>OY998170.1:36807592-41807592 GCA_963921995.1 Oxystoma pomonae | reverse complement strand
TTCACATTTTAAAAGTCTAAAACAAAGAATCACACAGAGGAAGGAAACTGGAAATCTCTCACCTAAATCAAATCAAATAAGAGTTAATAATAATACCTGTCAAAAATTTTAGTATCGTCGTCGTCTCGACATGATTTCCGTGTGTGCGAGAAAATGGATGTGCTATTGCTGGTGGAAAGTCTGGAAGGCTTATTTTACCGATTTTTCCGACGGAATTACTGGTTTTAAGGGTGTTAAGGACTGATAAAAGGACGCCTCAGAGGATAACGCGTATAGAAGCGGCGGTCACTTACGAGGCGGTTACGAGTAAATGGGTCGGCTCAAATTGCATTAGAGCAAGTTTGATACCTATAAAGGCATAGAGATCGTTTATTAAAGACCCCTAAAGTCTCCAACCTCTATCCTTAGTTATTGTGTTTTAAAGGTAAACTGGACGATTCCATTGTCATCGTACAGGTCAAAATTTTAAAGTAGGATCCACACACACGAGCTTTTGTACGCGTGTGATTTTAGCAACGAATTTCCAGCGACGAATTAACGACACTGACATTTGCACCAATATTTTTATGAAAACTAAAATATAAATATATATCGTCGCCTTAGAATGTTTTTTGTACAAAAAAATAATATTTGAGTATTCCAAAGAAAAATGAATTAAATAATGTAGAGTCCCTAAATATAATAATTTAAAAAATACCGCACATGGAATAGTGCACCTTGCAAAGAGGATAGTTCTGTTCCAATTTTCTGTTTGTTAGGATAGTGTACCTTGCAAATAGGATAGTTCTCTTCTGATTTTCTGTTTTTCACACACATTACAAATCAGAACTATCCTATATGCCAAACTTAAGATCCTAACTACTCAAAATTTAAATGAGAAGTATCCTATCTGACTGTACATCAGAACTGACACTTCAAAAGTAGTTAGGACAGGCATTTCTGTTGGGATAGTTCTGCTCCAAAATAAAGCACTCTTTTTTAGATAGGATTAATTTTCACTGATGCCTTGTATATTTATTTTTTACAATTTTTAGCTTTTTTTTATGCAAAAGTTCCGCTTTTCCTTGAACTATTTTATCTGCTAGAAAACCGAAAATGGCCAAAATGTCAGATAGGATAGTTCTGCTTTTAAAGTGGTACTTTAAATCCCTAAGTACCACTTTAATCCCTAAAGAGAGGCATTTAAGGTACCTCTTAAATTCCTAAAAATATTATATATATTTATATTTTAGTTTTCATAAAAATATTGGTGCAGCAAATTTCAATGTCCTTAATTCGTCGCTCGAAATTCGTCGCTAACTTTGCACACGATTAAAACGATCTATACACACAAACAGCCAGCCACCAGATTTTCTCTCTTCTTTGTAATATTTTCGAAACCTCTCTCCTTAAATTAGGTAACAAATATTTAGAAGTTTTAGTTAGTTATTTTATTATTTTCTTTAACATTTTTCAGATAAAAATGGTAACCCCCTCGTAACACTTCATCTAATCCCCCACGCCATGTTACGTAATTTATGGGCGCCAACAACAAGTTGCAATCTCTAGGCATAAGGCAAGGTTTGGGAGAAATGCAGGAAGGGATGAGAGTACGCAATTGCTCTCCTTATTTTACCGCTTCTGCAAAAAATCTCTGAAATTTACTTAAATTGCTAAAATCACGTTACGTTTCTGGCCCCTAGCGCGCATAAATTTACCGCCAAAGTCATTTATCGCGAAAGACTTTTATCGCGCAAGACCACCAAAACCAAAATGAATTCGGCAAGAACTTAATTGAATTTTTTACATGCGCTTCTTTAATTTGCGCTGTAATCTTTATGATATTCTCACACGATTACTTTGTTACATAAATTCTAGGTATACTGGAAGTCACATGTGCTGCATAATGCCATGCACAAATTCCCCACTTTTTACGTAAATAAGATGTAATTAAAATAACGTAAATAATACGTGGCAACAACAAATTGGGAAACGGCAGATGTCGATTAACTAGTAACTAAAAATGAAATCAAAAAGAATTAGGGTAAATTTTTTTACATAGTATTTATAATCTCTTACCAGTCACATCAAGGTAAAATTGATGTCACGTAAGTAATTTATGTAACTACTATATAAATATAAATAAAACATATTCTAATATAACATTTATGTAAAATTAAAGTCATATATATTTATACAGGGTGTTTCAAATTCGATGCTCATCATGGGGATCTCCCAAGCGGTAAAAGATACGAAAAGGTTTAAATTAGGGCAAAGTTGATGATTTGCTCAAAACTAAGAAAAAAAGTTTACAAATTCCGTATAGTTCCCGACCGAAATCTCCATTTTTAGGTTTTATTTTCCTGCGCCCTTATTCTTAAACATGTCAAAAAATGCTTAAAACTTTCTACAGGTACTTTTTTAGGATCTACCTAGTGAGAGGTCCATTTTTTAAAAATATTGTCACATTTTGTTCAATTTTTTTTTTCAGTGGCATCCTCAGCAGGTTAAATTTGAAAAATCAATAATTCAAAATTGATAAAAATTTTCCTGAAAAAATCACAACTCAATATCTCTCGCTGGCTTTTCTACATACTTTATGAGTTTTTAATAAGGCTATATTTTTTTGTAGCTCTATTCAATCCCCTCTAGGGATGCTATTACATATGCAAAAAAATTGGGGTGGGGCTATGCTCGAGAGGTTCTTCTACACCCATTCTAGTCAAAAATTCATACGAAAATCGCATATTAGTCTGGAAGATGAGAAGTTTAATTAATAAAGTGTGTTAAAATTTGACCCCACAATTTTTTTTTGTCGTTTGTTACTTATTCGAGATATCTTGCCTAGGAGCCCAATTCTCGACGTTAAACAAAAAATAGGAAAATAATAATCACAGTCATCAAAAAAGTGATAGAACTATCAAATTAAGAACAAATATTTGTCGCTATATTAGCTTAAATTAAAATGAAATTTCCTTCGGTGTTTAAAATGGATTGGGTAAGTTGCAAAGGGGGAGGCAATGGCTTTGCTTCGTCACTGGTTTAGGTCTATGTCCATAAGGCTTTTACACAGAAAGAAAACACGTAAACCATCAATCCCTTAATAACCCTAAACTAATTGGAATATAAAACTTAATACCGGCCATTCCATTAAAAATTAACTTCCACTGTTTTTTTGGGTAGTTTATTTTTATACTCCCATAAAGTGTATATTACTTTCGACACGTAATTTGGGTAATAAAAGCAACGACGTTGTTATACTGCCGCCGCTTATTGTTTTCGGGCTCATAATGAGGAATAGAAGTTCGTAAGAAGTTTGAATTTCTTGAACTAATGAATAAGAAATTTTGGCTCCTTTTATGAAAAGGGCACAATGGTACTCTTGCACCATATTTTTTATTTTGCAAATAAGAAACAATCAGTAGGAAAAATTTCGAGGTTGGTGCACGGAAATAAAAATAGGTGGAATTATAATATTCCCTGAGAAATTTCACAAAATAACCGCCTTATGTAGGTGACACTTATAAGTCTAAAAGAACGTAGTCACATCAATCGAATCGACTTGATTTTATTTTTTTATGAGGTGTCTTTTCCACAATCAGGAAATGGTATTTTTTTCGTAATATAATGAAATTTTGTTTTTTGAAATTTTTGTTAATAGAAAAAGTAAAGTTCTATCATTTTTGAATGGGTTTGAAGTCCCCCTGTAAACATGATATATATTTGCCTGCTTTTTTTTATTAGCCACACACTTGTTTGAACCAAACTAAAAGTTACTAGGATGTTACTGCGCTGTTTTTTTAGTCAAAATAAAGGGTTTTCGGCTTTTTTGCGTATTTTTGCTAAAAATTTACAGTGGGATTTACGAAGATCTAACAGGTCTAACTATTTACACCTGTGGGGAGCACTAAATTTTAAAACCAATTTTCAAAAAACACCTACCCATACAGAAAAGACACAAAGGTAATGTTTATTTTGTATTTTTATTGCTAAATACCACTGAAAAACTGCTTTTTTGTCAAAGTAAATACTATATTTTAGAAGAAAATGCCCTAAAACTAATTTGTTTTGACATGTTTCAAAATGGCAAATGGTGAATACGCCAAAACTTTGGAACATAATAGCTTCATAATATGTGTTTGAGGTTATAAAATTGGTAATTTTTTAGACCACCTCTGGGGGGTAGTTTAAATTTATAACCCCCAGAAAGGCTTGTTTTGTGGCAATTGATAATAAGTTCGTTCATAATTTCCCTAAGTAACCGTTTTCACAAGGATTAATTTACCTTATTTAATATCCCAAGTTGTTCATTAATCAATAAAACATCTCCAATTTTGTCTAGAAAAACGCCATATTTTGAACCCGTTTTCAGCACAAAAAATATATTTTTACGAGGCAAAACAAACATAAGTGAAGGTCACTGATTATGCACAAAAAATATACCAAATAAAAAACCCAAAACAACTATATTAATTTATTTACAAACGGAAATTAAAACATTGAGGTTATCTAAAAGCTCAGTCAAGAAAACTTTCCTTACTCAAAGCCCACTCATTTTAAAGCTGCAGTTTTCATCAGTAGAGGTTGGTGCAAGCCAAGGTGCAAGCAGAGGTAAAAGATCCGAACTCGCTGTTTGTGATTGAAAGCAGCGCTAATAATTTTAAATTGACATTTCGACAGTGACAGAAATGTGAACAAAATTTGCATTTAAGTTTTTTAATACATTTCATAAATAAAAACACCTTTTAAATAAATACAAAATTAATCTACTCCTTATTTTATTATTACTCATCTAATTAATTAACAATTAATTAATTAACAAGGATAAGTTTTAATTAGAGTGACATACAACCCCAATTTTAATTTGTTCTACAGAGTGTTTACTATTTAAACCACGCGTGGGTTTAAATTTTTTAATTTTATTTTTTTCTAAATTGAAACTTTCTTCTTAAATCCAACAAAAGATTGTGTGAAGATGATTATTCAATAAACAAGTTTATTAAAATTCTTTTTATAAATTAAATTATGTCCAAAACTCAAGGATGGTTGGTTTGAAGTGCTTAAAACCAGAAATTTCACTTAAACTTAGGACCGTTCTAAATAGATTAAACCCTTTTAGTAAATCCCACCGTATAGTGTTTTGATTTTAGCGTATTTCGGTATTTCGTGGGCCTTTTGATGAAGATTTTACGGAACCTGTTTTAATCAATTACTAATGGAGCTACTAAGACTGTCTAACCTGTTAACAGCCCCAAAAATGCTGCATTCTAAAAGTAGGGTTAGGGTGTCCATTTTTTTTCTTACATTCACAAATGTTGGCCTTCCGGCAGCGAACCCTCGTGTGTCATATAAAATTACATATGTGGCAACAGGGACAAAAAATGTGTTTTTAAACTATTCCTCATACATTCCATACTAATGCACCTGCACACCTTTTTTCTTAGCGCCGAGAAATCTTCATAGACACCGGCCTCTGGTGGTCTACCGAATGTGCCCGATTCATCTTCTCTTGAGCACGCCTACGGACTAAACCCCTCCGCCGTAAATTTGGTCGGAATAGCGGAACCATTCTCAGGTTCACTATTTCTCCGATCACTATTTTGGTCTCTTAGATGAGTTCGTCTTCGTGTTTAATTTTTAGAATCGTTCATATCATTTCCTGTCCCTGGTTCCATTTATCTACGTATTGTATCATTTCTTTGAAGAGGTTCCCTATGGTCATATTCTCTATCTGTAGATCGTGTCTTGTTATTTGGCGGAAGTTCTCAAATCTTGGACAATAAATTAACGTATGTTCTGCGTCATCTATTCTTGGACAGTACCGAGATATGTCGTCCGTTTTCCTTATTCGCTTTGTGTATGTCCTAAAAGATCCATGTCCCGTTAGAGCTTGTGTCATATAGTTTGAACTCTATCCATGTTTTAATGTCGAGAATAATTCTTTTCGTCCATTGTCTTTTTTCGGTATTTCGGTCCCATCTTGCTTGCCAGGATTCCAGTGTTTTCTCTTTAGCAGTTTCTTTGCTTTCCTCACTGTGTCCATTTTTATTTTCATATACAATTTCTTCGACAACTACTGGCGGGATTCTTGTTATAACCTGAATAGCTTCCGTTGCATTCTTATCAGCATGTTTTTTAATTCTTTGTGCGCAGTACTGGACTCCATATCACAGCACCATATGTCACGATTGAATGGTCTTACTGGGCTCGTTTATGTTGGGCATAAGTCTTTGTAGTCCAGTTTTTAAGTCTTTTACTTACTTTGTTAGTGGTTTCTTCTATATGCTTTCCGAATTTCTGGTTTTCACCGATGTGGATTCCAAGATATCGTACCTTCTTTTGCGGTTTTATGAGGATTCTATTTAGTCGAAACTCAATGTTTTGCCGGTCTCTTTTTCCGCTTGGTATAACGGCTTCGGTTTTTTCTGGTGCCAACTGTAGGTTGTTGTTTGGCATCCATTCGTTAATAAATCTTTGACAGTACTCGTGCCACGTTTACTCTTTGTATAAGATGTATCGCTGTATCCTACTCATTAGATCATCCACGTATCCTACTATGTCCACGCCCCTAGAGAGTTTTAGTATAAGTATGGGGTTATAGTATATATTCCAGAGTAGGGGCCCTTATACCGATCCTTGAGGGATGCCTACTAATGTTTTAATTGTGTTCGTTAAGTATGTGTCTTTCTACTATTTTCAGCCATGAGGCAGAGTTAAAAACATTTCTAACATCCAGCGCTATTAGCACTACCCACTCACTTCTATTCTTATTAGAATTTGTTCTGTTTGGTATTTATAACACCTTTTTTTACTGCGTTCATAGTAGATTTGCTTTTTATAAACCCGTATTGTAGGAGGAACAAACGTCCATTTGTCTTTATCGCGTACTCTATTCTGTTTTTTAGTTTTCATATGTTTTATCAATCGTGTTAATTAGGCAAAGCACCCTATATGCGTCTGCAGTATCGTATGGTTTTCCGTTTTTGTGTATAAGGACCAATTTTTCTATTTCCAGCTGCATGACAATTCCTGGTTTCTAAGAAAACCGTTCATAGTCTGCAGTATCATGGCCGTTGCTATTTGTACTAGTTCTTTGATTACTTCTGGTGGTATTGAGTCAGGTCCTGGTGCCTTGCTTGGTTTGTTTTTTTTTTGTGGCTGATTTTAGCTCTTCTATTGTAAATAGTGGCACTGTGTCGGTGTATATTGCTGCTGGGAGTGTTTCGTTTTTCTTAGAGAATAGTATTGTTATTACCCCTATAATGTTTTCTTTGGTAAGTTTAAATTCTTTTCTTCTCATCTCGTATTTCGTCCCTTAAATCTTTTTCTTTTGTTGTCGTGTGTATTTTCTCTTAGCTTTGACGCATTTTTGTCTAGATCTTGCAATGTCTTCATTTCACGAGTAAGGAGCGGAGTTATGAGAGGGTCTGTAACCTTTAGATGCTTTATATATTTCTTTGCGTAAGTTTTGTTGTTGTCCTCCTTGAAAATTAGAATGTTAACTTGTTTTTCATAAGGTTTTTATTTATGTATGCCTTGCCTTTCATTTTTTTAATTTTTTGGGTTTTATCTGCTATTTCAAATACAATGTGCCTGTATAGTGTCAATGGTTCATTATCAATCATTTGACATTCCGCAATTTTTGATGAGAGACTGGGAAAAGTTATGTCTAAATATGATTTTTGTTTTTTACTAACAAAAGTTGGTTTACCTCCTTTGTTTTGTACTGCGAGTCCCAACACTCCACAAGCTTCAACTAGCATCTGTCCCCTTGCGTCAGTCACTGGTGATCCCTTACTGTACCAAATTGAAAAAGTGCAAAATATTTTGGCAATTTCAAGTTCGATTTTAAGAGCCTATATTTTTACATCCAACTTTTCCCCAGCCCCTAGGGGCTGTACGGGGCAACATTTTTTCCTAGGGTCCGAGAATTTTATATTTAATATTTAATAATGTTTGTTACGCCAAACTGATGAGGTTTAGATGAGCATATTCAGTCGTTTTCTGATGGAATACGTACAGCCCCTAGGGGCTGGGGCCAAGTTGGATGTAAAACATATAACTTTTAAAATATGAGTATTTTGACTCGAACTTGTGATTGCGAAAAAATTTTGCACTTTTTGAATTTGGTGTAGTAAATTTTGAACAAGTTGTTCGAGATTTAAAGTGTTTAGTCCCCATTTAGATATTATGGAGCAGGGGTGCCAACTTTCCGAATGCGTATTACCGTACCGCTCCAAATAAAAATACTTGGGCTTCAAATTACCGTACCAAAAAAAAACTGGAAAAAAATTGAAAATGCGTCAAAAATTTTTATTAAGTTAGAAGTTATATTAAACCCAGCCACAATATTTCCATACATCTATTCAATTACTATATTATCTGAAATCATTATCTGACTCGATTTTCTCTTCCTCCACTCTACTTGATTTAGACGTAGAAGTTTCTGATATAATTGACTTGTAGTCATTCGGTTTAACATATTTTTACTTAGTTTAAAATTAATGCAGTTTCCGGAAATTCTAACGCATTGCTTGCTTAATAAAGTACAATTTAAGATTTATGCTATGTTGTGAATTTGGAACCTTTGGTTGCACTATAATAAAGTTATGATTGTTTTCCACAAAGCAAAACTACACTTTTTTGCACTCGACGCGAATTTCGCTAACAACGTTAGCATCATCAGGAGACGATAACAAAAAACTAAATTAACCTACACTCTATCTTACATACTATGTTTTAGTGGACGGAAATAAGACTAATAAAATTTGTGTTAATAATAAAGTGTTCTAAACGGAATGGGGCCTCTATTTTTATTTAAACTATTTCTGGATTGAATGATTTCCATACTTTCATATGCATTCAAAAGTTTTTCGTTTGGTACACCACTTTTTAGAAGTTTTAGGTTATCTAATGTGAATCTATGATTATTTTCAAAAGCATGCTCGGCCACACTTGACTTTTCTGTTCTTCCGTATTTTAAGTGTGCTAAGTGTTCTTTAAATCGTGTTTGAATAGAGCGTCTCGTTTGGCCAACATATTGTTTCTCACAATCCATGCAACTAATTTCGTAAATTCCACTTTTTTCTAGAAGTGTAGTTTTATCCTTGGGATTTCCTAGAAAACTTCTTATTGTGTTTCCGGATTGATATACTAATTTAAGACCGGTGTTATTAAATACTTTTTGTAATCCTTTCGTATATATATATATTAGGATTATAAGGAATTGATACAAATTTAGAGTCGGAGGTATCTTTTTGTCTGAAAAAAGTGGAATTCCGAAAGGTCTTTTAAAAATAAGGTCTATTTATCAGCTTATTTATTAAGCCTTCGTCGTAACCTTTTTCGCCAGCTATATTCCTAATCCTATTCTTTTCTGACTTCAAATCTTTCTTTGTTTAAGGGCAAATTGACTAATCTATATGTTAAAAAGTGCAAACTTGCAAGCTTATGTTGTAAGTAATGAAAAGAGTCATTTAGAATTTACCTGTTGGAATCCGTTCCTTTTCGGTATAGGTCAAATTCTAATTTATTTTTATTTCTTATAACTAAAGTGTCTATAAATGGCAGTGTACCGTTGTTCTCTGCTTGGTAAGTAAATTTAATTGTGAGAAATTTGTTATTTATTTTTCCCTAAAATTTCCAACGCTAGTTACTTTAGTGTTGAATACTGCAAACACATCGTCTACATACCTGAACCATACACTGGGGAAATACTCAAATTCTTTACTCATATCTGATTCAAATTTGCCCATAAAGAGGTTTGCAATAAAAGGTGATAAACTATTACCCACTGTGGTTCCTTCTAATTGTTGGTAGTAGTTATTTTTATTTATTTATTTATGTGATTAATTTGTTCCTTAAGTTAGTTTTGATTCTGAAAATACCCGTTCACAAGGGTCGTTGGAATGTGGCAATGAAAGAATATTTTAAATAAACCGCGCTAGATCTGCAGAAACCAAAGTATCATTTTCATCTGTAAATTTTAATAACTCCAAAAAAAACGTCTATATCGTCTGTAACGTTATTCGTTAAAAGTTGACACTGATGATTAATTGATTGGCGAGATTCAAGTTCATGATGTACAGATTATTAAAATCAAACACAGTAATATTTGTATTGTAGATATATTTATATTTATGAAATTCCTGACTAGCTTAAATGACCGTACTTTTGGTGTACGGTAATAGGTTTGGCGCGTATCTCGTACATTTGATAAAATTACCGTACATGTATGAGAGTTACCGTACAGTTGTCAACCCTGATATGGAGTGTTTTCTGGAATATGAAAATGGTGAAAATTAGATCCCGCCCCCTTACAGCCCCTATGGGCTGGGAAAAAGTTGGAGGTATTCCTGGTATTCAAAATTGAGAAATGGTTCACTGCGCCCTTAGTAGTGTATTTTTCTTGGCACAGGGTGAAACATTTTCGACCTGCATATGATGGTCGAAAATGCCACTTTATCTCCCTAGGAAGTTTTACATATTTTACCTCCCCGTACCACCCAGAATAAAGAATAGTCGTTTTTTCTCAAATAATTATTTATTATTATTGAAAGTAATGTTACAGTTTGTTAAATTAGTGAAGGATAATTCTGAACCAGCATTGTTATTGCCACTCTTGAATGCTGCAGAAGAAGAAATATTTAAAACTTTGTTATTCATTTGCTGTGATATTATGCGGCTGGCAACCTCGCATTTTTTTCGATAAAGACTCGCTTATGTATCCTTCGGCCACTGTAGAGGAATTCCAGCCTCCGCGTTGCTTGAGTGTAAGTAAATCTCCACCTGCATTCACTAATAGGGTGGCAGAAGTTCTGAGAAATGCATGACCGGTATAGCTCTCCTTGTTCTCCAGTTTCAAAAATTCTGCTATTTTACTAGGTATTTGTGCCATGGTATTTTTCCCTATAACCTGGGACGAGCACCTCTCAATTTGATAGGTAAGGAAAAACCAACATGTCACGCCGATTATCAATGTCACTAACAATCATGTTAATCAACTCATCGCAACGGCAGGCAATAGAATCCAAAAAGTAACGCCATCTGAAAATAATAGAACATTGAGTTAAGTTTCCAGATAATATGCAATTTTCTAGCCCACCATTTTACGAAAATAAAAACTAGTCTAGCTTACCTTCATGTGCAAAAAATATTCATCCGAAGACTGGCTCTTGAATGCGTTGATTTCGTCCCTTGTAAAAGTCGAGGCTTTCTTTGAATGAAAACCTTGAGATTGGCGCTTCAAAAAAGCAATAAACTTGGGGTATTTTATGTCAACATTTTCCTTTAAGCTAATGCACGACCGCAGCATGCTGTATTTGCCCCATAATGATGACGGCTTCAGTTTTTCTGCCAGCATGGAGAAGTACACAAGAACGGAACTTTCACAAACTTTTCTCACGTTATTTTCCCTCATCCATTTCCGAAACAGGCCTTATTCCTTTTCATAGCTTTCTTTTATTTTTGGGGTATCAAATCCAGAATGATAAGCATCGCTTTTTCTTCCATATCTTGGACGAACTACCACAGACGAATAAACAACGCTCTTCTGTTTCAAATAACAAACATTAGCATCCTAGCAACAAGCCTACTAGATGGCATTTTTGACTAAAGGTTGGAAATCAAAGTGAAACCTCTCATGAGCCCATGCTGGTTGCCCAGGGCGAAACATCATTTGAGCATTTCTCTTTTCGCTTTGGTCTTTTGTGTGTTTCTTGTGGGATACTCATCCAAGTTTGAATTTTCGTTTTTTTCCACCCAAGATCTTTTGATCTTTTGTTATTAGATTCTTTTCGGTTGAAGTAACTGATTACATGTTTTTTTTTAACTTCTTTTTGTTTTAGTCGCTTTAGGAGCGTAACTCTATTGGAAAGATTAATATGCCAGGACGAACCCGTATCAGGTGACTTAGATAAGTACCAGTGAGGAACGATGCCTATTTGTGAGTGACTCAAAGTTGGAAATCAAATCAAAAAAGTATAATGGTATTGAATGATGTTTGAAACCCGGTCGGAAGTATTATTTTGTTAGTGCATCTATTATTAGCTAGTAGATAAAATCAGATACATGTCTCTGGAGTAAAGTGCATTTCTTCCCTTGGTTTTTTAATGCCCTACTTATGTCGGGCGTCAAACAAATCGCGGGACGAAATGTGACACTTTCCTCCTTTGGTATGCAAATAACTATTAATTGAAATCGAAAAAATTTTTAGCCCCGAACCTAAGGGCCTTGTTAACAGCTACGAATTTTTGCATTTGTGGCGCATGTGCAGCGTTACTAAGCCAAAAGAGATAATGGCGAGAGAAAGGGAGATAAATAAGAGATCTTCAGGATAAAGTCAACTCCGATCTCCAAATCATCCACGACATTTCGGCTGCACATGGACGAGCGTTTAACTCCAATAAGTCAAAAGTAATGTTTTTTGGCAACAAAGGAATGCGCGATAATGTCGCGTCGAATACCCAAATCGAACTAAACGGTGTAAACCTTCCCCACTTAAATGAGACAAAAAACCTAGGACTGTGCATTGACTCGAACCTTAGGTTTACCAAACATGTCAACTACTTGTGTCAAACCTCTTACAACATACTTAGACAACTGTATTCTCAAAGACACTTTAGGGAATTATCGGTACATAAAGTCGGCATAGCCTGACTCGGCACTATTTCTGACAGTTCCGTACGAAGGTTGAAAATTTTATGACATTATTGTCATATAAATATGTCATCTAAATATGCTCATACAACACCGTTCTCAACTAAAAAGCCAGTTAACTCTTATCTTTTCAGTGCCCTTTAGCCAAAGATTGCCGCCATTTTTATAACCAAATTGACAGGTAAAACATGTATTTTCTGTCAGTTGGGTGTCAATATGACCGCTATAGTAGGCTAAAGGATACTAAATCGAAAAAGAGTTAACTGGCTTTTTAGTTAAGCAGGTGTTGGCTCATATTGTGCCATTCTTAAAGTTGACAAATTAAAGTTAATGCCGTCCTTTATTAAATGCAGGCATAAACGTTATGAAAGTCGACATTATCTTGATAGAAAAGATGACATATTTAGACAACAACAATGTCAGAATTCTTTTAAACTTCGTGCCGAATTGTCAAAAATAGTGCCGTGTTTATTAAAGTCAGGTTATGGCGACTTTATGTACCGATAAGTCCCTAATGAACTCAAACATTAAACTTAACTTATGTGAATCTCTAATATTATCTCGTATCTCCTATTGTGATACAGTATATGGTCCCGCCCTAACTACTTTGGATTCCAATCGGCTTCAATCAATTATATAATTAAAAAACGAAAAAGAATAAAGCTAAATAAGCTACGCGAACTTCATCTCACAACTCTTACTGTAAAAGTCCTTAAAACTGAACTTCCCCACTATCTTTTCATAAAAAATAAACCGTTAAAAAACAGGTATGGAACTCAAAACCAAAATTTACTTACAGTTCCCAAACATCGAACCACCATGTTCCAACGTTCATTCTCATACCAAGCACTTAAATTAATAAATAAACTACCTAAATACCTACTTGAATACAAAATCTTTTCCCTAGTCAACTTTAAAAAAAAGACTCAAAAATACATTTAAATAATGAACTCTAACGGAAAACTGGACTAACCCAAACAATAAGGCATATGTCTTTAATGTATTATTACCTTTAGCATGTTAACTATTTTTAATTGTCAGATTATTTATTTCAAAGCAGGAATGAAATATTTATTTTTATAAACGGGTATTCATTTATTTATTATTTAAATTTCGGTATATTTTTCAGATCTTGGATTAGGTTAAAAAACGCTCTTAAAGCGACACTTCGCCTTTTTGTCATAAGCTTTTTTTTCTTTTTTTTTTTAGGCACTAAGAATTTGTAATTTATTACATTGTTTATCGCAAATAAGCACGATATTATTAAAGAAAGTAGCAGAAAGCATTGGGAGGGCGCATATTTAGTTAAAAGGTATATGATCTTCTTCAATAAATGTCATACATGCATATAGCCTATATTAAACGTGATTTCAATTTTAGATAAAAACAATTTTCAACTTTTTCCTAAATCCTAGTTCACAGCGATATAGCTAAAAGATTTCAGAAACATCTCTAGTATTTCTTTGCAACCAACTTTTAGTTTCAACTTTTTAAGTTACCCACGCAGGCCAATGGTGTACATAGAATTTATTTACTGCATGTAGGACAGTTTAGGGTAAATATCGATATTCATTGTATTTTAAAAAATAATTAATTAAATTAAGTAATCAAAGAAAAAAAAAAAGAGAATTTGTAATTTCTAATCTTCACTTTCTTAAAAGATCGCCCTCGCTCCCCTTTGTATCCAACCCAACCCACAATTAATGTTTGAAAACAACTCTTTGCACGAAACCTTATTTTCTAAAATGAAATTAAAAAATATTTTACAAAAAACGTCAAACAGATTCAAATTTTTAAATAATTTGAAAAACTTGTTCATGCCAAATCATTGATTGTACAGTTTTAATTTTAATTTAGTTTAATTTTAACCTTAAAAACGTCTAAAAAATGGAATTTTTGGTATAACATGATTTTAACAAGCAATATAAACACAATTCACAATGGAGCTGGAGCAAAATTGTCAAATTCCTTTTCTTGATGTACTTATCAAACAAGTAGAAAGCGACATAAAGACAAAAGTCTATGAAAAACTCACTCACACACGACAAAATTTAAATCAAAGTTCAACTCATTCTGCTACAACTAAACGGAGCATAATAAGAACTTTGTATAACTGAGCCGTTTAAATTTTTAACAATTCTCATGACTCAAAAATCGAAATAAGAAACATTAAAAAGGATCTGCAGCAGAACAGTTACAGACTTAAACTTATAACAGATACTATTTCTAAATTTTAGCAAACAGAACAGAGATTACAAGACCAAAACCAGACAAATGCATTCCTTACACTTTGATTAATCAGAGAAAATCCGAAGAGTAGCGAACAACTTGAATATTAAAACAATGCATTTAACAAGTTCCTTGAATGATAAATAGGCGAAACAAAAAAGACCAATATCTGTTAGGCTTAAGGAACAGAGGTGAAATAACGAAATCAGGAATTGCCAAACATGCATGGTCAAAACGACAACGAATGAAGTGGACAGAAGCAAAGGTTTTACACAAGGACACAATCTGGAAGAAACGAGAAATTCCTTGAAGCCGCCTTTATTGGGCAGAATCAGGGTCATTTCAGTAAACCAAATGTTGAAATTCCAAATATTTGGAAGCCCCTTCTTGGGCGAAACCAACTTCTTAAACGCCACGGCTGAGTGATTTCCCATAGTATATAAGTACGTAGCCTTAGGAATAGATTGCAGTTTGCACCTGAAGACGATTAGAGATTGTACTGATCGAAACATCATGTATAAATAAAATATAGACAATGGAAGTCCGAAACGCAGAGTTAATTTCAAACACATCAATGTCTCAAACTTTCAAACAAATATAAACACAGTGGCACACCCGGGAATTGACTTTGAGGGGGGTTAAGGATAAATAATAATAAAAAATATAGTTTGGAGTAAAAATGTGACCATAACCTGGCTTCTCGGGGGAGGGGGGGTTAACCCCAACCCCCCTGTCTCGGTGCGCCACTGGTAAACACTTTTTGTACTTACGCACTAACCCAATTCAACATTTACTGAACCTATGTCAATTTTATTCCCGTATTATAAAAGTAAAATTGTGTTTGAGTAAACTAAGATATTACTCATTACAATCGAAAGAAAAATAAAAAGAATATATTAACTCATATAACTCGCCGTAACACCATGTTTTTTAATAATAAATTATTTCCCCCTAAATTTTTCATTTTCACATCTTTTTTTTTACTGGTTAATTATCCAATATCTAAAAAAATCTAATTAATCATGTCACAAAGTGTAAAAGAAAAATATGTAAGAGTGCAGTAATGTTACATTACCTAGAATTTTTACTTGAAATATATGTTTTTAACCTACTTAACTATAAGTGCGAGAAAGATACTTTACGCAAGTGATAAAAACGATATTTTACCTATGAGTGTAAAAAAATAAATTTAAAAAGCCTGAAAAGTTGTATATTAGCAAAGCCAAAAAATTATAGAGTAGATAAATACTGAAGCCAGTTACCCCGTTGTAGCTTCATACACATTTTTAATAACAGCACATTTTTGTGAATACCTAAAAAAAATAATTGCCCTTTTTTATGAAAAAAGTAAGAATAGGTAAAGCTACCCCGTCGTAGTTTCATGCATATTCTTAATAACAGTACATTTTTGTAAATACCTAAAAAATAACCGCCGGTTTTTTACTTTTGTGCAAAAAGTAAAATAGGATATTTTTGTGTACATTATTAATAATAGGACATTTTTGTGAATAGTGATGGGCACAAAACATCTATGTTTCAAGAACATCGATGTTTTTTGTTCGATCGATCGATGTTTATAAAATATCCTCGATGCTAAAATATCTATACTTTTTTTAAACATAGGAATATCGACACAAAAAAATTATGGGAAATAATGTGTCTGAAAAGTCTGCACTTGTATCCCACCGCATCAGAGCGCTTATTTTCAAAAGCTCACCGAAAGAAGGGACCAACCCTCAATAAAATATTGTTTCTTTTCAATGTTGTTTTTTACCTTAGACATTTTATTGTATATCATGTACCGACTATTATTATGAATATCTTATTTGCATGCTTATTAAGTATTTTGTGTCATTACCAATAAGTCTTAAGTAAAACAGTTCAGAAACACCGATGTTTTTATTCCGATTTTTTTTACCATCGATGTTAAGTTTCGATTTTGACATCGATGTTCAACGTATATTCGCCCTTTTTTTAATTTTTGTAAAAAGTAAGTAGGCGAAAAAATCGGGTTTAAATTAAAAAAGTGCCGCCCACAGCATATTAAAAGGACAAATTTAAAAACTTTAAAACATTCAAAGGGAAGTAAAGATCATCACAGCGGCGTATCCAGCCCAGGCGTCATGGGAGGTGGGGGCATTGTCCGTCGTATAATTTCACATTTTGCTGGCCGGCAGAACTAAAAAACAACAAATATTTTGAAAAGCAAAATGTGCGTCCGATGTCACGAACCTTTCTTTTTATTTATTTTTCATGGACAAGAAATCTACTTTTTTAGAAATACTTTTGCTGCGATTGTTGGCATGTCGCTTTTCGTGAAAGTCAAAGTGAAACTGGAATGCAATCGTCTTACAAAAAATTGTATTGCTTTTATAGTTGGACCATCTAACAGAATGTAAACCACTTATACTAAAATCAGTGTAGTACGCAAAAATTGTTTCTGGAGGGGACTTGAGCCAAATTCTTTTACTATAATGTAAAATTATGATAAAATATGACACCGCAATTGAAAATTTTATCAATAATAAAATTAATATGAAGTGGACCAGAAATTGCAACGTGCTGCCGCTGGCGAAGTTTTTTTTTTAAAGAAATGGACATTTGAATTCAACAAAATATTTTAAAGTGTAGCAAAAATTACGCTGCAGGAAAATTTTTTGCAAAAAATCGCAAAAAATGTATCTTGTTTGTCCATTATTAAGGCCACAAAAACGGCATAGATTTGACAACACTGCTTTGCTATTTTTTTGAAAGATCAACAATAGGTGGCATCACTAATGCCATTTCGAGTGAGATCGTGCAAGGTTCAGAACACGGTGCGAACACCATATGCAAGGAAAACTATAACTTATTAGGAAAGTAACCATTTACTAATGCTTCTATATTGGTGTACGGTTTTGATGCTCGGCTTCATGCTTCACGGATTGAAATGTCTCGAAATTAAAAATAATCAAAAGAAAAATTATTATTCAACATAAAAAAAACAAATTTCTGTATTATTTTTATCACTTGACATCCATTAGACAAGTGGCCGGTAGCTATGCAGAACCTGAATACTCCAATTGAACTCACTTCAGTTTCCCTAGGCCTACTAAATTACGTGACCTTGACGTTTTAGAATTCCGGCAGAATCTCGCTCATAAAGAAAAAAAACCATAACTTTTTTGTTATCAGATAATAGGATTTATAAAAATCTACAACCGTATCCAAGGGAAAAAATCAAAAAGTTGTTGTTACAGATTTCTGTATTATCGACGAGTCTAAATAAAAAGCCAGGTAAGATTTTTGACTATTGTTAGCCGTGTTTATTTTATTTTGGGAATGAGAGAGTTCAGCAAAAAACTGTCTATATAAGGTTGTGAGAAATTCAAAAATAAACATTCCTGTCAAATTTCAACAGATTCCGTTTTCTAGTTTCCGATATTCTGCCAGGTAAAGATTGACCCAAAAACAGCAAAGCAGTGGTGTCAGATCTATGCCGTTTTTGTGGCCTTAAGAATAGAACTTGAGAAAAGCTTCTTGTTAACAGAAAATGAGTTGTGTTTTATTCAATTGGTTAAACTCATTACTGCCCCAGCAGCTTGTGTGGATTTCAATATTGTATTATCGCACATTCTCCTAAAACAGTTTGAGGAAGCAAATAGCACTCCCAAGTAGGTAAACTCGTTGACCACTTCCAGCCTATTGTTGTTAATCAAAAACTGAAAATTACCTGTATATGGTAGGCCCGGCCGATTAAAACACATAATTCAAGATGTCTTCGTATTAATGGTGAAATATTAAGTTACCTTTGTAAATCGATCTCCGAGTCATCAAGCACTATTAGATCATCACAGTATAAGAGCAGGATAAGTTCCCCACCCGCCCCGATGTCCAGCCCACGAGCCCGTCTGTCAAAAAAGAACTGATCTATATCACATACAAACATATTAAATAACGTTGGACTGAGGGACTCACCCTGCAAACGCCGGAGCTTTGGACAGAAGCTCTGTCATAAAGGTTTTTAATGGTCGAAATGAAGATTGAGCTAACGCCAATTTGATAAAGTTTGAGTCACATTAGATTGTGAGAAATCGAGTCGAAAGCCCTGCGAAAATTAACAAAGGCCAACATATGAATACATTATCTATACAACCGCGATTTTTTTTAAAGCCAGTCATTAATAAATAAAAATCTTGAGCTTTTAGAAGTTCTTATCTAAAAGTTTTAGGGGTACATATTTAACTTGCGTATTTTATGTGGTGATTTTTAATCCAATACCTGGCAATACTGGGGGGGGGGCGTAATTACCCCCACTGCTCCCCCCCCCTTGTATACGCCGGAGGATCATCGTCAGTGAATTATATACCCCTGTGTAACGATTCTTGAAATCAGGGAGAAAACATTTATTTCCCTGAAACGCACAGTGTAGCTATTCTTGAAATCAGGGAGAAAACAATTATCTCCCTGAAACGCATAGATCCTATTGGTCGACTTCACTGATTCCCTCTAAAACCACACTAACAACTTGACTTTTGATGAAATTTATTTCTACTGGTTTTAGTGTTATTTGTGGGAGAAATCAGCGGCATCGACCAATGAGAACCGCGCATTTGTGAGGAATTATTTTCTTTTCGCTGTGTAGTTATTCTTGAGAACAGGGAAAAGAAAATAATTCCCCATAAATGCGCTGTTCTCATTGGTCGATGCCGCTGATTTGTCCCACAAATGACACTAATGACAATATTTTAATAGAAATTGGCATCTTTAATTTCTCTCACTAAAAATCAGTAGAAACAAATTTCATAAAAAGTCATGTTATTAGTGTCATTTTTGAGAGAATCGGTGGCGTCGACCAATAGGATCTGTGCGTTTTAGGGAGATAATTGTTTGCTCCCTGATTTCAAGAATAGCTACATTGACCTCTAAAATAGCTACACTGATCTCAAAAACAGCTACACTGATCTCAAAAATAGCTACACTTGTATTGTTGTCGACCACGCCGATTTCCTCAAAAATGACACTAATAAGATGACTTTGATGAAATTTATTTTCCCTGATCTCATAGCTACACTGGAGTGACATTACTCGTTGTTAGGCTTCTTCAGTAAGCTGTGGCGGGCCGTATCATAAATTTTCTTTTTGCGGGAAAGCCAATTTTATCACGCTGTGATGCCCTTTTCCCAACCCGGACACAACAAACGAGAAATAGCTATAAAACCCAAGTTGAATTTCATGAAAGCATATAAGCAGACCCCTGTGGGCTCTATGGTAATAGCCTTGCAGTGGCGTATTGATATTTTAATTTTCCCATTTGATAATTTTGGATGGTACCCACCCAACCCAATCTACAAACTTTCGGGGACAAAGCTATATACGAGAATAACATGGATAGTTCTTACGTCTTTTCTACCTCATACATATGTAGAGTAATTGTACTCAATAAAGGGGGTAAGGGGCTCTCTGAGGAGTCAAAAAATCCTCCAAAAACAGAGCTCATTGACTTGGTCAACACCCTTCTCAAAACGGTGTTGACTTGGTCAGTTTTGTGTAATTTTTTCTGATAACTCCATTCCAAATTCAACAAGACCAATTTTTTTGACACTGACAATGACACTTCCATTTAGTTTCTGTCTTTTTGTAAGCAAGATTAATCATTTAAATTCAGGAGGGTATGAAAAATTTTTAAATTTTAGCCCTTATATACGCATACGCGATGCCCTTCACTGCCATGGCCTACGGCATATGAATGTGACGTTTCACGTTGACAGTAGTGTTTACTTTCCAAAAACCAAGTAGTTGTGGATTTTTACAGAGACAACATAATAACTTACGCAGACTAACAAAAAAGATAGGACGGCGCAGGAGCTACGTTTCTGTAGCGCATAGCGCTTGTATTAAGTAAGCACCTACCTTGCCCCGTCCATCTCTTTCTATATGATCATGAAAGAAAGACGTAACATTTTTCAATGTCGAAATATATTTCACACAATTTTAATTTTGTACCTGCCGGTTTTTGCCACCGCTTGTCAAAGTCTGTCAAGCATGGCAAGCGGTTTTTTTTTTATTTTCAAAAGTGAGTTATTTTAATGAGTTTTGGTTAAAAATCACGCGAGTTTATGGGTGGATTAACAACTTATTGTATGGTGTAAAATGCCATTCAAATCAGGCTGGATCACTACCATTAAAGCTAGAGAGCATGGGACTATTTGAAGAGTGCCGAAAATTGGGTGGGGTTTAGATTTTTGCGAACCAAATCCCTGAAGATAATATTGTGATGATTTATACAGAGCTAAGCAACATATAAAATAGGTTGAAATACAACAAAAAAAAGATATATAGGTTAAAACATTTATAAAATCCGTAAAACTTTTATACTGAGATTTTTTCCCAATTAATAAAAGAAAATAACATACCTAATAAAATGTTGTTACCTTTAGTATTTCATAATATAATATTCCTCAACATAGTTATAACCCCTTCCTCCTATTTAATATTTTTAAAGGGCTTAAAGAACTTTTTGTAAGCTAAAGAAAGTTGTTTAGCTGCATGGAACAGCAAAAAGTTGGTTAAGGTTTGTATAGAGTTAAAAACCTTTCGCGAATGCATTGCTTTTTTAATACTAAAAAGTATGGAAAAACTGCGCTTGTTAAGTTTTTTTATATCTAATTATTAAATAAGTAAGTGTCTGCAAAAAATTAACCAAAAGAATATATGTATTTTATTATGCGTCTGGCTGTACAAGTAGTACATTCCTGTAGCCACCGGCTGCGCTCGTGTCGCCGACAAATAATGTTCCCTAAGTATAACACGGTATCGGTCACTCTCGCGTAGCTATTACTTTCTCTCTGATTTTTTACGTAAAAATATTACCGCCCATAATAAAAATGTAACCTTATGGCGTTTTTAATCGCATTTTAATGATCGAAAAATTAATAAGATGTAAAAGTACCAAAGCAGATGTTTTCTCTGGATAATACGAAAAATTTTACAGGTATTGCAATGTGATTAAAACTAAAACCCGAAAAAACGCACCACTTTCAGAATTAAAAATCAAAACAAACAACAGGAATAACATCAAGACCGTATATCATTATTTTCATGGTCTACTTGCCCATATGATATGTTGCTAACAAAATTTCCACTTCCAGGGCGTGTATATTAAGTTTATAAGTATATGTTTTCTGGGTTTAAATGTCAGCCGCCATATTGAAATTGGGCCAGGAATTGGCTTCGGGGTAGGGGGGAGTTTTAGGATAAATAATAAAAAAAAAAAACTTAATTTGAAGTAAAAATGTGACCATAATTGATACAAGGAAACAGGTGCTTACAAGCGCACACCTGGGCTCAAATTATTTATTTAAAATTTGATGTCAAAATCATGGTTTAATGAGCCGCAGGAAAAATTTTTTGGGAAAATAACACTTAAAATTAAATTTTTGACCTAACATTAAACTAGAGTCGTAAATATTGATGGGGTTTTGAGAACTTGAGTTGTATATTTACCCTTAATTTGTTTGTAAAAATGCTAAAATGCGCCGCAGGTGAACATTTTTGCGAAAATGACCTTAAAATGCCCTTTTTGATACCAAATCGCAGGAAAAATGTTTTCATAAAATTACATTAGAAAGACCATTTTGATGGTGATCCAAATTGAAAGCAAATAAAAAAATCACACATTTTTATAGCGGTCATAAACGAACGAACGAAAAATGAAAGGTTTTATAGCGCCGCAGGCGAAAAATTTTGCAATTTATGATTGTTTAAAGGCTTCTGTTAAAAATTAAAGTCCAAGCTCCTGTATTTTAATCTCTATATATTTTATTTATGCTGTTATTTGATTGTGCCAATTTAGGGTGGTCCAAATTCGAGGGGCCTCTATAGATTTGGGCTTTTGCAGTATAGTTAGCCCAAAACTAATATACATGTTGAGGGCTCGATTTTCAAGAGAAGTCGAAAACTAAAAACCGCATTGCGATATGTCAAAGCGTCTCTAAGCTACAGGGTCATTCTCAAAAATGTGCGTTTCTAAATACCCCAATTTAAAAAAAAAAAAATTAGTTTTGTAATAAAATATCCTGTTAAACGATGTGTCATACACCTATTTTTATTAAGTAGTTAAACAGATATTTGCAATTTTTAATAATTACCATAGTAGGCTGTGTTTAACTCTGACCTATGCAGATTTAGGTAGCTATCAACACCGTTCTCAACTAAAAAGCCAGTTAACTCTTATCTTTTCAGTGCCCTTTAGCCAAAGATTGCCGCCATTTTTATAACCAAATTGACAGGTAAAACATGGATTTTCTGTCAGTTGGGTGTCAATATGACCGCTATAGTAGGCTAAAGGATACTAAATCGAAAAAGAGTTAACTGGCTTTTTAGTTAAGCAGGTGTTGGTAGCTATGATCAAATAAAAACAATTGCCATGATAAACGAACCCAAGTGTCAAAGGTGGCGTCTTCGTTAAGATATAAAAATGTTTGAAAGCTTTGAAAAGTACGACATGATAAAATGTTATATTAAAAGTAACGAAAATCGACAGACGGAGTTAAAGGTCATCTACAAGAATACGGATCCTTTACAAAACCGCGGCCTAGGACGTATAGAAGCCTAGAAAGAGATAGAGAGTTGGAAGAACTAACGGTTCTAGGAGAAATAGAAATTAACCCGAATACTTCCACCAGGGTTATGGAGAGAAACACTGGAATTCCACGCAGCAATGCTGTTCGGGTGCTTAAAAAACACAAGTTTAGGCCCTATCGACCCCGACGGGTGCACCAATTACGGCAACAAGATTTTGCTCTAAGACGTGCATTTTGCAGGTGGTACCTAAATAAAAGCCAAAAAGACCCCGATTTTGCCAGAAAAGTTATTTGGACGGATGAGGCAACGATTTCTAGTGATGGAATATTCACCAGATATAACTGCTATTACTGGAAACAGCAAAATCAATCAATCAGGGAAAAGTTCATTTCAGTTTTAAGGTATGGGTAGGCATCTACAGAGGACAAATTATTGGGCCATATATTTTGGATGGAAATTTAAATGCCGAAAGATAGCAACAAATTTTAGAAGAGCAGGTGATTCTGTTTATCGACAATTTGCAACTTCAGCAAAATAATGAGCTATACTTTAACCATGACGGTGCACCTCCTCACAATTCACGAGACATTACTAATTTGCTAAATATTGTGTTTGCGGAAAACTGGATCGGAAATAAAGGTCCTATATATTGGCCTCCCAGGTCTCCAGACCTGACCCCTTGCGACTTCTTTTTGTGGGGGAGAGTCAAAGACCTTGTATTTCGAAGTCGCCCAACTACTAGAAGGGAATTGGAAGAGGCACTGCGTACTGCATTCAGGCAGCTTCGTGCGGTAGGACTTCTGAATGCAGAAAATAGCGTCAAGAGAAGATGTAGTATATGTTTACAAGAAAACGGCCGTAAATTTGAGCATTTGTTTTAGAATTAAAGAAAAATGTTAGATGTAGATTTTAGGTGTTAGTTTAATTAATAAAAATTTTAAATAAAAACTTTTAATAATTTTATTTTTGTTTATTATTTTGGGGTTGGTAATTAAAGTAAACTAGAAGTTAAGATCGTAGTTACAATCTGGGGAATTGTTTTTAGCAACACTGTACGGGATATCAATTTAACTATGTCGACCTGATTTTTTTGCACAATTTTGAAAAAAAAATTTTCAAAAATTTTCAAAAAAAAAAAAATACCGGGTCAAAAATTTGGGGTTAGGTTACTTATTTTGTCTTTTTGCGTTCTGCACCGCTAAAAAACCAGGTAAAATACTAAAATAAAAGAAAACCATTTATTGCAGAATTACCTGTTAAAAAAACCGCTACTCAACTACGTATTAAAAGAACTGGATGTAATGTTTAATGTTGCATTTACAGGCGCATTTATAATTGAATTGGAAACACTCCCGCTAGCTGATACCGAGAACAGGTTAACTTAAAAGCACTTGGCTACTGGCGCTAGATGAAATAATCATATTCTATTTTAAGCAGGAGCGTCAGCGACTAGCAAGAGTCTTTCCAACCTCTAAATGGAGCTTTACTGACCTGTTTTGTTAGTACTCAAGTATCCGTGTGTTTTTGAAACTGAGATTCTAAAATCTATCCTTTGCACTCCAAGATTTCACTAGTACGCGTGCACATAACTATGCCGCAATAATTTAAATGTTAAAAAAATGGTTAAATCAAAATAAAAACAAAATTATGTGGTGTTATGGACGCCGAATGTTTCTATGCGAATTCCTAGTAATCCCAGCGAGTCAGTAAAGTTCTATTGATTCTTTGATAGACTCGGGGTAATGCCCGTGCAGCGCTAGGCCTTTTTCGGCGAGCGACCGCACACGAGGAAAAACGTAAAAATACTCTTCTGTCCCACTGCAGCCCGATTTAAAGTTTGTTGACAAAGCACCTGCAGTTACCATGGAATTGTATAAATTCTGCGATCTATCGGCCAACACTTGAACTGAGTTTGTCTCCCAAATTCAATGAAGTGTGATTGATTGATCGGTTTTCTTTTCCGGAGTGCACAGGCTTTCAGAAAAAAGGAAACTAAGTTTTTATTTTAGCTAAAGCAAATAAATATAAAAAGGAAAAATGTAATCCAGAGGAAATTGTGAGTATTTCTCTTTTTTTTTTCTAAATAGGGTTTGTTCTAAACCGCAATTATTTTAAGGCTTTTGGGATAGATGACAGCACCAGAGCTTTTATTTTGAAGAAAAAATAATTGAGAATTTTGAAAAATCCTTCAGATATTTTTGTTAAGCATTTAAAAATGACCACCCTTGGAAAATTTCAGCTAATTCTGATGTTTGCTTTCCCTGTGCACTCTGGCAAAAGATTAAAAAATTAAAGAACAAGGCGTTGCCAGTTGTACTTTTTTTACTTAAAATCTGGGGAGAAACTATAGCCTTAAGCTATAAAATCTATTTAAACTTTGTGGTGGGTTGGTTTAGCTGCAATGGGGGAGATGGGTAAACGCATCCTACGTTACTGCTGCGATACATTTTAAACCGTTTAAATTAAATTTTTTTAAGTCTTTCTATATCCATTATTATTAAAAGTTATGGAGATATGACAATATAACTTTTTTTCCAAATCCATGTTCTTTGTCACAGAAGGTATTTTATTAACGTCATCATGGAAAGGGATCCTACTGTTCCCTCGAGTGTCTCCCTGTTCATTTTTCTTAATACTTAAAGAAAAAGACGCATGTTTATATGTCATCATCATACTGGTATTTCCACCGACTGTAACAAAACCCGCCAGTTTCTCGTAGCGGCCGATTGTTTCCCGCCACCCTTGTGTTTGTAGTTTGTTGGTTGAAAGTTTATTAGTCTAGAGTTAGTTGCGTATGATTCTCCGAAAAGTTATTTAGTTTTAAAAGCCAGGAAAATGTAACAAAAACAATTCTAGTTAAGTTAGCAGCACACGTTACTGACTTCTATTAAATTTCCATTCAAGAGTTTCACTTCCCACTCAGGCCTTCTCTTACCAGCGGCTTTCCATAAGTTAAAACTTTTAAATTCCAATTATAAGGTCACTAAGTACCTATGACTGAAACTTATTTTATGATAATACTAGCTATTTCCTGCGGGTTCGTTCCCATCCCTCCACCACTTCCACACTGCTCCTCAAACCCCTCCATCGCCCCTTGAAACCTTCCAACCCGTTGAATACTCCCAGATTTTTGCTTAAATGTTCATAACTTTTGTTTCCGTTTAGTAACTTACGCCAGATGCTGGATTTTTGGAAAATTTGCTTTTTAGTTAAAAATCACGCGAAATGTCTCAAAATGGCTACTCCATGTCGAGTAGAAATTTTTGTATTTTTTACAAAAATCCAAAATACACGTCAACTGAGATTTTTTATTACCTTTAATCTCAACATTTTTCTATGCATACAGATAATTCTTATAGTTTCCAATAATACCATATACTACTCCACATGATAAAAGTATGCGCCTGACCCCCTTCATAGGATGTTCTTTACGGTACCTCTTGTACATATGCTGGCTACTTCGCTACAGAATGTTCTTATAAAGACGTGCCTGGGACATGCCAAGTATAAACCATTAATGAAGAATATATTTAGTATATATACAGGGTTTCCAAGATTTTCCTTAGGGATAGGATTTCAATAAATCAAACAGAAATGGCATAGAAAGTTCTGCGCGCACAAAAGAAACAGGTATTTTGAGCAATGGTGCCAGTTTGATATTATCTCCGGACTGCTTTCATGAGAAAAAATTGTCGCCACTCTTTCATTGTGAGCATAAATCATAGTTGCAATAATAACCGTTGGCAAGATGTCTGCAAATTCCGCTAGATGGCGGCCACACCATGAGATTAAAAATTAGATGTTTTCAGGTCCAAACCACAGCTTTTTCTTGCTTAAAGGAGGCGGCAGGGTCCATTATTTACGACACTGAGCGATAAACTCGTGAGGTTGTTAACATTAGAAAGAAATATCTTCGCTTTTAATTAAATTTCTTTCCATTCTGTTCTACTAGTGACATCTATCCGGAAACGGCCAAACCATGCAGCTAGCACTAGCAGCCAAAGAAATCAATAAACGGCGCTGTTTTTTCTGCAGAGATTTTTATTGCTTTTAAATAAAGCTGGCCCTACACTACATTTGATATTTTCGAGGTGTTTTATGATATGATCTCGAAACATGTAGCGAACCAATTCTTTAAAACTAGCGGGAGGGTAAAAGCGAAAAATAAGGGGCTGCCAATATTTGTAACACCCAAAAAGGGGTGAAAAGATTTATTTTGCTCTGTTTCTTTACAAAAAAACGTTTTTTTTACGAAAAACTTGAGCTCTGCCACTTTGTTTAATTTTTTTCTTCAACTTTCTCGAAACTTTCGTCATACCGTAGAAAAAAATTATTCCCCACACGGTCATACTCTACTTTTATTCGAAAAAATTTAGAAACAGAGATGGGTTCAGTTTTCCTAAAACGGGGGATCTTGGTTTCGAGTGAGAAAATAAAGGGCGCCGCAGGCAAAACTTTTTCAATTAAATTAGCCGAACGCAAAAATGTTAGAAAAACAAAGTACCAAATAAAAAAAAATTTTCAAAAATTACGTAATTTCGGGAACGCAAAGAAATAGGTCTAAAGAGTATAATTTTTAAGAAAAAAATATCAATTTTCTCGCCCTCCTCCACTGGGACTACAGGGGCCGTGCACAATTACGTAATGGTCATAGGGGCGAGGGGGGTTACAAAACGTTACGTAGGGGGGAGGGGGGTTTTCGACAGCGTTTGCATTTGTGTGAAACTAAGAAAATTTGGAATGAAAATAAGTGAAAAGTTTTTTTTTTGGGGGGGGGGAGGTAGTGGTCTTGAAATCGTTACGTAATATTAGGGGAGTGGCGTGCCAAACCGTTACAAAACATTACATAGGGAGGGGGTCAAAAATTGGTAAAATCACCGTTACGTAATTTGTGCACGGCCCCACATCTGACTGTTCCTCCTTTTTGATTTCGAATCAAAGTGCAAAACCCGGGTTGGACGTTCGAAGGCGTCAACCCGTCCTATTTGCTTGATAAAGTTTCTACGGAAATATCTCAGTCGATTTCTCCGGCCGTGTATGAACGCTTTAGGTTAGGCATTTGCATGTATCTCAGTCCCCAGCCTGTAAACAGTGCGTAAGGACAATGGTTACAAAATGAAAAACCGAAAAATATTTTTTTTACGATATCTTTCATCAGTTTGGTATTAAAGTCGAGCAAAAACAATTTTTATTCCAGTCCTAAAGGTATGAAAATGGAAAACATTAGAAAACAATAACCTGGAATGGATTTACTACGTGTAAGATGTAGTGACAACATCGCCCCATGCCCATCCTTTTCTTCCTAATGTGCTTTTCCGTTTGTCTGCGTCTTATACACGGCTGCTTGGCCCCCTAAGGATTTGCTTAGGAACCCTGTATTATATGCATTTGCTAAATATATAAAATTATTACAACATTATTCCTTTTATTTTATGCTTATTATTCTAAGAAGCTATACTACAAAAGAACATCAATATACGTAACAGCACATGACATCCCAAGAATATTTCCCACCAATGGCATATTTTAAGAAGTTTCCGATCAGAACATTCCCAGCATATTTTACATAGGATATTCTAGGAAGGTACTATTCGAGATATTATTTATTAGAGAAATTTTGCATAGATGGCGCTCGTTTAAAGATTTTTTTCTCTATTTTAAATACTATTAAGGTATGACGATGATGCTGAATCATCTATACAATATTATTTTCTTCTGACATCTATATCATATATCTGGGTATTCTAAGAATGTCGTCATTAGACATGTCCTTTCTGGACCTTCTTGGAATTTATTTTTGGACATTTTACAGACACAGAACATCTCTGGGGCCTTCCCGAAAGATTAGAGAGTACATGCAAAGAATTTACTTGTTATAACTTATAGTTTATGAATGTGCTAAGCACAGGAATATGCTTAGCATATTCTATTTTTTTAAGGAAATTCTACATACATGCTAAGAATACGAAAAAGTACCATATACACCCGAAGATATCGATAGCACATGCTAACCATCTACCACGCATTTAACTTTAAACATGTGGTAGGGTACATTCTGTAGAGTTGCCATAGCATGTGATTAGAGCGGAACGTAAATCTATTCTTAGCATGTGCTTCAAATATGTTAGTGTTAATTTATAACATCCTTAGCACATCATTTTCCTTCTTAGGGATATTCTATGCACCCGCTAAGGATGAAAAATTGTTATATGGGTGTGGTAGCCTCTCTTTTATCGTTTTCGAAATAATAGCATTTAATAGGAGGCACTTTTAAGTCCTAGCTCCACAGGTAATGGGAGTTTTTGAAAATAAACTACGTAGTGAAATTAAGTCTGTGTTTCGGAATTCCATTATCTATATTTTATTTGTATACTAAGTTTCAATGAGTACAATCTCTGATCGTCTTGAGGTGCAAACTACAATCTATTTCTAAAGCTACGTACTTTATATACTATGGGAAATCACTCAACCATGAAGTTTAAGAAGTCGGCTCCGCCCAAGGAGGGGCTTCCAAATACTTGGAATTTCAACACTTGGTTTACAAAAATACTCTGACCCTGCCCAATAACCGCAGCTTCAAGGAATTTTTGTTTCTTCCAGTGTGACTCCTTGTGCAAAACCTTTGCTTCTGTCCACTTCATTCGGTATTGTTTGGACCATGCATGTTCGGCGATTCCTGATTTCGTTGTTTCACGTCTTTGGATATTTGTCTGATGTTCCTTAAGCCTAACAGATAGTGGTCTTTTGGTTTCGCCTATGTATGATTTACCAGACTCACAAGGAACATGGTTTATGCATTCCTTATTTTGTTTGTTCTTCGGTTTTGTTTTACTAAGAGGGCTTCGAATTGTGTTATTAGATTTAAAAGCTGTTTTGCTTAGAAATAGTGTCTGGAATAAGTTTAAGGCTGTAACCATTCTGCTGCAGATCATTCTTAATGTTTCTTATTTCGATTTCCAAGTAATGAGAACTGTTATAAATTTGAACGGCTTTGTTATACAAAGTTTGCCTCGTTTGGATGTAGCAGAATTATTTAAACCTTGATTTAAATATTGGCCTGTGTGAGTGGGTTTACGATAGACTGTTGTTCTGATGTCCCTTTCTATTCGTTTGATAGATACTTCAAGAAAAGGAATTTGACAATTTTGCTCAACAAGAATTGTTGGCAATATAAACGAACCTAATTTTTAATAAAACTACGTAGTTTATTTTCCAAAATTACCATCTCCTGTGGAGCTAGGACTTAAAACTGCCTCCTTTCTTTATAAAATGCTCCACGTAGGAGAGACTAAAACAATAATAGCATTTGGGTTTGTATGAGCATGTTGTATGAGACTTTTGCCTTACAGATTGGAATATCTTGATTGGGCTACAAGATAGACCATAAGTGTGTGAATAAAATCATGTTTGAGGCGGATTCATAATGCTGAAACTACTTTTTTGGCGGTAGAGTTTCTGCCGAAACGTCAGATAAGTACTTAGATTGTAGTTATTTTTTTATTTAAACACCAATGACAAACAATGAATTTTTTTTAGGAATTTACGCATCGGTAGTTTATACCATATTTTTTTTAATTCCTTAATTTAATGGCGCAAAATACAAAAAGTAGTTTCAGCATAAGTGTGTAGTATTTTGAGAAATGTCGGTTGATTTTTAAAACGTTAAAATATACAGCGTGTTCAATTTAAAATATTAGACATTTACCATCGCCTGTAAACGAAATGACCTACAAAAACTTTCTCACCCTGTAGGCTACTAACATTCCATGTAGATGTTGCAAGATTTTAGGATGTCTACTTGCTTGCTTGCTTTTCCCCTAATGTCGACGGAATTAGTGACCTTAGTTGTAACTTCGATTGCTTTATCTCCTTGAAAAAGAGTTTAAAGTTTAACAAGTTGTTATTTTCTATTTCTATATTTAGTCGATGTTATATATGCGTTTAGTGAAATGTACATATTTACAAAATATTTTTAAAATATGAATGTTTTAAAATTTAATACCAGCTTTTATAAAATTTTAAAAAACAATATAGTAAAAAGTATTTTTAATAAAATATATTTTTAGAAATAAAACGCGAGCGAACTTACTTATAGTTATTATTGAAATTTTTCCGTAAAATATAAAATATTACAAGTAAAAAAAATATTTTAAATATCAAGCTAGTAAAATTTGAAATTTGAAATTAGTGTCATTCGATATTCAATCGTGGAACGTGACGGATATGTCTTGACAGACAAAGGCCGAAACTTGAAAAAATCTTTCGTTATACCCGGTCTACACTAGTTTAGAGTAAGTCCGTAGAAAAAACAGAAATCTCTTATCCAACGGGATGCGACAGTCAGCAAGCCGTTTTTTTATGCGCATGATCGGTACTGCGGGTCTAAGCTTCAAAACCTCCTGACCCGCTCGTTGATTTATTGGTCCGAGTAGGCCGAGAGATTTTCGCGCTTATTCGTTAGAGTTTTTCTATTTTTGACATCGTTCTTGTCACATTTTGGTTGTGATTTATTTATCAGTATTTTGAATCATGCCGGGCACTTGGTGTGCTTATCGCGGCTGTGTGTCAAAACTGGTATGGGCATCATTTTTTTCTCTTTTGCTAGAGATACAAAACGGTAAGTATAGGTACACATACTTTTTTAAGCTCTTTTACATATTTAATGCCTACTTACTTATAATAATCTATCGTCGTTGACACTCTAAAACCTGCTATGTGCATTTTTATTAATTTTACAGGAACGAGAAAATTTTTTTATTGCTCTGATGGTGTGAAAACTAATAACAAATACATAAAATAGGTTTAAAGTAGCTCTCAAGACGCCATTATGCTATACTAACAAAAATTCAAATCCATCAATATTTTGGTAATCAGTTGAAATTTTTGACTTATATTGACATATATAATGTCGTCCCTGATTACTTTTGTGTTTTCAAATTATATTTTTGTGTCACATTAAATACCATATCTGTCGAGACGCCATTACTCTGCTGTACCCTTAAAAATATAAATCCGTAAATATTTTGGTAAACAGTCGAAATTTTTGACTTAATTAAACGTAAAATAATTCAGCCTTGATTGTTTTTGTATTTCTAAGTTATATTTTTCTGCGACATTAAAGAATAACAGACATAATATACCGAATTCAAAAAATTACTTGAAATTTATTTGACATATCTTTTTGTTCCCCTTCTCCAATAAATCGGTTTGCTTTTTTAATCTATAGCTAATTAATTATTAATACATCAAAAAATTACACCGATTTTTCGGCTCTGGCTCATGGACTAAATCTGACGAGCCAGTCGGAGCGGGTCTAACACTCATTTACAGCGATGGATACGAAATCAAAGTCACGAAAAACGGGACCCCCAACTTCAAAGGTGCCGACGCAGACTGTTGCATCTCGTTGGATAAGAGATCTCTGGAAAAAACTAACAGTTTGAGAAATTATGAATGATTTCCAAAAACTCTTAGAAGAATTGCAAATGCCAGAACTTTTTGCGGAATTTCAAGGTAAGTTTTGAAACAGATCGCGGCACAAATAGATTTTTGTTTTCTTACCTTTGCCTTTTATAAAAAAAATCTTTATGCTGTTTAAAATTTACCATAGTCGTACCGTTCGGCGACATCTACAGTAGGAAACTTCAGGGGTTAAAATGTGTGGTTTCGCGTTTTTGTATTGCGTAAGTTCTAGGTAATATTTTTTTTCATAATGCAAGTACAACATGACTCAAATTATATGGAAATAAATTGCCTAAACAATAGATACAAATATAGAGGTAACACTAGTTTTAAAAACAATTAAAAGAATTCTATGTAGAGGAATAATATTGTTCTGCCAAAGTAGGACAAAATCTAACCCTGACTTGGTTTTGTCTAATTTTATTTTATTTGTATTTAAAAAAAAATTAACGTTAGTTTGTAAACTTGTATAAAAGTATATTACAAAATTTAAAAGAATTACGTTTTTATGAATTACTCGCCAGATTTTATATGTATTTCTTGTACTAAATTTGGTACTGTTTCCCAGAAAAGAAGAATTTTTGCCTAAAAGACAAAAAATACAGGGAAACGCGCAAGCGCGAAGAAAGAAAAACCTCAAATCGGGCAAAAACTAAATCAAGAGATTGGAAAGGGATTGGACTGAATAAAGAAAGAGAGAAAAGCCGCTTTCATAACAATTTTATGTTATATCTATATAATATTCAATTTTAGTGTAAGTGTATATTACTCTTTAAAATAATTGATTTTTGTGACATATTAATATATAATATATTTATTTTAATTCCATGTAAACAAAATATTTTAAATTTGAAAATATTAATTTATTTAATCTTAATAAAACATATATTTAATCTTAAAATTAGAGATATTAAACAGGAATACATATTCTTTTTAATTAAATTTTCATATTTTTATACTTATTTTCAAAACACTTGGTTTTCCGTCTATACAAATTATAATGTAATTTATTTAAGAGGACGATAAAAGCATATTATAATAACAATAATATTTTTCAGTATAGTAAACCCTTGCAATCGTCAAAAAATTTAAATGGCAATGCCCCAATTTAAATAGCCCATGTGTTTTTATGTTTTGTTGTTTTATTTTAGTATGTATTTGTGTCAAATCGTTTTATCGAACACGTCTCTCTTTCGAAGGGCCCTCATTAATATGCACGTGGGCACAATAATAACATTCAACAGACATAAATTATGAAAAAAAGTTAGCATGAAAGCTCGCGTGCCACGTTTTCATCAAAATATTTGCGAGTGAAACCCGAGTTACATTATTGTTTTTACTGGTTTAAAGCTAATAAGAAATGCCAGCTTTATCTAATAAACTTATATCCAATATAGTCCTATTTTTGTGATGAACGGACTGACGTCAGCCACAATAAATATATAAAAAAAAGTCATTTCGTTGATTGTTTCCACTGTTACTTCAAATTGACAACAAAAAATTATTTGACATGCGAACTATTGACAACAAAGAAATACGTTTTTAGAGGCAAAAATGACGTCAGTCCGCTCGACAAAAAATTGGACTATACTACATTCGTAATGATTTGGCTGGTGAAGTTAAACTTTGCTACGTAAGTCAACACGGAATTTATCATTCACATACTGCGTTTGATTATTTACTTAAAAAGCTGAGCGTGTACATGGAGCTTGAACAGAGTTTAGCTGATCATCGAGCTCACCGAACGGGTTTTACAGCTCACAAGCGCACTGTAATCGCTGAACGAGCTTGGAGTAAAAAGAGTAGGTAGCTCAATTTGCTCGCTCGATGAATAAACGAAATAAATAAATTTTTATTAAAAAAAACTTTTTAAGTACAAGCTTTTATGCTCAAAAGTAGAAAATAATTTTTTATCTTTCTCATGTCATAATAAAAGCGATGGGCGCAAACTAAAAATTTTATCTTTAGGTATCGTATATCGATCACCTAGACGATTCACCTAAGAAACAGTTGTATTATACTCTATAACCTAAGGACATTTTCAAAGGCTTGGCAAGCACGGCAATCTCACCAGTTCTCAGCTTCTTTAGATGAAAGCATTATGTTTATCATTCGAATAGAAGAAGAATTTAGTTCTTCTTTTGTAGTTCTCTCTTTGTCACCGTAAAGTTAAAATTAATTTGCGCCCATCGCTTTTATTACAGTATAAGAAAGATACAAAATTATTTTTTTACTTTTAGTGCATTTATTAAAAGCTTGTTCTTTAAAAGTTTTTTTTTAATAAAAATTTACTTTTAATCGTCCATTTTAAATCCATTTTGAATCCGCCATATTGAAAGTTCCAAATATGATCAAAAATTCAAAACCCCTGTATGCTAATTTTGATTTAAATCAAACAAACTAAATCTTTTTCCCCCTCCACTTTCCTCGTTAGAAAGAAGTGTGTACCTAATAATACCATATTATTGTGTTAACGTCGGAACTATAAATGCATACCAAATGTGAACACAAACCCTTAATTTTTAGATTTGTACCCTTAGTCGTCCATTTTGAATCCGTCATATTGAAATTTTCAAATCCGATCAAAAATTCATAATCCCCCTGCTTAAAAACCCCTGTATGCCAATTTTTATTGAAATCAAACAAACTAAATCTTTTTCCTCCTCCACTTTTCTCGTTAGAGGGAGGTGGGTACCTGAGAATACCATATTATTGTATTTTCATCGGAACTATAAACGCATACCAAATTTGAACACTATCGGATGTAGATAAGTCAGTTAAAATTGGTTAGCAAAAAATGACCGAAAATCGTTCATCTTGAATCCGCCATATTGAATTTTAAAAATGTGATTAAAAATTCGTATTCCTTATTCCGAAAAGCCTCCGTATACCAATTTTGATAGAAATCGGAAAAATTTAGGTGTTTTCGCCCCTCTACTCCCTTCATAGAGGGGTGGGGTGCCTAATAATGACATGTTATTGTATTGTCGCCGGAACTATAAAGGCATGCCAAATTTGAAGGCAATCGGATGGGTATAAGTTAGTTAAAGTTGGTTAGCAAAAGATGACCAAAAATCATCCATATTGAATCCGCCATATTGAATTTTTAAAATCTGATTAGAAATTCGATATTTCCATCCCCAAGTGCCCCAATACACAAAATTTAAACGAAATCGGGCGTACTTCAACTGTACCCAACTCCACCCCCTTCGAGTAGTGGGGGGAGCTGTCAATTTTATCACACTATATTCTTGTGTTGTCACCGCAACTATATAAGCATGCCAAATTTGAAGCCGATCGGATGTCGGGAATTTGGTCAAAATTAAGTTGAAGATTCCACCCGAAAAAACATGTCAAGTTCGATACATTGTAAGTTAAATAAAAGCTTGTAAAACGAGAAGAGAATTTTCTGATTAGTACGCACAGGGCACACATATTTAATAATCGAACGCGGTAACAATAAACCTAAAAGCAATCTGGTAATAATGCATGAGCGTTTGGAACTATTAAAAAAATATATAAAAAACGCACAAAACACAAAAAACCAGTACACCAAAGTTTTTGAACTTTGTTTCTAAAATTATTATGTATTGCAATGTTAGTCGGGGTAAAAATTTCTAAAAAGTATATTTTTAAAATAAAATATTTTTCAGTTCTATAAAAAATGTCAGCCGCCATATTGAAATTAGTCCTTATAACTTTCTTCAAAAAAAAAAAAAAAATATATATATATTAGATTTCTAAAAGTGAGTAGAAAGCCCTGATGAAAATGTTCAATAAATCAAAACGTTTGCAAAATTAAAGATTTTTTTTTTAATTCCTAAACCCAACCCAACCAATTTCTACAAAGTCTTAACCGGCAAGGTTCACCAACTAATCTACACATAGATATAATAAATTTCTGAATAGATAATTTCTGTACATTGAACTATTTTTAATTCTTGATTTTGTCTCTTTGTTCCAGCATCACACAAAAACTAATTCACCGATTTTGATGGGAACTCAACTACAGTATTCTGTCGATTTTTGTAGACAGAACATATACAGGGTTCCTAAGCAAATCCTTAGGGGGCCAAGCATCCGTGTATAAGACGCAGACAAACGGAAAAGCACATTAGGCAGAAAAGGATGGGCATAGGGCGATGTTGTCACTACATCTTACACGTAGTAAATCCATTCCAGGTTGTTGTTTTCTAATGTTTTCCATTTTCATACCTTTAGGACTGGAATAAAAATTGTTTTTGCTCGACTTTAATACCAAACTGATGAAAGATATCGTAAACAAAAATATTTTTCGGCTTTTCATTTTGTAACCGTACGCACTGTTTACAGGTTCGGGACTGAGATACATGCAAATGCCTAACCTAAAGCGTTCATACACGGCCGGAGAAATAGACTGAGATATTTCCGTAGAAACTTTATCAAGCAAATAGGACGGGTCGACGCCTTCGAACGTCCAACCCGGGTTTTGCACTTTGATTCGAAATCAAAAAGGAGGAACAGTCAGATGTGGGGCCGTGCACTAATTACGTAACGGTGATTTTACCAATTTTTGACCCCCTCCCTATGTAATGTTTTGTAACGGTTTGGCACGCCACTCCCCTAATATTACGTAACGATTTCAAGACCACTACCCCCCCCCCACCAAAACAAAAACTTTTCACTTATTTTCATTCCAAATTTTCTTAGTTTCACACAAATGCAAAAGCTGTCGAAAACCCCCCTCCCCCCTACGTAACGTTTTGTAACCCCCCTCCCCCCTATGACCATTACGTAATTTGTGCACGGCCCCTGTAGTAGTATTGATATTTTTTTCTTAAAAATTATACTCTTTAGACCGATTTCTTTGCGTTCCCGAAATTACTCAAAACCAAGATCCCCCGTTTTAGGAAAACTGATCCCGTCTCTGTTTCTAAATTTTTTCGAATAAAAGTAGAGTATGACCATGGGGGAAATAATTTTTTTCTACGGTATGACGAAAATTTTGAGAAAGGTGAAAAAAAAAATAAAAAAAGTGGCAGAGCTCAAGTTTTTCGTAAAAAAACGTTTTTTGTAAAGAAACAGAGCAAAATAAATATTTTTACCCCTTTTTGGGTGTTACAAATATTGGCAGCCCCTTATTTTTCGCTTTTACTCTCCCGCTAGTTTTAAAGAATTGGTTCGCTACATGTTTCGAGATCATGTCATAAAACACCTCGAAAATATCAAATGTAGTGTAGGGCCAGCTTTATTTAAAATCAATAATATCGCAAGCAAAAAGCTATGCAGGAAAAACAGCGCCATTTATTGATTTCTTTGGCTGCTAGTGCTGCATGGTTTGGCCGTTTCCGGATAGATCTCACTAGTAGAACAGAATGGAAAGAAATTTAATTAAAAGCGAAGATATTTCTTTCTAATGTTAACAACCTCACGAGTTTATCCCTCAGTATCGTAAATAATGGACCCTGCCGCCTCCTTTAAGTAAGAAAAAGCTGTGGTTTGGACCTGAAAACATCTAATTTTTAATTAGATTATATGTTCAAATCTGTCCCATTCTTGAGCCTCACAATATCCCAATCTATTGTAAAACTCTTGGCGCGTAGCAGCCAACATTTCAGGGGTGATAGAGTTGCCCGCCTCCAAAATTTTCGCCCTCAACTCCTGTATAGTCGTAGGCCGTAAGTGAGGGTGTTGGAAAATTTTGTCGTGCCAACAACCCCATAGGAAAAAGTCATTTGGCGCAAGATCTGGTGATCGAGGGGGCCATCACGTGGAAATAATTCTATCACCAAATACCTGACAAAGGTAATTTGTAGCCTGGCGTGAATTGTGGGATGAACAGCCATCTTGCTGGAACCACAATTCGTCCAAATTTATGTTGAGTTCCCTCAACCGTAGTAAAACCTGGTGTTGGAGAAGATCAACATATTTTTGGCTATTCAAATTCCTTTCAATGAAAAAGGGTCCAATAATTTGATCCCCGACAATACCGCTCCAAACATTTAATTTTTGAGGATGTTGCGTTCTAACACTTGCGTGCAGATGTTTATTTTCGCGGGACCAATAGCGGCTATTTTGTGGATTGTGAGAGCTATAAAGTTCAAATGTCTTCTCGTCACTAAACAAAACTTTTGATAGGAAATTTTCGTTCCTGTCACATTTATCCCTCATAACCTCACAATATTCTAACCGGCGAAAATAATCACCTGGTTGCAATTCCTGCGACTGCCCAATCTTAAACGACTTGTAGCCGTATTTTTTAAGATCCATTGGCAAGTACTGTTGGGAATATCCAGTGCCTCCGCAATCGGTTTCGTCGAACATGGTTCATGTGCCTCAACGTAAGCGCATACCATTTCGTCTCGTTCCACCCTATGTGGAAGAACGGGATGCTCTGGTATTTCGCCGTCGTGGTAACACTTTCTACAACCATTTATGCACCCGTACCTTTCAAAACGATGATAAATGTTGTAGACAGTTTGAGCCACAGGAACCGGTCGATCTGGAAACGCAAAAACAAAAAGCCCAATGACCTCGTCCGCACTGTCACTTTTTATGTAGTTTTTAATAATAAAAATATTTTCTTCTCGAGTATACGGCATTTTAAAAACACAAAATTTACGAAACTGAAGCGTCTCGAAAGGAAATAAAAATGCAATGCCTGTGAATCCCAGTTTTTCCTCGATCATCTCATGGTGTGGCCGCCATCTAGACATTTGGAATTTGCAGACATCTTGTCAACGGTTATTATTGCATTTATGATTTATGCTCACAATGAAAGAGTGGCGACAATTTTTTCTCATGAAAGCAGTCCGGAGATAATAACAAACTGGCACCATTGCTCAAGATACCTGTTTCTTTTGTGCGCGCAGAACTGTCTATGCCATTTCTGTTTGATTTATTGAAATCCTATCTCTAAGGAAAATCTTAGGAACCCTGTATAGCATATAGGGGAAGAAGAAGTTGGGGAGGGATGTAAAAGTGGTGGAAACATATAGGTTAAGTAGGGGAATGGATGGAGGGGATAAGGGGCAGGAGGTGGAGTGGTCAGGGAGGATGGGAAAAGAAAAGGTCGGAGAAATGAAAGTTGGAACGGAGGGACGTGAAGGGACGGAGAAAGCTACAGTTTTGTAGCCACGTACTAAGTCGCGGAACATAGCTAGTTAGGTTTAAAATTATAAAATCATTTCTAAACCGGAAAAAACTCTAACTACCGCATTTTTCTATACGTTTTCAAAGCGTCAAAGGCGGCACATTATACACACACACTTTTTTCTCCTTGGAGAGCCGTTTTTTTTCTATGTCAATCGATATAATTTTACCATTACAACAAGTATTATAGGTATAAAGACCTTTTTGTAGAGCGGCCGTTCTACTAGAAATTATATTATTATAGACGTTAACAATCGACTGCCTGTTCTATTATAATGGATAACTGACACGGCATTCTTTTTTCTATTATTTTAACGCCTTCCCAAATTGAAATATGGCAAAACTTTTACATGCATGAAGAATAACTCACCGGAAATTTAGGAAATTAAAATTACGTATTTGTTACCTTTAAGTTAGAGATTCTTTTTTCTTCTGTCAGTTTAAAACGGGTCATGTGATATCCATAATTTTTGGAGTCAAATAAGCATGAGAATTGTTTGAACTTTGAATGGAAGTCACATTTTCTAAAAACCAAGACACGGCTTGGAGCACTTTTTTGATTTTTTTCCGAATAAGCTAAAACTTCTTTCTAAGGCCATTAATTTGAATATTTATAATTGGTGGCCTTAAAAACAAAAACTGCTAACACTAATATGTATGTTCTTTGGGTCCCTACAAAAAAACCGAAACCAAATTTGGCAAAAACATATTTTGTCAGGGTTTAAAAGAAAAGAAAATAATTGGTCCGAAAAAAATTAAACATATTTTTATAGAGATGTTAGGATCAAACACCGATTTCGGCTAATGGATGGAAAATATGACCAAAATGCGTTCTGGTCACCAGCATATTGCCAATGCCCGAAATATCGCTTTTCGACCGTTTAATGTAGACCATAACGCGTTCTGGAACTTTTGCAATTGCCAGAATGCATACTAATTTTCCCAAGTCAGCCTAAGAGCATTCTGGCAATCTTCACATTGCCAGAATGCCTCGAACACACAAACAAAACGTTTAAACGCCAATGTAATAAAATATGGATAAATATTTTTATTGTTTATTACGATCAATGCTATCACATACAATTTTTTGCAGATTATTATTTTATTTTTTAATTTTAATGCACGCACTCAGATCAAACACTAATGTATACTGGAGCCGAAACCCCTAGTAGGCTAGTAGCGTTAGATATGGTTTACAAGCTGAGACACACTCAAAATCGGTTTTTGGACAGTTTGTTTGTGGATTAGACGCATTCTGGAAATTGCAAAAGGTCCAGAACGCGTTCTGATCTACGTTAAATGGTCGACAAGCGATATTTCGGGCATTGGCAAAATGCTGGTGACCAGAACGCATTTTGGTCATATTTTTCGTCCATTGGCCGAAATCAGTGTTTGATCCTAACAGAAACATAAAATATTAGAAAATATTTTAAACGAAAACAATTTAATATAAACATAATAATGCCGAACCACAAAATTCAAGAACCCCAATCTGGCCGAAAATGATTTGAACCGATAGCCACGAATTCAATTGCTACGTTTCCACGCTTACGGCAGGGAAGAGTCAAAGTAAGTTGTGATATTGCATTAATTTACCCCCTTTACATTCTTCAACCACCCCCTAACCCCAAATTTCTTCATAATATTGTATTGTCATCGGATCTACATTACAAAAATGAATGGCAAGATTTGATAGACAGTTAGACAGCCAGAAACTGTGAAAAAAATTCCCGTGTCATCTTTCAAATAGAGAAAGTTGTCAACGCTGCAAACCAGGGCCTACGACGCTCTAGAAATTTAAATTCGGCGATTCAACTGGATTGTAGTTTAAGGATCGGTCATATTATTTTCTATCGATTTGTGGGTCGAGTGTTTTTCGTTTCTAGACAATTATTTTCGATACTTTTGTAATTCTGATATTTTAAGGTTCGGGAAAATTATAATCGGTTAAATTATATTCGTATCTTTTAAGGATCGAGTAAATTCAAATTCTATAAAATTCCATCCGTATCCATTGTTTTCGTTCATATTTCGTTTCGGACGTTTTATTTTTTGTAAATTCGGCTTTTTTGTGGGTTCCCTGTTCTTTTTGTTGCATCCTATAATCTGTGATTAAAATGGTCGACATATACAGTGGCGGTCCCAGGGGGGTGGGTGGTGATCGCCCCCTTCCTTTGCCCCAGAAAAAAGTAGACACCAAAGATGCAGGTGGCAACCCTGAAGTCTTTGGAGAAAAAAACGGGAAATTGAAGAAAGTTCCTTTAAAGACATTTTAAAATCTCTCCACAGTATTTTGGGATAGTTTGACCTTCCATTCGTCACACTAGAAATAAAAAAACCATTGGAAATACAGAACAGTATTATAGTGTCTCTATTTATAACGAGTTTTAGACAAAATCATTTTGGACATAAAAAGTATTTTTGAACTGAAGATATTCATAATAAGTTTTATGCAACGTGAAGCCAAAATCAAGGCAAAATTACCCAAAGTCGTTTCTAAATACTATTAAACTGTTTGATTAATCCAAATCACAAATTCTTGAACTTTTATTGGGAGAAGTCAGTATTTGGAAACAATATTGGTCAGAAGTAGGCAAAAGCTTAAATCAAAACATACGTGATAACGTTTTCGGGGAAATGAACAAGTGTGGCGATATTTTTCCGTTGATAAAAACATTCTTGGACGTTTGCCTGTGAGTAATGCTTCGTCAGAAAGAAGCTTCTCATGCCTCAGAAGATTGAAAACATAAGTACTTAGCATTGCAGCATATCAACAGACATATTGAAATTGACATTGAGCGAGTCATTGACCGATTTGCCCAAAAAACTATTTTTTTTATAGGTTTCTAATTATGTTTGAGATATGCAATATAAAATGTAATGTGTGAACTTAGAAAGCTTTTTAGACTTCAAAAAAAAGTATGTGGCATTTTGTCTGTGGTTTATTTCTTACCTATATTTTTTATAACTAAAAAAAATTATACGTAGTTGACCCCCCTACCCTGGCTTTAAATTTTTTATGAAAACATTTAGAAAATCAAAAGTAGGGCATAAATTTCGGTGCTCTAACACATTTGATATTTCTAGACCTGAGTATAAAAAGGGCCAAACTCCATTTTTCGTGTTTTGAGTAATCGTTAGTTAAAGTTCCGTTCTTATGTGTATAAATTAATAGAATTAGATCGGCAACCAATCATACAAGGAGTATGGCCTTTTTTTCTACCTGTAGTTTTGAATGTGCTTAATCAGTGATTGTACTAACTCCATATGGGCAAAAATGGAGATTGGCCCTTTTTATTCTCAGGTCCAGATTTACGGTATTAGTTTAGTTTTGTGTTAAAAATGGAATTTATTTTGTAGTGTGATTTTCTTAAAAATTGCATTTTTAATGTAATTTTCTCAAAAATTTTCGTCGCATTTTAACAAATAATGTATGAAATAAACGACTTAAAATCTGAGTACCCCCCGCCCCCCAAGGCTAGATCTTACAAGTTTTGTTTGCATATATTGATATGTTTCTCATAAAAGCTACGCTTTTATTCCAGATCTTTTTTTGTATTAAAACCACCCCCCCCTGTTCAAATGGCTGGGACCGCCACTGACATATAGAGTAGACAAACTAAAACAATTATTTTGCGAGCATAAATAAAAACAAAAAACAATAGAATTTTTAGCATTTCTTCAAAAATGTGTATGTGTACGCAAAAGACATCTGTCAGTCTGCAGAATCAAGAGGATCAGCAGAAGCACCTTCACTCAAGAGCGGATCCAGGGGGGGTGGTCAGGGGAGGTCATGACCCCCCCCCCCTGGGCGGTACACATATTTTTTTTTCTATATCTAAATAACAAAAACACTTTAGCTTGTACATCATATCTAGTCACTTCCCGGAATTTTATGTGATATTCTTACAACATACGTAACTATTGTGGAGTCAAAAAGAATGACGTAACATTTATAAACCAGATCCTTTTCCATACTTAGGAGGCTAAAAACGTGGTTAAAAGCATCAATGGCGGAAGACCGACTAACAGGATTGACGCTTCTCCATGTTCATAAAAACGTGCGTGTGGAAGTGAAAGAGGAGTAATTAATCGTTTCGCGAGAAGACAGAAGAGAAAAATGGATTTTATAATTTCATTCCATTTTTTAAGTAAAATTTTTGGGTTTTTTGCGTCTTTTTTTTCTCGTCTTGGAAGGGGGCCAATATTTTCCCATAACTTTAAGTAAAAATAGGTGGAATGATAATACCACCTGAGAAATTTCACAAAAATGACCGCCTTATGTAGGTGACAGTTATGAGCCTAAAAGAACGTAGTCACAGCAATCGAACCGGCTTGAAATTATTTTGTTTCTGATGTGTCTTTTCCACAATAAGTAAGTGGTATTTTTTACCATGATTTTTCCTAATACAGTGCGGACGTAAAAAGTCCCGCCCTCCTGCTAACTCTTAAACGGATTGAGGTATCGACCTCAAATAAAAAACCATGTTTAATAATAATACTTTTGCTACTTTTTGACGTGTTTTTTATAAGCGCCATATTGAAGTAAGTCTATAAGGTCACTAACTACTTTAAAATTTTAAATAGAAAGGGGGATCGAGTGATACCTTGTTTCAAAGGTATTTTAATTCCCTATTTAAAATTTTAATTTTTTTAAAAATTGGTTTACGACTTACGGAGTTACGAATTTTTTTACTATAATTTACGCACCTCTCCTTACTTTTGTACTAATTGAAATATCGAATTTAATTAAAAACATGCCTAATGATAACAATTTTACCACTTTTTGATGTATTTTAGATTATTCTCATAATGTCATAAGACTATAAGGTTACTAACTACTTTAAAATTTTAAATAGAAAGGAGGGGTCGAGTGATACCTTGTTTAAAAGCTATTTTAATTCCCTATATATTTTTTTTTTTAAATCAGTGTATTACTTACAGAGTTCTGACCATTTGTAACTATAGTTTGTGCACCTCTCCTCTTACTTTTAAACGAATTCAGTTGACATTAAATAATTTTTTTAAGGTAAAACCATAAGGTCACTAGCAACTTAAAGTTTTTATTATTGTTGAATAATACTATACGTAATACGTAAACTATAGTCAAAAAAATTCATCGCAGTCGCAAACCGATTTCTAAAAAAAATAAAATTTTAAATAGGAAATTTAAATACCTTTTAAACAAAGTATCACTCGACCCCCCTTTATATTTAAAATTTTAAAGTAGTTAGTGACCTTACAGACATACGTCAATATGACGTTTATACAAAATACGTCAAAAAGGTAAAATTGTTATCATTACGCATGTTTTTTATTTAAAGTCGAAAAAAGTTATAACTCTGTAAGTCCTAAACTGATTTTTAAAAGAATTAAAATTTCAAATAGGGAATTAAAATACCTTTTAAAACCGGGTATAACTCGACCCCCCTTTCTATTTAAAATTTTAAACTAGTTAGTGACCTTATAGACCTACGTCAATATGACGCTTATATAAAGTCGTCAAAAAGTAGCAAAAGTGTTATCATTATACACGGTTTTTATTTGAAGTCAATACCTCAATCCGTTTAAGAGTTAGCAGGGGGGGACTTTTTACGTCCACACTGTATATTAAAATTTAGGTTTTTTAAATTTTTGTTAATACAAAAAGTAAAGTTATATTTAGATGGGTTTCAAATCCCTCTGTAAGTAAACATAATATATATTTGCCTGCTTTTTGTATTAGCTACACACTTGTTTGAACCAAACCAAAAGTTACTAGGATGTTACTGCATTCTTTTTTTAATCAAAATAAAATGTTGTCGGATTTTTTGCCTGTCTCTGCTAAAAACATAGTATTTTGAGTTGTTCAGTGCTGTTATACAACCGGAATGACTAGTTTTTTGCCTTTCATAAGTGTTGTGCGATAACTCTTTTTATTACTCCTCAGTTAGGGAAATTTTGTCAATACCAACTGATTTAGGCTCCTATTTTTACTTCCGTGCCTTTAAGCCACTGATGTGACCTCCTCCCTCTTACTAAAAAGCGGGATCCGCCATTGCCTTCACTCCGAAGAGAAACCCGGCGTCTTCACCAAGGTAAAAAAACCACATATATTTATAGTCGTATTTTTTTGGCACTGTCCGTAATGTGGGTTGGTATGTTGCCACATTCTCATGGCTACTATAGGTGAAATTTGATAAGCTGAAGAGTAGAGTAACCGGTTATTGGAAATTCGGTTATTTTTTGAATTTTAGTGCCAGTAATTACCTATATTTTTTCTCAAACATAGAAATAAGTTTTTTTTTTAATTTTATTTATTGTTGGTACACTTCATATTTTAAAAAGACAAATCGTCTTTTTAACATATTAGGTTTGGAGTTAAATTTTAAATTTACTCCAATGGGAAGCAGTGTAGCAACGATAAATTAAATAAACCACCTCCCACTTTAATAAATTATATACTCTAAAATATCTCATATAACAATTAAATTTCAATCCATTTTAGTACTGAAGATGCTGGATAATGAGCTGAAACCGGCATATTTGAACGCTTCCCTTTAGATCTGCTCTAGGGTCTCTACGTATTTTTAATCCGGAGAGCAGGTAATACATAAGTCGAGCATTTTTAAGGGTATTACAATGGGTATTTAAATTTATAGATTAGTTTTTTTTATACAAAAACAAATAGGTAATTAATCAATTGGAAAATAAATTCATTCCACCAACGAACTAGCTTAAAACAAAAAAAAAATCCGCTTTCGGTGATGAAAGTTGATGCCAAAAAACAATCTTCTAGATTCAGAGCCACCTCTAAATCCGTGTAGAACACCAAAATGGCGGCCATTAAAGACGGCTGCCATTAGAATATTTAGGAAACTTCCTATCTTCCTTTCCAGTGGTCCGATTTCAATCATTTTTTTTTGTTCCAAAGCTTTTTATGACAATAATATATTTTTATCTTTACAGGGTGATCTCGTGAAGATGACAACCAAATAAATACCGGATGTCTCAAAAATCAGTTAAGACCGATTTTATTGACTAAATACCTAATCAATAATATTTTTTATCGCATTTTAAAAAATGGCTGCCATTTTTTAAACCAAGATCGGTGATGAAATCAAATTTATTGTTAAAAAGGCGACAAAAAACTACCTTAAAAGAATTTTTGTGTTTAACAACTATTGTTTAGGAAGCTTCCACGGAAGCTTCTGTAAGACTTTTGTTTTTTTCCATGGCGCACTGAGCAGCAAAAGCATGCATACATGATAAAGGTTTTTACCACGTACTTACCTTAACTTGACTTCTAACTTTCTTTTCAGCTGACAAATCATTCATTTATTTAAATTTAATTTTTCAATACAAATGAATTTAAAAAATTTAAAAAAAAAACAAAACAAAACAAATGAGAAGTGACAAGCAATGTTCTTGTTAGAAGATCTTTCAAACAAAAAAAAAAACCATTGAAATCGGACCACTAGAAGAAAAGATAGAAAATTTGGTAAAGATTTTAATGGCAGCCATCTTTAATGAAGAAAGTGGTATACCTCAATTCAAAAATGCACGATTTTTTGATGTACCCAACGTACTAAAAAGTTATAGAAAAAATAATTTAACCATCGCGTGCGTTTAAGTATCATACATAAAAAATTAACTCGAAAGTAATTGCGCTGACTGCTCGCATGCGCAATGACCAAATTTTTTTTACTACTTGATTACAACTGATTACACCTGATTACAACTTGATTACACTTGATTACAACTTGCCTGTTTACCTAATTACACCATCGAAATACCCCTCGGGTTCCTTGGTATTTTGTCATTCGACTTGAGAAATGCTTAAGCCTTGAACAGTCTTTTGGCGAAAGACGATTATACACCTCTTTTTCTTTTTTAGCTCATTGTTTCCAAAGAAGAAAAAGACAGATAATCCCCAATCAGCGAATGCCGAAAGTCTGTTCTGGGTTTTAAGGCTTTTAACTACGGAAATACATGGGGCCTATTAGTTGGAGTGCTCGCGAAAAAAAAGACAAGAGTTTTGGAAAGGCTCATATTTTTCGGATGCACCAGAGAGCATATAAATCTAAGTAGAGAGGACACGTAATGGTAAGATCCGACCACCAAGCCAATGCAATTCACAGCGAGTTTTTGATTATTAGCAGAATGCGCCAGGATGAACAGGAAAATTAAGACGGGAATAATCCCGCGCGTTGAATGAATATCGATTTGTCACTGGCGTACATATTTATATTTAATGCAATTTGAAATGAAGGGCGTACATATTTATATTTAATGCGGGGCCGCCGTAGACCAGTGAACAGCGTCTTAGCCTGAAGAACCGAGATCGCAGGATCGGATCTCGGCAAGTACACATTGCTTCACACAACACCGAATGCGACTCGAGACGACGACGGGCGGCCCCACCTCTCAGCAGCTCCGTAGTTGAAATTGTGCATAGAATAACAACAAACGAGGTAGAAGTAGGCGGAACGGTTGACACTGCACCGAAAAACTTTGCGGGACTCAAAGGTGGACCCCACCAAACTGGGTAGAGGAGACTAGCCGGTGACCCAAAAAGGACGACCTGGACTTCTCCGAAATCGGGACTCCATAGGACGGGGCTCGACACCGACAGATTTGGTAGCGGGAGTCGACAGAGGGTGACTTGAAAAGAGGCGGTAGCACCTTCGGGTAACAGGACCACCCCAAGGAATGCGTCTGAAGACTCCGACAGCGACCTCGACCAGCGAAACTGGGACCTCAATTTTCGGGTCAACCTATAAGACGGTGGGCTACTGGGGAGAAAAAAAAACTTGCATTATAAGGGGCACGTGCATCAGTCGGGGGTGCACGGGGGGTATGGCAGAAAGGGTCCATTATACGGCCTGATTGCCAGGCTACGGCCGCCCATCTAGTACTACTACTACTACTACTACTACTACTACTACTACTACTACTACCACCACTACTACTACTACTACTACTATATTTATTAACTGTTTAATTACTTGCAATAATTTAGGAAAAAGCAGAGAGCATATAATATAGGTTTTCTCCGGTAAAAAATAAGTGTTTTTTATACTTGTTCATAAAAAACAAACATTTGCAGCGAACCACGAAAAAAATATGCTTCTGTACCAAATTTTAACAACTCCGTCATTTCTGAATGTTTCAAAAATACATGATTAGGAGATCAGAATGGGTGAGAAGGAATGTGAAAACTTATGGTTTCATATGATAAATTTCCTTGGATATTCCTTTAATGGTACAGTTCTACTCCAAAAGAGGGGGTTATGACGTAACGGTGTCAATTCCCATAACAGAAAGCCTTCTCCAAAACAAATATATTATATTATACATATATATTAACCAGACAAATATTTTTTTTCAGAAACTTAACACTTGATTATGATTTTTTTAAAATTTGACCGCCGAAGACGAAAACTTGCAAAAGAGTAATGTTTAATTTAAAATAAAAGAAAATAACTGGCGCCGCAGGCAATATTTTTGGAGTCGATCGCCTCCCTCTGTATTCGCCACCTGTGACCTGTGACCGCCACGAGTCTGTTGTCTACAGCGCAACGCGGGCGATCGATATTATGGATAGTTCCCAACGCGGAACTCTTCCAAAAGAATACGATTTTCCTGTGCGCCGCCACTGCTTTGGATATATAAAAATAAGCAAGATTGAAAACAAAAGTGGAGCACCAAGTTTCCAAGCCAAGAACTAAAAGAAACGATAGTTGTGCCACTTGTTTTTCAAGTTACTTGAGCGGGGTCGCAAATTTACCATTACGTGTCCTCTCTATTTAGATTTATATGCTCTCTGGATACACCCATTTATAACTATGAGATAATACAGGGTTCCTAAGCAAATCCTTAGGGGGCCAAGCAGCCGTGTATAAGACGCAGACAAACGGAAAAGCACATTAGGCAGAAAAGGATGGGCATGGGGCGATGTTGTCACTACATCTTACACGTAGTAAATCCATTCCAGGTTGTTGTTTTCTAATGTTTTCCATTTTCATACCTTTAGGACTGGAATAAAAATTGTTTTTGCTCGACTTTAATACCAAACTGATGAAAGATATCGTAAAAAAATATTTTTCGGGTTTTTATTTTGTAACCATTGTCCTTACGCACTGTTTACAGGCTGGGGACTGAGATACATGCAAATGCCTAACCTAAAGCGTTCATACACGGCCGGAGAAATCGACTGAGATATTTCTGTAGAAACTTTATCAAGCAAATAGGACGGGTTGACGAACGTCCAACCCGGGTTTTGCACTTTGATTCGAAATCAAAAAGGAGGAACAGTCAGATGTGGGGCCGTGCACAAATTACGTAACGGTGATTTTACCAATTTTTGTAACGGTTTGGCACGCCACTCCCCTAATATTACGTAACGATTTCAAGACCACTACCCCCCCCCCAAAAAAAAAACTTTTTACATATTTTTATTCCAAATTTTCTTAGTTTCACACAAATGCAAACGCTGTCGAAAACCCCCCTCCTCCCTACGTAACTAGTCCCAGTGGAGGAGGGCGAGAAAACTGATATTTTTTAAAAAAAATTATACTCTTTAGACCTATTTCTTTGCGTTCCCGAAATTACGTAATTTTTGAAAAAAAATTGTAAGCGGCGCCATTTTTATTTCGTGCTTTGTTTTTCTAACATTTTTGCGTTCGGCTAATTTAATTGAAAAATTTTTGCCTGCGGCGCCCTTTATCTTCTCACTCGAAACCAAGATTTAGGAAAACTGATCCCGTCTCTGTTTCTGAATAAAAATAGAGTATGATCATGGTGAAAATAATTTTTTTCTACGGTATGACGAAAATTTCGAGAAAGTTGAAGAAAAAAATAAAAAAAGTGGCAGAGCTCAAGTTTTTCGTAAAAAAAAGGTTTTTTGTAAAGAAACAGAGCAAAATAAATCTTTTTACCCCTTTTTGGGTGTTACAAATATTGGCAGCCCCTTATTTTTCGCTTTTACCCTCCCGCTAGTTTTGAAGAATTGGTTCGCTACATGTTTCGAGATCATGTCATAAAACACCTCGAAAATATCAAATGTAGTGTAGGGCCAGCTTTATTTAAAATCAATAATATCGCAAGCAAAAAGCTCTGCAGGAAAAACAGCGCCGTTTATTGATTTCTTTGGCTGCTAGTGCTAGCTGCATGGTTTGGCCGTTTCCGGATAGATGTCACTAGAAGAACAGAATGGAAAGAAATTTAATTAAAAGCGAAGATATTTCTTTCTAATGTTAACAACCTCTTGATTTTATCGCTCAGTATCGTAAATAATGGACCCTCCCGCCTCCTTTAAGCAATAAAAAGCTGTGGTTTGGACCTGTCCTTTTCTTGAGCCTCACAATATCCCAATTTATTGTAAAACTCTTGGCGCGTAGCAGCCAACATTTCAGGGGTGATAGAGTTGCCCGCCTCCAAAATTTTCGCCCTCAACTCCTGTATAATCGTAGGCCGTAAGTGAGGGTGTGGGTGGAAAATTTTGTCGTGCCAACAACCCCATAGGAAAAAGTCATTTGGCGCAAGATCTGGTGATCGAGGAGGCCATCGGATATTTTCATACGTGGAAATAATCACCAAATACCTGACGAAGGTAATTTGTAGCCTGTCGTGAATTGTGGGATGAACAGCCATCTTGCTGAAACCACAATTCGTCCAAATTTATGTTGAGTTCCCTCAACCGTAGTAAAACCTGGTGTTGGAGAAGATCAACATATTTTTGGCTATTTAAATTCCCTTCAATGAAAAAGGGTCCAATAATGTGATCCCCGACAATACCGCTCCAAACATTTAATTTTTGAGGATGTTGCGTTCTAACATTTGCGTGCAGATGTTTATTTTCGCGGGACCAATAGCGGCTATTTTGTGGATTGTGGGAGCTATGAAGTTCAAATGTCTTCTCGTCACTAAACAAAACTTTTGATAGGAAATTTTCGTTGCTGTCACATTTATCCCTCATAACCTCACAATATTCTAACCGGCGAAAATAATCACCTGGTTGCAATTCCTGCGACTTCCCAATCTTAAACGACTTGTAGCCGTATTTTTTTAGGATCCATTGGCAAGTACTGTTGGGAATATCCAGTGCCTCCGCAATCGGTTTCGTCGAACATGGTTCATGTGACTCAACGTAAGCGCATACCATTTCGTCTCGTTCCACCCTGTGTGGAAGAACGGGATGCTCTGGTATTTCGCCGTCGTGGTAACACTTTTTACAACTATTTATGCACCCGTACCTTTCAAAACGAAAAGCCCAATGACCTCGTCCGCACTATCACTTTTTATGTAGTTTTTAATAATAAAAATCTTTTCTTCTCGAGTATACGGCATTTTAAAAACACAAAATTTACGAAACTGAAGCGACTCGAAAGGAAATAAAAATGCAATGCCTGTGAATCCCAGTTTTTCCTCGATCATCTCATGGTGTGGCCGCCATCTAGCGGAATTTGCAGACATCTTGTCAACGGTTATTATTTCAACTATGATTTATGCTCACAATGAAAGAGTGGCGACAATTTTTTCTCATGAAAGCAGTCCGGAGATAATAACAAACTGGCACCATTTGCTCAATGTACCTGTTTCTTTTGTGCGCGCAGAACTTTCTATGCCATTTCCGTTTGATTTATTGAAATCCTATCCCTAAGGAAAATCTTAGGAACCCTGTATAACGGCATGTATTTTTCGAACAAAAAGCCATAGCGATAATAACTCTTCCAATCAAGAATTCTCTGGGTACGAACAAACTGCGTCAGGCATGCGCAGTAGATTTTTCGCCTTTGGCCTCGCCAATAGCCAACCCTGATTTTTACTATTTCCTTTGTTTCTTAAAGTTATTATTGTTTAAGGGCCATTCTACACGAGCCGCAAAAACGCGACCCTTTGCCTGCGAGCGACACGCGTGTGTCACAGAACCACAGAGTGTTTATTGAGCATACTATTGGAAAATCAATTTAACTGTGGCGACCTGATTTTTTTGCAAAATTTTACGTCATTGCATTTGTTTTCCATGGCAACGCCGAGAGTTTATTTATGTTTGTCCAAAGTGGGACACCAGAGCTTTTTTAGCACCGGGTCAAAAATTTGGGGTTAGGTTACTTGTTTTGACTTCGCATTCCGTGCCGCTAAAGCACAAAAGTTTTTTTACTTTCGCTTTTTTCGTAAAACGTGTGCAGTCTGGCACGCGTCTGTGTAAGTCATGATGCGTTGCTGTAGCCCGAACTTGCTTTACTATCATTACCGCCGCTGTGCCATACCACGACGCAAATAACCCTCTAGGTCCATGTGACCGCGTGTTTATTTTTATTTTTCAGGCAAAAACAATAAGTTTTTCTATTGTGTTTGTGCCTCAGTTTCTGCTAATGCAGTACATGTACCCCTTGGTGTGCTTAAAGACTCCGAAAATATGTAATACTAATACTAAATACTAATATATAATAATACTAAAAACACGCTACTCAACTACATATTAAATTAACTGAGTGTAATGTATAAAGTTGCATTTCCAAGTGCATTTATAATTGAATTGGAAACACTCCTGCTAGCTGCTACCACTGGTTTTAGAACAATAGGTTAACCTAAAAAGCATCCAGATTTAAAAATCGGCTGCTTGGCATATTCTATTTTAAACAGGAGCGTCAACGACCAGCAAGAGTCTATCCAACCTCTAAATGGAGCTTTACTGACCTGTAATACTCCAGTATCCGTGTGTTTTTGAAACTGAGGTTGGGATCTAAAATCTATCCTTTGCCCTCCAAGATTTCATTAGTAAACGATCACGCACATAACTATGCGGCAATAATTTAAATTAAAAAAAAAATTGTTGCATCAAAATAAAAAAAATATGTGAGATTATAGGCGTTGTGTTCTGTTGTTTCTATGCGAATTCCTAATAATTCCAGCGAGCCAATAAAGTTTTCTTGGTTCTTTGATAAGCTCGGGGTAATGCCCGCGTAGCGCTAGGTTATTTTCGGCGGGCGACCGCACACGCAAAGTGGTTTCATATTCGTTTTAGAATAATGATTTCGAAAACATATTTTTGAAAGATAAACACAACCTCGAAGGATTTCCTGTCAGAAAACGTAAAAATACTCTTCTACCCCACTGCGGCTGTTGTTGACAAATCACCTGCAGTTGCCATGGTATCGGAGGCCTTAGGATAGTTGAAGGCTTTAGGTTAGAGGGCGCTTTGCTTATTTTGATTTCCCAATACGGGCAACTTTGCGGTCGCGTGTGGACGCGTTCGTTGGCGTGCCGGCGTTTTGAACGCAAGAAGTTGCGTAAAAGTCGCGCGCCGGATGCCAGCTTATCATTCTACATGTAGCAAATTGCAAGCGTCTGGCCGTCCGAGCCGATTAGTAGTGCAGATCGGGATATCTCCGATGTTCTGCGAAGCTAAAATGAAACACCCCTAAGGTCAGACGATTAGCACCAACCGGGTGTACCCACCAACGTCTTTTTTTACGTTTTTTGGCCAACAAACTTAATAAAGTTAATTGGTGAACTGCGATACAGCCAACTTGTACGGGATCCATAGCACATATGAGGCGTTTTGTCGCTAGTCTAGAATTGGGTCGCGTTTCACTCGCGGGTTATACGCGGTACAAAGGAGCGGCGTCTACACGCTCGTACAGATACAAAAAATTTACAAGCGACTGAGCGACTAACCGGTCGCGTTTTTGTGGCTCGTGTAGAATGGCCCTAAATGTTTTGCGACACTTGGGCCATTATAGTAGAGTCAGCAGCAAGCAGCAAAATTTGTGACCAAGTTTCCGTATAAATGACAACACCGCTTAAGGGCCATTCCACCGTCATGTACAGGACATTTTTTCGGCATTTTTTTCAACTTTTTATTTCTTTTAAAATACTTGTAGTTTAATGTGTTGGGAAAATAATAAAATGGACCGAAACCCTGCAGGTTTAATGATAATTTAATAACAAAATCTTGAGTGCATGTCACGTACAGGACACTTTTGAAAAATGAGAATGTCCTGTACGTGACGCGCCTTTTAGATTTTTTTTTCGGTCTAATTTATTATTTTTCCCAAGATATTAAACTACATGAAAAGTACTTTAAAAAACACAAAAAGTAAAAAAAATGTTCTGTACGTGACCGAGGAACAGCCCTTAAGTAAAAATATTTAAAAAATGCTCAGATAAAAAAAAAACAAATTTATTATTCGTCGACATTTCGATACTTTCCTGTGCCATCTTCAGGGCTCGTAAGTTATCGGTCCCTTATGTAAAAAGTCTTAAAAATAAAAGGATAATTACAGACGAAAACACGTGTAGGAAAAAGAAAACTGTTTCGTTGTTAAGACCACACTGACGAAAAGCCTTTTTTCTTTTTCCTGTGTTATGACTTTTTGACATAGGGGACTAATAACTTAACTTCGAGCCCTGAAGATCGCACAATAAAGTGTTGAAACGTTGCCGAAGAATAAATTTGGTTCTTTTTATCTGACCGTATCCCACACCAAAATTTTATTTTGTGGGAAATTCAACCTTTAGAAGTTGACTTTTAGTGGCTCTGGGGGGGGCGATTGAGCTCTCGTTTGAATCCCTTAGCCCCCTCCTGAGTACGCCGGTGATCTTAAACCATCATTATCGTTCCAGCGCCAGATGTCCCAATAATCAGATTGCTGACTACAGTGGATATATTGTCCTTTCGTATGGTCGAAATTCTATAAATATCAGCCTTTCGGCCTTTACAAAACTTCTGCATATTTTTTCGCGATCTCCCTGCCGAAAAAAGCACGTATAATCTCTTTGAAAAATTTTACAAGATTTTATAATATTTTACCAGCTTTTGCATGTTTCAAATACCGTATAGAAAATATATAAAAACCTGATAAAACATTATAAAATCTCGCAAAACTGTTTTTACAGATTTGCCGTGATTTTTTTGAAATATAAAATACAGATTTATGCACTTCAGGGAATAAAAGTGCACTTTATTTTCCGGGAATAAAGTGGGTCTTTTATCCCCTAGAGATTAAATTTTTACTTTTTTACCTAGGGATTAAATTTGTACTTTTTTCCCTGGGGATTAAATTTTAACTTTTTTTCCCTAGGATTTTGGCTTTATTTTGGCCTGGAAATTGAATGCCACTAGTAAAACAGGTAAACAGTCGGTTTGAACTATTCCTTTATTTTACTAAAAACATTATAAAATTTTAAAAAAAGTTACTACAAACTAATTATTTTTATCAATAAAATGAATATTCAGATTTATATTTGAACAATTATTCCAGTTGAAAAATGGAGGCTGATTGGAGCTCTCACAAAGCTAACTCTGCACTAACATATCTTTATTTGAACCTTTATGCTGTTCTGATCTCTTACTAGATACAGTCGTTGCAACTTCACATGAAGAGAAAACATTTTCTTGCAATGATTTGCTTGTAATCGCTTGGTTTCTATGCTCGACAATATGATTCTCGTCAAAATCGTTTGGTTCAGAAGAACTTGACGTATTCGTGATTAGATGGTCGGCTGTCTTTGAAGAAGAAGGATTGGCATATATCGGCTCAGATAAGGTATTTCTTGGAGAAGAGGTTGTGTTTTTGAATATCTGGTCAGAAACTGTTTTTTTCTGGAACAGCGAGTTTTCTACATACCCCTCTGCGACGATGGTACTCTTCCACCCACCATGTCGCTTAAATTGATCAATGTTCAGACCAGAACCCGCTAACATGGTGGCTGACGTTCTACTAAAGCAGTGTCCTGTATACAATTGTGGTTCTGGAAGATCCAAAAATTGGGCAATTTTTGTTGCCAAAAGTGTTTTTCCCAATAGGTTGGTTGGTACATCGTCTGTCTCGGTAGTAAACAAAAAATCTATAGTGCTTTTCAATATATGGTCTCAGCCCAATGTATTTTCTTACCAATTCTACGATATCGCATGAAGAGGAAGATGCTTTGATTACAAACGAGCAATCTTTGTGGTTTTTTATGTTACTGATATTTACTAGGAAAAATTCTCCGTGATCCTTAACATCTTTGCAATCTAACTGGCACAATTCTTGACCACGACAGGCTCCGGCAACCTCTATAATCAAAGCAACCTGTCACAAAAAAATTGACATTTAGTATAATTGAGTTTGATCAGTGTGGAATGTTATGATACATAGGTGTGGAATAATAAGTAATAAAGCCTGCCTTTTGTACAAGGTACTCATTATCCGGCGCCGTTTCTAAAAATTGCTTGATATGTTCCGAATCCAACACTCTTAATTTCTTGGGCTTATATCCAAAATCCAACCAATTTGGCGTACTTGCTGATGTCTACGTTCCAACGGTTCCAAACGGTTGAAGGCTTCAGCGTCTTTGATTTCCTGAAAAAGTAGGCTAAAAGTGCTTTTTCCTCGGACAAATTTTCAACTTTTTGCTCGGCACACCAAGAGCGGTATTCTATGAACTGTTTTTCATAAATATTCCGGGATTTCGATGGGAATAATTGACTTATAGCCTCTTCCGCAGCTTTCTCGATATCCATTTTTCTCAATTTGAACAACGCGATTTTTTGCCGAATTTTCACTCTGTTAGCGTCACATGCATTGTTTATTTTTATAGCAATGCAGGTATTTTGAAGTTTATGCACACTACGATGTTGTCGATTTGACATCTAGTAATGTTGGTGTTCGTTTTGTTTTGACATTCAAGATTATTAAAGTACGTACAGTTGAAGATTTGTTTAAAGATTTTTCACAATTTTTTAAATTTTTATTCTCCTGAAGTGCATAAAATACTGTATACACCTCAGGACTAAAGTGATTTTTAATCCCTAGGTGTATAAGGTACTATTTTTTATCACTTTTGACGGTTCGTAGAATCTTACAAAAACTCACAAACTTTCATAAGAACCAATGCGGTTTTTTTACTTGCTGATAAAAGCATCTGTTTCCCGCAATATTTTAATTTCTTGACACAGATTTTCTTTCTATCCCTTATTTCTTATAAATGTTTCTTATAAATGTTCAAGCAATAAATTTTGGCACCCCACAAAGCTAAAACTTCTCAGACTTCTGGTGTGATTCTTCGCTCCACTATTTTATACAGTTGGCACAAAAGTAGCTGTATTTAATAAATATTTCATAGGAATAGTTCGTAAGTTACACGACATTAGGGAACAATCGCTTAGTTTGAAAAATTGCCAGTGTGTCTTGTTGAATATATTATGGCCAAGATATTACATTAGTTACATAGATTTACAAGAGTCGGGAAAATATCTTGGGGTCCTTACAGACGTTTCGTGGGTGGATATACATTTTAAACTCAGTAGCGGATACAGAAGTGCTTCCCGGGGGGGGGGAGGCACTTGAGGTGACGTCCTGAGCACTTTATTAAAAAATGTAGCAAAACTAAAATTCTTCTTCTATGCTCTTCTAAAATTACGTTACCCTAGCTACCGCTCCTTCCTTCTTTAGTTCAATACATCAAGTACAACAGAAAAAAATACATTATTTAAAAAATAATATGTATTTATCAAACCAACAAAGTTGCTGCGTTACCACGACAAATCAAATCAAAATTAGCTTTATTGTGCAAAAATACAAATACAGTATTTATAGTCAAAGCTTTGCTTAAGCTATACCTTAGTTAATTAATAGTTAAGTCAGTTACCTATGCTAAATAAAACGAAATAGAATTAATGAAATATACAAAACAAATTAACATACACTAAGTTTATTTAAATATAATAAAAATATTTTAAAATAAACACCTAAAATTATATAAAATCAACATCATTATTAAAACATTTTGACACAATAACATTTGCTGCACAATAGGATAAGAACATCATTTAGGCAAATACATACAAACAACAGGAAAGAAAAATTATTTAGAGTACTCATCAAGACTATATACCTTTCTAGTAAAAACTTTTTGGTTTGTTCTCTGAACCTTTTTTCATTTATTAATTCTCTAATGGAGAAGGAAGTTTATTAAATATTTACCGATGCAAAAAAACGGGTGCAAAAAAAGTTTTCTGTCCGTTTTTTACCCAAAGTTAATGAGAAATAGCGGACAAAAGTAATATTGAAAAAATCTTTTGTCTAAGAATTAAGCCATTTCCGCCAGTTTTTACCAAGTATTTACGAAAAAATCATTTAATAATATCGTCAAAATATCAAATTGTCAAAGATTAAAATGTCGCAAAAATGAACGTCACCGATTAGAAAGACACATCGCTATGGATTGTTATCTCATTTACCAGCCGCTTTGATTTATATTGTAAAGATGGTATGTTGCGAGATGTCCTCTTCGTTCGAGATTTTTAAAAGTATTTTTTTGTTTTTCTTGGATTTTTTGATAAAGGTATTAAAAAAAAATAGTGTTAACAACTCGCTGCTAAACTGTGCTTTTTTTTACTCGCGTTTTTAAAAAACGAGCGCAGCGAGCTATTTAAACCAATGTTTGTTGAAATACTGATAATTGAGTACAGTTTAAAAAGTTAAGTACCTGTGAGCATCTCAGCTGCACCGGAAAAGAGCCACGCGGGAAGAAACCGCGTGAAAGGACTTTTGGGAAAGAACTTTCAACTTTGGACGATAATACCTTTTTTCCAGTATATCGGAGCGTTTAACTTGGTAAAATCTTAACTAAAAAGTAAATCTTGAGTCCTACTCACAGACCTACACCATTAGACCATGAATGCTATGCTAATGCCCTGGCTCCTACAATAACAAAGTATCTCGCAAAACGTATCGCTGGCATTAGGCGTTCCCTTTCTCTTTATATAAATTTAAAAAAATATTTGTAGTCATCCTAACCCGCACTTTATACAATATCTTTTGCTCAAAGAGCAGGAGAAAAAAAGATACAATGTGTTGCCAACTTGAGGTTACTTTCTTGTTGGTTCTGAAAATTCATGAAAATCTTGGTTTTTTACCACTATAAGCAGCTACATTCAAAAATATCATGAAAACAATGTTTATTTATTTAAAAAGTATAATTACAAAACGAAAGATAAAAAACAAACTAATAAAAAATAAAAAGCTCATATTTTTTCCAATACTCTCAACGATCCCTAAACAAGAACTGGCAAGTCGCAATACCTTGCCGTCTTCTGCGCACTACCTGGTGGTTTGCATTCATTATATATAATTTGCAGCGTTGCATACCGACCGTGTCCAAATATTTCGGATTTCGACACGTTTTGTGTGGTTTTTGTGTTTTTCATAAACTTGTGAACTTAAAAACTATAGGATGGTGCGGGAGTGCATCGTGTGTAAAAGATTGGAACACCCAAATCAAGGGATTTCGTTTCAAAGGTAAATGTCAAAATCAGCTAGGGTCCCTAGGACCCCAAATCCGCCGGCGCCGGTTTTTTTTTACGAGAAAAAAGGGTGCCGGGGGGTTGTAATGTATTTTTTTGGTTGTTTTGTTGGGTTAGGTTAGGTTGAGTTGGGCTGTGTTGGATTGGGTTATTTTAGTGAAAAAAAAAATTAAAAAAACAAAAAAAATTAGAAAAAAACAACCGGCGCCAGCGGATTTGGGTTCCTAGGGACCCTCTAGTAGGTGCCCCCATAAAGAATTTTTCATGAAAAATCAAAAATGGCAGAAAACCGTATACTGCATAATTACGCTGTTTTTTTTTAATATGCTTTGTTGTTAGGACCAGCACCCTGTTTACCCTCTGTGCAGGTGTGCTCCAGGATATATATAGAATTAATATATAATATTATATATAACAAATATAATATATAACAAAGGCAAAAATAAGATATCAAAATATTATTGTGTTTTATTGTCTGTTTATTCTGGTATTTTAGTATTTTAGTCCTAAATTAAGAAAAGCAGGTACCTGACCACAGACCTAAGGGTTTCAAGTTCTGTGTACCTCACCTATGTAAAATAACAATGGGTAAAATGAAATTGTTAAGTATAGTAAAATATTTTAATTCTCAAAGCTTTAATTGAATATTAGTTTAAAAAAAGAGTAGGTATTTTATTATATTTTTACTTTTATCTTAACATTTTTTATATGACATATTTTAAACTTATAATTATGCAAGTGATTTAGTAGATTTTAGCAGGGGTTTAATTTAAATATCAGGTTTTGCCTTTTTCCTTCAGTTGATAGAAAAGATTATTAAACAACTTTTGCTCTCAACCTTGTATTAAAGTTATCTTGTGATTTTTATTTTTTTTTTTGGTATTGCATCAGCAAATTTTACAATAATTATTAAAATTATCACCCACCTTAATCGCTTTCACTCACCATTAGCACTTAGAAAAATATTTAACAACATAACACAATTAAATTGGTGGCGGGTTTCTGAAAGGGTGACAAGAAAGGGGTGGGTTTTTATAACTTCATCCAAAAGACGAGTTTTGTGTCAGTAAATTACAAAAGCATGCTTACCGATGCAAAAAAAACTCGTTTTTTTAAATCACTCGCTGTACTCGTTAATTTAAATCAACGCTCGTAAAAAGAACGCTCTTTTAACCGCTAGTTGTCAAAACTACAAATTACTGCTTTTGTGCAATTAACCCATTTTCTTACATATTTATTAATTTTTCGCGGCTACTGGTAGTACATATTTTACCGCAGTGTTGCCGAGCAATGTTCTGAAAAGCATTCTGTTTTTTTTTGGCACACAGGCTAGCTTGGGGGCAAAACAAATAAGAATTTATGAATGGGATTCAGGGTCTATGGAAATTGTGTGTTGGCAATGATAGTTGGTAACTCCTGACAATAAATACTTTTGTCACTTTCAGATTTTTGATTAAGAAACGTCCAGTTTAAAAATGGAATTTTGCTGTATCAAATACTGTAAAAATACGTTCCTCGACGAATTTGTATTGTTCCTTTGTTGAATGGAGAAAGAAACTCAGGAAAAATGAAAAGAAAACATCCATTTACCAAGCTGGAAAATTAATAAAAATAGCCGAATTTGCGAGGTAAGTGAGCTACAAGCAGTAGGTACAAACATACGCATTTAGCATGTACTTCGTTAATAAATGACACATTATGTTTCCATGTTTTATTGTAAGAAAAAAAGTAATAAATATATAGATCATAGGAGTCTTTATATTTTACCTATTATTTACATTTTTAATATTTACCGTGTGTATTCACTGTTTGTTTTTGTTTTTTTTTGTCAAAGCTTGACATATTTTACTAAACAAAAAAAAATCAATCTTTCAAAAACTCTCTGGGGAAATTATAAAAAGAGACAACAAAACATCCATTCATAAAATCCGTTTTACATGCAAATATGAAAAAAACTAGAAAGAAAGGGCAATATGAGTTGCCCACCTCTGGTAAAACAACAACTGTCAAATGTATAGAGGGTTTCTAAGTCCAACGATCCCAGTTTTATTCATGGAGGATGATTGGAACGCGAGATATAAGCAATTAAAATAGAAAAACAGAATCCAAGATGGCGGCGGAAGGGGCCATTCGAGCAATGCGCAATGAAAGAAAAAATGTACCCGAAATTTTTAGGTCACAATGTTAAATTTTCCTAATTGCACCGGACTAATACTTGTGAGGTCAAAAGCGCGATTGTGACGTCGGAAATGGAAAGTAGGAACTTTGAAATGCGTTGGCAGGTAGAGACACCCTAAGGAACAATTTGTCCTTTTAACGTTGCCAAAGGCGACTTAACGTTGCGTGAAAACGAACGTATAAACATTCTAGCAACTCGCTTTTGCACTCATTTGAATTGAATGAAAATTATTTGTGTGTATTTCTTATCTCAAAAGAAATATTTGATAATTTTTTTGTCTTCTAATCTTTCCTTTTTTCACAGATTTTTTCTATTTATTTTCAAAAACAGCCAACACATAAAAGACCTTTTCTGAAAATTTTAAATAATTTTTCTCGTAATTTTTCGTCTTATTGGATTGCTTACAGTTTACTTAAAAAATAAAAATGATTTCGCGGTCGCCAATAATTTCATCATTTAAACGACTTCGAGAAAGGATGCATCGTGGGCATGAAACAGGCTGGTTTTGGTTTACGGGAAATTGCAAGAAGGGTTAATGCCAATCCATCATCATCATCGTTAAGAGTTTGGAGAAGGTGGTCCAATGCTGAGACTTATAGACGTCGTGCGGGTTCTGGACGCCCTAGATTATTACAAGGTCGTGATTTACAGCATCTCGGATTTCTTGCTCTCAGAAATCGACGGGACAGTATACGCCAAGTAAGAGACATTCTAGTTACAGCTACAGGACGAGTGTTGTGAAGGATGATAGTTAATCGAAGATTGCCTGGTATGGGGCTGAGGGCTTACCTTTGACCCCACAACATAAGGCTCGCCGCTTGGAGTGGTGCGGAGCTCGGAAAAACTGGAATGACGAATGGAATACCATAAGCTTTAGCGACGAATCCAGGTTTTGTTTAGGCGGTCATGATGAACGCATGAGGGTTAGTCGATTTCGAGGTGAGAGACGAGTTGTAGAAATTGCTGTTGAACGTGATACAGTAAGACAGCAAAGTATCATGGTACGGAGTGCTATATTTTTAGGAAGCAGATCACCTCGATATATCGATGAAGTGCTGCAGCCGGTTTTATATCCCTAACCACAAACTATCCCAAATGCGATCTTTCAACAAGATAATGCCAGACCGCATATTGCTCGTGAAACTATGGACTTCTTACATGAACTTGGCATAGAGACTTTGGAATAGCCAGTAAGATCGCCTGACTTGTCGCATACCGAACACGTATGGGATATGATCTTACGCAATCTTAGTCAATTACCACGTCCCCCTGAAAACTTAGATTAACTCTGGCATGCCGTAAGAAGGATTTGGATCTTATTTTGTCAATGCCCAATAGAACAAACGAGTGCATAAATAACCATGGATAAGCCACTCATTCTTCTTGAAAATCTTCTTGGAAATGTAATCAATTACTAAGGCATCCTAATGTATTAATATATAAATAAATTACTTTAAAAATATTTGTTCTTTCTGGCGTTGCATTTTTTTTGTTCTCCAGTATATTTTTATAATTATTGATTGTAAAATACGTAGCTAGGTAACTTGCAGTTAATTTATAACATTACTGTGGCTTTCAAAAGTTCCCGATCCACTAAATTTACCAACAAACCTTAGTTTTCCGTTAAAAATGGTTAGTTTAGCTTTCAAAAATAAGCGAGTCCTTCAATCTTTCTTATTTTTTGCTAAATTATTTTTTTATTTAAATACTGGAAATTTTAAAAATGATTTTAAACTTATTTCAAACTATAACCAGTCTAAATCATCAGTAAAAAAAAATCATCAAAATCCAGCAAAAAAACAAGATTTTTTTAACGATTTACACAAATGGCGTAGCGGCGCATCACGAAAAGAAAACAGTATGGCGGCAATAATCATTTCTTGGTTTACTGAAAACCAAACCGTTTTGCGACTAAGGAGGTGCCTTCTATATTTGTTAGATACAGTTATATTTTGAAATTAGCCGCAACTGCATACTTTATTTGGCCACAATTGTCTCGTAAAGAGAAACGTTGAAAGAACGTAAATTAATTAACTCTGGTAAATTATCAACGTTTTGGCGTCATTGATCGGTCGTTCGTTACGGTCGTTGGAAACCCTACGATAGACACTTAAAGTAATTAGACACTTAAAGTAAATATTTCAACGCATCGGTATCGGTATACGTGTCGCGTTCAAAATAAAGCCAAAATACTCTACATTTTTATGCGATGTTTCCAACGATGCCCGCTTTTTTGAAAGGTAAGATGACAGAAATGCTAACAGCAATTGATGCGTGCGTTGGGATGGACGTAACGATACGTTCATCACTCACAGTAAGAAATTGAGTGTATATTTTTACACTCAGTTTACACCCAAGGTGGTACATATAGGTCCAGCGTTTTGGGTGTAAACTTTAAGAATTTTTGACCTTTCGAAGAGTGTAAAAGAGACTTAACTGTGAGTGTATAATATTTAACACTAAAGATGGTAAAACTAGTTAACCAGCCGTTTGACCTTTTGTCGGGTGTAAAATCATCGTTCTTCAACGTGAAAGAATAACACTATGCAATGTAAATTTGCCATTTATTAATGTAAATATACACCCAAACAAAAATAATTATAAAATGAGTTGTTTATAAAATTCTAGTCTACAATTTGAGTGTGCATTAGCTATTAGCTGCATCGAGAACTGCCAGAAGGGTAATATTTCTAGGATAGTGAACAAGCGTATCCAAAATACCAGAGAACACTTGCTACATGAGCGCAAACTCCAAGGGTTCTACTTCTAACTTTACAAGTGCATTAGGATTGTGATATTGGATCTTCTACATGTTCTTCTATTGTGCAACATGTAGAAGATCCAATATCACAAACCTACTGCACTTGTAAAGTTAGAAGTAGAACCCTTGGAGTTTGCGCTCATGTAGCAAGTGTTCCCTGGTATTTTGGATACGCTTGTTCACTATCCTAGAAATATTACGCTTCTGGCAGTTCTCGATGCAGCTAATAGAAACCAGCCTCAAATTGTAGGCTAGAATTTTATAAACAACTCATTTTATAATTATTTTTGTTTGAGTGTATATTTACATTAATAAATGGTAAATTTACATTGCATAGTGTTATTCTTTCACGTTTAAGAACGATGATTTTACACTCGGAGGTGTATTTAAATAAAAGTGCGATTTTACACCCGACAAAAGGTCAAACGGCTGGTTAACCAGTTTTAACATCTTTAGTGTTAAATATTATACACTCACAGTTAAGTTTCTTTTACACTCTTAGAAAGGTCAAATTAACACTCGAAAAATTCTTAAAGTTTACACCCAAAACGCTGGACCTATATGTACCACCTTGGGTGTAAACTGAGTGTGTCCATCCCAACGCACGCATCGATTGCTGTTAGCATTTCTGTCATCGCACCTTTCAAAAAAGCGGGCATCGTTTGAAATATCGCGATACGTATACCGATACCGATGCGTTGAAATATTTACTTTAAGTGTCTAATTACTTTAAGTGTCTATCGTCGTATCAAAATACACTCCATTTTTGACTTGCTCATGCCATATTTCGAACGATGCCCGCTTTTTTGACGGGTGCGATGACATAAAAGCTGACAGCAATCGATGCGTACGAAGCTGAAAGATGATGCGGGTAAAAAGAATTTTCACCATGGTAAAATATTCGAGTGTAAACTTTAACACTACATCAAACACTATTTAGTATAATTATACACCCAAACAGTCAAAATTGTTGGTGAATTTTAATAAGGCATTTTTTATGGCATCCGTGTAAGAATAGTTGTGTGGGTGTTAAAAATCTTTTAAATAAAAGTGCGATTTTACACCCGACAAAAGGTGAAAAGGCTGGTTAACTAGTTTTACCATCTTTAGTGTTAAATATTATACACTCACAGTTAAGTTTCTTTTACACTCTTAGAAAGGTCAAATTAACACTCGAAAAATTCTTAAAGTTTACACCCAAAACGCTGGACCTATATGTACCACCTTGGGTGTAAACTGAGTGTGTCCATCCCAATGCACGCATCGATTGCTGTTAGCATTTCTGTCATCGCACCTTTCAAAAAAGCGGGCATCGTTTGAAATATCTCGATACGTATACCGATACCGATGCGTTGAAATATTTACTTTAAGTGTCTATCGTCGTATCAAAATACACTACATTTTTGACTTGCTCATGCCATATTTCGAACGATGCCCGCTTTTTTGACGGGTGCGATGACACAAAAGCTGACAGCAATCAATGCGTACGAAGCTGAAAGATGATGCGGGTAAAAATAATTTTCACCATGGTAAAATATTCGAGTGTAAACTTTAACACTACATCAAACACTATTGATATATATATAGTTGTGTGGGTGTTAAAAATCTTTATTGAGTGCCTAATATCCATACATACAAACGTAAAGATACATTTTTAGTGTTAATATCATTTAGACAAAATGAAGTTTACCCTTTTTAACCTGGTATTTTTCGTTATAGGGTGCTAAAAATATTTATTGGTGTTTAATTTACTCATCATAAACGGTAAAAAAGATATAATTTACCTTGCATCTGGTAAAAATTTCAACAAGAGTGTAAAAATTATTCCTCTATACACGTGCAACGTGATCTTTACACCCAGTGCTCGGTTTAAAAACCATTCGTGCATACGCGCTTCACACTGCAACTGTCATTTGTCATTCAAGGTTCGGCGGTCAGTTGAACAACAGTACAACGGTTTTATGCTTTATGCTTTGGTTTTGTGTGCCATGTTCAAATTAAAACACGAAAATAAAAGCAAAATGTCCTTTGATGGAATTGTAAAATTGGGTAAGTTTAGCTTTTTTTTTCTTGTATTTTGGGCTGTGGCTAAAATTACGATTAGTATTTTACTCTTTACCACAGTCAGCAATTTTAGTGTAATTTATTAATGGACTTACCATTTACTGGCTAAAGTAGTTATGACAGTTATGCCACATAAAAGTACATAGGCCATTTTTTAGCTAATGTTGGTAAGTTTAATAGTGAGGTTAGTATCTACCTACTAAATGACTGTCAGTGCCCTGGCATAACTGTCATAGCTACTTTGCCAGTAAATGGTAAGTCCATTAATAAATTACACTAAAATTGCTGACTGTGGTAAAGAGTAAAATACTAATCGTAATTTTAGCCACAGCCCAAAATACAAGAAAAAAAAGCTAAACTTACTCAATTTTACAATTCCATCAAAGGACATTTTGCTTTTATTTTCGTGTTTTAATTTGAACATGGCACACAAAACCAAAGCATAAAGCATAAAACCGTTGTACTGTTGTTCAACTGACCGCCGAATCTTGAATGACAAATGACAGTTGCAGTGTGAAGCGCGTATGCACGAATGGTTTTTAAATCGAGCAGTGGGTGTAAAGATCACGTTGCACGTGTATAGAGGAAGAATTTTTACACTCTAGTTGAAATTTTTACCAGATGCAAGTTAAATTATATATTTTTTACCGTTTATGATGAGTAAATTAAACACCAATAAATATTTTTAGCACCCTTTAACGAAAAATACCAGGTTAAAAAGGGTAAACTTCATTTTGTCTAAATGATATAAACACTAAAAAGGTTTCTTTACGTTTGTATACATATTAGGCACTCAATAAAGATTTTTAACACCCACACAACTATTCTTACACGGATGCCATAAAAAAAATGCCTTATTAAAATTTACCAACAATTTTGACTGTTTGGGTGTATAATTATAGTAAATAGTGTTTGATGTAGTGTTAAAGTTTACACTCGAATATTTTACCATGGTGAATATTCTTTTTACCCGCATCATCTTTCAGCTTCGCACGCATCGATTGCTGTCAGCTTTTGTGTCATCGCACCCTTCAAAAAAGCGGGCATCGTTCGAAATATGGCACGAGCAAGTCAAAAATGTAGTGTATTTTGGCTTTATTTCGAACGCGATACGTATACCGACACCGATGCGTTGAAATATTTACTTTAAGTGTCTATTATTTCCATACATCGCTATCGGTATACCTAACGCGGTCAGAATAAAGCCAAAATACACTACATTTTTGACTTGTTTATGCGATGTTTCGAACGATGCTCGCTTTTTTGAAGGGTGCGAAGACAAAACTGCTGATTGAAATTGTTGCGTACGTACGTGGGTCCGTAACGTTACGTGCATCCCTCCGTCCGCAACGAGTGGAATCAGCTGTTCTATCGTCGCATCCGTCAAAGAAGCAGGCATCTTTCGAAATCGTCAAAAATGTAGTGTATTTTGGCTTTGTTTCGAACGCGCTAGGTATACCGATACCGATGCGTTGAAATATTTACTTTAAGTGTCTAATTTACCCTAGTTAAAAACAACGGTGTGGCCTCGTTTTTTCGTCCATCATAGAGGCCGTTGCACAAATGACCAGCTCTTGTACTTTATGCAACGTTGGTTTTAGTGTATTTCTTAGTTATGGCAACTAAGGCAACTAAAAATTGTTACTTGGACGTAACAACTGAAAAATTTCCCACTTGTGGCGTCAGAAGTTCAAACTGAGAAGTAAGCTGGCGGATAGGGGCCACTGTAGGCACCGTAGGCATCTGCAAAACGTTTCTCTTTTTTCTCGCAAAACTTACATTTTTCTTGTATGTAATGGCACACCCTAAAAGCCATTTACTTCTTCTTTACTCTTGTAGTTATTTATTGCAAAATCACACCCACAGACAAACAAATGCGAAAGAAATTCAACCTCTGCCCTGCTAAACCGCACAAAATAACAAATATATATCACTCTAGGGACATTAGTTTTCGTCATGTACTTTTATTTTTATGCGAAAATGCCAGCGCAGTATAACAATGAATGTAAACTTTAATCTCTTTTGCACTTCAACTTTAAGGAAAGAATTTAGTTGTCGTTAAAAAGTATAAGAAGAGCTAACAATTTAAGTTTTTAAATGCTTTTATTGCATTACAGTAAAATTTTTGTCGTTTGTTGTTTTTCAAACCTATGGGAAGACTTTTGGTGATTTTGTTCTAATTTGGCACACACTTAAAACATGACTCCGGGGACCAACAAACCAATATCAATTTTTTCGGTGACGGCGTACGTAAGGCGTCACGACGCCCTAAACTTTTTTTGGGACATAGAGTCATTTTGACAGCTGTCTTTCGGTCATGTATCAATATTTTAAAATTTTGGTTAAACTTTTTAAAAAGTTAACAAATTCCTTTTAAAATGATTGCATAAAAAAAATAATCAATTTGAAATTAAAAAAAAAATATTTCTAAAAATTTACAAAAAATAATAGTAGTTTAACAACTAGTGGCTAAAATAGTGCTTTTTTATAAGCGAGTAAAAAAAAACATTTAAAAAAAAAAATTTGCCGCTAGTTGTTAACACTATTTTTTTAAATACCTTTATCAAAATACAAAAGAAAAACAGGAAAATACTTTTAAAAATCTCAAACGAAGAGGACTTCTCGCAACACACCATCTTTAGACTATAAATCAAGGAGGCTCGTAAATAAAATAACAATGCGGTTTCCATAGCGATGTGCCTTTTTACTCGGTTCATTGTCGCGACAGTTCAATCTTTGACAGTTTGATATTTTGACGATGTTTTTAAATGCTTCTTCCGTAAATAACTTGGTGAAAACTGACGGAAATGGCTTAACTTTTAGGCAAGAGTAATTAGAATAGCGAGGTAATGGTAATCGTAGATCCGGATTTCGCACTTGTGGTGCTCATCAGTACGGTGCTAGGAATTAGGAGATGAAATGATGAAATGATGATGGAAAAATATGACACAGGATTCATGTAAAAGACAACCATCTGTCAAATTGCAGAATCGGCAGATGTATCTTCATTTTGAAGGAAAATTAAACGTCTCTACGGAGACCGCTATAATGATCTTTACAGATATCCTAAGCTCTGGAGTTAATAAATTTAAAAAGGGATTTAGTGAGGGTGAATAAATAACAAAATCAATGTATAGCGAGCAGATGGTTGTCTTTTACATGAATCCTGTGTCATATTTTTCCATCATCATTTCATCATTTGATCTCCTAATTCCTAGCACCGTACTGATGAGCACCACAAGTGCGAAATCCGGATCTACGGTTACCATTACCTTTTTTGAGGGAAAGCTCGCTATTCATTGATTTTGTTATTTATTCACCCTCACTAAATCCCTTTTTAAAGTAATTAGAATTTTTCAATATTACTATATTCCGCTATTTCTCTTTAATTTTGAGTAAAAAACGGACAGAAATCTTTTTTTGCACCCGTGACCCAAAAAAGTTTTTTTGCATTGGTAGCCAAAAACTTTAGTTATCTGCAGTTACTAAAATCATGTTTTTGATGAAGGTCTAAAAAAAATCCTTTTCAGTATTTATGAACGGGATTGTGAAAATTCATTTTGAAGTGACTGTAAGAAGATCCTAGCTATTCGCCGATATCAAAATCAGAAAATTTTGAAAATCTCAATTTTTTTGGCCCCGGCTGATTACATATCTGCCAAATATGTTTTTTAAAAGTTTATATAACACGCTAGAATATTACATGTATCAAGGCACGATGGGCCCCCAAGTTTTAATTAAATTAAACAACATACATAAAAAAAGCTTTTTGCTAGAAACTTCAAAAATAACAAAAGTTAGGTCACGCTTTATATTTTGTCGTGTGTTTAGAATTTTTTTCAGGGGATTCCTGAAATTTTTACAGCTGCTTGAAGACAATGAAATACTCTTTTAAAAACACCAAACTTGAGTCTTCAACGCCTTTAAGATTTTTTTCCGTGAGCTCTCAAACATAAAAGATTTTTCCAAGTCGTCCAATTTTACTTCTTTGAGCAGGTAAGTATTTTTATCGGTGTGGGTTTTACCGCCCCCTCTTCACTCGTCCCTCCATTTGATGGTTTACTCCATAATAAAATATGGGAAGAGCCAGAAAATCTTGAACTGATTTAATTTTCTAATGACTTTTGTGTTCGTTGGCCGATTTTTATAAGGTTTGGCATTTTAGGAAGTTAAAAGAACAAAGTTTAATGTTCATAATAGAGAATATAATTTTCTTTTGTAAATTTTTAGAAAAAAAATACCATTTTCTTAAAAATTTCAATTTCAATTGTTGCTACAGAATATTCAGCCTCTTAGGGCCGATTTCCCAATAGCGAGTTAACACTAACTCGAGCAGCGTAACCTTTTAAAAATCTTTAAAATGAGAGTTAAAGTTAACTCCAGAGTAACCATGCCTTTAAGGTAAGGGTGAGTTATCTTGCCTCAAGGTTAACTTAAAAAAATTTTGGCTGAAAATAAAAAAAAAAACGAGATTTATAAACCCACCCAAGCAACAATTTTCTGACCAATAACCACATACTTCACCTAAATGGACGTTAATTTGAGTGCATAAATTAGTGATCTTCAGACGGTCTTACATATTACGACAAAATTCCGTTGCTTTAACGTTAAATAATACTGCAGTAACATTGTTACCGTCTACCCAACGTTTAGCCGACCTGTCACGCGTTGGTGCATTTTCTAGTAAACAAGTGACATCGTGTGGACTTTTTTATGAGACTTTAGTTACGTTCTGCCGACGTATCAACGTCTAAACAACTTTCACATTACGTGAACTTGCGACGTTTCTGGCCGGTCTTGAGACGTTTTCCGGCCGGGGTTTTGACGAAATTAAGTGCTCTTTCCTTGTGAAGAAGAAAAGTTTCCAAAGAAACTAATGGCATTATATTCTCCTTCTCTGCCGCACTTATGTACGGCAGATCGCCCTATCTCTCTCTAGATTTTGAGAGATGACATTATCCTACAAGCAGTATATGGGCGCAAAAGAAAGACTGGTGCTCTTTAAACAGTAATGTCTAATCCACACCTTCACTTCTTGCCGCTCACTAAAAATACTTGCTTTTGCTTCCAAGATGTAGGATCTTTGAAGTGTCCTGCTATATTTGAAAAAACTAAATTTTATTTCACAGTTCACCGACCATTTATTTAGAAAAATCGAATAAAAAGTAAGGTTATGGGGACTAACAACTATCATCGGCGGAAATAATGGAGCATTTTCCAATCGCACGTTGGGTTGATTGTAACCAACGGTCGAGGCAAGTGGTTCATTTAGGAATGTTTGACGACTGTAGTCCATTTACGTGTATTTTTTGGGATTCTCATAATATTCGCCATTTTTGATGCCGTCGGATCGTTTATGTTCGAAGTGGCCGCCATTATTTATATTTACTAAACATGGCACAAAATACTACAAACACCATTGAATGGTATTTTGGAGACGTTTTATGTTCCGGACGAGATAGGTATTTGACCATGGAATCCTAATAAGAGGGCTTTAGTAGCATCCATTGTTTTCACATTAAAAAAAGCAATATTTTTCGTTTAAACACAAACAAATCAAGGGCGCGCGTTTTTTCATTCCTTTTCTAAGCATATTTACCACAAAACCGAATTGCGTTTTTAAATTTTGCTCCCATAGTGGCCATGTAAATACCTATTAATAAACTGTAATTATCAAATTATAATTTTTTGTTTGCCATTTTCTAAAGTGTAAGTTCATTTTAGTAACCGAAAATCCCAAAGTTTGAGATATTTTTGGTAGTGAAACACCACCAAAAAATCAATAACAAAGAGGGCGCTAGTGTAGTCATTTTGGGTCGTATTTTACGACGTAAGAAGAACGATTACTATTCCGACTCCAGTCATTGCACAACGACGTAAGGACTCAAAAATCATCCATCATTTTGGTGTAAATCAGGGTCGGCATGTTGGCTACAACGACGTCGCATCATAACGTCGGGTCGAATTTAACAACGTCGCTACGCCGTTAAATTGCTGCTTGGGCAGTTTATTTAACTCGCTGGTAACCTGCTAGTGAGAAACCGGCCCTTAAAGAAGCTCGCAACTTGCTTTTGTGAAGCATATTTCAGATCCAGCCCGTCGATCTGACCCCGTATTCTTCAGTTTCGGGGAAGGGAATGCTCCTGGGAATCAGAAACGCACCTGATTGTTTGAAATCTCAGTTTTCTGTCAATATTCTGTATGTTTTGGCTCTAATGACTTTGTTCGTGAGCGGTTTTGCCGTCAGTTTGTTCTCCTCGTATGAGGCAGGAGAGCAAAATCGCTGACAACTAATCCCATTAGTGCCAAAACTGACAGAAATGAGACAAAGAAATGATAATTCAGCCAATCAGGTACCTTCCTAATTCCCGGGAGCACTCCCTTCCCCGAAATTGAAGAATACGGGCCCTGGGTATCGATTCTTGAACCGACGGATGGTCATATGTGTCATATTTTCACGAAAAAATTCCTAGGATGTATTCTTGAATGCGCGAGGAGTGTTCCCATCCGTCCAGAATTCGCAGGTGAACGTTCTACTGGTATGAGTAATCGCATGAAACGTGCGCAGAATGCAATGTTTGGTTGGTTAATTTGTAACCTAACCTTTGTTTCATTATAGTGATTCAGTTTTTATTCCGTTTGCCTTTTTTATATAAATATTGTCGGTAAAAATGATGGAGCCATAGAAATATGGCTCGTCAATAGAGGCCGAGGCGGATCCGGCGCTACAAGTCGCCCCGAAATTCCAATACGAGACGATTTGATCCTTGAAAAATTACAGTGTCGAAAAACCTGGCAAGAGAAATAATGGCCATTTATGGTTGAGGGCCGAACGGCATCAGACTTGTCAGTCGACACAAAAGTAACAATAAATTAATATACCTAGTGCAATATATAGCGTGTTTTCACATCATACTCAATACATATTGAAAAGATTGTCTTCTTTTTCTTTTGTAGAGCATGTCCTCTGTTCCAACTAAGAGCGTGATATATGAAAGAACAAAATGCTTTTTTATACATATTGATTGAGTATAATGTGAAAACATACTAAGTATCCCGCATAGCAAGCCATGGATATATATATCCCATGGATATCCGTCGGCATATATACATTCATCCAACATCTATTGAATGTGCAAATGATATTCTTTCAACGGACATACATGAACATACCTCCAATGGATATTTAACTTTTATCCCATTTACGATCATACATGAATGAAACATACATTCAATGGACATCCAGTGATGTATATGTAAAATGGATTATATTTATGGGACTGCAACGGACATCCAAGTGTGATAAATAATCATTTCTAATGGATGTCCATTGGATATATATGGGACATGCATGGATATACTTTATGTGGGAATAGAAGAATTGGTGTTTCATCATAATTCAAAAACTAATTAGATATCCAATTTCACAGTTAACACAGTTATAGGTTAACCTAGTTCAATCCTCTAAAGCATGGTTTATGCAATGCTACTTAGTGCATAATCTTATATGTCTGTCTCTTTCTCAGATATATGAATAGAAAAGGATGGATAGAAAGTTATGCATTATGTTTGTCAATTGTGTATGATGCAGCTGCAAAAACCTGCTGCAAGTTAATATCTCATACTTATAATTCTTATTTAATTTTTTTATTTATAGGTTATGGTAGCTTTAAACTTTCTATCACATGGTTCCTACCAAGAAAGTGTTGCAAAACACGTATGCCGCACATTGAGTGCTCCAAGCTGTGTCTTAGTTTTTACAAAATGTGCCTTCCCTTCAAAGTTCAGTCAATTCTGTTTATTTGACAATAAAAAGTAGAGATTTCACATGACTCATTTTGAATGTCGCTTCGATATTTCTTGAGCTAAGGTCACTGACAGAAAAAAAAGAATATCTACATAAGTACCATTTTTAAATAAAAATTATACAGTTCAAAATATTGTACTTGATTTAAAAAAAAACGCATACATGCAGTCACAAAATTGACCTTTCTAAAAGTATATAATATATACGGACTACCAGCTAAAATGCCTAAAAACTTCAAAAGTACGACAATTTGTCATAATGTTTAAAAAAGGTATCTAAAACTGAAAAATATTTTTTTACTTAAATTAAAGGCAACCTTATTTTTATATTAAATTTTGCATAATACTAAAAAATCAGCAAAAATAATGTTTTAGTAAAGTCTTTATTGAACAATATCCAATTATCACTCGAGTAACGGACGAAGGCTGTTCTATAAAGAGGGCGGTAACCCATTTTGGAGTTGATAAAATAACAATAATACGATGGAAACAGCGCTGGATTGAAAACAATTCGACGAATAGGAAACTGGATTAGGACAAAAACGATGGTAAACTTAATACTAATTATTTTAACTTAAAAAAGAACTAATCACCATTTTTCTCTATTACAAGCTGCAAACGTCTGGGCATTGAAAAGGTTAAATTTTGAAAATACTGATGGTCTTCTGAGAGCTGATCCAATGCGCGATAAATAGCATCGCTTAACTTTTCAGCATTTCGTGGTCTCCAATTCCTTTGGTATATTATTTTAACGAATCGACCCCATATATTTTCCATTGGGTTGGGTTGGGTTGAGCTTTATCATGGCTTTTAAAAACTAAGCAAAAGGAATTGGAATTAAATGTGCAAGCATGTTGTTAACAATTGTGTTAAAAATTATTGTGAACCATGAACCAGTTAAGCTTTTCTTTTGGGTTAGACGGGAAAAAAAATGCAATAATTGAAAAAATATTATTTGCTTTAGATACGAAACTGTTTGTATATTTCGACTTTTTTACATACAAAGAAAAAGTGTTATATTAGTTTTATGATTTGTAGTTATTTCAAGATTTTAATTAAAAAGCAATAAATTGTCAAAGCGTTTTTATTTTTTTTTAATAAAATTATATTTGCTTGAAATGGCCCTCTACAATAATGGAAAGCTAAATTTTGTAGCATAGGAAAAAATGCATGTATGAGTTTTTTTTGAAATCAAGTGTAAATTATAGAATTTAGTAACTTAAAAATGAGACCTTTCATTTACACCCAGTTATGTACAAGGTGACTGTTTATAAAGTCCCACTTGGAAAAAAATTTTTGTTATTTGTCATAAAAAGTTCAATCAAAAAGGGAATTACTCATAGAATTAGGTAGATCTCCATCACAATTTCAGTTTTTTCCCTAATCATACTACACGCAGGGTAGCCATGAAGTTCTCTTTTCTTAATAGAATCCTATTTTTTTAAAGTTTTGATTCAAAAAATATATCATGTATATATATATATATATATATCTTTGGCGGTTGTCGAGTAAAATTAAAAATAATTTGCCATAGGGGCAATGTGTTAGTCAATGAAAAATAGTAATGGTTGTTTAACACATCTTCTTATGGCAACGTTTTTGTGTTCAATGACCGTTTAACACAAAGGTAACATATAGTATATTTTTGGAAGGGAGTCTCTAAATAGCCGACAATTCGGCGGAATAGTCATGAGGCTAAAGAGCTAACACTAATTTTATTTATTATGTGTTTTGCATATTTTCGTTTTTTTTTAATTTAAATTAATCCAACCTAACCTAAACAGACTCAAGCCAACTTATTAAAAGGCAAAACATACTTTACACCCAGAAAAACATACTTTAAACTAAATTAACCCAATCTAACCTAAAGAGACTCAAACCAATTTATTCAAAGCTAAAACAACCCAAAAAAAAAACTACAACCCCTACATCTTTTTTGGGAATAAAAAAAAATGTAGGCACCTTCTAGGGCCCCTAAAGGATCCTGAAACCTGGTCTGGCGTTTTTTTTAATGCAAAAAAAGGTTCAGGGAGGGTTGAAGTGTTTTTTGTTTGGGGTTGGTTTAAATCTGTTTCAGTTGGATTGAGTTCATTTAGTTAAAAATATACTAAATGATTACTGTCGGCTCTTTAGCCTTTTTGGAAACAGGAAGAAAAGATTAGCGAAATTTTACAAAATATAAAAAAGGACCTGCGTTTAAGATGGAATTAAAAAAAAAACTTAAACTGTAATCGAAATTTTGAATCTACATAATTTAATAAGTATGTAATTCCCATTTACAATAAAAAGTAAATTTTTAATAGTTTGTCATGCTTTTATTTTGCACCTTCAATTCAAGGACTGTTCACACAAATCAAAGAAAATATTTTGGTTAGTTTGAAATTAGTTCAATCACTCAAAAAGCAAACTGGCGGCACTGGACGTGCTTCGGCTGCATTCAAGAATACGAACAGCCAGCGACGGGGATGGGATCGTTCCCTGGGAGTGTTCAGATCCTTTAAGGGATCATCCACCACACGAACGTCTGTCTAAAATTCAAGAAACGACGCCCATACATAGTCTTCATTCGGTGTCCTCGCTTAGACCCATTCTGTCCAATGGTACTTTTAGCCTGCAGTGAGTGCAATGTTCAGTAAATAGTTGCTTACCGCAAGTCACGTCAGTTTACCGAACGACGTAAAGCGGAGTTTGGTTAAGTTAGCAAGGTCGGTAGAGACACTTTCCCCATGAGGTACATAATTTTATCTGTAAGGCTTAAAAATTAAAAAAAAAATATTAAGGTCAGTACATATTTGGAAAAGAATCCGAAAAATTTCAAAATTAGCTTTTTTTCCTTTACTATTATCTTCCCGGTTCTCGCACAGCGACTAAAAAGGCATCAAACTGCTCCAGAGCCTTTTAAAAGCCTGACAAAGATAGAGTTTCGATTTCACAAAGCTTTTTACATGTCAAGTGTCATTCGGAGCCCGCTCGTTGCATTTGCTCTAAAATTCCGTTTTCAGTGCCGCGGCCGCCGCCGCCGTCTTGAATGGGACAAATTTCCAGAGAATTTGTATGGTGGTTAGAAAGGACTTAGTGAAAATTAAAGGTGACCGCGGGGGTTATTGACGCAAGGGTAAGTGGATGCACGGCCGTTTCCTTTGATGCGGTAAATCTAAGCTGGGCGCACTATGAAAATCATATTTTATATTTAGGAGAGTATTTTAAACCTCTGTAACTTTTTTAGGTTCTATTACTTTTAAATGGGGTTTTTGGTATCGTACAGCTGGTATTTTTTGCCAAAAAAGGTTAAAACCAAAGTTTGCCATCGGTATACAAGGTGCGAGAAAAAGTACTTTCTTTTGTCAATAACGAAAATTAAAAAAAAAATTTGGGAAAAATTTAAAAGTATCAAATTGGTTATCAGATCTTGACAAAATGTTTCTTAGATTTTTTTTCTTTTATTTTGGAGATATGATTTTTTTCCAAAATTTATGCTTATTTTACATTCTTTTGCCTCGTGGATTTGACCGGATTTCGAAAATAATTTCAAATATGCATTTTTGCAACCTCTGGAAAGCCTATTAAAAATAAAAGGTCCCAAATTTTCTCGCCATTAGTTAAAGAAAAAAATATTATTTTTTTCAGTTATTAGTAACTAGTGGCCATTTTTACCAAAGCGGTGTTTTATTTTTTTTACATGGTTACCAGGGGCGGAGCTAGATTTTTTTTTCAGAATACACTTTTTTTGATAAAAAATGGTTACATTAATTAGAGAAAGCAGGTTCAGCTTATATTTTTTTAAATTATTATGTAAATAATTTTTATGCACTTTAGGGATTAAAAGTGCACTTTTAGGGATAAAAGGGGCACTTTTAATCCCTCATGGATTAAAAATAATTTTAATCTCTGGTATATTTAAAGGTAATTTTTCCAAATTAAACAATAATTTTATCGAAATTTTATTTATTTGTTAAAATGTATGAACGACAAAAATAATTAGCATATGCATTACTTAAATCTAGTTCGGTCATTCTGTCTCTTTAGAAATGCCGTGAGTTTACTATATTTGCTGATGTCGACGTTTCCTTTAGATATTATCGTGGCTTTGATCATGGAATATTGGCTCCATACAGAAGATAAACAAATCTTTAAAACATACATAACCATAGATAGCCATGAAATATGTCGCTGTCACTGTTCAGAAAAGTACACAAATTTTGTCTTTCCTTTTACATGAGAATTTTCGACACTTTTTGACGTCCATTGGTACGCGTAGTAGCAATTTAGCTTCGCCGAAAAACTAGTTCTGCAGAAAATGTTTAAAATATAAAATTTACAAAATATTGTTAAAAATATGACGCAGATCTCTTACAACGTTAGGAAAAATATTAAGTACGCTGTGTTTTTATTTTAAATGAGGCAAGAAGAAAAAACCGCCACTTTTCAGACGGTTGAGATTTTCTGTCGTTTCTAAAGAATCGCGACCATTTTGACGTTTATTTGTACGCGTAGTAGCAATTTAGCTCCGTCGTAAAACTAGTCCTGCAGAATACCTTTAAAGTAATAAATTTACGAAATGTTTAAAAAAAAAATGACGCAGTTTCTCTTAAAACGTTAGGATAAATATTAAGAACGCTGTGTTTTTATTTTAAATGAGGTAATAAGTAAGAATCGCCGCTTTCCAGAATTGTGATGGGTGAGATTTTCTGTCGTTTCTGACAAACGGTTCCATAGTGTGTGTTAAAATGTCAGTCGCCATATTGCTCCGGAGAATTTGGAATGAAAAGTACGTTACAGTTCATTTCATTTTTATTTAGACAAAACATAACCTCTCTTTGCATAAAACAAAACAAAAATCAGATTTTTAAGTTGTCAAAATCAAACGCCCTAGGTTTTGGTAATCGGCATTATAACTACACTGCTAACCTTAATTCACTCCTTATATTACGCTTTTATATCAATCAAATGCACCAGAGTGAAACAACATGATGCTAGAGATAATTATGGATGAAAAAAAAATATGCCTGTTAAGGCGGCCATGATATTTGTTTTTATTTGTACCCCGAACATAACAACATAACAGACTGGTGAGCGAAGTCACCCAAAAAGTAACCAAGTTAGACGTTTAATAAACAAGTAGGACCGGCTTTAAATTTTACGTATTTTTTATTACAAGCTTTTATTTTTTATTACAAGCTTTTATTTAACGTCACCCCTATGTGTGTATGTTTATATGTTCGGGTCAAATTTTGCAACTCAATTTTGACTAATCTCCGATTATAGTCCCGGTGACAATACAATAATATGCTATTATTAGGCACTCCGTGGAGAGGGGAAAACGCCTAAGTTTGTCCGATTTCAACCAAAATTGGTATACGGGGGTTTTTGAGGATAAGAACTTCAATATGGTGGATTCAAGAGGAACTATTTTTAGTCGTGTTTTGCTAACCAATTTTAACTGAATTATACACATCCGATTGCCTTTAAATTTGGTAAGCGTTTATAGTTCCGGTAACAATACAATAATATAGTATTATTAGGCACCTCCCTCCCCCCTACGAGAGGAGTGGAGGGGGAAAAACATCTAAGTTTGTCCGATGTCAACCAAAATTGGTATACGGAGCTTTTTGGGGATAAGGAATACGAAATTTCTATTAGAGGAACGAGATTTAGTCGTGTTTTGCTAACCAATTTTAACTGAATTATACACATCAAATTTGGTATGCGGTTAAAGTTCCGGTAACAATACAATCACTTGGTATTATTAGGCACCCCCTAAGAGGTAGTGGAGGGGGAAAAGCCTTAAGGCTGCTACGAATTTGCAGTTTTTAAATTTATTAGAGGAAATTTTGACGAAACAGATTTCTGTCGATCTTGCTACTCTTGCGGCTTTATGCCTAACGTGCCCTAAAAATGACCAATGCGTGCGTCAACTATGCCTGTGCCCCAAACAATGTCTGAGCTTCATTCATTTGAGATTTCATAACCAGTCCCTTCTATGATGTGTAGAGTTCGCACTATTTATGTTTATGGATTGGATCAACATTTGCAGCCCTTGCCATGTCTAGTGCACTGTGATAAATTGTCTTACGATAGCAATAACAAAATGGCAAAAAATGGTTCAAAAATGCTGTATTAGAATTAACTCATGATAAAATTTCAACTAAACGAAATCGAGAATTTTCTGAATGAGGCCCTGTCCATACTGTGATCAGTGAAAATCTCACTGAGAATCTCGTTGACAGTGTCCATTGTAAAAGAAGAAGAAGAAGACAGTTGACATCAATCAATGTGTATAAATTTCGGGTGGAAAATACTGTAGGTTACATTTCAAATTATATACTTCTATATCTCTGCAAATTTCAACTTCAGTGAGTGACGTTTGGTGTATGTCGGATAGATGTTAAATTTTATATAGAAGATCGATTTTTACAGCTGAAAATGCAGGAAATGTGTTTTAAAATTAATAGCGATATACTAGTCCCATCAGATAGCATTACACAATGGTATATTATTTTCTACTGGCAGCCACCTACTTTATTGTAAAATTTTAATTAATTTCATATCGAGTGTATACATCATTATTTTAGTTGGGTTAAGGTCAGCACACAGAGTATTTTTTTAAAATATTGTAGTTGGGTAAGGGACAGCGAGATTGTAAAAATGACAGGGTGGCCACTGGGATTTTTTTTATGATTTTATGACAATTTTTGAAAAATTTTCCCTACGAGCGCACGCCTTGAGGAAAAAGCCTTTTCACGTAGGGAAATTTTTTTTCCGGTTTCCACCTACGACTTTCTCGTGAATGCTCACTCACGCGTCACATGATGTCAATATTTAATGTTATGACGCGTGAGCGGGCACGCACGAAAAAGTCGTAGGTGGGAATCGAGTGTATCGCATGCAAAAGGCCTCTTTTCCAAATTTACGCCGCCGCGGCGCCGCTGCATTTCTTAGTTTTCCAGGAGGTGGATGTCAATGGAAATTAAAATGGTCAAATATTTTAAAAATTGAATTCTTAGTAGGTACACTTTTCTCCACATAAAACTGGTACAGCAGAAGGTAGCTGCAAATACGATTTTTTATATTTTCCAATGTGCAATACTGACTTTTTGACTTTGCCTTTTTAGGTTATATTTTTGACATATATAAACTTTTTATAAGGAGACGGCTTGTTTATTTTTTACTAATTCAAAATATAAGGCCACTAAAAATAAAAGGCACATTTGAAAAAAGAAAAAATGTTTTATTACTTGAACAAAAGCTACACAGTAATTGGTCGATTCTACTAGCTGATTATGAAAAAAGCAAGTCTACGATAGTAACTATATATTAAATCGATTTCAAGTAAAAGGAATTGTCCCTCGAAAGGAAGGCACTGGTTTGACGAAAGTTACTAGCCCAAAACAATTAAAAACCAGATCAAGTGAACGAAATAAATAAAATTAAAGAAAAATAACAAAATTAAAAACATATAAAAAATACTTTTTTTTAATAGCGCGCATCGTTGGCTGCAATGATGTTTTGAAGTCTTCTGGGCATTGAATTGGCTAAATTTTCAAATGAGTTTGGATTTTCAGCAATAACTTCCCTATATACCCTTTCCATGAATTCCATTAGATGTTTTGAATTCCTGGGAATTAAATTAAAACTTGCTAATTTCTTTGCGATAAGTCCCCAAACGTTCTCTATTGGATTCGCATCAGGGGTTTTTGCAGGCCAAGGCAAGACATATATAAACTTTTTATATTATTAGGGATATTTTGGAACGCTTAAAATTTTGACAACTTTAACAGCCTCTGTGGTAGTGTCCAACAACCACTACCACTACCACTCATCGATTTTACCAGAGATTTTGGAACACATTCAAAACTGTCACTTGCAAAAAAATTTAAAAATGAGAAAAAATTAAAAATTTGGCTTAATTTGACAAAATAAATGTTTTATATGTTGGAACCTTGTAATATTTTATTATTTTTAAAATTAATTAAGCCAAAATTCTCTAAAATTAACCAGAAAAATTAATTACACAAAGGAATGACGTTTAGCTATTGCGCAGAGCAGTAATTACCACAACCACTACGAAGTGTCAAATAAGCGTTCCAAAATATCCCTATTATCCTGAAATCATCGCAGCGCAATACTGGCCGTATGAACTGGACAGGTATCTTGTTGGAATACAAAATTATCTGGATAAGGAACTCTCACCACCGGCACCGTCTAGTTTTGCTAAGATTTGAGCTTTATCAAATTCGGAAAGATGCGGCGGCATTTTTTTAAATTTGGATGACAATGACATGCAAAACATGATGTTGTCAGAAGTCTGTGACATTGTCACTTATAGGAAGACAATGCCGTACTATAAAAATATTAAAAATTAAACAGACAGGCTGCTAACTTATCCTGTACCAGTTTTATGTGGAGAGAAGTGTACCTGTAATTGTGTGGAGGCCAGCCAACACCTTCCGTTTTAGTACCCTTTTACACGTATTCCGCCGTCATTTTTGACACTGTTGACAGTTATTACATTAGTTAATTGTCAAAATGGCCGCCAAATATGTTCAAAGCTCACTAAAACGCGAGTAGATGGAAGGCCTATTAAAATATCGGAGGCATCGTGTGAACTAATAAATCCACTTATTTTTTAATTTGTGCATTTATCATTAAAATTAGAACGTTTCTTAATACAAATATATAAAAATAAGTTTATTATGAAAAATTAAATGGTACATAAGAGGGTTTTTCGAGTTTCATGTGTTTTTCTAAGTCTGCGTGGAATTTAACTTGACAAATTTCACATCCATCAATTTTGAATCTTTTCTTACAAAGTTTGCAGTAAGCAGAAAAAAAGGCATTTATTTCCTTAAGTTGCTAAGAATACTGCAGCTCAGGGAAACAAAACCTTTTGCAAGAATATAATAATAGTTATTTACCTAACCAGCGCGGAAATTAATACTTTCCGCCACGGCAGTTGATCGAACGAAGCGAAGCGAGTAGGGCGGTAAAGACACTTTACGCATGTGTTAGATACAAGATTTTACCTATAAGCCTTGAAAATTCCCAAAAAAAAATATAAATATCTATATTTTAATTTTCTGAAATAAACGTAGTCACTTTACCGCACAGTGTGCTGTAAAGTGCCATAACGTTAACTTTACCGCACAGTATGCGGTAAAGTACAATCTACCACATCCAAAATAATGTTAGGCAAACAACTGGTTGATGCGGTAAAAAAGCCCACTAAAGTCGAGCATTTCTAGTGAAAGCGCGGCAAAACTCTTGATGTGTCCAATATATTCTTGCACTAATTTAACAGGTAATTGAAAATTTGATTTGCGGTTTGTATAAGGAGTAGGCGGAATAACAAAACTTTGTTTCCACTAAACTAAAAATATTCAGTTTAATTTTATGAATTTTATGACATTTTGGTCATATTTTATGACAATATTCAAATTTGATGAATTTATAAAATTTTATGACAAGTGGTCACCCTGAAATTATCTACCCGGTTTTGTATGATCGCACCTGTTTTCTTAGCAAAAACATGTCAATTTACAATTTCTCCGAGTTCAAGGAAGGGGATAAAGCACTTTTATTTTTATCAACAAAAAAAATATATTAAAATGAGACAGGGCCGTACCAGAACAAAAATGCACTGAAGATGATTTTTTTCGGGATCAAAACTTCAAATAAAAAAAAATTATATTTTATTATCAAACAAACTTAAAAGGAAACTAAAATATGAAGTAAAACATTTTGGTCCGTATTTAACTTTATGATCCTGATGATGGTATCTACGAAACGAAACGTCGGATTAAAATTTCGAAAAGACCATTGTATTTTTCTAAAAAGAAAACCGTATGTCTCTATCTTCAATAACAACGGAGTTTCCCATTGAATCCCATTGAAAATGGGATACCCTGTACAGCGAGAAAAAGCCTGTTTCCATGAAAACAATCCACGAAAGATTTTTGGAAGAAATACCTGAGGTAAAGTGCTCTGTTAGATCCATAAATACCGAGATTATTCAAAAAAATAATTGTTTAAAAGTTGAAAATCGTGTGAAAAAGTAACATTGGGCATCTCGAAATAGAAATAAATAGCCTAAACCAGATTGCCTCAATAATATCGAAAAGTCGAAAAATTTTTTTTTGACCAGAAATTGCGATTTAAAATAAATGGTACTAAAATACTAAGAAAATAAAGGGTAACACAATTCACATTAATTTTAGAGACTTCTTGATTAATTTTTCATACATTTTACCAGTAAATAATAGTAGTTTACATAAGAAGCATGTTATGATGGTCATTAAACGCGAAGATGAAGTTTGAGACGGGAGCCGCAGGCGAGTGTCATAATTTATCTGTGCGTGTAATGACCATAACATGCCAAAATTAGTATTATTCGTTAGTCGTAGGTAAAAACTATTATATATTATTAAAAATCCTTAAAATTGAAAACGTAACTAAGTAAATAGGATCGATATTTGCAAATTTTTCATACATTTTACCAGTAAATAATAGCAGTTTACATAAGAAGCATGTTATGATGGTCATTAAACGCGAAGATGAAGTTTGAGACGGGAGCCGCAGGCGAGTGTCATAATTTATCTTCGCGTTTAATGACCATCATAACATGCTTCTTATGTAAACTGCTATTATTTACTGGTAAAATGTATGAAAAATTTTCAAATCTCGATCCTATTTACTTAGTTACGTTTTCAATTTTAAGGATTTTTAATAATATATAATAGTTTTTACCTACGACTAACGAATAATACTAATTTTGGCTCACTTTTGTTTACGTATGTGTGATGATTGGCCAAAGTTATTTTTATTCTTATTTTCATTTTTATTTTTCTGTATAAACCCAGCGTTAATGTAGGTCATTTCTGCTGGTACATCCAGCACATAATATTGTAATCGCATATATTTCGGTATAAGTTTATTACACATTATAAATTTGTACAAACAATCGCTTCGATTAAAATTTAATTAAGTTGCATCAGTGAGCATAAACTTATGATGGGACAAACCACGTTGATTTTGGTGTCCAGCAATAATTGAGGTCAAAAATTTAAATAATTTTGCAAATCTCGATCCTATTTACTTATTTACGTTTTCAGTTTTAAGGATTTTTAATAATATATAATAGTTTTTACCTACGACTAACAAATAATACTAATTTTGGCATGTTATGGTCATTACACGCACAGATAAATTATGACACTCGCCTGCGGCTCCCGTCTCAAACTTCACCTTCGCGTTTAATAATTTAATAATTAAAATAATTAAACTAGGCTCCATCGTCATCAAAAATGCGAAAAACCTGAAAAACGCCCATTTAAATGACAAGAACAAAGAAAGTGCGGTTATATGCGTCAATGGGGCATGCGCAAATTCGTTTTCGGATAAAAATGTAAGTAAGAAAAAAAAATTATTTTTATTTTTATAAAATTGTAAATCAGGATATAAAGGCTGATTCATAAATTCAATAATATAGTGTGTTTTATTTAAAAATAAAAGCTTGATTGTTGTCTAAGTTGTTTTTTTGGCAGATAAAACTAAAAGCACTTAAAAAATTATGAAACTTATGCTTTAAAAGTTTTTTTTATGCCTTCGTAAAAAACATGATTTTAATAACTGTCTGCAGATAACTAAAGCATGACTTTTTTGGTTACCGATGCAAAAAAAAAACTTTTTTTTATCACGGGAGCAAAACAAGATTTCTGTCCGTTTTTTGCCGAAAAATAAAGAGAAATAGCGGAAAATAGTAATATTGAAAAAATCTAATTATTCTTGCATAAAAATTAAGCCTAGTTTTTACCAAGTATTTACGAAAAAATCATTTAAAAACATCGTCAAAATATCAAACTGTCAAAGATTAAAATGTCGCAACAATGAACGTCACCGAGTAAAAAGGCACATCGCTATGGAAACCATTGTTATTTCATTTAGCAGCCGCCTTGATTTATAGTGTAAAGATTGCGTGTTGCGAGAAGTGCTCTTCGTTCGAGATTTTCAAAAGTATTTTCTGGTTTTTCTTGGATTTTTTTGATAAAGGTATTAAAAAAAATAACAGCTCGCGGCTAAACTGTGGTTTTTTTTGCTCGCACTATTTAAGGTTGTGAAAACTACTATTTTGATCTCTCGTATTAAATGAGTTAACAGGGGGTTCAAAATATAATCATATTAAAAGTTTAAAGTAGCACAAAAACTGCTTTCGTTTCTTTTTCACCCCAACGCGGCTGATTGAAATTATAACAATACATTATTGGTGGAGGAAGAGTGAATTTCATCGACAGAACACATATTTAATCTATGTAGGCATCTAAATTTTGCGATATTTCAATTTAGTTACTCTGTTTTATCTCAAATTTAAATTGCTTTTGGTTGTTTAATAATCGGACTGTAGGGGAGGCTGATGGACTTTTACCTAAAAGTAAAATCGATATAATTTGTTATGATCCAACAAAATCCATCCTAACTTAATCCAATAGGCATCAATCATTAAAAAAAGTCAAGTTCTTTTTAAGATATCGGAAGGCTGCATTTTCACTTTATCAAACCGTTTCCCTTAATTCGGCCAAATTTTATAGTATAAGGTCTAGCAAGCAAGGGGGCGGAGGGGTTGTGGAATGACAGGCCATAGTCTTTTGTAAACAATCAAAAGTTTCATCCAATTGCTTTTGTTTTTCAATTCAACTCGCCTATATTTTTTTCGTTTTCCTCTATAATAGTTTTTTCATTAAAAACTTCACACAAGCTATCAAAAACAGTTCACCAGTTTGCGGGCTTTTATATCACGTTTTTCAAATCCTTCGGTGTGAATTTTCACTCTCGTCGACCATATACCTATGTCGGCTATATACGTGTTAGAACCCCGGTAGGTAGATATACATACATAATTGGATCATTATCGGTCGACTAAGTTAAGAGTGCAAAAGGGGAAGTAGGCCCTTGTGGACCGAGAGTGCACCCTTTTTGCTATAGTTACTTATCCTGTTTACCCCACTTAACTTTTTGTACTTGTATTTTTGTATTTTTTTGTACTTTTACATTTTCTGTTTTTTACTGTACTTATATATTTTATTTTTTTAACCATTGTTTGAACTTATTTAATATTTACATTTTTAACTTCTTTAATCTTTATATTTTTTTATTTATACGCTGAACTTGTAGGCACTGTAAGACAATTTTTCTTTCGGCGAAACCTTAAAATGGTCGGAGGAAGTCGAGCGAGGTATCTTCTACGCATATTTTGGGAACGCTGAGACAAACTAGATTGCCCTTCTTTTTATTTATATATATATATAAATATATATTTTGGCTGAAAGCCCCATATTTCGGCCATAGTGAATCGAAATCGAAAAACAGTGATTCAAATTTAAAAAAAAATTACCTTGAGGTGTTAAGCGGGCATATTATTTCTACCTCTTTTGGCCATAGTTAAATAAAATCAATCCACCTTTCTTCAACCCAAATTTTGGACTATTTTTTGCAAAACGCAGGCCCACATTTCGAAAAATATAAATTGACCATTAGTGCATATTTCGGCCATGGCGAGTCGAATAAAACCATCTTTACCGAACCCCTCAATAACAGAAAGCAGCCGTAACATGCCAAACCAAGTATGTTTTCCAGCATATTATTTCAGCTATATGGCTCTATCTTTCTCTAATTAAATTATTGCAGCAGAAGGCACAAGCGTCTGCTTAATCATTTTCTGCGGCACCTGTCCCGTTTTGAAAATAAAAATCAAGGGAGGACAATTAATCAATTTAGTGGTAGCTAAAATACAATCCGTTCCATTTTTATTTAGCAATCCCTAACCTCAATGGCCTACTGAACAGCGGCGTCATTTGGCTCAATCAAGCTACAACCCTCTCAACGAAACTGAATAACGGAGTTATTCGCACTTAAAAGGGGAAGGGGGTATGGCCTGGCGCTAAGCTGCACCACCACAGATTTAATGAAAGTTGATATGTCATAATTTTGTACTAATTATGTACTATTCAAGAAGGTTACTTTTAGTTTACAAAAATTATCGGTTCCTAAGATTTTTGTTTGTTTGTTATGGAGTGTGTAGCTTAATACCAAGATGCACCCCCCTCTGCTTAGAAAAAAGATTCGACCAAAAGTGACTATTCCAGAATTTGGTACTAATTATGTACTAATTTCGTTCCCTTCTAAAAAATTGCCTACTCTCAAGATAACTTCATTTTTTTTTTGGTTTTATGGGGTGTGTAGCTTGATATCAAGGCACACCCCCCTCTGCCTAGGAAAGATTTTCAAAAAAATGATTATGCCATAATTTGCTACTGATTATGTACTAATTTCGACCCCTTATAGAAAATTGCCTACTCTCAAGATAACTTCATTTTTTGTTGTTTTTTTGGGGTGTGTATTTTGATATCAAGGCACAGCCCCCTTCTGCTTAAGAAATAGATTTGCATGCAAATTATATACTAATTTCGTCCCCTTCTAAAAAATTGCCTACTATCAAGATAACTTGATTGTTTTTTGTGGGGTGTGTGCCTTAATATCACGCTACACACCCCATAAAAACGAAAAAAATATGTCTGCTTTGTAGCAGGAGTATTTCACTGCATGCAAATGGCCACGAAAATTTTGAGTTAATCTCTTCGCACTGGCCCCAGATATGAAATTGAAGATATTGAAATTAATTTTTAGTTTAAAACAAAATGCCGAAGAAAATAATGAAGCTGACGACACTTTTATATATTTTTAGATAGCTAGCCTTGCCTTTGCTGATTTCTATTTTGCAAAATGCTTTTGGTGCCAAAATATGGGCAGGTCTAACGGTCAACTTCTATTTTTCGAAATGTGTGCCAGTGCTTGCCAAAAATTAAAGCTTCTGGCCAAAATTTGGGTCGAAGGGTTGTAGGCTGATTTTATTCGACTTGGCATGGCCAAAAATGTCAGAATCAATCACAATACTTCTGTTTTTCAAAATGTGGCCAAAAAATGGGTTTATGAACAAATGATACCTTGCTTAAAACACACTTATTATTTTTTTAAATTTGGACCCTATTTTAAAAAAACGGGGCTTCCGGCCAACATATGGGTCGAATCCAGAAAAGGAAGTTTGACTGGGCGGCGCGGCGTGCCGGGAACACATCGCTAGACTTTTTTTGACCATTTTCAAATATCCGAAATTTGGATTACTTCGGACAAAAATTTTTCTTACAGTACCTAGAAAATATGGTCCGTCTCAGACCCCTAACCAGAAGCGCAGCGTTCAAATGATTTTCGTCGTATACTGTCTATACTACTAATAGTTTTATAGATATAGTTTAGTTTTTTGATGAGCCGACTGACGTCATTTTTTTGTTATCAACAGTTCGCATCTCAAATAATTTGTTGCTGTCAGTTTGAAGTAACAGTTGAAACAATCAACGACATGACTTTTTTTTACATATTTATTGTCGCTGTCTAAAACAATGCATCAAATAGAGATCCAAAAAATGACGTCAGTCCGCTCATCAAAAAATTGGACTATATATATAAACTATGTAATAAAAAAAATAATAATAATAATCTATGTACATTAAATATTTTTTAAAACATCTTGGTGTTGGATTCCAACCAAATGATATAGTAACAAAAATCCAGTTTTTAGAATTTTTGTATGTTTGTCTGTCTGTTCCATCATGTAAAACTACTGGACCGATTTGGGGCGACAGAAAAAAGTAGACAACAACAACAAAGATGCTGGTAGTAATAACCCTGAAGAAGAAAAAACGAGAAATTGCAGAAAGCTTTTTTAAATACATTCTAGAATCCCTCCAAAATATTTTGGGGCAGTTTGACCTTCAATCTGTCAGACCAAGAACATACAAACGCATGATGAACTTACCGCAAAAACCATTGAAAATACAGAACAGTATTATAGAGTTTCTATTTATAAACAAGTTTTAGACAAAATCAATTCGGACATAAAAAAGTATTTTTGACTTGAACATATTCATACCAAGTTTAACATGAAGCCAAAATCAAGGAAAAATTAACTAAAGTCGTTTCTAAATACTATAAACTGGTATGTCAATCCAAAACACAAATTCTTGAACTTTTATTGGGAGAAGTCAGTATTTGGAAACAATATTGGTCAGAAGTAGCCAAAAGCTTAAATCAAAACATTCCTGATAACGTTTTCGAGGCAACGAACAAGTGTGGCAATATTTTTTGTTGATTAGAACATTCGTGGATGTTTGCCAGTAAGTAATGCCTGGTCAGAAAGAAGCTTCTTATGCCTCAGAAGATTGAAACCATAAGTACTTAAAAACACTATGACGGAAACAGACATACGCTACGTTTTCATGGGAATTGAGTTCGTTCTGAAAACGATTTCAATCCAATACCGTCCATGAAAACGCCTGTTTTTCTAGTATTCAAATCGATTTCAATCTAGATCCGACCCTGAAAATTTTTAGGGTTGGATCAAGATCGTATTGAGATCGAAATACCGATTTTCCATGAAAACGGGGATTGAGTTTACACATGCGTATTGCGTCGGATTACCAGGCAGCCGCCAAATTATATTTTGTTGCTCTCACTCTTTTTGAGAGAGAGAGAGAGAGAAATAGAGGTGAAACTGTGGAACCGGCATTCTAGAATTTGGTGGAGTTTATAGAAAAAAGAAAATTAATAACATAACCTTACCTAAATAACTAAAGATTTGTTTTTTTAAGGACTTTAAAAAAAATATGGAAAATAAAAGAAATATTTGGCTTGAAAGTGTATGTGCTATGCACATATGCCAGTCCAGCATTTCTTTCTTCACTTCACTTGCAAACAGAGTAGTAATTAAAATTTTTAAAAAATGTGTGGCAAGGGCCAACATCATCTTTCGAATAAAATACATTTTTAAAAAAAAAGTACCAAAACTCTGGTTCAAATCGATTCAAAATCGATTTGAAAACCTGTCATGAAAACTCATGAAAAAAAAGCTTTCAAAACATATTGAAAACGAATTCAATATTCATGAAAACATAGCAATATTTAAATTGACATTGAGCGAGTCATTGACCGGTTTGCCCAAAAAACTGAAAATTATTTTTTTTTGAGAAGGGCATCTTATGTTTGAGATATGCGATATAAAAGGTTTCAACAAAAAGCTTTTTAGACCTCAAAAAAATAGTAGTTAGCTATTACGCTTTGTTTGTGGTTTGTTTGTTTTCTATGTTTTTTATAACTGAAAAAATTATACGTAGTTACTCAAGCGCGGATTTCAGAAGGATAGGGGGGTAGTTAACCCCCCCTCTACCCTGGCTTTAAATTTTTGGATTTAGAAAATCAAAAGTAGGCCATAAATTGCTGCGCTATAACACCTTTGATATTTACGGTATTAGTTTAATTTTGTGTTAAAAATGGCATTTGTAGGGTCATTTTCTTAAAAATTTTCGCCTGCTGCGCTTTGAAACTTCAGATTGAAATTTCAAATAAAAAAACGCATTTTTTAGAGCAATTTTTTAAAAAATTTTCGCCTGCTGCGCTACAATTCCATTGATATTTACGATTTTACTTTATTTCGACTCAAAAATTACATTTTTAATGTAATTTTCTCAAAAATTTTCTTAAACATTTTTTAAAATAAAAAATGTATGAAATAAACGACTTCAAATCTGAGTACCCCCCCTAGATTTGAGACCAAATCCTCGCTTGTAGTTACTAAGTTTTGTTTGCATATATTGATATGTTCCTCATAAAAGCTATGCTTTTATTCTATTTTTTTTCGAATCGAAACCGCCTCCCCCCTTTTTCAAATGGCTGGGACCGACACTGTTTGAAAGCAAATTATTTTTGCAAAAAAAATACGAGTAGTCGAAAAAATGGCGTTTAAACTCCAATCCACGCCAACCTCAATCAAAAAATTCAACATTTTTTATTTGAGCTCTAAAGATTAAGGCCTGACTAATATAGGAATAGTTTAATTATTTTTACCTAAAAAAAACACATGCGTATTTATGTTATGTCACAATAATGACGGCGGGGATAGTTTTTTTTTAAATGATCCATGCTTTAAACAAATAAAAAGAGTCAAATATTAAAACAAATTGTTGTAAAAAAGGTTCTTACAACACATCAATCGAAAAAATAATAGCGTCTCCCTGACCCCAGAGTTTTATTAAATATATGGTGTCGACTATGAAAAAAAAAAGAAAAGGTGACTCGAAATAGGACTGGCTCGCTAATTAAAGGCCCATTTAAAGTATTTCAAAGTCAGGTCCCACAGATTAAATAAGAAACAGATATTCCATTCGATTTATTTTTAAAATACCTAACAAAAACTACTTTTTTTAACGGAATAGGCTAATTTTTATAAAGAAACTGCTAGTCCAAAGACGTTTAACTAAAATAGATCCATCAAGTCATTCATAAATTGCTTTGAAATGCGATCAGTCATTAGATTTAGGGAAAACCATTTTATGTTCCACTGGCAACGCTGCACCCGACATACTCTTCCTCACACATGCTCCAACCGCCTTACGTTTAGCAGCTGCCAGAAGCGCCTCGTTATTTATAAATGTTGGTCTTTATATAAAAATAATTGATACCGAGGTATGGAGAGGTATTATATTTGTCATTGTGAAAGTATTTATGTAAATATATAACATAGAAAATATTAATTTTTTGATGTTCTCCAGATAGTTACTTGCCTAACTAGTGCGAAAAGTGATACTTTTACGCACGGGAGGAGTTCGGGCGAAAAAGGCACTTCCACAAGGGTTAGGTACAATTTTTTTCTACGAGTGTATGATGACTTTCTTGATCAAAAAATAGTTTTGAGAACACACATTTCAAACTCAAAATTTAAAAATTTGGTGCATAAAGTACCATTAAAAAAAAAAATTGCGTGCGTTAAACGTTTTTTCACGCACACTAGGACAGTTTTTTATGCACGCCGTGCTTATTTTTTTTACACACGGCATGTGGGAATTGAACTTTCCACATTAAAATCGATTTTTAACAGTAGACTTTCACACGCATTTACGAAGTAGTTTCTTTACCTATTTAATGTCAAGTGACCTGCAAAACTTTATTAAAAAAATTAGCATAGGTAAAAGTATTTGTTTAGCATGGCGTGAATTTTAAGTCTACTTGGAGTTTTTAGATCCATTTATAAAAAAATTAAAAATATACACAAAATTATTTTTTGGTTTTAATTTTAAATATACCAAATATATATAACCTTAGGCAGAAGCTTTTTATGCCAGTAGGAAATTGTTGTACTAAAAACGTGTCAAAAGTGCCTTTTTCGCCCTTAACGGCCATCGTGTGCAGAAAAGTATCACTTTCCGCACTGTTTAGGCAAATTACCAAAAAACCAATGTGGAAAAAATAAGAAAAATCGACTAAAAATAGTGGTATTTTGAAAAAGGAAGATACCTATATAATAGTTACATATTATATGATGCTTTTTCGTTGTGTAAAAAAAATGGAATTTATACACTCTACTATAATTTTTATTTAATGCATACAAAATTATCTTTAAATTTTTAATAAATACAAAAAAAATATTTTCTGGAGTATCTACCTATGTAAATATTATAAATAAAAAGTTGTAACAAACATACATTCTTTATCTTGGGTCTGATATACTAATGTTTTAAAAATTTATATTTATACCGGGAACGCTTGTACTATTTATAAACAAATCTCGGCAGAAAAAATAAACTGACTACAGATAGTATCAAAACTGTGAATGTAGTTATAAATAAATATCATACGCACCTCTTACATTTTTTTGCTACTCATATAGGATATTTAAAAATGTCGCAGCTGGGGTTGGTTCCTTATTCGCAAAAATATTCCAAAAAAACTTATTTCTTTCCTATATTTATTAATTACAGTTTGTATTTATTGCAACACTAGTTGGACGCCTATGGCGACCTATGACAAGATGGCGTCGAAAAAACATATGATAACTAACCTGTCAAATGTTTGGTTTTCACCTGCAATTTCCAGTTTTCGTCATACTACGTACTTTGTCACGTCAGTTTTGCCACAAATACTTAAAAATCTATTGAGAAAATATTAAAAACTCTCCAATAATCTGTAAAATATACTAAAACCTCGATTATGCTAAAGCTACAACGCCGAAAAGAAATTATGAATGGAGCAGCGTACAAACGGTTATATGGCTGACCCGCCACAAATGCGAGGTTTTCACATTGTTGTAGGTTTTATTCCCAATATATATTGGGAAATAAAAATAATTATTCTTTCGCCGAAAATATCAGGGGGGCTATTCCAGTGGCTCATACCGATATCGTTACGTAGCGAATTCGTTATCGCGGCAACACCGCGGTTTGTTTTGTTGTTTCACAATGGCCGCGGCCGTGTCAATTCAACTTTGACAACTAAACTCGCACAAAAATATAAGTTTTGATTTGATTGAGAAAAATTAACATGATTTCTTCTGCGATGGTTGCACACATCGGGAAACAAAATGCTTTTTATAATTCCTGCTGCCTAGTTTCTCCTGTGATCTTGTGTTCTCCAACCACCCGAATGGAAGACGAAAATAAGTTCACACCATATTTGGAGCCCACAAAGAACGGCACAGTAAGTAAAACTAGCTTCTGTTATGGGGAAATATTTGTTTTACTTATCCCAAACTTGTACATCACTTAAATTAAAGTCAGGCTTGGCAAGAATGTGATACATTGAGATTATTTAAAATGAAAACTACTGACTTAAATTCTTGCAGTTCACCAAAACAAAAATAACTACTTAAAGCTGTGATCAGATTTTGGATAAGTACTATTTTGATAAAACTTAAAGTGTATACTTCTTTTTAGGTATAACATGCTAGGGTATGTGAATGGAGCTACATGTAAGAATCAGTACCACACAAGACCACAACTTGGGCCACAAATTAACTATGGATAGATTCAAGTAAGACACAGACCAACCTTCCAAGGCACTAAATGAAACTAGACAAAGATTCGATGTTCAATAGACATAGTGAAACTAACTTTCAGAAGAAACTGATGCAATATACATGTATGCTAAATGTTATTTGTTCTCCCATTAAAAAATAATAAGATAACTTTTAATGAATTAAAAAGTTGTGTAAAATATAGTACAGAAATAAAATTTTATTATTTAATTCTGTTAGGCCACATTTGTTTAATTCAAAAAATTTAAATGTCACTTAAGTGATAGTTATAGAACATTGGACCTATTGTAACTACGATTTTAGAACTTTTTCAAAAAAATTCGCAGATTTTTTGGGGGAGTCATCGAAAAAGTGTGGGCCACTATATATTATTTTAAGTTATTGCAAACTTTTTAAAATAAGGCAGAGTTTTTTTTCAATAGCCTTTAGATTGGTTTGGTGGGGTAAGTTAAGTACAGTATTAAGTTATTTCAAGAAAGAATTGATGAAGATGTTTTTAAAAATTGGACTGATGTGATTTAATATTTACCTAAATGATATTTCTTCATTATTTTACATCCATTTTTAAATTACCTAAATGATATTTATTCCCACACACACATAGCATAGCTTGATATTTATATAGCAGTTGGCTAATTAAGCAAATTATTTTAATTTTTAATACCTGAGTAATATAATTTAAGAAACCTACTTAGTACCTACTTCAAATAAAGGGCCTTAAATGTATGCTGCATTTTTAAATTAACTCTAAAGTTTTACTGACTGACATGGCAAGTTTTTTACAATGCATTTAGATAAATTTATTTTTTTGGCTAGATTAATACTTTATACTAGTTTTTAATTTAATATTACCAATTTATTATATTACAAAGAAAAAATTGATTTGAGTTGATTTTGTCACTCTTAACATTGCTATTAAAAAATAATAAAATTTGGGATAAAAAAACTGATTTATTTTACTTATTGATTTAAATGTTACTTAGAATTACAAATTGTTTTCTAATATTTCAATAATTGGTGGATTGCATCTGAATTACAAATTGTTTTCTAATATTTCAATAATTGGTGGATTGCATCTTTTCTTTCATCAGCTTGGGCACTGCCAACCTGAAACAAAAAATAAGATGTATTTCAAAATATAAGCCAGTGAAATGGCTACTTAAGATTGAAAGCTTTCAGGTTTGGTTTATAAAATCAATCAATTACACCAATAGTAACTTTTAATCACCTCACCCTTTGAACAAGAGTATAATCCGACTTATTAGACTTACATCGACTATATCTCACCAATTTTTTGGCCACCAGTTTTATTGCTGTCTGCCAATTTAGATTCTTTTAGAAAAGTACGGACCAAGTCTTACATTACATTCTACTTTGAAAATTTTATTATTGACTATCTTTTGTTTACCCCACATCTTAATATTTAAGGTAAAGTAGTAAAGATAGTGAATAATAATTAAAAACCTTGGGAAAACAAAGGGAACAAGTTCAGAAAATCTAACAAGTTGGGATCCAAGTGGAAGTAAATTAACGAAATAAGTGTGGCTTATCCCCTAGTTACCCCAAGATCTTTAATTGTTATTTAATGTTTTTTTTTTAAATATCCTGTGGACATAAAAAGTTACCTTAAAACTTTATTCCTCCTTGAATTTTACTAATGAAATTTGAAATATTTAGGTTTTGGTGGCTAATAAAAATAGTAGAAAACAAAAACTTAAATTACAGCAATAAAGAAGTGGAAATTTATGTGTGGTTGAAACGAAAGTAGCCAATTTTTTTAATTTTACTGATGAATTTTTGGATTTTAAAATGTTTTCTTTTTAATGTGAAGGTAGCTTACCATATGTGTTTTGTCCTGCTAAAATGTTTAGTTGCGTAGGTGGGGTGGGGTGCTGCCTGCTTAAATGTATTCATCATACATCTTAATAATTACGAGAAATCATTGATCTGAAATTAAATTTAAAGTAATTTATTATGGGTGTAATGTATGCAAATTTATAGTCTAATCAGCTAACCAGTTAGTTCACTTGAATTAATACTTCAGACAATAGCAATAACATGTGCTATTTTTTTTTTGTTTTTTTCCCAATATTTTTCCAATTTTGTGCCAAATTTAAAGTTAATCTTCTCATCTAGGCCTGAATCAAAATGAATGAATGACCTTTCAATACGAGGAAAAAATGAGCTAACTTTTTCATGTAAAAAGTTTAGATTTTTATAACATATTTTAGGTACTGTATTATCAATTTTACTTATTCTTTTTATTAGTGACATCCATAAAATATGTAACGTGAATTAAATAACCCAATTTTTTAAACGTTATCTAACAAAAATGCATAAGATTTGTTATATAGGTGTATATGGTTAACCAGTGGCGTCCCAAAGGAAGGGGAAGTCGAGGTAAAAACCCTCTGATACCGGTTAAAAAACGAAATTATCTCAATAAAATGATTTCTGAGTAAAATTACAATTTATTATTATTAAATTTTTTAAACTTTACTAATTTTGTGTGATGATGGGTTAAATAATTTACTGAGAAGAACTAGTAAACTTTGTAAAACAGTAGATAAAAACTAATAGAGTTTTTAAGACAGGAATTTGATCAACAGTAGAGAGTTTGAAAAGTTAAAAGTTTTATGCATTTTGATTTTGACAAAGGTAAGAAACTTGGTCTTAAAATTATGTAGAAACGCAAAGGTTAAATATTTAAAAATGACTATTTATTACTGACATAATTGTGAAACTTAAAATGATGTTTCGTCAAAAACCACAATACTCTACTTTTACACAAAAATATTATATTTACACAAATTTTTTTGTTTACTAGATTTAAGTAAACATTTTTAAAACTCAGAATCTAAAACCGAGAGGTCAACACCTCCAATAGGTGTACGAAAACTCGATAATACCTGACAATACTTGACTGTATGGGACAAAATCTTAGGATATTTTGCATTACTTGACAATAGGTGTACCTACAAATTTAAAATCAGTGTGGAATTGAAAACTTACCAAAACTGATTTCTATGGATAATTTATCAATATACATTGAGCAGCTACGGTAAGTGTTTATTCCCAAACTTCATAATTTATTTTCTCTCTTATTAGCACTACAGTATGGGTCCTGCTCTTGGAGATTTTCAACTGTTGACCTAAAAAAAGAACAGTAAATTGTATTACATTAAAACATTAAAACTTTGAAAACCTTAAAAAAAGAAAATGTGTACATCAAAATTTGTTTTAGTAAAATCAATTTGAATATATGAAAGTTAGGTACATGACTCTTATCTGTCTGTCAGAGGGAGGGAGTTCAAAAGATCTACTATCCTGTGCAAATAAAATAATTGAAGAAGGGGGGACAGTATGAGAAGGGATGCTAAATTTTTACTTGATCGTGCATAGTAGTTCAGAATCAGCCGCCTCTCTTCAACTAGGTACTCAATGCGGTCTGTTGTAAGTACTATTATTTATACAAGGCATAATATTTAGTAATTTGGCTATAACCTCAAAAAATACAAACATAAACTGTCCAAATAAATAATATTTGATTTTTTCTCGATATATAGGTAGATATTAGTTGATGTCAGATTTTTTTTAATAAAAAGTCAGTGTAATAACCTTGGATCAAACAAATCCTGCATTCTTGAATTTCCAACTTTTTTTTCTTATAATGTATGAATATTTTGTAAAATTATTTTTCGGTTTTCTGGCCACTGGCTCACGTCTTTTCAAAATGTATAAACTGAACTTAAAACGGACCTACTATATCTTTTTGTTTACATTATGTAAGTAGTGTTCTTTAAGCACCAAAAAGAACAGAATAGAATATAAGATAAAGTAAATATAAGTACTTACCCAAACAAAAAATCTGGAGGCACTTCCACACAAGGCCCATGTGGATTTTTCTTCACAGAGAACGTGGCTTTTCCAAACAAAATTCAATAACGGTTGACCACCATCACATTGTGATCAGATTTTTAGTCCATATTGCGTGCAAAAAGCTCATGAAAATTATTATTTTTCCGAAATTTCGCCGCAACAAAAATCTAAACAAACTTGACTGACTGTCGGCATTTGACAGTTGTTTTGGGAAAGTATTGCTGGTTGCGTGCCATTTAAGCCTTCTTTTTAATTAATAATAAGCGATGTTGCCGTAACAGTGAAAATAATGGCGATAGCGATCGTTATCTCATAACGATAGCCCACTGGAATTGCCCCCCAGGTATTTTATATGATATTTTGATCGAAAAAAATGAGGCATATTTCAAGTACCATAACATGTATCTGCACATTATAAATTCTTTATTGATTTAAAATTATCAAGATTCAAGAAAATTTAAATGCAATAATACAATATACCTAAATTTCTTTATATATTTTAATAGAAATAAGCTGTTTCCCCATGTTTCATGCATAATTGTATGTAAATGATAAAGTTATAAAAATAATATGTTCTTAAATACATTACGTGTAGAGCGCAATCTGGCATTGCCGCCAAATTGTTTATACCTTTATGTGCTAGTCCAATTTTTATTTAAAATTTCTTTTTTTTTGCGAATTAAATGTTTCCAGTCACAACTTCGGGTTGAGTGTATATGGTTGCATGCATCTAAACTATCGACTCTTTTGCTAAAATCTTTTATTGATTTTTATTGTAAAAATGATTTATTTAATTTATTTAAAATGCACGAATCCCCCAGCTGTTTCTTCAGAATATGTTTTGTCATTTTGCAGAAACTTAGAGATTTATTCAAACTTTTTTTTATCGAATTTATGAATGACATCTATGGTAATCATCGATGGTGAATCGAGTCATCGAAAAATAAAAATCGAGGGGTACCCAGGTAGTCTTGTAAGACCCCAAGACACTTTTTTCCTGACAAGGCAAGATTCTTTGAATTCCCGACAAGACCCTGCAACCCCGTAAGACCTCACAAGACCCCACAATTCCCCTCCCTAAATCCAAATTAGTATACTTACATAAAGCTTTTTCTTTAATCTAGTACTCATGAAAGAAAATCGAACTAGTCCTCTTCACAGGAAAAAGAGCTCTAGGCACTTTACCAGAACTTCGACCTTTCGTTCAAATCTTTGCATACAAAGGCTCTGCCAAACATCTTGGAATCATTCTATAAAACTAAGAAGCCACAAACGCCCTATGGGCATGAAAAAGGGCTTTTAGCACAAGATGGGGACTTCAACTGTTGTTTTTACACTATATTTATACGGCTGTCGTGTTGGCACCAACAGGGCTATTGAACGGCTCACAGGGCTGCTTTGCACTTTGTACAGACTTCAAAGTCATTGTGACCTCAGGATCAATTCTAATCCCAAGAGTCACACAGCACTCTAAAAGAATGTAACGGAGATCTGTCCAGTGCTACGCATGAACCAGGACAGAATACCTGCCAAAAATCATAGTAGCTGAGTTCTCCTCAAGAAAAATTAGAGACCATTTTCTTCAGGCCGTTAAGGAACAACGTAATAATTCTGTAAATTCCAGTTTAAATATCGATCCTGTGTTTGTAAACGAGCACCTTACCATTGAAAACAAGATGTTAGTTAAAGAAGCACGATTCACAGCAAAAAACAGAAATTATAAATTTGTTTGGGTAAAAGACGGCAACGTTTTTATTAGAAAAGATACCACAACGCCCATTAAACTCATTCGCACTTCAGGCGATTTAAACTCACTGTAAACTTTTTTTTTAAATAATGTTTTGGTAACTGATTTGTTTTCATTAAAATGGATCTTTTAGTTTACTACCAGAACGCTACTGGATAGCGTTCTAGAACCCAAGAAGTATTTATTAACAGTACGACTTACCTATAATGCAGATATCTACTTTGTTACAAAAACAAACTTAAACAGCAGCATAACAGTCAACTAAGACCGTTAAAAATAACACTTTTTATTTATTTAATTTTCGTAAGGGTAGATGATCGAAATCCATTTTACAAAAACATGCAATGGGAAAATTTGTATGATAAAAAGCAGTCAGTTGATAAAAATGTGCAAATATTTTATCATATTTTAAATCAAGGTATTGCACAATTTTTGCACAATGCGTTAAATAAAAAAATAAAATTCACAATCGTTGTTATTTAAGACGCCAGAACAAAAATTATATAAAAAATGATTACCTAAAAACTTGTAAATAAGACGTGCAATCGGAACCAAAAAAATTTTGGAAATTTCTATTTAACTCAGAGAAAAACTGCGGAGTATTCGGGGACGAAAAGGTTTCGTCAGGACAAAAGGTATGTCAACTGTTTACCAATTTTTTAAAAACTTTATACGAGCCGATTTCCCAGTGTTAGTGTCCTTACACAAAACCTAAAAATAATAACTTAAACTTGAATTCTATTCACTTTACGATATTTTTAGAAAATTGAAGACATTGGATGAGAATAAAGGTGCCTTCTTATTTCATAAAAAAATGTGCGGGAAGTCTTTTCTTGCCCTTGCACTGGATTTTTCGTCAATCTCTTGAAAGTATCATATATCAGCAACTTTTTAACTCATAAAAAAAATAACTTTGATTAATCAGCATGGGTTTTTCACGAAAAGGTCTGTATAAACAAACTTGGTTACATATATTCAATAAATACTAAACACAAAAACTCGATAACAAACATCATGTTAATGCGCTGTATACCGATTTCATCAAGGCTTCTGACAAGGTTGACCAAAACCTATTGATTCAGAAACTTGCTGACTTCAGTATACATGGCAGTCTGCTTGCTTGGTTTACCTCTTACTTTACTGGAAGATCACAGAAAGTTGGTGTCAATGGCTTTTTATGGGAACTATTTACAGTGACATCAGGGGTTCCCCAGGGTTCCCATCTGCATTCACTGCTTTTTTCTGTTATTTATCGACGACATTCATGACTGTTTTATTTTTTTTGAAAGGTCTGCCGTTCGCTGCCGATTTTAAAATATATTTTGTAATTGAATCCATTCAGGATTGTTTGTCCCCTCAAGCAGATCTTCAAAGATAACAAGTATATTGACAAAAGAGCAAGTTGTTTTTAAATATGGGGAAATTTTCTGTCATAACTTTTACAAAAAATCACGATCAGTGATTCAAAATTATCTTCGTCTCAACACATAGACGTTACAGTTCGTAAATGCAATCAAATGCTGGATTTTATATCCCGTGTATGTAGAGGGTTCCGCAATCCGAAGGCAATAAAATCATTGTATTATGCCTTTGTGTACAGTAAACTTAATTTTGCTAGCGTTGCATAGTTTGGTCACCCTGTTACAGAAATCATTTTAACAGGCTGGAAATATCCCAATGCTATGTATCGAGGCCATACCAAGTAGAGAAAGGCTCTTGAGTTTTTCTTATATAATTTTACGAGCTTCACTGGACTTTGCTTTGTTGTTTTTACATTCATAAACAACAACTTGATAAAAAAGTTCAACGTCAACTTGAAGACGTAGAATGATAGATGGGTTGACCCTGTTTCAAGCCTGACAATGGCTGAGGAGGTAGTACGGGGTAATAGTAGAAGATTTTTGTAGAATGATAATTGAGTTTTTTCTAGTACATCGATGTAGCGAGAACCCCAGACAGCCAGGCAACTGGAAAAGCTGTTCAAAATTGTTGATTGGAAAAGCATTTTGTTTGTTAGAATATTTCTAGTTTTGACAGTTGAAAGTGTGCTCGCAATGGCTCCGGCGGTCTTGAGGAAACTTTACATTGGGACTCACTTGTTCCAAAATAAAAAAAATAAAATTAGAATTAAGGAGGGTGAGTTCTCTGTGCTCGCCTAATCCGTGCTGCAGGGGTTTTAATTAAAATTAAAAAAGGTAGCCATGGCTGCTGCATAGAGGCTGCTGGCTGTGGGGTCTTGGTAGATAGTACAATATATTTAAAAAAGCGAAAGTGCTAAAATTCTGAATACAAAAACACGCCACCAACAATAAATTTAAAAGATTACAAGATAATAACAATAAAAAAATGTGGATAGCCATTTTACACATCGTCAAAAGAATGTCCATTTTATGGCATTGCCAATTTGTGTATAGAAGTTTCAGAAAAAACTCCGTATAAAGAAAAATGAAGTCAGACAATACATATATTATATAAAATTAAAATAATTATGTATTATGACACTTTTGTGCCTGCATAAACAGTTAGACGAATAACGCGGAGCGCGTATATATATAGGTAGTTCCGGTAGTCTTTAAGCCTAGGCAGTCCATTGTCTCCAGGAAAGAAGAATAAGGCGAATAATCGTCACTTACCAAATGCTGTAAGCCTGCTCCTGATTTGCATGAAAGACATTTTGCGCAAATTGCAAAAATCAAAAAATTAGAAAACTTGAAAAATGGTTCATTATCAAAGCCAAAAACACAAAAAAAAAACATGTAAACCCCGTATTTTTTTGTGGTGCACAAATAAGGCACTTTGGGCACGCTTCTATTAAAAATAAGCTAAAAGATTTTTATAATACAATTGCTTTAATATGATAAACTGGAACTTTCTTTAGTCTGCAACATTTTTTTTATTCAAATAAAAATTTTCTTTGACAAGGGATATTTAGATATTATCAAAAAAATCTTCTTTGTTGTTTTAAAAATTGTTTAAGTTCATTTTTGTTTTCTAGACGTTACTCCCATTACTCACGTTAGCAGTTTTTCTGTGGTAATATCACAAGGGATGGGGAAATTCTCCAAAATCTTCCTTATATTTGTTACTTTAAAAACTGACGCACGTTAGTCGAGAAAACATCAATACAGGAAAGCAATTTTTCAATGCAAAAAACCTGAGGGAAGGTTTTTCTGATTAGTTCTAACAAGGTAAATTATCAGTTTCTGAGGTGTAAAAATCACCCAAACTGCTTTTATAATGTATAAGGTAAATAATCAATGCAACTAAACGGGAAAAATATTTTGCGAGGAAAGATTGTTAAATTATTTTCCCACCCCGAGAGGTATCTTGTAAATGATTTACCAAATATACAGATAGACAGACATCAAACCTAAAATAGTTTGACAATGACAAACGTATGGTTATCGGGGTAGGGTAAAAATTCCAACCTCCTTTTATAATAATATGAGGTAAATAATCAATGCAACAAACCGGGAAAAACATTTTGCAAGAAAAGACTTTTAGATTATTTTATCATCCCGAGAGGTATTTTGCAGAATATTGACCCAATAAATAGATAGACAGATTTCCAACTAAAAATAGTATGACAATGACATACTAATTGTTATTTAAAAGCGATTGTCAGTTTTAGCAACGTAAATTATTAGTTTTTGAGGATAAAATTCACCCAACCTGCTTTTATAATGGATGAGGTAAATAATCAATGCAACAAACCGGGAAAAACATTTGGCAAGGAAAGATTTTTAGATTTTTTCCTATCCCGAAAGGTAATTTGTAGATTATTTAGCAAATAAATAGATTGACGGACATCAAACCTAAAACAGTTTGACAATGACAAACCGATTGTTATCGGAGGGAGATTATTAATTTTAACAAGGAAAATTATCAGTTTTTTGGGGTAAAAAATCACCCAACCTCCTTTTATAATGTATGAGGTAATTAATCAATGCAACAAACCGGGAAAAACATTTTGCAAGGAAAGACTTTTAGATTATTTTCCCATCCCGAGAGGGATTTTGTAGATTACTTACCAAACAAATATATTGACAGATATCAAACCCAAAATAGTTTGACATTAACAAACCCATTGTTATCAGGGAACGAGATTATCAGTTTTAACAAGGTAAATTATCAGTTTTTTGGGGTAAAAAAATCACCCAACCTTCTTTTATAATGTATGAGGTAATTAATCAATGCAACAAACCGGGAAAAACATTTTGCAAGGGAAGACTTTTAGATTATTTTCCCATCCCGAGAGGAATTTCGTAGATTACTTACCAAACAAATATATTGACAGATATCAAACCCAAAATAGTTTGACATTAACAAACCCATTGTTATCAGGGAACGAGATTATCAGTTTTAACAAGGTAAATTATCAATTTTTGGGGATTAAAAATCACCCAGCCTGCTTTTATAATGGATGAGGTAAATAATCAATGCATTATCTTTGTTTTAAACGGATTCAACAAAGTTAAAAGCAGAAAATACCAATTACACGCACAGAAGAAAGGAAAACATATAAATTTCGGTGAATACCACACTACAAAATAAATTCTATAATAAGCAATGCGATTTATTCTAATTTTGTTTACTATATTGATATCTACTTACTACTATATTGATATCTACTTATTATATTGGTATAAAATGTATCTTGGTTTTAATATAGCGCCTTTAATTCTCATATGTTAGTTATCCTCGAACATATATTTTAGAAATCCCATAAAAATATCTCCAGAAGTATATCTTATTTTTCTTAAATTTATTACGTTTGGGACATCCCCGTCTTTTTCCCATCATAGGATTGCAGATATCGGTGGAAAACGAATAAAAAATATATGCCTGCCGCCTATTTTTTATTTTTTTAGAATGTGTGCAGCTTATAGCTATGTATTAAGCAATGATTTTACCTAGATTGCTATATGCGGAAACATAATCCCAGCACAGGCCATGTCAAAATTGTAGTGTTTCTGTAGGCATTGTTTGTCGATAATGTGAATATAGGAGCTCGTGCCGCTCGTGCGTGTCACAAAGTATTTTAACGTTGTTAATATGCATATGCGCGTGTGCAATAGCACTCATTAAATAAAATTTGTGCATGTATTCCTTTATTTGTGAAAAATTAATAAATACGGTTCCAATGCTTTTTGTAGTACGCATTATTGGGAGGCTACTATCGTATCTGTATCCATAAACGGAATGTCCAAATAGCCATAACGTCATCCTCATGATATAATATAAGAATAATAAGTTTATTTATTAAATATTTTTACAGATCTTAAACAATAATAACTACATGATAAATAAACAATAAGCATAGAAGCAAAGCAAGTTTTGCTTGTTAATGCCATGAATGAATTTGATAAATTGGGATGAGGGATTCATATAAATATGTAAAATAGTATAAAATATTCAGCGCACAGACTGACAAGATCAAGACAATTTTTTGAGGTTTAGTAAAGGTTAAGTTATTGAACATTTGGGCAAATATACTTTTTATGTCTCTATATATTCAAATAAAGTCACATGCTATAAAATCGGATTGAAATTAACGAAGTTAAGGGTACAACCCAACCCAATCCGACGCCACTGGTTTTCATGCATACATTTTAGAGCAATGCTTTAACAAATTTTAATAGTTTTTGGTTCATGTATGATAGTACAGTAAAATTGTCATCTGAGGTCGAAAAAAATCCCGGGAGGCTGACTTTCTGGTATGTTTCTTTGGGGGGGGGATTGAAAGTAAACCTCCCAAGTTTGTGTTTTCCCCACTCCTCGGGAACCATCCGCCATTTTAAAAAATCTTGGTAATCGACTTTTCTCCATTTCTATGGCTCGGAGGCGAAAAAGCCTGAGAGCCAAAGTATTCGGCATAAAATTTTCAACATTTTTGTCCAACTGCTCAACTTTCTGTAATTAGTTTCCAAAAAGATCGAGGGCGCCAAAAAATCAGTTTTAGCATAATTTTACCAACATAAAGTGATTTTTTTAAAAGACTTTAAATGAAAAAGATGTAGATCTCGGAAAAATCCTATAAAAATATTATTTATAATTAATTAAACAGTCTCTGAGGTACATCAACTGAAAGACGGTAAAATTCTTTCTGGGCATGCACGAAGTTGCGTGTTGTGGATTATATATTAATATTTATAGGAACAGGACTACAATGAGGTATCAAATTAAAGCTTGTGATGCACAAATGACCCAGACTGTCTGACATTTAGTCGGGTACCGACAGTCTAGTCCATTTGGGTAATGTGCCATCCATGCATCGATTACATAAACGCGACAAGAGGAGGGGTAGGTAGAAGCATAATCAAACGCTAAAAGGAAGGGGGAAGGGGTTGAAAGAATGTTATAAATTGTTGCAGGGGGGAGGGGTCAAAATTTGAAAAAATGGTTTTAGATAATTGATGGTAGTACAGTAAAATCGAACAGGCTGAGTTGTTTGTATATTCTTTGGGCGGGGGAGGGGGGGGGTCTGAAAGTCAAATTCCCAAGTTTGTGTTTCGCCCTCTCCTTGGGAACTATCCGTCATTTTAAAAAAGCTTTGGAACCGATTTTCTCCATTTCTGTTAGTCGGAGGCAAAAAAGTGTAGAAACAAATATTTTTGGCATAAAATTTTCAATATTTTTTGTTACAGGTTTGACTCTCTGTAATTAGTTTTAAAAAAGATACGAGGGCAATGAAGTTACGAAAAATCAGTTTGACGAATAAATGTCAGTCTGTCAGATACTTTCGGCAATTTTCATGCCGACGGACCTGGTTATTTATGTAGCGTACGTCAAAATCTTTAATTTGATACCTCATTTGTACTGCTCTTACTATAAATAATAATATATATAAGACTGTTTAACTGGTTATAAACAATATGCATATTTTTATAGGTTTTTTCCGAGATCTACAGCTTTTCAATTTAAAGTTAAAAGAAAATACTTTTTGTTTTTCAAAATACGCTAAAACAGATTTTTTTATAAGTTCGGCGCCATCTAACTTTTTGGAAACTAACTACAAAACGTTGAGCACTTGATATAAATGGAGAAAAGTTCATTACAAAGTTTTTTCAAAATGGCGGATGGTTTCCGAGGATTGGGGGAAACACAAACTTAAGGATCTAACTTTTAGACCCCCCAACAACATAAAGGGTGATTCACGACGAAATGCAAATATTTTAATGGTAAGTATTATAGGCCAGCCATATTGCCATATTGCCATATTGCAAAAATAAAAACGGACATATTTCGGAAACCAATAAACGTATTTACTTTAAATTAGACACACATAAGGAGCCCCAAAAGTCACTTTTACCAATGTACAAAAAAAATAAATAAATTCCCTAGCCGACTAAAAAAAATGTAGTATTATATATTTTTGGTAAAAACAAACCCTGTATACTGCAATTTGCAAATTTTGGTATTATCATATAAAAGCTAAAGTCTCAGTTTTTTAGAAAAAAAAAATTAAAATTTCAAATTCCGATCCCGAGATATTAGGGTTACAAACAATATCACGTTCTAAATTACTAAAAACGTAGTTTTAGGTTAAAACTAATTTAAGCATAAATAAATCAACATCCACCCTAGCCAAGCGAAAAACAGGCAGGTACAGGGCCTGATTAATATTTTTTAATTTATTTTGATAAGATATAGAAACACATACTTTTAAATTATTAATAAACCCTATTTTAATTTGACATCCGTTTTCGGGATTGGTTTGAAGTCGCAGTCAAATCATTAAAATTACAGGCTCGGGCTAATATTTATTTGATTTTATTTGTCCTTATTGGAAAACATTTTTTTTTTGTACTTCATTTGGAGATTTTTATATCACAACATACAAGACAAAGGATGTTGCCATAAGTATTTTTTTAAATTGATCATCATCTACAAAACCATCAAAATCACAGGGTGATCTACTTTAAATGCCACCGCCACTTTTATTTATTATTAGGCATACTTTAAAAAGTGTTTGGTACAAAAGGTGTATAACTTGTTCCCCTTTAGAATATGTATGCCAAAGTTGACATTACAAATGTCAAATTTTGACACAAGATTTTTTATTTTAAGTAAAACAATCCTTTATTTTATCACATTTTTAAATTCCTCGTTTCCTTATGATTTCAAAAACTTTTTTATAGCATGCATACTAACGGAGAAAAACGGCGGTGGCATTTGTGGCAGATCACCATGTATATTATCCCCTGGTTGTAATTTTGGGATGGTTTTGTAGATGATAATCAATTTAAAAAAATATTTATAGCAACATCCTTTGCCTTGTATGTTGTGATACCAACATGTTCAAATGAAGTCCAAAAATTTGTTGTTTTCCAATAAGGGCCAATAACACCAAATAAATAATAGTCCGGGCCTCAAATTTTAATGATTTCACTACAACTTCAAATCAATTCCGAAAACATATTTTAAATTAAAATGGAGTTTATTAATAAATTAAAAGTATGTGTTTTTATATTTTATCAAAATAAATTTAAAAATATTAATCCGGCCCTGTACCAGCCTGTTTTTTGCTTGGGTAGAATGGGTGTATTGATTTGTTTATACCTAAATTAGTTTTAACCTAAAAATATGTTTTTAGTTATTTAAAACGTGATATTATTTGTAACCCTAATATCTCAGGATTGGAATTTGGATTTGTTTATTTTTTTTTAATTAAAAACTGGCACTTAACCCGTAAAACACAGTCTAAGTGTATTATAGCACCATTCTTTAGCTTTTATGTGGTAATACCAAAATTTCCAAATTGCAGTATACAGGGTGTTGTTTTTGACAAAAATTTATAATACAAAATTTTTTATAACCTGGATTTTATTTTTTTTATACGTTGGTAGGAATGGCTTTTGGCGCTCCTTATGTGTGCCAAATTTAAAGTAAATACGTTTATTGGTTTCCGAGTTATGTTCGTTTTTATTTTTGCAATATTTTCCGAAATCGCACTGTATATTTGACAAAAAGAGTCAAAAAATATTTTTAGCACTGGATATGAGTTGCTCCTGGCCTGTAATATCTACCATTAAAATATTTGCATTTCGTCGTGAATCACCCTGTATACAAATTTTATCCTCCCTGGATTTTTTGAAGTTCCCGCCCTTATTTATGACAATTTTACTGTACTATAATCCCTAACTCATATTTAAGCAAGTAAGTAGTCAAAAACTAGTCTTTCCCGAGAGTCGCACACAAAAATATACCTCTCAGTTTCAATTCTTTTTCGTTGTTCAAAAATGAGATTTTTTTTTCAGTTCTCGGTAGCATTCCTTCTGAAGCCCATCAAACTCGTAAAATGGGTATTTGATGCGTTAAGATTTAGACGACGTGCGATGGAAAATCCCAATATTTTTCTTTGTTTTACTTTGATATATAACCATCACGAGCACTAATTACAGTCATAAAATTGTGCTACTGAAGCAGCAATTTCGACGTATAATTATGAGATAATAGACACTTAAAGTAAATATTTCAACGCATTCGTATCGGTATACATAACGCGATCGAAAAAAAGTCAAAATACGCTACATTTTTGACTTGTTTATGCGATGTTTCGAACGATGCCCGCTTTTTTGAAGGGTGCAATGACAGGACTACTGATTGAAATCGTTGCGTACGTTCGTGGGTCCCTAACGATACGTACATCCTTCCGTCAAAGAAGCAGGCATCGTTCGAAACATGGCATGAACAAGTCAAAAATGTAGTGTATTTTGACTTTGTTTCGAACGCGTTACGTATACCGATACCGATGCGTTGAAATATTACTTTAAGTGTCTAATGTCTATTATAAGACACTATAACGGCTCTGCCCTTGTATTTTGCGAAAAAAAAAGTCGTAGTGATAAAAACTCCTGATCAGGTTGGCCTGAAAATAATGCAGAGCCAAAAACTCCTTTTAGTCCAGGCAAATTGTACTTTTCACAATGCTTTTCTGGGAAATAAAGACGAGCAAGCTGAAATTTTTCATAGGTATAGGGTACCACTGGGAAACCTTTATAGATTTGCCCCATTCTCACCCCCTTAACTTCGGCGCCATCTTGAATCAAATCAATCAAAAAATAAATGGTTAAATCGGTTTTTCGCTCATAACTTCTGTTAATTTTGTACTAGAAAAAAAATCAGAAAAGCATTTTGTAGAGAAAACTAATACCTACAAAACAAGGCCTTTCAAAATAATAGTAACTTTTTTTTGAAAATCCAGAATTCCATTATTTAAACAAAATGATATCATTTTTTCCGCTATTTTTAATTTCCTGTTACTCTGATTAAAAAAACTTTTGGACAAACATTGTGGATCAGAAAATTCTCTACGTTTTATGTTAGAACATTTTTTTTCTTAAACTAATTTAAAATTAAACGCCAAATGTTCAACAAACTTCAGCGATCCTGCAGTCGCTCTGCGTACGATTTAAAAATCGCTGGAGGACGAGGATTCGCTATGGTATATCTACCTTTTTATAGCCGTTTTTCGTCATTTGTTTACATAAGCCTCATTCAAAGCTCTAATGATGTGTTGAATGTGACCTGCAATCACTTGATTAGTGTTATTTCGATACTAGTAACTACCGAGTAGGTATCGGTACTTTTGTTTCGATACCAAGTACTTTTGGTATCGATACTTTCTAAGCGATATCTACTCGGTATCGAAAGAATATACTCGGTATCGAATCGAATCTGTCAGCCTCAGCTTTCCGTCTCCCTCGCGTTTTTGGAATAGATCATTGGGCAGTGTTCCTTAGAGCGATCGGTTCGCATTCCATTTCAAGAAATTTTCAAATGGGTTATTGGAGCTCTCTCTTGATCAATAGTCAAGAAAAAGAAAGACATACACATCAGAGCGGATGGTCGTTGCAGTCTTTAAGTGGAAGGGAAAACGAAGCCTATGTATTTGCGTCGTTAATCGTTTCCCTTTGTTTGTTTCGTTTTTGAAGGCTTCAAAGTATCATGGTGTGTTAATTTAAGAATTTCAATATCATTCTTGTTAAAATATCGCCACCAAAATCAAAACTATGTCTTACTTTTTATTAATGTGTTTACTTTCTTTCGAAACAAACAAAAAACAAACTAAATGTAAATATGAAGGTCCCCAGGTTTAACCTAATAAAAAATCAAAAAAATCGGTAATTTTAGAAAGTATCGATATTTGTAGGTATCGATACTTCAAAGGTACTCATATGAGCAGTATCGAAAAATGTTTGCGAGTATATTTATATAAATACGTATCGATATTTTAGGGGTATCGAATCATCCCTACACATGATAATTTTATTTTATTTTGATTCTAGCCCGTTTTGACAAGTATTAGAGCGATGAAACTTGCCACAATTGTTAAGTACTAGTGGGAAATGAAGCCTATTTATTTGCAGAAAAATCGGGAGACTGCAAGTGCAGTAGAAATGGGAAAAAATATCAAAAATATTCCTTTTTAAGATGTACTTCCGTTGTTCCACTCTAACTGTCCAGAAAGTTGACTAATCGTGTTTAAATTTTGCAAGAATTAGGCCTCAAGTACAGTAACAAAGCCCATTGAAAATAAAATAAATTGCAAAAAGACAAGTGACTCATTGGTAAAATAGATTCAAAGAACCCCTCACGGAATACATGGCATTTTGGTTGATTGCAGAATTTAATGAAATTTTGGTATGTTGTAGATCTCGACCTACTCATCACACTTTAATCAAATCGTATGATTAGTTTCAAAGATACAGGAAGATTTCGAAAGTAGTTAAAAACAAGTAAAAAATTTTTTATTGATATCTACACTCAATCGTTTTTCCATGTATCTATTCCTATAGGCGTACTTACAAAAATGGGTATTATAGACACTTTTGGTTGTTCCGCTGTAACTAAAAGTACGAAAATAATGTTCTTAGTAATATGCCTGGTTAACTAAACGTACCGATCTAACGGATCTACGGATAAGCCGTAAGTATATGGGATAAACACATAACATATAAACATAAATTCTTTAAAGAGAATACTTTTGTAATGACCTTGGTACACTAAAATATCACCTCTGAATAAAAAAGGTTGTGCGCATAAATACTGATGCCAACAGTTAACTAAAGCTTGTTAGAAAACTCACAAAAATCTTAGTAACTACTTTCGAAATCCCCCTGTATCTTTGAAACTAATCATACGATTTGATTAGGGTCCATTTAAAGTGTGATCAGTAAGTAGGTCGAGATCTACTACATACCAAAATTTCATTAAATTCTGCAATCAATCAAAATACATGTCTTCCATGCGGGATTCTTTGCCGGAATTTTTGCCGTTCTCAAAATATCTCAAACCATTACTCGAGAAGTAGCCAACCGATTTAAACCAAACTTTGTACAATCATAAGACCGAATGTGGGCTCAGTAACTGTATAGTTGGTTTTTGATATAAGTTTTTAGTTTTTGTGGTTTGAGGATTTTTCAAAAATTATATAAAATTTTTACAGTCAAAAATACTTTTTTCGCCTTTTTTTACGGTTCCCGGAACTTCTATTTTCTTTTAAAAGGTCCAAAAAAATTTCTTAATAAATTTTACGCACTCTAGGACACACCGATTTTGAGTTTTAGGGCAAAACATCCAAAACAGTGCAAAAAAATTTTTGAAAAAATGCATTTTTACATAAATAGCCATATCTAAAAAACGCCGAGCTCTAATATAATGAAAGCCGCAAGGTTCGTTTTCTTGAAGTTTTTTACATAAGAATCAATCAAAAGTTTTACCCGTTTTGTAGATGGCGCTAACATAGTTCACTTAATAGTTGGCAAAACGGGCTAGAATCATAGGTAAAAAAAATAAATAAAGACATTTTTAAATATTTTTTAAAACACATGTGGCAACAAAAAGGTAGTTAAATCGTACGCAGAGCGACTCCAGGATTGTTGAAGTTTGTTGAACATTTGGCGCGGTGTATACAACAAAAGGACATAGTTTTAAAAAAAATGTTTAAACATAAAATTTACGGAATTTTCTGCTCTACAATGGTTGTCGAAAGTTTTTTTCAATCAGAGTAACAGATAATTAGAAATAGCGAAAAAAACTGATATCACTATGCTTATTTTGTTTAAATAATGGAATTCTGAGTATGAACAAAAAAGTTACTATAATTTTGAAACGCGTCGTTTTGTAGGTATTGTTTTTCTTTACAAAATATTTTTTTGATTTTTTTTTCTAACCCGATTTAACCCTTTGATTCAAGATGGCGCCGAAGTTAAGGGGGTGAGAATGGTGCAAAATTTCCGCTAGCTCGCTTTCAGTTCGCAGAAAAATTACAATTTGCCTAGATTATCTGTGCGCGAGTAGACTGCGTCAGGCATGCACAGTAGATTTTTCGCTTTTGCTGTTGCCCAGGGGCAACCAAGATTCTTTCCAGGCGCTCCTGATAAGGGAGAATTTAAGTTACGTTTGGCAACGATGGCGCCGCATCCGCTATTAATCGAGCTAGCTTATGAGCAAACTCTGTTGGGTGCCTTTGAGAATAAGTATCAGGTTGACGTTGTCTACACGGACTTCTCGAAGGCATTTGACAGAGTGGATCAAAAAATTTTACTATCAAAACTAAAGGCAGTGGGTCTTCATGGCTATCTCTTTAAATGGTTGAAAGTAATCTAACTGATCGCAAGCAAGCTGTCAAAATCAAAAACTACATCTCTTCAGAAATCACTGTAACATCAGGTGTACCCCAAGGAGGGCATCTGTCGACTCTATTGTTCAACATCTTTGTGAATGACGTAAAAAGTATTTTTTATGACTGTCAGTTCAAGACTTTTGCAGATGACTATAAAATTTACAAAATTATTGTTAATCCTACTGACTGCCAATCTCTGCAAAATCAACTAAATCTGTTTTCTTCTTGGAGCACACAAAATAATCTTACTTTAAATATTAAAAAATGTAATATTATTACTTTTAGCAAAATAAAACAACCAATCCTGTTTAAGTATTTTATTGATTCTGAGGAGTTGGAAAGGGAAACGGTAGTCAAAGATCTAGGAGTATGGCTAGATAGTGATCTATCATTTAGCACATACATTGAAAAAATTACCAACAAAGCAATGAGATTACTGAGGTTTCTCTTTCGCACTCTGAAGGAGATGGAAAATATTTTTGTACTAAAGGATGTTTTCTGTGCACTGGTTCGGTCGGTGCTCGAATATGCCAGTTCAGTTTGGCAGCCTTTTTATGATGTGCATAAAGAGAGCCTGGAGAGAGTGCAGAAAAAGTTTTTAAGGAGAGTGGGACTCAAAATGAGTATTCCCTACGAAAAAATTGATTGTGGTGAGATAATGAAACTTTTAAATCTTACTTCATTGGAAAACCGAAGAAATTTTGTGATAGTTTCAAGTCATGTTTTTATTATTGTTAATTATTAATTTTATCTGTGTGTTGAACCGCCACCTTGATAGATAGATAAATAAATAAATAGGTGATAAATTATGTGATAAAAAGTGATACTTATATTGTATAAAATTGTAAAAGCATTATTCTTGTATAATTGCTGTTTGTGAAAATTTATTTATTTAAGTTATACTGGACTATTATATATTTTTTTTTAACTGTAATTGCTATATGCGTTAATAAAGATTTGATTTGATTTGAGCCTCGAGCCCGAGAGAGCAGAGCAAGTTTCTAGAATTTCCAGAAGCCAATATTCGACCTGCGCGTCGCTCGACAAGAATTTTCCCAAGCGCTCTTTGACAGTATTTAAGTCGCCGTAGTCCGCTTTGCTAGGTTAGTTTACCGTAAGAGGAATTGTAAGCGGTTGAACTGTTATGATAAATAGAAGTAGTAATAGAGAGTTTTAGTAGTGATACAAAGTGTTGTGATTTACGAGCTCAGGACACATAAACGTTCCAATATCGGATCGGTTGCTTCGTTTTTTGTAAAAAGTTAGTCACAAGATGGTTGGAAACTCATGCGAATTTTTCACAAGAAAGTTGCAGAATGTAAAAAAACCAAAAAACGTGTTTACTCAATAAATTTCAGGACCTAGCAACGCACTGCTGTCCTCTTTCAAAGTGGCATACAGAGTGGCGTAGTGCAATAAACCTCACACCATCGCAGAATAACTTATTTTACCGGCTGCTGTCGACATGGTTAATATTATGATAGGAGAATCGGCGGGAAATTTAATTTCAAAGGTACCTTTATCTAACAACACTATTAGTCGAAGAATCCATCATATAGCTGAGTATCTTAATGATCAATTGATAGAGAAAAAGAAAGGCAAGGAATTTAGTCTGCAACTTGATGAGGCTACTGACAGTAATAAAGATGCACAGCTTATTTGTTACGTATGCTTCCTGGATGATAATATTATTGTTGATGACCTTCTTTTCTGCAAAAGTATCGATGAAAGCGGAAAGGCTCAAGACTTGTTTCAAATTCTTGACAAGTTTAAAACAGAGAATAATTTAGATTGGGAGAAGTGTATTGAAGGTGGCGCTCGATCAATGTCTGGCCGTTATGGTGGATTGCAAGACTAATTCGCAGTAAAGCACCGTATGCCATGTGGACCCATTGCATCATTCATAGGAAAGCACTTGCATCGAAGTCGTTGGGCTGTCAATTGAATTTGGTTATGGAACGTATCATAGACGTAGTTAACTACATAAAAACTAGGCTGCTAAAAACCAGACTATTCAAAATTCTTTATATGGACATGGGAGCTGAACACACTGCGGTGCTATATTACTCCAGTGCCCGATGGCTTTCACGTGGAAACGTCTTATCCCGTACATTCGAGCTACATCAAGAAATCCGCATTTTCCTGTAAGAGGAAGGTCATGCAAACTGAGTGCCTTAAATCTGTCTCTCCACGGCAATAACATGCATATCTTGAAACTATCAGAGAAAATTGCAGCATTTAGGTAAAAACTGCAGTTATGGATAAGAAAAATTAACGAAGATGGCGGTTAACATTGTTTTCCAGATTTGCATAAATTCTCAGCCTCTAATGAGCTCATTATCTCTCAAGACTTGCCGAACTCACCGAACACCTTTCTAAACTCTCAGAATGGTTTGCAAAATACTTTACAGAAGAAAATGTCAAAAAAATTGCATGGATTCAAGATCCTTTCCATGCTCAATCTCCACCAGAATTCACTTCACTAGAAGAAGAGAGTCTTATTGAACTCTCTTGCGACAACAGCCTAAAATCAAAATTTGCTTCTTCTGATTTGGTGGAGTTTTGGGTATCCGTCAAAAATGAATATCCGGCTCTAGGTTTAAAAGATTTGAGGATTCTAATCCCCTTTGCAACATCCTATTTATGCGAAGCTGGATTTTCAACTGTAGATGTGCTAAAGAGCAAATATCGTTCAAGATCAACGTGGAGCAAGAAATGAGAGTGGCAGTGTCAAGCCTTATTCCCCGCTTTGAAAGAATGTGTGCAGATCACCAAGCTTACCCATCACACTGATTTTTTTCCTTCAATAATAATGTATTCTTGTGTGTTAGTTTAATAATAAACCTAAATGAGCGTTAGATTGGAGTGGTTTTCATTCATGTGTTTTGTAACTAGTGCCAATATATTTACAATGGTGTTAAATAAAGTGTTGTACAATGCTTGCACTTTGCTACTATATTGTAGGCAAGTTGCAAAGCACATATTTTATACATTATACATATGCAAAACTTTGTTGGGCACAACTATATATGGATATTGCGAGTAGGGGTGCCCTGACAAAATACTAAACCTGTAAGTGCGCCGCAAACTGAAAAAGTTTGGGAACCACTAAAATTGTTATTTACTATACTTATATATGTTTATTTTAAGACTAACAAAAATGCATAAGAAGTGTGTGTTAGGTGAAAAAAGTGCTGAAAAATTGCCGGAACTATCTTTTCACGGTAAATAAAACATCTCTAATAAACCTCCACATTTTATATATTGATTTACAACCAATCAGAATGCGGCTCTTCAATGTTGCCATGAAAAGTCGTCTGAAATTTCCTTAGATTTGGTTATTTTTATGTGAAACATTTGCTTTTAATTTATGGAGTGCGCCTTCTAGTTTATTTTAATTTCTTTGGTCATTATAGTATCGCATAATTATATGATTAGTGATCTCTCATGCGCCCACGCAGAAAAACGCAACGTTAATAAAGCCAGCCATAAGAAATGCTAAGGTTTTAAAAATGCATTTTTAAAATCTGTGTTTTTCCCTAATAACCTTATAATAGACGAAATTCTTAAACTGACGTTTGTTTCGAAGATTTTTCCTTTTAAGGGGGTCGTGAAAAAAAAAGTTGAAAACCTCGGAAAAATCCGAAGAACGTAGAGTATGAAACGAAAAGTAGGGCAAAGCTTTGGAAGATTTACGTATAAGCTGAATTCGACTTGCATTCCATAATTTTTAACGGTCTTGTTACCTTTCTATCTAATGGCCATTGCCAATTTGTGTAATGGTTAGTATTGTGTATGACTACATTTTCTTTAAAAAAAGGTTTTGAATAAAAAGAAGAACACGTCGATATGCGGAAATACCTGGGTTGCCAGCTCAATAAGAACTGGGACAAGAAAGTCAGTGCAAAAATTGAGCAGGCCAGATAATATTTTATTAAAATGAGATCAGTGTTGCATATAGTCATACTTTGTCATAGTATATAGTCATACTTTGCCTCACTAAATAGTAAGACGGCAAGGAAAAGTCCTATTAATTCTTAACAAATTTTATTTGAAATCCCCGACCGGTTTTGACTAAAACGTCATTGTCAAGGGGGGAGTTGGATCACAAATCTGTCAAAGTAAAACCAAAATAAAAACTTGCTAAAAATAATTGATTTCAAACAAAAACTTACCTAACACATTTACAAAGTGCGGTATATAACACAGTAACATACACACATTTTAAAAACAGAAATTTCTTAACATTACAGGACTATTAAAATTAAAATATTTACATGTTAAAAACAAAACAAAATTGAATGCGAAGCAATTGGTATTGTCGACAGAGTACTGGTGTTAAAAAAAAAACTTTTTTATATAGGTGCGATAATTATAAATAAAATAGACTAAACAACAAAAATAAAATGCTCATTTTTGTGTAAGGGTTCTAAAAAATCAAACTGGGAAAACTGGGATATTAAAAAGGATTAAAAAATATTATTCCGACTAAAACAAATCACCCTAACAAAAAAACCGAGAGGAAACAGATCCAAAATAAGGGACCAAGACAAATTAAAAAAAAAAACAACAACAAAACAACAATTTAAGGCTTAAATATGGGGTCGTTAAGAGAAACAACATCCCGTGCAATCTCAAGTCTGGTAATCTCAATATTTTCAAGAGCATTAAGTTTAGAGCCTTTTGAGGTTTTGTGTAAAACACTTACGTTGTTTTTATTTTCAAAGTTATGTGACTGCTCCCTCAAATGTAGACCAAAAGCTGATTGTTAGGAGATCTAAGAGTAGTTAGATGTTCAATAATCCGTTTTTTAAAACTTCTGCCTGTTTAACCTACATATTGAGAATTGCAATCATTACACAAAAGTTTGTAGACCCCACTGCCGTCCAGCGGCTCTCTCTTATTTTTAGTACGACAAAAAATCGTCGAAAAAAAGCAGTAAGGTCTAAAGGTAATTCTAATATTCTTTTCCATGCTCTGAATAACATTGGCAATTTTTAAAGATATTGATCCTAAAAATGTTAAACATATGTAAGGAGAAGGTTTCCAGGGCGGGATATCATCTTTGTCGCATGTAGGGTCTGTCTGCTCTCTGTAAATTTGTCTAAATTTTTTATTAATCAGTCTGTCAATGAGTTTGGTGTTATATCCGTTGTTGACAGCTAACTGATAAATAATATTTTTCTGTTTTTGAAAATCAAGTGCTAAAAGAGGTATTGTAAAAAGGCAGTGAATATAGGAATTAAAAGAAGCAATTTTTTGACTAAAAACGTGGTTAGAATCGTTTGGAATGACATGGTCTGTGTGAGTGGATTTACGGTAGATATTATATTTAAGTTTGTTTTTTCTTTTGAAGTCCAAAAAATTAATGGAATTATTGATTTCAATCTCCATTGTAAATTTAATTTTACTGTGTAAGGTATTGTAAGTACCCATTTCATTAACTCCTTTAATTTATAAATTACAAAAAGAAAAAATATATTCTTTTTAAAATATTTTTTTGTCATATATATACTCTGTAACGTGCGTTCATTTTTCTTTCTTTCTCAATCTTAATATTGTCTATTTATTTTTTAATCCTGTGGAAGAAAAATTTAAAGAAATTAATCAGCAGTGCAAGCAAGAGATGACTTAAATTAAATTAACATATTAAACTGGCTTCTTTCATTTTTTTTTATTTTATTTTAGAAACCCTGAAGATGATGTAAAATACATCGAAACATCGGTAAATTTGAATTTGTTTTTTATTCTCCTGATCTTAAACCCACAAAACTGCACAGAAAGTTATTTAGAACTCTCATTATAACCTAAATATTTTTTCTTCGCTGTTTTTGGTTTTTTTTCTTTTATATTTAGTTTCTTTTATTTATTTTTAGATAACAAAAAAAATTAAATTTTAACAGTTTTTTGAATCTCAAAAATTTAAATCCGTAAATATTTTGGTCATGACTTGAAATTTTGGACTTCTTTAAAGATAAATTAATTCAGTTTTGATTGTTGCTGTGTTTTTAAATAATATGTTTCAAAATGTCAAAACAAGGACGGGCTGTCGGCGATTTTAAAACATCCACGTATCTGTCAACAGTGTCAAAATCCTGCCCAGTCATAAAGCCCCGTTCCCAAAGCTTCGACCTGTCGCGAGCAACACTTCGTTAACCAATAGCAATTTAGCATATTTCCCCTGTTCCCCCCCCCATCTGTCGCGGGCCGCCGCCAGTCGAGTTAAATTTATTTCAACTTTTTCTCGCGTAGCTGCGACAGTTGCCATATTTACAGAGTTTTACATGTTTTTGTTCCAAATTATTGCTGGGTTTTTTGGACCCTTGAACATTTTTGGTTTTGTTTGTGCATCTGTTTGAGACGGTATGTAAATATAAATAATTATTTCCATTGTTTTGTCAAAAATGCTTAGTTAATGGTGGGTTTATATAGTAAAAAATACTACTTTTTATTATACGTTACAGCATAAATTTCTTTAAGCACTATAACCAAGCTCTTTGTTACAAGAAATGCATATTTTCTTTATAAACAATAAACTATTGAATTGAATTAAATTGAATATAGTAAAAAATATTAAGGACGTACCTTTTGCGGAAATTTCTATTTTTTCCCCTTTTTTTGTTTTACGCCAAAGATAAAAAGCAATTAACGTACTCCGGTTTTGTTCAAAACATTTCGAAAATAGTTGTTTCGAAATACCTCTACAACAAAAACTTATGAACTAAACCCCCAAGAAGGCTCGTAATTTAAGGGTTGATGCAGTACCTACTTTAAATTTACCTGGAAGTTTAACATATTCTATACGCAAGCAAAAATATGAAGAAAAATCGCCGGTGGTGGTTGGCACAAGAAGACGTGAATCAGAGCACAAATTAGAGGAACAAATCTTAAGGTTATCGTTAATTTAAACCAATTTTTTTAGTTTATTTTTACTACAATAAAATGTTTTGAGAAATCTTATTGTTTTTATTTCTTTAAATATAATCTTAATTGTCTGTTATTGTGATTGGGGCTGGGGCGAGTAAGGAGTTGAAGTTAAAAAACGACGACTCGGAGTTCTACCGCTATTTTTTTTTTTACTTTTTAAACTAAATGAACAAAACCTAACTTAAACAAACGCAAGTCAATCCATTCCAACCAAAAAACAATTAAACGCGCGGCGGCCCAAAATTACATTAAGGAAAATTAATACCTTTTCCTTGCACATGTGGTGGTATCGGAGTCACAAAGTGACGTCACGCCGAAATACGCATTGTTATACCGTGTTAAGTGTATCGTGCTCCGATTAATCGTTCATTAATGTTGTTGTTATTTACACAAAAATCTAACCTCAAAAAACAAATATTTTGCGACACCGAGGGACAGTCGGCGACAGTCGACGACAATCGTTGATTTCACCGGCGAGAGTGGAGGGGATTGTCGCGGGTGACATATCGAAGCTCTGAGAACGGGTCTTAATAGTGCCTGACTAAAAAAATCTCCAATAAGTCCCTGTTGCAACGTCATACTTACTCTGTTTATACGGGCCTATTAAAGCGCTTTTAAGTAAGGATGCTTTAACCACTAAAGCGATTTTGTTTAAGGCAGTTTAAAAGAGAGGTTTATCGCTTTAAAACCGATTGTAGGGTTGCTATAAACAGTATAAACACGCTTTAGCGTAGTTCTTCCAACCTAAAGAAATTCTCAACCCTAGTTTTACCGAAAAATCTGCTGTTACCGTATTTAACACCGTCCTTATATTAAACCGGTTTTAGACGCGTATAAACGTAGTAAATGTTGGTTAGTTTCTGATTTACCTTTCTCTTGTTTCTGTCAAGTTCTGTTGGACTTTTATTAAAAGGGGGGGGACGGTTTAGTAGGTTTTAAGTTGAGTTGATGAAAAGGAAAAAATAACAATTATTTTTTTTTAGAAATATGTTTTGATAGTTATATAATATATATATATATATATATATATATATATATATAATAATTTATATATATTAATACATGTTTTATGTTTTTGACAATTAAACTAAAATCAAAACTATACATTCTTCAAATTGATATCATTATACATAAAATAAATTTTAAAATCATTAGATGTTTTGAAGTTTTTAAATTTGGCCTTCAATTTCAACTTTGATACTTCGATTTTCTCGACTAATTGATACTTACTCCGCCAAACGAAAAACACGCAAATTGATTACTTATTTTTTCGAGTATTTTCAAATATGCTTCTACTGAAAAAATTACAAGAGCCCCTTTGGTTGCGGCCATGAATGTAAACCAGGACTTGCTCTCGTGTTCGCTGCACAGAGCAATCTTTCTCTATTCGGGAGCAATAAGGGAAAATTTTCTGTGGCACACGCAAAAAAAATATAGGGCTGGACAAAGTCGTATGGAACTTTTAGGATATTCGAGTTAAACATTTACTTGGAGAACACCCATTTAGAAATTTCCATCTCGGCTCCTTCGCTGCCTCGCCTAGAAACATATATAGTAATTTTTCATTTGGAATTGAATACGTTTTTAGTACGAGTTTCTTTTGCATTTTCATTCGTGTGATAGTTTGGGGTTAGTTAGTTAGTTAACCGCCGAGGCAGCATTATTCGTCCCAGGGACGTAAATTTTACATCCTACTAGGTAAGTACACGCCCCTAAAGTTAGCAGCACAAAGTCAGTAGTGCAAAGAAAAGAAGAAAACTTTGTGCTCTTGTAGTTTACGAGATATGACCTGCAATGCTAGCTACCCGTTAAAGATTCTAGAATGGTCCAGAAAAGTAGAAGAGTGGTTTAAATGATCCAGAAAATTAAATACTAATTAAATGCTACCGTTTTAATAAAAAAATTGTATTTTTTGCTTTTTTCTGCATATTTTTTAAAATTATCGTGGTGCACTGCTAATTTGAGTTCGCGTAAAAGAACACGTTGGTGGTGTTTTTAATATTTGAATAAATTACTGCTATTTAGGTGCTAATTAAACCAAGTTTTGTGCTCTTATAGTTTCCGAGTTAATTTTAAAAAATTTGCAGAAAAAAGTAAAAAATATAGAATTTTTTATTGAAATGGCAGTATTTAATTAAAATTTAATTTTCTGGAACATTCAGACTACCCTACCACTTTTCTGTATCATTCTAGCATGGTGCGCTGCTATCTTTAACTGGTAGTTAGCAGTGCAAGCCATAATATATTCCAATACACCACCAAAGTCTTCTTTCATGAGAACTCAAATATGTGTACGACCTAAAGTTAGCAGTGCACCAAGTTCATTTTAAAAAATAGGCAGAAAAAAATTAAAAATATAAAATTTTCTTATTGATATGGCAGCATTTAATTAGCATTTAATTTTCCGGATCATTTAGATCACTCTACCACTTTTCGGGACCATTCTAGCATGGCGCACTGCTATCTTTAACGGGTAGCTAGCAGTGCAGGTCATATGTCGCAAACTACAAGAGCACAAAATTTTGTGACCTGGCATTTAATTAGCACTTAATTAGCAGTAATTTCTTAAATCATAAAATCTTTGCACTGCTCACTTTGTACTGCTAACTTTAGGGACGCGGTACGTACGATATGCGTACAAAAGTGTTCGTAAAATGTACGTACAGCAAAAACATTTACATTTTTTTTTGTACGTACCAAATACGTTATTATGTTGTCACAACTTGGATGTAGTTCATTTATGTAACATTTCTCTCACTTCCAAAGCAAACTTTTGCATAATTATTTCTCATTCTTAGAATTCTTAGAAGAGAGGAGTACTAAGAAGTTTTCGGATTTTTAAAATAAAATCGCCCCCCTAGGAACATCCTACATTTTCTATCCAATTCACGTCTTTTATTGGTTCACCGAAGGACATACTCAAATGTACGTCCATGGTACTTATTTTCCATATCCCAAGGACGTACCTAAGATGTACATAGCATTGGAAAGTGCACATAATATGTGCGTCCCCAGTACGAACAATGGAGTTATCGTACGTACTCTTCGTCCGAGGCTTAGGTACGAGGTATGTACCTGGTACGTAACTTTGCTGTCTGTAAGCATACTACCTACTTTTGGAAGTAATATTTAAGGTGCTAATAGGTAGCCTATTTCTGGTGTGATCATTTAAGTTTAATACTGGTAAAGCTAAAGTTTGATGTAGGTGAAAAAATATTTTTGTTTGTTTTTGTAAGTATATATTCTAATCAAATGCACGGAGGCCCGTGAAGCTAACTCTCAAGCTCATAATTAACTCATATTAATACATTATCGGTGTTTCCTAGTTAACATGATTTGCTAAATGCCAATATTACCTATAAATTACAGAACACACACAGACAACTAAACTTGATGACATTCGAGATATTATACAGTGTGTGCCCACAAATGCAAAAACATTAAGGGCGATATATACCAAGGACTATAGTTTAAGAATAGTTTGGTTTAAATTCTGACATATTGGTCCATGAAGGTAGCAGCCAATGTGTCGAATTTTTTTCAAGGTTAACAGCCGATCATTGAGATAAAAGGCTTAAACGCAAATCAGTGGTTAGTATTTTGTTAATGCTTTCATCTACTCTAAGTAGTTTAGTTATTGACTTATGGTTTTCAAGATATTTCAAAATTTAGTTTCAAGGTCATTTCACAGTATTTCGCCAACTTCACGCGCCAGTGCGGGGTTGACCTTGACTTTTAAAAACTCGATAACTTTTGATAAAAGAAAGTAAAGTCGACGCTTTTTGAAGCACTAAAGAGCACTAACGAAATACTTTGAAATGAGTATCATTTTCTGATTCTGACTAAAGGTGCCGCTGATGACCTTGAAAATAAATTTTGAAATATCTTGAAAACCACAAGAACACTACCGAAACTACTTAGAGCAGATGAAAGCACTAACAAAATACTAATCACTGACTTGTGTTTAAGCTTTTTATCTCAATGATCGGCTGTTGACCTTGAAAAAAAAAGAAAGTCAAATATCTCAAAAAGTAAAGGTGCACTAACGTAATTTATTAAAGCACTAAAGACTGCTAACGAAGCACTAACGATTGACAAATATTTGGAGATAAAATTTCAACCATACTAGTAGCGTCAAATTTTCATCTGAGGTCGACAAAAATCCAAGGAGGCTGAGTTTTTGGTATGTTCTTTCAGGGGGTCTGAAAGTAAACCTCCCAAGTTTGTGTTTCTCCCACTCCTCAGGGACCATCCGCCATTTTGAAAAATCTTTGTAACCGACTTTTCTCTCTAAAATGTCTGAGAACAAAAATATTCGGCAAAAAATTTGCAAAATTTTTGTCCTAGTGCTCAACTTTCTGTAGTTAGTTTCAAAAAATATAGAGGGCGCCAAAGTTACAAAAAAACAGTGGTGTGGATCTCGGAAAAATCCTATAAAAATATGTATATTGTTTATAATTAAACAGTCTCTGAGCTACAGCGACTGAAAGTCGGTAAAATTCTTTGAGAACCTCTTTCTGGGCATGCATGAAGTCGCGTGTTGTGGATTATATATTATTATTTATAGTAAGAGCAGTAAAAATGAGGTATCAAATTAAAGCTTGTGACGTACGCTACACTAATGACCCAGTCTTTCGGCATGAAAATTGCCGAAAGTATCTCACAGACTGGCATTTAGTCGAGTACCGTCGAGTATTTTTGGGTAACGGGCCATCCATTGCTTTCATAAACGCTACACGAGGGGTTGGAGGGGTAGGTAGAAGTATTATTATGTGCTAAAAGCAAGGGGAAAGGGGTTGCAAAAATGTTATAAGGTGTTGCAGGGGGTGAAGGATCAAAATTTGGCAAAATGGTTTTACACAATTGATGGTAGTACAGTAAAATCTCATACGTCCCTATACATTGACTTAAATAATGGACTGATATAGCCAATTAAAGCAAAATAAGTCTAGAATTTAATTTTTACGACATCCCGTGTAATTTTGACAGTTCTCAGATTTCTTGTTTACCCAGATTTTATTAATTTTTACGGATTAGTTGGACTGTTTTAAGAAAAAATATTCTTATGCGTCTCATTTCAGTTCATTTTGACGTCCATCCAGGTAAAAATATCTTATCAATTGCGGTATAGTACAATAAAATTGTCATAAATAAGGGGGGTACCTCAAAAAAAATTTTTGTTTCTACACTTTTTTATCTCTGACCAACAAAAATGGAGAAAATCGCGAGGAAAATGGCGGATAGTTCCTGAGCAGTGGGGGAAACACAAACTTGATGATTTTACTTTTAGACCCCCCAAAGAACATACAAAAAACTCAGCTTGTTCGCTTTTTTTTTCGACTTTATTTTTTTTTTCAAAATGGCGGATGGTTCCCGAGGAGTGGGGGAAACACAAACTTGGTGATCTTACATTTACATGTTTTACAACATATAAAAATTTTAGCCTCCCCGGATTTTTTTTGAGGTACCCCCCTTATTTATGACAATTTTATTGTACTATACCGCAATTGATAAGATATTTTTACCTGTATGGACTTCAAAATGAACCAAAATGAGACGCATAAGAATATTTTTTCTTAAAATAGTCCAACTAATCCATAAAAATTAATAAAATTAAATTCTAGGATTTTTTTGCTTTAATTGGCTATTTCGGTCCATTATTTAAGTCAGTGTATAGGGACTTATGAGATTTCGATTTATTCAGTGAGATTACTGCCCTCATGAATTAAAAAAGCCTTTTACAATTAACTTCAAAATTAATTTTAAGAAATCATAAGAAGAAAAATTTGCGGTAAATGGTTTTTGCTGTGTATGCTAGATCCACAGCATTAATGCTTGTGCTGTGACCATCTCCACCTAAATAATTTAGGGTGCCTAAAGATTACTGCGCACATTAAAGAAAGGATCATCTAAAAATGAATGAATGATAAAAGACTCGCGAAATGCATTTTTGGGTTGTTAGGGATTCGCCTCATTCAAATGCATATTTTTTGCCTAATTTTTTTTTTTGGTTATCTTGCGCGGTAAAAGTCTTTCGCGATAAATTCTTGCGCGCCAGGGGCCGGAAAAGTAACGTGATTTTAGCAGTTTTACCAAATATCGGAAATTTTTTGAAGGAGCGGTAAAATAATCGCCCACTCCCCTCCCTTCCTGCATTTCTCCCAGACTTTGCCTTATGCCTCAGTGGCGGTTTTAAGATTCGGTCTTGGGGGGGGGGCGCACCGATTTTAATTAACTTCCCCTTCCCAAGAAAGTCAAATCTATACATATCGTAAGTATAAAAAAAATCCCTATTCTAAACGACCAATTTTTTTTATTTAAACAATTACCAATTTTTAAAAAGTTATATATTCATGAATTTAAGCTTTATAATAAATTGTGCTGGCAAGGCGTAAAAAAAATATTATTATTTACTTTACTTGCCCGCCCCCCCCCCCAGAATTAATAAAAACGTCATTCGAAGTTTTCTGACAAAGACGCCGTACCAATCAAATAGTATGTTTCCACATCGTACTCAATACGTATTGAAAAGATTGTCTTCTTTTTCTTTCATAGAGCATGTTCCTGACAAAGAGCTTGATATATGAAAGAACAAGATAGTTCAATAGTTCAAAGTGCAAAGTGCCGGTACGGGGCGACTGCCGCATGGTAGCAATAATAGTCCAAGAGCTGATACAGATAGTAATGTTTGGATGACCGTAGAAATTTGTTGAAAAGTCATCAGATCTTCGTTTTTTTTTATCCAGGCAATACAATTAAGAAAGTCTTAAATAAATTATGGCCCAATAGAAAATAGATGTGGATAAGCCGCCACACATTCTTCGATAGAAATATTTTTAATGTAATCGAATACGTCGATTCTAAACCTTTGTGGGGGCCGCTGTCATGCCTATAGATTACGACTTGTATGTTGCGTCAGATGTTACGAGAGGGGGGGGGGAAAGTTCGCAACTACGTGCCGTTACTATTTTTATTTGAAAAATGATAAAGAAAAAATTCTTACAACTGATATTTTTAAATATTTGTTACCTAATTTAAGAAGGCATGGGGGGAGGGAAGTTTCACAAATGTTAGAAAGAAGAAGAGAGGATTAAAATTTGTCAAAATTGGTGTTACACATAAAGGTATAACTTAAATAGAGACATTATATTTACCACAGTTCCGATCAGATATAAGGTAAACAATTTGGCGACGATGCCAGACTGAGCTAAAAGTTGTATCTTTCAACGTAATGTTTTTACAAACATATTATTGTTATAACTTTTTTATCATTAACAATGCAATTATGCAAATTCTCTATTTGTTTTTAATATGAAGAAACATCGTATTTTTATTCACAGATATAAAGAAATTGAGGTATATATATATATAACTACATTTAATTTCCTTGAATCTTAAAAATTTTAAATCAATAAAGAATTTATTGTATAGGTACATGTTATGGTACTTGAAATATACCTCATTATTTCGGTCGAAATATCAGATAAAATACCTAATATTTTGACCGAAAGATAATTTTTATTTCCCAATATATATCGGGAATAAAACCTGCAACAATGTGACAACCTTGTATTTGTGGCGGGTCAGCCATATAAGCGTTTGTACGTTGCTCCAATTATTATTTCTCGTCGGCGTTGTAGCTTTAGTATAATCGAGGTTTTGGTTTATTTTTTCAATAGATTTTTAAGTGTTTGCGGCAAAAGTGATATGACAAAAAGCGTGGTTTGTCGAAAACTGGAGATTGAAAGTGAAAACCAAACATTTCATAGGTTAGTTATTATATGTTTTCCGACGCCACCTTGTCATAGGCCATCATAGGCTTGCAACTAGTGTTGCAATAAATATAAAATGTAAATAATAATCAGAAAAGAAATAAGCATTTTTAGGATATTTCAGCAGATGTCTGATAAAAACAATATGGTAAGCACTTATAATTAATCACACTAAATTTGATTTAATCAAACAAACCCAGCTGCGAGATTTTTAAATATCCTACATGAGTAGCAAAAAAAAATGTATGATATTTATTTATAACTACATACATATAACTATAATTGTTATTTAATGTAAATATTATAAATAAAAAGTTGTAACAAACATACATTCTTTATCCTGTGTCTGACATAATGTTTTAAAAATTTATATTTATACCGGGAACGGTTATTGTACTATCTATAAACAAATCTCGGTAGAAAAAATAAGCTGACTACAGATAGTATTAAAAGTGTTAGTGAACAAATAAAAATATCAAACTGTCAAAGATTAAAATGTCGCAACAATGTCACCGAGTAAAATGCCTCAACGCGATGGAAACCATTGTTATTTCATTTACCAGCCGCCTTGATTGTGTGTTGCGAGAAGTGCTCTTCGTTCGAAATTTTTCCAAGTATTTTCCTTTTTTTCTTGGATTTTTTGATAAAGTCATTAAAAAAATAGAGTGAACAACTTGCGGCTAAACTGTGCTTTTTTTTATTCGAGTTTTTAAATACCTCGAGGCAGTCGTTATTTAAACCAACGCTTGTAAAAAAGTACTATTTTAGCCACTAGTTGTTAAAACTACTATTTTGACACACGGTTATAAAAAAATGGGTCCAGTCCGAAGTTAGATCAGTTTAAAATTTCTTCAAGTCAAGGCATTAATAAAATAAATATATTTTTTAAGTTAAACGATTTAAATAAAAAAATTGCGTTAAGGTGCGTATTCACCATAAAAGCGAGCAAGAGCGCATTTGTTCTTGTTCGTAAATGTCTGCTCGTCCTCGCTCGACATATTGAAATCTGGTCCACACTAGAGCAAATTTGTTCAGGTTCGCAGTTCCATCTATTTTCCCCGAATATTTCGATATGGCTGGTTCCGAAATTGTGGAGGTTTTTTTAACTTCTTTTTTTGTCAGAAATTGTTGTTAGCCAGTGCTGCTTTCGTCGTAATGAGTTTATTAAAAAAAAAACACAGAAAAAACGGTTTTGGCAAGCAACCTTATAGAAAAAGATTACGGCATGTTCCAGAATTTTTGCAGAATGACTCTTGAAGGTTTTATTTTTTCTTCTTTCTTGTTTTTATTTTTGTAAAATGGGTCTTGGGAATTGCATAAAACCGGCCGAATTTGATATTCGTGTATCAGTTACAAAACACTGTCCTTAAACCACTCCATTTTTAACACCACAAACTTTAGAAAACTGAACGCGCAAATAACCCGATTAATCACAGCGAAATGAAACTCCGTCCACACCGAACGAGCAAGAACAGGAATTTTCATGAGATTTCACCCGAAAGTGGTGTTTCATAAACCGCATGAAATACCGACCAGAACTCGTGAACTTTCACTAGTTTTTTTATACGAGTTTTGTCGAGCGGTATTTTTGGCAGGGCTGTTACACGACGCGAAGCAATGATCGGAGAATAAGCGTTTTGACACTTTTCGCAAGTGCTGAAAATACCGATACAAACAATTCTTCAAATCTTTAATAAGCAAAGACAAATAATTATACATTAATAAACCGAAAAATACATGAGCCCTGGCCCCCTGCCCCCAGTCACCACACTGACTAAAATATTTAAAGCCCTATTTTTTCCATGTGTATTACAGCATTTTTTTATATTTCTGTTACGTTGCGATCAACGACTAATACTAATTTTACGACGACAACACGATTCTAATGGGTTATTTACAGTTCTGGGATAATAACAAACCACAACAACACAAGCGATGAAACTTTATTTTATAACAGCTCTAATTGACGCAAAAATATGAATTATTTTTCAGTATTTTTAAGACAATAAATATTTACTAAACTTAAGTAAATCCAATATAATTGTAGTACCTGTCCAAAAATAAGTCCTGTTAAACTGACATATTATGCATTTTTAAGACAAAAAATCCTGTTTTCAAAAAGATATATAAAAAGTCCCTTAGCAACCTTATTTGTTTTGACGTTTTAGTTAGAACCTCATTGAAACTTCAGGTTATGAGGGTTATTGACATAACAGTGTTCGCGTTTGATATTTTTAATAATTTCTGATATTTATGACATTTTCGTTGGTCGTAGGTAAAGTATAGTACACTAACTCGCATGTTATGGTCATTACACGCTCAGATAAATTAAGATACGCGAGACGCATCATCTTCGCGTTTAATAACCATCATAACATGCTTGCTATGTAAACTACTATTAATAGTGTATTGTTATTGTATCAGATCATAAATATGACAACCGCATGTATGTTTTTGTTTAAAAGTTATGAATTTAGCCCCTTTACACACCTCAACCACCCCCTAATTTTTTTCATAAAATTGTATTACCACGAGAATAAATCATAAATCTGAATGTTTTTGTATCTGTTTTCATTACAAAGTTCTGAATTTACCACCTTACCACCTTCAACCACCCCCTACCTCTCAAATTCACACTATTGTATTATTATCGGACTTACAATACTGTGCCACATTTCATTAAAACCGGTTCACGGGAAGTGTGTCAAAAATGAACCGCAAAATTTGTTGTTTATTAAATTTAAAAAAAAAATCGTTTAAAAAGGTGTCCCGTCTCGATTTCTCTCATCCTTACTGTGAAATCCTTACCAACTGTTCCCAAATGAAGTAGTTTTTTTCGTTTCTTTTTCTCTCGTAAAGGATACTCTCGGCCTATTGTTTTCGAATTTCGAGCATCGTTTTTTGTGTTTTTTTGCAGACTATGCAACTACTCACCATAGAATTATACATGCCCGTACGTATACGGGACTACTTCAGAGGCTTAGAAAATTAAACTTTATAGTAGAGATAATTAATATATTCTATGTAAATAGTTACGTTTCGGTTTATTACAGTGGCGTAGCTAGGAGGGGGTTGGGGGTTAAGCCCCCCCCCAGAAGGTCCAACCCAATCTACAATAAATTAATCATGATCAAGGGCCCCAAAGAGATAAATAGCTCCCCCACTTTAGGCGCGTTTCTGCGAGCTTAACATAGTTACTATTATTTTCTCTTTCTAAATGCATTCGTCTAAGACAGATCCAGCATACTACAACATCACAAAAAATACCCGCCTTTACACCCTTCGACTCCGCATATCTGTCAGGGGATAACTATCTCAAAAAGATAGTTAGACAGCGGGGTCGAAGGGTGTACAGGCGGTATGTTCCTGGTATGCTGGGTCTCTCTCAGACGAATGCATTTAGAAAAAGAGAAGATTACTAACTATGTTAAGCTCTCAGAAACGTGCCCTTTTTTGACCCTTTACTCCGGTTTGTGACGTGTGTTTGGTGTGATATATCTTAAATTTTAAGAATTTTACCGTCGGTGCTATGAAGTCATTAATTTTAACAACAATTTTAGTTTAATTCTCTCACCAACATTCAAAACGGCATTCTTAGTATAATTTTTATTTATTATCTGCGGCGCTTTTATGATATGGCAACAAATCTATATATACCACCCACTCCTTCTTGGTATCTAACCCAATCTACTTTTTCAAAAATTTTTTACAAAAAACCTAAGAGACCAAAATTTTTAAAGAATTTTTTTGTCAAAGATTTCGCCTGCGGCGGTATACCAATATTAAATAATTATTACAATTTTGTCTAATTTTAAGCAATTTTTTTGTCACCAACATTTTAAACGCGTAAAAAATAGCAGTTTGCTGTAATTTTTTCAAAATTTTTTCCTGCGGCGCATTTGACGGTTAATTTTGAAACAAACCTACACATGAGACTAGATGAGACTTTGCCATAGTTGATTTTTATTAAATGATAACCCCCCCCCAGCGTCAATTTCTGACTAAGCCATTGGTTTATTACAAACCATAATTAGACTACATCCATCTTACTTTATTATTATTTTAAAATATATGTGCATGCTTTTCGTTATTTCGTCGTTAATTCTTTTGTTGCTTTGCGTGGATTCAACAAAAGAATTAATATCGAAACAATGATAAGCATGCACATATATTTTAAAATAATGATGATGTTTTGTAATAAACCGAAACTTAACTATTTACACAGAATATATTAATTATTTATTTAAGACCGCAACCAAGGAAAATATTTTCAAAAAAATTTAGTTAACGGTCAGGAAAATTTATAAAAATTTATAGAATAGTCCAAGAGCCTGCGAAAAAAAGTGCAAGAATTTTGAAAAGACTAATATTTTTAGGATGGACCTGGCGCAGTGCTGGGAAGATAGCCTAAAGTCAAAATGTTTGGATAAGCTGATGAAGACTCATTTATTTAATTAAATTACGTATAGTCATGCCCTACTGGCATAATTAGAATTTTTTATGCTTTTTTGACCGCCATTTTGGAAAATAGCATCTAAAACACCTGGTCCAGTATATGGTAATGCATATCTAACTTCTGCTAACCCTCTTATAGGAAATTTAAATGACTTTGTTGGCTAGAAAAGTGAGTAGAACCTAAAATTCACAGTTCCGACACTTAATAAAAACGACATATAGCTCATATTTACCGGGGTATAGCATACACACCTTGGACGGCAGATCAAAAAAAAAATGATAGGGAGGTTTAAAATGATGTGTTTAGTTATGGCTAAGATGTTAATTTCATCTCCGGAACTTAGTTTTTGCGTAGTGGTTAATTGGAAAAAACACTACAAAAACTGGTTTTTTATTTGTACATGATATTTTTAGGGTCAATTAAAGTCATACATCAACTAAACTTTTTTTTCGTAGTAAGCGGCGATAAGTAAACAATAATTGATGGCCACTTTGTCATTTTTGTTTTTTTTACGAAATTGGATAAAATCAAATGTGGTTGTAGGGTGGCCATTTTGATATATCAGCCGCCATATTGAAACGCATCATAGCTAAACCAAATTTTTTTAACAATGTTACTGGACTCGACCTTCTTATCTTTCCTACCAAATTTGGTACTCTTCGTTTTATTAGTTGATTAATAGCGCCGTTTAGTTAGTTATTTTTGCAATATGTCACTTTTACTGTGGTATTTTTCAAGGGGAGAAAGTTAGTGTGACAAAACGTCGAATTATTAAGATTTTTTGAAGAGAAAAAAATCTTGTTTTTCGCGATTTCAAAGGTCATTTAAGGTCGGATGACCTTAAAAATTTATTTTTTGGAATCCTCGTCCTCGAGTTATATCGCATCAAGTATAGTCATGCCCCGATTGCGAAAGTTGTATTTTTTATGAATTTTGGCCGTCACCTTGAAAGACGACGTTATATCAACCCCTTCTACACGGGTGCAAACAAAACACCCGGTAACACTTGATTGTGTGACTAAAGAGCTATCAATCCCACATAGTCACAAAACCCCTTTATTCAAAATCCCACGGGATAGAAATTATCGACATATGCCCCTACACTATATATCTTTTCCGTGAATTTTAATTACTAATAATCTTTAAAAACGCGTAAACACAACCGAGAAAAGGGAGGTTATAATAAACAGATGGGAATCACATTACAGTTGCCAGGCCAATGTTTTACATTTCTTACGAAATTCTAGCCAAAGAAAATGATTAAACAAAAATTGACACCTATATTTAAAATTAAAAAGAATACAGAACATATTTGCATTCAAAAATCAATTTAAATATTTTGTTTTTCTACTTAACGTTTTACTGTCGGCAACCACGTCAATTATAAGAGATACGGTATTCACCCGCAGCTAACGTCAAACTTTATAGGTTAGTAAGGGAAATCGTTATCTCTTATCAAGTGCGCACGCTTCAAATAAGAGATAAAGTGAAATTGAGCCAAACTAAGAGGTTCAAAAGGTTTCTATATCAGTCAGTTTATGCAATAAATCATTGGTTACCGTATAGCCATAGTGTATACCGTAAAATTACTTGCGGCGTGTAATTTTACAAAAAAATTGTAAATTAACCTTACTATTTACGTAAATTCACATTTGATTGTGTAGATTTACAATTTTACGTAGGTAATACATAAATTTACAATTTAGAAAGTAAAATTCAACACGTATTAGAGATTATACCCCTTTTGTAAAGATGCTACAGTATTACATTTAAACAGAAAAAATACAATATCTGATATGTTTTTTTTTTAGAGTTTACACAAATATTTTTTTTTTAAATAAAGCTGATCTGTAAAAAGCGATCGTAACTTTTTATACTTTTTTATCAGTGTATGATTTTGGTAATGCCAAAGCTCAAAAAAACGTATTTTGATTACAAAAAAGTTATATTTGCAAAAACTTTAAATAAAAAAAATGTAGATAAAAAAAACTTACAAAAGAACATATACAGTTGAAAATTAATTAACCAGTCTCCCAGTTTTTTTGTTAGAAAACTTGTTGTTTTTCCTTTTAGTCAAATTTGAAACAATATCGTATTTTCATGCTCAAACGGTAAATATAAAGGGTACCACCTGTCTCAAATGGTCAACTGTTTCAGCCTGCAGTTTATTATTTTTTTAATAATTATGATCTTACGTCTTACCAGTCAAAAACGACAGTCGCCTCATGGCGGGAAATGGATGATTTCCAGACGTGTCCAGAATGTCCAATTGGTAGATTTCTCCTCGAATTCGGTAAAGTTTTCGATGGAAATCTTCGATAGTTGGTGTGTAACTTTCGTGAAATTTTCCTCCCAGAAATCTGGATACCAAGCACGTTTTTCCGGTGCGAGCTGAACCTAATAAAAAAAAATATCGCATGTAATGGTACGACCAGGATGGTAATTTAAGGATGGAAATATCGGTTTTCTATACTCTAGCATTGTTTAGAGAGAAAAGGCACCTTCTGTCCTTTTTTATTCATAGGCGTCGGGCTAAGAAACACGCACAATTTAAATGGAAACTAGATCTCAGTGGGATTTCAACGCCATATGTAGTATGTTAGTGGGAGTGACCCTGAGATCATTTTGTCTCATAGGTACAGGTGCCAATATCTATTTAATATTTATTATCGTGCTTATGATGACCGATATCGGCAAAAAAAGCATCAATTCCCACTAAAGTGACAACGTTCAACGTGTCAAACTGTGTGGAAATGGCAGAAAAATAATTAATGAAATTGAAGTTTTTATAAAAGCGAATACCTTCTTTTTACTCTGCTGAAGACATTAAATCGGAAACCGTAATTACTGTTCTGGGGAAAACCCCTGGTGCAATGGCACATATTTACGAGTGAGGACTTGAACTACACTGGTCAGTGAACTCAAAAATATTATTAGTTCTATCTCTATCAAAATGGCGGAAAACTAATTAATGAACTTGAAGTTTTTGGAAAAGCAGTTGTCTTAACTGTCATTTACTGTTATGGGGAAAACCACTGGTGCAATGAAAATTAAATTTAAAAATTACATTTTTTTATGACAGAGTACGTTGCCGGAAGGCCAATATTCGTGCTAAATTTCATTGCTCTAGCTTAAACCGTCTGAATTTTAAGAAAAAAAGTTGACACCCTAACCCTACTTTTTGACTGCAGCATTTTTGGGGCTGTTGACAGGTTAGACAGTGTTGGTGAGTCCATTAGTAATCGATTAAAACAGGTTTCCTAAAATCTTCATTAAAAGTCCCACGGAATACGCCATGCCCCCTAAGTAATATGGAAAGTCTTATCTACTTTCATGGATAATATAAAGCGTTTCATTTAAATTTAATCATTTACAACGAATTTATATTAAGTATAGACATTATTGTGAAAATTTGATTTTAGCAGAGAGCATATAAATCTAAATAGAGAGGACACGTAATGGTAATATCCGATCATACACTGCCAGCAAGTCAACGCGATTCACAGCGAGTTTTTGATTGTTAGCTGAATGCGTCAGGATGAACCGGGGTAATATTTATTTAAAATTAAAACGGCATTAATCCCGCGCGTTAAATGAATATCGATTTATCACTGACGTACGTAAATAAGTGTTTTTATTAATTTTTTAAAATATTTTGCTATCTAAAGTTACTTCAATTTTGCTAGACAAAAATTTGCATCAAACCACACAAACTATGCTTCTGTACCAAATTTTAATAACCCCGACATTTCCGAATGTTTGAAAAATCCATGATTAGGAGATCAGAATGGGTGAGAAGGTATGCGAAAAGTGATGGTCTCATATGACAAATTTTCTTGGATATTCCTTCAATGGTTCTACTCTCCTAATCCAAAAGAGGCGGTTGTGACGTAACCATGTCAATTCCCATCATGGGAAGTCTTCTCCAAAAGGGAAAGACAAAGAAAATTTTTCAGAAACTTAACACCTGATTATGATTTTTTTTTAAAAATTTAACCGCCGAAGACGAAACCTTGCAAAAAAGTAATATTTAATTTAAAATAAAAGAAAAAAACTGGCGTTGCAGGGCAACATTTTTGGGGAAGTTAATACGTAATTTCGTCAGAGAGGGTCGATCGCCTTCCTCTGTATTCGCCACCTGCGACTGTACCGGCACGGGTCTGTTGTCTGCAGCGCAACGCGGCCGATCGATATAATGGATAGTTCCCAACGCGGAACTCGTCCAAAAGAATACGATTTTCGTGTGCGCCGCTGCTTTGGATAAAAATAAGCGAAAGTGGCGCACCAAGTTTACAAGCCAAGAACTAAAAAAAACGATAGCTGCGCCACTTGGTTTTCAAGTCAGTTGAGTTAGATGCATTTTCTCTCTGATTTTAGCCTCTAAAGAAATGAATACTAAAGGGAGTCCAGTAAAAATTAAAATTTAAAAATAAGTACTTTAGATTTTTTGTTGTGTTTATTTTAGGTAATTTATTTATTTATTTATTACAATATTTAAAAAATGATAAAGCAAAATATAATATCTTTATTTCAGGTCTTTCATAATAATAGTAATAATAATAATAATAAATAAACCATTTAGTTATTTTTATAACATCTTAATATTCGCATTTTTGGCTGCATACGTAGTTTTTACGTGACTTTTAAACGTTTAAAAGTGCTATTATTAACAGGTTTTCAAAGCTGGATGATACAAATTGTGTAAAAATTAATGAAAATCGTAAATAAGAATGATTTAGTGGCCCCACAGGTAAACATTTTTGCACTTTAAGCAATAAGTTCTTAAAAATTGTTACTTTGTTTAAATTTTATTTCATGGCCTGGATATGCGTCTTGTTGGTTGGGAATTTTTTATTTTGGTCTAAAAATAATATGACACCTGTGAAATAGTTATTAGAGACATAAAGCTATTTGTAACTCATCGCGGTATACGTATCCGCATCTAGCGAGAACCAAGCACATTGATTGGTCATAAACTTGTAGCACGTTCGAAAAGAGCAGATGTCTGCTAATTTAAGGTGTTTCTGAACGCAATAGGTGCTGAGATACGATACGTGTGTCGTAACGATACGTGATATCTAACGCATCTCAACACCTATCGCGTTCAAGAACACCTTAGATTAGCATATATTTGCTCTTTTCGAACTTGGTACAAGTTTCTGACCAATTAATGGGCTTGGTTCTTGCTAGATGCGGATACGTATACCGCGATGAGTTACAAATAGCTTTATGTCTCTATTATTGAATATTGTTGGGATGTGGTGAAAAAGAGTACAGTTTTAATGTAATAGAGTATAGAGTACAGAGCTTTGAAAAAGAGTACTGTACTTTCAAAAACAGTATAAAAGGTTACACTGCGTTAGCCGTATCATTACATAAAGCAACATATTAGACAATTAAAGTTAATTTCCGGTTTTATCAGCATTAGCATCCTTATTTCTATCGCGTCGACCTATCAAGCAGGTGTACTTTTAAACTAATGGCGAATGCGGGACAGCTCCAGCTGATGGTGTAACGTTACTACTCCTTTATTGTACCTAACGAGATTTTCCTGCATTTGATCAGCTGGAGCTGTCACGCATTAAAAGTGCACCTGCTTGATTGGTGGACTCGATAAAGATAAGGATACGATTGCTGATAAAACTGAAAATTAACTTTAACAGTGGGATTTATTTACTAATATCTAAAATAGTACCCCCCATAGGTCTAAATATTTACACCTGTGGGGGTACTAAATTTTAAAACCAATTTTCAAAAAAACACTTACCCATGCAGAAAAGACACAAAGTTATTGATTATTTTCTATTGTTATTGCAAAATACCACTGAAGAACTGCTTTTTTTCTCAAAATATACCATATTTTAAAAGAAAATGCACTAAAAACTATTTTTTTTTAGACATGTTTCAAAATGGAAAATGGTGAATACGCCAAAAATTTGGCACATACTAGCTTCATTATTTGTGTTTGACGTTATAAAGTTTGTGATTTTTTAGACCACCTCTGGACGGTTGTTTAAATTTATAACTCCCAGAAAGGATTGTTTTGTGGCAATTGGTAATAAGTTCGTTTATAACAAGGATAAGTAACCGTTTTTACAAGGATTAATTTACCTTATTTAATATCCCAAGTTGTTCATTATCCAATAAAACACCTCCAATTTTGTCCAGAAAAACGCCATATTTTGAACCCGTTTTCAGCACAAAAATAGTAGTTTTAACAACTAGTGGCTAAAATAGTGCTTTTGTTTACAAGCCTTGGTTTAAATAATGAGCGCAGCGAGATATTTAAAAACGCGAGTAAAAAAAGCACAGTTTAGCCGTGTGTTGTTAACACTATTTTTGAAATACCTTTATCACAAAATCTTCTTGCAACACACCATCTTTACACTATAAATCAACGCTGCTGGTAAATGAAATAACAATGGTTTCCATAGCGATGTGTCTTTTAACTCGGTGACGTTCATTGTTTCGACATTTTAGTCTTTGACAATTTGATCTTTTGACGATATTTTTAAATGATTTTTTCGTAAATAATGGGTGAAAACTGGCGGAAATGACTTAATTCTTAGGCAAGAATAATTAGATTTTTTCAATATTACTATTTTCCGCTATTTCTCTTTAATTTTGGGTAAAAAAACGGACAGAAATCTTTTTTTCGACCCCTGATAAAAAAAAGGTTTTTCGGTAACCAAAAAAGCCATGTTTTATTGCTAAAATTTGTTTTCTTAATACTGCTCCAGTAAATAAAAAATATGTCACTTTTAATTTTTGTAGGCAGTTTTTGTAATAAACCCTTTTTTTATTTAAAAATGTATTTTATTAAGCTTATTTTCGCATGTAAACAAACCTTTAAAACTTTTAACATACAATACCACCCTGCTGAAATTTTCCCCTCAAATCTCATCCAGACCGGAGAAATTTTTACCATGTTTTTATAAGTTCTATAAGATTCAATGAGAAGGAAAGGATAATATTTTAACAGCTTGTAGTTTTAGAATAATGTATAAGATTGGATAAGACTAGTTACGTTTATGAGAATCGGGGATGTTTTATAAGACAGAAGTCAAGGACATTTTATCAGTTTGTATAAGGGTGTGGGCTTGGATAAGATGATATTCAATATTCTATCAGTTTCGTAATTTCAGAAGATATTATAAGCGCAATGATTTTGGAAAAAATTTTATGGATGCTTGTGGGATAACTTTCTAGGATATTTTTTATGGGTTCTTGTGGGATCGGTTTCTAGGATATTTGATAAGATTCTATTAGTATCGCGATTCTAGGAGTTCCTATGAGCAATGATTTTGAAAAAGTTTCTATGGGTTCTTGTGGGTTTGGATTCTAAAATATTTGATAAGATTCTATCAGTATCGCGATTTTAGAGAAGTTTTTATGGATTCTTGTGGGATCGGTTTCTAAGAAATTTGATGAGAATTTATAAATATCGCGATTCTAGGAATTCCTTTAAGCAATGATTTTGGAGAAGTTTTTATTGGTTCTTGTAGAATCGATTTTTAGGATATTTGATAATATTCTAATATCACTGTCAAATTTTAACATTAACTTCTTTATGTTGGCCAAAAATACAAATATTAATAATTCCCTTAGAATTTTAGGACACCTTGTATACATAAATTAGCACATATTTATACCTAAAAAGTGACACTTTGGGTTTTTGACGAATAACATAACTTTAATAGAATCCAATATTAGAGAAAAATGCTTGGTGTAACTTGCTCTCTCGTCACTCAATTTTGGGAAGTAAGACGATAACCAAAACAAAAGCAAGCTGGGCAAGTTGGCCGACTTTAAAAGCGCAATTTCAACAGGTCTAGCGAAAATCATACATCGATTCCCGTGTCCTAACTTTCACTAAAAATTATGCCAAATTAATGCGATGCGGAAAAAATATACTTAATGCAAGTTAACTCAAAAAACAAATTTTTCAGACCTGATAAAATCTTCTAGGATCTCCTACCATATAGGATGTTCTAAAATCACCATAAGGAGAAAAACTCATTAAATCTTCTAGAAACCAATCCCATTAAAAGTCATATAAACTTCTCCAAAATCATAGACCCATAGACCTGATAAAATCTTCTAGGATCCGATGCAATCTCCTCCCCCATAGGACCTTCTAAAATCACCATAAGGATAAAAGCTCCTCCAATCTTCTAGAAACCAATCCTATAAGATCTCATATAAACTTCTCCATAATCTTAACCCATAGACCTGATAAAATATCCTAGGATCTCATCGAAATCTGTTCCAAAGCCGACCCAAAACCCGATAAAACCTCCTCCCCATAGGATCATCTAAAATAACCATAACGATAAAAGATCCTCAAATCTCCTAGAAACCAATCCCTTTAGGACACCCATATACAAAAGGTATTCTTGATGTAAAGCTATTGTATTTTTAAGTAATTTCAAACAGTTTCTATAAAAAGAAAATTATAGTCCAAGATAGTCAACAGAACTATAATACAAGACTTAAACAAAACTCAGCGGCCAAGCCACAAATGAAAAAACTATTGGTCAACGGTATTTTCTCTAATTAAGTTCCATTTTATATGAAAAAATTTCATACAATTTAATAACGGCTTTGGTAGGTAGGTAAAATATTTTTATATTTTATTATTGTTAAAATATAGGTTATAGCAAATAAAAGCACTATTCTGTAATAAATAAGTTTAGATTTTTGAATAACTACAAGTGTAAGTACCCACGCGCGAGAATACTATTGTGAGTCACTGTATTTATTGTATTTTTGTTTAAAATCTGTTCTGTATTCTATTTACAATAAATGCTATATAATAAAAATAATAATAAAGATACAAATACTTGTATTTATTGTATTTTTGTTTAAAATCTGTTCTGTATTCTATTTACAATAAATGCTATATAATTATAATAAAGATACAAATACTTTAAAATATCTTTATTGCAGTTGAATTATCTCTCTGCATGTATATTGGGGGATTGTCAGTTATCAATTTTACGGCAATTGGGGCACATGAGGGAAACTGTCGCTTCAATCAATCGAAAATAACACTATTTACATATAATAGACTAAATAATTTTCGCAATACTAACAGTCTGTACAGATTAAATTTTAGGCATTTTGAAATAATATATACTTTAAGCCAGAAGTGCACGTTAATGTGAAATTTGTTGGATATGACATTTGTATTTTTCTTGATTATTATAAATTGAATTAATTGTTGTTTGTTAATACTGCAAAACAGCAAAAATGTTTCCTAGACCAAAATAGCAAATTATTATTATATTATATATTATTATATTATTATACTAATTAACAATCTGTCTTAAAAAAAGTCTCAGCTCCGGTTTCATAGATTCCTGCTAATTATGATAATTATCTATCTGCCCTTAATGTATGGTAAAATTCGACCATTAAATGAGGAATACCTGGATTTACAATATCAATTGCTTGGAATGCAGCTAAGTTATACCAAATACTGTGGCTTTCTCTGGAACAATCGGGCGCGGTCGGATAAATATAAAAAGAAAATTTGGCCACGAATGGAGTCTTTCCAGCCAGGGAAAAAAATTAACCAGCGCGCCATTAGATCCCCCAAAAAGATTTTACTACCGCCACTTCATATAAAATTAGGACTTATGATAAATTTCCCTAGAATCAGTGACGCTTAAATTAAAGAGGGAATATTTGTGGGTCCCCAGAATAGAAAACTTTTCGGAGATGCGCAATTCGATTCCATGCTTCGAAGCAATGCATTTAAAATGGTTCACTCAGAAAACCATCCCAAGTGAAGCGCCTCCTTAGCTTTTTTTGTTAGTGGCAAGTGAAGTTTCTATTAGCCCCAAGCGATGACTTCAATAGCTGCAAATAAAACGGCCTACTTAGACCCGAGTTTATTAACCCTTAGTGATTTATCTATACTTACCAATATGCGACAAGTCACTTAACTTTCTCTTCGCTTAGGGGTACTGAATTTTTCTACTAGTTTGTTAACACTTAGTTATTTATCTACTTATCAATATGCGACCAGTCACTTAGCCTTTCCTTCACTTAGGGTTAGTGAATTTGTTTACTAGTTTGTTAACCCATACTGATTTATCTACTTACCATTATGTGACAACTCACTTAACTTTCACTTCACTTAGGGTTAGTGAATTATTCTACAAAGGACAAGTGAAAGCATCAAATATTGAAAAATATAATGATTTGTCAACGTATTGCCATCATAAGAATTTCTGTTTATAGGGAGATCATGATGGAAATAAGTTAAAAAAACTTGAAAAAAATCAATGACCGGAAACGAACCTGGTAACCCTTGATTAAGAGATGCTTGTCCATAAATATCCACCAAACGCAAAAATTATCTGATTAAGCTTTAATCATGAATAACACTATTCTCAGTCCATCCGCCAAAATGTTTACATTCCGCGGTTTCAACGTATTTCTTTATAAGCGGATGGTACAGTGGATAAAGCATTGGTCTATCAACCTGTAGGTTGTCGGTTCGAACCCCGTCGTCGCGTCGCACTTTTTTTTATTATTTGTTTTTTTTTCTTAGGATGTTTTGTGATAAGACATGGTTTTTAGAGCTCAAAAATTTATTTTTTATTTTGTTTAAAGCCATATTTTAGGAGTTTATACTGGTTTTGCGCTACTAATGGTTAGTAGATACTTCACTTGCGGTAAGTAAAGTTTTCACTTATATTTAATATGTTATTTTATAACCTTAAGTAGGTGACAAACCTGATGGTAAGTAGACAATTCATGGCACTTGTCTCATATATAAATGGTGTTTCTACTTGGGGCTAATAAATTCTTACTTAGGATTAGTGGATATTTTTCTCAGTGTTGCAACAAATTTTTTGGGAAACACTATAGAGCAGAAAACTATAAAGATCTGGTTCCCCAACTGCTTTTGTATTTCCAAAACCTAGGATGTAACACGTCGTTAAAAATTAATTTCTTGAATTCTCATCTGGATTAATTTTCCGGAAAATTGTAGTGCTGTAAGTGACGAGCACGGTGAGAGGTTCCACCAAGGTATTTTAAACGTGGAAAGAAGGTATCAGGGAAAATAAAACTGTGAGATGATACACGACTACTGCTGAACTATTAGGAGAGATACCCCAGAGGCTATTTCAAAAGACAGACTAAGAAACGTAAAATAAGTGTCTAAATTCTAGATTCAATAGGGACATTTTGGACCATCTAAAATAACAGCAAAAATAACTACTTTTGTGGTTATAGTAATTAACGAGAAGAATAACAACTCTTTTTTGGAATGTAAAAGTAGATAACGTAAAATTTCGTTACCTAACCTAACTTTTCTGAGGTCAATGCGTGGTATGAACTTTGTGGATTTTTTTTTATTTAGAATATATGTATAGAGAGAAAATGTTAAATTACAATTAGTAATTTGAAAATGATGTAAAATATCCGTTCTTAAAAACAAAATTAATGAATTAACCAACCATTTTTTAATCTGTGATAAAGATAACCACAAAAATCGTTATTCCTATTTGGCGTAAATAAAGTCCGGCGTTATCCATATTTGATTAGCCTACCCTCTTTTCCCTTACTGCGCACCCGCACAAATAACGATAACCACAAAAAATTTTATTTTAAGTGGTCCAAAATGTCCCTAATAATAAAGTATGCCTATAAATTTTGTAACAAATAGTATAGTTTTTTTTTTGCGCTACTCCCAGTGGCGGCTCATGACCTATGAAGAAAAGGTTTACAAATTTGCAAAATTGGCAATGAATTTTTTTTGTAGGGTGCACGACTAAAACTTAAATTTTCTGTTGAAGTCCTTAGAGCTAGAATTATTTTTCAAGTACTCTACCGTAAAAATTTTCATTATAAACATTGTTAAAATAATGCAACAGAAAAAGTATAAATAAAAGCCCTTATAAAATCGCTAAACGCGCGAATACATCATGAACCACAGCAACAAGGCAAAGCAAGCGTACTGGAGCCAGAGATTTCAGACTGGAAAACACCAAATTTGTGCGCCTTTCTCTATTGAAATTCGCGATATCCCTCGTTACTCGCCCACTGAAAACAACCAATATCACGGATCACCAAACAACAGGGACGCGTTCAGCGGCGGCTGAAGCCAAACCAAAATTGGCTCCAGCTTGCCAACAGTGGAAATCGTAAGCGCCGCTAAAATTGGCATCGCTTGTTGTTATTGGTCCGCGGGCGTGGCCAACGAAAAAAAATTCAGTTGCGAGGTTTTCCTAACCTAACAAATTAAAAAAAATTTAGAAAATCATTTGAAAATGAAAAGTGCAACACGTTTCTCCATTTTTTCTTGCATACAATGAATTGTGTAGACGCCACACTTGTGGATTGTGAGGAAAATGCGTTTATTTTGCGGACAGATGGTAGGTACCTACATCTGTTTAGAAAAAGCTATCAAATGGCCGTGGCTTAAAGTTCCGACAGTCCCTTTCCATTTTAATAAGACTATCCGTGCCTAGCAAAAATACCAAAGATACGACAGTCGGCTTTGCGCGTTCAAAGTTGGTTCGGCAATGTTAATGCCATTTTTGACATTTTGAGTTGAAGGGGTAAAACCGTTTTTGGTTTGGCTCCAGTCGCCGCTGAACGCGCCCCAGATATCCTACTAGGCTCCACCTACTTCATACGCATGTGCGACTGTTCCTCGTCATTAAGCAGACTAAGCAGAGGTTCATTTTAGAGATGGGTAAATCGATCATTTTGTACTGAACGAATCGATCAGTGATTCGTTTCTAGAATGATCGAATCTTTTGAATCTATCATTAAAGAAAATGGTGACCAAAAAAAAAAGGTCTATGTACAATGCAGCTAAATATGAAATACGGATCAAAAAATCATACAGTTTACCCCGCGCGCAGGAATTCGAATCAAAGGAACGAAACGATCAACCTATTTCCAACTGATTCAGTGTATCGCCACAGTGGGTCAGTCAGTCGTTGATCCATTCCGATTTGATTCACTCGTTTGGTTCATTCTGTCTTCGTCGGTCATTTGACTGATTTGACTGATTGAATCATATCGAGCAAACATGATTCGATCATTCAATACTCGCAAGTGATTCGATCATAGTGAACGAGTCGTTTACGAATCACACATCTCTAGTTCGTTCATTTCATTCGGATCGAGCAGCTGGTAGCAGGAACTGCATTGAATAGACGGACGACGCGCGACGCGACGTACGCGGCAATGAGAGCGCGCGAGACGGAAAAGCCCTGGCTGTGTTAAATTATAAATACTCCTCTCATTTTGACAGTGCCATAATAATTAGCGCTGATAATAATAGGGCGTTTCGAAAACATTGCAAAGAATTATATAAATCAAACCTTTTATTATTACTTACTTATTCTGTGTCGGGATGCACGTGCTCATGTGCTACTATGGAGGAGCCGCCACTGGCTGCTCCTTGTTAAAGGTAAAACGTTTATGAATAAACTTTGAAGTAGGTAATCAAAGAAATAACAATTTTCTTTCGTCATAATTTTAACGATGTACCTAAGTACCTAATTTGTGTAATTTTCTCTCTTGTTCCCTATCTCACAATTTCCGTGCTTGTTTCACTTGGCAAGAATAGAAATTTTCAAGGAAATTTATTAATATCATCAGGATGTGGCTTTTACTGTATAGGCCTATTATGTCTTACCCTTCTCCAGTAATAATTACTTGACTTTTCCCATATATCTGTAAGATACTTAAGAACACTAATAACAATTTACAGAAAATGCTGATTACCTATTTGAAGGAACCGTCGCAAAATAGAAAGCTCGAATCCTAAAAATGGAAACGTTTTAAGTACCATGGGTACTGTCCCAACAAACTCAACGTGGTCTGGACGTTATCGCATCTCTTACAATTTTTTGGAAGCCAGCTGGCGGCTCGACAACTTGGGGCGCCGCGGCATGTATACCGCCCATGACCGCTTGGGCACGTGTCGGCCGACAATTAAAAAAAAAAAAAAAAAAAAAGTGTTGGACGCAACCGGGATCCGAACCTGCGCGTCCCGGGTGAGAATCTGATACTCTACCACTACACCACGAGCCTTCTACAGGGTTCCTAAGCAAATCCTTAGGGGGCCAAGCAGCCGTGTATAAGACGCAGACAAACGGAAAAGCACATTCGGCAGAAAAGGATGGGAATGGGGCGATGTTGTCACTACATCTTACACGTAGTAAATCCATTCCAGGTTGTTGTTTTCTAATGTTTTCCATTTTCATACCTTTAGGACTGGAATAAAAATTGTTTTTGCTCGACTTTAATACCAAACTGATGAAAGATATCGTAAAAAATAAATATTTTTCGGCTTTTCATTTTGTAACCATTGTCCTTACGCACTGTTTACAGGCTGGGGACTGAAATACATGCAAATGCCTAACCTAAAGCGTTCATACACGGCCGGAGAAATCGACTGAGATATTTCCGTAGAAACTTTATCAAGCAAATAGGACGGGTTGACGCCTTCGAACGTCCAACCCGGGTTTTGCACTTTGATTCGAAATCAAAAAGGAGGAACAGTCAGATGTGGGGCCGTGCACAAATTACGTAACGGTGATTTTACCAATTTTTGACCCCCTCCCTATGTAATGTTTTGTAACGGTTTGGCACGCCACTCCCCTAATATTACGTAACGAATTCAAGACCACTACCCCCCCCCCCAAAAAAAAAAAACTTTTCACTTATTTTCATTCCAAATTTTCTTAGTTTCACACAAATGCAAACGCTGTCGAAAACCCCCCTCCCCCTACGTAACGTTTTGTAACCCCCTCTCCCCCCTATCACCATTACGTAATTTGTGCACGGCCCCTGTAGTCTTAGTGGAGGAGGGCGAGAAAATTGATATTTTTTTCTTAAAAATTATACTCTTTAGACCTATTTATTTGCGTTCCCGAAATTACGTAATTGGTTCGCTACATGTTTCGAGATCATGTCATAAAACACCTCGAAAATATCAAATGTAGTGTAGGGCCAGCTTTATTTAAAATCAATAATATCGCAAGCAAAAAGCTCTGCAGGAAAAACAACGCCGTTTATTGATTTCTTTGACTGCTAGTGCTAGCTGCATGGTTTGACCGTTTCCGGATAGATGTCACTAGTAGAACAGAATGGAAAGAAATTTAATTAAAAGCGAAGATATTTCTTTCTAATGTTAACAACCTCACGAGTTTATCGCTCAGTATCGTAAATAATGGACCCTGCCGCCTCCTTTAAGCAAGAAAAAGCTGTGGTTTGGACCTGAAAACATCTAATTTTTAGTTAGATTAGATGTTCAAATCTGTCCCCTTCTTGAGCCTCACAATATCCCAATCTATTGTAAAACTCTTGACGCGTAGCAGCCAACATTTCAGGTGTGATAGAGTTGCCCGCCTCCAAAATTTTCGCCCTCAACTCCTGTATAGTCGTAGGCCGTAAGTGAGGGTGTTGGAAAATTTTGTCGTGCCAACAACCCCATAGGAAAAAGTCATTTGGCACAAGATCTGGTGATCGAGGAGGCCATCGGATATTTCCATACGTGGAAATAATTCTATCACCAAATACCTGACGAAGGTAATTTGTAGCCTGGCGTGAATTGTGGGATGAACAGCCATCTTGCTGAAACCACAATTCGTCCAAATTTATGTTGAGTTCCCTCAACCGTAGTAAAACCTGGTTTTGGAGAAGATCAACATATTTTTGGCTATTCAAATTCCCTTCAATGAAAAAGGGTCCAATAATGTGATCCCCGACAATACCGCTCCAAACATTTAATTTTTGAGGATATTGCGTTCTAACACTTGCGTGCAGGTGTTTATTTTCGCGGGACCAATAGCGGCTATTTTGTGGATTGTGAGAGCTATGAAGTTCAAATGTCTTCTCGTCACTAAACAAAACTTTTGATAGGAAATTTTCGTTCCTGTCACATTTATCCCTCATAACCTCACAATATTCTAACCGGCGAAAATAATCACCTGGTTGCAATTCCTGCGACTCCCAATCTTAAACGACTTCTGGCCGTATATTTTTAGGATCCATTGGCAAGTACTGTTGGGAATATCCAGTGCCTCCGCAATTGGTTTCGTCGAACATGGTTCATGTGCCTCAACGTAAGCGCATACCATTTCGTCTCGTTCCACCTTGTGTTGAAGAACGGGATGCTCTGGTATTTCGCCGTCGTGGTAACACTTTCTACAACCATTTATGCACCCGTACCTTTCAAAACGATGATAAATGTTGTAGACAGTTTGAGCCACAGGAACCGGTCGATCTCGAAACGCAAAAACAAAAAGCCCAATGACCTCGTCCGCACTGTCACTTTTTATGTAGTTTTTAATAATAAAAATCTTTTCTTCTCGAGTATACGGCATTTTAAAAACACAAAATTTAGGAAACTGAAGCGACTCGAAAGGAAATAAAAATGCAATGCCTGTGAATCCCAGTTTTTCCTCGATCATCTCATGGTGTGGCCGCCATCTAGCGGAATTTGCAGACATCTTGTCAACGGTTATTATTGCAACTATGATTTATGCTCACAATGAAAGAGTGGCGACAATTTTTTCTCATGAAAGCAGTCCGGAGATAATAACAAACTGGCACCATTGCTCAATATACCTGTTTCTTTTGTGCGCGCAGAACTTTCTATGCCATTTCTGTTTGATTTATTGAAATCCTATCCCTAAGGAAAATCTTAGGAACCCTGTATATCAAATCTGCCTTTTAACTTTAATCGTTCCGAACCATAGAAATATGGTTCTATGTTGCGAAAGCGCCGCGAGAAAGGTTGCGTAGAGCTGGCGCCTACGAAGCGACAAAACGCTTAATACGGTCAGGCGTTTCTCAGCAAGCAAAGAACCTACTCGTTAGAAAGCGCATTTTGGTGGCGTTTAACCAACCTCAGATTGAATTTGAATTAGCGAGCGCCCAATACGTTCAGAAATCAGGACGATTTTAGCGGCTGCATTGCAAGTGCCTATACGTCCCGTCAGAAATCCGCCGGTATCACTTAGCGGCCGACTGTTTACCGCCACCTCCTGGTTTGCTGGGACGAAAGTACTGTGAGGCACAGCCGGCGCAGCAACATGACTTGGGGCCCCGAGGCAAGGACAATTTACACCCCCACTAATAAATGTATAAATACAAATTTTAAATTTTTTTATAAAAATTAAATACGTGTTACGTACCTAAAGTTGTGTTTTATTCAAGTAAATAAAATACTAACAAACGTTCGTATTTTTTTAGTGTAAAAAAGCAAATATTTATTTTAGTATGGTAACAATGGTAACTTAACATGCAATTATGTATATCATATTGTTATTAATTTTATTTACCGTATTTTTGTTTTTAACATTAAACAGTGGCAAGTCTTGAGAGGTCAGTAATTTAAAAGTCCCTTTTCCTCGCTTTTTCATTGGCAAATTATTTTATTAGAGTCGTTAAGTCCATTTCGTGAGCAACTTTCGTTTTAATTGAAAGTAAAGCTAAGCTGCTTAATCTACTTTGACCCATTTGTGATCGTAAGCAATCTTTAAATAGTTTTAATTTACTAAACGACCTCCCGAAAGTTACCACTGTTAAAAACAATAAAAATGCGGTAAATGTTTGAACAAAGTTACTTTCGAGAACTCCGTATTGTTTAATAATCAGCTCAAAAAAATCGCTAGTCGACGTATTATTATTTAGATAGTTTTTTACAAGTGCTAAAAGATGATTTTATATTCAATTACTATCAAAATAATCGCATACTGTCATCATACCTCTGGTAGGGTAAAACGGGGTGAGACGGCCCATTATAGATATTTCCGTAATTCTTGAACGTACTTCATTATTTCATTTACCACAGAGTAGAGTAGGTACATTTAAGCACTTGTCCCGAATTTTGTGGTTTTTTAACTAATTAAAGGTAAGTTATATTTAATAATACTTTTCTAAACACTCAGAAATTTGTTTACAAGATATTGCTAATTTTTAGCAAGTTTTTGCTGCTTTGTTAATTGTTTGTGATTTTGAGATTATGTTAGTCACAAAGTGGTTAACAAAGAACCCTGTACAAATTACATTGGAAATGACTTTCGGCTAAATGTCATAATTTTTTTATTTGTTGTAGTACTCGATTAACAAAGCACAAAAATATAAAAAACGAGACAAGGAGCAGAATTACTTTCTGAGATATGGAGCTTTAAAGTTGACGTGTTTTTAGGCTATATTTTTGCACATGGTCCAAGTTTTTTTCCACAACTTTGTTAATTACCGCCGAAATATCTCTATTTGTCTGGAATGAAACACCCTTTCACCCATATAAAAATGTTTTTATATGGTTTCCTTGGTACCACCAGAAAAGTCACTGATTTGTAAGTTTTAACAAAGAAAGAAAATGATAATTTTTTAAAAATTACAATTCTCATTTTCTTTAAAAAGAACAGCCAGATTTTAAAAATTTTCACATATGTTATTAAAAATAATTCAACTTGGCTAAAGAAAATTTTTTTGGCTTGAGTGGTACCATAAATTTCAAAAATGGTAGGCACCTATGTTTTTTAATATTTTTGATATCGAAGAAATACGAAAAGTGATTTTAAATATATTATAGGTAGGTTGTCAAAACTTTTTATGGACAAATCCAATCCAAAAGCTTAATACTAATATGTTGCTACCAATTAGTACCCATTGGTACCCGTATCTGACGAATCGAATTGCTCGTGTGGTATATGCTTTTAGGCTAACTTGGGTTCGCCGGTAACGAATTTGATAACAATTTTCCGGTTATTATCTATTATCGTTTTTCTACGAGAAAAAAAAGGAGGTAAAGTGTTTTTCCTACTTAAGTGCGGAAAAGTGGTTTTTACACATGCATTTGCGTGCAAAAAGTTAAAACTACTAATATATGTTTAATATGGCGGCATGCGGCGCGGCGGCCTTGTACTTGTACTAAATCAAGGTAGGCTTGACAACGTCAAACTTTTGCCTAAGAAACAGTTTCATTTGCTGGCAGATAATTTTACGCATTCTATTCGGAACACAGTGTAAACAACCAGAAAAATATTATCATATTCGTTACCGGCAACCCCAAGTTAGCGTAAAAGCATATAACACACGAGCAATTTGATTGGTCAAATACAGGTACCAATGGATACCTATCGGTATAAACATATACGTATCAACCTTTTAAATTGAATGTGTCCAGAAAAAGTTTGTATAACCTACACATAAGTTATTTTAAATCACTTTTCGTATTTCACCAATATTTCAAAAATATTAAAAAGCATGAAAGATACCTACCATTTTTCCAATTAATGGTACCACTCAAGCAAAAATGGTTTTTTTAGCTTACTAGCATTATTTTTATTAACATATGTAAAAACTATTAAAATCTGGCCGTTTTTTGTTTAAAGAAAATAAAAATTGTAATTTTTTTTAAATCGTTCATTTTCTTCCGTTTTTAAAATTGACAAATCAGTGACTTTTCTGGTGGTTCCAAAGAACACTTATAGAAATATTTTGACACAGATAGAAAGGGTGTTTCATTCAGGACAAATAGAGAAACGAATCGTTTTATTTTGGCGGTAATCAACAAAGTTGTGGGAAAAAAACTTGGACCATGTCCAAAAATATAGCCTTAAAATACGTCAACTCTAAAGCTCTATATCTCAGAAAGTAATCCTGCTCCATATCTCATTTTTTTTTAATTTTTGTGCTTTGTTTTGTCTCCTTAGGGATAGGATTTCAATAAATCAAACAGATGGCATAGAAAGTTCTGCGCGCACAAAAGAAACAGGTATGTTGAGCAATGGTGCCAGTTTGTTATTATCACCGGACTGCTTTCATGAGAAAAAATTGTCGCCACTCTTTCATTGTGAGCATAAATCATAGTTGCAATAATAACCGTTGACAAGATGTCTGCAAATTCCGCTATGGCGGCCACACCATGAGATTAAAAATTAGATGTTTTCAGGTCCAAACCACAGCTTTTTCTTGCTTAAAGGAGGCGGCAGGGTCCATTATTTACGATACTGAGCGATAAACTCGTGAGGTTGTTAACATTAGAAAGAAATATCTTCGCTTTTAATTAAATTTCTTTCCATTCTGTTCTACTAGTGACATCTATCCGGAAACGGCCAAACCATGCAGCTAGCACTAGCAGCCAAAGAAATCAATAAACGGCGCTGTTTTTCCTGCAGAGCTTTTTGCTTGCGATATTACTGATTTTAAATAAAGTTGGCCCTACACTACATTTGATATTTTCGAGGTGTTTTATGACATGATCTCGAAACATGTAGCGAACCAATTCTTCAAAACCAGCGGGAGGGTAAAAGCAAAAAATAAGGGGCTGCCAATATTTATAACACCCAAAAAGGGGTGAAAAGATTTATTTTGCTCTGTTTCTTTACAAAAAACGTTTTTTTTACGAAAAACTTGAGCTCTGCCACTTTTTTTATTTTTTTCTTCGACTTTCTCGAAATTTTCGTCATACCGTAGAAAAAAATTATTTCCCCCATGGTCATACTCTACTTTTATTCGAAAAAATTTAGAAACAGAGACGGGATCAGTTTTCCTAAAACGGAGGATCTTGGTTTCGAGTGAGAAGATAAAGGCCGCCGCAGGCAAAAATTTTTCAATTAAATTAGCTAAACGCAAAAATGTTAGAAAAACAAAGCACGAAATAAAAATGGCGCCGCTTACAATTTTTTTCAAAAATTACGTAATTTCGGGAACGCAAAGAAATAGGTCTAAAGAGTATAATTTTTAAGAAAAAAATATCAATTTTCTCGCCCACCTCCACTGGGACTACAGGGGCCGTGCACAAATTACGTAATGGTCATAGGGGGGAGGGGGGTTACAAAACGTTACGTAGAGGGGAGGGGGGTTTTCGACAGCGTTTGCATTTGTGTGAAACTAAGAAAATTTGGAATGAAAATAAGTGAAAAGTTTTTTTTTTGGGGGGGTAGTGGTCTTGAAATCGTTACGTAATATTAGGGGAGTGGTGTGCCAAACCGTTACAAAACATTACATAGGGAGGGGGTCAAAAATTGGTAAAATCACCGTTACGTAATTTGTGCACGGCCCCACATCTGACTGTTCCTCCTTTTTTATTTCGAATCAAAGTGCAAAACCCGGGTTGGACGTTCAAAGGCGTCAACCCGTCCTATTTGCTTGATAAAGTTTCTACGGAAATATCTCAGTCGATTTCTCCGGCCGTGTATGAACGCTTTAGGTTAGGCATTTGCATGTATCTTAGTCCCCAGCCTGTAGACAGTGCGTAAGGACAATGGTTACAAAATGAAAAGCCGAAAAATATTTTTTTTACGATATCTTTCATCAGTTTGGTATTAAAGTCGAGCAAAAACAATTTTTATGCCAGTCCTAAAAGTATGAAAATGGAAAACATTAGAAAACAACAACCTGGAATGGATTTACTACGTGTAAGATGTAGTGACAACATCGCCCCATGCCCATCCTTTTCTGCCTAATGTGCTTTTCCATTTGTCTGCGTCTTATACACGGCTGCTTGGCCCCCTAAGGATTTGCTTAGGAACCCTGTATAAAAAATTATGATATTTAGCCGAAAGCCATTCCCAATGTAATTTGTGCAGGGTTCTTTACATGTGTTTTAAAATAAACGGGTGGGCCATCTCTTCCGTGTTTTTGGGAAAGATGGCCCAGTCGCATCCCGGGATAGATGGCTCATGGACCATATATCCTGTAGTAAAAAACAATAAACTAATATGAGTTTAATTTTTATTAAAATAAAGGGAAAATTTAGCGCCCTAATAAATTTACAGAAAGGATGTGTGGCGTAGAGGGCAAAGGATGAGGGAATAAATGGGGAAAAAGTTTTTCCTCGACCAGGATTTGAACCCGGGACCTCTAGTCTAATGTTCTACCAACTGAGCTACCGAGGAACTGGGGTTTTAACTGGCTATTCGGAAATCCTTTCTTCCGACTAATTTGTTAGTAGTGGGTTTCAAATCCTGGTCGAGGAAAAACTTTTTTCCGATTTATTCCCTCACCCTTTGCCCTCTACGCCACAAATATTTTCTGTTAATTTTTATTTTTAGAGTTATGCCTACTCATTACAAAAGAAAAAGTACCCCAACGAAGGCCCAATGGACAACAGAACAACCGCTGAGAGCTGTAAATGCACTCCGTAATGGTATCATGGGGATTCGGGAAGCCACCAGAAACTTTAAAGTGCCTCCACCAACATTAAGAAGACGCCTTAAAAAAAGCGATTTCAATGAAAAATCATTAGGACCGCTGGATTGGTGTTGAAAATGAAATAAAATTAAAAGCCCACATAGAAAAATTACAAAAACATGGCTTTGCCCCTACCCGTTAATGTGTCAGGTCAATGACAAATCACTTGGCAGAAAAGTTAAAAATAAAATATAAATTTGATAAAAAAAAGGAGTTATCCGGCTGCGATTGTTTAAATTCGTTTTTAAGAAGACATGCAGATCTGAGTATCAGAAAAGCAGAAGGCGTTTCATTAGCACGATGTCAAGGTATGAACAAGACCGAGGTTGATGCTTATTTTACACTTTTGGAGACTACATTAAACGAAGCTGGTCTTTTAAATAAGCTAGGTAATATATTTTTCACACCACTTTTCCGCGCTAATTTTAGTTCTGAGAGTGGCACTTTTCCGCACTAGTGCGGAAAAGTGCCACTTTCAACTTTTCTCTATCCTCTAAGCAGCCTATCCTACAAGCAAGCCAAGAAAGGTACGAAAAAGAATATCTAGTTTTCAATAAGTGGTGCGATGGCTAGTGTGTAAAAAGTTTAAAAGAAGAAGTTTTTTTGGTTTTTGGCTTATTTTATGCATTTAAGCAAAACTTGCCCACTTAACACTATGTGGTCTAGATATTCTATGCTCAAAAATGTCATTAAAATTCAGAAAAATGTCGACCTTGCCAAATATTTTCGGCTTACGTCTTACCTTAAAAAATAAAACGTAGGATTCCAACCCAAGAAAGCCAAAATTTTTACAAACGAACAAATTTTTAAATTTATGTGTGAAGCACCAGATAACACATATCTTATGATAAAAGTAGCAACTATTTTCGGGTTGGCTGGCGCATGTCGTCGTGCTGAACTAGCAAAAATGACAACGGATGATATTACAGAAAGGGAGGGAATCGTGATTGTGAAGATATCAGATAGCAAGAATCACACCAGCAGAAGTTTTGTCATTTCAAGTGAGGCAAACAACGGAAAATATCTAGAGCTTTACAAAAAATACGCAAATCTGCGAAAACCTGGCACTCCCCACAAGAGATTTTTTGTGAATTATAGACAAGGTGCATGTACCATCCAATGTGTTGGAATAAATACATTTGGCAAATATCCATCAGAAATCGCGGGTTATCTAAAACTTGCTGATCCTGAACTTTACACGGGCCATAGTTTCCGACAATCATCCGCCACGATGTTGACAGATAGTGGAGAGGGAATCACCAACATAAAAAGACTAGGTGGTTGAAAGTCAACTGCGGTGGCTGAAGGATATCTGGAAGAATCCACGGAAATGCGCAGAAAAATTTCGAACCAAATATTAGCGACTCGTAATGAAGAACATCCATGCACTTCATCTTCAAACAAAAATTTTGCGAAATACCAACTCAAGAGGTTGTTGAAGCAGATTCCGCAGACAATATTTCCACAACAAAAAAACTACTGCAATCCGCTATTAATCTGCAGAATGCGACAAATTGTACGTTTACCATTAATATTAATAATAAGCAGCGAGTAGCAAAAAACAAAAAAACTTAAAATTTTGATTTTACGTTTTCCTCACGCTAGTAGAAAAAATAGTGTTCCTAACACGTGCTGAAAGTGTCTTTCCGCTCTTGAATTTATGGACGAACTCCGCTATGTGTCGTTCGGCCAACTGCAATCGCGTGCGAAAAAGTAGCACTTTCAGCACTAGTTAGGAAATATACTATAATATGGATGAGACTGGCCTACAATTAAACAATAAACATGGATACGTCGTAGCAGAAAAGGCTCCAAAAATGTCGCGGCCATCAATTCCTCAGAAAAAGGGGAAACTATAACACTTATTTCCTGCTGCAATGCTGATGGTGTATATATATAGCACCCGCATGCATTTTTAAGGGTAAAAATAAAAAACCCGAGTTTAAAGACGGCATGGCCCCAGGATCAGTTGTTTATATGAATCAAAAATCTGCGTACATTAGCACAGATATAATGTACATCATTTTATTTCACGAAAGCCTTCTGGCAAAGTCATTCTTATATCAGACGGATATGAAAGTTATTAAAACAAAAGTATTAAAAATGCAACAAAAAATTAATAAAAACGCTGATAAAACAAAAACTAAACAAAAACTTACAGAAAAAAACAAGATTCTAAAAACTAATAAAAAGAAAATATTGAGCGAGACATCTACGGATAAAAGTAATATTGACTGTCAAGAATCAGAAGTTTCTGAAGAAGATGATGCTGAATGTCTTGGATGCGGCGAACAATACGCTGTTATTGCCAAAAATGGTTCCACGAAGGCTGCTCTAAATTTGTTAACTTGTGCGATATTTGCTGTAAAATTTTATCAAAAAAAAAATTGTAATTTGGTTATAATTAAGTAAGAATTAGGTTTTAGTTACTTTTACGCTTTTACCGTGAGTATCTAAGATTACCTTAGGATTAAAGAAATACTTTTTTACCGAGCCATCTCTACCATTATGCCTGGGCCAACTCACCCGCGTACATAGGGAGAAAATCTGGATAAAAATAATTTTATTTTTTTTTAAATCTGTTTTAATTTTAGTTTTTTTTATAAGTGTTTCTGTACTCTTTATCATTTACACTTCCCAAATATTTTTTTGCAGAAAATTACGTCTTTCAGTTTTGATTCTACAAGGTTTTTAAAAAAAGTGGGCCGTCTCACCCTGTTTTACACCCTATGAAAGTGGTGATGTTAGGTTGGGTTAGACAGGGGAAAAGCGCAGGCCTAATAAAATTAACATCGGGTTTTAGATGGTTTAGTAAAATAAATAAACAATTTTATTAACTGGAAATACTGGGCCCCCTTGCATCGCCGGGCCCCGAGGCTTTATCTCGGGTTGCTAGATGATAGCTACGCCACTGGAGGAAATGCAAAACTACTGGAAGGAGTGGAAAAATGTACACGTATTCTGAAAAATGGTGACCCCTTCGGGAAAGCAAAAATCGAACTACCTACTTCATTTTTTACTCCTCTAATGCCTCCATATAATTTTGACTTTTGTGATTTTTTATACATATTTTTTATTTTAATTTAGGCATAAGCCGGATGGCGAAAAGGGCTCGCATAGAGCCGAGTAGAGTGAGCAGACGATCGTTCTTATAAAACTTTATAGGAAACAGTTCAAGAATAAGCCCCCTTAAGCTCCCCCCCTTCTGCTAATAGAGATGAGCCTAGTGCGCTGTGCCTCAACTGAACCACCCCCTGAATATGCCACTCCTTCCGTCTCCTTCTCTCCCTTTTTTATCTTAGGCGATTTCGGCAATCTTTCCTTGGTTTACCATTTGGTTAACCAATTGGTACCTGTGACGTCATAGTAATGACGTAATATACCACTTTCTTCCGAATTCGTTCGGTGGAAAAAACGAGACTTACCCAAACTTTACTATAAACGCATACCAAATTTGAACACAATCGAATGTGAATAAGTAAGTTAAAATTGGTTAGCAAAACATGACCAAAAATCGTCCATCTTGAATCCGCCATACTGAATTTTCAAAATCTGATCAAATATTCGTATTCCTTATCTCCAATTTTGGTTGAAATCAGACAAACTTAGGTGTTTTTCTCTCTTCACTTCCCTTGTAGGGGGGAGGGGTGCCTAATAATGACATATTATTGTATTGTCACTGGAACTATAAATGCATGCCAAATTTGAAGGCAATCCGATGTGTATAAGTTAATTAAAATTGGTTAGCAAAAGATGACAAAAAATCGTCCATCTTGAATTGGCCATATTGAATTTTCAAAATCTGATTAGAAATTCGTTATATCCAGTCCCAAGTACCCCAACACACCAAATTTCAACGAAATCGGGCATACTTCAACTGTACCCTCCTCCACCCCCTTCGATTAGGGGAGAGCTGTCAATTTCATCACACTATATTCCTTGTAATGTCACCGCAACTATATAAGCGTGCCAAATTTGAAGCCGATCGGATGTCGGGAAGTTTGTCAAAATTAAGTTGCAAGATTCCACCCGAACAAACATAAGGCAGGTTTACCCAACTTTTCATATTGATAATTTATAACTTAAGCACTAGTATTAATGTCAAATACATTATTGTTTCCAAAAGTGTTTACCCAAGTTTTCATAGTTATAATTCACAATTGTTTAATTTTAACTTTATGCACCATCAATATGAAAAAAGCAAAGAAAACATTTTGACTGGTTGATTTCAAAATAGGAATGATTGATTTTAGCTGATATTAGAAAACAGAAATTTAGCAAGAAGGAAGGATACCTAACCTGTTGAGGTTAAATAAAGAAAAATATTTTTTTTGTTCTCCTTTTTTATCAATACTTGTCAAATTTATCCTAATGCACTATGCTTATAAACTCTTGGATAAACAGGTGCTGTTAAATTATGTCTTAACTAACACTAAAATTGTACTTAGACACTATGAATTAAAGTTATGAATTATCAATATGAAAAGTTGGGTAAACCTGCCTATAGTTACATGCAATGCAAGTTAAATAAAAGTTTGTAAAAAGAATATCAGAGTCACGGTGACGTCATCATTTTTGTATCCGAAATCGGTTAGGAAGCATTTGGCAGACCAAAAAGGATACCAAACCATGTACCAAAGCATGCCGCTTATAATCCCAAGTTGGTAATTATTAAATATTCTAAAAAGTTTAACGAGTAGGTACCGGGTGTCTCACCATATTTTGAACCCCCTGTTAACTCGTTTAATACGAGAGTTCGAAAAAAACTTTAAATATCAATGGTTTATAATTTTATCAGTGCTTTCAGTGGCAATTTTTAAGCTGGCTCTATTATAATTTTGTGACTGTAATATCGAGCGTCGCGTGCCGGGCTATTGCTATTAGAGAGTTAATAGATCACTAATTTATCGTCACCTAATTTGCTTACCGCATTACCGTAATTGAGATGCTAAAAGGAGTTTTTAAACCACAAACACAAATTACCGTAACCGTATTCTTTTGCCCACATACAAAGAAAACAACAATTCTTGTTTTTGCAAATTCACTTTCACAAGAAAATTAAAAACCTAACCAAACGAAAAAACGAATTAGCACCTACCAGCTGCAGCTTTGTCACAGAAATAAATCTGGCTGGTTGCAAAAAATAACCGAGCGGGTCCCGTTAAGCCTTCGTAAGTAACGTATTTCGGTTCGGTTATTTTTGGATACGGGCGAAAAATAACCGATTTTGCTTACGGTATCACCAATTTTTATGGTCTATTAACGCTCTATTGTTTCTCTTCAATTGCGGTATTCGTTTTTATTTTTTTTTTGACAATGTTTTCTGTGTATGATGGAGTTTGTGTTTTACTGGAAAAATCGTTTTCCTAGGGAATGAAGATGACAAAAAAGACTTCTTAAACTCCGAAAAGCCGTCCCCCTTATTAAACGTACCCATACACAATACAAATCGAAAGCAAAGGTGGGGAGAGGGTTCGGCGATGCTGCGTCACCTATTTGTAAATTCACGAGCCGCCATTGGTTATATTTTAAATTTGAAATTTATTATGTATTAATGCATTTTTGAATCGGCCTTTCTTCCCTGATTTTAAAAATACCAAACACGTTATTTCTATCTAGAGTGGTATGTAATAAAATGTCAAAAACCTTACCTAAAGAATACTGTGCTAAACAGAGGTTTTAATGAACGCCTAAGGTTTATCAAACCAGGCATTTATCAGACCGTATTTAATAAAAATATTCATCTGGTTTGTTCGGCTTCCGAATTTTAAAACTGTCCTAGAATGTTTTAGAACTGCGCGTGATAGTTGCGCAATCGACGGGACTGTTCTTAACAGTTTACAATTTTTGGACGAACCCGAACGCATTTTCATAAAATGGCCATAATAATATAGTGAAGAAGAAGAAGCACGTGATGTGATCCAGAGTGTCTTAATTGTGTCTTTTATTTTTAGCATAAAATAAATATTTTACCGAAAATTTTCCATGATTTGGTTCTCATTATATAGTTCCACAGTTTCTTCTACAAAATTCATAGCTTTTAAAAATGCATTTTAAAAATCTGCCAATGGCTGATAACGAGGTAGAATCTTGCCTTAATTCTTCCAAAGTGAAATTCTGCAGTTTTTGAAAGAACAGAAATTTAACACTGAAAAAGCTGAATTTTTGAGTTAGGCAGGGATTCCTCTTCTTTAGGCCACACCATACAAAACCCTCGACAAAACCTTTATAAAAATACACGCGGATAATAAAATAATACAAGATTGCACTCTGGCTTTTTATTATTTTTTGTAAAAACCCATTTATTTGGGTATATTTTCAAGGAACACATTATTTTTTCGGACAAACTTTACATGTGTCCGCCCGGCTTCACGGGACTGTACAGAACAGTATTGAATCGGTCCTGGACAAATTTTCGGTAGTAACCCGAACACAAACTTTTCAGTTCAGAACAGTTGTGGTCAAACCAGAACGCGTTTTTTTAAGCGCGCATGCTCCGGACTGTTTAGAACAGGAAATTTCGACGAACCCGAACCAACCAATCGTAAGAACGATCCACCATTGGAAAATCAATTTAACTGTGTCGACTTGATTTTTTTGCCGTTTTTTACGTCATGGCATTTGTTTTCCAGTCACCAGAATTTCTTATTTATTTCACTGCCTGGAAGGGCAGAAGAGTTTTTTTAGCATTCTAAGCAAACTTTTTTAAATTTTTTGAGCCTTTTTAAAACCGCGTTCTAAAGTTTTTATGTTGACGTGTCAAAATACTGATTTTACGGAAGAAAATCGAGAAGAAAACATTTAAAATGCTTACAAAAATGAATCTAACAGTTCTATATAGACCCTCAGTGTTACGATGAAGCTCCATAAAAATATGAAAAAAGCCAAAAATAGTCCAAGAAGTCTGGAAGACACACATGAGGCCAGAAAATATAAATTTTACTCCATTTCTAGAAGATGAACGTACAGCAAAAATTTTACAAACATTATATTTTATAAAGTGGTTTTGTATTCAGTAGAACGACCCTGTTATTTGTCACCTCTTGTGACACCTATTTTCCAGTAACTCATCTTATATAATACAGAGTGAGTTAAGGCTCATTTACCGAAGTTTTGATAAATAAACACAAGAAATTTTTTTCTTAGTTAAGAGAAGTTGGATAAAGGTCAATTCATGCCCGTAACTTGGATTAATTTTAAAAATCCTGCACAGGTTGACATATGTTGATCCAACGTATGAGCATGAATTGACCTTAAATGAGCCAAGTACCAGACCAATTAACTTGTGCCATGTTAATATTATATAGTTGAATTTATAACTACCAAGTTGATGAAGATGTACAAAGTCTTGAAAAATCTTTGGTCACAAAGACAGAGCTGACCACTTTATGTGTATGGTATGTGTGAGAATTTTTGAATGAAATATCGCAGGCTTTGTGGACACAGATTTTTATTTTCAGCAAATTTTTAATTTTCACTAACGTTTCGTTGGTGAAAATTAAAAATTAACCCTCTATAAAAAACTGCTTGCGATATTTCATTCAAGAATAAAAATGTGCAATGTTGTTCCTTGCACTGATAAGTTCCTTTAAAAGAGAAAAATAATAATCTGCTCAAAGAACTGCCTGTATTAGGGAATTAAAGTAAAAAGGCAAGTGAAAATTACACCATAATTTTCCTGACCTTTTTTTTCTCGTAGTTACATGTTTGAAAAACAAGAGCTTTTAAATTGAACGTCGTTAAACTCCATGCCTGAGGATATATTTTTCATTGGTCTTCATAATTACCTTTCCTGTTCTTACAATATCTTTGGCATTAAACCCTTTCCTTAAATCTATTATAACCTCGGATGGCTTTCTATCAGAAAACGTAAAAATACTCTTCTGTCCCACTGCAGCCCGATCTACGTTTGTTGACAAAACACCTGCAGTTTGGAGGCTTTAGGATAGTTGGGGGCTTTAGATTACAGGGCGCTTTTCTTATTTTGATTTCCCAATAGAAACTGCAATTCGTCAAACCACTTTTTTATCCGAACCTTATTTCATCAAACCCATTCAATAACAAATACGAAATTTATAAGACCCGTTTTTAATCAAACCATTGTTCATCAAACTCATTCAATATTGAACCCGGAATTCGTAAAACCCATAATTCATCAGAAAATTTTTGCTAAATTTATTGCGCATTCGCCAATAACACATGAATGCAAGACGGGTCAATGCAAGTGACATCTATACATAAACTATTGAACGCAACCTGTACAAGTATTCGCGCGTAACAGCGACAAATTCATCAAAACGCCGCGCCGCTGCGCCACCTGCGTGTACGCCATAAACTTTGGTTAAATCGTATTTTGTAGAAATCGAACTTTGGAGAAATATACATCAAAGAAATCGTAAAACAGAGAAACCGTAAAACGTAGAAATTGGTAAGGCGAAAATCTGTTCTCGTCCTGAAAGATGTTTGCATGCGAGTTTAGAATAAGAAAGGGCATAGAAAACACATTTTTTATTTTTGGAAGCTAAATTGAAAGGAGTGGGGGAATGTTTTTTAAGTGCTTTGAATTGAGCTGGGTCGGTTTGAGTTGGTTTAAATTTAGTTGGGACAAGTCGGGTTGGTTTATAAAAAAAATAACTTGAACACCCTTTCTTATTCTAAGGGCACATGCAAACAGCTGTCAGGCACAGAACAGGTTTTCGCCTTACCAATTTCTACGTTTTAGGGTTTCTCTGTTTTATGATTTCTTCCATGTACATTTCTTCAAAGTTCGATTTCTACAAAGTACAGTTTCTCCATTGTTCATTTCTATGAAATACGTTTCTCTAATGTATTTTTTCTACAAACTATAGGGACTCCTCCGGTTCATGTGGTATTGGCGAATGCGCAATCAATTTAGCAAATATTTTTTACGAATTCCGGGTTTGATATTGAATGAGTTTGATAAACAATGGTTTGATTAGAAACGGGTCTTATAAATTTCGAATTTGTTATTGAATGGGTTTGAAGAAATAAGGTTCTCATAAAAAATTGGTTTAATGAATTGCTGTTTCTATAGTGAATGATTTTATAATTGAACTTTCTTTTATTTAACGGGTTTGATTTTGCACATTCTGATAAACCGTGGGCGTCCGTTTTAATTAACACGTTATACTTATGATAAGGATTTTGACAATTGGATCACAAACCGCGGCAGATATTAATAACGTGTTTGGTATTTTTGAAATCAGGAAGGAAATGATGCAATATTATACAGGGTGTTTTAGTTAAAAATACAAACTTGATCTCTAAATTTGACATTATAGGATCAATGCCCAGTTTAACCAATTTTTTTGCAAAGTGAAAGACAAACACAATATCCATGCACCTACCCGAGACCTTCCGTGCGGCAAGCCGATACGTTACCTACTGCGCTACGGGGACGGGGACCGGCTTTTTTGGCAGATAAATCTAAAAGCCCTCAAAAAGTTATAAACCTTTTGCATTTAAAGTTTTTTTCGATCTCTTCTATTAAACGAGTTAACGGAGTTCAAAATATAATGAGACACCTGGTATACATTTAAACACTTGTTCCACTTTCTCTTTTTGAAATAATTAATGATCCACAAATGTAAAACGTAAAGTCGTATATTTTCCAGCTTGGTTTCTGACATAGAAACTTTTTATTAACTTAGTTAAGATTCTAATACCCGTTCATATCTAGCTTGTTGACTCTTAGACTAACCAAACCCTCCCATTCCTGTTCAGTGTGTTCTACTGCACAATATTGTTAATGTAAACTTTCGGCACCAAATTTTGTAGCTCCTCGCATCGTTTTTTTTAAAAATAGGACAACGCTTCGTTAGACGACCATTTTGATGGTATGTTTATTAAAAAAAAAGAATAGAGAACTATTGGATTTTTAGCCTCCTCCACCAGTTCTACCACTGAGTGGTCCATGACTTGTTGATTTGATCGTTCATATTATTCGACTATAAAGGCTTATGTCGCACTGATGATACCTAACAAGGGTGAAAGACGTGTCTGCGTCTAGTCTCCGGGTCGCACCCGGTGTGTATTCTTGTGGTACTCCGATGTATTTTGTAAAGTTCGTTTTCTTGCTGTCGATTCGTCACAGTAAAAAGGCCGACTGGTGGATGGACTGAGTCTGAAACCAGTCAGTGGTAGAACTGGTGGAGGAGGCCAAAAATCCAATAGTTTTATGTTGGTAAAACTCTCTTTTTTGTTTATATTTAACTCCACTATGGACAATGGGAATTTATTTCTCATTCAGTTATCCAATGTTTTTCCGAGCATTTTTCCATGACTTGTTCATTTGATCGTTCATTTTATTCGAATATTAAAGGCTTATGTCGCACTGATGATCCCTAACAAGGGTAAAATCACCACGGCGGTTTGACAACCTCGCGAGGAGCAGCAGCCCCTCCAGGAGGTTTTGTGTTCTGCAGAAAGTTAGTGCTGGGCACTCAAATATGATGTGAGCGGCTGATTCGTCATCACATAGTCTGCAGGTGGGTTCGTCTCTATAGATTCCCATCCTATGCAGGTGTTCTCTCAGTGCCCAGTGACCGGTTAATAGCCCCGTCACTTGTCTGATTTCTTTCCTATTCAGTTTAAGGATTTCACAGGTGAGTGGTGTTGAAGGTGATGCCACCATTCTTTTGCTGTGGTTTTGCCCCAATATTGAATGGCAGTGGTTTCGATGTTCTTCGTGCACCCATCGCTTGATATAGCCACGTATCGAGGTTTTTGGAATTCCAAATACAGGTTCAGGTCCTATAAATGGTCTTTCTGATCCTCTTCTTGCTAAAGAATCCGTGTGTTCATTGCCTGCTACCCCTGTGTGCCCGGCACCCACGCAAGGGTGACTCTATTGTGTTTCACTAGTGTTAGGAGGGTTTGAAGGCAATTCCACACTAATTTTGAATAAATTTGTTGGCATGCCAGAGCATTAATAGCTGCTTGGCTGTCTGAGAAGATTGTTATATCTTTGTTGAGTATCGTCTTCTCAGGTTTTCCCGCAGACAAGCCTCTATGTGGTATGTTTCCCCAGAGATGCAAACCAATTTGATCTTGGGGCTAGGCCCTATACTCCCGCTCCTGATCCACTGCCCATCTTGGATCTGTCGATATTCCATAGCAATTTTCCTGACTGGACTAGTGATTTTTCCGTCTTGTTTTCCCAGGATAGCTGGGTCTTAAACGGCCTGTTCGTGTTGATTTTTGGAGTCATGATGTCACTTCTCATCTCTAGCAGCGAGTTTGTGACAATGCTCGCAATCTTGGTATGTCCTAAATGATTATCATAACAGTTGTCATTGCATTTTATTCTGTAGGCCCCATTCTCACCTCCACTTTGATGACAATGTCAAGTGGTGGGAGGTTTAGAATGGTCTCCATATCAGCGGTTGGTATGGTGCTCATTGCTCCCATTATGCAAATACATGCAAGTCGCTGGAGTTTGGAGAGCTCCAGTTTTGCAGTGCTTTATTCGGCTTTCGGCCACCATATTGTGGCGCCGTAGGTTATTATGGGTTTTACCACAATCGTGTATAACCAATGGGTTATGTGTGGTACAAATCCCCAAGTTTTCTCTACAGCTCTTCTGGTGGCCATTAGTGCCATTTTGCTCTTGTTAATGGTGTAGGCAATATGCGCGTTTCAGGTTAGTTTTGCATCCAGGATAACCCCGAGATATTTTACCTCCTGTTTTTTAAAGAACGTGGAAGTTGATAGACCTTCCAGTTTCCTTTTTTTCGTGGAGGGTATTAGCGTTGTTTTCTCGGGATTTACCTTGAGGTCTACCCGTTTGGACCAGTCTTCTACGACTTTCAGGGCTTGTTGCATTTGCCTTGATATTCTGTAAAGGTTTTTCCCCATGATTAGTATGACGATATCGTCGGAATTCTTGTGGTACTCCGATGTATTTTGTAGAGTTCGTTTTTTTGCTACCGATTCGTCATAGTAAAAAGGCCAACTGGTGGATGGACTGGGTCTGAAACCAGTCAGTGGGTGGAGGAGGCCAAAAATCCAATAGCTTTCTGTGGGTAAAACTCTCTTTTTTATTTATATTTAACTCCACTATGGACATTGGGAATTTATTTCTCATTCTGTTATCTAATGTTTTGCCGAACATTTGTCAATGACTTGTTGATTTGGTCGTTCATATTATTCGACTGTAAAAGCTTATGTCGCACTGATGATCCCTAACAAGGGTAAAACACGTGTCTACTTCTAGTCTGTATATTCTTGTGGTACTCCGATGTATTTTGTAAATTTAGTTTCTTTGCTATCGATTCCTCATAGTAAAAGCCCGACTGGTGGATGGACTGTGTCTGAAACCGGTCAGTGGTAGAACTTGTGGAGGAGGCCAAAAATCCAACAGCGGTCTTATGCTCTTGCGGCCCCCTTTGCAATCGATAACACAAACTCGAAGTTTCTAAAACACAACCTCTTTTTTTAACTAAAGAGAAGTCAAATAGGACGATTTTTCCTAAGGACTATAGTTTAAGGAAAGTTAAGGCTAACCCGAAAGTACATTTTACATCCATTTTACGTCTTTACGTCCCGGGACCTACTAGGTCCGTACGTTGTACTAACAAAAGTCTACGTAAAATGTACGTACAGCGAAAACCAATTTTACTAAAATTTTATAGAAAATCGGAGATTTTTTGCAGATGGCGTAAAAGGAGAGCAATCGCCGATTCCTCTAAGTACCTTCCTATCCTGTATTTCTCCCAGACCTTGCCTTATCGATTTACAACGTAAATTAGGTAACGCGGCGTGGAGAAGTAGGTAAAGTGTTAAGAGAGAGAGAGGGGGGGGGGAAGTTTAAAACTGCGTTTCGTTAGCATTTTTATCTGAAAAATTATTATTTTTTTTGTGGTATATACCATTACAGTACAAACGTGACCATTTTCGCCCAAATAATTTAAGGTAGGTACAGGGTGTCCTATTTTCGATGGGTTCTTATGAAAAACTCCGTTAATATTGAAGATATCAAGATGCCGTTTACACGTTACGGACCTACTTTTTCGAGACTTAAAAAATGGTGTTATCAGATTTTGGATGGCCCTTGTAGTTTCTGAGCTACGGGGGAAAATCGAAAATTTGGCAATTTTAAAAATTTGCCATATCTTCTTTAATATGCGAGAGATTTTGATTCTGTAAAAACTTTCTTGTTGCAACTTTTAACCGGAAACAAAATGGCGGACTCAAAATTTTAATGCAACGTTTCGTTTTTAACTGACCATTACCAGGACCGAAAACTTAAATACGGACATGAATTTTTGTTGCGTAATTTTGTATAGTTTGTAGTGCTCTTTTAATTGGTTTAACTTATATTTTAATTTTAAGGCGTTTCGACCCCAAAAACCATCATCAGTGCTATATTTTAAGTTTTAGTAATAGGGACGGCCCTGGAAAATCGAATCTGTTTTTTATTTTAAACTTATTGTTTTGGTTGCTTTAAACTACAAGGGCCATCCAAAATCTGATAACGCCATTTTTCAAGTCTCATTAACATCAACGGAGTTTTCCATAAGGACTCATCGAAAATGGCACACCCTGTACATAAAGATTACACCTCAAATAAATGCAAAGCGCATGCAAAAAATACTTACGTGTAATAAAAGGTCCGCGGCTTTAACCGCGCAAGTAAAAAAAAATGCATTTCTGGATGCTGAGAATTCGCCTGAATTCAAATGTATATTTTTTGCCTCATTTTTTTTTGTTTTGGCGGTCTTGCGAAGTGAAAGTCTTTCGCGGTAAATTCTTGTGCGCTAGGGGCTAGAAAAGTAACGTGATTTTAGCAATTTTACTGCATAAATACGTAAATGGAGGAGAATTTAACGTATTGCGAGTGGGGGGGGGGGGAAGTTTGCAACGCGGGTCGAAATAAAAATTTGTAAAAATTGGTGTTAGACTTGTTTACTAAGATGTAATAATTATTTACCTACTCGCGTGCGATAAAGCGCACTTTAACGCCCTTATTATCGGGCGGAAAGTAGTACTTTACCGCACTCAATACGGTAAAGTTAACGTTATGGCACTTTACCGCACTCCGTGTGGAAAGTAATACTTTTCCGCACCCGACGACAGTTGCACGAACGACGCGAAGCGGTGTTTGGGCAAGCCGTCAAGGGCGGAAAAGACACACACAAATTTTTCCTACTGGCGTCAAAACCGTCTGGACAAGATTAAATTTTCATTTTTAGGTATTAAAATAGCATAAAACTGTGCTACATTTGAGTTGAAAAATATATCTAAAAAATCGAATTGGACCAAAAAAATCGTTAAAAGAAAGCGTACGTAAAAGTATTTTTTACGTACGCCGTGTGCAAAAAACTTTTCCGCACGCCGTGCGGAAAAGACACATTCCCGCACGGCGTGCAACTTCCCGGACGCAAATGCAAATGCAAAAGTGCACTTTTACGTACGCTAGTAGGAAAAAGTATTTTTTTTATTTAAGAAGGTAGGATTCTCGTCCAAACAGTTTGACAGTTTTAAAATTATTCTTCAGGTAAAGCTGTGATTGTAATTTAAGGCTTAAAATATTCTAGCAAAATTTAAGGGATAAAATTTTCGATTAGGCAATTTTTACTATGTTTTTTACATTTTTATGCTATAATTTTTTTTCACATTTTACAGCTTTCTTTCTAAACTTTCGATTTCTAGAATAAAACACTCACACTTTTCAAGTTTTCACTGTTTTTTAACCATTCAAAATAAGTACTGCAAAAAAAAAATGTCTTTGTTAAAATAAAAAATATTTAAGGTTGTTGAAGAGAGGCAGCAGGCTATAGAAAAGTATTTCAGAGAAATATGAAAATAATTTAAGACAATTGTTTAATAAAAACTTCTGTTTTGTGATCTGTCTGTGTTTTTCCCTTGTAAAAACCCTTTTAAGATTACAAGTTTAAAATTCCAATAAGTTTCACTCAAGTTTAAAGGAAAACCCTCATAATTAGATTATAAATCACATGGCTTTGAACATATTTGTGGAAAAATTTCCTTAACTCAGGGCCGGTTTCCCAATAGCGGGTTACCAGAGAGTTAAATTAACTCGGCCTATAAATCCCAGTTTTTTGCCGTTTTAAGTCAGTATTTTTTTTTTGGTTAACCCTGAGGTAAGGTAACTTCCCAGACAGCACAAATTTCCATCGGATCCCAAACCAGCCGCATTGTCCATGGACCATTTAGGGACATCCATTGGAAAAAGGTTTTTCCTGATACAGTGGATGACAAAGAAACTGAGTCCAAAGGACTTTCAATTTTGAACCATAAAGAACTGCTTTATTTCAGTTAGTTTTTGGATATCCAATGGATAACGATGTTAATATTTATCAAAAAAATCTATGTCTATCGGGCTTAGCCTAGTTGTCACATTAATAAATATGTCTTTTGTCCGATCTGTTTTGGATATCCAATGGATCATATTTTTTCTTATTCATTATCAACAATAACATTTCTCTCATATCCAGCCGAATCATTTGTATATTATATGTAAGCATTTTTTATTATTTTAGACTAATTGGTATTTTAGTATTTTAATACCACCCATCCTTTGCTAGGAACTCCATCCTCGGGAATCGACAAATCAGACTTATGATGTTGGAGTGGTTTTGACAAAACTGTCTACTGGATATTCATTGGAACAAACATATCCAGTGTACTAAGAAAATTAGACCAACTGATATACATTTTTTCCAACAGTGAACCATAAAGATACTTTTTGGATAGCCAATGGATAACTTTTGAACAGAATTTCGTTCCACTGGATAACCATTGGATTTACTATAGTGGTACAATAGTCAAAATATTGAAACTTTTGGACTTTTTTCAATTAATTTTTTATTATTCAATGGATATGCCTTGGACAAAATTTCTTACAGATTTGGTTGTCCAATGAACTGCTGCATTGTTCAGAAAACTCTCTCCACTGGACATCCCTGGGACAGAGTTGTCCTGTCTGAGTTATCCTCACCGTAACCAACTCGCTATTGAGAAACCGGCCCTTAGTGGCGAAAAACCCAAAAAAGTAATGTCAAGTCCATCTTAGTCAATACCGCCCATAAAGTCCAAAAAACTTATAAAAGGCAAAGAAAAACGCAATACAAACAACGAAAAATACGAGCCGCTTTTGTAGCCAAAACCAAAACAAGCCAAACTGAAGGTGAGTGAAATCAGCAACAAAATCACAGATCAAGGATCATTGGTTTAGTTAATGGCGATCCAACACCGTTCTCAGCTAAAAAGGCAGTTAACTCTTATCTCTTCAGTGCTCTTAAGCCCGCTGTTGCCCCCATTTTTATAACCAAATTGACAGGTAAACCATGGATTTTCTGTGAGATTGGTTTGAATATGGCCGCGATAGTAGGCCAAACGATACTAAAACGATAAATAGTTAACTGGCTTTTAAGTTGAGACGGTCAATCAACAATAGAGATATTTTGGATCGCTTATTTGACACTTCATAGTGGTTGTGCTAATTACTGCGTCTGCGCAATAGCTAAACGTCATTCCGTTATCGTAATTAACCACTACCACGACTGTAAGCTACGAATCCATTTCGTTGTGATTGTGGTTATTTTTCTGGTTAATTTTACAGAATTTTGCCCCAATTAATTTTAAAAATAATAAAATATTACCAAGGTTCCAACATATAAACTACCACAGCGGATGTCAAAGTTGTCAATATTTTAAGCGTTCCAAAATTTCCTTATTGTCAAAAAAATGTTTTAATGGTAGAGGGCGAGGAGAATGAAAAATAAATTAATAGGTACACTACATTTCAAAAAATATTAATCATGAAAATGAGAAGGAAAAGAAGAATTCAAAAATTCAATGAAATACAGCGTGTTGTGTTTAGCATAAGAAAGCTGGTGTCAAGAGTCGCAAAAAGTTGTACAACTTTGGTACTTAAAACTTTTTTGTAGCATAAATGATAACAAAAAAAAGTGGGGGTGACATTTGTGGTAGAACACCCTGTGGTTACCCAGCAAACACAAATCGTTGACATTGAATTGGGTCAACGTCGATAACGTCGGCAGTCTGTCGAAATCGGCGACTACGCTCTGGCCCGATGTTGGACAGATTGGGATATTCAGTTTTCGGTCAATAATCGGCAACTGACGGAGGTCCACATTACTACAGTCGACTTTATGCCAACACCACTTTAGGACCGACGATGGTCTGATTGGAACTTTGTTTAATGGGTCGAAAATCGACAACTGACGATGGCCCGATTTACTATAGTCGATTTTATGCCGAAGCCCACTTTATTTGCTGTAGGGGCGACAACGGTCCGATTGGAACTTTGCTTAATCGGACGAGAATCGGCAACTGACGATGGCCCGATTTGCTATAGTCGACATTATGCCAACGCAAACCTTATCTGCTTTAGGACTGATGATGGTCCGATAGGAACTTTCCTTAATCGGTCAAGAATCGGCAACTGATGATGGTCCGAGTTACTATAGTCGACATTATGCCAATGCAAACCTTATCTGCTTTAGGGCCGATGATGGTCCGATTGGAACTTGGTTTAATCGGTCGAGAATCGGCAACTGACGATGGTCCGATTTACTAAAGTCGACCTTATGCCGACGACCACTTTATCTGCTTTAGGGCCGACGATGGTCCGATTTCGTCACTTTAAAATTTTGAAACTGCTTAATAGTTTCTTCCTTGTATGTAGAGATGGGGCTAATGTTACTATGTTCCCTGTAAAGTGGAAGATAATATTATATATATAATGAGCAAAGCTATTTCAAAACTAGAATGCGGACTTGACAAGATGGTGGTACTTCTCTACCAGAATCACCTCTTCTGCCACTTAAACCAGCCCGATTGGTTAAGCACCCGCATTATCGAAATTTTGCAGTTTGCCAACGTCGGATCGTGTCAAGCAACCACCGACAGAGACCGACGAGAGGCTGATGTGGGGCCTTATTATTATACACTCATTATCGGAAATTTATGGTTTTCCATTGTCGGGCCGCTTTAAGCTACCATCGACGGACCTCCGTCAATCGCCGACGTTAGACCGCTTTAGGAAACCAATTTCGGACTTGAATAGTTTACCGATGTCGGGCCGAGACCAGCTTGCCTACGTTAGACCGACCAAATTAAGCAGTTATGGGCGGATAGTCGGTACCATGTGGTTAAACCATATCGGACCTTAATCGCACGGCGACGGTATGCCGATGTCAGCAAAAAGTAAAATTTACCATTGGTCCGACGGCGGGCTACAGTCTAACGCTGCGTCGGCAATCGGACCGACGAAGGCCCGAGGGAACCGTGTTTGCTGGGTAGGTACCAAACCAATTTTCAAATCTAAAATATCACAGAAAGGCGAGGAATACGATGGCCGGACTTTAGCTGGAGTGTGAGATTTATTCTAAGCTTTATTTGCATAATTTTAGTCAAATTCGAGGAGTAATACAGATTTTAACTAGACGACATGAGCACTGCAAAAGTTTAACGGAAAGTGGAGAAGTATTAAATCTAAACATATACTAATAATAAATCATTTCTGTAAATTATTATTTTTTTTATTTTTGGTGTCGGCTATTTCTGTTTTTTTCAGCATCATGCAAAAACTACTGAACTAAATTTTAATGCAAGTTTCACCACTGCATTCCTTGAATTGCCGTCGGCAGTACATATGAATTATTCAGTATTCAGCTAGTTAATTCAAAATATCGACGATTGGGGTCTTATATTCTGTAAAATTTGTAATAAGCAATACTCGGCGGAAAAGTTTAAGTATCGCGTACAGTCAGCAATGGAAAATCTAAAAGTAAATTACATGTAACTCGAAGTGCGTGGCTCGATTTACATCCTGTTTGGATAGTGAGACGCAATGGGAATTTGCCGGTATCTCAGATTAAAAAATAAAAAGAGATATAACAGTAAACATTAATACCCATCCATAAGGTTTATTTTCCTATAAAATGCACGGTTGCCAATTTGCTGCGGGATTTTGTAAGAACAAAACTGTATTTAGTTAGTTAGTTTTTGAATCTCTTTTTTAATTATATTTACTATGTTACGCATTTTTATACAAGGTAATTAGCCTCAGCTAATAACCTAAATTTTCTAATTTGAGTAATTACTATAATTAAATTTTTAAACAATTTAAAAAAATACAAACCGGCAACGTTGAATCAAAGATAAACAGGGAATAAATTATCTTTCTTTTCTGTCACTTTTCTTTTTCGGTCACAGCTGACTCGGCAGTGTTTTTAACGGGATTTGGTGGTATTTTGTGATTTTTGACTCTTATTTTGACTATTTTAAAAAAAGAGCTATTAAGTTCATCATCAATAACATGATTTTAGTAATTGTCTGCATACAACTAAAGCATGGCTTTTTTGGTTACCGATGCACAAAAACTTTTTTTTTATACCTTTATCAAAAACATGATTTTAATAACTGTCTGCAGATAACTAAAACATGGCTTTTTTGGTTACCGATGTAAAAATTTTTTTTTTTGATCACGGGTGCAAAAAAAGATTTCTGTTCGTTTTTTACCCAAAGTTAAAGAGAAATTACGGAAAATAGTAAAATTGAAAAAATCTAATTATTCTTGCGTAAGAATTAAGCCATTTCCGCCAGTTTTCACCAAGTATTTACGAAAATATCAAATTGTCAAAGATTAAAATGTCCCAACAATGAACGTCACCGAGTAAAAAGACACATCGCTATGGAAACGATTGTTATTTCATTTACCAGCCGCCTTGATTTATAGTGTAAAGATGGTTTATTGCGAGAAGTTCTCTTCGTTCGAGATTTTTAAAAGTATTTGCCTGTTTTTCTCGAATTTTATGATAAAGGTATTTAAAAAAATAGTGTTAACAACTCGAGGCTAAACTGCGCTTTTTTTAATCGCATTTTTAAATACCTCGCTGCGCTCGTTATTTAAACCGACGCTTGTAAAAAAAGCACTATCTTAGCCACTAGTTGTTAAAACTACTATTTGAAGAACAGCACAATGCGTGATATGAAACAAAAACAGAATATTTCCACCTAGAATTATTATTTTGAAGGTAAGGGATTGTGTCATTTTAGCTTGGTCATTGGCGTAGTTTTGTAGCTTATTTATATATTTTAAATCTGAAATTATAATCTCTTTGTACTAAGTGTATTTTAAAACAACTTTGTATTGTGCTGCCGAGAACTCAGTTAATATCTAAAGAATTAATTAAAATTCGTACGTACTGGCCATGGTGTCTCGTCGAAATGCACCCGCAATTTATTACTATTTATTTATAAATGTCATGGTGGTTTGATGGGTAGTCTGCTTTCCTTACGAGCGGGAGGTCGTGGGTTCGATTCCCACCAAAGAAAGTTTTGTTTTTTTCCCTTTTTTTTATTGCAGTTATTTTATGGCAGTGGAGCGCTGTTAGTTTTTAGTCGCAGTTTAAGGGCCTTGTAGTGCTGTCCATGTAAGGCTTCTTTCTTCGGTGAGTAACGAAGTTGGACACCACTATAAATTCTCTGCACGCAAAAGTCGCCGCCACTGGTAATAGAAAAAGCGACTTTAAATAGTGTTGCCGTTTTATTCGTCTATCTCTTTTCTCCTCCTGTGTTCGTCTAGAAGGGTGTTGGATTGTAAACGTTAGAGAATTTCCAAAGGGAATGTTTAGTCTCTTATTTATTAGTCTAAGGCCGGTATGCTATTAAATACTTTCTTAGCGGAGTGGAGTAAATCTATACAAGTAAATTTATTGATAGACCTACGGGACGCCTTCGGGATACAATTCCGAGCAATGTATTTGATTGATTGGTATTCGGAAAAGGCAGAGCCGTATAAGGACTCTATTCTCTCATCATATGAATCTACGGCACGCTGCTCCTACAAAATCTTCAACATCCTTTTAGTAAATACGTATAGTGCATGTAAATCTTTCATGGCATATACAGGGTGTTCATTTGAAAACTTACCGCTCAAGATTTACGAATTTAGAGTCTAATGTTGAAGAAATCCGCAGACACGTCGATTTTTTGTTCGAGGGGGCACATTTTGGTTATCTTAAAATTTTTGTAACACGCACCCCCTTTGAGGGGTAAACTTTACCCCTAAATTTTGAATAGGTAAAGTGAGTCGAGTGATACCTTGTTTTAAAGGTCTGGGGGGGGGGGGGGTCTGGGAAAATCTATCGATTCATTTTTGAGCTATTCATTTTCAAAATAAACTAATAATACCGGTAAATGATAAAATGTATCTGCTTAACTAAAACGCCAGTTAACTCTTTTTCGATTTAGTATCCTTTAGCCTACTATAGCGGTCATATTGACACCCAACTGACAGAAAATCCATGTTTTACCTGTCAATTTGGTTATAAAAATGGCGGCTATCTTTGGCTAAAGGGCACTGAAGAGATAAGAGTTAATTGGCTTTTTAGTTGAGGACGGTGTTGCCCAGGATTTCTCAAAAAAATATTCTGTAAAAAAAACTATTTTTGCATTGGTTTATGCAACTGTAAAAGTGAAAATCTCAGAAGTTACGCGATTGTAAAGTCAATCGAAAGACCTTCAGAACAATGTATCACTCGACCCACTTTCCCTATTAAAAATATAGGGGTAAAGTTTATCCCTCAAACGAGGTGCGTGTAACAAAAATTTCAGGACAGACAAAAGGTGTCCCTTTTGAATAAAAAATCGACATGTCCGAGAATTTTTCTAAAATCAGACTCTACACACGTGAATTTTGTGTGGGAAGTTTTAAAATTAACACCCTGTACATATCATATAACACTAACAGACATTAGAGACTATAACCTGTCCCGTTAAATAAAAGAAAATTCAATTATAAAATCATTCACTATAGGAACAGCAATTCGTTAAATCAATTTTTTATCCGGACCTTATTTCTTCAAACCCAGTCAATAACAAATTAGAAATTTATAAGACCCGTTTTTAATCAAACCATTGTTCATCAAACTCATTCAATATCAAACCCGTATTTCGTAGAACCCGTAATTTATCAGAAAATTTTTGTTAAATTAATTGCGCATTTGCCAATACCACATGAACCGGAGGCGTACTCGCAGGTGGCGCAGTGGCGCGGCGTTTTGATGCATTTTTCGTTGTTACGCACGCATACTTATAGGTTGCGTTCAATAGTTTGTGTATATATGTCACTTGCATTAACCCGTCTTGCATGCATGTGTTATTGGCGAATGCGCAATCAATTTAGCAAAAAATTTTTGATAAATTAGGGATTTGATATTGAATGAGTTTGATGAACAATGGTTCGATTAAAAACGGGTCTGTTAAATTTCGAATTTGTTATTTAATGGGTTTGATGAAATAAGGTTCGGATAAAAAATTGGTTTGACGAATGGCAGTTTTTATGGTGAATCGTTCCTACGATGAATTTTTTTATTAAATACGGTCTGATATATTCCTGGTTTGATAAACCCTAGGCGTTCCAACAGTTAAGATGGAAGCACAATTAAAAATACAAGCTACACGATATTTAGCAACATTTAAATTAATGCTGTAAGTTAAAATGAAAATACTACATACTTACAAGCCACTGGTGACAGATGACAAATAACCGAAACTTTGGTGTTTCGTAGCTGGTAATTTGTATTTTGCTCATGATAAGTGGGGTTCTCCACCTTTACGTCCCTTTCAGGCTCCCCAAAACTTTGGCACAGAAAAGTTCACGAGAAGAAGTATTGAGTCGCGTTTTACTTTTTAAGGCTTAAAACTTTGAACATATGGTCTTTTTGATCCGAACATATGTCCCTGATATCGTAGTCAACGTACATTTGTCCCTAAAATCGTGGTAGTCATACCTTTATGATGTTTATTAACCAAAACGGACGTGGTTATTTAGCTGTGGTTATTTGACATTGGCAAGTAATCGAAATATCAATACAAATTGACCTCACCTCTTTGAAACACCAATTCAATCATTTCTTCCATTATGTATCAACCAAATTCAAAACACACACAAAAATAAAATTTAAGCTATTATTGAAAAGTTAACCTAGAATTATGGCAGTTTGTTAAAGCTTGGCGCGTTCAAAAAGCCTATGTTTCGCCTGACAGATCGCTACAGCGTCGACTCCGTATAAAGATAACCACGTATTAATTAATTATTACACAAAATGAAATAATGAATCGATTTTATTATCAAATTTTTTTCTGTATATTTACCTATGCAAGTATTTTATTGTAAAAAATGGTGGGGCGTCAGCAGTCACGTGGCTTATATATCTATCGGAGTCAGTGGCGGTCCCAGGGGGGTGGGGCGGCGGGGGGGCGATCGCTCCCTTCTTTGTTCCAGAAAAACGTAGGCAACAAAGATGCTGGTGGTAACCCTGAAGTCTTTGGAGAAAAAACGAGAAATTGCAGAACGTTCCTTTAAAGAGAGAGTTTAAGAGACTTTAAATTTATAAACAAGTTTTAGACAAAATCATTTCGGACATAAAATCAAGATTCAATAACGAGACTAAGTACTTTTGACCTGAACATATTCATACCAAGTTTTGTACAACGTAAAGTCAAAATCAGGGCAAAATTAACTAATGTCATTTCTAAATACTATAAACTGTTTGATTGATGCAAAACACAAATTCTTGAACTTTTATTGGGAGAAGTAAGTGTTCGGAAACAATATTGGTCAAAAGTAGGCAAAAGCTTAAATCAAAACGTATATGATAACATTTTCGAGGCAATGAACAAGTGTGGCGATATTTTTCCGTTGACAAAAACATTCTTGGATATTTGTCAGTAAGTAATGTTTCGTTAGAAAGAAGCTTCTCCTGCCTAAGAAGATTGAAAATATAAGTACTTAAAAACACTATGACGGAAAATTGTCTGACGGGCTTAGCGTTGCTGCATACCAACAGACATATTGAAATTGACATTAAGCAAGTCATTGTCCGGTTTGCCCAAAAAAACTGGAAACGAACTTTTTTTTGATATAGGCATATTATATTTGAGATATGCAATATACAAGGTAATGATTCAACTTAAAAAGCTTTTTAGATCTCAAAAAAAAAAGTATTTAGCTATCAGGTTTTGTTTGTGGTTTGTTTGTTACCTATTTTTTTTATAACTCAAAAAATTATATATTATAAATTCGCTTGCGCTATAACACCTTTGATATTTACGGTATTAGTTTAATTTTGTAGTGTCACTTTCTTAAAAATTTTCGCCTGCCTCGCTTTGAAACCATTGATATATTTACAATTTTATTTTAATTTTAAATCAAAAAATGCATTTTTCAGTGCAATTTTCTTAAAAATATTTACGATTTTAGTTTAATTTAAATTTTCGGCGCATTGAAACATTTTTTTAAATAAAAAAAGCATGAAATAAACAACTTAAAATCTGAGTACCTCCCCCCCCCTAGATTTTAGGCTAAAGCTCCGCTTGTAGTTACTAAGTTTTGTTTGCATATATTGATATGTCCAGTTTTTTTATATCGAAACCGCCCCCTCCCCCTTTTCAAAAAGCAGGGACCACCACTGATCTGACTGAAGCCCTGACAATCTTTATCGTTTCTACAGATTCTCGTCAAAATGTAATTCCTTATCCAAATGTGAATAAATTCTTATTTTTCTTTAATATCTCAAAAACTAGAGAAGTTTTTGTTGAAAATCCCTCTAAATGTGAAAACGCTATTCGCTGGCTGATATACGGTTCGTTGAGTTAGTTCAATCCCCTTCCTAACTTCTTTGTAATCCCTCACCCCTATCGAAAACTAATCAGCTCATCGCCTCGTGAAAAATTTGATAAAAACCGGTTTAGCGGCTTTAGAGTTATCGTGTCCCAGACAGACATCATATCACAAAATTTTGTATTTAATTAACTCATATATTTAGTTAAAAAAAAAATTCCGATCACTGCAGCAAGTTACCTACGCTGATGGTTACGCATTCTGGAACTCCCTGTATATGTAGAAATAAATGATTAGAATTCCAAAGCCCCCATAGGAAATCGAGAACGACATAGTGGGGCGCCTCTACAGAGTGTTTCAAAACTCAGTATCAAGATTTTAATAGCGTATTTTTCAGATCAAAATAACACGTTTTTTTCTTATAAACATGTGTTCGTTAACGCTTCGTTAACGATTGACAAAGTGTTATAATTTAATAATAGGTTTTTCCTGCGAGCGTGCGGTGCAAAAAGTTTCACGGAAAAATTTTTCCCGCACGCTGTGCGGTAATAGTTATTTACCTAACAAGTGTGGAAAGTGATACGTTTCTGCACGCGACGGCAGTTGCACGAACGACGCGGAGCAAGCCCCGAAAAACACGGGGTAAATCCATTCCCGCACGCAAATGCGTGCGTAAAAATGCACTTTTACGCACGCTAGTAGGAAAAAGTATTTTCCTACGAGCGTGCGGAAAAACGATTTTATCGCACTCATTTCCCTGCGGAAAGTGCCACTTTTCGGTACGCCGGCGCCGTGCGTGAAAAATTTTTTTCTCATTCCGTGCGCGAAAAAATTTTTCACGCACGCTGTTGAGCACGCTTGTTGTTGAACACGTTGTTGCTCAGTGATGAATCAGGAAGACTTGAAGTCGACGATGACATAAGCAACATGACCAGTGGTACTTTCAATGTTACCGTAATTAATAATTACCATAAAAATTAATTTTTTAAGCTTGCTAAGGTTTTGTTCTGAATAAATCATAAAATTCGTAGTTTTGACTACTTTTTCATTTTTAGTCTGGTAGGTTTAACTAAAATAATGACAAAATATTTTGATATTCCGCACGCTCGTAGGAAAAATGTTGTACCTAACGCGTGCGGAAAGTATTTTCCGCACTTACAGTTTACGCCGGTGCATGCGGAAAAGGATAACTTTCTGCACTTGTTGGGTAAATAACTATTTTACGAACGCAAAAACTTTTTCATGCACGCAAAAAATTTTTCCCGCATGCAAATTTTTTCTCGTTGGGCAAATTTTTTTTACAAAATCATATAAAACAAGACGTTTTTAATTTTCCTCACGCTCGTAGGAAAAATGTTGTACCTAATGATACGTAACGGCTTGCCCGAACTCCGCCGGCGCAGCGCGTCATTCGGGAAAACGCCGGTGCATGCGGAAAACTATCACTTTCCGTACTTGTTAGATAAATAGCTACTTCCCTATCGTTATAGTTTTAAATAAATCTAGCGAATTACAAGAATTATATTGATTTTTTTCTCGATAACAGTCACAGATGCGAAAAAATTACAAAAAAAAGAGTTAATACCGTACAATGGAGTGTAAGTGTAAATTGCTGCGGACCAGTTTTTGACACTGACAATGACAGTTCCATTTAGCTTCTGTGTTTAATTGTCAGCCGCCATAATGAAATTGGTCCGGAGAATTCGGAATGAGGAGTAATTAGGAATCCACTAGACGCGCACTACAAAAAGGTTCATGGGGCGAAAAAGGTCGCTGGAAAAAATCTCTCCCTAAAACGTAACTCTATCTAAATATCTCAAAAACTGCAACAGCTATAAGGCAAAAAACTAAAAAAATCTTGAAACTTTTAACGCTTTGTAGATCGGAAACAAGGCAACAAAAAAAAGTCTTATTTTGTCCTCAAAATACGCTCTTAAAATATTGATACTGAGTTTTGATACACCCTGTCCATACACCTAATATCTCTTTTATAAACATTGTCCAGCGAGGAGTAATTTCGCCTAAAATTTGCATAAAATTCCAGAATTAATTAAATACGACCCTGGACCGAATAGATCTGTGGAAAAAGCTCATTTAAATGTGGATTAACGCGGCCGCATTATATTTCCTATTAAAAACCTACTAACTCTACATCTTTCATACTAGGGACTTATCGGTACATAAAGTCGGCATAGCTTGACTTTTACAAAATCGGCACTATTTTTGACAATTCCGCACGAAGGTTAAACAACAACTACTTATTTTTGGGCACTTTACACACCTGCTTTGAAATTACTGGGCATGTCTTTTCTTGACGACCTTAATAATGAGTAGACAGCGGTGAGTATTTGCCTCTCTCACTTTTTTACAGGTGAAAAGTGAGAAATTTGTTCATTCACGGTCACGAACATCAAGAATACACAGCCTCTGGAACCAATCCTCGCATATTTCGTGTGAATCACCCCTCCCCCCTTGTAACACTTTATAAAACTTTCAACTACCCGTCTTGCTGCGTTACGGTAATTTATGGATGTCCCCTAAGTTGGTTACTTAACGTTCTTGCGACTGAAAGTTTGAGACAATCACTTAGTTTATACGGGCCCGTTAAAGCGTTTAAATTTCAAACCGTTTTCCTAAAACGGATGTATAAACACTACCTAAACCGTTTTAAAAGATTCGATGCGCTTTAGCTAAAATCGTTTTAAAAATACGGATTAGCGTTTGTAAAACTGTTTAAAAGTGCGTATAAACCCTCAAACCGTTTTTGAAGCCAGTGCTGCCAACCGAAAAGTTCAAAATGAGTTTAAGGTCGATTCCGATATGAAACCAGGTATGTACCCACTATACCAACCAGTCGGCTTTTGGTTGCTTCAAGGTTGGCAGCGCTGAAGCATCTGATCCGAAAGCGTTTTTAATTTCAACGTATAAACAGTAGGCGAAATGCGCATTGGCGGTAAACCGCATTAAAATAAAAACGGCTTACAGGCCGTATAAACTAAGTAAATGATGTATTTGAAATTAACTCTGTGTTTACACGACGTTTCGATCAGTACAATCTCTGATCGTCTTCAGGTACAAACACAGAGTTAAGTTCTTGCTACTATTACTACATGCCGAATCGGGCGACCTATAAAGTTGACATAATGAAGGTTAAGCCTGCCGAACGGCATCGACAGAGATTTTAATTTAAATAAATATTTTACAAAATCAATGAATAGCGAGCTTGCCCTTAAACAAGGTAATGGTAACCGTAGATCCGGATTTCGCACTTGTGGTGCTCATCAGTACGGTGGTGCTAGGAATTAGGAGATGAAATGATGATGAAAAAATATGACACAGGATTCATGTAAAAGACAACCATCTGTCAAATTGCAGAATCAGCAGATGTACCTTCAATTTGAAGGAAAATTAAGCATCTCTACGGAGACAGATATAATTATCGTTACAGATATCCTAAGCTCTGAAGTTGATAAATCTAAAAAGGGATTTAGCGAGGGTGAATAAATAACAAAATCAATGAATAGCGAGCTTTCCGTCAAAAAAGGTAATGGTAACCGTAGATTCGGATTTCGCACTTGTGGTGCTCAGCAGTACGGTGATAGGAATTAAGAGATGAAATGATGATGATTTATCAACTCCAGAGCTTAGGATATCTGTAACGATAATTATATCTCTCTCCGTAGAGACGCTTAATTTTCCTTCAAATTGAAGGTACATCTGCCGATTCTGTGTCATATTTTTTCATCATCATTTCATCTCCTAATTCCTAGCACCATACTGATGAGCACCACAAGTGCGAAATCCGGATCTACGGTTACCATTACCTTTTTTGAGGGAAAGCTCGCTATTCATTGATTTTGTTATTTATTCACCCTCGCTAAATCTCTTTTTAGATAAATATTTTAGTTCAAAGTTTATATATTTTTTCTTGAATATGTAACGCTCTCAAGAATATTACGCTTTCATCCCATGTGATCACTCGCCATAGATCTATGCCGCACCCTGTTCAAGAATACCCATCCAAATAGCAGAGCCGTTTCCAGAGCGTGGCAGTGTGGGCAACTGCCCACACTGTGTTGGTCCAAGGGCGGAAAAATTAACAAAAAATTATTATAAAACAAAAGCAAAAAGCTAAAAGCCAAAACTAACATGGAACGACTAGGTAACCCATTCACTTCAGAAAGCAAGGAGGGCCTTCTAACGGCTACACCTCTTGTTAAACAGAATAAGTAACAATTCTCATGACTTGGAAATCGAAATTAAGAAAGGATCTCAGGTTACAGCCTTAAACTTATAACAGATACTATTTCTAAATATCAGCAAACTTGACAGAGGTTACAAGACCAAAACCAGGCAAATGCATTCCTTACAATCCCATACATTAAAGGAGTATCAGAGAAAATTCGAAGAGTAGCGAACAACTTTAATATAAAAACCGCCTTTAAATCTAACAATACAACTCAAAGCCTTCTTAGTAAAACAAAACCGGAAAACCAACAAAATAAGGAATGCATTTACCAAGTTCCTTATGAGTGTGGTGAATTATACATAGGTGAAGCAAAAAGACCACTATCTGTTAGGCTTAAGGAACATCAGACGAATACCCAAAGAGGTGAAATAACGAAATCAGAAATCGCCGAACACGCATGGTCAAAGCAACACCGAATGAAGTGGACAGAAGCAAAGGTTTTGCACAAGGAGTGACACTGGAAGAAACGAAAATTCCTTGAAGCTGCCTTTATTGGGCAGAATCAGGGTATTTTCAGTAAACCAAGTGTTGAAATTCCAAATATTTGGAAGCCCCTCCTTGGGCGGAGCCAATTTCTTAAACTTGTGATTTCCCATACTATATAAGTACGTAGCCTTAGAAATAGATTGTAGTTGGCACCTGAAGACGATCAGAGATTGTACTGATCAAAACGTCGTGTATAAATAAAATATAGACAATGGTCCGAAACACAGAGCTAATTTCAAATACATCATTGTCTCAAACCTTCAAACAAAGAAGAAGTACACTTAATGAAACCCAACTAAGGTTATGAAGGCAGGTCGTCCGCGTCATACTAACATAAGCTGCAAAAGGGTAAAGAGACTGCAAAACTTTCAAAATAGAGCGGTAAGGCAAATGACGAGAGCTCCTTGGTTTGTGAGGAATACCCAAATCAAGGAGGAATTTGCATTCCGATATCTCGGAGACTATTACGGAGCAGAAGAAAAATCTCACGAGACGGGTACAGGGACATGATAACCCCTTGGTATAGAAAGCTTTCATGTACCAACCCGGAGGCAGACCAGGGATCTAGCGCAGACCCCTGGATGCCTAAGAAAGCAAAGTCGTGAAGGATTCATAATTGAAGTCTGACTAAATCCAAAAGGAAACACAGACTAGAAGTGTAAGAGGTACATTACCTTACACGAACTACGCTATGAATCTTAGTAGTAGTAGAACTCATGAAAAGCAACAAACTTTGCACAGTTGTTCTTTAGATTAAAAAAATCGATTTGACTTGCAACTATTCTCCCAAAACCTGCGCAGGCGCGGTGTGGAGTGGAGAGGTAAAAACTGAAGGGGTTTATATGTTCTTAAATTTTAGTTTGTTGTATATAATCGTCATTGATATCAATTTATAGGTTTTCGATGATGACCAAACCGAAAATTATCACCTCCATTCGTTTTAAGGTTCCTGTAGTTGTTGTTGTTGTAACCAATATTGAAAACATAATGACGTCTAAATAATAAAATTTAAAGGACCTAAGCCAAATGGTCTGCGCAAGTTATGGTGCAAAATCTGTTGCTCTGATACGGACGTTTTGATTTTGGCAGTGTCATTTTATTACAAATTACATGAGCCGTTTCATTCCCACAAATTGCTCTGGCTCTAAAAAAAAGAGGGATCGGAGGTACTAAAGGGTAAATGCAACGTAGGCATTTAATCGCGATTGGCTATCTAATCCATTCTTTTTCTCTCTTGATCCCACATAAATAAACAAGATGGATTAGCTAAACTAATCAGAATATTTTTACGTTGCATCTGAGGGTATGAGGATTTCGTGCATTCACCGGCTGTGGTACGACCTCTTTTTTCCTGGGGAAAGGCATTTGCTACAATTTCCAAACCTTCCATGCAGATTGGCGAAAGTCTGGAAAAATTTGTTGTCAGGCTATATGGGTTTCAGGAAATCGTTAGTGTCAATGAGGCAAGAAAACATTTATTTATATCTCAAAGCAAGCCGTTGAATTTATTGCCATCAGCTGAATCTGCCATCCAACAACATTAAGGGCAGTATATCAGCCAGGACAAGTTTTGGGGTAGATCAGCTGATAAGTTTTAAACTGCCGAATTAACCTCACCTCACCTTGGAGGTGGTATAAAGGAGAGGCCAAGTGGAAACCGGTCTGCTTAACCAAATATATGCATAGTGCACTACACGATAGGACATTTTAAGATGTCCTTGGAAAAGGAACAACCTACCTTGCACGCCTCCTTGCAAAAAATGTAGAGGGGCTTATAGCAACATAAGATAAGTAACTATGGCATTATAAATTAAATAAAACTATTGTAAAATAAAGTAAATTTTCATAGCTTCGTACCAATCCAGCAACCTATAATTTCCTTTTTAGCCTATATTAACAGGAACCACATTTGCGAAATGACAGTGACGACGATAGTGAAAACGAAAATTTGCACAAATAAACTAGATATCTATTTATGATATAGCTATTCTGTAAGTATTTTTATCATTTTTGTTTTTGTTGTAAAAATTAGCAATTTTACTTATAATGGAATAAGACATATCCTAATTTAAATATCTCCTTTTCTCCTATGACTATTAACCAAGATAAGGATTTTAAGTAAAACACTGAGGGGATATGGGTTAAGATATTAAAATTAAAAATAATCCTGTGCCAATTTTTTCTATTTTAATAAAATCTTCCATTTATTAAAATATTATCAAAAACCCAAATTGCAGCTTTAACACCTTCCCATAACTCCTCAAGGATACCTTAAAATGAATGAAGGTGGTTATTTTCGATTTGGTCTTCCTCGAAAACCTATAAAATCAATACTCATGTCGATAATATCCCGCAAACTATATTTTGTAAATATATGCCTCTTTAACTTTTACCCCCGTTCCTTTCCACCAGCCCAATAGGATGGACATTTTTGGTAAAAAATTGAGTGATATAAGTTAAAATATTGAAATTAGTAACAATCCTATGCAACTTTTTACTTTTTTACTAAAATCTTACACTTTTATTATTAAAATGCCAAAATTGAAGCTTTAACCCCCCCCCCCCCTTGACCCCTTTAGGGACCTTGAAATGAATGGTGGTGGAAATTTTCGGTTTGGCCATCATCAAAAATCTATAAATTTATATCAATGACGACCCCTCTAGTTTTTACCCCCCTCCCCACCGTGCCTGCATAGGTTTTGGGAGAAGAGCTGCGGCTCAAATCGATTATTTTGGTCCAAAGAACAACTGTGCAAAGTTTGGTGCTTTTATCACAAAACGCCGCTTTTTTCCTTTTTACGCACGTGACCCATGCACTATCAGGGCGCACTCGACTTTTCTATTTTATAAAGGTTTTTCCGAAAAAAGAATCTCTAAAGAAGTTTTTTAAAATTGTTCAAACTTTATCTACAAAAAAAGTGGATAAAAACGTCCGCCTTACCTCCAGTCAAGGAAAGATTTTATTTAACTGTTAAGGAGTTATAAATCCTTTTACTGTTTTTAGTAAAATAAGAAAAGTTATATTTTCGACCACCAACCGCGGTAAGTTTATTGTTTGGACAATGCGGGGATATTAAAAAGTAGATTAAGGAAAATTAAAATTAAATTTAAAAACCACAGGGGTGCGTTCAGATTGAACGTCGGGTGACGCCCGGGCGCGCCCTGGCCGTTCAGATTGCTCTGGTTAAAATTTACCTGGCTGTTCAGATTGTCGGTAGATTTTTACCGGACGCTACCCAAACGCGCACTTTCGCACCCCACGAAATAGGTTGATAAAATTTGTCCCGCATGCGCAGATCAAATGCACAACCATTTCTAACCTTATTTCAGAGACAATATTTTTGGTATCTGTGTTTTTTAAATTTGAAGTCTAGTATTTGGCAATGGAAAGAATCAGTACACATTTCCATAATTTGGTGTTGGACGAGGAAGGCAATTTTGTTCTAGATGGAACAATCAAGAGTGGTGAAGTGAATGAAAAAGTGGTGAAGGTGAATCATCCTCAACGAGTAGTTCTTCATTTATAAACGCATTTACTATTACTTCTTTCATAATTACAAAAAAATTTAAAATCTTAAGCGTGAGGTTATGTTAATGCGTCTTGTTCGTTCATATTGAACGAATCGTCGGGCACACTCGGAGTGCACTCTCTATCGGGTACCGGTTACCCGAAATAAAACAATATGGCGCCGTCTTACGTTACGTTTACATCGCATAATTGCGTCTTCGAGAGACTTTTTTAACGAGTTTTCATTGATATTATTTTTATATCTAAATATTCCAAGTGATTTGAAAATATTTGTCGTATGAGTATTTTCAGTTCAAATTCGCGATAGTTAGTGCTTTTTTCATCGTTAGTGTTTTTAAGGTTAGAATGCATTTTTTAGAGAAATGATACAGGATTTGAAGTGGTTTCGGGTTGTTTATAAGCGTGTTTTATTATATCATTTTGGCGATTAAAGCGTACTTAATCCTATGAAAGTGTGCGTTGTTAAGAGTTTGTCCCAAAATCCACCATTTCTCCACATAACATTATAGGAATATTCCCTCATAGTGATTTTTGGAATATTCTATTGCGACTATGACAGGAATGTTTCAGGCCTATTTTTTGTTGCATATTCTTTAAGAGTTATATTTCTTTGGTAATAAGATAATAATATTCCCATGATAACGTGATAATCAACTGATTTCTATGAATATTCCCAAAAAGAATATTTTTGTCAGGATTTTGTCATGTTTGCTGAAAATATTACTATCTTGTGAAAAGAACGCGATTTACATGATTTATAATTATAATTTAGTATAATGTCATCTATTGTAGGTAGATGGCTCTGGAATAAAAATGTTCTCTATGTAACAGGTAATATTATAATATAATATAAGACAGCAAAAAGTTATTTACGTAACCTTTTGATAACTAATCTCAAGTATTACATCAACATAATGGTGATACATTCATATACCTATATCTATATAAGACTAATGCATATTTGGTGGATATCTTAGGATATCCATCTCGTGGCCATCTGGACATGTTTTGTATCACAAAATCATATCCATCAAATATTCAATAGGGATATATACTTGCCATGTGGGATATTATAGTCAGTGCCTAGGTATATTACTATAATTCTTTTAAAAAAACGTTCTGGTCGTATTATAGTCATGTTTCACGTCACGTTTCTATCACATTTATATCACCTGTATGAGCTAAAACGTAACTTATTGCCGGCATGTGTTAGTAATATTCCCAATGGTAAAATGTAACATTCCTAACACATTCTTTGTTCTCTAAATATATGACTATTACATTACAAGAATGTTTAATTGTTATGTGGGCTTACAGTTCTGCTGAAGCTATAATTAAATTCTTTTAGTAATGCTTAAGCAATTACAAGGGCCAAGGTCCATCGAGTGTTTCTGTTTTTCAATTTCCAAGAAATGAGGAACTTGCAAAGAAATGGATGCATGCCATAAAACGAGACAACTTTGTTCCTAGCTAGCGTACATGCGTAAGATACAGGTGAAAAAATACACTGAAATTAGGGTACTGAAACTGTCTTTTGTTAGGTATGTGAAATGCATTTTAAACCTGAAGAAGTTGAACGTTCAACCAAATAACACTGGCGATCTGTTGAAAGTTTCTTTATTAAAGCTTCGTTTAAGAGACCACTATATAGCAGAACCACATATAGCAACGTTTTTTTGAAAAATTAACATTTATGTACTTTATCCACCACTGACAAAGTCGCACTGAAAATGTTTGCCACATTAGTGACACCTTCAGAAATAAGGATAATTTATTCACAAAGTTTCCAGCCACTATTATGTTAAGTAAACTGATAATCTGGGTTTTATTTTTTTTTGCTTTTGGTTAAAATAAAAGTGTAGACAAGCCAAATAAATTTGAAATAAGAAACTCGCTTAAAAATTAAAGTTTTACACCTAGAAAATAAAATCAAAATTCAGTGTTTCAGATACCTTAAACAGTGATTGCCATATTGTGCAAAATAGCAATTTTCGTTTTATGGAAATCATGGCCAAATGAAGAACAGAGACATAAGATTTTGCATACAAGCCTAAAATTTCACTTCCAAAAGCGCTACAGAGAGCTTTTTTAGAAAAAAAATATTTAAAAAAAAATCCAAGATTAGGGCTTGGGCTCTGTAGCGCAATTGGGAGTCACATAATTAGTATGTGTGCAAAATTTCAGCACTTTAGCACTTTTTGTTTGGCCAGGATTTCCAGAATATGATTTGCCCAGGAGGTCCTGGCTCTTAAAGGCCGGTAATTTTTGAGTTACATATTTTTTATTCTTAAGTTTTTCCTTTTTACAAGGGGTAAACTAAGTAAATGTACTAAATAATGGTGCAAACCCAAGTGACGGGTAAAAGCGAGCAATACTTTTGGCATTTTTTTAAAAAATGCTATGTACATACTTTTTGGCTGCACCAGGAGGGTAGTCCATGTGTAGAGAGATGGTACAGGGTATCGAAAAGGACAGAGTCAATTGTAAACCAAAGTAGGCGAATAATATTTAGTCAAAAAAATTGATTAGTACCTAACTGTCCAAAATATTTTGAAGCTATTTTTAAAAAGGATTTTTTTTTGGGTATTTAAAGAAATGAAATTATACAGGTGATATTATATATTTCATATCAAGGTAAAATAAAAACCCAAATTTTAATTTTTTTGCATTAAGTACCCGGTTTTATTTATTTACTTTGGCAGGTACTTATAAAAATGGTATTTGCCAGGTATTTTTTTTATATATCTTCAACATTCTTTTTAATAATAAAAGTTCGTGGCATATCGGACACACATTTTGCTTTTCAATTCATTACGACCAGGCCGCCAAGATCTCATGGATAGTCCAGAAACCTACATGCCTGTTTCATCCTTGTTAGGAATCATCAGGGTAACATAGGACTGTACCTGGCGTATGAAGCATAACATAAACAACCACACCCAGCGAATTTAAACAACTTTCTTCGTCAAACAACGCGGGATGTTGGATGGCTATATGCAGCCAAACGTTAAAGGATGCAAATATCAAAAAGAATGAAATTTGCGAGCAGGATAAAAAAAAAGACACCTACGAAACTGTACCGGTTAATTAAAGATGACCGTTCAAAATACAATGTTCGCAGCAACTCCACCCCCAATTGGAGTTTATACTACGTCGCCTTATATTAGGGCTCAGCAACAATCACTCCGGAGGAGGCTTGTTGCGCAAAAAAAGGCCAAGTAAAATTTAAAAAAAGGAATTTGTTATCCGTGAAAAATAAATAAAAATAAAGGTTCGTGGCATATCGGACACACGTTGCTGCGAACGTTGTATTTTGAACGGTCATCTTTTAGTAACCGGTACAGTTTCGCAGGTTTCTTTTTTTATCCTGCTCGCAAATTTCATTCTTTTTGATATTTGCATCCTTTAACGTTTTGCTTTTCGCTTTATGCCGATAAGCGGGGCACTGCATATATCCATCCAACATCCCGCGTTTTTTGACGAGTTGTTTAAATTCGCTGGGTGAGGTTGTTTATATTATGCTTCATACGCCAGGTACAGTCCTATGTTACCCTGATGATTCCTAACAAGGATGAAACAGGTCTGTAGGTTTCTGGACTATCCATTAGATCTTGGAGGCTTGGACGCTTATTCTTGACGGCCCGTGAGGTGAGGTGAGCTTACTTTCGCCACCTATTTCCACGGGGAATGAACTCACCTCACCTCACGCGACGTCAAGAATAAGCGTCCTGGTCGTAGTTAGAGATGGACAAATTGATCATTTTTGTACTGAACGAATCGATCAGTGATTCGTTTCTAGAATGATCGGATCTTTTGAATCGATCATTAAATCAATCATTTGAAATTAAATAATTAAATTAAAGAAAATGATTACGTGACCAAAAAATAAAAGGTCTGTGCAGGATGCAGCTAAATACGAAATACTCTGCTGACCAAAAATCTATATTTTCATACAGTTTACCCCGCGCGCAGGAATTCTTTTGATTCATTCTGTCTTCGTCGGTCATTTGACTCATTTGACTGATTGAATCATATCGAGCAAACATGATTCGATCACTCATTACTCGCAAGTGATTCGATCATAGTGAACGAATCGTTCACGAATCACACATCTCTAGTCGTAGTGAATTGACAAGCAAAATGTGTGTCTGATATGCCACGAACCTTTATTTTTAATTATTTTTTACGGACAACAAATTCCTTTTTTTAAATTCTTTTTATTTTTTTTTATGTGGATGGTTTGTTATGCTATGTAGGCAATCTAGTTCGAAATTTGAAGGTAAAAAATTATTATTGATGTTTTCAAGATTAAGAATAAGAAACTACGTTATCGTTTAATTTTTATTTTACTTTTTTGTGAACTAATATCAAATGTTCATTTCGATAGATAATTGTGCTTTTGGATTTTTCCAGTTCGTTTATTTCTTTAAAATTTTCAAAAAATGTGTAAGATTGTTTAAACTTTTATGACATGACATTATGACTATATTACAATCAAAAGTCAAATAATTTCGGCCTACGTCCCTTGGGGGCTGGTGGTAACCAAATTTTTAAGAGAAAAGGGGAAAATCTAAGCATTGCTCAAGTTTTTCATGAATATCTCAAACACACACTTAAGAACGGTTTTGAATTGCAGAAAGCCAAATCATTGGTTTATTCACCAAAGTATTCGTTTTTGTTTAAAAGTAGGTGGTACGAAAACAGTAGCGGCTCGTTTTGGAGAAATGTTAAAATTTCAGCTTTTCGAACTTCTTTGCAAGTTACTTTCCTTTGTACTGGTTTTTAGATTTGAATTCCCAAATAATATTTATTGACTTTCAAAATCGACCGCACCTTTCTTTTGCTGTTTTTTAAAATATTTTCTGGTATAGATTACGCTACACGTGGCCTTTTTAGCACAAAGGGTACCAAAATAATTGTTTTTTTTTTTAAATCTGCAGCATCAGGGAAAAAATAATAATTAAGCAGTGAAACTTGGCATGCATAATAAGTAGACCCTTACATAATTTTTGATAAATATTGCTAACATAAAGTTGTTTTTGAAAAGGGCCCCTATTTCCGAAAAATATATACAAATTGTTAAACGTTTAGAAATTATGGTGCAGCGTTGAAATTTGATCACTGACCACTCAATCTTTTTTTTGTCATGTGTTACTTATTCGAAACAAAAAATAGGAAAATATTAATAACAGCCATCCAAAAAGTGATAGAACTATCAGATTAAGAACAAATAGTTGTCGCTATATGAGCTGAAATTAAAAAATAATAAAAAACTTCGAAAATTGGTGCCCATTAAATAAAACTTTTATTTTTTTAATTTGAGCTAATAAAGCGAGAAATATTAATCTGATAGTTCCGAGGATAGTTCTGTCACTTTTTGGATGGCTGTTATTAATATTTTTCTATTTTTTGTTTAACGTCGAGAATTGGGGTCCTAGGCAAGAGGCTTCGAATAAGTAACACACGACAAAAAAAATTGGTGGGTCAATGACTATTTGTGCCAAGTTTCATCGATCCACCATAATTTCTAAACCTTTAACAATTTTTATGTTATTTTCGGAAATAGGGGCCCTTTTCAGAAAACTTTATGTTAGCAACATCTATCAAAAATTATCTAAGGGTCTACTTATTATGCATGCCAAGTTTCACTGCTTAATTATTATTTTTTCTTAATTAAACTTTAGGGATTAAATAGGTACGTTTAATCTCTTTTTTTTAGAGATTAAAGTGGCACTTTCAATCCCTAAGGGATTAAAAAATGACTTCCTGAGGGATTAAAAGTTAATTTAATCCCTCAGCCTAGGGATTAGAAGTAAATTTAATCCCTCAGGGATTAAAAAAAATTATTCCTGGAAAATTATAGTTACATTTATCACAAGACCAGCCAAACAGCACTTGCTCTTGGCCAAGATTTCATCCTTAGTACCCTTTATTGTAGTCGACGAACCATTTGACGTAGAAATAACGTGATTTTAACAATAATCTTTTCCTAAAGTGTATAAAATAATATATAAACTTCGGGATTAAAGCATCTTTTAATCCCTTAGCGAATACGCTTCAAACCTTTCGCCGCGGGATTAAAAGTAGCACTTTACTCTCTAGATTTATAATGTACTATTAAAAATATTTAATTTTATACATTTTGTTTACTGTGCCGTTAAGTGGTATTCAATTTTTTATTTTTTTCTTTAACTTAGTTTTTTCCTACCCTAACGTGCATAAAATAGTATATAAACCACGTGAGTAAAGTTTCTTTTTATTCCTTGACGCATTGTAGCCCTCGCTTTCTTTACGCTAGACACTTTTCGAGATAAAAAGCGCCATTTTAATAATCATAAAGAGAAAAATCTCAAAATACGACTTACTAGATTTTAGAACATGAGCGAAGCGAATTACTTCAGTAATCTGGATGAATGCCTCCCGGCTGGAACGGTTTAACGCTGTTTCCAGATTTAGATAAAGTAGTTACAGCGAAGCCTATGTCGTAATGAATGCTGGAGGCCACATGCAAATAAAGCGCAAAAATCTTGCATCTATTATTTTAGGTTTAAGGGTACGGTAGCGCTCCGCCAACATTTCGCGCCTTCCCCCCCCCCCTTCTTTTTAAATTCAACTTTAAGTAATTTTTATTACACAGTATTTCAAAAGCCAACACACTTATTGATTGATACATAAATCGCCTTAAACCATTTTCCCTCTAAAATCTGAAACGAGTGACAGTTGCGCCAAAAAGCACAGTTAATCAAACGTCAATTATTTTGGTTAGAACCATAAAGATTCGGGCTAAAGATAAAACAAAGCTCTTTACAGAATTGCGAATTTCCATATTTCTATAACACCTATACTGAAACGCACCCCCCCCCCTTTTTAAAACACAACTGGTGACCGCCACTGAATAAATAAATTTCGCTATAAAATAAAAATATTTCGCAATATTTGATTCAGAAATTAAACTATCCTAAAAAATAAACTAAAGAGTATAATAAAATGAATAAGTACTTTTTATTGTAAAAAAATATGTTACTCAAGTCCCCCCCTAGACAATCTCTGCAAAAGCCACTGTATTTTTGATATTCTTAAAATTACCTATAATACTTGTACTAATCATATCAAAGGCAAAACTTATACAGCTCAATTGTCTAGCTTTTATGTAATGAATTCTTTTTGCAAATTTGGTAATTTTTGGATCATATCTTGAAAACTACGCGACTTATCAAAAAAAAATTAAAGTTATTTTTAACTCACGTTAAACCCGTTGATTTCATAATAGTGGGTTTTCTTTACATAAATTAGTTTTTAAAAAGGTGATTTGTTTTATTTTTTTTCATTAAAAAATCTGTTTTTTATATATTTCAGTGCCCAAACGTAATTTTTTAAAGTAAACGTATAAGTTTTTTATGTAGAAAGAAAATACCAATCGAACAAAAAAAGATTTATTGTTCTAGCGTTTATAGACGAATTTTTCATAGTAAACTACTTATACCATGGTTATGGTTATCCAAACCACTCGTATTTTCGCGTGTGTGGTTTGCAAACCACAATCAATTGTATTTGAAATGGCGCATCATGTGTGACGTCATACTTAACTAAACCATAAACCATGTCATTTTTGCGAATGGGTTTTCTTACCATGACGTCAGACCAAACTAACCTGGCAAACTACCTCTTGCAGTTGGTTTGTGATTGTAGTTTGAAAATGAGGTTAGGGGGTCTTCGCTTGCTGAGGTCTGTGTTGGCTGATAATTTTTTTTTTGAAAATACATTTTTTGTGCATTTTCATTGTATTTATAAATTATTCTTTAAAGTGAGCCACGGGCCATCGAAAATTTTAAAAATCGGACAAAAAAAAGTTACATATATCTAAGAGTCCTCCCAGTTTTATTTTTTTCGAATTTTACCCACCATTTATAAACCCGACGTTAACGTTCGACGTTAACCCTTATCTGGGATTCCAACGTCGAGTTTATAAGTGGGGGTTTGCCCTTCTCCATATCTCTGATTTTTTCACATAAATAGATTTACAGATTTATGTGGGTGTAAGTAATAATGCTGGAGTATGCAGTGGTCGTTAAAAAAGAACATTTTATTATCAAAACAGCCCCAACCAACCCATTGGTGTTTGAAAATATAAGAAAAGGAGGTACCTTACATAGCATATATCATGGTACACTTGGATTGCTTTCGATACTTACCTATTTAAAAAATGCAATTGCAGTGTGCCTGAAGTGCCACAATGAAAATCTGTAAAGCATATCGATTTTTTTTGGATAGACTAATTTTAGGTAATCATGCAGTATACGGTTTTCTGCCATTTTTGATTTTTTATGAAAAATTCTTTATGGGGGCGCCTACTAGGGTCCATAGCACTCCAAATCCGCCGGCGCCGGTTTTTTTTTTATTTTATTTTTTTCTGTTTTTTTTCAAATTTTTTTTTCACTAAAACAACCCAATCCAACACAGCCCAACCCAAAACAATCAAAAAACACATTACAACCCCCCCCCCGGCACCCTTTTTTCTCTTTAAAAAAAACCGGCGCCAGCGGATTTGGGGTCCTAGGGACCCTAGTAGGTGCTTCTATAAAGAATTTTTCATAAAACAATCAAAAATGGCAGAAAACCGTATACTGCATAGTTTCCTAATTTTTTTACTCGTTTTTGATCTTTTTGTTTTTTTTTCTGGCCCACGCGCCTCTAAATGCTGTTGAAATTGTACTTCTAAATATTAATAGGGGAACCTAAGTAGGTCTAGAGTCCATGTGGATATGCATTTTTGACATATTTGCATAACTGTCTCTAGGTTGGTAACGCAGCACCATATAGTAGTACCTAGTAGTAATTCTGGTATGTCCAACCTTATATTTACATAAAAGTGAGCTAGTTTAGAAGAAGACAAAATCACAGAACGTAAATTGGTATACTGTATTTGTCAACCAAATCAACTGTTAACCAATAAGTTAACCATGACGTCATTCCTGACGTCATTATCCTAACAAACCACAGAGTGGTTAGGGTCATGACAAATTTGCCTTATAGTATAGTAGATAGTGGCGTTTATGATGTTTTTACAAGGCGAGTTTAAAATGGCCGTCAATTACTTGTCAAAGTGAACTCAGGTGGCACCCCCATTTTTTTAAAATAATAATTACTTAAATAATTTAAAGAATAAAAACAAAGTTTATTGCAATCGTTGTTCCCTAGGGGTCGTTCTAAAAATCACGAAAAAATGGTCCTTCGAGTTTTTTGGATGACATATTTCATTTATTTTTAGGTGACATATGACAATTTTGTTATTCTTCTTTTAAAAGGGCCAGACTTAGCTTAAAAACCAAGAAAATTACAGTGTTGCCGTATTGTAGTGCTACACTTTATAGGTGGCAATTTCGTATCTTTGGTATCCCTAAACATACCTCTATTTATGAGAAAAATTTGCCCGCAACAATAAACAGCAAAATGCTATACAACACTATTCGCCCAGATAGAGTGGACTGGACGACAAACAGAATAGGGACTTATTGGGCGTACTTTTTCGCGTTCCCTTATTAAGGAAAATTGACATTTGACATCTGAGCATGCGCGTGACCTGCGTTTTTATTAAGGGGACTGTAATAAAATATGGTATTCCCTTAATTCGGTACAGTTACCGTACATCCCTTATCTTTAAACATAACCTCAATTATCACGGTAATAGTGATGGTTGGTTTTTTGTTTATTTTGTGGATTTTTAAAATTTATGTGAAAAAATTAACAAATTGGAGAAACCTACAAGGTTGAGGTTCAGCTACCCTGACGATATAATTCTTTTGCGAGAATTTATCAGGGAAAATCCCTACAAGCTTAGAAACTTTAGGTTAGGAATAAGGAAAAGTAACACTTTTTTTAAAGTATGGTTAAGGTTCAACCTAAATAAAATACGGTTTTCCCTTATTATGGTAAAATCTTATAGAGTAACGCCCAATAAGTCCCTAATAAGTTTCTCAAGTGAAGAAAGCTGCTGGGGGGCTATTCCAGTGGCTCATACCGATATCGTTACGTAGCGAATTCGTTATCGCGGCAACACCGCAGTTTGTTTTGTTGTTTCACAATAGCCGCGGCCGTGTCAATTCAACTTTGACAACTAAACTCGCACAAAAATATAAGTTTTGATTTGATTGAGAAAAATTAACATGATTTCTTCTGCGATGGTTGCAGACATCGGGAAACAAAATACTTTTTATAATTCCTGCTGCCTAGTTTCTCCTGTGATCTTGTGTTCTCCAACCACCCGAATGGAAGACGAAAATAAGTTCACACCATATTTGGAGCCCACAAAGAACGGCACAGTAAGTAAAACTAGCTTTTGTTATGGGGAAATATTTGTTTTACTTATCCCAAACTTGTACATCACTGCTATTTTAAGCTGGGTTTATATTTTATACTCTTCTGTAAAGGGAATCGCAAGCCCTTATGATAGAATATAGATAAGCATGGCCCAACTAGTTGAGTTTATCACCCACTTAAATTAAAGTCAGGCTTGGCAAGAATGTGATACATTGAGATAGTTTATTTAAAATGAAAACTACTGACTTAGATTCTTGCAGTTCACCAAAGAAAAAATAACTACTTAAAACAGATTTTGGATAAGTACTATTTTGATAAAACTTATGTATACTTCTTTTTAGGTATAACATGCTAGGGTATGTGAATGGAGCTACATGTAAGAATCATTCTAGTAGGATAGTACCACACAAGACCACAACTCGGGCCACAAATTAACTATGGATAGATTCAAGTAAGACACAGACCAACCTTCCAAGGCACTAAATGAAACTAGAAAAAGATTCGATGTTCAATAGACATAGTGAAACTAACTTTCAGAAGAAACTGATGCAATATACATGTATGCTAAATGTTATTTGTTCTCCCATTAAAAAATAATAAGATAACTTTTAATGAATTAAAAAGTTGTGTAAAATATAGTACAGAAATAAAATTCTATTATTTAATTCTGTTAGGCCACATTTGTTTAAATCAAAAAATTTAAATGTCACTTAAGTGATAGTTATAGAACATTGAACCTATTGTAATTACGATTTTAGAACTTTTTTTAAAAAATTCGCAGATTTTTTGGGGGAGTCATCGAAAAAGTGTGGGCCACTATATATTATTTTAAGTTATTGCAAACTTTTTAAAATAAGGCAGAGTTTTTTTTCAAGAGCCTTTAGATTGGTTTGGTGGGGTAAGTTAAGTACAGTATTAAGTTATTTCAAGCTCTGATTGCTATAAAAAAGAATTGATGAAGATGTTTTAAAAAATTGGACTGATGTGATTTAATATTTACCTAAATGATATTTCTTCATTATTTTACATCCATTTTTAAATTACCTAAATGATATTTATTCCCACACACACATAGCATAGCTTGATATTTATATAGCAGTTGGCTAATTAAGCAAATTATTTTAATTTTTAATACCTGAGTAATATAATTTAAGAAACCTACTTAGTACCTACTTCAAATAAAGGGCCTTAAATGTATGCTGCATTTTTAAATTAACTCTAAAGTTTTACTGACTGACATGGCAAGTTTTTTACAATGCATTTAGATAAATTTATTTTTTTGGCTAGATTAATACTTTATACTAGTTTTTAATTTAATATTACCAATTTATTATATTACAAAGAAAAAATTGATTTGAGTTGATTTTGTCACTCTTAACATTGCTATTAAAAAATAATAAAATTTAGGATAAAAAAACTGATTTATTTTACTTATTGGTTTAAATGTTACTTAGAATTACAAATTGTTTTCTAATATTTCAATAATTGGTGGATTGCATCTTTTCTTTCATCAGCTTGGGCACTGCTAACCTGAAACAAAAAATAAGATGTATTTCAAAATGTAAGCCAGTGAAATGGCTACTTAAGATTGAAAGCTTTCAGGTTTGGTTTATAAAATCAATCAATTACACCAATAGTAACTTTTAATCACCTCACCCTTTGAACAAGAGTATAATCCGACTTATTAGACTTACATCGACTATATCTCACCAATTTTTTGGCCACCAGTTTTATTGCTGTCTGCCAATTTAGATTCTTTTAGAAAAGTACGGACCAAGTTTTACATTACATTCTACTTTGAAAATTTTATTATTGACTATCTTTTGTTTACCCCACATTAATATTTAAGGTAAAGTAGAAACTCAAGTGATGGTCAATGCTTGTGTGAATTTGGTCCAACGCACTTTGATTTAGAAACTAAGGGAGAGGATAAAACAACTTTCTGGCTAAGGTCGTAAAAAAACTTGCCTGTTAAAAAAAACTATATGAATTTGGCCCTTGTATATATTATTTAGAAAAAGTAATGTAAACTGTCGATCAAAAAAACTATCAAGATAGTGAATAATAATTAAAAACCTTGGGAAAACAAAGGGAACAAGTTCAGAAAATTTAACAAGTTGGGATCCAAATGGAAAAAGACTTGAGTTTTTCTTGTAAATTAACGAAATAAGTGTGGCTTATCCCCTAGTTACCCCAAGATCTTTAATTGTTATTTAATGTTTTTTTTTTAAATATCCTGTGGACATAAAAAGTTACCTTAAAACTTTATTCCTCCTTCAATTTTACTAATGAAATTTGAAATATTTAGGTTTTGGTGGCTAATAAAAATAGTAGAATACAAAAACTTAAATTACAGCAATAAAGAAGTGGAAATTTATGTGTGGTTGAAACGAAAGTAGCCAATTTTTTTAATTTTACTGATGAATTTTTGGATGTTAAAATGTTTTCTTTTTAATGTGAAGGTAGCTTACCATATGTGTTTTGTCCTGCTAAAATGTTTAGTTGCGTAGGTGGGGTGGGGTGCTGCCTGCTTAAATGTATTCATCATACATCTTAATAATTACGAGAAATCATTGATCTGAAATTAAATTTAAAGTCATTTATTATAGGTGTGATGTATGAAAATCTATAGTCTAATCAGCTAACCAGTAAGTTCACTTGAATTAATACTTCAGACAATAGCAATACCATGTGCTATTTTTTTTTGTTTTTTTCCCAATATTTTTCCAATTTTGTGCCAAATTTAAAGTTAGTCTTCTCATCTAGGCCTGAATCAAAATGAATTAATTACCTTTCAATACGAGGAAAAAAATGAGCTAACTTTTTCATGTAAAAAGTTTAGATTTTTATAACATATTTTAGGTACTGTATTATCAATTTTACTTATTCTTTTTATTAGTGACATCCATAAAATCTGCATAAAATATGTAACATGAATTAAATAATCCAATTTTTTAAACGTTATCTAACAAAAATGCATAAGATTTGTTATATAGGTCTATATGGTTACCCAGTGGCGTCCCAAAGGAAGGGGGAGTCGAGGTAAAAACCCTCTGATACCGGTTAAAAAAACGAAATTATCTGAAATTATCCCAATAAAATGATTTCTGAGTAAAATGACAATTTATTATTATTAAATTTTTTAAACTTTACTAATTTTGTGTGATGATGGGTTAAATAATTTACTGATAAGAACTAGTAAACTTTGTAAAACAGTAGATAAAAACTAAAAGAGTTTTTAAGACAGGAATTTGATCAACAGTAGAGAGTTTGAAAAGTTAAAAGTTTTATGCATTTTGATTTTGACAAAGGTGAGAAACTTGGTCTTAAAATTATGTAGAAACGCAAAGGTTAAATATTTAAATATGACTATTTATTACTGACATAATTGCGAAACTTAAATGATGTTTCGTCAAAAACCATAATACTCTACTTTTACACAAAAATATTATATTTACACAAATTTTTTTGTTTACTAGATGTAAGTAAACATTTTTAAAACTCAGATTCTAAAACCGAGAGGCCAACACCTCCAATAGGTGTACGAAAACTCGATAATACCTGACAATACTTGACTGTATGGGACAAAATTTTAGGATAGTTTGCATTACTTGACAATAGGTGTACCTACAAATTTAAAATCAGGTGTTGGAATTGAAAACTTACCAAAACTGATTTCTATGGATAATTTATCAATATACATTGAGCAGCTACGGTAAGTGTTTATTCCCAAACTTCATAATTTATTTTCTCTCTTATTAGCACTACAGCATGGGTCCTGCTCTTGGAGATTTTCAACAGTTGACCTAAAAAAAGACCAGTAAATTACATTACATTAAAACATTAAAACTTTGAAAACCTTAAAAAAAGAAAATGTGTACATCAAAATTTGTTTTAGCAAAATAAATTTGAATATATGAAAGTTAGGTACATGACTCTTATCTGTCTGTCAGAGGGAGGGAGTTCAAAAGATCTACTATCCTGTGCAAATTAAATAATTGAAGAAGGGGGGACAGTATGAGAAGGGATGCTAAATTTTTACTTGATCGTGCATAGCAGTTCAGAATCAGCCGCCTCTCTTCAACTAGGTACTCAATGCGGTCTGTTGTAAGTACTATTGTTTATACAAGGCATAATATTTAGTAATTTGGCTATAACCTCAAAAAATACAAACATAAACTGTCCAAATAAATAAAATCAGTGTAATAACCTTGGATCAAACAAATCCTGCATTCTTGAATTTCCAACTTTTTTTTCTTTTCTGTAAAATTATTTTTCGATTTCCTGGCCACTGGCTCACGTCTTTTCAAAATGTATAAACTGAACTTAAAACGGCCCTACTATATCTTTTTGTTTACATTATGTAAGTGGTGTTCTTTAAGCACCAAAAAGAACAGAATAGAATATAAGATAAAGTAAATATAAGTACTTACCCAAACAAAAAATCTGGAGGCACTTCCACACAAGGCCCATGTGGATTTTTCTTTACAGAGAACGTGGCTTTTCCAAACAAAATTCAATAACGGTTGACCACCATCTCATTGTGATCAGATTTTTAGTCCATATTGCGTGCAAAAAGCTCATAAAAATTTCGCCGCAACAAAAATCTAAAAATCTAAACAAACTTGACTGACAGTTGTTTTGGGAAAGTATTGCTGGTTGCGTGCCATTTAAGCCTTCTTTTTAATTAATAATAAGCGATGTTGCCGTAACAGTGAAAATAATGGCGATAGCGATCGTTATCTCATAACGATAGCCCACTGGAATTGCCCCCCTGGTACACTGACGGATCCAAAATACCTTCAGGCGTTGCATCCGGAGCTTATTGCAGCCGGGAAAATATCAGGATTAAACATAGTCTTGGACGAATGGCTACAATTTTCCAGGCGGAACTCATCGTCATTGAAACGAGCGCACGTTGAATGATAGATCATAACTGGCGCAACAGATCAATAAAGATACTCTCCGACAGTCAAACGGCCCTTAAGGCTCTTGAATCCTATAGGTGCTCATAAGTAAGTAGTTTTTATGACACAGTATTCCAAAAGCCAACACACTTATTGATTGATACATAAATCGCCTTAAACCATTTTCCTCTAAAATCTAAAAAAAAGTACAGTTAATCAAACGTCAATTTATTTGGTTAGAACAATAGAGATTCGGGCTAAAGATGAAAAATTGCTAATTTCCATATTTCAACAACACCTATACGGAAATGCCCCCCCCCCCTTTTAAAACACAACTAGTGACCGCCACTGCATAAAAAAAATTCGCTATAAACTAAAAATATTTCGCAATATGTTTAAATTTTATTCAGAAATTAAACTATCCTAAAAAATAACCTCAAGAGTATAATAAAATAAATTACTTAAAATTATTACTTTTTATTGTAATAAAAAACTTAAATGAATTTTCTGAAATTGGCGCCTACAAGTGTGTATGTAATTAGTCAATCAATTTCTTACAAAAGCTGAACCATGCACTGCAGAATTCCTTGTCGGGGGGAGGGGAAGCACTTTAGGTGACATCCTGTGTTGGTAAAAAAATCAAGCATTTTTTTAAACATAGTACTTTGTGATATTATCTTGTTTGTTCCGTAATAAAAAGAAATTTAAAAAATACATCAAATAAAAACCCAATGAACAGCATAAATATGATTTTTCGTTGAAAGTCCAAAACGATAAATTATAGCTAAAATATTTACTTAATAATTCAAACCATTTTAAAGATAGTAGTACCATAAAACTAACAAAACCAATAAAATATAATCATGGATCACCTATCAACCGGTATTATACTCTGTGATATAATCTCGATGAGGCCCAGGAAAAAAGTTCTTGAAATTTTTTAGTAAAATTTATATCCTATTTTTGTTCGTCATTTTTTCATCTTTATTGTTATTTTTGCGATGCTACGAGGCGCAATGCCCAAAGGGCGGGGAGGGGCATTGAATCTCCACACCCTTTACCCCCCACGCTACACCGCTGTTTAGAAGTGATATCACATTAAATCGGCTTATTGTAAATCAAACCTCTATCTGAATAAATAAAATTGAAATCAGACCATCGCTGCACCGTCGCGTGAGATAGAGTGGGAGTTGGCATGACTTTTGTAAATTGGAACAGAAAACCAAAAATTACAATCGGTCCAACATTGGGCCAACATGTAGTTGCTAAATCCGACGCACTGCCGACGTTGGTCCGATTTTATGCCGTCTGTTTGTGTTTGCTGAGACTATATGGTGTACAACCTTTGATTATATAATCGATCTAAGTATATAATCAAAGAAACCACGAATAAGCGACTTATTTTCCCAGTTTTCCTTTATTATACGTCGTTACACGGCATTTTACGACCTACTTAGAGCATATCTTGACCATTTTATATTCCTTTCATATAGATTTATATTTCCAGTTTATCCATTAAAGTTGGAGACGACAATTTCTGGCAATCAAAAGGCCATTTATGACCGGTTTGTAACGATAGGAGACGCACGGGCTCGAGTTTTGTAGTTAGTTTTTATGTAGATCCGCCTGCAAAGTAAATATAGGGTGAACCCAAGCTTTTTAAAAATACCAGAAAAACGTAAATGCTCCATCACTCCCTATAATCTTAAATACCTCGATTTTTTTTACAAGGGACCACATTTTGTTTGAGACAATGATGTATTTGTATTTGTATTTTATTTATACGCGACGTTTCGATCAGTACAACCTCTGATCGTCAGGTGCAAACTACAATCTCTTCCTAAGGCGACGTACCTATATACTATGGGAAATCACTCACTCGTGAAGTTTAAGAAGTTGGCTCCGCCCAAGGAGGGGCTTCCAATTATTTAAAATTTCAACACTTGGTATACTGAAAATACCCTGATTCTGCCCAATAAAGGCACCTTCAAGGAATTTTCCGTTCTTCCAGTGTGACTGCTTGTGCAAAACCTTTCCCTCTGTCCACTTCATTCAGTGTTGTTTTCCTGATTTCGTTGTTTCATATCTTTGGGTATTCGTCTGATGTTCCTTAAGCCTATAACAGAAAGTGGTCTTTTTGTTTATTTTGTTTCTTCTCCGATTTTGTTTTACTAAGAAGTCTTGGAATTGTATTACTAGATTTAAAAGCTGTTTTTATATTAAAGTTGTTTGCTACTCTTCGAATTTTCTCTGATACTCCTTTAATTTATGGAATTGTAAGGAATGCATTTGTCTGGTTTTGGTCTTGTAATCTCTGTCCTGTTTGCTGAAATTTAGAAATAGTATCTGTTATAACCTTTACGGGCTGTAACCATTCTGCTGCAGATCCTTCTTAATGTTTGTTATTTCGATTTCCAATTGTTGAGAATTGTTACAAATTTGAACGGCTCTGTCTTATAATGACTCGTTTGGTTATAGCAGAATGATTTGAACCTTGATTTAAATATTGTCCTGTGGGGGTGGATTTACGATAACCTGTTGTTCTGATGTCGCTTTCTACTCGTTTGACAAGTACAATGACAGTGACAAGAATTTATTAGTTGATCTTATGTTATTTAGGTGGTGAAGAAATTCTGAAAGTTGTTGGTTATTCCGGGTCCAGATAATAAATGCATCATTAACATATCTTAGCCAGAGCTTAGGTTTATATGTTGCGGTATTAACAAGCATTTACCAAGTTCCTTGAGAGTGTGGTGAATCATACATAGGCGAAACAAAAAGACCACTATCTGTTAGGCTTAAGGAACATCAGACGAATACTCAAAGAGGTGAAACAACGAAATCAGGAATCGCCGAATGAAGTGGAAGAAGGAAAGTTTTTGCACAAGGAGTCACACTGGAAAAAACGAAAATTCCTTGAAGCTGCCTTTATTAAGCAGTATCAGGGTATTTTCAGTAAACCAAGTGTTGAAATTCCAAATATTTGGAAGCCCCTGGCGGAGCCAACTTCTTAAACTTCACGGTTGAGTGATTTTCGTAGTATATAAGTGCCTTAGGAATAGATTATAGTTTGCACCTGAAGACGATTAGAGAGTGTACTGATCGAAACGTCGTGTATAAATAAAGTATAGACTATGTAAGTCCGAAACACAGAGTTAATTTCGAAACACATTTTAGCTATATTGCATTTTTTCCCAGGGGTGAGCTTTACGCCCAAACTTTAAATTAGTGTCTTTACAAAAACGTGTTAAAATTTTAAAAATCTAGCAAATATTTTTTTCATATATTCGTTTTTAAAATAAATTCAGATTGAACGAGTAAATTTTACTTCTTGAATTGGATTGTATCGTAGCAGATGAAATACAATGACAAAATATCCTATTGACGAAAACCAAGTCGACGTGTCTCAGGATTTATCAAAAACAAATAACAATTTAGTAAAAAAAAACAGTGTTTGTACTGATCCATGCAACTTTAAAGTAAATATCTCAAAAACTATAAACGCGATATTTTAAAAAATTAACAAGGCCTTTAAAATAAGGTATTTCTTGACCCTATTTAAATTTTGGGTTGAAGATTACTCTTTGAAGGGAAAGCATTCTACGAAACTTCCCATTCAGTCAAAATGTGCTTTCCTTGAAACAAAATCGACGTGTTTTGGGATTTTTTAAATCTTGATCAGGTTTGAAGAAAATCCGGGTACTTACATCTTTTTACAATGGACTACGACAGAAAATTAAAGAAATAAAATAAGGATTCGATTCGAAATAAAACTCGAATAAAACCTATCTAGATTATTTAGAATTGAGAATAATGGACTACAGCTATTATTGTCCTATACCTATAATATCAAGAGAGAAAATTTTCGACTGGTTTGAAAGTTTGTTGCTTCGCAACTTTCTCTAATGAAATTTTGCCAGTAAAATCACGGGACGTTAGTCGAGTGATTTTTTCAAAAATTTCTTGAGCGAAAATTTCCAAAAAGCAACAAAAATGAATAAAATTATAAAAGAAAATTTTCTCTCGCATGATATTCGACAAGACTACTTCTCGAGAAAAACAAGACCAAACACTTTAATGACGTTTGTCAAACTGACAAAAGACACTGTATGACCGGTCTGTCACAGTTTTGTCGCTGAAAAACCATTCAATCAACGGGGAGGTAGGAGTTTTTCAGTAGGAAACGGTCCGTTGCTATGACGTTTTACCACTTAAAAGACTCTAGTGAAATCAAATAAATTAAAATAAAGTAGAAGACGCACTCCATATATTAAAAGGCTTATTTTCCAAATCAGTAACAAAATCTAAGGAAATTGCTGAGGAACAGTTATGGCAATTAAAACTTCCAAATCAGTTACATCAACCGAAAAGAATCTAAAAAAGAAAAGATCAATAACTAGAAAAGAAAAGATCAAAAGATCATTTGATCTTTTTTTTTCTAGTTATGGCAATATTGCATAGTCGCGTTCTGATTGGTTCTGAAGCAATATTTAAAACGTACCGGTTTCATACAGAAGACGCCCACGGTTTATCAAAATGTGCAAAATCAAACCCGTTAAATAAAAGAAAGTTCAATTATAAAATCATTCACTATAGGAACAGCAATTCGTCAAACCAATTTTTTATCCCAACCTTATTTCTTCAAACCCACTCAATAACTAATTCGAGATTTGTAAGACCCGTTTTTAATGAAATCATTGTTCATCTAACTCATTTAATATCAAACCCGGAATTCGTAAAATCCGTAATTTATCAAAAAATTTTTACTTCTTCGCCAATACGACATGAACCGGAAACGTACACGCAGGTGGCGCAGCGGCGCGGCGTTTTGAAGCATTTGTCGCTGTTACGAGCGCATACTTACAGGTTGCGTTCAATAGTTTGTGAATAGATGTCACTTGCATCTTGCATTCATGTGTTATTGGCGAATGCGCAATCAATTTGGCAAAAATTTTCTGATAAATTACGGGTTTTACGAATTCCGAGTTTAATATTAAATGAGTTTGGTGAACAATGGTTTGATTAGAAACGGGTCTGTTAAATTTCGAATTTGTTATTGAATGGGTTTGATGAAATAAGTTTCGGATAAAAAATTGGTTTGACGAATTGCAGTTCTTATGGTGAATCTGATATTTTTTATTAGATTAGATTAGATTTTATTGTTTACGAAAACATTACAGTATTCATAACAATCAGTGCTAACTAAAATTAGTTTTATATTAAAAAATGCCTATAAAAGATATTCTAAATACTAGGAAACTATATTTGCAAATATGATTTGTTCAAAAAATAAACTTAAATTACTTTTAAAAAAATCACTAATAATTCATCGTGCACATGCAAGTACAACGAACACCCCATTTAATAATAACAAAAAAAAATACCGACTATAAATATTTGAACTTTAATATAGAAAACTAGATTACTAGACTATTTTAACTAGGAATGAAATGGAAATAAAAAACACAAAAAAAAAAAACAAACATAAGTCTGATCACCGCAAAGAGCTATCTCTATCAATTTTGAAACTTGTTGTTTATTACGCATATATCATTCGTTTAGAATAAACGATCTGTTGATCAAGATACTCCATATTTGCTCGTAGAGTCTTTTGGTCGTTTTAAAGTTAGGATTCTTTAGTACAAGTACAATGTCGTCAAACGAAGATAATAAATTAAGCTCTCCCTGTCTTAAGAATGACCAAATTGGGCAACAAATATAAGATGAGATAAACTTTCATTTTGGTTTATATTGCAAATGGTACATTTCTCGACCGGATTCCAGCGATACGTAGAACCTCTGTAAGTAAACTTTATTGCATAAATACTGGTACCCTAAGTTGAGCTAGAGTTATTTTGATGCTCAATGGAAGGTTAAGTTGTAAATACGACGCGGCTGTGTTTGTCAAATTCAGAAAGGGGTAAACGGTTAGAAAACTGGAATGAATGGCTAGGCGCCTGTCTGTATCGTGCAGTTTGTTATAAAATAGCGATGACATTTTATTTTTGGTGACCATGCTATTTCAAAATCTATAAAGGCAAATAACTCAATAATTTGTGATACCCAATTGTAACGTGCATCGGCATTGTGAGTTAGTTGTAATTGTCTAAAGAAGCACTTTTTAGGTAAACGAGAATTATCCATTTTTAGAATTTTTATTATCCAGTTTATGATTGATTAAAAAAATTGTATGAAAGGCTTACTCTCCCTGTTTTAGTTCTGACAATGTAATGAGGGGTATTAATTGGCAGGTGCAACAGTTTAAAAAAAAAATAGTTTGAACACGCTCTAACACACAGGACCCCAGGCAGTTAGAAACTATGCTCACCACTAGTGAAGCAAATAGCTTTGTCATGGTCCTCCAGTTATTGGATTTAGATGCCCATAAGGTATTAAAGACAGAGCCTGAGGCTTGATTAGCCTTTTCATATGTCGTTTCAGCCATGTCAGAGAATAAGCAAGATGAAGTTAACGTAACTCCAAGATAAACGTATCTGCTAACTTGTTCGATGGCTTCTCTTTTGTACAAAAAATCAGGATTGGACTTTCGAAAATCTCCTTTTGAGAAAGGCAGCACTTTTCTTTTTGAAACATTTTTTTATTAAATATGGTCTGATCAATTTCTGGTTTGATAAACCATAGGCATTCCATACAGATGTTGTTAACCTTTAAAAAGATAGTGCCGGCAACTTTTTGGCCTTTTTTCACCTAACACACACTTTTTATGCACTTTTATAAGTCTTAAAACAATAATATAACAATAACAATTGCAAAAAGCACAAAAAAACTGACACAAACCCGACGGATCGGTCGGATTTAAGATGGCAAAACGTGCCTCAACAAATCAATAACCTTTTTGCCAGATTGTAGGGAGAAAATATCCTAATTCTGATTTCAATAATTGTTTCTAAAATCTGTTCATAAAGAAGAGAGAGTAATAAAAATGCAAATTTGGACAAATTTTGTACTTAGTGATCAATCACTTGTTCTTCTATTTTAAAAATTTTCTGATGTACCTCAGGTAAAAATCCTTTATTTTTATATACCTCACTCTGTTCGACCGAAGAATTTAATAGAACCCAAAACCGAGAACAATAGAAGGCAAGCGATAAACTATTCTCATAGGCGCCGCAATTGGGGGAAACTTACATTTTAAGTACCGTGGTATATAGGTATTAGTGAAGAAAATAGTAAATATGTGAAAAGTTCTATGAAATTTAATGAAACAAATTACTTTATTAGAAAAAATTTATAAATTAAATAATAAAAATACATTTTAGAAATAAAAATAATATTATAATATATATACAAAAACGGATTGGCGTTTTAACTATAATTAATAAGCACTCTTAAAAAAATGTTACGGTTGTCAATTATTATAACTACAAAAATAATTAAAATGAAATGGAGGTAGATACGTTTCTTTAAAACCAGTCAAAAATAAAATAGGAATAAATTACTCAGATTCAGAAGAACAGTAAATGCTAACGATTCCCAGTTTCTTCGATTGAACAATCAAATTTCCACATTTTTTCTTCTACTTTTAAAACGTGTTGTACACATTTATGCCAATTATCTGGAGTTATTTTTTTAAATGATTCTTGAAAAAGCACCTCCATATCCTTTAATTTATTCCTTGCTACATACCCTTTCATTTGAGCCCATATTAATTCTATTGGATTAAGTTCACAATAGTAAGGAGGCAGCATTTTTCTTTGTGGCTATTTATCAATGATAGTAGTTCTTTTTTTGCCATATCTGCCTCAAAATTTATGTTTTTTTCTGTAAGCCACTTACAAATATCAGCTTTTCTCCATGCTGTGGTTGGTACTTTTTCAAGGTTTCTGGAATGGTAACTATCGTTGTCCATTACTATTACTGAACCAGGAGGTATTAGGTCTAACATTTGCTAAAAGTATTCTTCAAATGTATCGCCATTCATGTCCTCGTGATAATCGCCAGTTTGGTTTGACGGAAAAACTGAAAGACCTCTTTTTACAAACCCTTTTTCTTGCCAGTGTTTGCCAACAGTGTCACCTTTATTTACCCAAGTTTCATCAAGAAAATATATATTTTTGCCCTCCCTTCGAAATTACCTAATTTGCCTTAAATATTTTTTTCTCCAGCAAACTATCTCGTCACTTTCTATTAAAACCGCCTTCCTGTTATGTTTTTCCCAAGAAAAAATAATTTCTCTTAAAGTTTTCCACAATTTCGTTCTTCTAATATTTGGAAACCCACCATCTTGTTTTATTGAAGCATAAACTTTATCAACCGTGAAAAATGCATTTTTTTCATCCTCATCAAATTCTATTGGTTTTCTCCCAGACTTTGATAACGGCGATTTTAATGATTCTAATTTTCTTTCATGTAGTATTATATAAATAGTTGATTTTCCAAATTGGGTAAAATTAGAACACTTCGTTACCAACTTATCCACTGTCAATGTTTTATAGTCTTTTTGCAGATTATCGAACACACTAAGAACTGTTTGTTTTTCTCTAAGCGTTAAATGCGCACGACTTTTATTTGTACTCTTCTTGATACACAAACTGCACAAACTTTAAAAGTTAAAACTATAATAAAAAGCAAAGCAGATTTGTAGTCAACTTTAATATTTTAGAGAGAAATTATTCTTAATTACCCAATAAAAATAATATTTAGAACCAACTCATAAGTACCTATAATACCAAGAATAAACAAAAATTGCTAATAATAAAATTAATAAAAATTATATTATTACATTGTTATTTAACCCTCACTTAAACTTAATCCTCTAATTATGGACCTAAAACAATTATGGCATTACGTGGCAGACGTATTATAGTGCAAAAAACAGAACACGCATAATAAACAATTTCTCTATCAGGTTAAAATATAATATATATTTCTAACTGCTGTCTTTTTCCCATTTTTTTTAAATTTAAATGTTGGAAAAACACCTACGCTAATGGTACGCTCGAGAAAATGGCTTTTAAATCGTTTTATTACTCTCTCTTCTTTATGAATGAACTATAGATGTGTGATTTGTCAGATGTTTTTTATGCGGTTTCTAGTTTATTTTAATTTCTTTGAGTGAAATAGTTGCAGTTAATTTTTTTCGAAAACTAGCTAAATAAAGAAATTGTAAGCCCAGTCTCCGTCTATTCGATAGGGCTTAAAATCCCTTCAGTTAGAGTACAAACAAACTGGATTGTCTTTAATCGTTCCCGAAATATTCAAGAAAAATACATTTTTGGTATCAGCGCAACTTACCCAGCATCACCAACCGGTAACAGTTTTTCGAGGGCGGCACTATATCCTCGCAGGTACTGGCACTAGGACTCGGTTCCGGGCCTGACGTCACTACGGGCTGATAATCTGATTGGTTGTTCGCGACGTTGTTAGCCTCGGTGTGATTGGGTACCACTTTTTCTTGTTCCTGGGTCTTTGAGCACATCAACCATGAGGTGCAGGCGGATAGGTTCATCGTGGGAAGCAAGTTGTGCTGGTTTGGACATTACTGGATGATGTAGTCTAGAATCCAAAAGAAAATTGATCACTTTTTTATTTTTTTTAAGAGAAACCAGGGCAATATAGACTTAAAGTAAATGTTTTATGAGATACTATGATGGGCCAAGTAGTGCAAAATTTGTAACAATAATAACTTTGAAAGAAAAAGAAAACAAATTAAAAATAAAGGTTGGCCCTAGGTCTACAAAAATTTATGGCGCACTCATGAGCTCTAACAAGGGTGAAACACGTGTCTGCGTGTAGTCTCCAAGTCTCACCCGGTAAGTATTCTTATGGTACAGGGTGATTCATTATATTTGGACACCCCGGTTATAGCCTTTAATATTAGAGATAGAAAAAATGATTTAATGTAAGATCTTAATAATTTTGTCCAAATTTTTTGAAAACTTTGACAAAAGCTGTCAAATATTATTCCATATGTCAATTTTGACATTAACTTTCTTATTTTAAACACCTGTATTTTTTTATTTTGTCAAGTTTCATTTTCCTTCCATATTTTGAAAATATATCAACTGTCTAGGTGCGGTAAATAGTTTTCGAGGTATTGCATATTTTAAAGATAGAAGCAAAATTAAAAACAAAAGTTATTCAGCTTTTTACGGACTTTGTACATATTTTTCCAGAAAATGTCAAATAACTTAACTAAACTATGTTGGGAATTTGGAACCTTTAGTTGCACTAAAACAAAATTATGATTGTTTTCCACAAACCAAAACTACACTTTTTTGCACTCGACGCGCGTTTCGCTAACAACGTTAGCATCATCAGGAGACGATAAACAATGAACTATGTGTGTTATTAATAACGCCGGTCTTAAATTAGTATATCAATCCGGTAACACAATAAGAAGCTTACTAGGAAATCCCAAGGATAAAACTACAGTTCTAGAAAAAAGTGGAATTTACGAAATTAGTTGCATGGATTGTGACAAAAAATATGTTGGCCACACGAGACGCTCTATTCAAACACGTTTTAAAGAACACTTATCACACTTAAAATACGGAAGAACAGAAAAGTCAAGTGTGGCCGAGCATGCTTTTGAAAACAATCATCATCATTCACATTAGATAACCTAAAACTTCTAAAAAGTGTACCAAACAAAAGACTTTTGAATGCATATGAAAGTATGGAAATCATTAAATCCAGAAATAGTTTAAATAAAGGTAGAGGACCCATCCCGTTTAGTACACTTTATTCTTTGGTTGAGGGGAGATAGGATTAAAAATCGTGATCAATCACAATTTATTAGTCTTATCTCCGCCCACTAAAGGATTGTATATAAGATAGAGCGTAGATTAATTTAGTTCATTGTTTATCGTCTCCTGATGATGCTAACGTTGTTAGCGAAACGCGCGTCGAGTGCAAAAAAGTGTAGTTTTGGTTTGTGGAAAACAATCATAATTTTGTTTTAAACGAAACTAAATTAGGACTAGTCTATTTTTAAATACGAACGACCCCAAGAAATTTTCTAATCTAACAAATGCTCAAACACATCACCATTTACTTCAACACAAAGTTCATAACGCCTTCTTAGGCCAGAAATCGTGTTGATTATTTTGTGTCTCAGGTTTCTATTAATATTAATTTCTCAGGTTTCTATTAATATTAATTTCTCAGGTTTCTATTAATATTAATTTCTTCATTATTTCCTCGATTTTCAATTTCTTCTAAGGTGTTCGGGCGATTTGAGTAAATAGTCTCCTTTAAATGACACAACAATAAATCTGGGGAGTTTGGTGGCCATGGTGTGGTCCCATTTGAACCAAGCCATATGGGATAATTTTGATTTAGAAAATTTGTCAAAGCTGAAGGTTACTGATGGAATTTTCAATATCACCTTCCAAAATGCTAAATATCTTATTCCGGTAAAATTTACTCGGTAAAAAAATTCCATCAATAACCTTCCATTGGATATCCAAGAGCACCCACTAATATGGCAGCAGGACGAGGCATCAATTCACAATAATCGAGCAATAACAAAATTTCTGAATCAAAATTATCCCATATGGCTTGGTTCAAATGGGACCAGGGCCCGTATTCTTGACGGCTTGTGAGGTGAGTAGTCACCGGTGAGTATTTGCCTCTCTTACTTTTCCCATGGTTCTAAGCAGGTGAGAAGTGAGAAATTTGTTCACACTCACGGGCACGGGTGTCAAGAATACAGGCCCATATTGTGGCCACCAAACGCGCCAGAATTAACACCTCCAGATATTTGGTTATAGGAAGATTTAAAGGAGACTATTTAGTCAAATCGTCCGAACACCTTAGAAGAAATTATAAATCGAAGAAATAATGAAGCAATTAATATTAATGGAAACCTGAGACATAAAATAATGAACATGATTTCTGGCCTAAGAAGGCGTTATGGACTTTGTTAGATTAGTAAATTTTTTGTTGTCGTTGGTTGTCGTTAGTATTTAAAAATAGAGTAGTCTTAATTTAGTATAATTATTTATACATTTGACATAAAAATAACATTTGACATTTTCTGTCAAAATAAATATAAAGTCCATAAAAAACTGAACAACTTTTGCCTTTAAACCTTTTTTCCATCTCTAATATTAAGAGCATTAACGGGAGTGCGAAAATCCACCAAAAACATGCAATATCTCGAAAACTGTTTAGCGACACCTAGACAGTTGATATATATTTTTGAAATAAGAAAGAAAAACAAAAATTAACAAAAGAAAAAAATACAGGGTGTTCAATTTAAAATAAGAAAGTCGATATCAAAATTGGACATATGGAATGACACTTGACAGCATTTGTCAAAGTTTTCAAAAAATTTGGACAAATTTATTAAAATCCTACCTTAAAACATTTTTTCTATTATTAATAGACACTTAAAGTAAATATTTCAACGCCGCATCGGTATCGGTATACGTATCGCGTTCGAAATAAAGACAAAATACACTACCTTTTTGACTTGTTTATGCGATGTTTCGAACGATGCCCGCTTTTTTGAAAGGTGCAATGACAGAACTGCTAACAGCAATCGATGCGTGCGTTGGGATGGACGTAACGATACGTTCATCACTCCGTACGCTATAGTTACTATTATTCTCTTATTTTAATTGCTTCGGTCTGAGAGAGATTAAGCTTACCAGAAAATGCTTCTCCTGCACCCCTCTGCCCATGAAAATGTAACTATATCCTTGATTTAGTTATCGTTTGACAGGTATACGGGGTCGAAGGGTGTACAGGCGGGTCTGAGAGTCTATTTTCTGGTATGCTGGATCTCCCTCAGCCGAATGTATTTAGAAAAAGAGAACAATATTAACTCACAAAAAAATGCTATAAAAGTGTCTAATATTAACCGCGATAACCGGGGTATAATAGAGACCTTTTGCACCTATAATTTTGATGCCTTTTTACTTTATCGATTATTTCGGGCATGCGCAGTTACGAGGTAATAACGGAATCCCTTACTAGCCGATAAAGTTTCACGTTACCTGCGGAGAATACCGTATCCCTTATAATTGACATGGTTGCCGACAGTAAAACGTTAAGTAGAAAAACAAAAAATTTAAATTGATTTTTGAATGCAAATATGTTCTGTACTCTTTTTAATTGTAAATATAAGTGTCAATTTTTGTTTAATCATTTTCTTTGACTAGAATTTCTTAAGGAATGTAAAACATTGATTTGCACTGGCAACTATGACAAGTGATCCTCTGTTTTGTTTTTGAGTTTTTAAACATTAATAATAATTAAAATTCACCGTAAAAAACACAAGAATAAGATATGCTGCATGAAAAATATTATTGGAAAAATTATTTTTGTAAATCTTTATACTAATAAATACCGTATAAAGTCGGCCATAAATAAATCAAAGCGGCGTGCAAAAACTAAAAATGCTGTCTTAAAAATAACATGACGTTAGCGACGTCACAACGCGTTATTAAGCGATAAAGTCACCCAACGGGGATTTTTTGGAAGAGGTGCAAAAAGTCTCTAACGAATCACTGTATACTCCAGTGTATATGCGGTAGATAAAGTTTGCTTTTCGCTATCGATTGGTCGTGTAGTAAAAAGTCCGGTTGATGGACTGTCTCTCAAATCACATAGTGATAGAACTATAGTGGAGTAGGCCAAAAATGCAAAAGTTTTCTGGTAAAATTATTTTTTTTATCAGCTTTTATTAAACTCTACATGTATGTTAGTTTCTTTGTTAGTATGTTTGCGACAAATTTTGCAAGTCAATTTTGAGTAACTTCTACATATTCGATCAACTTCAAATTTGGTGTGCGTTTATAGCTTCGGTGACAATACAACTTTATAAAAAAAAATTACGTTGGTGTGGGGTCGTAAGGGGCGTAAGAGAGGCATGATATATTAAACTTTTGAACAAAAGCTGCTACGAATATGCGGTTTTCAATTTTATGTTCCACCAAATTTTGTTCTAATATTAAACGTAAAAAATACGTGGGTGGGGGTTGGTTAAGGGAATGAGAGGAGGTTAATATTTAAACATTCATAACTTTTCAACCAAAGCTGCTACGAATATATGTCGTTTTGAGATTTGGAGGGGGGCGGTGATTACCATCTAATAGCGTTTTCGATCTATGCTTAAAAACTGATCCGAGATCAATCCAAAAAAAAAATTGCGCTCCCGCCGAGATTTGTGTGTTCGATTTTTGCCCTAAATCTGTGACGTAACCTTACTTTGTTATTTTTTTTTCTTTTATTTTTAAAGGTTTATGAAACCTTTTTTGAAAAAAAAAATAACACAAAGTCGAGTTTATGAATGTGCCTCAAAAAAAGGCAAAAATTATGAATTTTGTGCAAAAAATAGTGCTTGAATATACAGACACAAAGGTAAAGTAAAGCTGTGTATTGAATACCAAGATTGCATGAACCCCCTGGGGGGACCCAAGAAAATAAACAAAATCGCACGGAAACCTTCACATCCTTCGTTTCGACCAATAAGAAGGTTCAGAAGCTGCCGAGCTTGCATGATGCACGCGCAAAGCTGACCGGATTGTCGTTTATCAAGACTGCTCGTTCACCTGGTGTAGGGACAGGTGTATGAAAGTGTAGGAAAGTTCCTTCGATACACGGCAATCGAGGTTCGGTCGTGGTCAGATAGGTTTCGGATAACCCGTGATCGCTTCAAAGCCTATTATTGGTCGGGAGAGGACCGTTCCTGTGCGATCTTCCCTATGAAATTCAAGAATTAGCCCCTTGGGGTTTAGAGCGTAAACGCGTTCGATTTACGATCGCAAGTCGAGTGCTCGTATTCGGATTCCGAATCACCCTCAGATCACTTCCGGACAGATTTGTGACGTCGCTGCTCTGGCTGGAGGCAATCTGAGAGCAGTGTAAGTAGATCGAAAACGCTGTCAGTATCTTAGATATTTGGGGTCAAGGGACACGAATTTTTGATCAGATATAAAAAATTATGATGTTAAGAGCTCGCCTCTCTTCGGGGGAAGGGGGGGGGGGTTATCTTATCCGTTATCTGACTTCCTTAAAAATTGGTGTACAAGGGTTTTTGGTGAAGAGGATTGCGAATTTATGGTGGTAAGATGTTAAAAATTTTGAAGTTAATAGCTCCCCTCTCTGTCAACGAGTAGGGGGGAGGTTACATCTAACTTAGTCATTGATTTCCTATTTAGATTTTGGAACCTACGCAACAATACATCATCTGAAATTCCAAATTCAGTTTTGAACTGTAACCCTTATGAGAACAAAGATGTATGAAGTACATTTCATACATCTTTGATAATAATAAAAAGATGCTCATCTCAACTTTGTCTAAAAAAAGATTTCTTTCTTGATATTTAACTCCACAATGGACATTAGGACCTTATTCTTCATTTTGTCATAAATTTTGTAACGGAAGATGGTAAAGACCTACTTTTTTGTTAAGGGTCTTTTATCACTGATGCCGTCTTTTTTAATTTTGTAGAAAAAACCAAATTTAAACCCGTTGGCTTCTTTAATCAATTTTAACTGCCGTACAATGGAAAAGTAACGTATGCCGAAAACAATGGTTTTTAATAAATGGACTTCAAACTTTTCGATTTTTTAAAATAATTAATTAATAACTCCCAAGTTTTTTTGCCATTAGAAAGTTAAGTTGGTATAGATATATTTTTCCTCGTTCCTTATATTGTGTCTCCAATTTTTTAATTGTTTTATAACGTAAGTTTATAACGTAAGTTGTATATACAGTTTTTTTTCCATGGCATTCAATAATCATCACGATTCGTTAACCACTGTAAAAGTAGCGTAAATAACATTTACGGCTTTTTTCCATGGCATACGGTGATAAGATACAAATTACTATTATTTAGTAATAAAACGTTGAAGAAAGGCAAGAAACATTTCACAAAAATATTTAAGAATATTTAGTAAAAGAATTTCAGAACATTTAATAAAACTAAATAAGAAAATGCACTAAATACATATAACTAATTCTCTTAAAATTATTTTCATCGTATTTTAAATACTAACAAAGGTAACTTGAAATTGTGTTGGGTGTCATACAAACTATAATAAATAGTAATTAATGAGAGTAGGTAACTTAACTGCTACATACCTAAAGTCTAAAAAAATGCTGCTCAATGATGCCAGAGAGTCCAGACGAAGGTTTTGGCTTTATTATGTCTTAAATCATTTCTTCTTCGGTCAACATATCTACAGACTACTTCTCTAGAGGAACTTCTACGACTGTAAGACTATTTTATGATTGTTTTTTCTTTTAAAATATTTTCAGTCGTCTTATAATTTTCGTCGTTGTAGTCTATTTTAAACTTAAAATCTAATAACCATTTTTCAAATTTCACATCAACAATTTCTTCTTCTTCTTTGTCAAATAACATTTTCAATATCAAAAAAATCTCGAGTTTGTAAATAAACCAAAATATTTAATACTATAATTATAAATATTAAATAACAATGCTGCGCGCGGCATCATGACGCACGCTTTGTAATTTCATGTTTTCTTGGGGTGTCTATGCAATGGAAAAGAAACGTATACATTATTTACGTCTTTTTTCCATCGGAAAAAGATATGGGTATGTTAAGGTGGTACAAGGGAAAAATAGCGTTGAAAATATGGATATAAAGTCTTGAGATAAAAATGGAGAAAACGTGTAATCGACGATACGTTGTTTTTCCCTGTTTCGATGACGAAATAACTTATACAGCATTTACGTTTATTTCACACGGGGAAAGTTAAACAAAGTGCATGCGTATGAAGCTTATATGTTTTTCTTCCATTGTTTTTTTTTTATAAAATTTTGCTTATACGTTGATTTGTCACTGTAAATTAAAAAAAAAACTAAAAAAGCTACCGAAAAGTTAACAATACCATTTAAAACAGCTTAAAAAGTTGAAAAACCGAAAATGTCAAATTTTATGATACGTTACTTTTCCATCTTAGGGCAGTTAATTTCTCCTACCCCAATTAAAAAAAAACAAACTTATCCTGTTTTCAAATTTTTCTTAAATTTCTATTTATTTAATATACAGGGTGGATTCTTTAAACGGAACGGTGCTTCTAGCGGGTTAGTACTTGGCTTTAGAAAAAAAACAAAAACACGTCAACTTGGATTTTTTTTATGTCGTTTTGTTTACGAGGTATGGCAAAAAAATATTTTTTTAAAAAAAAGGACACCCTGTATAGTTTGACATTTTTTAATTCTAAAAAAAAATTATCTTTTTGACAATATCACACACTAATACTCTATCTCTTATGGTTTCCAAGATAGAGGCATTCAAACTTTCATGGAATTGTTGTCTATGGCCTGTTTTACTGGGGATATTTGAATGAATATCGAAGTTTTCCATGCAGATTTAGATAAAAATATTTAGTTTGAAAGTTTGAGACAATGATGTGTTTGAAATTAACTCTGTGTTTCGGACTTCCATTGTCTATATTTTATTTATACACGACGTTTCAATCAGTACAATCTCTGATCGTCTTCAGGTGCAAACTACAATCAATTCCTAAGGCTACGTGCTTATATACCATCAGAAATCACTCAACCTTGAATTTTAAGAAGTTGGCTCCGCCCAAGAAGGGGCTTTCAAATATTTGTGATTTCAACACTTGGTTTACTGAAAATACCCTGATTCTGCCCAGCTTCAAGGAATTTTCGTTTCTTCCAGTGTGACTCCTTATGCAAAACCTTTGCTTCTGCCCACTTCATTCGGTGTTGTTTTGACCATGCATGTTCGGCGATTCCTGATTTCGTGGTTTCACCTTTTTGGGTATTCGTCTGATGTTCCTTAAGCCTAACAGATAGTGGTCTTTTAGTTTCGCCTATGTATGATTCACCACACTCACAAGGAACTTGGTAAATGCATTCCTTATTTTGTTTGTTCTCTAGTTTTGTTTTCCTAAGAAGGCTTCTAATTGTATTACTAGATTTAAAAGCTGTTTTAATATTAAAGTTTTTCGCTACTCTTCGAATTTTCTCTGATACTCCTTTAACGTATGGGATTCCAAGGAATGCATTTGCCTGGTTTTGGTCTTGTAATCTCTATCCTGTTTGTTGAAATTTAGAAATAGTATCTGTTATAAGTTTAAGGCTGTAACCATTCTGCTGCAGATCCTTCTTAATGTTTCTTATTTCGATTTCCAAGTCATGAGAATTGTTACAAATTTGAACGGTTCTGTTATACAAAGTTTTGATTATGCCTCGTTTGGTTGTGGCAGAATGATTTGAAACTTGATTTAAATATTGTCCTATGTGAGTGGCTTTACGATAGACTGTTGTTCTGATGTCGCTTTCTACTCGTGTGACAAGTACATCAAGAAAAGGAATTTGACAATTTTGCTCCAACTCCATTGTGAATTTAATAGTGGGTCTTATATTATTTAGGTGCTGAAGAAATTCTGAAAGTTGTTGGTCATTCCCGGTCCAGACAATAAAAGTATCATCAAAATATCTCAGCCAGAGCTTAGGTTTATATGTTGCGGTATCAACCGCGTATGATTCGAACCACTCCATGTAAATATTGGCCACCACTGGCGAAAGCGATGAACCCATTGGCAGACCGTCATCCTGAGCATAAAACCTATCTTTCACTTGAAAATAAGAGTTATGTAAGCAGCACTCCAACAACTCCATCACTCCGTCCAGCGGTAGGCTCGTACGTCCATAAAGGGATTCGTCATCAACCAGTCTCTTTCTAATAATATCTAACGATTCCTTTATCAGGACATTGGTGTGTAGACTTTCAACATCAAAACTGACAAGTCTATCCTCGGTTCCTAAAACAAAAGATTTAAGAATATTAACAAAATCGTTGGAATTTTCTACAAATGAAGCGGTCTTGCCTGCAAGAGGTTGAATAATTTTCAAAAGGAATTTAGACAAAATGCTTGTTGGAGAATTTCTGGAACTTGTAATTGTCCGTATAGATGAGGAGGCTTGCTATAATGTGGTGTAAGTTGAGACCTTGTATTGTCCGGAATATATCTGAAATACTTTTTCAAAATTCTATAAACCTTACTTTCGATTGATTGCACCTGAAGACGATGAGAGATTGTACTGATCGAAACGTCGTGTATAAATAAAATATAGACAATGGAAGTCCGAAACACAGAGTTAATTTCAAAAATATCTTGATTATCGTAAAAGATAGATCCTACTGTGTGGTATTGCTGAAGAGATAATTGTTTGCAGATTTTAAAATTTGCAAAATATACAGGGTGTCCTATTTAAAAAAATAAATAAAAAATGTTCATACCTCGTAAACTAAATGACGTAGAAAAAAATCCAAGATAGCACGATTAAAGGAAATTAAAAATCTCAGTTGACGTGTTTTTGAATTTTTTTATTCAACCAAATTTTAACCCAGTAGAAGCACCGTTCCGTTTAAATAATCCACCCTGTATATGAAAAAAATTAGACTTTTTTTACTCCCAATAAAAAAAATTTCTGTGCTCCACTGGCACGAAAATAATTTTTCTTTCTGAAAGTTGCATTTTCCCCGAATACGAAAATGTATCACTTGCGAAAATCGTTAAATAATTAACAATGCAAGGGGTCTTTCTTCTTGGCGTATTTTTGGCATATTTTGCTAGGTATTGTTTAAATTGAGTAAAATGAAGTCCTTACTTTGGCTATAAATTTAACAGACTAAACCGATTTTCATGAATTTAAGCAAAGTTGATTTTTTTATGGACTTAATTTAATGGAGAATCCAGACACCTACAGATCTGTTTCATGCTTCTTGGGAATCATTAGGGAGTCATAGGATTGTACCTGCAGTTGAAAAAAAAACGCTTTGTCCGATATGCCACGAGTGTTACTTTTGTTTTTATTTACGGACACGAGATTCACTTTTTTGTTTTTTTTTGTTACCTAATTTAATTATTTTTTATATATTTTCATATTCGCCTTGGATGAAGATTACAAAAAAATAATATGTTTTGAGCCAGTGGCATACAGAAAAAAAAGTTTCATGGAGGGTAAAAAATTGCTTTCTCCTCCTTTGGATTTTTACGCTTGCTTTGAAAAATCTAAAGTATGCTCTTTTTAGAAATGTATTTTTTCTTAATCGGATCATTAGTTCTAAGTTATAGGCAATCCAAAAAGTCACATTTTTTTGGCCCCTATATTTATTTCCCAAACCACTTCAGTCTGTCCAACTCCTACTTTTTTATACTTGTTTTTTAACAAATGTGAAAGAAAATTGTAAAACCAGCTAATTTCCATTTTTCCCGATATTCTCAAGGAAAAATCGAAGAAAAAGAATAGAAAACTGCTTACGCCATTAAGGTGTGAACAAGAAAAAACTTCTCATGCATCGTCTAGAATTTATGCTTACGATAAGAAAATGTAATATTAAAACGTGTAAAAAGTCATAAGATACCATAGAAAATTAAAGGAGTAAAGGAAATGTAGATACTTACTATATATTTGTGTGGAAATGTTTTTTTATTAAATAAAACTTCTCTATTAGGCGCGGATACAGGGAAGGGGATGAAGACGAAACTGAAATGAGAACCTTAAATTCATGAAGATTTATCAAAATCCCGATTTACGACTTTTACGATCACATTACTATGCGTGCGTAAAATGGAAGTAACGGACAATTTGGCGATTTAGATTTTTTTTATTTTTGAAGCTATTTTGAGCTAAATTTTAATATTCTGTTCTCAAAATATCAATTTTCTTCAAAAAGGACCAAAATTTCTTCTGCAAATTAAAAGTAACTGCAAATTTGCCCTGATATATCCGGATAAGAGTATTGTAAACTAACTTACATTTTTATGGTGAAATTGTAATAATAGTTTACATAACAAGCATGTTATGATGGTTATTAAATGTGAATATGAAGTTTTAATTTATTTATTATTTAATTTAGCTGAGCGTGTAATGACCATAACATGCGAGTAAGTGTACTATACCTTACCTACGACCAATGAAAATGTCATCAAAAATATCACAAATTATTAAAAATATCATACGCGAACACTCCTAGGTCAACAAAACCTTGATAACCTGAAGTTTCAATGACGTTCTATCTAAAACGTCAACATAAATAAGGTTACTAAGGAACTTTTCATATATCTTTTTAAAACAAGGTAACAAATTTAACGAGACTTATTTTTGATTAGGTACTAAAACTATATTGGATTTATTTCCGTTTAATAAATATTTATTGTCTCAAATATATAGAAAAATAAATTACATTTTTGCGTCAATTAGTGTTCTTATAAAATAAAGTTTCATCACTTGTCGCGCCATCTTGTGGCTTACCAATTTACCAGCTACCGCAACGCCAAAGAGTTTGAGAGCAGATGGAAATAATCAACGCTAGAATAAGTCTGGAAATTTAAAGTTTTTAAGAATGAAAACAAAGGCGATTTTTCATAATTCTCAGACATATCTACCTCTTTTTAAGATTTTATAAAATTTAATTTAAATTCTGATAAATTTGACAATATTTGCAACACTGTACCGAAAATCAATTTAACTATGTCGACCTGATTTTTTTACAAAATTTTACGTCATTCAATTTGTTTTCCATGTCAACGCGGAGACTTTATTTATATTTATCTACAGTGGGACACCAGAGATTTTTTAGCACCGGGTCAAAAATTTGGGGTTAGGTTACTTATTTTGACTTTTCGCGTTCTGCGCCGCTAAAAAACCAAGTAATACTAAAATAAAAGAAAACCATTTATTGCAGAATTACTTGCTAAAAAAACGCTACCCAACTACGTATTAAAGTAAATGGGTGTAATGTTTAAGGTTGCATTTACAGGTGCATTTATAATTGAATTGGAAACACTCCCGCTAGCTGATAACGACAACAGGTTAACTTAAAAGCATGCAGATTTAAAAATCGGCTACTAGCGCTAGACCAACTAATCAAACAGGAGCGTCAACGACTAGCAAGAGTCTTTCCAACCTCTAAATGGAGCTTTACTGACCTGTTTTGTTAGTACTCAAGTATCTGTGTGTTTTTGAATCCTTTGCACTCCAAGATTTCACTAATACAATTTCACATAACTATGCCGCAATAATTAAAATTAAAAAAAAAATGGTTGAATCAAAATAAAAAAGAAATTATGTCGGGTTATGTGCGCCGAATGTTTCTATGCGAATTAATAGTAATCCCAGCGAGCCAGTAAAGTTATCTTGGTTCTTTGATAGACTCGGGGTAATGCCGGCGCAGCGCTAGGCTTTTTTCAGCGGGCGACCGCACACGTGGAGTGGTTTAATATTTGTTTTAGAACAATGTTTTTGAAACCACATTTTTGAAAGATAAACATAACCTCGAATGGTTTTCTGTCAGAAAACGTAAAAATACTCTTCTGTCCCACTGCGGCCCGATTTAAAGTTTGTTGACAAAACACCTGTCATGGCACCATGGAATCGTATAAATTCTGCGGTCTATCGGCCAACACTTGAACTGCGTGTGTCTCCCAAATTCAATGAATTGTGATTGATTGATCGGTTTTCTTTCCCGGAGAGCACAGGCTTTTAGAAAAAGGAAACTTAGTTTTTATTTTCGCTAAAGCAAGGAAATATAAAAACGATTTTTTTTGTAAATCGGGTTTGTTCTAAACCGCAATTATTTTGAGGCTTTTAGGATAGATGGCAGCACCAGAGCTTTTATTTAAAAGAAAAAATAATTGAGAATTTTGAAAAATCTTCCAGATATTTTTATTAAGCATTTAAAAATGATCGCCCCTGCAAAATTTTAGCTAATTCTGATGTTTAGTTTTCCCTGTGCACGCTGGCAAAAAATTAAAGAACAAAGCGTTGCCAGTTGTACTTTTTTTTAACTTAAAATCTGGGGAGAAACTATAGCCTTAAGTTTCAAGTTTCTTTATTTGTACTCTCAATAGAGGCCATACGGGCCATACAATGATGGATGTACACGTCAAATATAAAATAAAATATATCTTATAGTAGGAGCACAATGCCAAGTATATATACATATCGAATACCAGAAATAGGTATTCTTTTCTAATGTGTATGCACTTACTATTAGGTAAAAGTATAGTAACGAAACAGTATATCAGAAAATACAAAAAACAAATATAGGAAACGTGAATACTACTAAAAACAATGATTTGCCTTAAGCTAAATATAGTGTCACAAAGAATAAAAAACAGTTAAAAATAAAATGGTACAAACCTACGCAAATAAATAAAAAATAAGCAGAACAGAACAATTACATTTAAAGGAACTTTGTGATAAAATTGGTACCCTGTTACATATTCACCTACAGAATAAGGTATTTTCATAAATTTAACTTTAACAGTAAAAACTATGACTAACAAAATGCCACAGACTAAAAAAAATACACCAGCAAAAAATGTGTAGAACGCAACATACATATAATTATAGGAACTGTGTATTAAAATCCCGAACAGAAATGGAGTCCTGTAAAAACTCATCTACAGAATTATACAACTTTTTAATCATCAGGAGTTTTTTTATTAACAATTTGAATTTATTAAAAGGAACCTCGAGCAATTCTGTAGGCAGCTTATTTAGAAGTTTTATACCCGAATATTCTGGACTTTGTTCAAATTTTGAAAGTTTGTGTTTTGGGACTTAAGATTTGTTTTTATTTCGTGTATTGTACAAGTGAAAATAAGAATTTTTATGACATTTATGAAAAGTCAAGATATTATTTTTGCAAATATATTCCGACAACTTTCCTTATATCTTAAATTAAAGATAAGCCTTAAGATCTTTTTCTGTTTTGTAAAAACTTTGTGAGAATCCCTGCACTTAGCCCAGACAACCACCGAATACGAGAAATGCGAGTACACGAGATCATAATAAATATTCAGTAAATCCATAAAAGTATAACTTAAATGTTTTTGAGTAAATCAGTTTGGCCTAGCACTTCCTTCATCTTAAAGATAACAAAATAACCTCTGCTGAGCCTCCCAAGCACACCCTCTATGTGTTTATCCTATGTCATAAAACTATCAATATTTACGCCCAGAAATGTTGTTTGTTCAGTTAATTTTAAGGACTTTACGTTTAAAGGCTGGTTTTGTTCTCTACATCTAAAATTGAGCAAAATTGTCTTTTTAGGATTAAGTATTAGGTTATTTTTTCATGCACCATTTTTTAAACTGATCCAGAACTCTGCAAATCGTAGCTTCAAATTTCGTCATTGAATCTGCCGCAATAACAATTGAAGTGTCGTCAGCATATAAAATTACCAGACATTCCATCAGTTCAGAGAGGGCCCAATATAGAACCCTGAGGAACGCCAACATCAACGAAAACGAATAAAAGTAATAGTTCTATCACAGTCTCACAAATAATATTAAAAATAAACTTGAAAACTGTTTAAAAATACGTTTTTAGTCGCGTGTGAACGCATCTTAGTTACACCAAACAAAAAAAAATTCGCGTTATCCAGCGCTAACGCAACGTTGCGGAAAAAATCGCAGAGTGCAAGTGTACATACATCTTTGTCGCCGTAGAAGTATCAAATATTTACTGAAGTAACTGATAATGTTTTTATATAACGCAAAAAAATATTTTTTTTTATACATTCATCAAAAACATGATTTTAGTAACTGTCTGCAGATAACTAAAGCATGGCTTTTTTGGTTACCGATGCAAAAAACCTTTTTTTTGATTACGGGTGCAAAAAAAGATTACTGTCCGTTTTCTACCCCAAATTAAAGACAAATAGCGGAATATAATAATAATATTGAAAAAATCTAATTATTCTTGCCTAAAAATTTCCGCCAGTTTTCACCAAGTATTTATTGTAAAATCCTTTAAAAACATCGTCAAATATCAAACTGTCAAAGATTAAAATATCGCAACAAGGAACGTCAACGAGTAAAAAGGCACATCGCCCAGCCGCCTTGATTTATAGTGTAAAGATGGTGTGTTGCGAGAAGTGCTCTGCGTTCGAAATTTTTCAAAGTATTTTCCTGTTTTTCTTGGATTTTTTGATAAAGGTATTAAAAAAAATAGTGTTAACAACTAGCGGCTAAACTGTTCTGTTACTTTCCACAACCGATTTGGAGGTTTATTATAAGTTCTTTCTTCCCGACATCCGATCGGTTTCAAATTTGCCATGCTTATATAGTTGCGTTGACAACACAAGAATATAGTGTGATGAAATTGACAGCTCTCCCCTACTCAAAGAGGGTGGAGGGGGTACAGTTGAAATTTGGTGTATTGGGGGCACTTGGGGATGAAGATAATGAATTTCTAACTAGATTTTGAAAATTCAATACGATTTTTTGTCATCTTTTGCTATCCCATTTTAACTAATTTATACACAATACAATCATATGTCATTATTAGGCACCCGTCCCCCCTACGAGGGGAGTGGAGGGGGAAAAGCACCTAAGTTTGTCCGATTTCAACCATACGGGGACTTTTGGAGATAAGGAATACGAATTTTTGATCAGATTTTGAAAATTCAATATGGCGGATTAAGGATAGACGATTTTCCGTCATGTTTTGCTAAACAATTTTAACTGACTTATCTACATCCGATTGTGTTCAAATTTGGTATGCTTTTATAGTTCCGGTGAAAATACAATAATATGGTATTTTCGGGGACCCACCTCCCTCTAACGAGGGAAGTGGAGGGGGAAAAAAAATTAGTTTGTTCGATTCCACTTAAAATTGGCATACAGGTGTTTTTAAGGAGGGGGATTATGAATTTTTGATCAGAGGTGGACGATTAAGGGTACAAATCTAAAAACTAAGGGTGTGTGTTCAAATTTGGTATAGGTTTATAGTTCCGGCGACAATATAATAATATGGTATTATTAGGTAAACACTTTCCTCTAACGAGGGAACTGGCGGGGGGAAAAGATTTAGTTTGTTCGATTTAAATCAAAATTGGCATTCAGGGGTTTTTCGGGAAGAGGATATGAATGTTTGATCAGATTGGAAAATTTCAATACGGCGGATTCAAAATGGAAGAATTAGGGTACAAATCTAAAAATTAAAAAATAAGTTTTTATTAAAAAAAACTTTTAGAGAAGAAGCTTTTATTAAATGCACTCAAAAGTTGAAAATAATTTTTTATTTTTCTTATACCATAATAAAAGCGATGGGCGCCAATTAAAAATTTTAACTTTACGGTGACAAAGAGAGAACTACAAAAGAGGAACTAAATTCTTCTTCTATTCGAATGATAAACATAATGCTTTCATCTGAGAACGGGTGAGATTGCCGTGCTTGCCAAGCTTTTGAAAATGTGAAAGGTTATAGAGTAATACAACTGTTTCTTAGGTGAATCGTCGATGTGACCGATATACGATACCTAAAGTTAAAATTTTTAATTTGCGCCCATCGCTTTTATTATGGTATAAGAAAGATAAAAAATTATTTTCTACTTTTGAGTGCTTTTAATAAAAGCTTGTTCTTTAAAAGTTTTTTTTATACTGGCCGTTTCCATCCAATTCAGGATCAATTGCCCAGTCTAGCCAAGAGTTAGCACGCGTTAAACAAGTTTGGGACAAACACAAAATATCCATGTACCTAAGCCGGGATTCGAACCAGGAATCTTTCGTGCGGCAGGCACGCTACCGCGCGCTATGGAGACCGACAAGTTTTTTTTAAGAAATTAAGATGGGTTCTCATGCGACTAAAAAAAAGTAACTTTAAACAGTTTATTCTTAAAATCATTTGTGAAACTGTGAGAACTATTAATTTTATTTATTTTAATCGTTTTCTTGCGTTAAATAGGGCAAATGTTGTCAAATTTATCAGAATTCATAAAATTTTATGTAGATCAGCTTTAATTATTATGAGTGCCGAGAATCACAGAAGGTCGTCGTTGTTTTCATTCTGTCTCTTTTTTGTCATGCTATTGGTAAAGGGAAGAAGCATTTCTCGACCAAAACTTTAAATTTGCGGACATACTCTAGCGTTGATTACCTCCATCAGCTCTGGAAGCTTAAGTCAGTGAAGTTGGGTTGGCTGGCAATTTTTTTTTATATATAAACGTCTTTTTAAACCTTTTCACTATATTTGCAACGGTTGTGCAAACGCGTTCTCAACTAAAAAGCCAGTTAACTCATTTTCGTTTTAGAATCTTTCGGCCTATGATCGGTGCCATATTGACACCAAACTGACAAATGTTTTACTTGTCAATTTCGTTATAAAAATGGCAGCCACAGCAGGCTAAAGGGCACTGAGGCGGTAGGACTTAACTGGCTTTTTAGTTGAGAACGGTGTTGGATTGTGTTGGTTTGGTGGAATGACAAAATTTCTACCGCAAAGTTCCAGGAAAAAAATGCAACTATAGTTTTAGGCACACAAGTCTAGGTATTTGAAATATACATACGCCAGGGTGCCGATTCTTGAATTTCATAGGAAAGGTCGCACGGGAACGTTCACCTCCCTGATATCGACCAATGACACGCTTTAAAGCTATCACGAGTGATTCGAAACCTATCCGACCACGGCCGAATTTCACCCGATGGCCGTGTTTCGAAGGAACATTCCTACACTTTCATACACCGGCCTCTGAGCAGGAGAACGAGCGCTCTTGAAAAGCGATAGTACAGTCAGCTTTGCGCGTGCACCTTACAAGCTTGACAGCTTCTGAGCCTCCTTATTGGTCGAAACCAAGGATGTGATCATTCTCAGGCGACCATTCTTTCGAAACTCAAGAATCGACACCCAGGACGAATCCGTATAAAAAACCGTATTCCTGTAATTAAAAACGCTAAGCGCTTCCCGAATCGAATGGCAGAACAGCAAGCAATTACATTCCACTCATTTTGAGGAGCGTTTATGAGAATACGAGTACAGGTGATTTATGTACAAGTGCGGAACAGTGCGTATTTGTGAGTAATTCAAAGTTGGAAATTAAAGTGGATAATTGTGTTGAATGTTGTTTGGGGAGAGTGACCCGTGAAACCATCGTTCAATTGTTTTTTTTAGATTTGGTCTCATGATCTTTTAATCGCTTCTTTTAGATTCTTTTGGATTTGTAGTTTTTTTTTCAAACTTTTGTTTTATGTGTATACACAAGCCTATTGGAAATATTAACACGCCAGGACCAATCACAAAACTCCGCTATGCCGGTCCCAAGCCCGGGGTCCCATTTCACTACGGGAAAGGAGGAAGATTGGAGAAGTAACACCTCTTTAAAAAACCGGAGTCCATCTGGCCCTGATGATAGCCCCCACTTGGGGTACAGAAATGGGAAACGACGGTACTCCGTGTTAGGAGCAGTACCCCCGGCAGCGTCTGTTTCCCCATTTTAGGGGCGGCTGAAGTAAAACCTGGCTGTAGGTATAAAAAGCGAAATAGAAGAGGAGATAATGGAAAGTGCAAAGAAGGAGAAAACGTTTACGGAGCAGGTGGACGGAACCCCAGTTCCGGTCGGATATGGAGGTGTGCTGCCATGCCCCGCCCGACCGACAACCAGCGACTGTGCAGAAAATACTACAGAAAACAAAATAATAAATAAAATGGACAAATCAAAGGAAAATGAAATCGAAAAAAAGTTCAAAAAAAAGGCTGGGAAGCACGATGGCGCAAAGAAGAAATTCGGTAGGAGAGATACAATATATATAACCGCCTCAGATGAAGAAGACAAAGAAGAGAGAACGACAAAGAGAAAAAGAGGCGATACAATCAAACCAGCAGAACAAGAATTCAACAATACCCAAAAAACGTTGGAAGAACTCTCCAACAAAATATATAAGCTGCGGAGTACAGTGCAGAGCATACCGAACACGAAAGTGGAAATAAAAGCAATGACGGAAAAAATATGGCTCTGTATGAGAAGACTGAACTGAACACAATCGCAGAAGTCCCAGGGGGAAGCAGAAAAACAAAAACGAGTATGTGAAATAATTACCCAAAAACGGGATGCAACAACGCAAAGCGACAGCGAGAGAGACCTCCAAGAACCCACACAAAAACCGCAAACCAGAGAAACCGCGACTCAATGCGATGAAGTAAACATAGAGACAGAAGCCCTAACAAAGAAAATAGAGGAGCTTAAAGGAAAAGCCAAAATCTTCGATCTGGAAAATAATCTCGTAGGCCAGACGTAACCCAAAGAAGCATTCAAAAATACAAAAGTGGAATACGCAAACCCCCTATATGAGAAAAGGGATATAGCTGTATATAGAGAAACAAAAGTATAGACAAAATTTACAATGACAGATATCCGGAATTGGCCGAGCTGGAAAAGGACGGGAGTCCGCAAGGATCCTCTTATATAAAAATCGGCACAGAGACTAAAACACAGAAACATGAAAAATATGTGTTCAAGCTATGGTCCTCGGAAAAAACTGAGGAAGATTCAAAAAGGAAGGAGGCTTTCTGGAATGTATCGATAGAGTTTAAAAAGCAGATGACACGAGAGAATAGAAAGGAAGTATCTATGCCTGTACCAGCTGAAATAATGGACATAGACACAAGAAAGATCTTGGAATGCGTGTTCGCCGACACAAGTCGGATCGTGAAGCTATGCGTACCTAAGCGTACCGGAAAAACACTTCAAAGGCAGAGGTCTATTGGTTACACAAACGTTAACACAAATATAAGAAGCAGGAGAAGTAGACCAAGAACAAACATCCTCTAGATAAACACAAATGGAAAAACATATGCGGAATTAATAAGAGAGGTGAGGACTGAAGTCACAAACTCGGACGAAACGGTAGAAATATGAGCGATAAGAAAAACCAAGGAAGGACACATCCGCCTAGAAACAGGAGGAGACGAGGAGGAAGCTATGAAACTAAAAAAACGAATATCGGGACAAATAAGCACGAGCATCAAAGTAATAAGCAGAGGACACAAACAAAAAACTCTACACATCATGGGACTGGACGTGCTAATCACTGAAGAAGAAATAAAGGAAGCTCTCGCATAAGTACTTACAAAGGAAGACGGAAAAGCTACTGTACAGTCGCTGAGACCAGCAGGGACGGAAAATCAAAACGCCACCATTTTCGCGGAGAATGCTGCGAAGAAACTCCTAGCCCTCGGAAAAATAAAGATTGGGTGTCTGAGCTGCAGAATAAGAGAGAGAATCACAATAAGTAGATGCTACAAGTGTCTAGAAACGGGACACCTGAAAAAAGATTTCACGGGTACTGACAGAGGAAACTGTTGCGTCAGATGCGGCCAGGAGGGAAACAGGGTGCGGAATGCACAAACACGGATCACTGCTTCAACTGTAGATCATAGAAATTACTCGCTTAAATGCTTCCCGTATAGAAAACTACTAAACGAGAAACAAAGACCACTCCGAAAATAAAATGAATGACAGACATGAAAACAGACCACGATGAAAACACACTCTTAAGGTGCTCCAAACGAACCTAGGACGCAAAAGAACAGCACATGGCCTAACCTTCCTCACAGTAACACAAAAACAAATCGACGTTATAGTGGTGTCCGAACCAAAGTAGACATTGGTTAGAGCATCTAAGAAATGGATAGTCAACCAAAGAATAGCCATGGCGGCGCGTATTTCAAAAACAAGAACATCAAAGTAGAAAAAGTGGAAAAAAAGAGCTGGGTACGTGAAAGTGGTACTGGAAGAAATGGTACTCTAAGCTGACTATATCTCCCCAAATATTGCAGACGAAATATATAAAGAGGAACTAGAACACCTATTTAAAGCCTGCAGCGATACAAAAACCGAGTACATAGTGTGCAGAGATTTCAACGCAAAATCACCAGAATGGAGCTCAAAAAAGATGGACAAAAGGGGAGAGCGAAGTGAATGGGTGGCAAGCCTAAACTTAAACGTACTAAACGATGGAAAAAAATCTACCTTTATACGAAGAGAACAAGAATCTTTTATAGATTTAACGATAGCAACACAGAGAGTAGCAAGTAAGAATAAGAACTGGCAGATAACAGATGACGAGACAAACACCGAACACCAATACATATTTTACGAAGTTACTCAGAAAAACATAAAACCCTTCGAAAAGAAAGAAATAGTCACCGATTAGAAAGCATTTGACGAAATATTCTCATTGAAAATGCAAATAATAAAAAACAAATTAACGGTGGAAAGTTAGATGCAGATCCTAAAAGAGACACTAGCGACATGTCAAAAGAACCAGAAAACTCAGGAAAGACAACCATACTGGTGGACAGAGGAAATAGAGGAGAAACGCAAAAAATGCCTCCAGGCAAGAAGAAGACTAACGCGACGACAAAAACCAACAGACAATTGAAATGAAACTGGAAGAGGCACAAGAAGAGTATAAACAGCTGAAAAAAGCAAACAAAAAAAAGATAATCGCACAGAAAAAGAAGAAATGTTCGGACTTGTGCGAAGATTTAAATCAAGACGAATGAGAAATGGGCTACAAAATAGCTGTCAAAAATCTCAAAGGATTTAGCAAGCCGTACGAGCTAACCCTAACAAAGAAGATGGAAGTGGTTGACAAGCTATTCCCTACCCATAATATATGGAATTTAGAAAACTTCGAATGATCACTTGATCTTTCACTGCAGAGGAACTCAACATGGCACTAAATAAGCTGAAGAATAAAAGGTCACCTGGAATAGATAGGAGAATACCAGAAGCAATAAAAAGAGCAGGAAATTTAGCTCCAGATAAAATGCTGTTCATCCTAAACTTCGTATTGAAAGAACAAAACTTCCCTGAAAACTGGAAGACAGCAAAACTGGTTCTGATTCCAAAAGGCGAAACAGAGTATCGGCCAATCCATATATCCAAATCTCTCCATATCTTAGAAAGATCGTGGAAAGCTACCTTAGCAAGAGAAAGCTGAAAATAGACAAAGACCCTGAGATAGACGTGACAGCAGGAGTACCACAGGGCTCAGTATTGGGACCAACACTGTGGAACATACCCTACGACGGACTTTTAAAACTGAGACTGCCAATTGTTGTGAACATCGTAGGATATGCAAATATCGATTGGCTAAAGAAACATAGTCCAGAAATCGCGGCACATAAAACCGCAGCAATTATCAAGAAGGGCCCAGAAAAAGAGACGATGTGAGCTTCATATGCGAAGACCAAAAGATTCAACCAAAGAAGTCAATCAAGTATCTCGGAATCTGTATAGAAAAGGATGGATACTACAAAGGGCAAGTTGAACAAACAGTCCAGAAGGCAGAGAAAAAAATCACAGCCCTAGCAAGAATAATGCCAAATATTGCAGGACCATCGAGCAAAAAAAGGGAAGTTCTATGCGGGGTTCTGAACTCAATCCTGTTATATGATGCACCGATCTGGCACAATTCGATCAAAATCCATAAGTATAGAGACCTACTGGTGAAATCTCAACGCGAGGCGCTGCTACGAATTGCATCGGCTTACCGAACAGCGTCAACAAAAAGCCTGCAAGTCATCACTGGAGCTATCCCGATTAACCGTCTTATTCAAAAAAGGAAAAGACTACACGATAGGGAAGACGGCGCAAGTAAGGCAACAAAAAGCGAGGAAAGAAATACAACCATGTCAAAATAGCAGGAGAAATGGGATGACAACATAACAGAAGCACAGTGGACCAAAACCCTATTTCCAAACATTAGAGATTTATACAAATGCAAACACCGTCATACCAATTTCTACATGTCACAAACTTTGACAGGACATGGAGCGTTCAACGCATATCTCTATAGATTTAAGAAAAGAAACAACGGATACTGCAACGAAGAAGTCACAGTGACACATACACTCTTTTACTGTAACAGGTGGAAGAGACCTCGACTAGAAATCCAAAACTGAACTGAAATAAACGAGCAAAACTGGACAGATGAAATAATAAGAAAAAAAGAGAAGTGGGAGGCAACACATTTGTAAAAATAATAATCGAAAAAGAAATTAAAGACGAAAGAGGACGCCAACCAAAACGACTACAGAAAGAGAAGAATGATGATGATGATGAATATCGAAAAGACGATCCCGTAGGCGATATCAAGATATCGGGCACACTCGGTAAAAAAAAAGACCAATCACAAGATGCTAAAAAGTCAATCAAGGCACAAAGAAGATGGAAGTGGTTGACAAGCTATTCCCTACCCATATTATACGGAATTTAGAAAACTTCGAACGATCACTTGAGGCCCCACCTTTTACTGCAGAGGAACTCAACATGGCACTAAATAAGCTGTTGGGAAAGCGGGGTTTTTAGTTCGTAGGCGATATCAAGAGATCGGGCACACTCGGTGAAAAAAAAAGACCAATCACAAGATGCTAAAAAGTTAATCAAGGCTCCTTCTTGCTATTGATTTATCGGGTTTGGCTGGCTTCAGTGTGCGGTTGGGTCGGGTTGGATTAAATTGAAAAGAAAATCGTTGAAAAATCTGTTTCTTCCGACCAAAAACAAAAAGCGAGGTTAAAAATGAGGTCACGTGGTTTAAAGCATCAATGGCGAAACATAAATCAATTCTATTCAATTGTTTTTTCTTTCGCTTGCACCTATCAAATTTTGAATTTTCGTTATTTATACCCATGATCTTTTCTTTTTTATTGTTTTTTCGATTCAATAACCGATTTGCTGTCTTTTTTAACTTTTTTTCTCTTTTTTTATTCTTACTTTCCTTTTAACGTAAAAACGTATTGAAAAAAGTTCTGCTTCTTTAGTTTTCTAGGCACGTAACAGATCCCCTTAGAAAATTCAATATACTTTACGGTTTCGCGAATTCAGCACAGCAAGAGAAGTAGGACTTTATTAACTTTAAGCTCCACCATTCCTACTATACCTATAAAAAATAGATTTGATCTGTTTAAAATTAAGGCCAAAAATATTATTGGATATAGAAATTTACCAACTGATCTTGAATTGTAAAAATACTTAAATTAGTTTAACAGGTTTTGAAAAACAAAGTAATTTCTCGCAATAAACAGGACTGTGTAAGCTGCTCTTAATAGATGCAACAATGTAAGAAACTACCGAGAGTTAGGAAAGATAAGTATAAAAAAGTTTAAATTCCCTCATAACATTGGAGGAATATTCATGTTATAAGAATATTCCCTCAAAGTGATTTTTGGAATATTCTATTGCGAATATGACAGGAATGTTCCAGACCTATTTTTTGTTGAATATGTGGGTGGGGGGCTTGACGCCAAACTGCACCTCCCACCATAATTTTTATACACGTGTCACATATTTTGGTTTTCAGAAGATGGCAATGTGTACACGAGACACCGCGACCTTAAAATAAAAAGAAAAACTCAATGTTAAGAACAAAATCTGAATGGGTAATAGTTTTTTTTACTGAAAATTTCTGCAAGGTTAATAAATAGCTTGGTAATAAGATAATAATATTCACATGATAACGTGATTATCAAGTTATTTTTTATGAATATTCCCAAAAGAATATTTTTGTCAGGATTTTGGCATGTTTGCTGAAAATATTACTATTTCGTGAAAAGATTTATAATTATAATTTAGTTTGATGTCAACCATTGTAGATAGATGGCACTGAAATCAATATGTTCCCTATGTATCAGGTAATATTATTGTACATACAAGTCAGCAAAAAGTTATTTAGGTAATCTTTTGAAAACTAATCTCAATTAATACATCAACATAATGCTCCGTAATTCCAGTAGTTGTACTTTAGTGGAAGACATGTGGAAGACTAATGCAATTTGGTGGATATTCATGTGCACTGCATATCTTCTGGTCGTATTATAGTCATGTTTCACGTCACGTTTCTATCACATTTATATCACCTGTATGAGCTAGAACGTAACTTATTGCCGGTATGTGTTAGTAATAATCCCAATGGTAAAATGTAACATTGAATATCTTCTGGTCGTATTATAGTCATGTTTCACGTCCCGTTTCTATCACATTTATATCACCTGTATGAGCTAGAACATAACTTATTGCCGGTATGTGTTAGTAATAATCCCAATGGTAAAATGTAACATTCCTATCACATTCTTTGTTCTCTAAGGATATGACTATTACATTATAGGAATGTTAATTGTTATGTGGGTTAACTAAGTATTCGGGGTCTATAGATAGAGACAAAAGTTGTAAAGCCTAACTCAGGGAAGAGCAAGAGAGCAACTCATCAACTCATCCGTCCTTGTCTATAAAAGCACGACATTCAGTCGGGAGCGACAGAAGTTTCATAAACGCGGTTGCAAGGCGTCCTTATGCCCAAATATACATCGCTCTTACTTTTTATCCAAGTAAAACTCAAATAATTATTTTAAAAATGTAAAAATAAAAGTGGTATGTCTAGTAGTTAAATTAAAGTGTCCAATTGGTGAAGGGAATTATTTTCTAAAGTGGTTGTAAAGAATTTGATTGATTTAAATTAGAATTTTGGGTTTTTGTAATTCAACATGTACAAAGGATTACACAGGGCTTATGGAGAATTTTTGCCTCGGTAGAATTTAATACAATTTTAGTATGTTGTAGAGGACAACAAGCTGATAAAAAAATATTAAGGGTAAAAAAAAGTTCAATGCACAGTTTATAAGATATTAGGGGTCAAATTTCGAAAAAAAGGCCGAAATGCTGTATGTTTTACGCATTATAACTCTGACGTGTTGGCCAAGGAAATGTTATATGTTACAAAAATGATTTGACAGAAGGTCATATGCAAACCTAGTTATGCAGTCATTTTTGACAGTTCATGTACATGGGGTGGTCAAAAAGTAACATTTTTCATGTTTGCACTACTACCGAATTTTGCAAATAGCAGATTATATTTGGATAACGGCTCGGTCAAATTCCACATAACTTTTCCAGAATAGTGTCAAGACTTGGTACTACCCCAACACAAAAATACAGATTATTTCTATGTCTGGTTTTAAAAATATCAATTTTTATCTTTTAACCTTTTGCATATCTGAACTACGCTTGTTATAATGGCAACGCCAAGTTGAGTAATCTTTTACGTTCAATTTATCATTTTGAATATTAATAATATAAAATATTAAAAATGGCCGCCTTTGCTGATTAAAAAGGTAATAAATGGGTAGCAGAACCCTGTTTTATTGGCGGTACCTATGTCGTAAAGGATTACTAAACTGGGCATTGCCATTATAACAAGCGTAGTAAGAGCTTTGTTCAGATACGCAAAAGGTTAAAAATAAAAATTGATATTTTCAAAACCAAACATAGAAATAATCTGTATTTTTGTGTTGGGGTAGTACCAAGTCTTGACACTATTCTGGAAAATTTATGTCCAATTTGACCGAGCCGTTATTCAAAAATAATTGACAAACCATTTTAGAGCAAATGCAACTTTTTTTTTTTTTGAGTAGACCCCGTGAGTGAACCAAAACTAACCGATTTTGTTTTTTCTGTTAAGATCGTTTGTTGTGACCTAATAAATGATAAATAATTTACAAATCAACTTTTATTCGTCACAAATTGAATTTGAGAGTGCCGAAAGGAGACAAGGTCAATTTTTTTCTCTAAGAAAATTGACCTAGGAGATAAAAATTAATAACTATAATACTAAGGGCTACCAAAAAATTAAACTTATTTTTTTCTTTAAGTATTAACCAAAACTATTAGTTTTTGTCAAAAAATCTGCCATTTGCAAAATTCGGTAGTAGTGCAAACATAAAAAAATGTTACTTTTTGACCACCCCCTGTATATTATCTGTTATACTGTCAAAAATGACAGCATAACTGTGTTTGCATATGACCTTCTGTCAAATCATTTTTGTAACAATTAACATTTCCATGGCCAATACGTCAGAGTTATAATGCGTAAAACATACAGCATGTTGGCGGTTTTTCGAACTATGACCCCTAATATCTCAAATACTGTACATAAAACTTTTTTTTACCTTTAATAATTTTTTATCAGCTTTTTGTCCTCTACAACCTACTAAAATTATATTAAATTTCACCGAGGCAAAAATTCTCCATAAGCCCTGCGGTGCGGGGTCCTTTTAAATGAATAAAACATCTTTGTAATTTTAACTTATTATCCAAGTAAACTGGAATCATTTTCATTCTAGAGAAATGTAAAGTAAATTTGGGAAAGTCGAGTTAGAGAAAAGTTTATAAACAACTTAAGTCGAGGATAAACCCCGTCCCGACAATATTACATCAGAAAATGTTTAAAACTGGTTTTGAATGTGCGCGGATTACAGGAGGGAGGGGGGGCAATCGATGGCTTAGGTACTTTTCACGAATTTTTGATCAAAATATTGAAATATCACAGTTTTCAGAAAAATTTCCCTTGTCGACCCAAACCCCTTTTGTATGAGCCATAACCCGCCTTTGATCCAACGCAGGTGAAATTGTTTATAATCCTAATCTAAATCCTGTAAATGCCTTTAATCCTTTTTCGTAATCCTCTTGAAAGAATTACGTATAAAAATATAATCGTAAAAGTGAAAACGTCCTTTCAACAAAGAAAAATATTTATTTTGCCTTTAGAGCTAAGAAAAAAGAACTTTCTTTTATTCTACTGGCTTTGAAACCTTTTTGAAAATAAAGGGAAAATTTGGAGAAAGAAGTGGACCAATTGGGTTAAAATTTTCTGAAGGGTGCAACATTATATATGTTAATTTTCGTGTTTGTGTAGGGGAAGTATAGATAAGAAGTTAAATAAAAAAAAGTCCTGAGAATGATTAATTATATTACCAATTTGACCGCCATATTTGATGACGTCATATACATACTTAACGCCGTATGTCACTACTCCACCATCGAAAATATTGATTTCTGAGTCCAACACTGAAAAATACTGTGCAAAATGGAACTTTAACGCAAAAATTGAATTACAACATAGGCTTCTCAATTGAAATTTTGCACTTACGTATGCCCAAATCTCTACCTTGCCGGCTGACAATAACTTGGCATGTAGAAAGTTGAACTTCCTGCTCGTCGTGCGTAAAATAATTTTTTCCGCACCCTGGTGCGTAATAGTAGTTTTTGAAATGCTTGGTATTAAAGAGCGAGTGCATGCAGAGAGTGATTTAAAAACGCGAGTAAAACACTCTCTTTTTTAAAATACCTGTATCAAAAAAATTCAAACAACGGAACAAACATATAGTACAAAATCTATAACACAAAAGCCAGTACGGCTATTTCGGTTTTATTTTTTGAGATTATGTAAAAACAAAATATCAAAAATAATATTTCTGGACCCCTCAACAATAAAAAAATGTTTTGCGTCGGTAACTAAAAAGCCATGATTTTGGGGATATTAATAAAGGTATCAAAATAGTAGTTTCTACTAGTGGCTACAATAGTGCTTTTTTTACAGGTGTTGATTTAAATAACGAGCACATCGAGGTATTTAAAAACGCGAGTAAAAAAAAGCACAGTTTATATAGCCGCGAGTTGTTAACGCTATTTTTTTAATACCTTTAACAAAAAATCCAAGGAAAACAGGAAAATACTTTTAAAAATCTCGAACGAAAAGCACTTCTCGCAACACACCATCTTTACACTAAGATAAATGACCCAAATATATGCTGACATATTAAATTTAATTAATTTAATTAAAATTAAATTTAGGTTGACGTCCGGCTGCATTTTGAATATTTAAAAAAAACAGGAAGGAGTATGGTTCAAAATTTTTAAAAGTGGTTCAAAATTAGTTCGAAATTATAAGCATATCAAAACTCGAATACCTTTCGGGGGAAGGGGTGTGTGGCTTGATGTCAAACTGCACCCCCCCATATTTTTGAAAAAAACAGGGTTACTAGTGGGTTTTTAGAAATTCTTTTTTTTGATATTAGGAGTTAGAAATTAGTTCTTAATTTTGGGATAGTTGATTTTCATTTTTCTCCACGCTTTAAATGGGGGGGGGAGGTGTAGCTTGAAGTCCGGCTGCACCCCCTATTTTGAATATTAAAAGAAACCAGGAAATAGTGTGGTTCAAAATTTTGAAAAGTGGTTCAAAATTAGTTCGAAATTGGTACAAAATTATAAGCATATCAAAATTCGAATATCTTTCGGGGGAGGGGGGTGGCTTGACTGAGCTAATTAAGTCGAATGTTGTGGATTATATATTATTATTTCTAAGAAGAGCCGTACAAATGAGGTATCAAATTAAAGCTTGTGATGTACGCTACACAAATTGTCCAGTCTGTCGGCATGAAAATTGCCGAAAGTATCTGACAGACTGACATTTAGTAGGGTACCCATAGTCGAGTCCTTTTGGGTAACAGGCCATCCATGCATCGCTTACATCAACGCGACAAGAAGGGTTGGAGGGGTAGGTAGAAGTATTCTTAAGTGCTAAAAGGGAGGGGAAGGGGTTGCAAAAATGTTATAGAGTGTTGCAGGGAGGGGAAGGGTCAAAATTTAAAAAAACTGCTTTTACATAATAATTGATGGCAGTACACTAAAATTGTCATTTGAAGTCGAAAAAAAAACGGACAGTTTTTTGTATGTTCTTTGGGGTTAGTAAAATTCCCAAGTTTTTTGAGCCCAGGTCTGCGCTTGTTTCCTTGTATCAATTATGGTCATATTTTTACTTCAAATGAAGTTCTTTTTTATTATTTATCCTTAACCCCCCTCCTCCCCCCCCCCGAAGCCAATTCCTGGGTGCGCCACTGGATCAGAATTAAACTTATTGTTATCCTGGAATATGCGTTTTGAAACAAATATGGCGGTGTCAATATTGAATAGTTTGACATTTTTTTTTATTTTGTTGTTTGAAGAAATTAAAAATACAAAATATACTTAAATTTCCCAACTGAACCTTCATATTTCCCAACTGCAAGCAACTGAAAGCAACATTGGAGGCGGAGGCTCCCCCCCCCCATCCCCCCAAGGGATTGCCGGTGATTCTATCTTTTTTTTTATCCGATTTTGATAAAACAAATTTTTAAGTATTTGCTTGGCTATATATTGTCAAACACTATTTTTTTTGCTAAAGAAACAGAAATCGAGAAAAAAGATCATAATAGTAATTTTAACGACTAGTGTCTAAAATAGTGCTTTTCTTACAAGCGTAGGTTTAAATAACGAGCGCAGCGAGGTATTTAAAAACGCGAGTAAAAAAAAGCACAGTTTAGCCGCGAGTTGTTAACACTTTTTTTTTAATACCTTTATCAAAAAATTCAAGAAAAACTTTGAAAAATCTCGAACGAAGAGAACTTCTCGAACACACCATCTTTACACTATAAATCAAGGCGGCTGGTAAATGAAATAACAATCGTTTCCATAGCGATGTGTCTTTTTAGTCGGTGACGTTCATTGTTGCGACATTTTAATCTTCGACAATTTGATATTGTGACGATATTTTTTAAATGATTTTTTCATAAATACTTGGTGAAAACTGGCGGAAATGGCTTAATTCTTAGGCAAGAATAATTTGGTTTTTTCAATATTACTATTTTCCGCTATTTCTCTTTAACTTTGGGTAAAAAACGGACAGAAATCTTTTTTTGCACCCGTGAACAAAAAAAAAAGTTTTTTTGGATCGGTAACCACAAAAAAACATGCTTTAGTTATCTGAGGACAGTTACTAAAATCATGTTTTTGATGAAGGTATAAAAAAAAAGTATTTTTTTACTTTTATTTATTTTTTAAAACTAACTGTTGATGAAAGATAGCGCTTTCGATCATTTATTTAAATTGGGTTTAAACAATAAAATCGTTTTAGTCGTTTTCTGGTTTTCTGGTAAAAATTAGCCTTATTAAAGCTATCAAAAATATAGTGAGATAAGGAACTTTTTTGTTTTTTTTTCAATGATACATAAGTATATAGAACAAAGTTTAGTTGAAAACTATTTAACCGACTTTAAAGCTTGAATTCAGTTTAAACAAAAGATCGAGAAATCGCTATATTTTTCTGTGTAAAAATACAAAAAAATTTTTTTTTGTAATTTTTTCCATTTTGTTTTTTATAAATTTTTTTTTTTTAAATCAGTCTTTTTAAATATATATATATCGGCAAACAAACATATTTTAAATTTTGTTTTATTAAATTAGATAAAAAATAAAAAAGATATAATTATTTGAAAATAAACGCCTTTCCGCCATATTTAAACCGCCATATTAGGTTAAAAACGCATATTCCAGGATAGCAATAAGTCAAATCCTAATCTACTATAGGTAGGTTTAACAAATTTGGGTTATTTCTCAAAAGTTTTTAGTGTTCGTAAAAAGCGTAAATAATAGAATATAATAATATACCGGGTGTCCCAAGGTGAGTAACCTATTAGAATGTTTTGGAAACTATAAAATGGAAACTTTTCAAGCTTTCTATTCTAACATAAGTCCATGTAAACTATCTTTATAAAATACTTTCATGTTTGCAGTATTGCCATTTGCAGGAAAACTTGACAACAACTTTCTTATTTTAAATTGAACGCCCTGTATATTTTTGAATTTTTGGATTCTACAAAATATTTAGGCACATTTTATGTATAATGTCCTATACCTATGTTCAACTGTTTTAAAAATATTGACAGGTGATTTTAAATTTGACAGCCCGTAATATCGAAACGGTTAAAAATAGAGCAAAACGGTTTTTACATTCCTATCTTGGTTTGTCACAAGCTATCGTTTTATATCTAAACTTAAATTAAAATATTAAAATATCCCAAGGTTAGTTTAACCCTGGGTTAAGAATAGTATAAAGCGATAGCTTGTGAAAAACCAAGATGGAAATGGGCCATTTCAAGCAAATGTAATTTTATTAAAAAAAAGGAAAACGCTTTAACAATCTACTGGTTTTTGTTAAAAATCATGAAATAACTGCAAATAATAAAACCACTATAACACTTTTTCTTGGTATGTAAAAAAGCCGAAATATACAAACAGTTTCGGACCTAAAGCAAATAATATTTTTTCAATTCTTGTACTTTTTGTCCCGTCCAACCCAAAACAAAAGCTTTACTGGTTCATGGTTCACAATAATTTTTTATATAATTGTTAAAAACATGCTTTCTCCTTTAATTCCACTGCCTTTTTTTTAGTTTGGAAAAGCCTTGATAAAGCATATTTTTAAAAAATTGAAATATATAAAAGTAAGAATTTACTAAAATCAAGTTTTGATTTTTCTTGTCCCGTCCAACCCAAAGTTTAAAGGTTCGCCCTATAAGCTCTGGTGACAACTTATTATTTTAAACTATTTTATTGAATAACATATGGTTTAAGGAAAATATTGATTGGAAAATATAGTCACCATTTTAATCATATAGAAGTCACAGCTGGTTAAAAAATGTCAATTTTCACCCGTCAATATTTTAAAAACAGTTCAACATAGGTATAGGACATTATACGTAAAATGTACCTAAAATATTTTGGAAAAACCAAAAATGCAAAAATATACAGTGTGTTCAATGTAATTCAAAATAAGAAAGTTGTTGCCAAGTTTTCCTGCAAATGGCAACACTGCAAATATGAAAGTATTTCATAAAGATAGTTTACATGGACTTATGTTAGAATAGAAAGTTTGAAAAGTTTTCATTTTCAAAATATTTTCATAGGTTGCTCACCTTGGAACACCCGGTATATGTAGTCCAAAAACCCCTATACTTTACCCGTTATTTGGAAATTACTCGAAAGCTACATAACCCGATTAAAATGTTTGAACCCAATTTAAACTAAGGATCAAAATTTCTATCTTGAATTTGTATACGAACCTGTTTTTCTTAAATTATCAGTTAAAAAAAAACCATTACCCAATTTATTTTTACGTTTTTTTAGAATTTTGCTTTTTTTGAGAAATACGAAAAATAGTTATTTACCTAACAAGTGCGGAAAGTTATACTTTTCCGCACGCACCGGCGTAAGTGCGGTAAATACTTTCCACACGCGTTTGGTACAACATTTTTCCTACGAGCTTGCGGAACATCAAAATATTTTGTCACTCAACTTTTAGTTAAACCTAACAGACTAAAAATGAAAAAAATAGTAAAAACTACGAATTTTATGTTTTATTCAGAACTAAATTTTAACAAGCTTAAAAAAGTATTTTTTCCTACAAGCGTGCGGAAAAACGATTTCTCGCGCTCAATTCCGTGCGAAAAGTGCCACTTTTTCGCACGCCGTGCGTGAAAAAAAAATTCCGCAGGCCGTGCGCGAAAAAAAATTTTCACTCACGCTGTTGAGCAAAAAAAAATTTACACGCACGCTGTTGAGCACGCTGGTTGCTGAGCACGCTGTTGCTCAGTGATGAATCAGGAAGACTGGAAGTCGACGATGGCAGTAAGCAACATGAGCAGTGGTACTTTCAATGTTACCGTAATTGATAATTACAATAAAAATTAATTTTTTAAGCTTCCCAGCAAACACAAATCGTCGGAAATGAATCGGGCCAATGTCGACAACGTCGGCAGTGTGTTGGCATCGGCGACTACACTCTGACCCGATGTTGGTCAGATTGTGATTTTCAGTTTTCGGTCAATAATCGGCAACTGACGGAGGTCCACATTACGACAGTCGACTTTGGGCCGGCACCACTTTAGGACCGACGATGGTCCGATTGGAACTTTGTTTAATCGGTCGAAAACCGGCAACTGATGACGGCGCGATTTACTATAGTCGACTTTATGTCGAAGCCCACTTTATTTGCTTTAGGGCCGACGACGGTTCGATTGGAACTTTGTTTAATCGGACGAGAATCGGCAATTGACGATGGCCCGATTTACTATAGTCGACATTATGCCAATGCAAACCTTATCTGCTTTAGGGCCGATGATGGTCCGATTGGAACTTTGTTTAATCGGTCGAAAATCGGCAACTGACGATGGCCCGATTTACTATAGTCGACTTTATGCCGACGACCAGTTTATCTGCTTTAGGGACGATGGCCCGATGACGTTACCTTAAAATTTTTAAACTGATTAATAGTTTCGTCCTAGTATGTAGAGATGGCGCTAATGTCACTATGTTCCCTGTACAGTGGAAGATAATATAATATATATAATGAGCAAAAATATTTCAAAACTAGAATGCGGACTTGGCAAGATGGTGGTACTTCTCTACAAGAATCACCTCTTCTGCCACTTAAACCAGCCCGACTGGTTAAGCACCCGCATTATCGAAACTTTGTAGTTTGCCAATGTCGGGCCACTTTAAGCTACCACTCATGGGCCTCCTTCAATCGCCGACGTTGGAAACTTTTAGGAAACCAATGTCGGACTTGAATAGTTTACCGATGTTGGGCCGAGACCAGCTTGCCTACGTTAGACCGACCAAATTAAGTAGTTTTGGGCGGATGGTCGGTACCATGTGGTTAAACCATATCGGACCTTAATCGTACGGCGACGGTATGCCTATGTCAGCAAAAAGTAAAATTTACCATTGGTCCGACGGCGGGCTACAGTCTAACGCTGCGTCGGCAAACATACATTGGGCCTACATCGCAAAGCGGACAAAAAATACTGCTGATCCGATGTCGTAAGTCAACGTCGATCCGATGACGACAAATTCGGCAATCGACATCGGACCGACGAAGGCCCGAGGGAACCGTGTTTGCTGGATTGTTAAAGTTTAGTTCTGAATAAAACATAAAATTCGTAGTTTTCACTATTTTTTCATTTTTAGTCTGCTAGGTTTAACTAAAATAATGAGAAAATATTTTGATATTCCGCACGCTCGTAGGAAAAATGTTGTACCTAACGCGTGCGGAAAGTATTTTCCGCACTTACGGCTTACCCGAACTCCGCTGACGCGTCGTTCTTGCAAACACTGCGTACGGAAAAGTATAACTTTCCGCACTTGTTAGGTATATAACTATTTCCACTACCTCCTTCGAAAATGGCATTTTCCTCCCTATTTTGCGGGCCGAAAATGCCATTTTCCGTTTTTCCTGGCTGTCAAAGTTAAAAAATGTCAATTTTCACCTGTCAATATTTTTAAAACAGTTGAACATAGGTATAGGACATATACTTTGTAGAATACAAAAATGCAAAAATATACAGTGCGTTCAATTTAAAATAAGAAAGTTGTTGCCAAGTTTTCCTGCAAATGGCAACACTGCAAACATGAAAGTATTTTATAAAGATAGTTTACATGGACTTATGTTAGAATAGAAAGTTTGAAAAGTTTCCATTGTATAGTTTTCAAAATACTCTAATAGGTTACTCAACTTGGGACACCCGGTATATTATTATATTCTATTATTTACGCTTTTTACGAACACTAAAAACTTTTGAGAAATAACCCAAATTTGTTGCTATCCTGGAATATGCGTTTTTAACCAAATATGGCGGTTTCAATATGGCGGAAAGGCATTTATTTTCAAATAATTCTATCTTTTTTATTTTTTATCTGATTTTAATAAAACAAAATTTAAAATATTTTTATTTACCGATATATATTTAAAAAACTGGTTTTAAAAAAATAAAATTTTTTGAATAAAAAACAAAATGGAAAAAAATAAAAAAAGGTTTTTTTTGTATTTTTACACAGAAAAAGATAGCGATTTCTCGATCTTTTGTTTAAATTGAATTCAAGCTTTAAAATCGGTTAAGTAGTTTTCAACTAAACTTTGTTCTATATATTTATTTATCATTGAACAAAAAACAAAAAATTTCCTTATCTCGCTCGAAAAGTATAACTTTCCGCACTTGTTAGGTAAATAACTATTTCTACTACCTCCTTCGAAAATGGCATTTTCGACCCGCAAAATAGGGAAGAAAATGGCGCCTTGCCGGAGAGCAAGATAATTTTTTTTTTCTCCCGGCACCGAGGAAAAGTTTTCCTCCCTGTACCGCATCTGAACATATTAAATGATAGATATTTTGGATATCTTTTATTTCCTCCCTCTACCGCAGCCGAGTTTCTTTGGATAAATTCAAGCTCAGGTGGCAGAATTACTTTTATAAATAACACTTGATTTAGACAGCTTCAGATAAGCGTTTTGCCAGGTGTCAGTGGATTTTTATAAAGTACGGGGGTTGTTTTGACAGTTCGGCAAATAAATGTTTTTCAACAGAATAAAAAATATATTGTTCTAATTTTTTAAATTATTACAAAAGGCAGTAGAAATAATTAAATACATGCCTCTAGAGTAAAATGCATTTCCTCCCTTGGATTTTAATGCCCTCCGCTACGCGTCTGCATTTTCCTCCCTTGGTATGTAAATATTTATTTTTTTGACTTGACACCTTAAAATATATTACAAGCCAAGTATTTAAATGAGAAATAAAAAAGTTACAATTTTTTTAAAATAAACCTTTCTGCCTTTTATTGAAATGGACATTTCTTAAAAAACGCATTTACCAGAATGACAACAAGTCAAAACGTGATATATGAGTGGTCCTTAAGAAACTTGGCTTATCGGCATAAAGTTAACAGGACTTGCATACCAACACATTTTTCTGACTTTTCGTTTTTCTCACCCTTCTACGCCACAAATCATTTTCTTAAAATTTATATATCGGGTGCCAAAAAAAATCTTTATTTTAAATAAATAATACAGGTATATTTATATCATATATACTTATAATAATAATCTTATTTCTTACCATTTAGTTAACATTTATACTCAATAAAAATACTTGAATGAAAAATGTCTTGGAAATGATTTTTCCCGCCGAAAGAGTTCAAATTTTTAATATTGGCACGCGACCCGCATTTTAAACTTCCGAATTTTCCATTCAAGAAAACTCATTCAAAAATGTATCAAGGCCTGTTACATTACGTGATTTTTCCGAGGTCCCTCTCTAGGCGCGAGGAAACGACGCGATTTCCACCGATTTTCCACCGTTTCTGACCATAACCACGAGAATTTTTCTCGCCCCCTCCCTCAGCCCTAGAAGGAAAATCGATTTTCCCGCCGTAACCACGTTCCACAATAACCCTTATCTCATATATTTTACAAACTATCTCTTTCTTATCCCAAACTATAAACAAAGTCGGAACAGCTTTTTCCAGAGCAGATTTCAATATCTGCACGTGCTCCAAGTAAGTCGATAAAATAGGCATCTGTTCTAAATCATTTTCAAACAAAGAACAATATCGTTTCGAATGTAGGATGCCCGAGATGAGAGATGTGAGAAAAGAAGAAAGAGACTGGTGCAAGTAGGACTGAGATGAGTAGATGTGAGTTAAGTTATGGGTAAGTTGGAACAAACTTAAGGCATAAAAAGTAGATAGCGAACCGGCGTTATCAAGTTGTTTTTTTTCTCCTAAGAACTTTTTTATACCTTCATCAAAAACACGATTTTACTCACTATCCTCAAGACATTTTTTTTTATTTTGCAAAAATAGCAGTTTTTACAACTATAGTGGGTAAAATAGTGCTTCTAAAGCGAGTGTTAAAAACGCGAATAAAAAAAACACTTTTGCCGTGAGTTGTAAACACTATGTTTTTTAATACCTTCATTAAACAATTTAAAAAAAAAGTGTAAAATAAATCAATCTATAACACAAAAGCATTTACATCTAGTACAATTGTGTGCAAAAAATAAAAATAATTTTGATATTATTACCATGAGTAAATAAAATCGCGTTTTGGATTAAGTCATACAACGGATTAAGGTAACGTCGTCTAAAAAAATAATTTTGATTTTTTTTTTGCGAAAAATTAACCCTACAAACATAATCGTTGGCATAAAATCGGGCCAACGCATTGTCGATACACTGCCGGACGTTACCGACGTAGGTACTGGTCCGATTTTATACCGACAATTTGTTGTAGGGAAGTAGCCAACAAAAGATTATAGTGCCAAATTTGAAAATGGAGTAGCCGTTGGCGAGAAGTAGGTAAAGTGTTTTTGTGGTCCAGATTTTTGATTTTTTTCGTTTCGATTTTTTGATGAGGGTATTCAAAAAAATTACGAGTGGCTAAAATGATGGACTTTTTTTTAATCACGTTGTTAAATTTCTCGCTGCGATCGTTCTTTAAAACGTCGTTTGTAAAAAAACCAGTATTTCATCAGACACTAGTTGTTACCATCATATACTACTATTTTATTTTTGGTGGTAGAAGACCATCTCATTTTTTTCCTAACTTTGGCTACGTTGGTATTTATTCCTATTGTTCGTTTAAAACATTTCGAGGGTTATTGACGTCACAGTTCGAGTTCGGGACGACCCGCATGTTTTCTGCGCTAGAGAGAGAAAGATTTAGCGTAACAATTCCACCAAGGTGAGTGTCGGTTGAGTTCGATTAGGAAACGTAATGAAAGTTGACACGGTCCAAAGGTCGTTATCATTCATTGCCTACAAGAATACCTATAGTATTATAGTGAACAAAACGATCACACATCGCGAGCACTCAAAAATTAATTAACGCGGAAAGTACTAGGATGGTAAGGTAAAAATTTTAGGGGGGATATGACGGGTTCGCAAAGACAAGAATTTTTTTTTTTGAAAAACAAGGATGCGATGCTTATTTGCTGTTTGTATTGACCACATTGTGCGGGATAAATTTTGAAAAATGAAAAATATATGCGGTCTAATTTAAAAAAAAACACATGAAGGAAAAAAAACATTTCAAAGTGAATTACCGAGGGTGAAAAAATACTTTATTGACGCTAAAATAATTCAAGTAAACATAAAAAACAAAAAACTTTTGAATGGGTACGGCGCACAGTGGAGCGAGGTATAAGGAAAACCGGACATTTCAAAATAAAATTCAGTAATGACATTTTTTTATCGGAATTTTATTTAAATTTTTAATATTTTGGATTATAAGGTGGCGAGTCCTTGCTAAATAATATGTCTTACCAGCCAGAATTAATTAAAATACAGATATATTTATAAAGCTAAACTACAATTCTTTAACTCGGTATTTTGATTGGAATGTACTTAAATATGCTTTTCTTAATTAAAAATCAAAATTAAGATGACGACAATTTGTATACCGGGTGGTCCATAAAAACCGTACAAAATTATTCTTTAAATAAGTTCTGAAATTCTAAACCAATTTTAGTAAAATAACCTGCGTTGTGCAGGTAATCGATGAGGCTTTTATATGTATGTATTTTTTGACCCGCCATTATGAAATCCAAGATGATGGACAAAATCAAAAACTACCTAGCTGTCATGCTTGTTGCTATAATTTTACAAAATTTCACAATCAAATAATTACTGGAAAAAAGCCTTGTTCTTTTTTGGTAAAAAAGTTATTAATCACTAAAATCATTTTAGTAGTTTTTAAGATATACCGATTTTAATAAACAACGACTTTTTTAAATTTAGTAATTTTTACTTACAATAAAATGCTCCCCAAAAGATGGCTCCATAAAGTATAACAAATAATAAGCCTGGTTGATTTTAAACCTAACAAAGTTTGTTTCGTAAAAAATAGTGCATCGGTTAAAAAGTTAGGATAGAAAGATTTAATGTGTAAAGCCCCATAAAGAGAATCCTTAGTATTCTCTATCTACAGTAATTCAACTCTTGAGTTAAACTGATCTTAAGAAACTGTGTGTTTGACTTTTTTCTTACAAAAGTTTTAAGTATTCCCGACAAATTTTTGATTTTTAGAAAAGTTCGTTAAAAAATAAACTGTAATATTTTAGCATTACATAATTTTTGAGAGGGATATGAAGTTTCGTTACATGCGTAGGAGGTAACCAAGATCGAAAAAGTTCTAAGGAAATCAATAAACACTTCCTAGTGCCTATATAGTTTTATTGCTCTACTATAGGTAATAAGAAGACTACGTCGCATAATCTGCACATCTATCTGTTGGTTGCACCCTTCAAAAAAAGAGTACATATATACATGTATGACATTGTATCTCTCGAGGCGGGGGGGGGGTCGCAGGTCTTTACATTACAGAAAATCACTATGAACTAAGCAATATGTTAATACATGACTTTTTTCCCTTCAAATACCCAACCTACTTTATGCTTATTTGAAATAAAATGACTATTAGAAAGAATAAGGTCACTAAATTTATGCTATTTATAGGAACTGTAAAAAAAAATCGAACAAAATTCAAAGAGGCTTATTTAATAAGAATCAGTCTAGATATTGGGAGAAAAAAAAATTAACACTGATAATACTCACAGAAATATAAAAAAATAAAAATAAAATAAAAGTTATATGACAATAAATAGAGTGGACTTTACTAAATATTATTCGATGGTTTTTGTTTTAAGATTACAATATTTTGTTTATTCCGAAATGTCCGGGCTTAATATGGGGTCGTTCCACAGTGCGGTGATGCGCTAAACCATAGTAGGTGTACTTAAGTTAAAAGGTGTTTTTAAAATGTGTTTTTATTTGTAAAAGCCAAACTTATACATGTATGACATTGTATCTCTCGAGGCGGGGGGGGGGGGTCGCAGGTCTTTACATTACAGAAAATCACTATTGTTCACTTTTAAGTAAATTGTTGGAACCTTTCCATATAGAATTATTTATTTTTATTTATTTTTATTTATTTTTTTTTTATTCCGACATAAATAATATTTTTTGTCATATTTTTACCAATAATCAACTGGATAATGTTAATTATTAATTTACGTGTTATTATTAAGTATGATACATGAAAGTTGAGCCCTTGGGTTTTAGTTTTTGGTCAATCCCGCGCGCGATCGTTATAAATCGTGCGATGGTAAACCCCCACTCTCCATAAGCGACGGAGAGAGTAGGCAGCTGAGCGCTCGAGGTGCCGACTCCCTTACCATTTCTGACGCCAAATAAGGTAGGCCATTTTACTATTAATTTGGGGGCTCATCTCCGATTTTAGTGTTCTTTTTCTATTGCTTTTATTCTTATATTTTGTTATAAACATTAATTGTTTTACCCGCGATCCACTAAAAAGGATCCAGAAACTTGGTTTCTTTTCATTGGTCCTTCGAGCCGGATTTAAATTTTTGAACCAAATATTAAAAAATTAAAATAATTATTTTTAAATTTTAAGGTAAGGTTTTTGAAAATTGGTAAAAATAGAATTTAGAATTTCATTTAATTAAATGCAGAATGCATGTAGGAATATCCTTGCATAAAATTAAACGAGATTTAAAAGAAAATAGATAAGGAATTTATGTGTTAAACTTTTTTTTGATACATTCCAAATTTATTTTTAAACTGTTTTTTGGTTTTATAGGTATTGATTGTGGTATTTGGTGGCTTATAGAGGACATATTTTATTAGATAATTTATTTTGCGGATTAAAATTATTGTTTTTTTTTCCTCGTTTTTAATATTTTAATAAAAAATACTTTGTGATAATGGCTGAAGGTACTATGGCAAGAACAAATAAACGAAGTGTTTTTATTAAAAGGATTAAGGAACTTTATGATGTGGCCTATAAGGCCACAGCTGACCCTGACAAAATAAAGGATTTCAAAATTCGATATACTTCTTTGGAATCGACTTATGCCGATTTTGATAAGATTCATTTAGAATTAATTTCTGAAAAAAAGGTCACTGAGACCCAATTAGAAGAGCATGACAAAATTCGGACTGAGGTTGATGATCAGTATTTTTCAATTAAATGCATTTATAACGAATTGTGCGTAAAATCAGACATGTCTATGTCATATCCACCATCACCAGTGGCTCACAATCAATTTAATCAACCCCCGCAAATTAATTTTAATATTCCTAGACTTGATATACCTGTTTTTTCGGGAAATTTAAAAGCGTGGCCAACATTCTTTGACTTATTTAAAAGTTCGATACATAATGTAAATCATTTTTCTTCTTCACAAAAATTCCAGCTGCTTCTTACTTTTGTAAGTGAGGAACCGCTTAGCTTATTAAAAAATATCCCCATCACGGACGATAACTACGCTATTGCTTATGACACGTTGATAAAGAGGTATGATAATAAGAGGCTATTAGCCACGACTTATTTTAATGAGATTATGAATTTGCCTAAAATCTCTACCCTTTCAAATCGAGCATTGCGTGGTTTAGTGGACAAATTTAGTGAGAATGTCGAAGCGTTAAAATTATTGAATTTTCCTACCACAGAATGGGATTTTTTGCTTTTTAACCTACTTCTTTTAAAAATTGATTCTGATACCCTTCAGAGGTTTGAGATGGAACATGCAAAATTCGATATGCCCAATTATACTCAGTTAAAAGTGTTTTTAAATAACAGATGCAAAGTATTGGATACATTAAATTTTTCCCAAGAAGATAAGTCAAAAAATGTTGGATTGAGTTCTAGTAATAATAATAACAAGAATTTTACTAGAAATAAGGCAAATTCTCGTACAAATGGTAATTATACCAACTCTTTTTTAACTAATACCTCTAATAATAATACTAATACAGGTAATACACAAAATTGTGGTGTATGTAAAACCGCACATTCCATTTATAATTGCTCTGTTTTTCTTAGTAAAACCCCCCATGAGCGCTATTTACTTGTTAAGCAAAACCGCCTCTGCGTGAACTGTTTAAGTAGTACACATAAATTCTCAAAATGCCATTCTAATAGGACCTGTACCTCTTGCACAAACCGCCATCATAGTTTATTACATTTTGAGGTACCACTTAATAATTCTAATCCTACAGCACCATGTAATAATACCAACCCCGCTTCTCAAAGCACACTATCTGAAAATAATCCCAAACTTTGTGCCACCGCTTCTGTTAATCTTACCCCCTCCAATGGTTCTTTAACCCTTCTTGCAACTGCAAAAGTTGATTTTCGGGATAGCCAGGGCAATCCGCATACCCTTCGGGTACTACTAGATAGTGCGAGCCAGGGCAACTTTTTGTCTGAACGCTGCTTTAAAAAATTAGGGTTAAATCGGTCTCGATTAAATGTTCCTATCAATGGTTTAGGTGAAATGACTTCCGTAGCATCCAATGGAGTAACCACCTGTACGACATGTCCGGTAGGGCAACTTAATCCATCTTTTACCATCGAATGCATAATTCTACCTCAAGTTTGCCAATCCATGCCAACCACTGCCTTTCCAGATAAAAACTGGTCTTATTTGGAACAGCTGTCACTTTCGGATGACAGTTACAATATCCCAGGGCCCATAGATGCCTTAATAGGCTGTGACTTGTTTCCCATTGTATTGTTGCCCGAAAAGGTGTGCGGGCAGGAGTTTGAACCCATCGCCTTTAATACATTGTTTGGCTGGGTAATAATGGGTAAAATTAACTGTATAAAACAAAATTCCTACAAATCTCATTCTTTTTGCACCTCTTTAGCGGAAAACCAGGATATAAACAAAACTTTGCAATTGTTTTGGGAAATTGAGGAAATTCCTCGCCCTAGATCCTTGATACCGTTGGATGATCCTGCAGAAAATTCCTTCCTAGAAACGCATTCCCGCACTTCTGAAGGACATTTTATTGTTACGCTACCATTTATTAATGGTGAGCCATTATTTTCAGATTCTCGATCAATAGCCTTAAAAAGGTTTTATAGTTTAGAGCGACGTTTACTAAAAGATCCCTCTTTGTATGAGGTCTATTCTAAATTCATTAAGGAGTATCTAGAACTTGAGCATATGGAACCCGTGTCCGCTCCCGCCTCTGACTATTTACAGCGTCATTTTTATATTCCTCATCATGGGGTGACCAATTTAAATAGTACGACTACCACCTTGCGCGTAGTCTTTGACGCCTCTTGTCGCTCTCAAGGTCAGTCATTAAATGACACCTTGTCAATTGGGCCTAAGCTCCAGAATGATATTTCTAGTATTCTCTTGAGCTTCCGCCGATTTCCTATTGCTTTTACAGCCGATGTTAAAATGATGTATCGGCAAATACTCATTCACAAAAATCATCAGGATTATCAACGTATTCTCTGGAGATTTTCTCCCCGAGAACCTGTAAAGGATTTTAAACTTAAAACTGTAACCTATGGAGTTAGCTCCGCACCCTTTTTGGCTTTAAGATGTCTTCTACAGTTAGCCCATACAGGAAAAAATAAATATCCTAAAGCGGCGGCAATTCTAGAGTCTAAAATCTATATTGATGATACCTGTATATCGTGTGAGTCACTAGAGGAAGCAGTAGAGACAAAAAATCAGCTGATCAGTTTGTTAAAGGAAGGAGGATTTTTCCTTCGCAAATGGTCTAGCAACAGCACAGATTTTCTAACCTCTATACCTTCGGATATTCTGCAAAAACCTCTCGCTTTAGATAGTAAATCTGATCCTTGTATGAAGGTTCTGGGTCTGCGATGGTCACCTGAGAAAGATATATTTTCATATGACATACAACTGTTTAACTCGACCTGTACAAAAAGGTCTATACTCTCAGAAATTTCCAGAATATTCGACCCTATTGGTCTCTTATGTCCTATAACTCTCTTAGTCAAGCAACTTATGCAATCGTTGTGGGCTAGAGGTATCGATTGGGACGCAGAAGTGCCCGTAGATATCGCTCAAAAGTGGACAGACTATAAAGAGGATCTTTCGAGTTTATCTTCATTGGAAATACCTCGCTATTGTTTTATTTCACAGTATGTCAGTTTGGAATTCCATACGTTTGGGGATGCCTCAGAACTAGGCTTTGGTAGTTCCGTTTACTCTCGCCTAGAATCCTCACACGGTAAAATTTATACCTACTTACTTTACGCTAAAAGTAAAGTAGCACCTCTAAAGAAACTAAGTCTCCCTAAATTGGAACTTAGTGCGGCCCTAATGGCCTCAAAATTGCTTAAATTTGTCCTAAATACCTATCATATTCTTAATGTACACAAAATATATGCTTGGTCTGACTCAACTATTGCTCTAGGTTGGATTAAGTCAGCGCCCCATCGATGGCGCACTTTTGTCGCAAACAGGGTGAGTCAGATCCAAGAAAATGTAGCCCCAGACTGCTGGTTTCATATAAAATCAGAATATAACCCTGCTGATTATGCTAGTCGTCCTATTCTTCCCTCACAATTAGTCAATTGTGCTCTTTGGTGGGCGGGACCCTCATGGTTGTCCCTTCCTACTGAGCGATGGCCTACAAATAAGCCCATTGATCTAGAAGAACCTTTACCGGAGGAAAGACCTGTAGCACTTATGGTCTCTAAGGGTTATGATCCCATCAGTTACATTTTAAATAGGTTTTCATGCTTGCAAAAAATTCTTAGGATATTGACCTATTGTCTACGCTTCTTACACTTCCGTTTTAAGTTAATTCCTGAATTCAAAAAGGGGCCTTTCTCAGAATATGAATTATCTCAAACTCTCTTGTGTATTGTAAAAAAGGTTCAGGCTGAAGCGTTTCATGGTGATATATCGAATATTTTAAATAAACGCCCTTGCTCAAAACCTTTAAGAAAGCTAGACCCTTTTGTTGACACAGGAGGTGTTCTCAGGGTAGGCGGTAGATTAGTCCATTCTCAGCTACAGTTTCAAGCAATGCATCCTGCCTTGCTTCCCAGCCAACATAGACTCACTGATCTTATCATTGAATCTTTTCATAAGCGGTACCTTCATTGTGGACAACAAGCCCTTCATTACTTTATTGCTCAGCAATTTTGGATAATAAATCCCAAAAGGGCTATTCGCCGCATTGTTCATAGTTGTATCCGCTGTTTTAGAGTTAATCCCAAGGTTATAGAACCAAAAATGGGCAATCTACCTAGTTACCGTATTACACAGTGCAAACCTTTTCAGTGTACCTCTTTAGATTTTGGTGGACCTTATCAGATTTTAATGTCTCGGTATAGAGGATGTCGAACACAGAAGGCATATTTGTCACTATTTGTCTGTTGTAGTACAAAATGTTTGCACCTAGAGTTAGTCTCTGACTTAACAACACCAGCTTTTCTTGCTGCATTGCGCCGATTTATTAGCCGACGCGGCCGATGCTCTATGCTTCATAGCGACAACGGGACAAACTATGTTGGCGCGGCTCGGTATTTGACGGATTGCATGGCTAACGCAGCCGCCGAGGAACTCATTGAGTGGCAGTTTTTGCCTCCCTCGGCCCCCCATTTTGGAGGGCTACATGAGGCGGGGATTAAAAGTGTCAAATCCCACCTCGTAAAAATTATAGGCGAGCAAGTCCTTACCTACGAGGAGTTGTACACGGTATTTACCCAAGTGGAAGCTGTTCTTAACTCACGGCCCTTGTGTGCAATGAGCAGTGATCCAAACGACCTCTCTTGTCTAACTCCAGGACATTTCCTTTCACTGGCTCCCTTATCCGCGGTTCCAGATCCTGACTTAACTGTTAAAATTAATAGGCTTGACAGGTGGCAGTTACTCACACAAATGCAACAAACCTTTTGGAAAAGGTGGCATCTTGAATATCTTCATTCTTTGCAACAGAGAGCTAAGTGGCATCAGAATTCTAATCTTATTACCCCTGGTACTCTCGTTGTCCTGAAAGAAGATAACCTTCCCCCTCTCCAATGGAGACTTGGTAGAGTTGATTCTGTACATCCTGGTGCTGATGGTATTATCCGAGTGGTCACGGTAAAAACTAAAACTGGTCTACTTAAAAGGCCAGTGGTTAAGGTATGTGCTCTGCCACTAAATTAAGCAGAATCAATACTATTATATCAATGTTAGAATATTTTATTTTATTTTTATTTTCTTGTAAATACCGCTGTATTTGGTGGGCGGTATGTTCACTTTTAAGTAAATTGTTGGAACCTTTCCATATAGAATTATTTATTTTTATTTATTTTTATTTATTTTTTTTTTATTCCGACATAAATAATATTTTTTGTCATATTTTTACCAATAATCAACTGGATAATGTTAATTATTAATTTACGTGTTATTATTAAGTATGATACATGAAAGTTGAGCCCTTGGGTTTTAGTTTTTGGTCAATCCCGCGCGCGATCGTTATAAATCGTGCGATGGTAAACCCCCACTCTCCATAAGCGACGGAGAGAGTAGGCAGCTGAGCGCTCGAGGTGCCGACTCCCTTACCATTTCTGACGCCAAATAAGGTAGGCCATTTTACTATTAATTTGGGGGCTCATCTCCGATTTTAGTGTTCTTTTTCTATTGCTTTTATTCTTATATTTTGTTATAAACATTAATTGTTTTACCCGCGATCCACTAAAAAGGATCCAGAAACTTGGTTTCTTTTCAACTATGAACTAAGCAATATGTTAATACATGACTTTTTTCCCTTCAAATACCCAACCTACTTTATGCTTATTTGAAATAAAATGACTATTAGAAAGAATAAGATCACTAAATTTATGCTATTTATAGGTACTGTAAAAAAAATCGAACAAAATTCAAAGAGGCTTATTTAACAAGAATCAGTCTAGATATTGGGACAAAAAAAAAATTTTTAACACTGATAATACTCACAGAAATATGCAATTTTAACTATAAAAAAATAAAAATAAAATAAAAGTTATATGTCAATAAATAGAGTGGACTTTACTAAATATTATTCAATGGTTTTTGTTTTAAGATTACAATATTTTGTTTATTCCGAAATGTCCGGGCTTAATATGGAGTCGTTCCACAGTGCGGCGATGCGCTAAACCATAGTAGGTGTGCTTAAGTTAAAAGGTGTTTTTAAAATGTGTTTTTATTTGTAAAAGCCAAATTTTGATTTTTATTTACTCCGGGAGAAGCAATTGCCCGACCTGACTCCCCCCCCCCCCCAATTGACGCCGCTGTTTACAAGGGGGAGCTAAGAGGTGTAAAATGTTAAAATTTGCAAAAAAGTCGTGTTCAATAATTACATTACCTATATAGTTTTTATGAATCGGTCGCTCGGTACATGCACGCATATTCTACAATCTATAAATTAAAAAAAAAAAAAAGGTGTGAACCAAATTTTTACACTGTTTGAGAATTCTATGGGCTTAATTTTTAACGTGTGACATGTAAAAGGTAGGTAATTTTTTAGCAAAGGGATCATCCCAACAAACACAAGAGTGGCGGTAAACACTCGGCCACTACAAGAAACTGGCGGATTAGTGACGGGTGGTATAACGAGCCGGCGATAAGCGGTCGATACGATGTCGCCAAGACACCGGCTTAAGTTGACCGAGGGTTGTGACTCCAAAAGAGAGAACAAGGCACCAGTCAAAGTGGACGGGCCTCCAAAAGACCAACTCTAGCAATTTGTAGTTGTGCAAAATCAGTATTTTCTATTTTTAAATAAATGAATAGAAATCATTTTTAGTTATTTTCACTTTTTTTCCTTCCAATTTTACGAAAAAACAGCTACCAACCTGTGGAACTTCACTTTTGTTGTTTGGCGGCATACACAAACACAGCACGTCTTTTTATGCGGCGACATCTTAAGCTCCAAGATATAAACAGTTTTTATTATAACTCCTAAAAACTTTCGCGTAACCAAAGATTAAAAATATCACAATAAAAAAATTTGCATAAACGAAAACGCGGAAAACGACTATTGTATATGTGTGATGAAAACAAATCAACAAAAATGGCGTCTCGACCGAACGGCGAAGACGAAGGTCGCGAAACCGGCCGCCTCGTAAAATTTTTGCGCATGTGCATAGGCGCGGAGCTAAGACGGCTCCATGGCCTGCTAGATTTTAGATCTTGCTTACAAGTCTGGCCTGGGGAAGGCCTATATTTAACCTCATACATATATGAGAGATCCGTCCAAAACACAGTTAAGTAGTTAAAGCGGTCGAGACACGGGACTCTTTGGTTGTCATAAAAACTAACAAGTGTCGCCATGATTGATTGTTAAAACCATCGTATGCTAATTTGTAAACAAACATTAAAAATAATTTTTTTGCTTTTTCATACAATAAACTAAGATCTTTTTGCATGTAAAAATCTGTATTTTGTTCTTAGTAAGCCTAAGCAACATCTTCAAAGGTTTTTCGAAGCGATTTTAAAATCATGTTTTTTTTTTAATTTCATAAAATCATCTTAATCGAGGGCGCGCTTGTTTTTTAGAGCTACGAACTGTACATTTGACAGTAAACTACCGTCTGTTTATATATTTTGCATTGGTTCGCATGTTATGATGATGCAAAACATGATGTATGACATAGAATCATTTTATTTTAATATTATTAAGGTGTTAGAAATAGTTTAATTTGTAGTCGACTAGTGTATTTATCATTTTACGTAACGAATAATATTTTTAACAAATAATTGTACTCCAAAACCCATTGAACTATTACTTCAACTGTAGTGGCGATTGCGACGTTGACTCAACCAAAAAATTTTTTGAGTAAAAGTAAACGTTGCGACGCAACGTTGGAACGCGCTGCACAAAGATCTAAAAACCAAGGTCTGTGGCGGTGCACAAAGTTGAGTCGTCGACAAATTGCTAGTTGGGGAGGGCAGCAAAGAACCAGCGGAAGTGGACCGGCGGATAAGCCTCCAAAAGCGGTCATTTGCTATCCGCAGGACTCGTTAAAACGGGTACAATGGTAAATCACAATGTTAGCAGAAAGATTTGACATGCACAGGTCTTGTCCTAGTGATAGAATTCTTGGCTCTCACACGGGAGTCTCGGGTTCGATCCTCAGTGCGTCCACTACTTTTTTTTAAATTACCGGTGGAATACCAACGGCTGACCCAGGTGTCGGCCGATACGAGCCTCTTCGGACATCGGCGCATAGTAAACCGCGGCGTCCATAGCGCTCTACCCACTGGGCTGATTTCTTAAAGTCTTATTAATGCCACTGGCGGTTGGAGGGCCCTGTGTTTGTTGGGATTTATGAGGCATATACATATTAGCTTAAATATACGCCTTATCCAGGCCAAACTTGTAAGCAAAGTCTATACCTAATCTAGCCAGCCATGGAAATACCAAAATAAAAGACTTTTAGCTCCGGCCTTTCGCACATGCGCGAAAATTTATCGATCCGATCCGATGGGTTTCGATCAGTTTTGACCTACGTCATGCATATTTAGTCGAGGCGACGCAATTTTGCTTGTCCATCTGTTTTAATTCCCTGTTTTTATTTGCGCTCTGCGCGTGTTTTTCACTAGAAAAAAATAAAAGAAAGTAAGTTAAAAGATTCTATTTACATAAAAAAAGATGTAAGATTTTGTAGAACATTAAACAACGAAAGAAGAGCCATATCGAAGGTATCGTGTGGAAAAGGTCCAGATGTTGATACCTTTTTTTGACGGGATTATTTTTTGCTTCTCAATAAATATCATATACCGAATTCTTTCTTTCAAACAACAACGATTGGCTTCCTTCGTGGCTTCGGTTCTTAACAGCATTACTATTATTACTAAGCCAAACGAGATAATAGGGAAATTTTGGAACGCTTAAAACTTTGACGACTTTGACAACCGCTGTGGTAGTGTTGAACAACCATTACCACTACCATGCGTCGATTTTACCAGAGTTTTGGATCACGTTAAAAAATGTCACTTGTAAAAAAAATTAGAGATGAGAAAAAATCAAAAATTCGGCTTAATTTTACAAACTAAGTGTTTTATATGTTGGCACCTGGTAATATTTTATTATTTTTAAAATTAATTGCGCCAAAATTCTCTAAAATTAACCTGAAAAATTACCACAACCACACCGAAATGGATTCGTAGCTTTACGGCAGTGGTAGTGGTTAATTACCACAACGGAATGACGTTTAGCTATTGCGCAGACGCAGTAATTACTACAACCACTACGAAGTGTCAAATAAGCGTTCCAAAATATCCCTAATAGAGAGCAGGGCGTATATACTATGTTATCAAGTCTTACTTGAAAGTCAGGCTATTTGCTGTATTCTACTAGGCCATGGTATCATTGTACCACCGACTGTTTCCGACTGACGTTCCTTGTGTCAAAATTTTTGTTTTGATTGGCTGCTGTCGCAAAAAATTTTACTGCATTTTCTTTTCTCACGAAAAATGACGCAAATATATTTTCGTGACGTTTGTTGATTGTGTGGTGAAAATTGATTACAAATTTAAAGGTAAGAAAATCAACTGATAATAATTTAGTTGCGAATGTGAAGTTACAGTTACCTTTGGTATTTTACTGGAAAAGGCCAATCTAGCCTGGTTTTGGCTGGTTATTTCTACCATTAGGTTGCTGGCAATCCTGCCTTTAAACTACTTAATAGGTAAGGTGCCTTTTCATTTATGATGAAATGCATTTACCTGTAGCTAAGCTTCAGCAAAAAAGGTCAGAAGGCTAGGCTGTGCTTTGAAAGAAGGTACCTACCAAAAAAAAAAGGTAAACCAGTGAAACAGCCATTTGCTAGCTTTGTTTTTATTTGTTTTAATAGTTAAGTTCTAATTTTACAATGTAGGCTCTGAGAGGATGTTCAAGTTTTTCGGTAATTATGCAGTATACGGTTTTCTGCCATTTTTGATTTTTTTTGAAAAATTCTTTATGGGGGCACCTTCCAGGGTCCCTAGGACCCCAAATCCGTCTGCGCCCGTTGTTTTTTTTTTTTTTATTTTTTTTGGTTTTTTTTAATTTTTTTTCACTAAAATAACCCAAACCAACACAGTCCAACCCAATCTAATTCAAACCAACCCAAAACAATCAAAAAAACACATTACAACCCCCCCTGGGCACCCTTTTTTCTCGTAAAAAAAAAAAACGGGCGCAGGCGGATTTGGGGTCCTAGGGACCCTAAAAGGTGCCCCCATAAAGAATTTTTCAAAAAAAAATCAAAAATGCCAGAAAACCGTGTACTGCATTATTACCAGTTTTTCTTTCAGCCGCTGCCAAGCTTTGATTATTTTAACTTGATTAAACTTTCCTGCTACATTTAATATTTTGTTACCTGTATGTATATGTAAAGCTTTGCATATTTTTTAGAGTGCAAAAGTAAAATGACTCCAACAAATGATGATCCCAGCAGAAAGATGACGCCAGATGATTTTATCTTTGGAAAAGTCATTGGTGAAGGAAGCTTTAGCACTGTTTATTTAGCCAAGGACATTCGTAATGGGAAAGAGTTTGCAAGTAAGTCAAAAACCAACCACTGACTGTTAAATTTTTAGTATGTCTTCAAATCTTACTCAATACATATTGAAAAGATTGTCTTCTTTGTCTGCCAAAGATCATGTTATATATAAGAACAAGATGCTTGATTTTCTATATGTGTTGAGCACAATATGAAAACTTTTATGATTTGGCTCACAATAAAAAAATTAGAAATTTTAACTGCAGTATGAGTGTTGGAGAGTGTTAACTAATTTTTGAAAATTACCTAACTAGAATTTTGGAAATTTGTCTGGGACCTACTTAATTCTTCTCAAATGCAGTATGTTTCTGATGGTTTCTCTCTTGAAAATCCCTTGGAAAATCCTCTACTAAAAAACTAATAGATATTGTTTCAACAGTTAAGTCCCTGGAGAAAATTGTTAATTATGTAATATATAACAGCCTCAAACCTATTCAAAGATATTTGATCTGATCAAAACATGTTTTATACCTCTTGTATTATTCAAGTATTTTAATTTAAATTTGTTAAGAGTCTGATGGTGAAGGGCCAAATGCTAAATAAAAGATCCATAATAAGAAATGGTTTTAATAATTTCTAAGTAGATATATTTTGAATTTGTTCTGAGTATATTCATTTAAATTTAACATCAGGCCTTTTCACAATAATAAAATGCAAAATAAAAACTAACATTTTCATTGTGTAAAATTTTGATTGTTTTTGACTTAGTTTTTAATAGGCTTAGGTAGTTTATTTATTGTGTAAGATTTGTTTTAGTAATATTATTTTATTCTATTTTTTTATTTTCCAATATAAGATAATTTAAGAACACTAACAAAATAGTAAAATAGGCAAAAACAGATGTTTGAATTAAAATTTCCAATTGAAACCTTAAATCTGTTTAAAACTGAGTAAATACTTATTGGCTTCTTTTTCATTTCTTCACAAAACAGTAAAATTGACAGTTTTAAAAAAAAAAACCAAAAAAAAGTTACCAAAAATGTAATAGTAAACGACTGTAACCAGCTATATTTCTGTAACTAAGTACCATATAAGTCATTCATAAAATATTTTGTGAAAAAACCTTCAAGCAGTTAGAAAGTAAAATTCTTTTACTGTGCACTCTCTGATATGTTGTGTTGACTGGTATTTTTGCCATTTTATTGGGTAACTAGGTTAAAGATTTTGTGATCAAGATAATTCTATTCTGTTTGTACAGCCAACCTTGATGTCTGGTGGTGGTCTAGTTACAAATTTATAGAGTAGCAAATGTATTTCCTAAGAATGTTTCCTGCACATTTTTAAAGTCACCAGCCAGAGATTTTTTTCTAAACATTTTCACTTTAATCAACATTTCATTAAAAACATCCTCTTCTTCCCTATCCTAAAGGAACTTCTTAGGAAAGTGAACTGAACGAGGCACCATGTTCTCACAAATATATTCCTAGAATATTTAAGAAAAAGATTATAAAAAATAAATATAGTATATGGGTGATTCTACAGAGAGTGAGTAATTTGAAGGGATCAAACCATATCAAGTCAACCAGGCAATAGTTTTGACCATCTCCGATTTGGATGATTTTTGGTACACTTATTCTTATCAAAAAACTCAAAAATCCAAAAAATCAAATTTTTTGGATAATCGGTTTTTGTTTTATTGATTTTTGAAAATCAAGAAATTGACCAATATGTCCTTGACAGACACTTACAAAAATAGTAATATCTCAAAAACTATTGATCCTATAGAAGCGAGTGATAGCTCATTTTGAAGGGTTTTTAAAGACAATTTTAAAGATGTGTGACACAATATAGTTTGTTTATTTTTTTTTTCTTAATTAAATTTTTTTTTTTTTTTAATCTCAAAAACACATTTTTTAATTTTTTTCAAAAACATATTTCTTTTTTTTTTCAATGTTTTTTTAACACAAAATTTTAGGATGGAGAAATAATGGAGTCATACTTTAAAAAAATAATAAGATATTTAATACAGGGCTAATTTACCTAATATGAGTATAACAAAAAAATGAAAAGTAAGAATAATAGAAAATTTACAATAAAGTATATTAAGGTTGCTTATGTCATTTCTTCTGCAGTTAGCGTATATGTCCTACCAGTGGCAGTATTTGGGTTGACTCGCGTTAAAAGAGAATTTTGATCTATGACCAATATATCAGCTTTTGGCTTTGGAAAGTAAAAAGACGGAGAGGGACCATGAGGATGTAAAAAACTAACTTTTAATTCCCCACTTTCTAAATTTTTGCAAATAATACATCCCATCCACCAAAGACAGTCATAGTTTATGGTTACAAAACCAGAGTCAATGTTTTCAATTTCTGTGTTTGACAAACCACAGGTTGCAAAAAGACATTGAATATTTTCCTCTTTTTGAGTCCCAGGTATCGATTGTGCTTCCAGGTATCTTTTTTCCAAAAACTTTTCATGTTGCTGGTAGTCATTTAATGAACAATATTTAAATGTTATACCAGGAATGTTTTCTGTTGCAAATTTAAAAAGATCTTCGGGGGTCATAATCTGTTCATTATATGGTCTCTGCAGACTTGCTTTAGCAGCCAACCTTTTTACGGTGCCTCCCAGTCCATCGCATGCACTCTTTCCGTGGGAGGTGGCAAAAAAATTCCATTCTGTTTTAAGTTTAAATTCCTCGAGATGGTACGCAATATTAACAAAATTTTTTTAATTTTTATACTGTGCGGCACAGCCGTCTGAAAAATAGATAATTTTGTCTAAATTATCAATTTGCCTCTTTAGTTCAGGCATAAGGTGGCTTAAAAAAAGATGAAATGCCACAGTGTTGTGTACCAAACAGTCTGAAATAAATATATAATTTAAATGACCCAGTTTTCCCTCATGAGTTTTGTAATATATTACAAAAGGATGTAGGGTTGCCTGGCTATTTGTCCAGTGGTAGGACTGCACTTCATCCTGCAAAATAAATGAATAATTTTCAGCAAAGTCGCATGTGATTAGTGCTTCCCCCTTTTTTAAATTGTCTTTTACCTCATTGTAGTATTCTTTTTGCATGTGAGTGTAAAAAGAATGAAATTTTAATTTAATCAAGTTGTTTGAAAATTCTTCAATGAAGTCGTCTGCTGGTTTAATTAATGTCTCCATATTGCATCTATCTACAGATATCCACTTCTTAAAAGTCACATTGTCAATCATTGCTTCTTCGAACTTTTCATTCAAAAATTTTTTTAAATTCTCAGTTCCTGGGCATATCTCACATTTGTCCAAAAAGCAGTGATCTTGGGTGGAGGGGAGGACAATTGAAGAAATACTCAAAATTTTTCAGGAATAAACAAGTTTGGAAAAACCTTTTATGTATCTTATTTACAAGACTGGGAGCAATTGACAAGTTTTTAGATATAAAGAGTAAATATATAGGTATTTATCAAAAAATGTATGGTTTTTTCCTGCAAGGTTTTTTATATTATTTTTTAAAAAATATAACCAATAACTTCTCCATCCTGAAATTTTCCAAAAATGTTAAAAAACTACTGAAAAAAAATAGTATTTTTTTGAAAAAAATTCAAAATGATGTTTTCAAGATTTTTCAAAAAAAAATATTAAAAAAAAAAAATAAATAAAAACAAAAAATTACATGGTGATACACATCGTTAAAAAGGTCTTTAAAAAACCTTCAAAATAAGCTATAGGACCACTAGTTTTTGAGATATTGCTATTTTTGTAAGTGCCTGTCAAGGGCATATTGGTCAATTTCTTTATTTTCAAAAATCAATAAAACAAAAACTGCTTATCCAAAAAATTTAATTTTTTGGATTTTTAAGTTTTTGGATCAGAAGAATAAGTGTACCAAAAATCATCAAAATCGGAAATGGTCAAAACGAAAAATGCCTTTTTTTTGGTTGATTTGATTTGAGGCGTTTTCTCGCGTTGAAATTATTTTGAAATATTATTTTAAACTATTTAGATGTGACGTCATCATTTAGAACCGAGAAAAAATGAGTATTTCAAAACGCTGACGTAGTTTAGTGTAACCTCACTTTTTTTGTTTTTCTGTTTATTTTTTTGGTGTATAAAATTAAAAGGATCAACTACTGGTTTATTTAACAAAACCTTCAAGTGTAAGGCCAGTTTTAGTAGCATGGATGGCAAGCAATGGAAGCGACATGGATAGTGAAGTTTTTTTATTTACTGTTCTTTGGCTAACAATATATCTAGAATACGATTTTTCATCCATTTTCACGCAAAAACAAAAAAAAATCTTAGGTTAAAAAAAAAATGTAGAATTTTGACGTATCTTCTACGCACGCGTCAGTTTTGAAACTAGAGTGGATTCCGTTTCAAAATATTTTTAACCCGTTTAGATGTGACGTCACCGTTGCCACGCGAGAAAACAAATGTTTCAAACTTTTTAAAAATATTTTAAACAATTTCGAGTCGAGAAAACGCCTATGGTTTGACCCGAAGGCATAATCTTTGTAATGAAAAACTAACCAAATTAGTCATAAAAAACTCATCCATGGGGTGGTGTTTAGTAAGTGTAAACTAACTTTGATTAATAACAATCTAAAAAGAGTTTAGTCTGTATTATATTTAATTTTTTTTAAGAACAAAAACATGCTAATGACGCTTTATTGACATGCTAATGACAATAATACTTGATAATCAGCATTTTTAGAAAATATATAAAATTATGTGAAGAAGTAAGAAGCCAAAAAACAAATCCGATCTATAAAATTTTTAATTTATGTAAAAGGAAAAACTGTTAAAAAAAATAAAAAATTCAAAGAATTTTTCATTTTGACACGAAAATTACAAATGATAAAAAGTAACACACGAGATGATTTTTTGAGTTTTTTATTAAGATAGAAGTAAGAAACGCGAACAAGTAAACTTTTAATAACTGACATAAAATATTCTAATACATAAATACTAAGTAGATTCAAATAAACTTATGCAGATTCAAATACATCAATTTTATCGGGAAACTTGTAAAAGATTCGGTTTCCTTTAAGTGTCAATGCTGGATCTGGTAGAAATCGAATTATTTGCTCTTCTTTTATGTAACTCAAATCGTCTTCGTTTAATTTAAATGGATTATATTATTAAAAGCTACTTTTATTTCGTCATCGTCAAAGTCACTTTGACAAAGAGCTATGTATCTATATTCTAAATTATGTTTTTGTGTGCTTTGTACTGACACTAAAACAAATATTCCTGTCTTAAGGGAATAAGTATTAGGCAACTTCATGTTGTCATGGGAACGACCCAATTCATCTTCATCACTGCTGTAAATATCAGACACTTTCAATTTCTTTTTAGTTACCAACTCTGATAATTGGATGTCTGAGTCTTCTTCAGAAGAGGAATTTTCTGCTGGAGACTCTGGACGGATGATAAAAATCTTAGAAACAGTTAATGGTTTTTTGCAAGTTTCACTTGACGCACCTTCATTGTGCCTTTAAAACTTAAAAGAGGTTTTCCTTGTATAACGTTACGAAGCTTTATTCATAAGGCTGGTAATGGCATTGTACTTATGCAAAATTCTGGCTTCCTGTTTCATGAAGTTTTTTGTGCATGCATTTTCTTGTTTTACTTTTGGCTTTTAAGTACTGTTCATGTTTCTTTTGCTTCTCAGCTTCATATTTTTCTGGATTTTCTTTTATTTTTTTTCGCCTTTCCTTTTCTCGTAATCTCTTGGCTTCTAGTATCTCTTCTCTTGTTTTCTTTGGATGAGGAACCTTCAAAAAGAACAAAAATATCATAAATAAAAAAGGTGGATTTAATTGGATTGGTATTATTTTCGCTTTATGTCTTAGGCTTAATCCTATTTTTACCTGTTTTAAAGCTAACTTTAAACCGCGTCACTTTTGAAATGGTTTAAAAAAATTATATATTTTGTCTCAACAAGCTAATCATTCAAGTGTCAATTGCGTCATTCAAGTGTCACAAGAGAGACACACGAATGATTTTTTTGTATTTTTTGCAAGTAGTAAATCAGAGTATTACCATTTTAGGGAAATATTAGGTTGCAATAATTAGTCATTCATTTAATATTAGAAATTGTACCAAACTAATTCAAATTATTATATTTAAAGCAAATGTTACTTACCATCCTAATGACGCAGTAGCACGTTACAGCTTGTAAAAACTTGTTTAAAAATTCACTACACAAGAGATGCGTACTCTCTGCCTGCCAGAAGATAAATGAGCTGGCGCGCCAACACTCCTAGAGCTTTTATAACCTAGGTTTGATCCAACTTTTTCTGTCTTTTGCCGCGTTTAATCGAAAAAAATATGTGACACCCGAATGATGAAATTTCTGAACCAAAAGATTTTTATCATTTTTGTACCTTTAAAATATTTTTTTTTGTAATTTTTTTTATTACTCAACAAAGTTTTAATTTATCGTTAATATAACCTAAAGAAAATAAAATAAATTTATTAATACTTAGTTAGTATATATGTCCGCTAAAGTTTTCAGAACAGGCTGGAGACAAGACACGCGAATGACGATTTAAGCATAGAAAGCGCAAAAATAGTAAAAAATTAAAAAAAAACATTTGTGCCAAAAACAAAATCTTCTCTTTTATGTATATGATATTATTAATTGTTTTAATTATTTTTTGTTAGGCGAATAATTAAGGGGGGAAATCACTTACTAAAAATGACTCACTTTCTGTAGAATCACCCATATAGTATAATATAGTATAAATATAGTAATTAAAGTTTATTATATATATATCCTGAAAAGATTGTGAAGATAATTCTTGAGATAAAGCACTAAATTTAGTTAACCTTCTGATAACTAAAAATATTTATTTACCCAAATATAGTTGGAATGATATTAGAACATTTGCATGGATATTTTGTGTTTGTCTTTAACTTTTAAAAAAAACTTGGCCAAAACGGTATACTGTACAGTATATAAAAAAAATATATATGAATATTCCAAAATCGAATATTCTTAAGATATTTTAAAAAGAACATCCAGAAGAAAATATTCCAGGAATGATCCAAGAATATGAAAATAATCTTATACAAATATTCTTAGAATATTCTATAGTACTTAAATATTATATATAGTAAAAAATTTAAACCGCATCAGAAATCACACTGCTATCCTAAAGAATTTTTGACTATCTACTGAATAAAAAACCCCGCCCATTTCTTATGGATCTCCCTTCATTACTAACGTTTTTGAAAAAATGACTATGGAGTAAACATAAATTTTGTATTTATTATTATTATTAATTATTTAAAAAATCTAAAGTTATCTTCTTATACCTAGCTTATAAAATCGGTAAATTTAAGTATAAAGTATTATAAAAATATAAAAGTAGTTTAATGTTTAAAAATATGATACAAAACAAAACACAATAATATAATGATAACATAGATCTCCCGATAGAACTAATATTTTTAAAAGCGTTTTGATGTATTATTATTATTATTTTTTTTTTATAAAGATATTTAAGCTACATGTATGCTTCTTTAATTTTTCTTAGAAGTGCATTATAAAGTTTTAAACCTTCTGTAAAAATAGTTTTGTTTGCTGAATTGTTATATTCTATGTAAAAGTCATGTGCAGATCTTGCCCCCTGATATTCTGATTATGTATATATCTTCTGTCATTTCCAGCTCGCATTTAAAAAATTAATTTTAAGGTATTGTATGCTGTTCTTCGAGATACATTTAAAAATTTTAGCCTTTTAGCTCTATTCTGAATCTTTTGCAAGATAGATTTTTGAGATTGCACCATAAAGTACAAAAATGTTCCACAATAATCCAGGTGGGGTGCGATAATGGTTTTATATACAGGGTGGATTCTTTAAACGGAACGGTGCTTCTAGCGAGTCAGAATTTGGTTGAATAAAAAAATCCAAAAACACGTCAACTGAGATTTTTAATTTCCTTTAATCGTGCCATCTTGGATTTTGTCTATCTCATTTAGTTTACGAGGTATGGCAAAAAAATATATTTTTTAAATAGGACATCCTATATTTTGCAATTTTGAAATCTGCAAACAATTCTCTCTTCAGCAATACCACACAGTACTAGCAATAATTTGATTTGATTTGAATACCACACAGTAGGATCTATCTTTTACGATAATCAAGATATTTTTATCTAAATCTGTATGGAAAACTTCGATATTCATTCAAATATCCTCCCTAAAACAGGGCATAGACAACAATTCCACACAAGTTTAAATGCCTCTATCTTGGAAAACATAAGAGATAGAGTATTAGTGTGTGGTATTGTCAAAAAGATAATTTTTTTGGAATTCAAAAATGTCAAACTATACAGTGTGTCCTATTTAAAAAAAAATATTTTTTTGCCATACCTCGTAAACAAAACGACATAAAAAAAATCCAAGATAGCACAATTAAAGAAAATTAAAAATCTCAGTTAACGTGTTTTTGGATTTTTTTATGAAACCAAATTCTAATCCGCTAGAAGCACCATTCCATTTAAAGAATCCACCCTGTATTGTAAGTCTTGTGAAGAGTGATACTCTATTGCTCAGCCTATACAGAAATCCTATCTATCACAGGGTTAATTTAAGTACTTGAAATTATTCAATCTTTCTATCACAGAATCATCTATATTTAGTTTTTAGATTTGTGTTACTTCCTAGAATCATGTATTTAGTTTTATCTTTATTTGGTTTCAGTCCATTATGCTTTAGCCACTTTGATAAATTTTTCAGTTCTTCATTAATAATTCTGATTAGGTCTTCTATAGCCTCTGGAAGCTCCTCTATGTAAATCATAGTATCATCAGCTAATAGTTTTGATTTATAACTACCTACTTATCCCAGTAGGTAGGAAAAAAGTTCATATTTTCGTATGAGTCGGTAGAACCCCCCCCTCCTCTCCATCAAAAACATTTTTAAAAAATGATGATTTTTGAACAATTTTTTTAGCCTCCCTGCGTTAATATGAGCTAAAGTGTAAATACAAAAAATGTTAGTTGTGCTTTACCAAACAACACACTTGAAACTTACTTTTCTCCATTTCATAGTTTTCAGAAAAACAAGAATTGAGAGTGAGGCACAAACTAGTCAATTTTTGAACTTTGACCTTATTTTCTGGCTCACCCTGTACCTTTTTATAGTTTATTAGCAATGAATACAAGTAAAAATCTATTTACAAGTGACAGATTTTGACATATTTTTTTTTAAATCTTAGTTCTCCCAAAAAATCCATTATTCCAGACTTTTGGGACACACTGTATGTGGGTCATCCCACGTCAGATTTACAATCCAATTTTTAATTTCTTCGAAAAATTTTTCTCGCACTCTTTAGCGAAAAATAACCCAAGTAGCACACATTTGTCCCTAAAACGTCCGTTTCGGGACCTAGGACGTCCCTGGGAGGTCCAATGTTACAAAAAAATTAGTCCACAGGACGTCCGACAGAAGTCGTTTCTGAATATGTGCTATAGACCATGAAACTGAAACTGAAACCATTTATTGACTATTTGTCGTACGTCCCAGAGACGCCCTTGTCGTACGTCCTATGGACTAATTAATTTGTAACATTGGAACTACCAGGGACGTCCTAAAGACGTCGTTGGTCCCAATCGGACGTCCTTGGGACCGTGACGTTCGGACCTTAATGGGACGTCCTGAGGACGACGTAAGCTACTTGGGAATCTACACGTATTTTTTTTTTCAAAATAATATTTTTTTTTCATTTTTTTTAACTTTTGAAGTTTATGAAATTCAACATTTTTCAATCACTGATAACTCGTAAACTATTCGATGTATGAAAAAAATTGTCGAATAATAAAAGTTGTGTTTCACCGGAAAAATTTTTGAAATATTTTTTTGTTATTAACTATTGTATTCTGCAATTGTTATAAACAAATTAAATGTTTTTTAATTTTTCTTTGTAAATATTTAGGATCCTGTTGGGAAGATTCTGTAAAAATTTTAGAGTGGATCCCGAAGTACTTTGACTGGATTATTCCATATTATCTTTGCAATCTGAATTTCAGGCTGTTTTTTTAAAAAATAATTGATGCCTTAATCATCTTCTTAATGTTATTTATTGCTATTTACATAACCTGCTGTGTATATCGATTGTTCGTTAAAAATTTTTGTCACAGTTATTTTTGCCAATCGTACGCATTTATTCTGATTTGAAAAAACTCACTATCTTAAAATCCGAGCAGAAACAATAAGTTTTCACTTTAAGTTTGTAATTTTCGTCCGGCAAAACACTATGTAACAATTGCAGAATACATGAGTTAAATATTATGAAAAAAATATTTGAAAAATTTTGTTGGTGAGTTCATACGAAACCGCAACTTTTATTATTCGACAATTTTTTTCATACATCAAATAGTTTACGAGTTATCAGTGATTGAAAAATGTTCAATTTTATAAACTTCGAAAGTTAAAAAATCATAACTTGAAAAAAAATATATTATTTTGGAAAAAAAATACGTGTCGATTATTTTCGATAAAGTGTGCGGGAAAAATTTTTCTAAGAAATTAAAAAATGGGCTTGTAAATCTGACGTGGAATAATCTATGTATAGATTTCTTTGATGTCTTACCATTTTTCTAGGTAATTAGGTAGGTGGTTATTTGGTTTTGGTGGTTTTGGTTTAAATATTTATTATATTTAAACTAGACAAAAACTATTTAGGTAATCCCCCATAATCTATTTTTAACTGCAATTTATTGTGGGAAATTTTTGTTTGCTTCATATTTGTGTTTGTCATTTCAAAAATCCTGAAAAACATGTCCTTTATGTATTTTTGTTGGTCGTTATTTTTAGAACAAATATTTTTCTGAGAATTTCATTCGCCTTCAAAAAAAATGCGCATTTAATTATTATTTATTTTGTTTGTTATTGTCCTTCATTCGACTTGGGAAAGGTTTTTTGTCAAAAATAAAAATAATAAATAAACACATCAAACGAGAAAGATAGTTAGGGAAAGCGGGGGGGGGGGGGAGGTTTTGGCTCTGTTAAATAAAAATAATAATTATAAAAAATGTGTCGAAACGCACAGATCCTATTGGTCGACACCACCAATTTCTCCGAAAATGACAGTAATTAAATCACTTGATGAAATTTGTTTTTACTGGTCTTTAGTGAGAAAAATAAAAGACACCAAATTCTATTTAAAGATATCACGTCCCTAAAGTTAGCAGTACAAAGCCTGCAGGGCAAAGATTTTATGATTTTGCACTTAAATAGCGCTTAATTTTTTAAACCGTTTGGACCCCTCTACCGCTGTACTGGACCATTCTATGTATAGTGCACTGCTAACTTTACCGCCAAATTTGGGAATTGGGCACTTAATTAGCGCCTAATTAGTGCCAATTTCTCCAATCATTAAATCTTTGCACTGCGGGTTTTTTACTGCTAACTTTAGGGACGTAGAGATATCAGCTACCAAATAGGATCTGTGCGTTTCAGGGAAATAATTGTTTTCTCCCTGATTTCAAGAATAGCGACACTGATCTTTAAAATATTATTATTAGTGTTATTTGTAAGAGAAATTAGCGACATCGACGAATGAGAACTGCGCCGAGTGAAACAACATGCGAGTGTAAGAAAGTTACTTTCTATGGAGTTTTGTACGCTATTTTTCCTACGAACACTGATGAATGGCACTAATTTTTGTAAAAATTGGTCTCTAATTTTGCACAAATCAAACAAATGAAACTGCTTTTCCGCTCATATGTGGAAAAGTACTTTGCAACACATGTGCATGGTATTTTTGCAAACGGGTGAAATTTAATGTTTTCTTAGGATGCAAATCATGTGAAATTTATCATTTTCATTTGTGGTCGTAGAAAAATAATATTTTTTTCATACCTTCATCAAAAACATGATTTTAGTAACTGTCTGCAGATAACTAAAGTATGGCTTTTTTGGTTAACGATGCAAAAAAACTTATTTGGATCAGTGGTGCAGAAAAAGGTTTCTGTCAGTTTTTTACCCAAAATTATTCCGCTAGTTTTCACCAAGTATTTACGAAAAAATCATTTAAGAACATCTTCAAAATATCAAACTGTCAAAGATTAAAATGTCGCAACAATGAACGTTACCGAATAAAAAGGCATATCGCTATGGAAACCATTGTTATTTCATTTACCAGCCGCCTTTATTTATAGTGTAAAGATAGTGTGTCGCGAGAAGTGCTCTTCGTTCGAGATTTTTAAAAGTATTTTCCAGTTTTTCTTGGATTCCTTGATAAAGGTATTAAAAAAAATAGTGTTAACAACTCGCGGCTAAACTGTGCTTTTTTTACTCGCGTTTTTAAATACCTCGCTGCGCTCGTTATTTAAACCAACTCCTGTAAAAAAAAGCACTATTTTAGCCACTAGTTGTGAAAACTACTATTTTGATTTTCACGAATTTTAGGGGGTTTTTTCTGGGATTTTTTTCCGAGGTTTTTTTTTCAATTTTTTGATAATTTTCTATGAAAGCCTATTGCCTAAAAATATGTTTGTTTTCATATTTTAGTGGGTAGCATTTTCGTGAAATATCACGACTTCGAAGGTGAGAGATGATCAAATGTTTTTGCAAGGAAATACACTTAAATGCAAAATTATACTGTCACTGTTACCTCATTAAACCCAACAAATAATTAAACACACAAAATTATACGTCATGGAAACATTAGGAAGTTGCAGTACAATTTTGATGAGCGGACTGAAGTCATTTTTGCCTCTGAAAACGTATTTTTTTGTAGTCAACAGTTCGCATGTCAAATAATTTTTTGTTGTCATTTTGACATATGTGCGATTTGTCACAATGGAAAAGGACACTTGTATTCGTTTGAGTTCTTGAATTGTTGATAAATTAAAGAATAGAAAGGTTTTTATTTACAAGAAATTTAAAAAATTAAAAAAAAGTTTTAAATTAGAATTATTTACTAAATACAGCTTTAATTTCCGTTCATTAAAAATTAAACTACATCAAATTTTAACTATGTACTTTGCACAAAAACAAATAAAAAAAAATTATACCAAAGCAGCAGGTTTTGAGTTTAATAAAAGGCAAGAAAGGTGGTAAATATAATTAATTCTGAAAAAAAAAAGTTAGTACATATTTTCGAGATTGAAAAAAGACTTATAGTATAATTTAAATTGCAAAAAGTGACGACTTCAAGAGATTGACAATAATGTGACAGATTTTTTGAAGTAACAGTTAAAACAATCAACGCACCGTAGGAACTTAACGCGATTGGTGATCTAATCCATTTTTATTTTCTCTTGACCCCTCATAAATGAACAAAGAGGAAGCATGGATTAGCTAAACTAATCTAAATATTTTTACGCATCTGGCGGTAAAACAATCTATCAAATAAATATTCAAAAAAATTGAGAAAATTCCTTCTTAACTAAAAAGGCAATGAACTCATTTCAAGATGGCCGCCTAGGTTGGCTGATATGATTTAGTAGTAGAACAAATAAAAATTCTAACAGTGGAAAATCAAATTTGTTAAAATATATTTATATACTATATATACATACCTTTATGTACTTTTATCTTTATCTCACACACAAACTGAACGTAATAACTGGTGTATAAGTAAATATTAAAAAAAATATACATCTTATGCATGGGATTAAAAAGATACTTTTTAACCCCTGTTTTTGTGAAATAAAATGGATCTTTGAATACCTGGAATTGAATTTTCACTTTATTTCCCTCCTTGGTCATTACTTTTGTGGTTTAAATCAAAATAAAACATGATTATCAGGTGAGATATTTTTAATGGGACATCAAGAACATCTCCATTAGCGGTATAAAATTTGGTTGAACGATTAAATTTAATTTTTCTACTACGTTGAGGTCTAGGTGTTTGTCTGACACGCATAATTTTTGAACCCTCACAATAAACTATTCCAAAGACTCCCTTAGCATTGGCATTGATTAAATGTGATCACCAATATGAATTTTGCTTCTGGCCCATATGGTTTATTTATGCAAACTGATGACGTAAAATCGAGTGCAGTGGCATTTTAGTTGAGTACGGTGTTGTACAAACGTGTGATTTTGAGTTTTGAAAAAAAAACAATTATCAGTTTTGACAAGGGAGATTTTCACCTGAGCGGAAAATTTTCGATGAATAATCAGGTGAAAATCGACCTGCTTTTATAATGTATGAGGTAAATAATTGATGTAATTGTAATCAATCGTAGATAAATGTATAAGTAGTTTTTACTTAAGTAAGAGTGTAGTAGTAGTAGTAGTAGTAGTAGAAGGGGGGGGGGGGGCTCTCGGCCTGGCGACTGGGCTCTACGCGAGCCCTTCACTTCCACTCTCCCATGGTCAAATCTTCCCGTCCTTTGGATAGAGGTAAGCATGGCCGACCATTTGAGCGACGGAAGGTGTTCCGGCTCGAATTATTCCTAAGATTGATTGATCTTGATTCTTTTGTAGGCTGAACATCTTGCAATGTAGTGGAATGACGATTCGTCCTCCTGCCAGCATTCTCTGCGAATTGTGTCCCGATCTACTTTCATCCTTGCCAGACAGGGAAAATAGAATATACAATCTAAAAAATTATGGGTACCGAAGCGATTGACAGTTTCATAGCTAAAAAGGCATAACGGTTGCGGAAATGTCACTTTTTCTAGGCTTTGACACAAGGGGTGGTCGGACGTCCCACAAGACACAAGGGGTTGACATTTGAGAACGGCTTTTCAAAATGGCGTATTTTATTGGCAATCATTTTCTTATTTTATTTTTGAAAATTTTGAGTGTTACGCTGGCCAGTGAGTTTAGAATTAAAAATAAAGACAATATTTTACAATTCGTTTATTCTGACACAAAGGCAGGAATTTAAGCTACAAATGAACCTTTACGATACCTCCTCTGTTGTTTGCAGAAAATTTTGTGGAATTTTTATACGATCCGCGAAGCAGCTAGGAGATATTTTATTAGATACTTTAGAAAAAAGACTAAAAAAAGGCCAACTTTAAAAAGTAAACAACACAAAAGAAAGTCAAGTCGGACCAGAGATCAAATTTGCCCAGGGAATATAAATTTACCTAACCGTTATGCCTCTCAGATTACTCCATCTGCTTGTTCAAAATTTGCCACTTTCTTTGGTGATACCCATTCCCTATATGTTCTATTTTTCCTGTTGCCAGATGCTCTTGGACTCATATCAGAAGCCCTATTTCTTTACGTTTCCTGCGCAGCAACCAGTGCTTTCTTGACTTGCTGAAGCCCTGGCCCTGGATTAGCTCTTTGACTTGCCTGACGTCCCTGTGTTGCGCCGTTTAGTCTTGTGTAGGTCCATTCCTTGATGACAGCGATTTCATCTGCCGTCTGGTACATCCCAGGCAAGGTTCCGGCCTGACGTATCCCTGCGCAGACCCTTTTCTTGCAAGCTTGTCTGCCATCTCGTTATCCGGAATTTCAATGTGTCCTGGTACCCAAACAAGTTCAACCTCTTTTTCTCCTGCTTGTTCCTGGAGGGCGTCTGGACACTCCTGGACCAGCAGTTCTTTTGGCATTGTAGGTCTACATAGAGGCCCTGTATACGATTTTTGACAGTTATTGTTTTACCAGAGGTGAGCAACTGGATTTGACAGTTGCTAGGGAAATGTTTAAAACAAATTGTGTGTTGGCAATGACAGTTGGTAACCCCTGACAATAAATAATTTTGTAATCAAAAACTGTAAAAACACGTGCCTTGACGAATTTGTATTGTTCCGTTGTCCAACGGAGAAAGAAACCCAAGAAAAGTGGAAAGAAAGAATAGCCGAATTTGCGAGGTAAGTGAGCTATAAGCAGTAGTTACAAACATACGCATTTAGCATGTCCTTTGTTAATAAATAACACATTATGTTTCGGTGTTTTATTGTAAGAAAAACAGTAACAAAAATTTACCTATTATTTACATTTTTAATATCTCCGCGTGTGTATTCACTGGTTGTTTTTGTTTTTTTTTGCCAAAACTTATTTTATTAACCAAAAAAAAAATCAATCTTTCAAAAACTGTCTGGGGAAATTATAAAAAGAGTCAACAAAACATCAGTCCATTTCATAAAATCCGTTTTACATGCAAATATGAAAAAAAAATAGAAAGAGAGTTGAGTTTGAGTTGCCGACCTCTGGTAAAACAATAACTGTCAAATGTATAGAGGGCCTCTTCTGCTCCTGTACTTCCGCTTGGACGCTTGGAAAACTGTTGCATGGCGACTTCTTTATGCCCCTATACGCTAGACTTGATCCATTTCCTAGTCCATGCTTCTCTCGGTGGTGACACTGTACTTCGTTTTTTTCTCTAATTCGGAATTCTGGGTTTTCAATCCTGTATGCTGAAAGGGGTAATTCCCTTAGGTGCATTGCCATCGCTGTCCAGAGCTGAGTTTGGGGTCATTCTCATTGCGCTAGTTATGCCGATAGCTGTCAGTTTTTGCAGGCTGCCTACCATTATTATCGGAACTGGTTCCCCACCACATTGGCAGACCAAACCACGGAACCGTACTGTAGATCCAGTGTAGCACCTTAGAGCTTAGGCCCCATTTCTACCTATTAGGAGAGAGTGGGGCATTAGCGTGAGTGGGGCAATAGCGTGATCAATTGTTTGGAAGAAACCAACACAGATGGCAGCTCCGTTTTGCCGCAGGCGCATGCATCATATATCCCAACTTGTAGTCTTTACTGGTTTGTTGACGTAGACACGTGCATTTAATAACGTTTAAAATGTTTCCCATTTATTAAGTTTTTAGAACTCAGATTCCAAAAAAAAGTCGCCTGAATTCATTTGAAATGTAAGTAAATGTGATTTTATCTGATATAAATGTATTTGCGATTATCGTTGTTTACTTTTTGGTCAAATATATTAAGTTCGACAATTGTAACCTATATTTCTAGAAACTTTAATATAAGTCTGTCAAAGGGGTAACAGCGTGATTTTTTTCTGGGGCAATAGCGTGATCACCCTATTGCCCCAAAAAACTGATATCAATATACCTACGCAAAAACTGAATTTTTCTACCTAAGCATAACGTTATTAAAGTAGGTACTTATGCTAAGAAGAACAGCAGGGCTGCTAAATGGTCTGAAGATGATCTTCGACATGCTCTCGAAAGCGTTAGGCAAGGCATGAAAATTGCAACAGCGTCAAAGCTGTTTTAAATTCCATGGTCAACAATTAAGGATCACATTAAACAAAGAAGTCAAAATGCAGCGGGAACACCGGCCAAAGCTAAAAAAGTTGGCAGGACATCAGTATTTTCCGATGAGCAAGAAAATCAATTGGTTGAGTACTGCCTCGAAATTTCCAAGCGTTTTTATGGCTTAACAATAAATGATTTTAGATGTATTGCTTACCAGTTCCCTGAAAAATTAAACTTGGACCATCCATTTAATGTGACCAAAAAAAAAGCTGGGCTAGATTTTTATTATTTATTTATGAAACGGCACCCCAATTTGTCACTGCGAAAGCCCGAAGCAACCAGCGTAAATCGAGTTGTAAGTTTTAACAAAAAAGCCGTCGACAAATATTTTGAAAACTTAAATGTTTTATCTGAAAAACACAAATACTCTTCGGCAAATATTTATAACGACGATGAAAGTGGGCTTCATACGGTGCATAAGCCAGAAAAAGTTATTTCACCCAAGGGTGTTAAACAAATAGGAAAAATAACAAGTGCTGAACGAGGTGATTTGGTGACGGTTAACTGTTGTATGAGTGCAGCAGGTTATTACATACCACTCATGTTAATATATCCCAGAGCAATAGGGGCAGCAACAGGAAATGGTTGGAGCAATTCGGATACATTTCTTAAATGGATGATACATTTTATCCCATATGCTTAACCAACCAAAGAGCAAAGAGTCTGTCTAATACTGGATAACCACGAGAGCCATTTATCACTTTTCATCTATAATTTGGCAAGGGACAATGGTATAGACATGATTTCCTTGCCTCCACACATCTCGCACAAAACTCAACCGTTGGATCTAGTATTTTTCGGACCCCTTAAGAATAGTTTTAACGCTCAGTGCTCATATTGGATGAAAAGCAACGTAGGTAAAAAGATCTCCATCTATGAAATAGCAGAAATATTTGGCAGAGCATATCAAAAAATCACAACGGTTGAAAAGTGTGTCAATGGATTTAAGGCGGCTGGAATTTGGCCGTATCAACCAAATATATTTGGAGAGGAGGATTTTGCGGCCTCCAATGCTTTACAAGTGCAAACAAGAATACAATCTGTGGCCGAAGAGATACCAGCTACCAGTTCGAATAGTGATAATAACGTTAATCAAAAAAATCAAATTCCAGAGTTGCCCATAAAGCTAAAAGATATTTTACCTATGCCTACACCAGTCCCAAGTGTCACTAAAAAAAGAAATCGAAGAAAAAAATCATCAGAAATTTTGACATCAACGCCAATGAAAGAGATTTTTGAGGAAAAGCAAGTAAAATAAATTCAAAAAATCTTATGTAAGAAAAGTTATGCCTGACACTGAAGAAAAAGTGGCAATAAATAAAATCGTTCTTCCTAAACAAAAACAAAATAAATTTTCATCCTCTTCAGGCAGCGAATCTGAGGAACCAAATTTAAATTCTAGTGATGATGATGATGCAGAATCTTTTTCTGATTTGTTACAAGAATTTCCAACATTGACAGAAGAACCGAAGATACATGACTACGTTCTGGTTCAGTTTGACATTCCCAAATCAAAACAACCTGCTTATTACGCTGGGAAGATAATTACCGAAATTGATCAGAATCAGGACTATGAAATATATTTTTTACGTAAGAGCTCTAAGGTCCCAAATGATTTTGTGAGTCCAAACGCAGCTGATATAGCCGTTGTTCATTTAAATAGGATTAAAATAATCCTTCCCACGCCTAATCATCATGGAAAAACTAAAAGAAAACAATAATATTTAGAGCTTAAGTTAGTTTAAACTAATGTCTTTCTTTAAGTTTCAGTTGTTTATTTTTCTATTTTGGAATATTCACGCTATTACCCCGTATCCCATGGGGCAATAGCGTGATTTCACCATTTCAAAAAATATATATAAAAAATAAATCTCCACTGTTATAAAGAAAAATGTACAATACAAATGAAAATCAAACACCATTCTTCTGGTATGCCAAAATTGAAGCCAAAAAATGTAAAAGCAATGTAGCTACAGATATTTAAAAAAAATCACGGCAATGCCCCACTCTCCCCTACCCTCCTAACTTGCCACAACGTCCCAGTAACCTTGGTTTTAATCTGGTGGATATGAGCGTTCCAGGTTAGTTTGTAAGTCTAAGTAAGGGTGAGAAATGTCGAAGTTTTAAGAAAATTGGCTAAAAAAAAGGCAATTGAGTTTGTGTTTGGTTTAACCGGCATTAAAGAAAAAACCGTTTTATTTACTTACTTGTTAACAAAAAATCCGAAAAATCGTTATAAAGAAAATTTCGTATTTTTCAAAAATATTTTTATATTTAGTTTTATTTTCCTGTGTTAATTGTGTGTTTTCGCAAATTTTCGCCTGCTTCGCAAAACTTTGAAATACGTATGTACTGCCGTCATCATTATTTCATATGGAGTTAATGTTTTTTAGTTAAGGACAACAGTATAGGGATGGAGGGAGAAAGAGAATCATGTAGGTGCCTTCTATAATGTATTCTCGGTTTTAAAGGCCGTCAAAGGATTTAAAAATCATTTCGCGTCTAAAAAAGTCCATGGCCTCGATAACGCCTTTGGAGTGGTATTCTAGAGGTTCCGTCGGCCTGTACCCCACTTAATATTTTTATGTGTACAATCTGTTTTATTTCAGTTAAAGTCCTGGATAAAGCTCACATCATCCGCGAGAAAAAGACGGAATCGGTCATGCGCGAAAAGGAAGTGTTGATGGTCCTTGGCAGCACGTGCCGCTACTTCGTACACCTCTTCAGTACTTTCCAGGACACGGAGAGGCTCTATTTTGTGTTGACTCTTGCCAAGAACGGCGAGCTCTTGAAGCACATCAACCGTCACGGACACTTTAATTTCGAGTGTACAAGGTGAGGACAATAAAGTTTATAACGTTTTCGATCTACGCTCAAAAACTCCACGGATCAGTACACTCCCGCCGAGATTTGTGTGTTTGAATTGTTAAAATAGGTGCTACCAAATCTCTGGCGAGACATTTCGGGTGTACAAGGCGAGGATGATAACATCTATAGCGTTTGTTTTCGATCTACGCTCAAAAACCCCTCAGAGGCGATGAGATATCATTGTAAATAATATTTGCGTGTTCAGTTTACCACGGATCAGCACGCTCCCGCCGATATTTGCGTGTTCAAATTCTTAAAACAGATGCTGCCAAATCTCTGGCGGGACACTTTAATTTCGCGTGTACAAGGTGAGTATGATAAAATCTAGAGGGTTTGTTTTCGATCTACGCTCAAAAACCCTTCCCGGGCAATTATCATTGTAAAAAATATTTGCGTGTTCACTTTACAACGGATCAGCACGCTTCCGCCGAGATTTGCGTGTTCGCATTTTTAAAACCGGTGCTGCCAAATCTCTGGCGGGACACTTTAATTTCGCGTGTACAAGGTGAAGATGATAAAATCTAGAGCTTTTGTTTTCGATCCACGCTCAAAGATCCCTCCCGGGCGATTATCATTGTAAAAAGATTTGCGGGTTCGCTTTTGAACGGATCAGCACGCTTCCGCCGAGATTTGCGTGTTCGCATTTTTAAAACCGGTGCTGCCAAATCTCTAGTGGAACGCTTTAATTTCGCGTGTACAAGGTGAGGATGATAAAATCTAGAGCGTTTGTTTTCGATCTACGCTCAAAAACCCCTCCCGGGCGATTATCATTGTAAAAAAGAGTTGCGTGTTCACTTTACAATGGATCAGCACGCTTCCGCCGAGATTTGCGTATTCGAATTTTTAAAATAGGTGGTGTCAAATCTCTGGCAGGACACTTTAATTTCGGGTGTATAAGGTGAGGATGATAAAATCTAGAGCGTTTGTTTTCGATCTACACTTAAAAATCCTTCCCGGACGGTTATCATTGTAAAAAGATTTGCGTGTTCGATTTTCAACGGATCAACACGCTTCCGCCGAGATTTGCGTCTTCGAATTCTTAAAACCGGTGCTGCCAATTCTCTGCCGGGACATTTTAATTTCGGGTTTACAAGGCGAGGATGATAAAATCTAGAGCTTTTGTTTTCGATCTACGCTCAGATCCCTCCCACGCACGCTTCCGCCGAGATTTGCGTGTTATTTTTAAAATAGGTGCTGTCAAATCTCTGGCGGGACACTTTAATTTCGGGTGTACAAGGTGAGGATGAAAAATTTAGACCGTTTTCGACATACGCTCAAAAATCGTTTCCGAACGATCAGGTTTCAATCCAAAAGAGATTTGCGTATTTATGAGAAGTCGGATCAAAACATTAAGCATAACCCAACTTTGTTGGTTTAAAAAAAAAGAGATGAAAAAGAAGTTAAAAAAACCTCCAAATCAGTTACTTCAACCGAAAATAATCTAAAAAGTGGGAGCAGCGCGCAGCGTGGGCTCATCAGTGGTTTCACTGGTCACCCTCTCCAAACATCATTCAACACCATCATACACTTTGATTTCCAACTTTGAATCACTCACTAATAGGTATCGTTCCGCACTGGTACTTATCACTTGATACGGGTTCGTGACCATAAGTACCAGTGTGGAATGATGTTTGGGGAGAATGACCAGTGAAACCACTGATGAGCCCACGCTGGTTGCCCGGGGCGAAACATCATTTGATCATTTCTTTTCGCTTTGGTCCTTTGTGTGTTCCTTGTGTTTTTTCCACTCAAGATCTTTTGTTTGTTTTTATTTTAAAATGTTCATGGCGATTTTTTTTAAAGGAGGACGCACATAATACATGGGAAATTTCGCATCAGTCAAAGTGCTTAAAATATTTATATGTTGTAGATATTGAAATTCCCAACAATGTTTAAATTACCCTAAATCTTGTAGATCTTAAAGTTTTCAAGATATGGTTTTTTAAAGTTGCGGTTTTCGGGGCATATTTTTACTAAAAAATAAGCTTATAAGAATACCAATAACATTTTTGAGATATTGGGCAGATGAAAGATTTTAATTTTGTCAACTTCGAAACATGACAAATAACTACTAACGTATTACCCAACCAACAAAATATTATTTTTGGAAACTAAATAAATGGGATAAATAGAACGTTGAGTACATAACTGGTGAGGCTATACACAATGGCATAAATAGGACACAATACAGACTTTTTATTTGTACCACTTTTTGGTGACTGGCATGATTTATCATACTTTGGACTTTGGTATACAAGTTGACTCAGGATAATTAAGCGCGCTTAAAGTGAGTGCGACCGTGGTGCCGATTTTTGAATTTTGTAGGAAAGGTCGCACGGGAACGGTCACCTCCTTGAGATTGACCAATAACGGGCTTTAAAGCTATCACGAGTTATCCAAAACCTATCCGACCACGGCCAAACTTCACCCGATTGCCGTGTATCGAAGGAACCTTCCTCAACTTTCATACACCTGCCTTTGTGCAGGAGAACGGGCGCTCTTGAAAAACGATAATCGAGTTAGCTTTGCGCGTGCACCGTACAAGCTTGGCAGCTTCTGAGCCTTCCTATTGACCAAAACGAAGGATGTGAACGTTTCCAGGCGACCGTTCTCTCGAAATTCAAGAATCGGCACCCGTGGAGCCCTAGGAGCACGGAATGCTAAAACGATTGGTGATTTTTGTAAAGGAGAATGAGTGCGGGACGATTGAACACAAGACTATTGCGTTAAAGCGAGACTTTTACTTTGGTCGACGGGGTTAACTGATCATGGATATGGATGTAAAGCGCTTATGGATTGCCAACCGCTTATAGCCTGCCTTTATCGCCATCTGGCGCAAATAGCTCTGTGAAAAAGGAGGTGGGGGGGGGGCAAGAACAAAAAAAACTTATAAAATTTAAAACAATCAAAACATTACTACTTTATAAATATAACCTTCGAGGCACTATTAAACCAAGAAAATTACCACATGGGTAACTGTTTTATTATTACTTGACTCTTATAATTTCATATTGAGAATATCTTAATCTTGATTCAAGTTAAGTAACCAATTTTCTTTTTATGTTCTGCATATAGACTGAGATGAAAATAAGGTAAAAATCTGTCAAAAGCTTTTATAACTTCATCATAAGATGATCCTGGCAACATCTCGAATTTTCAGAAAGAAACAAGTTTTTCTTTATGAAAAATTGAACTTTCGCATTAAAGCGAGGAATAATTAAGACTCGATTATGTCGTGTCGGTGTCATAAAAAACAGTCTTTTCTGTTACAAACTACAACTTCAAAAGGAATACCCCGGCCGTTGTCCTCCATTTCGATGACATTATTTAGTCTCAAGTCACATCCTAAAACAATTCTATGCTGGTCGTTTAACTGTACTTGTTCGAATTGAAAATCTACGTGGATGTTCTTGTGCCGAAGCTCATTTTCTTTGATTTTGAGATGAAGTTTGAGAGCGAGCCGCAGGCGAGTGTCTTAATTTATCTGAGCGTGTAATGACCATAACATGTGAGTTAGTGTACTATACTTTACCTACGACCAATCATAAATATCACAAATTATTAAAAATATCAAACGCGAACACTCTTAAGTCAACAACCTTCATAACTTGAAGCTTCAATGACGATCTATCTAAAACATCAAAACAAATAAGGTAAGGGACTTTTTATATATCTTTTTAAAAATAAGGTTTTTTTCTTAAAAATGTGTAATATGTCAATTTAACGGGATTTGTTTTTGATTAGGTACTAAAATTACATTGGATTTATCTACGTTTAATAAATATTTATTGTCTTAAAAATATAGAAAAATAATTCACAAATAATTCACATTTTTGCGTCAATTATTAGTGTTCTTATAAAAAAAAGTTTCATCCTTAGTCTAAGCTTTATTATTATTCCAGAATCGTAAATGAGCCATTAAAATCGTGTTGAGATGGTCGTAAAATTAGTATTATTCGTGGGTCGTAGGTAAAATACATTACCGTCATGATGATTATGGTACAAATTACCTGAATTAAAACTCGTTTACTTTTTTGTTAGAACACGGTATCGAGGATAAATGAATACCTCCAGGATTTTCGGTAAAGTAACCGTTATATTTACTGTTGTTTTTGTGGGTATAGGATTATAGGCAAAAAAGAAACACTTATTTTTCTTTGGTACGTTTCGGACTTTATTAGTCCTTTTTCAACCCTGCAAGAAACACATTACTCTTTAGAGGTCAATCTAATTTTTTATAAACTAGGCTAGAGATATATTAAGTACTTACTTAGTCAACTAATGTTTCATTGCAGATGTGGATGTGGTCTCTGCTGCCTTGTTACACGCCATGAAACTTGAAATTTTGGTCAAACTTGTTTCAAAAAACCTTTTTTTATAATATTAATATATTCACGCTTGCCGAAGAATTTTGAGGTTACAGTTGTCATTTGTGCAGTGGTGCTTTCAACAGAGGGGACATCAGCAGAGACCACATCCACATCTGCAATGAAACATTAGTTGACTAAGTAAGTACTTAATATATCTCTAGCCTAGTTTATAAAAAATTAGATTGACCTCTAAAGAGTAATGTGTTTCTTGCAGGGTTGAAAAAGGACTAATAAAGTCCGAAACGTACCAAAGAAAAATAAGTGTTTCTTTTTTGCCTATAATCCTATACCCACAAAAACAACAGTAAAAATAACAGTCTAAGGATACAAAATGAACAAAAAAAAAAAGTAACCGTTATAATAAATTAATCAATATAATGGATAAGCTATTCACTTATTTGAACGCCCTATCTCAAATAGCCTCATCAGGTCGCGCTAAATGTAAAATAATGAACCGATTTTTGGTAAAGGAGTTTAGTTTATCATAAAAGCTACTTTTCCAATTTAATTAAAACATTCGGTACAGCATACCTTTTATGAAGACATTTCGCCGAGGACCGCTTTGCTGGGAAGACGTTCTACAGCGAGTCGTTCGCACACGATAAAAAATTATAAATCCAAAAAAAAACGGCATTTAAAACTAACTAACCTAATAAACCCCAAAAGAAACAACATTAACCTCACTAAACTTCCCTTATCGCTGCGAAACGGCTAGTGTCTGGATTAATCGCTGTCGGTAAATCTCTAACATATAAATCGGTCAATTGGTTTTTGAAATATAAGTATAAGTTTCTTTTATGCTTTTGCAAAAAAGAGATTGATATATCAGACCTTCTTGAATATTTTCTTTTTATGGCCATTTATGTGTCTTATACAAAAAAGGTAAATAAAACAAAGATTCAGTTTTAAACTTTCTAAAAATGTTTATGTATTATATAATTCCAAAATTCTCGTTTCGGATAACGTACACTTAGAACCCCTACTAAAAATTGTGTCGTCGTAATCCAAATGACGATGTCAATTTATTTGTCAAAATTCTAAAAATATGGTTTATTTCGTAGTAAAAATCCACACAAAAACCGCAACTTTAAAAAATCATATCTCGAAAACCTTAAGACCTACAAGATTTAGGGTAATTTAAACATTACCGTCATGATGATTATGGTATGTAGAAAAAATAGATAGCAAGCCATATAAAAAAAAGCAAATTACCTGAATTAAAACTCGTTTACCTTTTTGTTAGAACACGGTATCGAGGATAAATGAATACCTCCAGAATTTTCGGTAAAGTAACCGTTATTATAGATTAATCAATATAATGGATAAGCTATTCACTTATTTGAACGCCCTATCTCAGATAGCCTCATCAGGTCGCGCTAAATGTAAAATAATGAACCGATTTTTGGTAAAGGAGTTTAGTTTATCATAATCAAGCTACTTTTCCAATTTAATTAAAACATTCGGTACAGCATACTTACCTTTTATGAAGACATTTCGCCGAGGACCGCTTTGCTGGGAAGACGTTCTACAGCGAGTCGTTCGCACACGATAAAAAATTATAAATCCAAAAAAAACTGCATTTAAAACTAACTAACCTAATAAACCCCAAAAGAAACAACATTAACCTCACTAAACCTCCCTTATCGCTGCGAAACGGCTAGTGTCTGGATTAATCGCTGTCGGTAAATCTCTAACATATAAATCGGTCAATTGGTTTTTGAAATATAAGTATAAGTTTCTTTTATGCTTTTGCAAAAAAGAGATTGATATATCAGACCTTCTTGAATATTTTCTTTTTATGGCCATTTATGTGTCTTATACAAAAAAGGTAAATAAAACAAAGATTCAGTTTTAAACTTTCTAAAAATGTTTATGTATTATATAATTCCAAAATTCTCGTTTCGGATAACGTACACTTAGAACCCCTACTAAAAATTGTGTCGTCGTAATCCAAATGACGATGTCAATTTATTTGTCAAAATTCTAAAAATATGGTTTATTTCGTAGTAAAAATTCACACAAAAACTTTTAAAAATCATATCTCGAAAACCTTAAGACCTACAAGATTTAGGGTAATTTAAACATTGTTGGGAATTTCAATATCTACAACATATAAAAATTTCAAGCACTTTCACTGATGCAAAATTTCGCATGTATCGTGTGCGTCCTCCTTTATTGAGAAAAATGGATGAAAAGCGCAAAATAAAAGAGGTAGACGGATTTTAATCGTCAGTTTAAAAACAAAACAAAGAAAAAAGCTAAGTTACTCGTAACAACAAATTTTTTTAGTAAAACCGGCGTTGAGTATTTCTTTAAGTTGGAAGCAAATCGCTAAAGCGCTTTTAAAGTGTTTGTTCCGAGCGTAACCTCGGTTTTAGAGCGATGAAACGTCTGTCTGTCTGTTAGATATTTAGTTACCTACTTATTTTTACCTTATTATTCTTGAATTTTTCAATGAAGACTGTTACTTAATTGTTATTATTTTAGGCTGGTACTTGTACTTTTACTAGTATAATTAATATTACCACTACTATTTTTAGGTATTACACTGCAGAGCTGATCCTGGCCTTAGAGTACATGCACGACAAAGGTATCGTGCACAGAGACCTGAAACCTGAAAATATTCTTCTTACCGAACACTGCCATATTTTAATCACTGATTTCGGAAGTGCAAAAATCGAACGCGGACTGCAGCAGGATAACGGTAAGTTGAATACAAGAATATTTTTCTTTGTAAGTGCCATGTTCTCTTCGAACGTTGGCCATCAACAGCGCGATTTGCACCTTATCTAGTTGGTGGCTTTCTGAAAAGTGTCATAATACTAACACCGTACCATTATCTAAGATTTTTAAGCCATGATGTCGTAGATAGAGAATACCCCTACGATAATATTCGTCTGCGACCTGAAACTCTTCTGCCTTCACCTTCAATTTTTCCTTTTATTATTAATTTTAAGAATTTATATTGATCATTTCTCAAAATATTGTCAAAGTTTCAACACCTATCCATATATCTGGAAACAATTATACAGTATTTTACTTCTATTGATAGAAGCGGCACTCCTAAAGTAAGAGAAGAAATGTTTTTTTAATGAGGTTTGAATAAATATTTAAATAACAAAATGGAGTTTTAACTATGACTGATTTTTCTTCTACATAAGGTATTAATGGCGACACGAAAACTATCTTTATAATAAATAAAATCACGCGAAAACTTTACCTATTTTGAAACACGTACCCCACAATTTTGTTAACGAACACCACATTACTGCTAATGTCTCTATCATTTATTTAAGAAAATTTTCACGCGCCATTGAAATATATTTGTTTGGAGCTTAAAATAATGCAATATTTGTGCATGCTTTCTTGTTTCTATGTATTCTTATGAATTATACCTTTATGTTATTGAGGTTTTTGATGCTTTTGGAATAGATTGTTAAATTCATAGAAAGAGAACATTTCTAAGATGGACGTCTTGTTGTAAATATTTATAACATACAATAACCATACAGTAATTTTTAGTTGTGGGTATTCCCGTCTGCCTTGGTTTTCCAATTTGAGTACATAGTTTATGTTTATATTTTCAGGTCCTTTGTTTAAGGCGGATTTATAAACTTAAACTTTTCTGTTTACTGTTTGTTGTTTAAGGCTATGTGAGAAATGACGTTTAATTTCAATTGGGCTGTGGGCCAATTATGAGGATAACTCAAAAGCAAGGAAAAATTAGAGAAGTAGCTATTTTCATCCACCATCAACCACTTAAGTGCATTTTTGTTTTTATTAGAAAGATCGGATATGTTGGTTATCACCTTTTTGCTCTTTTAATGTATCTTCATAAGGCAAAATTACTAATTGTAGAGCCTTTTTGATTTATAATTGTTGTATTATTGGCCCTTAAACACTCTTATACAATACTTTAAGAGCCTAATGTACTTTGCAGCCATTCTGCTCTATAGAAAATTCGTATAAATATTCTTACAGAAAGAAGCAGAGCTTTTATAGGCCATTCCTTTAATTTTTGTTGTAAGAACATTCTTATGGAAAGCAAAATTACAGGTAAAAATTTATAGAACTCTTTTGATTTGAAATTGTTGTATTATTGGGTCTGAAACGCTTTTATACAATACTTTAAGAGCCTAAAGTACTTTGCGGCAATTCTGCTCTATAGTAACACCATATAAATGTTCTTACAGAAAGAAGCTAGGATATTCCTGTAAACTGTTGCTGTAAGAACATTCTTACAACAATATAATCATTGCTAATTTACCTAGATGAGTTTTTCGAAACCGTAACACAGCAAACTGGTAATTTGGTGGCATTTATTGCACTTACACTTCTCTCCACATAAAACTGGTACAGCAGAATGTAGCTGCAAATACGATTTTTTATATTTTCCTATGTGCAACACTGACTTTTTGCCTTTGTCATTTTAGGTTATATTTTTGGCATATATAAACTTTTTATAAGGAGACGGCTTGTTTATTTTTTACTAATTCAAAATATAAGGCCACTAAAAATAAAAATCACATTTCAAAAAAGCAAAAATACAATTAATTAAATAAAAGCTACACAGTAATTGGTATATTCGACTAGCTGATTATGAAAGAAGCAAGTCTACGATAGTAACCATAATAAATCGATTTCAAGAAAAAGGAACTGTCCCTCAAAAGAAAGGCACCGGTTTGACGAAAGTTACTAGCCCAAAACAATTTATTATTTATTAAAAAATAATTTTTAATAGCGCGTCACTGCACCGTTGGCTGCAATGATGAAGTCTTCTGGGCATTGAATTGGCTAAATTTTCAAATAAGTTTGGATTTTCAGCAATAACTTCCCTATATGCCCTTACGATGAGTTCCATTAGATGTTCTGAATTCCTTGGAATGATATTAAAACATGCTAATTTCTTTGCGATAAGTCCCCAAACGTTCTTTATTAGGGGGCATCAGTGGTTTTTGCAGGCCAAGGCAAAACTTCGATATTATTATCCTGGAACCATCGCTGTGCAATTCTGGCCTTATGAACTGGAAAGTTATCTTGTTGGAATACAAAGTGATCTGAATAAGGGACTCTCACCTCTGAAAGCATTAAATTTTCCAAAATATTAACGTAAACTTCGGCTTTCAATCAAATAGAGCGCCATGTCCTCTAGCCAATATCCAGCTCCAAACATTTACCGAAAATCTTCCCGCCCGGTCTTCGTTTCCAGCAAGATATCGTTCTTCGGATCGGGTTCTTGGCGGTCGATAAACCAGAATTTGTTTTTTTTTATCGCTGTTGGACTTGTATCTTTCTATTTGTGAAAACCTGCTGCCAAAATTCTTCGTCCCTCAGAGAATAATTCAACGCAAAAATTCATTGAGACTGCTTCTTTTCCTCACTTTATTTTTTTATGTTTACTATCGTAGACTTGCTTCTCTCATAATTAACAGCTAATTGCCGAATAGATTAATCACCGTCTAGTTTTCCTAAGATTTGAGCTTTATCAAATTCGGAAAGTTGTGGCGGCATTTTTTTAAATTTGGATGACACTGACATGCAAAACATGATGTTGTCAGAAGTATGTGACATTGTCACTTATAGGAAGACAATGTCGTACTATAAAAATTTTAAAAATTAAACCGGCTGCTAACCTCTGCTGTACCAGTAGACTGCTATGTAGTACTCTGGTCATACAAGATATCCTGAGGATTGTATGATGCCACATCTTAAATGCCTCCAGTTTTTTACACATGGCATCCATGCCTGTACGCGATTACACAACACTGATTTAATTCTGAAAGATGATCTGGGGCCCAATTCTTGAATCACATTGACGAAAAGAGGGGTAAATTTTCTCTTATCCACTTATTAACGCACACACAACATTGAACTGGTACTGAAATTCTGTCCTAGTTTGCGTTGAGCTGGTATTTGTACACCATGTTGGCCAGTTACTTCTAATTTTTTTCCTTGGCTATAACCATCTATTTTGTTTTTCCATTGGTGTTACTGTTCATTCTAAATTCATCATTCCAATTTCAATATATGGCGGCTGGCATTTAAACACCGAAAGTAGGTATAAAATTTCCGTGGAAATTAAGTCTCTCAATTTGAGGAGAATTTTCGAAAAATTCCATTTAAAACCAGCAAAGATTTGTTTTTGTTTGTACACCAAACGAAAACACGTGGAAACACCTTATTAAAGGTTAGGTTGGATTACAGTTTATACTTCTCGCGCCAACGCGTTCGACTATGACAATTCCACTTCACCCCTACACCACCGCATCTTATAGGTGCGTTGAGGTAATGCACTCAATTCACTCTTTTTGACATCTCTTACTCCAAGCCGTTCGGGTATTCAAATCGGAGTGGAAAGTGCATTGCCTTTTAGCTTTTGGGTATTACGAGTGGAGCAAAAAGAAGTTAACTCCATAGTCCCTTATTGCGAAGGGTTCCCACATGTTGTTCTCTTTCGAGGCTTTTTTAAAATTATTTTGTGGAATCAGCTTCAATTAAATAAATTGTCAACCTTTTCTAAAATCACGAATCAATAGTTCAAAATTTCCTTGGAAATTAAGTCCCTCAATGTGAGGAGAATTTTTAAAAAATTCCATTTAAAACCAGCAGAGATTTGTTTTTGTTTGTACACCAAACGAAAACACGAGGAAAAGCCTACTACTCTTTAATATTACCTAAAATGCTTCAGGGAGTAGTTTTTCCTTATGTGTATTGCATACGCCTTCTACTGTATATAAATTTACTTTGTACATTTAAAAAAAAAATAAACGTATATATTATTAGGTGCGTTCAGATATTCAAATGAAAATTGCAGTGCTTTTTAGCGTTCGGGTATTCGAAGTAGAGCGAAAAGAACTCGCTCCATAGTCCCACATCGCATCTATCACATTTTGTTCTTTTTCGAGGCTTTTTTTTAACTCATTTTGTGCAATCAGCGGCAATTAAATAAATTGTCAACTTTTTCTAAAGTCACGAAACAATAGTTCAAAATTTCCTTGGAAATTAAGTCCATCAATGTGAGGAGAATTTTTAAAAAATTCCATTTAAAACCAGCAGAGATTTGTTTTTGTTTGTACACCAAACGAAAACACGAGGAAAAGCCTACTACTCTTTAATATTACCTAAAATGCTTCAGGGAGTAGTTTTTCCTTATGTTTATTGCATACGCCTTCTACTGTATATAAATTTACTTATGTACATTTAAAAAAAAAATAAACGTATATATTATTAGGTGCGTTCAGATATTCAAATGAAAATTGCAGTGCTTTTTAGCGTTCGGGTATTCGAAGTAGAGCGAAAAGAACTCACTCCATAGACCCACATCGTATCTATCACATTTTGTTCTTTTTCGAGGCTTTTTTTTAACTCATTTTGTGCAATCAGCGGCAATTAAATAAATTGTCAACCTTTTCTAAAATCACGAATCAATAGTTAAAAATTTCCTTGGAAATTAAGTCCCTCAATGCGAGGAGAATTTTTAAAAAATTCCATTTAAAACCAGCAGAGATTCGTTTTTGTTTGTACACCAAACGAAAACACGAGGAAAAGCCTACTACTCTTTAATATTAGGTAAACCTATCTTATAGGTGCGTTGGGGTAATGCACTCCATTCACTCTTCACGGTATGCCTGAACGGAGTATAGGTTACATAAAAATGAAGAGAAAACTAATTGTACTTTTTGAATAAGGACCCTTCCCTGATTAAATAACTGTATTCATTAAAATCGTAGCTGCATTATGTAGAGGGTTTATCTGAACAATTTAAACATAAAATAATTTATTTTTTATTCAAAGTTCAGGATATAACCATAAATTGGTGGTAACTCGTGGGACATCAAAAACGGGCAAAGAAAAATCATGGATTTAGAAAGGGCTTTTTCTGTTAAACCAAAAGTAGTTTAAAATTAGTTGTTGCACATTATGTTTCTTTTCCGTAGATATAATTAAATGGTATGATATTGCTTTTCTTTACTTGCTTTGATTTTAAGTTAATGGGACATTTCTTATGAAACGTCATTATTTTGTTTGCCTATATTTTAATATATAATAAATAAGTTCTTGCGTTCTAATACACGTTTAAAGATATCACACACACAGAAAAATAAAAAAAATGCCAAAAACCTTCATCACGCGTGGAATTGCCCTGTTGTGTTGGACTGTAGTTGTTTTGAAAATATTAAAAGTTAAATAGGTAGTTAATAGCATTTACTTGGAAACATCTACTGTTAAAGTTTTAATTATTATAAGACATCACATGCGGAATAGTCAATTTATTATTTTCTTATAAGATATAGCTTTTAAACTTTTTCATAAAAAAAAAAATACTTTATATATAGAATATCGTGGTTGTTTTTATATGGAGCTTTTAAAAGTTTGTCTTAAATGTAATATATTCAGGTCAAATAAATTAAAACTTCTTTGTAAAACAAGGAAAATCTCCATTTGAAACGTTATTTTTGGCTCACCCTTTCCATATATAAGGTTGTGCCTACTGCAAAATGTTATTCCTGTTACCCCCTCAGTAAGATAAAAATATTTCACACAAATCGAAACATAACTTTTTTTTTGCTAAAGGTAAAACTCAAGTTGTACTATAAATACTTATAAAAAATCACAAATTTGATAAAATTTCGAGAAGAGGATCAGCTACAATTTTAATGAACACAGTTATTTAGTCAGGGAAAAGTCCTTATTCAAAAAGTACAATTAGTTTTATCTCCATTTTTATGTAACCTATACTCCTTTCAGGCATATCTTTTTGACTCCTCTTACTCCAAGCCGTTCGGGTATTCATATCGGAGCAAAAAGAACTCAACTCCATAGTCCTACATCGCGAAAACTTTTTCTAAAATCACTGGTTATCCGACAAATCATCAATACAAAATTTCCGTGAAAATTAAGTCCCTCAATATGAGGAGAATTTTTCCAAAAATTTCATTTAAAATTAGCAAACTTTTGTTTTTCGTACACCAAACGAAAACACGTGGAAACACCTTATTAGACGTTAGGTTAGTTTATAGATTACAGTTTTTACTCCGACTCACTCAGTCACTCACTCAATCCACTCCTACACCACACTATTCTACTTAATATTACCTCAACTTACGTGATGTGTGATGTTACTGTGTGATTGACGGCCACTCGAATCTGCAACAGGATCTTGACAATTTAACAACATGGTGTGATAAAAATCTGCTTTCGCTGAAATGTGTAAAAGTGCAAAGTGATTTCGTTTACGAAAAGTTTGGGTTCGATTAGACCTCTTTACTTCATTAATAATGAGCCTCTTGAGGTCGCAGGCAAGATTAATGATCTTGGTGTAACATTTGAAAGAAATTTGTCTTTTGATACTCATATTAATAATATTACTCTTAAGGGTTTGAGATTATTACGAAAGCCATAGAATTTCTTTATAATTGTTTAGTACATAGCATTTTGGAGTATGCAGCTGTTATTTGGTTTTCATATCACAATTGTCATATTCAACGTCTGGAACGTGTACAAAATAAGTTCGTAAAATACTTGTTATACAAAGATATAACATATGATACCAGACTTTTCTTATGTAGGATGAACACTTTAGAGGTTAGAATCAGAAGACTTCTTCTTTTATTCTTTATTCATAAATTAGTTAATAATCTCATTGATTGTGAAGATCTATTAGCTGCCATTCAATTTCATTTTCCATTTAGGAATACGTAATCGATAATTATTTTCTGAAAGGACTAGGACTAGGAATTTTAACAATTGGTTTTCAGAAATTGACCTATTCTTTGTAACACAATCAAAACTCAAATCAGTCGTTTCAAGATGTTAACTGAACTGTTGTTGTTGAAAAGTTATGTAACTAGTTTTAGTTATACTTATGTTTATTAATTGTAGTACCATTTAGGAAAGTTTGTTTTCTGTAGTGTATGCATTTATTATTAATAAATAAATAAATAAATACAATTTTCATGCCCATGATTTTATATTTTCTGGTGTTTGCAGGGGTACGTTCACTGCAGAACAATCAGAGGCGGGAGAGTCTCAACGGTACCGCCCAGTTTGTCAGTCCGGAAATGATAAACGAATCCAGTACTTCGTTCGCCTCAGATCTGTGGGCGTTGGGGTGTATTGCTTATCAGGTAGGTCGTGACTTTGCTCATATAGATACTCATCAACCCATGCCTGCCTGACACTTCCAGGCCTCCAAGCTCAATCAATTTGACTTGAAAGCACGACGCTTGTGACCAAAGGATACTAAATCGATAGGGTGTGTCGGTGTGCCTTTCCATTATCTCCTTACAAATCAAGGTGCTCTGGTAAAAACTGGTTATGTTTTTTTATTTATCTGTTTTAGTAACCCTTGGTTAATTTCAAATGTCGTAGATTTGTTTGAATTTAATAAGCTTAATACTACCTACTAAAACTTTTACAACTAATAATTGAGCTTTGTTTTAAAAATAAATATTACAAAATGAATTTAAAAGCAATAAGAAAAAATTAAACAAAAAATTTCAGCAAATGCGACCTGAACTCTCTTAATATTGAATTTAAAAAAATATTTATGTGCAAGAATTGCATAATTTTCTTTAAACTTTCAATTAAAGGACTTAAAAATTGACAGCTGTCATTGTAAATCTCAAATTTTGACATAAACTTTTTTAAAATTTATATTCCTGATTCCAAAAATATATATTATGTTGGGATTATCTTTGGCGGTTCCCGGGTAAAATCAAAAATAATTTGCCATAGGGCCAATGTGTTAGACACTGAAAATAGGGGGATTCTTTGAAATCAGGAAGAAGAGATCTATCGAAACCTAACAGGAGTCTATTTAAAATAAGAAAGTTAATGTCACAATTTTACATTTGCAGTAACAGTTAAGAACTATAATGGATGTAATTATTAAGTTTATTAAAAGTAATATAACTTCTATGTTTAAAACTTATTTCTAGTTGCAAAAGATTCATTCCATGAATATAAGTTTATATATTATCCACAAACAACCCCGTTTCTTAAAGTGTTTTTAGTTTGCATCTTTGGCCAACATAAGCAAAAAATGAAGGTGAAAATGAAACTGTCAATACTAAAAATAACAACTCTGGAAATTTTCCGGGGATATTTCCAAAAATGTTCACTTCATAATTGAAATATAAGACGTGCACAAAATATTTCCTACTAGATTTTTTTTAAATAAAAGCATTCGTGCATAGCCCCTCTCAGAAAAAACCAAATATCAAAAAAGCTTCTATTTTCCAAATATGTAGTGCTCTTAATTTAATTTTATATATAGATATATTTTTTATATTTATTTTTTTTACGGTTAAAATATATCTTTATATAATAAGAAGTATTTTTACTTGGGAACAGTGCTTGCTTTTTAAGTTAATTAAGAACAAATTGTAATCATTTATTGGACTCTTGTGGTCGGTTACTGAATAAATCATAAAAAAATCCCACATCCACGTTCAAGGTTTTTTCTTTTCTTCATATTCTTCCCCCCCCCCTTTCCCCCAAGTTTATTTTAATGTTTATTTATTTGTGTAAGGTATTATACACTTTTTTTTAAATAAAAATTGCTCTCCAACAGCCCTGGTGCTACACACCTTGTGAGTCAAGATACTGCAACCCCAGCGCATTGTTCTCTCAGCGTTATTTTGTAATTTTTTTTATGTATAAGGCATATTTTGTAACAATTGGTTGAGAAGAATAATAAATACCTTACTTACTTACTTTCGGTGCATGCTCTCATGCTTTTATTAATAAAATCTGTTGTAAATCCCCCATTTAATATTGATTAAGCGTTCTTCTAAAGATTATGAAAACATGGACAAAAAAAATGAGGAGTTTTAGTAACCTGTTCATAGGCTGTCCTGATTTTTTGGAACACAATCCCCACACACACATTAGTTATTTACTTACCAAGGGAGGAAAGTGGAAGTAGTAGTAGTAGTATAGGGGCGGCCCGTGGGCCTGGCAATTAGGCCTCTTGATGGGCCCTTTCTGCCATACCCCGTTCCTTACCCCTATACCCCTACTTCCGCTGCAACTCTCTCTCCGGACCTCCCTGTCTTTACGAAGTTCAGTATGTCGGCCCATTTAAGGGAGTGCAGCTCTTGTGGGAAATCCCCACTTCAGCTGCCTTGATCTGGCATATGCATCGCACTCTGCTATAAAGTGCTGCGCCGATTCCTCTTCGAGCCCGCAAGCGAGACACACGGGATCTCCTGCTACTCTTATTTGCGACAGATTTTTGTTCAGCCGATTGTGCCCAGTCAGCATCCCTGTCAGCAGACCAATGTCCTTTCGGGTCTTGCCTTGCCACTTTGACTTTTGCCTACAGGACGTTTTCAGTTCATTGTTCGTCCATTTGTTGAGCTCACCCTGTACCTGTTTCCTTGTTATTCCCAGAAAAGGTTCCGGTCCAATGTATTGGGTTTCTGCCCTTAGTCTGGCAAGTTCGTCCTCTATCTCGTTCCCTGGTATTCCCTCATGACCCGGGACCCACATCAGTGTTACCTTCTTGTCTTGAGCCAGTGTTTGCAGTGCTTCAGCGCACTCCTCCACCAGACTACTGACTATTTTGGGTGCAGCCTGGCTGTCGGTAATGACATATACCTTCGCTTGAAACACCGTAGCGTGTTCTCCAAGTAAATAACTTTTCTAAACTTCTAGGCTTTCTGCGTACACTCCTGCGCCTGTTGTCTACCTGGTTGACAGTTTATAGCCATCCGTGCAGCAGACCGTCGCGCGTCGCCACTGCTTAATTCCGTTCGGAATTCTTTCCTTTGGTACTCGTTCCGTTCTGGTATTGTGACCTTGTACTTTTTATCGAACCTCCATGGTTTAAGCGGTGCTTTCACTGGCAGTCTTAGGAGGAGCAACTCTTTCGTCGTCAGTCCCTCGACTGCCAGAGCCCGTATTCTTCAATTTCGGGGAAGGGAATGCTCCCGGGAATCAGAAACGCACCTGTCTCAGTTTTCTTTCACTATTCTGTCTGTTTTGGCACTAATGAGAATTCGGTTAATCAGGTTCGTTTCTAATTCCCGTGAGCACTCCTTTCCCCTAATTTAAAGAATATTGAAGAAAGGGAGTGGTTGCGTGCACGTGAATTACAAATGAAGCAAGTTCTGTATTTCGTGCAAATTGTTTATTTTTTTTCAGACCGGTTTTGGCTCAATGATGAGCCATCATCAGTGAAATTTTAACTTCTTTAGAGTTGTCAAGCCAGGTGTTGTTGGCACTTGGTTTTTTTTTACAATGATACATTAAAACAGGTGGTGTGAAAGACGAGGGATTAAGTAATTTTCTTTGCAGACAAACATTAAGTACACATAACGAGAAAAATGCCCGGATCAGTTCTTTTAATTATACATTTCTTGAGATTTGCGCACGCATAATAAATAATAATAATAATAATAAACAATTTGCAGGAAATACAGAACATGCTTCATTTTTAAAGAATATGGGCCCAGATGGCCCTCTCTTTCCTCCCTGTCCTTCCATAGTCCCATTGCCTCTTTCTTGATCCAAGTTGGAAGCGAGGAGACCCAAGATTATTTCCAGGAAGTGGATGGCGGTCGAGCTCATTGCGCCGGTTATCCCTCTGCAGAAGAGCCCTTGTAGGCTCGTGAGCTTTTTGGATATGGTGACCAGACCACTGATATAGGCCTGGACTAATGCCCCAGGTTCGAACGACCACTCGGCGCAACTGCCACAATGTTGCTTGGACTTTAACGGTTATTCTGCCAACATGTTCGCTCCACTTGAGTCCCTTGTCCAGCGTCACCCCCGAATACTTGAGTTGTGATACCAAAGTTAGGGGTCTGCCGTACATTTCTGGTGAATAGGATCATCTTTTCAGGATTCACTGAAAGGCCGTCTGCACCAGTCTTCTATGATTCTTACCGCCCTTTGCATTCTTTCGCAGACTGTGGCTAGAAAGCGGCCGTTGACTTTCACTACACCGTCGTCCGCATATATGCTTGTGCGTCGAATCGTTCCTGCATCAGGCGATTCAGTAGATCATCCATTATTAGGCACCACAAGTGACCCAGTCAGTCAGACCTGCTTCCGCTCATCTTTCCTGAAGCACAGGGCATGTTATAATCCGCGTTCTTGCCTTATCGAAGGCTCCTTCCACATCGAAGAACACCATTAGGGCATACTCTTTGTGCTGAAGTGCCTTTTGCACTACTGCGTGAAGGGTCGTGAGTCCGTAGATCTGCTCTCCCTGTACTCTTGCTGGTCCCTATAGAATGGTCTGTTAGCCAGTGTTCCCTGCAGGAGGTACCTGCCTACCATTTTTTCCAGTGCCTTCATCATAAATGATGTGAGACTTATGGGTCTGAAGGATTTAGCCGTGGTGTAGTCCTCTTTTCCCGGTTTCGGGAAAAAAAATACGTTGGCCGTCCTCCATGAGGTAGGAACGTATCCCATATAATGTAAATAAGTTTTTGTCTGATCGAATAAAATATATAATATCCTAAATAAAGTAAGGGCTAGAATCTCTGAGTGATACTGAATCTTAACTGAATTTAATTTTACTTCCTAGAATTTCATTTTAGGTCCTAAAATTTAATTTGACTCCCTAATTTTTAGTTTAGACCTGCAAATGGGGGACTAAAATGCAGGTTTAGTCCTTCAAGTGCAAAAATGTTATATTATTTTTAGATGATGTCTGGACAGATGCCGTTCACGGGGAACACCGATTACCTAATATTCTTGAAAATCCAAAACCTGGATTACAGCTTTCCAAACAGTTTTGATGAGAGAGTAAAAGACTTTGTAGAAAAATTATTAGTTATAGAGCCCAACAGAAGACTTGGTAAGAAATCGACAAATATGTTGAAAAATAAATAAAATATAAATTTAGCGGGGTGAATCTTTTTTTTTTAAATCTTTATCCCTCGAGATGCGTGCGCAATTTTGTTTAACTTTGATGAAATATTTTTTTCTTTTAGATGATTGGAAATAGTAGTTTTCACAACTAGTGGCTAAAATAGTGCGTTTTTTTAAAAGCGAGTAAAAAAAAGCACAGTTTAGCTGCAAGAATCCAAAAAACAGGAAAATACTTTTAAAAATTTCGAACGAAGAGCACTTCTCGCAACATATATTATCATACACCTTATCTTTAAAGGTTAAGTGTCACATATAGAAATGAAAGTGACCAGAGTATTTTTTAACTTAAAATTAGTAACCATTGCTAAAAGGTTTGAATAAGCTGCAAAATAATTTTTGAAATTCGGTTATTTAAAGTTATCAAAAAGTCAATAAAACCGCTAGTTTTGGGACTATTTCTTCTACAAAATAAACACAACTTGTATTTTTGGCGCAGATCCCCTAAGAATAATTTAAAAAGCGTTTGAATCGGCAACTCTTTGGCTTTGAAGTTACAACATGACATATTTTGATATAACATAAACAGTACCATTTATTAAAAAGAATGGTCATATCTCAACATATTTATTCACGGCAAAATATGTGAAATTGTACAGTATGACATTTGTTCTGAAAATCACCAAATACAGGACAGGTAAAAATATATGATTTTACAAGCTTTTATTTAACTTGCAATGTATGTAACTATCTATGTAACGAGATATGTTTGTTCGGCTGGAATCTTGCAACTTAGTTTTATCCAACTTCCCGACATCCGATCGGCCTCAAATTTGGCATGCTTATATAGTTTCGGTGGCAACACAAGAATATAGTGTGATGAAATTGACAGCTCCCTCCTACTCGAAGGAGGAGGAGGAGGGGGGTACAGTTGAAGTACGCTCGATTTCATTGAAATTTGGTGTGTTGGGGCACTTGGGGATGGAGATAACGAATTTGTAATCAGATTTTGAAAATTCAATATGGAGGATTCAAGATGGACGATTTTTGACCTTCTTTTGCTAACCAATTTTAACTAACCGGTGACAATACAATAATATGTCATTATTAGGCACTCCCCCCTACGAGGGAAGTGGAGGGGGAAAAACACCTAAGTTTGTCCGATTTCAACCAAACCGGGTGCTTTGGGGATAAGAAATACGAATTTTTGGTCAGATTTTGAAAATTCAATATGGCGGATTCAAGAAGGACGATTTTAAGTCATGTTTTGCTAACCAATTTTAACTGACTTATCCACATCCGATTGTGTTCAAATTTTGTATGCGTTTATAGTTCCGGTGAAAATACAATAATTGGTATTCGCAGGTACCCACCTCACTCTAACGAAGGAAGTGGAGGGGAAAAAGATTTAGTTTGTTCGATTTAAATCAAAATTGGCGCACAGGGGTTTTTCGGAAAGGAGATATAAATTTTTGATCAGATTTGAAAACTTCGATATGGCGGATTCAAAATGGACGATTTAGGGTACAAATCTAAATATTAAAAAAATAATTTTTTATTAAAAAAAAGTTTTAAAGAACAAGCCTTTATTAAATGCACATAAAAGTAGAAAATAATTTTTTATCTTTCTTATACCATAATAAAAGCGATGGGCGCAAATTAAAAATTTTAAGTTTACGGTGACAAAGAGAGAACTACAAAAGAAGAGCTAAATTCTTCTTCTATTCGAATGATAAACATAATGCTTTCATCTAAAGAAGCTGAGAACGGTTGAGATTGCCGTGCTTGCCAAGCCCTTGAAAATGTCCTTAGGTTATAGAGTAATACAATTGTTTCTGAGGTGAATAAAGTTAAAATTTTTAGTTTTCGTCCATCGCTTTTATTATGGTATAAGAAAGATAAAAAATAATTTTCTACTTTTAAGTGCATTTAATAAAAGCTTGTTCTTTAAAAGTTTCTTTTAATAAAAAGTATTTCATTTAAAAAACCTTATTTTTATCTGTCCTGTATTGTCAGAACAAATGTCATACTGTAACCAAAAAGGACAAAATACGTTATACACACAGGGTATCTAGGCATACCCAGTCTCTGGTAGTTTGATTTCTCCAGTGATTTCTAAATAAATAAAGTTTTTATCCAAACAAAATGTTAAACTTTTGGCGCCAAAACTTCCCCGAGCCGAAACAGTGGCGACGAAGTGTCTTACCTGAAATCTATTGAATTTGGGGGAACCAACCTATCCTGTATTTTTTTTGTTTCATAATTATTTTACAATTTTTAGGTGCCTCCGACGCCAAACGTTACACGAGCCTAAAAGAACACCGTATGTTGGACGGCATAAATTGGGAGGACTTGGGCGCCCCACCCAAACTATCGGATCACTCGATTTTCATCGAGGAGAACCACAGCATACCAGATAATATGGAGCCCGGACTGGATACGGAGAAAGTCTCTAGGTATGTACCCTAATTTTTATGGGCTGTTTTCCCTGACCTACGCCCTAAACATGTCGATTTTATGATATGTTTTGTTCACTGATGAACGCCTGTAGCACACATGATCAAGGAGACTATTTTATGGTCAAATAATGCCATTGCAGTGTCCTACGAGAATTTTTATTTCGCCCTCAATTTTGAAGCTTTGTCAAACATTTTGGGTAATAGAACCCTTGGCAAAATTTAACTTGCTGCGATACTGGCATAAGTTAACAAATATAAGATGTGTTTGTCAAGTCTGCATGTGACACCCTTCAAAGACAAGGTGTGTGATAGATTCAAAAAGAATAAAGAGATGGTTAGGTTATGTATAATGCCACACACCAAACCAACAAAACAAAAACAACAAACGGGAACGATCGTCTCCCTCATATCGACCAATAATACACTTTGAAGCGATCACGAGTTATCCGAAACCTATCCTATAACACTTTCATACACCTGGTCCGAGGGCAGGTGTACACTTTCATACACCTGGTCCGAGGGCAGGTGTATGAAAGTGTAGGAAAGTTTCTTCGATACACGGCAATCGGGTGAGCTTCGTTTATTAGCAATAAAATAGATATATGAAACGGCCATCTCAAATAGCCCTGAAGAAGCAAATAAATTTTGCGAAACGTTGGCATTCCAAAAAAAGGACGTTTCATTAATAAGATCCCTTAACCCATAAACCTACACCTCCAAAAAAATTAAAAATAGGATCGTTAAATCATTCTGCAAATATTTCCTAATTTTGGAGGAAAAACTACGTTGGTTTGGTGTGAGAGATTGAAATATTTCATACAAATGAGACTAAGAGCAGAAAATAATTTTAAAATAATTTTTTTTAACAAAACACGTTTTAAAACAAAAAAAAAGTAAAAAAATAGAATACAAATAATATTAGTTTACAAGTCTCCAAACGTCAAGTTTTTTTTAATAAAAACATGAACATACCGCCTATATTATACATTAACAAAAATCAGAATTTGAAGGAATCAGTTAATATGACATATACAGGTTCTCTCAAAAAAGTCTTAAAGATACCAGTTTTAGAGGGAAGAAACCTGGTTAAGAGGGGTGGTTTGGAGGATCTTTAAAAAATTCATAACTTTTGAACAAAAGTACAGTACAGTTTTTAAATTTGGGTTAGTTTGTGAGTGGTAATTGACGTGGTAAGAGATACAGTTTATATTCAAAAAATTTAGACTCAAGGAGGTGATGGTCATATTATAAAGTTGACAGCTTCCATTTTTTCAAGAGGGCGGAGGACGTAGGTATCCCCGATTTTGTTCAAAATTTTAAAAGTTACAAAGTTGATCTGACATAAAGTAGTTTTAGAAAAGTCTTTTTCGATTAAGAAAAATATTTCTTTTTTGATAAAGGTGACAACCATATTACCGAAACGTTGGTGAAAATTAAAAATTAGCTAAGAATAAAGAACTGTGTCCACAAAGCTTGCGATTTATTTCATTCAAAAATTCTCTCACTGGACGTGAAACTCCATGCAATAAAATCTTATAAGTTTAAAATGTAGCGAAGCCGGGTGTTAATCATTTAAGAAGGTCCTGTGCTGTCTCGTGGCAGACAGAAAAAATTGACTTACTTGATTACTTACTTGATACTTGCCAATCTCGATTTACAAGGTTAATTCGATGGTGAAGTCCCAGCAAGGTAAAAGCGGGATTTTATTATTATTATTAACGATTTTATTGCCACATTTAAGAAAAAAATTCGCTAGGATTATTTTTAGTACAAAACAACTTCTATTTTTGGTGGAGAACCCCTCTGAAGCATCCATCCCAGCATAACGGACGGGACACTGCACGATTTTTTTAAAATTAAATATTGCCATTAGGTGCAGCAAATATGTTAACGCTGTTACCAAAAAATAAATACGTTAATTGTACTGAAACAATTCAAATGTAAACTTATTTTTTATCTACTTTAGTAAATTGGTAAAAAGCCTTTTAATGTGCATAATGGACGGACCAGCAAAAAGAAGTATACCTTCATTAATTTTTGTATTATTATTTATTTATTATTGCGTTAAATTCTTTAATACTCTTCCCGGGAGAATAAGGTACTTAGCATATAAACCATTTTTTTTTTCAAGGGTATCAAGGGAAAATCTTGCATAAGACGCCCGAACTACTTTCCTGCCAGAGTCATTTCTCCTCTACCAGGAGAGCCCGGGTAGTCTCGGATTCCTACCGACTAAAACCCCCCGATTGTGGCTGCGACCAGCCTGATGGCTGCACTGCAGCCATTACTGGCTTATTGTGCACCCTTTGATCCTAGTTTAACCACTCCACTCCCCTGTACGAGATTGTACAGGTCCTTAATGGAGCAGTCCCTAGTGTTGATTCTAGTTTAAACCACACCACTTAATTTTCCCCTGTACGAGTTTGTACAGGTCCTTAATGGGCAGTTCCTAGTCGTTAGCGGGTCTAGTTCAACTTCCCCATAGGGCTATACCGCCCATATTCGGTCGCCAGAGCCTCGTCTGTTTTAGACAGGGAGCACCACGAGAAGGTGAGGTTGGCATTTGGATATGAGAGGCTAGATGCATTCTCATCATACCGATCGAAAACCTCTGGTCCCATGCCCAATGGGGGTAAGCACGGTCTCCAACTGTTCCGAGCAAATATGAAGGTTACATTATATTCGCATCCCCTTAAACCATACAAAAAGGCAATAAAAAGGTTTTTATTACAGAAGGCCTATTATGACATGGAACAATTTATATATACTTTTATGTCCAAAGCACACACCTGGCTTGATGATAATTATTTTGTATCTCCTTTTATTTGACTCTTTTACATTTGTTTGTTTTTTACGTCTGTTTGTACTTTTTTTCCGTTTTTTGTTGTTGGTGTTCTGCTTCAAACGATTTTATTTCTCTTTTAATTGACATATCTTTAGTTATTCCTTTTTTTTGTGCTGTATTACGCCTTGTATACTATTTTATTTTACTTACTTAAGTGTTTTTATTTTAATATCTAGTTTTTTATTTTTTTTTTATTCTCAATTTAGCTATACTCTACTTTTTATGTACAACTTACTTTTTTTTTTGTAAAACAAATTTTGACTTGTGTAAGTGCGAAAGCAATATTAGCACCAATAAAGATTCTAATCTAATCTTTTTATCTGCCAATAGGACCTCAAAAGATGCCAAACTTTAATGTAACCGTAAAGTTAAAAAAAAAGAAAAGTGATTTACGCAAAATGAGTAAATCTCGGTAATACTAGCAAGCCTACTTTATTTTTTATACAATTATTTCATGGACAGTGTGCAAAAATATTTGAGGACGCTATAGTTTCTCCCCAGATTTTAAGTGAAAAAAAGTACAACTGGCAACGCCTTGTTCTTTAATTTTTTAATCTTTTGCCGTTTGAGTGTATAAGGAAAACTAAACATTAGAATTAGCTGAAATTTTGCAGGGGTAGAGGATTTTTCAAAATTCTTATTGATTTTTTCTTCAAAATAAAAGCTCTAGTGCTCTCATCTATCCCAAAAGCCTCAAAATAATTGCGGTTTAGAACAAACCCGATTTACAAAAAAAAATAGAGAAAAACTCACAATTTCCTCTGGATTACATTTTTCATTTTTATATTTCCTTGCTTTAGCGAAAATAAAAACTAAGTTTCCTTTTTTCTAAAAGCCTGTGCACTCCGGAAAAGAAAACCGATCAATCAATCACACTTCATTGAATTTGGGAGGCACACGCAGTTCAAGTGTTGACCGATAGATCGCAGAATTTATACGACTCCATGGTAACTGCAGGTGTTTTGTCAAAAAACTTTAAATCGGGCCGCAGTGAGACCGAAGAGTATTTTTACGTTTTCTGACAGAAAACCATTCGAGGTTATGTTTATCTTTCAAAAATGTGTTTTCAAAAACATTGTTCTTAAACCAATATGAAACCATTACGCGAGTGCGGTCGCTCGCCGAAAAAGTTTAGCGCTGCACGGGCATTACCCCGAGTCTATCAAAGGACCAAGAGAACTTTACTGGCTCGCTGGGATTACTAGGAATTCGCATAGAAACATTCGGCGCCCATAACCCCACATAATTTTGTTTTTATTTTTTATTTTTTATTTTTTTTATTTTTTTTATTTTTTTAAATTTAAATTATTGCGGCATAGTTATGCGAGTGTACTAGTGAAATCTTGGAGTGCAAAGGATAGATTTTAGAACCTCAGTTTCAAAAACACACGGATACTTGAGTACTAACAAAAGAGGTCAGTAAAGCTCCATTTAGAGGTTGGAAAGACTCTTGCTAGTCGTTGACGCTCCTGATTAAAATACAATACGATTATTTCGTCTAGCGAAAGTATCCGATTTTTAAATCTGCATGCTTTTAAGTTACTCTGTTGTCGGTATCAGCTAGCGAGAGTGTTTCCAATTCAATTATAAATGCACTTGTAAATGCAACTTTAAACATTACACCCAGTTATTTTAATAAGTAGTTGGGTAGCGTTTTTTTTAGAACGCGAAAAGTCAAAATAAGTAACCTGACCCCGATTTTTTGACCCGGTGCTAAAAAATCTCTGGTGTCCCACTGTGGATAAACATAAATAAAGTCTCCGCGTTGCCATGGAAAACAAATTCATTGACGTAAAATTTTGCAAAAAAATCAGGTCGACATAGTTAAATTGATTTCCCGGACAGTGTTGCTAAAAATAACTCCTCAGATTGTAACTACGACCCTAATATAAAAGAACACCCAAATTTAATGTTTTTTGCATTTTTTTGACACAAAGAAACATTATACCCGTGGTGGAATTTTTGCTTGAATGGCTGTAAGGTGTATTGGGCGGCAGCCTGTAATAAAAATATAGAAATGCCAACTAAAAGCAATTTTATTTAACATTCGGGGGAGGTCCTTTGATGATGGAAAATAGACAATTAATTTTATGAAAATAACCAATAATTAAATTTTAACATTCAAATTTGCTGGTTGCAATTATGCGATCAAAAATAAACAAATTAAATTGAATCATTTTCTAATTTAAAATAAGTGGAACTTCTATGTGAAAGTGCAGCAAAAGCAGCTTAAATTTATATCAAAAAATTAAACAAAAAACTTTTTTGGGTTAGTTTGGTGCCGTAGTTACTTTGAAATTGGTAAGAATTTATATTTACAACGATTTGACAACAATAACACTCTAGGGCGTTTGGATCTCGGTTTGGATATCTGTCAACTTTCAAACCTGGTTTTGTCCAGTGCACAGCGGTTCATCCCTATGACAAAATTCAAAAAGTTTATCGGGATATTTTTTACAAATTATTATTTTATTTGTCTTATACATTCCAAACTACCTAAAAAAGCTTCTTAAGTCATAGAGAATACTAATTTCGTAGGCTGTAAATGTGACAAAATCAATAACAGTGAGATTTACTAAGATCTAAAATAGTACCCCCCACAGGTCTAAATATTTACACCTGTGAGGGGTACCAAATTTTAAAACTCAAAAAACTCTTACCTATACAGAAAGGACACAAAGTTAACGTTTATTTTGTATTGTTATTAAAAAAATACCACTGAAAAACTGCCTTTTTTCTCAAAATATACCATATTTTAGGAGAAAATGCCTTTAAACTAATTTTTTTTTGACAGGTTTCAAAATGGCAAATGGTGAATACGCCAAAAATTTGGCACTTAATAGCGTCATTATCTGTGTTTGAGGTTATAAAGTTGATTTTTTTAGCCCATCTCTGAGGGGGTGGTTTAAATTTATAGCCCCCAGAAAGGATTTTTTTGTGGAATTTGGTAATAAATTCGTTTATAATTTATCTAGGTAACCTTTTTTACAAGGATTAATTTACCTTATTTAATATCTTAAGTTGTTCATTAACCGGTAAAACAGCTCCAATTTTGTCCAGAAAAACGCAATATTTTGAACCCGTTTTCAGCACAAAAAATATATTAATGAGGGCACTACGAGGCAAAACAAACATAAGTGAAGTGAAGTGAAATATACCAAACAAAAAAACTCAAAACAACTATATTAATTTATTTACTAACTGAAATTAAAACATGAGATTATCTAAAAGCTTAGTCTAGAAAACTTTCTTTACTCAAAGCCCACTCATTTCAAAGCTGTAGCTTTCCTCAGTAGAGGTTGGTGCAAGCCAAGGTACAAGCAGAGGTATCCGAACTCGCTGTTTGTGATTTTAACGCAGCTAATACTTTGAAACCGACATTTTGACAGTAACAGAAATGTAAACAAAACTTGCATTTAAGTTTTTTAAAACATTTCATAAATAAAAACTCCTTTTAAATAAATACAAAATTAATCTACTCCTTATTTTATTATTACCCATCTAAATCGTTGTGTAACATCAAGTATTAATTGAAATTAATTAATAAGGGTAAGTTTTAATTAGAGTGACATATAACTCCAATTTTAATTTGTTCTACAGTGTGTTTACTATTTAAACCCCGCGTGGGTTTAAATTTTTTAATTCTCTCTCCTTCTAAATTGGAACTTTCTTCTTAACTCTAACAAAAGATCGTGTTAAGATGATTATTCAATAAACAAATTTATTAAAATTCTTCTTATAAATCAAACTATGTCCAAAACTCAAGGAGGGTTGGTTTAAAATGCTTAAAACCAAAAATTTTACTTAAACTTAGGACCATTCTAAAATAGACTAAACCCTTTTAATAAATCCCACCGTTAATGTTGGGATTGATACCCATTAAAGAAGACTCTTTTAGCTTGTAAATTTTTGGAAATGAAAATTCATAATATATGTTGATAGTCTTTATAAGTAATATATTTAGTTCAAGATAACTTTATAAGTAATATATTTAGTTCAAGATAAGTGAAACGTGTTGCATTTATAAATTAAAAAAGGGAACGTTTGTATGATTTATTGTTTCTTATGTAATAAAATTAAATTGTACTAAAGTTTTAGAAAGGAGGTCCTCTGAAGTCCTTTGTTATATATACACAAAAATAAAGCATAGTCTTTCTACTTTCAATCCCTGTAAAAATCTCGTCCTACTTGATCCAACTTTTGTAAATATAATGATTTTAAAAACTTCTTGATATGAAGGTTTTGCCATAAGAAAAGGCTATAAAAAATATGTTTTTTTATCATTATTGCTAATCTAATTATTTGCTTGTACTTAAAATTAGCACCTTAATTAGCGGAAACCAGAGCTTAACGTTGTTTGCATTATTTGTAACAATCTACTTATTTTATTAAATTTCTTGAAATTTAATGTAACATATGATTTTTGACATAGGGCTATATGGATGCTGAACCACACCACAATGGACTATAACTTACATTTAGTGAGAGGTTTAAAATTCAAAAGTAAATTTATTCATGCATGCAAAACGAAATATAGTCCAATTTTTTGATGAGCGGACTGACGTCATTTTTTCCTCTGAAAACGTATTTCTTTTTTGTCAACAGTTCGCATGTCAAATAATTTGTTGTTGTCAATTTGACGTAACAGTTGAAACAATCCACGTTATGACTTTTTTACATATTTATTGTCGGTGTCTAAAACAATGTATCAAAAAAAAAATGACGTTAGTCCGCTAATCAAAAAATTGGACTATATCACATTACAAGAATGGTGTCAGTTAGTAAAGATAACCAGTAATAGTTATTTATACACTCAGGTTAAAGCTGTTTTTGACCGCCGTACATACAACCCAATGAGCATTTTTGTCTATATAAAAGTTACAGTAAATAATATAAAACCTTCATAAAGTAACCAAAAGTTATATTATTTAGTGTTCATGATACTTTTATAACTCTAATATATCTCTTAAATGAGTAAAAAAGACTTGAAAAACAACTGACCAACACCAGCTTATAAAAATTTATGGTACATAGTAATGGTAATAAAAACAACATATAGATTTTATAAAACTTCCTTATAAGCCCTCAAGTCTAGAGATTATTATAAAAAGGTTTTACAACTGTTTTAACAACACTACATAACAAATTAAAGGTTTAGAAATATAAATCTTCCATCTTTCTTCTCTTTGCTTGTTATGTATTATTCTTTTTCTTTTTACAATAAAAAATTTATAAAAAGGTGTTTACCAATCTTCTAAAATAAATAAAAATGGAAGTGAGATAAGTTGAAGCAGGAATATGAATATTTATATACTATAGTCAAATAAAAGCTGTTTTTCATGTCATCCTACTCTGAAAATTAGCTACGGTCCCGTGTGTACTGTACAGTTTTCGAATACACTCACATAAATTTCATGGGCTCCAAAAATACTTGAGAAAACGGGAAGAAAATATTCATTTATATATCACTTTTTTTTTTCATAAAAGTTTTTTGCTTTCTGGGACAAATATTGAATTTTGTATGTTGTTCTAAACCCTAAACAAGCAATATTTCGATTGAAACACATGTTGAAACCCCAGAAATAACGTTTATATTTAGGTCAAAAACCTATTTTTGGAATCCAAAATGGCGAAAATTTCCGACAATTCTATAAAAAAAACAATACAACTATACCACTTTACCTCGTTTTAACACTATTTTATGACCCTTTTAAAACATGATGCTAGTTGGAACAAAGTGCTGCAGATGGCGCAGTGCTGAACAATAAGGCTGCGTTCCGCCCCACACGGTGCGATTCGAAAACTCCACGAAAGTTTTACGAACGCAACCGATTCGCACGACTGCTCGACGTCAATTGTGAACGCTCCTCATCAACGCGGTTCTTGACATGTGTCAAGGGAATTCGAGGTTAGACCAATTTATTTTTTTCAAAGACATTCAACTTTGTGACTTTTTTAAATTTATTTTATGTGATTAATAACGTCTGACTAGGAAAGCCCCTATGTCGTTTAAAATTGTGCAAACGATTGAGTCGGGACAAAAAGCCACTCTATCAGTGGTCCCCAAAAATTGGGAGAAGAACAATTTGTTGAGCTGGCCTCCAGTAGCCAGCAGAAATATAGTTAAATTAATTAAAGATCCGTCGTCAAAACCCTCGACCGACTGGACGCAGATGACATGCTCCCTAAAGAGGAGTGGTTTTTTATCCTATGAGGGGGCAGAGGCGGAATTGCAAGCGATGATGGAGACTAAAGATACTGACATTGATGACAATGACTTCAATGAGATTGCACATTGTCGGAAAAGAAGTTATGAAAACTCTTGTTCGCGTGGCAGCGGCGGAAAAAGAGGAAACTCATCAAAACGTAATAAAATTGGACGAGAACCACCAGCTGATTTTAATGCCTTTGCTGACCAGTGTAAGGTAAAACCAAGTAAACTAGAATAGTACCTATAGTCCCACTCAGCCTTTTAAATTTTGAATGCTTCAACCTGAGGGGCTTTTCACCAAAATTTGTAAATTTACTTATGGTATTGCCAGGAATTTCTGCATATTTTGATTTGCTACAACTGGTGGGTCCTAAATTATTTAATTCTTATCAGTGTCAGAAATATTTCTAAGTGTAAAACTTGCCAAAAAATTCAAACCAGTAATTTATCAAAATTACAACATTATAATTATTAATTTAATGTAATACTTGGTATTTGTGCTACAAATATATTTAAACTTTTAATATCTTGCAGTTTTATAAAGTAATGTTTTTTCATAATAAAAATAAGGAATTAAAATTTTTATTTAGTGCTTGCACATACAGATTGTTAGTAATCTAGATGCAGTTATATAACTTAACATATTTAAGATTTTTTTAATAAATTTGAAAATTTGAGAATTTTTACAAGTATTTAGTGTTTTCCAAAGTATTTTTAACAATTTCAATAATGAAAAGATTATCCAGACTAATGATATACATTTTCTTTTAGAATATCAAGAGAGTTGTTTTTCCTGAGGAAAATGAAAATGAACATTTTGCTGATGAATCTGAGCAAGAAACAGTATGTATATGTTTATTTTACACAGTCTCACCACAAACAAAATAACAAGATTCTTTACCTTCATCAAAAACTGTTTTTACCCAAACTTGAAGAAAACTATCAAAAACTGGTAATATTGAGAAGATCTAATTATTCAAAAATTCAATAAAATAACAGTCATAAATTAAAATGGCCCAATATGTATGTCCCCGATTAAAAAGACACTACCATAGAAACCATTATTGTGTAATTCACCAGCTGCCTTGATTCATAGAATATAGACGTTGTGAGATGCCAGTTGTGTTGCTGTGTTTGAGATTTTTGTAATGATTTTTTGTTTTTGTTCTTTTGTTCATATTCTGTATAAAAACTCCAACTATTAAAAAATATAGTATCTACAACTCACAGCTAAAGTGAGCCTTTTTTACTCGCGTTTATAAATACCTCGCTGCGCTCGTTATTTAAAACAATGCTTGTAAAAAAACTATTTTGGATGCTAGTTGTAGAAACTAGTAGTTATCATAGCACAAAATGTTACCTGAAAAAAGTCTCGCCTATAGTTAGGAATTTCAAAGGCCAACTTTTGTTCATATTCTGTATAAAGACTCCAATTATTGCCAAAATTTTCTAAGTATTAATTAAACAACACAAAAATTTTTTCCACATTTGCACAAAACTTCCTCTAATTTATTTTTGTGTGGTGCTGACCATGTTGTTTTTTTTTAGGATCCAACCAAAATGTATGCCAAAACCTCTAAATCCTCAAGTAAACCAATTAAAGAAATTTCAATAGATTTTGATATATCCAAAATGCCTGTACAAATTCTTATTCCTGATGTACAAATTGATGAAGGCTTCAATGGATTTGAAAACATCCCCAGCAGTGAAAATCCATTTAGAGTCGTTTCACCTCTAGAGGTTACTTTTAGTTCACTGACCATTTTTTCAGAAATTCTGGTTAGTTTTACTGTAAATAGCAGAAAAACTAAATAGTAGCTTTTTTTCAGGTATCATCTTGCAATAATACTAATGTAGCTGACAAATTAAACTTGGTGCTTGAGAATCAGAATAAAATATTTCTGGAAATGGCTCTCCAAAAGACATTACTGCAAAACCTTGCTAAAAACTTGCATGTTCTACCCACAGCTCAGACAAGGATTGGAGAGGAGAAATATAGTTTTCCAATTAACAAAATGGAAGCCCTAGAAACCTTGGACCTCAAATTAAGGGAGCCAGCTATAATGAATGAAGTGGTATGTATTATGTCAGAGCATGTGAAAAGGTGCTTTCAAAAAGGTCTTTTAAAAGTGCTTTTAAAAAAAATCTTGAATTAAAAAATAGTAAAAAGTACCAGTGGCCTTAAAAAATATTATTGCTTACTAGCTTTAGCTTCCCCCTCCTCTTCCACCTCACCTCTCTATCCTTCTATCGCCCGCTCCCCTTTAAATCCCCCCCCCCCGTCCAGCCGAACAGCCGCTTTGTCTGCTGGTTTTTAATTTTTTTTTAAACCAATTTTGATGAAATAAATGCCTATATGTTGTCCAGGAACCCAAGGAATGCAATAGTCAAAGTCCCATTAAAATCGGCTTGGTAGTTTTTGCATGATGCTGGAACAAACAGACAGACAGACAAAAGTTGTAAAAGTTACATTTTTTTTGTATTTATTTTGGTTAGAAGCGAACACCAACAATTTTAAAAGCATATTCAATGGACAGAAATGGTCTTTTAGAGATTTATTATATGTATAGGTTAAAAACATCGATGTGTACGTCGATGGTTAAAAATAACTTTGAGTTTAAGCCCATTAGGCTGAAAAGGGTGTGTGTCTCAGATATTTATTGCATTTTCTAGGTTTCTTTGAAGAAACAGATCTGCGGTACTTCAGGAAAGGCAAATGGCCTCAACTGCTCTTATTTTCTGATAGATAAAATGATAACTAGGAAACTACTGACATCATTTTCATGGTGTGGAGGGAGCAGAAAAGAAGATCCAAAACTCCCTTTCAAAATTTATAGGAACTTTAGAACTTGTTTCTTCAAGATCATACGGTTGGCTGATAAAGAATATTCAGAAGCAGATAACGAAAATTTTTTTAAAAACATTATAAAAAATGCTAAAAGAAGGCATGAGACCCATATAGGCCAGAATGGAGAAGAAAAAAATGGTCGACTGTCAAGTGGCAAAAACCGTCCAAAGCAGTTATTGTATAAGAAAAAAAACAATAAAAATAATGAGAATGATCCTGAAGGCGGGCAAAAATCAGGTCATAATTGGAGTGACCATGAAGATAATCAAAAGTCAGATCACAATAGTGAGACTGAAGAGAATTAATGAAATACATTATAAAAATGTTAATGTGAAATCTTCAAAAAAAAAGTTTGTAATCCTTACCCTCCATAAAAATAAGCAGTTGAATATAACAGAACTACTCCCTAGACTATTAAATGCTATGCACAAATTTTTTTCTGTACACAATAGATATAGAACATGCCAAAGATGCGAAGCATAGTTAAGGAAGTAGTTGCTCAACAGTTATGTAGGCAGAGGGCTACAAACTATCTTTGTATTATACAGTCTGAAGTTTGGGATACTCTGTAGTCAACATATGATCTCCATTTTTAAGTACATAATGTGTTCTTCAAGATCAATAAAAAATGAACAAAAAAAAAGTTTGGCAGACCATCATTCCAAGTGTGATTAATATTTGATAAATATTTATTATACCCATAAAAGAGACAAAAATCAAAATTTGAAAATTTTCTGATTAGTATTTGATTATTTTTATCAAAAAAGTAGGTACATCATGTGATACCTCATTGGAAAGGCACTTTAAAGACTTTTCAATTAAGCATTAAATTACTGCCTTGGTGAAAGAGGTTTCGCGATATTTTAATTTCTTTTTATATATATGTAAGAAAAATCAGGAGTTTTTTTATTTTTAAAAATCAATAAAAAAATTACTCAGCAAATTACAAATTTCGGATTTTTTATCCCTCTTATGGCTGGCATAAAGGTGCTAAAAATGAGCAAAATAATCTGTGGGTTGGTCTGTCAAATTTTTAGTTGATTTGATGATTTGACCCCTTAGCCTGTAAGATCAAATGTTAATAAAAGTTTGTTGGATTGACAGTATAAGCATAACTTAATAGTCCTTAACATCTTGCAGGATTTTTGTATTGTTAAGGTTGTTATTTTAGTTTTATGTTGTGTATACTGTCGTGCAAACTTCAAGTACCTACTTTTTTTAAAGTGTTAATGGAGTAAAATCATTATTAGATGTTTCATGTCTTGTTTTTTTTTTATTTGAAAGCATCGTTCTTGTTTTATTTAAGGTAGTTGTAGGGTGTTAATTTTGACAATTTATATTTAACCTTCTTTTGTAACTTTTTAAATAAAAATACAAATTAAACACCAAACTTATATTTTTAATCAATTAGTAACTTACAAAGTATGTAACAAAGGTATAAATACATACATTTCTTTATAGGAAAGACAGACTTCAAAATTTTTTTGAAGGTGTAGGTTTATGGGTTTCGCAAAATTTATTTGCTTCTTCAAGGCTCTAAAATTGAATGTACAATAAAAATAGTGTGGATTTAAAAGAATTTTTGTTAAAAAAAAATGTTATTATACAAGCAGCTAAAGTTTAAAAAGTAAAACGTAAAATTTTTTACTACAAGTTTGAGAAGTTTTAAAATTTAATGTACAATAAAAATAGTATGGATTTAAAAGAATTTTTGTTAAAAAAAATGTTATTATCATATTATTATATTAAAAAAAAAATCTTTTAAATCCACACTATTTTTTTTGTACATTCAATTTTAGCGCCCTGAAGAAGCAAATAAATTTTGCGAAATGTTGGCATTTTAAAAAAAGGACATTTCATTAATAAGATCCCTCAACCCATAAACCTACACCTTCAAAAAAAAATTAAAAATAGGATCGTTAAACCATTCTACAAGACTTAAAAATAACTGACATTTTTAATCAATGAATATCTTACAAAGTATGTAACAAAGGTATAAATACATACATTTCTTTATAGGAAAGACACACTAATTTGCATTTTATGTCCTGTAAAGAAAATCTTTCTTTTGGTTTTTCAATTTTGTCAGAAACATATATGTGCAGTAAAGATGATCTAACCGGTGTGTCAAAAAAATCGTCAGTATTCTGTAAAGCGCAGCCACAAATTTCAATTTGTTCATTTTCTTGAATTATCATGTATATTTTAACAACTTCATTTTTTTTTGTCAATAACCACCTATTTCTGAATTCAATACCAAAGCTTAACCCATCACAGATGCTAACAGACCTAAATAATTTAGAATTGCCTGATAGATTGATTTCAAACTCGGGCTCTTTTAGAAGGTTCTTTAAAATTGGATAGCTGACTTGGGAAGGCACAATTTGGTGGTTACTTATCTCAGTTAATCTCTTTGCAGCCTGTGTAAGGGGATTGGTGGCATTTCTCAGATAATGTTTAATGCGGAATAATCTGCTCTCAAACGGATAAGAACTAAATGTAGATAAAATTCCAAATTTTCTAACATCATCTGTTATGTGTATAATGTTGTGGACATTACTTGTCAAGTACTCCTCGCCATAAATCTCTCTGTACTTTTCTACATAATAATTCAGTAGCTTTTCAGCCAGATCTAAGTAATCTATATAGAATGTTGATGAACAAATTGTGATCCCACAAACAAGAACCAAAAAATGTTCATAAACATCATATGGTAAAAAATCTTTAAGCACTACCATCCCAATGTAATAAAAAAAAGATCTGTACTCCAATCCCTTCCAATGTGCTAAGCAATCCAGACCCCTAACAGCACGGTGGATTTCTGAGGGCAATTTGCATGATTCTAAATATGTATTTATTTCACTAATATCCCTTGCTGACCATTTCATTTTGAAGTTCCTAAAACTGCCATCTCTCCATCCCATAAGACATCTCTTCATGATACCCAGGTCTATCAAATGAAGTGAATCAGCCACCACAAAATCTTCGATCATGTCCAGATCAGGCAGCTCTTCAAGTGGAGTCAATCTTTTATGGTGTGACCCATATTCCTTTGAACGAAATCCAACATCTGTTCTCTTGGGGCAGTCAAGTTTGGGAAAGACATTTGTATGGGTGACATAGGAGTATTCCCCTACTACAGTGCATTTTAATCAACCATGTTGCCCATTGTAATTGGCCACACCTAAAAACAAAATAAATAATAATTTATCACACTATGAATAAAATAATACATTATATACCTGGAGATACTTTAGTCACATTGTATATATACTATTTTTTGCACTTTAAATTTATTTTTGTGAAAATTTTTACCAAAAAGGATCAAACCCATTGATTTCTGAAATATTTTTCACTAAATTTAATTTACTCTCTAAAATTTTATTTTAATTCCCGATTTTTATTTTAGTCCCGGGATAAAAAGCAACATTTTAGTCCCTGAAATGAGTGACTAAACTACGAATTTAGTCCCTGAAGTGCCAAAAAGCACTTTTTTCCACACTGGAGGGATAAAAAGAAAAATTTTTGTCCCTCATTTTAGGGAGAAAATTGTCACTTCTTGTCCCTTATTTTAGGAAGAAAATTGTCACTTTGTATCCCTAATATTTCAACAGAGATAAAGAATACAATGGGCATAAAAAGTGACAGATCAGGAAAAAAGTGATGGATCAGGGATAAAAAGTAAAAAAGCCACAATGTGGCATAGTCAGTATACACTTATTATAATAAAAATTACTTTACTGTATGGAAAGCTGTATTGGTGGAGAAAAATAAACATTTAATATAAAATGATCTGATTATTACCTTTGAGGAGAGCCCTTGCAGGGGAGTCAGCTATGAAACACCTTATGGTAACAGTAAGCACTTGATCATCAATGACAATCCCATCTCTTAAAATTTTTTTCACCTCGTTGGTAAATGGTCTGAGAAAGACTTCGAGATCTGAGGGTTTTCCTTTGCCTGTAATTAAAAGAAAAGGGTATAGTGCTGAAAACTGTTTAAAGATTCCTCACACTAATATGTGAATATTTGACAAAATTTTGATGTTGACTGTTTCAACATTAGCTTAAGAGCATAAGTTTAAAAAATATGGATTATATTCAAAACTTACCATGAAAGATTCCTATTTCCATAGCTCCCAACTCTGCAGCTTCAAATATATTAAAAAGAATAGGCCAAAATTCATCCTTGGAACTTTTATAGATCGGCAAACCATCAATATTAATATTGATACTTATTTTCAGCAAGTTTTTTTGTTTCAAGTAAGGATAACATTTTCTGAGGCAAACTTCTAGGCCTTGATGCCAATACTGCCCACCATTAACATCTTGAACTTCAACTGCTTTAGGTGTTTGCAACAATGTTCTAGGATCTTTTGGCAATGCTCCAGGGAGGCGTTTGTTAATTATTTGTATAATGCCTGATACATTTCTCAATGGTATGTTGCAGACCAGTGCCCATTCCGCCACCTCTTTTTGCATGATTTCATTTTTCTGTAGTTCTGATTCCTCTACCAAGATATCCTCATCTTCAGAGAACTCATTCAACCACTTGTTTCTGTTTTCTCCATCTTCGTAACCTGAAATAACAAGAATATCAGCATTATTTTATACAAAACCCAAAAGAATTGTATGTATATGGCTTTCTGCCATTTTTTATTTTATTGAAAACTTATGAAATCTCCCCCACTAATGTAGGGGCTCTAGGACCACAAATCCGCAAATTTTTTAACCCATGCACCGTCAGGGCGGACAACGGTGGCAACTGCAAGGTCAGTTTATTACACCAGGGCAGACACTGATGTCATGGCCATATTTGGGGGTTGATATTTCCCTGAAAATGTTTAATTTTTCAAATATCTTACTAATAAGTATTCTTTTTGGAGCTCTAGAATGGCTTACTGACCGTAGTTTTTTTAAACAGAATTTTGTTTGAATTTTAAAGAAGTTTTGTGAAAATTGGCTTGGCTGTGAATGTGTTAAAACGCAAAAAGGGTTGCCATGTGTTATTTTAGGTTAATATGAGTTGGTTTGATTTGTTTAAGTTGATTAGGTTTTATTGAGTTACTTAAAAATAAAAAATAATGTTTCTCTGGACACTGATTCACGGTCGCACAGACACTAAGTGCCTCCATAAAGAACATTTCATGAAAAACCAAAAATGACCAAGCAAACTTCGGTAATTATGCAGTATACAGTTTTCTGTCATTTTTCATTTTTTATGAAAAATTCTTTATGGGGCACCTACTAGGGTCCCTAGGACCCCAAATCCGCCTGCGCCCGATTTTTTTTTAAAGAGAGAAAAATTCTTTATGGGGGCACCTACTTTTTTTTTCACTAAAACAACCCAATCCAACACAGTCCAACTCAACCTAATCCAACCCAACCCAAAACAATCAAAAAATCAAAAAAACACATTACAACACCTCTGGTCACCCTTTTTTTCTCTTTAAAAAAAATCGGGCGCGGGCAGATTTGGGGTCCTAGGGACCCTAGTAGGTGCCCCCATAAAGAATTTTTCAAAAAAAATCAAAAATGGCAGAAAACCATATACTGCATAATTACCAAAGTTTTAAATGATAGCTGTTAACATTTGAGTAATTAAAAGTAAACGAAAATATATGAATTAATAACTTTATAGCATCACAGGCAAATTGTCTTGCAAGGTGTGTTTGAAAAAAAGTGCACGAAGAAGGGAGTGTGACCATCACTTAATTCATGTATATGAGTTTCATCAAAAATATTTTGTTTTACTGAATTTCATTTGACACTCAAAAACAAAGCAATATAAAAGGAAATGCCCAAATTGCTATGCATCAGGAATCGAAATAAATCAGAAACAAGTTGAGTCAGCAGATTTCAGATAAAACCCCGACAAATCCAGACCTTTTTTTTTTTAAAACCTGGCGAACATCCCCAAAAGCTGGGCATGTAAATCTGGACGGATGGCAACCCTATTTAATTAAAATGGAGGAAAAGAAACTATGATAGTATGTTTATGTTTACTTACCTGGTTCATTATATTCATTAATTGCTCCCTCAACATGACTATCACTGACATTCATTGCCAAATTGACATCAGAACAACTAGTTATTTCACTAGAAACCCTTGACTGTTTTGCACCACTTGAGCTTGAAGAAGAGTCATCCTGGGTACTGGTGGAGAAGAGGCATACAGCTTGCCCTGGTGGCAATGCGGCTCCCGAAATTTGTCTAAAATTTTCTTCAACTTGCCGCTTGTATTTTGTTCCAAACTTTTTTCGAGCCTCATCTTTTTCTTGCTTGCTAGTGTCTTTTTTTGGCATTTTCGTACCACCACCACCGGATAATCTATTATATAAGAAAAATTCCTAGGATTCTCTTTTCCTTTGATGTCAAATAAGTGGGATAATCTGTAGTAACTGTGTCCCATTCCAAGCTGTCAATCCTATTTATATAATATTTCTTATTCTGGCACAATCCAGAATCGCAAATTACTCCACTTCCAGAATTTTCTATTCTATTTCTACTAGTTATTCTTATTACAATAGACTTCCGATCTTCCAGAATTTTCAAATTACTAGAAAAATAAATAGTATGTTTTCACATCGCATTCATTACGTATCGAAAATCAAGCATCTTGTTCTTTCCTATATCACGCTCTTTGTCAGAATAGAGAACTTGCTCTATGAAAGAAAAAGAAGACAATCTTTTCGATACGTTTTGTGTACGATGTGGAAACATACTAAAAGAATTCTTCCAGAACACGAAATATTGACAGTACAGAAATCTGTAAAATAGGGGTGCGTTCACATTTGCCTCCGGGCAGCCGTGTGCACGACGTTTCAGGCTGGTCCGACTTTGTCTGTCGGTGAGTAAAACAGTGACAGAATGATTGGAACCTTCACCATAACTTGAAGTCCGCGCGGAAAATCTGTTAACGGAAGGCTAGCATAACGGTGCGTTTCTCCAACCTGGTTACTATTTCTTTATTTCTAAAATGCCTTCCACCCCGATATCCGTCATCAAAAACTATCTCTCTCAGATTGATGTAATTAAAACAAGAGAATTATCGTATGGTATCTCACAAAAACGCACCTTTTGATGTCACAAAATTAACCTTACTTCTGTCTTGTTTGTTTTGTTATTTTAATTGTCAAAATAAATTAAAATTGTTTTTTTGTTGTAAAAATAGTGGTATTATAATCACTATATAAAGAAATTAATAAAAACAATATAAAAAAAATCCTTAGGGACAAAAAAGGTTTATGAATGAGTTCATAAGAATATTACAGACGCCAATTTATATAACTATTGTGTCCGTTTTTATAAGTGTCTCTCGAAATATTTTTAATCTTATCTTATATAAATTTGTTGTTGGTTACTTAAGTTTTTATAAGTGGATTGATGGAAACATTTTAGAACCCAATCTATTATATCTTTAATTGATAGTAACTTATGGTTTTATAGATGGGTTGACAGAAAGATTTCAAACGCCAATTTATATAACTTGTGTCACTAATGACTTATATTTTTATAAATATGTTGGTGGAAACATTGTTAACACCAATTTATGTAACCTTTGTTACTGATGACTTTAATTTTTATAAAGATGTCCGTCGAAATATTGTTAACACCAGTTTTATGTTACCTTATGGTATCATCAATTTAGAGCCTTTAATAAAACAAATATACAAACTCACTTCCTGTAGGAAACCTCTAAATACCCTAGGGCGTCAATGGAACCCTCTTTATAATAATTATATAAAGTTCTGTCACCAGAGGTTTCTAAAAATGCTCATTGGGAACATTTTAGCACTATTATCATATTTTTTATTTTAATATTTAAAAAATTGGTGCTAGAAAGCACGGATAGTCCACCATATAATCAATTATTTTATGTTAAAAGGAAATGAAAATATCTCGAAAACTGTAGCTTTAAAAGATTTGAACCTCATAACAAAATTTTTGGGTAATATTTACGAAAACTAAAATTTGAAAAACGCATATCAATAGCTGCTTTACTTCTAAAGTTATGATTTTTTAAAATATATTTTAACGTTTTTTTCAAATAACTCGGAAACTAAAGCTTCCACGAATTTGGACTTTAGATAACAAAATTTGTAGTCCATATTCATGGAAAATTAAATCTGAAAACCGAATATCGCTACTTGCTTTTGTTCCAAAGTTACAATTTTTTAAAATATTTTATCCCCCTTTACCCCCTTTTCCCCCTTCAACCCCCCACTATCCTCCCAAAAGTTAATCAGTTCATGGTCAACCGATAGAGGATTTTTGTACCAAATTTCGTTAAAATCGATTAAGGCGTTCTTGAGTTATCGTGTATACAGAAAAACAACAGACCGACAGACAACTTTTTTTTTTCGTCGATTAAGGTGTTTTGGAACCTTAGTAACTCATTTTTGATAAAATTAGGAAAAGTCAAAATTTCACCATATGGTATGGTGAACTAAAAATGATAATTTATAATTTTGTAGTCTAACATTAGTCAAAGATACTTTAGAATATAAACTTCACAAGACACTTAAAACAGCACAGGACAACTAGTAATTTTAAAACTTTAAGGGCCGCGGGCATAAAAGGCGCCCTAGAGCGTTAAAGTACTAGTTCACGAAGGAAAATCCGGGTGTTAAAGTGCACTTTTACGCCAAGTTGCTATGTTTGCGCGTAATACAAAAAAAAACACGCTTTCCATTATACCTTTGTGGGCTTTTATTTCAATTGTTAGTTTTGGTTTTATTTATTAAGAACTTTCTAATTTAATTTAATAAAGAAATAATAATGAGTTATGCCATCAAAAATATATAAATTAAATTTTATTCATTTTCTACTTTAAAATATAAGTCAATATGTGATAATGCTGCAAAAGCAGTTTAAGAATTGTTTAAATTAAACAATTAAACAAAATCCTTGTTTGGGTTAGTTTAGTTCCGTACTTCGTTTGAAATTGGTAAGAATATATATTTGCAATCATAATATATTTTTAAGCCTTACTAATACTATAACTTGTATTTTAAATTAATCGAATATTAGAAAAGATCGATAACAGTTTCTAGAACAAATTTGAATAAAACAATGCGTCTTTTTCGTTTACTCAAATGTTTACTGTAATATAACTAAAACGAACGCGCATAGGGAGAATCTTATAGAAGACAAAAGAATGTCGGTCCATTAGTTCCCGAGATATTAGCGCTTCTTTATCAACTTTGAAACTCCATAACTCAAAAACTAATAACTGCACTACTTCTACCGCACCTTTAATTCTGCCCCTACAAATGTAAAGTCCGTTGCATTTTTATTTAGAAAAAACCATATAACTGAGATACTATAACGGCCATGTTGTTACATTTTCAAAAAAAAAGCCCTAGCGATAATAGCTGTTCTAATCAAGTTAGCCTGGAAAAAATGCAAAGCCAAAAAAATTTCTGGACCCTAATTCTTGAGCAGGGTACGACATAGATTTGTGTCGAATGATCCCACGTTGATCGCAGTTCGTATTTTTGAGCGGTGATCGCTTATTCCATTCTATCAAAAATTGGGTGTTCGTGCTCCCCGACTTCAAAGCCAGGGATCGGTCCCATTTCTCTGACAAGCATGCGCATCAAATGTATATTTTTCTATGTAAAATTTCGAAAAGGTTTCAAGGAAAAGCACCTTTTTTCACCCGGGATTGATCCCTTCTCTTGAGGGATCGTTCGTTATCTTGAGATTCAAGAATTAGGCCCCTGGGCGCAAGCAGGAATGCGCAGTAGATTTTTCGCCTTTGGCCTTGCCCTAGGCCAACCCTGATTTTTACATTATATTCTTTATTATTGCTACACATTACAGTATCTCATAGTTATATGTAATAACAATAACACATTTTTACAAGAAAAACAAACAATAAAAGAGGTTTTTCTTTATTTTCTTCCTATGTTGTACGTGTTTTTGTCTGTGAATATATTTTTATTTTTAAGACTTTGACTTGGAGGACCAATAACTTTCGAGCCCTGAAGATGGCACAATAAAGTGTCGAAACGTCGGCGAATAATAAATTTGGTTCTTTCTATCTGACCCTATCCCACTAAAACAAAAATATATTTGTCGGGTCGCAAACCTTAACAAAAAAAAAAAGAAAAAAAAGAGGTCTTATTTAAAAATTCGTATCCAAATTTCCAAGATAGCGCGAACGTAGAAATAATAAATAATGTACAACCAACAAATTTAATAATTCCTTTTATACCTGAACCAAATTCAAAAAATATCGTTTACCAAATTCCTTGCGAGTGTGGTAAATTTTATATTGGAGAAACTTCAAGGCCTCTTGAAGTTAGAATAAATGACCATAAGGGGTACCTCAGAAGGGGAGGTTGGGAGACGTCTAAAATTTTCCAACATTAGAGTAATGTGGTGAGAAACCAGTATATTACAAAAAGAACCCGATAAAATTAAAGGAAAAATGAAAGAAGCAGCTTGCATCTATCTAAATGAATATGAATGCATAGCTAGCATATCAGTTGATATAAATACAGTTTGGCTTCCATTTCTAAAACAGGATTTTAAAAAAAGGTTTTTTTCGTTCGTTTGTTTCTCTAATGTATTTCTTCTTAAAGTCAGTGAAATTATACCTTTAGTAATCTAAAATTTAAAATCTCAAAAAAATTAAACTCAACCAATATCTTGTTGGTTACTATCGACGCACCAAACTGTCAACTATTAATTTTTGGAAATATATATCAAAGTCAGTCAGTTGTATGACAACAGACAGATATTTTTATAATAATTGAAAAAAAATAATCCCTTTGATAACCTGCCGAAACGTCAGATAAGTACTTAGATTCTAGTCAGGATTTGCGAGTGTGTAAAAACTATTCATTTTTTAAAGAAATTTCCTCAAGTTAGTGTCAGTGTGTAATGCATTGTGTTCTCTGATGGGCAGCCAGAAAAAAAGTGCCCTCCTGCGGGTCGGATCAGATGCAGTGGATATGCTATCTCCTAGAAAGGTGGTGTGGCCCTACTGGAAGATGGGAATACAATGATTGTGGCGTCTTCCTACACGTGGCATACCTGGATGTGGCGGTGTCATAGTTTGTCTCCTTGTGATATTTGTGGCAACACCTAACCAAAGACGCCTCACAAGTGTTATTGAGGGTTTCGCAGTGATTTCACGTTGGTTTAGGGGTTATTGTGAGACCTCCAGTGGTACTTGGGTGGCAAACAAATGAGGCATCAAGTGGTATAAGTTGATGCCGTATTTTGAAGCCTATATCATATTTTTATGATCTGTTGGAGTTTTGACCTCTAGAATGGTGTGTGCCCCAATTACCATTCTAAATAACTTATAGTAGATAACGTGGGCACAAAATTTCTAAGCTTAGGCCGGCTTAGGCACAGGAAGCAGACCACCACTTGACATGGTAGACTCGTGAAAATAATATTATTTAAAAATGAAGATATCTCTTGGAAAAGCATTAAAATCAAAGTAGAAAAAGATTGGAGAACTGCTGGTTTAAGTGTATGTCGCTAACAATTAACCAAGAAAAAACATATTTTATGCCATTTTCGTGTACCAGAAATGGTCTGCCAAACAAAAGAAATTCGTTAAAGTGAAAATAATAATCATTCAGTAAAACTCCCGCACAACTTTAGGTCTATTGAAAATTTTTTTCAATGTTTATTCATTGTAGGTGAAATAGATGTCTTATATTACTTAAATTAATTGTTTAAACTGCATATTGATCTACTGAATAAACATATTTAATTAATTTTCAAAAAAAATACCTTACAATTGTGCCACCAGTAAATCTAGTTTGACGCATGTTATTTTTTGCTAGAAGGACACGTTTTTTTGTAAATTTAAAGACTAAAGAACTTTGATTGAAAAAAATTAATACCACCTTATGTTTTAAACACTTTACGCTTTAAAAAATTACAATTTTTGCTGTTTTTTGGATAAAAATGGCAAAATAAAAATCATATGCACGACACTACTCAAGATGACAGACAGATGACATAACAGAAACTTTTAGTAAACAGTTGCCTTAAATTATCTCCATCTTTCTCTTAAATACTCTTTTATAGCCTGCTGTCTCTCTTCAACAACCTTAAATATTTTTGCAAGTCACTAAAATATCTCTCCATCTACCTCTAAAATTCTGCCCTCTTCCTCTAAATATTTTTCATTTTAACAGAGAAAAAAATGTTTTTTGGCAGTACTTTTTTTGAACGCTAAAAAAACAGTGAAAACTTGAAAAATTTTAGTGTTTTATTCTAGAAATCGAAAGTTTGGAAAGAAAGCTTTAAAATGGGTGCCTAATCATGGCATAAAAATGTGAAAAACATAATCAAAATTGCTTAATCAAAAACGTTACCCCTTAAATTATGCTAAAATATTTTAAGCCTTAAATTACCATCATGGCTTGACCATAATGCTTTTATCCCTAAAATTATAAAAAAATGTGCAAAAAAAAGGTTTTATGAAATTTTTATAACAATCTAAAGCCTTAAATCAGAAGGCGCCAGCAACAAAAAAATATTTTCGTTAGAAATTCTCACGGGAAGGTCGTGGATCAGGGGGTCTCTACAGTGGTAGGGAAGAACCATAAATGTGAGACAAATGGAACTTTAAAGTTGACGTTTTAAAAAAAACCGTTTATATCTCTGGAACTAATAAACCGATATTTTTATAAGTGCCATTTTTTTTAAAGAACAAGTAGTATTCTGTAAATTTCTGTATTGACTGTTTCATTTTGAAAACTCTTTATTTGGGTGTGTCTCCTTGACCCCCTGGGTATACGATGTAATTGACTAGTGGAAAACAAGTTAAACCTGAAACTAGAGACCAACTCAAAACCAATGGAGCTATCGAGATCCTTTCCGTTGATTTAATTGTTACTAGTGTGGTGATTTTTAAAGCCCTAGGCGGCTTAAAAAAACCACGTTTTTTCTCTATTAATTGTATCATAGACTTTCAAGTCTCTCCATTTCAGTATGCAGAACCTTATAATACTTTCGACCTTATAATAAAATCTAAGTTAAAAAAGACCAAAGTTTCAAAATGTTACGTTGTTTTAGGCTGGTCCTAAGAGACATGTTCCCAACTGACACCCCTTCCCATCAGCAGCCGCCAACGAGGAAAAAATCTGAGCCACCCAGAAAAGTTACCGACTTGACGGAAGACGAGATTCAAAAAAGACTGGTAGCCCAGGAGGGTAATCCTTACAATGATTTTGTTGAGGGAAATTTAATCTTAAAGCAGGTATATATATATAGGGTGGACCACAAAAAACAGGACTGTTTTGTTTTCTGTCTCAAAAAAAACCCAATGGTTTTTAAGATGCATAAAACTTGAACATCCACCATTTTGAATTATTGATAAATGTAATTTTAAGACATATTTGCAAAAAGTCTATTTCATTACCTTTCCAAAACTCTTTTTAAATATATATCTTTTTTTATAAAACCGATGTAAAAAACTTTTTTATACCGTCAATTTAACAACAAATTCAAACTCAAAAAATAAAAAGCTTAAGGAAACTTACTGAAAAGATAAATGATTACAAAAACATTTACTTTTTCCATGCTTTCCGGAACCCTGGACAATATTTGAATAAAATTTTAATTATGGGAATTTCTTAATTAAGATAAATAATTTCTTACACATCAAGGCTTACTTGTCAGTGTCCTTAAAACGTAGAAAACGCCAGCAGGTGCGAAATTTATAATCTTATGAAACTGTGTTGTGTCCGAATTTTCCCGTTTTTTCTCAATTTGTAGTATGTATAAAAAATATTGTCTAAACCTTTTTAGTTAGGCCCAAATGCCCAATCATTTTATTTTCTTTGAATCATATCGTAACAATGTTCCTTCAATTGGTTTTTGTGTCATAGTTTTTTGTAATTTTTCCCGGTTTTGATGAAGGTATAAAAAAATTGTATGTATAAAAATCGTAGGTTTTTCGTTTTTTTTTTTGTTAATCGCGTTTTTAAATTAGTCGCTTTGTTCGTTTGCTAAACACCCATAAAAAAGCACTATTGTGGCATTACTCGACCCGACCCTGACGCAAATTCGAAAAAAGAGGGGTTTTCTAAGTTTGATCTCTATTTCTATGTGTCTGTGCGCATGTAGCCCCTCGAACCAGTAAACCGATTTCGATAAGGTTTCTTTCTTTTGGAACCTATCCTTCATCCTAATAGCACATTCGCTGAATGTCCATCTAGGATATCCCTAGAATGTCCTGTCATATCCTCTCAGTATATACAGATATTCCGAGAATATTCTGGGTGGAACAATTAATACGTATTAAAATCTTTTTTCTATTCTAGAACTTTTTGCGGATATTTCAGTAATGTGCAAGGAATATCTCTTAAACATCAAAATTAATGGAATATTGATAAGATATTCCACGAATTTTCATAACAGAGGCAGGGTCTGCAACCTCCGTGATCTGATGGAGTGTGCAGTAACCTACAGCTAGACCTATTTCACCAGGGAATATCTGGGGATATATGAAGTAACGTTAGTAAAACACTTGGGGTACGTTCACAATAAAACGTCTGGCGAGATATCTTGCCGAGTGGATGACGTTATGGATAAATCGTCGAACGTTTGATTAATCCGAACAAACTGGATGAACGACTAACAAGACCTCAAAAACTCATTTTAGTTTTTTGCTATTTTTTTTTTGGTGCGTTGTACATTGATTTTTATATTATGATTATTTATTGAAAATGTCCAAACTTGTAAACAATATACCAAAACAATAGTTTTCGCTGGCTTTCAAACTAAAATTGTTCTTCTTCTCCAGTTCTATGGATTTGCGTGCTTTTTTTAGTCGAATCCAAAATTTTCAAAATAGTTCAAAAGGATGGTTTTATTTGAAAGTTTGAGACAATGATGTATTTGAAATGAACTTTGTGTTTCGGACTTAACTTGTCTATATTTTATTTATACACGACGTTTCGATCAGTACAATCTCTGATGCAACCTACAATCTATTCCTAAGGCGACGTACTTATATACTATGGGAAATCACTCAACCGTGAAGTTTAAGAAGTTGGCTTCACCCAAGGAGGGGCTTCCAAATATTTGGAATTTCAACGCTTGGTTTACTGAAAACACCCTGATTCTGCCCAATAAAGACAGCTTCAAGGAATTTTCGTTTTTTCCAGTGTGACTCCTTGTGCAAAACCTTTGCTTCTGTCCACTTCATTTCGTTGTTTCGCCTCTGTGGGTATTCGTCTGATGTTCTTTAAGCTTAACAGATAGTGATCTTTTTGTTTCACCTATGTATGATTCACCACACTCACAAGGAACTTGTATTATTAGATTTAAAAGCTGTTTTAATATTAAAGTTGTTCGCTACTATTCGAATTTTCTCTGATACTCCTTTAATGTATGGAATTGTGAGGAATGCATTTGCATGATTTTGGTCTTGTAAACTCTGTCCTGTTTGCTTAAATTTAGAAATAGTATATGTTATAAGTTTAAGGCTGTAACCATTCTGCTGCAGATCCTTCTTTATGTTTCTTATTTCGATTTCCAAGTCATGAGAATTGTTACAAATTTGAACGGCTCTATTATACAAATTGCTTACTATGCCTCGTTTGGTTGTAGCAGAATGATTTGAACCTTGATTTAAATATTGTCCTGTGTGAGTGGGTTAACGATGAGTTTTGGTGTCGCTTTCTACTCGTTTGTTCCAATTCCATTGTGAATTTAACGGTGGGTCTTATGTTATTTAGGTGGTGAAAAAATTCTGAAAGTTGTGGGTCATTCCCGGTCCAGACAATAAAAGTATCATCAACATATCATGATTTGATTTGATTTGATCCCCCCAGCGGCAGTCTTTGTCTAATAATAACTAGCGATTCCTTTATCGGGACATTGGTGTATACACTTTCGACATCAAAACTAAAAAATCTATCGTCGGGTCCTAAAACAAAAGATTTAAGAATATTAACAAAATGGTTGGAATTTTGTACAAATGAAGCGGTCTTGCCTGTAAGAGGTTGAATAATTTTCAAAAGGAATTTAGACAGATTGCTTGTTGGAGAATTTCTGGAACTTGTGATTGGGCATAAGGGCATTGCATCTTTGTGAATTTTGGGGAGTTCGTATAGATAGGAGGCTTGCTATAATGTGGTGTAAGTTGAGACCTTGTTTTGTCCGGAATATATCTGGAATACTTTTTTAAAGTTCTATAAACCTTACTTTCGATTGCTTGCGTCGGGTCTTTTGAGAGAAGTTTGTAGTTTCCTTTGGCAAGTACCTCTTCAACTTTCTGGTCATAGGTTTCCGTGTCCAAAATTACTGTTGCATTGCCCTTATCTGCCGGTAAGATTTTAACAGATTTGTCCTTTTGAATATTCTTCAACGCGATTTCCTCTGACTTGCTTATGTTAGAGGTATGCTTAATAGGTTTATCAATAATGGTCCTTACTTGATGTCTGAATTCGTCGGCGTCTTGTCGTGGAAGAGTATGACTTTCTATGGCGGTGATGATATTGATAGTGGGTATCTTCTTTGGAGCGATGGAAAAGTTAAATCCTTTGGCAAGTAAGTTTTCTTCTATGGGTGTCAATGTCTTCTTTGATGTATTAATGATGGTTCTTACAGTGTCGGTGGTCCAAATATTATAAAACTGTAAGTTTTACGGAGCAATCAAAATTTTTAATTGAATTTGAATAGTTGGGTTTTACTGTTTATAAACTGCGCAAGTCGAGCGATTTACAACCACCTCCCCATCGATGTACTAGTAAGTCGATGGTCGTAATACTAAAGCAACGTGGAACGTCCTACTTGGGTGTATTTTCATTTAGAAATTAAAAAAAGCACTAAATTTAATTTATTTAAAAACTGTGGGTTACCGTTGGAAGCAGAATGTTCCCAGGAAATGTAAAAATATACAGAGTGTCTTATTTAAAAATCGAAAGTTTAGGCCGTTTTTGGTGAAACCGGAAGTCACGAAAAGTCACTTGTCAGAAAACGTCAAATAAATTTGTCATTACATGATATCCCCAAGTTTCATTTCTCTATCTCAAACAAATGCAAAAAAAAGGGGGTGAGTCTGCGAAACACCCGGTAGATCACTTAAGGGCGGAGCAAATGTGGGTAGTTTTAAAAAAAAATCGCATGGTTGCGGAGGTTTTAAATGTTTTTAATTTTACTTTTTCAGGGTCTAATTGAAAAAAGTAAAGGCCTACTCAAAATACCCCGACGGAGAATGTTTCTGCTAACATTGGGACCTCATTTGTACTACGTAGATCCCGTCACGATGACACTTAAGGGTGAAATTCCCTGGAGCCAAGATCTCAGGACTGAAGTGAAGAATTTTCAACGGTTTTTCGTTCACACGGTACGAATAAAAGAGTAAAAGGACAGTTCACCAAAATGATACGTTGGGCATAATCGATGGCAAGGAAAACTTGTTTGTAGAAGAGTATGCAATTTGACAGATTTAATTTTTAAACCGGCTGTCATTCTCTTTGCTAACTATTTTTTTAGGTTTTTTTTTTCCTTCGAAAATTTTTTTTCTCTCAGTGGCAGGGGCAAACAAATAATAAATAAAATAAGAATAATTTATTTATTTTATTTTTATTGTTTATTATTAAGGTCTTTTTGGTCCGGATATTTGGCACTAAGTCGAGGCTGTAGCTACCTGTTAGGCCTTTAAGCTTAAAAACTTTTGTTGAGTGATTTTGGTCTACACCTTTGTCACTGGAATCGTGGTTATTTTTATACGGAGTCGACGCAGTAGCGATCTGTCACGCATTAATTTATTAACCATAAAGGACATGGTTATTAAACACTTAAAGTAAATATTTTAACGCATCGGTATCGGTATATCTAACGCGTTCGAAAAAAGTCAAAATACACTACTAATAATAAGAAAGATTTGTGGCATATCGGACACAAATTTTTCTTTTCAGTTCATTACGACCAGGCCTCCAAGATCTAACGGATAGTCCAGAAACCTACAGGCCTGTTTCATCCTTGTTAGGAATCATTAGGGTAACATAGAACTGTACCTGGCGTATGAAGCATAACATACACTACATTTTTAACTTATTTATGCGATGTTTCGGAACGTTGCCCGGTTTTTTGAAGGGTGCGATGAAGAACTGCTGATTGAAATCGTTGCGTACGTTTGTGGGTCCGTAACTTTACGTACATCTCTCCGTACGCAACGAGTGGAATCAGCTGTTCTGTTATCGCACCCGTCAAAAAAGCAGGCATCGTACTGTATTTTGGCTTTGTTTCGAACGCGTTAGGTTTACCCATACCGATGCGTTAAAATATTTACTTTAATTGTCTTCTTATATCGATAGTAGTAGTAGTAACTAGGGGGCGGCCCAAGACCTGGCAAGTAGGCCCAATCGGTCCCTTTTTACCTTACCACAGTCCAGTCCCCTAATCTACCAGCTCGTAGGTCCTCTGCATCCAGGTTCGGTTATCCGAGTACGCGATGCCTCATCCTTAGGTATGCTTTGCACTCCGCAACGAGGTGCTGGGATGTCTCCTCCGCCCTCCCGCAGGCATGGCAGATAGAGTCATTCCCGATCCCGATGCGAGTCAGATGCTTACTGAGTCGTTTGTGGCCGGTCAGTATCCTTGTCAGTAATCCAATATCTTTTCGTGTCCTTCCGTCGATGAATTCTTTGGACTGTCTGCATCCTATTTCGCTCTACGAGGAGTCTGCCAGTGCATCGTTATCCCATTTAATGAGTCGACTTTGCAGCTGTCTCCTTGTTATACCTAAGAGTGGTTCCGGCACCACGTGCTGAGTTCTGGCCCCGATCCGAGCGAGTTTTTCCGCCTTTTTGTTGCCCGACACTCCCGTTACTCACATCACTGTAACTCTCTTGTCTTGACTCCAGACCATTGCAAACCTCTTCTAATGTTGCCGCCATTATAATGGCGTATACCTCGGCTTGGAAGACCGAAGCTTGCTCTCCGAGCGGGTAGCTCATCCGAACTTCTCGGTCTTGCACGTAGACCCCCGCCCCTGCTGTCTGCCTCTCCGATAGCTTGGAGCCATCGGTGTAGCATATCACAGCGTTCCTCTTGAACTGTTGGTGGAGGTTGTACCTCTTATTGAACCTCCAGGGAATTCGGGTTGCCTTGATCTCAAAGGACGCAAGTGGCATATCCCTGGTGGCCATTTGGTCGATCTTTAGGTGTCCAACGGCTTCCTCTCCACTGACCAGAGTCCCTCAAGACGCAAATGGGTCGCCATCGCTTCCTTCTTGATCCAAGTCGGTAGCGGAGGCATTTCCAGAATGGTCTCGAGGGCTTGGATTGGTGTCGTCCTCATGGCGCCGGTTATTTCCCTGCACATAAGCCCTTGCAGGCTTCTGAGCTTTTGGGATATGGTGGTCCTCTCCACTGCCGGCCACCAGACGATGGATCCATATTGGATCCTAGGTCCGACCTACCACCCGACGCAATTGCCACATTGTTGCCTGGACTTTTTCAGTCATTTTGGCAACATGCGGTGTCCAGGTGAGCTCCTTGTTCAGGGTGACCCCCAAGTACTTTAGCTCTGAGACCAAAGTCAGGGGTTTCCCGTACATTATGGGTGCTCTGAATCACTCCATTTTTCTTTTTTTGGTGAACAGGATCATCTCTGTCCTTCCTGGATTAACAGATAGGCCGTTCTGTTGGCACCACTTTTCTATGATTCGTACAGCTCATTGCATTCTGCTGCAGACGGTGTCTAGGAAGCGACCTACCACCTCCACAACTCCATACGCTTGGCCGTCGAATCCTTCCTTTTTCAGATTTTCCAGAAAGGTATCCATAATTAGGCACCATAGGTGTGGAGACAGGCAGCTGCCTTGTGGGCATCCCCCCGTAACCTCGACCTGTCAATATTGCTAAAATTTCATATTGACCTCACTTTTTTGAATCGCAAATTCAATAATTTCTTCCGTTATTTATTTTACAAGGCAAAACACACACAAAAACAAAACTTAAGGTATGTTTTAAAACTTAACTTAAAATTGTAACAGTTCGTTAAAATTGGGCGCGTTAACAAATCCTGGGTTTTGCACATATAACTGAGATACTATAAAGGCTCTGCCCATGTATTTCCCTATGACACGTAGCGGAAAACCCTGCGAAATATCAAGTTGGCCGGGGCCAATAAATTAATGACGGGCTCTGATGCGCATGCGTCAGCTGGAAGTGCGCTGAACGAGAAAAGGGGTGATTCGACGTTATAAATCTAGATTTTGACCGTTGCCGCTACGATTTTCTCGCATCCTAAGCCTTTATAAAACTAATAGTTATATGTAAAATGTGCTAGCGCACCGTTCGGACGGCTTTCGGAGAGAGTCTTCAACAATCACGACATCAATGCGGAGACCAAGCTTCGTGTCTACAACACAGTTATAATACCAACTCTAACATACGGATGCGAAACGTGGACCACCTACAGAAGGCATATCAAATGACTAGAAAAATATCACCAAAGTTGTTTAAGACGAATACTGAGAATCAAATTGCAAAACGGACGAACAAACATAAGTGTTTTAGAAGAAGCCAGAACAACTAGTATAGAAGCCCTTATCTTCAAGCACCAGCTTCGTTGAACTGGTCACATTATCCGCATGTCCGAAACACGTCCCCCAAAGCAGATATTTTATGGACAACTGAAGGAGGGAAAGAGAAATCAAGGAGGTCAACAAAAAAGATGGTACAAGGACGTTCTCAAAGGCAATATGATAAAGGGTCACATCGATATAAACTACTTCGAGACCACGGAAACGATAGGGCTTCATGGCGCCGAACAGTCCATTAGGGAGCACAAACTTTTGAAGAGCAACGACGTAGACTAGAGACGGAAAAGAAAGAACGTAGAAAGGAGCGACGAAATGGAAGAATGGATGACCAACAACACCCGGCTGCTGCCGGAGACTGGCTGTGCCAGGACTGTGGAAGGGTGTATGATGACCAAAAACACCCTATTAGATGGAGTAATCTTAAAGAATGTTTCTCATTTTCCTCTTTTCCCGTCGAGCTTGAAAATAAACCGTCTGTTAACATTTTAACAAAAGTTGTACATAAGCAATTTTTTGACACTGATTTATGACATATTTTTTATACAGAGAGATTCAATAAAAAATGAAATTGCACGTAGTACAAACGTGCTTATATAGTCGAACTTATACCTATTTGCAATGGCGTCGTTTTTGTCATCTTTGTTTTATATATTTCAAACAGCAGTGACAACAAATTTTTAGGAATTTTTTGGTAAATAAACATCTATATATTTAAAAAAAAATGCCGCGAAAAAAAATATAAATAGTATATTCTGAACAAAAGCATTTAGCGATTTTAAAAACACATGCAAGCATCTATACTAAAACTCGAATTTGACGGGACTTACAGAGATTGGAGTTTTTCAACTGGAAAACGAACAAGCCTGAAACGAGAGTTGAGAATGTATTACAAAAGGCAGCAGATGCATCAAAATTAAGTCCCACATAAAATCAGACAAAACTGTTTGCACTTACTATGGATCCATTCAGCTTTTCCCACACATTAATATTTTTTTATACTGGGACTTTTCCATCCATTCCACACACATTAATATCGTCAGGTAAAATAAAATCAAATTATAAAAAAATCGATCGTGTTCTTTTTGTAATTTTAGTAACATGCATGCACGCATGGACAGTTCTAGATGCCTTAATATATCCAAAGTTTCATTGACATTTTTTTATAATCTGCATAAGCTTATAGTAAAAGTATCAATGTTAATTAGCCGCCAATCATTTTTTGCAAAATAAATGTTAGAGAACATACGTTTTTGACTGCCATTATGAGCGCTTATGCTCAACTTGTCATTTTAGTGAATTGCCTCAATAATTTTTGTTACTTTTAAAATAACAATTTTTGTTTGCAATAGTTTGCTCTACGTTGTTTAGTTTTGGAGATAAGACGTAAAACTTGAAAAAATGCTCATTGCGAAGATTATTTTGTTTACGTTTTTAGCCTCATAAACTTAACTGTTTTCAGGACATTTTGGTCTTGCTTACTTGCAAATTGTTCTAAAATCGGGCGAAAGGACAATATTTTTTTAATTTCACACTACTTTTTTAACGCTCTTTATTGTCATTTAAAAGAATATATCGGTGCTTTACTCAACAATTTCAGAAAAATATTGAAGGCAAGACGATCAACAGAGCAGAAACAATAAAATATTATACTGAAAACATTGTTTTGGTTATTTTTTCTATATTTTCGATTATAGGGTTATCTGAATAAAAGAGTAGCGTATAATACTTAAATAAGTAGAAACAAAAACATAACAATTTAATTTTAAAACAAAACAAAAATCAAATCTGCGCGATCTGTACCCTATCCACTGCAGTGTCGTATTACTAACACCATACCATTGTTTAAGATTTTTAAGCCATGATATCCGTCTACGACCCGGACTTCTTGTCTTCAATTTTGCCTTATATTATCAAGTTTAAAAGTTTATATTTGTCATTTCTCAAAATATGGCCAAAATATTCAAGTTTTCGTTTTTTGATGGTAAATAAAACTTCAGGATCTTTATTTATTCTAAGCAAAACATCCACATTAGTTACTCTTTCCATCCGAGATATCCTTAGTATTCTACAATAACACCACATCTCGAATGCCTCTAAGTTTTTGCACATGGCCTCAGTCAGTCCATTTACTTCTAACATGCCTCTGATGTTCTTTTCCTTGGATATGACCATCTATTTTGTTTTTCCAACATTTAAGTTAAGCCCGAATTGCGAACTTTTGGCAGCAATTTGATTCAACAACTCTTGCAGGCCTTTCAGCGTGTCTGCTATTTTGACATTATCGTCGGCATATCGTAGGTTGTTGATTTTTATGCCGTTTATGATCAGACCCTCTTCGCAGTTATGAAGTGCATTCTCTATTATTTTGTTACTATAGATATTAAACAACAGCGGAGACAATACACAACCTTGACGCACACCTCTTCTTATTTGGACCTCTTCGGACAGTTGGCCATCAACCTTTATTTGAGCAGTCTGATTCCAGTATAGATTAGCGATTATCTTTAGATCTCGTTCTTTTAGCGATCAGATCATAATATATGAAACAGGCAACATCTCTAGACCGATGAACTAAGACTTGAATGCCAAACAGGGCCTCTCTTATCCCGAACTTATAAATAATAAATAAAAATATAGAAAAAAAACCGATCAAAACAATGTTTTCCCTCTGATTTTTCCATTTTTCTGATTTATTGGTTGTCTGTCTTGTGTTTTTTGGTATTTATGACTCCTGACTTGATACCCAAACTTTGCCTATATATTTTTCTTATCAATCCTTTTTAAATTGTCTTTCTAATGAGACCTAGCCAATAAAAAAAAACCACCAGGACAAATGAAACATAAACACTTTTTGCTTTCATTTACGATTTTTTTTAATTAACCTTTCAGACTCTAAAGTTCCCGTAAGATAAAACGCTGGATGAAATAATGAAAATTCACTAAGTACTTTCAAGTTATGAGAAACACTCTTCGTAGGTGTTTGCCAGACATACGTTCTTTGACGGCTCATATTTCCTATTACAGTCATACGAATTTCACTATTTTGACCTTTGCTATTATACCTTCAAAATATTAAAATGGTTACATTTTACCTTGGAATAGGACTATGTTATCCGTGCAGGGTTTCTTTCCTTCGCTTATGAATAAAAAAGCACTAAAGGTGCCTCTCTGCTTAAACAATGCTAGATTATAGGGGACAGATATTCCATCATTTTTAATAAACTTGACTTTGATGGGGTTGTCTGGTCTCTCTTTCATGAAAATATTTTATACATACAGTTTCTAGTCAGAGAAAGTCAGGGAATCTGTCTAGAGAAAAATACGAAAAAAGAGCAAAAGAATATAACAATTTTTTTTTTCTTTAGCCCAACAGAAAGTATTACCTACAGGACCCGGAGGGCTACGCTCTAGAATGGTGTAAGGTCATAGATCAAGTCAAAGAACACTACTTTCCTAGGTCAACTACGGAAAACGACTAATTTATTATTATATTTTTATTTAGACAATACCTTAGGTTTTTGATGGGGTAGCATATGGTTGGTTTACAAAATTACGTAGGTTTTGCAAAAAAAAAGGTTTTTTTCACCCCTATGGGGTTATTTTTGATTAGGTTAAAATGGATGGATACATATAGGGTGAGAAACACTCGCTCGAGCGTCTTTGGCTCAGTCTATAAAGCCCTCGCTCGTGTGCAAAGAGTCGTTTTTAATATAGAAGTAAATTTAGAAGTTTTTAAACAACTATTAAATTTCGTACTAACTTCGTTATTTTACTGGTTCCCTCTTTTATTGTTTGAAAAATACAGCGTGGATTCTTTAAACGGAACGTGGCTTCTAGCGAGTTAGAATTTGGTTGAATAAAAAAATCCAAAAACACATTAACTGAGATTTTTAATTTCCTTCAATCGTGCTATCTTGGATTTTTTTTTATGTCATTTTGTTGTTCAGGTATGGCAAAAAAATATTTTTAAAAAAATAGGACACCCTGTATATTTTGCAATTTTTGAAATCTGCAAACAATTCTCTCTTCAGCAATACTACACAGTAGGATCTATCTTTTACGATAATCAAGATATTTTTATCTAAATCTGTATGGAAAACTTCAATATTCATTCAAATATCCCCCGTAAAACAGGGCATACACAACAATTCCATGCAAGTTTAAATGCCTCTATATTGGAAACCATAAGATATAGAGTATTAGTGTGTGGTATTGTCAAAAAGATAATTTTTGTTAGAATTCAAAAATGTCAAACTATACAGGGTGTCCTATTTAAAAAAATATATTAATAATAAATCCAAGATAGCACGATTAAAGAAAATTAAAAATCTCAGTTGACGTGTTTTTGGATTTTTTTGTAAAACCAAATTCTAATCCGCTAGAAGCACCGTTCCGTTTAAAAAATCCACACTGTATATAATAAAATATGTTAATGGGTGTTTCATATTAAATAAGAAACTTAGTGTAAAAATTTGACACTAGAAAACTTTGTCGCACGTCATTTAAAGGTTTGTGAAAAATGATGCAGCTTAAAACTATCTTTTATCTCAAGTTATAATGGAGATACTGGTCGGTGCTAAATATAATGAAACATCCTGTACATGTGAATAAATATTTGTAGGCTGAATTTTTGTAGATCAAACCTGTGCTACTAAATCATATTATTTATTTTTTTGTTGTTGTATTACTGAAAACTAAAGAAATTCTGTACATATTTTAGATTCGACAACCCTTTTTGGTTGGTCAAATATTACAGTAACTATTTTTTATCTTATTTTTATTTCTAGCTCATTTTATTGGAAAAAAGAGATAACATTTTTTGGTAAAATCATCGTTGATATTATCTGGTTATCGACGGTACAAGAGTAAAATACAGTGATGGTATTTACTTTCCCATTTATTTGAAAATAAATTAGAAATAAAAATGACAGGTGTGTTTTCCATAAGATATACTCACAGTTCGCCTAAGCTACATATTCAAGAAAAAAATATATATAAATTTTGAATTATATATTTTTCAGATAGAGATACCCCCAGCTGTAATTAAATAGAAAAATTAAAATCTTTGACGTAGCCTTTTTAAAATATTCGCTTTCAAAAATTAAAATTTTAAAACTGATTGCAGATATTTCAAGAACCAGATATGCGAAAACAAGAGATCGCACAAAAAAATTAGACTTGCCAAAATGTCCCCCCAAAAAATATTTACATCAAATATTTTTATTTTAATATTTGGGGATATGTGTCTATTTCAAAAAGATATAGTTAAACGTTTATAATATTTTTTCTTGAACATGCACTTTATTATTTTTAATTTCAAAAATCTCTTTTATCCAATCTACATCAGGTTTTTAAAAGGTTGTTTGTTAATGTTCACTAAAATAAGGGTCCTTTAAAAAATGAACAATTTTTGAAAGTGGCTGGTTCACTTCAAATTTAAAATTTAATTCTTATACTAGCTAAGTCTTTTATAAAACCCTTATCCTTAAAAAATAATTTACTAGCCGTTTACGTGAGAAAAAAGGGTCCTTGACAAAGGGGCGCCTGTGACAAAAGAGCGCCGCACAGTGGGCGGAATTAAATATCCAGTGAGACAAAACATTTTTGGCAAAAAATTATTACACCGTCATTAAATTTGACAAAAATGGATGTTTTATTTATTACAGGGTGCTTGGCAACACGAACCTTTTTTTTATTAGTGCATAAAATTTTGACTAAAACAAGGACACACTAAAAGGGAGAAGGGGATTTGTAACGCGAGTAAGGAATAAAAAGGGCGTTCAGATGCATCGTTTGTTTTTGTTATTTCAGGAAAATCCGGAGCCTTTATCCACCCCAAGGGTACGCCACTGAAGAACGCATTTAGTAATATACAATTTTTTGAGCGTCCTAAATAATTCAGAAACATTAAAATGAAAAAATAAAACTCAAAAAGTTGCAGAAAGATGCAAACCATTTAAAGATATGTCACCATTGAATATTATGGGCTTCAATTAATTTTATACCACAATCAGAAATACCTATTTTTTTAAAAATGTTTTATAAAGTTAAACTTCTATAAGAAAAAACTGGTTTCGTACATACATTCCATAAATTTAAAAAATAGTATTAAGTATATATGTAACAAAGGCATAATTTCTGCATTCATTTAAAGCTAACATACTACCATGTTCGTTGGCCTTACGAATGCAATTTTCGAATAAGGATTAACCAAATGGGACATTCTACTTTAGTTGAGGATAAAAGGTCCAAAATTTAAAATTTTTAATTTAGGTTTTTTTCTTACTAGATCTATAATTCCGTCCATTGTGCGCCGGTAACAAAAGAGTTCCTATTAAAGAATGAAATAGCTCTCATCGTTCTATGGTCAGGTTTGGTTGGTTTTAAAAAAATGCTTTTTTTAAGCCGGGTTTGTAAGGATACGCTCAATTTTTCCGAGGTAACTTTGCTTGAAACCAGAAAGTGGCAGATAAAACTCAGTTTGAGATCTGGATTCTGCTTTAAAAGTTCTACAAAAAAATAATTTCCACCAAAAATAAATTTTCATAAATAAAAAAAACCCGAAGCTCAAAGATGTGTGGACATATCAAAGTGCAGTTTTCACCAAAAGTCAAAAAGGGGGGTTGGGTTTTCTTTATCTCCGTTAGAAGTACCCGTATCCATATAAAAGTGCCTAATTTGAATCACCCTTTACATAAAGGATATACCTGATAATGTAGACGTCAAACCCGAATTTTTACATACATGTTTGTTACAGGCACTTATGTCAGGCGCCCTTTGGTCTCGCGCTCTTTTGTCAAGCACTTTTTTGTAGAGCGATTTTTAACTACAGAGCCAAATGTAAACACAAAACTACAAAAATTACCTATTGTATTTTTAAATTATTTACGCCTCTAGACTATTTAGCTTAATATTTATTCTTATTTTAAATTGCAAAGTGTACAATTTTTTTGTTGGTCCCATTTATTTATTTTTCTTCAATTAAAATTTTTCGAAAGGATGGGATTTTATTTACTAATATTTAAAAAAAATAACCTGCCTCCCCCCCCCCCAAACAACCCACGTTATAGGCCTCCTTCTTTTTTTACTTTTGCTGTCACAACTCTGTCATCCCCCCAAATCTATATTTATACAATAAATCTCTAGATATGCCATTTCTGTACATTGATTGAGATACCTAAAATTCAATTATTATTTCCAGCATGGTTATGGTCAGTATTTTTGACTGTTCGTTATATATTTATCGTTATTTCTGCGACTACACAGTTGCTAATTTTAAATATCATTCCGTAGGTTAAGGAAGAATAACTAAGTTATAGTTATCGTTATTTTTATTTACTTGTTTTCGAAATATTTTTGAAAATCCTATTTATAAAATTGCTAAATTTACTGAAAAGGTGCTTATCATCGCCTTCATCTTTTTTAATTCGAAGAAAATCTGTAAAAAAGTTGGGCTATATTTAACAAAAAAAGTTTGTTTATATTTAACGTCAACTACAAAAGTGAATCTGACCAAAAAGTCTTACTGCGAACATTCCGTTACAATTTAAATTAGGGGTATTAATAAACAACAATTTTTGAATTTTGAATTAAAATTTTTATATTACAAAATAAATTGATACTTTAACAACAGGTACTTAAATGATTGCATAGAAATTTTTAACTATAAATAAGCAGGACTGTAAATCAGAGATTTGTGTTGTACTGCTTATAAGGAATACACTAAATGTAAAATTTACTATGTGATAAGCGTAAACATATTAACAATATTGATTTTAAAAACTAAAGGTAGTTACATTAAATTATATAAAATTAGTTGTTTAGGATTAAATAGGTACATTACAAATTAACTACAAAAGAAACTAAAAAAAAAAAAAAAAAAAATATTATGCAGGTACATAGATAGTAATAATACAATTTTGCAAATTCGTTTAGCAAGATCAATAGTGATTGAGTTGTTTTTAAAGGTTACAGAATTTCATCTAACACATCATGAGTTAATAATATTAATTAAAAGTATTATAAGCAGGTACTAAATAGGTAAAAATTGAAGAAAAATTGAAAAAATGCTTTGCTTTTTGATGTTTAACTTTAGAAACTTTAGATATATAGATATTAAATGAAATCTTTGTATATTCCATAGTTATTCAAGAAATGTTTCTTTAATTTTATTTTAAACTTTGTGTTTTTAATTGATAATTTTTTAATTTCTTCTGGAATTTTATTAACTATTTTTGGAGCAATGTATATAATTTGTCTTTGCGTTAATGAAAGGTTGTGTCTTATAGTTTTGAGCTTATTGTTAGTGTTGGCTCTGGTGTTATGTATGTGTTCTGTTTTAAGAAAAAGAGAGGGATGTTTTCTGTAGAAGATGACAGCTATTTTGAAATATAAAAATCTAACTGGTAGAATTTGACTCTCTTGGAATAAACAAATACTGGGATATCTAAAAGGTTTTTTAAAAATAATTTTAATTGCGTACTTTTGTAAAGAAGATAGATGTTTGAGATTATTATGGTATACTCCTCCCCACCCTATTATTCCATAGGTTAATATTGACTGAAAAAGTGCAAAATAGAACATTTTAGCTAATCTAAAGTTTACTATTTTTGAAATTATTTTAAGTTTGTATATTACACAGCGTAACTTTTTATTAATCATTTCAATATGTTTTTGCCATTTTAAATTTTGGTCAATATATATACCTAAATATTTAACTTCTCTTGCGCGTGATATTTTGTTTGTACATTGTTTGCATTCATTTGAACAATCTATTTTGTGTATGGTTATATTTTCAAAGTTTGGTGATGAATTTTTGTAACAAGTGAATGCCATGAAGTTTGTTTTATTTAAATTCAGAGTTAAAAGGCAGGCATCTAGATTATTTTTAAGAATTTTTAAGCCTTCTTCAGTTTTTTGTTTTGCTTCTTCCCAGGTTTCCCCTTCGACAATGAAGACAGTGTCATCCGCATACGATATTATTAATCCAGGAAGTTTAGTTTTTAAAATGGTGTTGATGTATATTAAAAAAAGAACAGGCCCTAAGACTGTTCCTTGAGGCACTCCATACTTTATATATTGATAATCACTTAATTCATTTTTAATTTTAACAAACTGTTTTCTAAATGATAAGTATTCTCTAAAAATTTTGTGACTTACACCTCTTATTCCTATATTTTCAAGAATTGATAATAGTTTTGGATGGGAGACGGTGTCAAATGCTTTTTTCAGGTCCAAGAAAGTAGCTATAACCTTTTTTTTGTTATCAAGTGAATCTGAAATTGAATTTGTTAATAAAAATATTGCATTTTCAGTTCCCTTTTGTTCTCTGAAACCATACTGATGATTAAAAAGTAGATTGTTTTTTTCCAAATATGTCATTAGTTGGTTTTTTATGCATTTTTCGAGAATTTTAGAAATATTACTTAAAAGGGATATTGGACGATAGTTGTCACATTTTAATATTGAGTTGCTTTTGTGAATTGGTGTTATGACAGCAGTTTTTAATTTGTCAGGGAAAACTCCTTGTGTAAGGCATAAGTTGAAGATGTGGGACAATATTGGAGCTATTATTTCTTTAATATATTTTAGAGTACTGCATTGGATTGAGTCAAGTCCTGGGCTAGAATTACTTTTTAAGTTGTTAATTATGTTTATAATTTCTGATAATGTTATGGGTGACCAAAATAATGATTTATTGCTGTTAGGTTCATTGCTATTTTTAATTTTAATATTTTTATTTATTTTTTCTGCTAGGTTGTTTCCAATGTTAGTAAAAAATTTGTTAAATTCGTTTGCTATGTCTTTTGGCTCAGTTATTAGTTGGTTTTGGTAGTTTTCTAGTTTGTTTATTGATTTATGTTTTTTATTATTTTGGTTTCCAGTTACCTCATTCGTGATTCTCCAAATTTCTTTTATATTTCCATTTGTTTGGTTTAGTTTTTCTTTATAGAAGTTTTCTTTTGAAGATACAATTAGTTGGTTTATTATGTTTCTATATTTTTTATATTGCTTTTTATAATCTTCATTCAGAGGGTTTTTTTTTGATAGAATCCAGAAGCTGTCTCTTTTTTTCATTGAGTTGATTATTCCATTTGTAATCCAAGGTTTAAGTTTAATTTTTTGTCTATACGTTTTTGTTTCTGTGCTGTTTTCTATTGATTGTAATAAGATTTTTTCAAAATTACTGTAGGCTGTCTCAGGGTTTTGTTCATTTAATACTGAGTTTATATTGTTTGATATGAGTTCACATTTTAATTTTAAATTGTCAATTTTTTTAAAAATAATAGGCTCTACTGATTTTTTAGATGACAAAGTGGGTGAGTTCCACGATATAAGGCAAGATATTGGATAGTGATCTGTGATATGGGTTTCCAACACACTGAAATTTATGTTGGGTTGCTGTATGCTGTTATTTATTTTAATAAAACAGTGATCTATGCATGTTGAACTATTAAATGATACTCTTGTAGGTTTATCGATGTAATTAAGGTATCCAAAAGAAAGCAGAACATTTAAGTAATCATTGTTTTCTGAGTTGAGAATATCAATGTTTGTGTCTCCGATGAAAAATTCAAGTGTTTCTTTACAATTAGATAAACAGATGTGTAATGACTCGGTAAATAAATTTATTTCATTTTTTGTGTATCTTGGAAGTCTGTAGAGGGTTGTAATTCCAATTTTTTCATTATTTTTTTGAAAGGTAGTGCGAAGAAATTTAAAATTATCAAGTTGTTTTATAGAAAAGTCAGGATTTAAAGTATTTTTTACATAAATGATGGTTCCATCATGACTTGTAATTTTTGATTGATTATAAAATGCTGTGTACCCATCAATATTATGTGATAATATATCAAAGATTTCAAAAGTTTCTGAAAAAATTATCACATCCAAGTTTTCATGTTCATTATTGTTAAAGATTAAATTTTTGATATATGTTAAAACCTGGTCAAGATTTTTATGGATGCTGCAAATATTAATGTGAAAAACTGATATACCCTGTGTTTTTTTTATACTTGATTCTAGTTTTTCCAAGTTTATATAGTTAAACTTAACTTTTTCAATTTCTAAATCTAGAGGCAAATTTTTATCCATACAAGAGAAAAATTAGACAAAATTTAGTATATAAATTAAATAAATAAGAAATTTAGAGAGTGATAAATAATCAAAATTAAAGAAACTATTTAAATATTTTCTTTATAGTAGTCTACTTGTTCTTTATAAAGTCTGACCTTTTTTTCTCTAATTAGGCAATTATCCTCATCCATTGAATCATGGTTGACATCTCGGGTTGCATCAAAATTGTCCTTTACGTGTTTACAATTTATGCACATTGGTGTTTGGCTTTTGCAGTGTTGCCTTTTGTGATTTTCTGATTTTCTGCTCAAATTTACGATTTTAGTTTCATTTTAAGTCAAAAATTGCATTTTAAGTAAGTGTTATTTTCTCAAAAAATTTTGCCTGTCCCGCCCCCTCTACATTTGAGCCCAGTCTGCGCTTGTAAGCACCTGTTTCCTTTTGTATCAATTATGGGCACATTTTTATTTCAAATTAAGTTTTTTTATTATTTATCCTTAACCCCCCCCCCCCCCCCGAATCTAAAATTCCTGGGTACGCTACTTAAGTGTAGTATAAGTACCGTTTTCTGCCATTTTTTATTTTTTATGAAAGATTCTTTACAGAGGCACCTATTACTAGGGTCCTTGGGACCCAAAATCCGCGACCGCCAAACTTTTTTTTTAAATTTTTTTTGTTCTTTTTTTATTTTTTCCCTAATACAAACCAACCCTAACCTAAACCAACCCATAAAATAAAAAAAAAAACACATTACAACCCCTCGCCCCCCCGGCACCGTCTTCCATAACCTCTTACCCTCCCGCCCCCCAGGACTAACCGAACCAAAAATGCAAAAAAGATTGATCATTACTCCCTTCTATTTTTATGATCATAGCCCATCTCTACTTGGCTAAGCAGTCTGGGCGGCACCAGCCATCGTAGAATTGTCGGGCCTTTCAGCCAAAACGAAAAAAAAACAAACCCGAGTTAAGATGGCGGAGATGTGGTTAGAATGTTGTGACATCTGATAGTTTTTTCTCAATTTTTTCGTGATAAACTCTAATTGTTTCGGACGTTTTACGGCGGTTTTATAGTGCACTATCGAGACTGTTATTGGCATAACTTTTAAAGCAAATGGTGCAAAGGTAAGTGAGAAAGTTTAATGTTTTTATGCTGATGCTATGTAGACACCCACCCACGAACTTTTTCGCGATTCGCAAAATAATTCTTGCTTGACTTGTGTACTAGAAAATCACGGTCTCTAGGGAGCGTGCTAGAACCTCCTTTTGTAAAGGCTGTGCCTAAAGTTACGGCAGTTGTTCAGTTCTACATTTTGCCCTTTATGTGGTTGGCTGGCGCTTTTCTGTGTTTGGCAAGGTTAGGTCAGATTTTAACTAATAGGATTTAGTCTCAGATTCAGTTTTGTTGAGTTTCTCGTAAAGAAGTCAGTTTGCCACTGGCATAACCTCGGTCATAAAATTTGTGCTAAAGCTATGACAGCCTGTGTAAGGACCATCATATGTCACTTTCATACACTTACACGCCATTCCGAATTGCTGTGGACTGGTTTTTTGACACTGACACTGAAAGTTCGATTTAGCTTCTGTGTTTAATTGTCAGCTGCCATATTAAAATTGGTCCAGAAAATTTGGAATGAAGTGTAGCTTTTGCTTTTTATTAAAGTACTACATCTCTAAAGTTAGCCGTGCAAAGTCAGCAGTGCAAAGATTTCATGCTTGGAAAAATTAGTGCTAATTAAATACCAAGTCACAAAATTTTGTGCTTTTGTAGTTAGTACCCATTATAGATAGCAGCTAGAATGATCCACAAAAGTTGTAGAGTGGTCTGAATGGTCCAGAAAATTACATGCTGCCATTTCAAAAGGAAAATTCTATATCTTTTACTTTTTTCAGCATATATTTTAAAATTAACTTGGTTCACTGCTACCTTTAGGTCATTCACATATTTGAGTTCTTGTGAAAGAAGACGTGGTGGTGTTTTTGATATTGGAATAAATTAGTGCTATTTAGGTGCTAACTAAATGCCAAGTAACCAAATTTTGTGCTCTTTTAGTTTCCGAGATATGGCTTGCACCGCTAGCACCAAGTTAATTTTTAAAAAAATGCAGAAAAAGTAAACATTACAACCCCCAAAGTAAAAAATATAGAATTTTTTTATTTGGCGCTTTGTCAAAAATCAAGATTTTGAGAAAGCATGTTCTAAAACATTGACATAGACCTTTTTAGCCTGGTCGCCGATATTAAAGATTGGAATAACTTCTGACTGAACGCATTTATATCCTGACAAATGTACTCTGCTTGGTAGTCTGAATGTCTCTCCAGATGTATCTTAAAGGCTGGTTCATGGTTAAATTCCTTTTCCTTTTCTGTAACGTTTTCTTTTAATTTCCTTAAATAAAAAGCTGGTTCATGCTAAAATTCCTTTTACTTAACTTGAGTCATTAATGTTGACACTAATGACAGTCAAACTCACTATTTTGGAAATGTTCAATATCAATTTCTGCAATAACTACTGCTTGAAATATTTAAAAGAAAACAATCAATTTTGAGGTTAGAAAAACGTCCACAAATATTTTTCTGGCCTCACTAGTAATAATAATAATAATAATAATAATAATAATAATAATAATACTCTTTATTAGCTACATAGTCTAACAATAATTCAATTTTAACACACTTTGTTAATTCCTAAAATAGTGCGAGATCACAATACTTATTAAACATAAAAAATGTCACTAACTAACTTTAACAGAAATAATAATATATAAAGTCATGATTAAGTACAAATATTACAATTAATAGATATAATAAAATTTGATTCAGATCTATAGTTACTTTAAAATAAAAATAAAACTACAATTACAATCATTACTATTAACAGAATAATAAAATTTTAAACATTTCCGTTAAAAAGTGCTGAAACAGCTCTCAACTATGTCAACTACATAAAAATTTGTAAATAGAACTAAAAAATTCACCCAAAACAGTTAAAAATTATTCTCCTTTATTTTAAGGAAGTAACAAGAAAAACATTACCAATTAGGCTCCAATTACATTTGTAGTAGATACCTAGTTAAATTTTATTTAATATTTTACAAAACTAAAAATGATACCAACACTCATTATTAAAATTTATTAAAAATGTCAAAAACAACAGTAAGAGTAAAAACAAAGACTGACAATAAAGAAATATAAAATACAAAACACTGTTTAGCAAACTGGATTATTATATCACACAAAATTACCAATTGACTAGCAGAAAACTTATTGTGTCATTTTTCTCTTAACAAAAGCAATGCAATGCTTCTTAAAAGATGCTATTGTAACAGCTTCTTTTGTTTCTTAAGGTAAAGAATTAAATAACTGTAGCCCTTCTGTAAATATTGTTTTATGAGCAGCTTTATTATAATTAATATAAAAATATTGTATTGATCTTGCTCTGGTGTTTATATTGTGTATTTTATGAACATATTGTATTTCTTCTGATAGATATTCTGGTAGTGTACCTGTTCTTAATCAATATAAAAATTTCAATACATTGAATTCAGCTCTCTGAGAGACATTAAGAAAATTCAAGGTGTCTAACATTGTCTTGATTGGTGTTCTTTTTTTGCATAGTAAAATAGCTCTCATTGTTCTGTTCTGAATTTTTTGCAAACAGTCTATTTGACCCTTACTCATAAAATGAATAAAAGTACCATAATACACTTTATTACTTAACCTCCATAAGAAACCAATTTTTTTTGCCATTTTGTTCTTAATATATTCACAATGTTCCCGAAAACTTAGTTGCTCATCAATGGTAAAACCAAGATACTTAAATTTATGTACGTTTTCTATTGGGAAATCGTCAATCTTATCTGACTTTATTCCCTCTAGATTAAAATTCAAATTATATCGCGTTCCAATTATTATAAACTGATTTATCTATATTTAACTTTAAACCATTATTTTTTAACACACATGCAACACAATTTTTCCATTTCTTTTTTCTTAAGTTAAATATTGCTTAACTTTAAAGGTCATTCCTTAAGGTTCAAGGAACAAGATTGGAAAAGAAACAAGCATGAACACCCATGAGATTTAATAATTTTTAAAGGAAAAAGTTAAGGCTGGTTCATGCTTAAATTCCAAAATACATCAGGCAGGAATATTGGAGGTGCTAATAGCTGTCAAAAGCTCAAATCGTGTTCAAAATGCGTTTAAACCATTTCATGAAAATGGTCCAGATTTAAAGATGTCATTATTCCCTCAATGTCAATAAAGGCTACCAAATTGGCACAAGATTCACTCTCAGACTAATTCTTAACATTAGGCTAACAATATTATATAAAAATGTTACTAACAATTTAGGATTTATGTCAAAGTATTAAAACACCTTATAAAGAACAATTGGTCAAGCAGTTGGTATAGTAAAATCCAGGTATTTCCCATTTAATGGTGGAATTTTTTTATACATTAAGGGCAGATAGAATCTATAAAACTAGAGCAAACTCAGACTTTTGCAAGACAGATTGTTCATTAGTATAATAAAATAAGTAAGATTTTGTTTTTTTTTTTGGTCTAGGAAACATTTTTGCTGTTCCCCAGTGTATTTTAACAACAAACGAAAATTAAGACGAAAATATAGGAAATTAAATTGATTGTTACAAATTTTAACCTTATTATCATGGTTTTCTATATAAACAAAATCATTTCCTACTCAACAAAATTTTACAAATTTAATATAGTACTTACATGCTTCTTTGGCCACATCAATCACAAAGCAAAAGTATCGAGAGAAACACAAAAACTTTTAAAAAGCAGCCAAAACTTATTTTCTTTTTTATTTGGTACAAATTCAAGTTAATAAGGTTATAACAAAACCAGTAATTTAAAAATAAATATCACATTCCATAAAAAAATCAGAATAACAGTTTTTACAATTCTAATCCTACTCAGTCTAAAGTACCCTCTTTAATTTATTTTTAAAGGATTCAAAAGATCCATTAAAAACATCTACCCTATTCTCTCTGTTTCAAAAATCTAAAGTTCTATCCATAAAAGACTGTCTCCCATAGTTAGTCCTATGAAACCCAATAAAAAATAAATTATTTTGTCTCAACATTCTTTGTGGAACAGCAAATTTGACTTGAGAAAGTAAAAATGGACATGAAATCATTTCATCTAATAACTTGAAAATAACAGAGACATCAAACATAGTCCTTCTCTCCTCCAGTGGAAGAAATCTGACATAATTTAAAATGTTAGCATAGTTATGGTCAGAAATAAGCCCTAAATTATATTTATAATTGCAAAATCTTAAAAACTTGTGCTGCACACTTTCTATCATGGACTTATAAATGTTATATTGTGGAGTCCAAATAACTGAGCCATATTCAAGCTGTGACCTAACCAAGCCACAATAGACAGACCTGACCGCATCCAAAGATAAATCCTGACAATTCCTAAGAGTAAAGCCCAACATTCTGTTGGCCTTTACAACCAGTTGTTTCATATGGTCAGTAAAATGTAAACCGGAATCAAACAGTATCCCTAAGTCCTTAGCTACCTCACTTATTTTAAGTTGGTGACCGTCTATTGAATAGGAGGATTCAATTTTATTTTTTTGTTGACTAAATGAAATCTGGAAACATTTGTCAACATTCAGATCTAACAAGTTTTTCTTACACCAGTTGGATAGACTGTCAACCAAAAACAGCTTAAGATCATCGGCAAACATCAAGAATTCACAGTTGTTTAGTTGATCTTTTAGGTCATTTACAAACAGACTGAACAATAAGGGAGAACAATGTCCCCCCTGGGGCATACCAGAACTGAATAACCTTTGACAAAAAATTACCAACTTTAACAATGACCTTTCTATCTCTCAGAAAACTAAGTAACCAGTTTGCCAATCTCTCAGAAAAACCCAAATTTATCAACTTCTTAATAAGCAAATCATGATTGACTCTGTCAAATATCTTAGAGAAGTCGGTATACACATTATCCACCTGGTATCCCTTTTCCAAGGCATCTGTCAGTTTACTGTGGTAAATTAGTAAATTGGTCAATGTGGAACGACCCCCCCCCCCTAAATCCATGTTGTTCATCAATGAAGATTTCTTTACACTGCCAGTTTAAGTGATTATACATCAAGCTATCAAAAACCTTTGGGATAGAGGACTGTATAGAAACACTACGGTAATTTTTGATATCATTCCTTCATCCTGATTTAAAAATTGGTGAAATATAGCTTTCTTTCCACATTTCTGGAAAAATTGATGTATTTAAGGACAGGTTAAATAGCATACATAGTGGAAGAGATAGAGAATAAGCATTGTTTCAAAACTATATTTGGTATCCCATCCGGCCCTATCATTAAATTATTTGGTAGAGATCCTAATTTATCAAACACCTCAGAAACACTTAGGATAGGACAATCCACATATAGTTGACTGAAAGACTTATCTAGTGGTGTCGGGTTTCTATTAGCATAGACTGTTGAGAAATAATCAGCAAATAAGTCCACAATCTCTTCGCCATTTGAAGCTACAGATGCATTAAGAACCATATTTTTTGGAATACTATTTGATGTACGTTTTTTATTAACAAATTTCCAGAAATTTCTCGGATTTTTGGTGAGATCTGCATTTATAGAAGTCACAAAGTTTTTGTAACATTCTTTACTTAACCTCTTACACCTAGCTCTCAGTTCGCTAAATTTAAAGTAATCTCTAACATTGCCAGTTATCTGATATTTTTTATGTTTACTTTTCTTGAGTAAAATTTTCTTAATTCACTGGAAAAATAAGAAGGAAAGGTCGATGTCTTGAATTTTTTATATGGTACAAAACACTGATTCCATAATTCAAATGTCTGTAAAATTCTGTTAAAACCCCCTCCATATTGCGATTACTAAAAACTTAGTCCCAATTGATTGAAAATAAATATTCATTTAAGCCTTGATAATTACCATTTTTAAAATCAAAATAAAAATACTCAACTTTAAGAAAATCAGACTTAACATTTTTGAAATTAAAGGTACATAAATATGATTTATGATGGATAGAGTCACTAAACAGTGGGGTCAAACCATATCAAGTCAACCAGGCAATAGTTTTGACCATCTCCGATTTTAATGATTTTTGGTACACTTATCCGTCTTATCAAAAAACTCAAAAATCCAAAAAATCAAATTTTTTGGATAAGCGGTTTTTGTTTTATTGATTTTTGAAAAATCAAGAAATTGACCAATATGTCCTTGACAGACACTTACAAAAATAGTAATATCTCAAAAACTATTGATCCTATAGAAGCGAGTGATAGCTCATTTTGAAGGGTTTCTAAAGACCTTTTTAAAGATGTGTGACACAATATAGTTTGTTTAATTTTTTTTGTTCTTAATTAAAACAAATTTTTTTTTGAAAAATCTCAAAAACACATTTTTTAATTTTTTTCAAAAAAATATTTCTTTTTTTTTCAATGTTTTTTTTAACATTTTTGGAAAATTTTAGGATGGAGAAATAATGGAGTCATACTTTAAAAAAATAATAAGATATTTAATACAGGGCTAATTTACCTAATATGGGTATAACAAAAAATGAAAAGTAAGAATAATAGAAAATTTACAATAAAAAATATTTAGGTTGCTAATTTTTTTTGTAAAATATTTGGGGAATCTGTCATTTCTCCCAATACCTTCGTGTAACTTTCAAAAGTTAATGTGTCTCCTTCATAAGTAAGGTTTTTAGGGACATATTTGTCCATGTTAGAGATAACAACTGCTTTTGTTTTTTCTGTGTTCATAATGAGTTGGTTGTTAACACAGTATTCAGACACTTTACCTAGTACGTCAAAATATTCCTCATGGATGTTCCCCTCCCGATAAACCGGCATCACTACGTTGGCATCATCTGCGTAATTGGCCAGAAGGTTTGGATTTTTGATGACATGGTTTAGATCATTAAGATAAATAACAAAGAGCAGAGGACCAATAATACTTCCCTGCGATTCCTGTCATTATGACGTTTGATTCTGACGTTATTTTATTGTTGTTCAAATTTATTGTAACTTTTTGTGGACTTTCAGTCAGATACGAGCAAAATAAATCCAAAGCACTTCCTCTAACCCCGTACGCTTCTAATTTTTCCAAAAGAATTTCATAATTTATTGTATTAAATGCTTTTGATAAATCCAAAAAAAGTCCACAGGCCGCTCCCCTAGATTCAAGAGTCGAAATTATTGACTTGTTCAACTCTAAAAGAGCCTATTCTGTAGACCTTTCCGGGAGAAAGTCATGTTGAAAATCGTTTAAAAGTGAATTTGTTAGAAAAAAATCTAACAGCCTCTTATGTATTAATAACTCTACCCTAAAATTATTAGCAGAGCCACAACACACAAAAAAAAACAAGTAAAAATGTAGGTAGGTATTCGTTACTATTATGGTTGTTCATCCTGTTCCTTGTGTTCCTTGGAAAGTTTCATTCGACAATTGTCACAAATTTTCATGCCAGTCTCCACCACTTTAAAGGAAGTCATCCAATTTGTGACATTCCGTAACTTTCCTGAATGTTTCTTCTGACTTAATGGATCACAACACCACAAAAAATTTTGTCCATTGTTTTGGCTTATTTTGTGCCATTTTACAACACACGACTCCGATAAATGTTTTAAATTAAAAAATAGCAATTTATCACATAAACCGCAGGTTTGCAATTAATTATTGTCAAAACTTTTCCTGTCTGAACCAGAAATGATACAAATATGGGTAAGGGCCAATAAAAAGTAATGGGAGGAGCTAAACATTTGCAGGAATTAACATGTTTAAATGTATAATAGGTGGGTGAAAAGATCTTGGGTGGAGGGGAGGACAATTGAAGAAATACTCAAAATTTTGCAGGAATAAACAAGTTTGGAAAAACCTTTTATGTATCTTATTTACAAGACTGGGAGCAATTGACAAGTTTTTAGATATAAAGAGTAAATATATAGGTATTTATCAAAAAATGTATGGTTTTTTCCTGCAAGGTTTTTTATATTATTTTTAAAAAAATAGAACCAATAACTTCTCCATCCTGAAATTTTCCAAAAATATTAAAAAAATACTGAAAAAAAATAGTATTTTTTTGAAAAAAATTCAAAATGGTGTTTTCAAGATTTTTCAAAAAAAAATATTAAAAAAATTTAAAAAAAAATAAAAACAAAAAATTACATGGTGATACACATCGTTAAAAAGGTCTTTAAAAAATCTTCGCTTCTATAGGACCAATAGTTTTTGAGATATTGCTGTTTTTGTAAGTGCCTGTCAAGGGCATATTGGTCAATTTCTTTATTTTCAAAAATCAATAAAACAAAAACCGCTTATCCAAAAAATTTAATTTTTTGGATTTTTAAGTTTTTGGATCAGAAGAATAAGTGTACCAAAAATAATCAAAATCGGAGATGGTCAAAACGAAAAGTGACTTTTTTTTGGTTGATTTACAATTAGCTGAACTGTCATTTGTAAATAATAAGTCTAGAAAGACATTTCTACTGCTAGGAATATCAAGCCTTTGGTACATGTTGTAATATAAGTCTGTGCCAAATGTAATGCCGGGGAATTTGAGGAGCACATCACTCCCACTCCATTTTCAGCATTTGACCATTGTGCCTCTGTCAAGTTGAAATCTCCTGCTATATAACATTTTGTGTCCTAAATTTATGTAACAGTGTCACATTCGATTTTTTTAACAAGTATGTGACTTGCATGGCTGGGTAAAATTATTTTTTTTTTAAATTTGCCTCTAACTTGTTAATTATTGATTCACACAACATAAAAAATATATTTTAGTGCTTTAAAATCTCTGATCTTTAAAATTACATTATCAAAAAGTAAAAAAAAAATAAAATAAAAGAAAATATGCTCTGTCAGGACTCAAACCAGTATTCTAAAGATGATACATCAAGGTTTCAGCGCCTTACAACATATAATAATATAAGTGATCAAGAAATTTCTTTAAATCTAAACAGCAAGTGACAGTCCTCCTATGCATTTTTGTTGTATTTTTTTGTTTATTACATTATTTGTAGTTTGTTGCATTTGCTTTTTTTTCTGTTTTTTAAGTGTTTTGTATAACATTTTAAACTGCTTTTTAAGTATTTTGTAGGACATTGATTTTTTTAAATGTTAAAAATAAAAATTTTGATAATTCATTTTTAAGACAAAAATTCTGACAAAACCTTTGTGATGCAATTCATACCTCTATTCTATTCTATTCTATTCTTAGACCACTAGGCCATCTCGGTTTTGTTAAGGACGTCACCAATTCACGGTATATTAATGCAGTAATGGCATTGGTTGATACGATTTTTACAGAAAACAGGAAATTGTTTTTTTTATATTATCAAGTTAATTAATTGTTTTTAATCAATAAAATAAATATAAAAATTATCAGTTGCATTAAAAAAAAATTTATATACAAATTATGAATCACAATAATTTGATAGAATTATAATTTGGCGAAATTAAAAAAAAACTGAAAATATATAATTTCGTCGAACTGTAAAAAAATCTAATCATAAAATGATCGTGTGTTACTGATGCGAATACATATAAATTTATACTTATTTTTCCTTTTGTGGCAAGTTATCAAAACAATTGCAGGATTTTCATAAAAACGATAAACTTTTTCATATCATTCCTTTTTTAAAAATTTTCGCCATATTTGACTTAAAAGTTTCATTAATTTTGGAATTTTTGTAGAAAAATTACAATTGTATTTGGTCATTTCCTAATAAGCAACCAAGTTTGTTTTAAAGTTGACATTAATTGAGCTCACAATACTGCTGCTTTCATGTGATCATTAATAAACTAAACACAATAAAGAACCAAATTTGTTTTAAATTTGACATTTAAAAACTTACAATACTGTGTCATATCATGTAACTGTAGAAGCAAATTTGTTCTTTCTTTAAAATAATGTTTTTTTTTCAGTTACTTTATCGTTTACATTTCTTGTTAAAACCAAGATTATATTATTAACGTAAAATTAGCGCTTCTTTCATGTATCAGCGATACTTCCACATAGAATGTTAATTTTGAATGTACATTTTATTGTTTTAAAAAATTTTTGTTAATGTATACAAAGATACATCAATTCTACATTTTTTCAACGTTGAAAACCTGAAATGTAACAGACCTTGCTTAGTGGGTACCTATTTATAAGCAGTTATTTCAAAACCCTTTTTTTTTCTCCAGATTAAATTGTACCAAATTGTGTTTTTTTTTATAATGAGTGAAGTTGGCAACTGGAGAAATTAAAAAAAAATAAGGACAGTCCTTCAACCAGTGTTGCCAATTGGCTCTTTTTTATCAATTGGACTTTTTATGGACTTTTTACGGACTTTAAATAAAATCGGACTTTTATCGAACTTTTTGTTTTCCGAATATTGTGCCTATAAATACAACATCGCGGTGCCTGCAAGTAGACGAAATGAGTACCACGTGATCGTCAGACTTAATATAATTAGATGACCACGTGACCATTTCAAAACGTTTGTGAACAACAAAAAATTCATAAAATGAATCGAAAGAAGAATTTCTAAATTGGCGTTGGCAACACTGCCCTGGACAAGCGATTGTCTTGCAGAAAAAGTAGTTTTTAATCTTCAAAAGTTGTTTTTTTGAAACTGCGTGAAATTGGCACCTGGAAAATAAAAAAAAAAGAATGGATTGGCTAAGGGGTGGAAATACGAAAATTTTGCCTGGACAATCCTGTAATTGCTTTGAACAAAGATAATCAAAAAGTGTTTTTTTGAAAACGAACAAACCATCTGACAATCACGGTCATACCTTGGACGATAGATTTAGATTAAAATATGTTGAAAAATGTAATAATCGAATGCAAGCGTGAAGTTGACACACGTATTGAACAATCATGGTCAATCGCTGGACAATCGATTAACATAAAAAAAACTCAAGATTTTTCATTTTGGGGTGCCATATTCACATAGGGGTTACAAATTGGTTGCGAAATCGCGACATCTCTTTAATATTGCTTTGGAAAACCTTAAGAAAATTGCGAAATCATCTAAAAAGTGGCTGCTAGTGGCTGCCACAGTTACTTCCTCGGCAACCACTAGGTTAAAATTTTTGACTCAATATCGCATTTAAACGAATTTTGCACTTTTTTGATGATTTTAAAAGGATTTTGCAATGGGTCGCGATTTCGCAACCAATTTGTGACGCGATTTGCCGAGTGGTTACCTCCTTGGTGTAAATACTGGTATTTATATGGGCTAAACTAAACCATAACTAAAATAGCCAGAATCTCTGGGGCTATTTTTAGCCTAAATTTATGTAAAACAGTTTATGCTAAGGATAGAAGTGGGCTTGAAATTAATGAAGTCAGGAAAGATTGTTTTTCAATCTCCAAGTATTTTGCTATAGGTATATTATGGTGAAAAACAGAGCTTTAAAAAAGTGTGTGTTGGCATAAAAAGAGGTCCATACATACGCCTTTTTTCTAGTGTTTAAAACTTAGTTTAAAGTTTTGATGAATTAAAACTTTGTTTAATTTGGTATCCATAAAAAAATATAGATGAAAAAAATCTTTGATCTACCAAAATCAGTCCTGAGGAAACTTTGTCGTGTGTGATCGCCCTTACATATTTAATACAATAGAGAGAAACAAGTTTAAAAAAAAAAGTATAAAAAAATGTTTGTTTTTCCATTGTATGGAGAGCTAAAACGATGTTTTGAAAAGGTTTTTTAAACTGAAATAAGATCGCAAGTTGGCGTAAAACATTGTAAACATGTTACATTATCCTTTGTAAAAGCATGAACACAGCATAAACACTACGAAGGTGCTTAGATAAGATCTTTTTGAATTTTCAATTTGTAGGACCAATATAACTTATTTCCTTTTTTTAATAAACCCCTCATCGAGCCCTCATTGGGCGCATGACCCATTTTAGCTCCTGTAACTTGTTCATGGTCTTTTTTGACATTTCAAGAGAGAAATCTTCGTTTAAGTACAGGGCAAACGTTTAAAGAGAGATTTGAAGGACCTTTAATATCATTTACTACGTTTATACGCGCCTTCAACCGGTTTTATGTAAGGACGGTTTTAAATAATCCTTCATTAAATTAAACAAAAGCAAATAAATCAACTAAGTTAAACAACAGATTTTTCGGTAAAACCAGGGTTGAGATTTCTTTAGGTTTGAAGCAATGAACTTGCGTTTTATAGCGATAAACCGCTTTCTTAAGTAGCTTTAAAATAAAAGCGATTTAGTGCTTTAAATGGTTTTAGTGGTGTTTATACGACAGATTTTTCAAACCGTCCTTATTTAAAAGCACTTTAAGAGGCCCATATAAACAAAGTAAATGATAAATACATGCGTATGTACAGCAACAATGCAGCGTATGAGGTGAATTAAAAGAATGTAAAAAAAGTGGCAAATATTTTTTACTTTATTTTCTTGATCATTTACAGGCACCACTCTACCACTTTCTTGGGCCATTTCCGAGGTCATTTCCTTCTCTCTAAGGTAGGGGTCGCTAGCAGTGCAGGCCAAATAGCTTGTCCCTACAAAAAATAATGCATTCAATGGTATTAAAATGTAATCAGTATTAATGCTTTTGAATATTCTTGTATGCTGCCCAATCCTCTAACCCGAACATGAATATTCAGATTTTATCCCAACCAATACTTTTTTGTCCGAAACTGTTTGGATTACATTTACATTACTTATTACATATATATTTTAATAGTTTCCAATAGCATTTCAAGGATATCCATCTGAATTATTTCTATCTAAATTCATTTTTTATCTCTTTTAATACTTTTTATTACCTTCCTTTATTAATACAAGTCAATCAACTTTCAAGGAATAATTTTTTATACATTGGAATAATCTATTCATTTGAATACTTGTATGCACATTAATTTTTTATCGCTTTAAATTTTGATACCTTCCTTTATTAATATAACTGAATGAACTTTTAATGATTCATAATTTATACATTTTAATACTTTCCAATACCATTTTAAATCTATCCATTTGAATGGCTTTTTGTTGGTTTATTAATACAAGTGACTGAAGTTTTAGCGATTCATTTTGTATACATTTCAAAACTTTTCAATACAATTTTAAATATACCGATGGAAATACTTGTATTTACATTAATTTTTTATCCCTTTAAATACACTTTAATACCTTTTTTATTAATACAACTAAATGAACTTTTAACGAGTGAATGAACTTTCACTAATTTATGAAAATTATATTTTTATGCCTTTAAATACTTTTTAATAACTTCCTTTACTAATACAACTGAATAAACTTTTAACGAATCATTTTTTATACATTTAAATAGTTTCCAATACCATTTTAAATCCATTCATTTAAATACTTGTATGCAAATTAATTTTTTATCTCTTTGGATACATTTTAATACCTTCCTAAAAATAATACAACTGAATGAACTTTTAGCGATTAATTTTTTATACATTTGAAGACTATCCAATACCAATTCAAATTTAATCAATTCTGGTGAATTCAGTTATTATTCGTTTGAATACTTTTTAATACCTTCCTTTATTAATACAAGTAAATGCACTTAACGCTTAATTTTTTATACATATGAATACTTTTCAATGCCATTTTAAACATATTCATTTGAATACTTGTATGCAAATTAATTTTGTATCCCTTTGAATACATTTTAATACCTTCCTAAATTAATACAACTGAATTAAGTTTTAACGATTAATTTTGTATACAGACCGCTTCAAGCTACTGCGAACATAGGGCGAAAGAAGTCTAATTTGCCAGTGTACGTACATGCAGAGACACCGCACGCCTATCAGTGAAGCAACCAACACTCAGGCTTCCGATCGCCATTCGCTGCCGTTCGCCGCCGTTTGCCTTGTATTTAGTACGCCTCTAACCACGGTGCTGTGTGGAGCGTAGTCAATGAAACCGGAATTTGGTCAATAAATACGCAAATTTTTATAACGTAATTTTCTTATTTTTTGTCACTGATAAATAAGAGCGTTTTATTGTCAACTGCTCAGATTTATCAGTGACGACGTGTTACAATGAAAATAATAAGGAGAAACAAAATAAAAGCAAGTTCTCAAAATAAAATAATACATTCTAAAAACCAAAAAGATTCTCCCAGTCAAAAAAAAATTAAAGCAAATGTTCGAAAAGTCCTCCTTGCTCGGCTAGACAATATCCGAGCCTACTATAAAAAACCCCTTCCAACATTTCCAAGCATGTTAGGGGTGATAATTTGAAAAGCTTCTTCAAAAACAGATAGAAGTCATTAGGAGCAAGATCGGGAGATCGAGCTGGCCATAAAATAGTTCCCCGTGTACTTATAACCCGATTAGGAAATACATTATCAAGATATTCCCTAACAAGGCCAACATTGTGAGCGGAACAACCATCTTGTTGAAACCATGTTTCACCAAATCTTACACCTAACAACTGCCTAGCAGTTGGAATAATGTGCTGCTGCAGTAGATCCAAGTATCTAGGACCATTCAAATTGCAATTGCCGTTAATAAAAAATGGCCCAATTACGTGTTCCTCTACAATACCCCCCCCCAAACATTTAGTTTTTGGGGATACTGTGTTCTTACGTCAAAATACAAATGCAAATTTTCCCTCGACCAATATCGAACGTGTGTTGGGTTATGACGATTTGACCATTTGACCATCTGCACTTTTTCGGCAACTTCGTAGACATCCATTTTTAGTTTTAAAAATGTATTATTTCAATTAAGAACTTACCCATCTGTTTCTCGAGCAAGGCAGAAATAAAACAAAATAATAAAAACAAAATGAATTTCCAAAAGATAACACTGCAGCGTGCTTCGAATCCACCTCGGTCGTACGGCACGGAGAGTAAATTGGACTTGATTCCCCCTATGTTCGCAGTAGCTTGAAGCGGTCTGTACATTTGAATAGTATCCAATACCATTTTAAATCTAATCAATTCTGATTATTATCATTATTATCGCTTCAAATACTTTTTAATACCTTCTTTTATTGATACAAGTATGCACTTTCAACGATTCATTTTGTGTGTGAATGTCTGTGCAAATTAATTTTTTAACCTATTGAATACATTTTAATACCCCTTTATTAATACAACTGAATTAACTTTTAACAATTAATTTTTTATACATTTCAATACTGTCCAATACTATTTTAAATCTAATCAATTCCGGTGAGTTCTGTTATTTCCAACATGTTGATAATAGACGTCCTTTAAGTTAGCAGACCACCTGTGACAGATCAAAGATTTTATGATTGGATTAGTAAGTGCTTATTAAGTCCCGATTTAATTGCTCTAGTGGTTTTGGAGATATTAATTGATGTGCTAGCTTAAAAAAAAGTTAGCAGACCTATTGTTAAAAAACATGCCTGGTGATAAAAAAAGGGTTGTAAATGGAATTACTAATTAAGTGATCTACGTTTAAAATAAAAAAAGCACTCTGCCCCCCCCCTTAGGAAAAAACGTTATTAATGCTAACTTGGGCAGAACAAATGTGGGAAATTGCTTTAGTGAGTTAAAATTTGACTTTTTTGTTACATACGTAGCGAGTGCAGTTAGTTCGCATCCACCATAAAATAGGACCTCGTTCAAAATATTGCATAAACAAATTTTGGCTTTGTTTTGAACACGTTGTTTAAATAATAGCTAAAACTACCTATTTTAATCCAATTATTTACTTTTACAGTTGGTATTTTCTTCTATGGTACATTCCTACGAGGGTTGAAATTAACCTTTAAAATTTGAGATGAAAAATGTGAAAATTTGACCATCATTATTGATTGATTGATTGAAGAGGTCGTTATTTTTGGAATAGGAGTATATATGTGCCATGGGTGAACCGATTTTGATAACAGTGGTATCGCTGGAATGCTAAGAATCACGAGATTGCTGTAGAGGTTATATTTTATTTTAAAAAAAACTAAATAAAAACTACGTACCCGACTGCTAGCTCTGAATTAATATGGCTTAGTACAGAATAATCTAGAATGCCACTGCAAAACATTAGTAAAACTATTTTGAAAACGGGAGAACATGATGATGGAGGATGTTTTGTAATGATAATTTTTTGCAGATTTAAAAAATTCCGAAATGTTGTTTTAAACTGCTCCTACTGGAACTGTCTCAATAATAAGCAAAAAAATAAAGAATTTTGTAAGTTCTCAGTAAATAACGAAAAAATATTTATTTTGTGGGTGAAAAACTGTTTTTACTATAGCATTAATACCGTTTTTTCCAAAGGGAGGGTCTAGAGTGTTGTTTTTAATGTTTAAAGTGGAGCACTTAAATAGCACTTAATTAGTAAATTCATTTGCACCTGTTTTTTTTATCACCAGTCATGTTTTTTAACAATTGGTCTGCCAACTTTTTTTTAAGCTAGCAGATCAATCAGTATCTCAAAAACCACTGGAGCAAACAAATCGAGACTTGGTTAATTAAGTGGCACTTAAATAGCACTTAAATGTCGATAAACAAAAAAGTCAATTTTTAAGTCGCTAAAGCCATTTCCCACATTTGTTCTGCTCAAGATAGCATTAATACCGTTTTTTTATAAGGGGGGGGGTGGAGAGTACTTTTTCGATGTTGAACGTAAAGCACTTAAATAGCACTTAATTAGTATATCCATTTACACCCCTTTTTTATCACAAGGTATGTTTTTTAATAATTGTTCTTCTAACTTTTTTTTTTTAAGCTAGCAGATCAATAACTACCTTAAAAACCACTGGAGCAATTAAATCGGGACTTTGGTACTTAATTAGCACTTTATAATCCAATCATAAAATCGTTTGATAGTTATTATTATTAAGCTTTAAAGCCAGCTGTAAAAAACTAAAAATAATTAAATTCGGTTGGGTTTAAGAAAAAATCCATTTATGTTAACGTTAGGAATAGGGCTAATACTAGCTGGACCGCTCGGCGGATTTTAAAATAAATATTTTTATGCAGTAAAGTGTTCTGTGATGAAATATGTTGTCTAATTATTTTTTTCAAAAACACCCATTTTTTGAAACACGACCCTATGTGCTTCTTTTATTTCTGCCTGTTATCCCACCTGAAACCGTTAAATAAGTGTTCATGAAATTAAATAAAAAAATTGCATTTGGACCGATTAGTCTGACAGAAGTTTGGTCGAAATAAACAGAGTCTAAGGGTAGTTTCAAAAAATTCCAACTTTTTAACAAAAGAAGCCGTATCAATTTGCGGTTTACACAATTCCATGAATTTATGTCCCAATTCAAAAATATTGGCAAATTCTTGGTTGCTGCGCTATTTCTAAAAGACGATTTTTATTAATCTTTTCCGTACCACCTATACAAGATAGAGTAAAAGGCGCGTTTTTTAACGTGGTTCCCCTGTAGGCCTTTGGTGGTTGGTGGTGGGGACGGGTCACTACCGATTGTTTGGTGTTGGGTGCTGTTTAACAAAAATTTGGAATAGAACCTTCCCACTAAGCAGAAACCTGTTACATTTACATTACCTTAACGTATTTTTGTGACTGTTACTTAACACAGCTTGTAACCTTAACGAGGATATTACATTGCCAGTACATCAATTGCCCTAAACATTTACGTAACAGTGTTACATTCGATTTTTTTTGACAAGTATGTGACTTGCATGTAACATTTAATGTTACAAGGCTAGGTAAACTTATTTTTTTAAATTTACCTCTCTAACTTGTTAAATATTGGTTCAAAGAACATAAAAAATATATTTTTGTGCTTTAAAATCTCTGATCTTCGTGATTGCATCTTAAACAAATAAAACAAAATAATCAAAATCTAGGCCATCTCGGATTTGTTAAGAAATGTCACCAATTCACGGTATATTAATGCAGTGGTGAAAATAAGAAATTGCTTTTTTTATTATCAATTCATCAATTAATTGTTTTTAATAAATAAAATACATGTAAAAAGGTTTTAGTTGCAATAAAAAAAAAAATTATATACAAATATTGAATCACAATAATTTACTCGAATCATAATTTGCCGAAATTAAAAACTGAAAATAACTACCTAGGTATATATATGTATATGTAATTTCGTCGGACCGTAAAAAAATCAAATCACAAAATCAATAAAATGATCGTACGTTATTGCGTACATTTATACTTATTTTTCCTTTTGTTGGAAGTTATCAAAAGAATTACAATATTTATTTTTTCAAAAATTTTCGCCATATTTGGGTTCAAAGTTTCATTAATTTTGGAATTTTTGCATAAAACTTACAATTGTATTTGGTCATTTTCCAATAAACAACCAAGTTTCACAATACTGCTGCTTTCATGCCATGATTAATATAAACTAAACTTGTTTCAACTTTGATGTTTATTACACTTACAATAGTGTATTTTGTCATGTCACAATAAAGAACCAAATTTGTTTTAAATTTGACATTTAAACAAACAATGTTATGTTTCAGTTACTTTTTTTTCTTGTTAAATCCAAGTTAAATATTAACTTAAAAATAGCGCTTCATTTGTGTATCAGCGATACTTTCACATAGAATGTTAATTTTGAACTTACATTTTACTTTTTTCAAACATTTTTCTTAACGTATACAAAGTTACATCAATTCTAATTTTTTTCAACGTTTAAAACCTGGAATGTAACAGACCTTACTTAGCGGGTTTCTTGTGTAGAATTTAATTGCAAACATTTTTGTTCTTGTATTTTTTCCGCCTCTAAACGACGGTTTACTAATTATTTGAGAAAAATTAACACAATATACAAGCTAGGCTTGGTTTCTAGCATAAAAGGGATGTTGGGTCATTCTACAAAATATGTGCAAAACAAAGTCATCAATAAATTTAAAAAAATAAAAACTAAGTACTTCTGTTTTTTACTGAATAATACTAAATAATACACCATTGGCAACTAAATGTATTGCAACTAATTTTTTTTTTATATTTTTACTATATTAACAATATCTGAGATCTCAGCCTTTGTTAATGTCATCCCTATTAACTTCCAATATTTTGATATATTTTTGGAAGAAATGGTTAACACACCACCGGACCATACACTATTTTGCAAAATATAAACTCAAAAAATATTTATTTAAAGTTAAATTAAGAGCTAAACAAAAAATACTTCTGTTTTATCTAAAAAAAATTACTGTCGTCGATGTATACCCTCAGTTTTGTTAGCAAAATTTAGTTTCCACACATACTTATAGATGAAAGCATTAAGGTGATTTTTCAGTATCCCTGAGTCTCCTTTAGGTATTTGAGGGAGCAGATGGATCAGTGCTGATGTTATTAGTTTTTTTTTTAATTTTAAGTTAAAAAGCAGGTAAGGGTCACGCATATATTCTCAACAGTTACTGCCCATACAAAAAATGACGTTAAAAAACTAAATGCTACATAATGATTCATTAAAAGTCATAAACAACACAAGGTTAAATCATGCCCCGCCATCTTACTGTTATTTAGTTAGGCGGAAAATTTTAATGTTTTCCACGGTTTTGTTAACATCAGTTTTATAAACATTGGTGATAACTTGAGGTACAGTTAACAAAGTTGAGATTTTTACTTTAAGAATTTACGAATTTACTAAAGTTACATAAGGCCTGTTTATTTTTTACTTAGTGCTTATTCTTAGTGAATATTGAATTTGTATTTTTTGATAAGAAGTTTGTTTTTTATTTTACTTAAAAAATCTTTTATTAGTAGGCAATAATTATTCACTTAAGAAGTTACCTTTTTCATAAGTTTCTTGTTTTTGTTTTTAGTTAAGGAGTTCTTTTCTTATTTTACTTAAAAAATCTTAAATAAACATTTTGTTAAACAAATTTCTCAGTTTTGTTATCCTTACCTCAGCTTAGTTAAACCGCTTTAATTTTGCTTTCAGAAAATGTAAAGTAAATCTTAATTTACACATATTTTGTAGAAGGACTCTGTTGTGGACACTTTAGGGGTGGAAACCTTTTGGGGTTTTATTTCTACCCCTATTTAGAATATATATACAGGGTAGATTCTTTAAAGGAAACGGTGCTTCTAGCGGGTTAGAATTTGGTTTTACAAAAAAATCCAAAAACACTTCAAGTGAGATTTTTAATTTTTTTTAATCGTGCTGTCTTGGATTTTTTTTTATGTCATTTTGTTTACGAGGTATGGCAAAAAAATTTATTTTTTAAATAGGACACCCTGTATAGTTTGACATTTTTTAATTCTAAAAAAAATTATCTTTTTGACAATACCACACACTAATACTCTATCTCTTATGGTTTCCAAGATAGAGGCATTTAAACTTGCATGGAATTGCTGTCCACCGCTACTGTGTGGTATTGCTGAAGAGACAGTTGTTTGCAGATTTCAAAAATTGCAAAATATACAGGGTGTCCTATTTAAAAAAATAAAAAATTGCCATACCTCGTAAACTAAATGACATAGACAAAATCCAATATAGCGCGATTAAAGAGAATTAAAAATCTCAGTTGCCTGTTTTTGGATTTTTTTATTCAACCAAATTCTAACCCGCTAGAAGCACCGTTCCGTTTAAAGAATCGACCCTGTATATACAAATTATAAAATCTTTATAATTTTTCCTCCTAAAAAGTATAATTTTTGTGTAGGTACTGGAGAAAAATTGTTAGAAGCTACTTAGTAGAAAATAAATCAATAAACGCTTGAACATTATTTTACATCCTTCCTACTTGCTTCGTGTTGGATTCACGCCATAAGAACACATAAAAACGTTTTATGGTAATATCTCAGAAACCAAAGCTCTAAACATATTTTTGGTTATGACATGTATTATTGACAAAATAAAAGTTTTATTATAATCTGAAAACTGTAGATTGATACGACGTTTCATTTAAGTTGGGATTTTTTAAAAATTTCCACCCTTAAAAAACATCATATAGTTATTTTGACCAAAATCCTGTCAGATCCTAGATGGTTGGATGCTATTTTTTTAAATTATTTTAATAAAAACATGCGTAGCGATTTCGGTGAGATCACAATTGAAAAAAAAGAAGCACATATGCTGGTGTTTCTACAAATTGTATTTCTGAAAAAAAATGTATGCAATATATTTTTAGCCATCCGTACATAGTATGAAGGCTATTGGGATCGTCAAAAAAAAAGTTTTTTTATTTCCACTAAATAGGTTCTTTGGGTCAAAAAAGACCTAAATACAAAATTTTGTCATGTCTGTCTGTAACACGATTACTCAAAAACCGCTTAACCGATTTTGATCAAATGTGGCACAAAAATTTTCTAGCACCAGGCGATGAGCTGATTAGTTTTTGGTGGGGGTGCGGTGCGGGGTTGGTAGGAGGGGGGATTAAGCTTTTAAAAAAGTTGTAACTCACGAACCGTAGAAGCATTTTTCAAATTTGCATATTTTTCTTTTTGTGCGTTTTTCTCTTAAACCTAGCAGAAAACTGTTTTCAATATGTTTGGAGCGCTTTATCTAGCGTGTAATGTAAGAACTTTAATAACTTAAGAATGCTTTATTTGATATAAAATATAGGTTAAATTATAACAATAATAAAACACTTTAATAACTAAGTTGAAAATAACTTCATTTTAATACGTTATTAGGTAATAAATTAGGTACTTTCTTCAGAGCTGGATGTGCTAGGAATGCTTTATTTGATATTAAATATAGGTTGAATCCTCGGTTGAATCATAACAACAATGGTTTATAAAACAACATTTACTCAACACTCAAGTTTAACAAAAGATCATATACATACTCAATAAATAACCTACATCTTTTCCTATTGATGGCTTAATTTTCCCAATTGTTTCACAATGCTCTAACCTATACTACAAGCGAACAAAGGAAGGATTTTTAGGGAGATTATGGGAATATGTAAAAATTCATCCTGTTGGGATTACTACTACTACTACGCTAAGTATTTTCTATACCGGGTGTCCCAAGGTGAGTGGCCTATTAGAATATTTTGGAAACTATACAATAGAAACTTATTTCAAACTTTCTATTCTAACTACACTACTAACTACATGGTCTTATCATGTAAAGTATATTCATAAAATACTTTCGTATATGCAGTGTTACCGTTTACAGAAAATCTTGACAACAACTTTGTTATTTTAAATAAAACACCCCGCATATTTTTGCATTTTTGGATTCTACAAAAAATTCTATACATTTTATGTATAACGTCCTTATCTATCTTCAGCTGTTTTTAAAATATTGACAGGTGCAAGTTGCCATGTTAAGGATAAAACAAAACGGTTTTGACATTCCTAACCCAGGGTTAAATTAACATTGGAATATTTTAAGCCTGGTTTAATTCTAAAAATAGTTTAAAGCGATAGCTTGTGAAAAACCAAGATAGGAATGTAAAAACCGTTTTACTCTATCTATGACAGGCTGTCAAAGTTAAAAAATGTAAATTTTCACCTGTCAATATTTTAAAAACAGTTGAAAATAGATATAGGACATTATACATAAAATGTACCTAAAATATTTTGTAGAATTTAAAAATGCTAAAATATACAGGGTGGTCAATTTAAAATAAGAAAGTTGTTGCCAAGTTTTCCTGCAAATGGCAACACTGAAAATATGAAAGTATTTCATAAAGATAGTTTACATGGACTAATGTTAGAATAGAAAGTTTGAAAAGTTTCCATCGTATAGTTCCCAAAATATTCTAATAGGTTACTCACCTTGGGACAGTCGGTATATAAAAATTCCAAGTCTCTCTGAATCAAAAGTTGGGTACTTTAGAATACCTGGAGAGTATTGACGATCACTGGAGAATGTTGAAGACAGCAATAACATCTGCCTCCAAAGAAACGGTCGGCTACACACAAAGAAAACATCAAGACTGGTTTGATGAGCACGACAAAGAAATTCAAGACCTTATTGAGAGGAAGACAAAAGCCCATAATGCTTGGAAAAGCCACCCTAACTCTAACAAAAGGAAAAGGTAATATCAAGAAGCCAAAGCAGAAGTACAAAGGCAAACACGTAGATCAAAAAACCAATGGTGGACAACAAAATCACATGAAATGCAACATCTAGCTGAGTCCATCAACTGCAACACCAGCGCCTTCTTTCAAGGTATCAATCCCCTACGATCCAAAGGTGGAACAAGGCTGCTTAAAGACAGATCCTCTATCAATTCACGATGGAAAGAACACTTCCAAGAACTATTCAACAGAGAGTCTCAGGTCGATAATGACATCTTCGACAAAATTCCGGAGAAAACTACACAACAATAGCTAAGTGAGATTAACTATTACGTGGACTTATGTTAGAATAGAAAGTTTAAAAAGTTTCTATTGTATAGTTTCCAAAATATTTGTATATATGAACTTTTTGATAAGTTGTTTTTTTTGCTGTTTTGTTTATATATACTTCTTATTTGTCTACTTTAGGTTTCTAATCACCGCTTTCTCAGAGACCGTTATAACAGTCAGTATTGTCAGTTGCGGCCGTATTCCAATATATCCCTAATAATAAAATGAATCTTGGCAAACTCAAAAACATACTTGTCCAGGTGTGGGTGTGAAAGTTGCATATTTATTTTATTAGACTTTTTTTCGGGCTAATATTAGACAATACTCGTTTAAATGACAAACATGTTGTTATTGTTAAAAACTATTTGAAACATTGTTTTTCCAAAATTTGCTTTACTGACTTGTCCAGGTGTGGGTGACAAAGTTGCATATTTACTTTATTAGGCTTATTTTTTTTAGGCTAATATTACTCGTCCGCCATGTCACCCGATTTCATAAAAATATAACAATTTTGTGCCAATTTTTCAATTTTTTTTGGCCGTCACAACACAAAAAATTCCCGAAAGTAGGGTTAAGCTAAAAAAAATGGCAAATAGTTGTCAAGAACGTCAAATACGCCCAGACACAGCCAAGATGCGGCCCAGTATAATTCCTCCACAAATAAGGGCAGGTCCTAACCTTATTAGTGTCGGCACTAAATAGTGTCGTTCTTGCGCATTCGTATCAACAGCGTCAAAATAGTGCCAGAGCAGGCTTCTTTTTGTCGCGGTTGGTCCTAAAATTTCCCAAAAGTATAAGCAACAGAAGGATTGTGTAATAATATGGAACATTGTTTAAATTTACAGTTAATTGTTTATGTTTACATGTGTATATAATCAAAAGTTTTTAATTTTTATGAATTTCCGCATTATACTTAAATTTTCATATCAAAAATGCTATGACGTCATCTATTAGCTGACATAAAGAGAACAAATGGACGTAGATAGCACATCCTGTGAAGATCCATACCATGAGAACCGCAACTATTCTGAACCGGCAAAATAGGCTGGTTTCGATTCTGTTCAGGATGCGCTGTCTACATCGATTTTTTCTGTTCGTGTCAGCTACTAGATGACGTCATAGCATTTTTGATATGAAAATTTAAGTATAATCCGGAAATTCATAAAAATCAAAAACTTTTGATTATATACACTTGTAAAGATAAACAATTATCTGTAAAGTTAAACAATATTCAAAGATATTACACAATCGAGGTCTCCTTTTTTTGCATATACTTTTGGGAAATTTGAGGACCAAGGTTAACCATAGTCGGGACAAAAAGAAAACTGCTGGCTTTATTAGTGCCGCGCCCTAACTGAGTTTCAATACTTCCCTATTAACTCCCAATGAAGCCTAGTCAAAATGCCGAGGCAAACACTCTTCTTGACGCGAGTAGACTGCGTCAGGCATTCGCAGTAGATTTTTCGACTTTGACCTTGCCCAGAGCCAATCCTGTTTTTCAAAGTTATTATTGTTACACATTTTGCAACACTTAGGCCATTATAGTATCTTTTAGTTATATGGCAGCCGCATATACCGAGGTTTTTGAGTCAATTCGTTCGTTAAAATTATCATATATTTTTACGGATGTTCTCGACCAAAAAAAAAGTCTGTCAATTCACAGTTAGAAAAAGTAAAACAAGGCTAATTAAATGCTTTTCAGAAACTTTTAACACGATTTTTTTTTTGGATACGCGTTTCTATTTATTAAAAATAGGTTAAATTATTCTTTTTGGAAAGTTACCAAAAAAATTTCCCCAATTTAAAATTTCGAAAGATATACTAGATGTCACTCTAACTTGCAAGGATCGCTTGATGATGTATTTCTTTGTTTTTGAAAATTGTTGTATTCTAATTTTGTTGTTATTGTTTTGGAAGTAGGCGTTTGCTTGAAATAAATGCTTAATTAATGAAAAACATCACCCTAAACGTAGCAGTTGCGAGTGATTTAAAAACGCGAGTCGCGACTTGTAATCACTATTTTTGTTTACTTCAAAAAAACGGAACAAAGATGCAAATAACTAGAGTAAAAAAAGCACAGTTTGGCGGCAACAAATCTAAAAAAACTCAAACTCAACATCCAATGAGAGCTCGTAATTTTTATACTATAAATCAAGGGCGGCCGTGGAAGACACAACAATGGTTTCTATGGTAACCTACATTGATCACTTTGGTGCGGCCATCTTAATTTCTGACAGCTACTTATTTATACACGTGAAATACACTAAAAAATTGCTTAAATTTTAAGTAAGGATAATTCAATTTTGTAATATTTTTCTTCATATTTGGGTATTTTATTTGGTATTTTCTTTTGCACCGGTAACCAAAAAAGCCATAGTTTGTTTATTTGCGAACAGTTACTAAAATCGTGTTTTTGATGAAGGTATAAAAAAATTATTTTATTTAAAAGCAATGGCGGATTCTAGGGCGTTTCTAGTGTTAATTCTAGAATTTTTAAATATAAAGGAATCTAGGAAGGGGTATCTAGATTTCGTACGAAACACAGGCCTTAAAAGCGCCGCAGGCCAAAATTTTAAACAAATTTTACTAAATTGACTGAATATCCGCAACTTAGATGCTTGTTTTGTCCAGTTTTTTGCCTTAAATGGTTGTTACTTTTAGTTCCGTGAACCGATTTAAATGAAATAAAGCCTAAAGACAGAAAGACAGACAGATAGACAACCGGACAAACAGAGAACTATCTAGAAATTTATTATACAGGGTTCGTCAGCGAAAGTTTGGATACGGGAATAGGCTACGTCGAGTAAGAAGGCTATTTAACTCAAATGTACTAAGAGAGATGCCTAGCTACGGAATGTTGTGAAGTGGACAATTTAGGAAAAGTGATTCAGTCTTTACAAATTATTGACGCCACTCTTACATACGCAGCTTGCAAACCATTACCTTGAACGCGCAGAAGCGAATAAGTAAAGCTAGCAACACACGATGCATCTTTTTCATGCATCAAATTTTCTAATAACAGGTTAAAAGGAGATACAACAAAAGTTGAATCGTGTGTTCCTAGCTTAAGAAACTAGGTTTTAACTTAAATACTTATTATTTATTAGCTTTTTGAGTGCTTTCTGGTGCATAAGTCCTGGTGATTTTCAAAACGTAAAGAAAGAATTTTTATGGTTAGGTACCTAAAGAGTAAGGGTTTTCACGATTTAATTGGGCCCATAATTTTGAAAATTATGAGTACATAACTGCCCTATAAACAATTTGTGACGGATAAATATGGCCCAATATAAATTTTCAGTTATTCGTTCAGTGGACCACTGAAGGTATAATAGCAGATGTCTAGCCGGTAACTTTTTGTCTAACTTGGGAATGCTGGCCCATCAGTAACTTAACCGACCACATCATTGGCTCAATGGTAAACCGTTGCTGGATCAGTAAGGAAAAAATATTGGCATAATGAAGGACTTTTTTCACATAGTCATTGGTCCAATGTAGGTGTTCTCCATCTAACTAGATACTTAAATCCTAAAATATAGCTTTAAATAAAATAAAAAATATATTTTTATGCTCAAAAAACCATGACATGTCAATATATCCTAAGAAAAAAAAATCGATCAAAAATTAAAAAAAAAAGTGGGATGGTGACGGGATTCGAACCGTTAACGTCCAGATTACCAAGCCAATGCTATAACCACTGGACCATTGCGGCTTTAGAAAAATCTCCATTTTTCCGGTATATCAACGTTTTTTATTTATATTTAAGTCCACTATGGACATTGGGAATTTATTTCTCATTCTGTTATCTAATGTTTTGCCTAGCATTTGTCCATGACTTGTTGATTTGATCGTTCGTATTATTCGACTATAAAAACTTATGTCGCACTGATGATCACGTGAAACACGTTTATGCGTCTGGTCTCCAAGTCGCAACCGGTATGTATTCTTGTGGTACACCGGTGTATTTTGTAAAGTTCGCTTTATTGCTACCGATTTGTCATAGTAAAATGCCCGACTGGTGGATGGACTGTGTCTGAAACCAGTCAGTGGTAGAACTGGTGGAGGAGGCCAAAAATCCAATACTTTTCTGGTGGTAAAACTCTCTTTTTTATTTATATAAAGGGTCTGGCTGAAAATAGTTATGAACCTATATCGGAGAGACGTAGTTTTTTCTTCAATGGCCCAACAAAGTGAACCAATATCGAAGTGACGTACCTTTTTCTTTAGTGGGCCAACAACAAAGTCCAGTGTATTTAAGATGAAGATTCTTGGTCGATTCAACATCGAATGAGATTTGGCGAAACAACTGTATTGGCACACCAACTGAAGATAGTCAGTGAGCCACTGATGTATGGTCTAGTATCGGAGAGCTGTAGTTTTTTCTTTAATGGCTTAACAACAAAGTCCGTTGTATTTAAAATGAAGATTCGGCGATTCAATAACGAATTAGTATTGGCAAAATAACTGTGTTGTCAGACCAACTGAAGTTATTCAGTGAGTCCGTTGTATTTAAGATGAAGATTCTTCTCCATCCATTCAACATCGAATTAGTATTGGCAAAACAACTTTGTTGGCAAATTAACTGATGTTCGTCAGCGGTCCTTTAAATAATTTCCGTCACAGTTACCCAAAAGTCAGTCAGCCATCCAACCAATGAAGAACCATAGAGAAAGTAATAGCTACGCTAGAGTGACCGATACTGGTTTATATTTGAGGAACATTGTTTGACGGCGACACGAGCGCAGCCGGTGGCTACAGGAAGGAACTAATTGTACAGCCAGACGCCTAATAAAATACATATATTATTTGGGTTAATTTTTTACTGACACTTACTTGTTTAATAATAAAAAGATATGAAAAAACTTAACAGACGCCGTATTTTCATACTTTTTAGTATTAAAAAAGTAATGCATTCGCGAAAGGTTTTAGCTCTATACAAACATTAATCAACTTTGTACTGTTCCATGCAGCTAAAAACCGTTCTTTAGCTTACAAAAAGTTTTATAATTATGTTGAGGAATATTATCAAATATTAAAGGTAACAACATTTTATTATATTATTTTCTTTTATTAGTTGGGAAAAAATCCCAGTATTAAAGTCTTACAGATTTTATAAATGTTTTAACCTATATCTCTTTTTTTGGTTGTATTTTAACCTATGAACTTCTTGCTTATCTCTATATAAATCATCACAATATTTTCTTCAGAGATTGAGTTCACAAAAATCTAAACTCCAATTTTCGGCACTCTTCAAATAGTCCCATGTTCTCTATATAGCTAATCCCATAAACTCGCGCGATTTCCCACCAAAACTGATTAAAATAACTCACTTTTGAAAATCTAAAAAACCGCTTGCCAGACTTTGACAACCAATGGCAAAAACCGGCAGGTACAAAATTAAAATTGTGTGACATATATTTCGACATTGAAAAATTTTCTGTCTTGATTTTATGATCATATAGAAAGAGATAGTTGGAGCAAGGAAGGTGTTTACTTAATACAAGCATTACTTTCAATCTCCGCCGCAATGCGCTACAGGAACGTAGTTTCTGCGCGGCCCTATCTTTCTGTTAGTCTCCGTAAGTTATTATGTTGTCTCTGTGAAGAACCATCAGAAATCCGTCACACCTTGTTTATAGGGTGGTTGTAGACCATGTAAACAGGATGGCCATGTACTAGCTCGTGCCGTTCCTCCTGAAAGGGTAGAACGTGATGAGATGGTACCGTGTTTGACATGGACGATTTCTGAGCAGGTGGATATTGAAAAATGGATAAAAATTCTATAAGGTAAAGTGCTCTCAGGAGTTGCTTAAGGTTGATTATTTACTTTCGTTGCATGCAGTTTTGTAACTACAGAATATTTTGTTTAGAGACGAGTTGAGGGCCAAAATCGGGGATGTAGCTCTCACAGTTACCCCTGAAATGCTCGCAAATCCTCGCCGGGATTTTTTTTTTATGATTGGCAGGGATATTGGGATTCCCAAGGTGAGCATCTGATAATTAAAAAGTAGGGCTTAAATTTGTACCTCTATTTTTAAACCCGCTTCTCAGGGTTTACGTGTGGTTTATGTTTGAAACACCAGATTTTCGTGACTGCAAGATGGCACTCGGAAAGTCTTTAAGCATTCAAAAAATTATAATCAGAAAGGAATATCCTGCGCTTTTAATTTTTTGTAACGACTAACGCCATTTTTTTGATATTATCGCAAACAGAAATGCCGTCGATATTTTTTCTCAGACGAAGTTTTGTAGTAAGCACGTCGTATATACACCTGAAAATCTTTTAATCTAACTCCAAAGTAATTGTTTTAGTAATTAGGTAGGGAGTAATTAAACCCTTCGTAGGACTCCTCAAAACTAAAGATTTTCTCTGCATCACCAACAGATTATGCAAAAAATTACTTTTTTCAAAGGAACGAAAGCAAAAAGTTGAAGAGATTGGTTTGGAATGTGACAAGAAATTAATTATTTAGAACAGCTGAATTGATCGCCAAGAGAATATCCAATCTGCGATAGCACAGGAAACTTAAAGAAGAAAAATAATGAAAAACTTTAATTTTTATTTATTAAAAATTAAAAATTATTTTTTTTAAATTCTAACGTGCGATTTTTGGTCAAAAAATTTAATAAAATTTTAGTTTGTTACTTTAATAATGCTAATGGCGGGACAATTACCCCTATTGCCCGTTTTGGATCCGAGCCTGCTTCATTTCGTTAAAGCCTTTGCAACTGCCTCGAGACAACTCTTGTAGTGTGTGGCGACTTTAAGCTCGGTTTTCAAACGGCACGATCGATTCAGGAAACCCAGATACTTTTCAAACTCAATCGAAAGAGCACGGTATTCGGCAAAAATCTTGTTAAAGAATTTTTTTTTTCTTTTGACGGTTTCTGTTTTTGGACTAAAATGACAAAATTTGTGTATTTTTTAAAGGAAATAATAGAGAAAATCGCGGCGGCAACGCGCATCGGTTTTATGTGCTTTTTGTCACTATCGCTCTTACTCGATGCCCATTTTACGATATCCAGACTTTCGCTGTCTTACCCTGTTGTTGTTTTTTTACCACAGGTGGGCAACTCATACTGTCCTCTCTTTCTAGTTTTTTTTTTTATATTTGCATGTAAAACCGATTTTATGAAATGGACTTATGTTTTGTTTTCTCTTTTTATAATTTCCCCATCCAGTTTTTGAATGATGATGACTTTTTTGGTTAGTAAAATATGCCAAGCTTTGATTAAAAAAACAGTAGGTTCACGGAAGTTTTAAAAATGTTAATAGTAGGTAAAATAGAAAAAAATATTGATTTATTATTTTATTCCTCTGTCTCTTAAAATAATAATATATATTATTATTTAAATTTAACTTATCTCATGGTCAAGCCATGATAGTAATTTAAGGCTAAAAATATTTTAGCATAATTTAAGGGGTAACGTTTTGGATTAAGCAATTTTTACTATGTTTTTCACATTTTTATGGCATGGTATTGCTCACATTAGCGGTACATAAAGTCGGCATAGCATGACTCGGCACTATTTCTGATAGTTCGGCACGAAGGTTGAAAGGTTTTTGACATTTTTTTCATGTAAACATGTCATCTAAACATGCTCATATTCTGACTTTCTTAAAGTTGACAAATTCAAGTTAATAGGGACCTATCGGTATATCGGTATATAAAAGGTTATTGAAGAGAGAGGACCTATCGGTATATAAAGTCAACATAGCCTGTCTCGGAACTTTTTCTGACAGTTCCGCATGAAGGTTGAAAGATTTCTGACATTTTTGTCATATAAACATGTCATCCAAACATGCTCATATTGAGTCATTCTTAAAGTTGACAAATTAAAGTTAATGCCGTCCTTTATTAAAGGTAGTCACAAACATTATGAAAGTCGACATTATTTTGATAGCAAAGATGGCATATTTAGACAACAACAATGTCAGAAACCTTTTAACCTTTGTGCGTAATTGTCAAAAATAGTGCCGTCTTTATTAAAGTAAGGCTATGCCGACTTTATGTACCGATAAGTCTCCATTGACGTCCTTTATTAAAGGCAGGCAGAAACATTATGAAAGTCGACATTATTTTGATAGCAAAGATGACATATTTAGTCAAAAATAGTGCCGTCTTTATTAAAGACAGGCTATGCCGACTTTATGTACCGATAAGTTCCTATTTTAAGGCTTTCTTTCCAAACTTTCCATTTCTATAATAAAACACTGAAATTTTTCAAGTTTCGACTGTTTTTTAGGCGTTCAAAAAAAGTACTGCCATAAAACATTTTTTCTCTGTTAAAATAAAAAATATTTAGAGACAGAGGGCAGAATTTTAGAGGTAGATGGAGAAATAAATTAGTGCAAAAATATTTAAAGTTGTTAAAGAGACACAGCAGGCTATAAAAAAGTATTTTAGATAAAGATGGGCATAATTTAAGACAATTGTTTACTAAAAATTTCTGTTATGTCATCTGTCTGTTATCTTGAGTGGTGTCGTGCATATGATTTTTATTTTGCCATTTTTATCCAAAAAACAGCAACAAAATTGTAATTTTTCAAAGCGTAAAGTGTGTAACACATAAGGTGGTATTAATTTCTTTTAATCAGAGTTCTTTACGGTCTTTAAATTTACCAACAAACGTGTCCTACTAAAGTGTATTTTAGCACATCTAAAAATAATTTAACAGGTATTTAAGATAATTATTTTAAGGGTCGTCGTGGCTTTACCATAATGGTCAAGTCATGATAGTAATTTAAGGCTTAAAATATTTTAGCATAATTTATGGGGTAACGTTTTTGATTAAGGAATTTTTGCTATGTTTTTCACATTTTTATGCGATGATTTTGCCCACATTTTAAAGCTTTCTTTCCAAACTTTCGATTCTAGAATAAAACCTTCACATTTATAGAAATATTTAGAGAGAGAGGTCAGAATTTTAGAGGTAGATGGAGAGATATTTTAGTAAAGTGCAAACCTATTTAAGGTTATTGAAGAGAGACAGCAGGCTTTAAAAAAGTATTTTAGAGAAAGATGGACATAATTTAAGGCAACTGTTTACTACAAATTTCTGTCATCATCTTGAGTGGTCTCGTGCATATGATTTTTATTTTGCCATTTTTATCCAAAAAACAGCAACAATTGTAATGTGTAAAGTGTGTAAAACAAGGTGGTATTAATTTCTTTCAATCAAAGTTCTTGACGGTCTTTAAATTTACCAAAAAACGTGTCCTTCTAAAGTGTATTTAAGCACCTCCAAAAATAATTTAACAAGTATTTAACAAAATTATTTTAAGGTTCATCATGGCTCTATCATTACTTACCTCGTAAATTCTACTATTTTTACTAATTTTCCAGTTTGGCAAATGCATGATCTCTTTCCATTTTTCTTGCGTTTCTTTTTCCATTGAACAATGAAAGAATACAAGCTCGTACGCGCGAGTATTTTTACAGTTCTTTATGCCGCAATATTAGATTTTTAAACCTACATTTACTAATCAAAAATGTGACATTGACAAAATTATTTATTGCCAATGGTTGCCAACACACAAAAAAATTCATTTCTCTAACAACTGACAAATCGAGTTGCTTACGTCTGGTAAAACAATAACTGTCAAAAATTGTATACAGGGCATCTAGATAACACCAATTTTGTTTATTGCGTAGGTAGACGCATTCCTGATTTTCTTCGCTAGAATTTGTAAATGACTCGATTTTTTTTACCAATTTTTCCTTGACGACTATTTTTATATGCGTAATATATTTTGTTATTCGTTTTCTTTTTGCTATTTTTACATTTTTTTCGAGTGCAGTGTTTAGGTAAACTTGTTCCTAATGACTGTATTGGAAAGAGCGACAGTTTGCCAAAAAATTTAAAACAAAAATATACAAAATTATAGTACGCCCAAAAGTTTAATTGGGCCAATTTTAAAATAAAAAGGTAAAAACAAATAAAAATTTACATTTTTCAAAAAAGAAATTATAAATAAATTTTTTGGTTGCACTCGTGTACCAAAAATAGTGTTTGCAGGTCATATATAAAACTATTAAACTTTTCAGGTTTTAGGTGCTGTAATAGTTATTTAAACAACAAGTTTTGAAAACGACTTTTTTCACACGGGCGAGACAATTTGGTGGACAGAGCCGTAGGCGAGGTCCACAAGTCGAGCGAGTTGTTGTGAAAAAAGGTTTTCAAACGACTTTTTTACCAACCAACCAAGCAACCAAGTACGTAATTTTTATTTATTGGAAACACAAACTATCTATTTTTGACAGTAATTGTTTTACCAGAGGTGAACAACTCGAGTTAGCAGTGATAGCTGGCAATCACTGGCAATAAGTAATTTTGTCATTGTCACATTTTTGATTAACCCTCAACTGGCGTGGCCAAAATTTTTTACGCTTTCTGCGTTGTGGAGTCCCAGGGACTCCAAAGATTTAAGAGAGGGTTTTCAATTTTTTTAAAGAGTATAATATTTTTTTTTGTTACATAAGTGAACAAATGCAAGAAACCTCTGTTTTGGAATCTATTTGTTTTTGCAAATTACTATTTGTAATAAGCTCTGAAGGAAAAGATAACACGTTTCTACTTCAATTCTTGTTTTTTAAAAAATACTTAAAAACCAAGAAATTCTGCACCTAAAATATAGTTTGTGGAAACCAAGAAACTGAAAAATATTATTCGTAATTTGTTAACATCTGAAGTGTAAAAAACTGGCAATGCCCATTTGGCCTACTTAGAACTGAGTAATTAGAGCTCTTTTGCTCATCAATGCCCATATTTTTTTAGAACATTATAAACAAATCGGATTTTTGCATTGCACACATAAGTCTTGTGTTTTTCTTTTTAATTTTGCATTACAGATAAAGCAATACTTCCTGTAATTTTTATGCAAAAATACACCCAAAATGTTACGTTCACTGCGTGGCGGAGTCTCAGGGACTCCAAAGGCCTTGTGAAACGCTGCTACTTTAACAAAAGACAAAAGCATAAGACGCTTAGTATCCCATGCGTTCTCACACCATAGGAAGATATTGAAGAGCGCGCGCTGCCTGATCGAAAAATGCAGAAGTTGTTGAACATTTTGTACTTGCTGGAGTCTCTGGGACTCCGCCACGACAGTTAAGGGTTAAACGTACACCAAATTTTAAATTTGATTCCTTATATGCGTTTTAAAAATTGAATATTGCGGTATAAGAAACCGTAAAAGTACTTGCGTCGACGACGATGTATTGTTTCATTTTCCAATGGAAAAAGAAACGCAGAAAAAATGGAAAGAAATTATGTATTTTTTCAATATGTATTTTTTTTTTGTACTGGGACTTTCCATCCATTACAGGATCAATGCCCAGTGTTAGCGAAGTTTTTGCAAAGTTAAAAACAAACACAAAATATCCATGCACCTAGCCGGACCTTCCGTGCGTTAGGCAGATACGCTGCCCACTGCGCTACGCGCGCTGTTAATAAGATTCTTTATATTTTACCTATTATTAACATTTTTTTATTATCTACCTTGCTGTTTTCTTTTGTCAAAGCTTGACATATTTTACTAACCAAAAAAAAAAAAATAAATTCTTCCAAACCTGTCTGGGGAAATTATAAAAAGAGACCTCAAAACATCAGTCCATTTCATAAAATCGGTTTTACATGCAATCATGAAAAAAACTAGAAAGAGAGGGCAATATGAGTTGCCCACCTTTGATAAAACAACAACTGTCAAATGTATAGCGTGCGAAAATCTTTTTCACACGGTGTCCAGCGTGTGAAAAATTGACTTTGAGGAAATGTCTCTATTGTGGAGGTTAATGAAATTCTGGAAAATGTGGCAGATATTTTCCTTTTTTTGAAAAACAATAATGTTTGCAACCGGCAACATTGCTGTCTCTTTGCCGGTGAACCTACACCGAATAATGGGATATCGGAAAGTGCTTACATTTTGTAGGGTGCGCACCCCATTTAAAAATATCCATACCCATTTTAAAATGCCCTTATAACTTTATCCAGAGGATTTTTCAAAATTATTTAACTATACAGCCTTTCCGAACCAGTCCGGATGACCTGTGGCACAGAGATCGATAGCTGTCAAAGTTGTCTATCAAAGACAATAGCTATTGCTTTTACCAAAATTTTGTTTTAAAGGCGGAAACTTGCGTTCGGCTATTTAAAAGCTGCAGAAGCAATTCAAAGGATAAAAATAATAAAAAATATTTAATTTTGGAAAATTGGCAACAGCGAAGGCAGCTAGTGCACTAGCGTCCATTTAGTCCCCCTTCCGGCCCCTCTGGGTCCCTCTTTTTGTCAAAAACATTCGTCACCGTCCGCCTTACTTAAGGGGCAGAGAGTTTTGAATAAAAAATAGAAATAAAAATTGTTAGTTATTTATTCAATGGCGAACAATTTTCACGTTTTTCATACCACATTTTTCCTACGAGCGTGAAGAAAATTGAAAACGTCTTGTTTTACATGATTTTGTATAAAAAAAAATTTTCGAATCGAAAAGAAAATTGCAACATTTTTGCGTGCGTGAAAAGATTTTGCGCACAGCGAGCGGTAAAATTTTTTTAACGCACGCTCCCCACATTAACAAAGCCATCTCTTTCTCCATTTTATAAATAAAACTGACAAACGAAAAATAATAAACAAAGTGAGGTTAGATTTTCAGCATCTTCAACAAAAAAACGCAAAAAAAAGTTGGGTGAGATACTTCTTGGCGGGAAAAGCTGTCAAATTCAAAATGTTCTCTACATCTCTCTTTATTAGAAAAAGAGGGATATAGCATCGAGCAGCAAAAAGCAAATCTGTGGATCTGGCATGAGAGGAATGAGAGAATTTCTATGACTTTTCTGAACAGTGACATATTCCATAGCTATCTATGGTTTTGTATGTAAAAAGTTTTGAATGTTTGTTTACGAAAAATAAACAAAGTGAGGTTAGATTTTCAGCATCTTCAACAAAAAACGCAAAAAAAAGTTGGGTGAGATACTTCTTGGCGGGAAAAGCTGTCAAATTCAAAATGTTCTCTACATCTCTCTTTATTAGAAAAAGAGGGATATAGCATCGAGCAGCAAAAAGCAAATCTGTGGATCTGGCATGAGAGGAATGAGAGAATTTCTATGACTTTTCTGAACAGTGACATATTCCATAGCTATCTATGGTTTTGTATGTAAAAAGTTTTGAATGTTTGTTTACATACAACAATAAGTTTAATAACATACATTTTTAAATAAAAAAAATATTTTTTACAAAAATTGCTCACAAAAATTAAAATCGAAATATTTTTTATTTACTGGGACCGAAATATTAACAATTACTCCTGACAGCAATTAGTGTAAACTTGTGTTCAAAAATCGTCAGATTTTGTACAAGGACGAGATTTTCCGACGGTTTTTAAAGAATCTGTGTGTCGAAAGCGTGTTATAGTACGGAGAATAATGGGCAAAAATCAAGCCAATCTTACAAAAATTGAATAAGCAATGAAACTTGGCACGCGTGCGTAGCGGACCCTTAGGTAATTTTTGAGATATGTAGCCACCCAAAAGTGCAGAGTGCCCCAATTCTCGAAGTTATACAGAAAAAATCGTAGAGAAATCAACCCTGAATACAGTGGCGTAGCCAGAAATCGACTCTGGGGGGGGTTTCATTCTTTAATAAAAATCAACTACCAACAACTAGCAAATTTTTAAAAATTAGATAAGTGCCTATTGCTTGAGCTGTTGAACTGAAGAGAGGGGAGAGGGGCGGTTTTATTGGTGTTGAGTTATACGAAACAAAAATACCTGTTTGTTTTTTCCAAATTAACCCTTAAATGCGCCGCAGGTAAATTTTTTTAAAAATTTACACTAAAATGCTATTTTTTACTCGTTTCAAATGTTGCTGACCAAAAAACTGCTTAATATTTAACATTGGTATGAAAACAAAAAAACAAAAAATTCTTTAAAAATTTTGATCTCTTAGGTTTTTTGTAAAGGGTTAGATGCCGCAGATGAAAATTTTAAGAAAAATGAAAATTAAATTAGAATTAAACTAAAATTGTAACAATTAATGACGTTATAGCACCGAAAGCAAAATTTTTAAAACCGAAGTAAAAAGTCAAAAAATAGATTGGGTTGGACCTCCTGTGGGGGTTTTAACCCCCAAAACACGAATTGATAAAATAATTAAATGTGATACAAAAGTTCATTGGACCCTTTAGTACCAACTTCGGGATTTGATGCCCTCAGTGTGGTTACTTTTTAATATTAAAAAAAAAAATGACTTTTTAGTTAATTTTTAAAGAATAGGAGCTTTTTAGAGGACTTCGGTCTGTAATTGCGTTTTTGCTAATTAATTTTGATTTGAGAGCTCAGTAAACTTCTCTACCAAATTTGAGTATTCTATCATTTCATCTACTGGGGACTTATGGTGGCTATACATATCTCAAAAATTACCTAAGGGTCCACTTAGTATACGTGCCAAGGTTCATTGTTCAATTATTTTTGGCAAGGTTGGACCCTTTGTCCTATACTATGCCCTTATACTAGACAACCATAATTATATGATTTTTATTTTATTTGGGTGTTGCAAAAGTACAGTTTTTACAATAAAAATATCATCGCATTTGATTTTTCCAACAAGCGGTTATTTTGGGTCCCAAAAAATTTTTTCTATCTATTTGTCTTGCCTTATCTATAACCGACTGAGCGCCTCTGCTCGACGCGTCGCGAACTCGGCGTCGCGACGCCTCAAACCTCAAAATCGACTGACTTTTAGTAAGTCGGCTATGACCGGTCCGAAATTAACTCGAAAATACATTTAAACGTTTGAAACCACTTTTGACGTGTGTGAAAAATATCTTGAAAAAGCTTATGGAACTTAATTATGCCCTATAAATGAAATCAGTTAAAGAGTTGTGATAATTAGAACTATAAAAACTCAAAAAGTGGTTGTACATATTCATAAAACCAGAACATGCCTAAGAATGACTAAAAATGTGTCTGAACTTTACCTTTGAGTGATTGTTAATCCTGTTAAAAAACAACAAATGGCAAAAACCACCTGGGAAACTATATTGGGTTTTACCGCAGTTCCCAGGTCCTAAAAAAGTAAAAAACATTAAATTCATGGCTTAAAAACAATAAAAACTTGTGAACATTAACTTTACATTCCATTGGGTTCTTTGCTACGGTTGGAGCGGAAAATTTAGTGATTTTGATGGTGATAAAAACTTGGAAAAGAGTGCTCAAATTATAGGTTAGACTCTGTTAGGAAATTTTTCGCTTTGGTGTAAGAGTTTGAGAATTTCAAAACTGAATGGAATGTAAGTCATTTTTCAAATCAGAACTAAGTTGGTGTATTATGAGAAGACCAACTAAATGGAACCAAAAACTTTTAGAAATGAAACCGAAAATATAAGAACCAAAAACATTGCTCTAACCGAATCATTCCCAAAAAAAAATCGCTCAAAACGACACAAATCTTCTCACTTTCAAGTGACTAGATTGTACCAACCCCAAAAATAAGATTCGGGGAAGTTAAGGGTACGTTTAACATACGAAGTCCGTTGTTATGGGCACAAGGCCTTTCCAGAATCGTTTTTAAGTTTTAAAACAAACGATAGAAAAATAATGCTGAACGTTTTACAAATGGACCGTTAGAGAGTTCTGAGTCTTGAGGAAAATAGGGATCCATTCAAGATAGGGGTCCGTTCCGGAAGATGCCAGTGAGTACTGGATTGTTGGCCATCAGTGAACTGAAGAGACCTAGTGGCCTGGGCGACGTAACACCGAGGGCCAAACGGTGTAAGCTTTGTGACGGTAGGTTATATTTCAACTAGCGCCATCTTGCGGCCAAAAACTGTTGCCAGGTCTTTTATCGACTCTCGTTTCTGTGGCCTTTTTCATTTGCGACAGATATTTTGACAATTTATTTAATAACTGTCAACAGTATAAAAAATGTCGGCTGCACACGGGTCAAAGGGCACTGTGTAGTGCATTGTAAGTCAACTTGAGGTAATTACAGGATCATTTATACAAGGCATTGACTTAGTCACTTGATTCGTATTTGGTTTTGTTACAGTGTTAGTTATAGTTTTAGTCTTAAAAATTGCTCACTGTTCATACTTGTCTTGATTCCTGTCAACATAGTTAGGCGCCATACTTAAAATTTGTAACTCGCGCATGCACAATTATATTTGTTATAGTAATAGTCGTAATTTTAACTCTGACTAAACCTATGACAAAGCATAATCAAAAACATTGCATGAACACTTTCATAAAAAACAGTGGTTGTAACTGTCTAATCCCTAAGACTGTAACAAAAATTAAACCAAAAACTAAGTCTATGCCTTGCATGAACGATACTTAAAACGTCACAGTCTTCTTTTTTATAGTTAGCAGAAAATTTTTCCGGTTATGGTAGGTCAGGATTTAGGAACTTCTAAGATCTCGTTGTAGTGTTTATAGGTGTCAACCTCGGGTTGACTAAGAATGACTTGGAGATACCTTTTCTGATAAAGTTTTTTTTTTACAAGATTGATGTCATTACAATGTCTTTTTTGAGCAACTGGGGCCTGCCTAAGTGTTGCTCAAATCATAGTTCAATTTTATTAGATTCTATTTTTAATTTACATTGATGGTGGATAGTTAAGAACAGGATAAAGAATATTAAGGTGTTATAGCATGATGGGGTATATTAGATCAAATCAACAGTCCATATTCCTGCCTTGTAAAAAATATATTTTCCAAATCGGCTACGTAGCTATTCGTTTTTTACAGGGTGTTCGTATATTTACGGCAATGAAATATACTATAACCTTGCTTTAATTAACAAAAATGTAAAATGAGATAATTTTACTGACTAATAGAGACCTTTTGCACCTATATAATTTTGATGCCTTTTTACTTTATTGCTTATTTCGAGCATGCGCAGTTACGAGGTAATAACGGAATTCCTTACTAACCGATAAAGTTTGACGTTACCTGCGAGTGAATACCGTATGGTTGCCGACACCGACTTGCACTGGCAACTGGGACAAGTGATTCCAATCTGTTTGTCATAACCTCCCTTTTCTCCATTGTGTTTTCGAGTTTTTAAAGATTATTAATAATTAAAATTCACTGTAAGAAACACAAGAATAACATATTTTAAATGAAAAATATTATACAAATTACTTTTGTAACTTCTTGATAATAATAAATACCGTATAAAGTCGTTTATAAGCAAACCAAAAGCGACGTGCAAAAACGACTGCCTTAAAAATAACGTGACGTTAGCTACGTCACAACGCTTTCTTAAGCGATAAAGTCACCTTACGAAGATTTTTCATAAGAGGTGCAAAAGATCTCTAATATTTAATAAATAATGTGAAATTTGTTACTCTTTTTCTACATTTTAATTAGTCTTTAAATGTAAAATGAGTTAATTTTACTGACTAATATTTATTAAATAATGTGAAATTTGTTACTCTTTTCCTACTTTTTGATGTAAAACACCAATTTTCATAGCTTTAGTTAGTCTTTATTTAAACGAAAATAACTTATAAATACTCAACATGAATTATTATAAAAAAGGAAAGAAGTTAAAAAACCTCCAAATCAGTTACTTCAACCGAAAATAATTAAAAGATCTTTGGTGGAAAAAAACGAAAATTCAAACTTGGATGAGCATCCCATAAGGAACACACAAAGGACCAAAGCGAAACGAGAAATGATTTAAACACTTCATACACTTTGATTTCCAACTTTGGTTTTTTAACTTCTTTCCTTTTTTGTTTTAATTGCCTTAGGAACATAACATTAGATATAACTTAGATAAGTACCAGTTGGAAATCAAAGTGTATGATGGTGTTTAATGATGTTTGGGGAGGGTGATCAGTGAAACCACTGATGAGCCCACGCTGGTTGCCCAGGGCGAAACGTCGTTTAATCATTTCTCTTTTCGCTTTGGTCCTTTGTGTGTTCTTTGTGGGATGCTCATCCAAGTTGGAATTTTCGTTTTTTCTACCCAAGGTCTTTTGATATTTTGTGTTTGGATTCTTTTCGGTTGAATTGAATTGAATAATTAATGTTGAGTATTTATAAGTTATTTCTGTTTAAATAAAGACTAATTAAAGCTATGAAAAATTGTTGTTTTGCATTAAAAAGGACAAAAAGAGTAACAAGTTTCACATTATTTATTAAATGTTAGTCAGTAAAATTAACTCATTTTACAATTTCGGTAATTAAAGCAAAGTTAAGTATATTTCATTGGCGTAAATTTACTAAAAGATACAACGCCCTGTAATGTTGAGTATTTATAAGTTATTGCTGTTTAAATGAAGACTAATTAAAGCTATGAAAAATTGTTGTTTTGCATTAAAAAGGACAAAAAGAGTAACAAATTTCACATTATTTATTAAATGTTAGTCAGTAAAATTAACTCATTTTACAATTTCGGTAATTAAAGTAAAGTTAAGTATATTTCATTGGCGTAAATTTACTAAAAGGTACAACACCCTGTAATGTAATGAGTATTTATAAGTTATTTTTGTTTAAATAAAGAGTAATTAAAGCATCAAACAGTACAAAAAGAGTAACAAATTTCACATTATTTATTAAATGTTAGTCAGTAAAATTAACTCATTTTACAATTTCGGTAATTAAAGCAAGGTTAAGTATATTTCATTGGCGTAAATTTACTAAAAGATACAACACCCTGTAATGGAATGAGTATTTATAAGTTATTTCTGTTTAAATAAAGAGTTATTAAAGCATCGAAAAGTACAAAAAGAGTAACAAATTTCACATTATTTATTAAATGTCAGTCAGTAAAATTAACTCATTTTACAATTTTGTTAATTAAAGCAAGGTTGTAGTATATTTCATTGGCGTAAATTTACTAAAAGATACAGCACCCTGTAAAAAACGAATAGCTACGTAGCCGATATTGAAAATATTTCTTTTTACAAGGCAGGAATATAGACTGTTGGAAAATATGCAGTACTTCGTTTATATATTTTTATTGTTGAAACTTTGGTCTAGGCGAACTGTGATGGTATTTACATTCAAAGTTAATAGAAAAATATTTTTTTTTTCTAAATATATATAAATTTTGTTTAAAGAAATCCTGGGACATATTTGTTAAGGGATTAAAAGACCTTTAAAATAAGCCTTGACGAGGGATATTTCTAGAAAAATTGCAAAATTTTACAATTTTGTTAATTAAAGCAAGGTTGTAGTATATTTCATTGGCGTAAATTTACTAAAAGATACAGCACCCTGTAAAAAACGAATAGCTACGTAGCCGATTTTGAAAATATTTCTTTTTGCAAGGCAGGAATATGGACTTTTGGAAAATATGCAGTACTTCGTTTATATATTTTTATTGTTGAAACTTTGGTCTAGGCGAACTGTGATGGTATTTACCTTCAAAGTTAATAGAAAAATATTTTTTTTTTCTAAATATATATAAACTTTGTTTAAAGAAATCCTGGGACATTTTGTTAAGGGATTAAAAGACCTTTAAAATAAGGTATTATTTGACCCACTTTCCCTATTTATATTTTGGGGGTGAAACTCACCCCTTGACGAGGGATTTTTCTAGAAAAATTGCGCTATATGCAGAATGCGTTGCCCTTGTGCAAACATTATCAAGGTGTTTTGGGAGTTTTTAAATTTTTGATCGGATTTCGAGAAAATCGAGGTGCATCCTTTTACCCTGGTATATTTAGGTATGGACGATGTAAATATATGATCTGGCAATTTTGCAAAGAATATTCTGGGGTAATTATGTACGAACAACTAGTAAACAAAATAACCCTTAACGTTCGGATCCCAGTCCTCATTTGTTATTCATCTGTTTTTTATCGAATGGGAAAGTTGCGTTTCCATTGGTACGCTACAAACTGCGTAAAATTCGAATCTAAATTCGAACGAAAACAAGGTCAATTTGATTTTATGCACTTTAGGGACACTTTTAATCCCTAGGGATTGAAACTTTTTTTTCCTAGGGACTAAGAGGAGTGAGACTTTTACTTCCTTTAGAGATTGAAAGTGCTATTTGGTACGTTTATACGCGTCTAAAACCGGTTTTGTATAAGGACGGTTTAAAATAAAATCGCTTTCTCCGAAGGTGTATACGTCCTTCATTCAATGTCATAAAATGTCAGTTCAAAAATAAAATAAATAAAACAACTAATTTCACAAGGTTTTTTTTTTGGTAAAACCAGGGTTGAGTATTTCTTTAAGTTTGGAATAGGCTAAAGCGTTTGAAAGTGCTTATACCTCGGATTAAAAAATAAAAATATACAGGGTGTTTCAAATTCGATGTTAACCATGGGGATCTTTTAAACGGTAGATACGAAAATGTTTAAATTAGGGTAAAGTTGCTTAATTTGATGCTTGGCTCAAAACCAAAAAAAAACTTTACAAATTCCGGATAGTTCCGGAGATAGGTGGAAAAAACCGAAATCTTAATTTTTACTTTTTATTTTTCTGCGCCCTTATTCTTAAAGCTGTCAAAAAACGCTTAAAACTTTCTACAGACACTTTTTTAATATCTACCTAGTGAGAGGTCCGTTTTTGGGACTTGATATTTCAGTCTGACAGAAGCACTGTCAAGTTCATTTTTTCTTATGGACACATCCTGTTTTACTCCTGCCGTTTGGTTCATAAAGGATGACAGATAACACTTTGCAAGCTTATTTTGATAAGTCATCTGACGTTTTGGGTTTATTGACCATCATCGGCCCAAATTTAATTTTTGCTTTTAACTTACTCAAGATATTTTGGAAACCCGATTGAGTACTTTTTTTAACATTTTAAAAGTGACAGTTTTTTTTACTTTTGTTGTAACAAAATAACTTTACCTAATATTTTAAAAATACGTTTTTTTTCTTTGTTTCTTAATCTTTGAATTTGATGATGGTCAATTAACTCAAAACGTCAGGTACTTGTCAAAATGAGGTTGTAAAATATTTGTCATCCTTTATGAACCAAAACTAATAACTAAATTTTTAATTTGAGTAATTACTATAATTAAATTTTTAAATAGTAAAATTAAAAAATACAAACCGGCAACGTTGGATCAAAGATAAGCGGCGACTAAATTATGACAAGTCTTTTTCGCTCACAGCTGACTCGGCAGTGTTTTTAACGGGTGTTGGTGGTTTTTTGTGATTTTTGACTTTTATTTTTCACTATTTCAAAAAAAAACTATATAAAGTCATTTTTTTTATACCTACATCAAAAACATGATTTTAGTAACTGTCTGCAGATAGCTAAAGCATGGCTTTTTTGGTTACCGATGCAAAAAAAACTTTTTTTTTTGATCACGGGTGCAAAAAAAAGATTTCTGTCCGTTTTTTACCCAAAGTTAAAGAGGAATAGCGGAAAATAGTAATATTGAAAAAATCTAATTAGTCTTGCCTAAGAATTAAGACGTTTCCGCCACTTTTCACCAAGTATTTACGAAAAAATAATTTAAAAATATCGTCAAAATATCAAATTGTCAAAGATTAAAATGTCGCAACAATGAACGTCACCGAGTAAAAAGGCACATCGCTATGGAAACGGAAGTTTCATTTACCAGCCGCCTTGATTTATAGTGTAAATATGGTGTATTGCGAGAAGGTCTCTTCGTTCGAGATTTTTAAAACTATTTTCCTGTTTCTCTTAATTTTATGATAAAGATATAAAAAATATAGTGTTAAGAACTCGCGGCTAAACTGTGCTTTTTTTTAGTCGCGTTTTTAAATACCGCTCGTTATTTAAACCAACGCTTGTAAAAAAAAACACTATTTTAGCAACTAGTTGTTAAAACTACTATTTAAGGACCAGCACAATGCGTGGTATTAAAAAAAAAACAGAATATTTCTGCCTAGAATTATTATTTGGGAGGTAAGAGATTGTGCCATTTTTACTTGGCCATTGGCGGAGGTTTGTAGCTTATATATTTTAAATCTAAAATTGTAATCTCTTTGTGCAAGGTGTATTTTAAAACAATTTTGTATTGTGCTGCCGAGAACTCAGCTAATATCTAAAGAATTGATTAAAATTCGTACCTACCGACCATGGTGTCTCGTCGAAGTACAACACCCGCAATTTACTTTTTGTTTTCAAATGTCATGGTGGTGTGGTGGGTAGAGTGTTTGCCTTAAGAGCAAGAGATCGTGGTTCGATTCCCAGCAAAGATTGTTTTGTTTTTTTTTTCCTTTTTTTATTTTTTTTTCGCACTTGTTTTCAAAAATGCCCGCAATTATTTCATAGGTATTCAAAAGTTGTTGGAGAGAGGTTAATTGCAAGAAACCCAAAAAAATATCAAAAAAAATCCGTACAAACAAAGTAATTGAAACAGTTTCAGGTGGTGTTTACAAGGTGTCCCAATTTCAATGGGAAACTCCGTTGTTATTGAAGATAGAAACATGCGGTTTTCGCATTACTGTCTTAATTTTTTGAGCTTTAAAGAATTGTGGTAACAGATTTATTCTGTCTCTTGTAGTTTTTGGGCTACAATTTTTTTTGAAAATAAAATATATATTTTTTTTATTTTCGAGATTTAATTTCGAAAAAATCATCTTCACTGTATTTTTTTCGAGTACGGTCCTGTTTTTTTTTTAGGCCTTTTATATTTAACTACTATATAGTAGATATGGACAACCAAGATATATTTAATAAACATACCGGGTGAACCGAAAAAAAAGGCATTTGATTTTCTCCGCCATCTTGGATTTAAATATGGTGGCAAAGCGAATGTTTTCTTTTAAAAGGTTTATTTGTCTTATTAAAACAGTTTTTTTTCAACCAGTATTTTCATATACCACATCTTGGTTGTCTAAGTCTACTTTATAGTAGTTAAATATAAATGGTCTCCAAAAAAAATAAAATGGGACAGGGGTGTACCAGAAGAAAAATGCACTGAAAATAAAAGAAAATATATTTTATTGTCAAACGAACTTTAAAAAAAAAATTAAAATATAAAGTAAAACATTTTGGTCCGTATTTAACTTTTTGATCCTGATGATGGTATCTACGAAACGAAACGTCGCGTCGGATTAAAATTCCGAAAAGACCATTGTTTTTGCTGAAAAGGTTTCCACGGACAAGTTTTTACAGAACTCAATTATGTCTTAAATTAAGGGAGATATCATCAATTTGTAATTCCGACCATTTTTCAACTTTCCCCTGTAGCTCAAAAACTACAAGGGAGAGAATAAATCTGTTAATACGATTTTTTAAAGCTCAAAAAAGTAAGACAGTAATGCAAAAACCGCATGTCCCTATTTTTAATAACAACGGAGTTACCCATCGAAAATGGGACACCCTGTACATCTAATCAGAAAGAATTTGGAAATTCACACACCTACTAGGCCAGAGTGGAGGGAGGCGTTATATTTTTCTGTTTTGCCTCCATAAGACTAATTGTATACCTACTAAATTGCTAAATAAATCAACAAATTGGAGTTGCAAGATTTTCTGTTTAAATTTTTCCTAAAAATTGTCGCGTAACTCCCAAAAAGTACGAAACATTTTGCTATACATAATTTTGAGTTAAACCAGTTTAAAGAACCTTCTGTTGTCTATATAAATCCTATCTAATTCAATTTTTTCGAAATATCGTTCTCTTTAAAATTGATTTTTTGTCCCTCCTGAAAACTTTTCTCGAAAGGAGTTACGAGGTTTCCTCACGAAGGTATCGATATGGTATATTCTTGGAGTCAGGAAGAAAAGATCTATCGAAGTTTTAAAAAATGTGTTCAAAAGAAAGTTGATGTCTAAATTTGACATATGCGATAACATTGGACTATTTTGACATGCATAATTTTGATAGTTTACTTAAGGGATTTTCGATTTAAGAATTGGTCTTGGTTCTGGTTGACATTATTTGACATAAATTTTGACAGCGGTTCTAAAATAATGACGACATTTAAAATATTTTGAAGATATCTTTGATTTTACTCAAAAAAAGACTACCTATAATTATACAAAATTTTAGGAGTTATGTTTACAACCAAAGGGCCGAACCAACTTCCCAGGCTGGTTCTAAAATTTCTTAACCGGGTTGCAACTGTGACGTCATTGTTTTAAATCGAAAGGACCGGTTGCGCTTCTGGTTCAATCAGAACCAGGATCAATTGTAAATCGAAAATCCTTTCAAAGTTATGCATTTTTTGTTAAAAGCTATTTTTTTTGTAAAATGATGGATAACCCTGGGCGAGTTTGCAAATCCACCGGTGGCTCACCGGTGCCATCAAAAGAGTTCGTAAATTTTAGATGGATTTCACCAGTCCAACAATAGAGTTCCTAAATTTTTCGATGGATTTCACCAATCCAACAAATGTTGGCACCAATCGCCACCGGCTTAGGGAGTCGGTGGAAAATTTTCGTTGGATTAAACATAACCCTACTTTATGGTTATTTATTTTTTACAGTATTTTTTATAACTTATTCAACCCAAGATATTTTTTTATGCATTTTACATTTTATGCATAATACAAGGTAGAGTACAGGATGCTTAATGGAGTGGTGAGACAGATAGCCATAAAATTAATGCAAGACAGTTCAAATGAAGACTGATGATGAGCTAGACATCATACTAAATTCGAGGAAAAAACCGTACTTGCATTGAAAACTAAAGAAAAAACTGTCAGCAAAAGTGCCTTTAAGGGCGATATTCATAGTCGTTCCTCAAGGCTCCTTCCTTCGTTCCTTCGCCCATAAGAATATACATTTCTTTAGAAAGAAGGAAGCCTTGGAAACGACTGTGAATACGGCCCTCACACATTTCTGATTTTCTCGAGCCGAAGTTGAGGTACGAATTTATTATTGTGTGGTTATATTAGCACTCAGCTGTTTACACCGCAACGCGTTCTTTTTGTATTCGATGGAACAACGAGATTTCATCACTGCTAGATGTCAGATGGATGTCAAACCCATCTGTCAACTGAATGTTGGCACCGATGTTCCACTGCTGTCAAAAAAATGTTGAATTTACAAACTCGCCCCCTGTTAGATTGGAGATGGATATTTTCATTGCTTTGTCATTAGAGTAACGGTTTGCTTTTTTATCATTTTTATTAGTTTTTATAACTGCATCAAATAGCGTATAAACCACGGGACTAAAGTGGCTTTTTATCCCTCGAGAAATTGTACAAACTTTTCGTCTCTGGATAAAAAGTTGCACTTTACCCAACTGCATATTCAAGAAAAAATAGTACATTATAAACCTAGGGACTAAAGGTTTGTAGCCCGCTAAGGGATTAAAAGACGCTTCAGTCCCGAGGTTTATGTACTATTTTATGCACTTTAGGAAAAGAAAAGAGAGACAAGAAAGGGTGCTAAGAATGAAATCTTGGCCAAGAGCAAGTGCTGTTTGGCTTGACTTTTCCAGGGATTAAATTTACTTATAATCCCTAGGCGGAGGGATTAAATTTACTTTGAATGCCTTGGAGGTTAATTTTTTTAATCCATTAGTGATTAAAAGTGTTACTTTAGTCCCTAAAAAGAGGGATTAAACGTACCTATTTAATCCCTACTCATATAATTTATTAATAAAAGTCACCCAAACTTATTTTTTTTTTTGGTTTTACACCAAAACATTTAGATAAATAGGCTTAACTTGATTCTAGATCCAAAAAGTTCGCAAATATATGAAAAAAAAAACAATATGTTAATAAATTACTTCCTTTGTAATATAATAGCCGGTGACAGTGACATCGAACATCAACAATTCAAAGCAAAGAAATTTGTCGTTTTTTTCCGACGCTTGTAAATAAACAAGGACAGAAGGTGCCTCCCTCTAAACAAATATAGAGGACTGATATTTCCATTTTTTTGAATAAACTTGACTTTGTTGGGGTTGTCGCGTCTCTAGTAGATAGTACTAACTTTAAATTAAGTAGAAAAATTTAAATATTTGACGTTGCTCTTTTTTGGAGGGTATTTTCGTGGCAATCTTAATTTTTTTTGGAATCTCTTGTTTTTGATACCAAATTTGAAACTTTTATAAAATTTGCCCATTCACATATTTGCTCTCATACCATTTACTCCCATAATTGTATAAAGTGATATTTGTTAATCGCGCTCCTGTTAATAAAATACTTAACCAAAGCAGTTTTAGTTTTTGCACTTTATAAAGTGCTACCGCTGCTATATTGTGGGCTAAAAATAACTCTGGGATCCCTCTATTTTTAGGCTTGGCCTAATAAAATCTTAATCTTCCAAGCTCCCAGTTTGGATTTAAGATTTGTACGTTCGCAATACACTGGTTAAAACATTTAGTTCGTGCGCAACTAATGGACGGCGCTAGTTAATAGACACTTAAAGTAAATATTTCAACGCATCGGTATCGGTATACGTAACGCGTTCGAAAGTCAAAATACGCTACATTTTTGACTTTATCATGCCATGTTTCGAACGATGCCTGCTTCTTTGACGGGTGTGATGACAGAATCTCGTTTCGTACGGAAGGATGTACGTATCGTTACGGATCCACGAACGTACGCAACGATTTCAATCAGCAGTGCTGTCATCGCACCTTTCAAAAAAGCGGACATCGTTCGAAATATCGCGTAAACAAGTCAAAAATATGTGTATTTTGGCTTTATTTCGAACGCATTAGGTATACCGATACTGATGCGTTGAAATATTAGACACTTAAAGTAAATATTTCAACGCATTCGTTTCGGTATACGTAACGCGTTCGAAACAAAGTCAAAATACGCTACATTTTTGACTTGTTTATGTAGCGTATTTTGACTTTGTTTCGAACGCGTTACGTATACCGATACGAATGCGTTGAAATATTTACTTTTAAGTGTCTATCGTAATACACATTAGAAATCGTATTTACAATCCAAGATGGCGGACGATGCAGGCATTCCACATGGGATTTTTTTCCCAAATTACCAAGATGAAAAAAATTGCGGAATACTACCAGCCCCATTTTGTATTTATGTGATGAATGCACTCATAAGAGAAAAATCGCGTGTGGGGCATTTTTGATACATCATGTTCAGTAGCGGATCCAGACGTGCTTTTCGGGGGGGGGGGAAGGCACTTTAAGTGACATCCTGTGTTGGTAAAAAAGGCAAGTCTCCTCAACCACGATTTCACCTTGTTTAAGCAGCTGAAGGTTTTTTAGGCGGTGGCTGCACTGATTGGAAGAGTTATACAAATTTCGTTGTTCCACTGAATCCGCCACTGGTCATATGTAGTATTCATATTTCATCGACTTAATCGGAACTACTGGTTTTATTTTATTTTAAAGTAAAATTTTTGTGTCTAGGGGTACTTAGCAGTAGGACAATTTGGCGCTGGACCATTAAACCTTCCTAGGAAGTGAGCATTTTTGTTTTACTTGAACCAGTACACAGTTTCGTAGAAAAAACTCAAAAAACACGGAGAAAAAGTAGCGGTTTCACAAAAATATATATATATTTTTAAATCAGTGAATAGCAAGCTTTCCCTCAAAAAAGGTAATGGTAACCGTAGATCCGGATTTCGCACTTGTGGTCCTCATTAGTACGGTGCTAGGAATTAGGAGATGAAATGATGATGAAAAAATCTGACACAAGATTCACGTAAAAGACAGCCATCTGTCAAATTGAAGAATCGGGAGATGTACCTTCAATTTGAAGGAAAATTAAGCGTCTCTACGAAGACAGATGTAATTATCTTAATAACAAAATTAGTGAATAGCCAGATTTCCCTCAAAAAAGGTAATGGTAACCGTAGATCCGGATTTCGCACTTGTGGTGCTCATCAGTACAGTGCTAGAAATTAGGAGATGAAATGATGAAAAAATCTGACACAAGATTCACGTAAAAGAGAGCCATCTGTCAAATTGAAGAATCGGCAGATGTACCTTCAATTTGAAGGAAAATTAAGCGTCTACGGAGACAGATATAAAAATTATCTTTACAAAAGCTCTGGAGTTGATAAATTTAAAAAAGGATATAGAAAAAGATTATATAGTTGAAGTATAGCAATTGCTGATTTAAACAGTCTTAACTTTTCCCTAAGTATTACTTTGATTTGATTTAAATAACTTATGCTTGCCTTAAGATGAGCTTTAATATCCATCCCAGTAATTATGTATACTTGTTCCGACTTTTATTGATGACTATCAAAACGAACTTATGCTTAGATTAATATGCATGTGTCTTCTTGGTACCAGTATATCTTTTTTTCCGTGATGACATCCTGTGTAAGGGGCATGTGTAAGTCCGTGGGATTTTGAATGAAGGAGTTTTGTGACTATGTGTCGAGTGTTACCGGGTGTTTTGTTCGCATCTGTGTAAAAGATCTTTTAAGATGGCGACCAAAAATCATAAAAAATACTACTTTCGCAACCGGGGCATGATTATACTCGATTCCATATAATTTGAGAACGAGGATCCCAAAAAATTTACTTTTAAGGTCATCCGACCTTAAATGACCTTGAAAATAGCAAAACACAAGATTTTTGCCATTTCCTCTTTTAAAAATCTTAATAATTCGAGGTTTTGTCTTGTCAGTCCCACTTCAAATCTACCTTAAAGTAATAGGCATGTATGTCAAATTCGATCCTTAGAGTTTGATGCAGTTTGAAGCTTCATGACCTTGAAGAATACCCCAGTAAAATTAACATATTGCAAAAATAACATACTAAATCTCATCAACTATAAAAGCGCAGACTACTAAATTTGGTAAGAAAGATAAGAAGGGCAAGTCCAACAACATTGTTTAAAAAAATTGGTTCAGCTATGACGCGTTTCAATATGGCGGCTGATATATTAAAACGGCGACCTATAACCACATTTTACTTTATCCAATTTCGTAAAAAAGCAAAAACCACAAGGTAGCCATTAACTCTTGTTGAGTTATCGCCGCTTACTATGAAGAAAAAGTTTAGTTGATGCATGACCTTGATTGACCTTAAAAATAACATGTACAAAATGAAAAACCAGCTTTTACTGATTTTTCCAATTTACCACTACGCAAAAACTAGATGCCAGACATGAAATTAACAACCACTTCATTTTAAATCTGCCTACCATTTTTTTTGACATGGTATACCCCGGTAAAATGACCTATATGTTTTTTTCGTGTCGTTTTTATTAAGTTTCGGAACTGTCAATTTTATGTTTTATTCGCTTGTAGAGCCAACAAAGTCATTTAAATAACCTACAAGAGAGTTAGCAGAAGTTAGATATATATTACCATATACTGGACCAGTGGTTTTAGATGCCATTTTCCAAAATGGCTGTCGAAAATGCATAAAAAATTCTAATTATGCCAGTAGGGCATGATTACACTCGTTTATTAACATTCATAATAAAATTCAAGGATGAGGATTTAACAGCTATTTAGTCACACATTCCTGTGGAAGTTCCAAAACTTAATAAAAACGACAGGCATATAGGTCGTTTTTATCGGGGTATAACATAAACATCTGGGACGCCATATAAAAAAAAAATGGTAGCTAGGTTTAAAATGAAGTGTTTGCGTAGTGGTAAATTGGAAAAAAACATCACAAATAGCTGGTTTTTTACTTGTAAGTGGTATTTTCAAAGTCATTCAAGGTCATGCATCAACTAAAAATTTTATTCATAGTAAGCGGCGACTATTGAACAAGTTGATGGCCACCTTGTGATTTTTGCTTTTTTACGAAATTGGATACAATAAAAATGTGGTTATAGGTCACCATTTTGATATATCAGCCGCCATATTGAAACGCGTCATAGCTGAACCAATTTTTTTTAACAATATTTGGCATATATGCCTAATAGTTTGAGGTACATTTGAAGTTGGACTGACAAAACCTCGAATTATTCAAATTTCGTTAAAAGAAAATAGCAAAAGTCTTGTTTTTTGTGATTTTCAAGATTATTTAAGGTCGAATGACCTTGAAAGAGAATTTTTTTGGAATCCCAGTCGTCAAATTATATGAAATTGAGTATAATCATGCCCCGGTTGCGAAACTTGTATCTTTTATAATTTTGAGCCACCATCTTGAAAGATGACGTCATATTAGCTTGTTCTACACGGATGCGAACAAAACACCTGATAGTACTTGATTGTGTGACTAAAGAGCCTATCAATTAAATCCCACGGGATAGAAATTATCGATATATGCCTCTACACTACATGACATTAGTCAGTCTCCATGCGTTCTCGCCGTAAGATGTTGAAGCACACGAATTCGGAAAGTGGTACCGAACACTGATCTCATTTTGATAAAGTATGATCTGGCCTGTTCAATTCTTGCAGACCAAAATTTGACAAAAATTCAGTTTTATCGTGAAAACTTCCCCCATTCCGGTTTGTTTATTCCGTTAAGCTTGATCTAATTTACAACTCGATTTGCGAATTTCCTTAATACCAAAGGGAATTATCTCCTCTGATTATTCAATATATCGGGTCATTAATTTACGGTATTAAACAGATTTTGAGGCTAATATGCTGTAATAGGTTTTCCTATTGGACATTGGGGACATTATTTTGGTTGGGTTCGCATCTATCATATCATATCTATTAGAATGTCAGTCAGTAACGGCAGCGTCCGAAAATAGTAGTTTTCACAACTAGTGGTTAAAATAGCGCTTTTTTTAGAAGCGTTGGTTTAAATACAGAGCTCACCGAGGTATTTAAGAACGCGAGTAAAAAAAGGCACAGTTTAGCCGCGAGTTGTTAACACTATTTTTTTTTATAACTTCATCAAAAAATCCAAGAAAATCCGGAAAATACTTTTAAAATCTTGAACGAAGAGCACACTACACACCACATTTACACTATATATATCAAGGCGGCTGGTAAATGAAATAACAATGGTTTTCATAGCGATGTGCCTTTTTACTCGGTGACGTTCATTGTTGCGACATTTTAACGTTTGACGATGTTTTTAAATGATTTTTTCGTAAATACTTGGTGAAAACTGGCCGAAATGGTTTAATTTTTAGGCAAGATATTTCTTTTTAATTTTGGGTAAAAAACGGACAAAAATCTTATTTGCACCCGTGATAAAAAATAGTAGTTTTTACAACTAGTTGATAAAATAGTGCTTTTTGAAAAAAGCGTGGTTTTAAAGAACGAGCGCAGTGAGTGATTTAAAAACGCGATTATAAAAAGCACAGTTTGGCCACGAGTTGTAAACACTATTTTTTAAAAATATCTTTATCAATAAAATCGAAAAACTTAAAAACATACAAAAAACTAAAACAAAGGCATACGGCTACTAGGTTTTCAAATTTCGCAACATATTATTCTGTTGACCATTTAATTTTTTCACATTATTTGTATGCAAAACAATGATAAAAATATGTTTTTAACGCCCTTGGGCAATAAAAAAATGTTTCGTATCGGTAACGAAAAAAGTCATGTTTTTGCTATGTGTGGACATTGAGTGAAATCTCGTTTTTGATGAAGGTATTAAAAAAAAGTTTTTTTGCATCGGTAACCAAAAAAGCCATGCTTTAGTTATTTAGTTTTTGATGAAGGTATTAACAGAACTATTTTTTTGGGCTAGTTGTCAAATTTGGGATTGGGAAATAAATAGTAGTTTTAAAAACTAGTGGCTAAAAAAGTGCTTTTTTTACAAGCGTTGGTTTAAACAACGAGCTCAGCGAAGTATTTAAAAATACGAGTAAAAAAAAGCACAGTTTAGCCGCGAGTTGTTAACACTATTTTTTTTTAATACCTATATTTAAAAATCCAAGAAAAACAGGAAAATACTTTTAAAAATCTCGAACGAAGAGCACTTCTGGCAACACACCATCTTTACACTATTAATCAAGGCGGCTGGTAAATGAAATAATGCGATTTCCATAGCGATGTGCCTTTTTATGCCTTTTTATTCTTGCGACATTTTAATCTTTGACAGTTTGAAATTTTGAAGATTTTTTAAAATTATTTTTTCATAAATACTTGGTGAAAAACGGCGGAAATGACTTAATTTTTAGGCAGGAATAATTAGATTTTTTCAATATAACTAAATTTCGCTATTTCTCTTTAATTTTGGATACAAAACGGGCAGAAATTTTTTTTTGCACCCGTGATAACCCGGTAACCAAAAAAGCCATGCTTTAGTTATATGAAGACAGTTACTAAAATCATGTTTTTGATGAAGGTATAAAAAAAAACAATTTAATATTTTTGTTTTACATTCTTCTCGGCGCTTCGCACCCAGGTACCCTCACCGTGCCTACAAGAAAAGGAAACACCTAGACCCTGAGGTGTTTTTTAAATATTTTCTCCCATTTAATTTTTTACATTTTCGTCATTTATTATATGGCAATACGCGGTGCCAAAATGCAAACAGTCACACGTAAACTCCAATAAAAAATATCGTTTTGAGACGATAATGTATCCATAAATTTTTTTGGCAAATAACAGTCAAAAAAAGCGAAAATTTATGCCTTAAACTTGACCTTCTCTTGTCAAAATTTGTTGCGTAATAAAAGAAAAATAAAATCGGCTCTAAAACACGTGATTTAAACGCCTGTTGAAAAATTCGAAAAAATAACATTTTTTAAAAATAAATATTTAATGTCTGTTTGTGTGCAAAATTTTTTTAACTTGCTAGGTAATAGAAGAGGGCCACAAAAATTAGTCTATAACAAAACTATAATTCTTAATCGGAGAAAATATTGTTAACATCGATGTGCAGTACCCGCCCCAGCCGGAATTTTGCTCTGAAACCGTCCAGAGGCTACTACTACGAAGCAGTAAGTAGCAATAACTCACAAAGAGGACCACAAAATAAACATTTTCTAATTTTATAACACACTGTATTAAACAAAAGGAGATAACCTAAAATAATGTCAAACGTTTTTGGTTCAAGATAATAGAGACATAAAGCTATTTGTAACTCATCGCGGTATACGTATACGTATCTAGCGAGAACCAAGCACATTGATTGGTCAGAAACTTGTAGCACGTTCGAAAAGAGCAGATATATGCTAATTTAAGGTGTTTCTGAACGCAATAGGTGCTGAGATACGATACGTGTGCCGTAACGATACGTGATACCTAACGCATCTCAATACCTATCGCGTTCAAGAACACCCTAGATTAGCATATATCTGCTTTTTTCGAACGTGGTACAAGTTTCTGACCAACTAATGTGCTTGGTTCTCGCTAGATGCGGATACGTATACCGCGATGAATTACAAATAGCTTTATGCCTCTAATTTAAAAAAAAAGTCTTGGCATATCAACTCTCATTTTCTTCCAGAATCAATACAACTACATAACTGTGTCATCCTTGAGAGTAAACTAGAGTTTGGAGCTGCCATTCTCTTTATTTTTACTTTTTCACAAGGTTTCGAATTCTTATGTATCTGCAATATTCATCAGGTGAATACTAACAAAAAAACTAAGACTACCTAATCTTATATACTAGCGTATGTTCAGTGAACCATAAAACTAGCCTGTATTCAGTGAACCATGAATTTTACACTTGCTTGGCTCCGCCCTTTCACAATTGAAATCTGTTACCTCCGAAAAATGTGGAGTTCCAAATATCCTTGAGGGTGACGCTTGTTTGAGAAAATACATTCAGGTTCCTCTGTATAAATGCTGTTTCTTTGAACTTCCGCTTGAATAGATTTTCATCCTTGGCGATGATCTTTGCCTCTTTTCATGATGTTGATTCTTCCAGCAATGTTGAGCTATTTTCGATCCAGTTGTGTCACCCTTGTCGAGTTTTGTGTTTGTGTTCGGTAAGTCGAACTTCCATAGGTCGCCCGGTCGGCTGGTGGCGAGGACCATAAAATAAATATTTTGTAATTTTATAACACACTGTATTAAACAAAAGGAGATAAGCTAAAATAATGTCAAACGTTTTTGGTTTAAGATAATAGAGACATAAAGCTATTTGTAACTCATCGCGGTATACGTATACGTATCTATCGAGAACCAAGCACATTGATTGGTCAGAAACTTGTAGCACGTTCGAAAAGAGCAGATATATGCTAATTTAAGGTGTTTCTGAACGCAAATATCCTTGAGGGTGACGCTTGTTTGAGAAAATACATTCAGGTTCCTCTGTATAAATGCTGTTTTGTGTTTGTGTTCGGTAAGTCGAACATCCATAGGTCGCCCGGTCGGCTGGTGGCGAGGACCATAAAATAAACATTTTCTAATTTTATAGCACACTGTATTAAACAAAAGGAGATAAGCTAAAATAATGTCAAACGTTTTTGGTTCAAGATAATAGAGACATAAAGCTATTTGTAACTCATCGCGGTATACGTATACGTATCTAGCGAGAACCAAGCACATTGATTGGTCAGAAACTTGTAGCATGTTCGAAAAGAGCAGATATATGCTAATTTAAGGTGTTTCTAAACGCAAATATCCTTGAGGGTGACGCTTGTTTGAGAAAATACATTCAGGTTCCTCTGTATAAATGCAGTTTCTTTGAACTTCCGCTTGAATAGATTTTCATCCTTGGCGATAATCTTTGCCTCTTTTCATGATGTTGATTCTTCCAGCAATGTTGAGCTATTTTCGATCCAGTTGTGTCACCCTTGTCGAGTTTTGTGTTTGTGTTCGGTAAGTCGAACTTCCATAGGTCGCCCGGTCGGCTGGTTTAGTGGAGTAAATTCGTAAAAAGAAACTGCAAAAAGGGTATATTTTTTTATTTGGTATAGTAATACCTAATATCAAAAGGTAAAATTCCAGTCGAGGATCCCCCATTTTCCGGCTCCAGAAACCAAGATGGCGGCTGTCAAAGTTAGGAAAAAATGTGTTTGATACGTTTTCAAAAAAAAATCTAAATCAATTGAGTAATAGTGACGAGGTTAATCTAAAAATATAAAAAAATTTGACATATGTCACTTCAAAACAAAATGGCGGTCATATTTCAAAAATTTAGTTTTTCTTTACCTTGTAAGTGATGATATTTTTAATGTCTTATATTAAAGGCACTGACCGGCTTCTTAATCTTCCATTAAAAAAGATTAGAGTTTATAAGGGGATATGAAGATGGCGCTTGATATGTCAAAAATATAAGAGAACTTATTAATGTATAGACAACACTAAAAAAATATATTTTTTTTAGTAGATACTATTAGCGATGAATTCGTCTCTGCTATAATTTAAAAAAATATTTGATTTGACATTTGATATTCAAAATGGCGGGCAAACTATCGAGAAAAAAGTAATTTTCTCCTTCTGGTGCGCTATTTATCGAAGAAGCTTATCTCAAAAATTGCAAAAAAAATGACATATGTCATTCCCAAATCAAGATGGCCGCGATTAAAATTAAGAAACGTCATTATTTTGCTGCACGTTAGTAATTTTGCACACCATCAACCAGTTTTAGGATGACTTAAATTAGTTTTAAATTTTTGTGTAAAAAAAAAGAAATTGTAATGCTTCAGTTAAAATGGCGGACGATTAATTAAAAAAAAGTGTTTTTTTTTTGTTTCTTCCTCAATTTAAACACAAAATATTGGGTTGCGTAAAAAAGTGACATACGTCATTCACAAATCAAGATGGCGGCGACTAATATAAAATAAAAAACATAATTATTTTTCTATCCGTTTACACTTTTTTACAAACAAAAGCAGTTTTAGGATGAGCTAAATCAGTTTTAAAAATTTGTGTCAAAAAAAAAATGTATACCTTAGTTAAAATGGCGGACATTTAAGTTAAAAAAAGATAATTTTTCGTAAGATAAACAAAAAATCTTGGCAAAATATGACACATTGGTCAAATCACGTTTTAAATTCTCTCAGGAAAAGCAATATTGTAATATGTAAATAAGATTCAAAAATTTTGTTTTTTCTTTAACCCAGTTCATATTATTAAGAATTACGTAATGTTACAATTAGGTCTATAGTGGTTTTAAAGGAAAACATATCCGATACAAAAGTTTTTAGCAAGTAGCCAGTACCTAAGCATCCGCGTAGGAATATTTAGAAATGTCGATAATATCTGACTATAAGATGATATGTCATTTATTTGTAAATATTTTGCCAAGTGTTTTGTGTTTATCTTACGAAAAAAAACACTTTTTTTACTTAATTGTCCGCCATTTTAACTGAGGTATTAATTTTTTGTTGATAGAAAAATTTCAAATTAATTTACTTGTCCTAAAACTGCTTTTGTTTGGAAGAAAAATTGTAAACGGGCGGAAAAATAATGTTGTTTTTTTTATTTTATTCGCCGTGGTTTTGACACGAAAATGACATGTGTCATTTAAAAAAAAATGTGTATCTGTAATTTGATAAAATCTAATATTTTATCATGTATTTTTTATTTCTTATGCTATTTAGTCAAATAGTCAAATCAAATGTTTTTTTAAATTTTAGCAGAGACGAGCTCACCGCTAATAGCATTCCACTAAAAATAATTAAAAAAAAATGTTGTCTATAATAGTAAGGTCTCTTATATAATATATATACCCGCATATAAACTAATCTTTTTTATTGTGAGATCAAGAAGCCGGTCAGTAGCTTTAATATGAGACATCAGAAAAGATCATCACTTAAAAAGTAAAAAGAAAATCAAAGAAAAACTAAATTTTAGAAATCTGGCCGCCATTTTGTTTTGAAGTGACATGTCAACTTTTTTTAAATATTTTTGGATTAAGTGGGACCTCCTCACTATTACCCAATTGATCTCGATTTGATTTTTCTGAAAACGTAGAAAACACATTTTTTTCCTAACTTTGACAGCCGCCATCTTGGTTTCTGGGGCCCGAAAATGGGGATCCTCGACTGGAATGTTAGCTTTTGGTATTAGGTATCACTATGCCAAATATAAAAAAATATACCCTTTTTGCAGCTTTCTCTTAAAAATCCCTACGAATTTACTCCACTAGTTTCTCCGATGTAGATATACCCACACATGGTACCTGGGCCCTAATTCTTGAGCAGGGAACGACAAAGATTTGTGTATCAAAAATTGTGTGCTCCCCGACTCCAAAGCGGTCTGATTTTTAAAAAATTAAAAGCCATGTACGGGTAAAAAGTAAATACTTCAAATTTTTTTGAACCAAAGGCTATAAAACAATTTTTTTGTAGTTAAACGATTTGCTGTGAATGATTTTAACCCAATATAACTAAAAAAATTACTATTGTTATTCACAAAATGTTTTTTTACAGGTACAATCAAATGTCGATTTTATTTGGCAGAAAAATTGACCTTTAAAAGAAAAGTCATTATCTAAGAAAGAAGAAGCTACTTAAAAACCAAAGTTATTTTTTTCTTTAAAAGTGGGTTGAAACTATTATTTTCTGCTCAAATACAACATGTTTGTATTTAAAATTCGGTAGTAGTAGAAGTATAAAAAGTATCAGTTTTTGACTAGCCTCTATACAGACCGCTTCAAGCTACTGCGAACATAGGGCGGAAGAAGTCTAATTTGCCAGTGTACGTACATGCAGAGACACCGCACGCCTATCAGTGAAGCAACCAATACTCAGGCTTGCGATCACCACTTGTATGACTTTCCTTTGGTATTTAGTACGCCTCTAACCACGGTGCTGTGTGGAGCGTAGTCAATGAAACCGGAATTTGGTCAATAAATACGCAAATTTTTATAACGTAATTTTCTTATTTTTTGTCACTGATAAATAAGAGCGTTTTATTGTCAACTGCTCAGATTTATCAGTGACGACGTGTTACAATGAAAATAATAAGGAGAAACAAAATAAAAGCAAGTTCTCAAAATAAAATAATACATTCTAAAAACCAAAAAGATTCTCCCAGTCAAAAAAAAAATTAAAGCAAATGTTCGAAAAGTCCTCCTTGCTCGGCTAGACAATATCCGAGCCTACTATAAAAACCCCTTCTAACGTTTCCAAGCATGTTAGGGGTGATAATTTGAAAAGCTTCTTCAAAAACAGATAGAAGTCATTAGGAGCTTACACCAAATCTACACCTAACAACTGCCTAGCAGTTGGAATAATGTGCTGCTGCAGTAGATCTAAGTATCTAGGACCATTCAAATTGCAATTGCCGTTAATAAAAAATGGCCCAATTACGTGTTCCCCTATAATACCCCCCCCCCCCAAACATTTAGTTTTTGGGGATACTGTGTTCTTACGTCAAAATACAAATGCAAATTTTCCCTCGACCAATATCGAACGTGTGTTGGGTTATGACGATTTGACCATTTGACCATCTGCACTTTTTCGGCAACTTCGTAGACATCCATTTTTGGTTTTAAAAATGTATTATTTCAATTAAGAACTTACCCATCTGTTTCTCGAGCAAGGCAGAAATAAAACAAAATAATAAAAACAAAATGAATTTGCAAAAGATAACACTGCAGCGTGCTTCGAATCCACCTCGGTCGTACGGCACGGAGAGTAAATTGGACTTGATTCCCCCTATGTTCGCAGTAGCTTGAAGCGGTCTGTATATTACCTAATGGACTGTAATAAATTACATCATCATGGGGTTTGTCTACAAGCTTCTACCATTTTAATTTTATGATAATTTACTTTTTTTAGATAAGTGTTACGGGATTTGATTGATAGACATAGAAAAACTTTTATAATTTCAATTTTTTTAGTTAAATATCCCTCTACAACATATCATAATTATAGCGAATTCCACCGAAAAAAAACTACCCATATAATCCTGTATAACCGGGTGCGGGGTTCTTTGTTTCAAAAGTTTTAGTTAAAAAAAATAGAAGCTGCTTCAAGAGTCTTGGCGATTTCTGCCTGAAAAATCTATCAGCGGAACTTTGATGTAAGATGTATTGGTGGCATATTTTTCGGAAAATCGAGTCATCAAGCTTGTATAATCTATACTCTACAAATAAATAAAGGACAAACCTAAAAATCTGCCTTTCATGAGTTGTTTTATCACTATTCTGCTTAATAAGTTGGCCATGGTCGGCGATAACTGGTTGTAGTCATCACTGAATTAACAGTGTGAAGCTAATAGGCACTACACTAATTTTTTTAATGTTTTTTGCAATTTTGCACAAGTTAACAGTACAAAAATCATTTCTAACCAAAAGTTTACTTGTTTTTCTTTAGTTTTAATATTAAAAACGGACGTCCACGGTTTATCAGAATGTGCAAAATCAAATCCGTTAAATAAAAGAAAGTTATAAAATCATTCACTATAGGAACAGCAATTCGTTAAACCAATTTTTTATCCGAACCCTATTTCTTCAAACCCATTCAATAACAAATTCGAAATTTAACAGACCGGTTTTTAATCGAACCATTGTTCATCAAACTCATTCAATATCAAACCCGGAATTCGTAAAACCCGTAATTTATTAGAAAATGTTTGCTAAATTAATGGAGCATTCGCCAATACCTCATGAAATGGAGGCGTACATGCAGGTGGCGCAGCGGCGTGGTGTTTTGATGTAACATAATGTTACGCGAGGATACTTACAGGTTGCGTTCAATAGTTTGTGTATAGATGTCACTTGCATTCACCGCAATCAATTTAGCAAACATTTTCTGATAAATTACGGGTTTTACGAATTCCGGGTTTGATATTGAATTTGTTTAATGAACAATGGTTCGATTAAAAACGGGTCTGTTAAATTTCGAATTTGTTATTGAATGGGTTTGATGAAATAAGGTTCGGATAAAAAATTGGTTTGACGAATTGCAGTTTCTATGGTGAATCGTTGTTACGATGAATTTTTTTATTAAATACGGTCTGATAAATTCCTGGTTTGATAAACCATACGCGTTCTTAAAAACTACTGGCCTTAGCGGCAATGGGTATCTAGCCAACAAGAAGCAGAAAGCTAACATTTTCTTATTACGGGACTGTTAATAAATTACGTAACTCGGCTGACGAAAGTGCTAGGGTACTAAAATATTTTTTCTGATCGTTTGAAAAAAAACTATGTACGATACACGACCGGAAAGTGTCTTTACACGTCTCCGCAGGTTTACAGGACTCGCCTGCGGTTCGCCCTGTAAATTTCCTGCGTCGACCTGTAAAAACCAATTTTCCGGTCTAGTGACGCAAATACCTATTACGGTTACCGCACAGACTGTGGGATACAATTCAAAACATTTCAGTTTTAAAACTTATATACATCGGTTTCACTACTACCAAAATGTACCAATTTTAAAAATATTGCATTCAGATAATCAAGTATAAGGATTGGAGTTTGGGTCGAGCAGTTGAACAACAGAAGCTCTTTAGTAATTTTGAATGTAAAGCTTTGGATTGGATATTTATCTTTTTAGTTACCAGAAACCTTAGAGTTAAGTTTTGTTTCAATATTTTTATGTGTTTTTAATCAAATATTGTTCTTGTATTATTATGTAGTGAAGTTTATTTCAGTTCCGTCAAGTTAAAAGACAGGGTTAAAACTGGTCAGGGAAACCTGGATAAGTAAGGGAATTGGGAAAGCAACCTGAAAAAGTCAGGAAATGGCTCCCAAGTCATGGAAATCAGGGATTTTTTACAGTATGGTTTTTACCATATGCTTTCCTTACTCTGTTTCTCATATAATACAAAAAATTCAGTAATTTTTCCGTTGTTTTTAATATTTATTTTTGTTTTTTCCAGATTTCGCAAAAAACTTGAAAATTATCAACATTTTGAAGAATTTCTTGCCTATATTGTTCGTAACATTATCATTTAGCAACAAATCAGAATTGAGACTGAATCCCACCCCAACCCACTTTTTTTCAATAAGTAAATTTTTGTGTTTTGCTTTTGCAAAAAATTGCAAGGTATTTATAGGTCCACAAGCTTGTGATTACCTTTTGTTTAAAACATTTTCATGACGTAAACATGTAAATAAAAATTATTTTTTTAGTTTGCTTATTGGAGCTTGTAGAATAATCTAGATATTTTTAAATTTTTGGTCAGGGAAAACCTGGAAAATTCAGGGAATTCAAAAATTGAAAGTCAGTTTTAACCCCAAAAATTTTTTTTAGAAAAATTCGTCTGTTTGTCGGGGATTTAGAAATTTTTTAATTTTATTTGTAAGATAATTTTTTTTTTCGAAATTAATGATACCAAAATGTAGTAAGCAGGACAATAATTTACCGCAGAACCTTGTCAGTAATTGTCTGAAATAGTTAAAGCTAATTATAATACTTTATTAAATTGTTAAATACACAAGTGTACACTTACTAGTACATTAATCAACAGCTCTAGGTGATGACAGGGGCACCTTAAAAATAGCGAAACTTTCAACCAGAATAGAACCATTCAATTATGTTCATGTAGTATTTTTAATTTATTAGCATCGGATTTTTTCGCAAAGAGTCACAACCGCTGAATGTATAATAGCAAAAGGGTTTGTTTCACTAGACAGAAAACAAATTTCGATGGTAGGCAAGTAAATTATTTAGATGACCTATATTTCGTTGATTAAAATATATGTTAATTTAAAACAAGCAAAATTGACTTACTTCAAGTAAATTGGAGTTTTTAACTGAAATAGCTCATATATTTCAGTAGTATTTTGTTAAACCAAAAAAATTATATTACTGAGTTGATTTTAAAAACTTTTATCAGAATAGTTCGGTCAAATACATGAACTTTTCATCTTCAAGTATTCATATAATTCACCCTCTATGCATCCTTATACATTCGTTGCCTAGCTAAGAAGTTTATTTTTGTAACGTATCTCTCAAATCCCATCATTCATTCATAAATACCCATCCTACGACAGGAACTCAGTCAGGTCGACCAGCAATGGAGCAACATTCTAACCGACTACCGAACTAAATGGCCACTTAACTTGTAGGTGATATTGCCAATCAATGAGCTCAACCAAATATATTTTTTTTTCAATTTAGAAAGTACTTTATTGTCAGTAATTTTGTCGACAAAGCAGGCTATAAACTAAACATATAGAAGTCACAATAATGTTTAAAATACTAAAGTAAAAACAAAATACTAATACACGAAAATTTTTTACAGTCATTAGATAAAATAAATTGCTAAGTACTAAAAACATAAATATAAAAACATAAATTTTGTCGAAAAAAAAATAACAGTAAACATAATATGTTATACATAAAATTGTACACTAATGGACTTACGACTTGTGAAGAAACAAATAAAGTTAAACAAAGAAGAAGAAGATACAAAGATTTTTTTTAAATATAAAAATTTTTGACCATAAAAACATAGATATACAGATATTACAATTGGTCATTAAAATATTCAGTAGGTGTGTATTATGGTTTGTCTAACAATGCGATCTTTAGTTTTTTTTTCCAAACAACTTAATGGTAGCAGCTTGTTTAATGACTAGTGGCAAATGATTAAAAATTTTACGTCCTTCATAAATAAGTGATTTGGACAAGAACACTCTTTGGTATAGGCAAGGGCAAGTAACCATGCTGCCGTGTGAACCTTTGCGATCTATTATTGACATTTTTAAAAACCAAGCTGGAAGTTTCCAATATGAAGAGAGATGTTATTGTTAAAATATTGTGCTTTTATAAAATAAGGTCTGCAAGATTCCCTTTGATTTATATTACTTATAAATCTCACAGCTTTTTTTTGTAAAATGAGGAGCATTTCCAATAAATAGTGACTGGCTGTTCCCCAGAATGGTATTCCATATCTCAAATGATCTTAAGCATCGAATTGCAAAGCACCCAGATGAAAGTCTTTTGCTTAATTTTATGATATGCTCTTCAAACTTCAGCTCATTATCAATGTGAATTCCAAGAAATTTATTAATTTTAAGACTTTTAATTGGATCGTCTCCCAAATTTATATTTTCTAAGTTACATTTGAAACATAAGATGTTTGTTTTATTTAGTAAGATCTTCAGATATAATTGTGGGATACTCATCCAAGTTTGAATTTTCGTTTTTTCCACCCAAGATCTTTTGATTTTTTGTTTTTAGATTCTTTTCGGTTGAAGTAACTGATTCGGAGATTTATTAACTCCTTTTTGTAATACCCATATAGAATACCCATAGTATTCCATTATATAACGGCGAAAATTTAAAACACTGTATACCTTTCATATATTTTCTATAGATTAAATACATATAAGTAGTAAGAGTTTTTTATAAATAAATTGCAATAACGAATATTTTTTTAAAAACAGTGTATTTGTGCAATAATATTGAAATTAAAAAGGAAATATATTGAAATATAACAAAGATTTTATGCAAAACGTGACAAACGCGCTCTTATAATTTGCAATTAGACAAAGACCACTGCATGACAAGGACGGATTTTTTTCCCAATATGTTGGCGTCAACATATTTTAGAGGTTCCCTATCTAAGGCTAGTATATTTATGGTATTTTAGAAATACTCATTCTTCGTCAGAAACTCGTTCCCGAGGGTTCGAATAGCAGTTTTCGGGCTTTATAATAAAAGCCTCAGAGTCATTTGCACCAACGAGTTAAGTGGCCACTCATTTAGGTTTCCTGTTAGAATGGGACTTGTCGAATTTTGGCGAGATGTTGCAAGTCACATTCTAATCGCCTGCTTAACTAAGTGGCCACTTGAGTCGTTGGTGCTTCGAACCGAATATACTCTTGTAATAACAATCCATTCACACAATTACTTATTTACTTAAGTGAACTATATATTTTTTTAAATTAAGTACTTTTCTTTCTGTGCATTTATAATATTAGTAAGATAGACGGTAATTAAAGTTTTCTTTTATAGCTTTACCATTTCGTTTGCCCCAACGTCTTCTGTCTTTTTCCAACACATCGTGACCCAAATTAATGTTGGCCTCATTCCAAACGGCACGTGCGAAACATTTTGTGCAACTTAAAACCCCAATAACAAATACCAACAACGAGATTTCCGGATTTAAATCAATATTATACTAATTTTCAAATTACTTCCAACTCTTCAATTACTTTTAGAAAGTTAATTGCACTTCAATTAAAATATACAGGGTTCGCCAAGTCTGGGGAGCCCCGCTAACTTTTTGTTTTTTATTGAGGTTTCTGAGAAAAATAGGATTTTTCTAGATACCCTCTTTCTCCCCACCACCGATTTGTTTTTTAATAAAAACAAAAAAGTTTATTATAGGTTACCAGAAATGCTAGAACGAGTAATGATTTATAATGACTAGTTGCTTCTATTATTATTTTTTAATTTTTTAAAAGGTTATGATATGTCTGAGCATTAAAATTTTTTAAAATTTTACATTATTCTAAAGGCAAAGTGCGGCAAAATATTAGACACTTCAAGTTAATTTTCAGTTTTACACAGCCCCAACTGATTAAATGCACGAAAACCTCATTAGGTACGATAAGGAAGTCGTAACGTTACGACCGTCCCTGCATACGAAACGATGTTTTGACGCATCTGATCAGCTGGAGCTGTCACGCAGTACACCTGCCCGATAGGTCAATTCGATAGAGATAAGGATACGAATGCCGATAAACCCGAAAATTAATTTTAAGTGTCTGTTGTTTTTTTTTTAAATTTATCCAGTAAAGCTTTGTGTTAAAAAATGGCTGACGTATAAAGAAATCCATTGCCTAATAAAATTTTCTAAAAATATCGAAACTCGTACTAACTAATAATAACACGATTTTTGTATCACACTTCAGACCTTTATTTTTACAATTCTACAATTTGTAATGATGGAAAACATATTCATAATTCATTTAATTTTTTTCTATTTCTTTTTATTTATTTTTTTGCAGTTGGGCCATTATAGTATATAATAATTAATTAAAGTTTTTTTTGTAATTAAAATTTCGTATTTATTACAAAAAAAAACAGGGGGGGGCCAGTGGCAGCTCGTGATCTTTGAAGAGAAGGTTCACAAATTTAAAAAATTTACAGTGAATTTTTTTCTGTATGTTGCATGACTAAAAGTCATATCCATTTTAAATTTTCTGTTGAAATCCTTAGATTTGCCCTTAGTAGTTTGCGCCAAATCAATTTCGGGTTTAGGTCTACCGGCATTTTTTATTTCATTTTTTTGCTCTAATCTACTCAAAGAGCCAAAATTTATTTTTCAAATACTCTACCGTGAAAATGTGCATTATAACAATTGTTAAAATAATACAACAGAATAAGTATAGATAAAAGCCCTTATAAAATCGCTAAACGCGCGAATGCATCACGAACCACAGCAACAAGGCAAAGCAAGCGCACTAGAGCCAGTATTGCCAACTGGGTTCGCCGAAAATTCCCATTTTTTTTGTGGAAAAATCCCTAGAATTCCCTAGATCAAAATTACATTGAATCAGGGCCTATCTAAGCAGACGGGCCACGTCCCTAAACTTTTGTGACGTCAAACACCTCACCTTTGTGACGTAATTTCCTACACTATTGTGGCCTTGTGTGACGTCACCAAAGTTTAGGGTCGTTGCCCATTCGTTTATATATAAACTGATTGAATATTTAAACTTAGATGTGCCTACGTACGTCAAAATCAAAACAAAATATTTCAGAAGTTATGTTTATTATCACAAAAAAAAAACGAAAAACGGTATAACAGGTCGATTAGTTCGAAGCAGTTGAAAATTCCCTAGATATTAGGTGAAATTCCCTATTTCCTTATTGCACCAAAGAATCCCTAGAACCAGGGAAAAATTCCCTAAGTTGGCTTCACTGACTGGAGCACACCAAATGTGTGCGCCTTTTTTTTATTGAAATTCGCGATATCCCTCGCTACTCGCCTACTCAAAGATCGAGAGAGATCGAGCAGCTGGTAGCAGGAACTGCGTTGAAAAGACGGACAACGGACGCGACAATGAGAGCGCGCGAGACGGAAAGGGACCTGGCTGTGTTAAATTATAAATACTCATCTAGTTTTCACGCGGTGTCATAATAATCAGCGCTGATAATAATAGGAAGTTTCGGAAACATTACAAAGAATAATATAAATCAGAAATTTTATTAATAACTCCTTATTCTGTGTGGGCACGAATTTAAGGATAAGCCGAGCGAGCTGAGGGGAGGGACAGGCTTAAAGCCCCCTCGGATACGCCTATGACAGTGTTCGTACGCCACCGGAAAACGTGGAAAACACCTGGATAATAAAAAGATCCAAAAAAAACTTTGAAAGGGGGAAAAAGGTAAAAAAAACCTGGAAAAACTTTGATTATGTGACATTATCACGTGGAAAAATGATTTGGATAAACATTTCACTTCAAAACCTTTATTTTTTTGCCTTCCTTTAAAAATACTTCAAAATCTAATTTCAAACACTAAAAATATCAAAATTTTTGGAAAATTTCTGGTTTAATATCAAAAATTTCTGCCTGCGGCGGTCTAACATCGGTTGGTACAATTTTAGTTTAATTTTAAGCAATGTTTTTCAACAGCATTCCAAGCCTAAACCTAATTTGTGACATTAATATCAATCTGTGACAAAATAAATCGATTTTGACATCATCTACCCAACGTTTATTTCTTGATAGGGCTAGTTTTTAAGTTAACTGTCAACACTTTATTACAATAAACGTTTTTTGATTTGATTTGATTTGAGCATTCCAAGCGTATAAAATATGGCCGTTATTGTATAATTTTCTACAAATTTTCGCCTGCGGCGCAACTACGATAGGATTTTGGCATAAGACTATAAATCCCTCCCAAAGCCAACAATATATATTTTGCAAAAAAACGTAAAAAGGATCGCTTAAAATGCAAAAAAGCTTGCATATGCCGATATTAACCTTGTATAACTTTTTAGTTCTTATTGTTTTGCTTGATTACAAGGGTATCAAACGATGCAGAAACATCCAACAAAGTGCATTAAAATCTTTTTGGAAATATATAAAAAAGAGTGGAAAAATATTTTTCAAATTTTACAGTTTCTGTTTTTAAAGTCAGTACCTTATTCAACACTTACACGTGCAACATTTAAATTGTAAACTGCGAAGGAAATTCATGTTGAAAGTATGCGTAGTTTTCCTTTTTACGTGCACATCTGGACTTTTTTACTTGGAATCCGCATTTTTTCAAATAGATTTACCGCACTTACACCGTTTTTTATAAAACGCAGTGGAAAAGAAAGTAGTTTATGTTATAACCTATGTTTTTGGAATCTAAACGTTCCACACTGGGGCAACAAGCCCCTCAAAGTTGGCAATAAATTACAGATTCTATTAATTGATTTCTAAGTTGAATGTTGCTTCTAAGTGTTTATTTACTTTAAAAATTATAATTGAAAGTTTTAAAGAATATAATTTTATAATAATTTGTTTTAGAAAAGCTACGATAGCTTTTATTAAAATTCATCGTGTTCAGAATGAGATAAGACATTTGCATCATCATCATGATCAGCTTCATCAATTTCACTCTTTCCAGAACTTTTCATAATATCACAAAGTTCCCTCCTCGATATAAACATAGTAGTGACCTCGTTCCTGAAATTAAATAAAAAATAAAAGAAATGGCTAATGTACACTTTAAAAAAAAACGCATGCAAGCAGTCACAAAATTGACCTTTCTAAAAGTGTATAATATATATGGACTACCAGCTAAAATGCCTACAAACTTTAAAAGCACGACAATTTGTCATATTGTTTAAAAAAGGTCTATAAAACTGAAAATATTTTTACTTAAATTAAAGGCAACCTTATTTTTATATTAAATTTTGCATAATACTAAAAAATCAGCAAAAATAATGTTTTAGTAAAGTCTTTATTGAACAATATCAAATTATCACTCGAGTAACGGACGAAGGCTGTTCTATAAAGAGGGCGGTAACCCATTTTGGAGTTGATAAAATAACAATAATACGATGGAAACAGCGCTGGATTGAAAACAATTCGACGAATAGGAAACTTGGATTAGGACAAAAACGATGGTAAACTTAATACTAATTATTTTAACTTAAAAAAAAACTTAAATAAATAATTTATTATTTAATAGGATCACCATTTTTCTCTATTACAAGCTGCAAACGTCTGGGCATTGAAAAGGTTAAATTTTGAAAATACTGATGGTCTTCTAAGAGCTGATCCAAAGCGCGATAAATAGCATTGCTTAACTCTTCAGCATTTCGTGGTCTCCAATTTCTTTGGTATATTATTTTAACGATTCGACCCCTTATATTTTCCATTGGCTTAAGGTCAGGGGTGTTGGCTGGCCAAGGAAGTGTTTCTATATTATTATTCTGAAACCATTGGCGAACAACATTAGCCGTGTGTACTGGACAATTGTTCTGCTGATAAACGAAGTCATTATTTTCATGTAAAGTCTGTACAGATGGCAGCATAACGTTTTCAAGGATTTTAATATATCGTTCACTATTGAATCTTCCTTCGATTCTCCAAAAAAAAAACCAAAATTCTAGCGCTAAACCAGCCCCACATGTTTACAGAAAAATGTCCGCTTTTTTAATTTGGTTTGTATATTCGGGTTCAAATCTAGAATTTGGTGGACGATAAACTAAAATTCTCCTGCTGCTTGAAGATGATTGAACATTTTTTTCGTCAGTGAAAACCACCCTTTCCTAGAGGTCATTATCACGAAGAACGTTGTTCATTGCAAACAGCACTCTGGCCTGTTTTTGTTCTTCTGTTAGAAAAGGCTTCTTTGCAGCAACTCGATAAGAGACTTCTGATTTCGTTACTTTTCTATTTACTGAGGCTAAAGAACCCGGAAATAATGTTACATTAGCTGCTTCAACCGACGTTGAAAAAGGATTTTGTCTGAGATGGTCAATAAGTCTCTCATCTTGCACTTCAGAACTTACTTACTTACTTTCCATCGAATTATCGTCATTTTATCACCTCCAAAATGGGTGGCCGCTCTTCTTATAGACCAGCCGTCTTCTATAACTCGAGTGATAATTTGAACTTTTGTAAATATCTGTGACATTTTTAAGGATGTCACACTAAATTTTAAGCTGTCAGGCATCCTAAGCTGGTGGTGCCTTATAATAGTATACACGGAGAGGGTAATGTATACACTAATTGAAAGCTAAATTTTGTGGCATAGGAAAAAATGCATGTATGAGTTTTTTTTGAAATGAAGTGTACGAAACCTTGATATAGTTTATTTATATGTAGTTACACACTTCTAAAAAACCTAAATAGTGAAGAAAAGTGCAAATAAGTGGACAAAAACTAAACGATTCTGAAAAGCACAGACAATATTCAATATTAAAAATCCAAATTTAAAGCTTGGATTGCTTTGAAACACAACAAATAGCCTACACGTAACTAGGAATATTTGAATTTTTAACCTTCATTTTACTTTACACCACATAAAATTACGTTAACTTTTCGCCAACTCTGTTTTTATTAGAATGGTAATACATACCTAAACTTGAGGGTTCCATAGCGGTAATTAAAAAAAAAATACAGCTCAAAAATAAAAGAAAACAGGGTTAAACGTTAGGCAAAAACAAAGCACGTATACTCTTCACAGGTATATTTGTGTTCGTTTGATTATTGTGGGAGAGTGGGGTACCGAATAATAATAAGAGGTAGAGTGTGCGTTCGTCCGGTGCGCGGGCAGATTCCCTGCTCTAAGATCCAATCAAGAATAATTTACTAAATGAAACGATACAGGTTTCTTCGTTAAGTACAGAGTGTTCCAAATTCTAGGGCATTGTAGGGTTTTGGGTATTTCTAAGGAAGCGAAAATCTAATTAATAACCTGTTTTAATTTTTTTGGTTTTTTATTATTTCCTTATCTATTTTTATAGTATGCTTTTAAAAAAAAAGACTAAAATGTAATAAAAAACAAAAAACACAAAAAAATATTTAAGAAAATGAAAAAACAACAAGCATATAAAAAATAACATTATAAGTGCGATACATCGTTTTGAAGGAAATTTGAAGGTCATTCCATAAGAACAATACCAACTTGGTATTATATCTTAAAAACTAAACGTTACAGATAGATAAAATCCGGTTTGACAAGTAAATTTTACTTTAAAATATCTATAGGGTGGACCACAAAAAACAGGACTGTTTTGTTTTAATTGCCAATTTTTTACTTGTTGTCGGATGTTATCGCAAAAAAAGAGTTTTGGAAAGGTAATAAAATAGACTTTTTCCCAATATGTCAAAAAATGACATTTATCAAAAATTCAATATGGCGGATGTCCAAAAGTTTTATGCATATTAAAAAACCGTTGGGTTTTTTTGAGACACTTTATATTTTTTTTTGCAACAACAAAAAACTTCTATTTTCTGTAAACCGATTTGATAAATTTTATTAAGAAATTAAAAAAACTAAGGATTTTTTCGTAGACCAACTTCTTGCATAAAATAAAAACTGCTAATGATTTAATTTAACCGGATTTCGTTATCTTTTCCAAAAAATGACATTTTGTCACAATCCAAGAGGGCGGATGCCTTACAATTCTGTGCATTTTAAAAAAACAAGTTGGCTTTTTTCTTAAACCACTTTGTATATTTTCTTTGCTGTAACAGGAAAGTACCAACTATTATCTGTTAACCCATGTATTTGGGTTGTGGAATTTTGGTTACATATTTATTTTGTTTAAAGTATAATATATGCACACTCTGGTATAGAGCGAAAAAGAACCTTCATTAGATATTGTAGGTAAATAAATAAATGTGAACTATATTTTTAGATTCTAGTCACTTTGACCTGAATGTCTGTACAGCGGAACTAAGGTATTTAAAAAAAAAACATACACCAGGTGTGTGCCTATGGATGTTTATTTTAGTTTTAATAATAATACAATTAGTATGTTTTTACATCGTACTCAATACGTATTGAAAAGATTGTCTTCTTTTTCTTTCATAGAGCATGTTCTCTGTTCCGACAAAGAGCGTGATATATGAAAGAACAAGATGCTTGATTTTCGATACGTATTGAATACGATGTGAAAACATACTAAATAATGTCAAGATGTTGTTAATATTATTCTCGCTGATATTGGAGGTTGTCAGACGTTTTAAAAGTTTTTTATTTTATTTATTTTATACGGGTGTAAAAGGTACGAGTGCAAATATCTTAATAGGTGAAAGAGAAAGATAAAATAAACTTTAACAAAATTTAACCGCCCTTAAAAAGGTACCGGGTGGGCCATAAAAAACCGGACAAAATGTTTTCCGTTATAACTTTTCGAACCATACAACCGATTTTAATGCAATAAACTGCTCTTTGCAGGTAATTGAGCAAGACTTTGAGTAATAATATTTTTTTGTGCACCATCTTAAAATCTAAGATGGCGAAAAGAAACAAACTTTACCCTTCAAAGAGCCACGTTTATTCTTATGTTACGGAAGATTTTTGGATTTTTTTATTAATTCGTAAAAAAAGCTCTGTTTGTGCCACGCAGAACGAGGTGCGAATCATCGGCTAAGTAGTTCCCAAAAAAAAAATAATCAGTGTTTTACGGATTATGTGATTGCCGTCTCAATTCTGCCTGTAGACACATAAATTCGTTATTAGAAAACCGATTTCAATTAAATAAAAAGCATCAAGGCGAAAATCGATTGTTTTTTAACCACTGCTATTGAAATTTGCCGCCATCTTAAAATCCAAGATGGCGGACATAATCAAACTTGACCTTTCAAAGAGGCTCGTTTATTCATATTTTTTAAATACTTTTTTATTTTTTTTTATTCGTAGAAAAGTTCTGCTTTCGCCACGCACAATGAGGTACAATTTATTTTTGTTTTCTCAATTCCGACTGCATTAATTTCCTCATAAATTCGAATTACTGAACCGATTTTACTTTAATAAAAAGCGTTATGACAAAGATCGATTGAACTTTAAAGAGCACTATTAAAATTGCGGACAAAATCAAATTTGACCCTTCAAAGACGCTCGATTATTGTAATCTTTTAACCGATTTTAATGATTCATACCTAGCTATGTGCGTTGGAGAAAGGGCATCTTTAATGAGTTTTTGATCTTCTCCATGATGCTTTTTATTCTATTGAGATCGGTTCAGTATCAATTTGAGAAGGCAACTACCAAACCGATTTTGATAATTTATACCTCGTTGTGCGTGGCGAAAGCAGAACTTCTGTAAAAATTTCAAAAAATATTTAAAAGTTTACAGAACAGATAAATAAACGAGCCTCTTTAAAGGGACTTGTTTGATTTTGTCCGTCATCTTGGATTTCAAAATAGTTAAAGAACAATCAATTTTCGCCATGAGGCTTTTGATTTCATCAAAATCGGTTCAGTAATAATGAATTTATGAGAAAATGTATACAGACAGAATTAAGACGGCAATCGCATAATCCGTAAAACACTGATGATTGATTTTTTTTTTGGGAACCACTTAACTGATTTTAATGATTCGCATCGTGGCAGAATTAGGGCTTTTTTTACGATTTCATAAAAAAATCCAAAAAATTTTCATAACATAACATAACATAACAAAAGAAAGTTTAAAAAACAAAAGATCAAAAGATCTTGGGTGGAAATAACGAAAATTCAAACTTGGATGAGTATTCCACAAGGAACACACAAAAGATCAAAGCGAAAAGAGAAATGAATAAACGATGTTTCGCCCTGGGTAACCAGCGTGGGCTCATCAGTAGTTTCACTGGTCACCCTCCACTATACATCATTAAACACCATCATACACTTAGATTTCCAACCTTGAACCACTCACAAATAGGCATCGTTCCGCACTGGTACTTACTTATCCAAGTTACCTAATACGAATTCGTCCTGGCGTGTTAATATTTCCAGTAGGATTATGCTCCTAAGGCAATTAAAACAAAGAAGAAGTTAAAAAACCTCCAAATCAGTTACTTCAACCGAAAAGAAACTAAAAAACAAAAGATCAAAAGATCTTGGGTGGAAATAACGAAAATTCAAACTTGGATGAGTATTCCACAAGGAACACACAAAAGATCAAAGCGAAAAGAGAAATGAATAAACGATGTTTCGCCCTGGGTAACCAGCGTGGACTCATCAGTAGTTTCACTGGTCACCCTCCACTATACATCATTAAACACCATCATACACTTAGATTTCCAACCTTGAACCACTCACAAATAGGTATCGTTCCGCACTGGTACTTACTTATCCAAGTTACCTTATACGAATTCGTCCTGGCGTGTTAATATTTCCAGTAGGATTATGCTCCTAAGGCAATTAAAACAAAGAAGAAGTTAAAAAACCTCCAAATCAGTTACTTCAACCGAAAAGAAACTAAAAAACAAAAGATCAAAAGATCTTGGGTGGAAATAAAGAAAATTCAAACTTGGATGAGTATTCCACAAGGAACACATAAAAGATCAAAGCGAAAAGAGAAATGAATAAACGATGGTTCGCCCTGGATAACCAGCGTGGGCTCATTCAGTAGTAGGAAATAATTTTTGGTATATATAAAATCCAACTCTTTTGTAGTCTGCGCCCATTTATACCTACCATATTTTAGTGGACTACTTATATAGTATATTTACTCTCTTCGGCGATACATATATATTGTATAGCGAACTACTTAAAAAAAGTTGGATTTTATATATACAAATAAAAATTATTTTATTTCAGTCGGTTCAGTTTTCTGTTAAAATCTTTTTATTTTTTAATTTTTTTGTGTATACCTGACTCCTAGGCTTCTTATTTTTATATATATGTATCAATAAAAATACCAATGAAGTAAAGATACCAAGATGTTATCAATTATTTTAGTTTCGTCTAAAAGTGGCGAGAATAGTAGTTTTCACAACTAGTGGCTAAAATAGTGCTTTTTTTTACAAGCGTTGGTTCAAATAACGAGCGCAGCGAGGTATTTAAAAACGCGAGTAAAAAAAAGCACAGTTTGCAGTTGTTAACACTATTTTTTTTTAATACCTTTATCAAAAAATCCAAGAAAAACAGGAAAATACTTTTATACGACTGTCTTGAAAAAGGGGGTTTTGCGCACGGAGAACACGATCTGAAAACGGCATTTTGCGCACGCTGTGTGCACACACTCCCGTCATTGTGATTTTTGTTGTTGTCACCCAACAATATAAGTTGGCTGAGTTCCATAGCAACCGTCACGGCTCCTTTAAATAAAAACGAGTTAAATTGAAGTTTGACTTTTCTGGTCTCTGTTTATTTGCAGTAAAAAACTCGTTTGAAAACCTCTTTGCTCACTCCCTCGACTTGTGGACCTCGCCATCGGCTCGGTCCACCAAACTGTCTCGATCGTGTGCAAAGAGTCGTTTTCAAACCTTGTTGTTTAAATAACTATTAAATATCTCGGACAAAGAACACTTCTCACAACACACCATCTTTACAATATATATCAAGCCGGCTGGTAAATGAAATCACAATGGGTTCCATAGCGATGTGCCTTTTTACTCGGTGACGTTCATTGTTGCGACATTTTAATGTTTGACAGTTTGATATTTTGACGATGTTTTTAAATTATTTTTTCGTGAGTACTTGATGAAAACTGGCGGAAATGGCTTAATTTTTAGACAAGAATAATTATAATAGATTTTTTCAATATTACTATTTTCCGCTATTTCTCTTTAATTTTGGGTAAAAAACGGACAAATCTTTTTTTGCACCCGTGATAAAAAAAAAACGAAAAAAACCATGCTTTGGTTATCTGCAGACGGTTACTAAAATCATGTTTTTGATAAAGGTATAAAAAAAGTATTTTTAATAATAAAACAAATCAATCGAATTAAATTCTTTATGAGGTATAATGGGCCTGGAAAAGCACCCCAAGTATCCAAATTGAAAGCAGCATGCAACTTCCACTCCCCCTTGTCTTTTCATATTACGAGTATGAGCCAAAAGTTACGACTTTTATGTTTTTCCAATGAATATTTAGTATTGGCGTGAAAGTGGTAGGGGAAGTATTTTTTTTTAAATAAAGCGGTACCACATCGGAGCTTTACTATAATTGGTTGTGCCGTTTAAAAGTTATGCTGTGGAAAAATAAACCCTTCATGGAGTACAATAGGCTCGGAGAAGTAGCCCAAGTATCCAAATTAAAGGCAGCATGCAATTTCGACTTCGCTATTGTCGTGAAAGTGGTGAGGTGGGAGAAGTATAACCCATTTCGGGATGCAATGGGTCCGGAAAAGTGGTGTCGTTTTAAATCACCAGTATTAGTCGAAAGTGGCAATTTTATATATACATTTTGGGAATTCTAATGATTTTTTAACTATTTTCGTAAAAGTGGAGGGGGAAGCATATTTTTTACTAAAACGGGATCAAATCAAAGCTCTCCTAAATCGAATATAAAAATATGAAAATCGATTGAGCCGTTCAAAAGTTATGCTAGAAATAAAACCCTTCCCGGTATTCAATGGGCTCGGTATCCAAATTGAAGGCACCATGCAACGTCGGCTTTATTTTGTCTTTTTAAATCACCGATATTAGCCGAAAGTGGAAATTTCCTATATATATTTTGGACATTCTAATGATTTTTTGAGTATTGCAGAATTATGAAAATCGCTTAAATCAAAATAAAAAAATACGCGTTGAAAAATCCTTGATCTAGTGGCGCGATGTGGGCGCCCAGATCCGGACTAATTTACTTAAATTAAAAATTTTTGATCGTTAAAATCTTTAGGTATTTTTAAACAAATAACAGACGAGATTATCAAACAAATAATAAGGTTTTCCAACGTTTAAACAAACAGATGGTAGAACTAAACACTGTTTTAAATCGTTATAAAATAAATAACGTTGTGAAATGGGCAGTAATAGGAAAAAACGAATATTTATATATTTATGAGAAGTATTTAGTGATTTGTTTGTTTTAAGAAAATATTTTTCAAATTCGTTGTTTCGGTAACCAATACGGAAAAGTTAAGAAAAACATTATTTTAATTTTACGTTTTCATTTATTTGCGCTAAAGTTTTCCATGTGGTTTCTTATGGGTGACAATAATATATTATACATCAAAGGATAAAAAGACACTTAAATCACAAGATTTCTACGCTATTTATTGCACTTTTGGATTCTTTAAATTATAAGTAACTATGTAACATTTAGGTGCTCTACTCAAAGCAAACTTCTGTCATAAGTGTGGCTTTTGCGAGAGCGGTTAATTAAGACAGTTTAATTCATATTAAATTTCGGGATTAGTTACCTGATTCATTATAAAAGCAGGTTGATTTGCACCTGAATAAAAAGCGAAAATATCTCTCGCCATGGGAAAACAATCAGAAAATCTCCAGCTTTGCTGCATTAAAAAGCTGCTTTCGTGCATTTTTATTGTTTTTTCCATATAACTATAAGATACTATAACGGCCCTGCTTTTACATTTGCCGAAAAAAAGGCGTAGCGATAGAAACTCTCCCAATCAAGTTAGCCTGGAAAAAAATGCAGAGCCAAAAACTCTTCAGGGCCCGTATTCTTGACGGCCTGTTTGGTGAGTAGTCACCGGTGAGTATTTACCTCTCTTACTTTTCACATGGTTTAAAGCAGGTGAGAAGTGAGAAATGTGTTCACACTCACGGGCATGGGTGTTAAGAACACAGCCCCTGGGCGCAGTATATTTTGCACCTTTGGCCTGGCCCAGGGCCAATAAGCTACTTTCGGTATTTAGGTCAGATTGATCTGCCTAATCTGAATCGTTCGATTATTACGTCTAGATGTAGGGGAGCTGAATTCGAACCGTTCTGTAATTCGACTCCGATCAGTTAGACGTAAATAGGTTTGGTCGGAGATTGTGAGGTTAGATGTGTTCAGTTTTTTAAATTTTCAGGTGTAATTTTTTTTAATAGGAGTGTGAAAATCGAACTTTACTGTCAAAAAATACCTGTCATTCAGCTAGATAGATAGAAAAAAAGCGAAATTATGTTCTTTTCTACTATCAACATAGCCCTCAACTTGCAGTAAACTAGAGATTTCTTGATCTTATAAAAATAATTTGTTAACCATGAAGCGCCACCAAAAATCGACGTTGATGCGCGCGTCCTTAAGACAAATTATGTTTTAAACAAAAAACTTGGAAGTAGGCAATCGATCCAGAGTGTTCGTTTCTTTTCCTGACTAACGTCGGGTAAGATTTGCGATAATTTCCCCATCCCTTGTCACATTACTACAGTGCAGCTATTGTTGAGATCGGGGAAAATAAAATAACTCCCCGCAAATGCGCTGATCCCTTTGGTCGATGTCGCTGATTTCTCGCACAAACGAGACTAATGACAGCATTTTAAATAGAAATTGATTGATCTTTTATTTCCCTGACTAAAGACCAGTAGAAACCAATTTTTCTGCGTTTCAGAGAAATAATTGTTTTCTACCTGATGTCAAGAATAGAACTTTTATCCCTAAAAAAAAGCTGAAATGATTAAATTCAAATCCCCTGTATAGCTATTTAAATTTAGTTCTGATAAATATATAACAATATTGTAAATAAACCGCCATGTCATAAATTAATTTTCAATGTGAAAAGTTTATGTTGAATAATAAAAATATTTGAGGATTTGTAAGTTTAAAATCATTGGACTACGCACAATCAATGAAATATACAAGACTAGCGACTTCTCTTGCGTATTTAAAATTGTGGGTTCACCATCCCCGCCTCTTCCAACTTACCACGCCCATTCCAACGTGCCACACCCTTCCCAAAGTCACACGCACTTCCATCGCGCCACACCCCTTCCACCGTACCACGCCCCTTTCAGCGTGCCCCTTCTCTAACCGTTCCGCGCCTTAAACCTTTCTAGTCGAATAGCCGTTTTGCCTGTGGTTTTTCCCATTTCTTTTTGCTTTAAATAATAATAACTTATGTTACCGTAAACCGATTTTAATGAAATAAAGCCTATGTCCTTCCCAGGACTTTAAGTAAGTAGTGAAACTGCCATCACATTCCGTTTAAACAGAAATATGTATAGATGAGGTAAAATCTTTTTTTTATACCTGCATCAAAAACATGATTTTAGTAACTGTCTGCAGATAACTAAAGCATGGCTTTTTTGGTTACCTATGCAAAAAATCTTTTTTTTTTGATTACGGGTGCAAAAAAAGATTTCAGTCCGTTTTTACCTAAAATTAAAGAGAAATGGCGGAAAATAGTAATATTGACAAGATATAATTATTCTTGCCTAAAAAATGTCGCAACAATGAACGTCACCGAGTAAAAAGGCACATTGCTATGGAAACCATTATTAATTCATTTACCAACCGCCTTGATTTATAGTATAAAGATGGTGTATTGCAAGAAGTGCTCTTCGTTCCAGATTTTGAAAAGTATTTTCCTGTTATTCTTGGATTTTTTGATAAAGGTATTAAAAAAAAAATTTTCACAACTTGCGCCTAAACTTGTGTTTTTTTTACTCGCGTTTTTAAATACCTCGCTGCGCTCGTTATTTAAACCAGCGCTTGGAAAAAAATAACTATTTTAGCCACTAGTTGTGAAAACTACTATTTTTATCACATTATTAAATAAAACGAAGGGTTTTTTTTCTTTAGCGAATTTTAAAAACTCAAGCTTTTCATCGTTTATATTGTGCCACTCAGACAATTTCAATGAAGTCAATCTAAAATGTCTAAATGAGCATAAGTAAGCATAATTTTATGACCTCGAAATTAACAAAAAAATCTTTATTTCGCCATATGTTTTTTGAATTTGTACCATTATTGAACAGTTTTTTTTTTGATGTGTCGAAGTTGAAACAAACCTAAAAATTGGATTTTGACCTGCTTTTTCGCACTTGCTTTGGGACACCAGCCGGGTAATTTTAAAGAATAAAGCTTCTTGTAACACGCGTTCTAAGATCAATGACTAGAACTGAATCTAAACTTCTAAAAGTCAATCAGACTGAGTTACGATTTTGGCCTAATAAAACAGAATCGTAGAAACAACCGGCTCATCTGTAATCGTAAAATCCCCTAGAAATTAAGTAAAAACAGTTACATTATTATTGAGTCGAATAAGTCGTTAAAAAGCTAATTTGGATCGCAATAAAAACTTTCTATCAAACAGTTCTGGATGCTTTTTGCCGTCGCGGTACGAACACCTTGACCGGATATTGCATTCGCAAAAATCGACCCTTTGCTTCCCCTCTAACTTATATTTTTTTGACTATACCTTTCACCACGCGAGTTGCAAGATTATGCATGATACAGAAAAGATTTGTGGCGTAGAGGACAAAGGGTGTGGGAATAAATCGGAAAAAAGTTTTTCCTCGACCATCTTCATTTGTTAGTAGTGGGGTGATCTTTAAAGCCTACTGCGGCTTTCATGATTATTAGTTGTGCGAAATTTCTATTTATCTATCATCCAACGATACACGCCATATAGCGTTTTATTTGAGGTGTCAGATGGCGAATTTTCCAACTAATAATTTGAGACAAACACATTTACAAAATAAAGGAAAAATTTTAGCGCCCTTGCAAATTTACAGAAAATATTTGTGGCGTAGAAGGCAAAAGGTGAGGATATAAGTTTTTCCTCGACCAGCATTTGAACCCGGGACCTAAATGATACCAGTCTAAAGCTCTACCAACTGAGCTATCGAAGACATGGGGTTTTGACTTTGAGGGTAAGGGAATAAATCGGAAATAGTAGTTTTCACAACTAGTGGCTAAAATAGTGCTTTTTTTACAAGCGTTGTTTTAAATAACGAGCGCAACTTTTTTAATTTTTAACCGATCCCTTAGATTTTTGAAACTATCGATGAGATTTTTTTCCTAATTCAACAACACCATACATTTTATATCTGCCATTAATAGTTTTAGAGATATTAATAAAAGACTTGTTCATAACTTTAAAACAAACAAATTTAAAGAGCTTCTGCTGTGCACGTTAAACACATTACATCAAGAAGGAAGGAGGAATCATAGGTAGCTTTGGATACAAAAAAAATTACCTACTAATAGTAGGTATTTTAAAATGATGAAACACTTTTTTTATATCTTCATCGAAAACATGATTTTAGTAACTGTCTGCAGATAACTAAAGCTGGTTACCAATGCAAAAAAACTTTTTTTTTGTATCTAATTATTCTTGCCTAAAAATTAGGTCATTTCCGCCAGTTTTCACCAAGTATTTACGAAAAAATCATTTAAAAATATAGTCAATATATCAAACTGTCGAAGATTAAAATGTCGCAATCAGTGAACAATGAACGTCATCGAGTAAAAAGGCACATCGCTATAGAAACCATTGTTATTTCATTTACCAGCCGCTGATTTATAGTGTAAAGATGGTGTGTTGCGAGAAGTGCTCTTCGTTCGAGATTTTTTTAAAGTATTTTCCTGTTTTTCTTGGATTTTTTGATAAAGGTATTAAAAAAAAATAATGTTAACAACTAGCGGGAAAACAGTGCTTTTTTTACTCGCGTTTCTAGATAACCAACGCTTGTAAAAAACACTATTTTAGCCTCTATTGAAAACTACTATTTTGTCGATATCTCGGAAACTGTCAATGACAGGTATAGAGTGCGTGGTATTGTTGGATTTAGAAAAAATCTCTATCAATAATAGCCTGGAAAAAATGCACAGCCAAAAAGTCTTTTTGGCGCGAGCAGACTGCAATAATCGGCGCGAGCAGACTGCAGTAAGCATGCGCAGTAGATTTTTCTCCTTTGACGTTGCCCGGGGCCAACCCTGATTTTTATATTATTTTCATTTATTTTCAGGTTATTATGGTTACACATTGTGTGATCCTTGGGCCATTATGGTATCTCATCATTATATATGTTCTCTACAATACCTTGACATAAACCTACTATGATTCATTTTCTTTTGTGTTACATATTAGCTTTTATTTAGGTTTTCGTTTTTGAATTTGCATAAGCAGTTTTTGAAATATATACCTCATGATTTCACACTGCGTTACGTCCATTCCTACGTTCGCAACGAGTGCAGTCACCTGTTCTCTGTTGTACGCAAGGAAATCATTTAGTTGACCTATATTTCGTTTATTGAAGTAAATGTTAATTTAAACCAAGTAAAATTCACTTACTCCAAGTACATTAGTGTTTTAACTGAAATAGGTCATTTATTTGAGCAGTATTTCGTTAAACCGAAAATTCGTATTGTTGAGTTAATTTTAAAAATCTTTTTTGGAGTAGTTCATTCAAAAATAAAGCTTTCCATCTTCAAGTATACATATAATTCACCCTCTATGCATCCTTACTTATGCGTAATTTTACAACTCATAGTTAAACGTCAAACCTCAGTTTAAACCACAGATGTCGACTTTTTTACGTTTTATAGGTGCAGTTTACCAATAAACTTCGGTTTAACCGTTACCGGCAGCCTGGGTGTTTGTTAAACTTCAGTTTAATAGTTACCGAAAGATTCTAACCTCAAAAAAGATATTTAAAATTTGTTTTTGGTAAAAAGACTGTAAGTATTTAGTGAAATCGCTATGATCAATGACTTAAAATTTATTTTTGATCAACTGGATAAAGAATGACGAAATTATTGACATTGTCGAAGCACGAAGACTATATTATTTGTCCTAGAACAAATCATTTGGAGGAGTCCGACGATATATAGATTTTAAAAAGAGGTTGAAATTATCTAAAGAGATATGCGAAATTGTGCACAAGGAAATTCGACAAGAGTTGGAACATCCCACAGACCACAGCAAGTTTTATTCTCACATCGAACTCACACGTATAAATATACTGTATATCTTTTTGACAAATCTGAACATTTTTGTTGTGTCGTCTGGCTGTATGTCTGTCTGTAACCAACGCTGATATCTCAAAAACTACTTGACTGATTTTTATCACATTTGGCTCCAGTTGGTGCCATTTTGGTTAAAATAATCAACCCTATATATGTAAAGAAAATGTAGTCTTTCTTCATGGCCGTGGTTTAACTCCGACTTATAAAATTGAACAACTTGTTTACCGATGGATTAATCCAAAGATTAAACTGAAGTTTAAACTATGGTTTAATCTGGAGTTTTACCTTTGGTTGTAAAATTAGCCCTTAATGCATTGGTTGCGTTGCTAAAAAGTTTCATTTACATAACATATTTCTCATATTATACACATTCTTTTTCGGGCTTCATAAAAACAGCCTCAGGGCCATTGCTTCAACTACACGGAAAAAAAGAAATACTCAATATAAAGCAATAAAACTAGATCTAAGCCTATGTTAGCATCATATATACGCGAGACGATATTTTTTTGAACAAAGAATATGAAATTCTCAAATTACCTTCTTCGGTTCCTAAAATAATATTTTTAATGTGAAATATTAAAAATCTCAATTTTGTATTTTTTTAAATTTTGCTTTGAAAATACTAATCTTTAATACATGTATTATAAATGTCTAAAGCGAAACCTAGTTATTTTTCTATTTGAGAATATGCCTTTCTCAAACTGAACATTGTTATTCGTATATTTAAGATATAGACCTTTATATACTTATTTTGAAAATATTCATATTCTTATTTTAAAATATAGAAAAAGCAATGTATCCTTAAAGGGAGTTAACATCAAGTCAGTTAAGCTGCCTTCCCACTTTAAAAAAATGTACTTATTTGCGCACCTTTTGCGCAAACACTTTTATGTTTTGCGCAGCAACCGTATGGAAAATGTGGGTATTTTTTTGTATGTGGGGTGTTTTCCGCATGACTTTAAAGAATATACGTTCAGATGGTTGCAAAAGGTAAAAGTGGTTGCGCGATACTGCGCAAAAGATGCGCAAATAAGTCCAATATATTTTTTTTAATTTTGAGTGGGGAGCAGCTTCACTAACCTGTTATCATCCATATTCCTGAATGGTTACTCCGATTGAGGATACCAAAGTGTTTTATCTGTGGGATTTAATAATAATTACTGAAGTCAAAAAAAATATACAGGTCTATAAAAAGTACAAAATATATTGTCTACTTCCATTTTCTACAATAACTTCTTACGTTTTAGAAAAGAAACAAATATAGTAAATTATACGAAATCTTATTTAAAAAGAAACTGCGGTAAAACTCAAGGACACGTCAATTGTGTTTGGGAGCGGGATATTTCTGAAAATTGTTTTAGGGCAAGACCCAAGGCTTATTACAATTATTTTAATTTCAAACATGAAACTTTCAACAAGGTGATTTTTTGAATGAATGAATTTTTCAAAACTGTCCTCCTCCTTAATTTCAAAGAAATATCAGTTTTGACATAAAGCGAATCTTTGGCTTTCAAAAAACTTTAATTTTAAATTTCATATAATCAATACGAAAGTTTTACTTTAACTTATAAACTAAGAATCAACTAAAAAAAACAGATTAAAACATAGTATATCTAACTAACTACACTAACCGCCGCGCCGCACACAGGCGAATTTCGAAGAAAAGCTGGTCAAAAATCAGAAATTCTGAATTCAAAATTATTGGAAAAACCAATTTTATAATTTTATTACCTAGTTAAAACCACCACCCTTTTTTTAATATTCTTGTCCCTCTTAAAAATATTTTAGTTTAAAGTTGACCTTTGATGAGACTTTTATAAGGGTTAAGAAAATGTGTTAAATATTTCCTGAATTGAGTGTTCCGTTATCCGCAAGTTATTGAGAAAATTTAAAGATATCGTCATGGAGCCTATTGCTGGTGGCAAGTAGAATCTTAAAAAAATTTTTATACCTTCATCAAAAACATGATTTTAATAACTGTCTGCAGATAACTAAAGCATGGCTTTTTGGTTACCGATGCAAAAAGACTTTTTTATCACGGGTGCAAAAAAAGATTTCTGTCCATTTTTTACCCAAAAACAAGACCGCAAATTACCGCAGGAACTAAAGGTTGGATTATTTCAAGGAGAGTTTATTTAAATACCTTGCTGCGCTCGTTATTTAAACCAACGCTTGTAAAAAAAGCACTATTTTCGCCACTAGTTGTTAAAACTACTATTTTTGATCACGGGTGCAAAAAAATATTTCTGTCCGTTTTTTACCCAAAATTAAAGAGAGATAGCTGAAAATAGTAATATTGAAATAATCTGATTATTCTTTCACCACGTCTTTACGAAAAAATCATTTAAAAACATCGTCAAAATATTAAACTATCAAAGATTAAAATGAATCTTTATAAAATTTTCTATGCCTTTCTTCCCCCCCCTCCTTTAAATAGGTAACAAATATTTTTAATGTTGAAGTATTTAGTTATTTCATTATTTTATTTATCATTTTCAGTTAAAAATGGTAACGAAAAGCAGTTACGAATTCTCCCCTCCCCCTTGTAACACTTACCTACTCCCCCGCGCCAATACTTAATTTATAGATGACACCAAGAGGTTGCAATTTGAAGTTTAGGCGTAAGGCAAGGTCTAGGAGAAATGCAGGGAGGGACGACAGTAGGCAATTGCTTTCCCTCTTCCATGCTTCTGCTAACGCGCAAGAATTTACCGCTGAAGACTTTAACCGGCGCGTAATATGACATCACCGCACAAATCACAAAACCGCGCAAAACCACCAAAACAATAAAAAAAATAAGCAAATCCCCAACAACCCAAAAAAGCCGCGGAACTTTTATTATTAGTATTTTTTACATGCGCTATTCTTTAATTTGCGCTGAATCAAATATTATTTGGGCGAAGATTGTTACGTTTGTGCGGTTTGTGAATTTGCCGGAATCAGTTTTACACTATAATTGCTTGCTTGAAAAATAACAGCGCACAGCGTTTATAGCGCAAGATTTGTACCGCGCTATCAGTTACCACAAAAATTTAAACTTCCTAATTTTTTAAGCGCGTAGTTAATCGCCTTTGACAAGTTGTGCAAACGCCTAAGCAAACTAGATGTGTGTATGTAAGAAATCTTTGTTTTCATTTAATTATTGAAAATTAATTTTAAACTTGTATGTATAAGGCCTTTTTCTTGATTTAAGAGAGCAGTGATCTTCCTGAATCAACTTAAAGTGAGATACCATACGTCCCTATACATTGTCTTAAAAAATCACGCTGGAATACCCAATTGATGCAAGAAAAATGCCTGAAATTTGATTATTTAGTAATTAAAATACTTTAAAATATTTAAATCGTGATTGTTTTAAAATTTACAGCAGATAACCCACCTCGTGGCGGTGGTCTATATTATACGATGATTTAACTCAAAATACAACATCCCGTGCCACTTTGACATTTCTCAGATTTCTTGTTTACCCATATTTTATTAATATTTACGGATTATTTGGACTATTTTAAGAAAAATGGCCCTATGCGTCTCATTCCAGTACATTTTGACGTCTATCCAGGTAAAATTATCTTATAAATTGTGTTTTGGTTCGGCTTAAAATAAATTTTTCTATACTCATGTATATGTCAGCCTTCATACCAAACTTTCGATAAACTATAGTCCTTAGTAAATACCGCCCATAGATTTTATTTAGTTGTTCTATTTCAACAACTTATATAATAACAATAATATTAATAATAATACTTGAGTAAACTATACAGGTTGATTCAAAATTCCCTAGAATTTGTTGTTCTGAACAGGAATTAGTAAAATAAATTTTTGTAAGCTCTTTCGTTTCAGAGAGATTTGCATTTAAAAATTCTTAATATTTTCTGAGAAGCAGCCTTTCCTACGCGGTGGGAATATCAATTTTAGAATAATCCAAACTTTGACAACGTCAAAATGCTTGACAAAAACCTTAAAACATGTCATTGTCAGCACACGTAGGCTTACTTGGTAAATTAATTTCCAAAAAAATATGAAAATTTGAATTTTAAAGAAAATAATCAAATAACTTTTCTTAGATTAATGATCAAATCTTTCTATGAAATTTTGAATCACCCTGTATATTTTTTGAAATAAACTAATTTTTTTCTGTGTGTATAGGGATACGTTTAAATAGTCGCTAAAAGTTTGTAATATGCTCTTGAACATTCTTTAGATAAAATCAAACTTTGGATTTGATTTTCTGGATGATGCTCTCTTTCAACTTAAACCTCCAAAATTCAAGATGCAGCAAGATATATTATTGTCACGTCAAAAATTTGATAAATTACATTAGTGTAATTGCACGAAAATTAGCGATTTGTCCAAACGGCAGCCTTGAGAAATTTTTCTGAGTTTACAAAATCCAAAATCGTGATTTTTCAACGAATTTCGATCGCCTTGAGCTTTCAGCTTCTTATAAATGGCCGGTTATTTGCAAAATTGCAAAAATAGTGAGGAAACATTGAAAAACGGCGAAAATATTGAGACGTTTCGCTTTGGTCTGTTACCTTTGGTCTAAATTTAAGATATCCAGGTGAGAAATTGTTTTTTTAGATTTCCAACTTTGTAGTGGTTTTAAAGTTCCTTTGATTTTATGAAATTTTATTGTTTTCATGTCATTTTCTAAAGCCTTATTTTTACGTTGCAAGTTGTCGCCGCGATTGCTAAAAGTTGCTTAGATTTGTGGAGTTCTATAAATTATAAAATAAGAAAACAACAACTTAAAACTTAAAAAAGAGAAGATCAAAAGATCTTGGGAGGAAAGAACGAAAATTCAAAATTGGATGTGTGTCCCACAAGGAACACACAAAAGACCAAAGCGAAAGAAGAAACAATTAAACGATGTTTCGCCCGGGGTGACCAGCGTGGGCTCGTCAGTGGATTCACTAGTCACTCTCAATCCAGACATCATTTAACATCATCGCACACTCTCTGAATTTTCTTTCTTTCCTCCCAAGATCTTTTGATCTTCTCTTTTTTAGATTATTTTCGGTTGATTAATCAATTAAGGTACGTTAGTGCACACCTTCGTGTTACCTTCGGTGCGAACAAAGAATAAAAATGCACCTTTATAAAGCTATATTATTTAACATATTATTAACCCACAAAGTTTAAAATTTAAGGGGGAATCTGAGTCAAAATATGGTTTTCATAGTGAAAAGTTTGAACCAGTAGCATTTTTTTTATGATTATTACAGTTTAAAAAATTTTCTGGACTCTTTTTCCGCAAATTAATAACTTTATCATAACTAACATTCTGAGTAGTCTCGTGTTGAATAGATATGATTGCCAAAGTATTAAGCCTTTCTTGCTCTATACAGCTCCTTTCGTAATTCTTCATAATTTTTAATTTAGAGAAGGTTCTTTCTCCAGGAGCAACTGATACTGGTAAAGTTAATAAAATTCTTATTGCAACAAAAACATTGGGAAAATTTTCTTCCAGCTCACAATGTTTTAGAAAGAAAGAAAGAAAAGATTAAAACGCTATTCTAATGATTCGGTAATTGTGTCCAGGACCCCGAAAAATATTTCCACTTTAAATTTTAATTTAGGATTCAAGATAGGCTCATCCTGTGCTTCATAATCAAATTGTCTTTTTTTTTTTTTTACGGGGCCTAGACCTTGTGTTAACGGTAAAAGATGCCTCTAGTTCCAAATCATTTGCTAGTTCTCTGGCATCAATCAAAATTTCTTCAAAAGTATCTATCAGTGCTAAGCAATTTAAACTTTTCAGACAAGTTGCCTAACGTTTTGGTAGCTTCAACAATGTCTAAATTTGTACTTTGGAGAAGCTTACTTACATAATTTATTTTGTTTAGAATTTCATACCATAGCATCACACAAACTACAAAACTAAAACTTTTTATTTTTTTAGCTAAAAATATCCAAATCCCGAATTAATAATCTCAATAAGTGCATCCTAAACATCGCCAAGTTGATATTTTAACGCTTTCATGTGTCGATGAGGCTCTCCCAGCGGGTTTGCGATGGTCTCAATGTTAACAAATTTATTTTTTGAGTTAGAATTGCCAACCGTTGTCGTTGGGTAGACGCGGCAAAGAAGAGGTAAAACGAATGAACTGTTGAAAAATAAATCAACAGCCTCAAGAGTTGCTTTAACGGAATCATTGACCACCAAATTGAGATAATGTGCAGCACATGGCACAACATAGCGCGGGGATTAACGTCTAGTATTCTTTTCTGAATACCTGCATTTTTTCCGCTCATGTTCGTAGCTTGAGCCTCTGAGGTCTCCAACATTGAAAGTTAAATCATTAAGTTTGGCCAACATTGCTTCTGTTACTGTAGTATCGACTACAGAACCTAATTTCTAAAGTCGATAAATAAAAATGATAAACTTTTTAGTTATAATATTTTGACGTCATTTGGTGGGCCTGCGGCCTCCCTTAATAGACGGCGAAAATTTTTTCTCAAAAACATATTTATCATCTGGAAAAAGGACAACAATGCACTGGAACAATTCTTCAATCATGTCAACAGCATAAGAAACTGCATCACAATAACTCTGGAAAAAGAAGAAAATTGTCAGCACCCTTTTTTCGACGAACCAGTCACCAAAAAGAATTCAACCATAACCACTTCTGTATATTGCAAACCTACTCATACTGGACAATATCTAAACTTCAAATCAAACCACTCCATATCAACCAAAATGGGAATTGCAAAATCTCTTATAGATCGAGCCACCTACATCTACAATACAGAAGAAGCTTTAAATAAACAAAAGGCAAAAATTCGATCCGATCTGCGAAGAAACTGTTTCTCCAACTACACGATCAATAAAGCTCTTTAGACCACACCAACAGAAAGTACGACAGACGTATTTGATTTGATTTGATTTTTCTCATCAGCAAGTTTAGGTCTTGAAATCCCTGACACTGCAGTTTCTTAGCTTATTGTATCTCTTGCACTGTGCCTTCCTAATCTAAAAGGTTTGACGACCTCGCGAGGAGCAGCAGCCCCTTTATTAGGTTTCTATGGCAGTTAGCTTCTCTGGAGGGGTCGTCCTCCAGGAGGTTTTGTGTTCTGCAGAAGGTTAGAGCGTTACCATCAAGGATATTTGGAAACCCATACCTTTCGGAGGTAACAGATTTCAACTGTGAAAGGGCGGAGCCAACCAAGTGTATTCATGGTTCATGGTATAAGATTAGGTAGTGTTTAGTTTTTGTTATTATTCACCAATCGAAACGTTGTTAAAAAGTAAAACATAAAGACAATGGAAGTTCGAAACTCTAGTTTACTCTTAAGTGCAACATTGTCTATACCATCTCCAAACAACAGCCCACTTAACGTGTCTTATATCTTATCAGTGTTAATAGATACGCTATTCGAAGAAACTTGTAAGCTGCCAAGCAATAAACAACAAACAAAATAGCAACCAACTAACACATAAACATTTTAATTTGTCTGTTCTGCATAGGTTTAAAAATAAATGAAAAACATGTGATTTTTGACCCTAGAAAACTGTAATGGTCTATGTACTGTCCTGCGCAATGAAAAATTAGTTATGAGCCAATGTTTTTATGTAATAGATAAATCACAGTTTAGGCGCCTTTTTGATTTTACTGTTTCTGATGAATGACATTTTAGATCAGCCATGAAACAGTAAAACTTAAAACGCCCCTGGTTGAAAGAGACCAATACTTTGTGATAGAATGTAATTGTTTTACCTACCACCAACGAATAATACTAATGTTAGAAATTCTGAACACGATTTTAATGGCTCACTTACACAAATGTAGTGTCTTTTGACTTTGTTTTGAACGCGTCAGTGACTGTAAGTGTCTAATAATAAAGCTTAGACGTAAATCACAAGATGGCGTGATCAGCGATGAAACTTTATTTTATAAGGGCACGAATTGACGCAAAAATGTCAATTATTTATTTTTCTATACTTTTAAGACAGTAAATATTTCTTAAACGTAAATAAATCCAATATAATTTTAGTACCTAATCAAAAATAAGTCCTGTAAAATTGACATATTACGCATTTTTAAGAAAAAAAAACAAGTATTTAAAGAGATATATGAAAAGTCCATTCTTTAGTAACCTTATTTGTTTTGACGTTTTAGATAGAATGTCATTGAAACTTCAGGTTATGATGGTTGTTGACTTAAGAGTGTTCTCGTTTGATATTTTTAATAATTTCTGATATTTATGATGATATTTTCATTAGTCGTAGGTAAAATATAGTACACTAACTCTATGTTATGGTCATTACATGCCTGCGGCTCGCGTCTCAAACTTCATCTTCGCATTTATTGACCACCATAACATGCTTGTTACGTAAACTAGTATTGTTTGTCCCTTTCAGTATAATTATTAGCGACCCATAGCAAAACCATTTCTTGTAGATAGTCCGTAAACATTAACTATGCCACAAGCCTTTTCACGTAGAAACATGAACTGACAGAAATAACAATTGTTCCGAAAGAATAATCAGTGCAAAACATTTCCTTGAAAACGCGATTTATTTTTCCCAAAATAAACATTTTTATGATATTTTTTCTAAAAACAGATTTAGAATGCAATTAAAACCCTATTTTATTAGGAAAAATACAATAAAGAATGGAATTTTTATTTTCCTGCTTTGCTCGCCTGTCGTTTTTGCATAATACCTAGATATGCAGACTTTGAAGCTATTCAAAAAATAAAAATAGTCTTTAAATCCGGGCCTGATTTGGTGGGCTTTTACTGTACAACCAATGAGCGTTGCATGTAGTGGGGACAAGAGAGGCTTGTTCAAAACTACACGCATAGCATAAATGTGGCAAAACTAGTATTTCATAAACAGATCGAACCCAGGTCCATATTCTGTAGTCGTCTTGATTTATAGTATGAAAATGGTGTCGTGTTATTACTGTTTGTGTTGATTGTCGGACTCGAGGCTAAACTCATTCTTTAAACTACCGCTAACTAAAACAGCACTATTTTAGCCCCTAGTTGCATGAAATACTATTATAACATCGACTTCAATGCCAAAGAAACAGATAATTTATGACACCGGCTTTAGTATATTTTGCATATTAATAACTTTCAAAAATTTCGCGGAGAGGTTACAAAATTTTCACACCCAGCATTTAGGCTACAGTATATTTAAAAATGTTTTTGTCACAGTATGGACAACAATAAATTTTTTATGTAGAAACTTCTTCTTCTCTGAAGATAGCACTTCTCAGAGAAGATTTTCTAAAACTAAATAACATGCCTTTTAAAAGGTTTAATTTTAATCACACCTTTGAATTTGTATCAACCCTTTCCTCCCAGATCTTAAATTGTGATCGTGTGAAATTGACTTGGTCTTGATCGATTCAAGAATTGAGTCCCAGAAGGTTCTAGAGAAACCAAATTAGTCCCCTCAGGGGGGAACTTGCATGAGGTTGCTACGTGGGGGAGCTTGAGTAACTTATAAGTACATTCAGTAAAATCCTAGAAAAAATAATTAAAACCAGACTAGTAAAGTTTATAGAGAAAAAATTTTCAATTTGACATGAATCAATATGGATTTCAGCAAAAAAGCAGTACTCTAGGAGCAACAGTACTAACTAGAATACATTTCAAGCGAGCTAGACAAAAATAGATATGTAGTTACGGTGTTTATTGATCTTCAAAAAGCTTTCGACGCTGTTGACATTACGCTACTATTAAAAAAACTTGCAAAAATGGGATTTCGTGGAAAGTGCCAAGAACTATTAAAATCATACTCAACAGGAAGAAAACAAAGGACTAGTACAAATGGCATACTTATTGTGTGTACAAAGTTTAAAGTTTGCAGGTCTTAAAGCAAAGTATATCAAATTTTTTTCTGATGTGAGCAAACAATAACTCGAGGAAAGTATTAATCTTGACCTCAATTGATACTTTGAATGGCTGGGCTATAATAAACTTAGCATAAATGTGGAAAAAACTCTTTAAATGGTGCTACCCCAAGTAGGGAAACATAAATAAATCCAATAATTAAAATAAAAGACTGCGTTAAAAAAAGTTAAACAATATAAATATCTTGGGCTAATAATTACAGATAAGCTAACCTGGAATACAAATGTGGACAGTATAATAGAAAACGTGGCGCCAATGTTGGGTGCAATCAGAAGGTGTTCGCATATGTTAAATAAAAACTCAATGTATCTTTTATATAATAGTTTTATAGAACCACACCTGAGATACTTAATTTCATGCTATGGTAACACACGTGCAGAAATTATAGTGATCTTTTATACATCGAGTATCCATTCCTAAAAATAAAATAAATAAAAATGCTAGAACAAGCTAAACTTATATATAAAGTACAAAATAAAGACTATCATAATTATAACTTAAGAACTAGGAAAAGACTTAGCAATAATTTTTCACGGAGAAATAAAGGACAAAATTCTCCTATATGGGTCATTCTGGAAAAAAGGTAACATTGCATGTAATTGGTTTGTAAATTTAAAACCACTTATCCTTTTGAAAACAAAGTAGGAGGATAGTTAGTGTACTCAAAGACTAACATTTTCCAGCAGTAATGAACTCTCCAGAAATGTCTCCATGGAAGAAAAGTTGGTCACACCATGTGACATGTCACGCGGTGTGATCTGTAATTTTCAAAGTTGATAGATTCCGATATAACAAAAATACACTTAAGGATCATAAAATTTATTTAGATAATGATTTAGATAGATAAAAACTGAAAAATTTAAATCCTAAAAAAAATACATCGATATAAGTTTTTTGTCTTCATCAAAAAACAAAAAAAAAACACGTCTAATTGATTTTGGTGTCACTCGTGTGATCCCATGCAGTCACAGATTTTTTTTAAATCTGGCATCACTGCATACAACACCCAACTCATTTACCTGAAAATGGAGAAGCACGGAAGGCACAGTTTAGGACTGTAACCTAAAATGTGTTACATAATTCAGTTTTTGTGAAATTTTGGAGGTTTTAAAACAGTATTAACATTTTGGCCGAGATAAATGTCACATGTGTTTCTATATATATAAGGAGTAAATGGTAAGATATTTACTTTAAAAAATGTGATTTAAGTATGAAAAGTAGGCATTTTATTAACATTAAAATACAAAAGTAGTAACTTTTTTATTTTTTTGTTATTTAGACATTTTGCTAAATATGTCACTAGTGTGAACGTCACTGGTGTGATCTTTCAGAATATTTTATTGATAACACCTGTGAAATTTTTAGAAAAAAATGGCAAAAACTAGAAAGTCTTTGACAAAAGCACCAGAAACGAAAAAGGAAAAAGACAAAAGAGAGAAAAGAAGAAATCAAGTAAGGGCATATTATATATATAGAAACATATTATATTTAATTAAAAAGTGGTAAATATATATATTTTTTAAAAACTTTCACGAACAACCCAGCTATAAAGATTCTTGATTTTGGTAAAATAGGTATAACTGGTGTTAGCTGGCTGTCACCTGTGTTAGCAGATTAATTCACAAACTCAAAAATAACTCAAGAACTAGTGAATTGTTATCTCGGCCATATAGCACATTTTAGTCCAACCAACTACATTTAATAATTACCAAAATTCAAAGAACACTAATTTGTTGTTTTTTTAAATTACCACTTGAAATGTTACCTTTTTTCAAAAGAACGACCCATATAACAGAGTATTCAAGCATAAAATAGTGTTCCAGAGACTGCATTTGAAGGAAGCGAGCAGGTTGTGTATCATAATCTCAAGAAACTTCTGTTATTTTTTATATACTCTAAAGGCCTCGGTGCCAGATTTGTTTTAATCTGATTTAAGGTCTGTAATTTAAAAAAAAAGCATTTGCTCCAAGAAGCCATTTTTTTGGTTGTTTTTGGGGAAAATCCAACCTACTGTAGTCTACATTTACTTTGGGAGTAAACTAGAGTTTTTTTACTTTCACTTTTTCACATGCTTTTCGAATGCTTATGTATCTGCAATCGCCATCAGGTGAATACTAACAAAAACTAATACTTCCTAATCTTATATACTAGCATAACCATAAAACCAACTTGGTTGGTTCCGCTGTTTCGCAATTGAAATCTTTTGCCTCCGAAAAGTATGGGTTTCCAAATATCCTTGATGGTGAAGCTTTGTTGACAAAATACATTCTAGTTCTTCAGGATGAATGCTGTTTCTTTGAATTTTTGCTTGAATAAATTTTCCTTCTTGGCGACGATCTTTGCCTCTTTCCATTACGTATGATGTTTGTGTTCTGTGAGACGAACTTCCATGGGTCGGCTGGTATGGTACCTGGTACATGCAGTTCTTGGTGTCGTGGCGTTGTGGTTTAGTTTTTGTTAATTGACTTCTTATTGCTGTGTTCGTTTTGAAGACAGTCCGGAGATGGTATTGGTTTCTGAGATTTTGATGTATGCAATCATAAGTGCCGCCTTTCTTTCAGTATCTACTTTTATCAGTCGTCCTTTGTGTTGGTGTGGTCTGAAGAGTTTTATTGATCGTGTAGTTCCTTCGCGGATCGGATCGAATTTTTGAATTTTTGACTTTTATTTATTTAAAGCTTCCTCTCTATTGCAGATGTAGGTAGCTCCATCTATTCCCAGTTTGGTTGATGTGGAGTGGTTTGATTTGAAGTTAAGATATTATTATTATGGTTATATTATTTTTGGTGACTCGCATACCAACTCATGCCGGACAATATCTTAACTTCAAATCATACCACTCCACATCAACCAAAATTAAGTAAATTTAGATTTTTCTTATGTAGTAGACTTGCTTTATTGTCCAAGATTAACAAAATTCTTATTGACAAAGCTAAACTTAACTCTAGACTAATAACTAAACTACAGAAGATAATTTTATTAAGCATAACGAGTAGAAGAGGAATTTATGGGAGAAGTTTAAATCTAACCCCATTTTTAATCTTCAAGATTCTTTCAGAATATTAAGATATTAAGTAATAAAAAAGATAAAAAATAATCATAAAAGGAGGAAAAACAAAGTAATAGCAAACAACAAATCTTGAAACAAAAATAAAAATAAACATTTATTAAAAAAAACAAAAAAAAATAGTAACAATAAAAATAAAAATAAATAATCTATGTCACAATAAGTAAAAAGTATTAAAATTAAATAAAATTAAACTTCAGGTACATTAGAGTATTATTGAACAGGTACATAGTTTTAGGTGTTAGGTTTTAGGAAAATAGCACAAAATATAGATGTTGTTGGTTTAGATTTACAATGACACATCCGAGAAGTTCTTAAAACTTTATTTTGGGTGCGGCAAGGTGTAACTTTCCACACGTAAGCGAGTGCTAAAAATGCATGAGTACTTTCGAAGTGGTAAATTCTACAACATTAAGTGTATTTTTTAAAGAATATATAAACGGGTGGACCTACTACCAAATAATTCGCCGTATACTTACTGTGTCGATCTCTGTGCAAATCTCATGCCAAAAAGTTTTTAAAGGAATTATTCGATTTTTATGAGGGACCGTATTGCTGCGGAAACACGTTTTAAATGCAATTGAGTGCGCTCACAATGCACATAAAATATATCCAGAGGGATTTATTATTTTATTATGTATCTGGCAAAGAATTTTTGTCGCATGCGGTGAACCTCGAAAGGGCGCGGGAGCGATAGTTCCGAGAATAGGAGGCAACGGCCAAAACGTAATTTTTCAGGGCGAGCGTTTTAAGATTTTGAGCCGCTCTTTACCGTTTCATCATTTTTCAGTTTTGAGCAAAGCATTAAATTGCGCAACTTTGCCCCAATAGCCTTTTCGTATCTCCTATAGGAGATCCTCATGGTGAGCGTCGAATTTGTAATATCCTGCATATGTATGACCGTCTAAAACCTCCTAAATATTTAACCCTCGAAAAACACTTTGAATTTTTCAGTAATCTTATTTCAGATAAATTAACTTTAAATTACGATAAGTTCATATAAACTACGATGGGGCACGTGTATCAAGGGGGCTAGCCGCGTGATAGTTACACGTTTAAACGTTAATTCAAGTCACGTGCCAATTGTAAGTTTGAAGCCTAAACAATAATAGACACTTAAAGTTACATATAAAAAGAGTGCTTATTCCTTGTCTTATCTCAGTGCGCATGCTCAAAATGCCATACGGTGCGCGCCGTTACGTCTCACCCATAAACATTTACAGTGGGATTCACTAAGATCTAAAATAGTACCTCCCACAAGTCTAATTATTTACACCTGTGGGGGGTACCAAATTTTAAAACCAATTTGCAAAAAACACTTACCCATACAGAAAAGACATAAGGTTATTGATTATTTTGTATTATTATTGTAAATACCATTGAAAAACAGCTTTTTTTCTAAAAATATAACATATTTTAGGAGAAAATTTCCTAAAACTAATTTTTTTTCACAGGCTTCAAAATGGCATGTGGTGAACACGCCAAAAATTTGGCAAATAATAGCTTCATCATCTGTGTTTGAGGTTATAAAGTTGGTGATTTTTTAGACCACCTCAGGGGGGTGGTTTAAATTTATAACCACCAGAAAGGATTGTTTTGTGGCATTTGGTAATAAGTTCGTTTATAATTTCCCTAAGTAACCGTTTTTACAAGTTGTTCATAACCCAATAAAACATCTCGTATTTTGTCCAGAAAAACGCCATATTTTGAACCCGTTTTCAGCACAAAAAATATATTTATGAGGGCACTACGAGGCAAAACAAACATAAGTGGAGGTCACTGATTATGCACGAAAAATATACCAAACAAAAAACACAAAACAACTATATTAATTTATTTACAAACTGAAAGAAAAAAATTGAGTTTATCTAAAAGCTTAGTCAAAAAAACTTTCCTTACTCAAAGCCCACTCATCTTAAAGCTGTAGCTTTCATTAATAGAGGTTGGTGCAAGCCAAGGTGCACGCAGAGGTAAAAGATCCGAACTCGCTGTTTGTGATTGAACGCAGCGCTAATATTTTTAAACTGACATTTCGACAGTGACAGAAATTTAAACACATTTCATAAATAAAAAAACCTTTTAAATAAATAAAAATTTTATTATTACCCATCTAAATCGTTGTGTGATATCAGGTATTAATTTTAAAAATTAACTAACAACGGTAAGTTTTGATTAGAGTGACATATAACCCCAATTTTAATTTGTTCTACAGAGTTTACTATTTAAAACCCGCGTGGGTTTAAATATTTACTTTTTTTTCTTCTAAATTGAAACTTTCTTCTTAAAGCCAATAAAATATTGTGTTGAGATGATTATTCAATAAACAAATTTATTCATATTCTTCTTATAAATCAAACTATGTCCAAAAGTCAAGGAGGGTTGGTTTAAAATGCTTAAACTAAAAATTTCAGTTAAACTTAGGACCGTTCTAAAATAGACTAAACCCTTTTAGTAAATCCCATCGTAAAAGTTACATATAAAAAGAGTGCTTATTCCTTGTCTTATCTCAGTGCGCATGCTCAAAATGCCATATGGCGCGCGCATTACGTCTCACCCATAAATATTTAAAGTTGCACATAAAAAGGGTGCTTAGTCGTTCTCGTATCTCAGTGCGCATGCTCAGAACGGATACGACGTGCAACAGCGGCTACACCTCACCTATCTCTACGATCACGCAAGCAGTTAACGCATTGTACGACAACGACTAAGTACCCTTTTTATGTGCAACTTTTACAGTGAGATTTAGTAATATCTAAAATAGTACCCCCCACAGGTCTAAATATGTACGACTGTAAAACGACATTTAAAACCAATTTTCAAAAATGTTCAATTTTCAAAAAACGCTTACCCATACAGAAAAGACACAAAGTTATTGATTATTTTGTATTATCATTGCAAAATACCACTGAAAACTCTTTTTTCCTCAAAATATACCATATTTTAGGAGAAAATTCCCTAAAACTAATTTTTTTTCAGGTTTTAAAATTGAAAATGGTGAATACGCCAAAAATTTGGCACATAATAGCTTCATTATCTGTGTTTGAGGTTATAAAGTTGGTGATTTTTTAGACTACCTCTGTGGGGTGGTTTTAATTTATATCCCCCAGAAAGGATGCTTTGTGGCAATTGGTAATAAGTTCGTTTATAATTTCCCTATGTAACCGTTTTTACAAGGATTAATTTACCTTATTTATTATCCCAAGTTGCATTAACCAATAAAACACCTTCAATTTTGTCCAGAAAAAAGCCATATTTTGAACCCGTTTTCACTACAAAAAATATATTTATGAGGGCACTACGAGGCAAAACAAACATAAGTGAAGGCCACTGATTATGCACGAAAAATATACCAAACAAAAAAACCCAAAACAATTATATTAATCTATTTACAAACTGAAATTAAAACATTGAGGTTGTCTAAAAGCTCAGTCAAGAAAACTTTCCTTACTCAAAGCTGTAGCTTTCATCAGTAGAGGTTGGTGCAAGCCAAAGGTACAAGCAGAGGTAAGAATCCGAACTCGCTGTTTGTGATTTGAACGCAGCTAATATTTTGAAAGTGACATTTCGACAGTGACGAGATAAGAATCCGAACTCGCTATTTGTGATTTGAACGCAGCTAATATTTTGAAGGTGACATTTCCACAGTGACAGAAATGTAAACAAAACTTGCATTTAAGTTTTTTAATGCATTTCATAAACACCTTTTAAATAAATACAAAGTGAATCTACTCCCTATTTTATTATTACCCGTTTTGTGACATCAAGTATTAATTGAAAAAAAATAATTAACAAGGGTAAGTTTTAATTAGCGTGACATATAAACCCAATTTTAGTTTGTGCTATAGAGTGTTTAAATTATTAAAATTCTTCTTATAAATCAATATATGTCCAAAATTCAAGGGCGGTCGATTTAAATTGCTTAAAACCACAAATTTCATTTAAACTTAGGACCGTTCTAAAATACACTAAACCCTTTTAGTAAATCCCACCGTAAATGTTTATGGGTAACGTAAGAGAAGATTCTTAAAACAATGGAGAGAGTAATAGACCGGTACCTTAAAGGTGTATTGACTAGGAACCCTCTTAACCCGATGCAATATGCCAATCAATCTGGTAAATCCACTGAGACAGCACTCCATCACTTGGTGAAAAAAGTGGAAAACATTCCTGGACATAGAGGGAGACTTCGATAATACATCTTTCGACTCCATAACCGAAGCAGTCCGCAAGCGAGGTACTGAAACAACCATTGTAAGTTGGACAGGAGCCATGGTTTCAAAGCGGACTGTAATAACGAATCTCTTTTAAGACTCTGCTAAGATCAAAGTAGCCCGAGGTTGTCCGCAGGGAGGAGTACTATCACCAACACTGTGGTGCTTCGTGGTATGCAGGGTACGAAGCTTATGCCTACGCAGATGATATTGTTGTTACAATTGATGGCAACAGTGTTTTACAAATCGGAAGACTCATGCAACGAGCATTTGATAAGGTCCGAGCCTGGTGCCTTAAAGAGGGGCTAATTGTCAATCCAGCTAAAGTCGAACTAGTCTTTTTCACAAGAAAGGGGGCTCTGGGCACTTTACCAGAATTTCGACTGTTCGATCAAGTCGTTGTATACAAAAGCTCTGCCAAATATCTCGGAGTCATTCTAGACTACAAGCTAAATTGGCGAGAGCATGTCGGCAAGAAGAAAGCCACAAACGCCCTATGGGCATGCAAAAGGGGACTTCAACCGTTTTATCTACACTGGATTTATAGGGCTCTCGTGAGACCTGGCCATAGTGCGATCTAAAAAGCTTTTTAAGATGAAACATTACCTTCTATATTGTACATCTCAAATATAAGATGCCTATCTCAAAAAAAAGTTCGTTTTCAATTTTTTTGGGCAAATCGATCAATGACTCGCTCAATGTCAATTTCAATATGTCTGTTGATATGCAGCAATGGTAAGGCCGTCAGACGAATTTCCGTCATAGTGTTTTTAAGTACTTATATTTTCAATCTTCTAAAGCAGGCGAAGCTTCTTTCTGACGAAGCATTGCTTACTGACAAACATCCAAGAATGTTTTTTATCAACGGAAAAATATCACCACACTTGTTCATTGCCTCGAAAACGTTATTATATATGTTTTGATTTAAGCTTTTGCCTACTTCTGACCAATATTGTTTCCAAATACTTACTTCTCCCAATAAAAGTTTAAGAATTTGTGTTTTGTATTAATTAAACAGTTTATTTTTTTCCCTGATTTTGGCTTTACGTTGTATAAAACTTGGTATGAATATGTTCAGTTCAAGAATACTTAGAGTCTCGTTATTGAACCTTGATTTTATGCCCGAAATTATTTTGTCTCAAACTTGTTTATAAATTGAAACTCTATAATACTGTTCTGTATTTCTAATATCGAAGTTTTCGTCTGTTTCAAACTCCCAAAATACGGTGGAGGGATTCTAGAATGTCTTTGAAGGAACGTTCTGTAATTTCTCATTTTTTCTTCAAAGACTTCAGGGTTAACACCAGCATCTCTGTTGTCTACTTTTTTCTGGAGCAAAGGGGCGGTGATCGCCCCCCTGGGACCGCCACTGCCGAATAGCTAGCACAACTAAAATTAAATAAAAATTAAAATAAGTAGACTTACCTGCCGTAACTATTGTCACATATGATAATTTTTTTTAGTTGGTGAAATGAAGGGCCTATATTTTGTTTTATTTTTTTTCTTATATTTAATTTTTTTTTTAAATGGCCGCCATCTTAAATATCTTCATCAGTCCAAAAACCTTCTTCCTTCAAAATCGCAAATTTTGTTAAGTACTTTTGGCAAACGAAGGGGGGGGGGCATTGCTCTGATCTTTTCTTGTAGCCACCACTAAATACTAGTAAAAATTTATGTTAGTTTAGTATTGAGATTCGTTTAAATTAAGTTAACACAAAATTTAGTTTATAATAGCAATTTAAACAGGATAGTAGGTCTACCTTTCATCAGATAGGAGTGCATAAATCATAAGATTTGGTAAAAAAGGGCCTTAGTAACCTACTAGCACAGTGTATATTTGTGTGTGACAATAGATCTTTTTTTTTGTTTTCGATATGGTTATTTTTTTTAGTTCGTCATTTTTAATCGAAAAAAAAATAAATAATTTAAAAAAAGTTAAAAATAGAGCAGAAAAATACATTGTTTTAGAAATATCAAAATCTCATGTCCTTCTGAGGTGACGATAGTTACGACTGTTTATTTTTTTTCTGTCATTATAGCCGAACAACATATTTTTTTTAATAATAAATTCTAGAACATAACAACGAGCCTTTAATAAATCTATATAAAAGCAGTTTGTTGGGAAACTGACATTAATAAAAAAAAAATCGTGCGTTTGTGACGATAGTTATGGTGGACCATCCTTTTGAAAGCCAAAATAGTGTCTTAAATTATCATTTTAAATTTCTATGCGTCCGGCTTATTCATCCGTGGAACACCCAAAGATGTTGGAGATGTTGGAGGTAAAATTGTTAAAATCTTTTTTTGTCAACTAACCCAAACTTACTTTTTCACTTATTACATATTTATTGTTGTCTATGTTTAATATTCAGCTTCATAAATTGTTTCATTTTAAACAACAATGTTAAAAATGGGTGTTTACATTTAATTTTGTGTTGGTTTCAATGAAACTGGCTGATTAGAGTAGTTTGAGGTTAGCAAGGCTGGCTCAAATAGCTCGATCTTTCGGTTTCAATGAAACTGGCTGATTAGAGTAGTTTAGGGTTAGCAAGGCTGGCTCAAATAGCTCGATCTTTCGGTTTCAATGAAACTGGCTGATTAGAGTGGTTTGAGGTTAGCAAGGCTGGCTCAAATAGCTCGATCTTTCGGTTTCAATGAAACTGGCTGATTAGAGTGGTTTGAGATTAGCAAGGCTGGCTCAAATGAAAAATCCATCCAAGGTTATTGAAATCCGCCATTCAGGCAAAGCATGGCTTGGGCAGACTGCTAATTCGTGTGTTTTGGTATAGATGGCGACAGAGCCTTTAACAAAGCTTGTTCTTGCCCATTGTTTTTGAGCAGTAGTTTGAATAAAGTCACGTAGATTGACGTTGTAACTTAAAAAACTGGACAGAATTGAACAAAAAATTCAATTTTAATCTTTTCAAATTTCCTTTTTAAATTGATATGTAAATGTGTTACTACATGACGGTTAAAACAAACGATTTGTTTTCCTTGTCCAGTATCAAAAGTTTCGCGCATGTTGAAGGCTATTCTAAAATCTGCCGGCCGCCGCACTGTATCCTATATTATCACTGAGTGTTAAAAAAAGTTCCTAACTGACAACCCTAGTAAGCCCCAATACAAAAAATCGAGTACTTGACCCGTGCAACTTCACCCGAACGAGGGTTAGAACAAGTTCTACCGTTTGCATAGTGGTATACAATATTTGCGCGAACATTTGAACTGCTACTGAGTGTTTGTAGCAGTCAGTGTTACCAATAGCTTTGAGTAAAACTATGCTTCGCATCTGCGGAAATTATGCGATTTTGTTCTAAATTATGCTCCGTTGATCTTCGCGGCGGCGCGGCACGGATCACTGCAAAATAAAACCAAACACACCCCTTTTTCTCTGGGATTCACACCCGCGATACACTATCCGTAAAATTCCGTCCCTTTCTATTACACGGGGAAAGAACAAGACAGCCAGTCATCAGGTTGTTGGTGTCGTCGGTTGCCGCTCGAGCGCGCGAGAATTCGTTCGGCTCGTTTCCCACCCAAAATCAGTAGATTATGAAAACTAACTGTGAGCGGCGCATTCACCGACTGATGTTGCTATGGGTGTGATTATATGCTCATATTATGCGATTTGTCCTATATTATGCCCAATTATGCTTTTTTACCCATTATGCTATCATTATGCTCCCGCTGGTGAAATTATGCCCAATCGCATAATTATGCTCCGATTGGTAACACTGGTAGCAGTGTTTGTGTTCGTATTTCTTCACGTATATATATAATATGAATATTTATCTTCAATATTTAACATTTAGACATTTACGAAGCCTTCATTTTCCTATGAAAAAAACAAATGTGGAAGTTGTGTATCGATATGCGTACTTTTATATATCACAGTTGGTCTAGAGAGGGGTTTTAAGAAAAAAAATATATAATCTTTAAAACATACACTTTTGTTTTTGATCCATCGCCAACTACTATTTATCGTAAAAAGTAAAATCCTCTATTTAGCCCTTTTCTGGGGGGCTATTTTTGGAAAATATTCTGGGAACCTTAAATAGCAACCCCCTATTTTGACTTAATATTTAAATTCTCGTTGAAATTCTCTTTCCAATGGTACCCCATATCATAAGGTTTACTTTAGTAATTTTCGAGATATTGGCTTTCAAAATGTCTAAAATTTAATTTTCAAAGGCCCATATCTTAGAAACTAAACAAAATATCTCTATTGTGTTTATTATCGATTTTAGGGTTTTTTTACAAGGAAATAAAAAATGACAACAGTTTGACAATCTGACCTTCTACTTTATATTTTTGGAATAATATCGTCAAAATCACTGAAAATCAATAAACTGTAAATAGGACTGTGCAAACGTCAAACTATTGTCATTTTTTATTTGCTCTTATAAAACCCCCAAAATCGATAATAAACCAAATACAGATTATTTTGTTTAGTTTCTAAGATACGGGCCTTTGAAAATTGAATTTTTGACATTTTGAAAGCCAATATCTCGAAAATTAGTAAAGCAAACCTTATGATATGGGGTACCATTGGAAAGAGAATTTCACCGAGAATTCAAATATGAAGTCAAAATAGGGAGTTACTATTTAAGGTTTTTAGAATATTTTCCAAAAATAGCCCCCCAGAAAAGGGCTACATAGGGGATTTTACTTTTTACGTTAAATAGTAGACGGCGATGTATCAAAAACAAAAATTTATGTTTTAAAGATTATATATTTTTTTTCTTAAAACCCCTCTCTAGACCAACTGTGATATGTATGGGTCACTTTATCATACCGGAAAAGTATGGAATTGATAAGGATTTCTATTGATTGTGATTTTATCGTTTTAAGCATGTATTCGGGATTTAATTTTTGTTACATTTAGCTGCAGTTACTTGCAGTCGTACTAACTATGATAGGTGCCAGTGCGGAACGATGTCGAATGATTTGTAAGTGATTCAAAGTTGGAAATCAAAGTGTATGATGGTGTTGAATGATGTTTGGGGAGGGTGACCAGTGGAAACACTGATGAGCCCACGCTGGTTGCCCAGGGCGAAACATCATTTGATCAATTCTATTTTCGCTTTGGTCCTTTGTGTGTTCCTTGTGGGATACTCATCCAAGTTTGAATTTTCGTTTTTTTCCATCCAAGATCTTTTGAGATGTGACTATTTTGACAACTTAATTTTATAAAACAATGCTCTGTCGAACTGTCTTCTGACTTTTCGATGTATTTATCTCTGATGATGAGAATTGGACTTCTCGACGAATCTCGTTTATTTAATTTTTTGTGGAGGAAGACTTTAAATTTTATCTTGGATACATATTTAATTTAATTTAGAAGAAAGAGTTGTAACAGGATTTGTCAGTTATTTTACGGTAAGCAGTAACTCTTATAGATATTAAAAATCTAAATTAGGCAAATTTATGTTTCACCTTTTTTAAAAAGATAAAATACAGCGATCTGTGCCTTTCACCGTTCTAATTTTCAGTTTTCAATGTCTTTAACGCTACCTTTTATAACCATCAAATTTGGGACATCCTGTACCTAGAAAAACTAATAATAATAATTATAATAATATAATTACATTTACATTAAATAGTATGTTGTATAATAAAATTGTTTAAACTAATTATGATGGTCATTTCTCACACTTTTCTTAATCAGTAAAACGAAAAAATCATTGCAAGCCAGAAAAGCATCAAACTTATTAAAATACCTTTTCCATAATGCACAAAGCTCTAAAATCACATTTTATCAAAAAAGTTAGTTGACATATGACATTTCCCGACTCCCGGTATCTACTGATTAAAGCTGCAAGCATAAAATTATTTTGCTCAATTAAACCATCAAAACTGACCACTGTGCGCCGTAGCGCAGTGGGCAGCGTATCTGCCTGCCGCACGGAAGGTCTCGGGTTCGAATCCCGGCTAGGTGCGTGAATATTTTGTGTTTGTCTTTAACTTTGCAAAAACAGGATAGTAGGCCTACCTTAATTCATATAGGAGTGCATAAATAATGGGATTTGGCAAAAAAAGGCCTTAGTAACCTACCAGACCAATGTATATTATTTTATTCATGTATAGTTCTTTTTTTTTAACGATATTGACGACAGGTAAAGTATATTTATTTTAATTTTTATTCAGTTTTCCATGTGGTTTATTTAAAATTCTAAAATCTTCAAAATCTTTGGGAACACCGTATATTAAATATCGACTAGTAAAGATTAAATTTTCCCCAAAAATCAAGAATAAAATGTTTATCTGACACTATGCTGTTATAAATTTAATGAAAAAATCGAAGCAAAAATTGTTTTGTAAAAAAAATCATAAAAGGGTGAATGACAAAAAAGGAGAGAATATTCGGAATCAGCCACCCAAAAAATATAAGAATCGCCCAGAATTATCCATTTGTGTAGACCATTGTATTTAAAAGCCAAAAAATTACGATTACGCATGTACCTACATGTAAAAGCGTCATGGTAAATGCTGCTGTAAATCGTTCTTATTTGAATTCCCCGACTTGGCGGCTTTCCAAAAACAATTTTTGCAATTCCTTTTAGTGGAAAAAAATCTCTAAAGCTATCGATAACTGCATATCCATTTAAAATAAAAAACAGGATTTTCTCTCTAAAATAGTTTTTTAGTTTTTAAATTTATTTTTTGACATTGTGAAGGTTGCGTTCTTTATTTAGTATAGCGTTGGTAGTTTATTTTTTTAAATCAACGAAAAAAAAATACGAGTATTTAGATTCCAAAATTGTTTATTTTAGGAAAAACGCCGACATTACTTGAAAAATTGCCCAAACTTTTCGTGAAATTTTCTTTTCGCCTGTTTAAAAATGTTAACAAATGACTCACTAGGATTTAAAATCCGAAAATAAACTTTGTCTACGGCAAATACTGTCCAAAATTCGAAAATTTTAACTTATGATTCATTTTGTTTATCCTTCCTAAAGGAATATAAATATTTTGTTCACTTTATAAGATCTAGAAAATAGATACCTATATATTAGCAAAACTAGAGCAAGCCCTAAAGGAAGCGAAGCCTGTCATTTATTTTGACACTTGTGTTGTCATTTTTGATTTGTTTGCCTCGCTTTTGTGATCGGTGGCTCGTTATTATTGTAAATAGTTTGTTTATCAAACGGTTTAATTTTATTATTTATTCCTGTTGTGTGCCAGGCTGCAAAAAATAGTCCTGCGACGGAGTTCAGCTCTTTCAAGTACCTATTAAAGGTAAATTATAATGAGTGAAGAAGTATTTTTATTAGGAAAATCAAACAGCAATAGAAGAAGAGCTTGGCTGGAAGCCTTCGGACAAGACACAAGCAGCACGAAAATTTAAAAATTTGTGAGGCAAGTTTTATAACAGTACCTATTTTTGCCCCGACGATAGTGCTTAATAAAGTGGAAGTATTAATTCGATTTCTTGTGTATTTGCGTGCGTGGTGTGAAGTTGTGTGTCCCATTTTACATCCGAAATTAGTACAAAAATTATTACGGTGTTGTGAAAGTTGATCTTTAGTCGAGTTTAGCTATTCTTGGTAAAAAAAAAATCATTAATAGTTATTTACTTTATGGTAAGAATTTAAGTACTTCTTTTGGGGCAAGTATTCGCCTGTATATATGTTACCGTAAAACCCCGATTTCAGTTACAACCTGGTTTTCCTAGGAAAAACTAGTTTAGATTAGGTCAGTTGGATTAGGTCAGATTAAAATCTAATCTAAACTTATATAATTTAGTCTAATCTAATCTAATATAGAACTAACAGTTATAACTAGTTTTTACTAGAAAAAAAACGGGTTTTAACGGTAACATATAGGTACTGTGATAAGAATGCGTTGCACTGGTAAAAGATTTTAAACATTATAAATCTAATGTAGTTTTAAGTTCATTTGAATAATTTAGATAACTTTAATCAGTTTTCTGTAATTATTACGGAATAATTATTTTTGTTAGGTATAAGTATAAATATAATGGTCAAAAGAAAGAAAAAAACTGTTTGAATTCTTACTTGAAACACAGTGACACAAAATGTGTTATTAATACACCATCATCATATCAACGTATGGTACGGTAGTACATCAATTTGGGTCCTAAAACACCTACATCTACAAAAAAAAAAGGATTTCCTGTCGGTCTGCACACATGATAGAGAAGGCATTATGTATTATGATTTTAACCAAAATTTGGTACCAAAGCGTTTTTTTGCCACCCACCAAGTAAATGTTGGATAGAATGATGGGGGTTTAGGAAGAGAAAAGAGTGAAATAGTTGAAAAAATTGTAACTTTGAAATGAAAATTTTTCTGCAGTTTGGTTCAAATTACTAAGAGCTTTAGTTTTTGAAATATTTCAAAGAGGTGTTAAAATATTTTTTTTAAAAACATAATTTTTGAAGCAAAGAAGCAGATATCAATTTACGTTTCCAGATTTTAGTTCCTGTGAATACTACTTACCTGAAAATTTTGTTGTCCGGTTTTACAGAGAGTTTACCGAACTTTTCGTATTGATAATTTGTTCATAACTTTAGTCATTCTGAATGCCTGTCGTTTTACTTCTTTATCAAAATACAGAGAATCCGGACTAATAGTAAAATCTGTTGGATTTATAATTTTTGCGTATATTTTTTACTTTAGTAACTAGCGACTGTATGATAATGGACTAGTCGTGCTTTCGAGAAATACTTTCTTATCGTATTTATCATTCATTAAAATATTTAAAATAAGAACAGCCGCCCATGGCAAAAGAGAGGCAAACAAATCAAAAATGACAACTCAAACTTTCAAAGTAACGTCACGCTTCGCTTTCTTTAGAGCTTGCTCTAGGATTAGTGCCCTTAAGAAAAACCCCCTCGATACGCCTATATGTATCAATCGGTTCAAATTTTGACGTTTTACAGTGAGGTATGGATTAATTGGCAGTACAAAAATTTCCAGGAGTTGACTTGTGGCCAACCTTCAAGAAAAATATACTAACTTTTTGGAGATATTTGTACAGGGTGTCCAAAATTCGATGGTTTTGAGGGGTTTCGGGTACTTCTAAAGGAGATTGACAAAAAAATTCAACCCCTCTTTGTGAGGCTCAAATTTCAATACAAGATTTTTGGTAAAAACCGAATTTCAATATCTTACCCTGTCTTTTCTGTATTTTGGAATAGGCCCTATAACTTTTTTATTTATGAAAATATATTCGTGGTGTTAATTGCATTTGTTTTTAAACAGAGAGTTTTTAAACAAGAACTTAATTACCTAATCAGATTTCATGAGTCACTTTTAGTTTTTAAGACATAACGCAGAGTTGGTATTTTTTAATGCTTTTTTAATTTCCTTTAAAACGATGTGCGTCTAACGATAATCGGATAAGTAGTTGTCGAGTTATTAAATATTTTCCATAAATCATATAGTAGGCTGTGATAAAGGCGTCACGCCAAATTATTCAAAAAATCTAGTGGCCTTGGTATAATTTTTTCATAACAATTTTTCCTTTTAGGACCTTTTAAAACCGGTGTAGCCGGACGCCGTAGCGCAGTGGGCAGCGTATCTGCCTGCCGCACGGAAGGTTTCGGGTTCGAAGCCCGGCTAGGTGCATGGATATTTTGTGTTTCACCCAAAAACTTTAAACTTGGCTCTCACCTTGGCAGCACTGGGCATTGATCCTAGAATGGATGGAAAAGTCCCAGTAAAAAAACTGGGTTAAATTACTTAAATTATGTGGATGACTATGTAAATTCAAGGACTACTATTATATCAATAATAAATTAGTATACCTATATTTTATGCTCATATTGTCAACCAACGCACTCAAGATTTTTTTTAATAATGTGGCGTGCCGCCATTATCCCAGCCTACTATATGATTTATGGAAAATATTTAATAACTTGACAACTATTTATCCGATTTTCGTAAGAGGAAATTAAAAAAGCATGTAGTTAAATTATAGTTTAAAAACTATACAAAAACGCAATTAAAATCACGAATATTTTCATAAATAAAAAAGTTATAGGACCTATCCCAAAATGCAGACTTTTCAAAAAGCCCCCGTAGCTCGAAGACGGGGTGACATATTGAAATGTCCTTTTTACTAAAAATTTTGTCTCGAAATTTAAGCCTCGTAAAGAAGTACCCGAAACCCCCCTGTACTGCTAACCTAGTACACAGTGAAATTTGGTTAAAAAATTGTTGCTAGAAAGCACGGAGAGTCCACTATACAATCAATTATTTTATTGTAATATTTGCGAAAACCAAAATATGAAAACCGCATTGCAATAGCTGCTTTATTTCTAAAGTAAAATTTTTTTAATATATTTTAACGATTTTTCGAATAACTCGGAAACTAATGCTCCCACGAATTTGGACTTTTTAACAAAATTTGTAGTCCATATTCATGGAAACTTAAATCTGAAAACCGTATATCGCTACTTGCTTTTGTTCCAAAGTTACAAATTTTTAAAATATTTTATCCTCCTTTTCCCCCCTTAAACCCCCCACCACCCTACCCAAAAGTTACTCAGTTCATGGTCAGCCGATAGAGGATTTTTGTACCAAATTTCGTTAAAATCGATTAAGGCGTTCTTCAGTTATCGTGTATACAGACAGATAACAGACGGACAGACAACTTTTTTTTGTCGATTAAGGTGTTTTGGAACCTTAGTAACTCATTTTTGATAAAATTAGGAAAAGTCAAAATTTCCCGATTTTAATAGTCCCCTTTAACATATTGATATGGTGGACTAAAAAGGTTCACAACACTTAATATTGTCAGCTAAAAATGAATGGATCTCTGAGGAATTTAGTTTTTATATAGTTAAATATCTCCCAAACCAAAGCTCAATATCTTTTGTTTTATATTTGGTAGTTATAATTAATAAAGTCCTGAAAACCGCATTTTGCTAATTTATTTGGTTTTGACGTTATCATTTTTTTTAGCTTTTGAACCCGTCCCTTCTTATACTTCTCATACGCTTTTTAAATTGTAACTCTTTGCAAAAATACGGAAAATAGAATTTGGTTTTACAAAAAAATCCCAAAACACGTCAACTGAGATTTTTAATTTTCTTTAATCGTGCTATCTTGGATTTTTTTTATGTCATTTTGTTTACGAGGTATGGCAAAAAAATATATTTTTTTAAATAGAACACTGTATAGTTTGAAATTTTTGAATTCTAAAAAATTTATCTTTTTGACAATACCACACACTAATACTCTATCTCTTATGGTTTCCAAGATAGAGGCATTTAAACTTGCATGGAATTGTTGTCTATGCCCTGTTTTAGGGGGAATATTTGAATGAATATTGAATATAAAGTTTTCTATACAGATTTAGATAGAAATATCTTGATTATCGTAAGAGGTAGTATCCTACTGTATAGTATTGCTGAAGAGAGAATTGTTGGCAGATTTAAAAAATTGCAAAATATACAGGGTGTCCTATTTTTAAAAAAATATTTTTTTGCCATTCCTCGTAAACAAAATGACATAAAAAAATACAAGATAGCACAATTAAAGGAAATTAAAAATCTCAGTTGACGTGTTGTTGGATTCTAACCCGCTAGAAGCACCGTTCCGTTTAAAGAATCCACGCTGTATGTAAAAAAGACAGAATTGTGTTAGGGAAGATCAGTCACAAACTAAAATTCATTAAAAAAAAAATCAGACCTGTTCGCCAACCAACTTTGCTGATTCAATTTAATTTCGGCGCCAGCTTTGAATGCCTCGTTGGATTTTATTTTGGTCGCGGTAAGCTTTTGTACATGCATAATTATGTAACTTAAATTGCAGTTTCTCTTAATTCATGCGACCCAATTACGTAAACTAACTTACGTATAAAAAAGAGGCGCTATTGTAATTGTCACTAGACTCGTGTTTATTTACATGGAATAAGTGTAGTTATTTTTTAGATGTTTGCTCTCGCACTTTGTTTTCTAAGATCAAGTGGGCGGAGACAAGTGTATGTGATACAGGTCGTAATTTAATGTCAACGAGGTGTCATTATCATTTAAATTTGTAATGTTGGCCAAATTGTTTTATTTGATTGAATTAAAACCTAATTTTCCACATAAAATTTTTTTATTTACTTTTGAGAAATTCTTATTGTCCTACTGGTTTTAGTCTATCACTCCAATAATGCTAAAGAAAGGCGGAAAAATTAATGTGAAGTTACTCTATACAAAGCGACGAAATCGTTACGAAATTATTTAAACAAAACGAAAATCTGTTTTTGACATAAATGACACAATGGTAGGTTGAATGAACCACTCACAGAAGTGAGCCATGTATTAAATTAATCTTTATATTTAAGAAGTAAAAGTAATGCCAAAAAGCGAATCCACCTGGTCTCAAGTTTTAATAGTTGTTGGTTTATTAATTAATTTGTTCTTGTTTGTATTTTTGAGCTTTCGGTCCCTTTTTGGAATCGCTGGATAAACGAATTGGTAGTTCAAACGCACGTAATATTTAGATGCTAACAAAACTAGTGGTTGTGAAGTTAAGGGGACTGAGAAAACTAATTTAAGGTCACTGAACGTGATTTTGGAGTTTAGGAAAGTTTTTAAGGGATTTTTTGGTGGGTTGGGTTGACAAGTCAGCCATGTATCAAATTAATCTTTATATTTAAATGGTAAAAATAATGCCAAAAAGCGAATCCACCTGGTCTCAAGTTTTACTAATTGTTGGGTTATTAATTAATTTTGTATTTTTGAGCTCTCGGTCAAATCAAATCCCTGTTTGGATTCACTGGACAAATAAAGTGGTAGTTCAAACGCACATAATAGAGGCTAACAAAACTAGTTGCTGTGAAATTAAGGGGACTGAGAAAACTAATTAAAGGTCACTGAAATAGCAAATTTGAAGTCTCGTGATTTTGGATTTTAGGAAAGTTATTAAGGGATTTTTTGGTGGGTTTAAGGTTGTTGGATGGGAAAGGCGAAAGGGATATGGATTATGGCAGGGCAAATAAATTTACAATGGAAGCAGTCTCTCTAAAATGATGGGCTTGGTGCATTGATGACTGTTGTATTTTCTTCCAGCTCTATTCTAGCTATCTAAAACTCCAACGTGTCCAGTTTTCGACCTTTATTTAAACAATGTAAAATTTGAAAGTTTTCTTCGGTTTTAAAGTTGTGAAAGTTTTCTTTAAGGTGGACCCCTATTTTAGATCTTTTATCGAAAGGCGATTCTTATTTCAAAACTCCTACCTGTCTGCATGTCTAGGTTTTTAAACCCGCATTTCCGAATAGCCAGTTAAAACCCCAGTTCCTCGGTAGCTCAGTTGGTAGAGCATTAGACTGGTATTCTAGAGGTCCCGGGTTCAAATCCTGCTCGAGGAAAAACTTTTTTCCTATTTATGCCCTCACCCTTTGCCCTCTACGCCACAAATCTTTTCTGTAAATTTATTAGGGCGCTAAATTTTCCCTTCATTTTATTATTTTTACCTGCCTCCAAACTCGGTTCAAGGCTTAATCAAGTTGGAACAACTCCTTCAAAAACTTAACACAAGTTTAAACTCCAAACCGAGTTTAAACCGCTATTGAACAACCGGTCCTTAGCACCACAGATGTTTTTATTGAAATATAAATTAAAAATTTTGAAAAATCCTTTAGATATTTTGGCTAAGAACTTAGAAAAGAACAACCCTGCAAATTTTGGTTATTCGGATGTTTAGTTTTTCCTGGACACCCTGACAACGAAAAAAATATGAAAAGGGCGTTGTCAGTTTTAATTTCTTTTCTTTTAAATCTAGGGAGAAACCAGGGCGTTAATGCATTCTTTAAGCGATTTTTGTGTTCTTTTCGATCCTGGGGTGTCAATTTAACCCTCCTTCATGACTGCTTGAATCTAGGTGGCAATTTTCCCTATTTAATGAAAAAGCAAACGCAGTCATTAACTACAGCATGATGTCAAATAAAAGAAAACTATACCGAAGGAAAATTACCTTTAATTTAGAAAAACGGATTTTCCAACAGGTGCGATAAAGATTAAAGGCTAATTTCCAGCCGGCTTTAGTGCGAGCTTTTTCATTATTTTTCAATTTACTAGGTGTAGAAAAGTGTAAAATTTATGGGTCAGGTCAGAATTAACTGTGTTGTTCAGACAAACGACCTTTATTAGCAAAAACTATACGATCCGATTAATGGTTATTGGGCGAGTGGCAAACAGACAACCCTGCATACGAATAATAATAATAATCCTTTATTTAGTCAAATAAATTATATAATTCAGCGATTTTACATGTCAAATAATAATATTTAAAGGTATGCAACAAGAAATATAAAATACGGATGTAAATAAAATTAATTAATCAACAAGGCAAACAAATATTTAAAAATAACATAAGCAGTAACAGACAGACAGTAATAGAAAAACTAAAAAACCAATGTTACATTCGAAAAATCTACACAAAGGGTAAAAAAATCGAAAATGAATAAAGGTAAGTAATAATATTAAAATGAAAGGTAAGAGAGTAAACATTGGAAAATCGTCGTAGCAGCTAAAATAAATTAAATTTAAATATAAAGTAAAAGAGAAAAAACAAACGAACTTAAAAAACATTCGAATCAGTTATTTCAACCGAAAAGAATATAAAAAGAAAATATTAAAAGATGTTGGGTGAAAAAATGAAAATTCAAAACTAGATGAGTATTCCACAAGGAACACACAAAGAAATAAATCGCAAAGAGAAATATTTAAACGATTGGCTCGTCAGTGGTTTTACTGATCACCCAAACATCATTCAACACCATCATACACGTTTTTCCACTCAAGATCTTTTGATCTTTTCTTTTTAAATATAAAGGTATAAACTGTGACAGTAGGTTAACCTACCTATATTAAATTAAAATTTGATTTAAAACTTACTTTATTCCCAAAAAACCTTATTTGAAATAATAATATAATGATCTAAAATAATAATAAAAAGAAATAGCAAGAACATACAGCATATAATATTTAAAAAGACTTAATCAAACAACATAAAGTGGAAAATATCACATATTTATTTATAACGGGAGTGGTGTTGGCCAATGCACTGTACCATCTTGTTCATGAAGCCCTTATGTCCCCCGTATTGGGGTGCGCAATTTTCCCAATCATTCTCTGCAGGATTAGCTACTCAAAAATGCCCACTTTGTAGAGGGGCTGAAAGCCATCTAACGTCTTCACCATTGTGAACTTTTTGCAGGAAATCGTTACCCTATTGTCTAGAGATATGTGATTATGTTTCTTTAATACAGTTTTGAGAGTTGGAGTAGATATTTTATCTTCGTCAATCTGGATCTCCTCAACGTCGTTGCCTTGGAGTGGCGTTGATGAAAGCCATCTAACGTTCCATTCTTTGGAATCTCTTTGGTTCAGGCTCTGTTCTCTCATTTCTCTTCTCACCATTGTGACCTTAATACTCGCAGGAGATATACTTTACAATCTCATCGTCCTTCAAGCATTCTCTGCAAGTTGGGTCCTTGAGAATGCCTGTAGATATGGTTGTTAGTAGCCTCCAGTGTTCTGGTGAGGGTTGAAATAGATATTTTGTCTTCGTCAATTCAGGCTTCCTCAGTGCCATCTCCCCTTTGAGTGGCGTTAACGTTAGTTAGCTCTAACGTTAGTCTTCGAAACCCCTCCTCCTAATCGGTTCTTGTGGTCTGTTAAAACAGGGTGGATTTTTTAAACGAAACAATCCTTCTAGCGGGTTAGAATTTGGTTGAATAAAAAAATCCAAAAACACGTCAACTGAGATTTTTAATTTCCTTTAATCGTGCTATCTTGGATTTTGTCTATGTCATTTAGTTTACGAGGTACGGCAATTTTTTAAATCTGCAAACAATTCTCTCTTCAGCAATACCACACATCTTTTACAATAATCAAGATATTTTTATCTAAATCTGTATGAAAAACTTCGATATTCATTCAAATATCCCCCGTAAAACAGGGCATAGACAACAATTCCATGCAAGTTTAAATGCCTCTATCTTGGAAACCATAAGAGATAGAGTATTAGTGTGTGGTATTGTCAAAAAGATAATTTTTTTTAGAATTAAAAAATGTCTAACTATACAGGGTGTCCTATTTAAAAAAAATATTTTTTTTGCCTCTTAAACAAAACTACATAAAAAAATCCATTAAAGAAAATTAAAAATCTCAGTTGACGTGTTTTTGGATTTTTTTTTATAAAACCAAATTCTAACTCGCTAGAAGCACCGTCCCGTTTAAAGAATCCACCCTGTATATGCACTGGTAGGTTTGGTTTAAGCCCTGCTCTCCCATTTCCCTTGTAACTATTCTGACCTTTTTTCCAAGAAAACGTTACCCTATTGTCCAGAGATATGTAATTATGTCCCTTAATGCAGTATTTCACTATGACATGCTTGTACAGCAGCTTTCCTACGTTTTTGGAACAAGATAGTCTTGTTTGTTAGCTGTCTTTATGCAATTTGGGTAAATTTCTGGTTGGAATATGATACAAATGTTGCCTAGTAGTATTTTTAACTCACCATCAATCTCAAGTACGAATAATCTCTGTTCTGGTAGTTCTTTTGAGTTATCAGTATTGTTACTAATATCATATTTTACTTCTGGGTCTTCTGTTTGCTAAAGCCTTCTCAGGGCTGGTCCGGTTCAAGGCTTTAGAGTATAAGCCTGTATAATTTTGAAACCCCGCCCTGGAGTGAGAATCTGCCGCGTGTGGTTTTAAATGATAAGAGATAAAGGGACGACTTGAAAATAGTTTTAGGACCAACGAGTTCAGTCACCATTTAGTTAAGCTGGGCTGTAACAATGTGACTTACCAGAACTCTAATTCCAGAACCTTCAAAACTCTTACGGTGGGATTTACTAAAAGGGTTTAGTCTATTTTAGAACGGTCCTAAGTTTAAGTGAAATTTTTGGTTTTAAGCATTTTAAACCAACCCTCCTTGAGTTTTGGATACAGTTTGAATTATAAGAAGACTTTTAATAAAGTTTTTTATTGAATAATCATCTTAACACGATCTTTTGTTGGATTTAAGAAGAAAGTTTCAATTTAGAAGAAAAGAAAATTTAAAAATTGAAACCCACGCGGGGTTTAAATAGTAAACACTCTGTAGAACAAATTAAAATTGAGGTTATATGTCACTCTAATTAAAACTTACCCTTGATAATTGATTTTTCCAATTAATACTTGATTAGATACGATTTAGATGGGTGATAATAAAATAAGGAGCAGATTAATTTTGTATTTATTTAAAAGGTAATTTTGAATTTATTTAAAAGGTGTTTTTATTTATGAAATGTATTAAAAAACTTAAATGCAAGTGTTTTTTACATTTCTGTCACTGTCGAAATGTCAGTTTAAAAATATTAGCGCTGCGTTCAATCACAAACAGCGAGTTCGGATATTTTACCTCTGCTTGCACCTTGGCTTGCACCAACCTCTACTGATGAAAGCTACAGCTTTAAAATGAGTGGGCTTTGAGTAAGGAAAGTTATTTTGACTGAGCTTTTAGATAACCTCAAGGTTTTACTTTCAGTTTGTAAATAAATTAATATAGTTGTTTTGGGTTTTTTTGTTTGGTATATTTTTCGTGCATAATCAGTGACCTTCACTTATGTTTGTTTTGCCTCGTAGTGCTCTCATAAATATATTTTTTATGTTGAAAACGGGTTGAAAATATGGCGTTTTTTGGACAAAATTGGAGGTGTTTTATTGATTAATAAACAACTTAGGATATTAAATAAGGTAAATTACTTCTTGTAAAAACGGTTACTTAAGGAAATTTTAAATGAGCTTATTACCAATTGCCACAAAACAATCCTTTCTGGGGACTATAAATTTAAACCACCCCCCAGAGGTGGTCTAAAAACTCACCAATTTTATAACCTCAAACACAGATGATGAAGCTATTATGTGCCAAATTTTTGGCATATTCACCATGTACCATTTTGAAGCCTGTCAAAAAAAATTAGTTTTAGGGTATTTTCTCTTGAAATATGGTATATTTTTATAAAAAAAGCTGTTTTTCAATAGTATGTTGCAATAATAATACAAAATAATGAATAACTTTGTGTCTTTCCTGTTTGGGTAAGGGTTTTTTTAAATTTGGTTTTAAAATTTAGTACCCCCCACAGGTGTAAATATTTAGATCTGTGAGGGGTACGCCCTACTTAACTGAGTGGCGACTTAACTCGTTGGTGCGATTCTTTGTAAAAATAACGTAGCTTCTGGGAAAATGTATAAAAAACTTCGATAATAACCTAGGTTTACTTCGATTTATTCACAGACCTGCTAGAGAGCTAATCTGCAAATGTATCAAGTGAGGTCTGTTAACCTTCAGCACAAAAGATTTCGTGAAGATATTTAAGTCTTTAAGACTGTTTTAAAGCCGTCTCTGTATAGCTTTAGATTATAAACACTCGGCAGATTCACATTGACTCTAGGGGGTCTATTCTGGAATCGAGAGAGAGAGAGAGAGAAAATTTGCTAAATTCTCTCGATACTATGCATATCATTGGTCCAAATCTTCGGTTTAAATCGGTTTCTCTCACTTTTGCCCGATATTGATCAACCGATTTAAACCGAAGATTTGGACCAATGAAATGCATAGTAGCGAGAGAATTTGACTCCCTGGGATCAACTTTTCTCTCGATTTAAGAATAGACCCACAGGATAGGGCTTTGATGGGTTGGTCGAAGTCGTAGTATAGCCGAGTATATTATACTCGGGTATGGGTACCGAGGATTTGATCAGAATTAAAAGTGGTATAAAAATGTAATTTAATTATTTTGTCTAGTGTGTGTAGATGTGTGTAATGTAGATCTGTATTTAGGCTAAAAAATATTTAAAAAATTGTTCGTCGAGTTTGAAAAGCGTTTATAGTTGGCAGAGAGTGGAAAACTTGGTAAATAATTTGGACTTAGTGTTGGCACGTTCTTATTTAGTTCACGATTAAAATTTTTAATCTATCTCCCACGCATTTAGTATTTTAGGCTTGTAGTGTCGCTTAAAATAACGAAAAGGCAATGGTCCCGCATTTAAAGGGTTGGTTAAAATGTTGACGTCCAAAAAAATGCCAAATATTGTTATCGACTTTTTACGTTTTAATTCTTATGACGAATAAAACATCTCACGTATTATTTAAGAGTTATTGGCCATTTTACGTCCGGTACAAATCTTGATTTATGAGCAGTATTGTTTTTTTACGTAATTTTCTCTAGATGGAGTACAAACAATTCCAGACCAGTTTTAAATATGGCATGAAGTATGCAGTATTGTCTTATTCTATTACTACTATTACAAGAAACAATTTAAATGAAATAATGGTAAACAAAAGAAGTTTTTTTATACCTACGTGATTTTAGTAACTGTACGCAAATAATTTTTTTGTACACGGATTCAAAAAATTTGACCCACTGTTTCTAGCAAAATTTAAAGAAAAATTGCGAAAACTTGTAAAATAGAGAAAAACTAAATTATTTCTACCTAAAAATAAGTTTTTGTCAAAGTTTTAACAAAAAAATCATTTTAAAAACACGACAAGAAAACAAACGTCAAAACAGTGTAAGGTCACTGATTGAAAATAATCGCGATTACTAAACTTCGTTAACGTAGAGGGTGATTCAAATTGGGCACTTTTATACGGGTACGGGTACTTCTAGCGGAGATAGAGAAAAAACCAACCTCCCTTTGCGAGGCTCAAGACAAGATTTTTGATATGTCTACCCATCTTTGAGCTACGGGGGCTTTTTGAAGAAAAGTATGCATTTTCGGATAGGGCCTGTAACTTTTATTTATGAAAATTAATTTTTGCTGTAAATTGCTTTTTTGTAGATCTTTTAAAGCAACTCAAAACTCAAACTGGATTTAGTTTTCAAGATATAACGCAAAGTTACCTTTTTTCTTATGAAACACCCTGTTTTTTCTTGTATATTTGATGAATTAAATTCTAATCAAAATGATGTATCATATGTGATATTTCGGTTAAGTGGTTTTTGAGATATTCAACATGAACTTATAAGGTCATGTTTTAATTTTTTAAATTTTGAACAAGGCTTCTACCAATTTAAATTTAAAGTTTATATTTATATTATTCGACTATTAAACTTTATATATGAAAAAATTCTTGACTCTAACTAATCTCAGAATAACAACTGATAACAAAAAGTACTCCTACCCTACTCCATTTGAAACAACTTAATCTCAGAAAAACAAAATTATGAAATGTGCTCAAAATGTCCGCCATTTTGTCCAATACGTAAGCGAAGGCACTTATAGCGGCATTAAGAAGTTCTACATTTCTTAAAGCATTCCATAAAATGATTTTCCAGGTCTTGTTTCTTGTCAGGTCACCCATCTCTGAATATTTTATCCGTTAATTTGCCCCATAAGTAATAGTCGCAGAGGGTCATGTCCGGATACCAACCTAACTACCTCCTTCCAAACTAACTAACTATGAGTCTTGAAGAATTAATTTCAAACCATTAAAGTGTCTTATGAAGAAGCCTCAATTTCCGCCTCCGCAAAGTGGGCCTTGAAAAAACCCGCGGGACGTTTGCTTCTGTGTCACCCATAGCCACGGTTCATAGAATAGATACGGTCTAGTAATTTTTCACCACTCTTCGACCCGATGACGACACAGAGATAGCAGCTGATTTATGTTCGCCATTTAAAAATTGTATGAAGGCTTGACAAATTAAAGTAATTTTTCGGATTTTTCTTTTTTTTTTGTTTAATGATTGATGCCAGACTCATTTATTTTCTTGCATATTTTATTATAACTTTTTGTATACAGGGTTTCTAAGATTTTCCTTAGGGATAGGATTTCAATAAATCAAACAGAAATGGCATAGAAAGTTCTGCGCGCACAAAAGAAACAGGTATATTGAGCAATGGTGCCAGTTTGTTATTATCTCCGGACTGCTTTCATGAGAAAAAATTGTCGCCACTCTTTCATTGTGAGCATAAATCATAGTTGCAATAATAACCGTTGACAAGATGTCTGCAAATTCCGCTAGATGGCGGCCACACCATGAGATGATCGAGGAAAAACTAATTAAAAATTAGATGTTTTCAGGTCCAAACCACAGCTTTTTCTTGCTTAAAGAAGGCGGCAGGGTCCATTATTTACGATACTGAGCGATAAACTCGTGAGCTTGTTAATATTAGAAAGAAATATCTTCGCTTTTAATTAAATTTCTTTCCATTCTGTTCTACTAGTGACATCTATCCGGAAACGGCCAAACCATGCAGCTAGCACTAGCAGCCAAATAAATCAATAAACGGCGCTGTTTTTCCTGCAGAGCTTTTTGCTTGCGATATTATTGATTTTTAATAAAGCTGGCCCTACACTACATTTGATATTTTCGAGGTGTTTTATGACATGATCTCGAAACATGTAGCAAACCAATTCTTCAAAACTAGCGGGAGGGTAAAAGCTCTGCCACTTTTTTTATTTTTTTTCTTCAACTTTCTCGAAATTTTCGTCATACCGTAGAAAAAAAATTATTTCCCCCATACTCATCTTTTATTCGAAAAAATTTAGAAACAGAGACGGGATTAGTTTTCCTAAAACGGGGGAGCTTGGTTTCGAGTGAGAAGATAAAGGGCGCCGCAGGCAAAAATTTTTCAATTAAATTAGCCGAACGCAAAAATGTTAGAAAAACAAAGCACGAAATAAAAATGGCGCCGCTTACAATTTCTTTTCAAAAATTACGTAATTTCGGGAACGCAAAGAAATAGGTCTAAAGAGTATAATTTTTAAGAAAAAAATATCAATTTTGTCGCTCTCCTCCACTGGGACTACTGGGGCCGTGCACAAATTACGTAATGGTCATAGGGGGGAGGGGGGTTTGCATTTGTGTGAAACTAAGAAAATTTGGAATGAAAATAAGTGAAAAGTTTTTTTTTTTGGAGGGGGTAGTAATATTAGTAAGTACGTAATATTAGGGGAGTGGCGTGCCAAACCGTTACAAAACATTACATAGGGAGGGGGTCAAAAATTGGTAAAATCACCGTTACGTAATTTGTGCACGGCCCCACATCTGACTGTTCCTCCTTTTTGATTTCGAATCAAAGTGCAAAACCCGGGTTGGACGTTCGAAGGCGTCAAGCCGTCCTATTTGCTTGATAAAGTTTCTACGGAAATATCTCAGTCGATTTCTCCGGCCGTGTATGAACGCTTTAGGTTAAGCATTTGCATGTATCTCAATCCCCAGCCTGTAAACAGTGCGTAAGGACAATGGTTACTAAATGAAAAGACGAAAAATATTTTTTTTTTACGATATCTTTCATCAGTTTGGTATTAAAGTCGAGCAAAAACAATTTTTATTCAAGTCCTAAAGGTATGAAAATGGAAAACATTAGAAAACAACAACCTGGAATGGATTTACTACGTGTAAGATGTAGTGACAACATCGCCCCATGCCCATCCTTTTCTGCCTAATGTGCTTTTCCGTTTGTCTGCGTCTTATACACGGCTGCTTGGCCCCCTAAGGATTTGCTTAGGAACCCTGTATAATTTATTTTTGGCATGCATGCGTTGATCTTTCACTAAATAGAAATTAAGATCATTAGTTGGCAATCGATTCTGTCAAGAAACTCATCGGATGGAGTTGGTTTGTGTTCGTAGTTTAGAAGTTAGGTTATTTAGTTGTCTTTTTTCCTGTTTTGGAAGCTATTTTATTTTTGGGAGAGTGATTATTTTGTTATTTATAAGGAAATACTTCTTGTGCATACTACATACAATAAATCTGATTGCAAATTTAAAACTATAAGGTGCCTTGTTTTTTTGTTTTTTTTTTAAATTATTTAATGATGAGCCAAATACCTATGCCAGAAATAATGTATGTAATATCACAGGGTATTTAATTAGGGCTGGAAAAAAAGAAATGATGAACAAATACAATTTTTATTAAAAAAATGTATGCAAAAATAATATAACCCTAAATGTCACTCATCAAAAAAATCAATAAAGAAAGCAGGCTGATATCTTTTTGTCGTCATCAGGTGGGCGGAGCAAAAAAAATTACTAGACCGTGTTTATTCTAGAGACCGTAACCCATAGCCACCCTTGCTAGCTGTTGGTGGAAAGGGGTGGGTTGGGATGGAAGTGGGGATGGGGAAGGCAAGGCAACAGGCAAACCAAGTCTCGGGCAATAGCAAGAAACAAAGTAAAACGATACATTAATTTTAAAGTAAAATAATTAATTGGAAACAATAGAATAAAGTATGACTAAAATCCTGCTTATGTTTTTGAAGTAATTCTTTTCAATTTTCTGCCAAAACACAAGACGGGACCGCGCTTCTGTCAACAAGCGTTTTATTACAAGATAGAGTACATACAAAACATTGTTTGCCAAATAATTTTCTAGTACTCAGCTGTTTTGTTCAGTTATTTTGGTTAAGAGCGAATTCTTCAAATCCGATATGCGGGAAATCTGCCCATCCAAAGAACAGATTTCGGTCATCTGTCCTCTCCTTTTCTCAGAACGTGTGTGATTTAGTGGAAAAGGTCTCTCTTTTTGCATTGTAAGGTCACTGAATGAAAATAAACGCGATTACTAAACTATTTTTTTTTTCACTTCCAGGACACAGTTAACGTAAAATACGAGACTACAAATATAAAATATTTCAATAAAAATTAGAGGCGCCAGTTAAGCAAAATTTAAAATCAATGTAAGCTTCTCTCTCTGTCTGTTTCTTAAAGCGCTTTTATACAGGGTGGGCCATTTAAAAGGGTGCACCTGGATTTTTTCAAAAATTTTAAAAAAGGGGGAGACTTTTATAGCGCGCATCCCCTTTGAGGGGTAAACTTTATCCCTGTATTTTGAATAGGGAAAGTGGGTCGAGTGATACCTTGTTTTGAAGGTCTCCTGAATGTCTTGAGAATCGTGTAAAAATTTCGAAAATCTACGATTCGTTTTTGAGATATTTACTTTCAAAGTAAGCTCAAATTATACAGGTAAATTTCACCTCTCGTAGGAATTTATCCTAGAAGAAATGATGCAATGATAAAGTGTACTATTAACAAAATATTTTTGCATTTGTCCTTGCAATAATATAATATAATATAATATAATATAATATAATATAATATAATATAATATAATATAATATAATATAATATAATATAATATAATATAATATAATATAATATAATATATATAAAGTTTACCCCTCAAAGGGGATGCGCGCTAGAAAAATTTCAAGAAGTGTCACCTTTACAAACAAAATCGATGTGTTTCGCCATTTTCTCCAATTCTTAACAGTTTTTGAAAAAATCCAGGTGAACCCTTTTAAATGGCCAACCCTGTATAAGGACGTTTTGATGATAACTTTGTGTATAAACACCATAAAACTGTTTTAAGCACTAAATCCATTTAAGAGAGCGGTTTATCGCTTTAAAACCAATTTTAAGGTCGGTATAAGCACTTTAAAATCTGTTGTTAACTTGGTTGTTTTATTTTTTTAAAACTATAATATAATATAATATAAGTCGCGATTCTTCAAAAACCGTCAGAAAATCTCGCCCTTACAAAAAATCTGATGATTTTTAAACATAACTTTACTCTAACTGCTTTTTTGTCAGGACTTATTTGTTAATAGGCCTTAAAATTTTGTTTCATTATACTATTCCAGTAAATAAAAAATATGTCAATTAAAATTTTTGTAGGCAGTTTTTGTGAAAAACCCTTTTTTTATTTAAAAATGTATGTTATGAAGCTTATTTTTCTGGGTAAACAAACCTTTAAAACTTTTAAGATACAAAACCATAGGTAGCCATGAATTGAAATATGTTACTGTAACTGTTCAGAAAAGTCACACAAATTCTGTCTTTTCTTTTACATGGTGAGAATTTTCGACGCTTCGGTCGCGATTCTACAAAAACTGTCAGAAAATCTCGCGCTTACAAAAAATCTGACGATTTTTAAACACAAGTTTACACCTAATGCTTTTTTGTCAGGAGTATTTGCTAACATTCCTTAAAATTTTGTTTCTTAATAATGTTCTTGTAAATAAACGTCAGTTTTAATTTTTGTAGGCTGTTTTTCTGAAAGTCCTGTTTTTTAGTTAAAAATGTATGTAATAAAACTTATTTTTATGTATAAACAAACCTTTAAAACTTTTAACATACAAAATCATAGATAGCCATGGAATATTTCGCTGTTGAAATTCTCTAGTGGTTCTTTTTTTTGTCTTCTGACACCTTTAATAAAAACGGTGTATTTTTAAAAGTCGAGAAAGTGATTTTTCCTTTCCAGATTTCATTTTTCCAACTGTAAAATCTACAAATTTTTCACAAAATAAACGCCGGTAATTTTTTCGCAATTAATATTAAAGCTTGCAAAATGTTTTTAGTCTTCCTTAAAATTGCTGCTGAAAATTTATTGTCTTGCCATTTTTTGGCCTATGCGCTATTTCGTTTCACAATACGAACCCATTTTTTATATGTCCATCTCCTTTTATCCTATTGATGAAGCACCTCTTCTGCCTTGCTCTGGGTGATTTGGAGTGAGTGTTTTTTGGAAGTGAACGCCCCAAAAACAGGTGAATTTTCGGATTTTGGCTAAAAGTGCCAAAACCTATTTGTAACAGCATATTTACATTAGAAGCGTACCTTGACTTAATGTCCTGTTTGACCCAAAATTCGAATATAAAAGAAAGTTCGCTCGATCTACTCCCATTTTGCACTTGGCAAAGTCTATGGTAATTATGTATACTTAAAATACAACAGACTATTGCAATGTACTTAATAATTTTTATATTTTTAATTGTAAAATCAAAGTTAATTTTATATTGTTGAAAATTTCATATTTATTTTTAAAAGTTTTTGGCTTCAGTTTACGCATCTTGGATTCCACCATTTTTTCCGTGTTTTTATCCAAATTCACTGAAGCCTGCAGGGCTTATTATAGAATATCTCCCTTTTCTATATGCAACTGTTCGCACTGCACTAGTTACGTTCTTTACACATTGTGTGTAGTAATCTTCTGAGTCCACTTGTAGTTTCCTATTCATTGTCTGTCTTCTATAGTTTAAAGTTTTTTTAAAAGTTGTATAAAGTACTTTGTACAGCTTTATTTTTATTTAGGTGCTCTCTCTAAAAAATGTTGCCAGTAGTTACTCGATTATGGTTTTCGGGCGGATGGGCAACTTTATAGTGGCTCGGGACGATCTGCATTCAAAGGGCACAAATCGAAACATAGAAAAAAAAGTTAAACAAATAATGCTGTAGAAACTAGATATATTGTACCAAAAACAGACGACATTTCAAAAGTCTTAGACGTTTACATATGTGACTTAATTTATTGACGAATATTTTATAATAAAAAATAAATGTGAAAGGGGCATCGTAGAAAATTTGGCGTCCGTGGGCCTTTTGGTGAAGATTTAACGAAATTTAATTTAATCGATTACTAATGGACCCACCAACACTGCCTAAACTGTTAACAGCACCAAAAATGCTGTGCATTCAAAAAGTAGGGTTAGGGTGTAAATTTTTTTTATCCAAATCGTTTGGCACATATATAGATTAGCCTTTCGGCAACATACCCTCGTGTGTCATAAAACATTACATATATGGTCCCTAGGGGGTAATAGTTGCCAAAATGTGATTTTAAACTATCCCTTATACCTTCTATATTAATGCACCTGCACATCTGAGTTTCAGTTTAGTATTACCTACAAGTCTACTGTACCGAAAAAATTTTCATAGTCGTTCACAAGGCCTAGCCCCTAGGGGCTGGGGCAAAGTTGGATGTAAAAAATATAGGCTCTTAAAATGTAACGGTGGGATCGGTCTATTTTAGGCAGGTCTTAAGTTTAAGTGAAATTGGAGGTTTAAGTGAAATTGGAGGTTTTAAGCATTTTATACCAACTTCCTTAAGTTTTGGACATAGTTTGATTTATAAGATTAATTTTAATTAATACGGAAAATTAAACAACAGTGTTAGCGTTCACTCACTCTTTATAAAGCTACAGTGTTAGCGGAACATGTCGAAAAATTGTTAATTTTTATTTGTTTTAATATAGTGGAATTTAGTAAACAGTGGTTTCATTTTCCACCACACCAAGTAAAGGCAGAGTTAGTTCAATTAATTTTAATTATTTTTTTTAGTGAAGAATCATCTTAACACAACCTTTTGTTGGATTTAAGAAGAAAATTTCAATTTGAAAGAAGTTTTTTTTTAACCCTAGTGGGGGATCTATATGTCACTCTTATCAAAACTTACCCTTGTTTATTGATTTTCGCGATTAATACTCATTGTCACAAAACCATTTCGATCACAAAATACGGATTAGAATAACTTCGTATTTATTTAAAAGGGGTTTTTATCTATCGAAAGGATAAAAACAACTTTACAAACACAAACCCATCGCAATCGCAAACCACAAATAAAAATATTTCATCAAAGGTGGTCATATACACAAATTCGGCTAAAAACAGAGCTGAATCCAGAAGAGTCATGTCGGCTCAACGAACTGGACGGTGCCCGGTTCTCTGGTAGAACATGAGAAAATGGCCATTAGCAAAGTACCGATGATTGAGTGTGATCTTTCAGTGGAAAGTTTTGTTTAATGATTAAGCTTTTAGATAAACTCAATGTTTTAATTTTAGTTTGTAAAAAAATTAATAGGTACAGTTGTTTTGGATCTTTTTCATTGGAAGCAGTTTTCGTGCATAATCAGTGACCTTTATTTATGTTTGTCTTATCTTGTAGTGTCCTCATAAATATATTTTTTGTGCTGAAAACGGGTTAAAAATAAGGCGTTTTTCTGGAAAAAATTGGAGTCAGGTAAATTAATTCTTGTAAAAACAATCCTTTCTAAAGGGCTATAAATTTAAACCAGCCCCCAGAGCTGGTCTAAAAAATCACCAACTCTATAACCTCAAACACAAATAATGAAGTTATTATGTGCCAAATTTTTGGCGTATTCACCATTTGCCATTTTGAAACCTGTCAAAAAAAATAATTTTTAGGGCATCTTCTCCTAAAATATGGTATATTTTGAGGAAAAAGCAGTTTTTCAGTGGTATTTTACAATAACAATTTTTTGAAAATTGCTGTTAAAATTTAGTACCCCCCACAGGTGTACATTTTTAGACCTGTGAGGGATAATATTTTAAATCTTAGTAAATCCCACTGTTTGTGTTTTGACTCGAATTTGTAACTGCCAAAAAATTTTGGAATTTTTGAATTTGGTAAATTTTGAACAAATTGTTCGAGATTTAAAATTTAAAGGTCGCCCTGGGGTTTGAGATTTTGATATTTAATAATATTTATTATACTAAATTCGTGAGTTTTCAATGTGCATATGCAGTGTTTTCCTTCTTTCTTATGCCGCAATATTCGATATTTAAACCGCATGTAAGTAATCAAATTTAAAAGTTGATGTATGTTTATTAATCAAAACTCTGATAGTGACTTTAGGAATTTTCGATTTAGAATTGGTCCTGGTTCTGATGCACATTATTTTGACAGCAGCGGTATGAAAATAATGATGTCTTTTATAACATTGTAAATATATTGAGATAACAAGATGCAACTGTGGCGTCATTGTTTTAAATCGAAAGGACCAGTATCAATTGTAAATCGAAAATCATTATTGCTACATTTACATTAAAATTCGATCTGCAATTTGGAGAGTTTGGCTGATGCTAAAAGCACCTTTGCATTGGAATCCATTCAAAGTTCATGTCAAAGTCAACTCCGAATTTAGTCACACTGTTTGCCAGTTGCAAACTTTTTATAAATTAATAGGTTAGAAGATTGTAGCTTTAAAATTATTTTTTGTCAGTGGTTGCCAACTATCATTTCCAACACACAAAAAAATTGTCAACATTTCTCTAACCAAAGCCAAATCGATTTGCTTACCCAGCGCCACCTAGGGGAGAAATTCTTTTCTCTTGTACAGAAAAAAAAATTCCGCTAAGTGGCGCTGACTTACCTTCGGCCGACCCTTCCGAGGCCATTCATCTAGTTCGATTTCGGTCCAAAACAGACGCTATTTTTGACACTGTTGACAGTTATTACATGACTTAAATGTCAAAATGGCCGCCAATTTGGAGCAAATAGCACCAAAAAAAGGAGAAGATGAGAGACCTGTATATGGGAGGTGGCGGTTCGGCATCTTCGTATTACCAATCTATCGATGCCTCGGGCTTTCTTCGGCAAAATTCGCTGCGTTAGCGGTTAGAGCAGACGTTAAACTAGGTCAGTTAACGTCGATATAGACGTTTGATAAAAGGCTCACCCAAGACCAGCTTAAAATGCTTCATTACAGATGGGTATTTTTGCCTAAAGGAAAGCTCCACGAATTTTTATTCTGTTTACAAAAAATGCCTGCTCCGGTATCTTCCCTTCTTTTTAACCCGTCTGTACTTATATCATGTTAATAAATTGGGTCTGACCATCGAGTGTGTGCTTAAACTTGGATCTGCTCAAAGTTGTTTTCAAAGTTGTATTTAGGAGTCGTGTGGCCAGTGGCTGAAATTTTAGAACCCAAGCGCCCAAGCGTTCACCTCTGGCGTCGTATTTCCGAAACTTCATGAAAAGTATTCGCATACGAGCAGCGGCGTGCCGTCCATGGAAGCAAGGGAAGCAGTGCTTCTGGACGCCCACGGTTTATCAGAATGTGCAAAATGAAACCCGTTAAAAGAAAGTTCAATCATAAAATCATTCACTTTAGAAACTGAAATTCTTTTAACCAATTTTTTATCCGAACCTTATTTCTTCAAACCCATTCAATAACAAATTCGAAATTTATAAGACCCGTTTTTAATCCAACCATTGTTCGTCAAACTCATTCAAGATCAAACTCGTTATTTGTAAAACCTATTTTTAATAAAACCCAGAATTTTTCAAACCATTATTTTTCAAAACCGGAATTCGTAAAACCCGTTGTTTATCAGAAAATTTTTGCTAAATTGATTGCGCATTCGCCAATAATACATGAACCGGTGGCGTACACGCAGTGTTAAGAACAATAGAGTAACATCTATACACAAAGTATTGAACACTACCTGTGAATACTTTTAGCCAATGCATCGAAACGCCACGCCACCTGCGTAAAAAATTAATGTCAATTTTTTATTTTATGCATAAAAGTGTTTAAAAAAAGCCAACGGGTTTTTTAAAATTTTAAAATGCATAAAATTGTAATTTTCACAAAATGTTATTTTTTGACATTTAGAAAAAGAAATGTTGGCATCTGTAGTGTCCTTGTCAAGAAAATTGGCGAAAAGATAACGAAATCCAGTTAACTTGACTAAATTTATTAGCAGTTTTTATTTCAGCAAGAAGTTGGTATATGAAAAAGCTTATTGTTTTTTTTATTTTTAATAGAATTTATTAAATGATACATCTGTTTACAGACAATAAATAGAAGTTTTTTGTAGTTGCAATAAAAATATACAAAGTGTCTCAAAAAAATCCCAACGGTTTTTTAAAATGCATAAAACTTTTGGACATCAGCCATTTTTAATTTTTGATAAATGTAATTTTTTGACATATTTGCAAAAAGTCTGTTTCATTACCTTTCGAAAACTTTTTTTGCGTTAAAATCCGACAATACATAAGAAAATGGCAGTTAAAACAAAACATTCCGGTTACCCTAAATTTATTAGCAGTTTTTATTTTATGCAAGAAGTTGGTATACAAAAGAACCCATAGTTTTTTTTATTTCTTAATAGAATTTATTAAATGATACATCGGTTTACAGACAATAGATAGAAGTTTTTGTGGTTCCAAAAAAAAAAGATACAAAGTGCATAAAACTTTTGGACATCCGACATTTTTAATTTTTGATAAATGTAATTTTTTGACATATTTGCAAAAGGTCTATTTCATCTTCTTTCCAAAACTCTTTTTTGTGTTAAAATCCGACATACAATTTTGTATTTGGCGTGACATACAAAATCAAAAATTAACGTTAGGTATAGGAAAAAAGTAAACCAAGCAGTTAAAAATGTAGTGTTGTTTTGATTTTTCGGACCAGTGATTTTGTTATGTTGGCTGAAAATGACATTTCGTTTAAAAGAAAGATGCATAGTGTGACCACCTCGGTGAACACCCCTCACAGCTCCATGATTCAAACAAAAGGTGCATGTATCTCGAATTTAAAACAAAAAGTTGGTAATCCGTGGAGACGTGGTATGTGTGTTACCTGCGAAGGTTACCTCTTTTTAAGAGTCATGTTTCTTTCTATTACCTGCTGAAAGGTACAGGATTCTGTATTTACGTTCTCCTGCTCTTTTCAATTTTTATGTTTTTGTTTCTCAGTTTATTCGACAGGTGGCGCACACAGGTACCACGTGTCCGTGGATTACAAACTTTTTGTTTTAAATTCGAGAGGTGTGCATGGTTGCGCGTGTAGCTCTGATGATTCCTAATAAGGATGAAACAGGTCTATAGGTGTCTGGATTCTCCATTAGACTCCATTAGAACCACGAGTGTTACGTTAATTCTTAATATATACGATATTTTCAGAAAACGCCGAAATTACCCTCAGCGCCGAAATTACCCTAACTGCCGAAATTACCCTCACTTATCTTAATTCTTAATAATAAACACGATATTTTCAGAAAACGTTGAAATTACCTACACTTACCTTACTCGTTTGCGAATATTTTCGTGTGGTTTTCAAAAACGGCCGTGAGCGAATATGACATACTAACGTCAAAACTTGGGAAAAAAAGCGCTTCACAAACGTAAAAGTGTAATTTAACGGCGAATTTAATTTAATATTACAGAATTTCAGTACGAGTTCAATGTTTTGTGTGCGCTAATAAGTGATAAAAGAAAATTTACCCTTTTTTTCGTCAATTTTTTTGCTAACATGTGGTGCGTATACGACTGAAACTCGAGTGATTCAAGAATTGGGCCCCTGCGCTCTGGTGCAAACTAACACGTCTCTCTCTCTTTTTATACCGTGTAGAATGAGAAGGAAAGGCATGCCCGTATGTTGTCGCACCGCAGGCAGGCATGTAAAGCCATGTTCTCAATATGCAACTTTTTCATGCTTCACACTATAAAATCCTTCGAAAAATTAAGCGTGATCCAATGAGCGTGAAAATAGAACCATTTTTTATTTTTATCCAAGAAAATGGTTATTTTTTAGTTACTCTTTGAATGCCAACTGTTTTTATGTTGTCAACTGTTAATTTTCCGACAAATATTGCACTTTCTCTTCCATTTTGCCAAAAAGAAACAAAATAACGCAAAATATAAAATCATAAAATTAAGGTTAGGTATAGAAAAAAAGTAAACAAAGCAGTTAAAAATCTAGTGCTATTTCGATTTTTTTGACTAGTGATTTTGTTATGTTGGCTAAAAATGACATTTCCTCTAAAAGAAAGATGCAGAGTGTGAACACCCCCCAGAGCTTCATGCTTAAAAAAAAAGATGCATGTAAAAAGTTAGATTAGTTTGATGCATAGTGAGAACAGGGCTTAACGTGTGTATCTTGAACGAAACCATTCGTAGGCCAAGGGCGTAGATAAGGGGGGGGCAAGGGGGTAATGCCCCCCCTTCCAAACCGGTGTCCGTACCAGTTACTCCCACGCATGAAAAATGTGAAAAATACCTATTTTTCAACTTTTCTAAAAGTTTATGACTATTTTCATTCTATTATAACCATACTAATATTTTTATCTCTTTGCCTACTGACTATTTTCGAGAAAGATGGAATATACGCATTTTCGATGTTTACTTTTCTTGTAACCCGATGTTTGCTGGGTAGCTATCGCGCGTTCTGTTTTCTACTCTGTGGAGCTGATCCAACCATTTTTTTAAAAATAATTTACAAAAAACACGAAGAAATTAAAATTTGTGCCAAGTTTAAAAAAATTTTGTTTTCGGCGCTGTAAAGTCGTTTGGTTTTTCTCCGGTTGCACAACAAATTTTTCCTGCAGCGCTACAACATTGATTGTTTGATTAAGTCAAAAAATAGCATCTTTTTAGAAAAATTTCGCCTGCGTCTCACTAATAACATTATTTTAGCAAATAATCTAGGATTATATAGGATATTTCATAAAAAACTTAAAAACCATTTTTGATAAATAAACTTTCTTCTTAAACAGTTTAAGTTATTAGTATATTTTGACAAAATTGTCGCCTACGGCACATTTATGAGATGATTTTAGTAACAAATCTAGAATAAAGACCAGATCCCAGCCCAGTTTTTTAATATTTGATAAAAAACATAAAAAATATCAAATATTTAAAACATTTTCTTTTTAAACTGCAAAAAATTGATTGCTGCAATTTTACTTTATTCTTAGGCAGTTTTTATCAACGGCATTTACGTATTAAAAATGCGTTATTACTATATTTTAACAAAATTTTCGCATTAGTGACATGATTTTGTCAACAAATATAGGATCAAAATCAGATCCCAATCCAGTTTTTTTTACATAAGTTGAATTTTTTATACTGTCCCCCCTTGGTCCTTTCCTCCCCCCCCCCCCCCCCAAGTAAAAATCGTATCTACGCCCTGGTCGTAGGCGAACGCGTTTCACGAAATGCTTTTAGCTTCTCAGTCTACACGGTGCAGACCGAGACGGACACGTAAAAATTGTCTATTTATTAAACACGTCGCCGTCGTATGCCAATATTTTCGAAATCGCCCGAGTACTTTCTGGTAAAAACTAATAGGCAAATTTCATGTCTGTCTCTTCCTATACCTTGAAAAATGAGAGGCAATATGTATGTTTCAATATTTTATAAAAAATAGATAAGTGCAAAAATTACTTATGTTGGTAATAGTGCCGCCGAAATTACCCACTTTTTTTGGAAAAATATAACAAAAAAAAATAAAATAGAGCTTTTAGACTAATTCAAACAAAAGATACTGTTTAAATTATAGTTTAAGGCAAAAAAAAACGAATTTAAAATATCTATTACCCATTTTTTAAAAAAGAAAAAAATAAAATTACTCAGAATCAAACGAAATTACCACAACAAATAAATTAGATATTTTTTAATAAAATTTTATAATTTATTATTATTTTTCTTGCCAACTAAAATGAAAATATATAAATAAAAAAAATAGTTTAGCAGGAAATATCGGCGAGCAATTTTTGCAAAAATTATACAAAAAAAATAAAAATACGGCTCAAAACATATATTCTAACGAACAAACACACAAAGAAATATGTAAAATATAAGCTTACCACGATATATGACAATTAATTTTTACGCCTACATCTAGAAGGTTATCCCCATCAAAAATAATTTAACATTATTGCCAGTTGTACATAGATTGCATAGAAACGCATGCATTTCGAAAACTATTTCAGGAAGTTAATTGAGGATATGTTCGGCGGCTTAAGGCTCTAGTTTCACAAGTTATAGCAAGCAACGTAATAAAAATATCTATTTGTGATTTTGTTTCAGAAATAAGTTCTAAATAAAAAAAGTGAGGTTAGCTTTCAAATATATAAAAATAAAAAAGTGCAAAAATTTCCTGGATCTTTAAAACATTTTTCCTACGAGCGTGCGGAAAACTTACTTTTCCGCTCGACTTTATTTTTCCGCACGATTCGTTTACTTTTCCGCACGATTTTTAATGTAACGCACAATTTTCACTTCAAAGATCAATATTTTAATTCAAGATATACTTTAAATCAAATTACTATCCATGGGTACTATTTATCATCCAGAAAATTCATAGAAGCCTGAACCTACATTAGTATACTACCACGAGAAGGGGAGGGTTTTGGGATTAAAACCCCCCGAGAAACCTGATTATGGTCACATTTTTACTTCAAATTAAGTTTTTTTTTATTATTTATTCCTAATCCCCGGGTGCGCTACTGAGTATACCAAATTTCATTAAAATCGGTTTACGGGAAATTAGTTCAAAATCTATTACAAGATTTCTACCGAACAGACAGACAGACAAAGAAAAAAGCGAGCTGATAAAAACGTGCTAAAAATAAAAGTAATTGGCACAAATTTGCTATTTTTACGATCATACCGAGCGTCTGGATAACTTCCATAAAAAATCTAATAAAAAATGTCCGCGGAGTCTATAACCAATAAATATAAAAGGATGCATGTTAATAATAAACGTTTACATTGTAAGGTATTGTCCAATATTGTCCCAGTATTGTCATTCAAGTATTGAAAACTTCTTGATCAGAAAACACTTGTTTATTTAGCAAAAATAGTGAAATAGCAAAAATCTAATATACTTTTTGTTTTTTTTTTCAGGTAAGATTTAAAACCGCCTATATGGAGAGCCAAAAATAAACAAAAATGACACAAAAATTGTTTTTATCAGTAAGTATACCAATAATCTCAAAGCAGAAACCACATTCGTACACCTATCAAGTCGACTAATAAACAAAGCACACTTTCAAGATTCCCTACATTTTCACGTGGGAAAAGTTGAATACGTTTTCAATCCGATTCACTTTTCGGTTTTCATGAATCGATTGGAATGCGCTTTGAACACGATTTGAGTTTTTGACATTTGCCTGATACATTTTGAGATTAGTTTTGCCCAATTTTACATATTTGTTTCTTTTTTAAATCCAATAACTTTAAAGCACAATAATATATTTAAAATGAAGTGCTAACAGCTTATTATTGGTGTCATCAAGTCAGTTCGATACGATACCCATTTTAATGCAGTTGGATCCTTATGTGATCCCAAAAAAGGCTGTATTGAACTTTGGCAGTGCCAACGAAAAAAAAAATTCAATTCGCCGCGTTTTCATGGAAGGTTTCAAAGTGAATTGTATTGAAAACGTGTTCAGTTCTACATAAAAACGTAGTAATTATAGCGAATGCCTGACTGCATCAGCTGATCGAAATGACAGAAGTTTGCCGGTCCTGCGATACGATGCCCTAAAACCAGAGTTTCGAATGCTTATGTATCTGCAATCGTCATCAGGTGAATACTAACCAAAAACTAAGACTACCTTTCAAACTAGTATGTGTTCAGTGAACCATAAAATTCTATGTTAAGTGAGCCAAGAAGTTTACACTTGGTTGGCTCCGCACTTTCGCAGTTGAAATATGTTACCTCCGAAAAGTATGGGTTTCCAAATATCCTTAATGGTGACGCTTTGTTGAGAAAATACATTATGGTTCCTTTGTATAAATGCTGTTTTTCTGAACTTCCGCTTGAAATTATTTTCCTCCTTGGCGACCATCTTTGCCTCTTTCCATTCCATATGATGTTGATAGTTCCAGCAATGTTGAGCTATTTTTGATCCAGTTGTGTTCCCTTGTCGAGTTTTGCGTTTGAGATCTGTAAGGCGAATTTCCATGGGTCGGCTGGTTTCTCCGATGTACACTTCCGGCCACATAAAATGCGTACGGCGATTTTATATAGCGTATTGTGAGCCTCGCAACTCAGTTTCCTTTTAGGTATTTCAAATTGACAAAAAATGTCACCGTCAGGTTTCGCTGTTGTCGAACGCTTATATTACAAAATGCCCCAACTAAACGAATTCGAAAAAGCTCAAATTTAGACAGTGGTTGGTCGGTTCGAAGAGTAGAGGCTAATTATGGACGAAACAAGGCTACAATTTTAAGAATAAGAAGAAAGTATCAAGAAGAAGGAACTGTAAAGCATGGTAAAGTGTGGCCAGTCTCCTTATTTTTGTGTTTACAATGTCAAAAGGTCTAGCCTGTAATTCTAAAACGTCAAAGTCAGTTGCAATAAGCAACGCAATTAGCAAAACTTAAATTCAATAGACCTGCAGCTAACTTCTGCTGTACGCATTTTATGTGGCCGGAAGTGTAGATATCTTCACACTCACATGGTCCAGTTTGGTTGACGTCGAGTGGTTTGATTTGAAGTTTAGATATTGTCCAGTGTGAGTTGTATCAACCTACAACGTGACGACCAGTTTGTTAGCTTTGACGTCGAAAGTTTGTACACGAACGTACCACTGCGCATGCAGTAACAAATTCATGCCTGGTGTCGTACTGACCTTACGATAATTTAATCATAAGGTATTAATTTGAGTGACAGTGACAACGACATCATCTGTCCGAAAACTTTGATTTTATTTAATTGAATTTATTTATTATATTATGGATAAAACATCTCCAACCGCAAGTTTAAACTTAATCGAGGGTTTCAATCCACAAGGTAAACCCGTTACACGAGGACATGGTCCCAAGTGCCGAAGCCACTTCCTGAGAAAACTGGGCATTGTTGAAAAGTTTACATTTTTGACGAGTTATGGTTTTGCCATTTTGTTTATGTTTTTGTGGAGTTTTTGCGTTTTAAAATTTTGTGGCGGTATTTTCTGTGATTGCGTGCGTTATTATTACGGGAAACACTAGACAACAATTCTTCAATTTTTTTTTAGTAGTGTCCAATATTTTAATAGATTTTCCAAAAGTAAACAAAAATATTAAACATAAACCTACATTTTTGCTGTCAGATGGTTGTCAGTTGCTTTCACTACAGACGCAATCGACGCGCCTGCCCATTACATTCCTCGTCTATGGGTTTTTTCAAGGGCAACTTGATTGGGAGAGTTATTATCGGTACGCAATTTTCTCGGGAAAAGCAAAGGGAGGGTCGTTATATTATCTCATAGTTATATGGATAGAACCAATCTACCAATCAATGCCATTATGGATTTGTTGAAATGCTTTCTTCAGAATTCTTACTTCCAGGAAAAAGACAGGTATTTTCGACAGGAAGATGGTCGGCCCATGGGATCTCCACTTTCGCCGGTAGTGGCCAACATTTTTATGGAATCCTTTAAAGAAGAAGCTCTGCTCTGGTTGACATATTTATCATCTGGAAAAAGGACAACAATACACTAGAACAATTCTTTCATCACGTCAACAGCATAAGAAATAAGAATTTGATTTATCTCAACAGCTAGTTTAGGTCTTGAAATCCCTGACACTGCAGCTTCTTAGCTTATTGTATCTCTTGCTGTGTGCCTTCCTAATCTAAGAGGTTTGACGACCTCGCGAGGAGCAGCAGCCCCTTTATTAGATTCTCTGGAGGGATCGTCCTCCAGGAGGTTTTGTGTTCTGCAGAAGATTAGTGTTGGGCACTCAAATATGATGTGAGCGGCTGATTCGTCATCCTCATCACATAGTCCGCAGGTGGGTTCGTCTCTATAGATTCCCATCATATACAGGTGTTCTCTCCGTGCGCAGTGACCGGTTAATAGCCCCGTCACTTGTCTGATTTCTTTGCTATTCAGTTTAAGGATTTCACAGGTGAGTGATGTGGTGCACCCATCGCTTGATATAGTCACGTATCGAGGTTTTTGGAATTCCAAATACAGGTTCAGGTCCTATAAATGGTCTTTCTGATCCTCTTCTTGCTAGAGAATCCGCGTGTTCATTGCCTGCTACCCCTTTGTGCCACGGCACCCACGCAAGATTGACTCTATTGTGTTTTGCTAGGGTTCGGAGGGTTTGAAGGCAGTTGCACACTAATTTTGAGTGAATTTGTTGGTATGTCAGAGCTTTAATAGCTGCTTGGCTGTCTGAGAAGAATGTTATTTCGTTGTTGAGATATCTTTCTCTCAGGTTTTCCCGGAGACAGGTCTCTATGGCATGTATTTCGGCTTGGAATACTGTGGTATGTTTCCCCAGAGATGCAAACCAATTTGATCTTGGGGCTAGGCCATATACTCCTGTTCCTGATCCACTGTCCATCTTGGATCCATCGGTATACCATACCAATTTTCCTGACTGAAGAAATAAGAAGCTCATCACATTAACTCTCGAAAAAGAAGAAAATTGTCAGCCCCCTTTCTCGATGTTCTAGTCACCAAAAAGAATTTAACCATAATGACTTCCGTATATCGCAAACCAACTCATATTCGACAATATCTGGACTTCAAATCAAACCACTCCACGTGAACCAAACTGGGAATCGCAAAATATTTCATAGATCGAGCCACCTACATCTGCAATACGGAAAAAGCTTTAAATAAAGAAAAGGCAAAAATTCGATCCGATCTCCAAAGGAACGGTTTCTCCAACTACACGATCAATAAACTCTTCAGACAACACCAACACAAACGACGACAGACGTAAATAGTGAAAGGAAGGCGACGCTTATAATTCTATACATCAAAGGAATCTCAGAAAAGATAAGAAGAATAGGCAACCAATACGATCTTCGGACTGTCTTCAAAACGACCACAACAATAAGAAGTCCATTAAAAACAACTAAACCACAACGCCACGACACCAAGAACTGCGTCTACCAAGTACCATGCGAGTGTGGGGATATCTACATCGGAGAAACCAGCCGAACCATCGAAGTTCGCCTTAAAAAACACAAACGCAAAACTCGACAGGGGGACACAACTGGATCAAAAATAGCTCTACATTGCTGGGGCAATCAACATCATATGGAATTGAAATAGGCAACGATCGTCGCCAAGGAGGAAAATCTATTCAAGCGGAAGTTCAAAGAAACCGCACTTATAAAAAGGAATAATAGGCTGGAATTTATAGTCGATCCTCAAGGCCTCCTTAATGCTGAGTGGTCTTTGAGGTCGTGTTTTTCAGGTTAGGTTCAGGTTTTATGTGTTGTTGTTGGTGTGATTTTTGAAGAGTAGTTGTTTTTTGGGTTCTGTTTTTCTGAATAATGGACAAAGTTAAAGATTTCTTGGACTACTACTCAGGATATGGTAGAAGTGGAAGAACCCCTCTTACCATATCAGCGAGTTGAAAAAATATACCTCAGAGATTTTCACAACCATTTTGAGACGTTTTTTGAATATACGTTCAAAAAACGATATTGGTTTTTTAAAAATATATTTCAAGATTATATACACCCAATTGTATATGATGAATTAAAAAAAGATAATAGAAGAGGGCTGTCGATAGAATAGAAAAATTGCTGTTGTAATATTTGGTTATTTCTTCCCATGCCTTTTGTTTTCTTTGAAGTGTTTTTTTTTTATTCCAATATGGAAAATCTTTCCACCAGTGAACATTTTTCCTCAATAAAAAAAGGAGTTCTGTTCTCCTTTCATTTTTCCATGGCTTATATAGCTAACTAAAAAATAACCCAACATTCTTGACAACCACCACAGTTCACCACACAAAATCCCGTTTTGGCTCAAACCTAACATCGGCCAACAAAAAAAAAACAAAAATGCAACGTATTGCGCGCCCTCAGAGTGGCCTTCAGCAAGCCTTTCTCGAGGAAGACTTTATAAAACGGACTCAATGAGGTGCCCTCAAGGAATCCTCATCGAAGGAAGGCCTTAAGGATCGACTATAAATTCCAGCCATAATGTATTTTCTCAACAAAGCGTCACCATCAAGGACATTTGGAAACCCATACTTTTCGGAGGTAACAGATTTTAACTGCGAAAGGGCGGAGCCAACCAAGTGTAAATTTCATGGTTCACTGAACACAGGTTTTTATGGTTCACTGAACACATACTAAGATTAGATAGGCTCAGTTTTTTGTTAGTATTCGCCTGATGATGATTGGAGATACATAAGCATTCGAAGAAAAAATAAAGAAAGTTAGAAACTCTAACTTACTCTCATGTTATACTCTGGTAAAACTACGTAGTTTTCATTGTAGCTACTGTACCGCTAGGTAAACGAAAATCTGTCACTGGGTGTACTATCACATCCACCGTAAAAACATGGCATAAACACAGAGTACCGAACAGACGGTGATCCGTAGCAGAAACAAGTAAAAATGTTTTAAATGCGTTAGGTATAAATATTTCAACGCATCGGTATCGGTATTTCTAACGCGCTCAAAACAAAGGCAAAAGACACTACATTATTCACTTGTTTACGGGTTGTTTCGAACGAGGGCTGGTTTTATGGTGGATGCGACAGCTGATTCCATCCACATTACGGACCTACCAATTAATTACAATCAGCTGTTCACGCCTCGCATCCATCATAAAAGCGGGTTTTAATAATAATAATAATAATAATAATAATAATAATAATAATAATAATAATAATAATAATAATAATAATAATGATAAATTTCTTTTATTGATCAAAAAAAACTATACAGTTAATATGACCAACTAGGCGGGGTTCAGCTCAAAGGTCTGCAAGACAGTTGACCTGCTCTTTCACCTAACCTATAGAAATTAATCCTAACGTTAATTTAGTTAAAAAACTACAGAAAATTGGCAATAAAAATAAATATTGGTTAAAGTTCATCTAGGTATGTTAAAAAACACACAAAAATAAAGATAGCTACGAGAAATAGGAACTTTACTTATGTTAGTATAATATGTAATTAAATAGAGAACTGCTTTTGTGTAATCTATACTAGTATGAAAGAACATTTTTATCATAATTAATTATAGTAGTCATAAGATGTACACTTGGTTTAAAAAAAACGCATTCATGCAGTCACAAAATTGACCTTTCTAAAAGTGTATAATATATACGGACTACCAGCTAAAATGCCTAAAAGCTTCAAAAGTACGACAATTTGTCATATTGTTTAAAAAGGGTCTCTAAAACTGAAAATATTTTTTTACTTAAATTAAAGGCAACCTTATTTTTATATTAAATTGGTGGTAAACTTAATACTAATTATTTTAACTTAAAAAAGAACTAAAATAAATAATTTAGTATTTAATAGGATCACCATTTTTCTCTATTACAAGCTGCAAACGTCTGGGCATTGAAAAGGTTAAACTTTGAAAATACTGATGGTCTTTTGAGAACTGATCCAATGCGCGATAAATAGCATCGCTTAACTCTTCAGCATTTCGTGGTCTCCAGTTCCTTTGGTATATTATTTTAACGATTCGACCCCATATATTTTCCATTGGGTTAAGGTCAGGGCTGTTGGTTGGCCAAGGAAGTGTTTCTATATTATTATTCTGAAATCATTGACGGCGAACAACATTAGCCGTGTGTACTGGACAGTTGTCCTGCTGATAAACGAAGTCATTATTTTCATGTAAGGCTGTACAGATGGCAGCATAACGTTTTCAAGGATTTCAATATATCGTTCACTATTGAATCTTCCTTCGATTCTCCAAATAAAACCAAAACCTCTAGCACTAAACCAGCCCCACATGTGTACAGAAAAATGTCCAGCTTTTTTAATTTGGTTTGTATATTCGGATTCAAATCTAGAATTTGGTGGACGATAAACTAAAATTCTCCTGCTGCTTGAAGATGATTAAAACATTTTTTCGTCAGTGAACCCCCCCCCCTCCCAGAAGTCATTATCACGAAGAACGTTGTTCAGTGCAAAAATCACTCTGGCCTGTTTTTGTTCTTCGTTGCAGCAACTCGACAAGAGACTTCTGATTTCGTTACTCTTCTATTTACTGTTGCTAAATAACCCGGAAATAATGTGACATTAGCTGCTTCAAGAAAAAGGATTTTCTCTGAGATGGTCAATAAGTCTCTCATCTTGCACTTCAGAACTTACTTTTGGTCGTCCTGATCCATCTTTCCTATCCGTAGAATTATTTTCAATCCATCGCATTATCGTCATTTTATCAACTCTAAAATGGGTGGCCGCTCTTCTTAGAGACCTCGACTGATAATTTGAACTTTTGTAAATGTTGATATCTGTGGCATTTTTAAGGATGTCACACTGAATTTTAAGCTGTCAGGCATACTAAGCGTTATAATAGTATACACTAATGGAAAGCTAAATTTTGTGGCATAGGAAAAAGTGCATGTATGATTTTTTTTTGAAATCAAGTGTACATTGCTATAAGCCATTTTCTTCTATTAGTAATTTCTTATGAATTTTTTTCTTGAAATTTTGAGTTGTGCCGAGATTAACAAAATCTGTTGGTATTTTATTCCACTCATAAACAATCTGATAAAAATACGACCGCTCAAAAAGTTGACTGTTATGCTTTGGAAGTGTCAGTCGTCCCCGGAATCGCAGATTTAAGTTATTAATATCTGTTCGAAACCGTAGTTTGTTATGTAAATAGGGCGGGTTTGAGTTTTTAAAATTTTATAAAAGAAAACCAAGGAATGTAACCTGCGCCTATTATATATATTTAACCATTTACTTTTCTTCAGGGTATGACTGATGCGTTTGAATTTGCGAATACCATGAATCAGTCGCAGGCACGAATTTCTGCAGCCTTTGTATTCGCATCAACTTTTCTGATACCGGCACCGTAAATTGTGTCACAGTAATTACCTGCGATTACACATGACTTTCACAAAGCAGAGTCTTGATTTTTTTTGCAGTAAAATCCCACTTAGAAGTGTCCGAACAAAAAAATAAAGTTGAACCTTTTTAAAAAAGGCAAAAAAGAGAGTGTGATGATAAACAAAAATAATGAAGCTAGTACCTCAAAAAATTCTCATAATATTTATGATACTCAAAAAAATGTTTTTAAGACAGATTTTATTCTGAAACAAGACGTCGCGGTATACGTATCCACATCTAGCGAGAACCAAGGACATTAATTGGTCAGAAAGCAGATATATGATAATCTAAGGTGTTCTTGTCTTCAACGCGATAGGTGTTGAGATGCGTTAGGTATCACGTATCGTTAGGGCACACGTATGGTATCTCAGCACCTATTGCGTTCAGAAACACCTTAAATTAGCATATATCTGCTCTTTTCGAACGTGGTACAAGTTTCTGACCAATCAATGTGCTTGGTTCTCGCTAGATGCGGATACGTATACCGCGATGAGTTACAAATAGCTTTATGTCTCTATTGTGGTGCTTAAATTCTGTAGTCATCTTAGATTAAAAAGAGACGAGATATCAAACTCCTTTACAAATAATAACCAGTGTTTATTTACAAATAAAATCACAACAAAAGAAAGGTGAGAAATATCGATTATTTTTCTATCCTTTTAAACGACGTTAGAACGATAGGGACAGAGACTTCTGTCTCAACCACTTTAGGTCATGATTGGCTTGTGGGTGGGGAAAGTCGGCAGAGCGCAGACGGTCGGATGATATTTTTATTGACATAAGCTTTTTGGTGTTATTTATTTTTAAATTTCAGGATGTTCTAAGCAGTTTATAAGTTGTTTTAAAACCACATTTTGTCAAAAAACGTTTATAGTGTGTTTTTTACCAGTAGGAGAATATTTTAGTGCATTTAAAGTGATATTTTGGAACAAATCGTCAAATGTTTGGAAAACAAAGGGAGAGCAAGTGAAATCCGTTAGTGGCGGTACATGCCGGTAGGTACACGGAAAATTAAAAAAAAGTTTATGAAATATACTTAAATTAGTAGATCCTTAAAGTAAAATATCAAAAAACACTTTTTTTATGAAGTAGTTAATTCCCAATGCATCAAATGAGATATTTTCGAACGTTTTTATAAGGTTTTTTTCGAGGTTTTTTTTTTATAAAGACGATAAAATAAAGCATACTTTTGATGAAGTAGTTAATGCGCAAATAAGATATTTTCGAAGGTTTTTTTTATATAGACTATAAAATAAAAGTAAAGTAAAAGTCCTTAAACAAACTTGCAAACAACATTAAAAGTTAATTCACATATGTTCAGGTTTGTAAGAATATTCAATTCCTACCTCTTATCAGAATATTAAGGTTGATTTATACTGCCGCCGTTGCCATCTGCGCTCGCCCTTCGAATTGATATTTAAATCTTTTTGTCTGTCCTTGCATTATTGACTTTATTGTGTACTGAAGAAGTCAGTATAAGTAAGTTTCTGCTAATGACCAGAAAAAAATAACAAAATTAACAAACACAATAACATCATTTTTAGCTAGTAGGTAATATTATATATTTTTTTCTTGATGTTCCAGGTGCTATGAACTATGTTTCTCTGTTTTAATGTTTGGCATAATTTTATTGTGTTGAAAATTGAAATTGCTATAAATTATATACAAACTTTGTAATAAATTTATTTTGTATAAAATTTTACTACAAACATTTATTGCTAGGAATCTTCCAAAGCTCAAACTGGCAGAATCATTTTTTGCATATTTTTTAAATTATTTTGCAGATTTCATATTATACTAAAATTTTAATAATATAATCCATATGTAAATTTATATTTAAGTAGGTACGCCACTGGTGTGTTTACTATAAACAACAGAAAGGTAAACATTGTTCCATATAATAATATAACCAAAGTCTCCGTAACTGTCAGGTATCTTGGCTCTTTTTAATCTAAGGTAGTGACAGTTATTAAACCCAATTATTTTGTGTTAAGCAAGGTTTACGGTTTGGCGTATGCGTCAGAAAAAAAACTTGCTTATATTTTATGTTTGGTGAAAGCATTGGCTACTTAGCCGCATTGTCTTGTATTAATTAGCAAGGTTAAAAAAAGTAAATTTGCTTGAGTTTTATTGTCTGCTGGAGACGTTTTCACATTTTCACAGAATTATTAAGGAATTACAACAACGTTAAAGATTTGGCGAATGCGTTGGAAAAAAGTAAATTTGCTTGTATTTTACATTTGGGTGAAGGCGGTGGTAACACTTTTTTCAAATAATAACTTAACAGACTTAACTAATAAGGGAAAAAAATAATGTAAAGAGACTATGAGACTAAATTTGTAAAAGGGTAATATTGACAAAAATGTCAGGAAATTTTTAAAAAAATGGTCAGGGAAAACCTGGAAAGGTCAGGGAATTTCAAAATTTAAAATTACTTTGAACCCTGTGGTGGCGTCAGAAGGGCGAACTAAGAAGTGAGCTGGCGGATAGAAGCCAGCTAACATACGCTGCAATGTTATCGTTATACCGTTGCCATTTATTTTGTGTAGCCTAAAAACTCGCTACTATAATTTCCATTGTTATTCTATTTTCAGTTTTCTAGAAAACGGAAATCGATGTTCATGTTATAGTATGTAGGCAAAAGTGCATTTACTAATATAACTTTCGTAACAGCTCACCATCTGAAAATTTAATTTATTATCTACATTTTCGCGTTTCTGCATCTTTGAAGTTTGAATAATTTTCGAGTACCCACTTATACAGGGTGTTAAGGAATTCCTGTCATATAATAATATTAATAATAATAATTGATGTCTTTATTTCACAATTTAAAACATAATACAATATTCATACAATGCATGTGATATAACATATTGTGAAAAAGGCGAAAAAAAATTAATTATTTTTGAGTATATCCCTTCCTTAAAACTAGATAAAAAATGGAAGAAAAAAGTAGAAAGAAAAAAAAATGTAGGTATTTTTTCAACCGAATTTGTTGTAGCGGAGATTTCATTCATATTTACAACTATCGAACAATAGAACTAGGAATAATATATAAGATACATAAAAAACGAAATATTTTTGTTTTGTTTAATGTAGGCAATTTCGATATAAAGATTTAAAGAGATTATTGGGGAAATTTATTATTATAAATGAAATTAATGGAATGAATTATATTTACAACTGAGATATGAGATATCATATTTAAAGAAAATATAACTAAAAAATGACGCATTTAAAGAAAAGACGCATTTTGCTGGTGTAATAGTACATTAAAAACCTAGGGACTAAAGTGCCACATTTAATCCCGCGGCGGAAGGTTTGTAGCCCGACCGTAGGGAGGCAATTCGCTAAGAGATCAAACGACACTTTAGTCCCGAGGTTTATATACTATTTAATGCACTTTAGGAAAAGATCTTTGTTAAAATTACGTTATTTCTACGCCAAATGGTTGGTCAACTACAAGAAAGGGTGCTAAGAATGAAATCTTGGCCAAGAGCAACTGCTGTTTGGTTTCACTTGCCATAAATTGAATTATAATTTTCCAGGGCTTAGTTTTTTTTTAATCCCTGAGGTATTAAATTTATTTTTAATCCCTTAGGGGTTAAATTTTCTTTGAATAAATAAAAGTATCACTTTAGTCCCTAAAAAGAGGGATTAAAAGTACCTATTTAATCCCTGAAGTGTATAAAAGATATTTTTTATACGATTTTTTGAAACTTATTAGGCTTAGCAAGTCTTTAATTTTTTTTTGATATGGAATATACTACGTTTTCACGTGGAACTAAATACGTTTTAAATAAACTTTACGGCTTTCATGAAGCGGTTTGAACGGCTTTTGAACACGATGTAAGTTTTTGCTATGTTTGTTTCTTATTGTACTGTTTTTTTTTAATTAAATTTCGAAAATTAGAAAACAAACATAAAAGTTTGGTTATCTCGCCCCCGGAATAAATTGTTAATTCCAGTCTGGTTCAAACTTTCATTCGACTGCTGTAATTGAGCTAAATGTCAAATATAAATCAACGCCTATGGTTAATCAAACCAGGAATGTATCAGACCGTATTTAATAAAAAAATTCATCGTAAGAACGATTCACCATAGAAATTGCAATTTGTCAAACCAATTTTTTATCCAAACCTTATTTCATCAAACCCATTCAATAGCAAATTCGAAATTTAACAGATCCGTTTTTAATCGAACCATTGTTCACCAAGCTCATTCAATATCAAAGTCGTAATTTGTAAAACCCTTTTTAATAAAACCCGGAATTTGTCAAACTCGTTGTTTATCAGAAAATATTTGCTAAATTGATTGCTCATTCGCCAATAATACTTACATGAATTGGAGGCGTACACGAGGGTGTGTGGAGTGTTCAATATTTTGTGTATAGATGTCGCTATCTGCGTGTACGCCGAATGCGCTATCAATTTTTGTTTTGATAAATAATGGTTTGACCAATTCCGGGTTTGATTAAAAATGGGTTTTACAAATTACGAGTTTGAAATTGAATAAGTTTAATGAACGGTTCGATTAAAAACGGGTCTGTTAAATTTCCAATTTGTTATTGAATGGGTTTGATGAAATAAGGTTCGGATAAAAAATTGGTTTGACGAATTGCAGGTTCTATAGTGAATGATTTTATGATTGAACTTTCTTTTATTTAACGGGTTTGATGTTGCACATTCTGATAACCGTGGGCGTCCATATAAATAGCTTCTGTTTTAGTTTCGGTCAAACCCTATCTTCTTGCAATATTTCATTCAAATTCTTTTAGCCGTTTTTGCGTGATTGGGGAACACACACACACACACACACACTTTTATTTAAATTTTAGTAGGATAGAAATGGGGAGGAGAAGGAGAAAAATCTCCACGCGCGCTTCACCAAATATTAGTCAAGTTATCAATTGCAATACCACAGATTTTTCGGTTTTTCGGAAGCAATACGCTAAAGTACCTTTCAGCAAGTTATAAAGAAGAACCCTGTAAAAGTATAAGGTTACTGTAACATGACTCTTAAAAACAGGTAACGTTCGCAGCAGCACCGCCCCCAATTGGAGCTTCATACTACGTGGCCCTAATTTTAAGGCATCAGCAAGCAATCGCTCTGGAGGAGGCTTGTTGCGCAGAACTAAAAAGCCAAAATATTTAAAAAACAACAAAGTGAATCTCTTATCCGCAAATAAAAATTAAAGTAACACTCGTGGCATATCGGACAAAGCTTTTTTGTTTCTCACTTCATTAGTTCATTACGACCAGGACTCCAACGTCTAATGGAGAATCCAGACACCTACAGACCTGTTTCATCCAGGGAGTCATAGGATTGTACCTGGCAGTTGAAGCTACACAGGCAACAGCGTTGCCGCGCCTGTCAAATGTAACTTACTGAATTTCTTGCCCAAAACGTACTGAATTCGAAAAAATCGTACTGATTTTTTGTGTTAAATAGAATCTTATTTAACCCCCCCCCCCTCTAACATACTCTTGGAATAGTAATAGAGAATACTTCACCTCTTTTTTCAATGTGATCAAATTTGACGTAAACTGTAAACTTATTGTTAACTAGCGCGTTCACCAAAATATTAACATCGCATTTATTTTCGCGTCGCCCTCGGTATATTTCGATTATATTTCGTTTTTTTTTTTTTACGTACAGTTATAGGAATATTATGGGAGGAATATGACTATTTTGACCAAAATTTTTGATTTGGTGATTTCATACTGAATTTGCCCCTTTTCTAAGAGAAACGTACTGACGTACTAAATTGGTCAGAAACGTACTGAATTCGGTACAATTGTACCGAAACGGCAACGCTGACAGGCAACCATGCACAGCTCTCGAATTTAAAACAAAATGTTTGTAATCCGCGGGGACGTTGTATCTATGTGCGCCACCTGTCGAATAAACTGAGAAACAAAGCCTGGTGCTGCTGCGAACGTTATCTTTAGGTATCTGGATTCTCCATTAGACATTGGAGGCCTGGTCGTAATGAAGTGGGAAACAAAAACACTTTGTCCGATATGCCACGAGTGTTAATTTAATTTTTATTTGCGGACACGATATTCACTTTGTTGTTTTTTAAATATTTTGCCTCTCTGAAAGTTTTTTCTGGTTTTAAGAAGGTTATTAAAACCCTCTATACCAAAATATCTCGTTTTCTCTTCTATTTCCAAAACTAAAAAGTGAAAAAAGTCAAATTTCACATACCTGATGGTTTATAAAAAAGCACATTTTTGAATGCTTTTCTTGAAGTAGGCATTAAGAAAGCGGAACTATAGAGGGGCGATGTTACTTTTTTTTAAATGGAAAATGCTATATATTTTGGATTCTTTTTTTGTGATTCTAAAACTACCTAATATGTTACCTTTTTCCCTATTGGTTTTTAAATAAAATGGCAGTTACATATCTTACCCAAGGGTCATTCTAACCTTTTCTGTCCTAAAATTATTATTTTTTTATTATTTTTCACACATTCAATGAAGACTTTGGAAGCTACAAGTTAATGTAGTAACATGATATAAAATTTTTTTATACCTTCATCAAAAACATGATTTTAGTAACTGTATGCGGATAACTAAAGCATGGCTTTTTTGGTTACTGATGCAAAAAAAGATTTCTGTCCGTTTTTTTTTTTACCCAAAGTTAAAGAGAAATAGCGTAAAATAGTAATATTGAAAAAATCTAATTATTTATTCTTGCCTAAAAATTAAGACATTTTCGCCAGTTTTCACCAAGTATTTACGAAAAAATCATTTAAAAACATCGTCAAAATATGAAACTGTCAAAAGATTAAAATGTCGCAACAATGAACGTCACCGAATAAAAAGGCAGATCGCTATGGAAACCATTGTTATTTCAATTACCAGCCGCTTTGATTTATAGTGTAAAGATGGTGTGTTGCGAGAAGTGCTCTTCGTTTGATATTTTTAAAAGGTATTTTCCTGTTTTCCTCGGATTTTTTGATAAAGGTATTAAAAAAAAGTGTTAACAACTCGCGGCTAAACTGTACTTTTTTTTTACTCGCGTTTTTAAATACCTCGCTGCGCTCGTTATTTAAACCAACGCTTGTAAAAAGAAGCACTATTTTAGCCATTGGTTCTGAAAACTACTATTAAATACCTGAATTGTCGCCTACGCTACTAGTCGCCCAATTCATATTACAAATATTAGGTTGTCCCTTTTACAAAAAATATATTCATTTCGTTCGTCCTACGTAACAAAAAGAATAAAGCCTTATAATCTAAGCTATTTTATTTTTAAAAGAGCTGTTTCCACGTCACCCCATTACCGCTACTGATATAAACGTTCTTTATAGTGAAGGGGCATGTGTAAGTCCGTGGGATTTTTTATGAAGGAGTTTTGTGACTATGTGGGATTGATAGCTCCTTAGTCACACAATCAAGTGTTACCAGGTGTTTTGTTCGCATTCGTGTAGAAGGGGTTGATATGACGACATCTTTTAAGATGGCGGCCAAAAATCATAAAAAATACAACTTTCGCAAACGTGGCATGATTATACTCGATTCCATATAATTCGAGGTCATCCGACTTTAAATAACCTTAAAAATCGCAAAAAACAAGATTTTTGTCATTTTCTCTTAAAAAATCTTAATAATTCGACGTTTTGTCAAACCAACTTCAAATGTACCTCAAACTATTAGGAATGTATGCCAAATTCGATCCTTAGAGTTTGATGCAGTTGGAAGCTTCATGACCTTGAAAAATACCTTAGTAAAATTAAGATATTCCAAAAATAACATACTAAAGGGCGCTATTCATCAAAAAAATCATAAAGCGAAGAATACCAAATTTGGTAAGAAAGATAAACAGGTCAAGGCCAATAATACTTTTAAAAAAATTTTGGTTTAGCTATGACGTGTTTCAATATGGCGGCTGATATATCAAAATGGTGACCTATAACCACATTTTATTTTATCCTATTTCGTAAAAAAGCAAAAATGATAAGATGGCCATCAAGTCTTGTTGACTTATCGCCTCTTACTATGAAAAAAAAAGTTTAGTTTTTGTAGTGTCAATCTCAATTTACCACTATGCAAAAACTTTAAGTTCCGGAGATGAAATTAATATGTTAGCGTTAAATAAACACTTCATTTTATACCTCCCTTTTTTTTTACTGTGAATTTTATGTTCTACTCACTTGCCTAGCCAACAAAGTCATTTAAATTATCTATAAGAGCGTTAGCAGAAGTTAGATATACATTGCCATATTCTGGACCAGGTGTTTTAGATCTCATTTTCCAAAATGGCGGTCGAAAAATCATAAAAAAAAACAATATTTGCCATTTTCTCTTTAAAAAAATCTCCATAATTTAAAGTTTTGTTACACCAACATCTAGGACGCCAGATAAAAAAAAATGGTAGGGAGGTTTAAAATGAAGTGTTTGTTTATGGCTAAGATGTTAATTTCATATCCGGCACTTACAGTTTTTGCGTAGTGGTAAATTGGAAAAAAAAAACACTACAAAAAGCTGGTTTTTCACTTGTACATGGTATTTTCAAGGTCAATGAAGGTCATGCATCAACTAAACTTTTTTTTCATAGTAAGTGCCGATAAGTCAACAAAAATTGTTGGCCACCTTGCCATTTTTGCTTTTTTACGAAATTGGATAAAGTAAAATGTGGCTATAGGTCACCATTTTAATATATCAGCCGCCATATTGAAACGCGTCATAGCTTTTTATTAACAATGTTATTGGACTTGACCTTCTTATCTCTCCTATCAAATTTGGTCCTCTTCGCTTTAATAGTTCATGAATAGCGCCCTTTAGTATGTTATTTGTGCAATATCTTAATTTTACTGGGTTATTTTTCAAGGTCATGAAGCTTCAAACTGCATCAAGGTCTAAGGATCGAATTTGGCATATTTGCCTAATAGTTTGAGGTACATTTGAAGTTGGTCTGACAAAACGTTGAATTATTAAGATTTTTTGAAGAGAAAATGGCAAACATCTTGTTTTTTGAGATTTTCAAGGTCAATTAAGGTCGGATGATCTTGAAAGTGATTTTTTTGGAATCCTGGTCCTTGAATTATAAGGAATCGAGTATAATCAGGCCCCGGTTGCGAAAGTTGTATTTTTTATGATTTTTGGCCACCATCACCTTCTACACGAATGCGAACAAAACACCCGGTTACACTTGATTGTGTGATTAAAAATCTATCAATGCCACATAGACATAAAACTGCTTCATAAAAAGTCCCACGGGATAGAAATTATCGATATATGCTATGAAATAGATTTTTGGTGGGAGTGACACGATACTGATATACCTATTAGCGTAAATATACACCCTTCCAATACGAGGGGGCGAGATTTAATTTTCACCATTTTTATATTCCAGAAAACACTCCATATGCACATTTAAAACTAATTAATTTGGTGTAACAAATATTATGAAATATAAAAATCTCAAACCCCAGGGGCGACCCCTAAATAGGGGCTAAAAATTTTAAATCTCGAACAACTTGTTCAAAATGTACTATGCCAAATTCAAAAAGTGCAAAATTTGGCAATTACAAGTTTGAATGAAAACACTTACATTTTAAGAGCCTATATTTTTCACATCCAACAGTGTCCCAGCCCCTAGGGGCTCTACGGGTGCAAGATTTTTACCATTTCTAAATTCCAGAAAACCACTTAACATGCACATTTAAACCTCATCAAAAAGTGTGCATATGTGCATATGGAGATCCCGCCCCCTTACAGGCCCTAGGATCTGGAACAAAGTTGGGGGTATTCAAAATTGAGAAATGGTCCACTGCGCCCATATAGTGGTGCGTTTTAGTTGACAGAGGGTGAAAGATAAGTGAAATATATTTTTTTAATTGAAATCGACAAAATTTTGAGCCCCTACCTTATGGGCTTTGTTAACAGCTATGAAAATGTTTTCGTTATAGTAGACTTTTAGGTAATAGTGTCAACTACCAACTGACTGAGATTCAGATGTGTAGTTGCATTAGTATAAAAGGTATGAGGGATAGTATAAAAACATGTTTTGGCCCCTGTTGCCCCCTAGGGGCCACATATGTAATGTTTTATTACACGCGAGGGTACGTTTCCGGAAAGCCAACATATGTGCCAAATTTCATTGCTCTAGATCCAACCGTCTGAATTTAAGAAAAAAAATTGGCACCCTAACCCTACTTTTTGACTGCAGCATTTTTGGGACTGTTAACAGGTTAGACAGTGTTAGTGGGTCCATTAGTAATCGATTAAAATGAGTTTCCTAAAATCTTCATCAAAAGGCCCACCGAAGCCAAATTTTCTACGTACTCTACTTGTACTTCTCTAAATAAATTAAAGAAACATAAAATCATATAGTTTTACCTATATGTTTTCCATGTAAAAAAAGGCCCCTATAAACACATTACCTAGATCCTCTGCTATACAGGAGATTTTAAAATGACATTTGCTTGAATGACGAACATATTATATTTTTTTTTCTTGATGTTCCAGGTGATGTGAACTGTGTTTGTTTTAATGTTTGGCATAATTTTATCATTATATATAAACTTCGTAATAAATTTATTGTAATAAATTTATTTTTTATAAAACCACTACAAACATTTATTATTAGGGAGCTTCCAAAGCTCAAATTATCAGAATTATTTTTTGCATGTTATTTAAATTGTTTTGCAGATTTCATAATATAGTTAAGTTTTAATAATATAATTCATAATTTATATTTAAGTAGGTTAGCCACTGGTGTGTTTACTGTAAACAACAGAAAGGTAAACATTGTTCCATATAATAATATAACCAAAGTTTCCGTAAGTATCAGGTATTTTGTCTCTTTTTAATCTAAGATTCGATTTCCCTATCTCGCAAAATTTTATTAGAATGCCTAAAGGAACGTTCAGTAATATCATATATAAATCATCATTATAAAAGAATATGGCACGTTACTAAAACTTTGAATGAAAAACAAGAGCATTCGCGTGATTTTTCGAAAGTCGGGTCGGGTCATTGGTCCTTATTTTTGTGACCCAGATGTGTCAAAAACCGGTGGATATCGTACGCGTGTGGAAAACTGACGTTTTGTTTGTGTACGTACGTGTGTTTGACTCTTTTAATTTCGACGATATCCTTATAAATATTTTTAATGTTTTCAAACTGCATATGACGTTGACACACACAGGGTAACGGGTCGAACACTTTTTAAGGACATTTTATTCACTCCTTTGCAACAGTATCTTCCCTCAACAAACCACAGAAGTTGTGAAAGTTATAAAAGGTTACCAGCGTAGAGGGGTCATAATTGCAAAAAACGAAAAGTCCTGTTTTCTTCACAAATACATATTATATTATCATAAACTATACCTCGACACGTTTCGGCTTAGAAGATTGAACTACTAGAAGGAGTCTGGTCTGTCTGATTACACTGGTTGTTTGAGTGCAACATCTACAGTGGAGAAAGGGGAGAAATAAATCTGTGTTGTCAATTTTAATAACAAAATTATGCAACAAAAAACTTATTAAATTTGGATTAAGTTTTGACGCTTATTTATTAATTAATTAATGATGTTTAAGATATATGTTGAAAAAGCTAATATACACAAAATATAATACTCACAACCTATTTAAAACTTTTCACGTTTTTTGAAAATTTAACATGTGTTTTCCATAAACATCTTCTTTTGTAGTCAACGTGGCGACATTGATTGTTTGTTGCGGTTTCAGCACTTGTCAATAGTGTTTTTTTTTATATTTTTGTGAAAAGTTTGTGTGCGAAAAATGGTGCCGAAGTGTATTATTATATGCAAGTTGAAACAGAAGCCGGGGGACCGCAGTATTTCGTTTCACAGGTACGTTAAATTAAAATATTAAATAAATATTCGAATTCGTCATATTTGGCCATTCTTGGTAAACAGAGGCAGGAAATCTGTGTTGCCGGCTTGTCATTAATTTAAGGGATTTCCATTGCACCTCTTTCTTATTTTTATAGTGTGCATTCTACTTATATACATTTTTAAGTTTTTCTTTATAGAAACATAGATTTTTGTTACTATATCTAGACCATTTAATTAAACGGATCTAAAAATTATTGAAGGTATTTTAAATAATATTAAAAACAGGGGAAAGCGTATTAGGTTAACATGACAACAATGGGACTAAGATGTTGAACTCAAACACCCTGCCCTAGGTCTGAAAAAAAGCTCCTTCTAGTACTTCAATGTTCTAAGCGTTTCGGCTTACCACAGAAATAAAAAAGGTGGAAAGATAATAGCCTATAAAGAAAATGACCGCAACAAGTACAGGGTGTCCCATTTACATGGATTTAATGGGAAACTCCCTTGTTATTGAAAATAGAAACATGCGGTTTGCGCAATACTGTGTTACCTTTTGAAGATTTAAAAAATGGTATTACCAGATTTATTCTGTCCCTTGGAGTTTTTGAGCTACAGGGGAAATTTGAAAAATGGTCGGAATTACCAATTGATGACATCTCCCTTAATTTACGAGATAATTGAGTTCTGTAAAAACATGTCTGTGGCAACCTTTCTAGAAAAACAATGGTCTTTTCGAAATTTTAATCCGACATTTCGTTTCGTAGATACCATCATCAGGATCAAAAAGTTAAATACGGACCAAAATGTTTTACTTCATATTTTAGTTTTGATCCCGAAACATCTTCAGTGCATTTTTTTTTCTGGTACGGCCCTCTCCCATTTTAATTTATTTGTTTGTTGCTTAAACAACCAAGATATATTATATATACATACCGAGTGAACCGAAAAAAACCGGTCAAAATGTTTTTTGCTATAACTTTACCAATTCCAATAAAAAAGACTGTGTTGATAAGACAAATAAGCCTTTTGAAAAAAAAAGACATTCGCTTGCCGCCATATTTAAATCCAAGATGGCGCATAAAATCAAATGCGCACCTTTTTTCAAACTTGGTTTTTTATTTGGGTATAAATGTTACTTTTCGACATAAAAACAAAGTATTTAAAAAAACAATGGCAACATAAAACAAAAAGGGGTTTAAAAAAGGTAAGCATTTGATTTTCTCGTCATCTTAGATTTTAATTAGACGGCAAAGCCAATGTTTTTTCAAAAAACTTATTTGCTTATCAACAATACATTTTTTTTAATTGGAAAAGTTATAGCAAAAAAACGATTTGTCCTGTTTTTTTCGGTTCACCCAGTATGTTCATATAATATATTTTGGTTATCCAGGTATACTATATAGAGGTTAAATATAAATGGTATAAAAAAAAGTAAAATGGGACAGGGCCGTACAAGAAAAAAAATGCACTGAAGAAGCATTTTTTTCGGTATTCAAACATCAAAATAACAAAGAAACTAAAATATGAAATAAAACATTTTGGTCCGTATTTAACTTTTGATCCTGATGATGGTATCTATGAAACGAAACGTCGAATTAAAATTTCGAAAAGACAATTCTGTTTTTCTAAAAATGTTGCCACAGACATGTTTTTACAGAGCTCAATTATCTCTTAAATTAAGGGAGATACCATCAATTGGTAATTCCGACCACTTTTGGAATTTACCCTGTAGCTCAAAAACTACAAGGGACAGAAAAAATCTGTTAATACCATTTTTAAGTCTTAAAAAAGTAAGACAGTGATGTTAAAAACCGCATGTCTCTATCTTCAATAACAACGAAAATGGGACACCCTATACATGACATATGTGAGTCTAAATCAGTTGGTGGTAATAAAAAAGGTTTCCGCACAACACTTGTAAAAAGTAAAAAACTAATAATTCCGGTTATATAACTGCACTAAACAAAACACTATATATTTTTCAAAAACTCGCCAAAAGGCCGAAAACACCTCACTTTGTAAAATAAATAACGGCGTTCCCCAGGGCTCTGTGTTGGGCCCCATTTTGTTTTTGCTGTACATTAATGATCTCAGTTTGCTTGACATTAAAGGACTTTTGGCAATTTTCGCTGATGACACTACTATATTGTGGCATCACAAAGACAAAAATTTGCTCACAGAAATAATAAAGAATGACATTGGTAAAATTACAGAATGGTGTGACTCGAATTTTCTTTCTTTTAATTTTGAAAAAACCAAAGTTTTAAGTTTGAATTAGATAATTTAGAAGTCTCTAATAGTAAAATTCACCAAAGCCAAAATGCAAAATTTTAAGGATTTTTTATTGATGATAAACTTCAATTTTCATCGCATATACTTTGCTTGAACAAAAAACTCTCAATGGGGGGTCATGCTGTTCGAAAGACTTTTTACGAGCTTGGCACCAGAGCGGCAAAAATTACATATTATTCACTAGTTGAATCACACTTGCAATATGGAATAGCTTTCTGGGGAAATTGTAGCCAATTTCTATTTAGATCTGTTTTCACTATTCAAAAGCGCTGTATTAGATACATCTGTGGTGCTAAATTAAGGAATCATTGCAAACCCCTATTCCAAAATGAAAAAATCCTTACGTTAACCTGTCTCTTTATCTTAGAATCTATTTGCCTTGTCTAAAGAAAATATAAAGCAACTACATGACGATATTCCACTACCTATTCCAAGATTTACTTTGACTCAGAACTCTATAATTTACCGCAGTATAAAAATTTATAACAAGTTACCAAATAGTTTAAAAATAATCAATAGCTACAATACCTTTAGAATAAAGACAAAAGAAATGCTAGTAGACAAAGCTTTTTATGGCTTAGATGAATACTTTATTGATAATTTTTAATTTTTGTTTTTTTTGTTTTTGATTTTTGGGATTGTATTATTGGTGTTTTAATCATATTAATTCTTTTTAATTTCTTAAAATAATAATAATAATAATAATCTGTTGTGTGTCATTTTGTTTGTAGCAGTTTTGTCTTCTCTTGATTATTTTAGTGGATTTTTTTATCTGTTTACTGTTGATTTTTATCGACTTTTTAATATTAAATTTTTACTTTTATATTCAGGAATATCTGATAAAATAATAGCTATTAGGTATAAATTTGGTTTTATACTTGTAAATTACTACTGCTTTGTCAATAAAATATTTTTTTTTATTCTGACAATAAATCTTATTTTGATTTGATTTTTATTTGACTTTAATTAAAAAAACAACGCACTAAAACACTAGTAACTTTTGGTTGGTCTCGCTAATAAAAAGCAGGAAAATATGTATCATGTTGATAGGCGGATTTGAAACCTGTTGTTAACAACAAAAAAAAATACTGGCTGGCAGCTTTCCTTGTCTTACTTGTGCAGGGTGTTCTAAATGGAGCACTTTTGGAGGGTTTAAGGTACTCTTCCAGGCGAGATAGAACAAAACTGACCCCCACTTGCGAGGCTTGATCTTCAAGAAAAATTCGAAGGTGAAAACTGCATCTTCATATTCAAGCCATTTACAAGCTACGGGGGGTTTTGAAAAGTCTGCATTTTGGGAGAGGGTCTGTAACCACTAATTGCCTATTTCTAAACATACAAAAACACTTGGGTTGGTCTGAGTGACCCTAAATGACGAGAGATGGTGACTTGACGTTACACAATTTGGACATTATTTACAATTTTACGTTGCTGCTCGGTCTACCTGTTCTCACTCGTCGCTTTGTCCCCTTTTCGTTTCGAGATGGGTATAGTGCTTCCAATGTCAGTTGGCACGGTCTGAACACCAAAACCTCATAAAACGTTGGCATCGTCTATGTGACACAGAGGCGGAGGCAGGCAAATAATATCGAAGAATATTTAGTTATGCAGCAGAATATAGAACGCTTTGAATACATATTAAACTGGTGATTTAAAAGACGCCCAGCTCAGAATGTATTTAAAAAGCGGCTGTATCACGTACAAGCCTTGTCAAATTAAAATAAATATTATAAAGTTGAGGAAAATTCATATTATACATCATAAAAAATTTAAACTAAACTTTGTAATTTAGGACGTGGTGGTTTTTCTTACGTCTTATCATTACCCGAGTTTTCAGAACTGGAATCATTATTAAATGAAATTATTATTGGATTAATCAGTGGTGGAACGTGATATTGATTTTACTTTATAATAACATGGTTTAAACAGTTTTTCCATAGGTCTGTTTCGCGTATTTGGCCAATCACATTTCTGATAGTAATTAAAAGCGACTCACTAATTTGTGATATATTATTGTCCCTTCGTATTTGTTTCTTTATTGTGGCCCAAACCACTACCGACATAGTCTTTTTAAAAATTTTGCTTTTTAATCAGGTCTAATAATATTTTCTGGCAAGCCTGCTCTGGTATTTCTAACCCTTTGGTTTCCAGGAACTTAATCATGTCACCTTTTCTTGTGTGGCTATTTAGTATTTTTGTCTTTTTTGTCAAGTACGATAACCGAATTTTGCGGAAGTTTTGGTATAAGTGGTTCCTCAACCCATTTTTCAAACAACCCTGCCGTCATGTCTTAGTGATAGTCTGTAGAAGATTGTATAATATTTTTTCTTGTCGATATTTTTCAATAGTCCGCAAGTACTCGGAGCGCTGTGAAACAATTCTTGCCGACTCCATTATTACCATCCTTTTGTCTAGTTTTTTATTATGAAAACCACACTAGATTAACGCTTCGCGTAATGTCTGTAAAGATTTGTGTCCTTGTGGGATGCTCATCCAAGTTTGAATTTTCGTTATTTCCACCCAAGATCTTTTGATCTTTTGTTTTTTAGTTTCTTTTCGGTTGAAGTAACTGATTTGGAGGTTTTTTTAACTTCTTCTTTGTTTTAATTGCCTTAGGAGCATAATCCTACTGGAAATATAACCACGCCAGGACGAACTCGTATCAGATAACTTGGATAAGTAAGTACCAGTGCGGAACGATGCCTATTTGTGAGTGGTTCAAGGTTGGAAATCAAAGTGTATGATGGTGTTTAATGATGTATAGTGGAGGGTGACCAGTGAAACTACTGATGAGCCCACGCTGGTTACCCAGGGCGAAAAATCGTTTTATCTTTCATTTCTTTTCGGTTGAAGTAACTGATTTGGAGGTTTTTTAACTTCTTCTACGTAATCTTATAAGTAATTGGGTGTAATGTTCAAGGTTGCATTTACAGGTGCATTTATAATTGAATTGGAAGCACTCCCGCTAGCTGATACACTGGCGCTAGACGAAATAATCGTGTTCTGTTTTAAACAGGAGCGTCAACGACTAGCAAGAGTCTTTCCAAACTCTAAATGGGGAGCTTTACTGACCTGTTTTGTTAGTACTCAAGTATCCGTGTGTTTTTGAAACTAAGGTTCTAAAATCTATCCTTTGCACTCGCAAGATTTCACTAGTACAATTGCACATAACTATGCCGCAATAAATTAAATTTAAAATGGGTTATGGGCGCCGAGTTCTCTTGGTTCTTTGATAGACTCTGGGTAATGCCCGCGCAGCGCTAGGCTTTTTTCGGCGGGCGACCGAACACGCGGAGTGTTTTCTTATTTGTTTTAGAACAATGTTTTTGAAAACACATTTTTGAAACATAAACATAATCTCGAATGAGTGAGTGAGAGTGAGAAAACGTAAAAACACTCTTGTCCCACTGCGGCCCGATTTAAAGTTTTCTGTCAAAACGCCTGCAGTTACCATGGAATCGTATAAATTCTACGGTCAATCGGCCAACACTTGAACTGCGTGTGCCTCCCAAATTTAATGAAGTGTGATTGATTGATTGGTTTTCTTTTCCGGAGTGCTCAAGCTTTTAGAAAAAAGGAAGTTTAGTTTTTATTTTCGCTAAAGCAAGGAAATATAAAAAGGAAAAATGTAATCCAGAGGAAATTGTGAGTATGTCTATTTTTTTTGTAAATCGGGTTTATTCTAAACCACAATTATTTTGAAGCTTTTGGGATAGATGACAGAACCACAGCTTTTATTTTGAAGAAAAAATAATTGAGAATTTTTAAAAATCCTCCTTAAGTTGGTCATAGGACGTACACGCAAACGTGGAATATAGCGCAATATTCTGTCTTCCTTTTATGTGTACAAAAGCAAAGACTTCCGCTCGAATACAGATATCAAAGTTCAATCTCTGCGGTCTATCGTTGAGCTTTTTCATCAAGGTCATGTCATTTGCATGTATAACGTTCATACATGATGCTAACCTACGTAGCATAGCGATTTCGGCATGTTGCTAACGTGAAGATGTCATCACATACGCAGCGAGAGAGACGAGCGGCCGAACCAAAGAAAGCAAGATAGAAATACATGGTAATAAAATGTAAAAGACAGAAACATCCGAGCCGGACAAGTTCACGTATACCGCTGGGCATCTCGTACGTGTCATGACCAACTTAAAGTGCCTAATACGTAAATAAACGTAATAGCCCATTAGCATAGGGATTAAGTACCTGCCTATCGCCAACCCAATCAGACCCCGTACACCCTTTCGGTGACCAATAAGCCTTTTTCTTCGACCTGAATGTGTTTGACGTGAGATATCTAATGCACGTGGAGTGCCATAAAAATATATTGGGAACGTCACATTAATTTTAAACGTTTATTTAAATGGAAAATTTTTCGAAATTCTATAATTTTAGAGTAACAATGTAAAACGAGATGTGCCAACTGCCATTGGACGCACTATATCCCTTCTTCCGCTTTATTATTGAGAAATTATCGAGAAAGTCCGCGGAAGCGGACTTTCTCGATAATTTCTTGACAGTCTCAAACTACCGCCACTGGTATGGTACTTTGACCGTCAAGCGGACCCATTTTTTTGGGGTTCACCCGGGGGATAGATAAAGGCCGCGAGCCACCTTGACTTGGATATATTTCCCATTGCTCCAGTTTTTGTTTGTAAATGTTTACCCTATGTGTCGGATTTAACAAATGCGCTTTAAAAAATTCGGCCACCGTACGTACGATTACGTAAAACACTGGATCGTTAAGTGCCCGTTGAAAAGCAAAAGTGGATTCTGTTTTACATTAAAAAATTATATCCTTTCAATCCGCTACTCCAAACTTGGCTCTTGACCAAAAAACCGAAAAAAATAACAAAAAATGTTTCGTCTGACTAACCGCGATAAATTCTAGCACTATAAATGTCAAACGCTATAGGCTTAGGAAAACAGGCAGTTTATATTAAGGGGACGAATATTTTTATTTTTTTGTCAACACAGGAAAGGTTATTACATATGTGGTTATTTAGGGCGATATTTACTAAGGACTATAGTTTAAGCAAAGTTTGATTTGCAGGCTGACATATACAACGGTATTTAATTGATTTTAAGCCAAACCATACCGCAATTGATAAGATATTTCTACCTCGATGGACGTCAGAATGTGTTAGAATGAGACCCAGGGATACCAAAATCTCAGTAGTCACTCAATTAAAGGAGCATGTTGAAAGGCCTGCTATAATACAGGGACAAACCCACCGCCAATCTCCTTCTTTTCCATTGTTTCTCGAAATACTGGGAAAACCTGTATTTTTCCCCTGGCGAAAACATGAATATAGTAAGCCCAAAATTCCAACAAATTTTCCTCGACTTTAAAGAAAAACCCGCATAATTAGATTTAAAAAGATATGCGTCCGATAGTCCTAAACCTTAGTCCATCTTAGTAAATTCCGCCTTAAGAGCAAGGACCCCCAGGCCAAATCGTTTTCTGGAAATCTTGGCCAAACAAAACGTGCTAGAGGGCTGAAATGTTGCACACATACTAATTATGTGACTCCCAATTGAGATACAGAGCCCAATGTGCCAAATCTTAATTTTGGAATTTATTTTTTTTTAAATAAAGTTTTTTTTTCTAAAAAAGCTCTCTGTAGCGCATTTGGAAGTGAAATTTTAGGCTTGTATGCAAAATCTAATTTCTTTAGTATTCTTCATTTGGCTATAATTTCCATAAAACGAAAATTGCTATTTAGCACAATATGGCAACCACTGTTAAGGTATCTGAAACACTGAATTTTGATTTTATTTTCTATAATTAATACTTCAATTTTTAAGCGAATTTTTATTTAAAATTCACTTGGTTTGTCTACACTTTTATTTAAACCATAAACAAAAAATAAATAAAACCCAGATTATCAGTTTACTTAACATGATAGTGGCTGGAAACTTTGTGAATAAAGTATCCTTATTTCTGAAGATGTGACTAATGTGGCAGACATTTTCAGTGCGACTTTGTCAGTGATGGATAAAATAACCTAAATGTTAACTATGTTGGGAATTTCGAACCTTTGGTTACACTAAAACAAAGTTATGATTGTTTTCCACAAACCAAAACTTCACTTTTTTGCATTCGACGCGCGTTTCGCTAACAACGTTAGCATCATCAGGAGACGATAAACAATGAACTAAATTAATCTACGCTCTATCTTATATACAATCCTTTAGTGGTCGAAGATAAGACTAATAATTTGTGATTGATCACGATTTTTAATCGTATCTCCCCTCAACCAAAGAATAAAGTGTACTAAACGGGATGGGTCCTCTATCTTTATTTAAACTATTTCTGGATTTAATGATTTCCATACTTTCATATGCATTTAAAAGTCTTTTGTTTGGTACACTTTTTAGAAATTTTAGGTTATCTAATGTGAATCTATGATTGCTTTCAAAAGCATGCTCGGCCATACTTGACTTTTTTGTTCTTCCGTATTTTACGTGTGCTAAGTGTTCTTTAAAACGTGTTTGAATAGAGCGTCTCGTTTGGCCAACATATTTTTTGTCACAATCCATGCAACTAATTTCGTAAATTCCACTTTTTTCTAGAACCGTAGTTTTATCCTTGGGATTTCCTAGTAAGCTTCTTATTGTGTTACCGGATTGATATACTAATTTAAGTAGTAATTGAGAAAAAATTTACGAAGAAGATGTCTTCACTTAATAAAAAGCTACAAAAGTTAAAACGTTCTCAACCAAAACCAAAAAAGTCGAAGGAAATCGCAAACATTGTAGAAAACCTATCCTCTCAAGCTTTTAATAACAAAGAGATATCACTTTTAAACAAAGGTCTTAATTTTGCTCCGCCCCCACAAAAAGATAATTTAAGTGATATTATTGCAAATATTGAAAGTTCAATATCTAATCTTTCAGAAGGCACAAAGGGCTATGTGCGAGATGCTTGCCGATATCAGATCTCTCAAAACATCATTCAAAACAATAAAAATAGTAAAACAATTAAAAGTTTGAGAGAAAAAGATGTTTTCTATGTAAAGGCTGACAAGTGTAATAAACTTGTTATATTAGATAAAACAGATTATTTCGAAAGGGTAGATAACCTAATAAATAATGGACCCTACAAACAAGTCCCAAAGAACCTCTTACCAAAAATGATTAACGAAGTAAAAAACACAATTAAACAATGTAACAATATTATTACTGACAATATTAAATATAAGCTACAAGTAAGCAATCCCACTATGCCGAAACTGTATTGTCTTCCGAAAATCCACAAGCCTGGAAAATCGGTTAGACCTATAGTTTCTGCTGTAGGATCACCTACTTACAACATTTCGAAATGGCTAGCAAACTCGTTTGCTAGCCATTTCGATATCATCATCAATCAATAAGCTGATAAATAGGCATTCTTTACAAAAGACCTTTCGCAATTCCACTTTTTTCAGACAAAAAGATACCTGCGACTCAAAATTTGTATCAATTCCTTATAATCCTAATTATACGAAAGGATTACAAAAAATATTTAATAACACCGGTCTTAAATTAGTATATCAATCCGGTAACACAGGAAATCCCAAGGATAAAACTACGTTTCTAGAAAAAAGTGGAATTTACGAAATTAGTTGCATGGATTGTGACAAAAAATATGTTGGCCAAACGAGATGCTCTATTCAAACACGTTTTCAAGAACACTTAGCACACTTAAAATACGGAAGAACAGAAAAGTCAAGTATGGCCGAGCATGCTTTTGAAAGCAATCATAGATTCACATTAGATAACCTAAAACTTCCAAGAAGTGTATCAAACAAAAGACTTTTAAATGCATATGAAAGTATGGAAATCATTAAATCCAGAAATAGTTTGAATAAAGATAGAGGACCCCTCCCGTTTAGTACAATTTATTCTTTCGTAGAGGGGAGATAGGATTAAAAATCGTGATCAATCACAAATTATTAGTCTTATCTCCGCCCACTAAAGGATTGTATATAAGATAGAGCGTAGATTAATTTAGTTCATTTTTTATCGTCTCCTGATGATGCTAACGTTCTTAGCGAAACGCGCGTCGAGTGCAAAAAAGTGTATTTTTGGTTTGTGGAAAACAACATAACTTTGTTTTAACCTAAATGTTAATTTTTCAAAATAACGTTGCCATATTGTGGTTCCGCTATATAGTGGGGTTCCCTTTTCTTAAGAGTTTTATCAATGTGTACTAACTTTACGAAGAAGCAAGGAGTAAAATACTAGCTTTTTATACCTTCATGAAAAACATGATTTTAATAACTGTCCGTAGATAAAATAATAGCTTTTTTATACCTTCTTCAGAAACATGATTTTAGTAACTCTCTGGAGATAACTAAAGCATGACTTTTGGTTACCGATGCAAAAAATCAATATCGCACAATGCACTTCTAAGAAAAATTTTGTGATAACACAAACATAATCTAATATTTTTTTCTACTACCCTGTCAGAGGAGTTTCACTTACTTTTTTCCTCGTCGCCCGCCGAGAATTTTGTTTACTTTTACCATAAAGTAAATATCAGTTACTTACTTTATGCTTTTGCCTTTTCGACTCTGCAGATCTAATGGCTTGTAGAGATACTGGCAGCGGCAGCTGGTGCATTGAGTCCCGCACTCCCCAAATAAAATTAAAGAATAAAGTAAATATTTTATCCAAAAGTAATTAGTAATGTCATTTTAGACAAGTAAACCATCAAATAACTCACATTATTAGACATTTAAAGTAGACAATAGACACTTAAAGTAAATATTTCAACGCATCGGTATCGGTATACGTAACGCTTTCGAAACAAAGTCAAAATACACTAACGATGCCTGCCTCTGTGACGGATGGATGTACGTATCGTTACGGGCCCACGAACATACGCAACGATTTCAATCAGCAGTTCTGTCATCGCAACCTTCAAGAAAGCGGGCATCGTCCGAAACATTGCATAAAAAAGTCAAAAATGTAGTGTATTTTGACTTTGTTTCGAACGCGTTACGTATACCGATACCGATGCGTTGAAATATTTACTTTAAGTGTCTAGTAAATATTTCAACGCATCGGTATCGGTATACGCATCGCGTTCGAAATAAAGCCAAAATACACTACATTTTTGACTTGTTTATGCGATGTTTCGAACGATGCCCGCTTTTTTTAAAGGTGCGATGACAGAACTGCTAACAGCAATCGATGCGTGCGTTGGGATGGACGTAACGATACGTTCATCACTCCGTACGCATCGATTGCTGTTAGCTTTTGTGTCATCGCAACCGTCAAAAAAGCGGGCATCGTTCGAAACATGGCATGAGCAAGTCAAAAATTTAGTGTATTGTGGCTTTATTTCGAATGCGATACGTATACCGATGCGTTAAAATATGTAAGTGTCTATTATTATTTTAAAAAATGTTTAAATGCGCTGAAACTTTTTGAGAAAATTACATTAAAAATGCAATTTTTGAGTCGAATTAAACTAAAATCGTAAATATTAAGGGTTCCATAGCGCCGCAGGCGGCATTTTTTAAGAAAATTGCTTTAAAAAATGCATTTTTGATTCAAAATTGTAAATATATCAATAGTTTCAAAGCGCAGCAGGCGAAAATTTTTACGAAAATGACACTACAAATGTCATTTTTAACACAAAATTAAACTAATACCGTAAATATCAAATTTGTTATTGCGCCGTAATTTATGCCCTACTTTTGATTTTCTAAATGTTTTCACAAAAAAATTAAAGCCATCAGAGTAGGGGGGGGGTGTTAACTACCCCCCTATCCCCCTGAAATCCGCGCTTGAGTAACTACGTATAACTCTTCCAGTCATAAAAAACATAGATAATAAAAAAAACCACAAAGAAAACCTAATAGCTACATATTTTTTTTTAGGTCTAAAAAGCTTCTTTTATACCTTCATCAAAAACATGATTTTAGTAACTGTCTTCAGATAACTAAAGCATGGCTTTTTTGGTTACTGATACAAAAAAACTTTTTTTTTTTATCACGGGTGCAAAACAAGATTTCTGTCCGTTTTTCCCCAAAATTAAAGAGAAATAGCGGAATATAGTATTTTTTCACCAAGTATTTACGAAAAAATCATTTAAAAACATCGTCAAAATATCAAGCTGTCAAAGATTAAAATGTCGCAACAATGAACATGACCGAGTAAAAAGGCACATCGCTATGGAAACGATTGTTATTTTATTTACCAGCCACCTTGATTTATAGTGTAAAAATGGTATGTTGCAAGAAGTGCTCTTCGTTCGAGTATTTTCCTGTTTTTCTTGGATTTTTTGATAAAGGTATTAAAAAAAATAGTGTTGACAACTCGCGGCGAAACTGCTTTTTTTACTCGCGTTTTTAAATACCTCGCTGCGCTCGTTATTTAAACCAACGCTTATAAAAAAAGCACTATTTTAGCCACTAGTTATTAGGACTACTATTTTTTTATACTTCATCAAAAACATGATTTTAGTAACTGTCTGCAGAAAACTAAAGCATGGCTTTTTTGGTTACCGATGCAAAAAAACTTTTTTTTTTTATCACGGCTTCAAAAAAAGATTTCTGTCCGTTTTTTACCCAAAATTAAAGAGAAATAGCGGAAAGTAGTACTATTGAAAAAATCTAATTATTCTTGCCTAAAAATTAAGCCATTTCCGCCAGTTTTCACCAAGTATTTACGAAAAAATCATTTAAAAAAATCGGCAAAATATCAAACTGTCAAAGACTAAAATGGCGCAACACTGAACGTCACCGCGTAGAAAGGCACATCGCTATGGAAACGATTGTTATTTCATTTACCAGCCGCCTTGATTTATAGTGTAAATATGGTGCATTTTCCTGTTTTTCTTGGATTTTTTGATAAAGGTATTAAAAAAAATAGTGTTCACAACTCGCGGCTAAACTGTGCTTTTTTTACTCGCGTTTTTAAATACCTCGCTGCGCTTGTTACTTAAACCAACGCTTGCAAAAAGAAACACTATTTTAGCCACTAGTTGTGAAAACTACTATTTTATGTCTAAAACTTGTTTATAAGTATGTCTAAAACTTGTTTAGAAACAGAAAGTCTATAATACTGTTGTGTATTTCCAATGGTTTTCGCGGAAAATACGTGATTCGTTTGTTTATTCTTGGTGTGACGAATTGAAGGTCAAACTATCCCAAAATACTGTGGAGGGATTCTGGAATGTCTAAAGGAATTTTCTGCAATTTCTCATTTTTTCTCCCAAAGACTTCGGGGTTGTCACCAGCATCTTTGTTGTCTACTTTTTCTGGGGCAAAGGGGGTGGGGGGGCGATCGCCACTGATTAAAAAAAAACAACTTATTATACCTTGTACTTAGCAGACACGAACAATTAAAACTCTTCTCCTAACATAAACCAAAGCGCCAATTAAAACACCAAAGCAGCGCGTCGTTTGTATCTAATTTAGAAAGTAGTTTTAAGTGTCTTGGCAAAAGTTTGCGTTGTAATCCAATCGGATTGCGAATAAATCCATGATTGCTATCAGAACGACAAGCATATTACGCGCGTGTTTGGGTCACAAAACGTCTGCAACCGAGCCGTTTTTACATAAACTGCAGTGGGCTTAGGTTAGGTTTGTTATGAGTGCTGCAATTTACAGCTCGCTCCACTGAGACCTGAGAGATCTATTGTGGCTCATTTCCCCCCTACCCCATTCACCAGACCGGTCTGATGAGCACCCCCTAGGAAGGCAGTTTTCGTTCCTAGAGGGATTTAGACCTAAACGCCTTTGTCGGGGCTAGGGATCTTTGACGTGCTCCACTATCAATATATGGATCACACGGGACCGTCCTCTTAACGTCCTCTCCAAGGGACGGTATGGAATCGAATTAGCCTGCCTTCTAGCTAACTCGGCCTACTCCGCTTCATACTGCGTTTTACCTTAATCTTACAAAATTCTGTAATTTTATAAGAAAAAGTCCAAGTAGACTACCTGCAAGACCCGCGGCTTGAACCCGGCATCTCCTGCTTGAAAGTCGCGACGTTAACCCCGACACCAAGCAGGCAGGCTTCGTTCGGTGTCTTCGTTTAGGGAATCCACAAAAAAACCGAATTTACAATTCACAATCACAATTGAAAACTCAGCAAATAATGGATATACGAATGTAATTTTATAGAATTTTATTTTACTCGACCCTTAAAAGACACGAATATAATTTATCCGATTATAATTTTCCCGAACCTTAAAATATCAGAATTGCAAAAGTATTAAATACTTAATAAATTAGCCTGCCTTCTAGCTAACTCGGCCTACTCCGCTTCATACTGCGTTTTACCTTAATATTACAAAATTCTGTAATTTTATAAGAAAAAGTCCAAGTAGACTACCTGCAAGACCCGGGACTTGAACCCGGCATCTCCTGCTTGAAAGTCGCGGCGTTAACCCCGACACCAAGCAGGCAGGCTTCGTTCGGTGTCTTCGTTTAGGGAATCCACAAAAAAGCCGAATTTACAATTCACAATCACAATTGAACAGAAAATAAAACGTCCAAACCGAAATATGAATGAAAGTAAAACACCCAGCAAATAATGGATATACGAATGTAATTTTATATAATTTTATTTTACTCGATCCTTAAAAGACACGAATATAATTTATCCGATTATAATTTTCCCGAACCTTAGAATATCAGAATTGCAAAAGTATTAAATACTTAATAAATTAGCCTGCCTTCTAGCTAACTCGGCCTACTCCGCTTCATAATGCGTTTTACCTTAATCTTACAAAGTTCTGTAATTTTATAAGAAAAAGTCCAAGTAGACTACCTGCAAGACCCGGGGCTTGAACCCGGCATCTCCTGCTTGAAAGTCGCGGCGTTAACCCCGACACCAAGCAGGCAGGCTTCGTTCGGTGTCTTCGTTTAGGGAATCCACAAAAAAGCCGAATTTACAATTCACAATCACAATTGAACAGAAAATAAAACGTCCGAAACGAAATATGAATGAAAGTAAAGCACCCAGCAAATAATGGATATACGAATGTAATTTTATAGAATTTTAATTTACTCGATCCTTAAAAGACACGAATATAATTTATCCGATTATAATTTTCCCGAACCTTAAAATATCAGAATTGCAAAAGTATTAAAAATAATTGTCTAGAAACGAAAAACACCCGACCCACAAATTGATAGAAAATAATATGCCCGATCCTTAAATGAGCAAAACCACAATCCAGCCCAACACGGTCTCGTAATTTTTTTGCTCCGCCCACCTGATGACGAAACAAAGATATCAGATGCTTTCTTTATTAATTTTTTTGATGGGTGCCATTTGGGGTTATATTAATTTTGCATAAATTTTTGTAATAGAAATTGTATTTGTTCATCATTTCTTTTCTTCTGGCCCTAATTAAATACCGTGTGATATTACTTACATTATTTTCGTCATAGGTAGCTGCATTTATGCGTTTTTTTAGTGAAAAGGTTTCATCATTAAAAAATTTAAAAACCAAAAAAACAAGGCACATTATAGTTTTAAATTTGCAATCATTTATTGGATATACGTGGTGGATTCTTTAGCGGGTTAGAATTTGGTTTTCCAAAAAAATTGGGATATTTGAATGAATTGTTGTAGAATCCAGGTTATCCGGTCGCCCCTATTGGTCAGATTTGGATTTAGCTGTTCGGCCAATGACAGTGCGACCGAGGTAACAAAAACGGGCGCAGCCAAGCCTCAGGGACCAGACCAGCGGGTCCCTCATCCGAAGAAGCTTTGGAGGAAGAGTTTTGCTGCCAGCAGGGAACACCGAACTGAGTAAGCCGGAACTGTTGGCAGGCCGTTTTTACTGGAAGGTGCTGTCCATTGCACTCACGGGCAGTCATGGCTCCTTCATTGCACTACCGAAGGAGGGTGGAGGTGGGAAATCTTTAAGAAAGGATTCTAAACATCAGCGCGGTGCCAGAAGTTTTAACTTCTGGAGTTCGAAATTTTTGAACAAAATTACGACATGGCATCCCTGGTGGGGATCTTTCGATGATTTTTCGATTGGGAGGGTTCATTCCTCCCGGATCCCTACACCACGCGAGGTTTTCCACCGAAACCGAGATGGTGCTTCGTTATGGTTCAAGATCGGGTGAAATGGCATTCAGTCACTGACGTTATAATGCACGCCGTAGGGATTGAAATGTTACGCAGCCGTTTGGATGTCTCCACGACGAAAAGGATTTTGCAGATTTGATTTTGGAATGAGAATGGGAGTGACGAGCCATACGAGGGACCAAAGATGGATTCTACTCATGGTTTCTAGAACGGGCCACTACGCGGTGCTTCGCTTGACCCGTTCTTCCAGGGGGCTGTGTTGTAGAATCCAGGTTATCCGGTCGCCCCTATTGGTCAGATTTTGATTTAGCTGTTCGGCCAATGACAGTGCGACCAAGGTAACAAAAACGGGCGCAGCCAAGCCTCAGGGACCAGCGGGTCCCTCATCCGAAGAAGCTTTGGAGGAAAAGTTTTGCTGCCAGCAGGGAACGCCGAACAGAGTAAGCCGGAACTGTTGGCAGGCTGTTTTTACTGAAAGGATCTGTCCATTGCACTCCCGGACAGCGATGGCTCCTTCATTGCACTACCGAAGGAGGGTGGAGGTGGGAAATCTTTAAGAAAGGATTCTGAACATCAGCGCGGTGCCAGAAGTTGTAACTTCTGGAAGTCGTAGTTTTTGTCAAAATTACGACATGATATCCCTGGTGGGGATCTTTTGAAGACCTTCGATTGGGGGGATTAATATGCTTTGCAATCATTTATTGCATATACGGGGTGGATTCTTTAGCGGGTTAGAATTTGGTTTTCTAAAAAAATCCAAAAACACGTCGACTGAAATTTTTAATTTTCTTTAATCGTGCTATCTTGGATTTTTTCTAATGTCGTTTTGTTTACGAGGTATGGCAAAAAAATATTTTTTTTTTTAAATAGGGCACTCTGTATAGTTTGACATTTTGGAATTCTAAAAAGATTATCTTTTTGACAATACCACACACTAATACTCTATCTCTTATGGTTTCCAAGATAGAGGCATTTAAACTTGCATGGAATTGTTGTCTATGCCCTGTTTTATGGGGGATATTTGAATGAATATCGAAGTTTTCCATACAGATTTAGATAAAAATATCTTGATTATCGTAAAAGATAGATCCTACTGTGTGGTATTGCTGAAGAGAGAATTGTTTGCAGATTTAAAAAATTATTGCAAAATATACGGGGTGTCCTATTTAAAAAAAAATTGCCATATGTCGTAAACTAAATGACATAGACAAAATCCAAGATAACGCGATTAAAGGAAATTAAAAGTCTCAGTTGAGGTGTTTTTGGATTTTTTTTATTTAACCAAATTCTAACCCGCTAGAAGCACCGTTCCGTTTAAAGAATCCACCCTGTAGTATGCACAACCAGTTTTTCCTTCTAAATAACAAAATAATCACTATCCCAAAAATAAAATAGCTTCCAAAACAGGAAAAATAACAACTACTTAACCTAACTTCTGAACTACGAACTCGAACTAACTCCAACTCATCCGATGAGTTTCTTGACGGAATCGATTACCAACTAATGATCTTAACTTTTATTTGGTGAAAGATGCATGCATGCCAAAAATAAATTATATTTACTTATACACAAAAAGTTATAATAAAATCAAGCAAAAAATAGGTCTTGCATCAATCATTTAAACAAAAAAAAAAAAGAAAAATCCGAAAAGTTAATTTAATTTGTCAAGCCTTCATCAAACAACAATAAAAACAAAAATCAGCTGCTTTCTTTGTGTCGTCATCGGGTCGAAAAGTGGGGCAAAATTACTAGACCGTATCTATTCTAGGGACCGTGTCTCTAGAGCGCCGTAGGCCCTGGATTGCGATGTTGACAAGTTTTTCTATTTGGAAGGTGACACGGGGATTTTTTTGTTAAACGATTTTATGTTTCTGGCTGTCTAACTGTCTATCAAATCTTGCGATTAATTTTTGTAATGTAAGTCCGGTGACAATGCAGTATTATGAAGAAGTTTGGGGTAGGGGGTGGTTGAAGAATGTAAAGGGGGTAAATCAATACAATATTGCCACTTAATTCGACTCCTTCCTGCCGTAAGCCTGGCAACGTAGCAATTGAATTCGTGGCTATCGGTTCAAATCATTTTCGGCCAGATTGGGGTATCAAATTATTTTCGTTTAAAATATTTTCTAACATCTTGTGTTCCTATAAAAATGTGGTTCGTTTAAATTTAGGTCTATGCATATATTTTCTAGCGATTTGATTTTTCCGTCATTTCATTTTCGAGACAATTTTTTTCGGATCAATTATTTTCTTTTCTTTTAAATTCTGACAAATTATGTTTGTGCTAAATTTGGTTTCGGGTTTTTTATAGGGACCCTTCGTTCAACCGTTTTTTAGTAAATTCTTCGTGTTGTATCGCTGGACATTATTAGAGTGGATATGAATTTTGTAAAATATATATAAAAGATAGACCTGTTTCTTATGAGAAAAAAGTTAGGTCGGTATATTCTTATGTGAAACAAGAACAGTGGATTTTATACATAAATTAAAAATCTTGTTTGATAAATTTAATTCAGTTAATAAAGTTTTAAAAATGGTAGCTTGCAGCCTGCCGAACATCAATAGGACCCCCCCCCCGACTCCACTGCTTTGCAACCCCCAATCTCAAAACGCACGAGCCACCGCTGGATACTCTCCTCCATTGGTATATGTTCTCGGTTCTTCCTGTATTTTACCTACGTAAAAAATGCGAACGACACCAAATTTAAAACAATCAAACAGGAAAAGAAAGGTTAACTTATTTTTTTCTTCAATATTTTTGTACACCCACTTAAAAACAAGCTAAAATAAAATTTTGCATATTTTCCGATAAATTTGAATAATTTTCTATGAGAAAACAAGTATTTTAGTAGAGTGATATAATTAATTTTATTTTTGTTACTCCCACTTTTATTTAGAACATACTTGACTTTATTAACAATGCCAATTAACAAAAAAAAGTATAAATATAATGATTTTATACGCTACTCTACCGATTTTTTCATAAAACTGTTTGCTCTAAAACAAATAGTTCACCCAGAAAGCCTTGCGCGAATGCTTGATTTAAAGTAAATATTTTTACTTAGCTTTGCAATATGCACATTTAAACGCAAAATATCGGTTTTTTCCTAAAAAATATTTAAATTCGAAGGTCACACAGTTTTTCATCCAATTATTTAGTTTTGAGACTTTTACAAATTTTAAAACAAATTAACAACAGTACTTATCACTAAAAATAAATTAATGAACGCTCTATTTCTTTAATAGAGTCAAATTGGTAATTTATTATTGCGGTGGGCATTGTGGATTAGAGACACAGTAGTTTTAGTGTATGGTATTTTTTGTTACCGTTTAAATACGTCGAAATGCTCCACAATGCTTGAAACTAAACAGAAACACGCAACATCGAATTTGAATAAAAAATGCTTCACAATACCAAACAACGCTTCTAGGCTGTACACCAGAAATCGTCATGTCCCATATACCAAGATACATCGTTATTTTTTGTACACTAAATTGCCTCCATAATCGGCAAAAAATTATTAAAATGCCTTTTATAGCTATTTCATGTTCTAGGTCATAAAGGAGGCGTTTAACGCCCGCGGCGTGGAAATAAAAACATGAGGGTGTTAAACGCTTTTTATGACTGAGATACATACAATGTTTTATGCACAACCGCATGATTTTTGGAAAAAAATATTTTAAAATATAACAGTTGCTTGTCATCAGCAACCATATCAACAAAGTCATCATTACAAATAATGTTGCGTTTTAGTCGCAATTTTTACCGTTTTTCTTGTAAAATATTATGGAATTTGAAGAAAAAGTAATCCCTAGAGATATAATGGAGGCCGCTGAAGAGGCGAAGACGAATCTTTTGCCGGCCAAATCAAGAAAACTTCCCAGTGGAGTTATTATGGCATGTTGAAGAGCGAGGGCTATAAGCCGAAAAAATCAAAAATTTTAAGCAAAGAAGAAATTGAAAGATTTTTAATAAATGCTCCTGACGAAGTATTTTTATTATTAAAAGTTGCTTTATTTTTTGGAATATGTGGGGCGACCAGGCGCGAGGAACTAAACCACCTAGAGGTAGATGACATTCAGGACCTTCAAGAGCCCCTTTTAGTTACCAACAAAAAAACAAAAACGAAACCTTGCCAAGCATTATTGGGCTCTTCAGAAAATATCAAGCTTTGAGACCAACCATCACAGAACATAAGCGATTTTTTGTGTACTATAAAAACAATAAATGCTCCAGGCAAGTTGTTGGTAAAAATACTTCCAGGGAGATGCCTAAAAAAATAGCCAAATTTTTGATGCTGAACAATTTACAGGACATTGCTTTCGAAGAACCTCTGCCACTCTGCTCGCCGAAGCTGATGAAAAAATTACTAATATTAAACTGCACGCAGGATGGAAGTCGACGAAAGTAGCTACATCGAACAAACCAAAAGTTCCAAACAAAAAATTGCAAAAAAATTATGTCAGGGATAACTAACCAACATCCGTCTGAATCTTGCTATGGCAGTTATGAGACTATTCCAGATCTTCCACATACAGTAACCAAACCAAACGAAAATCGCTTAGCAGCATTGCCATTGCCAGTTCCATCGACAGTTCCATCATCCATAAATATGGCTAATTGCTCTAACTGTATTTTTAATTTTAAGTTTGAATAGTTTTTTTTTACTATAGGTAATTTTATTGGTGCGTTCGTTTAATAAAAATTATTGAAACCAAAATTTGCATTTTTTCGTCTTGAAAAAGCCCCTAAATTTAACACATGCAGGACTAAAAATAAGTTTAACGCCAGCGGGCGTGAAAGTACTATATTAACGCCCACGGGCGTGAAAGTACTGTTTTAACGCCCACGGGCGTTAAAGTACTGTTTTACCGCACACGGGCGTTAAAGTGCTTTATTACGCCCTAAAATGCGTGCGTTAAAGAAAGTGCACTGTAACGCCCGGTTGTGCTAAAATAATTTGCAATGCCTTTTAATACCACTTCAGTCCCATCAATACCTTGCAATATCTCCCAATTCCACCAAAATACAATAAAGTCGAGGGGTGGCTCGGTCGTCATTTTGTGTACAGGGTGATCGGTTATAAGTGTTCCCTGAGATAACTTTTCTTTTAATAGCCGCAGAAGAACCAAACAAAAACTGGGTAAAAGGGTATTTTATAGCGAACTCAAAATCATTATTAAAAATTATTCAGTTCAAACATTATACATAGTGTGCCAAAAAGTTATTTTTTTTTCTTATGAAACACCCTATAAGATTTGACACTGGTGAATTCTCTAGAAAATTAGCTTTTCAAAAATATATTATATTATAGGTCTGCATGTAACCGTTTTCGAGATATTTCAATTTAAATTAGATATTAATTAACTCGTATTATCGTATTATAATAATACCTAAGTAATTTATGACGCCCTGCTGACAAAACGCCGCTATTTTTGTTTTTTCGCAGACCACTATTTCTTTGAAAAGTTGAGTAAATTCTAGTTTGACAGCTTTATGATTGTCTTGATTATGCATATTATTATGTATGGCCTACGTTATTTTTTGTACACCAAAATGGTTTAATTACCGGGTGGGCCATAAAAAACCGGACAAGATTTTTTTCCGTTATAACATTTAAACCATACCACCGATTTTAATGCAACAAACTGTTCTTTGCAGGGAATTGAGCAAGTCTTTGATTAGATTTTTTTTTTCGCCATCTTAAAATCTAAGATGGCGTACAGAAACAAAATTCACCCTTTAAAGAGCGTCGTTTATTCTTATGTTACGAAAATTTTTTGGATTTTTTTATATCGTAAAAAAGCTTTGTTTCTGCCACGCAGAACGAGGTACGAATCATTAAAATCGGTTAAGTGGTTCCCAAAAAAAAAATTCAATCAGTGTTCTGTCTGCATACATTTTCTCATAAATTCATTATTACTAAACCGATTTTGATGAAATAAAAAGCTTCATGGCGAAAATCGATTGTTCTTTAACTACTGCTGACAAAATCATACTTGTTCCTTTAAAGAGGCTCGTTTATTTATATGTTCTGTAAACTTTTAAATATGTTTCTTAATTTGAACAAAAGTTCTGCTTTTGTACAAAAACGAGGTATAAATCTTCAAAATCGGTTTGTTGGTTCTCCAAAAATTAATTTTTGTTCCCATCACTGTTTTCCAGATTATACGATTGCCTTCTCAAATTAATACTCAACCGATTTCAATAAAATAAAAAGCATCATGGCGAAGATTACTATCGAAATTTGTCGCCATTTTGAAACCCAAGATGGCGGACACAATTAAATTTATCTCTTCAAAGGAGCTTGTTTATTCTTAGGTTTCAAGAACCTAAAAATGCTTTTTCTCCAACGCGCATAGCTAGGTATGAATCATTAAAATCGGTTTAGTGGTTCTCAAAAAATTACTTTTTGTTTTAACCATTGTTGCCTCATAAACTCATTATTACTAAACAGATTTTGATAAAATAAAAAACATCATGGTAAGAATCGACTTCTCTTTAAAGATCGTCATTGAAATTTGCCACCATTTAAAAAAGCCGATCTTTTTTTTGTTACGAGTATTTTTTTACCCTTTTTTGAATATATATTATTTTTTTAAGTTTGCCATGCCCCGCGCCATGCATAAAGAAAATCGCCTTAGTAGTTTTTAAGATATCAGTGTTTTCTTTAACGATTGTTTGCATTTTAAACTCTTGCATCTCTGCATTGATTTCTTTATAAAATCATTATTACTCAACCGATTTTGATGAAATACAAAGCATCATGGTAACAACCGGTCCCTCACAAAAATTACGAAAGAAAAATGCTAGTTATACGCGGCGGAGACAGAGCTTTTTTATGAATTTAAAAAAAGTCGAAAAGGTTCTCGAGACATAAGAATAATCGAGCGTCTTTGAAGCGTCAAACTTGATTTTGTCCGCAATCTTGGGTTTACAAATTACGACAAATTTCAATAGTGGTCTTTAAGGTTCAATCGATCTTTGTTATAACGCTGTTTATTAAATTAAAATCGGTTCAGTAATTCGAATTTATGAGCAAATTAATGCAGTCGGAATTGAGAAGGCAATTGTATAATCTGGAAAACAGTGATGGAAACAAAAATAAATTTTTTAAGAACCACTAAACCGATTTTAATGATTTGTACCTCATTGTGCGTGGCGAAAGCAGAACTTTTCTACGAATAAAAAAAAATAAAAAGTACAAACTTAAAATAAAAACTAAAATATAAAATAAGGCTTATTTTTCTTATCAATAGTTTTTACTTCCCTTGCTAAAGGGAAGTAATGTAATCATCGAAAAATCGCACTTCGAGATTTTCATGATCCTCCACGAATTTTGATGTTTCGAATAGTGATCAGCACGAATCCAGACGCTGTCTGTCGGTCTGTCTGTCGCCTACTTTGTAGCCATTCTAACTCAAAAACTTCTTTACTAATCATAAGAAAATTTTACTTAGTGATTACTTTTGTTGACGCGCAGACCCCTATTGTTTTTGAGCATTCTCCTAGTAGACCCTTCGGAGCTACCCCCAAAAAACTTCATCCCTAAAAAAAATATTTTTTTTTCTTACCGTGTGATACCTCCTTGGAAATCCCATAAAAGTTGTAGTTGAATGGCGCCTAAATTTTTGATTACATATATATATATATATATATCACATAAAAAATGCAAAAAACAATTGAAAAATTCAATTTTCTGTGCCATATATCTCGAGGTATGAAACGAAATGTTAAATAAAAAGTAGCTTAGGATAAGATCCAGGTCACACCTTATTGTCTTATCAAATTTCATACAAATCGGTTTAACCGTTATTGCGTGATTAATGGACAAAAATCTTCGAGGATATATACAGGGTTCCTAAGATTTTCCTTATGGCATAGAAAGTTCTGCGCGCACAAAAGAAACAGGTATATTGAGCAATGGTGCCATTTTGTTATTATCTCCGGACTGCTTTCATGAGAAAAAATTTTCGCCACTCTTTCATTGTGAGCATAAATCATAGTTGCAATAATAACCGTTGACAAGATGTCTGCAAATTCCGCTAGATGGCGGCCACACCATGAGATCTTGAACATCTAATCTAATTAAAAATTAGATGTTTTCAGGTCCAAACCACAGCTTTTTCTTGCTTAAAGGAGGCGGCAGGGTCCATTATTTACGATACTGAGCGATAAACTCGTGAGGTTGTTAACATTAGAAAGAAATATCTTCGCTTTTAATTAAATTTCTTTCCATTCTGTTCTACTAGTGACATCTATCCGGAAACGGCCAAACCATGCAGCTAGCACTAGCAGCCAAAGAAATCAATAAACGGCGCTGTTTTTCCTGCAGAGCTTTTTGCTTGCGATATGATTGATTTTAAATAAAGCTGGCCCTACACTACATTTGATATTTTCGAAGTGTTTTATGACATGATCTCGAAACATGTAGCGAACCAATTCTTCAAAACTAGCGGGAGGGTAAAAGCGAAAAATAAGGGGCTGCCAATATTTGTAACACCCAAAAAGGGGTGAAAAGATTTATTTTGGTCTGTTTCTTTACAAAAAACGTTTTTTTTTACGAAAAACTTGAGCTCTGCCACTTTTTTTGTTTTTTTAAGGTATGAAAATGGAAAACAACAACCTGGAATGGATTTACTACGTGTAAGATGTAGTGATAACATCGCCCCATGCCCATCCTTTTCTGCCTAATGTGCTTTTCCGTTTGTCTGCGTCTTATACACGGCTGCTTGGCCCCCTAAGGATTTGCTTAGGAACCCTGTATATATATATATATATATATATATATATATAGCACATGTAAAACGAAATGTTTTTAGAAACAATAAAGTCTGAATCTATCTATATATATATATATATATATATATAGCACATGTAAAACGAAATGTTTTTAGAAACAATAAAGTCTGAATCTATATATATATATATATATATATATATATATATATATATATATATATGTAGCACATATAAGATGTATTGGAAAAGTCCCTGCACCCTAGAAAAGTCTGGATACACCCTGGAGAAGTCTGGAAGACTCTGGGAAAGTCTGGATACACTTTGGAAAGTCTGGAAAGACCCTTGAAAAGTCTGGAAAGAACCTGGAAAAGTCTGGATATACTCTGGAAATACCCTGAAGAAGTCTGGAAAGACCATGGAAAAATCTGGATACACTCTGGAAAAGTCTGGAAAGACCCTGGAAAAGTCTGAATATCATCTGGAAAAATCCTGGAAAAGTCTGGATCACCCTAAAAAAGCCTGGAAAGACCCTGGAAAAGTCTGGATACAATCTAGAAGTCTGGAAAGACCCTTGAAAAGTCTGGATACACTCTGGAAAGTCTGGAAAGACCATGGAAACGTATGGAAACACTCTGGAAAAGTCTGGAAAGGCCCTGGAAAAGTCTGTATATACTCTGGAAAAGTCCGGAAAGGCCCTGGAAAAGTCTGGATAAACTCTTAAAAAGTCTGGAGAAGTCTGAAAAGACCCTGGAAAAGTCTGAAAAGACCCTGGAAAAGTCTGAAAAGTCCCTGGAAAAGTCTGGATTCACTCTGGAAAGTCTGCAAAGACCCTAGAAAAGTCTGAAAGTCTGAAAAGACCCTGGAAAAGTCTGGTTATACTCTGGAAAAGTCTTGAAAGACCCCAGAAAAGTCTGGATACACTCTAGAAAGTCTGGAAAAACCCTGAAAAAGTCTGGAGAAGTCTGGAACGACTCTGGAAAGACCCTGAAAAAGTTTGGATACAGTCTGAAAAAGTATGGAGAAGTCTGGAAAGACTCTGGAAAAGTCTTTAAATACCCTGGAAAAGTGTGGATACACTCTGGAAAGTCTGGAAAGACCCTGGAAAAGTCTGGAAAGACCCTGGAAAAGTCTGGATATGCTCTGAAAAGACCCTGGAAAAGTCTGTATATAATCTGGAAAAGTCTGGAGAAGTATGGAACGACCCTGGAAAAGTCTGGATACACAATGGAAAGGCTGGAGGAACCCTGGAAAAGTCTGGAAATAATCTGGAAAAGTCTGACCAACCCAATCTAACCCATCTATATGTGAGTAGCGGTTTTTTATATGATATATGTTCTTCTGAGCGAGGGAAGTTTTGGATTAAACCTTTACTCGATTTATTTTTATTGAAATTGGTAAAGATATAAAAAAAACATTTGTCCAGTTTTTTTCGGTTCACCCGTTATGTTCATATAATATATCTTGGTTGTCCAGGTCTACTATGTTAAATATAAATGGTCTCAAAAAAATATAAATTAAATTGGGACAGGGCTATTCTATTATAAAACAAACCTAAAAAGAAACTAAAATATGATGTAAAACATTTTGGTTCATATTTAACTTCTTGATCCTGATGATGGTATCTACGAAACTAAACGTCGGATTAAAATTTCGAAAAGACCATTGTGTTTTTCTAGAAAGTTTTCCGACCGTTTTTTAACTTTACCCTGTAGCTCAAAAACTACAAGGGACAGAATAAATCTGTTAATACCGTTTTTTAAAGCTCAAAAAAGTAAAATGCGAAAACCGCATATCTCTATCTTGAATAACAACGGAGTTTCCCATTGAATCCCATCGAAAATCGGACACACTGTACACCAAAATACCCCTTGTACCTATTGTATACCCCTTAAAACAAGTACCTTTATGTGATATCAGAACTCCTTTCTCTATTTTCTTTGACCTGACTGAAAGGTTTGAAGGATTTAAACCAAACAATATCGCAATTATTTAGGACCGATTATTTATTGAAGCAAACAAATCTTCTCTACTAATAATTATTTTATTGTTAAAAATAGTGTCTTTCAATTTTGTTTAGCATTTTGTTCTGAAATTATTACACTGTTTATTTAATTTTCCAAACAACATTTTCAAATTTTGTGTTACGAAATTCGGAAAGTCTCAAAGTCAAAACATTTGCCACGAGTTTACGAGAAGTTAAAGACCCACAAAATTTGAATCAAAACAAGAGTTTCGCAATGTTTTACTTAAAGTTGGAAAGAACTGCGTACGTACTTTTCTTTTGAAAAATATTTTTTTAAAACACTAATAGTTATTAGTTAGCATATTTGGAAACTATAGTCGAAAAAATAATTGACCCGTTTTTTTTTATTTTTGCAAGAATAATACAAGTAACATTAAACATTTTTTAAATTCTCGACAACTGTTATAAAAATTTCTCTATTTACTCCGCTTCTGAAGTATTTTTTTACCGGAACTGATATAAACTAGTGACTGATATACATCTACACACCAATTTTTATCATAATCGGATAAACGGTCCCGAAGTTACACCCGATTATATATTTGTCACCATATCTCACATCACTACTTAGCCTATTTTTATCGAACATAGCTGAGAATTCTCCCTGAAAAATTTATAGTGTAAAAAACGAACTTCAATAAAGCTGATGTTAGAAACATTAAACTTTCTTAACGTGCCGCAGAGGGCTGCATTTAATGGACTAAAATTAGTTTTTCGCTTGAAAAGAGGCACCTTACCTAAATATTTTTCTGACGACATTAAATATACACATGACATTCACTGTGTGAACACAAGAGCAAGATCTATGAAAAATTTTTATATTGATTAGGCAAATGCCGCAAATAAAACCATTTTTACTGAGGGGTTAAAGTTATTTAATTTCTTGCCAAAATAAACCAAAGTCTCTTTAAATATAGAAAGTTTTAAACGACTCTGCTTAAACTTTGTCAAGGCCCATGTAAGAAAAGGGTTTTAATTAATTTTAATATCTACATGTGCCTAGCTTTTGTAAATTTTAGCTTTTTACTTAGTTTTATATTTTAATTTAATTTATTTTTTAAGGTTATAAATTTTTTTAATTATATTAATTCTGTTTCGTTTGCCGTATGTGCCTTGTGTTAATGTTAAATGTAGTGTTAAGTTTTTAATTAATACCTATGTTTGTAATTACACATGGTTAAATAATTTAAAATCCAGTAGGTAGTAATACCTTTGTTGGTTTTTATTTTCTCTTGTTCTTTATAAACTATATTGGAAGCCTAGGCATAGAATAAATACTACAGAAGCGACAAAGTGGCCGAAAAGGAATTGATCTTATGTGTTTTAAATCCGTGACGTCATTTGACACAAAGTAGACTTAACACACTAAGAGAATAGGCTCGAAACTCGAGATAGGAAAAGGTTTAAATTAGGGCAAAGTTGCGCAATTTTATGCTTTGCTCAAAACTAAAAAAAAAGTTTGCAAATTCCGCATAGTTCCGGAGATAGGCGGAAAAAACCGAAATCTTCATTTTTAGTTTTTATTTTTCTGCGCTCTTATTCTTAAAGCTGTCAAAAAACACTTAAGACTTTCTACAAGCATTTTTTAAGATCTACTTTACTTTTTTTAACATTTTGTTATAACAAAATAACTTTACCTAATATTTAAAAAAAAAGTTTTTTTTTGTTTTTTAATCTTTAAATTTGGGCTGATGATGGTCAATTAACTCAAATAGTCAGGTTCATGTCAAAATGAGGTTGTAAAATATCTGTCATCCTTTATGAACCAAACAGCAGGAGAAAAAAAGTATGTGTCCATAAGAAAAAATGAACTTGACAAAAAAAGAAACGGACCTCACATCATGTAGATCTTAAAAAAGTGCCTTTAGAAAGTTTTAAGCGTTTTTTACAGCTTTCAGAGTAAGGGCGCAGAAAAATAAAAACTACAAATAAAGATTTCGGTTTTTTTCGCCCATCTCCGGAGCTACCCAGAATTTGTAATGGTGAGCATCGAATTTGGAAAACTCTGTATATTGTACATAGGGGATCATCTAGAATTAATAACTTTCGTAGTATTGAAATTATGCTGATGTAAAAAGTTAAGCCTAACTAAGCCTAATTGTGTTTTTACATAATAACGTATATAGGGTATACCAATAACTAGTAAAAGGGAAATAAAACGCTAAATTATGTTGTTGGGAATTTGGAACCTTTGGTTGCACTAAAACAAAGTTATGATTGTTTTCCACAAACTAAAACTACACTTTTTGCACTCGACGCACGTTTCGCTAACAACGTTAGCATCATCAGGAGACGATAAACAATAAACTAAATTAATCTAAACTCTATCTTATTTACTATCTTTTAGTGGGCGGCGATAAGACTAATAATTTGTGATTGGTCATGCTTTATAATCCTATCTCCCCTCAACTAAAAATAAAGTGTACTAAACGAAATGGGTCGTCTATCTTTATTTAAACTATTTCTGGATTTAATAATTTCCATACTTTCATATGCATTCAAAAGTCTTTTGTTTGGTACAGTTTTTAGAAGTTTTAGGTTATCTAATGTGAATCTATTATTGTTTTCAAAAGCATGCTCGTCCACACTAGACTTTTCTGTTCTTCCGTATTTTAAGTGTGCTAAGTGTTCTTTGAATCGTGTTTGAATAGAGCGTCTCGTTTGGCCAACATATTTTTTGTCACAATCCATGCAACTAATTTCGTAAATTCCACTTTTTTCTAGAACTGTAGTTTTATCCTTGGGATTTCCTAGTAAACTTCTGTGTTATGTTTTTAGCACCTTATATTATGGCATGGAAGAATGGACACCGACTGAGGCCATGTGCACAAAGTTGGAGGCATTCGAGATGTGGTGTTATCGTAGAATACTAAGGATATCTTGGATGGACCGAATAATTAATGTGGATGTTCTGCTTAGAATAAATAAAGTGCTTGAAGTTTTATTTACCATCAAAAAACGAAAACTTGAATATTTTAGCCATATTTGGATAAATGACAAATATAAACTTTTAAAGTTGATTATAGAAGGCAAAATTAAAGGCAGAAGAGGTCCGGGTCGTAGACAATGGTATGGTGTTAGTACTACGACACTTTTACGAAAACCAGTGGACAGGGTGCAGATCGCGCTGATGATAGCCAACAAGAAGATTCAAAACGTGAAAAAATAGCTTTTTTAGTATAACACATATAAAACTGAGACTAGGTCCCGCCTGAACTCGATGTCTCTCAACCCAAATTTTTAAAAGTAATTAGAAAAAACTTGTTAGACATCTTATAGGTATAGGCACCGCAAAAATTTTGTTTGTAAAATTGTAACATCATTGATTGTTAGAATTTAAGTTAAATTTTAAGCATACTTATGACAGGATTTTGGCAACAAATCTATAATTGAGACCAGACCCATCCCAATATAGCATTTTCTGCTTAAACTGCAAAAAAAGCCCTGACATTGGGATTTTTTTAAAATAATTCAGGAAAAACCGGGAAAAGTTTGGGAATTATATCTTGGGAATCTTGTGGTAAGCCTGATTGGAGCAAAAGGAGAAACTTGAAGGTCTTTTAAATATAAGAAAATATTTAAATATCAACTCGAACACACTGTCTTTGATCTAAAAGGAAAGCAAAGTACCTAACTTAAAAAGTTTTATTTTGAAAGGTTAACATATTTTTACCTACGACCAACGAATAATACTTATTTTATGACCATCTCAACACAATTATAATGACTCACTTACGGTCCTAGGATAATAATAAAGCTTAGACGTAAACCACAAGATGGCGGGACAAGCGATGAAACTTTATTTTATAAGAGCACTAATGACGCAAAAATGTGAATTATTTTTCTATATTTTTAAGACAATAAATATTTATTAAACGTAAATAAATCACATATAATTTTAGTACCTAACCAAAAATAAGTCCCGTTAAATTGACATATTTCGTATTTTTGAGAAAAAAACCTTGTTTTTAAAAAGATATACGAAAAGTCCCTTAGTAACCTTATTTGTTTTGACGTTTTAGATAGAACGTCATTGAAACTTCAGGTTATGAAGGTTGTTGACTTAAGAGTGTTCGCGTTTGATATTTTTTATAATTTCTGATATTTATGATGATATTTTCATTGGTCGTAGGTAAAATATAGTACACTAACTCGCATGTTATGGTCATTAAACGCTCAGATAAATTAAGACACTCGTCTGCGGCTCGCGTCTCAAACTTCATCTTCTCGTTTAATGACTTAACATGCTCGTTATGTAAAATACTATTCATTTATACTTCTATTTGTGCTTAAATTATTTAAAATTAAACGATTAAAACTAAAAAGTTGTCATAGCGGCCCAAAATGAGGAGGCGCCCAATTAGCCTAATTCAAAAATACACAAAAATTATATATTTCGACCAGGCACTATCATAAATTCCGAGACCAAAAAGCCGCGAAGCCGTTTTGAGAATATATCTATTTTGTTGCCAGTTCGAAAAATTTCATTCAGTATGGTGAATATTATACTACGAGGGAGTAACGCAAAAAGAATTGTGGAGTAGATTCGTAGGTATTTTCAAGAGAAAGCTGCAAAAGGGGTATATTTTTTATATTTGGAACAGTGATACCTAATACCAAAAGCTAAAATTCCAGTCGAGGATCCTCCATTTTCCGGCCCCAGAAACCAAGATGGCGGCTGTCAAAGTTATGAAAAAATGTGTTTTCTACATTTTTAGAAAAATGAAATCGACATCAGTTGGGTAATAGTGAGGAGATCCCACTTAATTCAAAAATATAAAAAAAGTTGACATATGGCGGCAACTTAATTGTCAGCCATTTTAAGTGAGGTATAAAAATGTATTTTTTTTTTTAAACTAATTTAGCTCATTCTAAAACCGCTTTTGTTTATGAAAAAATGTTAACGAACAGAAAAATTAAGTTGTTTTTTTATTTTAGTCCCGCCATCTTGATTTGTGAATGACATATGTCACTTTTTTATTTTTGGCATGGCTATGTCTTACTTAGCGCAACCCAATATTTTACCAAGTGCTTTGTGTTTAACCTAAGGAAACAACGAAAAAAACCCTTTTTTTCCTAATCGTCCGGCATTTTAACTGAAGCATTAAAATTTGTTTTTTTTTACTCTAAAATTTAGAACTAATTTAAGTCATCCTAAAACTGCTTTGGGTTGTGCAAAATTGCTAACATGCTGAAAAATAATGACGTTTCTTAATTTTAGTCGCGGGGATCTTGACTTGGGAATGACATGTGTCTTTTTTTTGCAATTTTTGAGACCAGCGTGCTCGACTTAGGGCAAATTGATATATGACGTTAGTATAAATACCACACCAGAAGGGAAAAATTAATTTTTTCTCGATAGTTTGTTCGCCATTTTGAATATCTAATGTCAAATCAAGTGTTTTTTAAAACTGACTGTAGCATGGACGAACTCATCGTTAATAGCATCTACTAAAAAAATATATTTTTTTAAAAATGTTGGCTATAGGTTAATAAAATCTCTTATATATAATTTTAGCTTTTGGTATTATGTATTACATGCCAAATATAAAAAATATATACTTTTTGCAGTTTATTTTTACGAATTTACTCCTCTATAAGGACTAATAGGTTTTGCATGAAGAAATATTACATCTTGTTTTACGTGGATGCTATAATATTGTAGTATTTTACTGATTGTAGCTGGAGTAGTTATTTTAAATAAAACCAATAAGCTACATTTTTACTAGTACAAAAGACTTTCATTTTATTGATTTTTAGCTTTTCATTTTTACAACCAAATTACCTCGGTTCTAATTGACTATATTTTTGCAAGAATGATTACCATTATGTTGGAAATTTGGAACCTTTGGTTGCACTAAAACAAAATTATGATTGTTTTAATGATTACCATGCATCGATGTTATTATATTCGCCAATATTAATTAATAATAAATTGGTATACAGAGAGAATAAAATAAATTTATATAGGGTGGCTTTATAACCATATTATAATGCTATTTCACAATGAGTGAGACGTAAAAATCAACATTTTTTTAAGAAAACAAAACAAATCCTAACAGTGCAAAAAATAGTATACAGAAGTGATAAAAGTATCTTTTTATCTTTGGACGAATCGTAGACAGGACTTTTTTTACATATTTATTGGCGCTGTCTAAAACAATGTATCAAATAGAGATCTAGAAAAATGACGTCATCCGCTCATCAAAAAATTGGACTATAGAAAGAAGAATTCTTAAATAGAGACTACTTTTTTTGCAGTGTAGGTTGGTAGTTGGTTGATTAGATACGGTGCCGGTGGGCAATCCGTGTGTCGGCCCCACCGTGGTTCGTGAGAAACTAGTAGTAGCGTTTCTGTCTGTGTTTTTCGCAGCTTGAGCTAATACTCAGTGGCAGAAATAGCACCATAAGTAGCGTTTACACAGGCGAATATTCCTTTGATCTTCGAAATGCCGACAAACATTCGCGCGAATTATTTATTTAAAGATTCGCGCAAAAGGTTCGGGCCAAAAGGTTCGGGGTTCGGGTAAAAAGGTTTTTGGTGAAAGAAATATTTGGAATAAAATAAAAATTAGAAAAATTATTTACCGTAAATCATTGAACTGAATTGTAATATAAAAATCAAATTTTAAAACCTTTCCGACGGAAAAACGATTTGACGAACTTGATAAAAAATAATGAGGATTATTTTATTTCATTTTGTGGGGTTTTGGTGGTTGGGTTTGGTGATGGGATTTGAAGGTGGGATTTGCTGAGTTTACACTTAATTAAGGAAAACCAAAAAAGTGATAAAGCATAATTAGGTACAAAGTTATTTAGTAGATATCTACCAACCTCACAACCTACCACCCAGCAAATAATAATCTTTCGCTTTCCGTCGGCTTTTACTATTTAATCGAAAAATAAAATAAAATATTTTTGGTGTTAATTAAGGTCAGTGATGTGAGACCAAAAATATTATCTATTCCCACTTTCAAAAATATATTTCCAAAAAATCTTGCGAAAATTTGCCCGAATGTTTGTGGCAAATGTTCGCTGCAAATGTTCGAGTGTTCGGGCAAACGTTCGTCGAAAAAGGTTCGCCAGATTTGGCTCGAATTTTTGGACGAACGTATTCGCTCTGTGTAAATGCGACTTTAAATACATACAATAGTTTTCCTATTTTCTTACAAAATTTCATCCAAATTGATTCTGCCTTTTTTGCGTCATGGACGAACAAAAATACTCGCAAACTTTTGCATTTTTAATATTACTAGAATAATCAATATTGGTTTGGTGCATTTCAATTTTTGCTTCACCCTCGTATTATATCGAAGATTTTCTCGCACATCCAGAAATCTGCGTCGAGAATTTGCGAAAGAGTCACGAACTCGAGAAAAGCGTCGAAATATCAAAGGATAAATCGATGTCAAAATTTTCCCTATTAATCGTAAACTCGTTGACTAAATGCCTCTAAAATATGCGTTTGTTTTTCCAAAATTTTATGGTTTTAGAGAGATTGTTCGTTTTGTTTTGGGTTATGGAAGGAATATAATATATTATACCCCAAGCATAAAAGTGGCGCTTACTTTTCTGGTCGCGTATTCGAGTTTTCAAAGGACATTTTACTTATTTTTGGAAGGATATTTTACCACAAAAAACACACAAGGAGAAGTAAAGTGTAAAAAAATTGTTAGGTAATAGGTATTTACGTCACTAGACCGGAAAATTGGTCTTTACAGGTCGACGCAGGCGGCGAGTCCTGTAAACCTGCAGAGACCTGTAAAGACACTTTACGGTCGTGTATCGTACGTACTTTTTTTTCAACCGACCAGAAAAAACATTTTAGTTACAGTAACATTCGTGGCATATCGGACAAAGCGTTTTTGTTTCTCACTTCATTACGACCAGGCCTCCAATGTCTAGTGGAGAATCCAGACACCAACAGACCTGTTTCATCCTTATTAGGAATCATCAGGGAGTCAGTCGTAGGATTGTACCAGGCAGTTGAAGCTACACAGGCACCATGCACACCTCTCGAATTTAAAACAAAAAGTTTGTAATCCGCGGAGATGTAGTACCTGTGTGCGCCACCTGTCGAATAAACCGAGAAACAAAAAGTGCAGAAGACCGTAAATACAGAATCCTGTACCTTTCAGCAGGTTATAAAGAAGAAACCTGTAAAAGTATAAGGTCACTGTAACATGACTATTTAAAAAGAGGTAACGTTCGCAGCAGCACCGCCCCCAATTGGAGCTTCATACTACATGGCCCTAATTTTAAGGCATCAGCAAGCAAGCAGGAGGCTTGTTGCGCAGAACTAAAAAGCCAAAATTTTTTAAAAAAAAACAAAGTGAAACTCGTATCCGAAATAAAAATTAAAGTAACATTCGTTGCATATCGGACAATTTTGATAACAATTTAATTTTGACGTTTTTGTTTCTCGGTTTATTCGACAGGTGGCGCACACAGGTACTACATCTCCGCGGATTACAAACTTTTGGTTTTAAATTCGACAGGAGTGTTTTTTTTTTAAATTTTAGTACCTAACACTTTCATCAACGCCTAGCCGCGTTCTGCTTCTTGTTGGCCAGATAGCCATTGCCGCTAACGCCAGTAGTTTTTAAGATCAAAACTAAAGAAAAACAAGTAAACTTTTGTGGTTAGAAATCATTTTTGTACTTTTAATTTGTGCAAAATTGTAAAAAATATTAGAAAAATTATAGTGTAGTGCCTATTAGCTTCAGACAGCTAATTCAGTGATGACTGACGACCAGTTCTGGTCGACAATTTTTTTAAATTTTGGAGCTTTGTAAGCAATTCCTTGCTTTGCTAATGGAAATTGCAACATATTCTTATTTTTTATCTAGTATTGACTAGATGGTAATCATCAATTTGTGTAAACACATGCAAATGAACATAAAAAGTCACTCTCACTCTTTTTTGAGACAAAAACACATCTTCTACGTTGGTCGACCAACCCCAAAAGCAAATGCCGTATCTTAAACGTGACTATCTCAGCATAATATACCATAATCAGTTGTTTCGTTGTTAACGTGTATTTGAAATTTTTGAACTTATAGCATACCGAGTGTAACCTCTAAACTAACATTTCACAGTGGTACTTCCAATTCAAGTTTTTGTCAATATATATTCCCAAAAATTTTGTCTGGTCGACTTGTTGATACTTTCTATCATTTAGTGTAATATTTAAAGTATCTAACTTTTTTTGCGGATTATGAAACTGAATTAAATCTGTTTTATTCATATTAAAATATAAAGAATGCTTATGAAACCAACTTTCTAGGTTTAAGAGAGTCGTTGCACAGTAGTTCACCGTTAAGTCCTCTGTTTTTTTCTGAAATGACAACTGATTTATCATCGCAGCAATTTGGTAAAAAAGCATTAGATACTGCTGAGTCCACATTGTTGACGTAAATAATAAAAAATACGGGACCCGATACGGAACCCTGTGGAACGACCATAACAAAGTCCCTAACTGCTGAACAAACATGTCTGAGATCTCCTCTCTCCAGACTAATCAGTTCCACGTAGTGGGTACAACCACTCAAAAAGGATCTAGCCCAATCAAGGGGAGCGCCCAAAACACCCACATTTTCTAACATGGAAAGTAGCAAGTTGTGGTCTACGCAGTCGAAAGCCCTGCTTAAATCGCAAAAGATTCCGACAACACGATCTCCTGCGTCTAAACCATTGGAGTAGGCGTTATAATTTCATGTTTTTCGAAAAAACTCAATAGCCTTTCCAAGAAACAATTTTCGAATATTTTAGAGAAACAATTTTCGAATATGTTAGCCAACTTATCAAGCAAAATAGTGATAAACAACTCATGAATGGCAGATTTCTAGGTTTGTTATTTATTTACTTATTAAAAATATGCCACCAATATATCTTCATTAATTTTCTTAACATATTTTAATTCTTACCAGTTTATAAACGCATCAAAGTTCCGCTGGTAGCGTTACATTTTTCAGGCAGCAAATGTGACTCTAGAAGCAGCTTCTATTTTTTCCGCCTTCTTTAACATTTCTCTTTGATTTTTATATTAGGGTATTATTTCCCTTATTTGTTTTCTTATTCTACCTTTGCATTACGAATGTTTTGTGTGTTCCATCAAAGATGGATGAAGCATTCATTTCTGTAGCGTAGCTTTGTGGTGAGGCGAGAATAAATTCATCTCTTGTGTGCCGCAGTACGCCACGCTGGCCGATTTAAAATTTTGTAAATAGGAAGACGAAAATCCCGTTTTTTTTATTGCAACCCGTGTGGTTTTAAAATCCACAAGTTTTTTTCTTCGTGTATAGATATAGCCTTGGGACGATTTTTCCTTTTTTAGATTAAAAATGAGGCGACTAAAAAATCCACTTAACCCATACCTTCAAAGTAAGACAGTCGTATGCTCGCAGCACGCTTGCTGGTTCGTTTGAGAATTCATATAAAAAAATTAGAAACAAAAACACATCTGCGCCCAAATAATTATTGATATGTCCAACTTTTTATCCAAAACTCTTGTTTGTGTGTTTCTTTGGTTTTTCGGTAAAAAACAACTTTTTTATGAAAAAAATATTTAAAGCAATTAGTTTTTTCTTCATCCAAATGGGTCTTACATATTCAATCTTGGTGCCTCATCAATTTTATAAGTCACGAGACGCCACTGGAAGTCAATTTTTGTAAACAAAAGTAGGCTTTGCTAATGGAAATTGCAACATATTCTTATTTTTTTAGAAGTGTCAAAACTGCCAAACAAAGTCAAAAGCTGTCAACAAGAAGTCATAGCAAACTTAGTCAAAAATGGGATCGGAAAAGGATCAAGGGAACAGAAAAATTGAACCAAAAGGTCCTTTCTTGAGACTATTTTCCGGACGTTTGAAAAAAAAATATTTTCCGAAAAATTTAATACAAGAAAAAAACGATATTTTTTTTTAGAGAAAAGCCTATTGAGGGATATACAGAGAAGATAAAAAAAAAAGCTGAGACCAGATTCTAAATTAGTATTTTTTTAAAATCTCACTCTGACCGACTTTCGCATCCTGTGCAATGAACTTCGAAATATAGACAAGACAGACACCGTCTTGGCTTTGACGCTTTGGTCTAAAAATAAGTGGAAAATTTTAAAATTTAACTCCAAAATAGCTTTTGTATGTTAAAACCATCGACATAAAAACCTTTTAGGAAACGGAGAATAACAAAAAATGTGCAATATCGTGGATTCGCCAAATTTTGATTTTGAAAAGGGATTTTGCAAGGGGCTTATTATAATGGCTGCCTCTTCTTTTTCCCTACTTAACGAAATTAAACTAGTTCCGTCATTTAATATATTTAAAATGAAGTCTCAGAAGCTCCTTATTGACTTAAGTCCTTACGACATTGACGAATTTTTTAACAAAATTTATTTGTAATTTATTGTTGTTGTCTTTTTACTTGTTTTTGTTTTGTTTTTTATGAAATAAATTTAAAAAAAAATACAACTATGTAAGTCTTTCACATCAATTTTTTTTAAATTTGATTTTAGGTTTAAATTAGATTTTTTTTTATCGAATAGTTTTAGGTTTTTTTGACTCACTTTCTATGTATTTATGGGACGCCGACGGTTTTTCAGAATGTGCAAAATCAAACCCGTTAAATAAAAGAAAGTTCAATTATAAAATCATTCACAATAGGAACAGCAATTCATTAAACCAATTTTTTATCCGAACCTTATTTCTTCAGAACCGTTTTTAATCAAACCATTGTTCATCAAACTCATTCAATATCAAACCCAAAATTCGTAAAACCCGTAATTTATCATTACATTACATCATTACACATTACATCATTTACAATTAATTGCGCATTCGCCAATAACACATCAACCGGAGGCGTACACGCGGGTGGCGCAGCAGAGCGGCGTTTTGATGCATTTGTCGCTGTAACGCGCGTATACTTACAGGTTGCGTTCAATAGTTTGTGGATAGATGTCACTAGCATTCACCCGTCTTGCATTCATGTGTTATTGGCAAATGCGCAATCAATTTAGCAAAAATTTTCTGAAAAATTACGGATTTTACGAATTCCGGGTTTGATGACGAATTGCAGTTTCTATGGTGAATCGTTCTTACGATGAATTTTTTTATTAAATACGGTTTGATAAATTCCTGCCATATAGCGTTCTATTTATCCATATATAACAATTTCTATTCTATTTTATTCTAATACAACGCTTATTTGTTAAAAAGTATTACAAATGATTAATCAACAGTAAAATCAGTTTGACCCATATGGCATTTGAATAGGAATCAAAGCAGTCGAAAAATTTCAGGGTCGATAAATCGAAAAGATCCAATTCGGAATTCTTTTGGCTGTTTTTGCTAAAATTAGTCTCTAATCATAGTATACTAGGTTAAAAGCCAGCAAGGACAATACAAACGACGATAAAAATAATATAAAATCATTTTTAACTTATGAGCCAAGTATAAAATCTGACAGTATGGTCGCGATTCTTCAAAAACCGTCGCCCTTACAAAAAATCTCACGATTTTTAAACACAAGTTTACACTAACTGCTTTTTTTAAACCGTCAGAAAATCTCGCCCTTATAAAAAATCTGACGATTTTTAAACATAAGTGTACACTAACTGTTTTTTTGTCAGGACTTATTTGCTAATATTCCTTAAAATTTAGTTTATTAATAATCTTTCAGTAAATAAAACACTTTTTTTATTTAAAAATGTGTTTTATTAAGCTTATTTTTGTGTAAACAAACCTTTAAAACTTTTAACAAACAAAACCATAGATAGCCACGGAATATGTTGCTGTCACTGCTTAGAAAAGTCACACAAATGCTGTCTTTCCTTTTACATGGTGAGAATTTTCTACACTTTTTGATGTCATTTCGTTTCCTTTCAACACAAAATAATTGATTGTATGGTGGAGTATCCGTGCTTTCTAACACCAAGTTGGTAATAAAAATGTAGTCTGGACGTTAGAGGAAGATGAAATTCTGATTGATTTTGGGAATTGCTGTTTGTTATCATTGCCAAATCAAAATCATCCATTTTATTTCTGCAGTTAAAAAACGTCTTAAGAAAATATTGTTTTTAACAATGAACTAACTGAAAATTGAATAACAATGACCCAAGTAGCATTTGGACGTCAAACGACGTCCTCTACTCGTTGGCTTAAAAACAACAACGTTGGCAAGCGGACTACAAATCTCATTCCATACGACCCCAATCCGACCTAAATGGGGAATACAAAGTCGGGTCGGCTCGACGTCGCTAATTTTACAAAATGGTATAGTAGTTTACCTATGACGACGCGATAATACGTCCGCGAGATTACGTAATTTTATATTATTTAATTGATTACCTAATGTGGTACTAGTTTAGTAAATTTTAGGTGAAATATATATTAACGAATTATACCTCACAAAAAAATAAATGGCCACCTTTTTATTTCATTAACAATAAAAGTTATGTTACTAAAAAGGGCATTTTAGCGAGTAATCTAGAGCGAAATATTTCTGCGAGGGCCACTTTACTGACAAAGTTGGTCAAGATGGGGCGAAAAATAACTCCTACTCTTCCAAATTAGCACAAAATAGCAAAAAGAAAAAAATATTTAAAAAAATATATTTTTTTTAAAGCACTATTTCGTTTGTAATTATTACTAAAATCATTCAAGAATAATACTAAACGCATGTTTAAGGCATTATTAAGTCTCTTTTATTGTTTTGTTTTCAAGAAAAACAAGAAAAAAATTGTTGTTCATAATGGCTGACCAAGTTTGCAACTCCAAAATGGCCGAATTTGGGCTGGTATAGTACTTTTAGCAATTTATCTCCAATTTGGACAAGGACACCGATTTGCAGTCCTAATTTTATCCAAATAATCTAACCAGCCAACGTTAAAATACGTAATACGTGCAAACGTTCGGAATCCGCCTCCGTTCTTCATTGGCCATGTAACCAAAACTGACTTAGAAGAAGAATGACAGTTTAGCTGAACATAACCTAGAAAAATATTAACCGTTTTCCTTGTTTTCTGCTTAATCTGATCACACACAAAATTGCATAGTGCATAGCATGCTGCATAAAAAGTTCAATCTTATGGAAATATATCTATGTATATGTAATATGGCGGCTGCAAATCCGTCTCTGATTGGTCGAACTGTTATGCGATGTGTTATGCAAGTTTGTGTGTGATCAGCCTTAAAAACACGGATTATTTTAAAATTGTATTTATTAAAGCACTGAATGAGCTCGAACCTGTCCCGCAGATGTGGGAGAAGGATAACAATTGGTGGTTCCCCATCAAAAAAAGCGACATTAAACAGTATCAGTGTAACCCCACCAATGCTCCAGATACAGTGGACTGGAAGAAATATAAGTGCGAGCTGAAGGTCCGTCAGATTTTTGGTTGGCAGCAAGCCAACAAATTGTGCAATTTGATGTCCCAGATGCAAAATTGTAGGTTAAGTATCCCTCTTTTTCTTCGTTCCTTTTTTGGTAGGCATCCAAATAAGGGCCCTGAAATGCGATGTCGATTAAGGTAACAAGACCGACGATGTTTCGTGGTCGATTTAAGTATAGGCGTTAAAAAATTCGTAAACTGACGTGAATCCGTCTGGGCAAATATTTGTCCAAATTACGTTGCCTATTTTGACGTCGTTTAAGGTTCGCATATGCGTACCTGATTAGGTAACCATCGGATTTTATTACTTTTATTTATTATTATTGTCGTTTGACTTACTAGTAGACAACTTTATTTTGTTACTGATACGACGTCGCTTTATGACAGATTAGGTTGGAATACGAATAAATGCTACTTGGGGAACTAATTGAAAATACTAGGGAAATTTTGGAACGCTTAAAATTTTGACAACTTTGACAGCCGCTGTGATAGTGTTTAACAACCACTACCACTATCACGCATCGATTTTACCAGTTTTTGGAACACATTAAAAACTGTCACTTTTTAAAAAATTTAGAGATGAGAAAAAATAAAAAATTTGGTTTAATTTCACAAAATAAGTGTTTATATTTGTTTGAAAGTTTGAGACAATGATGTGTTTGAAATTAACTCTGTGTTTCGGACTTCCATTGTCTATATTTTATTTATACACGACGTTTCGATCAGTACAATCTCTGATCGTCTTCAGGTGCAAACAGTTTGCAGTAATTACCACAACCACTACGAAGTGTCAAATAAGCGTTCCAAAATATCCCTATTGTTTACATTAAATTACATCAGTCCGCAACTCTAGAGCGGCCTTTAAATTCGTTGGCCGTTTCGATCGCAATGTTACGGCCGCTTTATTATGGCAACGCTCTTCTAGGAAACCGTAGCTTGACATCGTTGGGATAAATATTAAGAACCCTGTTTTTTTTTTTAAGCCAAGTAATAAGTAAAAATCGCCACTCCAGAATTATGACGGGTGAGATTTTCTATTGTTTTTGAAGAATCACGACTCACCTGAATAATTACTTGGATACAGTCGGAAAAACTCTGATTACACACGGTGTCCAAAAGTAACGATAGCTCTAAATATCCCCAAAACCAAAAGAATCACAAGAGTTAAATTTTACATACTTAAGAAATTTGATATTTTTTACGTTTTTCATGCATGCATTTAAAAAAAACTGGGTTTGGATTTGGTCTTAATTCTAGATTTGTTGTTGTAATTATGTCATAAATGCGCCGCATGCGAAAATTTTTAGAAAATGATACTAAAAGTGCAGTTTTTTAAAACGTTTGAAATACCCTTGACAAAAACTGCTTAAAATTAAGATAAAATTTTAACAATTTTTTTGCGCTTTTAACAGAACATCTTTTAAATATTTTAATCTTTTTCTCTTTTTTTATGAATTATAAAAAAGACTGGGTTGGGTTAGCTGCCAAAGGGCTTGGGTTGAGATGGGATAAAAAAAAATTAAAATAAACCAAAATTGTAACAATAAATGTTTTATAGCGACGAAGCCAAAATTTTATGCTGTATACCAGAAAATAAAAAAAAGCTAAAATTGTGACAATCAATGACTTTATAGTGCCGCAGACAAGTAATTAGTAAGAATTAGCCTTTTTCTGTTATTTAATTTTTATAATTTAAATACAGTGTGCCCCAAAAGTCTGGAACCATGGATTTTTTAGGAAAACTGGGTTTTAAAAAAAAGCCTTATGTAGGTTCATATAAGGTAAAAAGGCGGTTTTAAAAAATAGATAACCCTTTTATACAGGTTGACCCAAAAATAAGATATGACACAAACTTCACTTTTTTTTTTAAATTGGACACATATCCTGTATAAAAGGGTGTTCATTTTTTAAAACCGCTTTTTTTACCTTATATAAGGCTTTTTTTAAAAAACCCATAGTTTTCCTAAAAAATCCATGGTTCCAGACTTTGGGGACACTCTGTACTTATTAAGACCTGCAATAGAAAAAAATGCATTATGACCTTGTGACCTTATTGTTTGTCGTTTTGTTTTAAACTTAGGTAGATTCTTTTGAACGCAAGCATTCTTTAAGTTTTTATAAAAAAAATATCCTAAAAACAACTTTAAAATCTATGTATTTCATTAATAAATTGGATTGGCATTTGAGTCTGCTTGGCTACAAAGCCAAGAAACGAAAATTATAAAAATGTTATAATCCGGCATTTATACAGTGTCGGTAATGAGTTGAGTAGAAAAGCTTTATATAATAGACACTCAAAGTAAATATTTAAACGCATCGGTATGCACTTGTCTATGCTATGTCTCATTCTTGGGTACGCCGCGCACTCTTCTAAAGGGCCAAGATGTCTCTTATGGAGTCGTGCCCCATATACATGCGGAAGAGATGTTTTTTTCACTCACCGGTTGTGTCCAGTTAGTATGCTTGTCAACCAGTCCTTTTGGGAATTCAAAAAACGCCACACTTTTGTCAACGGCGATTTGCCGAACTATTTACACTCCCTCTGTTGTGTTTTTGTTTACAATGGAAATTTCACAGTTTTGAGGACAAGAATCACGTACCTTTAATCAGCATTTTACAAAATTTGATGCAAAAATAATTAAAAAAAAAACTATCAAATAATTATTCTGAACAGCTATGCAGTCCCTGCAAAACAAATATCGTCGTCGTTGTTTACTTGTAATCCAGTGCAAGTTATGTAATTAGAAACAAAGAGAGCTTGGGAAAGATCTTGCTAAAACTCCTACATTAGATATGGAATTGGTTTTCGGGGATATTCAACGCAAAAGTAAATTCAGACAGTGTTTGTTTTACAGAAAAGAGCCGTTCGTTATATTTGCAAAAAAAAATAGAAGAGAGAGAGAGAGAGAGAGTAAGCCATTATTTAGACAAGAGGAAATATTAACCGTACCGTGTATTTTTATTCTTGAGTCGGTTAGTTTGTTGCTTTTAAAAAATTTTCAGGGTTTGTCAGTGAAAGAAATTACAATCTTCGAAATTATAACTTGCCTCTACCAATACAAAACTTACTAATTTACGAAAGTATCAAATTATTTAACCACCTTTCTGCAGAGCTAAAAAGTGTTGAAGAGTATAAATGTTTTCGTCTTAGTGTAAAAAAATATCTAGCTGCCAAAGCATATTACAGCCTAGGAGAATTTTATGAATTATAGTTTTTAATCGAGTGTATATTATATTTCAAAGTACCTCTATATTTTTTAGCTACTTTAACTATTATACTTATGTTTTTAGTACTGTTTTTAAAAAAATGATAATGTTGTTTAAGTGTTTATTTTATTTTTATTTTAAATGTTGGTAACAAAGTCCTTTAACCTTAATGTATAATTAGTTTCTTCAATATTTTTAACCTGTCTTTTGGTAAAGCCATGATGATAATTTAAGGCTTAAAATATTTTAGCATAATTTAAGAGGTAACGTTTTTGTTTAAGCAATTTTTACTATGTTTTTCACGTTTTTATGCCATGATTTTGCTCACATTTTAAAGCATTCTTTCCAAACTTTCGATTTCTAGAATAAAACACAAAATTTTTTTAAGTTTTTACTGTTTTTTTAGCGTTAAAAAAAAGTACTGGCAAAAAACATTTTTTTCTTTGTTAAAATGAAAAATGTTTAGAGAGAAAGGGCAGAATTTTCGAAGTAGATGGAGAGATAATTTAGCGAAGTGAAAAAATATTTAAGGTTTTTTTTAGAGAAAGATGCAAATAATTTAAGTTGTTTAATAAAAAATTCTGTTATGTCATCTGTCTGTCATCTTTAGTGGTGTCGTGCATATGATTTTTATTTTGCCATTTGAAAATTGTAATTTTTCAACGGATAAAGTGTGTAAGACATAAGGTACAGTCTTTAAATTTATCAAAAAACGTGTCCTACTAGAAGTGTATTTAAGCACATCTAAAACTCATTTAACGGGTATTTAACTAAATTATTTTAAGGGTCATCATGGCTCTACCATTTTAGATTATGTGTTTTTTTATTGTGATGCTTAGCTATAAGTATAATTTTAAAGTTTTACTTTTTTTGCTTTGTCAATAAGATTTTAAAATTTTTGACAATAAAGCTTATTTTAATTGATTAATTAATTGCATCAGAAATTATTGAAATTTATAAAAAAAATCAGAGAACACAATGATTAAAACGGCTCAAAAAATCAACACTTAAAATATACTTAAGTTTCTCCAAGATTGCAGTGGTATCGGCACAAAAACTCTAACAAAAAGAATAATTGAGCACTCACGGTAAAAGAACTGCATTCCCTCAAATGGACAGATACACTGAACTGGGGTAGGAGAGAATGCAAGAGAGCGCGAAGTGGCTTTAGTGGAAAGATGAAAGAAGGCGCGGTATAGAGCAAAAGGGGTTCACGAAGGCCTATTTGTCAGGCAACGAGCTATCCCGAATTTGTACTACTGCTACTTCCCCTTGATTTTGCTTGCCGTCATAGTATAATTCGTTCTCTTATTGTTATTTATATTTATTTTTAAATATTCTAAGACCCGTAAAATTTAATTAAATATAAAACTGAGTTGGCCACCTTATCAAAATTGATTTATCCGCATTTTTGCCAGGCCATCGAACGAACGGAAATTTCGTCTTGCCAAAATTTCCGTTTTCCACGATAGAAATTAATAAAATTATATTAAGAGTAGAGATTTTTTTTCTGTCAGTTAATTCGATATATTGAAACATTTCAATCGGTGCATTAGAAAGAAATTTTAGCTTATTCGGCAAAAAGTCAGCCTTCTATTCAAAATTCAGCCAATTCTGATGTTTATTTGACTCTAAAAAGTATGTATAGCACACGTTTTGAACGTAAAAAAAATAATCTCTACTTTTAATAAATTGTCGCACAGGTCCGAAAAAAATTGACACATTTATATTTATGACAAGCATCAGACGAAGAAATTGTAAGGTTAACGAACTCCAAAGGCCATAGTTTAAACCCAGATATTAAAGAAAAACCAGGGAAAATTAAACATTAGAATTAGCTGGCATTTTGCAAGATTGTTAATTTTTAAATTCTAAAAAAAAATAGTATTTGAATAATTTTTCGATAGAAAAAATCTCTTTCTCTTCAAACTAAGTGCGGTTTATAACAAACCCGTTTTTAAAAAATTGCCCGAGAATTATCAACGATTTCCTCTGAATTTTTAACGAAAAACATGCAAGTTTTTTTTCTAAAAGCCCGGGCACCCTGACAGAGAAAATCAAGGATCGTTAATTGTTGCTTTCCAATTTGGGAGGGAAATGTATATAGTTTAAAGGTAATAATATAGATCGCAGTAATGTTCCCATGTTAAGTCGAGGTTATTTGGCGGATTTACTGGCGTTTCATGGTAATTACCGACATGCGTGCAGTGTTGCGGAAAACTATTTCCCTTGATCATAACTATGACTCTTAAGGCTAAAACTAAAAAAAAATATATTTTTTTAAATTAATCTGGTTTTACTTAAAATCTATATGTTTGTGGTGGATTCATAATGTTGAAACCACTTTTTTGCATTTTTCGCCTCACGAACTTTACCTCAAGAAAATGCAAACGAATTTAGAATTCGATTTAAACTTATTTTTACAAAAAATCTAGGTCCCCAAATTTTGACTATTGATTCATGATTTTGGATCATTGTAGCAGTAATTTATCTTGGGTAGTCATTGATCACCCAGCCCAAACTATTTTAGTGACCACCTTGTATTTTTGTATTAAAAAGCATAAAATTTGTATTTTTTGTGTGTTTCCCTTGTGGAAAAAGGCTAAATATCAAAAAGTACTTGGCCAATCACAAAAAGAAAACCACGGATCGAATCATAATTTCTTTCTGCGTTTTATGTATTATGTTTTATGTTTATTAAAGATAAGAGTTGTCATGAAAACCGAGATAAACAGGATGGTTACACCAAATTTTCCAAAAACATTCGCAGATTCAAGATAGCTTTTCTGATTTTATTTATTTTTAGGGAGGTTATTCGTTCGGGCTAAGATAAACTATATTTAAATCACATAATTTTCAATATTATATCCAAAAATATTATGTCCAAAAAACGACTTTAAATTAAAAGTTTTTAAAATTATATCCAAAAATATTATGTCCAAAAAACCGTTTTCCTGTAATTATACAGGGTGAGCCAGCAGTGAAGGGTAAAGTTCCAAAAATGGCCGTTTTGGACCTTGGTTTATGAGAAAACTATAAGGTTTATAAAAAATTCCTGTGGAAATATGATTATCAAAAATTTTCATTTGAAACTTACCTTCGTAAATATTCGGGGTGACCCAAAAAAAAAAAAACGTTTGAAAATACCCTTAATCGCACCCGTTAAAATTGAGTTTCAAAGAAGAGTTACACAATAAAAGTATGTTTTTGAGGCAATACCAGGAATTTGAAAATATTTTTTTCCAAGGTAACAATCTTCAAATTTTTGTACAGGGTGACTGTTTATAGAGAGACGCAGGATGGCCATGAGGTCCTTTTTTTAAATGGGACACCCTGTATATTTTTTTAAATTTCGATAGATCTTTTTTTCTGATTCCAAAAATATACCACATGTTACCATTGTCTTGAATGGTCATCGAGCAAATTCACAAAAACGTTGCCATAAGAGTGATGTGTTGAACCACCTACACTATTTTTCCTTGGCTAACATATTGCCCTTATGACAAATTATTTTTGATTTTACTCGAGAACCGCCAAAAATAAACCCTACATATAAAAATTTTATAAAATACGAGTATACAGGGTATTCAATTAAAAAAAACAGAACCTCATGGCCACTCTGCGTGTAGAGTGTGATTAAAGAAAAAACTGAAAATGTTGTAACTTCTTGTGACAAATAACAAAAAAGTTTTCCCAAGTGGAACTTTATAAACGGTCACCCTGTACAGGATCAGCCAAAAAATGGTCTTTGGAAGTCGCTAAATAAATTATAAATCGAATTTTACATATGATTCTCTTGACCACGATCTACTTATTTTTTTTCAGGGTAAGTCAAAACTACGCTCTAATAAATTTGAAAGCTGAAGTTATATTATTCAGGATTTCTAACCATTATTTAGCCAAAAATACAAATTAATGTATGACAGTGTTTTAATATTATGACTCACCCTGTATATATATATATGAATAGTATTCATCAATAATATTAAGAAAAATAAATAGATAGTGGTCAAGAAAACAAAGATAAGTGGCAAATAAAAATCGAAAGGATTTTTTTTAAACCTTATATTTTTCTTATAAACCAAGGTCCGAAACGGTCATTTTTGGAATTTTATCCTTCATTGCTGGCTCACTCTGTACAATTACAGGAAAATGGTAATGACAAAAATGTTGTTCTGGACCTTCTCTATCACATAAAGAAAAAATTACAAAAATTGACCAATATTTTAAAAACTTGCATTTAAAGTCGTGTTTTGGACACCCTGCATAATATTCAAAATTACGTTTATTTAAATATAGTTTATCTTTGCTTAGCGAATAAAATCCCTAAAAATAAATAAAACCAGAAAAGCTATATTGAATCTGAGAATTTTTTTGGAAAACGTATATAATTTGGTGTAACCATTCTGTTTATCTTGGTTTCCATGGCAACCCTTATCTTTAATAAACATAGAACATAATACATAAAACGCAGAAAGAAATTATCTTTCGATCAGTTGTTTTCTTTTTTCGATTGGCAAAGTACTTTGTTGATATTACGCCTTTTTCCACAAGGGAAACAGACAAAAAAATGCAAATTTTAAGCTTTTTAATACAAAAATACAGGGTGATCACGAAAATAGTTTGGCCCAGATGATCAATGTCTACCCAAGATAAATTACTTCTATAATGATAGATATAGATATTATAGATATGGGGCCTGGACTAAATCGGAAGAAAAATTTATTAAACTTTATATACCCATGACATTTTTTTATCAACTTAGAAGGTTCAGTTAACCCTTACATTATAGTACGGAGTTACGGATTGCCCAAAATTAGTCAACCAAATATTTCTTTTGGCATAAACTCGCAAAATACTTACTTAAAATTTTAAATTCTCAACACTTTTTAGAAAAACTATACTACATATTTTCAGTGGGAAAGTGATTTGTTCAAAAGGTTTTTTTTGATGGCAATGGGCTCTCCACTTTCTCCTCTGATGAGTAATATCCTTATGGAAGATTTTGAAAGTCACATTTTGGAAGAATTTAATTTTAAACCGGTTATTTGTTTTGGCTATGTAATGATGTTTTTAGTATTTGGCCACACGATTTAAATAAACTTAATGATTTTCTTAATTTTATGAACGGTAAAAAACCAACAATAAAATTTACTTTAAAAGTAGAAAACGATAACAAAATTTAATTTTTAAACCAACAAATATCTAAATTTTAACTCAAATCATTCGTCATCGGTTAAAAAAGTAGTAATAAAAAGTCTATACGATAGGGGCAAAATAATTTGTTTACACAATTTTACAAGAAAATTAAACCACAAAAGAAGTCTTAATTAAAAATTTGTATCCAAATAACTATCGAAAATTATTTTCGACAAATCGAATTTCCAAGACAACGCGAACTTAGAATAATGACAACCCACAAATTTAATAATCCCTTTCATACCAGGTATTTCGGATAAAATTAAACGAATCGCTAATAGTATAAGAACAATTTAAAAAAAATCAAATACTCGTAAATCAATTTTAACAAAAACAAAACCATTAAATAAAACCAAAAGTAATATTTATGATAAATAATATTAAATAATTCCTTGCGAGTGTGGTAAATTTTATATTGAAGAAACTTCAAGGCCTCTTGAAGTTAAAATAAATGACCATAAGAACCTCAGAAGAGGAGATTGGGAGATGTCTAGAATTTGCCAACATTCTTTTGAGAATAATCAGAGAGTAATGTGGGGAGATACCAGCATATTACAAAAAGAACCCGGTAAAATTAAACGAAAAATGAAAGAAGCATCTAGTATCTATCTAAATGAAGATGAATGCAAAGCTAGCATATCAGTTGATATTTTTAAAAAGGTTTTTTTTTAATAAATTAAAAATAGCATTAGCATCTGCCTGCCGCACGGAAGGTTCCGGGTTCGAATCCCGGCTAGGTGCATAGATATTTTGTGTTTGTCTTTAACTTTGCATAAACTTGACTAACACTGGGCGTTGATCCTATAATGAATGGAATGTCCCACTATACATATATTTATACCGGCCCAATACCTTGTTGACTACTATCGACACACCAAACTGTCAAGTTTTAATTTTTTAAATGTTTTCATTGCACTAACCTTAAGTCTGTGTTTTAAGTCTGACTTAAATGTTCTCTCTCTCTTTTATTGCGTGCTTCTGAGAGATATAAAAACTTTTAAGTCAGACTTAAAACACTGACTTAACGTTGGTGCAATTGGCAATAAAAAAGTTTTTGAAAGAATAATTTCTTTGATAACGGCAGTAGAATTTCTGCCGAAACGTCAGATAAATACTTAGATTTTAGATGCGATTTGCGAGTGTGTAGACGTCATTATTTTTAATGAAAAATTTCTTTAGGAATTTACACCGTGGTTTTAAACATATTTTTGAAAAAAATGCTTAGTGGCTAATCGCCCAAAAAAGTAATATGGTTTTATTATAATTAAGAACAAAACAGAAAAGGTACCGATTCTTAAGTTGGTAATAAAGGCGTGCAGAAAAGTGACACTTTCCGCACGCTTGTAGAAAAAAGTTTTACGGGGCAAAGGTCGTGTTTTCCACAATTTTCCCAATTTTCAAAACAATCAAACATACCATTTGACACTTTGTAGATTGTGTATATACCCGCCTTAAAAGCTACAGATAGCCCAGCAAAATATCGGTAAATTTGCACAGTTAGAGCACCCCTATATTACTGGAAATTGAAAAAACTGCTTAGTCAGATCGAAGGGGATGTAATTTTATTTTTAAACCTTTCGAAATCAAGGATCGTATAAAAGTCAGGGCCAAACATTTTCAAATCGCAAATTGCCTCTCTTAAAAAACTGCGGCAATATATAATAGTAAATAGTAAGTTTATTTTAACACGCATTTCCATGTCGCGTTTTTATACACGGTGTTCTAATGTTCTGTTTTATTTTTGCCCTCTTGCAAATATTTCCGTTAGCCTTTGTGTCCTCACACTATAAGTCACAGTTCGCCTAAGCTACATATTCAAGAGAAAACAATATATAAACTTTGAACTATCTGTATATTTTTGAGATAGAGATACCCCTAGAGGCTATAGTTTCTCCCCAGATTTTAAGTAAAAAAAAGTACAACTGACAACGCCTTGTTCTTTAATTTTTTTAATCTTGCCAGAGTGCACAGGAAAAACTAAACATCAGAATTAGCTGAAATTTTGCAGGGGTGCTTAACAAAAATATCTAAAGGATTTTTATAAATTCTCAATTATTTTTTCTTCAAAATAAAAGCTCTGGTGCTGTCATCTGTCCCAAAAGCCTCAAAATAATTGCGGTTTAGAACAAACCCGATTTACAAAAAAAATTTCCTCTGGATTACATTTTTCCTTTTTATATTTCCTTGCTTCAGCGTAAATAAAAACTTTCCTTTTTTCTAAAAGCGTGCACTCCCGAAAAGAAAACCGATCAATCAATCACACTTCATTGAATTTGGGAGACACACGCAGTTCAAGTGTTGGCCGATAGACCGCAGAATTTATACGATTCCATGGTAACTGTAGGTGTTTTGTCAACAAATTTTAAATCGGGCCGCAGTGTCACAGAAGAGTATTTTTACGTTTTCTGACAGAAAATCATTCGAGGTTATGTTTATCCTTCAAAAATGTGTTTCCAAAAACATTGTTCTAAAACAAATATAAAAACACTCCGCGTGTGCGGTCGCCCGCCGAAAAAGGGCTAGCGCTGCGCGGGCATTACCCCGAGTCTATCAAAGAACCGAGAGAACTTTACCGAACATTCGGCGTCCATAACCCCACATAATTTTGTTATTATTTTGATTCAACCATTTTTTTTAAATTTAAATTATTGCGGGATATTTATGTGCAATTGTACTAGTGAAATCTTGGAATGTAAAGGATAGATTTTAGAACCTCAGTTTCAAAAACACACGGATTATTGAGTACTAACAAAACAGGTCAGTAAAGCTCCATTTAGAGGTTGGAAAGACTCTTGCTAGTCGTTGACGCTCCTGTTTAAAATAGAATACGATTATTTCGTCTAGCGCCAGTAGCCGATTTTTAAATCTGCATGCTTTTAAGTTAACTTGTAGCGGGAATGTTTCCAATTCAATTATAAATGCAACCTTAAACATTACACCCAGTTACTTTAATACGTAGTTGGGTAGCGTTTTTTAGCAGGTAATTCTGCAATAAATGGTTTTCTTTTATTTTAGTATTTTTCTTGGTTTTTTAGCGACACAAAACGCGAAAAGTCAAAATAAGTAACCTAACCCCAAATTTTTGACCAGGTGCTAAAAAATCTCTAGTGTCCCACTGTCTATAAACATAAATAAAGTCTCCGCGTTGCCATGGAAAACAAATTCAATGACGCAAAATTTTGCAAACAAATCAGGTCGACATAGTTAAATTGATTTCCCATACAGTGTTGCTAAAAATTCCCCAGATTGTAACTACGACCTTAAATAGAAAAATTGAAATCTTTGACGTAGCTGTTTTTTGAGGGGGCATTTTTGGGGCCAATCCTAATTTTTTTTTGTGCGATCTCCTGTTTTTTATATAAAATTTAAAATTCTTATAAAATTTGTTTTTTAAAGATACCCCATTGCCAATGTGCCCTGTATATAGCTTTCTGGCCGCGGACATCCCCAGTAAGGCCCTGGTTCTAACTAGGCCTTCACATTGACATAGGACATGTAATGAGGTTTCTTCTTCTTTCTTCTTATTGAGTTTGCAGTGACAAGCTTCCTTTCCTTACTAAAAATGAACTTTAATGAACTGTTTGGCCTGTCTTTGTCTAGGCGTTTGCTCCCACAGAACTTTCGTCTCTTTGGTGAGCCACTCTTTAATAGGCTCTAGCGATCCCACAAAATGGTTCAGGCCCTGTGAACTTTATTGCCGAGGCTTGTCTGGCCAATTCATCGGCTTTTTCGTTTCCAGAATGTCCCCGATGTCCTGGGACCCAGTCTAGTGTCACTCTTTTTGTGCTTGCCAGCCTATTTAGAGCTGTTCTGCAGTCCCAAACCAGTTTGGACGTCACTTGCAGTGCTTTAAGTGCAACTTGACTATCTCAATAGGGTGGTCCACAAAATTCCGCATTTTTTGGATTGGCTGAAACTTTGGACTTGATTACTCGATTTTGAAATATATTGGCTTTTTGGATAAATAAAACGTGAGAGTTTTTCGATTCGGTTAAAAATTTTAAACTTCTAAAAAATTCAAGATGGCGGACAGTTTTAAAAAATGGGTAATTTTCACCCCCCATGAAAAAAATGTATGTGCGACTCTGAACAAACTCTAAAGCTTTCAATACAAACGCTCATTGTTTCTGTGTAAATTGAAGTATCATTTAATTAACTCAGTTGGGAAATAAAAAAGTTATAAAGATTTTTGACTACGAGTGTTTTGTCTTCGCATTGAAACAAATCACAAAATTACATACATTTTCCATTTGCTATATATTTTAACCTAATTATTTAATTAAGAAAAACACTCAGAATCTAAATATCCGTTACTTTTTTATTTTTTATCCCGATATAATTAGGTGATACCTCGATATACGAAGAAAAAATGGAAATTTGGAAATACTAATTTATATTTTGTCCAGTGCCTTACTGAAAAAAATAAGGCATGTAAAACCTAACTCTTTTTAAAACTATCCGCCATGCTGATTTTCTTTTCATGTGAAATTTTGAACAAACGGACGCAACTCTCATGTTTTGTCTCTTTAAAACAATATTTTTAACTTATAGTAATTGAAAAAATATGTACTTAATTTTGTGATTTTTTTCCAATGTTAAGCCCAAACACTCATAATCTAAAAGCTTATAACTTTTTCATTTGTCAACCGATTTAACTAAATGATACGTGAATATACCCATAAACAATGAGCGTTTGTAGTGAAAGCTTTAAAGTTTGTTCATTGTCGCACATTTTTTTTTTAGGTGGAGTGAAAATTACACATTTTTTAAAACTGTCTTGGATTTTTGAGAAATTTTAAATTTTCAACTGTATCGAAAAAGTATCACGTTTTATCTTTCTAAAAAAACAATATTTTTAAAACTCGAGCACTTATGTCAAAAGCAATAGACAATCCAAAAAGTGCGGAATTTTGTGGCCCACCCTATATAACTACCGAATGAGAGTTTTCCTCTATTCTTTGCATTTCTTCGGCATAGTGATGTATTGCCGCTGCTTCAGCTTGGAACACTGTTCAATCGTTTGTCAGGCTTATAGAGACTAGTCTCGTATTTTTGCCCGTATATGCCATCTGTGACACCCTCGTCGGCCTTGGAGCCGTCTGTGTACCAGATGGATTCTGCTTCGAAAGGAGGACCTCCCTCCCAGTCGGCTCTATCTGGAATTTTGACTTTGTATTTATTTTCGAAATTGTACTTGCAGACTATTACGTCGCTCGGCAATCACAGTATAGGATCTTTTTTGAGCTCGTTTTCAAGTCTTTCATGCTCAGTTCCATGTGAACTGATAATGGGTGCTTGACCCCGCGTTAGCCTGTAGTGCTTCGTGCTTCTGCCTGGATGAAGACATGCAGAGGTGGCAAATTCAGTAGAACTTCAAAAGCTGCCGTTGGGGTGGTCCTCATAGCACCCGTGATGCTTAGGCAGGCTTGTCTTTGTACCCTATTCAGGAGTGCTATGGCCCGGGTCTGTTTGGTCCTCGTCCACCAAGCCACCGAACCATAGGTTATTATTATGGTTATTATTACCACCTTTGTATATAGCCATAAAGTCATCTTGGGATTTAGCCTCCAGTTTTTCCCACACAATTTCCTGCATCTGCCCAATGCAATCGATGCTTTTTTGGCTGCCTTGACTATGTGAGATTTCTATATTAGTTTCTGATCAAAGATGACCCCTAGATATTTCACCTCCTTTGTGTATGGAATTTCCGTCCCATTTAGTACTGGTGGTTTTAGACCTTGTAGTACTCTGGGACTATTTGCATCTTTTGTGCATTTATGGACAGATGTTCCTTTTTGCACCAGATATTACGTCACCAAACTTCCTCTTGATGACCACTACTAAGTCATCTGAGTAACCAAGACATACAAAGCCTTCGTTGATGAGTTTCAGGATGTCATCCACTAGGTTCGGCCAGAGCAAAGGTGACAACACCTTACCTTGCGGGCATCCCCTCCTGTTTTGACCTCTATAGTCTTGCTGCCTAAAGTGGACATTATTATCCTTTCTTTTAGGCTTGCTTTTATCCAACGACAGATGCAAGGAGCTACCCCTCGCCGTCATTATTACATAATCTCACAAAATTATGTAATTTTGCGAGAAAAAGTCGAAGTAAACTACCAACGGTCCCGGAGATTGAACCCGAGACCTTCCGTGCGAGCGGCGGCGGTGGTCTAAAAAATCCAACCACCAACTTTATAACCTCAAACACAGATAATTTTGGCGTATTCACCATTTTTCATTTTATTTTAATTAGATCGATCTTAAAAAGTACCTGTACAGAGTTTTAAGCATTTTTTGTGAAACTGAAAAATACTCCGGATCTGCCTGGATTCTGTGAAAAGTTTTTATAGTTTTAGGCAAAGCATCAAATTGCCCAACTTTGACCTAATTTAATCCTTTTCGCATCTCCTACCGTTTAGGTAATCCCCATGGTGAGCATCAAATTAGGAACACCCTGTATACTACCACCAAAAACATTAGTGTGTTTTTCGACAGTTCTTTTTGCCACTTCGTTACCCTTATGGTTATACTGCGTCGTCACAGTACACTGTTATGTTTAATAACAATAACAACGCGCTGTATTATCGTTATCTTATATAATTTTTAGCCCACCATGTGTGACTGTAATTGCAAAAATTAGATATTCAAACCTTATGATATGGGGTAGGTTTAGGTTTGTTATGAGTGGTGCAATTTACAGCTCCCTCCACTGCGACCTGAGATATCTATTGTGACTCATTTCCCCGCCAGACCGGTCTGATGAGCACCCCCTAGGAACCCTTTTGTCGAGGCTAGGGATCTTTAACGTGCTCCACTATCAATATATGGCTCACACGGTACCGTCCTCTTATTGTCCTCTACGAGGGACGGTACGGAATCGTGTTAGCCTGCCTTCTAGCTAACACGGCCTACTCCGTTCCATACGGCGTTTTTCCTTAATCTCACAAATTTATGTAATTTTGCGAGAAAAAGTCGAAGTAAACTACCAACGGTCCCGGAGATTGAACCCGAGACCTTCCGTGCGAGCGGCGGCGGTGGTCTAAAAAATCCAACCACCAACTTTATAACCTCAAACAAAGATAATTTTGGCGTATTCACCATTTTTCATTTTATTTTAATTAGATCGATCTTAAAAAGTACCTGTACAGAGTTTTAAGCGTTTTTTGTGAAACTGAAAAATACTCCGGATCTGCCTGGATTCTGTGAAAAGTTTTTATAGTTTTAGGCAAAGCATCAAATTGCGCAACTTTGACCTAATTTAATCCTTTTCGCATCTCCTACCGTTTAGGTAATCCCCATGGTGAGCATCAAATTAGGAACACCCTGTATACTACCACCAAAAACATTAGTGTGTTTTTCGACAGTTCTTTTTGCCACTTCGTTACCCTTATACTGCGTCGTCACAGTACACTGTTATGTTTAATAACAATAACAACGCGCTGTATTATCGTTATCTTATATAATTTTTAGCCCACCATACCAATATGGTATGGGGACTATTAAAATCGTGAAATTTTGCCTTTTCTTAATTTGATCAAAAATGAGTTACTAAGGTTCCAAAACACCTAAATCGACGAAAAAAATGGTGCTAGAAAGCACGGATAGTCCTCCATACAATCAATTATTTTATGTTAAACGGAAATGAAAATATCTCGAAAACTGTAGCAAAATTTTTGGATAATATTTACGAAAATCAAAATCTGAAAACCGTATATAAACAGCTGGTTTACTTCTAAACTTAAGCTCCCACGAATTTGGACTTTATAACAAAATTTGTAGTCCATATTCATGGAAACTTAAATCTAAAAACCGTATATCGCTACTTGCTTTTGCTCCAAAGTTACAATTTTTTTAAATATATTATCCCCCTTTTCCCCCCTTCATCACCCCAACACCCTACTCAAAAGTTAATCAGTTCATGGTCAGCCGATAGAGGATTTTAGTACCAAATTGTACATATATGACGACATCTTTCAAGATGGCAGGCAAAAATCATAAAAAATACAACTTTCGCAAAAGGGGCATGATTATACTTGACTCCATATAACTCGAGGACGAGGATTCCAAAAAAAATACTTTTAAGGTCATCCGACCTTAAATGATCTTAAAAATAGCAAAAAAATAAGATTTTTGCCATTTTCTCTTCAAAATATCTTAATAATTCGACGTTCTGTCATCCCAACTTCAAATGTACCTCAAACTATTAGGCATGTACGCCAAATTCGATCCTTAGAGTTTGATGCAGTTTGAAGCTTCATGACCTTGATAAAATTAAGATGTTGCAAAAATAACATACTAAAGGGCGCTATTCATCAACTATTAAAGCGAAGAGGACCAAACTTGGTAAGAAAGATAAGAAGGTCAACAACAATAATATTGTTAAAAAATTTTTTTGATATATCAGCCGCCATATTGAAACGCGTCATAGCTGAACCAAATTTTTTTGACAATATTATTGGACTTGATTTTTTTATCTCTCTTACCAAATTTGGTCATCTTCGCTCTAATAGTTGAGGAATAGCGCCCTTTTGGATGTTATTTTTGCAATATCTCAATTTCACCGAGGTATTTTTCAAGGTCAGGAAGCTTCAAACTGCGTTAAGCTCTAAGGATCTAATTTGTCATACATGCCTAATAGTTTGAGGTACATTTGAAGTTGGGATGACAAAACGTCAAATTATTAAGATTTTTTGAAAAGAAAATGGCAAAAATCTTGTTTTTTGCGATTTTCAAGGTCACTTAAGGTCGGATGACCTTAAAAGTGAATTTTTTGGAATTCCCGCCATCGAGTTATATGAAATTGATTACAACCATCCCCAAATGCGAAAGTTGGATGTTTTATGATTTTTGGCCGCCTTCTTGAAAGATGTCGTCATATCAACCCCTTCTACACGAATGTGAACAAAACACCCGGTAACATTTGATTCAGTGACTAAAAAGCTATCAATCCCACATAGTCATAAAACTCCATAAAAAATCCCACGGGATAGAAATTATCGACATATACTTATACCTAACGCGTTCCAAACAAAGCCAAAAGGCCCTACATTTTTACTTGTTTATGCCATGTTTCGAATGAGGCTCGATTTTATGGTGGATGCGATACTGACTGCACTCGTTGCGTACGTCAGGATGAACGTACGTTGCGACCACAGCCACGCACACATCGATTGCAATCAGCTGTTCGTTCATCGCCTCCACCATAAAATCGGGCCTCGTTCGAAAAATGACGTAAATAAGTGAAAAATGTGGGTCATTCCATATCAAATCAACCAAAAAATCACAAAAATTTTACGCCACCAATTCCAATTTTGATGATTTTTGGTATATATTTTCTTCTTACCATAAAAGTTGAAAATGCAAATTTTTAGATTTTTTTGATTCGTAGTTTTTTTTTTTTTTAATTTTTCAAAATAAAAAAGTCAGCATTTTGACCTTAACAAGAATGTACAAAACTAGCAATATCTCGAGAACCACTTACACTAGGAAAGTAATAAATGGCTCATTTTAAAGTCATTTTGAAGCTCTTTTTTATGAAATATCACAACATAATTTTAACAAAAAAAAAATTGAAAATAAAAAATTGAAAAAAAAAAAATTGAAAAATTCAAAAAGGCCATTTTTAATTTTTTTGAAAAAAATATATAATTTTGGTCAAAGTGTTACTTAATTATCCACAAAATTTTATGATGGAGAAATGATGGGTTCAATGTCAAAAAAAATATCAAAAATATTAAGTACATTAAAAATCATGCATTTAAAAAAATAAACATATTTTAGGAGCACCAATAGTGCACTGGATATTAAAATAAATAAATTTGTTGGATGGATACAGGTTTTAAAAAATACCCAGAGGCTTTATCTACAAATTATTTTATTTTAAACTCGCAAAAGAAATAAACAAACTTTTCTACTTCGTTGATAAAAATTAGACAGAAAACACTAAGACTAACTATATACCTTAAATTTATTTTTTTAACTTTTTAAGAATTTCTGATGAATCTGACATTTCTTTTTTGCTGACATTGTAAGTTCTGCCAGTAGCAGTGTTGGGTTCAACTTTTTTTATAAGACTTTCTGGTTTAATAATTAAAATATCTTGAGGTGTTGGGTAAAAAAATGATGAGGCAGGTCCTCGTGGATGAAGAAAGCTTACTTTCAGTTCTCCGCTCTCATTATTTTTCCCCAAGACACAAGCCAGCCACCAAGCACTGTCATATTCTACAGTGACAAACCCTGACTCGATATTTTGCAAAATAATGCTTCCACCTTTAAAAACATTATGTGTTTCGACCTCTAAGCATGTAGAAAACTGTTTTGCCAAAAACATGCTTTCTGTAAGAGGAATTACAGCATGAATTTTTTGTGTCCCCGGTATTGTTAAGACTTCCGCAAATCTTTTATTCAAAATTATTTCATGATTTGTATAATCTGCTTCTGTGCAATATTTAAAATCAATGCCAGATATGTTTTCTTCACACCAAGTAAACAATTGTAGAGGTGTCATTATTTGATTGTCATAGGGCCTCTGCAAACTGGCTTTGGCAGCAAGTCTTTTAACAGTTCCTCCCAAGCCATCGCAGGCACTTTTGCCATGCGAGGTGGCAAAATAATGCCACTCTGCTTCAACACCAAAATCTTTTTTATGCAGGCATATATTCAGAAAATTATTTTTGTTTTTGTACTGCGCAGCACATCCATCCGAAAAATAAAAAATTTTGTTAAGTCCTGGTATTTTGATTTTTAAATCAGGCATTAATTTTTTTAAAAATAAATGAAATGCAATTGTATTATGTGTCAAGCTTTCCGAAATAAACACATAATTCAGGTTGTGCAGTTTACCATCACTTAGAAAATAAGTGGCAAAAGGGTGGAGGGTTGCCTGGCTGTTATTCCAATGATAAGACTGGACTTCATCTTGCATAACAAAGGAATAATTTTCCGCAAAGTCGCAAGTGATCAAAGACTCTCCAGGTTTAAGGTTAATTTTTATTTCATTGTATCTATCTTTTTGCATTTTTGCAATAAAAGAATGTGATTTAAGTTTTACAAGATCATCAGTAAATTCCTGGACAAAATCATCACTTTTCTTAACAACGGTTTCCATAGTACACCTATCTACTGAGACCCACTTTTTAAATGAGACCTCATCAATTAATTCTTCCTCAAATTTTTCTATTAACGTATTTTTAAACTGTTCTACTCCAGGACATTGCTTGCATCTATTGCTTAAAAAACAGTCCACTGAAGGTGGATTACACATTAGTTTATAAAGGCAATCATGATAAGATATTGCAAGAGGCCTGTTATTTTCATCATATAGCTTATTTAATTTGGAGCCATTGAGCATTAGTTTTATATTTTGATGTATAGTACATACACATACAGTATGAGTCCCACTTTTTCCTGCCAGTATACAGTTTTTGGGTCGCAGTTCACAAAATTTTGAAAACCCAATTTTTTCATTGGGGTACTCAGTTTTAAACAATGCATAAATTTCTTTTAAATTAGCTAAGACTAATTTTTTTTGTACATATTCTTTTTCAGCTCCATATTTTCTGATAACAACATAATCTTTTTTACCTGGCATGGTCCTGCTAATGTCATCCCTTTGGTAAAAATCTACCACTATTTGGGCCACTCTATCACTAAGGGTCTTTCCCGGTTTGGGGTTAGGAGAACATAATATCCCATTGTCCTTAACTAACTGTTTTACAGCTCTGGCCAAATATTGAGAAACTCCAAATTCTTCTTCAATCTTCTTTCTACTCCAACTTTGAGGTAAACATGATAAAACTAGTATTTTCTCACTCCTCTTTTCGGTTTTTAAAAATTTGTCCTTTAACTGCTTAATCATTTCACTTTCGTCACTCTGGCATTCCTTTACTAGCGTTGAATCTGATTCCTTTGTAAATGCTTTCGCAATTGTATGCTGTACAATATCGGCGACACACCAAGAAGCTCCAATGACTTGTTTAAAAGAGTAAATGATTCAGCAGGATCTTGAAAATCTGGATCATTTTCTGGAACTTGACTGGGTCTAAAAAAATTTAAAAAGTTAGTTTTTTATAAGAACTTAAAAAGGGGGTAACAGCTGACCCAAAATGTGTACATAATGCCAAGAAATTTGTACATAATGTCTGTATTCTCAAAATGCCATGCAAAATAATGCCATGCAAAATAATGCCATGAGATTTTTCCACTCCGTACTTGACGCAATTGGTTTAGTTTATTAATTTTATATTAAAAAATACTATTTGTTACTTACCCTGCCTCATCTTCTTCAGATGCCTTAAACTCCTTTGAAAGCTTTAGTCTACAACCATCACAGATTTTCATTCCCATTTTGACATTTTTGTAACTGCACATCCACTTGGTCACATTTCTTAATTTCCCAAAATGCTTGATTTTTAACTCTAGTGGATCACAGCACTTTACTTTATATTTAGTCCATCCACTTGCCTCACCCATAGTTGAAACTTTTAAAATTACACAGAGATGACTTCTGATAAACCTTCAGTCGAACTATTATGTATCGATTATTTGGAGCTGTATCAGGAAGATACTTGCCAAAAATTTAAAATCAATTTATGCAGGAATTTTCATGTCAGCAAATCCCCACAATGTACCTAAACAGACCAATAAAATGAAGGAGGTGTGTCCTTAATGTTAAACAGGAATAAACAGGCAGTATTTCACAAAAGTATTGGCAGGTTTATACAGGCATATTTTCCTAAGAATTGGAACATCCAATAGTACGTCTCCGGTGGAAAAGAGGTTTTGTAAGTAAATATTACAATGGGGGGCAATGTTAATCTGATTACTGATACAGAATGAAACGTAGGATATAATTTTTTATTAAATAAAATATTGTTAAATATTTTTATAATATCGCTTTAAACCCCATTATATTCTTCTAATTACCAAAATGCATTGTCTATTTATAGGCGATTTTTCATGCATGTGACATTTTTAATAAATTTTTTCACATTGAACCCATGATTTGTCCATCTCAAAATTTTGTGAATAGTTTAATAACACTTTAAAGAAAATAATATAATTTTTTGAAAAAAATTAAAAATGGCCTTTTTGAAATTTTTCAAAAAAAAAAATCAAAATTTTTTTTTTTTATTTTTTTTTTTTCAATATATTTTATGCAATATTCTCATATGAAAGGTCTTTATAAGAGCTTTAAAATGAACCTTCACCTACTTTTCTATTATAAGTGGTTCTTTGGATATTCCTAATTTTGTGCGCACATGTTAAGGACAAATAAGTGACTTTTTCGATTTTCAAAAATTAATTCAAAATAAACAACTGGTCAAAAAAGTCTGAAATTTTGGATTTTCCAGTTTTTTGGTAGGAAAAACATGTATACTAAAAATCATCAACATCGGAGATGGTGTGGTAAAATACCCTGGTTGACTTGATATGGACTGACCCATGTAGTGCATTTGGACTTTGTTTTCAAGGCGTTGGGTACAAGTATACGGATGCGTTTAAAAAATAGGTAAAAGTAACCATTGAAAAATGTGAAAGTTTCGTAAAGCCCGTTTATCACTATGCGTTTTTCCGGTGCAGATACATCTTTTGTTTGCATCAAGAAGTATTGAAAAAAACTCGAAATTTTCGGTACAAATAATTTAATTTTTGAGAATTAGAACCTAACCTTAGTTTAACAGCTGATAATTGACTGGCTTGCCAAGGTGGCCATCAACATAATATTTATGTTGGCACAGCGAAATTGACTAAAAAATTCTACAAAAATTAGAACAAGTTTAAGTTTTTTGTGGGGGCCAAACTTTGAGTCACCCTGTATTTCGAAACACGTGTACGTAAATTATTTGAAAATTTAAAAGTATATATTTTAAAGCCTGAAACTATTTTTCGAGATAGTTGTTCATATTTTAAGTGTGTTTTATGTACTCGTGGGTTGAGATGCAATTCACAATGCTTCATAATTATGAGCTAATAATAAAAACAATACATAAAAACTCATTCCAAGTCTCCACTCATTCCAGTCCAACCACACATTTTGGACACTTATCGAGTTTTTAGCTCAAATTTTATTTTTCGTGTTAAACTGGCTAATCAAAACTAGATTATCTATATTTTATAACCGAACAGGCCAACACGCCTGTTCGGTGGTTAAACCGTCTGAATAAAATCACCTGAACGCCTCTATGGTTTATCAAAGCAGGAATTTACCAGACCGTATTTAATAAAAATTTTCATCGTAAGAACGACTCACCATAAAAACTGCAATTTGTTAAATCATTTTTTTTATCTGAACCTTATTTCTTCAAACCCATTCAATAACAAATTCGAAATTTATAAGACCCGTTTTCAATCGAACCATTGTTCATCAAACTCATTCAATATCAAACTTGTAATTTGTAAAACCCATTTTTAATAAAACCGGGAATTTGTCAAACCATTACTTTTCAAAACCGGAATTCGTAAAAGCCGTTATTTATCAGAAAATTTTTGCTAAATTGATCGCCAATAATACATGAACCGGAGGCGTACAAGTACATAGAGTGACATCTATACAGAGAGTATTGAACACTACCTGGGAATACTTTTGGCCAAGTGTGCGCACATAGAACGACAAAGGCATCGAAACGCCGCGCCGCGCGACCTGCGTGTACGCCTCCGGTTCATGTATTATTGGCGAATGCGCAATTAATATAGCAAACATTTTCTGATAAACAACGGGTTTTACGAATTCCGGTTTTGAAAAATATTGGTTTGAAAAATTCCGAGTTTTATTTAAACAAATTACGAGTTTAATATTGAATGAGTTTTATGAGCAATGGTTCATTTGAAAGTTTGAGACAATGATGGGTTTGAAATTAACTCTGTGTTTTAGAATTCCATTGTCATCATTTTATTTATACACGACGTTTCGATCAGTAAAATCTCTGATCGTCTTCAGGTGCAAACTACAATAAATTCCTAAAGCTACGTACTTATATACTGTGAGAAATCACTCAACCTTGAAGTTTAAAAAGTTGGCTCCGCCCAAGGAGGGGCTTCCAAGTATTTGGAATTTCAACACTTGGTTTACTGAAAATACCCTGATTCTGCCCAATAAAAGCAGCTTCAAGGAATTTTCGTTTCTTCCAGTGTGACTCCTTGTGCAAAACCTTTGCTTCTGCCCACTTAATTCGGAGTTGTTTTGACCATGCATGTTCGGCGATTCCTGATTTCGTTGTTTCACCTTTTTGGGTATTCGTCTGATGTTCCTTAAGCCTAACAGATAGTGGTCTTTTTTTTTCGCCTATGTATGATTTACTACCCTCACAAGGAACTTGGTAAATGCATTACTTATTTTGTTTGTTCTCCGGTTTTGTTTTACTAACAATGCTTCAGGCTTCGAATTGTATTACTAGATTTAAAAGCTGCTGCTGCTGCTGCTGCTGCAAATATCCAATAAACTTTATGGGCAAATCCTGTCACTTTGACAAAGTGAGTATGATTACATACATATTTTTTAATTCTAACTGGTAGACAAAGAACACAGCTATCGTTTGCCTTTGGTCTTTTATTGCTGCGGCGGCGGCGGCGACGGCGACTGCTGCTGCTGCTGCTGCTGCTGGAAATATCCAATAAACCTTATGGGCAAATCCTGTCATTTTGACAGAGTGAATATGATTAGATACATATTTTTTAATTATAACTGGTAAACAAAGAACACAGCTATCGTTTGCCTTTGGTCTTTTATTTTTTATCGCCAAATTTCTTGTAAAACCTTTTTGTAAAAAAGGCTTATAAAATTTTTGCAGAATTTCAAACTAGTTTTTTTTTTAATGAGAAAAGTGTAGATGCTACAAAAAGTTTTATGGAACATTTCTTGCTCAACATAAGATTCTATACAACTCTCAAAAATTAGTTTTTAAAAATTTTGATTTTTTAATAAATGACGGATAAAATTCTTAATGTCCAGAAATTTTGGCATTTTTTTTACAGGTTTGTATAGATTTTGATTTTTACCTTAATTAATTGTGCTGGACGGCGCAAATACAAAAATACATAATTCAAGAAATATATATTTTTTTTCTTGGAATCGACCATAAAGTGAAGTGTGCGAGGGGTAAGTACATAGCCATTTTTTGTACACCAAAGGGCAATGTATTGCCCCAATGCCCTAAAATTGCGAAACATTGCCCCAAAAATGCTTAACATTGCCCAGAAATCCCCAACATTGCTCAACAATGCCTAATATTGCTTAAAATTGCCTAACAATGCCCTACATTGCCCTGCAATGCCCCACATTGCTCCCGTTTGTCATATGTGTCTTTCTCTTTTTATTTTATGCACTAAAGAGAGACACAAAATAAGAGGCGGGAAATAGTAGAGGAATAGAGGAATAAAGTAAAAGTTTAAGAAAGTTAAGAAACTTCACAGTCTAGTGATACAGTTAGATAATATATTACAAAGCTACAAGCAACTACAGATATGCTAAACGCAAAACAAATATAAAATTTAAAAAAATATTAAAAAACTAATTGAGTAAGTATACTCACAAAATACTTATATCTAAATCTTTGCTTAAAATACTGTTTTATGGAAAAGTTTGGCAAGGTATGTTTGCATAAAAGTAAAGCATAAAAGTAAAGATCCGCCAATATTCTGAGATCACCTTTTGGTAGGAAAACACAAAGGCATCACATTAGCTTTCTTTATGAATTCCAAAACTTTTTTGAGTCTTTTTAGCCAAAAGGGAGAATTTTCGCCTATTACAACTGATCCATAAAAAATGCATTCTTTAGAAATACAATTTTCAATGTCTAGTTTTTGTGGCCATATGTATTTGTCGCTTTTTGGAATGCTCTCTAAAAACTTAATTTCCAGGGAAGAGAACGATTCCACATCTGTGGAATCATTTAAAACTATATCAAGACCGTTTTCTTCCTCAGAAGTAGCCTCCTCGGTATCCTCAACGTACTCAGTTTCCTTCTGTTTTTTAGTTTTTGAGGTTTCAGCCCGAGATTCCAATTTTCTTTTTTGGACAGAGCCAGAACTAAAACGTTGCAAGCGGTCGGTACTGATACGTCCTTTTCCCTCATTTAGGAGCCAGCACAAAGAGACTTTTCTCATCCAGGTCAAATACTTGAATAATCGGTCAAATCCACTTCAGAAAATGTTTCTTTGATTTCTAAATCTTTGCCGTTGTTTATAAAGTTTTGTGGCTCGTCGCTGTCTTCAGATTCAACGAACACATGCTCTAAGTCCTGATCACTTATTACATCGCTCAGTTTATCTATGCTGGTATCCAATGTGTAGATAGCGTTCATATCAATAGGCATTTTTAAAGATTTTGCTTCTAAAATTGCATCTTCCATGCATTTTTCGAGAATTTTGTCTACATTAATATTAGAAACATCAAGAATTCCGTGTTTTTCTTGCAGCAGTTGTTTCCTTGTGTCCCTGGGAAATATATAGGTATCTTTAAGATCATTTTTTAGGTTGTTTACGTATTTAACTCTTTCGAGCTTGTGGCTAAGTTCCTTTAGTGTAAAATTGATTACAGTTGATTCAGTGCGTTGTTACCAATATCCATAAAACGTATGTAAAATGATGTCCATGTTACCCACATACAATGGATATACACCAATGGAGATCCATATGTATATCCAAGTGTGATGATAAATCACGTCCAATGGAGGTCCATTGGATATCCACTGGACGTCCAGTGTATGTCTGATGGAACATACTTGTATGTACTTACCCCTCGGAAGGGTGACTATAAATTTTGCAGTAACAACCGTTCCAAAAAAAAAACGTCACAATTCTGTTACGTTCAGAGATAAACATTATTTGATGATTTCAATACCCTGTCGCCCTATTCGCTTTACTTATGTGATGTTATTACAGATATACTATCTAAAGCCACCTTTGTACGTAATACGCAAATTGGCAATTTTCTTTCTAAAACGTCAACTCCAGATATTTCCTTATATAAATACAACAAGGAATTTTGTTTTTTTTTTAGAAGACGAGTAGGCGGTTCGTAATCTAACCAACTTTATAAATACTACTTGTCGATACTGAGTCCCTTGTTTTTGTGGTATTCAGATCGGTTTTAAGCCAAGGTGAAAAATAAACAGTGATCTAAAGATCTAATTTGCTATATTGTCACATTAGGGCTCTACCTTTGACCGGAGAAATTGGAACAAGTTCAAAGTTAGGTTCGGAGAAGACCGATTTTTCCAATCTGATCGTTCTGTCGAACTATTTTTGACTGTGCTGACTCTTGCCAATTTTCCTACCTCGAGATCCTCCGAGCGTTTTCCTACCTTTCTCTTTTCCAAAATCATCACCCATATTTGTTTATTATTGGGACCCAATTAACCAATTGATTTTCTTAGAGGGGCCGCCCGTATTCGGACTTTCGCCATTTTTATTATCTATTTTCACCTATTTTACCTATCGCCGTATTCATTCGTTAAATAGGAGGCGGTCAATCTTAATGTTATGATTTGTTAAATCCCACCTACTTGGCAGCCATAATTGTTGATTTCTTGATACTCGCCTAATTAGCTGAAGTTGCAAAACGTGCCATGATTTTGTACAACTTCCGCCAAAGGTGAAATAACTGGAAATCAACATTCGCATAACAATAATATTATTGAACCCAAGAATAAACATGGTAAAAATCTGAATAACAGGGTTCGTTAACCACACGTGTCATGCCCCCCCCCCCCCTCGAAAAAAGCTGGCCCCCAGTTTTAAACGAAAACATTAGTCCCACCGTGCAATGGATTGGTTCAAAATCAACCCAAATAATTCTATTATTTAATTTAAAAAAAAAATCACAAAAGAAAATTAAGCTTGCGATGTCTCATTATAAAATTAAAAAAAAAATAATACAATGAAAACATTGCAAAAATGGCTTGAGAAAAAAAAAGAAAAACATCAATCCAATGTTAAAAAGCGAAAACAAAATGCTATAAGAAATATCGTACATCTTCGAAATATTGAATGAAAAATTATGTGAAAATATTCGCATACGGCATACATGCACGTATAAATATGGAAACAACAAATAATGTCCTAGTCTAAACATCAATAATAGTTGAAACAAAAGTTATAATTAAAACTAAAAAAAATATTACAACACCTTTAAACAAATATCGTTATACTTTTTATGGTGCAACGAAATATCCTAGTCTAACACACTTTTTATTAAAACGGAAGTATACTATAAAAGTTTAAAAATTCGTTAACTCATTAAAAAACAGTTCCTATTGTGTCAACAATGGTATTAACATCAGTATCATGATATAAAATACAAAAACAAATAGTAGAACATTGTTTTCAGAGGAAAGAAACAAATCCAATTCGAACGCAATTGTCTATAAAATGAAAATGTTTTATTAAACCATATAAGATTGTCTAAAAAAAAGTTCATTTATTTTTATTTTTTGTAAAAACGGCGCAAAATGGCCAAATCAAAAAAATTAGACCTTCTCTTTTCCTACGTTAAAAAAAATCAAAACGATAAAAATTTTGCCTTGCATATTTCCTTACAAAAAAAATCTTAACTGTATTTAGAGTAACACTTTGTCCACTCTTCTTGAACACATTTTACTGCTACGCATACTTTCCACATCAGCGCATAATTTAAAACTAAATGCGAATAAGTCGGTTTCTATAATGTTTGGCCCTAAAAAAAAGGTAGATTTTGCCAGAAGCAACCTAAAAATTCACATTAATGGGGTTGAAATTGATATAAATCCAGAGGTGAAAAATTTGTGGTTATGGATGGATTTTACAAAACATGTCAATCAGCTCTATCAACACTCTTACAGACTACTGAGACAACTATATCCTAATCTGAACTACTACTACTACCACTGAATACTTAATTATTTCTAGATTATCCTATGCTGATACCGTCTATGAACCAGCACTCTTAAATAAAGACAGCAAAGACTCCAAAAAATCCAAAATGCTTGTTTCAGGTTTGCCTTTAATATAAGAAAATATGACAGAATTAGCTATAAAATCCGCCAACAGAAAAGCCTTAAACTAAAATAATTAAGAAATTTACACATTTCAAATCTTACTTTTAAAACCGTTACACAGGGAAAAATGTGTAGAGTTATTGTTTACAATTGTATAAAATTATTACACAAATTGTTCTTAGATTTGCACCAAGAACAATTTGTATCAATATTGTACCCAATTCTAATAATATTATCAACAAATATGTAGTTTTTTCGCACAATTCGTTCATAATATTTTCACAAAATTGTTCTTGGTCCAAATTTTTGTCCGTGTATCTAAGAAAAAAATTGAAACTTTTTAGCGAAACCCATAATGCAAACACAAGAAAAATACAGCTTTTGATTTTTCCAAAATATAGAACTGCAAGGTTTAAGCGCCAAAATTGATTAATATGTTACCAACTGACTGGGGCTACAAAAACGGCATAGATTTGACAACACTGCTTTGCTGTTTTTGGGCCAATCTTTACCGGGTAGAATATCGGAAACGAGAAAACGGAATCTGTTTAAATGTTGGCAGGAATGTTTATTTTTGAATTCCTCACAACCGTATCCAAACAGATTTTTGCTGGACTCTCTCATTTTCGAAATAAAATAAACACGGTTAACAATAGTCAATAATCTTACCTGGCTTTTTCTTTAGCCTCGTCAGTAATACAGAAATCTGTAACAGCAATTTTTAGAAAAAAATACACCAAATGTTAAAAAATCCTTGGGATACGATTTCTATAAATCCTATTATCTGATAACAAAAAAGTTATGGGTTTTTTCTTTGTAAGCAATATTCTGCCGGAATTCTGAGACGCCAAGGTCACGTAATTTAGTAGGCCCAAGGAAACTGAAGTGAGTTCGATTGGAGTATTGGAATTCAGGTTCCGCATAGCCACCGGCCACTTGTCTAATGGAACATTCGGCCAATAAATTGATACATGTCAAGTGATGAAAATAATACGGAAATTTGTAATTTTTTTGATGTTGAATAATGATTTATCTTTTGATTCTTTTTATTTCGAGACATTGCAATCTATGAAGCATGAAGCCGAGCATCAGAACCTTTTAAAGAAGCATTAATAAATGGTTAAGTTCCTAATAATTCTCACTCGAAATGGTATTAGTGATGCCACCTATTGTTGATCAAAAAAATAGCGAAGCATTGTTGTCAAATCTATGACGTTTTTGTGGCCTTAACGGCTTGACCCTTTTAAATTATAAAAAAAAAGACTCAAAGTTTTTCTTTTTGAGAATGACACTGGCTATTTAATTTAAACAGTAAAGTATGACAGGATTATAGGAAATAAAAATTCACTACTCAGATTATTTATTTTATAATTTAATAATTTTTAAAAATTTAAAAACAGTGAGTGAGTGAGACTTCGCCTTTTATCCTAGTATTATTTCTCAAGTAGTATTATTGAAGAATTAAGTTTTTAAGTAAGTATTGTTGTTATCGTAAAAACATATTATTGGATAAATAAAGATCCTTTATTTTTGACAAAACGTTTATTTGTTTTATGCCAGGTTTTGAACGGAGCCCTATTTTTTGGTGGATGCGCTGACAGAACAGCTGACTGCGATCGTTGCGTAGGTTGCTGTTCCTTATCCACTGCGGATAAATTGCGAAAATTTAACTCCTTTTTGATTCCTTATACACCGAATAAGAATGGCCTAAATTAACAAAATAGTTACTTTGTTTATACGGACGGCGCGGCACTTTCGTATAAGGATGGTTTGAAAATGTTGTCGAATAAACACCACTTAAACCGTTTTAAGCACTAAATTAACTTTGAAATTTGCATATGAGTGTTTTCTGGAATATGAAAATGGTGAAAATTAGATCACGCGCCCTTACAGCCCCTAGGGGCTGGGCAAAGTTGGGGATATTTAAAATTATTGAGAAATGGTCCACTGCGCCCCTGGTGGTGCATTTATTAAATCGACAAAATTTTTAGCCCCTAACCTAGGGGACTTATAGGTAATATGAACTACTAACTGACTGAGATTCAGATGTGCAGGTGCATTAGTATGGAAGGAATGTTGCCTTCTAGGAGCCAAAATATATATATGTGCCAAATTTCATTGCTCTAGCTTAAACCGTCTGAATTTAAGAAAAAAAATTGACACCCTAACCCTACTTTTTAACTGCAGCATTTTCTGGCTGATAACAGGTTAAACAGTGTTGGTGGGTCCATTGGTAATCGACTAAAATAGGTTTCCTAAAATCTTCATCAAAAGTCTCACAGAATATATACATAGCTCCCAAGTATGTGATCATTTGATACTAGTGAGGAATTCTCGTTCTAACACCATGCACAATGAACTCAATAAAAACGAAAAAATTATCTGTAGTACTATAAACACAAATAGGTCATAAAGAGGGGTTATGTTAAATCCATCCATCAGCGATCGGTGTCGGCTCCTAAAGCCGACGGGATTTGCTGGCTGCTTCCAGCGGAATCTCTTAAGAACGCGATTTATTTTATCGGAACGTATCAAGAAAGCGCTCGCAGCGATTTCTTATTTTTTTTTTATACTGGGATCAACGCCCATTATTGCGAAAGTATATGCCAAAGTGTTAGGACAATCACAAAATATCCATGTACTTAGCCGGGATTCGAACCCGGGACCTTCCACCCACTGCGCTACGGAGGCAGCGATTCCTCAAGTGCCGAGTTTACGAACTCGCCAGCTTTCCTTCTCTTACTTATGCAAAATTTCGCTTGCATGGGTATTTTTGGTCCTCATTTTTCTACTCAAATACAGAAATTTTTCACACAGTTTAAAAATAAAGCTTCAAATCAAATTAAAATAAAATTTCTGAAAAATGTTTTTGCTGTTTGTAGTTGGATAGGAAACTGTGAGGCCAAAAATATCCTTGCAAGCAAAATTTTGCATAAGTAAGACAAGGATAGCTGCCAGCGAAGACTATTCTTAAGTGAAGTGCCACTGTTTCACTGGAATATTCTGCTCTGTAAAGCGCCCCTTGAATTCTGCAAGAAACCTATTTTTAGAGCCTCGAGCAGTGCGATTGTCGCATTTCCAGCGCAGATCTAGGAACAAATAGAGGCAAATAAGCGTCTCTATGACCCTCTATTTATACAGAGTCACATTAGAGTTTGGACTATATTAAAAGTACGGTCTTTTTCGAAAAAAAAAAATGGATATTGGATCCGCACTGATTTTCCACTTTCTTATCGCCAAATTAAATTACCTCCATTACTATAGTGTAGGGGCATATGTCGATAATTTCTATCACATGGGATTTTCAATGAAGGAGTTTTGTGACTATGTGGGATTGATAGCTCTTTACTCACACAATCAAGTATTACCGGGTGTTTTGTTCGCATCCATGTAGAAGAAGTTGATATGACGTCATCTTTCAAGATGAGGGCCAAAAATTATAAAAGATACAACTTTCGCAACCGAGGCATGATTATACTTGAGCCCATATAATTAGAAAACGGGGATTCCAAAAAATTCACTTTGAAGATCATCTCACCTTAAATGACCTTGAAAATCGCAAAAAAACAAGATTTTTGCCATTTTCTCTTCAAAAAATCCTAATAATTCGAGGTTCTGTCAGTTCAACTTCAAATGTACATCAAACTAATTGGAATATATGCCAAATTCGATCCTTAGAGTTTCATGCAGTAAAATTAACATATTGGCAAAATAAAATACGAAAGGGCGCTGTTTATCAACTATTAAAGCGAAGAGGACCAAATTTGGTAAGACAGAAAAGAAGCCCAACAATATTGTTAAAAAAACATTTGTCAGCTATGACGCGTTTCAATATGGCGGCTGATCAAAATGGCGACCTAGAACCACATTTTATTTAATCGAGTTTCCAGGTGGCCATCAATTCTTGTTGAATTATAGCCGCTTACTATTAAAAAAAAGTTTAGTGGATGCATGAACTTGAAAATATTATGTACCAGTCAAAAACCAGCTTTTTGTGATGTTTTTTCCAATTTAACACTACGCAAAAACTTTAAGCGTCGGAAATTAAATTAACATCTTAGTCATAAACAAACACTTTATTTTAAACCTCCCTACCATTTTTTTTGTTATATCGGCCCAGATGTTTATGCTATACCCCGGTAAAAATTACCTATATGCCTATCGTTTTTATTAAGTCAACAAGAATTAATGGCCGCCTTGTCGTTTTTGCTTTTCTTTCGAAATTGGATAAAATAAAATGTGGTTTTAGGTCACTATTTTGATATATCAGTCGCCATATTGAAACGCGCGTTTTAACAACATGTTAGACCTGACCTTCTTATCTCTCTTACTAAATTTGGTTCTTTCGCTTTAATAGTAGATGAATTTTAGTATGTTATTTTTGCAATATGTTAATTTTACTGGGGTATTTTCAAGGTCATGAAGCTTTAAACTGCATCAAACTCTAAGGATCGAATTTGGCATATACATGCCTAAGAGTTGAGGTCGATTTGAAGTTGGACTGACAAAACCTCGAATTATTGCGATTTTCAAGATCATTTAAGGTCCGATGACCTTAAAAGTCAAATTTTGGAATCCTCGTTCTCGAATTATATGGAATCGAGTAATCGGTGGCGAAAGTTGTGTTTTTTATGATTTTTGGTCGCCATCTTGAAAGATGACGTCATATCAACCCCTTCTACACGGATACGAACAAAACACCCGTTAACACTCGATAGTGTTACTAAAAAGCTATTTTTCTCACATAGTCACAAAACTCCTTCATTAAAAATCCCACGAACTTACACATGCCCCTTCACTCCTAACTTTTTGTTCTTCTGTAGTAAAGCTCACAAACGTTTCGCATATTTTTACCAAATAAAAATGTGAGTGATTTTTAAAAATAGTCAACCACGAAAAATTGTCCCATAGTTTTCGCCGATTTTTCTTTTAAAGGGAGAGTTATATTTCTAAATAATTTTATGCATAACCGGGCGTTAAAATGTCTTTTATCGCCCGCATTTTAGAGCGATAAGTGCACTTTAACGACCTGGAGCTCACTTAACGCCCGCGGGCATTAAAGTGATTTTTGCTGAAATTTTATAGCAATTTTGCTTTTTCTGTTTGACTTGCATTTTCTCCGTTCAAAGCAAAGATATTTTTTACCTGGATATTTTTTTTCATAATTATAGGTACAAATGACGACGTTGTTGTTAAAACTAATAGTGGTCTTCAATATACTGTAGTAGCTTCAAAGGGAAGACGGCTTCTTTCGTTTCGCCGTTTTGCTGAAGTACGCCAGCAAAGTGTCTTCTTTTAGATTTAGGCATCCACTTTCAGCAATATTCTTCTCTGAACGCCACAAGAAATAGTCCTTATATACGTTTTCGTCAAGTTTTCCGGATTTCGAGGGCAAAAGGTCTTTCTTTGCCTCTTCGGCAGCATCCAGGATTTCCCTCAGGAGACTTGGTGAACTCTGTTCCTCCATATCCATTGAAATCGCGAAAACAATGCAGTTTGTATGGAAATTTAGAAGTAACTTCTGAAGTGATGGTCAGTTTGTTTATTTGGTTGCTGTGTGTTGCTAATAGCATTATTCAATATTTTTGTCAGATTGCTTGATTAAAAAGTGACATGAATAGACTGCTTACTGACAGTGATTTGTGTGTTGTCAAAATATTAGAGAGCTTTAGACCAACAATTTTTTTGTGGAATAATTCATGAAGTCTTTTTTTCTCCTAAAAAAACACGGTTGTGCATAAAACATTGTAGGTATCTCGTTCTTAAATTGCGTTTAACGACCTCGGCGTGTTAAAACCCTCGCCTATCGGCTCGAGTCTTTATTTTCAAGCCACGGCCGTTAAACGGTGTCTTTTAGATACATAATTAGGGAGTTTTTGGACAGTGTACAAAAATAACAACCCTGTGGTTATCGTTATTTGAAACGTCACTATTTATACGCTTACCCATAAAGCAATGTATTCTGCATTTCCTCTTAATCAAAAAGTAACAATTTTAAGCTTTCTTGTTGCAAAATTCGACAAAAACACAAACACTTTGACAAAATTGACAGAAGTAAATGTAAACAAAATAAAGATAACTTCAAAAGTCGTTGTTAATAACCACTAGGCGTGCTTATTACCGCCAAAATTACATTATTTTTGTGGTTGTCTTTATTTTCTTTATATTTACTTCTGTCAATCCACGTCAAAGCCTTTATGTATTTGTCGAATTTTGAAAAAAAGCTTAAAATTGTTACTTTTTTATTAAGGAAGTTGCAGATTAAACTACTTTATGGGTAAGCGTAGAAATAGTTCTTGACGACTTCTGAAATAACGATAACCACAAAGGTTGTTATTTTTGTATGCTAACAAAAAACTCCCTAATAACTTAAATATCGTTAAGTTATTAAAAAGTTAACTCGTTCATGTCTTTTGTCTTTTTTTAAAGTCCACGTTTAAGACGATAAAGCACTAACGCGGCGAGTCGGCCAATCCCAATACCAATAAATACCACTCTAATACTTACTTAGATATAAGATAGATAAAAATCGTGAAATATCCCTGCCAGAGAAAACATGTGGCATATATGTGATAGAAATGGCATAATTTGTGTTGCTACATACAAAAGGCACAAGAAAACTAAAAACTCAACACCTTCGCTATGCTAAAAACTAGAAACGAAGGACAATAGGGACTTATCGTTACATTACTCGATCGACCCTTTACTCACCACTATTAAATTACTGGAACAAATCTTCGCATTTTTGTGTGAATCGCTCCTTTCCCCTTGTAACACTTTATAACACTTACATCTACCCCTCTCCCCCACATTGCTGCGTTACGTAGTTTATGGATGGCCCCTAAGTTGGTTACCTAAAGTTCTTGCTACTACTTCTGACATTGTTGTCATCTAAACAACGCCACCTTTTAGTTGTCACACAATTTACATGGCGCTATTTGAGGCAAGCTCATACGAACGAAATAAATTTATTAAAAACTCAAAAGGAAATAGTTTTATACTTTATTTTTAGTTACTTTGATAATAAAGTAGGGCTAAATAACTATCCAATATAATAGGGATAATTTGGAACCCTTATTTGTCGGCGCAATAGCTAAACGTCCTTCTGTTGTGGTAACGAATCCATTTCGTTGTGGTTGTAGTTATATTTCTAGTTAATTTTAGAGTATTTTGGCGCAATAAATTTTAAAAATAATAAAATATTACCACGTTCCAACATATAAGACACTTTATTTTGTAAAATTAAGCCCAATTTTTTGTGTTTTCTCACCTCTAAATTTTTTTTTACAAGTGACAGTTTTTAATGTGTTCCAAAAACTCTGGTAAAATCCAAATACACATTACAAAGATTTTTTTCAGTTAAAATTTTCGGCACGAAACCTCAGAAAAGGGTCTATTGACATACAAAAAAAGGGTCTATTCACATACAACTTTTTTTTTCAAATTAGAAGACCCCACTACTCTTTTGGCGTGCAGTCAAGCATTTCATGTTTAATGGTAAAGCCATGGTGACCCTTAAAATGATTTAGTTAAATACCTGTTAAATGATTTTTAGATGTGCTTAAATACACTTATAGTAGGACACTTTTTTTGGTAAATTTAAAGACTGTAAAGAACTTTGATTGAAAAAATTAATACCTACCACCTTATGTTTCACACACTTTATGCTTTGAAACATTACAATTTTTGCTGTTTTTTTTTGTATAAAAATGGCAAAATAAAAATCATATGCACGACACCACTAAACAATTGTCCTACATTATTATCATTTTTCTCTAAAATAATTTTTTATAGCCTGCTGTCTCTCTTAAACAACCTTAAATATTTTTGCACTTCACTAAATTATCTCTCTATCTACCTCTAAAATTGTGCCCCTCTCTCTCTCTCTCTCTCTCTAAGTATTTTTCATTTTAACAGAGAAAAAATGATTTTTGGCAGTACTTTTTTTGAACGCCAAAAAAACAGTGAAAAATTTGAGTGTTTTATTCTAGAAATCGAAAGTTTGGAGAGAAAGCTTTAAAATGTGAGTAAAATCATGGCACAAAAATGTGAACAACATAGTCAAAATTTCTTAAACACAAATAGCCTTATAATTAGGTTCCGCTCATACTCACTATCACTAAAATGTTTCGAGCAAATTCGAGCATTATTCACGTTAAAGTTATCATCCCGTCCACAAAAATATATATATACCTTCCCTTTTCTTGCCTTTTGCAAATCTGAAAAATAAAACAAAAATTGAAAATTGGATGAGCGTCCCACAAGGAACACACAAAAGATCAAAGCGAAAGGAGAAACAATTAAACGAAGTTTCGCCCGGGGTGACCAGCGTGGGCTCGTCAGTGGATTCACTAGTCACCCCCAATCCAGACATCATTTAACACCATCGCGAAAAGAATCTAGAAAAGAGAAGATCAAAAGATCTTGGGAGTTTCAACTTCTTGTTTTAATTGTCTTAGGAGCATATTCCTATTGGAAAAATTAACACTCTAGGACGAACCCGTATCAGGTGACTTATAATAAGTACCATGCGGAACGATGCCTATTTGTGAGTGATTCAGAGTTGGAAGTTGGAGTGTGCGATGGTGTTAAATGATGTCTGGATTGAGGGTGACTAGTGAACAACTTAAACTGCCTATTGTTTTAACGTGCTCTCGTTTTTATTCGTCCTTACTGTACGTGTAGCTGTGTGTTTTTACCATTTTAAAGATAAAAAAAGGTACAGAAACTTCTCAGTTCACTAAATTTGAGCTCGTTACAGCAATTGGCAGTAGTTGTATCAAAGGTGTTGCTTTAAAAATGGGTGTCAAAGGCTGTTTGGATCAAGTCTTTTTAAGTTTCCTAGTTGTCTTCTGTTTGTAGGAAATTACTTATAGAAACATTTTACTAGTCTAGAGAATCTTTTGATTTTTTTTGAGATGTTAAAATTATATTCTTATTATTGAATGTCTTAATAGGTATTTACGTCACTAGACCGGAAAATTGGTCTCTACAGGTCGACGCAGGATATTTACAGGTCGAGTCCTGTAAACTTGCGGAGACTTGTTCCGGTCGTGTATCGTACGTACTTTTTTTTTTAAACGATCAGAAAAAACATTTCGTCAACTCCTAGCCGCGTTACGTAATTTATGAAGAGTTTCCTAATAAGAAAATGTTAGCCTTCTGCTTCTTGTTGGCTAGATAGCCACTGCCGCTAAGGCCAGTAGATTTTAAGATCAACACTAAAGTCAAACAAATAAACTTTTGTGGTTAGAAACGATTTTTGTACTTTTAACTTGTGCAAAATTGTAAAAAACATTAGAAAATAGTAGTATAGTGCGTATTAGCTTCACACAGCTTATTCAGTGATGATTGACGACCAGTTATGGCCGACCATGGCCAACTTATCAAGCAAAATAATGATAAAACAACTCATGAAAGGCAAATTTCTAGGTTTTTTTCTTTATTTACCTATATTTATAGTATAGTTACTTTGAGCATTAAAAATACAACATAATCCCAAAGACCCAGAATGACCTCAATCTAATCCTTATATACCCTGAGCGCACCGCGCGCTCCGCCAGGTAGGCGAATGAACGAATGCCCCACACCAAAAAATTCTATGAAAATTACCAAATATATCTCCCTTCATGGAAATCAAACAGCCTATTATAAAATCCCTTAAAAGCAAGTTCTCCAAATAATATAATACATTATAAAAACCAAAAAGATTCTCCCAGTCAAAAAAAAAAATTTAGAGCAAATCTTCAAAAAGTCCTCCTTGCTCGGCTAGACAATATCCCAGCCTATTATAAAAACCCCTTCTAACGTTTCCAAGCATGTGAGGGGTGATAGTTTGAAAAGCTTCTTCAATTTTAATCCGAAGTTCTTCCAAATTATTAGCTCTTTCATGCCCGTAAACTTTATTTTTGATATAACTCCACAGGTAGAAGTCATTAGGAGCAAGATCGGGTGATCGAGCTAGCCCGTGTACTTATAACCCGATTAGAAAATACATTATCAATATATTCCCTAACAAGGCTAACATTGTGAGCGGGACAACCATTTTGTTGAAACCATGTTTCACCAAATCTCACACCTAACAACTGCCTAGCGGTTAGAATAATATGCTGCTGCAGTAGATCCAAGTATCTAGGACCATTCAAATTGTCGTCAATAAAAAATGGCCCAATTACGTGTTCCCCTAAAATACCCCCACAAAAATTTAGTTTTTGGGGATACTGTGTTCTTACGTCAAAATACAAATGTAAATTTTCCCTCGACCATGACGATTCAATAATGGAAAAGTGTTTTCATCTGTGAAAAGAATAGATCTCATAAAGTTTTCATCACGATTAGCCCTTTGCATCATTGTTTCGCAAAATTCCATACGACGATAGTTGTCCTCCGGAAAAATTTTATGCGTTTTTGACGCTTTGTAAGAATGATAACCATTCTTTTTGAGAACACGTAAGACAGTGGCTGAAGACGTATCAACTGCTTCGGCAATTTGGTGGCTAGTTAACTTTCGATTTTCCTCCACTGCAGAGCCAATCATCAAATCTCGTGCTTTCTGCTCGTCATTCAAAACAGTGGGATTTTTATGGTTTCTTGGCGCTACACAACCAAACTTTTCTAAATTCTGCACAAACCTATGAATCGTTGATAAACTAGGTTCTGGGCGATTTACAAAATTCTCTAAAGAAAGTTCTTGAATAAGTCTCAATGGTGTGCCCTGGTAGTACCATTTGACCATCTGCACTTTTTCGGCAATTTCGTAGACATCCATTTTTTAAAAAATGTATTATTTCACTTAAGAACTTACCAATCTGTTTCTCGAGCAAGGCAGAAATAAAACAAAACAAATTTCAAAAAGATAACACTGCAGCGTGCTGTTCGAACCCACCTCGGTTGTACGGCACGGAGAGTAAATTGGACTTGATTCCCCCTATGTTCGCAGTAGCCTGAAGCTCATTGTGTAACTTTTTTGTCCAGCCTCCCTAACGCAGTGGGTAGCGTATTTGCCTGCCGCACGGAAAGCCACGGGTTTTAATCCCGAATAGGATGGATATTTTGTGTTTGTTTTTAACTAAATACTTTGCTACATTGGGCATTAGTTCTACTATGGATTTATAAATAATGGAAATATAATTTTATAAAGTAATTAAAATTTTACGGGTTTTTTTAATTTTAAATATACAATATTACACGCTACTTTTTGTAAAATTTTACACTCTGCGGTGTTTGTTTCGATCACAATATCAGATAATTTTTAGTGGGCAATCGCCCGAGGGCGAGGGGGTAACTACTAGTTCAGAAAATGTGACATGATTGCCAATTTTGTTGAATTGTCAGTGATTGCAGAGACTGCCGAGAAATTTCTAAAGACTCCCAGAGACTTAGGGTCTGCAAGCAAGGGCTTTATTATTAGGTTTAGGTAGTTGCAGGGGCTGAAAGGGATTGCACAATCGTCCCTCCTCCCTTGCACCTTACCAAACCTAAAAGTTGCAACAAAATTTGCTTTTAGCGCTCGCTATAATGGCATTAATTGTTACAATTTTAGTTAATAGTTTTAATCAACAGCATTCAAAACGTGTAAAAAATAGCTTTTTCCCTCCCCAACTCAGCATCTTTTCATCCAAATTTTTAAGAATAATTACGAAAAAATTGTAAGGCATCTTATAGGTAGGTACTGCAAAAATTTTTGTATGCGGCACTATAACATTCATTATTACAATGTTAGTTTAATTTTAAGCATACTTATGACAGGAGTTTGGCAACAAATCTAGAATTAAGTAAGACCAGATCCTACACCAAACCAGCATTTTCTGCTTAAACGGCCAAACATTGCCTGCAGCGCTATGATTTTTTTAAACTAATTTGGGAAAAAGTCGGGAATTTTATCTAAGGAATCTTGTGGCAACCCTGTATGTAAACTACTATTACTTGGTATATTTTCATTACTTGGGTGTATTTAAACCCAAAAAAATAGTTTTTGTTTACCTTCATCAAAATCATGATTTTAGTAACTGTCTGCAGATAACTAAAGCATGGCTTTTTTGGTAACCGATGCAAAAAGAAACTTTTTTTGTATACCTTCATCAAAAACATGATTTTATTAACTGTCTGTAGATAACTAAAGCATGGTTGCCAATGCAAAAAAACCTTTTTTGATAACGGGTGCAAAAAAGGATTTCTGTCCGTTTTTTACCCAAAATTAAAAAGAAATAGCGGAAAATAGTAATATTAAAAAAAATTATTATTCTTGCCTAAAAATTAAGCCATTTCCGCCAGTTTTCACCAAGTATCTAGGAAAAAATCATTTAAAAATATCGTAAAAATATGAAACTTCAAAAATTGAAATGTCCATTGGCGGTCCCGGCTGTTTTTCTTGGAATTTTTGATAAAGGTATTATAAAAAAATAGTGTTAACAACTCGCGGCTAAACTGTGCTTTTCTTTACTCGCGTTTTAAAATACCTCGCTGCGCTCGTTATTTACACCAACGCTTGTAAAAAAAAGCACTATTTTAGCCACTAGTTGTGAAAACTACTATTTTTTATCACGGGTGCAAAACGTTTTTTACCCAAAATTAAAGAAAAATAGCGGAAAATAGTAATATTGAAAAAATCTAATTATTCTTGCCTAAAAATTAAGCCATTTCCGCCAGTTTTCACCAAGTATTTACGAAATGATCATTTAAAAACATAGTCAAAATATCAAACTGTCAAAGATTAAAATGTCGCAACAATGAACGTCACCGAGTAAAAAGGCACATCGCTATGAAAACTATTAGTATTTCATTTACCAGCCGTCTTGATTTATAGTGTAAAGATGGTGAGTTGCGAGAAGGTATTTTTCTGTTTTTCTTGTTGATAAAGGTATTAAAAAAAATTATGTTACCAACTCGCGGCTAAACTGTGCTTTTTTTACTTGCGTTTTTAAATACCGCGCCGCGCTCGTTATTTAAACCAACGCTTGTAAAAAAAGCACTATTTTAGCTACTAGTTCTGAAAACTACTATTTTGTTCAGAAAACAAAAAAACTTGTTCCCAGCATTTTATATTTTATTTTATGCTCTTAATTGAGAAGATTTCAATTGGCGACAACATAGTGAGTGCCTTTTGCAAAAATTATCTTGTTAAAAATTTCATTTTGACAGATCCTGTTCGATATACATGCATATTAAAACAAAAGTAAGCAAAATGGAACAAAAATCACATCAGTTTATAACCGGTGAGACATAAAAACAAGTTTTTCCGCCTACCTCCAGATTTGCAAAAATCTGTAGGTAGTCTAAATGGGAAACCGCCATAGATTGATGATGATGATAGAAATCGGTGATTTTCATAAAAGAAGCAGATAAATATACTCCGCCACCTTGCAAAAAATTTTGACGAATAAAATCGATGTCGTTGGCACAACTTAGTGTAATTATTATCGCTTTTTTACGAAGGGGGGGAAAAGGTCTTTAAATAAACAAAAACTAGGACAAATTGTTGTTTGTTTTCGTTGTAAATGTAATTATCCATCTAAATGTAAAACCCGTTTGTCGCTACCTGCTACGGTTCGTCAGCTAGATTTTTCTTTCGGCCCTAGATCTGGGCCATCTTCAGGACTTACTGTCCAAAAAGCCAAAGTTTGTTTTTATCACTAAAACTATCACAGTGGAAGTAACTTTATATGAGTGAAATAAGTTTTTTTTGCCAATCATAATAATAGCCTCCGTCGTGGTTGCCGTAAAACAACTAAAATTACTCCGTTGGTTGTTTCTAATAAAAAATAAATGTTTCTTCACAAGAACCTGATTGATACAACTAAATGGCGAGAAACTATGAGCTTTTCAGGAAAAACAAGCTTCCTTCTTGTCTCTTAAGTTGTCTACGAAACCAATAGAACAAGAACTTTTTGCTTTCTTAGGTATAATAACAAAACACGATTATTTTAGTAACGAATCCGACCTTGCTAATGGTGCTACGACGCACGTGCGATAATAACCTACGATAATCGGGATAAGCCGGCGATAATACGCGATAATTTCGACGATAATGTAACCCTTTCAACGATAATTACCCGAAAGCCGAGAGGCGTTGCGAAAATCGCGTTTTGATAAGCGCGATGCGCCGGCGATAATTAACCCAAATTTAGCGATAAATTTATTAAGTTTTTGTTAAGCTTTTTTCTTTCGCCAACGATTTTTTTTAGTCCCAGTGACTTTAAGAATTTTGAAATTATACGATTTTTTTTTAAAGTACAAATTTTTAGTGATAAGGATATTTCTTTAGTGGACACAAGTATACCTACTCACAAGTAAGGGCTCATCAATAACTAGTAAAGGGACTCATAAGGTCACATATTTTAGGCATTCTTTAACCTGTTTTTAACTTTACCCTAAATAACTGTTTTAAATTAGCGTTTGGGCTCACATTACTAAACTACCGTTTATAGTAACTCAAAAACTATTGAGTCGTATTACAATTTTATTTTCATATGCATGCATTTGAGCCTTTAAAATAACTTGATTTGTTTATGATTTCATTCATATAAAGATAATTGTTAAAAAAGCCAAATACTTGACAAGATCTCTGAAAAGTAACAGTACTTCTAAATATCTCAAAAAAGTATCTTTATACACAACTGCGCATTAAAATGCCTTTTACCGACCGCGTTTTAGAGCGATAAGTGGCACTTTAACGCCCTAGAGCTCACTTAACGCCCGCGTGCATTAAAGTGATTTTTGCTGAAATGTGATAATAATTTTGCTAGGTCTGTTTGGCTTGCATTTTGGTCGTTCAAAACAAAGAGATTTTTTACCTAGATATGTTTTTTTTTTCAGTTTTTTCATGGATGAAACAGCAATGAAAAGCAAGCTTTTGTTTTGTTTCTTAAATTTTTATTTCAATAACCACAATAAACAAATTACGTAATTATAGGTACAAATCAATCCAACTTAAAATTAAATCGTCCTTCCGCTTCAAAAAAGTTATGAGAATATACTTAATGTCGACGTTGTTCAAACTAATAGTGGTCTTCCACATACTATAATAGCTCCAAAGGGAAGACGGCTTGTTTCGTTTCGCCAACAAAGTGTCTTCTTTTAGGTTTAGGCATCCACTTTCAGGAATATTCTTTTTCGTTTTTCTGGATTTCGCAGGCAAATCGGGCAAAAGGTCCTTTGCCTCTTCCGCGGCATCCAGGATTTCTCTGGGGAGACTTGGTGAACCCTGTTCCTCGATATCCATTGAAATCGCGAAAACAACGCAGTTTGTATGAAACATTGTATGTATCTCGTTCTTAAATTGCGTTTAACGACCTCAGCGTGCAAAAACCCTCGCCTATCGTATCGGGTCTTTATTTTCACGCCGCGGGCGTTAAACGCTGTCTTAAAGACCTAGATACATAGGAATAATATATATATATATATATATATTATTTTTTTATTTTAAATACTGGAACTTTGCGCAGCGTTAGCCAAGTTTATGCAAAATTAAAGACAAACACAAAATACCCATGCACCTAGCCGGGATTCGAACCCGGAACCTTCTGTGCGGCAGGCAGATCCGCTGCCCACTGCGATACGGCGGCCGGTTAGATACATAAATTACTATTATGGATGATGATAAAGACGCTTTAGGCTAGTCATTAGGGGCGGAGCTAGAGTGGCGACGTTTGTTTTTTTTTTTAATTCCAAAACTATCTAATATGCTAGCTTTTTCTTTAAAGTTTTTTAAATAAAATGGAAAAATAATCTCCACAAGACCAGTGAGTTCAATAAAAAATCACGTACGCAGATGATTTTGCCATTTTTTATTTAAAAACCATTAGAGAAAAATGTAACATATTGAGTTTATTTCAAATAAGAAAGAAATGCCCTACGTAAGTTTTCTAAAATATACAGAGTGTTCCATTTAAAAAAGCTAACGTCGTCGCTTCCTTCATGACTATTGGCACGATCAGCGTCCAAAAATATTATTTTCTGTCTATTCTTTTTTGAGATATTTATATCATACCCTTCGGACACCTTGTATAAATCGTTGGTTGCAATTATCTACGACAGTCTGAATGTTAAATATAAAATATACAAATTGAAAAAGTTTTAAAAAAGTTAATTAATTTAATCTTTTTTAAACTATAAGTTCGTCATCGTCATTCACTCTTTTAAGGCCAATTTAACTGCGAATCTTATCTGAAATACGAAGTTTTGTAGCAATTTTGCCGGAGAGACATATAGTTTATTTTTTTTACTTTTTGGTACAAAAAACTATCAGACAGTCTTTCTATACACAGTGAATCAAGCGCATCGGTAGTCGTAATAAATTACACAAAAATTCAGGACAGTTGACCGATGTTTACATTAGAGTGTCCTTATTTAAGTCAGTCGACTTCATTAATTCAGAAAATTACCTCGATTTTTCTGAAATTACAAAAATAGAATACACATAAATTCTTATGTTTTGCCATGCAACCAGCTTGGAAGATAAATAATTAGTCATGTAATTATGGCGTTTGTTTTCAGAAATTTTGCATAATTTGCGTAATAAAATGGTCGGTTGTTGTTTTGAATAAGATTCGAGCGTGGGTGGACGGCTTTACGCGGCATTGATATTTTAATTTAAGAGAGATAGATCATAACTATTTGTATAAGTTCAATTTGTTTGTGCTTTTATGATTCTAATGCTTTTTTTGATATGTGATACCTAAACATTTAAGTGCTCAACCATGCAGTTTTCTCGGTTTAGTTTTTGTGTGAGAGTAGAACGTGCAAACAGACAAACAGAGAAAACCAAAACTATGCACTTCTTTTTCTCTTTGAACATTGTCTGTCCACTGCATTTTTGAAAAGTCTCGTATTGTTAACACCATACGATAGTAAACCATCACATACCTACTTGTTACGTATTAAAATATGACCAACAAATTAAAGTTTACCTTTTTTAATGGAAAATAAAACTTCCAAGGTCTTTATCTATTCTGATCACATATCTTGAGCAGTCTACGATAACGCTACATCTTGAATGCTCCTAACTTTTTACACATGTTATCAGTCGGTGTCCATGCCCCCATGGCGTTATATAAGTTGAAAACATAAAATCTAAGCATACGAATTCGGAGAATTGCATTAAGACCTCGAGTGCAGAACACTGATTTTCTTATTATTATTGGAGATATTAATTAACAGCGGAAACATTTTAGCGATTCTATTGACTCAGGGCAGGCAAATGGTATCAACACATCCATAGAGACCTTAGACTTGAATACCAAATATTTAGACTAAAAAGTTTGTCTTCGTTTTTTATAGGTTTTAAAACTTCCGTGTATTATGCTTCGTCTTATTTCTTATACATTCGACATCTTGTTGTTTCACCAGAGGTGGGCAACTCATGTTGCCCTCTCTTTCTAGTTTTTTTTTTCAAATTTGCGTGTAAAACCGATTTTATTATGTTTTTGAAAGATTGATTTTTTTTGGTTAGTAGAATATGTCAAGATTTGACAAAAAAAACAGCGAGGTAGATATTATAAAAAAATTATTAAAATTATTGATCTATCTTTTTATGAGTGTTTTTGTTGAAATAGAAATAATACATAATAATTTATAAAAAATAAACTAATCTGGTGATGGTAATTCAAAGCTTAAAATATGTTAGCATAACTTAAGGGGTTTTTGATAAAGCACATTTTTACTATGTTTTACACATTTTTATGCCATGATTTTGGTCACATTTTAAAGCTTTCTTTCCAAACTTTCTAGAATAAAACACTCAAATTTTTTAAGTGTTTACTGTTTTTTTAGCGTTCAAAAAAAGGACTGTGAAAATACATTTTTTTCTGTTAAAAAAACAAAATTGTAATTTTTCAAAGCATAAAGTGTGTGAGACATAAGGTGGTATTAATTACTTTCAATAAAAAGTTCTTTAGTCTTTAAATTTACCAAAAAACGTGTGCTGACATAAGTGTATTTAAGCACATCTAAAAATCATTTTACAGGTATTTAACTAAATTATTTTAAGGGTCAGCATGGCTTTACCATTACTCGAAAATTTTTCAGTTTGGCAAATGCATGATCTCTTTCCATTTGTCTTGCGTTTCTTTTTTCCATTGGCCAGTGGAACAATACAAAGTCATAGGGGCAAGAATGTTTAAAGTTTCTTATACCCCAATATTCCATTTTTGTAATCATCAAATCAAATTTAAATCATAATGGATGTGATGTACGATTATTAATCAAAAATGTGACAGTGACAAAATTTTATTGTCAGTGGTTTTTATCACATACCACGTTTATACGCACCTAAAACCGGTTTTATATAAGGACGGTTTTAAATAGGGTTTATACTTCCTTCATTAAATGTCAGTTAAAAAGAAAACAAATTTAAAAAAAAACTAACTTGACACCAGATTTTTCGGTAAAACCAGGCTTAAAAATTTCTTTAAATTGTGAGCAATGCGCAAAGGTATTTTTAAGAATTATAATAACCTTAAAATTAATTTTATAGCGATAAACATAAAATCAATTTAATGCATAAAGCGGTTTTAGTGGTGCTATAATACGAGAACATTTTTAAACCGTCCTTATGTAAAAGCGCTTTAAGAGCCCCATATAAACAAAGTAATTGCCAACAAAATAGTTGCTTACCTATGGTAAGACAATAACTGTCAAACATTATGTCAGTCAAGACACCCCCCCCCCGCCCTGAACACTCCTTCCTGGTTACGGAGCACGTTTCAAAAGCTGACGATACTTTTATGTAAAACGAGGATAATTATCTATACTTAAAAAAACCTTTAAAAAAAACATTTAAGGGTAGATGAGAGACCCTTTTTGCCAAAAATTATACTTACGAAATTCTTTCTTTCTGATTTCTCATATTTTTTTCAGATTCGAATCACCGTAGCGAACACGCCGCGGGCTACTGGCAGCTTCAACTTGACCGCGACCTCTTCGACACGATCAACGCCATTTATCCGGAGTGGTTCGAGAAAAACAGCGACAAGATGGCGGAGGGCGACCGCCAGCAAGGGGCGACCGGAGGCGGCAAGCTCGGGTCGCCCCCCATGAGAGAGTCGCCCCCCAAAGCGGTGATCGATACTTCGCCCATTTTAATCGATCAGAATAAGGAGTGTAAGTATTGCTAATAGGGAGATTTTGGTCAGGTTTTTTGTCAGTCTGTTACCCTTACCTTTATTCCAGGCAGGCGCAGTAGCGCTTTGTCAGGCTGTTACCTTTATTAAAGGTATATAACCACTGGCGCTAATTAGCGTCGAATAGTGACTACCTTTACCGCTAAAAAGACAAACCAACCAAACTTGAGGTTATAAAAGTTTGTTTTGTTTTACAAAAATTTTTTGTATTTGGATTTTATTTTTTGTTAACCGTGTTTATAGTAATAGTGGGGTGCCTTTTTTACCGTTTTTTTTTTTTTTTGATACATACGCCTATGTCACGACACAAATGAGGGTGAAGTAGTGTTTCCAAAAAATCAATGATCAATAAAACTAGTATTAAGTAATTCTTTACCCTTTTATCTATATTACACAATATTTATCCTACACCCAGCAAGGGGAGAGGGAGGTTTAGCTAAGAAAAAAATGGTAAATATGTCGTGAACATATGTACAAAATTTCAAATTTATCCGATAAATACCCTTAAGGATATTTAGTTTTCTCCGAAATTTAACCGTTTTAAACCACTGTGCGGCGCTGTCCTATGTTTCAATCTATGTCAAAACATATGTTTTTACCAAATTTCATTCGAATCGGTTTAGCCGTTTTGGCGTGATGGAGGTACAAACATACGTACACATACACAAACTTTCGTATATAATATTAGTAGGATTTAGTACAAGAATAACAAACAACGAAACCAATCTATGTCACAACATATGTTCTTACCAAATTTCATTCGAATCGGATTAGCCGTTTTGGCGTGATGGAGGTACAAACATACGTACACATACACAAACTTTCGTATATAATATTAGTAGGATTTAGTACAAGAATAACAAACAACGAAACAAGTAGACTAGGTTACCAATAATTTTTAACTTAAATTAATTTGGAAATAATACGTCACGAACCACACTATTAAAGTTCGTAGCTTAATAGATAATTTCTTATTTATTATCTGAGTTGACCACAGTAGGTACGTGTTATTATCTGAGTTGAACACAGTAAGTACGTGGGCGTAACGGGCCCAGATGAGCGGCAGAATTCGCGCTCACAAGGGCGCTAACCACCACTGACTATACATTTATTTATTCAACGTGCTCTGTTTACCTTTAATTTGGAACGCAAGTCCCTAAAGAGCGCTTTTACGCACGCATTTGCGCGCGTGCGGGAAGTTGCATTTCCCGCATGAGGTGGCGAATGGATTTGCCCTGTGTCTTTTCCGCACTGATTTTTTAGGTCCAGTTCGACTTTTTAGATATATTTCAACTTAAATATAAAGAAAATAAAAAAAAAACATTTTTTTGCTATTTTAATACCTAAAAATGGAAATATAATGTTGTCTAGACGGTTTTTACGCAAGTAGGAAAAGTTTTGTACCTGACACGTGCGAAAAGTATCTTTTCCGCCCTTGACGGCTTGCCCGAACTTCGGTGCGCATCGGAAAGTGATACTTTACCGCACGCGACGGCAGTTGACCGAATGAAGCGAAGCAAGTTTGGTCAAGCCGGCAAGGGCGGTAAAGACACTTTACGTATGTGTTATCTACAAAATTTTACTTACAAGCTTCAAAAATTCCCAAAAAAATATAAATATATTTTTTTTTAATAAACGGAGTGCGGTAAAGTACTCTTTACCGCACGCGCGTAGGTTAAGGTTTTTTTTTTAAGGGGAATTAGTTCAACTGCCATAGCGTGCGAAAAGTGTCTTTTGCGCCCTTGACGGCTTCCTCAAACTCCGCTCCGAGTCGTTCGTGCAACTGCCGTCCCGTGTGGAAAACTATCACTTTACGCACTTGTTAGGTAACAAAACTTTTAATTATTCAAGGTCAAGAAATGCCGGTTTAATTTTAACATAATAATATTCTGATACCCTAGACCCTTTAATAGACCCTTGCGCACCGCTATGTATAGCCAGTGGCGATCACATGTGGTGGGATTCACATTTTGTTAAATATTTTAGAAAAAACTAAAATATTAAGTTTTTGACTGATATTTACAAATATACCTGCAGGGTTATAACGTCATTGATTATGTTGGGAATTTGGAACCTTTGGTTGCACTAAAACAAAATTATGATTGTTTTCCACAAACCAAAACTACACTTTTTTGCACTCGACGCGCGTTTCGCTAACAATGTTAGCATCATCAGGAGACGATAAACAATGAACTAAATTAATCTACGCTCTATCTTATATACAATCCTTTAGTGGGCGGAGATAAGACTAATAATTTGTGATTGATCACGATTTTTAATCCTTTCTCCCCTCGACCAAAGAATAAAGTGTACTAAACGGGATGGGTCCTCTATCTTTATTTAAACTATTTCTGGATTTAATGATTTCCATACTTTCATATGCATTCAAAAGTCTTTTGTTTGGTACACTTTTTAGAAGTTTTAGGTTATCTAATGTGAATCTATGATTGTTTTCAAAAGCATGCTCGGCCACACTTGACTTTTCTGTTCTTCCGTATTTTAAGTGTGCTAAGAGTTCTTTAAAACGTGTTTGAATAGAGCGTCTCGTTTGTCCAACATATTTTTTGTCACAATCCATGCAACTAATTTCGTAAATTCTACTTTTTTCTAGAACTGTAGTTTTATCCTTGGGATTTCCTAGTAAGCTTCTTATTGTGTTACCGGATTGATATACTAATTTAAGACCGGTGTTATTAAATACTTTGTGTAATCCTTTCGTATAATTAGGATTATAAGGATGATGCTAACATTGTTAGCGAAACGCGCGTCGAGTGCAAAAAAGTGTAGTTTTGGTTTGTGGAAAACAATCATAATTTTGTTTTACGTCATTGATTGTTACAATTGTAAAACGTTTTTATTAACAGCATTTTAAAGGTGCAATTTTGAGTATACTTTCAAAATTGTAGCAAAAAAAATAGAATTTAGACCCGAGTATAACATTTGTTATTCTCGGCTAAGACTAGATCCCACCCCAACCTAGCCTCTCTTGCTAGCTAACCGAAGCCAATTTTTTAAAAATATTTTAAAATATTTTTAGAAAATTACAAAAAACGTGCAAGGAATCAATTTTTAATTTTTAGCCCCCTTGACAGCTAAGCCAACCCAGTTTTTTTAATATTAGCTTTCTAGCAATTTTTCTTGCGAGTTTGTTTTTTAATCAAACATAATTTGTTTATCAGCTTAGCTGCCCACTTAGTTTACTGGTATTCTATACCCCACTGTGGTTTTTAAACAATAGTAAAATGTTCTGAAATATCAGGAATTGTATTGTGGAACCAATTTACCAATAATATAAATAAATTGGAAAAAAAGTTTTTGTAACCTCCTGTGGCCCCAAGAGAAGGAATGATCCCTCAAGAGAAGGCCTTAATTCAAAAAAATGATCCCTTCGTCACTTAAGGTTAGAAATTACATTCTTTCCCCGACTTTGTACTCGGGGAGTGCGAACGCCCGATATAAAGGGATAAGCGATCATCATTCAAGAATAAGAAGAACGGCCCTCGCGCAAATTATGTCCTTCTCTGCTCAAGAATTAGTGCCCTAGGATCCAATTTTTAAATATCGAGAAGGGGCTAACTTGACAGTCTACCGTATTTTATAAAATGTCTAAAATATAAAACAAAATCGTACACAAATAAATATAAATCACCAATACCTTGGTAAGGTTTATGTATCTTGTCGATGTCCATATTAAGGGGGCGGTTTACCTCGACCGAAACATTGACAAATCCCCCATTTTTTATTAAAATTCAGCTCGTTTTCACTTCAATTTATCGAATGTTATTCTTTTCTGTTGCGTCGCGAGCTGTTAAGAAAAAGAAAAGTTAATCTCTGACCATCTGGTCGTTTCTTTGGCATAAAAGTTAAAATTTATGTTTTAGTTTAGTCAGACTGGAAGAAGGAAGTTTTTAAAACAATGGACTGTGACTAAAAGTTATATTATATTTGATAGACACTGCACAAAATCTGCAAAATATATCCTAAAGAAATCTAACTTGTGTCCCCAAAATGTTTAAAACCAAGCAGACCTAGTTAAACGCTGAGTTGTATTAGTTATTAATTTATTTTTTCACTCAAAAAAAAAAAAATACGAAAATAGACGAACAGGCCATTTCCGTCGCATGTTACCAGAAAAATGTGGGACGTTGACACAGCTCGAAATTTTGACAATTTTGAGCAAATTTTTCATAGTTTCTGTTTTGGTTGCAGCTCTCAAGGTGAAGCTTCTGCTCAGGAGGCCGTTCGACCAGCTGGTGGCCCAAGGGATCATGCCTCGTAAGTACAAATTTTCCTACTTCTTAGAATAATTATTATTAAAGTTACCTTTTTGTATCTCGGCTAGCTTTACTAGGCTATTTTATCTTGCATCAAAAATTGTTTGGGGCTCTAGTTTAATGATAAAGCCATGATAGTATTTTAAGGCTTAAAATATTTTAGCATAATTTAAGGGGTAACGTTTTTAGTATTATTTATTTTTATTATGTTTTTAACATTTTTATACCATGATTTTGCTCACATTTTCCAAACTTTCGATTTCTAAAATAAAACACTCAGATTTTTCAAGTTTTCACTGTTTTTAAGCGTTCAAAAAAAGTGCTGCCAAAAACATTTTTTCTCTGTTAATATAAAAAATATTTAAAGTGGTTGAAGAGAGACAGCATGCTTTAAAAAAGAATTTTAGAGAAACTTGGAAATAATTTTGTTTGATAAAAATTTATGTTTTGTCATCTGTCTGTCATCTTTAATGGTGTCGTGCATATGATTTCTATTTTGCCATTTTTATCCAAAAAATAGTGAAAATTATTATTGTTCAAAGCCTAAAGTGTGTAAGACATAAGTTGGATTTATTTTCTTTCAATGAAAGTTCTTTACAGTCCTTAAATTTAGCAAAAAACGTGTCCTACTATAAGTGTATTTTAGCACATCTATTTAACTAAATTATTTTAATGTTCATCTTGGCTCTAGTTAGGGTTGGTAAAAAAACTATTTTAAATAAGTTGAAATGTGTTGTCCCAAAACTTCTTGACGAACAGTTTGCGAGCTATCTGTAGTCCGAATAAAATTTTTGTGTCCAGGCACGGTTCGTTCAGCATTCCTATAACATAGAGGTCAAAAGTCCTTTGTTTTCGAGATAAAGAGTGCCAAAGTCCGCGATTTTTGTTTATTTTTTTGTTATATCTTATTTAGGTAACAAAAGAAAAATCAAAATTTTGTAAAGTAACACAAGATAATATAAATAAAAAATTGTACCAAAATTTTATAGACATTTTTGGTTTAAGTAGTAATTTTAAAAAATGTCAAATTAATAGGGACTTTTTCTGGAAATTAAGTTATTAAAAATGTAACACAGAATGTATGTAGGCTAACAGGGAGGAAAAGCTTTCCTCCACGTACCGCATCTAAACATATTAAATGATAGATATTTTTTATTTTTTTTTCCTCCTCTACCGCAGACGAGTTTCTTTGGATAATTCAAGGTCAGGTGGTAGATTACTTTTAAATAACATTTCTTTCAGACAGCTTCAGATAACGATTTTGGCAGGTTTCAGTGGATTGTTATAAAATACGGGGGTTGTTTCGACAGTTCGGCAAATGAATGTTTTTTAACCGAATAAAATATTTTTTTCTAATCTTATAATTATTACAAAAGGCAGTAGAAAAAATTAAATACATGCCTCTAGAGTAAAATGCACTTCCTCCCTTTGATTTTAATGCCCGACGCGTAGCGACCATGTAACTATTTTATCACATTGAATTAAAAACTTATTTTAAATCCCCACCCCTCGAACCTTTAAAACCAAATGTCTTGGAAATCAACAAGAGTTTTAACCCCCATAATATAGGAAGTTTTTTCTTTTTTAATTTCTTTTCACCCATTAAAATATTTGCACTCAAACCTGTATACAAAAAAAAGATATTTTTTGCAGTAAAGTTTGCTCTTTGTAAATATTTAGAAAGTCTCAAAAAAGTTGACCGGCGGCAGGATGATTATTAAACGCTTTTACAACAAAATTCAACATGCAAATGTGGGTTAACATTTCTTTAATTGATTTCTATGCCGGTAACACCAAGGGGGTTGCCATGGCCAAGCGTATGACAAAAAATAAAAAAATGGAAGGGAACTTTATTTCAATTTTCAGTTCTGTTTCTTTTACAGTAAACGATATTGTTAGAGGAAACAAGAGTTTTTGCCCCTTTTACTTTGCACGCAGTTCACGAAAAAAATGGCGTAAATAATAAGGTGGAAAAATAAAAAAACGTGCGACTATCGAAGAAGAATTCGAAATGGGTTTTTATTTTAAAGAGAGAAGGCTGGCAAACTCGAACAGTGGGATTTACTAAAACGGTTTAGCCTATTTTAAAACGGTCCTAAGTTTAAGTGAAATTTTTGGTTTTCAGCATTTTAAACTAACCCTCCTTGAGTTTTGGACGTAGTTTGATTTATAAGAAGAATTTTAACAAATTTGTTTATTGAATAATCATCTTAACACAATCTTTTGTTGGATTTAAGAGGAAATTTTCAATTTAGAAGAAAATAAAAATAAAAAATTTTAACCTACGCGGGGTTTAAATAGTAAACACTCTGTAGAATAAATTAACATTGGGGTTATATGTCACAGTAATTAAAACTTACCCTTTTTAATTAATTTTTACAATTAATACTTGATGTCACACAACGATTTAGATGAGTAATAATAAAATAAGGAGTAGATTAATTTTCTATTTATTTAAAAGGTGTTTTTATTTATGAAATGTATTAAAAAACTTACATGAAAGTTTGTTTTACATTTCTGTCACTGTCAAAATGTCAGTTTAAAAATATTAGCGCTGCGTTCAATCACAAGTAGCGAGTTCGGATCCTTTACCTCTGCTTGCACCAACCTCTACTGATGAAAGCCACAGCTTTAAGTCAGGAAAGTTTTTTTGACTGAGCTTTTAGATAACCTTAATGTTTTACTTTCAGTTTGTAAATAAATTAATATAGTTGTTTTGGATTTTTTTGTTTGGTATATTTTTCGTGCATAATCAGTGAACTTCACTTATGTTTGTTTTGCCTCGTAGTGCCCTCATAAATATATTTTGAGTGCTGAAAACGGGTTCAAAATATGGCGTTTTTCTAGACAAAATAGGAGGTGTTTTATTGGGTAATGAACAACGTGGGATATTAAATAAGGTAAATTAATCCTTGTAAAAACGGTTACTTAGGGAAATTATAAACGAACTTTTTACCAAATGCCACAAAACAATCCTTTCTGGGGGCTATAAATTTAAACCACCCCCCTGAGTTGGTCTAAAAAATCACCAACTTTATAACCTCAAACACAAATAATGAAGCTATTATGTGCCAAATTTTTGGCGTATTCGCCATTTGCCATTTTGAAACCTGTCAAAAAAAAAATAGTTTTAGGGCATTTTCTTCTAAAATATGTTGTATTTTGAGAAAAAAGCAGTTTTTCAGTGGTATTTTGTAATAAAAATATAAAATAATCAATAACTTTGTGTCTTTTTTTGTATGGGTAAGTGTTTTTTGAAAATAGGTTTTAAAATTAAGTACCCCCCACGGGTGTAAATATTTAGACCTGTGGGGGGTACTATTTTAGATCTTAGTAAATCCCACTGGAAATGAGTTAAAATATTTAAAATCACACGTTATTCTTATAAAAAATTTTCCCTGTTTTCTCAAGTTTTAGCCTTTAAAATAACATAATATGGGCCAAAAAAAAGTTTTCATTTTGTTTCGGCTGTAGTTTTGTTATCGTACATTCGAGTTTTGTAATTTTGGTTTCTGCGGAAAGCTAAAGCCTCAGATTACATGAAAATTCTGTTAAAATTAAGCTGCTGAATGCTGGAGCTAGCTGGCCCCAAGTCCATGCTGAAAACAGAAGAATCAGTATTCTGCCAAATTGACATTTTTAACCCCAACCGATAAACTTTATGTGCGCCACTGTACTCGACATTGAAACATCTGCCAGAAAGCCACCTGTTTACCGCCTACAGAGAGGTATCATTTGTTAAAATTGGATTAGAACTAACAAAGCCTTACCCGAACGAAGTAGGTGTTTTTGTTCTACAGAGGATTTGTTAAAACTTGTTCAATTTCTGTAATTTTGGGTTCCGCGGGAACCTAAGGCACATAATTTATGTGTCAAATTTGACATTTCTCACCTCTCCTGCCAAAAGTTTTTGTTAGCCAATGTACCTGATTTTAATCATATTGTACAAAAGATAGCACTTGTAAAGTAGGTGCTTTACCTCCTCTAACTTTTGATTTTCTGTGTTAAATTATTGTTCAAGAAAAAGTAAATAAATCAGATAATTATGTGGTTTTAACAAATTATCAGCAAAATTAGTTAAATGCACTTTACCTATATTGTTTTACAAATTGTTAAAAACGTTACTTTCTTTATTGGGAATGCTCTGTTAGTTCTTGTCGGATTTTTACCAGTGATCCTTTTTGTACACAACAATGTAGAGCATGGCTTTTCGCAGAATGAAAATCAGGCACATTGGTGTTCAGAGACTTTCGGCAGGAGTGATGAAAAATACCTAATTTTAAAAACATGCGCCATCACGGATTTTTATGAAAGGTCAAATTTGACACATGGCGTATGAGCCTTAGCTTCCCGCAGAGCCCAAAATCACAAAAATCGGACAGGATTTAACAAATCCCCAGCAGAACAGAAACAATAGTTTTTAGACCTAAATTGTAGATTGCAGGGGGAGTCGTTTCGGCTCTCTTAGCCGCACGGCACTGCTTCCTTTGCAGAAATTTTGTGCATGACTCTTCATCTTAGTTTATGTCCAGGAATTTAAGGCTTCTTCCAAAGGAAGCTATTTTCTTGGGGGATAGTTGACCCACTTCTTGGGTAGATGGCAGTAGCCCCTAGAGGTGCTTAAGCAGAGTTGGAGGGAGTTGGGCGAGGCATTCACAGAGTAAGTGTTCTGCGGTCTCTATTGCGGTTTTGCAAAATCTGCGGTGGTCATCTTCTGCTCTTCCTGATACCTTTAGGTGGTATTTGACCGGGCAGTGTCCGGTGAGCAGTCGGATGTCTTTTCTGTTTATGTTTATGAGCTTTTCTGCTCCTTTTTTTTTATGTAGTGATGAACCTTTTTGCTTGTCTTAGTCCTGCAGTGTGTCTCCAGTGTTTTGACAATTGGTCCTTTTCCCAATTGTTGAGTTCTTTTAGAACGTCGCTTTTCATGAGTTCACAGTAGGGCTCTTAGCCATAATATAACAATTTCACTATTTTAATCGAAGGACCGAGATAGCTTCAAAATATCTGAATATGGTCAACTTTTACGGAAGTCCACTTTCCCATGTTACCCGTCCGGGATTCTTTTTAAAACAATTTTTTCCCAGTATCCAGTATCTTGAAATTTTGCAGATAGCTAATCCAAAAAGAAAATAGATTTTTTTGAGAAAAAATCTTTAAAATCTTAAAGAATTTAATTAAGATATAAATCACTGACCTGGTGTAAGTGGTTATCGAGATTTATTGTAGTATAAGTTTATGCAAAATTAGTAGGGTTTTCTTGATTTTTAAAAAGTAATTAAAAAAAAATTGGTGCTAGAAAGCACGGGTAGTCCACCATACAATCAATTATTTTATGTTGAAAGGAAATAAAAATATCTCGAAAACTGTAGCTTTGAAAGATTTAAATATCAATAGCTGCTTTACTTCTAAAGTTATGATTTTTTTAATATATTTTAACGATTTTTCAAATAACTCGGAAACTAAAGCTCCCACGAATTTGGACTTTATAACAAAATTTGTAGCTTGTAGCTCATATTCGTGGAAACTTAAATCTTCCCCTTCAAATTTCGTTAAAATCGATTAAGGCATTCTTGAGTTATCGTATATAAACGCAATGCACAAACCGATAGACAACTTTTTTTTTTCGTCGATTAAGGTGTTTTGGAACCTTATAATAACTCATTTTTGATAAAATTAAGAAAAGTAAAAATTTCACGATTTTAATAGTCACTTATCCTAACTTTAGAAGTAAAGCAGCTATTGATATGCGGTTTTCAGATTTTGGTTTTCGTAAATATTACCCAAAAATTTTCTTATAAGGTTCAAATCTTTCAAAGATACAGTTTTCGAGATATTTTTATTTCCTTTCAACATAAAATAATTGATTGTATGGTGTACCATCCGTGCTTTCTAGCATCAATTTTTTTACAGATAAAAGGAAGACAGAATATTGTGCTATATTCCACGTAAACGCGTACGTAAACTGTCTATTGTCCATTTCGGTCTACAGAAACTGGCCTAACGATCCTTACGTTTTGCTTCACTTTCAAGTTCACCTCGGTTTTCGTATATGTATTGTTCAATATTCAGTTTCGCGGCCCAATCTGTTCGAATTTTTACAACAAAACCCTCAGATTTTTCATTAAAATGGCCCTTTTTCCTCTTTGTTAACAGCTTTTGCGTGGGAGAGACCAACTCAACAAAATATTGCCAAATAATAAAGGGAACTTGAGTAAGCGGCTTTCAAATTCGGCCATATGGTTTTTTTCGAAGTGCCGCAACTTTCTTGCGTAACGTTATTGTGCAAAAAAACTCGGTTTAAGACGGTCTGAGGGAATTTGAATCGCAAACATAAATCGTACATCAAAGGTTTAACGACATTTTGAACAGCGAATGCTTAATTTTCTGTATCTTTTTGCAAAAAATAAATTTTTAGACTTTGGGGACTAAAACCTTTAGGGAGTTAAAGTCAGTGAAAACTTAAAGACATCGGCTAAAAAGATCCTTTTTGATAGAAATTTTCATAAAAATGCAAATGAAATCTTAAAAAAAAGTAAACCAAGTAACTAAAGTGTCTTTTTATCCCCCAGCGAATGAGTCATCGGGATAAAACTGCCAATTCAGTCACTGGGTAGAAAATTTGGCTTCCGTGGGCCTTTTGATGAAGATTTTACGAAACTTATTTTAATTGATTACTAATGGAGGTTTTGGAGGATTAGGGTGACAATTTTTGTTCTTAAATTCACACGGTTTGAGCTAGATCAACGAAATTTTGGCACATATGTTGGCTTTCCGGGAACGTACCCTTGGGTGTCATAAAAAATTACATATGTAGCCCCTAGGGGACAACAGGGACCAAAATGTGTTTTTAAACTATTCCTTATACCTTCTATACTAATGCACCTGCACATCTGAATCTCAGTCAGTTGGTAGTTCATACTATTACCTACGAGTCTAGTGTTCCGAAAAAAATGTGATAGCTGTTAACAAGGCCCCTAGGTTAGGGTCTAAAAATTTTGTCGATTTTAATTAAAAAATTATATTTCACTTCTCAACAAAATGCATCACTAGGGGTGTCAATTTTGAATACTCCCAACTTTGTCTCAGCCCCTAGGGGCTGTAAGGGAGCCGGATCTAATTTTCCCCATTTTCATATTCCAGAAAACACTCTATATGCACATATGCACACTTTTTGATGAGGTTTAGATGTGCATATTGAGTGGTTTTCTGAAATATAGAAATGGTCAAAACAAAAAAATGTAACAGTGAGATTTACTAAGATCTAAAATAGTACCCCGCACAGGTCTAAATATTTACACCTGTGGGGGTACTAAATTTTAAATTCAATTTTCAAAAAACACTTATCCATACAGAAAAGACACGAAGTTATTGATTATTATGTATTTTTATTGCAAAATACCACTGAAAAACTGCTTTTTTCTCAAAATACACCATATTTTAGGAGAAAATGCCCTAAAACTAATTTTTTTCAGTTTTCACAATGGCAAATAGTGAATACGCCAAAAATTTGCCACATAATAGCTTCATTATTTATATTTGAAGTTATAAAGTTGGTGATTTTTTAGATCACCTCAATAAAACACCTCCTATTTTTTCAGCACAAAAAATATATTTATGAGGGCACTATGAGGCAAAACAAACATAAGTGAAGGTCACTAATTATGCACGAAAAGTATACCAAACAAAAAACCCAAAACAACTATATTAATTTATTTACAAACGGAAAGTAAAACATTGAGAAAAGCTCAGTCAAAAAAACTTTCGTTACTCAAAGCCCACTCATTTTAAAGCTGTAGCTTTCATCAGTAGAGGTTGGTGCAAGCCAAAGTGCAAGCAGAGGTAAAAGATCCGAACTCGCTGTTTGTGATTGAACGCAGCGCTAATATTTTTAAACTGACATTTCGACAGTGACAGAAATGTAAAAAAAAAACTTGCATTTAAAATAAATACAAAATTAATCAACTCCTTATTTTATTATTACCCATCTAAACCGTACTATGACATCAAGTATTAATTGGAAAAATTAATTATGAAGGGTAAGTTTTAGTTAGAGTGACATATAACCCCAATTTTAATTTGTTCTACAGAGTGTTTACTATTTAAACCCCGCGTGGATTTAAATTTTTTAATTTTCTTTTCTTCTAAATTGAAACTTTCTTCTTAAATCCAACAAAAGATTATGTTAAGATGATTATTTAATAAACAAATTTATTAAAATTCCTTTTATAAATCAAACTCAAGGAGGTTTGGTTTAAAATGCTTAAAACCAAAAATGTTACTTAAACCTAGCACCGTTCTAAAATAGACTAAACCTTTTTAGTAAATCCCACCGTAAATGTTTTGACTCGAACTTGTATTTAAATTGAAAAAATTTGCACTTTTTGAATTTGGTATAGTAAATTTTCAAAAAGTAGTTCGGGATTTAAAATTTTTAGCCCCTATTTAGGGGTCGTCCTGGGGTTTGAGACTTTTATATTTCATAATAGGTACTTGTTACACCAAATTCATGAGTTTTAAATATGCATATGGAGAGTGTTTTCTAGAATTAGATGCCCCCTTACCCCTAGGGGCTGGGGCAAAGTTGGGGGTATTTAAAATTGAGAAATGGTCCACACAACCAAGAATTTTTTTTTGGATAGTACACTTATGGGTAATAGTATGAGCTAGCAACTGACTGAGATTCAGATGTGCAGGTGCATTAGTATGGAAGGTATGAGGGATAGTTTTAAAACACATTTTGGCCCTTGTTGCCCCCTAGGGGTCACATATGTAATTTTTTATGACACACAAGGGTACGTTGCCGGAAGGCCAACATATGTGCCAGTCTAACCCTACTTTTTGTCAAAATTATGTAAAACCATTTGGAAGATAGGTATTAAATTTTAGGAATATACACCACAACTCCACAGCAGTTTTCCCCGTTTTTCGGGGGGGGGGGGGGGGTGATCCTCGCCTAGATTTGAGGCCACGTCCGCGCTTTCGACATTTCACATTTCTCTTGGGGGGGGGGCATACCTAATTTAAAAAAAAATTACGAAAAAAAAAACATTTTAAAAGGATTTAGCGAGAGTCAAAAAACACTTTATTGACGTCAAAAAAACTCAAATAAATATAAAAAACAAAAAAAAAATTTGGTAAAACATACATTACAAAAAAAGACAAAAAAGCTTAGATCTGAACACTAAATTAATGATTTAGTGGGTAACGGCGATGCGGTAAATCTTAGTAGGTGTACTTAAGTTAAAAGGTGTTTTTAAAATGTGTTTTTTGCCCCCCTGCCCTCCCCAATTGACGCCGCTGTTTAACCACTTTTCATTCTCAAAAGTTTTTTTGTAGGAACCATTTTATGTTAAATAATAATATAAAAAAGGCCTTTTTTATACCTTCATCAAAAACGATTTAAGTAACTGTCTGCAGATAATTAAAGCTTCGCTTTTTTTGGTTACCTATGCAAAAAAACTTCTTTTTTAATTACGGGTGCAAAATAGTACATTATAAACATAGGGACTAAAGTGCCACATATAATCCCGCCGCGAAAGTTTTGTAGCCCAACCGAAGGGAGAGCTACAATTTGCTAAGGGATTAAACGACACTTTAGTGACGAGGTTTATATAATATTTTATGCACTTTAGGAAAAGATCTTTGTTAAAATTACATTATTTCTACGCCAAATGGTTCGTCAACTACAAGAAAGGGTGCTAAGAATGAAATCTTGGCCAAGAGCAAGTGCTGTTTGGCTGACCCTAAGCTGAGAGGTTAAATGTATTTTTAATCCCTTAGGGATTAAATTTTCCTTGAATCCCTTAGGGATTAAAAGTGCGACTTTAGTCCCTAAAAATCGGGATTAAAAGTCCTTATTTAATCCCAGAAGTGCATAAAAATATTTTTGTCCGTTTTTTACCCAAAATTAAAGAGAAATAGCGGAAAATAGTAATATTAAAAAAATCTAATTATTCTTGTCCAAAAACTAAGCCATTTCCGCCAGTTTTCACCAAGTATTTACATCAAACATCAAACTGTCAAAGATTAAAATGTCGCAACAATAAACGTCACCGAGTAAAAAGGCACATCGCTATGGAAACCATTGTTATTTCATTTACCAGCCGCCTTGATTTATAGTGTAAAGATGGTGTGTTGCGAGAAGTGCTCTTGGTTCGAGATTTTTACAAATAGTTTCCTGTTTTTCATGGATTTTTTGATACGGGTATAAAAAAAAATAGTGTTAACAACTAGCGGCTAAACTGTGCTCCTTTTACTCGCATTTTTAAATACCTCGCTGCGTTCTTTATTTAAACCAACGCTTGTGAAAAAAGCACTATTTTAGCCACTAGTTGTGAAAACTACTATTTGGGTTACCCAATAAATTAAAAAGATAAAACAGGGTGCCATCCATTATGCAATATTTTTTTTAAAATTTATAAACTTAAAAGTTTTGAGAAAAATATACATCAATTTGTTCAACAGGCAGTTTTTAAGTTGGTCGGGGTAGATGTGGAATTTGTCATATCGGACGTTTCTTTCTTTTGCATTGCTTTTTTTTGTATTACCAATCTATCGATGCTTCGGGCTCCTCTGCTGCGTTAGCTATTGAAGTAGGTATTAAACTACGTTCGCGTCTGGTCTGAACGAACGTAACCTTAATAAAAAAAAAGCTCACGCAAGATCGTAGAGATGGGATTCGGATATCCGTAATCGAGCGGAAGTCTTTGTTTTTTTTACAGATAAAAAGAAGATAGAATATTACGGCTAATTTCCACGTCTACGCATGTTCCCTCTGTGACCAATTTAAACTGCCTGTTAAAACAAAAAAAAACGTGAGCTTTGGACAGGGAGAATTTGCACTTTTATTAGCCAGTGATTTTTATTTGATGGGTCAAGACATTTTTTATTTATCTCAATTAATTCGTGTATTCCTAATTTGGCGGCAAAATTTATTGCACAACGTTAACAATCAAAATTGCACATTGGCGCCGCTATACAGGGTAGACCAAGTAGATTTAGAATAGCTAAGATCAAAATAAAAATAACTTGGATAGTGCCAAAATGTCATTAGGGAGTTGATCATTTATTAGGGACTTATCGGTACATAAAGTCGACTTAATACAGTCGGATTTATTTTTTTTCGCGCGAAGTTTAAAAGGTTTCTAACATTGTTATACTGTGCCACCCATAAAGTTGACATAAATAAAGTTAATGCCGTCTTTTCTTAAAGAAAATTATGAAAGTTATTTTGAAAGACATTATTTTGATAGCAAAGATGACATATTTAGACAACAACAATGTCAGAATCCTTTTAACCTTCGTGCGGAATTGTCAAAAAGAGTGCCGTCTTTATTATGTTTATTTTTGTCACATTAACGGCGCAAGAACAATCCAGAGATAATATAAATTTATCAATCGATTTCAATACGTCATCTACCACTCATTATCTATCTCTGGTTTCTTTACTGTATTCTCCTGTTCACAGATTGCGCCGCGAATCATTGGGGATTAGGGTCACTGGATCCTAAAACCTGCGGCTGGGACCGCAGGTCTCAGGATCCAGTGACCCTATGAGGGATTGTTTATTTATCACCTAGGTGATCGAATTGAGAGCAGTGACAACTAGTCAAATGGTCATACACACAGACCACTTAAGGGTTCTAAAAAGTAGCTTTTCACCAAAGGAAAAATTATTAAATAAAACACAAAAACCAGGCCGACGAACTCCAAAACAAAACGACAAAACTAAGGTTATGAAGAATGTCAGGCAGACACACTGACATTGGTTAGTTGCAAATACAGTGAGTCGACCAATTTCGATGTTTGCATGGCATAAATTTTTTTTCCTGGTAAGGGGTGTTACCTAGGTATATATGCTAGATCTCTCTTAGCCGAATACATTTAGGAAAGGAGAACACTAGAAACTATGCCTAGGGTAAGCTCACAAAAAAAAGACGTGGGTGGTTAATTTTGATGGTGGCGGTATCTATAATATAACCATTTAAGTAATTTTTGATGCTAGGCATATAACTAATATTGATAGGTAACCCTTATAGTCCATGTTTTTACATTTCCGCATGTTTTAGCTTTAGAGGAAAATAATACTCAATTTGTTTTTTATTAGAGGAAGAGGATTACAAAGCTTATTAATACAATCTAGAGAGTTTTTGAAATTAGGTGTCCATTATTTGGAAAATTACAAATATTTCCAATTTAGTTTTACAGGTCTCTATAAAGGGTATTTCTGACTGTTTCTGACGTAATATGGACGCGGTAATTTTGAAACACCACAAAAGCTAAAACAGTTTTTTTCAAAAAATAAACAAAATTTTAAAAAAGTACCAAGATTTGATGGAAAAACATAGTCCAATAAACAATTTAGGCAAAATTTCAGGCCATTTGGAAGTCCCGTTTCCGAGAAACATGCGGAAAAAGAATTGCCTAATAAACGGACCCAACAGCGTTGCCGGTTTAACGATGTAATTGGGCCGTTAAGGCCACAAAGACGGCATAGATTTGACAACACTGCTTTGCTATTTTTTTGAAAGATCAACAATAGGTGGCATCACTAATACCATTTCGAGTGAAATCGTGCAGTGTTCAGAACACGATGCGAACAACATATGTGAGGAAAAGTATAACTTATTAGGAACGTAACCATTTATTAATGCTTCTTTAAAAGTTTTTGATGCTCGGCTTCATGCTTCATGGATTGCAATGTCTCAGAATATAAAAGAATCAAAAAAAAATCTTTATTCAACATAAAAAAAAAATAAGAAATTATTATTTTTATAACTTGATATGTATCAATTTGTTGGCGGAATGTTCCATTAGACAAGTGGCCGGTGGCTATGCGGATCCTGAATTCCAATACACCAATCGAACTCACTTCAGTTTTAGAATTCCGGCAGAATATTAATTACAAAGAAAAAAAGCATAACTTTTTTGTTATCAGATAATAGGATTTATAGAAATCTACAACCGTCTCCAAAGGATTTTTCAAAATTTGGTGTATTTTTTCAAAAAATAAAAAAAAATCCAAAAATTGCTGTTACAGATTGCTGTATTATCGCCGAGGCTAAAGAAAAAGCCGGGTAAGATTTTTGACTATTGTTAGCCGTGTTTATTTTATTTCGAAATTTCGTTTTTGTGGCCTGAAAGAAAAATGGGAAGCCCAGAGGCATTAAAAGTAAAACAAGTATAACGACAAACTTTGTTGACGTCGAATTAGGATACCTTCTCTGTGGGCATTAGAAACATATAGGTACTAGAGAAGTAATTTTTTTTTAATCAGTGAATAGCGGGCTTTCCCTCAAAAAAGGTAATGTTAACCGTAGATCCGGATTTCGCACTTGTGGTGCTCATCAGTACGGTGCTAGGAATTAGGAGATGAAATTATGATGAAAAAATCTGACACAGGATTCATGTAAAAGACAACCATCTGTCAAATTGCAGAATCGGCAGATATACCTTCAATTTGAAGGAAAATTAAGCGTCTCTACGGACACAGATATAATTATCTTTACAGTTATCCTAAGCTCTGGAGTTAATTCTTTTTTATATTTTTTTTTGTTTATGCCATTGATTTTGATACGCAATTTAACCCCTCAATTCGAATAATATAGGGTGGACCAAAAAATTTGTCACTTTTTTAACGCGTTATAACTTTGTACCCAATCAGCCGATTTTCGAAATTTTTGGCTGTTTTTATAGACAAAAGACGAAGCTTTACTGACGCGACTCAAAATTAGACATATGTCGAAAATCCAATATGGCGAACGGCTATAAAAAATGGGTAAATTTCACCCCCCCCCCTGCAAAAAAAATGTGTGCAACCCTGGACTTGATTTTTGTCAATGATGCAAAAGCCCCGTACTTTCCCCGCCTACCGAGGTATCACTTATCTCAATTGGTTATAAGATAAAAAAGTTATACAAATTTAAAATCAGGAGTATTTAGAGTAAAAATTGTAATATCTGTAGGAAGGTGCACTGTTTAGGGCTAGCATAACTTGCGACTTTGTCGTCCGATTTTGAAAATTGTAGGGGTTTTAGTAAGTCATGAGTTCTTGCTAATCTGGCTCAAAATTTGACATATGTCAAAAATCCAAGATGGCGGAGAGCTTTAAACAATGGGTAAATGTCAGCCCCTGCGAAAAATAAATGTGCGTCCCTGGACTTGATTTTTGTCAATGAGGCAGACACCCCATACCTTCTTCACCTACTGAGGTATCACTTATCTAAATTGTTTATGAGATAGAAAAGTTATAAATATTCTATTGTTTTCACAAACACTTCTGACGCCCGCCTAATTTTGGACAAATTTTTTGGCCCACCCTATATATATTGATTGAAAAATAATAGTTTACACAACGGCAAGATCTGCCATAATTGTTTTTTCTGCTTTTCGTTTATGATTCAATGGGAATGATGGCACTAGTAACTGACAGTTGTCGGTTAATTACATACCTTGTTGAGACACTCTGTATAACGCACCTTGTTAAAGTGTTACATAAAAATAAAGTAAATTGAACAACTGGCGCTTGGTGAAATAATAAGGTCGATCGATGTAAACAGTGCCTTACACATGAAATTTACTTAAGCCAATAAATGAAAACTAAATATTGCACGAAGCAAGTAAAACTCGAAAATTCGCTTTGGTTCTGAGCCAAGGATAGGACAGTTCGGCGCCGCCGAATCGACGCGTAGCGAGGACTTTTTGGCGCGGGGAGATTTCAGCGCAATTAAAAAAAATGCTCAATGAAATTTTTGGAAAATTTTAATATATCAGCGGGTTGATAACAATTTGATTCATGTTTTTTTAATTAGGGGATAAGGTTTAATAAAATAAATAGTAGGGTTGGGTTATGGGGTTTGATTCTCCCAGGGATTTTTCATCCAAAAAAAAGGTCAAACTTCTCCCGTCGAAACGTCCGAGACTCCTAGTAAAAATAAAGATTTTTAGCAAACCTGAACAATACCATTTGGTTAAAATGGTAGTATTTTAAGGTACCTATATAATTTATGGGACACCTTTGCGTTATCTTGAATTGGCATGAAGTCTTGATGCGTCATTTTTCAAAACTCTTCTTTTATTACGTTTCCAGAAAGCTTACATAGGTACATAAAATTTGCCATAAATTTTAAATGAGTAATGGAGTTCTTGCACATTTTTAAATAACAGCGTTGGAAATTACCTTATTTTATCAATTGAAAACGTTGCATTTAAAATTCCATTTTATTTAAAAAGTTTTTAATTTTAAAACACATTTTATTTACTTCTACAACTGTATTTTACCGCAGCTACGTGGACAGTTACGGAAGTTTTTTAAGTTTTAAGCAAAAAGAAAGAGTAAAGCAAGGGAAACAATATAACAAATTGCCTGCACGAATTAGATTTTTGTAGTTTTATTACGACAATCATGCCTTTTTTTATCGTGAAGATAAAAAAAATTAGGAAATCTTGCTACAAACACTCTTAAAAAGTAGGCCGGAAAACTTTATTTTTCTACAAACACATACGAAAGTTGTGAATTTTACACACTTTGGTTTCCCAGAAACCGTTAAATTTCAAACGTGTACAGAAATATTTGTGGTTGAAGGTAGGTAGAGTTGTCAACTGTCAGCATTACTTTTTCGCACATGTGTTGCAAAGTACTTTACCATGCACACATGTGCGGAATAGGTATTTACGTCACTAGACCGGAAAATTCGTCTTTACAGGTCGTAGGCGAGTCCTGTAAACCTGCCGCGACCTGTAAAGACATTTTCCGGTCGGATATCGTACGTACTTTTTTTTCAAACGATCAGAAAAAACAATTATTTATTGCCTACCACTTTCGTCAACGCCTAGCAACCTAGTGCAAAATGCCTAGTGCCTATTCCCAGCAAAGACATCTGTTACATTAACATAGTATTTATGTAAATATAAAGTCAAAAAATTTACATAAAAAAGTTTTCATAAAATGTACGTAATATTTACATAACATGACTCATGTTTCTTTAATTACATTATATTTACATAATAATAAGGGAACTTTTTGCATGGCATTATGCAGAACATGGAAGGTACTAAAGATTTAAGTATTATGTAAAAAAATTTACCGCAATTTTACCTTTCGATTTACTTTGTAGCTACTAGTTAATCGATATCTGCCGTTTCCCAATTTTTTGTTGCCATGTATTATTTACTAGAATTTATGTAACAAAGTAATCATATGTTGTAACTTTTACGTAATATTTACGTAACGGTGTTGCCTGGGCCCAGCAAACACATCTGTTACATTAACATAGTATTTACGTAAATCTGAAGTCAAAAAAAATAAATAAAAGTTTTCATAAAATTTACGTAATATATACATAACATAACTTATGTTTCTTTAATTACATTATATTTACGTAATAAGAAGTGAACGTTGTGCATGGCATTATGCAGAACATGAAAGTTACTTTTCACCTTGTTGTGACGTTAGAAGTATGTAAATTTTATATACACAATATGACTTTAATTTTTCATAAATGTTACATTCCAATACGTAATATGTATATAACATTTATGTTATAAATTTATATATTAGTTACATTACATTACCTTTATGTTACTTGTAAGAGATATAAATATTATGTAAAAAAATTTAGCCCAATTTTACCTTTCGATTTACTTTCTAGTTACTAGATATCTGACGTTTTCAAATTTTTTGTTGTCTTGTATTATTTATTAAAGTAGGGAACTTTGTGCATGGCATTATGCAGAACATGGAAGTTACTTTTTAAGTTGTTGTGACTTCCAGTTTACCTAAGAGTTTACACCTGAAGACGATCAGAGATTGTAGTGATCGAAACGTCGTGTATAAATAAAAATATAGACAATGGAAGTCGAAATACAGAGTTAATTTCAAAGTAATCATGTGATGTAAATTTTACGTTATATTTCGGTAACGGTGTTGGCTGGGTTAGCTTCACATAGCTAATTCGGTGATGACTGACGACCAGTTATGGCCGACCATGGCCAACTTATCAAGCAAAATAATGAGAAAACAAAGGCAGATTTATTTATTTAGTGTATTATGGGCCTCGCAACTCAGTAACGTTTTAGGTATTTCAAATTGACAAAAAATGTCAACGTCAGGTTTTGTTGTTGTCATACGCTTATAATCAAAAATGCCCCAAGCAATACCTTCTCCACATAGGCCAATCAACTCCTACCGTTTTAGTGTCCTTTTCTCGACCTTCGCCGCCATATTGGCAGAAAACTAATTGATTTTCTGTCACTTTTGAGTGAAAATAGCGGCAAAGGTGGATTAAAGGACACTAAATCGGTAGGAGTTGATCGGCCTGTATGGAGAAGGTACTGCCCCAAGTAAACGAATTCGAAAAAGCCCAAATTTTGGACATTGGACGGTGGTTATTCGGATCGAAGAGTAGCGGCCTATTATGGGCGAAACTGGGCTACAATTGTTAGAATAGGAAGAAACTATTAAGAAGAAGGAACTGTTCGACGAAGGCGAGGCACTGGCTTGACCCAAGTCAGTACGCCTCATCAGGATCAGCAACTGATCGACTTTCTTGAAGACCACCCATTTGCGATGGCCCCAGAGGCGAAAATTGAGGCACATTTTCCTGGATCTATAAAAACAACGCAGACGGATAAGCCGTTCTAGGCTTAGATGTTGCGTTGCTGCAAGAAAATCTTACTTAGTGCGGAAAAGACTTCTTAATACTTTTTTCTTATTTGCACAATTGTGGTCTTGTTTCGTCCATAATGAGCTTTAAGAAAAATTTTAGTAATAAAATTTTGAATATTTAAAAAAAATGTTTTATTCATTACTAATAGTAAAGTGTGATCAGTCTCCTTATTTTTATGTTTAAAAGTCAGTTACAATAAGCAACGCAATTAGCAAAACTTAAATTCAACAGACCTGCAGCTAACTTATGCTGTACGCATTTTATGTGGCCGGAAGTGTACCTATATTTATGTTACTTACTTTGAGCATTAAAAATGTATGGTCGATTTTCCGAAAAATATGCCACCTATACATCTCCATTAATTTTCTTAACGTTTTTTAATTCGCACTAGTGTATAAACGCATAAAAGTTCCGTTGGTAGCGCTCTTTAGATTTTTCAGGGAGCAGCTTGAAAGTGACTCTTGAAAGGCCTTCTATTATTTCTTCCGGATTCAATTCATTTTATAGATCTGAGTTCGTTTTGGTCAACAAATCTTTTTGAAAAAAAATTTAAAAGAGCTTTTTTAAAAGTGTCAAAATTACCAAAAAAACAAAAGCTAAAAGAAGTCATAGCCAACTTGACCAAAAATGAAACCGGAAAAGGATAAAGTGACCGGAAAATTGAACAAAAAGGTCCTTTCTTGAGAGTGGAAATATTTCGAAAGAACATGCCTTGTAACGTAGAACTTTCCGTACGAAAAATCGTACAGAAAGTGTGAAAAAAAAGTAGTTTCATCCCATTTTAATTTAAAAAACCAAAAATTATAGAAATTAGTGTAAATCTTGAGCGTACTTAACTCGTAATAAAGTGACTTTCTAAAACTCGGCTACCGCTTCTTGCAAAAGTATTCACAGTCATGTGAAATTTGTCACTTTCTACATTTGTTGTATGTAATATAATATAAACCTTCTTTTCCCCAAAATTAAAATGAACAAATTTTTAAACAACCGATTCTAGAATAACAAGGACAAAAACGATATGTTTATGCAGGAACCTCACAAAACAAAAAAAAATAACACAAATTATGTTTTTAAAATTATTTCAGCTCACAAAACCCCGGCCGCCTTCCACGGCCAGCGTCGCCAGCTCGAACGAGCGAAAACGGGTGACATGCTCAAGGCGAAAATACAGCAACGCCCCCCTCGGCAGGAGCTGGAACGACGACACATTCTGGAACCCGACACGAGCCATGCCGATCCCAGTTTGGTCGAGCGACAGCGCATGCTCAAGAAAGCTAGGTAAGAAATCGTTAACAGATTGCTTATCAATTACTTTACGTAGGTAACTTATGCGGGTCCACTGTAACCGGGCAAAGGATTTTACAAATTCAGCAGACCACATATTTGCTTATAAAGCTCAGTATTCTGCTTGGGTTTCATTCCGAGTTTCCATGCAACACAGTCGCAGAGGCTGTGATCTTTAGTTTCGTAGTCCTATAAGCATTCTCTGCAGGTTTGGTCCCCAAGAAGTTCGAAAATAGTCGATCTGCCGGCTGTGAGGATCTTGATGATTGTTCTTGAGAGTTGGAGCGTTGCCTTTTCGTAGCAGTCCTCCTGCTGGTTTTTGTCCTGCTGCCTTCTTGGCCACCATGCAGTCCTTTACTGCAACACTTTTTCATTTAATTTAATTATTTATTAGCTAATTAACCATTTTCTCAGTCCTCATCAAAATTTAACATATTTTAGCTTGGAATATAAAAATGTTGTACAAAAATATTTCAAAGCATCTCTGTATTCTTCTGGTTGTAAATAAAGTTTACTTGTTCAAAAATGTTGCTTGGTGGTGTTTCTGACTTACTATCAAGTCAACCCATGAATATGCCTGCCCTCGTGCTGTGTTTCAGTTTCGCTAAACTTTATTTTAAAGGGTACATTAAAGGAGTAGTAATTTTTTGTACCTTCCTGCAAAACCCTTGTGTCTGTAAATGTTAGAATGCTTATTTTAAATTAACTTCCGTTATTTTCATATTTCTTTCCAGGTTGGCCGACCAACTAAATGACCAACTCAGCCATCGACCCGGCCCTCTGGAATTGATCCAAAAGAACATTCTTCACACCGAAGAGCCCATCGAGCAGGCCGTTAAAACCGGTAAAATCCCTTACAAAGCAACCTCCGAGGGTCAATTAAACAGACCTCAACATCCCCTTAATTACATAAATCCCGAGGAGGACTCTCTGAGTTCTGAAGGGGATACTGTGAGCCCCGGTCCTTCTGACGTCATAGAAACTGCTGCGAAATCGGCAGGTATTGTGGTTTCGTTAGTTCAATCCGCGGAAAGTCCGTTAATAGTTAGTACCGCTGGTCCGGTACTAAACAAAGACAGTACTGAAGTTATATTCACAAATTTTAATGGGTTACCATTGATATCTCACCAAACCGTACCCTCCCCGGCTAGTCTGGTGTCTAGCACGTCAACGTTAAGTCCTTTAAGTTCTATAGCGAGTCCAGTACCTTCTATAGTGTCCCAACCAGCTACCCCCTCTCCTGTGATACCCCCGCCTCCTCCTCCGCCCATGCACCTTATATCAAAACCTGTGCAGACCATAGTAAAAAGTGACGCGCCCGGTAAGGACAAGAATCGAAAAAAATCAAAGTCAAAAAGTGCCCCGAAAGCGCGTACTATCAAATTTCACGAGTACAAAGGACCACCGAGCGCGCATAAAACTAGTTTACCCAACGGACAAAATGGCGAAAGTTCTTACGATCTCTTGTTGAAACAGCAAACTTTATTGTTACAATTTCAACTACAATTGCAGCATAAATACCCTCAAATTATTTTGCCGGCGCATCAAAAGCCCCAAATTGTCGAGCACAGTCAACCCAACCCAAGTAACATATCAAATTTGAACATACAACAGCCATCACCCTCACCCAGCACTTCCTCTGAAAGTAGTACCCCCAGTAAAATAACTGCTAGGTTAGAAGATATGAAAGTTAGCGACTTAAAAGCTGAATTAAAGCGGAGAAGTTTACCTGTAAGTGGGTCCAAACCCCAACTGATTGAAAGGTTAAAGTCTTTCGCAGGCAACAGTGAGAATTTGATAAATCAAAATCCCGCTAGCGTCGATTCATCCGTACATAGCAACGCTAGTATAGATCAAGGTCATAATTCGCCGCCCTATCAAGACCTGGGCTCTCCCCAAGAAAGTGTATTATCTCAAGACGACAATAAATCGATTCTCGATTTTATGGACATTGGAGATCCTTTAAGTCCTCAACCGCATCTTATGAGTCAAGAACCAATTTTGTTACAAGAAAATGGGGATATAAAAATGAACTTAGTTCAACTTGTAAATCAAAATCTTGCAAAAACAAGTGACGAAATCGTAAGGGAGCAACAGAGGAGGATAGAGGAGTTACAAAGGGAGCTGACCTTAAGTAAAATGAAGCTACAGGCCGCGCAACGACCAGAACCTCCAAAAGCTCAAAACATGCTAGTTTTGCAAAAGCATTTACAAGCTAGACAGCAGCAACAGCAACAACAAAATCTGGCCAATCAGATGAAACAATTACAAGAGTTGCAAGCACGACAAGCACAGGTAAACGAAGAGCAACAACGGTTACAACAGCAACAACACCTTGCTTTTCAAAATCAGAAGAATTTGGGGCTAGTTATTAATGGAACAACTACAGATCAGAACGATCAAAAGAATCTTGGACTGATTTTAAATGGCACAGACGCTGCGTTGGTGTTCAACCATCTTATGCAAGGCAAAGGTAGAATTTTGAACGGACAAAATGGGCGGTCAAACTCCTTACCCAACTTCTTGAGCGGCATAGTTACGCCAATAGTCACAGCGGTGCCACAAGTAAAATCCGAGTCTCATGATGACAGAAAGTCTCAACCTGAAATAAAAATTGAGCTAACAGAGGCTGTACACAGTCCCAAGTCCGTTCCAATGTTCATCGATGACAACAGCAATAAACTAAACAAAAAAAGCAGCGTGAAAAGTCAAATTGTTGAAGATGTACTAGAGATTTTGATTAAAAACGGCGAGCTACCAGCTAGCGCTTTAGCTAGTTACCCAACTACGCCTCAGAGTGGCGGTATAAAGACTCAAGAGCCACAATATCCCTCAAATCAAGCTCTTAATGAAGATGTAAATAATCTTATGAATATAAACAATCAAAATATACAGATCGATCTGCAAAACAACGTGAATCTAGCAGATAATAACAATACAAATGACGTTACACTAGGATTCAACCCTCAACAGTTGTTGGAGGACCTAGATAATATGGATTTTTCACAATTAGCTATGGAACTTGGTGTAAATCAAACCCAAAATGATAATAATAACGTTCATATGGACCAAGATGGTTTAAGCATCGTACCAATGGATACAGACGAGTGGTTGGACTCTCTTTTACCGCAAGAAAATCAACATTTTACCGGAACAAACAATTCCAGCACTATTTTAAATTCTACCAATAGTCAAGATTCTATTACTGTAGATGTTGGAGGATATGGAGATCCTCTTTTAGGAATTGGCAATGATCCTTCCGATCCCTTTAACTTAGATGAATTTCGAAACCCACCGGATTGGACTTTGACGTGGGATAAGTTGGATTATGCGGCGTAGTTGATAGGTTGGATTGAAGAAACGGGTTTGAAGAGTGAGTTAGAAAAAGCGTTGTGATGAATGGTATTAAATACCATGAACGTGGATCATGCTTTAAAAAGAATGTGTTTTAACGTGTCCTTTGGCAAAAATTGGTTAAGACACAAGGAAGAATTAGTCAATTTCGCGACCAAAACTTTGTCATCATAAAATTTAGCGACCAAAACTTTGTCATCTTAAAAGGACGACCTACAAGGCATTTTCTTTAACCTATAATAATTGTGTTAAGTAAAAACGGTGCTCATAGAATATTAGGCTTGTTGTACAGACAGTCATATAATTATATTACCAACCGGTATTTGTTTTAGGTTTGGCTGTACTACAATTTTTTTGGTTAAGTGTTATGACAATATTATAGTAATATTGGGGTTGTACTAGGACATTTTTCGAGAGGGATAAACGGGACTGTACTATGTAAAGTTTATTAAATTGAATACAGTGGCGTAGGTTGAAAATTGAATATACCCATTAATTAGAAAAATATTCATGTTACCGGGTAATTTTTTTATATTATTATGTATAGGTAATACATAAACCATTATTCCAAAAACTCAAGCGTTCGAGAAATTCCGGTCGGTGCTAAAAATTTGAGCATTCCACAAAAACAAAATGGCGGCGAAGATTAAGAGTAGTTTGGGGACCAGGTCAGCCTGAAAATAACAAAAAAAGTACCGGCATAAATAAGTAGCGCCTAAAAACACGGAAAAATCACCCGGATTAGTTTAAAAATCAACTTTTATTTTTGGGATTGTACTATATTACATAAAAACGGTAGGGTAACTAATGGCAAATAATAAGTAGGAATATTTGTAAAGCTTACGAAATTAGCTTAATCTTGCGCAAACATTTTGGACAGCTTTGGAGATTTTTCGCTTAGTTTTTAGGATTTTTTTTTGACTTGTGGTGTAATGATAAATTCGTGGATTCCTAGTCATAGGTACTTAACATTTTTTTTGTAGATTTTACTAATTTAAGTACTACATTTATAGACTTTTTAAATATTTTGGTCATTTTTAATGTGCAGGAAACAATACATTTATAACTATAAGTAAAAAATAATTATTTTTATCCGAAAATGTTCTTGATTAGAAAATGACTAATATGTTTGTTATAAGAAAGTCGGTTTTTGTGCAATTTGTGTTAATTAAAACTAAAGGTAAATATAATTTTAGTTATAATATCTTCAGTTAAAATAAATTTGAATAATATTTGACCAATATTTTATAACTGTGAACTTTTTTGACCGTACGGTACATTTATTTGAATTAAAAATTCAAATGATAATTTTGGACCAATAAGATCTAGCTTATTTATTTAATTGACAAAAGAATCGCTCAACTAATTGTAATACTCATATTTTTGACAATAAAATAATTGATTCCAGTAGCAAAAGTTGAGTGATTTAGTTTGTACAAAAATTTTTGAAAAACTACTTGGAATTTTGTAAACAAAATAACTCCGTAACTAGAATAAATTAGAAAAATCGAAAACTTCCAAGTTTTTCAAAAATTTTCGAGACTTTCCAAAGTTGTCCATACCTATTATTTTTCCCTGTGTATACAGTTTCTTTATGACCAAGTAGTCGCCTTTTGTTATTAAACTAAGAATTATTTTTGTTGATTTTATTTTTTAGGTATTATTTAATTTACTTTTATTTTCAACAAATTTTATAACCATATTGGTTGTATTTTGAAAGTGTTGCTTTTCTGCTTTTTTAAGATATATTTTTTAAATAGATAAATTGTGAAAAATTAAATATTTTATAAAATAGTGTGTCAAGAAAATCAAATTTTTATTGTCATGTAATTTTGAATTTAATTCTATATTTGTGCATAACGAATCCCAAAAGACGTAGATCTAATCTCGAATTTTTATTATCTCTAGTATCCAAAATGGTGGACAGAACCCCCTCTTTAAAAAAATATGGGCAACATTCTAGTAAACACTAGATCTATACATTTTTCAGTTTTATCTAAAATGGTTAATTATTATTATTAAATATTTTTTAAATTTTCGGAAATTCAAAATATTGTGTTCATATTTTTTCAGCCATTTACCGTATTTTTTGGCCACCCACTACTTGAGCTTTACCTATGTTTTGTAGTAATAGTAACTACTTTTCTCTTTTTATCCTTTTTTTGCTATACATAACTAATTTATTATATTTTTTGCTATTTCTCTTTTTTTGTGTAATTTATTAGCAGTATATGAATGGATACTTTCGATACAGATAAATAAATTAATAAATTGATTTAAAAATAACTTTGATGTGTTTTTTGCCGTGCAGCGGCAGAAGTCATCGCAATCGGTATGCAAATGAAGCAAACTGAGACCAAATAAATGGCGACCGACCAAAATTTGGGTGACGTTTAACACAGTTTAAAATACAGGGTTGGTCATTTAAATGGATCCACCTAGCTTTTTTCAAAACTGAATTGGAGAAAATGCTGAAACACGTCGATTTTGTTTGCGAGGTGCCATTTTTTTCCACCCTCAGAAGTGGTAGTTCCAACACCAGGGAAGGTAAGTCGTGTGGCACACCGTTACAAAGGTAATTTTTTTTCTCTACGCACTGTTGCATTTTTCTTTTAATTTGGATCATTTAGAAACCTTAAAGATTTGACAAAAAACTTTACATTTGTCTTTTAAATTTAAAAAAAGAAGAAAAAGGATATGCTAAGGATGTTCTAAATTAACATTGGAACATCTTTAGCATGTGCTAAGAATAGGTTACGTTCCGCCCTAATCACATGCTATGCAGGTTCTTATCGGATGATTTCCATATGCTTAGCACATATAGCCACGGGTCATCCTTAACACCGTTAACTCCTAAAATCTGGCTTTATATAAAATAAAAAATATATTTTTGAGCTCTAAAAACCGTGTCACAATACACCCGAAGAAAAAAAAAATAAAAACATAATAAAAAAAAGTACGACGCGCCGACGGGTTCGAACCCACAACCTACAGGTTAAGAGAACAAAGCTCTATCCACTGTACCGTGCGTACGTGCGCTTATATACAAATAGGTTGAAACCACGGATTCTTATTGGTCGACTTAATCAGAGAATTTTCGCGTTTGGTGGAAGTAGACACTTTAATTGGGATGGGTTTCTGAGTGCACTGAATTAAACATATAGATGTACTTAATATTGTACCATAATTGGTATACACTATGCATCTGCTCAAGATGTCCTAAAAGTAACCTTCTTTAATGGTATTTCATTATGTGCCTAGTATATGCTAAGGAAATACTAATAAAGCCAAATTATTTTGATGTTCTGCTTTTACGGTACCAGAATAGCTTGTGCGCTAAATTTAAAGAACCAAATAATGTTTCAATAAGTGATAAATATATACTTTGCATATGCTAAAGATGTTCTAAAAGTTAACTTCTTTAATGTTATTTCCTTCCCGTACAGCAAACTTCGTCCCAGGGACGTACATTTTATGTCCATTCTACGTCGGTACGTCCCGGGACCAATTAGGGACGTAATATGTACGTACAAAAGAGTGCGTACATGGTACGTACATTTTAGGGCTACCTTTCAAACATGCAATTACAGATGTGCACTGGAAGTACATATAAGCGTACATACCAAGGACGTACACAAGCGTATGTAGTGTGTACGTACCTATTATAAACAATTAAAGGTGCTACACATATTTAAATATTCAAACACCTAAACATGGCTTCTGGGGTGACATATGACATCTCTGGTCTAACATATACACCTCAATATTGCTTGCCTAAAGAACTGTCACGACTAGGCCGCGTCCACTATCTCTTACGCACTTACTATTACTACTGTAGATATCGCCTTCTCTCTCTAGAATTTTAATATGTGATCTGACTGTATTTTTTTTCGAACTACATTGCTTGTCGTTTTTGGGAAATGACGTTTTTTATTAACATTACGGCTTATGGAAAAAGGATTTGTTTGTCCTATGGCAACATTTCGTCCCAGAGATGTACATTTTACCTCGGAACGTCCCGGGACCAATTACGGACTTATTATGTACGTACAAACCTGTACGTACTCTATACATAAGCGCACACGTTATAAGAGCGGGACGACAGACAAGTAAAAACCGTTATAAGTATATCACAATTTTAACAGAGTTTTTTGTGTATAGGTGGTGGTCTAGTGGTAGAGCATTTGTGTCTTACCCGGGAGGCTTGGGTTCAATTCCCGGTGTCTCCAACACTTTTTTTTTAAATTACCGGTGAAATATCCTTGCCTGACCCAAGCCAACTTGCGGTTAATTTACGTCCAGTTTTGGTCCCGCCTAGGACCTAAATTGTACGTACCTGAAATGTACGTACACAGGACGTACATAGTACGTACACAGGACGTAAATAGTACGTACACAGGACGTAGATAGTACGTACACAGGACGTACATAGTAAGTACACAAGACGTACATAGTACGTACACAGGACGTACATAGTACGTACTGTGCCACATCCCAAGGACGAACCGGGGGCGTACAAACCGTTGAAAAATGTACGTCCCCGGTACGTACGTGTACGTACCAAGGACGTGACGTTCGTCCCAGCGTCACGTCCCAGGTACGTAGATTCTACGTACTGTGACTGTATGAGTTAGTATATGCTAACGAAATACTGGAAGCGCATTATTTTGATGTTCTTCTGCAGTACCAGAATAGCATGTGCGCTAAAAGGACCAAATAATAATGTCTCAATAAGTGAAATATACTTTGCATATGATAAAGTTGTTCTAATAGTAACCTTCTTTAGTGGTATATCTTTAACATATATAATACTTAGAAGCTCATTCTTTTCATGTTCTTTTATGTTAGCAGAATAGCATGTGCGTTAAACTGATTAAAAATGTTTTAAAATTGATAAATTCTTTGCATGTGTTAAAGATGTACTCAAAAGGACATGCTCAAATGGTACATTTATAGCATTTGCTATGGATATCCTTAATATCATATACTTAAATAGTATGTACCAAGCATATGCTAAAGATGTGCTCAAAAGGACATCCTCAAAAGGAGGTTGCTATGTGGGGTCGTGGTTGAAATTGGTTCAATTAAACAATATTTCAAAACAGCACTTCGACATTTCGTAAGCTAAAAGGTCACTGACAGCAAAAATAAGATAGATAGATAGATATTATTGTACTATACATGCAAAATTTGCATTTAACAGAAAATCAGTCCCAAGTTTCCGGAAAATTATTCAGAAATAAACGGGAAAACCTAAATAATAAATAATTCCAGCTCAGCTATTGTCTCGTTAAGACAATGGGGGAATTAAGGTACATTTTTGAGAAGAATAGTGCATACAATAGCTAAATATGAATGCACTCCTCAACGATTCTGTATGTTGTATTGATCTTTGTTGCCTACGTAAGAAGATACTAACGTTATATGGGGTTAAAAGCTCCCGAGAATTTATACATATATGAAAAAATGTCTGGATCTCATTTACCAGCGATGTCCGAAAAACATACTGCGTGTTGGCAAATTAGATATTCCTAGGATATTCATAGCGCATTTATGTTATGTAGGTTATGGACCATAAATGGTTTTTGTCCACCATGGTATGAGAGACTATTAAAATCGTGAAATTTTGACTTTTTTAAATTTTATTAAAAATGAGTTAGTAAGGTTCTAAAACACGTGTCGGTCTGTTGTCTGTCTGTATACACGATAACTCAGGAACGCCTTTTTTAACGAATCGGCTGACCATGAACTGATTAACTTTTGGGTAGGGTGGTGGGGGGTTGAAGGGGGGAAAAAGGGGATAAAATATTTAAAAAAATTGTAACTTTTGAACAAAATCAAGTACCGATATACGGTTTTCAGATTTAAGTTTCCATGAAGATAGACTTTAAATTTTGTTATAAAGTCCAAATTTGTGGAAGCTTTAGTTTCCGAGTTATTTGAAAAAACGTTAAAATATATTTTTAAAAATCATAACTTTAGAAGTAAAGCAGCTATTGATATGCGGTTTTCAGATTTTGTTTTTTGTAAATATTACCTCAAAATTTTGTTGTAAGGTTCAAATATTTCAAAGCTACAGTTCTCGAGATTTTTTTATTTCCTTTTAACATAAAATAATTGATTGTATGGTGAACCGGTGGACTATCCGTGCTTTCTAGCCCCAATTTTGTCACTTCAATACAGGCGATTTAAAAAAAAAAAATAGGACAACGTGTCAAGAATTGTCATGACGATATTTGACAACACAAATATCAATTTTTTTTTGGAACTAACTGAACAATCAGAACCACAGCCTCCATGATTTAATATAGATTGTGCAGAAACCTACAGATCTGTTTCACAGGAAATCATCAGACTGTCCCTAGCAAGCACAGATTAAAACACCTGTTAACTTCAAACATATTTTGTCAAAATAGTAAACCAGAAATAGAAATATATTTTATTCTCTTATAAAACTATTACAATAGCAGAGACAACGTCAGTGGCTAAAAATAAGAAAAAATATATATATTTTTTTAATCCATACCTCTTGTGCCCAAGAGCACAATTGTCATTTGGAGGACAGTTACTTAATAAAAATATCTGAATAAAATTTAGAAGGACAAATAAAGTAAATAGGTATAAATAAAATTAAAATGAACAAAAGGAAAATAAGTGTCATTAAAATATTATAAGAACAAGTAACATGAAAAGGTACAAATAAAATTCACATATACATAAAAGAAGTAAATCCAATTAAAATAAATAAAATAATATGAATATTAATGAAATTGACATTAAAAAAAAAAACAAAAAAAAGTGTAATAATTTGTAGTTAAAAGAAAAAAAAAATGTATATAAATATATGTAAAATTGTAAAATAAAACACAAATACAAATAAATAAAATTGTCGTGTACAACAAAAAAAAGAAGAACGGTTATTAGTCTCAGCCAAGAACATTCGCAGAACATACCCAGAATATACTAGTTGGGATATTCTCAGAATATTTTTAGTTATTGACTGTTGAACTGTTAATTTGGACCTATAAAGTCGAGACCATTCTTTCGATATTAGGAGGCCATTTTGACAAATAACTATCAAAAACATACTAATTCATTTGAACGGCTCGTATATCGGAGGTATTGGTTAAAGTTATTAAACTAGAATCATTCGGCTTATGGAGTTCACCTAACCTTGCTCTTGAGTTGAAGTGGTGCCAAAGGTAAAAAAAGTAATTTCCACCTTTGTTTTACTTTGCGAACTTTTTCAAAAAATTCATTAAAAAAAGTTGACCTACTCTATTAACTCGATGGTTTCGGAACTAGCAAAACGCATCAAATCTTTTAAACAGTTTGACGAGATTTTACAATGTTTTAATTGGTTAAATATATTTTATATGCGGTATGTGACGTACCGACTTTTTCTATAAGATTTTACTCTATATACTCTTGTAAGTAAAACCCTACAGAACAACATAAAAACTAACCAACTTTCATGAGAACCTTTGCGGTTTTTTTCCCTAGGTACATACTGAGTGCGACTTGAAGGCTGATTTTCGCACCTCTTAGGGACTCATCAGGGCGCTAACAGACGAAGAACAACGATTGCATTAACATGGATATTATGAACAACTGCTCGCCAGGCAATCTGAAAAACAAAATTAAAAAAATCCCAATGTCCTATGTTTAAGTTCTATACTGGTCTACTCCATGAACCCTTTTACAACGCGCCCTTCCCCAAATAAGTTTTTGAACAGTGATGGGATTCGAACCCTCAACCTTCTGGCATCCATGTTCTTTTCCAACGACTTAACCTTTTGCGCTACGGGGGCTTATGGGAGAAATTATATAGTAGCGAGGTATAACCCCAGTAAACACGGTTCTCTCGGGCCTTCGTCGGTCCGATGTCGATTGTCGAATTTGTCGTCATCGGCACGACGTCGATTTATGACATCGGACCAGCAGTATTTTTTGTCCGCTTTGCGATGTAGGCCCAATGTATGTTCGCCGATACAGCGTTAGACTGTGGCCCCTTCGTCGGACCAATGGTAAATTTTACTTTTTGCTGACATCGGCATACCGCCGCCGTATGATTAAGGTCCGATATAGTTTAACCACATGGTACCGACAATACGCCCATAACTGCTTAATTTGGTCGGTCTAACGTAGACAAGCTGGTCTTGGCCCGACATCGGCAAACTATTCAAGTCCGAAATTGGTTTCCTAAAGCGGTCCAACGTCGGCGATTGACGGAGGTCCGTCGGTGGTAGCTTAAAGCGACCCGATATTGGCAAACTACAAAGTTTCGATAATGCGGGTGCTTAACCAGTCGGGCTGGTTTAAGTGGCAGAACAGGTGATTCTTGTAGAGAAGTACGATCTTGTCAAGTCCGCATTCTAAACAGACTAAAAATTTTAAGGTGACGTAATCGGGCCATCGTCAGTTGCCGATTCTCGACCGATTAAACAAAGTTCCAATCGGACCATCATCGGCCCTAAAGCAGAAAAGGTTTGCATTGGCATAATGTCGACTATAGTAAATCGGGCCATCGTCAGTTGCCGATTCTCGTCCGATTAAACAAAGTTCCAATCGGAGCATCGTCGGTCCTAAAGTGGTGTCGGCATAAAGTCGACTGTAGTAATGTGGACCTCCGTCAGTTGCCGATTATTGACCGAAAACTGAAAATCGCAATCTGACCAACATCGGGCCAGAGTTTAGTCGCCGAGGCCGACACACTGCCGACGTTGTCGACATTGGCCCGATTCAGTGCCGATGATTTGTGTTTGCTGGGTATACTTTTCCAACGACTTAACCTTTTGCACTACGGGGGCTTATGAAAGAAATTATATATTAACGAGGTATAACCTTTTGCACATTGTTTTCTTTTATAAGAGCACCGTGAATTGTTTTTTTTTTACATAAAATCAGGATCACTCCTGAACGGCTTAACGGATTTTCGTAATTCTTTTTTTATGGGATAAAAATATTACCCCCCTCCCCGAATCCTCCCAAACGGTAGTGGAAGAGGATTATGTTATATGTTCAATGCAGGATAACTCGCGAACGGCTCAACGGATTTTCATAGTTCTGTTTTTATTGGATAAAAATATTACCCTTCTCCCCAAATCCCCCAAACGGTAGTGGAAGGGGATTATGTTATTTGTTCTATGCAGCATAACTCCCGAACGGCTCAACCGATTTTCATAATTATTTTTGCCTGGGGTAGGCTTTTTGAACATAATAAAATCTTAAATTCTGCTGCGTAAGCATGATCGTAGATAGAAAAATATTTTATCCTTTCGGCATAATTTGTTTATATTTTTCTTAACTTCTTGTAACTAAAAATGGATTATTTTTTTTAATAAAAAGAAAACTTGCAGCGACAGATAAAAATATATGGTAGAACATTGGTAGATTATCCTGGCTAAAACATTTGCTAAATGTATTATCCAGGATATTCCCAGAATATCTCTCAAATGTGCTATGAATGTGCAAATGTAAGGACATTTTTAGGACCTTACCAAAACATTCGTGGAATATCCTGCATAGAATATTCGGTTAATGTACTGTTCAGGATGGGTAAGAATGTTTTTTGAATGTGCTGTCCATATCCAAAAGGAAAGGACATTTTACGGAAATTGGCAGAACATTCACGGAATATCCTGCATAGAATATTCGCTGAATGTTTTATCCAGGGAACGTATTTTCAATTTGCTGTCAATATCCAAAAGGAAGGACCTTTTCCGGACTTTGGTAGAACATTCAGGGAATATTCTGCATGGAATATTCGCTGAATGTACTGTCCAGGATATCCGAAGAATGTTTATTAAATGTGTTTTCAGTGTCCAAAGAATGACATTTTTTGAACTTTCATAGAACATTCCTGGAATATCCTGGATAGAATGTTCGCTGAAAGGTAGGATATTCTGAGAATGTCTTAAATGTGCTGTTCATGTGCTAACTTGAAAGTTATTCTGAGCACGTTTTTGGAATATCCTGCGAATATACTGTGAATATACTGTGAATGTGCTAGAACATTCAGACATTCGCAGTACCTTACTGGGATATCTCTGGAATATCCTGTGCTATTAGGGCATATATATATACAGGATACAGTATTGTTTAAATGGAACGTTGCTTCTAGCGACTTTAGGGAAGAGGTTTTAAAAAAGTTAAAAGCGAATCTTTAATGATTTTCTACGGACTTTGCGCCCCTGATAAAAAAAAAAAATTGGGGCCCCCAACTGGAGGCCCAGGGCAACTATTTTTTTTAAATGAGAAGGTACCGACAAGGCTCCTTTTTCGAAAGCTTGTTAAAATAGTACATTATATACCTAGGGACTAAAGTGATACTTTTTATCCTGAGGAGAAATTCGCTGAGAGATAAAAAGATACTTTAGTCACATGGTATATATACTATTTTTTGCACTTTTGGGCACCGTTTTTATTAAAGCAAAGATACATCAGGTACCATATGCACTGCAATTACTGAAGATTGCGGCACTGAACATACCCAATCTGCAGTCTTTCAAACTCCAATACAGCAGCAGAACCGCTTCAGATTCGGGATTATTAGTTCATTTAGTTGGCTTTAGTGGGGCCATTTTAAATATTAATGTGACGCACAATAATATCAAATAGTTTAAGAATTTATAGGTTAGGTTAGTTCTTTTTCATATTGTGTTCATGCCTATTTTCGGATGATACAAGTAAATATAAATGTTCCTAAAATGCGTTTTTACCAAACCTTCATTCGTTCTGACGTTAACTTAATTTATATAGCCTGATAATAAGGAGCGGGACTAAAAGGGGATAAAAAGTACCATTTTAGTCCCTGAAATGAGGGAGTAAAATACTTTTTTAGTCCCTGAAGTGCAAAAAATAAATTTTGATGCATTAGTTTTTATCCTTGTGTGGTAGTTTCTTTATTCCACTTAGTAAATAGAGAAATAAGTAGTTTATTTTGAAGCTAAAACAATTGACAAAAAATAGATTTTTTAAAAATTTTTGACCCTTGTGTTGACATATGCATATGCATGCAGCAACGATTTTGTTTTTTTGTAGGTTGCGAAAAATGCCAAAACATATTGTGAACGAGATAATTATCTTAATATTTATACTTAACTGTTGTTCCCACTTAACCATCAAATCTCAGTAACTTTAAAAATTCGGAAAACAAAAGACTATAGAGATTCCAAAGGAAAGCTTTGTCTCACTGCAAATTCTTTTGTTTTAAAAGCCAGAGCATTACGGACTTAGGGTGGGATTACCCAGCAACGTAATGCACAATTCCTAAATTTAGTACTCAATTTTATATTTCTCTCTTTTTCGAACATAGTATGTGACACTAGTAAGTAAGAAAAAAATAAAGGAGAGTATAGTGCTTCCAACGAGGCTTCCAATGTCAGTTGGCACACCTCGTTTTACAGTGTTACTCTAAAATTATAGAATTTCGCCAAAATTTCCATTGAAATAAACGTTTAAAATTCATGTGACGTTCTCGCGTATATTTTTATGGCACTCCACATGGATTAGACCAATCATGTGAAACACGTTCAGGTTGAAGAAAAAGGCTTATTGGTCACTGAAAGGGTGTACCGGGTTCTGATTGAGTGAGCGATAGGCAGGTATTTAATCCCTATGCTAATGGGGTATTACGTTTATTTATGTATATTCTTAGTCAGTGCCATGACAAGTTTGTGGTGAATTGAAATAAATTGTAGTAAAAGCGTTCTTGAATTATTTTGCGATTAAACATGGCGATGTAGAGACTTTGGAGTGATGACTTTCAGGTTGTTGAGGAGCCTGCGGTGAGCCTTGTTGAAGAGTTTTTGGAAGTGGAATCTCCCGAATTTGCAAATAAAGACATACATCCCTAATAGTACAGGATATTCCAGGGATATCCCAGTAAGGTGCTGTGAATGTCTGTATGTTCTGGAACATTCGTTCGATGTTCCAAAAACGTGCTCTAAATAACTTTCAAGTTAGCACATAAACAGGACATTTAAAAGAAATTTTCAGAATATCGTATATCTAGTACATTCAGCGAACATTATTTGCAGAATGTTCGTTGAAAGTCCGAAAAATGGCCTTTTTTGGACATTGACAGCAAATTTAAAAACATTCTTAGGATATCCTGGACACTACATTCAGCGAATATTCCCTGAATGTTCTACTAAAATCCGGAAAATGCCCTTCCTTTTCGATATTGACAGCACATTGAAAATACTTTCCCTGGATATCCTAGATAGAACATTCAGCGAATATTCTATGCAGGATATTCCGTGAATGTTCTACCAGTTACAAGAAAAAACCATTTTGTTGAAAGGAAATAACTTACTTACTTACTTACGCAACAGAATTTAAGATTTTATTTTGTTCCAAAAGCTTCTTGGGCTAGGCTAATATTTATTTTAGTGTTTACAGGATTACTACAGCAGGAGATGTGATCGATCATTCTGTAAAGCGTAAAAGAGTTGGCCAAATCCTCAAGAAGCTTGATGCCGGTGATCAGGATTTTATAAGCCAAATTGTTTATGGATATTATAGCGACAATAAGGTGCCAACGTTAGAAATGATTTGAAATAAGTTACAGGAATATCCAGATTATACATACAAATCTTTACAGACATTACGCGAAGCGTTAATCCAGTGCGGTTCTCATTATAAAAAACTAGACAAACGGATGGTAATAATGTACTCGCCAAGAATTGTTTCACAGCGCTCCGAGTACTTGCGTACTATTAAAAAATATCGACAAGAAAAAAGAAATATTATATACCTGGATGAGACGTGGTGTGACGCTCACGCTGTTGTGCAGTACGGTTAAGTTGATGACAGCAAAAAGTGTACGTTAAGTAGTCCGTGTTCTCTAGGAAAACGAGTAATCATTTTACACGTTGGAAGTGAATTGGGTTTTGTTCCAAATGCGCTGCTGCTATCTGCAAAAAATATTAAACAATCTTTTGCGGTCTATTACAAAGTCATGACGATAGAGTTGTTTGAAAAATAGGTTAACGAACAACTTATACCAAATATTCCGCAAAATTTGGTTATCGTACTTGACAACGAATCGTACCATTCGCGCCAAAATACAAAAATACCAAACAGCAACACAAGAAAAGGTGACATAATTAAATTCCTGAAAACCAAAGGATTAGAAATACCAGAGGCTTTCAAGAAAATATAATTAGAGCTGATTAAGAAGCAAAATTTTGAAAAAGACTATGTCGTTGATAATCTCTTGGAGCAATACGGCCACACAGTTTTACGACTTCCGCCATATTATTACATTTTTAATCCGATCGAAATGGTTTGGACCACAATAAAGAATCAAATACGAAGGGACAATAATACACCACAAATTAGTGAGTCGCTTTTAATTACTATTAGAAACGTGATTGGTCAAATAGGCGAAACAGACCTATGGAAAAACTGTTTAAACCATGTTATTGAAAAGAAAAATCAATATCACGTTCCAACTGACATTGCAAGCACTATAAAAAAATTTCCAAAAGTTTCTTTTACTTCTCATTTTTAAAGAGTTTCTTACATTAATACCAGATAAACATAAAAATTCTCAAAAATAAAATAATAATAAATTGGTTGCAAATTCGAATTTTACAGAAAATATCTTAATTCTACACCAAAATGAATCAAAAATCGCAAAAAGGAGTTTAAGGCATTTAATACTAATATAAAATTAAACTTCATTCCAAATACTTCAAAGTAATACTTCGATGACAAACAAGTTTCCTATTCAATTATCGCACATTTGCACATTTATTTGTAGTATATGTATATGTAAAGTAAAAAGAAGAAATAAAAAACACCCAAAAAAAATCAAAGAAAGATAGGTTGTAGCATTGACAATTATTTTCAAACACACCCACTGCACGGCACATATCTGCGCCGGAGTGGATGTAACCAACTACAACCAATCATAATAAAGCATGTAAACTTGACATTGGCAATACAAAATATAATCACTTTTTACCAAGATGTTGTGGTGAGTAAGTCATTTCTCCAAACCCTCTACTCTAAACAAACTAATATGATTTCTCCAAACCCTCTACCCTAAACAAACTAATATATACCTATTAGTTAACAATACCTTTTTTTTAATGTTGTCAATAATAACAATTCATTTAATATACATTTCTTTTGCTGCCTCTACTCCAAGATCGGCAATCGTAAAAGACAAAATTAAATACCTAATCCTTAAACCGCTCAGTGAAACCAAATGGGAATAATTGCTATGTTTTCATGGGTATTGAGTTCGTTTTCAAAACTCATTGTATCTTTTTCTTTTATATAGCGTGTTCTTTATCAAGACCAAGAACACGCTATATAAAAGAAAAAGATAGAATGAGTTTTGAAAACGAACTCAATACTCATGAAAACATAGCAAATAATAATAAAGAAAGTCGGGTGGATTCGATAAAAGCGTTAAAATACCAGATTGGCGAAATATTTAATGCCTTGATAGAAATCGCAACTGGCAATTTTGATACTAATGTCAGAAATAAAGCTGATGGGCTAGTTAGAAGTTAGTGTATTCATTGTTATCTGGTACGAAATTCTAAACAAGGTAAATACAGTCAGCAAAATATTACAAGATCCTCCTAACTTTTGTCTAACAGAATCATGTAAGGCTCTTAAAAATTTAATTGATCATTTTAAGGGACTTAAAACTAATAAAGCGTTCTTGGTTGGTGCTACTCCTTGGTGTGCAGAGGAATTAGAAATTCCAGCTTTCTTTACTCAGGAAGTACAAGCTCGACCAAGAAAAAGACATTTTGCTTACAAAATTTAAGATCGACATCTTTTGTTGTTGTAATGGACTCAACCTTCCCCTTCTGCAGAAAATGAGCAAGGACGAACTCACTAAACATTGTACGGATTTAGACATCTATTAAACGGATGAAGAAGAGAAAGATTTAAATGGAGTTGAATTAAAAGATGAAATTTTCTCTTTAATTGCCATTTCCGCGCGATGACTTCAATTCCCCACTATAGTTACTTTTAAGTAAATGCGGTTTCTCATTTTCGGACAATGCCATATCTTTTTGTAGCCCTTAGAATACTACTGACCCTTCCAGTTTCAGTTGCTACTGGCTAAAGAAGTTTCTAAAAATTATCGGAAATTATTTGCGTTCATACATGCTGGAGGGAGGACTAAATTGTTTATCACTGATATCAATTGAGCATGAAATCGCTGCCCAAATAGATTATGGCAATATTATTTCGCGTTTTGCAGAGAGAAAAGCCCGACGGTTATTTTTAGTTATAATTCATGCCAATGAAACAACATAGGTAGGTGAGGTTAGGTTAGATTATTAAATATTACCTAAAAATTATTTCTCACTTACATTATATACAAATGGTTAAAATTTGGTTACCATTTATTTAGTTTTTATACAGTTTATTGTAAGTCAAGGAAAAGAAGAATTTACGTTTTTATGATGTTTTGTTTATTTAATTTTAAACTAATAAAGTTTGTTTCCACTTATACCTTTTTGATTTAACATGTAAAAACTTGAAATTGAAATTTAATTGATTATTTATTTTTTTATTTTATATATAGGGGGGAGGCCGCCGTTTTATGACTTTGCTCCGTGCGGCCAAATGTCTGGAGCCGGCCCTGTTTTTATCTTTTCTTAATTTATATTTAACATTCATTAAATTTTTAATAACATTTTTTATATAAATATGTGAAATTTGCTGGCATGAGGTTTTTTAAATTAAGGGGTAATTGATTATATTAATAGTAGATATTGTAGGAAAATAAATAAATAAATAAATAGTTAAATAAATAAATAAATAAAATCGTCTTTATTAATTCATGAGTACAGATGGAAGGTGCATAAAATGATTTACAATAAATATCGATCGATACTTAATGACGAAGTCTAGCTGCAATAGCTACTCATACCTAACCATTCAGCATCTAGATAATAATATACAAAATATACAAATTTAAAAATTTCATAAATATTTTAACATGCAACAAATCAGGTAGATTTAGAGAAATTCCTATAACATACATAAAAGTATTAAAAAGAAATTAAATACTCAAATCAAAAAATGACTATAGGGAAACCGGACTACGAGATCTCCTGATTTAATAGATATTTCTTAAAATGTGCTTTGAATTGTTTAATATTAAGATTTTTTAAGCTTAATGGCAAAGAGTTATATAATTTGATGCAAGAGTATATAAAACTTCTTTTGTACAGTTGGTTTCACATAAAATGCGTACATGAAAAACCAAACTACGTTTTTTTTTTCAGAGTATTTAGCTATACCCACGCTTTTTAGTATGCACCTGGGGCACTACCTGCTAATTATAGTGTAACGTAAGATATTTCTATTATTGTTATAGTTCACCTAATATTTTTTTATTAATTTAATTAACCTAATTATATTAAAAACTGCAACTCTTGGAGGATTATTTATTATTTTGTCAGTATCTAATTTACACTTATTAGCAATAGAAAATATTATTTCTAAACAAGGCTAAAGAACAACTCTTTGTATACACGAGCAAGGCAAGTTCATGGACTTAGTAAAAAGTGAACTACACAGAGTTGTTTATGCATGCGTTTTCATAAACAAACAAATTATTTTAATTTCTTGTAATATAAAGATAAAAACAAAAGAAAAACTAATATTTAATGGCGGCTCCATTTTTTTCAATAACCATTTCCATTCGACGTGTCATGGAATAAGTCAAATTTCGACTATAATCTTCATCGTTAGAAACCAAATCCCATGCATTACGTATAGCGTTTAAAAGTTTTTCGGAATTTTGGGGCCTCCAATTATGTTCATATATTATTTTGACTAGTCTTCCCCAAATATTTTCGATGGGGTTAAGGTCGGGACTGTTCGATAGCCAAAGCAGCACTTCTATATTTTGGTCTTAAAACCAGCGACGCACAGCATTAGCTGTGTGAACAAGACAATTGTTCTGCTAAAAAATTTTTCATTGTTTGGATATAAAAACTCAACTGACGGCACCATTACCCCTTCCAAAATTTCCAAATATCTCACTGCGGTAAATCCAAACTGCAAACACCTAACCCTCTAGCAGACATCCAACCCCACATGTTCACTGAGTAGGGTCCTGCTCTATTAACCTAGTGGGTATATCGCTCAATAAACCGACTTCGAGGTGGGCGATATACTTTTATTTGTCGGCTATCCGAAGAAGACTGAGAAATGTTTTCATTAGTAAAAATCATTCTGTCTCAATATTCCTCGTCCTCTGCAGCGTGATTGAGAGCAAAGATCATCGTGAGGGGGGTTCTTTGCTGCAATGCAACGTTTAAGTTCAGAATTTTTTCACTCGTCTGCATGCTGTAGATCGGGAACCCGGAAAACTAGTTGTGTTGATGGCTTCGACAGCTGTGGAAAATGGGTTCTCTCGCAAATTATTCAATAATGGTCCATCCTATTCCTCTGTGCTTACCTTATTTTGCAAACCAGTACCCCGTTTTCGCTCCAAAGACTGATGTTCTTGCCATCGTTTCGAAATTCTAAGCACAGTGGCTTTATGAATATCAAAATTTTTGGCGACCCTTCTTACTGACCATCCATCTTGCAGTCGAGTTATTATCTGCGATTTCGTAAAGGCGGAAAGTTGCGGAACCATTTTAAAAAAGTAATTTTGACAAAAAAAAATTATTGATAATGATTGACTTAAATCAAAAATAAAATAGGTCATGATATATGACGGGTGCAAAATGAATAGTGTTTTGTTTTTCCATGTACGCATTTTATCTGAAATTAACTGTACATCGCTGTTCGATGACGGGGAATAGTGTAGGTCATAACATCACGAAGATTACGAGAATGTACGTTGTTACGAAGCAAGAACTTTTGCTTTAGAGGAGGGGCAACATCAGTGCTTTTTATAAATTTATGAAAAAAATTACCCATATATAGTTGTCTGCGTTTGTACATTTTAAGCCACTTTAATTCTCTAATTTTTGGAGATACATGATCATATTTGCGCAGATTCAAAAGTAACCTAACACAATTATTCTGAATTTTTTGTATTCTAAATTGAGAATTAATATCTAAACTAGGCTGCAATTTGCAATGTTTGACTGACTTTATTATTCTAGAGGTATAAATTAAAAATAGAAGACAGCCCAAAACACTGCCTTGTGGTACGCCTGACAAAATATCTACTGACTCTGATGTTTTGTTATTATACAAAACACGTTGTAATCTACCACTCATATAACAGTTTAATAAGTTGGAAAAACTGTAATGTAATTCGTAATATTTAAGCTTTGACACCATTAATCTATGATCAATGGTGTCAAATGTTTTTGAAAAGTCCAACAGTATTAAAGCCGTGATATCACCTTTGTCATAAGCATCAAGAATATCGCTTGTAACCGAGGCAAGAGCAGTAGCTGTAGAAAATCCTGTCCTAAAACTATATTATGTATTGGGTAATATTTCTTTCTCACATACATATTTAAAAATTTGTTTGTACAGAACTTTTTCGAAAATTTTTGAAATTGTTGGTAGGATACTTATGATTCGGAGGTCGGAAAATTCGTCAGGGTTAGTCTTTTTAGGTAAAGGTCTTCCAGTAGCTTTGCGCCATAAGAGAGGGTAACTATTTTCGATACAGGAATTTATTAGGTGTGTAATATACGGGTGAATAGACATGTATAGTGTAGAGGAGGAGATATAACAAGCCCTTAAACCTTAGGTTTAAGGTCTGCACATCTGATCTAAATTGTTTCTTATTATATAGATATGGTGGGCTTTTTTAGTTTTTGATTTACTGCTTGTCTGTGTGGGTATTAAAGTTTAATACTTAAGAAGTAGGCCTTTTAGTCGAGGGGCATAGAGTCGAAATTCGGCCTCCGTGGGCTTTTTGATGATTATTTTATGAAACCTATTTTAATCGGTTACTAATAGACCACTTAACATCACCTTGCCTGTGAACAGCCTCAAAAGTGCTGCAGTTAAAAAGTGAGCTTAAAGCGACAAAATATTTTTTTTAATCTTAACGGTTTGACCTACGATGATGAAATTTGGCACGCATATTGGCCTTTTGGCCATATTAAATAATATAATTTAAAAAATAACATTTAGTGCATCTAAGGGCCGGTAAAGGGCCAAATGTCTTTTTAGATTTTTCCCTGTATCTCTTGAACGACTTATCCTGCACATTTGAAACTATGTGGTTTTGTAGTACATACTATTACCAATCAGCCTGATATCACAGAAAAAAAACAAAAAAAAATCTATTTACGCATACTTAACTTAAGGGCATCGAAAATTTATATAAATCGGCTACTTATAGAGCACTCAATATTTCCCCACCTATGAATAGCCTCAAAAATGTTGCAGCCCAAAAGTGAGGTTAGGGTGACAAAATATTTTTAACTGTTTGACCTACGATGATGAAATTTGGTAATCATATTGGCCTTCGGGCCAGATTGTATTATATAAATAAAAAAATAACATTTAGTGCCTATAGGAGCCGGTAGAGGGCAAAATGTGGTTTTCGTTTTTTGCGTAAATAGATTTTTTTTTCGAAATTGTCAAAAAAATGGCGTCTGTTCAGGGCCCTCTGCTAAATGTTATTTTTAAAATTTTATAATACAATCTGGCCAGAAGACCAATATGAGTACCAAATTTCATTATCGTAGGTCAAACCGTTAAGATTTAAAAAACATATTTTGTCGTCCTAACCTCACTTTTTGACTGCAACACTTTTGAGCTGTTCACGGGCAGGGTGATGTTAAGTGGCCTATTACTAACCGGTTAAAACAGGTTTCGTGAAATCATCGAAAAGCCCACGGAAGTCCATATGCCCCCCCAACCATTTTGTAAAACTAAGAACTTCGTCTAGTATGACACCTAAACCTTAGTTTTTTTGACAAAGGGTAATTCACCATTGTTAAGGTAAACTTTAAGTTGATTTTCTAGAATATCTTTCTTTTTGCCAAAAGCGAGTAATTTAGTTTTAGTGGGATTTAGTTTTAGATTATGTTTTTCGGAGTTGTTTATTAATTTATTTACTTAGATCTTCATTTATTAACTTTTGGGTAGGGTGGTGGGAGGTTAAAGGGGAGAAAAGGGAGATAAAATATTTTAAAAAAATGTAACTTTGGAACAAAAGCAAGTTACGATATACGGTTTTCAGATTTAAGTTTCGATGAATACAAACTACATTTTGTTATAAAGTCCAAATTCGTGGGGGCTTTAGTTACCGAGTTATCTGAAAAAAACCTGAAATATGAAAAATATATTTAAAAAAATCATAACTTTAGAAGCAAAGCAGCTATTGATATACTGTTTTCAGATTTTGGTTTTCGTAAATATTACCCAAAAATTTTTTTATAAGGTTCAAATCTTTCAAAGCTACAGTTTTCATTAGCTTTCAACATAAAATAAATGATTGTATGGTGGAGACTATCCATGCTTTCTAGTACCAATTTTTTAAGATGTGGTTAATATGTACAACGGTTCGCAGGTAGATTGTTTACCACCCCAGCAAACACAAATCGTCGGCATTGAATCGGGCTAATGTCGACAACATCGGCAGTATGTCGGCATCGGCGACTACACGCTGACCCGATGTTGGACAGATTGCGATTTTCAGTTTTCGGTCAATAATCGGCAACTGACGGAGGTCCACATTACTACAGACGATTGGAACGATTGTTTAATCGGTTGAAAATCGGTAACTGTCGCCGAAACGCCGACCGACGATGGGCTGATCAGATTTTTGTTCGATTGGTCGATAACCGGCAACAGATGATTGTACGTTACATTAAAATTTTTAAACTGCTTAATAGTTTCTTGCGTAGAGATGGCGCTAATGTCACTATGTTTCCTGTGCAGTGAAAGATAATATTATATCGGATCTTTGTGGTTTGCCATTGTTGGGCCGCTTTAAGCTACCACCGACGGACCTTCGTCAATCGCCGACGTTGGACCGCTTTAGGAAATTAATGTCGGACTTGAATAGTTTACCGATGCCGGTCCGAGACCAGCTTGCCTACGTTAGACCGACCAAATTAAGCAGCTATATGGGCGGATGGTCGGTACCATGTGGTTAAACCATATCGGACCTTAATCGTACGGCGACGGTATGCCGATGTTAGCAAAAAGTAAAATTTACCATTGGTCCGACGGCGGGCTACAGTCTAACGTTGCGTCGGCAAACATACATTGGGCCTACATCGCAAAGCGGACAAAAAATATTGCTGGTCTGATGTAAACCGTATTTGCTGGGACCCTATATACCTGCTCAAAAAGGTGCTACTAAATATATGAAAGAATAATTCGCCCAAAGGCACACCAGAGACTGCAAATAAAAAAAAACAGGAAAAACGACCGAAATTTCAGAAAATTTCTAGATCCTTTGAGCAAGCAAATATGTAAAACTTCTTATGGAAATATATTGCGTAAAGGGTACTTTAATGTTGATTTTAGGACCAAAATGCGACAAGTGTTTAGGAAAGGAACAAGGGCACACTTTTAGGGAAAAATCTTTAAAGTAGTTAGGGAGGCCCCCTCTTTTCTCTTGGCAGTAATGGCAGGAATTTCATGTACCGCATGTTTATTGCGCGTATATGAGACATATAGATTTTGGTCTGTGACCCCAAAAACAAAATTTGTGGTCACCACAATTTAGAGTAAATCTGTCGAATAGATAATCGTTAAAAAGTCATGTACCGCATGCTGCGTTTACCCGTGCAACATATATAGGGATTAACATTTTATTTTTACCCTATTTACTGGGTGAATTCTTTAAAAGGAACGGTGCTTTAGGGAAGAGGTTTTAAAAAAGTTAAAAGCGAATCTTTAATGATTTTTTACGGACTTTCTGCCAATGATAAAAAAAATTGGGCCCTCAAGTGGAGGCCCAAAAGTATTTTTTTTTAAATGAGAAGGTACCACTCATGGCATCTTTTTGGAATGCTTATTAAAAAATAAGTTTAACGCATTAGTTTTTTTTGACATCTGACATCTTCAAAATAAACTACATATTCCTCTATTTACTAAGCGGAATAAAGAAAATACCACACAAGGACATTATTGGCGGCCCACTTGGGGGCCCTCACTGAAGGCCCGGGGCCTAACAACATTTTTTTCTTGAGGAGGTAGCATTTGTGGCACTTTTTTGGAAAGCTTGTTAAAAAAGAAATTTGATAATTTTTTTTTGGCATCTATCCACCCATGTGTTAAAAATTTTAGGCCAATAATATCCTTGTGTGGTAGTTTTTTATTCCACTTGGTAAATAAAGAAACATGTAGTTTTTTTTTAAGCTAAAACAATTGACAAAAACAGGTTTTTTAAAATATTTTACCCTGAGCCTCCAAATGTGCCGCCAATAATGTCTTTGTGTGGAATTTTCTTTATTCCGCTTATTAAATAGAGAAATATATAGTTTATTTTGAAGCTAAAACATTTGACAAAAAAATAAGTCTTTTTATATTTTTGACACATTGATTGACAGATGTCAAAAAAAAAAGTAGTGCGTTACGTTTCTGTTTTAATAAGTTTTCCAAAAAGGTGCCACAAGTGGGGGCTCCAAATTTTTTTTTTTATCATGGTCAGAAAGTCCTTAAAAATCATCAAAGATTCGCTTTAAGCCTTTTTTAAAACCTCTTTCTTAAAGCCGCTATAAGCGTTCTACATCGTTAATTGTAAAAAAATATTGGTATATTATTATAAATTATTGAAAAAGAAGCTACATGTGCATCCTGCCAAAAAAACGTCATGAAAGAGTATAAGATTTGATGATCTAGGTTCACATTTCTAACTACTGAAAGTGAAACACAAATCTCGCATAGCATTCATCATAATTCAACAGCCAATTGGTTTATAAAAGTTTACAATGTCAATATTTTATGATTTTCAATATGAAAATTCGTCATAAAGCTTTAGGAGATTCTATGAGATCTACCTGCAACATTCTAAAATAAAAAATGATGGCACAACTTTAGCATTGGTAGTAGTAGTAATATTAGTAGAAGTAATATAATATGACTTAGTACAGGCAAAGAAAACTATAATAACCTAACCTAAACTATAAACTACGATGACCTAACCTAAGCACTATAAAGTAATAACACACCTTGGACTTGCACGAACTCTATATATCTAATAGAAAATTTTTCTCGTATAAGTACTTATTTATCGCCAGAAGCTGTGGAAGAGATATTAGGTTGATAAGTTTCTATAAGATTATTTGAGGCGTTATTTATAAAAGCCTACAAGATTTCATAACCCACAAAATTATTTTGTGATGATGATGTGGTTGTGGTGTTTTATAAGATTTTATAAGTTCAGGTGGGCGACAAAAGTTTTTTATGACTTAATATTTATTTTAAAGGGCATATAGGTTAGGGCAGGTAAGATCTCATTACTTTGATAATTTTCTATGATATTTTTTTTTGTGGAACTATTTATGCCAGTATATATATATAAGCAAATAAGTAGGTATACTCAGTCCAGATTTTTTAATTAGTTTTCAGGTGCTAGAAAAAACCGAGTTTTTATGAGATTTGTCTCTTTCAAAGGTCGTGTAGTATCATTTTAAAAGAATAGTAAATTTATTTTAGAAACCTATAAAATATTATTCCCTGAATAACCCATAAATATTGTGGATATTTTCAAAACCCATAGTATAAAATTATATCAAATTTTGTAAGTCTTTCTGACTATAGATTCTATTGGAAGACTTATAAAAACTTGTGCTTTTACCAACCCATAAAAAACTATTAAAATCTCCAAAAGTTTATAGTAAGTTTAATGAATCTGTTTGATTATATGATCGCTTAGAAAACGGTTCTTTCATAAACCTATGAAATATTCGAAAGATAAACATTTGTACTATTATACAATTTTATACATATTTATAAGTCTGTCAGATGATAGGATCAGGTAAAACACAGATATATGAAACTCCACAAAATTTTACCAAAATAAATTATTACAAACTTTAGTAAACCTAAAATTTTACCTTACAAAAGCTTATAATCCTTATAAAAACTGATAAAAAATCACGTGTGTTTCATATGAGATTTAATGAGGTTTTTTGGCAGGGTGTTGAATCATAGGCTAAGTCTGTCCAGAATCTTGACAGCAAAATTAAATGATCTGTTATATTAATCTTAAACTATTATTATTTTCCATACAACACCATTTGGTTATCTCTTTGTATTCGATTTATTAGTCGACCATACAAATATGGTATGGGGGACTATTAAAATCGTGAAATTTTGACTTTTCCTAATTTTATCAAAAATGAGTTACTAGGGTTTATTTTATTTATTTTATTTTATTTTACAAATCGAAAGGTTATCCAACAAACAGACGAGGCTGCCCAATTACAGGATAGCACATAATAAGCTAAATCTAGTTACATAATCGGGAATGTAAGAAAAAAACTTAGTACCTAGATATTTCTAATGATAAAAATACTAACAAGAAATCACATTATTTTATATATGTTTGTTTTAAACAAATTTAGACTTAAATGAAATATATCAGTATCTTCGTTATTACTAAAAACACAGTTGTTATATGTACGAGTACATCTAATAATTGGAGAATTTGAAAAATAATTTGATTTAAATCTTTCTATACAAAATGTTAACCTAGTTCGTACTTGGTAAGGATTGGCATTAAAAGATAAGTAATTAGTGCAGAAAGGTGAGTCAATAAGGTTGTTTACAACTTTGTAAATAAAAACTACATCGGTACAGTTTCGGCGACTCTCAAGTGACTTTAGGTTGTAAAAGTGTAGGTTACTTTCATAAGAATAAAAGTGTCTATCTCTATTGTACCTAAAGTTTAAGTTTTTTAAAAGCTTTCTTTGAACACCTTCTATTCGATCGATATATTTGCGATAGATCGGGTTCCAGACTATGGATGAGTATTCTAAAATTGATCTGATGATACTATTAAAAATAACGATGACTGACCTGTGGTTGCTAAACCCTTTAGTAACCCTTAAGACAAAACCAGATTTCTTAAACTGAGCCTCAAAAGTCAGTTCTGAGTTCCAAAACACCTCAATCGACGAAAAAAAAAAGTTGTCTGTCGGTCTGTTGTCTGTTATTTGTTGTCTGTCTGTATACATGATAACTCAAGAACGCCTTAATCGATTTTAACGAAATTTAACACAGAAATTCTCTATCGGCTGACGATGAAAAGGGGGATAAAATATTTAAAAAAATTGTAACTTTGCAGCAAAAGCAAGTAGCGATATATCGTTTTCAGATTTAAGTTTCCATGAATATGTACTACAAATTTGGTTATTAAGTCCAAGTTCGTGGGAGCTTTGGTTTCCGAGTTAATTTGCGGTTTTGAGATTTTGGTTTTCGTAAATATTACCCAAAAATTTTGTTATAAGCATCAACATTTTTTTTTTATTTTCTTATTGAACTGACATAATGGTACGGCCATGATTATAATTTAAGGCCTAAAATATTTTAGCGTAATTTAAGCGGTAACGCTTTTGTTCATCGAATTTTTTAGTAGTACCGTTACCCTAAATAAAGGTTACGGCAAGGGGTTAAAAATAGAGATTTTGAACATACCCAAACGTAACGTTTGGCAGTAAACATAACCTTACCTATTTGATGTTTTTTTCTTTATTTTTTGTAATATCTTTGCATTTGTGTCTGATCATATCAGCTCCACACTAGTAGTAATCACATAAAAATAAAGTAAAAATCAAAAATTTACAAATATTTGTAATATAAACAAACTTTCTAACCTAAAAATCTTCCACCACAGAATCACACCAAGTTTGGTTGGTTGACTTTTTAACGGTAAAGGTAGTCGCTATTCATCGAATTTTTTAGTAGTACCGTTACCCTAAATAAAGGTTACGGCAAGGGGTTAAAAATAGAGATTTTGAACATACCCAAACGTAACGTTTGGCAGTAAACATAACCTTACCTATTTGATGTTTTTTTCTTTATTTTTTGTAATATCTTTGCATTTGTGTCTTATCATATCAGCTCCACACTAGTAGTAATCACATAAAAATAAAGTAAAACTCAAAAATTAACAAATATTTGTAACATAAACAAACTTTCTAACCTAAAAATCTTCCACTACAGAATCACACCAAGTTTGGTTGGTTGACTTTTTAACGGTAAAGGTAGTCGCTATTCATCGAATTTTTTAGTAGTACCGTTACCCTAAATAAAGGTTACGGCAAGGGGTTAAAAATAGAGATTTTGAACATACCCAAACGTAACGTTTGGCAGTAAACATAACCTTACCTATTTGATGTTTTTTTTCTTTATTTTTTGTAATATCTTTGCATTTGTGTCTGATCATATCAGCTCCACACTAGTAGTAATCACATAAAAATAAAGTAAAACTCAAAAATTAACAAATATTTGTAACATAAACAAACTTTCTAACCTAAAAATCTTCCACTACAGAATCACACCAAGTTTGGTTGGTTGACTTTTTAACGGTAAAGGTAGTCGCTATTCATCGAATTTTTTAGTAGTACCGTTACCCTAAATAAAGGTTACGGCAAGGGGTTAAAAATAGAGATTTTGAACATACCCAAACGTAACGTTTGGCAGTAAACATAACCTTACCTATTTGATGTTTTTTTTCTTTATTTTTTGTAATATCTTTGCATTTGTGTCTGATCATATCAGCTCCACACTAGTAGTAATCACATAAAAATAAAGTAAAAATCAAAAATTTACAAATATTTGTAATATAAACAAACTTTCTAACCTAAAAATCTTCCACCACAGAATCACACCAAGTTTGGTTGGTTGACTTTTTAACGGTAAAGGTAGTCGCTATTCATCGAATTTTTTAGTAGTACCGTTACCCTAAATAAAGGTTACGGCAAGGGGTTAAAAATAGAGATTTTAAACATACACAAACGTAACGTTTGGCAGTAAACATAACCTTACCTATTTGATGTTTTTTTCTTTATTTTTTGTAATATCTTTGCATTTGTGTCTGATCATATCAGCTCCACACTAGTAGTAATCACATAAAAATAAAGTAAAACTCAAAAATTAACAAATATTTGTAATATAAACAAACTTTCTAACCTAAAAATCTTCCACTACAGAATCACACCAAGTTTGGTTGGTTGACTTTTTAACGGTAAAGGTAGTCGCTATTCATCGAATTTTTTAGTAGTACCGTTACCCTAAATAAAGGTTACGGCAAGGGGTTAAAAATAGAGATTTTGAACATACCCAAACGTAACGTTTGGCAGTAAACATAACCTTACCTATTTGATGTTTTTTTCTTTATTTTTTGTAATATCTTTGCATTTGTGTCTGATCATATCAGCTCCACACTAGTAGTAATCACATAAAAATAAAGTAAAAATCAAAAATTTACAAATATTTGTAATATAAACAAACTTTCTAACCTAAAAATCTTCCACCACAGAATCACACCAAGTTTGGTTGGTTGACTTTTTAACGGTAAAGGTAGTCGCTATTCATCGAATTTTTTAGTAGTACCGTTACCCTAAATAAAGGTTACGGCAAGGGGTTAAAAATAGAGATTTTGAACATACCCAAACGTAACATTTGGCAGTAAACATAACCTTACCTATTTGATGTTTTTTTCTTTATTTTTTGTAATATCTTTGCATTTTTGTCTGATCATATCAGCTCCACACTAGTAGTAATCACATAAAAATAAAGTAAAAATCAAAAATTTACAAATATTTGTAATATAAACAAACTTTCTAGCCTAAAAATCTTCCACCACAGAATCACACCAAGTTTGGTTGGTGGACTTTTTAACGGTAAAGGTAGTCGCTATTCATCGAATTTTTTAGTAGTACCGTTACCCTAAATAAAGGTTACGGCAAGGGGTTCAAAATAGAGATTTTGAACATACCGAAACGTAACGTTTGGCAGTAAACATAACCTTACCTATTTGATGTTTTTTTCTTTATTTTTTGTAATATCTTTGCATTTGTGTCTGATCATATCAGCTCCACACTAGTAGTAATCACATAAAAATAAAGTAAAAATCAAAAATTTACAAATATTTGTAATATAAACAAACTTTCTAACCTAAAAATCTTCCACCACAGAATCACACCAAGTTTGGTTGGTTGACTTTTTAACGGTAAAGGTAGTCGCTATTCATCGAATTTTTTAGTAGTACCGTTACTCTAAATAAAGGTTACGGCAAGGGGTTAAAAATAGAGATTTTGAACATACCCAAACGTAACGTTTGGCAGTAAACATAACCTTACCTATTTGATGTTTTTTTCTTTATTTTTTGTAATATCTTTGCATTTGTGTCTGATCATATCAGCTCCACACTAGTAGTAATCAAATAAAAATAAAGTAAAAATCAAAAATTAACAAATATTTGTAACATAAACAAACTTTCTAACCTAAAAATCTTCCACCACAGAATCACACCAAGTTTGGTTGGTTGACTTTTTAACGGTAAAGGTAGTCGCTATTCATCGAATTTTTTAGTAGTACCGTTACCCTAAATAAAGGTTACGGCAAGGGGTTAAAAATAGAGATTTTGAACATACCCAAACGTAACGTTTGGCAGTAAACATAACCTTACCTATTTGATGTTTTTTTCTTTATTTTTTGTAATATCTTTGCATTTGTGTCTGATCATATCAGCTCCACACTAGTAGTAATCACATAAAAATAAAGTAAAAATCAAAAATTAACAAATATTTGTAACATAAACAAACTTTCTAACCTAAAAATCTTCCACCACAGAATCACACCAAGTTTGGTTGGTTGACTTTTTAACGGTAAAGGTAGTCGCTATTCGGCGCTAATAGGGAGATTTTGGCCAGGTTTCTTGTCAGTCTGTTACCCTTACTTTTATTCTGGACAGGCGTAGTAGCGCTCTGTCAGGCTGTTATCTTTATTAAAGGTAACCACTGGCGCTAATTAGCGTCGAATAGCGATTACCTTTACCGTTAAAAAGACAAACAACCAAACTTGGTGTGATTCTGTGGTGGAAGATTTTTAGGTTAGAAAGTTTGTTTATGTTACAAATATTTGTTAATTTTTGATTTTTACTTTATTTTTATGTGATTACTACTAGTGTGGAGCTGATATGATCAGACACAAATGCAAAGATATTCCAAAAAATAAATAAAAAAACATCAAATAGGTAAGGTTATGTTTACTGCCAAACGTTACGTTTCGGTATGTTCAAAATCTCTATTTTTAACCCCTTGCCGTAACCTTTATTTAGGGTAACGGTACTACTAAAAAATTCGATGAATAGCGACTACCTTTACCGTTAAAAAGTCAACCAACCAAACTTGGTGTGATTCTGTGGTGGAAGATTTTTAGGTTAGAAAGTTTGTTTATGTTACAAATATTTGTTAATTTTTGATTTTTACTTTATTTTTATGTGATTACTACTAGTGTGGAGCTGATATGATCAGACACAAATGCAAAGAGATTCTGTGATTCTGTGGTGGAAGATTTTTAGGTTATAAAAGTTTGTTTTGTTTTACAAAAATTTTGTGTATTTGGATTTTATTTTTTGTGAACCGTGTTTATAGTAGTAGTGGGGTGCCTTTTTTACCGTTTTTTTTTGGTAAACAGGTGAGTAAGTACAAATAAGCCTGCAAAGGCTCGTTTTCTTCTATTACTCCACTGACTAAATTTATGTTGGGTTGTCCGTCTCCCAGTCCTACCACTAAATTAATATTTTCCTCCGTGATATCCCAGCAAACACGGTTCCCTCGGGCCTTCGGCGGTCCGATGTCGATTGCCGAATTTGTCGTCATCGGCACGACGTCGATTTACGACATCGGACCAGCAGTATTTTTTGTCCGCTTTGCGATGTAGGCCCAATGTATGTTTGCCGATACAGCGTCGTCGGACCAATGGTAAATTTTACTTTTTGCTGACATCGTCATACCGTCGCCGTACGATTAAGGTCCGATATGGTTTAACCACATGGTCCATCCGCCCATAATTGCTTAATTTGGTCGGTCTAACGTAGGCAAGCTGGTCTCGGCCCGACATCGGTAAACTATTCAAGTCCGATATTGGTTTACTAACGGAGGTCCGTCGGTGGTAGCTTAAAGCGGCCCGACATTGGCAAACTACAAAGTTTCGATAATGCGGGTGCTTAACCAGTCGGGCTGGTTTAAGTGGCAGAAGAGGTGATTCTTGTAGAGAAGTACCACCATCTTGTCAAGTCCGCATTCTAGTTTTGAAATATCTTTGGTCATTATATATACAGACTGCTTCAAGCTACTGCGAACATAGGGGGAATCAAGTTCAATTTACTCTCCGTGCCGTACGATCGAGGTGGATTCGAAGCACGCTGCAGTGTTATCTTTTGGAAATTCATTTTGATTTTATTATTTTGTTTTATTTCTGCCTTGCTCGAGAAACAGATGGGTAAGTTCTTAATTGAAATAATACATTTTTAAAACCAAAAATGGATGTCTACGAAGTTGCCGAAAAAGTGCAGATGGTCAAATGGTCAAATCGTCATAACCCAACACACGTTCGATATTGGTCGAGGGAAAATTTGCATTTGTATTTTGACGTAAGAACACAGTATCCCCAAAAACTAAATGTTTGGGGGGGGGGGTATTATAGGGGAACACGTAATTGGGCCATTTTTTATTAACGGCAATTGCAATTTGAATTGTCCTAGATACTTGGATCTACTGCAGCAGCACATTATTCCAACTGCTAGGCAGTTGTTAGGTGTAAGATTTGGTGAAACATGGTTTCAACAAGATGGTTGTTCCGCTCACAATGTTGGCCTTGTTAGGGAATATCTTGATAATGTATTTCCTAATCGGGTTATAAGTACACGGGGAACTATTTTATGGCCAGCTCGATCTCCCGATCTTGCTCCTAATGACTTCTATCTGTTTTTGAAGAAGCTTTTCAAATTATCACCCCTAACATGCTTGGAAACGTTAGAAGGGGTTTTTATAGTAGGCTCGGATATTGTCTAGCCGAGCAAGGAGGACTTTTCGAACATTTGCTTTAATTTTTTTTTGACTGGGAGAATCTTTTTGGTTTTTAGAATGTATTATTTTATTTTGAGAACTTGCTTTTATTTTGTGTCTCCTTATTATGAAAAAATTTTCATTGTAACACGTCGTCACTGATAAATCTGAGCAGTTGACAATAAAACGCTCTTATTTATCAGTGACAAAAAATAAGAAAATTACGTTATAAAAATTTGCGTATTTATTGACCAAATTCCGGTTTCATTGACTACGCTCCACACAGCACCGTGGTTAGAGGCGTACTAAATACCAAAGGAAAGTCATGCAAGTGGTGATCGCAAGCCTGAGTATTGGTTGCTTCACTGATAGGCGTGCGGTGTCTCTGCATGTACGTACACTGGCAAATTAGACTTCTTCCGCCCTATGTTCGCAGTAGCTTGAAGCGGTCTGTATATATAATATTATCTTCCACTGTACAGGGAACATAGTGAGATTAGCGCCATCTCTACATACTAGGAAAAAACTATTAAGCAGGACCATCGTCGGCCCTAAAGCAGATAAAGTGGTCGTCGACCGATTAAAGAAAGTTCCAATCGGACCATCATCGGCCCTAAAGCAGATAAGGTCTGCGTTGGCTTAATGTCGACTATAGTAAATCGGTCCATCGTCAGTTGCCGATTCTCGTCCGATTAAACAAAATTTCAATCAGACCGTCGTCGGACCTAAAGCAAATTAAGTGGGCTTGGCATAAAGTCGACTATAGTAAATCGGGCCATCGTCAGTTACCGATTCTCGACCGATTAAAGAAAGTTCCTATCGGACTATCATCGGCCCTAACGCAGATAAGGTTTGCGTTGGCATATTGTCGACTATAGTAAATCGGGCCATTGTAAGTTGCCGATTCTCGTCCGATTAAACAAAGTTCCAATCGGACCGTCGTCGAACCTAAAGCAAATAAAGTGGGCTTCGGCATAAAGTCGACTATAGTAAATCGGGCCATCGTTAGTTGCCGATTTTTGACCGATTAAACAAAGTTCCAATCGGACCATCATCGGTTCTAAAGTCGTGTCGGCATAAAGTCGACTGTAGTAATGTGCACCTCCGTCAGTGGCCGATTATTGACCGAAAACTGAAAATCGCAATCTGACCAACATCGTGCCAGTGTGTAGTCGCCCATGCCGACGATTTGTGTTTGCTGGGATGGTTAGAAAAGCAAATAAAAAAGAGACTTTACAATAAAACAACAAAAGTCAATAAAAAAGTAAGGTTCTGTTTACTGCCAAACGATTGACTACGTTCAAAAGCTCTATTTTTAACCTCTTGAAGTCACCTTTATTTACGGTAACGGTAACCATAACAGTAACGCAATGTGCCGTTAAACGGCCTGACCAAAATCTCCCCAATAAGCGCCAGTGGTTAGCTTTAATAAAGGTAACAGCGTGACCGCGCACAATACAGGTAAGGGTAACAGACTGACCAACAACCTAAACAAAATCTCCATAATAAGTATATTCCTTTATGTTAAACGATCCAGCATACAAAAAAAGCCTTTTGTTTTTTACGTAAAAAAATACCCAACCTTTGGTAAAAAGAGGACTAAAAATCTAGTTATTTGTAGATTCGACTCGACCTTAACAAGATTTTTCTTTTTTGCCGTTCTTTTCGGATCCTATTTGGCTGCGGTATTTTTTTTTTTTTTTGATGTGGGTGTATATACATGGACGTCTACACATTTTTAAGGGCTTTTAGCTTTAGCGGTGTTTTAAGGGACAGAAAACAAACTATTATTTTTTTAGTAATTATCGTATGAAAAAAAAGCCTTCGATGTACTTCAAGTAGTTTGTTTTTATGTTTTGCACACGGGCAACTCAATATGAAGTCGGTACTTTGCATATACCGTGTGCAAAGCATTTTACATACGCACTGAAAAAAAATGTATTGTATTTTTTAATAAATTGTGTTTTGAAGAAAATATATTTATTTTAAATATAATTTTATTAAGTTTAAAAACGTGGGAGTATTTCTTTTAAATGAATTTTTATAATAGAGTTAGAATATTTTAATATATTCGAATCTAAAATTAAGTTTATTAAATATTTCGTGTTTTAAAAATAATTATACATATTTTATAAAATATTTTTAAAATATGGATGTTTTCAAATTTACTTACGAACTTATTTAAACATAAAATAATTTATTACAATTTTTTCATAAAATATAAAATATTGCAAGGAAAAAAAATATTTTAAAAATCAAACTAGTAAAATTTGAAATTTCACAAGTGTCATTCGATATTTAATCGACGGATGTGTCTTTTCTGACAAAGGCCGAAACTTGAAAAAATCTTTCGTTATACCCGGTCTACGGCAGTTTAGAGCAAAGACTCATTTAGAATAACACGCAGCAATTTATAGGTGACCAGTGCAAATTTTTGGGAGGACAGGTTCTGATTTTAAAGATGCCTTGTAAATAGGACTTTACTTTCGGTGGGTGATGGGCTATACACCTAAAATACCCAAATAAAAAATTTGACAGCTTGTTGTTGTTGTTGTACTTAATTTGGTACTCTTTTCCAGAAAAGAAGAAGAAGAATGTTTGACTAAAAGAAAAGAAATACAGGGAAACGCGCAAACGCGAAGAAAGAAAATCTTCAAATCGTGCAGACTAAATCAAGAGATGTTGGAAAGAGATTTAACAGAATAAAGAAAGAGAGAAGAGCCGCCTTCGTAAGAATTTAATGTCATATCTATATAATATCTAATTTTAGTATAAATGTATATGACTCTTTAAAATATTGGATTTTTGTAACATACATTTTTAAAAAAATTAAATAAAATGATTTGAGTTTAAGTAGTTATTATCTTATTGTAATATATTTCTATAATACTTTTTAAAATCTTTTTTCGTTTTTCTAAAATTGATATTAAATAATTTATTAAATTTTAATAATTTATTTATATGTTGTCACCTTTGCGCACGGTTTTTGAATTTAATAAAAAATAAAAATAATGGATTTTATTTTTATTTGCAGTCGTATAAAAAGTATCGTAAAAAACTCGTTTGAAAACCTCTTCGCACACTCGCTCGACTTGTGGACCTCGCCATTGGTCGATGGCACCTTGCCTCTTGATTTTTTTTAAAACTTATAGACACAAATGGAGGAATCTTTTATTAGGGCAAACCGTTTATAAAAAAAATTTTTGAGACAAAGAACCCTATTTTTTTTGTTTTTCTTTCGTTTCCCCCACTACTCCCTTATATCTTTCCCACTTAAATTTAGGGAGTAAAATAAAATCTTAGAGAGGAAAATTAAACTTAAGGGACTATATACACTAAAACTTATATGGAGTACTATAAAAATACATACCGGGTAAGACTTGGAGACTAGACGCAGACACGTATTTCATCCTTGTTAGGACTCATCAGTGCGCCATAAGTTTTATACGAAGACGAAATTAAGCAATAAATTCCCAAGATAAGGAATGTAATATTAAATGGAGTTAAAGAGATAATTTTACCATTTTGAATTTTTGGTCGGGCTTTTTACTATGACAAATCCATTGTCATTTGGTCTGGGTACCGGCGTTGATAGCAAAAAACAAACTATATAATATACACCGGAGTACAATAAGAATACATATCGGGTAAGACTTGGAGACTAGACGCAGATACGTGTTTCACCCTTGTTAGGGCACATCAGATTAGATTAGATTTAGGTTAGGTTTGTTATAAGTGGTGCAATTTACAGCTCCCAAATGATGTAATTTTGCGAGAAAAAGTCTAAGTAGAATACCGACGTCCCCGGGGATCGAACCCGAGACCTTCATCAGTGCGCCATAAGTTTTATAGACGTAGACGGACGATCAAATCAACAAGTAATCAAAGAAAAAATTGCATATTTTAAGAAATTGTCTGAAAAACACGTGTTGGTGTTGCTTGTGTGTGTGTGTGTTTTTGGTACATTTTTTTATAAAACAGAAATATGAAGTGCAAAAAATAGACAGACTACAAATTTTTGCGTAATAACAAGTGTCACTTATGTCCTCAGGCTTATAATATAATATTTTTTTCTTACTTGGTGATTGGTCGCTTATAGAAATCTTAGTTTATTTCTTTCCCTGTAAAAGACACCTCTTATATTGCAGGTCTCTGACAAATAAGTTTCTCTCATTACTTCCTCACGGAACTTGGGAAATCAATATCTTGCCATTTAAAAGGCAAAAATAAACAATAAATCTTCATAAAGTTTCTTGGGAAATTCGTGTGCAGCTGTAACCGCCCATAGACGTAGAATCTATTTTTATTATTACGGCACATTTAGATGACCAATTAACTCTTGTTGTTATAAATATGTGTGTTTAAAAAAAAACTATTTTCAGATGGAAAAAAGTAAGTCACTGGCCCAGTTGGATGTTAAAATCAAAAAGAAATTATTTATTAAAATCTTGGACTGATTTGATTTTATATTATTTTTTTGTTCCTTAAGTCATTTTTATAAATTTTGCCATTAACGAAGCTCAAAGACCAAATTTTACTATTTTTAAACAAAAAAAAGTCATAAGTTAAAAACAGTCGGAACTTTTTTTTTCACCACCTTGTAATTTTCTGTTATAAAAATAAGAACGCTTATGCCATTTCACGTTTAACGAGAGGTACTACTTACAAAATTCGGTTAATTTATCTAATGTTAGCTCAAATATATTGCTTTCAATAACATTTTTGTTTTTTATCGGATTTTTACAAATTTACCTTTTTAAAAAAGGCAAAACCCTTTTTTAAAAGGAACTAATGTTTCGCCACAAATGTCAAATGTCAAAAATTCAATATGGCGGAGTAACTAAAATATTAGGTCTTTTTTGCCCGCCCTGTATGTACTTTTGAAAAAATAGAGAAGCTGTTGAATTTTTACATCAAATGACGTAATACTTAAAAAAAATTTTAAATGTTTTCGTTTTTTATTAACTTGTTTATTTTTTACCCGATTGTTGAAACTTTTAACTTTTTGCAAATCCAAAAAACTCAAATTTATTATTTTTCTGTCAAACGTCAAAAATTTGAGATGAAGCACGCCGCGGATGAAATATAAATTTAGAACTGCTTTGATTTGATAAATAATTTTAGTCATTGTAACTGTTTATTATAGATGGAATACAGGGTGGATTTTATACGGAATACCGTCCTTGCTAAAAAATAATTTTATGCCCTTAGTTGGAGATTAAGGGCCTACCAACTATTTTTTTTTAATGAGAAGGTACTACTTGTGGTACCTTTTAAGTAAACTTGTGCAAACCTAAATTTAACAAACTAGTTTTTTTTGACAAAAAATGTGTGAAAAATTAAAAAAAAACTTATTTTTTTGTGAATTGTTTTAGCTTCAAAATTAACTATCATTACTTAAATAACTAAGTGAAATAAAGAAAATACCACTCAAGGACATTATTGGCACCCTATTTGGGGGCCCTCACTGAAGGCCCAGGGCCTGCAAACTTTTCTCTAATAAGAAGGTACCACTTGTGACACCTTTTTAGAAAGCTTGTTAAAAAAGAAATTCGACTAAATATTTTTTTTTCACATCTTTGAAAGTTATCTAAAAATTTTTGACACATGGGTCGACAGATGTCAAAAAGAATTATTTAGCCAAATTTCTATTTTACGAAGCTTTGCAAAAAGGTGCCAATAATGTCCTTGTATGGTATTTTCATCATTCCTAGCGAAATATGTAATTTGTTTTAAATATAAAACAATTGACAAAAAAATAAGTTCTTTAAAAATTTTTGACACATTAGTTGAAACTATTTCCTTAAAAAAATGTTTGACAAGTCTTTCAAAAAACTGCCATAAGTGGTAATTTCTCATTTTAAAAATATAGTCCAGTTGGAGGCCCCATGGACCGAAATTCCGTAAAAATTCATTAAAGACTCGCTTTTACCTTTTTTTAAAACCTCATCCCTAAAAGTTTACCGGTATGCTTTTTACAAATTAATATCTTATTTTGTCCCGTACATTCCAAACTACCTAAAAAAGCTTTTTAAGTCATAAGAAATACTAATTTAGTGGGCTAGTAAACGTGACAAAAACAATAAATATTGTGGGATTGTGTTTCGTTAATGTCTAAATCTCCATGTTTTTTGGACATGTTTGTGAACTCATTACAGAAGACTTGTCAATTTTTGGATAAGAAAATTTACAATATATATTGATCGCCTTTATAAGTAATATATTTAGTTCAAGATAAGTGTAACGTGTTGCGTTTATAAATTAAAAAAGAGAACGTATGATTTATTGTTTTTTATGTATTAGAAAGGAAGTCCTCTTACGTTTTTTCTTATATACAGAAAAATAAAGCATAGTCTTTCTACTTTCAATCCCTGTATGAACCTCGTCTTACCTTGTCCAACTTTTTTAAATATAAATAAATAAATGATTTAAAAAACTTCTTGATATGAAGGTTGTGCGATAAAGAAAGGATATAATTTTTTTTATCATTATTGCTAATCTAATCATTTCTTGTACTCAAATTTAGCACCTCAATTATCAGAAACAAGATCTTAAGGTTGTTTGGATTATTTGTAAGTATTTACTTATTATATTAAATTTCTTAAAATTTACTATAATAAATGATTTTTGACTAAAGGCTATATAGAGAGTTCCTAAGATTTTCCTTAGGGATAGGATTTCAATAAATCAAACAGAAATGGCATAGAAAGTTCTGCGCGCACAAAAGAAACAGATATATTGAGCAATGGTGCCAGTTTGTTATTATCTCCGCACTGCTTTCATGAGAAAAAATTGTCGCCACTCTTTCATTGTGAGCATAAATCATAGTTGCAATAATAACCGTTGACAAGATGTCTGCAAATTCCGCTAGATGGCGGCCACACCATGAGATGATCGAGGAAAAACTGGGATTCACAGGCATTGCATTTTTATTTCCTTTCGAGTCGCTTCAGTTTCGTAAATTTTGTGTTTTTAAAATGCCGTATACTCGAGAAGAAAAGATTTTTATTATTAAAAACTACATAAAAAGTGACAGTGCGGACGAGGTCATTGGGCTTTTTGTTTTTGCGTTTCCAGATCGACCGCTTCCTGTGGCTCAAACTGTCTACAACATTTATCATCGTTTTGAAAGGTACGGGTGCATAAATGGTTGTAGAAAGTGTTACCACGACGGCGAAATACCAGAGCATCCCGTTCTTCCACACAGGGTGGAACGAGACGAAATGGTATGCGCTTACGTTGAGGCACATGAACCATGTTCGACGAAACCGATTGCGGAGGCACTGGATATTCCCAACAGTAAGTCGTTTAAGATTGGGAAGTCGCAGGAATTGCAACCAGGTGATTATTTTCGCCGGTTAGAATATTGTGAGGTTATGAGGGATAAATGTGACAGGAACGAAAATTTCCTATCAAAAGTTTTGTTTAGTGACGAGAAGATATTTGAACTTCATAGCTCTCACAATCCACAAAATAGCCGCTATTGGTCCCGCGAAAATAAACATCTGCACGCAAGTGTTAGAACGCAACATCCTCAAAAATTAAATGTTTGGAGCGGTATTGTCGGGGATCACATTATTGGACCCTTTTTCATTGAAGGGAATTTGAATAGCCAAAAATATGTTGATCTTCTCCAAAACCAGGTTTTACTACGGTTGAGGGAACTCAACATAAATTTGGACGAATTGTGGTTTCGGCAAGATGGCTGTTCATCCCACAATTCACGCCAGGCTAAAAATTACCTTCGTCAGGTATTTGGTGATAGAATTATTTCCACGTATGGAAATATCCGATGGCCTCCTCGATCACCAGATCTTGCGCCAAATGACTTTTTCCTATGGGGTTGTTGGCACGACAAAATTTTCCAACAACCTCACTTACGGCCTACGACTATATAGGAGTTGAGGGCGAAAATTTTGGAGGCGGGCAACTCTATCACCCATGAAATGTTGGCTGCTACGCGCCAAGAGTTTTACAATAGATTGGGATATTGTGAGGCTCAAGAAGGGGACAGATTTGAACATCTAATCTAATTAAAAATTAGATGTTTTCAGGTCCAAACTACAGCTTTTTCTTGCTTAAAGGAGGCGGCAGGGTCCATTATTAACATTACAGAGAAATATCTTCGCTTTTAATTAAATTTCTTTCCATTCTGTTCTACTAGTGACATCTATCCGGAAATGGTCAAACCATGCAGCTAGCACTAGCAGCCAAAGAAATCTATCCGGCGCTGTTTTTCCTGCAGAGCTTTTTGCTTGCGATACTATTGATTTTAAATAAAGCTGGCCCTACACTACATTTGATATTTTCGAGGTGTTTTATGATATGATCTCGAAACATGTAGCGAACCAATTCTTCAAAACTAGCGGGAGGGTAAAAGCGAAAAATAAGGGGCTGCCAATATTTGTAATACCCAAAAAGGGGTGAAAAGATTTATTGTGCTCTGTTTCTTTACAAAAAAACGTTTTTTTTTACGAAAAACTTGAGCTCTGCCACTTTTTTTATTTTTTTCTTCAACTTTCTCGAAATTCTCGTCATACCGTAAATTATTTCCTCCATGGTCATACTCTACTTTTATTCGAAAAAATTTAGAAACAGAGACGGGATCAGTTTTCCTAAAACGGGGGATCTTGGTTTCGAGTGAGAAGATAAAGGGCGCCGCAGGCAAAAACTTTTCAATTAAATTAGCCGAACGCAAAAATGTTAGAAAAACAAAGCACGAAATAAAAATGGCGCCGCTTACAATTTTTTTTCAAAAATGACGTAATTTCGGAAACGCAAAGAAATAGGTCTAAAATTTTTAAAACCGTTACAAAACATTACATAGGGAGGGGGTCAAAAATTGGTAAAATCACCGTTACGTAATTTGTGCACGGCTCCACATCTGACTGTTCCTCCTTTTTGATTTCGAATCAAAGTGCAAAACCCGGGTTAGACGTTCTAAGGCGTCAACCCGTCCTATTTGCTTGATAAAGTTTCTACGGAAATATCTCAGTCGATTTCTCCGGCCGTGTATGAACGCTTTAGGTTAGGCATTTGCATGTATCTCAGTCCCCAGCCTCTAAACAGTGCGTAAGGACAATGGTTACAAAATGAAAAGCCGAAAAATATTTTTTTTTACGATATCTCTCATCAGTTTGGTATTAAAGTCGAGCAAAAACAATTTTTATTCCAGTCTTAAAGGTATGAAAATGGAAAACATTAGAAAACAACAACCTGGAATGGATTTACTACGTGTAAGATGTAGTGACAACATCGCCCCATGCCCGTCCTTTTCTGCCTAAAGTGCTTTTCCGTTTGTCTGCGTCTTATACACGGCTGCTTGGCCCCCTAAGGATTTGCTTAGGAACCCTGTAGACGTTGAACCACTGTGCACCGCCCGTTTAAAGAATCCGCCTTGTTTATGGTATGTCGTTTGACGTAAAATGTCGTCAGCCTTCTTATTATACTAAACAAAAATACAGAGTGGGAAAATAAAAGTTAATGTTCTTTTTTAACAAATTTAATTTACTCCGCCATTTAAAATTTTTGACATTTGACGTTTTTTGCGAAAAAGTAATAGATTTTGATTCTTTATCTTTCCAAAAAGTTTAGACTTAAAAAAATCGGGTGGAGTGATTAATAAAGAAAAACGTTTTAAAGTTTTTGGGTATTAGAAACCTTTAAAAAAAATTTTTAATAAGGATTTATTTTTAATCGGAGTTTTGGAGATTTATTTTATTGAAAAGGCATAGAAACAGAAATTACCGTTTTTTCCCCAAAAACGTCAAAGATGGCGGAGTACATTTTTTTGTCCACCCTGTATGTATTTGTGAGAATTATGGGAAAGTTGAAGAATTTTTCCGTATGCTCTAACAAACCGATTTTTATAAGTAATAGGTACGTCATTTGATGATGATTGAAATACATAAAGGGTGGACAAAAAAATGTACTCCGTCATCTTTGAAGTTTTTGGTAATTTCTGGTCCTTTGCCTTTTTAATAAAAAATATCTGCAGAACTCTGATTAAAAATAAAGTTATGTATTAAAAAAAAATTTTAAATGTAATACTGTGGCAATTTTACAATGAAAGCGGTATAATCCCTAATACGTGTTGAATTTTACTCTCTAACATGTAAAATTATATTTCTGCACAAATAAACATAAAAAAATAACACGTGCGAAAACCTTTTTTCCGCACTTAACTGCTTGACAGAACTCCGCTGTGCGTCGTTCCGTCAACGGCAGTTGCGTGCAGAAAAATCGATTTTCCGCACTTGTTAGGAAAATAGCTATTACGGTATCTACTATTGCCACACGGTAACTTATGATTGATTGTGTAAATTCACTAATCCTTTTTATCAGTATATACACTCCATTTCAAATTGCTGCGGACCAGTTTTTTGACACTGACAATGACAGTTTCATTTAGCTTCTCTGTTTAATTGTCAGCTGCCATATTGAAATTGTTTCAGAGAATTTCTTACCAAATTTCATACAAATCAATTCAGTCGTTTTGGCGTGATTAAGGGACAAATATATATATATATATAGTTACATACATACACAAACCCACAATCTTTCCTATTTATATTATTAGTAGGATAATAATATACATGATAACGCACACTTTACTAATAATAATAAAAATAATTTATTTTATAAGAATAACTTAAAAGTTAAATGTCTTGCGTAATGAACTGGGACAAAAAGAAAAGTGACTTACTCTCAAACAGAAACTGAGTAAAATGCACATGCGCATGCCTGGTAAATTTTGTCATGAATTAAAAATTACAGGAAAAAAACTAGCGCCGGTTCCAGGGTCTACCGAGCCCTTAGCACCATTGGAAAAGCGGACCCCTCCCCTACTCCCGAACCTAGATCAAATAATTTCAGGAATCAAAAATTATACTAACATTTATTACAACAAAAATAAACAGAAAGTATAACTTTGCACGTTACTAGACTTTATATATCTACTTTTACATAAAAAAACATATTCTCACACTTTTATATTAAAATTTTTTGTAGTCCGTGGGCCTTCAGTGAGGGTTCCCAAATGTTCCACCAATAATCTCCTTGTGTGGTATTTTCTTTATTCAGCTTAGTAAATAGTAGTGTATTTTGAAGCTAAAACAACTGGCAAAAAAATATGTTTTTTACATTTTTGACACATTTGTGTTGGGCTCCCTAAATTTTTTTGTACCATGGGCAGAAAGTCCGTAAAAAATCATTAAATATTCGCTTTTACCTTTATAAATTGTTTTTGAGCTTTCTCGTTAGCAAATTTGTCAATTATTTGTTCATAATTGACATAATTCAAGGATTCACTTTTATATAGAGGACAGAAAGTGCATCCAACTTTTCTTGTTCGAGGACAGGGCAGCGCTTATTTTTTACCCTATCCAACGCAGAAAAAGATCGTTCTCCACTAGAGTTTGATAGTGGAAGAGAGAGAAAAATCTGTATTGTCTATTTTTATAAGAGCTTATTTATTGGTAGTAGTGATAGTTTTCATAAAAGTGCTCATGATTAAAAAAAATATATTTTAGCATTTCTGCACTTAATTAACTTTTAGAACCGGGCCCTACGGGCCCCTTGATGGCCCGGGCCCTTAGCAAGTGCCTAGTGTGCTTAATGGAAGAACCTGTGCTATGTAAAACGGACGGAACAATTTTAATAACATAACATTTTATTAATATAAAGAGGAATTTTGTACATGTACAATGTAAAATTTTAACCATATTTGAAAATTATTATTTATTATAACTAACCAACTTAAGAAAAATACACTTAAAAGTATAAAATAAACTAGGTAAGTAATTTTTTATATATAAACTCCAACTTTTGAAAGTTGTCACCGATAATCAGTCCATTCAACTTCAAAAATTGGGTCTATTATTTTTTTAAATACTTTTAAAGCAGGTATTTTTAAGAGAAGTAATTTTTTTCAACTTTTTATTTATAGTGGTGCAAGGCTTTCGTAATGCACCTATTCGGCGTTTTTTAGTAACCGAGTAAATAAAATTTCTTATGGATATGCAATAACGTCATTTTCTTGTATCTCTATTTGATACATTGTTTTAGAGAGCGATAACCAAAAAAAGTTATGTCGTTCCTTTTAGTTCAAAATTTCCATAACCATTTTATCAAAATTTTGAAGGGAAGCAATGTGGTGGAAAAAATCATTTAATAATGCTAAATTAATTGGGTATATTAGATAAATTAACATTTTTAATTGTTTATATCCTTAAGTTTTTTATATCCTTAAGTTTTTTATTATTTTCGTAACTTTTATTGTTGTTGTAGAATGTCATCTAGGAGTGTAAGAAGAAGTAAGAAGAATAAATCACCAACACCACTGTCATCAACATCTCTTCTCGACCACTTACACAGACTGAATCATCATTAGTCAGCAAAGCACTTAACTACGCCACAGCTATTGAATCTACAAACATCGGTTAAAGAGATACAGTTCAAGCAGAGGAATTTAAATGGAAGGTCAGAACAATTTTCGACCACAAAGCGAAATTAAAGAACAACCTAACACAAGGATATGCAACTGTAGTAATGGACATCATCACCTACGACCAACCTAACACAAGGATATGCAACTGTAGTAATGGACATCATCACCTACGACCAAACAATTAAAGAGGCTTTATGAAAAGAAAATTAAATAAGTCAGAAAACAACCCCCACCATAGAATGAAAAATCTACCAAACTCTCTACCTACACAGAAGCAGCAAACTCACACCGCACTACAGCAAAGCACCGCATTTGTATGTACTGCCGAAAATTCATAAGGAAAACATATCTCTCCGACCGATAACCAGTTCTCGTAATTCTCCGACTTATAATCTTGCTAAATATCTTGTATTAATCATACAGCCTCATCAGGGAAAGTCACCATCATTCGTCAAAAATTCAAAGCACTTCGTAGATCTCCTTAGATACATCAGCCTACAACCTGACGACCTTCGTTAGTTTTGACGTCAAAAGTTTGTACACGAACGTACATTAGAAGAATCACTCCAAATCATTGAACAGAAGCTACTCAAAGACAACCACCTCTCTGACAGAATCAATCTACCAATGAATGACATTATGGATTTGTTAAAATGCTGTCTGCAGAATTCCTATTTCCAAGAAAAGGACAGATATTTTTGTCAGTAAGATGGTCTACACATAGGATTTTCACTATCGCCGGTAGTGGCCCACATCTTTATGAAATCCTTATTCATCATCTGGGAACAGGACAACAACATACTAGAACAATTATTCAATCATTTCAACTGCATAAGAAACTGCAAAAAATTCACTCTGGCAAAAGAAGAAAGTTGTTAGCTCCCTTTTCTCGATGTTCTAGTCATCAAAAATAATTCAACCATAATCGCTTTCGTATATCGCAAATCAACTCATACTGGACAGTATCTTAGATCAAACCACTCCACATCAAAATCTCTCAGTGATCTAGGAACCTACATCTGCAGTATAGTAAATAAAGAAAAGTCAAAAATTTGATCCCATCTGCAAAGGAAAGGTTTCTCTAACTACACGATCAATAAAATCTTCAGACCACACCAACACAAAAGACGACGGACGTAAATACTGAAAGAAAAGTGACTTATAAACATCAAAGGAATCTCAGAAAACATAAGAAGAATAGGCAACAAATACCATCTTCGGACTGTCTTTAAAACGACCACAAAAATAAGAAATCAATTGACAAAAACAAATTCCACGATACCACGATACTATCAACCATCGGAGAAACTAGCCGACCCATGGAAGTTCACCTTACAGAACACAAATGCAAAACTCGACAAGGGGACAAAACTGGATCGAAAGTAGCTCAACATTGCTGAGAAAATCAACATCATATGGAATGGAAAGAGACAAAGATTATCGCCAAGGAGCAAAATCTATTGAAGCGATAATTCAAAAAAACATCATTCATCCTGAGGAACCAGAATGTATTTTCTCAAATAAGCGTCACCATCAAGGACATTTGGAAACCCAGATGGAGATACCAGATTTCGATTGCGCAACAGCTCAAGTTAGTTTTATGTTTCACTGAATACATGCTAGTATATAAGATTAGCTAGTCTTAGTTTTTGTTAGTATTCACCTGATGACGATTGCAAAAACATAAACATTCTAAACGTTGTGAAAAAGTAAAAAATAAAGACAATTGAAGTCTAAACTCTAGCTTACTGTTCTAACAGAGCCGGCCATGGCAGTTTCGCCGGGTAAAGGTAAAAAGCCGCCCCTTTGCAACCATCTTCCTTTGCTTCGTAGTAAAATAAAAGATGAACAACAAAATTCAAACATTGAATTTTCACATTTATAATTTTAACGCTAAAATAAAAATTTTGTTGTGCAGAAAACAAGAAAAAAGTTAAAGCTGTTTTTTTTTTAAATCATTTAAAACGGGTAAAAATAGTAGTTTTCGTAACTAGTGACTTAAATAGTGCTTTTTTTTACAAGCGTTGGTAACGAGCGCAGCGATGTATTTAAAAATGCGAGTAAAAAAAAAGCACAGTTTAGGCACGAGTTGTAAACACTAATTTTTTTAATACCTTTATCAAAAAATCCAAGAAAAACAGGAAAATACTTTTAAAAATGTCAAATGAACAGCACTTTGCGCAAAATATCCATCTTTACACTATAAATCAAGGCGGCTGGTAAATGAAATAACAATGATTGCCATAGCGATGTACCTTTTTACTCGGTGACGTTTATGGCTGCGACATTTTAATCTTTGACAGTTTGATATTTTTACGATGTTTTTAAATGATTTTTTCGTAAATACTTGGTGAAAACTGGCGGAAATGGCTTAATTTTTAGGCAAGAATAATTAGATTTTTTCAATATCATCATCATAAAAAATGGACAGAAATCTTTTTTGCACCTGTGATCAACAAAAAAGTTTTTTGCCTCGGTAACCAAAAATGCCATGCTTTAGTTATCTGCAGACAATTACTAAAATGATATTTAATAATCATTTGTCCCAAAATGGCATACTTTTAGCTACAGATCCACAATTTTCTCAATATTCTCCCCCAATCTTTGTCAGCTAACCCTAGCATTACCCACTTTTTTTTTAATAAACTTCAATTTTTTTTTGTCTTCGGTGCTATTACGTTATTTATTAATTTAATTTGAAATAAGCAATTTTCTTCAACAGCATTCAGAACGACATCATCATAGCATCATCAGGAGAAGATTTTGACTTGATTTTGACAAAAAACAATTTTAAAATTAGATACGCCCAAGAATGTTTTTAAATATATTTTCTATATGTACACTAATCCAACCCAATAGCAACTAAATAACTGTCTCATCCCCCTTCAAAAAAAGCTGCGAATGCCACTTAGTAAAACATTTTCAAAAGAACTTTTATTAAAATTACACCTGACAAATTTGTCATTAATGAATCTGACTTTATTCCTTTTGTTCATAAAATAATTAATTTTACAGCCAAATTGCTCCTAAGTTTGCCGAGAGATAGGAGGTCCAGCCTTGAAAAAAAAAATATCAATTTAAAATACTTCGTTTAGTTAATACCATAGCCCAAAAAATTGTCTGTACGCCTTTGACTATGTATCTACTTTACTTTCCTGCTATTAATCTAAACGTAAACCTAGTCAGCTTGATAACTACGAAACGAGAAGCAATTTGAATACTGTCTTCTTACGTAAATTCAGAACGACGGCAGGTGGTTTACATCAAAAGATAATTTTAATTGGTTATGTTTGTAATTACTTAGCAAGTATAAACTTCGACCATTCACTAAACAAGTAAAATTAATAGTACATTATAAACCTAGGGACTTAAGGGACACTTTAGTCGCCTTGTTTATATACTGTTTTATGCACTTTAGGACAGGAGAAAACTAAGTTAAGAAAAAATTAGCAAAAGAATAATTAAATTCCACTTAAAAGTACACTATTTACAAAACAATAGCACCAAAACCTAATACAGCCGCTAAGTATCTACCAGCTGCTCCGATTTTTCCATTTTATCCATTTTTCTAGCCGCTTAATTTTTTCTTTTCTTTCCATTTTTTTCATCCATTCCATTGTTTCCATTTTTCCAGCCGTTCCATCTTTTTTTGGCACGAGGAACAAATTTCCTTTAAATCCTTAGGGATTTAAATAATTTTAAATCCCTAAAAATCATTTTAAACCTCTGAAAATCATTTTAAATGCCTAAGTAGGGATTTAAAGTACTTTTTATTTCCATAAAACTCCAGATAACCTTCAACATCAGTGAGTTTGTTATTAATGTCTCCTTTTTTTTTAAAACTACCATTTGCTCCGCCCCCAAAGTGATTTTTGATTATCTGACGAAAATGAAATAAACTAAGACCTAATCTCTGTCAACACACCAATTACATAGTTTTCGTCATATTTCAAACCCGTTATTATTATTCCTGGAACTAATTAGCACATTTTTGTCAATTATAGCTAAGAACACTCCCTGAAGTTTATGTTTCTAACGCGCATATTAAACGACTTGAATTGTTCGTAAATTTTATTAGAGCGCTTAAAATAGGAAAAATAAAATATCGAGAAATATTTGCCGGGGTCTTCTACTTTCTTGTTGTGTCTGTTGTTCTGTTAAACAACTGAAAAATCTCAAGCTGATACATCGGTCATCGTGAACTAGACTCCATCAGCTCATGCCAACGTCACGTTCAAATCTTGTGAGTGCACTAAGGCGCTTATCATCTCGACATATAATAAGCCCACTGAAACGCTGTTATAACGAAGTCAAAACAGTTTAGGCTCCAAATAGTCGTTCGGCTTAGGTCTTCAATTGTTCATTTTGTGCAGAAAGCACACTTATTTTATAGACGATTCTTTAAAATTTTGGTCGAGGAAATCGATGATCGTATCTAAAGGAGCCAAGATGGCGGCGATTTTTTCAAAATGGACGTCTATTTTGTTTAAAAATTTTAGGTTCGCCATCAAAACAAAATTACACTCGAATCCATATAATTCGATATGGTTACATTAACGTATGAACTTTATCGTCCTTGAAAAGTGAGTAATTTTATATTTTAGAAAGAACATCAAAATACCTTTTCTAATTGACTTTTTGCTAACAGGGTGATTGGTTTAGTTATACCAGGCCAGTCAAAGTAAGATTTTTAACAAAAAGTACATTATCATCTGTATCTTTTTTAGTTTTTGAAGAAAAAACGTCAAATTTAGTACAATTATTACACTTGTCAAGGCCAACTGATTATCTAAAAAAATTTTGAATAGGTGGCGCTGCGGACGACGTGGCACCCAAATTTCTGATTTTAAATTTCATAAAAGTTCATATTTTTATAATAGTTTAAATAAGACATGCATATTTAATAAAATAATCGATTATGTATAGCTGAGGTATGTAGATTTTTATAAAAATAATTTTAGTTTGATATGGTCATTGGTCGCCTAATTTTTTTTTTGAGTATGTAAAAAAACGGGTTTTTCAACGACCAAAAATTTGGCTGGATATACACATCAATGACTTCTGATGAATAAGAAGGCCCCAACAAATCGATTCAGATACAAAATTTCAAATTCTGTTCGGCCGTTTTTACGCTATAGTGAAGTTGACCTTACATGTGGTTAGTCGCCCCGAATTGTACTCTAATGTACCATGTTGTTAATTTTTTGCGGAAAGAACCAAATTTGGTAAACTTGCTTTTTTAATCATTTTTTAGGATCGTGGTCAAGAAAATTTATGAACGTATGTGCAGAAACCAAGTTGGCGGCGAATTCTTCAAAATGACGGTCTTAAATCGAAAGTTACTTATCAAAAAAAAAATTATATTTAAATCTATAGAACTTAATGAAGAGAAATTTGACAATACTAGTTAAATTAACGTGCAAACTTCGATGACCTTGAAAAATGTCATTTAAAAAAAATACTTTTCCAGAGCCTTTTTTAAAATGTTTTATAATTCTGAGACTGTTCTTGTCGCCTTGTTTATATACTGTTTTATGCACTTTAGGATAGGAGGAAACTAAGTTAAGAAAAAATTAGCAAAAAAATTATTAAAAACAATAGCACCAAAACATAATACAGCCGCTAAGTATCTATCAGTTGCTCCGATTTTTCCACTTTATCCATTTTTCTAGCCGCTTAATTTTTTCCATTTTTTTCCATTTTTTAATCCAGTTCATTGTTTCCATTTTTCCAGCCGTTCCATCTTTTTTGGCAAGAGGAACAAATTTCCTTTTAAAATTACTTAGATAATTTTAAATCCCTAAATATCATTTTAAATGTCTAAAAATCATTCTAAATCCCTAAGTAGGGATTTAAAGTACCTTTTAATTCCATAAAACTCCAGATAACCTTCAACTTTAGTGAGTTTGTTACTAAGGTCTCCTTTTTTTTAAACTACCATTTGCTCCGCCCCTAACGTGATTTTAAATAATTTTAAATAAATAAACTAGTTCCTAATCTCTGTCAACACAGCAATTATATAGTTTTCGTCATATCTCAAACCCGTTATTATTATTCCTGGAATTAGTTAGCATATTTTTATCAATTATAGATAAGAACACTCCCCGAAGTTTAGGCTCCAAACACAAAAAATCCTAAAATACTTAATTAATTTTAATGATCGATATGTCGATTGCCTTGGCAGAGACTAGGCTGTTGGCCGCTTTTATTACTCGTTACTTCGCTTGAGTTGGTTCCAAAAAAAATAAACAAGATTAAATATGCTTTTTAATCCCTCATTTCAGGAACTAAAATGGTACTTTTTATCCCGGGACCAAAATATTTTAGTCCTAAAGTTCTTAAACGATTTTAATAAGCGATATGTCGATCGCCTCGGCAGAGACTAGACCTTTGAATAGTGTTAATATTTAATTTCATTTATGTGGATTCCTTAAAAAGAAACCATCTTTGATTTTAAGATGGCCGCCAACTTTTTTAAATTTGTCCAAGGGGAATTTCAAGCTCCCTCTAACGAGGGAAGTGAAGGGGGAAAAAGATTTAGTTTGTTCGATTTCAATCAAAATTGGCATACAGGAGTTTTTAAGAAGGGGGATTATGAATTTTTTATCGGATTTGAAAATTTCAATATGTGTGTTTAAATTTGGTATGCGTTTATAGTACCGGCGAAAAGACAATGAGATGGTATTATTAGGTACACACTTCCTTCTAACGAGGGAAGTGGAAGGAGAAAAGATTTAGTTTGTTCGATTTAAATCAAAATTGGCATACAGAGGTTTTTCGGAAAGGGGATATGAATTTTTGATCAGATTTGAAAATTTCGATATGGAGGATTTAGGGTACAAATCTGAAAATTAAAAAAATATAAAAAAACTTTCAAAAAACACGCTTTTATTAAATGCACTTTAAAGTAGAAAATAATTTTTTATCTTTCTTATATTATAATAAAAGCGATGGGCGCAAATTAAAAATTTTAAGGTTACGGTGACAAAGAGAGAACTATAAAAGAAGAACTAAATTCTTCTTCTACTCGAATGATAAACATAATACGTTCATCTAAAGAAGCTGAGAACGGGTGAGATTGCCGTGTTTGCCAAGCCTTTGATAATGTCCTTAGGTTATAGAGTAATACAACTGTTTCTTAGGTGAATCGTCGATGTGACCGATATACGATACCCAGTCACTGACGATACCTACAGTTAAAATTTTATTCTCTACTTTTAAGTGCTTTAATAAAAGCTTGTTCTTTAAAAGTTTTTACAGTTTTAGATGAAAGGTCTTTAAAAATTTTTGATATTTTTTAATCTTTTTAAGAAATATAAATAAAACTGGATTGCGCAGGCGTAAATTGTGTAAAAATATGCTATTTTTTACATAATCAACCCAATAATGTGTTATAGCACCGCAGATAAAATTTGCTGTGAAATCTGAGATAAACTAAAATTTTAACAATCGACGACTTTATAGCGCCGCAATCCAATTTTTTTTGAAACTACGTATTTTTTAATTAATTTTAATTTTTTCGGGATTTTTTGCAAATTATTTAAAAAAAATATGGGTTGGGTTAGCTGCAAAGAGGGGAACACCGAACGTGAGAAAGCTACCCAGCAGATATCGGGTTACAATTAAAGTAAAACATCGAAAATGCGTATATATATATACGCGGTTTAACATATTTCTCGAAAATAGCCAGTAGGGAAAGGGATAAAAATATTAGTATAGCGGTAATAGAGTGAAAATAGTTATAAACTTTTAGAAAAGTTGAAAAATAGGTATTTTTTACATTTTTCATGCTTGAGAAGAGTACCGTGCCAAAAAAATCCACTTCAAAACTCTTAAAAACTGATCAAGTCTTGATGAGATTTTAAGAGATTTTATTAGTTTGAAGAGACTTGACCTGCCAAAAATGTATGCCAGATGAAAACTGATAAATTCTTATGATGTTTCATGATGTTACACCAGACAGAATTTTCAAATAATTTCTGACTATTTAAAACTCACAAGATTTCATTATGTTATACCAGACACATGAGATTTCACAAGGTTTAGCAAGCAAGATGTTGATGAGATTTTACCAAATTTCACAAGTCTAAAAGAAGGGACTTTTTAAAAATTTTACAAGATTTCATGAGAAATAGGATAAAGGGTTGTGAAGATTTGACAAGATTATATAATTATTAACGTGTAGAATATAGACATGCAAGTACAACCAGATTTGACAAACGAGATGCTAATTTAAAAGATTTTATGAGTACCTATAAACATAAATTATTAAAAAGAATATATAATCAAGATTTAACTATCAAGATATTTTAAGAGATTTCCTAAGTTTATATCAGACACAGGAGATATCATGGGATTTAGCAAGCAGAATTTTGATGAGATTTTAAAAGTACAAATGAAGGGATGTTTTTAAAAGATTTTACAACATTTCATTTTGAATATCTTTTAAAATAAAATATGTATGAAATAAAAAGTGTTCGACTCATTTTGTGCAAGGTATTTAATGATTTGGTCCACGATTTGGCGTAAAAAGTGTCAACTGTTTGGTCCATAAGTTTGTCCAACTTTTCTATATATTAAATGCATGATATAATCACAGGCTTATCAATAACTTTTAATACGGACTCGTTTAAAAAATTGGTGAGTCTGAATGTTGTTTCTCTTAAAATCTGCTAAAAACATGTGAATTTTTCCATATAAACTTGTGACATCTGATGTAGGCTGGGTCTTTTTAAAACTGCTCAAAACTGCTGAGATTATGAGAAATCTCAGAAAATCTTATTAACGTTATTTTATATTTCCATTAAAATCTGCTCAAAACTGTTGGAAACATGTAAACTTGTCAAAACCATTGAAACCTTATAAACTTGTTTCTCTTAAAATCTGCTCAAAACTGCTAAGCTAAAATCATGTGGATTTTCTCATGTAATCTTGTGAAATCTGATGGAGGGTGGTGCTTTAAAAAACTGCTGAAAACATGTGTATTCTCATAAAAACTTGTAAAATCTTATTAACTTTGATTTAACTTTTAGTTAAAATCTGCTCAAAACTTAACAAAACCAGTAGAAGCAGAGCCTTTAAAATACTCGTGAAATCTTATCAACTCTTATCATAAACTGATTTAAAAACTTTTCAAAACTCTTAAAAACTTATCATGTTTGACTAGTTTTGAATATTTTTCCAACATTGAAAGTTCATGAGATTTCACTCGAAAGTGGTGTTTCATAAACCGCATGAAATACCGACCAGAACTCGTGAACTTTCACTAGTTCTTTTTTACGAGTTTTGACACGGTATTTTTGGCAAGGTACGGACAACAGTTTGGGGGGGACATTACCCCCTGAAAGATCGATCTGTTTTAAATCTGGAGTAACAGATTCGGAAAACCGAAAACGCTACTCGGAGCAGGAGTGCATAATCGAACATCCAAATCCTTTTCGGATCAATCTTGAAGTACGCTAGAGTGCTTTTAGAGCAATAAAAGAAAGCGCCATAAGATTCCTTGTCGAATATACGTTCCATCTTTGGACCTAATTTGATAATATTATTTAGAATTTTAAGCACGCAAACAGATTTTTTTTAATAAATGTTATTTTTTAGGTCATAAACTTTTTCTCGTTTTTTTTTGGCCACCCCCTTTTATTTTCCAAAACTGTATGGAAGAGCTGAATACACTAAACATGGGCGTAGTACACGAAAAAAAAAGTATTTTAAAAATAGATATAAATATATTAACATTTAATAAATTATTTAATAATTTTAAAACGTATTATAAAAATATATTACAAAAAGATAATATCTAAAAACAAAAGAGCAAAAGATCTTGGTTGGAAATATCGAAAATTCAAATCTGGATGAGCATCCCACAAGGAACACACAAAGGACCAAAGCGAAAAGAGAAATGATTAAACGATGTTTCGCCTTGCGCAACCAGCGTAGGCTCGTCAGTGGTTCCACTGGTCAACCTCCCCATACATCAATAAACACCATCATACACTTTGATTTCCAACTTTGAATCACTCACAAATAGGCAACGTTCCGCACTGGTACTTATCCAAGTTACCTGATACGGATTCGTCCTGGCGTGTTAATATTTCCAATAGGATTATGCTCCTTAGGTAATCAAAAACAAAAAAGAAGTTAAAAAACCCTCCGAATCAGTTACATCAACCGAAAAGGATCTAAAAACAAAAGATCAAAAGATCTTGGGCGGAAATAACGAAAATTCACATTCCCACAATAGGAACACACAAAGGATCAAAGCAAAAAATTAATTATTTAAACTAGCAAAACCATGAAAATATTTTACATGAATTCCAGATCAATGAAAAATAAATTAGAAAAAAGTGAACTACATGTAAATCATCAAAAAATTGATATCATAGTTATTACAGAAACCTGGGTTACGAAAAATGAAATAAAAAATAATTCGAAAATTTTCAATCAGTTTATGCTACAAGAGAAAAAAAGGAGGCGGATTGGGAATTTTTATAAAGAAGAATCTGAAGTATGAAGTAGTTGAAAAAAGTAATGGACTAATATCATTCGCGATAGTTGAAATTAAGTTTTTAGACACAACAATTTTTGGAATATACAAACCTCCTGGAACCACAAAAGAGTTTTATAAATCTGTTAGACCAAAAATGCTTTGTTTAGCTAATATGAATATTATATAACAACTTTAAACTTTGTCACACACTATCAATCCAACAAGAGTAACTGAAAAATCTTCAACTTTAACCGACCTTATTGTAACAAACTCTTTAACCGTTATACATTTATCTATAAAAACTAATCTACTTAGCGACCATTTTATATAAATATTATCTATTACAAATCAAACAATGAAATAAATTATAACTTTGATAAACTAAAACCGGAATTAATTCAACTTAATCAAAAATTGAGTGAATTTAAAAACTGTCATGATCTTTATGACGAACTTATGAAAAGTTTGGAAAATGTTCTTATCAAAATTATTTAAAAATCAAACACGATAGTAAACCATGTTTTAATCAAGAAATAGCCAAATTAATAAAAAAAAAGGACTCAAATTACGAGAAAACAAAAAAATTTCCAGAAAACTAAGCAGCTAAAAAAGAATATCAACAAATTACTAAAAAAGTCAAACAAGAAAACAGAAAAATAAAACAACAACATTACAAGAAAGAATTTTCTTGTGGGATGCTCATCCAGGTTTGAATTTTCGTTATTTCCACCCAAGATCTTTTGATCTTATGTCGTTAGATTCTTTTCGGTTGATTTAACTGATATGGAGGTTTTTTAAGTTCTTTTTTGTTTTAATTGCTTTAGGAGCATAATCCTATTGGAAATATTAACACGACATAACGAATCCGTATCAGGTAACTTGGATAATAAAAGTTGGAAAACGCTAAACTCACATTTTAATCCCTGAAGTAAATTTTAAACAGTACATAGAATTTTTTATAAAAGGCAAAAATAAGTTAAAAAAAAATTATTTGTGCCTCGATCTGTTTCAAAACTTAACTTAAAATTTCGCAAAAAGTTCGCACTTAATCTAAACTACTGTAAACCGGATATAACGAAAGATTTTTTCAAGATTTAGCCTTTGTCGGTCAAGACACATCCGTCTCGTCCCACGATCGAATATCAAATGACATTTTTTTAAAACTTCAAATTTTACTAGCTTGTTTTTCAACATATTGTTTTTTACTTGTAATATTTTATATTACACGGAAAAATTTTAATAAAATTATTTTTGGTTTAAGTAGGTTTGCGTTTTATTTTTAAAAATATATTTTATTAAAAAGACTTTTTAACATACTGTTTTTTAAAATTTAATAAAAGCTGGTATTAAATTTGAAAACATTCATATTTTAATAACATTTTTTAAAATATGTTTATTTATTTTTAAAACACATGATATTTTTTTTTAAACACAATTTATTAAAAAATACAATGCGTTTTTTTCCGTGTAGAGATAATATCTGTTAGCAAGGGCGCAATGTTCGCTTTTTCGCGTTTAGTTTTAAACATTTTTTTATCAGCATCATTCAACACACGTCAGAACAACACCGTTCTCAACTAAAAAGCCAGTTAACTCATTTTTGTTTTAGTATTCTTTGGCCTATGATCGTAGAATTTGGTTATAAAAATGGCAGCCACAATAGGCTAAAGAGCACTGAGGCGATAGGAGTTAACAGGCTTTTTAGTTAAGAACGGTGTTGATCAGAAATGGTAATTTAAGAAGTTTCTAAAAATGTTGTCATGTCTTATATATTCCAAATATATTTTTAAAGGATAAGGCCGCGCGATCTCACATTGTGGGCCATTTTAATTTCAGTTTGATATTTTATCCTATTTTAGAAATGTTTTTGTGAATACTTGAAGAAAACTTTAAGATATGGCTTTTCTTAATAAATATTACCATTTTACAGTATTTTTCATCAAACTTGACTAGTGGCCTAAATAGTGCTTTTTTTACAAGCGTGGTTTTAAAGAATGAGCGCAAGTAAAAAAAGCACAGTTTAGCCGCGAGTTCTAAAAGCTAATTTTTAATGCCAACGCTGGTTGCCCAGGGCGAAACATCATTTGATCATTTCTCTTTTCGCTTTGGTCCTTTTTGTGTTCCTTGTGGGAAACTCATTCAAGTTTGAATTTTTGTTTTTTCCACCCAAGATCTTTTGATCTTTTGGTTTTGCATAATTACTTAATTATAAAATCTGTAGAAAGGATAGTTCTAAAATATTGATCGGTCAATTGACCACTGACCAGACCCTTCTGGTGGTCCGATTTTAACCAAATTTGGCAGAGACAATTCAACTGCATAAACAAACATATCCAGTAACATTTTACCCCCCTCACCCCCCAAATAAGGGTGCTAGAGCGAAAAAACACGATTGACCGGCGAAAAAGTTGTTGACCGGGCCCTTATCTTTAATAAATTTTGATCAAATTTGGCAGAAATGTAAACGTACCTAAAGAACACGAGCTGTAAAGATTTTATCCCCCTCACCCCTTAAATAAGGTTGTTAGAGCGAAAAAACACGATTGCCCAGCGAAAAAGTTGTTGACCGAACCCTTATCTTTATCCAATTTTGATCAAACTTGGCAGAAATTTAAACGTACCTAAACTACACGCGATGTAAAGATTTCACCCCCCTCACCCTAAAGATAAGGGTGGTAGATCGAAAAAACACGATTGACCAGCGAAAAAGTTGTTGACCGGGACTTTATCTTTATCCCATTTTGATCAAATTTGGAAGAAATATAAATGCACCTAAAGTACACTTGCTGTAAAAGTTTTACCCCCTCACCCCTTAAATAAGGGTGTTAGAGCGAAAAAACACGATTGACCAGAGAAAAAGTTGTTGACCGGGCCTTTATCTTTATTCGATTTTGATCAAATTTGGCAGAAATATAAACGCACCAAAAGTACACTTGAAGTAAAAAAAAAATTAGCAGCGCGTGTCCTTTAGGTACGTTTACATTTCTGCCAAGTTTGATCAAAATCGGATAGAGATAAAGGCCCGGTCAACAACTTTTTCGCTGGGCAATCTTGTTTTTTCGCTCGACCACCCTTATTCGGGAGGTGAGAGGGATAAAATTTACAGCCCATGTACTTTGGGTAAGTTTATACTTGTACCAGGTTTGATCAAAATCGGATGAAGATAAAAGCCCGGTCAACAGCTTTTTCGCTAGACAATCGTTTTTTTTTTCGCTCTACTACCCTTATTTGAGAGGTTAGGGGGTAAAATCTTTACAGCGCATGTAATTTAGGTACTTTTATATTTCTGACAAATTTGATCAAAATCGGATAAATATAAGAGCCCGGTCAACAACTTTTTCGCTGGTCAATCGTGTTTTTTCGCTCTACCACCCTTATTTGGGGGGTGAGGGTGGTAAAAATTTAATGGCAAATGTACTTTAGGTACTTTTACATTGCTGAGAAATTTGATTAAAATCTGATAAATATAAAGGCCCAGTCAATAAATTTTTCGCTGGTCAATTGCGTTGTTTCGCTCTACTTCCCTTATTTGGGGGGTGACGGAGGTAAAATATTTACAGCACGTGTACTTTTGGTAAGTTTACATTTCTGCCAAGTTTGATTAAAATCGGATAAAGATAAGGTCTCGGTCAACAACTTTTTCGCTGGTCAATCGTGTTTTTTCGCTCTAACACCCTCATATAAGGGGTTAAAAGGCAAAATCTTTACAGCGCACGTATTTTAGGTACTTTTACATTTCTGCTAAGTTTGATCAAAATCGGATAAAGATAAGAGCCCGGTAAATAGCTTTTTTTCCCTGGTCAATCGTGTTTTTCCGCTCTACCACCCTTATTTGGGAGGTGAGGGGGGTAAAAATTTAATGGCAAATGTACTTTAGGTACTTTTACATTGCTGAGAAATTTGATTAAAATCTGATAAATATAAAGGCCCATTCAATAAATTTTTCGTTGGTCAATTGCGTTGTTTCGCTCTACTTCCCTTATTTGGGGGGTGAGGGAGGTAAAATATTTACAGCACGTGTAATTCAGGTACCTTTCCATTTCTGCCAAATTCGATCAAAGTCGGATATAGATAAGGGTCCGGTCAACAACTTTTTCGCTGGTCAATCGTGTTTTTCCGCTCTAACACCCTTATTTATGGGGTGAGGGAGGTAAAACTTTTACAACACATGTACTTTGGGTAATTTTACATTTTTGCCAAGTTTGATTAAAATCGGATAAAGATAAGGGCCCGGTCAACAACTTTTTCGCTGGTCAATCGTGATTTTTCGCTCTAATACCCTTATATAAGGGGTTAGAGGGCAAAATTTTTACAGCGCCTGTACTTTAGGTATTTTTACATTTCTGCCAAGTTTGATCAAAATCTAATAAATATAAGGACCCGGTCAACAGCTTTTTCCCTGGTCAATCGTGTTTTTCCGCTCCACCACCCTTATTTGGGGGGTGAGAGTGGTTAAGTTTTTACAGCAAATGTACTTCAGCTACCTTTCCATTTCTGTCAAGTTTGATCAAAATCGGATAAAGATACGGGCCCGGTCAACAGCTTTTTTGCTGGTCAATCGTGTTTTTCCGCTCTACCACCCTTATTTGGGGGGTGAATGGGGTTAAATTTTTACAGCAAGTGTACTTTAGGTATTTTTACATTTCTGCCAAGTTTGATCAAAATCGGATAAATATAAGGACCCGGTCAACAACTTTTTCGCTGGTCAATCGTGTTTTTTCGCTCTAGCACCCTTATTTGGGGGGGGTGAGGGGAGTAAAATGTTACTGGATGTGTTTGTTTATGCAGTTGAATTTTCTCTGCCAAATGTGGTTAAAATTGGACCACCAGAAGGGTCTGGTCAGTGGTCAATTGACCAGTCAATGTTTTATACACACCCGAAAATGTTCAATTTTAGAGAAAGCTATTCACCTGATGACGATTGCAGATACATAAGCATTGGAAACGTTGTGAAAAAGTAAAAAATAAAGACAATGGAAGTTCAAAACTCCAGTTTACTGTCAATTATAAAATCACGTCAAACTTCTCTAAAAGAATTAACGCGGTTTTTTTGGCAGGATATAAAATCGTATTTTTGATGAACATGTTTTAACACGCTACGCCAATGGAACTGCACGTGTACAAATAATTCCAGCATATTTATTTTATTTTCCAATTTCGCTTTAGAACAATCGACACCGGACACTCAATTGCACTGCTTTTTTTTATCAAGCGGAAACAAATTGTTGCTGTCAATTCGGTTTTGTCTGTTTGCATAAAACACACAAGGGAACTAAATAAATGAAAACAAAAACGGTTTTTTAAAACATGAACCTACCCTCCCCAATGGGTAACTTTTGTAGTAAAAAATTATTTAAATGAAGGACTAGGAGAAGTGCAAGTTTATTTTGAAAAATATAATAAGGTCGATCAGTTGATTTTTGCGGGAGGCACACAAATTTACTAAAAACTTTGGAAATTTGACTTAAAACCTTTGATCATCTAACGTTATAACACTTAACGCTATAACTTACTTTAACCTATAGGTCCTGTATATGTATGACATTTATTAAAGAAAAAAACTCGGCAACACTTCAAAATCGCTTACTTTGTTTATATGGGCCTCTTAAAGCGATTTTAAAGAGGACGGTTTGAAAATGTTGTCGTATAAACAGCATTAAAACAGTTTTAAGCACTGAATCGATTTTATTTTAAGGCGATTTAAAAAAGTGGTCTATCGCTTTAAAACCACTTTTAACCACTCTAAAATTGGAGTAATGGGTAACCAGAGTGAGCTCATTATGGAAATCAACCAACTAATGAGCTCATGCTGGTTACCCAGTTGACGTAACTGATTTGGAGGTTTTTGTAACTTCTTTTTTTTTTGTTTTAATTGCCTTAGGAGCATAATCCTATTGGAAATAATAACACGCCAGAACGAATCCGTATCAGGTAACTTGGATAAGTGCCAGTGCGGAACGATGCCTATTTGTGAGTGATTCAAGGTTGGAAATCAAAGTGTATGATGGTGTTTAAATGATGTATGGGGAGCCAGGACGAATCCGTATCAGGTAACTTGGATAAGTACCAGTGTGAACGTGCTCCAGCTAGACGGTCTTGAACAGGAAGTTAGGATAACTAGTACGAGATCCCGTTGAAAATTTTCTGACCGATCGCGTAACCACTCAAAATATTTAAAAAGTTGAAGATTAGTATTCCCAGAAAGCTTATGGTGCCAGTCGGCATTTGGCCAGAAATGTCAAAAAAAATTGTTTTTGACCCATTTTTTTACATTTCTTTTTTTGGGCGTAACCAGAAAATACTTGTATTGGAAATTGAATTAGATTTAGGGGCTGCCAAAAATGCTATGGTGCGATCCCGCATTCGGCCGCGTTGACGCGGCACCATTGCCCGAAGCACGAACCTTGGTCTGTTTTCATTATTGCTAACAATTGACATCAGTATCGCGATACTGAACCGTGTTCGAAATCCTTTGTGATGTCGCCAAAATAAAATTTTACGCATGTTTTTAAAGCAGTTTCGAAATCATCGGTCACGAAAAGAAGTCTCAAATGGTGCCACTCCAAATCTGGAAGGAAGTGCCCGGCACGAATGATTTTATACTTAAAACTCGCAGGCCGTGTACTGTAGAGGCGGGTTATTTATTGCTTTATATATCATCTAGAAAAACATTAGTAGCCACAATTTTTTTATAAAGATGTTAGGAATGCCGACGACCTTAATATTCCCTAATAAGACTTTTACTAATTATCTGGAAAATTGTTGGATCCACAAAAAAGCTTATTGTGTCAAACTAAAAGCGTATTAAATTATCTCTCAAACACTATAACAAATTTTGGCTGAGATAGAATATTTTTTTCTCTAAATGTGCGTTTCTCCTTTCTACAAAAATCGTCTAGTATTATAAAAAAATACGGAAGCTGAAAAAATAACTAGTTTTTTCCCCTCTCTAAGATATGAAATATTACATGTTAATACATATAAAACAGTGGCGCACATGTAGTTTCTCAAAATAATTTTCAAAACAACAATTTTCGTTTTTATTTCAGTTGTTTTTTCAAAACAAACATAATGTTCTAAATACTTAATTTTATATTTTATGTTTAGTGGTTAACATGTGTTCTCTGATTACCCTAGGTTATCCACAATTAGCTTTAAAATATATTTAATTAGCCCATATCTCTCTTTCTCGGCTTCTAGGAGGTGGACGAGAGCTTAAACATAAATTACTTACAAAATTTTATCTTGATGAGCATTGGTGACAGATAAAGAAATATATACATATATAAAACATAAAATTGTTTTAATTAAAGATTATCCAATTAAAAATTAAATTTTATGTAAACTTAATTTTATTTTAAAATTTAAAACAGTGTGTTGTTCTATTTAGTACATAAATATATATATACATAAATATCTAATTTTTTTTCGTGTGTGACAAGGTCACAAGACGTAACTCACATTTCGTTTACCGGGTGTCTCACTATATTTTAAAGTTCCTGTTAACTTAATACGAAATAAAAAAACTTTAATAAGAGAGATGGCTTTATAATTTCTGTGTGCTTTTAGATTAACTTTTGCTAAGAAAAGTTAAAGAATGCCGCACTTATAACATGAGCTTATGGCCTACCATGAAAGTTAACCATATTTTGATATTTTGAAGATATTGTACTTTAGGTAAAAAAATGAAATTCTATGGGGATCGTATGTCTGTGATACGAGATATGAGCCGTGAGAGAACGTATGTCTTTAGCAGACATACGGAGAATTTTTCTGGTAATTTGAAAAGTACTTTATAGATTTTTGTAATTGGGGTGTCATTTGGAAGGTACTTAAATATTGCACAGGGGCGTTTGATTGTTTGGTGGAGCTAATTTAAAAAAAAAACATAAAAATTAAAGGTAAAAACTTATTTTAATCCCGTTTGGGGAATCGATTTTTTTTTCAAGTCTGGTCTCGTTTAAAAGGTAATGGATTTGTCTACAGAGGCGTACTTAGGATTTTGTGTTTCCGTGCTTATGGGGGCCAAAACCGTGCCAAATTGCTTTTTAAAAAAATCTAAAATCAGAGTTACGCTTTATTTTGTCCTGTTTTCGCTGGTAGTTTTCCGCAAGATTGACCTCATTTTAAAGGTAATCAAAGACGCTACAGGAGTGTATCTGATATTCTATCTTAGCGACGTCATAAATACCTGGAGAGGTCCATATAAATTAATACAAAATGTAATAATATTCATCTTATTCGAATGGATTCAGATTTATACTGGAGGTTTAGGTAAGTTTAAACTAAGTCTGTTTTGACTTTGCTTTGAAAAATAATTAGGAGTAATTGTCATTAAAAATTGTTTTTTGTTTTAGAAAGCTACTACAGATCGAGGAAGCAAAAAGCCTTGTTTTATCAGAAATAAATATGCATAGTATGATATTAAAGAAGTATCAGTTTATAAGTTTTGGTTGAATATTAAATTACTTACTAAGTTTTTGTTCTTTCTAATATAAGTAATTACTACGGTACTGTTTTTCTCTGATGAAGATTCTAAAATGATAAAATTAAAACCATCTACACGAAAATGTTTAAAGAAAACCGACTAAAACAATGTTTTAAATCCGATTTTTTCCATTTTTCTGATTTATTCCCATCAAACCCAACCTAATATCAAAACTTGGCCCATACTCAGTGGCGTATGAAAAAATTTTGTTTCTAGGGGGGGGGGGGGGTGAAGCTTCTGGAAGGACTTAAGTGACAACATAGTTTCAGATGACAATTTATTTTTGATTTTTGGGAGAGTTTAATCTTTAGGGAGAAAAACACCCTAAACCCACCCCTGCATACGCCACTGCATATGCCTTTAAAGAGTACTCACTTCCTTAATTAAATGAGATAAAAAATGTTAATGCAAAGAAATAGAGTTGGTTTGTGTTTTTAACATTTTTCTTATTTATTCTGCCTACGCCCTTAAATTACCTTTTAAATACGACTAACCCTTAAAAAAAACCACCAGAGAAAATAAAACACAAAAACGTTTTTGTCTCATTTACGTATGTTTTTTTAAATTAACTTTCCCAAGTACTAAAGCCCCCCTAAATTATAATCCTGGCTACGCCTGTGTGTAGTATTTAAGTAGCTTTCAAATGAAGATCACAAAAATCTGCAAAGTACTTTTCAAGTTACGAGAAAAATTATCCGTAGGTGTTTAGTAGGCATACGTTCTTTCATAGCTCATATCTCCTATCACAGACATACAATCCTCATAGAATTTAATTTTTTTCACCTAAAGTAAAATATCTTCAAAATATCAAAAAATGGTTAACTTTCACGGTAAAAATTAGTAAAAGTAATGTAGTTCCCGTTTTACGGCAAAAAGGGGTCTTTTGTCAGGGGCGCGCATTTTTTTTTAAAAGAAAAAATGTAGAAAACCTACAATTAAACTTTTTGTAAAAAGTAAAAAGTTTTGCCCAGTAATAAAAAAAAACAAAATGACAAGTGTCTTTAGTCACATAGCGTTTGAACAAAAGTAGTCATGTAAAAAGATTTATGCAAGCATAGTATATTTTTTATATACGACCTGCACGATAAGTAGCTATTATGTCTCTAATTTTGAACTGTATGCGTTAAGTAGTGAGTCTCATTACCGCAGTAGTGCGGTAATAAGCTCATACCGTAACGCTAATTATAACACTAGGGATGTAATAAGCTCATTACGTAATTCATTCTCAGTAAAAAACATCAATTTATTTAAAAAAATGCTTATTTAAAAGTAAAACCTGTTATGTGTTTGAACGTTTTGAATCTGGGTCGTAGATAAAATATTGTATATCACATGTACTCCGGTAAGGTTCATACCGTACTAGTAATATAAATAACTATTATACGACTGCTTTAGAAAATGAGATCTTGCATACGAAAAACTTAATCTGAAATCGGTACTTTGCACACAGATGTGTCAACTTTGCATCGTAGCAAACGATTTTTTAATTTACTAAAAAATCAGAAAAATCGATTTGGTTTTTATTTGCAATCGTATCGTAAAAGGGTATCTCCACAGAAATGTACTTATTTTAACAAAACTCAATCTTGTCTTGTCTTTATAAAATATACTCTAATAAACAGTGGCGTAGCCAGAAATCGAGTCTGGGGGGGTTTGATCGTTAATAAAAATCAACTATGACAAATTTTTAAAAAGTAGGTAGGTGCCTATTGCTTGTGCTCTTGAACTGAAGAGAGGGGAGAGAGGCAGTTTAATAGGTGTTGAGTTACTATATACGAAACAAAAATACTTATTTTTAAAAGCAAGTCTCATCTAGTTTAATTTGCAGATTTGTTTTAAAATTAACCCTTAAATGCGCCGCAGGCAAAAATTTTAAAAATACTACACTAAACTGACTGATATTCCTATTGGAAAGATTAACACGCCAAGACGAACCCGCATCAGGTGACTTATAATAAGTACCATGCGGAACGACGCCTATTTGTGAGTGTTTCAGAGTTGGAAGTCAGAGTGTGCGATGGTGTTAAGTGATGTCTGGATTGAGGGTGACTAGTGAATCCACTGACGAGCCCACGCTGGTCACCCCGGGCGAAACATCGTTTAATTGTTCCTCTTTTCGCTTTGGTCTTTTGTGTGTTCCTTGTGGGACACTCATCCAATTTTGAATTTTCGGTAGATGTAACTGATTTGGAAGTTTTAAGGTGACATAACGCCTAGAAGGTATTTATCTCCAGGTGATTGCCGTTTGGTACTACAAGCAGAACGTTATTCTACGCTAAAAAAAATAACTCGGGCTCGTTAGTGTCTGTTTTGGCAGTACAAAAACGAACCTCTAATGCTTGCGACATTTTAGATAAGACCTTAAGAAGACTTCGAAGAAAGAGTAAAGAGGAATTGGACAGACCATATAAAAGGGTTCGACAGCATTCAAAAACCTTTGATCTATCCCAAGGGATTAAACTATCGATTAGAAATATTTTTTATGATATGTATAAGTCAAAGAAATATGTTGCCCTTAAAGCTATTCTAGAAAAGATAAAGGAAAACAACTTTGCGATATTGCAATTACCAGTTTGTCCAAAATTTTAAAAGAGATGGGCTTTAAATATAAAAAGCAAACAACAGAAAAATGCTTTGCGAGCAGTCCAATATTGTGTCAAAAAGATGGAAATTTTTAAGATATAAGACATAATAATACATGCAGACAATGAAAAAGTGTTTATTTGAAATGCCATTTTTTGCCAAATTTTCATCAACAAAAAAAACTGACGATTATCACGGCAATATGGATGCTAAAATTTTTGATCATTGGTTTAAGGAAAAACTTTTAAAAAGTTTAGAAAACCCTTCCTTAATTGTTTTGGACAATGCGTCTTACCGTACGAGACTCGAAAAGAAATTTCCTACAAGCAGCTGGAAAAAAAGAAATAAGAGAGTGGTTGTCAAAGAAAAATATAAACCATGAAAATTTGTTTTTAAAGTGTTCTTTTAAGCAAGTGTTAAGCAAGTGGAAAGGGCAGCCATTAAAAAAAAATATATTTTTGACGAATTAGCCCTTAAATATGGACATCAAGTTTTGAGATTACCACCCGTTCATTGCCATTACAACGCATTGAATTGGTATGGGGTATTAGCAAAATTATTATGACAAACATGCTTATAAAAATATCGGTGAGCCTAGCGTTATAAAGTTGTGGGAGGAGGCACGTAGCAAATTGGGCAAAGAAGAATGGCGGAAAAGCATTGAACACACGGACAAAATTATTTTTGAATCTTATGAGACAGAACAGGTTATAAGCGAAGTAAGACCGTTAATTATTACGGATGATGCGTTCTATCGCAAGACTGCAATATCGGTTCTTTTTAGAACCAAAAGTTTATAAAAAAAAATTTGTAAAACTAATTTGCCTAAATACTATAAAAGCTAAGAAATAATCTATTTTTACCTAATTATTTTTTATTACCTTTAAATGATTTAAGTACTGTTTACAAATGTCCAAACCATGACTTTCCTAATTACCGATGCAAAAAAAATAATTTTGTTGGCGCTTGTTATTTAAATCAACGCTTGTAAAAAAGCACTATTATTTAAAATAGAATTTATGTTATTGTTATAACATGTCTAGGCTTTTAAAGCCGCCGTAGGCTTAAAAGATCTCCCCACTAAAAAAAAAAAAAAAAATCGGACGACAGGATTTCCGAAGAGCCAGTTAAAACCCCAGTTCCTCAGTAGATCAGTTGGTAGAGCTTTAGACTGGTATTCTAGAGGTCCCGGGTTCAAATCCTGGTCGCGGAAAAACTTTTTTCCGATTTATTCCCTCACTCTTTGCCCTCTTCGCCACAAATCTTTTCTGTAAATTTATTAGGGCGCTATATTTTCCCTTCGTTTTATAGAATTTATTGTTTGAGAACCACCGATTTCCCTGCTCAAGAGGTTTTATTGCTTAGCGGACTTCATACAAATTGCAATGAATTCAAGCATTATTTTGTCATTTGTCAGCAATCACTTACAAAACTAAATTTTAAAGGACTCAGATTAAAGTATTGTAACTACTTTTTGATAATATGTTATTCCTTACTTCTTTGTTTTTTGTTTCTTGTTAATTAACTTCTTCCATGTAGTTTTTTTATTTTTTTGCAAACAGAACTATGTATTTGGTGTCATATAAAGCATTTTTAGCAAAAAAAATCTAATAAAAGACTCCCTTGTTACGTAATACCCGTTACGCTCAATCGTAACACCAGTTACAAACTTAGGGTAAGAAAATAAAAGAAGAAACAATTTGCACAACTCAAAATGTATAAAACCTCTTTGATGGCTTTTTCGGCTACACAATAAGATCAAAAAAAGTTGCTATGCTAACTTTTATGAAAACTGAAATATAATGTTGTGGTAATTTCTGGTGACTTTCTTTTTTGCATAACGATTTTTATCTGATAAGACCAAATAAGTGAAAAATATAAAACGTAACACCCGCTACAATGGAATTACCCAAAAGCTAATTTGCAAACTCGCACATCTTGTGAACCTCGCCTTCCGCTCAGTCCACCAACTGGTCTCGCTTTTGTGCAAAGAGCCGTTTCAAATCTTTGTTTTTTAATATACTATTATATAGCCACGGATGAACTAACAAAACAAAACCAATAAAGACAAAAAACGTAAGAAAGTGAGAATATTATTTTTTGTCAGTTTTCGCCCAATGTTATTCTTGCCTACATATTTTGACTGACGATATAAACAAACCCTTATCAAATCGGTTTTGTGTGATGTTTGCATAAAACCTTTTCAGAAGGAAACTAAAAAAAAAACTAAAATAAAACGGTGGTAAAAAAACAGGCGGTACTTAAACAATAAAATGAGGTCACATATTTTTTGTTAATTAGAAAAAGAAATTGTACTACATTCTTTGAAAATGGCATTTTCGACTCGAAAAAAGAGGCGCTTTTCCGGAGAAAGGGAGGAAAACATTTTTTCTCCCGGCCAGCAGGGAGGAAAATGTTTCCTTTCCGTACCGCATCTGAACATATTGAATGATAGATATTTTTGATTTTTTTTCCTTCCTCTACCGCAGTTTCTTTCGATAAATTCAAGTTCAGGTGGTAGATTACTTTTAAATAATATTTTATTCAGAAAGCTTTAGATTACCATTTTGGCAAAACGAGGGTGGTTTCGACAGTTCGGCAAATGAATGTTTTCAACGGAATAAAAAATATTGGTCTAATTTTTGAAATTATTCCAAAAGGCAGTAGAAAAAAATTAAGTATATGCTTCTCGAGTAAAATGTATTTCCCTCCCTTGGTATGTAAATAACTATTCCTCAGTTTTTGCCCAATGATCTGCCGGCCTACGTATCTTGTCCAACTTAAACAAAAACCAACCCCTTTCTCAACGTAGGAATATGAAAACGTTGGGAGCTCTGCCCCGATGTTTCATGTCAAAGCATTAGTTTTTGTTGGGTGCGTTAGTTAATCTTTTAAGAGAATACCTACATAAAATTTAAAAAAAACTAAAAATTCAAAAGTTTTGTCCCAAACGAGGGTAATAAATGTTTTTATTGCGATTTTTGCAAGCATAATGATTTCGTTTTAGCTATCAGCCTAAATAAGGTTATATATTTCTTGCTGCCTGATTAAAAAAACAGTTTTTATCGGTATTCGCTCAATGACCTTCTCGCCCACGTATCTTGTTTGATATAAACAAAAACAAACCCCTACGTAGGAAGGTGAAAACGTTGGGGGGTTGGCCCTTGCATGCGCACCAGCCCTGATCATTACGCTTATCTCTGTCGCTGTTCGGGCGTCGGAACGCTCAGTTTATAGGCGTCGCGACGTCGGTTTAGTTAGGACGCGACTCCAACTCTAGCTCTCTCTAGTTTTGGTAGAGAATGTGAGCTTCGTACGTATTTATAATTCGCGTTTCACAGGGGGTGTTTATACTGTGTGCATTTCGCGTCATTAAAAAACTACTTGTTAGAGCCTCTATTGTTCACAGTTTAAGGCGGGCTTGGTTTAAGTGGGGAATGAAGTGACGCTTTTAGAGGTAAGCACCTTGCTTTGCATTTAAATAATTTTGGAGGATATTTTTTTTTATCTAAAAAATAATATTTGTATAAGGTGGGCCAAAAAACAGTAATTTTTTTTTTCTGCGGAAAGCTAAAGCTTCAGACCATATGAAACTCTTGTCAAAATTGACATTTCGTTAAAATCCAAGATGGTTCATGATTTTTTAATTTTTCCATTTTTAACACTCCCCGCCAAAGTTTTATGTATTTTTTTGTCGTGCATAGAGAGGTATCACTTTTAAAAATCGGACAAGAAGTAATAAAGCTCATCGCCAATGAATTAAATGATATTTTAACCCTTTGTAAAACCTAGGTCTAAAAACCTTTACAGTGGTATTTACTAAGATCTAAAATAGTACCCACCACATGGCTAAATATTTACAATTGTAGGAGGTACTAAATTTTAAAACCAATTTTTAAAAAGCACTTACCCATACAGAAACTACACAAAGTTATTGATTATTATTTATTGTTATTGCAAAATAACACTAAAAAACTGCTTTTTTTCTCAAAATGTACCCTATTCTAAGAGAAAATGACCTAAAACTAATTTTTTTTGACAGGTTTCAAAATGGCAAATGGTGAATACGCTAAAAATTTGGCACATAATAGCTTCATTATCTGTGTTTGAGGTTAGAAAGTTGGTGATTTTTTAGACCACCTCTGGAAGGTGGTTTAAATTTATAGCCCCCAGAAAGGATTGTTTTGTAGCAATTGGTAATAAGTTCATTTATAATTTCCCTAAGTAACCGTTTTTACAAGGATCAATTTACCTTATTTAATATCCCAAGTTGTTCATTGACCTATAAAACACCTCCAATTTTGTCCAGAAAAACGCCATATTTTGAACCCGTTTAAAATATACCAAACAAAAAAACCCAAAACAACTATATTAATTTATTTACAAACTGAAACTAAAACATTGACACCCATTTCAAAGCTGTAGAGCTTTCATCAGTAGAGGTTGGTGCAAGCCAAGGTACAAGCAGAGTTAAGAAATCCGAACTCGCTGTTTGTGATTTCAACGCAGCTAATATTTAGAAACTGACATTTCGACAGTGACAGAAATGTAGACAAAACTTGTATTTAAGTATTTTAATACATTTCATAAATAAAAACACCTCTTAAATAAATACAAAATTAATCTACTCCTTATTTTATTATTACCCATTTAAATCGTAGTGTGACATTAATTATTAATTGGAAAAATTAATGAACAAGGGTAAGTTTTAATTAGAATGACATATAACCCCAATTTTAATTTGTTCTACAGAGTGTTTACTACTTAAAACCCCCGTTGGTTTAAATTTTTTAATTTTCTTTTCTTCTAAATTGAAACTTTCTTTTTAAATCCAACAAAAGATTGTGTTAAGATGATTATTCCATAAACAAATTTATTCATGTTCTTCTTATAAATCAAACTATGTCTAAAATTCAAGAAGGGTTGGTTTAAAATGCTTAAAACCAAAAATTTCACTTAAACTTAGGACCGTTCTAAAATAGACTAAACCCTTTTAGTAAATCCCAGCGTTAGTTTTTGTTCTACTTTTAGCTCTGCGGAAAGCTAAGGCACTGGCTTATATACGCTATCTATTTTATGAAAATCCATAATGGCGCATGCTTTTGAAAGTTAGATATTTTTCACTCCTTCTTGCCAAACTTTTTTGTAGGCCAATTTTCCTGATTTCAATTATCCGGAAAACCTCGTCTTTTCAGTGTACAAAGAGGTATCATTCGTAAAAATTGGACAAGAACTAAAAAAGCTTAGCTTAACGAAACAGGTGCTTTTTTTAAAACCTGAGTTTTTTTAACTTATCCGTTTTTGTTATTTCTGGACACTTTGTATAAAATAACAAAATCGGATAAGTTAAAAAAAATCGGTAAAATAAACATTTTCTGCATTTTATCTATACATATACACAGGTCTATACAGGTCTAAAAACTTCTTTCGTTGAGCAAAGCTTTTATAGTTCTTGTCCGATTTTTACGAGTGATACCTTTTTGTATCTCGTAAAGACGTGGTTTTCTGGACAATTGAAATCAGGTACATTGGCGTACAAAAAAGTTTGGCAAGAAGAAGTGAAAAATATCTAAGTTCAAAAAGCATTCGCCATTACGGATTTTCATAAAATGTCAAATTTGACTGATAGCGTATACAGGGTGATTTAAAATTCCCTGGAAATATTTGAACAGTGGTTAGATATCATTATTTTAAGAAAGGTTACCTGATGATTTTGTTTAAATTTCATATTTCTTTTCTTTGAATTTAGGAGTAAAATTTTGGTATTTCTTTGGGAATTGCCTTTAAAATAATTTACCAAGCAAGTCTACGTGCGCTTTTTGTTTATTAAAAATTGATGTGTCTACCACGTAGGAAAGAGTGCTTCTCAGAAAATAATAACCTTTTGTGAATGCAAATATCTCTGAAACGAAAGAGTTTACAAAAATATTTTTTACCAATTCTTGTTCCGAACAACAAATTCTACCTACAGTTAAAGTCTTTCTAGGGAATTTTGAATCATCCTGTATAGGCCAGAGCCTTAGCTTCCCGCAGAGCTCCAAATCTAAAGAATTGGACGAGATTTAACAAAACCCTAGTAGAACAAAAACTAGAGATTTTTAGACCTAAGTTTTATAAAGGGTTAAAACACCACTTACTTCGTTGGCGTTGAGCTTTATTACTTCTTGTCCAATTTTGAGAAGTGATACCTCTCTGTGTACGACATAGACGTTTCTTCATGGTAAATGTCTAAGAGCGAGTACAGTGGCACACATAAAATTTTGGCGGGGGTGTTAAAAATGAAGAAATTTAAAAATCATTTTCAATCATCAAAATTTTGACAAAAATTTCATATAGTCTGAAGCTTTAGATTTCGCAAAAACTAAAATAACAAAAATCAAACTTATACATTTATATAATAATGTTATAGAATTTGTCAGCTTATGACTAGGAATTTAATCTCAATAGAGTACATATTTAATGTACGGATAAGTGGTGGACAAAGTTGAAAAAAAACTGTGCAATTCTTAGAATATTTTAGTACGGAAAAGAGGCGCAAAGATGACCGAAATGGATCGCAGACTTGTGCGCAGAAACGGTTTTCGCGAGGATTCGCGCAGGAGCCTGCGATCCACTTCGGTCCGCTTGGCGCCTCTGTTCCGTTGGTATATTACTTTATGGTCCGGTCATTTAAGTTTTGCTTTGTCGTGTCCAAACCTTGTAGCCATTTAATTTTAAAAATCAAACCCAAACATAAAATGTTTTGACAATTTTACACTACTACAGATGGTGGTATACCTATGTCACTATTTATTTTCTCTTATTTTTTTTAAATAAAACTAAAACCTAAAGAATATTCTTTCGTTTACACTGAGGAACAGCAAAAATGTTTCCCAGATCAAATTAGTAAATTCTTGCTTATTTTATTATATGTACTAATTAACAATCTGTCTTGCAAAAGTCTCAGTTAACTCCGGTTTTCTAGATCCATGCTAATTATGATGATAGGTGATTAAATATTAATAACATAAACCGTAAGTGGTTAGTTACATTTTTATATAATATTGTTAATTTAAATAATTTAGTATAGCCTGTATTGACATTGAGGGATTAATGTCACCTGTAAATCTGGACTATAAGTCAAAAGACTTGAGTAAGGCCAGTATTACACTATAAAATTTATAGGTCAAAGATCTTTTATAAAAGAGATTTTATGAAACATTTTTCAGTGTAATATACCATATTTTATAAATATTTCTTTTATTTTATAAAATCTGGTATATTACACTGTAAACTGTACTACAAAAGATCTTTTACAAATAAATTTTAATGCGCGTTAGGGATTAAATAGGTTCGTTTAGTCCCTCTTTTTAGGGACTAAATTGGCACTTTTAATCCCTAAAAGATTTAAAAAAATTAATCTCTCGAAAATTATAATTAAATTTATGGCAAATCAAGCCACTTGCTCTTGGTCAAGATTTCATTCTTAGCACCCTTTCTTGTAGTCGACGAAACATTTGGCGTAGAAATAACGTGATTTTAACAATAATCTTTTCCTAAAGTGTATAAAATAGTACATAAACCTCGGTACTAAAGCGTCTTTTAATTCCTTACCGAATTGTTGCTGTCGCCACCGGATTAAAAGTAGCACTTTAGTCCCTAAGTTTACAATGTACCATTATAGTGTAATACCAGCCGAAGTCTGAAAGCAGTGGGGATTTAAAAGTTGAAGTAATTTTGTTTGGAGTGCAGCTAAATTATACCAAATACTGTACCTTTGGAACAGTCGAGCATAAACGGATCACTATAAAAAGAAAATCTGGCAATTAAGAGCCAGAGAAAAAAAATTAACCAACACGACGCCCAGAAAAGATTTTACTACGGCCCAGTGTAACCAGGAACATGTAAAAATTTTACCAGCCACAAGCCCGGGAAATTACCAGATTGGAGCAAAAATTACCAGATTTTTTTAAAACGCTATTTTCTTCTATAAAATTGATGAAAGAGAGCAATTTTACTAATTATGCGTTTATTTACTATTATAAAAAAAGCTAGTATTTCTGGCGCAGCAGTGTTGCCAATACGACAACTATTTTGGAATTTTAATAGAAAAAAAAAAATTATGTTAGCATAATTTTAATTATATGAAAAAGTGACATCAAATTTAAATCTTCTATCTATTATACTCACTTAAATTATATATCCAGCATACAATATTGTTATCGCTTTTTTTAATTATTTACCACTTCCACCAAATTACCGTAGATTTGGGTGTTGGTAATGACTAATTATCAATTACCAGTGGCATGCTAAAATTATTGTAGATTCTGGTAATTATCAGGGATTTGGGCACACTGCTACGGCCACTGCTAATAAAAGAAGAAGAGAAGTTGGAATGCATTTAAAATGGTTGCAACAAACTTTTTGGGAAACACTAGAACAGAAAACTATAAAGACCTGGTTGCCCAAATTCTTTTGTGTTACCAAAACCTAACCTTACAGAATATTTATGTCAAAATTGTCAAATGTCATTACAATTACGTTAGATGAGATCACACGCACAGGATGCTGTATTTTATGCTGTATTTTAAATAAGAAAGCTGCTGTGAAAATTTGACCTTTGTAATGACATTAAATAACTTTGGCATATATAATCTGAAGGGTCGCGAAAAGTAATACAACTTTTGTATTTAAAAAGTTACGTGGAGCGTTATAAAACTGTGACTAGTTTCTTGCAACGTTTTTCTAATGCATGCAAATCATATATGTGATTGCACTTACCGTAAGTATATCAGAGATGTTCAATATTTGCGGTCGTCGCGGGCAGAAGGGTGCGCAACTGGTGTTGCCAAATAAAAATTTAGGAAAATAATATAGGACGAACAATTTATGGCATGCAGTTTCTGCGTGCATAACCAATTTGGTGGGCACATGAAATCGTTAAAATTTTTGACACTTCGAACGATTTTAAAATGCAAGCCAATGTGTTTTATGGTAAACCAGCCAGAGAAAGATTTACTGATTGGCGTGCAATTTTGATGTGCACAACCCCATTAAAAATTAATGGAAAAAGGCAAAAAAATTTAGGTATCTCCGAACTAAAATAGGTTATCGATAATGAGGAAAAAGAAGAGTTTAAAAAATGGCAAGCAGTTCTGCGTTGTTCAACATATTTGCCGGCGTTAAAATTCCCAACAAATAATTCCAGATATCTCCGAACGATTTCAAAATGCATGCAAGATACTTTATCAAAATGTTGCAATACCAAAAGACGATTTACCGATTGGCATGCAGTTTGGTGGTGTAGAAAGCTATAAAAATTATTGCCGAAAATGTAAAAAACACACAATATCTTTGAATGATTTTAAAATGCATGCCAATATACTCTATCAAAATGTTGCTATAACAAAAGGCGATTTACCGATTGGCATGCAGTTTGGTAGTGTAGAAGGCTATCAAAATTATTGCCGAAAATGCAAAAAAAAACACAACGATTTTAAAATTAATTAAAATTAAATTAAATTAAATTAAACTGGCCAAAGGATTCACTTATTTGTTACTGTCAAACACCTAAGAAACACTGACAGGAATACTTAATTCGTTTATTCAGATAAAATAAAAACTAATCATCTCGTCCTGCAGATACTTGTCAAATATGTGCGACTGCGAAACAAATACCGTTGAAGGACACCTATTATCATGTCCCTGTCATAATGAAAACAGAAAAAATAATGTAAAGCCTACGTCTCAAAGTTTTTCAACAAAGCCGGGATTTGGTTCTTATATTTTTACATGAAGTATATAGTAACTATATATTGGATTTTCAGCAATAATATTTATAAACTGCATTAAAAAACTGCATGCCAAGAGGTAAATATCCATTTGCATGCATTTTAGAGATGTTTTAATATCTATACTAATAAAAGAACGGAAATCAACATCAACTATAAACGCACAGGTAAAACAAAGGTGACGTAGGCGCCGTAATTCTCGAACCAGGCTAAAAAAGGATTTTTTAAAATTTTACCCCTAAGGTGGTAAAAATAGAGGTTGAAATTTTAAAGAGGTCTATATCTCGGAAACGAAAAGCCGCAGAGATCTGAAAATTGGTCTGTAGATTCTTCTTTCTTCTTCTTCTTCTTCGGGGGTGGAGAAATAAGGGTAATTCCGTTTCGAAGGGGGTAAAGGGATCTTCTGTCTCAGAACAAAAAAGTCACAGAGGTTTAGAAATTGGTATTATAGACTCTACTAATAAAATAGTTTTTCAGCGTTTTTCTACCAACCCCCTATTAATACGGGAGATTATGCCCCATATTTGACAAAAATTTTGATGTGTTAAAATATGGGTTGTCGGGTATCAAACTGAAGGAAATGAAGCCCGGAATCAAAAAAAGTGTGTAAAATATGGGTTCTGGGTTATCAAATCGAAGAAAAAGAATAAAAAAATATAGATTTTTTTTTCAATAATTCATGAAAGTTTTTATTACCCTCTCCCCTAATTCTATATTTGATAAAAATGTTGACTCGCTAAAATATAGGTTGGTTCAATTTTTTATTAGATACTTAAAGTAAATATTTCGACGCATCGGTATCGGTATACGTACCGCGTTTGAAACAAAGTCAAAATACACTACATTTTGGACTTGTTCATGCCATGTTTCGAACGATGCCTGCTTCTATGACGGGTGTGATGACAGAATGTCGTTGCATACGGAAGAATGTACGTATCGTTACGGACCCACGAACATACGCAACGATTTAAATCAGCAGTCTGTTATCGCAACCTTCAAGAAAGCGGGCATCGCTCGAAACATAGCATTAAAAAGTCAAAAATGTAGTGTATTTTGACTTTGTTTTGAACGCGTTACGTATACCGACACCGATGCGTTGAAATATTTACTTTAAGTGTCTATTAATACCGATGCAAGCAACGTAGCGGGTGAAATGCTAGTACCTACCCAATAATTTTCTTGCACTTTTATAATAATTTTTCTTAAGGTCGTACTCTACAAAACTGCATGCCAATCGGTTAATCGTTGTTTGGTACTATAAAGTTAGTATAAAATTTATTGGCATGCATTTTAAAATCGTTCTAAGATATTGTGTTTTTTTTTGCATTTTCAGCAATTATTTTCATAAACTTCTGCATTACCAAACTGCATGCCAATTGGTTAGTAGTCATTAGCTGATCCATATTTGTCATTAAACATATTGGCATGCACTTTAAGATCATTCAAATATACCTGATATTTTTGCACGTTTGAAATAAATTTCTATAACCTTCAAAAAGCGTTCTTCGTATTGCAAATTTTATATTATTCTTCTTACCCAACATTTTAAGATAGTTCGGAGATATCTAAATTTTTTTGCATTTTTCCAGTAATTTTTTATGAGGTTGTGCACATCAAAACTGCATGCCAATCAGTAAATCGTCGTTTGGCAGTTCAAATTTATCATAAAACACCATGACATGCATTTTAAAATCGTCCAAAATTTTAACTATTTTATGTGCCCACCAAATTGGTTGTGCATGCGGAAATTGCATGCCATAAATTTTTCGCCCTAAATTATTTTCCTAAATTTTTATTTGGCAACATTGGCATGCATTTTGAAGTAGTTCAAAGACATCGATTTTTTTTGCATTTTGAAAATCGATTTGCGCACCCTTCTGCCCGGGATGACCGCAAAAATTGACCATCTCTGGTATACTTACGGTAAGTACAATCACATATATGATTGGCATTCATTAGAAAAACGTTGCAGAAAAGTAGTCACGTACCGCCGGTCTATAAACATCTTCTGCAAACGGCAAATTTTCTCGAGCTTACCTACAGGCATTGTATGACAAAACAACGCTACAGGTAACGACTCTGTTCCTTTCACAGTTAGTTTTAGCAGTATATTTAAGGAAAAAATATATATTCTTTGAGACATACAGGGTGTCCAAATGAAAACAAAACAGAGGCGTTTTCTAATATTTAGAGTAAGATTTTACAAAGACCATCGAACGCGTCGATTTGTTCTTCAAGGGGGCCTTTTTTGTCTACACTGGAATTTTCTTAGGACACGTCCTTTTCTAGGAGGGAGTTTAACCATCAGAATTTAAATAGGGAAAGTTGTCCAAGTGATACCTTATATTAAAGGTCTTTCAAATACCTTTACAAAAGTGTTAAAATTTAAAAAATATAACGATTAGTTTTTTAGGGATTCACTTTTGAAGGTGCATGGTTCAACGCAAAAAATCGTTTTCTATTTTTACGAAATTAAAAATTAATCAAAAAAACAAAAATAACATCGTGGCATATCGGACAAAGTGTTTTTGTTTTTCACCTTAATACGACCATTACGACCAGACCTCCAATGTCTAATAGAGAATCCAGACACCTACAGACCTGTTTCATCCTTATTAGAAGTCATCAAGGAGCCATAGGATTGTATAGTCCAATTTTTTGAAGAGCGGACTGACGTCATTTATTTGTATCTCTATTTGATACATTGTTTTAGACAGTGGCAATAAATATGTAAAAAACAGTCATGTGGTTGATTGTTACTTCAAATTGACAACAACAAATTATTTGACATGCGAACTGTTGACAACAAAGAAATACGTTTTCAGAGGCCAAAAAGGCGTCAGTCCGCTCATCAAAAAATTAGACTATACCTGGCAGTTAAAGCTACACAGGCAACCATGCACACCTCTCGAATCTAAAACAAAAAGTTCGGAATCCACGGAGACGTGGTACCTGTGAGCGCCACCTGTCGAATAAACTGAGAAAAGAATATTAAAACTGAAAAATGCAGAGACCGTAAAAACAGAAATCTGCACTGCGCACCGCTTGTGGCACTTTTTTGAAGAGCTTGTTAAGAAATAAACCTAACGCACTGTTTTTTTTTGACATCTGTCAACCAAGCTGTCAAAAATTTTAAAAAAACTTATTTTTTTTGTCAATTTTTTTAGCTTCAAAATAAACTAAATATGTCTCTATTTACTAAGCGGAATAAAGAAAATACTATACAAGGACATTATTGGCGGTCCTTTTGGTGGTCCTCACTGAAGGCCCAGTGCCTACCAAAATTTTTTTCATGAGGAGGTACCCATTGTGGCACCTTTTTGGAAAGCTTGTTAAAAGAGAAATTTCATCAAATACATTTTTTTGACATCTGTCAACCCATGTGTCAAAAATTTAAAAAAACACTATTTTTTGTCAATTGTTTTAGCTTCAAAATAAACTACGTACATATTTCTTTATTCACTAAGTGGAATAAAGAAACTACCACTCAAAGATATTAATATTTTTAACACATGGGTTGACAGATGTCAAAAAAATTGATTTAATCGAATTTCTCTTTTAACAAGCTTTCAAAAAGGATGCCACACATGGTAACTCTTCATGAAACAAATTTTGGTAGGCCCCCGGCTTTCAGTGAAGGCCCCCAAATGGGCCTCCAATAATGTTCTTGTGTGGCATTTTTTTTATTCCGCCTAGTAAATAGAGAAATATGTAGTTTATTTTGAAGCTAAAACAATTGCCAAAAAATAAGTTTTTTAAAATTTTTGACACATTGGTTGAAAGATGTCAAAAAAAAAAACGAATGAGTTAAATTAATTTTTTAACAAGCTTTCCAAAAAGGTGCCGCAAGTGGTACCTTCTCATTAAAAAAAATAGTTAGTAGGCCTGGGTCTCCAGTTGGGGGCAACAATTTTTTTTATCATGGGCGCAAAGTCCTTAAAAAATTATTAAAGATTCCTAAAAGCGAATCTTTTATTAAAACCTCTTTCCTAAAGTCGCTAGAATCATCGTTCCATTTAAAGAATCCACCCTGTATGCTAAATATAAGGTCACTGTGACATGACTCTTAAAAAGAGGCAACGTTCGCAGCAGCACCGCCCCCAATATGAGCTTCATAATACGTGGTCCTAATTTTAAGGAATCGCTCTGGAGAAGGCTTGTTGCGTAGAACGAAAAAACCAAGAACACGTAAAAACCCATAATGTTGCGCAGGATATATGTATTATTTCCTGACAAAGAAACATGATAAATGCAAATGAAAACTACGATTTAAACAAAACAAAATTAGTTTTAAAAAAATCGGTTGATAAATGAAAGAGTTGTGAATTTTCCAAAATTGTTCTGTTTTCCATGTTTGAGCCTGCCATATTAAACTTGATATGAGTTTAACAGAAGTAGAATACTGATCCTAAAAGTAAGAGCTTTCAACCAGTGGAGTCGAAGGATATCGCCCTTTTTAATGAAAATTTGTATTCGGTAGAATTGCCTGATTTTTTTGATGTGTTGTATTACTCGTTCTAAGAAGGTTTTTGTTTCGTTGCTCTACCCCTCCCAGAAGTAGCCGAAAAGTAACGTCAAAGTTGTCAAAATCGCATTTTTGAGCAATTTTTGAATTATTGAGATGACCTTATTTCCGCCTTGACGGCCCGTGAGGTGAGGTAAGCTTACTTTCACCACGTATTTCCACGGGGAAATAAACTTACCTCAAATCACGGGCCGTCAAAAATAAGCGTCCTGAATCTAATTTTCTTTTTTGAATTTGCCATGACTGTCTTTTTAAAAATAAAATATTAAAGGGCAAAATTACACTGCCATCTTGGGTTCGCCATATTGAACTTTTTTCTTATCTGATTTAAACGAAAAATTCTCTTAATTATAAAACGTTTCCAATAAACCTAACTGTGCCAGAAAACTGAAAGCCATATTGAACTTCGTTATTTTTTGTTTTTTGTTCCAAAATTGACATATATCAGTAGTACGTATCGACCAAAAAATTATGAGCTTACAATTTTTAATTTTTCCCGCTTAAAACAAAACTTTTTATACATTTTAAGATTTTCTAACATTACTTAAATCGAAAGCAAAATTGACATATGTCAGTCTCCATCTTGCGTCGGCCATATTGAACTTCTTTATTTTTTTTTTAGCCATCCCATATAGTAATAGGACGCATCAAAATTGTGCATCAAGCATTGAACAGGAATTGGTTTGGTTACGTCGTACAGTGTAAGCACAACTTTAACTCTTTTTTTAAGGACCCTTTCACAAACGCATTAAATTTTCGCTACTAACAAGGAATCAAAAACAGCTTTTCAACTTTTACAGTGAGATTTACTAAGATCTAAAATAGTACTCCCACAGGTCTAAATATTTACACTAAATTTTAAAACCAATTTTCAAAAAACACTTACCCATACAGAAAAGACACAAAGTTATTGATTATTTTTTTGAAGGTAGTTAACGTCCTATTAGTCAGATTGTGTAGAGATTATTGGGAATAAGGACACCTTGTTATTGTTGTATACGTTTAATTCATAAGCAACGTTTCGACAATAGTTTTTATCTTCCTCAGGCTAAAAGAGTTTTTTTTTATAAATATTTGCACGTAAAGAATAAACAAAGAGAACTTATATAATTAACAAGTAATAAAAGGTAGTTAACATATTGTTTCATATAATACCGTTTTTTTTTTGTAATGTTCAATTCCCCCAAAGCCCACTCATTTCAAAGCTGTAGCTTTCATCAGTAGAGGTTAGTGCAAGTCAAGGTACAAGCAGAGGTAAAAAATGCGAACTCGCTGTTTGTTATTGACAGAAATGTAAACAAAACTTGTATTTAAGTTTTTTAATACACCTTTTAAATAAATAAAAAATTAACCTACTCCTTTTTGTATTATTACCGATCTAAATCGTTGTGTGACATCAAATATTAATTGTAAAAATTAATTAACAAGGGTAAGTTTTAATTAAAATGGCATATAAGCTCAATTTTAATTTGTTCTACAGAGTGTTTACTATTTAAACCCCGCGTGGGTTTAAATTTTTTAATTTTCTTTCCTTCTAAATTAAAACTTTGTTCTTAATTCCAACAAAAGATTGTGTTAAAATGATTATTCAGTAAACAAATTTATAATTCTTCTTATATATCAAACTATGTGTAAAGGTCAAGGAGGGTGGGTTTAAAATGCTTAAAACCAAAAATTTCACTTAAAATTAGGACTGTTCTAAAATAGACTAAACCCTTTCAGTAAATCCCATCGTAGGTGTCTATTACCTCATAGTTGTATGGTGCAGACGTTTTGAGCTCCAGGCGCGACACCAAGGGCAAAAATCCAAAAACAAAGCGAAGAAATCGAAAACCATGAAAAAAATTGAGACGAAGCAAAATATTTATCAACACTAAACTTATATTATTATGGAACGCAGAGCGTCGAGTTCACATACATAAACAAGGTGTTCAACTAAGGCTGACCAAGGGATGAGTGGTTTTTATCTGGAAAATTATGAGCTCTACAAACTTGGGGAGAATCTTTTCTTGCACTGTCTGCCGTTTCATTAATTCTGTGCGGTTCAGCCTTCTCAAAGTCTAGTTATACCTGCTATAAAACTTGTCTTAGATAGTAGTAGTAGTAGTAGTAGTAGAGAACGGGCGGCGCGAAGTCTGGCAAGTCGGCCTCTCTGGGCCCTTTTGGCCTTACCCCGAGCCTGCCCCTAATCCGCCGCCTGCACCACTGGTCTGGCAGTCTGGTTTTACTGTTCTTTTTGCAAAGTCCAGTATTTTATCCCATTTGAGCGTGTGCAGGTCCTCCTCATCCAGGGTCAGGGAATCGAATACCTGGTATCTCGTCCTCTAGTATGCCTCGCAGTTCGCTATAACATGTCGAGATGTCTCTTCTGCCCGCCCGCAGGCCCGGCAGGTCGAGTCATTTTCCACCGCGATCCGTCTCATGTGCTTCCTTAGTCGGTTGTGACCTGTTATGATTCCTGTCAGCAGACCATCGTCCCTTCGTGATCTCCCCAGAAGCTATTTTTGTCTGGCTACATCTAGGCCTTTCACGAAATCCCTGGTCTGTCTGCATCCTGTTCTTCCTCCTCTCCAAGCGGTCGCCAGGGCATCGTTGGCCCATTTATTGAGTCGACTTTGCAATTGCCTCTTGGTTGTTCCTAGGAGTGGTTTCGGCCCTACATACTGGGTGCTTGCCCCGATCCTGGCGAGCTCGTCGGCTTTCTCGTTCCCCGGCACCCCCATATGTCCCGGTACCCACATAAGTGTCACTTGTTTGCCCTCTCCCAAGGGTTCTAGTGCATCCGCAAATTCCTCCACCAGGGTGTTGTTGATCTTGGGCGCCCTTAGTGCCATTTGGGCCGATTGGCTGTCAAGGCATATATAAACATGCTCCTCCGTACCGTTCTTTATTTCCTCCATGGTTGCAGGCATTATTATGGCATACACCTCTGCCTGAAAGACCGTGGCTTGCTCTTCGAGCGGGTAGCTTTTTTGAACCTCCTGGTTTTCCACATAAACCCCCGATTCTGTGGTTTGCTTCTCCGACAGTTTGGACCCGTCGGTGTAGCAAATCACGGCGTTCTCCTCGAACTGTTCGCGGAGGTTTTTACTCTGCCATAGTTCTCCGTCTGGGATGACTACTTTGTACCTTTTTTTGAATCTTCAGGGGTTTTTTGGTCTTTGTTTTTTAATCGCTGCCATTGGAATTTCTCTCTCGGCGATTTGGGCAATCCTAACCTGTATCTCTCAGCCGGAGGTAGGTCGCCATCGCTTCTTTTCTGATCCCAGATAAATCCGGTGGTCAGTCTTTGGACTACCCTGTAGACATATTCGACAATGGAAGTCGACCGCGCGCGTTGCGATTTATTTAAAACGCACCCGCGTGCGTTGCCATTTTATCAAAGTATTTTTTCTTTTTCTAACGCATTGTTATAAAATTTTTAATTATTGCTGACTTTATTCTAATCACATTGTTTTAAATTGCTTGGCTAGGTCTCTGTTTTTTTAAAGTGTATGGAAAAACCGGCTTTTTGTATTTTAGAACGCCGAATTCGTAAACATCCATTAAAAAAATGTCTTTTAAGGAGCGAGCTCCAGGGAAGTAGTCAAAAAAAAATAAGTATTCACAAAATTTATTCATTTACCAAGTTCATTAAAAAATTGTACCTTCTTCTTCTTATTCGGGCGTTTGTCGGTTTTATAAGATAGGTTTCCGTTAAATAATTTATACTACCACCCTATTTTATTCAAGTTTGTCAAGTCAAACGCTTTACATTTGAATTATTAAAGGGTCAGGTAAGTGGGTCTTCAAATCGTGGTGAATATTAAAACCGATTCGTTTTTATCGAAAATATACCTTGTGCATATTAACTTTTTCTGGATTAGTAAGTGGAAATCTTGGGAAATCGCATGACAAAGGTTTTAAAAATTTCCACGGAAATCGCATCTTATATCTTCATATTAGATTTTCTAATGTTTTAAATAAAATTTGTCCTCTGGTAGAAATATGTAATTTCACTCAGTATTTCCCTATCAGAATATAATGCCTGCATGTTGCATTTACTTCTCGGAAATCTGACATGCACTAGTTATATTACTACTGAAAATATTGGAAAAACCAAGATATTTGTCGAAAATTTTTGTTAAGAACCCTGAAAACATTTAAAAAATTTATGAAAAAATTTTAATAAAAAAAAAAATTTTTATACCTTCATCAAAAACATGATTTTAATAACTGTCTGCAGATAACTAAAGTATGGCTTTTTTGGTTACCGATGAAAAACTTTTTTTTTTGATCACCGGTGCAAAAAAAGATTTCTGTCCGTTTTTTACCCAAAGTTAAAGAGAAATAGCGGAAAATAGTAATATTGAAAAAATCTAATTAGTCTTACCTAAGAACTAAGCCATTTCCGACAGTTTTCACGAAGTATTTACGAAAAAATCATTTAAAAATATGGTCAAAATATTAATTGTCACAGATTAAAATGTCGCAACAATGAACGTCACCGAGTAAAAAGACACATCGCTATGGAAACGATTGTTATTTAATTTACCAGCCGCCTTGATTTATAGTGTAAAGATGGCGAGAAGTTCTCTTCGTTCGAGATTTTTAAAAGAATTTTCCTGTTTTTCTTGGATTTTATGATAAAGGTATTGAAAAAACAAAATAACACTATTTTAGCCACTAGTTGTTAAAACTCCTATTAAATAACAAGCTTTTATTAAATGCACTTAAAATTAGAAAATAATTTTTTATCTTTCTTATAGCATAATAAAAGCGATGGGCGCAAATTAAAAATTTTTTACTTTAGGTATCGTTTATCGGTCACATCGACGATTCACCTAAGAAACAGTTGTATTACTCTACCCAAGCAACAATTATAGTCAATTTCACTGGTGCCATTGTCATTGCCACCAAAAAAGGGTTAAAGCGTAGTAATATTTCCTACAAAAAACTATTTATAGGAAAAATTTCATTATTTTCACTTAATGTGGTCACTATTACTGTTAAAAAATTACCACACTGTCGTAAAAATATAAAGTTAAACGCGAAAGTAATATATTCCACTATATAACTATTTACCATTACTAGAACCACGAAAAAACTTTACAGTGCGGGGCTTACTTCATAGTTGTCACATTTAATTTCTTTAATATTACTTTTACGAGGTAACGACTCTACTGATATTAATTTGGTTGCAATTCAGTAGCCCCTACTCAATACAAAACTACAAAGTTATGGAGTCAATACGGTCGCATATTTACTACGCAGTAAGAAATAAATGTGCATATAGTAGAAAAAGCTACTTAAGAGTTATCGCTACTTTACTGGCATTGTAAATTAATGCACCGTCAACTGGATACACGACGCCGCCATGTTATTTACTTCTACTAAACATGGAATTCAAATCGAAATTTAAAAATACCTCATTAAATCATTGATTAGTAGTGGCACGTATCAATAAAAGTAAAAATATTAATATTTAATTAATAAAATATATTAAAACTGGAAATACATTTACTTTGGAAATCCTAACCTCAAATAATTCCGATTTTTTATCGACATTTTAGATAAAACTAGGTCAAAACTGGAGGGCGCGCGTTTTTTTTATCAAAAAATCAGCATTTTTAATCAGTAAAGTGCTATGCGCTTATAAATTTAAGATGTTGTGACTTCAGAAAAGTGGTTAATAAAATTATAATTATTAGGTATAGGTTATGATATAGATAATATTTTGTTTGCTGTCATGTCTTCACATATTTTATGGTGTGTGCCCTGATATAGTTCAGAAAAAGATCAACATATTTTCAATTAATAATGTGGGAAAGAGAAAACCTATAAAAACCCTAAAAAGTCAGAAATACTACTTTATGTGGTAAACAGGACGTCGGGATAACGTGCCCGTTTACTACTCGCGACGACATAATTCCTATATCAAGAGTAATCTTTACCGTCCCGATATAGTTGTATAACCGTCCCAATGTATTCCCAAAAACGGTGAATACCTCGAGGTATAGTAGTAATAAAACCGTCGCAGTGATATGACGCCACAACTCTATTAGGGATAGGGCGTGGAGTATAACCTAAGGACATTTTCAAAAGCTTGGCAAGTACGGCAATCTCACCCGTACTCAGCTTCTTTAGATGAAAACATTATGTTTATCATTCGAATAGAAGAAGAATTTAGTTCTTCTTTTGTAGTTCTCTCTTTGTCACCGTAAAGTTAAATTTTTTAATTTGCGCCCGTCGCTTTTATTATGATATAAGAAAGATAAAAAAAACATTTTCTACTTTTAAGTGCATTTAATAAAAGCTCGTTCTTTAAAAGTTTTTTTTAATAAAAATTTATTTTTGAATTTTTAGATTTGTACCCTAAATCGTCCATTTTGAATCCGCCATATAGAAATTTTCAAATCTGATCAAAAATTCATATCCCATTCCCGAAAAACCCCTGTTTCCGTCGCCGGAACTATAAACGCATATTAATTTTGAACAAACACCCTTAATTTTTAGATTTGTAACCTTAATCGTCCATTTTGAATCCGCCATATCGAAATTTTCAAATCTAATCAAAAATTCATAGTCCCCCTCCTTAAAAACCCATGTATGCCAATTTTGATTGAAATCGAAGAAATAGAAATAGAAATAGATTTATTTCCTCCTCTCTAACGAGGGAAGTGGGTACCTGAGAATACCATATTATTGTATTCTCACCGGATCTATAAACGCATACCAAATTTGAACACAATCGGATGTGGATAAGTCAGTTAAAATTGGTTAGCAAAACAAGACCGAATATCGTCCATCTTGAATCCGCCATACTGAATTTTAAAAATCTGATCAAAAATTCGTATTCCTTATCCCCGAAAGCCACCGTATACCAATTTTGGTTGGAATCGAACAAACTTAGGTGTTTCCACTGCTCTCGTAGGGGGTAGGGGTGCCTAATAATGATATATTATTGTATTGTCACCGGAACTATAAATGCATGTCAAATTTGAAGGCAATCGGATGTGTATAAGTTAGTTCAAATTGATAAATGAAAGGTTCCGGGTTGTGTGATATTTTAATAGTAGGATTCCAAAAAATATATAACTTTACTCTTTTTTTAAATTTTTTTAATGTTTAAATTTGTTACTCAACGTTTCGCTCTTTTTGGGGGCTTTTTCAAGAGACAAACAGGGTGAGGGAAGGGGTGAACATAAAAAATGTGGACAATCTATTTTTCGTCAATCATCAGTTTGACACCATTCTCTCTTTATCAGAAAACTTGGCCAGCCGTCGTAAGTGGAGAGGAACAATTCTAGCCCAGCAAACACGGTTCCTTCGGGTCTTCGTCGACCCGATGTCGATTGCCGAATTTGCTGTCATCGGCACGACGCCGATTTACAACATCGGAGCATTAGTATTTTTGTCCGCTTTGCAATGTAGGCCCAATGTATGTTTAACGACGCAACGTTAGACCATAGCCCGCCGTCGGCATACCGTCGCCTTACGATTAAGGTCCGATATGGTTTAACCACATGGTACCGATCGTTCAACCATATAGCTGCTTAATTTGGTCGGTCTAACGTAGGCAAGCTGGTCTCGGCTTGACATCGGTAAACTATTCAAGTCCGATATTGGTTTCCTAAAGCGGTCCAACGTCGGCGATTGGCGAAGGTCCGTTGGTGCTAGCTTAAAGCGGCCGGACAATGGAAAACCACAAAGGTCCGATAATGGGTGGATAATAAGGCCACATCGGCCTCTCAAAGCGGCCCGACGTCGGTAATTAACGAAGATCCGTCGGTGGTTGCTTGGCACGATCCGAAATTGGCAAACTAGAAAGTTTCTATAATGCAGGTGCTTAACTAGTCAGGCTGGTTTAAGTGTAAGTGTGTGTTAAGTACCACCATCTTGTCAAGTCCGCATTCTAGTTTTGAAATATCTTTGCTCATTATATACAGACCGCTTCAAGCTACTGCGAACATGGGGGAATCAAGTCCAATTTACTCTCCGTGCCGTACGACCGAGGTGGATTCGAAGCACGCTGCAGTGTTATATTTTGGAAATTCATTTTGTTTTTATTATTTTGTTTTATTTCTGCCTTGCTCGAGAAACAGATGGGTAAGTTCTTAATTGAAATAATACATTTTTAAAACTAAAAATGGATGTCTACGAAGTTGCCGAAAAAGTGCAGATGGTCAAATGGTCACATCGTCATAACCCAACACACGTTCGATATTGGTCGAGGGAAAATTTGCATTTGTATTTTGACGAAAGAACACAGTATCCCCAAAAACTAAATGTTTGGGGGGGGGGGTATTGTAAGGGAACACGTAATTGGGCCATTTTTTATTAACGGCAATTGCAATTTGAATGGTCCTAGATACTTGGATCTAGTGCAGCAGCACATTATTCCAACTGCTAGGCAGTTGTTAGGTGTAAGATTTGGTGAAACATGGTTTCAACAAGATGGTTGTTCCGCTCACAATGTTGGCCTTGTTAGGGAATATCTTGATAATATATTTCCTAATCGGGTTATAAGTACACGGGGAACTATTTTATGGCCAGCTCGATCTCCCGATCTTGCTCCTAATGACTTCTATCTGTTTTTGAAGAAGCTTTTCAAATTATCACCCCTAACATGCTTGGAAACGTTGGAAGGGGTTTTTATAGTAGGCTCGGATATTGTCTAGCCGAGCAAGGAGGACTTTTCGAACATTTGCTTTAATTTTTTTTTGACTGGGAGAATCTTTTGGTTTTTAGAATGTATTATTTTATTTTGAGAACTTGCTTTTATTTTGTTTCTCCTTATTATTTTCATTGTAACACGTCGTCACTGATAAATCTGAGCAGTTGACAATAAAACGCTCTTATTTATCAGTGACAAAAAATAAGAAAATTACGTTATAAAAATTTGCGTATTTATTGACCAAATTCCGGTTTCATTGACTACGCTCCACACAGCACCGTGGTTAGAGGCGTACTAAATACAAGGCGAACGGCAGCGAATGGCGATCGGAAGCCTGAGTGTTGGTTGCTTCACTGATAGGCGTGCGGTGTCTCTGCATGTACGTACACTGGCAAATTAGACTTCTTTCGCCCTATGTACGCAGTAGCTTGAAGCGGTCTGTATACAGACCGCGTCAAGCTACTGCGAACATAGGGGGAATCAAGTCCAATTTATTCTCCGTGCCGTACGACCGAGGTGGATTCGAAGCACGCTGCAGTGTTATCTTTTGGAAATTCATTTTGTTTTTATTATTTTGTTTTATTTCTGCCTTGCTCGAGAAACAGATGGGTAAGTTCTTAATTGAAATAATATATTTTTAAAACCAAAAATGGATGTCTACGAAGTTGCCGAAAAAGTGCAGATGGTCAAATGGTCAAATCGTCATAACCCAACACACGTTCGATATTGGTCGAGGAAAAATTTGCATTTGTATTTTGACGTAAGAACACAGTATCCCCAAAAACTAAATGTTTGGGGGGGGGGTATTATAGGGGAACACGTAATTGGGCCATTTTTTATTAAGGGCAATTGCAATTTGAATGGTCCTAGATACTCGGATCTACTGCAGCAGCACATTATTCCAACTGCTAGGCAGTTGTTAGGTGTAAGATTTGATGTAAGCTCCTAATGACTTCTATCTGTTTTTGAAGAAGCTTTTCAAATTATCACCCCTAACATGCTTGGAAACGTTAGAAGGGGTTTTTATAGTAGGCTCGCATATTGTCTAGCCGAGCAAGGAGGACTTTTCGAACATTTGCTTTATTTTTTTTTTAACTGGGAGAATCTTTTTGGTTTTTAGAATGTATTATTTTATTTTGAGAACTTGCTTTTATTTTGTTTCTTCTTATTATTTTCATTGTAACACGTCGTCACTGATAAATCTGAGCAGTTGACAATAAAACGCTCTTATTTATCAGTGACAAAAAATAAGAAAATTACGTTATAAAAATTTGCGTATTTATTGACCAAATTCCGGTTTCATTGACTACTCTCCACACAGCACCGTGGTTAGAGGCGTACTAAATACCAAAGGAAAGTCATGCAAGTGGTGATCGCAAGCCTGAGTATTGGTTGCTTCACTGATAGGCGTGCGGTGTCTCTGCATGTACGTACACTGGCAAATTAGACTTCTTCCGCCCTATGTTCGCAGTAGCTTGAAGCGGTCTGTATAATATTATGTTTCACTGTACAGGGAACATAGTGACATTAGCGCCATCTCTAAATACTAGGAAGAAACTATTAAGCAGTTTAAAAATTTGAATGTGACGTACCATCGTCAGTTGCCGATTCTCTACCAATCAAACAAAGTTCCAATCGGACCATCGTCGGCCCTAAAGCAGATAAAGCGTTTGTCGGCATAAAGTCGACTATAGTAAATAGGGCCATCGTTCGTCCGTTGCCGATTCTCGACCGATTAAATAAAGTTCCAATCGGACCATCATCGGCCCTAAAGCAGATAAAGTTTGCGTTGGCATAATGTCGACTATATTAAATCGTGCCATCGTTAGTTGCCGATTCTCGTCCATTTAGACAATGTTCCAATCGCACCGTCGCGTCGTTGGCCCTAAAGCAGATAAGGTGGGCGTCGGCATAAAGTCGACTATAGTAAATCGGGCCATCGTCAGTTGCCGATTTTCGACCGATTAAACAAAGTTCCAATGGGACCATCGTCGGTCCTAAAGTGGTGTCGGCATAAAGTCGACTGTAGTAATGTGGACCTCCGTCAGTTGACGATTATTGACCGAAAACTGAAAATCGCAATCTGTCCAACATCGGGCCAGCGTGTTGTCGCTGATGCCGAACCCCTGCCGAGGTCGGCCCGATTTAATGCCGACGATTGAAGTTGATGAATTCTTTTGTTGTGTTTGTAAAATTTTTAACTTTAACACCAGATGATTAAATTTTACAAACACAACAAAAGAATTTGTTGCAAAATGAAGTAAAGTGGTCTAGCATTGTTCCTTTCCACGACGGCTGGCAAAGTTTTCTGATAAAGAGAGAACAGGGTCAAATCGATGATTGACGAAAAATAGATTGTCCACGTTTTTTATGTTTACCCCTCCCCTCCCTCGGTTTGTCTCTTGAAAAAGCCTCCAAAAAGGGCGAAACAAAGAACCCCGCACGAAATACATTGAAAAATTATTTCGGTGAAATTCGATAAAATTTTAGTATGTTATAGTGGGTTATAAGATAAGAAAAATGTGGGCATATAAAATGATTTCTATGTCTAGTTGTCGAGATATAGACGGTCAAAGTTTAAAAAAAACGTTGTTTTTAGGTATATTGGGAACGCTCAAAAAAGCATTTCCTGATCGAAATAAAATAATTTATCGACGAATATAGGTTACTAAGGAACCACACATGAACTTCCTTATCACTATGTTGGTCAAATATTATCAGGTTGTATACAGGGGCTGGTAAAAAAAAACAGTTTTTGACGTTTTTTTATTTTCCCCGATATAAAAATACAAAAATTATTCTTGAGCAAACATTAATGTTTTAGTATTTTCCAGATAAACTAAACAAGTTTTTCTTCCCAGGAACAGTTACTTTGTGTTCCATGTTTTTTTATTTTTTTTACTACTTGACGAAAAATGTTTTCTACTACGAAATAATTATTTTGTAACTTAAAAATCTAAATATTCTTTTGCTTTCAGTTAAAGTGAGGAGTAAATAAATTGAATTTTATGTTTTTATTTGTTTCTATATTATTATTTTTTCCAGAAAAGTAATCTATTTTTAATTTCTTTAAAACTGATCGAGGGATTTTAATTTAATTTTGCGTACGCCTTTATCATACTCTTATCTAATATAGGGTGCAAAAAACAATTTTTCAATTTTTTATAAGTAAACTCTAAACAACATATCCAAGGTTGTCCTCATTTCACTTTTATTCAAAGTATTATATTCTTTTGTGGCACGTAAAAATTAAATTCAAACCTTTTCCTTAAGAGCCACTTTTGAGATGACTTTTTCCCTAGTGAACGACATATTTTTTTTTTATACTTGGGTGTTAAATAATAAATATTTTATACAATATAATAATATAAAACTTTGACTTGTACTCAGTAGAATATGTAGGTACATTGGTGTAGCCAGAAATTGGCTCTGGGGAGTTTTGGCATTTAGTAATGAACTAATGACGATTTTTTGGGGTTACAGGGTTACTTTTATTATTATGGGTTAGGCCCTCTGGGGGGGTTTTAACCACCAAAATTTCCCTCTGGCTACGACACTGTGTATGTATATTATTGTTTTTTTTTGATGATTTAGCCCCACCAAATGTGTTATTATTTAGTTTGGAGAACCTTGAGAAACCTTTAAAAAATCATCATTTTAGGTGCTAACAATAAAGAAGATATAACAAAATTGCACCGTGTGTTAGATAAGAGTATGATAAAGTCATACGCAAAATTAAATTAAAATCCCTCGATCAGTTTTAAGGAAATTAAATATCGATTACTCTTTTGTAAAAATTAATGATATAGAACTTTTTGCATGTACCTCGTAGCTAGGAAACAAATAAAAACATAAAATTACTTCATTCACTTTAACTGAAAGCAAAAAAATATTTAGATTTACAAAATAATTATTTCGTAGTAGAAAACATTTTTCGTCAAGTTTTATAGTAAAAAAAACAAAAATAAACATGGAACACAAAGTAACTGTTACTGGGAAGAAAACGTTGTTTAGTTTACCTAGAAAATACTAAAACGTTAATGTTTGCTCAAAAATAATTTTTGTATTTTTATATCGGGAAAATAAAAAAATGTCAAAAAATGTTTTTTTTGAATAGCCCCTGTATACAACCTGCGGGGTTATTCTTGAATCGAGAGAAAATTTGCTCCCAGAGAGTCAAATTCTTTTGCTACTATACATCTCATTGGTCTAAATATTCCTCCCACTTTTGCCCGATATTGATGGAAAGTAAGTCTCTTACTCAAGACCAATAGAATTACTTTCGATCAATACCGGGCAAAAGTGAGAGAAACCGATATAAACCGAAGATTTGGACCAATGAGATGCATAGAAGCGAGAGAATTTAACTCCCTGGGAGCAAATTTTCTCTCGATTCAAGAATAACCCCCCTGATAGCATTTTACCAACATAATAATAAGAAAATCCATGTGTGATTCCTTAGTCACCTATATTCGTCAATAACTTATTTTATTTTCCAATATACCCCAAAACGACGTTTTTTTAAACTTTGACCGTCTATATCTCTAGAACTAGACATATTTTTCACATTTTTCTTATCTTGTAACCCACTATAACATACTAAAATTTTATCAAATTTCACCGAAATAATTTTTCAATGTATTTCATGCGGGGTTCTTTAAACATTAAACAAATTTAAAGAAACAGTAAGGTTGTATATTTTTGGATTCCTACTGTTAAAATTACTTAAAATTAGTTAGCAAGAGATGACTAAAAATCGTCCATCTTGAATCCGCCATATTGAATTTTCAAAATGTGATTAAAAATTCGTTATCTCCATCTCCAAGTGCCCCAACACACCAAATTTCAACGAAATCGGGCGTACTTTAACTGTACCCCTCTCCACCCTCTTCGAGTGTTGTCACCGCAACTATATAAGCATGCCAAATTTGAAGCCGATCGGATGTCGGGAAGTTGGTCAAAATTAATAAATATAATCTCTTAATAAATATATCTCGTTACATACATTACGTACATTGCATACGTTACATACATTGCAAGTTAAATAAAAGTTTTTAAAAAAGGCGCTTCCAGCAGTAGTTTTTTACCACGTTTTTATTAGCTGGCTTTCTTTTATATCTCAGTGTGTGTCTGTTCGGTACAAATTTTGCAATCGATTTTAAAGTAACTACCCGTTAACCGATTTCAATAAAATTTGCTATACTTATATGGATTCGGTGACCATACAATTTTATGACTATGCTAGTGGGAGGTCGTTGAATGAGTGAGAAGGGGTTAATATAAATGCTTCACTTTAAAACCAAAGCTTTTACGAATATGCAGTTTTCTAGAAATCCTAGAAAAAGAAAACAACATTGTTGGGGAGGTGGTTAAGGGGGTAAGAGGGGTTAATATGTTTGAAAACTCATTACTCTTGAACCAAAGCTGCGACAAACGTGCAGTTTTCAGATTTTACATTTATTAAATATTTCCTAATTCCGAAGGAAAAAGCTACGTTGGTGGGAGGTGGTTAAGGGGAAAGGGGTAAATATGATTTAAAATGTATAACTTGTACCAAACCTAATACGAACATGCAGTTTTTAAATTTAAGTTTCAATGAATGTTTCTCAATTTTATAGAAAAAAATTGGTGCTAGAAAGCACCGATAGTCCACCAAACAATCAATTAGGAAATGAAAATATCTCGAAAACTGTATTGAAAGATTTGAACGTTATAACAAAATTTTTGGGTAATATTTACGAAAACTAAAATCTGAAAACTGCATATCAATAGCTGCTTTACTTCTAAAGTTATGATTTTTTTAATATATTTTAACGTTTTTTCAAATAACTTGGAAACTAAAGCTCCCACGAATTTGGATTTAATAACAAATTTTGTCGTCCGTATTCATAGAAACTTAAATCTGAAAATCGTATATCGCTATTTGCTTTTGTTCCAAAGTTACAATTTTTAAAAATATTTTATCCCCCTTTTCCCACCTTCAGCCCTCATCGCCCTATCCGAAAGTTAATCAGTTCATGGTCAGCCGATAGAGGATTTTTATACCAAATTTCGTTAAAATCGATTAAGGCGTTCTTGAGTTATCGTGTATACAGACAGACAACAGACCGACAGGCCGACAGACAACTTTTTTTTTTTTCGTCGATTAAGGTGTTTTGGAACCTCAATAAATCATTTTTGGTAAAATTAGGAAAAGTCAAAATTTCATGATTTTAATAGTCCCCCATACCATATTGGTATGGTGGACTAAAAAGAGACAAGGTATCAGTTTTAAACAAAAGCTGCTACGAATATGCCGTTTTTAGATTTTACTTTTACTTGATATTTCCTTATCTTGAAGGAAAAACAACAACGTTGGTGTGGGGGGAAAAATATTGCAAAATTTAGCACACACATGATTAAAAAGCCGAAAATAGCTACCTATTTAAAAAAAATAAAAATTTTAATACATCAAAAACGTGGGGACCCTGCAAAATATAATAGAAATACTATAATAATAAATGGATCCCATAAAATTAGTAAACATTCATGTACAAGACTCTGGGGAAATATTATGGCCTGAAGGAGCGAGAAAAAAAGGTAAAAAAAAATATTTAATCATTTGGGAACCATTCATCAAAATGTTTCCACTCTCCAAGTTCCTAAAAAAATTGCACAACTTCTTTATTGATTATAGTGTCTATCGGATTTTATACGAAAAAGATTGAACCTTGTTTCCGATAAAAAAATATTTTACACTCGCCCTATTTTATTTAATTTTGTTAAAAGTCAAAACGCTGCACGGTTGATTTATTACCATACAGAGAATCACGTAAGTCGGTCGGAAAATCGTGGAAAACCCTTTTATTGAATATTAGAACCGATTCGTTTACTAAAAGATGATAAATTGCGTAAAAGTTACGACTTTATCAATAAACTTTAAACTAATATTACAGGGCCGGATACAACAAGAAAGAAGGGCGGTTGTCCGCCTTCTTTTGACACGTCCCTCAAAAAAATCTTGCTAAAAATTTGGCAGAATGTCGAAAGTACACGGTATTTTTCCAAGAATTTTTGCTTGTTGGATCCATTTTGCGTCATTTATAATATTATACGTGTATTTGTGCAAATTTTCGCCTTCAACTCCCGATATATTTTGACAGTACGGGCCTGGAAAACTTAGCAAGGTCGCTAATGACCCCCAAGTAAAAATCAAAAATTAAACAATTTAAATAACCCATCATATCACAGAATCACACTAATTTTGGTTGATTGGAATTTTAACGGTAAAGCTAGTGGCTATTCGGTGCTAATTGGCGCCTAAGATAGCAACCTGACAGATCGCTATTGCGCCCGCGCGGAATAAAGGTAGGGGTAACACGCTGGCCAAAAACCTGACAAAAATCACTCTACAAAAAAAAAGAAGTTAAAAAAAATCTCCAAATCAGTTACTTCAACCTAAAAGAAACAAAAAATCAAAAGATCAAAAGATCTTGGGTGGAAATAACGAAAATTCAAATTTGGATGAGCATCCCACAGGGAACACACAAAAGATCAAAGCGAAAAGAGAAATAATTAAACGATGTTTCGCTCTGGGTAACCAGCACGAGCTCATCAGTGGTTTCACTGGTCACCCTCCCCATACATCCTGGCGTGTTAATATTTTCAATAGGATCATGTTCCTAAGGCAATTAAAACAAAAAAAGAAAATAAAAAACCTTCAAATAAGTTACTTCAACCGAAAAGAAACCAAAAAACAAAAGATCAAAAGATCTTGGGTGGAAATAACAAAAGAAAAAACATTATTTTCACCCAAGATCTTTTGTTTTTTGGTTTCTTTTCGGTTGAAGTAACTGATTTGGAGGTTTTTTAACTTCTTTTTTTGTTTTAATTGCCTTAGGAGCATAATCCAATTGGAAGAAATATTAACACGCCAGGACGAATCCAAAACCAAAAAACAAAAGATCAAAAGATCTTGGGTGGAAATAGCGAAAAAAAACGTTATTTCCACCCAAGATCTTTTGATCTTTTGTTTTTTGGTTTCTTTTCTGTTGAAGTAACTGATCTGGAGGTTTTTTAACTTCTTTTTTTGTTTTAATTGCCTTAGGAGCATAATCCTATTGGAAATATTAACACGCCAGGAGGAATCCGTATCAGGTAACTTGGATAATACCAGTGCGGAACGATGCCTATTTGTGACTGATTCAAGGTTGGAAATCAAAGTGTATGATGGTGTTTAATGATGTATGGAGTGACCAGTGAAACCACTGATGAGCTCACGCTGGTTACCCAGAGCGAAACATCGTTTAATCATTTCTCTGTTCGCTTTGGTCTTTTGTGTGTTCCTTGTGGGATGCTCATGCAAGTTTGAATTTTCGTTATTTCCACCCAAAAATCACCCTATTGATGTTAGAAGAAACTTTAAAATAAAGTTGTTTTGGAAAAAATATAAATGTTATTGCATATGTCAAATTTTAACTTTGACTTTACGTTTTTAAACGTAACACCCTGTATGTTGTATAATTCCACAAAATTAGGATTAAAAATAAAAAATATACCGCATTTAGAATTAGAAATGATAGTACTGCTCCTGTGAAGATATACCTATCATTGTTTATTTTTTGTTTTCATTAATCAATTGCTTACCTTGGAACACCCGGTATATACCGCCTGATGCATTGTTTGTTTAAAAGTTTATATCGAGTACGAAACACCTGAACCTTCCCGAGCAAGCTTAAAGCCTGTGGCTTGTAGCTTACTATAGCTATGTAGCCGTCTTGTTATCGAAGTAAACTAATTAAGAATGTTGCCAAAAGTGGTTTCATAGGGCGATCTCGACACAGTAACATAATGTGCAATTTTTTTATAAAAATTAAAGACGTGTTAGGTACCTAAAGTTGTGTTTTATTCAAGTAAATAAAATAGTAACAAACGTTGATATTTTTTATTGTAAAAACACAAATATTTATTTTAGTTTGGTAACAATGGTAACTTAACATACTATACTGAGTGACAAAGAAAGGTAAACAGTTATTTATATTGGATATATTTCATTAATATTATGCTCACATATTTACCAGGCAATACTCAATAAGTGGTTAAGTTTTCAGCCAAATCGGCTGACCATTAACAGAATTAACTCTAATAATGGGTTGAGGATCCTCGATTTCTTATACATTCGTTGGCACGTCTGGGAATTGTTCGGATGAGGTGGTCTATATCCTCTTGAGGTATCTCGTTCCACTCTACTCTAACTCATGTCTAAGTGCTGCAAGGGTCTGAAGAGGACGCTGTAAGTTTAGTAGCCTGCGACCCAGAATGTCCCACACATGCTCGATCGGGGACAGATCATGAAGTCTAAGCTTACTCTGACCACTTGCGGTTTTTCAAGCATCTCAAGATAGGGAAGGACATGTGGTTCCACTACCTACTGGATGTAATGGACTGCTGTCTTGTTACTACTAATAAAGACTAGAGGTGTCCTGCTACCATATGCGATAGCACCCCATGCCATAACACCCACTCTATGATGAACATGCCTTTCCATATCAAACTGTGGATCCCACCTTTCACCACGACGCCTTCTTATCCTTGCTCGATCATCATGCATGCCCAAACAAAAGCGAGATTCATCACTAAAGATCACCCTATTCCATTCGTGATCCCACTGCAGTCATTCTGTGCACCATTGCAGTCAGTTGTGTCGATGCTCAGGGGTGAGTGGCAACACCCAGTGTGGACGGTAAGAAAAGAGTCCAAAACTTCTTATCCGGCCATACACTGTACGCATCCCAATCGCCCTTCCATGTTCTTCAAACTACTGAATGGAAATCGCCAAGTAGAGCTCAAAAGTCTAAGTCGGCGGTCTTGATGCTCTGTTATTCCCCTACGACGTCCAGTGCCTCTAGCTCTGTGTCCTCGGTCTTCTTGGGTCCATGCCCGATAACATCTTAAAATCATACGTAAAGATCGGATAGTTTTTCTCGCAATTTCTCTAATTGAAAAACCTGCCTTCCGTAGGCCCACAATCCGCCCTCTCTCAAAGTCAGCTGACGAATATTAGCAACTCTACGCACGCGAGGCATTCTGACGAAGAAAATGAAACACTTTGCAACGAACTCCGTAAGAGTTAAACCACATCAAATTCGTTAAACTAAAATCGAACACAAAAGAATTTTGAAAAAACGGAAAAAAAGTCGTTGATAAGGCTGAAAATGTAATCAATTTATACTGAATCCAAAATAAACCTGCCTGCAATAGATAGGATCATAAATATTGGGCGTTTACCTTTTTTTGTCACTCAGTATATTAAATATATAATATTGTTATTTATTTTATTTACCGCATTTTTATTGTTGTGTGTGTGGCACTTGAGAGTTCAATACTTTAAGAGTCTCTTTTTTTCGCTTTTTCATTGGCAAATTAGAGTCGTTAAGTCCATATCGTAAGCCACTTTGGTTTCAATTGAAAATAAAGCTAAGCTGCTTAATCTACTTTGACCCATTTCAAAGATGTATGAAATGCACTTTCATTCATCTTTGCCCATTTGTGATCTTAAGTAATCTTTAAATAGTTGTAATTTACTAAACGTCCTCTCAAGAGTTACCACTGTTACCCGTAATGTTAAAAACAATAAAAATGCGGTAAATATTTGAACAAACTTATTTTCTAGAACTCCGTTTTGTTCAAAAATTAGCTTGAAAAAATCACTAGTCGCCATATTATTATTTAGATCGTTTTTTACAATTGGTAAAAGATCTAGTTACTATTGAAGGCTCTATAATTTCAGAATATTTGTTATAAAAGCGTTTACACTTTTGTAGGAGAATTTCTTCAGTAGAACTTAGAATGGTATTGGGATCCAAAAAATCAAAATAATCGCATACCGTCATCATACCTCTGAACCGATTCTCAATTTGACCTCTAACCTGATCAATAACATAAAAATTGGGTATGAGAATTGTAATGTTAGGTTGAGTTAGAGAGGGGAAAAACGCAGGCATATAAAATTAACATTGGGTTTTAGATGGCTTAAATTAATAAACAATTTTATATACTGGAAATACTGACTAGGCAGTGGGCCCCCTTGCATCGTTGGGCTCCGAGGCTTTGCCCAAAAAAAGTGGTAGAAAAAGGTTATGTTATCCACACAAGGAAATTTACTGACAAATTGTCAAACGTCACATAAAGAAACTTGTTTTTTTGTACCACTTTTTTGGGTTTTTAAGTGTGGGGGAACGTGAGGCAAAACCGAGTAGTAGGGCAAAACCAGATAGGGCATTTAACTCCTTACCCGACGGCGTCGGTGTCATTTATAAACCTAAGGCAACAAATTAGTCGTCACACTTACCAAATATTTTTATGGCGTCAGCATTGCACCATTCGGAAGTGAATCTGGGTTTATACAGGGAAAATTAAAACTAAATTAAAAATAAAAATAAGACTTAAACCTTATACAGCTAAATTAAAACTAAGAAAATAAAATTTAATTTAAAAGAGGGTCAACTTAACTTTTTAACTTAATTTTAACTGAAAATGGATGTGCGCATGCCAGGAAACATTGATTCCTTTAGTTATAACCTCACTTTTCTGATTTTTTGTTGTTTTTTTATTTAATTGAAAAGGAGATGTATAATTTTGGTTGTTTTTTGTAAGGCACATCCCTGGTAAGACACTGCTATAAAATATATGCATGTGATTTTAGGTGTTAAAAAATTGATGCATTTTAGTATTTAATATTTTTAGCAAAATATGCAAATTTCAAATGAAAACAAAACAAACTAGTAAAAATGACAATTAATTTTATTTCCTGTATAAACCATCAACAAGTTCTTAGTTTTAATTTATTTTTAATTTAGTTTTATTTTTTTCTGTATAAACCCAGCATTTTCTACAAATTTAAATCGTTTTTAAAATCCACCAAGGACTCCGTTGATAGAAGTTTTTACCTATAAGTATGAAACTCTTTCTGTAGTGCATTCCTGTTATATTTTCCATTATAGGTTTTAATTGAAAATGTATGAGTCAATTTGTTTTAGAAATACACTCAGGGCAAAACCAGGTGGGACATAATCGGCTGCCAGTTTTTTGTTTGCAGCACTAAAGACAGCTAAGTTGAAAGCGTTTTTAATTTTAATATATAAAGGGCCACAATTCGTATTTTTTATATCAACCGTTCGTATAAATAAGGGTTAAGTATTTTGTGTGAAAACTGGGTACAAGGTTGTAGGTACTGGTTGGCTGAATGAAGATATAAATAAAGGCAAAAGTTACACTAGCTAAAGAAGAAACACATATTGCCTTCCGAATAAGAGTTGGGAACAACAACATCGTGCCAAATGGTTTCAAGTGAGTGACCCAATTCAAGGAACAAGAGCGAGGAAGATCTTACAGAAAGCTTAGAAAGCATGGAATTAGTTCGCAGTGAAATCAGTTACCACATATGGAAGAAATCTCAACTCCTAGATGATATTCTACAACGCTTTGAGGAAATCAGACACCACACCGTCGTCGAGGACTATGAATCTATCCTCCAAAAATAGAAAAACCCTATCAGAAGTCCTTAGAAGAACCTCAAAACACACGACAAGAAATGGAAAAACCTAGTCTAAAACAAAGAAAAACAAATCAACAACACAAATACCGTCATCAACTGAACTGAACAATCATTACTCAACAAAGGACTTGCCATTGCACCCAACACCATACCAGCAGTCAACATCATCACAGCCATTGAATCTACAAACATAGTTGAAAGAGATAGAGTAAAAGCAGAGGAATTTAGATGGAAGATCAGAACAATTTTGGATAAAAAATCGAAATAGGAGAAAAATCTTACACCGCAAAAATAATCAGCCCACAAGGATTTTAAATCAGATCAGTTGATCAAAATTCTTCCTGCAGACAAAGGAAATGCAACTGTAGTAATAGACGCCACCACCTACGACCAAATTGAAGAGGCTCTACAAAAAGGAAATTATAGACAAATAACTCAGGACACAACCACCGCCATAGAAAGAAAATGTACCAACACAGAAGATACTTTAACCACATTGAAAGGAGCAAACTCACACCACACTACAGCAAAGCACCGCATATGTATGGACTGCTGAAAATTTATAAAGCAAACATGTCTCTTCGACCGGTAACTAGTTCTCGCAATTCTCCGACTTCTAATCTTGCTAAATATCTTCTACTTATCATCCATCCTCTTCAATAAAAGTCACCATCGTTCGTCAAAAATTCAAAGCACTTCGTGGACCTCCTTAGAGAAATCAATCTACAACCTGACGACCAGTTTGTTAGTTTTGACGTCGAAAATTTGTACACGAACGTACCATTGGGAGAATCACTTCAAATCATTGACCAGAAGTTACTCAAGGAAAACCACCTGTCTGATAGAATCAATTTTTTCATCAATGTCATTATGGATTTGCTGAAATGCTGCCTGCAGAATTCTTACTTCCAGGAAAAGGACAGGTATTTCCGACAGGAAGATGGTCTACCCATGGGATCTTCACTTTCGCCGGTAGTGGCCAACATCTTTATGGAAGCGTTTGAAAAAGAAGCTCTGCGAACATCATGGCAGAGACCCAAACTATGGCTAAGATACAAGGACGACATATTTATCATCTGAAAAAAGAACAACAATACACTAGAACAATTCTTCAATCATGTCAACAGCATAATACACTGCATCACACTAATTCTGGAAAAAGAAGAAAATTGTCAGCGCTCTTTTCTAGACGTTCTAGTCACCAAAAAAAAATTAAACCATAACCACTTCTGTACTGGACAATCTCTAAACTTCAAATTAAACCACTCCACATCAATCAAACTAAGAATTGCAAAATCTCTTGTAGATCGAGCCACCTACATCTGCAATATAGAAGGAGATGTAAATAAAGAAAATGCAATTCTCCAACTACACGATCAATAAAACTCTTCAGACCACACCAACACAAAAGACAGACATAAATACTGGAAGGAAGGCGACACTTATAATTCCATACATCAAATAAATCTCAGAAAACTGTCTACAAAGCGACCACAACAACAAGAAGTCAGTTAACAAAAACTAAACCATATCGCCGCAACACCAAGAACTGCATCTACCAAGTACCATGCGAGTATGGGGATATCTACATCGGAATGCATGGGGCGGCTCATGGAAGTTCACCTGACAAAACACAAATGAAAAACTCGACAAGGGAACACAACTGGATCAAAAACAGCTCAATATTGCTGGGAATATCATCATCATATGGAATGGAAAGAGGCAAAGATCGTCGCCATGGAAGAAAATCTATTCAAGCGGAAGTTCAAAGAAACAGCATTCATATAGAGGAACCAGAATGTATTTTCTCAACAGAACGTCACTATCGAGGATATTTGGAAACCGATACTTTTCGGAGGTAACAGATTTCAACTGTGAAAGGGCGGAGCCAACCAAGTGTATTCATGGTTTAGTGAACACATGCTAATATATAAGATTAGGTAGTCTTAATTTTTATTAGTATTCACCTGATGACGATTGCAGATACATAAGCAGGCAAAACGTTGTAAAAAAAGTACAAAAATAAAGAAAATGGAAGTTCGACACTCTAGTTTACTCTCAAGATATAAATAGGCGCAACTGCGACAGTTACATAAAAACAATTTAATCAAATTTTTAACTTAATAACCAATTTTACCCCTAGGGTGGGGGCAACACCGTATTTAGCTTTATTTTTTGTTAAGACCTTTTTAAACCATAATAGGATTTTTTTTAAAAATTTCATCGGTTTATTCTGTAGATAGGCTATTCTCAAATTAACGTGGAAAAGAAGGTTTTATTTTTGATAAAAAGAGATATTTTTTAAATATAGATATTTTGAGTTTTTTTAAAATTTAATACATCTACAGTCTAATATAAAGATAGTAGTCAAGCCTTATGTTTTTTATTTCTTCAGTAAACTCTTAGATTAAAAAGGGACAAGATATCTGGTTCAACGAAAAATCCTTGGTAAATAATAACCACTGTTTATTTACAAAATTTGCCATCACCCGACAAAACCAAAACAATGGGTTGTAATAAATTCCATATCGTTCTAAACGTTAGAGAGGATGTGACGCAGTGGCGAAAACAAGCCCATTCGATTCCTCTCGCGGCTTCGAAAATTAGGTCTCAAGATTTATCAAATAATAATATAACCAAAATCTCGGTAAGCATCGGGTATCTTTAAGTAGTTCATCTAAGAGTAAACTGTAAAAATAAGTATGTGTAGTTAACAAAACTCATAAGGTGTTAACATGACTGATAGTTTTAGGTAATAATACAATCCAATTAGTTAGCTACCGAGTTTTTATTTATTTTCTCGGCTTTGGCTGTTGAGTGGTCGATTCCTCTCGCGGCTTCGAAAATTAGGTCCCAAGATTTATCAAATAATATTATAACCAAAATCTCGGTAAGCATCGGGTATCTTTAAGTAGTTCATCTAAGAGTAAACTGTAAAAATAAGTGTGTATAGTTAACAAAACTGAGAAGGTGTTAACAAGAATGATAGTTTTAGATAATAATACAATCCAATGAGTTAGCTACCGAGTTTTTATTTATTTTAAACAAAGTAATACAAACATTTTAACAAAACTGAGAAAATCGTTTTGATTTCCCGCTTGTTTTTACCCAAAAAAACAACCATGCATTTTTTATCCTTCATTGTTTATCTACTTTTAAGGTCCTAACTCCACAATACTGATTTAACTGCTAATTAGTTTTCATAATAATCAAGCAACAAAACTGAGAACATAGGCATGACACTTACCTTTTTTTAATATGAAATTGAAGGTAAATCCTAAAAAACCCGCACAATCACTTTTTTTTTAAATGGAAGCTACCCACTGACAATATGTTCAAAATCAGCACCAAATCATTAACAATAGCCAAATAAATTTCCATTAACAAAAGTAAGGGGATGAAGTGAAGACACCTATACTTATTTTTTTTAAAAAGATCCATATTAAAATATGATAACTTCTTTGCTGAAAAATTACATGTTTTGAGTTTTTCTTTAAATAAAAAATATAATATTTTCTGGATGTTTCAAGGACCAAAACTATTCCATAAACACAACAACGTATGAGTGAAGACATTAGGAAAGCCTGAGATCTTAGGTGTTTCAACAACAACTTTAAAATATGAAAATACAAAAAAAAAATATATGTTTTGTTTAAAAATAAAGGTTGATTAGCAACTGAGACACCGTTTTGCACGTTATTTTGGGAATAGCCCAGATAAGTGATTGTAGTAGTTAGCCAAAATGTCGATTATAAATCAAAATTATTTAGTGATAAATTGTTTTTTGCACTTCAGGGACGAAAGTGGTTACTTTTGTCCCTCGTTCCAGAGACTAAAGTAGCACTTTAGGAAGGAGGAACTAAAGTAAAAAGTGAAATAATCAAATGTTTTACACCAACAACAATATTAAATCTACACCAATATTACCTAATTAAATATTACCTACTGGTTGCAATAATTGTTTTTAATTGCGATTTGAATGTCTTTGATTCTTCAAAAAAATATGCAAGAAGAACATTCTCGTTGATGTCGTTTTCAATATTGTTGCCCCTGCACCATCTTTTATACTTCTTGAACAGTTGTTAGTATAGATACTCTGAGACTTTTCTTTTTCTTCTTCAATGTCCATTTTTAGTTTTAGCGACACGATTTAACGAATTATTCAAAAAAATATATACTGTCCAAAAATTGTCAAAGAACTGTTAACTAAAAATGAACTATAAGACGGCGCAAGAAAAAATAACTGTTATAAAATAATATTTTTCTGGAAATAGTTTAAGGAATGTATGAGGCCATTTGGAGCAGCATTTCCCGACCATCCAATTTCACAAGCTTCAACTGTGAAAATGCTAATATACGTGGACATATCGGAAGAAGATCAGTGACCCATTAAAAAAGGTATAAAACACAGCCAAATGTACGTATGCATTTGGCTGTGTTTTATACCTTTTTTAATGGGTCACTGATCTTCTTCCGATATGTCCACGTATATTAGCATTTTCACACGTTCTACTTTATTCAACTGACCAAATATTTTAAATGAGACCATAGATCACAAATTGGGACCAAATAATAGGAAAATCGTTTTTGCACATGCGCACTTCGATACGAATGCGTATAAGTAATGATTTAAAATACTGCTTTATGTCTGTAATAAATTTGATGAAAACGGGAGTGTGCTGAACAATGTTAAACATTGGAACGAGATACGAAATGAAGAAAGGGATATACTAATTTATATGTCATAGTTGTTATATGTTGTGATATCTGGGGGATCAAATTTACGTAGAAAATAGATACGGAACAATACAAGACTTATAAAAGAGGCCTTAGCTGCAAAATACTAAATGCATTTTATTATAGGTTGGGATATGGCTTGGCCGAAAATGGAGGCCTAGTTGAACATTTAACTTAGCTTTGTTGCCTGTGCTTGTTTTGTAGATAACAAATTCATATTTGTAATTTTTTTTTCTTGCATCGTGTAATAGTTTATTTTTAGTTAAAATGAATGTTAATTTAAAAAATATTGACATTATCGTTGGTCTTCAGTTTATCCGGTACTTACAGTCCATTCCATTTTTATTTAGACAAAACCTAACCTCAATGACCCACTGAACGAAATCAGGTTGAAACTTTAACAGAAATCTAACCGCCTTAGATTGTTGTTGTTGCTGTTGTCAAATTTGAAGTTTTTAGGTTAAGGTTTTCCTGACAGAAATTTTGAAGGAAAGAGTATTTGTTTACATTTTTGCCATAGAAGTAAACCTAGCCTTGTGCTTTTTGCCGGAAATGTGGGCAAACAATTTGAAATGTTGCGTTTATGAAAGTGATGCTTTTATCTCCAAAATTTTAAATAAAAACTACGCAAAAAAAAAGTTTTAAGAAACAATATTATCAACGCACATGATAAAAGTAAGAATAAAGAAATAAACAATGCAGCCTCGGAGACTCAATTTTGAACGTTTATATTTAGCTGAATTTCCCAATAATATAAAAATTGCTAAAGTTTTACCTGTTTATAAAAATAACGAAATATACAATAGCAATAACTACAGGCCTATTTCAGTACTGTCAGTAATGTCAAAAATTTTAGAAAAAATGATAAATAACCGAATTCAAAATTATTTAGAATCTAAAAAATTATTATTCAAATGCCAATACGGTTTCCGCAAATTTAAAGATAATGAAATAGCAGTAGCTGACATGGTACATAATGTTGACCAAAATAATAAGTTTACCGTAGTATCCTTAGATTTCTGTAAAGCATTTGACACTGTTGATCACGAAATTTTAATAAATTGTCTAAACAACATCGGGATTCGAGGCAAAGTTCTTTTATGGTTTCAAAATTATTTATTAAATCGACTCCAATACGTTGAAAGGGGCAATCATAAAAGTTCTAAAGGAAAAATAATTTACGGAGTTTTACAAGGTTCATCCCTAGGTCCAATTCTATTTTTAATATATATCAATTCAATTACAAATTTAAGTCTAAAAGGTGAAATAAAATTATTGGCTGATGACACAACAATAGTTTATTTTGCAAATAATTATTCCCAAATTTATTTATCTAAATATTATTTAAAAATTGCTCTACTCTTACAAATTAACAATTAACTATAATAAATCATCTTATATTTTTATTAATAAAAAGAAAATTAATGAAAAAATAGATCCAATCAAATTTAATAACAATGAAATTAAATATACAAATTTTATAAAATATTTGAGATTATAGATCGATGAAAGATTAAGATGGGATAAACATATTAAACATTTAAGAAACTCTATTTTTCCTTTAATCGGTGTTCTTTACAAAATAAGACATCACATACCGTTAAAACACCTAAAAAAATTTATTATACATGATATCTATTTGGGGGTTTGCAAATAAAACTACAATAAAACCATTAAAAAAACTACGATATAAAGCAATCAAATGCATTCATAAATTTCCATTCTTAGAACCCACAGAAAACGTTTATAAACCAAAGGGCTACCTTGATATTAACAATCTACATATTTTAAAATTAGCCATTTTAATTCATTCAATTTACTGTGAAAGTTAAAAATCTAACATTAAGTTAATTACAAGTAATATTTTGGTAAAATATCAATTATTTGTGATAGAATTAATATATACAATAGAATCCCAGAAGAAATAAAAAATAAGAATATAAAAATTAAATTTAAAAAAGATTGTATTCTCGGTTTTAAAGGAATTATTGTTATTATTAGTACTTTTTTATTATATCTTTTTTTTTTTAAAATGGCAATTTATTTAATAATTTATTTATTACGATTTTTACAATTAATATAATTTAAATTTATTAATATCTATAAATATTTAGTTACTGCATGTTGTACCCAAATATTTATAATGTTTTTTTTTATTCCCCGAAATAAGCTACTTAAGTTGGTTGGGAATAAATACTTATTACTAAAAAAAAAATGTTTGACGTCAAAAAACGGCGTTTTGGCTTTCTGAAGTTATGTTCTATGTGCGATTTGCTCCTTATCTACCGCCTTTCTAAAAAGTGTCGTAGTATTAACACTATACCATTGTCTAAGATTTTTAAGCCATAATATTCCTCAGCGACCCTGACCGCCTTTAATTTTTTCTTTTATTATAAAATTTAATTACCTGTTAAAAATTTTCCTCAGTGTGCTCTCGATGTCGGTACTTGAAAGAATTTTCGTTTGCATGCGGTGGAGAGTTTGATAGTGTGTACGTAGACCGAATGCATCAGCCAAAAAATATGTAGAAACTAGCCAGGTCCGATTTTTCTTCTTATTACCCACATAGCATTTATACATACATAGCACATACATACCATATTCCAAAAGGACTACACCATATGCTAAGCATGTCCCAAAAAAGCATTGCACACTTTCTGAGCACATGCTGAGAACAGGTTACAGATACACCGTAATAGATGTAAAATATGTGCTTAGAATATTCCTAGGTCAATTCTTACCACATGCCTAGTATGTACTGAGCACATATCCACAGAACGTGCTCAAAATGTACTCACTATATTCTCTAGGTATGTACTTGTCATATAATGATCATGTACATAGTATGTGCTTTGGCACTTCTATACACATACACTGAGAGAAAGGATATTAGCCTTTATAAACCAGTTGTATACTATTTGGGACAATACCACTTCCTTAATAGTAGGTATATAAAAATCTTTTACCCATTATAAAAAAAATGTATTGTCCCAAACAGTCAACTGGTGTATAAATGCCAATATCATTTATCTCTATGTAAAATGAACATCTCAGAAATATGCTACAATTTCGTGCAGACATCTTCCGTTATATATTTAAAATCGAAAAAAAAAATAGATTTGCATAAAATAATATATTTAAAGTCAGTCTAAATATGTATTACAAAAAAATTTGTTTGAATGATAAGAAAACTTATAAATACATTGTTGAGCAAAATTAATATATGGAATAAAAATAAAACAAACCTTGAATACCAACAATTTTAAATATAACACATGCACCTAGCATCAATTATAAAAACTAAAACTTTTTTAAGAAGGGCGACTAGTAAAACAAACATTATGGAATATTTGAAAAATATTAATAAAAATACCTGTCAAACAAGTTTTCCCTAAAACTGCCCCTTTGAAAAAAAGCTATACACAAAATTTCAATTTTTATAATTACCTATAATTAAGATTTTGCCATTTTTGTTGCATATTATATTATGCTAGTTCTGCCAACTGTGTAATATACTAAATCGCAACAGAAAAGTTACTTAAAACCAAAACTTTATCTTAAGGATTAAACCGAACCAAATATAAAAAATACTTTAATGTTTTATAAGTTATAACCTCCCTACTCAGAAAGCAAAACCTAAAACATTTATAAGGTTTAAAACACAGCTCATGTCACAAAGTTTGGAATGTAAAACTAATATACTAGTTAAAAACTAACAACAAAAATAATGTGAAAGAAAATAAAAATTCTTGTAAAACAAAAAAACTAAAATCATATTCTTAATGAAGTCTCACTTTTCATAGAAACAATTTAGTACAGACCATATTAGACTCTATTGCTCTCCACCTGGGTTTTCTCTGTTCAACATTTCCTTGTTTAATCTTTCCTTAGCTTTTACTAGCCATTGTTTTATTATGTCAATAATCTGAGCTTCAGAAATGTCTAGATAATGTTTTTTCATGGCTTCTATAAAAAAAAATATTTAATATTAATTTGGGCAAATATTTCTTATTTTTTTTATTACAAAACAATATATGCATGTATGCTAGAACAAATTTCATATTTTATTTATATTGTGTTATTATTATTATTTTTCTACCGCCTCCCACCAACATAGCTTTTCCTCTAGAATTAAAAAAACATTGAGAGGAACTCAAATTTAAAATTTTTTAGAATTTTTAAATATATTTACCCCCATACCATCCCCCTCACCGTAATTTTTTCTTCTAAAATAAGGAAGTTTTTATTAAAACATAAATCTGAAACTCCAGCTTTTGATCGAAAGTTATAAATTTTAAAATATATCAATCCCCTCCTTAGAACATTGAACTACTAGAAGGAGCGTTTTTTCAGACGCCAGTGCTTCCAACCGAAAAGTTCAAAATGAGTTCAAGATCGATTCCGATGTGAATCCAGGTATGCACGCACTATACCAACCAGTCGGCTTTTGGTTGCGTCACGGTTGGCAGCGCTGGCGCTGCCTACCTAAAATGCCATGTGCTAGTTTTAATTTCTTGAAAGCTTCCTTCTTCTTCTTCTTCTTCTTCTTTCAATCCTCTGCAGCTCATATACCTAAAAACATAATTCCTCTGGGTGACTCCATTTAATTTATTACGTAAAAATAGGAATAGGAATAGAATAGGCGGCAAGTATGTTGGCAACCCTAACCTTTTTCTGGTTTGTTAAAAAATTCCTTAAATAGCCTTTTTTATTTCTCTTCGAAGACATTGCGGCAAAAACAAGGAATATAAAAAAAAACAAGAAATCTAACTTACCTCGCCAACCACTGAAAATCTAAGTTATCGTAGTAACATTTTAGTGATTAAACAACTATAGTAGAAGAATAGCGTAACTTGAGCTCTTCTGCAGCCACATCACGAGAAAAATCAACAAAAAAACGAAGTTTTAGAAAAAAAGTACCAATGCCAATATAAAAAAATACCAAAGGTAAAGAATAAAAACAGAAGCACATCTTTGGTTGGAGCAACGTCACAAATCACCATGGACTAACGAACGAATTGGTTTACTCTGCACGGCACGTCATAGAATCGGGCGTATTTATAAGAACTCTCCAACGCGCATGTAAAGTAATCGTTGCCTCCGCCTGGAATTCATTTACATCAAATTACATATTTGCTTCGTGTAAGTGAAAAATATTAGGATATGCCACCATAACTTATGAACGCGGCAAGGAGGGAGGGTAAAAGTGTTACAAGGATGAAAGGGTGATTTGCAACTACATTACATTTTTTATTCAAAAATGCAGGAAAAAAATTAAATAACCAATATTTTAAATTAATTGGCAGTCGATTGGCAGGTATTTACAGGAAATGAAAAACCCGCCGGTTCCCACCTGTGCGTGTGCGCTCACTCTGTCTAAAAAAATGCACCACGTGACTCTGGAATTTAAAACCATGTCGCGTCACGTGGTGCGTTTTTTGAAACAGGATGCATATATGGGCACGCAGTAAAACGGGTATTTTATTGAAATGTTTCAAATTAAATGTAACATAATTCGAGGGAGGTAGGAGTTATTGGACGATCTCCAAGTGTAGAAATATGTGACAAGACGGAAGAAGAATATTCTTAACACATGCTATGCATATACCCAAAAGAATATCCATACTATAAAAAACTAATTATTACTTGCGCGTGCGTGCAAAACAACCGTGCCCACCATATGCTTGAAAAATCGCATCATGTGAGGGGGCATGGATTTGGAGTTGTTTTGAAAATGTATGTGATTTTTGAAACAGGGTAAGCATATTATAATTGCGTAAAACGGATATGTACTTCATTGAATTGTTTCACTGATGATCTTAATGTTTTCAGAAATGTTATAAGACGCATCTGATTTTTTCTAAATATTTATATACTTAGTATGTACTATAAATATTCTTAAAAATATACTTTTTGTGTTCTCTTTTGGAATATGCTTAGCACGAGTACAAAAGAAAATTTTTAATTGGTATATACTTATATCATACGCTATACAAGTAGAACAAATAATGTTATCAAGAGCTATATAATTAGCACATGCTATGTATGTACCTAAAAGAATGTTCTTTAAAGTACATTTAGCGCATGTTCTTAGCATGTAAATGTACTTTTAATGCTATGTGGGTAGTGAGGATAACCATTTATTAATTTTAGAGTTCGTTTAATTATAATTATAAAGTGGAATAGTACACAAGTCCTGCAACTAATCGAACTTTGTAAAGAACATGAATGCATTTAGAACCAGAAAAGGTGAATTTCTGTTCGTTTGGAAAAAAACGCTGGAATAATGAGTTGAGAATTTTTTTTTTTGAAAGTTAAAAATCTAACATTAAGTTAATTACAAGTAATATTTTGATAAAATATCAATTATTTGTGATGGAATTAATATATACAATAGAATCCCAGAAAAAACAAAAAAAACTTTAAAAAAATCTTTTAAAATAATGTTATTATTGTATTCTCGGTTTTAAATGGAATTATTGTTATTATTAGTACTTTTTTATTATATCTTTTTTTTTTAATGGCAATTTATTTATTAATTTATTTATTACGATTTTTACAATTAATATAATTGAAATTTATTAATATCTATAAATATTTAGTTAACGCATGTTGTACCCAAATATTTATAATGTTTTTTTTATTCCCCGAAATAAACTACTTAAGTTGGTTGCGAATAAATACTTATTACTAAAAAAAAAATGTTTGACGTCAAAAAACGGCGTTTTGGCTTTCTAAAAAGTGTCGTAGTATTAACACTATACCATTGTCTAAGATTTTTAAGCCATAATATTCCTCAGCGACCCTGACTGCCTTGAATTTTATCTTTTATTATAAAGTTTAATTACCTGTTAAAAATTTTCCTCAGTGTGCTCTCGATGTCGGTACTTGAAAGAATTTTCGTTTGCATGCGGTGGAGAGTTTGATAGTGTGTACGTAGACCGAATGCATCAGCCAAAAAATATGTAGAAACTAGCCAGGTCTGATTTTTCTTCTTATTAGTGAGGATAACCATTTATTAATTTTAGAGTTCGTTTAATTATAATTATAGAGTGGAATAGTACACAAGTCCTGCAACTAATCGAACTTTGTAAAGAACACGAATGCATTTAGAACCAGAAAAGTTGAATTTCTGTTCGTTTGGAAAAAACGCTGGAATAATGAGTTGAGTATTTTTTTATATAAACTACCCTCAATAGGGTCGTAATAAAATGCGTCCCTCCTTCTCTTTAAAGTATGTAAAAATCTCGAGACAGTATTAAACCGTGGAAAATGCAAATTTGTTAGAAAGCAGGGCAAAGCGTTGGCAAACTCACCGGGGGCGATCAGTGACACAGTGGCATTTTGAGTGGCCTCATTTACGTGACTTTTTTTTTGAATTTTAGGAGATTTGAATAAAAATGTCAAGAGAAAGTCATTCACATTTTCATGTAGCCTCAAAATGTATTTGATTTCAATTCCTATGTATAACTATGAGATACTATAATGGCTCTGCCCTTGCATTTTGCGAAAAAAAAGTCGTAGTGATAATAACTCTCTTAATCCAGTTAGCCTGAAAAAAATGAAGAGCTAAAAACTCTTCTGGGGGCAAGCTTGATTTTAACATTATGTTCTTTGTTTTCTAAACAACTAAGAAAAGTAAATATATTATAAATACGAAACAAAACTGTATTCCAGAAAATCTTAAAAATGTTAATAAATTTAATAGACATATTACAAACTTGTGTTCAAATAATCAACCACCAAATATTGAATTCTTAAATTTCAACCAAAAAAATTCTTTGACGGTACTGGAACTGTTTAGATTTAGTACGGTTACTGTAGCAAAAGTTGCGCGTATTATCCTGGGTATAAAATCAAATGCTTTTGGTAAGGATGGCCTTAATATAACTATAATTTCTTTTATCACACATATTCGTGTATGACTGAATCATAGTTTCCGGACTGCTGGAGCTATGCGAAAGTCATTCCCTTAACAAAAATTAAAAATGCAACTGACTTTAATCAATCGCGTTATTTTACCCACATAACTGACGTAATCGATGACATAGTATCGGAACAAGATAAGACCCAGGCGAAGTATCATTGGACTATACAAAGGCTTTTGATATGATTAATCATGATATTTATGTTTACTATATAGGTTGCCATGACACTCAGTTAAGCCTAGTAAGATACTATTTAACAGGTCGTACACAAAATGTTGCATTTGAAAATAAAGATATATATATAGTATTGTTTCAGGTGTGACTCCGGGAAATATTTTAAAACCTTTGCTCTATAAAATTTATAATATTAATATTGTAAAATCTCTATAGCTTTGCTAGCTTTGCGATTATTATACATATTCATTTTTCTTCACGAAGCGCAACTGGCCAATACACGGATCAATTCCTATCTTTCTGAATCGGTTGCCATACATATATATTAATTTATCTGCCACCATACAACCCTGCATAAATAATAACAATATAATTAATTTATCGGCCAAGAATTTTAATCTTACTATGATACTAAATTAAATTTTAATAACCATATTAACTTATGTTTGAAAGTTTGACACAATGATGTGTTTCAAATTAACTCTCTAATTCGGACCTCCATTGTCTATATTTTATTTATACACGACGTTTCTATCAGTAGAATCTCTGATCGTCGAGAGTTTGCACCTGAAGATGATCAGAGATTTTACTGATCGAAACGTCGCGGATAAATAAAATATAGACAATGGAAGTCCGAAACACAGAGTTAATTTCAAACACATCATTGTCTCAAATTTTCAAACCAACACAATTATTTCTCTTTGAGTGTGAGGAAAATACATTAAAACATTTTACTCAATAATTTTATTCAAGTTTATTTATTTACTTATTATTTATATTATAGTTATTAGAAAAAGTGCCATTGTTGTCACTACTTAAATTTATAACGTAAAATAGTGTACGTACTATGTGCGTAGTCTTTTGCACGTACAAAGTACGTCCCTAATTGGTCCCGGGACGTACCGACGAAAAATGGACATAAAATGACTGATGCCTTCAGTCGATTGCAGTTGGTTCGTTTTTTACATTTTCTGCATCTTGAAGTATGCCTGTCAGAATTAATTTTTTTTGATTCAAATGTCACCAAAACAACTTGAAAAAGAACGAGAGTTTTTGACAATGATAAATAAATGCTTAAACAACTGGTTAGTTACCATAGCAACTTCATAGGCAATATGATGAATAGAGCTTTCAAATTACAGGTTTTTAATGGTTTTCCATGATTTTGACATATCAATGCGGAAAAAATTTTCCGCACTAAAAACCGTGGAAATAGTTATTTACCTAACAATGCGTTAAGTGGTACTTTTCCGCACGCGACGGGAGTTGCACGAACGACGCGGAGCGGACTTCGGGCAAGCCGTCCATCTTATTTATCAAAAAAAATGTACGCAAAAAATAGTTATATAAATCATTTAATTAGTCCTAAATATCTTTATTTTTAACAATACAAAAATTGTGCGGAAAAGTAACTTTTCACTACTAGTACGGAAAAGTAACTTTTCACTACTAGTGCGGAAAAGTAACCTTTTAGCACTAGTGCGGAAAAGTTACTTTTTAGCACTAGTGCGGAAAAGTTACTTTTCAGCACGATTTTACTTTTCTGCACGATTTTTTTAGTACTGTGCCTACATGCGAATTTTTAAGTTTAATGGTTAAGGCTAAAAATAATATATTAATAAATCTAAAAATAGTACCCATAGATAGTAATTAGATTTAAAGTATATCTTGAATTAAAATATTGACCTTTATGGTGAAAATCGTGCGTTGCATTAAAAGTCGTGCGGAAAAGTAAAAATCATGCGGAAAAGTAAAATCGTGCGGAAAAGTACACGTTTTAAAACTAAAAGTAACTTTTCCGCACGATCGTAGGAAAATGTGATTTTCCGCACACTTGAAAAAATAAATTTTTGGATATTCCTTTATAAAAACAAAATCAATGGTCGTAAAATATACCCTATGATTTTTTTATGAAAATCGCGTAAACTTCCCTAAAAGTAATTAAGATTGAGGCGCCAGAGTGCGGTGTCGGGATCGTGATTTTTAAGGATGATAACAAAGAGATATATGAAAGAAATTAAAAATAAAAGAAACATCTGTCCCTCAAAAAAGTACGTACATTCTTTAATTAAAAATAAAAAGGAGCTTTTATAATATATTTCAAAAAATTGCCACCTTTTAGGTAACTGCCTATTTACTCAGTTAATTCAAATGTTTAAGTATATTTTTAGGATCTTAACGAAAAAGAGCTTAGGTGTAAAGTAAATAATATAATTTAAAAAAAATAAGAGTAACCTGTGAAAAAAAATTAAATATTTGAAAAATCTAGTTATTATTTTAAAAGATAATTTAGTATGATTTTCTCAAAACTTTCTTTTATGATGCACTTAAGGGATGATTTTGGACACAAAAAAAAGGAAAGGAGGGCCGCGCAGGGGCTGGGCCGTTACGTTTTTTAAAGAGCACCCAAATGGTCCAAGACCGCGTTAGCATATTCAGGGGAATTTTTCCGAATGAAGCTGGATTTTTGACAGATGTTAATTTACCCCTATAGTAGGTTGTAAAAAAAAGTTTCCCTCTAAGGGATCCTTGCTTTCTTCGCCATCTTGAATTAAAGATGGCTCACAAAAGTATTAAATAAAAAATTATCAGAACTTCGCTTGTAACTATTTTTACTTTTAATTTGATACACAATTGCGTTGTTTCTTAACTTCCCAAAAAACAATGAAATTATAAGCCGTGGTAATAAAGTTTTTGTTTTTTTCTTGATTTGATATTTTTAATAATAACGCTAAAGCTTCTTTTCATCAATAGGTCTCGAAGAAAATCTAATTAAATCTATCTCAGGTAGCTCCAAATAATTCGCTTTTCATTTCCTTAGTTTCCCGATGTTGGTATTGTTTGAAATGATTTTCGTTCATTTCAATCGCAGGGAAGATTACTTCAAAAACTGTTTTTCGAAATCATCGTTATAGGAACTTAGAGAATAATCAAAAGCATCTCGCGGGCTTTCATACAGCAAGAATTTTCGATCTGACTTTTGGTAATTTTGTTTCTCCCTAAAAAGACAGGTGTTGACAAAAGACCTAGCATAGACAATGATGTATTTAAAATTAACTCTGTGTTTCAGACTCCCATTGTACATATTTCATTTCATTTATACACGACGTTTCAATCAGTACAATCTCTGATCGTCTTCAGGTGCAAACTACAATCTATTTCTAAGGCTACGTACTTATATACTATGGTAAAGCACTCAACCGTGAAGTTTAAGAAGATGGGAGGCTTCCAAATATTTGGAATTTCAACACTTGGTTTACTGAAAATGCCCAATAAAGACAGCTTCAAGGAATTTTCGTTTATTTCCGTCTGACTTCTTGTGCAAAACCTTTGCTTCTGTCCACTTAATTCGGTGTTGTTTTGACGATGCGTGTTCGGCGATTCCTGATTTCGTTGTTTCACCTCTTTGGCTATTCGTCTGATGTTCCTTAAGCCTAACAGATAGTTATCTTTTTGTTTCACCTATGGATGATTCACCACACTCACAAGGAACTTGGTAAATGAATTCCTTATTTTGTTTATTCTCCGGTTTTGTTTTACTAAGAAGGCTAGAATTGTATTATGAGATTTAAAAGCTGTTTTTATATTAAAGTTGTTTGCTACTTTTCGAATTTTCTCTGATACTCCTTTAATGTATGGAATTGTAAGAATTGCTTGATTTTGGTCTTGTAATCTCTGTCCTGTTTGCTGAAATTTTGATATAGTATCTGTTATAAGTTTAAGGCTGTAACCATTCTGCTGCAGATCCTTCTTAATGTTTCTTATTTCGATTTTTAAGTCATGAGAATTGTTACAAATTTGAACGGCTCTGTTATACAAAGTTTTTATGATGCCTCGTTTGGTTGTAGCAGAATGATTTGAACCTCAAATGATTTAAGTATTGTCCTGTGTGAGTGGGTTTACCATAGGCTGTTGTTCTGAAGTCGCTTTCTTCTCGTTTGACAAGTACATCAATAAAAGGAATTTGACAATTTTGCTCCATTCCATTGTGAATTTAATGGCGGGTCTTATGTTATTTAGGTGGTGAAGAAATTCTTAAAGTTGTTAGTCATTCCCGGCCCAGACAATAAAAGTATTGGTGTATAGACTTTCGACATCAAAACTGACAAATCTATCCTTGGGTCCTAAAATAAAAAATTTAAAAATTTTAACAAAATGGTTGGAATTTTCTACAAATGAAGCAGTCTTGCCTGCAAGAGGTTGAAGTGTTGATATTCCAAATATTTGGAAGCTCTTCCTTGGGTGGAGCCATTTTCTTAAACTTCACAGTTGAGTGCTTTCCCATAGTATTGAAGTACATAGCCTTAGAAATAGATTGTAATTTGCACCTGAAGACTATCAGAGATTATACTAATCGAAACGTCGTGTATAAATAAAATATAGAAAATGGAAGTCCGAAACACAGAGTTATTAGTGCTACAACGCGGCAGTGGCCGCGCGCCGGCTTCCTTTGCACTTTGAACTATTGAACTGTCTTATTCTTTCATATATCACGCTCTTTGTCCAAACAGAGAACAAGCTTTATGAAAGAAAAGGAGGACAATCTTTGCAATATACGTATTGAGTATGATGATTGATTGGTACGGCGTCTTTGTCAGATAATTTAGAATGACGTGTCGTTTTTATTAATCTTGCAATATGAAGAAGAAAGGGTCAAGTAAAGTAAATAATATTATTCCTTTTTAACTTTTTTCGCACTTTAATTTAATCCAGCACGTTTTATCGCGCCTTGCCAGTACCAAGTATTATAAAGGTGCCCCAGTTATTAAGCCGAATATGTAACCTTTTGAAAATTGGTACCTAATATTTTAAATAAAAAAAGTTTGGTCGTTTAGACTGTAAATAATGATTTTTTTTAAACTTACGATATATGTAAATTTGACTTTCGGAGGAGGAGAAAGTTAATTTAAACCAATGCGCCCCCCCCCAAGACGGAATCCTAAAGCCGCCACTGGTTGGGTCAGTGGCGTATAGTTTTCTTTCATTTTACTTTTATCATGTGTGCCGATATTTTTGTTATAAAGATTTCATAAAACTTTATTTTGTCACGCTTTTTGGCCCTTACAGACTCATGAACACGCAACCAAAACCGTTAATGTGAAAGCAAAATAACGTCGCGTTTTTTTAATGTGCAGTGGAATGACGCGCTGATGAATTCTGAAATCGCTAAAACTCTTGTATATGCGTTTTTGAACAATAGCGTCGTTATTTTTCAGTATAAAAAAGTTTAAAAATATTTTATTTATTTAAAACTTTCTACCCAGTCATCAGGTTCCAATCTCAATTCTTCTAAAAGATGAACGTGAGAAAGTGTTTGTCGTTTTAAAAACCAATTTTTAGACCAATATCGACGCTTTTTCGTCCTTTTCTTTCCTTTTTTCTTCAGCACATAGGTGCACGTCACTGCCGCTACACCCAAATATTCCTCATCCGACAACTTCGTATCACTAACCTAAAGAATGACAATTTTGAGCTAACGTCTGAGGGTAAAACGACGTGCACATTGTTGCTTGCGCATTCATGTACGTACGCACATGTTTTCATACCATCACGTCCGTGTGTAAAGGCCTAATAATTTTAGGGATAAAAATATCACTTTAATGAACGCATCAATTCAAAATATTTCTCCGAATTTCCAGCCTTGTCTAAATAAAGATATATTTTAAAATAAAGAAAGAAGTTAAAAAAACCTCCAAATCAGTTACTTCAACCGAAAAGAAACTAAAAAATAAAAGATTAAAAGATCTTTGGGTGGAAATAACGAAAATTCAAACTTGAATAAGCATCCCACAAGGAACACATAAGGATCAAATCGAAAAGAGAAATGATTAAACGATGTTTCGCCTTGGGTAACCAGCGTAGGCTCATCAGTGGTTCCACTAGTCACCCGTCCCATACATTATTAAACACCATCATACACTTTCATTTTCAACTTTGAATCACTTACAAATAGGCATCGTTCCGCACTGGTACTTATACAAGTTACCTGATACGGATTCGACCTGGCGGCGTGTTAATATTTCCAAATTAGTTACTTCAATCGAAAAGAAACTGAAAAAAGATCTTGGGTGGAAATAACGAAAATTCAAACTTGGATGAGCATCCCACAAGGACCAAAGCGAAAAGAGGAATGATTAAACGATGTTTCGCCTTGGGTAACCAGCGTAGCCTCATCAGTGGTTCCACTGGTCACCCGCACCATACATCATTAAACACCATCATACACTTTGATTTCCAAATTTGAATCACTCACAAATACGCATCGCATTTTAACTTCTTTCTTTGTTTTAATTGTCTTAGGAGCATAATCCTATTGGAAATATTAACACGCCAGGACGAATGCGTATCAGGTAACTTGGATAATTACCATTGCGGAACGATGCCTATTTGTGAGTGATTCAAATTTGGAAATCAAAGTGTATGATGGTGTTTAATGATGTATGGGGCGGGTGACCAGTGGAACCACTGATGAGCCTACGCTGGTTACCCAAGGCGAAACATCGTTTAATCATTTGTGTTTTCGCTTTGGTCCTTTGTGTGTTCCTTGTGGGATGCTCATCCAAGTTTGAATTTTCGTTATTTCCACCCAAGATCTTTTGATCTTTTGTTTTTCCGGAAATTGCCATAATACCATTCCCCAACCAATCCCTTCTCGTTCCCCAAATCCATCACGCAGTCCATTACCTTGAAAACGTGGTGTGGGGCACATGAAAAAAATTATGGTTATGTAAAACTCGTAATAAATAAGAGGATAGAAAACAGAAAATTCACATTAAAAAGTTTTTGTTTAGTTTCTTGATTGCAGAGATTTTATTTTTTAGCACTTTATCAGCGACAAACTTTAGTCATTATTTTGGTCTAAATGTGTTTTTAAGGTCATTTTACTGAAGAAAAAGTGAAAAAATAAACTATAAGTAGATAAGAAAAACTGGTTAAAGTTAAAGAGGACCTTCATTTTTAACATTGGCGGACATTGTTGTAAAAGTTCTATAAGCTTTACCACTTTAGAGCCTTCTTTTTCCCCTAAATATTGACTCTTATAACAGCACAGCGCTTTGAAAAGTAAACAACTTTTAAAAACCAGCTTTTCGGAAACTTTATGAAAACGTAAGTAGTGAAGTTTCTTCTTAGATAACCACTTAAATAGTTTATAAAACCTGTACTTTAACGGTAATGGGGCTTAATAGAAAATTTATATGATATACCTACCCTTTTAACCAAAAAACTCTTTTGTTAAAAAAGATATTAAATAAACTTCTAATTTTGGGCAGAAATCATATTTAGATTTATATGCCCTCTGCTTAAGGGTGTCATGAAAACGACGGGGCTACTATTTCTAAAAAAAACAAGAAATAAGAGTCCTTAAAAATCTTACCCTGTGTCCGTAGGTATGGGAAGTGAAAGACTAGCTGAGGTTCTTCTTACTAGGTGGAACGCACCTCAAACATTTTATTTCGATTCTATCTAATCCAAATTTTAGATTTTTTTTCTGCCAACGTAGAAATAAGCTCCTTATAATCTAAACTATTTACTATGGGGTTCGTGCGTTAAAAAAATGCCGATTTTATTATTTTCTTATATTTTTGCGAACATTAAATAGTTACGTCGAGCCCCATTGACCGACTCGAAAAAAAAATTCGGATTTACGTGCTGCTTATTGCTAATTATGTGCTAAAAACCAAATTTTTGTGCTAAATCAGAAAGTACGAGCCACACCTCCCACCTTAAATTAATACTTGATTTCAAAATCGACCGCATTCAATTTTTGTGCACTTTATGTGCTTTCGAAAGCTCCTAGTTCGGCAGTCCGCACTGCAAATCTGCGGCAGATAGCGCTATTTTCTTAATCGGGACCCAACCCAAGTGATTGAGCACACAAATATTGAATCAAACAACCAGGGTCATTCTCCACTTAATTTATTGAAAACCAACATGTTTCGGCAGTATAAACTGTCATCATCAGGGTTTCTAGCTTGAGCTGCAAAATGGCGGTCTCTCTGCAAAGAGAACTAAATAGTGTCAGGCATCCATTGTGTGGAGTGGAGAAGAAAAGAAAAAACTTTACTTTATTAAGCTATTAATTTAAAAAAAAAATAAAACTAAAGACCCTCCCAACAACTTATCCTGGGCGAGTCAGGTATTTAATTTATCCAGGACCTGACGCTATTTAGTTCTCTTTGCAGAGACACCGCCATTTTTTAGCTCAAGCTAGAAATGATGATGACAGTTTATACTGCCGAAACATGTTGGTTTTCAATAAATTAAGTGGAGAACTCTGGTTGTTTGATTTAAGTATCATCTTCACCCAAGATGGACTGCTTCAACAATACAAAAATCTTGTTTTTGACACATAGTCCGCGTAGGTTTTTGCATAAGGCACACTAGAAACTCGCTAAGGGCCCGGGCCATCAATGGGCCCGTAGGGCCCGGTTCTAAAAGTTAATTGAGTGCAAAAATGCTGAAATATATGTGTTTTTAATCGTGAGCATTTTTCTGAAAACGATTACTATTACCAGTTAATAGCTGCGTTCGGTATTTGCCTCCCCAGTAAACACCGTTAAGTAGAAATTACGTAAAATTTACATAACAAATTTACCTTGTTACGTAAATTTAAGGTCACAATAAGGTAAAATTTAAGTCAAATTAAGGGGCGAAAATTCTGCATAATGCCATGCGCAAAGCCCACACAATTGTTACATAAATGTGATGTAAATAAAATGATATACCTTTTACATAAATATTACATCAATGTTTCGTAAAAGTTAAGTAAAAACTACGTAAATTTTACATAACGGGTTTATCTTGTTATGTAAATTTAAGGTCACATAGAGGTCACAATTATTTATTAACAAGGTAAAATTTGGGTCACATTAATGTGCAAAAACACTGCATAATGCCATGCGCATGTAAATAAAATGACATACCGTTTACATAAATATTACATCCATGTTACGTGAGAAGTAAGTAAACACTAAGTATATTTTACATCACAGGTTTACTTTGGTATGTAAATTTAAGGTAGAATTTAAGTCACATTAATCTGCATGACATGCGCAAAGCGTCAACTATCTAAGTCCGACATGAGCATGCAGCTTGAGGCAGGCCAACGTAGGTGATTTACGAAGGTCCGTCGGTGGTTGCTTGACACGGCCCGACATTGCCAAACTACAAAGTTAACCAGACTGGCTGGTTTAAGTAGCAGAAAAGGTTATACTGATAGAGAAGTACCACCATCTTATCAACACCTCAAACTCCGTATTCTGATTTTGAAATGTCTTTGCTCTTTATATATATAATATTATCATCCACTGTTACATGGAACAAAGTGACATTAGCGCCATCTCTACCTACTAAGAAGAAACTATTAATCTAATATTACATAAAGTATTTTATGTAACAGTTATGTAACATTTGAAATCTAAACTTACGGTTCAATTGACTATATAATAATTATGTAAAATATAAAACTTTAATGTGACATAAATGTGATATAATTATTACATAAAACATTTTGTGCAACATAATATTTATGTAAATTTCAAATTTTAAATTGACGTAAATCATGTTATAGAGCGTTTAAGTAATTTAGTTAATATAAATATTACATAAAATATTTTGTATAATAGTTACGTAACATTTTAAATTTAAATGTAATGTCTAAATTGTTACATAATGATTATGTAAATTTTATTAGTTTCATTTAAAGTAGATCATTTTTATGTAACGTTTACATATAATTTTTTATGTAATAGGTATGTGACATTTTTTATGTAAAATTAAGATCCCACTATTTACGTAATATTTACGTAAATTATAAGAATTTATTTATAAAGACGTATTATTTACGTAAAATTAACATTGTTATGATGAATATTAAATTTATAATCAAAGTTTTGACGTAATGTTTACATAATTTTTTTTATAAAAAATTTTTTATGTGAGATTTTCGTAAATATATACATACATAAATATATGAATTATATAGCTATTAGGTTAAAGTAACAAGTGTGTTTACTGGGTCGTGGACGCGATGGATTTTTGATCACATGATCACAGATTAATCTAGATTTATCGCAATTAACGAACGCTCTGGATCGATTGCCAAGTTTTTTGCTTAAAACATAATGCATTTTAAGGACGCGCGCATCAACGTCGATTTTTGGTGGCACTTTATGGCCAACAAATCACTTTTAGACGATGAAGGAATCTCTAGTTTACTGCAAGGCTATGTTGAGAATAGAAAAGAACATAAATTAACTTTTTTTCTATTATCTAGCTGAATAGCAGTTATTTTCTGACAATAAAGTTTGATTTTGACCCCTGTTAAGAAAATCATACCCGAAAATTCTAAACACACTTAACCTCACAATCCCAAATTAATCTGTTTCGTCGGCCAAAAACCATCGAGCGTGCGGATTTACGTCCAACTGATTGGAGCTGCATTACCGAACGGTTCGGATTTACCTCCCCTACATCTATACGTAATAAACGAACAAGTCAGATTAGAAAGAACAGTCTTACGTAAATACCGAACGGAGCTAAGATCTTCTTATAAAAATAGACAATACAGATTTTCCTGTCTCTTCCTATATCAAACTTTAGTAGATAAAGATCTTTTTCTGCGTTGGATAGGGTAAAAAATGAGCACCGCGCAAGCTTTGGACAAGAAAAGTTGGATGCACTTTCTATCCTCTAGCTCGAAAACAATTTTTATAAGAACACCTAGTTATAAATGCTCTTCTAGCGATTTTAGGAAAGAGGTTTTGAGGCGAATCTTTAATGATTTTTTACGGATTTTACTTTCTTGTTTGCAAAAAGGTGCCACAAGTGATACTTTCTCATAAAAAAATACTTGGTAGGCCCTGGGCCTCCAGTTTATCATGGGCAGAAAGTCCGTAAAAAATCATTCTTTAGTGATTTTTTACGGACTTTCCGCCCATGATAAACTGGAGGCCCAGGGCCCACTAAGCTTTTAGTTTTTTAAAACCTCTTCACTAAAGCCTCTAGAGGCACCATTCCATTTAAAGAATCCACCCTGTATATAGAGGTGAATATAAAAGTGTTAGAATATATTCTTTTTATGTAAAAGTAGATATATAAGTTTTTTAACGTTTTTTTATCCAGGTTCGGGAGTGGGGGAGGGGCCCGCTTTTGCAATGGTACTAAGGGATTGGATTTTTGCCATATGTCAAATTTTAAGTCGCTGTAGAAAAGTTTCAACTTTTGTCTATAAAAACAGGGAAAAATTATATATGTATATATATAGAATTATACAAGGTGAATTATTTAAATGGAACAGTGCTTCTAGCGACTTTAGGGAATAGGTTTTAAAAAAAGCTAAAAGCGATTCTTTAGTGCCTTTGACGAACTTTGCCCCCGTGTTAAAAACAAATTTTAGGGCCCCAACTGGAGGCCCAGACACTTTCTTGGAAAGCTTGTTAAAAAAGAAATTTAACGCATAAGTTTTTGCTACATCTGTCAACCAATGTGTCACAAATTTAAGAAAACTTATTTTTTTGTCAATTCTATATATTTCTCTATTTACTAAGCGGAATAAAGAAAATACCACACAAGAACAGTATCGGCGTCCCATTTGGGGACTTCACTGAAGGCCCCGGGCCTACTAAAATTTTTTTCATGAGGAGGTACCATATATTATGAGGTTAAATATAGGCCTTTCCCAGGCCAAACTTGTAAGCGAGATCTAAAATATAGCAGGCCATGGAGCCGTCTTAGATCCGCGTCTTTGCACATGCGCGAAAATTTTACGAGGCGCCATTTTTGTCGATTTGTTTCGATGGCACATAGTCGTTTTCCGCGTTTTCGTTTATGCAAATTTTTTTGTTGTGATATTTTAATCTTTGGTTACGCGAAAGTTTTTAGGAGTTATAATAAAAACTGTTTATATCTTGGAGTCTAAGATGTCGCCGCATAAAAAGACGTGCTGTGTTTGTGGATGCCGCCAGACAACAAAAGTGAAGTTCCACAGGTTGGTAGCTATTTTTTCTTAAAATTTGAAGGAAAAAAAGTGAAAATACCTCAAAATTATTTCTATTCATATATTTATTTATCTACAAATAGAAAATACTGATTTTCTAAAAACGTAAACAAATAGAAAAATTTTGACAACTGCACAGCAGTCTTTCTGGATTTTGGTTGATTAGCCCATGACGATGCCAGAAAGAGACAATAAGAGTCATAAAAGAGTAAAAGAGAAAGGTATAGGCATATATATAGGACATCCTGCTTACAAAGTTGTGTACGTCGAAAGCATTGCAAAGGCGTATATTTAAGCTCATACATATATGGGAGGTACCATTTGTGATACATGAAAAGCTTGTTAAAAAAGAAATTCAATTAAATAAATTTTTTTGACATCTGTCAACTCATGTGTTAAAAATTTTACGCCAATAATATCCACGTGTGGTAGTTTCTTTATTCCACTTCGTAAATAAAGAAATATTATGTAGTTTATTTTGAAGGTAGGTTTTTTTTTAATTTTTGTTATATTCCTTGACAGATGTCAAAATAAATTATTTAATCGAATTTCTTTTTAACAAGCATTCCAAAAAGGTGCCACAAGTTGTACATCCTCATTTAAAAAAATACTTGGTAGGCCCTGGGCTTCCAGGTGGGGGCCTCAATTTTTTCTTATCATGGGCAGCAAGACAAAGGTTTAGTTTCATTAAAATCGGTTTAAGAAAACAAAAGTTTTGACTATTTAAAGTAACAAAACGGAAAAAAAAACAGAGCACAGAAAATAATTCAAGGCGGTTTTACCCAACTTTCCATATTGATAATTTATAACTTTAATTCATAGTTTATAAGCACAATTTTAGTGATAATACATAATTTAACAGCACCTGTTTATTCAAGAGTTTATAAGCATAGTGCATTAGGATAAATTTTGAAAATTGATTGAAAAAATTGACAAAAAAGAAGAACAAAAAAAATGTTTTTCTTTACCTAACCTCAACAGGTTAGGTATTCTTCCTTCTTGCTAAGTTTCTGTTTTCTAATATCAGCTAAAATCAATCACTCCCATTTTAAAATCAAACAACCAAAATGTTTTCTTTGCTTTTTTCATATTGATAGTCCATACAGTTAAAATTAACCAACTTTTAAATTATGCACTGTGCTTATGAATTGTGAATTATAACTATGAAATCTTGGGTAAACACCTCTATTAAGAATAATGTATTTAACATTATGACTATGAATAAAATTGTGCGTATGTTATAAATTGTCAATATGAAAAGTTAGGTAAACCCCCCTTAAATGACTTAAAAGGATTGTCATTAAAATAATTCGTAATAGTACAGTAAAATTCGCCCTTTTTGGTGCGTAAAGGGATAACAGCAAGAACTTAATATGGTGGGTAGACAACCCTACCAGGGTATGCGTAAGCATACTAATAACCCTGAAAGCGGTGGGTAGGAGGATGCCAGGCAGCCATCTTTGAAAACATGGAAAAGCCTAGACATTGCAACAAATTTAATACGATATCTCAGAAACTACTTATACGATTTGAGTGAATAATAACTCATTTATAGGAGCCTTGTATGACGCTTCCGCTCATGTATGACATATAATACAATTAAGCGTACTAAGCAAGTTGAGCCCTATGTACTGTATTCATGGATGTAAATTTTGTTCAAATGTAAAACCATTGTCTGATTAGAAGGGGGTTTGGTTTTTTGTTAAAGATTTTTCTTCAAAGAGACCTCACGTCAGGTTTAATATTTAAAACATATAATATTACTTGATTGCTCTTTACATCAAAATATTCCAAAATTCTCCTGGATGCTTATTCTTGACGGCCTGTGAGGTGAGTAGTCATCGGTGAATGTTTGCCTCTCTCACTTTTCACATGGTTCAAAGTAGGTGAGTAGTACGAAATTGGGTCACCCTCACGGCCACGGTTGTCAAGAATAAAGGTCCTGGTCTATTTGTGTCTCCAGGGCGTCATTTTGAAACTTGCAAAGATCGAGTCGTGAAAGGTATGCCTTACCAACCATTTGTGAGATTGGTAATAATGAAAGCAAATATGACAAAATGTACTTTATTAAATTCACAAAATTCTCTTTGAATAACGCCCCCTATGGACCGCCATCATTAAATTTCTGAAAATGACGCCATGGATAGATTTAAATAATAAATTTAGACAGGTTCGTCATTTAAAATTGGAGAAAGTAGCGGTTTTATTCAATAAAACCTTTAGAATGCTATAGAAATTAATATTAAAATAAACAAAAAAACGCAACATGGTACCATAAAAACTTTCAGAAAAAAATCTTTTTTAAAATTTCGAAAAGATTGAGGCACAAAATAATAGACAATAAAAGGTGAAATCAGAAAATATAGATCTAATCAAAATCACCCCCTAACTACTTCCTGATCTATGGGTCCAAAGTTTGGGTAGCCATTTTACAACTTAAAATAAAATTCATATTTTACAATTTTGTTACCCACTAAATCCTTGTTCCTGAGGGACCCATGCCAAATGATCTACTTGTTAGAAAGCCCATTTCATCCCCTTTTAAAAGCCCTATCAGATGTTAAAATCAACAGAAGAGAAAAAGTTTTATTTAACTTTAAGTGGAAGAAGGTCCCAATTTCCAAAAAATAAAAAAAAAAACACGCACTCCGCCAATGAATTACTCCATATTAAAAAAAGCACTTTGGGTCTAATAGAAAAAAAGTAAACAGGGACAAAGGTAAGAGTTTAGGGGAAATTCTGGGAAGGTTCTATTAGAATCACCGTATAAACTTGAAAGTTATATAATTTAAAAAAAAGTTAAAAATAAAATATTGGATTTTTTTTAGAATTTCTTATTTCAAAACTAATTTTACGCCAAAGTATGCCTAATTGTATTGTGTCATACATGAGGGGAAGCGCCGTATAATGCTTCTAAAAATGACTTTACATTTATCCAAATCGTGTAGGTGGTTTCTGAGATATTGTATTAAATTTGTTGCAATGTCTAGCCTTTTCCATGTTTTCAAAGATGGCCGCCTGGCACCCCCCTCTCCACCGCTTTCAGGGTTATTAGTATATTCTTACGCATACCCTGGTAGAGCTGTCTACCCACCATATCAAGTTCTTGCTGTTATCCCTTCACACACCAAAAAGGGCAAATTTTAGTGTACTATAATGTTTTTAAAATCGTTTTACTTTTCATTCAAGAATATAGATGGGAACTACCATTACCGCTACAACACTGTTTTTCTGTGCGGGCAAAGCGGGTTTTGGACTGGTAAAGGGGATAAAGGAGGGATATTTTTAAGGGAAAAAGAATGTTTGAAAATATTACCTGTTGTTATGGTAAAAATCAACTCAATGTGGCATAGTCTATTAAAAGTGGATCGAAAATCTCGTTTATTGAGGTAAACAAACATTCCCATGTGTGATGTAGAAATGCAGGAATAAAGGGGACGTAGAGAAGAAAGGGAAGGAAATTAAAGAACGGGGGGAATTGTAGTTATAAAAGCAAAAAATATTAATAAAAGCAAAGAATAAAGAGAGATGCAGGCTGAGATTCAATTTTAGTTTTAGTCCAATCTAGGTTTTCAATTATTGTTGAATATATAGGGCAGATAGGGAGAAAGTTTAGCGTCAGGATTGCGTAGCACTTAAGGGCCTCCAGAACACCGGACAATAACAATTCTCACTTTCTTCATCTAAGAGAAGAAAACCATAATTTCCTCATTGACAAAAATTTTTCTATACTTCACCAACAAACAAAAGGTCAAAAACTTAATTTCCTAGAAGATATAAAAATCATAAGATCAAAACTTAACCCCCTTTCTAACAACCTAAATAAACCCATAGAAAATGTTGGCCTTATTGAATCGGTTAAACTCATTGATTTATTTTAATAACAATAATTGAAAACCTACATTGGACATGAATCTCTCTTTCTACTTTGCTTTCATTAATATTTTTTGCTTTTATAACTAAAATTCCCCCCCGTTCTTTAATTTCCTTCCCTTTTCTCCACATCCCTTTTATTCCTGCATTCCTACATCACACATGTTTGCCTCAATGAACGAGATTTTTTATCCACTTTTAATAGACTATGCAACATTGAGTTGATTTTGAGCATAACAACAGGTAATATCTTTAAACATTCTTTTTCCCTTAAAAATATCCCTCCTTTATCCCCTTTACCAACATTTCCAACTTTGGTTTTGTTTTAATATTTGTTTATAATTCCATTTTTGTTAAAAGCAATACCATCTTTGCTTTTTACGAATCCCCAAATAATCCGTCTTTGTCATAAGTTCTTTGTTTAGTAAACTTTCAGAAAAGTAGGTGAACGTTCAACATAACCACACTTTGCCCTCAACGTTTCTTTTGTTCCAGTGGTTTTTGATAAAATTTTTTTACGAAAATTCTTAAAATTTTTAAGTTTTTATTTCATAAGATGTTGTTAAATAAAAACTCACAACTCTTCTTGAACAGTTGAAAAGTCATTAGTCGTCGAGTAAGTACAAAATATGTTCTACAGTTTTGGAATTATAATTTGAAAATTTTTATTTTGACTATATGTAAACACATTTTTAATATGTATGTTGGTTTGTATGTACTGTTAGTTTGTTTTTTACAAATATTTTCTCTTTTTTTGTTAGGCGTTTGACATTCAAACCTTGAAAATGGGACAGTAGTCCCGAAACGCCTCGGTTGACTTAAAATAAAGAAGTTTTGCACTCAAAACAAATCAATTTCTTTCCTCAAAAATAATGTTGGCTTTGATACAGTGGCATACGCGGAAATTGTTCCTGGGGGAGGCTTGAGGTTCCTGGGGGCAGGGCTTGAGTACCAGAACAGTATCAGAGTATCATTTTATGGTGATTTTTAAGGTAAATTTAATCTTTAGGAGTCAATTTTTTTAGTGGCTCTGAGGGGGGGGGGGGCTTGAGTCCCCCCAGCGTACATGGAACTTTTTTCCTGTTAGACAGGCTTTTCGACAGGTAACTAAAATACATGGACTATGCGTGTGTTTCTGGCTGCCAAATTGCGGTTAACCATTGTAGGCTCTTGTTCAGTGATGTAAAATTGCATCAAATTGCATTTAGCCTATTGGTGTGTGTGTGTCATTAAAATTGTATTTTGCGGTGTTGTTAATTTAATAGACCAAGAGAAAACTTGAACACTAAATCAGTCATAAAAACTCGCATGTTTTTACTTTTACCCAGGGAGTAAGTAGCACGTGCCTAAGGCTGGATTAAAACAACAAATAAAATAAGAAATAAAAGCTAACCTGGTGGAAAATCTCGCGCCGAACGAGGTTTTTGTGAGGATAATAAAGCCTGCTAAACTATCAACGTGCTTTTTATATCGAATAAAAACGCCAAAAATACCGTAAAAAAGATGCCTTATGTAATAACTGGAAACGTAACAAACTGCGAAAAATTCGATAAAATCCTTGGAATGTTTGTTAATAAGGATTTATCGATACATAAAGGTCGGCAGTATTTTTGACAGTTGTCACAAAGCGACAGTCAAACAACTACTGCATATTTTTAGGAACCCGTCTGATATGAAATGACTGGAAATAATCCTTGCATTTTACAGGAAATTTTCACTTAAATTTTCACGCTTAAGTGTTCTTATCTGAAGAAGAAAAAACAGTTATTCTGATCAGGGCTGATTATTATGACAAAACTATAGAAGGCAATCGTCTTGGTTGCCGCGCCGGGGCTATCGAAACCTTCGTTCGGGCTATCCGGCAAGTCGACTTTCATAATGTGCCGACCTTTAATAGGGACTTATCGGTATATTATAGGCTGACTTTAATAAAGTCGGTACTATTTTTGACAGTTCCGCAGTTCCACACGACTACTAATACTAATAATGTTTATTTGCATTTAGACTTTGTACAGGGTGTCCCAGCCTTCTCTGCTTCTGAAATTTTGTGGATTTATTATTGGTTGTAGAGCAAAAGTGTTAAAATAGGATTTGTATATATTTAATTGGACTAAATTTTGCATGCAGGGAGTTACATAAGTGACATGTTTTTTATATATATTTTTATTTTTTTGTCAATATCCCAAAAACTATGAATGTGTATACAAAGTGTAGGGTATTGTTGGATTTAGAAAAAAAATCTCTATCAACTTTAAAAAGAATCTACGGGATGGGTCAAAAAATAAAAAAGTTTATGTCAATTTTTGACATTTGCAAATGTCAAAATTAGGAAGGATATATATATTTTTCATCTTTAACTGCTAACACATTTAATTCCACAAAAAAATAAAAGAACTATTTTTTTTGCAAAATGGTTTTTTTAGTAACTTTTTTGGAACACACTGTATGCAAAATGTGGTCCAATTAAAATACGAGCTGATTTTTTTCCTACAAATCTAATTCCAACACTTTTGCTCTAAAACCAATAATAAACTCACAAAATCCAGAAGCATAGAAGGCTGGGAAACCCTGTACATACTTACGTGTAACACTTATTTTTAGTTTAACCTTATAGTAAATTGCAAAAAGGAGCTGAAAGTCAATTTAGAATTGTTCGGGTTCAGCCCCTGGAAATATATTAATATAAATGTAAACAAATAAAAGTAATATGCATATTTGAAAATATTAATTTGAAAATATTATACTACTACGATTCCTTGTACGCAGTTCTATCAAAATACTGACTTGGTACTATTTTTGACAGTTCGGCACGAAGGTTAAAATGTTTCTCACATTTTTGTCATATAAAGATGTCATCTAAACATGCTCATGAAATTAAAGTTAATGCCGTCCTTTATTAAAGGCAGGCACAAACATTATGTCAAGTCATTATTTTGACAGCGTCGCGATTAAAAAAGCTCTGTCTGGATAGCCCCAGCAACCAAGAAAAGCGCCACGCCGCGCCGCGTCGCACAGTGGATTAAAACGGTTAAATTTCGGAAAAAAACTAAATATCTTTAAGGGTATTTATCGGATAAACTTGATATTTTGTACATATATTCAACACATATTTACCATTTTTTTCTTAGCTAAACTTCCCCCTCCCCCTTGCTGGGTGTAGGATAAATATTGTGTAATATATATAAAAAGGTAAAGAATTACTCAATATTTCTAGTTTTATTTATCATTGATTTTTTGGAAACACTACTTCCACCCTAATTTGTATCGTGACATAGTACTCACGTATAGGGAGGGGGTCGGATGCCCCCACAGGTCCCACAGTCGCTTAAATTTTAACTTCCATGTAGAACCAAACAAAAAGAAAAGTACTAATTTTTATTAAATTACTATTTAGCCCCCCCCCTATTTCCCCCAAATTCTTGTCGCTTACTTATTCCTATAAATTTAATATTTTTTGTAGGGTGATAAAAAGCAAAATAAATTCAATATATTTATCCAAAATTAAAATTTATATTTTAAATAAACCTAAAAACACTTTATTGTAAAAATATCCCACTAGTATATATCATAATTTTTAAATATACTTAATGATAAAAATATAATAAAAAACTAATAAATTGACTGATACTTTACACTATTTTTCTGGCTCTGCCCTAAGTCCAAGTATAAAAGGATCCGATGACGTGAAAAGCATGTTAAAAATGTCAATATTTGTGGAAAGTATTGAGGATTTCCTTGAATGGTTTATGCTATATTAATATCATTATATCATAATTACTTTATCCTTCTTATTACCGCTCTGCTCGATTTTTATTCGCATATAACCTTTAGCAGGTGCGCACCAAGACGCCCCCCCAAGATTTTTTTAAATGTACTTTATCCGATAAATACCCTTAAAAATAATTTTTGAGAAACAATTGGCTTCAGGACCCCCCCCCCCGAAAAAAATTTCTGAGTGTGCAACTGACCTTTAGCGCTCCACTAACTTATTTCAGAAACTTAAAAATCCATACATATACATCCATAACAAGGCCACAATTTTAGTAACCTAATCCACAGGCAGATATTGGTAGCTACAACCTATGCAGTCATAAAGTTAAGACATTGTAGCACATAACCACAAAAAAATCTTATTGCGGGAGGCTGCGGGAAGACAACTTTTCCTCGGAAGAACTTTATATATATCAAAACAACATAGTGTTTGTGTTATTTTAAGTTTTTTTTTTAAATTGAGGGCAAAAAACTAAATTATTTTAAAGCTTAAAAAAAACTGTTGAATATACTCTATAAAAAAGTAAAAAAAAGAGGAAAATTGGACGGGCTGCAGAAAAAAATATAAAATAAATACAAAATTTTACTTTGGCATCCAATTTCTCAAAATTCAAAATAAATCTGAAAAATTCGATTATAGATTTAAACTAAGAGCACATTTCTTTACAACAAAATGGAAAAAAAATATTGATATGAATATACATAGTTTTTTCCTAGGAATAAACCATTGAGCGCCGTTCCATAACGGATGTCCCAATGAGCATTTTTGTCTATATAGAAGTTACAGCAAATAATATAAAACCTTCATAAAATAACCAAAAGTTATATTATTTATTGATAATTTTAAAACTCTATTTTATCTCTTAAATAAGTAAACAAGACTAAAAAAAAAGCTGACCAACACCAGCTTATAAAAATTTATGGTACATAGTAATGGATACAAAAACAACATATAGATTTTATGAAACTTCCTTATGAGCCCCCAATTCTAGAGATTATTATAAGCAGGTTTTACAACAGTTCTAATAACAATATATAACAAATTAAAGGTTTTTATCGATTTAGAAATATAATTTTTCCATCTTTCTTCCCTTTGCTTGTTATGTATTATTCTTTTTCTTTTTACAATAAAAAAAATTATAAAATGGTGTTTACCAATCTTCTAAAATAAATCAAAATGGAAGTGAGATAAGTTGAAGTTTTTCCAGTCATCCTACTCTGATAATCAGCTGCGGTCCCGTGTGTACTGTATAGTTTTCGAATACATTCACAAAATTTTCATGGGCTCCAGAAATACTTGAGAAAAGCAGAGAAAGATATTCATTTACATAGCGATTTTTTTTTCACATATGTCTTTTTCTTTCTGGGAGAAATATTGAATTTTGTATTTAGTTCTTAATCCCAAACAAGCAATATTTAGATTAAAACACATGTTGAAACCCCATAAATAACGTTTTTATCTTGGTCAAAAACCTATTTTTGGAACCCAAAATGGCGGAAATTTACGAAAATTCTATAAAAAAACAATACAATTATACCGCTGTTTACCGCGTTCAACAATATTTTATTAACGTTTTAAAATATGATGATACTTGGAACAAAGAGCTGCAGATGGCGCAGTATTGAACACTGAAGGTCCGTTTCTGCGAGCTTAACACAGTTACTATTGTTCTGTTTTCCTAAATGCATTCGTCTGGCACCCGGTTGCCACCTACGACTTTTTCGTGCGTGCTCGCTCACGCGTCACATTTCGTAGGTGGTAACCGGGTGTTGGTGGGAACCGGGTGTAAGAGAGATCCAGCATATTACCCACACCAGGAAAAATAACCGCCTGCACATCCTTCAAGATAGTCAGATTGCGGGGGTCGAAGGTGGTATGCTGGATGTTAAACTCGCAGAAACGGATGTTGAGGCTGCGTTCCGTCGCGTCGTGTGTTCACATTTGCCGCCGACCAGCCGTAGACCCCGGTTCCTATCTATGTATTTTTCATGCGTTGGTCCTTCGAATCAACGTGATGCGTCGTGGTCTAAGCGAGATTTGCCTATACAAGTTCATGTCAGAGAGTTAGGGTGGCCGCGCATGACAAACGCTAGTGGGAATCGGTTGTAAAATGCATTCGATCCCGATATCTGTCATCGGCAACTATATCTCAACAAGATTTGGATCTCTTGTCTCTCTCAGATTGATGTAATTAAAACAAGATAATGATGGTATGGTATCTCGCAAAAACGCTCCTTTTGATGTCACAAAATTAACCTTACTCCTGTGGGTATACGAAAAAATCTTGTTTGTTTCGTTATTAACTGCCAAAATAAATTAAAATTGTTTTTTTGTTGTAAAAATAGAGGTATTATAACCACTATAAAAAGACACTAATAAAAACATTATAGAGAGAAACTCTATGGACAAAAAAGGTTTATGAATGAGTTTATGGGAATATAAGAGACACCAATTTATATAACTATTGCATGTGAGTTCCCAAGTTTTTATAAGTGACTCTCGAAAAACAATCTGTATAAAGTTAATTACGGTTTTATAGATGGGTTGACAGAAAGATTTCAAACACCAATTTATATAACTTTTGTCACTTATGACTTATATTTTTATAAATATATTGGTGTAAACATTGGTAACATCAATTTATATAACATTTTTTATCAATGAGTTTAATTTTTATAAAGATGTCCATGGAAATATTGTTAACGCCAGTTTTATGTTACCTTAAGGTACCATCAATTTAGAGTCTTTAATAAAACAAATATACAAACTCAATTCCGGTAGGAAACCTCTAAATACTCTAGGGCATCAATGGAACCCTCTTCATAATAATTATATAAATTTCTGTCACCAGAGGTTCCTGAAATTGCTCATTGGGGTGTAAGCCTAAAAATAAGTAGTAATTGTTTACCTTTATGTGGAACTGTCAAAAATAGTGCCGACTTTATTAAAGTAATAAAGGACGGCATTAACTTTAGTTATGGCAACTTTATAGGCAACATATGGGCATGTTTAGATGGCAACTTGCAATATCAGAAATAGTAGCAAGAATGTTAGGTAGCCAACTTACGGGTCATCCATAAATTGGTCAACGCTGCAAGGTGGTGGCAGAGGGGTAGTTTTTTATTTAAAAATAAGTAGTAGTTGTTTAACCTTCGTGCGGAGCTGTCAAATATAGAGCTGACTTTATTAAATCAGGCTACTCTTTGTGACGTGTCTCGAGACAGGTCGTATATGGTGTGTGGCGCGCTTTATATTGGGTCGTTTGGACGGAGTTTTGTAGAAATGTTAATTTAATCATGTAAACGGAATATTTTTATAAATTATCAAAGAAGAATAAATATCCGGATATTTATCGTTTAAATCGTTTAAAAACATAATTCTAAAACCTTTTATATCTACATGTAAGGCTTTGTAAGGATTAAAGATTTAAAAAAAAAATAAAGTCCAGGCTCTTATACCGATTTTTTGCAACCTGAGGGATGTCCTTTCAAAACAATTAATAATGAGAGTCTACAACTCATTGGTGGATTCTGTACTAAGGTATCCTATGATAATATACTGTGAAACCTATGACGTATACTTAAACCCAGTGCACAAAACAACTACTTATATTTTAAGAATAATCTTAAGAAAGGAAAAAAACCTTTCCGAGCTTGGATCTATACAAAGATTTACAAATTCTCAATCTTTACAAACTTGCCTTGTGTATAATAATTTAAAAAACTATTCATACATCAATCCTATCTACCATACCAGAGGCAAACAGGATTTAAAATTAATAACAAATAAATACAAAAATACCCAACAACAAAACTTCATTGATTATTTAGGTCCAAAATATTATAATCAACTAAGTAATAGCATAAAAACTATAAAAAATAAAAAACATTTAGAAAACAAATAAAAAGAGAGTTTTACCAACAGAAAACTGTTGGATTTTCGCCTTCTCCACCAGTTCTACCACTGACTGGTTTCAGACACAGTCCATCCACCAGTCGGGCTTCTACTATGACGAATCGATAGCAAAAAAACGAAATTTATAAAATACACCGGAGTACCACAAGAATACATACCGGGTGCGACTCGGAGACTAGACGCAAAGGCATTTATATTTAACTCCACTATGGATATTGGGAATTTATTTCTCATTCTGTTAATTTACAAAACAAACTAAAAAAATTCTACTGACTAGATTAAATTAATTGTGTTAAGTTGTCGCTTAGATAAAATGATTTTGAGATTTTATTCACCTCTTATCATCAATAATTATCAAAATTATTCATTTTGTACATTTTAAATTTATTACATATAGTTTTTTTTTTATATTTCACTCCATATGGGTATGTGCACTTTAAATAGTAAAATAAAAGAGCCTGTTGGCGTAGAGTATTCAGTGCGCAAACAGATTTGTAGTCTAGGCGTACAGCTGCCGTCCACGCTGAGACTTTTTTTTTCTGTCACATCACTACATATGATTTTTTTCTTTAATGTATAATTTATTCTTAGCCAACAATAAATTCTATGTGCAAACAGGCCGATGGTCTAGGCACATATACATTTGTTTCTCAATTTTAGAATTTTGTATGTACATTATACAAGCTTAAAACTCTATATGTACAAGTTTTTATAACTTATTGTATTATTGTACTTTATTGTAATAAAGAATCTTGAATCTTGTATTTTATTTCCTATATATTTTATTTCTGCTGTTATTTGATTGTGCCTCCCCCCCCTCGCCACTGTCTATTGATTTTTTGACTCCCGTCGGCAAGACTCGCGGTCTTGTCTGAACGTTATACATGCTAAAGACGTGTCCTTGACGAAAAAGCTCAACGATAGACCGCAGAGATTGGACTTTGATATCTGTATTCGAGCGGAAGTCTTTGCATTTTTAGGGTGGTCCAAATTTGAGAGGCCTCTATAGCTTTGGGCTTTTGCAGCATAGTTAGCCCAAAACTAATATACATGTTACGGGCTCGATTTTCAAGAGAATTCGAAAACTAAAAACCGCATTGCGATATGTCAAAGCGTTTCTGAGCTACAGGGTGATTCTCAAAAATGTGCGATTTTAAAGGCCTTCTACAACTTTTTTATTTATAAAGATAGAGATTTTCATTAAAAACATTTTTTGAAGATTTTTTAAAGACAAATCTACCTGTTTCACCGATTTTCTCTTAAAGCCTTTAGTTCCCGAGATATCACACAAAGTTGTATTTCTTTAAATGGGATACCCCCAATTTTTCTAAAAAATCAGTTTTCTAATAAAATTTCCTGTCGAACGATGAGCCACACACCTATTTTTATTAAATAGTTTAAAAGATATTTGCATATTTTAATATTTACCATAGTAGGCGCTGTACGCGCCCTAAATGTGTAAATAAAATTTTATTGTTTTTTTTTTCATACAAACACACACGAGAGGACACAGCAACCGCGAACTTTAACTTCTAGTTTACTATAATTACCAACCCTAAAATAATAAGCAAAAATAAAATTATCAAAAGTTTTTATTTAAAATTTTTATAAATTAAGCTATGTAACACCCAAAATCTACATCTAAGAATTTTCTTTAATTCAAAAATAAATGCTCAAATTGACGGCCGTTTTCTTGTAAACATATCCTACATCTTCTCTTGACGCTATTTTCTGCATTAAGAAGTTCTACCGCACGAAGCTGCCTGAATGCAGTACGAAGTGCCTCTTCCAATTCCCTTCTAGTATTTGGCCGATTTCGAAATACAATGTCTTTGACTTTCCCCCACAAGGGGTCAGGTCTGGAGACCTGGGGATCCAATATATAGGACCTTTATTTCCGATCCAGTTTTCGGCAAACACAATATTTAGCAAATTGGTAATGTCTCGTGCATTGTGAGGAGGTGCACCGTCATGTTGAAAGTATAGCTCATTATTTTGCTGAAGTGGCAAATTGTCGGTAAACGGAATCACCTGCTCTTCTAAAATTTGTTGGTATCTTTCGGCATTTAAATTTCCATCAAAAATATATGGCCCAATAATTTGTCCTCTGTAGATGCCTAAAACTGAACCTTCCCTGATTCGCTTGTGCCACCATAATATGGGGATTTTGCTATTTCCAGTAATAGCAGTTGTATTTGGTGAATATTCCATCACTAGAAATCGTTGCCTCATCCGTCCAAATAACTTTTCTGGCAAAATCGGGGTTTCTTGGCTTTTATTTATGTACCACCTGCAAAATGAACGTCTTGGAGCAAAATCTCGTTGCCGTAATTGGTGCACCCGTCGGGGTCGATAGGGCCTAAACTTGTGTTTTTTAAGCACCCGAACGGCATTGCTGCGTGGAATTCCAGTGTTTCTCTCCATAGCCCTGGTGGAAGTATTCGGGTTAATTTCTATTTCTCCTAGAACCGTTAGTTCTTCCAACTCTCTATCTCTGGCTAGGCTTCTATACATCCTAGGCCGCGGTTAGGTTGCCTTCTTTCCGGATATCTCTGGAAATATAGATTTAACGCAGTCTGTCGATTTTCGTTCCTTTCAATATAACATTTTATCATGTCGTACTTTTCAAAGTTTTCAAACATTTTTATATCTTGATAAAGACGCAACTTTTGACACTTGGGCTCGTTTATCATGGCAATTGTTTTTATTTGATCATAGATAGATACCCTAAAACTGCATAGGTCAGAGTTAAACATAGCCTACTATGGTAATTATTAAAAATTGCAGATATCTGTACTACTTAATAAAAATAGGTGTATGACACATCGTTTCACAGGAAATTTTATTACAAAACTATTTTTTTTTTTAATTGGGGTATTCCATTTAAAAAAATGTAACTTTGTGTTATATCTCGTGAACTAAAGGCTTTAAGACAAAATCGGTGAAACAGGTAGATTTGCCTTTAAAAAATCTTCAGAGAATGTTTTCAATGAAAATCTCTATCTCTACAAATAAAAAAGTTGTAGAGGATTTTTAGAAACGCACATTTTTGAAATTCACCTTGCAGCTCAGAAACGCTTTGACATATCGCAATGCGGTTTCCAGTTTTCGGTTTCTCTTGAAAATCGAGCCCGTAACATGTATATTAGTTTTGGGCTAACTATGCTGCCAAAGCCCGAAGCTATAGAGGCCCCTCGAATTTGGACCACCCTGTACAGATTAAAGGAAAACAGAACATTGCGCTACTGAAAGTGTCTACACGGTAAATATTTTTAAATAAAACAATTTGTGCTTTCCTATTCACCAAGAGAATATTTTCTTGATTTAGAACAAAATATCTCTTGTTTTTTTATAAAATGGAACTGTTTCCATCTAAGATACCTTTTCCTCTAGAAGTAAAATATTTGCTTATTCAAAACAAAACACTTTTGGTTCTCCATCCAAGACAAATAATTATCTTGACTTAAAATGGAATTAAGACATACCTAGAAATGTAATTTGTTTTAAGACAAATCTTTCTTTGAAATCAAAACAACCGGAGATTTGTATTATTTTCTTCTAAAATATTTTTTTTTCTTAAATTTAAAAGAACTTCACCAATTTCCTATGTACCGAGGCCACCCGTTAAATTTTTTCAAATTATAATATGTTATAGAGAAGGGTGAAACAAACATTTTTTATCCTTGCCACCCCTCCCAATAGGTACAGGGTGAGCCAGAAAATAGTCAATTTTACCTTGTTGGAAGGAGTGGCAATGATAAAAAAAATTCTGACCCTTCCCTATAACATATTAAAATTTGAAAAAATTTACCGATTGCCCACGCTACATAAGATATTGGAGGGGTTCTTTTTATAAATTGAGCTTATTTTCTAGAAGAGAGGACGTTAATTTCATTGGTATATTCGTTTCTCAATACCTTAGCTAAAAAAGAAATATTGGTCAATATTGGTCAATATTATGTATTTTTCACATTTTAAAGATAAAAGTTGCACTGTATAAAAAGTAACAGATCATTTTAGTAGAGTATCAGAATGTCGTATATCTGAGAAAAAACACGGAAAAAAATTTCAAATATGCGAAAAATAGCGTATAAACCTCGTGATAAAACTGGCTTTATATCCCTCGACGAATTGTACAAACTTTACGTCTCAGGATAAAAAGTGTAACTTTTATCCCTTGGTATAAAATATACCATTGTTAGTTAATTATCACACATATATAATTTATTTTTTCAATTAGGAGCTTAATGCGTACTGACCAATATTTTTTTAATGAAAACAACATCTTTTTTTCTAGAAAAAAAGTCAATTTATAAAAAAGGTAGAGATTATACCTACCCTTTCATTCATTTTGTTGTCAAATAGATGACGATATTAAAAAAAGGATTAAAAATTGAAACAAATTGAAAAAAAAATATTTTTATTTATCAGAAATAAGAACAAAACACTTAAAAGTACTGCGAACGCGAACATTTTTAAGAAACATAGTTTTATATTCTAAAAATCTGAAAATAAAAAAATCATTATTTTTTTTCTGTCGGAAACATAACGCAATAACAACAACACACTTAAAAGTTCTATAGTCCAACCTTGCAAAAAATGATTAAGCAATGAAACTTGGCACGCATACTAAGTGGACCCTTGAGTAATTTTTGAGATATGTAGCTAACCATTCAGTCCCCTGCAGAAGACCCCTATCCCGAAATTAAAACACAAAAGTCGTAAAATTTTTGATTACTTCAGGAGGCATGTCCCATTCTTCCAAAATTTCACGTATATTTTGCATATTTCTATTACTCGTTTCACATTACATTAATAACCAAGCGCGTGTTAAAAATCGTCCAAGACAAATTTCGGAAAAATTTATCGATTCAAGACAATAGGAACTCCATTTTCTCACTTCAAGACAAATGCCTCAGGTTTTTTTGGTTCAACGAGCGGCATATTGTTTGTTTTCGTTAGAGATAATTTGTACTGGGTTGTTTTGGGTGAAAAATTAATTTTCAAGATTTAATTTTTCTTAGAAGAAGACAGAGCGTCGTAGCTTCGACAGAAACTAATTTTTGTTTTATTTTAAATAAAATAAAGCAAGAATTCTGAATGACTTATATGAAGACAAATTGAAACAAAACAATTAAAGAAGAAAAATAAAGTCTCATTTCCATATTAAACACTGCGTTGAACTAAAAAAAATATTTTAGTTTAAAACAAATTGTTTTAAGGTAAAACAATTTTATATTCCTTTATTTTTCTTCTTGAGACTCAAGGATTCAGCTCCATCTCGTAGGTTCGTCCGATTTGAGAATGCGCAGTCGCCTTTACGTATTCTTAACCAATTATGTATCAATGGTTGGGCAACAAACACACAGTGGTCTCATGGACCATTTTACATATTGTTAATAATTCGGCCCTTAACTAAGCACTAGTAATGAACACATGCACACACATGCCTGCTAGTGGATTGTTTAATAGACTTAATGGGCGGGTGCTGACGTTTTAAGAGTGTTATCGTGTTTAGTGGAACTGCGTTGCGATTCAAAACTACTTAGGCGTATTTTTCGCAAAATAGCTATTTCCCTAACGACGGATGACTTCGCTCAAGCAGTCGACTTTGGAAAAAATTATTTTTGCAAGCGTTAGGAACAATATTTTTTTAAGAGCGCCATAAAAATGATATAAAATTTTATTTTATTTCGGTTGAAGTAACTGATTTGGAGGTTTCCTAACTTCTTCTTTGTTTTAATTGCCTTAGGAACATAATCCTACTGGAAATATTAACACGCCAGGACGAATTCGTATCAGGTAACTTGGATAAGTAAGTGCCAGTGCGGAACGATGCCTATTTGTGAGTAGTTCAAAGTTGGAAATCAAAGTGTATGATGGTGTTTAATGACGTATAGTAGAGGGTGACCAGTGAAACTACTGATGAGCCCACGCTGGTTACCTAGGGCGAAACATCGTTTAATCATTTTTCTTTTCGCTTTAATCTTTTGTGTGTTCCTTGTGGGATGCTCATGCAAGTTTGAATTTTCGTTATTTCCACCCAAGCTCTTTTGATCTTTTGGATTTCAAATCATATTAATATTATAGTTAAGTGTAGGGATTTACTGTCAGTGAACTTAGCTCAGGAAATATCGAAGTGATTCAAAACGGGTCATGTGATATCCAAACTTTTTCGAGTCAAATAAACATCAGAATCGTCTAAGACACGACTCGGATCACTACCTTAATTTTTTGCTGAATAAGATAAAACGCAATCCGCTAATATTGCATAATTTGTTTAGTTTCTGTGGTACGATACGGAGATAAGAGCGGGTCGGGCAATGCACTTGCTCTGCTTGATGCTTTGTTGATAAACTTAAATGTACAGTCAAATGCGAATAAAAAGTTTTAGCACATTTTCATTCATTTTTTAGGGAAAACTTTTGAACACATTTAAGCGAAACCAAACGTCATTTCAAACGCCGACCAGTATTAGGTATCACGTTTTTTATTTTTATACTTTATTTGTGAAACACCCTGTATATCGTAAGTTTAATGTTGACTTCAGTTTAATAAATTGTTGGTGATAAAATTTTTAATTTTTCTAAAATGCAATTATAGATTTTGAAATAGCTGTTTTAATATATTGTATACCCGCAACAAGTTGTAGCGACGCGATGAATTTTCTGTGGATCTCACTTGTCAATGTCAGTTATTTTGCTCTCGCGTCGTGAGTATGATTTGGTTTGAGACAAGGTGAACAACCGTACCGGATTGGCCGGGACAGGTTCCAGTTTTTGGAGCACTGTCCCGGTAAAATTATGCGTCCCGGATTTATTAGATTCGTACCGGATCGGTGTTTTCTCCTCGGCCAGAAGCGATCACAGAGAGGTAGCTTTTTGCATCCAACCCTCTTTTTTTTAAACATGCAAGATCAAAGTTTTTAAACAATTTTTTGTAACAATTTAAAAAAATTAGGTCCCGTTTCAAAAAGTGAACGTGATCAAATTTTTGAAGAACTTTCTCAAATTTAGCCATATGTTATCAACAGTATTTAAAACGTATCAAAAGCTTCTTGTTTAGTATGATTTTCTACAAAATTTTGCCTGCGGCGCATTTAGGACATAATTTTGGCGATAAATCTAGAATTCGCGCACTTATTTTTAAACTTAAAACCCACTAAACTGCCCCCTCCCCTACAAAAGAGCTGCGACCGCCCCTGCCTCAGCACACAAGTGTTTCTTTTTTCTTTAAGAGTTGTTTACATTTATTGTTTGAGATGATGAAATTTGTAAATATTTTTTAAGATATGAGACACACCATCATTGTTCAAAACCCTAGCCATAACACTTACTGCATAGCTTATCCTTATAAGTTTAAGACACAAATTCAGTATATGGAAAGAATGATTAAGATTTCTATCAATAGTAATTTTCACTGTTGTTTGAAGGTGGTATACAATTTTGAACTTGAAAGCAAACTAAAATTTCGAACTTCCATTGTCTTTATTTTTTAGTCTTAAAATCGTGAAAATTTTGACTTTTCTTAATTTTATCAAAAATAAGTTACTTAGGTTCCAAAACACCTTATTCGACGAAAAAAAAAGTTGTCTGTCGGTCTGTGTCAAGAACGCCTTAATCAATTCTAACGAAATTTGGTACAAAAATCCTCTATAGGCTGACCATGAAGTGATTAACTTTTGGGTAGGGTGGTAAAAAATTTTAACTTTGGAACAAAAGCAAGTAGCGATATACGGTTTTCAGATTAAAGTTTCCATGAATATGGACTTCAAATTTTGTTATCAAGACCAATTTTCGAGTTATTTGAAAAAACGTAAAATATATAAAAAAAAATCATAACTTTAGAAGTAAAGCAGCTATTGATATGCGGTTTTCCGATTTTGAGAAAAATTTTGTTATAAAGTTCAAATCTTTCAAAGCTACAGTTTTCGAGATATTTTCATTTCCTTTCAACGTAAAATAATTGTTTGTATGGTGGACTACCCGTGCTTTCTAGCACCAATTTTTTACCTTTTTACAACGTTTCGAATGCTTATGTATCTGCAATCATCATTGCGTAAATACTGACACACTGAACCACAAAAGTAATTTTTGTGCAGTGAACTATGAAGTTTACAGTTTAACGACATTGAAAGAAGCAAACTCACACCACACTACAGCAAAGCACTGCATATGTATGGACTGCCGAAAATTCATAAGGAAAACATGCCTCCTTAACCGATAACCAGTTCTCGTAATTCTCTGACTTATAATCTTGCTAAATGTTTTCGACTCATCATGCAGCCTCTTCAGAGAAAGTCACCATCATTTGTCAAAAATTCAAAGCATTTCGTGGAGCTCCCTAGGGACGTCAACCTACAAACTGACGACCAGTTTGTTGATTTTGACGTCGAAAGTTTATACACGAACGTACCATTGGAAGAATCACTTCAAATAATTAAACAGAAGTTACTCAAGGACAACCACCTCTCTGATAGAACCAATTTTTCAATTAATGCCATTATGGATTTGTTGAAATGCTGCCTGCATAATTCTTACTTCCAGGAAAAGGACAGATATTTTCGACAGGAAGGTGGTCTACTCATGAGATCTCCACTTTCGCCGGTAATGTCCAATGTCTTTATGGAATCGTTTGAAAAAGAAGCTCTGCAAACATCATGGCAGAGACCCAAACTGTGGGTAAGGACGATATATTTATCATGTGGAAAAAGGACAACAATGCATTAGAACAATTCTTCATTAATGTCAAAAACATAAGAAACTGCATCACACTAACTCAGGAAAAAGAAGAGTTAAATAGGACTCTGAATATCAAATGCTTTGAACAGATCCAACGTAATTCCACAAGCACTTGCTTTTTCTTCTAGAGTTTGCAATATTTTATTGGTAAATTCCAGAATTGCGGTTTCTGTCGATGTCTTTCGTAAGAAAGCATGTTGAAAACTGATAAATAAGCTATTTAAAGCTGTTTCGTAAACTAAATGGTCTATAATTATTGTTAGGGTCATCTTTTTTGTAGATGGGAATGACACATGCAATTTCAAAACCTCAGAGCCACTAAAAATCAATACTAAAGGTAAAATTTTCTGTTACTTAAGACCCTTCCCCCCCAGGAACAGTTTCTGCCACGCCACTGAAGAACGCGTACGTATTGCGACCAATTTAAAGTTTCTAATATCAAATATTTTCCGACTCTAACTAGATAACAAATATCTTTAAAAACTAATCAGAGCTCAGGTGAAAACCAATGAGAAAACCAATCTAAAATCTAGCTTGGGCTACAGCTTGCAGCTAAAAAAAAACTACATGAACGAGCTAGATTGGAAATTCAAGTTATTAGTTCGAATATAGGCACCGAAAGGCGGTATTGCATTAGGATAATACTCATTTTTAGCAAATAATATCAATCATTGCGTGATAGGTTTACGTATTGACTTCACAAGGAACCCGTCGCGTCTTACACTTACTTTAGAAATTAAATATTAGACCGCCTTAAAAACAGACTAATTGAAAATGATTTAACCTTTGCAAGACATGCCAATTATACTTTATTCTACCACACTTTCACAAAATATATTTACCCTGCTCCCTCTCGAGACTCTCTGCACAAATTAAAACATGCAGCAAAATATATTACAAGTTTTCAATTACAGGAACCACTCAAATTATCAAGCCAAATGAAAAATTCTCAGTTTGCAATATTGTCAAACCATAAAAATATCAGAAATGTTAAAAACTAATAGGTTTAATAAAATTTTAAAAGTAAGACAATTATTTTAACGAAATCATAAAATTTTGCGAGTTACAAAACAACTTTATTTTGATGTATCTTAACGAGGTTAAAACATCTTTAAAATTAGAAACCATATTTATTTTCACAAAGTTTAAACATGAAGACGTGACGAACTAGGTACATTTTCTTCAAATCTTCAAAATTCATTGTCGCTATTTCTTATACATATTCTTAATAGCTTCGTACCTGAAAGTATTTTGCCCATTTTTTAAGGAGCTTCACTCAGCGCTTTCAATAAAAAAGATGAAGGAATACGTCCCATTGCAGTCGGTTTATACTTTCGTAGATTAGCAGCAAAATTAGTTTGTTTTTCAATTTATGAAACTTTAGGCAATTTGCTTTGATCAACTCAGTTAGGTTTTGGTACCAAAAGCGGATGCGAAATAATTAGCCACTCGGTCCGGCGATTTTTGTCCTTTCCCCATGTTACAGAAAAAGTTATTTTGAAAATAGATTTTTTTAACGCCTTTAATATGATCAATCGAGAAATTGTATTATCACAAGTTAACAAGCACATACCACAATTTTTCAGTTCCATTTCACAGTGTTACAGAAATCCTTCATTTTTATCATTTGGAGAAAAAAACCCTTTTATCACAAAGAGGAGTCCAGCAAGGTGATCCTTTAGGTCCACCACTATTCTGTTTATTTTTACATTCTATAATTTCAAAATTAAAATCTGATATGAATTTATGGTATCTTGATGATGGAACTTTAGCTGGGGATCCTTGTAGCGTACTCAAAGATTTTGAATTTTTGAGGAAGGAATGTTTGAATATTGGCTTAAAAATTAATTTAGCAAAGTGTGAATTTTCACATCTAAGTAAAGAACACAATTTAAATATAACAGACTATGACTCAAATATTGATAGTTTATCAAAATGTGATCTTGAAAATCTTACCTTTTTAAGAGTACCTTTCTTTGAAAAGGAAATTGGCAAAAATTTTTCCTCAAAGATTGATGTTTTTACAAAATTTTCCGACAAACTTTTTTCTCTAAATTCTCATACTGCCTATTATTTATTAAAACATTCATTTTCGATTCCAAGAATCACTTATTTACTTCGGACAGCGCCATGTTGGAGGATGCTGGAATGTTTAGAAAAATTTGACGATCTACTGAAATTTAGTTTAGAAAATATTATAAACTGTAAAATTGATTCGAATGCTTGGTCACTGTGCATTCTTCCAATTAAATTAGGTGGTTTAGGAATCAGAAATAGCTCATCTCTTTGCTACTCAGCTTTTCTTGATTCTTTGAATGATTCATCATATCTTTTTCCACAAATTCTTCCTGAGGAAATTATTTTGCATCCCGACTTTGCCTTGATCGAAGCATCAAATAAATATCAAAATTTAACAGGCATTTCGGATACTTCTAATTTAAAATCACAAAGAGATTTCGATACTGCAATGTGTGATGTATTCTTTCAGCAAATTTTTTTATCTTCAAAATCTCAACTTGATCAAGCACGTCTTCTAGCTCTTAATGAGCCCGAGAGTAATGTGTGGCTTAATGCTTTGCCTGCTGTCACTCTTCGTTTTGGTCTTCCTGTTTGCGAGTCTTACATCTGCACTTGTGGCGAAATAGTGAGTAAATTGGGTCTTCATGGCCTTAGCTGCAAAAAAAGGGCAGGTCGATGGACTCGTCACAGTTTGATCAACGACATTATAAAGAGGTCTCTGGTTTCAGCAGGATTTCCAGCGAAACAAGAACCGTCCGGTATTTGTAGGAGTGACGGAAAACGGGCAGACGGGATCACTTTGATTCCTTGGAAGGGGGAAAAAACCTTAGTTTGGGATGCCACCTGCAGAGACACGCTTTGCAGCTCCTATCTTAGTAAAACTTCTCATAAATCGGGAGAAGCGGCTAAGATAGGAGAAATACTAAAAAGGTCAAAATATAAAGAGCTAGAAGACAGAGGATTTTTCTTTTATACTTTTGCAGTAGAAACCCTAGGTCCATGGGGTGATGAAGCTAAAAAATTAATTTCCGAAATAGCAAAAAAAATTGAAACAAAAAATGCTAGAAGTTTCATCACCCAGCGGATCAGTATCGCCATTCAAAGGGGGATGCGGCCTCAGCGCTGGGGACTTTACCCAAAGAACAAGAATTGGAAGAAGTTTTTTATTTATAGTTTTTTTTTATGATTAATTTTAATTTTGATTTTTTTTTTAGTTTTAAACCAATTTTTACAATTTTATAGTACAAAATAAAATAACTTCCAAAACACGAAAAATAACAACTACATAACCTAACTTCTGAACTACGAACCTGAACTAACTCCAACTCATCCGATGAGATTCTTGACGAAATCGATTACCAACTAATGATCTTAATTTCTATCTAGTGAAAGATTAACGAATGCAGGCCAAAAAGAAAATATATATACTTGTACACAAAAAGTTATAATAAAAGATATAAGCGAATAGTGATGAGCGTATCAATGATTTTTGGGTCACCGGTATGCTGGTGATGGTGACTTATGAGTCACTTTTTCTTTTAACAGTGAATGGGGTCGCTGTTTCACTGTGTTAACAATAACAGTCACTGACCAGCAGGCAGTCAAGCAGCGGTTAGATTAACGCCCAATAACGAAGCAGTTAGGGTAGAATTTTCGGTCAACTATACAAAGATTATACGTAGACGTTGCCGTCGAACAGTTTGCGACTATACTTTAATAGTGACCTAGGGCACTGTTTTAAAAATTAAGTCACCGGTGGTAACCGTGATGACCATCTAAGTCACCGGTATAGAAATATCGCCAATCACTAGAAGCAAAAAATAGGTCTTGCATCCATCATTTAAACAGAAAAAAAAGAAAAATCCGTAAAGTTTATTTAATTTGTCAGGCCTCTATACAATTTTTAAATGGCGGACAAAAATCAGCTGCTATCTTTGTGTCGTCATCGGGTCAAAGAGTGGGGCAAAATTACTAGACCGTATCTATTCTAGGGACTGTGACTCCGACCAAGCAACTCAATGATCGTTAAATCTTGCTTTCTAAGAGGTTCTATTTTATTTACTTACTTACTACTTTTAAAAATGTTGTCGTATAAACATCAGTATATATATATATATATAGTATATATACCGATTTTATTTTAAAGCGATTTGTGAAAGCAGTTCATCGCTTTAAAACTGATTTTAGATACGGTAAGCATAAGCACTTTAAAAATGCTTTAGCGCATTGCTTTTAACCTTAAGAAGAACTCAACTCCAGTTTTACCAAAATAAATGTTGTTAAATTAGTTTTTTTACTTGTTTGCTTGAGAAAGTGATTTTATTTAAAACCATCCTTATATAAACGTTATAATTGTATTTGAGAGAAATGTAGTTTAGGAGTTGTAATATAGATCTCAGTATCGTTTCGGTGTTCGGTCGAGGTCATTTGGCGGATTTAGTTTCATGGTAATTACCGAAATGCGTGCCAAGTTGCTAAAAACTATTTACGTAGATCACAACTGCGACCCTAAACTGATGATATTTAATGAAAGACGTATAAACCCTTGGAGAAAGCGATTTTATCCTTATATAAACCGGTTTTAGGTGCGTATAAACGTAAATGGACATTAGAGGTCAAAAGTACACCAGATTAACCTACGTAACGTAGTTGAGTAGCGCGAAAATATACAGGTTCTCTCAGGTGCTAATAAGATCACTTTTGACTGATTTTTTTTGTCGGCGGGCTTATCTTTACAACCGTGTAAAAATTTCAAAAATCTACCGATTCGTATTTGAATTATTTACTTTTTACGTAAGGAAAATTATACAGGTATATTTCACCCCTTCATAGGAATATATCCTAAAAGAAAAAAAGCAACATAAAATTGCATTCGTCCATGCAACTGTGAAAGTGAATATCTCAAAAGAGCCATTCAAGGAACCTTCAAAACTCGACCCACTTTTCCTATTCAAAATATAGGGCTAAAGTTTACCCCTCTAAATTTTAAGGTGCCCTCTTTGAATAAAAAATTGACGTGTTCGAAGAGTTTTTCCAAAATTAGATTCTTAATGCGTGGAAAAGCCCCTGTTTCTTTTTCGTTGGAACACACTGAATATCAAGTTTGTTCAATATATACCTACACGGAAAATGATCGTTAAATGAACGTTCGCTACTGGACAATTTCTGGACGTTATGTACTACCATTGAAAGTCCAATGGACGTGTTTTGTACCATCGTCCATTGGACGTCCATTTAGGTTTGGAATTATAGGACGTTTTTACAATGAACACCCTTTGTACGAATGTCCAATGGACGTCCATTGGCACGCACGCATTATGAATCTAATTTTGGAAAATCTCTTCGAACACGTCAATTTTTTATTCAAAGAGGGCACCTTAAAATTTAGAGCGGTAAACTTTAGCCCTATATTTTGAATAGGAAAAGTGGGTCGAGTTTTAAAGGTTTCTTGAATGGCTCTTTTGAGATATTCACTTTCACAGTTGCATGGACGAATGCAATTTTATGTTGCTTTTTTTCTTTTAGGATAGATTCCTATGAAGGGGTGAAATATACCTGTATAATTTTCCTTACGTAGAAAGTAAATAATTCAAATACGAATCGGTAGATTTTTGAAATTTTTACTCGGTTGTAAAGATAAGCCCGCCGACAAAAAAATCAGTCAAAAGTGATCTTATTAGCACCTGAGAGAACCTCTATATTTTCACGCTACTAAACTACGTTACGTAGGTTAATCTGGTGTACTTTTGACCTCTAATGTCCATTTGTTTCAACTTCTATTACACAGTTCCTACGTTTATACGCACCTAAAACCGGTTTATATAAGGATAAAATCGCTTTCTCCAAGGGTTTATACGTCTTTCATTAAATATCATCAGTTTAGGGTCGCAGTTGCGATCTAGGTAAATAGTTTTTAGCAACTTGGCACGCATTCTGGTAATTACCATGAAACTAAATCCGCCAAATGACCTCGACCGAACACCGAAACGATACTGAGATCTATATTACAACTCCTAAACTACATTTCTCTAAAAATACAATTATAACGTTTATATAAGGATGGTTTTAAATAAAATCACTTTCTCAAGCAAACAAGTAAAAAAACTAATTTAACAACATTTATTTTGGTAAAACCGGAGTTGAGTACTCCTTAAGGTTAAAAGCAATGCGTTAAAGCGTTTTTAAAGTGCTTATACTTACCGTATCTAAAATCAGTTTTAAAGCGATGAACTGCTTTTACAAATCGCTTTAAAATAAAATCGGTATTACTGATGTTTATACGACAACATTTTTAAACCGTCATTATATAAAAGCACTTTAACGGGCCCGTATAAACAAAGTAAATGAAATAGAACCTCTTAGAAAGCAAGATTTAACGATCATTGAGTTGCTTGGTCGGAGTCACGGTTCCTAGAATAGATACGGTCTAGTAATTTTGCCCCACTTTTTGACCTGATGACGACACAAAGATAGCAGCTGATTTTTGTCCGCCATTTAAAAATTGTATAAAGGCCTGACAAATTAAATAAGCTTTACGGATTTTTCTTTTTTTTCTGTTTAACTGATGGATGCAACACCTATTTTCTGCTTCTAGTGATGGGCGATATTTCTATACCGGTGACTTAGATGGTCATCACGGTTACCACCGGTGACTTAATTTTTAAAACAGTGCCCTAGGTCACTATTAAAGTATAGTCGCAAACTGTTCGACGGTAATGTCTACGTATAATCTTTGTATAGTTGACCGAAAATTCTACCCTAACTGCTTCGTTATTGGGCGTTAATCTAATCGCTGCTTGACTGCGTGATGGGCAGTTACTGTTGTTGTTAACACAGTGAAACAGCGACCCCAGTCACTGATAAAAGAAACAGTGACTTATAAGTCACCATCACCAGCATACCGTTGACCTAAAAATCATTGATACGCTCATCACTATTTGCTTTTATCTTTTATTATAATAACTTTTTGTGTACAAAAGCATTTTCACCAATAGGAAAATCACTTTAAATTATACCGTGGATAAAATTACGACAGTCGCGAAAACCTCGTTTAATACATTTTCACAAGAAAATCGACGCCACCTAACACAACACAACCTTAGTAAACCCTACACAACACAGAAAAACGAACCGAACCTCAAAAACGACTATCGTAACTCTAGATATGACTGTCGTGACTTTAGCCACTGCCTTGAAATTAACGTTTCGTCTTTTGGAAAAGCGGTTGTTTGTCTTCGACAACACATGAACATGACAGATCGTTGGGCCCGCTTCTATTTTAAAATTCATTCAACGCACTCAAAAAGTATGAAAACAAAACAATTGAATTTGATATTTTCCGTCAAAAATCTGACCAATAGGAAACAAGTTTTATGCTAAATCTGGATTTAAGATTTTTTAAGCCTTGCCGAATGAGGTATTAACCAAACCGGGTGTAAGGAAACTAAAAAATACGGGGCAAATGATAATCCACGTCTTAAACTTAAATATGGTTTTAACTCTACGGTGCAAATGGACATAAGATAGTTTTATTAAAAACGGGTAAATAAATAATTCTACAAAATTACATCTCATTCCAACATATCCTAAAGAATAAGAAAAAAGTTATTAGCTTAGTTATTGCTTTTTTAACAAGTGTTTTTAACTATTTCGTTGATTGAGTAATATCGGCAAAATGTGGGAAATTTTTACTGATAAGAATCTAACCACACAAGATCCTTTGATATATGCGGCCCAGGTACCACGCCCTAATTAGTGGTCAAATAAGTCTTAATAGTGGAGTAAATTCGTAAGGATTTTCAAGAGAAAGCTGCAAAAAGGCCAAATTTTTTATAGTTGGCATAGTAATACCTAATACCAAAAGCTAAAATTCCAGTCGAGGATCCCCCATTTTCCGGAACCAGAAACAAAGATGGCGGACGTCAAAGTTAGGAAAAAATGTGTTTTCAGAAAAATAAAAACGAAATCAATTGGGTAATAGTGAGGAGGTCCCACTTAATCCAAAAATATAAAAAGGTGACATATGTCACTTAAAAACAAAATGACTGCCAGATTTCAAAAATTTAGATTTTCTTAGAATTCTCGTTTAATTTTTAAATGATCATCTTTGTTAATGTCTCATATTAAAGCTACTGACCGACTTCTTGATCGCAAATAAAAAAAAATAGAGTTTGTAAGCGGGTAAAAAGATTGCGCTTGATATGTCAAAAATATAAGAGACCTTATTAACCTATAGACAACATTTTGACAATTTTGCAAAGTGCTTCGTATTTAACTTAAAGAAACAATAAAAAAAACCCTTTTTTTACTTAATCGTCCGCCATTTTAAGTGAAGCATCAAAATTTGTTTTTTTTTACACGAAAATTTAAAACTAATTTAACTCATTCTAAAACTGCCTTGGATTGTGCAAAATTGCTAATGTGCACCAAAATAATGACGTTTCTCAATTTTAATCGCGGCCATCTTCATTTGGGAATGACATGTGTAATTTTTTTGCAATTTTTGAGACAAGCGTCCTTGAATTGAATAGACCATATTTTATTTATACATGAAGTTTCGATCAGTACAATCTCTGATCGTCTTCAGGTGCAAACTACTTGTTATGCATGGATCAACATGTATCCTCTTGATACCAGTATATATTTTTGCCGTGCATACTTGTATAATTAAGTTAGTTACTGTGATTATAGACATACGCCTGCAAAACATTTCTCTGTTCTGTATCTGTTTAGAACGGGGCAGTCTGGTAGTTTTTTATTTATTTTTTTATTTTTTACATATGTATATAAAGCTTTAACTTCACCCCGTAATCGTTGGTGGCTTCAGCCAGTGAGGGAGGAGGATCGACGATGCGATTAAAGCAAAAAATATCTCTAAAAGCGTAGCAATATTAACTATACGGCGCCTTACATCCCCCATTGCTTTTTTTTTCAAAAAAATTTTAACCTATAGCACCCTGGGAAATTTCAGCATTCCACCGATCCAACTCTTATCAAAATTGGTCTACCGTTTGGTCTCTATAGCGTGGAAGATATAAACACCCTCGTGCCGTAGGCAGTCGGGGTAAAACATATAACTTTAAAAAACAAAGAAAATAATGAAAAAATCAGGGTTGGCGCTGGGCAAAGCCAAAGCCAGAACATCTACTGCGCATGCCTGACGCAGTTTGCTCACGTCCAGAAGAGTTTTTGGCTCTGCATTTTTTCCAGGCTAACTTGATTAGGAAAGTCATTATTGCTACGACATTTTTTAGAAAAATGCGAGGGCAGAGCCGTTACGGTATCTTATAGTTATATGGGCACAGTTAGCAACAGTATTATTTTTAAAACAAAAAATATAAAAACTTTGCAACCCTTGATTTTGGAATGTCCCCCATAAAAATAAAGTAGAACACAAAATCCCAAAGGTACGTTTCTTGTACAGTCGATGAAACAAAATGTTTAGCTAGAAAAGTTTTCGTCTATTTTTTCTCCCATAAAACTCATATTTTATGAAAGTATTGGTATATTTGATTAAATATTATTTAAGTTTGATTTCTGAGATGATTTTTCTACATTTTGACTATTTTTTAATATTGAACATTTGCACTAATATTCATACTAAGTAACAAGCTTTTTTATCAGTGGAATAATATATTTTTCTATTTTATAGATGTATAGGTAAATTATTTATATATCGATCTGAGTTTTTGTTTAAGTTAAAATTCTTGCAGAACATTTTGATACATCGATGTTTTAAACGAATAATAAGACTGTTTGGTGGCTTGTTCCGAATAAAAACCCAATAGTTAATTTGTGACTTCTACAAATTCTGGGATATGGTGTATAATAGCGTGTATTTTGAGGGTATATTTTAGCTCCGCCTTTTTTATTTCTGCTTCAAACTGCCGTATATATATGGCATAGTTTGCATCCAAACAATTTCCAAAACAGCTAGTCACCACCCTGTTGAAGCTTTGTCATACAGGGCTGCGTTCAGAATGCCCATACCAAATGCCCAGTAAAAAACTCACCGGTGCGTGGTGTGTCGCCCTTCAGGAATATGAAAATGACCGGTGCGTCTCATTTTCGTCGTTCAGGAAATGTGGTGTGTCTACTGGGGCGCTTATAGCATCATTAGCAAGGCCACTAACATGCGCCAATAAGGATCAAAATTGCACATATTTACGTCTATTTTAGTGAGCTTATCACACCACACCGTCACCCCAGTCTCGACTTGGGCGATGGTTGGTGTGCTTGAGGCTATGATATGGTGAAATTTGGATAATTTTTAACGACAAGACTGTTTAAAAATTTAATTTTATTCAATTTTTTTTTCACCATCTCTGTATAATATATCTATATATATATATATATCTATATATATAATATATATGGTTTTTCATGATTTTTTTTCTAGAGTCGTTTTTAAGCCAACACACCCAATAAGTATAGGAAGTAAAAAAATCGTTACATTTTTATTTTAATTTCTATTTTTAAATGTGATGTCTTATTATTCTAGTATATATACTTTATTTATAGGAGGTTTCAAAAAGTTCTTGCTGATACTTGATCATTTTCAAAATTTTGGGATGTATATTTAAGTGATCCACACAAATTAAAGAAACAAAAAAGTGGTTGAGACGGTTTTAAAAACTATCCAGTATTTTTCTCCCACTTAAATGCCACAAAAGAAAAGCAACCACGGAAAACAACCGAAAACCCAGCATTTTTACATGTTTCTACCCACTTGTAGCACAAAAGATTATTTTTTTTTTTGGTCATTTCTTATTAGATAATGTCACACAAGAAAAGAAAAGAAAACTTTCGAAAATAAGAAGAAAACAAAAAGCCTATTTTATCATTTATCACAACGTAAATCGCACCGAGTGCGCAATTAATGATATCTTAATATAAATCCATATTTTTCAAAAAAGAAAGATTAAGCAAGAAGGAAAATTTTGAACTAAAATATTATGATATAAAAATATATTGTTTCGTCGACTGTACAAAAAATCGTATGTTTACGATTTTGCATTCTACTTCCTTTTGATTAGGAGATCATCGACATTCAAAAATGAGGAGTTGCAAAGTTCATGCATTTTTTGTTTTGAAAATAATACTTTTGCTAAATGCGATGGGTAAAAACAATACAATACTCATAGCGAGACCGTCGAACTGTACAGGAAATTTTTTTTCGTCCCAAATCTCAAACGGAAACTAAAAGTTACAGCGGTTACCGCGATTCAATATTGATGTAATTAAAACTATAAGGAACCTGACGCGGACCGGGCTACAAAATGTAAAAAGTCTTTTTAAAATTGCTACATATCACAGAGGTAGAACTCAAAGCCACTAAACTAAAAGATGGATTTTGACCAATTTTTTTTTGTTCGAAAGTCAAGCAGCCTTAAGGTTAACACTGCAAAAGATAGGATTATTTTGCTACCTATAAGCAATGAATGGAATTTAGAGACTAAGAGCACAGGGTACCGAAACAGAGTAAACTAGAGTTTCGAACTTCCATTATCTTTATATTTATTTTTTTATAAACTAAGACTACTCAATCTTAGTATGTATTCAGTGAACCATAAAAACTACTGGTTGGCTCCGCCCTTTCACAGTTGAAATCTCTCCGAATAGTGTGGGTTTCCAAATATCCTTGATAGTGAGGCTTGTTTGAGACAATACATTCTGTTTCCTCAAGATGAATGCTGTTTCTTTGAATTTCCGGTTGAATAGGTTTTCCTCCTTTGCGACGATCTTTGCCTCTTTCCATTCCATATAATGTTGAATTTGCCAGCAATGTTGTTTCTGTTCGGTAAATCGAACCATAGGTCGGCTGCTTTCCCCGATGTACACTTTCGGCCACATAAAATGCGTACAGCAGAAGTTAGCTGCTGGTCCGTTCAATTTAAGTTTTGCTAATTGCGTTACTTATTGTAACTGACGTTGACGTTTTCGAATAACAGGTTAGATCTTTTGACATTGTAAACACAAACATAAGGAGACTTGCCACACTTTACTAAAAAACTAATGTACTAATGACTAACATATTTTTTTAAAAATTATTCAACATTTTATTATAAAAAAATTATTCTTAAAGCTCAGTATGGACAAAACAAGGGCACAATTGTGCGAATAAGAAAAAATTATCGAGAAGAAGCCATTGCCCCGTCAGCCTCGATAATGTTTGCCAGTCTTCGTGGCATGGAATGCGCTAAATTTTGAAATAAACTTGGATTTGAAACAATGACTTCGTCGTACTCTCTGACCAGGAACTCCATTAAGTGGTTGGAATTTCTGGGAACAATATTCATTCGTATTAAGTTTTTTGCTATAACGCCACACACATTTTCCATAGGATTGGCGTTAGGAGTTTCTGCCAGTTTAGAAATGCCTGCGGTATGGATAGGATAGTTATCCTGTCCTCTCGCCGATATCCAGATCCACACATTTACGGAAAATCTACCAGCCCGGTCATCAATCCCAGCAATATATTTTTCGAGATAGCGTGTTCGTGGCGTGTTTGTGGACTGAAAGATTTTTTCATCCGTCAAGACCACCTGTTGCCAAAATTCTTCGTCTTGTAGTGAATACTTTAGTGCAAAAATGAACCTGGCTTGCTTCTTTTCCTCACTAAGTAAGATATTCTTGGCAGGAACGTGACATCTAAGTTTAGAACGGCTTATCCGTCAGCGCGTCGTTCTTATGGATCCAGAAAAATGTGCCTCAATTTTCGCCTCTGGGGTCATCGCAAATGGGTGGTCTTCAAGAAAGTCGATCAGTTGCTGATCCTGCTGAGCCGTACTGACTTGGGTCAAGCCATTGCCTCGCTCTCGTCGAACAGTTCCTTCTTCTTGATACTTTCTTCTTATTCTTACAATTGTAGCCTTGTTTCTTCCATAATAGGCCGCTACTCTTCGAACCGACCAACCACCGTCTAATTTTGACAAAATTTGGGCTTTTTTGAATTCGCTTAGTTGGGGCATTTTTAAATATAAGCGTATGACAACAACAAAATCTGACAGTGACATTTTTTGTCAATTTGAAATACCTAAAAGGTTACTGAGTTGCGAGGCCCATAGTACTCTATATAAAATCGGCCAACATCTGCTTAACTAAAAAGCCAGTTAACTCTTTTCGATTCAGTATCCTTTAGCCTACTATAGCGGTCATATTGGCAGAAAATTCATGTTTTTCCTGTCAATTTGGTTATAAAAATGGCGACAACCTTTGGCTAAAGGGCACTGAAGAGATAAGAGTTAACTGGCTTTTTAGTTGAGGACGGTGTTGAATTGGCGTACGCATTTTATGTGGCCGGAAGTGTACATAGATATCCCCACACTCGCATGGTGCCTGGTAGATGCAGTGTCGTGGCGATGTGGTTTAGTTTTTGTCAATTAACTTCTTATTGTTGTGGTCGTTTTGTCTATTCTTCTTATCTTTTCTAAGATTCCTTTGACGTATGGAATTGTAAGTCTCGCCTTTCTTTCAATATTTACGTCTGTAGGCTTTGGTGTTGGTGTGGTCTGAAGTTTTATTGATCGTGTAGTTCAGATCAGATCGAATTTTTAACTTTTCTTTATTTAAAGCGTCTTCTATATTGCAGATATAGGTGGCTTGATCTATGACAGATTTTGCAATTCTCAGTTTGGTTGATGTTGATTGGTTTGACTTGAAATTAAGATATTGTCCAGTGTGAGTTGATTTGCGATATACGGAAGTGATTATGGTTGAATTATTTTTGATGACTAGAACATCGAGAAAAGGGAGCTGACAACTTTCTTCTGTATTCAGTTCTTATGCTGTTGACATGATTGGAAAATTGTTCTAGTGTGTTGTGGTCCTTTTCCCAGATGATGAATATGTTGTCCATGTATTTTAGCCATAGACATTGGCCACTACCGGCGAAATTGGAGATCTCATGGGTAGATCATCTTCCTGTTGAAAATATCTGTTAGTATCTTTTCCTGGAAATAAGAATTCTGGAGACAGCACTTCAACAAATCCATAATGGCATTGATTAATAGATTGGTTCTGTCAGAGAGGTGGCTGTCGTTGAGTAGCTTTGGTTCAATTATTTGGAGTGATTCTTCCAGTGGTACGTTAGTGCACAAACTTTTGACGTCAAAACTAAGAAACTGGTCCACGAATGGCTTTGAATTTTTGACAAATGATGATTATTAAAAGGTTTTTAGCTAGATCATAAATAAATAATAAATAAATAAATAAGGTTTATTTATCCAAAATGAAAAAATGGTACGATCATTTACAAAGTGCTATTTGAAATAATAAATAAACACGTTAAACGCTGAAGTAGTATAACACTGTTTGTTAACGCCTGGCTTTTTTGTACAACAACAAAAAAAACCAAAGTTTCAGTCACTCTTAGAACATTTCAGTCTTTATCGGGTATTTTGTCACTTTTAGGAAAATAGAACGTCTTGATTGGGTTAAAATGTCATGGTCGTTATTGGTGAGCCAGTGATAAGAAATCTTATATTATTTTACAAGTATCTCTATACTAACGAACATTATAATTAAACTTAAAAACTATTTTACGAGGGTAAATATTAACATAAACAATATCAAAATATTCTATGTATTACAGATCTGTTTGTTGCATAGAGCCATCTTTTCAGATTTTGCTTAATTTTTTTTGAGTAAATAATATCTTTAAGCATTTTTCGAAGGTAATTAAAAAATTTTGGAGCTAAGCTGAGAAAGGACCTATGACAAACTTCTTTACGACAATAAGGAATCACTGCACAATCTTTTGTGTTGTGTATTATGTGGATGAGTGATTGTACCTACATTTATTTTTTTTCTTATACATACCAGTAAATTTTGAAAATAGAGTTGTCGAATATCAAGAATTTTTCTTTGAGTGTACAAGAGTTCCGTCGGATACATTCTTTTTTTGTCATAAATAATTTTTAAAATCCATTTTTGGATTATCTCTAGGTTTCCCAGGAAACAATCTCTAACGCCACCCCATGCTACGAGACCATAGATTATCTGTGATTGAAAGAGAGCATAGTAAATTTGTTTAAGATGTTCTGGGTTTAAGTAATCTTTAAGATGAAAAAAGCGAGTTATAAGGAAACGTGTTTTATTCATGAGTTGCTTAATATGTTTATCCCATCTTAAATGACTATGAATATTGATGCCCAAATATTTTGAAGAGTCAGTTTTAAGTATTACATTATCCTGTCCAATTTTTATTGAATCGTAATTTGAATATGAAGTAAAAGGAAGAAATTTTGTTTTCTTTATTGAAACCAATTATTAATGTTTTTTATATCCCTTTCCACTTTTATTTTTAGTTCAGTCCAAGTTTCAGCTGAGTAGAATATAGCTGTGTCATCAGCGAAACTTATAATGATTCCTTCGCTCTCCAGATTTAAAAGATTATGTATGTATATTGTAAACAGAATGGGTCCTAATACCGTCCCTTGAGGGACGCCGCACATAACATTTTTTTAAGCCAATTTTAATTCCCTCGATGTTAACAAATTGCTTTCTTTTTTCCAAGTAGTCTTTTAAGAGATTTAGGGCACTACCCCTAAATCCATATCTTTCAAGTTTTTTTATTAATTTTTGGTGGCTTACGGCATCAAATGCTTTTGTAAGGTCCACAAATATACACAACGAAGCCTTTTTACTGTCAATAGATTGGTAAATATTTGATGTTAAATGAAGCATGGCATCTTTAGTTGATTTATTTTTTCTAAATCCCAACTCTCTATTTGATATAATATTTCTACTGTCCAAAAAACTAACCACCCTTTTCTTAATGACTTTCTCAAAAACTTTGGCTATATTATAAATTAAAGAGATTGGTCTGTAGTTGTTTGTATCTGTTTTTTACCACCCTTAAATAATGGCTTGATTTCGCCCAGTTTTAAGACATCTGGAAAGGAACCTATCCGAAAACTAAAATTAATTAGATAAGTTATAATTGGAACAATTTCATCAGAAACTTCTTTAAGGGATTCTGATTTTATGCTATCACAACCAAGAGACTTTTTTGACTTAAGACCTCTTATAATTGCCTTTATTTCTTTGTATGTTGCCTCTTTAAAGAAATTTAATCCATTTTGAGTCCATTTAATGTTTTCGGTATAGTCTATTGGACTATTTATTTTTTCTGCTAGATTTCCTCCAATTTCAGAAAAAACTTATTAAAGTAGTTTGCTATGTCCTGTTTGTCTGTAAGTAATTGTGAGTGTGTATGTTCAATTTCTTCAATATTTGTTTTTGCTTTATCTTTTTTGCATATCTTATTGACACAGTTCCAAACGATTCCTGATTTATTTTGATTTTCTGTAATAAGTCTTTGTGCATACTGTTTTAGATATAAGTCGGAGAATTCCGAGAACTGACAGTCGGTCGGAGAGGCATGATTTCTTTATGAATTTTCAGCAGTCCGGTGCGTTGTGAAATAGTAAAAATAAAGGCAATGGAATTCTAGTTTACTCTCAATTTCAACATTTTCTACCACCTTCAAACAACAGTACCGAAACCATGGTAAGAGTCTCACACTACTTGAATGTTAGTGCAGGCATAAATACTTTTTCCTTTAGGACAATAGACACTTTAAGTTGGTCATGACACGTACGAGGTGCCCAGCGGTATACGTGAAATTTTCCGGCTCGGATGTTTCTGTCTTTTACGTTGTATTACCATGTATTCCTATCTTGATTGGTTTGGTTCGGCCACTCGTCTATTGATTTTTGGCTCCCGTCGGTACAACTCGCTGCGTATTTGATGACATCTTCACGTTAGCAACAATCCTCAGAAGCTATTCTACGTAGGTTAGCGTCATGTCTGAACGTTATACATGCCAAAGACGTGACATTGATGAATAAGCTCAATGATAGACCGCAGAGATTGGACTTTGATATCTGTATTCGAGCGGAAGTCTTTGCTTTTGTACAGAAAAAAGAAGGACAGAATATTGCGCTATAGTCCACGTTTGCGCGTACGTCCTATGACCATCTTAAAGTATCTAATGCCCGTGTGCACGGGTTTGGCTTGACATGTAAGCTGAGCTTAAGCTTTAGTGTTGGTGTGCAATGGTGTGGAATATTATGTAAGTGGCACTTAAGCTGCAGTTAAGATAAGCTGTAGAATTACTTCGGCTTAAGCGCATTTGGAGGTTATGTAAGGTATTTTTTTATTTATGTTTTTTAAAAAAGCCATTAATTTAATCAGATTATAAAACTGTTCAGTTGACTTAAAATATTTCTGTGATTATAATAGTGGTCTGTGCTTAAAATGGAACTTCTTTGGGATGACGAAGATGATGAAGAATTAGATTTTGTAATTAATGGAATACCTACGAAGAATGATTTATCAAAAAATGAGGTGAAGTTACAAACGGTTTAGAATGTCCAAAAAAAATCATGCTTTTTCGCTAAGCGAATAATTCACCTTTTTTTTACATATTCGTTCTAAAGAAACTGAAAAATGGGTTGGGTTAGTCTGGTGGTGTAATAATTAGTATGTTTTCACATGGTATTCAATACGTATCGAAAATCAAGCATCTTGTTCTTCATATGTCACGCTCTTTGTCGGAACAGAGAACATGCTCTATGAAAGAAAAAGAAAACAATCTTTTCAATACGTATTGATTACGATGTGAAAACATATACTAAATAAATTGTCAGGTTTTATAGTTAACCAATTATAGTAGTTTTATTTGCCTTTTTCTCCATACAATCATAAATCATCAATAAAATTTGTTTTTCTAAAACAGCCTCAAATTTTACGTGTGTTTTTGACAGCTGACAGGTAATAATCATGATCACCAAACAAAAAACACAAAAAATGCAGATAACTGCCACGTTGCCAATAATTCCCTTACTTTCTCCAAGTGGAACATATTCGGAACTTTTGCAAACCAAGTAAATCTCAAGGGTCACTCTCAGTTCAAGTGGCACTTGAACAAGTGGAAGAAGTAAGGGGAAGTGGTGCACACGGGCATAATAGTAACTCGTTTGGGATACTTGTCATGACATCACAGTTACTTTCAGTGACCGTAGTTATGAAATAATTGTTCAAAAACATGAGATTTATAAAAAAAAAATATAATTTTAAAAACCATAAACAAGTTTGATCCTGCTCAGTTTAGTTTTCTCCCGGGAAAAAATACTATACATACAGACACTATAACAATGGCTTCGCGACCGCAGGGTTGTTCTGTGATTTCTCAAACACTGCTGCGAAAGCTCGAGCGTTACGGTTTTAGGGGAAGGGTGCTCGAGTGGTTTCAATCCTACCTGTCGGACCGCAGTCAAAGCGTCTTCGCGAACGGGGATTGCTCTAGAAAACAGTCGGTCCAGTATGGTGTTCCCCAGGGCTCAGTTTTGGGCCCTATTTTATTTCTTGATTACATAAATGACCTCTTACGCATCGACATATCTGGAGTGGTTGCCGTTATCGCGCACGATGCGACTTTTGTCTGGCACAAGACAAGTGGTGTCCAACTGGTTCAGACGATTTCTCAAGACATTCCCATCATTAAGAAATGGTGCGATGCAAATGGATTGCTTTATAATTTTAATAACAGCCAAATCATAGGTTTTCGTTGTAATGTTAATGACATCATTTGCGAAGACTTTCACATCAAAAGTTCGGAGAGTACGAAGTTTCTGGGACTTCAAATTGACTCCGATCTTAAATTTCAAAGCCATATCATGACCCTAAATAAAAAGCTTGCTTCTGGCTGTTATTGAGTAAGAGCGATGAGTTTCAACTGCAAAGATTGTCTATTTTGCTGCTATTCAGTCTCATCTTGCCTACGATCTACCCTTCTGGGGTTGCTGGGGCCAATGTCATTTTGATTCTGTATTTAAATTACAAAAACGTGGCATCAGATTCATTGCAGGTGCTTCCCCAAGAGGGCATTGTAAACCACTATTCATTAGCTTTAAAATCCTAACATTATTCTGCCTCTTCATATTAGAATCTGCCAGCCTCGTATATAAAAATCTTTCATTACTCGCATCCCGACAAACATCCCGTTTAATACGACAAATGCTTGACATTCCATTGCCAATCCCCCACTCTGCACTGGTCCATAAATCTATCATTTATAAAAGGGTCAAAATATACAATCATCTTCCTCTCTCCCTTAGAACTATCACCGATCTAACTAAATTCCGTGAAACACTAAAAGATAAGTTGCTAACACATGCATTATATTCGATAGATAAGTACTTTAATCTAAATCTCTAGGTAGCAAATTTCTTTAGACTCTTGATTTTTTATTTTTATTTCTTTGACATCAACAATTTCTTATACTTATATATTAAATTGCAATTTTAAATTTTTTGATTAAAATAAATTTTGAACCATCCTTACCTTTTTGTCTGTTTATAATTTTATTGTTTGTGTGATTTTTTCTATTTTTGTTTATTTTTAATATTTTTGTATCCCGTTTTTCCCCCTATTTTTGTTTTTATATATTTGTATTATGTTGCCAGATTCGCGTTTTTAAATATGATCAGGCATGTGATTAAACCATTAAGTTTAGCTTTGTCAATAAGATTATAATATCTTGGACACTAAAGCATGTTGTACTACTACTACTACTACTACTACTACAATCAATAAACCGCACTTTAACAACACATTTTTCTAGCAACCACATCCCCTAGGCTGGTAACATAGTCTGGTTACTCGTGACGTCATAGCTTGGGTTACTCTGCGAAAAAACTGCAAACAATTGGATTACCTGGAATGGATTACTTGGAAGAAAAACCCTTATAGATCGGGTGCCCATGAGGTTCCCCCTCCACACCACAATAAAAAGTTGCACCTCTCTCCGACTAAGCAAAAATGAAAAAAAAATAAAAAACGTTTTTTTTTATAGTAAAAAAATCGCTTAATAACCCGTTTTATAACGTTAGTTATTCCATTAACGTTTTCCTCATTAGGAAAATAACGTTCCCATTAAAAAAAATCGTTGTTTTCATCGTGAAAAACATATTAATGGAAAACCGAATGCTATAAGCGATTTTTTCACTATAAAAATAATGTTTTTATATTTTTTTGTTTGCTTATTAAGCTGATAGATGTCAAAGTCCGGGTTTTGGGACGACCGCAATCTATATTTTTTAAAAATTTCACAGAAAACGAGAAACTTTTGAAGAATATTTGGATCAAATTTAAAAATTTTGTTTTTAGCACTGTTATAAAATATTATTAATTGTTATAAATTTAGTTTAATTTTAATGCATTTAAGAAGAAATGGCATTTTTAATAGGTACAATTTCTAAATTGTTTTAATAAAAATAAAAAAAAAGTCCATAATTCAAGTTCAAGTTCAAGTTTCTTTATTGTTTCTGGAAATTATACAATTTCATAACAATGAAGATTTCGTTAAATTGGTAAATATTAGGAGCTACAATAAAATATATACTTAAGAAAAGTTAAATGATAATCATAATCTAATTGTACCTATAAAGGAAGAAAAAGCAATATTGGCTACAAGAATATCGAAAATCTTATTTTGCAAAAAACAAAATAAAAAAAAACATGAAAGTGCGGTTCTATCCATAATTGAAACTACATGATGTAAACCCAATCTACCGCTGCTTAGCAACTAACGAAACCCACTTTTTAATAAATATTTGACAAAAAAAAGTGAAATAGATCCAATTTTCAAAACAACTTTTTGTTTCAATTGTAAAAACTTTTCCTGCTGCGTTATATGGTCATTGCTTGTTAGAATTTTTTTGCCAAAAAATAAAATTAAAAATTAATGTTGTTTTCATTTCAAAGTAAAAACATGATGTCATGCATAAAATATTTCATGCATCTCGATTATACAGTGCGTTTAACGCCCTCAGCATTTAAAAATCCCCGCGTAACGGCTCGTGCTTTTATATCCACGAAGCTAACTATTATGCACAACCGGGCGTTAACCGCCCGCGTTTTAGAACGATAAGTGGCACTTTAACGCCCTAGAGCTCACTTAACGCCCGCGGGCTTTAAAGTGATTTTTGCTGAAATTTGATAGTAATTTTGCTTTTTCTGTTTGACTTGCATTTTGTTCGTTCAAGGCAAAGACTTTTTTTTCCTAGATATGTTTTTTTCAGTTTTTTCATAGATGTAACAGCAATGAAAAAGAAGCTTTTGTTTTATTTTTCCAATTTTTATTTCAAGAACAACAATAAACAAATTACATAATTATGGTTTCTTGTTCCGTTTCGCCTTTTTGCTGAAGTGCGCCAGCAAAGTGTCTCCTTTTAGTTTTACGCATCCACTTTCAGCAATATTCTTCTGTGAACACCACAAAAAATAGTACTTATATACCTTTTCGTAAAGTTTTCTGGATTTCGCGGGCAAAAGGTCCTTCTTTGCCTCTTAGGCGGCATCCAGGATTTCCCTGGGGAGACTGTGTGAACTCTGTTCCTCGATATCCATTGAAATCGAGAAAACAATGCAGTTTGTATGAAAATTTAGAAGAAACCGTAGAGAAAGTAATAGCTACGCAAGAGTGACCGATACTGTGTTATACTTAGGGAACATTGTTTATCGGCGACACGAGCACAGCCAGTGGCTACAGGAAGGAACTACTTAAAACTTCCAAATCAGTTACATCAACCGAAAAGAATCTAAAAAATAAAAGATCAAAAGACCTTGGGACGAAAGAACGAAATTTCAAAATTGGACGAGTGTCCCACAAGGAACACACAAAAGTCCAAATCGAAAAAGGAAACAATTAAATGATGTTTTGCCCGGGGTAACTAGCATGGGCTCGTCAGTGGATTCACTAGTCACCCTCAATCCAGACATCATTTAACACCATCGCACACTCTGACTTCCAACTCTGAAACACTCACAAATAGGCATCGTTCCGCATGGTACTCATTATAAGTCGCCTGATACGGGTTCGTCCTGGCGTGTTAATCTTTCCAATAGGAATATGCTCCTAAGACAATTAAAACAAGAAGTTAAAACTTCCAAATCAGTTACATCGACCGGAAAGAATCTAAAAAAGAAAAGATCAAAAGATCTTGGGAGGAAAGAACGATATTTCAAAATTTGACGAGTGTCCCACAAGGAACACACAAAAGTCCAAAGCGAAAAGGGAAACAATAAAATGATGTTTTGCCCGGGGTGACTAGGGTGGGTTCGTCAGTGGATTCACCAGTCATCCTCAATCCAGACATCATTTAACACCATCGCACACTCTGACTTCCAACTCTGAAACACTCACACGCTGGGAGTGAGAGCGCCTAACTTTGGACCGCTGCATTGCAAAAATGAAAAGTAATATGTTAAATGTACAACTTTTCAAGACTTATCTTTTTGCACTAATTATATTTTATGATAAACGATAAATTTTAGCTGAAAAAATTAAAAGCTGTACTTCAAACTCTAAATTTGGCACTAAAATGTTCGTAATTGTTTAAATAATGCATTTATTAATCGTTTAATGCACATAGTTCGATAAGGGATCTTATTACCTACAAGAAATGACTGGACCTACTTTCCCGTAAATTGCCTAATTAAGTCGCAAATTGCGAAAAACAAATGCACCCCCAAATCCAAGATGGCGGAAAAACCCCTGGGGGGATGAAGTCTAAAACGTAGATTTATCTTCTCGCTTATGTACCCAAACTACCCACAAAGTTTCATTGAGCCTTCTCTTATACCAAAGTAGTTCTGCGAGATTCGGTTTATAATATCAGACGCACCACGTTCGACTTTCAGGCGCTGGGGGTGAGCGCGCGCGAATTCGGAGCGCTGCACTGCGAAAATGAAGAATGATACGCAAAAAAGATAAGAGATAAATATTGTAGAGCTTTTCTAGTTCTAAATTTATCTCCTGATTATATTTTTTCATAAATGGCACAGGAAGTCTAAAAACGTCAAAAAACTGTAGTTCAACCCCTAAATTTTTCACTAAAATGATCATAATTGTTTAAATGATGAATTTATGATTTTTGTACCCCTAGTTTCGACGGGGAATCTTATTATCTACAATAAATCACTAGGCATACTTTTCCGTAAACTGCATATTTAAGACGCAAAACGCGAAAAATAAATGCACTTCTAAATCCAAGATGGCGAAAAAACCTCCCGGGGGATGAAGTCTAAAACTTGGGTTTAGGCTTCTTTATATAGGCCCTAATTACCCTCAAAGTTTCATCCTGTCCGCTCGGATTCCGAACTTAAATTCTAGATTGCTTGAACTATAATCCCATAAACTCGCGCGATTTCCAACCAAAACTAATTAAAATAACTCACTTTTGAAAGTCTCAAAAACCGCTTACCAGGTTTGACATACTTTGACAAGCGGTGGCAAAAACCGGCAGGTATTTCTACATTGAAAAATGTTTTGTCTTTCTTACATGATCATATAGAAAGAGATGGACGGAGCAAGGTAGGTGTTGACTTAATACATTACTTTCATTCTCCGCCGCAATGCGCTATGCGCTACAGGAACGTAGTTCCTGCGCAGCCCTATCTTTCTGTTAGTCTCCGTAAGTCATTAGGTTGTCTCTGGAAGAAACTTCTCAAGTGACGCTCAGTTTTATTTATTTGGTTACTACCAGAGACAACATAATAATTTACGGAGACTAACAGAAAGACTAACTAAAAGAAAGACAGAAAATTTTTCAATGTCGAAATATATTTCACACAATTTTAATTTTGTACTTGCCGAATTTTGCCACCACTTGTAAAAGTCTGTCAAGCCTGGCAAGCGGTTTTTTTAGATTTTCAAAAGTGAGTTATTTTAATCAGTTTTGGTCCGAAATCGTTTATGGGATTAGCTATAAGTAGTGGATTAACGACTTATTGTAAAGCAGTGGCGGTCCCAGCCATTTGAAAAGGGGGGGGGCGGTTTCGATACAAAAAAAAAATAGAATAAAAGCATAGATTTTATGAGGAATATATGCAAACAAAACTTAGTAACTACAAGCAAGGATTTGGTCTCAAATCTAGGGGGGGGGTACTCAGATTTGAAGTCATTTATTTCATTCATTTTTTATTTTAAAAAAATGCTTTTTTTTAATTTGAAATTAAACTAAAATTTTAAATATGCCATTTTCAATACAAAATTAAACTAATACCGTAAATATCAAAGGTGTTATACCGCCGCAATTTATGCCCTACTTTTGATTTTCTAAATGTTTTCATAAAAAATTTAAAGCCAGGGAAGTGGGGGAGGTTAACTACCACCCTATTCTTCTGAAGTCCGCGCTTGAGTAACTACGTATAATTTTTTCAGTTATAAAAAACATAGATAACAAACAAACCACAAACAAAACCTAATAGCTAAATATTTTTTTTTCGAGGTCTAAAAAGCTTTTTGTTGAAACATTACCCTTTATGTCGCATATCTCAAACATAAGATGCCTATTTCAAAAAAAAAAAAAAATAATTTCCAGTTTTTTGGGCAAACCGGTCAATGTGAATGTCAATATGTCTGTTGATATGCAGCAACGCTAAACCCGTCAGACGAATTTCTGTCATAGTGTTTTTAAGTACTTATGTTTTCAATCTTCTGAGGCATGAGAATCTTCTTTCTGACGAGGCACTACTTACTGGCAAACATCCAAGAATGTTCTAATCAACGAAAAAATATTGCCACACTTGTTCATTGCCACGAAAACGCTATCAGGTATGTTTTGATTTAAGCTTTTGCCTACTTCTGACCAATATTGTTTCCGAATACTGACTTCTCTCAATAAAAGTTCAAGAATTTGTGTTTTGGATTAATAAAACAGTTTATAGTATTTAGAAACGACTTTAGTTAATTTTGCCTTGATTTTGGCTTCATGTTAAACTTGGTATGAATATGTTTAGGTCAAAAATACTTTTTTATGTCCAAATTCATTTTGTCTAAAACTTGTTTATAAATAGAAACTCTATAATACAGTTCTGTATTTTCATTGGTTTTCGCGGTAAGTTCGTCATGCGTTTGTATATTCTTGGTCTGACGGATTGAAGGTCAAACTGTCCCAAAATTTTGTGCCCCTCCCTGGGATTGCCACTGGTAAAGTCTAAAATGTCATTTAAATCAGGCTGGATCACTGCTATTAAAGCTAGAGATTCGATGAGTGCCGAAAGTTGGCGTTCAGATTTTTGCGAACCAAATTCCTGAAGAAAATATTGTGATGATTTATACAGAGTTAAGCAAGAAGATAATAGGTTCATATACAACCAAAAAAAAAAGAAATATAGGTTAAAACATTTGTAAAATCTGTAAGACTTTTATACTGGGATTTTTTCCCAATTAATAAAAGAAAATAACATGATAAAATGTTATTACCTTCAATATTTGATAATATTTTTTAACATAGTTATAACCCCTCCTCCTATCTTAGATTTTTAAAAGGTCCAAAAAACTTTTTGTAAGCCAAAGAAAGTCTTTTAGCTGCATGGAACAATACAAAGTTGGTTAAGGTTTGTATAGAGCTAAAACCTTTCGCGAATGCATTACTTTTTTAGCACTAAAAAGTATGTAAAAACGGCGCCTGTTAAGTTTTTTCATATCTTTTTATTATTAAATAAAGTAGGTGTCTGTAAAAAATTATCCAAAAGAATATATGTATTTTATTATGCGTCTGGCTGTACAAGTAGTTCCTTCCTGGAGCCGGCTGCGCTCGTGTCGCCGTTAAACAATGTTCTTCAAGTATAAAACAGTATCTGACACTCTTTCGTAGCTATTAATTTATCTATGGTTGCTACGTGTTGCTAGAAGAATTATTCAATATTTTTGTCAGATTGTTTGATTAAAAAGTGACATGAATAGACTGGCCGCCCGCTTACTGACAGTGATTCGTGTGTTGTCAAAAAATTAGAAAGCTTTAGACTAACAATTTTTTTTGTGGAATAATTCATGACCGTTTATTTCCGAAAATTGTTGCCATATTTATGTAATTATTTGGGATATTATTGGAAATAAATTTATGTTATGTTATGTTATAAAATCTTTTTTCTCCTAAAAAATACGGTTGTGCATAAAACATTATACAGGGTTCCTAAGATTTTCCTTAGGGATAGGATTTCAATAAATCAAACAGAAATGGCATGGAAAGTTCTGCGCGCACAAAAGAAACAGGTATATTGAGCAATGAGAAAAAATTGTCGCCACTCTTTCATTGTGAGCATAAATCATAGTTGCAATAATAACCATTGACAAGATGTCTGCAAATTCCGCTAGATGGCGGCCACACCATGAGTTGATCGAGGAAAAAATTAGATGTTTTCAGGTCCAAACCACAGCTTTTTCTTGCTTAAAGGAGGCGGCAGGGTCCATTATTTACGATACTGAGCGATAAAATCGTGAGGTTGTTAACAATAGAAAGAAATATCTTCGCTTTTAATTAAATTTCTTTCCATTCTGTTCTACTAGTGACATCTATCCGGAAACGGACAAACCATGCAGCTAGCACTAGCAGCCAAAGAAATCAATAAACGGCGCTGTTTTTCCTGCAGAGCTTTTTGCTTGCGATATTATTGATTTTAAATAAAGCTGGCCATACACTACATTTGATATTTTTGAGGTGTTTTATGACATGATCTCGAAACATGTAGCGAACCAATTTTTCAAAACTAGCGGGATGGTAAAAGCGAAAAATAAGGGGCTGCCAATATTTGTAACACCCAAAAAGGGGTGAAAAGATTTATTTTGCTCTGTTTCTTTACAAGAAACATTTTTTTTACGAGAAACTTGAGCTCTGCCACTTTTTTAATTTTTTTCTTCAACTTTCTCGAAATTTTCGTCATACCGTATTTCCCCCATGGTCATACTCTACTTTTATTCGAAAAAATTTAGAAACAGAGAGGGGATCAGTTTTCCTAAAACGGGGGATCTGGGTTTCGAGTGAGAAGATAAAGGGCGCCGCAGGTAAAAATTTTTCAATTAAATGAGCCGAACGCAAAAATGTTAGAAAAACAAAGCACGAAATAAAAATGGCGCCAATTACAATTTTTTTTCAAAAATTACGTAATTTCGGGAACGCAAAGAAATAGGTCTAAACAGTATAATTTTTAAAAAAAAATATCAATTTTCTCGCCCTGCTCTACTGGGACTACAGGGACCGTGCACAAATTACGTAATGGTTATAGGGGGGAGGGGGGTTACAAAACGTTACGTAGGGGGGAGGGGGGTTTTCGACAGCGTTTGCATTTGTGTGAAACAAAGAAAATTTAGAATGAAAATAAGTGAAAAGGGGGGGGTAGTGGTCTTGAAATCGTTACGTAATATTAGGGGAGTGGCGTGCCAAACCGTTACAAAACATTACATAGGGAGGGGGTCAAAAGTTGGTAAAATCACCGTTACGTAATTTGTTAACATTAGAAAACAACAACCTGGAATGATGTGTAAGATGTAGTGACAACATCGCCCCATGCCCATCCTTTTCTGCCTAATGTGCTTTTCCGTTTGTCTGCGTCTTATACACGGCTGCTTGGCCCCCTAAGGATTTGCTTACTTAACCCTGTATGTTTCTCGTTCTTAAATTGCGTTTAACTACCTCAGCGTGTAAAAACCCTCGCCTATCGGCTCGGGTCTTTATTTTCACGCCGGGGGCATTAAACACTGTCTTTAAGACCTAGAAACATAAATAACTATTAAAGACCTTCAGGTTCAAGTAAAAAAAAAGATTGAACTAGTGAAAAAAATTGTTGCAAAAAAACTAAAAATATAGGTACCGAATACAAGAAAAAATACGTTAGTTTTTATGAACAAACCTCAATTTAGAAAACCCTTTATAATAAACATATAATTCATAGAGGTGTAATTACCTACTTTAAAAACGAAGCTTCTTTTCCAAAGAGTCGTGCATGTTCCAAGTAGGGCTTATTTCCACTTTTAATCCGTTTGCAAAGAGAATTTTTCATTTAAAAGCCTTCTTTCATGCGAATGCAGTGTCTTTTGACAAGTAGAGTGTAAGAAATTTTAGAGGGGATTTAGGGTTTGAAATATGATGTTGAATTTGAACCAATCGAGCGTGGTTTCAATGGGGTTTCAAAGGAAAATCTGAATTTATTTACCCGGAAAAGGTTTGCATAACAAAGTTTACCCAATTAAACGATGCACATTTTGCAATAAGGGCATAGTAGTCCGGCAGATTCGTGAAATTAATGTAAGCATTGTGCATTTAATGATAGAAGCGTACAACTTGGTACACATATAATACTACATACGAAGAGGTTTGATTTTAGATACGAAGCCATCTTTGATTTCCCCTATAGCAGTAATGGCGGCCATTTAAAATGGCGGCCTCTGGATATTGTTATACTTCAATGTTTTATTGTTATTTGACCATTTAAATTGTGTTTATTATTTGATTTAACATTAATTTATACTGTTATCATGTGTGCATGTCAGAATTATATATTTAGACAATTTTTGATCAACACCGTTCTCAACTAAAAAGCCAGTTAACTCATTTTCGTTTTAATATTCTTTGGCCTATGATCGGTGCCATATTGACACCAAACTGACAGAAAATCCTTGTTATTCTTGTCAATTTGGTTATAAAGATGGCAGCCACGATAGGCTAAAGAGCACTGAGGCGATAGGAGTTAACAGGCTTTTTAGTTAAGAAAGGTGTTGGCCCATGGCTAGAGAAGGTATTGTTTTCGTCGATTTTTTTTTGAGATAACTACAATAATGTATATGGGTGTTCCTTAACCTAAATTAGAAATTTCGTCATGACGTCTTTCCGTCCGTCTCGTCCGTCCGTGTTTGTGTGTCTGTCACGTCTGTCCGGACAACGATAGCTCCTAAACCGATGGACCAATTTTCATGATATTTTCCAGAAAATTAGTGTTCGACACTGTAAAAAGCTGAAAGAAGTTTAATGAAAATGTGTTGACAGTAAGCACACTTTCTTTAAGGTACTAAATTAAAAAACAATATATGTCTTCAAATTATGGTTACCTTCATAATTTTTTTGTTAATAAGTTTTCTTGTAATGAAAAATCCCGTCTGAGCCTTAGTTAGTAAGAAATTTACAGAAAAGTTTTGAAAGCTATAGGAATTCTCTTCAAACAATAATGTGATAAAGTGTCGAAAATATTGCCAAATTCTGATTGTGGACGCAATAATGATTCCAGCCAACACCTGCTTAATTAAAAAGCCAGTTAACTCTTTTTCGATTTAGTATCCTTTAGCCTACTATAGCGGTCATGTTGACACCCAACTGACAGAAAATCTATGTTTCACCTGTCAATTTGGTTATAAAAATGGCGGCAATCTTTGGCTAAAGGGCACTGAAGAGATAAGAGTTAACTGGCTTTTTAGTTGAAAACGGTGTTGTTCCAGCATGCCATGATTTCCCGTTGCATGCAGGGAGATCATTCGGTGTGGCTGCGAAAAAGACTGCACGCGATAGTGTCAGTTATTGCCTTACAGTGCACCGCACTTTGTGCTTGTGATGGTATTTGTACTCAGTAGATACTTTAAGTATATTTTAATACTTATCCGTATACGCAACCCTAACTAAAAAACACTACATTTTTTACTTGCTTATGAAAAGTAAAAAATGGGCGGGTGGAACATTGGTGCCAACATTCGGTTGACAGATGGGTTTGACATCCATCTGAGGTCTAGCAGTGATGAAATGTCGTTGTTTCATCGAATACAAAAAGAACGCGTTGCGGTGTAAGCAGCTGAGTGCTAATAACCACACTTAAAATAATAAAATCATACCTCAACTTCGGCTCGAGAAAATCGGAAAAGTGACTTATAATGTAAATTTTTTATGGGCGAAGGAAGGAAGGAGCCTTGAGGAACGACTATGAATACCATCCTTAAAAGCACTTATTCTGTATGCTTCAAAATAGTCTTCAATGCAAGTACGTTTTTGCCTCAAATTTAGTATGATGTCTAGCTTATCATCAGAGTCTACAATTGAACTGTCTTGCATTAATATTCTATCTATATCCTATACTGTACCTTGTATTAACCAAAATGCATAAAAAAAAAACTGGAAAAAATAAATAACCATAAAGTAGGGTTATGTTTAATCCAACGAAGATGTTCCACCGACTCCCGAAGCCGGTGGCTAGGAACTCTATTGTTGGACTGGTGAAATCCATCTAAAATTTATGAACTCTTGTTGGCACCAGTGGAACACCGGTGGATTTACAAACTCGCTCAATGTAATATCTTTCAGCTGTGTTTTGAATGCGTTAGGGAAACGAATACGGATACGGATACCAATATGGTATGGGGGACTATTAAAATCGTGAAATTTTGACTTTTCTTAATTTTATTAAAAATGAGTTACTACGATTCCAAAACACCTTAATCGACGAAAAAAAGTTGTCTGTTGTCTGCCTGTATACACGATAACTCAAGAATGACTTAATCTATTTTAATCTAATCTCTCTAATCTAATTTAATTGGGTACAAAAATCCTCTATCGGCTGGCCATGACCAAAACAATGTAACTTTAGAATAAAAGCAAGTAGCGATACGGTTTTTAGATTCAAGTTTCCATGAATATGGACTACAAATTTTGTTATAAAGTCCAAATTCGTAGGAGCTTTAGTTTCCGAGTTATTTGATAAAACGTTAAAATATATAAAAAAAAAAATCATAACTTTAGAAGGAAAGCACCTATTGATATGCGGTTTTCAGATTTTGGTTTTCGTAACTATTACCCAAAAATTTTGTTATAAGGTTTAAATCTTTCAAAGCTGCAGTTTTCGAGATATTTTCCAACCAATTTTTTTAAATACTAAGCTTTATTATGCACAGAAAAATTATTACTCGCCACTACTATACTACACTATCTATCATTAAACAGCATCTAAAAACACTTAAAAGCAGCCTTAAAAAATTTTGTGAAGCCTCCATTTTTAATGTCGGCCATTACTGTAAAACGCAAAATCTGAGGTGGCCTCATATCCAAATATAAGTCTTTATAAATGTATTATATGTGGTCCCATTTTTATGCTTCTATCATAAAATGTGCAATTATTTCACCTATCTGCCAGACTATAGGGGAAGTGGGCCTAAAATGGGATACATATTAAGGTAAAATAAGAAATTGCTAGAGTGGGTAAAATGGAATAGGATATTTGTTTGGTTTGCTTTTGAATCGCATATTATATTATTACCAAATATTATTTTGTTTTAGTTTTAGTAGTAGTATTAACTAGGGGGCGCCCAAGACCTGGCAACTAGGCCCAATTGGTCCCTTTTTACCTTACCCCTGTTTTAGTTTTAATATTTTGTCTTTCTATTAAAAGTGTTTAGGGTTATTTTTTGTGGTGCATTTTCTTATTAAATTATTTTCTATATATTTTATTTTTTTTAATTACACCTTATTAGAAAGTGTTATTTGACTATCACAAACAAAAAAGGATATTTTATTAACAGAACACGCATTTCGCTTGTCTCCACAGTAAAATAGTGTAAATAGCAAATAAAATAGCAGTTTAATTGATGAAATTAGTGCCAGCAAGAAGCCAATTACTAAAGGAACAAACTGTGAGTAAAAACAGTCACTAATTTTAATCTCACACCTAGATATTTGATTAATAAATTTAAACATTGGGCTATATACTATAATGAATGATAAGCGAGCGTAGACAACACAAGTATAGGTCGGATAGAAGTTATTGAACATGGGTGATATCAGTAATGCAAAACAACTGCAAGAAATCGAGAAACTTCTGCTTAAATGTACAACAGCATTAAATACATCAATTGATAATCTACGAGAAGACCTCAAAGAACACGTCAGTCAAACCAAAACGAAAATCAAAGAACTGGAAAAGGAAAACGCGACACTAAAATTACGAGTTGAATATTTGGAAAAGTCCCACAGAAGGAAGAACGTGATATTCTTTGGTTTAACATCATCCCTAAAAAGCATTGAACTGGCCAATTGGGCTGTAATAAAAGTTAACTCACTGCTAGGAGTTGGCTTAAGACTCGATCAAATTGCCAATATTTACTTCAAAGGCAAATCTGAGATTAAGCCTCTTGTAATCGAACTCACGAACACGTTTATAAGAGAAAATTTGCTGGAAAAGGGTTACAAGCTGAAAGATACGGGAGTTTCAATTCAAGCGGATCTCTCTATAGAGGACCAGAAAATCAACAAAGTGCTTGTCAGCAATCTTAAAGAGGCAAGAAAACAGAACCTGAAAGCATACATTAAGGCCAGAAAGCTGCATATTGGCGACGAAATATACACATACGAGCAACTCACTGATAACGGAAATAACGATTTACCAAGTCCATCTCCCATTAATAATAAGAAATCTATGAGCGCACCAGGTACGCCAAATATACCGAGCAGCCAGCTTGACGCCGAAACTGATCCACCAAGCGAGATAGAAGTAATCAGCAACGCGCAGGTTCAATTCCCCACGAAACAAAACAAACTCTACGAGAACAAGACGCCAAAAGTGCAAAGATCGGATACAGAGACAGAACTCGAGAAAAGTATTGTAACAAACTTTTTCAAGAACGTTACTAAGCCAGCCTCTCGGTGTAAAGGTGGAAGCCTCAGCAGTAACTCTCCCTCAAATAAAGAACCGATAAGAAGCTCTTCAAGAATTAAAATTCAGGAAATAACAAAAAAACACTAGATCTTCTACTATTTTCTTTTTCTTCCTTTTTTGTTTGTTTTTGATTTTTGTGCTTTCTACCGAAGATTCTGCACGTTCTTTTTTTATATAATAATTTTTTATAATACCGTTTTATATTTGTTTTTGTCATTTATTAGTAAGTAATTACTTATAGTACAGTTTTATCTTTTTTGTCATATATTAAATGTAATACCTGTACAATTCCTAGTCCTTTTATCATCATTGTGTCTTTTTTTTTGTAGTATAGATACCTTTTTTAGCAAATAAATTTTAAGCAAAACCTTTCCATACTTTAAAATACATACTTATTTTATTTTCATTTACATAGTTGCCCAATTGAATTTTTTAAAGTAAGATGAATAATTTAAAAGTTGCATTCTTAAATGTAAAATCTTTGCCTGCTCACTTCGCAAGCGTTAAGAACGTTCTAGAAAATGAAAAATACGATATTTTTGGAATCTCTGAAAGCTTTTTAACCAATAATATTCCAGACAACATATTAACCATCCCTAATTACTCACTCATCCGGAAAGATGTAGATGTGGATAAAAAAATTAATTTTGAAGTACTTGATACAGGTCATATTGAATGTCTAGAACAGCTCTGCATAAAAATAAAAGTCCTTAAGGAAACGTATGTTATAGGCGCATTATATAGATCACCAAAAGGCAACTTTAACGAATTTTTTAACAACTTTGAATCACTACTCGAAAAATTCTCGGGATATCAGGTAATTTGTGGAGGTGACATTAACATAGACCTGTTCAGACAAACAAATTATACAGATAAATACAATGAATTAACTGACATATTTAACTTAAAACAAATAATCACAGAACCAACAAGGGTTACCTCGAAATCAATCACACTTATTGACCATATCCTAATACCCAAAGATTAGGATAAGTTTGGCAGCGCTGTAAAAGATTGTGCATTCATTGCGGACCACTCGCTTGTACAATGTACGTTACCATATAATATAACAAAAAATGACTCAGAAAAAGTAACATTTAGAGAGTACAAAAACTTGGATAGGGAACTGCTGCAACAATTCCTAGACCAGGCACCCTTTGAAAACATTATTCATATACGGAACGTTGATGAAAAGGTCTCTTGTTTTAATAAACTTATTTTAAATATTTTTGATGTTCTGGCTCCAGAAAAAACAAAAAAACAATCAAATAAAAATCCTGGATGGCTTACGCCCACGATAAAAGAGATGCAAGACTAGAAATACTGAGCAAAACTGGAATTACTATAAACAGCTTCGTAACCAAGTCAACATTGCTATATCCAATGAAAAAAAGAGCTTTTTTGAACAAATTATAAGAACAAACAAAAACCAAAAATATTTGTGGAACAAACTGAAAGAATACGACATCTATCCTAAGAAAAAGACAAGTGACATACCACATAATTTAAAAAAACCTAGCGATATAAACAACTACTTTCTACAGGCTTCTCTATCGAATTCAACCGTAGACACTAACCAAATAAACTTTTACAAAAATAATCTTAAAACTAATTTCCAACATACCTTTGAATTTCACACTGTAGCAGAGTCCAAAGTCAAAGAACACCTTTTATCCATTAAATCTTTATCTACGGGCGTGGATTCAATAAACCTAAACATGCTCCTCTTAAGCTGCAATCGAATCCTACCTTTCATAACCAACATCGTTAACTCATGTATTCTTGAAGGATTCTTTCCTAGCGCTTGGAAAGTGACTAGGGTAATACCACTACCAAAAATAACAAAACCTAAAAGCTTTAATGATCTACGCCCCATCAGCATCTTACCAGTCATGTCCAAAATTCTTGAAAAAATTATGAACGAGCAAATAAAACAACACCTAGATCAATATGAAATAATTCCACCAGATCAGTCAGGATTCCGTTCAAACCACAGTTGCACAACAGCACTACTAAATATCACAGACGATATAATTCAAGCGTCAGACAGTGGAAAAACTACGGCTTTGATTCTGCTAGACTACTCAAAAGCATTCGACAGATTAAACCACGAATTGCTCTTTGCCGTCCTACATTTTGCGGGCTTTTCGAACAAAGCAATAGAGCTAATGAAAAGTCAATTACAAGGAAGGTCGCAATTTGTTGAGACGTCAGAGGGGAGATCTGGTTGTGCCAAAATTAGCAGCGGAGTACCACAAGGCTCGATATTATCTCCCATTCTCTTCAATATATATACTGCGGAGTTGACTAACTGTCTTGAAAAATGCTCATCAGCAAGATATTGTGATGATACACAAATCAAAAAATCATTTAGAAACGAAAATCAAAGAGTGGCAGAAACGGAAATAAATGAAGACCTACATAGACTAATGAAAGCGTCAGAAGCCCACAACCTAATGATTAATCCAACAAAATCAACGGTAATACTATTTGGAAAGAAAGTTAAAGATTCCATTCAAATTAAAATAAATAATGAAATAATTAGTACAACAAATGACGCAAAAAATTTAGGATTACACTTCGATGATAAACTAAGATTCAAACCGCACATAAAAAAATGTCTCCAACGAGCCTACTATAGTCTGAAGATGCTATACCCCAGCAGACATACCTTACCCAGGAGCCTTAAAATAAAACTAACAGACACGCTTGTCCTAAGTCACTTCAACTATTGTGACACTGTGTACGGTCCCTGTCTGGACGCAGTGGATACAGAACGTATTCAAAAAGTACAAAAGTCTTGTCTAAGATATATCTATGGAATACGCAAATTCGAAAGAATCTCACATAAATTAAAGGAAGCCAAATGGTTGTCAATGAAACAGAGAAGACATCTTCATTCATTATGTTTATTTCACAACATTATTAAATCAAAAAAGCCAACATATTTACATAAAAAAAATTAAATTTCGATCTAACAAATACTCTCTCGGCTATAGACTGCAAACGTACATTGTCACGCCTCAACATCGTACAACACTCTTTGAAAGATGTTTTAGCTACAACATATGTAAGTTATACAACTCGATTCCAAAAAAGCCAAAATCTCTGAATCTCTCACAATTCAAGAAATTTTTGAAGACAGAACTCCTTAACTCTACAAATTGATATTTTTTGTTTTTTTTTTCTTGTATTTTTTTGTTCTTAATTCAGTAAAAAATCTGTATGGACTCGAACCAATCAAAACTAATAAAAAAAATCCTCGGAAAAAAACTCTTAACTCGTCAAATTTATAATTTTTTTTTTTTAAATTTTAGTATACTTTTTCGACTTAATTCTATCAAAAATCTGTAGGGACCATATTTTATATAATTCTTATAGATGTTATGTTATTATAACTGTGTATTTTTTTTAATTTTGTTATTGTTTTTTCTTTAATATTTTTTATTTATATAATTTAATACTAAATTTATAGGTAAAATACCTAAAAGGGGTTGAACTTAGATCAATTACCAAATTGTTTTCAACTCCTTTTTGCATTCACATATTTTAGTAATAGAAGATCATTGTACCTTTTTTTTATGCAAATAAATTTAAATTTATTTATTATTTATTTATTAACAACATTCTAAATATCTAACATCAAAACTTTATTTTATGAGAATTGTTAAAGTCCCATTTTACACCCACTTCCAATATTTATTTTGAAACTACTCAAAAACAATTGTCACGCGATGGCGCATGGCGTGACAATTTTCAGACACAAGAGGGTTCGTGCGTTAAAAAATTCCGATTTTATTATTTTATTATATTTTTGGGAACATTTTGAGTGAAATTTACTTAATAATTACTATTACTGAAAACCCTATGGGTTTTTTTACAGGTAGCATTACCGCTCAGGAACCGCTGGCGGACGGTTTTTTGACCAAAGTGGGGAATGATTTTTTGGTACCAATTGCCTAAATTTCACTACACTTTTACTTACAATTTTACGTCGCGATACAGTTAAAAACACCCAATAATAATGAAAAAATGTAAAAGATTTAGTTAAAGGTTACGTCCATCTAAACAGCATTTCAAGCTTAGGGAAGGAAAAAAAATGTAATGTCGATAATTCTAATATAACACCACAATAATTAAAATTCCATAACGGTGTATTAAAACACTCGTTTAAACACGCCGACTAAGCCTTAAAATTTAAACGCAGCTTGGTTTGCGGGTTAATATTATTTAATTATCCTTAAAAAATACACGGACCAGTAAAATATGCCAAATTTTACATATTGAAAAAATTTAAAATTTTTAAAGAAAAAATCAGGAAAAGCACTGGTGGCAACAAAAATATGTCTGCTCGTTCTTAAAACATATTAAAACACAATATTTAATGATATTTTTGTCGAAAATCAAGTCTTTTTTATACCGACTTTTTGCAAGCGTCTCAAAAACATGGGCGGATTTGGAATTTTCAGGAGGGACACCCGAAAATTACTTAAGCAACAATTTTGGGCAAACAAAGTTCTTTTTACGTTAAATTAGCTACCGAAATGGTAAACTTACCTTTAGGAGCCCAACTCTACCTAGCCGAAAAGTGCCAGTTACCAAAAATCTAACTCGAATTCTCCCATATTGTCCCAATTGGATCCTCAAGGTATATATTTGTTTATTCTTTGCCGGTAAAAGTCCATACCTTTTTTGTCTTATCCCCACAAGCACAGCTGACTTTTGGCTAGCCTTCCATAAGCAGATCTTCCGTGCGAATTTTAAATTTTGGTGAAGGTGCATCAAAATCCGCGTGGAGAAAAGCTTGACTGTTCAGCTGATTTTTGCTTACATAAATAAAACCAATTTTGAGGTTATTATAAATTCGACAATTTCTTTAAATTTTTCTCCGAAGCGCCATTTATTATAAACGCAGCGATAAAAAGAAAAATGCTACTGAAAATAATATGTCTTATAACTATGTGTTTTGAAGCGTTTTTATATTGTTTTCATGGAAAAATGTGCAGACATTTGCTTTGTTAAATTTAGATTATTTTATTAAAACAGTACATTTTATTCAGTTGATCAAATCTTTGATTTCGTTTAAATCGGACCCTGCTGTGCATACGGAAAGAGCTTACTTATTCAGGCCTTTGTAATTGTAATAATATCAAATGATTCAAAAAAATTCTACTGGGCATAACTAAGGTCTTGCACTTTACACCCTCATGCTTATTAGTATTTAGGCACGAAACAAAAATCTTATACTTACTAATGGGTAGTGTTTAAAAAATTAAATATGTTTTATTCATGCCTTTAATTCCCTTAAATACTAAAATATGCTACACACTGCCACATTGAGATATCGGTCTGGTTTTACCTAAAACTGAAAGGCAATGAAATATCTATGTGCTGCACTAACTGTCTCAATGGTATATACGAATTTATACAATCTATTTGCGCAGCTTCCTTAATTTTATTTTAGGGGGCTGTGCTATTTGTTAAAATTGCATTTTATTTAACTTTTAGGAACTCTCTGCGCAGGTACTTCCACTTGTAACTTCTGAGATGGAGCAAAATCTTTAAAACAAGTTTTAAAATGTGTAAACAATTAAATTGCAGCAAGTTATATCAGATAATATAGTGGGCTGGTTATAATTTATGCACAGAAAGCAAGCATAAGTACCTTCTGTAATTTAAAATATTAAAAGTGTAGTTACTTAGGCATATATTAAAATTCTGCCAATAGCTATGAACAAAAGTCAAAAACGTAACCAAAAATTTGTATTTTTACTTCTAAAACATAATGCACACCCAGTGATATGCTACGACAGTCGTATTAGAGCTACGACAGCCGTTTTTGGGGTTGAGTGTCGTTGGTTAGTGGTTTTTTGTGTGTCGGGTTGCGTTGGATTGGGATGGTTTTCTTCTGAAAATGTACAAAACGGTTTTTTGATCACTTTTGTAACTTTCACATTGTTGGAAAAGTTACAACCTCGGTCACAACAACCTGTGTAAAAAAGGTAGGGTTTTTCATGTGACTAATGTAACTTTATCCATAGCCTTTAAAATAATGCCAATTTAAATAGAGTCTTCTGTAAGACTTAGCTACGTATACACAAAAAATAAAGTTTTAACTTACCAGTCATCTTTAAAATTTTCCTTGCGGGTAAATTTAATATGACTGAAAGTCTGATTCAACAAACAACTGCAAACAACTCGTAGATGCGTTTCTTATATTTTTCTAGCCATACTTATTTGTTATTTTACAATCATATAAATTGTTTTTGCACCCCGAAGCAACACAATATTGCCCAGGCATTGTATTTATGGTAATCAAAGCACCAATATTTCCAAACAGGAACCAAAACCGGATAAAAAATAAGACTATATATCACTAAATTTGGAAACATCAATCTGACTATTAGGTAAAAGTCGATATCGCACGAACACCTTTCGTTTGGTCTGGATGCTCAATACGCAGGCCCAAGAAAGCGTACCGTCAGCTTTAGAGTCGCACAGAAGCTAAAAATTTAAAAAAAATATAAAATTTATATTAACCTCCAAATTGGTTTTACCAATCATGAAAAATATTGACAAATGGCGGCTTTACTTGGAAGAGCTGTTATCAAGAAAACGTCTTATTAGTAAAACCTACATGTAGGGCAAATTCTATTGCATTTTTTCCCAAAGGATAATAAATTTACTGACCCTTAGGTCACTGTTAGAACTGTAAAAATGTAATTAAATCTTTAATTGAATATTACTTAAATATTACTTAATATTTACTACAGGCTGACCTTCTAGGTATAATACAGTAATAAAAGTAACGTGATATATCACTAAATTTGGAAACATCAATCGGACTATTAGGTAAAAATCGATATCGCACGAAACCCTTTTTTGGTCTGGATGCCCAAAGAAAGCGTATCGCCAGCTTTAGAGTCGCACAGAATACGTTTTCTGCTAGAGAAAATCCACTTTTGCTAAAAAATAAAAAAAATAGAAAATTTATATTAACCTCAAAATTGGTTTTACCAATCATGAAAAATATTGACAAATGGCGGCTTTACTTGGAAGAGCTGTTATTAAGAAAACGTCTTATTAGTAAAACCTACATATAGGGCAAATTCCATTGTATTTTTTCCCAAAGGATAATAAATTTACTGACCCTTAGGTCACTGTTAGAACTATAAAAATGTCGTTAAATCTTTAATTGAATATTACTTAAATATTACTTAATATTTACTACAGGCTGACCTTCTAGGTACAATACAGTAATAAAAGTAACGTAAATAAAATAACTATTTCAAGAACATAAGGTAAAACTAACCTACAAGTACTTTTGTAGTGATTATTACTTTTGTAGTGATTATTACTTTAAAATATTACTGTAGAGTTTAAACACCATATGGTTTTTTCCATGACTTATATAATAACGTGCCCTGTTCTACTTTCAGATAAGAATACCTTTGTAGGCAAATTTAAGGGTAAAAAAAACTACATATTTACTGGTTTACAGTAATGATTATTAAAACAACGGTAGAAGTCACTTAAAATACTGCTTGGGTTAAATTAGCGAAAAGTTTTCTCACAAAAAATTTTTTCTGCTTCTTTATCGTGTAATTTCTCTTCAAACTTGGGACCCTCCGTAAGTCCTCGTGACGTTACCGGTGCTTCACGTTAAAAACTTCAGGGTGCCGATACTTGAATTTCGAGAGATTGGTCACCTGAGGACGTTGCCATCCTTTGTTTCGACCAATAAGAAGGCTCAGAAGTTGCCAAGCCCGTTCTTCTGCTCAGAGGCAGGCGTTCCTTCGATACACGGCAATCGAGTGAAATTCTGTCGTGGTCGGATAGGTTTCGGATAACTCGTGATAGTTTTAAAGCGTGTTATTGGTCGATATCAGGGAGGTGACCATGCGACCGTCCCCACGGAATTCAAGAATCGAAACCCAGAGCAAATATCACCGGCTTTTTTCGCTAGCCGCCCGAGATTACGTGAACCAACCAATTGATAGTTTCTGGCTAGCGCAGCTTCACAACCTGTAATATTTGATAACCACTGTTTTTTGTTTTTAAAAAAGTGCTTTAAAGTGCCTAGCTGTTCAAATAGGTCGGAGACGCCTCACAAAAATTTAAACAATTTCGCAATCGATTTCAACAATAAGTGGAAAACGTCTAAAATAATTTAGCGGTTAACCGCAAACAATAATCTAATGGACAAATCGTGGGTTCGTGTGCAAATTGTGCTAACTTTATGCCGATAAGCTAACTTTGTTTAGGGTAGCTCATAGATTATGCTTTGGCTTGTTGTCATTCTGGTTAATGCGTTTTTTTCAAGTTATTGCCCCCACCGCTTTTTTGCATGGTACTTTTAGAAACGCTATAACTTTCCCAAAAATTGACCTAGAGAGTGGAAAATAACAGCAAACGATTTAGTACAAACACACAATAAAATTATTTTCTATAAAAAAGTTCAAAATTTTGCTTTGTTTTGTCACAAAAAATAAAAAACATAAATTTTAGTTTTTTTTTTAAAGCAGTTATTTATTTTCAGAAGCCATTTGCAACTATATTAAGGCAAAATAAAAAAAAAAGTTTGAAATAAAACTTGTAGACTAACCACTTTTCTTTAATTCTATGTATAGAAGCTATATGTGCACTTTTGTATATTAGATTTATTTCAGTGGAAAAACAAATTGGTTGTCACTAGAAAGACCACGCGAGAAGTTTTTTTTACAAGCCTCTATTTAACTTCACCACTATGTATGTATGTATATTCGGGTCAAATATTCCGTCCCCTCACCCCCATAAGGAATACGAAAGATAGACGATTTATATGTTTCGCTAACCAAGTTTAACGAATTTATATACATCCGATTAATTGTCTTCAAATTTGGTGTGCGTTTATGTTCCGGTGACAATACAATAAAATGATATTATTAGGTACCCAACTCCCCCTTACAAGGGAAGTGAAGGGGGAAAATATTTAGCTTATTCGATTTCAATCAAAATGGACATACAGGGGTTTTTAGGGAAGGGGATTATGAATTTTTGATCAAATTTAGAGTACAAATTTAAAAGTAAAAAAAATATTTTATTTAAAAAAAAGCTTTTCAAATACAAGCTTTTAGAAAATATAAAGTGCCTAAAAAGTAGAAAATAATTTTAAGCATTCTGATATCATAATAATAAAAGTGATGGAAGCAAATTAAAACTAACAATGTCCATCCATGTATCACAGAAATGTTAGGGTAGCTTGATGATTGATATGATCAATATAGGTAAGTAAAGTTAAAAAATTAGATTTAATATTTTAAATTTTTTAATATATATTTTTTTTTAGAATTGGAGACGTCGCTATATATTAATTTTTCTTAAATAATAAAAATAAATTAATAATAATTTTCGTTTTTTACAAATTTCTTATAAACAAATATTGTTAAAAAAACTATATTTTAAAATACTTGCACGCATATCGAGCAGATGGGGTTGCCATTTATTTCAGTAGATCTTTGGATATTATTAACCATAAAAGATGTAATTTTCCTACAGCTGACAGCCTTTTTGTAGAGTTTAAATTTGAGGACCTATTTTTTCAATTTTAGCACTTTACCGATTGCAATTCACCAAGAAGTCTGATTTCAACAAAGAACTTGAGACATTTACAGCACAAAAATTCAAAAAATTTCATAATTTCATTCTAGAACTTAATAAAAATGACCATAATGATTACATAAACTTATGCAATGAATATGATTTTTTATCTGTTATTAACGAAATTACTCCACCAATATCTAAGACCTGTTTAGATCATTTCATGATCACATGCCAAAAAAATTATAAAATACATCCTTTAATAATTAAATTCAAAATGACTGACCAGTATCTTACCTATGTTACAATAAACACTAAAACTCAAGGTACAAACAATGAAACTATAAAAATTACAGTTAATAAAATAAACTATACCAACCTAATTAATGATGTGCAAGCAGAATTATTGCAAAATGTTTATCAACAAAATACAGATGTAAACCTAGCTTTTCAAAACTTTATTGACAAACTTTCTGAACTAATTCAACAAAACAGTAAATCAAAAACCATAAAATCTAAACAAAACCGATCTAAATCTTGGATGACAGATGGATTGTTACGATCAGTTAGAGAAAAACAAAAATTGTACAACACACATAAAAAAAATTCAAATAATTTGCTTTTGAAAAATGAATATTTAAATTATAAAGATAAATTAGAAAAAATAATCTGGAATACAAAAGTTTCATTTTATGAAAAGGAACTAAACAGCACAAATAATATTAAACATCACTGGAAAGTACTAAAGGAGTGGCACAACAAACAAAACTGAAATAAGCATAAAAACATTAAAATCAAACAACTTAACATTTCATTCCAAAGCTGATACATCTGAATGCTTTAATGACTTTTTTACAAAGATTTGTCAAATTTCTAAAAAATGTGAGAATATAAAAATAAATAATGCATTTAAAAATAAACTACATACTAAAAAAAATCATCAATCAATGCAGTGGCTGACTATCACAAATCAAGAAGTATCAGATATAATTAAACAATTAAACACAAACAAATCAGCAGGCAGTGATAACATTAAACCCAAAATAATAAAATTTTTGCAGGAGCATATAACACCGATCTTAGTACATCTTTTTAACCTATCACTCACTGAGGACATATTTCCTGATTCATTAAAAAATTCACTTATAATACCGATCTATAAAGCAAAAGAAAAAGACTCACCAAGTAACTACAGGCCAGTGGCGCTTCTCTCTTTAATTTCAAAAATTTTCGAAAAATTAATTAAATAATTAAATTAAGAGACTCCTTAATTTCTTTTCTAAACATAATTATTTTTCTGTAAACCAGTATGGATTCTTACCAAACAAAGGTACAGACTTAGCACTAACAAAATTTAATAATTCTATTACAAAAAATATTGATAAAGGTCTTAAAACTTGTTCTTTGCAGGAATAAGAGGTATAGTGTTGCAGTGGTTTAGAAGTTACTTATACAACAGAACACAACAAACTAAAGTAAGTAATGTAATCAGCAACAAAACAAAAATACTAACAGGAGTGCCACGAGGCTCTGTCTTCGGGCCCCTACTTTTAATTATTTATATTGACGAAATCTTTTCCGCTAATTCTAAAGGTGTTTTATTTGCTTTTGCTGATGACACAGTAATTACCTACTTAAACTCATCATGGGAACAAAATCAATTAGACGTGCAGCACGACCTTGAATTACTTAAAACTTGGTTTACGTTAAATGATATGTTTATAAATACAGATAAAACTACTTTCTTAAATTTTTCACTCAGAGGTAAAATAACTTTTCAAAATCCTTTAAAATTTCATTCTTGCAACTATAACTCATTAAATCAAAACAACTGCGACTGCCCGTCAATACAACAAAGTTCAGAAACAAAATATCTTGGGATAAATTTTGATGAATGTCTAACCTTTAGAAAACTTATCCAATTTATTACCAAGAAACTAAAATTTACTCTTTCCAAATTTTATTATATTAAGAATATTGTCTCAAATACATTAAAAAGGATGTTCTACTTTGCCATGGTTCATTCTATCTTTAATTATTCGATAATTGTATGGGGTGGAGTATATGAAGCCAATCTATATCCTCTCAAAATTTTACATGGACTGGATACAGAGATGCATACTGCAAATACTTTTAGGCAATTAACCATATTAAACTTAAGTCAACTGTACTGCTTTAACATATGTAAATTCATAAAAACAAACTCTAAACATAACATTGACATAACTAAAAATTATAATTCAACCAAATATTTTCTACCAAGAGTAAATTTATCTGCCTCCCAACGAATGTTTTTCTATCTAGGCCCAAAGATTTACAATTAATTGCCTGCTACTATTAAAACACAGCCACTAAAACATTTTCTTAAAAATCTAAAAAGATCTATTACACAAAATTTCGTTGTGTGCATGGACTTGGATACAGAGATGCATACTGCAAATACTTTTAGGCAATTAACCATATTAACCATATTAAACTTAAGTCAACTGTACTGCTTTAACATATGTAAATTCATAAAAACAAACTCTAAACATAACATTGACATAACTAAAAATTATAATTCAACCAAATATTTTCTACCAAGAGTAAATTTATCTGCCTCCCAACGAATGTTTTTCTATCTAGGCCCAAAGATTTACAATTAATTGCCTGCTACTATTAAAACACAGCCACTAAAACATTTTCTTAAAAATCTAAAAAGATCTATTACACAAAATTTCGACACTAATATTTTATCAAGGCCCTTTACTGTGCCACTTACTGACTTAAACTTTTGTTTGTCAATTTGTTAAATAAATTTTTAAACTAAAGATAGGTATATAAGTTTGACAATACAGATTAATAGTTTAAAGTTAAGTAGATAATTATTAAACATATTCTTTTCAAATTTGGTCATAAGAAATAATACATGTAACTCGATTTGTAACTATAGATAATGTAACTGATTCCGAAAATGTCATTTGCTTACCTTTTTATATATGTAATTTATTTTTATATTTTTATTATATACAACATTTCTTTTTAGTATTTACGTGAATAGGTTTATTTTACCATTTACTATAATAGGCTTAGTTTTTCTTGTTTACTTTCTTTTGTTTATTAAAAGCGTCACAGGATTTAGTTCATCTACTCAACATTCAAAAGAAATGCAATAAATAGATTTAGTTGAGGATTTACTCTTCAAAAATTGTACTTTATATTTGAAATTTTGTGTTCAAATAAATTACAATTACTTAAATATTTTTAAAAAAATGTCGTTCCGCCATATTGAAATCGCCATATTTGTTAAAAAAATATACATACTCTGGGATGGCCATAAAACCTGATCTGGGGCCGTTTTACAGATTTGGTTTACTTTCCAAATGTTTCCCCATTTTTTGATATTATCATTAAGCCCCATAAACCTCCACTTTTTACTCGTTATTTTTAAATAACTCAAAAACTACTTATTCGATTGGAATGTTTATACCTAATGGGAACTATGCATCAAAATAGGTATTTTTTCTATATGAACTTTTTTTTCGTAGACCAATACTAGACCAAAAAATAAAAAACTTTTTTGTTTTAGTTTTTTTTATATTTTTGTGTAAGAATTATACCTTTTTTGTTTCTTCATCATAAAAATATTACAAACCAAGTATCTCAAACTTTTTTTTAATGAAAATCGAATAAAAAATAAAAAAAGTTATATACTTTAAAAATACACCTTTCCGCCATTTTCAAATAGGCATATTTGTTTAAAAACGCATATTCTAGAATAACACGGGGTTTAAACTTAATATACTTAGCTCATTCAACAAGATTAAGTTATTTGCAAAAAGTTCTTGTAGTTTTGGGTAATATCATAAATCCCAAATATAGCCCAAAAACCTCTATTTTTGACCAGTTATTTTACCATACCTCAAAAACTACTTAACCGAATGAAATCTTCGAACACAATTTCAACTTAGAATAAAAAAGGCTATCTTTTTTATTAAAAGTTTTTTTTTGTTAAATCAATAATTTACAAAAAAAAACTCAAAAAAATTCATATTACAAGCGAAGTATTCTTAAATTTTTTTCGTAAAAATCGCATAAAAAGTAAAAAAGTTACAATTTTTTAAAATATACGTGTTTCCGCCATTTTGAATCCGCCATTTTCAAATCAGCATATTTGTTTAAAAACGCAAATTCTAGAATAACACAGGGTTTAAACTTAATATACTTAGCTCATTCAACAAGTTTAAGTTATCTGCAAAAAGTTCTTGTAGTTTTGGGTAATATCATAAATCCCAAATATAGCCCAAAAACCTCTGTTTTTGACCAGTTATTTTACCATACCTCAAAAACTACCTAACCGAATGAAATCTTTGAACACAATTTCAACTTAGAATCAAAAAGGCTATCTTTTTTATTAAAACTTTTTTTTTGTTAAATTAATAATTTACAAAAAAAACTCAAAAAAATTTATAAAACATATTACAAGCGAAGTATTCTTAAATTTTTTTCGTAAAAATCGGATAAAAAGTAAAAAAGTTACAATTTTTTAGAATATACGGGTTTCCGCCATTTTGAATCCGCCATTTTCAAATCGGCATATTTGTTTAAAAACGCAAATTCTAGAATAAAACAGGGTTTAAACTTAATATACTTAGCTCATTCAACAAGTTTAAGTTATCTGCAAAAAGTTCTTGTAGTTTTGGGTAATATCATAAATCTCAAATATAGCCCAAAAACCTTTATTTTTGACCAGTTATTTTACCATACCTCAAAAACTACTTAACCGAATGAAATCTTTGAACACAATTTCAACTTAGAATCAAAAAGGCTATCTTTTTTATTAAAACTTTGTTTTTGTTAAATCAATAATTTACAAAAAAAAACTCAAAAAAATTCATAAAACATATTACAAGCGAAGTATTCTTAAATTTTTTTCGTAAAAATCGGATAAAAAGTAAAAAAGTTAAAATTTTTTAAAATATACGGGTTTCCGCCATTTTGAATCCGCCATATTTTTTTAAAAACGAATTTACAAAAATGACAACAAGTCAAAACGTGGTTTATGGGCTAGCCTTAACAAAATTAGCTTATCGGCACAAAGTTAGCACGACTTGCACACAAAAGTCAATTTGTCCATAGAGTACAAGGTCATCGGCGCGCTAACTTCAGAGCATGATGGCATAATTACCAGTTTTTTCAAGAGGTTCAACTTTAAACGCGTTTTCCTCCGCCTATAGTTACATTTTTTTATACCTTCATCAATAACATAATTTTAAAAGCTGTCTGCAGATAACTATAAAGCATGACTTTTTTGGTTACGGATGCAAAAAAATTTTTGTCCATTTTGTACCCAAAATTAAAGAGAAATAGTAATATTGAAAAAATCTAATTACTTTTGCCTAAAAATTAAGTTATTGCCGACAGTTTTCTCCAAGAACTTACGAAAAATGATTTAAAAACATCGTAAAAATATCAAACTGTCAAAGATTAAAATGTCGCAACAATGAACGTCACCGAGTAAAAAGGCACATCGCTATGAAAACCATTGTTATTTCATTTATCAGCCGCCTTGATTTATAGTGTAAAGATGGTGTGTTGCGAGAAGTGCTTTTCGTTCGAGATTTTTAAAAGTATTTTCCTGTTTTTCTTGGATTGTTTGATAAAGGTATTAAAAAAATAGTCATCTCGCGTTTTTAAATACCTCGCTGCGCTCGTTATTTAAACCAACGCTTGTAAAAAATAGCACTATTTTAGCACTAGTTGTGAAAACTACTATTTTCAAAAAAAGAAAAGATAGGGGTAGAATATTTTTGTACGTAGTTTATAAATATGCGGTAACTTAAAAATGTGCAAGAACCTCATTCTCATCTGGCTAGCCATTTTTTAAAGACAACAGTGGTCAATTCTAGCAAATAATAATTAAGGACTTTTACTGAAATAATATAAAAAACACATGAAAAGTTTTACCAAAAATCAATCAATAATAAAAAATTAATTCCATCCAAAATAACTTTCATTTATGCAGGCAGAAAAAACAAAAGGACATTTAATAAACTACTCTTGCGTAATTAAAAAACCAGGACCTTTGTTTCTATTTAGTCATGAGGTAAACAAAAAAATAAAAATAAATGTTCTGAAATTGTATGGGGATGCGGGAAATCTTTGTTTTACTATATAGCGCTGTCACAAAAGAAATACAGCCTTTCAAAAATAAAACAACTGCTTAAAAGAGTATAAAACAATGCCAAAGTTAAAAAGTAACCGCATGAAATTTCAAAATCTAAACTATATATAAGACGCAGACCGAAAAAATATAAATTGACTGTATAAAATTAAATTAAGGTTAATACAAGATAAGCCCTTAAAGCGCTTTTATATTAAGGACGATTTGAAAATTTTGTCGTATAAACACCACTACAACCGTTTTATGCACTAAATCTATTTTATTTTAAAGCGACTAAAGAAAGAGTCGGTATCTAAACTTTGAAAACGCTTTAGCACATTGCTTTTAACCTAAAGGAGTACTCAACCCTCAAACCTCAAATCTGTTGTTAACTTAGTTGTTTTATTTGTTGAAGGACGTATAAGAGAAAACGATTTTATTTAAAACTGTCTTTATATAAAACCAGTTATAGGTTTGACCAGATTGCCTGATTTAAAAAAATTATGTTTTTGCAAAACGACAAAACTTTATTCCAAATTGGACATTTTAGAATAAATCGAGTAAAGGTTTACTCTAAAACTTCACTCGCTCAGAATGCACATATATAAAAAACCACTACTCGTATACACATGGATTAGATTGAGTCGGTCAGACTTTTCCAGGGTATATCCTAACCTTTTTTGGGTGTATCCACACTGTTCAGGGGTGTATACAGACTTTTCCATGGTGTACACGGACATTTTCAAATGTATCCAGGTTTTTCCAGAGTGTGTTCAGACTTTCCAGGGTCTTCCCAGACTTTTCCAGAGTGTATCCAGACGTTTTCAGGGTCTTTCGCGATTTTTCCAGAGTATATCCAGACTTTTCCAGAGTGTATTCAGACTTTGCCAGGGTCTTTCCAAACTTTTCTAGAGTGTATACAGACTTTTTCAGGGCTGCAGGGTCTTTCCAGACTTTTCCAGAGGATATTCAGACTTTTCCAGGGTCTTTCCAGAGTGTATCCAGACTTTTTCAGAGTGGCAGTTAAAAAGTTAATATAAGGGCACAAACCCACAATCGTCTGTACTTGAATTCGTAATATTGTGTAAATTTTTTCGTAAAATTTGAATAACCTCTGCTGTTCTCTAATTGTAAAGACCAACATTTTGGTTACTTTTGACCTCTGCACAATTGGGAAATGAGAGAAAGTGGGGGGGGGGGAAATTGGTTTGGGGGAGAGTAGTCATAATAATTTAAAAACATTTTCATACCATATAAAATATTTTTCATTTGAATCTAATAAACAATTGAATATCAATATCAAATCCTGGACCAGTGTGCGCCGCTGAGGGCGCCAACACCTCTAGAGTCGATACCCACCCGTAGAACTTACCCTGCTTTCCGGAAGTCGAAATATAATCCAGCCTACGCATTTTCATTTTGCTGCATATTATTTTGATCCTTCTGCCTTATTCACGTTATTTTATCCTCTTATCCCTCGCATATTCTTGCCTATTAACCCACGCGAAATGTCTTGATAAGAGTTACTTAAAGTGGTACACATTATATACTAACAAGGTATTGTTGTTTAATATTTAAAATGACTCAAGGGGATATAAATAAAACAAGTACCGCTCCTTTAAAGCAGTGGAGTTACGCAGGGTGGAGCTTAGGGGGCTGAAGTTCCTCCCTCCTATATAGGTATAATAATTTTTTCCCAAAAATCAAGAGAAATATAGTTAGTTATCTGTGACTTGGTAATATTAAAAGATATAGAATAAATTAATAGTATATTTTTTGGTGATAATCAAGTCCAATTTCTGTGTACGCTACTGTTTCAGAAGACATAAAGATAACAAATACAGCTCGATAAGGTTCCGTTTTGTTAACTTTTGGTTGGTATAAGGGACGGAGGGAAGCTTCTAAAATTCTATAAATTACTAAAAAAGGCAAAATGATTCAATGCATACTTTGTTAAGGCATCAGTATTGCAACTATAGTGCGTGACAATGTCACTTACGAAAAAAAAATATATTTTTCATATATTAGATCGACATGACTTTGTGGAAAACGACAATTTTTGAGTCAGTTATCTTGAATATCCCACGCCTTGTTTAGGCTTCGAACCTGCACGCAAGAAAGGCATTAAACTATAAATAAAATCGTGTGATTAAATTAAAAGATTTTTTTTGTTGATGTGTTACCGTTTTTATTTTAATTTCATACTAAATTTTTGAATTCTCACCCAGAGAATATTTGGGGCACCCCCGCTTCGGGGTAATAATGCAAGAACTTTATTAGTTAATTATTTATCGATAATTTTTCACAATTGCATGTTTTCCACGTTTTCTATAATTTATTGAGTTACAGGATGTTTAAAATTTGCGTAGAAAATGCTTAACGCATGAGAAAAATAACTTTTTTACAACTAGTGATTAAAAAAGTGCGTTACAAGCGGGGATTCGCTTTTGATAAAACACAACAAGTATGAAATTTTCTGTCCATTCAGACACATCCCAGTAAACACAGAAATATTCTAGAAGTAATATAAATCGATTACAGAGGATTTTTCATGTACTATTAATATGAATTGAATATTCTTTTTTTAATATTTATGTAACATGCTAAGAACCTTCTTTAGATAAAATTTTATTAATTTTATCTACCACAACTTTGATAAAAACACTCATGTTTCTGTTATTAAGTAATACACCCATATTATATTACATTATATTACATCACAGTTTTTATTTACAGAAGGTTTTTAGCACATTACAGGAATATTAAAAAATATATCAATATCTTTATCATATATATATATATATATAGTACATGAAGAACTTCCTCTGTAATCGATTTATATTACATTCTTATCATCAAGTAGGAATATTCTTGGAATATTAATGTTCCTGAATGTTCATTTTGTATTTACTGGGAGGAGGCTTCTCGAGTAACTGAGTTCCCAAGTAACATTTATTTATTTATAATAGTAATCGCAATATTCCCACCACCAAACGTTAAAAACCTTAAGTTTTAAAATTTAGTTTGGTCTTTTGGTTTCCATATAAACTTTTGGTTCATAAAAAGTTTTTAAAATGTTTTCAACATTTAAAAAAAAACAATGGTCATATAAATAATCTAGCTGCAGGTAGAGTCCTTATAAATTATTAATATTTTGTTATATCCTTACATGCATAACTTAAAAACGGAAATAAAAGCTCTGTTCCTACCAAAAAAGACATGTTTACCAAAAAAGACATGCCTTCCATAGTTGTCTGATAAAATCATATATAAAAAACTTAAAAAACATACTCGCCTTGGAAATAATCACTTTTTATTTTTTTTAATGAAATTTATCTGCACCTTGAATTTTGTTTTTTCTTAAAAACAAATTCTGGAAAAAATGCATAATGTCGTTGAAAACCTTGGAAACAGAAGAAAAAAAAACGTAATTTGAAAAATAATGTCATTTAAAATTAAAGTTGAAAAAAAAAATTAAATATTTTTTATTTACATTAACGCCATGATTGTTTTAAAATAGTTCCAAGGTTCTTTTAATTTACTAAATTGCCAATAGCAGGTTAAACAACCTCTACAAACCCTTGGTCAACTCAAAATTAATATAGTTGTTTTGTGTTTTTTGTTTGGTATATTTTTCGTGCATAATCAGTGACCATCACTTATGTTTGTTTTGCCTCGTAGTGCCCTCATAAATATATTTTTTGTGCTGAAAACGGTTTCAAAATATGGCGTTTTTCTGGACAAAATTGGAGGTGTTTTATTGATTAATGAACAACTTGGGATATTAAATAAGGTAAATTAATCCTTGTGAAAACGGTTACTTAGGGAAATTATGAACGAACTTATTATCAATTGCCAGAAAACATTCCTTTCTGAGGGTTAAAAATTTAATCCACCCCCCAGAGGTGGTCTAAAAAATCACCAACTTTATAACCTCAAACACAGATAATGAAGCTATTATGTGCTAAATTTTTGGCGTATTCATCATTTGCCATTTTAAAACCTGTCAAAAAAAAGTACTTTTAGGACATTTTTTCCTAAAACATGGTATATTTAAGAAAAAAAGCAGTTTTTCAGTGGTATTTTCCAATAACAATACCAAATAATCAATAACTTTGTGTCTTTTCTGTATGGGCAAGCGTTTTTTCAAAATTGGTTTTAAAATTTAGTCCCTCCCACAGGTGTAAATATTTGGACCGGGGGGGGGGGGGGGTAATATTTTAGATCTTCACTGTAAAAAATTAGTTCTTGGAGGGCGTTTTTCGATTAATAATCAGGTGAAAATCAAAACGCTTAATTATAATGAATGAAATAAATAATAATCAATACAATTTAGCCCTCCCTTAGGTTAAACCTACTCCTCTATGAAAAAACTATTTTATGAGTAGAGATTTGCTTTTTCCTTCAGTAGGGTATCCTTATGCTTATACCTAACGCGTTCAAAAGAAACCCAAAATGCACTACATTTTTGACTTGTTTATGCCGTGTTTCGAACGTGGCCCGATTTTATGGTGAATGCGCTAGTAGAACAGCTGGCTACACACAGCAACACATGCATTTATTGCAGTCAGCTATTCGGTCATCGCCCTCACTATGAAAGCTGGCCTCGTTCGAAACATCGCATAAATAGGTTAGGTATAAGTATAATATCTCCTTTTGATCGAAAAAGATTGCCCAAAAATTGGACTGTTTTTGAATAAAGCAAAATGCGAAGTATTCACTTTAAACAAATACATCAAAATTCCTGATACCCTTAAAGAAACAAAATTTAATATTTTCAAAAATTTTACAATTCTTGGTGCTTCTAAAAATAAACAAAGCAAAAATAATTTGTTGAAAATGAAAATAAACAGTTGAAAATTCCTTGAAAAACGATTACTAATATATATAAAAAAAGAAAAACAATATTTACTCAGACTGGCTAATTTCCATGAAAACCCACTATTACGCGATTTTGATCAATTCATCAAACAAATCTTCACCAAAATTTTAAACATTCATTGCCAGCAAACTCGGGAGGATTGGATTGCGTAGATGTGAGGCCCTTGCCTTGCCAAGTTTTACTTCTTCATGCCAACAATCAACAGCTTTGATTGAAAACACAATAGATCATTTTGGAAACATTGATATAGATGGATTTAAACCAGCTATAGAATCTTGGAAAATAATAACCAATAACCTTATTAAAACCTCTGATTTAAAAACTCAAGAAGAATGGACTGTTCCAATCACGGAATTAGCAAAAACACAATAGCCATTGGACTTCGCCTAGGATGTCGAATTATTGAGCCCCATAAATGTCGATGTAGAATTATGGTTAATTGCTCAGAAACTCATGGTTTATCATGCCTTTATAGCAAAAGCCGATTTTCTAGACATAAGGAATGCAATGAAATTATTAGAAAAGCACTCATTACAACAGGGCACCATTCCACTCTAGAACCTGGTGGGCTAAACGCTAGAGTGGATGGCAAACGACCAGACGGTATGACACTTATACCATTTGAATGCGGAAAATCTTTGGTTTGGGACGTAACTATCGTAGACCCTTTAGCAGAATGCTACTTAAACAAGACATCTTTGGAAAGCAATAAAGCCGCAAAAGAAACAGAAATCAAAAAAAGCTTTAAATACAGAATGTTGTCTAAGAACTATATTTTTAAGCCATTGGGTTTTGAAACATTAGGAGGGGAAGGGCCTGTATGTAGGCAGTTTTTACAGAAATTATCTAAAATGCTCATTGAAGCAAAGAAAATAAATAAGGCATATCACCGTCTCAGCATAGCTATTCAACGAGGAAACGGAATCAGCGTTCATCGTTTTAGGGACGAAAGAGCTTGAGGCAGAGGACCCCAAAGAAAATTAGGTTCTGTTATACATTTTTATAAATCTATCATTAAATAAAGTCAAAAATTACAAAAAAAAATAAAAAAAAAGTACTTACTTGCTAAATAACACTATTTTAAGACCCCTAATATGTGTGTTGTTTTTTTAATATATTAAAAACTAATTCTAATAGTATACGGATGCGTTTAAACAATAGCTAAATGTCCCTAGTGACCTCATACTTTTTGGAATCAAATAAACATAGGAATTGGCTGAACTTCGAAACGGTTGAATATTTCGAATTTGGCCTTGGAAAGAAACTTTAGCTCATTCTCCAAAAAGTATGAATGTCACATGATCCGTTTTGAACGTCACTTCGACATTTTCTGAGCTAAGGTCACTGACAGAAAAAAAATCTCTTCTCTTAATAAATGAAGGTGCCGGCAGCCATAGCGCAGTGGGCAGCGTATCTGCCTGCCGCACGGAAGGTTCCGGGTTCGAATCCCGGCTAGCTGCATGGATATTTTGGTTTGTCTTTAACTTTGCATAAACTTGGCTAACACTGGGTATAGAATGGAGGGAAAGGTCCATTATAAAAAATTTAAAAAAAAATAAAGGTTCGTGAAATATTGTCTGGAGGTAGGCTAAATCAGTTGTTTGAGAAGTCGTCTCAGAGGGTTTTTTGGGAGTGTAACCCAAGTAACATTTGAAATTCTTAAAGTTTTAATAAAAAGGTTTCCAATTCTTATAGAGGCATCCAGAATTTCTTTGTAAATTAGGTCAATATTGTAATATGTAAAGGTTATATTTATAACACGGCCAACCACAGAAAAATATTATGGTGATTTATAGATCAAAAACGTAATTTATAAAAGATGCCCGGCATAACTCTTACATGAATAATAATTTATATCTGACATCTTAAGGCGCAATTACACAGACGAACATGCTCAAACAAAAGCTCGTACAAAAGATATGAAATTTTTGGCGCGAGCATTTTCTTTGAACATTTTCTTCGGTTAAATCTTCAAGCAAATTTTTGCTATCTATTTTTACATAAATGTGATGTAAATAAAATGACATACCTTTTACATAAATATTACATCCATGTTACGTAAGAGTTAAGTAAAAACTACTTATATTTTGCATAACAGGTTTACATTGTTATGTAAATTTAAGGTCACATAGAGGTCAAAACAATTTATTATTAATAAGGTAAAATTTAAGTCACATTAAGGTGCGAAAACTCTGCACAATGCCATGCGAAAAGCCCACCTAATTTTTACATAAATGTGATGTAAATAAAATGACATACCTTTTACATAAATATTGCATCCATGTAATGTAAGAGTTAAGTAAAAACTACGTATATTTTCAGAAAAGATTTGTGGCGTAGAGGGCAAAGGGTAAGGTAAATTCGCCATCTGACACCTCCAATAAAACGCTATATGTCGTGTATCTTTAGTTGATAGATAAATAGAAATTTCGTACAACTAATAATCGTGAATGTGTACCTCCTTGTCTTTATAACATGTCTAGGTTTTAAAAGCCGCAGTAGGCTTTAAAGATCTTCCCACTACTAATAAATGAATCGGACGAAAGGATTTCCGAATAGGCAGTTAAAACCCCAGTTCCTCGGTAGCTCAGTTGGCAGAGCATTAGACTGGTATTCTAGAGGTTCCGGGTTCAAATCCTGGTCGAGGAAAAACTTTTTCCGATTTATTCTCTTACCCTTTGCCCTCTATGCCACAAATCTTTTCTGTAAATTTATTAGGGCGCTAAATTTTCCCTTCATTTACGTATATTTTACCTAACAAGTTTACAATGTTATGTAAATTTAAAGTCACATTAATCTGCATGACATGCGCAAAGCCTCAACTATCTAAGTCCGACATGATCATGCAGCTTGAGGCGGGCCAACGGAAGGTCCGTCCAGGTCCGTCGGTGGTTGCTTGACACGTTCCGACATTGGCAAACATGTGGCAAACTACAAAATTAACTAGTTAACCAGTTTAAGTGGCGGAAGAGGTGATACCTCAAAGTTCGCATTCTAATTTTGAAATATCCTTGCTCTTTATATGTATAATATTATCATCCACTGTACAGGGAACCTAGTGACATTAGTGCCATCTCTACCTACTAGGAAGAAACTATTAAGAACTGGTAATTTCTTTCATTTTCATAGTATTTTGTGTAAATTTTAATGTGACGTAAATCGCGTTATAGAGCGTTTACTTCATTTAGACGATATAAATATTACTTAAAATGTTTTATATGATAGTTATATAACATTTGAAATGTAAACTTACGGTTCAATTGACTATATAATACTAATGTAAAATTTAGAACTTTAATTTGACGTAAATCATTTTATGTAACAAATACGTAAAATTGTAAATGTAAAGTTAACGTGCAAACTGTTTCATAATATTTATGTAAATTTCAACATTTTGATATGATGTAAATCATGTTATAGTGCGTTTACGTAATTAAGATGATATAAATCCTACGTAAAATGTTTCATGTAACATGTCAATTGTAAACCTACAGTTCAATTGATTATATAATACGTATGTAAAATTTAGGACTTTAATTTGCCGTAAATAATTTTACACGGAAATTACATAACTTAGATGACATAATTAATACATAAAAATGTTATGTAACAAATATGTAAAATTTTAAATGTTAACCTAAGGTTTACATTGTTTCACAATATTTATGTAAATTTAGAAATTTTAAGATGACATAAATCATGTTATAGAGCGTTTACGTAATTTAGATGATATAAATATTACATAAATTTTTTTATATAATAGTTATGTGAAATTTTAAATGTAAACGGAATGTCTAAATTGTTACATAATAGTTATGTACATTTTATTACTTTCATTTAAAGTAAATAATTTTATGTAACGTTTACGTAAATTAGATTACTTACATATTACATTAAAGTCAAAGTTTTGGCGTAATGTTTACATAAATTTTTTTTTTAAAATATTTTTATGTGAGATTTACATAAATATGATTTAACATATTTTTAAATATATGAACCTTAGATTTATATAAATACTAGGTTAAAGTCACAAGTGTGTTTACTAGGAAGGGACATATAACCCCACTTTTAATTTGTTCTACAGGGTGTTTACTATTTAAACCCCGGTTGGGTTTAAATTTTTTAATTTTCTTCTAGTCTAAATTGAAACTTTCTTCTTAAATTCAACAAAAGATTGTGTTAAGATGATTATTCAATAAACAAATTTATTCAAATTCTTCTTATTAATCAAACCATGTCTAAAAGTCAATCAGGGTTGATTTAAAATGCTTCAAACCAAACATTTCACTTAAACTTAGGACCGTTCTAAAATAGACTAAACCGTTTTAGTAAATTCCCCTGTTAAAGTTTTATGTCTGTCTGTCTATCTAGAAATGTACGGTAAATAATGAACTCAGTAGTTTTAGGGCAACAAACCTTCAGGGAAGATTCTCGATAATTTTCCCATCAGTGCGCGAAAAAAATCATCTTTATAATTTATTTCATTTAAATATACTAAAACTAACATTCAAACTCGACCCAGCCTATCTGAACTGTTAATCTTAACTATCATGAAAACAAAGTGCATAATCGTGGCACTTACATTTGGATATCGTGCCTAAAGATTATTAAAGCCATTTCCAGGATATTTCCATATTTCCATAACATGTTACTCTTGTCAAACAAGGTTGAAGCTCGTAAATTTCTGAAAATTACTATTAACGTTACGCCAGATAGCAAATTGTTTTAGTGTAAATATAAAAAAGAAAAAGAGACATTAAGCAAGGAAAGATATTGCTGGATCTGGATCCCAAAAAAGGAGCAGGGCCTTACGGCATATATTCATAGTATTTAAAATGTTTGCCCAGTACGGCACCACCCCGTAAAATTATTTTTAACAAATGTTTTTTACAAGGCACCTTTCTAATACGTTGGAAACTAGCACAGATAGTGCCTATCCTAAAATCTGGCGATGCCACAGAAGCGAAATAGGTATTTACGTCACTAGACCGAAAAATTGGTCTTTACAGGTCGACGCAGAAAATTTACAGGGTGAGCTGCAGGCGAGTCCTGTAAACTTGCGGAGACCTGTAAAGACACTTTTCGGTCGTGTATCGTTCGTACTTTTTTTTTCAAACGATCAGAAAAAAACATTTTAGTACCTATCACTTTCGTCAACGCCTAGCCGTGTTGCGTAATTTATGAACAGTCCCCTGATGGTTTCTGCTTCTTGTTGGCTAGATAGCCATTGCCGCTAAGGCCGGAAGTTTTTAAGATGAAAACTAAAGAAAAACAAGTAATTAAAGTTTTTTGGTTAGGAATATTATTAGAAAAATTATAGTGTAGTGCCTATTAGCTTCACACAGCTAATTCAGTGATGACTGACGACCAGTTATGGCCGACCATGGCCAACTTATCAAGCAAAATTAGGGTTGCCAACCCGTCCCAATTTGTCGGGGCTGTCCCGATTTGGAGCAAAATGTCCTGCATACTGACAAGACCCTTGTCAGTACGCCAAATGTCCCGATAAAAAGTTTTCAGCGAAATCGGCACTAACTAACTTCACTTAACTATAAATCCTTTCTTTTTTCTTAGCCGCGTTTGAAATATTTGGCTATTGGCAATGTAGCGTTAAAAAAATCGACATCAGTTTGTTCAATCAGTTCATTACCGAGCCTACTGAGTCTGTTGATCGGGGTGTTAAAACCATAGTTAGTGCGATGATGTTGAGTTGCAAATAATTTATGATTTCTTGGGTTCCGTGATTGCACATGACACTTGAATATTGATAGTAACTCTACAGAGTTAATTTTATTTTTTAGTATTTTCAACTGAGTGACAAGTTCATAATACATTCAACTCTTGTTGCAAAATATGGCAATCCTCCAAACTTCTTATAATTCTAAAGAATTTTAGATCATCAGAAAAAAGCACAAAGTTACAGTTTTCTATGTCCGCCCTGGGGGACACCTGACAAAACTTTAAAACTCGGCGGAGACAGCATTCCCTATTTTTATTTCCTGGCTTCTTTCAGTTAGATTAATCCGAAACCAGTTGAAAGATGAGACATGTATACCCATGACTTTAAGTTTATCAAGTATTAGGTTATGATTAACCCTGTCGAAAGCCTTGGAGAAATCAGTGTAGATGACATCTACCTGATACCCACTCTCTAAGGCTTCCAACAAAGTTTCTTCATCTATCAAGAGATTAGTAATTGGTGATTTACATTTTAAAAACCCGTGTTATTGGTTTATAATTATGTTTTGAAAATATGGTGCAATTTTATCTGTGACTATTGATTCAAACAATTTAGGAAATCAAGAAATTTTTGAAATACCTCTGTAGTTTTTAATGTTAAGTCATAATCTCAGCTTTTGAATATTGGGGTAACATAACTTAGCTTCCAAGCTGTCCGAAAATCTCCTGTAGAAAATGATCTATTAAAAATTACAGTTTTTTATGAAAATTACTGGTAAACCATCTGGGGCACAGGTTTTTGTGTAGTTTAACTATTTTTTCCTACGACCACATATGAAAACACTCGTATGCAGAAATTTTTTCCGCATATATGCGAAAAAGCAATTTCATTTGATTTGTGCGAAATTAAAGACCAATTTTTACAAAAATTAGTGCAATTCATCAGTGTTCGTAGGAAAAGTAGGGTACACAACTCGATAGAAAGTAACTTTCTTACACTCGCATGTTGTTTTACTCGTCTAACGCCTCGTTCACAATATTCACACTCGTGTGAAATTTGTCACTTTCTTTTTTTGTTCTGTAATATACTATTACTTTGTTTTGTTTTGATTGAAATTTCTTAGCTAGCTTGTAAATTAAAATTAAAAAACCACCAAAATTTATTGTTTTATTTCTTTTGTAAGCGTTTTTGAAAATGTCCCGATTTTGCATCAAATGTCCTGATAATTTAGAACAAATGTCCAGATAAATTAAAATTAAAAGTTGGCAACCCTACCAACTTATCAAGCAAAATAATGATGAAAGAACTCATAAAAGGCAGATTTCTAGGTTTGTTCGTTATTTACCTATATTTATAGTATACTTACCTTGAGAATTAAAAATGTGTTTTCGATTTTTCGGTGTATGTGACTCTTGAAGCAGCTTCTATTATTTCCTCCTGATTCAACTCATTTCCTAGATCTGAGTTCATTTTTGTAAACAAAACTTTTGAAACAAATTTAAAAGAGCTTTTTTAGAAGTACCAAAACTGCCAAAGAAAACAAAAGCTAAAAGCTGTCAACAAAAAGTCATAGCCAACATGGCCATAAATGGGATCGGAAAAGGATCAAGAGACCGGAAAATTGAACAAAAAGGTCTTTTCTTGAGAGTGGAAATATTTCAAAAGAACATGCCTTGTAATGTAGAACTTTCCGTACGAAAAATCGTACGGAAAGTGGCTATTTTGCGGTCGTTGGAAAAAAATAGATATTTACTTCACTAGACCGGAAAATTTGTCTTTACAGGTCGACGCCGGAAATTTACAGGGCGAGCCGCAGGCGAGTCCTGTAAACCTGCGGAGACTTGTAAAGACACTTTCCGGTCGTGTATCGTACGTACTTTTTTTTTCAAACGATCGGAAAAAACATTTTAGTATCTATCACTTTCGTCGACGCCTAGCCGTGTTGCGTAATTTATGAACAGTCCCCTGATATTTTCTGCTTCTTGTTGGCTAGATAGCCATTGCCGCTAAGGCTGGTAGTTTTTAAGATGAAAACTAAGAAAAACAAGTAAAGTTTTGTGGTTAGAAATGATTTTTGTATTTTTAACTTGTGCAAAATTGTATAAAATATTAGAAAAATTATAGTGTAGTGCCTATTAGCTTTACACACTTCTCAAGCAACTTCTCAAGCAGAATAGTTATAAAACAAGTCATGAAAAGCAGATTTCTTGGTTTTTTCTTTATTTATTTGTAGAGTATAGATTCCACAAGCTTGATGACTTTATTGGGGTTGATTTTTCCGAAAAATATGCCAGCAATAGGGATATTTTGGAACGCTTGTTTGACACTTCGTAGTGGTTGTGGTAATTACTGCGTCTGCGCAATAGCTAAACGGCATTCCGTTGTGGTAATTAACCACTACCACTGTCGTAAGCTACGAATCCATTTCGTTGTGGTTGTGGTTATTTTTCTGGCTAATTTTAGAGAATTTTGGCTTAATTAATTTTAAAAATAATAAAATATTACCAGGTTCCAACATATTAAAACACATATTTTGTAAAATTAAGCCAAATTTTGTATTTTTACCCATCTTTAAATTTTCTTAAAAGTCACAGTTTTTAATTTGTTCCAAAAACTCTGGTAAAATCGATGAGTGTTAGTGGTAGTGGTTGTTAAACACTACATCAACATGCGAAAAGTTGTATGATGTTTAATGATGTTTGGGAAGAGTGACCAGTGAAACCACTGATGAGCCCACGCTGGTTGCCCAGGGTGAAACATCGTTTCTCTTTTCGCTGTGGTTTTTTTTGTGTATTCCTTGTGGGATACTCATCCAAGTTTGAATTTTCGTTTTTTCCACCCAAGGTCTTTTGATCTTTGGTTTTTTAACATGCCTTGGAATGTAGAACTATACGATTTTTCGTACGGAAAGTGACTATTTGTCGGTCTTTTGAAAAAATAACTTTATTTATTTTATTTATTTGATACGCGTAGTAACAACTTAACTCCGCCGTAAAACTAGTCCTGCAGAATATCTTTCAAATGTTAAATTTACAAAATGATATTAAAAAAATGAGGCTGTTCCTCTTACAACGTTAGGGTTAATGTTCAGGACGTCGTATTCTTATTGTGAATGAGGCAATAAGTAAAAATCGCCACTTCTCAGAATTGTGACGAGTGAGATTTTCTGTTGTTTCTGAAGAATCGCACCTTTATGTCAAACAAAACATGAAAATCAAATGGAAAACAATACACATATTTTTTCATTTAATAATAATTGTCTATAAGTGTATAGCTAATGACATCTTCCCTTTAGAACTTTTTTTAGTTTTCTTTATTAAAAGACTACTAGTGACGTGTTTACATTTTTTTAATATTGCCTACATATACACATGAAAGGTTAATAAAATTTAAATTTCTTTGGTTTTGTTTCACAGGGTTTTTTTACTAAACTAAAAATACCCAGATTTTTCCTAAAAACTGCAAAACGGAAAATTTAATGACCATTGATTGTCTTATAAAAAATTAAAATCTACCATCTGTATATTGTTAGTACGGTTACTAACATAGAAAAATCAACTACTACTATCCATACTACCATTCAAAAATCAACTACTACCATCCCCATATGGCTACTACCATTGAAAAATCAACTACTACCATCTCCATATAGCTACTACCATCGAAAAACCAACAACTACAACAATCATATATCTACTACCATTGAAAAACCAATTATTACCATCTCCATATAGCTACATCTACCATCGTCATATAGCTACTACCATTGAAAACTCTACTACTGGAGATGGTAGTAGTAGTAGTAGAGTTTTCAATGGTAGTAGCTGTAGTAGTTGATTTTTTAATGGTAGTAGACATATAGAGATGGTAGTAGTTGATTTTTCAAAGGTAGTAGTTATATGGGGATGGTAGTAGTTGATTTTTCGATGGTAGTAGCTACATGGAGATGGTAGTGGTTGGTTTTTCAATGGTAATAGTTGATTTTTCGTTTTAAAATTTTTGGACATTAAAATTCGTGGTCATTAAATTAGGTAGTCTCCTGCAAAATATGTGAAAATGTTTAGTTTATCAATAGCTAGTTATGTTAAGAAGCCGAGCAAAAACGCCACAACCGCCAAAATAAAAAAGATTCCATTTGAATCTACAAGTAATTTCGCGGAAAGTGCTCATTTTTTGATCGGTTTAAAAAACTTTGTACCGGAGAAATATAGAAAAAAATATTATATTTTATTCCGGTCATAGTTCAGACATTTTATATATTGTTTAGGTAGGAGGATGTAAATTTAAACGTCTTCTCCCTCTTGGTAAGATGTGGAAGGACCCCCCTTTTCTCCATCACGCAAGATTTGCCTCATATAATTTTTAAACAATTCTCTGTAAAATAAAAAAGAAAAACGGTTATCTCTCCCTTAAATGAGATTTGGTGGAATTTTTCCGGAGAAAATTTAAACCAAAGTTTTAAAAAAACTGCAAGGCAGAAAATATTTTCTTAGTTATTTTGGCGTGGGTGTGAAATTTATTAATTAAAATTATAAACATAACAAATTAATTAACGACGATTGAATCTTTTTCAGATCCACTCTTTATTATAGAGTTGTAAAACCATGAGAATTGTAATACAAGTTTTAGTTGGCAGAATTTATATTACTCTTGATGAAGCTAACGTTACTTTGTTTATACGGGCCTCTTAAAGCGCTTTTATATAAAGACGGTTTAAAAATGTTGTAGTATAAACACCACTAAAATCGTTTTAAGCACTAAATCGATTTTTTAAGAAAGCGGTTTATCGCTTTAAAACCCATTTTAAGGTGGTTATAAACAATTTAAAAACGCTTTAGCACATTTCTTCCAATCCAAAGAAATAATCAGCCCTAGTTTTCCGACAAAACTCTTATTAACAAAGTTGTTTTACTTACTTGTTTTTTCTTTACACTGACGTATTTAATGACACTTAATGAAGGACATATAAACCCTCGGAAAGCGATTTTATTTAAAACCGTCTTTATATAAAAGCGCCTTTAGGTGCGTATAAGAGTACTAATTCTTAGAGAAAAAATGTCGAAAAATTGTTTAATTTTTAATTTTTTTTCAATATAGTGTAATTTAGTAAACAGGGGTGCGTTTAAAAATAAAAAGTGATGGTGAAGCGAGGGTAGAGTGAGATAATATTTATGACCTCATCAAAAATCAGCGGATCACCCTGGGGTGAATATCCCCTTGAATTTTCGAACGCAGGTGTTGGATTTGTTATGAAAGTTAATTTTGTTTCAGTTTATGAGAACAATTCATTGGCAATGTGAATTGCTCCAAATATCATTTTGTAAAAATTTTTGTAAAAGATACTAACAGTGGGATTTACTAAGACCTAAAATAGTACCCCCTACAGGTCTAAATATTTAGACCTGTGGGGGGCACTAAATTTTAAAACCAATTTTCAAAAAACACTTACCCATACAGAAAAGACAAAAAATTATTGATTATTTTATATTTTTATTACTAAATACCACTGAAAAATTGCTTTTTTGTCAAAATAAATACCATATTTTAGAAGAAAATGCCCTAAAACTAATTTGTTTTGACAGGTTTCAAAATGGCAAATGGTGAATACGCCAAAATTTTGCCACATAATAGCTTCATAATCTGTGTTTAAGGTTTTAAAATTGGTGAATTTTTAGACCACCTCTGTGGGGTGGTTTAAATTTTTAACCCTCAGAAAGGACTGTTTTCTGGCAATTGATAATAAGTTCGTTCATAATTTCCCTAAGTAACCGTTTTCACAAGGATTAATTTACCTTATTTGATATCCCAAGTTGTTCATTAATCAATAAAACACCTCCAATTTTGTCCAGAAAAACGCCATATTTTGAACCCGTTTTCAGCACAAAAAATATATTTATGAGGGCACTACGAGGCAAAACAAACATAAGTGATGGTCACTGATTATGCACGAAAAATATACCAAACAAAAAAACCCAAAACAACTATATTATTTTATTTACAAACTGAAATTAAAACATGGAGGTTATCTAAAAGCTCAGTCAAGAAATCTACCTTACTCAAAGCCCACTCATTTTAAAGTTGTAGCTTTCATCAGTAGAGGTTGGTGCAAGCCAAGGTGCAAGCAGAGCTAAAAGATCCGAACTCGCTGTTTGTGATTGAACGCAGCGCTAATATTTTTAAACTGACATTTCGACAGTGACGGAAATGTGAACAAAATTTGCATTTAAGTTTTTTAATACATTTCATAAATAAAAAAACCTTTTAAATAAATACATTTATTTTATTATTACCCATTTAAATCTTTGTATGACATCAGGTATTAATTGGAAAAATTAATTAACAACGGTAAGTTTTAAATAGAGTGACATATAACCCCAATTTTAATTTGTTCTACAAGGTGTTTACTATTTAAAATCCGCGTGGGTTTAAATTTTTTAATATTCTTTTTTTCTAAATTGAAACTTTCTTCTTAAATCCAACAAAAGATTGTGTTAAGAAGATTATTCAATAAACAAATTTATTAAAATTCTTTTTATAAATTAAATTATGCCCAAAACTCAAGGGTGGTTGGTTTAAAAGTGCTTAAAACCAGAAATTTCACTTAAACTTAGAACCCTTCTAAAATAGACTAAACCCTTTTAGTAAATCCCACCGTTGTTGTTTAACACTAGATCAAAACGCTATTGCGCAGACGCGGGTAACTATTACCCAGTTCAAGACGACGGCGATTCTGGCGCAAGACGACGGCGATTCTGGCGCAAGCCGACGATCAACTTTTTGATTTTCGAACAGAGGTGTATGACGTCATTACTTTTACCTCAGTCATTCTCAAACGGTTTTGGGCTCTTCGAAGTAAAACCTATATCCTTCGGCAACAATTTTAAAACACACCCCAGTTGCTTAATTTTCCGTATAGATTATGGAGTTCCACCAAGTAAAGGCAGAGTCAATTCATTCATTTGATATATACTGGAGAACAAAAAACATGCAACACCAGAAAGGACAAATATTTTTAAAGTAAATTATTTATATATTAATACATTAGGATGCTCTTAGTAATTGATTATATTTTCAAGAAGATTTCTCCATGATAATCATCAAAAAATTAGTAATGAGTGGCTCCTCCGTGGTTATTCATGCACTCGTTTTTTCTGTTGGGCATTGACGAAATAAGATGGTCTATATCATATTGAGGAACACTCATCCAAATCCTCCTTACGACATGCCAGAGTTCATCTAAGTTTCCAGGGGGACGTGGTAATCGACTAAGATTGCACCCTATCATATCCCATACGTGTTCGATACGCGACAAGTCAGGCGACCTTGCTGGCCATTCCAAAGTCTCTATATGCCAAGTGCATGTAAGAAGTCTATTGTTTCACGAGCAATATGCGGTCTGGCATTATCTTGTTGAAATATTGCATTTGAGATAGTTTGTAGGTAGGGATGTAAAACTGGCTGCAGCACTAAATCGATATATCGCCGAGCAGTCAGATTGCCGTTGATGAGGATTAGAGGTGATCTGTTTCCTAAATATATAGCACCCCATACCATGATACTTTGCTGTCTTGCTGTATCACGATCGAAAGCAAAGTCTACATTTCGTCTCTCACCTCGAAATCGCCTAATCCTCAGGCGTCCATCATGGCCGCCAAAACAAAACCTGGATTCCTCGCTGAAGCTTATGGTATTCCATTCGTCATTCCAGTTTTGCCGAGCTCTGCATCACTCCAAGCGGCGAGCCTTATGTTGTGGGGTCAAAGGTAGCACCAAAAGCGGACGGTATGCCCTCAGCCCCATACCAAGCAATCTTCGATTACCTGTCATCCTTGAAAACACTCGTCCTGTAGCTGCAACTAGAACATCTTCTTGGCGTATACTGTCCCGTCGATTTCTGAGAGCAAGAAGTCTGAGATGCTGTAAATCAGGACAGTCAAGCCACACCCCCCACGAAACATATTCGAGTTTCTATATGCTTATAATTTCGAACCAATTTCGAACTAATTTTGAACCACACTCCTTCCTGGTTTTTTTAAATATTCAAAATGGGAGGTGCAGCCGGACGTCAAACTAAAAAAAAAACCAGGAAAGAGTGTGGTTCAAAATTTTTAAACATGGTTCAAAATTAGTTAAAATATCAAAACTCGAATATCTTTCGGGGGGGGGGGTGTGGCTTGACGTCAACTTGCACCCTCCCGCCATATTTTTTTTGTTAAACAGGGTTACTAGTAAGTTTTTCGAAATTCTTTTTGGTGATATTAGGAGTTCGAAATTAGTTCCTAATTTTGGGATAGTTGCTTTTCATTTTTCTCTACGCTTTAAATAAAGGGGGTGTAGCTTGACGTCCGGCTACACCCCCCATTTTCAATATTAAAAAAAACCAGGAAGGAGGGTGGTTCAAAATTTTTAAAAGTGGTTCAAAATTAGTTCGAAATTGGTTGGAAATTATAAGCACATCAAAACTCGAATATCTTTCCGGGGGGGGGGTGGCTTGATTGACCTTGTAAATCATGACCTTGTCACGTCTATAAGTTTCATCATTCTCCAAACTCTTAACACTGTTGATGGATTGGCATTAACCCTTCTTGCAATTTCCCGTAAACCAAAACCAGTCTCTTTTATGCCCACGATGCGTCCTTTCTCGAAGTTGTTTAAATGATGAGATTGTTGGCGACCGTGAACTCTTGGCATTTGCGTTTTTTAAGTAAACTGTAAGCAATCCAAAAAGACCAAAAACTACGAGAAAAATGATTTAAAATTTTCAGAAAAGGTCTTTTATGTGTTGGTTGTTTTTGAAAATGAATAGAAAAAATCTGTGAAAAAAAAGAAAGATTAGAAGACAAAAAATTTATCAAATATTTCTTTTGACATAACGTATACACACAAATAATTTTCATTCAAATAATTATACATATATATGGTGTTGCATTTTTTTTGTTCATTAGTACATTATTTAGGTAAGAGGGCCTCCATTAATTACGTGATACATTATTTTTTAAATTTAAAAGTGGTGAGAAGTGGTGGGACCCCCTTTTCTCCTTGATTTGAGATTTACCCCATAAAATTTTAAAACAATTTTCTGTAAAGAAAAATGATTATCTCTCCCTTAAATGAGATTTAGTGGAATTTTTCCGAACTCCTTCGACTCGTTTTAAGCTCAAACTAATGGACGTCTGCTAAGAAATTCCATTCCATAAACGTGCAGGAGTTTAAAAATAATGTTGTCGTTAGAGTACGAGTTGTCATTCTGCAATTGTAACTAACTTGTTCTATTTTTTTCATTAAGGACAATGTGCAACAAATCAAACATTGGAACTTTCTAAATAAGGTCGCACTTGAAACGCGAAAGTAAAACATTGGTGGATTATTTTTTTGAGTTTTGTGTTGACGGCACTTGACCCAACGACGCGAAAAAAGAGACACTTTTTGCGTGAGTTAGGTACAAAATTTTACCTATATTAAATATAATGTACCTATATATAACTTAAGCTAACAAAATAATTATTTTTGGTTATAATAATAATTTTATTAATATAGCTATGTCCCTAATTACATACCTGCGTAGAAAATGGGTGAAAAGTTACAAAAACCTGTAGATTATATCATACAAAACATAAAAAACAAATGGAAAACAATAACCATCTTTTTTCATTTATACGAAATATATTACTAATTGTCTATGTGTACTAATGACATTTTCTGTTTAAAACTTTTTTTTTGGTTTTCTTTATTAAGGGACTACTAACGACGTGTTTCCATTATTTTAATATTGCCTATATATACAGAGCGCTTCAGGCTACTGCGAACATAAGCCGAAAGAAGTCCAATTTGCCAGTATACGTACACGCAGGGACACCGCACACCTATCAGTGGAGCACCCAACACTCAGGCTTACGATCACTGTTCGCGGCTTGCGTTTAGTATGCCTCTAACCGCGGTCTAACCAAATTTTGACGTAATTTTCTTGTTTTTTGTCACAGATAAATTAGAGCGTTTTATTTTTACTGCTCAGATTTATCCCTAACAACGTGTTCCAATGAAAATAATACGGAGAAACAAAAGATAAGCAAGTTCTCAAAATAAAATAATCCATTATTAAAACCAAAAAGATTCTCGCATTTAAAAAAAAATTAGAGCAAATGTTCGAAAAGTCCTCCTTGCTCGGCTAGACAATATCCGAGCCTATTATAAAAACCCCTTCTAACGTTTCCAAGCATGTTAGGGGTGATAGTTTGGAAAACTTCTTCAATTTTAATCCGAAGTTCTTCCAAAACACCTAACAACTGCCTAGCAGTTGGAATAATATGCTGCTGCAGTAGATCCAAGTATCTAGGACCATTCAAATTGCCGTCAATAAAAAATGGCCCAATTACGTGTTCCCCTACAATACCCCCCCCCCCCCAAACATTTAGTGTTTGGGGATACTGTGTTCTTACGTCAAAATACAAATGCAAATTTTTCGTCGACCAATATCAAACGTGTTTTGGATTACGACGATTCAATAATGGAAAAGTGCTTTCATCTATGAAAAGAATAGATGTCAGAAAGTTTTTATCATAATTAGCCTTTTCCATCATTGTTTCGCAAAATTCCATACGACGATATTTGTCCTCCAGAAAAATTGGATGCGTTTTTGACGCTTTGTAAGAATGATAAACATTCTTTTTGAGAACACGTAAGACAGTGGCTAAAGACGTATAAACTGCTTCGGCAATTTGGTGGCTAGTTAACTTTAACGATTTTCCTCCACTGCAGCGCAAATTATCATATCTCGTACTTCCTGATCGTCATTCAAAACAATGGTTTTTTTATGGCTTCTTGGTGCTACACAACCAAACTTTTCAAAATTCTGCACAAACCTATGAATCGTTGATAAACTAGGTTTTGGGCGATTTACAAAATTCTCCAAAAAAAGTTCTTGAATAAGTCTCAATGGTCTGCCTTGATAGTCCCATTTGAACATCTGCACTTTTTCGGCAACTTCTCAGACATCCATTTTTAGTTTTAAAAATGTATTATGTGACTTAAGAACTTACCAATCTGTTTCTCGAGCAAGGCAGAAATAAAACAATAAAAGAAAATAAATTTTAAAAGGATAACACTGCAGCATGCTTCGACCCCACCTCGGTCATACGGCACGGAGAGTAAATTGGACTTGATTCCCCCTATGTTCGCAGTAGCCTGAAGCTCATTGTATACCAGAAAGGTTAATAAAATTTTAATTATTTTGGGATTGTTTGACAGAGTTTTAACTAACTAAAAATACCCAGCTTTGGGGTGGTCGGTCGTTCGAGTACTTAGTCAGGGCCATCTTTGATTTACGACTAAGATTTTAATGATTTTACAAAAAATATTATTAACGCTATTTATTTATTCCGTAAAAAAGGTCAAAATTAAACGCTATGGGTATTTTTGCAATAATATAATTAATATTTTTTCAAATTTTGAAATTTATATAATTATTAGTATAATTATTAGTAAGTATAAAAAAATAAAGTACAGTGTCGAAGTAAAACCTTCTTGTCAAATACTACCAAAAGTATAAACGCAAAAACAATTACGTACAAACAAAAAATAATAAAACTTAAAGTATTGCTTTGACGTACAGTAAACAAAATAAAATACAGGTAGTTACGTCGATTGTCAATATTTACATATGTCTGGTAATTCTGTCTCACTATCACTATCATCATTTGAGTTTATAATAAATTTGTCACTGCGATTTTCTATATGAATATATTTTTTCTCAACTTTTTTTACATGTGATACGCAATTTTCCCAACTGATATCTGGGATGTTAAGCATTTCTTTGCGAATAAGAGCAATTACTGATGAATTTAAGGTGGGAGAGGTGTTGTTGCGCCTCACTGCTGATTTTAATTGATGCCAAATATCGTCGCCGAAAAATTAATAACTTGTCGCTTTCGTCCCTTTGCTTTTTCAACGGCGATATGTTCAATGGTATTAAACATACAGTGATAAGGCGGTAAATTAAGTACTGCATGTCCAAATTTTTCAGCTATTTGGCTTTTTGTGTTGTTCGAGCAGTGTACTTTATTTTTGTCCATTACGATAACGCTGTTGGGTGGAATATTTTTTAATAGTTTGTTGGCAAACCAATCTTCAAATAAATCTTCTGTGGTATCATCATGATAATCTAAACTGCTATCTCTTATGTCTTTTGAAGATTGATGGTGCGTTGATCTGATATTTTTTAGAAGAATTAACCCAACCCTCATCAGGGGTATCGTGGGCATCAAACCAGGTCTCATTAAAGTAAACTATATTTCTTCCTTCTTTTCTATATGGATCAATTGCAATTAAAAATTCCAGTCGCCATTTTTTTGGACATGCCGATTCCATTATGACTTTTTGCTTATTAAGTTTCTTGAATTTATTCATATATATATACATATAATAGTAAAATTTGCCTTTGTTTTACTGAATATTCACTCCAAATTTTGACCGGTACCCGATTCCGTACGTATATTTTTAAGTGATTATATTTTATTGCTTGTTTGGAAAGGCATTTTTAAAAAATAGGGGAGCGAAAACGCCAAAATAAAAAAGATCCTATTTGAATCTTTCCTGACCTGTAAAGTGGAACTTTCTGTATAAAAATTTTACCATTTTCTGATCTGTTAAAAAGAAAATTCAAACCAAAGTTTTAAAAAACTTTGTAACGCAGAAAATATTTTGTTACTTATTTTTGCGTAGGTGTAATTAATGTTCAGTGTAAAATTTATTAAATAAAATCGTACATGATAAACAACAACGACGTATTCCGTATTCATCGTGCATTTGATATATTATTTAGGTAAGACTGAAGACCCATTAATTACGTGAAGTATTATTTTGTAAATTTAAACGTCTTCTCCCTCTTGGTGAGATATGGTGGAACTCCCCCTTTTTCTCCTTCACGTGAGATTCACACTATATAGTAAGTGCCCAACCTTAAAATATAGGACCTCACAAAAACTCATAGATTGAGGTATGTTTACAATATGACAATACTGTAAATATTGGGGGGCCACTTGAGTTCACTTTGACAAGTAATTGACGGCCATTTTAAACTCGCCTTGTAAAAACATCATAAACGCCACTATCTCCTATACTATAAACGCTAGGAGAATAAATCTTTATTTTCTTTCTACATAAAAAATATCTTTTATATTTAGTATAAAAAATTAAGTTTGGGCACTAAAAAAAACACATTTTTTTAATGTAAAAAAAATAAAACAAATGAGTTTTTTTAAAAAACTAATTGGTGCAAAAAATCCCACCATTACGAAAAAATTAACGGGTTTAAAGTGATTTAAAAATAAGTTTAGTTGTTTTTGATAAGTCACGGAGTTTCCAAGATATTACCCAAAAATTACCAAATATAATATAAGCTCTAGTCAATTGAGCGGTATAATTTGTGCTGCGTCTTTGATATTTTTAGCACAAGTATTATAGGTAATTTTAAGAATGTCAAAAATACAGTGACTTGCGCAGAAATTGTCTAGGGGGGAGCTTGAATAAATACATAGTCTCAAATAACCATTTTATTATTATTTTTTAGGAAAGTTAAATCTTTAAGGGTACCTACATATTCAATGGCTATAGGGGGGGAAGGGGGGAGCTTGAGCTCTGCCCTTCCTACGCCAGTGAAAAAGACAATGCTAGAAAATATAAAGTATCTTTTTCAAAACCATTTGAACCAAATTTAAATATTTTTCAAACGGTAGATTCTCGCCCTTGCGATTCTTACAGAGTTGGGTGTTCTTGGGTTTAGGACAGGGGGTGCTTCAATAAGACACTTGAATTACGCTTACGTTTCGAGTATGATTTTACTCTTCTTCAGAGCTACAAAGAAAAATAATTGGCACACGAAAGTTTTGGTTTACATTTTTGGAAAAACAAAAATAAATTATATGTAAATTAGCATAATCAAATATTAATAATATATAATAATAATAATAAATTGTTTGAAATAGCCAAGTCGTTCTAGCTCACCGATTAAAAAAGCTCATAGTCATGCTTTTGTTTCTGAGAGTTCTACCCAGAAAAAATAAGAAGAATAACCGTGTTAAGAATATAAAAATATCTAGCGCATAAATTATGGTAGTTAAGTACTTATTTTACAAGTATAATTAAAGCCGTGGTAAAAACATCATCTTCATTGGTTTGATAAGAGAATGTGTTGCCTTAACGGATCGGGGGTATTACTAGGCACCATCGCATGTTGTCGTAAACGTTTACGTAATACGTTTGCGATGTTAGCGCAAAATGGATTGCTAGAAAATTTTAAGAAAAGTATCCAACCGGGTCGCGGCTGGTGTATTCCTAAGACAACCACCCGTTCAGTGTTTCAATTCCGTGCTGAATGCAATTAAACTATTATTTAAATTAATGAATGAATATTGACTCAGTTTTGAAAGCACAGTTCTTTAAAAAAGTTACAAAATAAAAATTACAACCAGGGAGCTACTTTCGAAGTCGGAGTATATTAAATTTGAGAAAGGAAAATCATTTCAATAAAATTTAGAATTTTCAAAAAAATAAATTTTGGTATAATCATCATTTTGTTTCGCCAACATTCAAGTTAAGCCCAAATTGTGGGCTTTTTACTGCAACTTTATCCAAGAACTCTTGTAGACCCTACAGCGTGTCCGAAATTATGACAGTATCGTCAGCCTATCTTAGGTTGTTGATTTTGTTGCCGTTTATAGCAAAGACGTATGAAATGTACATTAAAGTCAGACACTCTTCGCTGTTGCGAAGTTCATTCTCTATTATTGATAATATTCCGGTGGAAAAAAATTTTTACTTGACGGTTTCAAAAAGTTTTCAAACTAAACAAAACTTTAAATTTAAATAGTAGTTTAACTGAGTTCAGCACGGGATTGAAACACTGAGCGGGTGGTTGGCTTGGGAATACACCAACCGGTTGGCTACTTTTGTTAAAATTTTCCAACAATCCATTTTGCGCTAACATTGCAAACGTATTAAAAGATCTAGTAATACCCCCGTCCCGTTAAGGCAACAGACTCTCTTATCCAACGAACCAACAAAGATAATGTTTTTACCATGGCTTTAACTATACTCGTAAAATAGGCACTTAAGTAATTTATGGGTTAGATATTATACGGTTATTCTTCTTATTTTAGTTATTTCTGGTGATTGTCGAAGTTACGAATGTTTCTGGGTAGAACTCTCAGAGACAAAAACATGAGTATGAGCTTTTTTCAGCGAGCCATTAAATATATAGGTACTCCTAAAGATTAAACTTTCCTAAAAAAATAATAATGCATTTACTCAAGTCCCCCCCCCCCTCGTAGACAATTTCTCTGTAAGCCACGGTATTTTTGTCATTCTTAAGATTACCTTTAATACTTGTGCTTAAAATATCAAAGACGCAGCACAAATTATACAGCTGAAGTTTCTAGCACTTATATGATGAATCCTTTCTGCCAATTTGGTAATTTTTGGGTTATATCTTGGAAACCCCGTGACCTATCAAAACAACTAAACTTATTTTTAAATCAATTGAAACCCGTTAATTTTTTCATAATGGTGGGATTTTTTACACGAATTCGTTTTTAATTTTAAATGTGTTTTTTTATATATTTCAGTGCTCGAACGTAATTTTTGAAACTAAACGTAAAAGAGCGTTTTGTGTAGACATAAAATACTAATCAAACAAAAAAAAATTATTGTCCTAGCGTTTATAGTATAGGAGATAGTGGCGTTTATGATGTTTTTACAAGGCGAGTTTAAAATGGCCGCCGAACTCAGGTAACACATCCATTTTTTTTGTTTAAACTAATTGCCTAAAAAATGTAAAGAATAAAAATAAAATTTATTGCAATCGTTGTTCGCTAGTGCTCGTTCTAAAAATCACGAAAAAATGGTCCTTCGAGTATTTTGGATGGCATATTTCAATTATTTTTAGATGACATATGACAATTTTGTTATTTTTCGTTGAAAGGGGCCAAATTTAGCTTCTTTTTCTTAATAGGATTTGCAGTTTTTTAAATAAAGCTATTTAAAGTTTTGATGTTTACAGTATTGCCGTATTGTAATGCTCCACGTTATAGGTGGCAATTATGTATTTTTGGTATCCCTAAGCCTTCCTTTATCTATCATAAAAAGTTAAAAGTGTTAGCTTATTTTTTTGTGCTCACCTGCCTGGCACTTGCAAACGACTCTGTCTCTATTATTATGTGAATCAAAAAATTTACGTAAGATTTTTATTGCTTCCCCCTTCCTTAAATGAGATTTAATGAGATTTTTCCGGACTTTTTCGACTCGTTTTAAGCTCACGTAACTAATGATGATCTGTTAAAAAGATGCGTTTCTGCAAAGTGTTACGTATTCCAGAAAGGTGCAGCAGTTTAACAATAATATTGTCGTTAGTGCAGGTGGTGTCTTTTTGTAATTACAATTGACCTGTTCTAATTTTTTTTTTCATTAAGAACAATATCTACCTACTTACAAGATTACTCCAGAAATTCTACGGGGCAAGGAGGGTTGTTAGGATTTGCTTCAAATATCTTAAAAAACGTTGTGGATATGCTGGTAATAATAATATAAAACTAAATGTTCTTTAGGTTTATTTTCTGTTTCTTCTGTTTTCTGTTAATTTGATAAAGGAGATTAAAAGCTACGGGTATAAAAACCCGCATGCTTATAATAAGTCGCAGGAGGATATGTCAAAATTCTATAATATGTAAAATTCGCCCGGAGTAAAAACACCGGCGTAACTAGATTTCTGACCTGGGGGGGCGGGCCTAGGGGAGGGCCTAGCTGACAATGCTTGATAGTGAGGAATAAAAGACAATAATGTTTTTCTCAAAACTGTTTAATATTATGCATTATTATCTTAACTCGTTGTATGAACGACTTTCAACCATAACTCTATATAACTCAACTCGGCAGTTTAATATAAAGTAACTTAAATTAACTGCAACTTCCTTGTCTTTTGTGAGAATATTTCCAAAACGTGGTCTGCTATAATCTCTTCTTTAATTAAATAATTATCGATGTTAGTAATTGATACAGTGGAAAATCGGGTTTGTCCTATTGTAGTTCAGGTCCAGTTTTGCATTTCAGGCATTGCAGAAAAGCTTCGTTCACAACTAGCAGATCTAATAGGAAGGAAAATAGCAATCTGAATTAATTTGTAGAGGTTCGGACAAAAATCTTGTCTAACATACTCTTTGATAGTCATACGCTGTCATGTCCAAGAGTGCTTTCCACTATAGAATCGTTAGTTTGTGCAGCAATTCGCCGTTTCCGTTTTGATACTTTGATAGGTTCTAAAGAAATATCAAATTTATAAGTCTTGGATTTCCGAATAAATATTTTCGAAGCTGTTTCCAGTTTCCTCTATAGATTGTAGCGTGCCATCTATTATTAAATTTACATTGCCGAGAGCAGCACCTTTACCCTGAAATTACTCAAAACCTTGATACGTAATAAATCAGTGTATAGAATGCGCAGGCAAATGCAAAACTCGGCTTTTTGAATACATGCTAATAGTATAACGGCATGTCTATCGTAGTTATCAGTTACTTCACTTTCTAGTGCCATTTTAACAGCCCCAAAGTTTAATAAATCTGCTTTACAAGTTTCAGATCGACGTGCTCAGCGAGTAGTGGAAAGGTTAAATACTTCCAAAAATTTAATAACCAAGGTATCTGCAACCTTTTTAAGTTTTTCGTGATTTCCTAGTTGCGAAAAATGCACATATAATGCCTCTAATGTGTTAAAGAAAGAAGCTGCTGGTGCAGCTTTTGTACATGCGTTAACAACTTACAGTTTATGTGCCAAACAATAAATTTATATTGCCGAAGGATGTTCTTCTCTTATTAAACCTGTCATATGACTGACAACTACTATGTTATATTTTTCTAGGGAGGGGCTGGAAGGATCTGGGAGGAGCCGGCCCCCCCAGGCTCCCCCGTAGTTACGCCGGTGAGTAAAAAAAGGTCCGTAGAAAAGCTGTTACTATTTTAGCTTTAGCTTAGTAAAATATAAATAAAGCCAAACCAAAAACGATAAGCCCCCAATGTATGTTCATTAGAATTAATTCAGCTACAAGAGCAATTAGCTTTTGCCTGGAATTAATCCGAGTACCCAATACATACATACCTACATAGATAAATCGTTAAATATAGAGGAACGTACATAATAAAATTGAGGAAATCATTAGGGATTTAAGGCTAACAAGCATTTTATTAGTATTAATGTGTACAAGCACAGTGGCGGTCCCAGCCAGTTGAAAACTGGGGAGCGGTTTCGATACGAAAAAAAAACTAGAATAAAAGTATAGCTTTTATGAGGAACATATTAACATATGTAAACAAAACTTAGTAACTACAAGTGCGGATTTGGCCTCAAATCTAGGAGAGAGTACTCAGATTTCAGATTTTACGTCGTTCATTTCATACATTTTTTATTTAAAAAATGTTCACATGCGCCGAAAATTTTTGAGAAAATTACATTATGAATGCAATTTTTGAGTTGAATTAAACTAAAAGCAACGCTGTACAGTGGAAGATATTATTATATATATAATGAGCAAAGATATTTCAAAATTAGAATGCGGACTTGACAAAATGGTGGCACTTCTCTACAAGAATCACCTCTTCTGCCACTTAAACCAGCCGACTGGTTAAGCACCCGCATTATCAAAACTTTGTAGTTTGCCAATCTCGAATCGTATTAAGCAACCACCGACGGACCATCGTCAATCACCGACGCCGGGCCGCTTTGAGAGTCTGATGTGGGGCCTTATTATCCACCCATTATCGGACCTTTGTGGTTTGCCATTGTCGGGCCGCTTTAATCTACCACCGACGGACCTTCGTCAATCGCCGACGTTGGACCGCTTTAGGAAACCAATGTCGGACTTGAATAGTTTACCGATGTCGGTCCGAGACCAGCTGGCCTACGTTAGACCGACCAAATTAAGCAGCTTCATTGGCGGATGATCGGTACCATGTGGTTAAACCATATCGGACCTTAATCGTACGATTACGGTATGTCGATGTCAGCAAAAGTAAAATTTACCATTGGTCCGACGGCAGGCTACAGTCTAACGCTGCATCGGCAAACATACATTGGACCTACATCGCAAAGCGGACAAAAATACTGCTGGTCCGATGTCGTAAATCGACGTCGTGCGGATGACGGCAAATTCGGCAATTGCTGGGTGCACTCATTGTCCAGCCATTGTTTAAGAAGATAATTTGGCGTGTGTGGTTTATTATACACTGCTTAAAAACAACTTTTAATCATATTATTATGCGTGTGTAGTGTAAAACCTAAACTGCTTAGTATAAAAATTAGGGTTTTTTGTTCGTATTTTTTTTCATCTTTTTTGTTGCGTACTTTTGTGTATTAAAAGCCACGAGGTTTCTTAAGAAAAAATTACATAACAAATATGCTGGTGGTAATCCTGAAGTCTTTGGAGAAAATACGTGAAATCGCAGAAAGTTCCTTTAGAATCCCTCCACAGTATTTTGGGATAGTTTGACCTTCAATTCGTCATAACAAGAATAAACAAACGCATGACATACTTATGATTTTGGACATAAAAAATACAACGTTAAGCGAAAATCAAGGTAAAATTAGCTAAAGTCGTTTATAAATACTAGAGTGAGAATTCAGTATTTGGAAACAATATTGGTCAGAAGTAAGCAAAAGCTTAAATCAAAACATACCTGATAACATTTTCAAGGGAATGAACAAGTGTGGCAATATTTCTCCGTTGATAAAAACATTCTTGGATGTTTGCAGTAAGTAATGCTTGGTCAGAAAGAAGCCTCTCATATATGCTCTCACAAGTACTTAAGAACACTATGACGGAAATTCTTCTGACGGACTTAGCGTTGCTGCATATAAACAGACATATTGAAAGTCATCTAGAGTTTCGAACTTCCATTGTTTTTATTTTTACTCTTTCACAACGTTTCGAATGCTTGTGTATCTGCAATCATCATCAGGTGAATACTAACGTTAGTTAGTAAACAACAGATATATTGAAATTGACATTGAGCGAGTCATTAACCGGTTTGCCCAAAAAAAGCGGAAACGATTTTGTTTTTGAGATAGGCATCTTTTGTTTGAGATATGTAATATAAAAGGTAATGTTTTAACTTAAAAATCTTTTTAGACCTCAAAAAAAAAAGTGTTTAGCTATTAGGTTTTGTTTGTGGTTTGTTTGTTATCTGTGTTTCTTATAACTTATATGTTCTTACTCAAGCACAGATATCAGGGGGACAGGGGGGTAGTTAACCCCCTGGAATTAAATTAATTTTTTATAAAAACATTTAGAAAATCAAAAGTAGGGCATAAATTGCGTCGCTATAACACCTTTGATATATACGGTAATAATTTAATTTTGAGTTAAGAATGGCATTTGTAGTGTTATTTTCCTAAAAATTTTCGCCTGCTGCGCTTTGAAACCATTGATATATTTACAATTTTTGTTTAATTATAAATCAAAGAATACATTCTTTAGTGCAATTTTCTTAAAAACTTTTTCATCTGCGGAGCTATGATACAGTTTATATTTACGATTTTAGTTTAATTCGAGTAAAAAATTGCTTTCTTAATGTAATTTTCTCAAACATTTTCGGCGTATTTAAACATTTTTTAAATAACAAAATTTTTGAGAAAATTACATTAAGAATACAATTTTTGAGTCGAATTCAACTAAAATCGTAAATATAAACGGTATCATAGTCCGTCAGACGAAACAATTTTTAAGAAAATTGTACTAAAGAATGCATTTTTTAAATTATAATTACACTAAAATTGTAAATATATCAATGGTTTCAAAGCGTAGGAGGTGAAAACTTTTAAGAAAATGACACTACAAATGCCATTCTTGACACAAAATTAAATTTATACCGTATATATCAAAGGGCGCTACTTTTGATTTTCTAAATGTTTTCATAAAAAATTTAAAGCCAGGGGGTTAACTACCCCCTTATCCCTTTGAAATCTGCGCTTGAGTAACTACGTATTATTTTTTCAATTATAAGAAACATAGATAACAAACAAACCACAAACAAAACCTAATAGCTAAACACTTTTTTTTTGAGGTCTGAAAAGCTTTTTAAGTTGAAACAAAAGATGCCTATCTAGAAAAAAATCGTTTCCGGTTTTTTTGGGCAAACTGGTTAATGACTCGCTCAATTTCATCAGGTGAATACTAACGTTAGACGATTGCAGATACATAACTAAGGCCGTCAGACGAATTTTTGTCATATTGTTTTTAAGTACTTATGAGAGCATGAGAAGCTTCTTTCTGACCAAGCATTACTTACTGGCAAACATCCAAGAATGTTTTTATCAATGGAACAATATTGCGACACTTGTTCGTTGCCTCGAAAATGTTATCAGGTGTGTTTTGATTTAAGCTTTTGCCTACTTCTGACCAATATTGTTTCCAAATACGGAATTCTCCCAATAAAAGTTCAAGAATTTGTGTTTTGGATTAATCAAACATTTATTTAAAAACGACTTTAGTTAATTTTGCCTTGATTTTTGCTTTACGTTGTATTTTTTTATGTCCGAAATGATTTTGTCTAAGACTTGTTTATAAGTAGAAACTCTATCCTATCCCCCTCCCCCTGGGACCGCCACTGACAAGAAACTGTAAAAGTTTGATTGTTCGGGAGTTTTAGGCACCTCGTGGCTTTTAATACACAAAAGTACGTGTAGTAAAAATAAACACAACAAAAAATATGAAAAAAAACACGAACAAAAAACCCTCATTTTTATACTAAGCAGTGTAGATTTTACACTACATACGCATAATAATATGACTAAAAGTTGTTTTTAAGCAGTGTAGTCATACACGCCAAATTATCTTCTTAAACAATGGCTGGACAATGAGTGCAGTGGCGGTCATAAGGTGGAAGCGATCATCATCACTTTGAAGCTAACCCAACCACCTTTTTTTAATAACACACACACAAAAAACATAAAAGAGTTCAAAATGTGTAAAGAATTTTAAAACCATTAAAAACGTGTAATAATTTTATTTTAGTATAAGTACTTTTCTTGAAGTGTTGGAGAGCCTTCTCAAAACTCTTGCAATTTTTTCGCGAGCTCTCCGACTATACATATATGTTAAAAGCTGTCAATTAAAAGTTTATATTTTATAAAAATATATAATAATATAATAACATTTTATCAAAAATGAGTTACTTAGGTTCCAAAACACCTTCATCAACGAAAAAAAAAAAGTTGTCTGTCGGTCTGTTGTCTGTCTTTATACACGATAACTCAAGAACGCCTTAATCGATTTTAACGAAATTCGGTACAAAAATCCTCTATCGGCTAACCATGAACTGATTAACTTTTGGGTAGGGTAGTGGGGGGTTGAAGGGGAGAAATGGGGGATAAAATATTTAAAAAAATTGTAACTTTGAAACAAAAGCAAGATACGGTTGGATATGGATTACAAATTTTCTTATAAAGTCCAAATTCGTAGGAGCTTTAGTTTCCGAGTTATTTGAAAAAATTTTAAAATATATTTAAAAAATCATAAATTTAGAAGTAAAGCAGCTATTGATATGCGGTTTTCAGATTTTGGTTTTCGTAAATATTACCCAAAAATTTTCTTATCAGGTTTAAATCTTTTAAAGCTACAGTTTTCGAGATATTTTTATTTCCTTTCAACATAAAATAATTGATTGTATGGTGGACTATCCGCGCTTTCTAGCACCCATTTTTTTCAACTCGTCGGAACAACCTGTTGTATAAACCACATAAAATTCGGAACTTACAGGCTAAAAAGTCACAGAAAGATATGTGAAACGTACCCTTGGTTGGTGTCAGCTTTATAAAAGTTGATAAGTCTATTTGAGACAAACGAGGACACTTGGGCCTCAAACAGGTGGGTGTTTTATCAACAAAGGTAGGACGATTTTGTGTAATGAATATCATATGGTTTGTGATAAACTTGATTCTGAAATTAACTCTGTGTTTTGGACTTCCATTGTCTATATTTTATTTATACACGACGTTTCGATCAGTACAATCTTTGATCGTCTTCAGGTGCAAACTACTACGATCAGATATTGTACTGATCGAAACGTCGTTTATAAATAAAATATAGATAATGGAAGTCCGAGACACAAAGTTAATTTCAAACAAATCATTGTCTATCTGTCTATTGATATCTGTTATTTTCAGTACATAAATAGGAGGCCCTCGAGCACTAATTTGATCCCCATCTTTCACAGAGACTGTAAAACTTCGAAGATTTAGGACAGAAATTGCAAAACTCAACTTGCAAAACTCAACAAATGGAACAACACCAGTAGTTTGTACATAAGACAGCTAAATCCTTTTTTTTATACCCTTATAAAAGACATGATTTTGGTAACTGTCTGCAGATAACTAAAGCATGGTTTTTTTGGGAATTCTATGCAAAAAAAAAATTTTTTTGGCCACGGGTGCCAAAAAAGATTTCTTTCCGTTTTTTACCCAAAATTAAACGGAAATAGCAAAAAATAGTAATATTGAAATGTAATTATTCTTGCCTAAAAATTAAGCCATTTCCGCCAGTTTTCACCAAGTATTTAAGAAAAAATCATTTAATAGCATCGTCAAAATACCAAGCTACCAAAGATTAAAATGTCGCAACAATGAAGGCACATCGCTATGCAAACCATTGTTATTTCATTTACCAGCCGCCTTGATTTATACTGTAAAGAGGGTGTGTTGCAAAAAGTGCTCTTCGTTCGAGATTTTTAAAAGTAGTATTTAAAAAAATAGTGTTAACAACTCGCGGCTAAACTATGCTTTTTTTACTCTACTTTATTTTTTGTGGTTTTAATGGGATTACTCCATTAAATTAATAAGTTGTGGATTTGAATTGTGAGGTATCTTATTTATGATTTTTTCTTTATTTTAGATTAGTGCAGATGCCGTCCTGCCTGAGATTTTATTAATGTTTTAACAGGTTTTATAGATTTTTCATGCGCTTTGTGAAATATATTTGTAAAAACCAAGTCAAATTTTAGTACATATTTTTTCCATAAGTTTTTACAAAAAAGACAGACAAACCCTATAAAAACATTGTAAAAACTCACCAACTTTCATAAGAACTTCTGCGGTTGTTTTATCTGGGCAGAGAGACCTCATCGGCTAACATTGACAATTTGCTAAATTTACTTATTAAATTATGTAACAAAAAATACCAGTGCTTCACTTGACTGTAGGCTTACACGTGGTTCCCACTTATGCGCGCTCACCCCGAATCAAAAACAATTGCAAATCCATGTTCCATCATATGTTGCATTCTTTAAGTCATGGTGAGCGCGTATAGGTGGGAACCGGGTGTTAGATTGTATAATTTTAGTAAGAAAAAGTTTGACTTTGTATTAAAGTAAATGATGATTTATTTAAAGGATGAAAGTTTAGTTAGAAAAAAACTAGAAAAAATTAACTATGAATTTTATTTGAAATAATTGTCACTCAATTAAAATTTAACCTAAATAAAAAGTAAAAGAAAGAAGTCCATAGTGTAGAACCACAAAAACTTTATTATTTTGAGTTGGCAACAATACCAAATATATCACGTGACTGCTATAACTGTAATTGTGTTTTTAAAATTAACCTTGCAGATGTAAAATAAAGGTGTCAAATTTAAACTATAGGCCGACTTTGTTTTAATTAAATCGCATTTTAATAAAAACAGTTTGTAATATTCACGTGTTTATTGTGCAATGTGGCAACAAGGCCAGCTAAATCTGGCAAGAACATACCGTGACGTCAATAATTTACCGGTATGTACAAAACCGGACTTTATTTGTTTTTTGTCTGCGACGTCCAAATTTAACTTCATGCAACTGTTATCAACCAAATTTCAGGTTAGTTGATGTCCAATTAAGGTTAGCAAAGCGAACAGAGCTCTCGACACGTCTGCCATATGCACACCACGGCCTGTCCTTAAAACTTCTAACAACTCAATTTATACATGTTAGACTATGGGTCTAAGCGGAATCAGTTTCATAGAGCACAAATTTAGATTTACTTTAATTGTTTCTCAAACATAATAGTTTTCTAACAATATGAAAGTTTGCCGTAATCTATCCTAATAAAAGAACGGTAGCTATAGACGTACAGGTCAAACCACTGGACCTAAAGTTATGAAAATTTAAGACCATATTGGGTTCGTGACGTAGGCGCTCGCTAAGAAAGGATTTGTGAAAATTTTACCCTCAAGGGGGTAAAAGTAAGGGTTGAAATTATTAAGAGGTTTTCTATTTCTCGAAAACGCAAAGCAGCAGAGATCTGAAAATTAATATGTAGATTCTACTAATAAAATAAGTAAATACGTGTTTTGGCGTGTTTCGAAACTTCAACTGGGGGTGGAGAAATAGGGGTAATTCGATTTCGAAGGGAGTAAAGGGATCTTCTGTATCTCAGAACAAAAAAGATACACAGGTTTAGAAATTGGTATCATAGACTATACTAATAAAATAGATGAACTTTTGCGAAAAGACCCTACACAAAAATTATCTTTAAAAAAATACCTTCTAACAAGACTTCTTTCAAACACAAAAGATACAAAAAAATTCAAATTTAATTAGAAAATATCATTTCATTTTATAATAAGAACTGAGTGAAAAAATAAATAAAAGAGAGAAAAAAGACCAAACCGTTAGAACGTAGGGTGGGTGACAAAATTTTATGGAAGAATTAAGGATAATAAGAAATAGACCTGCTGGGCACCGAAGGAGGGAGGAAAAGAGTTACAAAATGCTCGGCTTCGGAATTAATAATTATTATTTGTAAAACGTTTTAGTTAATACTATAAGTGGAAAGTATCATGCTAAACGAATATTATTGAGATTATTTGAATTGTCAGTAAATCTATATTTGCCACTGCTCCTGCAAGATCATATTTCATATAATTCTGTGGTAAGCTGTTTCACATTTTGAAAGCACCGGGGGTAGCAAACTGAAGAAAATAAAATCCGGAATCGAAAAAAGTGTTTTTCTAATAACTTTTGCAATTTTTTATCCCCTCTCCCTTCCATCCCCATATTTAATGAAAATACTAACCGATTAAAATATGGGTTGTGTGGTATCAAACTAAAGGAAATAAAATCCGGAATCGAGAAAACTGCTTTTTCCATTATTTTTGCTATTTTTGCTACCCCATTCCTCCCTCCCACCACCAAGTTCGATAAAAACAATGAACTTAAAAAAAATAAGTTACCTATAAAACCGGAATCAAAAAAGTATTTTTTTTTGCAAAAAAAACTGCTGGGAGAATTTGGTTACATTACTTGGATTTCTGGGGAGTACATAGGCTTTATTTCGTCAAAATCGGTTCACGAGAACAAAAGTTATGATCCTTTAAAGCAAAAAACGGGAAAAAACTTCAGGCAAAGCGAATAGTCGAGGGTTTAAGGCGAAAAAGGTTTGAGGGCATGAAAGTGGGATAAGGTGGAGAAGCAGGAGTAATCTTCAATTTTAAATACGCGAACGAAGTCGCGGGCGACCAGCTAGTAAAGAATAAGTACATAACTGATAAACTTCAAAATAAAACAGTAGGGATAACATTAACAGAAAACGAGCAATTATTTAAAAAATCTCCCTCTTATACCCTTATATTTATTTTTGATTTTTTTCTTTCATAAATAGCATTATATGTTGGTACCCTAAAAAGGTAATTGTTAAATTTATATGTTATACCATTTTGGAGTTACGGCTGGTTTGACACAGGTTTTTAAGGTTTTTTCGAGTTTCACTTATTATTTTCCTAAATTTTTTTTGATACTGCAATATTCTTGTTGTTTATACCATGCATTAACAAGACCTGTAGGTAATAAAATCTGCAAAAAAATCTTTAGCATTGTGTAGCGTAGAGCTCTAACGCTGGTAAAACTTTTTACCTATGACCAACCCATAATACTAATTAAACGAGCATCCCAACACGACTGTAATGGACCATTTACGGTCCTAGGATAGCAATGAAGCTTGTACGTAAACCACAAGATGGCTTGACAAGCGATGAAACTTTATTTTATAAGAGCACTAATTGAGCACTAGTTTTCTATATTTTTAAGACAATAAATATTTATTAAACGTAAATAAATCCAATATAATTTTAGTACCTAATCAAACTCGCCTACGGCTCGCGTCTCAAACTTCATCTTCGCGTTTAATGACCACCCAACACCGTTCTTAAGTACGGTGTTGGACCACCATAACATGCTTGTTATGGAAACTACTATTAAATTTTTTTATTTTTATTTATAGCAGCGGTAAAATCCCTGATAACTGGCTAAAATCAACCTTTGTTACAATGCCTAAAAAACAAGTATAGTGATTACCGCCTAATCAGCCTAATGAGCCATATTGAATTTCGTGGTTGATTCGGGATAAGAGAGGCCTTGTTTGGCATTCAGATCTTAATTCAGCGGTCCAGGGATGTGTCGGTGACAGTATATATCTGTTTCATAGATTATGAGAAAGCGTTTGATCGAGTCCAACACAAAAAGCTCATAGAATCGCTAAAAAAAGTTGGTCTAGATGACCAAGATCCAAAGATAATCGCTAATCTATACTGGAATCAGACTGCTGAAATAAAGGTTGGTGACTGTCCGAAGAGGTCCAAATAAAAAGAGGTATGCGCCAGGGTTGTATATTTTCTCCGCTGTTGTTAATTATCTGTAGTAACAAAAAATAGAGAATGCACTTCATAACTGCGAAGAGGGTCTGACCATAAACGGAATAAAAATCAAAAACCTACGATATGCCGACGTCATAATAGCAGATACGCAGAGCAACTGCAAGAGTTGTTGAATCAAATTGCTACCAAAAGTTCGCAATTCGGGCTTAACCCAAATTTTGGAAAAACAAAATAAATAGTCATATTCATGGAAAAGAACATCAGAAGCATGTTAAAGTTCGCAATTCGGGCTTAACTTAAATGTTGGAAAAACAAAATGAATAGTCATATTCAAGGAAAAGAATATCAGAGGCATGTTAGAAGTAAATGGGCAGCAAGACGGATGCGTGGATTCATACAAATACTTGGGATGCCTCCTCAATGAGAAATGGAACAATATGCAAGAAGTTCGTGTAATAATTGAACAGGCCAGATCATTTTTTTTTATCAAAATTAAATGAGTGATGTGTGATCCCGATCTTAATACCACTCTCCGAATTGGTGTGCTTCGGTGTTATGTTTTTAGCATCTTATATTATGGTATGGAAGTACTGACTGAGGCAATGTGCAAAAAGTGAGAGGCAATGTGCAAAAAGTGAGAGGCATTCGAGATGTGGTGTTATCGTAGAATACTAAGGATATCTTGGATGGACAGAGTAACTAATGGGGACATTTTGCTTAGAATAAATAAAGATCTTGAAGATTTACTTACCATCAAAAAACAAGAACTTGAATATTTTGGCCATATTTTGAGAAATGACGAATATAAATTTTTAAAATTGATAATGGAAGGCAAAATTGAAGGCAGAAGAGGTACGGGTCATAGACAGATCTCATGGCTTAAAAATCTAAGACAATGGTATGGTTTTAGTACTACGACACTTTTCCGAAAAGTAGTGGACAGGGCACAGAGAAGAAGAAGAAGAAAGCTCTTGGTGAAAATTGGCATCAAAAGAAAAGTAAAAATAATAAAATATTTCAACAATTCGTCCACTGTACAACTGATAATAATGTGACTTTTATTCATTAAAGTTACATTACTTTAAACTTTGTTTCAAGACCTTGACGCCAAAACAAACAAAAAATAACTTTAATGTGGGCAATTTGTATAGGTCTATTTTCATTTTTTGTCGTTTTCAATCTTTTATATCTCAAATGGAAGGCCTCCTACAGATTTAAAACATTTATCGTACAAACACCTTTACTAACCCCTTATCTAGTAAAAATTACATTATTGATAATTAGTTAATGAATTTTTAAAATTCTCATTCTTGGGTACTAAAATTTCCTATCTTTTCTTCTAGGGGAACCAACTACAGATTTTGTGGGGGGAATTAAACCAGCAGCTACAGTTTAAGGAAAGTTTGGTTTGAAGGCTGACATATACATGGGTAACTAACAAGTGGACGTCAAAATCCAGTGGAATGAAAGTCGTATTGCCATTTTTTAAGTAAACAAGAAATCTGAGAATCTCGTGTTTTGAGTAAAATCATCGTATATTGTAGATCACCGAGAACAGGTTGTTTATCTACTTTAAATTTTAAAACAATCACGATTTTGTTGTTTATTTTTTTCAAAATGTAAATTTTGATGTATCTCCAACTACTCCTACCATAGTACACTTGCGCAGTATGCATCTTGAGAGATGTCAAGCAAGTATGGTAATATGTAGTGCTATGAGCACCACACCATCAACAGTGCTCGAATGCCTTTTAAAACTTCCTCCTCTATACCTTGTTTTGGAGAAAGAGGCTATGAAGGCCACATGCAAAATCATAGCCAACCAATGGGGTGACAGGGCAAGTCAAGTAGTACCAAACCCTTTAACGCGGGTAATTGAGAACCACTGCATTCTAGGGCTGCTACCGGATCTAATGCCCGAATCAGTAAACATCAAAAAGCAATAAAACAATATTCTCCCACAAAGGGTGGACTGGTCGTCTAACAGAATAAGTTTATCACGTGAGGATAGCTGCTGATATACTGACGGATCTAAAATTCCTTCAGGTGTTGAATCAGGAGCTTATTGGAGCCGGGAAATGTCAGGATTATACATAGTCTTGGACAGGTGGCTACAACCTTCCAGGCGGAACTCTTCGTCATTTAAAGGAGCGCACGTAGATGATCATACCGGCGCAATGGATCAATAAAAAACTCTCCGACAGTCAAGCGGCTCTTGAATCCTATAGGTGCTCATCGAGAACCGATAGGAGCTGACAGGACACACACACACACATACCCTTGGGCGAATAAACATTGTGTCGCTCGTATGGATTCCGGGACACTCTGGGCATCGCGGGAATGAGACTGCCGAACAGCTGGCGTGCGAAGCGGCCTCCGCCGTTTTCGTTGGCTCCGAACCAGGCCTTGGAATAGCATACAACACAATCAACACTGCTCTCTCAAGCTGGATGGAGAATAAGTTCCACTAATACTGGAGAGAATTACCGGGACTGGTACATTCCAAAGAGTTCATTACAGAACCCTCCAGGAAGAGGGCCGGGAAACTCATTGAGCTTAGCAGGCAGGAGACCTGGACAATGGTTCATTTATACACCGGACACTGCAGGCTGAAATTACCATTACACAGAATGGGTCTAAGTGAGGACACCGAATGTATAAGGCTCTGTATGGAGGTTGACGAGACGATCAGATATGTGCTGTGCGAATGTCCGGCCATTGCACGTCAACGTCAACGTATTTTCGGTAATCCACAGATCGACGGACTGGATCTGAAAGATGCTTCACCAAAGCAAGTTGCGAGCCTCTTTAATAGACCCACGAAGGAAAACAATATAGGGCGAAAAATGTATGGCATTTAGTTTCTGCGTGCATAACCACTTTGGTGGGCACATGAAATCCTTAAAATTTTTGACATTTTCGAACGATTTTAAAATGGATGCCAATGTATTTTATGGTACATTTGAAATGCCAAACGATGACTTACTGTTTGGCATTCAGTTTTAATGTGGACAAACTCATCAAAAATTACTGAGAAATTCAAAAAAATTTAGATATCTCCGAACGATCTTAAAATGCATGCCATTAAAGTAGGTTATCGATAATGAGGAAAAATACGAGTTTAAAAAATGGCATGCAGTTCTGCGTTGTTTGACATATTTGCCGGCGTCAAAATTCCCAACAAATAATTCCAGGTATCTCTGAACGATTTCAAAATGCATGCCAAGATACTTTATCAAAATGTTGCAATACCAAAAGACGATTTACCGATTGGCATGCAGTTTCGTAGTGTAAGAGGATATGAAAATTATTGCCGAAAATGCAAAAAAATACAATATTTTAGAACGATTTTAAAATGCATGCCAATATACTCTATCAAATTGTTGCAATACCAAAAGACGATGTACCGATTGGCATGCAGTTTGGTAGTGCAGAAGGCTATGGAAATTGTTTTTCCAGTAATTTTTGATGAGGTTGTGCACACCAAAACTGCATGCCAATCAGTAAATCGTCGTTTGACAGTTTAAATTTACCAGAAAACACATTGGCATGCATTTTAAAATCGTTCGAAGATGTCAAAAATTTTAACGATTTCATGTGCTCACCAAATTGGTTGTGTAGATGGAAACTGCATGTCCTAAATTTTTCGCCCTATATTGTTTCCCTAAATTTTTATTTGGCAACATTGGCATGCATTTTAAAGTAGTTCAAAGACATCGATTATTTTTACATTTTGAAAATCGATTTGCGCACTCTTTTGCCCGCGACGACCGCAAAAATTGACCATCTTTGGTATACTTACGGCAAGTGCAATCACATATACAGACCGCTTCAAGCTACTACGAACATAGGGCGGAAGAAGTCTAATTTGCCAGTGTACGTACATGCAGAGACACCGCACGCCTATCAGTGAAGCAACCAATACTCAGGCTTGCGATCACCACTTGCATGACTTTCTTTTGGTATTTAGTACGCCTCTAACCACGGTGCTGTGTGGAGCGTAGTCAATGAAACCGGAATTTGGTCAATAAATACGCAAATTTTTATAACGTAATTTTCTTATTTTTTGTCACTGATAAATAAGAGCGTTTTATTGTCAACTGCTCAGATTTATCAGTGACGACGTGTTACAATGAAAATAATAAGGAGAAACAAAATAAAAGCAAGTTCTCAAAATAAAATAATACATTCTAAAAACCAAAAAGATTCTCCCAGTAGAAAAAAAATTAAAGCAAATGTTCGAAAAGTCCTCCTTGCTCGGCTAGACAATATCCGAGCCTACTATAAAAACCCCTTCTAACGTTTCCAAGCATGTTAGGGGTGATAATTTGAAAAGCTTCTTCAAAAACAGATAGAAGTCATTAGGAGCAAGATCGGGAGATCGAGCTGGCCATAAAATAGTTCCCCGTGTACTTATAACCCGATTAGGAAATACATTATCAAGATATTCCCTAACAAGGCCAACATTGTGAGCGGAACAACCATCTTGTTGAAACCATGTTTCACTAAATCTTACACCTAACAACTGCCTAGCAGTTGGAATAATGTGCTGCTGCAGTAGATCCAAGTATCTAGGACCATTCAAATTGCAATTGCCGTTAATAAAAAATGGCCCAATTACGTGTTCCCCTATAATACCCCCCCCCCAAACATTTAGTTTTTGGGGATACTGTGTTCTTACGTCAAAATACAAATGCAAATTTTCCCTCTACCAATATCGAACGTGTGTCGGGTTATGACGATTTGACCATTTGACCATCTGCACTTTTTCGGCAATTTCGTAGACATCCATTTTTGGTTTTAAAAATGTATTATTTCAATTAAGAACTTACCCATCTGTTTCTCGAGCAAGGCAGAAATAAAACAAAATAATAAAAACAAAACGAATTTCCAAAAGATAACAGCGTGCTTCGAATCCACCTCGGTCGTACGGCACGGAGAGTAAATTGGACTTGATTCCCCCTATGTTCGCAGTAGCTTGAAGCGGTCTGTATGATTGGTATGCATTAGAAAAACGTAGCAAGAAACTAGTCACGTACCGCCGCGCGCCGGTCTAAAAGGGGCTGAATATTCCAAACAATGTCAAAAGTGAGCCACAAGAGACCCGCTAGTGGTCGCAGTGGACAGTACCAGGCTGGTATACTTACAAATGAATCATCCTCATTCATCTTGTGTACTGCAAGGGCCGTGGAAAATCAGAATCCTCCAGCGGGCACCACAAATAAGTTCAAGGGGCGAAAAAGTGCTTCACCTCTGAAAAAATATCTCTCTGTAGATTCTTACAATCAATCGGCCTGTTGGATGATTTAGACTTCAAAACGTAACCTATATTAAAAATTTGATCTAAATATCTCAAAAACTGCAAGCTACAAAGAAAAAACTTTAAAAATCTTGAAACTCTAACCCTCTGTAGATCGGTCACAAAGCGTTTACGCCCTTAAAATTATGAGCCTGTATATTGTCTACTTTATAAAGTATTTTGGACTTACTTGAATTAAAGCCTTTAAGGTCGCCCCCTTGCTTAGATTAAAAAGAGACAAGATATCTGGTTCAACGAAAACTCCTTGGCAAATAAAAACTACTGTTTACTTACAAATAAAATCACAACAACACAAAGTTGAGAAATATCGATTACTTTTCTATTCTTTTAAACGACGTTAGAACGATAGGGACAAAAAATTCTGCCTCAACCACTTGAGATCGTGATTGGCTTGTGGGTGGGGAAAGTCGGCCGAGCGCAGACGATCGAATGATATTTTTATTGACATTTTGTCAAGCAACGTTTATAGTGTGTTTTTTTACCAGTAGGAGAATATTTCAGTGCATTTAAAGTGATATTTTGGAACAAATCGTCTAATGTTTTGAAAACAAAGGGAGAGCAAGTGTCAGTCAGTGGCGTTACATACCGGTAGGTACCCAGAAAATAAAAAAAAGTTTATGAAATATACTTAAATTATTAGATCCTTAGATTAAAATATCAACAAACACGTTTTTTTTTTGATGAAGTAGTTAATTCCCAATGCGTCCAATGAGATATTTTCGAACGTTTTTTTTGTAAAGACTAAAATAAAAGTAGGTAAAGTCCTTAAACCAACTTGCAAACAACAATAAAAGTTCCTACCTCTTATCAGAATATTAAGGTTGATTTACTGTCAACAACAGAAGGGGAAACATTGTTTCATATAATAATATAACCAAAGTCTCCGTAAGTGTCAGGTATCTTGTCTCTTTTTAATCTAAGCCCCCTTGAGCAAAATTTTTTATTTAAAATATAGGGGGAGAATTATAGCCTCTAAACAGTAAAATACATAATATATTAAGAAATATTGGGGAGGTATAATCCTTAACATATTTAGTTCTTATTCAAACCATGTCAGCAGCTTACATCGCTAGCCTAATGCCTATACATAAACGCATGGACTGCTGCTTGTCCACAAAACTTTTAACAACTCCCCAGACCGTGTTACACTCCGGTGCACAATAGAGTTTAATTAAAGTTGTGCATATTGTTCAATTAAGACGTGCAACTTTATGATATTGTTATAGATGTCAGACATTAAAAACGAAAAACCAATGCACGTTAGTGTAGGGTAGCCATACCTAAGCCAGTAGCGCACCCCGGAATTGACTTCAGGGAGGGTGGTTGGGATAAATAATAAAAAAAACTTAATTTGAATTAAAAATGTGACCATAACCAGGCCTATCGGGGGGGGGGGGGGCGTTAACCCCAAAACTCTCCCTCTCGGTGCGCCAGTGCCTAAGCATGGCCGGTCGCGATTATGTTTCATATAGGTGACGAGACCTGGTAAATGGTAGGTTTTTGAGGTTTTCCTATCATGTTGAGCAAATGCTTTACCAGTGCCAACTGTGTATATGCCCAGCCCAAGGCAGTTGATGTAATAATAATAATTCATGTAGTTCTCGGACAAGCTATGCTTTTAGGGGCTATAAGAGGAGAAAATTATTATTAAAGTAACACTCGTGCCGTGGCATATAGGACAAAGCTTTTTTGTATCTCACTTCATTATGACCAGGCTTCCGTCTAATGGAGAATCCAGAAACCTACAGACCTGTTTCATCCCTATTAGGAATCATCAGGATTATACCTGGCAGTTGAAGCCGCACCTCTCGAATTTAAAACAAAAAGTTTGTAATCCGCGGAGACGTGGTATCTGTGTGCGCCACCTGTCGAATAAACTCGGAGTAATTGCTTGCTGATACCTTAATATTAGGGCCACGTAGTATGAAGCTCCGATTGGGGGTGGTACTGCTGTGGACGTTACCTCTTTTTAAGAGTCATGTTACAGTGACCTTATTTTTTTACAGGTTTCTTCCTACAACCTGCTGATAGTTACAGGATTTTGTATTTACGGTATCCTGCACTTTTCGGATTGCAAACTTTTTGTTTTAAATTTGAGAGGTGTGCATGGTTACCTGTGTGGCTTCAACTGCTAGGTACAATCCTATGACCCCCTGATGATTCCTAATAAGGATGAAACAGGTCTGTAGGTGTTTGGATTCTCCATGAGACATTGAAGGTCTGGTCGTAATGAAGTGAGAAGTAAAAACGCTTTAATTTTTATTTGCGGACACGAGATTCACTTTGTTGTTTATTTAAAGTTAATGCCGTTCTTTATTAAAGGTCGACATTATTTTGATAGTACCGCGTACAAGAAAGCTCTGCCCGAACCTAGGTTTCGGATAGCCCCGGTAACGAAGAGCGCTGTCTCATAACAGATTTGAACCCGTATCAACGTTGAAGTAACACTTCGCGTTTTAGCAACAAGTAATTACTATATATTATTAGTCTATTACTCTATTTTTAAAATCTTTGGAATGTACATTCCATATTTCTGGGTACAGTTCGAAATTTTGAATTAACAGAAGAATTTCTTCCTTATTCCAAACACGGCGTTCCTCCATTTTTGCAAAAAAATCAGAATTTTAATTCAGATTCAAAAAAAATAAAATAAAAATTTAAAATAGTTTCACAAAATTTCACTACTTGCTGTAAATATTTCGAAACAGTCTCGAAATAAAAAAGTGCAAACTAATTTGCTTAGATTAGCCGTGTACACCACAAGCTCTAACAAGTCGGCAAGTACTTGGCCCGAGAGTAAACTTTCAGCGAAATTTATCTAGCGCTGCTGTTTACACGCATTTCAAGTGACTTGTGAGAGCACTCTAGGCAAATTTAATTGCTAGTGGACACGAGCCTTAATACATAATGAATTAAATGACTTCAAATTGCCAAATTTGCCAAAAAGCTTGTATATTCAAACATCGCCCAAACGCTAAAGAAGGGGAATATTTCGGATGTAGCTGTGATGTTTGCCAAGCGTTTCTTTGTAGGGACTGTTCAAAAATCTTTGCGACTGAAGCAGATGCTCTAACGGTCCAGAACAGAATTTTATTTATTTTTGCGTGCTTCTTGTAAGTTGGGATTTTTGGAAATAGAACAAATTTTCCGAAAATACGCCGAACTAAAGTCCAATTTTTGGCGTAAGGAAAAACATGTTGAAAATCTGGAAAATGACATTGAAAATCTTAAAGCTTTTTTACGTGAAAATCGGGATAAGGTTGAAAAAAACCATAAAAACGAAGGATGCATACATTAAAAGACTAAAAAGAAGGCTTCAAAATTTTGATGAGGATGCTTTTGAGGCGGAACAAACTTACGAAAAAACTTTAAACTTAGAAAAGCTTGAACTTAAAAACTTGGAAAAAGAGCTTTTGGAATTTCACAATAATAACTCTGTTCTAACTGAGGAGATTAAATTGCATATTTTAAGAGTTGATGCTGCTGAGGTAGAGCTTTCTGATCTAAACTTCTTAGTAATTAATTATTTTTTTCAATAGTTTTTCCCAAAACTTGGAAATTAAGCACAAAAATGGTTCTAGACAGGACATAAAAAAAACTACAGGCCATTAACCATTGTATGTGCTATATCGAAAATATTTGAAATTATAGTTTTTGACATGCTCTTTACTAAGGTTTCTGGAAAAATTTCACTTAATCAACATGATTTTTGACCTCGAAAATTTAGCTACTTTTGCTCAATATGTTCATGAAGCTGTAAACAAAAAATCTCAAGTTGACGTAATCTATACAGATTTAGTAAAGGCATTTGATAATTCAGTTATTTTGAATAGTTTAAAGAATATGGAGGTTTCCGAACTCATACTGGGAAATTGATAAAAATAAAAGATACCAGTATGTTGAAGTAAAGGTTAGTAAATCAACTATTTATACTAGCACCTCTAGAGTCCCTCAAGGATCTAACGTGGGGCCTTTGCTATTTCTGCTATCATTTAATGCTGTTTTGTTCAAAGTTCAAAATATCGGATCATTAACTTTTGCTGATGATTTTAAACTTATCTTTGAATTTTTTTCAATTGAAGACAATTAATTAAGTAAATGTTCATGCATCTCTTTTACACTGAATGAAAACTCAATATCATTTGATTACACTTTAATAAATGAAACACTTACATTGTCATTCTCAGGACATATATAATAATTAATAATTAAAAAAAATAAAATAAAGAGTACTCAAAAAGTATCAGGTTTCATTGTGCAAAATGCCAAAAATATTATAGTCCAATTTTTTGATGAGCGTACTGACGTCATCTCTTTGGATCTCTATATGATACATTGTTTTAGACAGCGACAATAAATATGTAAAAATATGTCATGTCGTTGATTGTTTCAACTGTTACTTCAAACTGAAAACAACAAATTATTTGACATGCAAACTGTTGACAACAAAGAAATACGTTTTCAGAGGAAAAAATGACGTCAGTCCGCTTAATTATAAAAAAATTGGACTATAGTGTTGATGTCAGCCTTCAACTTTTTGACACTTTGGTACTGCCAATATGAACATGGTGGTGTAATCTGGTCTCCTCAGTACAATGTATGGATTGATATCATCGAGGGAGTACAGAGAAAATTTTTAAATTTATGTATTTTAGAAAGTTTGGTGTTTATCCTCAGCGAGAATGTGACAATAAAATTATTTATTAGGAATTTTTGCTGCCCTTAAAAAAAAGAAGGATAAAAATATTTTTGTGTATTGCGCAACTGCCATTTGCTGTGCATAGGAAAAATTCTACAAGTAAAAATAAATTTTACCTAGCCTACCCTAGCAAAAACCTCTATAAGGCCTCTCTCGTTTAAAACGTGTGTGACTTATTTAATTTGTATGTTTCAGATATAGATTTTTATATTTTCAAATAAATAAATTTGTAAAGTGCCTAAAATATGTAATAGTCGTGCGGAACTGTCAAAAATTGTGCTTGCTTTATTAAAGTCAGCCTATAACGTACCTAGAAGTCCCTAATACCGGTTAGAAGCTAATTCGTTACCCTTATTTTTATTCTGCGCTGGGGAGAAACTCATAAAGCAAACCAAAATCACCCTTTTTGCAATACCCAAAACGTGCATATTTTCAATTTTATTTGACCGCGCATCTACTTTATAGTATAGTTTATTCCTTTTAATGTCTGACCTATGAAAAAAGAAATTACATTTACCACCTAAAATATGGGTAATAAACTATCATAAAATTGTAGCTATAAGTCCAGAGTAATATAAGGCCAAATTACATAACCCAGTAAGCTATGCTATAAAAATTTGATAACGCATGCACTAAATTTTTATAGCACTTATGACCTATTGTAGTAGTATGGGTATATACAGGGTTCCTAAGATTTTCCTTAGGGATAGGATTTCAATAAATCAAACAGAAATGGCATAGAAAGTTCTGCGCGCACAAAAGAAACCACTTTTTCATTGTGAGCATAAATCATAGTTGCAATAATAACCGTTCACCAGATGTCAGCAAATTCCACTAGATGGCGGCCACACCATGAGATGATCGAGGAAAAACTGGGATTCACAGGCATTGCATTTTTATTTCCTTTCGAGTCGCTTCAGTTTCGTAAATTTTGTGTTTTTAAAATGCCTTATACTCGAGAAGAAAAGATTTTTATTATTAAAAACTACATAAAAAGTGACAGTGCGGACGAGGTCATTGGGCTTTTTGTTTTTGCGTTTCCAGATCGACCGGTTCCTGTGGCTCAAACTGTCTACAACATTTATCATCGTTTTGAAAGGTACGGGTGCATAAATGGTTATAGAAAGTGTTACCACGACGGCGAAATACCAGAGCATCCCGTTCTTCCACACAGGGTGGAACGAGACGAAATGGTATGCGCTTACGGCCTACGACTATACAGGAGTTAAGGGCGAAAATTTTGGAGGCGGGCACCCCTGAAATGTTGGCTGCTACGCGCCAAGAGTTTTACAATAGATTGGGATATTGTGAGGCTCAAGAAAGGGACAGATTTGAACATCTAATCTAATTAAAAATTATATGTTTTCAGGTCCAAACCACAGCTTTTTCTTGCTTAAAGAAGGCGGCAGGGTCCATTATTTACGATACTGAGCGATAAACTCGTGAGGTTGTTAACATTAGAAAGAAATATCTTCGCTTTTAATTAAATTTCTTTCCATTCTGTTCTACTAGTGACATCTATCCGGAAACGGCCAAACCATGCAGCTAGCACTAGCAGCCAAAGAAATAAATAAACGGCGCTGTTTTTCCTGCAGAGCTTTTTGCTTGCGATATTATTGATTTTAAATAAAGCTGGCCCTACACTACATTTGATATTTTCGAGGTGTTTTATGACATGATCTCGAAACATGTAGCGAACCAATTCTTAAAAACTAGCGGGAGGGTAAAAGCGAAAAATAAGGAGCTACCAATATTTGTAACATCCAATAAGGGGTGAAAAAATTTATTTTGCTCTGTTTCTTTACAAAAATCGTTTTTTTTTACGAAAAACTTGAGCTCTGCCACTTTTTTTATTTTTTCTTCAACTTTCTCGAAATTTTCGTCATACCGTAGAAAAAAATTATTTCCCCCATGGTCATACTCTACTTTTATTCGAAAAAATTTAGAAACAGACACGGGATCAGTTTTCCTAAAACGGGGGATCTTGGTTTCGAGTAAGAAGATAAAGGGCGCCGCAGAAAAAAAATTTTCAATTAAATTAGCCGAACGCAAAAATGTTAGAAAAACAAAGCACGAAATAAAAATGGCGCCGCTTACAATTTTTTTTCAAAAATTACGTAATTTCGGGAACGCAAAGAAATAGGTCTAAAGAGTATATTTTTTAAGAAAAAAATATCAATTTTCTCGCCCTCCTCCACTGGGACTACAGGGGCCGTGCACAAATTACGTAATTCTCATAGGGGGAGGGGGGTTACAACACGTTACGTAAGAGGGAGGGGGATTTTCGACAGCGTTTGCATTTGTGTGAAACTAAGAAAATTTGGAATGAAAATAAGTGAAAAGTTTTTTTTTTGGGGGGGGGTAGTGGTCTTCAAATCTTTACGTAATATTAGGGGAGTGGCGTGCCAAACCGTTACAAAACATTACATAGGGAGGGGGTCAAAAATTGGTAAAATCACCGTTACGTAATTTGTGCACGGCCCCACATCTGACTGTTCCTCCTTTTTGATTTCGAATCAAAGTGCAAAACCCGGGTTAGACGTTCGAAGGCGTCAACCCGTCCTATTTGCTTGATAAAGTTTCTACGTAAATATCTCAGTCGATTTCTCCGGCCGTGTATGAACGCTTTAGCATGTATCTCAGTCCCCAGCCTGTAAACAGTGCGTAAGGACAATGGTTACAAAATGAAAAGCCGAAAAATATTTTTTTTTACAATATCTCTCATCAGTTTGGTATTAAAGTCGAGCAAAAACAATTTTTATTTCAGTCCTAAAGGTATGAAAATGGAAAACATTAGAAAACAACAACCTGGAATGGATTTACTACGTGTAAGATGTAGTGACAACATCGCCCCATGCCCATCCTTTTCTGCCTAATGTGCTTTTCCGTTTGTCTGCGTCTTATACACGGCTGCTTGGCCCCCTAAGGATTTGCTTAGTAACCCTGTAGATAGATAAGTGGTGCAGAAAGATCATAAAAATATAGCTTTATTATGTCTAGTTTGAGTAGTGTGTGCGTTTTAATTGAAATAGTACAGTTAGCCGCTTAAAATGTTGTTTTGTTTTTGAATTGAAAAACACATCTTTTATTATCTTGAATCGTCAATGAATTTTTTTTCTGCAAATGGTGAAAAACTGCTTATAAGTCAAATATTAGCAGTTCTACCTGTTCTTCTAGATTTTTGATGTCATTCTTGTCAAAAAACAAAATATACATGTAATGTCCGGGACCATTCTTTGTCCCTATTAAAGTTTTTCGAATTTGCGCTGCTGGAGTATATTTAAGAAAAGTGACATAAGGAATATTGAAACACAGATTTATTACTACATGCTTCCGTCTCCAAGGTTTTCAGTCCGGGGCCGTTCCACAACTTAGATCTGCTCCAGAAATTTAATTTTGCCCTCACATACAGCCAATTGACGTCAGAAAGTCAGTTTATGTCCGTATTAAGTCGACTAAGTTTTTCACGTGCCTGATTTTGGTTCTATTTTCAATTAATTTTCAAAGGTAGGAAAACCGAATAGTATTTTATTTTATATTTTAACCTAAAAACATCATAATCAAATTTGGATTCCAAAGTCCTAACCTTAAATGCGTACCATGATAATTTGGTTCGGGCCGTCCCAGCCCGAACCGTCGCATTTTGACCATCTAGATACTGAGATGGGACGGTCCGGAAAAAATGGGACTTTTCTTGTTGTTAATTATAATTTTAACTAAAGGTCGACCTCGGTATACTTTTATTGTTTTCTTTAATAAACAAGTTAATCTGGTGTATTTTGTATTTAAAATCTAACATACGTTTTTCTTTTTTGGATACAAGCCTGGTTTAAAGGCAAGTAAAACTAAAGTGGGTGTTCCTATTTTTTTTACATAGTTTTTATCAAACTTTTCTAGATATTAAACTAGTTTTCTTTTATACCAGAAAAAATTTCCTCAGGCAACTACACTGATAAAAAGTTTAAGATTGCTTTTTAAAAATTACCTTCATTTTTTTACAACGTATGTGTAAACAAACATCATATAAGAGACGTCTTTTCGCGACCGATGTTTTCAAAAGCACATTTTGAAAACATACGTCACCGTTTCAACCGCAACGTCACCGTTTCAACCGCAACGTCACCGTTTCGAACCATCGCCACTGATCGCCAAAATGCCAATTATTAATTGACATTAATCAGATGTGTTTGTGTGGCTTCTCTTTTTTTGGATTTGGCCTATTTTCATTATTGCTACAAGTTGATAAATACCGCCATATTGAACCGTATTCGAAACGGCGGCCGAGGCGCTTTCGAAATCCTTGTTTTGAACCGTGACGTCACCGTTTCGTCTTGGATGGATCTTTCTAATCTGAATCGTTCGTTTATTACGTCTACATACAGGGGAGGTAAATTCGAACCGTTCGGTAATTCAGTTCCGATCAGTTAAATGTAAGGTTGGAAGGTTTTTGGCCTATAAAACAAATTAATTGCGATTGTTAGGTTAAATTGTGTTAATTTTTTGAATTTTTCAGGTTCTACTTGAAATTATAGAAATTATATTCTTTTGTGTTCTCCTCTGCCGGACTACTGATTACTTTATCTTCTTAAATAGTAAATAGTAATGTGTCTCAAAAATCGGCGTTAATCGCACGTTCTTAATGGTACCTAAGATGGTAAATAATTTAAAGCCTAAAATATTGTAGCGTAATTTAAGAGGTTTATGTTTATCGGATTTTTTGTAAGTTTTTCATAGTTTTAAGACACTATTTTAGCCATATTTTTTTAGTTGTCTTCTTATTTTTTTTAACAAGATTTCCAAAAAGATACCACAAGTGGTACCTTCTCATTAAAAAATAGTTGGTAGGTCCGGGGCCAGGCCTCCAGTTAGGGGGCCCCAATTTTTTTATCATGGGCGCAAAGTCCGTAAAAAAATCATTAAAGATTCGCTTTTAGCTTTTTTTTAAACTTCTTCCCTAAAGAATTTAAAGAATTCCCCCCTGTATATATTTTAATTCCTATAATATACCAATTAACTAGTACGTTTTTACACCGAACATTAACAAGATAAGAAGGGTCATTCTAAGCACCTCCCCTTAATATGCATATCTCACTCGAACATCGGATGTTACTCTTTCTCATAAACCGGCTGTCCTTCGCGTCGCAGAGTGGTCGATTTTCAGAAAAACACGGACATAAATGGCAAAATTCAAAATGTATCTAAATTTGCTCCTTTATTGTTGTCAAGATACTAGGATAATAGTTGGCCAAAGAATAAACTATTTTGTTTACCAGTTTGATATTATGCAAATATTTAAAAGACGGGTAATCAACAGGTCAGTATTTTGTATTTATTATAAAATATTTTAAGTTTTTTTAACATTTGTGTGATTGTCTGATATAAATAGTTTTGGGTGTACTTTAATTTTTGTCAGGTTAGTTTGTTTTAAATATTACTTTGAGTAAATGATTGTTTTATTTAAAAGTTTATACTTGGGTTTTCTAAGTATATTTTGGACGAGTATTTTCTTTGGTTAGCTTTTTCTTGATAAATAATCCTTGATTCACCTTTCATAAAAACATTATAATCTGCAAGTATTATATTTAATAATATATTTGCATTTTTAAGAAATATGTGAAATAGCATTTTTTATGTATATAAAGGCGCAATTACAAAGACGAACATGCTCAAACAAAAGCTCGTGCAAAAGATCTAAAATTTTTTGCGTGAACATTTTTGTGAGCTTTTCTTTGAACATTTTGTTCGGGTAAATTTTTGAGCAAATTATTGGTATCTGTTTTGGAAACATATTATTAAAGATGAGAGTAAATAAAATTTCACATCAGTGATCAGTGATCTCAATTCTTTAAAAAAATGGAACACCAACTTTTATTTTAAATTTTTGTGAAAAAAAAGCCGACGGCAAGCGAAACATTATTCTTGACTATCAGTTTTGTCACATGCATTAGGGTTACTTATATTTTTTTTTTCTTAGGGTTTTTCCCGGATTTTTTTTCCCGGTGGTTTTTTGGGATTTTCTTGTAAGTTTTTTTTTTGTTTCCAAGGGTTTTTTCCTAAATTCAAAAAACAACCCAGAAAAATTTTTCTTTTCCAAAAAATTTGAGTTTTTCAAATATCGGCAAAAAACTCAAAAATTGCACTTTTAAGCGGTAATCCGCGCCTCACGACTATGAGGAATGGTGGGGAGGGGATTTTTTTGAAACATATTTTTGTAACTTTACTTTACCCTTAGCTTTCATTGTTTTTTTTTAATTCCTCACACCAGATTTACCTAGTAAGTTTAAGGCCTCAACGGTTGCTTAAAAAAGCAAAAGGTTCATGAAAATGCTGAAGATAGATATTTACTGTCAATTTAATGTAATAATCAAGGGCGATTACTGACACTGAACAAACAATATGCAAAGGAGCAACATTCCCATTCAGAAGTATAGTCTATTACAGCTAAATTATATTTTTTTAGACAAGGGTCGGGATCGTGGGGTTGTAAAAGTGGGTAATAAACGGGTATTATTTAGACCGAACGTGCTTTTGTTCATATATTTGAGATTTAATAAAATGTATATCGGTTTTTTAATTTGACTTAATTATTATTGTATTGCGTTTTAAACTAGGAAGTAAAATAAAGAGATATTCTTTTAAACCTAAATTTTTATCATTACATTTTACAGGCACCAGCAATAAATAAGTGCCAATTATTATTTTTTTATTCTCGTTTTTTTTACAACTTCAAAAAAGTTACAAGTATACTGGCATATCCCCTATAAAAATCAGATCAATCGAAGTTGCTTATGAGGTAAAACGGGAATTTCGACATCAAATCGTTTTTCCGTCGGAAGGCAATTAATTAAAAATACCTTGTTTTAAAACTTAGTCTTTCTATTTTCAGTTCAATGAATTCCCATAAAACTATAAAATTTAAATTTGTAAGAAATTTCTATACCAACATTTCTTCAAACAAATTTTGCTTAACATTCTCTCCAAAATTTCCGTAAGTCTTTTTGTACGAGATTTTGCTCGAACTTTTTTTTGAACATTTTGCTCAAGAGGCTCGTGTAAATGTTTGTCGGCATTTCAACATCAAAGGAAAGTTTGTCTGTGTAAATTAGCCTTAAGAATTTTCCTATTTTATTAGGTGCAGGGTTTTATAGTATTTCTTTGTATCCCACCTAGTGACTTAATTTGAATAGATAGGCAAATATGATAAATACTAAAGTTTGACATTTTTTTTATGAACCTTCCTTTTTAATATACCCTATATACATAAACATATACTAGTATATATACTGTAGCATTTATATATCTTGTGTCAATTACTTTAAAGTAAATTTGATTGTTCTATATTTGCATTTTAAGTTTAATTTAGCCAATTAATATATATGTATTTTAACTCTTAAAAATTTTGTTAGATCAATGTGAAAATTTACACGATCATCCTGTATATTAGCTTAATAAGAATAAATGCATAAAACAAAATATTTAATTTTTTATTAAAACTAAATAAGATAAGATAAGATAATTCTTAATGTTTGGTGGTTTTTATCACTGCATCATTATTATTAGTTTTATTATTATTGTTATTATTACAAATAATAAGTGCAGAGGACCACTTACCCTATTATTGCACATTTTAGATTTGAGCACTTTATGAAAAAAAACGAAATTAAACTGAATTCTTAATATTAAAATAATAAATAAAGGAGATTTCAAATAAGATAATTAAAATTAATGGCTTGATAAAAATAAGGAAGATAAGGAAGCATCCAGTCGTTTTTGAAATATCGCCAGGTTGGGAGCGTTGACCACATCGTCAGATAGCGCGTTCCATTCATCAAAGTACCTGTTACACATGAAGTGTAGCCTAATACCCGTTCGAAACTATTCGTTGCGTAATTTATAATGTGGTAGAGAATTAATTGTGTGTAATTCGATAAAGTTGTACCTGGCATACGTCGAACAGATAAAGGTTGTAGTTTTAACGTCAATAGCGTATCTTCGTATGTCAAGTGACGAAGCTGAGGAGAACATCTTGTTGCTTTTTTTTTAACCTATTCTAACAAGTTCTTGTCGTCAATGAGCCACGAATTCCAGATGGGTGCTCCAAATTCTAAAAGCGGTCGGATGTAGGTTGTATCGTAGATAGAGTAAAACAATAAAAAACATACTTCAATCCGGGGCTTGGTTTTTACAAAATGTGCGTTCCATTCAAAGTTTATCCAATTCTGATGTTTATTTCGATCCAAAAAGTATGGATATCACATGTTTCGTTTTGAACGTCACTGTATTTATTATGTATATATGGATATCCATGGTATATTTTCGGTTATCCACTACATGTCCACATGAATATGTGCACTGCATATCCACCGTATATAAATTAGTCATCCACTAAAGTGTGATTTTGGAATATCCTATGGATATTTAGTGGATATCTTTTATTATGCATATATTATGGATATAATTTTGTAATTTAAAGCGGAGATCCAGATGGTCGCATTATAAATATTCGCAGTATATCCTATACACTGTGGATATAAATATCCCTAATGGATATTGTATTGGAATGGATTCAAAACATATCCAGATGGCCACGAGATGGTTATGTATGATGTATGTAATGATTAATTATGTAATTCAAAATAGATGAATATGGATATACAGTGGATATTTATGAATATGCAGCGTATATTCACCTATTCATATACATAATTACACAGCATATCCCTAAGTGAACCATCAAAGATAAGCATGGTATAGAAAACAGATCCAAATGACCATAACTGAAAATTCATGGTAGTTATATCAATGTATCACTATTATGCTAATACTATACTTGATAATAGTTATCAAAATATTACAATTGAAATAACTTTTTGTTGTCTTATACAGACCGCTTCAAGCTACTGCGAACATAGGGGGAATCAAGTCCAATTTACTCTCCGTGCCGTACGACCGAGGTGGATTCGAAGCACGCTGCAGTGTTATCTTTTGGAAATTCATTTTGTTTTTATTATTTTGTTTTATTTCTGCCTTGCTCGAGAAGCAGATGGGTAAGTTCTTAATTGAAATAATACATTTTTAAAACTAAAAATGGATGGCTACGAAGTTGCCGAAAAAGTGCAGATGGTCAAATGGTCAAATCGTCATAACCCAACACACGTTCGATATTGGTCGAGGGAAAATTTGCATTTGTATTTTGACGTAAGCACACAGTATCCCCAAAAAGTAAATGTTTGGGGGGTGGTATTGTAGGGGAACACGTAATTGGGCCATTTTTTATTAACGGCAATTGCAATTTGAATGGTCCTAGATACTTGGATCTACTGCAGCAGCACATTATTCCAACTGCTAGGCAGTTGTTAGGTGTAAGATTTGGTGAAACATGGTTTCAACAAGATGGTTGTTCCGCTCACAATGTTGGCCTTGTTAGGGAATATCTTGATAATGTATTTCCTAATCGGGTTATAAGTACACGGGGAACTATTTTATGGTCAGCTCGATCTCCCGATCTTGCTCCTAATGACTTCTATCTGTTTTTGAAGAAGCTTTTCAAATTATCACCCCTAACATGCTTGGAAACGTTGGAAGGGGTTTTTATAGTAGGCTCGGATATTGTCTAGCCGAGCAAGGAGGACTTTTCGAACATTTGCTTTAATTTTTTTTTGACTGGGAGAATCTTTTTGGTTTTTAGAATGTATTATTTTATTTTGAGAACTTGCTTTTATTTTGTTTCTCCTTATTATTTTCATTGTAACACATCGTCACTGATAAATCTGAGCAGTTGAAAATAAAACGCTCTTATTTATCAGTGACAAAAAGTAAGAAAATCACGTTATAAAAATTTGCGTATTTATTGACCAAATTCCGGTTTCATTGACTACGCTCCACACAGCACCGTGGTTAGAGGTGTACTAAATACAAGGCGAACGGCGGCGAACGGCAGCGAATGGCGATCGGAAGCCTGAGTGTTGGTTGCTTCACTGATAGGCGTGCGGTGTCTCTGCATGTACGTACACTGGCAAATTAGACTTCTTTCGCCCTATGTTCGCAGTAGCTTGAAGCGGTCTGTATGTATAATAATAAAGCCTGCTTGGATACTATATTCCTTAGCGGAAATACACTGGATATTGAACATATTAAGCTGTTTTGCACATACCTCGCTGGATATGCAGTGGACATTCGGCTCTGTATATTAATTGAATGAATACTTTTACATATCCACTATATATTCAAAATTAAAGCCCATTTTTCATATACTTTGCTGGAGATGCATTAAAAATACTTATTTACATATCCAGTAGATATTCAAAATTGTGACTTGTTTTGCACATACCCCGCTATGCAATAGACATACGCCTATGTATATCCGCAAAATGTATATATTTTGCCCATTCCATGGATAATCAAAATCTTGGGCCATTTTAGTTGAATATATATGAATATGCAGTGAATATAGAAAAACATACATATAAGTAATATCTTAAAGTAAGTATAACTAATTACTTTATGGTAATATCTATATACGCTGCACCTAGATTGGATATTAAAAAAAAAATATATACTATCATGGATATCAAATACATATCCAATGGATATACATATCCATGGCTTGCTATGTGGGACATTTCCTGGGATAAGGTCATTGACAGAAAAAAAAGAATCTCTATTCTAAACACGGTTCTTAAAAAAACGTTTTAACGAGCCCGTATAAACTAAGAAATTTTGATAAATTAGCCCAGAACAATTAATTTCAGTGAAATATTTTATCCAATATATGTATATGTAATTTACAAGCAAAATTCGTATAATTGCAAAATAATGTTTTTGGAGGAATATGCCGCAAACACCAAAATTTAATTAAATTACAAAATTACCACTGACCACGTTATTTACAACCCCCATAATATTTCCAAAACACCAGGCACAGGCCTAATGCAGGAGGCGATCACGAACAATGCGACTCGGCTCAGATAGTATGAAAGAGCCTTGGGAATGATCGTCTGAAATCGTTCATATCCCTAATAATATTGACCAATAACAGGCTCTGAACCTATCACGAGCTAACTAAAAAAATTAGGCGAAGCTCACCCGATTTCCATTTATCGAGAAAACATTCCTATACTTTTCTTCAAACAGCCTTGCGTAAAATCTTGGCAGCATCTAATCATTTTTATTGGTCGAACTGAAGGACCCAACTTCGCTACTTTCCTATAATAGTAGTGGTCGTCAGAACAACAATTTGGGACCTATAAGTTTAGAATATTCTCTAGTATCGCGTAAAAGTGCATCTTACGTAACAATTACCCCCAGAAACGACTTCTTAGTCGTATTTTTATATAGCGTTGTATGAAAGTATTTCTTACCCCCATGGGACAATACCAAGTTCCCGTCCCTTCAGGGTTCCTTCTCATTCGTGAATTTGTAGTCGCCCCGACTTTTATTCGTTACTTATTTGCCTCAATAAATTTAAGCCTCATTGAAGTAGCCGACATTGAACTCGGAAATTACTTTAAATTTCATTTCAAAAGTTTGCGACATCATAGTTGCCTAATAATGTGGTAGTGCGAAGGAAATAACTTTTTATGACCACTTCTAAGTCGCAATTTTTTTGAAGTAATATTTTTTGCTATCGGGGAATTATGCTCGGTCGTTCATGTTTTATCGTGGGACAGAAAATCTGCCTCATATTATTTTCGTTTTTTGAGCCGTAATATTACAAAAATAAATCGTTTTATACTCAAATTAAATTATGAACAGCAAACGTCGATAAAATAATAATAATAATAAAAAAATGTCATTTATTTGCACCAAAAACTTACAATTTTACGAAAACAATTTAAACCATTTCTAGTCCATATCTGCGCAAACAAATACCATAGTACGTCAAAAAGACAAAACATCGCGCGTGGCTCAATATAGCACTTATCTGTACCTACAAAGGCTAATAATAGAAATTATCCTATAAAAAAAACTATCTTAGACTACTTCATAAATAACTAAGAATATGGGTTCCTAAGCAAATCCTTAGGGGGCCAAGCAGCCGTGTATAAGACGCAGACAAACGGAAAAGCACATTAGGCAGAAAAGGATGGGCATGGGCATGGGGCGATGTTGTCACTACATCTTACACGTAGTAAATCCATTCCAGGTCGTTGTTTTCTAATGTTTTCCATTTTCATACCTTTAGGACTGGAATAAAAATTGTTTTGGCTCGACTTTAATACCACACTGATGAAAGATATCGCAAAAAAAAATATTTTTCGGCTTTTCATTTTGTAACCATTGTCCTTACGCACTGTTTACAGGCTGGGGACTGAGATACATGCAAATGCCTAACCTAAAGCGTTCATACACGGCGTGAGAAATCGACTGAGATATTTCCGTAGAAACTTTATCAAGCAAATAGGACGGGTTGACGCCTTCGAACGTCCAACCCGGGTTTTGCACTTTGATTCGAAATCAAAAAGGAGGATCAGTCAGATGTGTGTGACCGTGCACAAATTACGTAACGGTGATTTTACCAATTTTTGACCCCCTACCTATGTAATGTTTTGTAACGGTTTGGCACGCCACTCCCCTAATATTACGTAACGATTTGAAGACCACTACCACCCCCCAAAAAAAAAACTTTTCACTTATTTTCATTCCAAATTTTCTTAGATTCACACAAATGCAACCGCTGTCGAAAACGTTTTGTAACCCACCTCCCCCCTATGACCATTACGTAATTTGTGCACGGCCCCTGTAGTCCCAGTGAAGGAGGGCGAGAAAATTGATATTTTTTTCTTAAAAATTATACTCTTTAGACCTATTTCTTTGCGTTCCCGAAATTACGTAATTTTTGAAAAAAAATTGTAAGCGGCGCCATTTTTATTTCGTGCTTTGTTTTTCTAACATTTTTGCGTTCGGCTAATTTAATTGAAAAATTTTTGCCTGCGGCGCCCTTTATCTTCTCACTCGAAAACAAGATCCCCCGTTTTAGGAAAACTGATCCTGTCTCTGTTTCTAAATTTTTTCGAATAAAAGTGGAGTATGACCATGGGGGAAATAATTTTTTTCTACGGTACGACGAAAATTTCGAGAAAGTTGAAGAAAAAAATAAAAAAAGTGGCAGAGCTCAAGTTTTTCGTAAAAAAACGTTTTTTGTAAAGAAACAGAGCAAAATAAATCTTTTCACCCCTTTTTGGGTGTTACAAGTATTGGCAGCCCCTTATTTTTCGCTTTTACCATCCCGCTAGTTTTGAAGAATTGGTTCGCTACATGTTTCGAGATCATGTCATAAAACACCTCGAAAATATCAAATGTAGTGTAGGGCCAGCTTTATTTAAAATAAATAATATCGCAAGCAAGAAGCTCTGCAGGAAAAACAGCGCCGTTTATTGATTTCTTTGGCTGTTAATGCTAGCTGCATGGTTTGACCGTTTCCGGATAGATGTCACTAGTAGAAGAGAATGGAAAGAAATTTAATTAAAAGCGAAGATATTTCTTTCTAATGTTAACAACCTCACGAGTTTATCGCTCAGTATCGTAAATAATGGACCCTGCCGCCTCCTGTAAGCAAGAAAAAGCTGTGGTTTTGGCGGTCATTTGGCGCAAGATCTGGTGATCGAGGAGGCCATAGGATATTTCCATACGTGGAAATAATTCTATCACCAAATACCTGATGAAGGTAATTTGTAGCCTGGCGTGAATTTTGGGATGAACAGCCATCTTGCTGAAACCACAATTCGTCCAAATTTATGCTGAGTTCCCTCAATCGTAGTAAAACCTGGTGTTGGAGAAGATCAACATATTTTTGGCTATTCAAATTCCCTTCAATGAAAAAGGGTCCAATAATGTGATCCCCGACAATACCGCTCCAAACATTTAATTTTTGAGAATGTTGCGTTCTAACTCTTGCGTGCAGATGTTTATTTTCGCGGGACCAATAGCGGCTATTTTGTGGATTGTGAGAGCTATGAAGTTCAAATATCTTCTCGTCACTAAACAAAACTTTTGATAGGAAATTTTCGTTCCTGTCACATTTATCCCTCATAACCTCACAATATTCTAACCGGCGAAAATAATCACCTGGTTGCAATTCCTGCGACTTCCCAATCTTAAACGACTTGTAGCCGTATTTTTTTAGGATCCATTGGCAAGTACTGTTGGGAATATCCAGTGCCTCCGCAATCGGTTTCGTCGAACATGGTTCATGTGCCTCAACGTAAGCGCATACCATTTCGTCTCGTTCCACTCTGTGTGGAAGAACGGGATGCTCTGGTATTTCGCCGTCGTGGTAACACTTTCTACAACCATTTATGCACCCGTACCTTTCAAAACGATGATAAATGTTGTAGACAGTTTGAGCCACAGGAACCGGTCGATCTGAAAACGCAAAAACAAAAAGCCCAATGACCTCGTCCGCACTGTCACTTTCTATGTAGTTTTTAATAATAAAAATCTTTTCTTCTCGAGTATACGGCATTTTAAAAACACAAAATTTACGTCAACGGTTATTATTGCAACTATGATTTATGCTCACAATGAAAGAGTGGCGACAATTTTTTCTCATGAAAGCAGTCCGGAGATAATAACAAACTGTCACCATTGCTCAATATACCTGTTTCTTTTGTGCGCGCAAAACTTTCTATGCCATTTCTGTTTGATTTATTGAAATCCTATCCCTAAGGAAAATCTTAGGAACCCTGTATATATATACATATATTTTTAAAGTATACTAAAGAGCTTAACACTCTTTTCCAAAAATACAAAAAAACAATTACACACAAAGAGACCAATTTTATTAATTTGATTTTCTTATTATTCATTAATGATTAAATTAAGTTACGAATTACTTTTCCATTGATATTTTTTGTCAATTTCTTGATTTTAATTTTAAAAGATATGTTTGAGAGCATTAATTCTTTTTGTTGTATGGGAAGAAAATTAAACATTTTTTGAGCGTGAAAGATAAAATATGTTTGGCCTTTTTGTTTATTTGCCTTATTTGTCACAACACTGATGGTTTTTTGTGTTCTTGTGTTATAATTATGGTTTACAAAAGTCAAATTCGTTTTACTTTTAAAAATAAAAATCATTGTTTGGATAAAATACTTAGATTCTTGATATAATATTACTGTAGGATATCTACGTTCTTTTTTCAAAAAAAGCTTCAACAAACAATTTTGAATAATTTCTAACTTTTCCATAGGCGCATCCAGGATTCCGACACATGCTAAAATTCCATACTGTTATCTTGACTGAAGAAGTCCAAAATAAATTATTCTTAGTTGATTTTTGTTTAAAAATTTCGAAAGATATCTAAACTTATACAGAGCAAATCTTATCCAAACCCCAAGATATTTAATTTTTTGATCGGAATATATTTTGTATGTTGAATCATCATCATTTTTTATAGAAAGTGTTGAAAAAATTGGTAAAGATTTAGACGTACATGAAAAAGTTATAAATTTTGTTTTGGAAAATTAATTGTCAATTTTTTGTGATGGAGGCAATCTGTAATAATTTTTAAGGATTCTTCCGCCAATGATTTTACAATTTCAAATCGTCAGCAAAACTTATAATTAGACCTGGAATAATAACGGATAGAATGTTGTTAAGATAAAGTATAAATAAAACAGGACCAAAAACAGTTCCCTGCGGTCACATTTGACAGTTTCAGAAGCGCTTAGCTGATGTGCCTCGTATTCCAGAATCTTGCAAAACTTCCAGCAATTCTGTATGACTTACAGTGTCGAAAGCCTTAGCAAGATCAAGAAATTTACACAATGATGGCTTACTTCTGTCTAAATTGTTATATATCTTTTCTGTTAAATATGTTATTGCATCCTACGTGTTTTTATTTTTCGTAAATCCGAACTGCTTTTCAGATAATAGTTTATACTTTTTCAAAAATTTTAGCAATAGTAGAAATTAGTGAAATTGGCCTATAATTGGTTAATTGATTTTTATTACCAGTTTTAAAGAGAGGTTTTATTACGGACACTTTAAATAGGCTGGGACACTTTCCTTCCTTAAATATTTTATTAATTAAATGTGTTAATGGCGCAACATATCCAACAAAAACCACAACGGAAAAATTTCATTAGCTACAAAAACAGCAGACTTGTGAAGGCGCGCTTGTTTTTTGCAATAGACGTGACGTATATTTTTTATTAAAATTTCCTTCGCAGTTAAATTTTGACTCTCTACTTGTAAAACTTCACACTTTTTGATCGCATATATAACGCTTAGTAGCCATAACGAAACTAACAAATTTGACGACATTGTTTGTTTTCTTAATCACTTTGTCACGTATGAATTTATGCTACCAAAAAGAACAGAATAGAAATTTTGGAACTAATCCACTCCTTCTTATGGTATACAGGCACGTAGCGGCGTCAAGCTGCGGTTACCTTCAGGAAATTCTATGTGGTACCGGTTACGTCGTGATAACTTTAAATGTTAGTTGGGGATGTGAACGTTCCCAAACAACTATTTTCTTAAAATTTTTCTTTTGACTTTTTAGAAACTATTAAAATAAAATTATCGGCTTGAACTTTTCTTTTTGAGAAAAAAATTACAATTCAGTAGTCGACAAAATCTCCTTTAAAGTTCAATATCATTTAAAATATTTGAGTGGTGGTCTGGAGATTACACTTGGACTTACTTACTTTGTCTGCTCGCTGTTCAAGTTATTAGGGACTAAAAGCCAATATATTGCGTAAGGGTATGTTTCCTTTCTCTTCCTCTACAGGCCCACATAAGATTTACTTTTTTATAATGACCATCAACAGCTAGTGGCAACTACTTAATAAAATAAAAAGTTGTATAAGGTTCTCTTTAAAACCTTTTCAGGCCTCTTATAAACCCCTTATACGCCTTAAAACATTTTCTAACCCTGTATTAAAACTCAAGCCAACTACAAGTATATTTTAAATGGTTTTCAGAGAGTTTTAGCGCTTCCAACTTGACAGTGCATGCGTTTCTTTATAATTTCATCTTTGTCTAAATTCATTATGCAAAATGTTTACAGAACTGACAAAACTTTTGATGGATATTATATTTTGATAATATATTTATAGATAATAATACCATAATATTTTATTGATGTTTATATCGATTCTCTACGAATATATAATTCATTTCCGCCTTCTAAGAACATGCGCGCTTGAAAAAACCGTAATTTAAAGAATTTTTAACTAAATTTATTGGGAAGAAAGTAAGGTTAGTTTTCTTAAAGTTCCTGTAATTCAAACAATAGGGAAAAAATAACAAAATGCAGGTCGAATAAATCAACTATGATTACATAACTTATCTTACTGTCTGCACTTTAAAGTCGAAAATACAATATTTTTGAATTATGAAACAGTTTAGGAAAATGGCTGCCAGTCAGATATGTTGCGTCAAGTTTTATAAGGGTTATCGAAACCCTTATAGAATCCCAAGAAGTTGTAATTACCACCATTGAATTTAAACCAAAAGTTTTATAAGAGGAGTTTTTAAAATGTTTTGCTAACTGTTTTACAAAACTTGAAACACTTTAAGCTTAAAGATTTATTAGAATAGTTTTTAAAAGGTTTTGATTACGACCTCATAAAACTTGTCAACTTTAAACTAAAAGTTTTATAAGAAATTTCGTTAAAAGGTTTTGATTGCTAAATTATAAAACTTAAAAAGCAAAAGTTTTATAGGGAGGTTTTTCAAAATATTTTGTTTGTTATATTATAAAAAAATGACAACCTAAGAAAAAAGTTTTATAAATATAATAGTAAGAATATCTTGATTGATAATTTTGGAAGAAGATTACTCGTCTGGTTTTTCCATTATCTTTATAAACATTTACGTGTTAAAGTTTTCTTATAAATATAGTTATAAATATATAAAATGAATTTCTTGCGTGTAAATCGGATTATAAAAAATTGATTGAACAAAAAAAGAGCTCGTTCCGAAAAAATATTTTATCTCAATTAAGTACTAGCAGAAATCCTAAAGAATTTTGGTCAACGGTAAAAAAGTTTAGGTCTTATACTCCCCATGCGTTGCTACCTGCTAAAATCTGGGATTTTTTTTTTAATGAGATATACCAGGTCCGTGTTTTGGACAACACTTTATTTTTTGATGCTCCACATCTATTCTTAGATGCAGAAATTTCTATCAATGAAACTTATCGGGTGCTCCAAAAATGCAAAAATAATAAAAGACCTGGTAAGGATGGGAACAGTTACGAATTTCTTAAAAATTTGCCTAATAACTGGGTTTGTTATGTTACCTGCTTGTTTAATAAAATTTTGAAGAAAAAAAAAATGTATCCAGTGATTGGTGCAAAGTTACTGCCACGGCACTGCATAAAAAATGTCCACTGAACGATCCAGGAATAAATTATCGTGTAAATTGCATTGACAAACTGCATTAGCAAAGTATTTACCCAAATTATATTAAATAGATTAAACGAGTGGATAGAACTAAACAAACTCCTTTTGGAAACTCAGTCTGGATTTAGATAATGTTTTTGTTTTAAGCAGTATTGTGCAACTACACCTTAGGCTAAAAAGAAGGAGGGTCTTTGCCTTTTTTGTTGACTTTAAGCGAGCATTTGATTCTCTTAACCACTCTTTGTTATGGCGCAAGTTGTACTCTTTTGGTATTAGTGTCAATCTGATTAATATGTTTCGCTCTATTTATGAGGGTGCCACTATGTTGGTAAAATGTTCTGAAGGCTTTACTAACCCAATTGATCTAAGTATTGGGGTTCTTCAAGAAGAATCTCTAAGACCTCTCTTCTTTAATGTTTTTATATCCGATATTGATCAGTGCTTTTTGGAGAACGGGGGGAGAGGAATAAATGGCGACAATCAGAGCGAAATGCTTGTATTGGCATACGCTGATGATTTTGTGTTTCTGGCGGATTCAGAAATCGACCTAAGGCGTAAAATTGAAATTCTGGAAAAATACGCTGACTTAAACTTTTTGACTGTAAATGTTTCAAAAACAAAAGTATTGCCTTTCTTAAAAGGAGGTTTTCGGAAGTCCAATCCCGATTTTTTGTACAAAAGAGAAGCCTTCAAACAAGTTAACAGATACGTTTATCTTGGAGTTACGTTTACTTCATCTTGCTTATTCTCTCACATGGCTGAAACGATATATGAAAAGGCTAATCAAGCCTCAGGTTCTATCTTTAATATCTTATATGCATCTTAATCCAATGACTGGAGGAACATGACAAAGCTTTTTGCTTCACTAGTGGTGAGCATAGTTTCTAACTGCCTTCCAATTTGGGGTCCTAGGTATATCAGTGTGTTAGATCGTGTCCAAAGTATTTTTTTTTTAAACTGTTGCACCTACCAATCAATGCCCCTCATTACATTGTCAGAACTGAAAAAGGGAGAGTAAGTCTTTCATACAATCTTTTTAATCAAGGCATAAACTGGATAATAAAAATTCTAAAAATGGATAATTCTCGTTTACCTAAAAAGTGCTTCTTGAGACAATTAGAACTAACTCACAATGCCGATGCACGTTACAATTGGGTATCATAAATTATTGAGTTGTTTGCCTTTCTAAATTTCAACATATCCGTTTTTTTTTAATCAGAAACAAAAATAAAATGTTATCGCTATTTTATAACAAACTGCACGATACAGACAGGCGCCTAGCCATTAATTCCAGTTTTCTAACCGTTTACCCCTTTCTGAAATTGACAAACACAGCCGCGTCGTATTTACAACTTAACCTTCCATTGAGCATCAAAAGAACTCTAGTTTACTTACAGAGGCTTTACGTATCGCTGGAATCCGGTCGAGAAATGTACCATTTGCAATACAAACCAAAATGAAAGCTAATCTCATCTTCTCTTTGATTGCCCAATTTGGTCATTCTGAAGACAGGGAGAGCTTAATTTATTATCTTCGTTTGACGACATTGTACTTGTACTAAACAATCCTAACTATAAAACGACCAAAAGACTCTGTGAGCAAATATGGAGTATCTTGATCAACCGATCGTTTATTCTAAACGAAGGATATATGCGTAATAAACAAGTTTCAAAATTGATAAAGATGGCTCTTTGCAGTGGAAGATCAGACTTAAATTATTAGCTTAGACTTGAGTGATACACAACAGGATGATCAAGATACCTTAGTGGAGCAGTTTGACGACATAAAATATACAATTAAAACCATATCTCGCCAGCTTTTCCCTGAGGATCAGGGAGACCCACAATCAGTAATTATAAACTCAAGTTTTGCTTTAGCCGACAAAGGATTGAAAATCCAAAAGGTTAAAGTACCTAATTTTAATAGGAATTTACGGCACTGGCCGACCTTCTTTGACATGTTTAAGAGTTTAATCCATGAAAAAACCGATCATAGTGACATTGCCAAATTTGAAGCTCTAAATACTTCCCTAATTGCTGACAACTATAGAGTGTCCGAGTGCTAAAAATAATAATTATTTTGAGTTAAGAAAATTATTGTCCACTTTCCGAGAAAATTTAGATGCCCTATCTAACTGTAATGATGTTGAACTGTTAGATTTTACAAAAATGAATCTACTTTTACAAAAAATTGACCCTCAACTAAAAACCAGGTTTGAGATCGAATACAGTGATAAAGATATTCCTACCTATACAGATTTGTTTAAGTTTCTCGAAAAGAACTGAAAAAAAATCTTCCACTAGTTGTGTTTGTTCCATCCTTTGATTAAGTGTGATCAATTTCTAAAATTAGAAGTCCCTCAACGTCATGCATTTGTAAAGCATGAACATTTGTGTTTTAACTGTTTTGCCAAAAGCCACTCTGTTCTTGAGTGCACCTCAAACTCTTCATGTCGTCAGTGCTCAAAACGACATAACACCCTTTTACACTTTGCAAATAGACCTGTTGGTGAGCTTCCATCGGCCAGTGAAATCCAAACCATGTGTACCTCCACTCCAGCTTGTGTCATGTCTACGGAAGTGACACACAATAGTTCGGTATTATTTGCCACAGCCCAAGTTGTAGTTTTAAATAGTCAAAATCAATCTGTAACATGTCGAGCTATTTTTGACTCGGCTAGTGAAGCCAGTTTCATAGCATTGCCGTGTCTTGAGAGGTTGGGTTTATCTTCCACTTGTATTAATTCAGTCCTTACTTAGCCATCCGAACTATCCAACAACTTGTGAATGATCATGGTAATAATTATCCATTAGCTAGTAAAATATTAACCCAGTCGACGTATGTTGATGATACAATCGGATTTGCGAATTCTACGGAGCAAGCTCTAGAGGCTCAAAATCAGCTGATTTCCCTCCTTAAGCTAGGATGTTTTGAATTGCAAAAATGGACAAGTAATAGTCCAGATTTACTTGTGTCTGTACCTCGTAGTCATCAGCAATCTACATCATTCGACAAAAAGGAATCTTCTGGTTTAAAAATTTTAGGTTTGTGTTGGAATCTCACTTCTGATTGTTTTTTTCTATTCTGTGCAGCCTATAGACAGGCCCTGTACCAAAAAAAATATACTTTCCGAGATAGCACGCACTTATGATCCTTAGCGCCTGTTATTTTGGTAGCAAAGTGTATCATGCAGCGCTTATGGGCACAAGGGTTCTCTTGGGATGACATGCCGTCATCAGATATTGTGTCACAATAGCAGCTGTATGTGTCACAGTTACCATAATTATGTGATCTCCTTATTCCACGTTATGTGTTAAAACTTAAGGCCGTATCTACTGAAATTCATGGTTTCTGTGATGCCTCCATGATTGCTTATGGCGGCTGTCTATATTAGACAGGTAGACTCTAATGGTGACATTTCTGTGGCGCTCTTGTGTGCGAAAAGCCGAGTCTGCCCTCTAAAAACCGTATCTATACCAAGATTGGAATTGTGTGTAGCCCTGCTTTTGTGTGAACTAATTGAATTTGTCATAAGTAACCTCCATGATGTGTCGATCGAAAAGATATTTGCTTGGTCAGATTCCAGTGTCACATTGGCTTGGATCAAGTCATGTCCTTGTAGCAAATCGTGTCACTCTAATACAGGAAAAAATTTCCCCCAGTCGCTGGTTCTATATTAATGGAAAGGAAAATCCGGCAGACTGCCTATCTAGGAGTTTAATGCCCAGTCATTTAATTGAACATCCCCTGTGGTTTCGCGGACCTCCGTGGTTATCTTTTTCCGCAGATATATGGCCTCCGCCACTTAGTTTTTATATTTTGAAGATTTCAATTCCTCCTGAGGAAAACTCCCTCTCTAAGTTGGCTCAATGCATAAAATTCAGAGAATTATCGCCTATTGCTTGAGACCTATTCGCATCAAGATACGTATTTTATCAGCGCATTCCAAGGCTCTTTGCCATGGAGAACTTTATTATGCCCTTACTGTCATTGTGCGTTATGTCCAACAAGAGGTATAAAGTTGTTCTAAGCCGCTCCGCAAATTAGCGCCCTTTGTGGACGAATGGGGTGTCCTCAGGGTGGGCAGACGGTTACGACACACTAATTTATCCTTTGAAATCAAACATCCTAAGTTGTTACCTCGGGATCACCGATTAACTAAGCTGATTATTGAAAAAATCCAAAGTGAACAATTTTGGATCTTGTCCGCAAAACGCATTGTGTCCAACTGTTTCCGTTGTGTAAGAGTAAATCCAGTTCCTTATTCACCCTTTATGGGCGACCTTCCAAAGGCAAGAGTGTCACAGGTTAAACCTTTTTCCCATGTAGGAGTTGATTTCATGGGCCCTTTCTATGTAACCATGTTGAAACGTCGAGGTGCTAAAAGTCAAAAAGCATATGCATGTATTTTTGTGTGTTTTCCCACAAAAGCTATTCACCTTGAGGCCGTGTCCGACCTCACTACCGAAGCCTTCCTCGCTGCTCTTCGTCGGTTTGTGGGCAGACGAGGACGTTGTGACACCCTGTACACTGATCAAGGGACCAATTTTGTCGGGTGTAATAACCTTCTTATGTCGTATTGTCAGAAGGCCGCTGAGTCTTTGGCTATCAAATAAATTCATTTAACCCCGCTGCCTCCCCTCACTTCGGAGGATTGCATCAGTCTGGGGTTCGGTCTGTGAAGACCCACTTGAAAGGTGATCAGATACTGACCTTCGAAGAACTGGGAACACTGTTGGTTCGAATTGAAGCTATTCTAAATTCCCGCCCCTTGTGCAGTAGCAGTCCGGATCCTCACGACTTACAGTGTCTTACCCCCGGCCACTTCTTAACACTAGAGCCGCTAACTGCCCCACCAGGCCTAGATCTTACAGGTCTGAACGTAAACCGTTTAAATCGTTGGCAACTTGTGCAGCAAATGCAGCAGCATTTCTGGTGCAGGTGGCACTTGGAATACCTCAACACACTCCAGCAACGAGTTCTCTCACCCCCCTGAAATTGGATCGCTCATAGTCATTAAGGATGACAATTTGCCACCCTTAAGGTGGACTTTAGGTCGGATTATTAAATTATGTTCTAGTCCAGACCAAATCCCTCGCGTTGTGCAGGTTCGCACCCCTAAAGGTTTTCTAGATAGACCTTTAGTGAAAATTTGCCCTTTACCCTCTTATTGACCCTTTTTTTCTACTATTTGTTGTTTTTGTGTAATGTGGAGTTACCTTTGCAGTGGATTGGAGTTAAATGTTTGCTGCAAAGAATTGGGGATTTTAATTGAATTGAATTCAATCAAGAAGTTTTTTCTTTTTTTGTTTTTAGCTTTTTTTTTGTGGTATTAAATTTTTTTTATTTTTTTTTATTTCTGGGTTTTTAATTTTTATAGGTGGGCGGAATGTTCATAATTAGTATATTTTTGTTGTTTGTGGGAAACTTGACTTTTTGTGAATGTTTTCATGATCACACATCAAAAACCGTGATTTTCCGCACGCTCTGGCTTTGACAGTTAGCGCCTGCGCGCAGAGGTATGGAGAGAGAGGGTAAAAAAGATTGGACACTTGCAAACTGACGCGCTAGAATGTGCACGTGAAAATTGAGCTAATGAAAGATGTTTGAGCTGGGACCGGGCCCGGGAGAAAGAAGCGGCAAGACCTCCGGTAGGTCAAAGCATGTGCCATATTTTTGTTGATATTTTCAATAGCAAATTTGTATAAATCACTGTAGTCATAGTTTCCCAGGGGCAACTCAAGATAATTTCTTTTATCTTAATTTATTTTTGCCTGTTGGGTTCCTTCATTATGTTTTCAGTTTCCCGTTATTGGAACATATGGTTAGCATTAGCCTTTATTAAAATGTGTCACATAGGACCTAGACTAGGTGGTGATTATTTGAAGAACACACAAAGATAAATAAAAATTGCCATACATATTCAAAGTAAGTCGCAATTAAAAAAGTCCTTGCTGGTTTGATACCCCTTTTTTTAACCCAATAAACGTTGTAGGATAAAAATGACGAGTATTTTAGACGGATCTGGTAAATTGCTGCTTCGGCGCAGGCTCAACTCAAAATCGCATTCTGACATCAATGACGTCAATAACGAACGAATATTGTAAGTTATTAGACACTTTAAATTGGTCACGTAAAAGGTGCCCAGCGGTATACGTGGAATTTTTCGACTCACATGTTTCTGTCTTTTACATTTTATTACCATGTATTTCTTTTTCTATCTGGCTTTGATTTTCTATTGATTTTTTGACTACCGTCGGCAAAACTCGGTGCGTGTATTATCATATCTTTACGTTAGCAACGTCTGAACGCCCAAGCAGCAATTTAACGGCGTAGCGACGTTGTTAAATGCAACCCGACGTTATGATGCGACGTCGTTTTAGCCAACATGCCGACCCGGATTTACACCAAAATGGTGGATGATTTTTGAGTCTTTACGTCGTTGTGCAGTCACTGGAGTCGAAATAGTAGTCGTTCTTGTTACGTCGTAAAATACGACCCAAAATGACTACACTAGCGCCCTCTTTGTTATTGATTTTGGTGGTGTTTCACTACCCAAAATGTTGCCCATCTCAAAAATGGCAAACAAAAAATTATAATGTGATAATTACCGTTTATTAAATAGTATTTATATGGCCACTATCGGAGCAAAATTTAAAAACGCAATTCGGTTTACTGACAAATATGCTTAGAAAAGGAATGAAAAAACACGCGCGCCCTTGATTTGTTTGTGTTTAAACGAAAAATATTGCTTTTTTTAATGTAAAAAATGGATGATACTAAAGACCTCTTTTCAGGATTCCATGGTCAAATATATACCTATCTCGCCCGGAACATAAAACGTCTCCAAAATGCCCTTCAATGGTGTTTGTAGCCGTGTTTAGTAAATATAAACAATGGCGGTCACTTCGAACATAAACGACGCCATCAAAAATGGCGAATATTATGAGAATCCCAAAAAATACACGTAAATGGACTACAGTCGTCAAACATTCCCAAATAAACCACTTGCCACGACTGTTGGTTTCTACCAACCCAACAATTCCGCCGATCACAGTTGACAGTCCCCATAACCTTAATTTTTATTCGATTTTTCTAAATAAATGGTCGGTGAACTGTGAAATAAAATTTAGTTTTTTCAAATATAGCAGGCCACTTCAAAGATCCTACTTCTTGGAAGCAAAAGCAAAAAGTATTTTTAGTGAGCGGCAAGAAGTGAAGCTGTGGATCAGACATTACTATTTAAAGAGCACCAGTCTTTCTCTTTCGCCCATATACTTGTAGGATAATGTCATCTCTCTTACGGGACCCTAATTCTTGAGCAGGGAACGACATAGATTTGTGTCGAATGATCCCACGGCGAACGCATTTCGTATTCTTGAGCGTTGATCGCTTATTCCATTCTACCAAAATTGGGTATTCCTGCTCCCCGACTCAAAAGCCAGGGATTTTTCTCAGGCAAGCATGCGAATAAAATGTATAATTTTCAGTCTAAAATTTTGAAGAGGTTTCAAGGAAAAGCATAATTTTTTCGAAGAATGGGATCATTCCCCGGGGTTGATCCCTTCTCTTGAGGGATCGATCCTTCCCTCGAGATTTAAGAATTAGGCCCGTGACCAGTTATTTAAAATCTAGAGAGAGATAGGGTGATCTGCCGTACATAAGTGCGGCAGAGAAGGAGAATATAATGCCATTAGTTCCTTTGGAAACTTTTCTTCTTCACAAGATAAGGGCACTTAGGTTCGTCAAAACTCCGGACTCGGAAAACGTCGTAAGACCGGCCAGAAACGTCGCAAGTTCACGTAATGTGACAGTTGTTTAGACGTTGATACGTCGGCAGAACGTAACTAGAGTCTCATAAAAACGTCCAAACAACGTCTCTAGTTTACTAGAAAATGCACCAACGCGTGACAGGTCGGCTAAACATTGGGTAGACGATAACAATTTTACTGCAGTATTATCTAACGTTAAAGCAACGGAATTTTGTCGTAATATGTAAGACCGTCTAAAGATCACTAATTTATACACCCAAATTAACGTCCATTTAGGTGAAGTATGTGGTCATTGGTCAGATAATTGTTGCTTGGGCGTTATATATGCTACAGACCTGACCTTGATGATAAACCCCCAACGACAGACCGCCTAAACTGGACTTTGATATCTGTATTCAGTGGCGCACCCAGGAATTGACTTCGGGGGGTTTTTAAGGGTAAATAATAAAAAAACTTAATTTAAAGTAAAAACGTGACCATAATTGATACAAGAAAACAGGTGCTTACAAGCGCGGACCTGAGCTCAAATGTAGAGGGAGGAGTTTACCAAATTTAAAATTGTTTATTTACCCAAAATTTAATGTCAAAATCGCGATTCAATGCGCCGCAGGCAAAACTTTTTCAGAAAATAACACTTAAAATGCAATTTTTTACTTAAAATTTGGGAATTTGAGTAGTTTCTTGACTTTTAATTTGTTTTTAAAAATGCTAAAATGCCCCGCAGGCGAAAATTTTTACGAAAATTACACTTAAAATGCCCCTTTTGGCACCAAATGTCAGGCAAAATGTTTTAATAAAATTACATTAAAAGGACCATTTTGACACCAAATCGTAAAATTGAAAGGTGCAATTTATTATTTTTTAAAGGTTTTTGATGAAAGTCCAGGCTCTTGTATTTTATTTAACCTCAAAACCCCACCCTCGGTGCGCCACTGCTGTATTCGAGCGTAAGTCTTTGCTTTTGTACAGATAAAAGGAAGACAGAATATTGCGCTATATTCCACGTTTGCGCGTACGTTTTATTTTGACACACCCTACAGTTGCGTTTGCGTGGAATGTTCATGCAGCAAAAAAAGTTAAAAAAAAAATAAAAAACCGGTCTTGGGTGGATAGTTTTTATATCGATTGGAGATAAAGAAAAATCCTGAAGAAACTCTGTTTTGCTCTGAAAAAAAAATCCGTAAATCGGATTTTTATCCGCTAATTGACAACACTGGCGTCATGTCTAAACGTTATACATGCTAAAGGCGTGACCTTAAGGCCACAAAAACGGCATAGATTTGACAATACTGCTTTGCTGTTTTTGGGCCAATCTTTATCGGGCAGAATATCGGAAACGAGAAAACGGAATCTGTTGAAATTTGGCAGGAATGTTTATTTTTGAATTCCTCACAACCCAGACAGTTTTTTGATGGACTCTCTCATTACCTAAATAAAATAAACACGGCTAACAATAGTCAAAAATCTTACCTGGTTTTTTCTTTAGCCTCGTCGATAATACAGAAATCTGTAACAAGAATTTTTGGATTTTATTATTCTTTGAAAAAAATACACCAAATTTTGAAAAATCCTTTGGATACGGTTGTAGATTTTTATAAATCCTATTATCTGATAACAAAAAGTTACGGTTTTTTTGTTTATAAGCGAGATTCTTCCGGAATTCTGAAATGCCAAGGTCACGTAATTTGGTAGGTCCAGGGAAACTGAGTGAGTATTGGAATTCAGGTTCCGCATAGCCACCAGGCACTTGTCTAATAGAACATTCGGCCAATAAATTGACACATGTCAAGCCGCACTGGTTGGTGTAGTGGGTACATACCTGGTCTATCAACCAGACAACCCGGGTTTAATAAACGGGGCAGTGGGTAGTCTACTTGGACTTTTTCCTATAAAATTACATAATTTTGTGAGATTAAGGAAAACGCCGTATGGAGCGGAGAAGGCCGTGTTATTTTCCTAATAAATCCTAATAAGTTATACTCTTCTTCACATGTGCTGTTCGCACCGTGTTCTGAACACTTCACGATCTCACTCGAAATAGCATTAGTGATGCCACCTATTGTTGATCTTTCAACAAAATAGCAAAGCAGTGTTGTCAAATCTAGGCCGTTTTTGTGACCCTAAGGAAAAAGCTCAACGATAGACCGCACTAATATGAACATTGTTAAGCGATATTGCACACAATTTTACGTCATTTATGCTCTTCAATAACGCACCTTATTTTTAATTTCAGAAATGTATTATTTTATTTTATCTTTTATTAAAAACATGAATGGGTTAACAGCTTAACCCACATAACATTGATGGCATAGAAGTTGAAATCGGTCTGGCTAATAAAATATTTAACTTGTTATTCATTTATTCTATGTGCGCTCAACCACAACCCCTTCAATGTTAAAATGGAAATAACTGTAAAGTCCGGATAGATGCCGCTCTTTCTGCAAAAATTCCCAGAAATGGAATGAACAAAAAAATTGTATTGCTAAATATATAAGAAAATTCTTGAAACTATCTCTTATTCAAATACTTGTATTTAAACAAAATATAAGAAAAATCCAAAAAAATATAGGTTAAAAGATAATATATAACTTTTTAACTTTATTGTGGGCTAGTTTATAAATTCTAGATATTTTTTACCGATGTCATCGATGAGCCATCGAAATTAAAAAAAACGCGCTGAAAGTCAGTCAGAATTTAGCTATAGCCTATATTTCTTTTTGATTTTATTCCAATTGATAAATTTGTACTTTTTCGAAAAATCCTCGTAGAGTTTCAGGAGGCTATGGCGAGGATAAAACTTATGTCCATCTTATACCAGCCCAAATTGAAGATTTATTTATCTCCTTATGCTGGGTTTATACAGACCGCTTCAAGCTACTGCGAACATAGGGCGAAAGAAGTCTAATTTGCCAGTGTACGTACATGCAGAAACACCGCACGCCTATCAGTGAAGCAACCAACACTCAGGCTTCCGATCGCCAGTCGCTGCCGTTCGCCGCCGTTTGCCTTGTATTTAGTACGCCTCTAACCACGGTGCTGTGTGGAGCGTAGTGAATGAAACCGGAATTTGGTCAATAAATACGCAAATTTTTATAACGTAATTTTCTTATTTTTTGTCACTGATAAATAAGAGCGTTTTATTGTCAACTGCTCAGATTTATCAGTGACGACGTGTTACAATGAAAATGATAAGGAGAAACAAAATAAAAGCAAGTTCTCAAAATAAAATAATACATTCTAAAAATCAAAAAGATTCTCCCAGTCAAAAAAAAATTAAAGCAAATGTTCGAAAAGTCCTCCTTGCTCGGCTAGACAATATCCGAGCCGACTATAAAAAGCCCTTCCAACGTTTCCAAGCATGTTAGGGGTGATAATTTGAAAAGCTTCTTTAAAAACAGATAGAAGTCATTAGGAGCAAGATCGGGAGATCGAGCTGGCCATAAAATAGTTCCCCGTGTACTTATAACCCGATTAGAAAATACATTATCAAGATATTCCCTAACAAGGCCAACATTGTGAGCGGAACAACCATCTTGTTGAAACCATGTTTCACCAAATCTTACACCTAACAACTGCCTAGCAGTTGGAATAATGTGCTGCTGCAGTAGATCCAAGTATCTAGGACCATTCAAATTGCAATTGCCGTTAATAAAAAATGGCCCAATTACGTGTTCCCCTACAATACCCCCCCCCAAACATTTAGTTTTTGGGGATACTGTGTTCTTACGTCAAAATACAAATGCAAATTTTCCCTCGACCAATATCGAACGTGTGTTGGGTTATGACGATTTGACCATTTGACCATCTACACTTTTTCGGCAACTTCGTAGACATCCATTTTTAGTTTTAAAAATGTATTAGTTCAATTAAGAACTTACCCATCTGTTTCTCGAGCAAGGCAGAAATAAAACAAAATAATAAAAACAAAATGAATTTCCAAAAGATAACACTGCAGCGTGCTTCGAATCCACCTCGGTCGTACGGCACGGAGAGTAAATTGGACTTGATTCCCCCTATGTTCGCAGTAGCTTGAAGCGGTCTGTATAGTAAATCAAATAAATCAAGAATTAGCCCTGCTATTGGTCAAATGTGATTATGAGATCACAAATATGGTTTTTATTGGGTGTTGTTGGGTAGCGTATTTCATAGTTCTCACTTTCCATTTCTGACGTCGCGCTTTTGAGGTACTACGTTTTCCGTTATCTATATCATTAGACACTTAAAGTAAATATTTCAACGCATCGGTATCGTTATACGTATCGCGTTCGAAATAAAGTCAAAATACACTACATTTTTGACTTGTTCGTGCCATGTTTCAAACGATGCCCGCTTTTTTGACGGGTGCGATGACACAAAAGCTGACAGCAATCGATGCGTACGGAGTGATGAACATATCGTTACGTCCATCCCAATGCACGCATCGATTGCTGTTAGCAGTTCTGTCATCGCACCTTTCAAAAAAGCGAACATCGTTCGAAACATCGCATAAACAAGTAAAAATGTAGTGTATTTTGGCTTTATTTCGAACACGATACGTATACCGATACCGATGCGTTGAAATATTTACTTTAAGTATCTATTGTTGAAGAAATTGAGATTTTATTGATACTATCCAGAATATATTTTACGTGGTAGGTTGGTTTGGACCACCAAAACTGTGAATTATAAACGGAATAAACCCCGAAGTGTGGCCGGCTGACCGTTAACCTCAAAATCGATCGAAACAAGGTAAGAAATAAGATGATTTTTTGGGATTTTGAAAAAGGGAGCTAATTCAATTTATTTAAGTTCATGGGTAAGTATAGCCTCGCCATCATGTAACTAAAACTGGATTCATAGCTCCGTAAAAAGGGAAAAAACGCAAAGGTTCTTATGGAAGTTGGTAAGTTTTTATGCTGTTTTATACGGTTTTATAAAATTCTATTCTCGTCAAAACTGATTTGTTTAGGTTTTTACAAGTTTTAAATACTGCACGGAAAACATAATATAAAACCTGGTAAAACATTATAAAAGCTCACAAAATTTTTCTAAGAGAGTTGACACGGATTTTTGGCAGGATTTTGACGTCACACATGGGAAGTAACAGCTATGAAATGCGTTGACGAGTATATATATATATAGAGGCCTGTAACAACTGGGTAATTTCTCACTTATGACGTCAAAAATTTAAAACATTGTAAAGTCATTAAGGGTTCGAAATTAAAAAAGTGAGGTCAAGTTGCCACTCATGACGTAGTTACTATCAAAATGGCCGCCCAACACAAATTTTAATGTTGGCGTAGATAGAATGCGTTTTCTACTCCCCTCTCCTATATCTATTTTTTATATACGCTTTCGGTCCAAAGCCCTTTTACCTTTAAATTAACTTTTCCAGAGAGTAATATTCATTATTGCGCTCGTTCTAAACATAATTTACAAAATTGGATCGCGTAGCGTAAATTTTATCTGAAACATTTCACAACCGACGAGCATTCCTTTCCAGTATGTAGCCCTATATTTGGAAATAATATGAGACTTAATAAATAACGGGGACTTCAAACAAATATAACTACTAATAAGCCGCAGGAATAATTAAGTTTAAGTTGTTGTTGTTAAGGTGCAGCAAGGAATAATTATGGCGATTTCTAAAATTTTGGAATCTTAAAGAACGGATAAAAGCTCAAAACTGTGTGCTTTTGACACGAGGTTAACTTTTTATTTTTAAATGAAACACCCTGACGTAAAGCAATGACGGTCGCCCCTTCTTTGCTCCAGAAAAAAGTAGACAATAAAGATGCTGGTGGTAACCCTGAAGATTTTGGAGAAAAAACGAGAAATTTCAGAACGTTCCTTTAAGGACATTATAGAATCCTCCCACACGAAAACCACGATATTAGAAATACAGAGCAGTATTTATAGAGTTTCAGTCTATAAACAAGTTTTAGACAAAATCATTTCGGACATAAAATCAAGGTTCAATAAAGAGACTAAAAACGTCTTTTCGCGATCGATGATTTCGAAACCGCTTTGAAAACATGCGTAAAATATTATTTTGGCGACGAAACGGTGACGTTACGGTTCAAACCATTTCAAAAGATTATGAAAATGCCTCGGCCGCCGTTTCGAACACTGTTCAATATGGCGGTACTTGTCAATTTTTCGTAATAATGAACATAGGCTAAGGTTATCTGGCGGAGACAAAAAAAAGGCTCACTTGTGGATCTAGGACATATAATCATTATAAATCAAAAAAACGAGAAGCCACACACACACAGCTGAGTAATGTCATTGACGTTGCGGTTGAAACGGTGACGTATGTTTTCAAAATGTGCTTTTGAAATCATCGGTCGCGAAAAGACGTCTTAAGTATTTTTGACCCTAACATATTCATACCAAATTTTATACAACATGAATCCAAAATCAGGGCAAAATTAACTACCTTCAAACAACAGTTCAAAATTAACTTATGTCGTTTCCAAATACTGTAAACTGTTTGATTAACACAAAACACAAATTCTTGAAGTTTTATTGGGAGAAGTCAGTATTTGGAAACAATATTAGTCAGAAGTAGACAAATGCTTAAATCAAAACATATATAAGAACGTTTTCGAGGCAATGAACAAGTGTGGCGATTTTTTCCGTTGATGAAGACATTCTTGGATGTTTGTCAGTAAGTAATGCTTCGTCAGAAAGAAGCTTAATTCTCCTGCCTCAGAAGATTGAAAATATAAGTACTTAAAAAACTATGACGGAAATAAAATTCGTCTGACGGGCTTAGCGTTGCTGCATATCAACATACATATTCAAATTGAAATTGAGAGAGTAATTGACCGGTTTGCCCAAAAAAATTGAAAACGAACTTTTTTTTGAGATAGGCATCTTATATTTGAGATATGCAATATAAAAAGTAAGTTTCAACTTAAAAAGTTTTTTGGATCTCAAAAAAAAGTATTTAGCTGTTTGTTATCTCTGTTTTTTATTACTGAAAAAATTATACGTAGTTACTCAAGCGCGGATTTCAGGGGTAGGGGGGTAATTAATTAATTAACCTGGATTTAAATAAAAAAATGCATTTTCAGTGCAATTTTCTTAAAAATTTTCACCTGCGGCGCTATGATACATTGATATTTCATTTTAACTGTTTTTTTCTCAAATTTTACAAATAAAAAACTTAAAATCTGAGTACCCCCCCACTAGATTGTAGTTACTAGTAGTAGTAGTAGTAGAGAAGGGGCGGCGCGAAGCCTGGCAAGTAGGCCTCCCTGGGCCCTTTCTGCCTTACCCCGAGCCTGCCCCTAATCCGCCGCCTGCACCACTATTCTGGCAGTCTGCTCTTCTGGTTTTACTGTTCTTTTTGTAAAGTCCAGTATTTTATCCCATTTGAGCGTGTGCAGGTCCTCTTCATCGAGGGTCGGGGAACCGAATACCTGGTATCTCGTCCTCTGATATGCCTCGCAGTTCGCTATAACATATCGAGATGTCTCTTCTGTCCGCCCGCAGGCACGGCAGGTCGAGTCATTTTCCACTGCGATCCGGGTCATGTGCTTCCTCAGTCGGTTGTGTTGTAGTTCCTAAATTTTGTTTGCATATGTTGATATGTTCCTCATAAAACCTGTGCTTTTATTCTACTTTTTTTTCGTATCGAAACCGCCCCCCACTGTTCAAATGGCTGGAACCGCCACTGCGTAATGGCATTATAAATACATTTGTCTAATCTATATATCATTTTGACAAGTTTCAAAAAATATATTTTTGTTAATTTTTTGTTAAGTTTTAACAAAACTTACGTCTTTAAAATTCAGCAGATACTAATAGCTAAAGGTTTTATTTGCATTTTTCTACTTCAAGAAGAATGAAAACCCTTTGGTACAACAACTTTTTCTGAAATGATATTGTCTTACGTACCAGTAAAATATTTAAGGTAGGTTTATTTAATTTTTAATAAGAAGACAGCACGCCGCTGTCACTTAGAAAAATAAACGCTTATTTCTTCTCAGAATTCGAGATAACATGGCTTTAGGTTGATGAATATATATAGTCACTGTCTTTCTTTGCTCAGTAACGTATTGTCTACTTATTAATAATAATAAAATAATAAGTTTAAATATTTTACCTTTCATAACTATACAAATTTTTGAGAAGTCTTAAGACAATATGATATTTAAAAAAAACTAATATTTACCTAATTTAATTTTCAATATCTGCAAAACATTTTTGTATGTGAAACTCTTTTCATTTTTTTTTTTAATTTTCGTTTTCTAAACGTCTTTGTAAAAAAAGACCCGCTACTCCCCCGCTTCGAAGTATTTTATATCAAACAATGATTAAAAAAGGAATAGCATTTGAACCAAGAAATATCAAAAGAAAAAATTTGAATGGAATAAATTTCAAAGACAAAATTCGTTCCGCGAACCCAAAAACCTGCTTCTTTTCCCATTTCACCTTCACACCCACAAAAGGATAAAATTAATTTTTAATCTTCTAAGTTCAATAGCCTTTAAAATAGCATTTAAAACCTCACATGTCATATTGTGTTTCTTAGTTTGTTAATCATACTAAAATAAGACCAACTAGAGCCTGAACACCGGCGCCGAAGGTATTTAATTGGGAGGGATAAAGGTCATTTTCCCAACTAATATTAAAAACGATTCCCAAGTTACCTGAAACTTTGAGATTTTTTTTATTGTTGTTTGAAGAAATTAGAAATACAAAACGTTTTGTAAAATGTACCTAAATTTTCCAACTGAAAGCAATATTAGGGGGAGAGGCTCCCCCCAAGAGATCGCTGGGGAGCCTGAAAGCAATCGTAGTTCCAAATTTGGTTAAAAGATCAATTCTCAGTATTATGTCAGCTAATTAACAATTTAAAATAGTGATCAGTAAACAGCAAATTCAAGTGTCAAACTTATGTTTCTTATGAAATTTAGCAAATTTTAGGACGGTTTTAGAACACATCTTCAAAAATTATGACAAATTGTCAAGTGGTCACCCTGTGCCCGTGAATGTGAATAAATTTCCTGCTTTGAACTATGTAAAAAGTGAGAGAAGCGAACCCTCACCGGTGACTACTCACCTCATAGACCGTCAAGAATACGGGCCCTGTGCACTAGTTTTTACAATTTACATTAGATAATGTTTTACTGAAATATTTGGAATTGGATTAGTTTTATCTTCTGGGATCTCTATTATTATGCTTAATACATGTTATCATGTTATATTTTTTTATTATCAAAAAGCACCATATGGCGAGTGGCAGTGGCACGTTTTATTCAATTACTTTATGTTAACCATTTTTTTTTATTTGTCTGATTAGGCACGACACTCGTTTTTGCTCATATACAGTGTGGTATTTAATTATTTTTAATTCTTTATGTTATTATTTACTTTCTCCCATATAACTATGAGATAATATAACGGCCCTCCCCTTGCTTTTCCCGAGAAAAATGCGTACCAATAATAACTCTCCCAATTAAGTTGGCCTGGAAAAAAACCCATAGACGAGGAGTGTAATGGGCAGGCGCGTCGATTGCGTCAGTAGCGAAAGCAACTGACAACCATCTGACAGCAAAAATTTAGGTTTTTGTTTAATACTTTTTTTACTTTTGGAAAATCTATTAAAATAGTGGACACAAACGTATAAAAAATCGAAAAAGTGTTGTCTAGTATTTCCCGTAATAATAACGCACGCAATCACAGAAAATATCGCCACAAAATCTTAAACACAAAAATGTAAACTTTTCGACAATGCCCAGTTTTCTCAGGAAGTGGGTTCGGCACTTGGGGCCATGTCCTCGTGTAACGGCTTATGGATTGAAACCCTCGAGTAAGGTTAAACTTGCGGTTGGAGATGTGTTATCCATAATATAATAAATAAATTCAAGTAAGGTCACTACGACACCAGGTATGGATTTGTTAGTGCATGCGCAGTAGAATTTTGGTTTATAGCCTGGCGGCCCAAACAGTTTCAAAGCCAACCGCGATCTTGAACTTTATTCTTTGTTTTTCAAAGTTATTTTCGTTACACATTTTGCTGCACTTAGGCCGTTATAGTCTCTCATAGTTATATGCTTTCTCCAAACGTTTTAATTTTAGTTGAGGACAAAATATTCAAAAATGTATAAAAAAACTAAATATTACCTCGAATTTTCACCGTTTAAGATTTTGAAGTTTTTGTTTGTTCAAACGAAATGAAGATGCATATACAGGTTTTTCATCTTAAAACTTCCCACCCAAGTATTTTTTATGATTTTGATAAAATTCTCGGACACTTCGATTCTTATTCGAGGGGGATTTTGTAAGAATATCGAAAATCTATTGATTCGTCTTTGGCATATTCACTTTAAAAGTTGCTAGACCAATGCAAAAATGGTTTTTAACAAAATATATTTTTTATTTTTTGGACAATCCGGGGACCTGTCGACTTTGGTTTTATAAATATATTGTTTTTAATAATAATACAATTTCAAAACTTTTAAACAGTTGTAAAGTCATTTACAAGACTTTCAAAACAAGTCGTCGCTCGATCCATTTTCCCCATGCAAAATAAAGTGATAAAGTTTATACCTCGCAGGGGGTGCGTGCCACAAAAATGTCAAGATAAAATATGTCCCCCTCGAATAAAAAATCGACGTGTCCGAAGATTTCTCCAAAATATTGGGTGGGAAGTTTTAAAATAATCACCCTGTATATGTATGTATGTGAACTAAACCAGGTTTGAAAATTGACAGAAATCCAAACGCCCTACATCGCTGTACAAAAATTTCGGCGGAAAGAGTTTTGGCCATGGAAAAAGACTTAAAAATACTCTACAACTGTGCCACGAGTAAACCTAAGTTGACACTCATTCGTTTTATTTTTCATTGTTGTGACCATAACCAGGCTTCTCGCAGGGGGTTAACCACAACCCCCCCTCCTCAGTGCGCCACTGCAAAATTTATCGTTATTCTGGCTAGAGAGGGCTGGAAATGTTAATTGATGCATTCTTGAAAGTGATCCTTTTGTCCCTAAAATTATAGATGAAAAAGTGTGCAAAAAAAAGTTTTATGAAACTTCTATAACAATATTATCACCACACATGACAAAACTAAAATTAAGAGTAGATATTTTTTTTTCTGTCAGTGACCCTAGCTCAGGAAAAGAGGTATTCAAAACAGGTCATGTGATATCCATACTTTTTGTAGTCAAAAGTTAAACCATTCTACAGCTATAATCAGCCTTTGAATTATTAAGAAAACAATAAAACGATTTTTTTTCTTATTCCTGCGCCTTTCTTGTTAATAAGACAGTGACAGAGCGTGCTTTATAACAAAAATTACGACTATTGCAAAAACTATTCCAATTATGAACGATACTTTAACAACCAGGAATTTAAATTTGGCGCGTTTATGCTTTTTCACTAGAGGCAGTCACCAAACTCATATGCATACATTTAGTGCTAATTCTGTATCTCTGTCTTTTTTCTTCCTTATCAAAATAAAAAGACAGATATACAGAATTATGACCAAATGTAGGCTTACGAGTTGGGTAACTGCCGGGCCCAAAAGGTTTTTTTTTTATTAAAAAAAATAACTATCAAAAAAATCGTTTTTAAATTAGCTCTTTCGTGATCTCAGAAAATATACTACTGCAATTTCTAACACTGCCGGGAAGAAGAGTTCGATTTTGTTGGCGTCGAGTCGAGCGAGGGTACCAAGCACCAACCACCGCCAAAGATTTTCACCAACTAAAGCATAGATTAAGCAAATATTGATCCGTCACATCACCCTTCCCGCCAAATGAACTGCCAACATAATAATATTTAGCTTGGCAATATTCTAGAAATCTGCAGCCCCGCCTCTTACCCGTTCTAAGTGACAGAATGTCGGTTACAAAGAGTTACAGTGTGCTGTATTCAAAACTGCTGTGTTCAAAGCTGCTACGCTGCGGATTACATCCGTGTGTGGAGACCGTGCCATGATCCCAATAAAAAAAGACATCGTTTCCCCGAAGGGAATCCTGTCATTTTTCAGAAGTGGCTCGACATAGTGAAGCCCTTAAACGCGAATAAACTAAGTGCTGATGAAATATATAACAGGTTTTACGTGTGTGATAAATATTTTGCTCCAGAGGACATTTTGCAGACTGGTCGCAGAGGCTTTAGAGAGTGCCGTAATCACACTTGCATTTGGACTCCATTTAACTATTTATATATAGTTTTAAAACACCCTTTCCGTATTTCACCAAGTTTAGTCAACACCGTTCTCAACTAAAAAGCCAGTTAACTCATTTTCGTTTTAGTATCCTATGATCGGTGCCATATTGACACCAAACTGACAGAAAATCCATGTTTTGGTTATAAAAATGGCAGCTACAGTAGACTAAAGGGCACTGAGGCGGTAGGAGTTAACTGGCTTTTTAGTTGAGAACGGTGTTTTAGGTTTAGTATACCTAAATTTTGTGGATATCAACAGTAAGTTAGAAAATACGACATTTGTGTATTCCAAACCACGGGTATTAATAATATTTACATCAAGATTTTTTCTAATATGTACATTTATATATAATATATAATACAGTCAATTTTTTAATTTTTTTAAGTTTAAAACTATTTTTTTTTGTTTCACAAATTTAGTTTGGAATACAAAAGTGTTGCATTTATTGTTTTTTATGTACTAAAAACAATATAAACATGTTAAAGAAAATGATTTAACATTTAAAAAAGCACATACAAGATAATATTGTAATATTTTATTTATTATTAAAAATATAAACTAACTTTTTTTTTTGAAATATATGCCATAATCTTTTATAATAAAACAATCAGAGGTTGTGTACTACAAGTGCATTATTATGGGTAATTTGTACTTATTTTTTTAAAATATGCTTTTTTATTTTAACTTAACATAATTAACAATTTTGTTTTGTGTCTAGCAAAATTGCATATTTTTAAAAACTAAACACTTGCTTGCAAATTTAAAAAAAAACGGAAATTTAAGCGAGCACCATCTATCACCATCGCGAATTTAACCGTGAGTCATTCAGTGGTCATATTACAAATTAAAAAAGAAAAATCAATACAAAAGTATGGTTATTGGTTGCATGCATATTTGCGCTGACTCGCCAAACTCCAAATAGTTCCGAACCGTTTAACACGTCGTATCTATTGAAGTTACTTAATCTATGAACTAAAGGGTGTAACCGCCGCGCCAATGTTCCGAAATTTCCTCATAACCGCGTAAGCGATGATATCCGAAATCACCCGAAGTCGTGAATTTCTTATTGCGGTAGGAATCTCTGGGAATCACGCGGCATCTGCGGATCTGTGATTTGATGATAAAGCAACATTCGCGAAGACGACTATCCAATTCCAGCATGAACAGTGAATAGTCAAAATAAAATAATATAAAAACACTCTTCTGGGGTAAAAAAGCAACGCAGCTGAACCTGCAAATATTATTAAAGGCAGTTAAAATTATGTACTGAAACTGAAAAGTGAACTTTTCAACTACAAGAAAATTGCTTTGAGATTTCAGCTAAAATATTTGCTGTCTCCGCGTAAAAAACTCAGTAAAGTACTTTACAAACCTCGATTTCTCAGTTCACGTGGCGTCTGTTAGTGTCTCCAACAGAAAAAAAAGTGCAATAATAAAATAATTATTTTTAGAAGGGTAACATTGCAGGCTTTGTTTTATTTTTTTTAGATTGAAATTAAATTCATAATTTATCATATCTGCCGTCAAAACCTCACCCACGTTTTCGGGCGCGCCCGGTATTTTGCGGTGTTGTCACAGATACCCTGAAACTCTCTCTTTCTTTGTCTGGGTATTTGGGAACTGTTGGGGTTAAAACAAATAGTGATTTATAAATGGACTGCCTGGTCTACAGTTATTAGACCCTTAAAGTAAATATTCCAATGCATCGGTATCGGTATACCTAACGCGTTCGAAACAAAGCCAAAATACACTATATTTTTGACTTGTTCATGCCATGTTTCGAACGATGCCTGCTTCTTTGACGGGTGCGATGACAGAACAGCTGATTCCAGTCGTTACGTACGGAGGGATGTACGTAACGTTACGGACTCATGAAAGTACGCAACGATTTCAAACAACAGTTCCGTCATCGCAGCCTTTAAAAAAGCGGGCATCGTTCGAAACATTGCATAAACAAGTAAAAAATGTAGTATATTTTGACTTTATTTCGAACGCGTTAGTATGCCGATAACGATGCGTTGAAATATTTACTTTAAGTGTCTAGTAAATCGATGGATTACACCATCAAAAATAAAATTTAATATTACATTCTAAAATATTAAATTTATTTTTTCTCGACATTGCATTCCCTTAAGATAGGTATCCCAGCAAACACAGTGGACGCGGACTGATGTCGGACATACGTCAGTCGCCGCCACCCTCAACATCGGCACGATATCAGTAACCGACTTCTAACATTTTTGGCTACTGGTCGACGTGCGGCCGTCTCCGGAAAGTACGAAAAATAACAAATGTGTGCACACAATTCTAATAGCGGCAGTAGTAGTAGTTATACGTATTTGTATTCACAAACTAAATTTAAACCACACTTAAGTATTCTAAACTTAACCTAAATTAAGCTATGACCTACCCACTAATATATATAGAATTACACACCATACTCGCATGAGCCATACAAATATCTAGTAGAAAATTATACTGGTATAAGTAGATATTTTACATGGGACAGAAATGTTACTCACGTATTTTAGTGTAGCACATAGAGCGCGCGGCGCGTTTGCTTTGAATCGTCGGTAGTATTCGTGTGCGAGGGTAGGGCCGACACCGTATAGTTGCCATTTACCGACGTGAGGATACTACATTGGACTTTTGTCGGGCCAAGCAAATGATTTTTCGTGTTCATGGCGAATGATCAGTGATGTAAGTCGGTAGTTGGTCCGACATACGCCCACGTTTAACTGCCGATGCCAATATTGACGACGTCGCGTCGCGTCTGTCCGATTATATACCGACGAAAATGTAACAGGAGTAGTTGGCCCGTCACAAATTGTCACGTTATTTGACGACGACTACCACCTTCCAGTGATGTCACAAATAAAACCAACGCCCTTATTTCCATTGAAAAAAGAGCAAACTAAATTTTATCACAAATTTTTCGTTAGTTACATCACCTGATCAGGCCGATATATAATTACCGCTGACGACGTAGCGCCGACGATGGCGAGATCGGTCCGATTTTCCGCCGATCTTCTGTGTTTGCTGGGATATTTTTCTCCAAAAGTTTTAGTTTTCCAAATAAAATTAGTTTACTGTGGTTTCTAATTCCAAGACCAAATTTATACCTTCTTAATTAAGTTTTGAGAAAAAGTAGAGGATTAAAACTACCTTTTAATGCTTTTATTGAAATTGATTGAAAGAACTCCCAAACAGAAAAACACACGTTTGGGTGAGTCTTGGATACTGAACGCAGCGCCATTCTGTCCGATATGGCACGGAAATTAATAGAAGCTCGTCAAAACACAAATGCGCATGTTCTTCGTACGTCGGAGTTTCACGCCACCCTTTAACCATATATGACCTTCAAATATCAACACTGTCAAATAGCTTTATTCCTCGGGCGTTTTGGGCACGACCATAAACTATCTATTTTAGGTGAATTTGAGTTGGCACCCTGAACGCACCGGAGTCGCCTCTGTCTCTCTCTTACTAACGTAAAGAAACGCAGAGGTTGATTGTTGGGGCGCCCGGGGTGTCCAACTCGAACTTATAATAACAATGAGAACAATAATAATAAATTTATTTGCATTAAGTAAGTATAAAGTTATATAAAGTTAGTTACAGTACATAGTTTGATATAAATTTAAAAAAATGCAAACAGGAAACTGGAATTAAATAAAAATTATTTACGTTCCAGTCCCTAGGAAAGTGAATGACAAAGAACCTGTAGTAAGATAAATATTAATATACACAAAGATTTGATACATGACGACATTTTTTGATAAAAACTGTTTTTTTTTAAGGCAAATTCATAACTATTGACTTACATCAAAAACAGAAAAAAGAATAAAAATCAAACGAATAAATATTTTTCACAAAAAAACATACCACTATATAAAACTTGATCTAATATATAAAAATAAAATATCAGGTACTAGAAATCGTATGTATGAACATAATGAAAACAAAAAGAAAATAAATAAAAATAGCACGAAATCTAGGAAGTTTGTAAAAGATAGTTTTTAAGTTGTTTTTTAAAGTTGTTAACTTTAAGCATTTTAGATTTGGGGGTAAGCCGTTGTACATGCAGTAGACATTGTATAAGAAGGACCGTTCAAAAAAAGTTGTGAGATGATGGGGTGGAGTGATTAGCTCCCTAAATCTTAAATTTAGGCTATAAACGTATGTCCGGTATTCGATTTTATTCGACAAATATGGCGATGTTTTCGTTGTCATTATTTTGTGATAAAAAGCCAAAGAGTGTAGTAGACGCCTTTGTATGACACAGGCATGAATTTCCGTATCCCATAGATCAGTCTGAGGCACGATTTTTCTACTTTCTGAATTCTGCTTTTATCGTTTTGGTCTAAACATGATCCATAAATTACTACAAAACTAAAGTATCTAATGAGTGAGTCTTTTGACGTACATACAATAGATGTCGATGTGGGTATAACAATTTGAAAGATAAATAAGCTTTTTTTATGTTATTATTTGTATGTTGCCTAAAGCTAAGATCGCTATCCAGCATTAACCCCAAGTTCCTGGCACAATCAGAAGAAGTGAGTTCATTCCCAGAGATACTAATATTTAATGTTGTTTTCATCATGTTTTTTTCCTTCCCAAAGAAAAAAGCAGTTGATTTGTTTAGATTAATTTTTAAGTTATGCTTTTCTGATATTCTATTTAATGCTTTGCTTCTTGCCAGTTTTTTGGGTTAAACGAAAAGTACAGCTGGTTGTCATCGGCATATTGGGTACCTTACAGTGTTTTAGACAGAATGTTGAATAACACGTGTAAATTGCAAAAATGATAGGTGTCAAAATTGCGCCTTGAGGTATACCACTGTTAATTTGGTTTTTGCACGACTCGCCCTTTGATGTTTCCACATATTGAAATCTGTCTTCTGGATAGCTACGCATTAGATCAATTGTTTCGTGTGAAAACCCTACAAAATTAAGAATTGAAAAAAAAATAGCTGATGGTTTACCGTACCGGTATTAAGACTATAGTTTTTCCACCATCAGTTTCTGTATGATAGTATCATCTGTAACAATTGCAAGAGCGCGAGCGGTGGTGCAACTATGGCCTGGTCGAAAGCTTGATTGATATTGTGGTAAAATTTGATGGGTGTCTAAATGTTTTCGTATTTGTTTGTCCATTATTTTTTCAAGGATTTTTGAGAGACACGGTAAAATTCTGATAGGACGTAACTCCTCTGCTTTGTTTTTCTTTGGTATTGTTATTACTTTAGCGAACTTATTTTCTAAAATGAGTTTATAATGTTTGTTAAGAAAGGCAATATTTTCGGACAGCACAAAAGCACCATATGCAATTTACTTAAATCTGGCCCAACCGCCTGTGACTTAATTTCAAATAAATCATTTTTTACTTCCTCGATTGTTGCCGTTTTGAGTTCCGGATTAATGTTTGAAATAGTACCTGAGAATTGCAGAAAAAACTTGTTAATATCTTGAGAGTTATTTAATATTTCTGGTAGAGTTTTTATATCGTTTGAATTATTAACAATATCTAATTGCTTTAGGCGTTTCCAAAGTAGTTTTTGGGTGCAATATTCAAGGTAGCTTTTTTTTCGTTTTGTATGGCTATATTCGTTGTGTTTCGCATTTGTTTTTGCCAGTGATATGCTTTCTCTTTCAGCTTAATCATCTTTAAGATAATGTCTGTTAGCCACGGTGGTTTCTGACTTTTAATTAAAATCGTTTTTATCGGTGCTAAGATGCCAAAAATCGATAGGATTAATTAGGTAAAAATAGATCTTTTTTTATTAATGTTCTGGCAATACAATATCTGATCAAAACAACTTTTTCGAGAAATACTCTATGATATCGAAAAGTCAAGAAAGTCCTAAGGATCGCTCACATAATGTTCCTGAACAAGAGGTTACATAAAAATGGGCCTAAAAACTAACTGTACTTTTTGAATTATGGGTTCTTCCCCGACTTTAAAACTTTATTTATTTATATTTCAGCTTATCCTCTTTTAAAATTTTCGAAGTTTTTGTAGAAATATTTATGTTAAACAGATTTAAATAAAATTACAAAATATTGTCCGCCTGGTGAAAATACAGTTTTCTCTAGTATTAATAGATTTTTTAATTGAATTTATCTATGACCAGGAACGGAGTGCAAAAAAAATAAATTAAAGTAAAAATATAACACTCGATTCCCACCTATGACCCCCTGACTTAGTGGGACACGTACTTGGATAGACAAATCTATGTTCGACCACGTGATGAGCCTATGCATAAAAAGTTCATAGATGGGCACCGGGTTTTAGTAACCGATGCTAAATATGCTATGCTAGTCTTATCTTGCAAGCAAGACAATATCCTTCTAAAAAAATTTCATTTTACGAGTTACAAAAAGCAGGCCACTACCCCAAACAGTGGTTGTGCTTTACATTTATTCCTCATGATGAGCCACACTTTAAAAATATTCTTTAAAATCATACACTAGAGAATTTACAATAAATGTAAAAGAGACATAGGCGACTCGCAGTTTGTGTTTAGTTAAGGGTTAGGTACACGAGAAGCGATAGTTGCAACACAAGTGCTGGTCCAAAACTACTATGACCAGAGAAATGATATGTGTTTATGCTTTACAGACACATAGAAAAGGCATTTGACCGCGTACAACACCACAAATTGATGCAGCTCTTCATTAGGCTTGATATAGACCAAAAGTACATTAGATGCATTGAAAACTTATATTCGGAAGCAATATTTCAAGAGGCTTTGGAGAACAAGGAGACAAGAGTCAAGGTTAATGGATTGTGGATTAACAATATCCGCTATGCTGACGATACGAACTGGTCAACAAGGTAGGAGAATAGAGCAAAGCAATGGGCTTAAATATCAACACCAAAAAAACAAAGTTTATGATTATCTCTAGAAACCTAAATATATTTGAAAACTCCATCATAACATTTAACGCAAGGTCCAAGTTCCAGGGGCCGGAGAGAGATCGAAAAAAAAAGTCTTGGCTGCGAAATATCAGACAGTGGCCAGGGCTAGACGACGTTCAGTCGTTGATACACACCGCAAGGAATAAACAAACAATGGAAAATGTTTTCGAAAAAAGTCAATGAATTATCTGTAGTAATATCGAAAATCAAAGAATGATTTTCTTGAAATTAACTCTGTGTTTCGAAATTCCATTGTATATATTTTTATTTATACAAGACGTTTCGATCAATACAATCTCTGATCGTCTTCAGGTGTAAACTACAATGTATTCCTAAGGCTACGTACTTATATACTCTGAGAAATTACTCAACCCGTGAAGTTTAAGAAGTTGGCTCCGCCCAAGGAGGGGCTTCCAAATATTTGGAATTTCGATACTTGGTTTACTGAAAATACCCTCATTCTGCCCAATAAAGGCAGCTTTAAGGAATTTTCGTTTCTTCCAGTGTGACTTCTTGTGCAAAACCTTTGCTTCTGTCCACTTCATTCGGTGAGGTTTTGATCATGCGTGTTCGGCGATTCCTGATTTCATTGTTTCACCTCTTTGGGTATTCATCTGATGTTCCTTAAGCCTCACAGATAGTGGTCTTTCTGTTTCACCTATGTACGATTCACCACACTCACAAGGAACATGGCAAATGGATTTCTTATTTTGTTTGTCCTCTGGTTTTGTTTTACTAAAAAGGCTTCGAATTGTGTTATCAGATTTAAAAGCCGTTTTTATATTAAAGTTGTTCGCTACTCATCGAATTTTCTCTCTCCTTTAATGTATGGAATTGTAAGGAATGCATTTTCCTGATTGTGGTCTTGTAATCTCTGTCCTGTTTGCTGAGATTTAGAAATAGTATCTGTCATAAGCTTAAGGCTGTACCCATTCTGCTGCAGATCCTTCCTAATGTTTCTTATTTCGATTTCCAAGTCATGAGAATTCTTACAAATTTGAACGGCTCTGTTATACAAAGTTCTTATTATGCCTTGTTTGGTTGTAGCAGACTGATTTGAATATTGTCCTGTGTGAGTGGGTTTACGATAGACTGTTGTTCTGATGTCGCTCTCTACTTGTTTGACAAGTACATCAAGAAAAGGAATTTGACAATTTTGCTCCAACTCCATTGTGAGTTTAATGGTGGGTCTTATGTTATTTAGGTGGTGAAGAAATTCTGAAAGTTGGTTAGGTTTATATGTTGCGGTATCAACCGCATGTAATTCGAACCACTCTATGTAAATATGGGCCACCACCGGCGAAAGCGATGAACCCACTGGCAGACCGTCGTCTTGAGCATAAAACCTATCTTTCATCTGAAAATAAGAGTTATGTACACAGCACTCCAACAACTCCATCACTCCCTCCAGCGGCAGGCTGGTACGTTCATAAAGGGATTCGTCATCAACCAGTCTCTGTCTAATAATATCTAGCGATTCCTTTATCGGGACATTGGTGTATAAACTTTCGACATCAAAACTGACAAATCTATCCTCGGGTTCTAAGACAACATATTTAAGAATATTAACAAAATGGCTACAATTTTCTACAAACGAAGCGGTCTTGCCTGCAAGAGGTTGAATAATTTTCAAAAGAAATTTAGACAGATTGCTTATTGCAGAATTTCTGGAGCTTGTGATTGATACTATTTCTAAATTTCAGCAAACAGACAGAGATTACAAGACCAAAACCAAGCAAATGCATTCCTTACAATTCCATATATTAAAGGAGTATGAGAGAAAATTCGAACTTTAATATAGAAATTACTTTTAAGCCTTCTTAGTAAAACAAAACCAGAGAACAATTAGAATAAGGAATGCATTTACCATGTTCCTTGTGAGTGTGGTGAATCATACATTGGTGAAACAAAAAGACCACTATCTGTTAAGCTTAAAGAACATCAGACGAATACCCAAAGAGATGAAAGAACGAAATCAGGAATCGGCGAACACGCATGGTCAAAACCACACCGAATGAAGTGGAGAGAAGCAAAGGTTTTGCACAAGGAATCACACTGGAAGAAACGAAAATTCCTTGAAGCTGTCTTTATTGGGCAGAATCAGGGTATTTTCAGTAAACCAAGTGTTGAAATTCCAAATATTTGGAAGCCCCTCCTTGGGCGAAGCCAACAATATAAGTACGTAGCCTTAGGAATAGATTGTAGTTTGCACCTGAAGACGCTCAGAGATTGTACTGATCGAAACGTCGTGTATAAATAAAAATATAGACAATGGAAGTCCGAAACATAGAGTTAATTTCAAATACATCATTGTCTCAAACTTTCAAAGAAATTATTTTCTTATTATACTTCGATTGGGCACATCCTATTAGATAAACCAGGTAGTGTAGCATGTCATACGCAAGTTTTAGAGATAAGAAAAACATACCGCCAGGGCAGCCGGCCGGCTAGGTACTTCAGTATACTTCTTGCGCTGTCATGCGACTAATTATTATATCGCGCGCGCGAATTGTGAAAATACGCTTTTAAAGAAATCTAACAAAAGACAACGTGAAAAGCAAATGGATTACCTAAAGAAGAAAAGGAGGAAGCTGGAAAAGTAAATGAAAAGGGCAGCAAACTGTCAGTTTTTAAACAATGGAGTGAGACAAATATTATGCTTCTGGCTAATATTTTTTGGCATGGGTTTGTTTATTCTGTAAACACACATTTGTTTTTATTACGCATAAAAACTTGCCTGCATAGTTTCTGACTTATGCCCGCTAAATTAGTCTCAATAAAAAACTCCAAATGTTTACTTACTAGCACGTCGTTTTTCATATATTATATGTGACGACGAATCTGACAGAACGAATAAAATGCCGAAAAAACTTATCAAAAGAAAACGTGAACAGCAAATGGATTACCCAAAGAAGAAAATGAGGAAACTGGGAAAGGAAGGGAAAAGGAAGCGACGTGATTCAAGTAAGTAAGGCGCATTGTCAGTTTTAAGCAGTGGAGCGAGACAAATATTAGGCTATTGGCTAATATTTTTTGGCATGGGTTTGTTTATTCGGTAAAGACTTATAGAAACTTAAACCCTGCATAGTTTTTGACTTATGCGCGCCATATTAGTCTCAATAAAAAACTCCATAATGTTAATAAAATCCGTTTCCAAAATATCACATTTTAATTTCCAGAATAATTATTATAACAAAAACCCTTCACCCGTCGTAATCTAACAAAAATTCTCAACCGAATTTTCGATGTAGACGGAACATGACTCAGAATTTTTTTTTTTGCCTAGCACGCTATACCCTATATGCTGCACGTAAAAACAAATACTATCATACCGGGTGTCCAATTCTCTAAGAAGATTATAATATGTTTACTTAAAAAATTATTATTAGCACATAGTTTTTCATATTATTATATGTGACGACGAATCTGACAGTTCCTCAACTGGTCAGACAATAGTAGCTCCTCGAACTCTAGCATAGAGAGGCACCCCTTAGAAAGTATATTAGGGGGGACAGATGATAGTACATTGAGTCTAGATATATCAGCAGAGCTAGCTTGCAGATGGAAGAAGCATCTTTCTATGGGAATATAGATAAATAGATAAGGAAACTAAATCTCTTCGAAAAATACAAAATTCCCGGAAAAATTGCCAAATTCTTCAAGGACCCAAATCAAATCCAGGATGCTAGCATCCACAAAGCAAAAAAGAGATACGTAACTCTTGAAATTGTAAACCATTTTGGGAAAAGGTTTGACAGCCTTAGAGCGGGTTTTCTCTAATTTGGCGTAAACAAAAAAGGGAGAGACGAAGCACTTGATGAAGATCTTTTGGGTCTTGCCGAATCGGCGCAGATGTTTTGCATTGTCCACAATATTGTTTCATGCAAAAATATAATAAATTACTACTGCGCAATATCCAGATCTTTTCTTTTTTAGCGAAGGTTTTGCCGAAAATTGCAAAAATATAAAAAACGCGCCGAGAGGAAATATTAGAGCTAAACAGTGAAAGAAAGTATTCCTGTCGGAAATTTTTTTTTCAGAAGAGTGGAATCAAATAACTCAAAATAAATTAGTTGAGTTGGACAAACAAAATTCCTCTTGTGGACAAACCTTTTCCAGTTTTCACCACCAAAATCTCAAAATTTACCAAAAATTTATAAGTAGGAGCAGTTAACTGTTAATAAATGTCAAAATCAGTTTTTGTTAAGCTATTTTTTAAGACAGAACGATAAAAGGGGATTTTAGGTTTATCTTTATCTAATTACTAAAAACTGCTTCCTTGAATTCTAATGTTTACCATTCGGTTTAGCCACTGAACTTTTTTGTTCCACCCTTTCAGGCCTGTTTCTCTTATCTAAAAGATTAGGTTTTTTATTAACCATTAAAAAACCATACACAACCGACTCAAGAAATACAATTTTTAGCATTTATCCTTAATGCAAAAAAGATGTGGATATATATCGCACAAGAAAAGAATAACAAAACTAAAAACAGCCAGTAAGATTATTCAAAGAAAAAAAAATAAAATAACAATTAAAGAGGTTTCGCAAATGATAAGAAGGCTAGCCTCGGTTTGTATAGAGTACGGCTTGTTGTACGTAAAAACCCTTGAGCGAGAAAAATATCGTGCGTTAAAGGCTAACAGGAACAACTATAACAAAAAGATGCTTGTTAGGTTCTTAGTTAAAAATGAACTTGAGTGGTGGTTAAAGCACATACTATTTTACAGACTAATTGTAACATTAAAATTTTCTCCGATGCATACAAATTGGGGTGGGGGCATGTTGCAATGGAAAGGAAGCAAAACGGGGTTTTTTGGCAACAAGGTGAACAGGAGAAACACATAAACATTCTTGAAAAGAAGGCAGCTTTTTATGGCTTAACAAGATTTGTAAAAGACTTTAAAAAATTGTCATATTTTACTAAGAATTGATTGCTATTGGAAGAATGATCTGGCAGTGAGCTTAGGTATATTTTTTTGTATTTGCCACGTACATAAATACGTTGGATAATCATATAGCGGACAAGAAATCTGGTATAAAAATTGTATATTTATTTGCGAGCTACCTGAACAAAAAATGCCACCGGTTTATGTCGGGACTTCTAGTGGATGTATTCGCAATGAATTAGAAAAAACTTAACTCTTATATATTTCCTCCTTCCTCACTGTTTCCAAAAATGTAAAAAAAAAGAAGAGAAAAAATTGAAAACGATAATGGAATATGTCTGTTGGTTTATTCTATCTAGAGAACTCAAGCAAGGTAAATTACAATCTATGATTCGCTTAAAAGTTATCGTTTTAAATCCGAAAGGTGATTTACTCTTATCCTCGTTTAGGTAACCCCACTCACTATGAAAGAATCTTTCCCCTGGGGTTTAGATTTAATTTGCGAGCAGAAAAATCATAAATTGTAGATAGGTTTATGATTCGCATTTTTAAGCTGCGCACTCAGTTTCCGAAATATAAACTTGGTATCCGGAACCAGTGTTACCTTACATAGGTAACTTGTACCCTTTGGTAAATTTAACATTCGGGTTATTAACTATAAAAATGGTACTTCTGTTAACTCTTTGTTCTGCTCAAAGAGTTTAGACATTTTCTATAAGTTAAGTAACATCAAGGCTAACGAAGAGGGCATAGAAATAATTCTTAAAGATATTTTGAAAATACCTGGACCCAGAAGAATTCAGCCTTGGCTTAAGTACCCTGTTTCAAAGAAAATTTACAGTTTTATTTGTGTTTTACCATTATATATTGCATACAGAAAACAAAATTATTTCGATGAACAGAGGATACATTATTTTAACAATAAAAAGCCTCATAAGCCCGCTATATCCCAAAACATTAGCAGGTGGTTTTAAAAAGGTCTAAAAAAAAACCTAGAAGTAGACATGGGGTGTCCTCCGCAGCATTAAGGGTTGGTGCCTCAATCAAAAGTATTATAAAGGCTGCAGGTTGTTCCGAAAAAAGGAACACGTTCAATCGATTTCATAATAAACCTTTAATTTCAAAATATTTCTTAGCTAATTATATTAAGAAATATATTTTAAACACATTATTTAAATTTTAAACCTTGTGGTTTTCTTATTATTATGTAACTTTTTAACTAATATCGCAATATTCTCTAAACAACTACCTGGTGTATCTAATAGGATGTGCCCAATCGAAGTATAATTAAGGATTACACGACTTACCTGTACGCCCTCCCATTTAGATATTCATGTATTTTTCATGCAATTTATTTAAGTACTAGTCAACCCACCCTTGGCGATATTAGTATTTCAGGAAAGCTTTAGAAGTATACTGAAGTACCTAGCAGGCCGGCTGCCCTGGCGGTATGTTTTTCTTATCTCTAAAACTTGCTAAATAATGGGATGTGACCAATCTTATATAATTTGGATTGAACTTCCTTACAGGTAAGTCGTTTAATCCTTAATTATTTCACCATCCCGAAATGAATTTTGAAGATTATTTACCAAATCATTAAACTGTGCAAAATAAATCGCTTTTAATATGTCATGAAACGACACATCGACAATAAAACCTGTTAGAACAGACGTGTGATTTTGAGTTTTGAAAACGGCAATTATCAGTTTTGACAAGGGAGATTTTCACCTGAGCGGGAAATTTTCACTTATAATCTCCCTAGATCTTGAATTATTTCCGAAAATTTGTTCGAGTTGCGAATTTTCTTATAAAAATTCGCAACAGAGAAAAAAAATACGTAGATTAATTCAAGCTTGCGGGAGATTCGGTACGAAAATTTTATACCAAAAATTATTTAAAAAAAATACAAATTTTGACAATTTGGCAAGGGTTTATTTTGCCTTGAGGTTTGTTGTTTTAATATAATTACTTTTTTGACACTTTGAATGTCTGTGTTACCTATATTGTGGCTATACAATTATTCATCTATTATTTTTACAATTTTCTGGTACTCTAGTAAAATATAGTATTAGAGGATAGGGAAAAATAGGCGTCTAAGCACATGTGTTATATTGGACGCTAGGTGTTTTGTATTTCAAATAGTTTGAATTTGTTTTTATTTTTCACTTTCCCTTTGCCTCAGTAAAAAAAACGATTCTCAAAATCTCGAAATGAACACATTTATTCATACTATAATAATCTTTTTTTTGTCTATTTTTATTTCTGAATGGAAATTTTTCCTAATACTCTCTCTCCTGCTTTTTCATACTTCACATTACGTATTTTTACGAGTATTATTGGCGCTTAAAAAATATAGGCATTTCAAGGATTATTTACCTCATACATTTTAAAAGCAGGTCGATTTTCACCTGATTATTCAGCGAAAATTTTATACCAGTTGTTTTAAGCCATCCGATGCCTTGTTTTTGACAGGTTGCTATGGCAACAACCCGATTTTTTCAGAATTTTTTTCGTTCACGTGACCTAGTTGAAAAATTAATAAGTGATCACTTCCTGGCTTGACAGCTGTCACGTGCAGATGTCATAATAACAACAGAGGCGTAGGTACAATTTTCTATTAATTTTATGATATTTTATTTGCGACAACAAAATTTAATATGACGAATAATAATTAATAAACAAAACAAAAAGATATCGGTGAAACGTCATTCCACCAATGCGCTGCAGCAGTCACAGCCAACTTCGCAGATTTTATGTTTCCTACCTAAATACTTACCGCGTTAAATTGTCATTGACTTTGCAAGGGAATAATTAATTTTCCCTTCTCTCCTACTAGAGATATCATAAAATTAATAGAAAATTGTACCTACGCCTCTGTTGTTATTATGACATCTGCACGTGACAGCTGTCAAGCCAGGAAGTGATCACTTATTAATTTTTCAACTAGGTCACGTGAACGAAAAAATTTCTGAAAAAATCGGGTTGTTGCCATAGCAACCTGTCAAAAACAAGGCATCGGATGGCTTAAAACAACTGGTATAAAATTTTCGCTGAATAATCAGGTGAAAATCGACCTGCTTTTAAAATGTATGAGGTAAATAATCCTTGAAATGCCTATATTTTTTAAGCGCCAATAATACTCGTAAAAATACGTAATGTGAAGTATGAAAAAGCAGGAGAGAGAGTATTAGGAAAAATTTCCATTCAGAAATAAAAATAGACATTTAGGTCCCGCAATTGAAAACCCATTTCGATTTAAATTGATGCCGTATCCGCAGGGTTAAATCTGGATCATAAATGATGAAAATAAACGTTTTTTCGATGAGATGCTAACTTTAATTAAAATTTTGGCTAAATAAAATAGGATCAAGTCCAAAAAAAATTTGATCTTATAGGGCAGTACTAACTAAGGCTGACTAAGGTTTAGGAATATGAAACGCATGTCGTTTTTTATCTGATTATGCAGGTTTTTCTTTAAACTTGAGTGAAAAAAAGAGATTGTCGGTGGGTTTGCTTCTGTTCTTTTTAACTAAAAATGCTCCGGTAATTGGTGACTAATGGTAAAGCCATGATGGTAATTTAAGCCTTAAAGTATTTTAGCATAACTAAAGGAGTAACGTTTGTATTTAACCAATTTTTACTATGTTTTTCACATTTTTATGCCATAATTTTGCTTCCATTTTAAAGCTTTCTTTCCATACTTTTCATTTCTACAATAAAACACTCAAATTTTTTAGGTTTTTCACTGTTTTTTAGTGTTCAAAAAAAGTACTGCCAAAAAATATTTTTTCTCTGTTACAATGAAAAATATTAAAAAGAGAGGACAGAATTTTAGAGGTAGATGGAGAGATAATTTAGTGAAGTGCAAAAATATTTAAGGTTCTTGAAGAAAGACAACAGGCAAATGTGAAAAACATAGTAAAAGTTGCTTAAACAAAAACGTTACCCCTTAAATTATGCTAAAATATTTTAAGCCTTTTTACCATTACCTCCCATTACTCAGATTTTTGTATCCCATTTTATTTCTAAAGCAAAAGTCCATATGAGAACAAATACCCACATACATTTCTTCACACTAAACAGAAACGAAATTTGAAATTGTTAATTTATATATTTTTATCAAAGAATAGCTATAGTCGTGGAAATAGGGCTAGTCCTTTTATTTGACCACACTGTAACTCTGGTTACAATACGCAGGTGTATTCTTTATTCAGTTTTAAAGTGTCAGTAGCTTTCAAATGTTTGACTTTGAAGAAAAAAACAAATAAAATTTTGGATTGTTTACTAATTATTTTTAATTGAAAAATTTTAAAAATATATTTTTCGTCGTGTGCAGTTGGTACCATTTTATGAATCCAGGTATTTATGGATCTGATAGAGCAATTTACCTGAGGCAGTTCTTCCAAAAATCTTTCGTGGATTGTTTTCATGGAGACATGCTTTTTCTTGCTGTACATCTTGTAAACTATTTCTCTTACAGTACTTAAAATAAGAGGTATCACTTTGGTTTTGATTGCTATAATCTTTTCTAAAAGGGTTGCTTTGAATTCAGAATCGGAAAGACTCTGCTTTTTTATTGTTCTTAATATAGTTTTTATTGAAATTCCTAAAGTCTACTCTTCTTAAAAGATCTTGGTTTGGGTCGAAGAAAGCACTGGTAGACCTTGATCAGAAATCCTCCTCACCATTTTGCTACACAAAGCATATACCTACGGACTACCCGTAGGTACATATTTTGTGTTTTGCTATAAATTTTTTGACCACTTGTCAAAATATGTGACACTTTTTTAACAATTTGATATACAGGCATATAACTGAAATCTGGGGACAACAATCATTTTTGCTGCCATTTTTTTGTTTTCTTCATAATCATAAAATAAAAAAGGGTGCAAAAAAGATGTTTGGACGAGAACACTGCCATCTTAAATAAAAGAAGCCTATTACATCTCAGTAAACAAGTGCCAATTTCAGTTATTTCAAACGTTCCTTTATTTCAAAGAAAGTAAAATAATATTAAGTCGTATAGTACGACCATAGATCTAATAGACTCATTATAAATGCTAATCCCTTACCCTAACAATCACCTATTGTTCGGGGTGTGAAAGTAAATAAAAAAAGCTGTAAACTTGCTACCATTTCTGAGGATTACAGGTGCGGATTTGAAAATGTGTAATTATTTCTTAATAAGTACCCGTTTTTCGCCGAATTAAAATTTATCAACTCTATGACTAATTACGAAACATTATATCAGTAGGGTTTGATTACGTTACAAATTAATATTCTTAAAATAATTAGGACAGGCTTCAGATACCAAGCCGATTTGTAGTTTTGAAAATCAGTTAGCAGTTGGTGTTTGGTTACAAAAGAAGTTATTTGTTGGTAATTGTGATTGTATGAAAAATGTTTCGTCCGTGGGAGGAACAACCGAGTACGTCACGTGGAGATACGGGGAATAATAGCGTTATAAGAGAAATAAGTGATAAAAAACAATTTAAACGCGATATTTTGTCACTTGATACAAAAAAAGTGATATTTGACGTTTCTACCACCCTTCTTAAACGTGGGTTATCAAAATTTGGTGCAGTGAAGGAAGCGGCAGCTTTAACACAAAGATCGGTAAAAACAGTGTGGCGCGTAGTAAATAAACTTATAGTTGGGAGAAGAAAAAGGAAGGATTCTAATACTTCTAAGAAATTGGACATGGGTGATGTGGATATCATTCGTAGAAAAATATATCAAATGTATAGGGAACAAATGATTCCTACTTAACAAATATTAATTCAAAGATTAAAAAAAGATGATACAGTGTTGCCGTGAGACACTAAGAAAATGTATTTTAAAAAACGGTTTTAGAATAAAAAAATTAATAAACGGCAAGTGATTATGGAATCGGCCCATTTAAAAAAATGGAGGATGGAATATTTAAGTATAGAAAAACTAATGGAGATATTGTTTATCTCGATGAAACTTGGTTTAACACCCATGAAGTTAATCAAAGCAATTTCAGTACAAAACCAGTACTATTGTAATACTTTGGCGGAAGAAATGGACCATACAGTGTTGAGACTTCCTCCTTACCATTGCATGTTTAATCCAATTGAACACATATGGCATGAGCTAAAAGCAGCGGTTAAAAGAAATAATGTTTCACCAACTTTAAATTCTTCTATGGTAGCTTTAGTTAGGTCGGCGGAAAAGAATATTTTAAGTTGAAGTTGGGAAAATTGCGTAGCTCATGTCCACAAAATTGAAAAATCATATGTAAATATAGATCTGCTACCCAGAGAAAAAATTATCATAGACTTTAATGACGACGGTGACAGTGACACTGACTTAAGATAAAATTTGTTAATTTTTTTACTATCCCGTATTTTTTTGTACTATGTATTTATGTACCTGTTAAACTCAATTTTTAACTTAGGTTTGTGTTTTTTATTCTATGAGCAAATATATTTTGTAGGTGTAGCATGTGTCTATTAGTTTAAAATAATTTTTTCATTAAACAAAATTGTTAGACCGAACCGTCAATAAAACACATTATCTTCTTCACCTTTAAGGTAATTCGTGGTAGAAATTCATTGTTCTATACAACTCTAAGTGCGTCCCTGCTTCCATTCGGACACTCGTTGAGTCGCAATAAATGCTTATCGGCCATGAATAATAATGAGTCTCCTAGATCGATGGATATGCAAATATTTCTCATTTTTTTGTCTCTTAGGAATTAACGTATTCCGGTTAATCGTTATTATTTAAACAAGAATTATCGTTATTATTAAACAAGAATGTTTGCGACACTAAGCGACAGTGGACGACAGCGAAAGTGGAGGGGACTGTCACTCGCGACGCGTCGAAGCTCTGAGAAAGAGCCTTCCGAAGGAAAGGAAAATCGCATGTTTTTTTACCCATTACCTGATTAACGGCTGACTTTGACAATTTATTAACAGCCCTATATAAGAAGCACATTAATTGCTGCTATGAAAATAATATTAGACCTTTCATCCTTTGATAATATTATTAAAGCGGAGACTAGAATCGAATGGGCGCTTACAGGGATGCAACGGAAATTGTTACCTGAAAATGAAAATGCAAAGCTGATAATATAATATCCGAGAATAAATACACGCAAACCTAACTTTTGGGAAAACATAACAGAAAACTCACTAGTCTAGAATGGAAAGTTAGTTAGTTAGTCAGTTAGTATAATTTAATTGGCGTATGCCAAATAAATATTTAATTGGGTCAAATATTTCTTTTTCCGTGTATAGTGATTCTAATACATATTTGAGTACAAAAACCTGGAAAACACTGAAAAAATGGTATTCTATATTTAAGAATAGCTCTATTCGAACAACTATTTGTTTATTATGGGGGCCGCCGTAGACTAATGAACAGCGTCTTGGACTGCGGATCGGAACATTGCAGTATCGCATCTCGTCAAGTACACATTTCTTCAAACAACATCGAACGAGATTCTACGAGGTGGTTGGTGGCCACCCACTTCTCAGCAGCTATGTGGTCGAGGGTGTGTCTAGATTAGTGATGTAAAAACAGTGCCTACTCGTTACAAAGTACCGGGTATTTGCCAAATAAGGAAAGTACTGATTCCTTGTTGTCCAAAGTACTCGTTACTTTTTTTATACCTGCAGAATATAGGCACTACAGAATGTAGTGCTTAAAATTGTAAAATACTGTCTTGACAAAAAGTAACTATTATCTTATTTTCGTTAGGTCTTTGGTAAGCATAACCAGACAAATAGATAAAATATCCATTAGAGTTAAGTTCATTTTTAATTTAAAGTTTGGTTTTTTGTTTTGTCAGACTATATTATATTTTATATTTTTTCTTTTGGTTTGATGTAATAATAAAGAAGTTTTTTTTACGTTTAGTAAAACCTGTTCTCTGATAATGTTTTTGTAAATAAAAATATTTAGTAACTAGATACTGAAAACTATTACCCTTACCTTTTAAATACCCATTCGTTTAAGCCTATGTTTGATTGCTATGTAAATTAAACTAATAATACCGAAAGTACCTAGTACCGAATAGGTACACGTATTTAACAGTAACTAAAGTTTACAACAGTAGTAACAACAACGATGTAGAAGCAGGTTGACCGGAGAAATTGTCGGATTCACATGGTGGACGGCCGGAGCTGTTTTCTTTTTGTAGCGGTTACGGTTAACCTTGGTCCTAAAATTTCCCAGAAGTATAAGCAAAATAAGGAGACCTCGATTGTATAATATCTTCGAATATTGTTTAAATTTACAGATAATTGCTTATGCTTACATGTGTATATAATCAAAAGTTTTTAATTTTTATGAATTTCCGGATTATACTTTAATTTTAATAAAAATCAAAACAAATCGAACGTATATTTAAACTAATCGTTGACCAAGCGCTCGTGACAACTCGTGATCGGCTTTGGAGCGTCCTAAAACTGATCTGTGACGTCATTGGTCTGGGGCCTAATTTTTAATTCACTCGACTTTTAGTCGTATACGAATCACATTGTAGCGAACAATTATCGAAGGAAGAGTCAATTTTTACTAATACCAAATATGCCCACAAATTCTAAGTCGTATGCACAATAGACACTTAAATTTAATTTTCAGTTTTATCAGCATTCGTATCCTTACCTCTATCGAATCGACCAGTCAAGCAAGTGCACTTTTAAAATCATGGCGAATGCGTGACAGCTGCAACTGATGAAATGCACGAAAACCTCGTTAGATACGATCACGGAGTCGTAACGTTACGACCATCCCTGCGTACGATGTTTTCAGGCATTTAATCAACTGGAGCTGTCACGCATTCGCCATTTGATTAAAAGTACCACTGCTCCATAGGTCGACTTGATAGAGATAAGGATACGAATGCTGATAAAACCGAAAATTAACTTTTGCACTGCGATTTACTAAGATCTGAAATAGTACCCCCCACATGTCTAAATATTTACACCTGTGAGGGTTACTAAATTTTAAAACCAATTTTCAAAAAACACTTACCCATACAGAAAAGACAAAAAGTTAATGATTATTTTTTATTTTTATTGGAAAATACCACTGAAAAAGTGGTTTTTTGTCAAAATATACCAAATATACAAACAGAAATAAAATTAAAATATTGAGTTTATCTAAAAGCTTAATCATCAAAGATGAAAGATCGCACTCAAAGGTCTCAACTCTGCAGCACCGAACAGTTCGTTGAGGCGACATGACTCCTTTGTGAACGCATCAGTGGGATTCAGGTCTGTTTTTAGCCGCATTTTTTTTCATGACCTACTTTGATGAAATATTTTTATTTGTGGTTTGCGATTGCGATGGGTTTGTGTTTGTAAAGTTTTTTCATACTTTTGATAGATAAAACTTTCTTTTAAATAAGCAGAAAGTTAATCAATTCTTATTTTATGATTACATATCGAAATGGTTTTGTGACAGTGAGTATTAATCGCGAAAGTCAATAAACAAGGGTAAGTTTTAATAAAAGTCAATTTTAATTTACTCAACAGAGTGTTTACCATTTAGATCCCCCCCTAGGGTTAAAAAAAACTTCTTTTAAATAGAAATTTTCTTCTTAAATGCAACAAAAGATTGTGCTAAGATGATTCTTCACTAAAAAAACAATTAAAATTATTCCTATAAATCAAACTATGTTCAAAACTCAAGGAGGTTGGTATAAAATGCTTAAAACCCACAATTTTACTTAAACTTAGGACCTGTCTAAAATAGGCTAAACCCTTTTAGTAAATCCCACTGTAACTGTCTAATATTTAATTAAAATAAAACCAAAATGTAAATGTTGCATTTTTGCCGGAAAAAATAGGAGGGTTCTTGACGCTTAGATGTAGTTTTCGCTCGAATTTACATCGAGTGTCAAAACTTGCGAAAAAAACCCATCACAAACATCAAATTGTAATTTTACGGCGAATTTAATTTCATATTACAGAATTAAGTTAATAAGTGGATAAGAGAAAATGTACTCCTTTTTTATACTACTGAAACTCGAGTGATTCAATAATTAGACCCCTGATCCCGGGCAATCTCTGAGCAATTTGTTAGGAGGATAATCAAAAACGCTATTAAACAGCCCTCACCTTGCATTTTTTGAAAAAAGCCGTATCGATAATAACTCTCCCACAGGTTGCCTAGAAAAATGCAGAGCCAAAAACTCTTCTGGGCCCTTATTCTTGAGCGGGAAATGACTTGGATATGTATCGAATGATCCCACGTCGAACGCAGTTCGTATTTTTGAGCGGTGATCGCTCATTTCATTCTATCAAAAATTGGGTGTTCGCGCTCCCCGACTCCAAAGCCAGGGATCGGTCCCATTTCTCCGGAAAGCATGTGCGTAAATGTATACTTTTCAATCTAAAATTTTAAAGAGATTTCAAGAGAAAGGATCTCTTTTTCGAGGGATGGTATCATTCTCCGGTATTGATCCCTTCTCTTGATGGATCGATCCTTCTCTTGAGATTCAAGTATTCGGCCCCTGGGCGGGAGCAGACTGCATGAGGCAAGCGCAGTAGATTTTTTGCCTTTGGCTTTGCCCAGGGCCAACCCTGATTTTTAAATTAGTTTCTCAAAATTATTATTTACTTTTCACGTGGCAAACGCGGCAAATCGAACTTTTTTTTTCGTTGGCTCTGCCCAAGTTCAATACAGCCCGAAAACGGGTATCGTAATAATAAGCTTACATTAAAAATGCAATTTTGGAGTTGATTTAACCTAAAATCGTAAATATCAAATTTTTCAGAAAATTGCAGTAAAAAATGCATTTTTTGATTCAAAATTAAACTAAAATTGTAAATGTCCAAATTAAGAAATCTGAGTCTCCTTGGCTCACTGATGCCATTAAATTGCTTTCATGTCAACGGGATAGAGCTTTTCTCAAGTACAAAAAAAATTCACAACCGCATACCGATGAGCTTTATAAGACCTTGCGTAACGAAGTCAACTATGCTATTAACAGAGAGAAGAAAGCTTATTTGGAATACAGACTGCACACAACAAATAAAAAAACTTTGTGGAAAGACCTTAAAAAACTGGATATATATGGATGTACTAGTAGGTCTTGTATTCCAGAACAGCTTTCCAATCCTGAAAAAATCAATGAATTCTTTTTAAACGTTGCTTAATCGCCCAGTCCACCTGATCAAAATTTAATTAATTTTTTTGAAAATAATTGCCTTGATTCTTAAACTTAGCACAGTAACGGAAAATCAGATTTATCGAGCGGTTATTTCAATTAAATCCAAGGCTATAGGAGTGGATGGAATTAGCATTGAAATGTTGTTACGAAGTTGTCCTCTTATTTTACCTGTAATAAAGCACATCTTTAACTTTTGCTTGTTACTTAACGTTTATTATATTTTGGGGAAAAAATCAAATGTCATTCCATTACCCAAACTGAATAATCCAGAAAATTATGGAACAGCAACTTAGAGTTTTTGTTGATCAAAACGGTTTACTACCAGAAAATCAATCGGGGTTCCGAAAAAATCAAAGTTGTTCTAGCGCCTTGGCACAGGTAACTGACGATCTAATAAAGAGTGTTAACGAAAATAAAATGACTGTTTTGGTACTTTTAGATTATTCAAAAACTTTTAATAGAATCAATCATACTTTACTACTCGCGTTGTGTAATTTTTTAGGCTCTTCGAATGAAGCGAAAGGTACTATCAGGAGCTATTTATTCGGACGCACTCAAGCACTTAAAATTCAAAAAGATCAATACTCTAGTTACCCAGTGGTTCCTTGTGGCGTGCCACAAGGTTTGGTGTTGGGCCCTCTATTTTTTACGTTGTATACCTCACAATTTTACAAAGTATTTTCTTGCTCACTACTACGCTGACGATTCGGAATATTTAGTTTTCCCGAAAAAGAACTAGAAAATGCTTGCCAAAAAATTAATGCAGACCTTTAGAATATTGTTGAACTTTCAAACAGCTCTTGCTTGTCCATTAATGCAAAGAAATCTATTACTTTATTCGTTCGAAAGGTGGCACAAAAGCGATGTCTTGACAGCATAAACATTGAAATTGATGGTTAAAAACTAGAGATTTCTGACACTGCAAAAAACTTGGGATTGGTTCTAGACTCATCCCTTAATTTTGAAAGTCACGTAACTACTCCAATTAAGAGAGGATATACAAATAAGCAAAAAAAGTATTATGTGAATCCATCGTCTTGTCTCATCTTAATTATTGTGACGTAGTTTTTGGCCTGTGCATTAGCAAGTCTGATAAAAGAAAGCTTTAGCTTCTACAAAATTCATGTGTCAGATTAGTATGTGGGCTCCGTAGACGCGACCATATCTCAAAGACCCGTAAACAGCTTGGATAGCTCAGTATGGAGCAAAGAATACATCTGCATCACAAATTAATTACCAAAAAAGAACCTATTTATTTGTTTAAAAAGATTTCATTTATGCATAACGTACACAATCGCAACACGCATTACAAAAATAAAATCTGTGTTCTCAAATATAAAACCAACATTTATCCAGGTTCCTTCTCATATTGTATAGCTAAAATTTACAACAAAATTCCAGACAATCTAAAAAATTTAAGTGCATTTGGCTTTAAAAAAACTGAAAAACTATTTACTTCAGAGCAAATAACAATAAAATTTACTCACTCATTTTCGTTATTATACTTCGATTGGGCACATCCTATTAGATACACCAGGTAGTGATACTTCGTAGCACGCCATACGCAAGTTTTAGAGATAAGAAAAACATACCGCCATGGCAGCCTACCTGATCTCTGCTAGGTACTTCAGTATACTTCTTGCGCTGTCATGCGACTAGTGAAGACGGTATCGCCCGCGCGAATTGTGAAAATACGCTTTTAAAGGAAAAAAATCTAACAAAGAGAAAACGTGAAAAGCAAATGGATTACCTAAAGAAGAAAATGAGGAACCTGAAAAAGGAAATGAAGAGGGAGTGTTCAAGATATAGGCAAACTGTCAGTTTTTAAACAATGGAGTGAGACAAATATTATGCTTTTGGCTAATATTTTTTGGCATGGGTTTGTTTATTCTGTAAACACACATTTGTTTTTATTACACATAAAAACTTAAACCCTGCATAGTTTCTGACTTATGCCCGCTAAATTAGTCTCAATAAAAAACTCCATATGTTTACTTACTAGCACGTCGCTTTTCATATATATATATGTGATGACGAATCTGACAGAACGAATAAAATGTCGAAAAAATCTAACAAAAGAAAACGTGAAAAGCAAATGGATTACCCAAAGAAGAAAATGAGGAAACTGGGAAAGGAAAGAAAACGGAAGCGTCCTGATTCAAGTAAGTAAGGCTCATTTTAAACATTGGAGTGAGACAAATATTAAGCTATTAGCTAATATTTTTTGGCATGGGTTTGTGTATTCTGTGAACACGCATTTGTTTTTATGACTCATAAAAACTTAAACCCTGCATAGTTTTTGACTTATGCGCGCCATATTAGTCTCAATAAAAAAACTCCTTAATTTTAATAAAATCCCTTTCCAAAATATCACATTTTAATTTCCAGAATAATTATTATAACAAAAACCCTTCACCCGTCGTAATTTAACAAAAATTCTTGACCGAATTTTTCATGTGGCCGGAGTATGACTATGAATTTTGTGCCCAGCGCGCTATATCGCATGCTCCCGATGCATGGTTTACTCACCCGGGTGTCCAACTTTATAAGTAGATTATAATATGTTTACTTAAAAAACTATTATTAGCACATCGTTTTTCATATTATTATATGTGACGACGAATCTAACAGTTCCTCAACTCGTCAGACACTAGTAGTTCCTCGAACTCTAGCATAGACAGGCACCCTTTAGAAAGTATATTAGGGGAGAAAGATATATCAGCAGAGCTAGCTTGCAGATAGAAGAAGCATCTTTCTATGGGAATATATAGATAAGGAAACTAAAAATTTTTCTCTAATTTGGCCTAAACAAAAAAAGGGAGAGATGAAGCACTTGATGAAGATCTTTTGGGTTTTGCCGAATCGGCGCAATTGTTTTGCATTGTCCACAATATTGTTTCATGCAAAAATATAAAAATCTGCTGCTGCGCAAAATCCAGATCTTTTCCTTTTTAGCGAACGTTTTGCCGAAAATTGCAAAAAAAAGGCGCCGAGAGGAAATATTAGAGCTAAACATTGAAAGAACGTATTTCTGTGGAATATTTTTTTTTCAGAAGAGTGGAATCAAATAACTCAAAATAAATGAGCTTTGAGTTGGACAAAAGGTTACAACATTCCCTTTGTGGACAAACCTTTTCAAGTTTTCACACCCCAAAACATCAAAATTTACCAAAAATGAGTTAAAAATTTATTCGAAAAGCATACAACATTTATAAGTTGGAGCAGTTAAAACTGTTAGTAACTGCCAAGTTAGTTTTTGTTAAGCTATTTTTTAAGAAAGAACGATAACGAAATTTTAGGTTTATCTTTAATCCTAGAAACCTACATAAATTTCTTTCGCACACCTCATTTTCAACTGGAAGATATTAGAGAACTTATTTACTAAAAACTGCTTCCAAAAATATTGAAGATTTTCTTTTTAAAACAAAAGTTGAATTCCAATTTTTACCATTCGGTCTAGCCACTGCACTTTTTTGTTCCACCCTTTCAGGCCTATTTCTCTTATCTAAAAGATTAGGTTTTTTATTAACAATTAAAAAACCATACACGACCGACTCAAGAAATACAATTTTTAGCATTTATCCTTAATGCAAAAAAGATGTGGATATATATCGCACAAAAAAGAATAACAAAAATAAAAACAGGCATTAAGATTATTCAAAGAAAAAAAAAATAACAATTAAAGAGGTTTCGCAAATTATAGGAAGGCTAGCCTCGGTTTGTACAGAGTATGGCTTGTTGTACGTAAAAACCCTTGAGCGAGAAAAATATCGTGGCTTAAAGGCTAACAGGAACAACTATAACAAAAAGATGCTTGTTAGGTTTTTAGTTAAAAATGAACTTGAGTGGTGGTTAAAGCACATACTATTTTACAGCCTAATTATAACATTAAGATTTTCTCCGATGCATACAAATTGGGAGGGGGGCGTGTTGTAATGGAAAGCAAGCAAAGTAAAAGGTTTTTTTTGGCAACAAGGTGAACAGGAGAAACCCATAAACATTCTTGAAATGAAGGCAGCTTTTTATGGCTTAACAAGCTTTGTAAAAATTTTTAAAAAATTGTCATATTTTACTAAGAATTGATTTCTATTGGGAGAATGATGTGGTAGTGAGCTTAGGTATATTTTTTGTATTTGTCACGTACATAAATACGTTGGATAATCATATAGCGACCAAGAAATCTGGTATGAAAATTGTATATTTATTTGCAAGCTATCTGAAAAAAAAAGGCCATGGGTTGGTGTCGTGGCTTCCAGTGGATGCATTCATAATGAATTAGAAAAACCTTAATTCTTATACATTTCCTCCTTCCACACTGTTTCCAAAAATGTAAAAAAAAAGAAAAAAATGAAAACGATAATGCGATATGTCTGGTGGTTTGTTCTATCTGGAGAACTCAAGCAGGGTATGTCAAATTAGAATCCATGATTCGCTTAAAAGTTATCGGTTTAAATCCGAAAGGTGATTTACTCTTATCCTCGTTTAGGGAACCCCACCCACTATGAAAGAATTTTGCCCTGGGGGTAGCAATCTTATCAAGTTGCCCTATAGTAAAAGGAGCGTTTGGGAGGATGCAATTTATTTTTTCCAAATGATGGAAGTTTTGCGACAATAATATTGAGACATTCTTGCAGCCTAATGTAAATCAAGTTGTATCCGTTTTAGAAACAGAATCTCAAAATACTGGGAAATATTGAACTCTTAACATACATAGGTCTGCCTTAAATTTAATTTGCTAGCAGAAAAATCAGAAATGGTAGATAGGTTTATGAAACGCATTTTTAAGCTGCGCCCTCAGTTTCCGAAATATAAACTTGGTATCCGGAACCAGTGTTACCTTATATAGGTAAATTATACCCTTTGGTAAATTTAACATTCGGGTTATTAACTATAAAAATGGTACTTCTTTTGACTTTTTGTTCTGCTCAAAGAGTTCAGACATTTCTCTAAGTTAAGTAACATCAAGGCTAACGAAAAGGGCATAGAAATAATTCTTAAAGATATTTTAAAAATATCTGGACCCAGAAGAATTCAGCCTTGGCATAGGTTTCCTTTTTCAAAGAAAATTAACAGTTCTATTTGTGTTTTACCATTATATATTGCATACAGAAAACAAAACTATTTTGAGGAATAGAGGATACACTTATTTTAACAATTAAAAAGCCTCATAAGCCCGTTACATCCCAAAGCATTAGCAGGTGGATTTAAAAAGGTCTAAAAAACTCAGAAATAGAATGAAATTTTAAAGGACATGGGCACAAAACATGGGTGTCTTTCGCAGCATTAAGGGTCGGTGCATCAATCAAAAGTATTATAAAGGCTGCGGGATGTTCCGAAAAAAAGAAAATCGTTCAATCGATTTTATAAGAAACCTTTAATTTGAAAAGATTTCTTAGCTAATTATCGAGCTAATTATATTAAGAAATATATTTTAAACACATTTAAATTTTAAACCTTGTGGTTTCCTTAATATTATTGAACTTTTTAACTTATATATAAACCATATTCTCTAAACAACTACCTGGTGTATCTAATGGGATGTGCCCAATCGAAGTATAATTAAGGATTAAACGACTTACCTGTAAAGAAGTTCAATCCAAATTATACCAGATTGGTCATATCCTATTAGACGCCCTCCCATTTATATATTCATGTATTTTTCATGCAATTTATTTAAGTACTAGTCAACCCGCCCTTGGCGATCTTAGTATTTCAGGAAAGCTTTAGAAGTATACTGAAGTACCTAGCAGAGATCAGGTAGGCTGCCATGGCGGTATGTTTTTCTTATCTCTAAAACTTGCGTATGACGTGCTACGAAGTATCACTACCTGGTGTATCTAATAGGATGTAACCAATCTCGTATAATTTGGATTGAACTTCCTTACAGGTAAGTCGTTTAATCCTTAACTATTTGTTATTTATTCTATCAATTTTTATTGTTTTTAATTATATGGTTTTAAGGCAACACTAAATTTTTATACTTTATTGATCGGTATCGGTCACTTACAGTTATAGAATTTTAAGAAGATGAACAAAACTATCTTCGTGGTATTCATTCTTCCCTTCTATTAAAATAGTTTTTTTTGTACTAAATGTATCTATATTATTTTTTTTAAATTCAAATCTTGTAAGAAAAGGTTAAATTCATTACTTTTAAGTTTTCAAACTCGAGGTTAAGTGGAAGAGCGCTGCCCCTTTATTGGTTCCATAAGAAGGTGCGAACTTTGCCTTTTGTCGTTATTTTTTTTTATATATATATTTTAAAAACTGTTAAATTTAAAGTTTATAATGTAATTTATGCTTAATTATATATAAATCATTTATTTAGTGAAGACTAATATTTTACATTACACTAATTACATACAGTTATTACTAGATAATAAAACAGTGTATAGTGTGTTAAATAATAATTATCAGATAATTTAATATGTAATATATTATAATATATTACCGTCATTCTATACAACTTAAAATCTCCAAATCAAGTAAAATAATATTTTAGTATTGGTATTTTTGTTAAAAAATTTTTAGTTCACAAAAAAGGTTTTTCTCTAAAATAAAAATATTTTTTGAGCCGACGATAAAAACACAAAATTTTAATATATATTATGTAGATAAATAGAACAAAAACAAATTTAAAAAAAGAACATTGAAACGTATTTTGACAATTCATAAAACAACCGAAGAAACCTATACTCTCTACTTAGATATTGATTTCATTGAACAGGAATTTTCCTAAAATACAGAGAGTTTTGAGACCTTTCCTGTTCAACTTTTTAGCGACAATAAAAAACACATAACATATGATAATAATAAATATGTCAATGGTTTCAAAGCGCAGCAGGCAAAAATTTTTTAGAAAATTAAACTACAAATGCCATTTTTAGCACAAAATTAAACTAATACGGTAAATATCAAAGGTGTTAGCGCCGCAATTTATGTTCTACTTTTGATTTTCTAAATGTTTTCATAAAAAATTTAAAGCCAAGGTAGGGTGGGTCACCTACCCCCTATTCCCCTGAAATCCGCGCTTGAGTAACTACGTATAATTTTTTCAGTTATAAAAACAGATAACAAACAAACCACAAACAAACTCTAATAACTAAATACTTTTTTTTAAGGTTTAAGAAGCTTTTTAAGTTGAAACATTGCCTTTTATATTGCGTATCTCAAACATAATATGCCTATCTCAAAAAAAAACTTGTTCCGGTTTTTTTGGGCAAACCGGCCAATGACTCGCTCAATGTAAATTTCAATATGTCTGTTGATATGAATGATATGCAGCAATGCTAAGCCCGTCAGACGAATTTCCGTCATAGTGTTTTTAGGTACTTATGTTTTCAATCTTCTTTCTGACGAAGCGCTCATTACTTACTGGCAAACATCCAACGGAAAAACATCGCCACACACACAGTAGGCTTTTGCCTACTTCTGACCAATATTGTTTCCAAATACTGGACTTCTCCCAATAAAAGACTTAAGTTAATTTTACCTTAATTTTGGCTTCACGTTGTATAAAACTTGGCGTGAATATGTTCAGTTCAAAAATATTTTTTTATGTCCGAAATGATTTTTTTTAAAACTGGTTTATAAATAGAAACTCTATAATACTGTTCTGTATTTAATTTTTAAATGGCTTCATGGAAACCGAAAAGTGATGTACAAGAAGCTAGCAGAGCAACTTGCGATTTTTTTATTAAAATCCATATAACTAATTAGAGCTAATTTAGTGCTAATTTTGTTCCGACAAAAAAATTTTAGAGCTTGCGTTTTTTAAAAGTTAGCGCATGCGCTGCTAGGTTTAAGTCAGCAGCGCATGCGATTACAGGCTAATGAAGAGAATTCAGATAACAAAGATAACTACATAATTAGAGCTAATTTAGTGCTCCATAGTTTCATAAATATTTTTTTAAATATATAATAAGTTTACTTAACACTAACATAACTATTGAAGCCGGGAAAGTACTGAATTTATATTTTATAAAAAAAATGTGCAGCTCGTTTTAACTCGAAAAGTCGCATGAATCACTACAACCAATTTAGGCATTTGATTTTAAGTCTATCTCATTTGGAAATCAAAATTCTTGATATCCACTTTATTAAATTAAAACTATAAGAATTATTGAAATATGTTAAGGCACTAATTTTCTAACGCCTTAAAAAATTTAGATCTTGCTGTTTTGAAAATATAGAGCCTGCGCTGCTAGCTTCTGTGGTAGCTAGCAGCTCAAATGATGGTGGGCAAACCAAAAGAGGTTTAATACCAAAAGTCACATGAATTATTAGAACTCATACTCCTCGGGAAAATTTCCCTATGGGAAAATTTCCCTATATCAGAATATAATATTTGTACACTGAAAGAAAAAACTGGATAGAATCAACCAGAATCCTTGGGGGGCCATTATAGTATCTCATAATTATATGGTAAAAACATTACTTTTCTCGATTAAAGAGCAAGGGACGTAAAAAGCATGTATATAAAATAAGTTAGGGTGAGTTTGTAAATTCATCAGATTTTTTTCATCGGTTTTTTGACAAATATGACGTTAATCTGACATTCGATGTAGTTGAGTTCGATAAGGTATAGAATATTAAAAAAAACGCGATAAAAATCAGTCAGAATATAGCTTTTTAGAAAAAAACCCATGTATTAGAATAAAGACGAACGAAAAATCCTCTTAGGGCTTAGGATATGGCGAGGATAAAACTTATGTCCATCTTATACCAGCCCAAATTGAAGATTTATTTATCTCCTTATGCTGGGTTTGTACAATAAATAAAATAAAACAAGAAATAAGAATTAGCCCTGCGATTGGTCAAACTTGATCATGTGATCACAAATATGGTTTTTTTATTGCGTGTTATTATTCTTATATTATTTTATTTGGCTGTATAAATCCAGCATTAGTCCTCTAAAACTGTCTTTCAAATAGTTTTAACGCGACTTCTTATAAAGTCGGCAATCTTTATTAAAAAAAGAATAAAAAAAATTGAAAACAAAATAATAACAAAAAACCACTGACTAAATGACGTTAATGACATTCATCGGGAAGGCTCAATTGGTAAATTGGTGGAATCAATCGGGTCATTTAATAATCCGATGAATGGCACTAAGAATCATAGATGAATTTACAAACTTAATTGTTTTCATCGGTGAGCCTATCGGTGAATTTACAAACTCGCCCATATAAGTCTCCGTCATTTCTTTCCAAGAATCCAGATTAGTTGTGTACATCAAAATATATTTAATAATAATTAATTTAGGCCCAATTTTATAATTCAGAATGATTAAATAACTACATTTAAAATTTAACAAAACTGAATTTTAATGCATATTTCGCAGAAACTGTGCTAAATTATTTTGCGCGGCTTTCAATAATTAATTAGATTAAATAATATTCAGAGCGATAATTTCGTAATGGCATCACATTTAGGTTAATAGAGAATTATTTAAATAAAAATACAAAAGGACGTGTGATCGTTAGACCAAAGTTTAAAAATACACGCTACAAATCTTCAGAAGATATATTTCCTGTTTTCATGCTGACCAGTTATATTTGCTTTTAATATCCGGAAAAACCTCTAAAAATACCTCAACAAAGTCACATTTATATACCCCATTTTTCATTCTTTCCCATTAGGTAACTTCTTGTTACATTTATTTAAAAAAAAAGTTAAAGTAACGTAAATACAGGGTGAATCATAAGTTGAGACTTATTTTTTAACTATACCCGCACAACTTAAAAATTAAATAATTTTTCAAAAAGCTTAATAGTTGTAATTATTTTACACCAATTTTTTTTATCATGTTAAACTACGGCCCTGTTTTTAATCAAGAGCATCCTATAATAAAATAATATAAAAATAAATTTATTAACTGATATTAGTGTACGGTGAGTGCTCCTAAACTTTGAACTTTTGCTTTAATATTAGGTATAGGAAAATCCGAAGACCATTTCGATAAAGAAAGATATTTTTTGTTTCATTTCAAACCAATAAAATCTGTTTTACATGACCGTATATGTATAGCGATATTCGATTCTGTTCACAAAGCCGCGCCGCCGTCGCGCCGCCACGGCGCTGAGCACGAATATTCGAATACGTCAGTTAAAAACGTGGCTGAAGTTGGAAAGAGATTGAGATTTAGATTTGCGAAAATTACAGTGGACCAAGTAAGTAGTAAATATGAGTCAAAAAAATATTATTTGCGGTGATTTTTTTTACGAAAAAGTTTTTAGCAAAAAAATTAAAGCTTTGTGAACCTGTATTATGGCCTTTTAACCCCTATTCAATACGAAATTTCCAAAAAAACCCTATTAAAAAAATAAAATAAATTGAAATTCTGGAGTTTTTAATGTTGACGTCAGTTAATTCTTTCAACTGTATTTGAACTGTATTGCACCTTTTAAAAATATACATCTCAACAACACAACGTCTTCAACAACCCTCAAAACAACCCCCAAAGCAAACAATTATTAAAAAGAGATAATTCTGCAGTTTCCAATCTTGATGTTGTTAGGTCATTCGTTTAAGAAAATTTAAAAGACATCTTTGTGTCATTTTTAAAAATATATTACGTAACTACCCTACAGCTTCGAGAAACCTCAAAACAGCCCCAAACTAAAGAATGGTGAAAAAAATTAAAATTCTGCAGTTTTCAATCCTGACGTTGTCAGGTGATTTGTTTAACTGAATTTAAACGTCCTCTTCGTGCCTTTTTTAACAATATATAACTCAACTACCACGCAGCTTCGAAACCCGTTAAAACCACCCCTAGACCAAAAAATATCTAAAAAAATTAAAATTCTGCAGTTTTCAATTCAGACGTTGCCAGGTCACTTGCTCAACTGAATTTAAAAGACCTATTTGTGCTCTTTTTAGCAATATATAACTCAACTACCCCACGGCTTCGAGACACCTCAAAACAACCCCTAAACTAAAAAATTGTTAAAAAAATTAAAATTCTGCAGTTTTTAATCTAAACGTTGTCCGGTCACTTGCTCAACTGAATTTAAAAGACCTCTTCGCGCTCTTTTTAACAATATATAACTCAACCACCCTACAGCTTCGAGACACTTCAAAGCAACCCCTAAACTAAAAAATTGTTAAAAATATTAAAATTCTGCAGTTTTCAATATAACCGTCGTCCGGTCACTTGTTTAACTGAATTTAAAAGACGTCTTTGTGCTCTTTTTTACAATATATAACTCAACTACCCTGCAGCTTCGAGAAACCTCAAAACCACCCCTAACCCAAAAAATATCTAAAAAAATTAAAATTCTGCAGTTTTCAATCCAGACGTTGCCATGTCACTTGCTCAACTGAATTTAAAATACCTCTTTGTGATCTTTTTAGCAATATATACGTCAACTACCATACAGCTTCGAAACACCTCAAAACAGCCCCTAAACTAAAAAAATGGTTATCAAAATTAAATTCGTGCAGTTTTCAATTCAGACATTGTCCTTTCACTTGCTCAACTGAATTTAAAAGACCTCTTTGTGCTCTTTTCAGCAATATACAGTCCAACTACCCTACGGCTTTGAGACACCTCAAAACAACCCCTAAACTAAAATATAGTTAAAAAAGATAAAATTCTGCAGTTTTCAATCCAGACGTTGTCCGGTCACTTGCTTAACTGAATTTAGACCTCTTTATGCTCTTTTTAGCAATGTATAACTCAACTACCCTTCAGCTTCGAGACACCTCAAAACAACCCCTAAAATAAAAAATAGTTACAAAAATGAAAATTCTGCAGTTTTCAACGCAAACGTTGTCCGGTCACCTGCTCAACTGAGTTTAAAAGAACTTTTTGTGCTCTTTTTAGCAATATATAATTCAACTATCCTACAGCTTCGAGACACCTCAAAACAACCTCTAAACTAAACAATGGTTAACAAAATCAAAATTCTGCAGTTTTCGATTCTGACTTTGTTAGGTGATTTGTTCAACTAAATTTAAAAGGCCTCTTTGTGCCTTTTGAACAGTATATAACTCAATTACCATGCATCTTTGAAACCTCTCAAAACCACCCCTAAACCAAAAACGAGCGGCTAAATTAGTGCTTTCTTTTGACAAGCAATGGTTTAAAGAACAACAGCTCATGCAGTGGGTGATTTAAAAACGCGAATAAAAAAAGCACAGTTTTGCCGCGACTTTTGAATACTATCTTTTTACACCCAAATAATATAAATATCTCCCGCTTCGAGAACCTTTAAGAAAACTGCTACTTTCCGAACGTGGAAAAGTAAGGTACTCGTAAGTGAAATATTGTACTTAACCCATGCAAAAAGTGGTATTACCGCCTTTGACGATATCACGTACTTGTTAGGTAAATTACTATTTTCTGCACAGAATGATGTATTACTGAACAACTACCAACCACCTTGCTATCGGGCAAGTTAAGTCAAAAAACGTAAAAATTATTAAACAAAACTGCGGTTTATCAGCATTACGTTGCCGTTGCCCATCAAAGATCAAAGTATGATAAAATAATATCTGTTTAGGTCCGCGTTTTTAAAACCCCTATCCGCCACCCGGGAAAGCGTCTGATGGGAAACAGAAAAACTCCTCACGCATAACGCATAACATTAAAAATGACACAAAGAGGCCTGTTAAATTCAGTTAAACAAATCACCTGACAACGTCACGATTTAAAAGTGCAAAATTTTAAAATTTTTAACCATTTTTTAGTTTAGGGGTTGTTTTGAGGTGTCTCGAAGCTGTAGGGTAGTTAAGTGATATATTGTTAAAAAGGGCACAAAGAGATCTTTTAAATTCAGTTGAGCAAGTGAACGGACAACGTCTGGATTGAAAACTGCAGAATTTTAATTTTATTAACCATTTTTTAGTTTAGGGGTTGTTTTGAGGTGTCTTGAAGCTGTAGGGTAGTTGAGTTATATATTGCTAAACAGAGCACAAAGAGGTCTTTTAAATTCAGTTGAGCAAGTGAACTAGCAACGTCTGGATTTAAAACTGCAGAATTTAAATTTTTTTAGATATTTTTTGGTTTAGGGGTGGTTTTGAGGGGTTTTGAATGGTAGTTCAGTTTATATTTTTAAAAAGAGCACAAAGAGTTCTTTTAAATTCAGTTGAGCAAGTGAACAGACAACGTCTGTATAGAAAACTGCAGAAGTTTAATTGTTTTAACAATTTATTAGTTTAGGGTTTGTTTTGAGATGTCTCGAAGCTGTAGGGTAGTTGAGTTATATATTATTAAAAATAGCACAAAGAGGTCTTTTAAATTCAGTTAAGCAAGTGAACGGACAACATCTGGATTGAAAACTGAAGGATAACCATTTTTTAGTTTAGGGGTTGTTTTGAGGTTTCTTGAAGATGTAGGGTAGTTGAGTTATATATTGCTAAAAAGAGCACAAAGACGCCTTTTAAAATCAGTTGAACAAGAGACCTAACAGCGTCTGGATTGAAAACTGCAGAATTTTAAATTTTTTAGATATTTTTTGGTTTAGGGGTGGTTTTGAGGCGTTTCGAAGCTGCATGGTAGTTGAGTTATATATTTTTAAAAAGGGCAGAAAGAGGCATTTTAAAGTCAGTTAAACAAATCACCTGGCAATGTCAGGATTGAAAACTGCAGAATTTTCATTTTTTTTCACCATTCTTTAGTTTAGGGCTGTTTTGAGGTTTCTCGAAGCTGCGGGGTAGTTAAGTAATATATTTTTAAAAATGGCACAAAGATTTCTTTTATATTTTGTTAAACGAAGGATCCAACATCATCAAGATTGGAAACTGCAGAATTCTCTCTTTGTAATAATTGTTTGCTTTAGGGGTTGTTTTGAGGGTTGTTGAAGACGTTGTGTAGTTTTACAAAGTACATAAAAAGGTCTTTCAAATATAGTTTGAAGATTTAGCTGACAACGTCAAGATTAAAAACTCCAGAATTTCAATTTATTTAATTTTTTTCAATAGGGGTTTTTTAGAAATTTCGTATTAAATAGTGGTTGAAAGGCGATAGTATGGGTTCACAAAGCTTTAATTTTTTGCTAAAAACTTTTTCGTAAAAAAAATCACCGCAAATAATATTTTTTTCAGTCATATTTACTACTTACTTGGTGCACTGTAGTTTTCGCAAATCTAAATCTCAATATCTTGCCAACTTCAGCCACGTCAGTTAAAACGATAACATCGTGTTTTAGGTAGAATTTCCCATACTGGGTATAATGTAGGAATGATTTTCTACACTTGTTGGAAAAATAATTACTGCTTAACTAATTTTGATAAGAATTGCCCTTACTTACCCTACTTATTAAGGCCCTATTTATCCTTTTTATCAAGGCCCCTTCAAATGGTTGTCCATTTCGAAAGCCAATCGAATATAACAATAATGCCCAAAAACCGGTGTTATCGTCGACAGTTGTTTTTGACATTTATGGTCAATGTAGCTACATAGCTGTAACAGCCTTTCGATATCGGGTAGCTGCGAAAATCATTTCGAAACGAAAGAAACTGAGTTAACAATTGATTTTTATCCTTTTCTTGGTAAAATCGAGAAAGAAATAAGTAGGCTTATGCTTGAGAACTAAATTTTATTGTTACTTTTTGTATTTTGAGGATAGCAAACCTCGCTTTTTTCTTAAAGATTCCTACAGTCTTAAAACGCTATCGTTTTTGGACTTAAATTCTGCATGAGAGGTTTTTAGGACAAGTTTCGAATCCAATTAAAACCAATTTAAGGACGTCAATACTTTGTAGGTGATATTTTATTTCTGACAGCGATCCCAGGCTGTTACGTTAAGAAAATTTTTGGAAAATCTTAAAACTAAGCGAAAGCAAGACTTTTTTAAAGCCTTATAGAGATAGAAAAAAACAACGAAACTAAAATTTCTGGGAATTAATTCATTGGAAAAATCACATATAAAAACACTAAGCCCATTTTAATGATACGGATTGTAAAAATGGGAAAATATGGTGTATAAGTACTATAACTACTCATATTTTGATCCATATCACAAAAAAAACTGCTTAAAATATCTTTTTTACCCACTGAGGGCGCCCAAGGGGCGCCAAGACCCAAATAGCGGAGAGGGCGAGGAACTTTCCTGGCCTCCCCTACGCTATGCCGCTACTTAAGAATTAAAAATATATCTAACATGTTAATCATGAAGTCAAAATGTTTGCAAAATGTGAACTTCTTCGTCGTGCCTCATAATGGTACATACTTTTTTAATGATTTTATAAATATAAATTAATTTAATTTAATCTTACCCATATGTATCTATACCCCAAAAACTATAGAGTTTTTGTCCCCAGTCTGAGGGAGAAGCAGAAGAATGAAAATGTTTTAGAGGAGACTACGACTTTTCAAACATACTGTATTTACAAATCAGGCATTAAGTAAAGCAGACAAACAGACGAAAAGCCTATACATATATTGGCTGGATATTGGAAAATTTTCCACGAAATATATGGACTCGAAATATGGAAAGTTCTTTAAGAAAATAATGATGGAGTACGTGATTTTTTTTTAAATCATAGATTTGATAAACAGTAAAAAATACTCCAAACTGGTACAGCAGCAGAGCCGAGACCAACAGAAAATAAAAAAAAACCCAAGTTTCAAATATTTTTATACTTAGTTTTTTAAAGTGACTTTTCAGCACTTGATTGATGCCAAATGAGGCGATATCGAAATGCATACTTTTCTGTTCTATATACATATCAGACTTTAAAAACAAATCTCTTTCCTATATATGTTTATGATTATTCTTCCTTTGCCTTGGCTAGTATTAATAAGCATTACAAGTTTAGTTTTAAATAAAATTTGGTACCTAAGTTTAGTTTTGTTAAATTTAGTTTAGTCTAGTTAAGTTTCTTCTTCTTCAAGTGCCATGCTCTCTTCGAAGGTTGGCTACCATCAGCGCGATCTGTACCCTATCCACTGCTTTTCGGAAAAGTGTCCTAGTACTAACACACTATACACAAAACACATTTCCCTGTGTTTTAATCTTTGTTTTTTTTAACTATTATTGAGATTTATGTGTTTGATATTTGGTTCTATTGTTGACTTGATTTAAATTTAATTATTAATATGTACTTAAAACTTAAAATTACAAAAAAGCACACTTTATATAAAAAAAAGAAAGAACAAATTAAAACGCTCAGAAACAAACACGTAGAGCAATGCTATTTTCTTTCTGTATTCGTCAAACATAGCCTTAAGTTTTGTTTTAAATTTGTTAAATGACAAAACCTTATAACTATTTCAGGGTTCTCACAGAAATTCCAATAATTTTTTTCAGATGTTTTTCAGACGTATACGTACCTAGTGCATGTCAGATTTCCAGGAAATTTTTGTAAATTTTGTTTGAAGCCAATTTTTTAACAAAAGCTTAGGTGCATGTAGTGCATTTTCTAGCGTCATGCACGAAAGCTTTTGTTAAAATAAATTGGCTGAAAAAGAAATTTTCAAAAATTTCCGAGAAGGAAATCTGACATGCACGCGTTATATTCTGATAGAAAATATACCGAGTGAAGGTGCACATTTCCATCAGAGGAAAAATGTTATTTAAAATATTAGAAAATCTAATATAAGATGTAAGATGCGATTTTCGTGGGAATTTTTGACACATGTCGTGCGATTTCCAACTTATTAATCTAGAAAAAAATTTTAGTTATTAATACGCAGAAGGTATATTCTAAGGACGATTCCATGACATTTTACACAAATTTCATGGCATTTTTTTGGTTTTCAGAATTTTATACTACAAAAAACTGCTTGAAAAATATTAAGCTTTTCTTTTGAGGGAGAGGAAGATTGGTACGTGTTGGGTTGGGTTATAATATGACAAAAAAACTTATATGTTTAAAAGCAAGAGTGGATTTAGTACTAATTCTAAATTTGTTAATAAAATAAAGAAAGTTATACTAAAAATCTTATTTTTTATATGTTTTAAATGTGGCTGTTGGCATATTATAATGCCGCAAGCAAAATTTTGGCAATTTAATCAGAAAACTCTGTAAAAATTTTATTTTATATTTTCAGTAAAACATTTAAAAAAATGTGGGTAATGTTGAACTGGGATTTTGTCTTAATTTTAAAAATGAAAGAATTTTGATCTTTTCTTCTCTCGAAACACATAAGAAGTTTGTTGAGTTAGCCAGTCATAGCTATAAACTATAGGTTCTCTACTTCCATACAACCTAAGTTGTGTTTTATATTAATTGATTCGCGTGAACAAAATAAAATTTCAAAATAAACTGATCCTCCATCAATCATAACCAGGACACTCCACAATTTTCCAGGAAAATTAACTTTTTTCTGAAATTCCAGGTGAATTCCAGACCCGGAAGTTGGTTTTATAAAATTCCAGGTATTCCAGGTTTTCCAGGACGTGTGGAAAGCATGTATTTGGAATTATATTATACAAGTTAGAATCTCAACCTTTTAGTCAAGAAATTTTGAGAAAATCGTGTATTAGCAAGAATCTATAATGCTATGTATTTCAAGTAAAACATTGTATATACATAAAAAGTGAAGGTAAAGGCATAATTTTAAGCCTTTTAAACACAGGTTGACAATTATCACGATAGCCTGCATTTAAGGTACAAAACTTTGGCCCCTCTAATTTTTTCAATCCGATTTGGTCCCCTTCTATTAGAAAAAAAACCCTGGCCTCGACGGAAGTTGATGGAACTCCAAAAAGGATGGACGGAAATCAAACCAACATTGGTACTTTTTTAAATGAAGTAAAACTGTGATTTGAGAAGGGTTAGTTGGTTTGGATCCCTTAACAAATTCAGTTTGATATCACACTTACTTTGTTTATACGGGCCTCTTAAAGTGCTTTTATATAAGGACGATTTGAAAAGTTTTCCGAAAAATATGTTGTTACCTAAGTTGTTTTATTTGTTTTTTTTTTAACTGACGTATTTAATGCATTGATGAAGGACGCATAAACCCTCGGAGAAAGCGATTTTATTTAAAACCGTCCTTATATAAAAGCGCTTTTAAGTGCATATAAACGTAGTAACTGAAGACATCAGAGTACTCTAGTGTGAGAGTGACTGTTTTATCGTCCTTTAAGAGAACGTGTTCCCTTGTCCAAATGCTGTGGAAATAAAGCGTGAGAAGCTCTTTTTCATAAATGGCAATCGGGGTGTCGCTCAAGTTGCGGGGCTAACTTGACGTTTATACTCCCACTCCAGACGATATATTAAAAATATGTCTTTATGTCATTCAAAAGGTAATTTTGTATAATTTTCCACATCCAATTTCAAATTTTGGGGGGGCAACCGTGAAGTTAGCCCCTACCCATATAAAAATAGCCACCGTTACTAGTGGGAGGGTCAGAGGCTTAGATTAAAAAGAGACAAGATATCTGATCCAACTAAAACTCCTTGGCAAATAATAACCACTGTTTATTTACAAATAAAATCAAACCCAAACAAAGGTGAGATATATCGATTTATTTTCTATGCTTTTAAACCACTTTAAAACGATAGAGATAGAGTCAACCACTTTTGGTCGTTATTGGCTTGTGGGCGGGAAAGTCCGGCAGAGGGCAGATGATATTTTTATTGACATTAGCTTTTTCGTGTTATTTATTTTAAAATTTCAGGATGTTTTAAGCAGTTTGGAAGTCTTTTTAAAACCAAATTTTGTCAAAAAACGTTTTTTAGTGTGTTTTTTACCAGTAGAAGAAAATATCAGTGCCTTTAAAGTGATATTTTGGCTTCTCGCCAGCTTGTAGGGTCGTCGATTGCTGCCTGAAAAATCTAAAGAGCCGCTACCAGCGAAACTTTGATGCGTTAATAAACTGGAGCTTATTAAAAAGTTTTAGGAGAATTAATGAAGATGTATTAGTGGCATATTTTTCGGAAAAATTGAACACATTAAAGTCATCAAGCTTGTGTAATCTATACTGTACAAATAAATAAAGGACAAACCTAGAAATTTGCCTTTCATTAGTTGTTTTAAAACTATTCTGCTTGATAAGTTGGCCATGCTCAGCCATAACTGAATTAGGTGTGTGAAGCTAATAGGCACTACACTATAATTTTTCTAATGTGTTTTTCAATTTGGCACAAGCTAAAAGTACACAGATCATTTCTAACCGCAAAAGTTTACTTGTTTTTGTTTAGTTTTGATCTTAAAAACTACTGACCTTAGCGGAAATGGCTATCTAGCCAACAAGAAGCAGAAAACTAACATTTTCTTATTAGGGGACTGTTCACAAATTACGTAACGCGGATAGGCGTTTGATCGTTTGAAAAAAAAGTACGTACGATACACGACCGGAAAGTATCTTTGAATGTCTCCGCAGGTTTACAGGACTCGTCTACGACTCGCCCTGTAAATGTCCTGCGTCGACCTGTAAAGACTAATTTTCTGCTCTAGTGACGTACACTTGATTTTAAAAAAACGCATACATGCAGTCACAAAATTGACCTTTCTAAAAGTGTATAATATATACGGACCACCAGCTAAAATGCCTAGAAACTTCAAAAGTACGACAATTTGTCATATTGTTTAAAAAAGGTCTCTAAAACTGAAAATATTTTTTTACTTAAATTAAAGGCAACCTTATTTTTATATTAAATTTTGCATAATACTAAAAAATCAGCAAAAATAATGTTTTAGTAAAGTCTTTATTGAACAATATCAAATTATCATTCGAGTAACGGACGAAGGCTGTTCTATAAAGAAATCGGTAACCCATTTTGGAGTTGATAAAATAACAATAATACGATGGAAACAGCGCTGAATTGAAAACAATTCGACGAATAGAACACTTGAATTAGGACAAAAACGATAGTAAACATAATACTAATTATGTTAACTTAAAAAAGAACTAAAATAAATAATTTAGTATTTAATGGGATCAACATTTTTCTCTATTACAAGCTGCAAACGTCTAGGCATTGAAAAGGTTAAATTTTGAAAATACTGATGGTCTTCTGAGAGCTGATCCAATACGCGATAAATGGCATCGCTTAACTCTTCAGCATCTCGTGGTCTTCAATTCCTTTGGTATATTATTTTAACGATTCGACCCCATATATTTTCCATTGCGTTAAGATCAGGGCTGTTGGCTGGCCAAGGAAGTGTTTCTATATTATTATTCTGAAACCATTGGCGAACAACATTCGCCGTGTGTACTGGACAGTTGTCCTGCTGATAAACGAAGTCATTATTTTCATGTAAAGCCTGTACAGATGGCAGCATAACGTTTTCAAGGATTTCAATATATCGTTCACTATTGAATTTTCCTTCGATTCTCCAAAAAAAACCCAAACCTCTAGCACTAAACGCTATTTCCATCGCATTATCGTCATTTTATCAACTCCAAAATAGGCGACCGCTTTTCTTATAGCCCAGCCGTCTTCTATAACTCGAGTGATAATTTGAAGTTTTGTAAATGTTGATATCTGTGGCATTTTTAAGGATGTCACACTGAATTTTAAGCTGTTAGGCATGCATACTAAGTTGGTGGTAATATACACTAATGGAAAGCTAAATTTTGTGGCATAGGAAAAAATGCCTGTATGAGTTTTTTTTAAATCAAGTGTACATACCTATTTCACGAGTAAACAAATACTCTGTCCGGCAAAAGTTCTGTCAGAAAAAACGTAACCTAAAAACTTGTGTGGCAACAACAACAATCCAGGACGTTTGAGTTTCTGTCAACTTTTAAACCTGATTGTGTTGAGTAGGTCATTGAGGTTGGGTTTTGTCTAAATAAAAATGGAACGGACTGTATGTAAATTGTAAGGTAATTTCACAAAATATTTTTGTAAAATTACACGCCGCAAGTATGGGCGATTATAAATGATATAATCGAGATATTTTGATTAAGCCAAATAATTGATCATTCGATTATTGCGACCGAGCGATCATTCGATTCGAAACGATTATAAAATAACATAATAATCTAAGTTCTAATGGTAAAACAGTATTTTTCAATTCCAACATCCAACGTTCTTCAAACCCACTTTTTTTTTGGTCAGAAAACCAAAATCTACTGCCTGAATTATTCACAATGCATCAAAAATATCTCTGTACTCTTGCTACGTCTGTGCCTTCTGAAAGGATATTTTCAAAAACTGGCATTATCACCAATTCCAGGAGAAACAGACTTGCACCAAAAAATTTAGATCAAGTCTTTTTAGATACAAATTTGTAGATGGTTAATAAAAATAATAAAGTTGCAAAAAATAAATAACATTTTTCATTTCCTCGCCCAAACTTCCTTCTGAAAATCGAAATAATCGTATAATTCATAATCTAAAATGACAATAAAATATATTAGCATTATCATTACTAATTTTTTAATTTTTATTTAGGTCATTGTTCATAATCATTTATTTGAATGATCATTCGATTATTGAAATCGATTATTTCGATTATGTCGATTATGAGAATATATCGATTATGCCCAACACTATATGCTACTACGGCCCCACGGTAATCAATGATTGATTGCGTAAATTCAGTAACCTTTTGATCAGTGTGGTCGCCTTATTTTCGGATATCTCATGATAGCTTTAAAACCTTTTATTGGCGGTTATCAGGAATATTAACCCGTAAGCAACATCTGTTAGCATTAAGATCAGTGGTTTAAGGTGAAAATGCATACCATATCTGTGGCGTATCTATCGTGCGCCTATAATGCAATAGTGGAAATTCTACACCGATTCCTACGTGCATATATCCGGAGATACGTTTGTGTCTCAATCGTTCCGTGAATTTTCGTTCTATAAAAGCAGACAGAAATATTTTATACAGGGTACCAGAGACTGTCTAAATAATTAAATATCCTATTGCAAAAAAATACTTCAGGTGCCATTTTATAAGTAAAGGTTAAACGCCAAAACTCAGTTTAAACCTACGGTTGTCGGCTTTTTTGTAAAGGTTCAGTTTAGTTTGGCGGCTTTAGAGGGGCGCGGAGACGCCCCCCCCCTCCCAAAAGGTTTAGAATTGAAATATTCGATTACATTACATACGTTTATCGAAGAAGGTATAGCGGCTTATCCACATCTATTTTCTATTGTGCCATAATTTATTTAAGACTTTCTTTGTATTGCCTGGGTACAAAAACGAAGAACTGATGACTTTTGAAGAAAGTTCTACGGTCACCAAATGACCTTCTATGTATATCAGCTCTTGGACTATTAATGCTACCACTATCTTTAAACTATCTTGTTCTTTCATCCCAGGCAACCAGATGCGTCACCACACGTGTATTTGACGTCTAATTTGATACCAAGATTTGACGTGATCAATATCACGTCGAAGTAGCGGAAAATTTTGACTACAAAATTGACTAAAACATAACTAAAATATGTTGTATAAAGTACGTTTTGAAAATATCCGATATTTTATTATCATCGGCCCAATTATAATTATTTTTCAAAGTTTTATAGTGCTCGTGCCCGAAAAGTGCACCAGTTTGAATCCACCTCTGCTTATGCCCTAAAAAAACTTTTTATGCCGGTTATGATACTTTCCACATATTCTGTGTCCTGTAGAATTCCATAGCGATACGTTTATTTATTTTTATTTGGCAAATGTCAGAGGGAGAGATAGACATATCGCTAAGGACAGAATAAAGGCTATTATATTTTTGAAATCAGGACGAAATGCTCTCAAAATTTAATAAAACATTAGAAAAGTTGCTTTCAATTTTATATATCAAGTGACAGTTGACAGTTCTTGTAATAAGTATTAAAAAAATTAGGAAAACTAAACAATTTTTGTATTATTTAAACTTTTTTTCCAAAATTAATATTAGCGATGCTAACTGAGGGACCCAAATATATTTATAGTAGGTGATAAATAAACAATATTTTTAAAATTACACAAAAACATTTTTAAAATTTATACCAAAAAAACTTTTTTTATAGTTACGTGACTACAAAAAAAATTGATGCTTCTTAAGACGTTTTTAAATTGTCATATTGAGACGTTAAAAAACGTCTGTTTTAATACGTCTTATTGACGTCATAAAATCTGACGTCAAATTCACGTCGTTAAAATTACGTCAATTTTCGAGACAAACCCACGTGATTTTCACGTTAAAAACAAGTGACATAATAGACGTCACAGTGATAAATTTTGACGTCTGCTCGACGTATAATTTACGTCTTTTGGTTGCCTGGGATATATCACGCCCTTTGTCAAAACAGAGAACATACTTTATGAAAGAAAAAGAGGACAATCTTTTAAATACGTATTGATTACGATGTGAAAACATACTACGTGATTGGTACGACGTCTTTGTCAGAAAACTTCGAATGACGTGTCGTTTTTATTAATCCTGCAATATTAATAAAAAAGTGCCAAGTAAAGTAAATAATATTATTCCTTTCGCTCCTCGCCAGTACCAATTATTATAAAGCTGCCCCAGTCATTAAGCTTAAAATTAAAGCTTTTTTAAAAATTAAAGCTTTTAAAAATTGGTAATTGTTTAAATAAAAACAAATTTGGTCATTTAGGATGATTATTTCTTTTATACTTATACGATATGTATAGATTTGACTTTCAGGGGAGGGTGACGTTAAGTAAAACCGATGCGTCCCTCTCCCTCAAGCCCGAATCCTAAAGCCGCCACTGGTTAATTTTACCAACAAATGGTTTAAACGCGGTCGTGGGCCGGTTTAAACATATTTTTTGAAGTCTAAGTACACTCAAGGACAAATTGATACTGGTCTCGGTGACGCAGTCGATTAGCCGATTGGGTCCCCGAGCTACTGGTGCTGGTGTGCTGCGGGTTCAAACCCCGCGCAGCCCTAAAACACTTTTTCTAAATCTTTCGGCCTTGGATAAAACTTAATAGGTTAAAAAAACCAGAAAAGAGTGTAAAAGGTAACTTGGCCCTATCCCTCCATTCACGCCGGTAACCAGGCCAGATGGGGTCGGTATCCCATGGGGGTGGTTCTAGTTACACACACTGAAGGACAAAACTACCAGATGGTAGCGGTCGATGGTAGCTAGAAGGTAAGAACTGTTAACATTACATTAGTGGATTTTATTTTACACACGCAAAATAAGGAAAAGCGATCAACATGCGGCTACAAACTTGGCCAAAAATGATTTATAAAAAATGGAAGTATATAATATTAGGCAAATTCATTGGCTAACGCCATCTTGGATATTCTTAAAATGAAATTTTTTGATATTGAGCCTTTAAGCAAATTATTTTATTTTTTCTAAAGTCTTTCAAGCATTAAAATCCAATGATAAATAAAAAAGTTACATATTTTAATGGAATGCTGACTGCGTCGGTCCCAATAACGTCAAGTCTGACTATTGTTTTCACGCGTTCTAGTGTTATAGTGTCTGACTGTTTTGCGTTTGGTAGTGCATCAGCTCTTCAGAAATGGATTTTCAACCTTTCCAAAACAGTTTGAGCATACCCATTATTTGTGTCCCCATACCCAGCTTGCTGGCTCTACAGTTTTTTTATATGGACAAAGTATAGTCCATCCTGAAAATATCAGCCTTTCCAAAACTCTTGCACGTTTTTTTTCCGAGTTCTTGGACTAAAAGAGGAAAAACAACAACAACAACAACAATAACAACATAAAAGTGTTACCAATTGAATTTTATATGACTTTTGAGAATTTCTCTCACTTTGACATAAGGCAAAGTACTGGGTAACACTACTTTTTTATGTCATTAAGTGCATACTAAATTTATTTCAAAGGGTTTTTGGTAAATAAACCTGTAAGTTGCTATGCTCGATGATTTAGAATAAATTTTTAATCGACTTAAATAATGCCAAAAATAAAGAGAAATACCAAAATTGTGCATGAGGAAATTTGACAAGAGTTGGAACCTCCTACAGACTATTGCTTTTTTCTTCATTTCTAATTTTATATTTCAGTATGACAGGAGTACTGTCAAGTTCATGTTTCATATGAACACGTGCTTTTTCTCTCGGGCCGTTTGGTTCATGAAGGAAGACAGAAAATATTTTCGAACCTTATTTTGACAAGTCACCTGACATTTTGTGTTAATGGACCATCATCAGCCAAAATTTAATTTTTGCTGTAAGAGAAGAGATTCTTTCTTTCCTGTCAGTGTACTTAATTTAGGAAATGTAAAAGTAACGTTCAAAACTTTGATTGGAAGTCGCATTTTGTTAAAACTAATACCGGTTTCCATTGGTAAAACTGCTGCTGAGTCGATGCTGCTGTTCCATTGGGGTGCACTTTTTCAGTTTTCATGTTCCATTGGCACACTGATAATTTAGGTTTTGCACTAAGTGCAACTTTTGCCGCACCGGCTCTGAGGGCTCGTGGACAACCGAAAAGTTTATCCCGCCTTTATATTTTAAGTCAAACCCCACTAATCAACCTCAAGAAGAGTTTTTCAATGGTCCTAACTACTTTTATATACATTAAGTTGAGTATTTGAATGAAACAAGTGTTCTCGTTTGGGTGCAGTTTTTTTCATGTTTTATTCAATCTGCACTCAGACTGCACTGACGCAGATTTTTGACAGCACCAAGCCAGTGTTAGGGCACTACGAGTGGCTCACCAATTTTACCAATGGAAACCCCTATAAGACACGGTTCGAAGCACTTTTTTGATTTATGCCGAATAAGCGAAAATTCAAACATTTATTTTGAATCGGTGGCCTTAGAAAGAAATTTTAGCTTACTCGACAAAAAATCAAAAAACTGTCCCGAGCCGTATTTTAGTTTTTACAAAAAGTGTCAAGAAGTATGGATATCACTTTTGCTAAGGTCACTGACAGAAAAAAAAAAGAATCTCTACTCTTAATACAATCCATTAGAATACCTATTCAAGAATAAGTTTGCAACAGAAAGTTTTTTTTTGTGACACAAGTATTGTACGCCTTATTCCTACAACAGCTTTTATATGTTTATTACTTTATATCCTTGAAATTCAAGAATTGACTTCCAGAAAGCTAATATTAGATAACAATATATGGAGGCTTATCCAGCTTCCATAGGGTGCTTGCATATTGCTTTACATACAGTTTAAATTGCTTTTGGATCAAATATTGTAGGCGGATGATGAGTGCTGAACTAAAACCCTTGACATTCAATTTCTCAGTTATATTATTAATATTAATTTAAAAGTTACTTATTATTGCGTCCCCCAGAAGGCAGAAGCCGTAAAATTTAACATAGTTAGATGGTTTACGAAATACTATCTTTTTGGATGCTAATCGTTTAGCCAGTCATTAAAGGGAGCAACTATGGTTCAAATCAAATCAAATTAAATCGTTTATTCATCCTTTAGATCATAATATGACATAGGATGAGTCAATTAATAATAAGTAACAAAAAAAGACAAAAATGTTTTTATAAATTAACTAATATTAATATACAACTCAGTAAAGTTAAGTAAAGGTACTTTCGCGATTAAAAGAACTATAACATAAAATCACACATAGGGACAATACAAATTTCCATAATCATAATATACTTTTCTGAACTATAGAAATAGTTTTTTTTATATAATGCCATCCACTTGAGATGGCGAAACGTCGAGAACGAATTTTCAACGACGAACAGCCCGAAAGCACACCCACCATTGGCCGCGAAGCTTTTCACAATTTGTAGCATAATAACTCTTACTGATTTTTTTACAAACATTGTCAATGTCATGTTCCCAGCTCATATTGCTATCTAAGAAAGTTCCTAAAAATTTGGTTGATTCTGATACACCGAGATTGTCATCATTTACTTTAACTACAAAATCGTTATCTACCCTCCTGCGATTGTAAAATTGGAGGCATACAGTTTTGTCTGAGTTAACCATTAGCCTGTTTCTAGCACACCAGTCAGTAAATTCTCTAGCGTATGTACTTAGCTGATCCTGGAGCTCCCCAGGGCTATCCGCAGTCCCCCCAAACGTCATATCGTCTGCATACAACACTACACAATTTGAGCTATTGTGTTGGTTGAAATCTTCTCTAAACAGAATAAACATTAACGGTCCAAGAGCAGAACCCTGCGGAACTTCAAGATCTACGTCGTATAAATCAGATCTTTCATTTTCCACCTTAACACAATTTTTTTTTATAATTTAGAAATTAAATTAGACAAGGAAGAAATGTTACCCTGAAGCCCAATGCATTTTCAATAAGATCAATAAGTTGATTGATTGAGAAAATAACAGATGTTTGTTTGTTTTTTAAAGCTAAAATCGCTACACAGTCTGAATATGGTTGTTAAAAATTAAAAAATAAGTTTACACAAATCTGATCCATTTTGCACGCGATTCTACCTAGGAAAATAAATACTTCGTTATTAAGAACTTATACGATTAATTGAACGCAACGCTAAATTTAGTTTTTAAATTTAATCGGTGTTTAAAGTATGCTACTACAATCAACTTAAAACGCCAAGATGTCACATTCTAAGCATCAGTTAAAGTTAAATGAGGTTTAATAGTGCGGTGTAATTGGAACTTGGAAAAATATCTCAATGGAATATTTCTATAAGAAATAATACCAAAAACAAGATCACTGACATTCTTTCTTGTTCCCAACAGAAAAACACGAAACAACGTTGAAAGCTTTTTAATGTATTGTATAATATCGATATTTACAGAAACTTATTTTTCTCGAAAAATGTGTGGACGTGAACTTTGAACCCTTACACGTCCGCAGTATCTCACAGGATACATACAGGGTGATTCACATAGTCAAACCATAGGCACTATGGACTAAGCCCATTACATATCAGGTAATAAATTTTTTAAATAAATACAGGGTGATTTATCAAAAAATGTGAAAAGTGTTCATTTTAATATCTCAAAAAGTAAGGAAGTAAAAATTATGAAATTTTTCTCGCTAATTACACTCCCGAAGATCAATAAACATGTTTTTAAAAATTTGGAGTTGTCAGGTCCGAACTTAGATTTTTTTCTGATTTTTAAATCTCACTTAAAAACAACACCCTGTAACTTACAATAAATAAATTTTCTCATTTCTCCAAAAAGGCTAGGATTGGTACTAATTGCTAAAGAAAAAAAAATTAACGCACAACTTTTTGTTTTTGCTAATAAAAAAATATTTTTTAAAAAATGTGTAAATTTGCCCGGTGCCTTTCTGTGTGACATAGATTTACCAGAATCATTTTAAATATGAATCATAAAATTGACACCAAAATGAAAAAAGGAGTTGTTTTAATAAAGTTTATTTTTTACAAAAAGCAAAAAAAATTCAAGTCCGGATTTATGATTTTATTTATAATCTTTCGATACCTACATAACTTTACAGCTTTATTTACATACACATCTCCATATTGTACCGTAAATTATGAAAAATGATTAATCTTTGCAAAGTTTAATTATCTTTTTGCACAAAGAAAAAAAAGAGAGCCGAAATTTTAATTTTTTTAAGTTAAAAAACATAATTTATTTTGATTTAAATTTTTAAAAATTTTAATTTTTTTAAAAAATAAAAAAAAATTAAAAATGATTTCTCGTCTCTTTACTGTACTAAAATATGTAATGTGCGTCTGAAGTGATGCTGTAAAATTATGTACCGAAAGATAATAATTAAATAAAATCATAAATCCGAACTTGCAACTTATTTGCTTTTTGTAAAAAAATATTTAAGCTTTATTCAAATAACCCCTTTTTATAATTTTTGTGTCAATTTCATGATTTGCATTTAAAATGATGCTGTTAAATTTATGTTATGTAAAAGCAGCTGGAAAATTTACACATTTTTAAAAAAAAATCTTTATAGCAAAAACAAAAAGTTGCGCTGTTAAATCTATGTTATGTAAAAGCAGCTGGAAAATTTACATATTTAAAAAAAAAATTCTTTATAGCAAAAACAAAAAGTTGCGCGTTAATTTTTTTTCTTTGGTAATAAGTACTAACTTCCGATTCTGAACCTGAAAATACCAAATTTTTAAAAACGTGTTTATTGAACTTCGGGCGTGTAATTAGCATGCACAATTTCATAATTTTTGGTTGCATAGTTTTTGAGATATTAAATTGAACACTTTTCGCATATTCTTACAAATCACCCTGTATATCCGTTAAAAACGACACCACGTAAATTTTATTACTAGATATGGAATGTGCTTAGTCATGAATCACCCTGTATATAAGGATATAAAATTATTTCGTGGGATTGAGCTGAGTTAAACAGACAGTGTATCCCTGTACGTAGATACAGAATTTATCTATGGTAAGCTGTTCATATCCGACAGTCAAGAGGCCCTTAAGGCTCTTGAATCCTATAGGTGCTCATCGAGAACCGTTAGGAGCTGCCAGGACACACTGAATACCCTTGGGCGAATAAACACTGTGTCGCTGGTATGGATTCCGGGATATTCTGGGCATCAGAGAATAACTACATAGATAATTGTGTAATATAAAAAAAGAAGAAAAAAAAATTGTTTAATATAATTATCATAATGCATTACTATACCTAATAAGTGCCAACAACCAATTGTGACTCACAAACCCGAATTTGACATATGCATCCAAAATGTGACCTTTATACATAATAGAGACAATTAAACCCCAGCTGTGTGACGTAGTAAGATCAAGTAAAAAATAGCACTAACAAACAACTTTAAATTGTTTCTGTGATCTTTTGTTTGTTTATTTTCTTAATAGCTAGATTAAGTTATATATTGTACTATTATTATTTTTTGAAAATAAACTATATATATATATATACAGGGTGGATTCTTTAAACGGCACGATGCGGGTGAGAATTTGGTTTATAAAAAAATCTAAAAACACGTCAACTGAGATTTTTAATTTTCTTTAATCGTGCTATCTTGGATTTTTTTATGTCGTTTTGTTTACGAAGTATGGCAAAAAATATTTTTTTTAAATAGGACACCCTGTATAGTTTGACAATTTTGAATTCTAAAAAAAGTTATCTTTTTGACAATATTACGCACTAATACTCTATCTCTTATGGTTTCTAAGATAGAGGCATTTAAGCTTGCATGGAATTGTTGTTTATTCATTATCGGAGTACGTCAGTAACAGTGTCGCAGGGCTAACCCTGAGCCCCAAACGGTAAGTGCAAATTAAAAAATTGACTGTTAAAATGGATCTATTACCTTCTAACCACCTAAGTAAAGACACTGTAGAAAAAATCACTGCAACAGACGTCCTTTGATTACAAACGATGGACCACGTATGTCTTGCTTAAATCAGTTGTGTTTTGTAATAACCATAAACCATATGATCTGTGTGTTGGGTGCCCTGTTTTACGGGGGATATTTGAATGAATATCGAAATTTCCATACAGATTTAGAAAAAAATATCTTGATTATCGTAAACGATAGATCCTACAGGGTGGTATTGCTGAAGAGAGAATTGCTTGTAGATTTCAAAAATTGCAAAATATACAGGGTGTCGTATTTAGAAAATATATTTTTTGGCGATACCTCGTAAACTCGATGTATTTAACATAGACAAAATCCAAGATGGCACGATTAAAGGAAATTAAAAATCTCAGTTGACCTGTTTTTGGATTTTTTTATTCAACCAAATTCTAACCCGCTAGATGCACCGTTCCGTTTAAAGAATCCAACCTGTATAAATTCTTTCAAAAATGCTGCGGCCGCCCCTTGTATATGGGGGAGAGAATTAGGCAATTTGCCCGAGGCGGCCAAAAGTCTCAAGACGCCGCTGATGATGAATTCAAAATCGTGGTATATTTTTTCATTACGCAATTTAATGTTTATTCATTTTTCAGATAATCACTGGAAGTAGACCTTAGAACAAAGACAAAATGAGCTTTTTCAATTCATTATCGGAGTACGTCAGTAACAGTGTCGCAGGGCTAACCCTGAGCCCCAAACGGTAAGTGCAAATTAAAAAATTGACTGTTAAAATGGATCTATTACCTTCTAACCACCTAGGTAAAGACACTGTAGAAAAAATCACTGCAACAGGCGTCCTTAATACGTCCACTCGAAAGCATGTGTCTTCTTGATTACAAACGATGGACCACGTATGTCTTGCTTAAATCAGTTATGTTTTGTAATAACCATATGATCTGTGTGTGGGGTGCAGTCCATGAAAGTAAAAGAAGCAGTTAGAAAAACATCATCTTCTTAAATGTAATTTTTGAAATACGAAACAATAACTTTGATTGTATTAAAAATGCTAGATTCTCTGTAGCCTGCAGCTATAATACGCCGCTCCGTTATATGGGCGATGGTGTCAAAAATATAAATTTTACCTATTTCTCAAATTTGCCGGAATACTAGTTTGGATGGAGGTCCGAAATGATCAAAGCATTGATATTAATCAAAATTATTAACAAAATATATACAACGTGTGCCATGTCGAGCGACCGCAATCAATTTTTCGGTAAATAAAATATTTTTTTTTAAATTTGGCATTGTTGGGTAATAAACATTAATCTATAATACTTTTCGTGATAATTTTATTAATAATTTATTAATGAACGCTTTTAGGTTAAACCGGCAACGTCGCAGTTATTCAAAATGAATAAATTGTAACCTGCGATCAAACCTCGTTTAAAAGTCTTATTTAGGCCTATCCTTTCAAAAAATACGCAGAATCAAACAACAAAATTTATTAAGTATTATTATTATTATTATCCTATTATATCATTATTACTAAAATAACAAAGGTATAGTATAGATTTAGAACAACTATGAACACAAAAAAATTAAGGGATTTTAATTTACGAAAAAAATATGTTTACTTAGAAAGTAAAGCCAGAACGTCTTTAGATAAAGTTGATTCTTTTTTCTTTGGTAATTTTCTGAGTCCTGTAATGTATGGATCAGAACTAAGAAGTCTGTTAATTAAGTCTAAGTTAATAGTTGTTCTTGAAAATTTCCGAGTATGGTTAAGTTAGTAAAGTCTTTTACCTATCTTTATTTTTAGCCTCAGCAGCTTCCTCAGAAAGCTCACCAATAGGTAAAATAGCATTTTCTATCACTTCTGAACCATGAATTAATATTTTATGGATAGAGGCTGGAAGGTAAAATCAAGGATAAATTTAAACTAACTTACGCGCAGTCTCTAAAGCAAATTCTTTAAATTTTATAGTATTTTTAACATAACCGGAAGACATGGATTTTGAAATAGTGGAACGTCTATCGATGAGACACTTGTCTGAACCTGTTATTTCAGCGGATATTTTACTGTTTTCAAAAAACCTTCGTGCCGTGTTTCCATCGTTAGATGTTCCACCACCTTGCTGTGGTTGATCTACAATTAATCCTAACCTAACTTTAAATTGACATTGAATATCTTTTCTTCTTCCAGAAAGTATATTTTTATCCCCTTTTTGATTTTCAGCCTATAGGAAACATGGACAAAATATTCAAAAAAACGGATCCACATTTATCTATGTTGTTCATATCCGAAGGCTTTGCCTCACAAATATGACACCTTGCGGAATTTGTTTGGGAAAGTGCGGAACAAACCTTCCCATCTACCATTGTTAACTGTAGTTGGTGAGCAACAGAAATATCCGTATCGTTAACCTTCGTTCTAGTGCTTCATCGCAAGAAACCTCGGTACTTTTTTTTTTACTTTAAAACGTATGGGTCTACAGTATCTAGTGGAACAAGGTCTTGGATTCTTCCATACTATATTGGTTTTAGCCGATAAATTAACAAGTCGCAATAGAACATAGGAAGTAACAAATAGACTACTTTCATTCCTATTATATTCAGAATATGTTTGTTTGTATTAAAGAGACCGATACGTTTTCAAATACATCTTTTTGTGAACGTATTATTCTAGATGCGGTATGATCTAGAAGTTTTTGAAGGTCAACTTCTGCTGAAGTTTCTGGAACCCTAATTTCTTCTGGGTAACATTTTTTTTTGCAATCAACACTTGCTTATAAGATGGCAGTATTTTTAGTGATAGCTTATTATTTGTAAAGTCTTTAAGAACTATATATTGATGTTTAGTTAATTTCGTTTCGATAATAAGTGAGACGACTTCTTCTGGATCAACTGGTGTAATTTTTAAAGCATTAGAAGCCTCGCGAATGGAATCTCCAAGTGACTTATCTACATGAGACAGTTCAGCTAATCTTCTTTTCCTTGTTCTGGTACTACATTCATTAAAGTCCTTCCGTGGCCGACCACGCTTCTGGTTACTGACATGAGCAGTTTGTGATGAATCGTCAAGTCCAAAAGTTATTTTTTCTAAAACGCTCAACCAATCAAAATATTTTCTTAAAAGGTATGATTTAATGCCCTTGCACTCCTTTAGCATGACATATATTCGTTTACAAATAAAATCGACTTGTAACTTTAAAGAGTTCAGGTTCATATTTTCCTTATTTGGAATATTTGGTAAATTCTGCACGACGGCATTAAAAACTTCAGCAGCTTTCTCACTCATACAGCCTTTTTAGTGATCCAAATATCATATATGTGTTTTCTTTGCAATGTACATTCATAAAAATTATCTGAAAGAAAAAAAGTTTGCAATACCGTTATAATTCTATCGTTTAATAATTTTTTATGTAATATATAGATTATTTAAGACCGCTGGCCGGTCAAAATCAATTATTAAAGATCAAAAGTAGAACAGCACTCTCAACATTACACACAGTACAGTCTGCAACAACAATACATAACTCAACGAGTAGATGATTATAAGACTTGAATTATGTTTTTTATGAAAACCATAACACTATTTAATAATTTAAAATAAAAACGGTCATTAACTAAGATTAAAAAACACTTTAAAAAATAATACGTTAATATAGACATACAAAAAAAAGGTTTTAAAATTCAGCATTGAAGTCTTATACCAGTAGTATGAAAACCGATTATTAAATCTGAACTCTTTAACAGATAATTATATATACATACATACATACATACATACCTTACCTTTGACACTCCATCATCATAAATCGAACTAAAGAACACTTAAGATTATAGTTTTGTCTTAAATACAGGTACAATATTAAAAATTGCAAAATCAGTAATTACTCACGTATAACAGGTACTAGTTTTGACAGATGAAATGAGCGTCACATTGTTACCTAGATAACATCAAATTGTTTTCTACGCCAACTTGACACTTTTTTGTACACGTACTAGACGGCAACAAATTTGGATAGTATATTTTTTATAGTGATTTAGTAAAAACTTTTATTAAAATGCCATATTTTACTGATTTTTTTTCACATTAGTACTTACGTACCCATTTTACAATTTTTTTATATTTTGATCTTATTATTTCCTATTTTAAATTAATTCTTAAAGATAAATATTGCTTTAAACTTTAAAAAAATACAATATAATATATTATGTTCCATTGCTTAAGAAGCAAATAAACTACACCAATCCAGGCTCCACTCGTTTTGTCTAAAATGCCTAAATTATTTTATTGAAGCTGTAGATCAAATTTATAAAGGATTCCCTTTCAATTCACAAAAAAAAAAATTTATTAATTGCAAAAATTTTAAAATTGTAGAAACTGAAAAGAAGAAGAAAATTTAGACAATTAAAAAATTCGGATATAAATATTGAAATGGATGATGATAGTACACTTTGGCAAAATATGGCAAGCGTTAATACAGCAGTGCTTCTGTTGAAAAAAATTTTAGTGTTAAGTTTAATTGAATCTAAAACGAAATGGTACAGGGTGTTCCGAATTGGACACTTGGGGGGTTTAAGGTATTACCAGGGGTGATAGAAAAAAACCGACCCCCACTTGCGAGGCTAAAATTTCATGAGAAGTTAAATGGTGAAAAGCGCATCTTGATATGTCAAGCCGTTTTCGAGCTACGGGGGTTTTTTTGAAAATTTGGATTATGGAGAAGGCCTTATAAATTTCTTATTTAAGAAAATTTTGGTTTTGTGAAATTCGGTTTAGTAAAATAATAGTGTTTCACTAAGACCCTTAGAATTTGAAACCGGTATGCCATATTCGACAGTTAGCCGAATTCATCATCATCATCAAAGTTCATCGACTATTACATTACTAAATGTGATATATACGGACGAAGCTCGCGTTTCGAGCAACGGACTCTTTAATAGTTTTAATAGCTATCCTTGGGACTAGGAGAATCCACACGTAACCGTAGCAATGGTTAACCAAGGGCGCTTTGGATTCAACGTATGAGCTGGAGTCTCCAGAGGACATACATTTTTGATGACAATTTGAATTATCAAAGATAATAATATATCCACGAGATTTTGGAAGACTTTCTGGAACCCTTTTTTGAAAATTCATTCCTGCAAATTATGCAAAACCGTTTTACTACCAGCAAGATGAGATACATACAACGCGACCGGTAACCAATTACCTAAACAAACTGTTCCAAGAACACTGGAGTGGCAATGGTGGTCCCATTAATTAGCCAGCTAGGTCGCCCGACCTTACTCTCTGTGATTATTATTTGAGGGGAACCATAACAGATAAAACATTTAGGCATCGCCCGGAAGTCAGACATGACCTGGAGATTCATTTATTGGAAGCGTTTGATCCAATAAGAAATATTGAGTTCATTAATGCGGCAAGAAATGCTTTCAAGAGAAGCCGTTTATGCATGAAAAATACTCTTCATTTTGAACACCTGTTATAGTTACTTTTTTATTAGTTTACTTATCGTTTAAATTGTGTGTGATTAATGATTTAGTTAACTAGTGTGTTATATAAAAATTATCTAAGTAGACTAACTTATTTAGAAATATAGTATCAAAAAATGTATGATTTTTCATTTATTTTCATATTATGAGAAAAAAGTTATTGACTGCCTCCTATTTAAGGAGGCTTTAAAAACTAAAATTACACAATAAATTGTTTATTTGTAAGCTCAGGGCCCACTATGATTTAAAAAAAGTTTAGGCACAATGCAACTAAAAAGTATAGGCATAGCCTACTATTGGAATAAAGTAAAATCGAATATCTCTAGAACTACCAAACCGAATTTTATTTGTAATAAACAATTTTTAGGGAAATTTTATGCTCATTTTAGAAAGTAAAAAAAAATAATGGTGACTCCATAAGAAAAATATAAACTCTATGATATATCTCAAAAACTAAAAGAGCTAGAGAAAAAATGTTTGCACCAGAAAACTCTTCATAAAAAAATCTATTAAAAAGCTTTTTACACAAAACCAAGATTTTCATAAATAACGAAGTTATAAGGCCTTCTCCAAAATGTAAAAAAACCCCGTAGCTTTAAAACCGCTTCACATATCAAGATGCGGTTTTCACCATTTAATTTGAGCCCCGCAACTGTGGTTCAGTTTTTTTTCTATCTCCCCTAAAAGTACCTTAAACACCCCAAAAGTGTCCAATTTGAAACACCCTGTACATAACCAGAACAGCAACATGTATCTTTAATACGTACGTGGTATATTTGTTTGTTTATTATTATTATTTTTGGAATTTAGCTCTTTTTTTTGTGATAAAAGAAAATAAAAATATGCATTTCACCCCCTCCCCCCCCCCCCGTTAACAAAAATTTTGTAAGAGCCAGCAAAGCAAATATAAGTCTAGTGAAATTCTAGTGATTTTTTAAAACTCCGTCTAGTGAATTTTTAAATTTTGATCTGGCAACACTGGGCAGCAGCAGTATGCCGTATGCCTGCTTTCGTGTGCGTGCCACATATTTACAGGCCTTGCCTACGACTCGCCCTGTAAACTTTCTGTGTCGACCTATAAAGTTCCTTTTTCCGGTCTAGTAACGTAAATACCTATTTTTTCAACAGATCGGAAAGTACTCATTTTCCCTACAATTTTTTGTACGGAAAATATAACTTTATAAATGTGGGTACAAAGATGGCGCCGGACAATAAAATATAGCCCAGAAAAGGAAGAATAGACCGGAAAATTATCATTTTCCGGTCAATGTTATATATTCGAACGCCTATGGCTTATCAAACCAGGAATTTATCAGACCGTATTTAATAAAAAAATTCATCGTAAGAACGATTCACCATAGAAACTGCAATTCGTCAAACCAATTTTTTGTCCGAACCTTATTTCATCAAACCCATTCAATAACAAATTGTAAATTTAATAGATCCGTCTTCAATCGAACCATTGTTCATCAAACTCATTCAATATCAAACCTGAAGTTCGTAAAACCCGTAATTTATCAGAAAATCGACAAATGCATCAAAATGCCGCGCCGCTGCGCCTGTACGTCTCCGAATCATGTGGTACTGGCAAATGCGCAATTAATTTAGCACAAATTTTCTGACAAATCACGGGTTTTACGAATTCCGGTTTTGATATTAAATGAGTTTGATGAACAATGGTAAATTTCGAATTTGTTATTGAATGGGTTTGAAGAAATAAGGATCGGATAAAAAATTGGTTTAACGAATTGCTGTTTCTATAGTGAATGATTTTATAATTGAACTTTTTTTTATTTAACAGGTTTGATTTTGCACATTCTGATAAACCGCGGGCGTCCATATTTTCTGGTCCCATTTTTGTTCAAGTTGGCTATGACTTATGTTGACAGTTTTAAAACTTTTTTGAATTTTAATTTTTTTTTATTTTTTTATCTTTTTTTTCATTATTTTTTTTTCAATTATTTTTTTTCTTTTTAAACTAAAAAGTTTATAAATGACCTCTAGGTGTCAAAATAGGCGAATATTAGTTGGTTGAAATAAAAATAGTACAATACATGACCGAAAACTCACTTTACACGTTAATGCCCATTACGTTACTAGACCAGAAACTTTACAGGGCGACACCGTAGACCTAAATGAACATTGAATTATAGAGGTCCAAACCATGAAAATTACGTTGGTCTCACTCTTTTCAGCAAAGCTTTCTGTATATTTTTTTTAGATTTTAACTCGTTTGTAAATAATAAGTTTGATTTGATTATTAAAGCTGTCAGAAATAGTAAAATTGGTACGGGAACTCTCTGTAACGAAAAAGTTTCCGGGCCAAAAATTACGACAGGAAAGTGCGTACTTTCTGGTCTGTTGAAAAGAAATATTCTCTGGCCACCACTTTTACGAGAACACTAAAAAAATATATATACAATATATAAAAGGTTTACTAAAGAAAGTCGACAAGGTGCATTAGGAAAAATCGATTAAGAGAAAGCCTTTTACTACAAAAATACACTTTTATAAAACCCAACTTTTAGAATTTGGCTTCTCTATACGTTTTGTAGTGGCCTTATAAAAAAAATTAATGTTTTTGGTGCCAGTTTATTTTTAATTGTGTTACTTGCAAGCTTAATTGGATTCTTGGATGGTTCCAGTTTTAATTTTAGTGTTTAGCTCATGTGTTATTTTGTAAACCAACAATTTTATCTCTTTTTACCCTTTTCTGTGATATATAAATAGGAGCTTAGGTTGGCTGCCAAAAAGTGAGTTGAGTTTTTTGTTCTGTTAAGTTCTAAAATGACTAGTTGTCCCATGAAATATTTTGTTGTTGCTTTAAGTCACTTGTCAAGTTTATGTTTTTGAGTCACATCATTACAATATTTAGTGTAGGGGCATATGTCGATAATTTCTATCCCGTGGGATTTTGAATGAAGGAGTTTTGCGACTATGTGGGAATGATAGCTCTTTAGTCACACAATCAAGTGTTACCGGCCGTTTTGTCTGCATCCGTATAGAAGGGGCTGATATGACGTCATCTTTAAAGATGGCGGCCAAAAATCATAAAAAATACAACTTTGGCGACTGGGGCAGGATTATACTCGATGCCATATAATTCGAGGACGAGAATTCCAAAAAATTAACTTTCAAGGTCATTTGACCTTAAATGACCTAGAAAATTCAAAAAAAAACACAAGAATTTTGCCAATAATTCGACGTTTTGACAGACTAACTTCAAATGTACCTCAAACTATTAGGCATGTATTCCAAACTCGATTCTTCGAGTTTGATGCAGTTTGAAGCTTAATGACCTTGAAAAATACCCCATTAAAATTAACATTTGCAAAAATAACATACTAAATGGCGCTATTAATCAAGTTTAAAGCGAAGAGGACCAAATTTACTAGAAAAGATAAAAAGCTCAAGTCCAGTAATATTGTTTAAAAAAATTTGGTTCAGCTATGATGCGTTTCAATATGGCGGCTGATATATCAAAATGGCGACCTACAACGAAATTTTATTTTATCCAATTTCGTAAAAAAACAAAAATGACAAGGTGGCCATTAATTATTGTTGACTTATCGCTGCTTACTTTGAAAAAAAGTTTAGTTAATGTATGACCTTGATTGACCTTAATAAATATTTTCCAATTAACCACTACGCAAACACTTTAAGTGCCGGCCATGAAACTAACATCTTAGCCATAACTAAACACATCATTTTTAACCTCCCTATATCTTTTTTTGATCTGCGTCCAACGTGTTTATGCTATACCCCGGTAAAAATTAACTATATGCCTGTCGTTTTTATTAAGTTTCGGAACTTTGAATTTTATGTTCAACTAACTTATCTAGCCAACAGTAATTTAAATTACCTATAAGAAACTTATCAGAAGTTAGATATACATTACCATATACTGGACCAGATATTTTAGATGCTATTTTCCAAAATGGCGGTCAAAAAAGCATAGAAAATTATAATTATTAACATTCATACTAAAACTCAAAAATGAGGTTACAGCTATTTAGTGACACATTCATGTGCCACCGGGTATTTTGTTCGCATCCGTGTAGAAAGTTCCTAAACTTAATAAAGACGAAAGCCATATAGGTCATTTTTACCGGAGTATAGCATAAACATCTTGGATGCCAGATCAAAAAAAAAAATGGTAGGGAGGTTTAAAATGAAGTTTTCAGTTATGGCTAAGAGGTTAATTTCATTTCCCGCACTTAAAGTTTTTGCGTAGTGGTAAATTTGAAAAATTACTACAAAACGCTGGTTTTTCATTTGTACATGGCATTTTCAAGGTCAATCACGGTTATGCATTAACTAAACTTTTTTTTCATACTAAGCGGCGATAAGTCAACAAGAAACGATTGCCACTTTGTCATTTTTGCTTTTTTACGAAATTGGATAAAATATAATGTGGTTATAGGTCGCCATTTTGACATATCAACCGCCATATTGAAACGCGTCATAGCTAAATCAAATTTTTTTAACAATATTGTTGGACTTGACAATTACCAAATTTGGTCCTCTTTCCTTTAATAGTTATTTTTAATGTTAATTTTACTGGGGTATTTTTCACAGCCATGAAATCTCAAACTACATCAAACTCCAAGTATCAAATTTGGCATATATGCCTGATAGTTTGAGGTAAATTTGAAGTTAGTCTGACAAAACGTCGAATTATTAAGATTTTTTTGTAGAGAAAATAGCAAAAATCTTGTTTTTTGCCATTTTCAAGGTTATTTAAGCTCGGATGACCTTGAAAGTAATTTTTTTGAAATCTCCGTCGCCAAATTATATGAAAAGGAGTATAACCATGCCCCTGTTGCAAAAGTTATATATTTTATAATTTTTGGCCGCCATCTTAAAAGATGACGTCATATCAACCCCTTCTACACGGATGCGAACAAAACACCCGGTAACACTTGATTATGTGACTAAAGAGCTAACAATCCCACATAGTCACAAAACTCCTTCATTCAAAACCCCACGAATTTACACATGCCCCTTCACTAATCATAAATTATTAATTTTTTTAATATTAAATTAAAAAAATGCTCATTGCGCCTCACCCTCGTGTAACAGCCCTCCGCTAACGCATCAGGCGGTTAATTACACACTGCGGGCGTTAAAGCTGTACTTTTTGACCTAGGTTCATAAATGACTATAATATGACAACCTTTTCAGAGGAATAAAATCAAAATTTTAATACGACGTTTCGGTTTGGAGCTACCATCATCAAGGTAAGAAATAAAATACTGACCTGGATTTCTTGTTTCTCTGTTTTATACTACAGCCTATCTAACCAAAAGTTCGCATTAAGATAAAAAAAAAGTTATTACCTACTAAACTTTCTCCAATCGAATAAAAAATAAATTGATACCGATCTCTAGAACTCGATTTATAAAAAGTTATCATATCAATAGTCCGAAGCCGAAATCCCAATTCAATAACAACAAAATTTTATTGGTCAAAGGATCATTGCTTCTGGACAAAAATTTGGAGTAAATAATAAAGTTTGGTGCTTTGTACAAATTTTTTATGAGTTTTCATCTCGATACAACCTTGACAATTTATATGTTCGTTTTGAATTTAAGGATTTTCTTTATTTTCGGTCACAAAATATATTTACACCAAATGAACAACTTGATATAGAAACCGCTTGAATTAAAAATTGACCTTAATTAACTGTTTTAACTACGTAGTGCGGATAAAAATGTTCCTTTACTCTTATACCTATTTATTTTAGTAAATTTTATGGGGGGATTTCATCATTTAATAAAAATCAACTACCTACCTAGGCAAATTTTTAAAAATCAGGTAGGTGCCTATTGCTTGAGGTCTTGACCTGAAGGGAGGGGAGAGGGGCGGTTTAATATGTGTTGAGTTAGTGTATACGAAACAAAAATACTTATTTTTAAAAGCAAGTTTCATCTAGCCTCATTTGCAGTTTTTTTTAAATTAACCCTTAAATGCGATGCAGGCAAAAGTTTTGAAAAAATTACACTAAAATGCTATTTTTTACGCGTTTCAAATGTTGTTGACAAAAAATTGCTTAAAATTAAAAAAAATTGTAACAATATTTAATACTGTTATAGCGCCGCCAGCGAAAATTTTAATAAAAAAAACAATAATTCTTGTTTTTATCTCTTAGGTTTTTTTTGTAAAATATTTTTGAAAAAGTAGATTGGGTTAGATGCCAAGAAGGAGTGTGGGTTGCGGTGGTATATCTAGATTTGCCGCAGATGAAAATTTTAAGAAAATTTATACTAAGAATGCCGTTTATTACACGTTTTGAATGCTGGTGATAAATAAAAATTCCTTAGAATTAAACTAAAATTATAACAATTAGTGATGTCATAGCACCACGTGCAAAATTTTTAAAATTTGAGACATCACACCAAACACACGTTACAAACCAATTAATTTATTTTAGATCGGGTTGGACCTCCTAGATGGGGTTTTAACCCGCAAAATCCGCCCCCCCCCCCTGGCCACTGCTATACAGGTATATGACCTACACTTTATTCCAAATTCAATCGGATCAGCCGCCATATTAAAATTGGTTTGGAGAATTGTTAATGAACCCCCCGTAATATTCAAAGATTTATCAATGGCGTAGTCAGGGGGTGGGGCAAACCCTCACCCTTAATGGCTCAAAATGTTCACTAGTAATACCTCAAGAGGTTAAATTATTGCCGGAAATTTTTAAGAGCTCATAAATATTTTGAAAATGATCCCGAGTCGAAGACGAGGTATTCGGTAAGAAAATTCCATGTCAAATTTTGTTTAAAATAAAACAACTTTAAGAGAAGAGATTCTTTTTTTTCTGCCAGTGACCTTAGATCAGGAAATGTCGAAGTGACGTTCAAAACGGGTCGTGTGATATCCATGAACGTAGACAGGTGTTCCCTCACGGTGGAGAAGGGGTTGAGCAAACGCACTGTAAAATATTTATTAAGAAAAAGTTTGATTGATGCCCAAGATATTTGTTTTTAGATTCTTTTCGGTTGATGTAACTGATTTGGAGGTTTTTTAACTTCTTTTTTGTTTTTTAATTGCCTAGGAGCATAATCCTATTGGAAATATTAACACGCCAGGATGAATCCGTACCAGGTAACTTGGATAAGTACCAGTGCGGAACGATGCCTATTTGTGAGTGATTCAAAGTTGGAAATCAAAGTGTATGATGGTGTTCAATGATGTATGGGGAGGGTGACCAGTGGAACCACTGACGAGCCTACGCTGTGTTGTGGGATGCTCATCCAGGTTTGAATTTTCGTTGTTTCCACCCAAGATCTTTTGATCTTTTGTTTTTAGATTATTTTCGGTTGATGTAACTGATTTGGAGGTTTTTTAACTTCTTTTTTGTTTATACATTTTTTTATTGACTTACAGAATTAAAATTTACACAATCAAAACTACAAGAGCTTAAGTGTAAGATAACTGCAGAATGGACCTATATTTTTGAGATACGCATCTGAACGCATCTTTCTTAAAATGGAAACAAAGCAAAGTTTGATGCGGTTGTAGCATTCTTCAGGTGTGGAAGCAGCAAATTTATGGTCTCCAGTAAAACCTCAAAAATGTCCTTCCATTGTTGACATCTATAAAAAAAAGGTTACCATAATATTTCAATAATATTAAGCACTAAAAGTATGTTTTATAATACGGGTACTTGTAAATGATAAAAAAATCTTTTTTTGTTACGTTAAGTCATTGTATATAAACTTTAAAAATTAATTTATTTTATGTTTTCACAAATATTTAAGTATTTTCTCTGTGATATTATCGGTACATAAAGTCGGCATAGCCTGACTCGGCACTATTTCTGACAGTTCCGCACGAAGGTTGAAAGGTTTCTGACATTTTTGTCATGTAACCATGTCATCTAAACATGCTCATGTTGTGCCATTCTTAAAATTGACAAATTAAAGTTAATGGGCAGGCACAAACATTCTGAAAGTCGACATTATTTTGATAGCAAAGACAATGTCAGAATCCCTTTAAACTTCGTGCGGAATTGTCAAAAATAGTGCCGTCTATATTAAAGATAGATAGATAGAGGTTATATGACAGAAATAGACGCCTTTATTAAGGTCTTTTCCCAGATTTTGGTTTAATTAACCTGAAGTCGTGCTCAACCCAAATCAAAATTAAAACATCTCGAAAAAACTCAAACGGTTTTACACTTCTGACGATTTATACTAACGCTCTGTAAACACATTTTTCGGAAAAAGGCAATATTAAAAAAATATTAAGAGATGCTCTAACTGCACAACTATCAAACATAACATCGAATTTAATACTGCTGCATATATACGAAACTTTTTTAAATCAGAAGTGACATTAGACACTTAAAGTTAATTTTCGGGCTTATCGGCATTCGTATCCTTATCTATATCGAGTCGACCTATCGAGCAGGTGTACTTTTAAACCAATGGCGAATGCGTGACAGCTCCAGCTGATCAAAGGCGTCAAAACATCGTTTCGTATGCAGGGACGGTCGTACCGTTACGACTCCCTTATCGCAACTAACGAGGTTTTCGTGCATTTAATCAGCTGGAGCTGTCACGAATTTGCCATGATTTTAAAAGGGCAGCTGCTTGATTGGTCGACTCGATAAAGATAAGGATACGAATGCTGATAACACTGAAAATTAACTTTAAGTGTCTACAGATTTAATAACAGCGTTAAAGGCACATTATATATTTTTAAGTTCGATATAATGTGCTATAATCTAGACTGTAGTAAACAGACATCTAAAAAATTATTTTTTACTTTTTAGTGCAATTTTTTAATGAAATCGTTTAACTTGAAAAAAAATTATTTATTTCATTTATAATCAGTGGCATAGCCAGAAATCGACTCTGGGGGGGTTCATCATTTAATAAAAATCAGCTACCTATATAATACATATTGAAAATTTTTAAAAATTAGGTAGGTGCCTATTGCTTGAGTTGTTGAACTGAAGGTTTAATTGGTGTTGATTTAGTGCTGCATACGAAACAAAAATAATTAATTTTAAAAGCAAGTCTCATCTAGTCTCATTTGCCGATTTTTGCGGGCAGGCAAAATTTTTGAAAAAAATACACTAAAATGCTATTTTTTACGCGTTTCAAATATTTCTGACATAAAATTGCTTAAAACTAAACAAAAATGTAACAATATTTAATATTGGTATAGCGCCGCAGGCGAAAACTTTGAAAAAAAAACAAAACATTCTCTGAAAATATTAATCTCTTAGTTTTTTTGTCAAATTTATTATTAACAATTAATGACGTTATAGCACCGCACGCAAAAAATTTTAAAATTTAAGATATCGCACCAAACACACATCAGAGGCATTTTCTCGCATTCAAATTGTTTAAAATGTTTTTAAAAAGTTTGAAACATTTGTTTTCTCGCGTTGCAACGGTGACGTCACATCTAAACGGGTTAAAAATATTTTGAAACGGAATCCACTTTAGTTTCAAAACTGACGCGTGCGTAGAAGATACGTCAAAATTCTACATTTTTGTTAGATTTTTTTTGCGTGAAAATTGATGAAAAATCATATTCTAGATATCTTGTTAGCCATTCTTCATGGTATCCCTGTGGTCTTATATAATTTTCGGGGCTTAAAAGAACAGTAAATAAAAAAACTTCACTATCCATGTAGCTTCCATTGCTTGCCATCCATGCTAGTAAAACTGACCGTACACTCGAAGGTTTTGTTAAATAAACCAGTAGTTGATCCATTTTAATTTTAAACACCAAAAAACAGCAAAACAAAAAAGTGAGGTTACACTAAACTACGTCAGCGTTTTGAACTACTCATTTTTTCTCGGTTCTAAATGATGACGTCACATCTAAATAGTTGCAAATTATATTTCAAAATAATTTCAACGCAAGAAAACGCCACAGAACTATAGCTTCCCCACTTTTTTTGGGCCATTAATAATAATAATAATAATAATAATAATAATAATAATAATAATAATAATAATAATAATAATAATAATAATAATAATAATAATAATAATAATAATAATAATAATAATAATAATAATAATAATAATAATAATAATAATAATAATAATAATAATAATAATAATAATAATAATAATAATAATAATAATAATAATAATAATAATAATAATAATAATAATAATAATAATAATAATAATAATAATAATAATAATAATAATAATAATAATAACCCCCAAAACACCTCCCTGGCTACGCCACTGTTATAATTCTTTTTATATTTGATTCAAGAACGCTTTAGTTTGGTCTTTCTTGTTAAAATATATACCCTTAACGATAATCATTGTAAAAGCTTAAAAGTCGTCACTTTGCTCTTATACGCGTAAGTATGAAAAGACATGGCGAAGTCGAAGTTGCATGCTGCCTTTAATTTGGATACTTGGGCTGCGTCTCCGAACCTATTGTACTCCGTGAAGGGTTTTATGCAGCATACCTTTCAAACGGCCCACCAATTTTCATAATTCTTTTTTTTATTTAGTCCGATTTGGTACCGTTTTATTCAAAAACATTCTTTCCCTACTACTTTCACGACAATACTAAGTAATCATTGGAAACAGACTATATAAAAGTCGTCACTTTTGACCAATACGCGTAATATGAAAATACAAGACGAACAGGAAGTTGCATACTGCTTTCAATTTGGATACTTGGGGAGCTTTTCCGGGCCCCCTACGTAAATAATTTAATTTCCTGCTAATTCATTTTTATAATTATTATTTTCTTCGATTTATCCGTTTTATTAAAAAAAATACTTTTCTTAACACTTTTAGACAAAGCTAAAGTAATAATAATATAAATGTAGGTATATACAGAGTGTTTCAAATTCGATGCTCACCATGGGGATCTCCTAAACGGTAGGAGATACGAAAGGGTTTAAATTGGGGCAAAGTTGCGCAATTTGATGCTTTTCTCAAAACTAAAAAAAAGTTTACAAATTCCGGATAGTTCCGGTCCTAATTTAAATCTTTTCGTATCTCCTACCGTTTAGGAGATCCCCATGGTGAGCATCGAATTTGGAACACCCTGTATATATATTAACCAAAAATTGGACCTACTTTAAAAAAGTACAATAAAAAGTATAAAATAAAACAATTTTTAAAAAATAAACGTAGGATGACTGTGTTTTTTCGTAAATTTTTTTTATTTGTATATGTAGGGTGTGCCAAAAAAAACTCACTTTTTTAAATGAATATAACATAGCCGGAAATTGTCCGATTTTAAGAGTATTTAGCTTTTTAGAAAGTCACGGCTTTAAAATTTATAGGACCACTGTCAAACTTGCCATTTCCTAAAAATCTAAGTCGGACCTATTTGAAAAATAGGCAATTTTAACCCCCTAGATATTTTTTTTGTGTAACATTTTGAAAATTCGGACAAGGAATAAGAAAGTTTGCAATTTTTAAATAGACCAGAGTTCACCTGCAAAATCAAGCAAATAATCTACTTGTTTAAATAGCAATAACTTTTTCAAAAATTGATCTTAAACATCGGTTACAAAGCCACATCATTTCCAAACACACCAATGAAATATTTTAAAAATTCGGACAAGAAATAAGGAAGTTTTAAATCTTTATATAGACCAGCAAAATCAAGCAATTTTTTTTAATAAGCTTGATTTTGCACGCAAACTCTGGTCTATATAAAGATTTAAAACTTCTTGATTTCTTGTAAGAATTTTTTAAATGGTACATTGATGTGCTTGGAAAGGATGTGGCTTTGTAACCGATGTTTGAGATTGAATACAGTGTCGCAGAAATTTTTTTTTTCTGGGGGAGAGTGAAATATGCCCATTTTTTAAATAGGTTCGCCATCTTCGATTTTTAGTAAATTTTAGTTTTATCATTAGTTCTATAAATTTTGAAGCTTGTGCCCCTTAAAAAGTTATTAAAATCAATCAATTTTAGAAAAAGTTATTGCTATTTAAACAAGTAGCTTTTTTCTTAATAAGCTTGATTTTGCAGGTAAACTCTGTTCTATTTAAAAATTGCAAACTTCCTTATTTCTTGTTCGAATTTTTAAAATGTTACATCAAAGTGCTTCAAAAGAATGTGACTTCGTAACCGATGTTCTAAATTTATTACAGTATCGCACACTAAAAATATCTATGGGGTTTAAAAATGCCTATATTTCCAATAGGTCCGCCATCTTGAATTTTTAGTAAATGTTTTTTATACTTTATTTTTTATATTTAAAAAGTTAAAAAATAGATAATAACTAATTCGTTAAATAAAAAACTAATAGCTAAGCTAATCAGCTGGACAATGAAACTCCTGGTCAGTGACTCCCTGCCAGAATTTTTTATTTTTGTTTGTTTGTTTTCCCTCCCTCCATGGAAAATATGTTAAACCATCTGCTCGTTTTCCATCACCCCTACATACACCAGTTGGTTCCAACATATTTGGTGTATCTGCTACAACCAAAGACCGATGAATGATGACGTTTAGGAATCGATGACGAGACAACCTACCAGCACTATCAATAAATTGTCCTCAAGTGCAGGTATGTTCACACACCGGTTGACACAAACGAAGAGCGACATAAATACGAAATGTGTTAATGTCCAATAAAGTACCCAGTGGAAGAGAAGGAATGCGCCAAGCCAGGCATTGATTCTTTTTCTTGAAGAGCTAGAAGGCGAGCTTTTGATTTTGGATCTACTAAATTTTGAATTTTATTTAAAATTATATTTTCACAGGGAAAGCTATAAAATTGTTTTTGAGTTTTGTGGCCAGGAGGCGGAACAGAATGTATATTACAGATATTAAACCAGCTTTTCAAAGCAAATTCATGGTCGAAATAATTTTTTTAGAAATGAATTTTGTAAGAATTGAAGAAATTAATGATTCAGTATCGTTGACTGAGCCCAAAAATGCAGAAAAAGTTAAATTTTCAACATTAAGAATACCAAATCCTCCAAATCTAACTGGTAGAGATGCTAAAAACTGAACTTCTTCGTTAAGATTTATATTCAAAATATTTTTAAAAATATAGGAAATGTTAAGTTTGACATTGGTCTTATAAATTTTGAAGCCTTGACTTTCTAAAAAGCTAAATATTATTAAAGTCGGACAATTTCCCGCTAAGTTATAATCCTTTTAAAAAGTGCAGATTTTTTGGCACACCATCCATAAAATCCAACTTTTTTGAAGTTATTATAAGTAGTCCGCTATATTATATGTACCGCCGAAGTGAGTATATATACTAGTAGTCCACTAAAAAATAGTATAGGTATATTAGAGGCGCCGCCTTCAAATAAATTGGATTATTTTGACAATTTCCCGCTAAGTTATAATCCTTTTAAAAAGTGCAGATTTTTTGGCACACCATCCATAAAATCCAACTTTTTTGAAGTTATTATAAGTAGTCCGCTATATTATATGTACCGCCGAAGTGAGTATATATACTAGTAGTCCACTAAAAAATAGTATAGGTATATTAGAGGCGCCGCCTTCAAATAAGTTGGATTATTTTGCTTTACTTACTTTTTTTTAAATCGGTCCATTTTTTGGTTACAAAGGTTTTATTAAAATTTTGCAATACGTAGATACTAGGTATATTTTTAGCAAATAACGAACCCCCCCCCCAAAGAGCGAATTTTGCCTACGACACTCATTTTATTCAAATCGATTCAGCTATTTTCGAAGTACAATGACACTGATTTCGTCACTATGTATAGATTAAAGAAAAAATAATAATGAAGACTAATTCTGTAATATCTAACACTATCCTACAGCAATTTTTTGTTGCATTAAAGAAAAAATAATATACAAAAATAGCTAAATTGGAACAAAAAAAAAACCTTATTCCTATATTAACTCCCAAACGCCCAATAAGAAAACATAAAATTTAACTTGTTTTATTTTATGGTAAAGCCATGATAATCCTAAAAATAATATACGTTTATAGTAGGATACGTTTTTTGGTAATTTCAAAGACTTTTGATGAACTTTGAATGAAAGAAATTAATGTCATCTTGTGTCTCACACACTTTCCGCTCTGAACAATTAGAATTTTTGTCGTTTTCTGGATAAAAATGGCAAAATAAAAATCATATGAACGACACGACTCAAGATGACAGACAGATGATAAAACAGAAATTTTTACCAAACAATTGCCTTAAACTACGTCCATCTTTCTCTAAAACACTCTTTACAGCCTGCTATCTCTCTACAACAACCTTAAATTTTTTAAAAAATGTTCTTTGGCAATACTTTTTCTGAACGCTAAAAAAAACAGTGAAAACTTGAAAAAGTGATTTTATTCTAGAAATCGAAAGTTTGGAGAGAAAGCGCCAAAATGTGAGAAAAATCAAGGCATAAAAATTTGAAAAACATAGCAAAAATTGCTTAAACAAAATACTTTTCCCCTTAAATTATGGTTGTATTGACAAAAATTTTCAACTACTACGTAGAAAATTTTGAACCTCGTTAAACTAACTCACTCCAAAATCTACTTAATCGCTCCTTCCCATCAGTTCAAAAGCTGAGACTCCCCCCCACTTTTAGAGGTCCCGTGTCGCCCCTGTTTACATCCTTTTTTAAGAGGTTTAAAGATGACTAGAACGTTTCCGCCATTTGTTTAATTCAGATAATGAAAAATGATACTTTTGGGCAAGGTTTTGTTATTTACGGATAGTTAGTAGAAATGTGTTTTTGATAAAGGTATAAAACAAATTATTTTTTATTTTAGATATACTTTTTAGCTAGCTGAAAACTTTGCAGCTTCGCCTGCGGTTTACCCATTTTTCTTTATTTAAATGAACATAAATTTTGTTCTCGTGAATCGATTTTGAGAAAATAGTCCAAGAAATGCAGTAGTAAAAGTCCCATCGAAATCGGTCCAGTAGTTTTTTTTGGAACCTATTTCGTTTTCGTTTGGTAAGAAAAATATTCAATATTCAGAAATGGACTGTTTATCAGAGATTTATTATATTCTATAATATATACCATTTTCTTAAAGTTGTCACTTTTAGCGGTGAACGACTTTCTTATTGTTCTTTTCGAAATTCTTTCAGTTTTTATGTACTATAGATTTTAGAAAATTGAAGAAGTCGGTTAACCTTCCAGTCGGGGCGCCGGATCTGTGAGACTTGGCTGCTCGGAAATCGTTCGGCAAACTTTGGCAGAATTTACTGCAGCGCCGTGCGTTCAGATACCTTCTAGCCTCGAGCGTTAGTTTAATTAAGTGAAGTGGTGAGAGTACAGCCCTTGTGACTTAGTGGATATTACGCAAAAAGTCTGTGAGGCCCGGCGACCCGGTTTAAGATACAGTTTTTTCGCAGAGATGACTTTATTCCACTCGTAAGTTCCATTGTTTTTTAGTAAAATTTATGAGTATTTGTGTATATCACCTATATTTTCATGGTTAAATTGGTTTTTCCAATAACTAGAGAATATATTATTTTTGTTCTAGAAAATGAGTAACAAGGCAGAACAAGAACGATTTTGTCGCTTATGGGAGGAAGAACCTGACGATAATGAAGCAGAACTGGTATCCGGAGAAGTTGCAGGAACACTAAATATAGATAATCCCAAAGTTCCACAAGGAACTAGAAAACATTTTTTTCTCTGTTTTCCCTGCAAAAAAAGATTCAAAAACAAAATATTGTCAAAAATATCATAAGTTTATATATCTAAGTCATCTTTATCCTTGGTGTCCCACATGCTCAAGTGTTGCCAAACATCAATAGATAATAATTTTAGATGTTATTTTAACATGTTCGCATGAAATTTTTTTTTGTTTGTAAATTTTTTTTGCAATAGTATTTTGAAAATTGTTATTTGTTTTCGGCACTGTGCTTTAAAACAGTATGAATTACAATTATGTTTTTTATTTCTTAAGTTTTTTTTGTATTAAAGCATTAATAAAGGTTAGATCTATCGTCTCCATTTTTCATATGTTCAAAAAAGTATTTAGCAAACGAAAAATGCCGTCGGGTCTACGCTCTGGCTCTGGACCAGTGCTGAAGAAAATAGGGGTCTGATATTCGAAATACTTGCATACGAGTACTTCTGTTTCTTTCAATATCATGCAGAAAAAGAGGCAAGAGACAAGCTGATGCATGGGTAGTGTGTAAAGGAATAACAGGCTTTAAGTGCGAAACAGATCGAGTGCCCTCCCATCCACTCGAGTCAAATTGATCAAAACCAGTCGATTCGAAAGCGGTGAACACGTACCGCCTTGTCTTTCGCCTATCATTTCACACGGTATAGAAAGAGACTGATGTAAAAATTTCCTATTATTTAGCACATAAAGGTACTCGTAAGCGGTTATTTTCGTATGGTTTTAAAAATAGGATCCCAGGACATTGTATATTAGGGCCTACACAAGTCTAACAAAGTATAATCTTAGGGAGTCCTCTCACTCTAAATTAAGTTTTTCAAACAAGTTAATCATTACACATTTTAATGTTTATTCGGTTTTGACCCTAATTGGGCTTATTGTTAGCTTTATGTGTTTGTGAAGTTGCAAGAAACTCTCCTTGTCGATATCGATTGACTTCTATTACTATCATTGGGGTTCTTGCGTTGAAAAAAAATGCTGATTTTATTATTTTATTATATTTTGGGATTCTTAAATTACCGACACGCCCTGGGGGTGGAAAATTGCTAATCAATATACCGTTCTTTCGTAAAAAATATTTGTTTTACCTTTACCCTTTACCTCGACGAAGACGATGGCGATTTTATTTTAAATTCTGATGAGGCTTTGTGCCGCTCCCGCCCTCCTATTATTCTTATGGACATACGATGGCAATTATTTCCTCATTTTATGTGTATAAAACTGCTCTTTTTCTGTATTAATTAAATTTTCTCTAAGATTTTCCAATTCAAGCATTTATTATAACCATACAGCCCAACAAACACAACGTGGTCTGGACGCTAGCGCATCTCTCAGCTGGCGGCTCGACTGCTTAGGGCGCCGCGGTGTGTTGGAAAAGTGTTGGACGCAACCGGGATCCGAACCTGCCCGTCCGGGGTGAAAGTCTGATACTCTACCAATACGCACCAAGCCTTCTATATCAAATCTGTCTTTTAACTTCAACCGTTTCGAACCATAGAAATGTGATTCATTTCTATGTTGCGAACCCGCCAAGAGAAAGGTTGTTTGGAGCTGGCGCCTACAAAGCGATAAAACGCTTAATACGGTCAGGCGTTTTTCAGCAAGCAAAGAATCTACTCATTAGAAAGGACATTTTGGTGGCGTTTAACCAACTTCGGAATGAATTCGCCGGTATCACTTAGCGGCCGATTGTTTACCGCCACCTCCTGGTTTGCTGCGAGTTATATAATTAAATATTGTCTGGAAAATAAGTGCATCACTCAATAACCACCTAATATAATGGATTAATTTGACAAAATGCTTGTTTTCTGAGAATTTGCGAATTATGCAATCTGAAAGTAAGTATTTGGTCTATGTATTTCAGAGAGTTATCGCTGTAATAAGGTTTCTGTCTCAGAAATACCTCGGGTTGCGTGGTTCTTCTAAGAGGCTCTTTGCTAATGATAATGGAAACTTTCTAAAAGCAATAGAAAGAATTGCATTATTCGATCCAGTGATGCGTGAGCATATCGGAGTTCAAAAGTTTCAAAGCTCTGAAAAAAAATATAGATTGAGATATTCGAATTACTCGGAACAAAATTGATTGACTGAAAGAAAGTAATGGTTAAAATAATAAAGAACAAAAAGTATAAAAATGGCGAGAGCAATTATAAAATTCGAGAAAATTTAATGAGAAAACGAGATTAACGGCTCAGTGCGAGATATGACAGAGAGAAAGACAAGAATTTTAATCTATTAATTTTTAAAAATCTAGTGATTTAATCGAAGGTGCATTGGTATTTAGTTAAAGATAAATTACACACCTCAAAGAGTGCAATATATAGGTAAAATTGGGGCCATAAAAGACGAAACTTTTGGGATTGAATCGATAAAAAAAAGTGTTATATACTGGCCGGGATTCTTTACAGACCGTCACAAAATCTCGCCCTTACAAAAAATCTGACGATTTTTAAACACAAGTTTACACTAACTGATTTTTTGTCAAGACTTGTTTGTTAATATTCCTTGAAATTTAGTTTCTTAATACTGTTCCAGCAAATAAAAAATATGTCAGTTTTAATTTTTGATAGTAGTTTTTTTCAAAAACCCTTTTTTTTATTTAAAATTGTATTTTATCAAGCTTATTGTTGTGTGTAAACAAACCTTTAAAACTTTTAACATACAAAACCATAGATAGTCAGCGTTCAGAAAAGTCACACAAATTCTGTCTTTCCTTTTACATGGTGAGAATTTTCGACACTTTTTGACGTTTATTGGTACGCGTAGTAGCAATTTAGCTTCGACATAAACTAGTCCTGCAGAATATCTTTAAAATATTAAATTTACAAAATGTTGGCAAAAAATTACGCAGTTTTTCTTACAACGGCAACGTTAGGATAAGTATTAAGGACGCTGTGTTCAGAATCAGAATCAGAAATTATTTATTTCCTAAATGATTGTACAGGTTACAATATGGAAATCGTCAAAAAACGTACCTAACTAAAAAAAAATGGTAGCAAGATTTGAATACCCTGAGGGTAGGTTCGTCAATTTATAAATACAGTTGGTAATGAATAGATAAAATCATATATATTAACAAATAAAAATAATACATAAAAAAACCTATAAACTTTAAAATTAAGAGAATCTACACACACTAATAGTTATTTTAAGTCTTAAAGTTTTCTACATGATAGGGGCACATTCCTAAACGAATTTTTTTAAATCTAAGTTTAAATCTTTTAACATTACTGATATCTCTCACTGCCTTTGGTAGTTTACTATAAAGGTTTACAGCCTTGCAAGAAGGAGATCTCTCATAAAGTGCAGTATTGTGATGATTAGTTCTTAATAAGCTGCCAGGTCTTGTGTTATAATGATTGTTATTAAACATGCCTACTTTGAATGAGGCAATAAGTGAAAATCGCTACTTTCCAGAATTGTGACGGGTGAGATTTTCTGTCGTTTCTCAAATACCGCGACCACTGTGTCAAATGTCAACATCATCATCCTTGCCCTTGCGAAAACACTACACTTGCTAAAAACGGTCCAGAATTATTAACAATGCAAGGGTCATTTGTTCTTAGTGTGATTTTGCTTCTTTGTGACAGACTAAACCGATTTAATGATCGTAAGCTTTAAGAAAGGCGGGGAAAGGGAAGATATAATTTTAATATTTCAACCAATCACAGTTTCTTTCTGTATATATTACGATCATTAAAAGAATCAGCCTGTGATATACACGGCAATCACAGTTTCACTTCTAGCAGCTACTTCTATTTCGCAATAGAAAATATATTTCCCTCTTTCTCCAAACGACGAAGAGGAAAATAGAAGTGAGCTCAAAGAAGTGAACTGTGTATCAGGCGTTAGGGCACAATAGAATAATGAATTAAATAAAAAAGGAAGAAAACATAAAACCAGTTTTTTCATTATCACTCATAATACAGCACCCTTTGTTTGGTTTGACCCCCGTCTTGGCATAAAAAGAACCAATATTTCAAGAATTCAATATAGCAAACTATAGCAGGTTTGCCTGCGGGTTTTTCCCAAAGTTATTATCAAAAATGTTTGCTTTTACTGCTCATAACCTTTGTTTCCGTGAACCGATTTTAAAGTATAATAAAGGTTTGATAATAATAAAATGATTGCGTAGGTATAGGTACACTATTCTAATTTTTGTAAGATTACCCTGTTTTTACAAAACACTGACAAGTGACAATTCCAAGATGTTTTAAACACTAATTTTTTTTTGTTAATGGTTTCGTGGTCATTGTGAATAGGGTGATTTTGGTCAAACTGCAAATTTCGTTACTCTTACGGTTACCTTTACCGTTAATAAAGATCACTGCAATAGGTTAAAAATAAGGTAGGTATATGTAGGTAGGCATATGTAGGTTTCTGGACTATCCATTAGATCTTGGAGGCCTGGTCGTAATGAATTGAAAAGCAAAATGTGTGTCCGATATGCCACAAACCTTTCTTTTTATTTATTTTGCACGAACAACAAATTCCTTTTTTTTTTGTTAAAAATAGTGCTAGTTTTGCGATAAACATAACCCTACATTTTTTGTTGTTTTTTTTATTTTTCTATTGTAAAATGTTCGCAGTTGTGTTTAATTCATATCACTACTAGAATCGCATATAAAGTGCAAATCAAAAATTAACAAATTTTCACCAAACAAAACAAACAGAATAAAGATAAGGTTAACAGACTGGCCAAAAACCTGACCAAAATCGCCCTAATTACGATAACGAAAGTTAACGATAACGGCTAGCAAAATATTAAGCGTTGTGTCCATGTACCTATTATTAGTTTTCAAGATGATTTTGAAAAGAGAATTGTTTTCCCCTTGTAGTATAACATACCTACCCAGGTTCGTTTACCAAAATTAAAATAAAACAACTAAAATAAATAAAAGCACCTGCGTTGTCACACCCACTCAACATAATTTTACTTGCCCAGAATGCGCGTGACAATAACAAAATTTCAAATTTCAAAGTGCCGTACTCAGCCTGAAATTCACGAGGGGAAAGAGCATGGCAGAGAAACCCTCGATCTCAATTCCAAAAATCGGGTCATGCTGTGCCCGAAATTCAATTAAAAAAAATAACTAAATTACTAAAAAATTTAAATTACTGTCCCAGTACTAAAATTTGTCGTTCTACATTTATAACAATACATTCCAAACTGAAGAGTTTGTGGTAGTTAGCTGAACATCGCCAGAAGGTACTGAGGTCCCATACGGTAGAGTAATTGATATTTTGGGCTAATATCTCTAGACTAAACATTTACTTGCTAGGATATTCGCTCAATCATGGAAGGAAAATGTTAGTAGATTCACCAAGGCCCTTTTCTTACATCCTTACTCATATCAAATATACATGATATATCTATTTCATATATCTTTGGTCATACAAACTAAAATCCCAGCACAAAAAGACAGCAAATGTTTTGGTTTAATTTAAATCTGCATTGTTCACAGCATAAAACGATTCTTTCTAAATATACACATGTTACAAACCAACACATCAAACATAATTAAAATAAAAATGACACTATACTTTACCATTTATTTGAAATATAATAATTTTTAAAAACGCACACACACACACAAATGCACACAAATTCATGTTTCTTTTTTATTTTTATTTTTTTAATATCTATAGAGTGCTCAAAACCAAATAGAAGATTAAATATATTTTTTTTAATAGACGGTTTTCTAGATAAAGATGGAAAACGTAGCAAACCCGCAAAATAGATTTTATTAGAATGCGTATTATTATAAATATTAAAATCTTGTCGCTTAGTTTGTTTATACGGGACTCTAAAAGCGTTTTGAGAATTAAATAGACTTTATTTTAAAGCCGTTTAGGTCAAAAGTGGTTTATCGCTTTAAAACCTATTTTAGGATCGTTATAAACACTTTAAAAACGCTTTAGTGCATTTCTTTCAACCAAAAGAAATACTCAAACCTGGTTTTCCGAAAAATCTGTTGTTAACTAATTGGTTTTATTTTTTCTTTCTTTAAATTGACATATTTAAGGACATTTAATAAGGGACGTATAAAGGAGTTTTTTTTTAAATGGCCACTTTCCAAAATTTGATGCAAAAAAATAAAAGTTGAAATCAAGTTAAAATAAAGATGTCGCAGGTCTTGCTAAGGTTCTAACTTTACTGATTTCACAAAAGTACCAAATAATTTTTTTTTTTTTTTGTTGGCGAAGCAGTTTTCTGAGGTCATGTGATTTTTTTGTAATCGTCCGAAACACCCATATTTTCTGGCTGTAGGAAAATAATAGACCACAATTTACTCTCCTGCAAGTATTTAAAATAAAGTTCAACCAATAATTTTTTTAAATAAATTAAATGTTTTAAATTTCCTGGGAAAAAATAAAAGTATTATCTACATATCATTAAAGTAAATAATACATTTTTGTATTTTTTAAGAATTTTTTTTGCTAGTTTAACTACTGACCAAAAAAGATGTGTGTTCGACTTTTTGATATGTACCTTACTTGATAAAATAAAAAAATATTCATAAATATATGAAAAATGACACATAAAAGGCGATTGAATTTTATACGTCAAGCATTTCGGGCGATTACACATTTGTTTCGGAAAATTACGTTAGGCGATTTAATTTGAATTAAAAAATAGAAATAAAGAACAAATGTTTTATTTTCAAACATTATCTTCGGGGATTTTTCTTTCGATTTGCACGTTAAATCTTTAACTGAAATTTTGATTTTTTTTACCTTTTTTGCTGATTAATTTATTTTCTTTTAAATTTTATTTACTATATATGCATCCTCTTATTCTTTTTTAAGTTTTTCTTTCAGTTTTTTATTTTTTTCTACATTCATAGCGTTCTTAAAAAAAGGGTAATATTACCAACAGCAAAAGAAATAGTATACTTTATTATTATTATGATTAGTAGGAACAGGGAATTATGTCGCAAAGCAGCATGAGACATCGCAATTGGTATACGAATGAAGCAAAATAAGCACCAAACGAATAATGGCCGACCTAAATTTAGTGGCGGTCAGCACCCTTTCGAAAGCCGGCCTTGCACAGCTTCCTGTATAGAAATTGTATGCCCACGTTATTTAGAATGGTAATTGGAGCCCATACCATATGATATAGACTTTACAATACGGCATCAAGTTATTTCACTTGATTCTTCATTTGTTAGCTATCCAAGTACCTCCAAACCAACGTGCAGGTCACTGGAGACAAACGCCACAGTCATTGAATTCCCATCTTCCTTAGGGCCACACAAAAAACCCTTTCTAGGAGATAGCAATATCCACTGCATCACGACTCGATCCGCACCATTATGCCTAGGAGGGCACCTTTTTTTCCTCACTGCCCATCAGAGAACACGACAGCGCGGCGAGCGACGAACAATGCAGAGGGAACAATAACTGCCACCCTAAATTTGAGTAACTTCAAATATACATAAATACTAAATAACGCTCATAACTAAGAAGAACTTTAGAAGAAAACTGGTACTGGTAAAGAGACGAAGCAAAGCAATGTGTTGGGTAGAGAAAAAAGACGTGGGATGCGAATAACACATGCATGTGAACACGACGCTCTATTTACGTTAATGAAAGTTTAATGTTTTGCGTCGTTCATAGTAAGCACTTACTTCGTTTTTGAAATGATTATGTGTGAAAACGTTATGCTAGCTGCCTGTTGCCACCAAGTCATAAAATTTTGACCCAATTTTGTTTTTTGACCAGTAATAAATCTGAATTTTGGGCATACCTAGTGGTAAAGGTATCAAATTGATGCCTGGCAATTTTCCTATGTGCGCCACTAATGAAAAACTTAACTTTTGTGTGTAGTGCCTTATCTTTCCCGAGGGTACTGATTATCGCTCGTTAACATCGGGTCAGTAAATAAAACTAAATTCGGATAGACCCAACCCAACTAACAATTTTTATGTACTACAGGGCAATTCTGGCATGTAAGTGCCTTATAACTGTCACCGGATTACCAGTTTGCTATGTTACGATTTCGAAAAACTCATCTAGGCAATTTAACGATGATTATATTGCTATAAGAATGTTCTTACAGCAACAGTTTACAGGAATATCCTATAAAAGCTCTGCTTCTTTCTGTAAGGACATTTATAAGGTGTTGCTTTAGAGCAAAATTGCCGCAAAGTACTTTAGGCCCTTAAAGTATTGTATAAGAGTGTTTCAGGCCCAATAATACAACAATTTTAAATCATAAGGGTTCTATAAGGTTGTTACCTCTAATTTTCTGTCAGCAACAATTAAAGGCAACAATTAAAGGGATGACCTATAAAAGCTCTGCTTCTTTCTGTAAGAATATTTATACGGTTTTACTATGAGCAGAATGGCTGCAAAGTACTTTAGGCTCTTGAAGTATTTCAGGCCCAATAATACAACAATTTTAAATCAAAAAGGACTTATAATTAGTAATTTTTCTTCATGAAGATAAATTACAAGAGCAAAAAGGTGATAAACATCTAACAGTTAACAGAAAGTTTAAGTTTATAAATGCGCCTTAAAGAAATGACCTGAAAATATAAACATGGACTAGTCAAATTGGAAAAGATGCAGATAATGGAAAACCAAGGCGGACGGAAATCCTTACAGCTAAAAATTACTGTATGGTTATTGTATAGTTGGTATGTATATGTTATAAATATTTACAACAAGACGTCCATCTTAGAAATGTTCTTTCTTTCTATGAATTTAACAATCTACCCCAAAAGCAACAAAAACCTCAATAATATGAAGGTATAATTCATAAAAATACATAGAAACGATAAACCATGCACAAATATTGCATAATATGCTTAAAAAACCGTCTTCCGTATATATTTTGTCACTTTTAATTTTTAGTCAGACAGTATTTTAAGCTCCAAACAAAGATATTTGAATGGCGCGTGAAAATTTTCTTAAATAAATGATAGGGATATTAGCAGTAAAGTGATGCTTGTTAATAAAATTGTGGTGTACGTGTTTCAAAATAGGTAAAGTTTTCGCGTAATATTTATTTATTGTCAAGATAGTTTTGGTATCGCCATTAATGCCTACTGTGGAAGAAAAATCAGTCATAGTTAAAAGCCCATTTTGTTATTTAAATATTTATTAAAACCGCATTAAAAAAACATTCCTTCTCTTACTTTAGGAGTTCAACCTGTATCAATAGAATAAAATACTGTATAATTGTTTCCAGAAGAACCCCCTTATAGTATAGATAGGTGTTGAAACTATTCTATAAATACTACATAAAAGTTACGCCGATCTTTTATACAGTTCTTATGGGTTTATCAATAGAAGTAATTTGCTCTATATGGTGGTGCCCATTTTGCACTTATAACCGGTCTAGTAGCGTCTTACACAACCCTTATATAAGCAAATTATACAGGCATTTATTCCTGCAGTTTTTGCTGTAAGAATGTTCTTTCGGCTCTTACAGAGAAAAAAATGCTGGTTGGGAAGATGATGAAACTGCAAAATTTTAAAACCTCGACTTTCCAAAATGGTCAGCATTATTAACATCGGAGAAATACGTCCGAAACAATAGCCAGGCAAAGATTTGACTGAATTTGGTTTGCGACACGCACTCATTTGAACAGTTCATAACTTCCCTATTTCCTACCCGAGGTTAACATTCGGTACAATAGAACACTCGGAAAAGATAAAGCTCCAAACGCAAAATTTAAATTTTGTTTACACCTATTTTTTAAAATGTCTGCTATCTTGGATTTTCAAAATCGTTAAAATTTTTGATATTCCACAAAAAATTTTAAGTAATGGACAGGCAAAAAAGCCCCGTTTTTTTTTGGGCCACCCTATATAAACCGCTTGAACTTGTGATGTAGGACCAAAGTAAAAAAAATATTTTAAAAAATCGCTTGCACCTTTCAAGCAAAAAGTTAAAGAAACTTTTAAGTTCTTACTAAATTTCCTTCAATTAAATACGTTTAATAGAAATCTAAAATTAGTTTTAGCTTTTCATGAAAATTATACAAGCTTTTATAAAATGCTTAAGGCAGCTTCTGTAAAATATTTTGAAGTTTGAGCGCAAAAATTAATATTAGCCTTCGGAAAAGCAAGTTTAATTAAAAATAAAATAAAAAGTAAATGGAGATAATTAGAAAAATACTCTGTTCATTAGGAAAGAATTATAACTAACTTGTTTTGTACTATTAACTAAATAGTATAGTCATATGCATATTTTCTGTATATTTAATTATTAATTAATAATAATTAATTAATTAATAATTAATTAATTAATTATAAAAATAAACGTTTTACCATTTGACCAAAACTTCAATTATTCCACTCTCTACGGGTGATAAAATTCACAACTAACATTCAAGGGTCATTAATCAATAATTATTGGCAAATAAACATAATAAAGACACAAATAAAGACAAGAAAAAATGGTTTAATAAAATGTTAAAAGAATTTTAACTTCGTTATGATGCTGTTATCTCCTCTTAAAAATTAAAATTACTTTATTGTCAAGTACGTTTTTAGAGCCTCCGCCGTTATTTTTCAGCAAGTAACAGAGACAATTTTCGCACCCCAATATAATAAAAGCTTCTCGAAATTAAATATTTACATTCTCTTTTTTACGATTTGATAAAGCTCTCTTTAACGCTGGGTAACCTTTAACAAAGATACTGCAATGCACGATAAAAAATATGCTATGGTCCATTAATAAGGTCCCTCATAAAAATCGGCCGAGAAATAAGGAAAAAAAGTAATGCTACTTTAAAAGGATTTTGGACATATAACTATGCAATAATGGCCCAAGGATCGTAAAATGTGTAACAATAATAACTTTGAAAAACAAAGAAAATAATGTAAAAATCAGGGTTGACCCTGGGCAAGTCCAAAGATGAAAAATCCACTGCGCATGCTTGACGCAGTCTGCTCGCACCCAGAAGAGTTCTTGGCTTTTTTTTAATTTTGTTTATTTATTTATAAACAGATACAAAATTTTTCAGTTTTAAGGTTTACTCTACTTTCTTTCTTATTTGCATTGAGTTTCTAAAAAACTTGTATTGGAAAAGAAAGAAATGGTCAAGTTACACTCATTAATAATTTTAATCTTAATCTAACATACATACTTATTATTTGAAAACTCCAGAAGGTTCATTATCATTTGAGGAAAGAAAGTGATTTGTTTTGAGTGCAAAACTTCTTTATTTTAAGTCAACCGAAGCGTTTCGGGACTACTGTCCCATTTTCAAGGTTTGAATATCAAACGCCTAACAAAAAAAGAGAAAATATTTGTAAAAAACAAACTAACAATACATACAAACTAACATACATATTAAAAATGTGTTTACATACAGTCAAAATAAAAAATTTTCAAATTATAATTCCAAAAATGTAGAACATATTTTGTACTTACTCGATGACTAATGAGTTTTCAACCGTCCAAGAAGAGTTGCGAGTTTTTATTTAACAACATTTTATGAAATAAAAACTTGTAAATTTTAAGAATTTTCGTTAAATTTTTTTTTATCAAAAACCACTGGAACAAGAGAAACGTTAAGGGCAAAGTGTGGTTATGTTGAACGTTCACCTAGTTTTCTGAAAGTTTACTAAACAAAGAGCTTATAGCAAAGACGGATTATATGGGGAATCGCAAAAAGCAATACCATCTATAAAAAATATGTTCTACATTTTTGGAATTATAATTTGGAAAATTTTTATTTTTGCTATATGTAAACACATTTTTAATATGTATGTTAGTTTTTATGTATTGTTAGTTAGTTTTGGCGTAAATATAAAATACAATAAAATATTTCTAAATTTTAATTGAAAGTAGTAGCTAAAAATTTAAAAAATATAGTTTAACTATAGGGTAGTTTTGTCCCAACATTATTGCAGTTTGTGTTTTATTTTGTTGTAATTCTTCTGTGTAAATGTTTCCGGTAGTTTGTTGTATATGATTGGTCCAGTGTACATAAGATGTCGTTGTGTCGTAGTAAAGGGCATTTGTGGACATGTTAAATTATTTGCTTTGTTTGATCTAGTGTTTATGTTGTGTTGTATAGAGTTTTTGTAGTATGTTTTTGTCAACATGTATTTCAATGCCATTTTAATGCAGAGTTGGTCAATGCTCATCAGGTCACTATCACTAAAAACAGTCCCTAGGATATCGTCTTGTTTTAAACAATATAACTTTTATAATATACTTTTGTGATTTTTAACATATTTAATATTGTTTTGCAGGTATATCCTCATATAATTACGCCGTAACATAGTTTGGATTGAATTAAAGCCATGTATACCATTTTCAGTGTTTTTAGTGTCATAGTATATGTAAGTTGGTAAAACTTATCCATATGTTTATGCCAGTTTAGATGTTGATCGAAGATTACACCACGGTATTTTGTGTGAGTTTTTTGTAATATTTCACAGCAATCGCAGTTTACGCGGTTACATAGAGGGGCTGTGAATTTTAAGTGTTAAGGTTTCCGGCATATAGTTTTTTGTTATTGTGTGTTCAATGTAAGCTTATTAAAATCAAGCCAATATTTTGCCGTTGATATACTTTGCTCTGCATTATATATAGTTTCTTTCCACGTATCACCTTCTATTAAAATTCATCAATCATCTGCAAAACATATTATTGTTGCATTTTTTAGAACTTTTGTCAATTCGTCTACATACATCAAAAATAATACAGACCCTAATACTGTACCTTGTGGTACACCATATTCCACGGGTAATGGTTTACTTAGGGTATCACCATTTCTTACTTGCTGGGTTGATGATGTCAAAAACCTTTGCTAGATCCAGAAAGATGCCTATACATTTTTTATTTTTATCTAAATTTTGTAGTATTTTTTCCGTAGCCGTCAACATAGAATTTTCAGTTTTTTCCTAGAGCCATATTAATGTTGTGACAAAAGTTTATTTTTTTCTAAAAAACTACTCTGTTTGATGCACTTTTCTATAACCTTAGTTATTGTGCTTAGTAAAGCTATTGGTCTATAGTTCTTCTTCTAGCTTCTTTTAATGCTTTTGGAAAAAAACCTGTGGTGAATATTAGATTGGTAATCTGTAGGAGCGGTTTGGTCAAAGAGTTTGCATTTTGCTTAATAACTTCCGATGTTATCCCATCATACATCACATGGATATTAAAAACAGAGATGATTTTTGGCTTGATTTTTTATGTCAAATTTCTGATGATTTTTTTATACTATTTGCCAAATTTTTACCTATGTTACTAAAAAATTCGTTAAATTTGGTTGCTATCGCTTACTCGTTTTTTATTTTATGTCCTAATTCGTCTTTTACGCACCTTACGACCTCTCTTACATTAGATTCCTTAGTAATGGTTTTAATAGTTTTCCATGTTCTTTTAGGGTTATTTAGTGAGGACTTGATAAGGCTTTTTGTATAAGCTTCGTTAAAACATTTCGGTTTTTTAATTTTTATATGTACTTAAAAAGGCTGAATTTCTGGGGTTTAGTACTGTCAACTTTGATTCAGCCATATGTTGTTTTACTGTGTTTATAAATAAATCTGTTGAACTATTTGTATCCTTTTGTGTAAGCACATTTTGCCATTTTTCAGCTTTTAATTTTCCTAGATTTGTCTAGGCTAATTTGATTAGAAGAAAAGTAAATTTCTTGTCCGTGAAAAATGAATAAAACAGGAGAGTTAATATCTCTACGGCTTTTTCTCGGAAAATGCAAGGGCAGTTATAGTATCCCATAGTCAAAGTAGCTAAAGAGTTATATTTTCGAAACCAAATACAAGAATCTTCAAACAAAAACAGGGAAGTATAGATCATCGTAAATGGATTTAGAGTGAAAGTTTTGAATACATTTATTTCTAGCAGTCTAAAATCTGATGATGTTAACTCTTTTTACTGCTCAACTGCAAGAAATCTTTCAAGAAGTATAACTTAAATTGCTGACCTTTCCGTGTATCTGAATCATATATCTGTATCAAACACTTTTTCCTTCCTTCCCAATGATGTCACTGAACTACGCGAGTTTTTAAACTATTCAAAAGAAAGCATCAGGTTGCGATGAACTATCGCTTAAAGTATTTTTACTACTACCCAACGAAGCCTTGACAGCACTTGCTTTTGCGATTAATCAATCGTTTGAATCTAGGTCTTTTCCCGACTTTCTTAAAAAAAGCTGTCGTAATTCCTCTTCACAAGGGTGGGAATACAGATAGCCCAATTAACTATCGACCAATATCTCTTCTGTCAACACTCTCTAAGATATTGGAAAAGCTAGTCCAGATGCGAATTGAGTCTTGTCATGTCATGTCATGGAGTTAGGGGTGTTGGCCTCGGATGGCTTCCGCTTTTCCGCATCTATATCGTAGACCTGCTTCGTCTGGACATAATTGGCTACTTTGTAGTATTTTGCGACGATGTTACCGTTGTGTGGAATGACACAGATGTGGATCGACTTACCCAAAATATACAGACAGATATATTCAAAATAAAAAGATGGTGTGACGCAAACCGATTAAGCTTTAGTACCAACAAAACTAAAATATCAGAATTCAAATGCATAATGGGCGAGATTTTCTTGCAATAGTCAATTGCTGCCAACTACTGAGGAGAACAAATTTCTTGGGGTTTTCATAGATAATTCTCTTAAATTTGAAAAACATGTGGAGCATAAAGCGGAAAAATGTCATCAGGCTGCTACTCCTTGCGTGTCTTCTTGGACAATCGGGGACTCTCTCGGGCTAGGACCTATTATTTCTCGTTGATTGAGGTATGGTATATGTTTTTGGGGTTCTTATTGCAAAAATCTGTTTCAAGTTGTTTTTAAAATACAGAAGAGGCGAATCGTGTCGTCCACTATTCGTTAAATTTAATATTTTAACACTGTGCTCAATTTACATCCTAGAGACCTCTTGCATGATATTTAGAAAATATAAAAATGAGCTGGGAATAACTGGAAAATATAGCAACAGAAGACCGCTTCAAATAAGGTTACCTCTACCAAAATATGAGCTCATTAAAAAATCAATTATTTACGAAGGCAAAAAAATCTTTAATAAGCTTCCAATTTCTATTAGAAAACTTAACAATGAAAAGGGGTTCAGAAAACAAATAAAAAAGTTTCTCCTAAACAAAGTATATTATAATATCGAGGAATATTTTAAAGATTAATTTTGACATTTTAACATATTTGGTGAAGTTTTTTTAATCGTTTTTAACGTTGTTTGTTTCAGTTTTACTTTTAAACAAATTATTATTTTTTAGTCTAAGTTTTACGCAACTGTTTAGTTTAGTTTTTTAATTTACTATTTTTTCTTCTTTTTATTTTTTTTAGTTAAATTTATTTTTGTGTTTTCCTGTTTCTTTAACTTCTTAATTGTCTTGTTTTTATGTACTTTTTTATTTTACTTATTTAACTATTTTTTTATAATCATGTTCTCATTTTAACTGACTGCTAACTTATATTTATAAGTTGACTCTATTTATTTATTTAGCCTATTTATATTTGCTATTATTACTTATAATATTTTGTTAAATAATTATTTTGCTAGGATTTTAGCATTCTAAGCATGGCTTTGTTAATGAATCTCTGTATTTCTAAAAACAATAAAGCTAATTTTGATGGATTGATTGACTACTTTAATTTTTTTCGATTTAAGGTAGGCAGCACTTGCTTTGTTTTTTTTAATTTGCCTGCGGTGCCATAACGTACGTCTCTGATTATTACATAAAACTTTCTGCTTAGGTGAGCTGGAAAAATGTTTGGGCTTTAAGATCATTAACTACGTTTATACGTGCCTAAAACCGGTTTTATATAAGGACGGTTTTAAATAAAAATCGGTTTCTTTGAGGGTTTACACGATGTTTCCTTAACTCACTAACTTTTTCCCGTCCCTAAAATCGCTTTTAAAGCGGGACAGAATTTTCAAACCGTTCATGTATAAAAGCACTTTAATAAAGAGGCCCGTATAAACAAAGAAATTCATTGTTTTTGCAATTTTAGTTTAAATGTGTAAAAAATGCCATTTTTAGTGCGGGATTTAAACCACCAAAGAGTTCGATCCTTTTTTTACACACTAATCCAACTCAAAACCCAACTCCTACTAAACCGCCCCTCCTTCAAAAAAAGGCTTCGCCTACCTCTGGTCAGAGCAATATTGTTTATGTTTTGTCCTTTAGTTTTGAGATAAAGCCTGTTTCTTTTTTTACAGATTTTCACTTAGCCGAACAGACACCCAAGAAAGTAGTCAAGGGGTCTCCCCCACTTCTCGAAGCAATTCAGGGGACAGCAACACCCCCGGCTTCCCCAAAGTGGTGCCTGCCCCAGGAGCAAGCGCTTTGGTAAGAATAGTTTGTAATAAAAATAAATCAAGTCTTGTTTTTTCTTTCTGTTCACTTTTACCATTGAATTTTAGATCGAAATATACACATTCAAAATTCAAGATAATTTTGTTGTGCTAGCATACTAAAAAAGCATTTACAGTCGTCAATATAAAAAAGTTATTAAAAACTGTTTAAATTTAAACTTAAATATACGAATATTAGAAGTACACAAGGTATAAAAGAAGTTATTCTTACTGATTTGAATTAAACATTAAACAGAAACAATTCACTTTTAAAAAACGTATTTTATTTATATTACATTGATAAAAATTTTACTAAAATATTACAATATAAATCACTAAAAGGATTCTAAAAAACATTGAACATATTATATATGGCTTGGTAAAGTAGCATGTTTTTTATGGTTTCTTTAAATTTTTTAAAATCAAGACTTTGTGTTTTGGAAGCTTGTTGAAAAAGTTGACAGACTGAAGTTTGGTCTAAAGTTGTCCTTGTTTCCGGTGTCATAGTTATGAATTTCTGCCGGATATTTTTTTTTAATACAATAAACACTCCAGAATGAATGATATGGTAGTGTCACTGTAGTGTGAGAATTTTTAACTCTTTAAGTTTTTCTTTGCAGTTCTCACGATATTTGGACGCCTACGGTTTATCAGAATGTGCCAAATCAAATCCGTTAAATAAAAGAGAGTTTAATTATAAAATCATTCATTATAGAAACAGCAATTCGTTAAACCAATTTTTTATCAGAACCTTTTTTCTTCAAATCCATTCAATAACAAATTCTAAATTTATAACACCCGTTTTGAATCAAACTATTGTTCATCAAACTCATTCAATATCAAACCCGGAATTCGTAAAACCCGTTATTTATCAGAAAATTTTTGCTAAATTGATTGCGCATTTGCCAATACCACGTGAACCAGAGGCGTACACGCAGGTGGCGCGGCGGCGCGGCGTTTTGATGCATTTGTCGCTGTTTCGCGCGCATACTTGTACAGGTTGCGTTTAATAGGTTGTGTATAGATGTCACTTGCATTCACCCGTGTTGCATTCATATGGTATTGGCGAATGCGCTATCAATTTAGCAAAAATTTTCTGATAAATTACGGGTTTTACGAATTCCGGGTTTGATATTGTTTGATGAACAATGGTTCGATTAAAAACGGGTCTTATAAATTTCGAATTTGTTATTGAATGATTTTGGTGAAATAAGGTTTGGATAAAAAATTGGTTTGACGAATTGCAGTTTCTATGGTGAATCGTTCTTACTATGAATATTTTTATTAAATAGCGCAGTGGGTAGCATATCGGCCTCCCGCACGAGAGGTCTCGGGTTGGAATCCCGGCTAGGTGCATGGATATTTTGAGTGTGTCTTTAACTCTGCAGAAACCCTTAGCAACACTGGGCATTGTTCCTACTATGGATGGAAGAGTCCTGGTATATATATATACAGGGTGTATTCTTAAAATGGAACCGTGCTTCTAGCGGCTTTAGGAAAGAGGTTTTAGAAAAAGCTAAAAACTGCTATAATGATTTTTTACGAACTTTCCGCCTATGATAAAAAGAAATTTGGGGGCCCCCAACTGGAGGCCCAGGGCCTACAAACTATTTTTTATCCAATTAGAAGGTACCACTTGTGGCACCTTTTTGGAAAGCTTGTTAAAATAGAAATTGAACGCACTTTTTTTTTCTACATCTGTCAACAAATATGTCAAAAAATGAAAAAAACTTATTTTTTTGTCAATTGTTTTAGCTTCAAACTAAGCTACAGATTTCTGTATTTACTAAGCGGAATAAAGAAAATACCGCACAAGGACATTATTGGCGGCTCATTTGAAGGCCCTCTCTGAAGGCCCAGGGCCTCCCAACATTTCTTTCATGAGGAGGTACCTTTTTGCAAAGCTTCTTAAAAAAGAAATTAATATAAATTTAAAAAAAAAAAATCTTGTTGTTAAGGACCGTTGAGTGAAAAAGCCAATCGAAATGTGCTTTGAATCTATTTCCCTATCTAGTAAATTTAAAAAAGGTAATTAGGCTGCACCCCAAATGGGCCGCCAATAATATCCTTGTGTGGTAGTTTCTTTATTCCACTTAGTAAATAAAGAAATATATAGTTTATTTTGGATCTAAAAAAATTGACAAAACATAAGTTTTAAATAATTTTTAACCGATTGGTTGACAGATTATGTCAAAAAAGTTTATTTAGTCGAATTTATTTTTTAACAAGCTTTCAAAAAAGATGCCACAAGTGGTACATCCTCATGAAAAAAATGTTGGTAGGCCCTGGGCCTTTAGTGAGGGCCCCCAATTGGCCCGCCAATAATGTCCTTGTGTGGTATTTTCTTTATTCCGCTTAGTAAATAGAGAAATATGTAGTTTATTTTGAAGCTAAAACAATTGACGAAAAAATAAGTTTTTTTAAATTTTTGACGCATTGGTTGACAGATGTCAAAAAAAGCTAGTGCGCTTAATTTATTTTTTAACAGGCTTTCCAAAAAGGTACCACAAGTGGTGTTTTCTTATTTTAAAAAAATAGTTGGTGGGAGGCCCCAAATTTTTTTTTTATCATGGGCATAAAGTCCGTAAAAAAATCATTAAAGATTTGCTTCTAGCTTTTTTTAAAATCTCTTCCCTAAAGCCGCTAGAAGCACCGTTCCATTTAAAGAATCCGCCCTGTTTATATAAAAAAAAATGTGTTAGAAATCGGCACTGGGGGCGGAGGAGTGGGGCTTAGATAGTGACGCTTTATTAACACTAATAATTAAAGCTTTGGGAAACGGTTCAACTTTTCTACTTCCCGTATTTTCTAAATAAGCCATTAATAATGATTTTTAGAGTGCTCTATTGTTGAAAATTTTCTGTTTTAAAGAAAATCCCTTACTTTTATCCCTAAAACCTATATAATACCGTAATAGCTTTGATTACACTATGTAACATGATATTTGTTTCTCTGATTTTATTTCACCAAACGTAGTAGGCCATGCCTCTGACTATGCAACACGCATTCGTTTTTTTTAGAATATTATTTTCTTTGTCTCAGTGACCTTAGCTCAGGAAATTTCGAAGTGACGTTCAAAATGGAGTCAAATTAAAATCAGAATGGAAGGCATTTTGTAAAAACGTCGTGTTCGAAGTCAGAAATGGGAAGTAGGAACTGTGAAAAGCGCTGGCGGGTAGAGGCACGTAAAAACTAAGAAATTTCCCGCTTGTGACGTCAGAAGTGCGAAATGAGAAGTGAGCTGACGAATAGGGGCTACCGTATTACAGCGGGATATTTGTTCAGCAGTCAAGCCCTTTTTCGTACCACAAATATTTTGTGGTTCGCTGCTGGTGGATTCTAAAATACGAAGCGAATTTTTTGTTTTGTTTACAAATCTTTTCGTCTCGTGTAATTATCGCGATAAAAAATTAAAATCTTTTTTTGTTATTCGCTAGATTTAATTAACACGTTTAACGAAAGGAGGGACCCATATTATAACTATGAGATAATATAACGGCCGTGAAATTGCATTTTCCGAAAAAAAAGCCGTAGCTTTAATAACTCTCCCAATCAAGTCAGCCTGGAAAAAACGCAGAGCCAAAAACTCATAAGTTTTTATTGTTACTCATTCTGCGAGCCTTGTGCACAGCTTCCTAAACTTGGGGTTTCAAGAAAAAAAATATGCATTCTCCAAATTTGCGTTTTTTATAATCTTCACAATAGCCTTGAACAAAAAAACTTTTTTTGGAAATCGTCTATGTGGAATTGATTGTACAGTCGTCTGATCAATAAAGACTATACAAAAAATGGTAATTTCTTATGGATTTAATTATCGGAAAATTTTAAACTACATAATTTTATACAAAAAATATACCAACTACTGCAAGATAAAAGGATGTTCTCTTCTTCCGACGTGCCCCCTTCCCCCGCTGAATTTTTAGGAAGGGTACCCCGATACATATAAATGCTTATCCTTTATAAATTTCAGATGATTTCAGCATACTTATCATGCGGGGCTTGTCATTGCTTCCAATATTAAAAGCTTACTAAAGTTGGCCATGATTTGAAGTTAAAAAACTAAGAAACAATTGCTCTTACAATGGCAGGTTCACTCCTGCATGTTTCATTATCCTTTAGCAGTGTGCGAACTGTTTTAGACCAACTATTCTAAAAATGGTGAAGCTAAATTCTCATGAAGAGTGCATAAAATCGGTTTGCTTTTGTTGTTTCAATAAAGCCCGTAAAAAGAATTATAAAATTAGTTGCAAGCTGTTGGCGTTAAAAGAAAGCAATAGTGTTAACTTTGATCAATGCGATGAATTAAATTTTTTAATTTTGTATAATTCACCATTTCATCCAGGCTTCCTTGCTTCAGTTTTATATAGCATCCGCTGCATATAACGGCCGGCTTACATTCATCGTATTGATCAAAGTTGACACCCTTGTTTTCTAATAACGTCAGCAGCTTGCCACTAATTTTGTAGTTTCTTGTACGGGCTTTATTTAAACAACAAAAGCAAACCGATTTTCTGCACTCTTCTTGATAATTTAGCTTGACCATTTTTAGAATAGTTGGTCTAGTTGCTGAAAGCATCTGAAATTCATAAAGGATAAGCATTTATAGTTGATGAATTTTCTAACAATTCAGCGGGGAAAGGGGGCGCGTCGGAAGGGGAGGAACAGCCTTTTTTCTTGCAGTAGTTGGTATATCTTTTGTATAGAGTTATGTAGTTTAAAATTTTCTGATTATTAAATCAATAAGAAAGTACCATTTTTTTTTACAGTCATTGATCGGTCGACTGTATGTGAAGATTATAAAAAACGCAAATTTGGAATATGTATTTTTTTTTCTTGAAACCCTAAGTTTAGAAAGCGGTGTGTGCAATTATGGTATCTAATAGTTATATGGAGGAACCTATTATGAAAAAGTATACATAGGGTGTTCCAAAAAAAACGGACTTTTTGGATTGCCTACAACTTCCACAATAATTTTTAGAATTTTAAAATTTAAAGTTTATTTGAAAAAGGAAACTTTGAAATTTATGCGCCCAATGTTAAAACTGACATTTCTTTAAATACAAGATGGTGGACAGATTTCAAAAGTTGGTATTTTTAACCCCCCCTGCAAAAAAATTGTGTGCGACACTGTAACAAATTTAAGATACGCTGTAAATAGCCTTGTCATTTAAAGGTGTATAACCGTTTTGTTTCTTTAAATCGGTTAAGAAATAAGAAATTTCTGCAGTGTTAAATTTGATGGTGTTTTTGTGGTAGAAAACTTTCTTACTATAAGTCATCTTTTTATTCGACGTTATACAATTTGATTAAAATTTATCAGAATTTAAAGATTTTAAGGTTTCTTAAAAGGTAAAAGTGTAAATTATACACGCCCAGTATGAAAACTGACATTTCTTTAAAATTCAAGATGGCGGACAGATTTTAAAAAAATCCCTCCTGAAAAAAGTGTGCGCCACTGTAACAAAATTGAAAATATACTTATTCTTTTAACGTCAACACACGTTACGTTTATTTAAATCGGCTAAGAAATAAGAAAGTTATGCAGTTTTCTTACCTTAAGTCATCTTTTTATTCGACGGTGTACAGTTTGGTTAAACATTATCAGAATCTAAAGATTTTAAGCTTTGTGACTAGCTAAAAGCAAAAACTTTATGCGCCTAATGACAAAATTGATACTTCTTTAAAATTCAAGATGGCGGACATATTTGAAAAATGTTTTTTTTTATCCCCTCTGGAAAAAGAATGTGTGCGCCAGTGTAATAAAATGAAAATGTGCAGTTAATAGCCCCATTTTTTTAACGTATATTCACGTAACGTAATTACTAAAGTCGGTTAAGAAATAAGAAAGTTTTGCAGTTTTACATTCGATGTTCTTTTAGTAATAAAAATTATCTTTGTTACTTGACGAGACAAATTTTATAAGGCAACTGGAAAAGAGAGACAAAATTATCATCTTTTAAAAATTCAAGATGGCAGACGGCTTTATGGGCTGAGTATTTTTGATCCCTCAGAAAAATAACGTCCGGCACCACTGTAATTAAATTTAAATATGTGATAATAGTTCAATTACTTTGGTCTTAATTGAGTATTGTTTTTTTTTTGTGAACAAATAAAAAAATTAATTTTTCTTTTAATAGTAGGTTTTTTTTTGTTTATCCTGGGACTTTCCATCCATACAAGGATCAATCGCCCAGTCTTGCCAAGATATGCCGAGCTAAGTTTTTTTTAATTTAATTTAATTTTAGGGTTTCTTATTTTACATCATCTATAGTAATGAATTATCCTCGTCTTAATATTTGGGACACTGTAAATCCACTTTCAAACAGATTTTTTACAAAGTGCTTATGTTCTCCCTGGAACACCATTTTGATTTAATAATATAAAGTAGAGACGCGCATTCTGACACGCAAAGACAGTTATTAAAGTTTTGTTTTTCATGGCCTGCTAAGATCTAGTTCTACGTTGCAACACCTAATGACTTAAATTAATAGGTATGTAATTGTTACAACTAAAACTTCAGATTTTTTTAACTTTTTAACCGACTTTAATTCGTTAGTTACGTTAAAAAAATAAGGCAGTGGCGCACACATTCTTTTTCCAGGAAAACTAAAAAATACCCACTTTTCAAATCGATCCGCTATCTTACATTTTAAAGAAATGCCAGTTTTGACATTAGCCGCATAAAATTTGGACTTTCAGTTTACCAGCTTAAAAAGATGACTCATAGTAATGAAACTGCATAACTTTCTTATTTTTTAACCGACTTAAATAAACGTTAACGTGTATCCGTTAAAAGAATAAGGCTATTTAGCGCACAACTTAATTTTGTTACAGTGGTGCCCAATTTTTTTTCAGGAAGGTAAAAAAGTACTATTCAGATTTGTCCGTCATCTTGAATTTTAAGGAAATGGCAGGTTTGACATAAAGTACATAAAATTTGGACTTTAAGCTTTTAAGAAAGCTTAAAATCTTTAAATTATGATTATTTTTGACCAAACCATATACCGTCGAAAAGATGATAACTTTTAGTGAAACAGTCTTTTACCACACAAACAGCATTAAACGTAACACTGCAGAACTTTCTTATTTTTTAACCGATTTAAAAAATCAAAACGCGTGTATGCCTTTAAATGATAAGGCTATTTAGAGCACATCATAATTTTGTTACAGTGGCGCACACAATTTTTTTGCAGGGGGATTCAAAAATATCTATTTTTTAAATCTGTCCGCCATCTTGAATTTTAAAGAAATGTCAGTTTCGACATTAAGCACATAAATTTTAAAGCCTCTTTTTTTAAATAGACTTTAAATTTTAAATTTCGGATAATTATTATGGAAGTCGTAGGCAATCCAAAAAGTCCGGTTTTTTTTGGAACGCCCTATTTTTGACCTGAAAAACACGCCCTTAAAATCTTGATAATGAGGTTTGAAACGCCCTGTGTTATAAAAGTATATATTTTTAGGTACAGCGCAGGCGCAGTACCCTCGACCAACTGGTACCGGCACCGCCTGTGCGAAGGCCTGGAAGTTTCAGGCAAAGGTCACCAAAGACTTTACCCGAGAGGCCTACCAATTTTTGCTGTAGAAGGCTGAGTTGGCCGGAAATCGACCACCAAGTCAGATCAGGGTAAGAACTTAAAAAAATATATTAAAATTTCTTGGCAATTTTTTACACATTCTTTTTTTTTACAGTGGCGCAGCGAGGGGGGGGGGTTAGGGTTAACTTCTCCCCCTCCCTCGAGAGGAAGAAATAAAATATATAGAGTAAAATAGCAAAAAATCCGAAAAATCAGAATTCTTCTACTTCAAAGATATCTTTTCTCTCTTTCTTTGAAGACCAGAGTCTCATTTGCCCAACTGGACTATTTGCTGGCGGCATCTGATCCATCGGTGGACCAATTGAAATATATAAATATATATTTATATATATATATATATATATATATATATATATATATGGTTTGGTTTTATTAAAAACAAAGAAAAAAGCCATGGAAAGCCTTGGGGTAAGGTAGGAGAGGCAACAACCCTCCAAGACTTTAATTTTTTAAAGAAACAGTGGAAAAATTTAAAATTTTTAGGAAAAAATTTCGCGCTGTAACACCATTGATACTTAAAATTTTAGTTTAATTTTGTGTCAAAAATGGCATATTTGTAATGGTGGCCCAAGGCGCTATAACACCGTTACCACTTACGATTTTAGTTTAATTTTAAGTCAAAAATGGCATTTTGAGTGTAATTTTTGCAGATTTAAGCAGGATTTTGACAACAAATTTTAGAATTTTAGATAAATACACAATTAAAAATTTGGTTACACGTCCCCCCCCTAGATTTGAGATCAGGTCCGCGATTGTAAGCCTCTGTTTCCTGGTATCAATGAAATTTTATCATTTATGGCCACATTGCTGATGATGTTTGTAAAAACATAAAAGACCTTCATAATAAAGTATCTAACTTTCGATATTTGAATTTTGGGCGCAATCTCGAACAATGTGTAGGGCTTTTGCGTCATTGACAAAAATCAAGTTAGGGGAGGCACTTTTCGCAGGGGATTTTAAAGCTGTTCGCCATTTTGGATTTTTGACATATCGCACCCCCAATTCAATAACGACATAACTGCAAAACTCAAAATATTTCAGGATAAACCAAAAAAAAATCTTTCCTAGATTTGTTTTTTTAGATATTATGTTAATTTTTAGAAAAAGGATTTTTTCGGAATATAAAATTCTTGAAATATCCAGTAGATTTATTAGTTATGGCGGTATGACACCAGACTGTATGACACTAATTTGTATTATTATTTGGGAGAATCATAGAACCAGAACTTCTAAATCTACTAATTTAAAAAAACATTTTTACAGTTGTTGTAAGTACCTAAAAGAAGCCTCTGTTAAGAGATTTTTTTTATTTCAAGTTAAAACAATTATAATGTTGTTTCATTGAATTCTTAAGTACTATTTACCTAATTTTAATAATAAAAAACAATATAACAATCTATTTAATTAAAAACCTAATGCAACAAGTTTTGATATTAGTGCTGATGCACCTTTTCTACCAGATTCATTTTAGACAGGACTAGTAGATGTTTTTTGGTTTTATCCTCCACTGTTGGAGGCTTTTTTGTAAAACCACTTGTGTCATGTCGCTGAAACGGCAATTGACAAGATTAATGGTGTTGAAGTTCAGGCTTGTCGTTTTTTTTTGTAAACAACTTTTCCTAGAGATTTCTTTTCCACCTTGATAACTTGAATGCTATTCCACACAACCTTTTCGTTTTCAGAATTTTTTGTTATTGCTTTTTCAATCACCTTTGAATTACCCTCACTTTGAGTGTGTTCCACCGTTAAAAACTTCTGGGTAATACTATTTAGGTTGGATTGAGAAAGTCCGTAAAGGTACATTGCCAAAATCATATTATTCTTGTTCTGCCCAACGCAATTATCGGAATAGAATATAACAACCTTTCCATCAGGAACTGTAGAAAGATACGTGAAAATGCAAGTCGAAATTTCATTTACTTCTTTCATAGCAATTGATTCATTCCAAAAAGAGCAAAATCCATTTTTAGAAAACGTTTCATAAATATTGAAATTAAAGCTGTTTAGGCGACACCCACCTTGTAAAATGTAGCTACTTTTCCACAAGGGACAGGCAATACTACAGTACAATTTTTTGCAATTGGTAGTTTTTGTTGTTCCTTTTATTCTTTGTAATATCGGTACATTTGCGCTAAAATTAGTCTAAGCTCTTAAATAGTGTGACTCTATACGCTGGAAATGGTTAATGTGATCTCTCGCAGAATTTTTAATATTGATGTTTTTTATAATTACCTCTTCCAATTTTATCAGTGATGGAAGTGTTTCATGATTTTGCCCAAAATGCTCCGATAAATCAATCTGCAATACTAAGCGTATATTCAAAGTATTGCAAACACGTTGTTTAACTGAATTTGTTGTAATGTAATAGGCAATATTGTTTGATTTGTTACTGTCTTCTAGCACTCGCCTATAATTTGGATTTATCGACTCCATATTAGATACCACAAATTTCCTTTTTATTTGATTATCGGCAAGTGCCCAAAAGCGAGAATATATAATTTTTCTGTCATCTCCAAAAATGTCGAAACATCTGAGTGTACAGTTTCTATTGCAAGGAGTTTTTATGCTTTTAGCTGTTATTTACTCATTTCTTCATATTTCTTTTTAATTTTTTGGGGTTACGTTTTCTTTCTCGAGCACGAGTTTCATTTCTCATCATCCTCATTACCATCTACTTCATTAGAATCAGTTCGTTCTAGTCCCTCTAACACTTAACCATCCACATTTTTGTCTTCTTGATCTTCGGCTCTGGACCCTTCTTCTTCCAAACTACTATCGATGGATCCATCTTCGTCCCAATAATAATCTTTGTCTTCGACCGAATTATCATCATCTATGTCGGAATAAGTTTCTCTTTGAATTAAAATATTTTCAGTTTAGGTATTATTAGATTGTTTGAACGTGGTAGACAATGATGAACTTGAGAGTAAACTAAAGTTTCGAACTTCCATTGTCGTTATTTTTTATTTTTTCACAATGCTTCGAATGCTTATGTATACACAATAGTCATCAGGTATACTGGGTATTCTCCTGATAACGATTGCAGATACTTAAACATTGGAAACGTTGTGAAAAAATAAAACATAAAGTCAATGGAAGTTCGAAAAGTCCTGAAATCTTAGTGCAATGGCGCCACAACTGAAACTTATGGAGCTATAGCATTAAGTTCTTTAATACAATACCGCCACATTATTAGATATGACTATATGGACTCCAATGAAAGGTAAAATTTCATAGAGCCATAAGTGCAAAAATGAACCTACACAATTTTTTATAGTTGTTTTGTTAACATTCGGAGTTGTGGCATTATTGAACTGGGGGGCGATATGTCAAATTTTGAGCCAAATTAGCAAGTTATCCTAGCCCTAAACAGTGCACCTTCCTGCAGACATCTTAATTTTTGCTCTAAATACTACAGATTTTATTACTTTTTTTTATCTTATAACCAATTTAGATAATTAATACCTCGGGAGGCCAAGAAAGTATGGAGCTTTTGCTTCATTGACAAAAATCAAGTCCAGGATTGCACACAAATTTTGGATCTTTGATATATATCAAATTTTAAGTCGTGTCAGTAAAGTTTCAACTTTTGTATATAAAAACAAATAAACATTTAGAAAATCGTCCGATTCGATTGGGTCCAAAGTTATAGCGTGACAAATTTTTTGACCTACCCTTTATTTTTTGCGAGATATACCTACACAATGCAGTTATCCTAAACCTACGGTAAACCTCTTTTGTTCCCTTCGCATCAGTTTGAGTTTTCAGACTCTATTGTTTCGACAATATAACCTAAAAACGATATCAGAGCATAATACGTAAGCTCATACTCATCTCTAAAACTGGAACACGTAACTGGGTTTAAGCTGAAATATAGCCGGTTTTAACTTTTTGTTTAGTTTCTTTAGATGGATAATATGTACTGCTCTATAAAGGTTGAGGGAGATGCCATTGGTCACCTTGTGTGCATTTAAAACGGGAGAGGTATAGGAGAGTAATTTTATTTGTTGTTATCAGTTACCACGCAAGTTATCGAGGAGTTTTAGCGCATAATGATTGAACGTTACCATGCTGTTTCCCACTGTAAAATCAATTTATAACTGTGTCGACTATGTTCCATTTTTACATTAATTTAAGGGTCTGCTATGATATGGTGACCATTCGTCCTACATTAGAGGGGACAGTCCCACATTTAAAATTTCTTTAAAATATATATTATTTATATAAAATATATATCAATTAATAAATATATATATATATATATATATAATAATTAAAATATAATCAATTAATATAAAATATTTTGCCTAGGTAAGACGGTAAGTACATCTAAAATCTACGAAAGCGCTGCGACAACAGGTGCTCAGGTTTTTACAACTGGCTCGAGCCACTTATTAATTTAGGTTATATTTTACAAAAATCAATTCAAAACCCAACTGAACTTAATTGAACTCAGACCAATCCAAACCAACTAAAAAACCCAACCCAGCACCCTTTTTAGCATAGACCAATTATTTATAATAGTTTGAGATGGTTTAAGATAACTTAGGTTTGGTTTGGTTTAGTTAAAAAAAAAAAATAAGAAACAAATTACTCAAATTTTTATATTTTGCATTTAAAAACTGAGTGTCTCGAGCCAGTGGACGCCCACGGTTTATCAGAATGTGCAAAATCAAACCCGTTCAATAAAAGAAAGTTGAATTGTAAAATCATTTACTAAAGGAACAGCAATTTTTTATCCAAACCTTATTTCTTCAAACCCATTCAATAAAAAATTCGAAATTTATAAGACCCGTTTTTAACCAAACCATTGTTCATCAAACTCATTCAACATCAAACCCGGAATTTGTAAAACCCGTAATTTATCAGAAAATGTTTGCTAAATTAATTGCGCATTCGCCATTACCATGAACTGGAGGCGTACACGCAGGTGGCACAGCGGCGCGGCGTGTTGATGCATTTGTCGCTGTTACGCGCGCATACTAACAGGTTGTGTTCAATAGTTTATGTGTAAAGGTCACTTGCATTCACCCGTCTTGCATTCATGTGTTATTGGCGAATGCGCAATCAATTTAGCAAAAATTTTCTGATAAATTACGGGTTTTACGAATTCCGGGTTTGATATTTAATGAGTTTGATGAAACATGGTTCGATTAAAAAATGGGTCTGTTAAATTTCGAATTTGTTATTGAATGGGTTTGATGAAATAAGGTTCGGATAAAAAATTGGTTTGACGAATTGCAGTTTCTATAGTGAATCGTTCTTACGATGAATTTTTTTATTAAATACGGTCGGATAAATTCCTGGTTTGATAAACCATAGGCGTGTGAGCCAGTAAATAAAGGGCTGGAGCCAGTTAATAAGTGGCTCGAAGGCAAATTCACGCGCGATAAAGGTTTTTGGCATTTTTTTGATTTCTGTATTTAAACCACCAAAGAAGTGCCTGGGGTATCAGTAAACGTGTACATTCATTAGAATGTAATAACTTTTCTTCAAATCATAAAATAACACTCACTAGCCAAAATATTAACGTTTTATAAGAAATGTCCCGTCAGTTATCACAAAATTATATTTAACTTAAATCAAGGCAAGCAAAGAAAAATAATATCATAACATTTTATTATATCTAGGGAATAAAAGTATATTTTAAAACAATTAATTTTAAACTACTTTTAGATTGAGGAAAAGCACTTTAAAGTCCATGATTTTTCTCTGCCCGTTTTTGATGTCCAGTCAGTTATCACCAATTTTTTGTTATATCTCGGATCCTAAATAAAAAATTAATTTGCTTTTACTTTTAAATTATTTTGACAAACATGCAACGAGACGGGTTTTAAATGTAGGTTCTTCTTTATTTTCGGAATAAAAGGAGCTAGTTAAACATAGTTTTATTTTCTAGTATTCCTCGGTTTACAAAATTTAATAATGCTGTGAACGCTAAAAGACCAGGCCTTCACTATTTTGGAAAGTACATTCCAAAAGGTGAATTTAACCCTTAGGTTCCATTTAGTTCACTTTTTTTAGATGCTGTCGATACAACGGTTTCTGTGAAAAAGAACTATATATTTTATCAGCCAGGTTAACTGAAATAAATTTTAAAAAACTGCTAGGATAAACTGAATACTTTTGACCAGTTTTTTATACATAGGCGTGAATTTTAAATGAAATCTTAAGGTACCGGGGCATTCTATACAGAATATAAAATCTAACCTACCGGGTGCATGCGTTCTATTACAAAACCTCTACATAATACATTAAGATGTGGTCGTTCAGGAATATCTTTAAATTAGAGAATAAGGAGATCAAAAAATTAATTACTTAAGATTTGTCCTGTCAGTTATCATGAAATTGCCCTCCAGCCAGTTAATAAATGGCTCGAGCCAGTTAATATGTTGATCGAGCCAATTAATATGTTGCTATAGTGTCAGGCCGGACAGATCAGGCCACTGTGGCATGAATCTATCCGCTATGGGAAGTTGGGCGAACCATACTGCCTGTAGCCTGTAGGCGGTGGGATGTAGCGACCCCCGCCCACGATTCGAGTCTAGTACTCAATCGTGCAATCAGCTGGCCTAATCTCGAGGGACCCAATCCTCGTACTCCTTACGCCATTGGGTGACTCGTTATTAGGGACCGTGGGCTTGCTGACTGTGCATCAGCATGTCCACGTTAATAAAAGTCTCGCACAGGCATTCTCTACTCTGTGATCCTATACTTTCTAGGACACATAAGACCATAAAGTCCAAGCACACCAAAGTCTTTCGGCGATCGGCAAATTGCGACGGGAGCAGGACAGTGTAGTGTCTGGAAGCTCTTAGTGACAAACCGGCACGAAAGCGGCAGAAGCGTGATCGCCGTTTTGCTCAAGGATTGGCTGTAGAGCAACTCGTGTGCTGCATGCGTGACTGAGCAGCCTTATTTAGGATCCACTCTGCTCACCGTAAAAGGGAAGGGGCTATAAAAGGTGCCCTAAACATAGCCAGCCAACAACTGGCCGACTGGACAACCGCATCCAGTGGGTACACCACATACGGTCAAAACAAAAGAAAAAGTAATACAATGAACTTTGCCACATGGAATATCCGTACACTTATGGATACAGACACAACTACAAGACCACAAAAAACGGCAATAGTGGCGCGTGTACCAAGGAAATATAACATGGATATCGATTCTCTCAGTGAAACTAAAAGAGCAGGCGAAGACTAACTTAAGGAACACGGAGGAGGCTACACATTCTTCTGGAAAGGAAAAGAAGAAGATGAACCACGTATTCACGGAGTGGGTTTGGCTACAAAAAATGAGATTGTGAACCACCTAACTGAATTTACATCCGGACATTGCGCAGAAACCTTAGCAACCACCAACACGCTACTATAATCAGCGCCTATGCTCCAACTCTTTCAGCTGATGAAAACCAAAAAGATGAATTTTATTCTCAACTTAGTGAAGCCATAACATCCGTACCTAAATCTGATAAACTTATCATCCTATCCCTTCGAGTTAGTACGAATTCAAACCTATGGAAGGGCGTCATTGGCAAGGAAGGCGTTGGAAACATGAACTGAAACGGACTGCGCATATTAATCTTATGTTCGGAATATGACCTCATAATCTCAAATACAATTTTCCGACAAAAATACAAATTCAAGACCTCCTGGCAACACCCAACGTCCAAACACTGGCATTTGATTGATTACATTATTGTACTTTCCAGAGATCAAGACGTAAACATTACAAGAGCAATAAAGAGTGCGGACGACTGCTGGATAGACCATCGCCTGATACGAGCCAAAATGAACTTGCACATTCCACCAAGAAGTAGCCGTCAAAAAAAGCAAATCAGAAGAAGATTTAATGTAGAACGCCTTAAAGATGATCAAACCACAACAAAATTCCAAGTCTCTCTGAATCAAAAGTTGGGTACTTTAGCCTGCCTCCGAAGAAACGGTCGGCTACACACAAAGAAAACATCAAGACTGGTTTGATGAGCAAGTAGCAGAAGTACAAAGGCAAACACGTAGATTAAAAAACCAATGGTGGACAACAAAATCACATAAAATGCAACATCTAGCTGAATCCAACAACACCAGAGCCTTCTTTCAAGCAAAGGTGATATATGATCCCACTATACAAGGTATCAATCCCCTACGATCCAAAGATGGAACAAGGCTGCTTAAAGACAGATCCTCTGTCAATTTACGATGGAAAGAACACTTCCAAGAACTACTCAACAGAGAGTCTCAGGTCGATAATGACATCTTCGATAAAATTCCGTAGAAAACTATACAACAACACCTAAGTGAGATTCCGAGATTAGAGTAAGTCGAAAAGGAAATCACACAGCTAAAGAATAACAAGTCAGCAGGCACAGATGGTATCGCTGCTGAACTCTACAAACTTAATTCCCAAATGCACATTCTAATAAGTAAAATATGGACCACTGAGACCATTCCTGCCGAACTCAGAGACGCCTCTATAGTTACCATTTTTCAAAAAAGGCGACAAGGCCTAATGTGGAAACTACAGAAGTATATCTCTGCTTTCTGTTGCTGGAAAGATCCTCGCACGAATACTATCAAACCGATTAATTCCGATTACTGAACAAAATCTGCCAGAGACACAGTGTGGATTTAGGCCCAATCGAGGCACAGCTGACATGATCTTCAATGCCAGACAAATGCAAGAGAAATCTAGAGAATAAAATCGCCCTCTGTTCATGGCCTTCATAGACCTAGTCAAAGCATTTGACTTGGTCAACAGAGAAGCTCTATGGAAAATACTGGCAAAAGCTGGATGCCCTCAAAAATATATTCAAATTCTTAGACTACTACACGACAATATGAATGCAACAGTCCTGAGCAACGACGGACCAAGAGAGTCATTCCAGATTACGACAGGCGTTAAACAAGGGTGTGTTATTGCACCCACCCTATTCTCTATGTTTTTAGGTGCCATGCTTCACCTAGTTGAGGAACATCTACCGCCGGGAGTGGAAATTCTATATAGATTCGACAGTGGCCTACTTAACCTAGGCAGACTGCGAGCCAAAACTAAGGTTTCGACGACCTCGGTAATCGAAGTGCAGTACGCCGATAACAACGTCGTTATGGCCGATACAGAAGAAGGTCTACAGCTGGCAATCAACGCATTTAACCAAGTCTACAAAAGCATTGGCCTAGAGGTCAATCTTGCCAAAACGCAAATTCTTCATCAAACAGAACCAGGTACGAATCCTCAAGCTCCAAACATTTCCATAAATGGCCATCCTCTGTAGAACGTGGAACATTATACATACCTTGGGAGCCACCTATCATCAAATGCAACTATTGACACAGAAACACAGCATCGCCTAAAATGTGCTAGCGCAGCGTTCGGACGGCTTTCGGAGAGTCTTCAACAATCACGATATCAATGCGGAGACCAAGCTTCGTGTCTACAACACAGTTATAATACCAACTCTAACATACGGATGCGAAACGTGAACCACCTACAGAAGGCATATCAAACGACTAGAAAAATATCATCAAAGTTGTTTAAGACGAATACTGAGAATCAAATGGCAAGACCGACGAACAAACATAAGTGTTTTAGAAGAAGCCAGAACAACTAGTATAGAAGACCTAATCTTCAAGCATCAGCTTCGTTGGACTGGTCACACTATTTGCATGCCCGAAACACGTCTCCCAAAGCAGATATTTTATGGACAACTGAAGGAGGGAACGAGAAATCAAGGAGGTCAACAAAAAAGGTACAAGGACGTTTTCAAAGGCAATATGATGAAGGGTCACATCGATATAAACAACTTCGAGACCACGGCAAACGATAGGGCTTCATGGCGCCGAACAGTCCATGAGGGAGCACAAACTTTTGAAGAGCAACGACGTAGACTAGAGACGGAAAAGAGAGAACGTAGAAAAAAGCGACAAAATGGAAGAATGGATGACCAACAACACCAGGCTGCTGCCGGAGACTGAGTGTGCCAGAACTGTGGAAGAGTGTGCGGCTCGAGAATGGGCTTACATAGCAATCAAAAAACGCACAACAGATAGCCTATGATGATGATGATGTCGCTCAAGCCAGTTAATATGTTGTTGTATTAAACTCTGAATTTGTGAAACCATTAATCAACTGATATTGTCCCATCAAATCCATTCAAAACCATTGTTTGTCAAATCCATTTTTAAAAGTAGAGATTCTTTTATTTCTGTCAGAGACCCTAACTCAGGACAGTGGCGGATTCAGGGGGGGTCGCGGGGGCGATATCCGCTATCAAAGTGAGAAAAATAGCCACTGTTATTTAATTTACTTTCAATTAAGGAAATACGGGTGTCTCTAGAATAGATAAAAAAAAGTGGCTAAAATTGCTAAAAACAGAACACAAGCTGTACGCAAGAGTCTATTGTTATTGAATGCCTACAGTTTTTATAGAGGGGTCAGTAAAAAATAAGGCATTTTTGCAAATTTTCGAATTTCTCTTTTAAGCTATTTTGACAATTTGAAGGTTTTTTTTAGCCATAGTATTATTTTTTCAATTATTTGTAGGTAAGAAAGATAGGTTTTAAGATTATGGTATTCCTCTTGCCTAAAAAAATTACATTAGGTAACTTAATCGGGTTCCCAATATTTTTTGAGCAGCAAAGTCGACACAAATCAATTAAATATCGTAATTTGCAGCCTTCATGCAACTGTGTGCCAATGTCATATTTGAATTGCATACAGGGGGAGATCCAAAATATCTCTATTAAATTTATGCATTCCGACGACCCTTCAAAGATGCGACGCAGAAAAAAATATCAGATATGATAACAAAAATTATAGAAAAATTTGGCGCAGTTTTAAACAACCCTTCTCACACAGCGTTAATGGGAGAGTTAACATTGTTTAAAAACGAAACTTTAAATAGTAAATGCGATGATGCCTTAACAGCGTTGACACTGTGTAGTAAACATGATTACCCCAATATCTACAACATATTAAAAATTGGTTCTTCTCTTCCTGTTTCGGTTGCTACCGCCGAAAGAAGTTTCTCCACTTTAAGACTTCTGAAAACTTATCTTCGGTCCACGGTAGAAGAAGGACTTAATGGCTTGATGCTTTTGTATATAACATCGTTCAATGAACTTGGATTTAGAATCTATATTAGATAGGTTTGCAAAATAAAAAAGAAAATTTGATTTTATTATCTAACTAAAAGTTTTCTTAATATGATAATAATGTTGGAATGTTAATACTGAATGTATTTTTTTGTTTTTTAGAATTAAGGATTTGTAAAACAAATAACTTTGCCAAAATAAATTAGTTGTATCAGGTAGTATCTGTTAGTCACCACCAACGGCTCAAGCAACTACGAACAGATGTAGATCGAAACTGTTTGGTTTGTGGGGACGGTTAGGTCACCACTAACCAACATATCATGCAATCTAACCAAACCCTCAAAAACAATGATGACCATAAAAAAGTACTTTTTTGCCCCATGTTCGTAGCCCCCCCCCCCCCTTGGTGAAATTGCTGGATCCGCAATTGAAGTGACGTTCCAAACGGATCATCCTTTTTGAAGTCAAATAAACATCAGAATTGGCTGAACTTTGAATGGAAAGCACATCTTTTAAAAGCTAAGACATGGCTCGGAGCATTTTTTTGATATTTTTGCTGAATAAGCTAAATATTCTTTTTAAGGCCACCAATTCAAAATATTCAAACATTTGAATCGGTGACCTTAGAAAGAAACTTTACCTTATTCCGAGCCGTGTCTTAGTTTTTACAAAATCTGTCTTTCATTCAAAGTTCAGCCAATTCTAATGTATATTTCTTCAACATTTCCTGAGCTAAGGTAACCGACAGAAAAAAAATATCTACTTTTAAAAATAGATTTGACAAACAATGGTTTTCAAAAAAAAACGGGCTTTACAACTTCTGAGTTTGATTTTGAATTGATTTCATGAACGTTTTTCCGAATTGGAAATTCAATGGGTTTGAAAAATTAAGGTTAAGATAAAAAAAATGGTTTAACAAATTGCAGTTTTTATAGTCAAACGTGAAAGTATAACGATGAAAATTTTTATTGAAAGGTTTAATTCCTGGTTTGATAGACCATAGGTGTTTAAAACTAAACGTTAATCTTTCAAATGTTTTTCCTTATCGTCCCTTTTATCCATTTCTCCCTCGCCCCTTTTAAAAAAAGATTTCCATACGTTGCTCTGGGGAGACTTTATACCACGGCGTACGCAAGTAGGGGGAACTTGGGAGCTCAAACCCTCCCTTTCCATAGCTTTTGAACATGGACTCCTAAAAAATAATTTTTTCTGCCTCAAGCCCTTAACTCCCCCTACCAGGAACAACTATCGTGTACGTTACGGTGCATAAAGTCAAAACTAGTTGACAAACTGCAAGACAGAAGAAAAGAAGAGGTTTGTGGGCATAGAAATTAGTCATTTAGGAATATCTACTAAAAAACGACTGTTATCTTGATTTGAAATTTCTAGTCGGGTACTTTAAGATAAGTTGATTTGGTTTGGTTTAGTTTTAAAAAAAAAATAAAAAATAAAGATTTTTAATAAAATGCTAAAATAAAACAGATTGTAAAATATAAACTAAATTACTTAAATTTTTAAATTTTTCATTTAAAAACTCATGCCTCGAGCCAGTGGACGCCCACGCTTTATCAAAATGTGCAAAATCAAACCCGTTAAATAAAAGAAAGTTCAAATATAAAATCATTCACTATAGGAACAGCAATTCGTTAAACCAATTTTTATCCGAACCTTATTTCTTCAAACCCATTCAATAACAAATTCGAAATTTATACCCGTTTTTAATCAAACCATTGTTCATCAAACTTATTCAACATCAAACCCGGAATTTGTAAAACCCGTAATTTATCATAAAATTTTTGCGAAATTAATTGCGCATTCGCCAATACCTCATGAACCAAAGGCGTACACGCAGGTGGCGCAGCGGCGCGGCGTGTTGATGCATTTGTCGCTGTTACGCGCGCATAATTACAGGTTGGGTTCAATAGTTTGTGTATAGAGGCCACTTGCATTCACTGTCTTGCCATCATGTGTTATTGGCAAATGCGCAATCATTTTAACGAAAATTTTGTGATAAATTACGGGTTTTACAAATTCTGGGTTTGATGTTGAATGAGTTTGATGAAATAAGGACCGGATAAAAAATTGGTTTGACGAATTGCAGTTTCTATGGTGAATCGTTCTTACGATGAATTTTTTTATTAAATATGGTCTGATAAATTCCTGGTGGTATTACTTTTCAAATGACATTTGTTTATGAGTACTAATATTTAAATTTTGGCCTCAATTTGTTAAACGTCATGGACCAAAACAGTTGCATCTCTTTGTAAGTGATTGCATTCATTGCTATAAATTTTATCATGCTGTGAACTCACTTACGTAAGGAATGATTCTATTGTGGTTTCCTTCCAGTAAATTTCCTTTAATTTGTGTATGTCGCCTTAGATTACATGATCGATAGATTCTTGTTGTCTATTTTATTTAATTAAACGGTTACACTACAGGACATTTCATGTATGCATTGTAGCCATTAAAGTATACCAAAAATTTTGTTTGCAGAAATTTTAGGTATTTGCAAAAAACTCTCGGTTATAGTTGTCCAAAAAAAATTTTTAAAACTTTTTAACTATAAACGTTGCAACGATGTTTTAGAAGTTCGAGCGTCAAACAAAGCAGACCTGGCCTCAAATTTAGGGAGTGTAATCAGATTTCACGGTGTTGATTTACTATAAATTTGTTGCCAAGAAAATGATCAAATACGAAACATTAAAAAAAAATCAAGAAAAATGCAATTTTGCCTCAAAATGAAAGTAAAATCGTAAATATCAATGGGGTCATAGCGCCGCAGAACAAAATTGCACTACAGATGCTATTTTTGACACAAAATAAAACTAAAATCATTTTACGTAAAAATAGATAAATGTATCTTTACTCAATTTATTTATTTTTGCTTAAAACTGAAAAAAATGCAAATAAATTCTCGACCCGTTCAAAAATACATATACTTTACATTTTATTTGGCTATTCAGCCATTCCACGCCTACTAGCCCTGGGGCCGCATCATGACTTATATTATGTTGTTGTTTTCGTTTGCTGACGATCCAAAGCAAAGTCTTTAACTTTATTTATGTTTCCAGACGAGTTATTTTAGTGAACTGAGTTCATTCAGCAAATAAAATAACAATTGAATGGATTATCATAAACCAATTTGACAGCTTTTACTAGCCTTAATGCGTTAAGCCTACTGGCCAACCGTGATATCGCAAGTGACGTCATCCGCTTTCCTTTACCCCATTGGCGTGGACTTGACGACTATTGATAGTAGTTCGTAGCCATAGGGAAGATTTTTTTAAATAATGAAAATAAACATTATTACGTTTTGTTGGATGGAGTGTGGTCCAGCAGAAAAATGCCTGCAAGTCGAAAATAAAGGGCTATTTATACAACAAGAAAATTGATTTTCGACCTCCTTTCCTTACCCTATCACCCGTTAAAATATTTGCACGTATATAAGCCCTGTATGTGGAGTGTGTGCGAAAGTTAATTTCTAGACTAAAACTGAGACATTATTAATAAATAATGGACCTCGAAAGCCGATATTAATGACCGAGCTAAATTTAACAGAGCAAAGTGTAGCATAGTTTTACACCCTTGAGCAGACCAAAGTTACCCTCTTTCTCAGCAAACTTAACTAATTCGAGGAACTAAATTATCCAAAACGGCTATTATAATATGTTTGCCTCTCTGGTGTAGAGAAACTAGAATAAATGGTAAGAAATTTATTTGATAAACTGATAAAAGGCTATCAATGCAAACGAAACACATTTCCGTATCCACAATTACTTTGCTTATACGGGTCGCTTTAAGAGATCCGTTTTTGTATAACGACGGTTTGAAAATTTTGTCGCATAAATACCTCTAAAACCGTTTTCAGCACTAAATCGATTTCATTTTGCACCACATCACAATTGCTTTGTCAATGAAATATGTTTATTTTGAGACAATAAAGTTTATTGAGATTGAGATTGAGATTTTAAAGCGATTTAAGCAATCGATTTAAAATAAAAGTCAAACAAAACAAAAACGCTTTAGCGCATTCTTTCCAACCTAAAGAAATACTCTACCCTGGTTTTACCGAAAGATCTTCGGAAAGATCTGTTGTTAAACTAGTTCTTTTATTTGTTCTTTTTAAATATATATATTTAATAAATATATTCAATGACATTTATTGAAGGACGTATAAACACTCTGGTAAAGCGATTTCATTTAAAACCTCCCTTATATAAAACCGGTTTTAGCAGCATATAAATGTAGTAATTTACTTTGCATCGAGAAAAATATCTAAAGTCTGTTCATAAAGAAGAGAGAGTAATAAAAATGCAAATTTGGATAAATTTGGTACTGAGTGATCAATCACTTTTTCTTCTCTTTTAAAAATTTTCTAATGTACCTCAGGCAAAAATCCTTTATTTTTATATACTTCATCCTGTTCGACCGGAGAATACAATAGAACCCAAAACCGTTAGAGAAGGAAACACCTTCACGACGGATGCGATGATTAGCATTCAAAGATACTTTTTTGTAAACCGTGTAATTATGTGAAATTTTACTTCTCTGCCGCTTTTGCTTTTGAAGATATTAGGGTGGACTCGAACTCTATAGTCATAATGACCAAACAGCATTTATTAGGATGATCAAAAAATCTGTTAGTTTTGGTTTTTCGTTAATTAAATAATTTGCATTTTAACAATTACATAAAAATTACTGATAAAATTTTTTTGAATAAAAATATTGACAAAATATATTGTACATTTTATTTACCATTAACTGATTTTAAACTACTTTTTAAGAAAAATTAATTTTAAAGAAATATTTAATTCACTAAATTTTAACAACAATAATACAATTTTTTAACTAAATTTTTTAAGTATATTGTTATACATTTCACTCACCTTTAACTGATTTTAAACTCCTTTTAAAGAAAAATTAATATTAAAAGCAATATTTTATTCACTATACTTTAACAACAATAATACTCAAAATTATTAATGAACATTTGTTTTTTATTTAACCCAGTTATGGCATCTAATTATTTATTATAATGTCATTGAAACAAATAATTTTTAATTACCAGTCAAAACTCAGTTTTAAATAAAAAAAATTTTAATTAATAAATTTGCTTCAGAAAATGTATTATTATTAAAGGAGAGATTTTTTTTTTCTGTCAGTGACCTTAGTTTTTACAAAATGTGCCCTCCATTCAGAGTTCAGCCAAATCTTATGTTTATTTGACTCTTGAACGTCATTTTAATATTTCCTGAACTAAGGTCACTAAAAAAATAGAATATCTCCTCTTACACCCATTTCCCACCTACGACTTTTTCTCGCATGCACAAGCACGCATCAAATGACTAGCTTCTTTATGGCGAATGCATAACAGCACCAGCGTTTACCTAGCATTGTACCTAAGTATGTATTACTTCATGTCAAAAATGCAGACAAGGACTCCATTAAAACCTGAGTCGTGTCACCGGCGTGGATAAAACAAGGGGGACAGGGGGGTAATGCTCTTCCCGTGGATTCTGGAGAACCATTAATTTCTGAATGAAAAGACAATCATTCCTCCACCAAAGTACGTTTATTGATGGACTGAATATGCGAAACTACCAAAAACCTTCAACTAAAATAGACCCATCAAGTCATCCATAAATCTCTTTGAAACGCGATCAGTCGTTAGATTTAAAGAAAACCATTTTATGTTCCACTGGCAACGCTGCACCAGGCATGCTCCTCCTCACACATGCTCCATCCACCAAACTTTTAGCAGCGGACAGGAGCGACTCGTTATTTATAAATGTAAAAAAGGTGGTCTGGTTAAATATTTATGAAAATACATTTAAAATTTTGTTACACTTAATAATTGATACCGAGTTATGGAGAGGTTCTCAATTGTGTGCGTAAACTTTTTCGCATGAATTTACATGCGAAATGTTTGGATTTCCCGCGCGCGATGCAAAAAAACATAAAAAATGTTTTTAATCTATTAAATGTCAAGTCATACACAAAATATGGAGTGCCTGTAGAACTTTATTAAAAAATTAGCCTACGTAATACTTATTTATTTAGCTAACTAGTGCGGATAGTGGTACTTTTGCGCAGTTGACCGAACGACGCGTAGAGGAGTTCGGTCAACTGCGCAAAATATTTTGTTGAATAAAAAATTAACTAAAACGTTAATTAATATCGTTATATTATGTACTTTATTTAAAATTTTTCCGATATAAAAAAATGAGTGCGAAAAAATAACTTTACCGTACTAGTGCGGAAAAGTAAAGTAGTTTGTGCCACTTTCCGCACGGTCGTAAGAAAAAGGAAGGAAGCTAAACAGGTGCGTAGTTGCTTTTTCGCCCTTGACTTCTGTCACGTGCAGAAAAGTTTCACCTTCCGTACTTGTTAGGTAAATAACTATTATGAAAAAATATACACTGCGTTTTGTAAAAACGGCTAAACCAATGTGGAGAATTTAAAAATAAAAGAAATATTCTAAAAAAGGAAAGTATATTATAGATGTTAATGATGGTTTTCCATTCTTTAAAAATAAATAATATATGCTATAATTTTTATCTTACACCTAGAAAAGTATAAAAATACAAAAAAATCTTATTTAGAGTAGGTTAAATTTTTGTTTGTTTTTCTCATTTCAATTTTTTTTTAATTATACTGTCTTCGAAGTCAGTATAATTTTTAAAGTAAAAAATGGCTTCGTGATCATGCGCGAAATGTGATTTGACATGACATAAATAACATAACATAAAAAGATAAATTTTGGGCATCTTTTTATGTCTCATGTTATGTTATTTTATGTTATTTACTGTATAAACACCAACAGGGTTTGTCATAAGCTCAACTTTTATTTAATTTTATGTTATGTCTTATCTTATCTTATTTTTCCTGTATAAACCCAGCATTGCCTACCTATTTTGTCCATCATATTTTATACCCAGAATGCTTAATTAATTACACTATTTATAAAAAAAAAAACGTTGGCAAAAAAATGATCTGACTTTAGATAATATTAAAACTGTAAAACTAGCTAGTTACAAATAAATACCATACGCACATCTTACATTTTTTTTCTACTTGCTTGCTTATTATGTTATTGTTTTTATTAGAAAGTCGCAAAAATATCCTAAAAACACTTATTTCTTTTCTATATTTATTAATTATATTTTGTATTTATTGCAACACAAGTGGCACGCCAATGGCGACCTACGAAAAGATGGCGTCGGAAAACATATGATAACTAACCTGTGAAATGTTTTGTTTTTACCTGCAATCTCCAGTTTTGGGCACACCACGCACTTTGTCATATCACTATTGTCACAAACGCTGAAAAATCTATCGAAAAAATATTAAAAACTGTCCAATAATGTGGAAAATATACCAAAAATCTAATTCCACTAAAACGACAACTGCGTCTACAAATAATGAATGGAGCAGAGTACACACGATTAAATAGCTGACCCACCACAAATGCGAGGTTGCCAGGTTGTTGTAGGTTTAATTCCCGATATATATTGGAAAATAAAAATATTTATTTTTTCGGTCAAAATATCAGGTATTTTATCTAATATTTCGACCGAAGAAATAAGGTTTCAAGTACCATAACATGTATCTACACATTATAAATTCTTTAATGATTTAAAATTGTGAAGATTCAAAGAAATTTGAATGCAATAATATATATATATATATATATATATATATATATATATATATATATATATATATTATATATAGGTACCTCAATTTCTTAATGTATGTGAATAAAAATAAGGTATTTCTGCATGTTTTAAAAAACATACCAGACAATTTGCATAATTGCAGGTAAATGATAAAAAAGTAATAAAAATAATGTGTTTGAAAAACATTATGTGCGTAGATACAACTTTAAACATAATGTCTCTATTTAAGTTATACCTCTATGGAAACTACTTTTATAGTAGCACTACGAAGCCTGAGTAATTTTTTATGTTTAAATATAAAGATCCCCGCACGAATTACATGGGAAAATGGACTTCATCCGAATTTGATGTAACTTTGTCATTTGATAGTACCAATTATGGTTTAAGAGATATGCAACTCTTATCGAGATTGTATGTCTAGTTCTTGAGATATTGGGGGTCAAAGTTCGGAAAAACGCGTTGCAGTGGCAAATTCAACAAATAAAAACTATTGCTAAAAAATGGTTAGTTCTCATACGGGGTCTGTTCAAAAAAATATAATTTTTTGAATATGCATTTGACATTAGTTTAGAAGAAAAAACCAAACATGCACCAGGATTCTTCTATCTGCGTCTATTTTAGATAGTTAAAATATTGTTTCTCATGCTTTTTACGGTACAATTTTTTGAAGTTCGACTCTTTTTCATCGACATGGTTCAGATCTTTGAGTAATTTTGTCCCACTTTCAAAATTGTTAACACGATCTTCGTATTAATTTTTAGCATGAAAAGTTGGTGAAAGAAAGTCTTTGTTTTACTACGGGATCCATTAAAAAAAAAATATTGTTCAACGTTTTTTGAATATTTACTTTTTTTCTGTGGTCAGTGAGTGGGTAAGTCAATTTTCACAATATTTTACTCTAATGATACTATGACAGGTACGTACTATTTGTATGAGTTTGACCAACTTTCTATGTCTGGTTTTTGAACTATAAATTTTTGAAATTAAAAGAAAAGGATTTTTTTGATGTTCATGTGATAAAAAAAACCAGCTGACTGATTAATTTGAATGTGAATGGGCTAAAATAGTGACCACAAGCGGGTATATTTTGGCTTACTCAATCATCCCTTTATAATAAACAACAGAGTTGGCTATGTCAAGTTGCTATTCAAAAAAAATGTTGTTTATTTTTGTTTTATCGCATGAACATACAAAAAATACTTTTCTTTTAACTTCAAAAATTCATATTTTAAAAATCAGGCATAGAGAGTTGGTCAAACTCATACAAATAGTACGTAACTATTAAGGTATCATTTGAGTAAAATAAATTGAAAAAAAGGAAATATTCAAAAAACATTGAACAAAAAATTTTTTTGAATGGACGCCGTAGTAAAACAAATGTCACCAACTTTTCATGCTAAAAATTAATACGATGTTCGTGTTAACAATGGCAAATAGTAGATTTAGAATAGGTTTTAAAAGTGATACAAAATTGCTCAAAGATCTGAACCATGTCGAGTTTTTAAAGTGATGAAAAAGAGTCAAACTTAAAAAAATTGTACCGTGAAAAGCATGGGCAAAAAATGAAGTGATCCTATTTCAACTATCTAACATAGGTTCAGATAGAAGAATCCTGGTGCATGTTTGGTTTTTTCTTTTAAACTAATGTCAAATGCATATTCAAAAATTTATATTTTTTTGAACACACCCCGTATAAGAAATAACCATCTTTTAGCAGTAGTGGTTATTTGGTGAATACGAAACATTTTTCAACAACACAAATTAATTTATACTTGTCACTATTTCAGCTGAGAAATAGTTCTTTTTTGTCAGCAAAGTTACAATTACAACGTGTTTTTCGGAATCTCGATAAAAGTTGCATATCTCTTAAACCATGATTAGTACTAGCAAATGTCAAAGTTACATCAAATTCGGGTGAAGTCCATTTTCCCATGTATTTCGTGCGAAGTTCTTTAAGCAAAATTCTACAAAAGAGGCTAAACTGTTAGTCAAAACAATAATTTCGGAATTGACAGAAAAGAGTGCATTCGGACGAGGTATTTGAGCACATATTTGACAAAGGAGACAAAATTCACGCTGATTTAAATTTTGAGGTCACAATGCCTTCTCTAAATGTCCCAAAAAAATGTTTCAAAATATCTAGTTTTTTTCCATTATTGGAGAACATTATACAAGACAAAAGATCGTGGGAGGAAATAACGAAAATTCAAACCTGGATGAGCATCCCACAAGGAACACACAAAGGACCAAAGCGAAAAGAGAAATGATTAAACGATGTGTCGCCTTGGGCAACCAGCGTAGGCTCGTCAGTGGTTCCACTGGTCACCCTCCCCGTACATCCTTAAACACCATCATACGCACAATTAGGCATCGTTCCGCGCACTGGTACTTATGCAAATTACCTGATACGAATTCGTCATGGCGTGTTAACCCCCCCCCCCCCAAAGAAAAGTCGTATTTATACAAAGCTGTGGCTCTCTCAGAATTGGGTTTTGCACATTTAAAAAAAAAAAGTAAGTCGTGTCTTTTCTTTTTGCGTATCAACAACTGAGAAAAATGCGTTTAAAATCGCGACTCGTATTACCTACCACGCGGGAGTTTTTACTAGCCCATAAACCACAGTTTTTTGCTGTTTAAAGATAATATTTTTTTCGATTAACCCTGAGACAAGATAATTACCCTCACCTTAAAGCCCTGGTTACCTAGAAGTTCATTTTGACCCGCATTTTAAATATTTTCATAAAGTTATGTTCCTCTAAACTCCGTGTTTCGGACTTCATTGTCTATATGTTAGTTATACACGACGTTTCGATCAGTACAATCTCTGATCGTCTTCAGATGCAAACTACAATTTATTCTTGAGGCTACGTACTTATATACTATGGGAAATCACTCAACCGTGAAGTTTAAGAAGTTGACTCCATCCAAGAAAGGGCTTCCCAATATTTGGAATTTCAACACTTGGTTTACTGAAAATACTCTGATTCTGCCCAAAAAAGCTTCGAGAAATTTTCGTTTCTTCCAGTGTGACATGTGCAAAACCTTTCCTTCTGTCCACTTATTCGGTGTTGTTTTGACCATGCATGTTTGGCGATTCCTGATTTCGTTGTTTCACCTCTTTGGGTATTCGTCTGGGCCCGTATTCTTCAATTTCGGGGAAGGGAGTACTTCCGGGAATTAGAAACGCACCTGATTGGCCGAATTCTCATTTTTTTGTCACATTTTTGTCAGTTTGGCAGTAATGGCAGTTGTAAGCGATTTTGCTCTCCTTCCTTATACGAGGAGAGCAAACTGACGGCAAAACGCCACGAAGAAAGTTATTAAGGCCAAAACAGACAGAATAGTGACAGAAAACTGAGATTTTGACCAATCAGCAGTGTGGCGGCTTCACCTCTTATTTGTAGTCTGACTAAATAATGTTTATTTAAATATTTCTGAAAAAATTAAACTTTCCGCTTCGATAAAATAACGTTTTCAAATTTTGTAAATATTGTATCTTTTATTCGATCATCTGGATCGAGCGGAACGAGCGCGTGTCCGAGATGCGAAAACTCTCCACGAGCCAAAACAAACGGCAAGGCACTCTGCGAAGCAGCTTCCTCGTGTCTTTCAGGCTGCGTTCAGTGTAAATTCCCGAAATAAATCGGTTGCCATGACGACGTCACGCGCGTCTCGTTTCCTCCGAGGTTTAAGTTGTTTGCATGTGCTGCAAACTTTTAAGCTGGCTCTATTATAATTTTGTGACTGTAATATCGAGCGTCGGGTGCCGGGCTATTGCTAATAGACACTTAAAGTAAATATTTCAACGCATCGGTATCGGTATACCTAACGCGTTCGAAACAAAGTCGAAATACGCTACATTTTTTACTTTTGCTCATGCCGTGTTTCGAACGATGCCTGCTTCTTTGACGGGGGTGATGACAGAATGTCGTGGCGTATGGAAGGATGTACGTATCGTAACGGACCCACGAACGTACGCAACAATTTCAATCAGCAGTTCTGTTATCGCACCCTTCAAAAAAGTGGGCATCGTTCGAAACATCGCATAAACAAGTCAAAAATATGTGTATTTTGGCTTTATTTCGAACGCGTTAGGTATACGGACACTGATGCGTTGAAATATTTACTTTAAGTGTCTATTGTTTCTCTTCAGTTGCGGTATTCTTTTTTTTTTCTTTTGATGTTTCCTGTGTATAATGGGGTTTGTGTTTTACTGGAAAAATCGTTTTCGGGGTGAAATGAAGATTACAAAAAAGACTTCTTAAACTCTGAAAAGCCGTCCGTCACCCTTAATAAACGTACACATACACAATACAAATCGAAAGTAAAGATGGGGGGGAGGTTCGGCGATGCTGCGTCACCTATTTCTAAAGTCACGAATCGCCACTGCCAATCAGTTGCGTTTCTGATTCACGGGAGCATTTCCTTCCCCGAAATTGAAGAATACGGGCCCTGATGTTCTTTAAGCCCAGAGATTGTGGTCTTTTTGTTTCACCTATGAAGAAGGCCTCGAATTGTATTATTAGATTTAAAAACTGTTTTAAGGATTAAGTTGTTCCTTACTCTTCGAATTTTCTCTGATACTCCTTTAATGTATTTGCCTGGTTTTGGTCTTGTAATCTACTGTCCTGTTTGTTGATATTTAGAAATAGTATCTGTTATAAGTTTAAGGTTGTAATCATTCTGCTGCAGATCCTTCTTAATGATTCTTATTTCGATTTCCACGTCATGAGAATTGTTACAAATTTGAACGGCTCTGTTATACAAAGTTCTTATTATGCCTCGTTATTAGGCGGGCAAAATCAGGGTAATTTTAGTAAACCAAGGGTTGACATTCCAAATATTTGGAAGCCCCTTCTTGGGCGGAGCCAACTTCTTAAACTTCACGGTTGAGTGATTTCCCATAGTATATAAGTACGTAGACTTAGGAATAGATTGTAGTTTGCACCTCAAGACGATCATAGATTGTACGTCGTGTATAAATAAAATATAGACAATGGAAGTCCGAAAGACAGAGTTTATTTCAAACGCATGATTGTCTCAAACTTATGTACCTCTAGTTAACTATAACTCGCTAATAGACACTTTAAGTTTGTCATAGGATGTACACGCAAAGGTGGAATATAGCGCAATATTCTTCTTTTTATCTGTACAAAAGCAAAGACTTCCGCTCGAATACAGATATCAAAGTCCAATCTCTGCGGTCTATCGTTGAGCTTTCAAGTCATTTGCATGCATAACGTTCATACATGACGCTAACCTACGTAGCATAGCGTTTGCAGCAAGTTGCTAACGTGAAGATGTCGTCAAATACGCAGCGAGTTTTGCCGACGGAAGCCAAAAATCAATAGACGAGCGGCCGAACTAAAGAAAGCAAGATAGAAATACATGTTAGTAAAATGTAAAAGACAGAAATATTCGGAAAATTTCACATATACCGCTGGGCACCTCGTACTTGTCATGACCAACTTAAAGTATCTATTAAGAAAGCGGTCCGGCCCTAAACAATCTAAAAGTGCTAAAACACACTTCACATTTTATTCGAGAAATTATTTTAGTTAAACTTTACCTAATCATAATTCCATTAGTTTTTCTGTTGCAGTGAACCCAGCAAACATCATTATTAAAAATGTAAAATATTCACGTACAAAAGAAGTACTAATTTGGAACATGGCATTTTACTATTTTTGTACATTTTATGCTGCAGTTTGCCGTGCCATTACAAATAAAGCAATATTTTAGTACTCTAATTAAAGTACTTTATGCCAGTGCAATATTTACGCTTTTATTGTATTGTTACTACGCATTGCAGCACAAATTGCGCAAATATTGTAAAATGCCGTGTTCCAAATTGGTGCTATTTTGGTACTTGCGATATGTTTGCTGGGAAGGTGTTATGTGTGGCCTACGTTTTTAAAAAAATAAGCTAGTGGCATATGCATGTGCCCACCGAATGTTTGGAAATTTTGAGAGAAATCTTGTTTTTCATGTTCTGAGTTTATACAACATACAGCAAATAAGAACTTAGTGGATGATCATAAACCTATATACAGGGTGATTCAAAATTCCCTAGAAAGATTTAAACAGTGCTTAGATACCATTGATCTAAGAAAAGTTACGTGATTATTTTGTTTAAATTTAATTTTTTTTCTCTGAATTTAGGAGTAAAATTTTCGTATTTTTTTTTGGAATCGCCTTTAAAATAATTTACCAAGCAAGTCTACGTGTGCTGATAATGACATGTTTTAAGGCTTTTGTCGAGCATTTTGAAGTTGTCAAAAAATTTTTTTCAAAAATTGATGTTTCCACCACGTAGTAAAGGGTGCTTCTCAGAAAATATTAACAATTTTTAAATTCAAATATCTCTGAAGCGAAACAGTTAACAAAAACATATTTTACTAATTCTTGTTTAGAACAACATCCTACCTAGAGTTAAAGTCTTTGAAGGGAATTTTGAATCATCCTGTATATCAATTTGAAATCTTTGATGGGGCTCAACGTGTTTAGCGTTTATGATAGCGTGAATAACGTCACCCGCTTTACTTTGAGTTTTTGAAACCATGGCAACCTTCCGATTTTACGATTTTTAATAAAAAAAAATGGGTGATGCAGAAGCACAATTCAGCTCAAAACTGCTTTTGTGATAATATTCGGACCCCGAAGTTGAAATTAAAATTTGCTTTAGTAGCATTTATTTGCTGGGTTACCCTCTCAGACTAAAGAAAAGATCAAACATTCCCTTTGGAAATTCTTTAATTTTTAGACGAATACATGAGGAGAAAAGAGATAGACGAATAAAACGGCAATACTGTTTAAAGTCGCTTTTCCCATCACCAGTGGTGGCGACTTTTGTGTGCGTCAGAAAAAACCTTGCATAAATGTCACTACAAGGCCTTTAGACTTCGACAAATACTAACAGCGCTCCACTGTGCAATAGTGTAAAATTCGTTTTTTAAATAGTTCAAAATTCAAGGTATTCGCCGAGGTGTCAACTATCGGGAGTTGTTCCTTGTATCTGAACTACTTACTCTACTTGTGATCTTGAGTTTACCAACGCATTCGCCAGAACTCTAATATATAGCTAAAACTGCTCCCATTACTAATGAATCGAAAATTTTGATATATTTTGGTTTTCTTGCAATTAACCTCTCACCAATAATCTTTGAATACCTATGAAATAATTGCCAACATATTTTGAAAACAAGTGGGAAATGTTTAAGTACTTAGCATATTTAAAAAAAAATAAAAAAAAGAAAAAACACAAAACTTACTTAGGTGGGAATCCAACCCACGACCTCCTGCTCGTTAGGCAAGTACACTACCCATCATACTTTACTTACACTATGATATTTAGAAATAAATAGTAAATTGCGGGTGTATTTGACGAGACACCATGGCCAGTAGGTACGAATTTTAATTAATTCTTTAGATATTAACTGAGTTCTCGGCAGCACAGTACAAAGTTGTTTTAAAATACACCTTGCACAAAGAGATTATAATTTTAGATTTAAAATATATAAATAAGCTACAAAACTACGCCAATGACCAAGCTGAAATGACACAATCTCTTACCTTTAAAACAAGAATTCTAAGTAGAAATATTCTGTTTTCTTTTTCGTATCACGCATTGTGCTGGTCATCAAAAAGACTTTATATCTATGGGTCTTTTCTTTAAATAGTCAAAATAAAAGTCAAAAATCACAAAAAACCACCATATCCCGTTAAAAACACTGCCGAGTCAGCTGCGAATGAAAAAGACTTGTAACAATTTATTCGCCGTTTATCTTTAATCCAACGTTGCCGGTTTGTAAGTAAAAGTAGAAAATTTAGTTATTAGTCTGAGACCAATTATCTTGTATAAGAATGTGTAACATAGAAAATATAATTAAAAAAGCGATTTAAAAACTGTATTTAGTTTTGTTCTTACAAAATCCCGCGGCAAATTGGCAATCGTACATTTGATGGGAAAATGAACCTTATGGATGGTTGATGTTACTGTTATATCTCTTTTTATTTTTTAATCTGAGTTTACTCTTTAATAATTCTTATTACTTGCTGTTTCTTGTATTTTTACCGCAATTCGCTCTGTAGACCACAGATGCCGTAGTTAGCAGAATACGTTTTATCCCCAATTAAACGCACAGTCTTGGATGGATGAGGGGCAGAATTGAGTTATGAAGCTCTTTAGAAGATAAACTGAATCATTTCGGGGGTAAATAGGGGTACTTACGCACTGTGGATCAAGCATGATTGTCAAATATAGGGGGCGACAAATTCGAAATATTGAAGTTTTAAGAAAAAATTTGAAAGGACGAATATTTAGATGTAGCTGGTGGGATATTTACGTACACTAAATTGTGATATAACCTCTTCAGTCCCGACAAAATACTTTTCATGTTTTTTTGCTTTTATTTTTTTCAGCCTTTTGGGGAGAACAATGAAAATAATAAACCTAAAACTAAAAATTTATTTGACATTTAAAATATGATAGGTCCAGCATAGTGAACAATGGGACTGAACACTACCACAAACTTTTTTTTATTTGCTTGCTTAGCTTAAATATGGAATGTGAGAAAAAATGTTCTCAAAAAATTTGAAGGAAAGTATTGGCCAAAAAAATCCAATTAGGTCCAGAATCCATGTTCAGGAATTTGTTTTCATTGATAGTTAATATTTGAATACCTAGTGATTTTCAAACAACTTTTTTCCCACTTTAGAACATTTCTTCAAGATCTCGATTTTTATTCTAGTCATTTCATCTTCAGAGTCCTCTTATTATATTATAAATATTTATATATTTTCGTTATCTTGTTCTGACTTTGTTCTTGCTCAACCCTTTTATTTTCAAGGTATCTGTCAATTACTGTCTTCGCATAAATAAAAATAACTTTAGACTAAAATGGCTTTTAGTTCGGCATCTGTTTTTTTTTGTATTTGTAAAAAAGAAAAATTTACGGTATTATCTTAAATCTACGCAATTCACCACTAACAAAAAATAAATATTTTATTAGCCAAACATAACAGAATTTTGATAATATTAGCACATTTATGTAAACGCGTCCTTACAACCCCACTTTTATCACCTCATGTAAAAACAAACTAAGCTTTTTATTTTTAAAGCTATAGGTACACACTATTCATCTTTTTCATGCGTAAAATTTTCTAATAAAAGGTTAAACGGAGACACAATCTGCTTGCGTCTTTTTTTATCTTGTAAAAGCTAAATTTAATGCATGAAAAAGTTGCACCGTGTGTTCCTAATTTAAAATGGATTTTTTTTTCCAAATTAACTGAACTGAAGTCTCAATGTCCAATATACTGGACACAAATTTAGAAGCCGCCCCCGAAGTGGTTTTGAGATATTAAAAAAAAAACAAACTCATTACGATATTGTATTGAATTTCGGCAATTCAAAACCTACAAAAAAAAATATTTTGGTACCCAAAAATAATAGATATTATTATTATTATTAGCATATTTATGTAAACTATTCCTTACAACCTCGCTTTTACCACACCGAAAAGAATGGTATTATGTATTAAGGAATAGCCCTGTACTTACAAAAATATTCTTAATGCAAAAATAAACATTATACAGGGTGTTTCATTACTTATGTCAGAAACTTTTAGAGCATATTAAGTGACCTGTAAGTAATATAAAAATTTATAAAAAAAACGATTACACCGTTTTCAAAAGCTTCTTCAAAAATGATTCAATTAAGAAACATTTTTCCAAGACAAAACCCCTAATCGCTGAATATTCTCGTAACTAAATAAAAAGGTCAAATAATGACATACCTCTACTAATGTAAGGGGACACATGTGCAAACTACAATCTATTCCTAAGGCTACGCACTTACATACTATGGGAAATCACTGAACCGTGAAGTTTAAGAAGTTGGCTCTGGCCAAGGAGGGGCTTCCAAATATTTGGAATTTCAACACTTGCTTTACTTAAAATACCCTGATTCTGCTCAATAAAGCCAGCTTCAAGGAATTTTCGTTTCTTCCATAGAGAGTTATCCTCTTCCATGACAAGACGCCGCGCCGTCGAGTTCAGACATCAAGTAAGGACCATTATTGACAAACTTATTGAGCGTACCTCTAACATAAGCAAGACAGAGGAAATCGCGTTGAAGAATCTTCAAAAGGCCAAATCAGTCAAAATCTTACCAGCAGACAAGGGCAATGCAACAGTGACACTTATGACCAGAAAGTTGAAGAGGTAATTGCCAAAGGAAACTATAACTTCTCTCAAAAAACCCGACGCAATCAATCGAAAGTAAGGTTTATAGAACTTAAAAAAAAGTATTCCAGATATATTCCGGACAACACAAGGTCTCAACTTACACAACATTATAGCAAGCCTCCTCATCTAACTTCGCAAAATTCACAAAGATGCAATGCCCTTACGTCCAATTACAAGTCCCAGAAATTCTCTAACAAGAAATCAAAATTATTCAACCTCTTGCAGCAAGACTGTTTCATTTGTAGAAAATTCCAACCATTTTGTTAATATTCTTAAATCTTTTGTTTTAGGACCCGAAGGTAGATTTGACAGTTTTGATGTCGAAAGTCTATACACCAATATCCCGATAAAGAAATCGCTAAATATTATTAGACAGAGACTGGTTTCCCGTTATGAACATACCGCTGGAGAAAGTGATGGAGTTGTTGAAGTGCTGTCTATATAGACCCACCATTAAATTCATAATGGAGTTGAAGCAAAATTGTCAAATTTCTTTTCTTGATGTACTTATCAAACGAGTAGAAAGAAACAACAGTCCATCGTAAACCCACTTACACAGGACAATATTTAAATCAAGGTTCAAATCATTCTGCTACAACCAAATGAGGCAGAACTTTGTATATCAGAGCCGTTCAAATTTGTAACAATTCTCATGACTTGTAAATCGAAATAAGAGGCATTAAGAAGGATCTGTAGCAGAATGGTTACAGCCTTTAACTTATAACAGATACTATTTCTAAATTTCAGCAAACAGAACAGAGATTACAAAAACCAAACCACGAAAATGTATTACTTACAATTCCATACATTAAAGGAGTATCAGAGAAGAATAGCGAACAACTTTAATATTAAAACAGCTTTTAAATTTAATAATACAATAATTCGAAGCCTACTTAGTAAAACAAAACAGGAGAACAAACAAAATAAGGAATGCATTTACCAAGTTCCTTGTGAGTGTGGTGAATCATACGTAGGCAAAACAAAAAGACCACTATCTGTTAGGCTTAAGGAACATCAGACGAATACCTAAAGAGGTGAAACAACGAAATCAATAATCGCCGAATATACATGGTCAAAATAACACCGAATGAAGTAGACAGAAGCAAAGGTTTTGCACAAGGAATGACACTGGAAGAAACGAAAATTTCTTGAAGCTGCTGTTATTGAACAAAATCAGGATATTTTCAGTAAACCAAGTATTGAAATTCCAAATATTTATAAGCCCCTTCTTGGGCGGAGCCAACTTCTTAAACTTCACGGTTGAGTGATTTCCCATAGTATATAAGTGCGTAGCCTTAGGAGTAGATTGTAGTTTCCACCTGAAGACGATTGTACTGATCGAAACGACGTGTAAAAATAAAATCCAAACAATAGAAGTCCGAAACACAGAGTTAATTTCAAACACATCATTGTCTCAAACTGGTACGATACTTCACACACACTACGAGCTTCAATGTATAGTCAAAGGCGAAGAAAATGCTTTAGCACAATTTTGGTTATTTTCTTGGGAACATTTTTGAACAAATTTAAGCGAAATGAATCGTCATTTCAAACATCGACCAGAATTAGGAATAAATCTTTCATGTCTCTATATAAAGTGTACATTATAGTATATAATATATATAATAAAATAAAATTATAAATATTATCAAATACTTCAAACAACTGTTGGCTTATTTTTAAATTTCGAGAAAAACTGTTTTTAAATTCATATCTAGTTACTAAACTTAAATCAATATTAACACAAAATTTAATTTAAGAAAATTGACACTATTAAAAAAATTTAAAAAAATTCTTATCCTTCAATGAATGAAATTTCTAGGTTTTGCAACACTCTTAAACTTCGCTTAATTATTATCTAAATAAGTTTTAGCATCCCTGCCAATAAAACCCCATTAAATCCCATAAAGTAACATCTCTCCCTCAGTACCGGTTTCTCAATATAGAGTTCGCATTAACTCGAGCAACATAACCTTTTAAAAATCTTTAAAATGCGGGTTAGAGTTAACTCTAGGGTCACCCTGATTTCAAGGCTAGGCGGTTATTTATCTTACCCCAGGGTTAACCTAAAAAATATGAGCTTAAAACAGAAAAAAACTGAAATTTATAACCCGAGTTAATTTAACTCGCTGGTAACCCGCAATTGGGAAACCGACCCTCAGACAAATAAATATTTAAAGCTTGTGCCATTAAATCCCATAAAGTAACGTCTCTCCCTCAGTGCCGGTTTCTCAATATCGAGTTAGCATTAACTTTTAAAAATCTTTAAAATGCGGGTTAAAGTTAACTCTAGGGTCACCCTGGCTTCAAGGCGAGGGTTAGTTATCTTACCACAGGGTTAACCTAAAAAAATATTAGCGTAAAACAGCAAAAAACTGAGGTTTATTAATTTATTTATTTAACTCGATGGTAACCCGCAATTGAGAAACCGACCCTCAGCAAATAAGTACCTACACGAGAAAAATTTTCTATATATTATTAATATATTGGTGAGGTCGTTGTAGTTTAATTTAGGTTGGATGTCATAATTTACTTCGACTTGTTGGTTTAAGAAAACCATCTGTTTGAATCAAAGATACAATCCCTTTATTCAAGGAATTCTTATTCATAGTTTGATTAAAAATTCTGGTGCAATCTGCCTATTGTTCAGTGTTGGATTATAATGGATATTTATTATTTGTCCAGCGGGCTGCACCTGTGGACTGAAGAAAAATACTATTTTGAAAAAAAAATATATCTACGACTTGCACGATAAGTGCACGTACAGTTCCCAACAGATAAAACGCATACAGCAGAAGTTAGGCACATGTATTAAAAATTTTGCTTGCTTATTGTTACCGACTTTTGTAGGTTAACGCTTTTAAACAACATAAACAAATTTTTTTAAGAAGACTGAAAGCATTTATACCGCTATTTACTGGTTCTATAGTTTTAAGGTTGCTGTTACGAAATATTTAAAGAAAAGATAAAATTTTTATTATAAATAAAGCAATTCAATCAAAATTTGGCCCCTTCGTTAAATAGCCGGTTAAAATGGACGAAACAAGTCCACTATAGTGCGACTAAAACGAAAATACAAAGAAAAAAGAACTGGAAGGCTTTGGGTTAAGAAAGGTCAATACACATAAACAGGATCAGTTTTATAAACAACAAAATATTAAAAAACAAATATAAATAAAAAAACCTATCGATAAACAAAAATCAAAAATATTAACTTCAGTATCTTGGCATGGAGTCTGCTTTTTAAATAAATTTGTATTTTCTTCAACAACCTCTGCATAAACTCTAACTATTAGCTCCATCAAATGGTTAGCATTCCGTGGAGGAATAATAAATTTTGATTACTTTTTTGCAATGAGGTAGAAGCTACCTGTCGCCAAAATTCGTTTTTCTGTCTCGAAAAAGTAATCTGGCTTGCTTTTTTTCTTTACTTAGCCGTATTCTTTATTCGTCTTAGTGCAGTTCTTACTGTACCTGGAAAATGAACCGTTAATTTTTTTTTCTCTGGCCATGGAAAATGGGTGTTCTTCCAGGAAATTAATGACTTGCTGATCCTGTTGGGGTGTGCTGATTTCGGTCAAGCCAGTTCCTTCCTTTCGTCATACAGTTCCTTCTTCTTTGTATTTTCTTTTTAGTCTTACTATAGTGGACTTGTCTGGTCCATAATTATCGGCAACCCGACGAATAGACCAACCTCCATCTAATTTTTATAAAATTTAGTCATCGAATCCGATAGCTGACGTGACATATTTGAGTTGGATAAGACTGTGAGAACAAAACATGACAATGAGTGGACTGTGACACTTTGTGACAGAACAGGTTGCTAAATCGTAAAGGACATATTGCATATAAAATCGATGTATGCGTTTTATGTGTCGCAAAGTGTAACTCATTTTTGTTAAAGAAACAGCAATTTTTTATAATTTATTTAGTAAAAAAATGCTTATTTATTATAAATAAAATGTTAAAAGTAAAACTGGTTTGAACATTCTGGATATTAGGGACATTTTGGAACGTTTATTTGACACTTCATAGTAGCTGTGGTAATTACTGCGTCTGCGTCATAGATAAACGTCATTCCGTTGTGATAATTAACTACTATACCACTGCCGTAAGCTACGAATTCATTTCGATGTGGTTATTTTTTTGGTTAATTTTAGAGAGCTTTGGCGTAACAATTAAAATATAATTAAATATTACCATGTTCCACTATATAAAACCCTTATTTTGTAAAATGTAGCTCAATTTTTTGTCTCTCCTCATCTCTAAATTTTTTTACAGTGACAGTTTTTAATGTGTTCCAAAAACTCAGGTAAAATCGATGCGTGGTAGTGGTAGCGGTTGTTAAACACTACCACAGTGGCTGTCAAAGTTGCCAAAATTTTACACGATCCAAAATTTCCCTATTAAGAGTGAATTTGAATCCTAAAAACAGTTCGTTAACTTAAACAGATAAACAGCGGAGGCTTCTGATATTCCTCACAGACGATTTGCGTGGTTTTCCAAAAAATATCTTGTTTTTATTTAGTTTTTAGAAATAATTTACAGGCCAACATACATTTTGGTGCCGGCGATTTTTTAACTGTTCCTGCGTAATTTTTGGGTGGAGAATCCGAAATAGCCATCAGATTTTGTCTATCAGATCTAGTTTTTTTAAATAGGAATTATTTACTTTTTTTAACCTCTATATATATTTTATGTTATAACTATGACTATTGTCACAAAAAGAAAACATATAATTAAATATTTATTATAAAAAGTAGCTTAACATACATTCATACTCATATTAGTCACTATCACCTACAAATTTTCTTTTATACATCTTTCTAGCATGGAGTTTACTGGTGTAGTCTCGCTGAAGGCTCCAACAGTAGTCGGCTATCATGTGGCTGTCCCATCGTCCTTGATATCGATCTTCCAGTTTTAATATCCTGATGGAACTTTCTCCCTGTTCTTCACTACAGTCACCTAAATTTTCTAGGTGGCTGTGGAGGTAGTGAAATTTTATACATAGCATAGTTTCCACTAATTCTATGTAATTGTCTGCTTTGTGATTTCCAAGAAAATTTTTAACTACTTGGACAAATGAACCCCAACCATCAGATTCAGTCTCATTCATTGATTTGGTGAACTGTGGATCTTTAATCAGTTGCCTTATTTGAGGACCAGTTTTTAGTTTTTCCGTGCTAATCCCAGAAAACTTACGTGACAAGTACCCAAAACAATTTTCATCTCGATCTGACGCTTTCACAAACTGCTTCATAAACCCCAACTTGATATGCAAGGGTGGTAGTAAGATTTTTTCTCTTGTAACCAAAGGTTCATGCACTAAGTTTTGTTTTCCCTAAACCATAGTATCTCTTAAAGGCCAATTTCTTTTAACCCAGCTGATCTTTAACTCTGCTGCCCCAAAGACATAAAAAATAGGGGTATTTTGTGTATCCACTTTGCTGTCCAAGGAGAGAGTTCACCATTTTTAAATCAACACAAATTGCCCACTGATGTTCTTCGTATTTAATTTGTTTCAAAACTTGTGCTGTTGTTTTATACTCCTCTTTCATGGTAGTAGAATGTCCAATAGGAATTGAGGCATATTTGTTACCGTTATGTAAAAGGACACATTTTAAACTACGTTTTGAACTGCCAATGAAAAGGCGCCAATCGTCTGAAGTATATTCTGGCAATCCATTTTTTCTAAGAGAGCTTTTATATCGTTACAGAATACCAGCTTATTTTCCTGAGTGACAAAAGGCAGCAGATCCTTTTCTCTCTTACGATAAAATGTAACATTAGTGCCTGGATAAAGAAGGTTCTTTTCTTTTAATCTAGATGCAAGTAATTCAGCACACTTCTTTGAGAGGTATAGGTCTCTCACGAGATCGTTCAGTTCTTGTTGATTAAAACACTAAGGAGTTGTTAAATCTGCTTCAAATTCACTGTTGTTTTCTGATTGCATTCTTTGAACTTCATCAGACGTGTATTATCTTCCGAGATTTCAGGAAGATTGCTGAAGGTTAGAATGGGTATTTCCTTAGAGTACAGGTCTTCTTGCAGAATCTAGATCAGGATATGTCCATTTATGTCGATTGTTCCTATTAATGCCTTTAATATTAACAAGACAAAAATAGCAGTCATCATAATGGTTACATGGTTCCCTCCAAACCATTGGTACACCAAATTTTAGGCACTTTCTGTTTCCAATTGTACACTGTCGCAAATGTTCAACACATGTTTTACAGATCACATGTGGAGCACAAGATTTATCGTGATCTCCCAAATGAACGCCAAAATAGGCAAGGTAAGACCTTTTCACAAATAGTTTTTCTACTTTCTTTTAAAGTGTATTCGCCATATACATACCAAAAAACATCTGGATGGTTTACAAAGCTACGCCTGCTTGTGGATAGCATTGTTTTAGTTTCAACACTATAAAACGACGAAAATGTGCCAAAAATTATGACACAACTTTATTTGAAAAAACTACTCAATATACTAAGTCGAGAAGGATAAAGGTAGACAAAAGGTACTATGTTTCCAAAACCAATTAGTCGGGGTTGAGCAGGTATGGGAAGATCAGATTATAGGGAATTCCAAATATAAAATAGCTAATAAGATTAAGTAATGCGGGTTAACCAGGTCTAGGAATATTGGTTTACCGACAATTTCAGGTATATTTGGCAATTAGATTCTAGTTTTAAATACCAAATTTCTATTTTGAATTTTAAAGAGATGTTAATTTATTTATTTTTGCTTTTTATAAGAACTAAATTCAATTAGTCTCTATATCAAAAAATAGAGCTGATAGAAAAAATCTGCTGCCAGTTTTAGAATCAGCATATTAAGTATATCTAAAGTCAGTTCTTAGATCTCAGACACCAAAATTTTTTTTTTGTTCGCCTGTGAATCGATAATTTTTACCGTGAATTAAGCACTTTTAGGATACGTAAAACTATGTAAAAAACTTTAAATTATGCAAAATCCGTGAAATGGTTCCGGGATAAGGCTTTAAACTTTCACCGTATAAAATTTGATACAAAGATTAACATTTTTTTAGTTTAAGTAATTGGAAGAAGCGCATTTTTTATTTAAATTCTCCCTTAAGGCCTTAAGGAAAGATTGGTTTGATGGTTAAAATAAACATAATTTTAAGCCAAACCATACCGCAATTAATATATATAATATTTGTACCTGAATGGACGTCATAATACGCTGGAATAAGAAGGGCAAGGTCATTTTTTCTTAAACCAGTCCAAATAAACCGTAAAAATTAATCAAAACTCGTCAACCAAGAAATCTTAAGAACTGTCAAAGCACAGTCTACTAATTATATTACACTGTGGTCAAAGTGACACGGAATGTCGTATTTCGAGTAAAATGATCGTATATTGTATATTGCCAAGAGGTAGTTTTTCTACTTAAAATTTTAAAACAATCACGATTTTGTTGATTGTTTTTTTTTTGGAAATGTAATTTTAAAGTATTTGATTTAAAAAATAAAAATTTCCGTTTTTTTGCTGTAATTTGTTATTCCAGCCTGTTTTTAAGTCTATGTATAGGAACGTATGAGATCTTATTTTAAGTTGATTCAAACAGATCACTGCTCTCTTAATATAAAAACCACTAAGTTTGAATTATAAGACTTTTTAATGGCTTTAATACTGTTGTTTAAATGTTATCAAAACATAAATTTTTACATGTGCGGTATCTTTCTACGTATACTAATTAATTTAGGGGTGAAGAAAATAAGTTTGCATTAAAACTTGTAAAATATATTTTTTTAATTGTCTGAGTAGTTTTGTATTATACAGCTTTGGTGTTATTCATAAAAATAAAATAAGATTATCACAACTAAGAATTTTAATTTATCAGACCAAAAGCTTTTAAAGCTATTGTTTAATGTTATTCAAATGACCCTTCTCTTATTTTTGTTTTGTCCTATATGAGATAAAATAATCTCCATTTTACAATGCAAGGCACGGCCTTGCATCGCTAGACGAGAAAATTTCATCTAGAAAGAAAAATCGACGAGATTTCGAAAGAAAAGCGTCCCCTTTGAGGTTACAGAACTCCGGGACGATAAGAAACACGCGAAAAGAAAAGAGACAAATTGACTTTTGGAGTTTTGATTCAGATTAAGAGCTAATTTATGTAAACGGTGTTGGAACGATGCCTTTTGCGTCTGCCAAAAGATCATTAGCATCAGTCATTCCATAGAAATGGATGTGATATTTTTACTTAAAATAAATTTTTATTAAAAAAACTTTTAAAGAACAAGCTTTTATTAAATGCACTCAAAAGTAGAAAATAATTTTGTATCTTTTTTATACCATAATAAAAAGGATGGCGCAAATTAAAAATTTTAACTTTAGGTATCGTATATCAGTCACATCGACGATTCACCTAAGAAACAGTTGTATTACTCTATAACCTAAGGACATTTTCAAAGACTTGGCAAGCACAGCAATCTCACCCGTTCTCAGCTTCTTTAGATGAAAGCATTATGTTTATCATTCGAGTAGAAGAAGAATTTAGTTCTTCTTTAGTAGTTCTCTCTTTGTCACCGTAAAGTTAAAATTTTATTATGGTATAACAAAGATAAAAATTTCAATTTCATCATACTATATTCTTGTGTTGTTACCGTAACTATATAAGCATACCAAATTTGAAGCCGATGGAATGTCGGGAAGTCGCGAAAAAACATACGTATACATTGCAAGTTAAATAAAAGCTTGTAAAAAGTTATTACGTGCGTCGCTTTAAAGTAAAAAACCACCTTAAAACTACTGACATTTTCCTTTTAAAAAGACGCATGTACGATGTCGCATCCGTTATCCTAGTTTTATACAATTATATCTAAAACACAAGTCTTTTGAATAAACAAACTGCCCAGCAAACACAAATCGTCGGCATTGAATCGGGCCAATGTCGACAACGTCGGCAGTGTCTCGGCATCGGCGACTATACTCTGGCCCGATGTTGGACAGAATGCGATTTTCAGTTTCCGGTCAATAATCCGCAACTGTTGGAGATCAACATTACTACAGTCGACTTTATGCCGACACGGCGATGGTCCGATTGGAACTTTGTTTAATCGGTCGAAAATCGGCACCTGACGATGGCCCGATTTACTATAGTCGACTTTATGCCGAAGCTCACTCTATTTGCTTTAGGGCCGGCGACGGTCCGATTGGAACTTTGTTTAATCGGACGAGAATCGGCAACTGACGATGGCTCGATTTACTATACCCGACATTATGCCACCGCCAACCTTATCTGCTTTAGGGCCGATGATGGTCCGATAGGAACTTTCTTTAATCGGTCGGGAATCGGCAACTGACGATGGTCCGACTTACTATAGTCGACTTTATGCCGACGCCTACTTTATCTGCTTTAGGGCCGACGACGGTCCGATTGGAACTTTATGTAATCGGACGAGAATCGGCAACAGACCATGGCCCGATTTACTATAGTCGACATTATGCCGACGACCACTTTGTCCGCTTTAGGGCCGACGATGGTCCGATTGGAACTTTGTTTGATTGGTCGAGAATCGGCAACCGACGATGGTCCGATTACGTCACCTTAAAATTTTTAAACTGCTTAAAAGTTTCTTCCTAATATGTAAAGATGGCGTTAATGTCACTATGTTCCCTATACAGTGGAAGATAATAATAAATATATAATAAGCACAGATATTTCAAAACTAGAATGCGGACTTGACAAGATGGTGGTACTTCTCTATAGGAATCACCTCTTCGGCCACTTAAACCAGCCTGACTGGTTAAGCAGCCGTATTATCAAAACTTTGTAGTTTGCCAATATCGGGCCGCTTTAAGCTACCACCGACGGACCTCCGTCAATTGCCGACGTTGGACCGCTTAAGGAAACCAATGTCGGACTTGAATAGCTTACCGATGTCGGGCCGAGACCAGCTTGCCTACGTTAGAGCGACCAAATTAAGCAGTTATGGGCGGATGGTTGGTACCATGTGGTTAAACCATATCGGACCTTAATCGTACGGCGGCGGTATGCCGATTTCAGCAAAAAGTAAAATTTACCATTGGTCCGACGACGGGCCACAGTCTAACGCTGCATCGGCAAACATACTGCTGGTCCGATGTCGTAAATCGACGTCGTGCCGATGACGACAAATTCGGCAATCGACATCGGACCGACGAAGGCCGGAGGGAACCGTGTTTGCTGGGTGCATTAGTTTCAAACCAATACACCGCAATTAAATTCCTTGGTGAAAATGAAAACTGTCTGTCTGAAAATAACTAAAGCATGGCTTACCTATGCAAAAAATTTTTTTTTTTTTTGATCACGAGTGCAAAAAATTATTCTTGCCTAAAAATTAAGCCATTTCAGTCAGTGTTAACCAAGTATTTACGAAAAAATCATTTAAAAACATCGTCAAAATATCAAATTGTTAAAGATTAAAATGTTGCAACAATGAACGTCACCGAGTAAAAAGGCGCATTACTATGGAAACAATTGTTATTTCATTTACCAGCCGCCTTGATTTATAGTGTAAAGGTGGGGTGTTCGTTCGAGATTTTTAAAAGTATATTCCTGTTTTTCTTGGATTTTTTGATAAAGGTATTAACAAAAATAGTGTTAACCACTCGCGGCTAAACTGTGCTTTTTTTAATCGCGTTTTTAAATACCTTTCTGCGCTCGTTATTTAAACCAACGCTTTTAAAAAAAAGCACTATTTTAGCCACTAGTTGTGAAAACTACTATTTTTTAATTGTAGCATCTGTTACTATGGAATGACTGGTCAGTCTCCAAAATTATGGGGTTTACCGAAAAACTTAATAGGAACTAAACCTAAGCAGAAGAAAAAGGTGTGTCGTTTATTATGATTTTTTAAATTACAGTCAAAGCTCGCAATAACTTGAAATTTTTAGGACTTTTTTTTATAATTTCTCAATTTTTTAATGGTTTTTGAAATTTGTTGGCTGTCCCTTTAAGTTCGAGTTATAGAGTTCGATCTACATATTTTTTTTAAATATTTCATGCTAGCTGCTTGTTTTTTTGGTCATTTTTTTTTGAAAACTTACTTTTCAATACATTTCTATTTTGGTAATTTTTAAAATTTTCTCCTATGGCATTGCTTTTGGTCAAAATATTAAAAGTACTATGTAGCTCCCCTTCCCACCCCCAGAGCCAGTTACGTCACGTGTTCATTTTTTAGCACCCTTTAGAATTTGCATTAATAATTCTATCATCGAAACATTCCACACACCGACTCCTTAAGCATCTTGTTTGCCCATTTTTTGTTAGCATTTTCTAAGTTAAACTCTGGAAAATTCCCCTGGATAAACTTTAACCCAGATTTCTTTCCAATTTACCGAAATCACGTCGTGTAGTCACGTTTTTTTGCCATAAATCTTTTCCTTTGAGGAGGTTTGAAGCGGGGAGGTTGGTGCGGTTAAACCAACCCGTCTTCAAATAGAAGCTGGGGAGATAAACATATACAGCGACGACGTCTTGACTTTGAGGTTTTAGGAAATTGTACCTTTCGTAAAAGATCGAGAAAACTAAATAATAAAAAAGCACGATTTTTGGTAGAAATGTTTTTTACAGAAAATAAAATCTGTTTTGAATATTTTTTTTTGGTAATATTGAATAAAAGGATAACTTTTTTTTGTTTGAGGAAAAACAATTTTTTTCCCTGGATTGCGAGAACTCTACCAATTAAAAAAAACAAAACTTAGTGCATTAGTTTCAAACCAATACACCGCAATTAAATTCCTTGGTGAAAATGAAAACTGTCTGTCTGAAAATAACTAAAGCATGGCTTACCTATGCAAAAAATTTTTTTTTTTTTTGATCACGAGTGCAAAAAATTATTCTTGCCTAAAAATTAAGCCATTTCAGTCAGTGTTAACCAAGTATTTACGAAAAAATCATTTAAAAACATCGTCAAAATATCAAATTGTTAAAGATTAAAATGTTGCAACAATGAACGTCACCGAGTAAAAAGGCGCATTACTATGGAAACAATTGTTATTTCATTTACCAGCCGCCTTGATTTATAGTGTAAAGGTGGGGTGTTCGTTCGAGATTTTTAAAAGTATATTCCTGTTTTTCTTGGATTTTTTGATAAAGGTATTAACAAAAATAGTGTTAACCACTCGCGGCTAAACTGTGCTTTTTTTAATCGCGTTTTTAAATACCTTTCTGCGCTCGTTATTTAAACCAACGCTTTTAAAAAAAAGCACTATTTTAGCCACTAGTTGTGAAAACTACTATTTTTTAATTGTAGCATCTGTTACTATGGAATGACTGGTCAGTCTCCAAAATTATGGGGTTTACCGAAAAACTTAATAGGAACTAAACCTAAGCAGAAGAAAAAGGTGTGTCGTTTATTATGATTTTTTAAATTACAGTCAAAGCTCGCAATAACTTGAAATTTTTAGGACTTTTTTTTATAATTTCTCAATTTTTTAATGGTTTTTGAAATTTGTTGGCTGTCCCTTTAAGTTCGAGTTATAGAGTTCGATCTACATATTTTTTTTAAATATTTCATGCTAGCTGCTTGTTTTTTTGGTCATTTTTTTTTGAAAACTTACTTTTCAATACATTTCTATTTTGGTAATTTTTAAAATTTTCTCCTATGGCATTGCTTTTGGTCAAAATATTAAAAGTACTATGTAGCTCCCCTTCCCACCCCCAGAGCCAGTTACGTCACGTGTTCATTTTTTAGCACCCTTTAGAATTTGCATTAATAATTCTATCATCGAAACATTCCACACACCGACTCCTTAAGCATCTTGTTTGCCCATTTTTTGTTAGCATTTTCTAAGTTAAACTCTGGAAAATTCCCCTGGATAAACTTTAACCCAGATTTCTTTCCAATTTACCGAAATCACGTCGTGTAGTCACGTTTTTTTGCCATAAATCTTTTCCTTTGAGGAGGTTTGAAGCGGGGAGGTTGGTGCGGTTAAACCAACCCGTCTTCAAATAGAAGCTGGGGAGATAAACATATACAGCGACGACGTCTTGACTTTGAGGTTTTAGGAAATTGTACCTTTCGTAAAAGATCGAGAAAACTAAATAATAAAAAAGCACGATTTTTGGTAGAAATGTTTTTTACAGAAAATAAAATCTGTTTTGAATATTTTTTTTTGGTAATATTGAATAAAAGGATAACTTTTTTTTGTTTGAGGAAAAACAATTTTTTTCCCTGGATTGCGAGAACTCTACCAATTAAAAAAAACAAAACTTGGGGATTTTTACGTTACTAGAACGGAAAATTAAATTTTACCGATTGTCTCAAGAAATTTAGGGCAAGCCGTAAGTGAGTCCTGTAAACTTTGACAGGCCTGTAAGAGAAATTTACGTGACAAGTTGGGAAATGGTCTATTAAAGACTAGATCTTTACGGACAACAAGGTGAGTTCGGAATTTCTAAAGGAGTATCGTACAAGGTTTTATTTTATACTGTTTTATTTATATATATAATATAATATATTTATATAATAAAATATACTTATTTTTTTTGGCAATTAATTATTTCAAGGTTTACTTCAAAATTTTCTTCATATTGGACACTTAAAGTTAATTTTCAGTTTTATCAGCATTCCTATCCTTATCTCTATCGAGGCGACCAATCAAGCAGGTGCACTTTTAAAATCATAGCGAATGAGTGACAGCTCCAGCTGATGAAATGCAGAAAAGCCTCGTAACGTTACGACCGTCCCTGCATACGAAACGATGTTTTGACGCATTTGATCAGCTGGAGCTGTCACGCATTCGTCATTAGTTTAAAAGTACACCTGCTCGATAGGTCGACTCGACTAGAGATAAGGATACGAATGCCGATAAACCCGAAAATTAACTTTAAGTGTCTATTATTGTTAAAATTTTGAAGATGTCATTTTTACAATGCAATGTGTGTTGCCCTGAAAATTGCAGCAATGCGATTTAATGGGCAAAGTCAATTAAATATATTTAATTTATTAGCGGTATTCACACTGAAGTATTAGCGTTAATGTTAATGAGTAACTTTGTAACTTGCATCAACAAAAATTGTTTAGAATTTACCTTGTGTTAGTCAAAATAGTATATTTCAGTTTCAGTCTGGTACACTTACTTTACTGGCCTTTTGATATAATGTATCATTTCCCGAACTTAAACTGATAACGTATGTAGTATATTACGATCCGGTATGAAATAAAGGAAGAGGCTTACGGTCATGCAAATAATTTTTAAAACGACTTAAAAAACCATAAATATTATCAGACTATATTTATGGTACTTTTAGCTTGGGCTTGCATCTAACCTCTTTTAGGGGTGAGTTAATCCTCTCTAATTTAAATAGAGTGGCCCCTCTTGGAAATATTTTTTAATATCTATTTAAAGGTGTAATTTTAACTTTAAAGTAAGGCAATTATTATTACAGTCAACTGCCTTTATCCGGGGATATACACAGTGAAGCATTTGCTTCAGATGAGAGAGAAACCCCAAAAACCTACCATTTACCAGCTCTAACACGGCAGGGTCACAGTCTATATAAACTGTAGCAAAGTTTACATGTAGCGGAAATTCTTTGCGATCACCCATCCGAAAACACAATCGCGTCCGGCGATGCTTAGGTATGCTTATCCACACCCAATAAACTTATTCGTTGTGCTACTGCCGTTCTATCGTACATTCTATGAACTAAAAATTTAAACAGCTTTTGTTTTGTTCAGGGTAGGGTCCATTATATTTTGGCCATTTTTGGACGCCTATATCTCAATAACTAGAAGGGGATAGAATTATAATTCTTGTGTCAAAAATAGCTGCTGCCAACATATTTTAATCTATCTAATCGATTTGTCAATACACGTCCACTACATGTCACTTTTTGACAAAAATATTACCTTTTTTAAATAGAACTATATGCTACGAACACAATATTTTAATGAATCAAAAATTTTCTTTCTCAAAAATATATTGCTTGCTTCTGGTTCGTTTAATCTGCAAATAAAAAGTGTAATAAATATGTTTTTTATGATTTTTATTGGTGACCGTATTTTTTATGTACTGTCAATTTGGCTAGGAAGGGGTCAGTTAAAAAAACAGAAAAGCTTTTTTTTTAATTTGCAAACGTTTCGATTTATTTAAAATCAACATCATCATCATCTGAAAGATACAAAATCAATCCAAAATCAGTTTAAAATGATAAAAAATATTTTAAAAAATTAAAAACGGAAAAGAAAACAAAAAATACAAAAAAAAATCATTTAACAATAAAAACTTTTGTAACCAACGGTACGCATTTCTGTTGTCAAAAAAATGAGACAACACTATTTCACACAAAACTCAAAAACATTTATAGCCCAATAGAATAGTACTTTAAAATTGCAAAACTGGCTACACAGTCACACCAGAAACCTAAAACCATATTTTTCCAAAAAAATTTCCGTATAGATTCGCCGCCATCTTGGATTTTGTGTTAGACCTAATATTTAGGTTAATATTTGTCCGATTTTAAAACGGTTTTTTTTTTGTTGTTATGCCTAAAAGACTTACTGGTCAATATTTCTCTTTGTGTAGACTTGAGAGAAGAAAAGTGTTCAAATATAAATTGTAGATATCAAAATTCTCTATCATTTAACACTTTTTCTGTATAGTAAAAAATAGCTGAGATAGAGTGCTGGAAAGTTGGCACCACAAATTCTTGAGGTAAGATTTAACTCTCTTATTGTATCAAGTTGGCCACGACGAACGCCTATGGTTTGTCAAACCAGAAATTTATCAGACTGTATTGAATAAAAATTTTCATCGTAAGAACGATTCTCCATAAAAAGTGGTATTTGTTAAACCAGTTTTTTATTTGAACTTCATTTCTTCAAACCCACTCAATAACAAATTCCGAATTTGTAAGACCTCTTTCTAATCGAACCATTGTTCATCAAACTCATTCAATATCAAACTCGTAATTTGTAAAACCCATTTTTATTCAAACTCGGTATTTGTCAAACCATTATTTTTCAAAACCGAAATTCGAAACGCCGCGCCGCCGCGGCACCTGCGTGTACGCCTCCCGTACATGTATTATTGGAAAATGCGCAATTAATTTAGCAGAAATTTCTGATAAACAACGATTCTTGCGGATTCTGGTTTTGAAAAATAATGGTTTGACAAATTTCGGGTTTTACTAAAAATGATTATTACAAATTACGAGTTTGATATTAAGTGGCATACCCAAGGGGAGTGGGGAGGTTGTGGTTACTCAGTGCTAGTCAAATCTGAATAAGATTACTATTAAATAACCGGCATGTTTTCTCAAAAATGTAAACATTTTTGGCCTTAATGTCGGTCTGTCCGCCTGTCTGTCACCAACACGCCTAAATCAAGAACCACTTGTCCGATTTTGACGAAATTTAGTAGGTGTGCTCCAGATGGTCCCATTCCAAGAACATTAAAATTACCCCTCAGGGGCGGAGATAATGAAATGGACTTATTAAAAAATCCAGTTTAATCCAGAATATGGCATATGGGGTATTGATTGGAATGTATTTAAACAGGGATTGTAAAGGCTTTGGTGAAAGCTTTAGTGCCTATAAGTTGAAAGACTATTTAAAAAATTTTTGCCTGCGTGAACCTTTCTTTCTTTTTCTATAAAAAAAATACACATTTGTGGCGCCCTCTATCTCCGTTATTTTTAACATAACTGTTATTTTTTATTACCAAAATTTAAAGAAAATTTAACCCACAAAATTTTTTATAGAAACATTTTTTTTTAAAGTTTAATGGTAACAAATTATATGTCAATGTATATATTTGCTACCTTGATTAATCATTATTTTCGGCTGTAGATGTGAATTAACTTTTTATCCGAGACATATAGCAAAAAAAATATTGGATCAAAATCTTAGAAAACCACTTTTTTATAAAACAATTTGTTTCTAAATCGGACCAATAGTCAATGGGATATCGGACTAAAACCGAGTTAACCCGAATTCTACTTGCTGTTAAAAATTTGGCTGTTCAGTCAGTTTTGTAGATAAATCGCGATTTTCTGACTATTCTATTGGAGTATACTGCAAACGAAAGGATTGGGTTTTATTTGCAATATATTTTCGAGAAGACTATTTCGTAAACCATTAAAAAAATGTATTTATTGCACACATTTACCCTACGCGCATGTATTAACGGATACCATAGATTAAAATGTATTAGCGGTAGCTATCTTTTGACACCAGAATCATAGTTTTATCCTAATTAGTTATCGAGGCTTTTAAACACGGTCAATCACCCTTTACTTACCCCTGCTAGCCGTTGAAAGCTGCAAGTATAGTCAGGGTGCAAAAAACTGTCTTCTAACCAAAAAATCTTTAAAAGGCTACTTTTTGTTGCAGGGCTCAAGAAATAGACGGCTCCTACTTCGAATCGTTCACAGCTTTAGCATGGAAACAGGAAAACCAACGACAAAGCGTTCTCAAAAATGCAGAAGCCATAGCCTCGGAACCACCCCCTCCCGAAAACGAGTTGGGCATAACGCCTATAGACTACGCAACCCCCCAGAACGAAAAGGATAAACTCTATGTAGAAATGCTGTACACCATTGCAAATACGGTAAGAAATGGTTGAATTTGAAAAACAAAATAAAAATTTGTAAGCAAAAAAAATGGCACTTGTATATATCTCATGGATATACCCAGAAAACACGGTTCCCTCGCGCCTTCGTCGGCCCGATGTCGATTGCCGAATTTGCCGTCATCGGCACGACGTCGATTTACGACATCGGACCAGCAGTAATTTTAGTCCGCTTTGCGATATAGGCCCAACGTATGTTTGTCGACGCAATGTTAGACTGTTAGACTGTAGCCCGCCGTCGGACCAATGGTAAATTTTACTTTTTGCTAACATCGGCATACCGTCGCCGTACGACCGACTATCCGCCCATAAAGCTGCTTAATTTGGTCGGTCTAACGTAGGCAAGCTGGTCTCGGCCCGACATCGGTAAACACTTCAAGTCCGACATTGGTTTCCTAAAGGGGTCCAACGTCGGCGATTGACGAAGGTCTGTCGGTGGTAGCTTAAAGCGGCCCGACAATGGCAAACCACCAAGATCCGATAATGGGTAGATAATAAGGCCCTAAATCAGCCTCTTAAAGCGGCCCGACGTCGGTGATTGACGAAGGTCCATCGGCGGTTGTTTGACACGATCCGACATTGGCAAACTACAAAGTTTCGATAATGCGGGTGCTTAATCAGTCGTATTATATATATAAAATATTATCTTCCACTGTACAGGGAACATAGTGATATTAGCGCCATCTCTACATACTAGGAAGAAACTATTAAGCAGTTTAAAACTTTTAATGTGACGTACCATCGTCTGTTACCGATTCTCGATAAATCAAACCAAGTTCCAATCGGACCATCGTCGGCCCTAAAGCAGATAAAGTGGTCGTGGGCATAAAATCGACTATATTAATTCGGGCCATCGTCAGTTGCCGATTCTCGACCGATTAAAAAAAGTTCCAATCGGACCATCATCGGCCCTAAAGCAGATAAGGTTTGCGTTAGCTTAATGTCGACTATAAGAAATCGGGCCATCGTCAGTTGCCGATTCTCGTCCGATTAAACTAAGTTCCAATCGGACCGTCGTCGGCCCTAAAGCATATAAAGTGGGCGTTGGCATAAAGTCGACTATAGTAAATCGGGCCATCGTCAGTTGCCGATTATCGACCGATTAAACAAAGTTCCAATCGGACCGTCGTCGGCCATAAATTAGATAAAGTAGGCGTCGGCATAAAGTCGACTATAGTAAATCGGGCCATCGTCATTTGCTGATTCTCGACCGATTAAAGAAAGTTCCAATCGCAACATCATCGGCCCTAAAGTAGATAAGGTTTGCGTTGGCATAATGTCGACTATAGTGAATCGGGCCATCGTCCGTTGCCGATTCCTGTCCGATTAAACAAAAATCCAATCGAACCGTCGTCGGCCCTAAAGCAGAAAAAATGGGCGTCGGCATAAAGTCGACTATAGTAAATCGGGCCATCGTCGGTTGCCGATTAAACAAAGTTTTAATCGGACCATCGTCGGTCCTAAAGTGGTGTCGGCGTAAAGACGACTGTAGTAATGAGGACCTCCGTCAGTTGCCGATTTTTGACCAAAAATTAAAAATCGCAATCTGTCCAACATCGGGCCATCGTGTAGTCGCCGATGCCGACACACTGCCGACGTTGTCGACATTGGTCCGATTCAATGCCGACGATTTGTGTTTGCTGGGTAGGATAGGGGATAGATAACGCTTTCTACCTGGGCGAGCCTTGAGATTGGTGACCATTTTGATGATAGCTACGTCACAATCGGCACCCTAACCTACACAAAAAAAATGTAATGTATAGTTGGTGCTAGAATATTATTTAGTTGTTTGGTTGACTGAGTGCACTTTTATGAACAATGGGATTGAAAGAGGGTTTGTATGCAGTGCAATTTATTTTTATTGTAAATAGCTCAGCAGGCTTTCGGCCTTAGGCCATCATCAGAGCTAAATGTCAAAAAAAGGCTCGGTGAATGTCAAAGCTTTTGTTTACATTATATTATATTCTTGAAGTTGTTTTTGTTTATAGATTACTGAACTCTAGGTTGTGTTTTAACAGGTTAAAAGCAAGTAGAAATATCACTAACATTAAATATTTTAAGTGTATTTGTCCTTAAATGTTAGTAATGTTTCAAATTGCTTTTAACCTGTTAAAACAAAACCTAGAGTTCAGTAATCTATAAAATAAAACAACTTCAAGAAAATAATGCAAACAAAAGCTTTGATATTCACCGAGCCCTTTTATGTATTGGAATCTAATAAAATTGACAATTAACTCTGATGATGGCCTAAGGCTGAAAGCGTGCTTACAATAAAAAAAATTGCACTGGGTACAAACCCTCTTTCAATCTCAAGAATATTATTATTTTATGTACACTTGACTTTAAAAAAAACGCATACATGCAGTCACAAAATTGAGCTTTCTAAAAGTGTATAATGTATACGGACTACCAGCTAAAATGCCTAAATACTTCAAAAGTACGGCAATTTGTCATATTGTTTAAAAAAGGTCTCTAAAACTGAACTTACTTATTTAAATTAATGCGCGATAAATAGCATCGCTTAACTCTTCAGCATTTCGTGGTCTCCAATTCCTTTGGTATATTATTTTAACGATTCGACCCCATATATTTTCCATTGGGTTAAGGTCACGGCTGTTGGCTGGCCAAGGAAGTGTTTCCATATTATTATTCTGAAACCATTGGCGAACAACATTAGCCGTGTGTACTGGACAGTTGTCCCGCTGATAAACGAAGTAATTATTTTCATGTAAAGCCTGTACAGATGGCAGCATAACGTTTTCAAGGATTTCAATATACTATTGAATCTTCCTTCGATTCTCCAAAAAAAAACTCAAACCTCTAGCACTAAACCAGCCCCACATGTTTACAGAAAAATGTCCAGCTTTTTCAATTTGGTTTGTATATTCGGGTTCAAATCTAGAATTTTTTTTTCGATTCCGGGGTTCATTTCCTTCAGTTTGATACCCCACAACCCATATTTTAACAGATCAAAATTTTTATCAAATATGGGGGATAATCCTTCCTATTAATATAGGGTTGGTAGGAAAAAAAGACGTGTTCATCTATTTTATTAGTAGAGTCTATAAACTAAAATTCTCCTGCTGCTTGAAGATGATTGAAAAATTTTTTCGTCAGTGCAAACCATCCTCTCCCAGAAGTCATTATCACGAAGAACCTTGTTCAGTGCAAAAATCACTCTGGCCTGTTTTTGTTCTTCTGTTAGAAAAGGCTTCTTTGCAGCAACTCGAATGTTACATTAGCTGCTTCAACCGACGTTGAAAAAGGATTTTGTCTGAGATGGTCAATAAGTCTCTCATCTTGCACTTCAGAACTTACTTTTGGTCGTCCTGATCCATCTTTCCTATCCGTATGATTATTTTCAATCCAGCGCTTTTTCCATCGCATTATCGTCATTTTATCAACTCCAAAATGGGTGGCCGCTCTTCTTATACACCAGCCTTCTTCTATAACTCGAGTGATAATTTGAACTTTTGTAAATGTTGATATCTGTGGCATTTTTAAGGATGTCACACTGAATTTTAAGCTGTCAGACATACTAAACTAGTGGTGCCTTATAATAGTATACACTAATGGAAAGCTAAATTTTGTGGCATAGGAAAAGTTTTTTTTTAAATCAAGTGTACATACTAGTATTTCACCCGCTGCGTTGCTAGCGGCGGAATTAATAAAAAATTTGAAACAACCTATATTTTAGCAAGTCAATCTTTTTATAAAATAGAGGAGTGAGGGAAGGGATAATAAAAATTGCATGAATTATTGAAAAAAATATTTTTATTTTATTTTGGGCTCCATTATTTTCCTTTTAATACCACTTTTTTCGATTCCGGGGTCCATTTCCTTCAGTTTGATAGCCCACAACCCATATTTTAACAGATCAAAATTTTTATCAAATATGGGGGATAATCCTCCCTATTAATATAGGGTTGGTAGGAAAAAAAGACGTGTTCATCTATTTTATTAGTAGAGTCTATAATACCAATTACTAAAGCTTTGTGACTTTTTTCTTCTGAGATACAGAAGATCCCTTTACCCCTTCGAAATCGAATTACCCCTATTTCTTCACCCCCAGTTGAAATTTAAAAAAAAACGCCAAAACACGAATTTTCAGACCTCTGCGGCTTTTCCATTCTTTGATATAAAAAATCTCTTTAAAATTTCAATCCCTATTTTTACCCCCTCGAGGGTAATATTTTCAAAAATCCTTTGTGAGCGAGCGCCTACGTCACAAACCCAACATGTCTTTAATTTTTCATAACTATAGGTCAAGAGTTTTGACCTGTGCGTCTATAGTTAACGATGTTGACTACCGTTATCTTTTATTAGTATAGATTTAATATTATTTATGTATAGTCTGACCATCGATATAGGCGACTCATTATTATTTATGGCCGATAAGCATTTATTGCGACTCAGCGGGTATTCGAATGGAAGCAGGGAGTCACTTAGTGTTGTAATAGATCAGTGAATTTCTACCACGGACCACCTTAAGAGTGAAGAAGATAATATGTTTTATTTCGGTCTAACAATTTTTTTTTTTAAATGAAAAAATTATTTTAATCTAATAGACACATCCCACACCTAAAAAATATATTTGCTCATATAATAAAAAGCACAAAAATAAGTTAAATTTATAAAATTGAGTTTAACAGGTACATACATATATAGTACAAAAATATACGGGATAGTAAAAAAATTAACAAATTTTAACTTAAGTCAGTTTCACTGTTACTTTCGTCATTTAAGTCTATGATAATTTTTGCTCTGGGTAGCAGATCTATATTTACATATGATTTTTTTTTATTTTGTGGACATGAACTACGCAATTTTCCCAGCTTTTACTTAAACATTCTGTTCCTTAAAGCTACCACAGTTGCGAAACATTATTTCTTTTAACCGCTGCTTTTAGCTTCATGCAATGCAATGCAACTTGATTCTTTTGGATATACATATACTAATACCAAAAAAACACGAAAATATAATTGCTTAGATAATATACTTATTAATTTTAACCCTAGTAACTTAAAATCGTTTGTAGTCTGTCCAAATATCTCTGACCATCATGCTTTATTTCTGAAAATGGACTATATGAGGCCTAGACTGTCTGAGATGGTTGTTTACAGGCCAATTCATGATGTAGGTCTTTTCAATTTATATCAGGCCCTGGGTGTCGTGGACTTTGGCTTTATTGAGTTTTCTTCTCTGCAAATTGAAGATAAATTTATACATTTTCTAAACATTATTGTAGAAAACATGAATACATTCTTTCCTGAAAAAACTAAAATGGTATCCCACAATTACCAAAAAAAGCAATTAAATTGGTATACAGAAAATCTTAAAAAACAGAGAGACTTGTTGAGTTTTCTTCATCAATTACTTAAAAGATTTCCATCGGAACCACTTAAAGTGACAATAAGAAACTTTAATAAAGAATATAAAAAGGAACTATCATTGGCAAAAAAGAAAGCTCATGATAAATTCATAAAGGAGTCTGGAAATCCACAAAAAGCTATGTGGCAGATTATAAATGGGAGTGCAAATAAAAAAATAGTTTCTAAAAGTAATATATCCCCTGATAGTTTTAATACTTACTTTGCCAATATAGCTGCTGAGATTATCAAAAAGTTGGACCCTTCAGAAGTATGCTTTAATCAATATCTAAACCAATTTACTATTAACCAAAATTTAAAGTTTACTTTTAGAGAAGTCACAATAATTGAAGTGCGTGACATTGTTAATAATTTAAAAAATAGTAAATGCTTAGATCCTTATGGCTTAAATAAGAAAATCATAAACGCTATCAAAGATATTATTATTATCCCTTTGAATAAATTAATTAATCAATGTATTTTAGTTGGTAACTTCCCAGACTTTCTTAAATTGGCAAAGGTTCTGCCGCTTCACAAGAAAGGTTACATTAATATACCTAGTAATTATAGACCAATTTCTATTACGCCTATTTTTGCAAAGATATTTGAAAAAGCCCTTAAGGCACAAATTTGTAGTTACTTTGAAGAAAACAACTTGTTTGCTGTTAGTCAGTTTGGTTTTAGGCAAGGTATGTCAACAGGTTCAGCAATAAATAGACTTGTGGAACTAATTAATCTAGGTTTTGAAAGATCAGAGTTTATTTCTGCACAATTTTTAGACCTGACTAAAGCCTTTGATTGTGTGTCACACAATATTTTACTGCAAAAATTAGGATACTACGGGTTTGATAAAGTAAGTTTACAACTGTCATCTTCCTATTTATCTAAAAGAGAGAAATTTGTGTCGTATGAAGGGATGGTCTCTAAAAAACTGCCAATTAACTGTGGGGTTCCACAGGGTTCTGTGTTGGGACCAGTGTTATTTTTGATTTATGTAAATGACCTTGCTCAAGTTAAACCCTCAATCGATTTCATACAATTTTGTGACGACTCCACAGTGATCCAATTTGTTTTGCATGCCAACGAGCTTGAAAGAATTTCCTCAGAGTCCTTGTCATTAATTAAGGACTGGTTCCTGTCTAGTAAATTAAGTTTAAATGAAAACAAAACTGAACACATGACTTTTACATTAAAATTTCATAAATCTGGTGAGACAGATCCAGAAAAACTTGTCTGTTTTTTAGGAGTTTACTTGGATGACAACCTTCGGTGGGAGGGCCATATAAATCTTTTGGTTGACAGGCTGGCAAAAAACACTTATCTTTTGAGATCATTGTCGCATATTGTCACCCAGGGGACGCTTCTGGCCTGTTACTATGGAGTGATTCATTCATTGTTAATGTATGCTTTGTTGACATGGGGTCATTCCACACATGCGGAATTGGCGTTCAGGTTACAACACAGAGCGGTGAGAATCCTTTCTAATCTGTCATATCGTGCTGATTGTGTGGAGGCATTTAAAACACTAAATATTTTGACTCTTCCATGTCAATACATTTTATTGTGCTTGCTGTACATTAAGGAAAATATGCCAAAGTTCACAACACATAGTGATATTCATACAATAAAAACAAGAGGGCATAATAATGTTGTTTTACCACAACTTCGCCTGGAGAAAACCAGAGGCGGGACTGGGTACTATTGTATTAAATTTTTTAATGTGTTGCCAGTTAGAATTAGAGAACTAAATCATAAGCAATTCAAAAAAACAATTAAATCATTTTTGATTTGAAATGCTTTCTATGATTTCCGTTCATTTTTAAATGCTGACTTCTCCGAAATATAATTTTCTTCTCTCTTTTATTTAAATTGTTTTATTGGTTAAATTTAATCTGTGTGTTCTAAAATTTTAACATGTTTTATATCAGTATGTGTTTTTTTTATATATTCTTTACAAGTGCTTGTCTTAAAATTTATTTTTTTTATAGTAGGTAATTTTTAAGTATTATATAAATATTTTTTACTTACTATGTAGGAGTTTTTAGTTTTTAAATAATAATTATAAGTGTGTGTCTTAAAATTTTTCTATGTTTTCTTATAGTATATATTAGGTTTATTTATTGTATTTATTTTGACTTGCGTAAGAGTGTTACCACTCAATTATCACCAATAAAGAATCTGAATCTGAATCTAAAGAGGAAGTCTCAACACTGTATGGCACATTTCATCCGCCAAAGTATCACAATAGTATTGTTTTTTTGAAAGTTTGAGACAATGATGTATTTCAAATTAACTCTGTGTTTTGGACTTCCATTGTCTATATTTTATTTATACACGACGTTTCGATCAATACAATCTCTGAAGACGATCAGAGATTGTACTGATCGAAACGTCGCACTGTGGGGCAGATACGCCTTAAAATGTTAAAAACTAATAACTAAACAAAAAAAAACAATTATATGATTTTTAAGAGTTGATGTTTTAATTTAGTGTTTAAAATGATATTTTGGTCAGTTCTTTGTCAAAAATATACCATATATATATGAGTATAGTATATATAAGTTGGCGGTATATGAAAAACTTTTTTTATTATTAATTTTAGGAAAAAAGTTTTTTATATAAAAGTTTTGCATGTACTAAAATCTAAAATACAACCATGAGGTATCGAATTTTATCAGGCGTATACGAGGTATATAAAAAATGTGAAAGAATAAGTTTGTATTTTTTAAATTTATTAAAACAAAAGTTTCCCATATGGCCGCCAATTTACGTAGACCTACTATTTGTAATTGCCAAATTAAAATAAATTATAACGCTAGAATAACACTAATTTAACACAAAATACTCTACATAATTGAATTACAGGTTAGATAAAATAAAATTTAAATATTAAAGTTATATCGTAATATCTTTAGACGATTTACTCGTGCAACTAATACGAAAACTATAAAACAAAACAAATTAATAGATATTAACTAAAGACTATACAAACCTAATAAAAAAATCTAAAATTTAGATACTGTAAATATTTCTTCTCAACTAAAGAAATGAACTCCATCTTGCGGACACACTGTATAAAACTAGAAGGTCAATAATTTTAATTACGAAAAAGGTCCTTAAATATGTCCATATTTTTTGAAATCAAATTAAAAATTATTTTCTTATTATTTATAGCAATTGAAGACACTGCTTTTTATACACATACTTTTCAGTTTAAACCCTTTTATTTTATGCAGACGACACGAAAATTTGGGGTGCGCCCACCTAACACGGCGCGTTTCGGCAAACAAATTTTACTTCAAAATAAATTCAAATACCTAAGGAACTTAAATGTATTTAAACTTTAGTGGAGCTCTGCTAATCTCTTAAGATATCGCTATAATAATATAGATAAACTATTTTATGTAAAGAATATTTGAAACACATCAGCTCAAATTTCATTTTAATATTTAAACCTAAATCTAGTTAAATAAAAATTTATATTTAAAAGGAGTAAACTTACCTTCAAAAAGTTCAGTCATACTTATGGTCAAATTCAAAACTAAAACTGAGGGTTTTATAGGAAATCTTTCCATATTTTTTTAACAATTTTTGACAAGTCAAAAAATAACTTTCTGTGTTTGACGTTTGCTGCATCACTACGCGTAAACATGGAAGCTGAGAAAATAAATGTTGTTGGTTTTAAATACTTCAAGGGCTACTTAATCAGAATCAAGTAACAAAGATGTTAGTTTTTGAAAAAAAAACTGAGGCCTTATTCAATGTTCTGAAGTGAATCTGGCCCACAGTGCGTCGTGTATAAATAAAATATAGACAATGGAAGTCCGAAACACCGAGTTAATTTCAGTATTGTTTTAATTATTTCAAGCAATTGTTTTTTGATGTAGCTATCCTCAAAATACATATTATTTTCTAACATGTAGTCCTGAATGGTAAGTATTGTGTCATTTGAACACGGAACTTTATTTAGCCTTCTACTGTGGTAGCTCGCATTATCCATCACAATTACACTATTTGGAGGTATTTGGGTAACAGTTTTTTCTTTCTTTCTTAAAGCAGTCTTCAAATATTTTTGGCTGATTTGGTATAAACCCATTTTTTGTTCCAGCATGAATTATTGTTATTTTTTCTTTATTTGATGGAGCTTTAGTTGTGCTGTGACCAGAAGAATCTACCCAACCTTTATCTGGAACTTCATGGGTGTCAAACCAAGTTTCATCGAGATAAACAATATCCATATTACTTTCTCTAATAATAATACTAATATACTACTAATACTCGTGTATTGCAATTAAATATTCTCTTCTTCATTTTTTTAAACGGGCCGATTCCATAATCACATGCCGTTTATTATTTTTTTTTTATTTTAAAACTGTTTTTAAAAATACATTTTCTCAGTGTCTCATGGCAACACTGTATTCCTGTATCATCTTTTTTTAATCTTTAAATTATTGTTTGTAAAGTAGGAATCAGTTGTTGCCTATACATTTGATCTATTTTTCAACGAATAATATCCACATCATCCATGTCCAATTTCTTAGAAGTATTAGAATCCTACCTTTTTCTTCTCCCAACTATCGGTGTATTTACTACACGCCACCCTATTTTTACCGATCTTCGTGTTAAAGCTGCCACTTCCTTCACTGCACCGAATTTTGATAATCCACGTTCAAGAAGGGTGGTATAAACGTCAAGTATCACTTTTTTATATTAAATGACAAAATATCGCGTTTAAATTGTTTTTTATCACTTATTTCTTTTGTAACGCCATTATTTCCCGTATCTCCACGTGACGTACTCGGTTGTTCCTCCCACGGACGAAACATTTTTCATACAATCACAATTAATAAAAAATAACTTCTGCTAACTGATTTTCAAAACTACAAATCAGCTTGGTATCTTAAGCCTGTCCTAATTATTTTAAGAAAATTAATTTGTAACGTAATCAAACCCTAATGTTATGACGTTTCGTAATTAGTCATAAAGTTGAATTTTAATTTGGCCAAAAACGTGTACTTATTAAGAAATAATTACACATTAGTAAATCCGCACCTGTAATCCTCAAAAATGGTAGTATGTTTAGAGCTTTTTTTTATTTAGTTTCACACCCCGAACAAAAGGTGATTATTAGGGTAAGGGATTAGGATTTATAATGATTCTCTTGGATCCATGGTCGTACTATACATATTTAATACTTCGAACAACTATTTGCTTGTTCCTAAATTTTAAGAATACGTGTTTTTAAAATAGTACTTGAACAAAAATATAACCAAATGTTAAGTTAGGAAATACTTATCCTTCGATTAAATAGAAATTCTAGGTTTTGCAACAATGAGTCTATGCTCTGAAATTTACCTTAATTTTCGTCTAAATAAGTTTTAGGATCAGGATCCCTGCCAAAAAAACGCAATAAAACTCATAAAGTAATTCTCTCCTGCAGAATCTGGCGACAAATAACTACTTTATTATTTAAGAGTACAATCTGTTGAAATCAAAGATATAATTCAGTGGCGGTCCCAGCTATTTGAATATATGCAAACAAATTAACTAACTAACTAGGCGGATTTGGCCTCAAATCTAGGGGGGGGGGTACTCAAATTTTAATTAAATAATTTTAACACAAAATTAAACGAATACCGTAAATATCAAAGGTGTTATTGCGCCGGAATTTAGGACCTACTTTTGATTTTGTAAATGTTTTCGTAAAAAAATTAAATCCAGGGTGGGGGGCTATTACCCCCGTAACCCCCTGAAATCCGCGCTTAAGTAATTGCGTATAATTTTTTCAGTTATAAAAAACATAGATAACAAACAAACCGCAAACACAAAATACTTTTTTTTTGAGGTCTAAAAAGCTTTTTTCCGGTTTTTTTTTTGGACAAATATGTCTGTTGATATGCAGCAACGCTAAGCTCCACAGACGAATTTCCGTCATAGTGTCTTTAAGTAATTTTGTTTTCAATTTTCTGAGGCAGGAGAAGCTTCCTTCTGACGAAGCATTACTTACTGTCAAACATCCAAGAATGTTTTTATCAACGGAAAAATATCGTGACACTAGTTCATTTCCTCGAAAATGTTATCATTTATGTTTTGATTTAAGCTTTTGCCTACTTCTGACCAATATTGTTTTCAAATACTGACTTATCCTATTAAAAGTTCAAGAATTTGTGTTTTGGATTAATTAAACAGTTTATAGTATTTGGAAACCACATTAAGTAAATAAGTACGTCATGCGTTTGTTGTGCCTATCCCAAAATATTGTGGAGGGATTCTAGAATGTCTTTAAAGGAACGTTCTGCAATTTCTCGTTTTTTCTCCAAAGAGTTACCACCAGCATCTTCGTGGTCTACTTGTTTCTGGATTGAAAAGGGTCGTCCATTTTCTCAAAGAGGCTTGAATTTCAAATGTTCAACTTGGGAAACTTAAAGTCACAAAGTCTGAAAATACAAAATTTATTTAAAATTTGGTGGCCTCTTTGTGTTTCGCCTACATAGGCATCTTCAGACCTACAAAAACAAAAACAGAAAGCCCTGTGAAATGTAGAACGACTCTCGTTTGTTTAAATGTTTTTTATTTTTACTTTTTTAAACTTTTGTAATGTTCTTTAAATGTTAATCTCTACCGTGACGTTTTATATATCAGGTAATTACTATTTTCTTTTCTTTTTTAAATTTTGACGGTTCTTGCAATTAGAATTAGCTTACTAGTATATCGTTATTTGTAGGTCTGAAGATGGCTATGTACACGAAACACGTGTAACCCACTAAATTTTGAATAAATTTTGTATTTTGAGACTTTATGACTTTGAGCTTTCCAACTTAAAGCATTTCATATTCTTAGTTTAAGCAAAAATTGAGTGATGGATTAAGTGTAACAATTATTAACAAGTAGGCCATCTGGTGAAATAAAAGAGAAATACTATATCTGGATTAAGTATAACAATTGTTGATTTAAGCAGTCTCTTTAGTTTCCCCTAAGGATTACTTGGATTTGCTTTAAGAAGAGCCCTAATATCCATCCAAGTAACTGTGTATACTTGTTGCAACGACTCACGAATATTGAGGACTATCAAAACGAAGCTATGCTTGGATCAACATGTATTCTCTTGGTCCTATTACTTCTCTTTTTCTGTGTAATTTATTAAAGTGCAAACGCTGTTGACTTTAATACAGTTTAATGTTTGTAATTCTTGGTAAAAAAAATCATTGTTTTCTTGATACGAACCTGTGAAATTACAGAATTCTCAAGATATTAAAAGTGTTTTTAGTTAATTAATACTAATTGTGTTTTTTCCATTAAAACTCTGTTTAACCCAGCCCATCAAAAACTTTTTCCATAGTTACTTTGTCACAAAATAAGACTGGTGAATCTGTCTATACTTACCTAGGAAAGAGAAAAACGATAAAAAACTTTTTGGGACACACAAAAAGAAGTTTTTCGATCAGACCAAAAGTTCTTATAATCCCAGAACAAGTATAGAGTTCGTTAAGAATACCGAAATATATTATATTTTCATCATTATTTTTAAACAATTTTTAGGATTTTTTTTGGTTTTAGTGGGTTTATAAAGGAATAACTAACCGACAAATGCTATTCTTAAATCCAACCCACCAAAACTAAAAATAATGTGCAAACCTCGGACCGACCCTTTCTGACCAGGCTGTAAAAAAGCTTTAGTTGCGTTTTTTTCCGCAACTTTGCGACGTAAAACACCCGAACCACAAATTGATAGAAAATAATATGCCCTATCGTTAAATGAGCAGAACTACAATCCATCCGAATCGCTATTGGGCATGCGTTAAATTTAAATCTTTAGTCCGTCGTAGGCCATTGATTGCGGCGTTGACAGGTTTCTCTATTTGGAAGATAAAACGGGGATTTTTTTATTAAACGATTTTTAACTTCAGTTTCTGGCCGTCTAACTGTCCATCAAATCTTGCGATTCAAATTTAAAACACTTCCCGTGAACCGATTTTAATATTATTAAAAAATTTGGGGGTGGGGTTGAGGGATGTAAAATTGGTAAATTAATACAATATAATAACTTACTTCGACTCTTTCCTGCCGTAAGACTGGCAACGAAGGATTCGATTCGTGCCTATCGGTTAAAATCATTTTCGGATAGATTGGGGTTCTTGAATTTTGTGGTTTGGCATTATTATGTTTCTATTAAATTATTTTTTGACATTTTGTGTTTCTATAAAAAGCATGTTTTATTTAAATTTAATTCTATGCATATGTTTTCTCGCGATTTCATTTTATCGTCATTTCATTTTCGAGAATTTTTTTTTCGGACTAATTATTTACTTTTCTTTTAAATTCTGACAAATTATATTTCTGCCAAATTTGTTTCGGGTTTTTTATAGGGACCCAAACGTTGCAAATAAGGTAAAAAGATTTAAAAATATATTTATATATGCAGTTTCAGTAAGTTGCAAAAAGATTCGAATTTTTATATAAAAACACAATAATCGACGTACTTTTTTTTGTAGTTTTGGTTTTTTGCTTTTGTTGTTGCGTCCTCGAAACCTCAAAAGGCAGTTAGATCGTGACAGTACTTGCGCAATTAAACTTTTTACTTCAGCGAATCCAAAAGGTTTATCGTCCGTTAAAATTTAAACATAGATGTGATCGAGACGAGTGGATAGGCAACTTGTAGTGCTTGTTTGTATATTGTGGTACAAAATATTTAGGACGAGTTGTACTTAGTTAGGATTAAGGTTTAATTAAAAAAAAATGAATAGACGTGAGTTTACTTTATTAAAAAAACACAAAAAAAATAAGTGATTTATTTAAATAAAACAAAAGTCAACACACACAGCCCATTTGTAAGCTGCAATTTTACTGCTTCCTTTTCCCTTTGTGATGTGTTCCTTTTTCCACTTTTTAAACTCCGACAATTCTTATTGGGCTCCTAATGTCCAGTCAGAATCAAAATCGTTTAAAGGGCAAGACGACGACGAGTCTTGAACCATTTTGACCATCACATAAGGGACACACACAGCAAAATATTCTAACCAAAAAATTTACCAGCCACCGCAACGCCAGCGACTTTGAGAGCTGGTAGAAATAATTAACGCCAGAGTACGTCCGCAGATTTAAAGTTTTGGTCGGGAAATTCTTCTTTCCTTTACCAAATTAATAGTTGTATCATAGTCTCACAAATGATCTTAAGAATAAACTTGAATTCTGTTTAAAAAATACGTTTTTTAGTCGCATGTAAACACGTTTTAATTCCACCAAATGAAAAAGCATTCGCGTTGTCCAACGTCAACACAACGTTGCGGAAAATAACGCAAATATTGCTTGGAAGGCAACCACATCTCTGTGCTAAATAAGAACACGTTTGTTCGTACTGAGAGAAGAGTACTGAGGTATGCCACTTTCTGGGGTAGTAGTTGATGCCAAAAGAAAACTTTTTAGATCCAGAGCCATCTCTGAATCCATGTGAAACACCAAAATGGCGGCCATTAAAGATGGCTGCCATTAGAATCGTAAGGAAATTTTCTATCTTTGCTTCTAGGGGTCCGATATTTTTTTTTGAAAGATCTTCTAAAAAGGTCATTGCCTGTTACTACTCATTTAGTTTGGCATTCATAGAACTATGGGTAATTTGATTTTTTTTAAAATTCATTTTCAATGAAAAATTAAATTTGAATGAATGAATAATTTGTCAGCTAAAAAGAAAGTCAGAAGCCAAGTTAGGTAAGTTTGAATCAGACCTCAAGTGATTTGAATTGAGTCAGAACAACATTGGCTTCAGTGAAATGAAGCGTATATAGCGCTCACCGGGTCGTGCTACTTCTGTTGCCTAGGTACAAACATTTATCATGTGCCATGGAGAAAAATGGCGCCAGCAGACATCCATAAAATGTTTTAAAATTTTTCAATTTTTTTTATATTTAATTTTTTTTTGGTTGAAAATTCGTGTCGCTAGCTGCTAGGGTTCGTGAGTTATAATTTGTTTAAAAGGTTAATCCCCCTTCTACCCTCTTACCGATTCCTCATCAAAAACTAATCAGCTCAGGGTCTGGTGACAAAAAATTTTTGTCCCAAGTTTGACAAAAGTCAGTCAAGCGGTTTTTAAGTAATCATGTTACAGACAGACAGACAAATTTTGTAGTTAGGTCTTTTTTGACCCAAATAACTTATTTTTAGTGAAAATAAAAAAAACTTTTTTTTTGACGATCCGAATAGCCTCCATATTAGTATGGATGGCTAAAAACAAAAGTCTTACAGAAGCTTCCAAAACAATAGTTGTCAAACACAAACATTCTTGTAATGTAGTTTTTATCGCCTTTTTAACAAAAATTTGCAGTGGTGGTTGGTGTTTTTTACAGGTAATTTTCTTTTCTAGTTTCAAGGTGAAATCATAATACGCATTTGATTTGATCCACCAACAAATTCTTATTGATTATGCCATCAGTCAATAAAATCGGTCCTAATCTGAAAAAGCTACAGCTGTTTAAATTTATTCCGGTTTTTTGAGATACCTGCAGGTATTTATTCGATGGTCAACTTCATGAGATCACCTTGTAAAGATAAAAATATTTTATTTTCATAAAAAATTTTTAATAAAAACAAATCATTAAAATCGGACCACTAGAAGGAAAGATAGAATATTTCCTAAATATTGTAATCGTAGCCATCTTCCATGGCCGCCATTTTGGTGTTCTACACGGATTCAGTGGTGGCTCTGAATCTAAAAAGTTGTCTTTTGGCATCAACTTTTATCACTGAAAGCGGCATTTCTCAATAAAAAAATGCACGGTCTTTTCGATATTAGCGGCGTACCCAACGTACTATATAGGCCTTTTGATATGTCGCTGTTTTGAATGACGTCTTTTTAAATGTCACTTCTTTGGTATGTCGCTTTTTGAATATGTATGTTTTTGAATGTAGCTATTTTGTATATCGTTCTTTTGCAGCGGAGCCCGGGTTAACTCATTAGATACCTAAGGCGTTCGAAATAAAGCCAAAATACACTACATTTTTGACTTGTTTATGCGATATTTCGAACGATGCCATCTTTTTTGAAGGGTGCGATAACAGAACTGCTGACTGAAATCGTTGCGTACGTTCGTGGGTCCGTAAAGTTACGTACATCCCTCCGTACGCAACGAGTGGAGTCAGCTGTTCTGTCATCGCACCAGTCAAAAAAACGGACCCCGTTCGAAACATGGCATGAAAAAGTCAAAAATGTAGTGTATTTTTGGCTTTGTTTCGAACGCGTTAGGTATACCGATACCGATGCGTTGAAATATTTGCTTTAAGTGTCCATCATAAGGGGTTACGGTTAAATTAATGCTCTAGCTGTAGCTGTTTTCGAGAAAATGCAACCCCCCTCACTTAGGCGTTAAGCTGAGGGGCCACCCCAAAACTTTAGTTCTGCTAAAGATAGAAAGTTCAAATAACCACCACATTTTGTAGCTTGGCTTGTTTGAGAGAATCATATATCAAAAGTTTTTAAAATATTCCTTGATTTTTTTTAACTAAAAAAAATATATAGGCCAAATGTACTATGTGATATATTTTTCTTATTTACCAGGGGGGCCCCACACTTTAATGGTTGTTGCATAGAGCACAGTTTTGACTCTCATCTGACGTATGAGAACATTTTGTAGCTGTTGCCGTTTACGAGATATTTTAATTGCATTTTAATGGACAAAATGTACATATAGGCCAACCCTAGGAATATTTTAAAAGCTTCTAATATGTGATCCCTTCGAATAAGCTGAGCTAGAAAACGTGGTGTTTATTTGAACTTTCTAGTTTTAGCAGAATTGAAATGGTTATAGCTACAAAATTAATTTAACTGTAACAAAATAGTAAAAAAAGGCAACAAAATGTAGCATTGACAATATTTGGGCCCTTATGATGGTCCCCTAACGAAAAAACAATATACAGGGTGGAGACTATAAATGGAATATTGGCCATAGCGGGTTAAAAAATTGTTTTTTTTTAAATCTAAATAAAAGTCAACTAAGATTTTTACCAGCTAAAATTTTCGGCAAACATTTTTTGTGAACGGACCCTCAGAAAGGAGTAAAGCTTTTAAAAAATTTGTTTTTAGAAAAATCCAAAAATCCGTTAACTAATATTTTTAGCAATACAAATTTTCGGCTTAAAATTTTTGTAAACCTACCCTCAGAAAGGGGTTTATTCACATACAACTTTCCTTTTCAAAGGAAAAAACAAACTTCCAACCCGCCTGGGGCAGTTCCATTTGAAGTCCGACACATTCATTTTTTGAGAATTTTTGATACATGGATTGAGAAATGGCAAAAAAAATATACGAGCGTTTTTCTTTCTTATAAGCTTTCCAACAAGGTGCCACAAGCGGGGTCTTCTGATTTGAAAAAAAAAGTTCCATTTGAATAGACCTTTTCTGAGGGTTCTTTCACAAAGTTTTATGCGGAAAATTTTGATTGCTAAAAATACTAGTTGACATGTTTTTGGATTTTCCTAAAAATCGAATTTCCAACTCACTAAAGGCAATATTCCATTTGAAGCCCAACACAACGATTTCTTGAGGATTTTGACACATATATTGACAAATGTCAAAACAAATTACATAAGCGTTTTTCTTTTTCGATAAGCTTTTCAACAAACTGCTACCAGTGGGGTCTTCTGACTTGAAAAAAAAAAGTTGTAGGCTTCTGAGGGTTCGTTCACAAAAAATTTTTGCCGAAAATTTTTGCTGCTAAAAATTTTAGTTTTTTGGATTTTTTGAAAAAAAAAACATTTTTTTAACCCGCTACGGCCAATATTCTATTTAAAGTCTCCACCCTGTATAGTACATTGCAAGTCTCAAAATCATAGCTAGATATGCTACTTACTACATCCTCGTCAAAATCTATACTTGCATCCAAACTTCTTAAAACTTTTTGGGACTCGTGTACGTTAAAGATAGGGGCCTGCCAGACTTCACCAAAGTTGGAAGTCTTACTTTCGAATTTACAGGAATTATTTTTGAAGTTTTTTGATTTATATACCTACCTACAACTATCAAAAGCTATAATAATCATTATGAGGTAACAAGATTACTTTTACAAAGTTCGAATAGTTTTTTGCACTATTAACAGTGGTGTATGCAGAAATTGTTTTTTTTTTGGGGGAGGGAGAACCACTTTAGAGTTAATTTTTGGTAAAAATTCAATCTTTAGGAGTCGATATTCAATGGCTCTGGAAAGAAGAAGGGGCTTAGACCCCAACGTGCTAAATCTATTTTTTGATCGCTCAAATACCCACAACTTTCTACTCACTCATTGCCCCCTTTAATTTTAGGTCGGCGCCCCTGCCCCGGGCGGTCAGTACGCCTACTACAAAGAAGACTTACTAATGTATGGCCAAAAAGCCTTTCAAATGCCTCCGGATAGACACTACAGGATGCTCCACGCAGCGGGGGAGGAACAACCCCCCATTGTGGTGCTCAGTGTGGTAGTCATCGAAGCGGAGGGACTGGAGGCGAAAGACGCTAATGGTGAGTGATGGAAAACGCTGACAAATTTGATAGAAAAACGGGAAAGGGCGATTTTAAGTAGGGACTATAAAGGTGGTGGTCATTTAGAAGGATGCACCTAATTAAAATTTTATAAAATCCCAAAACAAGCAAGGGGGAACATTTTGGCTATACATTGAAAGTGTTATAGTATGCTCGCCCTACAAAATCTAGGAAGGGAAATTGGGTCTCATGGCACATTATTTTAAAAGTTTTTTAAATGCCCTTTCAGACATGTCCAAATTTTTTATATTCGGCTATAAAATGTACTATTGACCAAAAAAGAATTTCTCATAACAAATATTTAATTCAAAAAACGATTTTTGTATTGCTCCGAGCAAATTTTAAAGCAAGTATCTTAAAAAATAAAAATCAAAATAAATAGATTTTCAAAATTTCGAGATTTGTAAAAGAATTGAAAATACCTTTAAAAAAAAGATCTCACTTGATCCAATTTCTCTATTCAAATTTTGGGGGTGAAGGTGACTACTTGAAGGGAAAGCCGTAGAAAAAAATTCCAAAACAAAAACGTGTCTCTTGCAAAAAAAATCGACGTGTTTTGAAATTTTTTAAAATTTTTATCAGATTTCGAGAAAATCCAGGTGCAGCCCTTCAAATGGGAGACTGTGTATACAATATGGTCCCAATTCGACAAAACGGAGTTTGGGAGTTTCGAGTTTTGGCAAACCTTGAATCAAGTCAAGGGTATTACGAAAATAATTTCCAAATTGTATTATTTTAGATTGTCATGGTATGTGAGGGGCAGCTGATAACAAATTTAAATTAAGCAAACCTAAAATAAATAATTGATAAATTTGGATGGTTTTGTCCGTTTGTAATACCAACTACTTCGTTTAAACTTATTCCGTAATTTAATGCTTTTATTTCATTATTACATATATTTCTAATTGCTATCCTATATCCCCTTTGTTCTCGATTCCCTTTTTAAGCAAAATTTCGCTTGGAAAAGTAAAGAGAGAGTAAAAGGTAAAATTTGTCACTTGTTCCCCCTCAAATTAAAACTGGATAATTAAAATTCCAGAAGAGTAGAATCGATTTTAGTTAATTCTTCTATTTGATGCGAGTACTTCGTTAAAATAATTTAGTGAAGGGTCATTCCACGGAAAAGAGTCTTTCCTCATTTAATTTTTTTTTATTTGCACTTTATTTAAATGGTGCCTTTAAAAAAATGAGAGACGGAACAAACTGATATCAACATTAAACTTACGATATCTATGATTTCGGTCGATAGCACACTTCACTTTTTGGTCGATGCCAAGAAAAAAATATATATTTCTTAAATTATGTGTTTTTGTTTGGGCCATCCAGCACTTTTTAAGATAAAAATCAAAATCTTCCATATACCTGCATCTTAGGGAGTAACACCCTATAAACATGTAAAAAAATGCCAAAATTTCTTAAAGAAAGTATTCTCATTCAAAGTATCAATTATAAGTAAAAAATGTCAAATAAACTTTTTTGTAGCACGTTTAGTTTTTTAGGATTTTTTTTTAATATTTGAAAATTTGTAAAAATTGAAGTTTTAGAATTTTGTACACCATCCGTTAAAAACTAAAATTTTTTAAATACAATTTTTTTAGGGTTATATAGAATCTTATGCAAAAAATATTTTATAAAGTTTTTTGAAGCATCTACACTTTTCTCACAAAAAAATATATTTTGAAATTTTGCAAAAATGGTCAATTTTCTTGGTCTCTTTTGCACCAAGGTTGCAAAAGATAGCTGTGTTCTTTGTCTGCCAGCTAGCATTTAAAAAATTAATATAATAATGTTCACTTTTTCAAAGTTACAAAATTTGTCCACAAGGTTTATTGGCTAAGCCATAAAAACTAAGAAAAAAATATTTTTTTAAAACATTAGAGATTTTTTAACGATTTGAGTTAAGCAAACTGCATCCTGCCGAATGTATAAAATATGGTGGAGAAAAACTGCATAGAACCATCCATAAGCTCATCCAAAACATTTGAAATGCTACCGGATCTACGGAAGCAAGGCGTGATAGTCCCCATCCATAAAAAGGAGATAAAAAGAAATGCTCAAATTATCGTGGAATAAATCTGCTAAATACCTCTAAGGTCCTCTCCAGTATCCTGCGAGAAATAATTGAACCATATAAGGAGGAGAACAGAGAACTTTACCAAATGTTTATTGATTTTTGACAGGCATTTGACAGATTATGAAGAGCAAATTTGTGGGAAGCAATGCAGGACCTTGGCTTTCCAAAAAAGCTGATATCCCTGGTAAAAATGTGTACGGAGGATACAAGGTGGGACAGAGCTACTCTGATTGCTTTGGTATCAACAATGGGCTTAAACAGGGTGACTCTTTTTCACCCCAACTCTTCAAGATATTGATCAACGGCTATATTCCACCAGGAAGGATCCAACCTACTATTGGCCTTTGCAGATGATGTGGACATAAGTGGCAACAGTAGGATTAGTCTTAAAGACTTCTTGCACCACAATATTTCTGCATTCATAACTGATTACTTAATAAGAAAAGATTACAAAAAAGGAGTAAAACCCTTTTTGGCAGAGAAAGAAGTTGCTGTGGAGGTTCCTACACTTCCAGTAGTTGATGTATATGTAGGTCAGTCCATTTTACATTGATTAACAAAGGCAATTTCCTTGAGTTTTTTTCAGTCTTCACTTTCTTTACATGACAACTGCTCTTAAAATGGCTCAAGATGGCCTGACGCCCCATATTACTAAATTCAATATTCTTTAAACAAAGCTTGCAATATGCTTAATATTTAATGGTTTTCATAGCCTGTAGACACTGACACTCTGGTGGACTTATGGAAGGAATTATCCAGTTTAAATTAAAAACTGCTTTTTTTCGACATTTTGGATTTTTGCTCGTAAAAATTAAAATTATCCTAATCTCGCATCGCAGTTGCACCCCACATCATTTTAAGGTTAGGAATAAATACATTGCATGACAAATATCGACGGATTACAAAAAACGCGCTCGACTACACTTAAAAGTAGTAACAAAAGATAGCGCGATGTGTGCTTAGAACAAGGAGAAATAATACTAAGTTATATTTATTATTTCGAATCTAAAACCAAATATGTTCAATAAACACAATCTGCCACCCTGAGTAATGATGCGGTTCTTGTCCTACACGTTTTCCTCTTTCTTTTCTCACATAATATATTTTACAAAGTTGATTTAAAAAAATAAGTTAAGAAAAATAAATTCCAGGTTTTATGTGCCAACTCCCTGACTTTTGCGGATTTTTTGGTAATTCCTTGACTTTTCCAGGTAGCTCTTAAAATTCCCTTTCTCCAGGATAAGTCACAATATCTATTACAAATAAGTTAATTAGCAAAACAACAAGAATAAACTTCCTATTAAGTCAGTCAATGGTTTAAAAAAAAATCAAAACAATTGTAGGTTTACAACAAATAAATTTAAAAAAATATATATAAGTAAATGACTTAAAAGTAATTAAACCTGAAGGGGAAAAATAAGGTCCAAGCCTGGTGCCTTAAAGAGGGGCTAAGAGTATCCAGCTAAAGTCGAGCTAGTCCTTTTCGACTGTTCGATCAAGTCGTTGCATACAAAAGCTCCGCCAAACATCTCAGAATCATTCCAGAATGCAAGCTAAATTGGCGAGACCATGTAGCCAACAAGATTAAGAAAGCCACAAACGCCCTATGGACATACAAAAGGGCGTGGTGCTAAAAACCACGTGGGGACTTCAACCGTTTTATCTACACTGGATTTATACGGTTGTCGTGAGACCTATCGTGACGTATGGGGCCATAGGGTGGTGGTCAGGTACAAAAACAAAGATCGCAAGGGCACCATTAGTCCAGCGGTTAGCGTGTTTGGACATAACATGCGCCATGAGGTCGGTACCTACCTATTGAAGGCTTGCAGGGTTGCCTCCTTCGCATATGTTCATAGAACATGCGGCTTTGAGGACTATGTACAGACTTCAAAGTCATTGTGACCTCAGGATCAATTCTGATCCCAAGAGTCACACAACACTCTATAATGGAGATCTGTTCAATGCTAAGCATGAACAACAACAGAATACCAATGCAAACCGGTTCGAAGCTTCCAATTAGGTTTACACGCCTGATAGGGAAGTCTGGAAGAAATGGATGTGTGTCTCTTGCCCCCCGAATGGGACAGTCTGGCATACAGACGGCTCAAAAATGGGGGACAAGTCGGGGGCAGGAGTGTACTGTGAAACCACGGAGGCGAAGTTCCACTTCTTCCTAGAAAGGTACGCGACTGTTTTTTAGGCTGAGGTATACGCCATTCTGATGTGTGGATATAAAAATCTGGAAATGTCCGCTTCAGGCAAGTATGTTTACATTTGCTCAGATAGTAGGGCTGCACTGTCTGTTATTAGGTCGGACAGGGTTAACTCTTCCCTTGTCTTGGAGTGCAAACGTGTCTTGACAACTATGGCAAGGCACAACAAGGTTAATCTCCTCTGGGTCCCGGGACATGAAGATGTACCGGGAAATGAAGAGGCCGATGGATTGGCTAGACAAGGATCATCAAGCGATCTGGTAGATCCGGAACCCATACTGGGTATTCCGTCATACCAAGTCATAACGGCCCTGAAAAGTGACATACACAGGCGCTCTGAGGAGCTCTAGAATGGCGCACAGGGTGTGAGACAGGCCAACCTCCTGATTGGTGAGGTGAGTGCCAAAAAAACAAAGTCCTTGCTCCACCCATGTAGGAAGGATGTGAGACTAGCAACAGAGCTCCTAACAGTACACTGTCGCCTTAATAAGCACCTGGAGACACTGGGAATTGCCCAAAACTCAGAGTGCCAATGGTGCATGGAGGACGAAGAATCGTCCTTGCATGTCCTGCTGGAGTGTCCGGCTCTGGCCAGGTCAAGAATGTCGCATCTTGGGAACTGTCTGCTGACCCCAGGCGATGTAAGAAGGTTGCAGCCCAGAAAAATCTGTCCATTTGCGAAAGAGGCAGGCTTCGAGGGCTAAACCATGGATATAGGGCGTGCAATGGGCCCAGCAAGGTGGCCTACTTACATGGGAATTGTTCCGCCCGCGTTTCCACATTCATTCATTCATTCAAGGGGTAAAACAAACAACACTGTTTAAGAATATTTTAGTCAGTACATAATTACAAAGAATATATCAATGATTTTATTGGTTCACAAAAGAACACATTCGTAAATAAATTACTCAACCAGATTGGGTAAGACAAACAACACTTTTTAAGTAGGTCTATAAAACATAAAACGTAGGTAAACAAACTGTGAGGTCCCTTTTTAACTTTATTTTAAAGATTTAACATGTTCCAAAAACTCAGATACACTGTAGAGCGGTTTGGCAAGCAATATTTTTTGAGTTTTGTATTAAATAAATTAAAACTGAAGGAGATTTTTTAAAGTACTCATGACGGTGTTGTTCTAGTGCAAAGTTACTTTTGTTACGTGTGTTGTGGCTATGATGAGAACTATTAGTCTTGAATCTGTTTTTGTTTTTAAATACGTAAATAAGGAGTTTAAACAAGAAAATTGGGATTACAGTTAAAACATTATATTTTTTGAAAGTACTTCTACGCGATTTGGAATATGGAAGATTGAACATTAACCGAAGTATTCTCTTTTGACAGATAAAGTCTCGTTCAACATCTACAGCTAGACCCCATAGTGTAATGTTGTAAGAGAGTGCAGAGTGCACTGTGGCATGATATACTTCGAGGAGCGCTGAAAGAGCTATTGAGTTCTTAATTGAACGAATCAGATAATATCCTGTGTTAAGTTTACTACAGACATTTTCAATGTGAAAGAAACTTGATCTGATTTATGAGTGTAAGGGGTTCATTTTTTAAATCAAGAGACAAATTTAACGATGGTTTAAGTTTTGTGCGAAATTCGATGCAAGTTGTTTTAGCTGTTTTTTTACACCAATTAGAAAATTGTTTTAAGACAAGATTTATTTTGTAATCTGTCACTGTCAGGATCAGATATAGCTGTCGTATCATCTGCGTAAGTTTCTATTATAGTTTTACCAATATGTTGAGTATCCTTATCACAACTGATTTTTTTTTGATGAAGTGCCATCAGCTTTAACACGGAAAGGTCGCTTCTCAAGAGAGGAAAATATGCAATCGTTAAAGGTCCCCCTCAAACCAAAAGACTCAATATTTTTTGCAACGAATTCAGGGTCAATAGTATCAAAGGCCCAAGTGAGATCAAAAAAGAGTCCAACCACAACGTCATTTTGGTCTAGCCTATTATATATTTCCTGACAAACCGCTAGAGCTGCTGTTTCAATGGAATGGCCTCTGCGTTACTTGAGCAAATATTAAATTTAGTAAGATACGATTCAGTTCGATTGGATAAAACTTTTTCAATAATTTTGGAAAAAAGCACTTAAAATGGCTATTGGTCTGTAGTTCTCAAGATCTGTTTTGGCACCCTTTTTAAAAATTGGAACAATAATAGATTCCTTCAGTACATCAGGAAATATTCCTGTTTTAACCGATTCATTAATTACGCTAACCAACAAAAGCTTGACAACACGTTTTAACTAGCTGAATAGTGACATTATCAAAACCAACAGAATTTTTATTGGAAAATTTTCTAATAAACTCTAACACCTCTTGTGAAGTACAAGGAGAAAAATACAGCGAGTGGGTTACACTTTTCGCCACGGTTCACTCTTTGGATTTTTTTTTTAAATGTTTGTTGAGTTTATCATTCACAATCTCAGTCAAGAAACTGCTAAAGGCATTTGCAATTTGATCTTTTTCTTTTATGATTTCTCCACAAACATTGATTTCAGTTATCTGGTTTTTAATAGGAATTTTACCAGATAAGTGTTTTATTATATTCCAAAACGTTTTACTTTTATTTTTGGGAAATTAAATTAGTCTATTAAACTGACCCTTTTTAAATGACCTATATTTATAAAAATCATCCAGATTACTACTTCGCTTCCTAACTCGATTAAGGTATTTTATTGTAAAGTCTTTTAAAGTTAAAGTTTTTTAAAGTTAGTCCTAATTTGTTCAAAAAATTCAACTTGAAAAATTTTAGAAGGAGGAGAAATTGTTTTAGTTATCACAGGAAATATATCATTAAAACTTTGAAAGATCAAATCAAAAGGATCACTGTAATTATTTGTATTATAGTGCATAGGTACAGTTAATTTCAGATAAAATGCGTACATGGAAAAACAAAATACTGTCACTTTAGTCAAAATCATAGAGAAAGTAATAGCTACGCGAGAGTGGTCGATACTGTGTTATACTTGGGGAACATTGTTTATCGGCGACACGAGCGCAGCCAGTGGCTACAGGAAAGAACTACTTGTACAGCCAGACGCATAATAAAATAAATATATTCTTTTGTTTAATTTTTTACAGACACTTATTTAATAAGAAAAATATATGAAAAAACTTAACAGACGCAGTTTTTCTATACTTTTAGTGTTAAAAAAACAATGCATTCGCAAAAGGTTTTAGCTATACAAACCTTAACCAGCTTTGTACCGTTCCATGAAGCTAAGAAACTTTCTTTAGCTTACAAAAAGTTTTTTGGACCCTTTAATAGTCCAAAATAGGAGGAAAGGGTTATAACTATGTTGAGGAATATTATCAAATATTAAAGGTAACAACATTTTATTGTTTTATTTTCTTTCATTAATTCGGAAAAGATCCCAGTATAAAAGTCTTACAGATTTTATAAATGTTTTAACCTATCTCCTATCTCTTTTTATTGGTTGTATTTTAACCTATTATCTTCTTGCTTAACTCTGTATAAATCATAACAGTATTTTCTTCAGGGATTTGGTTTGCAAAAATCTGAACCCCAATTTTCGGCACTCTTCAAATAGTCCCATGCTCTCTAGCTTTAATGGTAGTGATCCAGCCTGATTTGAATGGCATTTTAGACTTTACAAAAAGTTGTTATTCCACTATATAGCTAATCCCATAAACTCGCGCGATTTCCAACCAAAACTGATTAAAATAACTCACTTTTTAAAATCTAAAAAAACCGCTTGCAAGGCTTGACAGACTTTGACAAGCGGTGGCAAAAACCGGCAGGTACTAAATATAAAATTTTGTGAAATATATTTCGACATTGGAAAATGTTCTGTCTTTCTTTCATGATCATATAGGAAGAGATGGACGGGGTAAGGTAGCTGTTTACTTAATACAAGCATTACTTTCACTCTCCGCCGCAATGCGCTATGCGCTACAGGAACGTAGTTCCTGCGCGGTCCTATCTTTCTGTTAGTCTCCGTAAGTTATTACGTTGTCTCTGGTCAAAATTACTTTTTTAAAATGGTTTCGCAACGTTCCGCCTTTACGAAATCGCAGATAATAACTCGACTGCAAGATGAATGGTCAGTAAGAAGGGTCGCTGAAAATTTTGATATTAACAAAGCCAATGTGGTTAGAATTTCGAAACGATGGCAAGAACATCAGTCTTTGGAGCGAAAGCGGGGTACCGGTTTGCAAAATAAGGTAAGAACAGAGAACCCATTTTCCACAGCTGTCGAAGCCATCAACACAACTGGTTTTCTGGGTTTCCGATCTACAGCATGCAGACGAGTGAAAAATTCTGAACTTAAATGTCGTATTGCAGCAAAGAAGCCCCTCTTGACAGAGCCATAAAAACAAGCATGACTGATCTTTGCTCTCAATGACGCTGCAGAGGATGAGGAACATTGGGACAGGATGAGTTTTACTGATGAAAAAATTTTTTAAACTCCTTCGGATAGCCGAAAAATAAAAGTACATCGCACAACTCGAAGTCGGTTTATTGAGCAATACACTCACCAGGTGAATAGAGCAGTGAACATGTAGGGTTGGATATCTGCTAGAGGGTTAGGTGTTTGCTGCCAAATTGAAGGAAGATTTACCGCACTGAGATATTTGAAAATTTAGAAGGGGTAATGGTGCCGTCAGTTGATTTTTTATATCCAAACAATTAAATAATTTTTCAGCAGAACAATTGTCCTGTTCACACAGCTAATGCTGTGCGTCGCTGGTTTTAAGAACAAAATATAGAAGTGCTGCTATGGCCATCGAATAGTCCCGACCTTAACCCCATCGAAAATTAGGTAAGATTAGTCAAAATAGTATATGAACATAATTGGAGGCCCCAAAATGCCGAAGAACTTTTAAACGCTATACGTAATGCATGGGATTTGGTTTCTAATGATGAAGAATATTGTCAAAATTTGGCTTATTCAATGCCACGTCGATTGGAAATGGTTATTGGAAAAAATGAAGCCGCCATTAAATATTAGTTTTTCTTTTGTTTTCATCTTTATATTACATGAAATGAAAATAATCGGTTTGTTTATGAAAACAACTCTTTGTAGTTGTCCATGCCTTGCCTTGCTCATGTATACAAGGAGTTGGTCTTTAGCCTTGTTTAAAAATACTATTTTCTATTGCTAAGAAGTGTAAATTAGATACTGACAAAATAATAAATAATGCCCCAAGAGTTGCAGTTTTTAATGTAATTAGGTTAATTAAATTTTAAAAAAAAATAAAAGGTAAACTATAACAATAATAGAAATATCTTACCTACAATACAATTAGGAGGTAGTGCCCCAGGTGCATATTAAAAAGCGTGGGTATAGCTAAATACACTGAAAAAAAAACCTAGTTTGGTTTTTCATGTACGCATTTTATGTGAAACCAACTCTACCTAGTAAATTTTGGATCTCTTGTATTTTTTTTTACTAAATTTTTCAGGTCAGTTGGAACCCTGGAGGTGAACGCTCCCCTGTGAAGAAAGACAAAATTTTCAAAAATAAATTGAATAATATAAAATAGTTATTTATACGCATATATGTCTCTCGAAATGAAGCTGTTCGCCTATCGCGGGTCAAGCGATCAAGTCCGCACTGTTTTTGGGTGAATGTGATCGGTCAACACTGGTTTAAGAATATTACAATTATACTTCGTGTGTGCTTTCATATGGTCACAGGTCAAGAATCCGGCCCCAAGAGTTCAATGTATATAATTCGACCGGGTTCTTATGCTATTAAAAACTTTCGTAACTTTCTGCCCTACAAGAAACAAAGCAGACCTAGGTTAAAACCGAGGTGAAAACTGAAACTAATTTGGCAAAACTATTAACGGTCTCATTTTAGTTGCTGAAAAGCTAAACAGCTTTTAGACCGTTAACTTGTTAACGCCACTCAAAGGTGAATAATTTTCAAGCGTGTTTAGGAACTCTTGTTTCAGCCAGTTACGCCATTTTCCAGAGAAACGGTCTGCCACCTTGCAAAGCTGCCGTATATTTTATTGAAGCCGGACATTTGGGCTTGGCTGTTATTAAACTTCACATGTACGCTTGTCTGTTAGTCTTCTTAATCCTAATCTTGCAAGTGAATTTTGACAAACTTCTGCATATCCGATCAACTTCAAATTTGGTATGTGTTTATAATTATTCGGCTGAGAGAACATACCACACCGTACAGGGTGTCCCGTTATATTTTGACCCCTCCCAGCTAGCGCCGTTACTATTAATTTTTTTTGAAGGTCTAGGTTTATGGGTTGAGGGATCTTGTTAATGAAACGTCCTTTTATTGAAATGCCAACGTTTCGCAAAACTTATTGACTTCTTCAGGGCTCTAAAATTGAATGTACAATAAAAATAGTGTGGATAAAATTTTTTTTTTATAAAAAAATGTTATTATACAAACAGCAAAAGTTTTAAAAGTAAAACGTTAATTTTTTTATTTTTTAGTATAAGTTTGAGAAGTTTTAAAATTGAATTTGCAATAAAAATAGCGTGGATTTTAAAGAATTTTTGTTAAAAAAAAATGTTACTATACAACCAGCAAAAGTTTAAAAAGTAAAACGTTAAAAATTTTTATTTTTTAGTATAAGTTTGAGAAGACAAAAATAAACATAATAATACCCGCAATTCAATGTAAAAAATGTGAGACAAGAAAGAAAACAAACACAAAAAGTAAAAAAAAAACAGACTTACATTTAAGACGGCTGTTCCATGTGTCGATTTTATAAAGTAAAGAAGCATTATTTTTGTAGAAGTACCGTAAAATTTTTGTTAAAACTTTAAAAGAAAACGTAAACAAACACATTAAAATAATATTACTACGGCGAGTACTTCGTTCGTATTTAATTTTTACGCTGATACGCAGCAAATGTTTGCTTATTAATTATATCGAAATATTAGGTCTTTTTAATGTATATATTCTGTAGAATTAGCCTTTTTTAAAAATAATATTTTCGATTCTTGTTTCCTGGAAGTTAAATATGTGTCCTTTTTCTTGAAAATGTTCAAAGAGCGCCGTTTTGTTTTCTTTTTGAGCTTGTGGGTTTCTGCAGTCTCTAACATGTTCTTGTAACCTTGTTTTTAAGTATCACTGCGTTTGACCTATGTACACCCCATTGTAATCGGTGCATTTTATTTCATAAATTGCGTTTGCTTTTTGTTCTTTTTGTGTAGGGTCCTTAAGTTTGCTGCAGAATTTTTTAGCTATGGTATTTTCTGATTTAAACGCGATTTTTGTGGTCTTTTTGAGGGTGCTTCTTATGTTCTCTGAAAGGTGTGATATGTAAGGAATTTTGGAGTATGACTGTGGAGGGTGTGAAGATGGCCTTTGTGTTTGAGGGGTGTTTGATGTGTGTGTTTGTAAAAGTGTGTTTGCATGTGTTGGTGTTGAGTGATTTTGTTGGGTAAATTCAGTGTGTGGTGGTAAAATGTGTCCTGTTTGTGCACTGTTAGACTGTTGATTTGTCTGTAGTTGTAAGGATCCTGGTAAGAGGGGTGTGGAAAAGATTTTGTTAACTAGATGTTTGGGATAGTTATTTTTAGTTAAGTAGGTTTTTATGAGATTTAGAGATTTTTTTGAGGTAGTGACGGATGGGATAATTTTAAGGCTCTGTGCAGTTATTTATTATAATAATTTTTTGATGGTGTAGGTTACTAGAATGGTACTTCAAAAAACTTTCAGAGAACGTGGCTTTGTGGTACCAGTCTGTTATGATTTCGCCCTGTTTGTTTCTAATCAGTGAAACATCAAGAAATGGGAGTGTGTTATTTTGCTCTTTTTCGAGTGTAAATTGCAATCTTGGGTGCAAACTGTTAAAAGTATTTAAGAGGGTGGTTTCCTGTCCTTGGGGGATGGTTAGGACGATATCGTCAACATATCGCTTAAAGAGGGTTACATTAAAGGGTAGTTTTGATAGACTCGTCCTAGAGTAGTGACATAACCAGATCCGAGCATATAGGCGATATGCAGTTTCTCATGCCTAACATATATTTCACCTTGAAATGAAAAAAAGTTGTTTGTAATACACAACTCAAAAAGTTTTAAAAATGTTTCCAATGTTAAGTCAAACTTATACAAAAAAATTACTTTTTAAACTTTTGCTGTTGGTATAATTACATTTTTTGAACAAATTTTTTTTTAAATCCACACTATTTTTATTTTACATTCAATTTTAGAGCCCTGAAGAAAATAAATTCTGCGAAACGTTGGCATTTCAAGAAAAGGACGTTTTATTAATAAGATCCCTCAACCCATAAACCTAGACCTTCAAAAAGAATTAAAAATAGGATTGTTAAACCATTCTACAAGTTACTATTAATGTTAAAAAAAAGCTTAAATGCAAAACTTGTATAACTGTTTGCATACTTTAACAGTTACCTGTCTAAAATAGCTAAATGTCATTGCAAATGTCAAATTTTGACACCAAGTTTGTTATTTTAAATTAAACACCCTGTATACTGTTAAATTTTTGAATCGCCCTTTCTTTTCTAATTTTACAAATACCAGTTAAAAACTATTCAGTTCAAATAGTATACAGGGTGTGTCCAAAAGTTATTTTTTTTCTTATGGAACACCCTATATACTTGACACTGTTTAATTCTCCAAAAAAATTAGCTTTTTAAAAATACGATACAGTATAGGCCTGCATGCAATCGTTTTCGAGATATTTCAATTTGAATTAAATATTAATTAACTCGTATTATCGTATTAAATTAATACCTAAGTAATTTATGACGCTCTGCTGACAAAACGCCGCTATTTTTTTTTTGTTTTTCACAGACAACTATTTATTTGAAAAATTGAGTAAATTCTTGTTTGACAGCTTTATGATTGTCTTGATTGTGCATATTATTATGTATGGCCTACTTTGGTTTAATTAATTATAATACAATAATACGAATTAATTAATATCTTATTCAACTTGAAATATCTCGAAAACGGTTACATGCAGACCTATACTTATTTTTAAAAAGCTAATTTTCTGGAAAATTTGAAAATGTCAAAATATATAGGGTGTTCCATAAGAAAAAAAACTTTCTGTCACAGCCTGTATACTATTTGAACTGATTAATTTTTATTAATGACTTTGAGGTCCCTATAAAATACCCTTTCCCCCAGTGTTTCTTTGGTTCTTCTGCAGCTGTTAGAAAAAAAGTTATCCCAGGGAACACTTATAAGGGATCATCCTGTACATATGTCAACGATAACTATTTCAAGGAGATTTAAGAGGTACTAGTATAGAAAGGTCACAAAAAATTGCTAACTATTATAAAAAACCCTACTTTGCTGGAGAGCTGTTAATGGGGATAAGAGAGGCATGATATATTTAAAAATTCGAAAATTGAAAACTTTTGAACGAAAGCTGCTACGAATGTGCAGTTTTCAATTTTATGTTTCACTAAATATTTTCTAAGTTTGGAGATAACACCTACGTTGGTGGAGGAATGGGTAAGAGGATAGGATAGAATAGAATAGATGTTTATTTCAAACTACAAAATGTTAACATGCTTATATCAATAAAGTAGATAAAAAAATAAACATCCTAAACACCATTTAAGTGTAATATAACACTTGTATGTGACTAGGCACCAGTAGCTTTGTATTGTCACTGGTCGCGAAAGTGGTCAAAATCGATTACATAATGAACAATCCGGTAAAAAAACAATGTCACAATTAGGGAAAATGTCACAATTTGTAGAGTAAAAATTAATTCTTTCATAATATGCAATAATTAAAACTATCTTACATTACACTAGACTAGGTACCATCTGATAAACAGGTCTTTGGTTTACTAGACTTGTTATTACACTTCTCTCTGTTTTTATTAGATAGTCTTTCACAGCACTTTTAAACTTTTTAATATTAATTAAAGCCTGGACAGAACTTGTTAACAAATTAAATTCTCTTGGTAATAGGTAATTTAGTTTAGTTTAGTTTAATATTGTTTTTATTGTCGCAAAATAATGAAATACAAAAACAAATACAATTAACAAAAACAAATACAATTAAAATATTTAAAGTTGCCCTTTCTGTATAAAAAACTTTATTTCTAGTACAATAATTATGTTCAAGCTTCTTTAAATATTGCTTCTCTTTGAAGGCTTTTGTAACCAATTTTTGGAAAAAGAGCTGTCTAATATCTAGTATTTGTGTTTCCGTAAAAAGTAAATTGCTTGGGTATTGGTAGGGTTTTTTAAAAATTGTTTTAGTGATCCATTTTTGTATCACATTAAGCTTTTCCAGGTGTATATCACACACAGTACCCCAACCGATTATCCCGTAAGTTAGATGTGAATATACAAGAGAGAAGTACGATATTTTTAGCGCGCTTGCACTAAGGTATGCCCTTAGGTATTTAAATCTCAAAACATTGCATCACAATCAATATGAAGATTCCATCTCAAATGCTGGTCCATTATAATTCCCAATACTTAATTTGTGTTGATCAACAAAGTTGTTTGTAATTTTAGATAGTTAAAATTTTAATCTTCATATGTAGCAAATGGTACAAACATTGTTTCATGAAAATTAATTGTTAAAGAATGTAAATCAAATGATTCTTTAAGTATATTTACTTCCCTTTCTACCAGTTGTTTTAGATTTTGCCATTAATCCGCCTAAAAAATAACGACTTCGTAATACTTAGCTCCAAAATGTCGTTTAAGTAAATAGTAAACAGGAGACAGCCCAAAACGGTCCCCTGAGGAACGCCGTATTCTATGATATTTGGGTTACTAAATATATTAAATATTTTAACGAAAAAGTAATCTTAAAACGTTTCCCCGAAACCCATAATTTTCCAGCGTTTGTATTAGAGTTTCATGACACACCGTGTCGAACGCTTTTGCAAGATCCACAAACACTACCAAACAAGGCTTACTTTTATCTAGTGACTTGTATATTTGTTTAAATACATGGTCAATTGCGTCTTCGATCGATCAGTTCTTCCTAAACCCGAATTGTTTCGTTGAAATTATTTTAAATTTATCCAAAAATGATGTAAACGGATTCTTTAAGACCTTTGCGAAGATTTTTGCAAATAAGGATATTAATGAAATTGGCCTATATTTAACAACTTTTTTTTTATACGCCGACTTTAGGATTTTCTGGAAAGACTCCTGTTTCTACCGACAAATAAAAAATATAGGTCTGAGGCTCCGAAATTTCTTTAGCGATCTTTTAGAGTATGTATTAACTCCTTTTTTTGAAAAATTTACGGAGGCAGGTTTTGGTTTTGTAATTTCTTAAGCTAGTTTTGTTCCAACACTAGCATAGTGGTTATTAAATTCGTTGGCTATGCCAATTTCTTTATCAAGTTGTATTCCGTCATTATTTTTTATTAATGTAACGCTTTTGTCACTGGATTGTTTGTGACAGAGATCATTTACGGTTTTCTATAACGTTTTGCTAATGATGGGTTAATTTATTTAAAAATTTATAACTTTTCAACCAAAGCTTCTAGGAATATGCAGTTTTAAGATTTAGAGGAGGAGGTGGTTAAGAAAATCATAAAAGTCGTACCATTTAAGTATCTCCAATTTTGTTCAAAATTGAGACTTTCGGGTCGAGAAACACGGATTAGATTTTAAAAGTAATAGTCTTGAGCTCGTCTTTCTTCGGGGGGGGGGGATTCTAAAGCATTATTTGGTTCAAAATTGCTGTACAGAGGTTTTTGGTGCGATTGCGTTTAAAACACCGAATTATCCAATTCAAATTTGTTTCCCATGCATTGATACAGTTTATTCGAAATGCATGGGTATCTAAAAATTTAAAAATAAATTTTATTCAAGAATGTTTTTCTAATAACAAGCTTTTAATAAAAGGTACTAAATGTAGAAAATAATTTTATAGCTTTCCGATACCGTAATAAAAGTGATGGGGCCAAAATTAAATGTGGCACTTTAACCATTATGATATTAGAGAATTATCGGTACATAAAGTCCGCATAGCCTTACTTTAATAAAGTTAGCACTATTTTTGACAATTCCGCACGCAAATACTACATATTTTTAGGCACCTTACCTCCACTATGAAGTTACTGGAACAAATTCTCGCATTTTTCGTGTGGATCCCTCCTCTCCTGCTTGAAACACTACCTTGCTCCTTTATGTAATTTATGGATGGCCTCAAGTTTGGATACCTCATGTTCTTGCTATACTATTTCTGATATTGTTGTCATGTAAACATGCTCATAACGTTAATGCCGTCCTTATTAAAGGTCGGCACAAATCTTGGTACAACTAAAATAGTGAGTATCAACGGTATCATAGCACCGCAGGCGAAATTTTTAAAGAAAATTGCACTGAAAATGCATTTTTTGATTTAAAATTAAACTAAAATTGTAAATATCGATGGTTTCAAAGCGCAGCAGGCGAAATTTTTTTAAGAAAATGACACTACAAATGCCACTTTTAACACAAAATTAAACTCTAATACCGTAAATATCAAAGGTGTTATAGTGCCGCAATTTATGCCCTACTTTGGAAAAATATCGCCACACTTGTTAATTGCCTGGAAAATGTTATCAGGTATGTTTTGATTTAATCTTTTGCCTACTTCTGAACAATACTGTTTTCAAATACCTACTGACTTCTCCCAATAAAAGTTCAAGAATTTGTGTTTTGAATTAATCAACCAGTTTATCGTATTTAGAAACGACTAGTTAATTTTGCCTTAATTTTAGCTTCACGTTGTACAAAACTTGGTGAATGAATATGTTCAGGTCAAAAATACTTTTTATGTCCGAAATGATTTTGTCTAAACCTTATTTATAAATTACATAGAAACTCTATAATACTGTTCTGTATTTCCAATATCGTGGTTTTCGCGGTAAGTACTTCATGCGTTTGTTTATTCTTGGTGTAACGAATTGAAAGACAAACTGTCCCAAAATACTGTGGAGGGATTATACAATGTCTTTAAAGCAGAGTTTGCTGCTCGGTGGATAATAGAAAAAGCCCACTGGGTTTTTTTTGGGGGTAAAACCCACTTAAAAAAACACGTAGGGCTTTTTTAAAAGTGGATTTTTTCATTATTGATAAAATAAATAAACGTAAAAAAGGTATATTATTACCAGTCGTTTGAATCTGATCGTAAGGTTCGATACACTTTGACCAGTTGCAAATCTTTTTCAAATCCCAAACAATTTCTTATTTTATTATTCCAAATAAGACCATAAGTTGAAAAATATCTTTCAATGGATGCTGCACTAGCTGGGCATTAATACAAATTATAAAAAAAACGATTCTGGTTCAGTATTTGCAGACTCTACTTTTATTACTGGATTTTAAAACCTCAGTCCATTCTGAAGCACTCTTTCTAGCGCTACTCTTAAGGCGCATTTACACAGGGCGAATAGGTTCATCCAAAAATTCAGGCCAAATCTGGCGAACCTTTTTCGACGAACGTTTGCCATAATGTTCGAACATTTGCAGCGAATATTTGCTACGAACATTCCGGCAAATTTTCGCAAGATTTTTTGGAAATATATTTTTGAAAGTGGGAATGGATAATATTTTTAGTCCCACATCACTGACCTCAATTCTTGAAATTAAATTGGAACACCAAAAATATTTTATTTTATTTTTCAATTAAATATTAAAAGCCGACGGAAAGCGAAAAATTATTATTTGCTAGATGGTAGGGTGTAAGGTTGTTAGATATCTCCTAAATAAGTTTGTACCTAATTGCTGCTATGCTTTATCACTTTTTTGGTTTTCCTTAATTAAATGTTTAGGTTTTATAATCAAACCCCACCACCAAACCCCATCACCAAACTCCACCATCAAACTCCACCACCAAACCCCACCACCAAAACCCCATAAAATGAAATAAAGTAATCCTCATTAGGAAAGGATTTAAAATTTAATTTTTTTGTTACAATTCATTTATATGATTTACGGTAAATAATTTTTCAAATTTTTATTTTATTCCAAATATTTCTTTCAGCAAATTTTTTTCGAAAACGACGAACCTTTTTACCCGAACCTTTTTGCCCGAACCTTTTTCGCGAATCTTTAAATAAATAATTTGCGCGAATGTTTGTCGGCAATTCGAAGATCAAAAAAATATTCGCCTGTGTAAATGCTACTTTGGGCATTTCCTTTAAAAAAAAATGGTTTAGAGTTAATAACCTCGAAAAAAATTAAAACTTGAATCGTATACTATCATGTCATACTAAGTAAGCAGGTAATTACAGTGTAGTAAATACACAACCTCCAAAAATGATTTTCTTAAGGTTTGTTTATATTAAGTATATAAAAAAGCGCTGGTCAAACTAAACCAAAACTGCTTTGATTTATTAACAAACAAACGATCGCGAGAATAAGAACTACAATCTGTATATAATTTAAAAAGAAAAACATAAAAACCCCAATAAAACCCATTTGTAAAACAGAAAAAAGCCCAGTGGGTTGGGTTTTATAAAAAAAACCCGGGTTTTTTTTCAACCCTGCTTTAAAGGAACGTTCTACAATTTCCCGTTTTTTCTCCAAAGCAAAGGGGGGGGGCCTCAAGTAGAGATTATTATAAAAAGGTTTTACAACTGTTCTAAAAACACTATATAAAAAACTAAAGGTTTTTATCAATTTAGAAATATAAATTTTCCATCTTTCTTCCCTTTGCTTGTTAAGTATTATTCTTTTTCTTTTTTTAATAAAAAATTACAAAATGGTGTTACCAATCTTCTAAAAAAAAATAAAATGGAAGTGAGATAAATAAGATATACTATAGTAAAATAAAAGCTGTTTTCCCAGTAATCCTACTCTGTGTACTGTATAGTTTTCGAATACATTCACAAAATTTTCGTGGGCTCCAGAAATACTTGAGAAAACGGGAAAAAAATATTCATTTAAATAACACTTTTTTACATACGTTTCTTGCTTTCTGGGAGAAATATTGAATTTTGTATTTTGTTCTTAACCCTAAACAAGCAATATTTCGATTAAAACACGTTTTGAAACTGCATAAATAACTTTTTTATTTTGGTCAAAGACCTATTTTTGGAAACCAAAATGGCAAGAATTTACGAAAATTATATAAAAAAAAAACAATACAATTATCCCACTGTTTACGTCGTTCAACACTATTTTATCAATGTTTTAAAACATGATGCTAGTTGGAACAAAGGGCTGCAGATAGCGCAGTGTTGAACACTGAAAGTCCGTTTTTGCGAGCTTTACATAGTTACCATTGTTCTCTTGGCCTTTGAAACTGCGTTCCGTCGCGTCGCGTCGCTTCGTAAGGTGGTGTGTTCATATTTACCGCCGATCAGCCGTGTGCACTGTATGCGTTCGACGTTTCACGGTGTGTTTTTGCGAACTTAACACGGTTGCTATATTGTTCTCCTTTTCTAAAACCCAGGATGGCCGCGCATGGAAAACGCTGCATTGGTGGGAATCGGGTGTAACACCCGGTTCCCCATATTGACATCAAGTGACGCGTGAGTGAGCACTCACGAGAAAGTCGTAGGTGGGAACCAGGTTTAAAATGCATTCGACCCCGATATCTCTCCTCGGCAACTATCTCAAGAAGATTTGAATCTCTTATTTCCTTCAAATTGATGTAATTAAAACAAGATAAAGCGCAAAAACGCTCCTTTTGATGTGGCAAAAACGCGCCTTTTGATGTTACAAAATTAACCTTACTCCTGTGGGTGTGAGTATACGAAAAATATAATATGTATAACATTGTGTGTGAGTTCTCAAGTTTTATAAGTGTCTCTCGAAAGATTTTCAATTTTATCTTACATAAATTTGTTGCTTGTTACTTAAGTTTTTATAAGTGTGTTAATAGCAACATTTTAAAAATCAATCTATATATCTTTAATTGATAGTTACTTACGGTTTTATAGATGGGTTGATAGAAAGATTTTAAACACCAATTTTTATAACTTCTGTCCCTGATGTCTTATACTGTTATAAATATGTTGGTGGAAACATTGGGAACACCAATTTATATAATATGTGTTACCAATGACTTTCATTTTTATAAAGATGTCCGTGGAAATATAGTTAACGCCAGTTTTATGTTGACTTAGGTTACCATCATTTTAGAGCCTTTAATAAAATAAATATACAAACTCAATTCGGGTAGGAAACCTCTAAATACTCTCAATGAAACCCTCTTTATAATAATTATATAAATTTCTGTCACAAGATATTTCTAAAAATGCTCATTGGGTGATACCTAATAAAAAGACGAACATCAGAAGTTTGATACCGAGTTTGGTACTTACTTACTAAACTCAAAAGATATCCAAATTTTAATTAGCGCCCATCGATTTTATTATGGTATCAGAAAGCTAATTTTCTTTCCTTATCCTTTTATAAAAGTTTGTTTATATAAATATTTAATAGCCGTCCGTCTCTAACAGCAGTGCAAATGCATGGCGGCCGACTGAAATTTGAATAAAGCTTACACTATACAAAAATACTAATTAAAGCACGTAAATAAAAAACTAGGCTAGGCCAAGTTGGTTATATTTCACGGAGCATGCATAACGGTGCTTTTTTACACAATTTTCAACCTTTAAACATTATCTTCTTTTACAATATGATAAACATATTTGAAGCCCAAAAAATACTACTGCATAATGAAGTACTTTGGATATCGCACCTTCAGGACCCTTTTTTTTGTCCGGGAGGGGAGGGTACCTGACGTATGAAGCATAACATAAGCAACCACACCCAGCGAATTTAAACAACTTTCGTCGTTTTGGGTAGTTTTGGTGTGGTTACAGTCCTATGTTACCCTGATGATTCCTAACAAGGATGAAACAGGCCTGAAGGTTTCTGGACTATCCATTAGATCTTGGAGGCCTGGTCGTAATGAATTGAAAAGCAAAATGTGTGTCCGATATGCCACGAACCTTTCTTCTTATTTATTTTTCACGGACAACAAATTCCTTTTTTCAAATCAATCAATCTTTCCTCTAAACCTCTTCCCCCGGCTTGCCGATCTGGTTGCGGGGGAAGCGCCTTCCGGCGACCCTGTCTGAGTAAACCTAAAACTTTCAAATGTATGTATTTACCACATTCCAGTATAAAGGTTTCATTAACATTTTCAGTCTCTCAGACGTTACCTATTCTTTTGTATTATGTTTCGCAAGTTGAGCGCCGTCTGGGTGCCGATTCTTGAGTCAATATAAAGGTCATATCGTCTGACTTTCATGAGAAAGCTCTATTAAGATTCAAAATGCCATATTCCTGAGAGGATCACATCACGTGCACTTCTACTAAAACTTGAGAAAATCGCTTCTCTTGGTCAAAAGCAGTAGATGTAAGAGATTTCAATAGAACAGATGCGCGACGCATGCGCATAATTGCGACATTTTGAAAGTAACCTCACTTTTTGTTTTAAAAAATTGAAGAATTTGTTTATATTTTTTAAAATTTTGATAATGGAAGATGAACTTTATAATGATGACCTGGATATAGTACAGGATAGATTTCCCAGAGCTCATGGAAAGGCCTGATCATTTTAAGACAATGCCTAATTTGACGTTCTTTAAAAGATTTCGACTAACGAAACCAACTGCGGAAGGGTCATTACAAGAAGTGGAGGAACATTTGGCATACAATAATAGAGTGTAAGTAGGATACAAATGTGGTGTTAAACATTAATTAATTTGGTTGCCAACTTTATTTGTTACCAACCAACCCGCCTGCCTTATGTTAACAACAAGGAAACAGATTAAATTTGTAAACAATACCTCCTGTATTTTCTAGAAATTAAACTTTGATCAGTCCAAGCTGTTTTTGACACCTTTTGTAACCGTTAACAATATGCTGTTACCTATTAACATGTAATGATTGTCATTTGCAATAAACCAATTATTTATTTATAGTCAAGCAATGTGCCAGCAGGACAAATAGCACTGGGAGCCAAAATGTACAAATATTTTAAATGCATATATTTTTTAGTAACAACCCGCTATTACCAATGGATCAGTTGCTATTGAACTTAGGATTTTATGCGTCAAATGGACACCAAACTTCCATAGGCATAGGGTTGTGCTCAAAACACTGCTTCTCGAATAATTAATAAAGTTCCAGAATTGTAGCTGGGTTAAGACCTCTCCATGTCTACGTGCCACAAACATTAGAGGAAAAAATGTTCAGTTTTCTTCAGTCAAAGGCAACAGTTGATTAACCAATTTTTTAACTTGCTTGTTAAATATATTCATTATTTTAAATTGAATGTTTTTTTAAGCTTTTTCAGGGCAGATTTAATGGGACCATTTAAGAAAAGTGTCTCTTTGTTTTTTGAAAATGATTAATAATATAAGTCTGATAACTTTGTATCTAGTGTAAGGGTTCAACATTTCCCCAGCAATATCCCTTAGAATAAAAAAATAACACACCTTTGTAATAGCCCTTCTAAGAGCCTGGTGTTGGGTTTGAATTATACTAAAATTATGATTGTTTGAAATAAAAGCATTTTATCCTCGTTAATTTTTTTTTAAACAGAAACCTAACCCAACCCAACCCAACTAACTTCAATATGTCAAATAAAACAACATTGAATCCTTCATAATAAACAACTGAATTTAATTACTATATGAAATCATGTGTATTCCAAAAATAACAAAACACCATCACACTTTTTCTCATATTAATTAATTATATGTACATTATATGACACGTGGTATTTTTCTTGTATAATATAACCATCCGCAGTGACCTAAAAAGTTAGCGTTAATCATCCGTTTCTTAACAGATGGTTAGGGTGTTTATTGGTGGATATGGGTATTTTAAGCCCTTTTATTCGAAAACCAGCAAACAAAATTCTTTACCTCACTCATGAAAATTTGTCAACTGTCAAAAATCCATAAAAAAATAACTACAGAATCTTTCAATTTAGTTCTGACACACTGAAAACTTAATTTAAATGTACCACGGAAACTTGGCAACATTTCAAGAGAAGCGGGTGGGTTCAAGAATACGACGTTCTTTCACCGAGAGAAAATCTTTCTATCGGGAATGCTCTCACAAGAACAGTTTTCTCTCGATAGAAGGTTCACCTCCTAAAACTTCAAGAATCGGCACCCTGGTGGCACGATGTGCTCCACCCGGATGTCTGGCAATAGTCGTTCCTTTCTCAAGACATCATCTTCTATAATACTGTGCATTTTCAGCCGTGTACAAATGAAGTTAATTTTGTCCCAAATTACCGACTTTGAAAGACCACCGCCCTCTAGTTTCCGATTTGAGGAGGGGGCAGACTTGAGCATTTTAAGTCATGTATAAATTACGTTAATTTTGACAAAAATTACCGACTTTGATGGACTACGGTCCTTCTCGTTCCCCGCTCTGGAGTACCAGAGTTGCTTTTTCTGTTCTTCCAACCCCTCCTAATGGGTTCAACATAAATCGTTTACAAAATGACGTTAGTTTTTTCCGCCAGTCCTTAGGCTATGCAAACTTATTGAAAAAAACCAACAAAGAAGTAAAATTGGCAAAAACTAACCTCAAAATGCATCAGGCAAATGTCAAGAACTCAAATCTTTTAAATTGGTCCATGAAAACCGAAAAGCAAACCGTATTGAAAACGTATTCTGTTCCACGTGAAAATGTAGCAAATATAAAACAAGTTCACCGGGAGCTCATTTTCTCCTTGTCAAGTGATGGAGAATTTTGTATTCCCGGGAGATGCTTCTCACCGAGAACTATTTCTCTTTTAAAAAAATGCGGCTTTTTTCGGGAACTGTTAATCATCTTTACGCAAAGATCTCCTCCAGGACATTAGGGATATTTTGGAACGCTTATTTGACACTTCGTAATGGTTGTGGTAATTACTGCGTCTGCGCAATAGCTAAACGTCATTCCGTTGTGGTAGTTAACCACTACCACTGCCGTAAGCTACGAATCCATTTCGTTGTGGTTGTGGTTATTTTTCTGGTTAATTTTGGATAATTTTGGCTTAATTAATTTTTAAAATAATAAAATATTACAAGGTTCCAACATATAAAGCACTTATTTTGTAAAATTAAACTAAATTTTTTATTTTTGATAGTGACAGTTTTTAATGTGTTCCAAAAACTCCGGTAAAATCAATGAGTGGTAGTGGTAGTGGTTGTTAAACACTACCACAGCGGCTGTTAAAGTCAAAATTTGAAGCGTTCCAAAATATCCCTATTCAATAATAAGCGTCCAGAACTAAAATGGAATATCTCAAAATTTATTGATTTTTTTTCTTTTTGTAATAAAAGGACATAATTGACGATTTTTTATGTTTGTAATACAAGTACATAATTGACGTCAAATTATGTCGTTTTATTACAAAAAGTGAAAAATCATGAAATTTTGGGTTGTGCCACTTTCCGTCTAAATAAGGTGGGATATGTTTATTTATAAACTAGCAGAGAACCTTGCAGCTTCGCCTGAAATTTTACCCGTTTTTCTTGCTTCAAATAATCATAACTTTTGTTCCCGTAAACCGATTTTGCCTATAAGACTCCAAGGAATCCAACTCACATCAAAATCCGTTTAGTAGTTTTTGCGTGATGCTGGCACAAACAAACAGACAAAAATTGTAAAAATTTTAATTTGTGGTGCCAAAAACAGAAAAATTCTAATAAATATGTAAAATTTAAAGAAATGGTCTCTTTAGAGATTTATAATATTGTAGTACTTTACTGGTTGTAGCTGGAGTAGTTATTTCAAATAAAACTCATAAGCTACATTTTTAGTAGTACAAAAGACTTTCATTTTATTGATTGAAAATAATAAATATCAACATTCCTAAATAAACTCTAATACATTATTTAACTTAATTCGCTAACGCATCACTTGCTTGCTGCAACACTCCTCGATAAAACTATGACAGACCCGTCAAAACGTATTTGTCCATGCGCCGTTGGGAACAACAGTTAGAATACTATGGTCTATCCTGTCAAAGGCTTTAGAAAAGTCGGTGTAAATGACATCGATCTGGACAATCGCACCCAAGGATTCAGCTATAAGGTGTGTAACAGTAACTAAATTTGTAGTGGTAGATTTGTGTTTTATGAAGCCGTGTTGACCGGGATCTATTTGACTGCATTAAAAGCATTTTGAGAAATTGTTTTTTATGGTCACTGGCCAATAGTTTAAAATAAGATCTTTGTCTTTTTTTATGAACAGATATAATTTTAGAATTTTTCCAAGCATCAGGAAAGGTGCTGAATTTTTAGAGATAAGTTAAAAGGAGCAGTCAAGGGGTAAGCAAAAACGTATGCACAATCTTTCAGTAAAAACGCTGGAATTTTATCTGGCTCAACAGTAGCCTTGGGTTTCATGTTCTTCAGTGCACGCAATACCTCAGACTCATTAAAGCATTTTATTAAAATAAGATTTGAGTTGAGAATAGAAAAAGGTTACTTAGTACTGAAAGACGCTGCTAAGGCGTTATGACGGGTCTACACCAAACCAACAAAACCAAAACATGAACACATTGTCAACTGCTTTCCACATATAGGAAAACAATTAGTCAAATTTGTGATCCCCGATAGAAAATGTGGCGTGCTCGAAATTTTGAATTACAAAGGAACAATAACTTATTTATTATGGCAGCTGGTTTTATATTTTTAACCCAAAAAAAAAGGAAAAACGTTTTTGGGTTGCCTAAGACTCCAAGAAATCCAACTCAAAATTCTAAAAATTTGAATGTTTGGTACCCATAAGGTTTGGTTAGAAGCCAAACTCAAAAATTCTAAAAAATATTTGTAAAATTTAAAGATATGGTCTCTTTATAAATTTATAATATTGTAATACTTTATTGGTTGTAGCTGGAGTAGATATTTCAAATAAAACACATAAGCTACATTTTTAGTAGTACAAAATACTTTCATTTTATTGATTGAAAATTAAAAAATATCGACATTCCTAAATAAACTCCAATACATTATTTAACTTACTTTGCTAACGCATCACTTTAGCACCATATTATTGACTCATATTTTCCACATTCTATGTTCTGCTATAATAAAGTTACCATTTTTCTGTTACGTACATGCAGCAGGCATCCGTGGTTCCGTACTCTAAGGTCAAAGCCTTATTTTTCCGGCTATTTCACTAGTGTTTTTAACTGGTGAAACGTCAAAGCAGTTTCCTACTGACAAAACTCCTCGATAAAACTATGACAGACCCGTCAAAACGTATTTGTCCATGCGTCGCTGAGAACAGAGTTAGAATATTATGGTCTAGCCTATCAAAGGCTTTAGAAAATTCGGTGTAAATGACATCGATCTGGGCATTCGCATCCAAGGATTCAGCTATAAGGTAGTGGTAGATTTGTATTTCATGAGACCGTGTTGACGGGGATCTATTTGACTGCTCAGAGGAAAGTAAAGTGAGGCATGAAGAAGGCGTTCAAAGCATTTTGAGAAATTGTTTGTTATGGTAACTGGCCGATAGTTTACAATAAGATCTTTGTCTTTTTTTATGGACAGGTATAATTTTAGAATTTTTCCAAGCATCAGGAAAGGTGCTGAATTTTTAGAGATAAGTTAAAAGGAACAGTCAAGGGGTAAGCAAAAACGTATGCACAATCTTTCAGCAAAAACGCTGGAATTTTAACTGGCACAACAGTAGCCTTGGGTTTCATGCTCTTCAGTGCACGGAATACCTCAGACTCATTAAAGCATTTTATTGAAATAAGATTCAAATGAGTTGAGGTTAGAAGAAAGGTAACTTAGTACTAAAGGACGCTGCTGAGGCGTTACGACGGGTCCACACCAAACCAACAAAAAAAAACATCAACAAAACACCAAAAAACAAAACTGCAAGTTTTCAAAAACATGAACACATTGTCAACTGCTGTCCACATATAGGGAAACAGTCAACTTTCTGATCGCCGATAGAAAATATGGCGTGCTCGAAATTTTGAATTACAAAGGAAAAACGTTTTTGGGTTAGACCGAGCTTAAAGAACCGACAAAAAGACTATGTTGAGGAATTATTGGAAGATTTACGAAAATATGAAATCGGTATTGGTGGAGAAATGCAATCTAGGTTTAAAAACTTTTTAAGAATGACCAGTACTGATCTTGAATATCTAATACAAATCACTGGACCCTCGATAAAGAAAAAATATTCAAACTTTCGAAATGCCATTTGTGTAATAGAACGTTTAGTGATACTATGACATATTTGGCAACTGGGGAGTATTACCAGAGTCTTCAAAGTCCAACAAAACAAAAAAGTTGCGGTATTGTTCTCGTTTTGTTTCAAAAATGTTCTGAAACATTGAGTTGCTCTTTTGTTTTTGTTTTTATGGTTTGGTGTGGACCCGGCGTTATAGCCTTGCGCTATTTTGACACGAGCAGCGGCGTAGCCTGGGGACGGGCAGGGGGTTCCTCGCCCCCCCTCCACGCACTCTGGGTCGTGGCGCCCTTTGGGTGCCATCAGCTATGTATTAAAACAATAAACGCTACAATAATATAAACAGTAGTAAAACATTTTTATTTTAAGCAGTTTATATTTTAAAGACGCCCACAAATAAAGATTATTTTTAAGCAGTGTGTATTAAACGTCAGTTACGCGCGCCGCAATATCAAGACAATTACTGACCAATATGAGTAAACGATAATCGGAAGTCTTTCTCTTTTGCTGTGAAAAACAAAGATGTTTTTCTTGTTTTCCCAATAATTTGAAACAGTGGCAGAAAAATCTTTATCCTCCTGTGATTTATAACAAAAAAAATTAAAAAATAATTGAAAAAAGTCAAAAAAGAAAAAAAAATCAGAAAAAGTGTTTCGTTTGGAAAAGCGAAAAAGGTTGTTGGAAAGCGTTGGGTCTAAACAGTCCAAAAAATTAATTCTTTTGGAAATGCTCGTAATGTGGAAAAAATGTAAGTGCCATATCCTATTTCTTTCTATATTTAAATCTGGTTAGGATAGGTACGTAGATAGGTACCTACTATTATTAGTACTCACCAATGTTTATGCTATACAATGCTCATTCAAGCGTAGATCTAGACTTATATATTCTATGTGAAATTGGATACCCTTATAGAGACGTTTGAAATAAGATTTCCAAAAATTCGATTTTTTAATTAATGTAAACGATTTAGAAAACAATTTAAAATGTTTCGCTGACTTAATTTTATTTTATAGTTCAGATCTAGAAAGTATACTACTATAGATGAATATAAATCGTTTTGTTTTTTGATATCCGAATTAATAGATAAAATCGGGAAACCCAAAGAAATTTTGCAATTTGTGATAAAGAACAGTTTTAGGACCAGCTTCCCAAACATTTTTAAATTGTACTGCCAAGCGCACTTTTAAAAAAAATAAAAATTGTGAAAAGTCACAAATGTCGAAAGACAAGATGAATATGTTTGCTATAATTAGCATTGAGTGGGAAAATAGCTATACTATTGATTTCGATATGATATTGTACTACATGAAGTAAGTAAAAATGACTTAATTTTTAGTTTAAAGTTAACATATTATACACTATATCAGGGATGAAAGTGGTCAGGGAAACCTGGAAAAGTCAGGGAATTTAAAAGATGATCTTGAAAATTCAGGGAATGGGTCCCAAGTCATGGAAACCAGGGAATTTTTACAGTATGGTTTTTATCTTTTATGCTTTCCTCACTCTGTTCCTCATATAATGCCAAAAACACAGTATTTTTTCTTTTGTTCTTCAATGTTTATTTTTGTTTTTATTTTAAGAAATTTCCTTCTTAAATTGCAAAAATTTTCGTTCGTCACATGTACGTCAATATTTTCCCCTGAATAATATTTCACAAAAACGCGAAAAATATCAACATTTTTGAAGAATTTACTGTTATATTGGCAAAAATGTTTGCCTGCAGCGCGATAACATCATTGAAAACGTGTGAAAAATAACATTTTCAGTATACTTTTCTCAAAATTTATAGATCCACAAGCTTGTGAATATTTAAATAAAAATTATTTTTTTTAATATGCTTATTGGAACTTATTATGGAAAATAACCTGGATTTTTTTTATTTTGGGTCAGGGACAACCTGGAAAAGTCAGGGAATTCAAAAATTGAAAGTCAGGTAGGTACCAACAACCATGGCGAACTTTTGAGCCTTCGCCCCCCCCCCCGCCGCGATTTTGGCCACGCTATTATGGTACGCGCGATTTTGTCCTGCGTTATTTTATACCAGAGCCAATATAACCGGGTTGGTAAGGATTCTTTTCATCGTTTTTAATTGGTTTTATAAATCATGCGCGGCAAAATATTATGCGCTATAACTTTTTGACTTATAAAACAGGTGCGGGTCTACAGGGAAAAATCTCCCATCTTCCAATACCAAATCCTGTACCACTATTTATATATACATTTATACCTCCGACAAGTGCGAAAAACACTTATACATTGATGTTTCCCTGTTCGCAAATTAAATTCTTAGATCCGCACCCGTTTAAAATGACGTGCGCATCTGTCAAAGTATTCGAGCCAGTGCCGAATTGCCTCCGCGCTCAATCGTGCCTGCGCTTAACCGTCTCGTGCCTAATCAGACGCGCCTGATAAACTTTACCTTTTTTTTACCTCAAATTATGGTTAAAAACACCCAAAAACCTATAGGTATCACAAAATTATTTTTTAACTAAAAAAAAATAAGAAAAAAAAACAAATTTATTAAAGTTGCATCATATCTTAAACGTCACTCTCCGATTTTTTAAATTACATAATAATGGCTTGTGCGTTAAGCAGAGGAGGCTCTAGCTTCAAAGTTAATTAAGCACGGCCCTGGAATTTCGATTGCAATGGAAATAAAACGCGCGATCTAATCAGTTTAGATCTGCAGGGGCAGAATGGCGTAAATTTACTAAATCCGGCTACTGCAGACAGGTAATTTTGGCAAAGTGGTCATGAAAGGCAATAAAGGATTGAAATAACAATCAGCAAATTTAAATTTGCTGATTGTTATGGATTACATTTTCGTCTAAAAGTTCACCCTTTTTTATATGACATTTTTTTCAGTGCCATAGCTAGAAATGTATTAAGGATTACTAATTTTATGACAAAAAATAAGCTATCATTTGAAAACAAATTAATTTATTATTGAAAAATCTAGGTTATGGTAAGCATGGATCTTTTATGTAGGGTGAATTCTTTAAATGGAACGGTGCTTCTAGAGGCTTTAGGGAAGAAGTTTTAAAAAAAGCTAATAGCGAATCTTGAATTCTTTTTTACGGACTTTCTGCGCATGATAAAAAAAATTGGGGCCCCCCAACTGGAGGGCCAGGGCCTACTAAGTATTTTTTTTTAATGAGAAGTTATCAGCTTCAACCAATGTGCCAAAAAAACTACATAAAAAATAGCACACAATGACATTATTGACGGCCCATTTGGGAACCCTCACTAGATGCCTAGGGCCTACCAACATTTTTTCATGAGGGGAAACCACTTGTGGCACCTTTTTAAAAAGCTTGTCAAAAAAATCGATTGTGTGTCAAAAATTTAAAAAACAATATTTTTTGTCAATTATTTGAGAGCTTCAAAATAAACTACATATTTCTTCATTAATTAAGTGGAATAATGAAACTACCATACAAGGATATTATTGGCGAAAAATTTTTAACACATGGATTGACAGTGTCAAAAAAATTTATTTAATCGAATTTCTCTTTTAACAAGCTTTCCAAAAAGGTGCCACAAATGATCCCTCCTCTTGAAAAAAATGTTGGTAGGCCCCGGGCCTTCAGTGAGGGCCCCCAAATGAACCGCCTTGTGTGGTGTTTTCTTTATTCCGCCTGGTAAATAGAAAAATATGTAGTTTATTTTAAAGCTAAAACAATTGACAAAAAAAAAGTTTTTTTTATTTTTTTGACACCTTGGTTGACAGATGTCCAAAAACCCTAATGCGTTAATTTTTTTTTAACAGGCTTTGCAAAAAGGTACCACAAGTGGTACCTTCTCATTTAAAAATATTGTTGGTAGGCTCTGCGCCTCCAGTTGGGGGCCCCAATTTTTATGCACTTTAGGGATTAAAAGTGCACTTTTAATCCTTCATTTTAGGGATAAAAGGGACACTTTTAATCCCCCAGATATTAAAATTAATTTTAATCCCTGGGGGATGTAAAGTAAATTTTTTCAAATTAAACAATAATGTTATTGAAATTTTATTTATTTGTTAAAATGTATGAACGAAAAAAATAATTAGCATATGCATTACTTAAATCTAGTTCTTATTATAATATATATTTAAATTTACATTTACTTGGGTGCAATTTGAAAGGCTTACGAAGGGTGGACAGTTGGAGGCAACATTTTTAGTTATAGACGTATTCTGCACATACGTAGCAGTCGCCGCTGCCGTTGTCGTCTTATTTTTTGAAATTGATCTTCCTATGGTTAATGCTGATGCCATATCGACATCGGAGGAGACATTGGTGAAAATTTAATCGGCAACATTCTTCTTTTGATGCAATGAATTTTCAACATAACCTTCAGCAACCGAACTGCTTTTCCAGCCACCATGTCTTTTCAACACATCTATAGTTGCTCCCGAATCGGCAAGTAAAGAAGCTGATGATCTGCGAAAACAATGCCCAGTATATAGATTTGCGTCTGGTAGTCCCAAGTAGCCAGCAATTCTCCTTGGTAGCTGTCCGAATGTATTTTTTCCTATGGGCTGACTCATGCATTTCCAAATTTTGTAAGATACAAAAAATCATGTATGCTGTGTATGTGGCCTTAGACCAATATGTTTTCTCACCATTTCCACTACATTCGTAGAGTTTTCACCGGACGTTTTTATCACAAACGAGCGATCCTTGCCTGATTTTGTGCTCCGCAGGTTTACCAGAAAAAGAGAGCTCCTTTCCTTTAGTCTCGTATTAGTAAAGTTTTGTAGACAATCAATGGTATTATTTTTAGTAGTGCTATCAGGAAAATACTCAAAGTAAAGAAAATAATCTTACCCTTTGGGCTAGATATTCTTCATCTGGAGCATTTTGAAGAAAATCTCTTATATTGTCGAAATCCAATATCTTGGACTTTTTCGGCTTATAATGGTCATTCTGTCTCTTTAGAAATGCCGTAAGTTTACTATATTTGCTGATGTCGACGTTTGCTTCAGATATCATCGTGGCTTTGATCATGGAATATTGGCTCCATACAGAAGATGCCTTGAGATTCTTAGACTTCTGTAGGAAGTATGCCAGGAGCACCTTTTCATCCATAAAATTCTCTGCATGCTGTTCAGCGCACCATTTTCGGTAATCACGAAACTGTTTCTTGTAAACCTCGCGAGATTTTTGTAGAAGAAGTCTAGTGATGGCCTCTTCCACGGCCTCTTCAATGTTTATTTTCAAAAAAAAATGCTGTAGGATTTTTCTGGACTTACCGTTTGGTGACGCCATTTGATAACCCCAACTGACTGACATTTGTTTTGTGCCATAGCAATACTTCCATGGCACAATAAATTGTGAGTGAATCCACCATGCCAACAACAATCAATGACAACTATCAGTAATACGAGCTGACAATCTTGAAACTAGAGTACCGTTAAGTGATCTACTGTTAGTTTTGTTATTTTTTGTTTTTAGTTTCTCGCATTTTAAAGTGCATAAAATAGTATATAAACCTCGTGACTAAAGTGTTTTTTAATCCCTTGGCGAATTGTACAAACCTTTCGCCGCGGGATTAAAAGAGATACTTTAGTCCCTAGGTTTATAATGTACTATTTTATTCGCTTTTAGCTTTTTTTAAAAAATCTTTTTTAAAGTCGCTAGAAATACCATCCCATTTAAAGAATCCACACTGTATAAGGTGTCACCTACACAGAATAGGGTGAAATGTAATAGGTTATAAAATCCCTAATTTTGTACAGATCCATTCCTTGCCATTAACGAAGGTCCAGCCAGCACTGTTTATTTGATACTTTACAATTCCAATTTCTGCGTTTTTATATAAGGACGGTTTTATATAAAATCGCTTTCCCTCGGGCTTTACACGTCCTTCATTAAATGTCATTTAATATGTTACTTTAAAGATAAAACAAATAAAACAAGTAAACAACAGATCTCAGATTTTTCGGAGAACCGGGCCTGAGTATTTCTTTAGGTTTGAAGAAATGCCCTAAAGCATTTTTAAAGTGTTTATAACGACCCTAAAATAGGTTTTTAAGCGATAAGCCGCTTTCTTAAATCGCTTTAAAATAAAATGATTCAGTGCTTAAATCGGATTTAGTGGTGTTTAAACGACAACATTCTCAAAGCGCTTTAAGAGGCCCGTATAAACAAAGTAATAGATTAATATTAGCAATTTAAAATTGGAATTCAAAATATTAATGTAGTCTGCAGCCCAGGAAATATATGAATATACAAAAGTGTTAAATTAATAGCGTAGATCGGGCCAAAGATACGCATAGTCGATTCTGAAGATGGTAACACTGTTTTAAGGTGCCTTTATACTGTTCAAGTGTCATCGTCGTGTCGTTAGAGCTGTGTTGAATTTTTTTCCATAGATAATGCAATTTTTGTATATATTTTATCTTTTTTAATATTTTAAACATGATCTAGTTGTAACAGAAACCCCCCTCCCCCCCCCCCGAGAAATTTAGAACCTGGAAAAAAAGTGGGTTCTCTTTAAACGGAAAACCCCCCGAAGAAAAAACAAGGAAAAAAACCCAAAACAAATCACGGAAGAAAACCCCCAGAAAAAATTGATTGTAACATATGAAGTAATACGTGAAGACCTGAAAGTTTCATCATTAACAAAAAACAATAAACAAAATTGATAGTTTATACTTCACAGCTCTCTTAAATTAACTTAAAGGCCTGTATACCCAAGTAATCTGACTTTCTGTTAGGTTCATGTTAACTTTTTTGGAAGGTAGGTATAATAAAATTTATTCCGGTCAAGTGGTGTGTGTGTGTGTGTGTAAAGTAGTAGTAGTTCCAGGAATTGACTACACTGTGGATACAATAAGTTTTCTTCCTATACATTTTTGGCACACTTATTCTTTAGACGATTCTTTAAAATTCTGGAGGTTCTCCATCAAAACAAGATTATACTGGAATCCATATAATTCGATAGAGAGGAATTGAAAAAAAAATAGTTACATTAACGTATGACCTTTATTGCCCTTGAAAAGTGACATTTTAATTTTTAAAAAAATCATTTTGAGAATCCTTTTTTTATAATTTTTCAAAATTAATAAGCCGGGACAGGTCTTTTGTTGTAATTTTATAATTTAGGAAGAACATCAAAATAAATTTTCTAATTAACTTTTTGCTTACAGGGTGATTGGTTTAGTTATACCAGGTCAGTCAAAGTAAGATTTTAAAAAAAAAGCTACATTGTCATACAAATTTGGTACGATTATTACAATTGTCAAGGTCAACTGATATTTTAAAATTTTTTGGACAGGTGGCGCTGCGGACGACGTAGTACCCAAATTTCCGATTTTAAATCTGACAAATAATTAATAAAATAATCGATTATGTATAGCTAAAGAATGTATATTTTTATAAAAAATAATTTAAATTTGATATGGTCATCGGTCGCCTAAATTTTTTTTTGAGTATGTAGTAAGCGGAGAATTCTTCAAAATGGGGGTCTTAAGCCAAATCTTACTTATCAAAAAAAAAATTATACTTGAATCTATAGAACTTAATGAAGATAAATTTGACAATACTAGTTAAATTGGCATGAAACCTTCGATTGCCTTGAAAAATGTCATTTTACTTTAAAAAAATACTTTTCCAAAGCCTTTTTTTAAAAAACTCTAAGACTCTCAAAGCGGCGACAGGACTTTTTGCTTACAGGGTGATTGGTTTTCTTACGAATTGTTAATGCTACATTCTCAACTAATTTTTTTTTTGGATAGGTGGCGCTGCGGACGATGGCCATAAACATATCCGATATTAAATCTGATAAAATATTTTTTAATTATATTTAATAAGATTTTGTTAGGCACATACTGGATGTTTTGCTACGTTTCCATAAATAATTAAAAAAAATATGACGCGATTAAAAAATCTTACTAAATTTAAATTAAAAAATATTTTATCAGATTTAATATTGGATGCTTCTATGGCACGTCGTCCGCAGCGCCACCTATCAAAAAAAGTTTTAGTTGATAAGGTACCATTAAGAATTCGTAACAAATTTGACAATTCTACTTTACAAAGTAAAAAAAACATATCATAATGTGGCTTTTTTTAAAACTCTTACTAAATTAATCACCCTGTAAGCAAAAAGTCACTTAGGAGAGATGTGTTGATGTCATTTTAAAATTATAAAAACGAGACCTGTCGCCGTTTTCAGAGTTATAAAACATTTTTTAAAAAATGCTTTAAAAAAGTATTTTTTTAAAGTAAAATTACATTTTTCAAGGTCATCGAAGGTTGCACGCCAATTTAACTAGTATTGTCAAATTTCTCTTCATTAAGTTATATAGATTCAAGTATAAATTTTTTTTGATAAGTAAGATTCGGCTTAAGGTTTTTGTACATCCGATCATAAATTTTCTGGACCCAGATCCTAAAAAATTGTTTAAAAAGTAATAGTACCAAATTTGGTGCTTTCTGTAAAAAATGAACAATAGGGTACATTAGAGTACTATTCGGGGCGACTAAACATATGTTTGGTCAATTTTACTGGCCTATACGGCCCGATAGAATTTGGAATTTCATATCTGAATCGATTTGTTGGGGCCTTCTTATTCATCAGAAGTCATCAACGTGTGTATCCAGCCAAATTTTTGAAGAAAACGTTAAAAAACCGGTTTTTTACATACATTAAAGAATTGTTTTAGGAATAAGTGTGCTAAATTTCATGCTTTCTGCACAAAATGAACAATTGGGACGTAAGCCGACACTAATTATCTACGGAAAACAATTCAACGCAGCTCTGACGATACGACGCGACGCCGACCACGACACTCCAACAGTCTAAAGGCGCCTTTATAAATTCTAGCGTTTTTAATTTAATCTGCTCCGAGATCATATAAAAAGAGAGAGAATTTACTTTTATGACCTCAGCTACCTCGGCTATTTGGCCAGAATTTGCAGTACGGCAATAGTTTTTGACTGATACTTATTGTATGACCCCCCTACTTCGCTCACCAGACCGGTCTGGTGAGCACCCCCTAGGAAGGCAGTTTTCCTAGAAGGATTTAATTAAGCCTAAACCCCTTTGTCGGGTCTACGGATTTTTAACCTGCTCCACTATAAATAAATGGATAACACAGGACCGTCCTCTTAACGTCCTCTCCGAGGGACGGTATGGAATCGAATTAGACTACCTTCTAGCTAACACGGTCTACTCCGCTCCATACTGCATTTTACCTTAATCTTACAAAATTATGTAATTTTATGAGAAAAAGTCCAAGTAGACTACCGACTGCCCCGGTGATCGAACCCGGGTCTCCTGGTTGTAAGACCAGATAGGTACAAACTATCATAAAAAAAAACTTGGGTTCAGTCTGGCTGGCAGTAGTTTGTTTATGTTCGAGATTCGGAAAGATTAGCTAGGTTGGCGGGGCCAAAATTTAAGAAAGAAACACCTCACGTACCTATCTATAATTACCGCCGCTCTCTAACGTTGGAGTGGTGAACAATTATAGGATAATTGCACGGGGCACAAAAGAAAATGTGTGCCCGCTAAAATTATTGTGCATACGGACTTTGGCAAAAAAATTGGTGATTTGCTATATGCTCAGAGTATTAATCATAACCATTTTTACTTCAAACAAAAGCCTAACACCACAAAATATTTGTGGATAAAGCTGGGTTTATGCAGCAAATAAAATAACATAAAATGAGAAATAATGAATACAATTTAACCTTATGGCAAACCCTCCCAACCAGCATATTTTTCTCTGTAAGAACCGAAAGAACATTCTTAAAACTGCAGGAATAAATGCCTGTATAAGTTGCTTATATAAAGGTTCTGTAAGTGCAAAATTGGCACCACCATATAGAGCAAATTACCTCTATTGATAAATCCATAAGAACTGTATAAAGATTTGCGCAACTCTTATCCATACTATAAGGGGATTCTTCTAAAAACCATTATACAGTATTTTACTTCTATTGATAGAACCTGAACTCCTAAAGTAAGAGAAGAAATGTTTTTTTAATGGGGTTTGAATAAATATTTATATAACAAAATGGGCTTTTCAGTATGACTGATTTTTCTTCCGCAGTAGGTATTAATGGCGACACCAAAACTATCTTCAAAATAAATAAATATTACGCGAATACTTTACCTATTTTGAAACACGTACACCACAATTTTGTTAACGAACACCGCTTTACTGCTAATACCCTAATAATCATTTATTTAAGAAAATTTTCACGCGCCATTGAAATATTTTTGTTTGGAGCTTAAAATACTGTCTGACTAAAAATAAAAAGTGACAAAATATATTCAGAAGACTTTTTTTTTAAGCAAATTATGCAATATTTGTGCATGGTTTATCGTTTCTATGTATTTCTATGAATGATACCTTCATGTTATTGAGGTTTTTTTTTGGTTTTAGGATAGATTGTTAAACTCATACAAAGACAGAACATTTCTAAGATGGACGTCTTGTTGTAAATATTTGTAACATATATATAGCAAGTGTACAATAACCCTATAGTAATTTTTAGTTGTAGGGATTTTCGTCCGCCTTGGTTTTCCATTATCCGCATCTTTTCCAATTTGAGTGGTCCATGTTTATATTTTCAGGTCCTTTCTTTAAGTCGGATTTATAAACTTAAACTTTCAGTTTACTGTTTGTTGTTTAAGGTTATCTGAGACTGAGAAATGACGTTTAATTTAAATTGGGTAGTTGGCCAATTATAAAGATAACACAAAAGCAAGGAAAAATTAGAGAAGTAGCTAAATATTTTTATTCACCATCAACCAGTTAAGTGCATTGTGGTTTTATTAGAGAGATCGGATATGATTGTTATCACCTTTTTGCTCTTGTAATGTATCTTCATAAAGCAAAATTACTAATTCGGAGCCTTTTTTATTTAAAATTATTGTATTATTAGGCCTTAAACACTCTTATACAATACTTTAAGAGCCTAAAGTACTTTAGAGCCATTCTCCTCTATAGTAAAACCGTATAGATATTCTCACAGACAGAAGCAGAGCTTTTATAGGACATTTCCTTAATTGTTGCTGTAAGAACATTCTTACAGAGAGCAAAATTACAGGCAAAACCTTATAGAACCCTTTTAATTTAAAATTGTTGTATTATTGGGCCTAAAACACCCTTATATAATATTTTAAGAGCCTAAAGTACTTTTCGGCAATTCTGCTCTATAGTAACACCATATAAATCTTCTTACAGAAAGAAGCAGAGCTTTTACAGGATATTCCTGTAAACTGTTGCTGTAAGAATATTCTTGCAAGAATATAATCATCGCTAAATTGCTTTTAACACCTAGATGAGTTTTTCGAAACCGTAACACAGCAAACTGGTAATCTGGTGATATTTATAAGGCACTTACATGCGAGAACTTGTAGTACATAAAAATTATTAGTTGGGCTATATCGTTAATAATGAACCAATATTATAAGTACTTGAGTATGTTAGAAAATAGACGGCTATAAACGCAATTAAGTGCGAATTTTCCACTCAGCTGACTATGACAAGATGCAAAGATCTATTTATTTGCTGTAAACCACACCATACATTTTATGTCCTACCTATTTGTTTTTCTTATGTTACTTTATTATTTAATGTATAAACCTAGCTTAGAGGGTTGCCCCTTTTGTTTACAAAAAAAACTACGATATCAGAATGATGGAACGGGGGAAAAGGTAAAGCAGAAAAACTGAGATCAAACATAAAAAGACACAAAGAAAAATATGCTTAAATGGTTCCAAACAACTTCCCCTTATGTGTAAAAAGAGCAAAAGAATGTTCGTCTGCCTCAATTAAAAGGATGTTTTTTAAGCAAAAAAGGTCAGCATGCCATAACAAGGTAAGAAAGGTAAAATAAAAAGTAAGCGTTGTAACAAATAAGATCATAATTATTTCAGGCAATCAAGTTAACGTTCCGCAAGTTTATAGTCAAACCATGAACTAAAGGGTGGCCCATAAAAAACCGCACATTTTTTTATGGTATAAAGTCGTCCCCACTTGTCCGATTTCAAAAATTTTTGTTTTATTGAAAAGCTAAAGCTCTAAGCTATAGGATCCTGTCACCAGGATTAACATTTCGCTAAAATTCAAGATGGCGGACGCTTTTGAAAAATGCCAATTTTTCGACTCCCCTGCCAATTTTTTGTCTGCGCCATTGTCTTCCCTGACTAACGTCAGTTAAAAAGCTACATCCTTGACGTGTTCAAAAAGATATCACTTTTTAAAATTGTTCAATAAATATGAAAGATGGAATAAAATTAACAGAGTGAGTTTTTGGCCTCTTATTAAAACTTGTTGGGTGATTTTGACATTACATTGACAATAGATCCAAATACACGTTTTATCAAAACCAAAAAAACACTCCCTTGACTACTGGCACGACTTAAACACAAAATTTATTTTTTACATGCCAAAAACTCACCCCTTTAATTTTATTACATCTTTCGTATTTCATGACCAATTTTAACAAGTGATACCTTTTTGAACACGTCAAGGGTGTGGATTTTTAACTGACGTTAGTCAGGAAAGACAGTGGAGCACCTAAAAAATTGGCAGGAAGGGCGAAAAATTGACATTTTTCAAAAGCGTCCGCCATCTTGAATTTTATCGAATTGTCAAACCTGGTGACAGGATTCTATAGTCTGAAGCTTTAGTTTTCCCGTAAAATAAAAATTTTTGAAATCGGACAAGTGGGAACGAATTTGCACCCTAAAAGAAAATGTGCGGTTTTTTATGGGCCACCCTATATATCAAACTAGCGTCTGTAGCATAATACAGGGTGCGTCTTTTAAAACTTACAATGGCTATATTTTCTACAATTAGAAAGATATCAAAAAAATTAAAATACCGTTTTTATAAGACCAGGGGCGAATAAAACTGATATATTTTCCAAACCCCTTCGACCAACCCCTCAAGCCGCACCCCCACCCACTTAAAAATCTTAAATAGCCAGACCCCCCTTGTAGCACCTCCCTAGAAAGCCCTTGAGAAATGCTAGTTGTTGGTGATAAGAAAATCAGGGTAAAGTCAAATATAATCCTTAAATTTTGAAATATCTTCATTTTATGTACTAAATCTTAAATAGCCAGACCCCCCTTGTAGCACCTCCCTAGAAAGCCCTTGAGAAATGCTAGTTGTTGGTGATAAGAAAATCAGGGTAAAGTCAAATATAATCCTTAAATTTTGAAATATCTTCATTTTATGTATACTAAAGATTTTGTAATTATTCTATTGACAATTTTTTCGCCTGTAGAGCTACTGTTTACTTAAAAAAGCTTTAAATGCAATCTCTCTAGTCGTTCACAGTTGAAAGTGACTGTGATTTGATTTGTTTTTATAAGTATTTTCAAAAATATTTTATAGTGTGAAGAATTGAAATTATATTAATTTACGGTGGCGAAGGTATGTGCTATTTAAGAACAACCCTTGCTTTTAATGAAAAATATCCCGACAGAAACATTGGCCACCTTTATGTTAGATTGAATGACGCACGGATAAGATGAGTTTATGGCCTGCCATGAAAGTTAACCATATTTTGATATTTTGAAGATTTTGTACTTTGGGTGAAAATGAAATTCTATGAGATCGCCTGTGATAGGAGATGTGAGCCGTGAAAAAGCGTATGTTTCGGAGAATTTTTTTCGTAATTTGAAAAGAACTTTATAGATTTTTGTAATTGGGGTGTCATTTGGAAGATACTTAAATACTGCATAGGGGCGTATTCAGGGGTATATTTTAGGAAATCTTGATTGTCTGGGAGGTTTAATTAAAAAAAAAAACATAAAAATTAAAAGTAAAAACTTACTTTAATCCCGTTTGGGCGAACTATTTTTTTCAAGTCTGGTCTCATTTAAAAGGTAATGAATTAGTCTACAGAGGCGTACTTAAGATTTTGTGTTGCCGTGCTTATGAGGGCCAAAACCGCGCCAATTTGCTTTTTAAAAAAATGTAAATCAGAGTTACACTTTATTTTGTCCTGTTTTCGCTGGTAGTTTTCCTCAAGTTTAGCCTCATTTTAATACTCTACAGGGGTGTATCTAAAATTATATCTTAGCAAAGTCATAAATACCTGGAGAAGTCCATATAAATTAATACAAAATGTAATAATATTCCTTATTCGAATGGATTGAGATTTACACAGGAGGTTTAGGTAAGTTTAAACTAAGTGGGCTTTGACTTTGCTTTGCAGATTAAGGAAGCAAAAAACTTTGTTTTATTAAAAATAAATATGCATAGTATGATATTAAAGAAGTATCAGTTTATAAGCTTTTATTCTTTCTAATAGAAGTAATTACTATGCTACTGTTTTTCTCTAATAAAGAATCTAAAATGATAAAATTAAAAGAATCAACACGAAAATATTTAACGAAAAGCGACAAAAACAATGTTTTAAATGCGATTTTTTTCATTTTTCTGATTTAGTCCCACCAAACCCAACCTAATACCAAAACTTGTCCCATACTCAGTAGCGTAAGTAACAACATAGTTTCAGATGATAATTTATTTTTGAGTTTTGGGAGAGTTTAATCTTTAGGATTCAATATTCATTAGATCTAGGTGGCAAAAAACCCTAAATCCACCCCTGCATACGTCACTGCGTATACCTCTAAAGACTACTCACTTTATTGACTAAATGAGATTAAAAAAAAAATAATGCAAAAAATAGAATTGGTTTTTGTTTTTAACATTTTTCTTATTTATTGACTTTTTAAAGACCATGCCCCCCCCTCAAATTATATTCTGCCTACGCCCTTAAATTACCTTTTAAATACGAATAACCCTTAAGAAAAACCACCAGAGAAAATAAAACACAAAAACGTTTTAGTCTCATTTAGGTTTTTTTTTTTAAATTAACTTTCCCAAATACTAAAGCACTCCTAAATTATAATCCTGGTTACGCCTCTGTGCAGTATTTAAGTACTTTTCAAATGACACCCCAATAACGAAAATATGCAAAGTACTTTTCAAGTTACGAGAAATATTATTTATAGGTGTTTAGTAGACATACGTTCTTTCATATCTCCTATCACAGACATACGATCCTCATAGAACTTCATTTTTTTCACCTGAAATAAAATATCTTCAAAATATCAGAAAATGGTTAACTTTCATGGTAGGCCATAAACCCATGTTATCCGTGCGGGATTCTTTACTAGGAAAATTTCGCGAGACAGAATCTGTTCTGAATAAAAAAAGGCAGGGATCTAGAATTTTGGACGAAGAAATGCAGGTGGAAGTTATTGGACAGGTTGCTATTAGTCCAAAAGTATCAACGCTTCACTTAGCATCAATAACCGGTATATCTGAAGCATCTGTCAGAAGGGTATTAAAAAAGCATACATTTCATTCATACAAAATGAAAATTTTACAAGAACTTGGCGACGATGATTCTGACAGACGAATTCAGTTTTGCGAAATAATGACAGAAAATATTCGCCTCTACTTTTGTTTGGAGCAAAATGACTGTCAATTTGAACATTTATTGAAATAAATAATTTTAAAACATGCCTTTAACAGTACTTTCTTTCATTTGCTTCACTGCTTACTGGAGTATTTTCTTTTACCATTCTGTTCTTTTTTTATTATTTTTTTTTTAATTCTAAGGTTAGTATTTCATTTCACCCTGGATTTATTACCACCAACAAATAGCATTTTTCAAGGGCTTTCCAAAGAGGTGCCATTTAAGATTTTTAAATGACGGAGAGTGGGGCTTAATGGATTGGTCGGGGGGATTTGTAAAATACGGCATTTGCATTCCCCCCGGTTCCTTATAGAAACGGTATTTTTTGTTTGTTTTTATATCTCTCTAATTTCAGAAAATATAGCCATTTTAAGTTTTAAAAGACGCATCCTGTATATAACCTAATAAAATAACGCAGGGTCAACGCAAAGCCTCGCCTCGCTTTGAAAAGAGAGGCTTACCAGTACTTTTTCCACACCAAATGAGCATAAGCTGCATCTGCTAATTTCTTATAGTCTGTGGTCGAACTGGTAAACTCTTTCACGTGCCTTTTCACCATTCACAATTATAACCAAAACTTTTTTTATACCTTCATCAATACACGATTTGACCCACTGACAGCGTCCTAAAAATAACAAAACCCTGTTTTTTTTTGGTTAACAAAGCAATTTTTTTTTACACGTAAAAGTCAAATAATCTGTAACAGTAAGGATTTGAGTAAAATTTAGAAACGGAGTAAATGCTCTTACGTAGCACCGTAGCCGTAAGTATTAAAATAGTCACCTGTCTTTTGTATGTTTTATAAAAATATATTGTTTACAACTCCCGGCCAAACTGTGCTTATTTTTAATCACTTTTTTAGTCGCTCGTTCTTTTAACCCACACTTGTTAAAAAGCACTATTTTAATTGCTCTATCGTTGTAAAACCTACCATTTTCACTAATTCTTTTGATTAATTTAATTTTATTAGAGAGTATTAATATTATAAGAAGTAAGCTAGAAGTCACAATTATAAGGTTTAAAATAGTACCCCCCGGGCACAAGATCTAAATATTTTGACCTGTGGGGGTACTAAATTTTTAAAAATTCATGCAGAAAAGACACAAAGTTATCGGATTATTTTCAATTATAATTGCATGTAAAGTACCAGTGAAAAACTACTTTTTTCTGAAAATATATCTTATTTTAGAAGAAAATGCTCGAAAACCAATATCTTTGACAGGTTTCAAAATAAAAAATGGTGAATACGCCAAAAATTTGGCACAGAATAGCTTCGTTACCAATATTTGAGGTGTAAAATCGCTTGCTGTTTTGCTGGACGCTTAGCCTTACTGGACCAGTATTTTCAGAGACGGTCGCAACTTTGTTTGAAAGGAGCCATTTAGGTTACTGTGTACGAAAAAGCAAATACTTACATTTAAAAGCAAGGACGGTTCAAGTCTCATGCTCATTATTTTTAACACGTTTTGAATGACAAAAATTGCTCAACTATAATTGGCGAAATATTTGAAAATTTTAGCCGCAAATTTTACAAGAACGTTACGTTTTGGTGAACTATTTTAAAAAAGGTGGGTTGAGTTAGCAGCTAAGGGAGGATCCTCTTGATCAATATATGTAAAATTATACCCAGTATATATAGTAAATAATGACTCGCCTTCGTAGAATATTAAAACTCGCCGAATCAGTTTAAACCTTTTTAAAGACCTTTCTTTTCTTAAAAGCCGATTATTATGAAAAATACGAGCTCAGGGAAAACGAACTCTTAGCTCTAACTTTCAAAATAAATTTCCAAAGAAAGAAAAAGTTGATCCCCGAAGTGAGGAAAAAAAACCCGGTGGGTCCCGGAAATAATAATAAGAGAAAAAGTTTTTTGTTGAGCGTAAGTTATTTGAGGTGGGCAAAAAGAGATTATTTCAGTTTATTAGATTGAAATAAATTTTTATTAAAAAAAACTTTAAGAACATGCTTTATTAAATGCACTCAAAAGTAGAAAATAATTTTTTAACTTTAGGTATCGTATATGGGTCACATCGACCTAAGAAAGAGTTGTATTACACTATAACCTAAGGACATTTTCAAAGGCTTGGCAAGCACGGCGGCTTCTTTAGACGAAAGTATCATGTTTATCACTGTTTATCATTCGAATAGAAGAAGAATTTAGTTATTCTTTTGTAGCTCTCTCTTTGTCACCGTAAAGTTAAAATTTTTAATTTGCGCCCATCGCTTTTATTATGGTATAGGAAAGATAAAAAATTATTTTCTACTTTTGAAAAAATTATTTTCTACTTTTGAAAAAATTATTTTCTACTTTTGAGTGCATTTAATAAAAGCTTGTTCTCTAAAAGTTTTTTTTCAGTAAAAATTTATTTTTAAATTTTTCCGCAATATTGAAAATCTGATCAAAAATTCATATCCCCTTTCCGAAAAACCCCTGTAGTACAACAACAAATTAAATCTTTTCCCCCTAATAATACCATATTATTGTATTGTCGCCGGAACTATAAAAGCATACCAAATTTTAACATACACCCTTAATTTTTAGATTTGTACCCTTAGTCGTCCATTTTGAATCCGCCATAATGAAATTTTCAAATCTGATATAAAATTCATAATCCCCCTCGTTAAAAACACCGGTATGCCAATTTTGATTGAAATTGAACAAACTAAATCTTTTTCCCCCTCCACTTCAATCGTTAGAGAGAGGTGGGTACCTGAGAATATCACATTATTGTATTTTCGCCGGAACTATAAACGCATACTAAATTTGAACACAATGGGATGTGGATAAGTCAGTCAGCAAAACATGACCGAAAATCGTGCATCTTGAATCCGTCATATTGAATTTTCAAAAGCTGATCAAATATTCGTACTCCTCATCCCCAAATGCCCCCGTATACCAATTTTGGTTGAAATCGGGAAAACTTAGGTGTTTTCCCCCCTCCACTCCCCTCGTAGGGGGGAGGGGTGCCTAATAATGACATATTAATGTATTGTCATCGGAACTATAAATGCATGACAAATTTGAAGGCAATCGGATGTGTATAAGTTCGTTAAAATGGGTTAGCAAAAGATGAACAAAAATCGTCCATCTTGAATCCGCCATATTGGATTTTCAAAATCTGATTAGAAATCTCTCATCCCCAAGTGCTCCAACAAACCAAATTTCAACGAAAACCAGCGTACTTTGACTGCACCCCCCTCCACCCCGTTCGAGTAGGGGGGAGCTGTCAATTTCATCACACTATATTCTTGTGTTGTCACCGTAAATATATAAGCATGCCAAAAAAGTTGGTCAAAATTAAGTTGCAAGATTCCACCCAAACAAACATACATAAAAGCTTGTAAAAAATACGCGGATCGGGGCCTTATTATTATACGCTTATCTTTATGAAAGGCGGAATCAGTTAGTACGTTTATATGCACCTAAAAGCGGTTTTAAATAAGGACGCTTATAAAAAAACGGTTTCTCCGAGGGCTTATACATCCTTCATTAAATGTCTTTAAAAAAAAAAAAAATGGCGCCAGCAGGCACGTATACACATCCATAAAATCTTTTTAAAAAATAAAAAAGAAAAAAAAAATTTTTTTAAGTGCTAATTTTGAATGCAATCAAATGATTAGATTAGCAATAATGATAAAAAAAAATTATAGCCTTTTCTTATGGCACATCCTTCATATCCAGAAGATCTTTAAATCATTATATTTAAAAAAGTTGGACAAAGTAGGACAAGATTCTTACAGGGATTGAAAGTAGAAAGACTATGCCTCATTTTTCTGTATATATACACAAGGAAGGACTTGAGAGGACTAAAACTTTAGTCAGTTTATTTTATGACATAAAAACAATAAATCATACAAACGTTATCTTTTTAAATTAATAAACGTAACTCGTTACACTTATCCTGAACTAAATATATTACTTATACAGGCTATCAACATATATTGTGCATTTTCATATCCAAAAATTGACATGCCGTAAGTCTTCTACACGAACGTACCTAAAAAATTGAGATTTAGACATTACGAAACACAATTAAAACATTTATTGTTTTTGTCACGTTTACTAGCCTTCCAAATTTTTAGGTAGTTTGAAATATATAGGACAAAATAAAATAATAATTTGTAAAATATCTTCCGATACTTTTTGAATTTTGTCATAGGGATGATATACACGGCAATGGAAGACGACCCGCGCCCTTTATTTAGAATGCACGCCTTTTTCCTAGCACATTGTATTCTAGTTACATTTAACGATTCTGATATGTTATAGGAATTTATCATACTTATATAGTAGGCAAACTGTTTAATGTTTGTTTTTGAGTGAGAGAAACAAGGTTCACTTCGTTTCTTGTTTTTTAATGTCTACGGTTGCGCCCCTGAAAAACTATAGTAATATTATAAGTGCTTTTACTGAAAAAAAAATTTAATTGAGATGTGTAACTAAAATTGTGTACAAGTTTACACAATTGGGTATAAAAAATACACATAACTTTGTGTAAAATATGTCTACAATAAAATGTTTTGCACAATTTGAGCAGCATAAATTCGGTTACAATTCTGTAACGAAGATAGAAGGTAATATTTTTAAAAAGTTTCACTTTTTTCCGTATTATTTGACCAGTTTTAAAATTTTCTAAAATCAATAACGGTACATTTTGACACCTTGTATCTGCCTACTAAACCACTTTGGTGGTCCTGACTAGAGCAACACCTGCTTAACTAAAAAGCCAGTTAACTCTTTTTCGATTTAGTATCCTTTAGCCTGCTATAGCGGTCATGTTGACACCCAACTGACAGAAAATCCATGTTTTACCTGTCAATTTGGTTATATAAATGGCGGCAATCTTTGGCTAAAGGGCACTGAAGAGATTAGAGTTAACTGGCTTTTGAGTTGAGAAACTCGATTTGGCAGTTGTTAGGGAAATGTTAACAACTCTTTTGTATGTTGGCAGTGATAGTTGCCAACTACAGACAATAAATAATTTTGTCACTGTCACATTTTGGATTAAACGTACACCAAAGTTTAAATTTGTTTACTTACATGCATTTTAAAAATGGAATATTGCGGTATAAGAAACTGTAAAAATAATAGCACCGACGACTTTATATTGTTCCATTTTCCAATGGAGAAAGAAACGCAAGAAAAATGGAAAATTAATAAAAATAGTCGAATTTGCGAGGTAAGTAAGATTAGTTAAATAACATATTTTTGGGTTTTATGACAACAATTAACAATTAAACAAACAATTAACAAAAATATAGATCAATAAGATTCTTTATATTTTACCTATTATTAACATTTTTAACATCTATCGGTTTTACATGCAAATATGAAAAAAACTAGCAAGAGAGGGCAATATGAGTTGCCCACCTCGGATAAAACAACAACTCTCAAATATATAGACGGACTCTAGTCCTAACTAGTTAATTGCTATAAAGAGTTCCAAATTCGATGCTCACCATGTGGATGTCCTAAGCGATAGGAGATACGAAAAGTCTTAAATTAGGGCAAAGTTGCGCAAAAAAAAACTTAAAAAAAAAATACGAAATCCGGGTTGTTCTAGAGATAGGCGAAGAAAACGAAATTTTCAATTTTTGTTTTTATTTTTTTGCGCCTTTAATTTTAAAGCTAACAAAAAAACGCTTTAAACTTTATGCAGGCATTTTTTTAAGATCTATCTAATGATGGGTCAGTTTTTGCAGTTTAGGTGTGACAGGAGCAATGTCAAGTTAACTTTTTCTTATGGACACGTGCTTTTTTTATGACGGTTGGTTTTGTTCATAAAATATGACAGATAATACTTTGCAACTTTATTTTGACAAGTCACCTGATGATTTGTGTTAATTGACCATCATCAGCCCAAATTTAATTTTTGCTTTTAACTGACTCAAGATATTTTGGAAACCCACTTGCTGTACCTTTTTTGATAGTTTTTTTTTGACGTTTTGTTTTAACAAAATAATTCTGCCCAATATTTTGAAAAAAAGTTTCTTTCTTGTTTTTAATTATTTAACTTTATAACTTATCTTATTAAAATTTTAATACTGTCATATGATTAAGTCAGTGAGTAGTATATATATATATATACAAGAATTTTAGAATTTAAAACAAAATAAAATGATAGCCCATTAGTTAAAGCAGGATGGACTGTTTCCAGGAGATTGGATGGGTTGGATTGAGAGAGATGTTTTACGCGATATTTCACTAATAAAAAATGTTCCAACGCAGAGTCATTTAGAGAAAAAAATAATCCCGCGTAAATAGTTCGAAATATGGCACTTATCCAACACCACCGCCTTAGACTTTGTACAGTTAGGGTGCTCGTCGAGGCAGTGAAAGCTATTAAAGTAAAAGTTTTAGAGGGTCACTAAAGGTGCATTTAGACTGTGGTGTAGTCGTCGTTGCATTGTAGCTGTAGTGAATTGTTTTCCATAGATAATGCAGAACAAGATATTTTACAGATAAATAGTTAACAATATTATTTGGTACACACCTTTTAATATAATTTACCTTGTTTAATGTTTTAAACAAATATTGGTGATAACAGACCCTCCTGCAAAATTCTTGAACATGTTAAAAGATCCACCTTACATATTTCTTTTGTATTAACCGAGAAAGTTCCGTTTTTTCTTAATATAAGTTCAAAAGTGCTTTAGTTTTAAAATTAGGGTTGATTGGGTATCAAAGATGGACAAAATAAAACTTAGGGAAGAAAAAAAGTGGTCATTTTGTATTTGCATACATACATACAGTCAATAGTGTGTTCAGTGATATTAGCGATAAATTAACAAGGTACTATAGTAGTTATATCTAATATGCTGATTAATCATTCTGGTTTATTATAATTGCGAAGAAATTAGGGCCTTTTTTCTTAGTTTTTTTTTCTTACTTTTAGCATTACTTCGCTTGCATGGACAAATTATATCAAATAATTTACCTTTTTAATCTTATATATTGCTTTAGTAATAACCTTTAGAAAAGTCATAGTACCGTATTAACAGCGGTGCACGATGGTTGTAGTGAAAAAGGCTCACACAGAGATAGGTAAATATTTTCGGCCGCGCATAAAAAAGATGGCGTGAACACACTAACTTTAAGCATGGGAGTTATTTCGTGGAAATGCAGACAGTCGATATTTTCCATAAATGAACAAAGTATTATATTTACTTATGTCCCTATCGCCTGACCAACCGAAGTTATTAATTAATAATAACCTACAATACACAAACTTTTTAAAAGTAACTTTTTTAAAGAACATTTTCCCTCTCAAATATTACTCTTATTACCCACTAGACATATTACTTTTATTACACACTAGACACCGCCGCGCCGCTTTGCCTGCGGTTTCACCAATTTTTCCCGTTTTTATTCCTTTAAATGCCATAACTTTTGTTTCCGTAAACCGGTTTTGATGAAATAAATGCCCAGGAACACAAGGAATGCAATAGTGAAAGTCCAATTAAAATTGGCTGGGCGGTCTTTGCGTGATGCTGGAACAAACAGACAGATAAAAATTGTAAAAATTGCATTTTTGGTATCTCGTTTGGCCAAACAGACATTTATTATATGTATAGATAAAGAACTAATTATGGTCAGGGGGATAAGTGGCCATTTTTAATCGAGCCCGGATTGTCTTATCATAGTAGATTTTATGGTGTCATATGAAAGCTGAGACTCCCCAGATTATGAATCCGCCGGATGACATCTCGAAAATGTTGAGCGTATTGAGATATTCAGCGCAAAATCCAAAAAAGCGGCCAATGACTAAATTTTATTTTTTGTGTAGAGACAAATTGATGGTGTTTGATATCAATGTATAGGTTTTCGAATACGAGGAGTTTCAAGCTTTTATCAAAAACTACCTAAAATGACATTTGACACATTTTTACAGCCATTAAGTACAGAAAAATTATTGAAAAAATATTTATTTTCATTTCCTTTACGAAAATGAATGACTTAATATCGTTTTATATGTTCTTTGATGTAAGAAACTTCTATCTGTTAACGAGAATTGCATTAAATGACATTGACAGCATGTAAAGCATAAACCAGGTATTAAAGGTAATATTTATATTCCTATCCGCTGATCAATTATTCTGGTTCGTTATAATTGCGAAGAAATTACGACACTTTTTGTAAGTGACAAAACCGCTTACTTTTAGCATTATTTCGTCGCTGCATGGACAAATTATTATATCAAATAATTTACGTTAATAGTTGGCCTAGCATTATTATTATTAACATCGGTTGGTAAGAGGATGGGAACATACGTAAATATACCTTGTTCATTTTATTTTATTGCAAAGATCGACTGTATGCTTTTTCACGAAATAACTCCCCATGCTTAACTTGGTGTGTTCATGCCATCTCTTTCATATGCGATCGAAAACATCTACCTATCTCTGTGTGAGTCTTTTTGCCCACGGCTGATACGGTACTATAACTTTTCTAAAGATTATTACTAGCAAAATATGGTATTAAAAATATAAATTATTTTATATAATTTGTCCATGCAAGCGACGAAATAATGCTAAAAGTAAGCGCTCTTCGTCACTTAGAAACATAGCACTAATTTCTTCGTAATTATAATAAACCAGTATGATTGATTAGCGGATATACCTTAATACCACTTACAATATATTGTTAATTTATTGCTTGTGTCATTGAACACACTATCGACTGTCTATATGTATGCACACACAATATTGCCACCTTTTTCTTTCCCAAGTTTAATTTTGTATTTCTTTGCTACCCTATCAACCTCAATTTTACAATTAAAGCATTTTTGAACTTAGACTATTTAAATATTAAGAGAAAACGGAACTTACTTGGTTAATAGCAAAGAAATAGGAAAGGTGAAACTTTTAACATATTCCAAAATTTAGCAGGAGGGTCTATTACCACCTATATTTGTTTAAAGCATTTAGTAAGTAAATTATATTAAAAAATGTGTACAAAAATATTGTTTCGTCTCTTTTCGTTATCACTTTAGTGGTAAGTTATCTTTTTTTTAGGGAATCGGAATAAAAAGGATATTTTTAGACTGGGTAGCGACACCTGTGCATCGAAGTTTAAATTGATGAGAATTAATGCAATAAATGGCAAAAATTCCTTTAAATTAAACTCAAGAGTAGTTATTTATAAAACTAAAATAAATGTGCTAATAAATTACACTTTTCCCAAAATCCTAAATTTTAATGCTAAATATTGAATAAGAAATTAATTAATTGAATTAAATTGTTTAGTAAGAAGTAAACACAAAACTTTAAAAAAGAACCGTCATTTTTATAGTGTCTTAAAAGCAAATGCAGTCCAAAATATCTTAAATAAATCAAAAACCAAAACTGAATTTCGGCTGATGATGGTCAATGAACACAAAACGGCAGGTGACTTTTCAACGCTTGTCAAAATAATATTGCAAAATATTATCTTTCATCCTTCATAAACAAAACGGCAGGAGAAAAAAAGCACGTACTCTTCATAAGAAAAAATTAATCGGCGAAACGCAGGGGAGCGGATGGGTAAATTTATATTCTTCTACAGCTGGTAATCAACGCATTTAACCAAGCCTACAAAAGCATTGGCCTAGAGGTCAATCTTGCCAAAACGCAAATTCTTTACTAACCAGAACCAGGTACGAATCCCCAAGCTCCAAACATTTCCATAAATGGCCATCATCTGCAAAACGTGGAACATTACCCATACCTTGGGAGCCACGTATCATCAAAGGCAACTATTGACGCAGAAACACAGCATCGCCTAAAATATGCTAGCGCAGCGCTCGGACGGCTTTCGGAGAGAGTCTTTAACAATCACGACATCAATGCGGAGACAAAGCTTCGTGTCTACAACATAATACCATCTCTAACATACGGATGCTAAACGTGGACCACCTACTGAAGACATATCAAACGACTAGAAAAATATCACCAAAGTTGTTTAAGACGAATACTGAGAATCAAATGGCAATACCGACGAACAAACATAAGTGTTTTACAAGAAGCCAGAACAACTAGTGTAGAAGCCCTTATCTTCAAGCACCAGCTTCGTTGGACTGGTCACGTTATCCGCATGCCCGAAAAACGTCTCCGAAAGCAGATATTTTATGGACAACTGAAGGAGGGAAAGAGAAATCAAGGAGGTCAACAAAAAAGTTACAAGGACGTTCTCAAAGGCAACGATAGGGCTTCATGGCGTCGAACAGTCCATAAGAATGGATGAACAACACCCGGCTGCTGCCGGAGACTGGGTGTGCCAGGACTGTGGAAGGGTGTGCGGCTCGAGAATTGGCTTACATAGCCATCAAAAAACGCACAACAGATAGCGACGATACAGAATAGAGGAAAATCATACTCGGTATCGAGTGATTGCCTATGATAATCATGATTCGTTGGGAAAATTTAATCTCTGGTTTGACTTGACGTATAACTTTTTTGGTTACTTTTTCTTTTTTGTTGTTTACTTTTTAAAGTGGGAATTTCTTGACCTTTTTTTGAGCTTTCTCTCTAAAATATCTAATAATTGCTCCATTTTAACTTCTGGAGTTGTCCTGCTTCGCGGATTGTATAAAAATTCCACAAAAGTAAGTATTTTCTGCAAAGAATAGATGAGGTATCCTAGGTTAATTTGTAGCCTAAATGTCTGCCTTTGTGTCAGAGCAAACGCATTTTAATATATTGTCTTTATTTTTAATTCTAAAACACTGGCTAGCGTAAATCACTCAAAGTTAAAAAAAAATGTAAGAAAATTATTGCCATGAAAACACCAATAAAAGACGTCATTTTGAAAAGCCGTTGTCAACTCCTTGTCTTAAAGCATAGAAAAAGTGACGTTTCCCCAACCGTTATGCCTTTTTAGCTATGAAACTGTCAATCGCATCGTTACCCCAAATTTTTTAGATTGGTTGGTTGGGATATCCATTCCCTATATGTTCTATTTTTCCTGGCGAAACGTGGAGAGGACAAACCTCTACCGGCCCAACAGCCCGAAAGACAACATATTATCACAAAAAATTAACTTGACAGCGCTCCTGTCTCACTGAAATATCAAATGTCAAAAACTAATCTGTCATCAGGTAGATCTTAAAAAAGTGTGTGTAGAAATTTTAAAGCGTTTTATAAATGAATTACTTATAGAATTATTTACCCTATTTATATCGAGCATATACGGAAAAAATACCTGTTATTTTCGCAGGTATATCAGTTTTCGTATCTCTCCCAGAATAACCCGAAAACAAGAAAATCGCCCGGGCCGCGCGGATGAGGCACCACAATCAAAACCTTCCTTAGGGAACCAGGCGCCTGTTGTATATAGCCCCCTCCCCGAAGTGCTGGGGAGGTGATTCTAGCCGGTTTACTCGTGTGAGAGGGAGGAAGATTCAATAGTGAACGATATAGTGAAATCCTTGAAAGCGTTATGCTGCCATCTGTACAGACTTTACATGAAAATAATGACTTCGTTTATCAGCAGGACAACTGTCGAGTACACACGGCTAATGTTGTTCGCCAATGGTTTCAAAATAATAATATAGAAACACTTCCTTGGCCAGCCAACAGCCCTGACCTTAACCCAATGGAAAATATATGGGGTCGATTCGTTTAAATAATATACCAAAGGAATTCGAGACCCCGAAATGCTGAAGAGTTAAGCGATGCTATTTATCGCGCATTAGATCAGCTCTCAGAAGACCATCAGTATTTTCAAAATTTAACCTTTTCAATGCCCAGACGTTTGCAGCTTGTAATAGATAAAAATGGCGATCCTATTAAATACTAAATTATTTATTTTAGTTCTTTTTTAAGTTCAATTCAATTCAATTCGTTTATTGGTTTATAAAAGAAATACATCCTTATAACCTTCACGTTCTGCCAAAGACAAATTTTTAAGTTTTAAGTTAAAATAATTAGTATTAAGTTTACCATCGTTTTTGTCCTAATCCAAGTTTCCTATTCGTCGAATTGTTTTCAATCCAGCGCTGTTTCCATCGTATTATTGTTATTTTATCAACTCCAAAATGGGTTACCGCCCTCTTTATAGAACAGCCTTTGTTCATTACTCGAGTGATAATTTGATATTGTTCCATACAGACTTTAGTAAAACATTATTTTTGCTGATTTTTTAGTATTATGCAAAATTTAATATAAAAGTAAGGTTGCCTTTAATTTAAGTAAAAAAATATTTTCAGTTTTAGAGACCTTTTTAAAACAATATGACAAATTGTCGTACTTTTGAAGCATTTTACTAGTAGTCTGTATATATTTCACACTTTTAGAAAGGTCAATTTTGTGACTGCATGTATGCGTATTTTTTTTAAATCGAGTGTACATGGGAATTGTCTGACCCCGATTACTACATTCATTTATTTATTCAGGCCACAAAATATTTTTAACTTGAACCATCCTGTATATATACGACTCAATTTTAATCTTAATTTACCTTATTACCGATCAAAGAATAAAGTACTAAAGTTTCCTTTCGGGTTCCAATAACCGAGTTATATCGGCATGGAAACGTCCAAAAAACGTTTTAAAAGCTATCGTAAATGTACCTTTAACCCTCATTATTAAGTCATACAGGGTGAAAACTTTAATTGGAATAAAATCGCGAGAGCCTCAGGATAAAATATGTCGGTCGATTAAGATTTTTTAAGGGTGAAACCTAATTCCCACTTAAGGTGCCGGAAAGGCCTTTTAAGAAGAAAAATGATAGAAAATTTTAAATTTTGAATAAACTTTTATAAAATTAAATTATTATTCTGATAAAATTTTTCAAAACATTTTTTTTTAGTTGTGGGTAGTTTTACCTCTTTAGGTAGGTTTAACGTTGATTTTAAGGAAGTTTTTAAGGTAATACGGTCAATTAAATTTTTATACACATTTTATAAAGAGCAGTACTCGACTCATTTTAACCTATTTAACCCTTATACAGTAAGCGAGAGAGAGAGAAATGGTTCGATTATAATAAGTTTTAAGAAAATGGAACTTGTCTCAAATACGTTATAAAGTTCTGTGCTTTTTTAGGGCACATATTTTTAAATATGTTTTCGAGCACTTGGTGGATTTACCAGCATGATCACACTTTTTCTAAATGGCACCGTACTTTAAAGTAAACAGAAGAAAAATCTCCATCAGATTTTAGATCATATTAGATTCAATTTTTCTTTTTTTCGAAACATTATAGTATTCATAACAATAGAGTGCTAACTAAGAATAGTTTTACAATAATTTTACAATAAAAATGCCTAAAATCATTTAGTTCAAAAAGTAAATTTATATGGCTCAAAAAAAAGAAGAAAAAAAAAATATTTAACAATTTACTATGCTTACATGCAAGCATAACAATAATAATAATAATAATATAGAAACACAAAAAAATTATAACTATACGATTATTTGAAATTTAATATATACAGAAAACAAAAACAGACAATTTTACCCTAATTCAGCTAAAGTACCATGTAACCAAACAAAATTTACATTTGTTCTTCAATCGCAGAAAAATTAAGTTTGGATAATTATTCAATTTAAACTGTTTATTACGCACATATCATTCGTTTAAGATAAATGATCTATTGATCAAGATTAAGACTTTAAGTCTTTTAGCCGATTTATAGTTAGAATTGTTTAGCACAAATCCAAGGTCATCAAACGAAGATAGGAAATTAATCTCTTCTTGTCTTACAAAACATTGGGCAATCAAAGGGAAGATGAGATAAGCTATCATTTTGGTTTTTATTGCAAATGTTACGTTTTTCTTTTGGATTCCAGCGATATGCCATACCCCGTTTCTTACTGAATCGTTTTTAAATTGTTTATAACGACCCTAAAATGGGTTTTAAAACGATAAACCGCTTTCTTAAATAGCTTTAAAATAAAGTCGATTTTAGTGCTTAAAACGATTTAAGTGGTGTGAAGACGACAACATTTTCAAACCGTCTTTATATAAAAGTGGTTTAAAAGGCCCGTATAAACAAAGTCACTGATATATACCTAGGACACCAAATTTGAAGGCAGTTAGATACTATGCTTACCACTCCTCCAGTCATTGGATTTCGATGCGTTTAAGATATTAAAGACAGAGCCTGAGGCTTGATTGGCCTTTTCATATACGACATGTCAGAGAAAAGACTACATGAAGTAAACATAACTACAAGATAAACATATCTGCCAACTTGTTTAATGGGTTTCCTTTTGTATAAGAAATCAGTATTGGACTTCCGAAAACCTCCTAATGAAAAGGCAACACCTATGTTTTTGAAACATTGTCAGTTAAAGAATTTAGATTAGCGTATTTTTCCAGAATTACAATTGTATGCCTTCAAAATATCAAAATATACGAGGTATTTAGTTAAAAAAAAAGTAAAATTTTACTTCTCAGCCTCTTTTGGTTTTGGAGATCTAAGAAGGTCTAAAACTTTTGGGACGTCCTGTATATGTACGATGCGTCGAGTTGCGGCGAAAAGTCATTGCGATTAATACGGCGTTATGAAAAATGTAGGCTTAAGTTTATAATTTAATGGGCGCTACTTTAAATTTTAAATAAATAAAAAATGAAAAAAAATCCGTTCATTAAACACCTCGCCGCTGGCACAGTTTAAACGCGAATAATTTCCCGGACTGAAGATAAATCGTGAAAAATTACGAAAAATTTAAATAAAATGCCCTATGGGTTTTTCCTGCGAAACTTCCAGGCTTTTCTTCTATTTTCTCTAGGTGTTTGCAACAGCACGTTGAACATTTAAAATACATTGTGCGTCTGTCCATCCCAGGTTTTCTAAAGTAAATGCAATATCAAAAAAAAAAATATTGGTTTTACAAGGGGAATTTTTAATGATATTTTCGATTTGTCGTAGTTTGCATCCCCCACGGAGGGGTAAAATGGTTCCCTGAAATTAAGATAGGGAACACGGGTATCACTGTGATATCTTATTTTAATGTTTCAATTGCCTTTACCATTTTCTAATATACAGGCTGTCCCAAACGAAACCTTCGAACACGTCGATGTGTTATTCAAGCGCGACACTTTTTGGCTATATTGAAATTTTCGTAGAACACACTCCTTTCCAGAGGTCGTTTTTACAACTAGAATCTAAATAAGGAGATTGGATCAAGTGATATAATTTTATATTAGTTTGTGGTACTTCTGACGATCCAATAATAACAAAATTTATTTTGTTATTCAGATAAATTAATTCATTGATTGACGTCAACTGTCAAAGAGCATTTTCAGTCTGAAGTTTAGTTTTTTGTTTCCTCTAGATGATTCCTGGCCATACTGATCACAGTATGGACAGGTCCGCATTCAGAAAATTTTCGATTCTGTTTAGTTAAATTTTGTCATGAGGCTTATATAGTCGGAATTCCGACTTACAACTCAGAATTCTGACTTTAAACTCGGAATTTCGAACTAGAAATCGGAATTCCGACTTTAAACTCGGAATTCCGACTTTAGACTCGGAATTCCGACTTTAGACTCAGAATTCCGACTTTAGACTCAGAATTCCGACTTTAAAGTCGGAATTCCGAGTTATAACTCGGAATTTGACCTTAAACACCCCAGAAAGTTGAGGAAGGGTCCAAAACTGTTTTTTTAATTCTTAAACAATGGGGAAAAAAATACATTTAGTAGTATTTTTTTTCTCTTAATCTTTATCTACTCGAGATAATTTTGTTTTGTTATAATCCGTTAAACTTATTTCGAAAAATGACAGATATAAAAAAAATATTTTTTTCCAAAATTTTTCCAATATATTATTTTTTTAATATATATTCTTTTAGTACTGTAAATGTGAAAAATCAGAGGGGCCAGTGTTATGAAAGTTACACTTTTGAAAAACAATAACATTTATAATATCACGGACTCTTCATAACCCATTTTTCTGGGTGTTTTTAAATTTTTTATCTTTTGTGGACCTTTTCTGGAAAACTTTCAGTGGGAAGGGGGTTAATAAAATTCATATTCATTATCAGAAATAGATGTAGATTGCCCGAATCGTATTGAGAATTCCAGTGTTCATTATATTAAATTATTTTCTTTATAAAGTTTAAAAGGGGGAAGTTTAATTTTTTTTATGTTTTTTTTTTAACTGGCGACCAAAATATTTTAAAAAAATCCTAGTATTAAAACACTTTCGATTTGGTTTCTCGTAAGCTATCTGCAAATTTCGTTTTTCCGGGGGAAAACTAATCTCTGGCAATTTAAAATTATCCCATAGGCGCTTGGTCGGTATCGCAGACCACTAAGACCTTCCAATAAGTTCCTGAATCCCTTACGTACCTTCTCTGAAAAACTGGCAGGAGAGGGTCTTTTTCTTTAATCGACTAATAACCTAGATTGCCCGAATTTGGGTCTCCAATCTGGATCTGTTTTGGTTTCGAAAATATTTAAAAAAAAAAAGTTGGGGGCCACAAGGACAACTATGGGCTCCATCAGATTTTTTTTGTACCTTTGGCAACAGTCGTATGCTATGACTTTCGATTATTTCAACCGTTTGTATTTGAAAAATTACGCTCATCCCCCCCCCCCGATTTGTTTTTTCGCGCGACAGCCCCATTATGGTTGGCAAAAATACACAGACTTTAATCCATTTCTTTCCGCCACTCGTTTGGAAAATATCGAATTTTTGAACTTTTTTTTTGGGGGTGTTTTCGACTTTTCTCAAGAAAAATTGGTTGGTTGGCCGCCAGTTTAAAAGCAAACATAAAAAAAATTACCACCCCCTCACCCCTTATAAACTTTATAAAATAAATTTTTAATATAATGAGGACTGGAATTCTCCATACGATTTGGGCAATCTACGACTATGTCTGATAATGAATATGATTTTTATTAACCTCCCCCCCCCACCGCCAAAAGATTAAAAATTTAAAAACATCCAGAAGAATAGGTTATGAAGATATTATAAAAATTATTATTATTCAAAAGTCTAACTTTCATAACACAAGCCTGTCATTTTTTCAAAATAACCTATATTTCACGGGTTATGAAAAAAAAATTATCTTGTGTAAATAAAGAGTAAGAGAATAATAAAAATACTATTGAATGTATTTTTTCTCCATTGAAAAGACTTTCATCGTTTTTGTTGTAAGTGTAACAGTTTAAGAATTAAAAAACAGTTTTGGACCCCCCCTCAACTTTTTGGGGTTTTTCCGAGTTATAACTCGAAATTCCGACTTTAAAGTCGGAATTCCGACTTTAAAGTCGGAATTCCGAGTTTTAAGTCGGTATTCCGAGTTCTAAGTCGGAATTTCGAATTTAAAGTTGGAATTCCGAGTTATAAAGCGGAATTTCGAGTTTAAAGTCGGTATTCCGAGTTCTAAGCCAAAATTCCGAGTTTAAAGTCGAAATTCCGAGTTTAAAGTCGGAATTTAAAGTCGGAATTCCGAGTTATAAGTCGGAATTCTGAGTTTAAAGTCGGAATTCCGAGTTGTAAGCCGGAATTCCGAGTTCAAAGTAGGAATTAAAATAAAAATTGCTTTGTGGCCCTTCTACGCTTTCGTACTTTTCTGGTTAATGCTATTATGTTACGGGCCACACCAAGATAACAAAAAAAATTATTACACACCTCTGGGTGGGGGCTTTTTTTACAGGGAAGTTTCAAAACTTGAAAAAAATAATTGTCATATGAACCAATTTCATCTCTTTTCTGATTAGTGCTATTATATAAGGGCCACAGGAAAATAACAAAAAAAATATTGGACACCTCTGGGTGGGGGCGTTTTTTACAGGGAGGCCCCAAAACTTGCACACATTCACACGACTGTTAAACAACTACTTCTCTGGCTAATGCCTCGACAGGTATTGAATTACAAACAGAACACCTGCCGCGTTTTGCTCACAGTTTAATCTCTGTCCTTACACCCACTGTGAAGAAAATTCAAAAAATATTCACGACAATTCAAGAATCTTCTCTTTCCTTGTTTTCCAGTTTACCAACTAGTGTTGATCTCGTTGGCTCTCATCAGGACAATGTAGGTTTCTCAGAAATGTCCGACTTCTTGTTTTGATTATCCGAAACACAATCCAGATTCCCTTTACAGTATAGGTCAAAAAATCCCGGCCTTAGGCATGAAACTAAACAAGTAGATTCATGAAGGTTGAGTTTTAACAAATACAAATTTAGCCCAATTCAATACCTGTCGAGGAATTATCGGGAGGAGTAATTGTTTAACAGTCGTCTGTATGTGTTTGGTAAATAGCACTTATCATAATAGAGAATAAATTATATATAGCAATAATTTTTTGCAAGTTTTAGGGCTTCCCTGTAAAAAACGCCACTACCAAGAGGTTTGTAATATTTTTTTGTTATCTTGGTGTGGCCCTTAATATAATAGCACAAATCAAAAAAGGGATGAAATGACTTCATATAGCAATTATTTTTTTGCAAGTTTTAAAGCCTCCCTGTAAAAAACGACTGGCCCTGAGGAGTCCAATATAAAAGAGATTAAATGAGTTCATATAGGTTCATATAGCGCCCCACCCCTATAGGTGTGCAATAATTTTTTTTATTATATTGGTGGGGCCCTGAACAAAATAGCACTAATCAGAAAAAAGATGAAATGACTTCATAGAGCTATTATTTTTTGCAAGTTTTGGGACCTCCCTGTAAAAAAAAGCCCCGACCTCGAGGCGTGCTATATTTTTTTTTGTTATTTCGGTGAGGACCTTAACATAATAGAACTAATTATAAAAGGCATTAAATGACTAACTTTTTGATGTATCATAAATATTTGGTAAAATATTAACTACTTGTAAACGCCCCGTCATAGGCGGGTACCGTTTGATTTTTTTAAGTCCTGAGGTAAGTAGATTGTTTTAAGATAATTTGCAGATGGGATGAAATGAGTTCATATAGCTATTATTTTTTGCAAGTTTCGGGGTCTCCCTGTAAAAAAAACCCACCTAGACGTCTGCCAATATTTTTTCTTGTTTTCTTTTGTATGTCTTTATCAAAACTATGTAAACCTTAAATGGGATGAAATGTTTAATTTTTGACTGCCACTCTCTCTATTTTGGATAATTCAACCCTTGACAAAATATGACATGCTGCGATACTGAGCAACACCGTCTCAACTAAATACTGAGATAAGTTAACAAATACAATATACCAGTGTCATGTCTATATGTGACACTTCAAAGACAAGGTGTATGATGGATTCAAGAAGGATATCAGCCATTTGCACCAACATATTTACTTATTTAGGGGTCACCTAGAATAAGGTGGCCTAGGTTAGAGAAAAGTTTCGTTTGTATTTAGAACTCGCCTAAACTACCTTAGGTGATCCCTAAATCTAGGGGCCCGTTTTTGGCCCCTAGCGCTCCCCTAACCTAAAACTAAACTAGATTTAGGTGCCACCTAATGCTAGGTTACCCCTAAGTATATTGGTGTAGATCTCGTTGGCTCTCATCAGGACAATGTAGGTTTCTCACAAATGTCCGACTTCTTGTTTTGATTATCCGAAACACAATCCAGATTCCCTTTACAGTATAGGTCAAAAAATCCCGGCCTTAGGTATGTAACTAAACAAGTAGATTCATGAAAGTTGAGTTTTAACAAATACAAATTTAGCCCAATTCAATACCTGTCGAGGAATTAGCGGGAGGAGTAATTGTTTAACAGTCGTCTGTATGTGTTTGGTAAATAGCACTTATTATAATAGAGAATAAATTATATATAGCAATAATTTTTTGCAAGCCAGGTTTGATGGTGAAATAGTGAAATCTCGTTTACTTAAAGAAATATCAAAGAAACAATTACACCGCTATTCTTGATTCCTCCTACTAAAAAATAAACATAATTTATATTTTTTTTGGAGACCCCTTTTAACATAAAATATTTCCTAATTTAGGAGGAAAAAACTTCGTTGGTTAGGGTGGTTGAGAAAGACTGACAGATTTCATACAAACGAGACTAAAAAGCTGAAAATAATTACTTCTTTTAAATAGGCTTTGAAAAATGTATAACTCTTGAACAAAAGCTGCTATGAATATAAAGCTTTTAGCTTGGGTACTATTTAATATTTCCTCATTTAGAACTACGTGGGTGAGTGGTGATTGAGGGGGTAAAAGAGAGTTAATATATTTCAAAAATTTATACTCAAAGTGATATTATATAGTATACAGCTTTCACCAGTTCCACCTTTTCGAAACAGAGCGGAGACGGGTCCCATGTAAGTAGGTATCTCCGATTTTGTTCAAAATTTTAAAAGTTACAAAGTTCACAGTTGCCTTGACATGAAGCAGTTTTAAGTCTGGTAATTTTCCTAGAAAATTTACAATTTTTCTTCCCCATGGCAATTGTTGAAAACAAATTTTACCAAGGATTCTAGACCAGTAAAAATATATACGGTGCTCTCTTTAAAAATTTAAAGTTAGGACCCTTTCTGTTAAATTAACAGAAAGTCAATTGACCTGTTAAAATGTATATTTAGGATTATATGTTACTTTGACTGTTAAAAATTTTGGGACAAACAAACAAACATATTTATAATGGATATAGATCTCGATATAGGTAGGTTTTATTAAATTAAAAAAAAAAAGAAGTGGGCGTCATCAGTGTACAAGAAAGACATCGTAAGTTTGACATGTTCAGGGCATAACGTAAGTCAAGGAAAACGGCTTTTGAAAATTGTAGGCCTGTATGACCATTTGATTTTACTCATTTTTACAAGCTTTTATTTAACTTGTAATGTACAATTGAAGTACGCCCGATTTCGCTGAAATTTGGGGTGTTGGGGCATTTGAGGATGGAGATAACGAATTTCTAATCAGATTTTGATAATTCAATATGGCGGATTCAAGATGGACGATTTTTGGTCATCTATTGCTAACCAATTTGGCATGCATTTTTAGTTCCGGTGACAATACAATGATATGTTTTTATTAGACATTCCTCTCCCCTACGAGGGGAATGGAGGGGGGAAGACACACCGATTTCAAACACAATTGATATACAGGGGGCTTTTGGAGATAAGGAATACGGATTTTTGATCAGATTTTGAAAATTCAATATGGCGGATTCAAGATGGACGATTTTTGGTCATCTATTGCTAACCAATTTGGCATGCATTTTTAGTTCCGGTGACAATACAATGATATGTTTTTATTAGACATTCCTCTCCCCTACGAGGGGAATGGAGGGGGGAAGACACACCGATTTCAAACACAATTGATATACAGGGGGCTTTTGGAGATAAGGAATACGGATTTTTGATCAGATTTTGAAAATTCAATATGGCGGATTCAAGATGGACGATTTTCGGTCATGTTTTGCTAACCAATTTTAACTAACTTATCCATATCCGATTGTGTTCAAATTAGGTATGCGTTTATAGTTCTGGTGAAAATACAATAATATAGTATTCTCAAGTACCCACCTCCCTGTAACGAGTGAAGTGAAGGGGGAAAAGATTTTGTTCGATTTTAATCAAAATTGGCATACAGGGGTTTTTAAGGAGGGGGATTATGAATTTTTGATCAGATTTGAACATTTCAATATGGCGGATGCAAAATGGACGATTAAGGGTACAAATCTAAAAATTAAGGGTGCGTGTTGAAATATGGTATGCGTTTATAGTTCCGGCGGCAAAACAATAATATGGTATTATTAGGTAAACAATTCCCTCTAACGAGGGAAGTGGTGGAAGGAAAAGATTTAGTTTGTTCGATTTAAATCTAAATTGACAAACGGGGGATTTTCGGGAAGGGGATATGAATTTTTGATCAGATTTGAAAAATGCAATATGGCGGATTCAAAATGGGCGATTTAAGGTACAAATCTAAAAATTAAAAAATTAATTTTTATTAAGAAAAACTTTTATTAAATGTACTCAAAAGTAGAAAATACTTTTTTATCTTTCTAAAACCATAATAAAAGCGATGGGAGCAAATTAAAAATTTTAACTTTACGGTGACAAAGAGGGAACTACAAAAGAAATTCTTGTTCTATTCGAATGATAAACATAATGCTTTCATCTAAAGATGCCTTTGAAAATGTCCTTAGGTTATAGAGTAATCCAACTGTTTCCTAGGTGCATGATTCGTCGATGTGACCGATCTACGATACCTAAAGGTAAAATATTTAATATGCGCCCATCGCTTTTATTATGGTTTAAGAAATATAAAAATTATTATCTACTTTTGAGTGCATTTAATAAAAACTTTTATTAAATGCTTTTTTTTTCGTTAAAAGCTTTTTTTAATAAAAATTTATTATCAAACAATTTCGAGAAAATCGGCTGGCTTGATATTTGTTTACAATTATCTTACGAATCAAGTGCAAACCAAAAGGGTGTTCATAAATTTTTCATTCATAAAAATGACATGTTCCGTTGAAAATGCCCCAGTTAACAAAGTTTCAGCTGGGTGTTAATCATTTAGGAAGGCTCCGTGATGTCTGGTGGACTAATACTTTTTTGTAAACCATCTAATTATGTGAGATTTTACTTCTCTGCCTCTTATTGGGAGACCCTGTATGTAGGTATATAGATACTTCAGCTCAACAAAAAACAGTTCCCTTAGTAGACAGTCGGGTAAAAACAGGGTTCGTATACAAAAAACATTTATTGAATTCTCCGGAAATAATTATTTTATTTCCTGATTATTTTATAAAAAAGCAACTTCTTTGTGACTGTATATTCCCAATAAATACAACGTGGTCTGGACGCTAGCGCATCTCTTACAATTTTTCGGAAGCCAGCAGGCGGCTAGACAGCTTGGCGCGCCGCGGCTTGTATACCGTGTGTGGTGCGAGTATATTACCTGTAATTTAAAAAAAAGTGTTGGACGCAACCGGGATTCGAATCTGCGCGTCCCGGGTAAGAGTCTGATACTCTACCACTACGCCACGAGCCTTTTATATCAAATCTCTCTTTTAACTTCAACCGTTGCAAACTCGCCGCGAGAAAGGGGTTGCGTAGAGCTGGAGCCTACGAAGCGACAACACGCTTAACACTGTCAGGCGTTTTTCAGCAACCTCGGAATGAATTCGAATTAGCGAGCGCCAAATACGTTCCGAAATACAGGACGATTTTAGCGACTGCATTGCAAGTGCCCGTACGTCCCGTCAGAAATCCGCCGGTATCACTTAGTGGCCGACTGTTTACCGTCACCTCCTGGTTTGCTGGGTTGTTTTTAAATTTGTGGTGACATTGCGGATTTTCCCTGACTTTGATTTTTTCTTGTCAAATTCCCTGACTTTTTTCGGTCTTGCCATCCTGAAAAACCCCGAAAAATATTAAAAAGTTTTATAAAAACCACAATTTAAATATATAGACGCACCATGTACTCATGTACTTCTCTTTTTATCGAGGTTCTACATTCTCTCTACGTTGTTGGATTACATGTTTTACTAGCTTTGCCTGCGGTTATTTCCCGGAATTTTATTAAAAATGTTTGCTATGTACTGGTCCAAGAATCCAAGGAATTCACTAGTAAAACTCCTAACAAAATCGATTTGATGGTTTCGGCGTGGTAATGGAACAAACACAGAGCAAAATTCTAAAAATTGGATTTTTGGTATTTATATTGTTTGGTTAAAAGTCAGAACCAAAAATTATTTAATGTACAGAATTGCTCTATCTAAAAATGTATTATAATACTAGCTATTTCCCGCGAATTCGTTTGCGTGTTTAAATTGTAAATTCCCCTCCCCCTCACCATATCTAGAATTGCCAGGTGTCCTGATTTTTCAGGACTGTCCCGTTTTAGGAACTATGTGTCCTGCGTCCTGGAAAGATCCTCTCCAGGACGCCAAATGTCCCGCAAAAGTCTCAACTAAAAAAATACGTTTTTTACAGTTGCTTGCTTACTTCCGGAAACCATGGCACAAAGCGTAAAGACCAATTGTTTTAATTTTTATAGAAATATGTTATCCTATTTAGAGTCAAAATATGACTTGTCCAACAAAAATTACATGACAAAATTTAAATTATTTTCATTGGAAAGCCCATTCGCTTTTGAAGATTTTTTTAATGTGGATTTAGATCAACTCTATGAAGATTTTTCTGTTTTGAAACTAATACTGCCAGAAATTTGCAAGAGTAGTAAATTACCAGGAAGATTTGCTTACAATAGTACAATCAATCAAGGAATCGCTAGATATTATTAGACAGAGCCTGCCGCTGGAGGGAGTAATGGAGTTGTTGGAGTGCTATAACTCTTATTTTCAGGTGGACGGTCTGTCAATGGGTTCATCGCTTTCGCCAGTGGTGGCCAATATTTACATGGAGTGGTTCGAATCACACACGTTTGATACCGCAACATGTAAACCTAAGCTCTGGCTAAGATATGTTGATGTTACTTTTATTATCTGGACCGGGAATGACCAACAACTTTCACAATTTCTTCACTATCTACATAACATAAGACCCACCATTAAATTCACAATGGAGTTGGAGTAAAATTGTCAAATCCCTTTTCTTGATGTCCTTGTCAAACGAGTAGAAAGCAACATCAAGACGACAGTCTATCGTAAACCCACTCACACAGGACATTATTTAAATCAAGGTTCAAATCATTCTGCTACAACCAAACGAGGCATAATAAGAACTTTGTATAACAGAGCCGTTCAAATTTGTAACAATTCTCATGACTTGTAAATCGAAATAAGAAACATTAAGAAGGATCTGCAGCAGAATGGTTACATATTTCTAAAATTCAACAAACAGGACAGAGATTCCATACATTAAAGGAGTATCAGAGAAAATTCGAAGAGTAGCGAACAACTTTAATATTATAACAGCTTTTAAATCTAGTAATACAATTCGAAGCTTTCTTAGTAAAATAAAACCGGAGAACAAACAAAATAAGGAATGCATTTACCAAGTGCCTTGTGACTGTGGTGAATCATACATAGGCGAAACAAAAAGACCACTACCTGGGCTTAAGGAACATCAGACGAATATCCAAAGAGGTGAAACAACGAAATCAGGAATCGCCGAACATGCATGGTCAAAACAACACCGTATGAAGTGCATAGAAGCACAAGGAGACACACTGGAAGAAAAGAAAATTCCTTGAAGCTGCCTTTATTGGGCAGAATCAGAGTATTTTCAGTAAACCAAGTGTTGAAATTTCAAATATTTGGAATCCCCTCCTTGGGCGGAGCCTTAACCTTCCCCGCTGAGTGATAAGTAAGTACGTAGCCTTAGGAATTGATTATACTTTGCACCAGAAGACGATCAGAGATTGTACCGATCGAAACGTCCTGTATAAATAAAACACAGTTAATTTCAAACACATCATTGTCCCAAACTTTCAAACAAATGCTCGCTGATGTTGAAGGTTGACAATGACCGGGGTTTTAAAAGTTTTTAATTTTTCTTGTGGAATTTTATAAACTACAACAAATTTGCACGCAAAGTCGTTGAATGGAGAAAAACTCCGGCAGATTAAACTCCCGTGCAGCGGAAAACTTTAACTTCAAACGATAAATAACGAATCTAATTGAGACGGTTGTTTTTTTTTCTTACGTTTTAATCTTTTTTCGTAGGGTAAAGGCTTTTGTAATTTTCCTCATAAGGCTGGTTACTTCAAAAATAACAAAGCATTTCTATATAATTGGTGTTGAGCATATACGGTAACCACAAACTAGGAAATTAATTTGTCCGAACCAAGTACAAGGTGACTTTTTACGTAATTACGTATTTCGCCATAACTTTTTTACCGTTTTTCTTAGAAAGATGAAAAAAGCCTAATTAATTGTTAGATTATTGTCCATTTTTTTTGTTCGACAAATTTTGAAAGCTTTTTTTTATGAATGACGTAGATCAATATGAATGATATCTTTAAATGGAACACTCTAAATTTTTTTTTCATTTTTAGGTTCTTAAAAAAATTTGGATTTGTTATTCATTCATAGTTTTTGAGATATTTGCACAAAAACTTCACAAATTAAAAATGAGGATTTGGTTGGAATTGGAATTCCTAAATTCTAAAATCAATTACTTTGTTTGTACGGACCTCTTACGGTTTAAATATGTTCTCGCATAAACACCACTAAAACCGTTTTTACCACTAAATCGATTTTATTTTAAAATGATTTATTGCTTTAAAACCCATTTTAGGGTCGTACATTTTAGCGCATTTCTTCCAATCTAAAGAAATACTCAATTAGAAAAATCTGTTGTTAACTATGTTGTTTTATTTCTTTTTTTAAACTGACATATTTAATGACATTTAATGAATGACATATAAGCACTCGGAAAAAGAGATTTTATTTAAAACCGTCCTTATATAAAAGCGCTTTTAGGTGCGTATAAACGTAGTGAGTGATAACTAAGTAAGTATAAGTGTTTACAGATAAAGTTGTTAAAAAATCACTAATCCTGAAACTTGAAAATTACAGCGCCAACTTTAAATTTTTATAAATAAATTGTCAAAATTTTTGTGCAAATATCTCGAAAAATATCAAGAGCAGAGAAAAGCATGTGAACTGTAAGATGTTCAAAAAATGGCGCCAATTTTTTTTTTTTATTTTTGTAATTTTTTGTTTGTTGACAGACAGACATACACCATGACAAAATTTTTTATTTAGGTCTTTTTTGACCCTAATAACTTATTTTTAGCGGAAATAAAAAAACTTTCTTTTGGACGATCCGAATGGCCTTCATGTAGTGGCGGCTTTAGGATTCGGGGGGGGGGGGGCGCATCAGTTTCAACTAACTTTCCTCTCTCCCGAAAGTAAAATCTATACATATCGTAAGTATAAAAAAAACATTATTCTAAACGACCAACATTTTTTATGAATATTCATGAATTTAAGCTTAATGATTGGGACAGCTTTATAATAGTTGGTATTGGCAAGGCGCGAAAGAAATAATATTATTACCTTTACTTGACAAAAACGCCGTACCAATCAAATAGTATGTTTTCACATCGTGCTCAATACGTATTGAAAAGATTGTCTTATTTTTCTTTCGTAGAGCATGTTCTCTGTTTTGACAAAGAGCGTGATATATGAAAGAACAAGATAGTTTAATAGTTTAAAGTGCAAATAAGGAAGCCGGCGCGTGGCGACTGTCGCATGGTAGCCTACAAGAGCTGATACACATAGTAGGCTAGGTGTTTTGGTGACCGTAGAAATTTATTCAAAAGTCCTCAGATCTTCGTTTTTGTATTCAGGCAATACAACGAAAATGTTATAGCTATTTATGTATCTAGGTCATAAAGGAGGCGTTTAACGCGCGCGGGGTGAAAATAAAAACACGAGCCGACAGGCGAGGGTTTTTACACGCTGAGGGTGTTAAACGCATTTTTTGACTGAGATACATACAATGTTTTATGCACAACCGCATGATTTTTCGAAAAAAAATATTTTAAATATTTTTTTTTTGGTGGCAAAATCCCTCTAATATTTTGACAATAGATAAATCACCAGTTGACAAATAGTTAAGTATTCGAAAGTGACCTGTTGTATGGTTATTTCTGTCATTCTCAATCAAGCAATCTGAGAAACAAACAGTTGCTTGTCATTAGTAACCATATCAACAAAGTCATCATTTTTTCTTGTAAAATATTATGGAATTTGAAGAAAAAGTAATCCCTAGAGATAAACTGGAGACCGCTGAAGAGGCAAAGATGAATCTTTTGCCGGCCAAATCAAGAAAACTATACGAAAAAACCTATAAAGATTATGTTTTGTGGTGTACTATTATTGTATTGTATTGTATTATTTTGTTGTTGTTATATTGTTGTGTTCGTTTAATAAAAATTATTGTGCATTTTTCGTCTACAAATACAAAAAAAGAGTATTACAAAAAACTATAGAATGATTGCTTTTCATAAATAATTAAAGCCCCTAAATTTAACACATGCGGGCCTTAAAATAAGTTTTAACGCCCGCTGGCGGTAAAGTACTGTTTTAACGCCTACGGGCGTTAAAGTGCTTTATTACGCCCTAAAATGCGGGCGTTAAGACGCACTTTAACGTCCGGTTGTGCATAAAATAAATTATGGCCCAACAGCTTCTTTGATAAAAATATGTAATGTAATCAAATATTTCGATTCTAAAAGTTTGGGGGGGGGGGGCACGTGGTACATTTTTTTTCTATATATACATTATCTATCAAATTTGACATTTTATGAAAATCCATAGTTGCGCATCCTGTTGAAACTATATTTTTCACTCTTTCTTGCCAAACTTTTTTGTACGCCAATGTACCTGATTTCAATTATCCTGAAAGCCTCGTCTTTTCAGTGTTCAAAGAGATATCGTTTGCTAATTTTTTTTTTAACATATTTACTAACATTTTATCTATTTTACACAGGTTTAAAAAAAGCACTTGTTTCTTTGAGCAAAGCTTTTATAGTTCTTGTCCGATTTTGACGAGCGGTACCTTTTTGTATACAGAAAAGCCTTGGCTTTCCAGATAACTAAAATAATGAAAAAGGTACATTGGTGTACAAAAAAGTTTGGCAAGAATGCGTGAAAAATCTAATCTAAATTTGAAAAGCATGCGCCATTACGGATTTATATGTATAGGCCAAAGCCTTAGCTTACCGCAAAGCTCAAAATCTAAAGAATCGGGCGAGATTTAACAAATCTCTAGTAGAACAAAAACAAGAGGTTTTTTGACCTAAGTTTTACAAAAGGTTAAAACACCACTTACTTTGTTGGCGTTGAGCTTTACTTCTTGTCCAATTTTTAGAAGTGATACCTCACTGTGCACGATAAAGACGGTTCTTTATGACAAATGTCTAAAATCGAGTACAGTGGCGCACATAAAATTTTGTCAGGGCGTATTAAAAATGGGGAAATTTAAAAATCATACGACATCTTGGATTTTAACGAAATGTCAATTGTGACAAAATTTTCATATAGTCTTAAGCTTTAGTTTCTCGCAGAAGCTAAAATAACAAAAATCAAACTTACGGAAACAAAACTATAGCCGAAAAAAAATGTACGGTTTTTTTTTGGCACACCTTATATAAAAGGTTTTCCATTTTTTAAAAATCATCGTCACGTTATACCTAGTGACAGCTGTCAAAAAAAATGTCAAAATTAAGTTTCTGTTTCGTCTTTCTATAAACTGTAAAAAAGTTTTGGCAAGTTATGTATATAAAAAATCACCCTGAACAAGAACAGGACAGGTTATTTAGTAAATGTGTTTTTTGCAGGATTCAGCGACCCCTACTGCATGCTGGGCATTCAACCAATGGCTGTCCCCTCGTCACCCAACCCCCTTACCCCCAATCGTACTCTGTCGGACGTCTGTCCCCAAGGGGTGCTGGGGGATCTGAATCACAGCCCGTCCGCTGGGGAAAAGCTCAGGAAACATCACAGTTTTAAGTTGAGTTTTAAAAGGTGGGTAAAAAGAAAACGAAAAGAAGCCGCTTAAGGACTAGGCTCGTGGGGGTTCTAAAATAGAAAAACAGAGGCGTCACGAGATGGCAAAAAATATTTTGAAAAGTTGCTACTACTTTTTCGATGGCCTGTCAGGTTTCTCACAAAAAACGTGTGTATTTTAGGTAAAAACCTCAATTCAATCCAATTTAGTACTTTTTTTCTTAAAGTTCATAGAGCTACCTTACTTTAAAAAATATACAAATACAAAGAAAATTAGGTTTGGTTTATTTTTTTACATTTACAGTTCTATTGTTATTAGAAATAAATTCCATAACAAGTTCTACAGTTAACAATTTGTGCTGAATAAATTTAGGAAAAGGAATAATTGTAATACAAAAATAAAATGTAAATTTTTCGACACCCTAACTGAAAACCTAAATTAAAAAGTAAGTATTTAGCAGAGCAGAATAAAAGTATCTATATACCAGAACAATAATATATATATATATATACAGGGCGTTTCACAACTTATGTTATAAACTTTAAGAGCGTATTAAGTGACCTGCAAGAAACACAAAAATTATGTAAAAAAACGATTACGCCATTTCCAAAAGCCTCTTCAAAAATGTTTAAATTAGGAAACATTTTTCCAAGACATGATCCGAGTATAACCAACCAACGAGTAGCGACAGCACCTGTCGGCACCTTTGATGTTTGGGGGACCATTTTTCGCAAGCGATATGAGTGGAATTCCAACCATTTTATTGCTCAACTTATGATTGGTGGTCGAAAAAACGACTTAAATGACTAACCAACAGGTTCACTCAACATTAATGAAATTAATAGTCGGAGGTTTTTTCAAACCTATAAGAAGATTTTTGGTGATTTTGTTCTAATTTTTTTTCACCCTTAGGCATGACTCCGGGGACCACCAAACCAATATAACATTTTTCGCTGTCGCGACCCCTAAATCCTAAAAAAATTTTAGGACGTCGCGACGCCTAACGTAGGCCGTCGCCGAAAAAACTGATATTCATTTGGTGGTGTTTGAAGACATACCTAAGTGTGTACCGAGTTAAAACAAAATCACCAAAAATCTTCCTATACATTGGAAAAAAGATATAAAAAACCCCAGACTATAAAATATTTTGTAAATAGGGTACTTATGTTATTACTAATTATTACAATTAAGGTACGTATGTTTGGGGACAGAGTGTTTCACTAGTTTTTCCCATGCATTTTGATTATTAATTTTCATCTTAAAGAAAATAATTTAAGAAGCCTTAGAATCGGCAATTTTTTTTTCGTTTTAGTTACAGCAAGAAGTAGATTTTGACATTTACCATATAGGTTTTTGGAAGAAAGGGTGACCCCCCAGAGTCGATTTCTGGCTACGCCACTAGTTCAACAACTTTAAATTTCGGAGTTTTTTAATTGTAATCAATCAATACAAAAAAATGAGTTCCAATTCACCTAATTACCATTTATTATCTTTAGGAAATGCAAACATAAATTTTCCATCAATTTTCGTTGTTGAACAACCACGGTATGCACAAGCATAAGCCATTATATTTCAAAATCAAAAAAAGTTACGAGTCGCTTTAAATCAAACCAGAGATAAACTCACTATACTCATGAAAGAGAAACACTTTACATAATTACCTTACACCTCTAATAAAACTACTGGTAGTAATTAATCCCAACCCATAAAATTTCACTAATTTTCTGTCCTTTCAAATAAAAAAAGTACTTATAATAATCCTAATGACCGTTACACAAGGAACTCTGCCTTAAAATAAACTAGTAAGAAAGAAATCAATAATAAGAACAAATATTATAGAATCATACATAAAATAAATTAATTAACAAAACCTAAGGAGGAGGCACATTTCTTATGGGAACTGGATCCCCGTGGATTTTAACCAAATTTTAGTATGTTGTTGGGACAGTCCTAGAAAGCATTTTGTCTTGTGGGCACAAGTTCAGGGTGAGACAATAAAATCTGTCAAAGTTAAAAAATGTGATTTTTCCAGAACGCCTATGATGTCCAATTGAATTGGAAAAACAACCGATTCTTAGTAAAATGGCAACGCTGATTACAAAAATTACATTTATTTTGACATATGTGAAATCCTGTCAAAATGGCGGCAACAACGAAGCGCAAATGACAAGTTAGTTTTAAAATAGCTCTATCATCGACACTATATCTAAAACAAAAACCTAGAGTGAAACAGAAATGACAGATATCTCAACTTTCATGTACCTTTATAATAATACAATACAAAAATAATACAATTAAAAATAAATTAAAAGAATAAAATTAATTAAAATAAAAAAACAAATAAGTATTTTTCCACTGGACCGTTTTTTTACCTACATACTTCACGCTGTTTTTGTTTTGGCACAATAAAATAAATTGTCTTGAAGATAATCTCCCTAATTTTTGCATTCTTTTTTTTGGTAAAAAACTGAATATTGGCGTGAATATCTGTGATTTTTTTATTTATTTATGTTTGAAAGTTAGACATCGCTATATTTTGACATCTTATATTCTTGTATATTATTGTTGTTTTGTCATATGTCAATAAGTTCAATTAAATCGTCATTTAAGGTGTCAGTAATAAGTGATTTGGAGTGACACAAGCGTTTTCCGTTTTCCTAGCTGTCCTTTTTTCTTGGATAATTTTAGGTACACCTTCCTTTATTTTTTGGTGTTTTTTTCATATAAGAAGGTGGGTACGTATTTGACATATGAATAGATGACATAGGTATATGACAATGCGATTAGACGAGCAGACGAGCTCTTTAGATTTGAACACTTATATTTTCTTATTGCTACTTTATGCGATAATAATCTTTACTTATTTATTCGTAGCTCGACAATGGTCAATTGCTATATCTGCAATATTTTGCAAAATAATTTGAATGACACAAGACGCACTGTTCGGCAAAATCATGACCCTGATGAAAACTTTTCTAGCGGCGGCTGTATGTCTTGCCGCCAGGATTTGCCATATGTCAAAATAAAAGTGAATGACAGTTGAGATGTCTGTCATTTCAGTTTCACTTCAAAGTTTCAGAAATAATTCATTATGTACATTACATTGTTGCAGTAATTTTGACAGGATTTGAGTATGTCAAAATGAATGTAATTTTTGCAATCAGCGAGCTCGATTTAGTAAGGTTAGAGTACCCACTCGTAAATACCGTTGATATATGCGGTAGTACTCTTGTCAAAGGTAAATGACAGCTGAGATATCTGTCATTTAATTTTAGGGAAATTATTGATGATGAGGCTATTTCGGAAATAATTCTTTATTTACATTACATTGTTGCCGCCATTTTGACAGGATTTGACATATGTCAAAATAAATGTAATTTTTGTAATCAGCGTTGTTATTTTACTAGTAGTAGTAGTAGTAGTAGTAAGGGGGCGGACCGCAGGCCTGGCCACTAGACCTCTTCATGGGCCCTTTCTGCCATACCCCGTCTCGCACCCTTATCCTCCCACTCTCTCTACATTTCTTGCTTCTCTCTCTCCGGGCCTTCCCGCCTTCGTTACGAAGGACAGCACGTCAGCCCATCTTAGAGAGTGTAGCTTCTCCTCTTCTATTGTGGGGGCACCCCACGTCTGCTGCCTCAATCTGGCGTACCCGTCACACTCTCCTATCAGGGGCACCGCTGATTCCTCTCCAACTACTGGCATCTTTAGGAGAGGCAACTCTTTTGTTACCAGTTCCTCGATTGCCAGATGACCCACTTTTTCCCCTCTGCCCTTCCATAGGGCCTTGTCTCTCAGTCGTAGGTGCGTCGCCATCGCTTCCTTCTTGATCCAAGTTGGAAGCGAGGGGAGACCTAAGATGGTTTCCAGGGCTCTAATGGGGGTAGTCCTCATTGCGCCTGTTATTCCCCTGCAGAAGAGCCCCTGCAGGCTCATGAGCTTTCTGGAAGTGGTCAGGTTTTCTACTACAGGCCACCATACCACTGACCCATATTGGATTCTTGATCGTATGATGGCCTTGTACAACCAGTATAGGTTCTTGGGGGTGATACCCCATGTTCGACCGACCACTCGGCGCAACTGCCACATTGTTGCCTAGACTTTTTCAGTCATTTTGGCAACATGCTGCCTCCACGTGAGTCCCTTGTCCAGTGTGACTCCCAGATACTTAAGCTCTGATACTAAAGTTATGGGTCTGCCGTACATTATGGGAGCTCTGAAATCCTCTAGTTTCCTTTTTTCTGGTGAAGAGGCTCATTTCAGTTTTTGCAGGATTAACCGATAAGCCATTCTGTCTGCACCAGTCTTCTATGATTCTGATCGCCTTTTGCATTCTTTCGCAGACAGTGGCGAGGAAGCGGTCAGCGACCTTCACCACGCCGTCGTCTGCTTGCGCGTCGAATCCTTCCTATGTTAGGCACCACAGATAAGGAGAAAGGCAGCTGCCTTGAGGACAGCCCCCCGTCTCATCCACCTTGACCTTGGACTCGCCCAATCTTGCATGTGCTTCCCTCTCTGTTAACGCAGACTTTACCCATTCGGTCAGACGTGCTTAAGCTACTCTTTCCTGAAGGGCAGATATTATTATCTGCGTTCTTGCCTTGTCAAAGGCTCCTTTCACGTCAAAGAATACCATAAGTGCGTACTCCTTGTACTGGAGGGCCTTTTCTGCCTTGTGCACTACTGCATGAAGAGCCGATTCCATTGATCTGCCCTCTCTGTATGCGTGCTGGTCCTTGTGGAATGGTCTGTTGGCCAGTATTCCCTCTAGAAGGTACCTGTCCACCGTCTTCTCCAGTGCCTTCATCATAAATGACGTGAGACTTATAGGTCTGAAAGATTTAGCCGTGGTGTAGTCCTTCTTTCCCGGTTTGGGAATAAAGACCACATTGGCTCTCCTCCATGTAGTTGGAACGTATCCCAGAGCTACGCTGGCACTAAACTCGTGTGAGGAAGTAGCGCCTCCAGGCCTCGCTGAAGCAGTGCCAAGAAAATCCCATCTGAACCTGGTGACTTGTACGGACTGAACTCGTTTATTGCCCAGGATATTGTATCATCCGTGATTACGCGATCTGCCAGCCCCCAATTCGGCGTTGCCTCCTCGTCAGGTGTAGGTGGCATCCGCTCGTCGTGCGGATCTCCATCCCCCGGAAAATGTACCTCCAAGAGATGTCTCAGTGAGATTTTTAAGAGTCTAGAGCCTCTCTAGTCTCTAGCCTCCTTGTAATCATCCTAAGTTGCCTCGTCTCTTCTTGCCATCGCCTTATTGAGGGCCTGCTTGGTTTTTCTGCGAAGTCTGTCGATCTTGCTATTCCACCAAGGTACCCTCCGTAAAGGCTCGGGCTTTAGGGGACATGCCTCTTCGAAGCTGGCCAAGATTGCCTGCTCCAGATTTGTCACCTCTTCTTCTAGACTCTTCTTCGTGGTTATGTCAGCTCCTACAGTTCCCTTCCTTCGATCTAGTTCCGCTTGGTAGCTTTCCCAGTTAATGGATCGTGGATTCCTTCGGAGTTTCTGGCACGTTTCCTCGGTTCTCACCCCGAATCCGATCATACGATAATCGGAAGTGATGACCTCCTTGGTAACTCTCCAATCGACGATGTCTTGAAGTAAGTCTCTTGAGACCAACGTTATATCAATAACTTCCTCCCGGTCCTTATTAACAAACGTGGGCTCCCTACCTCTGTTCGCGATTTCCAGTTTTGTCGTGGTTAGAAACTCGTAAAGGGCTTCACCCCTTGGATTGATGTCACTGCTACCCCACACTACGTGGTGGAAGTTCGCGTCACATCCAATAATCACCGGCAATCGTTTTTCCTCCGCAAATGCTATGACCTGCGCTAATTCCTCTGAAGGAGGTGGATGTTCGCTATCGTATGGAAGATACGCGCTACAAACTACAACCTTAATCCTATTGTCTCTTACCTTGACTTCCAAGAGCGCTGCCGCCACGTCTCGTGTCCTCAGTGGCGGTAATGCTACCGCAGTGAGGTCCCTCGATATTAGGATACAGCTTCTTGTTGGTTCTTCCTCATTATCTGTGTCTTCTCCGGCTATGAGGTTGTAGCCGGTGCTGCCTAGTCCCCCTACTTTTCTTCCTATAACATAGGGTTCTTGTATTAAAACAATCTGCGGGGCATTATTGCCAGCCATCGCTCCGACTAACTCAGAAGTCGGACCGAGACTTTTATGCAAATTGATTTGACTTACCCGTATCGCCGCCATGTCGGGGATGTCATGGAGCGCAGGGAACCCCCTACTCTGACCCCTTGGGGGCAGGTGGACCCTTCCTCGCACCCTTTCCAGGCCGACGGGCGGCCGCGCTGTACGAGCGTGACCTCGACACCGCGAGGGTCACAAACTCGAAGCACAGACGCCAGTCGACTCTGTCCAGGTACTGGATCGTGTCCACGCCCACCATAAAAGTCAGACGCCTGCCTCCCGGTCCTCCCGTCGTCTCCAGATGCCTCCACTGTCCAATGTCCAGCGGCTGGTTCTGGAGCGCCAGGAATTCCAGTAATCTGGCGAGTCTACCTCTTCTTTTGATCAGATCCAGAATCCGATCCTCTCCGGCCAGGGTGCCTGATCAGCCCTTATTGGGCTGAAGAGGCTGCCCCCAATCGTGACGACCTGGTCCAATAACCAGTCTCTGGTGGCCTCTGATTCCGCTGTGAACAGCATCCAGCCTGGTTCAACCAAGCCGGAGTTTTTGAAGCGAAGCTCGTGGCCGCCCGGCGTCCTCATCGCCCCGGGCATCGCTCCAAGCAGCTCACGGCGTATCTCGGCCACCTCTGCCTCTTCGATTTTGCCGTTTGCTAAGAATCGGTTGTTTTTCCAATTCAATTGGACATCATAGGCGTTCTAGAAAAATCACATTTTTTAACTTTGACAACTATTATGGGCTCACTCTGTACATATCGGAACTTGTGCCCATGAGACAAAATGCTTTCTAGGACTGTCCCAACAACATACTAAAATTTCGTTGAAATTCACGGGGATCCAGTTCCCATAAGAAATGTGCCTCCTCCTTTAAACCTATTAGTGCTGGAAAATAAAAAAAGTCATCAACTCACGGACAAAATAGAGGAGATTTTATTGCACGGTCTCTTAAATAAACACGGTCTAGTATTTTTTTTACTCCGCCCACCTGATGACGACACAAAGCTGCTTTCTTTATTGATTTTTGTTATTGACATTTGGGGTTATGTTATTTTTGCAGAAGTTTTTGTAATAAAAATTGTATTTGTTCAACATTTCTTTTCCTTATTTGGTCCAAATTAATTACCCAACGATATCATTTACATTATTGTTGTCGTAAGTAGCTGCATTTATGCATTATTTTAGTGAAAAGGCTCCATCATCAATGAAAAATTTACTTTCTTGACGGAATCTATTACCAACTATTGATCTTAATTTCTATTTACTGCAAGATCAACTGATGCAGGCCAAAAATAAATTTTGTTTACTTGTTTAGTAAAAGTCATAATACACGATAAAAGCAACAAATAGCCTGGGCATCAATCATTTTAACAAAAAAAAAAAAGAAAAATCCGAAAATTTAATTTAATTTGTCAAGCCTTCTTACAGTTTTTAAATGGCCGACAAAAATCAGCTGCTATCTTTGTGTCGTCCACAGGTCGAAGAGTGGGGCAAAATTACTAGACCGTCTAGGAACCGTTATTTTAGTGAACCGAGTATTGATCTTTATTTGCCACAAGGCCACCAGAAAGTGTACCCAAGCTGTCGCTACTCTGTGGTTTGTTATGCTCTGACATGACTATACCACTAAAAGTATACAAATGATTCATTGAAATATCACACATATAAAGTGACAAAAACACTTCCCCCCGTTGAATATTCTCATAAGTAAATAAAGAGTTCAAATAATTTTTTTAAATCGAATACCCAATATATTTTTCCATTTTTAAATTTTTCAAAAAATTAGCTTTACAAAAATACTTTAAAAAAAACACTATTGTAGTTTCTGAGATATTTGTAGTTACATTACAACGACCATCTGATCATTGCCTTCAATCGTTTGTTTTTCAAGACTACTAGATTTTTAAGTTTATATTCTTAAAATAAAGAAATATATTCATTGCCCACTTGGTAGCTTGATCAGTTGGTCATTTTCAATATATTTTCATTTTGACAATTGTTAAAACTTAAACGCAAATATCTCAGGAACTACAAAAGATATTAAAATAGTGTTTGATATTTTTGTAAAGCTAATTTTTGTAAAAATTCAAAAATGCAAAAATATACAGGGAGTTCTATTTAAAAAAATTGTCTTTATTGCCACACACTGTATGCGAAGGGCAACAAAAAAAAAGTTTGAAATTAACTCTGTGTTTCGGACTTCCATTGTCTATATTTTATTTATACACGACGTTTCGATCAGAGATTGTACTGATCGAAACGTCGTGTATAAATAAAATATAGACAATGGAAGTCCGAAACACAGAGTTAATTTCAAACACATCATTGTCTGAAACTTTCAAAAAAAAAGTTGTTATAGCGCTTAAGTTCGTTGCAATTTGCCAAGAAATTTTTTAATTTAGACCTACCCTTTATTTTCAATAATAAAAAAGATACTGAATGTTCCAGTTATAAACAAACACCCTCTACAGTCGAAGGCGAAGAAAATGTTTTAGCATATTTTTGGATATTTTTTTGAGACACTCCGACCGGTATTAGAAATCACATTTTTCATGTTTATACATAAGTTGTGAAACACCCTGTATACAGGACAGCCCACTCATTTCTTAGAAATTCCCTATGGATAATAAGGTTTCAAAAATTATTAAGAGCATTTGTATTGGTTATTTTTGTAGGAGAGACGGTGGAAGAGTCCGGGAGCACAGAGACAGTTTGGGAGGGGCGTTACCTGCCAAATTCATAAGAGCCACTTCTGTCAAGTCGCACACATTGAATCCAAAATGGAACGAAAAATTTCGATTGTAAGTAATATTTCGCCAGGGGGGGGTGGACTTAACCCCACCCCCCAGAGGGTTACACCCAATCTACAATAAATTAATCCTGCAGGGGCGACACGACGGGAGCGCCAGTTGACAGTTTACTCCGGTTTGTCACGTGTTGCGTGACGTCTCAAATTTCAAAAATTTAGCCTGTGGTGCTGTGATGACATTAATTGTTACAACTTTAATTTAATTTTAAGCAATTTTTATCAGCAGCATACAAAACGTTTATTACATGGTATTTTATTATAATTTTTCGCGCAAGTCGTTAATTCAAATAAATCAGAAAAAAAGAGGGAAGGTTTATTTTGATACTAGGGCGTTGCGCGAGACCACTCTGTTCAAGTCACAGAATACTGACCTGGGTGGGATAGGTACTTTTCGGAGCAGCCGATTCGGCGCGGCCCTTTCGGCGCGAGTACAGTTCGTCGCGGGACGATTCGGCGCAAGATAATAATATAAAAGAAATATTATGAAAAACCGTTTAAAAACTTTAATAACTAGGCTTAAACTAGTAAAAACATTTTTTTAAGAAAATTTCTTTGAAGCGTCGCCTTACTTTCGTACCTTTTATACATTTTTTATTGGACCATGCTCAGTAATTGATTATCTGTTCACACGCCGAATCGGTCGTACCGAACGGTCCCCTCACGCCGAAGCGGACGCACCGAATCGTCCTAGACCCGTCAGAAAAAAAGAGAGGGAAGGTTTATTTTGATGCTCACTACCATCACTCTCACCTCTATCACAAAATTGTTGTGACGTTCTGACCAGTTTTACAGCCTTACTTTTAGATAGCATGTATGAGTTCAACAAATAAGTAAGATTAAATTTGATCACCTCCAATCAGCCCGCTTTTGTAATAATCGCCCACGTGTAGTTAAAGGCATAAATATAATGGTTTTTACTAAGTAAACGGACCCAATAAAATCGGCCACTATCTATGGTTTAGCCTTGGTAACCTGCATCTTTCGCAAAAGAACAGATTTTTCTGGGCAGTAACCTTCTTACATCGCCTGGGGCCAACAGATAGTTCCCAAGGTGCGACTCTCTTGACCTGGCCAGAGCCGCACACTCCAGCAGATCATGCAAGGACAATTCTTCTGAGTCTGAGTGTTCGGCGATTCCCAGCGTCTCTAGATGCTAGCCTCACATCCTTCCCACCTAGGTGGAGCAAGGACTTCGAGCAGGTGCTCTTCAGTCATCTCTGTTTCGGTTGGACCGTCCATGCTGACCACGATTTTGACCTGGAGCTTCCTGAGCTCCTTGGCCAATTTCTTTACATCAGCGGCACCTGTAGGCGCCCCTGATGCGTTTGTAGAGCGTCCAAAAAGTGTAGGGTACTTGCGCAGTTCCCTGTCGGGCCTCTTGTGTTGATCCTTATCTTTAGAGGTTGCACTGGGTACCTATTCGGGTCCTTGTGTTACTTCTTGGTTGTCGGAGGTTCCTTCTAGAGTTTCCTCCGAGTAAACTGACTAGAATCACCTCCCCAGCACTTCGGGGAGGGGGCTATATACAACAGGGTGCGCCTGGCTTCCTGAGGAAGGTTTTTATTGTGGTGCCTCATCCACGCGGCCCGGACGTTTAAGCCAAAGCCCACACACCCGTCCCCGATCCACCACTCAGTGAAGTCGAGAGCGAGCCAGAGTTAGGTTCACTTAAGCGGTTCCGATCTCCGGCTCACCGACCCCAAAGAGCTGCGTTCTAGGGGGGTGCCAACTTATTCAGTCGGGTCCACCACCGCGACTTGGACGCACCTGTTGAGAATTACTTCTTGGCCGGGTTAATGCTTGTATCTTGCCAACCCAACCAACACAAGCAAAGGACATAAAATCCCTTATATTTTCACCTGATGCTATACTAATCGAACACCTATAAAACCGCCCTCCTCCCCTCCTTTCAATTCAAGAGTTCAACCTTCCACTTTTTAAAGGGTCACGTGTCGCCACTAACCCCATCAGTAAAAATCAATAGATATACCTACCTAATTTGTAAAAACTTACAATAGGCAAATAGTTAATAAATGACGAACCCCCTCCCCCAGAGCCGATTTCTGGTTATGTCGCTAAATATTAACAATAAAACAATTAATAACCAAATGTGCGTTAATTATTTTTTTACGACTGCCTTAGTCATGCAGTAATTAAAATAAGGTCATTACCTCAAACAAATTGGAACAGGAGATTTTTTTAGCAACGCGGTAAAGGTACTTTTTTTGACCGCACATTATTCAAGTCACTAGTGCATTCAGACTTTTTAAAACACACTTTTTATTTAGTTTTACAGCAGTATTTAACCTCAAAAAACGCACATAAACAGTCTGACGTCATAATAGGTAGGTACTCAAGTTTGATTTAAGAAAAGAGTAAAGTAAAAAAATACTATAAGTTCTTTTCAGTCTAAGAATACAAGAAAAAAAATTTTTTCATGCTAGAATCATATAAGAATAATTAAAGATTCAAACGGGACCCATGAGTCAACAAACCAAACAATTCTTACTGGAGTACCCCAAGGAAGCGTTTTAGGACCATTGCTGTTTATCATATATCTAAACGATTTTTATGAAACAATTAAATGCCCAAACTTAATTGCAGCTTTTGCTGATAATGCCACTATCGACGTCCCGGTTAAAAAGCATGAAAGTGCCGGTGATAAACAAACATTTTACCCATAACAAATCACAAAACTAATTTTAACAGTATTTCTTTTCAAAATTATCAAATAGAATTTACAATTGACCTAAACTACCAAGGACATACAAAAAAACCTTCGTGCAATATTGGGTAGGGCAAGCTATCTTATAAAAACTATCTCTAAAACTTTAGATAACAAAAAATCCTTAAAACCAATCTATTATGGTATGTTTTTTTCACATTTAAAGTTCTTTGGGGAAATAGCAGTCACAATAAAACTGTGTTTGTCCAGCAAAAAAAGCTGTAGAAACACTTTCCGTTCTTACAGAATTTTAACAGTTCTGGCAGTGCATACAGGTATTTGAATGTATTATATATTTAAAAAAATATTGCGCACATTTTGAACGTTTAAGGTCTAACCATAAATACGATCTCAAAAATAATGAAAATTATAACTACCCTAAACACAGACTGGCCTCCACTCAAAACGGATCTGATTATATGGCTGTAAAACTGTATAACAGTCTACCCGCAAAAATAAAAAGTAGTAGAAGTTTTCAGAGCTTTAAAAAAGCTACTTTCAATCACTTGTGTGATGTTGAACGATATACACTACAAGTATTTTATACATATAGGCCTCACAGTGTATAGTACTTATAGAACAAAACTAAAAATTAATCATTAATAGATTCTGGGATAACTTCTGTGATTATTAAAGTTATGTGTCAGTAAAGTATGAATTCATGTAAATTAAAGTGCTGTATTTTTGTGTTTGCTTTTATTTACAAGCTTTTAATATAACAATAAATAATTTATAATAATTGTGATAGCTACTGTGATTATTTTTAATATGTTCATCTAATCAAAATTGACGTAAAAAAAAAGTTTGAAACGCGGTTAAAGAAATGTATTTTTATTTTAACTCTTCAATTTTTTATTTTATTTTTAACTAGGTATTAATGGCTTTATTTAACGATGAAAAAAAATGTCTATTTAATAATTTAAGGCATTACATATTGTGACGTCCAATGCGCAATTACACAGACAAAGCTCGTACAAAAAAGCTCACGGAAACCTTGGAGAAAATGTTAAGGCGCAATTACACAGACGAACATGTTTAAACAAAAACTCGGGCAAAAGATCTGAAATTTTTTGTGCGAACATTTTTGTGAGCTTTTCTTTGAACATTTTGTTCTTGTAAATTTTCGAGCAAATGTTATTGCTCAAACATTCTCTCGAAAATTTCCGTGAGCTTTTTTGTACGAGCTTTTGCTCGAACTTTTCTTTGAATATTTTGCTCATAAGGCTCGCGTAACATCAAAGGAAAGCTCGTCTGTGTAATTGCGCGTTTAGAACAAATTTTGTTTAAAGGAATGTTGGTATAGAAATTTCTTAGAAATTCAACATATATATTTTTATCGGAATAAGCAACTTCGATTGATCTGATTTTTATAAGGGATATGTCAGTATAATGTAAGGGTTAGGAGAAGGTAAAAACCGTAGAGTAGTGAGAGGGGGTTTTGGTCCAATTTTACATGACAACAAACAAGGGTCAACGCAGTTTTTTTTATGAAAGTTTTAGAACCAATCTTTCCGTAGAGAAAGGGCTCTCCGACGCAATATTGATGCGTAGAACTTGCGTTCCCTATTTTTTTAATATTGAAATTACTCTCCAGAACAGTCCCCTAAAGATATCCACCTGCATTTTAAAAGTAATTACTTCGAAGATATTTCCGTTTTCTTTTTTTAATGAAAGAAAAAGTGAGAGAAAAGAATGAAATGTTATTACCTCCATTAACATTGCACGTGACAAAACTGACAGCCAATAAATGATGTTTTGCTTTCCGTCGACTTTTTTTGATATTAAAATAAAAGTTGGTGTTGCATTTTTTTAAAGAATTGAGATCACTGATCACTGATGTGAAATTATATTTATACTCATCTTTATAAATATGTTTCCAAAATAGATAGCAAAAAGTTTCTTGAAGATTTACCCGAACAAAATGTTCCAAGAAAAGCTCACAAAAATGTAAAAAATTTCAAATCTTTTGCACGAGCTTTGAGTATGTTCGTCTGTGTAGTTGCGCATTCACGGAATTAAATTTAACTGTTAAACAAACGAAAGCAGTACAAAAACCTATTAAAGGGCAGCCGTTTTAGATCAACGTAATTAAAACCCATGTCCAACAATTCCATTTCTAATTTTAAATTAATCTTTTAGAGTGTTTGAGCAAGACATGAATGTCAAAATTTTATTGTTGAAATACGGAGCACAATAGAATGAGGGTTAAAAGTTTCTCATAATGCCATGTTAAAACCTTTTCCCTTTTTGAGGTTATGGTTACTGACGTCACGCGTGTACTAATTTTCTTTGGCTAGTTTCTAGTAGTGGAGGGGGGACTACTGGAGGGGGAAAAGATTTAGTATGTTCGATTCCAATCAAAATTGGCATACAGGGGTTTTTAAGGAGGGGGATTATGAATTTTTGATCAGATTTGAAAATTTCAATATGGCAGATTTAAAATGAACGATCAAGGGTACAAATCTAAAAATTAAGGGTGTGTATTCAAATTTGGTATGCATTTATAGTTCCGGCGACAATACAATAATATTATATTATTAGGTACACACTTCTCTCCAACGAGGGAAGTGGAGGGAGGAAAAGATTTAGTTTGTTCGATTTAAATCAAAATTGGCATACAGGGATTTTTTAGGAAGGGGATATGAATTTTTGATCAGATTTAAAAATTTTAATATGGCGAATTCAAAATGGACGATTTAGGGTACAAATCTAAAAATTAAAAAAATATATATTTTGTTTTAAACTTTTAAAGAACATATGTAAATGTACTCAAAAGTGGAAAATAATTGTTAATCCGTCTTATACCATAATAAATGCGATGGGCGACAATTAAAAATTTTAACTTTACGGTTACAAAGAGAGAACTACAAAAGAAGAACTTAATTCTTCTTCTATTCGAATAATAAATATAATGATTTCATCTAAAGAAGCTGAAAACGGGTGAGATTGCCGTGCTTGCCAAGCCTTTGAAAATGTCCTTAGGTTATAGAGTAATACAACTGTTTCTTTGGTGAATCGTAGATGTGACCGATATACAATAGCTAAAGTTAAAATTTTTAATTTGCACCCATCGCTTTTATTATGATATAAGAAAGGTAAAAAATTATTTTCTACTTTTGAGTGCATTTAATAAAAGCTTGTTCTTTAAAAGTTTTTTTTAGAAATTTTTTTTATACCTTCCTCAAAAACAGATGCAGATAACTAAAAAACTTTTATTTTTGATCACGGGTGCAAAAAAAATTTCTGTCCGTTTTTTACCCAAAATTAAAGAGAAATAGAGGAAAATAGTAAGTTTTCACCAAGCATTTATGAAAAAATTATCAAAACTGTCAAAGATCAAAATGTCGCAACAATAAACGTCACCGAGTAAAAAGGCATATCCCTATGAAAACCATTGTTATTTCATTTACCAGCCGCCTTGATTTTTAGTATAAAGATGGTGTGTTGCGAGAAGTGCTCTCGTTCGAAATTTTTAAAAGTATTCTCCTGTGTTTCTTGCTCGCTGCGCTCGTTATTTAAACCAACGCTTGTAAAAAAGCACTATTTTAGTCACTAGTTGTGAAAACTACTATTGTGTTCTAGTTTTTTTGTATGTTTTCTCGTTTTTTGATGAAGGTATGAACAAAAATTTTATTCAAAACTCGCGGTTAGACTCTGCCTTTTTTAGTTGCGTTATTATATTGTAAAAAAGCACTATATTAGCCGCCAGTTGTAAAAACTACTACTTTTTAAAATTAAATATATTTTTTTCTTTAAACAAACGTCCCCGACGCTATGTTAGCAAAATAAACCTCAGCGAAAACCCAAAGATCTCCGTCAATTCGATATAAAGCCTTTTTCATTTTAAAAGACCAAAAAATATTAGAGAAAGACTTTATCTTTCCATCGTTCTACCTCCTTTTCGAAAAGACTCGAAAAGGTACAATATTCTCGAGTATTTCACAAACATCATGGAAAGAAATGTCCGCAATGGAAAGCGAAAGAAAAATGGAGAAGGAAATTGAGCAGGGTTTAAAAAAACAATAGGGAGTTAACGCTTAAGTCGAATTGACGTAACCAAACTAATGCTACATTTATTCGATCTCCACTCTTGACAGTTTGGCTTATGGCAAAAGTATGAAAGCGTAGAAGGGCCACAAAGCAATTTTTATTTTAATTCCGACTTTTAACTCGGAATTCCGACTTACAACTCAGAATTCCGACTTTAAACTCGGAATTCCGACTTTAAACTCGGAATTCCCACTTTAAGCTCGGAATTCTGAGTTGTAAGTCGGAATTCCGAGTTCTAAGTCGGAAATCTGAGTTTAAACTTGGAATTGCGAGTTGTAAGTCGGAATTCCGAGTTCAAAGTCGGAATTAAAATAAAAATTGCTTTGTGGCCCTTCTATGCTTTCGTACAAAAGCATGTTACCATTTACACCTCCGAACATACAGACTAGAATTTATAGTCGATCGTCAAGGCCTCCTTAAGACTGAGAGGCCTTTGAGGATCCCTTAAGGTCAGAAATGCATTTTATAGTCGCTGAAGCAGGCTTTAAGTTTCAGTAAAGGCCGAGGTAGCTCGGGAGCTACCTTAAGGAGGCCTTCGATCATGTTTTTCAGGTTAAGTTCAGGTTTAATGTGTTGTTGTTGGTGTGATTTTTAGAGAGTAGTTTTTTGTGTTCTTTTTTTTTATGAATAATGGATTTATTGGACTACTTGGAGTACCAGGATATGGTACGTAGAAGTAGAAAAACTCCTTCCATCAGCGAGTTGAAAAAAAAAATACCTCAGAGATACAAATCAAAATTATGTACATACACCCGATTGTATATGATGAATTAAAAAAAGATTATAGGGGACGGTTGCCGATAGAACCGATGATTCAACTACTAAAGTCTGTTCATAAAGAAGAGAGAGTAATAAAAATGCAAATTTGAATAAATTTTGTACTGAGTAATCAATCACTTTTTCTTGTCTTTTATAAATTTTCTAATGTACACTTCTCTCCACATAAAACTGGTACAGCAGAAGGTAGCTGCAAATACGATTTTTTATATTTTCCTATGTGCAACACTGACTTTTTGACTTTGTTATTTTAGGTTATATTTTTGGCATATATAAACTAAAACTAAAACACTAACACTAAAAATAAAAACCATATTTCAAAAATGCAAAAATGTTTTATAAGCTGAACAAAAGCTAAACAGTAATTGGTCTATTGGACTAGCTGATTATGAAAGAAGTCTACGATAGTAACCATAATAAATCGATTTCAAGAAGAAGAAACTTTCCCTCGAAAGGATGCACCGCTTTGACGAGTTACTAGCCCAAAACAATTAAAAAGCCAGATCAAGTTAACGAAATAAATTTAAAAAAATAACAAAATTAAAAACATATAATAAAAACTTATTTTTAATAGCGTTAATTCTAAACAGAGCGCCATATCCTCTAGCCGATATCAAGGTCCAAACATTTACCGAAAATCTTCCCGCACGGTGTTCCTATCCAGCAATATATCGTTCTTCGTATCGGGATCTTGGCATTCGATAAACCAGAATTTGTTTTTTATCGCTGTTGGACTTAAAGATCTTCTCATCTGTACCTGCTGCTTCGTCCTTCAGAAAATAATTCAACGCAAAAATTAATCGAGACTGCTTCTTTTCCTCACTTAGTTTAATTTTTTTGCCGTAATGTTTAATCAACCTCCCTAATGTTGTTATGGAAAATTTGATTAAATTTTTACTTTTTTCGCTTCGGCAAACGGAGGATGATTTTCCAGAAAATTGATTGCTTCTTGGTCTTCCTCAGGGCTATTAACTTTCGTCAAACCGGTGCCTTCCTTTCGGTGGATACTTCCCTCCTCTTGAAATCGATTTTTTATGTTTACTATCGTAGACTTGCTTCTCCCATAATGAACAGCACTTAGACTAGACCAACCACCGTCTAGATTTACTAAGATTAGAACTTTATCAAATTCAGAAAGATGCGGCGGCATTTTTTTAAATTGGGATGACACTGACATGCAAAACATGATGTTGTCAGGAGTCTATGACATTGTCACTTATAGGAAGACAATGTCGTACTATAAAAATTAAACAGGCTGCTAACTTCTGCTGTACCAGTTTTATGTGGAGATAAGTGTACCTCAGGTAAAAATCCATTATTTTTATATACCTCACCCTGTTCGACCGGAGAATACAATAGAAACCAAAACCGAGAACAATAGAAGGCAAGCGATAAACTATTCTCATAGGCGCCGCAATTGGGGGAAACTTACGTTTTAAGTAACGTGGTATATAAGTATTAGGGAAGAAAATAGTAAATATGTGAAAAGTTCAATTAAATTTAATAAAACAAATTACTTTATTAGAAAAAATGTATAAATTAAATAATAAAAATACATTTTAGGAATAAAAATAATATTATAATATATATAAAAGAAACGGATTGGCGTTTTAACTATAATTAATAAGCACACCTAAAAATTAAATTAAGGTTAAACAAATGGTTGGTACATAAAACAAATATTACCGTTGTCAATTATTATGACTACAAAAATAATTAAAATGAAATGGAGGTAGATACGATTCTTTAAAACCAGTCAAAAAAAAAACAGTAAATGCTGTCATCATCACTCTCATTTTCTTCCAAAGAAATAATTAACGGTTCCACAGTTTCTTCGATTAAACAATCAAGTTTCCACATTTTTTCTTCTACTTTTAAATCATGTTGTACACATTTATGCCAATTATCTGGAGTTATTTTTTTAACTGATTCTTGAAAAAGCACCTTTAATTCTTTAATTTATATGTAGTATTATTCCTTGCTACATACCCTTTCATTTGAGCCCATATTAATTATATTGGATTAAGTTTACAATGGTAAGGCTACTGTTATGTTTCGTTTTTCAACTATATTATCGACAACTTTCTTATTGAATTTTTCTTTGTGGCTATTTACCAATGATAGTAGTTCTTTTTTTACCATATCTGCCTCAAAATTTATGTTTTTTTTTCTGGAAGCCACTTACAAATATCAGCTTTTCTCCATGCTGTGGTTGGTACTTTTTCAAGGTTTCTGGAATGGTAACTGGCGTTGTCCATTACTATTACTGAACCAGGAGGTATTAGGTCCAATATTTTCTGAAAGTATTATTCAAATGTATCGCCATTCATGTCCTCGTGATAATCACCAGTATGGCTTGACGAAAAGACCAAAAGACCTCCTTTTACAAACTCTTTTTCATTGCCAATATGGGCAATTATCAAACGTTTTCCCTTTCCTGACGGCGGCTTTATCCCTGTCGACCCTTCCATGAATGCCTGTCAGACACTTTTCACATTTTTGTCTTGCCATTGTTTGCCCCAACTACCTATAATACCAGGAAGAAACAAAAATTGCTAATAATCTAAAATTATTAAAATCATAAAATTATATTATTACTTTAAGTTACGTCTCTTAAACTTAATCCTCTAATGATGCACCTAAAACAATTATGGCATTATCTGCATACAGTGCAAAAACAGAATACGCATAATAAACAATTTCTCTATCAGGTTAAAATATAATATATACTTTTAACTGCTGTCTTTTTTTTATTTTTTTTTTAAATTTAAATATTGGCAAAACACCTACGCCAATGGTACGCTCGAGAAAATGGTTTTTAAATCGTTTTATTACTCTCTCTTTTTTATGAATGGACTACTACTTAATTTAAAATATTATGAAATTGGCAGTTTTCAAGTGAATAGAGACCGGTTTTATACATACATTCCAATGGATAAATGTTTAATAATTATGAGGCATGATTTTTGTTTTAACTCATATATATGTATGTATAGAGAGAGACAGATATCAAAAATTAAGACTAAGACGAGTACGAATGGAAAAAGGAGTTCTGTTGTATGAACAGTTCTTATAGCTTTAAAAACTACATGCAATTTAACAAAATCAGTACAATCACACAAACTAAAAAGTAACCTAACATTCTTGACAACCACCACACAAAATCAAGTTTTGGCTCAAACCCGATAGCGGCCAACGAAAAAATACGTGAAAATGCGACGTTGTCAAATATTGAGCGACCTCAAAGTGGCCTTCCTCAAGCAAACGAACTCAATGAGAAGCCCTCAAGGAATCCTCACTTAAGGATCGACTGCCACAGGCCTCTCAGCGACTCCTCCCAACTAACAATTTTTATGTACATGCTACAGGGCAGTTCTGGCATGTAGCCTTATAAATGTCACCAGATTACTAGTTTGCTGTGTTACGGTTTCGAAAAGCTCATGTAGGTGTTAAAAGCAATTCAGCGATGATTATATTGTTGTAAGAGTGTTCTTACAACAACAGTTTACAAAAATATCCTTAAAATCTCTGCTTCTTTCTGTAAGAACAATAATAAAACAATTTTAAATCAAAATGGTTCTATAAGGTTTTACCTCTAATTTTGCTTTCTGTAAGAATGTTCTTCCAGCAACAATTAAAGGAATGTCCTCTGCTTCTTTCTGTAATAATATTTATACGGTTTTACTATAGAGCAGAATGGCTGCAAAATACTTTAGGCTCTTGAAGTATTGTATAAGAATGTTTCAGGCCCAATAATACAACAATTTTAAATCAAAAAGGCTCTATAATTAGTAATTTTGCTTTATGAAGACACATTACAAGAGCAAAAAGGTGATAAACATCATATTCGATCTCTCTAATGAAACCAAAATGCACTTAAGTAGTTGATGGTGGATGAAAATATTTTGTTACTTCTCCAATTTTTTCTTGATTTTGTGTTATCCTCATAATTGGCCAACTGCCCAATTGAAATTAAACGTCATTTCTCAGTCTCACATAACCTTAAAAAACAAACAGTAAACAGAAAGCTTAAGTTTATAAATCCGCCTTAAAGAAAGGACCTGAAAATATAAACATGGACCACTCAAATTGGAAAAGATGCGGATAATGGAAAACCAAGGCGGACGAGAATCTCTACAACTAAAAATTACTGTATGGTAATTGTATACTTGCCATATATATGTTAAAAATATTTACAACAAGACATCCATCTTAGAAATGTGCTGTCTTTCTATGAATTTAACAATCTATCCCAAAAGCAACAAAAACCTCAATAACATGAATGTATAATTCATAAAAATACATAGAAACGATAAACCATGCACAAATATTGCATAATTTGCTTAAAAAACGTCTTCTGTATATATTTTGTCTCTTTTTATTTTTATTCAGACAGTATTTTCAGCGTCAAACAAAGATATTTCAATTGCGCGTGAAAATTTTCTTAAATAAATGATAGGGACATTGGCAGTAAAGTGGTGTTCGTTAACAAAATTGTGGTGTATGTGTTTCAAAATAGGTAAAGTTTTCGCGTTATATTTATTGTCCAGATAGTTTTGGTGTCGCCATTAATACCTACTGTGGAAGAAAAATCAGTCATAGTTAAAAGCCCATTTTTTTATTTAAATATTTATTCAAACCATAAAAAAACATTTCTTCTCTTACTTTAGGAGTTCAAGTTGTATCAATAGAAGTAAAATACTGTATAATTGTTACCGAAGAACCCCCTTATAATATAGATAGGTGTTGAAACTATTCTATAAATACCACATAAGAGTTACGCATATCTTTTATACAGTTCTTATGGGTTTATCAACAGAAGTAATTTGCTCTATATGACGGTGCCCATTTTGCACTTATAATCGGCCTAGTAGCGTCTTACAGAACCCTTATACTATAAGCAAATTATACAGGCATTTAGTCCTGCAGTTTTTGCTGTAAAAATTTCCTTTCGGCTCTTACAGAGAAAAAATTGCTGGTTGGGCTATTTTAGTGGCGGCTGTTATGGACCATAAGAGGTCGTGTACAATATAGGGGCCGTGCACAAATTACGTAACGGTAATAGGGGATGGGGGAAAGGGAAACCGAAGCATTACAAAACTTTGCATAGAGGAAGTTTCAACAGCGTTACGTAACAATTTTTATCAATACAAATTTTTCGGCCTGTGTGAAATTAACTTTATATTTTTATTGGAAAAATCAGGAAATATTAATAGTAATTTACGGTACAAGGCCGGGAAATGCTCTATGAAAGTACAAGTCTAGATGTTTACGGACAAGGCGACGAAGGAGAGAATAAAATAATGGATTTCCCACTTACAGTATGAAATAAAACGTTGTACCACACGGCCGTGAAATGTCATTAAAGTACTCGTCTAGAAATTCGGGACTCGGCTCCTTCGTCGCCTTGTTCGTAAACATCTAGACGTGTACTTTAATAGAGCATTTCCCGTCCTTGTAACGTAAATTGCTATTAATAAAAAGAAAGGTTCGTGGCATATTGGACACATATGGGGGTGGAGTTGCTGCGAACGTCGTATTTTGAACGGTCTTCTTTCAGTAACCGGTACCGTTTCGCAGGTTTCTTGTTTTTGTCCTGCTGGCAAATTTCATTCTTATTGATATTTGCATCCTTTAAAGTTTTGTTTTTTACTTTATTCCGATAGGCGGCGCGGCATATAGCCATCCATCATCTCGCGTTGTTTGACGACGAAAGTTGTTTAAATTGGCTGGTTGTGGTTGTTTATCTTATGCTTCATACGCCCTGATGATTCCTAACAAGAACGAAACATGTATGTTTCTAGACTATCCATTAGATCTTGGAGGCCTAGTCGTAATGAATTGAAAAGCAAAATGTGTATCCGATATGCCACGAACCTTTCTTTTTATTTATTTTTCACAGACAACAAATTCCTTTCTTTTTAATTACTATTAATATCTGATAATTTGGATCAGAAACGGTGCGAATATCTGTTATGGAGTTTTTCTGAATTTTCAAAAAATTTTAAAAGTTTAAATTTGAAAAGACTTACTATTTTTATATTCTACTTAACCTAAACACCGTGGTGCTCTTTTTACATTTGATCTTACATCCTTTTTTGATAACCCCAGAAATGTTACAAAGTAAACCGAGCATTCATGGGTTACCTATAGGGTAAATATGAAATTTCTGCATCAAATCGTTTTTCTGTCGGAAAGCACTTTATTAAAAATTGTTTTAAAAATTAAAAATTTAATTTTCAGTTTTTCTGTTTTCACTTATGTTTGTCGGCATTTCGAACATCAAAGGAAAGCTCGTCTGTGTAAATACCCTTTTAGATTTTTGATATCTTTATGCCAGCACTCGTAAGCTGCGCCTCAGACATCAACTCAATGAGTATAACAAACCAAGGAGTAGCGACAGCATGCGTCGCCAACTTTAATGTTTGGCAAGGAATTTTCACCATTATAGTGCTCAAATTATGATTTTTCAGATTAAAAGTCAATTTCTCGGTCAAATTATATTTTACAAATATTTAGTGGAAACGATTAACGACTTAATGACTAATCAATAGGTTCACTTAACGTTATTGAAATTAAACTATTTTGTAAATAAGGTATAGTACGACCATAGATCTAAGAGACTCATTATAAATGCTAATCCCTTACCCTAATAATCACCTATTGTTCGGGGTGTGAAAGTAAATAAAACAAAAGCTGTAAACATGCTCCCATTTCTGAGGATTACAGGTGCGGATTTAAAAATGTGTAATTATTTCTTAGTAAGTACATGTTTTTATTAAAATTTATCAACTTTATGACTAATTACGAAACGTTATAAAATTAGGGTTTGATTACGTTACAAACTAATTTTCTTAAAATAATTAAGACAGGCTTAAGATACCAAGCTGATTAGTAGTTTTAAAAATCAGTTAGCAGTTGGTGTTTGGTTACAAAAGAAGTTATTTTTTGTTAATTGTAATTGTATGAAAAATGTTTCGTCCGTGAGAGGAACAACCGAGTACGTCACGTGGAAATACTGGGAATAATTGTTAGAATTTAATATTATTTCAATAGCAAAAGATATGCATATGTCAATAAATAATCTACACAAAAAGCATGAAGATTGATAAACACATTTGGAATATAAGATAAAACGTTTTTTTTATGTTTTTGGCAAGTTAACGCGTATGTAGGTATGGGATGTGTCTATTAGATTAAAATATTTTTTTCATTAAAAAAAAAAAATTGTTAGACCGAACCCTCAATAAAACATATTATCTTCTTCACTTTTAAGGTGATTTGTGGTAGAAATTCACTGATCTATTACAACACTAAGTGCGTCCCTGCTTCCATTTGAACACCCGCTAAGTCGCAATAAATGCTTATCGGCCATAAATAATAATGAGTCTCCTAGATCGATGGTCATACTATACTTATATTATTATTAATAAAGGTGCGCATGTTACTATAATTAAGTTACGTATATATTATAATTAAGGTACGTATGATTAGGTACAGGGTGTTTCACTAGTTTCTTCCATCCATTTTGACCATTAATTTTCGTCATAATTTTTTTTTTTAATTTTAAGGGCTAATTTTTTAAAATATTCGCAAATGAGACTAGATATATAAGACTTGCTTTTAAAAATAATTATTCTTGTTTCGTATACACTCAACACCTATTAAATCGCCGCTCTCCCCTACCTACAGTTCAAGAGGCAGATAGTTGATTTTTATTAAATGATAACCCCGCCCCAGAGTTGCTTTCTGGCTATGCCACTAGTTCAACAACTTTAACCTTCGGAATTTTTTAATTATAATCAATCCATATAAAAAAAAGATTGAGTTCTAATTCAACTACTTACCGGTTATTATCTTTAAAAAATACAAATATAGATTTTCCATTACTTTTCGTTGTTGAACAACCACGGTATGCACAAGCATAAACCATTTCAAAATAAAAAAAAAATTACGAAACGCTTTAAATCAAACCAGAGATAAACTCAATGCTAAAGTAATGAAAGGGAAACACTTACCTTATAATAATATAATTACCTTGCACCTCTAATAAAAATACTGGTATTTTTAACTGGAGGGTGAATGTGCGGATAATTAATCACGACTCATAGGATTTCACAAATTTTCCATCCTTTCAAATAAAAAAAGTACTTATCGTAATGATCGTTACACAAGAAACTCTGCCTTAAAATAAACTAGCTATTTTTATAAAATCAGACATAAAATAAATCAATTAACAAAACCTAAATTTAAACCTATTAGTAAATTAACGCCTGTAACTCACGGCCTACTAGGCTAGTTTTCTGTTTCACTGCTAGAAAATTAAGAAACTCATCAACTCCCGGACCAAATAGAGGATCTTTAATTGAACTTTATTTCGCGCATACGCTCTCAGTAAGTGTACCCGAGCTGTCGCTACTTTTTGGTTTGTTATACTCGGGTATGGCTGCTTTATTACCAATAGTTTGTAGAAGATCACACCTTAAAACGTGCATTACCATTCGCAAACGCTCTTCCTCTGTGCTCTGTTCACCATAAAATTAAAATAACAGAGTAAGTCGCGCCTGGTGGCACAGAAAGAACGCCTATGGTTTATCAAACCAGGAATTTATCAGACCGTATTTAATAGAAAAATTCATCGTAAGAACGATTCACCATAGAAACTGCAATTAGTCAAACCAACTTTTTATCCGAACCTTATTTCATCAAACTTATTCAATAACAAATTTGAAATTTAACAGACCCGTTTTTAATCGAACCATTGTTCATCAAACTCATTCAATATCAAACTCGTAATTTGTAATAAAACCCGGAATTTGTTAAACCATTATTTATCAAAACCGGATTTCGCCAAAATCGTTGATTATCAGAAAATATTTGATAAATTGATACTTACATGAATTGGAGGCATACACGAGGGTGGCACGGCGTCACGACGCGGCGTTTCGATTAATTTGTCATAAAAGTATTCACAGGTAGTGTTCAATACTTTGTATATAGATGTCGCCAGCTGCGTATACGCCTCCGCCTGATGTGAGTATTGTTGGCGAATGCGCTATCAATTTAGCAAATATTTCCTGATAAACAACATGTTTGAGGAAATCCGGTTTTGATAAATAATGGTTTATGTTGGGAATTTGGAACCTTTGGTTGCACTAAAACAAAGTTATGATTGTTTTCCACAAACCAAAACTACACTTTTTTGCATTCGACGCGCGTTTCGCTAACAACGTTAGCATCATCAGGAGACGATAAACAATTTATTTATTCTCTGTCCAAGAGAGATTACAAGACCAAAATCAGGCAAATGCATTCCTTACAATCCCATACGTTAAAGGAGTATCAGAGAAAATTCGAAGAGTAGCGAAAAACTTTAATATTAAAACAGCTTTTAAATCTAGTAATACAATTAGAAGCCTTCTTAGTAAAACAAAACCAGAGAACAAACAAAATAAGGAATGCATTTACCAAGGTCCTTGTGAGTGTGGTGAATCATACATAGGCGAGACTAAAAGACCACTATCTGTTAGGCTTAAGGAACATCAGACGAATACCCAAAAACATGCATGGTCAAAACAACACCGAATGAAGTGGGCAGAAGCAAAGGTTTTGCACAAGGAGTCACACTGGAAGAAATGAAAATTCCTTGAAGCTGCCTTTATTGGGCAGAATCAGGGTATTTTCAGTAAACCAAGTGTTGAAATCCCAAATATTTGGAAGCCCCTCCTTGGGCGGAGCCAACTTCTTAAACTTCAAGGTTGAGTGATTTCTCACAGTATATAAGCACGTAGCCTTAGGAATTGATTGTAGTTTGCACCTGAAGACGATCAGAGATTGTACTGATCGAAACGTCGTGTATAAATAAAATATAGACAATGGAAGTCCGAAACACAGAGTTAATTTCAAACACATCATTGTCTCAAACTTTCAAACAACTATCTGCCTCTTGAACTGTAGGTAGGGGATAGCGGCGATTTAATAGTTGTTGAGTTAGTGTATACGAAACAAGAATAATTATTTTTAAAAGCAAGTCTTATATATCTAGTCTCATTTGCGGATATTTTAAAAAATTAACCCCTAAATGCGCTTCAGACAAAAATAAAAAAAAAATTATGACGAAAATTAATGGTCAAAATGGATGAGAGAAACTAGTGAAACACCCTGTACCTAATCATACGTACCTTAATTATAATATATACGTAACTTAATTATAGTAACATGCGCACCTTTATTAATAATAATATAAGTATAGTATGACCATCGATCTAGGAGACTCATTATTATTCATGGCCGATAAGCATTTATTGCGACTCAGCGGATGTTCAAATGGAAGCAGGGACGCACTTAGTGTTGTAATAGATCAGTGAATTTCTACCACGGATCACCTTAAAGGTGAAGAAGATAATATGTTTTATTGACGGTTCGGTCTAACAATTTTTTTTAAATGAAAAAATTATTTTAATCTAATAGACACATCCTACACCTACATACGGGTTAACTTGCCAAAAACATAAAAAAAACGTTTTATCTTATATTCCAAATGTGTTTATCAATCTTCATGCTTTTTGTATAGATTATTTATTGACATATGCAGACACCTTTTGCTATTGAAATAATATTAAATTCTAACAATTATTCCCCGTATAAAAAAAGTATAAAATACATAAATTGTTTATCGTCTCCTGATGATGCTAACGTTGTTAGCGAAACGCGCGTCGAGTGCAAAAAAGTGTAGTTTTGGTTTGTGGAAAACAATCATAACTTTGTTTTAAATAATGTTTGACAAATTCCGGTTTTATTAAAAATGGGTTTGATGAAATAAGGTTCGGATAAAAAATTAGTTTGACGAATTGCAGGTTCTATAGTGAATGATTTTATGATTGAACTTTATTTTACTTAACGTTTTTGATTTTGCCCATTCTGATAAACCGTGGGCATCCCACAAATATATCCCATTTAAAGAGGATAACATGATCACTACACAACTAAAGTTTCATATAAATAAAGTATTTGTAATTTCAAAACAATCAATAAAAAATATATCAATGATTTCAATCGAATACTTACTTACCAGAGGGATGATAATTGAAGCGTTGCCTTTTTATTTTTTCGGAACATTATATATTAAGACTTGTAATGGTCGGAAGTAAATTAAAAAAAAAATTGGAACACGGCTAAAATTCCAAAATTATCGGCAAAAAATGATTTCAAAAATACGGCGAATTTTTTAGTAAAGGTGTAAGATTTGCAGTGACGTAGGCAAGGGGGGGCTGAGGGTCCAACCCAATTTACAACAAATTATTCATGATCAAGGGCGTCACGTCAAGGACGCCAGGGGGCCCCCCCTCCACTACTTTTTTGATCCTCTACTCGGATTTGTGAAGTGTGATTTGGTGTAATGTCTTGAATTGTAAAAATTTTGCCTCCGGCGCTATGGCGTCATTAATTATTACAATTTTGTTTAATTTAAAGCAATTTTTTTGTCAACAATATTTCAAATGCGTAAAAATGGCATTTTAGTGTAATTTTCCCGGCTGCGGCGAATTTAAAGGTTAATTTAGGTTAATATCTGCTAGAGAATTCGCTCTTGCTTTTAAAAACAAGTATTTTTGCTTCGTACACACTAACCCAACACCTATTAAACCTCCCCCTCCCCAATCAAGAGCTCAATCAATGGGCATCTAACTAATTTTAAAAAAGTTTGCAATAGGTAGGTAGTGGTTAAATATCATTTACCAATTTATTTTTTTTTAATACAAGTTTCTAATATTTGCTTCGGGACTACGGCGGAGGAATGAGGTGTTTTCCTTGTAATAAAACAAATTATAAACTTGCAATTAAAAAAAAATACAAATGCCACATAAAGATAATATTTAGCTCTATATTTATAAAAAAAATCTATGCTACATTCCCATTCCACAGCACCTTTCTCGTTGAATCATCCATATATATATACAGGGTGTTCCAAATTCAATCCTCACCATGGGGATTTCCTAAACGGTAGGAGATACGAAAATGTTTAAATTAGGGCAACGTTGCGCAATTTGACGATTTACTCAAAACCAAAAAAAAAGTTTACAAATTCCGTGTAGTTCTGGAGATACGCGAAAAAAAACGAAATCTTTATTTTTAGTTTTTATTTTTCTGCGCCCTTATTCTTAAAGCTGTCAAAAAACGATTAAATTGCCAAAATAAGCTTTCAAAATGTTATCTGTCATCCTTTATGAACCAAACGGCAGAAGAAAAAAAGGATGCGTCCATAAGAAAAAATGAACTTGACAGTGCTCCTGTCCTGTCCTGATAAATTACGGGTTTTACGAATTCCGGGTTTGATATTGAATGAGTTTGATGAACTATGGTTCGATTAAAAACGGGTCCGTTAAATTTCGAATTTGTTGTTGAACCAGTTTGATGAAATAAGGTTCGGATAAAAAATTGGTTTGACGAATTCCAGTTTCTATGGTGAATCGTTACTACGATGAATTTGTTTATTAAATACTTTATGTCTCTAATGATTTTATTATTGAACTTTCTTTTATTTAACGGTACGGGTTTGATTTTGCACATTCTGATAAACCGTGGGCGTCCATTGAAAACACTCAAATCAATAAGTAAATAAGATTAAAATTAATGTTTAAGGTTTAAACAGATGTTAGAAAAAAGTCCCATGCTCTCTAGCTTTAGTGGTACTGATCTAGCCTGATTTGAATGGCATTTTAGACTTCAGAATAAGTTGCTAATCCACTATATAGCTAATCCCATAAACTCGCGTGATTTACAACCAAAACTGATTAAAATAATTCACTTTTGAAAATCTAAAAAAACCGCTTGCCAGGCTTGACAGACTTTGACAAGCGGTGTCAAAAACCGGCAGGTACAAAATTAAATTGTGTGAAATATATTTCGACATTGAAAAATGTTCTGTCTTTCTTTTATGATCATACAGAAAGAGATGGACGGGACAAGATAAGTGTCGCCTCGCTATACGCTACGTAAGTTACTATGTTGTCTCTGGTTAAACTCAAAATTGAACGGTCGGAATTGGGCGTTTAAGTTAAACGTGTGTTAAGACCACTTAAACTCCTGTTAAAAAATGGTGTAAAGGGAACTGATCATTTAACCGGCGTTAAATCGGTTAAAACTAAATGGTGGAACAGACGGATGTTATATTTTTCCATGATTAGTGTCACTAGTCACAAAGTGTGGCAAATTCTAACGTCAAAATAGTGCCGATGTAGATTACCCTATGCAAATTCGACTGGTTACAATAATTATTAACTTATGCCAAATAGGAGTGTCCTGGCCAAAGATAACTTAACCTTTAAATAAATTAACCTCTATTCTATATGTATGCCGACTATATTATTTTCCTTTTTTATTACTTATCTCTGTATTTGCAAACTTTACGAGACGTTCTATAGTTTTCGACCTAGACGCAAAACAAATAGAATTATGTCCTTTGTCTGTCCCCTTACTGTCGTGTCATTCAATTTATTTTACGGCAAAGTATATACCCACCTACGTATAAATCATGATACAATAAAAGAAAGGTATGACACGGAGCGGTTAAATCCGCGCATGACGTCACCTGGTGAGATTTTTGTGGTGCGAACAGCGAACTATCTATGCACAGCTGATACCAGTTAACCTACAAACATGAAAATTTAAGGATAGTTTGGGTTGATAACGGAGGAAGAAAAGATTTTTTATTATTTTACCCCTGAAAAGATAAAAATAGGGGTTGAAATTTTAAAAGGATTTTCTGTATCTCAAAAACGAAAAGCAACGTAAGTTTGAAAATTGGTATGTAGGCTCTAATAATAAAATAAGTAAACACGTGCATTGGCATTTTTAAAAATTCAGACAGAGCTAAAAATTCGCATTTAGGTTCTTGAAATGTTAACGAATAGGTGTTTTTGGATTTTTGAAAAATTTTAACGGGTGGTTACAACCACCCCCCTGTATCCGATAAATATTTTATTCTGCTTTCCATTATCAATATTTTGTGGTTGTAAGTTTTCCGATGGAATGGCTTCCTTTTTTAGTGATCGGTACTTTTTTGGCGTATAGCCAAGCAACTCATGTTTAAGGTTTCGCTCATAATCATTAACACTAAAAATTTTTGAGTAAATTCGAGCATTATTCACGTTAAAGTTATCATCCCGTCCACAAAAATGCTCTATATATAGCTTCCATTTTCTGATCTTTTGGAAATCTGAAAAACTTAATGTCACACGAAAAACCTTTTATCTGATTGTCGACACCACATCCGTGTATACCGCACCTCATTTTCTTAATTTTTTCCACTGAAAAATTATTGAAACTAATTGTAAACAAACGACCACCTCGTAATAAAAATGGCGACTAAATGGTGTCTCTCACCAGGTGACGTCAGTTAGCCACGCCTACTTACTTGTATCATGCATATAAATTTAGTCTAGATGAACGATTAAAAGACTTGTCCGATAATACAAGATAAAAACTTGATTAATTTTTTTCATTCTGGAAAAACACCACGATACTTCTTAAAAACTAGTGTGGGAACACTACAGTATTTTCCACCCGAATTGTATCCATACTGATTGACGTCAACTGTCAACGAGAATTTTCAGTCTGACGTTTATTTTTTTCTTTCTCCCTAGATTTTTGGCCACACTGATTACAGTATGAACAGGGCCTCATTCAGAAAATTTTTCATTTCGTTTAGTTTAAATTTTATCATAGTTGATTGTAATAGAAAGTGTTTGAACCATTTTTTTTCCATTTTCTTATTGTTATCGTAAGACAATTGATCACAGTGTACTAGATATGGCCAAGGCCGAAAGTGTTGATCCAATACATAAACGTAAATAGTGCGAACTCTACACATCATAGAAGGAACTGGTTATGAAATCTCAAATGAATGAAGCTCAGACATTGTTTGGCACACAGGCAGGGTGGACGCACCCACCCATTAGTCATTTTTAGGGGCACAATAGGCATATAGCCGCAAGAGTAGCAAGATCGATAAAAATCTGTTTCATCACAATTTTCTCTAATATTAGGAAGTAATTTGTTATTTTAAATCTAACACTGCAAATTCGTAGCATCCTTAAGGCTCAAAATTAGAAAACATTAAGTTTATTATTACAAGCTTTTATTTAACTTCACGTCTATTATGTATATATTTTTCTATGTTCGGTTAAAAATCTTGCAACTCAATTTTGACTAACTTGTAGTCCGATTGAATTCAAACTTGGTACGCGATTATAGACAATACAATAATATGATAATGTTAGGCATTCCCTGGAGGGAAGAAATCGCCTAAGTTTGTCTGATTTCACCCAAAATTGATATACGTTTTTGTGGATAGGAAATACGAATTTTTGATCAGATTTTAAAAAATCAATATGGAGGATTCAAGATGAACGATTTTTGTTCATCTTTTGCTAACCAATTTTAACTGACTTATACAAATCCTATTGTCTTCAAATTACAATAAAATACAATAATAAGGTATTATCAGGTACCCACTTCCCTCTAACAAGGAAAGTGGAGGGGGGAAAAGATTTAGTTTGTCCGATGTCAACCAAAATGGACGATTTAGGGTACAAATCTAAAAATTCAAAAATAATTTTTTGTAAAAAAAAGCTTTTCAAATACAAGCTTTTATATAATATAAAGTTTACTAAAAAGTAGAAAATAATTTTTAGCATTCTGATATCATAATAATAAATGCGATGGCCGTAAATAAGGTCAAGTTCGGTTGAATTTACTTGCCCTTGCATTTCTTTGCATTATAGTGAATTCAGATTCTTGCAAACAATCATATAATCAATAATACAAATTTTTCGAGTCCACATGGCCAAACTTTCTATATTTTTGTATAAAAGCTTGGATTTGAAAAGATTTTTTTATTTAAAATTATTTTTTTATTTTTAGATTTGTACTCTAAATCGTCCATTTTGAACCCGCCGTATTGACATTTTCAAATCTGATCAAAAATTCATAATACCCTTCTCTAAGAACCCCTGTATGCCAATTTTGATTAAAATCGAACAAACTAAATATTTTTTGCTACCACTTCCCTCGTTAGGGGGAGGCGGGTACCTGTTAATACCATATTAGTGTATTTTCACCGGGACTATAAACGCACACCAAATTTCAAGACAATCGGATGTGTCAGTCAAAAATGGTTAAAATTGGTTAAAAAAACATGACCAAAAATCGTTTATCTTGAATCCGCCATATTGAATTTTCAAAATCTGATCAAAAATTCGTATTCCTTATCCCCGAAGAACCCCGTATACCAATTTTGGTTGAAATCGGACAAACTTAGGTATTCACTCCACTCGTAGGGGGGGAGGGGGTGCCTAAAATACCAAGTTATTGTTTTTTTTACCGGAGTTTTAAACGCATATTAAATTTGTAGACAGTGTGTATAATTCAGTTAAAATTGGTTAGCAAAACATGACTAAAAATCGTTCATCTTGAATTTACAAATTCAAACCTAGGGCGTTTGATTTTAGCAACTTAAAAATCTGGTTTTTGTTCTACGGACAGTGAGGTTATGTTTTGTCTAAATAAAAATGGAATGGACAACGCTTGCTTGGGTGCAGAAGTGTGTCGGATCGGAGACGAACAAAAAAATTACTGAAATCATACACCGCTCCGATGCAACACCACAGCAAAATTATGGTGAACTTAAGATTATAAAAGAAATAGCATTGGTATTCTTAACCGATTAATGCACACTAAGTAAACAGTTGCATACGATGGGAATGTGCTAAGGGTGAACTATCTGGAGCTCGATTCTGGGCGTAATAGAACGATCATAACCTGAGAAGTGACCACTTCTATTAAAATCCAAAATTCCGTATTCTGGGACCGGCCGATCGCACAAAATTCATTCGAACGACGCACGGTGGTCGATTTTACGAAAAACTATATGGTTCTTATGATACTAGGCGAATAGTTGGCCAAATAATAAACTATGGTTTTTACGAGTTTAACATTACGCATCAGTATTCAACATCAAATTTCAAATAGAAGACTCAGAGTATGATAGTATTCAACTGTTAATATCTCGAAAACAGTTGAAGATCGACATAGGGTACCTTATAAAAAAAATGCTTACAATTTAAATTCTTTTTAATATGTTGTCTTTTTCTTTTTCTAAACTAACATTTTTACTTTAATTTAGCTAATTAATAAATATATATCTTTTTCCTCTTAAAAATATCTTAATGTAAGTAAATGTGAAAATTCACACGATCATCCTGTCTGTTTTTTTAATGTCCGCGTTTTTACCAAAATCGACCACTGTGCGAGTCCTACTCTAAAAGACAGTCAAGTTTGCCGTAACATCCGTCGTTCATCCTCTAAAATAATACAAGCGACGTTTTTCACACGAGCTTTTCTACAACTCCCAACTACTGAGTCTAGTCGAGAGAACGGCTTCGCTCAAAAATTGTTGTTCGAGGCAGCTCTGCGCGTGGCCATAATAGTTTGGTGATTATTCGATCGTCTCGTCACTGCTTTTAAGCGCGTTTATTGGTTGAATTTACTTTTATTCTCTCAGACGAACGATCACTTCCTATGACTTCCAGAATCGGTACCCTGGAGGACCAAACATCTTCTGCAGAAAGAAAGTATCCAAGGAAGGTTCAAAGATATGAATGAATGCACCGAAAAAGAAGCATGCAGAAATGGTGCGAAAAGTGCCAGAGAAAAAAAGAAAGTTTGGGTGATCAATGAAAATTGGATTTGATAGACAAAAGACATAGTATAAAAGGAAGCGCTCTGTACAATAAAATCAATAAAGAAATTAAAAACAAGATTAAGTCAGCAAAACAAGAATAGTAGAGATGGATGTTAAATATGATATATTTAAAAAAAGGATTTCGAGGGGATAAATTTTAAAAAAAGCAATAGAAAAGCGAGTTTCTTGAGTAGGCAAGTTTATCAATAATGGCTCAAATTTGGCGTCCGATAATTTCCTATAAAAATATTCAGATCAGTTAGGGGTCCTATAAAATTTTGTTCTGTCTTGAACCGTTGTCGTTCTGCAAGACAATTGATAAGACCCTTATCACGTGCCACCATCTGGTCGAATTTGCTTAAATATAAACTGTTACACGATAGCAGTAACAGATCTTTATTACTGCAAGACTAATCGTGCGAAAAATATGTTGGTCGTTGACGTTTTGTCGACGACGCCGACGTCTGGAAAATATAAATATGCATTGTGGGGACTTTAAATAGAAACACGCCGCTGCCGCTGGCGTGTTAAAATTATGTTTTTTAGAAAAATTCAAAAACACGTCAAAACAAAATTTTTTATGTCATTTAGTTTACATGAGATGCTAAAGAATTTTTTTTCAAAACACCCTGTATATTTTAACATTTTTTTCATGTATGTACAGAAAATTACCTTTGCAATATTAGGGAAAAAGAGGGTAACTTGGAATAGGATTGGTAATTTGGAATACCTAGGTTTCTGTTATATCAGTAGCATCGTCCTAAGTAGTAAGTATTTAGTAGCTTTATCTCTGTTTGTGACGTAGTAAAGGTTACCAAGTGTCTATAAAGCTCAATTTGGTGTTGAAAGTTAACAATTTTCAGAGGTCTTTTAGCAAATTTTTCTGGTTAGACCATACTTATCCAGCTCACCTTTTATAAAAAGCCTTTTATTAATTCTGATCACTTTTTAGAAGTCTATATCTCCGATAATTAGACATATTTTCTAATAGTCCTGCAGCTTATGTCTTTCCGTGTGCACGTATGTTTAGACGCAATATGACACACTTTTTTTTGTAGCAAATGCTTCCACAATTAATAATTTCCATGGTGGAGTAACGACATTTTGTGTGTATGACGTCATCAAAGATGGCTGTCGTTTTTAACCACAAATTAATGGTGTTAAAACGGTTCTTTGGCAATAACTCCGCACTTGTATAATCTAGAGATACCAAACTTAGCACAGCTTTACAAGATACATTGGAGACAAAGTATATAAAGTTTCAGAATAATGCGTCTTAGTGTAGTATGTTTATTCTATCAATAAAAATAGCATTAACGGTAAACGAAATGAAAAATTTTAAGATCGCAAGATTAAAGATAATAAAAAAAATCTCAGTTGACCTGTTTTTCCAAAAAACGTGGCGTGTTTCCATCTAAAAACCCCATCCTGTATACGTGTTTGGACCAGACTATAATAGTTATTTTCCTACTAGCGTGCGTAAAATTACACTTTTACGCACGCATTTGGGTGCGGAAAGTTGCATTTCCCTCACGCCGTGTGGGAATGGATTTATCCTATGTCTTTCCCGTACGGCATGCGGAAAATAATTTTTTGCGCACGACACGGCGTGCGTAAAAAGTACTTTTACCCACACTTTTTTTTACCGATGTGTTAGGTACAAAATTTTATTTATAAGCCTCCGAAATTCTTAAAATAAAAATATAAATATCTTTACTTTAATTTTTTGGAAATGAACGTAGTCACTTTACCGCACTAGTGCTGTAAAGTTCCATAATGTTAACTTACACCTTTTCGCACCCAAATAAGTCTGGTAAAGTGCACAAGTATGTATCTATGCCCTGCACGATAGCTGGCTATTATGTGTCTAATTTTGGCCTGTTTGTATTATGGAATGAGTCCCATTACCCGCACTGTGCGGTAATAAGCTTATAAAGTAATGTTCATTATATCGCTAGTGATAAAATAAGCTCATTACGTAACTCATTTTTAATAAAAAACAGCAATGTTTTACAATTTATTATTATTACTGAAAAATCTGGGTCGTAGATAAAATGTTCTTGTTGTATATCACATACGCTAAGGTTTATTACAGAACTCGTGTGGTTACCACGACTCATCCTAATTTTTTTTTAGCACGCACCCCCTTCGAGGGGCAAACTTACCCCTATATTTTGAATAGGGAAAGCGAAAAGAGTGATACCTTGTTTTGAACGCCTTTCAAATACCTTCACAAAAGTATTAAAATTTCCAGCGATAAGTTTCCGAAATAATCAGATTTAAAGTTGCTTGGACCAATATAAAAATCCTTTTTTCTACGAAATTAAAAATTGATTTTTGGGAAGTTCCGTGACACGTTGATTTTGTTTTCGTTAATAGTACGTTTTATCATTTAATTTTTGCTTCTAGGATACATTTCTACGAGGGCAGGGGGGGGGAAATTTAGCTGTACATTTTAAGCTTACTTTGAAAGTAAATATCTCAAAAACAAATCGCACACGGTTGTTGAGACATTTAAGAGATCTTCAAAACGAGGTATTACTCGACCTCTTTTCCCTATTCAAAATATAGGGGTAAAGTTTACCCCTGAATTCAAAAATTTTAAGATAGTCTGTAAGTGTCCCCTTCGAAAACTAAATCGACGTGTCTCGAGGTTTTTCTAAATCCTCGAGAAATCCTGGGTGGTACGTTTTAAATAGGACACACTGTATATCTTTCTCATAAACGCGATTGTAGTCACTGTCGAAAATTTATAATTGTTTTCTTGGAAAATAAAGGACTTTCACCGTTAGCGAGCCAAGTTGTTCACGGTATCAAAGTTCTTTACTGTCGCGTTATCGAATTTATTAGTATTTTGAAAAAGGTACATGTCCAAAACAATGGAAAACGGCCCTTAGTGATGGATCCAGATGTTACGATTTTCAAGGGGTTAAAAAACTGTTATAATTGCAGATAGGCTGGAAAATTTGTAAGAGTTGTTAAATCGAACTGCAGTCGAAAGTTTGCAATTTGGGAGTAACTTGAATACTGGAAAAACGAAATGGATGTTTATTGCTAAGGAAAAAATATTCAGGCATACTAAATTAGAAGTAAATGGACAACAAGTCGCGTCAATTCGTACAAATACCTGGGTCAGTACCCTCTCCAGATAGGCCGATCAACTCATACCGATTTAGTGTCCTTTTATCCACCTTCGCCGCCATTTTCACTCAAAAGTGACAGATAATCCATTAGTTTTCTGTCAAAATGGCGGCGAAGGTGGATAAAAGGACACTAAAACGATAAGAGCTGATCGGCCTATGTGGAGAGGGTAATGCCTGGGTTGTCAGCTCAATGAGAATTGGGAGAAAATAGAAGAGGTCGCGATCTTAATAACACTCTTCAAATTCGTGTCCTTCGTTGTTATGTGTTTAGAATTTTGTATTACTGCGTACACTGAAAAAAAATGGTATTCTGTATTTAAGAATAGCCCTATACTTAAAACAATATACTTAATCCAATAATATTATTCTTCAATAAAAATTATTAAAAATTATAGCTTGTGAAAATGTCAATTTTCACCTCTCAATATTTTTAAAACAGTCGAACATAGGTATAGGATATTATACATAAAATGTTCCTAAAATATTTTGTAGATTCCAAAAATGCATGGTGTTCAATTTAAAATAAAAATGTTGTTGACAAGTTTTTTTCTGTAAATGGCAAAATTTCAAATATGAGAGTATTTCATAAGGATAGTTTACATGGACTTATGTTAGAATAGAAAGTTTGAAAAGTTTCCATTGTATAGTTTCCAAAATATTCTAATAGGTTACTCACCTTGGGACACCCGGTATATAAAAACAATGTTACATATGTAAAGCTTATGCAAGGCTAAGCTGTGATGAGATACTTAAAGTAAATATTTCAGCGCTTCGGTATCGGTATACTAACGCGTTTTTGCCTTATTCACGGGTGCGATGACAGAACAGCTGATTCCGCTCGTTGCGTACGGAGGGATGTACGTAACGTTACGGACCTATGAACGTACGCAAGAATTTCAATCAGCAGTTCTGTCAACGCACTCTTCAAAAAAGCGGGCATCGTTCGAAACATCGCATAAATGTAGTATGTGTACTTTGGCTTTATTTCGAACGCGTTAGGTATACCGATACCGATGCATTGAAATAGTCACTTTAAGTGTCTATTATATTAGTGGTTAGGTTGTCGTAGTTTAATTTAGGTTATAGTTTAGTTTGACTTTTTCATTAAAGGTTAGGGTTCCTTGATTCAAGGACTTCTTATTCGTGGTTTGATAAAAAAAAATTATTGTTCCAAGCAGTCAATCTGGTCGAATTTTTCGACCGGGTTGTAGACGAATATCATGCAGTGGCGGTTCTTCTATAGGAGCACGTGAACACGTGCACCCCCACACAGAATAAGGAAGTAATCATAAAATGTAGAGATGTGTGATTCGTTCACTCTGATCGAATCACTTGCGAGTATTGAATGATCGAATCATGTTTGCTCGGTATAAGTCAATCTGTCAAATGAGTCAAATGACCGACGAAGACAGAATGAATCAAACGAGTGAATCAAATCGGAATGTATCAAATGACTGACTGGCAGACGGAGACAAAAATAATTAAATGAAACCCAACATGCATTGCATTATGCAAAGAGAGACAGACGGACAGACCGATTCAATCGGTTGAATAAAAGCAGCGGCAGCGTGAGTGGATCTTGAAAGAGACAGCCAATAAACTAATAAGTTAAATAGAGCAAGAGATAGACGAGAGAGAATGTCGGAATAGCATATTAGTTTAATTTTCAGCCAGGGCTAAGCAGACACAATCGCACGTGCCAAACCTCAAATCAAAATACAAGAGATTGTTTTTAGTACTAATTGTTTCTCTATTCTCTCTGGGCCTTAATTCTTGAGCGCTCCCTCACTCAGAAGCCAGAGATCGGCCTCATTTCTCAAGCAAGCATGCACGTAAAATGTATATTTTTCAATCTAAAATTTCGAAGAGGTTTCAAGGAAAAGCATCTTGTTTTCGAGGGATGGGATCATTCCCCGGGATTGATCCCTACTCTTGAGGGATCGTTCCTTCTCTCGAGATTCAAGAATTAGTCCCCTGGTTTCCGAAGCGCTCAAGCGAAAACAATCGTTCAGTACAAGTACTGCTTGGCGCGGCGCAACAGGTGTCTGAATCTGTCTTCGAATAACCGACTGAAACACTGTGGCGATAGACTGAATCAGTTGGACATACCTAGGTTGATCATTTAGTTCATTCATTCATTCATTTAGTTTGATTCGAATTCCTGCGCGCGTGGTAAACTGTATGAATTCTGGATTATATCACTGATACCTATTTTAAAATCAGGAATCGGGACTGTTGAAAAACACAAAACCGTGATTACCGTTTCGTTTTTTTTTTCGGTATAGGTATTACGTTAAGATTCCTTTTATACAATAACCCCGTTTTTAATCAACCGTTTTTAATCAAACTATTGTTCATCAAACTTATTCAATATCAAAGCCGGAATTCGTAAAACCCGTAATTTATCAGAAAATTTTTGCTCAGTTTATTGCGCATTCGCCAATATCACCTCTTCTTCATAGATCACGAGCCGCCACTGATATCATGGTTTAAAAATGTTAGACAATAGTATGGCGTTAGTAATACGACACGTTTTGGAAATGTGCAAATCGCGTTGATGATAGTCAACCGAGTAGCCAACGTTTGAAGAGACCATGGCACTTAAAAAAGAGGAAGATGAAGGGGTTCAAAGTAGGTTTAAGATTTTGGGAAAAATGATATAATTTGATATCTTGTGATGCGAACATCTTCAAATCTAAATTTTATCAAAATAACACCGAGGGCCCTTCTCCATTACTTTAGAGCGAGATCCTTTGACATAAATAGAGAACTAAAGATCAAATTTTATCACAGGAATCGTGCAAGATTTTGCTTGCGGTAAGTACTATATGTATAACCGAACGGGCGGCGCACCGAAAAAAAGAATATCTTAGTCTGATCTGATCTGAACATTTTTCTCCGAACAAACCGAACATGCAGAGTGCGCACGAAAAAATTAAAAAAACGGTCCGCGCAAATGATCGCTGTGTTCGCCGTGTTCCCGATTATTGATTTTCACTTTTAGTATTTCCCCAGATTTATTAAAGCATGGATGATGTTATAGTGGCAGCTGGTGTTTTTTCACTGATTTATTCCATGGCTTCAAAAAAAAGGAGAAGAAAACGAAGACAAAATGGGTGAGGCATCTATTTTCAAACGACAGTCGATGGAACATGGATGGCGCACCTTTAAATCAAGGTCTTATATGATTCTAAATAAGGCAAACCCATCTGGGTTTTTGAATCATCATTCTCATTCTCTCTGGAAAATAAAACGGCTTTGAAGAAGCATTTTTATTTTGTTGATTTTGGAGATATTGGAGACCAGCGGTCGTTTTGCAATCTTTATTTGTGTTCGTTAAAAACCTATTGATAAATAATATCAATATAACATTATGCCCGACTTAAATTGGCATTGTGACCAACGCATATCAACTTGGTAAAAAATAACACAAATTCGTCAAATTGCCAGGTGCGTAGTTTTCTGCAGCAGCCTACAATACAAGAAGGCATAAAGCGTTTTTTAGGCTCGGTAGCAATTCTCCGCAATCAAGGCGCTCCCATTTCTTTGCAGACACCCAGGGCGAGCGTACAACACAACCAGGATCACTATGAATGTTCCTCCTTTCCCGATTTTCAGTGTAAAGAAATCTGATGTTCTTCCTAAGTGTAAATATGACTCGAAAAAGGAGCATTAAAAAATCACGCTCAATAACTTCCGAGTAACTTTATTAAGTGCCGGCGTTAAATATGATGAGTCTTGAATAGATGTCAAAAGCAAAATACTCCCATGTAGGTACTTATTACTGTCTGACTTTATAGAGCTTTCAATAACTCCAAAGCAAATAGCCTGCTAAAAAGGTTATAAAGTGCAACGGTGCACCCTGTCCACTTTATAAGCCCTTATTACCTGCGAGAAAAATTGTTTTAAACTCAAAAACCCGTTTCGAACCAGTTTATTATTTTTGCCTTGTCGCTGGTAAGATGCCGTAAACAAAAGTATCAAGTGTTCTAGTCAAAATACAAAAATATATTAGAAAAAATCTGTTAGCTTTAAAAAAAATTCAATTTTGATTGCAGATTTGAATTCTACGTCCTTGATTTAGTATGTATCGAACTTCCATCATTATCTCAAACCTCACTCTCCCTCTTATTAAAAAAAAAATAATGGTAACAAATTACTTGCAAACAGAGAGAAAAAAGAAAAAATCAGTTACTTTAACCTAAAAATATCTAAAAAGAAAACGTCAAAAGATCTTGGGCGGCATAACGAAAATTTAAAATTGGATGGGTATTCCACAAGAACCACTCAAAAGACCAAGCGAAAAGATAAACAATTGAACGGTGTTTTACATCGGGCAACCAGAGTGGGCTTCTCAGTGGTTCCATTAATCACCCTCCCCAAACAGCATTAAACACCATCATGCACACACTTGGTAGAACCACTGATGAGTCCACGCTCGTTGCCCGGGGTAAAACATTTGGTTTTTTTAGTGTTCCTTGGTCTCCTAAGATCTCTTGTTCTTTCCTTTTTATTAATTTCAGATTGGGATTCCACGTCCCCACTTTTATACAACGAAACACATTCTATATCTCCAAACGCGCTTCTCATTTTTTGTCACAGTACTGTATCTAAGTGTTTGTATCGTTTGAGGAAAATGTATCCAGTTGTCCCAGTAGATTTTCTGTAACTTTTCACTCTCACGTTTCCACCGTTGTGGAAGGAAAGGAAAATAGACTAAGAGAATAAAAAATAAAGCGAAACAACTATATTAGACTTGAAAAATTTTCTTTGTGTCTACAGAAATAAGATTTATAAACAAATGAAAAAACGAATTTGACAAGACAGATACGTAAAACATAAAGTACAAATTGTTTTTCTAAAATTACTTTCAAGAATTTTATCCAAGAGTTGAAAATCTGCCTCCATGTGTGTTAAGATAAACTTGAGGGTAAACTTTTCTGCTAATGTAGCAAAATATCTCCAATAACTTTTATAGATTTCTATTTCTAACGTCAGAAGTGGCTTTCATAAAATTGCTTTTGGCCGTTTGCTTTTGTTGTTTGTTTTTCTTACTAGTAAACTCTGGATATCTATCTATCAATCTGGTAATGTGTCAGCCAGTCGAGTTGAGCCTTTTTATTATTTTTTCTCTTTGATGTTCTCTTTCTTTTTGTGGATTTACTTTAACACAAGCCATAATAATAATTAATTAATGGTTACCAATTAAGCCTGGCCTATCTGAAACAATAATATTAATAAAAATGCAATATAAATCTTTGTTGATTTTCATTTCGTATAAATGAACTTTGTTCAAACAAAAAAAGACAACAGGTAGGTACATGAAAGTTTATCAAAATTTTGCGAGGTTTGGATTATTGGAATTTCAAAAACTAAATTAAAACGTGTGCTTGCCTATTATGTGTTTATATTTTATAATTCGGCGCGGCGTAGAGGTGTGAAAAATTGAAGGCGTTCCAGATTCGATACTATTGTAAAATAGGATAGAGTACGCAACGATTGTTTTATTTATCATCAAAAGATGTAAACTTAAATATGTTGACCATATTTTGAGTCTAGTAGAAGAATAGGTCAAACTGTACAAATTTATACAAAAACATTAAAACGAAAATATTAATGAACAAAAATTGGGCTTTAGTTAATTAAATAAAATACACATCTCAATTCATTTTAATTTAATTATCCTCTGTTTATATTAAATTCTCTTCATAAATTCACCAACAAATAGTTATAATTTAATAGTAGGATATTTATCTACAGATGACTTATTCCGAGAAAAAAAAGATGCATTTTGAACAGTGATTTAACAAACCAACTACTAGGGACGATCTTAGGTAACTCTTATAATTTTTTCAAATTCAAGTTCAAAAATCATTTATTAATCCACCCACAAAAATATTGCACTTTGGTTTGTCCTATACAGCATATCACAGATCAAATTTTAAAACTTAATTAATTAAACAAAAAATAGTATTCTAATTTATATTTAACATTGTTTGGCTTTTTTGTTAATGGATATCTGGAAAATTTTCTGACAAGAACAATCTTTTATCTTTTTTTAAAATGTTTTTTACATCTAGGTGCTTCAAAGCATTAGGTAATGGGTTGTATATTCTAACGCCTCTGTACAAAATACAATTTTTGATTATTCTAGTTCGGTAGTTATGGAAATGATCTCGGTACATCAAATTTATGTTGGAGTTTTTAGAATGATGTTTTACATGATGAATAAAATTACATACATGATATTTATAAGTATTTTCAATGTTAGAGTTTTTATATAGATCTTTAGTTCGATATTAGTGAGGCAGTGAGAACAGATTTTTGAAAGTTTAATTTGCAAGTTTTTAATGGTTTTAGAATCAGTAGTTCGTATTTTAACCGGTTTATGATTGTACATCTTAATCCCATTATATATGAAAGAGTTTTTGTGTGTAAAATGTGGGATTGGCAATCTCAAATCTTTTATTTGGCGAGTTTGGTACAAATCATTTCCTATTGGAAAATCGATAAAGGTTTGTGAATAAAATGCAGATTTTAATAAAAACCAACTATAGCAACCCCAAAAATGGTAAACAATAGCGCAAATGGGACTCCCAGTGCAAAATAAGTTGTTCTTGCAATAGATCTGCCAAGTTCAAATGCAATCACCCTTACTCTCTGGCATCCAGGTGAAACTTTTTTATTAAGAGCTAAAACATGTTCATCGAATTTAAGATTATGATCGACATGGAGACCAAGAAATTTTGATAAAGGCAGGTTGTTAAGGGTGTGGTGCGAAAGAGAAATGTTAGGGATATTTAGTTTTTTTAAACATTACAACATGAGTTTTGGAAAGATTAAGGGCAAGAGAATTGGCATCACACCAATCCTTAATTTTTTTGATATCAGATGATATTTGACTATGTAAAATGGTTGGGTCATCGACAGCAAAAACTGTAAATTCGCCCGCTATATCGATATTCATAAGATCATTGATAGAATCATAGAACCCCTTTAATAATTACCATAACTTTAAAATAGAATATCTCGAAAACTATTAAGCCCATCCCACACATATTTTAAATCAGAAAGGTAAATAAAATTTAACAAAAATAAAAAATACAGGGTGTTGTATTTAAAATAAGAAAGTCGCCGTCAAAATTTGACATACTAAATGGCAGGTGACAGTTTTTGTCATAAGTATAAAAAAATTAAGAAAAAACTTGTATATTGAATCGTCCTGTATTATTTTGGTGTCTCCGCTAATGTGTCAATTTTTGCAAATAGATTTTTTATTATTTTTAGTGACATAGACGACATACATAGCGACAGCGTACATCTGGACATATGGGACCACGATGACGAGAGTAGCGTGTTAGAGGCCGTAAGCAAATTAAACGAGGTCAGAGGCGTACGCGGGTTGGGAAGGTTTTTTAAACAGGTGGGTAACATCAACGTGTTTCTATTAAAACTAAAAAAACGTTACCGGTTTAGAAAAGTGTGCGGCATACAAGATTATTTTTTAACGAATTAGTTAGTATCAAATCCTGCATTTCGAGCACCAACACGAGTTTTGCCATTTATTAAGAAAATACGTTCTGGCGTGCCAAATTTTAGTTTAAAATCGCATATTTAAAGTACTACCATGCCAGGCTTACCTCTTGCCGTTTTTAAGGGGACAAGGGGCACATACGATCAGTCGACATTTACATTGTGTATTTCCGCTAATTACCGCCTAATCAGCCTAATATTTCTAAAGATTATCCATAAAAGAATTTATGGAAAATGCGAATCCTTTATGGGCGATATGCAGTTTGGATTTCGTGGTGGGTTCAGCACAAGAGAGGCTTTGTTTGGCATTTAAGTCCTAATTCAGCGGTCTAGGGATATGTCGGTGCCAGTATATGCCTGTCTCATAGATTACGAGAAAGCGTTTGATCGAGTCCAACACGAAAAGCTCATAGAATTGCTAAAAGAAGTTGGTCTAGATGACCGAGATCTAAAGATAATCGCTAATCTATACTGGAATCAGACTGCTCAAATAAAGGTTGTATATTGTCTCCGCTGTTGTTTAGTATCTATAGTAAAAAAATAATAGAGAATGCACTTCATAACTGCGAAGAGGGTCTGACGATAAACGGCATAAAAATCAACAACCTACGATATGCCGACGACACTCGACACTGTCATAAAAGCAGAGACGCTGAAAGGCCTGCAAGAGTTGTTGAATCAAATGGCTGCTAAAAGTTCATCATATCCAAGGAAAAGAAAATCAGAGGCATGTTAGAAGTAAATGGGCAGAAAGTCGAAAACGTGGATTGCAAGAAATTAACTCTGGGTTTCGGATTTTCATGGTCTATATTTTTTTTATGCACCACGTTTCGATCAGTACAATCTCTGATCGTCTTCAGGTGCAAACTATAATCTATTCCTAAGGCTACATACTTATATACTATGGGAAATCGCTCAACCGTGAAGTTTAAGAAGTTGGCTCCACCCAAGTTTCTTCCAGTATGACTCCTTGTGCAAATCCTTTGCTTCTGACCACTTCATTCGGTGTTGTTTTGACCATGTGTATTCGACAATTTCTGATTTCGTTGTTTCACCTCTTTGGGTATTCGTCTGATGTTCTTTAAGCCTAACAGATAGAGGTATTTTTGTTTCACCTATGTATGATTTACCACACTCACAAGAAATTTGGTAAATGCATTCCTTATTTTGTTTGTTCTCCAGTTTTGTTCTACTAAAAAGGCTTCGAATTGTGTTATCAGATTTAAAAGCCGTTTTTATATTAAAGTTGTTCGCTACTCTTCGAATTTTCTCTGATACTCTGATACTCTTTTAATGTATGGAATTGTAAGGAAGTTTAGAAATAGTATCTGTTATAAGTTAAAGGCTGTAACCATTCTGCTGCAGAACTTTCTTTATGTTGAAGACGATCAGAGATTGTACTGATCGAAACGTCGTATATAAATAAAGTGTAGACAACAAACACAGTTAATTTCAAATACATCATTGTCTCATTGTCTCAAACAAGAATTTAAGAGGTCAGATCATCTTTTATCAAAATAAAATCAGTGTTGTGTAGTCGCGATCTTAATACCACTCTCCGAATTCGTGTCCTTCGGCGTTATGTTTTTAGCATCTTATATTATGGCATGGAAGCATGGACACTGACTGAGGCCATGTGCAAAAAGTTGAATCGAGGTAACTAATGTGGATGTTCTGCTTAGAATGAATAAATAGAGTTTTATTTACTATCAAAAAACGAACATTTTGGCCCTATTTTGAGAAATAACAAATATAAACTTTTAAAATTAATAATAGAAGGCAAAAGACGTACGGGTCGTAGACGGATATCATGGCTTAAAACTCTTCGCGCTGATGATAGCCAACGGTCGAAGAGAGCATGGCACTTGAAGAAGAAGAGGCTAACTAGTTGAGGACTAAAAGAAGTTAAGAAAAAACCTCCGAATCAGTTACTTCAACTGAAGAGAATCTAAAAACTAAAGATCTTGGGTGGAAAAAAACGAAAATTCAAACTTGGATGAGTATCCTGATCAAATGATGTTTCCCCTTTTCGCTTTGGTCCTTTGTGTGTTCCTTGTGGGATACTCAACCAAGTTTGAATTTTCTTTTTTTTCCACCCAAGATCTTTTGATCTTTTGTTTTTAGTTAAGAACTGTTTAAAATCGAATTCTAAATACATAAAAAAAGATGTTGTCCTACATTGTAAAGCAAAGTTTTGTGTTTAGTTATAGACGTCTTTTCGCGAGTGATGATTTCAAAGCACATTTTGAAAACATACGTCACCGTTTCAACCGCAACGTCACCGTTTCGAACCATCGCCACTGATCGCCAAAATGACAAATGTGGCTTCTCGTTTTTTGAATTTGGAAGTTCTTTTGTGAGCCTCCTTTTTTATCACCGCCAGATAACCTTGGCCTATTTTAGTTATTGCTAAAAATTGAAAAGTACCGCCATATTGAACCGTGTTCGAAACGGCGGTCAAGGCGCTTTCGACATCCTTTGAAATGTTTTGAAAGGTGACGTCACCGTTTCGTCGCCAAAATAACATTTTACGCATGTTTTCAAAGCGGTTTCGACATCATCGGTCGCCAAAAGACGTCCTATTTTTTTTTTTTACTTTGTGCAGTGTCCCCTGGGTGTCCAAATGTACCCCATGTATGGGGTATATTCGGAAATTTGCAGCAATATCTTATATAATTCATTTTTTTAAATAATTTTAAATAATTATGTAAAACAAAGTTACCTTCTTTTCGGACTAGTTTTTCGACACTGGCAATGACAGTTCAATTTAGTTTCTGTGTAAAAATGTCAGCACGATATTGAAATTGTTCCAGAGAATTTGGAATAAACAGTAAATCTGTGAAGCATGTAAAAATTAAAAACATTTAATAACGTAAAACTTGCAAATTCTGCAATTTAGCACTTTTATCACACAGGAACAAACAATTTCACACATGTTTTAGGTTTGTCAATCGGCAAGACAGAGTTCTCAAGACGATTTTTTGGGTTGCGTGACGATACCCATATCCGATATCCCCTCTACAGGGTTGGAAGGGTGGTTTAAATTAGAAGCTCGGTCACAGAGGAGTTCGGTGCAGGGGAGAATTAGGTAAGAGGGTTTGGTTTGGTACACCAATAGTCTACCGTACAAAGTTAACACGTTGAACGTTTTTATTTGTTTATTTTCTCTTTGTCAATATCAAAACTTTAAAAAGACGGTTAATTTGACACAAATAAATTATTTCACAGGTTAAAAATGTGGCTCTCAACCCGCGAAAACAGGGGCGTGTCCGAGGAAGACAACTGGACCGAACTGATTCAACACGAACAGCTGTACGCCACTTTTGTGGACCACGAGCTGAGAAACTGGACTAGAGAACCGTGGACTTGGTCTGGGGACCTACCAGGACCGGCATTGACAATTTTACACCAGCACGCCGTGCAGGGTAGGTATTTAAAAAAATTGTTTGTACGTGTCAAATTAACCCAAATTTTTTTGACAATGTTTCTTTATCTACTTATAGGTACCGAATGTAATAAATGAAACGATATTACCCACACCATTATTATTAATACCTTCCCCATATAGATCATGGTGCCTGCACAGAAAAAAATTGATTGATTAATAACGCATCGCACTTTTAGTTCATTCACATAACAATTTTTTTTTTAATAATTATTTTGTTTACCTTTATTTAATTAATAAGTGAGTACCACATGTTCTGTAGTCTTTACTTACTGCTCTAGTAAAAGGACAATAGCTTTAACTGTCTATTTGTTTAAACGTCTGTAGTCTACAACCATGCGGGAATCTTCGTTTTTCTTTTTAACAAGTAGCACGATACTTGCATATTTATTGTTGATTCGGTTTCTGTATCAATTTTCTTTACACTCTTTAACTTCTTCTGATTAATACGAATATTTCCGGGATTTTATTTAGTGTCCATTTTGATTAAATCTGTTTTTTCAAGTCCAACATTATACATCGCAAAAAGGTTTCTATACTCCATATTCTTGCTTTTCTTGAGGGCTCATTTTACGCCAATGTATATATCTGCTTTTGTTCTCTGTAATATTTGGTGGTGGTACAACTTTGCATCTTTCAATCAATCAAAAAGATAGCATTAGTGATCTTGATTAAATTTATCATTATTAAAGTTTATAGTTACTGACTACTTACAATCAGGTTCTTTTCATATTATCTTTTTTTAAACTCAATGTTGTTAACGTTGAAATATATCACGTGTAGTTGATCGGTGAAAGGTTCCACAGTACAATACGAATTTTGATCTCATTTTCTTCCACTATATATACCTCGGTTGGTTAGTGAGGATGCAGTCTTATATGGGTCGGAATAAAGTAAACTCCTTTTTTGACAGTCAAGCTTTCGAGAATATATTTTTCTCTTCTTCAGGACTTCTACAATAAGTTAACAAGCCATTAGAATAATTAACTTAATTAAATTAGAACCATTATAGATAAATTATACAGGTACCCATAAAAATATATCGAAATAATTATGTACTCACCAAACTGGATTGAAAAACAATAAAGCTAGACATCTCTGAACAATTCTGAGCATTTTTTGCCCTTTTGGGCCTTATGTTATAATAAAATAAATTAATTATGGCGAGAGGTTCTTTTTATATTATTTTTTTAATTTTTTGACGTTTATAAGGTCACATTAACCGTCTTCTTTAGTATATCAAGTAACCCAGGACCCACTTTGGTGAGTACATAATTATTTAGATATATTTGTATGGGTACCTGTATAATTTATCTATAATTGTTGTAATTTAATTAAGTTAATTATTCTAATGGCTTGTTAACTTATTGTAGAAGTCCTGAAGAAGAGAAAAAAATATATTCTCGAAAGCTTGACTGCCAAAAAAGGAGTTTACTTTATTCCGGCCCATATAAGACTGCATCCCCACAAACCAACCGAGGTTTTTTTTCTCCACAAGTCAGTCACGACTACCCGTAAAATATATATATATATATTTCTTTATCTTAGGTGACTTAAGCGACCTCCAAACCTCTTTAGCTCGTTTCGTAGCTGCATCTAGAATTTACTTAAAGACGCCCCTGGATCCAAGATGGAAGCTCCATCTGTTGACAGATATCGAAAATTGTTGGACGAAGTCGACCATTACAAGGGAGGAGGAGATGTGGATAGCGGAAAAATTTACCGCTATGCAAGGTAAGTACGTGACAGAAAACAATATCTCGAAAACAAATTGCGGGATGTAAAAAAATTGAAATTTGTAAAGACAATAAAACAAGACCGCTATGTTCGCTTCTCAAATCCAAACAGATTATTTTTTTTTAAATGGTCAATTTTAGCAGTCCGATTGGGTGTATTAGACGAATATCAAAATTAGCTAAAAAAAATACCCTTGGTTTTCTAGAAAGCAACAACCCAAGATATGTTGACGAAATTGTCATAATTGCAAACACGCTTTAAGGACTGCAAAAGTTGTTGAATAAAATTTCAGTTAGAATTCGCAATTTGGACTCAAGTTAAATATTGGAAAAAACAAATGGATGGTCATATCAATGGAAAAAACACCAATACTTGGTTGGGCTGCCAGCTCAATGGGAACTGGGACAACATAAAAGAAATTCGAATTGGTCAGATCATTGTCCATCAAAATGAAATCAGTGTTATGTAGTTGCGATCTTAATACTACTCTCCAAATTCGTGTGATTTTGTTGTTATGTTTTTATTACACTGACTAATGTCATGTGTTGTCGTAGAATACTCAGGATGTCTTGGATGGAAATGGAGTAAGTAATGTTGATGTTCTGCCCAGAATAAATAAAGATCTTGAAGTTTTATTTACCATCCAAAGATGTAAACTTGAATAATTTGGCCGTGTTTTTAGAAGAGACAAAATATAATTATGAACTCTTAAACATTAATAATAGTAGAAGGAAAAGTTGAAGGCAGAACATGTCAGGTCGTAGATGAATATCATGGCTTAAAAATCATGGTATGGTGTTAGTACTACGACACTTTTCAGAAAAGTAGTGGACAGAGTGCAGATCGTGCTTATGGTAGTATGGTAAGGGTGAATTTAAATAAAAAAATGCGCTTCTTCCAATTAATTAAACTAAAAAACTGTTAATCAAATTTGTATCAAATTTTGTACGGTGATAGTTTAAAGCATTATGCCGAAACCATTACACGGATTTTGCTTAATTTTAAGTTCTTTACCTAATTTTACGTATCCTAAAAATGTTTAATTCACGGTAAAAATTATCGATTATTTAAAAAAAAACTAAATAAAAAACACGCAAATGGTCTGTGGGGAATACCAGAAACCTTCAGCTGTGTAAGTTAACGAACTGTTTTTTGGATTCAAATTCACTCTTAAAGAAGAAGAAGCCATTCAAAGTTTTTCATTTATGACCTACATGAGCTACAAACACAGACCTTCAGGTATATGTATATGTAAACTGCCGCAACCGAGTGTAATTAAATTATTAAGTTATAAAAATATGTGTTAAAGGTGGATGCTTGTTTTTGTTTTAATCTAAAAAAAAATACGTACTTCTTAAGAAAAGTGTTTATTAAAACTGAAGCAGAAATTGTATTGCACATTTGTATTTAATAAAACATGAGACTTTAGCGTCTTACAGTATGAATTTAAACGCCTGTTTTCCGACGTAAACTAGACTTGAAAGCGGCCTCTCAAACGCGAGGTTTAAATGAAATTTTCTACATTTTATGATGAAAATTCGAGGCAAAACAGACAAGGCCTTTTTGTTTTCGGGTCATGTTTCACTTGGTCAGTATCGTATTTTCTTGTTTTTGTTTATCTTCGTAGTCAACTAATTTAGGTATTCGAAACTTGAAAAAATGGTAAACTTGGTTTATACACCTAAAGTTGCTAAAATGAGCGCAGCGAGGGTTAAAAAAAATATTCTAGGAATATTCCCTCGATGTGCTATGAATGTCTGAATGTCCTGGCACAATCACAGGATATTCTCAGAATGTACATAAAATGTCTCCCGAAGAACATATGACTTGGCATATAAATAGCACACTTAAGATATTCTGGGAATATCCTGGGTCAGGATAATCTACCAATGTTCTACCAAAGTCCTAAAAATGTCACACAATATTGTAACGTTTTTTATAACAGCGGCGGTAAATATTTTTTTCGGGATATTTTTATCTGTCGCTGCAAGTTTTCTTTTTATAAAAAAATATACTATATTTTTAGTTACAACAAAAAACCATTTTGTTAATAAATATCATCGAATCATGCCATGGAAGGAAATATAATTTTCTATCTACGATCATGCTTACGCAGCAAAATTTAAGATTTTATTTTGTTCAAAAAGCTTGTTGGGGTAGGCTAATATTTATTTCCAATAAAAAATTATTATGAAAATCGTTTGAGCCGTCCGGGAGTTATCCTGCATAGAACAAATAACATAATCCCCTTCCACTACCGTTTGGGAGGATTCGGGGAGGGGGGTAATATTTTTGTTCAATAAAAAATGAATTATGAAAATCCGTTGAGTCAACGTAATCTCCTTCCACTAACGTTTGGGAGGATTCGGGGAGGGGGGTAATATTTTTATCCCATAAAGAAAGAATTATGAAAATCCATTGAGCCGTTCGGGAGTGATCCTGATTTTATGTAAAAAAAACAATTCACGGTGCTCTTCTAACAGAAAACAATGTCCAAAAGGTTATACCCCACTAATATATAACTTGTCTCATAAACCTTCGTAGCGCAGAAGGTTAAGTCGTTGGAAAAGTGTTATATGGATGCCAGAAGGTGGAGGGTTCGAATCCCATCGCTGTTTAAATAACTTTAAAAAAAAAAAATTATTTTTCTTAATTTTTTTAGGGTGTTTTGTGATAGAACATATTTTTTCAAGCTCAAAAATATGTTTTGCTATAAAAATCCTGCGAAAATATTCTATGAATGTTGTACCAGAATGTTCTACCACGATGTTCTAGGAATATCAAAACTGCGGACACAGAATATTACCTGAACATCCCTGGTATGCTTAGATATGAACATTCAGCTAATGTTCGGGGAATATTTTTGTGCTATTAGTTGTGTTACCACGATTTTAAAACAAAAACCACTGACAAGGCAACGCGCCGTCTAAGATCAACAGCAAGAACTATTGGGAAATCAAAATAAGAAAAGCGCCCTCTGATTTAAAACCTCCAACTCTCCAAAGGTTAAATCGGGCCGCAGTGGGACAGAAGAGTATTTTTACGTTTTCTGACAGAAAACCAGAAGAGTTTTATGTCAAAAATATTTTAAAAACAGAAAAGGTAATTATGAAGACCAATAAAAAATATATCCTCAGGCATGGGGTTCACCGACGCTCAATTTAAAAGCTCTTGTTTTCCAAACATGTCCATGAGAAACATTATTTAAAGAAAATAACGTTTTAATTTTCACTTGCCTTTTTACTTTAATTTCCTTGGCAAAACTTAAAAGACCTGCTAGCTTTGTCTTAAGTTAATTCAAGTTGTGACTATGAATTGACCTTTATCCAAGCTTCTATATTAACTAAGAAAAAAACCGCTTGTATTTATTCATTAAAACTTGGACCTTAAGACAGCCTGTACCACGTAAGATGAGTTATTGGAAAACAGATGTCACAAGAAGTAATATATGTATAAGAGGGTCATTCTACTGAATACAAAACCACATTAAAAAATATATTGTTCGTAAATTGTTTTTGGCTCATGTTTGTCTTTATAAGATCTTCCAGACTTTTTGGATTATTTTTGGCTTTTTTGATATTTTTATGAAGCTTCATATTAATAATAAGGGTCTATATAGTACTATTACATTCATTTTTTTAAGCATATGAAACGTTTCCTCCTCGAGTTTCTTCCATAAAATCAAAACACAAAAAGTCAACATCAAGACAACTGCATAACCTCACAACTTTTAAGACTTAAGGCCTACTGCAGCTCGAAACTTTAGAACGCGGGTTCAAAAAGGCTCAAAAACTTAAAATGTTTTGTTCACGAAAAGTTTGGTTAGAAAGTTAAAAAAACTCTTTTGTTACCATGGAAAAGAAATGCAATGACGTAAACAACGGGAAAAAAATCAAGTCGACACAGGACACAGTTAAATTGATTCTCAATTTTACCAAATATTATTTTTTTTTTCACCACTAAAATATTAATAAATAATTAAATAACGGTAGTCGCCCAAGCGAGGGGTCAAGTGATATATCTTGTTTTCAAGGTATTTTAAATACCTGTACAAATTCTGTTATTCACTTCAATCGTTTTTTTTTTAATAAATACAATTTTTTCTTTCAGAAATTCGGAAACAAACTTCGATTTTATTTTTCTTCCATTTTATAATTGCATTTCATTACATCTTTTAGAGTTAGCTCCTATAATAGGAGTGAAATATATTATACCCGTACAACTTATTTTGAAAGTCATTTACATGCATTAGAATCCGAAAGTTAGAAAATGTTTGATATTTGAATACAAATAGTTTCTAGTATAGTTACTTAGTCAGCATCTCATTTTGCAAGTTTTGCATTTTTTCTTGTGTAAAAAATCCTGTTAATTTTATTATGAGATTTTCGCTATGCTACATTTAAAGAAGATTGCAAATTAGGAAAAATAGATGGTAGCGATATTTACAACCACTATCATATCACAAAACTGACAATTCATGTGTTCTGCAAAACAGAGAGGATCGCAAATTTAAAAAATGGTTTTTATCCTATAAACGTCAAAGATTAAATATACTACGAAAACCGTTGTAAATCAAATTTAATAAATCCTATAAAATAACTTTGGCAATGCTTCTTTACATTCGCAAAAACTTAATCATTTGGTTCTAAGTATAGAGCATTATTTAAATTAAGAAAGTTCTACAACCTTTGAACAAAACAATTGACTCTTTTTTTAACCAAATCATGGACTAATCATTTAGTATTTTGGACCAATGAGTCGCGCACTATTCTTTTAATACAGATATAATTTTGAAACCTATCTAATTGAAGAAGTAATATAAATTTTATCTGTTTAATCTGTAGATTATCGTGCGTGCGGATAATGAAGTCAAAAGTTTCTAAAGCTAAACGTATTACCATACGTTATTTTTTATTTTATTTCAGAAAGATGGTTACAACAATTACGACACCACAGACAGATATTTCCCGCTCTGCATCCGCCATCTTTAGCCAGGTTGGAGTATCTGCTGCGGTGTTTGGCCTACATGTCAAATATGGTAAGAAGAAAAATAGATCTAGCTATTACTTTCCAAGATATTTATGTAATATGCGTTATTCTTAATTCCTTCAAACCTATTTTTAAAACCCTCTGTAGCAATCCATGCATACTGTATTTACCAGCTCAATACATCAGCAATACAACTTGAGAATTCCAAGAAACGTCGCAAGTCAAACTAGAAACTTGAGAAACTATATTACAACTTCAAACTTAACTTGGGAGAGTTTCATTAAGTACGTCACGTCAGATTTTGAAAATTTTGAGGAGAGAAAACTTAAAACTTCCTTAGAGATCAGTGATGTAGAATCTAGTCTGAAGTTACACATACATACATACATGACACGCGTAAATAAAATACTTTTGGAAAGCGGTGATTTAGGAAGGTTGCACCGATATTTAGGGGAACTTTATGCATTCATTAAGCTTTTTTAAGTAAGTGCTGAACGTTAACCACTTAAATCTGCATTAACACTGTTTTTGAGGTTGAAACAGTGTTTTTGGGTAAAAAAGATAAATGCTTTAAAATTACACTAATACCTAAAAGTGATTTTTTGTAACTTTTGGCTATACTTAAGTTAAACATGGTCATATTAACCATTTTGAAAATTAATTTATTTTATAAAGGTTTATTATGTTAAAGAACTCCGCATACTTTTTATTGTATTTTGGTTGACGGCGGATTTTAATCAAATTTTAACATATTGTAGGCAGGATTCGCATATATATATATCAAGTGATATATATCACGATATATATCGCGATATTTATCTCTAAATAAATATCAAAATTTGGATAGAAATATCCACTTGTCTAAAAGTAATATTTTTTCGTAAATCCGGGAACAGCGGATTTACAAAAGATTTTTTGTGGCAGTAGAAATATGGAAAAAAAGGAAAGTGACTTGCATGGACAACCAGGGCACACTTCACTTTTTGGTCGATTCCAAGAAAAAATATATATATTTCTTGAATTATGTGTTTTACTCCAATAGAATAGTCAGAAAATCGCGATTTATCTACAAAAAACAGCCAAATTTTTTACAGCAAGTAGAAGGTCATAGGAAACTCTTAAAACCACATTTTTCCAACAAAATTTCTCTCTAGGTTCGCCGCCATCTTGAATTTATGCGTAATTCGGGTTAACTCGGTTTTAGTCCGATATCTCAATGACCATTGGTCCGATTTAAAAACAAGATGTTTTGTTTTATAAAAAAGTGGATTTTTTACGGTTTTTTTATTTTTAAAAAAGTTGGTTCACATATACCCCTGAAAATAATGATTAATAATGTTGGCATATATATATTGACATATAATTTTTTATCATTAAACTGAAAAAAAAAATGTTCATATAAAAAATTTAGTGGGTTAATTTTTTTTTAATTTTGGTAATAAAAAAAAACGGAGATAGATGGCGCCACAAATGAGTATTTTTTATAGAAATATAAAAAAATGTAAACGCAGGCAAGAATTTTTAAAATTTTCTTTCAATTTATAGACACTAAAGCCCTCACCAAAGCCTTCAAAATCCCTGTTTCAATACGTTTCAATTAATACCCCACATGCCATATTCTAGATTGAACTGGCTTTTTTAATAAGTCCCTTTCATTACCTCCGCCCCTGGGAGGCAATTTTAATGTTCTTGAAATGGGACCATCTGGAGTACAAACCAAGTCTACATACCTACTAAATTTCATCAAAATTGGACAAGTGATTCTTGAGTTAGACGTGTTGGTGAATCTTATCCAGATTTGAGTAGCACTGGGTAACCACAACCTTTCCTCTCCCTTAGGTATGCTACTCTATATCCGGAAAAACTCGAAGTTGCCGAAAATCACGTGATCTGCTATTGAAACCTCAAAAACATAGAAAAACCAAGAATCGTTTTATTTTTATCTTAAGAACCGTAGAAAAGAAGAAGTTAGGCTACCTTCTGGATCACTCTGTAAAAAGTGTAAAACATACTTATAACAGTTCCACAAAGTGCCGCAGAATTTTTATATTTTTATTCTTTAGGTAGGTTATTGGTAAATAAGTACTTAATTCCAGTATTTGCTTACCTTTCTTTTTCACGACGTGATGTTAATTTTCGCATAATGTTTTGCTGCAAAGCAAACAATTAAGTTCCTCATTTTCCTCGAAATCCATAAGGACGAATATCGAATTATAGTCAAAAAATGTAAAAGTAAAGTAGTAAAAGTAGCTACGCAGAATATTATCCAATATTCCAATATTCCAGAATAGAAAAACCCTTACTAACGACAGTTGTCAGAATATCCAAAATCAAACCCGTTAAATAAAAGAAAGTTCAATTATAAAATCATTCACTATAGAAACTGCAATTCGTTAAACCAATTTTTTATCCGAACCTTCTTTTCTCAAACCCATTCAATAAAAAAATCGAAATTTATAAGACACGTTTTTAATCGAACCATTGTTCATCAAACTCATTTAATATGAAACTCGTAATTTGTAATACCCATTTTTAATAAAACTTTAAATTTATGAAAACCATTATTTTCCAAAACCGGAATTCGTAAGAATCGTTGTTTATCAGAAATTTCTGCTAAATTGATTGCGCATTCGCCAATAATACATAAACGGGAGGCGTAAACGCAGCTGGCGCGGCGGCGCGGCGTTTCGATGCATTTGTCGCTGCTACGCGCGCATACTTGCACAAGTAGCGTTCAAGGTTCAATAGTTTGTGTATATATGTCACTTGCATTCCAGTTAAGAACAAATTTCTGATAAACAACGAGTCTTACAAATCCCGGTTCTTAAAAATAATGGTTTGACAAATTCCGGGTTTGAATAAAAATGGGTTTTACAAATTGCGAGTTTGATATTGAATGAATTTGATGAACAATGGTTCGACTAAAAACGGATCTTATAAATTTTGAGTTTGTTATTGAGTAGGTTTCAGGAAATGAGGTTCGGATAAAAAATTGGTTTAACCAATTGCAGTTTTTATGGTAAATCGTTCTTTCGATGAAAATTTTTGAAATTAACTCTGTGTTTCGGAAGAAACGAAAATTCCTTGAAGCTGCCTTTATTGGGCAGAATCAGGGTATTTTCAGTAAACCAAGTGTTGAAATCCCAAATATTTGGAAGCCCCTCCTTGGGCGGAGCCAACTTCTTAAACTTCAAGGTTGAGTGATTTCTCACAGTATATAAGTACGTAGCCTTAGGAATTGATTGTAGTTTGCACCTGAAGACGATCAGAGATTGTACTGATCGAAACGTCGTGTATAAATAAAATATAGACAATGGAAGTCCGAAACACAGAGTTAATTTCAAACACATCATTGTCTCAAACTTTCAAACAAATGAAAATTTTTATTAAATACGAAATGATAAATTCCTGGTTTGACAAACCATAGGTGTTCGTCAGGGCCAACTTGATACAATAAGGGAGTTAAATTTTACCTTAAGAATTTGTAGTGTCAACTTTGCAGCACTCTATCTTAGCTATTTTTAACTATACAGAAAAAGTTTTATAGAGAAAAAATTATAGAGAATTTTGATATATACAATTTATATTTAAACACTTTTCTTCTCAAGTCGTCACAAAGAGAAATATTGGCTAGTAAGTAATCATATGTCACCATTTTCGGGAATCTTTTAGCATAACTTTTTTGTTTCGAATAAAAGTTTTAAAAAATCATTTTCTTAAGCCAACAAAAAAACCGTTTTAAAATCGGAGAAATATTAACCGAAATATTAAGTCTAACACAAAATCCAAGATGGCGGCGAACCTAGAGGGAAATTTTGTTGGAAAAATGTAGTTTTAGGTTTCCGACATGGTCCTCTATTAGCCCTGAAAAGTGTGGCTGTGTAGTCAATTTTGCCATTTTAAAGTACTACTCTATTTGGCTATTTTTTCTTAAGTAAACAATGGCAAATAAACTTTTTTGTAGCACGTTTAGCTTTTTAGAGAAATTTTTTTAAATAATTCAAAATTGGTAAAAGTTGAAGTTCTAGAATTTTATACACCATTCATTAAAAAATCTAATTTTTTAAAAACATTTTTTAAGGTTATTTAGAATCTTATGTGGAGCAAAAAATGTTTCAGAAAGTTTTTTGTAGCATCCACACTCTTCTCACAAAAAAAATCTAGTTTAAAATTCTGCAAAAATGGTCAATTTTATTGTCTTTTTTGCACCAAGGTTTTACCAGGAATTTGGCAATAATAAAATAAAAAAGTAAATGCAAAAGATAGCTCTGTGTTCATTGTCTGCCAGCGGGTATTAAAAAATAATCTATAATAACGATCACCTGGTCAAAGTGACAGGATTTGTCCATAAGGTTATTGGCTAAGCCATAAGAACTAAGAAAGAATTAATTTTTAAAAATATTTGAGATTTATTAACGATTTAAGTTAAACAAACTGCATTATTAACATTTTTTGCTTTTTTAGTGGCCATATTGAAATACAAAATATTGGACGAAATTAAAATCAACGTAGAAAACAAATATCGAGCATAAAAAAAAATTGATTTTAATTTCGTACACCATCCTGGATTTCAAGATGGCCACCACAAAAGCAAAAGTTATTTTCGATTATTTATAAAATTCAGTTTATTTCACTCAAACGGTAAAAAATTTCATAGTTTTTATGGCTTAGCCAATAAACCTTATGGACAAAAATGTTAACAAAATTATTTTTTTTAATACCTTTATCAAGAAATCCAAGAAAAACAGAAAAATACTTTTAAAAATCTGGAACGAAGAGCACTTCTCGCAACACACCATCTTTACACTATAAATCAAGGCGGCTGGTAAATGAAATAACAATTGTTTCCATAGCGATGTGCTATTTTACTCGGTGACGTTCATTGTTGCGACATTTTAATATTTGACAGTTTGATATTTTGACGATGTTTTTAAATGATTTTTTCGTAAATACTTGGCTTAATTTTTAGGCAAGAATAATTACATTTTTTTAATATTAGTATTTTCCGCTATTTCTCTTTAATTTAGGGTAAAAAACGGACAGAAATCTTTTTTGCACCCGTGATCGGTAATAAAAAAAGCTTTAGTTATCTGCAGAAGTTACTAAAATCATGTTTTTGATGAAGGTATAAAAAAAAGCTTTATGGAAGGTTTTTTGCTCAACGTAAGATTCAATACAAGATTCAATAACTAGTTTTTAAAAAATTTGATTTTTTAATGAATGGCGCATAAAATTCTGCAAATTTTTGCCAATTTTAAATTATTTAAAAAAAAAAATTCCCGAAAAACTAAACGTGCTACAAAAAAGTTTATTGTTTAATTCATTTAAAAGTTTAATCTATTCTATTTTTTATTTTCCTTTAAAAGTAATTTTTTTAATTTTGAGAAATTTTCGCATTTTTTTAAAGGTTTATAGGGTGGTACTCTCTAAGATGTATATGGAAGATTTTAATTGTCTTATCTTAAAAAATAGTGCTGGATGGCGCAAAAACAAAAACACATAATTCAAGAAATTATTTTTTTTTTCTTGGAATCGACCAAAAAGTGAAGTGTGACTTATAAAGAAAAAGACAGAAATATGCCACCGTCGAACAGTAACATTACCGTAGTAGTTTGGTTGATGCATTAATTGGTCTTCTATATTTTTGTTTTTTAGAGCGGTTTTGCTACCGAAGAAAGATTTACTGCATCCCTCCATCTTTAATTGTTTTTCACTGTACTCATTCTTTAAAGACGACTAAAAAGTTATTAAATTAAAAAAAATACACTTTTGTAAGATTAAACACAACTTTTGACGTCTAGATGAAGCGTCTTAAAATAGATTAGTTTAACAGCATTGCCATGTTGAATGCATATACATTAAAAGTACCAATAGCTATGTGAAGAAAAATAGAGTCGGCGCAAATCAGTCTATAGTTATAAGAACAATAAGTTATTAGTCTCTTAGTTCATGAACCAAAAAGACCGGTAAAATAAAAAGACGGATATAATAGGGTTGGTCAAATATAACGAAACACCCAGTACGTACTTTTTAATATGACTTAATCAGCTCTTAATTTTGATTTCAGAAAGCCTTTTGGAAATGCTGTCCCTTTAACAAAGAAATCCGAGGCGAAATCGTGGCAACATTGCGCAAAGGTACGCCAGAGTGGTTCCACTCGCTTAGACAATCGATCATGAGCCAGGAAGAGTACGACATGAGCTTCGTAGACTTTTGCAACGAGATGTACGTCCAGTTGAAGCACGGTCTGCACCACTATCATCCCTTGTTCGAGGGGTAAGTGTTCTAAACCTCAACTATAAAATATTTCCACAAGGTGTTCGAAAAGTAACGATACCCCTGAATAACTCCAAAATCAAAAAACTAATATTTGTTCGTGCCGCCAGTCATCCAGTCATTAAGGGGGCGATGTTAGATTTTTGTTAAATAGAACACTCTGTAAATTTTGGCAAATTTAAATGGGGTTTTTCTTTCCACACCTAATGTGTTACCTTTTCCTTCAATGGTTAAATCATCCCCATAAGACCAATGTGTTAAACAAGAAAAATTATTTAAAAAGGATATTTTCTACAAGCGTGTGAAAAATGTGATTTTACACACTCTCTTTAGTGCAGAAAACTCTGCTTTGCTGCACTAGTGCGGAAAAATTTTTCCGCAGAGTGACGATGACGTCTCCGTTTCTTGTCGATTTGCCCTTTTTTTAGCAAGAGCGTAAAAAACAATAAAAATGAGCTTGAATCTGAAAGAAATATATCTAGAAAATATGTAAAATGTTGCAGAAAACATCTTAAACGCAGCTAAAGAGGTCAAAGTATCTGCCATCAATTTCGGCGCAAATAATTGTACCTTTACCGTTAATTATAATATTAATAAAATTTAAATTTTCATCTAAATAAATTACTATTATTAATTAAAATAACGTTTCTGATTTTTTTACCTAGGTTTTCGCCACGCTTGTAGAAAAACAATTTTTCATAACGCCTGCGGGAAAAGTGGATTTTTCACACTTGATAGGAAAATAGCTACAGCGAAGGTGAATAAATAAGAAACACAATGAATAATGGTAAAGCCATGATAATTTAAGGCTTAAAATATTTTAGCAAAATTTAATGAGTAACGTTTTTGTTTAAGCAATTTTGACTATGTTTTGTAAATTTGTATGCCATGATTTTGATCACATTTTAAAGCTTTCTCTCCAAACCTTCGATTTCTAAAATAAAACACTCAAATTTGTCAATTTTTTACTGTTTTCTTAAGGCTCAAAAAAAGTACTGCCAAAACATATTTTTTCATGTTAAAATTTAGCGATAATTTAGTGAAGTGCAAAAATATTTAAGGTTTTTGAAGAGAGACAGCAGGCTATAAAAAAGAATGATGAAAATAATTTAATGGAATTGTTTAATAAAAATTTCTGTTATATCATCTGTCTGTCATCTTGAGTGGTGTCGTACATATGATTTGAATGAAACAGCAAAAATTGTAATTTTTCATAGCATAAAGTGTGTGAGACATAAGGGTGGTATTCATTTATTTCAATCAAAATTCTTTACAATATTTAAATTTACCAAAAAAGGTGTGCTACTATACGTCTATTTAAGCACCTCTAAAAATCATTTAACAGGTATTTAACTAAATTATTTTAAGGTTCATCATGGCTCTACTATAAGAAGCTTTCCCTCAAAAAATGTAATTGTAACCGTAGGTCTACGGTTAACATTACCTTTTTTAACCGTAGGTGTACGGTTACCATCACCTTTTTTAAGGTAAAACTCGCTATTCATTGTTTTTGTTATTTATTCACCCTTGCTAAATCCTTTTTAGATTGAAGGTATTTGAATTTGACAGATGGTTGTCTTTTACATAATCAATCAATTTTTTTCATCATCACATCATCATTTCATCTTCTAACTCCTAGCAGCGTACTGATGAGCACCACAAGTGCGAAACCCAGGTCCACGGTTACCATACCTTTTTTAAGGTAAAACTCGCTAATCATTGTTTTTGTTATTTATTCACACTTGCTAAATCCTTTTTAAAATTATCAACTCCAGAGATAGAATATCTGTAAAAATAATGTTATCTGTCTCCTTAGAGACGCTTAATTTCCCTTCAAATAAAATTACATCTGCCGATTCTGAAATTTGACAGATGGTTGAATTTTACATTAATCCTGTTTTTTCATCATCACATCATAACTTCATCTCTTAATTCTTAGCATTGCACTGACGAGCAGGGGCGGCCCAAGACCCGGCAAGTAGGCCCAATCGGGCCCTTTTTACCTTACCCCAGCCCAGCCCCCTAATCCAACACCTGTACCGCTTGTACGGTAGTGGGCTCTCCGGGCCTTCCTGTTCTCTTCACGAAGTCCAGTACTTTGGCCCACTTGAGAACTCGTAGGTCCTTTGCATCCAGGTTCGGTTGTCCGAGTACCTGATGCCTTCTCATTAGGTATGCATCGCACTCCGCAACGAGGTGCCGGGATGTCTCCTCCGCCCTCCTTCAAGCACGGCAGATGGAGTCATTCCCGACCCCGATGCGAGTCAGATGCTTGCTGAGTCGGTTGTGGCCGGTCAGTATCCCTGTCAGTAGTCCAATATCTTTTCGTGTCTTTGGACTGTCTGCATCATTAGCCCATTTAATGAGTCGACTTTGCAGCTGTCTCCTTGTTATACCTAAGAGTGGTTCCGGCCCCACGTATTGAGTGCTGGCACCGATCCTAGCGAGTTCATCTGCATTTTCGTTGCCCGACACTCCCGTGTGTCCCGGTACCCACATCACTGTAACTCTAAGTAAGGCTTCCAGTGCTTCTACGCACTCTTCCACCAGAGTATTGGCATTTTTTAGCGCACTGAGTGCCTTTAGAGCCGCTTGGCTGTCGGAGCATATGTCCTCCGGACCATTGCGAACCTCTTCTAGTGTTGCTGCCATTATAATGGCGTATTCCTCGGCTTGGAAGGAGCTTGTTCTCCGAGCGGGTAGCTCATCCGAACTTCTCGGTCTTGCACGTAATCCCCCGCCACTGTTGAAAAATGTGATTTTCCACACTCTCTTTAGTGCAGAAAACTCTGCTTTGCCGCACTAGTGCGGAAAAAATTTTCCGCACAGAAATGTCAAAAACTAGTAAATTGCATTACTAATGGTATAGGCTTTGAAATACTTGGTTGCTTTGGATGACACTTGCTTGTTTATTATTAAAGTGACGTCTCCGTTTCTTGTTGATTTGCCCTTTTTTTACCAAAAGCGTAAAAAAAAAATAAGCTTGGATCTGGAAAACCTTCCAGAACAAATCTTAAAAGCAGCTGAAGAGGTCAAAGTATCTGCCATCAATTTCAGCGCAAATGAAATTGTACTTTTACTGTTAATCATATTATTAATAAAATTTAAATTTTAATCTAAATAAATTTCATCATCATTAATTAAAATAACGTTTCTGATTTTTTTTACCTTCGTTTTCTTCACGCTTGTAGAAAAACAGTTTTTCCTAACGCTTACGGAAAAAGTGGATTTTCCACACTTGATAGGAAAATAGCTACAGCGAAGGTGAATAAATTAGAAACACAATTAAGGCTTAAAATATTTTAGCATAATTTAAGGGGTAACGTTTTTGTTTAAGCAATTTAGACTATGTTTTTTAAAGCTTTCTTTCCAAACTTTCGATTTCTAAAATAAAAGACTCAAATTTTTCAAGTTTTTACTGTTTTTAAGGCTCAAAAAAAGTACTGCCAAAACACATTTTTTTCCCTGTTAAAATTTACCGATAATTTAGTGAAGTCCAAAAATATTTAAGATTTTTGAAGAGAGACAGCAGTCCATAAAAAAGAAAGATGAAAATAATTTAAGGCAATTGTTTATTAAAAATTTCTGTTATGTCATCTGTCTGTCATCTTGAGTGGTGTCGTTCATATGATTTTTATTTTGCCATTTTTATACAAGAAACAGCATAAAGTGTGTGAGACCTAAGATGGTATTAATTAATTTCAATCAAAATTGTTTACAGTCTTTAAATTTACTAAAAAAAGGTGTCCTATTATAAGTCTATTTAAGCACCTCTAAAAATAATTTTACAGGTATTTAACTAAATTATTTTAAGGTTCATAATGGCTCTACCATAAGAAGCTTCCCTCAAAAAAGGTAAAACTCGCTATTCATTTTAGATTGAAGGTATTTGAATTTGGCATACGGTTGTCTTTTACATAAATCCTGTTTCAAATTATTTCATCATTACATCATCATTTCATCTTCTAACTCCTAGCACCGTGCTGATGAGCACCACAAGTGCGAAACCCATAGTCCACGTTTACCATACCTTTTTAAGGTAAAACTCGCTATTTATTGTTTTTGTTATTTATTCACACTTGCTAAATCCTTTTAAAAATTATCAACTCCAGAGATAGAATATCTGTAAAGATAATTTTATCTGTCTCCTTAGAGATGCTTAATTTCCCTTCAAATTAAAGGTACACCTGCCGATTCTGCAATTTGACAGATGATTGACTTTTACATTAATCCTGTTTTTTCATCATCACATCATAACTTCATCTCCTAGTTCTTAGCACTGCACTGACGAGCACAGTAGTAACTAAGGGGCAGCCCAAGACCCGGAAAGTAGACCCAATCGGTCCCTTTTTACCTTACCCCAGCCCAGCCCCCTAATCCACCACCTGTACCGCTTGTACGGTAGTGGGCTCTACGGGCCTTCCTGTTCTCTTCACGAAGTCCAGTACTTTGGCCCACTTGAGGGCTTGTAGGTCCTCTGCATCCAGGTTCGGTTGTCCGAGTACCTGATGCCTCATCCTTAGGTGTGCATCGCACTCCGCAACGAGGTGCCGGGATGTCTCCTCCGCCCTCCCGCAGGCACGGCAGACGGAGTCATTTCCGATCCCGATGCGAGTCAGATGCTTGCTGAGTCGGTTGTGGCCGGTCAGTATCCCTGTAAGTAGTCCAATATCTTTTCGTGTCCTTCCCAGGAGCCACTTGAGTCTGGTCGCGTCCGATCCGTCGATGAATTCTTTGGACTGCCTGCATCCTATTTCGTTCTCCCAGGAGTCTGTCAGTGCATCGTTAGCCCATTTAATGAGTCGACTTTGCTGCTGTCTCCTTGTTATACCTAAGAGTGGTTCCGGCCCCACGTATTGAGTGCTGGCACCGAACCTAGCGTGTAACTGTAACTCTTTTGTCTTGACTCAAGGCTTCCAGTGCTTCTACGGACTCTTCCACCAAAGTATTCGCAATTTTTGGCGCACTGAGTGCCTTTAGGGCCGCTTGGCTATCGGAGCATATGTACACATGCTCCTCCAGACCATTGCGAACCTCTTCTAGTGTTGCCGCCATTATAATGGCGTATACCTCGGCCTGGAAGATCGTAGCTTGCTCTCTAAGCGGGTAGCTCATCCAAACTTCTTCTCGCTCTTGCACGTAGACCCTCGCCCCTGTTGTCTGCCTCACCGATAGCTTGGATCCATCGGTGTAACATATCACAGCGTTCCTCTCGAACTGTTGGTGGAGGTTCTCCCTCTGCCAGAATTCCTGATCGAGAATTTCGACTTTGTACCTCTTATTGCCTTGATTTCAAGGGACGTAAGTGGCATCTCCCTGGTGGCCATTTGGGCGACATTTAGGTGTCCAACGGCTTTCTCTCTTCCTCTTCACTGACCAGAGTCTCTCAGACACAAATGGGTCGCCATGGATTCGGAGGCAGTCCCAGAATGGTCTCGAGGGCTTGGATTGGTGTCGTCCTCATGGCGCCGTTTATTCCCCTGCAAATTAGCCCTTGCAGACTTCTGAGCTGCCGGCCACCAGACGATAGATCCATATTGGATCCTAGGCCTTAGTATTGCGGTGTACATCCAGTGGAGGTTCCTGGGTGTAATACCCTAGTTCCGACCTACCATCCGACGCAATTGCCACATTATTGCCTCTGACGAGCACAAATGCGAAACCCGGGCCTACGGCTACCATTACCTTATTTCAGGGAAATATTTATTTAAGAGGGTTCCAAAATAACTACAACCCTTCTGTTTTTTTTTTTAATTTAATATATTTATTGACGTTTCGCCCTTTTTGGGGGCTTTACCAAAATATCACAAACTGGGGGGAAGGGAACATAAAATTACGTGGAAATCATTTTCCTTATTCAAATTCTGAAAGGAAGGAAAGGACAAAATATCGTGAAGCTGCTAAAATGCTTATAAGGCCAAAAAAATTATTTTTTGAAAAGATTTTTTCTTAAATAAAAACTTACCAAGCCTCATCAATAAATAATCCACACAACCTGGATCCTTCATTTAAAAAAAAAAATTGTTTTTTGCTAGTTGGTACCGTTGGTAAAAAACCTTATTCAAATTTACCTAAATATACAAGATATCTCATAAAAAAACAACATAGCAGTCCTAACTCCGCCCCTTAATGACTGGCGGCAAAACTAGCATCCCAAAAGATGCTATTTAAAGGTACTTTTTGGACTCCCTGTAATGTCTAAACATACGTTTCCATTTATGTACATTCATAAATAGAAAGTATCCAGAAATGGAGTTCCAAAAACATTTCCAATTTTAAATCTTGCCCTTCCGAAGTAACCCACTTACAAAGTAAAACTTTACCTTAATATATATGCACTATGATGGCTTTGTCGACGGGATCCTGGTTTAGTTTCGGGTCGATTTGAGCCTGGAATGACATTCAAGATTACATCTATTGTGCCTCTTTAGTCCCTGTGGACAACGGAAAGAGACGTTTTAACAAAACGTAGATTGAATGGAAAATATAAACAAATGCCGTGGGGTGTTACATAAATTTTTATAAAAAAATACGAATTTTTTGTAAACAGTGCAAAGTGATTTTCGACTATTCACACAGAGGAAATAGTCGAAAAGTAGGTTGGCCATTTTTCACTGAGTACAAAAAACTCCTCTACATTTGTTTTTTATTAATTTTTAGGTTCTTAGATATCAAACCTGAATTAAAAAAAATAATTATGAAAAATAAAACTAAAAAGCCGTACTTGAGCTTACCAAATAATATGTTTTCATTAATTTTTATTCTCTATTAAATTTTAATTTCAATCTAATTAGTTCTTATATCATATCTATACCCCTACTACATTTTGCAATATAACACAATATAGTAATATAATAGCCCTGGAACATAATCTACATAGAGATTGTAAATTAAGTTTTAGTAATATGCATATAGACCATGGCAAAACAAGATGAGTATTTACACGATGAAACTTTTTTAGCCATACATAGAATCAGTGCAGTAACAATTAAACAATTTTATTTAGCTTGAGTGGTATATTTGTTTGCTTTAAATTTTGCGACACCTTTTTAACTACTTACCGTGAATCGAGATTGTAATGAAATTTGGTATACTTATGTAGTCCCTGTGATAATACAATATTCTACAAAAACTACATTCGTGGGGGGTGATTAAGAGGGTAACTCATTTAAAAATTCATAACTTTTGAATAAAAGCTTTAACTTAATATTTCCTAATTTGGTGGAGGGGTGATTTAGAGTTGATTTTTTTGAAAACTCGTAACTTTTAAATCAAAGATGCTAACCATTTACTACCTAATACGCGCCTTAAAAGTGACAATTTTGTTAGCAACATATCATGGTCACGTAGGTCATGAAAATAATGATATACGGCCGTTTTGCGCAAAAGCGTTGGATTGATGTAATGTCTAACTCCAGTTTTCTTTGTTTTGATTTTTGATTCCGAAAGTGGTGTGTTTTTTCGGTTTTTAATTTTACTCACAGTACACACACTATAGTGTACTGTGATTTTACTTTATCTTCTAGGTTTATGGCAGGCATTTATACTTTCACCCATGTGTATAAAGGTATTTATACAAGCTGCGTTCGGTATTTGCCTCGTGGACGCGACGGATATTTGATCACGTGATCACAGATTAATCTAGATTTATTGGAATTAACGAACTATCTGGATCGATTGCCTACTTCAAGTTTCTTGTTTAAGACATAATTTGTCTTAAGGACGCGCGCAAACGTCGATTTTTGATGGCACTTCATGGCGAACAGATTACTTTTAGATCATGAAGGAATCTCTGGTTTACTGCTAATTGAGAAGAGAAAAGAACATAATTTCGCTTTTTTCTATGATCTAGCTGCATAGCAGGTATTTTTTGACGCCGATTTTAATTTGCATTTTAAAACAGGATTTAAGGGTCATTAAATCCGGTTTGGTTAACACCTCATTCACCACATAAAACTTGTTGCCTATTGGTCAGATTTTTGACGGAAAATGTCAAATTCAATCAGCTGTTGTTTTGTTTTCATATTTGTTAAGTGCGTTGGTGAAGGCAATGAATTTTAAAACGGAAGGGCCCAACGATCTGTCACGATTATTGTGGAGGGCAAACAAACGATTTTCCAAAAGACACAACGTTCATTTCAAGGCAGTAACTAAAGTTACGACAGTCGTATCTAGAGTTACGACAGTCATTTTTAGGATTGGGTTGCTTTTTTTGTGTTGTGTAGGGTTTACTGAGGTTGCGTTGTGTTGGGTGGGGTTGGTTTTCTTGTCCAAATGTAAAAAACGGGTTTTTCGCAACTGTCGTAATTTTAGCCACATGAAGTGATTTTTCTATTGGTGAAAATGGTTTTTTATTGTAGTTTGTTTGTTTTGGAAAGTAGATAAAAGCAGTTTGTTCGCTGATTTTTGGAAGAGAGAAAAAAACCGGTTAAAAAAAAGATGTTTGCGCAAAGGTCAATGATCTGTGTTTTGTTTTTATTATTTTTTGTTTGTAATTTTTTCACTTTTTAAGGATTTGTAAGAAAGAAATATAATACGAAAAATCGCTTGTTGCAAATGTAAATGAAAAAATACAAGAATTCTGCTAAAATAACTCATATTATTTTTTTGTTCACCATAAATGGGCTTTCAGTTGAGGCCGATAATCATACATTCGCAGCAGCTTCCAGTGTTGCCAGAGTGTCTGCGTCTTAAAGTTAAATCTGGCCTTGTGCAAACAAATTTTTTTAAATCCGGAATTAAATCAGGATTTAGCCAAATCGATATTTAAGGAATTTGCGGTGCAACTGGACATAAAATTCGATTTTGACTCCTGTTAATTACACCTGAAAATAAAAAAAAAAACTGAACACAGCTAACCTCACAATCGCCAATTAATCTGTTTCATCGGCCAAAAACTTTCGAGCAAACCGATTTACGTCTAATTGATCAGAGCTGAATTACCGAACGGTTCGGATTTACTTCCCCTACATCTATACGTAATAAACGAACGATTCAGATTAGACTGATCAATCTGACGTAAATACCGAATACAGCTACAGAGAAAAATAAATACCTGTAAAATTTTTGGTATTATCCAGAGGCAACACCTGCCTTGGCTATTTCACTTCTTATTAATGTTTCGATTATTAAAATGCCATTAAAACCGCGATAAGATTACAATTTTATTTTGGGCGGCACATATTCTTACTCAAAAAACGAATAATGCTTAATTGATTTCTGAAAAGGAAACAACGTAAAACGTGACATTCATATGCCATCGGTCATTGCAGTGAAGGGCATCACGCATGCGTAAAACGGCTGAAATTAAAAAAAATTTTATAGCCTCCTGGATTTAGATGATTAATCTTGCAATTCCGTGTGTATTAAGTTTATAAGTATATGGCTGCAACCAGTATGCACATTTCAGATTTAAGTAAAGAGAAAAGGTCAGTGGTTGGTAGATAAGCACAATCTGGCAATCTCAACGAATACTGTACTAAGTTGAGGTTAACCAGACGTTATCCGCAGGTGAAAAGGCATTGAAAATGATAGGTCAAAAATGCCAATTGGGACATTTATATTGTCGGTTTGTGCAAAATGGTTAAAAAAACCCTAACACACTCCATTTGGACTTCATCACTGGACTCATTTTACAAGCGCTGACCTTACGTCTTAATTTTTCCTAATTTTAGAAGGCAAAATAATTTGCCGTGGTTGTGGTGGACGGGGTGACACCGGGTTTACATACAGGGTGGATTCTTTAAACGGAACGGTGCTTCTAGCGGGTTAGAATTTGGTTTTACAATAAAATCTAAAAACACGTCAACTGAGATTTTTAATTTTCATTATTGGATTTTTTTATGTCACTGTATAGTTTGACATTTTTGAATTCTTAAAAAAAATATATTTTTGACAATACCACACACTAACACTATCTCTTATAGTTTCCAAGATAGAGGCATTTAAACTTGCATGGAATTATTGTCTATGCCCTGTTTTACGGGGGATATTTGAATGAATATCGAAAAGTTTTCCATACAGATTTAGATAAACATATCTGATTATCGTAAAAGATAGATCCTACTGTGTAGTACTGCTGAAGAGAAAATTGTTTGCAGATTTCACAAATTTCAAAATATACAGGGTGTCCTATTTAAAAAAAATATTTGTTTGCCATACCTCGTAAACAAAATGACATAAAAAAATCCAAGATAGCACGATTAAAGGAAATTAAAAATCTCAGTTGACGTGTTTTTGGATTTTTTTATTCAACCAAATTCTAACCCGCTAGAAGCACCGTTTGTTTTTTATTGTGTTTTATTCTATAGTTTATAAGGTTTACTGCTAAAATAGGTGTCTTATGGCGCCCTTTGTTTAAAATTTTAGGACAAACGGAATCCCTTACTTCAGCGTGGTCTTCAAACAGATCGACAAATTAATGGCGGACGAGGTGATTAATTTTTTGAACCAAAACGAACATCCGGACCCCACTTATAGTCGGCTAATCTTTTCAGTCTACATGGAGGTACGTAACATTTGGTTTAAGTCTCGTCGGCCCGTCTCTAGCAAACTTTTTGAAATAACAAGTTGCGTTTTTTTTCGCAACGTTGCGGTGGAAACTTTGTCGTCATTCCACTAAACGAACACCAAACGTTGGAAATATGTGAAAAAGTTTAAAAATAGGTTTATATACAGGGTGTAAACGACATGATACTCATTATTTAAATGGGTGATAGGGGGGAGGGGCAAAACAAGCAAAAAAGTTTATATAATATGGGCGTCAAAACTTAGTGATTTCCGAGATATATGACTTTTAAGTTAAACACAGTTTGGCAACAATGCGCTTTTAGGTGCGAGAAAATTATAGAGTGGCGCACAATTGTTTATCCCTAGGAAAAAACTATGTATATTCATATCAATATTGTTAAAAATATCCCCTTAGTTTAAACCTATAATCGATTTTATCGGATTTATTTTGAATTTTGAGAAATTGAATGCCAAAGTAAAATTTTGTTTTTATTTTCAATTTTTCTTTCCCTCTGCAACCCGTCCTTTATTCATCTCTAAAACAAAGACCGCTTTGTCAATTTCCCTCTTTTTTTTTACTCGTTTATAGGGTATATTTAACAGTTTTTGTTAAGCCTTAAAATATTTTTTTTTGTCTTTAATTAAAAAAAAACCTTAAAATAACAGAAAACACTATGTTGTTTTGATATATATATATAAAGTTCTGCAGACGAAAAGTTGTCTTCCCGCAGCCTCCCGCAATAAGATTTTTTTGTGGTTATATACTAAAATGTTTTAGCTTTATGACTGCATAGGTTGTAGCTGCCAATATCTGCCTGATCTGATTAGGCTGCTAAAATTGTGGCCTTGTTATCCAAATATACTAGATATACACACCTTTTGTTTGCTGTGTTAGTATGGATGTATGTATGAATTTTTAAGTTTCTTTGTATAGGATGAAATAAGTTAGTGGAGCGCTAAAGGTCAGTGGCGCATCCAGAAATTTTTCTCGGGGGGGGGGGCTCAACCCAATTTTTTCTCACAAATTATTTTTATAATAAATTTTAATCCAGTTTATTAAAAGAACACTACAATAAAAGTACATTTCAAAAAATCTTAGGGAGGCTGGGTGCGCACCTGCTAAAGGTTATAAGGGATTAAAATTAGAGCAGAGCGCTAATAAGAAGGACAAAGTAATTATGATATAATTATATTAATATCGCATGCTTTACTTTACTTGGGCTTAGGGCAGAGGCAAAAAAATAATATATAGTTTTTTATTATATTTTTAGCATTAAGTATATTTAAAAATTATGACTAATATATAGTGGGATATTTTTACAATAAAAAGTTTTTTTTTAATTTTTTTTGGAAAATAAGAGTTAAGTAAGATTTTTTTTAATTACTGTATTTTGTAGGTTTATTTAGAATATAAATTTTAATTTTGGATAAATATATTGAAATTTTTTACTTTTGACCACTCTACAAAAAAATACTAAATATATAGGAATAAGTAAGCGACAAGAATTTGACAAAATAGTGGGGGGAGGCTGCATTGTAAATATCAAAAAATCAATAATTATTAAAAAATAATAAAAAGCAAAAAAAAAATGTGTACCTACCGAAAATTGGTTTAAGCGCCTCGTCTGGTGTTAAAAGTCCTTTTCGGTATCGAAATAAAATATTGCTTTGAAAAGTAATGCAACGTTTTACAGTATTGTCCACTTTTATCATAAAAAAAGTACGACACCTGTAACACAATTTTAAAAGCTCTTTTTAATTTGTAAAAACTCTTTTTCACTAATTTTTAATTTTTCTTCTTTCACCTGGCACACAGTTTTTGAACTGTTTTTAATTTGTAAAAACTCTTTTTTATTTTGAAAAACACTCAAAAAACCGAACAAAAAAACACTTCTTCTAAGCACTAGTTTTGTACACTTATAGGGCACATTTCCATTTTTTTAATAACAATGACGCAAAATTTTCAAAGCTGTTTTAATTTGTAAAACAATTCTTTGAATATGTTGATTTTTTACTTCCTATGATTTCAATTTTAACATTTTTGTTGATGTACTGGAATTCTGACAATTTTTCTATCAATATGTCGCGATAAATTTGAGCTGCAAGACTTGTGTCTCTGCGAGCTTCACCATATACTTATATCATGTCAGCTTATTCCTGATTGGGGAACATTTTTAATTCATTTTAATGTCACACGAAACTACAAAAAACTAATGGCGTCAGGTAGACTTGCGCGACTGCCAACCTTCGCAACGAACAGCGGAAGATGTAATATGCACTAGAGATATGTGATTCGTGAACGATTCGTTCATTATGATCGAATCACTTGCGAGTATTGAATGGTCGTCTCGATATGATTCACTCAGTCAAATGAGTCAAATGACCTACCAAGACAGAATGAATTAAACGAGTGAATTAAATCGGAACGGATCAAATGACTGACTGACCGACGGAGACAAAACGAATTAAATAAAACTCAACGCGTAGAGAGGCAGACAGACAGACTGATTCAATCGGTTAAATGAAAGCAGCAAGCAGCATGAGTGGATCTTGAAAGAGACAGCCAATAAACTAATAAGTTAAATAGAGCAAGAAATAGATGAGAGAGAATATCGGAATAGCATATTCGTTTAATTTTCAGTCAGGGCTAAGTCTGTTTACCTATTATCGGGTGATGAAAACAAAGAACGATATCATTCAATATTTAAATTTTTTGGTCAGCAGAGTATATCATATTTAGCCGCATCCTGAATGGACCTTTTTTTTTGGTCACCATTTTCTTTAATTTAATTTTAAATGATTGATTCATTGATCGATCGAAAAGATTCGATCATTCTAGAAACGAATTACTGATCGATTCGTTCAGTACAAAATGATCGATTTACCCATCTCTACTATGCACTGTTATGTAGCGAAGAGAAACGGTCGGAGGTCAGATATTCCGTATGCGGCGAATTGTGTTGTTGTCAAGTGGTTTTTAAATCTTTAACTAAAAGGAAATCATTAACTTTTTTTGTTAAATTTAAGATTTAGAGGACAGATCTACTTTTATTTATTTGGAAATGACCCTATTGCAAAATGGTAAAAGTTAGACATGAATATTTGTAAAATTCTGGTAGATATAAGCACCTAAATTTTTCAACTTTGAGTAATTTAGATAAAATCTGAGTTTTGATCCGTAAGTCATATGAACTTTTTGACTTGTTTTGAACCCCTCCCCCTTTTCACCAGTTAAAAGGATGACTATGGTATTGTTTACGCCCTGTATGCAGTTTTAGCAAGTTGAAAATAGATTGGAATTTTTATCTAAAAATGCAATGATCGATGTACTTTTTTTGTAATTATGGTTTCATACTTTTTTTTGCGCCCTCGAAACAGCAAAAGGCGGTTAGGTCGTGACAAAGATGTATGAAATGTACATCCTATTGGAAATATTAACACGCCAAGACGAATCCGTATCAGGTAACTTGGATAAGTACCAGTGCGGAACAATGCCTATTTGTGAGTGATTCAAGGTTGGAAATCAAAGTTGAAGTAACTGATTTGGAGGTTTTTTTAACTTCTTTTTTTGTTTTAATTGCGTTAGGAGCATAATCCTACTGGAAATATTAACAAGCCATGACGAATCCGTATCAGGTAACTTTGATAGGTACCAGTGATTCAAGGTTGGAAATCAAAGTGTATAATGGTGTTTAGTGATGTATGGGGAGGGTGACCAGTGAAAGCACTGATGAGCTCACGCTGGTTACTCAGATCGAAACATCGTTTAATCAGTTCTTTTTTCGCTTTGGTCCTTTGTGTGTTCCTTGTGGAATGCTCATCCAAGTTTGAATTTTGGTTATTTCCACCCAAAATAATAAGTAGTTGTATCATCCGCGAATAATTTAATTTTGCCATTTAATTTTAATGTCCCAATTGAATTAATGCACATTAAAAATAAAATTGGCGCAAGAACTGATTCTTGAGGGACACCATATTTGTTTTATTTTAATGAGCTTGACTATTAATTTTGACAAATTGATTTATGCTTTCTAGAAAATTTTTAAACCATTCGAACATAATACCCCTAATTCCATATTTGTATAATTTATTTAATGATATATTATTGTGTTTAACAGTGTCAAATGCCTTTAGCAAATCTAGAGATAATATGCAGCATTTCTTTTTTTGTCAACGTTTAGTTGAATGTCTGTTATTACATCTAATGCTGCTGTTTCTGTATCTCTAGCTTCTCGAAACCCATATTGATCCTCATACAATATATTATTTTGATCGCGAAAAACTTGCAACTTTCTACGCATAATTTTTTAGAAAATTTTTGATAAAGTTGGTAAAACTGACACTGGCCTATAGTTACTTGGGTTGTCTCAACTTCCTTCCTTAAAAACTGGTTTTACTTTTGATACTTTCATACTTTTTGGAAATTTATTTGTCCGTATGGACAAGAAGAACAATTGTTTTAAAATAGGAATAATTTTTTTTATATGTTTTACCGTTTTTACCGAAATTTTATCGTAACCAGTAGCTTTCCTTAGGTTTAAGTTTTATATTATTTCATCAATTTCGCTTTCTTCTCTATCTTTTTCATCTAGGACCATAGAATTTGCTATTGGTGCTTCATCAAGTGTGTTTTCTGGTGTCGATAATTTTTCAATTTTGTCTGATAATAAAAGTCCGATTTCAACAAAAAAATTTTTCATTTATTCACAGATAAAATCTTGTCGAAAGATCCTTTGCTTTCCAACTATGATGGATTTCTTGTTTTTTCCGATTTTTTAGTATTGTGTTAATGGTTTCTAGATACCTTTTTGATTAGAAGTTTGAAATTTTTCATTAAAATAATTTGGTTTAGTTTCTTTAATTACAAAATTATTAAAATTTTTGTAGTTTCTTGCGTTCTTCATTAAACCAAAAGTCACTGTTTTTCTTTGTTGTTACGATTTTTTTTAACGACAGATATCAAAAATGTTTGTAATCGTGTCATACAAGTAGTCTGGTTATTTAAAAAAATGTTTTATTGAGTTAAATTTGTTTAGTTTCACTTTTAATTTTTCTATATCCCATTTTGTGAGAACAATACCTTCTCATTTCGGCGCATGGTCCTTTTTTTGATCAATTATTTCAAAGGTATGCAATAAATGATCACTGAGAGTTGTTTCGAGTAATATAAGGTTGATTTTCTTTCCGGAATTTGTAATAATATGATCAATAATAGTTTCAGAATTGTCTCTTTTTCTTTTTGGACTCTTCGTATTCCATAATTTAAAATTATTTGTTAGATAAACGTCCAAAAGTCACCCATAAAGAAACGTTCTTGACAATCTGTCTTTATCCTTTCAAGTTTTTGGTCTATAAGTTTTATAAAATTAATTTGGTTTGACCTGGGTGGTCTGTATATACCACAAAAATCAGTTTTGGAGACTTAATTTCTATACAAATATACGATTAAGGAGTTTCGGATATTTGTAGGATTTTGAAAAGCAAATTTTTATTGATAAATATTCCCATGCCGCCTCCTCTTTTATATATTATTTCTTATTGCAAACACACTTTTATATTTTTTTAAGTTATAATACTTTATTTCTTGTTTTTTTACCCAAGTCTCTGCTACAATAAATATATCAATTTTTTTCTCTTGGAATAAAATTTCAAATTCCTCCATTTTATTTTTTATCGATCTTGCATTAACATAAATTATTTTCATTTGGTCCATAAGTAATTTAGTGGTAGTAATCAATTCTTCCTTCGGCTAATTTCTTTTTATGTCGGTAAATAGGATACTTATCAGTGTTGGCTTCATGTCTGTAATCATAATGTGTTCTATATTTTATATTACTTTCCGTAAAATTAAGACAAGTTGCAAATTAAGAATCACAATCACAGTATTTATGTTCTCCACAACAGTAAGAACATACAAGCTTGCTTTTACATGTTTTTTCTTTGTGATCATATTGGCAACATCTATGGCCAAACATAATATCCAGCGCTTCTTTTATGACACATCTATCCCATTTCTTTAGAATTTGTTTATTTCTCATTTTTTTAAAAGTTTCTTCACTTGTATTTGCATAGATAATATATTTCTTTGAATATGTTGATTTTTTACTTCCTATGATTTCAATTTTAACATTTTTGTTGATGTACTGGAATTCTGACAATTTTTCTATCAATTTTTCATTGCTGTAATTTTTTTACAACCAATTATATCAACTTCAGGAATATTCTTTGTTTAGTTTTTCTTGTCCTAATTTATGTAATTCTTCGATTTCCTCCCTTGAATTTGATTCACTAACTATACCTCCATTTCTATATCGAATTCGGTTTATTTTTCCTTGAACTTCTTCTTTGCATTAAAAAATCAATTTTTTTCCAAATCCCCTATTTTGTTTAATAGTTTACTATTAGTGTACCAGTGTGTATTTTTAAATTCTGATTTTGTCTCATTTAATGTATCATTTTCCATACTTAAAGTGCAGATTATTTGCCGCAGTTGAAGATTTTCCTCTTTTATTTTCAAATCCAAATTGTTTTGAGTTTTTTTATGTTATTTGCATCTTTTTTAGATCGGTTTGAGCAACTTCAACAAAACCATTTCTTACATTTGGAGCATTCGAGAGAGTAAGAATTTGTTTTAAATTTAAACCTACATTTTTCAAAATGTGTATTTTCATCTGGGTTTATACTTTTTTAGGCTCTTTAAACGAACTGACTGATCTTTCATCTTTACTAAGGACTACTAATTTTTTCCGGAATTCGTCAATTTCATTATTCTTTGGATACTTGAGGGGAATATATTCATCTTCACTATCTGTCGAAAAATGAATGATTTCTTCCTCAAAATTTTTGTTTAAAATTTTGTTCATGTTTTTTTTTGATTGACACATTTGCCTGTTTTGCTTTTTGTTGTTTTTTCAATTTTCAGTCTTCATTTTAATGTTGATAACCAGATCTATTATGCATTGGTTACGTGAGAATTTGATTTTCTACTGTTATGCTTCTTGTTAATTAATGTGTGGTATAAATTTAGAAATCTTTGATTTTTTTCTGAGAAATTCTCCCAATTGAAGTTGACAAATGACAAGTACCGCCATATTGGAGTCGTGATTGAAGCGCTTTCGAAACAGTCCGAGGAGCGGTTTTGAAATCGTTTGAAATCGATTGAAATGTGTTGAACCGTGACGTCACCAGTTCAACGCAAAGATGACATATCTTGCATGATTTCGAAATGTTTGGTGGAATCTTCTGACGCCAAAAACGACTAAATTCAACACAAAGGGTTTTCGGCAATGTCGACAGCATTTTTGGTCTTCTCGATGGTCAAGATTGACGGGGCAAGAAAAAAGCGGTTTGCCAAAGATTTGGGGCACAAATCGAACACAAAGATCTAGGCGGGAGCGTGATCCGTTCTTAAATTGGACACGAAAATATTTTTTGGATTGACCTCGTATCGCTCGGGAGCAGATTTTTAACGTAGATCGAAAACGTTATTAATATTTTATATTCAAAAAAGGGTAAGCCCCACGGTTTTCTGCTTGTTCTGACAAGAATAGCTTGTTTGAAAACAAGAATTATTTTTTTAAAGGTAAAGGATCTGGCAACCTTCAATCAAAACCTCCCATCTGGAGGTGACCACAAACTCTTATTGGTAAGGTGCTACGAATGGTTTGAACCCAGCGTTGAAAGTTGGTTAACTATGTGTAAGGGAAAGGCTCTACATAGGGTAAGTCTAACAACAATATCGACCAACACTGTTCTCAACTAAACAGTCAGTTAACTCCTACCTCTTCAGTGCCCTTTAGACTGCAATTTCTTTCATATTTATAACCAGATTTACAAAAAATTACTTATTGTTACGAAAACTACTGCTCTAAGCAGTAGATGCAAAATTACAATTTATATAAAAAGTGCACTTGTTGCATTTTGCAGAAGTATTATTCGAAATATTATGATTTTTTATAATCTTAGATACGCCAAGAGTTTTTTGCAATGTCGACAGCATTTTCGGTCTTCTCGATGGTTGCAATTAATTGTCTTTCTTTTGCTTGTCTATTTGCAAACAAGGCTTGATCGAGCCGGCTCGATTATGCTCTGTAATTTTAATCAGCTGTTGTTCTGCTACCCCTGCCATGGCAAGATTGCTAACGGCTGTAGCTTTCATAGAGTGGTTCGTGATTTTTTATTCACTGCATTCAAACCAGTTTCTTCAGCAGCATCTCTGGTCCATTTCGACAACTCATTCCTGCCCACAAGGAAATTTTTAAACCATCCTGTGCTGTTTTAACATTGCCATGTTGGATTCACCGTGGTTATGTACTCATCGATTTTTAAGGAACCGGAGCTTGTTCTTCTATTCTTCTCTAGTTTTAGGAGATTTCTTCTTTTAGCGTTTCGATCAACTCGAGAGGATTGAAATTCAACGTCTTTGAACGGATCGAACATAATATTCAAGTTCTTTAAAACCTTTTTCCAGTAGCCTTTTAGCTACAACGTTTCTTGTATTCCTCATCACATGTTGAATGCCCAGTCTTTCAGAATCAAGTTCAGAGCAATATTCCTTAAAATTTAGTTTCTTAATATTGTTCTACTAAATAAAAAAATATATCAATTTTAATTCTTGTGAAAACCCCCTTTTTTATTTAAAAATATATGTTATTAATCTCATTTATGTGTTTAAACACCCCTTTCAAACTTTTAACATACAGCATAGATAGCTATATGTCACTGTCACCGTTCAGAAAAGTCAGACAAATTCTATCTTTCCTTTTTAACATTTATTGAAATGCGTAACAGCAATTTAGCTCCGCCATAAAACTATTCCTGCAGAGTATATTTAAAATACATATTAAATTGACAAAATGTTATTAAAAAAATTACTCAGTTTCTCTTACAACGTTAGGATAAACATTAAGGACGCTGTGTTTTATTTTAAAAATCGCTACTTTCCAAAATTGTGACGGGTGAGATTTTCTGTCGTTTTTAAAGAATAGCAACTGTGATGTCAATTTTCTCACTATAAAACATTATTCTACGTTAAAATACGTTGCTGTGATTGGTCGAAATACAAAGGTCTAAAATAATCGAGTTTAAATTATAATAGAAAGGCATCCATAATTATCGCTCACAAATAAATGAATCATCTATTTCTTTTTCACTTTATCCTATACATTTTCACAAGGAGAACTAAACGAATCGAATTGACCCAAAACATTAAACGCGCAAACTCGCACGAACGACTGCTTGGCATGGCATCGACCGTTATCGATTTGAATCGCTGGATTCTTTACTAGGCTAGTCAAGAAATATTAGTTCTTAACAATAGGTCAGTAGATTGCATTCTTTTTTATGTACTTTTTTTAAAGTTATACTTTTGCTTTTTGCGGACCAGTCTTATTGAAATTGTTCTGGAGAATTTGGAATGAGGTGTAGGTAGGCTAGAGCAGTAAAATTAATCCTCTTCTCTAGGTCAGAACCGCAGTCGACCTCCAGAAACCCTGCGAAGGCGACAAACTGGTAAAACACTCCTCGTCGGCGGTTGACGTGGTCGCCATGTTTTGTCATTTGAGGGATTTCTGGCGGCTTTTACAATGGCCCAAGGCGCATTCAATTTGCCTGTTGTCGCAACTGTTGGACTGCATATGCTCGGCCGCCCTTTTGTACGCCGACGTCACGTATCAAAGCCTTATGGAGACCGGGTACTTTGACAGATTGGGGCCGTTTCGCATTAGCGACGAGATGTGCATAACGGCTAACAATTTGGAGTACGTTTATAAATTTGTGTCAATTTTAGGTAAGCAGGTTTTTTTCATGCTTTTTGCAACAGCAAGGTTTTTTCTTGTATTCCAATTTGTAGAAAATTACTAACAGTTTACTAAAAACTTTTCTCATTCACACTAAAGTAGTCGCATTCTTTCGCATTCTGGAATGTTGTGAACCGCGTTCGAATCCGGGTTAAACCGATTGGTTTCGAATGGGTTAAACAAAAACATGGTCAAGGGTACACAAACAAATCCAAAGTTTTTTTTTTGTTTTTGATGGCAGAAAGGCCAAAAAATCATATTTGAACGGAACATTTTTTCTTCTTTCAGAAAACTATTTTGACTTCGTTACTCTAGAAACTTTAACCTCAGAAGTACATTTTGCGACGTTGACCAATCAGTTAGATAGTACCTTAAGTCAATTCCAGGTTAGTATAATAAATAATAATAATAAATTATACGTTTATTATAGTAATAGGGTAGAAATTTCACAATAGATAGCTTGTATTAATAATAACAATAAACGTAGGAAGAATAATCCCTGACAGACTTAAAAAGTGCTTGTGCGGGATATTTTTCGTAGTATCATCTTGTGAATTGCATACATACCTTTTTGGGGCAGACATTAAAAATTTGACAGGTTTCACGATATTATTTGTGAATACATTTCTCATTTTAGGTTAGAATACTGGACATAATAAAAAGAGTGGGCCCCCAAATGCAAGAGGCCTTAAGAAAAGCTATGTTTCACGTAGCGTGGAGCCCAGACACCCTGCCCACTCCGCAAGCAGTTGATCCCCTTTTTGACTACCTTCACACCCATTTGCAGGGTCTAAATATGGCGCTGTTACCGCAGAACTTTCAAAAGGTGCTTTGTGAGGTGAGAATTTAGTTTTCTTCTCAGTAGAGAACAATTTTTGGTATAAGCTTTATTATTGGGAAATTCTGGTTAACAGTGTAAAAAGCCAGTTAAATCCTACGTCTTCAGTGCCTAAACTGTTGCCGAAATTGACACGTAAAACATGGATTTTCTGTCGATTTGATGTCAATATGACTGCTATATATATAGCAGCTAAAAGATTCTAACTCAAAAAAGAGTTAGCTGGGTTTTTAGTTGTGGTTGTGTGCTGAAATTTAGAAATAGTATCTGTTACAAGTTTAAGGCTGTAACCATTCTGCTGCAGATCTTTCTTAATGTTTCTTATTTCGATTTCCAAATCATGAGAATTGTTACAAATTTAAACGGCTCTGTTATACAAAGTTCTTATTATACCTCGTTTGAAGAATGGTTACAGCCTTAAACTTATAACAGATAATATTTCTAAATCTGAGCAAACAGGACAGAGATTACAAGACCAGAACCAGGCAAATGCATTTCTTACAATTCCATACATTAAAGAAATATCAGAGAAAGTTCGAAAAGTAGCGAACAGCTTTAATATTAAAGCAGCCTTTAAATCTAATAATACAATTCGAAGCCTTTTTATTAAAACAAAACCGGAGAACAAACAAAATAACGAATGCATTTACCAAGTTCCTTATGAGTGTGGTGAATCATACATAGGCGAAACTAAAAGACCACTATCTGTTAGGCTTACATCCGGTTCCCACCTGTAACTTTTTCATGCGTGCCCGCTCACGCGTCACATGACTGTCATAACATTTCATATTGGCATCATGTGACGCATATGAGTGTGGTGAATCATACATAGGCGAAACTAAAAGACCACTATCTGTTAGGCTTACATCCGGTTCCCACCTGTAACTTTTTCATGCGTGCCCGCTCACGCGTCACATGACTGTCATAACATTTCATATTGGCATCATGTGACGCGTGACTGAGCACTCACGAGAAACTCTTAGGCGGGAACCGGGTGTTAAAAAAATCAGGAATCGCCGAACATGCATGCTCAGAACAAAGTCCACAAACCGGCAACACTGCCCAGTCAAAAAAAACCATGTTTCACCAAATCTAACACCTAACAACTGCCTAGCAGTTGGAATAATATGTTGCTGCAGTATTATAGTAACATTATTTATTTTATTATAGTAAGTATCTAGGACCGTTCAAATTGCCGTCAATAAAAAATGGTCCAATTACGTGTTCCCTTACAATAGCCCCCCAAACATTTAGTTTTTGGGGATACTGTGTTTTTACATCAAAATACAAATGCAAATTTTTCTCGACCAATATCGAACCTGTGTTGGGTTATGACAATTCAATAATGGAAAAGTGCTTTTATCTGTGAAAAGAATAGATCTCACAAAGTTTTCATCGCGATTAGCCCTTCTTGTTTCGCAAAAATTCCATCATTGTTTCGCAAAATTCCATATGACGATAGTTGTCCTCCGGAAACATTTGATGCGTTTTTGACGCTTTGTAAGAATGATAACCATTCTTTTTGAGAGCACGTAAGACAGTGGCTGAAGACGTATCAACTGCTTCGGTAATTTGGTGACTAGTTAACTTTCGATTTTCCTCCACTGCTGCAGCGCAAATCATCATCTCGTACTTCTTTCTCGTCATTCAAAACAGTGGGTTTTTTATAGTTCCTTGGCGCTAGACAACCAAATTTTTCAAAATTCTGCACAAACCTATGAATCGTCGATAAACTTTCTGGGCGATTTACAAAATTCTCCAAAAAGTTCATGAAGAATTGATCTGCCTTCATAGTACCATTTGACCATCTGGACTTTTTCGCCAACTTCGTAGGCATCCATTTTTAGTTTTAAAAATGTATTATTTCACTTAAGAACTTACCAATCTGTTTCTTCGAGGCAGAAATAAAACAAAATAATAAAAATAAAATAAATTTAAAAAAGATAACACAGCGTGCTTCGACCCCTCCTCGGTCGTACGGCACGACGGGAGTAAATTGGACTAGTTCCCCATTATGTCCCCAGTAGCCTGAAGCTCATTTATGATCATTTTTAACCCCACCGCCCGACGCAAATCCGAGAAAAGAGGGGTATTATAAGTTATGTCTGTGTGTTTGTTGCTCTCGAACCAGTAAACCGATTTTGATGCGGTTTCTTCCTGTTCGGAGCCTATCTCTCAGAAAGTGTTCTTATAAATATATTCAACAAAAATAAGCTAAGTACCCTCCCAGCGATAATAAGATTTCTGCACAAAGAAAATTGCAGTGTAGATGTAGAATAGGCACTAGGGGCAGTGCAAATGGGAGTAGATTTAGAAAAATTTGTCTGGTGCTCCATTGAATTTATATACGTGAAAATGCTCCGATTAAACTAATTGGAGTTTGGAATGGGTCTTGACAAACAAAGTTTCAATGTACAACACCACATTCTAGACACCGATTAGTAACTACCCATGCAGCATTTTAACGTTGGAACGACGTATTTTAAATCGGCGACTTGACTCTAGTTGCTCTTTCAAAACGTTCTAAAAACCCAGTTTTGCACTACTTTGAGAAATACATTTTTGAGTCGTAGTGACGTTGCAAACCTAACTAGAGTCGGCAGGAGTCGTTGGTTTAACGTCGTGGGTTTACCAGAAGACGACTGAATTTAGCGCCCTCTAGGCTCACTTTTGATTTTCAAAAAAAAAAACACATTTTCCCAGCAAAAATATCCGACGCAAGCCAGTTTTCTGTCAAATATATTCCCACTTTGACTTAAAAAGACGCGCGCCCTAAATCCAACGTGTTTTTAAGAAATTAATGAATTCTGAAAAAAGATATTTACTGTCAAATTTGTACAAATCTATTTTAAATTTAATGTGGTTAGTGGCCTAGGTCCCCGCATATTTTAAAATGTATAATAAAGCGAATTTCAGCAGTATTTTTTTTAATTTTCTATTAAATACAACTAACAAGAATCATGACGGGCCAATCCGTAAATCAGAAAAAATGGCGGAGTCGTATTAAGTCGTATTTTACACGCCGAGTAAACGGCGCATTTTCACCGGCAATTTGTCTCTTGGTTTTACATAAAACAGCATCTGTCAAAGTTGTTTTTTTTTTACTTTTTTTAACAAAAACTAAAACCTCTAAATAGTTTTTTTCCTAAACGTCTCTTAAAAACGTTGTGCCTCTACCCTAGTTAATTAGTTGACGTTTCCTTAACGTCACCGACAATCCCAATGCACTACCAATTCTCAGTTCGTCGTGGAAACCTTTCAACAACGTCGGTATTTAACGGAGGTCGCACACGTAGTTATTGCGACGCGTTGTTAAAACGTCTAAAACTCATCGTTGCCAAAATGACTGAAACGAGCATCAAATGGAACTTATTGCGACGTTGTTAAGACGTCTGAAACGAATCGTTGCCAAAATGACCGACACGAGCACCAAATGGAACGTTAATCTTGGTCAGAATGTGGTTAAAGGCGAAAAAATGTTACTTGGGTAATTACGATTAAAGTCTAATCGGGACATTTTTGCGTTGGTGGAAACGAGCATCAAGGTTTATGTTGGAGATTGTCGGGGGTTCCTTAAACTTTTAGTTTGACTTGTAGGTATGGGAATACACCTTAGCAGAACTAAGTTACCAAATGGACGGCGGGGCGACAAACGAAGACTTACCGGCCATGTTCCACGAACGTCTCCACGCCGCCTTGGAATTGATGGTTGACTTCTTCCATGCCGAAGGTCAAGGCCTGTCAACGGATTTGCTGCATTCTAGCACTTTTTGTCAGGTACCTTGTAATGTTTTTTTAGTCAAAACATTACAAGTCAAATTAATAAAAGCAAACCTACCAATTTTCTCAATACCTCAACCTGAATTCCTACACTAATCTTGCTATTAACTCCAGCATGCTACAAAATCGTCGCAAAGCCGGTTTTTACTAGCCTAATCAACGTATGCGAAAGCCATCCATCTAGTTGTCTTTGTCGAACATACGTAAAAAGGTACAGGAATCACATACGTCGAAGCAGATAATGCGAGAGAATATCTATCCTTTTTCATCTTTCTCCATGTAATAAAGACAGCCTACGTAGAACGGTAATCTTTACTATTTAAAATTTTAATATTATAAATGCATTTAAAGTGTTAAATTCGACGAAGCAGTCGTCTTGGTTAGTGTAAAAAATTTAATAAAAAACAGTCAAGTCGGAGTGTAGTTGGGGAACCAGTGAATTTTAAGGGGTCCCGGGGTAAAGGGAGTGACTACTATAAAATAGAAAGACACCAAAAGATGAGCTCTTTTCAACACTAGAAATGCAGCACTAAGTGGTGTCCAAAAAAATTAACAACAAAGTGAAAAATGTAATCTGACAGATTCATAAGCCAGAACAACCGGTATGTGTTTCTATTTTCTATAAGCCTAAATTATTTTTTTTTGATTTCTTACTATTACTTACAAAATTGAGGATTACTGACTTTTGAATTATATTATTTTATTAAATAGCTCAAAACCATTTTTTTGAAATTTTTGTAAAGTTTTATTAGGTACCTTTAAAACTGGTCAGTGTGCAGTTCACTTAATTTTTTATAATATAACAAGCATATTTTTATAGTTCATTAAATTTTATTTTTTTATTTCTGTTAGAAATTGGTAGTTAGAGCAGTGTCATAATTATTCAAATCCACTGCACAGTTTGTAAGACCTAAAATATATTTGGAAGAAAACAAGATTCAAGGAATAACCTTAAAAATCAGTAAGAAAAATTTGTAAAAATTAATTTTTTTGTAAACCTTGATTTTTATTAACTCATAGAATAGTGGGGGCTGATGTAAGTTTTTTATTAATAGGCTTTAAGGGCGAACCGTCTACCAACTTTAAGGGCGAACCGTCTACCAACTTTAAGGGCTAACCTTCTACCAACTTTAAGGGCTAACCTTCTACCAACTTCAAGGGCTACCCTTCTACCAACTTCTAAGATCACCTTTCTACTGACCACACTTCTCATAATGACCACCTAGGCTTAAACTGCCACATCATGGTTTAAAGCCTACGACCAACTCTTTAACCAGCGTTTCCGTCAAGCTACTTTCCATCTTTTTACTTCTACGATGAATTAAGACCAAGTTCAGAGATTTCCAATCCAATCATCCAACTTCCTGTGTCCACCCGGAGTTCTTGAGTTTCCATGTGGCATGGATTGCGTCCGCAGTTTTATCGAGAGTCCAGGGAGGGGTACTGATGTCTGGTGCGATTAGGATTTACGGTTAAAAGCTAAGTACACCTGCTTTTATTCTTACTAACTTTCCTTGCGTCTTAATTTCTTCAACTCAAGCGGTCAACATGGTCAAATTTGCCTTTTTCACAATTTTTTTGATTTTTTTATAAATTTTTTTGGCACTTATATTTGGAAGTGGTGAAGCCAAATATATTTAAGTTTCGTTATTTACGGAGTGTAACTAACTATTGTATAGTTTAGTGTGTTTACCTACACCCATAAATGTTGGTTTATAATTCCTTCAGAATTATAAACCGTGTGACCTTTTTGGTTTTATTTAACCTTTGTTTTGGTAATATAGTTTTGCAGTTTATTACTTTTTTTGATAAATGGATACTGGGTGGAGTTATATACTTTTAAATTTAAGTAATTAACCTAGAGTATGACTATTTATAGTGTGTCCATTCATACTCCTAGGGTTGGTTATGCCAACTTGGTATAGTGCGTTAATATGTTCTTAAGAAGGCATATGCATGATCTAGTATCACAATAACTTTTCATAATTCTGATTTTTGGAAGGCCAAGGATGTGTTTAGCACGTTACAGATTATGTAGGGGTTGTTGATGTGCTAGATTGTTTCTTTGGGCAAATCTGCCTACCTAAATTTGCTGTTTTAAAATCTGGCAACACAATATTTTCTATAGTCAAGTTTTTCTGTACTACAGAAATAGGTGTTTAGCACGTTATTTGACTATAAGAACTTATTGATGTGTCAAGATTGCCCAGGCAACTTATTTTTGTCCTTAAGTTGTTTTCCTTTGCCTTTATTGGTTTTAAACCATGTTATGTTTTTTTGTGGAAAGACCACACTTTATTATCTTGTGTAACATATAAGTTTCACTTTACATTTATTTTGTGGAAAGACCACACTTTATTATCTTGTGTAACATATAAGTTTCACTTTACATTTATTTTGTGGAAAGACCACACTTTATTATCTTGTGTAACATATAAGTTTCACTTTACATTTATTTGGTGGAAAGACCACACTTCTTACCTTGTGTAATATATTTATGCATTTCTTTTTGTGGAAAGACCACACTTTTGTACCTTGTGTAATATATTGATGCATTTCTTTTCGCGGAAAGACCACAAAGTTGTCTGCGTGTAATATATACTGTCATATACCGTTAAATACACTATGCTAAGTTAACTATATTAATTAATATGAGATTTTAGTCATTGTAAATTATTTATTGATTTTTTTTCAAATCTTGTTAATTTTTTTATAAAATTATTTTGTTAATACATTTACTAGTTGAGATATTTTTGTTTAATTTCATAATATGAATCTTTGAAAATAGATTTTAAGAGGCTCAACTTAAAATCGTACTCTGAAATAAATATTTGAATAAATTGAGCAGTTCAATTTTCTGTCTTTGCAACTAATAGACAGGGCGCCCACAAAATAGTTTGGTAAAAGATAAAATTAAAGAAGATACAACCTGTTACTTAAGTAAAATTTTTCAAAATTAATATTAAAAATTCTTATCTCAAAATTCCTTTTTTTATATTTGCAACTTAGGTTTGAACCCACGCCCTGTGCTCTCATTACAAAACATTGAGTCATACCTAGGCATTTAATTAAAAGAAAGAAGGAATAAATTCATTTTTATTATTATAAAATACAAAGAAAAAGAGTCAAATTTTAACAACAATTTTTCCTTTTTCTAAATAATTTCCCTCGAGTAAATAATTACAAATGGCGCCCAACGTGGGGCGTTGTTTTTTTTTCCTAAAGTTTTTTTGTAATCTTACAGGTATTTTTCTGAGTTTTTATTTCCCTTGAAAGGGGGTGTTTGTAATGCCTTTGTAAATTTAAAGACATTCCAAGTTTAAAGTTTACGTAGAACAATTTACTTAAGTACTTATAGTGGCTGGGTATCTTATACCAAACTCAACAAAATATCTCAACGTTTTAATTTAAATTTTTTTGATCATTATTGTTCAACTTTCATTAAATTGATAAAATTTTCCCTGATTTTCTATTACTGAGTTGTCTTTTATTCACATTTTTGTAACGATTTTAGATAAAATGGAACCCTCATACCTTTTGATTGACGAATTGGATTGGGAGCTGATGATCAGATCCAGAGACACTCAAGGTGAGCGGAAAGAAAAGAACAAGTTGCTGAGAGAACTTCGGAAAACGGAAAAAGCAGGACCTATCAACTACCCAGAAGTGAGCCTCGACTTTGACAATGAGAATGGCCTATGCAGGGATAAGCTGGAAACATTGGAGAGTATGGTAGTTAAGTTTAATCTCACCAAGCGCCATACTAAATATCGGGTTATAACAAATCGCCTAGCGCATATTCTAAACCGAATTTCAAGGTTCCCTGAAGCAAAATCAGAAACCAAACAGGAACTTTCTTCGAAAGTCTCCTTCCTCTTGACAGTTTTAAATCAAAAGGCCAAAGCCAACAAATCTTTATTATTATTAAAATCCCCAAGCTTAAGAGAATCTATAATTGAAGAAGATAACTATGAATCTGAAGTATATAAAGATAGTGAGACTGAAAGTGTGCATGACTCGTCAGATGACGAAAATCTCGAATTGGTTTTAATGTCAAGCACCCAACATGTTTCTCCTTTAGACGACGGTACGGAAAATCAAGTAGAGTCAACCCCCCAGAATATTTCTCAATTAGACCTCTCCCAAATATTAGATAGAATTGCTAGTTATACCAAAAAAGACCCGAAAACTAACATTCAAATTTCAACCCAAAGTATACCAGGAACAAGTTTAACTCCAACAAATCAGCCCACATCGCAAACAGCTGGTACATCGGCACCAAACTCCATGTCAAGTCCATGTCAAAATATGTCAAACCCAAGTCAAACGAGTCAAAGTTTAAATTTTAATCAACCCTTGCAAACATTGCCTTTAAATAACCCCATTAATCCCATGGCCAATGTAAACCCAAACAATATAGGTCAAAATTCCATGTCAAACCCGTGTCAAAATATGTCAAACCAAAGTCAAACTGGCCAAAGCTTAAATTTTAACCAACCTTTGCAATCCCCGTCTATAAACAACCCGATCAACACCAATGCTAATTTAAATCAAAATAATTTAGGTCAAAATTCAATGTCAAACCAATGTCAAAATATGGCAAACCAAAATCAAACTAGTCAAAGTTTAAATTTCCATCATCCCTTGCAAACGCTGCCTATAAATAACACCATTACCCCCAACTTTAACTTAAATCAAAGCAATGTAGGTCAAAACCCGATGTCAAATCAATGTCAAAATATGTCAAACCAAGTTCAAACTATTCAAAGTTCAAATTTTAGTCAACCTTTACAAATTATGCCTATGAATAACCCCAATACAAATTTAAATCAAAGCAATGTAGGTCAAATTTCAATGTCAAATCCAGGCCAAAATATGTCAAACCAAAATCAGACTAGTCAAAGCTTAAATATCAACCAACCCTTACAAATACAGGCTATAAACAATCCAAACAACCCCAACGCCAACTTGAATCAAAGCAATGCTGGTCAAATTTTAAACTATCAATCCATGATGGGCTCAAATTTTTATCAACCATGTCAAAATCAAAACCTTGGTAATCAAAATATCAACTACCAACCTACTTTAAGTAGCGGTATAAATCCAGCCTCTAATTTTTTACCCAATTTAAATTTAAATTCAAACCAAAACCAGTTATATAATCAGACGTCAGGTTGTCCACTTAACCCTCAGGTCAATTTTAACCAACAATTATCAAACCCAATAGGTAATTATCAGACCAACCCAACCTTGAACAACTCACAACATTTTTCCAACCAAAATTTAAACTTTCAGCCTGCTACCAACCAAATACCTAGTCAACAGTTTACCCATCAAACATTTGGTCAAACTCAATTAAACTCTCAGCATCAGATTTTATCTAATCAAAATTTTAATTCTCAAAATTTAAATACTAATACTTTTTCACAATTTCCTTTAACCAGTAACCACCCAAATTTTGTTCCACGTCAATACTTTCAAAACAACAATAATAATTTAAATTTTGCCAATCCCTTGCCTCAAGTTCCTACTCAACTACCCCAGTATGGGATCCAACAATTTTCTCATTCAAAAAATTATTCTGGTCAACATAGCAATGATGCGAATTTATTCAGAAAAATAGGTTATATTCATCAAAACAATATTAAATTTACTGGTAGTGGGAGTGTACTGACATTTTTAGATAAAGTCGAAGAGTTTGTGTTGTCATACAACATTGATAAAAATCAACTTCTAACATTTGCACATGAATTTTTTGAGGGTCAAATTAGAACTTGGTATCGACAAATAAAGCAAAGAATAAATTCTTGGGACGATTTGGTTAGGGAATTAAAAATAAACTTTTTACCGACTAATTTTGAAAATCAACTTTGGCAAGAAATACATTCTAGGACTCAGGGACCTAACGAAAGGCCAATCATTTTCATTAGTATTATGCAAACTTTATTTACTCGCTTAACGAGACAAGTTAGTGAATGGGAACAGGTCCAAATTGTAATAAAAAATTTGCAACCTTACTACCAGAATCATTTGGCATTGAAACAAGTTATGAACCTCGATGAATTGACTTATTTGTGTAGAATGATAGAGGAAACAAAAATTAGATCACAAAACTTTCAGACTCCTTCTACAAATAATAATATAAACTTAATGGCACCAGAATTAGCCTATCAACGACCAAAGAACAATTTTAAGATTAATGAAATTTCCTGTGATGATCCTTTTTACCAAAATCCAAGTCTTACAAATGAAAATTCTCCAGGTACAAGCGTTTCAACTTCTAATATTCAACTTCAATCAAATTCCCCAAGTCAAACTGAAAACCTTGAACCAAACATTAGTGCCCTAAACAGTTTAATTTGTTGGAATTGTGGAGAAAAAGATACCCATACTTTCCAAAAATGCACCAAACCCAGAACGAAATTTTGTTATAAATGTGGTTACAAAAATAAAACAGTGCGTGAATGCCCGGTGTGTTCAAAAAACTTGCCCAGCGCAGCTCCAAGGTCGGGTGGGACTGCGAATGCATAAAAAATACCGACCAAACTGGTCAAAAAATCATTACTTCCACTGTTTCCACTCAAACTATTTCCTTTACATCAGCGCAGACCCAAACAGAAAATATATCTCCTCAAATAAGTTCTTTACAACCCCTTGACCGTACACAGCATAAAAACTTTACTCACAATAAAAAAACTCAAGGTGACAAAAGTAAAACTTATTCTGACCAAAATAAAACTCAATATGATAGCCGAAATTTCTTCAAGCAAAATAAATGGTCAGAATGGCTTCAATTTGTTAAAAACTTTTCTTTAACCAAGAACCTACCAAATAACGACTTAAAATCCTCCCAAAAAGACCATTTTCTCAATAAAAATAAACCTTCAAAATTTCGAACTAAAGCTCAAAAACCCAATCATAAAGAATACTCCAAGCAAAACAACTGGTCGGAATGGCTTAATATTGTCAAAAATTTTTTTCTTAACAATCAAATTTCACCGCTTTTCCTTCAACATGGTAACGACTTGAGGCCATATATATCCATTCAATTCAAAAATTTAGATATTTCAGCTTTATTAGACACCGGAGCTATGAAATCTGTCTTGGGCAAATCGGGATATGAGTTAATGCTAAAAAATAAAATACAAATCTTGCCACATAATTACAGTTCTGTTAGCACAGCTGATGGGAATTCTCAAGAAGTAAAGGGTCGGGTTATTATTCCTATTTCTGTTGAAAATCACACAAAAAAACTTGAGTTTTTAATAGTGCCCAGTATAAAACACAAAATGATTTTAGGGATAGATTTTTGTAGAAAATTTAATTTATATCTTAATTTTGCGGATAATTCTTTTTGTTTCAATGAAACATCACAAGATAATCAATTATCATCCCTAAACAGTAATAATAAAATTAAAATAAATCAAAATTTGTCACCAGTCCCTCAAATTAGAAATACCCCTGGCCATTCTCAAATTTCATCAATTTCTCAACATAAAAACCCTAGCTTTAAATATGATTGTCAATTCTTATTAATTAAAGATATCGTCAACAATTTTTTTAAAAATAATCCTATCAGTAATGAAAAGATACACACAACAAACTTACTATTTCCTGAAATAAAATTTGAACAGTCGATCAATAAACCACCCTCTACTAATGACCCTATATTGGATTTACTAGACCTTTTACAAAATGAAAATTTTTTTGATGACATTGATGAAATTTTATCTCAGATCTCCATTGACGAAATTGTTGTTCAAGAACAGAAATTTAAAGCTTGTATTCAGTCTGAAAGTGATTTAAACCCTGAACAAAAAACGAAATTGGAGTTGGTTATAAAGAAATTTGAAACCTTAGTGTCAGAAAAATTGGGTTGCACTAACCTAATAACTCATAAAATTGAAGTTACCACCCCAGAGCCATTTCGCAAAAGACCATTTCTCTTAAGTCCTTATATGCATAAACATGTTAACGATGAAATTGACCGGATGTTAAAGTTAGATGTTATTACCCCCTCTCGTAGCCCTTACAGCTCAAACGTTCTTCTTGTGCCTAAGGCCAACGGGGAAAAGAGGTTATGTTTTGATGGTCGGGATCTTAACAAAATTACTAAGAAAGACCGATATCCATTACCAAATCTAACCAGAATCCTGGATAAAGTTAAAAACGCGAAATATCTCTCTTCTATTGACCTTAAACATGCGTTTTGGCAAATTCCGTTACATGACCAGGATTCAATGGAGAAAACAGCTTTTAGCGTGGTTGGTAAAGGTCATTTTATGTTTACAAAAATGCCCTTTGGTCTTTGTAATTCAGCGCAAACTTTACAGAGGCTAATGGATACCCTTTTTGACCCATCCATTGAGAATGATATTTTTGTCTACCTTGATGATCTAGTGTGTTGTACGGATACATTTGAGAAACATGTTGAAACCTTGACAAAAATTTTTGAAACATTAAAATCCGCGAGTTTTACTATTAACTTAAAGAAATGTAAATTTTGCCTTCCATCATTGGAATTTTTGGGATATGTAATTGATAGAAATGGTCTACATGCTAACCCGGAAAAGGTATCTGCTATTGTTAAATATCCAAGGCCTCAAAATGTCACTGAAGTTAAAAGATGGGTAGGAGTCACTGGGTGGTACAGACGGTTTATAAGGGGTTACTCTGATTTAATTTGTCCTTTAACCAAACTAATGCAAGGAAAGAATAAAAAGCAAAAAATTGACTGGACGGATGAAGCTGAAAAGTCCTTTCAAGAACTTAAAACCCGCCTTATAACCACGCCGGTATTGGCCAATCCCGATTTTTCAAAACAATTTATTATTCAGACTGATGCCAGCAATTTTGCGGTTGGCGCTGTGCTTGTGCAGGGTGAGGGTGATGATGAGAAAGTGATTTGTTATGCCTCTAAAACTTTAACGCGTACTGAGCAAAATTGGACGGTAACTGAGCGAGAGGCTTATGCAATAATCTTTGCCGTAACTAAATTCCGGCCTTACATTGAGGGAAGTTTTTTTAAAATTTATACTGATCACCATGCATTACTTTGGCTGTCAAGAATTCAACAACCAGTGGGACGGTTAGCTAGATGGTCTATCTTTCTTTCTCAATTCACATATGAGATCATTTTTCGAAAAGGTAAAAATAACATTGTACCGGATGCTTTAAGTAGAATTGAAATATCCTCCTTTGAATGTTACACAGACAGGTGGTATGACAGAATGTTAAAACAAGTATCTGATGACCCTTTAAAATTCCCAAATTACTCAGTACAAGAAAATCGGTTGTATAGGTATATAGAGTCTTCTCACGGGATTAATACCAACTTAAAAAATTGGAAATTAGTGATACCAAAGTCAGAGAGAATTAATATTATTAAAAATCATCATGATTCCCCTTTATCAGGCCACTTTGGCGTAAATAAAACTTATAATCGTATCTTAGAAGAATATTTCTGGCCAGACTTGAAAAAGGATGTAAAAAGATACGTTTCAAAGTGTGATATATGTAACCAACAGAAAGCTTCACAATTAGGCCGCCTTGGTGTAATGGGGGTTGGAAAACAAGTTGATATGCCTTTTCAATTAATATCTATGGATATCATGGGTCCGTACCCTAGGTCCAAGTCAGGTTTTTCATATCTGTTTGTCGTTGTCGATTGGTTCACTAAATTTACAATTTTACATCCCTTGAGACGTGCTACCGCTCAAGAAATTTGCAAGTTTGTCGAGAATCATATGTTTTTGACATTTGGTACTCCTATGACTATTGTCTGTGATAATGGGGCCCAATTCATTAGTAACGAGTTCAGGGACCTTATTTCACGGTATAAGATTAAGCATATTTGGTACAATGCAAAATACCATCCTCAGATAAATTTTTGCGAACGTTATAACCGCACTATTAAAACTTGTATTCGATGTTTTTTAAATCAAAACAAACATAAAGAATGGGATAAATATCTTTACCAAATCATGAGTGCTTTGAATAATTCAGTAAATTCAGTTACCAAATATAGTCCATCTTTTCTGGTGTTCGGGCGGATTGTACCGATTTACGGTGATTATTATGGAAAACTAGAAAATATGTATCAATGTCCCTATAAATTTGCTAACGCTGAAACATTGGTTGGTGAATTGGCTAAACTACCAGAGATATACCAAAAGGTTTCTGTTTTGCTTCAAAAATCACACCAAACGAATGAAAAATATTACAATCTCCGAAAGAGAAACATTGAATTTCAGGTGGGTGATACGGTTTACAAGAAAAATTATGTTCTCTCCAGTGCGTCTAAAGCTTTTGCTGCTGGACTTGCTCAGCGTTTTATTAAATGTCAAGTTACCAAGAAAATCAGTCCTTTAATATATGATCTTCTGGACGGTAAAGGTCAGGTTTTTACCCGGATCCATGTTAAAGACTTAAAACCAACCTTGAGTGAATCGGACTCTGAAAGTGAGCATCCCTAACCTTTAAGTCAGTTAGTTTGTACTAGTAACTAAGTAATTATAAGAAAACCTAAATGATGTACCCTTTTAACTATTATTTTGTAAGTGTCAAAGGCAAATCTTATTTTTTCGTAGAAGGGGGGTATTTGTAATGTTTTTTTAGTCAAAACATTACAAGTCAAATTAATAAAAGCAAACCTACCAATTTTCTCAATACCTCAACCTGAATTCCTACACTAATCTTGCTATTAACTCCAGCATGCTACAAAATCGTCGCAAAGCCGGTTTTTACTAGCCTAATCAACGTATGCGAAAGCCATCCATCTAGTTGTCTTTGTCGAACATACGTAAAAAGGTACAGGAATCACATACGTCGAAGCAGATAATGCGAGAGAATATCTATCCTTTTTCATCTTTCTCCATGTAATAAAGACAGCCTACGTAGAACGGTAATCTTTACTATTTAAAATTTTAATATTATAAATGCATTTAAAGTGTTAAATTCGACGAAGCAGTCGTCTTGGTTAGTGTAAAAAATTTAATAAAAAACAGTCAAGTCGGAGTGTAGTTGGGGAACCAGTGAATTTTAAGGGGTCCCGGGGTAAAGGGAGTGACTACTATAAAATAGAAAGACACCAAAAGATGAGCTCTTTTCAACACTAGAAATGCAGCACTAAGTGGTGTCCAAAAAAATTAACAACAAAGTGAAAAATGTAATCTGACAGATTCATAAGCCAGAACAACCGGTATGTGTTTCTATTTTCTATAAGCCTAAATTATTTTTTTTTGATTTCTTACTATTACTTACAAAATTGAGGATTACTGACTTTTGAATTATATTATTTTATTAAATAGCTCAAAACCATTTTTTTGAAATTTTTGTAAAGTTTTATTAGGTACCTTTAAAACTGGTCAGTGTGCAGTTCACTTAATTTTTTATAATATAACAAGCATATTTTTATAGTTCATTAAATTTTATTTTTTTATTTCTGTTAGAAATTGGTAGTTAGAGCAGTGTCATAATTATTCAAATCCACTGCACAGTTTGTAAGACCTAAAATATATTTGGAAGAAAACAAGATTCAAGGAATAACCTTAAAAATCAGTAAGAAAAATTTGTAAAAATTAATTTTTTTGTAAACCTTGATTTTTATTAACTCATAGAATAGTGGGGGCTGATGTAAGTTTTTTATTAATAGGCTTTAAGGGCGAACCGTCTACCAACTTTAAGGGCGAACCGTCTACCAACTTTAAGGGCTAACCTTCTACCAACTTTAAGGGCTAACCTTCTACCAACTTCAAGGGCTACCCTTCTACCAACTTCTAAGATCACCTTTCTACTGACCACACTTCTCATAATGACCACCTAGGCTTAAACTGCCACATCATGGTTTAAAGCCTACGACCAACTCTTTAACCAGCGTTTCCGTCAAGCTACTTTCCATCTTTTTACTTCTACGATGAATTAAGACCAAGTTCAGAGATTTCCAATCCAATCATCCAACTTCCTGTGTCCACCCGGAGTTCTTGAGTTTCCATGTGGCATGGATTGCGTCCGCAGTTTTATCGAGAGTCCAGGGAGGGGTACTGATGTCTGGTGCGATTAGGATTTACGGTTAAAAGCTAAGTACACCTGCTTTTATTCTTACTAACTTTCCTTGCGTCTTAATTTCTTCAACTCAAGCGGTCAACATGGTCAAATTTGCCTTTTTCACAATTTTTTTGATTTTTTTATAAATTTTTTTGGCACTTATATTTGGAAGTGGTGAAGCCAAATATATTTAAGTTTCGTTATTTACGGAGTGTAACTAACTATTGTATAGTTTAGTGTGTTTACCTACACCCATAAATGTTGGTTTATAATTCCTTCAGAATTATAAACCGTGTGACCTTTTTGGTTTTATTTAACCTTTGTTTTGGTAATATAGTTTTGCAGTTTATTACTTTTTTTGATAAATGGATACTGGGTGGAGTTATATACTTTTAAATTTAAGTAATTAACCTAGAGTATGACTATTTATAGTGTGTCCATTCATACTCCTAGGGTTGGTTATGCCAACTTGGTATAGTGCGTTAATATGTTCTTAAGAAGGCATATGCATGATCTAGTATCACAATAACTTTTCATAATTCTGATTTTTGGAAGGCCAAGGATGTGTTTAGCACGTTACAGATTATGTAGGGGTTGTTGATGTGCTAGATTGTTTCTTTGGGCAAATCTGCCTACCTAAATTTGCTGTTTTAAAATCTGGCAACACAATATTTTCTATAGTCAAGTTTTTCTGTACTACAGAAATAGGTGTTTAGCACGTTATTTGACTATAAGAACTTATTGATGTGTCAAGATTGCCCAGGCAACTTATTTTTGTCCTTAAGTTGTTTTCCTTTGCCTTTATTGGTTTTAAACCATGTTATGTTTTTTTGTGGAAAGACCACACTTTATTATCTTGTGTAACATATAAGTTTCACTTTACATTTATTTTGTGGAAAGACCACACTTTATTATCTTGTGTAACATATAAGTTTCACTTTACATTTATTTTGTGGAAAGACCACACTTTATTATCTTGTGTAACATATAAGTTTCACTTTACATTTATTTGGTGGAAAGACCACACTTCTTACCTTGTGTAATATATTTATGCATTTCTTTTTGTGGAAAGACCACACTTTTGTACCTTGTGTAATATATTGATGCATTTCTTTTCGCGGAAAGACCACAAAGTTGTCTGCGTGTAATATATACTGTCATATACCGTTAAATACACTATGCTAAGTTAACTATATTAATTAATATGAGATTTTAGTCATTGTAAATTATTTATTGATTTTTTTTCAAATCTTGTTAATTTTTTTATAAAATTATTTTGTTAATACATTTACTAGTTGAGATATTTTTGTTTAATTTCATAATATGAATCTTTGAAAATAGATTTTAAGAGGCTCAACTTAAAATCGTACTCTGAAATAAATATTTGAATAAATTGAGCAGTTCAATTTTCTGTCTTTGCAACTAATAGACAGGGCGCCCACAAAATAGTTTGGTAAAAGATAAAATTAAAGAAGATACAACCTGTTACTTAAGTAAAATTTTTCAAAATTAATATTAAAAATTCTTATCTCAAAATTCCTTTTTTTATATTTGCAACTTAGGTTTGAACCCACGCCCTGTGCTCTCATTACAAAACATTGAGTCATACCTAGGCATTTAATTAAAAGAAAGAAGGAATAAATTCATTTTTATTATTATAAAATACAAAGAAAAAGAGTCAAATTTTAACAACAATTTTTCCTTTTTCTAAATAATTTCCCTCGAGTAAATAATTACAACCTAAAAGTCCAACAAATATTGAAGAATTAGTCCATTGGTGAAGAGATTTCAAATAAATGAAAAAACTTAGGTCCTTCTCCACTGTTTAGTAAATATTCACCCAACATGTTTCAACAGTATAGACTATCATCTTTAGGGGTTAGCTCAGTCAAGCTGCACCCCCCCCCCCTCAACGAAACGCAATTTGGATATTGTAAAAATTATGTACTAATTTAGTACCCTTTTAAAAAATTTTGTACTCAATGAATAACGGAGTTATTCGCACTTCAAAGAGGGGGGGCTGTGCCTTGGCGCTAAGCTGCACTCCCCATGCTTAAGAGACAGATTTAATAAAAGTTGATATGTCATAATTTTTTACTAATTATGTACTCTTAAAGAAGGGTACTTTTAGTTTACAAAAACCATCGGTTCCTAAGCTTCTTGTTTGTGTAGTGTAGCTTGATATTAAGTTACACCCCCCTCTGCTTAGGAAATAGATTTGAAAAAAGCAATTAGCTATAATTTGCTACTAATTATGTACTAGTTTCGTTCCCCTCTAAAAAATTGCCTACTCTCAAGATAACTTAATTTTTTTGTGTTTTTTTTGTGTAGCTTGATATAAACACGGAAAAAAATTTGCACCAAGAATAATTTTGTGAAGATATAAAAACAAATTGTTCGAAAAAACTAAATTTTTGTTGATAATATTTTTAGAATTGGCTACAGTTTTTACACAAATTGTTCTTGGTGCAAATTTAAGAACAATTTGTGTAAAAATTTTACACAATTGTAAACAATAAATCCACACATTTTTTCCAGTGAAGGTCCACCCCCCTCTGCCGAGGAGAGAGATATCAAAAAAGTAATTTTACCATAATTTGCTACTAATTATGTGCTAATTTCGTCCCTTTCTAGAAAATTACCTACTCCCAAAATAACTTAATTTTTTTTGTTTTTTATGGGGTGTGCTTTGATATCAAGCTTGACTTAGCTTTAGGGATTTGCCAAAAGAACCCAAGAAGACTTATTATAATAATGACATTTTCTGGCAGATAACCCACAAGGGGAGGCCCATACCGAGCACCGGTTGGTTGTTGGCTCGGTGTGGGCCTCCCCTTGTGGGTTATCTAGCATTTTCCTATTGGATGGCTGGCGCCGGGCTTATGCCTGGCGGATGGTTAGACCAAGCACTGCTCTATATTCATAGAATTTCATTATTATAATAGGTCTTATGCCTGGCGGATGGTTAGACCAAGCACTGCTCTATATTCATAGAATTTCATTATTATACTAGGATTTCTTGGGTTCTATTAGTAAAGCTCTGAAGATGACAGTCTATACTGTTGAAACATGTTTGGTGGATCTTTAATGTATAGTGGAGGATGACCTAAGTTTTTTCATTTATCCATTAAATATGTTCACTGAGAATCTCTCTAGTGCTTGAATTATTACCGAAAATGTTTTCGATGGCACGAATTTTTTGATAATTTTCTCCAGTCGCAGACGATACAAAATTTTCAAAAAAAATGCGTGACCGAGGAAAAATTCCTAGGTAATTATTTTATGTGCGAAGGAGATTCGGTAAGAAAATTTTACGCACAAAAATATCATATAATAAATTATAAAACTCAATAACATGATCTATTAGAAAGTTATTGTGTTTAAAAAGTGTTTATTTTTAATAAATCATAAACCGGAATTTCAAAATTATTAAGCATTATTGAAAGACATTTTTGGAAAATACTAACTACCAAAGCTTTTAAGGCCACAAAAAAAGCACTGCTTTGCTGTTTTTGGGCCAATCTTTACCGGGCAGAATATCGGAAACGAGAAAACGGAATCTGTTAAAATTTGGCAGGAATGTTTATTTTTGAATTCCTCACAACCGTATCCAGACAGTTTTTTGCTGGACTCTCTCATTCCCGAAATAAAATGAACACGTTTAACAATAGTAAAAAAATCTTAGCTGGCTTTTTCTTTAGCCTCATCGATAATACAGAAATCTGTAACAAAAATGTTTGGATTTCTTTATTTTTTGAAAAAAATACACCAAATTTTGAAAAATCCTTTGGATACGGTTGTGGTTTTTTCTAAATCCTACTATCTGGTAACAAAAAAGTTAAGGTTTTTTTTATAAGCGAGATTCTGCCGGAATTCTGAAACGCCAAGGTCACGTAATTTGGTAGGCCCAGAGAAACTGAGTGAGTTCGATTGGAGTATTGAAATGCAGGTTCCGCATAGTCACCGGCCACTAGTCTAATGCCAACAAATTGACACATGTCAAGTGATAAAAATAAGAATACAGAAATTTGTTATTATACTTTTTCTCACATATGGTCTTCGCACCGTGTTCTGAACACTGCAGGATCTCACTCGAAATGGTATTAGTAATGCCACCTATTGTTGATCTTTCAAAAAAATAGCAAAGCAGTGTTGTCAAATCTATGCCGTTTTTGTGGCCTTAAGAGTAGAACAAATTTTTTTCTGTCAGTAACCTTAACTCAGGAAATGTTAAAGTGACGTTCAAAACGGGTCATGTAATATCCGTACCTTTTGGAGTCAAATAAATTGAATAAAAAAGAATTGGCTGACCTTTAAGTGGAAGTCACATTTTGTAAAAACTAAGACAAGGCTCCGAGGACATTTTTGTTTTTTGACGAATCAGATAAAATTTCTTTCTAAGGCTACTGATTCAAAAAAATAAAAAAACTGCTCCGAGCCATGTCATGTTTTTTTTTATTTTTAAATAAGACGAAGTCAAAAGTAATGGGTAAAACAAGTTGGGTTGTGAGCAGTAAACCTTACTATAGTAGATTGCATAAAAAACGGCTGCTACCTTTTGCTACTTTAAAAATTATTAAATATTAATATAATTAATATTATATATTAATAATTTTGAAAATTCAATATATAATATAAGGTGGGTCACATTATAGCGCACTTATTAGATTGGCCGTAACTTGTGACCGAATTCTTAAGTTTTCAAAATGTTTGCTTTTTTGGAAAGAAAACATATCAATTTATTTTAAAATTTGTCAATTTTTAAAATCCAAAATGATTATTATTATAGGCCAATAGGCCATCCTCTTTGCACATGGAGAGGAAATAGTTAACCATTTCGTATTTCCAAGCGAGGCTTTAAGTGAAGAAGCTGCAAAAGGCAGAAATAAACACTTTAGAAATTAAAGAAAATTCCATTTTAGAAAATCAATCCCAAAGCAAATGAAGATATTTTGCATCAGTTGTTAATCTCTTCAGAACCCTACATTTCAAATTTGCGCAATAAGCAAAAATCTCACACAAAAATGACTAAAAAAGCACTAACCCTACTTCCATAAGTTTATTGTTATGCCTAAGTTTTTTTAGATGCAGGAGAGTTAAGCGCTGGGTATACTAGCGAACTGCATTGAAAAACCGCAATTAAAAAAAGACATAAATGGGTTGTGACTTTTTTAATTTTCACATTGAAAACGTGAACGTTTTTTTATAACTTCATGTCAAAATTAAAAAAAAAGCGGCGAAACACGTGTTTGTTTGTTTTGTTAGTGAGTCTATAAACCAATTCTCAGACTTCTATTGCTTTTCGTTTTAGAGATCCTTTTAAAATTTCAATCCCTATTTTTACCTCTTTAGAGGTAAAAGTTTTAAAAATCCGTTCTTAGTGAGCGTCTGCATTACAAACCCAAATTGTCCTTTAATTTCCATGGTCATAGGTCATAAGCTGTGGGTGGGTATTGTAGTTGTTAGTTCACAACCAATGGCTAGTATTTAGAGAAGGTTTTTCAAAAAACCCTCAAACACGTCGATTGGTTATTTAAGGGGGGCATTTTTTGTCTATATTGGAATTTTCGTAGGACACACCCCTTTTAAATGGTGAGTTTTACAACCAGAATTTAAATAGTAAAAGTGGGTCACTTTAAATGCCTTTACAAACGTGTTAAGATTTTAAAAATCTAGCGGTTACTTTTCAAGAGATTCACTTTTGAATTAAAATTTTATTTCACACGTCGTCTTTGTTTTCATTATTACAAAATTTTATCATTTACCTTTACAATTTGAGCCTATTTTGAAAGTGAATATTTCGGAAACAAATCGAGATTTTTAAAATTTTGACAGTTTTGTAAAGGCATTTAAAAGACTCCCTATTTAAATTCTGGTAGTGAAACTCACCCCCCAAAAAGGGTGTGTCCTACGAAAAAAATATAGCGAAAAAGTGTTCCCTTGATTAATTCGTGCTCTAAATATCAGAAAACCCCTTTGTTTGGTTTTTGTTGACCAAACTGTGCATTTTTGAAAAGAACGCGAAATTCCAACTACGTAGGGTATATCGAGGCTAAATTAAGGTCCGATTCGTTCGTTCGCCATCCCGAAGATAATGTCACCTTTAGTATCTTGGCTACTATTGGTCAAAGGTGCCAAAACATTGAGAATAAAAAAAATGACGCCGTTTTTATTTTACAGATCGAACAAAGACTGCAATATCACAGAACTGACACAGAAAAATTGATAGAGATCTTTTACAGTCAAAGACTTATTGACCAATATCAGACAACAGGCGGACCCTACGGCAGTCTCGCCGTTAGGGCGTACTTCAACCACGATTCTCTGTGTGTAGAGGTAAGATTTTTCAATTTTGGTTGTAAAAAAACCTGACACGAGACATATTTTAGCATTCTGTTTTTGCTAAACTTCAAAGGATTTGAAAATTCAAGTTGTCCATTTTTAGTATTTTAATTACTTTGACTTTTAGCGTTTTAGTAAAACCCTCTTGACTACTCTCAGATTTTTCGTGTACCCTGACTTTTCCTAACTTCCCTAATTTTACCTGACATACCTACTTTAAAGCTACCAACAGTAAACTGAGCGAGAGTTGAGTACGGTATAAATAGAGAGATTTTACATTTTTAAAATTTTGAGTTAAAAAAAATAGCCAAAATATTTATCAAAGTTAAAATCAAACATTAACTTAAGAACGGTAAAGCGTCGTATTTACATCGACACAAAAATATAATATCTAGGACACGGATTTAGTTATAAGTTTGAGCAATTATATTATTTACATGAATCCTTAAAATTTAATAAATTCTCAAGTTAAAGTAGATGATGGTGTTGAACGTTGTTTGGGGAGGATATAACCAGTGGAACTACTGATAAGCACCCACTGTTCAAGTGTTTCCCTATTCGCTTTGGTCCTTTGAATGTTCCTTGTGGGATACCCATCCAATTTTTACTTTTTCGCTAAAACATGCAATCAAATATGCAAGTCTCAAGTCAAGTCATGTTTATTAATTAATTGTTTTAAAAAATAATTTAAATTCCTTTGCTCTACTTGTTCGTGGTATTTTTATTTTTTGTCGACCGGTATATTTTTATATAATTTGACAAAATCACAAAAACTCCACCAGTGCTTTATCTTTCATTTTAGGTTCTTCACGCTCGGGATATAATACCTCTAGATCCCAACGGTTTTAGCGACCCCTTTGTCATTATCGAACTTTTGCCAAGGAAAATGTTTCCTCATTGTAACGAGCAACAAACCAACGTGCACAAGAAGACTCTGCATCCGATTTTTGACGAGTGTTTCGAGTTCAGCGTCTCTTTGGAGCAGTGCAGGTAAAATCTTTAGATACTTAGTCCATTTCTGCACATTAAATCTTTATTTTTTTTTAATGTTTGGTGTCTTCTTTTACCCAAACAATACAGATCACAAAAATCAAATTTTTACAATTTTTCTGTTTGTGTGTTCCAGCATCTCGCCAAAACTACAAAACCGATTTTGATCTGTTTTACTAACGCATTTCTTAGAGTGCTCAGCAGTACATAGGCTTTATTTCATCAAAATCAGTTCATGGAAACCATGACCATTTAAAGCTAAAAATCAAGAAAAAACCGCGGGCAAAGCGGGTACTCGACTGATAGGAGGGTTTGCGGAGCGTAAAAGTGTGCTGGGGGCGTGGGAGGGATAGGAATAGGAGGGGGGATTGGAAAGAGGAAAAGCGTGTTGTGGCGGGGACGGGAGGAAGATAAAATTTTGTAGACGTGAACCAACTCGCTAGCTAGTTTCAAATAAAAATATCAATTATTGGCACCGAAAACCAAGGCATCGAACGTTTTCCATGCATTTTTTTAAATCAAAATCATTTTTAAGCTGGCCACACTATGCAACTATTCTAGTAACTTTTGTATAAAAAAATATTATAATTTTCATTAAAAAAACTTAATAATAATAATAATAGTAATAAAAATAACAAAAAATTAATAATAATAATAATAATAAATAATATTGCATTTTACAGATTATTAACATATTTGAGGTTGGATATAAAAAAGTCATTAAAATTTTTCTTAACGGGAGCGAAGATAAAAACTTTACACATCTATTTAACTCGTCGTTGATGACTGCAACTAGCCTAAAAGTGAGAAGGTTTAATTTTATTTTACCTCTATAAAATATATATTTCAAAAATAAAAATTCAAAAAGTCTCGTTTATATATTTGCCCTTGTTTTAAGTACATTTAATTCACCCCCCAAATACACCAACCCATAAGTGGTAATTTTGACCCTTTGATTATACAGGATTGGTCATGTAAAAGGGTAAATCTGGATTTTTTCAAAAACTGAGGAATTGGAGAAAATGCTGAAACACGTCGAGGATATCTTGAAACTTTTGTAGCACGCATTCCCTTTGAGGAGAAACTTTACCCCCATATTTTGAATGGAGAAAGTGGGTCGACTGATACCTTAATTGTTTTGAAGATCTCTTGAATTTCTTTACAATCGAGTAAAAATTTCGAAAATGTATCGATTAGTTTTTGAGATATTCACGTTTAAAAAAAGTTAGGTATTTTAAAATGACGTGCAGGTTCCATGTTAGTTTCACTATTAAAATTTATTTAAGTAGGGCGTACATGCGCGGTTAGGATTTGAAAGCAATAAAACTGCCAGAAGGCGAGAAAACTGCCTCTTGGCTTCGCTGGCTTCCCACAGAAAAAAAATGTTCAGGTGATAATAAAAACTGCGATAATTAATTTTAATTATGTTCTCTAAAAACACTTGCTTTAATATAGAAATAATAAAAATATAAATAATAAAGGAATTAATTGAATTAGAGAGGATAACTAATGGAGTTTGATAAAGGTAAAGACTTCACAAAAAGTGTCTCCCCTAGCTCCAATTCTTTACAATTTTAAAAAAAATCCGGCTGTATCCATTTAAATGGGCAACCCTGTATAACCGGTAAAGATTGGTATCTTAATGCTAATAAACGACACATATTTTTTCCTACCCTCAGAATATAAATAAAACTACAATAAATCTAAATAAAGGAATTAATTGAATTGGAGAGGATAAACAATGGAGTTTCATGAAGGTAAAGACTTCACAAAAAGTGTTCCCCTTACTCCAGTTCTTTACAATTTTAAAAAAAATCCAGGTGGACCCTTTTAAATGAACAAACCTGAATAACCGCTGAAGATTGGCATCCTTATGCTAATAAACGACACACATTTTTTCCTACCCTCAGCTCTGCTACCCGAGAGCAGGTCTGAGGGTCAGAAACAATGATGTGCCATTTAATGATAGTTGATGACCATAGCCTGAGAGCCGGGTAGGTCGTTTCTTAGCATTAGGATGTCTAACGGATATACAATCAAAGGTGGATTCGAACTCCTTGGTACAAATCACTTTACGTACTTTTCAGGCATCCGGGCGCAATGATCGCCTTCACCGTGATGGACCACGACGTTCTTACTGCGAACGACTTCGCAGGGGAAGCATTCCTGGCCTTGGGGACTATTCCCGGAGTCGCCGACAACGCCAGCGTGGACAATTTCCACGGTCTGAAGCCGGTAGAATTGATTCTGATGCAGCAACATATTAAAAGTGAGTAAATTGATTAAAGCTAAGAGTAGGGGTGAGCGGCAGTTATTACACACTGCACTTTTTAGTCGCTGGGCTGTTGTGTGTGGCACACCTGGATGTGGTGGTACCTTAGTTTGTCTCCCTGTGACATCCACATCATCTTTGCAAGTTTTGGGACCTCCCTGTAAAACAAGCCCCTACCTCGAGGCGTGCCATATTTTTTTTTTTGTTATGTCGCTGAGGACCTTAACATAATAACACTATTTATAAAAGGGATCAAATGACCTACTTTTTGATGTATCATATATATATATATATATATTTGAAAAAATATTAACTACTCGTAAACGCCCCGCCATAAGCGGTTACCATTTGATTTTTTTTAAGTCCTGAAGTAAGTAGATTCTTTTAATATAAATTGTAGATGGGATGAAATGACTTCATATAGCTATTATTTTTTGCAAGTTTCGGGACCTCCCTGTAGAAAAAGCCCCCAACTGGACGTCTGCCAATATTTTTTTTGTTATCTTTAGTGTCTCTTTATTAAAACTATATAAACCTTAAATGGGATGAAATTTTTTACTGCCACCCCCTCTCTATCTATAATATTTAATGACAAATGTCGTATTTGTATTTATCTATTAATTGAAGTTACTTGTTAAGTATACTTTTATTATTACTCTGTACTCAATTGTTTTATTTTAAGGATGGAGGATAAATTATTAATTAAAACACAAGTGGATTCGGTGCAAGCCAGAACAGAAAGAGTGATCTTTGTTGTCGATAGAAAGAGACATTACATTTTTCATATAACATGCGCAATAACGTTCTAGTAAATTTGCTCAAATATCTTATTGCGCATGTAATATGAAAACTGTAATGTCTCTTTCTATCGACAATGAAGATCCCTCTTTCTGGTCTGGCTTGCACCGAATACACTTGTGTTTTAATTAATAATTTATCCTCCATCCTTAACATAAAAAAACAATTGAGTACAAAGTAATACTAAAAGGAACGGCTATGGTTTATCAAACCAGGAATTTATTAGACCGTAGTTAATAAAAATATTCATCGTAAGAACGAGTCACCATAGAAACTGCAATTCGTCAAACCAATTTTTTATCTGAACTTTATTTCATCAAACCATTCAATAACAAATTGGAAATTTAGCAGACCCGTTTTTTAATCGAACCATTGTTCATCAAACTCATTCAATATCAAACCCGGAATTCATGAAACCCGTAATTTATTAGAAAATTTGCTGCTGTTCCTATGGTGAATGATTTTATAATTAAACTTTCTTTTATTTAACGGGTTTGATTTTGCACATTCTGTGCAAACGCAAGTGATAAGACAAATTTACGTACACTTTAAGATTCACAAATATCACAAAAAATAATAATAGATACGTGGCAAAACATTTCTGGCTTTCCCCTAAATGCACCGTAGGTACTTAACCGCGATTGGCTCGTGATTACACATAAATGAACAAAGAGGGGAAGCATCCAAATATTTTTATGGTGCATTTTGGGGTTAAACACAGGAAGCAGTGCAAAAAAAATTACAATTTGTACGGTATGTAGATGACTTACGTATTTTATGTGGGAGGGGTTTAGAGATATGCATGATAATGCGTGACAAAGGAGAAGGAGAAAAGTATAAGTAGGATGATTTGATTTTAGTAGTAGTAGTTTTATTTCCAATTAAAACCAAAACCAAAATACCGGATGTTAACAATCTCTCTGCAAAAAGTGAAGGTCAAAAGTCGTTTGTTTTCAAAGATATGGGGTTGACAAAATGCGCGATTTTTATTTTGTTTTTTTTTTAAACTTGTTGTATCATACGTCACATAGTATAAAAACAAATAAAAAAAATTTTGAAAAAACTTTTTTTTTAGTAAAACTTCTAAAAAATTTCAAATTGAAACAGCCTTTTTTCTACGATGGGAAAAAATAGGCAGTTTTTATAAAATTGTTCAATACAAAAATTGTTTAATACATTGTTAATTTTGCATTTTATAACAGAATTTTTAACACTTGCGGGAAGCTGCCCGAAATTTTTCTTCCCGCACTGGGTAACAAAATAACTACCTAACTTTTTTCAAAAAATTAAAAAGAGGTTACCAGGTATATATTATAACAAGTACATATTCTGATTTTGGTTTGCAGAGGGTTTTTAGAGAGGATGTATCTCCCTAGAACTTGTATTTTTATTTTTGGATCTTAATAAACTAAAAAACCATTTTTCTCCACCAAATTTTTTATTTTTAAAAATGTGTATTTTTCGTGAACTCAAAAACCAAAGGTATCTTGGAAACCGGTGAACTTGAAAATGGTATATTCAACAAATTAGTTTCAAAAAATGTCAATTATTATTTTTAAATTCTCTTTCAGATCATCCGATTCTTCAAATTTTGGAAACTAGAATGAACGACAGAATAGCGACTGAATTCGTCAAAAAACAAAAACTAAGGTTGGATGTTAAATAAAAAGGAAAAGAACTGAATTGATTTTACTGAAACTTATGATATATGGGGGAGAAAAACTAAATTCATTTAAGAAACAATGATAAGGTTTTTCAAATCATCAAAATCATACAATAAAAAGCCTACTGCTATAAAATCTCGATTTTTTTTGAAAAATTACTGTATGATTTTGACAATTATTTAGCCAATTTTTGTACCTACTATCAAACTGCTTTTCTATACTTACAATGATAAGTACCTATACTCTTACGTAAAAAAATATAAATCATATTAATGTACTTCTATTTTTTCTACAAAAAAAAATCCTAAAATTAAACAAAAAATAAAAACAAGCCTGAATGTAATCTACCCATATCTTAAAAACTTTTTCTATGCACAATATAAAATAAATATTAGAGTAATAAGTATTAATTGTGTAAAAAAGGACATATGTAAGTGTAATCTAGCGAAAAAATTCCTGAAGTGTCAATATTTTTTTAAATTAATTTTATAATATAATTGGAACGATTGTTTTAATTTTATAATTGACTTAAATGTACACATGATTTAATTTTATAATTTGTTTATTTCATTAGAAAAAATAATGTTGTTGGTGTTGTTCGAATTTTTAAATATCTATTTTCTAAGTAGAAAATTTTATCCCCTAGGAACGTGTGAAAAAAATCTATATTAAATTATGTTTCACAGTTGGTTTTATCAGCATATGTACATTTCTTAAGACATATATTTTTCGAAAGCTAGTTCTTTCTAGGTCCCTTTGAGATAAAGGGAAAATTTAAATATTTTCCGTAGGTCCTAGCAAGGACACCTTAATGCAAATTTTACTCCACTGGTTAAAAGTCCTTACCTTTGGGATCAGTATTCCACTTATTGAACATCTGTCAAACTCTTACCAAATACAAGATGGCTTCTAAAACATGGAAAACCAGACAATTTTGCAAAAATCACAACTTTTTCATTTGTCAACCGTAGTTTTTAAACTAATTTTACCATTACTCATTTGCATTTTTGATGGTGCTTCAGAAAAAATATAACCAGCAACATCATGTTTTTTTAAATGTTTTTGATTTTTTTATAGAGTAACTATCGACTCACACGATACCAAAACGATGTGTATTAGTATTAACAAATTCTATCCAGTACCAATTTCACCATAGGATAAAAGATTCCGGAGTTTATGCTCAAAAAACTGCGAAAAACGCGTGTCGGCTTTATATAAACCGCCATATTTGACACAATATCGACTTGAAATGGTAGTAGCTTTCAATTTTAGTAGCTTTTTTCGTGCTTTTAAGCCTTTTTTTTTGGGTAATTCTGGAGCCTTGTAACCTATGGTAAAAATGGTACCTATTATGGATACAACATACACACACATATTTTTTGTATAGTGTGATTTTTTTTCGGAATCGTCAGTTACAGTAGGCTTCGTACAATTTTTTAATTTTTTTTGTGATAACTTTTAAACCCAAAAACTTCATAGGGTCTTATACATGGCATCACTCTAAGTTGCTTCAACTTTTTGTCGTAAGTATTTTTTTAAGGCTGTCCGAAGTCACCTGCTAGGGTGGGGGAATTCAAACATGCCGTTTACACGGTTTTAAATGAAGTAAGGAATCTTTATAACTAACTTCGGACAAATATTAAATTTTAAAAACTATTCTACGGTTATTCTTCAATCATTTTTGTGATAAAGACGTAAGTATTAGTAAAAAAAATATATTTTATTATTTTAACTAGGTACAAGTCATTTTAGACAACTAAATTATTTGTTTCTTAAAAGAAAAACACTTGTTATCCTAGACAGCCTTTAACACAGTTTTTAAATTTCAGATTTTAGACAAAATACTTAAAAGTCTAACTTTAATGTTACAAAAAAAACAACTCTTAACTTACAATAAAAAATTTTTATTAAAATATTACACTCACGACTATCACTATATTCATCAATAAAAAACACCCTGTATATTTTTTTCTAAACACCCTGTAGAAAAAATGTTTTGTGTTGTTAAAATGCCCACTCATCACTACTTTCTTTTGATTTTAATTTCATCCTGTCCGAATTTACACCCAAAACGACGTTTTTCCCTAATCACCATATATATTAAAAAAAAAATACTATTTTTATTTTTTTGGAAAATGTTTGTGAGACATATAACTTTTAAATTTCCGAGACGGAAAGGCCGAAACTCTTACAATAAACTTTGTGCGACAGTTACTTTTTGACTTTTTTAAAAATTGTCAAAATTAGATTTTTACTAAAAACATTATAAAATAAAAAAACTTACCGCTGCAGACCAGATTGCTTATTGCCTTTGCGACACAAAATTCGGTGGTTGGTTTCCGCGTAAAACAACCCTAGTGGGGTCACGCGCACACTGTCCGAAGTCTCCCACCACAACCGAAGTTCTACAGTACTCTGTAAAACGCAAAAACAGGGTAAAAAATATGATGTTGGTTTCGCTAAAAGTGAGCTATGATATAAACATAATAAAATTAGTTTTTAAAAAATCCGTTAACAAATGAAAAATTGTAAAATTTCCAAAATTTTATCCAGGTTTGAGCCATCATCTTGTATTTGGTATGAGTTTGACAGATGTCTGCTAAGTGGAATACTGATCCCAAAGGTAAGGGAATTCAACAAGTGGAGTCTAATTTGCATTAACATGCAAAAAACACCGAGGTTCCTAAGCAAATAGACTAATAATCATCAAAATTATATTCTCGCTAGGATCTTTTTTTGAAAAAAATATGTATCTCAAAAAAGGTATATTTTTTCTTAAATATGCTGCTAAAACCAGCTGTGGTTTACCCTGCCACATCACAAATTATTCTGTTAAGCTTCTTGCGAAAAGAACACAATATTTAAATACGTGTTTTAATTTAAATATATAAATATTTTTTAAATGTTAACGAAAGACAATCTTCGACTTTTATCAATTAGTTAAACTATAATCATATCACAAAAAATTCCACATAGAAACTTGTACCTCAATATTTGTCAACGCATTTCTACTCCGTACAGACTTGTTTTTTATTCAAATGATACGTACCTGCAGAAACAGGAGCACATCTGCGGGATTGCTAAAGCAAGAACCAGGCAATTCATAAAACGGTGGGTCACCGAGAAAACCAAAAAAAACCTGCACGCAGTCTCCCGGTCAAAGACAGGCTAAAGAGTTTATCCAGAAATACTCACCTATAATAACTGCAAAACTTCTACTATGCAAAGTCAGGAAGTCCGTCAGACAAATCGTTGAACTAGTATAAAGCGGCCCTCACACGATCAATATTATTGTCAATATTTGCCATATTGAAGAAGATATTGACAATATATTGACCGTGTGAGGGGACCACATTTTAATATTGTCATTATATTGATGGATTTTTAAGCTCCCGAAAATATTTTGGGCGGAGCCAAATATAGTGACAATAATTTGATCGTTCGAGGGCTATATTGACAATATTTGTTTTATTCGCCCTCTGGTCATTGAGTGAGGAAGGGTCACCGCCGCGCGCCGTCTCCGGTTTCACCGGCAGAGTCGCAGTCGATTAATGGTACGAAAACACGCAAAATCAATGTCGAAAATTTCAGATCTTCAAAAATCTTAGACATAAGGCCAGCCTTATTTTTTTTTCAATATATGGAGTGACCAAATCCAGCAGTTCTTGAAATGATTCGGAATCCATTCTGTAATAGTTTTTATAATCATTGGGTTCTACTTCCTAAATGTATTCTAAAAGATTCACATGTGTAAATTTTTGCTTCGGTAAAATCCAATCTTTAACCCAACGTCCTTTTTAATTTTTTTTGTCTTAATTTTTTTCGCAATGTGCGCCAAAATGATAGCAACACACGCTTTTTTACTGCTTTTATACGAACGCCTATAGTTTATCAAACCAGGAATTTATCCGACCCTATTTAATAAAAAAAATCATCGTAACAACGATTCACCATAGAAACTGCAATTTGTCAAACCAATTTTTTATCCGAACCTTATTTCATCAAACCCATTCAATAAAAAATTTTAAATTTAACAGACCCGTTTTTAATCGAACCATTGTTCATCAAACTCATTCATTTGGTATTGGCGAATGCGCAATCAATAAGGTTCGGAATAAAAATTGGTTTAATGAATTGCTGTTCCCATAGTAAATGATTTTATAATTGAACTTTATTTAACGGGTTTGATATTGCACTTTCTGATAAACCGTGGGCCCCCGCGAACCTGATGTTTTCTCTCGAAAACTTAGTCAGAAACTAAGTATTGATACAAATATTGCTTTATTTAGATATTGCCAATATATTGTCATTATAAAATATTGTATAATAATATTGATCGTGTAAGGGCCGCTTAAGTATTGATACAAATATTGATTGTGTGAGGGCCGCTTAACGGGTCACTGTAGCACAAGTGCATGTAGGTTTGGCGCTTTATGTGTCTTCTGCTGGGAGAGAGAGAAGGAAACTTCGAAACACGTCCAAGAGCAAGAGCAAGGCTCTCGCTGAGAGACCTAGTTCTCTGCCAGAAAGCCGGGTTCGCAGAAGAAGCCTTATTTAGCTTCTGCTAAAAAGAGAAGAAAACGCGACACATTTCCTGTTTGAGTGCGTTGCTCATGCACACGAGAAAGAGTCTCGTTGGGAGACCTGTTCTCTGCCATAAAGCAGGGATTGCAGAAGACGCCTTACGTGGCTTCTGCTGAAAAGAGAAGGAAACTTCGATACACGTCCCGTTTGAGTGAAATGGACTTGCAAGAGCAAGTTTCCTGCTGGGAGACCTAGTCCTCTGCCAGAAAGTCGGGGTCACAGAAGAAGCCTTATGTTTCTTCTGCTGGAAGAGAGAGAAGGAAACTTCGACACACGTGCTGTTTGAGTACGTTGCTTTTGCAAGAGAAAGGGTCTTGCTGGGACCACCCAGTTCTCTGCCAGAAAGAAGGGAACTGCAAAAACTACTATTCAAAGACAGGAAGACCGTCAGACAAATCGTTGAACTAGTATAACGAGTCACTGCAGCACAAGTGCATGTGGGTTTGGCGGAAGGATCCTTATGTCTTCTGCTGGAAGAGAGAGAAGGAAACTTCGATACACATCCTGTTTGAGTGCGATGTTCTTGCAAGAGCAAGGCTCTCGCTGAGAGACCTAGTGCTCTGCCAGAAAGCCGGGGTCACAGAAGAAGTCTTATTTAGCTTCTGCTGAAAAGAGAAGGAAACGCGACACATGTACTGTTTGAGTGCGTTGCTCATGAATGAGAAAGAGTCTCGGTGGGAGACCTAGTTCTCTGCCATAAAGCAGGAATTGCAGAAGACGCCTTACGTGGTTTCTGCTGGAAAGAGAAGGAAACTTCGATACAAGTCCTCTTTGAGTGCAATGAACTTGCAAGAGCAAAGTTCTCGCTGGGAGACCTAGTCCTCTGCCAGAAAGTCGGGGTCACAGAAGTGTGTGATTTCTGCTGGAAAGAGAAGGAAACTTCGACACAAGGGACTTGCTGGGAGACCTAGTTCTCTGCCAGAAAGGAGGGAACTGAAAAAAGTGCATCATTAAAAGGGCGGTAACGACAAAATAAGGGGCAACACAATAAATAAATCTGCAAAGGTCGACGTGTAGGTATTATGTTCCACCCCAATGCAAAATCTTATCCTACATACTTTTGAAATGTGAATGGTACACGAAAAAAAGGGACTCATCAACATTTCTCCTATTGTGCAGAAGAAAATATGACATAAAATGCTCAAGGATTTGTGCAATAAATATTTAAAAGCTATTATTATTAAGCAAATTGCAAAAAAAAAACATTTGAACGCTAAATATACAGGAATTGTGGTAATTTATCGCTGATTAAATTAGTTTTCAAGCAAATATAAAGATGTGAAATGTAAAGCTTTGCAAAGATAATCATTAAGTCATCTAATTCAGCGAGGTATGTCATCGAGTGTCTTTAAATACTTTCGGTCGATCCTTCCTCTAGCTGCTTTTTTGATTAAGACGAAAACCACTCTTTGATGCAATTTAATCCAAATTTGCCTACAGATTATAGGGTGCGTGACGAGAATTTTACTGGAATGAGTATACGCATAAATTTTAATAGGAAATATCTTTGCATTGGTTCCGTCTTTATCAGGTTCGGTTGTGTAAGACATTAGAACCCTATTGAACATTTTTATTCGAAACTTAAATTTTATTTGGATTTTGTCAGGAACGAAACATGATACCAATCAAAATACTGAGTACTGACTAACAGACGATACGATATGAATTGATTTTCTCAGCAATCTGTCAAATTGCATACAGGGACTCTAGTCCGATTGAATTTGGAGTAGAGGGTACTTCAAAAAATATTTTTATTTTTTGATAAACCAAAAACTTTATAAAAAACCTTTTCGGACCCATTAATTCTCTCAAATTCGTTAAAAAAAAATCTTGATTGAAAATAAAACGATTAAAACATTACTGTCATCAAATATAGAATATAGAAATACTAACCAAAGATTCATCATTTTATAAATATACAATATACAAGTATCATAGACTGGTAAAGAATATGTCCTTCATGTGCTAAGAAAAAATAATATTATTTATTTAAAATGGTTCGCTGGGTTGGTGTTGGGTCGGGTTGATTGGCTTTCAGGGAACTCCTGACTGCACCTAGCTTGGCAATTGATGAAAATCTGCGAGAGAGTGCTTCTTTCTATTGAATTTTTTATCAAATCAGGAATAAGGGCCAGAAGGAATATTCTTAGAAAATTGAATGTTATATTTGGGTTTCGCAGATTACCTTCAGCTTCCAAGCTAAAAGAACCTCTGAAAAAAAAGACCCGAAAAATTCGATAAACAAATAAATATCAAATATAGTAATTTGAGCACAAGTTTTCTATGTGGAATTTCTAGGAAATGGACATAAACCTTAAAGAGCCCTTTTAAGTTATAGAATAGAAAAAGCGTTCGTTCTTGGTTCTTGTTGAATAAACTCGAAGTTGATGGCTTTTGCGCCGCTGTTGGCATTTAAAGATAAAAGAAGGTAAATTAATGTTCTCGTTTATATAGTGTGGTCCAATAAGACCAACGCCCCGGATTTATCTGGAAAAAAACTTTTGAAGCTATATTAAAGCGCAATTACACAGACGAACTTTCCTTTGATGATGAATTGCCGACAAACATTTATGCGAGCCCCATGAGCAAAATGTTCAAAGAAAATTTCTATCGAAAGCTCGTACAAAAAAACGCACGGAAATTTTGAAGAGATGTTAGAGCAAAATTTGTTTAAAGAAATGTTGGTATAGAAATTTCTTAAAAATTCAAAATGTATATTTTTTTATATTATATATTTTTATATATATTTTATATATATATTTTTATTTATATTTTATATTTTAGAAAAACTAAAAATTAAATTTTAAGTTTTAAAACAAGGTATTTTTAATTAAGTGCTTTCCGACGGAAAAACGATTTGATGCCGAAATTCACATTTTGCAAGCAACTTCGATTGATCTGATTTTTATAGGGGATATGCCAGTATACTTGTAACTTTTTTGGGGTTATTAAAAAAAATCGAGTTAGAATAAAGAAAATAACAATTAATAGCAGTTAATTGACTGTAAAATGTAAAGGTTAGGAGAAGGTAAAGGACAACAAACAAGGGTCAACGCAGTTTTTTATGAAAGTTTTAGTACAAATCTTTCCGTAAAGAAAGGGCTCTCCGACGCAAAACAAAAAAATATGCCCGAGTACGCTTTAATCTGTTTATTTTGTTTTATTTTATTGATGCGTACAACTTGCATTTCCGATTTTTTTAATAATGAAATTTTTTGCGATATTTAATTTTAAAAACAATAATAAATTGAATCTAGAGCCGAACATCTTTCAATTTAGAAGCAAGAGATTTTTCCAGATTTTCGATAAATTATTTTAATAAACTTCGAAATTTTGTAAAATTAGGCGCAGAGAAGTTTGATCGGTAACAAAAAAACTAAGTTTTGTGGTGGTGAGGTGGAAAATATGGTGAATCACCCTGTTCATACAAAACAATTTCAAATTATCAAAATATGACTCAACTTTTCACTTCCGATATATTTTAAATTTCATTTATTGCTTAAAAGTAAACGCCATCAATGACATTATATATAGCACCTAAACGAAACTAATAAATATACCGAACCCGACCCAATTCGGGATGCTTAATTTTTCCAGATTTTTAATGAAATAACTACCATCAAAATTTTTATATAACATTTTTGGTAGTTAAAAAAAAATTATTAACGAGTACTTTAAAGCAGATTTAAATTGGTTTATGCAGCGTTTGACAGCGCTGCGTTCCGACTGTTTTAAACCTCCCTCCCCCCCCTCAGGGTCCTGAAAAAATAACTACTCTCCAAAACAGTCCCCTAAACATATCCACCTGCATTTTAAAAAGTAGTTACTTCGAAGATATTTCCGTTCTTTTTTTAATGCAAGAAAACCAAAAAAGTGAACTATTAACATTGCATGTGACAAAACTGATAGCCAGTAATAATTTTTCGCTTGCCGTCGGCTTTTTTTAATAAAAATTTAAAATAAAAGTTGGGGTTCCATTTTTTTACAGAATTGAGATCAGTGATCACTAATGTGAAATTATATTTATTGTCATCTTTAAAAATATGTTTCCAAAATAGATAGCAAAAATTTCCTCCAAGATTTACCCGAATAAAATGTTCAAAGAAAAGCTCACAAAAATGTTCGCGCAAAAAATTTCAGATCTTTTGCACGAGCTTTTGTGTGAGCATGTTCGTCTGTGTAATTGCGCCTTTGGGTAATTCTACGTCATACAGGACGTAATGGCCGTTACACTATTTTATAGTGAATTTGTGTAGGCGTAATGTTATATACAACTTTAAGTTCACATATGTTAAACTAAAGAAATATTCAACTTTCATTATTAGTTCCTACTTTGTGGAGAATATTTTTAACCTGTGAATAGCTGGCATTGAAAGTTATAAAACCATAGTTTTAGTGTAACGAACGTTACCCTAGAATTACCCCTTTATAACTAGGCTTTGGGAAGGCTAAGACTCACAAAAATATGTTTAATGAAAAGGCAGGTAACAATTTAAATTTTTTACCAAGTTTGTAGGCTTCATAGTTCCCACCCTGAATAATTTGCCTTGAATTTAATTTTGCCAGCGCCAACGCCAACACGAAAGCAAACGTTGAGTTTAGTTGATAAATGGAGGTTCATGTGATAAACTACAAAAAGTGGGGGACGGATAATGTTTGCACATTTTTTGTTGGATTAAGGACCAAATTCAATAATTTCGCCATAAAAAATGACAAAAAAGAACGTAACAACAGTTCGTTTTCAGTTGATTCTTTTTCGGAGAATCTAATGAAAACATCAAAATAAGAATTTTTAGGGGCAATCTTAATCTCCTTAAATTTTGACACATTGAAATCTAGCCAACCTATTATAATATGGGGTGGGTAATATGGGGTATTTTTAAAAAGTAAATTTACCACAAAAATCAAATTAAAGCTAGATGTATTTATATCTCAAAAATATATTGTTCAATGTTTAAACCTGCCAAAAATAACGTCTATACGAGTCAAAATGTTTTGTAAGATTTTACGATTTTTATTGGGTTTTAAATGATTTCTATGCGGTTTTTTAAACAAACTTGTATTATAACTATCGTATCGTAACAGTCTGGCTCGTAGAATCTTATAAAAGTCTATGAAACATTTATTTTATCAGAACATATGCGGTATTTTTGGCAGAGAAGTGCTATATTCATTTTTCTTGAATATGCAATCTTTATAAAATGTGCGCCCCGCTGACCTGGGTCCTCCAGATAAAAAACAACAACCAACACCAAACTTTGTACAACAATGAAGTTGGTCCTTAAATGCATGCATTGTTTACAATTTTTTATGCCTACTTGCACCGTAAGGTTAACAATCGTTTAAATTTTAACAGTAGCTGAAAATTGACTTCTTGCACCGCAAGTTAAGCCAAGTTTAAGTGGTGTTAAACTACTGTCAAATTAAACCCCCAATTTCGGCCGATTACATGCGTGTAACCTATAGTTTAGACAGTTCTAACCTAAAAAAAATTGTTGTTGTTGCCATAAATAAATATTGTCGAGTGCTATTCCGGTGTTTTTGTGAGCGCATTACGAATATTTTTCACGAAATATTTAGATGTAATCGATATGGGATTTCCAAGGCAAGTTTAGTAGGGCAGTCTAGTGCTCAATCGTGCAATCAGCTGGCCTAATCTCGAGGGATCCAATCGTCGTATTTCTTACGCCATTGGATCGTCACTCGTTATTAGGGACCGTGGGCTTGCTGACTGTGCATCAGCATGTCCAGGTTAATTAAAGTCTCGCACAGGCATTCTCTACTCTGAGATCCTATACTTTCTAGGACACATAAGACCATGAAGTCCACGCACACCAAAGTCTTTCGGCGATCAGCAAGTTGCGACGGGAGCAGGACAGTGTAGTCTGGAAGCTCTTAGTGACAAACCGGCACGAAAGCGGCGAAAGTGTAATCGCCGTTTTGCTCAAGGATTGGCTGTAGAGCAACTCGTGTGCTGCATCCGTGACTGAGCAGCCCTATTTAGGACCCACTCTGCTCAGCCTGAAAGGGAAGGGGCTATAAAAGGTGCCCTAAACATAGCCAGCCAACAACTGCCCGACTGGACAACCGCATCCAGAGGGTACACCACATTCGGTCAAAACAAAAGAAAAAGAAATCCAATCAACTTTTCCACATGGAATATCCGTACACTTATGGATACAGACACAACCACAAGACCACAAAGAAGAACGGCAATAGTGGCACGTGAACTAAGGAAATATAACATCGATATCGCTGCTCTCAAAAAGACGTAAACATTACAAGAGCAATAACGAGTGCAGACGACTGCTGGACAGACCATCGCCTGGTACGAGCCAAAATGAACTTGCACATTCCACCAAGAAGTAGCCGTCAAAAAAAGCAAATCAAAAGAAGATTCAATGTAGAACGCCTTAAACATGATCAAATAAAAACGAAATTCCAAGTTTCTCTGAATAAAAAGTTGGGTACTTTAGAATACCCGGAGAATATTGACGATCACTGGAGAATTTTGAATACAGCAATAACATCTGCCTCCGAAGAAACGGTCGGCTACACACAAAGAAAACATCAAGACTGGTTTGATGAGCACGACAAAGAAATTCAAGACCTTATTGAGAGGAAGAGAAAAGCCCATAATGCTTGGAAAAGCCACCCTAACTCTAACGAAAGGAAAAGGCAATATCAAGAAGCCAAAGCAGAAGTATAAAGGCAAACACGTAGAGTAAAAAAACAATGGTGGACAACAAAATAACATGAAATGCAACATCTAGCTGAGTCCAACAACACCAGAGCCTTCTTTCAAGCTACTAAGATGATATATGGTCCCACTACACAAGGTATCAATCCCCTACGATCCACAGATGGAACAAGGCTGCTTAAAGACAGATCCTCTATCAATTCACGATGGAAAGAACACTTCCAAGAACTACTCAACAGAGAGTATCAGGTCGATAATGACATCTTCGACAAAATTCCGGAGAAAACTACACAACAACACCTAAGTGAGATTCCGAGATTAGAGGAGGTCGAAAAGGCAATCACACAGCTAAAGAATAACAATTCAGCAGGCACAGATGGTATCGCTGCTGAAGTCTACAAACAAGGGGGTCCCGCACGATACTTGCACGGATACTATCAAACCGATTAATTCCGATTGCTGAACAAAATCTGCCAGAGACACAGTGTGGATTTAGGCCCAATCGAGGCACAGCTGACATGATCTTCCAGACAAATGCAACAGAAATCTAGAGAACAAAATCGCCCTCTCTCCATGGCCTTCATAGATCTTGTCAAAGCATTTGATTCGGTGAACAGAGAAGCTCTTTGGAAAATACTGGCAAAAGCTGGATGCCCTCAAAAATATATTCAAATTCTTAGACTACTACACGACAATATGAATGCAACAGTCCTGAGCAACGATGGACCAGGAGAGTCATTCCAAATTATGACAGGCGTTAAACAAGGCTGTGTTATTGCGCCCACCCTATTCTCTATATTTTTAGGTGCCATGCTTCACCTTGTTGAGGAACATCTACCGCCGGGAGTGGAAATTCTATATAGATTCGACGGTGGCCTACTTAACCTAGGCAGACTGCGAGCAAAAACTAAGGTCTCGACAACCTCGGTAATCGAACTGCAGTACGCCGATGACAACGTCGTAATGGCTGATACAGAGGAAGTAATCAACGCATTTAACCAAGCCTACAAAAGCATTGGCCTAGAGGTCAATCTTGCCAAAACGCAAATTCTTCACCAACCAGAACCAGGTACGAATCCCCAAGCTCCAAACATTTCCATAAATGGCCATCCTCTGCAGAACGTGGAACATTACCCATACCTTGGGAGCCACATATCATCAAACGCAACTATTGATGCAGAAACACAGCATCGCCTAAAATGTGCTAGCGCAGCGTTCGGACGGCTTTCAAAGAGAATCTTCAACAATCACGACATCAATGCGGAGACCAAGCTTAGTGTCTACAACACAGTTATAATACCAACTCTAACATACGGATGCGAAACGTGGACCACCTACAGAAGGCATATCAAACGACTAGAAAAATATCACCAAAGTTGTTTAAGACGAATACTGAGAATCAAATGGCAAGACCGACGATCAAACAAAAGTGTTTTAGAAGAAGCCAGTTCAACTAGTATAGAAGCCCTTATCTTCAAGCACCAGCTTCGTTGGACTAGTCACATTATCCGCATGCCTGAAACACGTCTCCCAAAGCAGATATTTTATGGACCACTGAAGGAGGGAAAGAGAAATCAAGGTGGTCAACAAAAAAGGTACAAGGACGTTCTCAAAGGCAATATGATGAAGGGTCACATCGATATAAACAACTTCGAGACCACGGCAAACGATAGGGCTACATGGCGCCGAACAGTCCATGAGGGAGCACAAACTTTTGAATAGCAACAACGTAGACTAGAAACGGAAAAGAGAGAACGTAGAAAGGAGCGACAAAATGGAAGAATGGATGACCAACAACACCCGGCTGCTGCCGGAGACTGGGTTTGCCAGGACTGTGGAAGGGTGTGCGGCTCGAGAATTGGCTTACATAGCCATCAAAAAACACACAACAGATAGCGACGATACAGAATAGAGGAAAATCATCCTCGGTATCGAGTGATTGCCTATGATGATGATGAGTAGGGCAAACCATTTTAATAGGTTGGAAAACTTGAGTTGTTTTTAGGAAATTCCGTCTATTTTGAAGCCTACTGTTCTCAACATTCTTGAGATTATTGAGGAGGAACTTGAATTCCTCAATGATTTGTAAGTAGTTAGTAGTATATCATAGTTATAATTAATCCTAATAAAATGTTTGATAAAGGTTGGAAGCATATCTACAAAATAAATAACAGTGATAAAAATAAAGCAAGGAAATTCAGGCAGCTCTAAGCGATTTTTCGTTTTCTATAAAGTTTGAGGAGCGAGCTCGTTTCCCTTTGCAAACCGGATAAAACTTCGGAACAATACACACAAAAACAAAACAAAATAAAAACAAACCGTAAAGCTAAAAAATTTACCGTAGAGTTATCTATTTGTAATATTTTGTACCAACATAACTTTATTTCACCGAAATTTCTTAGAATGTTAGTTAAATTTTAAACCTTATTAAAAATAACACGGTGCAAGAGTTTAGACAGTCTAACCTAATCACCAAAACGGTGCAAGTGGGCATTAATAAATCAACGCCAGACAAGTTAAAAAACGCAATACAGGGTTTTTAAAAAATTTTACAATCAGAAACAAAAAATCTACTTTTTTAAAAAAAAAATGGACAATTTATACAGCGCTTTTGAAAAGGGACTTTCTATTTTGCTATTGCTTTTAAGAACCTCTTTACATTAAAGCCAAAAAATATATAACTCACACAAATTTTTGTAAGCCCTATTTTGTACTGCTTTATAGAAACTAAACTTTACCAGTCTGTGTGTACATGGTGTCCCAGAAATAATGTCTCCACACCCTGTACATATTTATATTGGGTATCTACTGATTGTATATAAGAAATAATAGAAAAAAATGCATACACAGGGTGTTATGGAATATATAATACAGGGTGTTTAAACAAAAAGGTTTTTTGACAAGTTGGAATCGATAATTATAATCAGATGAAGAAGCTACCTTTTTGTTTTAGCACCCTGTGTATAGAATCGGCCAAAAATATTTAACTGTTGCTTTTTAACAAGTTTTTTACGTTTTACAGATTTCTACAAGTTTGGACTTTTTGTAAGTAAAGGTAAATTATCAAAATTCGACATGACGGAGTAAATTACAAAATAGCTCATTTTGAACAAACCTATATAAACTAAAATAAAAATTAGGACGCAAAAACAGTCCAACAAAACGCAAAGGAAAATATGCACAGTAAATTTTATTTTTTAATTGAGGATAAATATAAATAAAAACAAACCGTAACCCTAAAGAATTTACCGTAGACGATTTTGTTGTGTAAGTATGCCTGGGTAGTGTGATTGTTTTTATGCTTGTTTTATGGTTGTTTGTTTTTTTTAGCTATTTATTATTGTTTATATTTTCTATTTTACTTTAATATGTAAAACAAAATAATACTTTAATTGAGGATTTTAAAAAAATAGAGCAAAATTAAACAATGATAAAAATAAGAAAAAATTAAATCTTGTAAATAATAATAATAAATGCTGTGCAAATGTTAATTTACGGTTTATTTGTTTAGCTTTTAAAATTGGGTGAAATTTACTAAATCCGATTCTTTTGAACTTATTACAAAGTAATTTTTCGTTTGCCATTAAACAACGTTTTATACGATTTCTATAACCCTCTTTGTATATCAAAACAGTGCAAAAATCATTACACGACATAAAACTATGTATTTATTGTATACTTACAAAAAGTAAATAAAGCGTATATATATTCTACAAACTACCTTTGCTATACTTATAAAATATAAATAAATATCAATTATATTTTATTGTACATTGTATTTATATATTTAAAAGTATTGATTGTTAAAATTATATGATGTTCCGAAAATACAATAGTATAACACGAAAGACGGTAAGTCCGTTGTAAAAGGTGTGACAGTTTGGGCGAGTTTGTAAATTCATCAGATTTTTTTCACCGTTGTCATCGGTTTTTTGACAATGAAAGATAACGATAATCTGACATTCCATGTCGTTGAGTTCGATGAGTCATGGAAAATTAAAAAAACGCAATAAAAATGAGGAAGAATTTAGCTATAGCCTAGATTTTTTTTTCCAATAGGGAAATTTGTGCCTCGTTATGTCCATCTTATTCCAGCTCAAATTGAAGATTTATTTATCTCCTTATGCTGGGTTTATACAGCAAATAAAATAAAACAAGAAATGAGTATTAGCTTTGCGACTGGTCAAACGTGATCATGTGATCACAATTATGGTTTTTTATTGGGTGTTCTTATTATTATATTATTTTATTTTGCTGTATAAACCCAGCATTAGTCCTCGAAAACTGTCTTTCAAATAGTTTTAACTCGACTTCTTATCAAGTCGGCAATATTTATTAAAAAACATCAAAAAATTTGAAAGAAAAATAATAACAACAAAAAACAGCTGATTAAATGACGTTAATTATATTCATCGGAAAGGCTCACTAGCCTCCAGAGTCGGTGAGCATCGATGCCATCAATTGGTGAATTCGTGGAATCAGTCGGGTAATTTAAGAACCGGTGAGCTCATCGGTGAATTTACAAACTCGCCCTTTTGCACACTTCGCAGGCAAACACAAATGACGTGAGGAAAAGTTGTGAACAACTCCAATTTTTAAATATACAGAGGGATTTCGAAGTGCTGGGGATTAATTAGGTACCCCTAAGTCTAAAAATCGTTTTTTTTTTTAATACCTTCACCAAAAACATGATTTTAGTAACTGTCTGCAGATAACTAAAGCACGGCTTTTTTGGTTACCGATTCAAAAAAACTTTTTTTTTGACGATTGTTATTTCATTTCCCAGCCGCCATCATTTATAGTGTAAAGATGGTGTGTTGATAGAATTCTCTTCGTTCGAGATTTTTAAAAGTATTTTCCTGTTTTTCTTGGATTTTTTAATAAAGGTATTAACAAAAATAGTGTTAACAAGTGTAACAACATACTGTTAAATAACTCGCTGCGCTCGTTATTTAAACCAATGCTTGTAAAAAAAGCACTATTTTAGCCATTAGTTGTTAAAACTACTATTAAACTTGAAATATTTTAAAAAATCCATACGTTCTAATATGCAGCACTGAATTTATTCAATAAAACTGTTATTTCTGTTTCGTTCAACGCTGGGATTTGTTCGTCTTTAATCATGCACGTGTATTAATCTGGGTTTTGCAAGCTAAACATTTTATCCACCGCCAAAAATAAAAGTCCAGCGGATTAAAAGCTGGGGCTAATTTTTTGACCTGTGAACGCATATGAATGCGCACAAAAATTATAATAATTGTAATATTCTTGAATCAGCGTTCACCAATCATTCATATTCAGCCAAAAACTTGATCGCTTGGCCCGCGGCAGGCGAACGGCTTCATTTCGAGACACGAATACTTATAACTAACTATTTTTTTTATACCTTCATCAAAATCACATTAACTGATTGCTTCCCAGCCGCCTTCTTCTTTCGATTTTCATCACTTCCACTACCTGATTGCAATCACTTTACTGATAGTCACAACTGAAGTAAAGTTTTATAACTATATGATACTATAACAGCCCTGTCCTGTTGATAACTCTCCTCTAATCAAGTTAGCCTGGAAAAAATGCAAAGCCAAAAAATGATGTTCTGGACGCTTATTCTTGACGGTCCGTGAGTGGAGGTGAGCTTACTTTCGCCACCCATTTCCACGGGGAATGAACTCACCTCACCTCACGCGCCGTCAAGAATAAGCGTCCAGGGCGCAAGCAGACTGCGTCAGGCATGCGCAGCAGATTTTGCGCCTTTGGCCTTGCTCAGGGCCACCCCTGATTTTTACATTATTTTCTTTGTTTTCAAAGTTTTAACAGTCAGCGTTGCCAGGTCTACTGATTTTTCAGTAGATCTACTGCTTTGATGTCTGCCTACGGACTACTGTTTTTGCGGCGGAATCTACTGCTTTTTTTCGGTTTTCAAAAAATATAAGCAGTAGATTTACTGTTTTTTTCAGAAACATATACCTAAGGCACCTTCTTAAAATAATAATCATAATTTTTGTCTGTAAAAAAAATGATATGAAACGCCCAGTTAAATTCAGATACATAATGTTTTTATGTCTGGTCGATTTTCAATGTCGCGCCACTTCGTGAGATGTGCGTGTGTGTCGTGCTGCGTTCGAGAACTTGTTGGATCGACTATTTTAGATCATTATTCTTTGTTTATCATTAGAAAAAAAAACGAAACGCATTTTTACACTGCAATGAGCGAAAGTTCGTATTCATTTTGTCACGTTGAAATTGAAAATGAACTGGTGAACTATTTTGAAAGCGAACTGTGCTAGAATTTGGATTGTTTTGGCAAAAAAGTGTGTGGTGTTAATTACTGTTTATTTGAATTTTGTAAAAAAATGCATGGAGCCTTCATAGTTTGGTTTTTATTGGGCATTTAGGGACCTAAATTGCATGCAACACTGCAACAGGCAGGCTTTAAGCGGGCTTTAGGCCTTGTCGTTTTCTTTGTCGTTAATTACGTTTTTTGTAGTTTTATAAAGTTGACCCTAGACAGGGTTTTTGTATTCTTGTTTGCTGCTATACAGGGTTCCTAAGATTTTCCTTAGGGATAGGATTTCAATAAATCAAACAGAAATGGCATAGAAAGTTCTGCGCGCACAAAAGAAACAGGTATATTGAGCAATGGTGCCAGTTTGTTATTATCTCCGGACTGCTTTCATGAGAAAAAATTGTCGCCACTCTTTCATTGTGAGCATAAATCATAGTTGCAATAATAACCGTTGACAAGATGTCTGCAAATTCCGCTAGATGGCGGCCACACCATGAGATGATCGAGGAAAAACTGGGATTCACAGGCATTGCATTTTTATTTCCTTTCGAGTCGCTTCAGTTTCGTAAATTTTGTGTTTTTAAAATGCCGTATACTCGAGAAGAAAAGATTTTTATTATTAAAAACTACATAAAAAGTGACAGTGCGGACGAGGTCATTGGGCTTTTTGTTTTTGCGTTTCCAGATCGACCGGTTCCTGTGGCTCAAACTGTCTACAACATTTATCATCGTTTTGAAAGGTACGGGTGCATAAATGGTTTTAGAAAGTATTACCACGACGGCGAAATACCAGAGCAACCCGTTCTTCCACACAGGGTGGAACGAGACTGGATATTCCCAACAGTACTTGCCAATGAATCCTAAAAAAATACGGCTACAAGTCGTTTAAGATTGGGAAGTCGCAGGAATTGCAACCAGGTGATTATTTTCGCCGGTTAGAATATTGTGAGGTTATGAGGGATAAATGTGACAGAAGCGAAAATTTCCTATAAAAAGTTTTGTTTAGTGACGAGAAGACATTTGAACTTCATAGCTCTCACAATCCACAAAATAGCCGCTATTGGTCCCGCGAAAATAAACATCTGCACGCAAGTGTTAGAAGGCAACATCCTCAAAAATTAAATGTTTGGAGCGGTATTGTCGGGGATCACATTATTGGACCCTTTTTCATTGAAGGGAATTTGAATAGCCAAAAATATGTTGATCTTCTCCAACACCAGGTTTTACTATGGTTGAGGGAACTCAACATAAATTTGGACGAATTGTGGTTTCAGCAAGATGGCTGTTCATCCCACAATTCACGCCAGGCTACAAATTACCTTCGTCAGGTATTTGGTGATAGAATTATTTCCACGTATGGAAATATCCGATGGCCTCCTCGATCACCAGATCTTGCGCCAAATGACTTTTTCCTATGGGGTTGTTGGCACGACAAAATTTTCCAACACCCTCACTTACGGCCTACGACTATACAGTTGAGTTGAGGACGAAAATTTTGGAGGCGGGCAACTATATCACCCCTGAAATGTTGGCGCGTAGCAGAGTTTTACAATAGATTGAGATATTGTGAGGCTCAAGAAGGGAACAGATTTGAACATCTAATCTAAATAAAAATTAGATGTTTTCAGGTCCAAACCACAGCTTTTTCTTGCTTAAAGAAAGCGGCAGGGTCCATTATTTACGATACTGAGCGATAAACTCGTGAGGTTGTTAACATTAGAAAGAAATATCTTCGCTTTTAATTAAATTTCTTTCCATTCTGTTCTACTAGTGACATCTATCCGGAAACGTCCAAACCATGCAGCTAGCACTAATAGCCAAAGAAATCAATAAACGGCGCTGTTTTTCCTGCAGAGCTTTTTGCTTGCGATATTATTGATTTTAAATAAAGCTGGCCCTACACTACATTTGATATTTTCGAGGTGTTTTATGACATGATCTCGAAACATGTAGCGAACCAATTCTTCAAAACTAGCGGGAGGGTAAAAGCGAAAAATAAGGGGCTGCCAATATCTGTAAACCCAAAAAGGGGTGAAAAGATTTATTTTGCTCTGTTTCTTTACAAAAAACATTTTTTTTTACGAAAAACTTGAGCTCTGCCACTTTTTTTATTTTTTTCTTCAACTTTCTTGAAATTTTCGTCATACCGTAGAAAAAAATTATTTCCCCCATGGTCATACTCTACTTTTATTCGAAAAAATTTAGAAACAGAGACGGGATCAGTTTTCCTAAAACGGGGGATCTTGGTTTCGAGTGAGAAGATAAAGGGTGCCGCAGGCAAAAATTTTTGAATTAAATTAGACGAACGCAAAAATGTTAGAAAAACAAAGCACGAAATAAAAATGGCGGCGCTTACAATTTTTAAGAAAAAGATATCAATTTTCTCGCCCTCCTCCACTGGGACTACAGGGGCCGTGCACAAATTACGTAATGGTCATAGGGAGGAGGGGGGTTACAAAACGTTACATAGGGGGAAGGGGGGTTTTCGACAGCGTTTGCATTTGTGTGAAACTAAGAAAATTCGAAATGAAAATAAATGAAAAGTTTTTTTTTGGGGGGGTGGGTAGTGGTCTTGAAATCGTTACGTAATATTAGGGGAGTGGCGTGCCAAACCGTTACAAAACATTACATAGGGAGGGGGTCAAAATTTGGTAAAATAACCGTTACGTAATTTGTGCATGGCCCCACATCTGACTGTTTCTCCTTTTTGATTTCGAATCAAAGTGCAAAAGCCGGGTTGGACGTTCGAAGGCGTCAACCCGTCCTTACGGAAATATCTCAGTCGATTTCTCCGGCCGTGTATGAACGCTTTAGGTTAGGCATTTGCATGTATCTCAGTCTCCAGCCTGTAAACAGTGCGTAAGGACAATGGTTACAAAATGAAAAGCCGAAAAATATTTTTTTTTACGATATCTTTCATCAGTTTGGTATTAAAGTCGAGCAAAAACAATTTTTATTCCAGTCCTAAAGATGCAGTAATAACATCGCCCCATGCCCATCCTTTTCTGACTAATGTGCTTTTCCGTTTGTCTGCGTCTTATACACGGCTGCTTGGCCCCCTAAGGATTTGCTTAGGAACCCTGTATATCGTCAACTACTGGAAAGAAAAATCTACTGTTTTTTTACGAAATCTACTGATTTTTTATCTATGACCTACTGCTTTCCTCAAATTCGACCTGGCAACGCTGTAACAGTCAGACATTTTGCGATACTTGGGCCATTATAGTATCTCATAGTTACATGAGTTAACGTAACCTCAATTAAAAGTAAACAAAAATTAGTGTGACCATTTATATACTTTTTTTGAGAGTTCAGTACTCCTTTCAAAGCTTTGTACTCTATACTCCATTACATTAGAACTGTACTCTTTTTTTCCATATGACAACAATATTTAATAACATCTTGAATAAATGCACTACATCGCACCCCAACCCAGCCCCCCTTAGCAGCTTAACCAACCCACTTGTTTTTAAACATTTCAAAAAAAAATCTTGAAAGTGTCAAAAGTTTAATAGTAGTTTTCACAACTAGTGGCTAATAGTGCTTTTTTTAAAAGCGTTGGTTTAAATAACGAGCGCAGCGAGGTATTTAAAAACGCGAGTAAAAAAAAAGCACAGTTTAGCCGCGAGTTGTGAACACTATTTTTTTTAATACCTTTATCAGAAAATCCAGGAAAAACAGGAAAATACCTTTAAAAATCTCGAACGAAAAGCACTTCTCGCAACACACTATCTTTACACTTTAGATCAATGCGGCTGGTAAATGAAATAATAATCGTTTCCATAGCGATGTGTCTTTTTACTCGGTGACTTTCATTGTTGCGCCATTTTAATCTTTGACAATTTGATATTTTGACGATGTTTTTAAATGATTTTTTCGTAAATATTGGTGAAAACTGGCGGAAATGAGTTAATTTTTAGGCAAGAATAATTAGATTTTTTCAATATTACTATTTTCCACTATTTCTCTTTAACTTTGGGTAAAAAACTGACCGAAATCTTTTTTTGCACCCGTGTTTTAGTTATCTGCAGACAGTTACTAAAATCATGTTTTTGATGAAGGTATTAAAAAAAAAGAATTTTCTGTTTAAACTGCATCATTGATGGTTAAAATTTTAGTCCAGTTTTAAGGAAATTTTTTCAACAACATTAAAAACGTGTAAAAGGCATTAATTTAGTATGATTTTCTCAAAATTTTTGCCTGCGGATCATTTCTGACATAATTTTGAAAAAAATTCTAAAAATTAAGACCAGCCCAAGGATTCGCCCCTTTGCTTTTAAAATATAGGTATTTTTTTGTACACACTAATCCCACTAAATCATCCCCCTTCCCCACCTCTTTAAAAAAGCGCCCCTGTTAGTTATAAGTATTATTTTAAAAATTAACCATCTTATATTTGGAATTAGGTACCTATGTACTCTTTTTGCTTTAAAAAATTATGGTCACACTACAAAAATTGTTCTGAATTTTTGTATTGTTTAAAACTTTCAAAAATTAATAATAGAATACAAGTTACTCTGTTTGATCCAGAAGAAAGTAAAATTTACTCGGTTTTCGTATCCGGAACGTTGTGATACGGGTAAGAAAAAAATTTCTTCCTATATTAATGCTAGACAAACATAAAAATTTTCAAAGCTTCAGAAATCCAAAAATATCTAACCAAAAAAACGTCAGAATATAGTTGAAGTAAGCAAACTGATCTGATAAGAAAAATCAATTTCACTTCTTCTAATCAATTCAATCAGAACGACAGAATATCTGTATTATTTCTCCCTTGTTTTTTATTTTTTTTAAAAAAGTATTTGAGAAAAAGTGATTCTCGGATCGAGTTTTATATGTTGTTATAAGCAATGATAGTACTTCGAAATCACCTTGGGCTAAAAGACAAGTGTAACGGGTGTGACTTTGTGTGTCACATCCGTGACTTTTTTATTATCACTTCCGTAACACATGAGGCGTTTTCTCGCGTTGAAATTATTTTGAAATATTATTTGAAACTATTTAGATGTGACGTCATCATTTAGAACCGAGAAAAAATGAGTGGTTCAAAACGCTGACGTAGTTTAGTGTAACCTCACTTTTTTGTTTTTCTGGTTATTTTTTTGGTGTTTAAAATTAAAATGGATCAACTACTGGTTTATTTAACAAAACCTTCGAGTGTACGGCCAGTTTTAGTATCATGGATGGCAAGCAGTGGAAGCTACATGGATAGTGAAGTTTTTTTATTTACTGTTCTTTTAAACCCCGAAAATCATATAAGACCACAGGGATCTTAGGTTAAAACAAAAATGTAGAATTTTGACGCATCTTCTACGCACGCGTCAGTTTTGAAACTAGAAGGGATTCCGTTTCAAAATATTTTTAACCCGTTTAGATGTGACGTCACCGTTGCAACGCGAGAAAACAAATGTTTCAAACTTTTTAAAAACATTTTAAACAATTTCAACGCGAGAAAACGCCTATGGTATTTTGGATATATTTCGACACATAATTTTTCTTTTGTTGGAGGTGCTTGGATTGCTCAGGGTTTTTTTTAGAATGGTACGGTCGGTTGAAGATGTGTTTGCTTGCAAAAGTGTCATTTAGTTTCTGTGTTTAATTGTCAGCCGCCATATTTAAATTGGTCCAGAAAATTTGGAATGCACAGTATATATCATAAATCAAACAAGGATTTTTAATAAATAAATACAGGGTGGGCTAAATTCGCTGCGATTTGGGGGTTTTGAGTACTTCTAGGCAAGATAGCCAAAAAATAGTACACATGTCCTGGGTTCGATTTTCGAAAACTGCATCTCGATATGTTAAGAGGTTTTTGAGATACGGGGGCTTTTTGAAAAGTCTGCATTTTGGGATGAGATCTACAACTTGTTGTTATTTATGGGAATATTGTTTTCACGTAAAAACTTTTTTGTAGACATTTTGACAAATAACTCAACCGTCAAACTGAAATTTCCCTAACGCATCTAGTTTCTGAGATATAACCTAAAGTTGGTATTTTTCTTATGGAATGACCTTTTTTTTCTTTGATTTTTTAAATCAGCATGAAATTCTCTTTAAAATGATGTATCACACTTTATGTTTTATTTTTTGTATTTTTTTATATTTTTATTTTTTCGATATTTATTTATTTTTTTTAATTATTATCTTTTAAACTTTTTTAACGTAATTTTTACTATAAAGTAAAATTAAAAAAATAAAATAAATATAAATATAATAAAACCTAAAAATAAAAAAATACTAAAAATAAAACACAAAGTGTGATACATCATTTTAAAGGAAATTATATTCCGATTTTAAACATCAAACAAAAAATACCAACTTTGGGTTATATTTCAAAAACTAGATATGTTAGAAAAAATCCAGTTAGAAGGTTAAGTTCTTTGTTAAAATGTCTTCAAAAAAGCTGTTTACATAAAATCAATATTCCTATAAATAACGAAGTTATAGACCCCATCCCAAAATGCAGACTTTTCAAAATGCCTTCGTAGCTCGGAAATGGTAAGACATATCAAGATGCAGTTTTCGTATTTAAGCTTGTCTCAAAAATCGAGCCCAAGACATGCATACTATTTTTTGGCTATCTGGCCTAGAAGTACCCAAAACCCCCAAATCCCAGCGAATTTATCCCGCCCTGTTCAAAAAACAGAATACTGTGCAAAATTTTGTAAGTTTTTAATGTAACACTTTGAAATTCCCCCTTAATAAAAGGAATTGACAAAATATCTTTTTAGGATATAGCTATATGTAGGGTGGACCACAAAATCAGGTCAAGAGTTATAGCAATTTCAAAAAGTGTGTAATTTTGTGATTTGGTTAAACCAAAAACCTCATAACCCATAACATTTAGTATCTAATAAAAGTTTTGGAATTTCAAGAAGAGTAAAAATTATCTTGAATTTTTAAGAATTGTCAAATTTTCAATTGAATGGGAAATGTCTCATATATTGTCTTTCCAAAATGCCAATTTCTTTAAAAAACAATCAATCAAGTTACAAGTTATAGGCAAGTCAAAAAGTGCGGAATTTTGTGGCCTATCCTATATATGCACTACAAAAATAAATAAGAGTTAATTGACTGGTTTCTAGTTATATAAACAGCGTAAAAATGCCATTTTTAAATTCTCCAGCACATTTAAACATTAAAGAATTCTAAGATCCCGCTAAAGGCTGTGTCTTTGGGCCGCCCACAGTTTTAACTAAGGGCAAAGGAAAAGCAGTTTTTAATGGAATCTGGACTATAATGGCTTAAATGTTGCAAATTGTGTAACAATAATAAGAAACAAAGAAAATAATGTAAAAATTAGGGTTTACCCTGGGCACGGCCATAGGCGAAAAATTTACTACTGCGCATGCCTGACGCAGTCTACTCGCGCTCAGGACGCTTATTCTTGAACGACCGTAAGGTGAGGCTCTTTTCACCACCTTTTTCCATGGGGAATTTCGCTCACCGCACCTGACGGTCGGTCAAGAAGAGTTTTCGGCTTTGCATTTTTTCCAGGCTAACTTGATTGGGAAAGTTATTATCGCTACGGCTTATTTTTTCGGAATATGCAAAAGCAGAGCCGTTGTAGTAAGTATCTCAGAGTTGTATACATACATCTCAAAAGTGTTAAAACTACAACATCTGATTTTTTTCACTTTCATTGTTTATTGATTCTTAAACTTATTGTGTGCTTCTTTAACTAGACACCATAATAATTTATTTTTGAAAAAACTTATTACAAAATTCAAAAAGGATAAAAAATTTTGACATGTGTCAATAACTTTTACGGTGAAGATTGACATATTTTATAATTATATTTTTAAACTAACGAAATTGTTTACGACTAGTAAAACATAACACAATCAAAACTAAAAAATTGACCAATGTCACAGTTATTAATGAACATGTAATATTAATTGTTATTTATATTTAATAATTATAATGAAAATGAAAAATGTTATAGTTAGCACTTTTTGATATGTTTCAAAATAATTGACATTTTTGAAACCAGCGTTGCCAATTTAGACAGATTTGATACTTTGCTTCTCAAAATGGTCCAGAAGTCCAGAATAATCTGGTTCTTATGTGAGCCATACCAAACCTTAACGGCCATTATTGGGTGTGCTGTCAAGTATCGACGGTCGGGCCAATGAGAAAAAATGTTTCTCAGTGCCATTTGTACAACTTTGTTACAATAACATTAAAATCGATGCACAGTGCACTTTTCCTACCTTTTAAAAAAATATATGTTTTTTGGAACACATATTTTTGAAACATACATGTTTATAGCTCTTAATCTAGCATACAAATAAAATCTTGAATGTGGGGCTTTTTGAATTTTCTCTCATAAGCCCAATGTTAAATTTAATATTTGTACTTAGTACAAACTGACTTTTCACACAGAGGGTAGAACCTAGGACGACGCCGCCGTTTCGTCCTTATTAGGGACTCATCAGCTAGGTGTACCCATAGAGAAAGTAATAGCTACGCGAGTGATCTATACTGTGTTATACTTGGGGAAGATTATTTGTCGGCGACACACAACCGGTGGCTACAGGAAGGAACTACTTGTACAGATAGACACATAATAAAATACATATATTATTTTGGTTAATTTTTTACAGACACTTACTTACTTTTTTAATAATAAAAAGATATGAAAACACTTTTACCCGCCGTTTTTCCATGCTTTTTAGTGTTAAAAAAGCAATGCATTCGCGAAAAATTTTTGCTCTATACTGTTCCATGCAGCTAAAAATCTTTCTTTAGCTTACAAAAAAAATTTTGAACACTTTAAAAATCTAAACTAGGAGGAGGGGATTATAAATATTTTGAGGAATATTATCAAATATTAAAGGTAACAACATTTTATTATGTTATTTTCTTTTATTAATTGGAAAAAAATCCCACACACAAGCACAAGTCTTACAGATTTTATAAATGTTTTAATGTATGTCTCTTTTTTTTGTTGTATTTTAACCTATTCTCTTCTTGCTTAACTCTGTTTAAATCATCACAATATTTTCTTTAGAGATTTGGTTCGCAAAAATCTGAACCCCAATTTTCGGCACTCTCCAAATAGTCCCATGCTCTTTAGCTTAATGGTAGTGATCCAGCCTTATTTGAATGGCATTTTAAACTTTAAAGCTAGCTAATCCCATAAACTCGCGCGATTTCCAATCAAAACTGATTAAAATAATTGACTTTTGAAAATCTAAAAAAACCGCTTATCAGGCTTGACAGACTTTGACAATCGGTGGCAAAAACCGGCAGGTACAAAATTAAATTGTGTGAAATATACTTCGACATTGAAAAATGTTCGGTCTTTCTTATATGATCATATAGAAAGAGATGGACGGTGAAAGGTAGGTGTATACTTACTATAAGCATTACTTTCACCATTCTACAGGAACGTAGTTCCTGCGCGGGCCTATTTTTCTGTTAGTCTCCGTAAGTTATTATCACACAGTGTTGGTAGGTGATCCGTGTTATTATGTTGTCTCTGGATGTACCACAATGACAGACAATTCGCTCGCGCTTTTACGCCAAAAAATTTGGCAAAGCGCAGAGAATTTCTGTCGAGTACCGACCATGTGTGAATCTGTGTGAATCTCCGCCAACCAAGAAGAGTACCCACTGCATAACTGTATGCTTGTTTCGTCTACAAGGAAAAGCAAAACAACCGAGGTGTCTGTCATTGTGGTACACCTAGCTGATGAGTCCTTAATAACGGGGTCGTCCTAGGTTCCACCCTATGTGTGAAAAGTCGAAGATCAGCATGTTAATTTTGCACTAAGTACAAAAAATTCCTGTTTTTTCGTTAGATTTAAAGTGCACACAACCACACCCATTTGTTTTTTTAAATGTGCATTACGGCACGTTGGTTGTTTTGCTTTTGCTTGTAGACGAAAAAACAAAAAAACGCCATGCACCTACTGCTTATACAGTGGGTACTCTTCTTGGTTGTCGGAGGTTCACACAGAGGGCGCCATGGTCGGTACTAGACAGAAATTCTCTGCACTTTGGCGAATTTTTTGGCGTAAAAGCGCGAGCGAATTATCTGTCATTGTGGTACACCTAGCTGATGAGTCCCCAATAGGGACGAAACGGCGTCGTCCTAGTTTCCACCCTCTGTGTGAAAAGTCGAAGATCAGGATGTTCATTTTGCACTAAGTCCCATAGAGAAAATAATATCTACGCGAGAGTGACCGATACTGTGTTATACTTAGGGAACATTGTTTGACGGCGACACAAGCGCAGCCGGTGGCTACAGGAAGGAACTACTTGTACAGCCAGACGCATAATAAAATACTTATATTATTTTCGTTAATTTTTTACAGACACTTACTTATTTAATAATAAAATATATGAAAAAAAAAAGGTTTTTTTTACACACCTTGACCAACTTTGTACTGTTTCATGCAGCTTGAAAACTTTCTTAAGCTTACAAAATGTTTTTTGGACCCTTTAAAAATCTAAAATAGGAGGAGGGAGTTATAACTATGTTGAGGAATATTATCAAATATTAAAGGTAACAGCATTTTATTATGTTATATTCTTTTATTCATTGGGGAAAAAATGCCAGTTTAAAAGTCTTACAGGTTTTATAAATGTTTTCAACTATATATCTTTTTTTTCGTTGTATTTTAACCTATTATCTTCTTCCTTAACTCTGTATAAATCATCACATTATTTTCTTCAGGGATTTGGTTAGCAAAAATCTGAACCCCAATTTTCGGAACTCTCCAAATATTCTCATGCTCTCTAGCTTTAATCGTAGTGATCCAGCCTAATTTGAATGGCATTTTAGACTTTATAATAACTTGTTAATCCACTATATAGCTAATCCCACAGAACTCGCGCGATTTCCAACGAAAACTGATTAAAATAACTCACTTTTAAGAATCTAAAAAAACCGCTTGTCAGGCTTGACAGACTTTGACAAGCGGTGGCAAAAACCGGCAGGTACAAAATTAAATATATTTCGACATTTCGTCTTTCTTTTATGATCATATAGAAAGAGATGGACGGGGCAAGGTAGGTGTTTACTTAATACAAGCATTACTTTCACTTTCCGCCGCAATGCGCTATGCGCTACAGGAACGAAGTTCCTGCGCGGCCCTATGTTTCTGTTAGTCTCCGTAAGTTATTATGTTGTCTCCGCTAAGTACAAAAAACTTCTGTTTTTTCGTTAGATTTAAAGTTCACGCAACCAAACCCATTCGTTTTTTTAAAAAATTTAATATTGCTCAACAATTAATTTCTTCCCACAATAAAGTTCTTGACCCACTGATCAAGAAGTACCATATAGAGGCAACTCTTAGTTCGACCTACTTTTTGAGATTCAGGGTAGCAAAAATTACTTTTAGCCGATTTTACTTTAATAGTCTGAAATTCAAAATCTAGAGGGAATAGAGGGTTACATACCATGGAACATACTATGGAACATATTATGGAACATACTATGGAATCAAAAATACGAACTCAATTTTTGAGCAAAATTAAATTTAACAATGGGGCTTATGGGAGAAAATCGGAAAAATGGCCAAAACTCAAAAAGCGTCACATATATAGGTTTAATTTGTTTGCTAGATTAGCAGCTATAAACATTTAAAAATTGTGGCCCAAAAAATATACACAGGGTGGATTCTTTAAACGAAACGGTGCTTCTAGCGGGTTAGAATTTGGTTTTACAAAAAAATCCAAAAACACGTCAACTGATTCTTTAATCGTGCTATCTTGGATTTTGTTGATGTCATTTTGTCTGTACAGTTTGACATTTTTAAATTCTAAAAAAAATTATCTTTTGGACAATACCACACACTAATATTCTATCTCGTATGGTTTCCAAGATAGAGGCATTTAAACATGCATGCAATTGTTGTCTATGCCCTGTTTTACGGGGGATATTTGAATGAATATCGAAGTTTTCCATACAGATTTAGATAAAAATATCTTGATTATCGTAAAAGATAGATCCTACTGTGTAGTATTGCTGAAGAGAGAATTGTTTGCAGATTTAAAAAATTGGAAAATATACAGGGTGTTCTATTTAAAAAATATATATTTTTTGCTATACCTCGTAAACAAAATGATAAAAAAAATCCAAGATAGCACGATTAAAGGAAATTAAAAATCTCAGTTGACGTGTTTTTGGATTTTTGTATTCAACCAAATTCTAACCCGCTAGAAGCACCATTCCGTTTAAAGAATCCACGCTGTATATTTTTTTAAATGTATGAAAGTGAACTGTGGACGCGAAGCCCAGTTTCCATTTAAAAACTGCATTGTTCTTTTCGAACATTGAAAAGGAATTTTTTTTGACGAAGGAATCCTTTTACCTCGAATTTTACAATATCCTTTTTGATATTTGGCGATTTTCTGAAAATAGAAATAAATTCGTTTTTTGGATCACTTTGTTTTCGTGCATATAGCCTAAAATTCTGTATAAACTTTGTTTTTTTTCTTAATGTTTCCCTTTAAAGGTTTCAAATTGTTTTTGGTAAAGAGGAATTTAGGGAGATTGTGTTTTGATGTAAGAAATTGTTGAATGTTATTTATTATTGTTAGATTAAAGTTATTAAACTAAATAAAAAAATTACAGATGTCCCAAAATTCTTAGTTCACCTTACCACACATAGGATCCTGGCGACCTACCGATTATTTATTTTTTTTATATATATATTTGGATATATTGTTATCCTCCTTCAAAGAGGCATTTTTGTTAATAGGCACTTTTGTGTGACTCTTCCGGATGAGTCAAAATCGACTGCAAACATTTTTTTACATTTTGGCCAACCGTGGTTTTTAGAAAAAAAAGCACCAATTTTTTTTAGACAAAACCTAACCTCAATGACCCTTTGAAAAAAACATAGCTGTTGTAATCAAATTTGAAGTATTGAGGTTATGTTTTCTGACAGAAATTTTGCGGAAATAGTATATATTATTAAAAACTATCCACCCCAGGTATTTCGAGAACCGATAGAGATATTTACCTAATTCCGAAAACAGTTCGAGGGTTTGAAGGGGAAACGTTATTTATGTATTTAATACCTCGGTCGCACAACCATGTTGGCGCAGGCCACGCCTAACGGGTTTTCTTAATTTGTACCCCCCTTGTGATACCTCTTTGGAAAGGGGTTTGCATTAGCTTTACAACGGTTTATGTTTTTCTTAATTTGAAATAGCAGTTTTTGACATATTAGCGGTTAAAATAGCGGGCCTAACCCTCTCGGTGCAGCCACGCCCATTATTTACCGAGGGGATGAGGCCTGGAAACATTCTGAATGCATAATTTTCATTCCTCTATGAACCCCTAAATTAACTTTTGGGTATTTTATAAATGGTAATCAAATCATTTCGATGGTAAAAATATCAATGTTTTTACATTTTAACCGCTAACATCTCAAAAACGGCTATATCAAATTGAGAAAAACATGCACCATTGTAAAGCTGATGCAAAAACCTTTCCAAAGAGTATCACAAGGGGGGGTCCAATTTAAGAAAAACGGGTGGGCGTGGCCTGTACCAACATGGTGGATGCGACCAAATTATTAAATACATAAATAACTCTTTTACCTCGAACTCTTTTGGGAATTAGGTAAATATTTCTATTGGTTCTCGTAATACCTGATGTGGATAGTTTTTAAATTGTCACCCTGTATATCGTTATTTTTGGCTAGACAAAGCCGAAAATATCGGCAAACATTTTGGAATTTAAATATAAAAAAGTGTTAAAAAAATGGTTTTGTAAAATCTTTATAACAATATTATCAACGGCCAACGCACATAAAAGTAAAAGTAACCAATTGTCTTTTTAGGGAGAAACAAAATTACCAAACCTCAGATCGAATATCTCGCTGACAGTTGACGTCAATAACATCTGTATAAATTTCGGGTGGAAAATACTGTACACTTCTCTCTACATAAAACTGGTACAGCAGAAGTTAGCACCTATTTAATTTTTAAAATTTTTATAATACGTCATTGTCTTCCTATAAGTCCTATCGGTACATAAAGTCGCCATAACCTGACTCGGCACTTTTTCTGACAGTTCCGCACGAAGGTTGAAAGGTTTATTACATTTTTGTCATATAAACATGTCATCTAAACATGCTCATATTGTGCCATTCTTAAAATTGACAAATTAAAGTTAATGCCGTCCTTTACTAAAGGCAGGCACAAACATTATGAAAGTCGACATTGTTTTAATAGCAAAGATGACATATTTAGACAACAACAATGTCAGAATCCCTTTAAACTTCGTGCGGAATTGTCAAATAGTGCCGTCTATATTAAAGATAGGCTATGCCGACTTTATGTATACTCTAATTTTTTGATGAGCGGACTGACGTCATTTTTGCTTCTGAAAACGTATTTCTTTGTTGTCAACAGTTCGCATGTCAAATAATTAGTTGTTGTCAGTTTGAAGTAAAAGTTCAAACAATCAACGACATGACTTTTTTTACATATTTATTGTCGCTGTCTAAAACAATGTATCAAATAAGACCCAAAAAAATGACGTCAGTCCGCTGAATGTTGTTGGTCCGCTCATCAAAAAATTGGACTATACCGATAAGTCCCTAATGTCACACACAAACTCCTGACAATATCATGTTTTACATGTCAGTGCTATCCAAAAAAAAAAATGCCGCCGCATCTTTCTGAAGTTGATGAAGCTCTAATCTTAGCAAAACTAAACGGTGGCTGGTCTATTCGGCAAGTAGCTGTTCATTATGGGAGAAGCAAATCTACGAAAGTAAACATAAAAAACCGATTTCTATTCACCGAAAGGAAGGCACTGGTTTGATGGAAAATCATCCGTTTGCCAAAGCGAAAGAAGTAAAAATTGAATCAAATTTTCCAGGATCCATAACATTAGGCAGGTTGATTAAGCGTTCGAGGCTAAGGTGTCGCATTGCGGCAAAAACAATTAAACTAAGTGAGCAAAAGAAGCAGTCTCGATTAATTTTTGCGTTGAATTATTCTCTGAGATCCAACATAGATTAAAAATAAATTCTGGTTTATCGACCGCCAAGAACGAACGAAGAACGAAGAACTATATATTGCTGAAAACGAAGAACGTGCGGGAAGATTTTCGGTAAATGTTTGGAGCTGGATATCGGCTAGAGGACATGACGCTCTATTTAGAATTAGCGCTATTATTTTATTTTTTTTATTTCGATAACTTGATCTAGCCTTTTAATTGTTTTGGGCTAGTAACTTTCGGTGCCTTCCTTTCGAGGAAATCGATTATTATGGTTACTATCGTAGACTTGCTTTTTTCATAATCAGCTAGTCGAATAGACCAATTACTGTGTAGCTTTTGTTTAGTTAATAAAACCTTTTTGCTTTTTGAATTAGTAAAAAATAAACAATCCGTCTCCTTATAAAAAGTTTATATATGCCAAAAATATAACCTAAGTCAAAAAGTCAGTGGCACATAGGAAAATATAAAAAATCGTATTTGCAGCTACCTTCAGCTGTACCAGTTTTATGTGGACCTACTTAAGTTTGTCAGGTTGGAAAAATACAGGGTGTTTCTTGAATGCTGCAATACCAATGATCTAAATATCAAAAATGTTAGGAGCTTGAGGACGATATTGGCTTATACGGAAGAGCTACAGAAAAGTTTTAAGTATCAAAGTTCTCTGCATTAATAAAATAACATATATCAAAAAATAAAAACGGTAGATCCTAAGTATCCAGTGCAATGATCTTTGATTTTTCTATCTTATCAATTTTTTTCCATTATCCATTTTAGGATCAATTGCTCAGTGTTGCCAACCTATGGTAATTTTCAAATTTTAACAATATTTATAGAGTTAACTAGGAATTTTTGGACATCCTGTATGAGAAGGGAAAAAATGTTGTTCAATAAGCTTAATTCTGGACCTGAGTATAAAAAGGGCCAAACTCCATTTTTCGTGTTTTGAGTAATCGTTAATTAAAGTTCGGTTCTTGTGTATGTAAATGGGAGATAGGCCAAAATTAATTGAACTAGATCGGCAACCAATCATACAAGGAGTATGGCCTTTTTTCTACCTGTAGTTTTAAATGTATTTATTTTAGTGATGGTATTAACTCCAATGGGCAAAAATGGAGATTGGCCCTTTTTATACTCAGGTCCAGAATTATTCCCTGGTTTCTTACTAAATGTAATCCATCATTTTTCAAGAAAAGTCAAAGAATAAAAAAATTATGAACACCCTGGTACATATATATTATATATTATAATGTGTATTTTAATTCTTGTTTTGTCAACCTCTCTAACGAGCTTAAAAACTGTACTTTAAATGTCAATTGGAATTTAAATAATGTAACTACAGGGTGGATACTTCAATTTCCAAAATAAATTAAAAGAATAATGTGCAAATTTCATGAAGAAGCGCAGCCTTAGTTTGAACACAAATCGGAATAGTAACCCGTTTTTAAAATATTTTTGTGTTTATTTACATAATTTCCTGAAAACCAAGGGTGGTTGCGTCTATTCATAAAATTGGTACACAATTATATTTTAATAAAATGCAAAAAGTACATGGGAACTAGTTCAAATTCAAGTATTCACCCTGTATATTTCTTTAAATAAAGCCTTTTATGAGAAAATTGCAATTTTATTTCGGTAAAAAGTTAATACAAAAGATTATGGCATTTTTGCAAAAGTAACGAATGAAATAATAGACACTTAAAGTAAATATTTCAACGCGTTCGAAACAAAGCCAAAATACATGACAGAACAGCTGATTCCACTCGTTGCGTACGGAGGGATGTACGTAACGTTACGGACCCACGAACGTACGCAACGATTTTAATCAGCAGTTCTGTCATCGCACCCTTATAAAAGCGGGCATTGTTCGAAACATCGCATAAACAAGTTACAAATATAGTGTATTTTGGCTTTATTTCGAACGCGTTAGATATACCGATACCGATGCATTGAAATATGCAAGTAAATATTTCAACCCATCGATATCGGTATACCTAACGCGTTCAAAACAAAGCCAAAATATACATTTTTCACTTGTTTACGGCAGTTTCGAATTAATTTTGAACCACTTTTAAAAATGTTGAACCACACTCCTTCCTGGTTTTTTTATATTCAAAATGAGAGGTGCTTATTTAAAGCGTAGAAAAAATGAAAAGAAACTATCCCAAAATTAAGAACTAATTTCGAACTCCTAATATCAACAAAACGAATTTCCAACTAATTTTGAACCACTTTTAAAAATTTTGAATTTGCTTCCTGGTTTTTTTTTTATTCAAAAAATCAGATCCTACTTTACACATGCCCATAGGTACCAATAAATGTCCAACAAAGATGGAAATACTTTTTCTTACGTGATTTCTAGTATATTTCTATGCCTTCCAAACTGACTGGATTTCAATTGGCCAAACCCTCCATTTTGAATAAATATAAAAAATCACAGAAATTAGGGTGGTTAAATTTTTTTTAAAGTTGTACGAAATTGGTTCGAAATTATAAGCATATAATATTAAAACTCGAATATCTTTCGTTAGGGGTGTGGCTTGATTGACCTTATTGTGGATGAGATGCGAGAACAGCTGATTACACTCGTTGCGTACAGAGGAATGTACGTAACGTTACGGACCTACCATGCAACGATTGCAATCAGCTGTTCAGGCCTTGCATCCACCACAAAAGCGGGTCCCGTTCAAAACATAGCATAGACAAGTGAAAAATGTAGTATCTTTTGGCTTAGTTTTGAACGCGTAAGGTATAGCGATAGATGTGTTGAAATAGCCATATAGACTGCATCAGGCACGCGCAGTAGATTTTTCGTCTTTGACCTTGCCCAAGGCCAACCCTGATTTTTACATTATTTTATTTTATTTTCAAAGTTATTAATGTTACAAATTTCGTGATCCTTGGGCCATTTTAGTATCTCATAGTTATATGGTTGAAATATTGACTTTAAGTGGGTCTAATATTTAATTAATCAAACAGTAGGACTTCCTACTGAGATGGAAATAAACAACAATATACAAGTATGAGGAGCATAATAGAACACTCTCGGTGGGTACTGTGTTATTAAACATTCAAGAATCTCCGTGCAACTCTCAAGAATCATTAACGTTTACATTCATCGACGCAATCATGATTAAATACTAATCGGTGTTTTCTAAAGTATTTATCGATCGGGAAATTTTTGCGTTAGTAGATAAACCCTAGAAATTGTATTGGGCCCACGTACCTGGCGCCAGAGGATTCATCCATTCTTGTTGCCCCGTCCATACGTATGTTACGTCCTCTTCCAATACCTCTGCCATTATTATGATTATGTGAAATTCTTAGTCTTGCACCTAAAGTGACATGCACCCTTTTGAACTGTCGGGTCGCAAAGACTTTTACTTTCTATTAGTTTCCTTTCAGGAATTACGAACTCGTAACTCTTTTTGAATCGTCATAGGTTGCGGATCGCCCTGATCCTAAACATTGCAAGTGGCATCTCTCTGATGGCCATTTAAGCAATCGCGAAAAAGCAACAACTTCCCCTTTTTCGCAATGTCCGTCAGACGGAGGATATGATGGAGGATTCCTTCCTCAAGACGAAACGGACAGTCTTGCATCTCAAAATTGTATCTACGGGCTCGGCAGACTAAAGGTGTTCAATTTGGAAGGTCTTGTGACAAATCGGGTAACCTCCACCATTTTCACATACAATGTAGTAGTGCCAATAATTCTTGCCTAATGGTTCGCCACACCCCTCTTTTTTGATTTAAGACAATTAAATAACTCACTAACTTTTAACTTAATATTTTAACCCGAAAGTAGTATATACAGGGTTCCTAAGCAAATCCTTAGGGGGCCAAGCAGCCGTGTATAAGACGCAGACAAACGGAAAAGCACATTAGGCAGAAAAGGATGGGCATGGGGCGATGTTGTCAATAAATCTTACACGTAGTAAATCCATTCCAGGTTGTTGTTTTCTAATGTTTTCCATTTTCATACCTTTAGGACTGGAATAAAAATTGTTTTTGCTCGACTTTAATACCAAACTGATGAAAGATATCGTAAAATTTTTCGGCTTTTCATTTTGTAACCATTGTCCTTACGCATTGTTTACAGGCTGGGGACTGAGATACATGCAAATGCCTAACCTAAAGCGTTCATACACGGCCGGAGAAATCGACTGAGATATTTCCGTAGAAACTTTATCAAGCAAATAGGACGTGTTGACGCCTTCGAACGTCCAACCCGGGTTTTGCACTTTGATTCGAAATCAAAAAGGAGGAACAGTCAGATGTGGGGCCGTGCACAAATTACGTAACGGTGATTTTACCTATTTTTGACCCCCTCCCTATGTAATGTTTTGTAACGGTTTGGCACGCCACTCCCCTAATATTACGTAACGATTTCAAGACCACTACCCCGCCCCCCCAAAAAAAAAAACTTTTCACTTAATTTCATTCCAAATTTTCTTAGTTTCACACAAATGCAAACGCTGTCGAAAACCCCCCTCCCCCCTACGTAACGTTTTGTAACCCCCCCTCCTCCCTATGACCATTACGTAATTTGTGCACGGCCCCTGTAGTCCCAGTGGAGGAGGGCGAGAAAATTGATATCTTTTTCTTAAAAATTATACTCTTTAGACCTATTTCTTTGCGTTCCCGAAATTACGTAATTTTTGAAAAAAAATTGTAAGCGGCGCCATTTTTATTTCGTGCTTTGTTTTTCTAACATTTTTGCGTTCGGCTAATTTAATTGAAAAAATTTTGCCTGCGGCGCCCTTTATCTTCTCACTCGAAAGCAAGATCCCCAGTTTTAGGAAAAAGTAGAGTATGACCATGGGGGAAATAATTTTTTTCTATGGTATGACGAAAATTTCGAGAAAGTTGAAGAAAAAAATAAAAAAAGTGGCAGAGCTCAAGTTTTTCGTAAAAAAAACGTTTTTTGTAAAGAAACAGAGCAAAATAAATCTTTTCACCCCTTTTTGGGTGTTACAAATATTGGCAGCCCCTTATTTTTCGCTTTTACCCTTCCGCTAGAGATCATGTCATAAAACACCTCGAAAATATCAAATGTAGTGTAGGGCCAGCTTTATTTAAAATCAATAATATCGCAAGCAAAAAGCTCTGCAGGAAAAACAGCGCCGTTTATTGATTTCTTTGGCTGCTAGTGCTAGCTGCGTGGTTTGGCCGTTTCCGGATAGATGTCACTAGTAGAACAGAATGGAAAGAAATTTAATTAAAAGCGAAGATATTTCTTTCTAATGTTAACAACCTCACGAGTTTATCGCTCAGTATTGTAAATAATGGACCCTGCCGCCTCCTTTAAGCAAGAAAAAGCTGTAGTTTGGACCTGTCCCCTTCTTGAGCCTCACAATATCCCAATCTATTGTAAAACTCTTGGCGCGTAGCAGCCAACATTTCAGGGGTGATAAGAGTTGCCCGCCTCCAAAATTTTCGCCCTCAACTCCTGTATAGTCGTAGGCCGTAAGTGAGGGTGTTGGAATATTTTGTCGTGCCAACAACCCCATAGGAAAAAGTCATTTGGCGCACGATCTGGTGATCGAGGAGGCCATCGGATATTTCCATACGTGGAAATAATTCTATCACCAAATACCAAATAAGGTAATTTGTAGCCTGGCGTGAATTGTGGGATGAACAGCCATCTTGCTGAAACCACAATTCGTCCAAATTTATGTCGAGTTCCCTCAACCGTAGTAAAACCTGATGTTGGAGAAGATCAACATATTTTGGGCTATTCAAATTCCCTTCAATGAAAAAGAGTCCAATAATGTGATCCCCGACAATACCGCTCCAAACATTTAATTTTTGAGGATGTTGCGTTCTAACACTTGCGTGCAGATGTTTATTTTCGCGGGACCAATAGCGGCTATTTTGTGGAATGTCTTTTCGTCACTAAACAAAACTTTTGATAGGAAATTTTCGTCCCTGTCACATTTATCCCTCATAACCTCACAATATTCTAACCGGCGAAAATAATCACCTGGTTGCAATTCCTGCGACTTCCCAATCTTAAACGACTTGTAGCCGTATTTTTTTAGGATCCATTGGCAAGTACTGTTGGGAATATCCAGTGCCTCCGCAATCGGTTTCGTCGAACATGGTTCATGTGCCTCAACGTAAGCGCATACCATTTCGTCTCGTTCCACCCTGTGTGGAAGAACGGGATGCTCTGGTATTTCGCCGTCGTGGTAACACTTTCTACAACCATTTATGCACCCGTACCTTTCAAAATGATGATAAATGTTGTAGACAGTATGAGCCACAGGAACCGGTCGATCTGGAAACGCAAAAACAAAAAGCCCAATGACCTCGTCCGCACTGTCACTTTTTATGTAGTTTTTAATAATAAAAATCTTTTCTTCTCGAGTATACGGCATTTTAAAAACACAAAATTTACGAAACTGAAGCGACTCGAAAGGAAATAAAAATGCATGCAATGCCTGTGAATCCTAGTTTTTCCTCGATCATCTCATGGTGTGGCCGCCATCTAGCGGAATTTGCAGACATCTTGTCAACGGTTATTATTGCAACTATGATTTATGCTCACAATGAAAGAGTGGCGACAATTTTTTCTCATGAAAGCAGTCCGGAGATAATAACAAACTGGCACCATTGCTCAATATACCTGTTTCTTTTGTGCGCGCAGAACTTTTTATGCCATTTCTGTTTGATTTATTGAAATCCTATCCCTAAGGAAAATCTTAGGAACCCTGTATATATATATAGTAGTAGTACAGACAAAAACTGGTTTAAAAAAACCAATAAATATTTTAACAAGATGTGACCCCCCTTCCACCTCAAAGGGAATAATTTGATAATTGGTCACATTTATGGTTGAGTGCCGAGCTCTTACGCCCCAATTTTAAGATGCAACAATGTCCATTTCGTATTGAGGATGGAAAAACGCACACCTTAGTAATGCTGAGGATTTACACCACGAACTCTTGCTCAAATTTTTTTTATCCGTGTGGATTGGTCTTGTCCTCATGGCTCCGGTTCTCTATCTCTGTTAATAAGCCTTTCTCTCCACTACCGATGCCGTCCATAATGACTTTTTGTTGTAAAAACCAATCATCCAACTAGAGTAGTTTGTGTCATACCAATCTTTTTTTCAGTGTGGATTGTCCGTGTCCTTAAAGCTACGGTTCTCCCCCCCCCCCAGCAAATCACTCTTTGCAGGCCTTTGAGATGACTTTTTCGTATAATTTTCTACCTATGACGCATTTAATACATGTATATGTATTTGCGGTTATCGAGAGTTTACTATGGTTTTGCCAACAAGTTTATGGTAAACAAACAACTGAAAATCTGATTCCCCCCCCCCCAGAGTTATTTGGGTCACACAAATCTTCATGGCGTCCTTTAAGCTTCCTCTCCACTGCTGATATCATCCAGAATGAGTTTTTTGTATAATTCTAAAAATTTTCGCCAGTGACGCATTTTACCCCACGCCCTCTCCTCCAAGTGTCATAAAAATCTTTATTGGAACCTAGGTCTCAGTATTGCAGTGTAACGGTAAAATAAATAAAACATTGATTTGGTTGGGAAGGGGTCAATTAAAAATCAAGAAAAGCTTTTCGATTACGTTTCGATTTATTTAAAATCATCATCAGCGCATCTTTAATTCGCGTTTCCGTTGTTACAAAAGCAGTGATGAGACAAATACGTAATAGACATAGTCTAACATAAAAACTCCAAAACATTGTCTTTTTAAAAAATTCTTAGATTTAAAAATAGTCAAGCCTATGTCTCTTACGTATTTGTCTCACCACTGCTTTTGTGACAACGGAAAAGCGAATTAAAGCTGCGCTGATGATGATTTTAAATAAATCGAAACGTTCGCAAATTTAAAAAAACCTTTTTTTGTTTTTTAATTGACCCCTTCCCAACCAAATCAACGTTTTATAAACATTAGGGTCACGAAGTAGCCATAAAGAATAAATAAAACTAAACTCTTTTATCTTGCTATAATTTTTTATTTAACAAAATTGAATACATTCGTTAAAAAAATGGGATAGTAAATTTCTGATAATATGAGTTAAAATTAAAGCAAAAACACAAAAAAAATATTAAAAATAGGACCGGTTTCCAATTTTTAATTTTTGTTTAAATTATATGTATTTACATTTATCTATGTTTCTTTTAAAGATTTTTTTTATTAGATTTAAAAGATAACATACAGGGTGGCACAATAAAAAATATTCATTAAAAACAACTAAATGGGTAATACGGAGAACGATTAAATACGTCGATTTTGTTTTTGTTTTAAACAAATCATTTTGTAGGCCAAACAAAAACTTTCTTTTACCCTTCAGTTAAAAAAAAAACTAATAAATTACTTTGGATGAAGATTTTACGAAACCTTTTTTAATCGATTACTAATGTACCCACCAACACTGTCTAACCTTATAACAGCCCCAAAAATGCTGCATTTAAAAAGTAAAGTTAGGGTATCAATTGTTTTTCTTACATTCAAACGGTTTAAGCTAGAGCAATAAAATTTGGCACATGTATTGGCCATCCGGCAAAGTACTCTCGTGAGTCATAAAAAATGACATACGTGGCCCCTAGAGGCAACAGGGGCCAAAATGTGTGGCTGTTAACAAGGCCCCTAGGTTAGGAGCAAAAAATGTTGTTCAATTAAAAAATTATATTTTACTTATCTTTCAGCCAATGTCCCAGTTAAATACCCCAGCCCCTAAGGGCTGTAAAGGGGCGAGATCTAATTTTCACACACAATTATCATTTAAAACTCATGAATTTGGTGTAACAAATATTATGAAATATAAAAATCTCAAACCCCAGGGGCGATCTCTAAATAGGGGATAACAATTTTAAATCTCGAACAACTTGTTCAAACTTTACCAAACCAACTCAAAAAGTGCAAAAATTTTTTGGCAATTACAAGTTCGAGTTAAAACACTTGCCTGTATTTTTTACATCCAACTTTGCCCCAGCCCCTAGGGATTGTGGCACCTATTATTGAAAATAATGTGAGTATTCTGACTCGATGTTGTAATCGCCAAAGAAATTCACATTTTGTGAATTTGGTATAATAAATTTTGACCAAGTCAAAATCGTACTGCCCCTAGAAGCTGGGACAAAGTTGGGGGTGTTCGAAATGTAGAAGTGGTCCACTGCGCTCCTAGTGGTGCGTTTTTGTTGACATGGCGTGAAAGATAAGTGAAATATAATTTTTTATTTGAAATCTAGGGGCCTTATTAAGAGATACGAAAATGTTTTCGGTATAGTAGACTTATAGGTAATAGTTTGAACTACCAACTGACTGAGATTCAGATGTGCAGGTGCATTAGTATAGAAAGTATGAGGCATAGTTTAAAGACACATTTTTCCCCTGTTGCTCCCTAGGGTCCACATATGTGATTTTTTATGACACGCGAGGGTACTTTGCCGAAAGCCAACATATGTGCCAAATTGTATTGCTCTAGCTCAAACGATTTAAATTATAAAAAAAAAATGACATCCTCACCCTACTTTTTGACTGCAGCATTTTTGGGGCTGTTAACAGGTTAGGCAGTGTTGGTGGGTCCATAACCCTAATAGCACAAGATATTCCAGGGATATCCCAGTAAGGTGCTGTGAATGTCTGAATGTTCTGGCACATTCACAGTATATTCGTAGGATGTTCCAAAAACGTGCTCTGAATAACTTTCAAGTTAGCAAATGAACAGCACATTTAAAAGACATTCTCAGAATATCCTACCTAGTACATTCACACATTCAGGATATTCCAGGAATGTTCTGTGAAAGTCCGAAAAATTTCCTTTTTATGGACATTGCCAGAACATCTAAAAAACATTCTTAGGATATCCTGGACAGTACATTCAGCGAATATTCCATGCAGAATATTCCCTGAATGTTCTACTAAAGTCCGGAAAATGTCCTTCCTTTTGGATATTGACAGCACATTGAAAATACGTTCTCTGGATATCCTGGATAGAACATTCAGCGAATATTCTATGCATATTCCGTGAATGTTCTGCCAATTTCCTTCCTCATCATCATCATCATCATCAAATCATGCCATGAAAGGAAATAATATTTTTCTATCTACGATCATGCTTACGCAGCAGAATTTAAGATTTTATTTTGTTCAAAAAGCTTGTTGGGGTAGGCTAATATTTATTTCCAATAAAAAAATAATTATTAAAATCGGTTGAGCCGTTCGGGAGTTATCCTGCATAGAACAAATAACATCATCCCCTTCCACTACCGTTTGGGAGGATTCGGGGAGGGATGTAATATTTTTATCCAACAAAAAAAAATTATGAAAATCCGTTGAGCCGTTCGCGAGTTATCCTGCATTGAACAAATAACGTAATCCTCTTCCACTACCGTTTGGGAGGATTCGGGGAGGGGGGTAATATTTTTATCCCATAAAAAAGAATTATGAAAATCCGTTGAGCCGTTCAGAAGTGACCCTGATTGTATGTAAAAAAAAACAATTCACTGTGCTCTTCTAACAGAAAACAATGTCCATAAGGTTATACCCCGCTAATATATAATTTCTCCCATAGCGCAAAAGGTAAAGTCGTTGGAAAAGTGTTATGGATGTGTTATATGGAGGCCAGAAGGTTGAGGGTCCGAATCCCATCGCTGTTTAAAAACTTTTTTTTTAATTTTTTTAGGGTGTTTTATTAGAGAACATATGTTTTCAAGCTCATAAATGTGCTATGAAAATCCCGCGAAAATATTCTATGAATGTTCTAGGAATATCAAAACTGCGGACACAGAACATTCCCTGATCATCCCTGGTATGCTTAGAGGATTTGAGGGAACATTCCGGGACTGTTCCCAATATCCTAGTTGAACATTCAGCGTTGTGCTATTAGGGAAGTAATCGATTAAAATAAGTTTCTACATAAAATGCCCTCTGTGTAGTAGGGGTGATAATTTAAAAAGCAATCAATGAAAGGGCACATTCACTGCTGTCAAATTTGACATTTATAGTGTACAGGTTGCGTTTTCTATCCAACATTTTTTTTTATTTTAATTTATTATTTCGTATTTTTTATTATTTTATTTTCACCCGCTGATCCTGTCTCTGCTATTATAATAGTTTTTATAAGACAATCAAATTGTGACATTTTTGACATATTTGTAAAAAGACCTTTCCATCAAGGACCTAGGAAAGAAATGTGAATAAAAACTTTATTTATTTATTTATTTATTTAAACATCCCTGCTAAAATCAAACCCAATCCAATCCCACTCCACCCTACACAATCCAACTTCACCATCTATTTTATTAAACCTTGCTCACTAAAACAAAGAAAAATGAAGCGAAACTTATAGTAACATTTTTAAAGATGTCAACATTTCGGTGCAATTTTTTTACCTGAGGTTCCAAAACGTCCCCTTACCGAAACATTCTTGCGCCAAAAGGTCCTCGCACCAAAACATCCCCGCCCTGAACCAGCGGCGCCGAACTGTTCCTTGCAACAATACCACGCACACACCAAGGCTTGATCTGTTCCAAAAAGTTTCCTCCTTACAAACAAAATCGACGTGTTTCATCATTTTCTCCAATTCTTTACAAATACAAAAAAATCCAGGTGAACCCTTTTAAATGGCCAACCCTGTATAAAAACTTATTTCTATCCCTATTTTCAGAGAACTCTTTTTTTTATTGGGCTACCCTGTATCAGTACATGAAGTCGAAGAATAAGAAGTATTTATTTTTCCTTTCCATTTTTTCTTACAATTTTAGCACAGAGATTGTACTTGTATTCCTTACTGTTTCTTTTTGGCTATTTTTAAATACCGCTAAGTTTCATTAATTAAAAAAAAAACAAACTAATAAGCAGTCTCATCAGCTGGGACACCCTGGAAAAACTATCACAAAGACAAGTATAGAGTATTTCAAATTCGATGGTTTGGGAGGTGGAGTTACCCCTTTGTAAGCAGAAAAAAGTAACCGCCTTCTGACTTGTCGCACACTTTTTCTACTTGAAAATTGCGAAAATTTTTGAAGGAGTTGCAAAAAATTATTTTTTCTACGAGTGCCTTTTAAAATTAAGTTTTGCACACGAAAAACTCGCTCTGAAAGGAGTTCTTTGCATAGTGCAGTGCGAAAAACATTTTTAACACGGCTATGTCAAAAAAAACCCGTAAATTAAAATAAAACTTTATTTTTGTTTTATTTGCACTTTGTACAAAAATATATTTTAAAATAGTCGTTAAAAATGCCCTTTTATTGTTTGACGCTTTTTTTTTAAACATGTCATATCTTTTTTACATTCGATTTTTAATATCATAGAGCAGGTTTTCCAAAGGCTTCAAAAAAATCAATATTTATTGTATAACACCCCTCTTGGATTGTTTAGAAACCGCAACTCCAACCCCGATACTTCTCAAAACAAAACATCCTGTAAGTGGAAAACGATGTGTTATATCAGAATCCGGTTTTTACCTCTAAACTTTTTAAAAATCAAGCCCTGCAAGAGATGTGTCAGTTTTTCTATCTGCACTGTAAATGGGCAAAACCTCCCAAAACCATCTATTATGAGACACATTGTACAACCAAAAAAAGCAAATCAAACATGTTATATGATTAAACCCTAAGCCCAAAAAGTAAAACACAAAACCAAAAAAGAATTGAAAAAACTGCCCATCCGGATTACATCTGCGAAACAAAAGAAAACATCAACACACAATAAGGCATAACCAAAGTGCAAGAAGCAGAACTGTGCGAAAATCAGACAAACAAAAATGTCCAAAAAGGCTTCATAACAAAACACCAAAACCAACAAAAATTAGCTAAAAAGACACACAAAACATAAAAGTGTGCAAATTTTGCCTGGTTAGTGAAGAAAAAGCGAAAACAAATATTTAGAGCAAGGTACTTACCAAAAAAAACACTGGAAATTAAACCATACTCTAAACTATAACTCTAAAAGTGCTATACGTCTAAAAAAATTTTTTTTACAGATGGGTTACAGAAAATTGGTCAAAATATTTTTTTTGGGCACAAAACATACAAATGTTATCTTTTTTTGCTTTCATTTCTATAACGTCTCTTATAAAAAAAAAACCGTTCTTCTTAACTTAGGTCCGTAGTTTTTGTGAAAATACAGCAATTTGTCCTAGTTTAAACATTTTTGGTTACACCCAGTAACAGCCTAATAAATTACTTTTAAAAAACGTAAAGATTTGTACCATTTTATTATCAGTTGTTTCCTACATTGATTTAAAAATATTTTTTATCGTAAAGCACTTTTATCTTCCGTTTGGATACATAACAACCTGTCTAAAAACTTCTTAAAATGTAACTAATGAAACCTAAACAATAACCCTATACAAAATTAATTATATGACTAGAAAAAATTACAAAAAACCTAGTTTCTTGCTATTGGTACCTAATTCTAGAACATCTAAAAATAACTAGAGTGTAATTTATTTAATTGATTACACTTCTACGTTTAGAATATTTCTTCATATCGAAATTACTTTTAAAAACTTAATTTTTTTTATTGAGTTAGTCCGCCTATTTTTGATAACAATAATAATCAAGTAAGTGTACGTATTTTAACGGCTTATTGTCCTAAAAATTCAAATGATTTCTCCTTGCCATCATACTTTCCAAATACTTCTAAATTGCAATATTTTCTATCTCCTCCAAAAATTTTAAATGGACGTTTTTCAAATCACATTGTTTTTGTTTGTCTTATTGACAATTGCACCGCACTGCTAAACCTGGTCTAAAATTATTTGATGTTTAGAATATGACACCCCCATACTTTAGGTTTGAAGGTTAAATTGTGAAAGTACATTCTAATCACCAATTAAATTTAAACCAGGTTTAACACTGCGGTGCAATTGGCAATTAATAGAGTGTTACCAACGTTTAAAAAAAATGGCATTGCAAGGGTAATTTTGACGTTTGACGTTGACGTCTATGGTTATAAAGACGATCCTTTGATTTTATCTATAACTTTCATCTCTCACGTCAGCCTTATCCTACCCTACCCTGCATATTGAATCTCCATAAACCAATTTAACGTTAAAAGGTAATATTGTTGACATTTTTTGAAGCCAAATCTTAATTTAACAAAACCTTTTATAATTAATTTTATAATTTATAATTTTTTTATATGAATTTTCATCGTGAAAAACCAGACATCATCAACATTTTATCACTAATTCATCTCCCTCCAGGTCCTAATGCAGATTGCCGTTTCTCGTTTCCATCCATCCATTTCCAGTTAACGTTAGTGCGGGTAGATACGGAGAGCTCGTTTGAGTCACGCCCTGGGGGCTAATTCTTGAATTTCGTAGGAAAGATCGGACGGGAAGAGTCCTCTCCCGGATATCGACCAATAATAGGCTTTGAAGAGATCACGAGTTATCCGAAACCTATCCGATCACGACCGAACCTACCTATATTGCCGTGTATCGAAGGAACTTTCCTACACTTTTATACACCTGCCCCCGGACCAGGTGAACGAGCGCTCTTGAAAAGTGACAATCCGGTCTGCTTTGAGCGTGCACCATGCAAGCTCGGCAGCTTCTGAACGCCCGGGTTTTTGTGGGCACGTCTCGAATGGAAAAGGTATTCTTCGGTTGATGTAATAAGTATACCGTAGACCGGAAAATTGGTCTTTACAGTTCGATGGAGGAATTTTACAGCGTAGACCTGTAAAGACACTTTCCGGTCGTGTATCGTACGTACTTTTTTTTCAAACGATCAGAAAAAACATTTTAGTAACTATACCACTTTCGTCAACGGCTAGCCGCGTTACGTAATTTATGAACACTCCCCTAATAAGAAAATGTTAGCTTTCTGCTTCTTGTTGGCTAGCCATTGCCGCTAAGGTCACTAGTTTTTAAGATCAAAATTAAAGAAAAACAAGTAAACTTTTGTGGTTAGAAATGATTTTTTTACTTTTAACTTGTGCAAAATTGAATAAAACATTAAAAAAATTATGGTGTAGTGCCGACTGACGAATAGATATATAGTAATAAAACAACTCATGAAAAGTAGATTTCTAGGTTTGTGCTTTATTTATTTATAGATTATAGATTCCACAAGCTTGATGACTTTAATGAGGTCGATTTTTCCGAAAAATATACCACCAAAACATCTTCATTAATTTTTTTAACATTTTTTAATTAGCACCAGTTTATAAACGCATCAGTTCTGCTGGTAGCGCTCTTTAGATATTTAAGACAGAAAACGACGTGACTCTTGAACCAGCTTCTATTATTTCCTCCGGATTCAACTCATTTTCTAGATCTGAGTCCATTTTTGTAACCGAAGCTTTTAAAAAAAAATTTAAAAGAGGTTTTTTAGAAGTGTCTGCCAAAAAAAATAAAAGCTGAAAGCTGTCAACAAGAAGTAATGGTCAACTTGGCCAAAAATGGGACCGGAAAATTGAACAAAAAGGTCCTTTTTGAGAGTGGAAATATTTCGAAAGAACATGCTTTGTAATGTAGAACTTTCCGTACGAAAAATCGTACAGAAAGTGGCTATTTTCCGGTCTTTTGACAAAAAAAATTAAGAACCTTACATTTTTTAGAAAACAAATTCTTTATTTTTCGCGTAAGGTTGGATACAGGGCTTTTAGATAATATGGAGGAAGAGCAATGCAGAATTTGCTTTCGTTCGCCCTCTCCGAGAGATAGAGCATTATTTTATGACCGAGCGTGTTGGCAATATTGTCGAGCCTTAACTAAAATTAAAAATCGTCGCACAAAATATACAACCCAGCTGTAAAAATTGTTAAAAAAGTGAGGTTATTTATTGTAAGATACCCGCTGTTCTCGGTCTCCAAGCTCGGATAAAACAGAGCGAGCCCCGAGACCGTTCCGAATGTCAACTCGAACGGAAAAGTGGACCTCCAGGAGCTTGGGGTTTTTACGCGAACGCATCCGAAACAGTTTCTTATAAAAAAGTGACAAACCAATCCAACCAACCTGATCCAACCTAACCCAGTGAATTTCTTAGATCTTTTTTTGTAAGACGTACCGTCAACTGGGGTAATACAGAATACTGCGGGTTTTACGGAACGTAGCGACATCTATCGATTGTTTTGCAATTCACTCAGCCGGTGTGACAGCAATTCATGTCCTTTCTTCTTTAATTTCATGTTCTATGATTGTTCAATGGTTTGACAGCAAATTCAAACCAAAATAACATCGCTCAATATTTTATTTTAATTTTGAAAAAAACGTCTATTTTTTACGAAAATTATTGATGGAAAAAACTTGGGTATGGGTTCTAATTAACTTTTTTTTTTGTCTATACCTCATTACTATGTGTAAACAAAAAAAATTAAAAAATATCAAACAAAACTAAAAAAAAGCCTTTTTTCAGCTGTCAAAACCGCAGTTTTTGACAGTTTTTTTTATGAAATTATATGTCAAAGATTCAAAGCTTCTTGAGCAAAAAAAATTTTTTTCAAAAAAAAACACAAAAATCGTTCCGTAATGCCCTGGTTGACGTTATTTCCGTAGTTTTATTTATGCAGTAAAACAAAGGACGGACTAACGTTTAACTGATCTATGTCACCTCGAACACCAAGAACAAAATAAGAAAAATGTAGCTTAATAAAGGGAAACTTCCATTGTCTTTATTTTTTATTTTTTCACAACGTTTCGATTGCTTACGTATCTGCAATTGTCATCAGATGAATACTTTTTACTAGTTTACTCTCAACTCCAACATTGTCTACCACCTTTTGCTATTTCTTCGTTTGTAACACTGATGGTAACACATATTATAAAATGTTTTCGCAAATTTTTATTTTAAAAACGTTCAAAATCAAAATAACATATAAAAGGTTTAGGTTAGGAATAAACACGAAGGGCCTGTATAATAAAGTTTACGTACCCTCTTTATGCTTGGTGCGCAGCTACACAAATAAGCACAAAAAAATGTTGTTTTAAGTGGCCCCTAGAAAGATCAATATTTCCTGAAAAAAGTTAAGGTAAAAATGTCAATGAAATTACCCTTACAATGCTGTCCATTTTTTTCACTCAGCAATAACACTCATAATTTTTTTGTCAGTCTGTCACTCAGCCAATTCGGTTATCTTGAGCATCTAAATAGTAAAAAAGTTATGTGCACAAAATGTAGAACTTCCGAAATCTGCAAATCGACAAAAAATAGGAACAAAACAGCCTGTCAATTGTCTTTAAATAAAGACTTCTAAACAACTATTTAAAACTTAACCTCGCCATTAACATCCTAACAAAAACCTAGTTATTTTAAGTCTGGTTAAAACAGCCTAACGAGAACCAAATATTATTTGGAGCCTAGTACATAGGCCCCATAATAAAGAGTTGCCTCTACATTAGCAGTCGCGTTCAGCCTAGTAAATCGGGCTCGATCATTGGTATGGCTAGATTTAGACCCAGTAAATGTTTTCTAAGTTGCTCACTAGATTATCAGTATATGTTTTAAGCCTAAATTTGTGGTAATCGTCTCAAAACAATAAAAAATTGTTACTAGTTACCCAACCAATAAAATTGGTAAACGTTTTACAAAGCTATTTGCATAAGGCTTGAGTTTCTTAGGCATGACACAGAAAGCTAGTATATGCCTAGCCACAATTGATACCATCTAAACCTCTAATGAAAAAAGACCTTTGTTTGAGTTCTACAGAATATTGAGCCTTAATGACAAATGATTGACGGAAATGTTAACCATTTACTAGGCCTTTAATTGTCAAATTATGTCCAAAAAACACAAAAACTTGTCTATGAATGCTTAATAATACCCTAGCTAAGCGTCCGGCTCAGGCTCTAGCAAATGTTGAGCCTCAATGTAGTTGGCAAAAGTTTGAGGGAACCTTTTATTTAAGGCTGCATTGGTAGTTACGCTCTGTTGACGTTTGATTACAATTAAGGTAAACACTACGGCTAGCGCTATTAAGACTAGTGTGATCAGAACGCCACCTACTGCAAAAATAGAAAAATGAATGTAGGGAGGGTTTTGTACTTACACATGATGTGTACAATAAGTGTGTGTTTTCGAGTAAAGGATATATGCACCAGAATGTTTGCATGTCCTATTTAAAGTTAACATAAAATTTAATTAAAGGCTTGCTTATTCAAGTTTTTGTCATCTATAAAATTATGATACACAGATTGATTTATAAAGTTTCAAATTTTAGTCTCAAAAAACTAAATATTAGTGTTTCAGTGTTTTTGAAGGTTCAATTAGTAAAAAGTGATTTTTATGGAACAGATAATTGACAAGTGTTTTTTTGCTCCATGCAGACGTCTTAGAGCATAGCAAGTTTCTTGAAGTTAATAAAGATCTTCGCAAAATTATTTTTGGTCGTTAAAAAAATTTAACCTAACGTAATTTTCCCGATATAATTGTGTGACAAAAATAATTTTCTAAATATATTTTATAGTTTCTTAAAAAAACGTAAACATAGAGGAGAGCCTCAAACGTAATTCCCATTGGTTGTTAAAATGGGATTAAATTCGAAACTCGGTTAGTATTGAAGATAAAACATTACAGTTTCCACACAAAATGTTGCCAACATTTTAACCCGAAGGTAATCCAAGACACCAACATAATCGTAAGTTGTTAATTTCAGAACGCTTTCTTACTAGTTTTTATAATTAAAAAAGAAATGATGACATATAAAAGGTAACAAACGGAATAAGATTTTGTCAACGCCACTAGACGAGTTTTTCTTCTGAAGTCATGTCACAGATTAAAAAAAAAATAAAAATATAAATAAATAAAAACCTCAAAGCTTGCACGGTATAGGTTTATTCTAGACGTGAGCAAAAACTCACGCCGACAAGTGGAAGAAGAACCCTGGATGCTGGAGCCTATGGGCCTGAAGTCCATTGAAATAATAAGAAAAAGAAAGGCGGTTAAACCTAGCCAACAGAGGACTGGCCTTATCAGACCAATTCTTGGCCTTTGGTCTTTGGTTAAGAGAATGGGGGATTTGGATGGTTATCACTAAAGGTGTTTGCCTGAAGTGAGAGTGTGAGAGAGAAAATAGATGATGTGGATGGTGACCTTCTTGAACGTTTTGTTTCACCAAAACGTTAAGACCTGAATTTGTGTATGGGCACGAATTAGGTGCCCATAAAAGTTGATAAATAAATAAATTAGCAATTCAAGGGACTGAAAAAAAATCATTGTTTCCAAGTATCGAAAGTGACGTAAAAACTGAAAATGTTTATTATCTTTGAAGCTAACCAAGTTTCTTATTTAACCCATTAAAAATTTTCGTCTGCGGCGTAACCTGGCACAGTGTTTCTAGTGTTAAGCTGTGTTACTTACGGTGCTATGTCAAGTGTCAGTTAACAATCAATTATTTGCTAAAGTGTGCTAAAAACACTCTTTTTATACCTTCATAAAAAATAATTAAAAAACAGTTGCTTGCTTTTTTTCACGATTGCAAAAAAAATGGGCCACGGGTAGTTTATTTCTTTTAGTTCCCTTCAATTCTGTTCAAAAAAACACATTTTTCTAAATCATAAAATATTAAAATAACAAACTATCGAAAGATAAAAAAGTAAGGTAACTCCCCAGGAACGGTTTCAGAAAAGGAAACGCCAAAAAAAATATAAATTTATTTCTCTTTAACTTAGTTTACAGTTTTTTTTATTGGTCTCAATATTAATTTAAATAATTTCAATAAAAGCTAGATAAAAAAAATTATGGGGTTTAGTCTTTGTTGCTGATCTTGTATGTATGGCGCAAAATGAAATAATTTCAATTCGTACAAAGCGTTGGCTAAATGCGCGAAAAAAACTAGTGATCTCTCAATGTTTTTTGAATGAAGGTGTAAAAAAATAAGTGTATAAACTCGCTACTGAAAAATGTGTATAAACTATTATTTACTTTTAATGATTTTCCGCAAATCCAAGGAAAAAAAATGTTACTTACCAGAAATCATCAGCACCGCCCCCGTGCTGTATTTCCCGTGAGGTGTTGCTGTCAATATCTCATTTAAGATTTCGCTGGTTCCGTTATTCTGCGTCGGAGATATCTCCAAAAGCGCGCAAAACAGATTGAACAAATTCAAGTTGCTAAAGGGGGACACCTGCAAATATTTAAAAAAAGCAAATTTTTCATTGGAATTTTAATTCACTTTTTATAAAATCTAGTTTAGATAAGCCTAGACTGTGTTTTCGTTTTAGTTTAGCAAATTAAGAAGAGACAATATTGCTGAGAATGAAATATACAGAAAGTAAACCCTTCTATACGGGAAAATAAAATTAAAAAAATTAGAAAAAAGTTCCTATATAATGTTGAAGCGGTCAAAACTTGCTTGTCCTCAAGATATTTGGTTTTTAACCTTCAAAAGACATTAAACAATACTAAATTAACTAGTGCCAAACGTGTTTTAAGCTGTCTTGTAATGGAGATATAGAATGTCAAGAACACCTTTGCAAGGGGTTAAAAAATGCAATTTTACTAATTTAATTTCTAGAAACAAGAGGAAAAACACCAGGGTATCAGACACTAAATTTAAAAAAAAATCCGTTAGTTTCACAGTTTTTTCAGAATTTTTAAGAAATTTTAACCGGTTATCTATTGATTAGTGTTTTTTGTATTTTTTAATTTTTAATTAATTAATGCTTGGTGCAATAGCCATTGAATAAAAAAAAACTGATTCTTCCAACAGTTGCGTATCCAGAAATCGGCTCTGGGGGCGGGGTCTTCGCCATTTAATAAAAATTAACTACCTAATTGCAAGTTTTTAAAAATTAGGTACATGCCTATTGATTTTTACTGATAGGGTTAGCAGCAGCACGTGGCCCCTAAGAGTGGGGGGAGCTGAGCTGAGCGCTTTAATAATAGATGTTGGGTTAGTGTGTACAAATCAAAAATACTTGCTTTGAAAAGTCAGGGCGGATTCTCTGAGAAAATTACACTAAAATGCTATTTTTTACGTGTTTGAAATTTTGTTCATAAAAAAATTGCTTAAAATCGAATAAAATCGTACAAATTAATAATGTTAAAGCGCCGCAGGCGGAAATTTTGGCAAAAAATTAAAAATTCTTTGAAAATTTTGATTGAGATTGAGATTGATTTTGAAAAATTAGATTGAGTTAGATGCGGTGGTATATTATTATAGATTTGTTGTCAAAATCATATCATAAATACGTCAGAGACGAAAATTTTAAGAAAATTATAATAAAAATGCCATTTCTTACACGTTTTGTATGCTAAAATTAAACTCAAAATCATAACAATTAATAATGTCATAGCGCCGCAGGCAAAATCTTCGAAATTTTGAATCAGGTTACACATCACAAACCAGAACTAGAGAGGGTTTTAACTCCACCCCCCTACCACTTGGCTACGCCACTGCTTCTAAGTACCTTATTTTGCTGCTTAATTTTTGGACCGCTAGCCATAAACAAGGCCCGCATTTCTGGAACCAGATAATCATAGCCGTGGACCCCAAACTCGGAGGCGGTTGTCACTAACAGAAAGTTAAAAAAAATGTGTAAAATACGGGGTAAAATATCTTACAAACTGTAATAGTAGTTTCAGAAATAAATGCATTATCAGAATCTTGCGAAAACTTACGGGTAAAGTTAAAAGCTTTTGCGTATTTCGGCGCGGCCAAAATCAAGTCGTCCAACGCGTAGCCGGGATCGGCCATCACTAAAATCGGCGGGGACCTCTCGCAATTCTTGTAGTGCCATCTATCGGGAAAGTCGGACTTTCTGTAGACGCTAAAATGGCGGTTCTTAAACGAGGCTTGTTTCAGAGAATTGTAAATAATATCTTCGTATCCTGAAAAAATATAATTTAATTTATATATACAGGATGTTCCCTAATGGTATCAAAATATTTCAGGGGGTGATTACTAAGCTCATTTTAGGAAAAAGAGTCATATAAACATATGTCCTAAACAGCTTAACTTTCGAGCTACAGGGTGTTAAAATTTATTTTAGATAACTTTACAAAATTTGGTATACCTATACTGTAAATCGAGAAGCATTTTTTTGTGAAAAACTTTTTTTAAGAAAAAAATGGTATGCGAATGGATCTTCTTCAAGGGGCTATTTTTTTTGATAGACCCTTCATTTTCACATAAAACTTACCTCTTGTGTTTTTCTCGTAAAATGCACCCTTCTTGAATAAAATAATTAAATGAAAAGTAATAAATTTCGAAGCAATACCTAATAATTTTTTAAGAAAATCTAGTTGGCTTGGAAAAATTATTTTTACAAACGAGAAAAACACAAGAGGTAAGTTTTATGTGAAAATGAAGAGTCTATCAAAAAAAAAACTAGCCCCTTGAAAAAGATCCATTGCCGTACCATTTTTTTCTAAAAAAAATACAAAATGCAAATCCGGTACGGACGCCACTGATAAAAATTAAAAAAAAGTTTTTTGCTAAAAAATGCCTGTCGATGTACAGTATAGATATACCAAATTTTGTAAAGTTATCTAAAATAGTATTTCAAATATTTATAAAAAACTTGATTTTTTTGAAAATTTTAACACTCTGTAGCTCGAAAGTTAAGCTGTTTAGGACATATGTTTATATAACATTTTTTTCTTAAAATGAGCTTAGTAATCACCCCCTGAAATATTTTGATATCATTAAGGAACACTCTGTATAAACATAAAATTGTGAAAGCTATGACAGAACAGTTAAATGCAGTCATTGCGTATCTAGGGCACAGTCAAGGCACCTATACTGTCAGGTGAGCCCTTCATTTGACTGACCGTCATATTGAAACGGCGTCACCTGGGTACTACAAACGGTTTTTTGTTAGGAAAATGGTGGCCTCGTTTTAATTTTTTCGTTTTTAATTTTTGTTCGTTTTGCTTAAGATTTGTGTATTATAACTGCAAAAACTTATTAAGCGGTTTGTTCCGGAGAGAACCTAAGTACGTTTTTAGACAAAATGATTAGATTTTAATGTACCCGTTAAAAACGTGACCAGTGATTGTGTTGTGGTAATATAGAAATTTAAGGCTAGGTTTGAAGGCTTCTTGTGACAATAAAGAGAGAGGTTAGGCAACTCTATAATGCATATTTTAATAGCCAAACATATCTAATACATAGACATAAAAACTGCATCTAACTGCACATAGTACCATATGATAAAATTTAAATCGATAACGACGGGACGTCACAACGCCATATTGAAAATGTAGGGCTTACCTCTTAGTATAGGCGCCTTCGGCCACAGCGTCGTAAGGGTATACCGATACGATAATATTTACTTATTTTCAGACTCTTTTCCTGATATTTATCTAAATTGGTTACGAGATAAAAAAAAGTTATAAACATTGTAAATCAGGAGTATTTACACCAAAAATTGTAATGTCTGTAGGAAGGTGCACTGTTTAGGGCTAGCATAACTTGCGACCTAGTCGTCCGATTTTCAGAATTTTAAGTTCTTTGGTAAAACGCTACATGAATCTTCACTAATTCTGTTCAAAAGAACATATGTCAAAAATTGGGTGACTGGGTCAACAGTTTTTGTGAAAACAATACAATTTTTGGTCTAAATACTCCTGGTCTAAAATATTTATAACTTTTTTATCTCATACTCAATTTAGATAAGTGATACCTCAGTAGGCAAAGAAGGTAGGATTCTGCCTCATCGACAAAAATCAAGTCCAGAGTCGCACACAAATTTTCCACAGGGGGGTGAAATTTACACATTTTTTAAAGTTCTTCGCCATCTTGGATTTTTGACAATTGATTACCAAGAACTCATGTCTTGTCCTACCAAAAGCCTAAAATTTTCAAAATCGGACGACGAAGTCGCAAGCTATGCTAACCCTAAACAGTGCACCTTCGTACAGATATTACAATTTTTGGTCTAAATACTCCTGATTTAAACTTTGTATAACTTTTTTTTATCTTATAACCAATTTAGATAAGTGAAACCCCGGTAGGCGAAGAAAGTATGGGGCTTTTGCCTCATTGAAAAAAATAAAGTCCAGGGTTGCACACAAATTTTTTTCAGGGGTGGTGAAATTTACCCATTTTTTATAGCTTTCCGCCATCTTTGATTTTAGTCAAATGTCAAATTTTGAGTCACGTCAGTAAAGGTTCATCTTTTGTCTATTAAAACAGCCAAAAATTTCGAAAATCGGCCGATTGGGTACAAAGTTATAGCTCGTTCAAAAAGAGACAAAGTTTTTGGCTCACCCTATATAATGTCAACCTAAATTTGGTTTTAGTTCTTGTTATTTTCGGCTAAAAAAGATATTTTCTGAAAAAATAAAAAGGGAACGTTTCAATTGTTTATCATCCCTCTGGTAAGTAAGTATTCGATTGATACAATTGACAAAATTTTTTGTGGACTGGTTTAAAATTATAATTATAGAAACTTTATTTATATGAAGTGGTCCAAATAGATTTTAATTTACATTAGAAAACCCCTAAAAAACTTATTGCTCTGGAATTTTTATAACAAAAGAAAGAAAATAAAATTAGTTACTTTGTTACTTAGACCAAATATAATATCCATATGGCCCACTTCCCTTCCTTGGGCACATCTAGTTTTACTTTTTAATCCACCATACAAATATGGTATGGGGAATTATTAAAATCGTGAAATTTTGGCTTTTCTTAATTTTATCAAAAATGAGTTACTAAGGTTCCAAAACACCTTAATCGACGAAAAAAAATGTCTGTCGGTGCTGACCATGAACTGATTATCTTTTGGGTAGGTTGGTGGGAGGTTGAAGGGAGGAAAAGGGGGGAAAAAATATTTAAAAAAATTGTAACTTTGGAACAAAAGCAAGTAGCGATATACGGTTTTAAGATTTAAGTTTACATAAATATGGACTACAAATTTTGTTATGAAGTCCAAATTCCTGGGAGCTTTAGTTTCCGAGTTATTTGAAAAAAACGTTAAAATATATTTAAAAAAATCATAACTTTAGAAGTAAAGCAGCGCAATCCGCAATGCGGTTTTCAGATTTTGGTTTTCGTAAATATTACCCGAAAATTTGGTTATCAGGTTCAAATCTTTCAAAGCTACAGTTTTCGAGATATTTTTTTCAACATAAAATAATTGATTCTATGGTGGACTATCCATGCTTTCTAGCACGAATTTTTTAATTTTTACTTGTTTGTTACGACAAAAATTTCAAATTAAACTAAAATTGTAACAACCAATGATGGTAAAGCGCCGCAGGCAAACATTTTTAAAGATTAAGATAAAAATGTTGATCTCTTTCACTTGAACAATGAACAAAAAGAACTAGATTTTAAACGCTTTAAAAATGCATTAACAAACAAGATTAGACAATCAAAGAAGAATTTTTACGTAAAAAATTCGAAAATAATAATGGAGACAGTAAAAATTTATGGAAAACCGTAAACAGTTTATGTCAAAAATCTAACAGCGATAAAAGCATTTCAATAATAAAAAAAGATGACGATAATCTTATAGATCTAGAAATAGATATAGCCAACCTTTTTTAACGAGCACTACTCGACAAAGCAAAATTCGACAAATTCAGAGGATAAACGCATACAACATTCTTTTGTTTTTGACGAAATTACTCCGGCTGAAGTAGAAAAAGTAATACTTGTATTAAAAAAGTCGTAAAGGAAGTTTCTAAACCACTGGCGTGCATCTTTAATTTGTCGTTTAACAGTGGGGTTTTCCCAGACCATCTAAAAGTAGGTGTAGTAAAACCGCTCTTCAAAAATGGAGACAAGCAAAAAGTAATTAACTATAGGCCAATTACACTTATATCAAATTTTGCAAAATTTGAAAAGCTGTTAAAATATCGCTTTACATCCTTTTTAGACAAGTTTAAGTTAATTTCTTCAAAGCAGTTTGGGTTCAGGAAAAATATGTCCACGGAAGATGCCATTGACCATGTCCTTAAAAAAATATACAGCTCTTTAGATAAAAGTAGACCCTGCCTAGGAGTTTTTTTAGACCTCGCGAAGGCCTTCGATACGGTTTCCCATAAAACAATTATCGAAAAACTGGATAATTACGGATTTCGTTTAGAACTGTTGAAGAGTTACTTGAAAGACAGAATTCAGTTTGTAAAACTAGGAAATACTCTAAGCGGATCAAAAATAGTTAAATATGGTGGCCCCCAGGGAACAGTGCTTGGTCCCCTTTTATTTACCATATATTTGAATGACATCCTGGAGATAGATATTGAAGGTCAAATGGCATGTTGCGCGGATGACGGAGTGGTTATATTCGAAGCAAAATCCTGGTTTCGAGTAAAAGAAATCGCCGAACGAGAAATGAACATTTTGAAAGGGTGGTTTGATTTCCATACTTTAACTATAAATTTTGAGAAAACAAAATTTTTACCGTTTGCAGTGTACGAGGAGAGACTCCCCAATTTTGTTGCACTAAAACTCCACATAATACTGAAATAGGGAGGTCGTCACAAAACGCCCTAAAAACATTATACTTTTCTCTGGTTCAGTCTCATTTGGCCTACGGAGTAGTTGGCTGGGGCACAGTTTGCGACACTCATTTAAAACCCCTCCACATTTTACAAAAATGTATCTTAAAAATTTTATTTAAAAAACCATATCGATATCCCAGCCAATTATTATATACTGAATCACAGATTCTGGATGTAAGGCAATTATTTTTCCAAAAGCTAGCCATTAAGGCATTTAAAGAAAAGGGTCATTTTAAAAAACAAGAGCACAATTACTTTACTCGAACTCGGGAAAACTATACAACAAAAAAAAACACCACTAAGTATTGGAAAAAAATGTACAAATTTTTTAATTCCTAAAGTTTTAAATAAGTGAAGAAGTGTAACTCATAAACTTGTTACTCAAAAAAATATATAATAAAAAATGTTAACGTAGGACTATAAGTATGTATTTAAAACAGTGAAATTATTTATTATGTATGTTTTATCCAGAGTGTACCAATAGCGACGAATTCTCATATGTGACTAAATTCCCAAATGTGACTAAATTCCCGAATGTGACTAAGTTCCCGAATGTGTCTAAATTCCCAATATTCACATAACCACACAAGCACCTACAAGTATATTATACTTAAATGGTGATTTTGTATGTTTATTTGATTTATTATCTTTCTATTGAATTTGTAATTTTTGGATTTGAACAAATAAACATCTTATTTATTATTCAAGTTCTTTTTTGTGAAAAATTTAACGAAGGTTGGTTGAGAGAAATGAAATTGTTGGTGTGAATTACTACGTTTATACGCACCTAAAAGCGCTTTTACATAAGGACGGTTTTAAATAAAATCGCTCTCTCAGAGGGTTTATACATCTTTCACTAAATTTAATTAAATATGTCAGTTTAAAAAAAAAACAACAAATAAAACAACTTAGTTAACAACAGATTTTTCGGAAAACCAGGGTTGAGTATTTCTTTCGTTTGGAAGAAATGCGCTAAAGCGTTTTTAAAGTGTTTATAACGACCCTAAAATGGGTTTTAAAGCGATAAACAGCTTTCTTAAATCGCTTTAAAATAAAATCGATTTAGTGCTCAAAACGGTTTTAGTCGTGTTTATAAGACGACATTTTCAAATCGTCTCTATATAAAAGCGCTTTAAGAGGCATGTATAAACAAAGTAACTGATTAATTAAAAAACGTTTTAGCACCAAAACTTTATATTTCAACTCGTTACATGTTTTTCAGGAAGACTTTAAAAAGTTTTTAAATCAGTGTCTGTTTTATTTTGTAAGACTAGCTTTTAAACGACCTAAAAACTTGTCGAACACCAATTATCTCATAGCTCAATTCGCTGAAGACTGTGTAGCCATAGTTAAAACCAAACACATGCCATCTACAACTGCCACTGTTTCAAAAATATCGAAGGATTGGTTTACATGGAGTACCAACAATGGCCTGATTTTAAACTCAAGCAAAATAGTATTAATTCAATTTAGGAATATCCACCATCATATTATACTAGTCCCTCAAGTCTACTGAATGACAGAATGTTGACGTCTCAAAGTTCCTTGAGTATACTGTGGACTGTAACCTAAACTTTAAATCTCACATTGAATTTCTAGTGAAAAAGCTGACATCAGCATGTTACGTAATCTACACTATACATGTGTTGATGGTGCGGATTTTCGAGAGCATACTGCTCCACTTTTTATAAAATATGGTGTTAAGTACTACTCCTTATACTTTTATAGAATGCTACTCTTTGTAAGAACCCATTTTCATTACTTCACAAAAAAACTCTGATTTAAAGAGGTATTCAAACCAGAAATGGAACAGGCCTTTCTACACTGGGATACTTTACACATGGGTGCAAAAGCGTACAACCAATTGCCCAGTACATTAAGACAATGCAACTTGGAATCTTTCAAGAAAATGCTGAACAATGTACTATACATTCATGTTGATTTATTTAAGATTAAATTTTAATATGTTTATGTCAACACATACTTGTGTTTATGGTCATATTTCTAACGTATGTAAATTCTATATGATTAACAAATATTTTTTTGTTTAGCGTTTGTTAAGGCACAAACTTAGAAACATTATTTTAAACTTTTCAAGGGCAATTTTTTCTATAGGGTTTGTTATGTTTACAATCACTCACTCACAAATTTCCGGAGATTTTACGAAACTTCCGATAGTTTTTCTCGGCAAAATAAAATTCTCTAGTTTTTCCTGGACTTCCCGGTTTTCCTGGAGCTGTAGACAACCTGAAATTACCCAAGCAGCATTTGGACGTTATCTTACGTTACGCATACGTTGTCCTTGAGAAACGCGACATCGGCTAGCGACGTCGTTTCGACTGCCTGACGACCCTCATTCACACCTAAATGGGTAATACAGATTCGGGTCGCCTCGACGTCACTGATCCTGACTAGCTTTACCAATTGACAACGTCATTTTACGTTTAATTTCCCCCACTTAAATTAGTTACTAAACAAGAACGATACGTTTGGTTTTGTTTCGACTACCTAAAATATAAAAAGTTTTTGTAAAAGAAATTCTTGAAGATTTACTTAAATTATAACCAATAAATACATATTTTACAGGTTGAATAAAAGTGAATGCGTTTTTTTAAAGGCGGATCTTGATGTCTACCCAAGTAACATTTTTGGTTAAAATTTGGTAAAATATTCCCGAGATAATCCAGTAATTTTTTCTTATGAAAAGCTGGGAGGTCAAAAAAGAGGGAAATTTCCCGTCTTTTTACCAAAGTGGGAACAAAAACCAAGGTAATTTGGTGGGATAAAATAGGTAATTAAATTTTTTTTCCTGAAGGTGAATTTGCCCAGAGGACACTTTTTACCAACTTTTGGGACACATGTACACATCTGCATAAATGCTCAACCTAATTTGTGTCCTATTGTACACAATGCCCTCTCAGTGTCCTCTTGTTTGTCTGTGACTGAAGCGCCCTCTACGTGTCAGAATAGAAAACATTTTTAAATGAAAATAAAAAAAGAGAAAAGTAATAATTATGTCCATGGCCTACAACAATTTTGGAAATAAAAAATGGTGATGAAAAATCAGAGCTATCTTTTAATCATAGGGGTTAAACTACTATTTTAAACTATTAATGGGAGGAAACTGAGATGCGCCGAAAATTTTTTTGTTGAATTGTTTACTTTTACTTCCATAAAATTCACGCGCCCATCGAAACATGCAGTTTTAACAAAAACATCGCGAAAATTATGCTTCGGGAAAACACTAATTAAATATTATTTCCAATTTGTAATCATAATCTAATATTTGGGTACGAAACAAGTGTAAGCAAATCATTTCCATAAAGATTTTGTTGTTTTTTTTTCAATAAAAATAATAAAGACTTGTTAAAAAAGAAAAAAAAAACATGGAGCCTTATCTTTTTTTGGCGACAGTGCCCTAAAAGTCGTGTTAACCATGTTTTTTTTCCTAAAACACAAAATTTCCAATGTTGAAGCCAAAATTTCTTATCAATTTTGCATCAAGGACGGTTTATCCATTTTTCGAATTCATTGCCAAATGTTCCCCGCACACCCCCTACCCATTGTTCGGTTGTCATGTTGATTGTTGACATAAAGGCGGATGTATGTGTTCCCATTGGTTGTGTTCGGCACTTGTAGAGATCCACTAGGACTTGTTGGGTCCCCACTATCACTTTTAATTTGTTTAACTTTTCTGTAAAAACTGCTTGATGCTGTGAAAGGTTACTTTCTTTTGGCATGTTAAAACACAAAACTGTCAGGATCACCACTACTAGGTAGGCACTTTAACACAGAGTATCCTTTTCGACGATCAAAACGTGAATGCTCTCTATTCCTTAAACCCAAATTTTACCTAAACATCCACTTTCTTTGTTTGAATTTTGAGCTTCCATCTGGTTTTTCCTAACCCTTTTTATTATAGGAGGGTAGGTATCTAATAGGCCAAAATCCAAACAAAGGTTGAAGATACAATAGTTATTAAGGAAATATCTTATAATTTGGAAATACCGAGAAGGAACATGAAAGTTATGATTATTGATTAATCTAAACAGCTGATCATGACAGTTCGTTAGAGGACACGTTAAAACTGAAGTTTTAACCTAATCAAATCTTAATATTCCATATGGTTAAATAAAATATAATAATTTTCCATAAAGTTCGAACATATTTTTAGGTTGTACTTATTTGGTCAAAAAAACAAATGTTTGTCCTAAAACTTATTCCAAAAAAAACCCTAACTTTGAGGAATAACTGTAGGTCAAAAATAAGTAACTTTGAGTCCAGTTTTAAACCAAAAAAGTTCTTAACATTGAGGGAGTTCTTCAGGACATTAATAAAAACTTTTGACAAGCAATGTTGACCAAGAAATGCCCAAACAAGGCGAGGACCTCAGAGTAGAATCTCAAGTCAAGTTTACCATCAATTTACCTTCTCTTTTAACTTTATATTCGAAACAACTTTGAAGACATGATACGAGGAAGATAATTCGAAAAATATCCTAAAAGAAAACCTTTAAAATGTCGTGTATATAATGACCGTTCCTTAAGGTTATTTGGTCCAATTTAAAACTTATTTTCAAACCTCAAACTACAAAGTAATTTTCTGAAGGAAAACGGGGTATGTTTTGACGTATGATTGGTTATCTTAACCTTCCAACTTCCCAATATGCCCTAAAATGTTACTTGGGTATAGATATACAAGAATAATATGTAATTCTTTTGTTTACTTTTAAAGCACCTTACACATCAAAATTTGTAAACGAAAGGCCGTTTATTGATAAATGTGATAGATACTTCGAAAAAAACCGGCCGCCATGAAAATTTGAAAGATCTAAATATTTTTAAAAAATGGGTCGAAATATTATGATGATGATGAGTATGTGATTTTAACCTAATCTACGTATTAGATTCTGAAGTTGTCAATCACACACCTAACTGTCAAATGCCGCCCTAGCCTCACAGTTTTGGCGGTTTTATTCATTCTTGTTTGTGATTGTGCCTCGTTATCCCGACATGAGTGATTACTTCAAAATTATGTATATCAAAAAATTTGTAAGAGATGGAGCCCATGTGGATTTGTCGGTGGTCTTTATCTGCAAGTTTATTTTTTTATTTATTTTTATTTATGTAGGAACTACTAGAATGTTTGAATGGTCGTTTTGGCATTTTCAATTAAAAACTTGAATAAAAGTTGGGTTAACATTTTCAAAAAAGTTACGTTATAACCAGACAAATAAAAATAGTTGTTTTAGGTTAGATCAAACGCACGAAAATGGACGTGTTCGTTTGAGACGTCGGTTGACGTAGGCCAGTTCCATCGAGCTACACGTTTTAACTTTGGACGGCAAACAGGCGTCGGTATCCGGCACGTTTAAATTTCCTACGCACTGAAGACGTCGGCTTTGCAGTAAAAACGTACGTCGCTTTTGCCGACGTAGGCATATCGTTACCTTTTACCTAAAACCAACGTTGGACACAAACGTCCTTGATCACAACCTTAATTCTACCCGAAACTGACGTCATATTAGGACGCATTTGGTTGGAAGTCAGATTTTTGCTGCTTGGGTAGCTTTAAGTTCAAAAACCCTGTTATTAGAATTTATAGAAAACTTTTAATTCTTATCAATTATTTATGTGCATTGACTCATGAAATAAATAAGAAACAAAAAAATTACAGGCTACAGCAACTAATAAAATATTGCGTAAGCAGTATAAAAATTCCATAAATAACCATTATTTTTTAAAAACTTTGACGATAGTAAAAAAAAGGTATTTTTAAACGGAATACGAATATTACTGAATTAATTTTGAACTGGGAGTCAATTTTATCGCTTTTAGATTTAGAGTTCGATTAAGCATAACGTCAAAATGAACGCCTATATTTTTCATAGTAAGAACGATTCACCATAAAAACTGCAATTTGTTAAAGCAATTTTTTATCCGAGCCTTATTTTAAACCCGGAATTTGTCAAACCATTATTTTTCAAAACCGGAATTCGTAAAGCCCGTTATTTATCAGAAAATTTTTGCCAAATTGATTGCGCATTCGCCAATAATACATGAACCCGAGGCGTACACGCATTTGTCATTCTATGTGCGCACACTTGGCTAAAAGTATTTACAGGTAGTCTTCAATACTTTGTGTATAGATGTCACTCTATTGTTCTTAAGTGGAATGCAAGTGACATCATTACACAAACTATTGAATGCTACCTGTACAAGTATGCGCGAGTAGCAGTGACAAATGCATCGAAACGCTGCGTGTACGCCTCCGGTTCATGTATTATTGGCGAATACACAATCATTTTAGCAAAAATTTTCTGACAAACAATGGGTTGTACGAATTCCGGTTTTAAAAAATAATAGTTTGAAAAATTCCAGGTTTTATTAAAAATAGAGTTTATAAATTACGAGTTTGATATTAAATGATATAAGAAATCGAAAAAAAAAATCACACGTTTTGTTTTAGTAACGACTAAACAAATGTAAAATATATGCGCAAATAATGTTACTAAACAATAAAAGCTGATTTAATAAGGTGTCTTCTCATCTAAACATAAGCCCTCAACACGCTGTTTTTGGTAGAAGCACCCTTCGATGTTATATAGGAATTATAGTTTGATGTCATGATAAATCTAAAAGCGTAAAAATTGACCCCCAGGCCAGATTTTCTTTAACTATTAAAACGGATTCTCCACAAATTATTAACAATGGATTTGACAAAGTATGTTTTTTTTAAATACAGTAAAAATATTCTAAAAGTTTGTAATAAAAGTTAATATCTAAAGCTTTTTCAGCGATTCACTCTATATTTTTTTAATCTGAGCTCTGTGTCATTTTGGACTCACCGTCATGGGGCCAAATCTGTAGTACCGGACTGGCCCCGGTCATTTCATAGGTACCATTTTGCAAGTACTGAGTGATGTTTATAAAAAATGGGGGAGTCACTGTTGACATTCCGTGGTCACTTAGGTGGATAACGTTTACCTTGTCCAGGAGGTTGTTTTGGTGAAGTTTTTGCTAAAATTAAAAAAAAACTGAATTCTGAATTATGCCTAACTCAAACAAGTCGTACCTCTTTAACAGGCCAATCGTACTTTGTATCGATGGTACTATAATATGTGTATGTGAACACTTGACGAGACATAAAAAGCGTACAGATATCTGCAGGTAAACTCCCCGAGAAGCCTGGTTACAACTGGCACAATCAAATATCAGCAGAAGTAAAATTTTAGTATTTCAACAAACAAATTAAGGGTAAATAAACAACTCAAATTCCCAAAACCTCATCATTATTTACAATTTTAGTTTAATTTTAAGTCAAAAGTTGAACTTTAAATGTTATTTTTATCAAAAAATTTTGCCGAAGGCGAATTCAAGCATGATTTTGAAATCAAATTTTTGGTAAATAAACAATTTTAAATTTGGTTAATACTCCCCCCCCCCTTCTATATTTGCGCCCAGTTCCGCGCTTGTAAACACCTGTTTCCTTGTATCAATTATGGTCACGCTTTTACTTCAAATTAAGTTTGTTTTCTTAATTATCCTTAACCCCCCCCCCTCCGAAGTCAATTCCACGGTGCGCCAGAGTTGTAACTGATTTGACGTTTTCCAATTTTAGGTTAAAATAAAATAAACATAATATCCTAAGGTAACTGATAGCATATTTGGACAATTCTATAGTACAACAAATTACCATGGCATTACTAGCATTACTATCAGATTTTTGTGGAATTACTAGCAATACATGTACACGTTTTGATATGTTGTTATCCCTTAACTGTTGTTGTTGTTGGCAATACATGTACAACCTCCTTAGCATTGCTACCAGATTTACGTAGCATTACTGACAATACTTATACAAATTTGGATCAGTTGTTACCTCCTTGTTTTAAGGTCACCATACCAAGGAATAAAAAGAAAACATTTAAACACGTTCAACAATTTCATTACGAAAAATGTGGACAGAACAAGTTCACCATTATGATTTTCTTGACTTAGTTTCTCTTCTCATCTGCTAATCTTACTTATATTTTCACCTTTTGCTTTCGCCAAACAGTTCCTTCTAATTGATACTTTCTTCTTATTTGCACAAATGTCGGTCATATTGGTCGGCTACTAAACGAATTGACTAATCATCGTCTAATTTTGCCAAAATTGGGCCTTTTTCAAATTTGGTTGATTGATTGATTCATTTGTGAGTGCGCCAGTATGGCACTGTCCACTGCAACCACTATTAGGTCTATTCAGCCCATTAAAGAGGCTCGCAACTTGCTTTGGTGAAGCATCATTCAGTTCCAGTCCATCGATCTGTGGTTTACTGAAGATACGTTGACGCTGACGTGCAATGGCCGGACACTCACACAGCACATGTCTGGCCGTCTCATCATACTCCATACAGAGCATACATTCGGTGTCCTCACTTAGACCCATTCTGTGTAATGGTACTTTCAGCCTGCAGTGTCCGGTGTAGATCAACCATTGTTCGGATCTCCTGCCTGGTGAGTTTCCCGGCCCTCTTGCTGCAAGGTTCTGTAATGAACTCTTTGGAATGTGCCAGTCCCGGCAATTCTCTCCAGTATTGGTGGAACTTATTCTCCATCCAGCCTGAGAGAGCAGTGTTGATTGTGTTGTATGCTATTTCAAGGACCAAGGACTGGTTCGGGGTATGCTGGTCGGCAGTATCATTTCCCCGATGCCCGGAATGTCCCGGAATCCATACTAGCGACATAGTGTTTATTCGCCCAAGGGTATTCAGTGTGTCCTGGCAGCTCCTAACGGTTCTCGATGAGCACCTATAGGATTCAAGAGCCTTAAGGGCCGCCTGACTGTCTGAGAGTATCTTTATTGATCTGTTCCGACGTACGCTCGTTTCAATGGCGAAGAGTTCCGCCAGGAAAATTGTAGCCATTCGTCCAAGACTATGTATAATTCTGATATTTTCCCGGCTGCAATAAGCTACGGATCCAACGCCTGAAGGCATTTTGGATCAGTGTACCAGCAAGAGAAACTTATTTGTCATTCAGTCGTCCCTATCTGGGAGAATATAGTGATGTATAGCTTTTTGCTGTTTACTGTTGCGGGCATTAGATCCGGTAGCAGCCCTAGAATGCAGTGGCTCTCAATTGCCCGCGTTAAAGGGTTTGGTACTACTTGACTTGCCCTGACACCCCATTGGTTGGCTATGATTCTGTAGGTTGCCTTCGTAGCCTCTTTCTCCAAGACAAGGTGTAGAGGAGGAAGGTTTAGGAGGCACTCAAGCGATGCTCATATCACTACAATTACCATACTTGCTTGACGTTGGATGTTTGTTAGTTTGGCACGAGCCAGCGTTTGCCTTCGTGTACCAAACTATTGTCCCGTATGTAATCATGGGTCTAACTACCGTGATATACAGCCCAAGACTTACCGCAGATACATTTGCACGTTCATACCCTGCCAAAAATACTGCATCAAATCTCTTGAAGAAACTTGACAAGATTTTACCAGATTTAATATGTTTTTGATGCGGTTTGTGAAACATCCCTCATAGGATCTCTTAAAATCTTGTCAATTCTCGAGAGCTAAAAATTATTTCTCGTGAAATATGGTAAAATCTGATCAGTTTTCACAAGTTTTCATGAGGCAAATAATCTGGCGGGTCAAATCTCGTCAAGCTAATCAAATCTTTTAATATCTGTTGAAGACTTGAACAGATTTTAAGTGCTGCCCTTTTGCTTTACCTTCTCCAAATGCGCATTCCATGTAAGTGTTTTATCGAGGGTAACCCCCAGATATTTTACTTCAGATGCGAATGGGATTGTTTCACCGTCTAGTACCGGAGGAACGAGGACCTCAAGCTTCCTTTTTTGGTTCCCTGTTGCAACAGTCATTTACTGTGTCTAGAACCTGTTTGTGTTTTTCCGGAGATGGACCTCTCTGGAATATTTTTTACCACGACTACTATGTCGTCAGCAAAGTCTTGTGCAATTACGTCCATCAGTTGTAGACTCGGTTAATCGAGACATTTATTTTCAGATAAGCAGATTACAACAACAAAACAGGATAATGAAATTTTGTGACAATTTATAATACCTAATGTTAATGAGTTGTAAGGCCCATAATACACCATACGCATTTTATGTGGTCAAGTGTATCTGAAACTGGTAGTAGCACTTTTACAAAAGCTGAACAGTGCACTGTGGCCCCAAATGGACCTATTGTGTGAAATCTACTACGAAGATCGCAATTTAAAAGACATACGGCTCAAGAAACAAAAACTCCTGCAGACTAAAAAACTTTATTTAGACTTGATACTTGCTCTTTATCAACTTTTACCAGTTAGAGCTTTAGTGGTTTTAGGCTAAAAAAATATCCACATTAGGCCTGCTGGTGGTCGCAGTGGAAGGTACGCCAGCTCACTTCTGATTTCGCACTTCTGACGTCACAAGCGAGAAGTTTCTCAATGGTTACGTGCTGCCCGCCAGCACAATTCACAGTTTTCACTTCTCATTTCTGACGTCACAATCACGCTTTCGACCTCAACACTTGTTCATGTTTTGAGGTTAAAAACTTAAAAATTGAATTAGCTGAGCGTTTTTGAAAACAAACTGCGGTTAAATGAAGTGTTACTTTTAAAAAAAAGTGTCTGGAATTAATTAATTTTGCGGTTAACGCTTAGCTGGCCATTTATAACTAACAGTATAGGTGGTTTCAACCCCCGTACCACGTAAAATATATTCTGGAGAATATCTATAAAATCTACAATCAAGTTCTTCAACGATAGTAAATATTAAATTGATAACGGAAAACGTAGTAGCTAAGCAATTTCATACTTGTGTGGTCAAAAGCGCAATTGTGACGTCAGAAACAGGAAGAGGAAACTGTGAATTGTGCTGGCGGGCAGCACGTAACCATTGAGAAACTTCCCGCTTTTGACGTCAGAAGTGCGAAATGAGAAGAGAGCTGGCGGATAGGACTTACTCAGTATTATTGAAGTATGAGCATAAATATATAAATGAGTATAAAATTAAAATAGGGGCGCTGCCCGACATGCCTTTGGAATTTCAACGAATCGAGTTCGCGCATAAGTTAACCTCAATTCCTCTTATCTGTTCTTTCCTTAATTATGTTAATTCCGAGCGGAAATCTTTATATAGAAAGAGAGGTTTAGCGCACCAAAATTTTAAATATGTAATAATTTTTTGACGTATTCTAAGAAATTCAATGGCGCATTTACTGTGTATTATTTCTACCAAACAATGTGCAGGGTGCAAAGATATGCACCAATTTGCAAAATATCAATTTCATCTCAGTGGCATAAGTCAGCGGCCAGAGCAGCAAAATGTTTTGTGGAAAATATACCTGTTGATGTACAGTTGGTTTCTGCCCATCAACAAGAGATAGAAGCCAATAAAAAAATTAGGATGGAGTGGCAAAAAATGTCTATTTCGTGCAAAAATCTTTAATATTAGTATCCGATGGGGATCTTTCGCCTATTTCTCAGGCATCTTCAGCATCGCCGTGAGGGTTGGCTGCTACAAAACGAGAAAATCTGATCACTGGAATTTTGAACGACGTAGATGAGTCGCTGCTAAGCTTAAATAAGACCGTTAAAAGCTTTAAAAAAGGTTAAAAACACTTTAAAAAATCTAAAAATGATTTTTTAATCAATTTTTAAAGAACATGTGCACGCAACCACTACCCATTAACTTTCTTAAAGGTGCATGGTGTGCACAATCGAACGATCCTTCAGCACTTTGCACAGGGTTAAAACCTGTTTGCGATGAAATGACAGAAAACGAACTTCTCGGCCTTTGTATGATGAGTGTGCATAGAAAAAGGGTTATTGACGCTAAGGATAAATTTGAAAAAAAAAGTTTTTTTTTTCAAAGCTTATACAGAATCCTCGTAGGTTAATGTTGAAATATGTTTATGTTGGCTGAAATATACTTTTAACGTTTTAAAATGATTAAATCACGCTTTTTCTTGATAAATATTTTATAGTGTTTTTCCTAGTTTCCTTGCTCAACCCATGCCCCACCCTAAGGGAAGACCTGCCTACACCTATGACCCAAAACAAAAATGCAAGTATAGAATTTATCTGTAAAAATATCACGAGAGATGGGAATCAAAAAATTTTCCCTCAGGTTTTTTGCGTTAAAAAACTACTCGAGTGCATTTTTGATTTCATGACGAACATAAAAAATGCACAAAACTGTAAATTATTTACCGAACATTTCTAGGTAGGCAGACATCAAAAGTTTAAAAAAAAATCTTAATTTTTACTTTGTTTCAATTAATTTTTCGTATACATTTAATTATTATTATTATTATATTAGATAGCCATTATTCATTAAAGGATTACGATTATCAGTTTTGTCAAGGTTAATTATCGGCCCAAGTAGCATTTATCTGTCTTCCAACCTAATCTGTCATAAATAAAATGACGTCGCATTAGTTACAAAATAATCATTAATCATTTAATTTTTCCGTATACATTTAATTATTATTATTATATATGTCAAATTATATTAGATAGCCATTATTCATTAAAGGATTACGATTATCAGTTTTGTCAAGGTTAATTATCGGCCCAAGTAGCATTTATCTGTCTTCCAACCTAATCTGTCATAAATAAAACGACGTCGCATTAGTTACAAAATAATCATTATCACGTCATCATAGGAAAACTACTATACCATTGAAGTACTATTAGCGACGTCGAACCGACCTGAATTTGTATTCCCCATTTAGATCGGATTGGGGTCGTAAGGAATGAGATTTGTAGTCCGCTTGCCAACGTCGCACAGTGAGTGAAAATGCAAATCTGGGAGCGCAAAACCCTTGACGGCTCTACTGTGTATTCAATAAATATTTTTTTGTTTGAAAGGTATTGATTGAGGTATACAGGGTGTGACAATAAAGTCTTTTTTTTTAACGGAACACCCTGTAAATTTTGACATTTTTGAATTCCCCAACAAATTAGCTTTACAAAAATACCACATAGTATAGGTTTGCGTGTATCTCTCTTTGGGAAATTTGAAATTGAATAATTATTTAAAAGCCGAGAATGCAAATTCTACAATAATTCAATTGTAAATTTCTCAAAAACGGTTAGACGCAGACCTATACAATTTGGTATTTTTCGAAAGCTTATTTGTCGATGAATTCAAAAGTGTCAAAATATACACCCTGTGTACGAAGGGCGACAAAACAAAAATATAGAGTTAAGTTAATTTTTAGGCCAACATACCAAAATGGTATGGGGGACTATTAAAAATCGTGAAATTTTGACTTTTCTTAATTTTATCAAAAATGATTTACTGAGGTTCCACCTTAATCGACGTAAAAAAAAGTTGTCTGTCGGTCGATTTTAATGAAATTTGGTACAAAAATCCTCTATCGGCTGACCATGAACTGGTTAACTTTTGGATAGGGTAATAAGGGGTGTTGAAGGGGGGAAAAGAGGGATAAAATACTTTAAAAAATTGTAACTTTGGAACAAAACCAAGTAGCGATATACGGTTTTCAGATTTCGGTTTCCATGAACATGGACTACAAATTTTGTTATAAAGTCCACATTTGTGGGAGCTTTAGTTTCCGAGTTATTTGAAAAAACGTTAAAATATATTTAAAAAATCATAACTTTAGAAGTGAAGCATATTTTGGTTTTCGTAAATATTAAGCAAAAATTTTGTTATAAGGTTCAAATCTTTCAAAGCTACAGTTTTTGAGAGATTTTCATTTCCTTTCAACATAAAAAAATTGATTGTCTGCTGGACTATCCGTGCTTTCTAGCACCAATTTTTAAGTTTATTATCCCCTTGTCATTCCGCTTAAAACTAAGGGAATATTTAGTGGAACTCAAACCTGAAAACTGCACATAAAAGGTACCAATCTTTAAAAATATTAGCCTTCTCTGACCCCCAACCGTAGTTTCTCCAAAAAATTTTAATGTCACCCGACTTACATAAGTATACCAAATTTCACTAAAATCGGATAACGGCAAGTTAGTTTAAAACCTATTGCAAAATTTTTACCGAACAGACACAGAAAAGTAAGTTAATATAAACGTGGTGAAAAAATAGAACGACAAGTCCGGGCATATGAAATTTAGATATCATTTAATTTAAAAACTTCTTTTTTAATTTTTTATATAAATGAAAAATACCTTTTTTGCCACTTTTTTAAACGTTCATCTAAGTTAAAAATTAAAAAAAAAACTTTTTTTGGTATAACCCCTTAAACTGACAAAAAATTATTACAAACGTCAGTTAAAAATGTACATAAAATCTGAAAAACAAGATATTTCTGTTTATACAATCACACCATTTCAAAAGCCGCTCTAATAAAAGTGCCACACAATTTTTTGTTTGCTCTTGTTTTTCGCATAGTGATGGCTTACTGGATTTTTTTTATTGTCAAACTAGGAAGCTATGGACATTTGTCTGTAAAATTAAGTACGTACGAACGAGTCAAATAAAATTTTATTTTTGGCGTTTTTGGCTCCCAAATTTGCATTTTTATCCAGTATGCGTCAGGATTTTTAAGCCAACGAGTAGAGGACGTAGTTTGACGTCCAAATGCTACTTGAGGGTTTTGGGGGGTGAAAATCACCCTTCTGAGCGAGGATTTTCACCTATTAATCAGGTGAAAATTAAGCCATTTTTATAGTGTGTCAGGTGAATAATCGTTTTAATCTGCCTTGTAAAACAAAAATTATTTAATATCTTACTTGCAAATATCCAGTTAGATTGTCCAGTTTTTGTAAGAGATTTTTAATGACCGGAGAATTGGGCCCCAAACCATGGCCGTGGGTATCAGGCTCTTCAATGTATAACATTATAAGATTTGCTGGTTTTTTAGGGTCTAAAATCCAAGATATTGCCTAAAAGAGATATAAAAACCAAAATTAGAAAACAACGAACTTTTAGACATTTTTTTCTTTAAAACAAAAACATAGTTTTGTTGTTTTTAATCCGTGTTCCTCCTACTTACTATGCAGGATTCCAAGATCATTGTTTTTTTTTTTATAGTGGGACAATAGGATCAATGCCCAATGACGCCAAAGTGAGTGCCAAGTGTAAAGTTTTTTTTCCAGGACAAACATAAAATATCCATGTACCTACCCGGGATCTCTCAAAATCATTGTGGAGTGACAATGAACTAATGAGAAATAAATAACTAGTTTTCCGCACCCAGTCTGCCGTTGCACGAACGACGCTTGGGCAACGCCTATGCGCCTTTCTTCAAACCCATGCAATAACAAATTCGAAATTTATAAGACCGTTTTTAATCGAACCGTTCATCAAACTCATTCAATAATAAACTCGTAATTTGTAAAACCCATTTTTAATAAAACCCGGAACTTGTCAAACCATTATTTTTCAAAACCGGAATTCGTAAAACCCGAGGTAAAAACCCGTTGTTTATCAGACGGGGACGTACACGCAGGTGGCGTTTCGATGCATTTGTCGTTCTATATGCGCACACTTTAATAAAGTATTCAAAGGTAGTGTTCAATACTTTGTGCATAGATGTAACTCTCGCGTCACCTGTGTGTACGCCTCCTCATGTATTATTGGCGAATACGCAATCAATTAGCAAAAATTTTCTAATAAACAACGGGTTTTACGAACTCCGGTTTTGAAAAATAATGGTTTGACAAATTCCGCGTTTTATTAAGAATGGGTTTTACAAATTACGAGTTTGATATTGAATGAGTTTGATGAACAATTGTTCGATTAAAAACGGGTCTTATAAATTTCGAATTTTGTATGGAATAGGTTTGAAGAAATAAGGTTCGGATAAAAAATTGGTTTAACGAATTGCAATTTCTATAGTGAATGATTTTATGATTGAACTTTCTTTTATTTAACGGGTTTGATTTTGCACATTCTGATAAACCGTGGGCGTCCTGCTTGGGGAGTTTGGGAGTGCCACCAAGGGCGGAGAAAGCGCTTTACGCTTCATCTTAGATACAACGTTTTTGCTACTTGCGTAGAAAAGCTTTGATATTTTTATGTTTCCAAATTGATTTCCATGACTCCATAAATGTTCTGTTGCTGTTACTTTAACATTTAGGGGTTAACCAAGTTATTAGTTGGTTTCCAAGATATATTTTATTGTTTTAATGTTGTTATATTTTATTGTTTTAATGTTGTTGCCACTATCATGGCACTATGGCGTAGCAGTCATTTTGAAAAAAGAAATTCAAAAATCCGTTTCCCCTTTTTTCCTGTGTCGGATCGAGTCATATTTCTTCAACTGAACTCTAAGCCTTTCAACGTCAATATTATTCAGGTAAACGCTCCAACCAGTAAATTTTTCGATGATGACGTGGAGACATTCTACGACCAAGTTCAAACTACCCTTACTTTTACAAAAAAGACAGAAATCATCATTGTTATGGGGGACTTCAACGCAAAAATTGGAAACGCCCCAAGCCTTTTCTAGTTCTGTCAGGAAAAGAATTTTGTCGTGTCAAATACTTTCTTTAAACTTCCAGCTACGCCTTCATACTTGGACTTCTAAAATCGACAACCCTGGGAGTATCATTAGAAACCAAATAAACTTTGTACTAATCGATAAACGATTTAGAAACTGTAGTCAATCTGCAAAAACTCACCCCAGCGCAGACGTAGGCTCAGATCACAATCCAGTTGTGCTGCAAATTAAATTTACCCTCAAGAAACATCGTGCGCCAAATCAAAAAACCCAGACCCAGGTGGGAAGAACTTCAAGATAAAATGGTAGCAACTAAACTTATAGTCGAACTTAATAAAAAGCTTAAAGATATTAATGAGTCTACCGAGCAAGATGCAGAAATGTTTTGGACAAAGGTTAAAATCCTTGAGTTGAGGGATAAAAGACGCAGTAAAAAAGGCACCGATCAGTACCATGAAATCTATAGAGAGATAAAAACAGATAGATGCTAAACATGACACTTTCAATTTACACAAACGTATAAAGGAAGCAGCCGGATTATTTAATAAAAGACAAGCTGGAATCCGAAGAAAACGAAGAAAAACTAAAAGAATGGTGTAGCTACATAGAACATGGTGTAGCTACATAGAACATATCTTTACCGATAACCGATCCGAACAGCAAAAAGAATTCTCAAACCAAGGCATAGATATAACACTAGAGGAAGTACAACACGTAATATATTCAGCTAAAAACAGAAAAGTGGTAGGGTAAGACGAAGTATACACTGAAGTTTTAAAGCTAATAAAAGACGAAGATTCAGTAAATATGCTGGTCAAACTTTTTAACTTGATTTATCGCAACGGTAAAATCCCTGATGACTGGCTAAAATCAACCTTTGTTACACTGCCTAAAAAACATTCAGCAAAGAAGTATAGTGACTACCAATTAATCAGCCTAATGAGCCATATGTTAAAAATATTTCTAGAGATTATTCATAAAAGAATTTATAAAAAATGCGAATCCTTTATGGGCGACACGCAGTTTGGATTTCGTGGTGGGTTCAAGAAAGAAAGGCCCTGTTTGGCATTCTAGTCTTAGTTCAGCGGTCTAGGGATGTGTCGGTGCCAGTATATGCCTGTTTTATAGATTATGAGAAAGCGTTTGATCGAGTCCAACACGAAAGGCTCATAGAATCGCTAAAAGAAGTTGGTCTAGATGACCGAGATCTACAGATAATCGCTAATCTATACTGGAATCAGACTACTCAAATAAAGGTTGATGGCCAACTGCCCAAAGAGGTTCAAATAAGAAAAGGTATGCGCCAAGAGGTGTGTGCCAAGGTTGTATATTATCTCCGCTGTTGTCTAATATCTATAGTAACAAAATCATAGAGAATGCACTTCATAACTGCGAAGAGGGTCTGACCATAAATCAGCAAGAGTTGTTGAATCAAATTGCTGCAAAAAGTTCGCAATTCGGCTTAACTTAAATGTTGAAAAAACAAAATGGATGGTAATATCTAAGGAAAAGAATATCAGAGGCATGTTAGAAGTAAATGGGCAGCAAGTCAAACGCGTGGATTCATACAAATACTTGGCTTGCCTCCTCAATGAGAACTGGGACAACATGCAAGAAGTTCGCGCAAGAATTGAACAGGCCGGATCATCTTTTATTAAAATGAAATCGGTGTTATGTAGTCGCGATCTTAATACCACTCTCCTGTGGACACTGACTAGGCCATGTGTAAAAAGTTAGAGGCATTCGAGATGTGGTGTTATCGTAGAATACTAAGGATATCTTGGTTTTATTTACCATCAAAAAACGAAAACTTGAATATTTTCGCCATATTTTGAGAAATGACAACTATAAACTTTTAAAATTGATAATAGAAGGCAAAATTGAAGGCAGAAAAGGTCCGGGTCGTAGGATGGATATCATGGCTTAAAAATCTTAGACAATGGTATGGTGTTAGTATTACGACACTTTTCCGAAAGTAGTGGATAGGGTACGGATCGCGCTGATGATAGCCAACGTTCGAAAAGAGCATGGCACTTAAAGAAGAAGAATGTTTGTTGCAAAGCACAACATGTGCAAAGTTTATGTTTCCGCACGCAAATTCGTGTGGAAAGTTGTACAAGGTGGTCCAAATTCGAGGGGATTGTAGGGTTTTGGGTATTTCTAGGGGAGATAGCACAAAACTAATATACATGTAATGGGCTCAATTGAATAAGAAATTATTATTGGTGAAAAGCGCATGTCTGTATGTCAAACTGTAAATATAAATGAAAGTAAAAGTTTTTTGTCGAACTGAATTTTATCATTAACCTTTAGTAGACACTAAGTTTGTATTTTTCTTATGATGTATGTTTACCTGTATCGCACATATTTTATTTTCTGTTTTTTAATATCTATTATTATTTTGTTTATTCTTCATTTTTTTATTAGTTTTTTTATCTATTTTTATACGAAAAACGAAATTAAAATGTAATAAAAAAACACAAAAAAAATATTTAAAAAAAAATAATAATATAAAAAAACAAAAAATCATGTGTGATACATAATTTTAAAGGATTGCTAATTACAAAAGTCGAGTAAAAAATTGGTGCTAGAAAACACCATAGTCCACCATACAATCAATTATTTTATGTTGATACGAAATAAAAATATCTCGAAAACTGTAGCTTTGAAAGATTTGAACCTTATAACAAAATTTTTGGGTAATATTTACGAAAACCAAAATCTGAAAACCGCATATCAATAGCTGCTTTACTTCTAAAATTATAATTTTTTTAATATATTTTAACTCGGAAACTAAATCTCCCACGAATTTGGACTTATAACAAAATTTTAACCCCCCAGCATCGTACCCAAAGGTTACAGACAACTTTTTTTTTCGTCGATTAAGATGTTTTGGAACCTTAGTAACTCATTTTTCATAAAATTAAGAAAAGTCAAAATTTCAACGATTTTAATAGTCCACCATCCCATATTGGTATGGTGGACTAAAAATAGGTCATTCCATAAGAAAAATACCAACTTTGTCTTATATCTCAAAAACTAAATTTTTTTAAATTTTACTTTAAATTTTCTATAGAAAAGCAATGTACACCAAAAAGAAATGTTTATTGAAGAAGTTATAGACGAAATTCTAAAATGCATATTTTCCAAAAATTCTCTGTAGACCAAAAATGGGTTGATATACTGACAGTCCATAACATGTATATTAGGTTAGTTCTCGCGAAATGTTCCTAAATTCATTAAAAGTACTTTTGAAAATTTTATGGAAGACTTAGCAAGTTTTTCTATTGAAATTGGTTTAAGTGATGTACAGGGTAATTCACTATATTTTGAACTCCAGGTTAGCGCCTTTATTACTGATGACATAAAAAGTTTAAATAAAAAAGTTTTATAGTTTTTTAAAAGCTTTTTAACCCACATGACAGACCCTGTATATTTAGATTCGATAGATCTTTTTTTCCTGAATCCAAAAATATTAAACAAACGTTGCCATAAGCGCAAGGAAAAATAGGTGGTTCTTTGTTCAACACATTGCTCTTATGGTAACGTTTTTCTAAATTTGTTTAATAACCGTTCAAGACAAAAGTAACATATGGTATATTTTTCGAATCAGGAAAAAAGATCTATCGAAATTTTAAAAAATATACAGGGTGTTCTACTTAATATAACAAAGTTAATGTTGAATTTTGACAAATGGAATGACATTTGACAACATCTGTCCTGTGGGTTAGAAGGCTTTTAAAAAACTTTAAAACTTTTCTATTTAAACTTTTTTCTATCATCAATAATAAAGGCGTTAACCAGGGGTTCAAAATATAATGAATCACCCTGTACCATATATCTCAGGTGAAGCAAAGTTCAACACTTTATTCAACATGTCTTTAAAAAACAGTTTTTTGAGAAAACCTTATTCACGGAGGTGACAGGCTTGATTTGGTGAAATCTTTACTGCTTTGTTTTTCAAATCCAACCTTTTTAATCTCATCCTTAGATTGTTTTTTGCACTTCTCTCCTGCCTTAATGTTTTTTCAAGCTCCGACTTTTCTTGTTTTGTTTTTTGTAATATTTTCTTCTTATAATACGGCCATAACGATTTCTTCCATCTATTTTAGTGGACGATCCTTGGCGGGAGGTAGTGGGGATAGATGCATTTTGTTCAAGTTCTGCTTTAGAATTTTCAACTTGTTTTTGTTTTTCTCGAAACTTTTTTGTCAGCTCTCCAATTAATTTTATTTTGCCTTCTGCTTTTCTTTTAAAGTATCTTTCCCTCTCTTTACTCTTATCTTCATATATTATTGAATTACTTCGTCTTGCTTCTTGAAGCCTCATTGCCTCTATTTACCTTTCTTTTTATTTTTCATGGTCTTTTGAGACTTAGTTCTTGGTTTCGAAGCCATTAAAAACTACAATAAAATGCATTTAATGTATTTTGCTGTATTTTTAAAACTAATATTTAATAAGATTATTTTTGCATTAATTTGCCACCTCTGTGAGATGTTTGACACCTTCGTAAAGCACTTTCTTCACGAATGTGACCTTTACGGAAGTGACAAATTTCAATGTTTTTTTTTAATAAGTCTTGCAAAACTTAAGTACGCAAGAAGCAGAAATTTTTTTTAATTTAAAGTATTATATATATATATATACTTACTAAGAAATTCTTACTCACGGATGTGACACAAGTTGCTGTCCCCCACACTAAATAACTAAACTTTTTAATCAATTCAAAAGATAACACATTGTCTAGAACTTAAATCTCTACTGATTTCAAAAGTTACTAACCTAAGCTTTTTTGGACAAAGGAGAATCCCCCAAGAGATTAACTTGCAGAGCCATCATTGGATTGAAGAATAACTCTGACACGCTTCACGGACATGACTTATGATTTTGGAAAAACATTGTGAGATAAAAAAAAGTAATGTGTTATATTGTTAAAAAACAATTCTTCTTTAATTTTGCTTTCTCTATCACTTGCTCTTAATAACATTGGGAAAAATTTTCTTTTCAAAAATATTCTAACTATATTTCTTGGACTTAACAAGATTAAACGTTTATTTTGAATACTCACGGAGGTGACATATCTTGACTTATTTAAATTATATTTTTATATCTACTAGAAACGGAAAAAAATATTTACTGGTTCTCTTTAAAGAAAACTTTAGAGTTCTTATAACCATATTAGTCATAGTTTTTACCTTATTTTTTACATATTTTTTTGAAGGTGTAGGTTTATGGGTTGAGGAATCTTATTAATGAAACGTCATTTTTTTGAAATGCCAAATTTTCGCAAAATTTATTTGCTTCTTCAAAGCTATTTAAGTCGACCGTTTCATATGTCAATTCTATTGCCAATAGACGTCATCCTTTGGTCACAAGTACCGTAATTTTGATTAAAAACCTTTAAAAAGACAACGCAACAAACGCATTAAAATATTACTACTACGGCGAGGAAGTAATATTTTAATGCGTTTGTTTACGTCTTTTTAAAGGTTTTTAATCAAAATTAAGGTACTTGTGTAAAAATAATGCCTTTTTACCAAAGGATGACGTCTATTGGCAATAGAATTGACATATGGAACGGACATCTTGAATAGCCCTGAAGAAGCAAATACATTTTGCGAAACGTTGGCATTTCAAAAAAAGGACGTTTCATTAATATGATCCTTCAACCCATAAACCTACACCTTCAAAAAAATTATTATTTTTGTATTAAACGTGCTGAATTATAAATATAAATAATTTTAATGTTTAACTAATGATGGCGCTTATTTATCACAATGTGTAACTAATTATACAAAAAATGGTATCCACACCAATACAAGTGAACATTTTAATGTACAATATTACGTATTGCAATAGATAAGGATATTATATTATTATAATAAAAGCCAACCAGTCAACACAACACCAACAGATTTTAATAAACCTTTATAAAAAAAATAATTTAATAGAAAAAATCGCTCTAATATTTACATGCACTACACCGAAGAGGCACGCCGAAAATAAAGTGAAATTAATATAATGGTTCCAAATATCTGCATAGTTTCCATTTTCTTTAATTCAACTCTTTAGGGACTATACTATCTTCGCAAAGGTTACATCATCGAGAAACGTTATAAAAGAAGAAAGAAGATCAATGGAAAAGATCATCATCAGACGTAATTTAGGAAAACACCATACAAAATTAAACAAAATAAATTTAAAAATGAAAATCACAACAGACGACCTTAACTCTATAAATGATTATGTAAGAATACAGGCAGAACGTAAATTTGACAAACCTAACAAAAACTTAAATAATTTAATGAGAACGAAAGCAAATAATTAGCTGAACGGAAATCCAAATCAGGTCTTTTCTCCACACACTTTTCATGAAAGAATAAAAAATCTCTCATCAACAACGTTTTCAAAGCAAGAAATAGAAGTTTTACAACTTGGTCTAAAATTTACCCCGGTACCTAAAATTAACGATGATACAATCGCATCATTCGCAATAGAAATTGACGCTTTACTTGGATAAATCCGTCTGAATAAAAATGATAAAAACGACCTAAGAAACGAAATATTTAATAGTATTTACAATCTCAATAAAGAATATAATAAAACTAATAATAACAATAAACATTCAACAAATAAACTTAATAACAAAATATCAAAAACAATAAAAAATATCCCAACAAAAATACAATAAAATAACCTGGTAATAACGAAAGCTGACAAAGGAAACTGTCTGCGTGATTCTTGACAAAACTGACTACTCAAACAAAGTAAACAAGTTCTTACAAGACAACGACTTTAAAACACTAAATAAAAACCCCCTAAGCATGCAAAGACACCTTAACTGAATTTCAAGCCCCAAACAATTTAGCACCAAGCAATCCTAACCCATCAAGAATGTACGGGCTTCCCAAACTTCACAAAATGTCTATACCCATCTGACCTGTTGTCAGTTTTCTTAATACTCCTATAGGTTTACTCGCTGCCTTTGTATTAAGAACTTTAAGCTCAACAAAAAATTTTAAATCAACCTACACTGTCAAAAATACTACAGATCTAGTAAACAAACTTAAAAATCTCACAATATGTGATAATAATAATATAATAATTTCATTCGATGTCACTACCCTCTATACTTCCATTCCAAAGAAAGAAACCACACAAATCCTTCAAAACCTTTTACAATCAAAGCAAATACCTGAAATCACCATCACCCGTGTTCTAACACTCCTTAACCTCTGTCTATCGCAAGCCTTTTTCTCTTCAACGGAAATCATTATAAACAAAACGACGGCCTCGCAATGGAAAACTCACTATCCGGCTGGTTAGCAGATTTATTTATGACTCATTTGGAAACCCAATTTATCATTCCACAAAACCCGGAAATCATAAGCTAGTACCGTTTTGTCGATCATTGTCTTGCAGTTATACACGGAGACTCTACCACAGCTGAATACATACTTCAAAAACTAAACAACATGCACTTAAACATAAAATTTACCCTTGAAATAGACCAAGATAAATCCATCAATTTTCTAGACCTATCCTTAAATTTCAATTACAACAGACCTCAATTCAGTATATATCGTAAACCAACACAAACATATCACATGATTCCAAAAATATCTTACAGTCCCCACCAAGCTAAAACAGCCGCACTAAACTGCTACATACATCGACTCATCAAAATTCCCATGTCAATAGAAAATTTTAATAAAGAAAAAAACAAAATTAAACAAATAGCTGTAAACAACGGTTTCGACGCTAGTATAGTAGATAAACTAATAAATAAAATAAACAATAAAATTTTAACTAACCAAGCTTATCTCATCACACCATTAATAACAGAAAATAAATATATATATCCATCCCCTTTATCAACGAACACTATTGCAATAAAATAGTTACTTTAATAAAAACTACTTGTCCCAACACAATAGTCACGTTCAAAACAAATAACAACCTAAGGTCTTTACTTATTAATACCAAAGATGAAATAGATAAATTAAACAAAAGTGACATTTATAAACTACAATGTAACGATTGAACCGCAACATATATCGGAAGAACTTGCCGCAACTTAAATACACGCATTAAAGAACACCTTGCAGAACCCAATAAATCACCAAATGAAAATTCCATCACTTCAAAGAACTTTACAAGATTAGATTTTCTCGAAGACTTAGAGATCACAAAAATAATCTAAGTAAACCAACCACCCCCTGCACCCTTCCATCTTCCACACATACACCCATAACCCCACCCCATCTTCCCCCCTAACGCATCACACCCAACTAGAATATTCCGGGCACACACAACCTCTCTCCCCCATCCCACACAAGACCACACTAAGAAATTTTATGAAATCGGAATCCGTTCACTCAAATTTGTTTTCGTTCTGTCAAACAAAATAACCTAAAAATTTACATTTATTTCAAAAAGAAAAAAAAAGGTTATTATCTTAATGTTTTCAATTTTAAAGTGTTTGTTAATGTTTCAGTGATATTGTAAATTGTCCACACGGAACCTCTGACAAGTAAGTAATAGCGGCTCGATTCTCATAGTAATTAACACCTAATTCTAAAACAAAAGAATAGGGCCCGTTCACTAATCGCTCTTGCTACTCCGAATAAAATTATGACCGTTATCATTTACTTTCACAGTGGTGCTGAAGATGGCATGGCCCAAGCCGAAAACGTTCCACTGCTGGTAGAAATTTCTTAAAAATTTACACGGAATACGCCTTGCCTTACTCAACTTTACTATACTATAAGACTCCTAAAACTATATACAAGTCTGGAAAAATGGATTTTTTTGGAGAACTATGAGTTTTTCCAAAAAAAACTTATATAGGATCACTTTCGATAAAAAAAGCGGTTTCGAAAAATGTAAACTTGAATATCTTGAAGAAGATAAAAGATGTACCAAAGTGTTTTTGAAAAGCTTATTTTTTAAGGATTCAGAAAATGCGATAATATAGAGGGAGTCCATTTAAAAAATAAATTGTCGTGTCGTATTTTATTTTTGGGACACCCTGTATAAAAGGGGCTATTCAAATCGTGAAATTTTGACTGTTCTTAATTTTATCACATGAGTTACTAAGGTTCCAAAACACCTTAATCGACGAAAAAAATGTTGTCTGCCTGTATACAAGATAACTCAAGAACGCCTTAATCGATTTTTTGGTACAGAAATCCTCCATAGGCTGACCACGAACTGATTAACTTTTGGGTAGGATGGTGGGGGGGTTGAAGGGGGAAAAGGAGGAAAAGGGGGATAACATATTTAAAAAAATTGTAAACATAACATATATAAAAAAACCACTACTCGTATACACATGGGTGAGATTGGGTCGGTCAGATTTTTCCAGGGTATATCCAGACGTTTCTTGGGTGTATCCACACTGTTTAGGGGTGTATTCAGACTTGTACTCGGCCGTTTTCAGAGTGTATCTAGGTTTTTCCAGGGTCCTTCCAGACTTTTCCAGAGTGTATCCAGACTTTTCCAGGGTCTTTCCAGACTTTTCCAGAGTATAGCCAGACTTTCCCAGGGTCTTTCCAGACTTTCTCAGGGTCTTTCCAGACTTTCCCAAAGTGTATCCAGACTTTTCCAGGGTTTTCCTACCTTTCCAGATTGTATCCAGACTGTTACACAGTGTATCTAGACTTTTCCAGGGTCTTTCCAGACTTTTCCAGGGTCTTTCCAAACTTTTCCAGAGTGTATCCAGACTTCTCCATAGTGTATCCAGACTTTTCCAGAGTGTATCCAGACTTTTCCAGGGTCTTTCCACACTTTTCCAGAGGGTATTCAGACTTTCCAAGGGTCTTTCCAGACTTTTCCAGGATCTATCCAGAATCTTCCAGAGTGTATCTAGACTTTTCCAGGGTCTTTCCAGACTTTTCCAGGGTCTTTCCAGACTTTTCCAGGGTCTTTCCAGACCTTTCCAGGATCTTTCCAGACTTTTAAAGAGTGTTTCCAGACTTTTCCGGGGTCTTTCCAGACCTTTCCAGAGTGTATCCAGACTTTTCCCGGGTCTTTCCAGACTTTTACAGAGTGTATCCAGACTTCCAGCGTGTTTCCAGACTTTTCCAGAGTGTATCCAGACTTTTACAGACTCTCCAGGGTATATCCAGACTTTTCCAGGGTCTCTCCAGACTTTTTCACAGTGTATCATGACTTTTCCTGGGTGTTTCCAGACTTTTCTAGGGCGTATCCGAACTTTTCCTGGGTGTATCCAGACATTCCAGGGTGTATCCAGACTTTTCCAGGGTGTATCCAGAGATTCTTTCCAATACATTTTATATGAGCTATATATACATATATAGATTCAGACTTTAATGCTTCTCAAAACATATCGTTTTACATGTGCTCTGTATATATAAATATATATATATATATGTAGTGCCGTTAAACTAAGATTTTTATCCAGACCTGGATCTTTACTTAAGATACTTTTTGTTTTACATTTCGTTCCATAACTCTAGATATATGGCACAGAAAATTGAATTTTTCAAGAGTTTTTTGCATTTTTTATGTGATATATGTACATATAGTCAAAAATTTTGGCGCCATTCAACTACGATTTTTATAAGCTTTCCCAAGAGGTAATGACTATGTAAAATTTTGTTACGATTGGTGCAGGAGTTTTTGAGTTAGAGTGGCTACAAAGTAGGCGACAGACAGACCGACAGACCCACCGACAAACAGAGCAACGGCGTCTGGATTCGTGCTTATTACTATTCGGAACCTCAAAATTCGTGGAGGATCATGAAAATCTCGAAGTGCGATTTTTAGATGATTACATTACTTCCCTTAGCGAGGAAAGTAAAAAATCATAACTTGAGAAGTAAAGCAGCTATTGATATGCGGTTTTCAGATTTTGGTTTTCGTAAATATTACCCAAAAATGTTCGTTATAAGGTTCAAATCTTTCAAAGCTACTGTTTTTCGAGATATTTTCATTTCCTTTCAACATAAATAATTGATTGTATGGTGGTGCTTTCTAGCACCAATTGTTTTCCCTAAAATGATCCTATATGTTTTTTTTAAACCCCTAGTAGTTCTCCCACAAAGTCCATTATTCCAGACTTTTGGGACACACTCTATAAGCATAAATTAAATATTTCTTACAGTATCAACTCTTTTGTACCAATCAAAGCCTTGTTTAAAGTCCATTAAGTAAGTAATATTCCTTCCTTGGTAAGGGTAAACTGCCCCTGGCCACATCACAGAGCCGGAATATCTTGTGGAACTCTGATCTTCGTTCCAGCGCTGAAAATAAAAGACAATTGAAAGCGCAAAAAATGGGTGACACTTGCCATAAATAAGCAAGAGTACTCATACTCCTGAACAAGAATTGGTAACCGATTATTTTTAAAACCCATTGATTTCAGAGATATTTGCATTTAAAATTTGCTACACTTTTTTGAGATTCTACGTATAGTCCAATTTTTTGTGGACTGACGTCATTTTTGCCTCTGAAAACGTATTTCTTTGTTGTCAACAGTTCGCATGTCAAATAATTTGTTGTTATCAATTTGAAGTAACAGTTGAAAAACAATGAACGACATGATTTTTTTTACATATTTATTGTCGCTGTCTAAAACAATGTAACAAATAGAGATCCAAAAAAATGACGTCAGTCCGCTCATAAAAAAATTGGACTATATTAGTTTCTAACCCACCAGCAAAAATGATTGAAAACAAAACTTTGACAACTTCAATATTCTTGACACAAGCTCTAAAATATGTCATTGAAGACTTTGCTTGGTGCTTACTTTTAAATTAAAGGTAAATTTCTGATAAAAAGGTAACATATTTGGAGGTAATTCTCATAAAAAAAAAACAAAAATTTTACACCTAAATTTCAAGAAAAAAAAATAACAAAATATTCAGTAAACTTTTCTTAAACGAGTAATATCTAACCACTGTTAAAATGTTTTTAGGGAATTTTGAATCACCCTCTATAACATTGCCAATTCCAGTTTTTTACAAGGTAATTTAGCCGACTGAACAAAACTAACCGCTTAAACGGTGGAGGCCTAAGCCTGCATTGCCAAGTAAACAAGTAAATAATTAGAAGTTGCTTCGTTAAATCCTGACCGAGGGGTAAACCACTTATGAAATTTGGTGTACAAGCTCTGTGAAATCCATGAAATTTTGTGAAATATTGAGAAGTTTTGTAAAATTCTGTGAAATTTTTAGAAATTTTCACTCCAAATTTTTAGAAAATTTCATATATATACATATCCGTACCTCAGAAAAAGTACGGTAAAGTGATACTTTCCAAACTAAAATGCTTGCGGAAAAGTGGTGTTTTCCGCACCGTCGTCGAAGAATGTATTTTTTTTTTAATTTGTGGTAAATGTAAAGTGAAAAAATAATACACTTTTGCTGAGGTACGGATATGTATGTGTTAGAATCAAACACCGATTTCGGCCAATGGACGGAAAAATATGACCAAAACGCGTCCTGGTCACCAGCATATAGACCAGAACGCGTTCTGGTCCTTTTGCCAGAACGCGTTTTCGTCATATTTTTCGTCCATTAGCCGAAATCGGTGTTTGATCCTAACATATGTATCTGAAATTTCACAAAATTTTACAAAATTTCACGGATTTCACATAGCTTGTACACCAAATTTCACAAAGCTTTAACATTTTACAGAGTGTTACAAAATTTTACATAATTTCACAAAAGTTTGCAAAATTTCACATAATTTCACAAAACTTCACAAAGTTTTACAGAATATCACAAATTTTTACAGAATTTTATCAAATTTCACATAGTTTAACTAGTTTATTATGAATTCCCTTAAATTTACATGACTGGCTTTTGTAAAGTTAAAACAGCCAAAACATAAGCATTTTTAACACATTTCTTTTAAGCAATGTATTGTTTAAAACAATTTTTTTCATTCTGTTACTAATAAAGTAGTAGCACAAACCTATTTTCATAAAATAAAGAAACATTTTTGCGATTTTTGTGAAATTTTGTGAAATTATGTGAAATTTTGTGAAATTATGTGAAATTTTGTAAAATTACATGAAATTTTGGGAATTTATTTAAAATTGTGTGAAATTCTGTGAAATTTTAAAGTTTTGTGAAATTTGGTGTACAAATCTTTGCAAGTGTAAACCCCTCGATCCTGACTTTTGAAAAATTAATTTTATCCGACACCCCAACCCTACTTAATAAAAAAATGAGCGACCCCTTGCTATCCCGGCTATAGAAAAGCATTTATAGCCGGCAACTTTGCACCTTTGAGCAGGGACTACCTAATTTAATGACCACGAATTTTAATGACCAAAAATTTTAAAACGAATAATCAACTAGTAGCTATATGGAGATGGCAGTAGTTGATTTTTCAATGGTAGTACCATATCTATGTAGTTAGTACGTCGATGGGTAGTACCCATGTGAGTAGTAGTTATATGGGAATGGTAGTAGTTGATTTTTCTATGGTAGTAACAGGAGAAACAATATACAGATGGTAGATTTTAATTTTTTATTTGAAAATCAATGGTCATTAAAATTCGTGGTCATCAAATTAGAATTCCCCCTTTGAGCACCGCGATATACCGACATGCAGCTTGATGCAAGTGCATTATCGATCTAGTCGGGATTTGTTCGGTCGGAAAAATTAAGGGTCGGGTAAATTCCGTTTCGGCCGAATATATATTGAAATTAACTTTAGTATTTCGGACTTCCATTGTCTATCTTTTATTCATACACGACGTTTCGATCAGTACAATCTCTGATCATCTTCAGGTGCAAACTACGGAGTTTTCCATAAAGATGGCAAACTACGTAGTTTGCACCTGAAGACAAGATTGTACTGATCGAAACGTCGTTTATAAATAAAATATAGACAATGGAAGTCCGAAATACAGAGTTACTTTCATGTCTAGAACTGTTTGGCATTTGTATGGGCTTCCGTTTATACGTCACTGCAATTGTATGTTTAAAATTTTATTATTTAATTTTACACCAAATTTGTAAAAATACAAAGGTACAATTTTACACTAAGCACAACATAAATAAATAAACTAAACCTCTAAGACTCGTGTATTGCAGTTTCTTCCCTTAATCCTTATACATTTTATAGATTTTATTTTGATAATTTTTGAATTGAAATTTTGAATTAAAACTGAGAACTGCTAGAAAAAATCCGAGGATCAAATGTCTATTTTTAGGCTGGTTTACATCTTAAGCCAAAAAAAAATATATTCTTACCCTATTAACAAACAAAATATTTAAATAGTTAATATCATTAATTAATGTTAACATTAGGTACCTATTAATATTCGCCTACATCATTAAAAAAAAGAGAATATTGAGGATCACCAATTTAATTTTACTTTTATTGAAACTCGAATATAATAATAATTGTTTTATAATTAATAATAATTACAGTTTGTTTGTAACATTGTTCTAAAAATAAATTTGATTTGATTGTTTTTTTAAAACCGGGTATTGACCAGGCTTTAAGTACTTCTGACAAGGAATTGTAAAGTGTGGCAATTTTATATAATATAGAGGATTTTTTATAGAACTCAAGTCGATGTTTGGGAATTGAGATATTATTATTTTTCCGGATGTTGCAATAATGAATTTGTCTGCGGAAAATAATTTTATTAAAAAAATAAGGTGGTTTTTTAAACATTATAATTTTGTGAAAAAGACACAAAGCATAAAAACGGATGGGTGACACACTTTGAAGGATATTTTGTTTCTTCGTCTTACGCTACAAATTAATCTTAAACAAGAATTTTGAACCGCTTGTATTCTGCGCATCAATACAGGGGCCATAGATTGAGTTTTCAAAATTAAATCTTGAGAGAACAAGGCTTTCACATAAAATTTTCTTAACCTTAAAATTCAAAAACTGCCTGATGTGAAAGATTGTTGATAGATTATGGTAAGCTGATCTAATTCTAGGGTTAATATGAGATTTAAATCTAAGCTTGCTGTCGACGGTTTTTAGTAGCTGAGATATTGATGGAGAATTGGTTTTCACTAATTTTAGATCTATTCTAACGTGTTCCAAAAATGAAAAGATTGGTATTTTTTGTATTGATTTTTAACCAGTGACCTCTTTTCAATATTAATTTGGAATGAGAGTTCTTTGGTAAAAAATTCTATACTTTATAAAATAAACTATATTTTTAATCTATGAAACCAAAACCATTTATTCATTAATAATTTGTTTAAAAAAGTTCCAAACTTATTACACCCTGAATAATAAGTATAGCAAATTGATTCAAAAATTCCCGGTTTTCCCTGACAAAAGCTTTGATTTATTCCTGATACTTTCCAAGTAAAAAATAATGAAGTATCGTTCAAAAAGTATTCCTAAAGTATACACCTATTCTTATTTAATTTTTTGTTGCTATCTATGTATTATTATTTAGGTTTTGATAATTTGATGGATTGCTTGGATATTTCAGATAACTTTAACTTTAGTATAAAATCCACATTTAAAACTTTTTTATAAAGGGGGGGGCGGTTTAGTAGATCTTGGGTGGGATTAGCGTGAAAGAAAACAATATACAGGGTGGATTCTTTAAATGGAACGGTTCTTCTAGCGGCTTTAGGGAAGAGGTTTCGAGAAAAAGGTAAAAGCGAATCTTTAATGATTTTTTACGGACTTTCCGCCCATGATAAAAAAAAAATGGCACCTTTTTGGAAAGCTTGTTAAAAAAGAAATTTAACGCACTAGTTTTTTTGACATCAACCAATGTGTCAAAAATTTTTAAAAACTTATTTTTTTGTCAATTGTTTTAGCTTCAAAAGAAACTGCATATTTCTCTATTTACTAAGCGAAATGAAGAAAATACCAGACAAGGACATTATTGATGGCCCATTTGGGGCCCTCACTGAAGGCCCAGGGCCTACCAACATTTTTTTAATAAGGAGGTACCACTTGTGGCACCTTTTTGGAAAGCTTGTTAAAAAGAAATTCAATTAAATAAATTTTTTGGACATCTGTCAACCCATCTGTTAAAAATTTTAAAAAACTTTTTTTTTGTCAATTTTTATAGCTTCAAAATGAACTACATATTTCTTTATTTACTAAGTGGCATAAAGAAACTACCACACAAGGATATTATTGGCGCCCCATTTGGGAGTGCTGCCTGATTACCTTTTTTTAAATTGACTAGATATTAGACAAAAGGGAGAAAGATTCAAAGCAAACCTCGAATTTCTTTTTCACTCAACCATCCTCAACGACAAAAAATAGGGGTTTTAAAATTTTTAACACATGGGTTGACAGGCCTTCGTTATTCCTGAAGCGAAAACCATTGACAAAAAAAATAAGTTTTTTTGAAATTCCGAAAAGTCCGTAAAAAATCATTAAAGATTCGCTTTTAGCTTTTTTAAAACCTCTTCCCTGAAGCCGGTAGAAGCACCGTTCCATTTAAAGAATACCCTGTATATTTAAAAGGAAGGACTCGAATGCTTGGACGAATCTAGTCTCAATTCTAGATAGATTTGTTGCTAAAATCATGATTTTCAGAAAATTAAACTAATAATGCCATTTTTGATATGTTGTTGTCAAAAATTGCTTAAATCATAGTTATAGCTTCGCAGAAAAAAATTTTTGATGTTTAAGCCAATGTTTCTTTCAAGTTTTTTGTTACATATTTGAAAAATAGTAGGTTAAGTTAGCTGACCCTGCCAAAAATATCACATAAAATTTAGTCAAAAAATTTAACGAGATTTTACAATTCTTATCAGTTTTTACATATTTTTTAAGCGGTTTTTCAATTCTAGAGGCGAAGGCGAAGCAATTTATACTAGAAATGTCAATTTTAGACTAAGGACAGACCCATAGGTTTTTTCCTGACGTGACATTTTACATTTTTTTTTTAATTCCCTGGCATTTCCCTGGTATTTGGGATCTGCTCCAAATTTCCTGACATTTCCTAACATTTCCCGGTTTTCCAGTGCTGTACTAACCCTATTATTTAAAATCCAAATTTTTATTTTTTTCCTTTGCTTCTTCTACTTTTAAGTTTTTTTTTTGTTTATGGACAAAATTTATTTATAATACATAATATTTTTCATACCAAATAAAAGTACATAAAAAAGTTGAAATAAACTAATCTATAAAAAAAACTTCATTAATTAATTTCTTGTGGTAATAGACTAGACGAGATATAATTTATGATGTGCAAGCCACAAACAGGTTTATAAAAAGCTAATATCTATACTGCCTGGTTTAAAATGGTTTCTAAATAAAAACGTCAAACATACCCATATTGGTACAATTTTCTCGTTATAGCCATACAAGTGGGGTCCCATTCTAAACACTTTCTTTTCGTTGGTGTCATAGTAGCTATTGCCGATAACCCCGTGGACTTCAGGATAGACCCCAGTTGCCATACTATGATGATTCGGAAAGGTTTTCGTTGGAAATACATTGATAAGGTAGTCAGAGTGGGTGCCTTTGTTGCGGAAAAGTTCCATATTGGGCAGGGCTTCAGTGTCGAAGAAATTGTATCTATGGTAAAAAAATATCATCTGACCTATTTACACACCCTGGTTCACAAAATTCAAAGCTCTCTCTTTAAAAGGATCGACTCACCTGGGCTGCCTGATTTTTAAATCTTGCTATGATTTTCTACTAAAACTATTTAAAATACTATTTGCCAACAACTTGTTTGAAACGATTGCTAAAGCTTACTCAAATAGATGTTAAACATAATAGGGCTCAACTAAAAAGCGAGTTTATTTACATTGGCTTTGAAGAGGTCTGGAATAATCAAGATTATCAGGAACTAAAGCGGCGACAGTCACATATTTTCAAGGCGTAGAAAAATAAATGATTCAAATCAGACAGTGCCAATGCACTGTAACTGCATCAAACTACACTAATTTTCCCCTCGTCCTGTTGGATATCTGACATTAATAGTGCGGTTAAAAACGATTTCCAGTTTTACTGGCAGAAAACTTCTAGGGCAAAGAATTTCGTACACAGCACTCTGGCGCATTTTTAATGATAGTTAAAATCAATCACCCTCCTGGATCCAGAGGCGCAGGCAAAAGATCATTTTTAGAAAATTAAAAATTAGCATGACATGCTCCAATGTACATCATTCGTGTGTCAACATTTAACATCCTACAAAGTTCTTTTATAGCTCAATCGAAAGCCAAGAAATCTATCTACTCGTCGATGTAAGAAAAATGTTTGTGGGACTTAGCTGAGTATTTCTTCCGCAGGTCAAAATAAAAAATTGAGAAAAAAAATTATTGTCACTTTTTTTTACATATTTTTAATTAAAAATTTGTTATGCCTTGCGTATTTGTACGATTCTGAGTTTGAATATTTAAGAAATATCTAGAACGTTTTTTGAATCCTATAAAACCACAATTTTAGTTCAGGCCCGCCCCATAAAGCTTAAATAATTTTTTGAAATTCAATCTTGGCCGTTTTTTAAGGAGATTTCGATTTTGGTAGTTGACAATTTCCATGATAGTTCGTAGAAAGCCGCACACCGTAGAATAATTTTTATTTTATGATATTCAGCAGAAACCAACCTTTCCAAAAAGTCTAAATTGAGTCATAGTCATGATCGATTTTGAAGAGCGTTTATCAAAAATCATGGAACAGTGAAAATACTAAAAAGTGTCCCTTTTGAAAGTCATCCATTTTTCACTCTTTTGCATATTGCGTGCGATGCTTTAAACTTTTTTTCGGAAATAGCATTAGCTTAGCAGCTATGTCTCTGTCAAATATCGGTAATTTAAAAAAAGCCCTTTAATGTGGTATCTAAAACATGTTTTTTTACTTCGGAATGATTGCATAAAAAAATTTTCATTTGAAATTAAAAAAAAATATTGCATTTTTTTTCTAAAACTTTATAAAAAAAAAAGTCTCCATTTTTGTATGGGAATTGTAAAAATTTATTTTGAAGTGAATATATGATGGTCCTAGCTATTCGCCGATATCAAAAAAATGCAAATCCTTGTTTTTAAAATTTTTCTTTAGACTGATCTCAAAATGTATGGCGTTTTTAATTTTTGATTGTTATGTATTCACTTTTGTAATTTTGTTTTTGTTACATTATCTATATGATTTTAGAGATTTTTTTACAAATGTATATTAGGATGTATGCTACTTAAATTAAAATAAATTGATTGATATTTTTGTTTTTTTTAAATTAAAATACTACCCTCGATTAATATAGGTAGATTATGATCTATTGATAATATATTTTCTTACATATTCTTACTTATATATGAAGAGTCCATGGGAGAAAGGCGAAATGTCCATCCGACATTGTTTTGAGAAAATTCCACTTTTTGCATGGACCCTAGCCCTTTTTTCACCATACAGGATATTTTCAAATCACATTTACGCTGTCATGCTTCGCGTTTCTTCCGTTTTTTAATTCGGCATATAAATGTACTACTAATAGCAGACTTGTTGCCGTGTTTAACTCAAAACTGAAAAAATGTGACATTTTGCCTTTCTCCCATGGACTCTATGTTCTGTAATGACACTGCAATGTGTTTTCCTACCTAAACAGCTTTTTTGAAGTTTGCAAATCAAAACTTATTTAAGTAAAACTATGGATAATTTGAATTTGTCAACTATTTATTCTATACAGGGAACTAACTAAAACAACTACTCGGAGGGCAAATACCCCTACCGGCATTAAATTACAAAGTTAGTTCAAAGCTTTCGTTGGCAAAGAAATTAAAACAATTGTGTTATAGGTTAACATAAAAAACAATTTAAATATTTAATGTTAGGTAGTGATTCCCACTGCTAAGGGTGCTTTACCATATTACAGGATCAGCATACAAATTTTCATTTAAAATTCCCTCGAAAATTCCAAATCACATGTTACTTTTCCAAAAATTTTCACCTGTGGTGCCATTTATTTTGAATATGTCCAACATTACTTTTCTCAGGGCTTTTCAATACATTGTTTCCTTCGGAAATTTTGAAAAAGGAGAGGAGAAGAGGAGAAGGTAGTACTATAAAGTTCTTTTTAATTTGGCTCAAATTTTTTTGTTTTTTACATCTAGTAGGCTTACTTAAGAAACAAAATTTAAGTATTATCTACCCATAACTAGGTGTAAACCAACCTGATGAGATGTAAACAGTGGATCAGGTGATCCCAGCAATAAAATTTGCTATTATCATTAGAGTAAAGGAAAATTTTCCTTTAATCAATGGCATTATATAAGGCAGTATCACATGATTCACATCACACAGATTTTCAAACAAACTTGAGCAAGTATTGAGAACCCATGTATTGCCCACATAATCCTAGAGGTATTACCAGCCAAAAATATACAACTATTACCCTGAGTAAAAAGATCCTTGGCAACAACCAAGTTTGCATTGATGGACTTGTGGCAGGTTTACCCAACTCATTATTATGCTAAAGCATAAATATAGTGCTAATTCTGTTTGTCTGCCTCTTTATTTTAATAAGGAAGAGAAAGTTCAATTTTTGTATGTTCCTTGTGGCGTATTTTAATAATTAAAATTAAATTAATAAAAATAAATATATAAACAGAATTAGCGCTAAATTTATTTTAGGGAGTGTCTAAAGAGCCAACAATTCGGCTGAATAGTCGTAAGACTAAAGAGCTGACAGTACTTATTTATTATGGGTTTTTCATATTTTCGTTTTGTTTTAATTTTTTTTTTAACTAAATTAACCCAACCTAATCAAAACAGACTCAAACCTTGACTTAAACCAACTTATTAAAAGCCAAAACAACCCAAAAAAACACACAGGTTTACCCAACTCATTATTATGCTAAAGCATAAATATAGTGCTAATTCTGTTTGTCTGTCTCTTTATTTTAATAAGGAAGACAAAGTTCAATTTTTGTATGTACCTTGTGGCATATTTTAATAATTAAATTAAATTAATAAAAATAAATATATAAACAGAATTAGCGCTAAATTTATTTTAGGGAGTGTCTAAAGAGCCAACAATTCGGCTGAATAGTCGTAAGGCTAAAGAGCTGACAGTAGTTATTTATTATGGGTTTTTCATATTTTCGTTTTGTTTTTAATTTTTTTTAACTAAATTAACCCAACCTTACCTAAACACACTTAAATCCACTAAATTAACCCAGCTAAAACAACCCAAAAAAACACACTACAACCCCTACATCTTTTTTTGGCATAAAGAAAAATGGAGGCGGCACCTTCTAGGACCCCTAAAGGACCCTAAATCCTTGTCTGTCGTTTTTTTTTAAAGGAATGTCTAAAGAACCGGCAATTCGGCTAAATAGCCATGAGGCTAAAGAGCCGGCAATAATTATTTATTGTGTTTTTCATATTTTAATTTTTTTAAACTAAATTAACCCAACCTAACCTAAGCAGACTCAAACCAACTTATTAAAAGCCAAAACAACCCAAAAAAACACATTTTAAACTAAATTAACCTAACCTAACCTAAACAGACTCAAACCAACTTAATTAACCCAACCTAACCTAAACAGACTCAAACCAACTTATTCAAAGCCAAAAAAACCCAAAAAAACACACTACAACCCCTACATCTTTTTTTGGCTTGTTTAGGTTAAGGTTGGGTTAATTTAGTTTAAAGTATTTTTGGTAATTATGCAGTATACAGTTTTCTGCCATTTTTGATTTTTTTTGAAAAATTCTTTATGGGGGCCTCTTCTAGGGTCCCTAGGACCCCAAATCCGTCTACGCCGGTTGGTTTTCTTTTTATTTTTATTGTTTTTTTTTTACTAAAACAACCCAAACCAACACAGTCCAACCCAACCTAATCCAAGCCAACCCAAAAAAAATAAAAAAACACATTACAACCCCCCCTGGGCACCCCATAAAGAATTTTTGGGGTTTTTTAAAAATAAAAAATGACAGAAAACCGTATACTGCATAATTACCGTATTTTTTTGGGGTTAGTTTAAATCTGTTTCCATTGGGTTGGGTTCATTTAGTTAAAAATATACTAAATAATTACTGTCGGGCCTTTAGACACTCCCTTTATTTTAAGGACACATATAAACTATAAATTGAGCTTAAAATAAACCATATGCGTGCTATGAATTAATTAGTCTATAAATGGGACCTTAACTTACCGAAAAGCGTCATAAGAAACAACGATCAATATCGGGTGTTCAGACACGGCATAAACATTTGAAATGAAGATGAAAAGTAACGTTAACTTGAGCAACATTTTATCGTGAATTTTGGTGCTTTATTTGGATGTATGGCTAGTAGGGGACCCCAACCACCACCTATGTTGATAATAGAAATATCATTTATGTTTATTGTTGGGACTTTAGCTTGAGGACCCTGACATTATTTTATATTGACAATCAGCTGATTTATTTTTGTCAAAACGAACAGTGGGCCAGCCAAAAACTGTACCGGCCGGAAAATTATTATAAGCTTCGTTTTTTTCACTACTTGGCAACGCTGCACGGTTGGGCTGTCTAGCCAACTTGCTACCTTCTCGGTTGTTTATTTGTCAAATTTATCACTCATTTAAAACGTCAAATATCACGTTTTCGTTCCGAAATTTTCCAAATCCTATTTCTGTAGTTTTCCTGTTATTTTCACTTAAAATTTGTCCCATTTTGATTGTGAATTTTTGTATTCATTTTAACATAATATTTATATTTGATTTTCCTTACATGTTTTTTACTCAAAAATAACCCCGCAAAGCCCGCAAATAGTGCGATGTCTGATGGGCCCACTGAGCAGATAAAGAAGTTTGTCTTCACCTCAAATTACAACTCCAAAGGCGAGTCTCACAAGAAATCGTTAGAGGTCTATATTCCTGAGGTACCTATTTTTTTTTGTAAATAAAAGTCAGCAGTAGTAATAAGTAAAATGTGGCTTGCCTCCTGGTACTTTCTTAAAAAATTCTTTAGTTTAAAAAAATATTCAATTAAATTTCCCAGTAAAATGAAGGGATTAACCAGCACCAATGCACCATTCTTAAATTTATTGATTAATTTTATATCTCATATCTTTTTCCAACATTACGGTAGAAAAAGACAGAGATGAAAATGTAAGCACTAAATTTAAGAATTGTGTGTTAAGTTGCTGCATAAACCCGCCCCAACTCCTAAACAGTAAATAAACTTACTGATAATAAATATTATAAAAGCTTATAAATTATGTAACAAACACAAAAATATTCTATTAATTACTTATATTATGGCAGGTTTACCCAACTTTTAAAATTTTGTTTTTTTTTTTGAAAAGTTTTATTGAACCAAGAAATTTACAAAAAATTTATACAGGTTCTTACAATAATAATAATTAAATCAATTAATCTACTAAAATTTAAATATGAAAAAGAAGAAGTATGGTTTGCGCCTAACATTCTGATACATATAGGTAATTTTTATATTTTTAAATAGGATTTTAAAATTTAAATTTTATTTTAAGGTACATGCTTAAACATCCTAATATCACAAGTACAATAAGGAAAATACATTAGTGTTAAAAACTAGAGTGAGAGAGAGGAATGTCACATCAGTTTTACATATTGTTTAATTCTATTTTTAAATGTTTTACCCTGTAGACTTTTTATCTCATTGGGCAGTTTATTATAAAATGATACTCCAGAATGGAGAATAGAATTTTTGCCATAATTTGAAAAAAATCTGATTGGTTGAATATTATTATGCATTCTAGTTCTATAATTATGTATTTCATTTCTAAATGTAACAACTATATTGGTATGTCTGGTTTTATTAATAGATCTATGATATTGATAATTCATAACTTTAATTCATAGTGGATAAGCACAATCTTAGAGTTAATACATAATATTTTAACAGCACTTGTTTAACCAATGGTTCATAAGCCAAATGCATTAGAATAAACTTTGACAATTGACATACCAAATTAACTGAGAAATTAACATATGTCAAAAAGAAAGAACAAACAAAAATTGTTTTTTCTTCCTAAATTTCTGTTTTCTATGGGGTCCCTTAGTTTGTACAAAAACACATTTTACAAAGCATATTTAACACAAATGTACATTGCACAAACAATACTTTCCGTAAATCGTAATTTTTGAAGAAAAAGTAAGCATAGATAGAAGTTTATTAAAAATAAAAAAAAAATATATCTTTATCAAAAATCATTGAACTTAATTTAATTTTGACTGTATTGGTAACTCAAGAATGATTGTTACTATTTTTAAAGGGGATATCTCAGTTTACTTTTCTGGGGTTGTCAAAAATAAAATTCATCTCTCATGGAGTTAAGAAAAAGAGGGTAAGAAAATAATAATTCATGGTGCTTATTTTTCTTCATTTAATTATTGACTGTGAAACGTAAAAAGGGTACTACAGAATAGGTCAAGTGTTATGCAAAAATTAACCAAAAGGCAACAACAACAAGGGTCAATAGTTTTTAAACAAAATTTGAATTTTTACAAATTTATTCTGGTTTTTTAAGATTTGCTTTTATTTATTATTATTATTATTATTTTATTATTTATCATCTTCGAATATGCCTCGGAATATACTTACTTATCTTATTTAATTAATAAACAAAGTTTAAAAAATACATAAAAATAAATAAATAAAAATGGGTAAAGATTTTCAGATTTTTTGCCCAAGCTTATGTACAAACTTGTTCATTCTGTGAGAATTATCCTTTAAATTTTTGGTAAATTATTTTTGTATGTTATTCATTATTTTATATTGTTCAATTTTCAGTAGGAAATTAAGATCATGTAGTTCAAAATTTGTAATATATTTCATATGTTTCCATGGAAGAAAAGTTGGTCACACCATGTGACATGTTATGTGGTGTGATCTGTAATTTTCAAAGTTAATAGATTCAGATATACACAACACTTTAGGATCATAAAATTTATTTATATAATGATTTAGATAAATTAAAAACTCAAAAATTTAAATCCTAAAAAAAATACATCAATATAAGTTTTTTGTCTTCATCACTGGTGTGATCACATGCAAATTTTGGTGGTTTTAAAACAGTATTAATGTTTTGAACGAGATAAATGTCACATGTGTTTTTATATATATAAGGAGTAAATGGTAAGATATTTACTTTCAAAAATGTGATTTAAGTATGAAAAGTAGGCATTTTAGTAACTTTTTTATTTTTTTGTTATTTAGACATTTTGCTAAATATGTCACTGGTGTGATCCTTCAGAATATTTTATTGATAACACCTGTGAAATTTTTCGCTTGTAATTAAAAAAAAAACAATAATTAAAAAAAAAAATGGCAAAAACTAGAAAGTCTTTGGTAAAAGCACCAGAAATGAGAAAGGAAATAGAGAAAAGAGAGAAAAGAAGAAATCAAGTAAGGGCCTATTATATATATAGAGACATATTATATTTACTTAAAAAGTGGTAATTATTTTTGTTTTTTAAAAACTATTACACCAAACGTTACCATTTTTCAAGAACAACTGAGTTACAAAGATTCTTGATTTTGGTAAAATAGGTATAACTGGTGTTAGCTTGCTATCACCTGTGTTAGCAGATGAATTCACAAACTCAAAAACTAGTGAATTGTTATCTCGGCCATATAGCACATTTTAGTCCTACCAACTAGAGCAACATTTAATAATTCCCAAAATTCAAAAAACAATAATTGTTTTTTTTTAAATTACCACTTGAAATGTTACCTTTTTCAAGAACGACCCATTTTTGAAAGTGTTATGTGTCAGTTTTTTATATTTTGGCGTTTCCTATGTTAGAAAAATCATTATAAATTTGTCAAAACTAGAAACAATTTTGTCCTTCGGCAAAAGCCGAATAAGAAATTAAAGAAAAATATGCAAGAGGAATTTGATGGTGAGTCGGTGGCCACTAGAGGCCCTGTATACGATTTTTGACAGTTATTGTTTTACCAGAGGTGAGCAACTGGATTTGACAGTTGCTAGGGAAATGTTTGAAATTGTGTGTTAGCAATGATAGTTGGCAACCCCTGACAATAAATAACTTTGTCACTGTCATATTTTTGATTAAGAAACGACAGGTTTAAGAATTTAGAATAGCACGCAGCAGCTTATGCTGACAGATGTCAAATTTTTGATTTGTTAATTTATGGTGAACTGTGCAAATTTTTGGGAGGACAGGCTCTGATTTTGAAGATGCCTTGTAAATAGAACTTTACTTTCGGTCGGTGATGGGCTCACAGTTGGTCTAGAGAGGAATTTTAAGAAAAAAAATATCTTTGCAATATAGACTTTTGTTTTCGAAACATCGCCAACTACCATTTATCATAAAAAGTAAAATCCCTTAGCCATATTCTGAAAACTTTAAATAGCAACTTCCTATTTTGACTTCATATTTGAATTCTCGCTGAAATTCTCATTCCAATGGTACCCCATATCATAAGGTTTACTTTACTAGTTTTCGAGGTATTGGCTTTCAAAATGTCAAAAATGCAATTTTCAAAAGCCCATATCTTAGAAACTAAAGAAATATCTCTATTGTGTTTGATATCGATTTTAAGTGTTTTTTAAGAGGAATTCAAAAATGACAATAAATTGACGATTTGAACTTGTACTTCTTATTTATTGAATGATAACATTAAAATCACTGGAAATCAATAAACTGTAAATAGAAATGTGCCATCGCCAAACTGCTGCCTTTTTTAAATTTCTTTTAAAAAAATCTATATTTTAAAGATGGTATATTTATTTTTTCAAAACCAGTCTCTAGACCAACTGTGGGTTATCCAAATAAAAAATTTGACACATGTCAGTTTAAGCTGACAGGTGTCAAGTTTTGTGCTATTCTAAATGGCTCTTAAAAAATGGAATTTAGCTGTATCAAAAACTGTAAAAATACGTGCCTCGACGAATTTGTATTGTTCCTTTGTCCAACGGAGAAAGAAAAATAGCCGAATTTGCGAGGTAAGTGAGTTACAAGCAGTAGGAACAAACATACGCATTTAGCATGTACTTCGTTAATAAATAACACATTATGTTTCCATGTTTTATTGTAAGAAAAAGAGTAACAAAAATATAGATCATAGGAGTCTTTATATTTTACCTATTATTTACATTTTTAATATCTACTGTTTGTTTTTGTCTTTTTTTGTCAAAGCTTGACATATTTTATTAACCGTAAAAAAAATCAATCTTTCAAAAACTGTCTGGGGAAATTATAAAAAGAGACAATAAAACATCAGTCCATTTCATAAAATCTGTTTTACATGCAAATATGAAAAAAACTAGGAAGAGGGCAATATGAGTTGCCCACCTCTGTCAAAAAAACAACTGTCAAATGTATAGAGGGCATCTAGTGGCCACTACCCGAGTAGTCCAGATTCTGAAAGGGATCCAGATTGTGGTAGATGAACATAATCAGAATCTAAGCAAAATGCACATAAAGAAGTATTTAATGATAATGACAAAAATCATGTGAATGCCTCTGAAGCAAGCCAGTATACTCAGACCAAAAAAAATCAACGGAACAAGCAATACTTGGTTCATTGGACTACATTACAAAGGAGCTAGACAAAGGTAACAAAATAGCATCATTGTACTTCGACCTATCGAAAGCCTTTGACACAATAGATTATAAAATACTATGTGGCTATCTGGAATTGTGTGGCATCAGAGGGATTGCACTTGACCTGCACATGTCCTACATGGACCACCGAAAACAAATCATCTCCATTTGCAGAGATGGTGAGGAATATTTCTCAGATTGGGGCAACATCAGTACTGGTGTTGCCCAGGGGTCAATTTTAGGCCCTATCCTATTCCTCATACATGTCAACTTGTTACCTGAAGCCACCAATCCTCTTCATCCCTGCAAAGGTATGCCTGCCCAGTTCGCTGACGACTATTCTTATGTGGTAGTTAGTGAATCAATCCAGACTTTCTCAAAAGGATGTTCGGAGGTTGCCAATCTCATATCTCAATGGTGTAGTGATAACTCGCTTATTTTGAACCAAGACAAAATCGGACTAGTAACTTTCAGCAAACGAAAAAATACTTCATCATCTCTTTATGTCCAACTGGAACAAAAAAAAACTATCCCTACAAGCAGTTCCATCAAATTCTTAGGTGTTCAATTAGATGATATATTAAGCTGGGAACAGCATACAGCAAACACTTCTAAAATCTAAAATTTAGAGTACTTGTGCTCTATTTCGTAGACTGTGGGACGTTATTAGCCTGGAATGCTTAAAAATTTATTATTTTTCTGTTATACAAACTAGAATATTATATGGCATTCTGTTCTGGGGCTCCTCACCATATGCAATGAATATTTTTATTGCTAAAAAGCGACTATTAAGATACATGCTAGGATTAAGTCCGCAAACATCCTGCAGACCACATTTTAAAAAGTTAAGTAACCTCACTGTACCATCTTTATATTTTGTGTCCCTAGTAATGTTTATTAGAAATAATCCTGATGTTTTCCCTATAAATCAAAATAACCATTCTGAGGATATGACTCTAAGAACCAGGCAGGCATCAGAATTGGCTATACCTTATCACTCCTCTACCCTCTTTGAGAAAGGTGCCTTCTATCGGGTTATCAAAGCATACAGATCCAATGCAAATTAAAAGTATTCAAAACATTCCAAATTTTAAAAAAGCAGTTAAGGGATATGCCCTTGACAATTGGTTTTATACTTTCCAATTCACTCAAGTAGTTAATAATAGTAATCAATGTATTTTAATATTTAGTTTAAGGATATTCTTTGTATTTTTTTCAAATTTAAAATATTTGATGTTGCTAGGTTTTACACATTGTAAAGTATTGTGAGCAATAAACTAAGTAAGTGAGGTTTAGGCAGTCGCAGGGACTGTGAACGGGTAAGATTTGTGACACGTATAACAGTAGTTACCCCCTCAGATTTTTCTTTCTAGGTTTTAAGTATTGTTGAAAACTTTTAGTTATTTCTTATTCTTTCTAGAGGTGAAGGCTAACTTACTGTAATGTGGGCATCATACCTTACAAAAAGTAGCAATGGCATAAGTTTTTAGAAATTAGGGATATTTTGGAACGCTTCAAATTTTGACAACTTTGACAGCCGCTGTGGTAGTGTTTAACAACCACTACCTCGCATCGATTTTACCAGAGTTCACGTGAAAAAAGAAAGATTGGGCTTAATTTTATAAAATAAGTGTTTTATGTGTTGAAACGTGGTAATATTTTATTATTTTTAAAATTAATTGCGCCAAAATTCTTTAAAATTAAATAGAAAAATAACCACAACCACAACAAAATGGATTCGTAGCTTACGGCAGTGGCAGTGGTTAATTACCACAACGGAATGACGTTTAGCTATTGCGCTGACGCAGTAATTACCACAACCACTACGAAGTGTCAAATAAGCGTTCCAAAATATCCCTATTAATCCTAGTCTACTAACCAGTGTCACCACTTCTTGCTGATATGTATGTGCTTTTTAACCTGCCATTACTAATACTTAATTTTTTTTACTTCTTACCACAAACCTTTTTTTATTCCCACAGCTTCTCCAAGCCAGTTACTCTTTTTACACTTGGCCCTCAGCCCCAGTGCTTGCCTGGTTCCTCTGGGAAAACCGCGAGCAACTCGTAAACAAACACGTGCTAGAAATAGGCTGTGGAACTGCTTTACCTGGCATTGTGGCGGCCAAGTGTGGTGCCTACGTTACATTATCTGACAGTGCCACTTTACCCAAGTCATTAGCACACACCAAAAGGAGTTGTCAAGTTAACAATTTGGTTCTGAACCGCGATATTAAGGTTGTCGGCCTTACTTGGGGGTTATTTTTGAGTAACTTCGACACTGTTGGTCCCATTGATTTAATATTGGGTTCTGATTGTTTTTTCGAACCAGCATCCTTTGAAGATATTCTAGTAACTGTAGCGTACCTCTTGGAAAACAATTACGGAGCCAAGTTTATTTGTACCTATCAAGAAAGGAGTTCCGATTGGTCCATAGAGCACCTGCTAGGAAAGTGGAATTTGCAGTGTAAGGTAAAGTAAATGTTATAAACAAATTTACTCACAACCAATTCTGGACTATGCCCACACAGAATTGAGTAAGAATCTTCAATTTGTTATTCTGTATTAAGTTTTTTTAAAGTGAAAAACTTGTAAAGAAGTAAAATTTGTGTAGGGGTACATAGGTCAATTTTGCAGTTTTTTAAGTATTACTCAGGATCCGCTAAACCTAGAACAGAATTAGTGCCCATTCTAAAAACGTCTCAAAAGTGCGCCTTTTTAAATGATAATAACTTAGCAAGAAACTCTCCGATTTTAATAATATTAAGTTTTTAGATAGCCCAGACATAAAAATTTATAGATTAGATGTGAAATTTGACTTTTCTAGAAAACCCAAGATCTATTTTTTTAAAAATTTTCTGTGCGCCACTGTATTAACTCTCAAACATCGGTTACAAAGCCACATTCTTTCCAAGCATATCTATGTAATATTTCAAAAATTTCACCAAGAATTAAGGTAGTTTAAATTGTTTAAATAGACCAGAGTTTGCCTGCAAAATCAAGCATTATTATCATAAGTGCCTCAAACAATCTACTTGTTTGGATGACAATAAATTTTCCAAAAATGTACCAATTTTGATAAATTTATACTTTTTGAAAACAATAGTCCCCAAATTCCAAGATGGCGGACTTATTTAAAAAATAGGCATTTTTAACCTCCCTAGGAAAAACTTTTTGTCTCCTTCCAAGCCTTTTAATGCAACACTTAAAAAATTTGATTATGAATTAAAGCAGTTTTAATGTTTAAATAGACCAGACTTTGCCTCTGTTTGTCTTTAATCAAGAAGATTTTTGCAGAGAAACCGAGGCAAATTTTGGTCTATTTGAACATTTAAAACTATCTTATAAGTGTTACATTGAAATACTTAAAAGGATGTGTACAATGTTGTAAAGTACAGTGTAGTACATAAGGTGTTTTCTAGGGGGGGGGGCAATAATGCCTATTTTTAAACACAGGACCGACATCTTGAATTTTAAGTAAATTTTACCCGTCCTATAAATTCTGAAACCTGTACTTTTCAAAAAGGCTAAGTTTATCAAAATTGGTCAATTGGTCAAGATATTGTTATTCATACAAGTAGATTTTTTTCTTAATAAGCTTGATTTTGCAGGAAAACTATAGACTAGGGGTGGTTCGGGTAATGTGTTGGAGAAAAGGACTCACCAGTTTCTTGCTGTTTCCGTCGTTTCGTAATTATCACATGTCACAATCCATATTTTTCGTTTAATTTTAATTAGAGCCGTCGCCCACTGTTATCAACGCGCAGGTTTTCGTCGCCCGTACTTTCTGTGCACTGTCCTTTCTATTCTTCTCTGTTTAGGAATGTATAAGAATATCAGGGAATATCAGCCCAGTACAAATATAATAAAATGCCTTATTTTGGCTGACTTAAACATAATTAATAAATGTTACAAATAAAGTAAAATTCAACGTGTACGAAACACAACTCATACTTCCTTATTTCTTGGCCGAATTTTTAAAATGTTACATCGATGTGCTTGGAAAGAATCTGGCTTTGTTATTAATTAAAATTAAATAAAAGTTAATTAGTACGTCCATAGATAGGTTTACCTAAAAGTGTTGGGTGCAATGTTTACAAAATTGATTAAAAACTTACTGAAAGTTATTGGTCCTCCATGTCAAAAAGTCTTAAAAATAAAAGCATAATTACAGACAAAACCACGTATAACATAGGATAAAGGAAAACGGGCTTTCCGTTGATTAAACCATACTAATTTAAAATTTGTTTATATACCAACATCAAATCTTCTTTTGTTGATTAAATGAGAAAAAACAATTGATAAGATCTGCGACAGTGTACAAAACGTGAACATTCATTCATTCAACTTCAACCAGTAAGGGTAGTAAAAACTAGGGTGCTTAAGCGATCTTATAACACAACTTTAGACATTAAAAGTTAAAATAATAAAAATAAAATATAAAAAGGAATTAGCTAAAAGTGACAAAAAAGGGGGTCGCAAACCTTAACCAAAAAAAAGTATATGGTTAATTCTACAGAAACTCTCATTATTGCTGTTACCGGTAAAAATTTAGACTAAAACAATTAATTTCTACTACTGTTATACTTTTTTGGGAAAGATATTGATTAGCTACGTTTAGTCTCTAAAAATATTTTGATTTTTATTGAATTGTAGTAAAAAATATCGTTTAAATATCATTCCTCTGGCATGTTATATCTGGAGATGCCTACATATATAGGCAGACTAGAAGAGGAAAATATTAATATACTTCATTTATCACTTTTTACTTTGTTTAAAAAACTCTGAATATCACTTAAAGCAAAATTTAAAATATTTTACTTTTAAACGTTCCCCCAGAAAAAAACGTAATCTCTGTTACCACCTTAAGCAGTCATTACTCTGGCTTGCTTGAAATACCTAAAATTTATGATCATAGGTGGCATTAGGTTTGTGAACTCTGTCAGCGATCCTCTTTCGAGACTGGGTCAGTAAATAAATATTTTCTAAACAAACAGCACGTGTTTTTTTTTGGGTTTTGTGTTAAAATTGTTAATGTCACACACAGGCGGACCATTCCTCTGGTAAGTGTATTTTGCTTGTTTATTTTTTTGCCGTATTCATTGTTTTATTTAAGTACGAAATTATGGTTTTATTTTTCTGTGAATGAATTTGTAGTTTAGGATTTATTGTATTTTCTTCTCCAAAAGGCATAAATTAACAAATCGTCATTCCTCTGGCGTCATTGCTCTGGCTGATTAAGATCCAGAGGACTGATGCCTAGCCCAGAGGAATGATTGGTTTTAAGTTTTTCCCAATTTTTTAGGTAAGAATGGCACTATCGCGAGAAGAAAATCTAAAGCGCAAACGGGAAGCTGAGAAAAGGAGATATGTGATAAAAAGTGACCCAGAAGGAAAAGAGAAGCTAAAAATAAAAGAGAAACAGCAGTATTTGAAAAAAAAAAGAAAAAAAAATGGTGCAGCCGATAAGTGAAATGAGTAAACGAGGTCAGCGAATGAAAAGAAAACAGTGGGCTATAAGTAAGCTGATAATTTTTTACGAGAAAACACGCCGTCCAATTCTCCCTACGCCTCTGCTGACGAAAATGAAATCAACCCAGTTGAAACGCCCCAAGTCTCTTCAGGAAGAAGGAGGGCCGCACGAAATAGAAAAGCCATAAATCGCAAATCTAGAAAAAAAGACGAAATTATTTTAAAATTAAAAAGTAAGCTTGCAGTTTATAAAACCAAATGGCACAGGCTTAAGATCAAAAGTGAGCGAAGTAAAACAAAGATGACCACACCAATAGAGGACGTTTCACCGGGTACAAGAGTAACTGAAATTTTGAAGGATACAGATCCTAGTACAATTAGAAAACGTCTCCTGTTTGGGGAAGTCATTTCTGATCAACTTAAAGATAACTACAAAATCATTAATAGTAACAAACAAAAACAGAAGTTTAAAAATGTATTAACAGGAAAAATTGTTAGGAAGTACCGTGTTACAAATGATATAAGAAAAATTGTAAAAGGCGGCCGGCTACAAATACCCAAGAGCAATCTTTACAAAAAACAATTTTTGGAGAATTCCAAGAAAAAAAATGCAATTCGGAAATTCCTGGAATCAGATTTAAATAGTAGACTTTGCCCTGGAAAAAAAGACTACTGTTCAAAAAATGGACAAATAAAACAAAAAAGATATCTTAGTGATACCTTGCAAAATTTACACAAAAAGTTTCAGGCTCGTCATCCAGATGCCAATGTTAGCTACTATTTTGCTGTAAAAATCGGCCTTTTTATATTGTTGCACGAAAAGCATCTGCAAGAGATACTTGCGGTTGTACCGTATGTTTCAATATTGTACTATTAATCCAATCTTTAACTCGACTCAGTGTTATTACGGCAACAAACTCGAATAAAGTAATTTTGTCTTTTTGTTGCAACGAAAAAACTGAAAAATGCTATTTGCGAGAATGCAATAATTGTAGCTCAATGGAAATATCATACAGTGAATTTAACCTTATGGAATACAGCTACTACTTTAAATGGACGACAGAAAAAAATACCTATGTTGATAAAACAACCCAGAAGGAAAAACAGGTTTTAAAAACAATAAAAAAGAAAGTTGGCTGCCAGGATTCTGATATTATAGCGGATTTCAAACAAAGCATCATACCATATCTAAAGCATAAAGGTAGATCTTTACATCAGTACAAGCAGCTTACTAAACTCAAAAAACACCTTCCCGTTACCGATGCGGTTGTACACATGGATTTTAGTGAGAACTACAACATGAAATATGCAGAAGAGATACAAGCATTTCACTTCGGAGGTTCCAGAAAACAAACATCTATGCATACTGTTGTGATATACACAAAACAAGGTGAGGTGAAACAAGAATGCTTTTGCACTCTATCGGAATCGCTTTTGCATAATGTTCCAGCTATTTGGGCGTATTTAAACCCAATAATACAATTCATAACAAACTCCTATCCTACAGTTGATACACTTCACTTCCCCGGCGACTCAATACAGAAATAAAACAATGCTTCCAAAATTGCAACCAAAAATTAAAAATTTTACTTGGAACTATTTAGAAGCCGGCCATGGAAAGGGAGCACCTGATGGGATAGGCGGAGTTACTAAAAGAACATTAGATAGAATGGTTGCTCAAGGATCAGATATTGTCGAAATAGAAGCTATGTTAAATAGCCTGTCTAACCACATTCAGAATGTTACTTACTATAAAATTGATGCAGACAAAATTGATGAAATGTCCCAAAAAGTCAACAATGTTTTGCTACACACTTTTAGAGGAACAATGAGAGTACACCAAATAAAAAAGGAGGCCTGCAAAAGACATAGCATCAAATTAAGCTTTTACGAACTTAGCACTTTCTTAAGCGAAAATAAAAAATACTTTATCGGTTTCCTTGAATTCGAAAAAAGTGAGCATAATATGTATAAATTATCTAGTGACACGTCTAGCGATGATGGCATTCCCTTAAGCAGATATAGCAGCGGTCCCACCAAAGCTCAAAATAAGCTTCATTATGAAGACGTTTATTCTGACGAAGACCAACAAGCTGCTTGCTCAAACGTGAAAAGTGACACCTATGAGCTATGCCCTGGGAATATTAAAACCGGTGTTAGTTTACTGATAAACTTAAAAACGAAAAAGGTCCAGTGTCGTTACGCGGCCCTAGCTCAAACCGATTTAGAAGAAGATGGAGAAGTAAAAGTTATGTATCTGAGAGTTTGCGAGTTTGACAATAACCAGGCTTTTAGAGCAGATGAGAAGGATGTTTCTCACGTAAATTATCAAGATATAATAAAAATATTACCGCCTCCAAAATAGTTAGGCGTGGCTACAAAATGTTTTATAAATTTGGAAACGTTATTGATGTCTTTGAACAAAACTAAAGTTCTAACTATTTCAGTTTTTTTACCTTACTTTATTCTATTTTGTTTTAGTATTAGTTTTAAGCAAATTTTTATTCTAGTTACTGTTTCTTATATGACTAAGGTGCATTTTTCTTTGACATTCTGAATAAAATGATCATTCCTCTGCTGGCCTCGTCATTCCTCTGGATATAGTTTAAAAAAAAAACAGTGCAAATATGCTCAAAAACCAACTGAACTGTATGATCTTAAGCTTTGCAAGGTTGGTTGTATTCAAAAATTAAAAGTTTAACAAAAAAACTATTTTCAAATTATTGTTGTAAAAATGATAGTTTCTGTATTATTACCCATATATACATTAAATTAAAAAAAAAATATAAAAATGTCGCTGTTATGATTTTTCGAGTGATTTTTTTGAATAATACCCCTGTTGGTCATCTTTAATCCAAGGTGGCGGAGGCAGCAATCATCCTTCTGAAGAAAACTTTTTACAAACTAATACAGGGGTAAACTAAGATCTGTCAAAAATTCAGCTTTATCCAGAAAAATTTTAGTAAATTTGCTAATGGTCTTGAGCTACATGTGTTTCTAGCCCCTTGAAAAAGTTAATACTATTTTTACGTGTTTCTAGCATCTTGAAGAAACTTACTCACTTTCTCAATAGCCAGTTACCAGCAAGTTAAGCTCGGGTTATATATCTCAGGTGTTTGTTAGGTTAACCTTAAGGTAAACTTACCCTCACCTTGAAGCGATGGTTACCCTCGAGTTAATTTAAGCACGCAATTAAAATATTTTTGAGTTAACGCTAACGCTATGGGGAAACCGGCCCTTAGTTGGTATTATAGATTTTGTTGAAGTGGTAACAAGTTACCTACCCCCTTAGTGGTGCAAAAACCGGTTTTTGTCGTTTATTTCAATAAAAATTGACTGTAAAACTTTATAGTAATTTTAGATAGTTAAGTAGATACCTACCTATCTAATAAAAACGATCTTTTTCGAGATATCAGTGAGTTTTTGGTCAGCATACAAAAATAACAACCTTTGTGGTTAATGTTATTTGACAGGCCATCAAAAATAAAGTTATTTCGGTTTATTTTCCCACAAGGGCGTAGATACGGTTTTTACTTCGGGGGGGGGGGGCATATAAAAAAACTGGGTGGGGATCTGGTTTTGATCCTAGTTTGTTGGTAAAATCATGTCATAAATGTGCCGTAGGCATAAATTCTGTCCAAATATACTAATAACTTAAATTAAAATTGTAGCAAACAATGTGTCATAGCGCCTCAGCCAAATTTTTTTTTAAGAAGAAATTATGAAATATAAAAAAAACTAGATTATGATCTGGTACTAATCCTAAATTTGTTGCTAAAATAATGTCATTAATGCGCCGCATGCGAAAATTTTTACTTAATCAATCAATCAATCAATTGTTGTAGCGCCACTGGGAAAATTTGCTGTGAAACCGGAGATAAACTAAAATTCTAACATTCAACGACTTTATAGCGCCGCAAGCAAAATTTTTTTAAACAAGGTACAAATTTTAATTGTTTCGCGTTTTTGTGTAAATTATTTAAAAAAATATGGGTTGGATCAGCTACAAAGAGGAGAAATCGGGTTACAAGAAAAGTAAAACATCGAAAATGCGTATATATACGCATTTTCGTAGAATCTTCGCCCGGCGGTTTGGGGGGGGGGATTACCCTCTTGTGCTCCCCTTATCTTACTTACCCATAAAGCTATATATTCTGCATCTCCTCAAAAAGTAACCATTTTAAGTTTTCTTTTTGCAAAACTTGCCAAAAACACAAACCCTTTGACTTGGATTGACAAGTAGACCGATCGGATTAACTCATTTAGCGAGAAAAAAATAAAAAAATTTTAACAGCAATTTGATGCGTGGAAATGGTAAAGGGGCTTCTAATAAACGTTTTTAAAAAAAATGCGTCAGTGGATTTGGTGGGGGGAAAGTTGGAGAAAAATGGTATTATTGCAATTTCCGACAAAACTGAACATCATAGAGTAAAAACTTCAATACAAAAGTTGTGGACGGTGCAAAGGTCTACAAATTTTGTAAATGTCACTTTTTAACATAACCTCAAAATTTTAGAGAAAAATGCAAAAAATCGTAATATTTTTATTTTTCATTTTTCATTTCCCCAAAAAAAAATTGCATATACACGAAACTTGGTGAAAATATACCCCTCTGTGTCTTTAATGACTACAATCGTAGATAGAAAAAGTATTTTCTATGTACGCTACAATTTTTTTTTAGATAAAAACGTTTAACATTTTTTAGGATATGAATTTTTTTCTGTCCAAATCACTTTTTTTCAATCAAAAATTCCACTCAGGAAAATTCTCATAGTATTTTTCTACGTTGCTCATTTTTCTTACTTTGTCATATACTTTTTGGTGGGATAATAAAAAATTATAGTTACAGTTAAAAAACATGCTCAGAAATGCAAAAAACAAATAATTGCTTTTGCAACAATGAATTTTTCAGCAATTGTTGATAATTTCTTTCAATTAAAAAAAAATAACAACCGATTACACCATCTATTTCTACCGAAAAAATACAAAGTATTTAATTTAATACGTTTATATGCACCTTGAACCGGTTTTTATATCAGAACGGTTTTAAATAAAGTCGCTTTCTTCTTCATTAAAATCGTTTTCTAACAGCTCAATCCTCTTACCTTACAGTTTACCAAAAATTAAAACATATATATTGTTATATTAAAAAACCTTACATTGCATTTGTTTTAAACGCAAATAATTTTCCGGTTTAAAATAAAATTGATTTAGTATTTAAAATCGTTCTAATGATATGCCTCGGACAAACATTTTCAAACCGTCATTTGTTTAAAACTTTATTTTTCTTTATTTCTCTTTTTATTTCGATTAATAGTGTCACACATAAACAAAAATTGTTTGTCGTAGAATCGATTGGTGCACCTATTTTTTATTTTATTTTAACAATTAAATTTTATTTTATTAATATATTATTTGAAATTATTTTTTTTACCTTCTAAATAAATTTAAATCTACAATCCGTGTCTATATGAATATAATTTTTATGTAAAAAAAATTAAGAAATAAAATGAATAGGCCATTAGGCTATATGCATTAATAAATTATTTCAAATTTCGATTTTTGCTTTCAAAAGTATATTTTTCTAAATTTTTAAAATGGATATGCATATTACTGGCTTACGAAAAATCGTTAGTTTATTAAGCCGGAATTGCAAAAGCAATTGTCGTTTTCAATATTTATTTATTTTTTAATTTTAACGAGAATTTTCCTGAGTAGAATTTTTTGACATTACTCATATTTTGCTTTTCGTAAAAAAAAAACTTTTTTATTACCTTTTTTCCTTTTGTAAACTCTGTTTAAATCAGGATAATATGAGAAACGTATTTTTTCTATTTCTGTCGAAATAATGGACGGAAATAGCTCAAATTTTAGCTTCTTGTTGGAAATTAAAAATAAATTATTAGCCAGTAATATAAATATCCAGTGTAAAAATTTAGAAAAATATACTATTTTTGAAAACATAAAAATTACAATTTAGATTTAAATATAACTATAAGGTAAAGAATGCACCAATAGATTCCACGACAAACAATTTTTTTTATGTATGACACTTTACTAATCGAAATAAGATATTAATAGCAATATTGCACAAAAATAAAACTTTAGGTCAAACAATTACTTTGTTTATACGGTACTCTTAAAGCGCTTTTAAACAAAGGACAGTTTAAAAATGCTTGTCCTAAACATACCATTAGAACAATTTTAAATACTAAATCAATTTTATTTTAAACCGGAAAAAAAAAATGTAATGTAAGGATTTTTTAACATAACAATATATATGTTTTAATTTATGAGAAACTGTAAGGTGAGAGGATTGACAGTACATCGATCAGCTGTTAGAAAACGATTTTAATGAAGGAGAAAGCGACTTTATTTAAAACCGTTCTTATATAAAACCGGTTTTAGGCGCATATAAACGTAATAAATTAAATACCGTCTCCTTTTTATTTTTTCCGTATAAGTAGATATTGTAATTGGTTGTTGATTTTTTTTCTAATCCAAGGAAATTATCAACAATAGCTGAAAAATTCGTTGTTGCAAAAGCCATTATTTGTTTTTTTGCATTTCTGAGCATGTTTTTTAATTGTAACTATAATTTTTTATTATTCTACCAAAAAGTATATGTCAAAACAAAAAAAATGAGCAACGTGAAAAAATACTACGAGAATTTTCCTGAGTAGAATTTTTAATTGAAAAAAAGTGATTTGGACAGAAAAAAATTCATATCCTAAAAAATGTTAAAACTTTTTTACCTAATAAAAATTGTAGGTATTAAAGACACAGAGGGGTATATTTTGGCAAACCTTTGTGAAAATACAATTATTTTTGAGGAAATGAAAAATAGGAAACGAAAAAATTAAAATATTACGATCTTTCGCATTTTTCTCGAAGATTTGGAGGTTATGTGAAAAAGTGACATATACAGAAGTTGTAGATCTTTGCACCGTCTACAATTTTTGTATTGAAATTCTCTATGACTCTATGACGTTCAGTTTTGCCGGAAACTACAATAATACCATTTTTCTCCCCCTTTCCCCCTACCAAATCCACCCCGCAAAAGCCCCACTCACGCATTTTTTTAAAACGTTTATCAGAAGCCTTTATCATTTCCAGTCATCAAACTGCTGTTTAAAATTTTTTGTCTTTTATTTTAATTTGTTTGGACTAAAGTAAATATAAACAAAATAAAGATAACTTCGAAAATCGTTATTTGCTTTAAGCAGAAACCTGTTGCATGTGCATTACCTTAACGTATTTTTGTGACCTGTTACTTCACACGGCTTGTAACTTAAACGAGGATATTACTTTGCCTCTACATCAATTGTCCTAAACATTTACGTAACAGTGTTACATTCGATTTTTTTTAACAAGTATGTGACTTGCATGTAACATTTAATGTTACATGGCTAGGTAAAATATATATATTTTTTTAATTTACCTCTAACTTGTTAAAAGTTGGTTCAAACAGCATAAAAAAATATATTTTTGTGCTTTAAAATCTCTGATCTTCGTGATTACATCTTCAACAAGTAAAAAAATAATGAAAGTAATAAAAAAGAAAATATGTGCTCTCGGAACTCGCACCACTATTTTAAAGATGATCCACCAAGGTTTCAGCACCTTAGACCACTAGGCCATCTCGGTTTTGTTAAGAATTATCACCAATTCTCGGTATATTTTTATTATTAATTTAATTAATAGTTTTTAATAAATAAAATACATACACAAAGGTTTCAGTTGCAATTAAAAAGCATTACATACAAATATTGAATCACAATAATTTGATAGAATCATAATTTGGATAAATTAGAAAAAACTGAAAATATATCATTTCCTCGAACCGTAAAAAAAATCAAATCATAAAATGATCATACGTTACTGATGCGAATACATATAAATTTATACTTATTTTCCCTTTTGTGTGAAGTTTTCAAAACAATCGCAGGATTTTCATAAAACCAGTAAACTTTTCGATATTATTCTTTACTTTTTCAAAAATTTTTGCCATATTTGGGTTAAAAGTTTCATTAATTTTGGAATTTTTGCACAAAACTTACAATTGTATTTGGTCATTTCCTAATAAGCAACCAACTTTGTTTTAAAGTTGACATTAATTGAGCTCACAATACTGCTGCTTTCATGTGATCATTAATAAACTAAACTTGTTTCAACTTTGATGTTTATTACGTATCTTATAGTTATATGTTTATTACACTTACAATATTGTATTTTGTCATGTCACAATAAAGAACCAAATTGGTTTTAAATTTGACATTTAAAAAACTTACAATATTGTGTAATATCATGTAACTGTAAAAAAGCAAATTTGTTTCGACACTGACATTTAATAAACGTCATGTCAAGGTGTTTGTATTTCTCGACTTTTTTCTTAAAGAATCTTTAGAATTGTTACTTCTTCATTAAGAAAGATGCACAATAGTTACGAAATAAATCGAAATAACTTCATTCTTGACGGTCAAATAACGATAACCACAAACGTTGATATTTTTTATGTTGACCAGAAACTCCCTATTTTTGATGTTTAAACCAGGCTAAATTATAATTTTGTCCTTTTAAGGTGCATAATATCAATAGTTTGGGTGCCAGTGCAGGGATTGATATCCACGATATAATAGGAGACCATAGCGTACATTTGTTGGAAATTTCGAAAAGGGGTTAAGATATGGCAAGCAATGGGGTAAGTACCTAACTGCTGAATTCAATTTTATTTTTACCCAAAGGATATTTTGGATTAACAATATCAGTGGTATGTCGTATACTGACAATATCCAGTTTCTAATTATAATTACTTGGTTTTTATATTTGGTCAAACCAAATGAATTTGAAGTATAATGCTATGGTTAATCAATTTGTTAAACATTTTATTCACTCGAGGGGCTGATAGTGTGGAGCTTGAGCAGAGGTCAACTGATTGATCATCGAGTTCACCAGTCTTAAAACAAAAAACTAACGGGTTTTGGAGCTTACCTTACTTTTTAGTTTGCCAAAAGTGCAAATTTTTTAGAAAAATAGCTTGTTTTTTCTTCTGGGTTATGTTATGAGCAAAACTATTCCTCCCATGGAAAGGTACCCACCATGGTACTTCCCATTAATGGAGATGGGAGAACTCATTAAAAAAGTTTGAAGGACGACGAAAATAAAATTCTTGTCGTGAATTCGGAGAGCTGACATACGAAAAAATGAAGCAAAAATATATCAAATAGCGCGCGATCATATACTACGGTTTCATGTGGAACTGATTACGTTTTCATGAAGCGATTTGAACGCGTTTTGAATACGATTTGATCTTTTGACATTGACTGATGTATTTTGAGATTAGTTTTTGCCAATTTTACGTCATTGTTTGCTTTTTTGAAACCAATAAGTTTACAGCACAATATAATTAAAATAAAGTTTACTACTTTTTGCAGGAATATTGGAAGTGTTTAACTACTTATTATTGATGATGTCATTGATCGGTCAATTCGATACGACACCAGTTTCATGCCGTTGGATCCCGATACGATCCCAAAAAAAGCGGTATTGAATTTGGGCAGGGCCAGCGAAAAAAAGTTCGATTCGTCGCGTTTTCATGGAAGGTTTAAAAGTGAATCGTATTGAAAACGTATTCAGTTCCACGTGATAACGTAGTAGAACCAGGAATTGGCAAATACTGAGAAACGCACAAAAAAGCCGAATTTACAAAAACCGAAACACAATGGAACAGAAAATAAAACGTCCGAAACGAAATATGAACGAAACTAAAACACACAGAAAATAATGGATAGGAATATAATTTTATAGAATTTTAATTCACTCGATCCTTAAAAGACACGAACATAATTTAACCGATACCTTAAAATATCAGAATTACAAAAGTATTAAAAATAATTGTCTAGAAACGAAAAACACCCGACCCACAAATTGATAGAAAATAATATGCAAATAAATGAGCAGAACCACAGTCCAGCCGAATCGCTATTGAGCATGCGTTAAATTTAAATCTCTAAAGCGCCGTAGGCTCTGGATTGCGGCGTTGATAAGTTTCTCTATTTGGAAGATGATTGCGATTCGTTTTTGTAACGTAGATCCGATGACAATACAAATTATGAAGAAATTTGGGGGTAGGGGGTGGTTGAAGAATGTAAAGGGGGTAAATAAAATATCACAACTTAATTCGACTCTTCCCTGCCGTTTCGTTTAAATTTAATTCTATGCATTATATGCATGATTTTCCCGTCATTTTATTTTCGAGACAATTTTTTTCGGACGAATTTTTTTCTTTTCTTTTAAATTCTGACAAATTATTAGATATTAAAGGAAAAATAATACAACTGGCAACGCCTTTTTTCCATAATTTTTTACATCTTTGCCAGGGTGCCCAGGGAAAATGAAACATCAGAATTAGCTGATTTTTCAAAAAAGAAAAAATATTAAAAGAAAACTGCTGTCATCGTTATCGAAGGTTTCAAACTAAGTGCGGTTTAAATAAACCCCAACTTTTACAAAAAATGGAACACTTCCCTTTCGATTACATTGCTCCTTTTTATATTTCCCTACTTAAGTCAAAAAAATAACAAATTTTTCTATTTTCTAACAATCTGGACAACCTGGCTTTCAAGAGAGAAATGTTATGTTTTGGGTGTTGAGTTGGGGTCTTTTGGCAGATTTTCTGCCAATAGGCGATTTCGGCAAGCTTTGATACAGGGTTTGGTACCCTGTTTGGTCTGTCAAATGCTTACCAACCGATTTCGGAAACAAAAATGATGACGTCACCGTGACTCTGATATCCTGTTTGGTATGTCAAATTGCATACCGTGGAATGGAGCACGTTTCTGTGATTTGGTATGATGTTATCTCCCTCTATTTTCGTTTAGTCCTGCTTTAGAAATGTAAACAAATAAGTTGGATTTGAAATTTTTGTTGTTTTCAGTTGTAATGGATTTAAACGACCGATACGGGGTCACTTTTTTTAAAATGGAATATCGTTTACTTCGAAAGCACGCTGAATTAGCTCATAGGTTAGGCTGAAGGCGCAATTAAAAATACAATTAAGCTACTAGATACTAGCGACAGACTTTCGCAAAGCCGTTAAATGCTGTAAGTTATAATAAAAATACTAATTACTGGCTACTAGTTACAGATACAAAATACCAAAGTTTTTTGGTATTTTGTATCTCATTAACGAAAATGGCCCAAAAATTGAGTTTAGAAATCACGTTAATCTGTATTTAGTCGCTTGTATTTTCAATTGTGCGTTCAGCTTTACTCAAAGGTGAATATGTCTATCTGATGTTTACGTTTGTTGGAGGGGTCAACAGGTGATGAAAAATTTGACCAACTGACAAATATTCTTGAATAGAATAGATTTAAAGGTTGTGGAAGATTGTGTGATAGCCACAGCCGCTTTTCTTTTAGCCATCTGTTAAATCTTTTTCAGCGAAATAAACCACTTAAATAAATAGAAAAAAAAATCACAAAAAACAAACAAAAAAGTTTGGTTAAGTCTCGTTTCTCTTGGCCTACCAAACGGAATTCGGAAGAAAGTGGTATGTTACGTCATTACTATGACGTGACAGGTACCAATTGGTTAACCAAATGGTATACCAAGGAAAGCGTGCCGAAATCGCCTAATGATTACCTACATGCCTGCAGTACTACTAACAAATTTTCCCTAGATCGTAACTGTGACCATGACCTTAACCAGGTAAAACAAAAGGTAGGTTGACGCCCTAACCATCTTTTGTTTTACATTGAAAAATGCTCCACGTAGGAGTGTGGAAATCACTACCTTAACAGTCATTTAATAATTTTATTTAGGTACGTCAAGCTTTAAAATTGTACGTCTCAAACATACCCTGGACAGTGGGGACTTCCGAACTTAGACAGTACTTTAGTAAATACGGCTGGGTCAGTAGCGCCACAGTAGTTTTTGACAAGAGCACTGGGATATCGAAAAATTACGGATTTGTCATTTTCGGAAACGAGGAGGGATTCAGTAAAGCCGTTGCTACACAAAGTAAGTTATATATGAAAATAACTCTGCGTTTCGGACTTCCATTGTCTATATTTTATTTATACACGACTTTTCGTTCAGTACAATCTCTGATCGTCTTCAGGTGCAAACTACAATCAATTCCTAAGGCTACGTACTTATATACTGTGAGAAATCACTCAACCTTGAAGTTTAAGAAGTTGGCTCCGCCCAAGGAGGGGCTTCCAAATATTTGGGATTTCAACACTGGTTTACTGAAAATACCCTGATTTTCCCCAATAAAGGCAGCTTCAAGGAATTTTCGTTTCTTCCAGTGTGACTCCTTGTGCAAAACCTTTGCTTCTGCCCACTTCATTCGGTGTTGTTTTGACCATGCATGTTCGGCGATTCCTGATTTCGTTATTTCACCTTTTTGGGTATTCGTCTGATGTTCCTTAAGCCTAACAGATAGTGGTCTTTTAGTTTCGCCTATGTATGATTCACCACACTCACAAGGAACTTGGTAAATGCCTTCCTTATTTTGTTTGTTATCCGGTTTTGTTTTACTAAGAAGGCTTCGAATTGTATTACTAGATTTAAAAGCTGTTTTAATATTAAAAGTTTTTCGCTACTCTTCGAATTTTCTCTGATACTCCTTTAACGTATGGAATTGTAAGGAATGCATTTGCCTGGTTTTGGTCTTCTAATCTCTGTCCTGTTTGTTGAGATTTAGAAATAGTATCTGTTATAAGTTTAAGGCTGTAACCATTCTGCTGCAGATCCTTCTTAATGTTTCTTATTTCGATTTCCAAGTCATGAGAATTGTTACAAATTTGAACGGCTCTGTTATACAAAGTTTTGATTATGTCTCGTTTGGTTGTAGCAGAATGATTTGAACCTTTATTTAAATATTGTCCCGTGTGAGTGGGTTCGCGATAGACTGTTGTTCTGATGTCGCTTTCTACTCGTTTGACAAGTACATCAAGAAAAGGAATTCGACAATTTTGCTCCAACTTCGTTGTGAATTTAATGGTGGGTCTTATGTTATTTAGGTGGTGAAGAAATTCTGAAAGTTGTTGGTCATTCCCGGTCCAGACAATAAAAGTATCATCAACATATCTCAGCCAGAGCTTAGGTTTATATATTGCGGTATCAACCGCGTGTGATTCGAACCACTCCATGTAAATATTGGCCACCACTGGCGAAAGCGATGAACCCATTGGCAGACCGTCATCCTGAGCATAAAACCTATCTTTCACTTGAAAATAAGAGTTATGCAGGCAGCACTCCAACAACTCCATCACTCCCTCCAGTGGTAGGCTGGTACGTTCATAAAGGGATTCGTCATCAACCAGTCTCTTTCTAATATTTGACAATATTTAGCGATTCCTTTATCGGGACATTGGTGTATAGACTTTCGACATCAAAACTGAGAAGTCTATCCTCGGGTCCTAAAACAAAAGATTTAAGAATATTAACAAAATGGTTGGAATTTTCTACAAATGAAGCGGTCTTGCCTGCAAGAGGTTGAATAATTTTCAAAAGGAATTTAGACAGATTGCTTGTTGGAGAATTTCTGGAACTTGTAATTGAGCGTAAGGGCATTGCATCTTTGTGAATTTTGGGAAGTCCATATAGATGAGGAGGCTTGCTATAAAGTTGAGGCCTTGTATTGTCCGGAATATATCTGGAATACTTTTTCAAAATTCTATAAACCTTACTTCCGATTGATTGCGTCGGATCTTTTGGGAGAAGTTTATAGTTTCCTTTAGCAAGTACCTCTTCAACTTTCTGGTCATAGGTTTCCGTGTCCAAAATCACTGTTGCATTGCCCTTGTCTGCCGATAAGGTTTTAACTGATTTGTCCTTTTGAAGATTTTTCACCGCGATTTCCTCTGTCTTGCTTCGATTAGAGGTGTGCTTAATAGGTTTCCTTTCCGTCCTTACCTGATGTCTGAACTCGTCGGCGTCTTGTCGTGGAAGAGGATGACCTTCTATGGCGGTGATGATATCGATGGTGGGTATTTTCTTAGGAGCGATGGAAAAGTTAAGTCCTTTGGCAAGTAAGTTTTCTTCTATGGGTGTCAATGTCTTCTTTGACCCATTAACGATGGTTTTTACAGCGTCGGTGGTCGATTGGCTTTGTGTCTGTCGTAGATGGTCGCAGGTTCGTGTGATTTTGTCCAGAATCCGCTGATAATCTTCCTCCATAGTATTTTCTCGAATCTCCTGAAACCGTTGTCCCAGTTCTTCTGTCACACAAACAAAATAAGGAATGCATTTATCAAGTTCCTTGTGAGTGTGGTGAATCATACAAAGGCGAAACTAAAAGACCAGGCTTAAGGAACCTCAGACGAATACCCAAATACCCAAAAAGGTGAAACAACGAAATCATGGTCAAAACAACACCGAATGAAGTGGGCAGATGCAAAGGTTTTGCACAAGGAGTCACACTGGAAGAAAGAAAATTCCTTGAAGCTGCCTTTTTTCAGTAAACCAAGTGTTGAAATCCCAAATATTTGGAAGTCCTTGAGCGGAGCCAACTTCTAAAACTTCAAGGTTGAGTGATTTTTCACAGTATATAAGTACGTAGCCTTAGGAATTGATTGTAGTTTGCACCTGAAGACGATCAGAGATTGTACTGATCGAAACGTCGTGTATAAATAAAATATAGACAATGGAAGTCCGAAACACAGAGTTAATTTCAAACAAATCATGGTCTCAAACTTTCAAACATAAGTTATATATATCAAACTATTCAGGCAGTTTAAGTTGGTCATTGTTTAACGTCTATTCTTACTATTAAAGCAGCGAGTTTTGCCGAAGAAAGCCCTAAGCATCGATAGATTGGTAATATAAACGTGCCTAAAGAAAGCAAGATAATACAGGGCACTGAATATAAAACAAAAACGTCCTATCGACATATTCCACGTCTACATTTTATGACCAACTTAAACTCTATTATTTTTATAATTTTATTACATAGTCTGTTCCAGAATTTGGGTTACAATAAGAGATATCGCAGTCAGTAAAGCGGGTATAGATATTTAAACAAAAACTAGTTTATGGTTATTTCAAAGTGTTTAAAAAAAACAAGGGAATCTAGTTGTTTAACGGGTTCAACCCCAAACGTTTTTTATTTTTGAGCAAATATGCCAGTTTGTTGCAGGAAGCTAAAAATGCATATTTAATCTAGGTCACAAACTAGAAGGATCCAGTCTAAAAGTCCAGCCAGCCAACGAAGACAACTAATTAATTAGCCCACCCTCAAATAAACAAAAACCCTCACAACTAACTTTAACAACATGGGCGACTCTTCTCAAGACGATTTTAGCGATCTAACAGAACTAGGAATTGACGTCTCAGACTCTGACACTTTGACGGCAAACTTCAATAAATGTGCGAAAAAGTTGGAAACTATCGTAGGAACTCTAGATAATGACACTTTGCTAAAACTGTACGGCTATTACAAACAAGGTAACGAAGGAAAGTGCATCTCTCCTAAACCCAGCTGGTACGATATGAAGGGTAAGGCGAAATGGGAAGCATGGTCCAAGCTAGGAAATATGTCACAAGAAGAGGCTAAAAAGACTTATATCGAGACTATACTGAAGCTTTGTCCAAATTTCAGTTTAGATTCGAGCGAGGCACGCACCGAATCTTGGGTGAAAGTGTCTTCCATGCAACAAGATGTTGCCGATGACACCAAAAACGTGACGGATTTCATACGAGATTCAAACATCGCCGAAATAAAAAAACATCTTCAGAAGAATGACGTGAACACTTTAGACAGCGAAGGAATGGCTCTAATCCACTATGCTTCTGATATAGGCAACATTCAAGTATTGACGTTTCTTTTGTCCAATAAGGCCAACATAAACTTACAAGATTGCGAAGGACAGACTGCTCTACACTACGCCTCTAGTTGTGGACACTATGAATGTGTCAAATTTTTGCTTAAAAACGGCGCGGATAGAAATATCTTGGACAACGACGGGAATTCCGCGGAAAGTGTCGCGTCGGAGAAATCTGTTGAAAAGTTAATAAACGAGGGTTGAAAATGGACTTTTACACATAGTCTAAGTTGTAGTCTTTAAAGTAGATTTTATCGTTAAGGAGATTTTAAATAAAACATTTCCAATACAAAAAAAACAAGCAGTTATTATTATTGAAACTATAATGTCCAATTGCACCGCATATTTAAGTCGCGTAAAGTGATAACAGTTAATTTATGTTAACAGTTACAATATTATAAAGCGGGTACATAGATATATTATAAATAAACCATTTTAACCTTAGGAAAATATGACTTGCTGAAATATACCAAAATACTGAGGTTTTATTTTTATTTTTTGTTTAGAAGTTTAAATAAACAACATTACTTTGACAACAAATTTTTGGTATATTTCAGCGTGTTTGATGCGACTTAATCGAGTTGCGTTTTAAACCCCAGTTGCAATTGGATATAAGTTAACAATCATCAGCTCCTATGGATCGCTATTAAAAATTATTTGTTAAAAAAAAAAACTAGCAAATAAATTCAAAAAGTACTGGTTTGCTTTAATCGTTACTAATAATACTAGACTTTCGACAAATGCACAAGATTGTATATTTATAACTAGCAAAATATTTAATGTAAAAAATATTTCCAAGTATTCGAAGAAAAGTTTTGCCATGAATTAAAGTGAAATAAGGTAAAGACAAGTTCTCCATCACACATTTAAAAGGAAAATGTTCTCCATCAGTTTGGCAGATTTCTTACAGTCAAAAGCTATTTCCCATTCAATTTCCTTGAATATAACTGATTTTTGATTTGTACACACATTTTTATTAAACCAAAATGCGACTTTTTTACCTGCACGAAACATATTTTTACACATTAAATTAATATATTAATATAACGTCTTACCTACATTAAATCTACTCCTCATTAGAGGTTCTGTTTGAAGGCAAATTTAAAATATTTCTAACAGCTTCAGTGTACTTTGCCAGTGTGTATTCATTTTCTCCTAAAAAATGTCAAAATATCAAAAAACACTAGTGGACTTCTTTTTGATTTCTTAATTCACTAAGAATAGTGTAATTATCTGCAATTAAATGCTATGTACAAAAGTTTAATTTTTTTAAAATGTAGAAATACAATGTTACCTTCATTCATGTAGTTTAAAACACTTTCTTGGTATTCTTGAATCTTAGGAATTTCTTCATATCTCTTTTCAAATAGGGCCTCAATATTCTTTTTTGAAGCGTTTTTATGCCAATCATATACTTCCATATCCATTTCAGTTTTTAGCTCTTCCCAAGGTTCAATTTGCTAAAAATTTATCTTTAGATGGTACATACAGATTACAGTGTACTGTTCATTCCAAATTCTCCAGGCCAATTTCCATATGACGGTTGACATTTTAACACATTTAATTATATAGAACTGTCACTGTCAGTGACAAAAAATTGATCTAATTGAATTTGGAATGGAGTATAAGGAAATAATTTTAAAAATGTTTGTGTTAAGAGGGAAGGTCAGTGGTTGATATATAAGCACAATCTGGCAATATCAACTAATACTGTACTAAATGTTGCCGGCTTATGCAAAATGGTTGAAAAACGAATTCATTGATGGAGTCGAAATGCAGTGTGCTAGAGATATGAAATTTTGCACATTTTTATTTTCGAAATTAAAATGTAGAATACGACTGTTGATAAATATGGATAAACCTCTGCCATTCTTTATTCGATTTTGAATATTTGATTGATTGATTGATTGAAGCATACTTTATTGGCCAAGAAATTTCTTATTGACAAAGCCTTCTAAAGTAATTTTTTTTACATTTAACTGTATAAAGAAGTACAGAACAAAACAAAATTTAAACTATAAATAACACCTTAAATGGAACCAGAAAATGTTCCTATATATTTGCTTATCATATTAAAATCTATATTCAAAAAATGATTATGGAGAATAAAAAGCATGTTCAAGAAAACAATCTTGCACTTGTGCCTGAACTTTTTGGAATCAGTAATAGATCGTATTTCAACCGGTATGTGATTGTACATCTTAATCCCATTATATATAAAAGAGTTTTTGACAAGTGTAAAATGTGGGTTTGGCAATCTTAAATCATTTATTTGACAAGTTTGGTAGAAACCATTACCTGTTGGAAAACTCGATAAATGTTTGTATGTATATCAGATGATATTTGACCATGTGAAACGGTTGGGTCATCATGGCTCAAGGTGATAGTATCATCGTAAGCAAAAACTGTAAATTTGCCCGCAATATCAATATTCATAAGGTCATTGATATATATAAGAAAAAGAAGTGGCCCCAAAACTGAGCCCTGAGGCATACCAGAGGCAATGAGTTTTCTTTGAGAGACACTTTCACCAGAAGACACTTCCTGATACCGATGGACTAGATAAGATCCAAAGAATTTTAGTTCTGTACCTCGGAAGCCATAAATATTCATTTTCTTAATTAAGACGGAATGATTGACACAGTAAAACGCCTTTGACAGGCCACAAAAAACTGCAGCTGTAGATTTACGATTATTAATGCCTTTAAGAACGTTCATGAAATTAAATACTGCATCGGTTGTACTTTTTCTCTTCTGAAACCCATACTGTTTTTTATTTAAATTTAAAATTTACCATCCGCTTTTTGACTATGGTCTCCAAGACTTTGGAAAGTGTGGATAACAAAGAGATGGGGCAAAAATTTGCTGGAATTTTCTCCCCTCCCTTGTAAATTGGGATTACAGAAGCAAACTTAATAAGTGTGCAAAATTTCATGACTCTAGCAGACTCCGTTTGAACTTCATCACTGAACTTGTTTTACAAGTCTGACCTTCCGTCTTAAAAAACCACTTACATTTGATTCATGATACAGAGCCGTCAACAAATACATAGTATACTCGTAATTTTGCTTCTTTAGTGGACACCTATCGGCCGCAATAGTCACTGTATCTGTTTCCTTGTCATACCTCTCCCCTACTAACCTTAAAAACTTATCACGTGCTCGCTCATTTAACTTTAATGCTGATAGTTTCAATTTAATTGTGACAATTCTAGACATTGGATCTCTTATTGTTGGACTGCTGTGACAGTAATCACTAGAAACTATTTCTATAGGAAAGTGTCTTTGTATTTTTTCTTCAGAATCTAACTGCTTGGGCCATGAGGTACAAAATTGCTTTAAAGCCTCACACTGTCTTTTGATCACAGGTGGGGTTAAGTGCAAAAAATTGGGGATTTTCATAAGTTCAGCATTGGCAAACTTATCTGGGGGTGAACCTTTTTCTACATAGCCTTGTCTTATGGGGAGAGGTACTGAGGCAGGGTGAAAGGAGCGGGGTCCCGGCCAGACACTGCCCCAGTCTTGATCAACAGGCATTTGATTTGTTCTACAAAAAACAAAATAAATTATCGTTCTTGCTTTTTATTAATTGTTTCCTATTTGGTTTTTCCTAAAGAGTGCTAAACTAAACAAACTAATAGCAGTTCATAGGTAAATCTGCCTTAAGAGATGTATAAAAAATCTTACCTAGGTGGAAGAACAGGATATTTTCTGGGCGCTCGCCTTTGAAATGCTTGTCCTTTGACATGTTTTAGGTTAAGTGGTTTGAATTCAACTTCTAAAAACGAGAGTAAAATAAATGAATTTAATGTTATGGCCTTGATGGTAATTTAAGGCGTAAAATATTTTAGCGTAATTTAAGCGGTAACGATAATTTTAGCCACATTTTAGTTTTTTTTTCCAAAATGTCGATTCGTAGAATAAAAAACTTAAGTTTTTTCAAGTTTTTATTGTTCTTTTAGCGTTTAAAAAAAGTACTCTCCAAAAATGAAAAAAATTAAGATGTTGAAGATAGAAAGCAGTATTAAAAAAAGTATTTTAGAGAAAGATGAATGAAACGGCCATGATGGTAATTTAAGGCCTAAAATATTTTAGCGAAATTTAAGCGGTAACGTTTTTGTTTATCGGATTTTTTGGTAGGTTTTTCTCATTTTTAAGGCGTAATTTTAGCCACTTGTTATAGTTTTCTTTCCAAAATGTCTATTTGTAGAATAAAAAATTCACTTTTTTCAAGTTTTCACTGATTTTTTTAGCGTTTAGAAAAAGTAGTGGCAAAAAATATTTTTTGTCTAAAAATAAAAAATATTTAAAGATGCTGAAGAGAGAGCCGTATTAAAAAAGTATTTTAGACAAGGATGAGGATAATTTAACATCATTTTTTGATAAAAATTTCAAATTTTCTGTTTCGTCTTGAGTGGTGTTGTGCATGTAATTTTTATTTTACCATTTTTGTTCAAAGAAAAAGGAAAAATTGCAATTATTTAAGGCATAAAGCGTGTAAGACGTAAGGTAGTATTAATGTCTGTTAATCAAGGTTCTTTGCAGTCTTTAAAATTACCAAAAAACGTGTCCTACTTTAAAGTATTTTATGGTACGGCCATGATGAAGCCTAAAATATTTCTGTTAAATACCTCTTAAAATATTTTAGATGTACTTAAATACTTTAAAGTAAGACACGTTTTTTGGTAATTTTAAAGACTGTACAGAACTTTCGATTAAAATAATTAATACTATACCTTATTATCATCTGCTACTGTGATGACTGTGGAATCTTAATAAGAGCAAAGATACGGCAAGAAGTCCATGCCCTTGGTGAAAAATATATTTCCTTAGTTAAGATCTGGATGGATCAAAAACCTCTTGAACTTAAATGAAACTAAAACATACTTTATCCGAGGGGGTATTCACTAGTGTGAAATTTGTGACGCGATTTCGCGTTTAACATATTTTCCTATGATTTCACGCGATTTCGCAAATACTTTTGCGGGATTTCGCGTGATTTCGCAAGGATTTCGCGCAATTTTGCAAGGATTTCGCAGCCAAAATGTGACGCGATTTCGCGGAGTGGTTACCTCCTCGACTTTATCTCCTTTTCTATGAATAACAAAAATACCAATAACGCATCAGAAATAATCCATGGTTTTTACTGTTTTAATCGTAATAAAACCTGCAATTGCAATACAAAAATTCGGTATATTCATAGATAAAAACAAAATATGACATTCATATAGACTATATAACTAAAAAAATTAGAAAGATAATTACAAGTTTTACAAGAGAATTCTTACCAAAACCTATACCTATTAAAAATTGTATATCACTCTCAAGGAAAATTTTGAAAACATCACAACCAGACTACATATATAAAATTTTCTATTAAAGTAATTAATGCCTCAGACTCGAGGAGACTGCTTGGATCGCTGGAGTGGTTGCGGAGCGGGTGTATATTGTTTATTTTTAATAGTTGTATTCTATAAAATAAAAATAAGATAAGAACTTTATAATTTTTTTTTAACTTTTTGTGAACTGGCATACTTAATTGTAAATTGCACTAAATAAATAAGTGAAATGTGATATAATTAAGTTTAAGTAATGACATCTTAAATTAAGTATGTGATATGTTATTATATAAGTATATTACTTTTTCTACTGACCTGGAACAAACGTCTTTGCCTGGACCACTCTCCAGACAAGCTAACTGTGTGCTTATGGAGACTACTCCTGTAAATTACATGACATGTAAATTTTTTAAGATATTGCAAATAAATTGAAAAAAAAATGAAAAATTATGTCTTACACACTTTACAAACAATTACAATTTTTGCCTTTTTTTTATAAAAAAATGGTAAAATAAAAATCATATGCTGCACAATACACAATACCCGACCAATACAACTCAAAATGACAGACAGATGACAAACCAGAAAATTCGAAATTTTTATCAAAAAATGGAGTTAAATTATCTTCATCTTTTTCTAAAATACTTTTTTTATCACTACTTTCTCTCTTCAACATCCCTAAATATTTTTCATTTTTAAAGAGAAAAAATATTGTTTGGCGGTACTTTTATTAATCTCTAGAAAGACAGTAAAAACATGGAAAAAAAGTGACCTTTTTATTCTACGAATTGACCGAGTTGACATTTTGGAAAGAAAATTATAAAATGTGGCCCAAATTATAGAAAACCATCTATTTAAAAAATATATTAAATCTTCTATTTGATTTTGTAGCACCCTATAGCTTTTAATTAAAAAAAAAACAACAAAAAAGAAGCATACATTTTTGTGTATATTTGTTTATTTGCATTTTACGAGATTCGGAATCAAGAGATAGTAGGGTTTTAGTGGTTTTGCTTGGTGGTAGAGAGAATTGTTTACAGATCATTAAATGCCTATTTCAAAATTATTATATTTCAAATAAAGTGTTCTTTTTCGTTTTATTATTGCTATGTTTTCATGGGTATTGAGTTCGTTTTCAAAACTCATTGTATCTTTTTCTTGTATATAGCGTGTTAGCGTATCAAGAGCAAGAAAATGTTTTATAAGAGAAAAAGATACAATGAGTTTTGAAAACGAACTCAATACCCATGAAAACATAGCATATATTTGATGTTTTAATAGAATCATTTTATACTGTGAACAATGCAGATTTAAATTAAAACAAAACATTGCTGTCTTTTTGTGCTAGGATTTTAGTTTGGTAAGATTCAGGATATAGAAATGTATATTTTCGGAAATAATAAGGTACTGTTAGTAACTAAGTAAGTATAGTATGACTCAGGAATTAAGAAAAGGCCTTCGTGAATCTACTTAGCCTACTTATTATTAGTTGTAATTTAATTTCTGGCACATCATGATTCGATTTCTGAAATTGAGATCGAGGGTTTCTCTGCCGTCTCAGGCTGAGTACGAATTAATAAATTAGGAGTATTTTTCAAATTTTGTGTTTATTTTACATATCACACCTTACCTCAAGCCTCCCTAAATTTGTTATTGTCAGGCGCATTCTGAGCAAGTAAAATTATGTACAGTGGGTGTAAAAACATAGGTATTTTTAATTTATTTTGGTTGTTTTATTTTAATTTGTTAAACGAATCTGAGTGGGTATGTTAAACTACAAAATTATGGCTTAAAAATGTGAAAAATCTACAAAAAAATTCGATAAACCAAAACGATACCGCTTAGACTATGCTAAAATATTTTAGGCCTTAAATTACCATCATGGCTGTACTAAGTACTAGATTCCGTGTGTGTAACAGATATCAGTGACAAACAATGGCCACAAGGTTATCAGACTGATAGAGAGGTCATTTTGGAAATACTCTACTGTCCATTTTTAGAAAGAAGAACGATCGCTTCTCTTTGCCTGACACTTAATGTAGAAGAAAATTAAAAAAGTACTGTTTACCAATAGCGACAAATCAGTCAAATTATTGTCTTTTTGTCAAACAGTTTCTGTCACATTTAAAAAAAAATATATTGTTGTTATACACTACAGAATAATGTATTTCAAATGGTACAATACTCAATCTGCATAGTTCAATCGAGAAAAATAAAACTTAAAACATAAGACCATAGCTATAAATTGTTTATTCATTTCTCTTTTCGCTTTGGTCCTTTGTGTGTTCCTTGTGGGTTTTTTAGTTTCTTTTCGGTTGAAGTAACTGATTTGGAGGTTTTCTAATTTCTTTTTTTGTTTTAATTGCCTTATAAGCATAATGCTACTGGAAATATTAACACGCCAGGACTAATCCCTATCAGGCAACTTGGATAAGTACCAGTGCGGAACGATGCCTATTTGTGAGTGATTCAAAGTTGGAAATCAAAGTGTATGATGGTGTTTAATGATGTATGGTGGAGGATGACCAGTGAAAGCACTGATGAGCCCACGCTGGTTACCCAGGGCGAAACATCGTTTATTCATTTATCTTTTCGCTTTGGTCCTTTGTGTGTTCCTTGTGGGATGCTCATCCAAGTTTTAATTTTCGTTATTTCCACCCAAGATCTTGTGATCTTTTGTTTTTTTGGTTGAAGTAACTGATTTGGAGGTTTTCTTTTTTTATAACAAAAATTAATAAAAATAAACAAAATTAGTTATCAAAGGATATTGATTAGGGTTACAAACTGCCTGATTTGAACATATTTTTTAACCTAGGCAGAGTAATGTTAAAAAGATCAAAACATTGGAAATGTGGGTTGTAATCAATTAACATTCTTTCTACTACATTGTTTTTTCCATAATTCGTGTGGTGTGTATGAATGTAAAAAAGTTGTTGTTGGCGAGTGTGCCGTTGAGGAACATTTATGGTTATAGAACATAGAATATACTGGCAGTCAATAAGACCGTTTAGGTATCACCTTCTAGAGAAAAATTATGGAAGCATTTTTCCTGCGCTTCTCTAAGCTTTGTTCCGTAATTTAATTAATATTTGTATTCGGAAAATGATGTTTAAACAATAAATAATTTAAAAACCTGTTTTTAACACCTTCAAGACGATTAATATAACAGTTATAAATCGGGTTCCAGAAAACAGAACAATACTCTAAAATACTACGTACTAGAGAATTATAAAAGGTATTAATTGCATTTATATCATTGATGTGTTTTGTATTCCCTTTCAGAAACCCTAACATTTTGCAACATTTAGAAACAATATTATTTATGTGAATATTAAAAGATAAATTGTTTTGAAATATTACTCCTAGGTCTTTAAATTGTGTAACATCTTCGAGAGGTACATTATCTATGCTATATTGGTGCCAATGAGGATTGATAATTTTAAAAAACCGTAATGATTTGTACAAATTTACACTGCACCAAGAAACTACACGATCCAGGTCTGATTGTAGATTCAGTAAACAATATCATAAAATTTTAAGTGGTCAGCATATAAAAGAAAGTGAGAGAACTTGAAACAGTTTTTAATGTCATTAATAAAAAGCAAAAACAAAATTGGGCCAGTATGGCTTCCTTGTGGTACTCCTGAATGCACCATAATTTCCTTGGAAATGGTATCCCCTATGCTGACCACTTGGGTTCTTCCACGTAGGTATGATCGAAGCCAAGCGAGACCAGAGATTCCCATTACTTCCAGTTGTTTGAGAAGCAGATTGTGACAGACACTGCTAAAGTTGTTGCTTTTTCTCGACAGCTTTGTATGAAATCGTAAAAAACAGTGAGGTTTGTTGTTGTCTCGGTTGTTGTAGATCTACCTAATTTATAAAAGCTGTGTTGTTGTCTGACTATTTTCTTTTTAAAAGTATTAAATAAATCTTTGGTGATGATAGATTCAAATAATTTATAATTAATTCAAATAAATAATTTATGACAAGTTGTGGTAACAATTCCACAAATAACTATGGGTTTTTTAGTTTTTAAAAAGAGGAAATACTGTAAGAAAAATGGAAAAATATGTTTGCTAAAAATCAGCAAGGGAAGTTGATAACTCTTTATATAATAGCTACAAGATTTTAGGGATTCTTTTCTATAGAGCTTATGAAGTTTAATTTTAAAAAACGAAAAAAGGCCACTTTAATTAAAATTCTGGTGATTTAGATGACTTCATTTATTGAAACATTTTTTTAAATAGGTACCCAGGGTTCCCACCAAATTATTATTTCCAAATTCCCTGACCTTTCCAGGTTTTCCCTGCCCATTTTTCAAAAAATACGTGGATACCAAGTAAATATAGACTTTGACCATGAACAATTTTTGAAACCTCAAATTTAGCAGGTATTTATATTATCGAGATAAAAAGGTAAAAAGCAGTTAAATAAGACGAGAAACTTTATTCGAAACTTTATTTGAAGACCAGCATAAGCTGGAATATGGAAAAACTCAAGACAGAACAAACACAGGAAATATACCAGAAACCAATTACTGAAGAAATAAAAGAAGCGCAATGGGCTACAATGTAAACGAGCTCTGGAAGAATACCCTAGAAACAGTAACTAGGGTGGCTAGTCAAGTGCTCGACAAAAAGAGAAAACAAAGAAGGAAGTAGTTTGATGGCGACTATAGTAGAGCGACGGAAAGACGAAATATGATCAGGAAAAAATGCTTCAACGTCCAACAGCATCTAATATAGAAGAGTATAAATAACAAAGATCTGAAGCACGCAGAATAAAGGAAAAATAATAAGAGAAATGGAGGAAAATAGACAAAACAACAGAATAAAAGAATACTTCCAGGGAATAACAAAGCCAAAACAGGATACCAACTCAGAACTGAAAACTTCCTCTCAACAAACAACGGACAACTGATAACCAACGAAAGAGAGATCCTAACCACATGGAAAAACTACTTTTGCGAACTACTCAACGAAGAGGTAAATACCGATACTACACCCATAAGCATATAGACCAGATTTTCACCGTTAGACAAATAATGGAAAAATGCTGGGAATTTGACAGAGGACTTCACCAGATGTTTATTGATTTCAAACAGGCATTTGACAGATTATGTAGAGGAAAATTGTGGGAAGCAATGCAGGAACTAGGCTTTCCAAAAAAAAGCTGATATCAAGGTGCAAGATAAGGGTGGAACAGAGCTACTCTGATTTGAATGGGCTTAAGCAGGGTGGTGACGCTCTTTTACCCCAACTCTTCAACATATCATTATTTAATACACCAACGGCAACCAGAAAGTACCCAACCCACTACTGGCCTTCGCAGATGATGTGGACATAATTAGCAACAGGATTAATCTTAAAGACTCCCTGCACCACAATATTTCTGTATCCATAACTCAGCTAAGAAAAAATAAGTAGTAGCTAGAACCCTTTTTGGCAGTGGAAGCAGTTACTTCCAGTAGTTGGTATAGATGTAGGTCCATTGTCATTTTGGGCCAAGACTGATAGTTCTTGATTAACAAAGGCAATTTCCTTGAATTTTTTTCAGCCTCCACATTCTTTACATGACCCCTGCTCTTAAAATGGCTCAAAATGGCCTGACAAAGCTTACAATATGCTTGATATTTATTGTCCAGTCTAAATTAGAAACTGTTTTCTTCGACATTTTGGATTCTTGCGAAATCTCACATCGCAGTTGCACCCCACATCATGTTAAGTCGGATTAGAAAAAACGCGCTAGACTACACTTGAAAGTTGTATCAGAAGATAGCGCGATGTGTGCTTAGAACAAGGAAAAATAATACCAGGTGATATTTATCATTTCGAAACGAAAGCCAAATATGTTCAATAAACACAATCTGCCACCCTAGGTAATGATGCGGTTCTTATCCTACACGTTTTAAAAAGCTTTCCTCTCTTTTCTCTTGCTCTTGGATTTTAGGTGGACTGGAACTGATTGAGCGCGAAACAGATGTTGAGCTTATATACGAGGTGAGCAGGGAAGAACTCACATATTTTTTACAAAGTTGATTTAAAAAAATAGATGGAGAAAGAGAAATTCCAGGTTTTGTGTGCCAATTCCCTGACTTTTGAGAATTTTTTGGTCATTCCCTGACTTTTCCTGGTAGCTCTCAAAATTCCCTGACTTTTCCAGATTTTCCAGGTCAGTGGGAACCCTGTTACCTCTTTTCACAATTTTTCATAACCTAAAAACTTCATCAAAAGCGACTTTGAACACCTTGTCATGACTTTTTTTCACTGATCAAAAAATTAAATAACAAATTAAGATCTTCATAAGCTTTATAAAATATTTCTTAAAATCTGGTAGTTATTATATAGAGAGTAATAATATAAACTTACCTCGCAGATTTTTGTATTATGTCCAACTTTTTTCCATTTTTCTTGCAGTATTTTCTCTTTTGGAAAACTAAAGAAAACCTATACCCATTTGTGGAAATGTTACTACAACTTGTTATAAAATACTGCATGGATTCATAGAGGTAAAAAACAATATAAAATTTTTATTAATGTGACAGGGATCAGTGTTTGACAAAAAGACAATAATTTGACTGATTTGTCGATAAACCACATTTTTTTTAATTTTTTTCTTTTGTAGAGTATTTCCGATATATCCATCCCTAATCCCTATTACATTGATAACCTTGTCGCAACTATATCAAGACAGATGAGAAATTCTTAAATAGATTTTGTAAGCAGACAGGCAGACGAACAGAAGGACATAATGACAAAACTGTTTCTTTGGAAACTTATAGATGGAATGACTGATTCACCAGATCTTTTAGTACTTTTAAACACTGTACACCAACTGGTACACTTAAAAATAATTTTACCTTTTATACCAATTTTCATCGTACTCTATATGGTCAACAATCTCCTATGAACAGAATGATGCCAAATACTAACCAAATCAAGCTTGATATTTTTAACTCTCATAACTTAACAAACTTAAAGGTTTTCTTCACAAAGTACCTATTAGTATTCATTAACTGACTTTATTGTTTGAATTTGAGTTCCTCTAATTTCATGAGCCATATATTTTAAATTATTTAAAATTTTACAATGTTAAAACTTTTTTATATTATTTATTTTATCCAATAAGGCTTATTTTATCATTTTTTAAATTGGGTGCTAACCTGTTAAATAAATAAATCAAATTAAAACATTTTAATGGCCTAACACTTACATTTTTTTTTTAATCGATCAGAGAATTTTTTTTCTCCTGGAGACCATACTAGGGAGTGATAAAAAAGTACTGAAATCAAAATTAATAACGAGTTTTAAAGGTTTCTTCTACTCCCTGGCATAGTTCTCTTACACTGAATTAGGAGAATGCGGCATTTGCTTCGTATATCCTTTGATTTTGACTACTCCCTAATTCGCACCCTGGAATAATTTTGCTCCCTACACCTCCCTGACAGTCAAAAATACAGGCCCTGACGGTTCAGGGCTTTGGCGACTCGAATAACATTTTATTGGTAGTTTTAGATATTAATCACTCCTATTTTGATTGTGCATAAAGTTAAAATTAACCGAGGGGTAAATCACTGAAAAAATCTGGTGTACAGGCCCTGTGTAGTCCGTGTAATCAGTGTGTAGTCCGTGTATTCCTGTGTAATCCTCGTGTAGTCCGTGTAATCACTGTGTAGTCCGTGTAATCACTGTGAAGTCATTTGAAATATTATATTAAAAACTAAGTAAAAAAGAATTTTTTAAAATTGTATGAATATTTAATATATTTTTTTCATTATTTTTTCGGAAACGCGTCAAGCAACGTTGCAAAAGATGACACTAGATTTTGAGATATTTGCGTGAAAATTGTGGTTAGAGTGCTGTTTGTTACGGTTTTGTTTATTTATTTTCTGAAAAAATCCTCCTGGATAATCCGCAATTTTTAAAAAAAAAATACTATTTACGTAGAAGGTCTATTTTAAAGCCATTTAGTTGACATCACCCTGAAGGCGATTACACCGGATATGAAACTTTCATCAAAATTGTACTTTTTGCGTGATGCTAAAGCAAACGAAAGGACAAAATTTCTAAAATATGAATTTTTGGTAAGTAGGTACTCTCCATTCCAAATTGATGCGGACCAGTTTTTTGACACTGACAATGACAGTTCCATTTAGCTTCTGTGTTTGTCAGCCGCCATATTAAAATTGGTCTGGAGAATTTAGAATCAGTCATAGGTACAGTTTGCTATGTACTATCTTGTCTTTTGGATTAAAGTCAACACCATGGATCAATAATTAATTGCTCTGAGGGGAGGTAGGGGGGGGCTTGAGGTCCTAAACATTTTGGAAGAAACCAGTGCCGCCTTCGAAAATTTTCATATTCGGTTTGACTTAGCAAATGAATTTTCCTTACAATCCTTTATTTGGGCGCGTTTCATGGAGGCTCATTCTCTACTATTATTAAAGTAATTCTAAAAAAACTAAAAGTAGTTTCATTAAAAGTAATTATCTAGAAAAAAATTCGCCTTCTGTAACTTTTCATCCAATCATGGGCTTTATAGAAAAGCTATTTTGGACCAATGGCACAGAAGAACCCGTGATTGCAAAGTACTTTTCTACACATGTGCGGAAAAGCAGTTTCATATGATTTGTGCACAATTAAAGACCAATTTTTACAAAAATTTGTGCAATTAATCAGTGTTTGTAGGAAAAATAGCGTACACAACTCGATAAAAAGTAACTTTCTTACACTCGCGTGTTGTTTCACTCAGCCAATTATTTCTCTTGTTATGTAATATACTATTTGCTGCGACTTTTATTATTGTAGGTAAGTAACTGATGGTTATTATTTTCTTACTGTCTCTTTAAATATGTAAAAAAGGTTAAACTTATCTAAAAGCCTTTGTGAAATAATACTTTCTCAACTTTTTGACACCTAACTGAGATCTTATTACAGTAAAATAAGGATTGTAATGGAAAATCCTCGGGAAAATCCGAGAGACAAATAGTTATTTACCTAACAAGTGCGGAAGGTGATCGAAAGCGCAGCGAGTTCGGTCAAGTAGGCAAGGGCGGTAAAGACACTTTACGCATGTGTCAGGTACAAGATTTTACCTATAAGCCTTAAAAATTCCCAAAAAAGAAATATAAATATCTGTATTTTTATTTTCTGAAATAAACGTGGTCACTTTACCGCACAGTGTGCTGTAAAGTGCCATAACGTTAACTTTACCGCACAGTATGCGGTAAAGTACAACCTTCCACATCCAAAAGAGTGTAAAAAAAAAACTTTAAATATTATAATCATACAGTGGCGATGCATCGAGTAGGTCAGGTCCCAGTCCCACCGCCCCTTCCCTTTTTACTTGATAAAGTCAACACAAATTGTTATCATCCGAGGAAGGGTCTTAGGCTGGGTTTACACATTGAATAAGCATAAAGGATATCGCACTTTTTAAATGGAAATTAGTATTTGGTAGAATTGCCTCATTTTTTTATGTTGAAGCACTCGTCCTAAGAAGATTTTTGTTTAATTGCGCCAACTCTTTACCCCTCCCAGAATTGACAATTGACAGTTGACAAGTGATGTCAAAGTCATTGATTTCGCACTTTTGAGTAATTTTTGAATTATTGTACTGACCTTATTTGCAAACCTACCAGAATCTAATTTTATTTTTTGAATTTGCCACAACAAAATTTTAAATGTCAAAATTACACTGCCATCTTGGATCCGCCATATTGAACTTTTTTATTTCTTATCTGATTTAAACGAAACTTTCTCTAAATTATAAAACATTTCCAAGACACCTTACTGTGACAGAAAACTGACAGATGTCAGTCTTCATCTTGCGTCGGCCATATTGAACTTCGTTATTTTTTGTCCAATTTAAACAAAACTTTTTATACATTTTAAGTTATGTTTAAATCATGTAAAATATAATGAAGTTCAATATGGCCCTTGTAAGATGGCTATACTGACATGTCAATTTTGCATCCTATTTAAGTAATGTTAGAAAACCTTAAAATATATAAAAAGTTATATTTCAATTGGGCAAAATTTAACAAAGTTTAATATAAGATGGCTATGTCAATTTTGGATCAAGATTGGATATTGTTGAAAACGCGCTTCTTGTGCAACAAGTTTTCTTTAACTCAGACAAAAAATTACGAATTTCAATATGGCCGACGCAATATGGAGACTGACATCTGTCAATTTCGTGTCTTATTTAAGTAATGTTAGAAAATCTTAAAATGTATAAAAATTTTGTTAAAATCGGGCAAAATATAAAATGGCTACTGACATATGTCAATTTTGGATCCAAATTAGATATTGTTGAAAATGTTTTATGTGCAACAAAAGGTTTGTTTAAATCGGACAAAGAATAACGAATTATAATTTAGAGAAAGTTTCGTTTAAATCAGATAAGAAATAAAAAAGTTCAATAAGATAGCAGTGAAATTTTGACATTTAAAATTTTATTTTTAAAAAGACAGTTATGGCATATTCAAAAAAGAAAATTAGATTCTAGTCGGTTTGCAAATAAGGTCAGTGCAATAATTCAAAAATTGCTCAAAAGTGCGATTTCGACAACTTTGATGTCACTTTTCAGGTACTTCTGGGAGGAGTAGAGAGTTGGCGCAATGAAACAAAAATTCTCATAGGACGAGTACTTCAACCTATAAAAAATCAGACAATTCTACTGAATACAAATTTCCATTTAAAAAGTAGTAGTAGTAGTAGTTAGTCCTTTTTCTTCCTTGTCAAAATAAACGGAGCAACAAATAGAATTAGCACTACATTTGTTCTTATTGAGAGACACCGACTTCAAAAAAATTTGGTTTGATAAAAAACTAAAAAGTAATTTTATTTAGTTTCAATGTATTTTTTTTTAGCTCGGACTTTTTTTAGGTTTAAATCTTGTAATTTTTAGTTTTAAGAAGCTTTTCTGATGTACCTTTTAGGCATTTTTAATATAACTTTTTTTGAGCCTTTTTTTATTATTTTGATTTTTCAGTTCAGTCGTTAAAATGGTGGCGGAATTTTTTTGTTTTATACTTGGTTTTAGAAAATGAGATTGGTTATTGTAGTCTGTGTAATCACCATGCAGTCTGTGTAATCACCATGTAGTGTGTGTAATCACTGTATAGTCTCTGTGTAGTCTGTGTAATCATCGTGTAGACTTTAGCTCGTGTGTAGTCTGGTGTACAAATTTTGGTCAGTGATTTACCTTCAAAATTAACCAACTTTAACAAGGCAGGTTTACCTTACTTTTCATATTGATAATTCATAACTTTAATTCATAGTGTACAAGCACAATTTTAGTGTTAATACATAATTTAACAGCACCTGTTTATCCAAGAGTTTATAAGCATAGTGCATTAGGATAAATTTTTAAAATTAACATACCAAATTGAATGAACAAAAAAAATGTACCTAAAAATCCTAACCTCATCAGGTTAGATATTCTTCCTTCTTGCTAAATTTCTGTTTTCTAATATCAGCTAAAATCAATCACTCCCATTTTGAAATCAACCAACCAAAATGTTTTCTTTGCTTTTTTCATATTGATAGTGCATAAAGTTAAAATTAACCAACTTTTAAATTATGCACTGTGCTTATGAATTGTGAATTATAACTATGAAAACTTCGGTAAATACTTCTATTAAGAATAATGTATTTAACATTATAACTATGAATAAAATTGTGCTTAGGTTATAAATCAATATGAAAAGTTGGGTAAACCCGCCTTTATGAAACTATATCTATGAAAACTTGGGTAAATAATTCCATTAACAATAATGTATTTAACATTTTCGATTATGGATAAAATTGTACTTAGGTTATGAATGAACTATATGAAAAATTCAGTAAACCTTAAAAATTGAACCGCATTGAACGTGTTAACTACAAAACATCAAGGTGATATTAGCTCTTCTTCTAAATGACAGTCTCTTTCTTTTCTGAAGGAAAAAAAAAAGGATAGACCTATAAAATTACGCTTAAATTTGTGCTTATTTGATGGGTACTTAAACCAAGAATTGGAGAAATATCCAGTCTTGATAATTAACTACATAAACGTACCGAAATCGGTCTAAAACCATCCTAAATTTGGACAACTGGGTTCTTACCTCTTTTGTTTTCTGAAGCCGTAGAATAGGAAATAAACAGTTGCCGTTCAATATTTAAGAGTCTTATTTTGTCCAAACTACGCGAAAAGTTCATCATTTTTACTTAAAAATTAAAATGAAATTATTTTTTAAAAGAAAGATTCCTAACCTAACAAAATTGGTGACCGTCGCAAGGAAAAAAGAAGAATTCAACGTTGCCAAAACTTAAATAAAAGTACTGTCTGATTCTGATTCTTCTGTTTACAATGAACTTCGGGCCATGAGCTCCAGCATCCAAATACAAAAGTACTGTCAGTAGAACTGTTGGATGTTGGAGCCCGCTGGCCCGAAGTTCATGCTGTAAACAGAAGAATCCAGACCAAAAAAAGTGTCACTAGAAGTTTTGACAATCAGCTGATTTAGAGCAATCCAAGAATCAGCTGGTTTAATTTCTTTTTGTGAAAAATAAAGCTAAAATTGAAAAGAAAACCGAAAAATAACCTTTTTCAATAAAAAAAAATCAATCTTAGGAATCTCCTGAAACAGATAATTAATTAACACCGCCCCTCAAAACGGGTTTAAACCGACCCGAATTATCGCCCCATGGGGGTTGAAAAGGGCGCAGTCCTGCCCGGGCTGCTCGCGATATGGGCAGCTGTCTCACCAGTTGTGTACCGTCTTCAGAAACCTCAAGACAATTGTGTAATTTCAGGTTGCTAAGAAGAGGGCAGTCAGATTTTACATTTCTCATTGAAGAGGTAAGTGAAATGTTTATGTGGAGTGAGTACTGAATAAAGCTGTGCACATCTTTATTTATAAGTTTTTAGTTTTTTATGAGGTTATTTATCAGACTTTCAATTACCTTTTGTGCCATTTTTTTTTTTAAAGATTCTTTAATTCAGAAAATAGTATAAATACATTTCCTAATAAAGTAATTCCTTAACAGGAAAAAAACTTATGGGTCCCAGAGTGTTAATAAACTACTTTAACTTAAAGTTTATTAATTATCTAAAAATAAACATGTTACGGAAACATATGTATACCAACATACCAAAGTTGTACCAACTTTTTAGTGTTAAATTAGATTAGGTATTTTTCATAAAATGGGTACATAGTAAAACTTTTTGGATGTGCATGAGGGTAAAATTAGTTACTTACTAAGTAAGATACTATTTTAAATTGATGCTTCTGCATAAACTTAAATTTATTAATGTGGGTTTTATATTTTAAATAAAGTTTTAAATGCACAAAGGTCTTATTTAGTTTTAACATACGTAACTACAAACTCGTTATTTAAAGCATCGCTTTAAAAAAAAAGCACTATTTTAGCCACTAGTTGTGAAAACTACTATTTTTATTTCTATATTATTTCGCGTACAGAGGTAAATAAATAGCTCTGATTATCCCCCCTTCTTCCTAGATTTGAGACTAGGTCTGCCCTTACATAAAGTGCACATTAAATAAAATAAAATAATGCTGGGAAAAAGTCTAAAATGACTGGAGAGAACTGGGAATTTGTCACTGAATTTTAGCTGGACACCATGTGATGGTATTTTAAGGCTTAAAACACTCCAGCATATTACACATTTTAAGCTATAATTTTATTTAAAATTAATATACACATATTATAATTTTCTAATCTAACTATTATATCTAATCTAATCATAAAATAAAAAACTAACGCTTAAACTCTCCAGTATGAAAAATATTTTAAGATGTATCTCCGAGATATACCTTCCCACACTTCATTCCAAATTTAATTAGAACACCTAACATTTCCATTTAGTTTGTGTGTTTAAATGTCAGGAGAATTGGAAATGAACTGTAGTTAAGCTAACAACAATATTTTTAGCATAATCCTCTCTTGAACTCTCTTTTACAATGAAACTTATATTATGTCTTTTTAGGCGCCTGGGCCACCAGAGGGACCAAAGAAAAGGTAAATACCTACTTTAAACCCTTTTAGTTTTGCTAACTAAAATATATGCATTATTAGATTTTTGGGAAGTAGTAAAAATACGTAAAAATATATTTTTTTATACCTTCATCAAAAACATGTTTACTGTCTGCAGATAACTAAGGCATAGCTTTTTTGGTTACCAATGCAAAAAAAACTTAATTTTGATCATGGGTGCAAAAAAAGATTTCTGCCCGTTTTTTACCCAAAATTAAAGCGCAATAGCGAAAAATAGTAATGTTGAAAAAATCTAATTATTCTTGCCTAAAAATTAAGCCATTTCCGCCAGTTTTCAATAAGTATTTACGAAAAAATCATTTAAAAACATCGTCAAAATATCAAACTGTCAAAGATTAAAATGTTGCAACAATGAATGTCACCAAGTAAAAAGGCACATTGCTATGGAAACCATTGTTATTTCATTTACCAGCCGCCTTCATTTATAGTGTAAAGATGGTATTGCGAGAAGTGCTCTTCATTTGAGATTTTTAATAGTTATTTACCTAACAAGTGCGGAAAGTTATATTTTTCCGCACGCACCGGCGTTTGCACGGACGACGCGCTAGCGGAATTCGGGCAAGCCGTAAGTGCGGAAAATACTTTCCGCACGCGTTAGGTACAACATTTTTCATATGAGCATGCAGAATATCAAAATATTTTGTCATTATTTTAGTTAAACCTAGCAGACTAAAAATGAAAAAATACTCAAAACTATGAACTTTATGTTTTATTCAGAACTAAACTTTAACAAGCTTAAAAAATTAATTTTTATGGTAATTATTAACCCCAGTAACATTGAAAGTACCACTGCTCATGTTGCTTAATGCCATCGTCGACTTCAAGTCTTCCTGATTCATCACTGAGTAACAGCATGCTCAACAACAATCGTGCTCAACAGCGTGCGTGAATATTTTTTTTGCTCAACAGCGTGCATGAAAATTTCTTTGCTCAACAGCGTGCATGAAAAAATTTTTGGAATGTGGAATTTTTTCTTCACGTACGGCACGGTGGAAAAGTTTCCACACGGAAATGAGTGCGAGAATAGCGTTTTTCCGCATGTTTGTAGGCAATAGTATGTTACCTAACTAGTGCGGAAAGTGCCACTTTTCCGCACGCGATTTCAGATGGATAAACGACGCGTCAGCGGAGTTTGGCCAAACATCAAGGGCGGAACAGTCACCTTATGCATGTGTTAGGTACAATTTTTTTTCTACGACCCCTTGAATGTGCCGCAAAGAGAGTCAGGTGGACGTAAAAAAAAGCCAATAATTAAAAATCCTAGTGCGGAAAAGTATGGGGGTAAATTCATTTCCGCACTCAGTGCAAAAAAGTGCAACAAGTGAGTACTTTCGGCACGCGAGTAGAAAAAAGTATTTTCCTATTTTTCTTGGATTTTTTGATAAAGCTATTAAAAAAATTGTGTTAAAAACTCGCGGCTAAACTGTGCTTTTTTTTACTCGCGTTTTTAAATACCTCGCTGCGCTTATTTAAACCAACACTTGTAAAAAAAGCACTACTTTAGCCACTAGTTGTAAAAACTACAATTTTACGTCCGCTGTAATTCTTTCCGCACTGACAAAAATGTTTGTCAGCTGCCCATAAAATTTTGTTCCATATGTGGTATGAAAACACTAGTGTGATGTGATTTTTTTGCAATAATGTTTTATTAATTTATAACATTTATTTATTGTCAATAGGAGCTTCATATCAACAATCTTTGGAAAACATAAAGGACACAGGTCAAAGAAACCTATGCTGGAAATGGTCGACAATTATTTCAATCCTCAGTTATCATACAATAGACTTTTGGAATCTCAAAGATTACCCTCCACCAGGTACACTTTTTCATCAAACATTATTTATTTAAATATACTTTTTTTTTTGGCAGTGCATAGGCACTAATGAGGCGCTGTAGACAGTACCTGTATGGACAGGACCAAGAAGTACTATAGGATTTGTAAGTACTGAGTCAGCCTTAGACAGTACCTACTCTAAATATTCAAGTACTATCATTCAATACCCCTTCATATTTTTGCCCACCTGTACACATTTTGATCTTTTTAGAGACTAAGTTGGTTTGGCTAATTATAGAAATCCATACGGCATAAAATCATAAAATAATTTATGGAAATATGACAAACCCTCGGACATTACATTATTTTCTTTGTTTTTCCAAGTTATATTACGCATTTGGCTATCCTTGGGCCATTATGTTATCTCATAGTTTACTAATCTGAAACAAAGAGAAACAATCATTTTATTTAATTTTTCTAATTTCAGTTCCAGTAAGCTTTATTGTAAAAATACAAGAGATCTCTATAGACACAGCAAAAATAAAACAACAGCAAAAAAAAATGTGCCTAATGTAAAAAATTCAAAAAATAAAAAAAATTGAAAAATTAAAAAACGAAAGCTATAAGTCAAATTAAAATCAAAAAGAAAAAGATGTATAGAACAAAGATCATAAAAAAGTAAAAAATTTTAAAAATATACAAAGATAACAAATCATTTAAAAACAATAAATAATAAACAAAATTGGCAAAGCAAAAATAAAACAACAGCAAAAAAAATGTTCCTAAGGTAAAAAATTAAAAAACATTAAAAAATTAAAAAATATAAAAGAAATAAGTCAAAAAATTAAAATGAAAAGATGTATAGAACAAAGAACATAAAAAAGTAAAAAAAATGTAAAAATATACAAAGATAAAAAAATCATTTAGAAACAATAAATAATAGACAAAATTGAGTAAAACACATGTAAGCCTAACACAATCTTTACCTATCTATATTAAATGCTTTGCATATTTTTAAAACCTGTCATCAAAATATTCTTCCAGGGAGTAATAGGCTTTACTAATTAATAATTCCTTAACTGATTTTCTAAAAATTTTTGTATTGTCTAAGCTTGGGAGAGGAATGCTTTCTTGGTTTCGGAAATTATAGTCTGAGGGAAAGGTTACACCCTTTTACTTTTTAAAGACTAAGTAAAATCTGATGTTTTAAAAATTAAGGTTTGCAGTGTCCTCTTACATCAGCACCACATAAAGATCTTACTGCCCGTTTTTGCAAAACGAACACGGACTCTAAAAGAGATTTACTACAACAACCCCAGAACACTATTCCATAACGTAAAAACGACTCAATTTATGCAAAATATGTTGTCCTGGCCATATTATATCCAAACCCATTAAATGTCTTACGCACGCAAAACATCCCAAGGCAAGCTTTTTATTTAAATTTGTGACGTGCTCGTAAAATTTAACTGACTGTCAATATAATTTCCCAAATTATTGACTTGTCACCAAGAGGAATGTCACTAATTGAAAACCTAAAACTTAAAACTTTCGTTTTTTCTATATTAAAACAGAGGAAGTTGCTATTGCAGCACTCTTTTATCTTCCCTATATCTTCAAAAATAATCTGTTTTAAAACTTTAGTGTCTCTGTGATACCATGAAATAGTGGTGTCATCAGCAAAAAGTGTAAAAGATCCCTGTATATCAGTTTTAATTAAATCATTGATATACAAAAGAAACAGAATTGGTTCAAGTACCGAACCTTGTGGGACCCCCTGATTCATATCCAATTTTGACAGCTTATTTTCTCCAATCTAAATATGATCTGAAAAATTTCAACGCACTGACTCTAAAGCCATACATATATATATATTTTTAAAGTAACTCATGGTTAACGCAGTCAAATGCTTTAGAAAATTCGCAAAAAACAACCGCGGCTAGGTTCTTATTACCCCAAATCCGGAAAAACAGGAGGCAATAGGAACTTGGCATTTTTTAAAATAAAAACTCAACCATTCACTGTTATTATCATGAACAGCTTTTAATATAAACCTTTACTTACTTGAAAAATTCTATTTTACAATTTAAAAGAGATAAATATGGATGTAAAGGGTCCAATAATTAGTTTTTGGATTTAGTACCTCTGAATCAGACAGGTTTTATTTTATCAAAGACTCTAAATATACTTTGGTCTAAACTAAAAATAATTACAAAGTTTTGTGTATTAATAACACAAACTTACTCACCACAATTATTATTAGTTAAGTTGGTTTTAAAAATAGGAACTAACTAAAAAAAAGTCCTGTTTTGGACGCGCCTTTTATTAAACAGTTTTCTTTTTCTATAGTTCCTGTAAAAGTAAAGACACCCAATTGCAATGCTTAGATGCCAGAGCTCTCCTAGGTCAAACTGGGACATCCACCCCAGACCACTCGCTAGATTTGGAATGGGAACACGAGACGTTGCCTCAATCATCGCTGATGAACGACTCCATGTTGTCAAAGAGTTCTTGGGGGTAAGCAAGACTATACAGGGTGGTTTAATAAGACTGGCCACTTGATGGGTGATCCAACAACTGGCACCAAAACTATGGGGAACTATGAGCCCTACAAACCTTGGAAAAATATTTTTGGTGGCTGCATTTCTATTCAAGATAAATCCGGTGGCCAGTATTATTGAACCACCCTACATATATACCTTATTTGAAAAAAATCGTCCAGGGTAAGTCCATATTAAATCAACCAAAAAAAGTGTCGTGTTTGTTTTAAATTTTAATGAGTTTTGATACTCAGCCATTCCAACATAACGGACGGGACACATTGCACGATTTTTTTAAATTTAAAACTAAATATTGCCAAAAAATAAATACATTAATTGTACTTAAAATGTAAACTTATTTTTTATCTACTTTAGTAAGTTGGTAAAAACCGTTTTAATATGCGTGACGGACGGACCGGCAAAAAGAAGCATACCTTCATTTTATAAGATGCCAAAATGCAATATAACCGTAAAGTTAAAATCATACTTAAATAATATTTGTTACTATTTTATCAAAAAAACAAAAGAGATAAGAATTTAACTAACAAAATAACATAACATAACAGCGGAACGTAAAGGACGGAACACTATTTCCACTCAAAATAGAAACAATACTTAAATTACAAGAAAAGTGATTTACGCAAAATGAATAAATCTTGGTAATACGAGCAAGCTTACTTTATTTATTTTTTTTACAATTATTTAATGGATAGTGTGCAAAAATATTTGAGAGTAAAAAGTTTAGGCTGATCTTTTAATATAAAAAGCAACCAAATTTAATGTTTCTGGTATTTTTTTGACACAAAGAAACATTTTAAATTACTTTTTTCATAGAAACAGTTTTAGCCTTTGGAGGCAAATTAAAAATATATAAGTGCTGACAAAGAGTAGGTTGATTCCTTCGGTAATTCGTATTTTGTGATATTACCCGTGGTGGACTTTTAGCTGGAATGGCTGTAATGGTTGTACTCTAAAATCCAAAATTTCAGATTTTTCATATCAATAGTTTTCATAATAGTAAAAATGTCCAGTACTTTGGCAGTATACTTTCAAAACTAGCACTATCTAAAAACCTATGGACAATACTGCTTTTTTTGAAAGCCTAAAAACTTTTTTTAAATTTAAAAACACCCCTTTTGGTGTTTTTTGCGTGTTAAAGCCCTTACCTTTGGTATCAGTATTCCACTTATAGGACATCTGTCAAACCAATGTCAAACTCATACCAAATACAAGATGGAAAACAGGAAAATTTTGGAAAATTGACAACTTTTTAATTTTTCAACCGTTTTATTGTGCAATTCATACTGCCAGTGGCGGCTCGTCAGATGAGGCAAGTGAGGCGGCGCCTCACCAACATTTTTGGAATAACTGGTAAATTTATTTTTTTCGAGATTTTTTGTGTTTAATTTTTGTAGGAAAAAAAAGCGGTTGATAACATTTTTTTTTTTAATATTAGGGTGCTATTTCTTTTATGTCATTAATTTCTTATTCTGCCTTGCTTTGTTTTGTATGTTCCATCAAAGATAGATCAAGCACTCATTCCGGTCGCCTCGCTTCCCCACTCTGCAACGGTTTTGCTTCTTTCTTCTATCAACGCTGTCCGAAAGCCTGCCGAGAGCGCGCGGTGGCTGGGTGAGGCGAGAATGAATTCTCATGTTATGTGCAGGCTTGGCTGACAACATTAAAATTTTGCAAATTAAAAAACGCAAAATCCCGTTTTAGTTATTGCAATTATAGAAGCAACAAATCGTACATTTAAAAACCCTATTTTTCTTTCTAAAAGCCTTGGGACGACTTTTACTTTTTCTAAATTACATGACAACATGAGGCGACTAAAGGATCTGCTTCACCCATGTCTTGACAACTCAGCCTATAATACGCGCATCACGCTTGTAGTTGAATATATATATATATGCAAACATATAAATATTTCAACGCATCGGTGTCGCTATACCTAACGCGTTCAAAATTTAACAAAGCCAAAAGACGCTACATTTCTCACTTGTCTATGCCATGTTTTGAACGAGACCCGCTGTTATGGTGGACGCGAGGCCTCAACAGCGGATTGCAACCGTTGCGTACGTTGGAAGGTCCGTAACGGTACGTACATCCCTCCGTACGCAACGAGTGAAGTCAGCTCTTCTCCCATCGCATCCACCACAAAAGCAGGCCTCGATCGAAACATGCCGTAAACAACTAAAAAATGTAGTATCTTTTAACTTTGTTTTGAACGCATTGGGTATACCGATACCGATGCGTTGAAGTATTTATTTTAAGTGTCTATTAAAGCCCTAGGGTCATTTTTTCGCCCTCTGGCGTTAAAATACAAAAATTTAATGTTAGGTATTTGAAATGTTGTGGAATAATGTGATTCTATATAAAAATATAAATTAATTTTTTTATGTCGAAGTAAAAACGCATAAAATAGTAGTTTTTATCTTAATAAGTTTTAGATTTTACATTTGACCAATATTATTCTCATTTACGGTGTTTATTTTTTTTAACATTTTTGATCTTGGTTCCTCATCAGTGTTATAAGTCACGAGCCGCCACTGCATAGTGCACTTTAGTAAAACCATCAATCAAAAAAATATATTCTGCTACAGCATGTTTTTTTACGTGTTTTTTGCTTTTTATAGTCGATTCTGCAAAAAATTAAACGATACAAAAACAGATTGTATCCATAATAGGAACCATTTTCGTCATAGGTTAAAAGGTTCTGGAGTCATGCTCAAAAAACTGCGATGTTGTGTCAAATATGGCGGCTTACATATGGCCGACAGGCGATTTTTGCCGTTTTTTAAGTATAAACCCCGGAAAACTCTAAAAACGGGTAAAACAATACTTTAAAGAAAAAATATTGATGCTTGTACACTACTTATGGAAAAATTTTGAAAACTCCAAGAAGTTTCTAAAAATATATTAAATTTACTGAAATCTTTTAAACTGGATTAAATAGTGCAAACTAGAAAATAAAAATAAAACGCAAAGAGGCTTGAAGTTTCTATATTTTTTTTTAGTATACACATAATGGTTTCAAATATTTCTGATATATTATTGGGAAGCTATATTCAAAGAATACAGGTTTCATGTACAAACATATTTGAAAAACCGACCGTTACCATAAAAGTCCATCAGGAAGTTAAGAACGTCTGACGAATCTTTCAATTTCAGCATCAAAAATGACTCAGTCTATCGGGGTGCGGCAGCTTGAACTCTTCACCATTTAATGTTCTTTCAAAAACAAAAATAAGAAAAATCTGGGTCTATGGCCCATAAGGTCACTACTAATATCTTAAATCTGGTATTTTAATATTTTTTTAAAAATTGCACCACAAATCTATGTTTATCAGGGGGGTAACGTTGATTTATATAAGTGCCCGTCAAGTCGTGATCTTTCAGAACACGGGGCCCGTATTCTGGACGGCCTGTGAGGTGAGTAGTCACCAGTGAGTATTTGCCTCTCTCACTTTTCCCATGGTTCAAAACAGGTGAGAATTGAGAAATTTGTTCACATTCACGGGCACGGGTGTCAAGAATACATGCCCTCGTCTGTGGGTCGTGAGGTCAGTCGGTACAAAAATTTTTAAAAATTTAGTAATTTCGTACTGTTTGTGCAGATTAATTATTATGAGATTTTTTATTTTGAAATTTTTTTAGTAGGTACTGTGGTCTTTGGAATCTGGGAAGAGAAGTTGCATTTTAAAATTTCAGAAACCCAACATTGACTTTATATACAGTATTTTCCAGACGAAATTTATACAGATTTAATTCATGTCAACTGTCAACGAGAATTTTCGATCTGACGTTTTGGTAATTTTGTTTCTCTCTAAAGATAGAGGCCCTCTATACATTTGACAGTTGTTTTGTTACCAGAGGTGGGCAACTCATATTGTCCTCTCTTTCTAGTTTTTTTCATATTTGCATGTAAAACCGATTTTATGAAATGTACTGATGTTTTGTTTTCTCTTTTTATAATATTCCCAGACAGTTTTTTTGGTTAGTAAAATATGTCAAGCTTTGACAAAAACAAACAGTAAGGTTCACGGGAGATTTAAAAATGTTAATAGTAGGTCAAATAGAAAAAAATATTATTGATCTATCTTTTTATTCCTCTTTTTCTTAAAATATTAACAATCAAAGATACAATACCTATTTAATATTATTTAAATTTAACTAATCTTATGGTCAAGCCATGACGGTAATTTAAGGCTTAAAATATTTCAGCATAATTTAAGGGGTAACGTTTTTGATTAAGCAATTTTTTACTATGTTTATCACATTTGTATGCCATGATATTGCTAACATTTTAAAGCTTTCTTTCCAAACTTTCGATTTCTACAATAAAACACTTAAATTTTTTTTGACTGTTTTTTAGGCGTTCAAAAAAAATACTGCCAAAAAACATTTTTTCTCTGTTAAAATGAAAAATATTTAGAGAGAGAGGGCAGAATTTTAGAGGTAGATGGAGAGATATTTTAGTGACGTGCAAAAATATTTAAGGTTGTTGAAGAGAGACGGCAGGCTATAAAAAAGTATGTTTAGAGAAAGATGGACATCATTTACTAAAAATTTCTCGTTACGTCATCTGTCTGTCATCTTGAGTGATGTCGTGCATATGATTTTTATTTTGAAATTTTTATCCAAACAACAGCAAAAATTGTAATTTTTCAAAGTGTAAAGTGTGTAAAACATAAGCTGGTATTAATTTCTTTCAATCAAAGTTCTTTCCAATCTTTAAATTTACCAAAAAACGTGTCCTACTAAATTGTATTTTAGCACATCTAAAAATAATTTAACAGTTATTTAAGAAAATGATTTCAAGGGTCATCATTTTTATTACTTTTCCAGTTTGGCAAATGCATGCTCTCCTTCCATTTTTCTTGCGTTTCTTTTTCCATTAAACAATGAAACAATACAAGGTCGTAGGTGCGAGTATTTTTACAGTTTTTTTGTACCGATATATTAGGTTTAATTAAAAATTGATGTACCTACATTTATTAATAAAAAAATGTGACATTGACAAAATTATTTATTTCCAATGGTTGCCAATACACAACCTAACAACTGCCAAATCCAGTTACTTAAAAAAAATAACTGTCAAAAATTGGTAGAGGCCCTGTATTGAATTTTTGACTTTTGTTTTATTAGTAAAGTTTTATTTTTGGTTAAGAAAACTACGAAATATTATAATAAGTAATAAATTAAAAATATAAAACTTAGTCTATAATAAATTCAAAAAATTAAATAAAAATAAACATATATAAAAGCTATAAATAAAACACCTCTTCTAAACCTGATTCGGCTGGTACAGTCCCTAGCACTAAAGCCGCATTTCCCCTTTGGATGACCACACCAATCCGCTGGGTGATGAAACATTTGACGTCTTTGGTGTTTATTATTTTTGATATTTCTGTAATTAAAGATTTTTCTTTTAACTTTTGACAGTTATTGTTTTACCAGAGGTACACTTCCGGCCACATAAAATGCGTACAGCAGAAGTTAGCTGCAGGTCTGTTGAATTTAAGTTTTGCTAATTGCGTTGCTTATTGTAACTGACTTTAACGTTTTCAAATTACAGGTTAGATCTTTTGACATTGTAAACACAAACATAAGGAGACTGACCATGCTTTACTAAAAAACTAATATACTAATGAATAAAACAATTTTTTTAAATTATTCAACATTTTATTATAGAAAATTATTCTTAAAGCTCATTATGGACAAAACAAGACCACAATTGTGCGAAGTATCGAGAAGAAGGAACTGTTTGGCGAAAGGAAAGCAATAACTTAATCATAGACAGCGCACCTCTGCAGGATCAGTAAATTTGAGTATCAAAATCAAAAAGATTAATAAAACACTACGTAAATTTAAAAAAAAAAACAAGAAAACGTGCGTGTCATTGCTCCGTCAGCCTCGATAATGTTTGCCAGTCTTCGTGGCATGGAATCTACAAAATTTTGAAATAAATTTGGATTTGAAACAATGACTTCGTCGTGCCCTCTGACTATGAGCTCCATTAAGTGATTGGAATTTCTGGGAACAATATTCATTTATTTTAACACATTTTCCGTGGGATTGGCGCCAGGAGTTTTTGCCGGCCATGGCAAAAACTTTTTTCATCCGTGAAGACAACTTGTTGCCAAAATTCTTCTTGTAGTGAATAGTTTAGTGCAAAAATTAACCTGGCTTGCTTTTTTTCCTCACTAAGTAATATTTTCTTGAACAGCTTATCCGTCTGCGCGTCGTTTTTATGGATCTAGGAAAATGTGCCTCAAAGTCGATCAGTTGCTGATCCTGCTGAGGCGTACTGACTTGGGTCAAGCCAGTGCCTCGCCTTCGTCGAACAGTTCCTTCTTTTTGATACTTTCTTCTTATTCTTACAATTGTAGCCTTGTTTCGCCAAAATGGGCCGCTACTCTTCGGACATTTGGGGCATTTTCAAATATAAGCGTATGACAACAACAAAATCTGACAGTGACATTTTTTGTCAATTTGAAATACCTAAAAGGTTACCGAGTTGCGAGGCCCATAATACACTATATAAAATCGGCGTACGCATTTTATGTGGCCGGAAGTGTAAGCAACTCAATGCATTTGGCAGTTGTTAGGGAAATGTTGATAATTCTTGTGTGTTGGCAACCATTGGAAATAAATAATTTTGTCGTTGCCACATTTTTCATTAATAAACGTAGGAACATCAAATTTTAAATTGAATAATGCGGTATAAGAAACTGTAAAAATACTCACGCCTACGACTTTTTATCGATCCATTGTCCAATGGAAAAAGAAGAAAACCGGAAAGAGATCATGCATTTACCAAACTGGAAAATTAATAAAAATAGTGGAATTCCAAAACTGTATGGGGAAATTATAAAAAGAGACAACAAAACATCAGTCCATTTCATAAAATCGATTTTACATGCAAATATGAATAAAACTCAATATGAGTTGCCAACAACGTATAGAGGGCCTCTACCTAAAGGGAGAGTTGGGCCAGTGCTGCATTGTTTTCTTTATTCTTACTTTTATCATGAGTGTTGATAATATTGTTTTGGAGATTTCATAAAACCTTTTTTGCACAGTTTTTTCTCCACAATTTTGGAGATAAAAGCATCACTTTCAAATTGTTTGCCCATATTTCCTGGTTTCCGGGTTATCCAGCCAACAATAACGATAGATTTTGTCATAACATGTAAACCAACCTAGGTTTACTGATGACACAGTTGTAAGGTATTTTTAAATAATTTAGTTTTACGATTCTTCCATGGCAAAAATGTAAACAAATAACCTTTCCTCCAAAATTTCTGTCAGAAAAAAAACCTTACCTGAAAACTTCAAATTTGACAACAACAGAGGGTCATTGAGGTTAGGTTTTGCCCAAATGCAATGCAATTGAATTTTTATTTAATACAAGCTTTCACCAAATAGCTCAAAAGGGCATGTTAAACTGGCACACGCAGATTTTTTATTTGACTTAAAAGCCACAAGTTTTAGTCAAAAGTTGTAATTTCTGGAATTTCGAGGATTTTACATAAAAAAAAAATTAGCATATTGAAACAAATAGACCTCGAAATTTTTATTTTACCTACGGCATACACCATTAGGGGCGTATTCATAGTCTTTCCTTGAACGGAGCCTTGAGGTTTCCTTGCCAAAGGCGCCCTTCGATGCGTCCCGTCCGTTCGATTATGTTTCTCTTGGTAGAACGTGGCCTTAAGGCTCCCTCAAGGCGACCTTGCGCGTCTATGAATATTGTTTTGACTCAAGGACATCTTAAGGAGGCCATGTTCCTTAAAAAAGGACTATGAATACGACTCTAGATGATTTGGCGTGGAATTGCTCAGTTGCCCGACTTCCGTAACGCACTGAGTAGCGTACCAAGAATTACGGCCCAGAGTGATTATGTAAATATTATTTTTACAGTTCCACCCTTCGCGACGACACAATTCTCCCCCAAAACACCGCGACCCCCATCCCCTCCGAAGGACCCGCGAGCGACTCTGATTGGTCAAGAGTGAGTTCCTCCGCCAACTCTCTCGAATGGGACAGCGTTCAAAACTCCGTGCACACGGAATTGGACGCGGACACGCAAATGTTGTTGAACGAAATTGACAGATTGACAGTTCAGGCGTTGAAAGAGACCGGCATGGTAAGTGCTGACGGATTTAGTTATTTGGATGATGAATGACCACTTTCGTGGGAATTGGTTTCGATATGGACTGCTCCTTTTTTCTCCTCCCCCCCCCCCTCCTTTAGATTTGCAATTTATCATGGGATCACTGTCAATGTACGAAAAAATTTAACAAATTATTTTTTTACTTACCTTCATTTGCGGCAGTTCAAAAGTGGCCACCGAAAGTTCGACCATTTTTAAATTTTTATACCTTTTTAGCTACAAAAAAAATTCCTTTTCCATGGCCGTCATGGTGAATCAATGTTTTTTTTTAAGATTTGATCATGGAAAAGTCAACAATTTTTTTTGGCAATATCTATGACCCTATCCTTTTTGTACACGTGAGAGATTTTTTTTACTACATAAAATATAGGGCAATTAGATCTGTGTTATTACAAATACATCAATGTTGAATAAAATCTAAAGTTGCATATTCACCAAAAAAGCGAGCACGAGCGAGCGAGCATTCTGCACCCATAATCGTCCGGTGAGTACGGGATAGAGAGCGAGCGAACGTTTGTTTGTTCGTGCTCAAAAAAGATCGACAACAAAACAGAAAGGAAATGCCTGTTCTTGCTCGTTCGGTGTGGACGGGGTTTTATTTCGCTGCGATTAATCTGGTTATTTGCGCGTTCAGTTTCCTAAAGTTTGTGGTGGTAAAAAATGGGGTGGTCTAATGACAGTGTTTTGAAACTGATAAACGAACATCCAATTCGGCCGATTTTATGGAATTCCCAAGACCCATTTTACAAAAATAAAAACAAAAAAGAAGAAGCAATAAAATCTTCAGGAGTCATTCTGAAAATCACGCAATAGGCTACTGCCACTATAGATGTGTCTGTTTTTGAATAAGGTTGCTTGCCAAAACCCTTCTTTCTGTTTTTTCTTTTTTGATAAACTCAATACGGTGAAAGCAGCACTGGCTAACAACAATTTCTTGAGTCAGCCATATTGAAATGCTCGATAAAAATAGATGGATCAACTGCGAACCTGAACAATTTCGCTCTGGTGTGGACCAGGTAAAAGAATGGCCGTTTTACTACTTTTATTATATTTCCACCCATTTCCCACCTACCGTTATCGCATAGGTATCCAAATTTGTCCTCAACAGCCCCCTTTTCCACTTATTTTTTATGATTTTCACTTTTTTTTAACAATTGACAACATTAACATTGACAGAACGCGGTCAATCTCTTCTGGCAGTGTAGGTTTCATATATTTTTTTTTCTTTCACTTACACCATGTAAAGTGGCTTATGTTAATCTGTTATTTATTAATTCCTACTTTTCAACAACATTATTAAAAAACTACTGCCTGAATCAACACGAATGCATTTCATGGTTTATTACCAATCGCATTCCACATGCACCTCTCTTATCACGACCAAAAAAACAAACAGTAGATAAACAATAAAGATACGTGAATAGATTTTAATTAACGTTTGGTTCGGAGCCAGGTGAAATAAAGTAAGGGGGCCAGCCATAAATTAAGTTACATTATTGTGGACAAATTTTGACCCTCCTAAAATTACGTTACGAAAAACATATCTTCCCCTTGAATTCTAAAAAAAGAGCGGTTAAAATAATGACACATTTTTCTTTGCCGTAAGAAATAAAAGACCGAAAAAGAATTGTGATGCCACGCTACCACCGATCCCCAAATCTAATTTAACAATACCAAAATTGGAATAAAAATATGTGGGCGTGGATTTTATTTTGGGACGTAACTTTGGTGAAGACAGTCATCAGAAACGTAATGAGTTATGGCAAGGTGGAGGGCGGGGGGCCAAATTTGGCACAAATTGTGTTTCTAATTTAGGAAGTGCCCTCAGAGCCATAAATTATGTACCACCATTTTTGTCAACCGCCCTGTCACAAATAAAATTCTTCCTAAATGTACCAAATTTATGTTATCCAATTTTGGTATTGTTAACTAATGTTAGTAGGTAGGTACCTATTTTCAATTATAATAATCAATTATCATTAGTATGGAGGAGAGACTGTCCGTCGGTGGTAGCACATTTTTTTGCCTTTTATTTCTCACACTACAAAAATTGTTTTAAACTTTTTCAGCTCCTTTTTAATAAGGGGGGGGGGCTGTTTTAATTTTGCGACCTAATTTTCAGCGGGTCATCAGAAACGTGACGATTTGTGAAAAGAGGAGGGTGTGGAAAATATGGCCGAAATAATGTAACATAATTTATGGGTGGCTCCTTTTAGTTCATTGCACCTCTTGATGCCCTCATGCACTACCAAATGTTGATGCTGACCTACAGTTTGTTTTTTTTGTCGCAATTCATGCAGTCCACTTCCAATCTTACCTATTATTGAAAAGTAAAAATAAAAAAGGATAAAAAACTCAGTTAAAATAGAAAAAATTAAAGTGTTAAAATACAAAAGTGACAAAATAGGTACTAAAAATAAAGCTGACACCGGCCCTGCCGCCGAGATTGATCGTGTTCTGTCAACTAATAGGGAGATTTTGGTCAGGTTTGTTACCCTTACCTGTATTGTGGGCGGTCGCAGTAGCGCTCTGTCACGCTGTTACCTTTATTAACTGTCGATTATTAGCGCCGAATAGCGACTACCTTTACCGTTAAAAAGCCAACCAACCAAACTTGGTGTGATTCTGTGGTGGAAGATTTTTAGGTTAGAAAGTTTGTTTATTTTACAAATATTTGTCTTTGATTTTTACTTTATTTTTATGTGATTAGTACTGGGGTTGATATGATCAGACAAAAATGCAAAGATATTGCAAAAAATAAAGAAAAAAACATCAACTAGGTAAGGTTATGTTTACTGCCAAACTTTATGTTTGGGTATGTTCAAAAGCTCCATTTTTAACCTCTTGCCGTTACCTTTATTTAGGGTAAAGGTAACCAAAAGAGTAACGAAATTTGCTGTTAAACCGTTTGACCAAAATTACCCTAATAACAACCCACATAACAATTAAACATTCCTGTAATATAATAGACATATACTTAGAGAACAAAGAATGTGATAGAAATGTTACATTTTACCATTGGAAATATTACACACGCCGGCAATAAGTTACGTTCTAGCTCATACACATAATACGACCAGAACATTTTTTTAAAAGAATTATAGTAATATACCTGGACACCATAATTTATAATTGCATGGATATGATTTTGTGATTCAAAACATGTCCAGATGGCCACGAGATGGATATCCTGAGATATGGAATGGATATATATCCACATGAGTATCTACCAAATATGCATTAGTCTTCCACTAGGCTTACATTTTCGCGTTCCCTTATTAAGGAAAATTGACATTTGACATCTGAGCATGCGCGTGACCTGCGTTTTTATTAAGGGAACCCACAAACCTTATAACCAAAAAAATAGACGGATGATGTTGCTTTAAGAAATGACTGCTTCATGTATTTGACAGTTTGGTGCCAGAAGCAGTTATAACTACCAACTGAGAAGCACAAATAACACTAGACGCGGCTAATTGTAAAAAAAGGCTCTGGCATAGTAAATTTGCAATTTTTTTAACAATAATCTTAAATAATAGCCCCCCCTTCCCTTAAAATATGAATTTTTTAAATGGGTAAAGTACATTTGCTTTTTAGGAAAAAAGTTCCCCTTCTTTAAGTACCTACACCAGTTTATGTCTGTTCAGTACTCTGTGTTTATACAGGCAAATAAAAATAATAATTCAAATAAAAGTTGAGCTTATGGGAAATAGTGTAGGCGTTTATACAGCAGAAATAAAAATAGAAAGATGCGCAACTTTTATTATCTGAAAAAAGATTTGCGCATAACCTCACTTTCAGGTTTTTTTGCATTTTTTTGGTTGATTAAGTTTAGTTTAATTATTTCAATTATTGAAGCTGTGTGCTGATTGGTTCAGTTATTTTTATTTTCTAGAAGGTGTATGTTTATGGGTCAAGGGATTTTGTTAATGAAACGTCCTTTTTTTGAAATGCCAACGTTTCACAAAATTTATTTTTATATATTGAATTGCCGACGTTTTGCAAAATTTATTTTTATATAAATTTTGTGAAACATTGACACTTCAAAAAAAGGACATTTCATTAACAAGATCCCTCAACCCATAATAGGATCGTTAAACCATTCTGCCAAGTTATTTTTATTCAGCTATATAAACCAAAATTATTTATTTTTATTTTAATTTTTGTTACTTTAATTTTTATTTGCCTGTATAAACCCTTTTATTTTTATTTAACATATCTTACAATTAGCTTAAATGAAAATAAATTTTATTTGTAGAAAATAATTATTTACAAAATACCATCAAAAAAGTTACAATACAAAAAATACTTAAAAGTACCTTATTTACAAACAGAAAGTTTTGTTAAAACTTTTCGGACCTTTTCTCCAGATATACTTTCATTAATTTTATTTGCAGAGCATGACTCCTCAAAGTGCTGCATGTTTTAATGATTGCTTCAACTAAAAGCTGGTCAAAACAGAGTCTTTGGTATTTAATAACAGTCTTAGAGTCTCTTCAAATGCTCAGTAATCACTTTCTACTAATAGCAGTATCTGGTGGAAACCTATTGAAAGAAATAGAAAAACAATAATTAGACTTTTTCATTATTACAATACTTAATAATACTGCCATCAGCTGGGCATAATGGGACACTATTGCTAGCTCAGTAATTATAAGAACTACAAGGTTAAATTTATTAAGATTAAATAAGTTTTTAAGCTCATAGTTTTAAGTATTGCAATTTTTTGACAAATCCCTTTTAAAGAATTTATGTTTCTTTCTTTATACAAAATGTAACCTGTCAACAATGTTGATTTTGGTGTATACTCTGTAGTTCGCAACAGCTGCGAATTTTGAGCTTCTGGTTCACATTTTATCAAAATGCTTATTTTTCTCTGATTCAGAAAGAATTGTTCTATAAAATAGTCACTTTTTTATTCTGTGTTCTTTCCCATTTCTCCAAAATTTTCATTTATAAAAAAGTAGATTTCTTGTCTGTGAAAAATAAATAAGAAGAAAGGTTCCGATAGCCACGAACCTTTCTTTTAATTTTCATTTATATTAACGTTATGCACTATGGAAAAACGGTTTGTCCTATGGCAACCATCTGGCTCAAGTGTTTTGCCATGAGGTCATAAATCAAGATGTATTCTTGAGATGAGGCCTCCCAGTAAACACAGAAATATTCTAGGAATATTCCTTTTAGATTATATCTTCGGTTTACATGCAAAATCAACTAAGTCACTTTTTTTCACAGAGACAAATACAATTTTTATACTAGCATTAATTTTACACTAATTTTATCCATATAAAATTGAAAATTCTAAAAATAAAATAATCAATTAAATGCAGCACTTGCACAGAATTTAATATCGCCTTTTCTTAAAATTTAACTTTTTTGACTTAGTCAATTTTGCCTTTCAACAGACGATATAAATGTGATAAAAATTGATTACAGACAAGGTTTTTTAATACTCCTGTAACATTCTTAGAACCTTCTTTAGATTAAATTTTATAAACAAATATTTTTAGCACAGGAATATTTTTAAAAAGTATTAATAATATTCTTATCATATAAATAGTATGTAATAAATTTATATCACTCTTTTATCACCTAATATGAATATCCTTCGAATATTAATATTCCTACTTACTGGGCTGCTACTACGAACAAATTCTGCATGTCTCTATATTTTTTCACACAAGTCAAAATAAGGCTGGGCAGTACCCTCTCCAGATAGGCCGATCAACTCATACCGATTTAGTGTCCTTTTATCCACCTTCGCCGCCATTTTCACTGAAAAGTGACAGATAATCCATTAGTTTTCTGTCAAAATGGCGGCGAAGGTGGATAAAAGGACACTAAAACGATAAGAGGTGATCGGCCTATGTGGAGAGGGTAATGGGCTGGGTTTACCCCACTTTTCATATTGATAATTTAAAGTTTTAGTGCTATTATCTCTGTCTCTTTATTTTAATAACAAAGAAAAAAAATAGACATACAGAATTAGCACAAAGTTATGAATTATCAATTTGAAAAGTTGACGTGAAAAGGGTGAGAAATGTCCGGAGATTTTTGAAATCCAAACCAGTGAGTACTCCCCGAAATTTGTGAGTGAGGTGGAGATATACAAAAGTACACAAGTAAGAAGAGGACATGGATACTGCCTTGGGGTGTACTCCCTTCTCACACTTTGAAGAATCCTCGCACTGGTGAGCTGTAACCAACTCATGGGTCTTTAAGAATACAGGCAATGATCGCAGAAGTATTGAAGAAAATTGGCAAAAACAGGAATTATTTACCCTTACCTGTGAAAACGTATTTCCACTCGCATAATTGCTGTTGTTGCAGCCGACAAAAAAGCACTTCATGATGCAAAAGGGCACAGAAAAAGTATATTAAAAACACAACACGTTAAGCAAAAACTTCTTCATCTTCTTCTCGGTTACTATGGATTCGCGTCTTTACAGACGTCTATCCAAAGCAAAATCTTCGAAAACCAAGAAACGAAAATAAAGAATATGGCAAATCTACTAACGTCATAGGTTAAGGATAGTTCATTACCCTCTCCACATAGGCCGATCACCTCTTATCGTTTTAGTGTCCTTTTATCCACCTTCGCCGCCATTTTGACAGAAAACTAATGGATTATCTGTCACTTTTGAGTGAAAATGGCGGCGAAGGTGGATAAAAGGACACTAAATCGGTATGAGTTGATCGGCCTATCTGGAGAGGGTACTGGATAGTTCCTTAATCTATGACTAACGTCAAGACCGTCAAACGCAGTGCTACCAACCAAAAACGTGGATAAAGAGAAAATAAGTTGTCACGTCATGACACTGTTTACACTGCCCCTTTGAAATCAAGTTAATTCGAACAGTTTTCTAAATAAATTTTTTAAAATACTCAAGAAACAGTGGTTTTATATTTTTTCTTAAATTTCGTCAAGCAGTGCTTGTTATATATTCATCAAATACTAAAATATTGGATTTGCAACCACAACAAATTTTACTCAAGTCGGTTTACTTTGGTTCCAGTAGCACCAAACTGTCACTTCCATAAGGTAGTCATTTATTGGGAGAAAACCCATAAGCATTAGCAGTCTATTTTTTTGGTTATAAGGTTTGTGAGGGAACCGTAATAAAATACGGTGTTCCCTTAATTCGGTACAGTTACAGTACATCCCTTAATTATCTTTAAACATAACCTCAATTAGCACATATAATAGTGATGGTTGGTTTATTTTTCGACACGACTTTTTAATATTCTTTGCATTTTTAGTTTTTTGTTTATAAACAAAAACAGTCTTGTGGATTTTTAAAATTTATCTGAAAAAATGAATAAATTGGAGAAACCTACAAGGTTGAGTTTCAGCTACACTGACAATATAATTCTTTTGCGAGTATTTATCAGAGAAAATCTCTACAAGGTTAGAAATTTTAGGTTAGGAATAAGGAAAAGTAATGCGACTTCCAATAACACTTTTTTTTAAAGTATGGTTAAGGTTCAAAATCCCTACAAGGTTGGAAATTTTAGGTTAGGAATAAGTAAAAGTAATGCGACTTCCAACAAAACTTTTTTTTAAAAGTGTGGTTAAGGTTCAACCTAAATAAAAGATGGTTTTCCCTTATTAGGGACTTATTGGGAGTACATTGTCGCGTTCCCTTATTAAGGAAAATTAATATTTGACATCTGAGCATGCGCGTGATCTGCGTTTTTATTAAGGGAACCGTAATAAAATATGGTGTTCGCTTAATTCGGTACAGTTACCGTACGTCCCTTATCTTTAAACTTAACCTCAATTAGCACGGATAATAGTGATGGTTGGTTTGTTTTCCGACACGACTTTTTAATATTCTTTGCATTTTTGGTTTCTTGTTTATAAACAAAAACAGTCTTGTGGATTTTTAAAATTTATGTGAAAAAAATAATAAATTAGAGAAACCTACAAGGTTAAGGTTCAGCTACACTGACGATATAATTCTTTTGCGAGAATTTATCAGGGAAAATCCCTACAACAACCCAGCAGCGGCCTATTATGGTAAAACCTTATGGTTAACGCCCAATAAGTCCCTATTAGTTATCAAAAGATTACCTAAATAACTTTTTGCTGTCTTATATGTATAATAATATTACCTGCTACATAGAGAACATATTGATTCCAGTGCCATCTACCCACAATAGATGACACTAAACTAAATTATAACTATAAATCATGTAAATCGCGTTCTTTTCACAAAATAGTAATATTTTCAGCAAACATGCCAAAATCCTGACAAAAATATTCTTTTTGGGAATATTCATAAAAATAACTTGATTATAAGGTTATCATGGGCATATTATTATCTTATTACCAAAGAAATATAAATATCACAAACTCTTAAAGAATATTCATAACCTCTAGGTTTGCAACATTCCTGTCATATTCGCAATAGAATATTTCAAAAATCACTTTGAAGGAATATTCCTGTAACATGAATATTCCTTCAATTTTATGTGGGTATATTGGCGCGTAACGTTGGAAAATGAAAACTTTTAAAATAGTTGCAAAAAGAAACTGTTAAGGACAAATTTGGATACCTAAGCACTAAAGGTAGGTGGAAATATTTTGAAAAAATTCGCGAACAAGAACAAATGTTCGCTCTTGCTCGCTTTTTTGGTGAATACGCAATCGTGATCGCTAAATAAAATTAAAGTGTTGAAGCTGTTTAACAATCAGCACTTAAACTTGCAAGGCTGTGTAAAGTCCGCTCGGACATCATATTTTTGGCCGACGCCCCTGCCTTCATTTTTTGGCATTTCAAATGTCTAAATTTAGAATATTTTGTAACCAAACGGTGTTGACATTTATAAAGATTGAGTCTTACCCATATACCTATTAGCTTAAATATACGTCCTTCCTTTGGATTGATTCATTAATTTTATTCTTTCAGCATGCACGAAGTTGTAAGCAAACGTCCTTCTACTTTCTCTCTTATTTATCTCCCTTTGTCTCTCTATTATCTTATCTCTGAAAGAATTCGGTATTTGTCATGTATTTGTTTACTTTTCTCAAAAATCCTGGATTTTTATTTTTTTAGGAAAAAAATATAAATGTGTGCCACTGAGAATGATACATAATTCCGTTGATGCTGAACTGCAGCTTTCCAAAACAAAAATGCTATCAACCTCTGGACCTTCTCCAGACGATACCTCCGATGGTATCGCTTCTCTTTCGTTGCTAGTGTTGCCGCGAGACGAGAGAAGACAAGGCCTTCTCCCGTCTGGTCTCGTCAAACGAGATAAAAATGGATCTCTCGATAGAGAGCCTTTCTCTCTTTTTGAACATCCTATAGCAGTGGCGGTCCCGGCCATTTGGAAAGGGGGGGGGCGGTTTCGATACGAAAAAAAAACTAGAATAAAAGCATAGCTTTTATGAGAAACATATTTAATGTAATAATATAAACACAAAACATATGCAAACAAAACTACAAGCGCGGATTTGGTCTCAAATCTAGGAGGGGGCTACTCAGATTTTACCTCGTTTATTTCATACATTTTTTATTTTTTAAAGAATTAAAATAAAATTGTAAATATCAACGGTATCATAGCGCCGCAGCGATTTAAAATTAAACTAAAATTGTGAATATATCAATGGTTTCAAAGCGCAGCAGGCGAAAATTTTTAAGAAAATGACACCACAAATGTCATTTTTAACACAAAATTAAACTAATACCGTAAATATCAAAGGTGTTATAGCGCCGCAATATACGCCCTACTTTTGATTTTCTAAATGTTTTCATACAAAATTTAAAGCCAGGGTCGAGGGGGTTAACTACCCCTCTATCCCCCTGAAATCCGCGCTTGAGTAACTACGTATAATTTTTTCAGTTATAAAAAACATAGATAACAAACCGAGTAACAAACAAACCACAAACAAAACTTTATATATATACTTTTTTTTTAAGTACTAAAAAGCTTTTTAAGTTAAAACATTACCTTTTATATTGCATATCTCAAACATAAGATGCCTATCTCAAAAAAAATGAGTTTCCGGTTTTTTTCACAAAATATGTACCTACGGGTATAGAAAGCGATCTGACGACGTACGGCCCTGTTATAAGTTTTTTGCTACTGTTGCGCCTCTAGTGACTCGGTCCCGAAGCTTAAATTAGGGTAGAGGCGCCGGCGCCAGGAAATTTGAATTCGGGTATTTTTTAAAGTATTTGAGTTCATTAGAAATAACATTATTTTGGAGAACCTAATTCATCAATAATTAATTATTTTCCAAAGTATTGTTGATTCTTATGACTATAAATTTATTATATTATATTATTCTTTTAAGAATATCGATCATATCGAAACTATTGTATTTATTAATAAACTATTTATTCTGCTTCCCATGCCGACCTCAATAGCAGCAGTTTCGTTCTTTTTCAAAAAATTTGGTGTAACTGGTTACCCATAAGCATTTTTGAACGGAATGGGCTAAAAAAATGTACCTAATTAACAAATAGGCTAAAGAAATACCCTGTCAGTCTTATTAGAGCGTTAATAGACATCGAAATTGGTGATACCGTAGGCAAAATCGGTTATTTTTCTCCCGTATCCAAAAATAACCAAACCAAAATACGTTACTTACGAAGGCTTAACGGGGCCCGCTTGGTTATTTTTTCTTACCTACCAGATTTATTTCTGAGCAAAAGCTGCAGCTGGTAAATGATAGTTCGTTTTTGTGTTTAGTTATAGGTTTTTAATTTTTTTGTGAAAGTGAATTTGCAAAAACGCGAATTGTTGTTTTCTTTTCTATTCTATTCTATTTGTAAAATACGGTTACGGTAATTTATGTTTGTGGTTTTAAAACTCTTTTTGTCGCGTAGCCCGCGAAGCCGGCCAAAACTGACCGAAACCCCACGGATCGATAAAGAACCCCTCACACCCGTCCATGTAACCCAGACATCGGGCGATTTTGGATTTTTTTTGATATGTTGTAGGGCTTTAAAAAAAATGCGACCTAAAAGTTGGTGAGACATTTGGTTTGGCTACAGCGGCGTATCAAATGTGGGATAAAATATCATTGTGAAATTATATTTTCCGAAGAAAACATGCAAGTATTTATTTCTTTTTTGAAGGATAGTGTAAATGTATATTTGTAGATTTTTTCGCAATGTTTTCTGACCCATTGGCGCACCGTGAAACTATTAAAATACATTTTTTAATTAAGAGCACAAATTCAACGACATAATGTGGGTATGTGTTTTGTGTTATTTTATAGTTTTTTATATATTTTATAAAATGATAAATCAGTGGTGTAACAACCAAATATTAAAATACTCCCTATACTTTTCTTAATTTGATAATTGAATTATTAATTAAATCTATGTGCTTTAATAATAGAATCTTACTCATTTACTATTTTGCTTCAATATAAATATTCCAACCCAGTGGCGTAGGGTGACCCATAAATTAAAGCTAAGTATCACGAATTTCTAAAGCAAGTAATTGTTATTATTCTAACTAGTGCGGAAAATTGTATTTTTCTTCGCACGCGACTGCCGATGACCCTAAAGCCGCGGAGCGGAGTTCGGGCAAGCAATCAAGGTCGGGAAAGATACTTTACGCGTGAAGATATGCGTGCTGTGGGTCAATAAATAGAGAGAAGTTGGTGGATGTATCCGTTCAGAAAAAAAGAAGATAAAAGGAAATGTTTTCGTAACAGCCAACATGATTTTTTGGGTCAAATTCATTAAAAAAAAAACGTTGCAAAATAAAAATGTCAATATATTTTACATCACGCCACTACGCCACAATTGACAACTATGACATGTAATAGCTATCAAATATCAAAATTATGAGACTATTTCCAATCAAATTGAAAACCTTTGTGGTAGTTTAAACTACTAGAAAATAATATTTTAATATTTGGATGTTACACCACTGATTTATCTTTTTACAAAATATACTAAGAAAAACTATAAAATATCAAAAAATACATACACACCTAATATCGTTGAATTGGCCCTTTTAATGAAAAAATAAACAGTATTTTGGTGTGGTGTGGTGCGCCAATGACCTAATCTCATCAGAAAAAATTACGAAAAAATCTGCAAATGGACATACAAAATAAATAAATACCTGCAGGTTTTCTTCGGAAATTAAATGTTATTTTATCCCACCTTTGATACGCAGCTGTAGCCAAACTAAATGCCTCACCAAGTTTTAAGGCGCATTTTTAGGTCGCCCTTGTCCAGACCTACAACATATCAAAAAAATCCAAAATCGCCCGATGTCTGGGTTACAGTGTTCTTTGCCAACGTCTTTTGTTTTGGTATTTTTATGACTGGCTAGATTATAGATGTTAAGCTAATAGGTATATGCAGTGGCGCACCCAGGAATTGACTCCGGGGGGGGGGGATTTTAAGGATAAATAATTTAAAAAAATTAATTTGAAGTAAAAAATGTGACCATAATTGATACAAGGAAACAGGTGCTCACAAGGGTGGACCTATGCTCAAATGTAGAGAGCGGGAATGTTAACCAAATTTAAAATTGTTTATTTACCCAAAATTTGATGTCAAAATCATGCTGCAGAAAGGCAAAAGTTTTTGAGAAAATAACACCTAAAATTGCAATCGTAAATATTGATGAGGTTTTGGAAATTTCAGTTGTTTATTTACCCTTAATTTGTCTGTAAAAATGTTAAAATATGTCACAGGCGGAAATTTTTGCGAAAATGACACTTAAAATACCATTTTTGACAACAAATCGCAGGCAAAATGCTTTGATAAAATTACATTAAAAAGACCATTTTGACAGGAAATCGTAAAAATGAAAGGTGTTATAGGGCCGCATTCGCATTCAAATACTCTTGTATTTTATTTCTGCTGTTATTTGATTGTACCAATTGTAACCAGGCTTCTCGGGGGGTCAAAGTCAAAGTTTAGGTCATTGCAGGAGATAATTTTTCGACTTTTTGTGAGATAATTCTGCAACAAAAAATTGGTTGATAAAAAAATTAAAATTTCTGCTACAGATCTATCGAAATTGCAGTTGTTATCACGATCGTCTTTTAGACGCAAACTAGGGTGACGAGACGAGTGAAGCCTGAAGCTCATTGTCTTCAGGAAAGAAGCAGGGTGACGAGACTCAAGCTATTTTTGTTTCGGAGGGGCTGAAAAGTCAGGGAATTTATTATTCCGTGCAAAACTCAGGAAAGTCAGGCAAAATCTGAGACGCCATCTGAAAGAACAATCTACAACCAGAAGACGAGATTTTTTTCAAATAAACACATTCAGACACATGTGCTCAGTTATCATAATATACTATAACGGCCCTGCCCTTGCATTTTTCTCCCAATCAAGTTAGCCTAGGAAAAATGCAGAGCTAAAAACTCTTCTGGACGCGATCAGACTGCGTCAGGCATGCGCAGTAGATTTTTGACAATGCCCAAGGCCAACCCTGATTTTTACATTGTTTTCTTTGTTTTAAAGTTATTATTGTTACACATTTTGCGACACTTGGGCCATTACAGTATTTACTTACGACCAACCAATAATAATAACTTAACGAGCGTCCCAACACACTGTAATGGACCATTTACGCTCCTAGGATAATAATAAAGCTTAGACGTAAGCCACAAGGTGGCGTGACAAGCGATTAAACTTTATTTTATAAGAGCACTAATTCCGTTAAATGAACATATTAAGCATTTAAAAAAAAAACTTGTATTTAAAAATATATATCAAAAGTCCCGTAGTAACCTTACTTGTTTTGACGTTTTAGATAACACGTCATAGAAACTTCAGGTTATTAAGGTTGTTGACTTAACAGTGTTCGCATTTGATATTTCTAATAATTTCTGATATTTATGATGACATTTTCGTTGGTCGTAGGTAAAGTATAGTAAAGTATAGTACACTATCGGAATCATAAAAGTGGTACGTGATAAACATAGGTATTTTTTAAATTGTATGGTAAACTACCGGATTATATTTTGTGACAGACTGGTACTAAAATGTGAAAATATTGACATCAACTAACGCATAAAACAACTGTAACAAAAATTAAAAAAACAGCACTGTAACGAAAATTATAAAACAATAGAAACAAATTATTAGGTATATAAATTTTAATATCTAGTCATTGCGCCATTCACCTCAATTATACCGTTTAACCTTCTTGGTAGAGAATCAGCCAAAATTTCAAAAAGGTTTTCATTTTCACCAATCAATTCTTCATAAGCATAGACTATTAACTGGACCAAGTGATGTTGATTTCCCTGCACAATATTAAAGCTTTCCAGCTTTTTTGAAATTAAATCCCAGATATTTTCCATAGGATTGGCGTCTGGGGTTTTCGCAGGTCAAGGAAGAACTTTAATATTTTGCTCCCGAAACCAAGTTTAGCAAATTCTGGACGTATGAGTAGGGCAGTTGTCTTGTTGAAAAATAAACTGGTCTTGATAAAGTTCTGTGACGGCTGGAAGCATAGTGTTCTCTAAAATGTCCACGTAAAGCTGTGCTGTGAGCCTTCCATTGATTCGAAATAGAGCACCATGACCTCTAGCAGAAATCCAACCCCACATATTTACCGAAAATCTTCCAGCGCGATCTCATAGCGCGTTCTTGATGGACGATACACCCGAATTTGTTTTCCGTCACTACAGGACTGGAAAACTTTTTCATCGAAAAATATTACCTTTCGCCAAAACTCTGGTTCCTTTAGAGAGTAATTAAGGGCAAAAAGTAACCTGGCCTGTTTTTTTTTTCATTCGTAAGTTTAATTTTTTTAGCAGCTACACGACATCTTAAATTAGAGCCTTTCCTTACGTGATTTCGTGCCACTCTTACACATCCTGGAAATTGGGTTAATCTCTTTGCCTTTTTTTCATAAAAGCGATAAAGTCATAAGCTTGTTCATAAGTTGAAACTTTCAATAAACCAGTCCCTTGTTTCCTCTCTATTGTCTGATCTTCATAATGTCTAGCCACGTCCCTAATTGACCATTGACCATAGTTGTAGTTTTGTCAGGAGTTGGGCTTTATCAAATAAAGAAATTTGTGGAGGCATTTTTTATTTATTTGTCAGACTGAAATACAGAATGACATACTTTGACAGTTTAAGAAAAATACAATAATGGGTGACTTTGTTTGTAAAAATGGACCAAGGTATTACAACAAAAAGTATTGTGTACCACTTTTATGATGCCGATAGTGTAACTCGCATGTTATGGTCATTACACGCTCAGATAAATTAAGACACTCGCCTGCGGCTCGCGTCTCAAACTTCATCTTCGCGTTTAATAACCATCATAACATACTTGTTATGTAAACTACTATTACGTTCTGTTGCTTGGCTTTATTGCCTGCATTTGCTTGCAGACGACTGTCAAAGCGGTCTTGACATTTGCTGCGCATTTTTGTGCGTTTCGCATTTAATTGCACAAGATATCTTGCGTCTTTCCTTTCGAGTTTATTGCTCCCTTGTCAAGCAGCCTGTAATGCAATAAATTTTCATCCATTTTCTTATTAATAAGTTTTTAATAAATTCGTACTCAACACAGTACCTACTCATCATTTTTTGTTAAGCGGATATCATAGGATAGCAAAACAGGATTCGTACGCTATTGGAAAACCTGAACAACACATGGAAAATGAAAAAGGCAAAAAAACCCGGAAAACACCTGGAAAATGGTCCAAAAAAGTAAAAAAAAACCTGGAATAACTATCATTATGTAACATTATCACCTGGACAAATGATTTGGATAAATATTTCACCTCCAAACCTTTAATTTATTTTGTTATTTTTTGTCCGCCTTGCTTCGGTTTAAAAATGTATCAACCTAATTTAAAACACTAAAGATGAAAATATTTGGATAATTTCTGGTTTAATATCAAAAATTTCTGCCTGCGTCGCTTTAACGTCGATTGGTACAATTTGTTGGGAACCATAAAAAAGCCGAATTTGCAAAAACCGAAACACAATTAAACAGAAAATAAAACGTTCGAAACGAAGTATGAACCAAAGTAAAACACCCAGAAAATAATGGATACGAATATAATTTTATAGAATTTTAATTTACTCGATCCTTAAAAGACACGAACATAGTTTAATATATCAGAATTACAAAAATATCGAAAATAATTTTCTAGAAACGAAAGACCCGAATCGCTATTGGGCATGCGTCAAATTTAAGGCGTAGGCTTTGGATTGCGGCGTTGACAAGTTTCTCTATTTGGAAGATGAGACGGGGATTTTTGTTATTAAACGATTTTATGTAATTTCACAGTTTCTGGCTCTCTAACTGTTTATCAAATCTTGCGATTCATTTTTGACACACTTCTCGTTAATATTATAAAAAAATTTGGGGGTAAGGGGCGGTTGAGGGATGTAAAGGGCGTAAGCCTGACAACGTAGCAATTGAATTCGTGACTATCGGTTCAAATAATTTTCGGATAAATTGGGGTTCTTGAATTTTGTGATTCGGCGTTATTATGTTTCTATTAAATTATTTTCGTTAAAAATATTTTCTGACATTTTGTGTTTCTATAAAAATATGTTTCGTTTAAATTTAATTGGATTTATGGATATATTTTCTAGCGATTTGATTTTCTCGTCATTTCATTTTCAAGACAATTTTTTTCGGACCAATATTTTCTTTTCTTTTAAATTCTGACAATTTATGTTTCTGCCAGATTAGGTTTCGGGTTTTTTATAGGAACCCAAAATTGTCGCCTGTGCGCACTTTACAATGTCTCTCATAAAATAAACCAATATTTGAAGGATCCTATAAAGTTATAGACATCTTATAAGCTATATAGGATAACATAATTTTTAAGATACCCATACTCTAGTAAGTGTTTTAGGAATATGAATATGACTCATGAATTTCTAGTAATATCAAAATATTTTAATTATAAGAGTAATAAGTTTTAGGACTGCATTGAAAAATCATAAATAAATCAAAAGGGTTTATTTTTAAAAGCAGGACATTTTTGCATCAGGACTTTTTCCTATACAAAAAAGCATTTGTCGATCTCTTTTTTTTTTTGTCAAGGCCTATATAATAGGTGTAATTTTTTATTAACCCTTCTTAGAGGTGCTCCATCCATCATATGGTTGTAAAAAGAACGAATTTTCTAGATCAATTTTGTAAAAAAAAAAGAATGTTGTTAGTCTATAGAGTTTATAGCATATGTACCTACTAAAATGAGTAGTCAAGTTGCAAATTTTTTATTGCATTTAAGATTATTTTATTATTAATTAAGTTTTGCACCCAGATTTTATATAAAGTTAAACATGTTTTGGAACTCTTGAGTATAATATAATATTGAATTATATAAGTTTAGCAATAATATTTAAAATCCAAATAAATGTTAAAAAAGGTTTTAGACACCTATATCATATACTAAAATTGGTCTAAAATTTTGGCTTTTAAGGCCACAAGAACGGCATAGATTTGACAACACTGCTTTGCTGTTTTTGGGCCAATCTTTACCGGGCAGAATATCGGAAACGAGAAAACGGAATCTGTTGAAATTTGGCAGGAATGTTTATTTTAGAATTCCTCACAACCGTATCCAGACAGTTTTTTGCTGAACTCTCTCATTCCCGAAATAAAATAAACACGGCTAGCAATAGTCAAAAATCTTACCTGGCTTTTTCTTTAGCCTCGTGGATAATACAGAAATCTGTAACAATTTTTTGATTTTTTTATTTTTTGAAAAAAATACACCAAATTTTGAAAAATTCTTTGGATACTGTTGTAGATTTTTATAAATCCTACTATCTGATAACAAAAAAGTTATGGTTTTTTTTCTTTATAAGCGAGATTCTGCCGGAAATCTGAAACACCAAGGTCACGTAATTTAGTAGGCCCAAGGAAACTGAAGTGTAGCCACCGGACACTTGTCTAATGGAACATTCGGCCAATAAATTGACACATGTCAAGTGATAAAAATAATACGGAAATTTTTAATTTTTTTGATATTGAATAATGATTTTTCTTTTGATTATTTTTAATTTCGGGACATTGCAATTCATGAATTTTATTATATTTTTCCTTACATATGGTGTTCGCACCGTGTTCTGAACATTACACGATCTCACTCGAAATGGCATTAGTGATGCCACCTATTGTTGATTTTTCAAAAAAAAATAGCAAAGCAGTGTTGCCAAATCTATGTCGTTTTTGTGGCCTTAATATTTTTTCTGTAATGCAAAATGGGACCAAGTCCAATAAAAAAAATAATTAGATTTTAGATTTTAAAGATTTTAAATATTTTTTTTTATGATTTATGTTTTTTATTTGGAAGTAATTTTGTTGTTTTTTTGTGTCATATCTAGTCACTTTTGTCACATATTTTTTATATGCTTGCGTTTATGCATTAGTTTTAGGCATACAGACCTAGATTATTTTCTTATTATTACTTGTGTCACATATCATATTGTTTTTAAATAAAAAATAAAAAAATTATGAGGGTTTTTTTTTAATACCTATTTAAATTTGCGGGAAAAAGAGGCACAATTATTTGACGCATTAGTTTTAATATCGCTTTACATGTAATACATATACGTATAAGTTTTATACAACGTTTGGTAGTTATAAAATGTTCACTAACAAAAATACAAAATATTCTATGATTTATTCTTCTTAATAAATGTTTTATTTAAGACGAATCTTGATTTGATTTTTTTTTTATAAAATTTTAGGTGAACTGAACATAGGTAAATAAAAAAAATCTTTTGGTGTGTAAAATGTTGTTTTTTGCCATTCAAATTTCGTCTTAAAAAAGTTTGGCATATAATGCAGTCTTCTATTGCTAGAAATTAAACAGTTTCGTTTTTAGTATTTTTTTGGAAGTAAATATTACCAAAAAATATACAGTAGCTGTATATTTTTTGATATTACCACATTTACATTCAGGTTAAGTATTACCGTATATTCAAAGGTATTACTTCAAATCTAAGAATATATATTTATACAGGCTTTGGCACAAGTGTAATATAACCAGTCAGATTTTAGTAAAAGGTATACAGGGTGAGTTTTTTGAAGTGGAACAAGGCAAATCTGTTTATTTGTTGCCAGTGAGTTAATAAGATTTCGCATGGAGGGATATAATATCGGTCCCTGATAATACACCTACTTATACCGGGTGTCCCAAGGTGAGTAATCTATTAGAATATTTTGGAAACTATACAATGGAAACTTTCTATTCTAACATAAGTCCATCTAAACTATCTTTATGAAATACTCTCATATTTGCAGTGATGCCATTTGCAGGAAAACTTGGCAACAACTTTCTTGTTTTAAATTGAACACCCTGTACATTTTTGAATTTTTGGATTCTACAAAATATTTTAGGTACATTTTATGTATAATGACCTATACCTATGCTCAACTGTTTTTAAAATTTTGACAGGTGAAAATTAACATTTTTTAACTTTGACAGTCCGTAACATCGAAACGGTTAAGGATAGAGCAAAACGTATATTTTTATACTCCTGTCTTGGGTTTTTCACAAGCTATCGTCTTATACTATTTTTAACCCAGGGTTAAACTAACCTTGGGATATTTTCTCGGATATTTTAACCCTGGCTTTAGATATAAAACGATAGCTTCTGACAAACCAAGATAAGAATTTAAAACCGTTTGGCTCTATCCTTAACCGTTTCGATGTTACGGGATATCAAAGTTGAAAAATGTCAATTTTCAACTGTTGATATTTTAAAAACAGTTGAACATAGGTACAGGACATTATATATAGTAGTAGCAGTAGTATAGGGGCACCCCGTGGGCCTGGCAATTAGGCTTCTTCATGGACCCTTTCTGCCATACCCCGTTCCTTACCCCTATGACCCTACCTCCGCTGCACCTCTCTCAACGTAGCTCCCTGTCTTCTTTACGAAGTTCAGTATTGCTATGTTTTCATGGGTACTGAGTTCGTTTTCAAAACTCATTCTATCTTTTTCTTTTATATAGCGTGTTCTTGGTCTTGATAAAGAACACGCTATATAAAAGAAAAAGATACAATGAGTTTTGAAAACGAACTCAATACCCATGAAAACATAGCATATGTCGGCCCATTTGAGCGAGTGCAGCTCTTCTTTCTCTATCGTGGGAAATCCCCACTTCAGCTGCCTTGATCTGGCATATGCATCACACTGTGCTATCAAGTGCTGCGCCGATTACTCTTCAATCCCGCAAGCGGGACACACGGGATCTCCTGCTACTCTTATTTGCGTCAGATTTTTGTTCAGCCGATTGTGCCCAGTCAGCAGTCCAATATCCTTTCGGGTCTTGCCTAAGAGCCATTTAGTTCTGGCTACATTCGGACCATCCACGACTAGCTTCGACTGTCTGCACTTTGACTCTTGCCTCCAGGACGTCTTCAGTTCATTGTTCGCCCATTTGTTGAGCTCACTCTGTACCTGTTGCCTTGTTATTCCCAGAAGAGGTTCCGGTCCAATGTATTGACTTTCGGCCCCTAGTCTTGCAAGTTCGTCGGCTTTCTCGTTCCCTGGTATTCCCTCATGACCTGGGATCCACATCAGTGTCACCCTTTTGTCTTGAGCCAGTGTTTGCAGTGCTTCAGCGCAGTCCTCCACCAGACTACTGACTATTTTGGGTGCACTTAGAGCCTTGAGGGCAGCCTGGCTGTCGGAGCATATGTATATGTCCCTCCTGCCATTTCTGACCTCGGGTAGGGTTGCTGCCATAAAAATGGCATACACCTCCGCCTGAAACACTGTAGCGTGTTCTTTAAGTGGATAACTCTTCGGAACTTCTAGGCTTCCGCGTACACTCCTGCGCCTGTTGTCTGCCTGGCTGACAGTTTTGAGCCATCCGTGTAGCAGACCGTCGCATCTCTGCTTATTTCCGTTCGGAATTCTTTCCTTTGCCACTCATTCCGTTTTGGTATTGTGACCTTGTACTTTTTATCGAACCTCCATGGTTTAAGCGGTGCTTTCACTAGCACTCTTAGGGGCAACTCTTTCGTCGCCAGGCCCTTCCACAGTCCCTGGTCCCTTAATCGTAGGCGCGTCGCCATCGCCTCCTTCTTGATCCAAATTGGAAGCGAGGGGAGACCCAAGATTGTTTCCAGGGCGTGGATGGGGGTCGTCCTCATTGCGCCGTTCATCCCTCTGCAGAAGAGCCCTTGCAGGCTCGTAAGCTTTTTGCATATGGTCAGCTTCTCTACAGCGGGCCACCGGACCACTGATCCGTATTGAATCCTTGGTCTTATGATGGCCGTGTATATCCAGTGTAGAATCCTCGGGCTAATTATACAGGAATCCTAAGATTTTCCTTAGGGATAGGATTTCAATAAATCAAACAGAAATGGCATAGAAAGTTCTGCGCGCACAAAAGAAACAGGTATATTGAGCAATGGTGCCAGTTTGTTATTATCTCCGGACTGCTTTCATGAGAAAAAATTATCGCCACTCTTTCATTGTGAGCATAAATCATAGTTGCAATAATAACCGTTGACAAGATGTCTGCAAATTCCGCTAGATGGCGGCCACACCATGAGATGAATTTAGATGTTTTCAGGTCCAAACCACAGCTTTTTCTTGCTTAAAGGAGGCGGCAGGGTCCATTATTTACGATACTGAGCGATAAACTCGTGAGGTTGTTAGCATTAGAAAGAAATATCTTCGCTTTTAATTAAAATCTTTCCATTCTGTTCTACTAGTGACATCTATTCGGAAACGGCCAAAGAAATCAATAAACGGCGCTGTTTTTCCTGCAGAGCTTTTTGCTTGCGATATTATTGATTTTAAATAAAGCTGGCCCTACACTACATTTGATATTTTCGAGGTGTTTTATGACATGATCTCGAAAAAAGTAGCGAACCAATTCTTCAAAACTAGCGGGAGGGTAAAAACGAAAAATAAGGGGCTGCCAATATTTGTAACACCCAAAAAGGGGCGAAAAGATTTATTTTGCTCTGTTTCTTTACAAAAAACGTTTTTTTTTACGAAAAACTTGAGCTCTGCCACTTTTTTTATTTTTTTCTTCAACTTTCTCGAAATTTTCGTCATACCGTAAAAAAAAAAATTATTTCCTCCATGGTCATACTCTACTTTTATTCGAAAAAATTTAGAAACAGAGACGGGATCAGTTTTCCTAAAACGGGAAATCTTGGTTTCGAGTGAGAAGATAAAGGGCGCCGCAGGCAAAAATTTTTCAATTAAATTAGCCGAACGCAAAAATGTTAGAAAAACAAAGCACGAAATAAAAATGGCGCCGCTTCCATTTTTTTTTCAAAAATTACGTAATTTCGGGAACGCAAAGAAGTAGGTCTAAAGAGTATAATTTTTAAGAAAAAAATATCAATTTTCTCGCCCTCCTCCACTGGGACTACAGGGGCCGTGCACAAATTTCGTAATGGTCATAGGGGAGAGGGGGTTACAAAACGTTACGTAGGGGGGAGGGGGGTTTTCGACAGCGTTTGCATTTGTGTGAAACTAAGAAAATTTGGAATGGAAATAAGTGCAAAGTTTTTTTTTTGGGGGAGGTAGTGGTCTTCAAATCGTTACGTAATATTAGGGGAGTGGCGTGCCAAACCGTTACAAAACACTACATAGGGAGGGGGTCGGTCACGGCCCCACATCTGACTGTTCCTCCTTTTTGATTTCGAATCAAAGTGCAAAACCCGGGTTGGACGTTCGAAGGCGTCAACCCGTCCTATTTGCTTGATAAAGTTTCTACGGAAATATCTCAGTCGATTTCTCCGGCCGTGTATGAACGCTTTAGGTTAGGCATTTGCTGTATCTCAGTCCCCAGCCTGTAAACAGTGCGTAAGGACAATAGTTACAAAATGAAAAGCCGAAAAATATTTTTTTTTACGATATCTTTCATCAGTTTGGTATTAAAGTCGAGCAAAAACAGTTTTTATTCCATTCCTGAAGGTATGAAAATGGAAAACATTAGAAAACAACAACCTGGAATGGATTTACTACGTGTAAGATGTAGTGACAACATCGCCCCATGCCCATCCTTTTCTGCCTAATGTGCTTTTCCGTTTGTCTGCGTCTTATACACGGCTGCTTGGCCCCCTAAGGATTTGCTTAGGAACCCTGTATATAAAATGTACCTAAAATATTTAAGAAAGTTGTTGCCAAGTTTTCCTGCAAATGTCAACATTGTAAATATGAAAGTATTTCATTAAAACAGTTTACATGGACTTTTGTTAGGATAGAAAGTTTGAAAAGTTTCCATTGTATTGTTTCCAAAATATTCTAATAGGTTACTCACATTGGGACACCCGGTATAGACATTCCCAGTAACTTTTTCCTCCTAAAATATAAAGTAAATTTTGAAAAGCTCCTACTCAAAAAATAAGAACTTGGGATCTACAAAAGAAATATTTTAATAAAATTATATTTTTCTGAGAATATGCCTTGTGCTTATTAACTGGATATTTTTTTCTGGATTAATAAGTGGAAATCGCATGACGTGTCAAAAATTTAAACGGAAATTTGTCCTCTGATGGAAATATGCAGTTTCACTCGGTATATTCTTTATCAAAATATAACGTGTGCATGTCATATTTCCTTTAAGCAAAATTTCCAAAAATTTCCTGTAAATCTGACATGCACTACTGCCGTGTTAATAAAGAAGAGCGAATGTGCAAATTTCTACTTCTCTACTACTTCTTTAAAAGTTCATATTTTTTTTTGTTTAATTTTTCCGTAAAAAAATCTTAGTATCTTGTAAAAATTAATGGTTTTTTTCCTTTTAGAAATTAATATGGAGGGCAATTCCTTGATAACTCATGGGACAAAAAAATGCCAAAAACCTTCATCACGCGTAAAATTGCCCAGAATCCAAACGAATGTGCCCTGATATTGAAATTTAAGGCAACTTGTTATGAAAGAAGAGCGAATGTTACAGCTGTGATACTTTCGCCGTTCTTTGTTAACATTAATTAAGAACTTAGGCAATATTTTGTCAAAATCAGCGAAGTTTTATTCTTATATTTAAAGAACAATAAGGAATTAGACAGCGAGGGCGTAGCCAGGGACTGGTTTCGGGGGATTTGATTGTTAAATAAGGTTAGTTTAGTATTTTGAAGCAGTTTTTACATAAAAATGAAATTGTACCGCAGCGCACAAACCAAAAATTGTATAAACTCGTCAAAATTGCGCCGTAGGAGGAAAAGAAAAAAATCTTTCTACGCAAAAGTTGTGTTAAACGCTAAATATAGAATAAATTGCTCCACTTTTTCAAAAAGGTAAAAATAAATAAAATAATAAAATTCCGTAGTTAAACGTAGGAAACTAATAATTAAATTTGGTTCCAAAAATAATATTTTATTATAATTTAAAACCAGAGGGAATAAGAATAAATCACATTCGCTTGCGCACTAGAAAACAGGTGCCAAAATACATTGTTAAGAAAGAACAGCGAATGTGTAAGGAATATTAAGGAAAAACAGCGAATGTGCAGAAAACGTGTTGTCATTCGCTCTTCTTCGACCGAAAAAGTGCCCATTCGCTGAAGACTGTTGCTTTCACTCTTCTTGCCCAACAATATGATCTGAAAGTTGATTTCATGGCACATTCGCTGAATTTAATTATTTTTTTTTAATTATCTAAAATTTAAAAAAAAAATAAAAAAGTGGTTTAAAATATTAAGGATATGATGATATACACTATGAAAATACAAAAAAGTGAAAATCGCAAATTTGTAACATTCGCTCTTCTTCGACCGAAAAAAGTGCCCATTCGCTGAAGACTGTTGCCTTCGCTCTTCTTACCCAACAATATGATCTGAAAGTTGATTTCATGGCACCTTCGCTGAATTTAGTTCTTTTTTTAAATTATCTAAAATTAAAAAAAAAATAAAAAAGTGGTTTAAAATAAGGATATGATGATACATATTATGAAAATACAAAAAAGTGAAAATCGCAAATTTGTAACATCCGCTCTTCTTTATTAACACGGCAGACTAGTTATATTACTACTGAAAGTCATATTTAAATTTATTGGCAAACCCCAATTGTCTCCTCCCTTCACATTACCCATTATAGTGGAGGGGCATATGTCGATAATTTCTATCCCGTGGGACTTTTGTGACTATCTTTCAAGATGGCGGCCAAAAATCATAAAAGATACAACTTTCGCAACCGGGGCATGATTATTTTCGATCCCGTATAATTCAAAAACGACTGACCTTGAACATCGCAAAAAACAAGATTTTGGCCATTTCCTCTTCAAAAAACTTAATAATTCGAGGTTTTGTCAGTCCAATTTCAAATGTACCTCAAACTAATTGGCATATATGCCAAATTTGATCCTTAGAGTTAGATACAGTTTCAAGCTTCATGACCTTAAAAAATACTCCGGTAAAATTAACACATTGGCAAAATATCATACTAAAAGGCGCTATTTATTAACTATTAAAGCAAAGAGAACCAAATTTGGTAAGACAGAAAAGAAGGGCAAGTTTAACAATATTGTTAAAAAAATTCGATTCAGCCATGACGCGTTTCAATATAGTGGCTGATATATCAAAATGGCGACCTATAACCACATTTTATTTTATCCAATTTCGCAAAAAAGCAAAAATGACAAGGTGACAAATTAACATCTTAGCCATAAACAATCACTTTGTTTTAAACCTACCTACCATTTTTTTTGATATGGCGTCCCAGATGTTTAGGCTATACCCCGGTAAAAATGACCTATATGTCTGTCGTTTTTATTAAGTTTCGGAAGTTCTACAGGGATGCGGTGGCACATGAATATGTGAGTAAATAGCTGTTAAATCTTCATCCTTGAAATTTATTATTAATGTTAATAAACAAGTGTAGTCATGCCCTACTGGCATAATTAGAATTTTTATGCTTTTTCGACCGCCATTTTGTAGGTTATTTAAATGACTTTGTTGGCTAGACAAATGAGTAGAACATAAAATTCACAGTTCCCAAACTTAATAAAAACAACATGCATATAGGTCATTTTTACCGGGATATCATATCACCATATCAAAAAAAAAAATAGTAGAGAGGTTTAAAATAAAGTGTTTATTTATGGCTAATATGTTAATTTCATCTCCGGCACTTAAATTGGAAAAAACATCACAAAAAGCTAATTTTCATTTGTATATGTTATTTTCAAGGTCACTCAAGGTCATGCATCAATTAAATTTTTTTTTCGTAGTAAGCTGCGATAAGTCAACAAGAATTAATGGCCACCTTGTCGTTTTTCCTTTTTTACGAAATTGGATAAAATAAAATGTGGCTATGGGTCGCCATTTTGATATATCAGCCGCCATATTGAAACGCGTCATAGCTGAACCAATTTTTTTTATCAGTATTTTTGGACTTGAACTTCTTATCTTTTTTGCCAAATTTGGTCCTCTTCGCTTTAATAGTTGATGAATAGCGCCCTTTAGTATGTTATTTTTGCAATATGTTAAGTTTACTGGGGTATTTTTCAAGGTCATGAAGCTTCAAACTGCATCAAACTCTAAGGATCGAATTTGGCATACATGCCTAATAGTTTGACGTTTGAAGTTGGACTGAAAAAACCTCGAATTATTAAGATTTTTTGAAGAGAAAATTGCAAAAATCTTGTTTTTGCGATTTTCAAAGTCATTTAATATATAATAATGCGCCGATTGCAAAAGTTGTATTTTTTATGATTTTTGGCCGCCATCTTGAAAGATGACGTCATATCAACCCCTGCTACACGGATGCGAACAAAACACCCGGTAACACTCGAGTGTGTGACTAAAGAGCTATCAATCCCACATATTCACAAAACTCCTTCATTCAAAATCCCACCGACTTACACATGCCCCTTCACTAGTATATATACAGGGTGGATTCTTTAAACGGAACGGTGCTTCTAGCGGGTTAGAATTCGGTTAAATAAAAAAATCCAAAAACACGTCAACTGAGATTTTTACTTTCCTTGAATCGTGCTATCTTGGATTGTGTCTATGTCATTTAGTTTACGAGGTATGGCAATTTTTTATTTTTTTAAAATAGGACACCCTGTATCTTTTGCAATTTTTGAAATCTGCAAACAATTCTCTCTTCAGCAATACCACACGGTAGGATCTATCTTTTTCAATAATCAAGATATTTTTATCTAAATCTGTATAGAAAACTTCGATATTAATTCAAATCATCATCATCATAGGCAATCACTCGAAACCGAGTATGATTTTCCTCTATTCTGTATCTTTGCTATCTGTTGTGCGTTTTTTGATGGCTATGTAAGCCAATTCTCGAGCCGCACACCCTTCCACAGTCCTGGCACACCCAGTCTCCGGCAGCGGGTGTTGTTGGTCATCCATTCTTCCATTTTGTCGCTCCTTTCTACGTTCTCGCTTTTCCGTTTCTAGTCTACGTCGTTGCTCTTCAAAAGTTTGTGCTCCCTCATGGACTGTTCGGCGCCATGTAGCCCTATCGTTTGCCGTGGTCTCAAAGTTGTTTATATCGATGTGACCCTTCATCATATTGCCTTTGAGAACGTCCTTGTACCTTTTTTGTTGACCACCTTGATTTCTCTTTCCCTCCTTCAGTTGTCCATAAATATCTGCTTTGCGAGACGTGTTTCAGGCATGCGGATAATGTGACCAGTCCAACGAAGCTGGTGCTTGAAGATAAGGGCTTCTATACTAGTTGTTCTGGCTTCTTCTAAAACACTTATGTTTGTTCGTCGGTCTTGCCATTTGATTCTCAGTATTCGTCTTAAACAACTTTGGTGATATTTTTCTAGTCGTTTGATATGCCTTCTGTAGGTGATCCACGTTTCGCATCCGTATGTTAGAGTTGGTATTATAACTGTGTTGTAGACACGAAGCTTGGTCTCCGCATTGATGCCGTGATTGTTGAAGACTCTCTCTGAAAGCCGTTTGAACGCTGCGCTAGCACATTTTAGGCGATGCTGTGTTTCTGCGTCAATAGTTGCGTTTGATGATAGGTGGCTCCCAAGGTATGGGTAATGTTCCACGTTCTGCAGAGGATGGCCATTTATGGAAATGTTTGGAGCTTGGGGATTCGTACCTGGTTCTGGTTGGTGAAGAATTTGCGTTTTGGCAAGATTTACCTCTAGGCCAATGCTTTTGTTCAAATTCAAATATCCTCCGTAAAACAGGGCATAGACAACAATTCCATGCAAGTTTAAATGCCTCTATCTTGGAAACCATAAGAGATAGAGTATTAGTGTCTGGTATTGTCAAAAAGATATTTTTTTTAGAATTCAAAAATGTCAAACTAAAAAAAATAAAATTGCCATACCTCGTAAACAAAACGACATAAAAAAAAATCCAAAAGAGCACGGTTAAAGAAAATTAAAAATCAGACGTGTTTTTCGATTTTTTTATAAAACCAAATTCTAACCCGCTAGAAGCACCGTTCCGCTTAAAGAATCCACCCTGTATATAAAAGCTGAAATGTAACTATAATAATTGATTAATGATTAGAAAAATTTTTGTGTCTAAAGCTAAAGGAAAAAGATACAGAAAAAGTTACGGAAAAGGAATTAAGCATGAACCAGCTTTAAGCTATCAGTATAGATGTTGTATTCGTGTTTTTTGTGAGTATTTTGCTTTCTTTTAGGATTTTTTGTTGAGAGGTATTAAAATAGTAGTTTTAACAACTAGTGGGTAAAATAGTGCTTTTTTTTATAAGCGTTGGTTTAAATACCGAGCGTAGCGAGGTATTTAAAAACGCGAGTAAAAAAAAGCACAGTTTAGCCGCGAGTTGTTAACACTATTTTTTTTAATACCTTTATCAAAAAATCCAAGAAAAACAGGAAAATACTTTTAAAAATCTCGAACGAAGAGCACTTCTCGCAACACACCGTCTTTACACTATAAATCAAGGTGGCTGTTAAATGAAATAACAATGCGGTTTCCATAGCGATGTGCCTTTTTACTCGGTGACGTTCATTGTTGCGCCATTTTAATCTTTGACAATTTGATATTTTGACGATGTTTTTAAATGATTTTTTCATAAATACTTGGTGCAAACTGGCGGAAATGACTTAATTTTTAGGCAAGAATAATTATATTTTTTCAATATTACTATTTTTCGCTATTTCTCATTAGTTTTGGTTAAAAAACGGACCGAAATCTTTTTTTGCACCCGTGATCAAAAAAAGTTTTTTTGCAGCGGTAACCAAAAAGGCCATGCTTTAGTTATCTGCAGACAGTTACTAAAATCATGTTTTTGATGAAGGTATAAAAAAAATATTTACAACTTGCTGCGCTCGTCATTTAAACGAACTCTTGTAAAAACACTATTTTAGAAACTAGTTATAAAAACTAATATAGTTTTCATCTGACATAGGTAACCTTATACTACTGTCAATTTTTGCCCAAATCATTGATGTGACAGGGGGACACTTAATGACAGGAAGGACTTGGATGTCTTTTCAGCAAAAATGTAATATCCTAGAAAATAAACAATTTAATAAGCTCATTACGGAACGAATACACCTCGGAACATACTAAATTTAAAAATTAAAACTTACCGCTCTGACTAATGAAGAGAAGCAAAGACTTCCAAATGCGAGTAGAAAATATTTGCAAAAATCCGTGTGTCAATGAATAACTTAGATCGACAAACCCATGGGTAACAATGTCATTCCTTGTATTCTTGTTTATTAATTCTATTCTTTTTTATACAACCACTGAATAACCGTGAGTTATTCAGTGATAAAACGATCTATAGAACAATATATGAACCTGGGTCCCGTCTGCTTAAAGATGCAATTATTAGCTAGTGTGTGCTGTCATCTATAATACTACGGTGGGTGTTACTTTGGAATCACCTAGGTTCTACACAGTTTGAATGTGATTGAATCGGTATCGAGTCAATCCTCATCATGTAAACGTAGTAATTTATTAAGCCATATATGGGCTATATATTTACGACAATTATAAATTTTTTTAAAATATTTCAAAAGTCTACAAACGATTTCTTGTCATTTTTTGGCGGTTTCCCTTTCATTTGATCTTTATACTCTATAAGTCTTCTATTTTGTTGTCTCGTTGATGAGCCAATAAAACAACCACAAAATCATTCCAACACAAACGAAGTAAAGAATTACAAAAAGCAGACAGCCCTTCCATGTAGTCTTTGACTCGTCCTCCAAGTCTTGGCAAGTCTTGGTCTCGACGTCGATGGGAATGGCATCATGCTGACAGCACGATCTGCCGGTTGTTTTGTCGTAAACTGTGCAGTCTTCTTGGTCTCTCCCCCCATCGCAGCAGGCTGACACTATGCCCCCCACGCAGTCGCCCCATAAGATGAATTCACCCATTTTTTTTGTTGGTCTATGTCGAAAATTTCTTAGCAGGCGAAATATATTCAACTATGGTCAATTTTTTTGTGTCAAGAACGGTAAAGTAAATGCAAGGTATTTCTTTAAGGGGGGCGCTTTTTGACTACTTTGGCGTATTATCAGTAGAGTCCACCCCTTCCGAGCGTTGAAACTCAGCCCTAAAATGTAAATACAGGGTGACAATTTGAAAACTAAATGTAACATCGAAAAAAACTGTTTATAGAAAAACAGGGGAAAATTGTTTAGCCATTTGCAATTTACAGGTTTTTTTTTTCATATTATTATAGGAAATGAAGATATTTAACAGCTATTTTTTGGGCCAATATGTTTAGAAGACCCATCTGAACACCCATGAAGTGAATTAACCCATTTTTTTGTTGGTCTCTGCCGAAAATTTCTTAGCAGGTGAAATATATTCAACTAGGGCCGATTTTTTCGTGTCAAGAACGGTGAAGTAGATGCAAGGTATTTCTTAAGAGGCGCCTTTTTTGCCTACTTTGACGTATTATCAACAGTAGGGTCCACCCCTTTCGAGCGTTAAAACTCAGCCCTAAAATGTAAATACAGGGTGACAATTTGAAAACTTAAAATGGCTATGTTTTCCAAACTAAATGTAACATCGAAAAAAAGAAGACCGTTTCTTTTTTTATTTTATTACAGGAAATGAAGAAGACTTAGGATTCGGCGCCAAGCGCCGAAAATCACGAATCTTCAAAAAACGGACCATCTTCGTGAAAACAGTTACTTTGTTTATCATCATCATAGGTAATCACTCGATACCGAGTATGATTTTCCTCTATTCTGTATCGTCGCTATCTGTTGTGCGTTTTTTGATGGCTATGTAAACCAATTCTCCAGCCACAGTCCTGGCATACCCAGTCTCCCGCAGCAGGCGGGTGTTGTTGATCATCCATTCTTCCATTTTGTCGCTCCTTTCTACGTTCTCTCTTTTCCGTCTCTAGTCTACGTCGTTGCTCTTCAAAAGTTTGTGCTCCCTCATGGACTGTTCGGCGCCATGAAGCCCTATCGTTTGCGTGGTTTATATCGATGTGACCCTTCATCATATTGCCTTTGAGAACATCCTTGTACCTTTTTTGTTGACCTCCTTGATTTCTCTTTCCCTCCTTCAGTTGTCCATAAAATATCTACTTTGGGAGACCTGTTTCGGGCATGCGGATAACATGACCAGTTCAACGAAGCTGGTGCTTGAAGATAAGGGCTTCTATACTGGTTGTTCTAGCTTCTTCTAAAACACTTATGTTTGTTCGTCGGTCTTGCCATTTGATTCTCAGGATTCTTACACAACTTTGGTGATGTTTTTCTAGTGGTTTAATATGCCTTCCGTAGGTGGTCCACGTTTCGCATCCATATGTTAGAGTTGGTATTATAACTGTGTTGTAGACACGAAGCTTGGTCTCCGCATTGACGTCGTGATTGTTGAAGACTCTCGAAAGCCGTCCGAACGCTGCGCTAGCACATTTTAGGCGATGCTGTATTTCTGCGTCAAGTGGCATTTAATGATAGATGGCTCCCAAGGTATGGGTAATGTTCCACGTTCTGCAGAGGATGGCCATTTATGGAAATGTTTGGAACTTGGGGATTCGTACCTGGTTCTGGTTGGTGAAGAATTTGCGTTTTGGCAAGATTGACCTCTAGGCCAATGCTTTTGTAGGCTTGATTAAATGCGTTGATTACCAGCTGTAGACGTTCCTCTGTATCGGCCATAACGACGTTGTCATCGGCGTACTACAGTTCGATTACCGAGGTTGTCGAGACCTTGGTTTTTATCTAGATAGAATTTCCACTCCTGGCGGTAGATGTTCCTCAACAAGGTGAAGTATGGCACCTAAAAATATAGAGAATAGGGTGGGCGCAATAACACACTCTTGTTTAACGCCTGTCGTAATCTGTAATGACTCTCCTGGTCCATCGTTGCTCAGGGCGGTTGCATTCATATTGTCGTGTAGTAGTCTAAGAATTTGAATATATTTTTGAAGGAATCCAGCTTTTGCCAAAGAGCTTCTCTGTTGACCGAGTCAAATGCCTTGACTAGGTCTATGAAGGTCATGAGGAGGGGGCGATTTTGTTCTCTAGATTTCTCTTGCATTTGTCTGGCACTGGAAAATCATGTCAGCTGTGCCTCGATTGGGCCTAAATTCACACTGTGTCTCTGGCAGATTTTGTTCAGCAATCGGAATTAATCGGTTTGATAGTATCCGTGCAAGTATCTTTCCAGCAACAGAAAGCAGTTTCCACATTGGACCTTGTCGCCTTTTTGAAAATGGTAACTATAGAGGGGTCTCTGAGTTCGGCAGGAATGGTCTCAGTGGTCCATATTTTACTTATTAGTGTGTGCATTTGGCAATTAAGTGCGGGAGCCCCTTGTTTGTAGAGTTCAGCAGCGATACCATCTGTGCCTGCTGACTTGTTATTCTTTAGCTGTGTGATTGCCTTTTCGACCTCCTCTAATCTCGGGATCTCACTTAGGTGTTGTTGTGTAGTTTTCTCCGGAATTTAGCCGAAGATGTCATTATCGACCTGAGACTCTCTGTTGAGTAGTTCTTGGAAGTGTTCTTTCCATCGTGAATTGATAGAGGATCTGTATGTAAGCAGCCTTGTTCCATCTTTGGATCGTAGGGGATTGATACCTTGTGTAGTGGGACCATATATCATCTTAGTAGCTTAAAAGAAGGCTCTGTTGTTGTTGGACTTAGCTAGATGTTGCATTTCATGTGATTTTGTTGTCCACCATTGGTTTTTTAATCTATGTGTTGGCCTTTGTACTTCTGCTTTGGCTTCTTGATATTGCCTTTTCTTGTCGTTAGAGTTAGTGTGGCTTTTCCAAGCATTATGGGCTTTTCTCTTCCTCTCAATAAGGTCTTTAATTTCTTTGTCGTGCTCATCAAACCAGTCTTGATGTTTTCTCTGTGTGTAGCCGACCGTTTCTTCAGAGGCAGATGTTATTGTTGTTTTCAACATTCTCCAGTGATCGTCAATATTCTCCGGGTATTCTAAAGTACCCAGCTTTTGATTCAGAGAGACTTTTGTTCTGGTTTGATCATCTTTAAGGCGTTCTACATTGAATCTTCTGCTGATTTGCTTTTTTGACGGCTACTTCTTGGCTCGTACCAGGCGATGGTCTCTCCAGCAGTCGTCTGCACTCGTTATTGATCTTGTAATGTTTACGTCTTTTTGATCTCTGGAACATTCAATAATGTAATCAATCAAATGCCAGTGTTTTGACCTCGGGTGTTGCCAGGAGGTCTTGAATTTGTCTTTTTGTCGGAAAATTGTATTTGAGATTATGAGGTCATATTCCGCACATAAGGTTAATAGGCGCAGTCCGTTTGAGTTCATGTTTCCAATACCTTCCTTGCCAATGACGCCCTTCCATAGGTTTCAATTCGTACCAACTCGAGCATTGAAATCACCTTGGATGATAAGTTTATCAGATTTAGGCACAGATGTTATGGCTTCACTAAGTTGCGAATAAAATTCATCTTTTTGGTTTTCATCAGCTGCAAGAGTTGGTGCGTAGGCGCTGAATGTAGTACCGTGTTGGTGGTTGCTAAGGTTTAGACGAAATGTCATCAATCTTTCGCTTATTCCTGATGGAAATTCGGTTAGGTGGTCCACAATCCCATTTTTTATTGCCAAACCCACTCCGTGAATACGTGGATCATCTTCTTCTTTTCCTTTCCAAAAAAACTTTGTTTATACGGGCCTCTTAAAGCACTTTTATATAAGGAAGGTTTAAAAATGTTGTACAAACACCACTATAAAACCGCTTTGTGTTTAAATCGAATTTATATTAAAGCGATTTAAGGCTTATCGCTTTAAAACCTATTTTAGGGTGGGTCGGTATAAACACTAGTGCATTTCTTTCATCCTAAAGAAATACTCAACCCTAGTTTTGTCGAAAAACCTGTTGTTAACTTGTTCATTAATAACATTTAATGAACGGTTTTAGGTGCGTATAAACGTAGTAAATGATAACTTTTTGTTGGAGGAGGAGGGGGGCTACAACCATAAATTTAGGATCATTTCATTGCTATTGAATTTTGTGACAGCTTTGCGTGTAAAAACCTATCAAACAAAACGTCAAGGCAGGGGCTGAACTGTAATAACCGTATCAAAATTAAAATGACCTCAAATTTATAATTGTAGTCGCCCCACAACAAAAAGTTATTAGCGTTTTCACAAAGCCTTGTCTATTTTTTGGACGTTCTTGATGAGAGGGGCCGACCACTACTTGATCAAATATGGGTTTTTCAGGGATCAGACAAGGTATGTAACAAAAACTATTAAAATTAAAACATTGCTTCAAAATTTATGAAAAACGTATTATTAGTATTTTAGAGTAAAATACAGTGGCGATGGCGACGGGTTTGATTGTATACCCACAACTTCGTTATTCTCAATCCGATTTTATAGCCCGATAGGTACCTTATTGGAAAGATAATTTTGTCTGCTTTCAAATGTCTTCCTTTGCTTTGTTACTTAAATCCGTAGTTTTTGAAATATTTGCAAAAGTCTGAATTGGCTCTCCTTTTTACCCCCTCCCCACACATATATTTCATTCAGTTCTCAACCCGCAGCTAGACTCAACGCTTCTTAAAATAGAAGGTCTTCTGAACATATATTGACACAGAAAAATAATGTTACAAATTTTTTCCTTTTTAAAACTCTTATTGCCTGTACCATTTCGGGACATATAGTCGACTAAGAATTCGAATTTTTGACATTAATTGGAAGGTATTTTTTGTCTTTATTTTAAATGGGTTCAATGGGGTTAAGTACGTTAAAAGAAGCAGAAAATACAAATTAAACGCACAGAAGAAAGAAAAGCATAAAGTCGCCACCAAACTACAAAATAAATTCGAAAATGAACACTTTTAGACTATACCGATATTGTTGGTGTTCTCCAAGTGACTTTTTACTAGATAGATAATACTTGTCCAAATTTTGGCCAGTAAAAGGACCCACAGTGTTTTCTATAGTTTTTATTAATTTTTCTTGGGCACGTGAATAAATTTTTTTATAAAGACTATTTTATCACCTTTTTAAATTTTCGTTGATTCACATCCGCCGAGGGGTGAAATTTACGGTATATCTGTCTATAGTTTATCTTTGATGGTTCATAAGATACCAGCGTTTAAAATTTAAATTTAAGAAAAATTCAGTTGAACCAAACATTCAACAGTTTTCTTTATTTGTCGCAAGAGCTTAAACTTTTTGTTTAAAAATCCCCCAAAATACACATATTATGTTATTGTATACGGTTATAAATTGAAAGGTAATATTAAATGGATTGAGTACTCCGTCGTGTAACTATAAAATATAAATGTCAAATTGATTGAATTAGTTATTATAACTATAGCTGAAAGTTTACCGTAGACCCCCGCCCCCTCAACGAAACTCTATTTGGATAGTGTGAAAATCATGTACTAATTTAGTATTCTTTAAAAAAATGTTATACTTTTATTATATTATATATTATTATAGGTGTCAGACACCTCCATATTGATGGATAAATAGAAATTTAGTACGACCAATAATCGTGAATGTGTACATCTCTAGGTTTTTAAACAAAAATCGGAATCGGACGAAAGGATTTCCGAATATAGCCAGTCAAAACCCCAGTTCCTAAGTAGCTCAGTTGGTAGAGCATTAGACTGGTATTCTAGAGGTCCCGGGTTCAAATCCTGGTCGAGGAAAAACTTTTTTCCGATTTATTCCCTCACCCTTTGCACTCTACGCCACAAATCTTTTCTATAAATTTATTAGGGCGCTAAATCTTCCCTTCAAAGTTATTCCTACTTAAAAATCATAATTTTGTACTATTTAATTAGGTACTTTTAATTTCAAAAAAAGCTAGGTTCCTAGGATTTTTGTTTGTTTGTATATGGGTTGTGTGGCTAAATTTCAAGGTGCACCCCCCTCCCTCTGTTTAGGAAAGGGATTTAGCGAAAAGTATTTATGCACTAATTTCATACCCTTTTTAAAAATTTCCTACTCTCCAGATAAGTTGATTTTTTTACATAACTTGTTATTAATTATGACCTACCCTTTTAAAAACTTTCGTTCTTAAAAGATAACCCGATTTTGTTTATAGGTATGGGGTGCGTATAACCTCCCTCTGCTTAGAAAATAGATTTAATAATATTTTTAAAAGGGGACGAAATTAGTACATAATAAGTAGCAAATTATGACATATACAAAAAATATCTTAGGAACCGATCTTTTTTTTAATCTTAAAGTAACCTCTTTTAAAAGTACATAATTATTATAAAATTATTATATAATAACATTTATTAAATCTAACTCCTAATCATGGGGGGATGGTGTAGCTTGGCGCCAAGTCACTGCACCCCTCTCCTTTAAGTAGGAATAACTCTGTTATCCTTTGAGACCTAACTCTTTTGAAAACAGATTAAATTAGTAATTAAAATTTTAGAACTTTACACAAATAAACACTAAAAAGTAAATATTTCGTAAAACTACTTAAACAAAAATCTATGTTTTTTCTCGCTTTAACTTTAAAATATAATTTTAACTGAAAATAGCGTCTCGAACTTACTTTTAATTTAAGATTAATTTTTAATGATTTTGAAAAAACTCCAAAAAGCAGAATAGAAGATAAAATTTTTGCACGCAATAATATTATGACTTTCCCTGCATCTTGCACTATTGATTTTCATTTTCGGCGCAAGCACAGGTCAGTTTTGATTTTAACCCTCTGTCGGTCGCGTGTGTATCAAAATACAATACAAAAGCGCCACTTTTCAATCCCATTGTTAAACGCAAGAGTATGGAGATCCAGCCTTTATAAAACCTTCGTGTCGCCCTAGTTAACCTGTTAGTCATATATTCGCAAGATTTTGTTTTTTGTTCGGTTGCGACCGTACTGTATCATATTGATACATTGCGACATGACTACTATTGAAAAATACCTGGAAAATGAACAAAGCAAATTAAATCTTGAAAATGGCGAAAAAGGTAAAAAAAAACCTGAGAAACCGTCATTAATATGTGACATCGCCTGGAAAAATGATTTGGAAAGATATTTTACCTCAAAACCTTTATTTTATTTATGTTTTTTCTGCCTTGCTTCATCTAAAAATATTTCACACTTATGGGAGGATTACCCCAAACTCATTATTATGTATTTAGCGCTAATTCTGTATGTCTTTATTTTGATAAGAAACAATAAAGCAGATATACAGAATTAGCACAAATATATGCCTAAGCATAATTATGAGTTGGGGACACCTGCCATTAATTTCAGACACCAAAAAGATCAAAATTTTTGTTTCAATATCGAAACTTTCTGCCTGCGGCGCTCTAGCGTTGATTGGTACAATTTGACTGAACTATGACTGGATATTGGCATAAGCCTATAAATTCCTCCAAAAGCCAACTCTCTTTGGCTGCTAACCCAACATCCACTTTTTTAAAAATATTTCACAAAAAGATCACTTAAAATGCAACAAAAATGACTGCAGCGATATAAAATTATTGATTATTAACAACATTTAAAGTGTAGATGTCGCATTTAAGCCCTGCTGCACCAAATCCAAAATTGAAACTACATTCAAGGATAAATATCTACATTTTTTTTTCGTACACACCAATTCATCACCTACTAAACCACCCCCTTTAAAAAGCTTTGATCGTCCATGTTTATGATAACAAATTTTTTTATGTTGCCCATTGTGTCAGAAAATGGGATTCTTTTTAGCAGTTTGTTTAAAGATACTGTCTGTAAATGATTAAGTGTTTCTTTTGTGTGGTAACCTTAAATTTAAAAAAATACACCAGTCAGTAGTTTGATCACATCGAAAAAATATATTTTATAAAAAACTATCCAAATCAAAATTTGAAAAACAACAAAATTCATTGGCTAAATTATTTTTATGGTGAGGTTCAAATTTGGTTTTTCTTAAATCTAACAGTCGATTTGCCATATCACACATTATTGACCCTAAAAAATACAAATGTTTTTTACTTTATAATAGGTAGGACCTACTATTTAATCAATTTAAAATTGGACAAGATTGAAGGATTCATCACCATTTTATTAGAGTTAGCAAAAACTGTATTCAAGAAAAAATATAAATAAACTTTGCACAATATATGTTTAGATATAACTATGCATAGAAGTAAATAATTTAATACAAAAACTATAATCTTTTATGTAGCTTTTTTTAGTGGGGAAATTTTACAAAAAAATCTTACAAAATTTGCTCCTTAAAAATACCCCACATCATAGAGCTTCACTAATTTTTGAGATAGTGAATTTAAAGTGTTGAAATTTTTTTTAAGCAATTTTCTCAAAAACTAAATAAGATAACCCTATGATGTTGGGTGGGAATAGTAGGTAACATTTTAAAAGTAATGAGTTTGAATCAACACTTTTTAACAAATGACACTGGATAAAGAGTATATATGATCATATGGAAATGTAAAAGAATTGCACAAAGGTAACCATTTCTGAATTATCCTTTAAAAATTCTAAAATGACAACTAACATCATAGGGGGATACCTTTATTTAGTTTATAATAAAACTCTTGGGTTTCGGTCCATTTATATATTAATTTCTTAAACGACGTACGTTTCGGCTTGTGCCATCATCAGGTTAATAAATATATTTTTTTTTGCTAAAAGAGACAGTTAAAATTAGTAAAAACATAATTTCAAAATCAGATATATAAAACTGTTGCATTAACAAAAGTTTATACTCACAAAATTATTCAAAAAAAGTCTACATTATTAATATATTTAAACATAAAATTAAAAATACGTGGACATACATCTAGAGAGACAAATTTTATTATGAAGAACGAAATTAATTGTTGTGATTTTTTTAATAAAAAATGTAAAAAAATTATATTGACAGTATAGTTAATTTTTATTGAGATAGTAAGGATGAAAAGAATTTGCAATTTAATTTTGTAAAATATTAGAATAAATTTTAGATAAATTATTAATCTTAATTAATTAAGTCTGTTCTAAAGTTCACAAAATTTTTATTAGTTTATATATTAATCCTTTCGATCAAATTATTAACGCAACAGTTTTATATAATATCTCATTTTGAAATTATGTTTTAAAAAATATATTTATTAACCTGAAGATGGCGCAAGCCGAAACGTACGTCGTTTAAGAAATTAATATATTATATAAATGGTCAGGACCCAAAAAATGAATAACTTATTTAGTTTGTGAGATAATCATTTTCAAAAATTGAAATTTTATAAGGATTTTACATAGAAAAAATTTAATGAAAATTTCAAGTTGGCTAAAGTTGGCTGAAGATTTTTATTTTTGTAGTATCAAATTAATACTGGATATATGTATGTATGTCTCAAAAACATATAGTTCATCATTATTTTTTCTTGAATATATAGTTTTTGCTAACTAATCTAAATCATTTTTGTAGTCAATATAAAAATAAGTTACTTACCAGTACATAAAATAATCTTTCCTTTTGTCAAATACCTAATTGTCACAGCAGTCTTTGCTAAACATTCGTCAGATAAAAATGGCGGGTCTGCCACCACTACATCATAATAGTCTGCCTTGTCCCTTGGTATGCTAAGAGGCGATTTATAGTCATACAAAGTGAAGTCTGATCCATAGGCGGCAAAGCGTTTGTCATATTCGAAAAGTGTCACTAAAATTTACATATACATAATCATTTTATCATTAAATACCATGATAAATACCGTTTTTTTTAAATTAAAATCTATTATTTTTACCATCAGCTTTTGGTCCCGCTTGTTCCTTCATCTTTTTATAGAGCGTGGGACAGGAAATTAAAGCTATTTTGGCATTTTCTCCGACTGTTTTAATTGTAACATTTACTAGAGTATCTATAGTTTTATCATCATACCAAAATTGGCTAAGTTGCTGAAAAAAAAAACAGAAAAAGATCATCATTAAGTCAGAGTAATCTAATTACTAAAAGTAATTGTTCGGCGTCCTTCTAGATATAGAAATAAAAACGGTAACAAATTACAAAGTAAAGGCGTGACAATTAAGGCTTGTTTTAACGGTTTAAATGCTGCGATGAGGAAGGCAATGGGAAACCACCTCATTACTGTCCCCAGGAAATATCAAGATCATGACTGGAAAACCAAAAGCCCCGGCAGGTCTTAAGTGACGAGAGATTGCTACATGGAACGTACAAAGTATGTTTCAGGCTGGAAAAGTCCACAATGTAACCAAAGAAATGGAACGATTAAACATAGAGATATAGGAGTTAGCGAGGTGAGATGGCCTAACTCAGGTAAATGTCACATAGACGACTACCATGTCTACTACGCAGGCAATGACGGCCAGAACCACTATAATGGCATAGCAGTCATTTTGAAAAAAGTTATCTCTTTTGTTGCTATGTCGGATTGAGTCATATTTCTTCAGCTAAACTCTAAGCCTTTCAATGTCAATATTATTCAAGTATACGCTCCAACCAGTAAATATTCAGATGATGACGTAGAGGCATGCTACGACCAATTTCAAACTGCCCTTAGTTTTACAAAAAAGACAGAAATCACCATTGTTATGGGGGACTTTAACGCAAAACTTGGAAACGCCCCAAGAGAAGATTGTTGGAAGGTACAGTCTTGGTACATCAAAAGAACATGGAGATCGCCTTTTCCAGTTCTGTCAGGAGAGAGATTTTGTCGTGTCAAATACTTTCTTTAAACTCCCAGCTAGACGCCTTTATACTTGGACTTCTAAATTCGACAATCCTGTGAGTATCATTAGAAAGAAAACAGACTTTATATTAATTAATAAACGATTTAGAAACTGTTTTAAATCTGCAAAAACTTACCCTGGCCCAGACATAGGCTCGGATCACAATCCAGTTGTGGCGAAAATTAAATTTAACCTGAAGAAAAATCGTCCCCCAAATAACAAACCCAGACCCAGGTTGGACGAATTTCAAGATAACTGGTAGCAACTAAACTTAAAGTTGAACGTAATAAAAAGCTTAAAGATATTAATGAGTCGACCGAGCAAGATGCAGAAATGGTTGGGACAAAGGTCATAGCCATAGTCGAAAGTACAACACTCTTAGGCAAGGAAGGCTTAGGAAGTTGATGGAAAAAAAACAGCAATGTCAAGAGATCTAGGTGCTAAACATGACACTTGTAATTTACACAAACACATAAAAGAAGCAGCCGGATTATTTAATAGGCGACAAGCCGGAATCCTTATGGACAATCAGGGCAAAATCATACCGGATACCAAAGAAAAACTTAAAGAATGGTTTAGCTACATAGAACATCTCTTTACCGATAACCGATCCGAACAGCCAGAAAAATTCTCAAACCAAGGCATAGATATATAACACCAGAAGAAGTACAACACGCAATATTGTTGGAAATAGAATCCAACACCCTCTATTTTTAAATTTAAACTTTACCACTTTTATAGCGATTGCCTTGCATATAACAAAAGGGAAAAGATGTCAAACAATTTTAACACAACTAATAGCTTTATTCAGACTTTCGGTTTTGCCTATAATTTAATTATATAAATTTGTCTTATTTTTTTTGGGACTCATAAGTTTCAATTTTTAAGTCCCTACAAACTTTCGAGTTAAAATTTTTAAGACTCAAGAAGTCTCCAAACCTTCGGGTTAATTTTTAAGGCTCACGAAGTCACTAAAACTCTTTTAGAGTTATATTTAGTTATATTTTGCGTTTAGTTATGTTTTAATGCGTCTTTTATGTTGGGACATATTGTCTTTTTGTAAAGGCTCCCAGCATATTTGATGTTCAAGCTTAATTGCTTTAAGTTTTATACTGGGACATATTGTCTTTTTGTAAAGGCCCCCAGCATGTTGGAAATAGAATCCAATTACCACTTTTATAGCGATTGCCTTGCATATAACAAAAGGGAAAAGATGTCAAACAATTTTGACACAACTAATAGCTTTATTCAGAAAAATGCTATTAATTTTTAATTTTAATTATAATCAACTATAATTACTACAAAAATGTATTTTAAAGTAAATTAAACATTCAACGAAGCAAATGGCAGTATTTTCATGAAGAACTTTGGATCAAAAAGGTTTGGTAAATAATATGGATTCCAGCACCATCAAGGTAAAAGATTTCCATAATTAAATACTCCATCCACCCAATTATCAAGAAATATCTTCAGCTAAAAACAGTAGGAAAAGACGAAGTATACACTGAGTTTTTAAAGCTAATAAAAAACGAAGATTCGGTAAATACACTGGTCAAACTTTTTAACTTGATTTATTGCAGCAGTAAAATCTCTGATGACTGGTTAAGTTCAACCTTACACTGCGTAAAAACATTCAGCAAAGAAGTGCAGTGATTACCGCCTTATCAGCTTAATGAGCCATATGTTAAAAATATTTCTAAAGATTATCCATAAAAGAATTTATGGAAAATGCGAATCCTTTATGGGCGACACGCAGTTTGGATTTCATGGTGAGTTCGGGACAAGATAGGCCCTGTTTGGCATTCAAGTCTTAGTTCAGCGGTCTAGAGATGTGTCGGTGTCTGTATATGCCTGTTTCATAGATTATGACAAAGCGTTTGATCGAGTCCAACACTAAAAGCTGATAGAAACGCTAAAAGAAGTTGGTCTCGATGAACGACATCTAAAGATAAATAATCGCTAATATATACTGGAATCAGACTGCTCAAATAGAGGTCGATGGCCAACTGTCCGTAGGGGTCCAAATAAGAAGAGGTGTGCGCCAAGGTTGCATATTGTCTCCGCTGTTGTTTAATATCTATAGTAACAAAATAATAGAGAATGCACTTCATAACTGTGAAGAGGGTCTGACTATAAACGGCAGAAAAATCAACAACCTACGATATGTCGACGACACTGTCATAATAGCAGAAACGCTGGAAGGCCTGCAAGAGTTGTTGAATCAAATTGCTGCCAGAAGTTCGCAATTCGGGATTAACTTAAATGTTGGGAAAACAAAATGGATGGTAATACCCAAGGAAAAGAACACCAGAGGCATGTTAATAAGCAGCAAGTAGAACGCGTGGATTCATACTGATACTTGGGTGGCCTTCTGAATGAGAACTGGGACAACATGCAATACGTTCATGCAAGAATTGAACAGGCCAGATCATCTTTTATCAAAATGAAATCAGTGTTGTGTTGTCGCGATAATACCACTCTCCGAATTGGAATGGAAGCATGGACACTGACTGAGGCCATGTGCATAAAGGCATTCGAGATGTGGTGTTATCGGAGAATACTAAGGATATCTTGGATGGAGAGAGTAAGTAATGTGGATGTTCTGCTTAGAATAAATCAAGATCTTGAAGTTTTATTTACCATCAAAAAACGAAATCTTGAATATTTTGGCCATATTTTTAGAAATGACAAATATAATTGAAGACAGAAAAGGTCCGGGTCGTAGACGGATATCATGGCTTAAAAATGGACAATGGTATGGTGTTAGTGCTACAACACTTTTCCGAAAAGCAGTGGACAGGGTGCAGAACGCGCTGATGATAGCCAACGTTCGAAGAGAAGAGTTCGTTTAGAAGCTCCAAATATTACTAAGTCTATGTCAAAAATTTGTTTAAAACGTTTATGAAATACCTCAGGTGCTGAATTTAGGTCGTAAGGTAAGACAATATGGGCCAAAAGATGACGAAAAACAACACAATTTTGAACTTTCCTCGTCCAAAATCCACTTTTTGCATCCAATGTACTATTTTGCACCCACTAATGATGACGAAATTTGGTCAAATAAAGTGTTCTCGTTTGACTGCTTTGTTCAAATGGGTTGGGTCCAAGCATAAGTGTACACTGAATGTTATCTGGTTCATCTACTTTTTATAATTTTATTTTTTTCAAGTTCTATAAGAGTACTTTTTAATTTTGACATGATGAGGAACTTTTCATGGAGGGTTGCCGATAGGCACACAATTATTTTTTAATTCTATGCGATAGCTTTGTTTTAAGCATTCAAGACCGTGAAAGAGGGCTTATTTTTTGTTGATTTATCTATACAATTGATTTTTAAGTTTAATCTTTGACAGCGTTCTTTAAGTTAATAACAAAAAATTCAAGAGCACTCATTTTTTTATTATCAAAACAATTTAAGTAAACTTTTGAGTTTTTGTTAAATTTTCCGTACTAATACTAAGCGAATTTTCAAATCATTAAATGACAAACAATTTGCCATAGCACCAGTAAATTATTATTAATTAATCGGTCAATATCCCACGATTAACTTGAGGCGGTACTTTCAGAATTTATTTCATATATTACGAGAAAGTTAGAGTCAAAATCTATAGACATACCCTCTTGTAGGTCATCATAGTCCACCACCTTTTTTTTTTGGTTTTGCAAACGTTCAAAAAATTGTTGTTATACCAAAACTTTCGCAAATTTTACCAATAGCTAGACTATTATTTTTACTGTTAATATGATTACGGTCACAACCATAACAGACATTCCTACCTTTTTGCTGCATGTGATTTGCTTTACCTCTACTAGAAAACTGACCTCTTTGACTGGAACTACCAGCAGTATTCTTGTTCACATTTTGTTGATTTTTATTAAACCGAACATAATAAGCTTTTTTGCACGGGACCAACTCAAACAGGTCACTTCCATCAAACCCGCGACTTATTTGCTATGCTTTTTCTCATGATTTTTCAACCGGTTGATCCAATGTTTTTTCATCAACTATTTGCAACAGATTTTCACGTGATTCATCTTGCACACCGCACGTGCAGGGTGTCCCACAAATTGGGCAATTTTGGGGGGTTTAAGGTACTTCCAGGCGAGATAGAACAAAATTGACCCCCAATTGCGAGGCTCGATTTTCAAGAGAAGATCGAAGATGAAAACTGTATCTTCATATGGCAAGCCATTTAGAAGATACGGAGGGGTTTTGAAAAGTCTGCATTTTGGGAGAGGGTCTGTAACTTCGTTATTACTGAAAATTTTATTTTGATGTACAGAGCTTTTTTATAGACTTTTTGACAAATAATTTAACTGTCTTTTCAGATTTTTTCCACCGTCTTTAGTTTCCAAGATATAAGCCAAAGTTAATATTTTTCTTATTCATATTTTATATAACTTTTGAATTTGTGATAAAATTTCCTTTTAAACAATATAGCATATGTGATAGTTTGGTTGGGCCGTTTTTGAGATATTTAATATTTTTTATTCCTGTCTAGTGTGCTGTGACTTTATTTTTATAGCTTCACCGTGTGTTAGTCATTTATGTCATCAAATTTCTGGAAATAAGCCATAAATGAGAAAAGTCAAAATTACTTCCTGTCACGGCCTGCTTTTTAAAACTACAAAGCTTTCATTTGAATGTAACGTTATTATTATAGAAGCACGTTTCAAGTGATAGGTATTTTTATAAGAAATAAATCATTAAACCATTTCTGTTAGTAAGTATGTTTTAGTATGTTCTCTGTTCTGACAAAGAGCGTGATATATGAAAGAACCTGATGCTTGATTTTCGATAGGTACTGAGTATGATATGAAAACCAGCGCCACCTAGAGGAGAATTTTTTTCTCTTGTACTAGCCTGGGCACTCCCGTTTGACAGTGAATCCACTCTTCACAGCTAATCGATGTCAAAATCGAAATCTAAATAATGCCAGTGTCAGCTCAATGTTTTCCTTTGGATTTTTTATTTTAAATTTCATTTTTTCGGCAATTTTAAGGACTTTTTCGAGTTGGTTTTTGCCCCGTCCCTTTCCAAAAATGTCAAAAAAATTCATTTAATCGAATTTCTTTTTTAAAGATTTCCAAAAAGGTGCCACATGCTAGTAGTACCTCCTCATGACAAAAATGTTGGTATGCCCTGGGCCTTCAGTGAGGGCTCCCAAATGAGCCGTCAATAATGTCCTTGTTTGGTATTTTCTTTATTCCGATTAGTACATAGAGAAATATGTAGTTTATTTTGAAGCTAAAACAATTGACAAAAAAATATTTTTTTTTAAATTTTTGACACATTGCTTAACAGATGTAAAAAAGCTAATGCGTTAAATTTATTTTTTAAAAAGCTTTCCACGTGGTACCTTCTTATGAAAAAAAATAGTTGGTGGGCCCTGGGCCTCCAGTTGGGAGCCCCAAAAATTATTTTTTTCATGGACGGAAAGTCCGTAAAAAATCATTAAAGATTTGCTTTTAGCTTTTTTTTAAACTTCTTCCCCAAAGCTGCTAGAAGCACCGTTCCATTTAAAAAATCCACCCTGTAGAATAAAAATAATAACTAAGATATCAATGTACCAAGTTTAATATGCAACAAATATGGCTTTGCAGCTCCTCCTCTCTATCACAAGCTATGTCTTCGAAACTTCTAGATCCTCTTTGCAGTCGAGTAATATACTTACCCTCGTCTAAGAGCTCAATTTTTAATTTATTATAGTCTTTTCCCAGATCATCGTCATATCTGTTCTGAATTTCTTCTATTAAGTCCTCATATAATCCAATTATTTGCAGGAGTTTACGGTTTCCCTTGCATTGCTTTCAGTAATACATAGGTTTTCTTTGTACCAGTACCAAGGAATCATTTTCAGTTACAAATAACTTTGAACAGTCTTTACAGAAGGGTTGTTTGCAAAAATCACAACATGCCCCAAATAGCTTGTTCTCATTAAGTTGCCATCTTCGCTTTTTGAAGCATTTTTTTACAGTTTGTACATTCCATTTACCAGATTTAATGTTAAAATTGTTTTTCTTTTTGGGACATCTTAATATATTTACCAATTATATGAAATTACACAATAAATTTGACGAATGTGCATTAGATTGCTGGATACATGAGGCTTAACGGCGCAAAGGTTTCGTGGCTAAAGTTACGACAGTTGTACTGTATGACAGTTTGCCATTTATGTGGTTGAGTTGTGTTAGAGACCCTCAGGGTGTCCAGGAAAAATTAATTAACAAATTTCCCGTTGTTTACCGGTTTTTCCCGGGCACAGGCCCCCCGCAAGGGTTATCAACGCCCACGTGCCGAAAATATTTTGGCGCCCCTTAAAGGGGGGAGATGGAGAAAAGCGCCGCTGGATAATCGGCAAAAAATTCTGTTAGTTGTTACATACTATATTTTTAAAATTTTATATTTTTTTATTTAAACATTCGACTAAAACCGCATTTTCTTTTAATTTTGTAATGAAACGACAGAGATTTCAAAACTAAAACTTTATTCTTCTTTAAATTATTTATAAAGGCATAAACCAAACAATAAATAAATAATAAATAAAACATTTAATTAGGATTAATCCAGAAATAAAATGGGTGTTTTTCTAGATTTGACGGCTGCAAATTCTTTTATAATATTATCAAACTCATTTCATTGTGACATGGTAGACTTCAAATAATTTTTAATTTAGAGAATGATCTCTTACCAGAAGCAACGGACACAGGTAAAGTGAGAAGGATTCTTAAGGCAATACTAATATTTGGCAGAGATGAAGTTAGATTGTTTTCCAAATATATATTGTAGAATTTCAAGAGGATTTGACGCTTCAGGTAATGAAAACAATCTTAGATCTTTTATCTCGTTAAATAAATAATTTTCTTCCACGTCAACCTCTTTCTTTTCCTGATCAGTTAGCTTTTGTTGTAGAGCATGACAGCATTTTAAAAGATCTTCGTCATTTAATTTAAAAAATCACAAATAAAATAAAAAACGTTATCGTAATCAGATATCATATCGAACCTACTATTTAAAGAACGTGTTTGATCAATTATTTTCAAAATTTTTAAAAATAAATTTACTTTAAAAGCGGTTTTTGGATCTTGAGATGTCTCATCCGTGTGTTCATAATCGAACAATATTGGTTTATACTTTCGTCTAACAGTATTTAATGGAGGAAAACCGTGCTCTATCTGAAGCAACTTAATTCTTTAAATAGTTTTGGCACACTTTAATGTCAATCGCTATACTTTGCATCATTGTGCTTACAATATTAATCAGGAATTATTATACTACAAATAAATTTTAAAGATTGAATATTTAATGAAAGACAACTTGCTTTATGTCTAGTTAAGCATCATTTTCTGCTATTTCTAAAAGGATCACAATTCGTGCTGAAAATGTTAAAAATATGTAAAAAATGCCTGTATATGCTGTTTGCATATATTCCGCCCTTTAGTAATTATATTTATCAACATAAACTTCGCTTAGATTATTGGAAAAAACGATTTCTTTGGTGCCTTGCTCGTTGGGAATTGTTAAAAAATTATTTATTTTTTTAAACCTTCAGTTTTTGCTCCCCTAATGCCTGATGCACAGTTTCACTTCTTCAAGCACACTTTTATTTCTCTCTTCGTCGTTTAGAGAAAGAGGGAAATATATTTTCTATTGCTGTCTCACTCTTTTCGATAAAGAGAGAAATAGAAGTAGCGGCTAGAAGTGAAGCTGTGGATCATATGTTAGAGGGGCGCCCGCGTGCGGTGAACGCGTTGCACATGCAGTTGCGGGGGCCCTGCCCGGACATTTTATACTAATTCCCGGTACTTTTACACTTTTAGGGGACGATAATCAGATTTCGAGTTGTTGTTGTTGCAAGAAAAATAGAAAAAGTTTGCTACATCCATCAGGAAAAGTTAGAAAGAATACAAAAATTTGCAAGGGATGTTGATATTATAACTCTTTATAGTAATAACTACGAGATTTTACGAATTCTTTTATAGGGCATATATGAAGAGCTTAATTTCTTTTATGGTACTTAAGGTTTAGATTTTGTCCATTCAGATACCTTAATATATAGAAAGTGTAGTGCCGCAGGTTAATTTTTTTTGCATTTTAAGCAGAAAATTCTTTAAGATGTTTAAACTCTTTCACATATTTAAAAAAGTGGATAGCCACTAGAGATGCTGGGTTGTCAATGTCCCCCTTTAAATCGTTCTCAACAGAATTTTTTTAACTTGCCTTTTATTTTTATTAGAAATTCCAAGGGTGTAGGCAACATGTATTATTAATGGCCAAGCTTCTTTAAAAGAGCCAATTTAATGAAATGAAATTTGCATTATCCCTTTTTAATACATTTACTTAATGTTAACTTATTGTTATTTTAGTAAATTCCCAGTTTGAAACTAAATTTCTGGCTTTATCCCGGCTCCATGAAATTCCCGACTAGTTCTCCCAATTACTGGACACACTGGACCAACACCATTTTCAACTAAAAAGCCACTTCACTCCCACCTCTTCAGTGCCCTTTAGCCTACTGTCGCCGCCATTTTTTTAACCAAATTAACAGTTAAAACATGGATTTTCTGTCAGTTTGGTGTCAATATGACCACTTAGTAGGCTAAAGGATACTAAATCAAAAAAAAGTTACCTGGCTTTTTAGTTAAAAAGGTGTCGCCTGGACCCCATTCTGTATGACATTTAATAAAGAAAAAGATACTGACAACCCCTTCAAAGTCACTAAAAATGACATTTTTCGGTTGTTATTTTCTTGTCAAAATGTCGGAAGTGCGTTGGTGCAACAACACAGTTAACTACTACCACTTCAGTGCTGTTTAGCCTACAGTTGCCGCCATTTTTATAACCGAAATGACAGGTAAAATATGAATTTTCTGTCAGTTTGGTCTTTATATATATAAGTGTACTAGTTTTAAAACATGACATGTTATTTTAGTTTATTTTCATTGTAACTTTTATCTTAAGTATAGTTCAGAATTAGAATAGTTATACTGCCGTCAGAAGGAAAAACCCTGTAACCCACAAATTTTTCAAAAATTACTTTTTTGATTTTTTGAACTCACCAGTTGGTTTAAAACAGGTTAAAATGAAAAAAAAACGTATTTCGCCAGTGCTAAGAAAAAAACACAAAGTCTGTGGATTTACATGGATCTTTCTTAGTATTTATCATAATTTATCGTTGCAGGACTGCCTGAATAGTATATGTTATTTTACCGTATGTGCCTTATTTAATCTGCAAAATGCACAATTATTAATGATTTTGTTTTATCTTTTGGTATTTTAATTCATATTTTGAATCTTTATCTATGGTCAAAAAAATAATTTGTCTGTATTACACCTAGAACGTTTTAGATACTTTATTACAATTCAAAGCTTTTTTTCTATTTTTCCACAAATCAAGTTTAGGTTGCTCATGGGATTTTTCCTTCTAACGGCAGTATTGCAAGTCATAATTTTTGTTATAATGCACCCCCCTGTTGCTCTCTTTCTTGTTAATAAGACAGTGACAGAGTGTGCATTATAAAAAAAATTATGACTATTGCAATGACTATTCCAATCATGAACGATACTTTACTTTCATATTTACTTATGAAGTTAACCTAACTAGTCCTTATATTTGAACTTGTTATGGCAATGATAGGAGAACAAAGAATACTACAATGAAAATGAGTTAGCTGGGCTTCTTAGTTGAGACTGTGTTGATTGGTGTTGCACCAAAACACTAATGTAAATAGGCTTACCTCTATTCTAGATCCAAAAGGTCCGCAAATGTAGAAAATAATATGTTAAAAAATTACTTTCTGTTTAATGTAACAGCGGTGAGAGTGGCATCCATAAAAAAAATGTTGTTGTTTTTATTTTCCATCGCTTATGAATAAACAAGGACAGGAGATGCCTTGCTCTCTAAACAAGGTTAGAGTATGGAGCGATGTCCATCTCTTTTAAAAAACTGTCTTTGATGGGGTTGTTGCATCTCTACCACAATAATGATAATAATATTACCCAATTTTCATTGAACACAAACTTCCCAGCCTCAGCAACTTTCTCCACGCTTTTTAACATGCTATCACGTTCCTCCTGTTCTTGGTAAAATTCTTTCAAGGCGTTAAAAGTCTCCGCTGATAGTTGGGGTACATCGTCTTCGTTATCGGACATTTTAGGGCAGTTTCCAAACAAAATTACAAGATATATGTGCAAAGATACAAAATAAAGTGAGGTTAGACCTACCATAGAAGTATAGGCCAGAAAGCTTGAAAGGACTAACAATAAATTACTTTTCAAAATATAAAATGCGATTAAATTGGGAAGGGAAGGGGGTGTATTTTATACAGATTTTAAGTTTTTTCTGTGATTATTACATCATGCAATAATAATATTCCTACAAATTACAAAATGCGACTATGATTATTCTTAAACGCCTGTGATCGAAAAAAATTATAATAAAGTGGAATGTTCCAATTAGCCAAATCATTATACTAATTATGGCAAATAATTTTATATTTTATAAAAAAATTAACTTGTAGTCATAATAAGAGTTTTCACAAAAACTACCTTAATTGTTTTTTCACCATTTCCTTAAAAATTTCAGTCAAAACCTCGCTAGTTTTGGTACTACTCGCTCTTCGCTCTGTCCTATGAGTCACTTGATTTACAAAAAACTTAAAAACTTTAGATTTTCCTCCTAAATATTGATTCAAAGCTTTCGGATTAAGATCAATAACTTCTAGACATACTTTCCTCAATTCTTCGTCTGTTAATTGCAACCAGTTATTTTCTTTTATTATCTACAAAAATCAGAATGTTGAATGAAAATAATAAATTCAAAAAATATTATTAAATTAACAGTGTTTAAATATAATTACCTCTATCGGTGTTTTGTCCCCATTTGTAAAAATTTCACTTAAAACAAGTCTTGCTGTTTGTTTCGTTATCATTGCCTTTGCAAAAAATTCAAAAATTTCTCCAAAAATGTCTGCTTTGCAACCACTGAAAAGAAAATTTTTAAATGTGACACTTGCGAGTATCGAACAGAAAACCAAAACTTACATATTTTGAAGTTCCAATTTCAGATCATTTAGGACTGTATTTACGTCATTAATTAAAAAATGTCCAAAAGAAACTGAATCTATCTTTCTTGATTTCAGTGCTTCTTCGAAAATTTGAAGCAGTGGAGGGTCGTTCTAAAAAAATATTCTAAATTTCATGTAGCTCTTTAAAATCTCAAGATTTTTAAATAAAACGGGTCACATAAAGTAACCAACATTTTGTGGAATAGTGCCAAATTTCATTACTCTATATTCATACCTAAACGTCCAGAATATAAAATTGTCTTGTAATTTTAACTTACCACCAAAATCATAGCTTGAAGTTCAGTCAAATTAAAATCATTTATTAATCTAAGTCTTGTATCTGCAGGTAATTCTGGGATAGTTTTTTTTAATTTATCAACATTTATGTATCCATGATCCACAGAACCCATTGACAAGTGTAAAGGAGGAAGGTTTGGTTCAGGCATATATCTATAGTCCTAAAAAATGTTGATTGAAAGAAACTTCTTTTGTTCCCAAGAGTTAATTTCTGTGGAACCCTTGCTTAATTTAAATCTTAAATCTTACTTGTTTCTCTTCCTTATCTCTCATAGGTACAGTTATCTTTTTCTCTGCATTCCAAGACCTTGTTTCGTTAATTATGGTCCCTCCTCCATTTTTGATCTACAAAAAATTGAATCAGAAAATGCTAAAAAATATCACAACTCTTTTACTGACCTTTATTTGTCTTTCTATTTCATATGTAATGGCTGCAGCTACCCCTCTGACTGATCCAATATTTTTTATTTCTGTTCTTACACCAAAGGGCTTATTTTCTTCATGAATTGATACATTTGCATCTATTCTTACTGCACCCTCTAAAACCAAACACTGTTTTTTTTTTATTGTTGTTGTTGTTGTTGTACAATACTTGGGTGGTGTTGCAAAGCACAAACATCATATTTTTGCAAAGGGAACGTCCATAAATTACGTAACACTCGAGGGGGAGGGGGGGTGACAGGGTTACGAGGGGGGGGGTTCATGGAAGTGTTACGTAACACTTGGCGTTTGTCCAGAAGTGAGGGTTTTTCAAACTTTTGTTAAATTTTGAAATTTTAACCTTTCCACTTCCCTCGCTAAGGGAAGTAATGTAATTATCTAAAAATCGCACTTCGAGATTTTCATGATCTTCCACGAATATTGAGGTTCCGAATAGTGATAAGCACGAATCCAGACCCGTCGCTCTGTCTGTCGGTCGGTCTGTCTGTCGCCTACTTTGTAGCCACTCTAACTCAAAAACCCCTGCACCAATCACAACAAAATTTTACATAGCGATAGCGTGTCGTCTTGTGTTGTCGCGCAGACCACTATTGTTTTTCAGCATTCCTCTATTACACCCCCCAAAAAACTTCATCCCTAAAAAAAAGTATTTTTTTTCTCACCGTGTGATACCTCTTTGGAAAACTTATAAAAATCTTATTTGAATGGCGCTAAATTTTTGACTGCATATATATATATATATATATCACAAAAAACTCTTCAAAAATTCAATTTTCTGTGCCGTATACCTCAAGTTATCGAACAAAATGTTAAATAAAAAGTAGCTTAATTTAAGATCCAGGTCACACCCTATTGTCTTATGAAATTTCATACAAATCGGTACAGCCGGTTTTGCGTGATTAAAGAACAAAAATTCAGTTTATCGGCACTAAAATTTTTATATACATATAGTACATATAAAACGAAATGTTTTTAAAAACAATAAAGTCTGAGTCTGTATGCATATACATATACAGACTTTAAATGGAACGGTGCTTCTAGCGGGTTAGAATTTGGTTGAATAAAAAAATTAAAAAACACTTCAACTGAGGTTTTTAATTTCCTTTAATCGTGCTATCTTGGATTTTGGCTATGTCATTTAGTTTACGAGGTATGGCAATTTTTTTTAAATAGGACACCCTGTATATTTTGCAATTTTTGAAATCTGCAAACAATTCTCTGTTCAGCAGTACCACACAGTAGGATCTATCTTTTACGATAATCAAGATATTTTTATCTAAATCTGTATGGAAAACATCGATATTCACACAGATATCCCCGGTAAAACAGGGCATAGACAACAATTCCATCTTGGAAACCATAAGAGATAGAGTATTAGTGTGTGGTATTGTCAAAAAGATAATTTTTTTTAAAATTCAAAAATGTCAAACTATATATTTTTTGCCAAACCTCGTAAACAAAACGACATAAAAAAATCCAAGATAGTACAATTAAAGAAAATTGAAAATCTCAGTTGACGTGTTTTTGTATTTTTTTATAAAACCAAGTACTAACCCGCTAGAAGCACCGTTCCCTTTAAAAAATTCACCCTGTATATAGGGCACATATAAAATGTATTTGAAAAGTCCGACTACTCGAAAGAAATTCTGAATACACCCTGGAAAAGTCTGAATAAACCCCGTAAAGGTCTGGATACGCCCTGGAAGTCTGGAAAGACCCTGTAAAAGTCTGAATAGACCCTGGAGTGTCTGGATACATCTAGGAAAAGTCTGTATACACCCGGGAAGTCTGGATACACCCTGGAAAAGTCTGGAAAGACTCTTGAAAAGTCTGGAAAGACCCTGGAAAAGTCGGGCCGGTCTGTGCACTCTGTAAAAGTCTGAAAAGACCCTGGAGAAGTCCGGAAAGACCCTGGAAAAGTCTGGAAAGATCCTGGAAAAGTCTGGCTACACTCTAGATGGGTCCGGAAATAACTTGGATTAGTCTGGATACTCTCTGGAAAAGTCTGGAAAGATCCTGAAAATGTCTGGAAAGACCCTGAAAAGTCTGGAAAGACCCTGGAAATGTCTTGAAGGACCCTGGAAAAGTCTGGATTCACTTTGGAAAACCCCTGGAAAAGTCTGGATAAACTCTGGAAAACCCCTGGAAAATTCTGGATACACTCTGTGAAAGTTTGGAAAGACCCTGTAAAGGTCTGGAAAGACCCTGGAAAGGGATCCACACTGGAAAAGTCTGGAAAACCCTTGGAAAAGTCTGGATACACTCTGGGAAAGTTTGGAAAGACCCTGTAAAAGTCTGGAAAGACCCTGGAAAAGTCTGGAAAGACTCTGGAAAAGTCCGGATACACTCTGGAAAAGTCTGGAAAACCCTGGAAAAGTCTGGAAAGACCATGGAAAAGTCTGGATACACTCTGAAAAAGTCTGAAAAATACCTGAAAAAGTCTGGATACACTCTGGAAAAATCTGGAAAGTCCCTGGAGAAGTCTGGCTACACTCTGGAAAGACCTGGATACACTCTGAAAATGTCCGAGTACACCATGGAAAAGTCTGCATACACCCCTGAACAGAGTGGATACACCAAAGAAAAGTCTGGATATACCATGGAAAAGTCTGACCGACGCAACCTAATCCATGTGTATACGAGTAGTGGTTTTTTATATATGTTCTTGAGCGAGGGAAGTTTTAGAGTAAACCTTTACTCGATTTATTTTTTTGATTTTCAACTTGGTTGCGAATTATTTTTTGTCCTTCTCCAGGGGGGGGGGTGGCAAAGTGTTAAGTAATTTTATTGGGAGGGGTCCACAGAAGTGTTACATGGGGGGAGGAGGGGGTCAAAAATTTCCAAAAAGGGTGTTACGTAATTTATGGACGGCCCCAAATACAGTACCCTCGATTATCTGAGCTAAAACATGGGTTCTACCTACCTCTAGCTAAGATAATTAATTAGCTTTTATTTTTTTTCATCTTCCCGATTTTGATCATTTTTGGTACACTTATTCTATTCATAAAATAGATGAAAAATCTAAATTTTGAAAATTTTCGGCCAGTAGTTTTTTTATTAATTTTTACTACTACTTTTCAGAAACGCATGGGCGATACCTTGTTTAAAAAGTCTTTTAAAGACCTTTTAAATAATGTGTCACATGACACATTTTAAAAATAAAATTTTTTTTTTTTTTTTAAAAAACACCATTTATTGTTTTTTAATATATGTTTTTTTGTCCACCATACCGATATGGTATGGGGGACTATAAAAATCGTGAAATTTTGACTTTTTTTAATTTTATCAAAAATGAGTTACTAAGGTTCCAAAACATGTTAATCGACGAAACAAAAAGTTGTCTGTCGGTCTGTTGTCTGTACACACGATTACTCAAGAACGCCTTAATCGATTTTACCGAAATTTGGTAGAAAAGTCCTCTATCGGCTGACCATGAACAGATTAACTTTTGGGTAGAGTGGGGGGGGGGTTGAAGGAGGGAAAAGGGGGATAAAATATTTAAAAAAAATGGAACTTTGGAACAAAAGAAGCGATATACGGTTTTCAAATTTAAGTTTCCATGAATATGGACTACAAATTTTGTTATAAAGTCCAAATTCGTGGGTGCTTTAGTTTCCGAGTTATTTGAAAAAACGTTAAAATATATTTTAAAAAATCATAACTTTAGAAGTAAAGCAGATATTGATATGCGGTTTTTTGGTAAAAATTTTGTTATAAGGTTCAAATCTTTCAAAGCTACAGTTTTCGAGATATTTTCATTTCCTTTCAACATAAAATAATTGATTGTATGGTGAACTATCCGTGCTTTCTAGCACCAATTTTTAAAATAGATACAACAACCTGCATGTTTATGTTTTAGCTAAGCCACACCTCAATTTCCCTGATTGGTCAGTCTTAGAAATAAATTAGGAAAAAAGATTGGACCAGTCTGTAGAGCTATACTTAATTAACTACCTAACGACTTTTTTTGCATGTAAATTTTATTATTTTGGGGGGTTTTATCACTCTTTATATTGTTTATAATTATTAAGGCATTGTACTGTAATGTTTTATAAACAATAAAGGTATCTATCTATCTATATTGTTTATGTTGTTGTTTTTGTGTTTAGGATTTTGCTTATCCAAAATTTGAATAAAGCTATGTGTTTGTACATTGTTTATTTAAATATTATTTGAAATCAATCTTTTTTAGTGATTCATGATGCATTTTTATGTTTTAGAGCCTTAATTACGTCATTTTATTAAGTACAATACTTTTACGTCCATAAAGTTAGCAGTGCAAGGTCAGCAGTGCAAAGATTTTTTCATGTCACAATTTAAGGCTCATTTAAAGCTAATTAAATGCCCTATTCCCGAATTTAATGCCCTTGTAGTTTTGGAGATATCGCTTGCACTGCTAGCTCCCTAAGGGACTTAGCGGTGTGGAATGTCTAGTGTGAAAAATCGATTCATTTTGCGATACCATGTTGATCTATGAATTAAAGGCTAATTAAATGCTCTATTCCCAAATTAATTGCTCTTGTAGTCTTTGAGATATCGCTTGTACTGCTACCTCCCTACTGGAAATAACAGTGCAGAAGACCTAGAGTAACGAATTCATTCAAATTACGATACCATATTGTTCTTTGAATTTAAGGCTAATTAAATGCTCTATTCTGGAGTTGAATGTTCTCCTCCCCCTTGTTTTTATAAACGTGATCCGCATTGCTAACTTTACGCGTAGCGATTTACGACTTCTGATGGTAAAAAGTTTAATTTTAAGATGAAATCGGCCTCTGCATATTAAAGGCTAATTAAATGCTCTATTTTGAAATTAAATACCCCCCCCCTTTTTTTATTATTTTTTTTTAAACGTGATCTGCACTGCTAACTGTTCGCGTAGCGATTTGCGGCTTCTGATGGTACAAAATTAGATATTAAAGGCTAATTAAATGCTCTATTCCCAAATTAATTGCTCTTGTTGTTTTTGAGATATCGCGTGCACTGCTACCTCCCTACTGGATATAGCAGTGCAGAAGGTCTAGAGTAACGAATTTACACAAATTACGATACCATATTGTTCTTTGAATTTAAGGCTAATTAAATGCTCCATTCCGGAGTTGAATGTTCCCCCCCTTTTTTAACGTGATTTGCACTCCTAACTTTACGCGTAGCGATTTACTTATTAAAGGCTAATTAAATGCTCTATTTTGAAATGAAGTGCCCCTTTTGATTTTTTTTTAAACGTGATCTGCACTGCTTACTTTACGCGTAGAGATTTGCGGAGTAATTTGCTACGTGTAAAGTTAGCACTGCAGATCACGATTTTTTTTTTAATAAAAAAAAAAGGTAGGAGCATTTAATTTTGAAATGGAACATTTAATTAGCTTCTAATGTACAAGTCGATTTCACCTTAAAATTTTATTTTTTACCATCAGAAGCTGTAAATCGCAATGCGTACAATTAGCAGTGCAGCATTTTTTTTTTAATTAGAAACGGGAAGGAGCATTTAATTCCGGAAATGAGCATTTAATTAGCCCTTAACATGTAGCGGTCGATTTCACCTTAAAATTATATTTTTTACCATCAGAAGCCGTAAATCGCTACGTGTAAAGGAAGCAGTGCAGATCAAGTTTAGAAAAAAAAGGAGAGGTCGATTTTACCTTAAAATTATATTTTAAAGTAAAGTTAGCAGTGCAGATCACGTTTAAAAAAAAAATAAACAAATTAGGTATTTAATTTTAAAATAGAGCATTTAATTAGCCTTTAATAAGCAGCGAATGCGATATCTCAAAAACTACAAAAGCAATTCATTTGGGAATAGAGCATTTAATTAGCCTTTAATATCTAGAGGTCAATTTCATCTTAAAATTAAAATTTGTACCATTTGTCGCAAATCTCTACGCGTAAACTTAGCAATGCAGATCACGTTTTTTTAAAAAAAAATCAAAAAAGGGGGGGCATTTAATTTCAAAATACAGCATTTAATTAGCCTTTAATATGTAAAGATCGATTTCATCTTAAAATTAAACTTTTTACCATCAGAAGTCGTAAATCGCTACGCGTAAAGTTAGCAATGCGGATCACGTTTATAAAAAAAAAGGGGGAGGGGGAAAATTCAACTCTGGAATAGAGCATTTAATTAGCCTTAAATTCAAAGAACAATATGGTATCGTAATTTGAATGAATTCGTTACTTTAGGTCTTCTGCACTGTTATTTCCAGTAGGGAGGTAGCAGTACAAGCGATATCTCAAAGACTACAAGAGCAATTAATTTGGGAATAGAGCATTTAATTAGCCTTAAATTCAAAGAACAATATGGTATCGTAATTTGAATGAATTCGTTACTCTAGGTCTTCTGCACTGTTATTTCCAGTATGGAGGTAGCAGTACAAGCGATATCTCAAAGACTACAAGAGCAATTAATTTGGGAATAGAGCATTTAATTAGCCTTTAATTCATAGATCAACATGGTATCGCAAAATGAATCGATTTTTCACACTAGACATTCCACACCGCTAAGTCCCTTAGGGAGCTAGCAGTGCAAGCGATATCTCCAGAACTACAAGGGCATTAAATTCGGGAATAGGGCATTTAATTAGCCTTTAATATCTAGAGGTCAATTTCATCTTAAAATTAAAATTTGTACCATTTGTCGCAAATCTCTACGCGTAAACTTAGCAATGCAGATCACGTTTTTTAAAAAAAAAAATCAAAAAAGGGGTGGCATTTAATTTCAAAATACAGCATTTAATTAGCCTTTAATATGTAAAGATCGATTTCATCTTAAAATTAAACTTTTTACCATCAGAAGTCGTAAATCGCTACGCGTAAAGTTAGCAATGCGGATCACGTTTATAAAAAAAAGGGGGGAGGGGGAACATTCAACTCCGGAATAGAGCATTTAATTAGCCTTAAATTCAAAGAACAATATGGTATCGTAATTTGAATGAATTCGTTACTCTAGGTCTTCTGCACTGTTATTTCCAGTAGGGAGGTAGCAGTACAAGCGATATCTCAAAGACTACAAGAGCAATTAATTTGGGAATAGAGCATTTAATTAGCCTTTAATTCATAGATCAACATGGTATCGCAAAATGAATCGATTTTTCACACTAGACATTCCACACCGCTAAGTCCCTTAGGGAGCTAGTAGTGCAAGCGATATCTCCAAAACTACAAGGGCATTAAATTCGGGAATAGGGCATTTAATTAGCCTTTAATATCTAGAGGTCAATTTCATCTTAAAATTAAAATTTGTACCATTTGTCGCAAATCTCTACGCGTAAACTTAGTAATGCAGATCACGTTTTTTTAAAAAAAAAATCAAAAAAGGGGTGGCATTTAATTTCAAAATACAGCATTTAATTAGCCTTTAATATGTAAAGATCGATTTCATCTTAAAATTAAATTTTGTACCATCAGAAGTCGTAAATCGCTACGCGTAAAGTTAGCAATGCGGATCACGTTTATAAAAAAAAGGGGGAGGGGGAACATTCAACTCCGGAATAGAGCATTTAATTAGCCTTAAATTCAAAGAACAATATGGTATCGTAATTTGAATGAATTCGTTACTCTAGGTCTTCTGCACTGTTATTTCCAGTAGGGAGGTAGCAGTACAAGCGATATCTCAAAGACTACAAGAGCAATTAATTTGGGAATAGAGCATTTAATTAGCCTTTAATTCATAGATCAACATGGTATCGCAAAATGAATCGATTTTTCACACTAGACATTCCACACCGCTAAGTCCCTTAGGGAGCTAGCAGTGCAAGCGATATCTCCAGAACTACAAGGGCATTAAATTCGGGAATAGGGCATTTAATTAGCCTTTAATATCTAAAGGTCAATTTCATCTTAAAATTAAAATTTGTACCATTTGTCGCAAATCTCTACGCGTAAACTTAGCAATGCAGATCACGTTTTTTAAAAAAAAAATCAAAAAAGGGGTGGCATTTAATTTCAAAATACAGCATTTAATTAGCCTTTAATATGTAGAGATCGATTTCATCTTAAAATTAAATTTTGTACCATCAGAAGCCGCAAATCGCTACGCGTAAAGTTAGCAGTGCAGATCACGTTTTTTAAAAAAATAGTGAAAAAAAGGGGAGCAATTAGTTCCGGAATGGAGCATTTAATTAGCCTTTAATATGTAGAGGTCGATTTCATCTTAAAATTAAATTTTGCACCATCAAAAGCCGCAAATCGCTACGCGTAAAGTTAGCAGTGCAGATCACGTTTTTTAAAAAAATTATAAAAAAAGAGGAGCATTTAATTCCGAAATGGAGCATTTAATTAGCCTTTAATATGTAGAGATCGATTTCACCTTAAAATTAAATTTTGTACCATCAGAAGCCTCAAATCGCTACGCGTAAAGTTAGCAGTGCAGATCACGTTTTTAAAAAAAAATAATAAAAAAAGGGGGACATTTAATTCCGGAAATGAGCATTTAATTAGCCCTTAACATGTAGCGGTCGATTTCACCTTAAAATTATATTTTTTACCATCAGAAGCCGTAAATCGCTACGTGTAAAGGAAGCAGTGCAGATCAAGTTTAGAAAAAAAAGGAGAGGTCGATTTTACCTTAAAATTATATTTCAAAGTAAAGTTAGCAGTGCAGATCACGTTTAAAAAAAAATAAAAAAAAGTAGGTATTTGATTTAAAAATAGAGCATTTAATTAGCCTTTAATAAGCAGCGAATGCGATATCTCAAAAACTACAAAAGCAATTCATTTGGGAATAGAGCATTTAATTAGCCTTTAATATCTAGAGGTCAATTTACTCTTAAAATTAAATTTTGCACCATCAAAAGCCGCAAATCGCTACGCGTAAAGTTAGCAGTGCAGATCACGTTTTTTAAAAAATAATAAAAAAAGAGGAGCATTTAATTCCGGAATGGAGCATTTAATTAGCCTTTAATATGTAGAGATCGATTTCACCTTAAAATTAAATTTTGTACCATCAGAAGCCTCAAATCGCTACGCGTAAAGTTAGCAGTGCAGATCACGTTTTTAAAAAAAAAAAAAATAATAAAAAAAGGGCGAACATCCAACTCCGGAACGGACCATTTAATTAGCCTTGAATTCAAAGAACAGTATAGTATTGTAATTTGAGTAAATTCGTTACTCTAGACCTTCTGCACTGCTATATCCAGTAGGGAGGTAGCAGTGCACGCGCTATCTCAAAAACAACAAGAGCAATTAATTTGGGAATAGAGCATTTAATTAGCCTTCAATATCTAGAGGTAGATTTCATCTTAAAATTAAATTTTGTACCATCAGAAGCCGCAAATCACTACGCGAAAAGTTAGCAGCGCAGATCACGTTTTAAAAAAAAATAAAAAAAGGGGGACATTTAATTTCAAAATAGAGCATTTAATTAGCCTTTAATATGCAGAGGCCGATTTCATCTTAAAATTAAATTTTTTACCATCAGAAGTCGTAAATCGCTACGCGTAAAGTTAGCAGTGCCGATCAGGTTATTAAAAAAAAGGGGAAGAGGGAACATTCAACTCCAGAATAGAGCATTTAATTAGCCTTAAATTCAAAGAACAATATGGTATCGTCATTTCAATGAATTCGTTACTCTAGATCTTCTGCACTGTTATTTCCAGTAGGGAGGTAGCAGTGCAAGCGATATATCCAAGACTACAAGAGCAATTCATTTGGGAATAGAGCATTTAATTAGCCTTTAATTCATAGATCAACATGGTATCGCAAAATGAATCGACTTTTCACACTAGACATTCCACACTACTAAGTTTTTTAGGGAGCTAGCAGTGCAAGCAATATCTCCAAAACTACAAGAGCATTAAATTCGGGAATAGGGCATTTCATTAGCCTTAAATGAGCCTTAAATTGTGACATAAAAAAATCTTTGCACTGCTGACCTTGCACTGTTAACTTTATGGACGTAATACTTTTTATTTTGTTTGTGAACCCTTAACTTATAATTAGCATTTCTTTTAAATAAATGTTTAAGTAGATTTGTTTAAGTATCTTAATATTTAATATTAAGTATCTATCTCGGTATCTATATTTTATTGTACTCTTGACTTGTGTAAGTGTGCAAGCACAGTTAACAGCAATAAAGAAACTGAAACTAAATCTAATTAGCATCTGCAATATTTTCTTAAGGTTTTACTACAGCAACCGACACTTTAATATTTTAAACATGTTCATAAGTATTTTGTTTTTGTTTTCAACTGGGTACCGTCTCAAACTAAACAGCCAGTTAACTTATTATCATTTTAGTATTCTCTGATGACCTACTATCGCTGACATATTAAGCCTACTATCGCGGCCCTATGAGCATACTATCGTGGTCATATTGAGACTAGGGGCCCTGTATACAATTCTTAAGGTATCGTTTTACCAGGGTGGCCACTGGGAAAAAACTAATTTTTATGACAACTTTTGACAAAATTTTATGACAGAGCGTGCGGAAAATTCCACTTTTTCGCACAGCGTGCGTGAAAAATTTTTTACAGTACGCCGGTGCCATCCGGAAATAATTATTTTCCTAACAAGTGCCGAAAGTTATACTTTTCCGCACGTGACGGCAGTTGCACGAACGATCGACGAACGTGTCAGCTAGGTACAATATTATATTTCCATTTTTAGGTATTAAAATAGCAAAAAACTGTTCCTTTTTTGATTTTCTTTACATTTGAGTTGAAAAATATATCTTAAAAAGTCGAATTGGTCCGAAAAAATCGGTAAAGAAAAAGCGCGCGTAAAAGTATTTTTTACGCACGAAGGTGCTCGCCGTGCGCGAAAGACACAGGGTAAATTCTTTCCCGCACGCTAGTAGGAAATAGTTATTTACCTAAAAAGTGGTACTTTATTACACGCGACGCCAGTCTAGAGAACATTATATTTTCATTTCAAGGTATTAAAATAGCAAAAAACTGTTTTTTTTTGCATTTTCTTTACATTTGAGTTGCAAAATATATCTAAAAAGTTAAATTGGACAGAAAAAATCATTAAAAAAAGCGTGCGTAGTAGTATGCCGGAGAGACACAGGGTAAATCCATTGTTGCACGGCGTGCGGGAAATGCAACTTCCCGCACGCATATTTTTTTCCGGTTGGCAATTTTAAAACAAGATGTTTTTAATTTTTCTCAAGTTTGTAGGAAAAATGTTGTACCTAAAATTATTGTGTAAATAGTAATTGTGTGAAATAATAAATTCACCTTATTTTTTAATTTGTTTTTTTAACGTTTATTAAAACAAGTAAATAAAAATAAATCTATTATGAAAATTTAAACCTGCAGAGGATTTTTCCAGTTCTATGAGTTCTTCTGAAGCTGCGTGAGATTTAACTTGCACAATTACACACCCATCAATTTTGAATATTTTCTTGAAAAAATTGAAGTAAACAGAAAAACAGTCTTTTATTTCCTTGATTAGCCAAGAATAATGCAGCTTCCAAGCCGCGTTAAATTTGTCTTCTCAAGCAGACTTTTTATGCACTATTGTAAAACACTGGAAAAGAAGGCAAAACCTTTAGCAAAGATATAATAAGGGTTATTTTCTTACAACAAAAGTCAGCACACAACTGATTGATGTAGTAAAAAAGCCCACCAAGATCCAGCATTTCTATTGGTTAATATTAAAAAGCGCAGCAAAACTCTTGGTGTTGTGTCCTTTGTCTCATGAGTTAACTATATATTCCTGCACTAATTTACTGCAAATTTGATGTTCGGTTTGTATGAGGAGTTTTCTAACTGGTATCCCATGTGTAAATGTACAGGTGGAATATCAAGTGTGTTTACACTAAACTTAAATTATTTATTTTTATGTGCAAATTTTATGAATTTTATGACAATTTCGAAATTTTATGACATTTTGGCCATATTATATGACAATATTGAATTTTGTGAATTCATAAAATTTTATGACAAGTAGCCACCCTGAAGCAACTCGATTTGGCAGTTCTTAGGGAAATGGTGATAATTTTTTTGAGTGTTGGCAACCATTCGAAATAAATAATTTTGTCAATGTCACATTTTTTATTAACAAACGTAAGTACATACCGGGGAGGAGGGGGAGGAATGAGCCACAATAGATCTCTGAGGTCTCAGTGGAGGGAGCTGTAAATTGCACCACTCATAACAAACCTAGGTACATCAAATTTTAAATTTGATTATTTATATGTGGTTTAAAAATCTAATATTGCGGTGTAAGAAGCTGTAAAAATACTCGCACCAGAACCTTGTATTGTTCCATTGTGTAATGGAAAAAGAAACACAAGAAAAATGGAAAGAGATCATACATTTGCCAAACTGGAAAATTAATAAAAATAGTCAAATTTGCAAGGTAAGTGAGATTAAAGTTAAATTTAAATCATATTATAAATTGTTATTATTTTAAGAAAAAGAGGAACAAAAAGATAGATCAATAATATTTTTTTCTATTTTACCTACTATTAACATTTTTAAATCTTGTGTGAATCTTACTGTTTTTTTTTTGGCTAAGTTTGACATATTTTGCTAACCAAAAAAGTCATCATGATTAAAAAACTGTCTGGAGAAATTATAAAAAGACAAAACAAAACATCAGTCCATTTCATAAAAACTAGAAAGAGATGAGAATATGAGCTGCATTCCTCTGGTAGAAAAACAACTGTCAAATGTATAGAGGGCCTCTAATTGAGACCAAACTGACAGAAAATTCATGTGTAACCTGTCAATTTGGTTATAAAAATGGTGGTAACAGTAGGCTAAAGGGCACTGAAGCAATAGGAGATAACTGGCTTTTTAGTTGAGACAACTAATGACATCTTAGTCAAATTTTTAAAAATAAGTGTTGAAATCCTTCACAAATTTTTGGTAAAATAACATGGCATAAATATAACAATACAAAAAACTTTTCCTTTTCAAAAATTTTGAAAAGAGAAATTGAAATCAGAATGGTGGAATACAATGATTCAAATTACAGTTTACAAGAATCAAATTATAGTTTTGAATGCAAAATTTCAACATTTGATAATGAGGAAGTGGCGAAAAATATCAAAATAAATGAAGATGTAAGTAAATTTAATTTTTGGATTATGCAGCCTTTAGATACATACCTTCCATTTTACATAAACAAGTCCCTATCCTTTCCAAAATTAGCATCAACTCTTTCACAAGAGCTGCAGCCTCTTCTCCGTCTTTTAAATCAGGCTCAAAGACAACCTCCATCAAAGGAATACCTGCCCGATTTAAATCTACCAAACTTCGATCAACTTCATGAAGGCTTCTACCAGAATCTTGTTCCAGTTGAAGTTGTTTTATTCGTACACCAGCTTGGTAGGGCTTTTTATGAATACCAGGGGTGAAAACATGAAAATCCAGGCTACAAATAATTTTTTTAAAAATCCATGCTATGTAGATACAGATAAATAAATTTATTATGTTTTCAAGAATTCCTGTCAAAAACATGAAAATTTTGTTTTACCCTTGGTTTTACCTTCCATCTGTAGCCAAAGGTGCCCTCTGCTGTGTAATTTGGTAGCCACTAGGCAAATCTGCATAAAAATAATGTTTTCTATCGAAATAACTAATCGGGTGCACCCTACAGTTTAAGGCTAGAGCTGTTAAAATGCCAGCTTCCACACAGCGCTGATTGAGAACTGGTAATGTGCCTGGTGTGGCCATATCAAGGAGGGAAACATTGGTGTTCACAGGAGAGGAGAATTTAGTGGAGGCGCCTGAGAATAGCTTGCTTTCTGAGGCTATTTGAGCATGGACTTCCAGGCCAACTACACTTTTCCATGTGCTAAAAAGGGTCACAGTTTTGAGTTGCATGTATAAGGTTCAATTAAAGGATGAAAATGCTTCTGCCAGACAGTATGGTTTTGGTTGCAGTTTCAGATAATTAAGATAACTTGGGCAGGAGCATTCACTAACAGAAACATTTGGAATTTATAAGTGATCCATAAAGACGGACTCAGAGTTCCATAAGGTAAGCGATATGTGGTATGCAGTAAGATTCAAGGAAAATAAACAATAGAAAATGCATGCTGTTCTAACCGCTTGCGGTTTACGTTTTAGTTTATTTACGTTGCGTCTTATCGCATACCTCATACCACTTACCGTACACGTTAAAACCAATTTCAGTTTTATTCAGAAAAAAACTGGAAAATTTCAAGTTGTCAAATAATCAAAATATTTCTGAAATCGAGTGTTACCTTTTCTGAACGTTTTTCGAGCAAAATCTTTTTAGAATAATTGTTTGCTTCCTCGAAAATATCAATTTTAAGAACATTTCTTTTTGAAAAAATGTAAATAAAACCCTACTTTTTGGAGCATCTACTAGATTTTTGGTTAGGGAAGGACCAGTTCACAAATTCAGTTTTTACTCGAAGTTGGGTACTATCGGCCGCGTTCACACTGGTGCAACTAGCCCCAAAAGAGTAAACTACATCCTTCTAAAATCTTGATAAGGCCTTAGTGACTTTTATATAAAAAAAATGGCGCCAGCAGGCACGTATAACCATTTTTTCAATTTTTTTTTGGATTATGCAACATACAGTTTTCTGGCATTTTTGATTTTTTGTGAAAAATTCTTTATGGGGGCACCTACTAGGGTCCCGAGGACCCCAAATACGCCTGCGCCAATTTTTTTTTTTTTTAAGAAAAAAGGGTGCCGGGGGGGTTGTGTGTTTTTTTGATTGTTTTGGGTTGGGTTGAGCTGTGTTGGATTGGGTTGTTTTAGTGAAAAAAATTAAAAAAACCGGCGCAGGCGTTTTTGGGGTCCTAGGGACCCTAGTAGGTTCCCCCATAAAGAATTTTTCATAGAAAATCAAAAATGGCAGAAAACCGTATACTGCATAATTACCTTTTTTTTCAAATTATTTAAAACATTTTTTGGTTGAAAATGCAATTATCTACCTATCTTAATGTGAAAACCGCGTGTCGCTAGCTGTTACACTCAATCAAATCAATCAAAATAGGCTTTATTGTCAGAAAAAAAGAATTCATTGACAAAGCACTGATAACCTAATCTAACATAAGTAGGTATGCTTAAATACCAAATTCGCACACTATTAAACCTAAAAATATATATAAAAACAAAAACATATAAAAACATAAGGCTCATTTTACTAACATACAGAATGTAACTTAAACGTGCTTAAAAATAAACTTTTACAATGTAAATAAAAAATAAAACAAAATAAAATAAATAGTTAAAAGCATTAAAAACAAGTTACGTAAAATTAAAAAGGTACTAAGAACAAACTAAAATTGCAAAAATGTAAAAATAAAAAGGAACTTAAGCTATTATACAAAGGTTTTTTCTATCATTTATATATTTATCTAAATGATAATAGGCACTATCTACAAGGATATCCTTTACAGCCTTTTTCAAATGATTGAAATCGCTAATTGTTTTTATAGCATCAGGCAGTTTATTGTATATTTTAATGCTGCGATATATTATTAAATTTTGTGTAAGTGACGATTGGGGAATGGGCAATGGAATATTTATTAAATTACTCCGGGTTTGATATCCATGTAAACTTGTAGGGTTATTTTTGTATTTTTTAAATATAATACAAACATAATAAATAAAAATACGCTTTGTTAAAAAATTTTCTCTTTAGAACCGCGGCTTACAGTGTTTTGACCCACAAATGTACAGTAAACATCTTTTTTGTATTGTAGAAATCGACTTAAATAAATGTTGACAACAATTTCTCCAAAAAGCAATTCCGTAACGCAAGTGAAATGCAACTAAAGCAACATGATACCTTTCTCGCCATATCAATACCAAGATCCGTATACGTTTTCCTCACAGCATAGCCACCGCTAGAGATTTTTTTATTTAAATTAATAATATATTCAGTAAATTTTAGCTCGTCATCGATGAACATGCCAAAGATATTTATTACTTTGTTTTTGTTCTAGTATTTGATTCTCTCGATTCAGATGATCAAAATTCATTTTAAAACCAAGTACTTTAGTTTTGTCTATATTTAGGCACAAATAATTTTCGTCACACCATTTTTTAAATATTAGAATGTGATTACGTACAACGTCCTTTAAAACGTGCAAATCCTTGTGGTGCCAACGGTTGTGTCATCCGCAAATATAGTTAAAATTCCTTTAATAGAGATATTTTGGAACGCTTATTTGATACTTCGATCGTAGTGGTTGGTGGTAATTACTGCGTCTGCGCAATAGTTAAACTTTATTCCGTTGTGGTAATTAACCACTACCACTGTCGTAGGCTACGAATCTATTTCGTTGTGGTTGTTGTTATTTTTCTGGTCAATTTTAGAGAATTTTGCCGCAATTAATTTTAAAAATAATAAAATATTACCAGGTTTCAACATATAAAACACTTATTTTGTAAAATTAAGCACAATTTTTTCTTTTTTCTTATCTCTATATTTTTTTACAAGTGGCATGCAGTTTCTAATGTTTTCCAAAAACTAACTAAAATTGATGCGTGGTAGTGCTAGTGGTTGTTAAACGCTACCACAACGGCTGTCAAAAATTCCAAAATAAAGGAAACCGTTTACTACATAATTACCAAAATGTTTCTGTTATTCTATACGAATCGAACTGCTCGTGTGCACACCCAATCCGGGTCAGTCGTTATACGTTACGTTGAACGTATCGTTACGACCACTGTCCCGTATATATACGTATATCTAACGTATCCCGACCAAAATCAGTATTTAATGTGTTTTTATAACCGCAATTTATTATGCTTATTTTTTATCTTTCAATAAAATGAACTCTTCCATTACTTAAAACACAATAAAATCGTCAAGTAAATAAGTTTTCAGAATACAAAATGATGACATCCTGATTACGCTCGATCAATACGTTTTTTCTTAAACAGCTTAAAGGTACTTTTTCACATTAAGTAGACGTATCTCCGATAGGGATACGGATAAGTAATCAAGTACCTATTGAGTGTGTCCAGGGTCTGAGCTTTATAGAAAATGCCGCACGGAAGGGATCAAATATTCGCGATCTTTAAGGTCATAGTAAGAAAAACAACTATAACTGTCTTTTTTCATAAATTTGCCAGGGTACTCAGGGAACACTAAACATCAATTAGCTGAAATTTTGCACGGTTGTTCACTTTCAGATTTTTATTTTGAAAATTGTATTGAGCGAAAAGCGTATTGCGAACATACCGCCTCTAACCTCGGTGCGATTTGGAACGTAGTCGATGAAACCGGAATTTGGTCAATAAATACGCAAATTTTGATAACGTAATTTTCTTGTTTTTTGTCACTAATAAATTAGAGCGTTTGATTTTCAACTGCTCAGATTTATCACTAACAACGTATTTTATATTTCCTTTAATCAATGGTGTTACAATGAAAATAATAAAAGAAGACACAAAATAAAAGCAAGTTCTCAAAATAAAATAATATATTCTAAAAACAAAAAAAAATCTGCCAGTCAAAAAAAATCTGAGCAAATTTTCGAAAAGTCCACCTTTCTCGGCTAAACAATATCCGAGCCTTTTATAAAAACCCCTTCGAACGTCTCCAAGTATGTTAGGGGTGATAGTTTGAAAAGCTTCTTCAATTTTAATCCGAAGTTCTTCCAAATTATTAGCCCTTTCATGCCCGTAAACTTTATTTTTGATATAACTGCACGGATAGAAGTCATTAGGAGCAAGATCGGGTGATCAAGCTGACCATAAAATAGTTCCCCGTGTACTTATAACACGATTAGGAAATACATTATCAAGATATTCCCTAACAAGGCCAACATTGTAAGCGGGACAACCATCTCGTTGAAACCATGATGGAATAATATGCTGCTGCAGTGGATCAAAGTATCTAGGACCATTCAAATTGCCGTCAATAAAAAATGGCCCAATTACGTGTTCCCCTACAATACCCCCCCAAACATTTAGTTTTTGAGGATACTATGTTCTTTAGTCAAAACACTGTGTTGGATTATGACGATTCAATAATGGAAAAGTGCTTTCATCTTTTTCAAAAAAAAGTTTTTGAATAAGTCTCAATGATCTGCCTTACCATTTGACCATCTGCACTTTTTCGTCAACTTCGTAGACATCCATTTTTAGTTTTAAAAATGTATTATTTCACTTAAGAACTTACCCCAATCTGTTTCTCGAGCAAGGCAAGAAATAAAAAAAATTAATTAAAACTAAATAAATTTCAAAAAGATAACACTGCAGCGTGCTTCGACCCGACCTCTCTATGTTCGCAGTAGCCTAAAGCTCATTCGGTGTTGGTCGAGGTCATTTGGCGATTTACTGGCGTTTCATCGTAATTACCGACATGCGATCAAAATAATGCTTTTTTCATAATTTGTCCTAAATTTTGTTTAAAAAATGGTTAAAAAAGTTTATGGGTACAATGCAGATTCCAAAAGATAGAAAATTCTTAATTTTTTAAAAAAGTAACCAAAAAAGTAACCTGATGACTCTTCCATGCCTTTATATAGAGCAACGTATACAGGTTACAATAAAAGCTAACATCTCAGCTACAATTCAAAACTCAGAATCCCCCAGATATAATACTAGAATGGCTGAAAACATCTGCCTTCCATTTTCGAGACTTATAGTTGGCCATAATTCACCATATTACATACGAATTAAATTCATTAACATAATAAAATCGAAAGTTACAGTTGCAACAAATAAAAATCTCCTTAAGAAAACAAAGCAGTTCCTAACAGACCATTGTTTTTATAGTGTCGATGAGTCTCTAAATTTTTAAATCAAAGTTACCTTCTGGTGTCACGATATATGAAAATGTCCGTTATGTTTGTTAGCAATATAATGTCACTTGTCTTATACTTAACACTTCCCGACACATAAAACGCATACAGTAGAAGTTAGGCACATATCTATATATTAAAAATTTTGCTAGCTTATTGTTGCCGACTTTTGTAGGTTAACGCTTTTAGGGGTCAATGCACCGTAGGCACTTAATCGCGATTGGCTATTTAATCCATTTTTTGTCTCTCTTGATCCGACATAAATGAACAAAGAGGGAAGCATGGATTAGCCAAACTAATCCGAATATTTTTACGGTGCATCTGGAAGTTAGACAACATAAACAAATTTTGTTAAGGAGACTGAAAGCATTTTTACCGATATTTACTGGTTCTATAGTTTTAAGGTTGATGCTACGAAATATAAAAAAAGATAAAACACTTTTAAAACAAAATTTTTATTATAAATAAAGCAATTCAATCAAATTTTGGCAGAACTAGAAGAAGGTTGGCCCCTTCGTTAAACAGCCGGTCAAAATGGATGAAATATATAAGTTCACTATATTACGACTAAAAGGAAAATACAGAGAAGAAAGAACTGGCTTTGGGTTAAGAAAGGTCAACACACATCAACAAGATCAGTTTTATGAACAACAAAATATTAAAAAACAAATAAAAATAAAAAAAATTACCGATAAAAAAAATTAACTTCAGTATCTGGTAATTGCACCATTTGCTTAAATAATTTTTTCCAAACGCCTTGGCATGGAGTCTGCTGCTGAAACTTTTCAAATAAATTTGGATTTTCTTCAACGATCTCTTCATCAGCTCTAACTATTAGCTCCATCAAATGGTCAGCAAAGAATATTAAATGTTGATAACTTTTTTGCAATGAGCCCCCATACGTTCTCGATGAGATTCAAAATTTTTTCATCGGTAAAAGCTACCTGTCGCCAAAATTCGTTTTCCTGTCTTGAAAAAGTAATCTGGCTTGCTTTTTTTCTTTATTTAGCCGTATCTTTTTACCATACTAGAAAAATTAACTGTTAATTTTGCTTCTCTGACCGTAGAACAATACCCATTATTCTTCCAGATAATTAGCGACTTGCTGATCCTGTTGGGGTGTGCTGACTTTGGTCAAGCCAGTTCCTTCCTTCCGTCGTAAAGTTCCTTCTTTTTTGTATTTTATTCTTAGTCTTACTATAGTGGACTTGTCTGGTCCATATTGATCGGCAACCCGACGAACAGACCAACCTCCAACTAATTTTGATAAAATTGAGTTATGGAATTCCGATAGCTGTCATGACATTTTTGAGTTGGACAAGACTGTAACCAAAGGCCCTCTATACGATTTTTGACAGTTATTGTCGCCGGAAAATTAATAAAAATAGCCGAATTTGCGAGGTAAGTGAGCTATAAGCAGTATATAGGTACCAACATACGCATTTAGCATGTACACTTGATTTTTAAAAAAAACGCATAGATGCAGTCACTAAATTGACCTTTCTAAAAGTGTATAATATATACGGACTACCAGCTAAAATGCCTAAAAACTTCAGAAGTACGACAATTTGTCATATTGTTTAAAAAAGGTCTATAAAACTGAAAATATTTTTTTACTTAAATTAAAGGCAACCTTATTTTTGTATTAAATTTTTCATAATACTAAAAAATCAGCAAAAATAATGATTTAGTAAAGTTTTTATTGAACAATATCAAATCATCACTTGAGTAACGGACGAAGGCTGTTCTATAAAGAGGGCGGTAACCCATTTTTGACTTGATAAAATAACAATAATACGATGGAAACAGCGCTGGATTGAAAATAATTCGACGAATAGGAAACTTGGATTAGGGCAAAAACGATGGTAAACTTAATACTAATAAAGAACTAAAATAAATAATTTAGTATTTAATAGGATCACCATTTTTCTCTATTCCAAGCTGCAAACGTATGGGCATTGAAAAGGTTAAATTTTGAAAATACTGATGGTCTTCTGCATCGCTTAACTCTTCAGCATTTAACAATTCGACCCCATATATTTTCCATTGGGTTAAGGTCAGGGCTGTAGGCTGACCAAGGAAGTGTTTCTATATTATTATTCTGAAACCATTGGCGAACAATAGTAGCCGTATGTACTGGACAGTTGTCCTGCTGATAAACGAAGTCATTATTTTCATGTAAAGCCTGTGGTTTTCAATATATCATTCACTATTGAATCTTCCTTCGATTCTCCAAAAAAAAACCCAAACCTCTAGCACTAAACCAGCCCCACATGTTTACAGAAAAATGTCCAGCATTTTTAATTTGGTTTGTATATTCGGGTTCAAATCTAGAATTTGGTGGACGATAAACTAAAATTCTCCTGCTGCTTGAAGATGATTGAAAAATTTTTTCCTCACTGAAAACCACCCTCTCCCAGAAGTCATTATCACGAAGAACGTTGTTTAGTGCAAAAATCACTTTGGCCTGTTTTTGTTCTTCTGTTAGAAAAGGCTTCTTTGCAGCAACTCGACAAGATACTTCTAATTTCGTTACTCTTCTATTTACTGTTGCTAACGAACCAGGAAATAATGTTACACTAGCTGCTTCAACCGACGTTGAAAAAGAATTTTGTCTGAGATGTTCAATAAGTCTCTCATCTTGCACTTCAGACCTTACTTTTGGTCGTCCTGATCCATCTTTCCTATCCGTAGAAGTTCTGAAGTGCAAGATGAGGGACTTACTGACCATCTCAAACAAAGTCCTTTGTGACAGAAAAGGTGGCTAAATCGTAAAGGACATATTACACATAAAATCCGCGTATGCGTTTTATGTGTCGCGAAGTGTACATGTCTGTTAATTTATCTTTAATTATTAGTGATTAAATATTTACCATTTTAACTATACAAAAACTTAAGACTTTATCAACAGGTTTCTAAAATGTTATGCCTTTTTACGTTTTGCTTTTAAAATAAAATGTGACCAGTCTGATAAGGCTTACTTACTGTATAGACCTTTAGAGGAATAAAGTATTTGTATTTATATATAAAAGGCCTATTTCATTTGAGGGGGCAGTGTCCCTGCCCAAAAAAAGCGTGACTGCTCTGGCTCGAACGCGGCTCAGTTCAGTGCAAAATCTGAAGAAATGCTACAACGAACCTGCACTCTTTTCTGACAGTTGTTTATTTTATGGCACTTGTCAGCTGATGATCACAAAAGAAATCTCCAAAAACATTAAAAAAATAGAAACCTTTCTAAATATTCTATTTTTTTATTTATTAAAACGTAATTAATTTAGGATTTTGAAAAGTAACTAATTAATCAATAACACTGTAATAATGATAAAATTGTTTTCGTTGAAGCAACAGAAGAAAGACGGGGAGGCCTCCCCAAGACAGGGCAATCAGAAAAAAGCCTCGGCTGCGCAGCTCAGGATAACTAAGGGTGAGACTATAGGTTAATCGTTAGCTCATGAAATTTCTTGTTTAGAGGTAGTTAAATAATTCTCTTAGTAAAATATTTAATCTTCTATAACAAAGTTTCTTTAGGTGGGCTTTATATTTGGACCTTAGTATAAAAATGGCCAATCTCCATTTTTGCCCATATGGCGTTAATACCATCACTGAAATAAGCACATTCAAAACTACAGGTAGAAAAAAGGTCATAATGCTTGTATGATTGGTTGCCGATCTAGTTCAATTAATTTTGGCCTATCTCCCATAAGAACACACATAAGAACGAAACTTTACGAAAAATGGAGTTTGGCCCTTTTTATACTCGGGTCCAGATATATACCTAGGAATATATTGCTGAATAGGATATATGTAATATGTCCATTGTACATTTTTTTATTATTGATTTAGAGTTATCTTAAGGTTTTGAACTTGTGGTATACCAAGTTGATATAATCTTCTGTAACTTAAAAGCATATTATATTTGCTGGCAGCTTTCCTTGTCTTACTCATGCAACATTTCACTTCATAGGGTATTTTTGGCTCTACATTCTTCTATCCAAATACAGAAATTTTAGTTTCCTTGATTCTAGGATTCTCTAGTGTTAACTACTTTTTGCAATTTTTGTTCAGTCTTGCAGATATGAGCAAGGAATATATTCCATATTTTAAATGAAAGTCAAAATTCAAAAACTATTACTAGAGAACCATAGATTTAAGCTTTCTATCTTTAAAATCGAGTTTAAAATAGACTAAAATTTCTGTATTTGGGCTGAAAAATGTGAGGCCAAAAATACTCTTGCAAGCGAAATTTTACATGGGTAAGACTAGCAAAGCTGCCTGCAAAGACTATACTCTTAAGAAACAATAATGTGTAGTATGTATTTTTTTACTATTTTTCAGATATCAATGAGTTGAACCTTCCCAAAACTTGCACAACAGAATTTCCAGATCCAGATGACCTACTTAACTTTAAACTAATTATCTCTCCAGATGAGGTAAGCTGTATAAGTCTTTAGACACAGAAAAGGTTTAAAAACACATACCTAATGCAGCTCATTAATTATCTTAAAAATAAACTAATTATTTAAAAAAATAAACCTTAAACTGTTGTTTGATCACCTGAGATCAAACAATGCTTAAACTAAAACAAAGTTATGATTGTTTTCCACAAACCAAAACTACACTTTTTTGCACTCGACGCGCGTTTCTCTAACAATGTGAGCATCATCAGGAGACAATAAACAATGAACTAAATTAATCTATGCTCTATCTTATATACAATCCTTTAGTGGGCAGAGATAAGACTAATAATTTGTGATTGATCACGATTTTTAATCCTATCTCCCCTCAACCAAAGAATAAAGTGTACTAAACGGGATGGGTCCTCTATCTTTATTTAAACTATTTCTGGATTTAATGATTTCCATACTTTCATATGCATTCAAGTCTTTTGTTTGGTACACTTTTTAGAAGTTTTAGGTTTTCTAATGTGATTCTATGATTGTTTTCAAAAGCATGCTCGGCCACACTTTTTTCCCTTGAATTTATCAACAAAGTTAAAGATATTTCGCTCCAAGAAGGTGAAATTTTAATCTCGTTTGATGTTAGTTCGTTGTTCCCTAGTGTGCCGATCCCCAATACCTTACAATACCTGGAGGAACTACTAAGAAAAAACAATCTAGAAGACAAACAGACTTTAGAATACTTATCTTTAACAAAATTACTTTCAATATAAAAATAACTACTACCAGCAATTAGAAGGAACCACAATGGGTAATAGTTTATCACCTTTTATCGCAAACCTATTTATGAGCAAATTTGAATCAGATATAAGTAAAGAATTTGAGTATTTCCCCAGAGTATGGTTCAGGAATGTAGACAATATGTTTGCAGTATTCAACAATAAAGTAACTAGTGTTGAAAATTTTATGGAAAAAATAAATAACAAATTTCCCACAATTAAATTTACTTATGAAACAGAGAACAATGGTACACTGCCATTTCTAGACACTTTAGTTATAAAAAATAAAAATAAATTGGACTTTGACCTATACAGAAAAGGAACGGCCACCAACAGGTATATTCCAAATGACTCTTTTCATTGCTTACAATATAAGCTTGCAAGTTTGCACTTTTTAACATATAGATTAGTAAATTTCCCCTTAAACAAAGAAAGATTTGAAGCAGAAAAGAATAGGATTAGGAATATAGCTGGCGAAAATGGTTAAGATGAAGGCTTAATAAATAAGCTGATAAATAGACATTCTTTTTAAAAGACCTTTCGGAATTCCACTTTTTTCAGACAAAAAGATACCTGCGACTCAAAATTTGTATCATTCCTTATAATCCTAATTATACGAAAGGATTACAAAAGTATTTAATAACACCGGTCTTAAATTAGTATATCAATCCAGTAACACAATAAGAAGCTTACTAGGAAATCCCAAGGATAAAACTACAGTTCTAGAAAAAAGTGGAATTTACGAAATTAGTTGCATGTATTGTGACAAAAAATATGTTGGCCAAACGAGACGCTCTATTCAAATATGTTTTAAAGAACACTTAGCACACTTAAAATACAGAAGAACAGAAAAGTCAAGTGTGGCCGAGCATGTTTTTGAAAACAATCATAGAATCACATTAGATAACCTAAAACTTCTAAAAAGTTTACCAAACAAAAGACTTTTGAATGCATATGAAAGTATGAAAATCATTAAATCCATCCTGTTTAGTACACTTTATTCTTTGGTTGAGGGGAGATAGGATTCAAAATTATTAGTCTTGTCTCCGCCCACTAAAGGATTGTATATAAGATAGAGCGTAGCTAATTTAGTTCATTGTTTATCGTCTCCTGATGATGCTAACGTTGTTAGCGAAACGCGCGTCGAGTGCAAAAAAGTGTAGTTTTGGTTTGTGGAAAAAAATCATAACTTTGTTTTAGTGCAACCAAAGGTTCCAAATTCCCAACATAATGCTTAAACTAAACATTTTCTATTTAAAAATCTAATTTTAATTTTTAGGGGTTCTACAAAGGAGGAAAATTCACATTTAGTTTTAAAGTAGGCCCCAATTACCCCCACGAGCCTCCAAAAGTTAAATGTGAGACTCAGGTCTACCACCCGAACATAGACTTACAAGGAAATGTTTGTTTAAATATTTTACGAGAAGACTGGAAACCTGTTTTAACCATAAACAGTATTGTTTATGGATTACAGTACTTATTTTTGGAGCCAAATGCTGAGGATCCTTTAAATAAAGAGGCGGCAGAAGTTTTAACAAATAATAGACGAGTTTTTGAGCAGAATGTGCAAAAGGCTATCCGTGGGGGCTATGTAGGTGGGGTACACTTTGAACGATGCACCAAGTGATTGGATTTTGAGATTTTCTAAGGTGGAAAAGTGGTAAAACAAAATTTGGGCCTACTCAAGACGGGTTGAAAATAAATTTCTCAAAAAATCCTGGATTTTTCACATGGTAAACTTAGGTTTAAATTTTTTGAAAGATCCCATACAAAAAATAAATTTTTGACTCATTTTGAGTAGTTTTTTTTTGTAATAATTAAAGAACATATATTTATATTTAAGGACAAGAATCTTTACTTTGAATTGTAAAAATCAAAATGTACATTAGAGTTCCCCAAGGGAACATTTTTATATTTTGAGTTAAATAATTCTTGAGACATAAAAATACATGTTTTAGGTTTGCTTTTTACTGTTTTATTTTTTTGTTCAGTCTGTCATTTTTTTTTTGTTGTTTTTAATTCCTTTTTCTACTAGTAGAACAAGAAGTAGAGTCTTTATTTGTATTATGATTCGATTCTAAGGTTATAAATTTAACTTTCAAAGAATTATTGTTCTTAATACATTTTGAATCAATCAAGAATTTTTAAGTTTAATGGTTCGTGTGTAAGTTTAATGGTTTGTGTGTAAGATAGACATAACTTTTCATTATAAAATCTTGTTAAAATAAACCCCTAATTTATTTTTACCTTAAACAAATACATACATAATAATCTACTTAAAAATGCTACCTCTACTATTTTTGGAAAGGATAATAATCCAACCCAGTGTTATAACTAAATTGCGGTTTTTTCTCTGCTTTTTTGGCCTCAGCTATTAAATCTTGCACATCTTTTCTGTAAGGTGGCGGCAAGATTTCTTCATCAAGGGTACAATCAATTTTATTATGTTCAAGTGTTTTGTATATTCTTCTACGAATTATGTCTACATCTCGGGCATATTCCTCTAGAAGATCTTCAATTGAACTTGGTGGGGCATTAAATTGATAGAGAAAATAGCTAAAAATAAGAGCCCATAAGTAGAAACGGTAATTATGCGGTTTTCTGCCATTTTTGATTTTTTATGAAAAGTTGTTTATAGAGGAACCTACTAGGGTCCCTAGGACTCCAAATCCACCTGCGCCGTTTTTTTTAAAGAGAAAAAGTGTACTGGGGGGGGTTGTAATGTGTTTTTTTTTTGTTTTGGGTTGGGTTGGGCTGTGTTGGATTGGGTTGTTTTAGTGAAAAAAATTTAAAAAAACAAAAAATTGAAAAAAAAAACCAACTGGCGCAGGCGGATTTGGTGTCCTAGAGACCCTAGTAGGTGACCCCATAAAGAATTTTTCATAAAAAATGAAAATGGCAGAAAACTATACTGCATAATTACCGTAGAAATTAAGGCTGTTTTATATTTTTTTAATTATACCTAGCTTTGTTATAAACAATGCCATGCACACTTGTTTTATATGGCATATTTCTGGTTGCCAAATTTTCTAATTTTCTAATAATGCCACCTTTTTCAAAAATATTTTCTGCAACTCGTTTTAGGACGGTTTTGAGTTCAGGCTAAAATAAAAATACTTTTTGAGAGAATATACTATATAAACAACGTTCACTTAAAAACAGTCTTGGTAATTATGCAGTATACGGTTTTCTGCCATTTTTGATTTTTTTTGAAAAATTCTTTATGGGGGCACCTTCTAGGGTCCCTAGGACCCCAAATCCGCCTGCGCCCGATTTTTTTTTTTTTTAACGAGAAAAAAGGGTGCCCAGGGGGGGTTGTAAAGTGTTTTTTTAATTGTTTTGGGTTGGTTTGGATTAGGTTGGGTTGGACTGTGTTGGTTTGGTTTGTTTTAGTGAAAAAAAATTAAAAAAAAATCAAAAAAAAAAACAACCGGCGCAGACGGATTTGGGGTCCTAGGGACCCTAGAAGGTGCCCCCATAAAGAATTTTTCAAAAAAAATCAAAAATGGCAGAAAACCGTATACTGCATAATTACCACAGTCTTAAATAAAGATAAGAACCAACCTAACCTTGGCCATAACACGTAGCAGCAACATAAGCTCATAATTAATCATTTTCTAAATATAAAACCACCCTAAAATACACGAAAATACGATTATAAAATCAAGGAAAAAGTAAGGTTAAGTTAAGAGCAAGACCGAACCCAATTTTTTTTCTATGAAGAGCAACGATTTTTTTTTTATTTGGCAAGACTGCAACGTTTTCAGTGTTGCCAAGTAAATATAATAGGAATCAAGGATGCCACCATTTTATATAAAAATGCCAGTGTTGCCAATAGAAGAAAATAAAACCACTTGCGCCAACAAAAAGGATTTTCGATTTCAGAATTGGTCCTGGTTTTGGTTGACCTAAATTTTGACAGCGGTTCTAAAATAATGACGTCATTTAAAATATTATTAAGATATCTTTGATTTTACTCAAAAAAAAGACTATCTATAATTTTGCAAAATTTTAGGGGTTATGTTTACAACCAAAGGGCCGAACCAACCTCCCAGGCTGGTTCTAAAATTTCATAACCGGGTTGCAACTGTGACGTCATTGTTTTAAAACGAAAGGACCGGTTGCGGTTCTGGTTCAACCAGAACCAGGACCAATTGTAAAACGAAAAATCCAGTTGTGCCAATATTTTTTGACAAAATTGTTACCAATGTGGCCAATAGAGTGTGGAACTCAACCAATGTTGCCAACAGTTTCAAGACTTGCGCACAAATTAGTTCAAGACACCTTATCCCCTTGCTTCTCTTTCCCCTTTGGAATTGGAAAGAATTTGGTTGTTGATTTACAATATTTTTTTCAGTAGCGTACGCAAATGTTGATTTGATTTTCCCGTCGTTTTTTTCTGTGAAATCGTGTATTTTTCTTTCTGAGAAAAATGGTGCCATTGAGGTACACGTCGAACCTCTTTTTAAGGGCGTTTTGCATCGTCTACTTATCGGCCTTTTTAAGTTTCTATTTCCAAATACCAGGTGAGTTGGCGGCTTGGTCAAAGTAGGATAAAATGCCGTTGAAAACCATCGATGAGTTGGCCATGAACTTGGTTATTTATTGGCTTATGAAAAACAACAAATTAGGTTTATTATTAAGCTCAATAAGTACAACAAGAATATGCATACTCACTGAATTAAAATCAATAAGTTACAAATAAATAGGTTCATTAATTAGGTAGCTAGGATTTATAGTAATCTTAATCAACAATTTATTTTTTAGAAAAAATATTTTAAACCTCCTATGTTATTTGGATTCTATTTATAAATTTTATGTAATTTATGCAAAATCTCTCGGTGCCAAAAATAAAAGATTTGTCACATATAGGTAAACCTACCTAGTTTTATGGCTGGTTCATGCTTAAATTTCTTTTCTGTAACTTTTGCTGTGTGTTTTTCCTTTAACAACATGTATTCAGATGTGTGTGTTCATGCTTGTTCCTTTTCTGTATCTTTTTCCTTAGTCTTAAAGGATAACCTTGAAAGTTAACAAATATTTAAATTACAGAAAAAGAAAGGGAAAAATTGTGTTGCAAAAGTTGCGGCTGGCAAAATATTTGTTGACATTTTTTTTAACCTCAAAATTGATTGAGAAGCATACCGACTGTTTAAAAAGTTGACATTTAGCCTTAGTAATTTGTAATCAAAATTGATTGTTTTGAAAATAGGTATTTATGTCACTAGACTGGAGGCAAGTTCTGTAAACCTGCAGAAACTTGTAAAAACACTTTCTGGTCTCATGTATTGTTTGATTGTACACTTGATTTAAAAAAAAAACTTGTACATGTATTTTTTCCTATGCCACAAAATTTAGCTTTCCATTAGTGTATACTATTATAAGGCACCACCAACTTAGTATGCCTGACAGCTTAAAATTCAGTGTGACATCCTTAAAAATGCCACAGATATCAACATTTACAAAAGTTCAAATTATCACTCAAGTTATAGAAGACGGCTGGTCTATAAGAAGAGGGGCCACCCATTTTGGAGTTGATAAAATGACGATAATGCAATGGAAAAAGTGCTGGATTGAAAATAATTCTACAGATAGGAAAGATGGATCAGGACGACCAAAAGTAAGTTCTGAAGTGCAAGATGAGAGACTTATTGACCATCTCAGACAAAATCCTTTTTCAACATCGGTTGAAGCAGCTAATGTAACATTATTTTCGGGTTCTTTAGCAAGAGTAAATAGAGGAGTAAAGAAATCAGAAGTCTCTTGTTGAGTTATTGCAAAGAAGCCTTTTCTAACACATGAACAAAAACAGGTCAGAGTGATTTTTGCACTGAACAACATTCTTCATGATAATGACTTCTGGGAGAGGGTGGTTTTCACTGATGAAAAAATTTTTCAATCATCTTCAATCAGCAGGAGAATTTTAGTTTATCGTCCATCAAATTCTAGATTTGGACCCGAATATACAAACCAAATTAAAAAAGCTGGACATTTTTCTGTAAACATGTGTGGCTGTTTTAATGCTAGAGGCTTGGGTTTTTTTTGGACAATTGAAGGAAGATTCAATAGTGAATGATATATACTGAAATCCTTGAAAACTTTATGCTGCCATCTGTACAGACTACATGAAAATAATGACTTCATTTATCAGCAGGACAACTGTCCAGTACACACAGGTAATTTTGTTCGCCAATGGTTTCAGAATAATAATATAGAAACACTTCCTTGGCCAGCCAGCAGCCTTGACCTTAACCCAATGGAAAATATATGGGGTCGAATCGTTAAAATAATATACTAGAGGAATTTGAGACCATGAAATGCTGAAGAGTTAAGCGATGCTATATATCTCGCATTGGATCAGCTCTCACAAGACCATCAGCTTGTAATGAGAAAAATGGTGATCCTATTAAATACTAAATTATTTATTTTAGTTCTTTTTTAAGTTAAAATAATTAGTATTAAGTTTACCATCATATGTCTTAATCCAAGTTTCCTATTCGTCGAATTGTTTTCAATCCAGCGCAGTTTCCATCGTATTATTGTTATTTTATCAACTCCAAAGTGGGTTGGGTTGGGTTGTTACGTTACTCTAGTGATAATTTGATATTGTTCAATAAAGACTTTATTAAAGCATTATTTTTGCTGATTTTTTAGTATTATGCAACAATATGACAAATTGTCATGCTTTTGAAGTTTTTAGGCATTTTAGCTGGTAGTCCGTATATATTATACACTTTTAGAAAGGTCAATTTTGTGACTGCATGTATGTGTTTTTTTTTTTAAATCAAGTGTACATACTTTTTTTTTAAACAACTTTCGTGAAAGCCTAGCCACATTACATAATTTATAAACAATCCCCTAATAAGAAAATGGCCTTCTGCTTCTTGTTGGCTAGATAGCCAGGTGCTAAGGCCAGTAGTTTTTAAAGCTAAAGAAAAACAAGTAAACTTTTGTGGTTAGAAATGATTTTTGGGTAATTATGCAGTATACGGTTTTCTGCCATTTTTGATTTTTTTTGAAAAATTCTTTATGGGGGCACCTTCTAGGGTCCCTAGGACCCCAAATCCGCCTGCGCCCGATTTTTTTTTTTTTTTTTTTTAACTAGAAAAAAGGGTGCCTAGGGGGGGTTGTAAAGTGTTTTTTTAATTGTTTTGGGTTGGTTTGGATTAGGTTGGGTTGGACTGTGTTGGTTTGGTTTGTTTTAGTGAAAAAAAATTAAAAAAAAACAAAAAAAATAAAAAAAAAAAACCAAACGGCGCAGACGGATTTGGGGTCCTAGGGACCCTAGAAGGTGCCCCCATAAAGAATTTTTCAAAAAAAATCAAAAATGGCAGAAAACCGTATACTGCATAATTACCGATTTTTGTACTTTTAACTTGTGCAAAATTTTAAAAAATAAAAAATATTAGTGTAGTGTCTAATTCAGTAATGACTGACGACCAGTTATTGCCAACCATGACCAACACCATCTCAACTAAAAAGCCAGTTAACTCCTACCACCTCAGTGCCCTTTAGCCTATGGTGGCTGCCGTTTTTATAACCAAATTGACAAGTAAAACATGGATTTTCTGTCAGTTTGGTGTCAATATGGCGCCGACAATAGGCCAAAGGATACTAAAACGAAAATGAGTTAACTGGCTTTTTAATTGAGAATGGTGTTGCCATGCCAACTTACCAAGTAAAATAATGATAAATCAACTCATGAAAGGCAGATTTCTATGTTTTTCCTTTATTTACCTACTTTGAGCATTAAAAATGTAGTAAGTAGTGAAACATGCTTTATTGTCCAAGAATAAACGGATTCTTATTGACAAAGCTTAGTACTAAAGCTAAAAATATAACAACTTATAAGTAAGAAAAAATAATTAGAAACTAGAATTATAATTAGAAACTAACTAAATGAGCCCAAAACTTAAAGATTAATTTAGTCGTAAAAATATGTTATATTATTTAATATTAGGAGGAATAATAACATTATACAAACATAAAATTACAATGCAATTTTAAAATTTAGTTTCTTAGTCATGGTGAGCACAATAAAATAAAAAAATTTTAAATATATATATTAAAAATTAAACAGATTAAAAGATAATTTAAATACATAACATAAAAATTAAAATAAATATAATAAACATCAAACAGAGTAGAAAAAATAATTTAAACACATAACATAAAAAAGAAAGAATCACAACAATTAAATTAGACAAAAGAGTAAGTCCTATGTAACTCAAGCGAGATAAATAACACTAAAAGTAAACAAAATTACACAATATATTAACACAGATGAAATAAATGCTATGCTAAATAGTAGGAGAATTAAGATTGCAATTGAAATAATCCTCTAGTGAATAAAATGAGTGTCCTAATAGCTTAACTTTCAGGGTGTCACGGAATTTGGCATGATTTGCAATATTTCTAAGCGCTACGGGAAGATGGTTGTATATCTTTATACTATTATAGATTATGGATTTTTGAACAAGGGTTCAATGAGGTATGGGAAGAGGTAAATTGTGCATTTGCCGAGTTGGATAAGCAGCTTGAGGAGCTGGGAATAGAGATAAGTTTTTATGAATTAGACTAAGTGATTCCAATATGAAAAGGCATGGCAATATTAATATTTTATAATCAATAAATAGCTGTCGACAATCATCCACTGGTGAGGCTCCTGCAATGTATCTCGATTTTTCCAAAAAATATGATACTTTTGCTTTTAAACAATATTTGATTTTATTTATGACTTAATTTTGTACCAAATTTTGAAATGGCATTTTTGTAAACCAAACTTAAAACAAATTTAAAAGAGCTTTTTTAGAAGTGTCAAAACTGCCAAAAAAAGAAAAAATAAAAGCTGTCCACAAGAAGTCATCACCCAACCCAACCCAACCCAACTTGACCAAAAAAGGATCAACGGATCGGAAAATTGAACAAAAAATTCCTTTCCTACAAGTGGAAATATTTCGGAAGAACATACCTTGTAATGTAAAACTTTCTGTATAACAAATTATACAGAAAGTGGCTATTTTCCGGTCAAAAAAAAAATTTTAAACAGTACTTCATTACTACAACCGAACATTTAATAGATTTGGTAAAAGAGTTTCCACATTTCATCACCCTATATGTAAATGGTCCTAATCCACAAAATATGTCTTGTGCTTTGTTAGCACTACCCTATCATGGCGTTTGGCCAGCTCTAGTTGATAGAACTTGAGGTAGTCTGACTCTTCTAGTCACCCATATTCTGATAGTTTGATTGTTTCTATCCATTTCAATCTTCAGTCTGTTTTCATTCAATTTTTTCGGCCTTTATTCTTCCCTGTTTTTCTTTTATCTTTACTGGGTTGGGATTAGGATTGAAGGGATTAAAGTTAGTAAGTAAGTACAAAAAACACAAATAAACATGTACTATTATAGGTCTTTCGTATTTTTTTTGGGGGGGGGGGAAATATTGGGTTGGGTATATTTATTTTATTGTAATATAACAAGGACATGATTTTTTTTTTTAATTTAGCGCTTCCAGCACGTTTTTAATTGAAAAAGGTCGGACCATACCTGTGTCCATCAATGCACTATAAAGGTCAAAATTGTCAATCTGGGGGGCATTCAAAAAGTATATGATCAATACCCTCGATTCCTCCACATTCACACAAAGCCGATTTCTTCATTTTAATCTTATGCAGGTGTTCAGCAGTCAGGCAATGTCCTGTTCTGAGTCTGGTCATAGTTGTTAGACTTTTTCTGTCAGTAACACTCAATTTCTCATGCCAAGGTCTCCTGGGAAATTCATGTTGAATTTGGCCATACCACACCGCTCTTACTTTTATTTCTTCTTTCCATTTTGTTTTAAAACTGAGTATTGCATTATTTTTATAAAAATTAGTCAGATCTTTATCTGTATAATCAATTTTTTTGGGAATTTTCAAGTCTCGCTCTATATTGGCAAGTTGATCTGCCCTTTAATTTCCTTGGATATTGCACTTGAACTTCTGTATTTTAATTTGCTGATTGGATAAAACATTTTGTTTTTATAGTAATAAAATCCAGATAACCATTAATTTGATTTTTATTTAATTTTTTGAGAGCACTAAGGGAGTCAGTACAGATGAGTATATTTTCTAATTTTTTCTGCAGGCATATTTTTAATCCTACATTCATAGCTATCATTTCGGCCATGCTTAAATTGTTCCGTAACCACAAAATATTCAATTTTGAGTTAATGATAGCAACTAGGTAGTTTAAAAATATCCATATTTTCTGTTGACAAAAGCTCTAACCTCGGCTATAACCTTCGTTTACTTTTTTGCTTATCATTTTTTTTATGATGGCAAACAAAAAAGTAACCATTTTTATGCTACAAAAAAATGTTTAATCTTATTGTTACTCAAAAGTGGATTAGTTCCATTCACATCTAGGGTGAGGATTTGTGGGACAAAGAAAACCCGAAATTTTGCAAATGAAAGGCCAAAATCATGGCTGTACCTCTCATTAGTGTCAACATTAAAGACTAAAGTTAAGGAAAATGAATTTTAGCATCAACCAGCTCGACACCACTCAACTAAAAAGCCAGTTAACTCCTATCAATTCAGTGCTCTTTAGCCCACTGTTGACTCCATTTTTATAACCAAATTGACAGGAAAAACATGAATTGTCTCAGTTTGGTGTCAATATGGCCGCGATAGTAGGCCAAAGGATACTAAAATGATGAAGAGTTACCAGTTTCTTACATAAGGAAAAAGAAAAGATTAAATTTAAGGGTGAATTTGAATAAAAAATGCACTTCTTCCAATTAGTTAATCCAAAAAACTGTTAATCAGGTTTGTATGGTGAAAGTTTAAAGCATTATCTCAGAGCCAATGTTTAATTCACGGTAAAAATTATTGATTATTTTAAAAAACTATATAAAAACAAGATATATATATTTTTTTGAAAAACCAAGGGAATGGTCTGTGGGGGATACCAGAAGCCTCCTCTGTGCAAAATTTTGTTAATTTTTGATGTTTGGTTTAACTGAACTAACTGTTTTTAGGATTCAAATTCACTCTTAAAGGAAAGAGTTATGGAAGAGGAAAAGGAATTTAAGCATGAACCAGCTTTTATTTTGTTTGTGCCAATTCATAAATCGGGTGATTCAGCAAATGTAGCGAATTATCATCCTATTTGTATTCTTAATGCTATTCCGAAAGTGTTTGATAACATTGTCACAAAGTTTATTGCATCTTTATTGGGTGCAGAAATCATACCCAAGCAATTTGGCTTCAAAAAGAATTTTTCTACAGAAACTAATCTTCTTACTTACTTGGACATACTGACACATGCTTTGGAGAGTGGTGAAGAGATACACTCAATATATAATGACTTCTCTAAAGCGTTTGACAGAGTCAATCATGCAGTCTTGACTAGGAAATTGGAGGCACTCGGCATTTCTAGCTTCCTACTCCTCTGGATTGAGAGCTACCTCACAGAAAGGTTCCAAATAGTAATGATAAACAACTTCAGTTCTTCTCAGATCCCAGTCTTATCAGGCGTGCCCCAAGGTTCACACCTGGGACCTTTACTTTTCAACATCTTCTTTCAATGACATTGCATTTATTTTCAAGCAGTGCTTTTTTCTTCTATTTGCAAATAATCTAAAATGTTTTTAAAAATATCCTCTTAAATCGACTGCTGTACACTCCAAGAAGATATTGCCAGGGTAGTGCATTGGTGCCAGACAAATGGCATGGAAACAAATGTATTAAAATGTAAAGTACTTAAATTTCATAAATCAGAAACCTTGAACAACTATATTTACCATATCAATGGCACTCCCTTGGACTGTGTAGAGCAGATCAAGGATTTAGGCAAATTTTATTTTTAAACTAAGAAAAGGTTTGTTGCCAGAGTATTTTAATGAATTTGTAACTTTAAGAAGCGAAATACACAATTATTTTACTAGAAATAGGGACCATTATAACATAAATAGAAGACAGTAGAGTTGAACAATGAACTCTTTGTTTTTTAAGAGTGAGTTTAATAACCTTCCTATTAACATTAAAAATGCTAGATCGTAAAACATATAAAGTATTAAGTCATAAACAATATGGCATAAATATAAATATATAAATTACAAGTTTTTTTTTTATTATAAGTGTTGTAGAATGTTTCTGTGATTCGTTGTTTATTTGTTTGCATATTTTAAAGTGTTCATTTGTAATAAATTTTAAAATGATTTTAGAGATAATTTTCGTAGGCAAACAATAAAAAAAAAAAATATATTTTTGTTAACAATTAAGTAGTTTGCTTTATATTAGGATTTCCTATTTAATATTTAAACATCTATATATCTATCTATCTTGTTGAATCCTTGGCTAGACTAGAAATTAGAAAATTTAGAAATTAGAAATATTTATTTAGAAATATTCTTCAGATATTTAAACTACAAATTTCTGCAAACCTCGGCGCAGAGCTAAGCCTGTCAACACTTTCTTGCAGAAGAAAACAAAGAGATCGAAAAATGATTCACAAAATCATAAACTCTACTATTGACTGTCCATACTTAACATCCCAAATTGGTTTACATGTCCCTCTTCGCAATATTCGCACAACTCAAACATTCCACCATTAATTCCACAGAATCAATAATGGATTTCACTCTTTCATTCCCTGTACCCTCAGATTGTGCAATCAAGTGAGCTTGATTTCTTTATATTTATTTTTAAGTTTGAACTTGTCAAATGTTAACTATTCAAATTTTTTTATGATGGGCTTGACCCATCAATAAATAAATAAATAAAATTTTATTTTTAACTTATTTAAAGGCTTATTTATTTATGAAGGGAGAAGCCATGGGTACCTGAACTGTGTATTCTTCATAGTTTTAAGTTTTTTTTAGGACTCTATGGAGATAATGGGGTCCTTCCAGCTAAGTCAGTCTTGGAGAATTCAAAACACAAGACCTTGTCAGCAAAAATTCACTACCAACCAACTTTACTCTGGTTAGCTCCTTATTTGGGGCTCAGTACAGCCTATGCACTTGATGTTTTATCACTTTTAGGAGCATTTTTGGCCTTCACTGGGTAAGAAAATAATATCAATTAATGCAAGTTTGGAAAGAGAGAAGATGAAACAACCCCATTAAAGTCAAGTTTATTATGGGGGATGGAAATATCGGTCCTTTATACTCTAGCATTGTTGATATAGAGATGCACCTTCTGTCCTTGTTTATTAATAAGCATTGAAAATTTTTAAAAAAATGGAATAGTTTGCTAGTTTGACAAATTTGTTTCTTTAATTGTTGATGTTCCATATTACTGTCACCGCTGTCACCTTAAAAAAAAAAGTAATTGTTTTACATATTATTTTTCTGATTTGCGGACTTTGTGGATCCAGAATCAAGGTAAGTCTGTTTCTAAAGTGTTTTTTTTATGTAATTTTGACTTGATGATTGATTGAATGCACTTCTGACATTTTGACAAGAAAATAACATAACTAAAATATATCAATTTAAGTGACTTTGATGGTGTTGTCAAGTCTCTTTTTTTGTGAATAAATGTCATACAGGGTCTCTAGTTTTGTGTACTTATGAAAATTTATATATTTATTTTCTGGAAAACCCCATTAATAGTTACAAATTATACAGTGCAGACATAAAAAGTCCCCCTGCCCTGCTAACTCCTAAACGCATTGAGGTATCGACTTCAAATGAAAACCATGTTTAATGATAACATTTTTGCTACTTTTTGACGTATTTTTATAAGCCTCATATTGACGTAGGTCTATAAGGTCACTAACTACTTTAAAATTTTAAATAGAAAGGGAGGTCGAGTGATACCTTGTTTAAAAGGTATTTTAATTCCCTATTTAAAATTTTAATTTTTTTAAAAATCGGTGTACGACTTACAGAGTTATAAGTTTTTTCGACTATAGTTTACACACCTCACCTTACTTTTGAACGAATTGAGATATCGATTTTAAATAAAAAACATTCGTAATGATAAAAATTTTATCACTTTCTGACGTATTTTTTATAAGCGTCATATTGACGTAAGTCTAAGGTCACTAACTACTTTAAAATTTTAAATAGAAAGGGGGTCGAGTGATACCTTGTTTAAAAGGTATTTTAATTCCCTATTCAAAATTTTATTTTTTTTTAGAAATCGGTTTACGACTTACAGAGTTATGAGTTTTTTTTACTATAGTTTACGTATTTCGTATAGTATTACTCACCGATAATAAAAACTTTAAGTTGCTAGTGACCCTATGGTCTTACCTTAAAAAATTTATTTAAAGTCAACTGAATTTGTTCAAAACTATAGTTACAAATGCTCATAACTCTGTAAGTAATACACTGATTTTTAAAAAATTAAAATTTTAAATAGGGAATTAAAATACATTTTCAACAAGGTATCACTCGGCCCCCTTTCTATTTAAAATTTTAAAGTAGTTAGTGTATCAAAAAGTGGTAAAGTTGTTATCATTAAGCATGTTTTCTATTTAAAGTTGATATCTCAATTCATACAAAAGTAAGGAGAGGTGCGTAAACTATAGCCGAAAAAACTCTTAACTCTGTAAGTCGTAAACCGATTTTTAAAAAAATTTAAATTTTAAATAGGGAATTAAAATACCTTTGAAACAAGGTATCACTCGACTCCCCTTTGCATTTAAAATTTTAAACTAGTTAGTGACCTTATAGACTTACGTCAATATGAAGCTTATAAAAAATAATTCAAAAGGTAGCAAAAGTGTTATCATTAAACATGGTTTTTATTTGAGGTCGATACCTCAATTCGTTCAAGAGTTAGCAGGGGGGGGGGACTTTTTACGTCCGCACTGTATAAAGTTATAAACAAAAAAAGATTGCTATTGCTTATAAAACTAAAAAGTAATACTTATAAAATTCTTAGAAATTGAGCCTTAAATACCCCTAGAATTAAATTAAAAATCTTCAGATGAAAATCATTTAATTCTACAATAACTATCTATAGGTGAATGAATAACATAATTAGCACAATGAAAAGGAGTATAGACGAATTCAAAATTATTGTTTTTTCTTCTATTTCTATTAACAATTTCTCAACATTAATCTTCTGAAGTAAATCAGTACAATCAATTTTACTGTTCACAATACCATACAGAAAAGTTAATCCAGCACAAAGTCTCCTCAGTTTTGAGACTCAGTTGACTTGTTGACACAGAAAAGAAAGAAACTTATGCTGCTAATATGTACTGGGTCATTTCCTATTCAATCAACCAGGTTTGGCAGACCATCCCCCAATTTCGATAATTTTTGGTACATTTGTTCTACCCATAAAGGGAATGAAAAATCCCTAATTTCAAATTTTTTTGACCATTAGTTTTTTTTTGAGTTTTTTTTTAAAATTAACTCTTGAAACTAAAAAACTACCAATTTTCTTCAAACATGTACTTAAAGAAATTGAAATATCTCGATAACTTCTTGGTTTATAGCTCATGTTAAAGGTATTTTAAATACCTTTCGAATGATGCATCACATAATGTACTTTTTGTTTTAAAAAAAATTGAAATAAAAAAAAAACTTTTTTAAATATTTGGAAAACAGCATTTTTTATTTCTTTTATAAAGACATATCTTTTTTCTGGATATTTCGCCAAACTATTTACAAAATTTCAAGATGGAGACTTGATGGGTTCATCATTTTAAAAATTTTGAAAACAGTTTTTCAAAAAAAAATTAGGTTATGTTATACTTTAATAAAATGGGCTTTAAAATACCTATAAAACAAGGTATTACTCGCTTTTTTATGGTATACCGTGCTCAAGATTACTCTTTTTGTGTACCTGAACATTTGGTAAAAATTGATTGTCTTTACAGGCATTTATAAAAATATGAATGTCTGGATAACTATACATACTACAAAAGCGATTAACAACTAGTTTTAAATTTTAATGAAGTATCACATGACCTTATCTTTTTTTAAAGTATTTTTTTTTTTGATGAGCCAATTAAGACTCCATCTTGAAATTTTGTAAATATTCTGGCAAAATTTCCAGAAACACTATATTTTTTATAAAAAATGTTTTTTTTTAATTTCATTTTTTTTTAACAAAAAGTTCATCGTGTACATCAAGAATTAATTTTAAAAAGACTAATGGTCAAAAAAATTTGAATCAATATACCAAAAATTATATACAAAAAATTATATACCAAACCTCCCTTTTTTTTGGTTGATTTCATATGAAATAACCCTACTGCTTGATACAGAGATCAAATCACCAAACCATACTCAAGTTTAGACTTAACACAGAAAAACTATTCCAATTTCCTTAAATGAAACCTAGCATTTTAGATAATTGTGCTGAAACTGGAATGTTAGGTTTTCAACAAAAATTACACCTATGGTAGGTTACCAGATTAGATTAGTCACTCTTGAACGCCCAGTACAAAACTATTCTTTTCTATTGATTAATTGACAACACAGCCATTTTAATTGATCACTGATCAGACTGTCAAAGAATTTGGGAATTGACAATTGTATGCATACTGTAGTTTATAACCTCATTCTTTTTACCAGTTTTAAAAGTTGGTACAATAAAAAAGCTATCCTTCCATTTGTCTGGGAAAATAGAAGATAATAATGATTTATTAAATAATATATATAATGGAATACCATTAGGACCCAAGGTATGTTTAAAAGGTAGATTAACTATTTTATCATAAATTTCCATAAAGGTATAACTTAGTTGGATGTCTTTTTAAATTTTCTTTTTAGATATATGTGAGAAAAATTAAAATTCTCAGATATGCTTGATGGTATTTCTGACAGTAACAATTCCTCCTAGTTGCTTGGGGTGTAGACAGTTTCAAAATAATTTTTGAACAGACCAACAATATCCTGACCATGATGAAAATATCGAGAAAATATTGTATTTCATAACAAGTGCGGAAAGTAACTTTTTCACACACGATTGCAGTTGGCTGACTGACATGGAAAGCATTTAAAAAGATAAACATTTTTTAATAAATTATATACGAATTTTTTACGGTTTTCACGAGGGTTTTTATAATATTTACTTCTTAACCATTGACGTTAATAACTTCTAAGTTCCAGGCGCATAAAGCATTAAACATAGACGTGGCCGGTTTTTGACAACTATTTAAAAGTTGGGTGGTTAAGGACACCAAAACATTTTTAAAAGCGTGAGGAAAGGTAATGCAGCAAAGTTATTTATCTAACAAGTGAAAATACGCTTTCTGAACGCGCTAGGTACAACATTTATTCTACAAGCATGAGAAAAATTAAAAACATCTTGTTATACACAATTAAAAAAAAAAAAAAATTTGCCCACCAAAAAAAAATTGCGTGAGAGAAAGGAATTTTTCACACGCTGCACGAAAAAGTGTCACTTTCCGCGTGCTTGTAGGACAAAGTACTTTTAAAACTAAAATGCATGTCGAAAAGTCACTTTCCGCGTTCATTGAATTTTTTTTTTATAGGTTGGTGTCCCAGAAATTCTGCATAGTACCCATTTTTACAGCTTTATGGTCTCTATATTTCTCACTTTACCAAGTGGGACAAGTTTTTGTGTCTTCCAGCTAGTAAGTATTTTTTATTTATGTAAGAATTTAGTTAGCAAGCAAATTTTTTAATCAGGTTAAAAGGAGACACAATCTGCTTGCGTCTTATTTTATCTTGTGTAAACTAAATTTGATGCATGGAAAAGTAATTTATGTACATTTTTAAAGAGAGAAAAAACATGTGGCCTGAATTTAGTTTGTCTTAGGGTCACTAAGACCTTGCCTGCCAAAATTAAGATCACATTGATTGAATGGGTACGTAGGTTCCAAAATATAGTTAAAAAAAACATTTTTTTACATATGAAAACTCAAAATTTTTATTTTATCCTAAGCCATCTCATATTAAGGTTTTTTAATGTTCTACTTTCCATATATTTTTCTATAGTATAGAATCTTTTAATTTTTTTTTGCATTTTTCTAAAATTACATATGATTTTATTTGAAGTGGAGGTTATCAATACTTATGCACTCGTTTGTGATTTATGTAAACAATAATTGGTTTATTTAATGATATGATTTACTTAACAATAATTAAATTTAAACAGAATGTAAGTTGATTAAAAATTGCTGATATTCAATATTGTTTTATATCCACTTTTAGTCGTTTAGATAGTTACCTAGGTATCTCTTATGTTTTTATTTTATACAGTGTAACTCAGAAAAATAAAATTAATGGTAAAGTCAACAATTCACTTAAACTCAAATCTCTATATTTTTTTGCACACATGCACCTATATTTGATGCAAAGATTATTAAAACATTAACCAATTCTAATTAATTGCCCAATAATGGTCAAGTTAGAGGCTAATTTTAAGGATAATTAAAAAAAAGATTATCTATTGAGTAATTTTCATAAATTTTCATTTCTGAGCTGTTTCACAAACTGATTCTACTTACTGTTATAAACTGGAAAGCGACCCTGTATTTAATTTACTTGAAAATTCTGACAAATTTATTCTACCTCAGTGAACAAGACAAGGTAGTATTCTATTTCCTTAGTCAAAGAATTTGATATCTTGTTTAATGTTGGTATCTTTTTCTTTTCATTTTAACATTACATTCCACGGATACTTTTTAGGGAGGGGAAGATATTTGACCAAAGTTTATGAGAATTGCCTTTTTGTAGAACTTTTGCGTTTAATTCAGTATGCAAGTAAATATGCCCTAGTTATAGTTTATCTTGTTCTTTTTTAATGCCGGCCTTAAATAAAACTGCATATTTTTTTTATATATATAACGTTTATTTCCCAACAAACTTAAATGTTTATTACAGGGAAACCATTTAACTCAAAAAAAGAGATTAAAAGAAAATTAAAATTATAAAGAAACATACATGAAACAGTTAAAAATCATGTAATATAAATAAATAAAAAGCGAATTCTATTATTAAAAGAAAATATTACTGTCATATTTTTCGAAAATGGATACTGATAAAAATTTGACAAGTATTTGCTTTAATTTGTAGGTTTTTGGATACTAATATATAAGGAAATATTGAGTTTATTATTCGTTCAAAAAATATTTCTTTATATTTGTTTTAAACCTTTGGATTGTTGATATATTTTTAATTGATTCTGGTAAGTTGTTGAAATACAATATTCCATCATATAAAATTGGTTTTTTTCAAATATTACTTTTAAACTATATCGTTTGGTACATATTGGATTTGCCATACCTCGCTACCTATAAATGTTCAAAATTAAGATATCCAAGTTGTAGCATAACACTAGTATCTCGGTATTTATTAAATTATATTTCATTTTCGCAATTTGCATATTACTGCCACCTACTTAATTCAATCTAAACTAAACATTGGTCAACACCCGAAATTGGTTACTTTCTGTAAATTTATTCATATCGATCAATATTTATTCTCGGTACCTTGCGGATCAATACTCTAGTTTGGAGCTCTTCCAAAATGTCGTACGTATGCGAGTGACGTCACATTTTCTTACCGCCAAATTAGCGCTTGGCTTCACCTACGCGTCACTCTACTAGCTTCTGTACTCGCGGTTCCAGGTGCTAATTTAAGAACTCTGCAGGTTCCGAGTCCCGAAATCTTTTCGCGGCTGTTGCCTGGGTCTTATTAGGTATGTGGTTAATTTTATTACATTCTGTATTAACTTTTATATATATTTATTTTGGTAACATAAGGTATTTTTTGTAACAAGTTATAATTTTATTGATTTTAAATAATTTCTCTTTTTTCTCTCGCTTCCGTATATTAGTGAAAAATATGTCACAATTTTGTTTCTTTTTCTGGAATAAATCCCAACTTCAACCCGCAAACCTTTGGTTGTTTTTAATTGCAATTCCATCTGCTGAGAACCGAACCCCACAGAGATATATGTGAGCTACGGTATAAAGTGGTTTATATAAATTGGTAGTTGGTTTCAAAAATTAAAATTTATGGATAGATTTTATTATTTTGTTTTGTAATTTTTTTTAAAGATTTATAACAGAAGAATTTGCACAACCCCATAATACCCAGATAAAGGAATAAGATATCGAATTTTATATAAAACTCTTATAAGGGGCAATAATGATTTCCATGTCAAATTTTTTCATCTATAAACAGACGTAAAAATCTTGTGCATTTACTGTATTTTATAAGGTTGGATTCAAACTTAATTGGTTCACATTGACAGGTTATTTGACTTTTACTTAGGAACATGTAAGAAGATTTGTCAAAATTGATTGTTAATTTATTTGAGTTAAGCAATTTTTTAAGGATTTTCATATGAAGTAATTAGGATAGAAAGCATTTTACATGTAAAGTTTCTCTCTACACAAACAGCTCTATTAAGGGGGCCGCTTCAGAAAACAAGGGTGGAATTTAAAAATCCAATTTTTGAATTGTATTAAAATGTTGCAATTCTTGTTTTTGAATATTTTTTTTTCCTCAATTTTCTATTAGTACAGCTGTCTTTTATTATTTTAATTTAATTTCGTAACCGTAGCCTCAGTTTTCCTTATTAAATAAAGTATAATGTAAATTTCAACCACTTTACTCTCTTGTGGGTGTTTGCAACCTCCAAAATGTGTTAAACATCTTTTTTTTATTTTTTTAAAAAATATTTCATGTAAAAGTAAGCCTACTAAATACTTTCTTTTTAACAAATAACTAGGGTATATGGATCTAACAGCTAATGGTTGACACCCAACATAGAAAAAGTTTCAGAATCATATCCATTATAGGCTGGCTGTGTGGTATCTCATCATAATTCATAAAGAGTCCAGTTTTCTAGTTAAGGGTGAATTTGAATAAAAAATGCGCTTCTTCCAATTACCTAATCTAAAAAACTGATGAAATTTTGTATGGTGAAAGTTTAAAGCATTATCCTGGAACCATTTCACGGATTTTGCATAATTTTAAGAATTTTATGTATCCTAAAAATGTTTAATTCACAGTAAAAATTATCGATTATTTTAAAAAATGAAATAAAAACAAGACTATTTTTTAAAAAACCACGCGAATGGTCTAAGAGATTCCAAAATTTTGTTAATTTTTTATGTGTGGTTTATCTGTTTAAGTAAATGAACTGTTTAGGATTCAAATCCACTCTTAAGTTAATAGTTTTTACAAAAATTATTTTTTTCCCAAGATTTTGTGTCAAGTTTTGTAAACTACCGTTAATTCGATGTCGTTAAGGGCGTTTTCCGTAAAAAAAGTTCTGATCATAGTTATCAAACCCATATCGTTGTTTGTTTAAAGTTGTAGTTTCTGCAATTAGTAAATCCTGACTGAACAGTCCCAAATCCCAATTTGTCCGAAAATAAATCACCCAAAAATATTTAAACAAAAAGTGGATCTCGTGTCCGTAACCCAGCTAACATAAATTACCGGTAACATTTTTTTTAATTGGTATTCTGCACAAAAAAATGCTTGGTACCCAGAAATAAAAAGCGCAGTTTTGATTTACCACCCGACGTTTTGCCATCTGTGTATTTTTTTCAATACGTCTATTGAGTGGCATAAAATTGCAAAAAAAGTTATTTGAAAAGCATTTTTTTTAAATCTACAAAAACACCTGTAACTCTTTTAATATGGGTTTAAATAGCATAAAAATGAAAATCTCTGATCTTCGCAAAAGCATCCTGAAAAGATTAAAGTTAAAAAAAAATAAAATGCGCGTGATGAGATACGACTCCCTCCTTATCAAGTGGCAGATTACTAGACCAACGCCTTAGACCTGTTGGCTTTCCTAGCGCATGTAAAATTTATCTCTATATAACACGAGAATTAATGCTGTGGCGAAAGGAGGGGGCACACTTAACAACGGACTTTGGTTGGCACAGGAATTTAACCAAATTTTGGTATGTTTTAGATGTTGAGGTCCTGATCACACTTTAAATTGACCAAAAAAAAATCGTACTACTAGTTTCCTAGATACAGAGGTTTATTTGGAATATTAGCACAAAAAATTGGTTTTTGCTGCAATATTGCTTTCCACAAGAGTTTATACGGCTACATAAAAATTAAGAGAGCCATAACTCCACCAAATAGTCATTTGGTATACCGTATAATTTCCTGGATCAACTGTGCAATACCAGCACTGATTTGTGGCTGCCAAAATTGTACCTAGAATGACACCACAGTCCTAATTTTCTTGCCGTTATTGGTAAAGTACTGCTTTAAATGTACGCTTAAAATGAACTTTGTATGTGCCAGAAATGTCCATAGATGCCGTCGCAATTAAAATAATATTTTTTGCTGACAGCTTGAATAGTGTTGGTAGTGAAAAACTGTATTTTGCCAGCATTTTCTTGCTTGCTGGGAAATAAAAAATAAAAATAACAAACTCCTACTTGCAGCGACATGGAGCTTGACGCAATTATTTGGAGATTTGTTTGGTCGGCTAAAATACGGCTCGAGATAACTAGGTTTCGTTCAATGTATTTTCGGGCTTTATATTTTCGGCAATATTAACCTGTCAAATTATTTATGGTTCGGGACGGTCCGGGATTAGTATAAGGACCCCCTTCAACCTCTCAAGGAACTAAAGTGGTCAAAGTTTATATTATATTGTACAAAAATGATGTAACTGAAAAACAAAATAACGTTCTTTTCAAGTCGCATATTTCAAACTGTCACTTCCTAAAATCAATTTTTTGTATTAAGATCTCAGATGAAATGTTCTTTTGTGCCGTTAATTTGTCCCGAATCCTAATTCTCTGCATTCTCAAGGCCAGATTATTGTGAAGCTTAGAATAGCATTTGTTAAAACCATAAACCTATGAGATACTATAGTATAACGGCCCTGCCCTTGCATTTTCCGAAAACAGCTAGCGATACTAACTCTTCTAATTAAGTTAGCCTCGAAAAATTGCAGAGCCAAAAACTCCCGTAAATAGTACTAAAATCATTTGGTACATGAAATTAAAAAAAAAAACAGGTTTTAGGTGCCCCTAATTTGAACAGTTTTGTGTTTTTTTTACAAAAGTGAAATAAATAAAAAAAACTTGAGTATACCAAAAGTGAGATTAGGAAAAGGGAGAAATATATGGAACATAGGCAAACAGAAGGTCACTAGTTTCTTTCTTAAATAAATAAAGTAAAGTTAGGGTATTGCAAGATTGTAGTAAATGTAAAAAGCCCTGCGTTTTCAAGGATAAAAAAGGCAAACTATTTGGATATCCATGTGATTTTTTCAAAAAAATCATATGTAGCGAGTGCACTAACGCTTTAGCAGGGGAAATCAGAATCATTCGTAGCTCCTCTAGAACAACAATTTTTGTTTGTCCAAGTTGCAAGGATGCAATAAAAAAGCTCCCAGAAATGCAAAATGTGATTCAAAAAAACAAAGATGACCTAAAAAACACAAGAGCAAGGTGAAGATACAGCAAAAAGCCTGGAAAAACTTAAAGGGGAAGTGGATTCTTTAACCCTGGATTATCAGTGGTTAAAGAGTTCTATGAAAAGAAGGAAAAAGGAAAATGAGTCAACAAAAGAGGAGTTGGCAAAAATTCAACAGGAAATAAAGCAGGTAGACCAGAAAACCCCAGGGCAAAGTTATGCTGACGCACTTAAAAAACTGGAAAAAACAGTGGACACTATCAAAACCACTGTTAATGGAGCTATTGAGCCTGGGGTGGTAGAGCTATTTGAGATGGAAGAGAGGGAGCGGAGATGAACCAACATCTTAGTCTTTGGCGTTGACGAATCTCAAAAAGAACAAACACAGGATAAAGTGAAAGATGATAAGGAGGCTCTATCCGGTTATATACAAAAATTATTCTGACCCAACCAGGGACTACTAAGGTAATTGGACTTGGCAGGGAGGCAACAAACAAAAAAAGACCAATAGAAGTTATTCTTTCAAGCAGATTTGAAGCCCTAGAAGCCCTAAAGAACAGATGTCTACATTAAAGCCGACCCAACAGAGGCCCAAAGAAAATACCTCAAGCAAGTCCTGGAGGAATTAGAAAAGAAAAAGAGTGAAGGAAAGGGAAACTTCATTATTAGGTATATATTAATTGGATTCCCAATATAATAGAAAAAAAAAATGAAAAAAAAAACTAAGCAGCGCAGAGGTTGAAATCTCATTTTGGTATAGTAATCTAAATTCAGTTGCATACAAAGTTAATGAGTGCTAACAGAAACCTGGCTACGAGATGGCATTGATGACAGCATAATTACGATCGCTCATATCAAAGAGGAGGCGGGGCATGCATTTTTGTTAGAAATAAAATAAATGGATACAATCTAAAGTGCAGCCTTTCCCAAAACTATCAAATTGAACTACCAGTAGATGCAGTATGGCTAGAAGGGCAACTAGAAAAAGTCAAAATTCTTGTAGCATGTACATATAGGCCGGGAAGCACTACTACTGAGCAGATCAATATTCAGATGATCAACCAGATCAGAAATACCTTTAGTACACAAAATCACACATTTATACTAACCTAACAGCATCCCCAGCTGATAAGAAAACCCAAGATTTCATGGACATGTACCAGAAAAATAACATGCATCAAGTAGTAACCTTTCCAACACAATACAGAACTTATCAAAGTTCTCTTTTAGACTTGTTTTTATGCGGTGATAATAAGAGTATTTTTGACCTTAAATCAGCGTGTGGTAATCACTGCGAAAACAAACATAAAGCTTCCAAAAAAATCAACAAATGAAAGTGTTCAGAAGGAACTTTTATACTGCAAAATACGATGAAATAAATAACTATTAGACAACAACCTACCAACACAGAGCAATCTAAATTTGAGAGCTTTCAAGAGATTGTAAAAAATTCAGTAAAAAAGAAAGATTCCATTAAAGTCCATAAAAACAAATCCACAGAAGCCATGAATTGTCAACTACATTTTAAAGAAATTAATAAAAAACGTAAGCTTTGGGACATATACAGAAACAATAAAACACCAGGAAATTATCACGTTTATATGGCTCAAAATAATAAACTTAAACAAACCTTGGAGGAGGCTCGAAGAACGTATGAGCATAACTTACTCATCTCAGAATCACCTAGAAGTTCTGGATAACAAATCTATGGCCGAAAAACTTGCTGAGCAGTTTAATAAATCCTTTACTCAACAAGACTTTTCTCTACCATCATTTCCGGTGAATACTAGAGTACAATACAATACTTTTTACAGAAGAAAAGGTTAAAGATGCTCTTTTCAAAATGAAAAAGGATTCAAGTCCAGGACCAGATGAAATAACAACTATCTTGTTCCAGAACTGCAGAGAATCAATTAGTTCATGGCTTGCTGTAGTAATGGAAGAATGTATCGAACTAGGAAGAATCCCAGAGAAATGGAAATACTCGATAGTAACTCCATTATTCAAAAAAGGCAATCGACATAAGCCAGTTAACTACCGACCTATAAGCCTAACATGCAATCCGCTAAAATGCATGGAAAAAATAATTGTCAAAGAACTGACAACATTTTTCTGATACCACCATCTCGACATGGATTTCTTTCAAAACGCTCTACTACAACAAACCTACTAGAGTGCCTAAATCTTGATTATAAAAAGGTTTTGACAAAGTCCCACACAATCTAGTGGTATCCAAACTGGAACACTTTGGCGTTCGTGGACAGCTGCTGACATTGATATAAAATTCAATACCAGAAAGGTTCTACCAAGTAAGATGCTGATGATGGAAAAATTTATGCTAATTCTCTTACAAAAGCAGACAAGCTTCAGAAAGATTTAAGGTCTGTTGAAGACTGGTCAAAAACATGGGGAATGACACTAAATGAGGCCAAGTGTACTGTTCTCCCAATTGGTTCAAACAATCCAAATAATGACTACATCTGAACAATCTAACATTAAAAACAGAATGATCTGGGAGTCACCATGATATCAAACCTTAAATGGGACATACACATTGGAAAAATAGGTAAAAAAGCCAACTCATTTGTATATCTCATAACTACTAAAACCCGCTTTTCAAATCTATTGAAATGATAGACAAACTATACAGAAGCTACATCCGGCCAAAGCTTAAATATGCTTTTACAGTGTGGAGTCCTTACTATATAAAAGATATAGAAATCCTGGAAAAAATTCAGAGAAAAGTGACAAAATTACCACCAGAACTACAGGATTTACTCTATCCAGAGAGGTTGGTAAAATTCAAATCAACGACCCTAAAGGAAAGAAGACAGGGAGGACCTGATAGAAACTTTTAAAATAACAAGTGGTCACTGCAACTGCAATACTATAGAAATCTTTCATTAAAACCCAAACCAACAACTTAAGAGGACATTCCAAAAAACTTGAAAAAAAAACTGCCAACAAGAAAATTTTTTCTTACCAATCGTATTGTCTACTCTTGGAACGCCCTATAAGAAAACACAGTAGCAGCTACCAGTGTAAACGTGTTTAAAAACCGTTTAGACAGGGGCTAAAAAAAGTGCAATTCGGACAATTATCAGACAAAAATGCAGAAAAATATCCTGACAAAATGAATGCAATTTAAAATAAACAATACAATTTAGTATGTTTTCAAAAATTTTCTTTTTTTTTCATAGAGCATGTTCTCTGTTCTGACATAGAGGGTGATATATGAACTCTCCTAATCAAGTTAGCCTGGAAAAAATGCAGAGCCAAAAACTCTTCTGGGCGCGAGGAGACTGCATCAGGCATGCGCAGTAGATTTTACCCTGAATTTTACATTATTTTCTTTGTTTTTCAAAGTTATTATTACACATTTTGCGATCCTTTTGGACCATTATAGTATCACATGGTTATATGGTTAAAACGATCTTTTTCTAAAAAAAGCTTTTGATTTAGAAATTTAAATAAAGTTTTACTTAACATTTTATATTGTGAATGTATTTTGTACTCATCGCAATCGTACATGTAACTGCCCCAAAGCTGATTTTTCTATTATCTTTTTCAGTGACGAACTTCTCCTGGAGGCAGGCTTTCTGGCCATATTTGTGGCCCCATTTCTACCGAGCCGCAAGCGCAGCTCCAAGGGCTCCCCATCGGACGCCATTTGCCTCTGGATGGTCAGATGGCTGTTGTTTAGATTTCTGTTTTTCAGCGGATTTGTCAAGTTTTTAAGCGGCTGTCCCAAATGGTGGACGTTAACAGGTACATTGATACAGTTAGTTCCAAGTTTTTGGGACCACATTTAAAATAACGACTTGACAATTGATTAAAAAAAATTGCTTTGTTTTTGTTAAAAAACGTCACTTTTAGAAATCAAGAGTAGTTCTACAGAAATTTGTAAACTTCGTCTTCCCCTTAAATATCTTTTGTTTCTTGCCTTAATCTCGATGGGCAACTTAGAAGAAATATATCGAAAATTTTTAATTCAATATAAATTCTGCTTGAAAATCAAAAACCATGTTTTCTTTTTACGCTTTATAAAATAACGCAAAAAACTTTATTAAAGAAGATTAAAAACAATTGTGTCCCCTGTGCGTCAGGTATTTGAGAAAAAATCAATAAAACTTGGCAAACAAATAAAGTTCTTTTGTAAAACTTGCAAACATTGGTTAGTGTACAAAAGCGTTAAGGGAAGTTTAAAAAACTCTGTGCCAGACAATAATAAACTAAATATTGCACAATGGAGGTTAAACAGTTGAGGTTACAAAATTTTTTAAAATTTGATACATGTATTTTCTTGTTTAACACTTAATTTTTTTAGAATTAAAAAACTTCACAAAACTTCAAAAGCTTCAATGTCAGAAATAAAAATTAATACTCACTGGAATTAATTGTTGTTTTTCTATGGTTTTACCACTGCTAATCTTCATGTTTTGCTTATGTTGACCAAAAATGAAAACTTAATTGAGTTTTATGAGTTAAATAATAAAAAAGTGGAGTTATTTTTAATAATTAAACTTGACATTACCATATAAAGCGAGTTTTCATTTTAAATAAATTAAAAAACAGATTTAACCTGTATTTTAATAACTGATCCATATGGATCGATAACATTTAGAACATAAAAAATAAAATTAAATGTTTTAAAAATTCATGTTTTTACCTATTTCTGCAGAACTACCCATATAAGAATTACATTGGTAACCAAAAAGCATGATTTGAATGTATATGGGAGTTGGTAAAATTAAAATACTACACATTTGTCTAAAATTTTCTTTATCTTTTCAAGCTTTCAACCACCACTTTGAAACCATGCCCCTCCCAAGTCCATTGTCATGGTACTCCCACCACTTGGCCCCATGGATTTGAAACTGATCCATATGGATCGATAACATTTAGAACATAAAAAATAAAATTAAATGTTTGAAACCATTATTTTAAAAATTCATGTTTTTACCTATTTCTGCAGAACTACTCATATAAGAATTACATTGGTAACCAAAAAGCATGATTTGAATGTATATGGGAGTTGGTAAAATTAAAATACTACACATTTGTCTAAAATTTTCTTTATCTTTTCAAGCTTTCAACCACCACTTTGAAACCATGCCCCTCCCAAGTCCATTGTCATGGTACTCCCACCACTTGGCCCCATGGATTTTGAAGTTGACAGCGGTGTTTGTCAACTTTTCCGAGCTTATTTTGCCATTTTTGTTCTTCGTTCCGATTCGCTACGTTAGAATAACCGGTTTTGTACTTGAGGTAAGTAATTATTTTAATTTAAGTTCAGAGAGAAACAGGTATATATAGAAATCTACTGTGCATGCACTAACAAAGCCATGCCAGATAATACAAAAAATAAATTAAAAGGATCTTATGTTACTTTAACTATACTTCAACTACAACATAATTTCCCTCTTAGAGCTTTTCAAATGCATTGGGGTCGCTCAAAAGTAACATTTAACCTATTGGATGAAGAAAGAGGAAAATGGAGGGATTCAGAGCACCCAAGATGTACGGGAGACCCCTGACTTTGGTTTCAGAACTGAAGTACCTAGGGGTCACACTAGACAAGGGGCTCACCTGGACACCACACGTTGCGAAATTGACCAATAAGGTGAAGGCAACGATGTGGCAACTGCGTCGAGTGGTTGGCCGCACCTGGGATTTGAGCCCCAGAAACCTCCACTGGATGTACACGGCAGTACTAAGACCAAGGATCCAGTACGGATCCATGGTGTGGTGGCCAGCAGTGGAGGTTACTACTACCCTCAAGCTTAGGAGCCTACAGGGAACCATATGCAGAGGGATAACCGGCGCTATGAGGACGGCACCTATACAGGCACCCGAAACCATTCTGGGACTGCCGCCGCTTCCGATCTGGATCAGAAAAGAAGCAATGGCGGCCCACCTCCGGCTGAGAGATACAGATCAATGGAGAGGAAGAGGGGAAGCTGCGGGGCATCTTAGGATTGCCCAAATCGCCGAGAGGGAAATTCCTATGGCAGCGATTAAAACACAAAGACCAAAAAACCCCTGGAGATTCAACAAGAGGTACAAATTAGTCATCCCAGACAGGGAACTATGAGAGAGTGAAAACCTCCGCGAACAGTTCGAGGAGAACGCCGTGATTTGCTACACCGACGGGTCCAAACTGTCGGAGAAGCAAACCACAGGATCGGGGGTTTACGTGGAAGACCAGGAGGTTCGAAAGAGCTACCCGCTCGGAGAGCAAGCCACGGTCTTTCAGGCAGAGGTGTATGCCATAATAATGGCTGCAACCATGGAAGAAATAAAGAACGGTAGGGAGGAGCATGTTTATATATGCTCCGACAGCCAATCGGCCCTAAAGGCACTAAGGGCGCCCAAGATCAACAGCACCTTGGTGGAGGAATGTGCGGATGCACTAGAATCCTTGGGAGAGGGCAAACAAGTGACACTTACGTGGGTACCGAGACATATGGGGGTGCCGGGTAACGAGATGGCCGACGAGCTCGCTAGGATCGGGGCAAGCACCCAGTATGTAGGGCCGGAACGATGCCATGACGACCGCTTGGAGAGGAGGAACAGGATGCAGACAGACCAAGGACTTGCTGAAGGGCCCAGATGTAGCCAGACAAAAATGGCTTCTGGGGAGATCGCGAAGGTCTGCTGACAGGAATCATAACAGGTCACAACCGACTAAGGAAGCACATGACCCGGATCGCGGTGGAGAATGACTCGACCTGCCGGGCCTGCGGGCGGGCAGAAGAGACATCTCGACACGTTATAGCGAACTGCGAGGCATACCAGAGGACGAGATACCAGGTATTCGGTTTCCCGACCCTGGATGAGGAGGACCTGTACACGCTCAAATGGGACAAAATACTGGACTTTGCAAAAAGAACAGTGAAACCAGATGAGCAGACTGCCGGACCAGTGGTGCAGGCGGTGTATTAGGGGCAGGCTCGGGGTAGGGCAGAAAGGGCCCAGGGAGGCGTACTTGCCAGGCTTCGCGCCGCCCCTTCTCTACTACTAACTACTATTGGATGAAGAAACTAGTAGAAAAATGTACAAAAACAACTCAACTGCTCTCATTTTGTTTATGTTATTGTGGTGTTTTCGTATTTTAAAATTTTTTAGCGTTATTTTCTGTGATTAGTAGTCTTAGACATCCCCTTCTAAATTAAACTAGGCATTAATTGGCCCTTAACCCACAAAATGTCTCACTTACAAAGTCCAGGGTACGGAAATGCCTACAAGAGCACTTATTTGTCCAACTTTGATGCAAAAATTTTAAAAATAAAATCCAATACCTAGCAAGTAGGTTTTTTTTGAAGAAGGCCATAGATTGACCTAAACTAAACTATAATTGTACTCATCAATTAAGCCTCAAAGATTCTGGTTTTTGTTTTCTATTCTTGTTTAGTTCATGTTTAAATCTAGAGATCCACTTTTCTATTGATACGAATTTACGGGAAACACTAGACAACACTTTTTAATTTTTTTTTACGGTAGTGTCCACTCTATTAATAAATTTTCCAAAAGCAAACAAAAATATAGATAATATCATAAATTTTCGCTGTCAGATTATTGTCAGTTGCTTTCACTACTAACGCAATCAACACGCCTTTAAATTATTTCCAGGCTAAGAGTTATCGGTACGACTTTTTCTCGGGCAAGGCCGTTATAGTATATATATATAGCTATATCAGTCAAAGCTTATGTATTCTAGACACTTTAAGGATATTGACACTTTTTGTTATGTGTAGATTTATAAAAAATATCCAAAATTTTTTGCTTTAAAGGATTTCAAAAATAGTTTGTTCTAAAATTTGATTATGGGGAGCACCTGGAAAAGTTATGGAGATTTTGTTTGACCTGAAGACTTTAAATCTATTAGATATACAACAACAAAGCGACGGCGATTAGACAGACACAAAAAAACAGAGCACGAACATTTTTTAAAACGCAGACTACAAAAAAACTGTTAAAAATTCTCCAAAATGCCGAAAAAATGTTTTTTTTTTATTCCTGCATTGTATTGTTTACATTTTAATTGATTCCTCTCTTAATTTTTTTGACACCGGTAAATAATGAGGTTGGACCATAGACTTTAAAAAAGTACATTAAACTTTCGATATCTTTGATTATTGTCGATAGAATGTCATGTTTTTTATGGCAATAGAAGTTGACATCGCGCGTTGTCATTAATTTAGAATGCACGTCGCGTAGATTCCACTTTGTTTACAATGCAAGTCTTTTTATCCAGTTACTTTGTTGGGTCTGTTTTCCTATTATTATTTTTTCTTTTTTAGTTGTTCCTGCAAACCTGCATAGTCCTAACGGGCAACTTTGATTTCTCCAACCTGCTTATGGTCACTCTACTGTTGTCCCTTTTGGACGATAAGTTCTTCTTTGGAAGCAAGAAATCCAATTCGGTACTGTCGATTTTGGCCCAGACTCTGAACATAGCCATTTATTCAGGTGTCACTTATGGCGTGATCAAGCTGTTCAGTCTAAAATTGAACGGTAGCATCGTCGACTCGAAAATCGGTGAGATAATTAATTTAAGTATTTGTCGCGGAACAAAGGTTATCAATTTGTTTGGCAGACACGTTAGTTCCTTTACAATTAATTTAATACTTTTTATTATTACTTCAATATTTTTCAACAAAAAATAGGACCCTTAAGGTCGCTTGACATGAAGTAATAAAACGAGAATTGCATGCAAATCGCAAGAAAGCTTGCCCAGAGTCGTGCTCAGTTGAAGCCCAGTGGCAAGCCGCAGCTAAGCTAAGGTTAGGTTAGGAAATCATGGCCTACTCATATAGCGTTTTCGATTATCCTACTCGCAAATCGCTCGGATATTGCAATGACGTCACAGATCAGTTCTCAGGTGCTCCAAAGCCGATCACGAGCTGTCAACGATTAGTTCAAATACACGTTCGATTTGTTTTCTGGTCCATTTTGTTCTCTGGTCCGTTTTAAAGGTTAGAAATGTTTAGAAAGTATTTTTTTTCAAGTATATTTCTGAAAGAAAATGAGTGAAAACGGAACCACAGGAACTATAAAACAAATTTTTGATGCATTTACGAGAACAACCATATTCTTTTTCAAATCGAGGTCCAAATCGTTTATAATATATGTAAGCTCGATTTTTATGATTTTAGCTTCTGCAAAAAGCTAAAACTTCAGACTAAATGAAACTTTTGTTAAATTTGACATTTCGTTAAAATCCAAGATGGCGCATGATTTTTAAATTTCCTCATTTTTAACACCGCCCGCCAAAATTTTATGTGCGCCACTGTTCTCGATTTTAGACATTTTCCATAAAGACACGTCTTTGTCGTGCAGAAAAATCGGACAAGAAGTAATAAAGCTCAACGCCAACGAATTAAGTGGTGTTTTAAACCTTTGTAAAATATAGGTCTAAAAACCTCTAGTTTTTGTTCTACTAGGGAATGTTAAATCTCGTCCGATTCTTTAAATTTTGAGCTCTGCGGGAAGCTAAGGCTCTGGCCTATATACGCTATCTGTCAAATTAGACATTTTATGAAAATCCATAATGGCGCATGCTTTTGAAACTTGGATATTTTTCACTCCTTCCTGCCAAACTTTTTTTTGAGCCAATGTACCTGATTTCAATCATCCGAAAAGTGACATCTTTTCACTGTATAAAGAGGTATCATTCGTAAAAATCGGACAAGAACTAAAAAAGCTTTGCTTAACGAAAGGTGCTGTTTTTAACCCTGCAAACAGTGCACCTAAAACACTATTCTATTAAATCCAATCTAGTGCGCCGTGCGCTGTTTTGTCAAAACTACGTTGCCATGTCATTTTAGTTTTCTGGACACTATAAAATAAGAAATTCGGGTAAGTTAAAAAAAAATCAGCAAAATAAAAATTTTCTGAATTTTATCTATTTTACACAGGTTTAAAATAGTACCTATTTCGTTAAGCAAAGCTTTTTTAGTTCTTGTCCGATTAATACGAATGATACCTCTTTGTACACTGAAAAGACGTGGCTTTCCGGATAATTAAAATCAGGTACAGTGGTTTACAAAAAAGTTTGGCAGGAAGGAGTGAAAGTTTTAAAAGCATGCGCCTTTACGGATTTTCATAAAATTTGAAATTTGACAGATAGTGTATATAGGCCAGAGCCTTAGCTTCCCGCAGAGTTCAAAATCTAAAGAATCGGATGAGATTTAACAAATTCCTAGTAGAATAAAAACTAGAGGTTTTTAGACCTATTTTTTACAAAGGGTTAAAACATCACTTACTTCTTGTCCGATTTTTAGAAGTGATACCTCTCTGTGCACGACAAAAACGTGTCTTTATGTTAAATGTCTAAAATCGAGTACAGTGGCGCACATAAAATTTTGGCGGGGGGTATATAAATGAAGGCGAATGCATAGCTACCATATCAGTTGATATAAATACCGTTTGGCTTCCAATTTTAAAACAAGATTTTCCAAAAGATTTTTTAAAATAAATGAAAAATACCATTGATGTTTATTTTGTTCTCTAATGTGTTTTTTCTTAGTCAGTCAAATTATAACTTTATACTTGATGTTTTAAAACAAAAAACAAAATATTAAACTTATTTTTTTATTTCACTTTAAGTTTTTAATTTCTTTTTTGATCTTAAATTTCACTATACTCACCCAATACCTTGTTGGGCCCTATCGACGCGACGCACCAAACTGTCAAGTGTTTATTTTTTGAATTACTTTATCAGTCAAAGTCAGTCATATGACAACAGATTGATAACATACGGCAGTAGAATTTCTGGCGAAACGTCAGATAAGTGCTTGGATTCTAGTTAGGATTTGCGAGTGTGTAGGCATTATTTATTTTTATGTAAAAACGACTGACAAACGAAAAAAATCTTTAGAAATTTACGCAGTTTTTTTAACATATATATATATATTTTTTAATTCTTAACTTGGTGGCGAAAAACCCAAAAAAGTTTCTTTGCAAAGTTCCATTTTCTAAAATCTTTTTAGCTGTCTTTTTTTAGATAATTACAAATACTAATGCTGAATATTTTATTTCAGTCTTCACAAAAGCCCAATTCAATGAATACGCCGGCCTAGCCCTGCCTTACATAGTCCATTTAGGCTTGGCCTCTCTGGCCATAACCGTCTTGTATTGCCTGTACCAAATTTTGTTCAACAACCAATCTGGCAACAAGTTTTTCGGCGTCGTCAAGACCGTTTTCTATTCGGCTGTGGCTTTGACGATTTTCTTTTCTAGCACGGTAAGATGTTTTATTTTAATTGGCTATTTTTACACTTTAACCTACAAATGCAACAAAAATATTAATATTAGTATGTAAACAGGATTTAAAGTTACCTGTAGGTCATGGAATTGTCATGGGAATTTTAAAGATTACACAAAGTTATGGAATCTCGAGAAAAAGTTATGGAATACCCTTACAAAACCTATTTTTATGGAAAAAGTTCTCAGCTAACCCAATCATTTTTGTATATATATTTCACAAACAAAACGCGAACTTTTTAAAAAAAGGCAAATAAAACCGATTTTATTGGTTTTGCCATGAATTCGATAGGAATTTTAGACATTATTTTGTATCGGCTACATGAGTATTTACCAGTGTGAAACTAGCACACCTTCCGTGCGCATGCCAAAGTAATAACTTTTGTTCCAGGGGGTATCTAACTAAACTTGGTACGAATATTAACAATTACTCTTGGAATCACCCGACCAAGCCGCGTTGATTTGCGAGGTCTCACGGAAGTGTGCTAGTTTCACACCGGTGATTATTTATGTCCCTTGAAACCTAATGAATGTAACTGCACTACCGAAATAAAACGAACTAGTTCCGTTAAATATCTTGGTCTTTATATCGACAGATTTTTAGAGTGGGACGTACATATTAACCAAAATCAGAAAAACCATTTTTAAATTTTATGAACTAAGAAATATTTTAACATTAAATCTAAAATTGGTTTACTCTGCTTTAGTCAAGTCTTTTATAAACTATGGTATTGTTTGTTGGGGTGCAGCTTTAGAATATGTTCCTGAGTTCTTGATCATTGCTCAAAAATATGTGCTAACTGATTAACTGATCAACTTATCAAAGTATCTAAACAATTTACAATTAGGGAACTTTTTTGCTATCATCTTGTAATTTTTTCTGTAAAAAATCAGCTCTTTCGAAAAATTGTTAAGCTTTCGATAATAACTAGAGCAGTAAGTCGTACAGATTTTTACATACCGTTTCAAAATTTTAGCGTTACACAAAGGCATATAAACTACATAGGTCCTAATAATTAATGATATCCCTAATAACTTGTATATGGCTAAGCTAAAATTTTGCCCTGTTATTGTGTTATTGTTAGGCTAAAGTTTCTAATATAAGAATTAAAACTATTTATTTCTGGTATCATTTGAGAGACACACACATATCTCTGGATACATGCTGTCTCCTTAATTGATATACATTTGTATTAATATTGAATTTAGCTACAAGTCTTGTACAAATATTGATGAAACTTTCTATAACCCTTGAAAATTTCCCGTTTCTATCCACTGCATTAAATTTTACAGTAAAAAAAACTTCCTTTTCTTACTTCATTTTTACTTTTTTTTCTTGTAGGGTTTTTGTACAAATATTGATCAAACCTTTTACTATAACTCGTAGAAATTTTATTTTTCCATCCCACCACTAACCCTCTCATCAATCATTTTTAGGTACCCCTTGTCTCTCTCCATCCCGCCTCAAATTCAACAATACACCCGACCATTCGTACCGCGTACAATAGACTACACAAAACGAGGATAGTCAACCAATACGGCCTGTTCAAGCAAATCGTAGGTATCGAGGGTAGGCCAGAAATCGTGTTGGAGGGATCTAACAATGTCGAGGGGCCATGGAAGGAGTACAACTTTTTGTACAAACCCGGAAATGTGAATCATTCATTGCCGTTTGTTGGTAAGTGAAATTTTAACACTTTATTCTGTTATTATTTTCAGTTATTCTTAAAAAGCTGGAGTAAATTCGGGGTCCCATAAAATAACGAAAAGTAAACTGCAGGAATCGTTATTTATAGAAACAAACATTGGCAAAATAGTATTTTGGAGAAATATATATATCAAAGAAATCGTAAAATAGAGAAACCGTGCAACGTAGAAATTGATAAGGCGAAAATCTGTTCTCTGCCTGACAGGTGTTTGCACGCGAGCTTAGAATAAGAAAGAGTGTAGAAAAGATATTTTTTATTTTTATTGGATTTGGATTGCTCTGGGTTGGTTTGGATTGGTTTAAGCTTAGTTGGGACAAGTCGGGTTGGTTTAGAAAAAAAATTACTTGATCTAAGGGCAAATACAAACATGTCAGGCACAGAACAGATTTTCGCCTTACCAATTTCTATGTTGTACATACACTTCTCTCCACATAAAACTGGTACAGCAGAAGGTAGCTGCAAATACGATTTTTTAATATTTTTCTATGTGCAACACTGACTTTTTGACTTTGTCATTTTAGGTTATATTTTTGGCATATACAAACTTTTTATAAGAAGACGGCTTGTTTATTTTTTACTACTTCAAAATATAAGGCCACTAAAAATAAAAACCACATTTTTAAAAAGCAAAAATATTTTATTAACTAAACAAAAGCTACACAGTTATTGGCTTATTCGACCAGCTGATTATAAAAGAAGCAAGTTTACGATAGTAACCATAATAAATCAATTTCAAGAAGAAGGAACTGTCCCTCGAATGGAAGGTTGACGGTTTGACAAAAGTTACTAGCCCAAAACAATTAAAAGTTAATGAAATAATTAAAGTGAGCGCCATGTCCTCTAGCCGATATCCAGCTACAAACATTTACCGAAAATCTTCCCACCCGGTCTTTGTTTCCAGCAATATGTCGTTCTTCATATCGGGTTCTTGGCGGTCGATAAACCAGAATTTGTATTTTATCGCTGTTGGACTTAAAGATCTTCTCATCTGTGAAAACCACCTGCTGCCAAAATTCTTCGTCCCTCAGAGAATAATTCAACGCAAAAATTAATCGAGACTGCTTCTTCTCCTCACTTAGTTTAATTTTTTTTGCCGCAATGCGACACCTTAGCCTCGAACGTTTAATCCTTCTGCCTAATGTTGTTATAGATTCTGGAAAATTTGATTCAACTTTTACTTCTTTCGCTTTGGCAAACGGATGATTTTCCAGAAAATTGATTGCTTCTTGGTCTTCCTCTGAGCTAGTAACTTTCGTCAAACCGGTGCTTTCCTTTTGGTGGATAGTTCCCTCCTCTTGAAATCGTTTTTTTTTATGTTTACTATCGTAGACTTGCTTCTCCCATAATGCCCAGATACTTGCCGAATAGACCAACCACCGTCTAGTTTTGCTAAGATTTGAGCTTAATCAAATTCGGAAAGATGCGGCGGCATTTTTTAAAATTTGGATGACACTGACATGCAAAACATCATGCTGTCAGGAGTCTGTGACATTGTCACTTATAGGAAGACAATGCCATACTATAACCATTTTAAAAATTAAACAGGCTGCTAACTTCTGCTGTACCAGTTTTATGTGGAGAGAAGTGTACGGTTTCTCTGTTTCATGATTTCTTCGATCTACATTTCTACAAATTGTTTCTACAAACTACAGGGACTCGTCAATACTACGACACGCTTTTTCTTCTTTAAAGTATTATCTTTTCTTCAAACGTTGACAATCATCAGGGCTATTTGTACCTTAATTGTCTATGGCTTTTCTGAAACACACCACATATCATTGTTGTTTTAGCAGTTCATATTAGTAATTTCTTAAAATGTGGACAGAATATTCAAGTTTACGTTTTTTGGTTTAAATAAAACTTTCTTTTCTATCCTGAGAAGAACATTCTGAGCATTCTACGATAGCACCACATTTCGAATAACCCTATTTTTTCGCACGTGGTATCAGTTAGTTTCCCGCGACTACGTAACACTTGCATGAATGCTTTTGCTTTTTTTTATAAAGCATTGTTTCGACGAAGAGCTTTCTGGCTTTTAACATATCTCAATTTATGCTTTTTGATTAACAAAATTCTTGGTAATAAAGAAGTTCGTGCAAGAATCGAAAAGTCAGATCATCTTTTGTCAAAATTGCGTAGTCGTGTTCTTAATACCACTATCCAAATTTAATTCGTTGTTATATGTTTAGCGTTTGCCCTTGCATTCTTCTCAGTTAACTAAAGCGGTCATAACCGAAAGAAAATTCATGTTTTATCTGTCAATTTGGTTATAAAAGTGGCAACAACAGTAGGCTAAAGGGCACTGGAAAAAATCAGAGGCAAAACCTTTTCTGGGCCGAGTTTCATTCTAACACATTTTCCGATCTTTGGGCCATTTTAGTATCTCATAGTTATGACTGATGCAATGTGCAAAAAAGGCATGCTCAGAATATCTTCAACAAGAAGCAGGGGTTCCTTTATGAGTCAATAGTTTTATTTTTAAACACATAATTTCCATTTATTTTACAGCTCCCTACGCTCCAAAACTTGATTGGCAAATGTATTGGGCAGCCTATAGCACGTACGACAAAAACCCTTGGATTTTGTCGTTGGCTCACAGACTCTTAACCGGTAGACAAGAAGTCTTGGGACTGTTAGACAAGGCCCATTCACCTTCCGGAGACAAGCCGCCGAAATACATCAGGGCTACCTTGTACAAGTACAAGTTTACTTCGTGGAGTCAAAAGTAAGCGATTTTTGGTATTGTTAAGATTTATTTGGCGACTTCCCTACTCGGGATTATCCTAATTATGGTTTGCTATCTCGGAATTAGCCTAATTACCAGTCGGAATTAGTATAATTCCAAGATGACAATTCAGAATTATATAATTTAAATTTAACTTTAAAAAAGCTGATTTCTTATCAATGTACCACTTTTTTGGTAATACAAACTGGGATTTTCTGCAGAGTGAGACTGACATTAACTTGGCCTTAAACCTTTTTTATTCTACGCTAAATGGCACTTTTAAAAATTGTGTTCCAAAGTCCACTCAAATACGTAAAAAGTATCCAGCATGGATATTTTCAGAAATCCAAAAAATACAAGACACATTTTTATAAGTCTAGATATTATAATTTGTGTGCTATACTTAAAAGTAAAATTAAATTAGCATATAACCAATTCTTCAATGATGTAGAAGGCAGTCTAAAAACGAATCCAAAGTTTTTTTGGCCATATATAAAGGGAGTCAAGGATTCTTCTGACATTCTCGACGAGATGGTTCTCGAAGATAAAACATTCTCAGGGACACAAAGCGTGACTAATGGCTTTGCTAATTTTTTCAGCTCAGTTTTTATATATTAAAAACTTCAAATTATCGTGATCAATGGAAAATGAGTAAGGTGGTCCCTATTCATAAATCGGGAGCGAGACAGGATATTAAGAATTACCGTCCCATAAGTATAGTGACTGCTGTTTCTAAAATTTTTGAGAAATTGAAATCTCCGGTAAAATTAAATCCTGTCAACATGGATTTTTTCCAAATAGGTCAACTTTAACGAACCTAATTAGTTTTTGTCAATGTCCATGAAGCAATTAACAATAAATCTCAAGTAGACGTAATTTACAGACATGGAGAAAGATTTTTTTTTTCTTTTTCTTTGATAGAGTTAGGCACTGCATAATAATAAAAGCCTGGTCAGATATGGATGTTTCACTGTACATTACAAAATTGATTCACTCGTATCTAACAAAAAGATATCAGTATGTGGAAATAAAAGGTTGTAAATCGGCGATTCTACAAGGCTCAAATTCGGCACCTTTACTTTTTTTAGCTGCTATAAATGGTATAGTCGATCAAGTTAAAAATGCCAAAACTTTGCTGTTAGCTGACGATTTTAAATTTTTTGTTCAAGTGAATTTTGAGGACTGTGTGACCCTACAAAAGGATTTTTGTGATGTGGATAACTGGTGTGATACAAATAATTTTAAATTAAATGTTGGTAAATGTTCTTCTATGTCTTTTACTCTCAATCCTAATGTTATGTGACTAAACTTTAAATAATAATCCTCTCCAAAGAGTTGACCAACAAAAAGATTAGGTGTTTTTTTTGACAGCGCCTTGTCCTTCTCCAGCCACATTACCTTAAAATTGATAGTGCCCAGAAAATTGCTGGACCTATAGCATGAAACACAAAAAATTTTAATATTGATGTGAGTTTGCATCTTTTTGACACCCTGGTTTTACCCATGTTTGAATATGCCACTAAGATTTGGTCACCTCAATATGATGTTTGGATAATATTTATTGAGAGAATACAAAGAAAATGTCTTAAATGTCTGTATTATAGGAGCTATGGAGTTTATCCCCCTCGTGGGTGTGATAATGAATACCTTTTGGGAGTTTTTAATAGGCTGTCATTGAATAAGAATTAAATTTATGCTTTGCACAATGTTTAAACTGTTAAAAAACGGTATTGACTGTCCCGATATTTTGGCGCAAATACCATTTGCAATTAACCGTTTAAATTCACGTAGCTCTAATGTATTTTATGTTGCACACCCAAGAACAAATTTGTACAAGAATTCTCCCATTTACAAAATTTGTGCTTCATTTAATTTGTATGCTTGTAATATTGACATTGACACTTTTAATCTAATAACTTTTAAAAACTTACTTGAGGATAAATTACGAAGCGTTACATAATTTTATTATTTTGAACTATAATTACTATTTTATGAGTGATGTTTTAATATTAGAAAATTTTTATTTCTATATGAATAAATAATTTTTTTTTACTTGAGCCTTCTAGAGCTTACAAGCACTAAAAGCATTTACTTTTCACCATAATGGGCTACATCAACACTCGATAAAGGTGTGCAAAATTAATAAAATTAACGTCTAAGCAGATTTGCCAAGTTTAACTAAGAAACAGGAACTCCGGTGTATACACTTAATTTCTTCTTTACAGACATATAGTTTGAATTGTTTTAAACATTCTAATTTGGACGATTTTTTTATTTAGGTCTCAGCCAGCATGGTGGGTGCGTGAAAAAGTATCGGAATATTTCCCCGCCTACACGAAAGATTCGCCTGCCCTAGTCGATTTTTTGAAAGCTAGGAACTTGTTGCCCACTCCAAGTAAAGAGGAGGTATGTATACAGGGTTTTAGTTTAGTCGTGTCCGTATGACTATGAGATAGAAGGTACTATATTAGAGGTGCCCTGATATTTTCAAATTGTCCCAGGCCAGTATTCTTCATTTTCTGAGAAGGAAGTGCTTTAAGTAGCATTTCGCTTACAAAACACCTGATTGGTCGACATCTCATTTTTCTGTCACTATTATGTCATTATTCCTGGGGCCTTATTCTTGATATTTGGGGAGGTGCAGGGAATAAAATTATCCCGGAGAGCGAATAAGGGAGCAGTCAAAATCAAGTGATGTATCGAGGAAATGCCGCGTTCTCCTAGTTCGATGTAAGAGAACTTGACCAGGGAGTAGAATAAACATTTAAAACTCGTTATTAATTTTGATTTTAGTACATTTTTTGTCACTCCCTTGTATGGTCCCTGGGAGCGTTTTTGTTTATTAGGGACTTATCGGAACGCTTCTGCTTCGAGACACTTATTCTATTAAAAGTGGGAATGGAATGCTCCTGCGGGAATAACCTTTTCCTCTTCACACTTTTATATGTTGGTATATCTCCATCTCAGTCTTTTGTAAACCACGCCACTTTCCTAGCAAGTTCTCCCGGCAGTTCAAGAACAAAGGCCCTGTCGAATTGGCATAAGACTAATTTGTTTCCAACTTCATACAGAACTTAAATCTTTTTTATAGAGAAAAAACAAGAGTTTTTTTGTACTTCTGTGCAAAATGAACTTCTTGAATTAGGATTGCTCACAGAGGGTGGAATCTAGGACGACACCGTTTTGTCCTTATTAGGGACTCATCAGCTGGGTGTACCACATCGACAGAGAATTTCGGTCTCGCTTATGTGCCAAGTATTACGGCTCAAGCGGAGAGAATTTCTGTCTAATATCGACCTTCTGTGTGAACCTCTGACAACCAAAAATAGTACCCACTGCATAAGCAGTAGATGCATGGCGTAGCATCGATCCTGCGAGACATATTACAATGCCATCTGTATGCAGGTTTCGTCTACGAGCATGCGACATGCACCTACTGCTTATGCAGAGGGCGCCATGGTCGGTGCTCGACAGAAATTCTTTCCGCTTGAGCCCTAATCTTTGGCACACAAGTGCGACCGAAATTCTCTGCCGTTGTGGTTATCTAGCTGATGAGGACTCGGAGACTAACAGAAAGATAGGGCCGCGCAGGAGCTACGTTCCTGTAGCGCATTGCGGCGGAGAGTCAAAGTAATGTTTGTATTAAGTAAACACCATGCCCCGTCCAACACTTGCTTAACTAAAACTCTTTCGATTTGGTATCCTTTAGCCTACTATAGCGGTCATATTGACACCCAACTGACAGAAAATCCATGTTTTACCTGTCAATTTGGTTATAAAAATGGCGGCAATCTTTGGCTAAAGGACACTGAAGAGATAAGAGTTAACTGGCTTTTTAGTTGAGAACGGTGTTGCCCCGTCCATCTCTTCCTATATGATCATGCAACACCGTTCTTAACTAAAAAGCCTGTTAACTCCTATCGCCTCAGTGCCCTTTAGCCTATTGTGGCTGCCATTTTTATAACCAAATTGACAAGTAAAACATGGATTTTCTGTCAGTTTGGTGTCAATATGGCACCGATCATAGGCCAAAGGATACTAAAGCGAAAATGAGTTAACTGGCTTTTTAGTTGAGAACGGTGTTGGATCATGAAAGAAAGACAGAACATTTTTCAATTTTAATTTAGTACCTGCCGGTTTTTGCCACCGCTTATGAAAGTCTGTCAAGCCTGGCAAGCGGTTTTTTTAGATTTTAAAAAGTGAGTTATTTTAATCAGTTTTGGTTGGAAATCGCGCGAGTTTATGGGATTAGCTATATAGTGGATTAAAAACTTTTTGTAAAGTCTAAAATGCCATTCAAATCAGGCTGGATCACTACCATTAAAGCAGTTAGCTTTAAGCAAGTTAAGTAAGAAGATAATAGTTTAAAATACAACAAAAAAAAAGAGATATAGGTTAAAAGATTTATAAAATTTGTAAGACTTTTATACTGAGATTTTTTTCCCAATTAATAAAAGAAAATAACGTAATAAAATGTTGTTACCTTTAATATTGGATAATATTTAGATTTTTAAAGGGTCCAAGAAACTTTTTGTAAACTAAAGAAAGTTTTTTAGCTGCATAGAACAGTACAAAGGTTTGTATAGAGTAAAACCTTTGGCAAATGCATTGCTTTTTTAATACTAAAAAGTATGAAAAAACTGCGCCTGTTAAGTGTTTTCATATCTTTTTATTATTAAATAAGTGTCTGTAAAAAATTTACGAAAATAATATATGTATTTTATTATGCGTCTGGCTGTACAAGTAGTTCCTTCCTGTAGCCACTGGCTGTGCTCGCGTAGCCGACAAACAATATTACCCAAGTATAATAAAGTATCTAATCACTCTCGCGTAGCTATTACTTTCTCTATGGTTCATTTTGCACTGAAATACAAACAAATTTCGTTAGATTTATAGTGCCACAGCACCTTCCGTTTTTTTTTAATAGAGAGCGGCAACTCTGCCGTATATGCTGCGCTTGTCGACTTAGCCTGATACCATTTGACTGAAGTGTTTCGATAATTTTTTAATATTGAACACAGACTAGTCTTAATTTTGTGAAACATAAAACTAGTCTTAATTTTGTGGAATGTAATCCACACAGACAAAATCTGCCACAACAACATCACAACATGTAATCACAATAACAAGCCAAATGGCGAAACTTAATTCATTTAAATTATAGTTTTAAAACCTAGCCCATCCGAAATAAACATTATCAGAAAAACCGGATATTTCACAGAGTTCCCAGTGACCTGGAAAATCTGGAAAAGTCAGGGAATTTTGAGATCTACCTGGAAAAGTCAGGGAATGAACAAAAAATTCTAAAAGTCACACAAAACCTGGAATTTCTCTTTCTCAATCTATTTTTGAAACCAATTTTGTAAAAAATATTATGTGAGTTCTTCTCTGCTCACCTCGTATATAAGCTCAACATCTGTTTCGCGCTCAATCAGTTTATTCCACCTAAAATCCAAGAGCAAGAGAAAAGAGAGAGGAAATCTTTTTAAAACGTGTAGGACAAGAACCGTATCATTACCTAGGGTGGCACCTGGTATTATTTCTCCTTGTTCTAAACACACAGCGCACTATCTTCTGTTACAACTTTTAAGTGTAGTCTAGCGCGTTTTTTCTAATCCAACAATGTATGTCATGTAATGTATTTATTGCAAACTTTTAAATGATGTGGAGTGCAACTGCAATGCGAGATTTCGAGAATTTTCAATTTTTGTAAGAGCAAGAATCCAAAATGTCGAAAAAAACAGTTTCTAATTTATACTGGTCCTTGCATAAGTCCACCAGAGTGGCAGTGTATACATGCTGTGAAAACCAATAAATATTGAACTGAATTGAGTAATATGGGGCGTCAGACCATCTTGAGCCATTTTAAGAGCAGTGGTCATGTAAAGTACGTGGAGGCTTAAAAAAATTCAAGAAAACTGATACACGATCAGTCTTGGCCCAAAATGACGGACCTACATCTACACCAACTACTGAAAGTGAAGGAACTTCCACTGCCACTCCTCTCCTCCTTTTTTGTAATCTTTTCTTATTAAGCAATCAGTTATGGATACAGAAGTATTGCTGTGCAAGGAGTCTAATCCTGCTGTTGCTAATTATGTCCACATCATCTGCGAAGGCCAGTAGTAGCTTGGGTCCTTCCTGGTAAACATCTGGTGAAGTTCTCTGTCAAATTCCTAGCATTTTTCCATTATTTGTCTAACGGTGAAAATCTGGTCTATATGCTTATGAGTGTAGTATTGGTATTTCCCTGAAAGTATTCTTTTATTCTGATGTTTTGTATGTTTTTCTCCCTTTCTCTTATTATATTTAGGTGGTGGTCTCTCTTTTTCCATTATATCATTCTGCGTGCTTCAGATCTTTGTTGTTTATACTCTTCTATATTAGATGCTGTTGGGTGTTGAAGCATTTTTTTCCTGTTCACATTTCGTTTTTCCGTCGCTCTACGACAGTCGTCATCAAACTACTTCCTTCTTTGTTTTCTCTTTTTGTCGAGCACTTGACTAGCCACCCTAGTTACTGTTTCGTGGCTGTTCTTCCAGAGCTCGTTTACATTGTAACCTAATTGCGGTTCTTTTATTTCTTCATTAATTGGTTTCTGCTATATCTCGTATGTTTGTTGTGTCTTAAGTTTTTTCCGTAATCCAGCTTATATACAGGGTTCCTAAGATTTTCCTTAGGGATAGGATTTCAATAAATCAAACAGAAATGGCATAGAAAGTTCTGCGCGCACAAAAGAAACAGGTATATTGAGCAATGGTGCCAGTTTGTTATTATCTCCGGACTGCTTTCATGAGAAAAAATTGTGGCCACTCTTTCATTGTGAGCATAAATCATAGTTGCAATAATAACCGTTGACAAGATGTCTGCAAATTCCGCTAGATGGCGGCCACACCATGAGATGATCGAGGAAAAGTGGGATTCACAGGCATTGCATTTTTATTTCCTTTCGAGTCGCTTCAGTTTCGTAAATTTTGTGTTTTTAAAATGTCGTATACTCGAGAAGAAAAGTTTTTTATTATTAAAAACTACATAAAAAGTGACAGTGCGGACGAGGTCATTGGGCTTTTTGTTTTTGCGTTTCCAGATCGACCGGTTCCTGTGGCTCAAACTGTCTACAACATTTATCATCGTTTTGAAAGGTACGGGTGCATAAATGGTTGTAGAAAGTGTTACCACGACGGCGAAATACCAGAGCATCCCGTTCTTCCACACAGGGTGGAACGAGACGAAATGGTATACGCTCACGTTGAGACACATGAACCATGTTCGACGAAACCGATTGCGGAGGCACGGGATATTCCCAACAGTACTTGCCAACGAATCCTAAAAAAATACGGCTACAAGTCGTTTAAGATTGGGAAGTCGCAGGAATTGCAACCAGGTGATTATTTTCGCCGGTTAGAATATTGTGAGGTTATGAGGGATAAATGTGACAGGAACGAAAATTTCCTATTAAAAATTTTGTTTAGTGACGAGAAGACATTTGAACTTCATAGCTCTCACAATCCACAAAATAGCCGCTATTGGTCCCGCGGAAATAAACATCTGCACGCAAGTGTTAGAACGCAACATCTTCAAAAATTAAATGTTTGGAGCGGTATTGTCGGGGATCACATTATTGGACCCTTTTTCATTGAAGGGAATTTGAATAGCAAAAGATATGTTGATCTTCTCCAACACCAGGTTTTACTACGGTTGAGGGAACTCAACATAAATTTGGACGAATTGTGGTTTCAGTAAGATGACTGTTCATCCCACAATTCACGCCAGGCTACAAATTACCTTCGTCAGGTTACAAATTACCTTCGTCAGGTATTTGGTGATAGAATTATTTCCACGTATGGAAATATCCGATGGCCTCCTCGATCACCAGATCTTGCGCCAAATGACTTTTTCCTATGGGGTTGTTGGCACGACAAAATTTACCAACACCCTCACTTACGGCCTACGACTATACAGGAGTTGAGGGCGAAAATTTTGGAGGCGGGCAACTCTATCTCTAACGCGCCAAGAGTTTTACAATAGATTGGGATATTGTGAGGCTCAAGAAGGGGACAGATTTGAACATCTAATCTAATTAAAAATTAGATGTTTTCAGGTCCAAACCACAGCTTTTTCTTGCTTAAAGGAGGCGGCAGGGTTCATTATTTACGATACTGAGCGATAAACTCGTGAGGTTGTTAACATTAGAAAGAAATATCTTCGCTTTTAATTAAATTTCTTTCCATTCTGTTCTGCTAGTGACATCTATCCGGAAACGGCCAAACCATGCAGCTAGCACTAGCAGCCAAAGAAATCAATAAACGGCGCTGTTTTTCCTGCAGAGCTTTTTGCTTGCGATATTATTGATTTTAAATAAAGCTGGCCCTACACTACATTTGATATTTTCGAGGTGTTTTATGACATGATCTCGAAACATGTAGCGAACCAATTCTTCAAAACTAGCGGGAGGGTAAAAGCGAAAAATAAGGGGCTGCCAATATTTGTAACACCCAAAAAGGGGCGAAAAGATTTATTTTGCTCTGTTTCTTTACAAAAAACGTTTTTTTACGAAAAACTTGAGCTTTGCCTCTTTTTTTATTTTTTTCTTCAACTTTCTCGAAATTTTCGTCATACCGTAGAAAAAAATTATTTCCCCCATGGTCATACTCTACTTTTATTCGAAGAAATTTAGAAACAGAGACGGGATCAGTTTTCCTAAAACGGGGGATCTTGGTTTCGAGTGAGAAGATAAAGGGCGCCGCAGGCAAAAATTTTTCAATTAAATTAGCCGAACGCAAAAATGTTAGAAAAACAAAGCACGAAATAAAAATGGCGCCGCTTACAATTTTTTTTTCAAAAATTACGTAATTTCGGGAACGCAAAGAAATAGGTCTAAAGAGTATAATTTTTAAGAAAAAAATATCAATTTTCTCGCCCTCCTCCACTGGGACTACAGGGGCCGTGCACAAATTACGTAATGGTCATAGGGGGGAGGGGGGTTACAAAACGTTACGTAGGGGGGAGGGGGGTTTTCGACAGCGTTTGCATTTGTGTGAAACTAAGAAAATTTGGAATGAAAATAAGTGAAGTTTTTTTTTTTTTGGGGGGTGGTGGTCTTGAAATCGTTACGTAATATTAGGGGAGTGGCGTGCCAAACCGTTACAAAACATTACATAGGGAGGGGGTCAAAAATTGGTAAAATCACCGTTACGTAATTTGTGCACGGCCCCACATCTGACTGTTCCTCCTTTTTGATTTCGAATCAAAGTGCAAAACCCGGGTTGGACGTTCGAAGGCGTCAACCCGTCCTATTTGCTTGATAAAGTTTCTACGGAAATATCTCAGTCGATTTCTCCGGCTGTGTATGAACGCTTTAGGTTAGGCATTTGCATGTATCTCAGTCCCCAGCCTGTAAACAGTGCGTAAGGACAATGGTTACAAAATGAAAAGCCGAAAAATATTTTTTTTTTACGATATCTTTCATCAGTTTGGTATTAAAGTCGAGCAAAAACAATTTTTATTCCAGTCCTAAAGGTATGAAAATGGAAAACATTAGAAAACAACAACCTGGAATGGATTTACTACATGTAAGATGTAGTGACAACATCGCCCCATGCCCATCCTTTTCTGCCTAATGTGCTTTTCCGTTTGTCTGCGTCTTATACACGGCTGCTTGGCCCCCTAAGGATTTGCTTAGGAACCCTGTATTAACACTTCGTGCAATTTAGTTTTATATCTTGCTGGATGAACCAAAAAAACGTGATTTGGTTTTAGGATTTAACGAATTCGGTTCCTGTGATTTTTGTCTTCAAATAAAGTTTCGAACAAAGTTTCTCGTCTTATTTATCTGATTTTTACCTCTTTATCTCGATAATATACATACCTGCTAAATTTGTGCTTTCAAAAATTGTCATGGTAAAAGCCTACATTTACTTGGTATCCACGTAGACGAGCAATTTATATCCAAAAAAATACCTGGAATTTAAAAAAAAAAAATGGTCAGGGAATTTGGAAATCAGAATTTGGTGGGAACCCTCTTTCACGAAAAAAAATAAATAGGTGTTACTTGACCGAATCCCCTCTAATTCGCAGTACCTTGTCAACAGTTTCACCAAAGATGCGAGGGACTATCGTAACTCTAGACCCTGCCTTTTAACACAATGTACCATTACAAATTACAAAAAAAATTAAATCTTTAACTTGGAACCTTGGATTGTAGCACAAAAAATTTGCTAAATTAAAGATTAGACGGAGATAAATTATTCATGAAGTCATTCAGTCTCTTTCAATTTTTTGAAGACCGTACTAAAGTAAAAAAAATCCACAGGTCGATCGATCCAAGTATTAATTTTCACATTTTTCCAATCTCTTCGCAGGTCAACCCTATTTTAAAACAAGGCTTGGACTCTATCAGATATGTAGTAAATCACTTGGAAGCTACTTTGCTGTTCTGGTCAGTTTTCACAGCCGGTTTAGCTATCATAGCTACTTCTTCTCCCCGAAAAAATTAGAAAAGAAAAATAAGAAAAAGATGGATTAGGTAAGGTAAGTTTATTTTTTATTCGGAAAATTTGGAGGTATCAAAAATATCTTGATTATATTTCTATTTTTCGGAAAATGATTTCGGTCATTTGGATCTCCAAAATTCATTTGTTTTGACGAATCTCTCTTAATCTCGAGATTTATTTTTTAAAAAAAGCCTAACGTTTTGTTCTGTGTGTCTGTAATTTGTATTTTCTAAAAAAATGGAAAAAACTAAAATTGAAACAATGCATTCTAAATTTTAAAAACAATTTTTGTAGAATTCATTAAGTTAGCAATGTTTTTTTTTCATAGTTAAAAAGACTTTTGCACTTTTTTTTAAAAGTTTGTTCAATGTAAATAAGAAAAATGTATTTGAGCGTGATTATTTTTTAAGTGGTCTTTATTTTTTATTAAGTGTTATAATAAATAGGAAAAGTTAAAATACCTTGTTACTTATTGCGACTTTTTTTTAATTATTTTAGGGTAAAAGGTATTTTACTAATTGTTATTATTTAATTTTTGTCCATCGATTTATTGTAAGTTTTAATTTTTATCTTATACAATAATTATATACATGGTGTTCATATAAAGTAAGCAGAAAAATATTAGTAGCGTGGAAAAATGTGTAATAAAAATATCAACTGTGTAAATTTATCAAAAGTAAAATTATCATTTATTTTAAAATTACATAAAAGCCATACTGACTGGAAAATTTACACAAACATATAATTATTAAAAACATTGAATACAAAACGACACAGATTTTTTATTTTATTTTTTTTTAACGACTAGGATATAACTGAAACACTGGAAGGCCTCGGAAGGCACCCCACCAAACTGTTATTTTACTGGAATTTTAAGAGTTTTAGATTTTTTTTGTAGTTCTTCTGATTCTGATAAACATGGATAGGTAGATAAGTGGAGGTATAAGGATAACATTGAGTATAATTAAAATATTAATAAAATCAAAAATCAACTAAGTTGTATAAACAACATAGCTAAAGTCCAGTGGAGCTCGTAAAATTTACAAGAAAAACTCAAGGGCTTTGTCCACTTGGTATTACCCAAGGATATGTATCGGGGCTATAAAACTACGAAAACCTACTAGTCACATAAATTTTAAAATTTTACGAGCGCTACTGGACTTTAGCTTTGTTGTTTATACAACTTAGTTGATTTTTATTTTTACAAATAGCTGGCCAGGCAGTTTGGTCCATATAGCTAGCCTGACTTATGGCACACTGCTGAGATCAAAATAAATGTTACAAGCTCCACTGGGCTTTAGCTTTGTTGTTCACACAACTTAGTTGATTTTTGTTTTTACAAATAGCTGGCCAGGCATTTTGGTCCATATAGCGACTTATGCCACACTGAAGAGATCGAAATAAGTTCGAAACACGTGTATGTGGCTAGTTTTTCTTGTAAAATATTACTATTGAAGTAAACCTGACAAAAAAAAGTTTCTATCAGTTTTTACAGGGCCTATAGCCTGGCTCGTATATGTTTTTTTTTAATGTAATATTAAAATTTAGAATCCTATAATATTCCATAACAATATAAACCCGTATTTTACACTTTTTTGTAATCATTTGAAGAAGATATCTTATTATAGTGGCAAGCCAAAAATAAAGAGTAGGTTTATTTTTTTTAATCTGTAGAAAAATATTTGTTTTAACGATAAAATAAGGGTTTGCGTTAAAAACCAATAATTTAAATATTTGTAGAAAAATTGTTTCCACTTTTTCTTATTTCATTATTGGTTAAAAACGTTTTTTCACTAGTAGCTATCCCTTCTGGCTTGTTTGCACACTGCTAGAAAAATCTTCACAATGTCAATTCGGCAGAGCATCTTTAACATGTTTGCTCTTCTATCTCACTTTTAATTTCTGCCAAATTTCTTTTACTAACCAGCCGCTTGTAATAGGGCATTCCCCTTCCGTCACCCGTAGCAACGAACGGTAGATTGTCAGAAACCCTCTTATACCTCGCTACTATTTCTATAAGAGATTTATTGTTTTTAGCGACTAGGATATGTTTAAAACATTTTATTAATTGATTTAAAAAATATATATAAAATTTATTACATGCTACAGAGTACAATAAACAGCATACCTATTTTTATTTAATACTTACTGTACATTTAGTCTATCTTAATCACAAAACAACGTATCGTCATCTTCAACCACTTCCTGTTTCACCTGTTTTAACACTTGATTTAGTGCTTTTAAATCTTGGAGATCACTATCACTGTCACTTTCCACCACAAGCTCACCCTTTTGGAAATTAAAAGTGCTGTGGCCAAATTCCGCCTCTTCTACAACTTCCTGTTTAATTTTAGGCACATTAACAACTTCAAATTTGGGCATTTTTAATTTTTGGGTATTTTCTTTTAGGCCACTTTTTGTTCTTTTTCTTGTTTTCTTCGTATTAACAACTTCAAAATCAACGTGTTTTAATCTGTCTAATAAGCTCAAGTTGTCCATATCTTCAGAAAACTCAGGTTTTTCGTCGTAGTTTTGACTTTTTTTACTTCTAGGAGATCTTCTTAGGTGTTGTTGAGTGTTTCCTAGTTCATTTTCTGCATGAATTTTATAAGAATCTTCCATATTTCCTGTTTTTTTAAAACTTTTCTTTTCCGGTGTTTTAGTAGTTGGACTAAGATTAACATTTGGATTATTTTTTAACAATTCAATTGCATTTTTGACGCTTTCCCTGGTATTTTCCTTCAGATCATTTTCTTTCGGTTGAGTTGCCCTCACGACAGTTTGTGCTAGCTGTTCCCCATCATCTATACTTTCATTTTGATTGACTTTAGCATTTACCACTCTAAGATCTTTGTGGTTGAGAGACAAAATAATCTTTGGTTTTAAGTTATTGTTCGTAGGATTATTGACTTGTTTTTCCACGTTGCCAGAGCCAGCTATAAAACCAACTAAAGTTTGTTGTTGCACACTGCTAGAAGAATGTTCACAATTTGGATTGTTGGTTGGCAGATCATCTATGACAAGTGTTTCTTTTATCTCGCTTTGATTTTCTGTCGATTTTCTTCTGCTAATCGGCCGCTTGTAATAGATCATTCCCCTCCTTCCTCTACCTTTAGCAAAGAACGGTAGCTTTTCAGAAACCTTGTCGGGGCTAGGTGATGCTTCGGATATTTTTTTCTCTAATTTTCTATTTGTGTAGGTTCTACTATTGCCGATTTGAAAATGTGTATTATTAGCAGTTGAAGCGGAGCTTTGTCTCCACATATCGTCACTTTCGTATATCTTCATTTTATTTTTCCTATTTTTGTTTTTACTGTCTAAATCCATGAGTTCATTTTGGATTTTTAATTTTAGCCTTTCGACCATACTTAGTTTTGAAAGGTCTACCGGCGCTGCTTTCGTTAGTGTGTCTGCCAAATTTTGTGCGGGTTCTATTTGCGGATTATTACTTGTACCACTAGTGCTGGGTTGAGGTACATTTTCCATGAAACCATCATCTGTATCTGGCTCAGATTTGATCCATACCATGTGCCCAATAGGGGTTCTTTCTTCAGTAACAAGATTTTTTGGTTGTTGAGCTATAACTTCATTTAAAATAATTGGTTTCTCGTCTATTTCTTGCTTAGTTTCTTTTAATGTGACTGGTTTTTCCAAGATAGTTTTTTTCGTAGCAGTTATTTTTGGTCGACTTTTTTCATCATCATCATCATCATCGTCGATAACGGAATGTTTGTTGTCTACACTTTTATTTTTATTCCGCTTACTGTAAGTTTTTGTCGGTGCTGGCCCCTCGGGTTTTTTATTTGTTTTAAACAATTCTTTTCTAGGATTAAGTTTTAACAGACTCACTAGCGCTGGATATTTAAATAAAGACGCGAATCGCTTAAAGAATACTTCTCTTTCTTTGTTCAAAGCAGATTGGGTTTCTTCATCTAGATTTGTTAGATATTTGTTCATGCACCATTCGACTTTTTTCGTGTCTTTTTCTTCTGCAAATTTTTTCAAATTATCGACGGCATTTACTAACGTGTAGTTACTGGTTTTCGACAGGTCTTCAGAAGAAAGGTTTGAAAAAATAATTTTTTCCATGGCTTTGAGATTTTCTAGGTTAGGCGGGACAATTTCACCAAGATCTGGAATAAACATAGAGTATAATTAATTAGTTTTGGTTTTGAAAAATTTTGAGCTGATGGTGATTTTGTCAAAAATCAAAAAAAAAATTAATAATCTGCGTAACAGATCACATGAAACTGATGTTCCCTCTTTTTTATAAAGTTATTGACTTACTTTATAAAGTTATTAGTGAAGCTTAAAAACAGTACTTTTTACAACTAGTGGTTAAAATAGTACTTTTTTTAGGAACTTTAGTTTATAATTAAAAACGCGCGTAAAAAAAAAGTTTAGCCGCATTGTAGTAAGCGCTTTTTTAATGCCTTAATTAATTAATTACAATTAAAGAAAACAGGAAATCATATAAAAAACTGGGTCACGGCTCGTTTTTTTTGGAAGCACGTATTTTGAATTTTTATATTTCAAACGCTTTTTTCGAATATCTTTTATTTAGAGGACTTTTTCGAAATTATTTATTTTGAAATACTAGTCTTTACGAATAGCGGCAAAAATAGTGGTTTTTTTTTCTTTAAAGCGTTGACTTAAATAACGAGGGCAGCAATTGATTTAAAAACAAGACAAAAGCACAGTTTAGCCGTGACTGGTAAAAACTATTTCTTTATACCTTTTACCACTTTTATACTATAAATCAAGGGCGGCTGTGGGTGAAAACAATGGTTTTAATTGTAAACTTTTCGGTAAACTTACATTGTCGGCCACATGTTATTAGACTTTTTTTTATTCAAATTTGGGTAAAAAAAGAATGGGATTTTTTTTTTTGCCCGTGATTTTCCTAACAAGTCCGGAAAATCAGTTTTTCCGAACGCAACTGCCGTTGACGAAACGACGCGAAGCGGAGTGGAGTTCTGTCAAGCAGTTAAGTGCGGCAAAAATGTTTTTTCACGTGTTAGGAACAATTGTTATTCCTTCAGCGTAAGGAATATACATTAAAACATTTTATTCAAGTTTTATCTACATTTACTTAATATTTATATTATACGCTTAAACAACTGGTTAGTTACACCGGTCACACCATATAGCAACCAAGTATTTTCATAGACAATATGATGAATAGAGCTTTTAAAATTAAAGGTTTTTTAAATGGTTTTCCATGGTTTTCACACAGCATTGTGCGAGAAAATCGATTCTCCGCACTAAGAACAGTGCGAAAAATGTGATTTTCCGCACGCTCGTAGAAATTTTTTTGCATCTTTAACCACAGACAGTTACCAAAATCGTATTTTTGATGAAAACATATTCATTCTTTTTTACGGCAAACTTAGCAAGAATGCATGACATTTGGTGGGTTATTAAGAAACACCTTGAGATTTGACCCGAGTAGACCATGTTTTAAGTCGCTTATCGATCTTTAATGAACTTAAAAATGCAATTTTGAATTATTTTTGATAAGAACTAACTTTTTGCACATCATTATAGTCAATTTTATTTATATATTTTGGGGATGAGGTTTTCAAAATTTTTTAAGTTCCTCTGACCTTCGATGATCTTAAAAATTTTTTTATGAATTCATTACTTTTTTATAATGATTCAAAAAAAATATTTTTCAAGTCCTATACTTCCTTAAAATCACTTGTCAAAGTTAAAAACAACGTGATTTCGATACAGATTCATATAAAAATGTATGAAACTGTTTGTAATATCTGTAATGTCGTGATTATAGTCGATTCTGTATATTTTGGTTAATAGAAATTAAAGTCGCTATATGACTGTCGATGACCTTAAAATAATTTTTAATAAGAAAAATTTTTACAAAGTTTAAGTGCTGTGCCCTTCGATGCAATGGATATTTTAAAAATCTTTTTTTGATTTTTCTTAATTTTATCAAAAATGAATTACTAAGGTTCCAAAACACCTTAATCGACGAAAAAAAAAGTTTTTTGTCAGTCTGTTGTCTGTCTCTATACACGATAACTCAAGAACGCCTTAATCGATTTTAAAGAAATTTCGTACGAAAATCCTCTTGGCTGACCATGAACTGATTAACTTTTGGGTAGGGTGGTGGGGGTTGACGGGAGGAAAATGGGGATAAAATATTTTTATAAAGTCCAAATTCGTGGGAGCTTTAGTTTCTGAGTTATTTGAAAAACGTAAACGTTTTAGAAGTAAAGCAGCTATTGATATGCGGTTTTTCAGATTTTGGTTTTCGTAAATATTACCCAAAAATTTTGTTATAAGGTTCAAATCTTTCAAAGCTACAGTTTGGAGATATTTTAATTTTCTTTCATCATAAAATAATTGATTTTATGGTCGACTATCCGTGCTTTCTAGCATCAATTTTTTAAATTTAAACTGTATTTTTAAGGTCATCAAATTTGACTTGAAATATTTTTTTTAATTCTTCGTACCCATAAAATCGACTATAATCAGAATCTATAGATAAATATTGTAAAAGTTTTAATACATTTTTAATTGAGTTTATTACAGAAATTACGTTTTTTTTTTAACTTGGACAGCAGAATCTTGACATTTTTGTAGTAGGCACCCCCTTCGAGGGGTAAACTTTACCCCTATATTTTTAATAGGGAAAGTGGGTCGGGTGATACCTTGTTTTGCAGAAAGAAATCTCTTATCGTTAATAGTACATTTTATTATTTTATTTTTTCTTTTAGTTTGAAAGTGAATATCTCAAAAATGAATCAATAGATTTTTAAAACTTTACATGGTCGTAAAGCCATTTAAGAGACCTTCAAAACAAGGTATCGCTTGACCCATTTTCTTGTTTAAAAATTTCAAAAAGTGTTTAATGATATTTCCAAAATCAAATTCTAAATACGTGGAAATGCCTCTATTTCGTTTTCGTGGGAACAATACACTGTTTATCAAATAGACTACAAACATGACTGCTATAAAAATCTATTATAAAAAAATTAATGAATTGCGTTTTTCGATCATTGAACGTCATAGTTATAAAAACATTTTTTTAAAATCCTTATGCCCAAAATAAATGAAATCGACTATAATTTTATTTTATTTACAACCACTCAACAGAAAACCCAATTACAGAGTGCGGAGCTTAAGATTATTAAAAAAATGATCTACACTAAAATAAAAAAACATATGTAAATAAATAAAAAGAATAACCTAAGAAAATTAATATACACTTCCGGACACATAAAATGCGTACAGAAGAAGTTAGCTGCAGGTGTGTTGAATTTAAGTTTTGCTAATTGCGTTGCTTATTGTAACTGACTTTGACGTTTTCGAATTACAGGTTAGATCTTTTGACATTGTAAATACAAACATAAGGAGACTGGCCACACTACTAAAAAACTAATATACTAATGAATAAAACATTTTTTTTTAATTATTCAACATTTTATTATAAAAAATTATGGACAAAATAAGACCACAATTGTGCGAATAAGAAAAAAGTATCCAGAAGAAGGAACTGTTTGGCGAAACGAAAGCAACTTAATCATAGTCAGCGCACCTCTGCAGGATCAGTAAATTTGAGTAATCTAAGTCTTTGCAGACAACCAAAAATGTTCAAAATCAAAAAGAACACTACGTAAATTAAAAAAAAAAAACAAGAAAACGTTTCTTCAGTAGCGTGTCATTGCCCCATAAGCCTCGATGATAATGTTTGCCAGTCTTTGTGGCATGGAATCTGTTAAATTTTGAAATAAATTTGGATATGAAACAATGACTTCGTTGTACCTACCCTATGACTATGAGCTCCATTAAGTGGTTAGAATTTCTGGGAACAATATTCATTCCTGTTGCCCCACACATTTTCCATGGGATTGGCGTCAGGAGTTTTTGCCGGTCATGGCAAAACCTCGATGTTGTTTTGCTGGAACCACTATTTAGAAATGCGTGCGGTATGGATAGGACAGTTATCCTGTTGATACACAAAACCTTCTGGATGAAGAGTGGTTGCTTATGGCATTATAATATTTCTCATCATATCAACATAAACCTCATCCGTAAATCTTTCATGGATTCTAAAAAGAGCCCCATGGCCTCTCGCCGATATCCAACTTCACACATTCACGGAAAACCTTCCAGCCCGATCTTCGTTCCCAGCAATGTATTTTTAGAGATAGCGTGTTCGTGGCGGGTGATACATCAAAATTTGTTTGCTGTCATTGTGGGACTGAAAGATTTTTTCATACGTGAAGACCACTGGTTGCCAAAATTCTTCTTGTAGTGAATAGTTTAGTGCAAAAATTAACCTGGCTTGCTTCTTTTCCTCCCTAAGTAAGATTTTCTTGGCAGCAACGCGACATCTAAGTTTAGAACGGCTTATCCATCTGCGAGTCCTTCTTATGGATCCAGGAAAATGTGCCTCAATTTTCGCCTTAGGGGCGATCGCAAATGGGTGGTCTTCAAGAAATTCGATCAGTTTCTGATCATGTTGAGGTGTACTGACTTGGGTCAAGCCAGTGCCTCACCTTCGTCGAACAGTTCCTTCTTCTTGATACTTTCTTCTTATTCTGAAAATTGTAGCCTTGTTTCTTCCATAATCGGCCGCTACTCTTCGAACCGACCAACTACCGTCTAATTTTGCCAAAATTCGAATTCGTTTAGTTGTGGCAATTTTAAATATAAGCGTATGACAACAAAAAAATCTGACAGTGACATTTTTTGTCAATTTGAAATACCTAAATGTTACTGAGTTGCGACGCCCATAATACGCTACATAAAATCGGCGTACGCATTTTATGTGGCCGGAAGTGTACGTTACAAGGCTTGGAAATTCTGTTTGAATTATACCCAAGTAGCATTTGGACGTCAAACTACGTCCTCTACTCGTTGGCTTGAAAACCCTGAGGCTGGCAAGCGGACTACAAATTTCAGTCCATTTCAGTCAAATTCGAGTCGGCTCGACGTCGATAGTTGTACTTCAATGGTATAGTAGTTTACCTATGACGACGTGATAATACGTCCGCCAGCTTACGTAATTTTATATTATTTAATTGTTTACCTAATATGGTACTTGTTTAGTAAATTTTAGATGAAATATATATATAATTATAACTTACAAAAACTAAATGGACACCTTTTTATTTCATTAACAATAAAAGTTATGTTATTAAAAAGGGCACTTTACCGAGTAATCTAGAGCGAAATATTTCTGCGAGAGCCACTTTACTGACAAAGTTGGTTAAAATGGAGCGAAAAATATCTCCCCCTTCTTCCAAATTCGCACAAAGTAGCAAAAAGAAAAAATATCTAAAAAAATATATTTTTTTAAAAGCACTATTTCGGTTGTAATTAATACTAAAATCACTCAAGAATAATACTAAACGCATCTTCAAGGCCAGTCTCTTTTATTGTTTTTTTTTCAAGAAAAACAAGAAAAGAAGTGTTGTCAATAATGGCTGCACGAGCTTGTAACTCCAAAATGGCCGAATTTGGGCTGGTATAGTACTTTTACCAATTTATCACCTATTTGGACAAGGTCACCGATTTGCAGCCCTAATTTTATCCAAATCTAACTAGCCAACGTTAAACTACGTAATATATGCAAACATTCGGAATCCGCCTCCATTCTTCGTTGGCCATGTAACCAAAACTGACTTAAAAGAAGAATGACAGTTCAGCTGATCATAACCTAGAAAAATATTTTCAGTTTTTCCCTGTTTCTTCCTTAAAAACATGGATTATTTTAAAATTGTATTTATTAAAGCACTGAATGAGCTCGAACCTGTCTCGCAGATGTGGGAGAAGGATAACAATTATTGGTTCCCCATAAAAAAAAAAGCGACATTAATATCAGTGTGACCCCACTAATGCTCCAGATAAAGTGGACTGGAAGAAATATAAGTGCGAGCTGAAGGTTCATCAGATTTTTGGTTGGAAGCAAGCTAACAAATTATGCAATTTGATGTTGCATATGCAAAATTGTAGGTTAAGTATCCTTCGTTTTCTTCGTTCCTTTTTTGGTAGGTATCCAAATAAGGGCCCTGAAATGCGACGTCGATTAAGGTAACAAGGCCGTCGATGTTTCGTGGTCGATTTAGGTATAGGCGTTACAACAGTCGGCTTTAAAACGTAAATTGACGTGAATCCGTCTGGGCAAATATTTGTACAAATTACGTTGCCTATTTTGGCGTCGTTTAAGGTTTGCATATGCGTACCTGACTAAGTAAACGTCGGATTTTATTACAAAAGACGTTTGTCGTTTGACTTAAAGGATTTTCGATTTAAGAATTGGTCCTGGTTCTGGTTGACATTATTTTGACATAAATTTTGACAGCGGTTCTAAAATAATGACGTCATTTAAAATATTATTAAGATATCTTTGATTTTACTCAAAAACAGATCATCTATAATTTTGCAAAATTTTAGGGGTTATGTTTAGAACCAAAGGACCGAACCAACCTCCCAGGCTGGTTCTAAAATTTCATAACCGGGTTGCAACTGTGACGTCATTGTTTTAAAACGAAAGGATCGGTTGCGGTTCTGGTTCAACCAGAACCAGGACCAATTGTAAAACGAAAATCCTTTTACTAGTAGACATCTTTATTTTGTACCTAATACGACGTCACTTTATGACAGATTAGGTTGGAAAACGGATAAATGCTACTTGGGTAAAAAGTCATGGGGTTTCTTGACTCAATTCTTGGAACAAGAAAATTTATTTTTTGCAGCAGTACCAGAGGGTCGATTTTAAAATGAAGTAGTTTATAAACAAACTGGAGCTTTACCGATTTACGTCGCTCAGCAATAACATTAGATTATGTATTCAATTTTCTTGGTACACACCATCAGACTTATAGGCAAGGTATTTTAAAAATTTAGATAGAGGATTATTCCAGTTTGGATCAAACATATGCAAGGTATAAAAGTTTTATGCTTTCTATGTCAGTGCAGTATTGAGAGTTTCTGATAAGACTCAACATTTGGTAATTTTTTTTCACTATTTCACAGATGTTATGCAAAAAAGAAGTTAGCTCTTATCAAAAATTACGTTATTTTACCTTAAATTGCATATTTTAAGGTCATTGAAGGTCAACGCGATTCGAAACATTTTTTATAAAATTTCTCATATCAGAAATATATCGACTTTAATCATGACCCAATAACCATATGAAAGTATACATTTTTGGTCGCCATTTTAAAACATGGAACTAAGGAACTTTTTTTTGGTTTACTTTTGACGCAACAATCGTACAAAATTTCATGCTTGTAAAATAAGCTAGAAAAATATTTTTGAGCTTTTTCATAAAATTCTCACCGTGGGAAACTGAATATAAGTAGACCTAGAATCGGACATTTTAAGGCTGGTTCATGGTTAAATTCCCTTTCCTTTACTGTAACTTTTGTCGCTAAGGTTGACACTAACGACAGGTGCACTCTCAATTTTGGCCTTTTGTTTACAAAATTTGGCATTCCTTTTGTCCTACAAATGTGGAAACTCTACTGCTTCAAATAATTAAATAAAAACAATCAATTTTGAGGTTAAAAAAAACATCAACAAATATTCTTCTGCCCGCACTTGGGCAACGCGATTTTTTCGCTTCTTTTTCTGTAAAAGTTAAATATTAGGTCAAGGTCATTCCTTAAGGCTTAAGGACAAAGATACGGAAAAAATACATGAGATTTAATAATTGCTAAAGGAAAAAGTTACAGCAAAAGTTACGGAAAAGGAAAAATAATTTAACCATGAGCCTTTAGTGCTTTCTTGGTCCGCAAGTTCGTGTTACCATCGGTCGGTACAGACGCCGTAAACGTGGCCTTGATGAAAAAGCTTACGCAAGACAGAATGAAACGCATATACCTATCAGCTTAAATATACGCCCTTTCAATACTTTTAGCATGCACGAAGTTGTAAACAAGATGTCTCTCTACTTTCTCTCTTATTTACCTCCCTTTCTCTCTCTATTATCTCGTTTGGCTTAGTAACTGTTCTGCACATGCGCGGCGGCAGCGTGGTCGGCTAAGACTCGAAGCCACAGGTCGTTGTTTTATAGAAAGAATTCGGTAATTGTCATGTATTTATTGAGTTTTCTCAAAAATCCTGGATTTTTGTATTTTTAACTGCACAGATTTTCACGAAGTTTTCCGAAACAAAAAAGCTACCAACCTGTGGACCTTTTCCACTCGATACCTCCGATGGTATCGATACTCTCTTTCGTCGTATGATTCCATAAACTTAACATATCTTTTCTACGCAGCGGCATCTTTTACCTTACTTTTTACTAAGTTTTAACAGTGAAAAGTACTCGCAGCACAAATGTAAACACGATTAATTGAAGACGTGTGACGTAGCCCGCTAAGCCGGCCGTAACTGATCGGAACCCCTCGGATCGATAAATTTTCGCGCATGCGCAAAATACTACTAGACTTATAACTATGAGATACTATAATGGGCCAAGGATCGCAAAATGTGTAACAATAATAACTTTGAAAAAACAAAAAAAAATGTAAAAATGTAAAAATAAGGGTTGGCACTGGGCAAGTCCAAAGGTGAAGAAAAATCTACTACAGAAGAGTTTTGGGCTCTGCGTTTTTTGCAGGCTAACTTTATTAGGAGTTATTATCGCTACAGCTTTCTTTCTTAAGGGTATTAAAACCAAAGAAATTAAAATAAAATAGAAACAGCATAAAAATCCTAAGGCAAATCACACATGATCCGGGGGATTACGCGGACAAGCATCTGAGTTTTCTCATGGTTTCCATAATTTTCCTGTATTATATTTTCTATAATTTGCATTGCATATATTGCATTCATCGATATACCAAAGTAGGTCGATGATTGCATTGTTCTAATAAAGTAGTTGTGGTAGGTATCGAATTAGTTTAGTTTATTTTTGGATATAATGTTTTGATTTATCTTCTAGAAATAATTATTGAAATTAAGGCATTTTATGCGACAATCTGACAACCAGAGCAACAAATTTAATAACATGTTTGCTTTCGTCGTCGTGCAGGTTGCCATTTAAGGTCAGACGGGATTTTTGTTAAGAATTTTTTTGCTATTTGTATAGAAATACTAAGAAAAATACATAAAAAAATTATTTTTTTTGTACTTTTTAGGGACCAAAAAAAACCCATTTTAGTTTTGTAATGTATAAAAAAAATGGGTATTACCTTAGAATATGCTTCTTTTTAATAATCCTACTAATGCACCTGCTTCTTACACGGAAATATGAGAAAGTACGCTGCGGGATACGCGGCATTACGGATAACTTAATTACGCACAGCACGAACACGATAATTATTACACGAGGACGTTTATTAACACGTATGACATGCAATATGGAGGGCCTTGAGGGAACTGTCGAAATCTAATAAGAGAGCGCGGCATGTTCCTGTCGGTTTTTGGCATTTGGGAGTTGCGCGCGTTATTTGTATTTAAAAATATAAAATATTCGCGCCAATCATCACAACAACATCAACAACAAAAATTTTAGGAAATAAAATAAAATGTCATGGAGTAAAATAAAATAAGATACAGTAAAGAAATAGCAATGAAATCGATTAAAAACGACATGTCATTTGTCATTTTTGGTAAAAGTTTCTATAAAAACATTCGCTCCGCTCAGGCTACACATTTTTTGCCACTTTATTCCCTTGGTAAATAATGTACTACTTTTACTACCATATTTCCCTTAAGTTTAACATTTGTTGTGGTTAAGAATAATTTATGTGACAGTTTTTGGATTTCTTATAATTTAGCTTTTTGAATTTCTGTTACCATTTTATTTTCAATAATACCCATGCACAACAGCTTTTAAAAAATATATATTTTTTTAAATAATTATTAATCTGTACGCCACTGGAATTACTGCCAGTTTTAAATATTGCTTTAGAACGCGAGTCTACAATGTTGCCATTTAAATTACACCGCAATTTCCTTAGATTTGGTGACTGATTTCGAAAAATTGCCTTTAGTATATGGAGTGCATTTTCTAGTTTATTTTAATTTCTTTGATTAAAACACAGAAAATGTTTTCTCTTAAAATCAAAAATTTTACAAAAAAAAGGCACCAGTTTAAAATCGAGGGTTTTTTTGTAACCCAGGAATAACCAGTTATTGATAAATCGGGGCTTAGTCTCTAATAATAAATAGTACATACCTGGGGCTACTCGGTGGGGCAGAACAAACTGGTTTTGAACGCGTAGTCCTAGTTTGGAGGTTAGGATATCCAACATATTTTTGTCAAGTTGGTCTAAGCGACTGTCTTCGGAATAGTTCAAAGGGATTTCTAACGTAGCTTGAAAGGTGTTTAAGAGAACTTGCACCATTTTCGCGACGGATTCGTCTTTTGGATCGGATACATTTTTTTTCGAATCTGCGACGAAGAATTCTGTGAACCAAAGAATACACAGTTTATACAATTAATTGTTCTTCCAACAAAAAAGAAATGAAAATATTAGGTTACAGTTTTGAACTATTTATTTTTCTAATTTCGAACTAATGATTTCGTGGTTTTAAAAAACATTTTGTGAAAATGGCTCATAATTTTCTTCCAATATAGCCGCGGGAAAACATAAAAAGGGTCACTTTTTTTACACGCCCCTCTATCTTACCTGTCAATAAATTGTCAATGGCAGATTCCGTTTCTTGGTCGCTGCCAAAAAGTTCTTCTACCGGGGTCTCTACTTCCCCTGCCTCCTCTTTGATCACTTGTTCGACTTCTTGTAAAGTTGGGATCTCGCTATCTTTGTATCGTTCAGCTATAGTTCTATATGACATCAATTAAATTAAAAATGGATAGTTAAGTTAGCTTTAGCCCAAAAAACGGGAATTTTTTGATTCTCCATTAGTGAAAAGTTTTTATCCGATTTTAAGTATACAGGGTGTTTCACAACTTATGTCAAAAACTTTTAGAACGTATTAAGTAATACAATCTTTAATTTTAAAATAAAATGCAACCTCAAAAATGTTTCAATCACAGAACATTTCTCCAAGACATGACTGTACCACTAAAGGCACGCAAATGATTCTTTGAAGTATGATACATATAGTGTTAAAATTCCCTAATCGCTGAATATTCACATAACTAAATAAATAAGCTTTTGCGGCGGTTTGTTGTGCTTCGTTATAAATGAAAACAATATCCAAACCCATTTTATCACTCAAGGATTCTCTATGCCTCTTTCCCAAAGCAATAAATCTTCGATAGCATAACGCATGGTATTCTTGAATCTGGTTAGGAATTGATGACAAAACTACTTTATTATATGATAGACTTTTATCCTGACAAATTTTAAGGACCGACTGACATATGACTGACAAATAGCACATTTATCCACAAACTTTTTTTGACATGACATAAATGGCGCGGCCAGGAATATCTAAAATGACTTGAAACTGATAATCAATCAAGTAGGATGTGGAAGTCTTAAAAAGTATGAAGTTTTCCATAAATTAAGCTATTTATCTATGACATTAACACATTGAATGGACCTTTCGCCAATATTTTCCTAGTGTCAGGGGAGGCTTAGAATATTTAAAATATTATATTTTAATTAATTGCTGACAGCACCTGCCTCAGTCCCGATAAGAAAAGGTCTAACTGTATTTTTTTTTATAAATGAAATTACACAAACTACAATATGGTTAAGTTTCAACTTTTTTAAATCAGTGGCATTAAATTTGATTTGGGATTAGCAGAGCATCAAAAGTGAATTTTTAGCCTTTCCAAAACAGCTTGAGGACACCGATTGTTATTTTAACACTTTTTCCAACGCCCCACCGCAATAGGGCAGATTTTCTTATCTTGATGACATCTATATTTTGAAAAGGTAAAGGAAGCAAAATTTACAATTATTCACCAAAAACATATAGGCAAAAATATTAATTTAAAATCTTATTGCTACGCCTATATTCAATTTAAGACCCGATAAACGCAAAATCTATTGTTTTCAAGCGGTGGATGGTAGCTAGAAGGTAAGAACTGTTAACATTAAATTAATGGATTTTATTTAACACACGCAAAATAAGGAAAAGCGATCAACATGCGGGTCTAAACTTGGCCAAACTCATTGGCTAACGCCATCTTGGATATTCCTAAAATAATTTTTTTTGATATTGAGCCTTCAATCACATTATTTTAGTTTTCCAAAAGTCTTTCAAGCATTAAAATCCAATGATAAATAAAAAAGTTACAAAATATTTATCAATATGGTTTCTTTTAGTTACCATATTTTAATGTAATTACACAAACTATCATATGGCTGAGTTTCAAAACAGTTTTTTGACATGTTTGGAGCGATGCTGACGTCACGCGTTCTAGTGTTATCGTGTCTGATTGTTTGTTTTGCGTTTGGTAGTGCATCAGCTCTCCCAAAATTTATTTTCAGCCTTTCCAAAACAGTTTGAGGATACCCATTATTTTAACACCTTCGCTAACGTCCCACCGGCGGGTGTCTCCATACCCAGCGTGCTCACTCTACAGTTCTTTTATACGGACAAAGTATAGTCCATCCTGAAAATATCAGCCTTTCCAAAACTCTTGCACGTTTTTTTTTGCGAGTTCTTGGACCATTAGGAATAATATCGTTCATTTTTATACATAAGTTGTGAAACACCCTGTATATGTGCATGACCAACATCCGGAAAGATCCTTTTTTGCAAACCATCTAGTTACATAAAATTTGACTTTTTCCTCTTTTTATTATAAAGATATAGAGGGTGTTCCAAATTCAATGCTCACCATGGGGATCTCCTAAACGGTAGGTGATACGAAAAGGTTTAAATTAGGACAAAGTTGCGCAATTTTATGCTTTGCGTAAAACTAACAAAATCCGGTTAGTTGCGAAAAACCCGAAATTTTTTTTTGTCTGCGCATTTATTCTTATATATATATATATATATATATAACTAATGACAGGTCCATTTTTGAGATTTGAAATTTCAGTGTGACAGGAGCACGGTCAAGTTCATTTTTTCTTATGGACACGTCCTTTTTTATCCTGACATTTGGTTAACAGATAATATTTTGCAACCCTTTGACAAGTCAGCTGACGTTTTGGTTTAGTTGAACATCATCAGTCCAAATGTAATTTTTGCTTTTATCTTACTCAAGATATATAATTCTGGTACTCTTCTAGATGGAGCATCATTTGGACTGATAATACAATATCTGTCATCCTCCATGAACCAAACGGCGCGGCGGCAGAAAAAAAGCACGTCTCCAAAAGACAAAATTAACTTGACAGTGCTCCTGTTACCCTGAAATTTTGCAGTCAAAAACGGAAAAAGTGCCTAGTTTTAAGCGCCTTTTAATAGCTTTAAGATTAAAGGCGCACCCGGAACTACCTGAATTTTGTAAACTCTTTTTTAGTTTTGAAGAAAGCATCAAATTGCGTAACTTTGCCCCAATTTAAATCTTCGTATCTCCTAAAATCCATCAAATAGAGTTCTATGTAGATACAGAAATAATACCTGATATATACTTAGATGGTACCCGTTTCACCCCCCTCGATGGCTGTAAAATTGGTTCAATAATACAGTCACCTTCGCAATCGTTGAATTTAAAACCTCATACAACATATTTTTAAGGATTAACACCATACTTCCAAAAATACTCTTAGAGACTCTTAACTATTTCAACCCCCCTGTTTAAATTGGTCAAAAATCGCAAAACACCTATCGATCAGCTTTCTAAAAGAAACGTAAATACGAATTTTCAACTCTTTATTGCTTTGGAACCCCAAGTAATTGTGAGTTATTTCTTCCCCCTTCGTGTTTTCTTTTTATTAGTAAAGTCTACCCAAGTAACAATTTGTAGACGTAACGATATTAATTAAATTAAATATATTAACGCTTATTTAAAAGAAAACGTTACCAAAACATTGTAGTTTAACTCCAGGGCAAAATTATCGTTTAGGCTTCTATAACTATTCCGTTAAGAAAGGTCATCCCGAAAATAACCAGTTTCTCCAGCAAATACAACGTTAATATTGGTTAAGTTTTTAGTAATCGGCATCGCAACCAGTAGGTCATACAATTGTTACTTGGGCAATTTTCTATTGCTTTTCGTTTTTGAGATAAAGAAAATCCATTTAAAATTTCAAGCCCTATTTTTTCCCCCTATTTTCTCGATTTTAGGGCAAAATTGATGATCTCGGGCAAAATTTGTAGCGTTAAAAGCCTACCTTATAAACTCAAACTTGTCATCCCTGCCGGTGTCCTTCATGTTATGCAGCACCCTCCTGGGAGCGTTGTGTACAGTTTCTCCCGGGTATTCCCGGAAATACATCTGCAACGATTTGTACCTTTGCCTCACCTGGGCCCCATAACGATTCATAGTTTTGATTAGGGGGGTCCAATTAGATTCACCGAACTCTTTTACGTGTTTCATTATTTTTTCGTCCTCTTCTATGGAAAACGCGCCTAAAAATTACCGATATTTTAAAAACCAGCCTCCTCTGAGTTCGATGTTCCTTAAGGTATTATAATATTTCATGTATAAAATAATAAAATGTAATGTTTTCATTTAAACGAACTACAAAGTATGGAATATAAAAATGCTTCTGAATGTGCCCATTTTTATGTGACCTACAGCGTGCAAAAGACCACATTTTGGATGCGCAATAACCACGCAAACCTGACAAAGATGGCACGAGCGCCCGAGCCACGTGCTTTGTTCACCCTCACGGCGTTTGCCAGCCCTCTGTCTCGCACCTTTACAGAACAGCACCTATGAGTTGACATGTTCACGCGGTATTCTTCGGTCAGACACACCGCTTGCGTAAAGAGATTGGAGATTTGGTATAATTGTGTACCTTTTTTAACTGGCCTTTTCAGATTCGACGTGTACCTCGCTTTTAATTGAATCATAGATCTGTCGGGAAAATAGGGTTCGCACTTCGCGAATTTGTGCCCGAACTTGTCCACCAAAACCATGAGCAAGACGTCCTCAGCTTCTGAAAATTTCCTTTGCGTACCGCTTACTTTACATTTTAAACTAAAAAAAAAAATATTGGCACTGAGTTTCTTTACCTAATATTAATATACTTACAGTTCAAGTGTCCTTAAAAAGCATCTTAGATGACGCAAGTAGGATTTATAAAAAAACTCACAACACGAATGCTCTTGTGTCATCAATTAGCCGTCCTTGATTTATAGCATAAAAATACTTAGTTGTCAGTAGATGTTTTGTTCGAGTTTTTTGTTATTTTTTTCATATTTTTTACGGTTTGGTGATAACGGTATAAAAGATAGTGTTTACAACTCAAGCCTAATATCGCTCGATATTTAAACCAACGACTGTAAAAAAATACCGCTAGTAGTAAAAACTACTATTTTGCGTTTTTTACCCTTAAGTTAAGGCAAAATTATCGAAAAAATGTTAACACTGACTAAACAAAAAATAAATGTTGCCTAGAAAAAACCAAGTAACCAAATATCAAGTATCAATTAAGTACTTTTTACTTAAAAACTTTTTATCTGGTATTATTTTTTAAAAAAAACATTAACTAAATCTGAATCCGATCAAATTAAACTAGTTTTTTAAAATGGAAAGAAAGTATCAAACAGTATAAAAAATCAAGAAGCTTGGGAAGCAAAATTTTGTATGGGTTCAAGAATTAGGCCCCTGCTTACGCCCTTTTGACACACAACATTGACATTAAATTTGAACAAGATTTTGTTGTAATTCTTAATATGTCAAAAACAAAATACAGGTTGGGATAAAGGTGACGGATGGTTTGCTTGTTAAAGACCCGGTAATCAACGCAAAACCTCCACCCGCCAGACTTCTTCCGTATTATTACTATGGGCGACAACTAGGGAGAGTTAGGAGCATCTGTTCCAATTCCGAATTGACTTCCTTTCGTAAAGATAGAAAAAGAAAATAATATCTTTAGTTCCAAGAGGCTTGTCCGTAGGAAAAATGTAACGGTAATAACCTTATCCAACTAAAGCCTGTGCTTGGGAGATTAAATTTAAAAGAAATAAAAGATCCTTAAACTTACTCCACACTATATATACTATCTGTAGAACAACTGATGTCGATCCTTCTCAACAAAATGGTGCGCAAACAAGAAATACTTTTTTTTAGATGTCCAAAATAAAAATACGGGATGGGATAAGCGTCGTAAGCAAGTTCGACCTGTCAGACTTTTTCCATATCATTACTATCTGCTCCAATTTCGCATTGAAATTCCGAATGACTTCCTTTCGTAAAGATAGTAAAAGAGGGTAATATATTTTTTTTGTAAGGTCACCAGTTGTGTTTATCTTCAGTTCTAAGAGGCTTGTCCGTAGAAAAATGCAACGGTTTGTCCGTCTGTTTTGTAGGGTCATACGTTGTTTTTATCTTTAGTTCCACGTGTGTTGGTACAACAACAACAAGAGGCTTGTCCGTAGAAAGAAAGGCGCTATCAACGTTATGTCATCTAACTGAAGTCTGCCCGGGAGTTACAATTAAAAAAATAAATAAAACCTTGTTTATATATCTGCACGATGTTGCATAAAAATTCGTTCTCCTGTCTTAATTTTATAGTAAAAACACAAATTTGCAAAATTTCGTATTATTCTGGGTCTTCCCAAAAGAAAACCAGTAAAATTTAACTTTTTTAAATCCTTTTTTGACACATTGAGATTAAGTTTCGGCTTTAAGGTAGTGACTAATATTTTTTTTAACTTGAATGTGCAAAACAAAATACGGGATGAGATAAGCGTCGCGGGTGGTTTGTTTGTTAATGACCACCCGCCAGTATCATTACTATTAGCGACGACCAAGAAGAGTTAGAGAGAAAGGGAGTTATATCTTTGTTGTGTAGGGTCAACAGTTGATTTTATCTTTAGTTCTACAAAATTGAAACAACAAAAAGGTTTGTCTACAGAAGCAAACGCGTCGATAACAACGTTATCGAACTGAAGCCTCTGCTTGGGAGATAAAATAAGAAAACCTTTTTAAACTTACCCCAAATAAAATATGTCTGTAGAACAACAACTGATGTCGATTCTTTCCAACAAAATGATGCGCGATTTTCGATCACTGTATGCAACTACTTTGTTTAAATTACAAAAAAAAACAAGTCAAAGGAACTTTTTCAAATCCTTGACACAATGAGATTAAATTTGATCTTAAAGAGAATGAGAAATAATTTTTTTACTTGAATGTCAAAAACAAAATAGGGGATAGGATAAACGTCGCAGATGGTTTGCTTATTAAGGGCGCAGTAATCAACGCAAAATCTCCAGCTGTCAGCTTTCTTTTGTTGTAATTACTATGAGCGTCGGCCATGGAGATTCAGAAGGCTCCAGAAGTAAGGAGATTTTTGTTTTGTAGGGTCACCAGTTATTTTTACCTCCAGTTCCACGAGGTTGGTACAACCAAGAGGCTTGTTCATAGAAGAAAAATTGTCGGTAACTACAATATCTATCTGAAGTCTTTGCTCTGGAGATAAAATTTAATAAAAAATAATAAAACCTCCTTAAACTTACCCCAAATTATATCTATATCTGTAGAACAACTGATGTCGATCCTTCTCAACAAAATGGTGCGCGATTTTCGACCACGGTATGTAACTACCTTGTTTATATTTCTGCACGATGTTGTATAAAAATTCGTCCTCCTCAGGGGTAAATTTTTTCTTCAGAGGCCTGGTCAGGTTGGAGAAATAGTGGGTACACGCTAAAATGAATATGTTTTATAATCAAAAATGATTGAAATCATTTATTGGTAGTGATTGTCTGCCTTTCAGAAACTTTTGTACAGACTAATCGTTTATAGTTTTACCAAAGACATTAAACTAACACAGACCCATCAAGTCATTCCACTTGCAATGCTCCACCAGGCAATAGCACGCATGGTATGGTAGATATATGCTGAGGTATTATATTTTTTATTATGTAAATAAATGACTTGGAAATTTAATAAAAGATTAATTTTGTAAATATTATCAAAAAATTGAATACAGAAATTTGCATTTTCTGCACGCCATGAGAAAAAGCATAAAAAATATAGTATTTTCTGAGCACGGCGCGTGCATGAAAAATACTTTTACGCACGCTTTTTTTAAATTAAATTTTAAGTGCAATTGGATTTTTCAGATGCATTTATAAACCTGACTAATACCAAATATAACCTAAGGAAGATGCTTTTTTTATACAAGTACGAAAAATTTTGTACCAAAAGCGTGTGAAAAGTTACTTTTCCGACCTTGACGGCTTGTCCGAAGTTCCGATGCATGTCGTTCGTGCAACTGCCCCCTCTCGTGTGGAAAAGTATTACTTTATTATAAGTGCAAAGGAAAGTACCTGGCCAGGGAGATGTAACAGAGTGCCAAAAGTTATTATATTGGTTAAGTTAATTCTTCTCAACACTTAAGACTTACAAATGTAAAAAATAATATATTGCGTCACGTACGAGTCGTAACGGAAGGGACATTAATTTCACTAAAACTTTAGGCTATAGGCTTTTACCCACCTAGGAGACTTGATCTGCTCGTGCCCAAATCGTCCGCAATCTGATTCCAATTCTGTTGTTTGTAAATGTCGGCCAGTTCAACCAACTTTTTCTGTTCCTCGACACCCCAGCCGGCTTTGTTGACGAGCGGGTCCAGATAGAGGTGCCACATATTTTTGCATTCCAGGTCCGTGTATTTTTGCCTGAAAGGACGCCAGTACAGTTCACTCCAAAATCAATCGCACCAATTTTTTGACACTGACAATGACAGTTCCATTTAAATGTCAGCCGCCATATTGAAGCTGGACCGGAGAATTTGGAATGAACAGGACACTTCATTTCAAATTCAATCGAACCAGTTTTTTGACACTGACAATAAATTTCTGTGTTTAAATTTCAGCCGCCGAAATTGGTCCGGCGAATTTAGAATAAACAGGATGAGTGCAAATATTTGAATGGGTGATAGGGGAGGCCAAAACCAGAAAAAAGTCGTATAACATGGGGTAAAAAGTTCTTTCGTTTCGAAATACAAAGTGGCAAAGTGTACAATTACAAGAAATGGTTTTTTTTTTGACAGGTCACCATGGCAACACACGTATTTTTCGCTTGGGCCAATTAAATCGGAATTTTTTTTCACGTAATCACAGCATTTTTTACTTGTTGGTTTTAATGTCTTTATTTAAACGTGTTTACACTTAGAAAAAACGCAGTTGAACAAAATTCGGTCTTAATTTGTTATAAAATTATATTTTGATACATTTTTAGTATTTTTATACCACCCCCTTTCTGCTTACAGGCAAATTTTTTTTAGTGATTCAAAGTTTACGTAAAATTATACAATATCTTAAAATAGTATTTCCGTATTACTACAGTAGCTAAGTAGAAATCATCTTGATCGAAACTAATTATTTTGTTGCCTCGCCGCGCCACAGAACTTTTGCTATAAAGCTGTCATTGACAGCTTCGGAACTTAAATATTTGTTAGGTTAAGATTTTACTTAGTTACCTTGTCAACTGAAAAGCCAAATCAAATATAAAAAAATTTATGAGATCGTAAAAATTTCCGGAAATAATAGACACTTAAAGTTACCTCAGCGCGCATGCTCAGAATGGATACGTCGTACAACAGCGACTACGTCTCACCTATCTCTACGACCAACCTTGCATTATTCGTACGCATTTTGTTACCTGTCGGTTTTCATAAATGCCTGAGCCACAGTTTCACTTCTTCTATTTTCCATTCTATTGCCCTCTCACTTTTTTCGACAAGGAAGGAAATAGAAGTAAGCTGCATGAAGTACATTGTAAGCACAACTTTTTAACTCTTTTTTTAAGGACGCTTTCATAAACATAAAATCAAAAATAGCTTGCCAACTTTATCAGTGAGATTTATTAAGATCTAAAATAGTACCCCCTACAGGTATAAATATTTACACCTGTGAAGGGTATTAAATTTTAAAACCAAATTTGAAAAAACACTTACCCATACAGAAAAGACACAAAGATATTGATTATTTTGTTTTGTTATTGCTAAAATATACCATATTTTAGGGGAAAATGCCCTAAAACGCCTAAACGAATACGCCATAAATTTGGCATATAATAGCTTCAATATCTGTGCTTGAGGTTATAAAGTTGATGATTTTTTAGACCACATCTGGGGGGGTGGTTTAAATTTATAGCCCCCAGAAAGGATTGTTTTGTGGCAATTGGTAATAAGTTCGTTTATAATTTCCCTAAGTAACCGTTTTACAAGGATTGATATAGCTTATTTAATATCCCAAGTTGTTCATTAACCAATAAAACACCTCCAATTTTGTCCAGAAAAACGCCATATTTTGAACCCGTTTTCAGCACAAAAAATATATTTATGAGGGCACTACGAGGCAAAACAAACATAAGTAAAGGTCACTGATTATGCACGAAAAATCTACCAAACAGAAAAACCCAAAACAACTATATTAATTTATTTACAAACTAAAATTAAAACATTGAGGTTATCTAAAAGCTCAGTCAAGTACTCATTTCAAAGCTGTAGCTTTCATCAGTAGAGGTTAGTGCAAGCCAAGGTACAAGCAGAGTTATAAGAGATCCGAACTCGCGGTTTGAGAGAACGCAGCTAATATTTTGAAACTGACATTTCGACAGTGACAGAAATATAAACAAAACTTGCATTTAACTTTTTTAATACATTTCATAAATAAGAACACCTTTTAAATAAATACAAAATTAATCTACTCCTTATTTTATTATTACCCATCTAAATCGTTGCGTGACAGCAAGTATTAACTGGAAAAATTAATTAACAAGGGTAAGTTTTAATTGTGACATACAACCTCAATTTTAATTTGTTGTTAAGAGTGTGAAATTTTTATTTTTTTTTTCTTATAAATTGAAACTTTCTTCTTACATCCAACAAAAGATTGGGTTAAAATGATTATTCAATATACAAATTTATTAAAATTTTTCTTATAAATCAAACTATGTCCAAAACTCAAGGAGTGTTGGTCTAAAATGTTTAAAACCAAAAATTTCACTTAAACTTAGGACCGTTCTAAAACAGACTAAACCCTTTTAGTAAATTCCACCGTAAGTGTCTAATTTAACCTCTTGTGGCAGTACTAGTGAAAATACTCGACCAAATACTTCTCTTTTCGGTAATAATTAAAAATTTCAAAGTAAATGGGTCCTTTCATTCTGGTATAAAAGAGAGGTTCGCTAAATATGCTAGTATTGTCTAAATGTTAAGGTTTTTTTTTCTAAAAATTACATTAATAAAAATGTCTCTTTTACTCATTGGAGAGGTTTTTTTTTTGACAGCCTGTAACTCCTTATCCTGTCGGTTAAGGAGATATTTTTGTATCGTCATAAATCGAAAAAATAATTTGGCGCTGTTAATTATTGAAATATCTTTTTTTCCTCAATGCTCGAACTTAAAAAAACAAATACCATTTTAATTTCCTACAACCCATTAAAATATTTCCTCCTATATCTTTTACCCGCCTGTATATTTCCCCATTTTTTGGTGTTGTTATGGCCATAATTTTTGACAGCTGCTCATAGTTTAAAACAAACTGAACAAAGTACAGAGTAAATTGTCAAAATGGCCGCCAGAAAAGTCAAAAGCCACTGAAACGGGAGCCGATAAAACATTTTTAATAAGGAGCTGTGCGTAACTCCACTTACCACATTTTTCGGGAATTTTTCCAAGAACTTTGAAAGTGTAAAACTTTAAAAACTGGGTAAGTAAGAAAAAAAATTAAACTTATGGACTTCTAAATTTTTTTTTTTAATTTTAGCCTCATGATTAAATTTAAAGTTCGCTAGTAGGTAGTTTTTTTGTTTTCCGTTATTTATGTGGCATATTACGTACACCTGACACCGGAAATAAAAAATTAGTACCACTAGAGAACGTACCAGTTCTAAGCTTCGTTGGAGGCTTCGTCCATAAAATAAAAAATAAAAATGTTGTCTAAATTTAGTAACCATACCAAGCGCAATTTTACTAGATAAAATTTAAACCAGCCAAAAATTCGGGTATCCTTTCTACTAAATCACATTCGTGATGACAAAAGGAGAGGGCAGATGTCCGAAATCTGTGCTTTGGATGGGTAGACTCTCCGCACATTCGACTCAAACAGGGTGTTCACAGAATATTTCGAAAAAAAATCCCTGACTTTCCATGACCAATTTGCTAAAATTTCCCTGACTACTTTTTTAAAAATCAGCCTACTACAAGTGATCAAACCTCTCGTGTAACAGTTTTTCTTCCCTTTTTGAAGATACTTCGTTACACTCAGATTTATTTGTCTCTTTCAAACAGCGAAACGAAGATAATGATTAAAATGCGCCACAGGCAAAAATGTTATATTCTTCGAAAATGATTTTTTTGACGTTATTTGTAAAATACGTTTGGGATTAGCATTTAGTGTCAATCAAATAAATGAGCCGCAGGTGAATTTTTTTTAGAAAATTTGACTAAAAAATTAATTTTCTATATGTTTTGAACGGTGTTAAGGTGGCAAAAATTAAAATTAAAAAAAAATGAATATTTTGATCTTTTTCACGTTTTGATGAAATACCGGGTGGGCCATAAAAAACCGGACAAAATGTTTTCCAACAAACTGCTCTTTGCAGGGAATTGAGCAAGACTGAGTAAAAATTTTTTTGTCCGCCATCTTAATATCTAAGACGGCGGAAAGAAACAAACTTTACCGTTCAAAGAGGCACGTTTATTATTATGTTACGGAAGATTTTTGGATTTGTTTATGAATTCAAAAAAAAGCTCTATTTCTGCCACGCAGAACAAGGTGCGAATCATTAAATTCGGTTAAGTGGTTCCCAAAAAAAAATTCAATCAGTGTTTTACGGATTACGCGATTGCCGTCTTAATTCTGTCTGCATACATTTGCTCATAAATTCATTATTACCAAACCGATTTTGATGAAATAAAGTGCCATTTTATTGAAATCGGTTGAGTATCAATTTGAGAAGTCAATCGTATAATCTGGAAAACAGTGATGGAAACAAAAATTAATTTTTGGAGAACCACCAAACCGATTTTGATGATTTATACCTCAATGTGCGTGGCGAATGAATAAACGAGCCTCTTTTGATTCTGTCCGCCATCTTGGATTTCAAGGTGGCGACAAATTTCAATAGCAGTGGTTAAAGAACAATCGATTTTCGCCATGAGGCTTTTTATTTCATCAAAATCGGTTTAGTAATAATGAATTTATGAAAAAATGTATGCAGACAAAATTGAGACGGCAATCGCATAATCCGTAAAACACTGATTAAACTTTTATTTTTTTTGAGAACCACTTAACCCATTTTAATGATTCGCACCTCGTTCTGCGTGGCAGAAACAGAGCTTTTTTACGAATTCATAAAAAAATCCAAAAATCTTCCGTAACATAAGAATAAACGTGGCTCTTTGAAGGGTAAAGTTTGTTTCTTTCCGTCATCTTAGATTTTAAGATGGCGGACAAAAAAATATTTTTTAGTTATAACGAAAAACATTTTGTCCGGTTTTTTATGGCCCAACCGGGTAGTAGAAAAAAGTGTGTTTTGTTAACTGCAAAGGGCATTTTTAATACTCAAGAGCATATGAATGGCAATTCCGATACTCTTATGGGGGAATTTTTCTGACCTTCCAGGTTTTTCCAGAATGTGGACACCCTGTCAAAGACTTTTCAAAGATTATACTCTTAAAGTAAAAATCACATTTGACGTAATTTGACTACCTTAAAAATGAAGTAGAAACTTTATCCCAATCCACGAATTTGTTAGAGCCGAACGGAGGCGTTTCTTGATCATCCGATTTCACCAATTCGGCTAAATGTGCGTTGAGTTCTTTCAAATCCGCCAACTTGTCTTTGCAACCTTTCTTTGTGATTTCACCCTGAAAGAATTGTTTTGTGAAAAAAATGCGTAGAAATAAATCCAGTAGCAAATAGAGATTTTTTTCCTTGCAGTGGCAAGTTCGCGAACTTTTTTCTTTCAATAAACCCATTCTTCGATTATCTCCTTTTTTCTGTGTTTTCTTCAAAAACTAAAAAATCAGCTTCGAAAAACTCGTCCTTGCGATCGAGCTTGTGATACTGTTTCAAACGAGGTTTCAAGGTGTGGGGACTATATTGAGACAGGATAGGTACCGTTTCATTTGTAACTTTGCCTCGCCACGTGCCTCAAGAAAGATCGCATAATGGCCGCGATTCTTCACAAACCGTCACCGTTAAACACAAGTTTACACTAACTGATTTTTTGTCAGGACTTGTTTGCTAATATTCCTTAAAATTTAGTTTCTTAATATTAATTTTTTTAATAGTTTTTTTGAAAAACCCTTTTTTTATTTAAAAATGTATTTTATCAAGCTTATTTCTGTGTGTAAACAAACCTTTAAAACTTTTAACATACAAAAACCACGAATAGCCATGGAATATGTCGCTGACATTGTTCAGAAAAGTCACACAAATTCTGTCTTTCCTTTTACATGTTTCTACTTTAAATGAGGCAGTTAGTAAAAATCGTCCAGATATCCAGAATTGTGACGGGTGAGATTTTCTGTCGTTTCTGAAGAATTGTGACCATTGTGTCAAATTGAAAAAGTAAAAAGTCCCTCACTGTATACTTCTTCAATTTTGACAGATACCACAAGTCGCTTTTTATCTTTCCAGTCCAAGCTATAGTTGAAATCGAGGATAAAACAATTGTTTCCCTGAAAGGCACAGATCCTAAATGACCCTAATAACATTGACTTTTGATGAATCTTGTTTCTTTTTTAAATAAAATCTATATGTTTGTGGCGGATTCATAATGCTGAAATGACTTTTTTGGGTTTTTCGCCACTAAGTTAAGGAAATTTCTTAAAAAATAAATAATTCGTACACACTCGCAAATCCTAACTAGAATCAAAGTACTTATCTGACGTTTCGGCAGAAACTCTACCGCGCCGTTATCAAAGAAATTATTCTTTTCAACCTTTCTTCGATTTTCTAAAAATATCTACTTTGACATATAACTGCTTTTCCGCACATGTGTGGGAAAAGTACTTTGCAACACATGTGAGGAAAAGTATGGTAACACTTTTTCACACGTGTGCGGAAAAATTTCTGCACACAGCTGAAATTTAACGTTTTCTAATCCATCATTTCCATATGTGGTCGTAGGAAAAAACCTTTTTGGGAGTGGTCTAAAATTTGCCAAGATTCTTTTTTATACGACTGTCTTGAAAAAGGGGGTTTTGCGCACGGAGAACACGATCTGTTTGCACACGCTTACGACACTTTTGCGCACGCTTACGTCATTTTTGCACACGGGTCTCCCGTCGTTGTGATTTTTGTTGTTGTCACCCACCAATAAAAGTTAGCTGAATTCCATAGCAACCCTCACGGCTCCTTTCTTGTTGATTAGATACTTCCAATAGAATATTATACATTTTATTAATAAAAACGAGTTAAATTAAAGTTTGATTTTTCTGGTCTCTGTTTATTTGTAGTCGTATAAGAAGTATCGTAAAAAACTCGTTTGAAAACCTCTTTGTACACTCGACTTGTGGACCACGCCTTCGGCTCGATTCACCAAACTGTCTCGATCGTGTGTAAAGAGTCGTTTTCAAACCTTGTTGTTTAAATAATTATTGAGAATGATCATAAAGTAATGTGGGGGAAACCAGTATATTACAAAAAGAACCCGATAAAATTAAACGAAAAATGAAAGAAGCAGCTTGCATCTATCTCAATGAAGATGAATGCATAGATAGCATATCAGTTGATATAAATACAGTTTGGCTTCCAATTTTAAAAAAGATTTTCAAAAAGATTTTTTAAAACGATTGATGTTCGTTATGTTTCTCTAATGTATTTTTTTATTAAAGTCAGTCAAAATATAACTTCACAATTGATATTTTAAAACAAAAAATTAAACTTTATTTTTGATTTCACTTTAAATTTTGTATTTGATAAGGTAATCTAAAATTGAAAAAACTCAAATGAATATAATTTTGATTTTAAATTTTATTAAACTCATCCAGTACCTTGTTGGCTACTATCGACGCACCAAACTGTCAAGTATTAATTTTCTGAAATATATACTGGAGAACAAAAAAAATGCAACACCATTTATATGGATAATTATTTGAATGAAAATTATTTGTGTGTATACCTTATCTCAAAAGAAATATTTGATAGATTTTTTGTCTTTTAATCTTTCCTTTTTTTACAGATTTTTTCTATTCATTTTTAAAAACAACCAACACATAAAAGACCTTTTCTAAAATTTTAAACAATTTTTCTCGTAGTTTTTGGTCTTTTTGGATTGCTTACATTTTACTTAAAAAATAAAAATGCCAAGAGTTCGCGGTCGCCAACAATTTCATCATTTAAACGACTTCGAGAAAGGACGCACAGTGGGTATGAAAGGGGCTGGTTTTGGTTTACGGGAAATTGCAAGAAGGGTTAATGCCAATCCATCAACAGTGTTAAAAGTTTGGAGAAGGTGGTCCAATGATGAGACTTATAGACGTCGTGCGGGTTCTTGACGTCCTAGATTATTACAAGGTCGTGATTTACGGCATCTCAGACTTCTTACTCTCAGAAATCGACGGGACAGTATACGCCAAGTAAGAGATGTTCTAGTTGCAGGTACAGGACGAGTGTTTTTAAGGATGAGAGTTAATCCAAGACTGCTTTGTATGGGGCTGAGGGCTTACCGTCCGCTTCTGGTGCTACCTTTGACCTCACAACATAAATATTTGTCCTTTCTGGTGTTGCATTTTTTTTGTTCTCCAGTATATATCACTCAAATTCAGTCAGTTGTATGACAAGACAGATAGTTTTAGAAAATACAGTACAATTTCTGCCGAAACGTCAGATAAGTACTTAGATTCTAGTTAGGATTTGCGAGTGTACGAATCATTTTAACTATCACTAATTTGCGTCTGGGACGCCGGTAACGAACGTTTGTTTATTTTCGTTGGGGGCCGCCGTAGACTACTGTAGTATCCTGTCGAGATCAAATTGCTTCAAACACCAAGAGATGCTTGTTCAATACGAGTTAGAAGTGGTTGACCGGAAAATTAGCGGGACTTAAAGATGAAACTCCGGGCGACGACAGCAGACAACCCAAAAACAGAGTGTGCTGCGGGGCCCCGGCCAAATTGGATGTAGGAGAGATAGCAGGTTGGTGTTGGAGATGACTATTCCAAAGGAACCACCTGGGATTCCGAGCAAGAGGTAGTAGGTGTTGGTGTTGGATGTGTCATTCCAAGGAAATCAACTGGGGCTCCGAACAATTTGGTGGAAACGGGAACAGCCTCTTATGTTGACTGCCCGGAAGAAATAAGTCTATCGTCTTAACCAAGTAGTGATGTAAGATAAGGCGATTTCGGCAAGCTTTGGTACATAGTTTGGTACCCTGTTTGGTCTGTCAAATGCTTACCAACCGAATCTGGTATCTGTTTTGGTTTATTGAATTGCATATCGTGGAATGTAGCACGGTTCTGTGGTTTGGTATAGAGCTATCACCCTCTATTTTCGTTTTGTCCTGCTTTAGAAATGTAAACAAATAAGTTTGATTTAAAATTTTTGTTGTTTTCAGTTTGAATGGATTTAAACAACCGATACGGGGTAACTTTTTTCCTAAATGAAATATCGCTTTCTTTTACCGAAAACCTTGAATTAGAGAATGCTGGAAAAGAAATTGCATTACAAACCCTGTAGGTCCTATTTAAATAATTTGTAATAAAAATAAAATCTTCTTTGAAACATGTACGTTTAAAAAATTCACAAATAAGAGCCATAGCCACAGCAGCTCTTCTTTTAGACATTTGTTTACCCTCAGATGCACCGTAAGAATATTCGGATTAGTTTAGCTAATCCATGCTTTCTTTGTTAATTTATGCGGGATCAACAGAGGAAAAGAATGGATTAGGTAGCCAATCGCGATTAGTTGCCTAAGGTGCATTTAAGGGTAAATCTTCTTCAGCAAAATAAACCACTTGAATAGGAAAATAACCACAAAAAACAAACAGAAAAATTTGGTTACGGCTCGTTTCTCTTGACCTACCGAACGAATCTGGAAGAAAGTGGTGTGTTACGTCATTACCATGACGTCACAGGTACCAATTGGTATACCAAGGAAAGCTTGCCGAAATTGGCTATAGATACAAGTCTACCATGTAGCAGAAGCACTGTTCAGAGAGGGTGTAAAGCCGGCTGCCCTCAACAAAGAGATGTCAGGCAAAATTAAGCCCTCTTAGAGAAATAAAACTTGCATCCTAAGGGGCACATGCATCAGTCGGAGCAATATTTATATAGTATCTACGTATAGTTTCTACGTATCTAGGTTTAGATATACTTACCTCTAATTTAACAATTCTTTTCTTCAGTTCCGATTCTCTCCCCATTTTATAACAAAAAATAACACCCTTCATGAGTCTGTTCATATCCATTTGGTTCCATTTTTTAGAGGGGGTCATTTGGTAAAAGAGCAATTCTTGGTTTTTGTCTTTTTCTACGGCGTCCGCGTTCCTCGGACAGGGGAAGTTATCTTTTAATTTGAAGTAGGGGTAACCGAGCCTATAAAAAGGTTATAGTATTAGTAGTGCTAGTAGAAGGGGGGGGGGCTCCCCCTGATATTTTCACTCTCCCACGGTTGAACCTTCCCGTCATTTGGATAAACGTCAGGATCTACGACCATTTGTGTGTCGGAAGGTGTTCCAACTCGAACACTTTCTCTCCAAAGGTTCCCTCTCCGATTCCTCTGTGGGCTGGACATCTTGCAAAGTATTGGAATAAGGATTCGTCCTCCTCCCAGCATTCTCTGCAAGTTGAGTCCCGCACAGTGTCCAGTAAGTACATAAATAGGTACCTATTACCTTAAATTTTACATCCCTAGCGATATTAAACATTTTTCAGAAAGCCACGTCTTTGCAGAGCACAGAGAGCAGAACTAATAAAGCTTAACGCGATCGAAATATGCGCTTTTGTAACCCTTTGTAAAACATAGGTCTAAAACTCTTGTATTTCTTCTAATGCTGAACTGTTAAATCTCCAACGATTTTTGTGATTTTGGGTTCCGCGGGAAGCTAATAAGTCCCTGTTCCGTATAAACTCTGTGTCAATTTTGACATTCCAGGAAAATCCGTAATTACGCATGTTTTTTAAATTTAGGTATTTTTCTTCTCCTGTCGAAAGTGTTTGTACGCCAATGTGCCTGATGAGCTTTACACAACGAATCCTTTGTAAAGCGTAGGTAGGAATTAGGTAAAATACATTTGCTGAAAATTACTTAAAAACGTTTTTTGTTATTTTTTACAGTCTCCAGAAAACCAACATTGTAACTCAAACCTACATAATTTTCTGACTTATTTAAAAATTCGTAGCAATTTAAAATAGAAAATAAAAAATTAGAGGTAGTGCAGCACCTCCTTCTTTGCGAAAAGCTTTGTTAGTTTTTGATTTTTACATGTGACTACCTTTTTGTACAAGGCAAAGTCGGGGCTTTCCTCATAATTAAAACCAGGGACATTGACGTACAAAAACTTTCGGCAGAAGGCGTAAAAAATACCTAAATTTAAAAAACATGCGCCATTACGGATTTTCGTAGAGCTTATCTAGCTTAGGGCCTTTGATTGCCGCAGAACAAAAACGAGAGTTTTTAGACCTATGTTTTACAAAGATTAAAAACAACAAGTACTTCGTAAAGATTAATTTTAACACTTAATACCTGTCTGTTCTCGGCTTCTGGCTTTTTGGCAAATGTTTAATGTCTGTACAGCGCCGAACATAAAATTTTGGCGGGTGGTTTAAAAATATGCGCCATCTGGGATTTTAACGAACTGTCAATTTTGACAGAAGTTTCATGCAATTTGAAACTTTAGCTTTCAACAGAAGTCGAAATCACAAAAATCAAACTTTTGTTAATAAAATTACAGTGGAAAAAAAATGTATGATATTTTTGACCAATGTACACTTCCAGCCACATAAAACGCGTAGCAGAAGTTAGCTGCGTTGCTTATTGTAACTGACTTTGACGTTTTTGAATTACAGGTTAGATCTTTTGACATTGTAAACACAAACATAAGGAGGCTGGCCACACTTTACTAAAAAACGAATATACTAATGAATAAAACAATTTTTTTAAATTATTTAACATTTTATTATAAAAAATTATTCTTAAAGCTCTTTATGGAAATTATCAAGACCATAATTTTGCGAATAAGAAAAAAGTATCGAGAAGAAGGAACTGTTTGGCAAAAGGAATGCAATAACTTCTCTGCAGGGTCAGTAAATTTAAGTAATCCTTGCAGACAACCAAAAATGTTCAAAATCAAAAAGAAATTAATAAACCCTACGTAAAGTAAATAGAAAACAAGAAAGCGTTTCTTCAGTAGCGTGTCATTGCCCCGTCAGCCTCGATAATGTTTGCCAGTCTTCGTGGCATGGAATCTGCTAAATTTTGAAATAAATTTGGATTTGAAACAATGACTTCGTCGTACGAACTGACTATGAGCTCCATTAAGTGGTTGGAATTTCTGGGAACAATATTTATTTGTGTTAACTTTTTTGCTATAAGGCCCCACACATTTTCCATGGGATTGGCGTCAGGGGTTTTTTCCGGCCATGGCAAAACCTCGATGTTTTGCTGGAACCACTGTTTAGAAATGCGTGCGCTATGGATAAGAAAGTTATCCTGCTGATACACAAAACCTTCTGGAAGCATAATATTTCTCATCATATCAATATAAACTTCAGCCGTAAATCTTCCATGTATTCTAAAAAGAGCGCCATGTCCTCCCGGCGATATCCAACTCCACACATTCACGAAAAATCTTCCAGCCCGGTCTTCGTTCCCAGCAATATATGTTTCGAGCGTGTTCGTGGCGGGCGATATAACAAAATTTGTTTGCTGTCATTGTGGGACTGAAAGATTTTTTCATCCGTAAAGACCACTTTTGTTGCCAAAATTCTTCTTTTTTTAGTGAATAGTTTAGTGCAAAAATTAGCCTGGCTTGCTTCTTTTCCTCACTAAGTAAGATTTTCTTGGCAGCAACGCGACATCTAAGTCTAGAGCGGCTTATCCGTCTGCGCGTCGTTCTTATGGATTCAGGAAAATGTGCCTCAATTTTCGCCTCTGGGGCCATCGGAAATGGTCTTCAAGAAAGTCGATCAGTTGCTGATCCTGCTGAGGCCGACTGACTTGGGTCAAGCCAGTGCCTTGCCTTCGTCGAACAGTTTCTTCTTCTTGATACTTTCTTCTTGTTCTTACAATTGTAGCCTTGTTTCGTCCATAATGGGCCGCTACGAACCGACCAACCACCGTCTAATTTTGCCAAAATTTGGGCCTTTTCTAATTCGTTTAGTTGGGGCATTTTTAAATATAAGCGTATGACAACAACAAAATCTGACAGTGACATTTTTTGTCAATTTAAAATACCTAAAAGGTTACTGAGTTGCGAGGCTCATAATACACTATATAAAATCGGCGTACGCATTTCATGTGGCCGGAAGTGTATGTATAAATTTTTTATAAATTTATTACAATAAATTACACCTGGAAATATTTTATAGGATTCATTTCTTTTAATTAACAATCTTCACCCTTCGCCCATCTTTTATACATGGGGATGAGAAGGCCCCTTTTTGTCGTTAAACTTGTTTAAAAAATTTTAAAAAAAATAATCTCGTTATTTAAATATCATAAGAAGGAAAATGATCCAGCATAAATAGTATGAAAAAAATTTTAGTGTCAATTTCAAAAAAAAATGTTTTTAGTAGTTTTTTTTTAAATTAAAAGGACCTTTTTTATTTTTTTTTAGTATTATAAAGAGATCCTCAAGTATTCATTCATTCAAGAACATATTCTGGTTAAGGTTTTTCTCTCCCTAGTCCTTCTTATTTTGAGTTTCATACTGAATTGAAAAAATACTATATACAAAAAAAAAAATCGAAATGTATTTTACTCCCTCTGTTCCTTCTTGAAATATATCTTGCAAACAAAGAAGTTTTGACTCCCACATATTATAATAATATTAAGGTAGGAATATATACCTCCACACTCTGTAAAATGTTCTCTTTTGCATCTTCATGGCTTCTATTTGCTTGTTTTTCGATATAATATTTTCTTGGCATTCTATCAGCAAATCCTTGATTTTCCTGTAAAACTGCATAAGTTGAATGTTTTTTGCTCGGTTCAGCTTAAAAAAAAATTATTTTTATATAAAACTTTTAGGATTTTAAACTTAAAAAACGATTGAACAAAATGGGCATTGCAGGGTAATTTTATTGACTTGTGTGTTTTCTAAAGTCTATAATAATTATAAAGGCTTGGCCTCCCTTACGTCAGCGTTTTCTTAATTTCCTTGCAACAATTTTGACAATATTTGAGGCCCTCTATGGCATTAAACAGTGATTCAAGTCTTATTTTTCAACAAAAGCAAAATTTCTCTTGCAATGCCCGTTTTTTCATTTGACGATGATACTATATACAACAAGAAATCCTTGTCCCTTCCAACAAAACATGGTATTAAATACGGGCGGATGCAGGGGAGGGGTGATCGCCCGCCCCCCTTAGCAGCTGACCTGACCCATATTTCATTAAAATAATTTACCAACAAAAAACAAAAATATTCAAATTCCTAGCTTTAGTTTCAAAAAATTTCGCCAGCGGCGCTATAACGTCGTTGATTGTTACAATTTTAGTTTTTTTTTAATTTTTGGTTAAACAGCAAACAATTTTGCATGCATCACTAACACATTGAGTATTACAATTTTTCTTTAATTTTAATCAATTTTTGTCAGCGGCCTTTACGTGTAAAAGACGTATTTAGTATATTTTTAACAACCCAACCCAGTTGCAGACAAAAATTGCAGTTTTATTAAAACAATCAGACTAATGTCAAAATATACGCACAATGTATTAATTTTCGTAAGTATAGATTTGACATTTAAAAAAGTCAATTTTAATGTGAAAATTAGGTAAGTGGTTATTTTTTTTCTCATTCCCTCACTAATCAAAAAAATAACTAGGATGGTTGTTAGATAGTTTTTTGATCTTTGCCTAAGTAAATTGTTGAGGGTTAGATTCTGCGAGAAATTTAACTTTTGGTTTATATAAACTCGATAACTGACCCGATTGATAAACTGGCCCTCATTAAACTTTTTACCATAAATGATCATTTTGATATAAAATCTGTGGTTTCTTAAGGCTATAGTTTCTCCCTAGATTTTAAGTAAAAAAAGTACAACTGGCAATTCCTTGTTCTTTAATTTTTTAATCTCTTGCCAGAGTGCACAGGGAAAACTAAACATCAGAATTAGCTGAAATTTTTCAGGGTTGATCATTTTTAAATGCTTAACAAAAATATCTGAAGGATTTCTCAATTATTTTTGCTTCAAAATAAAAGCTCTGGTGCTCACAATTTCTCTGGATTACATTTTTCCCTTTTATATTTCCTTGCTTTATCGAAAATAAAAACTAAGTTTCCTTTTTTCTAAAAGCCTGTGCACTCCGGAAAAGAAAACCGATCAATCAATCACACTTCATTGAATTTGGGAGACACACGCAGTTCAAGTGTTGGCCGATAGATCGCAGAATTTATACGATTCCATGGTAACTGCAGGTGTTTTGTTAACAAACTTTAAATCGGGCCGCAGTGGGACAGAAGAGTATTTTTACATTTTCTGACAGAAAACCATTCGAGGTTATGTTTATCTTTCGTCGCACGTGCGGTGGCCCACCAAAAAAGGCCTAGGGCTGCGCGGGCATTACCCCGATTCTTTCAAAGAACCAAGAGAACTTTACTGGCTCGCTGGGATTAGTGGGAATTCGCATAGAAACATTCGGCGCCCATAACCCCACATAATTTTGTTTTTATTTTGATTCAACCATTTTTTTAAATTTAAATTATTGCGGCATAGTTATGTGCAAGTGTAGTAGTGAATTCTTGGAGTGCAAAGGCATTTTATAACCTCAGTTTCAAAAACACACGGATACTTGAGTACTAACAAAACAGGTCAGTAAAGCTCCATGTAGACGTTGGAAAGACTCTTGCTAGTCGTTTATGCTTATTTCGTCTAGCGCCAGTAGCCGATTTTTAAATATGCATGCTTTTAAGTTAACCTTCTGTCGGTATCAGCTAGCGGGAGTGTTTCCAATTCAATTATAAACGCACCTGTAAATGCAACCTTAAACATTACACCTAGTTACTTTAATACGTAGTTGGGTGGCGTTTTTTTAGCAGGTAATTCTGCAATAAATGGTTTTCTTTTATTTTAGTATTTTCCTTGGTTTTTTAGCGGCGCAGAAAGCGAAAAGTCAAAATAAGTAACCTAACCCCAAATTTGACCTGGTGCTAAAAAATCTCTGGTGTCCCACTGTGGATAAACATAAATAAAGTCTCCGCGTTGCTATGGAAAACAAATTCAATGACGTAAAATTTTGCAAAAAAATCAGGTCGACATAGTTAAATTGATTTCCTGTACAGTATTGCTGAAAACAATTCCCCAGATTGTAACTACGACCTTAAAGAAGATATTTTTTTACATTTTCAAAAATAAAGTTCCCTTTTAGCTATTTTATTGATCTATTAAAGTGCAATTAGTTTTATGGTAAAATTTATATTTTTAAATAATTTGGTACAGGTCACATCAGTCTGCCACTTTTTAGAGAATCACCCGTATATGCCAGGTAAGGTGTTCCAATGTGTATGTAAATATTTTAATGGTTAATAGGTGTACAGTTTACAAGTCTCAACTCCTTTGTTTCCAAGATATTTGGTTTCTTAAGTTGAAAAGTGAGCATTCCAAAAGATTGATAGCACCCAATTATTTTTTAATTTATTACGATCCAAAAATGTATTATTCAGTTAAGGTTAACGAGACACAGGCTGTCAAAAAACTCTCTGTAATGGGTAAAAAAGACATTTTTGTTAAAAAAAAAACTTTTAAAAATTTACAAAAATACAAGGATAAATATATTCTATATAAATTAGTACCAAAAAACCATGTATTTTCTTTCAAATTTTGACTTTTATGCTCAATCACATTAGTCTTATTAAAATGTGCTGTGTGTCTTTTTTTACTTGTGATTTAAATACAATCCTTAACAAAAAAAAAATGGACACTTTGACACCATATATCTTGAAATCAGAGGACTTTTGACCCCCATGTTATATGACTTTTGTCTTGTGTAAAAAAAAGTGAAAATTGCACAGTTGAATTCAAAACATTGTGCTTCCAATTGTGCTATACTGCAGAGGACCACAAAATAATTAAAAGTTTACCTTTAAAAGAGATTTAAGCTGAGGATCTTTACAGGAGTCCACAATCTGTTTTTCTTCATCTTTAAGAAGTTTTGATGGATCATAGGTTTGAAATTTTGAGATATCCATGGCTTGAAAGTCAGGGAGGATATATTCATCTTCAATCTATCAAAAAAATTAAAAAAGTATAATTTTTTTTCTTACTAGAATTGTCAATAATTTTACCTTACCTTTAATAGTTGCATGTACAATGTGTGTTCCAAAAGTGTGGAATAATAGATTTTTTTATGTAAAAAAAGCTGTTTCCATAATGTATACCCTTTTATACGGGGGGGGGAGGGGGTCCCCAACATAAGATAAGACAACAATGTACCTTTTTGAAATAAGCAGGGTTTGCACCCAAATTTTGAAAAAAACGTGACAAAATAGACTTGACAAAGTTAAAAACTAAAATTCAAAAACTGTTTATTTGCCCCATTGACTTTTGTAAAATAAATGATTTACATTTTCTTTTTAAATACAGCTAAAAACTAGTTTTATTTGTCCAAGAATAGCCAAAGTTTAGTCCCCCCTACTCGCTTATACAGAGAACTGTTACACAACTAGTCCTCTGATGAAATATTGCATTACAAACAGTCCATGTTGTGTGAACAGAACCTTAATGTTGCACTGTAAAAAAAATTAAAAAATTGGCGATACAAGAACCTTTACATCTTTTATGTTGCCGACTAGTTTCACCATGTTTGGTCTCCTCAGGACAACACATGTTTTCAGAAATTTCCTATTACTTCTTTGCTCCAGTCTGAAAGTATATACGATATGATGATCAAAAAAAGGTATTTAAAATTCTTGAACAACTATGATATCCTGAAGAGCAGTCAAGGTTAAAACTGGTCAACACACTAGAAAGAAGACAGAAAAAATGTGAAGATTCTCTTAGACCATTGAGAACATTTTAGCGATCCATGAAGAATATTGGAAACGCCTGACTTGAGTGTTACGAGGAAAGCGCATAATCGGTATCATCTAGGGGTTGGGAGTTATCAGATTGCGAGTTTTTTGTTTAACCGCTGCTCAACAGGTGAAATAATTAACTTTAAATCGACACCAAATGTGTAAGTCGTAAACGTTTGTCATTTCAGAATCATGATTTGTTTTCATAATTTTAAAAGCTTTCTATGTGTTTTTTTTTTCCCCAAGGGCTGACATTATAGAGCCATAAATATTATCCCAACTGCAAATATTTAGTATCTTTAAAGTATAGAAATTCAATTTGTTAAACAACAGAGCCCTTTTTGTCCGATGTAGAAAAATAACCATTTTTCACAATGTTCGTTATACTAAAGAATTTTCCATAGAAAACTTCAATTTTGATTTCTGTTAATTTTTCTGATTATTTGGGTATGTCATAACCGAGGTCATAACTGTATGTATCTTTTTTTTTAAAGTCAAATTTTGTAAATTAATGAACTGATAAAAGTTTTTCAGTATTTTCAAAGAATTCTTCTTGTATTTGGATATCTGTGTTCATAAGTTTTTTTTAACCATTTTCAGAAAAACTCCCGTTTCTGACTCTTGCGTTTAAATAATATTTTAAATAAATATTCTTATAAAATTTTGCAAATGAAAAGTTCGTCAAGCTATGATATTAGTTTCTAAGTATGCGTTTGGAATTAGTATGTAAGTGTTTTTTTGACATAAAGATTTTTGGCAACAACGCAAGGCTTTTTACGAGCGCAAATACATTTTTACCTATTGTAAGCCTTTAATTCAATTTTTATCATATTGGTCAATTGGTGGTCAAGTAATTATTTTATAGGGTAATTTCATTTTTCAATTGCAACTGGTATTGTTTTATTACTTCTTTTGTTCCATTTTCAAAACGAGATCACCTCATCTTTTCTATCTTTTTCTTTGTATACTTAAAGCAAATTGGAGGGTTGATGCGTTCAGTAATTTCTAAACGAAGAAATGTTTTCGAAATTTCGTAATATCTGCATTTCATATTTTTATATGTATCCTTTCCTTCTTCAATAATTTGATGTGTTTTCCTTTTTTATTTTAAAGTCCGATTGCTGGCCGGTTGGAACTATGATAGGCTGTACAAATTTTGTCAGGGATTTGCTAGACACGCCTTTCGAAAACCTAGAAAAAGCTTTACAAAAATTAAGATTTCTGAGTTAATTGGTAGTTCTATTTCTTTAAGATAAGTCTAAATTTAAATATCGCCGTTTGGGTTAAATTCAAGGTAAATTTTTGGAATTTTTAAATAGCTTCTTTTGCTTCTTTTTTAAGATAAAGCTACTTCTAGGTCTAGAAATAATTGGTATTTTCTGTAATTTTTGAATAATTTTGGATCTTATTTCGTAAATTTTATATGGAGGATTTCTTTAAATTTTATTAAATAATAGAGTTTAATGAACTTTGAAATTAGTCATCAACGTTTTGTATAAGAGTTTTTATTACTCACTAATAAGATCCAAGATTTGCGATTTTTCTCATTTTCACTTCAGAGGTGAAGGATTTACTGAGAAAAGTATTGTTTGCTAAGGACAGAAAATCTAATTGTCACATGTTTTTCTTTTGTTGAGTTTTCAGTAACGTGTTTTGTACTTGACCACTATTTAAATTAGATAAAGTTAACATTAAAATCTCTTACGTTGGCACAACTACTGATTTTTATTTAAACTTAAAATTTAACATATTTCCTTTAAGAATTGAAATCAGATAGATGGTTATTAAATTAAATCAAATTGAATAACGGCAGATGTTATAAAAAACACTTTAGAAAGTTTTACTTATAAAAAAGGTAAATTAATTCGTTCACAGCCGTTTATCAGTCTTGGTCTAAGTTATTAGCAATAAAATCTGAATTAAGAAAAACAATAATTTGTTAATCAGAAATATTATTCAAGTAACATTAAAGGAAGAAAACTAACTCCTTCAGGGACCAATAAGTGAATTTTAGTAATTTCAATATTGAAAATAAAATCAAACAAAAGTATATAAAGTAAATATTGATTAGTTTGAAATTAAACTAGTTATAAAATTATACAAATTTAAGAAGCACATCTAGTTAAAAACAAAAACATAAAAATAATAAAGTCAACGTGAAAAGGTACGTATAGATTTTATTATTAACAAAATGTTTCAAACCATCAACCTTAGCTCGCTTCCTTCGAAATTTGGGTTCCTGAGATTGTCGACAGCAGTTATTGTTTTCATTCTTGCCTAATCTCATTTACTCAGATTTAAGTCCCGTTCAAACAACAGACAACACTCGCTGCGTTTTGGTTATTTATAATAATTAAGAACAATGAACTATTTAAAAACCATACAGTTCTCTATGCATAAAACTCAATTAAAAATTTGAGCAATCACTGACATCAAAATAATTATTATAAATATAAAACAAAACTCGGGTACACGGGCCTCGCTGTCTTCTTTACGAAGTTCAGTATGTCGGCCCATTTGAGTGAGTGCAGCTCTTCTTCCTCTATCGTGGTAAATCCCCACTTCAGCTGCCTTGATTCTGTTCTCTTCGAGCCCGCAAGCGGGACACACGGGATCTCCTGCTACTCTTATTTGCGTCAGATGTTTGTTCAGCCGATTGTGCCCAGTCAGCATCCCTGTCAGCAGTCCAATGTCCTTTCGGGTCTTGCCTAAGAGCAATTTAGTTCTGGCTACATTCGGACCATCCACGAATAGCTTGGACTGTCTGAACTTTGACTCTTGCCTCCAGGATTGAGGTTCCGGTCCAATGTATTGGGTTTCGGTTCCTAGTCGTCCGCTTTCTCGTTCCCTGGTATTCCCTCATGACATGGGACCCACATCAGTGTTACCCTCTTGTTTTGAGCCACTGTTTGTAGTGCTTCAGCGCACTCCTCCACCAAAATACTGACTATTTTGGGTGCACTTAGAGCTTTGAGGGCAGCCTGGCTGTCGGAGCATATGTAAATGTCCCTCCTGCCATTTTTGACCTCCCGTAGGGTTGCTGCCATGATAATGGCATATACCTCCGCTCCAAGTGGAGCAGACCGTCGCCTCTCTACTTAGTTCCGTTCGGAATTCTTCCCTTTGCCACCTCCATGGTTAAAGCGGTGCTTTCACTGGCAGTCTTAGGAGGGGAAACTCTTTGATCGCCAGTCCCTCGACCGCCAGATGACCCACTCTTTCCTCCCTACCCTTCCATAGTCCCTGGTCTCTTAATCGCAAGTGCGTCGCCATCGCCTTCTTCTTGATCCAAGTTGGAAGCGAGGTGAGACCCAAGATGGTTTCCAGAGCGCGGCAGGGGGTCGTCCACATTGCGTCGGTTATTCCTTTGCAGAAGAGCCCTTGTAGGTCAGCTTCTCTACAGCGGGCCACCTGACCACTGAACGGTCTTATGATGGCCGTGAATGATATATATCCAGTGTAGAATCCTCGGGCTAATGCCCCAGCTTCGAAAGACCACTCGGCGCAACTGCCACACTGGACTTTCACGCTTATTCTGGCAACATGGTCACTCCACTTGAGTTCCTTGTGCAGCGTGACTTCCAAATATTTAATTCGTGATACTTAACTTACGGGTCTGCCGCACATTATGGAAGCTCTGAATCCCTCTAGTTTTCTCTTTCTGGTGAATAGGTTCATCTCAGTCTTTTCAGGATTCACTGAAAGACCGTTCTGCCTGCATCAGTCTTCTATGATTCTTACCGCCCTTTGCATTCTTTCGCAGGCTGTAGCTAGAAGGCGGCCGTTCACTTTCACTACGCCGTCGTCCGCATATGCTTGTGCGTCGAATCCTTCCTGCGTCAGGCGATTCAGTAGTTCATCCATTATTAGGCACCACAAGTGGGAAAATAAGCAGCTACCCTGAAGGCAGCCTCCCGTCACGTCCACCTTCACTTTCGACTAAGCTGGCCTGTGCTTCCCTCTTTATTAACGCGGATTTGATCCATTCGGTTAGACTTGCTTCTGCTCCTCTTTCCTAAAGGGCAGATGTTATAATCCACGTTCTTGCCTTGCTGAAGGCTCCTTCCACATCGAAGAACACCATCAGTGTATACTCTTTATGCTGAAGTGCCTTTTCTGCCTTTTGCACTAATGCGTGAAGGGCTGAGTCCGTAGATCTGCCCGTGCTGGTCCTTGTGGTCAGTTGGCCAGTGTTTTCTCCAGGAGGTACCTGTCTACCACGTTTTCCAGTGCCTTCATGATAAATGATGTGAGACTTATCGGTCTGAAGGATTTAGCCGTGGTGTACTCCTTTTTTCCCGGAGTCTCAGTAGCTTCCTAACAGTCGTCTTGCGAATCGGTGGTACTGGCCGAACGGCTTAATTAACTTAGTGGCGAAAAAAACAAAAAAAGAAGTTTCGACATTATATCCTACGAGTCTGTGGGACTTAGGTTACAACTTTGGTAACAATTACTTAAATTTTTTGCGTGAACAAAAGAATATCGTTCTTTAGTTTACTACAAAAAGAGAATCAAAGAATCAACGCGTGTTGCTACAATTTAGGGTCTTTGAAATCCTCATTGAAATCTATTGCAAGGCTTTTTTTATATGATTTTTAAATATTTTTGTTACTTTTTTTAAGCACTTGTTTTTTAGGTGTTTTAAGGATAAAATTGTGTTCACTTTTATTATTATTTAATTCTTGCTAATAGGAAGTAGTAATAATTTTGTTTTCCGGATTATGCATTTACCTCCGCAACATAAAGATTTTATTATGCATTGGAGTAATATTTCTGTACTGTACATTTTGATAAACAATAAAACCAGTTAGAATGGAAACCACTAATATTATCAGATTTTGTCAATTATTTACTGTCAAGAAATTGTCAGAAAATTTTCAGCTAAAAATGAACAATTACACCATTCACAAAAAAGAATAGAGCAGACCATTTTCCACTGCCCATTCCCACAAATTTCAACTTATTCAAAATATTACCAGAAAATCATACTTTATCTAGGAAGAAAGCTTTTAAAAAGTACAGGAGAGAAAAAATACGTAACATAATATTGAATGTGATTTTTTAGGAATGAAAGAAGAAAATTTAGAAAAAGTTAAACTACTGAAAATGCAGATAAAAATTTGTTTAAAATTTAACTGAAACTGTAAATACCAATGGTATTATAGAGCATCAGGCAATAACTTTTCAATTTAAGAGGGAACCTCTTTAAAAATTCTGCGACTAATTAAAAAAAGTGACAAAATGTGACTCGAGTTTTAAAAAACTAACAAAAAAAGCTCACCCCCCCCCCTCAACGAAACTCAATTTGGATATTGTAAAAATGATGTACTAATTTAGTCCCCTTTTCAAAAATTTTGTACTTAATGAATAACGGAGTTATTCGCACTTAAAAGGGGGGGGGGTGTGGTTGGCGCTAAGCTCCACCGACCATGCTTAGAAGATAGATTTAATGAAAGTTGATATGTCATAATTTTGTACTAGTTATGTACTCTTAAAGAAGGGTACTTTTAGTTTACAAAAACCATCGGTTCCTAAGCTTTTTGTTTGTTTGTTATGGGGTGTGTAGCTTGATATCAAGGTGCACACCCTCCAATCCGACCAAAAGTGACTATGCCAGAATTTGCTACTAATTGTGTACTAATTTCGTCCTCTTCTAGAAAATTGTCTACTCTCAAGATAACTTTGTTTTGTTTTGTTTTTTATGGAGTGTATAGTTATCTTGAGAGTAGGCAATTTTTTAGAATGGGACGAAATAAGTACATAATTAGTAGCAAATTATGGCATAGTTACTTTTGTTCAAATCTCTTTCTTAGGCAGAGGGAGGTGTGCCTTGATATCAAGCTACATACCCCATAAAAACAAAAAAAAATAAGTTATCTTGAGATTTTTGAGAAAGGGACGAAATTAGTAGCAAGTTATGGCATAGTCACTTTTGGTTGAATCTCTTTCCTAGAGGGGGGGGGGTGTACTTTGATATCAAGCTACACACCCCACAACAAACAAACAGAAATCTTAGGAACCGATGGTTTTTGTAAACTAAAAGTACCCTTCTTTAAGAGTACATAATTAGTACAAAATTGACATATCAACTTTATCTCTCTAATCATGGGGGGGGGGGGGGGTGCAGCTTAGCGAACATGGGTCTTTATCTTTTTCAAGATATTCATGTTTAAATTTGTATGGAAGAGATAGTGAAATTGAAACTAACTACCCACTATTAATATCTCTATAGGGTTATTTCCGAGGTTATTTCATTTCAAATCAACCAGGGGTCGGAATCTTCGATTTTGAGGATTTTTGATACAGATGTTCTACCCATTAAGAGAATGAAAAATCCCAAATTTGAAAATTTTCTGATCAATAGCTTTTTTTTAATTAATTTTTGAAAATCAAAAAAGTGCTCATTTTGGCACTAATTACACCATCACAATGATATATAGCTCATTTTAAAGGTATTCTAATACCTTCCGAATGATGTATCTTTTCTTTTTTCAAAAAAACATTTTGAAAATTTTGAAAAGGTTTTTTTTTTAATTTTCCAAAAACACCTTTTTAATTTTTTTTTTGTTGGATACATTTCTAAACTATATAGAAAATTTCAAAATGGCGAATTGATGGGCTTTTTTTCAAATTTTTCAAAATGTTTACATCATTCGAAAGGTATTTAAAATACCTTTAAAATAAGCTATATATTATTGTGATAGTGTAAGTAGTTCGCGGGAATCTCCAAAATTGACAGTTTTTTTTATTTTAAAAAATTAGCTAATAAAAAAAACTACAGGTCCAAAAATATTAAAATTTTGGACTTTTTACTTTTTTCATGGGTGGTATAACTGTACCAAAAATCATCAAATTCAGAGATGTCAAAATCCAAAACCACCTTTTTTTTGGTTGATTTGATATGAAACAACCATATTTTATTTTTGGAACATCCTGTTTAAAAGAGTACAGGGTGATTCAAATTGGGCACTTTTGTATGGGTATGGGTACTTCTTGCAGAGATAAAGAAAAACCAACCCCCCCCCTTTTCAAGGCTCAAATTTCAAGACCTCATTTTTATATGTCTATATATATATCCACCCATCTTTGAGCTATGGGGGCTTTTTGAAAAGTCTGCATTTTGGGATAGGGCCTGCAACTTTTTTATTTATGAAAATTTCTTTTTGGTGTAGATTGCTTTTTTGTAGATCTTTTAAAGCAGAATCCATATCTCAAACTGGATTTTAGCTGCTACTTTTAGTTTTCAAGGTATAACGCAAAGTTACCTTTTTTCTTATGGAACACCCTGTTTTGTATTTTATTTTTGTGTTCAGAATTACATGATGTATTACATGTGATATTTTGGTTAGGTAGTTTTTGAGATATTCAATATTTTCTATTCACAACAAGGTGGCCATGGCCGGATATGGTTTTGACAATAAAAATAAAGTAGGTCATGCACTAAAGAGCTGACGACTGGCATAATATTCTTTTAAATATTTGGAGCAAGCGGAAATTGAGGCTTCTTCATAAGAAACGTTAATGGTTTGAAATTAATTCTTCAAGACTCATAGTTAGTTAGATAGGTAGTTAGGTTGGTATCCGAACATGACCCTCTGCGACTATTACTTATGAGGCATATTAACAGATAAAACATTTAGAGATGACAACAAACAAGACCTGGAAAATCATTTTATGGATTGTGTTAATGCTTTAAGAAATGTAGACCTTCTTAATGCCACTATAAGTGCCCCCGTTTATGTATTTATAGTCTTCTTTTTAATTTTTTTTAAATGAGTTTTTTTAAGATTAATTGTTTCAAATGGATTAGAGTAGGGGTACTTTTTTATATTAGTTATTATTTTGAGATTAACTAGGACCAAGAATGTTTTCATCCATTTAGTTGTGTTATTAATTAGCACATAAAGTTTAATAGTCGAATAATAAAATATTTAAAAATATAAAAAATATAAATATAACTTTAAATTGAAATTGTTAGAAGCCTTGTTCAAAATAAAAAATGTAGTAGGCTATGACATATTTGACATTACCTTGAGCAGACTCAATTTTTATTGTCATATCCATATCCATGGCCACCTTGTTGTGAAAAGAAAATGTTGAATATCTCAAAAACTACTTATTAGAATTTAATTCTGAACACAAAAATAAAATAAAAAACAGGATGTTCCATAAATAAACTAAAATTGGCGCATAAAATCTAGTTTGAGATCAGGATTCTGCTTTAAAAGATCTACAAAAAAAGCAATTCATGCCAAAAAGAAATTTTTATAAATAACAAAGTTACAGGTCCTATCCCAAAATGCAGACTTTTCAAAAGGCCCCGGTTCTCAAAGATGGGTGGACATATCAAAATGCGGTTTTCACCAAAAATCTTGTTTTGAAATTTGAGCCTCGCAAAGGGGGATTGGTTTTTCTCTATCTTGGCTTGAAGTACCTGTCCCATATAAAAGTGCCCAATTTGAACCGCTTTTTTTTACCTAAAATGATCCAACATAAGTTTTTTTTTAAACCGATAATCCATTATTCCAGACTTTTGTGACACACCATATATTTGTCAATTAACTCAAAAATCATTGAAGTTATAGCCAAAACTTTTACTACCTACCTTAGAAGGCAGGCAGATAATGCCATTTAAAACTATTAAGTAATGGAGGTAATGCTATAAATTAAAATTTGTACAGGGTGATCATTTATAAACTTTCCCTTGGGAAAAGTGTTTTGCTATTGGACTTAGGCAGACAATTTAAAAAACTTTCAATAACAGGAAAATATTCACACATTTTACGACACGATTTTTTGTTTGTTTTAACATTTTCGAAAGGTTTTGAATTAACTCTTTTTAAAAATATCTCGAACTCTGCTCTATCTCTAATAGTTTCTAAGCAAACAAACTTTCCTATTAGTTAAAAAAAAAACATATTTTTGTAAGGCTTAATTTTTGGTATAAGTATATCTTGCATTCCCTGAGATCGGCAAACATTCTGTTGATCTTGGTGTGGGTGTGTGTCGGGCCAACAAACAGTTTAGTCAGGTTGTTGGTAATTGTGATTATTTTAGGTAATTATGCAGTATACGGTTTTCTGCCATTTTTGATTTTTTTTTAAAAATTCTTTATGGGGGCACCTTCTAGGGTCCCTAGGACCCCAAATCCGCCTGCGCCCGATTTTTTTTTTTTTTTTTAACGAGAAAAAAGGGTGCCCAGGGGGGGTTGTAAAGTGTTTTTTTAATTGTTTTGGGTTGGTTTGAATTAGGTTGGGTTGGACTATGTTGGTTTGGTTTGTTTTAGTGAAAAAAAATTAAAAAAAACCAAAAAAAATCAAAAAAAAAAACCAACCGGCGCAGACGGATTTGGGGTCCTAGGTACCCTAGAAGGTGCCCCCATAAAGAATTTTTCAAAAAAAAACAAAAATGGCAGAAAACCGTATACTGCATAATTACCTTATTTTATGTTAAGAAATTATTGTAAACATTTCGTGTTGAATAAATTGAATTGAGAAATTGGAAAAAAGCCATGGTTTTGTTATTAGCAGACAGTGAGAGAAATCATGTTTTTGATGAAGGTATATATATATATATAAAAAAAAAATAATTTGTCAAATAGGATTTAGTTATGGAAATAAACTGTCTCATGTTACCTCATCAGGTTCACTGAGCTCCTCATAATTAATGAAATCTCCACATTCATAGACTTCATCTTCTTCTTCCTGCTCCTAAAAAATTAGATAATTTTTAAATCAATAGATCAACAAGTCACAAGTTAGGCACTTTTATTTTTGAAATCTATGAAAGAGTCCTTAAATAAAGAACTATGTGCAAGACAAAGAGAGCAAGCATTATATTTAAAAAAGCAGTGCTGTCCTTGTCTACCCCACACAAAATAAAGAAAGGTAGATTAGGGTTTATTGTTTACCCCTTATATTTATGTATAAAACAGGCTTAAACAACGTAAAGCTGGAGTACCTGAACTTCTATTTTATGCCTGGTTATGAGCTCATCGATCTTCCGAACGTCCTCGGTGTCCTCTTCCATTTTTTTTTGCAAATATTTTACTTTTTAGCAAAATTCAAGAACATTTTTACACGGCAGAAAATGGCGGCGTCATTTAGAACGTTGCGACATCTAGAACGCGTCTTTGAAATAAAAACCTAGGGGAATTTGAAGATTTGTAGGGAATTTTGCTTGTTTAGCTAGCTTTGAAACAGAGTTTTTGGTGTTGTTAATGTTGGCGAAACTGGACTATCTTAACTGTTGGCGAAACGGATTTTTTTTTATGCTAATAGCAACACTGAGTTTTTAGTTGGTAGTGCTGTTTTTTTTTTAATCGTTGCCAACACTGATAAAAGGTCGTTAACCCTGTGACAACAAATCTAACCCCACTTTTTGATAGGTAATTTGAGGAAATTTGAAAAAATCAAAAACAGCTCAAAATTATAGATGTCATCCCTGATACGAAAAATTTTCATAAACAATGATGTTTCCAGATCACTGCTCAGCAATGCCAACCCATTTCATCAATTTAAAACTGGTCAAAAAGCTGTTTCTTTGCACACTTTGATTACAAAGGAATCTAAACGGCAGTTGCATAGATTTAGGTGGTTTATGATTCTTTCTAGCAGTTATCTAGGCTTTAAATTGTGCAAAGAGAGATGGACTGTTTTCCCTGTAGTCAATGCTGCATCAAAATTTGAAGGTATAATGTTTAATACAGCTTTTTTAAGAGTTTCAAAGGCTAGTTAGAGGTTTATAGACCAGTTGGTACCCTAAAATAATATTTTTTTTTTTGATATGCTAAGATTTTCATAATCAAAATTAAGGTGCTAAGTTTTTTTACATGGAGGTAAGTAAAGCCTGGTTCATGGTTAAATTCATTTTCTTAACTTTACCCTTTTCTTTTTCCTTAAGTAAAAAGCTGGTTCATGCTAAAATTCTCTTTCCTTAAATTTAGTCATTAATGTTGACTATGTTGGGAATTTGGAACCTTTGGTTGCACTAAAATAAAATTATGATTGTTTTCCACAGTGTAGTTTTGGTTTGTGGAAAACAATCATAATTTTGTATTAATGTTGACACTAATGAGAGGCGCACTTGTGACTTTAATCTTTTATTTACAAAATTTGGGGTTCTTTTTGTCCCACAAATATGGAAGCTCTTTTACCAAATCTATTAAATCTGTAATAACTACTTAGGTACTGCTTGAAATATTGAAAAAAAAACAATTAATTTTGAGATTAAAAAAATGTTAACAAATATTTTGGCAGCCACACTTAAGCAACATCATTTTTCAGTTTCTTTTTCCTTAAAGTTAATATTGGTTACCTCTCAAAGTCATTCTTAAGGCTTAAGGAAACAGATACAAAAAAGAGACAAGCATGAATACATAAGTTTTAATAATTGTGGAAAAAGTTACAACAAAAGTTAGTAGTTTTTGGGATTTTAAGATTTTATGTCTTTTATTTTTACACAGGTGGTCAACTTGCAGGCCGCAGACAACAGTATAACTTTATAGCAGATGTAGTGGAAAACTCAGCACCTGCGGTAGTTTACATAGAAATTAAGGATACGAGGAGAGTAGATTTTTTTACAGGAAGGCCTGTAACTATCTCAAATGGGTCTGGCTTTATAGTTGAGTCTGATGGGTTGATTGTGACAAATGCCCATGTTGTTACTAGTAGACCTTCAGCAAAAGTTGAGGTAAAATATACATTTCTATTGGAATTCTGAAAAAATTAATTATTTAGACAAAAAGCAGCACTTTTTTTAAGTAGGTAATTAAATTCAAAACCGGGTTGGTACCACATTTTTTGACATTTTAGGTTAAACTGATGAATGGAAAAATTTATAGTGGCATAGTTGAGGATGTAGACTTAAAAAGTGACCTGGCAACTGTGCGGATACCAGCAAAAAATCTACCAGTCATGAAATTAGGCAACTCTTCTGAACTCAAACCAGGAGAGTTTGTGGTTGCTATAGGAAGTCCTTTGGCATTAAGTAACACTGTTACCTCAGGAGTTGTGAGTTCCGTACAGCGAGGTATGCATATAATTTATTTATTCAAAACTATTTTACAGGTCTATTGAAATGCGTGTTTAGCATTAAAGATTTTGTTTTAATTTGAGAAGCACTAAACCTTGTGTGCTTCGCAAAACACAAAATTTGTAGCAAACAGTTTGACAAAAAAGAACATCAAAAATTTTAATTATATTGTGTAAAAAGATATTTCGGTTTTAAAAATAATGAAATTTCTAGGGTCTGCAGAGTTGGGCCTTCAGGGCAAAGATATGATCTATATTCAGACAGATGCAGCCATCACTTTTGGCAATTCTGGGGGACCTCTTGTGAACTTGGACGGAGAAGCCATTGGGGTTAATAGTATGAAGGTTACACCAGGTAAATAATTTTTCATGCCAAATTTTTCTATTGTATACATTTTCTACCCTAAACACACCATTTTTAAAGTTCATCTTCTAACCAATTTTAACAAGCTAAGCTAGCTGTGAAAGATTAAACATCTGCCTGCCAGTGTCCTCTTATATTTTTAAAGATATGTCCAATTTGAAATCAGATGTATAAGTTTTCATGTGCATATTCCTAGCGAGCTCATCTCATAAAATCCAAATTTTAATAATTCCAGAATTATCTGCTTTTTATGTACTAATTTTGTCCCCTTTAAAAAAATTTTGTGCTCTTTGAGTTTTTGAGAAAATAAAAAAAAGGTGAGCTTGCTAGCTTTATATAAACCTAGTCTTAGACCTTAAATGAAAGTTTAAAATATCCGTTAAATAACTCAGAATTATGTTCTTTTTATGTGCTCCATGAAAATATAAAAAAAGGATAAAATTTTTTAACTTTTTTTAGTTATTTATTTTTTAAATGTTGTGGGCTCGCTAGCTTTATATAAACCTAACAGGCCCAACCTTAGATAAAGGTTAAAAATATTCGTTAAATATCTCAGAAGTATGTGATTTTTATGTGCTCCATGAAAATAGAAAAAAACTAAAGATTTTTTGTTTAAAAAAAAAATGTTATGGGCTCGCTAGCTTAATATAAAACCCTAACCTAACAAAAAAAAACTGACTAAAAAAGTAAAAACTATATATTATTTTTTTCTATTTCCATGGAGCACATAAAAAGCACATAATTCTGAGATATTTAAGGGATATTATCAAACTTTATTTAAGGTTGGGCCTGCTACGTTTATATAAAGCTGGCATGCCCATAACATTTTTCTTTAAATCTCTAAAAAAGTAAAAAATCTTTAGAGATATTTAAGGGATATTGTCAACGTTTATTTAAGGTTGGGCCTGCTAGGTTTATATTAAGCTAGCTAGCACACAACATTTTTTTTAAAAAACAACTAAAAAAGTTTACAAATTTTATCTTTTTTTATATTTTCATGGAACCTTTATTTAAGGTTCGGCTTGCTAGGTTTATATAAAGCTAGCAAGCCCACCTTTTTTTTAAATTTTCTCAAAAACTTAAAGAGCACAACAATTTTTAAAAAGGGACGAAATTAGCACATAAAAAGTACATAATTCTGGAATTATTAAAATTTGGATTTTTTGAGTTGGGCTCGCTAAGTTTATCGAGGTCAAGTTTTCTCTTTTTAAAATGTTAAAAATCAGACAAACTACTTTTAAATCTATGGCATAGTTTAATACTGCTTAAAGTTTTTTAAAAAAAATATATTTTTTAGGTATTTCCTTTGCAATCCCCATAGACTATGTAAAAGAATTCCTAAAAAATGCCAAGGGGCCTAGAAAAGGCATAGATAGTCCAAAACGGCTGTACATGGGCATAACCATGTTAACTTTGACACCACAGATTATAAACGAACTCCAGCAAAGGCAGGAAATACCTGTTCCCCGAGATATACAGTCTGGAGTTTTGGTGTGGAAGGTTATTTTGGGGTCACCAGCACACAGGTAACTTTTTGTTCTTTTTCCAATAAAAGTTATACATCTCTTATCTAGGGTTGCCATCCGTCCAGATTTCCACAGACATGTTCGGGTTTTGGAGGCGTCTGGGGATGTCCGGGCGGGTTTTTGAAAATTGTCCGGAATTTCTGTGACAGGCAGATTTTTTACCAAAAAACTATAAACATAAGCGTTTAGAATTTTATGATTTTCTTTTGCAGCCGGAACAGCCTGAACTGTTAATTAAAATTCAATCAACAACAAAATATTTTTGTTGTAGACTGAATTTTTCAGGTTACTGCATTTCTTTAAAAATTGCACAAAAAACTAAACATTTTTGAAGAATTTAGACTGGATCCCACTCCAACCCATTTTTTTTTATATGTAAACTCTTGTGTTCTGCTTATATTGCAAAGTATTTATAGGGTCACAAGCTTTGTGATTACCTTTTCTTTCAAACATTTTCAGGACGTAAATTAAATTAAATTATTGGACCTTGTAAAATAAGCTGGATTTTTTAAATTTTGGTCAGGAAAAATCTGGCAAAGTCTGAAACCTGGAGAACCTTGCATAAAATGTCATTAATTGTTGTAATTTTGGTTTAATTTTTGTCAAAAACAGCATTCAAGAATAAGTGGCATTTTTAATGCATTTAAGAAGAAATTACATTTTTTTATAGGTACAGTGTTCTCAAAATTTTCGCCCGCGGCGCATTTATGACTTGATTTTGGCTACAAATCTGTAATTGAACCCAACCCACTTTTTAATAAATATTTGACAAAAATTTAAATATTCTAGAACTACATATTTGTTTAAATTATAAAATCAATGCTCGTTACAAATTTTTTTGTCAAAAAAATTTAAGTATCATTCATAATTGGAATAGTCATTGCAATAGTCATAATCTTTGTTTGAAAGTTTGAGACAATGTCTGTGTTTCGGACTTCCATTGTCTATATTTTATTTATACACGACGTTTCGATGAGTACAATCTCTGATCGTCTTCAGGTGCAAACTACAATCAATTCCTAAGGCTACGTACTTATATACTGTGAGAAATCATTCAACCTTGAAGTTTAAGAAGTTGGCTCCGCCCAAGGAGGGGCTTCCAAATATTTGGGATTTCAACACTTGGTTTACTGAAAATACTCTGATTCTGCCCAATAAAGGCAGCTTCAAGGAATTTTCGTTTCTTCCAGTGTGACTCCTTGTGCAAAACCTTTGCTTCTGCCCACTTCATTCGGTGTTGTTTTGACCATGCATGTTCGGCGATTCCTGATTTCGTTGTTTCACCTTTTTGGGTATTCGTCTGATGTTCCTTGAGCCTAACAGATAGTGGTCTTTTAGTTTCGCCTATGTATGATTCACCACACTCACAAGGAACTTGGTAAATGCGTTCCTTATTTTGTTTCTTCTCCGGTTTTGTTTTACTAAGAAGGCTTCGAATTGTATTACTAGATTTAAAAGCTGTTTTAATATTAAAGTTTTTCCCTACTCTTCGAATTTTCTCTGATACTTCTTTAACGTATGGAATTGTAAGGAATGCATTTGCCTGGACAGAGATTACAAGACCGCATAAAAAATGTGCTCAATGATTTCGCGCAATTTTCAAAAATTTTCTTAAATAAATTTTCAGGATTTCGCACTTTTTTTGACGATTTCGCATTTTTATTAAGGTTTTGATGTATAAATAGGTTTTCCCAAAAAAAAGCCGCATTATTTGAAAAGTTTTTGTTCGATTTTAAAAATTTTAACTATTTTAAAAAGCCAATGAAATTTTTAAAGAATAGGTATTTTAACCCCTCTGCAAATTTTTTACGTGAGCCCCTGGTGAAAAACTTAGCTCACGCGTGGATAGCTTGTTACGAGTTGTTAATTCTTTCCCTAGTGTACTGATGTATCCCTTGTTAACATCCGGTAAGAAATAATAAAGTTATTAATAGTTTAAATTAGTGTGTTTGTTGTACCAAATTCAGTCAGACCAAAAATAACATAATTTTTTAACAGAATGAGAAATAACCGAACATTTGTCCATGACTTGTTGATTAGATCATTCATATTATTCGAATATAAAAACTCATGTCGCACTGATGATCTCTAACAAGAGTGAAACACGTGTCTGCGTCTAATCTCCAAGTCGCACCCGGTATGTATTCTTGTGGTACTCCGGTGTATTTTCTAAAGTTCGTTATTTTGCTATCGATTCGTCATAGTAGCTCGACTGGTGGATGGACTGTGTCTGAAACTAGTCAGTGGTAGAACTGGTGGAGAAGGCGAAAAATCCAACAGTCTTCTGTTGGTAAAACTCTCTTTTTATTAACATAATTGTTACTTGACTATGTATTTTCCGATTTTAATAATAATAATTTTAAAATTTAAGAATTGGATGTCAAAATTGAGTGCTTGATCCGAGGCTTGATCTTTTCCGAGAGTACTGTTGTATCGCTTTTGAAAAATCCAGCAAGAAATAAGAAAGTTACGAATTGTTCAAATGAGTGCCTTCAATGAACCAAATTCAGTACAACCAAAAAAAATTCTTGGAAAATATCAATATTCACATAAAACTGCAAAAATTCATAACTTTCCTAGTTCTTACCAGATGGTAACAAGCGATACATCAGTAACTTCAGAAAAGATTAAGCTTTTTATGTAAAAGTTAAGTTTTTCACCAGAAGCGCACGTAAAAAATTTGCAGGAGGGTCAAAAATACCTATTTTTAAAAATGGCGGACATCTTGGATTTTTATAAATTTTCAATTTTTACATCAAATTTTGGAATTTTGGCTTTTTAAAATTGCAAGTATTATTAAAATCAGACACAAACATCCAAAAGCATAGCCAAACAAAAATTACGTTTTTTGTATTGTGTGACTGAATTTGGTAATTAATTCAAACTTTCTTATTTCTTACCCAATGTTAACAAGCAAGACATCAGTACAGTCGATTTTTCACCAGGGGCGCACATAAAACATGTGCAAGAGGGTCAGAAATACCTATTTTTTTAAAATTGTCAATTTTGAGATCAAATCAGGCAAAAACTTTTGAAATACCTGAGAATCAAAAAAGTCCCATTTTTTTTGGACCATTCTAATTGTAAAGGAATTTTGCTAAGGATATCTCGATTTTTTTTTTTTTTTCGTGATTTCTTAATGGATTTCGCGATCTCGCAATCAATTTGTGACGTCATTTTACTCTTATTCATATTTTGATAACAAAATCCTTGTAAATAAAATCTATATGTTTGTGGTAAACTCATATTATTTAAAGAAGACAATTTTTTGTATTTCTTGCTATTAAGTTAGAAAAAAAAGTTAAACTTAAAAATTAAAAACCACTGCATGAATTCCTAAATGTACAAGTGCAACGATTTTTTGGTTAGAATCTATATAATTATTTAGAGCTAATTTAATGCTAATTTTGTTCCGCAAAAAAAAATATAAAGCTTGCGTTTTTTAAAAGTTAGCGCATGCCAAATTAAGAGAATTCAGAAAAAAAAGAATTATATAGCAATAATTTAGCAATGGCGTAGCCAGAAATCGACTCTTGGGGGGGGGTTTCATCGTTTAATAAACATCAACTAACTACCTATGGCAAATTTTTAAAAATTAGGTAGGTGCCTATTGCTTGAGTTGGTGTATATGAAACAAAAATACTTATTTTTAAAAGCAAGTTTCATCTAGTCTCATTTGCAGATGTTTTTAAAAACTAACCCTTAAATGCGCCGCAGGCAAAAATTTTGAAAAAATTATACTAAAACACTATTTTTTACGTGTTTTAAATAAACTTAAACAATATTTAATACTGGTATAACGCCGCAGGCGAAAATTTTGACAAAAAAAAACAAAAATTCTTTAAACTTTTGATCTCTTAGGTTTTTTGTTTGTAAAATATTTTTGAAAAAGTATATTAGATTAGATGTTAAGAAGGGGTGTGGGTTGCGGTGGTATATATAAATTTTCTTAAAATTTATACTAAGAATGCGATTTATTACACGCTTTAAATGCTGATGATAAAAATTCCTTAGAATTAAACTAAAATTATAACAATTAATGATGTCATAGCACCGCAGGCAAATTTTTTAAAACTTAAGATATCACACCAAACACACCAATTAATTTATTGTCCCCAACCCCCCCCCCCCTATCTACGCCACTGAATTTAGTGCTCCATAGCTTTATATATTTTTTTAATAATATATTACAAATATTATATTCTATTTAAATTTGTTAAGGAACTAATTTCCTAACGCCTTAAAAAAAAATTTCTAAATATAGAGCCTGTGCTGCTAGCTTCTATTCAAAAGATGTTTAATATCAAAAGTCACATGAATCAGTAGAACCCATTTAGAACTACAGAGTTACATCCTTTTTACCAAAAAAAACTACTCCTCCGAAAAATTGCCATATATCAGAGTATAGTATTTATAGTATAATTAATTTTGATATTATATATGTTTAAAAAAATAATATATGAAACTATGGAGCACTGAATTAGCCCTAATTATGTAGGTATCTTTTGTTTTCTGAATTCTCTTAATTAGGCTGCAATTGCATGCGCTGCTGCCTTCTCACGGAACCTAGCAGCGCGCATGCACAACTTTTAAAAAACGCAAGCTCTATTTTTTTTTGTGGAACAAAATTGGCACTAAATTAGCTCTAATTAGTTATATAGTAGTAGTAGTAGTAAATGGACGGCCGTTTCTGCCATATACCCCCAGCACCCCTGACTGATGCACGTGCCCCTTAGAATGCAAGTTTTCTTTCTCTAAGAGGTCTTTATTTTACCTGACACCACTTTGTTGAGAGCAGGGATCTTTAGACTGCGTAGCATGTATACACAGTGCACCGCTGGCTTTACACCCCCTCCGAATCTAACATTGCTACCCTCCCAGCAGAACTTGGTTTAAAAGGTAGACTATTTCTTTCCAGCAGCAATTCATATGTGTTGTCCCGGAAATCGAAGGCACACTCAGAATGGGCAAAGTCCGACCAGTCACCCATCCAAAGGGCCCGAAGTATCATCCTTTTGCCTTCAAATGTTCCTCGCTAACCGAGAGTGGAGGTCACATCATTTTGGCATCTGTGCTGTAGAGACCCTAGACTTGGCGGGATTCCGGCTACCTTCTGCATCCAAACTGGTCGAAGTCTCAACCTTCTGCCTCGGAATATTCCCACTGCCCAAAAGTGCAGGTCAAATCTTTCGGCATCTTCGCTGTAGAGACCTCAATTCGGGATCCCCAGCCGTCCACCATGTGAATCCGACAATTTCTCCGGTCAACTTGCTTCTACCTCGTTGTTATTACTCTAGGCACAACTACGACCACATAGCTGCTGAGAAGTGAGGGGCCGCCCACCACCTCATAGAATCTCCTTCGATGTTGTGTGAAGCAATGTGTAGTCCAATATGCTGTTCACTAGGCTACGGCGGCCCCCTAATTAGTTATATAGGTTCTAATAAAAAAAAATAGCAAGTTGCGCTGCTAGCTTCTTGTATTTTTTAGTGGTTTTTAAATACTACTAGTATTGACATACCAAACTGCTCGTTTCCTTTAAACTTCAGCAAACAAAATACTTTGCATTTCTGAGCAACTCAAATGATAGTAATAATGTTTGTGATAAATAAATAATAAATCAATCTCTACAGATTACACAGGCCAACAAAATAAAAAATAAAAATTGGTTCCTGAGATCTAAGAATTGATTTTAGATATACTTAATGTGCTGATTCCAAAACTGGCAATTTGTTCTATCAGCTCTAGTCTTTGAGATAGAGACTAATTAAATTTAGTTCTAATAAAAGGCAAGAAATAGAAATTTGGTATTCAAAACTAGGATCTAATTAGCCAAATATGCCTGAAATTGTCCGTAAACCAATATTCCTAGACCTGGTTAACCCGCATTACTTAATCCTATTAATTTTATTGGCTATTTTATACTTGGAATGCCCTATGATCCGATCTCCCATACCTGCTCAACCCCGACTAATTGGTTTTGGAAACAAAGTACCTTTTGTCTACCTTTATCCTTTAGTATATTGTGTAGTTTTTGCAAGTAAAGTTGTGTCATAATTTTTTGTACATTTTCGTCGTTCTATAGTGTTAAAACTAAAACAATGGCATCCACAAGCAGGCGTAGCTGTGTAAACCATCCAGATATTTTTGTTATGTATGTGGCGAATACACTTTGAAAGAAAGTAGAAAAACTATTTCTGAGTTTGTGAAAAGGTCTTATCCTATTTGCGACAGTGGACAATTGGAAACAGAAAGTACCTGAAATTTGGGGTACCAATGGTTTGGAGGGAACCACGTAACCATTATGATGACTGCTATTTTTGTCTCGTTAATATTAAAGGCATAAATAGGAACAATCGACATAAATGGACATATCCTGATCTAGATATACTTGCATCCAGATTAAAAGAAAAGAACCTTCTTTATCCAAGCACTAATGTTACATTTTATCGTAAGAATTAAGGAAAATAAGCTGGTATTCTGTAACAATATAAAAGGACTCTTAGAAAAAATGGGTTTGCCAGAATGCACTTCAGACGATTGGCGCCTTTTCATAGACAGTTCAAAACGTAAAACATTTGTCCTTTTACATAACGGTAACAAATATGCCAGGAGTATAAAACAATAGCACAAGTTTTGAAACAAATTAAATATGAAGAACATCAGTGGGCAATTTGTGTTGATTTGAAAATGGTGTTTTTTATCTCTTTGGGACAGCAGAGCTAAAGATCAGCACTGGGTTAAGAGAAATTGGCCTTTAAGAGATACTATGGTGCAAGGAAAAAGAAACGTAGTGAATGAACCTTTGGTTACGAGAGAAAAAATCTTACTACCACCCTTGCATATGATAATGATGATCCTCAAATAAGGCAACTTATTAAAGATCCACAGTTCACCACATCAATGAATGAGACCGAATCTAACGCTTGGGGTTAATTTTTTCAAGTAGTTAAAAATTTTCTTGTAAATCACCAAGCAGATAATTATATAGAATTATTGGAAACTATCCTTTCAAATTTTCATATTGTCCGTTGTAACATGAGTATAAAAGTTCACTACCTCCACAGCCACCTAGATCGCTTTCCACAAAATTTAGGTGATTGTAGTGAAGAACAGGGAGAAAGATTTCATCAGGATATTAAAACTATGGAAGATCGATATCAAGGACGATGGAATAGCCAGATGATGGCCGACTACTGTTGGAGCCCTCAGCGAAACCACAGCAGTAAACTCCATGCTAGAAAGTCGTATTAAAAAGAATTTGTAGGTGATAGTGACCAATATGAGTATGAATGTATGTTAAGCTACTTTTTATAATAAATATTTAATTATATGTGTTTTTGTTGTTACTGGCAATAGTCATAGTTATAACGTAAAATATATATAGAAGTTAAAAAAAGTCAATAATTCCTATTTTAAAATTATATTATATTTCGGATTCTCCACCCAAAAATTACCCAAAATGTGTGTTGGTCTGTGTATTTCTGAGCATATGCAATTAACCTAAAAATAGGTAGATTATTAAGTTTAAAAAATTAATTTTTAACTAAGCATGAAACTTTTAAATTATATTAAGCAAATTTTAGCACAATTGTTTTTTAGTGGTGGTCTGCATCCAGGAGATATAGTAACCCACATTGATGACCGACCGATAAAAAGTGCAAATGATGTATATGATCTTCTGAAAAAAGGAGACACAAGTACCTTAAAAATGTCTGTGACACGATTAGTCAAAAAAGTGGAAATTAATGTAACTCCTGAAGATGTAACTCAATAAAGTGTACCTATGTGTTAACAATTGTATTTCTTAAATAATTTGTTAGGTGCTTAAATTTTATATATTATTATTATTATAAAAAATTAAATAATACCTTTTATTTACAAAAACAAAACAAAAATCTTACTACTTTTTCTTCTTTCCCTTTGTCTTAACTTCTGTCCACCCATCATCCTCCATAGGTACATCAGAATTAGTTTGTTCTTTATAGCTACTAGATTGTGCATTTAAACTTTCTATATCTGAGTCGTCACTTGTAGAAGACTCATTTTGGCATAATCTTTCTGTTTGAGAAACTTGAGTTAGCCATTGTGATGGGGCCACAGGCAATTTTTGATATTCTACTTCACACTCAGCCAGGTTTTCTTGTTTTATTAATGTAACAAATTTAAATAAAAGACTGGCAACTTCTTGGGGAGAGTTGTCTTCACAAATTGTCTCGAATTCCTCATCCAAGATGTCTTCTAAGGCTTCTTGGATCTTGTGTATGTCTACATTAGGTTCATAGAGACAGTACTGGACCATGTAGTTCATACATTCTATGGCAGTCTGAAAAGTAAACCAAGTTTTATCCTGGACAAAATTAGTAGTTTCAGGTTTTTTAAATAAAATAAACTTGTTTTGCTAAATTAAAGAGAATGTAAAAATCTCATTCATGTTTTTTTTATGATAAATGTCCCATTCTTGGAGCATCTTTAGTATAGGCTTCAGAGGACCGTTTTCGCCTTACCTTGACCCAACCCCCTAACCCACCAACTGTGCAGCCAAGTGTGCAGAACTTGACTATTCGAGCATATCTGTGAATCCCTAAATAGAGTTTAAATACTACTATTTATATATATCTCACTTACACTTCTTTATATATCACTAATTTTTCAGTTACCATAAAGCAATTTGCCTGATGTATTTTAGATAGATAAAAATCATTTATTTAGTACAAAAAAAATAATTACATTATACAATACAATAAAAAAAATTCCAAGATCAAAACTGAACATTCATTGTATCCACCATAAAGGTATAACTTGAATGTCTTTGATATCTATGTATTAAATTAAAGCCAGACAATAACATTTTAAATCAACTATATAAGGTGTATAAGGGACAAATGTAACCATGGAAACATAAATTGGTGATTCCACGAAAACTGAATAATTTGATGTCACCACTCTAAAAAAAATGTTAGCAGTAAATTCGATGGTTATGTTTCCTTCTTATTTAATAGTTACGAGTTTTTTTTAAAGTAGGAAAGAAATAAAACATGTCTCTATTTTTTTACAAGAAAATATATACTTGCTAAAAACCACATAAAAACATCATTCCAGTGTGTGTCTCCCATAGTGGGTTCAAATCATTTTGTTTTGAACTAAAATTACAAATTAGAAAAACAGTTGTTTCCATATTGTTATATAATATCTTTGTCAGTATTAAAATACCAAAAATCTAGTATTTTATTTGTAGTACCTGTTATTATAAACATATTTTGCTTTGTCCCCCTTTTCGCGCACCAAATTCTTAACAAGTTTTTGCCGCTCTAACTGGTAGGGGCTAATACATAACTGAGGCGGCTAAATACGAAAATAATGTACATTTCCTGCTGTTTTGGTCAGTTGCTTATGAGATTTCACAGAAGCATGTTGACAATTTTCTGAGCAAAAAAGAAATTTTTTCGTGTTTTAACAACAAGAAAATCATTCCAAATGGTAAGTAAGGTCTTTCATGATATGTTATAGAATGACTTTACCTTACTCTGGGAAAAAAATAAATTTAAGAAAGCTTTAATTTATGTAGGGAAAAATGACTAATTTTTCAAAAAACATCACTCCCGTGTCAAATGGTTGCTGTGCAGGAAACGAAGGGAAATAGGGCCCCTAATAGGAGTCCTCACAAGACACTGCGCGCTCCAAAAGCACCTGGCAAGGATGAAGGTAGTGCGGGACTCAACTTGCGGAGAGTTCTGGGAGGAAGATGAATCCTCACACCACTATCTTGCAAGGTGTCCGGCCTACAGAGGAATCAGAGAGGGAATCTTCTGAGAGGAAGTGTTCGAGCCGGAACACCTTCCGACGCTAAAATGGTCGGATATCCTGACCTTTATTCAAAGGACGGGAAGGTTCGACCGTGGTGGAGTGGAAGCGTGAGGGGGATCTCTGGGGGATGGCGAAAAGAGCTCGCGTAGAGCCTAGTCGCCGGGCCGCGAGCCCCCCCCCTTATTCTACTACTGCTACAAGGATGTGGTAGCACAGGAATTGCTTTTTTTTTCTATTTTTTAAATCTTTTTTGGTTTTAGGCTCTCGTAAATCGTAAAAAAAATCTCCAGAGGAAATATTAAGAGACCAAAGAGAAAGGAGAAGGCAAATTCGCAATGACCCCATTAAAAGAGAGTAGCAAAGAGAAAAAGAGCGACAAAAATATATACGACAAAAAGAGACAAAAATTAAAAAGTTGGTTAACGAAATGACTCCTCGTGAGAAAACAATACAAAGACGAAAGTGGAACTACAATTCCAAAGTATACAGAGAAAAAGAAACAAGCTAAGCAACTGGACCAAGAGCAGCAGACAATGTACACTACAGGATTCGACGATTCCGGGAAAAACAAATGTTTGACGAGAAATACAGAAACATGAAAAGGAGGATGCATCGATATAAAAAAAAAGTGTCAGAGGTTACAAGAACAAATGCGAGATAAAAAATGCAATTCAACACCAAATATGGAGCAGTCACCTGCAAGAATAGTCAACAACCTGCTTGAAGAAATTAAAAAATAATACATGGTAAAATTGTAAAAAAGTATCATCTCAAAACAAAAATTTATTCAATTTTAAATTACCGAAAATCTTCTTTCCTTCAACAAAATATAGCTGTTTTTGAAAGAAAAATAAGTAAGAAGCAAAAAAAATCTCTTAAATTAAGAAAAAGTGTTCAAAATTTTCTTGAGTTAGAAAATAACAGTAAGGTTTGTCCTGGCAAAAAAGAATTTGTCACCAAAAATAAATTAAAAATGCAAAAGAGGTACCTTTCTGACCCTTTAAAAAAACCTGTATAGCAATACCTAAAAGCAAACCCTCTTAAAAAAGTGAGTTATCAGTTTTTTTGTGCCTCTCGCTCTTTTTGGATTAAACAAATGAGAGTATCAGATAGGGACACATGTAAGTAATATATTCACGTTAACATGGAGCTCATAGTACAAAGCCTTTACCACAGAGTACCGAACTTTACTCCAACAAAATACTTTTATGTAAAACTCCATCTGATCTATTAAGGGATATTTGCTATAACAGCAAAGACGAAAAATGTTTATTAAGTCAGTGTAAAGCTTGTATTGCTTCTAAACCTCATACAAATGAGTGCAATCAAAATAATAAAATTCAGTATTTTCAGTGGGTTCCCATCAAACAAACGTTTTTTGATAAAAAAGCAAAAACTAAAAAACAAGTAAAGAAAATCGCAAAAAAACCTACAGAAACAAAAATCTCTCACCTTCTGAAATTACTGGATCAAAAACTTCCAAAATTTATGAAACCTGAAGCTAATATTGTGCATCAGCACAACACTATTACAGAGTTTAAAAAAAATCTTGGTGAATCAGAGGTCCTTATTCACTGTGATTTTAGTGAAAAGTATTCCTTAAAATACGCCGAAGAAACTCAATACAGTTGTAGTTTATGAAAATACAGACATGCAAGTAAAAACTGAAAGATATTGCACTCTCTCCGAATCGTTACATACAGCATGGAGTAGGGGCCATTTGGGCACACTTACAACCAATTTTAGATGAGTATGTCAAAAAGGGATTTACCAAATTTAATTTTTTAAGTATCAGTCCTGCCACCCAATATAGAAACAAATTTGTTTTCATATTTAACAAATCAGCTCAAACGATTATATCCTCAAATTTGTAGTGTGGAACTATCATGAAGCGGAGCATGGTAAAGGTGCTTCTGATGGAATAGGAGCTGTTGCGCCTGGTAAGGATATTTCAAATATCCAAGCCCTTTTTCATATTCTTAAAGAAGCTTGTCCAGGAGTAACATTTTACATTGTTTCTAAAGAAAAAATCCAATTTTACTCAGAACTCCTTTCAAAAGTTCCTATTTTACAATTTAAGGGAACAATGAATGTTCACGTTGATAACAACTAAGGGCTCAAATAAACTTTGGTTGGGAGAATTTTTTTGCTACAAATGTCAAGAGTAATATAGGCATTTTTCTTTTGGAACACTGACATATGACACCCATTCCTTTTACTTATCCTCATCTGCTTCAGATTCTGTTCAGAAAACCATTGAAATCTTTATCTCCAAATGAACAGTTGTCATTAAAAAAAAATAAAATTGTCAGTTGAACACATCTATAGTGATTCTGAGGGGCCATCTTGCGAAAAGCCATTTCCTAATATTAAAAGTGGTACTTATGTTTTGGTATCAGTTTCTTCCTTGAAGAAGAATATGTCCTATAGATATGTAGCAGTGTGTCAATCGAATATTGAGGATGATGAGGAAGAGTGTGTGATGGAGAAAATGGTAATTTTTTTAAAGTTGATTCTAAAGATATCAGTTATGTTAAAACAGATCATATTCTTGAGGTACTTCCAGAACCAAATTTGGTTTTAAAAGGAAATAATATTTTTTACAAGTTTAAAAATAATATTGATGTTTGTTATAAGTTATAAAATGACAAATGTAACCATAAAACCACATAAATCATACAATAAGTCACAGATATAAAATCATAAATAAAAACCTAAAAAACCTTAATAATAACATACAAATAATAAAATCAAAATTGGAACTAATTAAAGGCATTAAAGCCCTTATAAAAAACATAGTTTTGGGTGGAGGCTCAGGTGGAGGTCTTATTCGCTCATTCTACTTGTAAGTTGTTACAGTTTCTGGTATTGTAATTATGTGATTTCCTCACAAACCCAATTTGTTCTTACAGACTAAAAGGTGCCTTTCCTATCTTCATTTTATATATGAGGAAAGTATGTGTTTGGTATTGTAAACATTCCTGAACTGGTAACCAGTTTAATTCTTTTAACATATTTTTCACAGGTGTTCTTTTTGAACAATGTAATATAAAAGAGTCTTTCAATATCATTATTTTGTAACAAAAATAATATTGTTGCACAGTAAACATAATGGGGCAGAACAATTGAGTTATAGATTATATTATATATATTATAGATATTGATGGCAATAAATGATTTATTTATTATATACACCAACATTTTTGTCCGACATCTCTAAGAACCACAAGTCCTGTAGAAATATTCTGAGGTTAGTTTTTGCCAATCTTACTTTGTTTTCTTTTTTAAAGCCAATAAATTTACAGCACAATAATATAATTAAAATAATAAGGTATACCTACTTTTTGCAGATTATTGGAAATGCTAACAGTTTATTATTGGGTAATTATGCAGTATACGGTTTTCTGCCATTTTTGATTTTTTATGAAAAATTCTTTATGGGGGCACCTACTAGGGTCCCTAGGACAAATCCGCCTGCGCCGGTTGTTTTTTCTTTATTTATTTTGTTTTTATTTTTTTTTTCACTAAAACAACCCAATCTAACCCAACCTAATCCAACCCAACCCAAACCAATCAAAGAAAACACATTACAACCCCCCCCCCTCCCCCCGGGCATCCTTTTTTCTCTATTGGTGTTCGATACGATACCCGTAACGTTAGGTTTAAAATCAACTTTGACTTACCTGTTTACTATTGGGCCCTCCCATCGAGTGTTCCACGGCCAACCGCAAGGCGTACCAATTGTTAAATATATGCGACACGATTTTTGTAAAAAGCTCTTCCACCTTTTCCATTTTGAATGAAAAGAACGAAAATTCACAAAAATTAAAATTCTCCAACCTTTCTTTTCGCCATGTGTCAAAAAAGTAAACATTCTTGAAGTTAGTAATGGGTTAAATAAATGCTTAGTGACCTTATGCCATAGAAATATAAATATTTCTATGGCTTATGCCCATTGTGGCGCCATCTATGGATTGGAATAGCAACGAAATACTGAAATTTTATTGTGCAGGAAAACTTTAAATAGTTCATGTAGCCCTGCTTAGGTGGCGCTGATCCACCGACATAAATAGGGTCACTGGATCCTGAAACCAGGGGCTGAGACCGCAGGTTCCAGGATCCAGTGACCCTAGACATAAATAAATAGAAAACAGCTTCCAACAACAACCGCAAGTGCACCATGTTTTGAGGAAGACTTTGACATTCAATATACAGGGTGGATTCTTTAAACGGAACGGTGCTTCTAGCGGGTTAGAATTTGGTTGAATAAAAAAATCCAAAAACACGCCAACTGAGATTTTTAATTTCCTTTAATCGTACTATCTTGGATTTTGTCTATGTCATTTAGTTTTAATTTTTGAAATCTGCAAATAATTTTCTCTTCAGTAATACCACACAGTAGGATCTATCTTTTACGATAATCAAGATATTTTGATCTAAATCTGTATGGAAAACTTCGATATTCATTAATTCAAGTATCCCGTAAAACAGGGCATAGACAACAATTCCATGCAAGTTTAAATGCCTCTATCTTGGAAACCATAAGAGATAGAGTATTAGTGTGCCGGATTGTCAAAAAGATAATTTTTTTTTAATTAAACAATGTCAAACTATGCGCAGGGTGTCCTATTTAAAAAAATATATTTTTTTTTATACCTTCATCAAAAAAATGATTTTAGTAACTGTTTGCAGATAACTAAAGTATGGCTTTTTTGGTTACCGATGCAAAAAAACTTTTTTGGGTGCAAAAAAAGATTTCTGTCCGTTTTTTACCCAAGATTAAAGAGAAATAGCGGAAAATAGTAATATTGAAAAAATTTAATTCTTCTTGCCTAAGAATTAAGCCATTTCCGCCAGTTTTCACCAAGTATTTGCGAAAAAATCATTTAAAAATATCGTCAAAATATCAAATTGTCAAAGATTAAAATGGCGCAACAATGAACGTCACCGAGTAAAAAGACACATCGCTATGGAAACGATTGTTATTTCATTTAGCATCCGCCTTGATTTATAATCTAAATACGGTGTGTTGCGAGAAGTTCTCTTCGTTCGAGATTTTTAAAAGTATTTTCCTGTGTTTCTTGGATTTTTGGATAAAGGTATTAAAAAAATAGTGTTAACAACTCGCGGCTAAACTGTGCTTTTTTTTACTCGCGTTTTTAAATACCTCGCTGCGCTCGTTATTTAAACCAACGCTTGTAGTGCACTATTTTAGCCACTAGTTGTTAAAACTACTATTTTGCCATACCTTGTAAACAAAACGACATAAAAAAAAACAAGATAGCACAATTAAAGAAAATTAAAAATCTCAGTTGACGTGTTTTTGGATTTTTTTATTCAAACAAAATTCTAACCCGCACCGTTCCGTTTAAAGAATCCACCCTGTATATGCACTGCAGAAATAATAGCCATAAATGAAAGTCTCACAGTCTGTTTGCAAAAGAACATAAAAAAATCATTGTATTTACAGTATTTACTGCTTCAAAAAGGCCACTAGACAAATTGAAAATAAATAAATAAGTAAGCACCCAAACAAGACTACCTAGCTCTAAAAACCAAAATAATGATATCTCTAATCAGCCAAACAACTAACATCTACATTGCATGGATTCCAGAGCACGCAGGAATAAAGGCCGGAGAATGAAGTGGCTGACCAGCTAGCGAATGAGGGAAGAATATTAAACATACCCAAAGAGTTAAAATACACAGTAGAAGATATTGTCAATATCTCTAAAGCAAAAACCACAAAAATTTTTAAGGAAGAATGGGGAAAAAGTTAAAAATAAGGGGGAATAGCTATAGCAAGATACAACCTTTGTTTCCACAAAACGCATGGTACGAAAAAGTAGAATTTATATTATAATGTAATATAATAAACAGGATGAGAACAGGACATTGCCTCACGGCAAGCCATCCCTTTAAACTGAAAATCAAAGGAACACCTCTCTGCGAATATGGACAGGTGGAGAATATAACTCAATTGCCAGATTTTGACCTATACAGAGCCCTCTCTAAAACTGGAATAAGCTTACCGCTGTTAGCGGAAACTGTGCTGGGAAATCTCACCCCAGCCAGAATTTAAAAAAATCATGTTCTGAAAAGACAAAATAAACGTGAGAAGAAAAAACAAATAAAAAATAAATCACATTTGAAAACACAAACAAAAATAAAGGAATCTACTTACCCTCAATGGTCAAAGCAATAGTTTTAACATGTCCCAGTCTACATGTGTGTAAAAGAGTGATGAATGAATGAATCTCCAGTCTTAAGAATCAAAGAAAAATTTAAAACAAAGAAAAAAAATTAAGAAAGAAACAGTAACTAAGGTTGAGGAAAGAAAGAAAGTACGTCATAATAAAGAGTGGAGGAAGAATACAGACAAGAAACCAAGTGGCCAAGAGCTTCCATACTTCAAGCACGGAAGTAAAAATCAAGAAGAAAACCCGTGATTTATACTAGTTTCGGAAACCTTTATTTCCTTAACCTATGCGCTCGATGTTAAGATAACTTTTGTATATTTTTTTATTTCATACTGTATTGTAAAATACTCCATTATACGCTATCGGTTTCAGTCCGGGAAATGATGCATTACATCACTAGTCCGGAAAATGATACATTACATCACTAGTCCGGTAAATAAGAATAAAATAATTGATTTCCCACTTACAGTATGAAATAAAAACGTTGTACGAAACACGGCCGTGAAATGTCATTAAAGTACTCGTCTAGACATTCCGGACCTCCGAGCGCTATGTTGACAAACACTCTCCAAAACTTCTTTTTTGACAAGAAAGACATTTTTTAAATGTTGGTTGACTACATTTTAATACCAGCAGCTAGAGATTTGAAAAAATAATGTGGAAAGGCGAGCGCATAGAGGGACAACGGCGGAAATTAAATACCTATATAGGTATAAATTAACCGACGAAAAAAAAAAGTTGTCTGTCGGTCTGTCTGTATACATGAACTCAAGAACGCCTTAATCGATTTCAACGAAATTTGGTACAAAAATCCTCTATCGGCTGACCATGAACTGATTAACTTTTGGATAGGGTGTTGGGGGGTTGAAAAATTTAACTTTAGAACAAAAGCAAGTAGCGATATACGGTTTTCAGAATTAAGCTTACATGAATATGGGCTACAAATGTTGTTATAAAGTCCAAATTCGTGGGATCTTTAGTTTCCGAGTTATTTGAAAAAACGTTAAAATATATAAAAAAAATCATAAATTTAGAAGTAAAGCAGCTATTGATATGCGGTTTTTAGATTTTGGTTTTCGCAAATATTAACCAAAAATTTTGTTATAAGGTTCAAATCTTTCAAAGCTACAGTTTTCGAGATATTTTCATTTTCTTTCAACATAAAATATCTATCCGTGCTTTCTAGCACCAATTTTTTTTTTTAAATTTAAAACATTTCAGCTAAAAAAATTACTTCGTACGGAGGTTTTGTTATGTATCCAATAACAATTATGTTTTGATTCGCTGCATATCTAAACGTTAAATCAAGTTTAAAGCAAAGGATTTAAAAAAATTTCAAACCTATTTCCTGTTTATATATGAAATCCGCTGTTAAGGTAAAAAATGTAAGTTGTGGTCCGTAAAATAATGGCAAAATCAATGGCAAAGTAACGGGGGGAGGGGAGGGGGTGTTAAGGACTCTCCCCCCCCGAAACTTATTACTAACTTTGCAAAAGATCCAGTTTGTTGACTTTGGAGCTGTAATGTTTAGAATACTTTTATACCTATTCCCCACCCCGAAAATTTTTCTTAGTACGCCACTGGACAACCAAAAATGTTGCTTTAGGTTTTTTTTGTAAAAATTAGTTAAAACATTAGAAAATAAGTATCATTTCGCGAGTGTTAAGCTTATTTTTTTTGACTTTTTCTGTACCATTCAAAATTTTACAGTAAAGAAAATAAATTTTTGGGAATCCTTTTTAGGATAACAAGAATCGAGTTAAAAAATAAGGGATTTCAGCCATAATTCTTGCATATGTACTAATTTAAAATTTAGTTAATGATAATTTATAGGCGCGGTTTTTTGAATTTTCTGGTAATTAGAAATATATTTTTTTAACAATGGAGGTCGATCGTGCGCTCCTTTGCGGGGTCAAAAATCATCGCAAATCATCGCCGTCTTTTCGCAAAAACAACACTCAATGCAGCCTAATTAGATGGCGGACCGCGAGAGACGCTCTCTCGAAATCATAGTGTTCATCTTTAGAGAAAATTGATATAATATTCAATTTAAAATATTTTAAAATGTAGCTCAAAGGTGAATCGTGGCTTATTAGAGGCTGCCCGGGTCAGTTCGCTTTTACGGCCTTTCGCGTTCGAGTGGGCGGCGCGTGGAGTTCCCATTCCGAAAGATATCATCGCTCATTTTTTTTTAATTAAAATTAGGGTCTTTATGCTAGGGTTGCCAACTTTTAATTTTTGATTTTGATTTGATTACATTTGATGCAAAATCGGGACATTTTCAAAAACGCTTAGAAAAGAATTAAAACAATAAATATTGATGGTTTTTTTAATTTTAATTTACAAGCTAGCTAAGAAATTTTAGTCGAAACAAAACGTAATAGTAACAAACAAACATAATAAGAAAAGAAAGTGACAAATTTTACACGAGCCTGAGTATTGTGAACGACGCGTTAGCCGAGTAAAACAACACGCGAGTGTAAGAAAGTTGCTTTCTATAGAGTTGTGTACGCTATTTTTCCTACGAACACTGTTGATTGCACTAATTTTGGTAAAAATAGGTCTTTAATTTCGCACAAATCAAATAAAACTGCTTTTCCGCACATGTGCGCAAAAAATTTCTGCACACGAGTGAAATAACGTTTTCTAAGGATACAAATCGTGTGAAATCAACCAGAAAATGTGGTCGTAGGAAAAAATAGTTAAACTATACAAAAACCTGTGGCCCAGATGGTTTACCAGTAATTTTCATAAAAAACTGTACATTTTTCTTGTCCAGTATTTTGACTAAAATTTCTAATAGAGCATTTTCTAATACAGGAGATTTTCCGACAGCTTGGAAGCTAAGTTATGTTACCCCAATATTCAAAAGCGGAGATAAGTGAAACATTTAAAACTACAGAGGTATTTCAAAAATTTTCTTGATTTCTTAAATTGTTTGAATCAATAGTTAATATTTTCAAAACAAACCACACGGGTTTTCAAAAGCTAAATCATCAATTGGAGAGTGGGTATCATCTATACCAATTTCTTCAAGGCTATCGTCAGGGTCGATCATAACCTAATACTTGATAAACTTAAATTGCTAGGATTTTTGTTTAGAACATTGAAAGGCGTAAACAAAATTTTTACATTGAGAAATGCTTACTTTGCAATTGTAAGGTCAATTCTAGAATATGGTTGTACTATTTGGTCTCCATATTATGAGATACGTAAAGATCGATTGGAAAAAATACAAGAAAGTTCTTGCGCTTTATATGCTATAAATTACACATACCTATTGAGTCAATTGATTATGACCAGCTAATGAGTCTGTTGAACTTAACAAATCTAAACAATTGTGGAAAGTACTATGATCTTGTCGCTCTGTTGAAAATACTAAATAATAAAATTGACTCTGTAGAGTTACTATCAATATTCAAGTTTCATGTGCGATCACGGAACACAAGAAATCATATTATTTGCAACTCAACATCATTGCACTAACTATGGTTTTAACTCCCCGATTAATACACTCAGTAGGCTCGGTAATGAACTGATTGAACAAACTGATGTCTATTTTTGTAACACTAATTTGCCAATAGCCGAATATTTCAAACGCGCGAAAAGACAAAAGAAATGATTTATAGTTAACCATTGGCCATTACCCTCTCCACATAGGCCGATCAGCTCTTATCGTTTTAGTGTCCTTTTATCCACCTTCGCCGCCATTTTGACAGAAAACTAATGGATTATCTGTCAATTTTGAGTGAAAATGGCGGCGAAGGTGGATAAAAGGACACTAAATCGGTATGAGTTGATCGGCCTATCTGGAGAGGGTACTGCATTGGCCAATAGATATGGGATTCTGATTTTAATTGGAAACTTTTAGTGCCGATTTCGCTGAAACCTTTTCATCGGGACATTTGGCGTACTGACAAGGATCTTGTCAGTATGCAGAACATTTTGCTCCAAATCGGGACAGTCCCGACAAATCGGGACGGGTTGGCAACCCTACTTTATGACGAGAAACATTCATAAAGTTTTTTAAATCAATCGCATTAATTCAGCTGTGGGTATGGGACCCCCTCCCTTTGACAGCTAGCTAACCCAAACTACTAAGAATTTTTTGCTTAAACTTCAACAAATTTTGCCTGCGATGGCCGCGATATAAAATCGTTTATTGTTGCAGGAAAATTGTTTTGAGATCTGTTAGGGAGAATATGCTTTGACTGGTGGAATTTTTAAAAGAAAATTTGTGTAGTTGTTACCATAATTTTTTAGAGCAAACGGCTTTTTTTCAGAAAAAAGGGCGTTATAGTATCTCATAGTGCCTGGCCTTATCAAATCCCGAAGGGGAGGAATCAGATTTCAAGTTAATCATAAAAAAAACTAAACATAAATGCGCGAAAATTTTGATAAAATTAAACTTGCAAACTCGCCGGTGCGCCAGCCCTCTCCTCCCCAGAGGTCGGCCTTTTTCGACTTTATTTAACTATAAGTTAAATCTGGGCACTTTCCTCTCTACCTTGAGTATCTATCTAAGACTGTCAACCTTCTGTCATCAAAATATTAGGGACTTATGGGGCGTTACTCTATAAGGTTTTACCATAATAAGGGAAAACCGTATTTTATTTAGGTTGAACCTTAACCATACTTAAAAAAAAAGTGTTATTGGAAATCGCATTACTTTTCCTTATTCGTAACCTAAAATTTCTAATCTTGTAGGGATTTTCCCTGATAAATTCTCGCAAAAGAATTATATCGTCAGTGTAGCTGAACCTCAACCTTGTAGGTTTCTCCAATTTATTCATTTTTTCACATAAATTTTAAAAATCCACAAGACTGTTTTTGTTTATAAACAAAAAACTAAAAATGCAAAGAATATTAAAAAGTCGTGTCGAAAAACAAACCAACCATCACTATTATCCATGCTAATTGAGGTTATGTTTAAAGATAAGGGACGTACGGTAACTGTACCGAATTAAGGGAATACCGTATTTTATTACGGTTCCCTTAATAAAAACGCAGGTCACGCGCATGCTCAATGCAATTTTCCTTAATAAGGGAACGCGAAAATGTACGCCCAATAAGTCCTTAATTGGCGCCAGCTCTAGATTCTGGGGCATCATGGAATGGTGAAATTTGGTGGAAGATCGGAACCAAAAATTTCAACAATATGTTAAATAATGCTTAAATGGTATTTAGAGGGTTTTGTACGTACTATTTTTTCATCGAAAAATATACTTACATTTTATTTTAAAATGAAAAAAGTAAATAATTAATTTTGAGGTTATAAAATGAGGCAGTCGGTGACTGAAATTTTAAGCTAGGGAAGTTGCCGGTGGCCGGCTCCTATGGCCGACCATTGGGCTAGAGCAAACATTTGTATTTTACTTTTTTCAAGCTTTCGGATCGCAAAATAAAGAAAATTATTTTATGGTTGTAAAGAACTTAATTCAAAAAATAGGTTAGCCAGTATGCGGCCAGGTCTAAAGTGCCAAATAAATTATTATAAAAAAGCCGAGCACTGGAAATTGTCCATTTACACTTAGTTTCCATCAGTGCTCGGCCTTTTTGGAGTACCCAGGCAACCAGATGTGTCACCACACGTGTATTTGAAGTCTAATTTGACACCAAAATTTGACGTAATCAATATCATGTCGAAGCGATGCCTCCCGATATTTAAAGGTGCATTTACACAGACAAACTTTCCTTTGATGTTGAAATGCCGACAAACATTTACACGAGCCTCTTGAGCAAAATGTTCAAAGAAATGTTCGAGCAAAATCGCGTACAAAAAAACACACGTAAATTTTCGAGAGAATGTTGAGCAAAATTTGTTTGAAGAAATGTTGGTAATAAAAATTTCTTACAAATTTAAATTTTATAGTTTTATGGGAATTCATTGAACTTAACTGAAAATAGAAAGACTACGTTTTAAAACAAGGTATTTTTAATTAAGTGCTTTCCGACGGAAAAACGATTTGATGTCGAAATTCACGTTTTACCTCATAAGCAACTTCGATTGATCTGATTTTTATAGGGGATATGCCAGTATACTTGTAACTTTTTAATTTATAAAAATTGGCACTTATTTATTGCTGTTGCTGGGTTAGGAGAAGGTAAAAACCGTAGACTAGTGAGAGGGGGTTTTGGTCAAATGAACATTGACACACAAAATTACAGCTGTGTTTGACAGCGCTGCGTTCCGACTGTCTAAACCTCCCTATCCCCCCCAGGGAACAACTAACTACTCTCCAGAACAGTTCTCTAAAATTATCCACCTGCATTTTAAAAAGTAATTACTTCGAAGACATTTCCGTTTTCTTTTTGTAATGAAAGAAAACCAAAAAAGTTAAAGAAAAGAATTAAATGTTATTACCTCCATCATTAACTATTTTAACATTGCATATGACAAAACTGATAGCCAATAATAATGTTTCGCTTGCCGTCGCCTTTTTTTCACAAAAGTTTAAAATAAAAGTTGGTGTTCCATTTTTTTAAAGAATTGAGATCACTGATCACTGATGTAAAATTATATTTATTCTCATCTTTAAAAATATGTTTCCAAAATAGATAGAAATAACTTGCTCAAAAATTTACCCGAACAAAATGTTCAAAGAAAAGCTCACAAAAATGTTCGCGCGAAAAATTTCAATTCTTTTGCACGAGCTTTTATTTGAGCATGTTCGTCTGTGTAATTGCGCCTTAATAGGCCTTCCATCTATTCGCGTTTTAGTGAGCTTTGAAGGTATGTGGCGGCTATTTTGACAATTAACTAATGTAATAACTGTCAACGGTGTCAAAAATGGCGCCGGCATATGTGTAAAAGGGTACGAAAACGGAAGATGTTGGATGGCTTCCATGTCGTAGGTATCGGTCGAAGTAGCGTGAAATTTTGGGCACCAAATTGACTAAAAACATAACTAATCAATTTGCCGTAATATTGAAAACTAAAATATTTTGTGTAATGTAAATGCAACTTGGTTTTAAAAATCTCCGATATTTTATTATTTTTTAAAGTTTTATTTAAGAAGGTACTGCTCTTGCCCCAAAAGTGCACCAGTTTGAGAGCACATCTGCTTACGCCCTAAAAAATCTTCTTAAGGCGCATTTACACAGACAAACTTTCCTTTGATGTTGAAATGCCGACAAACATTTACAGGAGCCTCTTGAGCAAAATGTTCAAAGAAATGTTCGAGCAAAATCTCGTACAAAAAAACACACGTAAATTTTGGAGAGATTGTTGAGCAAAATTTGTTTGAAGAATTGGGGGTATAAAAATTTCTTTACAAATTCAAAATATATATTGTTATCGGAATTCATTGAACTTAACTGAAAATAGAAAAACCAAGTTTTGAAATAAGGTATTTTTAATCAAGTGCTTTCAGACGGAAAAACGATTTAATCTGATTTTTATAGGGGAAATGCCAGTATACTTGTAACTTTTTTGGGGTTGTAAGAAAAACGAGAGTAAAAAAAATAATAATTGGCACTTATTTATTGTTGTTGCCTGTAAAATATAATGATAAAAATTTACGTTTAAAAGAATATCCCTTTATTTTACTTCCTAGTTTAGTCTTTTACAATAATAATTAAGGCAAATTAAAAAACCTGTATACATTTTATTAAATCTCAAATATATGAACAAAAGCACGTTCGGTTTAAATAATACCCGTTTATTACCCACTTTTACAACCCTACGAACCCGACCCTTGTCTAAAAAATATAATTTAGCAGTAACTTCGTAGACTGTATCGCTGATCTATCATCCCGCGTTTTGGATTTCGCAGGTAGTAGACCGCCCACCCTTTTGAATCGTAATGTTGCCCTTTGCATATTGTTGGTTCAGTGTCAGTAATCGACCTTGATTATTACATTAAATTGACAATAAATACCTATATCTTCAGCATTTTCATGAACCTTTTGCTTTTTTAAGCAACCCTTGGGACCTTAAACTAACTAGGTAAATCTGGTGTGAAGAATTAAAAAACAACAATAAAAGCTAAAGGTAAAGTAAAGTTACAAAAATATGTTTAAAAATCACCCTCTCCATCACTCCTCATAGTCGTGAGGCGCGGATTACCGCTTAAAAGTGCAATTTTTGAGTTTTTTGCCGATATTTGAAAAACTCCAAATTTTTTTTTAAAAGAAAAATTTTCCTGGGTTTTCTTTTGTCTTTAGGAAAAATCCCTTGGAAATAAAAAAAACTCGCAAGAAAATCCCAAAAAAAACCCCGGGCAAAAAAATCCTGGAAAAACCCTAAGAAAAAATATTATAAGTAACCCTAATCCATGTAACAAAACTGATAGTAGAGCCAATAATAATGTTTCGCTTGCCGTCGGCTTTTTTTCACAAAAATTTTAAATAAAAGTTGGTGTTCCATTTTTTTAAAGAATTGAGATCACTGATGACTGATGTGAAATTTTATTTATTCTCATCTTTAAAAATATGTTTCCAAAATAGATAGCAATAATTTGCTCAAAAATTTACCCGAACAAAATGTTCAAAGAAAAGCTCAAAAAAATGTTCAGGCAAAAAATTTTAGATCTTTTGCACGAGCTTTTATTTGAGCATGTTCGTCTGTGTAATTGCGCCTTTATGCCGGGTATGAGATTTGCACCATATTCTGTGTACTGTAGAATTCCATAGCGATACGTTTCTTTTTAATTGGCAAATGTCAGAGGGAGAGATAGTCATATCGCTAAAGAAGAAAGAGAATAATATTTAATAGAACATTAGAAATGTTGCTTTCAATTTTATATATCAAATGACAGTTGACAGTTCTTGTCATAAGTATTTAGGAAAAACTAAACAACTTTGGTATTATTTAAACTTTTTTTACAAAATTAGTATTAACGATGCTAACTGAGGGACCCAAATATAATGAATCACTTTTTGCATAATATTTTATATGCATAGTAGTTGATAAATAACCCATATTTTTTAAATTACACAAAAATATTTTTAATCTCTATACCAAAAAAACTTTTTTTTATAGTTACGTGGTGCTCCCTAAGAAGTTTTTTTTCGTCATATTAAGACGTTAAAAAAAAGTCTGTTTTAATACGTCTTATCGACGTCATAAAATGTGACGTCAAACTCGCATCGTTAAAATGACGTTAATTTTCGAGACAAACCTACGTCATTTTCACGTCAAAAATAAGTGACAAAATAGACGTCATAGTGATCAATTTTGACGTCTATTCGACGTATAATTTACGTCTTTTGGTTGCCTGGGTGGGTATTATAATTCTGAAGTTTTCTTGTGTAATTAGTTTATTCCAAAGTTTTAATTAATAGTTTAATGTTATTTATTTAGAATTAGGTACCTAAATTATACAGACCGCTTCAAGCTACTGCGAACATAGGGCGAAAGAAGTCTAATTTGCCAGTGTACGTTCATGCAGAGACACCGCACGCCTATCAGTGAAGCAACCAACACTCAGGCTTCCGATCGCCATTCGCTGCCGTTCGCCGCCGTTCGCCTTGTATTTAGTACGCCTCTAACCACGGTGCTGTGTGGAGCGTAGTCAATGAAACCGGAATTTGGTCAATAAATACGCAAATTTTTATAACGTAATTTTCTTATTTTTTGTCACTGATAAATAAGAGCGTTTTATTGTCAACTGCTCAGATTTATCAGTGACGACGTGTTACAATGAAAATAATAAGGAGTAACAAAATAAAAGCAAGTTCTCAAAATAAAATAATACATTCTAAAAACCAAAAAGATTCTCCCAGTCAAAAAAAAATTAAAGCAAATGTTTGAAAAGTCCTCCTTGCTCGGCTAGACAATATCCGACCTACTATAAAAACCCCTTCCAACGTTTCCAAGCATGTTAGGGGTGATAATTTGAAAAGCTTCTTCAAAAACAGATAGAAGTCATTAGGAGCAAGATCGGGAGATCGAGCTGGCCATAAAAAAGTTCCCCGAGTACTTATAACCCGATTAGGAAATACATTATCAAGATATTCCCTAACAAGGCCAACATTGTGAGCGGAACAACCATCTTGTTGAAACCATGTTTCACCAAATCTTACACCTAACAACTGCCTAGCAGTTGGAATAATGTGCTGCTGCAGTAGATCCAAGTATCTAGGACCATTCAAATTGCAATTGCCGTTAATAAAAAATGGCCCAATTACGTGTTCCCCTACAATACCCCCCCCCCAAACATTTAGTTTTTGGGGATACTGTGTTCTTACGTCAAAATACAAATGCAAATTTGCCCTCGACCAATATCGAACGTGTGTTGGGTTATGACGATGTGACCACCTGCACTTTTTCGGCAACTTCGTAGACATCCATTTTTAGTTTTAAAAATTTATTATTTCAATTAAGAACTTACCCATCTGTTTCTCGAGCAAGGCAGAAATAAAACAAAATAATAAAAACAAAATGAATTTCCAAAAGATAACACTGCAGCGTGCTTCGAATCCACCTCGGTCGTACGGCACGGAGAGTAAATTGGACTTGATTCCCCCTATGTTCGCAGTAGGTTGAAGCGGTCTGTAGATACCTACTTTTTACCTGATTTAATTTTGTACCTACCTTTGTAAACGTTGCGTGATATTACCTTACGTTGTTTTTGCTTGAAACAATTTAGTGTAGTACGTAGTTATTATTAAAAATTGTTTTATCCTCTGTAACATTTAAAAACCAAGCTCAGAATACATTAGTCCTGCTGAAAATGCACACACTTTTTGGGGGCCGACCACTGGCAAATTGACGGCTAGACAGTGGTCATTTAAGGACCGACCTCTGGAAAAGTGACGTTTTTAGAACAAAATTTTATAGAAAAAACACTTTTGATCCTAGGTACTATCTGCCTTCTTCTAATGAAAGATAAATAGACAATCTAAAGAAGGACACAACAAGCACCTTGATAAGTTGAAATGGCTCTGAGGTACAGGCATTTAACTTTATAGAACATGGCAAAAAAGGCCGACCACTGGCGAGTTTACCCTTATCGCTCATTTTTTTTTTGCAAAATTTTAATTAAGATTACGGCCTTTATACCTATAAACATTTATAAAGTTTTTAAAATCAATCGCATTAATTCAGTTGTGGTCACAGCCCCCTTTGCAGCTAACCCAACCTACTTTTTTTAAGTATTTTACAAAAAAACGTGGAATTAAAACAAAGTTAAAGTTTTTAAAGAATTATTTGCCTAAACGTCAACAAGTCTTGCCTGCGGTGGCGGTGATATAACATCGTTTATTGTTGCAGTTTTGCGAGAAAAGGGCATTTTCTGCATGCAAGGCTAGGTGTTATTGGAAAACTGTTTTGAGATCTTATAGGGAGAATATGCTTTGACTAGTGGAATTTTTAAAAGGGAATTTGTGAAGTTGTTACCATAACTTTTTAAAGCAAACGGCTTTTTTTTCAGAAAATGCAAGGGCAGGGCCCCCAGCAAACACAAATCGTCGGCATTGAATCGGGCCAATGTCGACAACGTCAGCAGTGTGTCGGCATCGGCAACTACACTCTGGCCCGATGTTGGTCAGATTGCGATTTTCAGTTTTCAGTCAATAATCGGCAACTGACGGAGGTCCACATTACTACAGTCGACTTTATGCCGACACCATTTTAGGACCGACGATGGTCCGATTGAAACTTTGTTTAATCGGTCGAAAATCGGCAACTGACGATGGCCCGATTTACTATAGTCGACTTTATGACGGAGCCCACTTTATTGCTTTAGGGCCGACAACGGTCCGATTGGAACTTTATTTAATCGGACGAGAATCGGCAACTGACGATGGCCCGATTTACTATAGTCGACATTATACCAACGCAAACCTTATCTGCATTAGGGCCGATGATGGTCCGATAGGAACTTTCTTTAATCGGTCGAGAATCGGCAACTGACGATGGCCCGATTTACTATATTCGACTTTACGTCGACGCCTACTTTATCTGCTTTAAGGCTGACGACGGTCCGATTGGAACTTTGTTTAATCGGACGAAAATCGGCAACTGACGATGGCCCGATTTACTATAGTCGACATTATGCTAACGCAAACCTTATCTGCTTTAGAGCCGATAATGATCCGATTGGAACTTTCTTTAGTCGGTCGAGAATCGGCAACTGACGATGGCCCGATTTACTATAGTCGACTTTATGCCGACGACCATTTTATCTGCCTTAGGGCCGACGATGCTCCGATTGGAACTTTGTTTGATTGGTCGAGAATCGGCTACCGACGATGGTCCGATTACGTCATCTTAAAATTTTTAAACTGCTTAATAGTTTTTTCTTAGTATGTAGAGATGGCGCTAATGTCACTATGTTCCTTGTACAGTGGAAGAAAATATTATATATATAATGAGCAAAGATATTTCAAAACTAGAATGCGGACTTGACAAGATGGTGGTACTTCTCTACAAGAATCACCGCTTCTGCCACTTAAACCAGCCCGACTGGATAAGCACCCGCATTATCGAGACTTTGTAGTTTGCCAATGTCGGGTCGCTTTAAGCTACCACCGACGGCCTCCGCCAATCGCCGACGTTGGACCGCTTTAAGAAACCAATGTCGGACTTGAATAGTTTACCGATGTTGGGCCAAGACCAGCTTGCCTACGTTAGACCGACCAAATTAAGCAGTTATGGGCGGATCGTCAGTACCATGTGGTTAAACCATATCGGACCTTAATCGTACGGCGACGGTATGCCGATGTCAGCAAAAAGTAAAATTTACCATTGATCCGACTAACGCTGCATCGGCAAACATAAATTGGGCCTACATCGCAAAGCGGACAAAAAATACTGCTGGTCCGATGTCGTAAAGCGACGTCGTTCCGATGACGACAAATTCGGCACTCGACGTCGGACCGACGAAGGCCCGAGGGAACCGTGTTTGCTGGGCCGTTATATTATCTCATATAGTGCCTGGCCTCATCAAATCCCGGGGGAGGGAATCAGATTTCAAGTTAATCATAAAGTAAAACTAAACATAATTGCGCGAAAATTTTGATAAAATGAAACTTAGAATACCATTTTGAACTTGAACGCACAAATACTTCTAAGGAAAAATTAAACTAAATTATGTACCTACCCCTTGAGTAAGGATCTTAGAGAATAGTTAAATACTTAAAAAGAATTTACAATAAAGTTAGTGATATTTGGAGTTCACTAGTTTATTTAACGAGAATATTTTTGTTAGTCAAACCACTGATTTAATTAAAATTAAATTAACTTTTGCTTGGGCAATCCATATTTTTCACTTGAGCTTCCATGGCAAAGCAAATGACATCTTCATCTAAATCTTTATCAATGATGGTGAGTTGAAGTTTGACACCAACCTATAAGAAATAAAGATATTATTCCATAAATTAAGGATTCTACTTACTACTTTTTTATGAATTGGACGTTTTATTAATTGCACAAAAAATTACCATTGTACTTAGTTAATTTGTTTCATTAAGGTGTCTAATAGATAGGTGTACCTATATTATGAGCTGTGCAAAATTCTATTAAACAATTGTTTCATTAAGGGCACTTCGGCAATGGGAGAGAGCCGATAACATGGTCGAAAGTAGGTAAAAAAAAGTCACGAAATTATATAACCCATAAATAACTTCGTCGAACCGTAAAAAGACTGAAACGATTAATAAGCGAAAATAAAAAAAAAATCGAAGATAATTTCGTCAAAACGTAATTTTAACGAAAATAATTTGAACAAACGATAATTTGACCGTACACAATTTGGCTGAATCATAAAATAGTCTAATATAAAGCGCGCGGAGCGCAATGTGCCCAGGGTATTTACAGCAGCAAATATTCGTATTGCAAACGGGTTATTCCACGTTAAAATGTTCCTTAGTTATTAACATTTGTCAACAGACAAATCACAAATTCCAGCTTATGATTGAAAAAAACCACCAGGGAAATATTTTTTATATGGTTTGGCAAAGCTGCAGCGTCACTTTCTCTGAGGCCACGAGTTATTCGACCAAATTTCGGTTCGGTCAAATTAGGGTTCATTCATTTCAGGTTTGAATATTTTTACATTTAGTTTAAATTATGTTTCGCTCAAATTATTTCCGTTTTTTGTACGTTTTTTTGCAATTCGATTTTTTTACGGTTCGATTAAATTTTTTTTGTTCATCTTATGGAGCCTATCCTTCTAGGAGTGTTAGTAAGTTAGCTGTTCGATAAAATTAGGCCAAGTTTACAAACAGATGTCAAGGAATTTAAGATATGATCACAAATTAATCGGGTGTAACTTCTGAATCGTTTATCCGATATGATGAAATTTAGTGTGTAAATGTAGATTAGGTAAGTACCCGGTACCAGGTTTATTTTAGTTCCGGTAGCAAAAATCACTTCACCGTTAAGCTGTTCATACAACGCTATTCCTTACCTCTGGCAGAACACCGGGTAACGTCAGAGAATAATTATAACTGACTTTTTCTCCTTTTACAATGGGACACTGAGTATTTGAGATCCCTTTACATGCGTCGTTCTGTCCTAAGGGGTAATTTATAGTCACACCCTCGGCCACTGCGATGATTTGTGGCTTGAGGTTTTCCAAATATCTTGCTGCAAAAATAAATGAAATGATGATTAGTCCGTAGATATAGAGTCAAATAATGTCATTTGGCAGCTGTCATTAAGCAAACTGTCAGATAAAAAGTATTCCATGTTTCAATCCAGGTCGCAGGTCGGTTTAGCCGTTTTTGGTTGATTGCTAAGCGATAATTTAAATGCTAAAAACGGATAAATGTATCTCCCTGACTTTGGCACCTTCTCATAATATTCCACATAGCAAAAATATTCGTATATTATTCTAATATTCGATTATTAAGAATTACTAAAAATTACTTTTTTGCATTTGCTGAATATTCAGCGAATATTTTTGGATATTCCGAAACTATTCATAAAACATACCAATATTTTTGCTATGTAGGAGCTCTATAGGACTTACGTGCAATAAAATCGGCAACCAAAATGACAGGACATCCAGCTACAACTTGACAAGGAGTTGAAGCACATTGATTTTCTCGATTTCCTAGCGAGACCGTCACGTTGGGAAGTACGCCTTTGGAATTTGAACCTACAATCCAGTAAACACAAACCGAATATATATATTCTAAGAATATGACTTAAGTTTATACTAAGTATATTTACTACATAATGCTTGTCATATTCTTGTATCATTCCTGAAATATTCCCTTTTGGATGTTCCTAAGCATATTCAATTTCCGAATATTAATTCCAGAATATTCCAAGTATCTTTGTAAAAAAATAATATTTTTTCGATCGTTCTGATATCATAACAAGTATATTTTGGTAAATAAATATTTTTAGTAATCAGAATATTAACTAAATGCAGTGATTAATCTAGAGAATTTTCTTCACAATCTTTTGAAATCGACTTTATTAGTCAGGCTATGACGACTTCATATACATTTAAGTACCTATTATTATAGAGTTTCAGCCAGCACAAGACATTGGTACTGATTTCATAAAATGGTTATAAACAGTGGCGTCTTCGATTTTGATGATTTTTTATCTAATCTGACCTCAAAAATATTTTGGTTTTTCCGGTAGCTATCATTTCCTTTTTTTGACAGGGGGTATCTAAATTCTATGTGTATGGAAAGTATATATTTTGTAATCTAATTTACCTAGCTGGATTAATGATCTTTTTTTTTAAATTAGTAATATCCTCGGTAATATCGTAGAGTTTATTACCACTTTATATTTTGTTTCAAAGTTAGCTCGAAAATATTTTTATTTAATTCCTTAATTCCTGAATTTCCTTGTCGTAGTAATTTCAAATAAACCAAAATCATATTAAGTAACCGTAAACCTTTGTCATTACAAGCAATAAAAATTTTGACAGAAAATATGCTATCCAGACCATAAATTTATTTACACAAAAATGTTTATAATTACACTAAGGAACACCAAACATGTTTCCTAGACCAAAGTAGCAAAATCTCACTTATTTTATTATTATATGGATTATTATAGATCCACGTTGATTATGATAATTACCTATCTGCACTTAATGTATGGAAAAATTCGACCATTGAATGGGAAATACTTGGATTTATTATAACAATTTTACTTCGTAAGGGATTTAAATACTTATTACAACATAAATACTAAATTAGGAATTAGTCTAAGGGAGTGAATTTTGTGGTTGCTGTGTTTGAATTTAATTAATGATAAGTATCGATGAGTTCTGAGCCACGGAAAAAAATGTAACCACCCTAATAGCACAAAAATATTCCCTGAACATTCGCTGAATGTTCCAGGGATGTTTAGGGAATATTCTGTGTCGTCAGATTTGATATTCCTAGAACATCCTGGTAGAACATTCATATAATATTTTCGCAGGATTTTCATAGCACATTTATAAGCTTGAAAAAGTATATGTATAATATATGTTCACAAAACACCCTAAAAAAATTAAAAAAAAAAGATAATTAAACAGCGATGGGATTCGAACTCTCAACCTTCTGGCATTCATATAACAGTTTTCCAACGACTTAACCTTTTGCGCTACGGAGGCTTATGAGAGAAGCTATATATATATATATATATATATATATATATATATTAGCGAGGTATAGCCTTTTGGACATTGTTTTCTGTTAGAAGAGCACCATGAATTGTTTTTTTTTTACATAAAATCAGGATCACTCCTGAACGGCTCAACGAATTTTCATAATTCTTTTTTTATTGGAAATCAATATTAGCCTACCCCAACAAGCTTTTTGAACAAAATAAAATCTTAAATTCTGCTGCGTAAGCATGATCGTAGATGGAAAAATATGATTTGATAATATTTTTTTAGGCCAACAAGATGTTTTTTCTGGTAACTAAAAATAGAGTATTTTTTTTAATAAAAGGAAAAGTTGCAGCGACAGATAAAAATATCCCGAAAAAAATCTTTACCGTAGCTGTTAGAATAAAAAACGTTACAATATTGTGTGATATTTTTAGGACTTTGGTAGAACATTGGTAGATTATCCTGACTAGAACATTCGCTCAATGTATTACCCAGAATATTCCTAGAATATCTCCTAAATGTGCTACCAATGTGTAAATGTAAGAACATTCTTGGAATATCCTGCTTAAAATATTCTCTGAATGTAGGATCTAGGATATTCTGAGAATGTCTTTTAAACGTGCTTTCAATGTGCCAAATCATAGGACATTTTTAGGACCTTAGTAGAACATTCGTGGAATATCCTGCTTGAATGTACTACCCAGGATATTCTGAGAATGTCTTTTAAACGTGCTATTTATGTGCTAAGTCAAAAGTTCTTCGAGATATATTTTCTGTACATTCTGGGAATATTCTGTGAATGTGCCAGGACATTTAGACATTCATAGCGCATCGAGGAAATATTCCTGGAATATCGTGTGGTATTAGGGCAGCGCGCCATTAGTTGCCCCAGAAAAGATTTTACTACTGCCAATTCATATAAAATTAGGACTTATGGAAAATTTTGTGAAGGCCATGGTTTTAGTTATTTAAAAGAAAAGTTCCCTGTGTAGCTATTATTGAGGTCAGGAAAAAGAAAATAATACCTCACAAATGCGCGGTTCTCATTGGTTGATGCCGCTGATTTCTCCCACAAATGACAAAAACCAGTAGAAACAAATTTTATCAAAAGTCTTAATATTAGTGTCATTTTCGAGGGAATCGGTGAAATAGGATCCGTGCATTTCAGGGTAGCTACACTGGAATCACGGATGCTAAAATTTAAGAGCGAATATTTGCAGGTCGTCAGATTAGGAAACTTGTCGAAGAAAAGCAATTCGATTACAACTTCGAGGCAAGGAAAACCTGCTGAAATTTTCCCCTCAAATCTCATCTAGACCAGAGAAGTTTTCATTATGTTTTTATAAGTTCTATAAGATTCAATGAGAAGGCCAATATTTCTTTCTATAATATTTTATAATCTTCTAGAAGCAGATAAGATTATATAGGAAAAATATAATATTTTATAGCTTGTAGATGTAAAATAATTTATAAGATTGGATAAGACTAGTTACTTTTATGAGAATCAGAGATATTTTATAAGACAGAAATCTAGGACATTTTATCAATTTGTATAAGGGTGTGGGTTTGGAGAAGATTTTATGAACGGACAAATACACATTTTTGAAGGAGATTCGATGGAAATGGGGTATTGAGGATGTTTGAGGAGATTCTATTAGTATCGTGATTATAGAAGATCCTATGAGGAATGATTTTGGAGAATTTTCTATGGGTTGTTGTGGGATCGCTTTCTAGAATATTTGATAATATTCTATCAGTTTCGTAATCTCAGAAGATCTTACAAGCGCAATGATTTTGGAAAATTTTTTATGGGTTCTTGTGGGATCGGTTTCTAGAAGATTTGCGGAGAGAAGATTTTATCAGGTCTATGGGTCTATGATTTTTATTTTAAGGGATTGATTTCTAGAAGATTTGAGGAGCTTTTGTCATTATGGTTATTTTAGAAGATCCTATTGGGGAGGAGATTTTAACGTGTTCTGGAACAGATTTCGATGAGATTCTGGGATATTTTATTAGGTCTATGGATCTATGATTTTGAAAAAGATTATATGAGTTGTTATGGGATTGGTTTCTAGAAGATTTGAGGAGGTTTTATCCTTATGGCGATTTTAGAAGATCCTATGGGGGAGGAGATTCTATCGGGTTTTGGGTCGTAGAAGTAGGATCTTCTAAAATCACCATAAGGATAAAAGCTACTCAAATCTTCTAGAAATCAATTCCTTAAGGACACCCATATAAACTTCTCGAAAATCATAGACCCATAGACCTGATAAAATCTTCTAGGATCTTATCGAAATCTGATCCAAAACCGACCCAAATCCTGATAAAAAATCATACAAGAATTCCATAATTATTTTCATGAGATTCGATGGGAAAATTTCAGCAGGGAAAAGGCGCTTGGAATGCAACACATTTTTTGGGAAACACTAGATAGAGCAGACATTTATAAAGAACTTCTTTTGTGTTACCAAAACCCAGGATATATGTAACATATCGTTAAAAATTCATTCTCACCTGAATTACTTTCCGTAAAATTGTGGTGCTGTAAGTGACGAGCACGGTGAGAGGTAGGTTTCACCAACATATTTTAAATATGGAAATTGAACTGAGAGATGTTAGCCGACTACGGCTGGACTATTACGAGAGATGCACCATTGGCTACTTTTATACAGGGGAAGTAGAATATTTAGGGAATATACACTTCCGGCCACATAAAATGCGTACGCCAATTTTATATAGTGTATTGTGGGCCTCGCAACTCAGTAACCTTTTAGGTATTTCAAATTGACAAAAAATGTCACCGTCAGGTTTTGTTGTTGTCAAACGCTTAAAAAGCCTAAATTTTGGCAAAATTAGATAGTGGTTGGTCGGTTCGAAGAGTAGCGGCCCATTATGGACGAAACAAGGCTACAATTGTAAGAAGAAGAAGAAAGTATCAAGAAGAAGAAACTGTAAAGCATAGTAAAGTGTGGCCAGTCTCCTTATTTTTGTGTTAAAATGTCAAAAGACCTAACCTGTAATTCGAAAACGTCAAAGTCAGTTGCAATAAGCAATGCAATTAGCAAAACTTAAATTCAACAGACTTGCAGCTAACTTCTGCTGTACGCATTTTGTGTGGCCGGAAGTGTATATCACCAAAGAAAAAGTGGCAAATTTGGAACTAGCGTATGGAGCAATCTAAGAGGCATAACGGTTAGGTAAATTTATATTTTCTGGGTAAATTTGATCTCTGGTCAGACTTGACGTATAACCCTACTTTTTTGTTAAATTTTTCTTTTGTGTTGTTTACTTTTTAAAGTTGGAATTTCTTGACTTTTTTTTAAGTCTTTTCGCTAAAATATCTAATAAATTGCTCCATTTTAACTTCTAGAGTTGCCCTGCTTCGAGGATTGTATAAAAATTCCACAAAAAGTAGTAGTAGTAGTAAAGAGGGGGCGGCCCAAGACCTGGCAAGTAGGCCCAATCGGTCCCTTTTTACCTTACCTCAGCCCAGCCTCCTAATCCACCACCTGTACCGCTTGTACGGTAATGGGCTCTTCGGGCCTTCCTGTTCTCTTCACGAAGTCTAGTACTTTGGTCCACTTGAGAGCTCATAGGTCTTCTGCATCCAGGTTCGGTTATCCGAGTACCTGATGCCTCATCCTTAGGTATGCATCGTACTCCGCAATGAGGTGCCGCAATATCTCCTCCGCTCTTCCGCAGTCCTGGCAGATAGAGTCATTCCCGATCCCGATGCGAGTCAGATGCTTACTTAGTCGGTTGTGGCCGGTCAGTATTCCTGTCAGTAGTACAATATATTTTCGTGTCCTTTCCAGGAGCCATTTGAGTCTAGCCGCGTCCGGTCTATCGATAAATTCTTTGGACTGTCTGCACCCTCTTTCTTTATCCCAAGAGTCTGCCAGTGCATCGTTAGCCCATTTAATGAGTCGACTTTGCATCTGTCTCCTTGTTATACCTAAGAGTGGTTACGTGCTGGCCCCGATCCGAGCGAGTTCATCCGCATTTTCGTTGCCCGATACTGCCGTGTGTTCCGGTACCCACATCACTGTAACTCTCCAGTGCTTCGACGCACTCTTTCAACAGAGTATTGGCAATTTTTGGTGCACTTAGTGCCTTTAGGGCCGCTTGGCTGTCGGAGCATTCTACATGCTCCTCCAGATTATTGCGAACCTCTTCTAGAGTTGCCGCCATTATAATGGCGTATATCACAGCGTTCCTTTCGAGCGGTTGGTGGAGGTTCTCACTCTGCCTGAATTCCCTATCCGGAATTACGACTTTGTACCTTTTATTGAATCTCCAGGGAACTCGGGTTGCCTTGATCTCAAAGGACGCAAGTGGCATCTCCCTCCACCAAAAGTAAGTATTTTCTGCAAATAATAGATGAGGAATCCTAAAGGTTAATTTGTAGCTTTAATTCCTGCCTTTGTGTCAGAATGTAACATTTGAAATTAACTCTGTGTTTCGGACTTCCATTGTCTATATTTTATTTATACGCGGCGTTTCCTAAGGCTACGTACTTATATACTGTAAGAAATCAGTCAACCTTGAAATTTAAGAAGTTGGCTCCGCCCAAGGATGGGCTTCCAAATATTTGGGATTTCAACACTTGGTTTACTGAAAATACCCTGATTCTGCCCAATAAAGGCAGCTTTAAGGAATTTTCGTTTCTTCCAGTGTGACTCCTTGTGCAAAACCTTTGCTTCTGCCCACTTCATTCGGTGTTGTTTTGACCATGCATGTTCGGCGATTCCTGATTTCATTGTTTCACCTTTTTGTGTATTCGTCTGATGTTCCTTAAGCCTAACAGATAGTGGTCTTTTAGTTTCGCCTATGTATGATTCACCACACTCACAAGGAACTTGGTAAATGCATTCCTTATTTTGTTTGTTCTTCGGTTTTGATTTACTAAGAAGGCTTCGAATTGTATTACTAGATTTAAAAGCTGTTTTAATATTAAAGTTTTTCGCTACGCTTCGAATTTTCTCTGATACTCCTTTAACGTATGGAATTGTAAGGAATGCATTTGCTTGGTTTTGGTCTTGTAATCTTTGTCCTGTGTAAAATTTAGAAATAGTATCTGTTATAAGTTTAAGGCTGTAACCATTCTGCTGCAAGACCAAAACCAGGCAAATGCATTCCTTACAATTCCATACGTTAAAGGAGTATCAGAGAAAATTCGAAGAGTAGCGAAAAACTTTAATATTAAAACAGCTTTTAAATCTAGTAATACAATTCGAAGCCTTCTTAGTAAAACAAAACCGGAGAACAAACAAAATAAGGAATGCATTTACCAAGTTCCTTGTGAGTGTGGTGAATCATACATAGACGAAAAGCTAAAAGACCACTATCTGTTAGGCTTAAGGAACATCAGACGAATACCCAAAAAGGTGAAACAACGAAATCAGGAATCGCCGAACATGCATGGTCAAAACAACACCGAATGAAGTGGGCAGAAGCAAAGGTTTTGCATAAGGAGTCACACTGGAAGAAACGAAAATTCCTTAAAGCTGCCTTTATTGCCTTTAACCAAGTGTTGAAATCCCAAATATTTGGAAGCCCCTCCTTGGGTGGAGCCAACTTCTTAAACTTCAAGGTTGATTGATTTCTCACAGTTTATAAGTACGTAGCCTTAGGAATTGATTGTATTTTGCACCTTAAGACGATCAGAGATTGTACTGATCGAAACGTCGTGTATAAATAAAATATAGATAATGGAAACAAAAAAGAAGTTAAAAAACCTCCAAATCAGTTACTTCAACCGAAAAGAAACAAAAGATCAAAAAATCTTGGGTGGAAATAACGAAAATTCAAACTTGGATGAGCATCCTACAAGGAACACACAAAAGATCAAAGCGAAAAGGGAAATGATTAAACGATGTTTCGCCCTGGGTAACCAGCGTGGGCTCATCAGTAGTTTCACTGGTCACCCTCCACTATACATCATTAAACACTATCATACACTTTGATTTCCAACCTTGAACCACTCACAAATAGGCATCGTTCCGCACTGGCATTTATTCAAGTTACCTGATACGAATTCGTCCTGGCGTGTTAATATTTCCAGTAGGATTATGCTCCTAAGGCAATTAAAACAAAAAAGAAGTTAAAAAACCTCCAAATCAGTTACGTCAACCGAAGAGAAACTAAAAAACAAAAGATCAAAAAATTTTGGGTGGAAATAACGAAAATTCAAACTTGGATGAGCATCCCACAAGGAACACATAAAAGATCAAAGAGAAATGATTAAACGATGTTTCGCCCTGGGTGACCAGCGTGGGCTCATCAGTAGTTTTACTGGTCACCCTCCACTATACATCATTAAACACCATCATACACTTTGATTTCCAACCTTGAACCACTCCTAGTCCGAAACACAGAGTTAATTTCAAACACATCATTGTCTCAAACTTTCAAACAGAATGTAACATATTGTCTTTTTTTTTAATTCTAAACTCAATGGCTAGCGTAAATCACTCAAAATTAAAAAAAAAATGTAAGAAAATTATTGCCATAAAAACAAAAATAAAGCACGCCATTTTGAAAAGCCGCTGTTAACCCCTTATGTCAAAGGATAGAAAAAGTGACGTTTACCCGACCGTTATGCCTTTTAAGCTATGAAACTGTCAATGGCATTGTTACCCCCCCCAATTTTTTAGATTGGTCGGTTGGGATATCCATAACCTATATACCTATTCTATTGCTTTGAGATTTTCCCCGCTTTTCAAAGGCAGGCTAAGAAGCACAAAATGAGTGTCTAAACTTTAGATTCAATAATAAAAGTGCGCGATTTGATTGCTTTTGTTAAATTAAAAATAAATGGTTTTATGTATTTTGTATATTCTTTGTATGCCTATAAATTTTTCAACAAATAATATAGCTTTTTCTTGCGAGCCAATTTAAATCTTTAATTGGTATTTTTTCGTTACTTGAGTCTAGTTAAACCCAAGATAGTAGTTTTCAGGTATTTGAAAACGCGAGTAACAAAAAGCACAGTTTAGCCGCGAGTTGTTAACAGTATTTTTTTAACTTTAAATTTTGTTGGATGGGATCAAATAAACAGAATCCAGATTTCATTCCAATGTCGACGTTTCGACTCGTTTATTGAGTCATCCTCAGGACACTAAAAATAATGATGTACAATAGTACTGGGTTTGTTTCTACTTAAGTATCTTCTTTTTATAACAATTTTTATAATATATATATAGAAAGTAGGTAAGTTATTTTTTATAAATCATGTCATATATCATAACAGAGGAAACCAAATAATTTTCAGTAAGTACCCCAACGTAAATTATCACCTTTATTACATAGGTACTGTTAAAATTATAAAAAAAAACAAAAAAAAAACACATTATGTGATATCTTATTTCGTTTTGTTTATTATGTTTTATCTATAATTTAAAAAAAAGTAATATCTATTTATAAATAACTTTCTATATATACATATTATAAAAATTGTTATAAAAAGAAGATACTTAGGTAGAAACAAATCCAGTACTATTGTACATCATTATTTTTAGTGTCCTGAGGATGACTCAATAAACGAGTCGAAACGTCGATATTGGAAGGAAACCTGGTTTCTGTTTATTTGATCCCATTCAACAAAATTTCAAGTTAAATTTAATTTTGGGTCACAAAATTCGTCAATAGTATTTTTTTAATATCTTTATCAAAAAATCCAAGAAAAACAGGAAAATACTTTTAAAAATCTCGAACGAAGAGCACTTCTCGCAACAGAACATCTTGATACTATAGATCAAGGCGGCTGGTAAATGAAATAGCAATGGTTTCCATAGCGATGTGTGATTTTTACGATGATTTTAAATGATTTTTTCGTAAATATTTGGGGAAAACTGGCAAAAATGGCTTAATTTTTAGGCAAGAATAATTATATTTTTTCTATATTAAGATTTTCTGCTATCTCTCTTTAATTTTGGGTAAAAAACGGACAGAAATCTATTTTTGCACCCGTGATAAAAAATAGTAGTTTTAACAACTAGTGGCTAAAAAAAGCGCAGTTTAGCCGCGAGTTGTTAACATTATTTTTTTAAATAGCTTTTTCAGAAAGTCCAAGAAAAACAGGAAAATACTTTTAAAAATCTCGAACGAAGAGCACTTCTCGCAACACACCATCTTTACACTATAAATCAAGGCGGCTGGTAAATGAAATAACAATAGTTTCCATAGCGATGTGCCTTTTTACGCGGTGACGTTCATTATTGCGACATTTTAATCTTTGACAGTTTGATATTTTGAAGATGTTTTTAAATGATTTTTTCGTAAATACTTGGTGAAAACTGGCGGAAATGGCTTAATTTTTAGGCAAGAATAATTAGATTTTTTCATATTAGTATATTTCGATATTTCTCTTTGACTTTGGGTAAAACACGGACAGAAATCTTTTTTTGCAACCGTGATCAAAAAAAAAATATTTTTTTCGCATCAGTAACCAAAAAAGCCATGCTAGTTATGTGCAGACAGTTACTAAAATCATGTTTTTGATGAAGGCATAAAAAAAGCATTTTTGTATCGATAACCAAAAATGCCATGCTTTAGTAATCTGCACACAGTAAGTTTTTGATTAAGGAATAAAAAAATAGTTTTTGTTCAGGAAACAAAAAAAAAGATAGAATTTGTTCTCTATGAAACGGGCATGATTTTGGAAAAAACTTCGGACACGTCGATTTGTTATTTACGGAAGACACTTTTTGGCAATATTGGAATTTTCGTAGAATATACCCCTATCAAGGGGGGATTTTCACCACCAAAATTTCAATGCAGAGGGTCACGTAACACCTTGAATCTAGTGATTAGTTTTTGGGATATTTGCGTTTAAATTTTCCAAGCGAAGAAACAACTTCAGTTGGTTGGTTCAAGAAAGTACTAAGAACAATAATTTTTCTTCGCCTTTGGAGAAATGTGAAGCCAAATATCTCCAAACCTAATTTCTAGATTTTTAAAATTACTTGCATGAGTGTCAAGGCATTTAAAAAGTTGTCAAAATAAGGTATCACTTGACCCACTGTCCCTATTTAAATTTTGGCCGTGAAATTCACCCCTCTACAGGGGTGCATCCTAAATCCTAAAATTTCAATATTGCCAAAAAGTGTTGATTAAAAAAATCGACGTATTGAAGGTTTTTTTCGATATCGTACTTTAAATACCCGAAAACGCCTCCGTTTTGTTTTCGTTGTTACACACTGTATAACCAAATATCCACCTTAACTTTTAAATGCTTTTTTAAAAAGAAGGTTGGATTAGTAATTATTAGTTTATTTATAAATAAACTTGCCGCCTTCCCCTATATTGGTTTTAAAAAATGACTAGTTTTGACATTTAAGTGAAAATCTTGAGATATAAAAAATACTAAATAACAGAACCATAAAAGTTTTAAAATTAAATTAAATAGTAGAAGTATTAATTAATTATAGATATTACTAAGCAATAAAATCTTCATTAATCCAGCTAGGTCTATTAGGTTACAAAATATATATTTTTTTAAATTTACATACAAAAATACACACTTACACACCACAACTTAACTAAATAAAAATGATCAAAATTAAAGACCTTAAGGTTCCACTCTTTGTAACTTTTTTATGAAAATAAGCTGATGGATCTATATAGTATAGTAGTGGCAGTCCCCCGTCAGGTGACTATGTTGCCGATTCTCGACCGATTAAACAAAGTTCCAATCGGACCGTCGTCGGCCCTAAAGCAGATAAAGTGGGCGTTGGCATAAAGTCGACTATAGTAAATCGGGCCATCGTTAGTTGCCGATTTTCGACCGATTAAACAAAGTTCCAATCGGACCATCGTCGGTCCTAAATTGGTGTCGGCATAAAGTTGACTGTAGTATTGTGGACCTCCGTCAGTTGCCGATTATTGACCGATAACTGAAGATCGCAATCTGTCCAACATCGGGCCAGCGTGTAGTCGCCGATGCCGACACACTGCCAACAATCGTCCGATTCAATTCCGACGATTTGTTTTTGCTGGGTAGACGCTATACCTAACTGGTAAATTATTTTTCTTCAAAAAAATTGGCTGAAGACTACATTTTTCTAAAATTTCTAGTAAAAAATATTTTATGCGTGCGCCATTTCTTCTTGGAGAAAATTTTCTTATCGAGTTTAAGAGTGAATTTGAATCCTAAAAACAGTTCGTTTAGTTAAACAGATAAACCGCACGCTTGAAAAATTAACAAAATTTTGCACAGCGGAGGTTTCTGGTATCCGCCACAGTTCATTCACGTGGTTTTTCGAAAAAATATGTATATCTGGTTTTTATTTAGTTTTTTAAAATAATCGATAATATTTACCGTTAATTAAACATTTTTAGGATACGTAAAATTATGTAAGAACTTAAAATTATGCAAAATCACGTGAATGGTTCCGGTATAATGCTTTAAACTTTGACCGTACAAAATTTAGTACAAATATGTATTTAATTAACAGTTTTGTAGATTAACTAATTAGAAGAAGCGCATTTTTTATTCAAACTCACCCTTAAGGGAAAACCTTAAGATATAAAAACTATCATTAAGGTCTTAATGATATTTTTCTCCAAAATTTATATTACTTCTATTGACGAAGATTTCTAGTTGTTAAATAACAGAACCATAAAATTTGTAAATTTGAAAATATATATTTTTATGCCTACTTTAGAATTAAGTATGAAGTAGTAATAGACTATAGATTATTATATACTAAGCAACAACATTTCTATTAATCCAGCTAGGACTATTAGGTTACAAAATAAATATTTTTTTTAAATTTCCCTTTATTTCCTTATTTTTGAGTTCAGATAGGTTAACTAAATGAAAATCATCAAAATTGAAGACCTTAAGCATAACATTGAAGGAATATTCATGTTATAGGAATATGGCAGGAATGTTCCAGGCCTATTTTTTGTTGAATGTTCTTTAAAATTTTGTGATTGTTCTATTTCTTTGGTAATAAGATAATAATATTCCCATGAACGTGATAATCAAGTTATTTTTATGAATATTCTCAAAAAGAATATTTTTGTCAGGATTTTGGCATGTTTGCTGAAAATATTACTATATGCGATTTACATGATTCATAATTATAATTTACTTAAATGTCATCTATTGCAGGTAGATGGCACTGGAATCAATATGTTCTCTATGTACCAGGTCATATTATAATACATACAAGACAGCAGAAAGTTATTTAGGTAATCTTTTGAAAACTAATCTGAAGTAGTACATCAACATAATGGTAATACATTTATATAATTTTATTCATTTGCTACTCCATAAGCGTACTTTAGTGGAAGACTAATGCATATTTGGTGGATATTCATGTGGATATATATCCACTGCATATCTTAAGATATCCATCTTGTGGCGATCTGGAGAATCACAAAATCATATCCATGCAGTATTTAATAGGAATATATATTTGCTATCTGGGATACTAGAGTCAGTGCCCAGGTATATTACTATAATTCTTTTTAAAAAAACGTTCTGGTCGTATTATAGTCATGTTTAACGTCACATCTATCACATTTATATCACCTGTATGAGCTAGAACGTAACTTCTTGCCGACATGTCTTATTAATATTCCTAATGGTAAAATGTAACATTCCTATCATATTATTTGTTTTCTAGGTATATGACTATTACATTACAGGAATGTTTAATTGTTATGTGGAGGTTCTTCTATTTTAAACTATTTTGTGGAAATAAAGTGGAGCTATAGTATAGTAGTAGAAGTCTCCCGTCAGGTGACTAGACCCTATACGTAAGTCTTTTCCGCGGTGACTTTTGTTGTTGTAGCTACAGCTACAAAATTATTTTAATCGTACCAGAATAGCTACAAAAAGGCTACAAAATGTAGCATTGAAAATATTTGGGGCCTTTATGATGGTCCCCTTAGGTTAAGAGGCGTGATATTTCCATCCTTTAATAAGCTTGACCCTACATACAGGGTCTCTAACCGATACAGTATAACCTTTAATCATAATTCAGTCTCTTAAAATACAAAAGCTTTTGAAATTAATTGCAGTCATAAAGATAATAAGATGTTTTCTCTACTTACAAGAATTAACTATCGTTCCAAAAACTGTTGTCACACTAAAAAAACAATAAATTGAGAAAAATAAAAAGACTGCCTCCATTTTGACAAAAAAAATATTCTTCTAAACATATAGGTATCTATTCACATAAAATAAGATATAAAGAAACTTAAATACCTATTGATTTAAGTACATGCTTATTAAATATTATCGAGTGATTAGTATGTATTTTTGTACCGTGTTTCACAAAAATCGTATCTAATATTGATATGGCTAGATACCAAATGCGATATCATAAAAAAAAACTATCCAATATGCAACTTTTTCCAAAAAATAAAATGCAAAAACTGTACTCTAAAATACTAGTGTTTACAAATAGTGGCTTAAATAGTGCTTTTTTTACAAGCGTGCTTTCAAAAAACGAAGACAGCGAATGATTTAAAAATACTACTTAAAAAGCATAGTTTACCTGTGAATTGTAAACACTATTTTTTTAATACCTTCGTCAAAAAATTCAAAAAACGATAAATAACATACAAAAAACTGGACTATAAAATCATTTAATTCACCATCGGCTACTCCGTTTTCAAATTTTGCACTATATCCTTCTGTTGGCAAATTAATTTTTTGACATTATTTGTGTGGAAAAATAGTAGTTTAAAAAGTAATATTACCCGTAGATCCGGATTTTGCACTTGTGGTTATCATCAGTACGGTGCTAGGAATTACGAAATGAAATGATGATGAAAAAATCTGACACAGGATTCATGTAAAAGACAACCATATGGCAAATTACAGAATCGGCAGATGTACCTTCAATTTGAAGAAAAATTAAGCGTCTCTACGGAGACAGATATAATTATCTTTACAGATATCCTAAGCTCTGGTGCTGATAAATTAAAAAAAGGGTTACCTTTTTGAGGGAAAGATCGCTATTCATTGATTTTGTTTTTATTCACCCTCGCTAAACCCTTTTTTTAAATTTACAAGTGTAGATGCTTACGGACAAGGCGACGAAGGAGCCGAGTCCGGAATTTCTAGATGAGTACTTTAATGATATTTCACGGCCGTGTATCGTACAACGTTTTATTTCATATCATCCCCGGACTGAAATATCGATTTCAGTCCGGGAAAATTACTTTCCCGGACTAGTGATGTAATGGATCGTTTCCCAGACTGAAACCGATAATGTAATGGAGTATATGACAATACAGTATGAAATAAAATATTAAAAATAACTTTTTGGCATCCCTGCTCAATAAAAAAAGTTTTGCATCGGTAACCAGAAAAAGCCATTTTCGTGTTCTTTATAAAGATACCTATTATTTTTTGAAACTTATTTCCTGGGAGTGGCATGTGCCACTTTACTAAAAAAAATTATTATTTTTAGAGACCTATGTATATTCGCCTAATCAATTGATCGGTGTCTTATCAGTAAGTATTGATTTATTGTTATCTACATAGACACCTGCACATGTTATCTTAGATCTAAACCTAATTTCTATCAAACAAAAAATGAATTTTGAATTCACATGCAGTCAATACGACAGTAGTTCAAGGGGTGCTGTGAAACCGTTTTAATAATAACAGAGGAACCCGGGGCATTTTGAAATTTTGGTTATGTTAAAAATCTTATTTCCAATATACGTAAAATAAAAAAAAACGACGATAATGCATATCCTAACACTAAGAATCACATGCTTAAAAAATAAATATTTTCTCATAATTCTGTTGAGTGAAAAAGGAGATGCGACGCAAAAAGCCGTGGCGGTTTCAGGGGTAGAGGCGATCGCCCCCACCCTCTTTTTACCAAAATTTATTTAAAAAATCGCCGGTTTTTCATAAAAACAGTAAAATTTTGGATAGTTTTTCTAAAATTTTCGATGGGAGGAAATTAAAAATGAATGTCATTTTTAATTTCAGAACTTTTGCCCAAAATTTTGCCCTCACGCCCCCCCCCCTTTTGGAAAAGCTGCAAAAAGATATTCTGCTATTAAGAATATATATCGGCAATTCTTGGCGCCACCTATTTTAGACTAGCCAAAAAAAACGGGTGCTCATTATGCCCCGGGTTCCCCTAGCGCTGAAAGTGGCTTTTTACTAACTTTTTATTCCAAGGCGAAAATACACTTGTCGCGGGGCTGACGAAATTAAAACTGTAATACCCAGTTACCTAATCTTAAAAGCAAAATGTGAAAATTAAAAACGCGAGTAAAAAAAAGCATAGTGTAGCCGCGAGTTAACACAATTTTTTTAATATCTTTATCAAAAAATTTAAGAAAAACAGGAAAATACTTTTAAAACTCTCGAACGAAGAGCACTTCTCGCAACACACCATCTTTACACTATAAATCAAGGCGGCTGATAAATCAAATAACAATGGTTTCCATAGCAATGTGCCTTTTTACTCGGTGGCGTTCATTGTTGCGACATTTTAATCTTTGACAGTTTAATATTTTATATTTTTTCGTAAATACTTGGTGAAAAGTGGCGGAAATGGCTTAATTTTTAGCCAAGAATAAATATTACTGCTTTCCGCTATTTCTCTTTAATTTTGGGTAAAAAACGGACAGAAATTTTTTTTTGCACCCGTGATGAAAAAAAAAGGTTTTTTTTGCATAGGTAACCAAAAAAGTCTTGCTTTAGTTATCTGCAGACAGTTACTAAAATCTTCTTTTTGATGAAGGCATAAAAAAATATTTTGAAATTCAGAGGGAAGATGCTAAACCATATTGGAGTGGAGGAAAAATCCTTCAGATTTATGATTATTCCTACTTATTTTCACATTTTATCCCTTTTTTACTTTTGAGAACTTTAATCCTTGTTTTGAGTTCTTAGGATAAAAAGTTTTTTAGGTTTAGGAGCAGGGAAAAATAGATGACACTGCATCCTTTAAAATAACCGATGTTTGCGTGATCGGATTTTTCAAATTGTTTGATTTGTAGAATATAAATAACATGTAATTTTTAATTATTTATTAGTATAAATTCATAGTTTAAGACGGCAACCCGTTAACCTAATTAGAAAGAACAATTTTAACATGTTTTTAATAAGATAAAATCACGTAAAATACCCTTGTGAGAATTAAACAAAATAAAATTATGCGTTTGCCGCTATTATAAATACAAAAACTAAGTGTTAGTATGTTAGTAATATTTCGAAATACTTTAGTAATTAAGGTACGATTTGATATCTTATAAATTGTTTATGCTAAGAGTTGTAACATGGAATAATAAACAATAATAGCACAAGCGAACAACAGAACCTACCGTTCGGAACGTCACAGGGATGTCCTGAATGTCCCACAGAAGTCCCATTTAGAACTCATGAATTTCCCCTGTCTGCACAATAAAATACATCCCTGAGTACAGTACTCAAAAAGGACATCCCTCTAGAAAATCCCATAAAAGATATGTCCTGATAAGACCTTGGAATCTCCCATAAAAGTACCGAAATTTTCAGACACGTGCAGACTTAAATGCGACATCTCCAAAACATCCTCTGTTGGATCTGTTGAGGATGTCCTGATGAGAACATTAAATTCATACGGAATATCCCATTAATATTCAGGACGTTCACGGGCTTTAAATCGGATATCCCTAGATGTCCTGTGCTATGCAGGACTACAGGGAGAATGATCAGTGGAACCATTGAGGATGGTTATGCAGGGCGAAACATCGTTAAATTGTTACATTTTTCGCTTTTAGATTCTTCTTCTTTCTCTTTTTAACTTTGTCTTAGGTGCACAGGCCTATTGAAAATATTAACCCGATAGGACGAATCCGTATCAAAATACTTCGATAAAAGTGCGGAATGATGCCTATTTTTGAGCGATTCAAAGTTTGAAATCACAGTGGATAATGGTGTTGAATTATGTTTGCAGAGGGTGACCACTGATGGGCCCACTCTGATTACACAGGACGAAACATTATTCAATTGTTTCTTTTTTAGCTTGGGTCCTTTGAGTATTCCTTCTGGTAACCCATGATCTCTTTTTGCTAATCTGGAGCTGGTTGACCGATTAACTTTAAGTCAAGAACAACGTAAAAACCATATTAATGAACCCACAATACCTTCACATTTTCAGAAAAGTTTCATCCTCTTATTTATATTGACGTTTTGGAGTACATTCCATAAAGTTATAAAATACGAGAATTTGTGCATATCTTATTTTTCTATACAGGGTGTTCCACAAATCCATGTGAGCAAAGGTTAACATGAGTAGACCTTTTTTCTAGTACGAATATATAAGAATGTAAAACAAAATTATGATTGTTTTCCACAAACTAAACGGGATGGGTCCTCTATCTTTATTTAAACTATTTGTGGATTTAATGATTTCCATACTGCAGGTTGGCAGGTTAAGGAGTTAAATTAAGCTTATATTTTCTTAGTTTCATAACTTTTATTGCAAAAAATATAAAAATAAAGTAATTGCTTACATGGACGGCTTGGGAGCCATGATGGAAAAAGGAAGATCCCATCAGCTGACCAATGACATTCCGGCAAAATCGATATATTGATTGGCGGCAAATTTAAATTATTTTAAAAAAATACTACAGCTTCGACCTTCCTGACACATTGATCTCCTGATCAATTAGAAAAAACAAATAAGAATATTTTTTTTTTACAATGTAGAATACACATAAATACATAAGCATAATGTAACCATAAGCAAGTCATAAGCTATTTTATTATCCATAAACATACCATAAGCATATCACCATAAGCTATTAAACATAAGTCGTAAATATTTCAGAAATACATAAGCTTATTTACTTAAGTAAGTTTTCATAAAAAATATGTATTTTTTTTTTAAATTAACATTTGTAACAAAAAAAAGTCAAATCTCATAAACCTCAACTACATACCAACTGAAAAACAAAATTAGTTAAAAAAAACAAGTTTATTTAAAATAATAGTCTACTGTTCATAAGCTTTTAATCTTGAAGCTTCGAGGATTCCATCATAAGGCATTTGGGTATTTTGGAATCCAATTATGTCAGTTACGACATACCTGTCATTTGAAAGTACCTTTTTAATGACATATGGACCTCGATACTTCGGGATCAACTTTTTACTTACACCAACCGTGGTGTCAACATTAGCAACCATAACATAATCACCTTCTTTGTATACATGAGGGTGTTTATGCCTTTTGTCATATTATTGTTTGTTTTCATTCTATGTCTTTAAAATATGCTGTGCAGCTTTTTCCCGTATTTCTTCTAAATTTCTTTCATGGTCATTTAAGTAATATTGATTTAAAATTTGTCGTAAATTATCTTTAACTTTACCAATTTGATTTCTTCCAAAAAGTAATTTAGAAGGAGTTTCTCCTGTTGCACGATTGACAGTATTGTTAAAACAATATTCAACATGTGATAAGGTTTTTTCCCATGAAACTTGCTCTTCACCCGAGATCTTTGCAAGCATAGGAGTAAGTGTTTTATTGACTACTTCAATTTGACCATTCGCCTGTGGAGCTCCGGTGGCTACAGAGATGTGTTGTATATCATTTTCACTCAGATATTTGTTAAACTCAGCAGATGTGAAACCAGAACCACGGTCTGACACTAGAACTTTGGGGAAACTGTAAGATTCAAAATAATTCTGAACATTTTTGATGATTTCTTGAGCTGATGTACTTTTACATGGATAAAACTTGACAAATTTTGTGAAGCCATCAATTATCTCACAAATATACTTATACTGCTGTCTACCTACTGACTCCAATGGGCCATAATGATCCACATGAACACATTCAAATGGCATTTTCCCTTTGGGTATACTATGCAAACTACCTTCTTTTTTACCGTACTTTGGATTAAACTCTATACATTTCAAACAATTTTGAATATGTTTCTTGATCTTATCTTTAATAGTTGGAAACCAATATGTTCTTAAAATCAACTCTAATGTTTTATCAACGCCTACATGACCTGTCTGATTATGGTAAGTATGTAAAACCGTATATTCCATCTCTTTAGGTACATAAAACAAGATTTGATCACGCATCTTACGGTAGACTAAACCATTACGTAGTTCAAATAAGGGTAACTCACGGGATTCTAATGTGTTTCTAATTTTTACAATATCATCAACAGTAGACTGCTTTAAAGCTAGTGTTTGGTCAACAGTATTGCCCTCTAAAACTAGAATATTGTGCACACGACTCAAGCAATCTACATGTTGCATCCTTTTATTTGTTCGATGCTCAATAGAATAATTATAATCTTGTAAGAACAAACACCATCTCATAATACGAGGGACAACATCTTTCTTTGCCAAAGTCAATCTAAAGCTATCGCAGTCAGTCACAATTTTGAACTCTATACCTTGCAAATAAGGATGAAATCTTTTCAAAGCATAAACTGCAGCTAAACATTCCAGCTCATAGCTGTGGTATTTTGATTCAGCCTCTGTCGTTCTCTTACTAAAATAGAATACAGGGTGAAACTTTTGATCTTGTTGCTCTTGGAGCAAAATTGCACCAAAACCTAGGGAAGATGCATCGCAATGAAGCTCTGTCTCAAGATGAGGTGAATAAATAGCTAACACAGGCTGAGAAATCAATTTTGATCTTAAAGTTTCAAAAACTTCAAGCTGCTCTGGACCAAATTCAAACTAGTATATTTTTTAATCAAATCGTACAATGGTTTAGCAAGTATCGAAAAGTTCTGGATGTAACGTCTAAAAAAAGAAGTCAAACCTAAAAATGCATGAACTTGTCTGGCATTCTGGGGAATAGGAAAGTTTTTAATTGATTGGATGTTCTCATCATTTGGACTGATTCCATTAACATCAACTTTATAGCCCAAGAAGTCTATCTCAGTATTTAAGAAAAAGCATTTATCTAATCGTAATTCTAACAAATTTTCTGTCATTCGATCCAAGACTTCTTGCAAAATTTCCAAATTTCCCTCAATTGTGCTTGTGGCAATCAAAGCATCATCCAAATAAATCAAAAGCTTATTATCTTTAATCATATCTCGGAAAATAAGATTTATGAAGCGACAAAAATTTGATGGACTTGTACTTAGACCAAATGGAGCCTTAAGAAATTCATATTGACCAGAATGGGTAATAAAAGATGTATACTTTACAGACTCTTCATGTATTGATACATGATAAAAAGCATTTTTCAGATCTAACTTAGTGAAATATTGTTTGCCCTTAAGCTGATCAAGATGATCGTCCACTAAACTCATAGGAAAAGAATCTCTGAGTACATACTGATTGAGAATCCGATAATCGACACACATTCTATACTCACCTGATTTTTTAGAGACCAGAACCACAGGGGAACTGTACGGAGAGGAGCTTTCTCTTATTACACCCTTGGTCAACAGATCTTGAACAATGTCATCAATGACTTTCTTCTCAGAAAATGAAAATCTTCTTGGTCTTACGCTAAAAGGTTGGTGTTTTTTTAGCTGTAAATGCATTTGAAAGTCGGTTTTAGGTTTATCTGGTTTAGAAGCATTAAAATAGTGGTCATCAAGTAAATTTTTAAGTTTAAAAGCATTTTCTTGGGAAATAACCGGGTTTATATTAACTATATTTTGTTCTAAAATCAAATCTTGAATTAACAAAATTTCATTATTTAAAAACTCTGAATGAAAATCATTTTTTGGCAAAATTTGTATGTTTGAATGTTCAAAAATAATTTTATCAATTTTAGGATGACAAATAAAATTCCTACCTAACAAGCATTGAAAATAGTTGACTTATCGACTACATAAAACTTTATATCATAAATAACATTTTCAATTTTCAGTGATTCGTTAAACAGACCTTTAACCTTCAAAGTTGAGTTATTGATACCTGAGAACGATTCTGTTACTTCTAACTTCTGGACATATTCGGCTGGGACTAACTCTTCATTCACCAATGACACTGGACTTCCAGAATCAAGCATACAATGGACACTCTTGGCCAATAACTGCATTTCAACATTGACACTATAAGCTGCTTGCAGAGGAACAGTTTGTACCAACATAGTTTTGTTTGATGATTGGTTCCGCATAGACTGAGTTGACTTATTAGGGCAATCCCGGATAATATGGGCCTTGGAACCACAGGCAAAACAACTTCCTGGTTCACGCTTAGGTTTCCTACAGTCTCTACTGATATGACCTGTCAATGAACAGTTGTAACATTTTAATGGTGTCTGGCTTGTACCACTACTTTGACAAGTAGCACCAACATGTCCTGGTTGTGACGTAGAACCTCTATAACTTCTATCCTTTCCTGTAACAGTTCCAAATTGCTGTTGATTTCTTTCGGCAAATGTTATAGAAGACATTACCTTTAAAAGTTGTTCTAACGTAGCAAATTCTTTAATTTTTGCCTGCATTTGTAAAGCTGAATTGTTAAAGCCTTCTATAAGGTACTGTATTAGCTCTTTTTCTGACAAATTTAGCCTGTTTCCCAATAAAACTTTGTCATTGTAATAATCCGAAAATCTCTCTGTTTTACCAAGCTTCCTTGCTTCAAACTTTCTAAACAAGGACAGTGTATCTTCTACAGATGCAAACATGGACTTGATTTGGAACCATTCCAACGCTTTACCGCCCAACTTTTTAATAATACCCAGAAACAAAATGTTGTCTTCTATTTCGTATACATTTTGGATTTTTTCGAGTGTTTTCACCCATAAGTCGACATTTTCACCAGGGGATCCAGAAAACTGGGGTATCAAAATAGAGACGTCGCTGAGGGTTAGCTCGTGTCTTCTGGTTTCGGCGTTGGCATTTATTGCGGCAGCAATAACTTCCTCAATGTTGATAACCATAAACGGGTTGGTATTTCTCCGAGGCGTCGATTGATTATCCATAATTAGCAAAAATTATTGACCCTTAAAAATTTTCCAATGGCCAATTTATATCGTAAATTATCTCGTCAATCCTGCTATTTTTTGGTTACTCCACACCTGACGCTGCAGGTTGGCAGGTTAAGGAGTTAAATTAAGCTTATATTTTCTTAGTTTCATAACTTTTATTGCAAAAAATATAAAAATAAAGTAATTGCTTACATGGACGGCTTGGGAGCCATGATGGAAAAAGGAAGATCCCATCAGCTGACCAATGACATTCAGGCAAAATCGATATATTGATTGGCGGCAAATTTAAATTATTTTAAAAAAATACTACAATACTTTCATATGCATTCAAAAGTCTTTTGTTTGGTACACTTTTTAGAAGTTTTAGGTTATCTAATGTGAATCTATGATTGTTTTCAAAAGCATGCTCGGCCACACTTGACTTTTCTGTTCTTCCGTATTTTAAGTGTGCTAAGTCTTCTTTAAAACGTGTTTGAATAGAGCGTCTCTTTTGGCCAACATATTTTTTGTCACAATCCATGCAACTAATTTCGTAAATTCCACTTTTTTCTAGAACTGTAGTTTTATCGTTGGGATTTCCTAGTAAGCTTCTTATTGTGTTACTGGATTGATATACTAATTTAAGACCGGTGTTATTAAATACTTTTTGTAATCCTTTCGTATAATTAGGATTATAAGGAATTAATACAAATTTTGAGTTGCAGGTATCTTTTTGTCTGAAAAAAGTAGAATTCCGAAAGGTCTTTTGAAAAGAATGTCTATTTATCAGCTTATTTATTAAGCCTTCGTCGTAACCGTTTTCGCCAGCTATATTCCTAATCCTATTCTTTTCTGCTTCAAATCTTTCTTTGTTTAAGGGAAATTTACTAATCTATATGTTAAAAAGTGCAAACTTGTAAGCTTATGTTGTAAGCAATGAAAAGAGTCATTTGGAATATACCTGTTGGTGGCCGTTCCTTTTCTATAGGTCAAAATCCAATTTATTTTTATTACTTATAACTAAAGTGTCTAGAAATGGCAGTGTACCGTTGTTCCCTGTTTCATAAGTAAATTTAATAGTGGGAAATTTGTTATTTATTTTTTCGATAAAATTTTCAACACTAGTTACTTTAGTGTTGAATACTGCAAACACATCGTCTACATACCTGAACCATACTCTGGGGAAATACTCAAATTCTTTACTTATATCTGATTCAAATTTGCTCATAAATAGGTTTGCGATAAAAGGTGATAAACTATTACCCATTGTGGTTCCTTCTAATTGCTGGTAATAGTTATTTTTATATTGAAAGTAATTTTGATTCATGCAGAGCTTTGTTAAAGATAGGTATTCTAAAGTCTGTTTGTCTTTTAGATTGTTTTTTCTTAGTAGTTCCTCCAGGTATTGTAAGGTATTGGGGATCGGCACGCCAGGGAACAACAAACTAACCTCAAAGGAGATTAAAATTTCACCTTCTTAGAGTGAAATATCTTTAACTTAGTTAATAAATTCAAGGGAATTTTGAACAGAAAAACCTTTTTCCTTTATAGGTAAATTTTCAAACTCGTTTGCTAGCCATTTCGAAATGTTGTAAGTAGGTGATCCTACAGCAGAAACTATAGGTCTAACCGATTTTCCAGGCTTGTGGATTTTCGGAAGACAATACAGTTTCGGCATAGTGGGATTGCTTACTTGTAGTTTATATTTAATATTGTCAGTAATAATATTGTTACATAATATATATAAGAATGTAGTCTCTGTCGCCTTAAGCAAGCTTGTTTCCCAAGTCTGTCTGTCTTTTTTTTAACTTTTAATTCCGAGACTGTTCCATCCAGTGTAGGACTGATGCCCAGTTTTGCCAAGCTAAGTTGGTTTAAGTCATTAACTTGGAATCCTTAGCGTGAGAAGCGTGCAAACACTTTCTAACGGCGAGGTAAACTTCTCAGTTTAGCCTCTACTTTAAAACGCAAGCAAGTTTGGCAGAAGGGAGCGTCGCGAAAATTATGTTCCGAACGTGCTAAAAGATACCGAATGGGGCGAAGGCATCAAAATTTTGCAATTACCTCATCGTTAAGGGCGTTAAAACTTTGTACCTATATGGGTATTCTTGAAAATGCATACAAACACGTGTTTACGCCTTGTTTTGAAAAAATTAAAAACTGCTTAAAATTACTTTTGCGTTTAAAAATTAGACACCACTGCCTAAAACTTATATTTTTCCTATAAAAATAAGTGAAAATTGCAAATAAATATCAATTCCGTCGACGTAATCACAATACAATTTTTAAAATAAATTATTTTGGTTGATATTCATATATCGGCATGAGACACACTGGCTATTTCTATTTTTTAATTGATTTTTGATTATGTTTGCCATTTTTGAAGCACTAAAATAAATGTATTTGTAGTACAGTGTCACTTCCGTGGACAAACAATAATCCAATATATAGTCCATATGTTCTAATGCGCATTCGTCCCAATAATCTCGGTTTTAGATGGGTGGCAACATGTTGTTTTTTGTTTTTCATTCATATTTTTTAGTTAATTTTTTATAAAATTAACCGAGTCAGCTGGTGTCATCTAAAAAAAGTTTTATTTTTTATGTTTCTATGAGTTTACGTGCAAAAATGTTGCTTTTGTTGAAATTAATGAACCTAACCTAAAATTTTCCGTTATACAAATAAATATTGGTGGTAAAATGTTACTTCTGTGGACATCAGTTAAGTAAACAGTAGTAATAATAAAACTATTTTCTACTTATGTTACCATTATGCTTTTGTCTTTGTTTATTCCGTGGACACACACACACAAAAAACAAAACAACAAAAAAGTAACCCTCGTGGCATATCGGACAAAGGATTTTTGTTTCTTACTTCACTACGATCAGGCCTCAAATGTCTAATGGAGAATCCAAACACCTACAGACCTGTTTTATCCTTATTAGGAATCATCAGGCCAGCCATAGGATTGTACCTGGCAGTTGAAGCTACACAGGTAACCATGCACACCTCTCGAATTTAAAACTAAAAGTTTGTAATCCGCGGAGACATAGTACCTGTGTGTGCCACCCGTCGAATAAACCGAGAAACAAAAACATCAAAATTGAAAAGTGCAGAAGACCGTAAATACCTCCTTTTAAAAGTCATGTTACAGTGACCTTATACTTTTACAGGTTTCTTCTTTATAACCTGCTGAAAGGTACAGGATTCTGTATTCTGTATGTATTTTGTATTCGGTTTATTCGACAGGTGGCGCACACAGGTACTACGCCCCCGCGGATTACAAACTTTTTGTTTTAAATTCGAGAGGTGTGTATGGCTACCTGTGTAGCTTCAACTGTCAGGTACAATCCTATGACTCCCTGATGATTCCTAATAAGGATAAAACAGTTCTGTAGGTATCTGGATTCTCCATTAGACATTGGAGGCCTGGTCGTAGGGAAGTGAGAAACAAAAACCCTTTGTCCGGTATGCCAGGAGTGTTACTTTAATAAACGGTTATGTTCTTCAATTTAACTTTTTTAGCACAAGCTTAATTTATTATAATATTTAGTAATCACCTACATATTCTCCAATTCATTTTAATTCTTTAGCCAAAGTTACCTCTGTAATTAAAACTGTTTTTTTTTTCCGTGGACTCCTTAATTCGTCTTTGTGGTAAAAAACCTACACAATATTTTTTAGGATCTGAAAGAGAGCAAAAAATAAAAATTTAATTAATCCAGAAAATCTATTCAGAAAAGGTATCATTATTTCAAAATTGACCCATATGTGTACTTTATGTCTATAACTAAATGATGAACCCAAGTCCAGATTGTGGTTATAAGTGGTAAATACCAAAAGCAAATTAGCTGATCCTTTACGTCACAATTTCTGCCAGTTTTCCATATAATTGCGTCCTATATTTAGATCTTCAATATTTTTCTGGCCTTAAATCAATGACTTAAAGGGATCCCAGAAACGACCCGCTATAAAAAAAGTTCTTAGGTAAAAACGGTGAAGTATAGCTCAGTCAAGCTACACCCACCCCGCAACGAAACTCAATTTGGATATTGGAAAAATTATGTACTAATTATGTACTAATTTAGTCCCCTTTTAAAAAATTTTGTACTTAATGAATAACGGAGTTATTCGCACTTAAAAGGGGGATGTGTGGCTTGGCGTTAAGCTGCATTCCTCCTCCCCATGCCTAGGAGATAGCTTTAATGAAAGTAAATATGTTATAATTTTGTGCTAGTTATGTACTCTTAAAGAAGGGTACTTTTAGTTTATAAAAACTATCGGTTCCTAAGATTTTTGTTGGTTTGTTATGGGGTGTGTAGCTTGATATCAAAGTATACCCTCCTCTGCTTAGGAAAGAGATTCGACCAAAAGTGATTATGCCAGAATTTGGTACTAATTATGTACTAATTTCGCCTTCTTCTACAAAATTGCCTACTCTCAATATAACTTCATTTTTTTGTTATATGGTGTGTGTAGCTTGATATCAAGGCACACCCCCCATCTGCCCAGGAAAGAGATTTGAAAAAAGTAACTGCCAGAAGTTACTACTATTTATGTACTAACTTCGTCCCATTCGAAAAAATTACCTACTCTCAAGATAACTTGATTTTTTGATTTTGTAGGATGTGTAGCTTGATATCAAGGTACGCCCTCGATAAAAACAAAAAAAATGAAGTTATTTTAGGAGTAGGCAATTTTCTAGAAGGGACCGAAATTAGTACATAATTATTAGCTTTTTTAATAATTAATATCATGCTACACACCTCATAAAAACAAATCTTGAGAGTAGGCAATTGTTTAGAAGAAGGCAAAATTAGTTAATAATTAGTACCAAATTCTCGCATAGTCATTTTTGGTCGAATCTCTTTCCTAAGCAGAGGGGGGGGGTGTAACTTGATACCAAGCTACACACCCCATAACAAGCAAACAAAAATCTTAGGAACCGATGGTTTTCGTAAACTAAAAGTTAGCTTTAGGAGTACATAATTATTACAAAATTATGACATATTAACTTTTATTAAATATATCTCTTAAGCATGGGGGGGGGTGCAGCTTAGCATCAAGCCAGAACCTCCCCCCTTTTTAAGTGTGAATAACTCCGTTATTCATTAAGTACAAGATTTTTTAAAAGGGGACTAAATTAGTACATAATTAGTACATAATTTTTACAATATCCAAATTGAGTTTGGTGGAGAAGGGGTGTAGCTTGACTGAGCTGTGAATTATCACGTTTCTTTTGAGGCCTGAGCCCGAGGATTAAAAGGAAGATATAAGTACATAACAAAACTATTATTGGAAAAAACTGTTTTATTTTCAGTACCAAAAAACTTTCATAAAACCAAACTTGTGATAAGGGCTTTTTATTATTATTATTAACTCCTCTATCTATGGTAATCTCAAAGATGCCTATCGCTTTTATTATCAGAAAGCTAAGATTATTTTAAACGTTTTAGTTACTTTGTTATGAAAAAACATTGTTTAATTAAATTTATTTTGACACTAGACGTATTGGATATGCAATGAATACCCAGCAAACATGAATTTAAAAAATAGTACTTTTTTAGTACTTGCTTTTCGTGCTGCCAATACCGGCAAAGTACTAAGTAGGGCGTACTTAGTGAGCATTGATTTGGAACAACGGCCTGAATCAGGCCAAAAGTTGTACTTTTACTTTAATTTTTTCTTTGTATTTTTTTAATAATGGTAAAAATATAACGGATAAGTACTAAGTAGAAAGTAAAAACAAAAAAAGGAGTTAAAAAACCTCCAGATCAGTTACTTCAACTGAAAAGAAACCAAAAAACAAAAGGTCAAAAGATCTTGGGTGGAAATAACGAAAATTCAAAATTAGATGAGCGTCCCACAAGGAACACACAAAAGACGAAAGCGAAAAGAGAGATGATTAAACGAAGTTTCGCTCTGAGTAACCAGCGTGAGCTCATCAGTGGTTTCACTGGTCACCCTCCCCATAAATCATTAAACACCATCGTACACTTTAATTTCCAACCTTAAATCACTCACAAATAGGCATCGTTCCGCACTGGTACTTATCCAAGTTACCTGATACGGATTCGTCTTGGCGTGTTCATATTTCCAATAGGATTATGCTCCCAAGGCAATTAAAACAAAAAAAGAAGTTAAAAAACCTCCAGATCAGTTACTTCAACCGAAAAGAAACCAAAAAACAAAAGATCAAAAGATCTTGGGTGGAAATAACGAAAATTCAAACTTGGATGAGCGTCCCACAAGGAACACACAAAGGACCAAAGACCAACTAATTTTCTTGTAATTTATTGTAAGGTGTTTTAAGAACATCTTTTTTTTTTTCTTGTACATATTATATTTTAAGGCGCCAAATTATATTTTAGGTATTTGTAAATGCCCTCATTAAAAAATTAGCTAGGGAACCCTTATTGTGTGACAGAGCTAAGCTTTTTGCAAAAATTCCAGAATTTGTAAAAATTAGGTGGTAAAGTATTCAAAACTTTACATTCAAATGTGTGTTGATGTGTGGGATTTTTTGTTCACTGAAACCTCATTGAAACACCTTGTAAAAGAAACAAATTTTCGAAACTCATCATTTACCCTATATTACCTGTCCAAGAAGAGACCCATATAGTCCACTAAGAGATTTTCTTAAAGTTGACCTAACTTTCATATTTAAATTTCATGTTTTACTCAGTTTCAGAAAAAATTTTCCTAGTGTTTTATTAAAATTGACCGTCACATATCCTGATTGTTTTAAAAGGAAGATGTGTCTTTCTTGTGGAATCTTGTACAAAATACAGTTTTTGAAAGTTGAGCGTTAAGGTTTTATTTTCTTCGTTGAGAAACGACTCTTGTTCTCATAAAAGGCGAATAAAAAAAATGTATAAAAAATCTTTTGGTTCCAATAAGACAGCAATAAGCATAGGAATGGTGCCATTAGCGAACCTAAGAACCTGAACAATATTAAAAGTGATTTAAAGTGTTGAGTTACGAGGACTAAAAAGTAGAAGGTCAGTCGGACTTTAATAATTGCCATTTTATGGATTTAACGCTAGATTTTTTCCAGTTGTGTGGTCTAGAAACCCCAATAAAAAACCCAGTGATATATCAGCTTACTACTTGCTTGTAGAGGTTCTTCTTTTTCTGTCAGTGACCTTAGTTCAGCAAATATCGAAGTGACGTTCAAAACGACGGGTCATACGATATCCAAACTTTTGGAGTCAAATAAACATCAGAATTGACTGAACTTTGAAAGGAAGGCACATTTTGTAAAAACTAAGACACGGCTTAGAGCACTTTTTTGATTTTTTGGCGTATAAGCTAAAATTTCTTTCTAAACCACCTCCCCCCAGATTTTAAGTAAAAAAAAGTACAACTGGTAACGCCTTGTTTTTTAATTTTTTAATCTTTTGCCAGAGTGCACAGGGAAAAGTAAACATCAGAATTAGCTTAAATTTTGCAGGGATGATTTAAAAATTAAATGCTTAACAAAAATATGTGAAGGATTTTTTAATATTCTCAATTATTTTTTCTTCAAAATAAAAGCTCTGGTTCTGTCATCTATCCCAAAAGCCTCAAAATAATTGCGGTTTAGAACAAACCCGATTAAAAAAAAAAAATAAGAAATATTCACAATTTCCTCTGGATTACATTTTTCCTTTTTACATTTCCTTGCTTTAGCCAAAATAAAAACTACGTTTCCTTTTTTCTAAACGCCTGTGCACTCCGGAAAAGAAAACCGATCACTCAATCACAATTCGTTGCATTTGGGTGACACACGCAGTTCAATGGTTTGTTCGGGTTCCGAATTTTAAAACTGTCCTAGAACGTTTTAGAACTGCGCGTGATAGTTGCGCAATCGACGGGACTGTTCTTAACAGTTTACAATTTTTGGACGAACCCGAACGCATTTTCATAAAATTGCCATAATAATAGAGTGAAGAAGAAGAAGCACGTGATGTGATCCAGAGTGTCTTAATTGTGTCTTTTATTTTTAGCACAAAATAAATATTTTACCGAAAATTTTCTATGATTTGGTTCTCATCATATACTTCCACAGTTTGTTACGGTAAAACTCACGTTTTACGTAACTACTGTATTACCACTAAAATTTGTTAAAAAAAAACTTAAAATCTAATAACTATAATTTTATAAAATACGCACAAATACCAATATTATATTATAATTCTATTCCAATACCTCTACAGCCATCTAGGGGAAAATCAGTAAACTTTCAAAAAGCAAATGTAAAGATTTTTGCGTTCTCTTTAAACATCACTAGAAAATGTAAAGCGTGATCAGGAATTTTAAAATTCATATAAAACAGCTTAATAATAATAAAAGACTCATTAAATAATACAATAAAATATAACTACTTATTTCATATTTAAATAATAATATAAAAATAATCTTGATTCAAAATATTCCAATATAAACAAATTTTACAAATATACATTGTGGAGCATTTAAATTTATTAAGGCTTTACATTTGCTTTTGAAAGAACTCATCTGGAATAACTAATAACATTGAAAAGTGGGTAATTTTCTGTTAGTGTATTGGAAAAAGATAGCTAGAAATTTGGTTGTAAACATAGATTCCTAACCTAGAAAAAAGGTATAAAGAATATTATTGTGTATTTGTGTAAATAGATTGAGTAAAAATTTTGTGAAATATTTAACAACCAAAGCAGCAGTGTCAGTGCTTTTCCTTAAAACGAATTAACCTTCTACGTCGTGGAGTTTGGAGGAATTTCTAAATGTGACCATTTTTTGATTAATTTTTTACTTTCATTCCATTGGGAATTAATCACCACAATGTGGAAAATATTTTGATGTGGTTTTTTTAATTCATTTTTATTTTTTCTAGTTATGCTAGAGGACATTTTATGGCAACCAATTTTTTTTTTAACATGCGTTTTCGGGTCTTTTCAGGTCAGGTCACATTAATTTTTTTATAAATAAATTTATATAATTTATTTATTTACCTGAAAGGGCTTTAATGCTTTGCACCCTTTCCTATGGTCTGATTAGTTGAAAAACTGTTTCTGCTGTGTTTTCTTAGAAATTTTTAGCATGGTATTTGGGAACCGTTACTCATAGAGTTTTGCCACGTGCAGTTTTTGGGTTCATCACTTACCAAAACGCTACTTAATCTGGAATTCATGGTTAGAAAGTTAGATAAACAACCAGCCATATTACCTACCTACCTTTTGTCTCCCGAAGAGCTTATTTTTACCTACCTTTTGTCTCCCTAAGGGCTTAATTTTTTTTCTTTATGTGACTAATTGACCACACAAATTTCATGTTCTTGGCATGAAGTTCGACTACTGTTGAAGAGACTGTGATGCTGGTACGCCAAACATTTATGTTGATATTTATATCAATGTGCGCTATGCATATCTTTGTGTAATTTTTGACTAGCCAGTACGAACCCTGCTGAGTACATTGTTTTTTTTTTACCTTTTATTGCCATAAAAAATTATCATGCATACCTTTATTTATTTTCTACCTTTTGTCTGTTTTTTTTTATTTGGTAAATGAGGCCTAGATTCGACTTATCAATATACCTAACAAAAAAATATTTTCCTACATTTTTTTTAAATAAAAATATCTATTTTTTTTTAACCACTTGCCGATTTTAGTGTGAACACTATGAGAGCATTTATTGATCGTCTTTCCTTCTAGCTTAGTCAGGTATTTTGGTATTATTGTTTAACGACTACTCTAGAGGAAAGCAAGCAATATCTTGAATTTCTATTTTTTCTTCGAAAAATTGTATATTCATTTTCTGTTATAAGGTTTATAGCATATTTCATTATATTAAATGCTAGATAATGTAAAGGGGATACCACTTAAAGTTATGACAGTTTTTTTTTTATAAAAAAAAATATAAAAATCCCTTTTAGATTTTCTGGTTAAAAAACATTGTTGAAGTTGAACAAAATAGTGTGTTTTGATAAAAAGAAACAGTGAATAAAAAAACATCGAAATAGGTAAGCAATGAAAATTTTCCTCAATTGTAAAGAATCTACGACCCATTTAGCCGTGGCAAAGGTTTTTTAAACGATCACCCAACTTTTTGGTCCATAAATAACTTTATTTAAAAATTGACGACCAACCAAATAATCTAACAAATTGAATTAATTAATTAAATAAACAAATAAATTCTTTTCAACAAGTTTCTTCCACAAAATTCATAGTTTTTAAAATTGCATTTCAAAAATCTGCCAATAGCTGATGACGAGGTAGAATCGTGCCTTAATTCCCAAAGTGAAATTCTGCAGTTTTTGAAAGAACAGAAATTTGACACTGAAAAAGCTGAATTTTTGGGTTAGGCAGGGATTCCTCTTCTTTAGGCCACACCATACAAAACCCTCGACAAAACCTTTATAAAAATACACGCGGATAATAAAATAATACAAGATTGCACTCTGGCTTTTTATTATTTTTTGTAAAAACCCATTTATTTGGGTATATTTTCAAGGAATAAATTATTTTCTCGGACAAACTTTACATGCGTAAATGAATTTGCGCATGCGTCAGAAAATAGTCCTAAACAGTTCCATTTAATTCCGCCCGGCTTCACGAGACTGTACAGAACAGTATTGAACTGGTCCTGGACAAATTTTCGGTAGTAATCCGAACACAAAACTTTTCAGTTCAGAACAGTTGTGGTCGAACTAGAACGCGTTTTTTTAAGCGCGCATGCTCCAGACTGCTTAGAACCGGAAATTTCGACGAACCCGAACAAACCGCAAGTGTTGGCCGATAGATCGCAGAATTTATACGATTCCGTGGTAACTGCAGGTGTTTTGTCAACAAACTTTAAATCGAGCCGCAGTGGGACAGAAGCGTATTTTAACGTTTTCTGACAGAAAACCATTCGAGGTTATGTTTATCTTTCAAAAATGTGTTTCCAAAACATTGTTGTAAAACAAATATGAAACCACTCCGCGTGTGCGGTCGCCCGCCGAAAAAGGCCTAGCGATGCGCGAGCATTACCCCGAGTCTATCAAAGAACCAAGAGAACTTTACTGGCTCGCTGGGATTACTAGGAATTCGCATAGAAACATTCGGCGCCCATAACCCCACATAATTTTATTTTTATTTTGATTCAACCATTTTTTTTTAAATTTAAATTATTGCGGCATAGTTATGTGCAATTGTACCAGTGAAACCTTGGAGTGCAAAGGATAGATTTTAGAACCTCAGTTTCAAAAACACACGGATATTTGAGTACTAACAAAACAGGTCAGTAAAGCTCCATTTAGAGGTTGAAAAGACTCTTGCTAGTCGTTGACGCTCCTGTTTAAAATAGAATACGATTATTTCGTCTAGCGACAAAAGCCGATTTTTAAATCTGCATGCTTTTAAGTTAACCTGTTGTCGGTATCAGCTAGCGGGAGTGTTTTCAATTCAATTATAAATGCACCTGTAAATGCAACCTTAAACATTACACCCAGTTACTTTAATACGTAGTTGGGTAGCATTTTTTTCGCAAGTAATTCTGCAAAAAATGGTTTTCTTTTATTTTAGTATTTTACTTGATTTTTTAGCGGCGCAGAACGCGAAAAGTCAAAATAAGTAACATAACCCCAAATTTTTAACCCAGTGCTAAAAAATCTCCGGTGTCCCACTGTGGATAAACATAAATAAAGTCTCCGCGTTGCCATGGAAAACAAATTCAATGACGTAAAATTTTGCAAATCAGGTCGACATAGTTAAATTGATTTCCCGTACAGCGTTGCTAAAAACAATTCCCCAGATTGTAACTACGACCTTAAATATTTGAATATTTTGAATGGGGGCCTTAAGAGTGAATTTGAATCCTAAAAACAGTTCGTTTACAACAGATAAACGACACATCAAAAATTAACAAAATTTTGTACAGCGGAGTCTTCTGGTATTCCCCACAGACCATTCGAGTGGTTTAAAAAATATATGTATATCTTGCTTTTATTCAGTTTTCTAAAATAATCGATAATTTTTACCGTGACTTAAACATTTTCAGGATACGTAAAATTATGTAAAAAACTTAAAATTATGCAAAATCCAGACCGGACCAAATTTGATACAAATTTAGTTAACATTTTTTTTAGGTTAAGTAATTGGAAGAAGCGCATTTTTGATTCAAATACACCCTTAAAAAGAAATTTTGGCTTATTTGGAAAAAAAAACAAAAAAGTGCTTCGAGCCGTGTCTTAGCTTTTACAAAATTTGCCTTCCATTCAAATTTTAGCCAATTCTGACGTTTATTTGATTCCAAAAAGTATGGATATCACATGACCCGTTTTGAACGTCACAAATATGTGAATATTTCGAATTGGTCGCCTTAGAAAGAAATTTTAGCTTATTCGGCAAGAAATCAAAAAAGTGCTCCGAGCCGTGTCTTAGTTTTTAGAAAATTTGCTTTCGGTCCAAAGTTCAGCCAGTTCTGATAATAATGACAGTTTACAGTTTATATATTTTTGAATGCGTTTATTTTAAATTAGACAACCCAGAACTGTTTGTTAATCAGATGCGACAGCATCCTTACAATACTAGGCACTACAATTCAAAGAATCTGGAACAGACTACCATTAGAAATCAGAAATTTTCCAAAACAAAAAGTTAAAAGTTTACTTAAAGTGTTTTTATTGAAGGCATATTACGATCTGAATGACTTTTTCAATGAATCATTAAATATTTAATTTTAACAAAAAACTTGGCAGTCAGTATATCAACATACATCTATGAAATTTATTTTCTTTTTAAATTGTTTATTGTTCTTTATGTAAACGTTGACAACATTTCCTTAAGAAAACTATAAATAATGTTTTTAATGTATGTATTTTAATTTTACTTGTCCTTATTTAAATATCTTTTGATTTAATATTTATTAAGCTTTATACTTTGTATAGATTTTATTTATTTATTTATTATTTTATTTGTAATTTCAAATTTGACATGATCAACACCCAACTGGGTATAAGGGATCTAATAAAATAAATCTAATCTAATCTGACGTTTATTTGATTCCAAAAAGTATCGATGTCACATGGCCCGTTTTGAACATCACTTCGACATTTCCTAAGCTAAGGTCACTGGCAGGAAAAGAGAATCTCTAGTCTTAAGATTAAAAATAATTTTCGTACGAAATTTCACTTTCAATTATCCAATTCTACAAATTACATGTACCATAGACAAATAGAAATTTGCTCTCATATTGTGAAGACAAGCAAACAAAAACTGATACCAAATTTCACTTTTTCAAGCGCTGCGATAATTGGAATAGTCAATAAAAAGTGGCATCTTTTATAGTTCAAGAGAAATCTTGCTTAATATCTGTTAACTCCTACATATATACCTATGTACAACCATCGTATAAAATTTACACATTTCACAAATCACACCATAATAACAAACCTCATGCTTTACTAACAAAAATTTAATACAGATCATTTTCCTTCGCCGCGGACAGAACCCTTACAGTAGAGGCCCTCTATACATTTGACAGTTGTTGTTTTATAAGAGGTGAACAACTCATATTGCCCTCTCTTTCTAGCTTTTTTTCATATTTGCATGTAAAACCGATTTTATGAAATGAACTGATGTTTTGTTTTCTCTTTTTATAATTTCCCCAGACGGTTTTTGAAAGATTGATTTTTTTTTCACAAAAAAAAACATGAGGTACACAGATATTAAAAATTTTAGTAGTAGGTAAAATATAAAAATTTTATTGATCTATCTTTTTGTTACTCATTTTCTTAAAATAATAATAATATATAATATTATTTAAATCCTACTAACCTCGCAAATTCAACTATTTTTACTAAATTTCCAGCTTGGTAAATGCATGATCTCTTTCCATTTTTCTTGCATTTCTTTTTCCATTGACAATGGAACAATATAAAGTCATAGGCGCTAGTATTTTTACCATTATGGTAAAGCCATGATGACCTTTAAAATAATTTTCTTATGGTCAAGCCATGATGACCCTTAAAATAATTTTTTTAAATACCTGTTAAATTATTTTTTTTATACCTTCATCAAAAACGTGATTTTAGTAACTGTCTGCAGATAACTAAAGCATGGCTTTTTTGGTTACTGATGCAAAAAAGCTTTTTTTTATCACGGGTGCAAAAAAAGATTTCTGTCCGTTTTTTATCCAAAGTTAAAGAGAAATAGCGGAAAATAGTAATATTGAAAAAAATCTAATTATTCTTGTCTAAGAATTAAGCCATTTCCTCCAGTTTTCCCAAAGTAAGTATTTACGAAAAATCATTTAAAAATATAGTCAAAATATGAAATTGTCAAAGATTAAAATGTCGCCACAATGAACGTCACCGAGTAAAAAGACACATCGCTATGGAAACGATTGTTATTTCATTTATCAGCCGCCTAGATTTATTTAAAGATGCGAAAAGTTCTCTTCGTTCGAGAATTTTAAAAGTATTTTTCTGTTTTGCTTGGATTTTGTAATAGTGTTAACAACTCGCGGCTAAACTGTGCTTTTTATACTCGCTTTTTAAATACCTCGCTGCGCTCGGTATTTAAACCAACGCTTGTAAAAAAAGCACTATTTTAGCCACTAGTTGCACTTTAGTAGGACACGTTTTTTGGTAAATTTAAAGAGTGTACAAGTTTATTAATCGAAAATGTGACACTGACAAAATTATTTATTTTCAATGGTTGCCAAACACAAAAAAATTATCAACATTTTCTAACAACTGCCAAATCGAGTTGCTTACCTCTGGTAAAACAAAAACTGTCAAAAATTGTATACAGGGCCTCTACCTTACACCGGTTCCCACCTAGGCAGTGTGTCCCAACCGAAAAAACCAAACCAAACCAACCGAAAAAACCGGTAGAACCGGGAAATATGTTGTGAAGCCGGAAAAAGAAAATGGATAAAAAACCGAGAATTTTATTTAAAACCGGGAATTTTACCTACATAATTCTTAATTTGCATGAAGCGCACATTTTGGACGAGTTGCATTCGCCCCTTTAACGAAAAGAAAACGCAAGCTAAAAAGTAGAAGAGATATAATAATTAATTAAAATAATATAGAAATAGAAGAAAAACCATTTGGAAACGATAAATTCAACTTAAAGAAAGAAATACACCGAATATTTCCCTCATGTAAAAACAAAAGATCAAAAGATCTTGGGTGGAAGACAAAAACGAAAATTCAAACTTGGATGAGTATCCCACAAGGAACACACAAAAGGCCAAAGCTAAAAGAGAAATGATCAAATGATGTTTCTCCCTGGGCAACCAGCATGGTCTCATCAGTAGTTTCACTGGTCACCCTCCCCAAACATCATTCATCACCATCATACACTTTGATTTACAACTTTGAATCACTCCCTAATAGGCATAGTTCCGCACTTATCTAAGTCAGCCGATACGGGTTCGTCCTGGCGTGTTAATTTTTAATAAAAAGAAGTTAAATCAGTTACTTCAACCGAAAAGAATCTAAAAACAAAAGGTCAAAGAGATGAGTATCCCACAAGGAACACACAAAAGACCAAAGAGAAATGAGGGAGGATGACCAGTGAAACCACTGAGGAGCCCATGCTGGTTGCCCATGGCGAAACATCATTTGATCATTTCTCATTTGGAGTGTGTCGGAGCGACGGAAAACCGGCGGACGGATTGACCAGATTTCCATGGAAGTCTGGTAAACCTCTCCTCTGGGATGTAACATGCAGAGATACTTTATGTCAATCTTACATTCATTTGTCATCAAAAACAGCAGGGGAGGTTTGTAAACTGGGAGAGTCCTTGAAGAGGAGGAAGTATGAGGAACTCTTGGATCGCTTGTATTTCACGCACTTTAGGCCTTTTAGAACCTGAGGCTAAAAATTTTATAAAAAAAATCGGTCAACTTTTAATGGGTGTACTGGGAAGCGATTCAAGAGTCAAATCATTCATTACCGAAAACATAAATTTAGTAGTACAGAAGGCAACGCGGCATCAGTTCTTGGGACTTTACCTTGCCAAAAAGGTATGGAAGAAATGTTCTATGTTTAAAATTATTGCTATTTTTTGTAGATTTTCAGTTAAATTTTTATATTGTTGTTATATTTAACGTAATTTTAAGGTTTCTTTTTAGTTTCATATGTACTTGTGAACAGGTTATTGTGTTGCAATGTTAATTGAAAAATATTGTAATTATGAAAAAAACAGCCAAAAAAGGACGTCGATCATTGTGGTTTTGGATAAAAATTCGAACCTATTTTCAGTTTACCATATTTGCAACGTTTGGTGTTGGTTTGGTGCAATTTCCACCGCAACGTTTTAAAAAAAGGGACCTTTTGTTTAATTATTGTTGGTCGATATCACAGTCCCTCTATCATATTAAACAGAAAGTAGGATCTAGAATCTAAGTTAACCGATTTATATAAGCCTTTTGGTGTTATAATATCAATGCACTTGTGATATTTCGACAAGACCCTAACATAAATTTCAGTTAATTACTTTGAGGGGGTCGTTGCCTCTCTTCTTCAATAGATATCATACATAGAGGGTCTCACCCTGATAATTTAAAGAAGCATCACATGACACTGTGTGTCGCGTCACGTGATGGGTTTTTGACTTTGAGCACCCCCCCTAGATGGGAACTTGGTGTTTTGAGGGTAAGTTTTCACATATAATTGGTCATAAACCAACTAACCCAACCCTGGCCATACGCAAAATATGCACATTTTCTTTTTTAAGAGTGAGTTTGAATCCTAAAAACAGTTCGTTTAGTTAAACAGAGTTAAACAGCGGAGGCTTCTGGTATCCCCCACAGACCATTCGCGTGGTTTTTCAAAAATATATACATATCTTGTTTTTATTTAGTTTTTTAAAATAATCGATAATTTTTACCGTGAAATAAAGATTTTTATTATACGTAAAATTATGTAAAAAAACTTAAAATTATGCAAAATCACTTGAATGGTTCCGGGATAATGCTTTAAACTTTCACAATTTTTTGGATTAGGACAAAGCGCATTTTTTATTCAAATTTACCCTTGGATAAGAAAAACAACAAAATCTAATAAAAACAAGCTTATTTTTAGGCAGGTAGGTATAGGGCGATTTACTATATTTTCCACCTCCCCTTATCTCCCTTATATACAACTTGGAAAAAAAAATATATTTAGAAGTTGCATAATTTTCTGTAAACTTTTAAAAGTCGTCCTTAAAAATTAGCACCTGTCATCGCAACTGTCAAATGTTGACATTAAGTTCTTTATTTAAATGGAACAACCTGTATATTTTTTAAAAATTTAGTATGGCCCTTTTTTCCTGATTACAAAAATATATAATATGTATGTTGCATTTATCTTGGACGGATTTCGAGTAAAAAGAAGAATAATGTACCGAACATGTGCGTAAAGATATCTTTTTCGGTGGCATGCTCGAACTCCGCAGGTGACATAAATAACTATTATGTAGACTGCAGAGTTGCCAAAACCGTTTCCAAATTTTAATTTGTGGCATTGGGTGTTATTAAAATTTAAAAGTGTATTTTCCTGCTCTTTTTTAATTATTTATAAACAAATTCGTAATAAATTTAAAGCCTACAAAGTCATACCTATTTTAAACAAGATATTTTTAATGGTTTCGGCACACTGAAAACATTCTAAAAATCGATATTTTTATGTAAATTCCAGATAATAGTATATAAAACATTTGACTCTGAGAATCTCGAAATCACTGAAGAAACATACTGGACGGAAGATAAACTGCGCAGATGTTAAACATCAAGAAGGTTTTATTAATTTTACAAATAAAATTAGTGTGGGTGGAAGGCCTGTTGGTAGTACCAAATGTGTGAGATTTGTAGCATAAAAAACCATGGGTCGGGTCAGGTTTGTGAATTTGCAGGAAATGTTTTGTAAAATAAGACACATCCAGAAAAATTATAATATGACGTTGATATATATTTATGCACTTTAAGGATTAAATAACTAAACTAAACTGGCACTTTTATCTATAAAAGATTAAAAAAAAAATAATCCCAAAGTGATTAAAAAAAAATTAATCCCTAGGGGATTAAAATAAATTTAATCCCTCAACCCAGGGATTAAAATAAATGTAATCCCTCAACCCAGGGATTAGAAGTAAATTTAATCCCTCAGTGATTAAAAAAAATTAATATCTGGAAAATTATAATTAAATTTAGCGCAAGTCAAGCCAAACAGCACTTGCCCTTGACCAAGATTTCATTCCTAGCACCCTTGTGGTCGAGTGACCATATGGCGTAGAAATAATGTGATTTGAACAATAATCTTTGCTTAAAGTGCATAAAATAGTGTATAAACCTCGTGACTAAAGCATCTTTTAATCCCTTATCAAATTTTAGCGCTCCCTACGGTCGGGCTACAAACCTTTCGCCGCAGGATTAAAAGTAGCACTTTAGTACCTAGGTTTATAATATACTATTTGCTCTTTACTGCCTGAAATTTTAAAAGGTATGAAAATAAAAAGGCCTGATAGATAAAACGCAAAAACGATAGGATGAAAAGTGAATTTGCAAATTCAGTAAGGAAATATGCATATGTGCAATCTCAAACAAGATGCGGGAGAGTATTTTGGGGAAACTCGGCAGAATCCAAAACAATTCTAAAAATTCAAAAAAGATGCATAAGGGTACTTTTAAAATTAAAAAACATTGTAAAGAACATTTGAAAAATTTAAAAATCAAAGCATTTTGGACCTATGTGTTAGAATGTATAAACTTTAAATGAGTTTTTTCCGCAACGTTGCGTTGGCGATGGACAACGCGATTTTTTTTTGTTTGGTTGAATTAAGATGTGTTTACACGCGTATAGCGCTTCCAATGTCAGTTGGCACACCTCGTTTTACAGTGTTACTCTAAAATTATAAAATTTCGCTAAAATTTCCATTGAAAAAAATGTGACGGTCCCCGTATATTTTTATGACTTTTTATGGCACTCCACGTAGATTAGACATCTGGACAAGTTAGACATTTCACGTCAAACACATTCAGGTTGAAGAAAAAGGTTTATTGGTCACCGAAAGGGTGTACGGGGTTCTGATTGGGTGGGCCATAAGCAGGTACTTAATCCCTACGCTAATGGGGTATTTCGTTTATTTACGTATATTCTTAGTCAGTGCGTGACAAGTTTGTGGTGAATTGAAATAAATTTTAGTAAAAGACTTATTTTGAACATTTACAAATTTTTAAAAGAAGAACCAAATTGTAAAAAGAATTTGTTAACTGACAAAACTTAGTTGGACCAGTGTTTACAGGATTATTAGAGCAGCTTGATGCCGGTGATCAGGATTTTATTAGGCAGATCGTTTATGGATATTATATCGAAAATAAAGTGCCAACGTTAGAAATGATTCGAAGTAAGTTACAGGTATATCCAGATTATCTTTACAGAGATCTTTTCATTATAAAAAAAACTAGACAAACGGATGGAATTGTTTCACAGCGCTCCGAGTACTTGCGGGCTATTAAAAAATATCGACAAGAAAAAAGAAATATTATATACTTGGATGAGACGTGGTATGACACACACGATGTTGTGCAGTACGGTTGGGTTGATGACAGTAAAAAGTATACTTTAAGTGGTCCGTGTTCTCGAGGAAGACGAGTAATCATTTTACATGTTGGAAGTGAATTGGGTTTTGTTCCAAATGCGCTGCTATCTTCAAAAAATATTAAACAATCTTTTGCAGACTATTACGAAGACACGACGGCAGAGTTGCTTGAAAAATGGGTTGAGGAACAGCTTATACGAAATATTCCACAAAATTCGGTTATCGTACTTGACAATGCGTACCATTCGCGCCAAAAGACAAAAATTCTAAACTGCAACACAAGAAAAGGTGACATGATTAAATTCCTGGAAACCAAAGGGTTAGAAATATCACAGAAGGATTTCAAGAAAGTATTGTTAGAGCTGATTGTTAAGAAAACTATTCTGTTGATAATCTCTTGGGGCAATACGGCCACACTGTTTTACGACTTCCACCATATTATTGCATTTTTAATCCGATCGAAATGGTTTGGGCCACAATGAAAAAACAAATAAGGAACAAGAATACACCACAAATCAGTGAGTCGCTTTTAATTACTATTACAAATATGGTTGGCCAAATAGGCGAAACAGACCTATGGAAAAACTGTTTAAACCATGTTATTGAAAAGAAATTATTTCATTTAATAATGATTCCAGTTCTGCAAACTCGGATAATAATAATATGTAAGAAAAATCACCACGTCCTAAATTACTAAATTTTTTACGATGTATAATATGAATTTTCGTCAACTTTATAATACAGGGTTCCTAAGATTTTCCTTAGGGATAGGATTTCAATAAATCAAACAGAAATGGCATAGAAAGTTCTGCGCGCACAAAAGAAACAGGTATATTGAGCAATAGTGCCAGTTTGTTATTATCTCTGGACTGCTTTCATGAGAAAAAATTGTCGCCACTCTTTCATTGTGAGCATAAATCATAGTTGAAATAATAACCGTTGACAAGATGTCTGCAAATTCAGCTAGATGGCGGCTACACCATGAGATGATCGAGGAAAAACTGGGATTCACAGGCATTGCATTTTTATTTCCTTTCGAGTCGCTTCAGTTTCGTAAATTTTGTGTTTTTAAAATGCCGTATACTCGAGAAGAAAATATTTTTATTATTAAAAACTACATAAAAAGTGACAGTGCGGACGAGGTCATTGGGCTTTTTGTTTTTGCGTTTCCAGATCGACCGGTTCCTGTGGCTCAAACTGTCTACAACATTTATCATCGTTTTAAAAGGTACGGGTACATAAATGGTTGTAGAAAGTGTTACCACGACGGCGAAATACCAGAGCATCCCGTTCTTCCACACAGGGTGGAACGAGACGAAATGGTATGCGCTTACGTTGAGGCACATGAACCATGTTCGACGAAACCGATTGCGGAGGCACTGGATATTCCCAACAGTACTTGCCATGGATCCTAAAAACATACGGCTACAAGTCGTTTAAGATTGGGAAGTTGCAGGAATTGCAACCAGGTGATTATTTTCGCCGGTTAGAATATTGTGAGGTTATGAGGGATAAATGTGACAGGAACGAAAATTTCCTATCAAAAGTTTTGTTTAGTGACGAGAAGACATTTGAACTTCATAGCTCTCACAATCCACAAAATAGCCGCTATTGGTCCCGCGAAAATAAACATCTGCACGCAAGTGTTAGAACGCAACATCCTCAAAAATTATATGTTTGGAGCGGTATTGTCGGGGATCATATTATTGGACCCTTTTTTTTATTGAAGGGAATTTGAATAGCCAAAAATATGTTGATCTTCTCCAACACCAGGTTTTACTACGGTTGAGGGAACTCAACATAAATTTGGACGAATTGTGGTTTCAGCAAGATGGCTGTTCATCCCACAATTCACGCCAGGCTACAAATTACCTTCGTCAGGTATTTGGTGATAGAATTATTTCCACGTATGGAAATATCCGATGGGCTCCTCGATCACCAGATCTTACGCCAAATGACTTTTTCCTATGGGGTTGTTGGCACGACAAAATTTTCCAACAGCCTCCCTTACGGCCTATGACTATACAGGAGTTGAGGGCGAAAATTTTGGAGGCGGGCAACTCTATCACCCCTGAAATGTTGGCTGCTACGCGCCAAGAGTTTTACAATAGATTGGGATATTGTGAGGCTCAAGAAGGGGACAGATTTGAACATCTAATCTAATTAAAAATTAGATGTTTTCAGGTCCAAACCACAGCTTTTTCTTACTTAAAGGAGGCGGCAGGGTCCATTATTTACGATACTGAGCGATAAACTCGTGAGGTTGTTAACATTAGAAAGAAATATCTTCGCTTTTAATTAAATTTCTTTCCATTCTGTTCTACTAGTGACATCTATCCGGAAACGGCCAAACCATGTAGCTAGCACTAGCAGCCAAAGAAATCAATAAACGGCGCTATTTTTCCTGCAGAGCTTTTTGCTTGCGATATTATTGATTTTAAATAAAGCTGGCCCTACACTACATTTGATATTTTCGAGTTGTTTTATGACATGATCTCGAAACATGTAGCGAACCAATTCTTCAAAACTAGCGGGAGGGTAAAAGCGAAAAATAGGGGCTGCCAATATTTGTAACACCCAAAAAGGGGTGAAAATATTTATTTTGCTATGTTTCTTTACAAAAAACGTTTTTTTTTACGAAAAACTTGAGCTCTGCCACTTTTTTTATTTTTTTTCTTCAACTTTCTCAAAATTTTCGTCATACAGTAGAAAAAAATTATTTCCCCCATGGTCATACTCTACTTTTATTCGAAAAAATTTAGAAACAGAGACGGGATCAGTTTTCCTAAAACGGGGGATCTTGGTTTCGAGTGAGAAGATAAAGGGCGCCGCGGGCAAAAATTTTTCAATTAAATTAGCCGAACGCAAAAATGTTAGAAAAACAAAGCACGAAATAAAAATGGCGCCGCTTACAATTTTTTTTTCAAAAATTACGTAATTTCGGGAACGCAAAGAAATAGGTCTAAAGAGTATAATTTTTAAGAAAAAAATATCAATTTTCTCGCCCTCCTCCACTGGGACTACAGGGGCCGTGCACAAATTACGTAATGGTCATAGGGGGGAGGGGGGTTACAAAACGTTACGTAGGGGGGGAGGGGGGTTTTCGACAGCGTTTGCATTTGTGTGAAACTAAGAAAATTTGGAATGAAAATAAGTGAAAAGTTTTTTTTTGGGGGGGGGGGGGTAGTAGTCTTGAAATCGTTACGTAATATTAGGGGAGTGGCGTGCCAAACCGTTACAAAACATTACATAGGGAGGGGGTCAAAAATTGGTAAAATCACCGTTACGTAATTTGTGCACGGCCCCACATCTGACTGTTCCTCCTTTTTGATTTCGAATCAAAGTGCAAAACCCGGGTTGGACGTTCGAAGGCGTCAACCCGTCCTATTTGCTTGATAAAGTTTCTACGGAAATATCTCAGTCGATTTCTCCGGCCGTGTATGAACGCTTTAGGTTAGGTATTTGCATGTATCTCAGTCCCCAGCCTGTAAACAGTGCGTAAGGACAATAGTTACAAAATGAAAAGCCGAAAAATATTTTTTTTTACGATATCTTTCATCAGTTTGGTATTAAAGTCGAGCATAAACAATTTTTTGTCTGCGTCTTATACACGGCTGCTTGGCCCCCTAAGGATTTGCTTAGGAACCCTGTATATACTTTAATTCGACAAGGTTTGTACGTAATACAGCCGCTTTTTAAATACATTTTGAGATAAGCGTCTTTTAGATCACCAGTTTATTATGTATTTAATTTAATATTCTTCGATATTATTTGCCTGCCTCCGCCTCTGTGTCACAAAGACGATGCCGATGTTTTATGAGGTTTTGGTGTTCAGACCGTGCCAACTGACGTTGGAAGCGCTATAAGTATTCTTAAACAGTTCTCAAGTGAATTTTTAAAATTATTTTTTTCTATTAAATGGAGAAAATATTGTCAAACCACGCACAATTTAAATGGAACCTGGATCTCAGTGGGATTTCAACGCCGTTAGAGTATATTATTGGGACAGTTGCTGACAGAATTTTGTTTAATGGGTACAGGTGCCAATATCTACAGGGTGAGCCAATAATAGCTGCCAATGAGCTTATTATTCGCATGTTTATGAAGATCGTTATGGGCAAAAAAACCATCAATTCCCACTAAAATGACAATACGCGCACAACAAAAGCAAAAAAATGATAATTAATAAAAAAGTACACCGATCATTGTGTTTTTAAATAAAAATTCCAATCTATTTTCAACTTGCTCAAACTGCATATGTAAATATATTTAAACCTATTCACCATATTTAAAACGTTTGGTGTTGGTTTGTATTTGTCAAATTTTGCAACGGAAAAAAAAACTCATGTTTTTTTTTTAAAAAAACACCGAAAAAAATTAAAATTTTCATTCTTACTACACCAGATTTAAAACTAATCTTAAATTTAAAAAAACGTAGCTTGCATTTTAAAAATTTGAAACTGTACCACTTACTGAAAAAAATTGATTTAATATAATTGTGATTAAAATTTATCTGATTATTATTTAACATGTTTAAGTTAGTAAGGTTTTTAAAATGTGATATATTTAATTTAATATTGCTTTGATTTGTGCAAAAAACTGTTTGTTTGACGAGTTTTACACTACACAGGTAAAAAAAATAAATAATTTAAATACTTTTGAGAACGAATAATAAAATTCTATTCTATTCAATTCTTATAAAAAATGAAAATAAAAAGTAAAAGTAGGAATAAAAAGTGAAAACCAAATCATTTTTTTTAGAATATTTATACTGCATGTTGACATTCTGCTTAGTGTTTTTTCCGTGTCGAATGTGGCGCAATAAAATTTCAAATTATAATAGATTTTTGGTAAATTTGAATAATTATGAGATTTTTTTTGGGTGCGTCCCCGTTGCTTTACTATCTAGATGACCAAAAATACCAAAAAAAAAACACGTGCTGTGTTTTGTTAACCTAAATTTTCGAATTATTGATGTTATAAATATATTTTTGAATAAAATTTCAATGCATTAAAAGATATCGCTAATTAACACTTCGTTGAAAATAAAATATATTTTTTCTTCTAGCGTGGAAAATGTCACTTTCGCGTACTAAAATGCGTGCGGAACCCCCCCTTTCCCACACGCAGATTAGTTAAGAAAGTTTCACATTTTTTATTATCGGTGATACATAAAGTATCTTTCCCGCCCTTGCCGGGAGCCGCGTTCGGGAAATATTAACTTTCTGCACTAGTTAGTATAAGAACCTCGATAATAACAATTTTCTACAAGGGTGAATGATTGACTCTTTTTCCGCACGCAATTTAGTTTAAAAAGGGTCAACTGTCAGCGAGAACTTTCGATCTGACGTTTGGTAATTTTGTTTCTCTCTAAAAAAGGTAGTTGGTTACAGTTGGGCCAGATTATGTATGCTGAAATATTGTAATTAAAATTTCATAAAACTTATTTCAGTGGCGTACCCAGAAATCGACACTGGGGGGGTTTCATCATTTAATAAAAATCAACTACCTATGGCAATTTTTTTTTAATTAGCTCGTAAACTGAAGGGATAGGAGAGGGGCGGTTTAATAGGGATTGGGTTAATGAGTTAGTAAGTAAATTTTGAAAAAATTACACTAAAATGCTATTTTTTACGCATTTCAAAGATTTTTGAACGAAATTGTAACATATATATTTAATATTGGTATAGCGCCGCAGGCGAAAATTTTGACAAAAGGGAACAAAAAATTTGTTAAATATTTTGATCTCTTTGGCTTTTGCTAAAATATTATTGCGGTGGTATATATTTATATCATAAATTTTTATACTAACAATGCCATTTAGTACACGTTGTTAATGTTGGTGATAAAATTTCCTTAGAACTAAACTAAAATTGTAACAATTAATGACGTCATAGCACCGCAGGAAAATTTTTTAAAATATAAGACATCACACCAAACACAGAACGCTGTTTCGTTTTTATTAGGGACTCATCAGCTAGGTGTACCACAATGACAGATAATTTCTGTCTTATGTGCCAAAGATTACGGCTCAACCTGTCAATAGCGCCCTCTCTGTGAACAATCGAAACCAAGAAAATACCTACTGTAGTTAGCAGTAGGTTGAGATAGCATCGATCCTGAGAGAGACATAATAATTATGCAATCTTCAATCGAAATCCAGGAAGTTCATTTTGCACTGAAGTAGTACAAAAAACTCTTGTCAGTCCACCATACCAATAGGATATGGGGGACTATTAAAATCGTGAAATTTTGACTTTTCTTAATTTTATCAAAAATGAGTTACTAAGGTTCCAAAACAGTTGTCTGTCGGTCTGTTGTCTGTCTGTATACACGATAACTCAAGAACACCTTAATTGATTTTAACAAAATTTGGTCCAAAAATACTCTATCGGCTGAACATGAACTGATTAACTTTTGGGTAGGGTGGTGGGGGGTTGAAGGGAAGAAAATGGAGGGAAAGGGTGATAAAATATTTTAAAAAATTGTAACTTTGGAACAAAAGCAAGTAGCGATATACGGTTTTCAGATTTAAGTTTCCATGAATATGTGTAAGGTCCACATTTGTGGGAGCTTTAGTTTCCGAGTTATTTGAAAAAACGCTAAAATATATTAATAAAAAATCATAACTTTAGAGGTAAAACAGCTATTGATATGCAGTTTTCAGATTTTGGTTTTCGTAAATATTATCCAAACATTTTCTTATAAGGTTCAAATCTTTCAAACCTACAGTTTCAGAGATATTTTCACTTGCTTTGAACATTTTTGTTAGATTTACAATGCCACAGCCATATCTTCCATTGGTTTGTTAATTTAGTATTAATGGAATAGAACTAGAAATAGATGCATGCATTTTGGAAAATTTTCTAGTGAATTTGGCTGCGACAACATAAAATATTATTTTGGCAAGTCTATCAATTATCATTATTATCAGCTGTTAACCTAAGGTTAGAGACAAACTTTTTGTGAGCTTACTATAGTTACTACTGTTCTCTTTCTCTAAATGCATTAGGCTGAGAGAGATCCAGCATACTACAACATGGCCTGTCAGGCCCTCCTGTACACCCTTCGACCCCGTATATCTGTCAACAACAATCAATGAGATAGTTATGTTTTATGGGCAGAGGGGTGCAGGGGGAGCATTTTCTGGTAAGCTTGATCTCTCTCAGACGGATGCAATTAAAAGAGGAGAACAATAGTAACTATAGTAGGCTCACAAAAATTTGTCTTAGGTTCTAGTTTTCACAATTTTAATTGTTTGTTGCCTGATTTTTTGCTTCCCGTATGCTAAAAATGACATTTTTTTATACACAGTGTGAACGCTTTTGAATTTCATGCATCTAGCAAAAGATGCATCTGCAAAATGCTCGGTGAAAATGCACAGTGAGAAACGCGTATTTTTAAATAATTTTATTTTTAAGAGTGTTCCATGTCCAAAATTTAAACAAATACTCTTTTCGCGAAAATTTTTGACAGAAAAAAACTTAACCTAAAAACTTCAAATCTGACAATAACAACAATCTAGGGCGTTTGGATTTCTGTCAACTTTCAAACCTGGTCTTGTTCAGTGGGTCATTGAGGTTATGTTTTGTCCAAATAAAAATGGAACGCACTGTAAGTCAAAAGTATCTATGTTTAAATTCCATAAGTTTTTCAGATGCCGTTTGTCAGTCAGCTACTTTTGTAATGGTGGGATTTACTAAAAGGTTTTAGAAAGTTAAGTGAAATTGAACCAACCCTCCTGGAGGTTTGGACACAGATTTATAAGAATAATTTAAATAAATTTGTTTATTGAATAATCATCTTAACACAATCTTTTGTTGGATTTAAGAAGAGTTTCAATTTAGAAAAAAATTAAATTAAAAAATTTAAACCCACGCGGAGTTTAAATAGTAAACACTCTGTAGAAGAAATTAAAATAGGGTTTATATGTAACTCTAATTACAACTTACCCTTGTTAATTAATTTTTCCAATGAATACCTGATGTCACACAATGATTTAAATGGGTAATAATAAAATACGGAGTAGATTAATTTTGTATTTATTTAAAAGGTGTTTTTATTTATGAAATGTATTAAAAAACTAATAGCGTATTCCTTTGAGACAGTTAGTGCAACACTGAGATATCTCTGTCTCTTGTTTTTACCTAAAACCGCAAAGGACAGAAATATCCGAGTGCTGCACTGAAAGTCTCAATGGAATACGCTATTAAATGCAAGATTCTGCGTTCAAGTCCAAAACAGCGAGTTCGGATCTCTTACCTCTGCTTGTACCTTGACTTGCACCAACCTCTTCTGATGAAAGCTACAGCTTAAATGAAGGGGCTTTGAGTAAGGAAAGTTTTCTTGACTGAGCTTTTAGATAACCTCAATGTTTTAATTTTAGTTTGTAAATAGATTAATATAGTTGTTTGGGGTTTTTTTGTTTGGTATATTTTTCGTGCATAATCAGTGACCTTCACTTATGTATGTTTTGCCTCGTAGTGCCCTCATAAATATATTTTTTGTAATAATAACGAGTTCAAAATATGGCGTTTTTCTGGACAAAATTGGAGGTGTTTTATTGATTAATGAACAACTTGGGATATTAAATAAGGTAAATTAATCCTTGTAAAAACGGTTAATTAGGGAACGAACTTATTACCAATTGCCACAAAACAATCCTGGGGGCTATAAATTTAAACCAGCCCCACAGGTGATCTAAAAAATCACCAACTTTATAACCTCAAACACAGATTATGAAGCTAATGTGCCAAAATTTGCCACTTTGAAACCTGTCAAAAAATTAGTTTTAGGGCATTTTCTTCTAAAATATGGTATATTTTGACAAAAAAAAGAAGTTTTTCAGTGGTATTTAGCAATAACAATACAAAATATTCAATAACTTTGTGTCTTTTTTGTATGGATGGAAGTGTTTTTTGAAAATTGGTTTTAAAATTTAGTACCTCCCACAGGTGTAAATATTTAGACTTATGGGGGGTACTAAATCCAGTATTGAATAATGCTAGAAATATTTGTGTTACATTTTGTTAAATATTATAAAAAATTAGGCTTTTAGTTTTTTAACTTTTTTATAGTTTTAATAATAAGGGAGAAAGGAGTTAACGGGGGGGGGGGGTTCAAAATATGGATAATCACCCTATACACAAGTTTGCAATTTGCCTTGGTATTTACTAACAAAATCGGTAATTACTACTTTAAGTATCGATTTTTTCAGTAAAATATTTCTTTTTTTTTTATAAGATTAGTATAGGATCAAAACTTATACTACATACACTGAACATATTTTTTAAATATTTTTTTATTAACCAATATTTTTTTTTCACAAATAAATTTTTGGTACTAACATACGCACTCACAATTATAAAACTGGCCCCACGTCCCTGTATACAAATACCTACACTATATAACTAGCAGATACTATAATGGCAGTAAAAATGCAAAATGTGTAACAATAATAATTAAAAAAAAATAATTAATACAATTTAAAAATCAGAGTTGTCCCTAGGCAAGACCAAAGGCAAAAAATCTACTGCGCAGTTATTATGGGTACGTGTTTTATTTGGACAATGCAAGGGCCGAGCCATTATAGTATCTCATAGGTATATAACCTACATGCATTCATTCAAGATTTTTAAACCATATAAAAATATTAACAAAAATATTTATAAAATGAAAAATAATAAAAATGCCTTCAAAAGATGATATATATAAATGTGATGTAATGCAAAAAAACAAGATTATTACGCAAAACTAATTGCACTAAAAATCTTAAAAAAACGTTAAAAATAAGTTGTACACTGTGTAGAAAAAAACTAACTATAACTGAAGAAAAAATAAAAAAAAAACAGTTAAACAAAAAAAATAATGCACCCTAAACATTACTGGCCACTAGATTCACTATTAACATTTTTTTATTGTTTACAAAAAATAGCATTTAAAAATATGAATAAAATTTGCTATCTATTCTAAAAAAATATTAACAAAAAAAATTTACAACAACTGAGAAACCATAATTGTAATATCACTAGATTTATCGGAATTAATTTAATTTAAAAACAATATTTACACAAAGATATTTACAGCAATTAATAAGATTTTACACAAAAGCTATAAAATTATTTTCATTTTAAATACGTATTTTATTTTATAACAAGCTGTTGCCCGCAACTTCGTTTACGTATTATAAAAATTATAGCTTTTCTCTCCCACTTCCCTCCACCTCACCACACACCTCCCCAAAAGCTCCCCCGCCCGTTCAAGGCCTTAAATCCTTTCATTAGGTGGAATACCCACTTTGTTTATTTTTTCCCGGATTGTTTCTTTAAATCATCATAACTTTTATTCCCTTAAACCAATTTGGACAAAATAGCCTATGTCCTGCCTAGGACACCAAGGAATCCGGCAGCGAAATTTTTTTACTAGTTTTTACAAACAGACAAACAAACAATTAGAGAGAGAGAGAGAGAGAGACAGAGAGAGAATTTAGAGATTTATTATATGTATAGATACAGGGTGTTTCAAATTCGATGTTTACCATGGGGATCTCCTAAACGGTAGAAGATACGAAAGAGTTTAAATTAGGGCAAAGTTGCGCAATTTAATGCTTTGATCAAAACTAAAAAAAATACAAATTCCGGACAGTTCCGAAAATAGGTGGAAAAAAAACGAAATCTTAATTTTTAGTTTTTATTTTTCTGCGCCCTTATTCTTAAAGCTGTCAAAAAACGCTTAAAACATTCTACATGTACTTTTTTAAGATCTACCAAGAAAGAGGTTTATTTTCGAGACTTGACATTTCAGTGTTACATCCAAAGTCAAGTTAATTTTTTCTTTTGGACACATCTTTTTTTTCTCCTGTGCCATTTTCTTTTTGTCGCGGTTACGGTTAACCTTGGTCCTAAACTTTCCCAGAAGTATAAGCAAACGAAGGAGACCTCGATTGTGTAATATCTTTGAATATTGTTTAAATTTACAGACAATTGTTTATGTTTACATGTGTATATATAATCAAAAATTTTTAATTTTTATGAAGATTATACTTAAATTTTCATATCAAATATGACGTCATGTATTAGCTGACATGAACAGAAAAAATCGATGTAGACAGCGCATCCTGTTATGTTCGATGCCTTGAGAATCGGAACCAGCCTATTTTGCCGGTTCAGAATGGTTGGGGTTCTCAAGGTATGGATCTTCACAGGATGTGCTATCTACTTCAATTTGTTCTGTTCATGTCAGTTAGTAGATAACGTCATAGCATTTTTGATGTGAAAATTTAAGTATAATCTGGAAATTCATAAAAATTAAAAACTTTTGATTATATACACGTAAGCATAAGCAATTATCTGTAAATTTAAACAATATTCGAAGATATTACACAATCGAGGTGTCCTTATTTTGCTTATACTTCTGGGAAATTTTAGGACCAAGGTTAACCGTAACCGCCACAAAAAGAAAACAGCTCGGCCGTTTGGTTTATAAAGGATGACAGATAATATTTTCCAACTTTATCTTCACCTGACGTTTGGGGTTTATTGACTATCATCAGCCCAAATTTAATTTTTGCTTTTAACTTACTCAAGATATTTTGGAAACCCGATTGCAGTACTTTTTTAACATTTTAAAACTGACAGTTTTTTTGACATTTTGTTATAACAAAATAACTTTACCTAATATTTTAAAAATACGTTTTTTTCTTTGTTTTTTTAATCTTTGAATGTCGGCAAAACGTCAGGTACTTGTCAAAATGAGGTTGTAAAATATCTGTCATTCTTATGAACCAAAAGGTAGGAGAAAAAAAGCATGTGTCCATAAGAAAAAATTAACTTGACAGTGCTCCTGTCACACTGAATAAGGGCGCAGAAAAATAAAAACTAAAAATAAAGATTTCGGTTTTCTTGCCTATCTTCGGAACTAACCGGAATTTTTGGTTTTGAGCAATTTAAACCTTTTCGTATCTCCTACTGTTTAGGAGATCCCCATGGTAGGCATCGAATTTGGAACACCCTATATAAAAAGGCACCGTTTAAAATAGGATTTTGAAATTAAGTATATACAGGGTATTCATTTGAAAACTTCCCACCCAAGATTTACGTATTTAGAGTCTGATTTTAAAGAAATCTGCGGACATGTCGATTTTTTGTTCAAGGGGGGTGGACACTTGAAATTTTTGTAGCACACAGCCTCTTCGAGGGGTAAACTTTACCCCTAAATTTTGAATAGAATAAATGTATCTTTAACAAAAACAAAGTCAACGTGTCCCGGGATTTCTCAAAAAAAAAATATTATGTAAAAGAAACTATTTTTGCGTTGGTCATTACAACTGTAAAAATGACTATCTCAGAAACGAATTGGTGGATTTTCAAAATTCTGACGCGATTGTCAAGACATTCAAAAGACCTTCAAAACTAAGTATCACTGGAGCCACTTTTCCTATTCAAAATATAGGGGTAAAGTTTACCCCTCGAAGAGGGTGCGTGTAACAAAAATTTCATGATAGACAAAATGTGTTCCCTTTCTATAAAAAATCGAAGTGTCCGAGGATTTTGCTAAAATCAGACTCTGCATACGTGAATCTTGGGTGGGAAGTTTCAAAATGAACACTCTGTATATGCATTTTATACATCTTCTATCCACTGGCCCCTAAACTTTTTCAATTATTCTGATTTGTCTTTTTTTCAAATCTAGACCACACTTTTCCAAGACTAGATATTCTAAGCATCGTTCTTTATTTCAGAAATCAAACTTTGGTTGTCAAATCTAACGGATTGTGTCTCAATAGACTTAAACCACTTAATTTTTCTGACTCACAGTCACTTTCAGAGTCCATCTCACTCCCTCTCTCTCTTTCTGTCAACACAGACTCCGATCTGTCGCTCCTAGAGGACGAATTGGATTTTTCACTCATATTTTTCATGCTAAGGTCGATAGGAGTATCTTGAATCGGGCTTGGCGAACCTTGGGGAACGTGAGTAACTTCAGTTTTAATTCTAACCTCTTCAGGAGGGGTAATAGTTCTTTGTAATTGTAAAATGGCATCTAAATACTCTCTTTTTACTTTGGATTCGACTACTGGGTTGTTGTTTCGTTCTATTTTGTTATTGTTGTTGTGCAAATTGTTGTTATTTAATGGAGCGGGCTGCAATAATCCTTGGGGATAAAATGGAGGGTAGCCATGAGGAAACAGGAGATTAGGATGATGCAAAAACGCTGGTGGAAGTAAACCAGGAATCAAAGGCACTCTTCTAGCGTCGCCGACTTCTATCGAGCTATCAGAATTGTGGGATTCAGGTGAGCTAACACTCGGCGACGTGGAATGATGCCGAAACTGTTCGTCTAATCCCAATAGCATGAGTTCTTCGCGAGTCCTAGGCATATGTAACAGCGGAGGTTGGAAAGGGTTTGCTCCCAACAACCTCATACCCATGGGCTGGTGATGGTTAGGAGGCGGCGGAGTGAATTGAGGCATCATTTCCGGTGTCGTTTGGTCCTCACCGGTTTCTTGCATTTGTTTGTTTTGCTGCTCCTGCAGTAAACAATGGATCTTAAACCAGTTGGATCGACGTCCGTATCTGGAGCCACTTTTCGACATGCCGACCATCATGCACTTGCGCAGTCGACAAGCTTTGCACGCGGTGCGGTTCTTTTTGTTGATGACGCACTTGTTGTTGTTCTTGCAGTCGTTGATGGAGGAGATGTTGTTGTAGCTGCGGCCGAAGAATGACTGAAACAAAAGAAAAGAATTCAGTTAAAATAGGAAAAGGCAAGGTTAGCATTGAATAATGTATTTGAGAAAAGCACGTTTTTTTAGTAACTTTAGGGTGTTGGCCGGTCCTATATTAATTTGAATTTATTTAAGTATTTAGTGTTATGTTATGTTTTAAAAATTATGTTGCACGACTTAATTGCAGTAGAGTTGCGGTATCGATTACTGTAATATAACTTGCACTTTTTTTCGAGCAAAAAATGATGTCAATAGCCCACACATCGTTAATATATAAAACAATGTAATTGTAATTCTATCAATGTTGCCACACGTACTAATCAAATTTGTGTTACATTATTCTATGCGTTTTTGCGTATTTCACGCAATTTTTTGCGTAATTCTTCAGTTGATACTATTAGGTAGGTACTAATAGGTATCCATGATGTAAATAAATATAGTGGCGAAAAATAAAAGAAACATTTGTCAATTATTTCAGTTTGTTTTAGTAGTTCACTATATTGGTCATCACAAAATATTTTAAACGAAGTATCTATAGAAAAATCTTAAAAATAAAAAAAAATATTTTGTATTTGTTTGTAGATAATATTCTTGATTTTGTTGTTTTTGTAAAACATTATATTTAAATAAGAATATTTATTTCTACATATTGTTACCAAATATTCCAAGCATAATGTAACTTTAACTCAGAATATTATTATTCCAATTCACCCGGTCAGAGTTTACGCTGTTGGCAGTTGTTTTTGTTATTTTAATATGTCACTTAGTGTAATTCAAGATTTAAACCTTTTTTTATAATAATATATTGATTAATGGTCTAGTTTCTGATATGGATTAATTAGTGTGTCGGAATTAAACGAATACAAACAGCCAAGAACATTATTGAGAGGGATTATTAGGTTTTATTAAAAAAACAGACATTTGATCGTAAAAAAAATAAAAATATTTAAACTACTGTTTAAAATTGTCTAACGTCGATAGGTAAGAAATAATTTGAAAAAATGTTTATAACCTCTTCCATTCAGAACACGCTGTCCGACTTTTATTTAAATGGATGTGCTTGTCGTACAAGTAATGCATGGCTGCCCATGACGTAACTTTTAAATAAATTCAATTGTTTTCTGCTCTAGTTACGCGAAGAATCGCCATGAAGCGCCTTAATTGTGCCGGTGAATCACACACCTACACGTGAAAGACTTTTGATTTCTTTGAGACATAAAAGTTTTAAGCCATTAACTAATTTGAAAGGTTTTTTTTTGGTTTATGGTTACTTTTGAGTTGAGGTTATTACGTTATTATGTCATTTTTTTAAAGGAGGCGGGAGGGAGGGGCAAAAAAGCAACTGTTTACCAATTTGGAGTTAGCCCAGTCCAATTTTTTTGACAAAAAACTTGACACCAGAATTCCTGAAGATTTTGTGCTCAAAATTAAAAAAAAAAAATACATTATTAAATATTGGAATTTTAAAAAAACCAAAGTGAATCTCGTGTCCGCAAATAAAAATTAAAGTAACACTCGTGGCATATCGGACAAAGCGTTTTTGTTTCTCACTTCATTAGGACCAGGCCTCCAATGTCTAATCGAGAATCCAGCGAGAAATCCAGACACCTACAGACCTGTTTTATTCTTACTGATGATTTCTAATAAGGATGAAACAGGTCTTTATAGTTTTATCAAAAATTTTGCCTAGGGCGCATTCGAAACATGATATTGGCAACAAATTTAGAATTGAGGCCTCGTCCGCCTTGGCCTCTAAATATTTTTTCGTACACACGACTAGCCCAACATTTACTGAACCACTTCCCTTAAACATAAGCCACGTTTTTGACCTATTTAGGCCATTTTTCGAACGAGGCTCAATTCTATGGTGGAAGAGATGGCCGAATAGCTGATCGCAACCGATGCGTGCGTAGCTGTGGTCGCAATGTTACGTCAATCCCGACGTAAACAACGAGTGCAGTCAGCTGTTCTACTATCGCATCCACCATAAAATCGAGCGTCGTTTGAAACATGGCATAAACAAGTCAAAAATGTAGTACCTTTCGACGCTTAAGTAATAGCTAAATACATTATTTGGATTCCCTCCGTAGCGCAGTGGGTAGTAATTGCCTGCCGGAAGGTTCTGTGTTCGAGTCTCGGCTAGGTGCATGGATATTTTTTGTTTATGGAATGACCTATCTTTTAGTCGATTTTGAAATCAAAATAAAATGTTCTTTAAAATTTTCTGTGCTTTTTAATACCTAGTTTTGTTTTTTAATTTTTTTAAATATTTATTTGTTTATTTTTATTACTATTATTTATCTTTTACAAAAAAAAACAAAAACCTAATTAGGCAAATAAGGAAAATAATAAACAAATAAACATAAACAAATAAACATAACAAATAAACATAAGAAAATAACATTATAAGTTCGATACATCGTTTTAAAGGAAATTTCACACTGCTTTTAAAAACCAGGTAAAAAGTAGGTTATCCCACAATAAATATACCAACTTAACGTTATATCTCAAAAACTAAACGTTAAAGATAAAATCCAATGTGACAAATTAACTTTACTTAAAATTATCTATAAAAAAGCTATTTACACCAAAAGGATATTTTTATTAATAAAAAAGTTATAGTCCCAATTCTAAAACGCATATTTTTCAAAAAGCCCCTATAGCTCAAATTAATTTCTTAAAAATCAAGTCTATAACATACATATTAATTTTTCTCCCTTAGAAATACTCAAAACCTCCCAATCTCATCAAATGTTGAACTTGAGAGCAAACTAGAGTTTCGAACTTTCATTGTCTTTATTTTTACCTTTTCAAAACGTTTCGATTGCTCGTATATCTGCAATTGATTTCGATAGCAGTGGTATCGCTGGAATGCTGAGAGTCCTAAGAGTGCTATAGGTTATATTTTATTTAAAAAAAAAATCCATATGGCAGATGATAGGCGCCATTGTCAATTTTGCAAGGAGTACTGGGTGGGATCAAAGCTTTAAAATATGTGTCACATCAAAAAAAAAAAAAAAAAATCTGCGACTGCTCAGTTTTAAAAAGGATTTAGTACAGATTAAAGAAATGTTTTGCAGTCGCCCTTACTCACACATTGGAGGCATTGGTTCAAAACATTTCTCTATTCTGTACTAAATCCTCTTTAGAACTGGGCATCATTTTTTTAAAGCTTTTATTTAACTTGCAATGTACACTTGATTTTAAAAAAACTCATACATGCAGTCACAAAATTGAGCTTTCTAAAAGTGTATAATATATACGGAAACCAGCTAAAATGCCTAAAAACTTCAAAAGTGCGACAATTTGTCATATTGTTTAAAAAAGGTCCCTAAAACTGAAAATATTTTTTTACTTAAATTGAAGGCAACCTTATTTTTATATTAAATTTTGCATAATACTAAAAAATCAGCAAAAATAATGTTTTAGTAAAGTCTTTATTGAACAATATCAAATTATCACTCAAGTAACGGACAAAGGCTGTTCTACAAAGAGGGCGGTAACCCATTTTGGAGTTGATAAAATAACAATAATACGATGTAAACAGCGCTGGATTGAAAACAATTCGACGAATAGGAGACTTGGATTAGGACAAAAACGATGGTAAACTTAATACTAATTATTTTAACTTAATTTAAAAAAAAAACTAAAATAAATAATTTACTATTTAATATGATCACCATTTTTCTCTATTACAAGTTGCAAACGTCTGGGTATTGAATAGGTTAAATTTTGAAAATACTGATGGTCTTCTGAGAGCTGATCCAATGCGCGATAAATAGCATCGCTTAACTCTTCAGAATTTCGTGGTCTCCAATTCCTTTGGTATATTATTTTAACGATTCGACCCCACATATTTCTCATTGGGTTAAAGTCAGGGCTGTTGGCTGGCCAAGGAAGTGTTTCTATATTATTATTCTGAAACCATAGCCGTGTGTACTGGAAAGTTGTCCTGCTGATAAACAAAGTCATTATTTTCATGTAAAGCCTGTACAGATGGCAGCATAACGTTTTCAAGGATTTCAATATATCGTTCACTATTAAATATTCCTTCGATTCTCCAAAAAAAACCCAAACCTCTAGCACTAAACCAGCCCCACATGTTTACAGAAAAATGTTCAGCTTTTTTCATTTGGTTTGTATATTCGGGTTCAAATCCACAATTTATAAACTAAAATTCTCCTGCTGCTTGAAGATGATTGAAAATTTTTTTCATCAGTGAAAACCACCTCTCCCAGAAGTCATTATCACGAAGAATATTGTTCAGTGCAAAAATCACTCTGGCCTGTTTTTGTTCGTCTGTTAGAAAAGGCTTCTTTGCAGCAACTCGACAAGAGACTTCTGATTTCGTTACTCTTCTATTTACTGTTGCTAAAGAACCCGGAAATAATGTTAGCTGCTTCAAACGACGTTAAAAAAGTATTTTGTCTGAGATGGTCAATAAGTCTCTCATCTTGCACTTCAGAACTTACTTTTGGTTGTCCTGATCCATCTTTCCTATCCGTAGAATTATTTTAAATCCAGCGCTATTTCTATCGCATTATCGTCATTTTATCAACTCCAAAATGGGTGGCCGCTCTTCTTATAAACCAGCCGTCTTCTATAACTCGAGTGATAATTTGAACTTTTGTAAATGTTGATATCTGTGGCATTTTTAAGGATGTCACACTGAATTTTAAGCTGTCAGGCATACTGAGCTGGGGCAACACCGTACTCAACTAAAAAGCCAGTTAACTAATTTTCGTTTTGGTATCCTTTGGCCTATGATCGGTGCCATATTGACACCAAACTGACAGAAAATCCATGTTTTACATGTCAATTTGGTTATAAAAATGGCAGCCACAATAGGCTAAAGGGCACTGAGGCGGTAGGAGTTAACAGGCTTTTTAGTTGAAAACGGTGTTGGCTAGGGGTGCCTTATAATAGTATACACTAATGGAAAGCTAAATTTTGTGGCATGAAATCAAGTGTACCTATGTAACTAGATGTGTTTGTTCGGGTGGAATCTTGCAACTTAATTTTGACCAACTTCCCTTATATGGTTGCGGTGACAACCCAAGAATATAGTGTTATGAAATTGATAGCTCCCCCTACTCGAAGGGGGTGGAGGGGGGGGGGTACAGTTGAAGTACGCCCGAGTACGTTGAAATTTGGTTGCTAACCAATTTCAACTAACTTATACACATCCGATTGGTTTCAAATTTGGCATGCGTTTATAGTTCCGGTGACAATATAATAATATGTCATTATTAGGCACCCCTTCCCCTACTAGGGGAGTCGAGATAGAAAAACAGCTAACTTTGTCTGATTTTAACCAAAATTGGTATACGGGGGCTTTTGGGGGTGACGGTGACAAAGAGAGAACTACAAAAGAAGAATTAAATTCTTCTTCTATTCGAATGATAAACACAAAGCTTTCATCTAAAGAAGCCGAGATCGAGTGAGATTGCCGTGCTTGCCAAGCCTTTGAAAATGTCCTTAGGTTATACAGTAATACAACTGTTTTACAACGCTTTTATTATGGTATAAGTCAACAACAACAACACCCGGTAAGAGGGCCCGATCTGGAAGAATCCTTAGTGTTATCTATTATTTTGTACTTTTGAGTGCATTTAATAAAAGCTTGTTCTTTAAAAGTTTTTTTTTATTATTATTTTTTTATTTTTTCTGTTTCTGCTAAACATATGCTACATGTTTTACCAATATGTGTAAATGAAACGGTGTTTCCAAAAAAAAACACATTATATTGCAGTTATTAAGATGGAAGTTGTGGATATCTTTTTGTATAGACAGTTAACCGGTAAAGAAATTAAACGACGTTAACTGTTCAGACCAGCCATTTTAGATTAATTCTAGATTAATTTTAGATTAATTGTAATGACATGAAAATTGAAAATTTGCAAAATCAGAGTATAACAAAAGCAAAGGTCAAAAATTGGTGTTTCTATTTCGTTATTACTTAATATTTTGCATTATATTAATCAGATCACTGATTTCATGTGAAAAATTATAAATTTTGTTTAAAGGTCGGCCAAGCAGAGCGGGGCCAAGATCAAAAATGTTGTTCAACTCACTGAAATTTTTTTTTAACAAGTGAAAAGTTATGCTCGATTTAAAATGATTAAAAATTACAGGTTAATAGGCGTAAAGTAATGCGAAAAGAGCGTGAAAATTTTGTTGATCTTTCCTTTTTTTTATTTGTTTATTATAATATTATGATTTTAGTTATTTTTTGTTACTGACTAAATTATTTTTATTTGCTTTGGTTAAGTCTTCGATAAAAAAAAGGCTCCGAGAAAAAAAAATTTGATACTTTTGATTTCATTTTAAAAAATGCTAATGATTAAATTGAGGTAGTATGGTAGTTTTTTTCTATTATTTTTATGCAATATTGGCGTAAATATAATAAATTTTGCCTGTTTTCAGGAGCTTAATCAAGTAACACAGCTTCGACAATATTGACTTTAAAACCAAGTCAATGCTGCAAAAACGTTAGTACAGCTTTGGAGCCAAATTATCCAAAGTAATCCCTGCCACTGCAATTCTAACTTATTTAAATTTAAACCAGCAAAATGAGTGGTATCCCTTTTCACTAAAGCTGGAATTTATAGTCGATTTTCAAGGCCTTCCTTTGGTGAGGATTCCTTGAGGGCTCCTTATTGAGTCCGTTTTACAAAGGCTTCCTCGAGAAAGGCTTGCTGAAGGACACTCTGAGGTCGCGCAATATGTGACAACGTCGCATTTTCGCGGTTTTTTTGTTGGCCGCTGTCAGGTTTGAGTCAAAGCAGCATTTTCTGTGATGAACTGTGGTGGTTGTCAAGAATGTTAGGTTATTTTTTAGCTTGTGTTGTTGTATTTTTTAAAGCTATAAGCCATGGAAAAATAAAAGAAGAACAGAACTTGTTTTTCAAATGAGGAAAAGGAGTACTTGTGTTCACTGGTGGCAAAATTTTTTATATTAGAATCCAAAAAAACAGATGCCACTACACTTTAAAGGAAACAAAGGGCATGGGAAGAAATAACCAAATATTACAACAGCATTTTCTCTGCAAGAACAATAAAACAGCCGAACTCTGGGACAATATGAAACTCTCTGATATGGTGATAGGGGTTCTTCTACCTCTGCCATATGCTGATACTCCAAGTAGTCCAAGAAATTTTGAAGTTCGTCCATTATTCACCAAAAAATAACATAAAAAAATCACACCAACACATAAAACGTGAACCTAACCTGAAAAACACGACCCAAGACCTCCTTAAGGTAGCTCCTGAGCTACCTTGACCTTTACTCAAACTTAAGGCCTTCTTTAGCGACTACAAAATGGATTTCCGACCTTAAGGGATCCTCAAAGACCGCTCAGTTTTAAAGAGGCCTTGAGGATCGACTATAAATTCCAGCCTAAATCATACTCCTGCTGAGAAGAGGAAAGGACCCGCACATCAGATTTGGAGAATTTGCCTAGTATTTGCATTTATTATTTTTTACGTGTCTACTAAGTGGGTAAACTTCTTAACCTTGCGGTTTTTAAAAACTGACATTTATAAATTTTAATTTCAAACATTATAATTGAAACGAGACAATTAAAACTTACAAAAGACCCCGTGTACGTTTAACAAAACAATAAGAAAAATGAAAACCAACCGTATAAAAATGCTGGTTAGTTTCGACATTTTTATTCTGATCTAAAATCTTAATAAGCATCGAGGTTGGGGTTGCATGAAAACCAAGTTGTACGTTTTTTTTTAATTAATTTAATTGTTCAGTTTTAGAGCAGTGTTAAGGTTAATAACTTTTGCACATTTTTCAATAACAGCATACTTGAAAACTACTCATAAAAAGCGAGCTTTCTTTTTGCAAAAAAAGTAACCTCATCAAACAAAGTTTAAAATTTTGAAGAAAAAAGGTTTTCAAGGTACCAAACAGGTAACACAAGAAAATCGAATTATTTTGTTAGCAATGAAAATATCTTCAAAATAAAAAATTAAAATCTGCACATCAAAAGCGCCTGCTCATTGGTTTATTGTAGACAACAAATATTTTTAATCAAATCATTCAAAATCAAAATCTATTTTTTTAAAGCAGCACCAAAAATCAGTCAGTATTTGTTAGCAAACATCTGCTGTACCAAAATATGTGTTAAAATGCTAATTAATAACCCTTTATTTTGCTTAGCATAGACAAGTACAAATAAGTACAATTCTTAATACGTAAGAGCATTGCATCAAGTCATTTCCGACCTAGTAACTCATAAACCCAGCTATGCATTACTAAACGTCAATTTTAAAGTCTATTTTTAGTAAAAACTTACTTTGGAGACATTGATATAAAAAAGTGAGTCATATATATTACAATTTTTAAATACCGTTGTGCCAAAAAAAAACATAAAATTGATAAAAACGTTGCCTGTCAAATGTTGCTTAAGTTAACATGTCTAAGTTTTTGATTATTTTAAGGTCTTTTAAAAACATTTTATACACCTTGTACTATTTTACTAACTAGTTACATAAATTACTTTTTTTATGGTTCATACCTTGCACCCTTCACAAGTGAAGGCGCCGAAATGGAACCCAGCTGCAGGTTCACCGCATACTTTGCAGGTTTGGTTCATCTGAAAACAAAAAAAACAATTTAGAATACAATTTTTTCTATTAGATTCCAAAGCAAAGATTGTTCGAGCAAGGGTTGCCAACTCTAATTACAGCCAACAGCCTATTTTACAAGTTCAAAGCACGACAGGTATCGCGTTCGTTTAAAATCTGTGCGCCCACTAAGCTTGATGAGTTGATCAGCTGATCTCTGCTGAAGCTCCACACGAGTTGCTCCTTAATTGAATAAACGAACGTGTTAAGTGTATGTTGCAGAGTACGCGTAGAAACCCGATCGTACGAAGAGAGCGTAGTGACGTCACGGCTTAAAAGTCCCGGTTTTTGTGGTTCGGCTCGAACGGAGAAAGCATTCTTCGGTTTATTTTAAAACAATGAAGAACCTCACATCTTTTCATTAAAAAAATATTTTTAGCTGATATGGAGGCCCTCTCCAAAAAATAGAGCAGTATTTTGAATGAATAAATGAATGTAGAAATGCGGGTGGGACAATTTCCATCTACGTAGACCACCATGCTGCACCCGTTGCACGCCCAGTATCCATGGTTTAGCCCTCAAAGCCTGCCTCTTTCGCAAAAGAACAGATTTTTCTGGCCTGCAACCTTCTAACGTCGCCTGGGACCAGTAGATAGTTCCCAAGGTGCGACTCTCTTCACCTGCCCGGAGCCGGACACGCCAGCAGGACGTGCAAGAACAATTCCTCGTCCTCCACGTACCATCGATACTCTTTAGGAGTTTGTCCTCTCTCATGCCCTATGTGCTATTCCAGAGCTCCTCAGAGCGCTTTCCCAAGTCACTTTTCAAGGCCGTTATGACTTGGCGTGCCAGAATACCTAGTATGGGTTCCGGACCTACCGGATCGGTTGATGATCCTTGTCTAGCCAATCTGTCGGCCTCTTCATTTTCCGGTACACCTTCGTGTCCCGGGACGCAGAGGAGGTTGATCTAGTTGTGCCTTGGCAATCTTGGCATAGTTGTCAACACGTTTACACTCTAATACAAGGGCAGAGTTAACCCTGTCTGACCTGATAGCAAACAGTGCAGCCCTACTATCTGAGCAAATGTAAATATCCTTGCCTGAAGCGGACATTTCCAGATTTTTATATCCACACATCAGAATGTTATATACCTCAGCCTGAAAAACGGTCGCGTACCTTCCTAGGGAGAAGTGAAACTTTGCCCCCGTGGTTTTACAATACACTCCCGCCCCCGACTTGTCCCCCATTTTTGAGCCGTCTGTGTACCAGACTGTCCCATTCGACGGACACGGGACACACATCCATTCCTTCCACACTTCCCTATCAGACGTGTAAAATCTAATTGGAAGCTTCGATATGGTTTGCATCGGTATTCTGTCCTTGTTTATGCGTAGCACTGGACAAATTGTCCCGTTACATTCCTATAGAGTGCTGTAGCTGTGTGACTCATGGGATCAGAATTAATCCTGAGGTTTCAATGAGCATTATTTTATAACCCAGCGTATTTGCGATCGTCTCACAAAATATAATATACAACCCAACTTTTAAAAACATTTTAATAAAAATGTGAGGTTATGTATTATAAGATACCCGCTGTTCTCCGTCTCCAAGCTTGGATGAAAGAGGGCGCGCCCCGAGACCAAATGCTATTTCGAAAGCAACAAATCGTACCCCAAACGTCAATTCGAACGGAAAAGTGCTTGGGGTTTCTATGCGAACGCACCCAGGGGAAATACGCAATCAGCTCTTAAAGGTTTTTCGATTTATAATTGGTCCTGGTTCAACCAGAACCGGAACCGGTCCTTTCGTTTTAAAACAATGACGTCACAGTTGCAACTCGGTTATAAAATTTTAGAACCAGCCTGGGAGGTTCGTTCGGCCCTTTGGTTGTAAACATAACCCCTTAAATTTTGCAAAATTATAGGTAGTCTTTATTTGAGTAAAATCAAAGATATCTTTACAATATTTTAAATGAAGTCATTATTTTATAACCGCTGTCAAAATTTATGTCAAAATAATGTCAACCAGAACCAGGATCAATTCTTAAATCGAAAATCCTATTAGAGTCACCCATACGTATAAGAGCAAAAAGCTTTTAAATCAGGAACTCCGAGAACTAAATCTCTTTGAAAAATTCTGTTCTCGTTTTTGATCTTGACTGTGAACTTATAAAATCTTAATAGACCGAAGATGACACCGTGTAAAATTTCAAAAGTCATTTCTGTTTTTCCGTCCGACACTATTTTATTATATAGTAGATTCTCGAGGCAATAACAATAAAATTTAGTTATAGTTTCGACGAACAATGGCGTAAAATTTAGCTCAAAAAATTAATCTTAATAAAACGACTTGAACTACAGTCCACCCAGGAAAAACATCGCATCTTTTTGTTCACTCGCTCTGTCTCAATAGACATGCATGCCTAAAAACTATAGATTCAATTTGGAATGCAATATCTTTAAATACCTTGAAACTACAATATTCCTAGAGTCTCAAAAATCGCCGGCCCCATTCGGGATGACAAATTAACTACCAGAATAATTAAAAAGTGGATGTAGTTTTTTTTTATATTTAAAATTAAAGAAAAAAACAATTGACCATAGAAAATTATCAATTAAAAGCTTGAAAGGATGCAGCAATAATATGGTAATAGTGTAATTTGGGAAACTGTGTCACACAATGCAATACAAATTTGCAAAACACCCGATAAACAGTAGAAAATAAAGTACAACAGTAAACGAGGTTTTTTTTTGCTATATTTTTAGTATTAAAATTAAGTTTCGATTAAACAAGAAATAGAAAATAAATCATATCTTAAACACAGTACGCCCACTCTAAGTTATCCCCGGAACTTTCAGCCGTAACTTCCCCTACTTTTGTATGGTGCCACGTTACAAACCTTTAAAAATTAAAATTAATCACTCTTAAACTCCATTTCACATTTTTGGTATAATAAAGTTTTTATGCCTTCACAATTTAAATTTCAAGACATAAAAGCTAGTTTCTGGTTCTGTTACTATAAATCAAGGCTGGCTTTTATTTAAACCGAAATTTATACAATTTCGGCGTAATTATAAAGATATGGAGTTTTTTAATTAGCATTAAGATTTCTTCGGTGACATCCGTAGGTTTTAATGGGTTCTAAAGAAACAGTGACGAAACGTTAGATATGTACTATTTTGAAAATAAATAATGTCACTGCAAAAAATTTAAAAAAAATACTACAGACCTGTCGAAATTGCAATTTTGAAATTTGGTTAACCTGAAATTTTTACGCGTTCGTCTTTTGGTCACAAAATTGGCTAACGAGGGTTTATCACATTCATCACAAATTATTTTTGTGCAGTATAGAAAATTTTTTGTAACGAATTTCGCTGTTTTAATTTTTAGTGTTGGCACGTCGCTGTCTAGAAGTCCAAATGAGAACCGAAAAAATTGTTGCTCAATCGCAATAAATCTTCAGGAAGACAACTATAGGCATATATAGTTGCTGGACCACTTTCAATGACGACAACTTTAAAAAATGTCGAAACTATAAAACAGTATTTTTTTATTCTCCCAATGGTGGTAATAATGAGAAGGCAGCACATAAAGGTGTATTTAATGTAACAAAATACACAGTTCGCCTAAACTAAACTAAATATTCAAGAGAAAAATATATAAACTTTGAACTATATATTTTTAAAACAGACATCCCCCAGTTTTAATTAAAAATAAAAATTAAGATCTTTGACGTAGCCGTTTTTAGGGAGGAAATTTTTGGGGGCAATCCTATTTTTTTTGTGCGATCTCCTATTTTTTTTGATGTGTTGTAGGTCTGGACAAGGGCTTTAAAAAATGCGACTTAAAAGTTGGTGAGTGTGGGATAAAATATCATTGTGAAATTATATTTTCCGAATAAAATATGTAAGTATTTATTTCTTTTTATTACATGTATTTATTTAACTTGCAATGTATGTCATAACGAACTATGTTTGTTCGGGTTGAATCTTGCAACTTAATTTTGACCCGCCGACATCCGATCCTCTTCAAATTTGTTATATATATTATATAGTTGCGATGACAACACAATATAGTGAAATTGACAGCTCCCCCTCTACTCGAAGGGGGTACAGTTGAAGTACGCCCGATTGCGTTGAAATTTGGTATGTTGGGGCAATTGGGGATGGAGATAACGAATTTCTAATCAGATTTTGAAAATTCAACATGGCGAACTCAAGATGGACGATTTTTGGTAATCTTTTGCTAACCAATTTTAACTAACTTATACACATACATTTATAGTACCGGTGACAATACAATAATATGTCATTATTAGGCACCCCTCCCACATCCGATTGTGTTCAAATTTGGTATGCGTTTATAGTTCCGGTGAAAATACAATAATATGGTATTCTCAGGTACCCACCTAACGACGGAAGTGGAGGGGGAAAAATATTTAGTTTGTTCGATTTCAATCAAAATTGGCATACAGGGGTTCTTAAGGAGGAGGATTTAAAAATTTCAATATGGCGGATTCAAAATGGACGATTAAGGGTACAAATCTAAAAATTAAGGGTGTGTGTTCTAATTTGGTATGCGTTTATAGTTCCGGCAACAATATAATAATATGGTATTATTAGGCACACACTTTCCTCTAACGAGGGGAGTGGAGGGGGGAAAATATTTAGTTTGGCATACAGGGGTTTTTCGGAAAGGGGATATTAATTTTTGATCAGATTTGAAAATTTCAATATGGCGGATTCAAAATGGACGATTTAGGGTACAAATCTAAAAATTAAAAAAATAAATTTTTATTAAAAAATACTTTTAAAGAACAAGCTCTTAATAAATGTACTCAAAAGTAGAAAATAATTTTTTATCTTTCTAATACCATAATAAAAGCTATGGGCGCAAATTAAAAATTTAAAAATAATCCCCCCCCCCCTCCGAAGCAATTCAATCAATTCCTAGGTGCGCTACTGCGATAACTAAAGTTAAAATTTTTAATTTGCGCCCATAGCTTTTACTATGGTATTAGAAAGATAAAAAATTATTTTATACTTTTGAGTACATTTAATAAAAGTTTTTTTTTTTTTTAAATTAGCAGGTTCTACATGGTGAGTAAATCCATGAAGGAATTCGCGAATTTTGATCGTGAAAAAATTCATAGATTAATTCATAGTATAAAAGAGTGTGCATGTCTTCATTTTATGGTGTTGTTCGGTGTTAATTTTGTACGCCAAGCGTTAGGTGTATCGAAGAAATGAAGAAGATATTTTGGATCGTGATTGTTTGAACTTTATGGTTGGAATTAGGGTCAAAATGTGTCTTCTTTCACCCGGATTTCTCACACCAAATAAATTTAGTTTGTTGTTAGTTATACGAGTACTATAGCGAGAATGCAAAGGCGTTCAATGTGTTAATAGAAAATAGGTATACAAGGTGCTCCAAAATTCAAGTTTGTCAAGAATTTTTCAAACTTTGTGTAGTAATTAGAGCTCCATTAGCAAGACATAAAAAAGTAAAATAAAGATTAATCAATATTTATTTTGTAATTGATAAACCCACTAATATTATAAATAGCTCGGTTAAATCAGGAAAACTCCTCGAAAAAAATTCCAACAGGCTGAATTTTTGCATAATCATTCCCTACCCCTTGGGACCTATCTCCATATATCCTCCCTAAAAATCCTCCGCTTAATTCGCTAGATATAGCGCTTTTAACATAATAAATATCAGTTTTTTGAGATTTTTTTAAAGGTTGCTAAGTTTAAGACAAAAACTCAAGAAAAGAAAAATTCGCGGAATGGATCGATTTCTTAAATTCACGATAATATCGTATGTTATACATTAACATAAATGTTTTAATAGACACTTACAGTAAATATTTCAATGCATCGGTATCGGTATACGTAACGCGTTCGAAACAAAGTGAAAATACACTACATTTTTGACTTTTTTATGCGATGTTTCGAACGATGCCCGCTTTCTTGAAGGTTGCGATGACAGAACTGCTGATTGAAATCGTTGCGTATGTTCGTGGGTCCGTAACGATACGTACATTCTTCCGTACGCAACGAGATTCTGTCATCACACCCGTCAAAGAAGCAGGCATCGTTCGAAACATGGCATGAACAAGTCAAAAATGTAGTGTATTTTGACTTTGTTTTGAACGCGGTACGTATACCGATACCGATGCGTTGAAATATTTACTTTAAGTGTCTAATAAAAACCGGCGCGGGGCGGCCTAGCGGTTTCAGTGGGATCAAATGTATGCAGTATATTTTTTTAATTCTGTAAAAATATTAGTGGCAAAATCCGCTACCGAGTTTAAAGTTAAGGAAATGTTTTCAAAAATATGTTAAAAGCCACTGCGTAAATTGCTAAGAGTTTGGCAGTAGTTTTTCGCAAATCCTATCTATAATTTCAGTAATTATCTGATGTTTAGGCAGAAATTCTAGTGCCGTTATCAAAGAAATTATTCTTTGACTGATAATATATTTCAAAATGTTAATATTTGACATTGATGTGTTAATAATAGCCAACAAGGTATTGGTTGAGTGTGATAAAATTTAAAATCGAAAAAGATATTCCTTTGAGTTTTTTTAAATTTTAGATTATCTTATAGAAATCCAAAATTTAAAGTTAAATAACAATAAAAAAAAATATATCAAAAAACATAATTTTTTAAAAATAAATTAAAAATAGCTGAAATTTCTAAGCACTTTTTTTATATCCAAATCGTTCAAAACCCATCCCAGTTGCCGTCATCAGCATCAGGTGTTAGTTTTACATTTAATATTTATAAAAATTGACGTTTTCTTTATTCCGGGACTCTCCATCCCCCCTCCCCCCCTCGGTGCGCTACTGACTTGCTACATAACGCAAATAGGCCAAAAATAAAGACATAATAGCCACTTATTGTGCAGGTTGTGGATAACGAAAAAAGGAATTCCGTTTGTCAACCAGGTTAACACGGCTGGTTTAGGATGGCAGTAAAAGTTTTGCTCAGAAAATATAAAAACTATTGTGGATAAAGTTCTAAAGTTTAATTTCTATATATTAAACATTGATTCCATATACTTTTATTTAAAAAAAAATGGATTTGACTTTTTATTAACTTTTTATACACCATGCTCCAAAACAGTAGTTTAGCGGCTTTGGTATTATTATATGTTTCTCTTACTTACTGAATATTTACCTACTATAGCTAAGTATAAATAATAAATTTTTTCAGTCTAGAATTGCTTGAACCAATTTTTTAGTAAAAGAGTTGCATTTTTCTCTTAAAAACGTACAATTAAAATTGCGTAAAACAATCAAAATAAACACCCAATTGTGTTTTCTGAACCACGAAATAGTTTCAAGTACACTCGGAGGATTGAAGCTCTAGTAAACACGCGATTGCATAACTTTTTAAGCACAGTTTTTTCGCCATTTAAAGCTACCTAAGTACCGCTTTGGTACCACTAAGCGGTTCCGCAAGAAGTGAATCAACTCTTAGTTTCAAGACCGCCGCCGTGTCAATGGTATAAGTAATTTTGTGCAATTAACACAGGAAGGAACCCTATATTGGTAAACTACGAAATGAACAAATTACTATAAAAAGGTAACAAATTGGTTAAGATCTATTAGTGCATCCAGGCGAAAACCCCTTTTTAAAAGATATTTTATTTATTTTAATAACACCAAAACCATTGACACGTCACAATTTTCCTACCATAAATTGAGGAAAACTACATAAGGGTATTTGCTTCGCCACCGCCATTCCATTTCATTGGTGTGTAAAAAACAATTTGCACCCATAAACAATTTTTTTTGCATCGGAAATCCAAAAAGTCATATTTTTTATGGGTATTCGTCTAAAATGAGTAAAATTGTATTTTTGATGAAGGTATAAAATAGTAGTTTTTTTTATACCTTCATCAAAAACATGATTTTAGTAACTAAAGCGTGGCTTTTTTGGTTACCGATGCAAATAAACTTTTTTTTTTGATCACGGGTGCAAAAAAAGGTTATTAATTAAAGAGAAATAGCGGAAATTGAAAAAAATCTTATTATTCTTGCCTAAAAATTAAGCCATTTCCGCCAGTTTTCACTAAGTATTTACGAAAGAATCATTTGAAAACATCCTCAAAATATCAAACTGTCAAAGATTAAAATGTCGCACCAATGAACGTCACCGAGTAAAAAGGCTCATTGCTATGGAAACCATTGTTATTTCATTTACCAGCCGCCTTGATTTATAGTGTAAAGATGGTGTGTTGCGAGAAGTGCTCTTCGTTCGAAATTTTTAAAAGTATTTTCCCGTTTTTCTTGGATTTTTTGATAAAGGTATTTAAAAAAATAGTGTTAACAACTCGCGACTAAACTGTGCTTTTTTGACTTGCGTTTTGAAATACCTCACTGTGCTGGTTACTTAAACCAACGCTTGCAAAAAAAGCACTATTTTAGAAGCGCGGTTTCAAAGGACAAGTTGTTAAATAAAGCACTTGTTAAATAAATTACTATTGCATCAGTAACCTAACAAGTTCTTGTTATTTGCGGACGGTAAGTAAAATCGTGTTTTTGATGAAGATATAAAAAATGTAATTAACTGTTTTCTTTATTTCTTTTTTAAATATTATAAAAAAATAATACAAATTAGTACAGCTGCAACACGCAAAAACACAAAGCTGTATAAGCTCAATCTGTAAGCAAGCTGTGAGATATCTTATAGAAATGATATTCAATAAAATTTATTATTCGTGACTATTCGTAACAAAACCCAGCCGATGACTTGCGTGAAAATGCCTTTCATCTGTAAAAAAATGAGGCCTAAAAGGCGTGAACGAAATGAACCAAAATAGTGCTAATGATCGAGGATAATTTTACATAAAAAGGCATTGTCGTGCCACCAAAAAATAAATAAAAATAAAAAAATCCGCGAAAGCCCAGAGATACTAGTTTTATATAAGTTGTGATAGTTTTGCTTTAAAAAACGGATAAATTATTTTCAACAATTCCCGTGTTGCTTTTAGCCGAGGTTTGTTGAATTTCTATAGTTTTATTTAAAACTAGCCATGGCCGCGACTTTGTTTGCTTGTTTAAAACTGTAGCTTTTCCGTCCCTCCTCCAGCCTTTCCCATCTATCTCTTCCCTTACCCTGCCCCCTCACTTCTTTATCACCCGCACGACAAACGCTTCCATCTAGTCCAGTGCCCGCTTTGCCTGGGATTTTGCCCTGTTTTTTGCGTTACAAGCTTATAACTTTTGTTTCCGTCAACCAATTTTGATAAAATGAAACTATCTAGAGATATAGGTATTATATATGGAAAGCCTATGGTTTGCCGTCCATCCTCCAGCCTTTCCCATCTATCTCTTCCCTTGCCCTGCCCCCTCACTTCTTTATCACCCGCACGACAAACGCTTCCATCTAGTCCAGTGCCCGCTTTGCCTGGGATTTTGCCCTGTTTTTTTGCGTTACAAGCTTATAACTTTTGTTTCTGTCAACCAATTTTGATAATATGAAACTATCTAGAGATATAGGTATTATATATGGAAAGCCTATGGTTTGCCGTCCATCCTCCAGCCTTTCCCATCTATCTCTTCCCTTACCCTGCTCCCTCACTTCTTTATCACCCGCACGACAAACGCTTCCATCTAGTCCAGTGCCCGCTTTGCCTGGGATTTGGTCCTGTTTTTTGCGTTACAAGCTTATAACTTTTGTTTCCGTCAACCAATTTTGATAATATGAAACCTGTGTTTTGTCCAGGAATTTAAGGAATTCATTAGTGAAACTACCATTAAAATCCGTTCAGTAGTTTTTGCATGATGCTGGAACAAACCAAAAAAAAATCTAAAAATTTGAGAGAAATATTTAATGTGCAAAAATGGTCTATCTAGAGATTTAGGTATTATATATGGGAAGCCTATGGTTTGCCAAACCAGGAATTTATGAAATCGTTTTTAATAAAAATTCACTATAAAAAAATGCAATTCGTTAAACCGATTTTTTATCCGAACCTTGTTTCTTCAAACCTATTGAATACCAAATTCGAAATTTATAATAACCGTCTTTAATTGAACCATTGTTCATTAAACCCGTTTTAAATCAAACTCGGTATAAATAAAAGAACTGGGTTTAAGAATTCCGGTTTTGAAGATATACGGTTTGACAAATTCCGTTTTTTATATAAAATAGATTTTAAAAATTACGAGTTTGATTTTGAATAGATCTAACAAAGAAAGGTTATGGAAAAAACGAGTTTTATGAATTCCGAGTTTGATTTTGAATGGGTGGAATAAAATTTGGTATTGAGTGGGTTTGAAGAAATTGGTTTAACGAATTGCAGTTTCTATAGTGAATTGTTATGATTGAACTTTCTTTTATTTCACGGGTTTGATTTTGCACATTCTGATAAACCGTGAGCGTTTTTATACAGGGTTCCTAAGCAAATCCTTAGGGGACCAAGCAGCCGTGTATAAGACGCAGTCAAACGGAAAAGCACATTAGGCAGAAAAGGATGGGCATGGGGCGATGTTGTCACTACATCTTACACGTAGTAAATCCATTCCAGGTTGTTGTTTTCTAATGTTTTCCATTTTCATGCCTTTAGGACTGGAATAAAAATTGTTTTTGCTCGACTTTAATACCAAACTGATGAAAGATATCGTAAAAAAAAATATTTTTCGGCTTTTCATTTTGCAACCATTGTCCCTACGCACTGTTTACAGGCTGGGGACTGAGATACATGCAAATGCCTAACCTAAAGCGTTCATACACGGCCGGAGAAATCGACTGAGATATTTCCGTACAAACTTTATCAAGCAAATAGGACGGGTTGACGCCTTCGAACGTCCAACCCGGGTTTTGCACTTTAATTCGAAATCAAAAAGGAGAAACAGTCAGATGTGGGGCCGTGCACAAATTACGTAACGGTGATTTTACCAATTTTTGACCCCCTCCCTATGTAATTTTTTGTAACAATTTGGCACGCCACTCCCCTAATATTACGTAACGATTTCAAGACCACTACCCCCCCCCCCCAAAAAAAAAACTTTTCACTTATTTTCATTCCAAATTTTCTTAGTTTCACACAAATGCAAACGCTGTCGAAAACCCCCCTCCCCCCTACGTAACGTTTTGTAACCCCCCTCCCCCCTATGACCATTACGTAATTTGTACACGGCCACTGTAGTCCCAGTGGAGGAGGGCGAGAAAATTGATATTTTTTTCTTAAAAATTATACTTTTTAGCCGCCATTTTTATTTCGTGCTTTGTTTTTCTAACATTTTTGCGTTCGGCTAATTTAATTGAAAAATTTTTGCGTGCGGCGCCCTTTATCGAAACCAAGATCCCCCGTTTTAGAAAAACTGATCCCGTCTCTGTTTCTAAATTTTTTTGAATAAAAGTAGAGTATGACCATGGGGGACATAATTTTTTTCACGTTATGACGAAAATTTCGAGAAAGTTGAAGCAAAAAATAAAAAAAAGTGGCAGAGCTCAAGTTTTTCGTAAAAAAAAACGTTTTTTGTAAAGAAACAGAGCAAAATAAATCTTAAATAAAATCTATATGTTTGTGGCGGATTCATAATGTCGAAACTACTTTTTTTGGGTTTTTCGCCACTAAGTTAAGGAAATTTTTTCAAAAATATGTTAAAACCCACTGCGTAAATTCCTAAAGAAAAAAATTTTTGTTCGTTTGTCAGTGGTTTTTAAATAAGATAAAAAATTTGCCTACACACACGCAAATCCTAACTAGAATCTAAGTACTTATCTGACGTTTCGACAGAAATTCTACTGCCGTTTTCAAAGAATTTTATCCTTTTCAAAAACTTTTTTCGATTCTTTTTTAAAATATCTGTCTGTTGTCATACAACTGACTGACTTTGACTGATATATATTTCAAATATTAACTTGACAGTTTGGTGCGTCGATAGTAGCCAACAAGGTATTGGGTGAATTTAGTAAAATTTAAAATCAAAATTGTATTTGTTTGAGTGTTTTCGATTTTAGATTACTTTATAAAAATACAAAATTTTTATTTTAAAATATCAATTATAAAAATTATCTTTTGACTAACTTTAAGAAAAAATATATTAGAAACCCAAAGAACATCAATGCTATTTTTTAATTTATTTTAAAAAAACCTTTTTGAAAATCTTGTTTTAAAATTGGAAGCCAAACTGTATTTATATCAACTGATATGCTAGCTATGCATTCATCTTCGTTAAGATAGATGCAAGCTGCTTCTTTGATTTTTCGTTTAATTTTGTCTGGTTCTTTTTTTCTTGCCAACATTCTTTTGAAAATGATCATAGAGTAATGTGGGGAGAAACCAGTATATTACAAAAAGAACCAGACAAAATTAAACGAAAAATCAAAGAAGCAGCTTGCATCTATCTTAACGAAGATGAATGCATAGCTAGCATATCAGTTGATATAAATACAGTTTGGCTTCCAATTTTAAAACAAGATTTTCAAAAAGGTTTTTTTAAAATAAATTAAAAAATAGCATTGATGTTCTTTGGGTTTCTAATATATTTTTTCTTAAAGTTAGTCAAAAGATAATTTTTATAATTGATATTTTAAAATAAAAATTTTGTATTTTTATAAAGTAATCTAAAATCGAAAACACTCAAACAAATACAATTTTGATTTTAAATTTTACTAAATTCACCCAATACCTTGTTGGCTACTATCGACGCACCAAACTGTCAAGTTAATATTTGAAATATATATCAGTCAAAGTCAGTCAGTTGTATGACAACAGACAGATATTTTAAAAAAGAATCGAAAAAAGTTTTTGAAAAGGATAAAATTCTTTGAAAACGGCAGTAGAATTTCTGTCGAAACGTCAGATAAGTACTTAGATTCTAGTTAGGATTTGCGTGTGTGTAGGCAAATTTTTTATCTTATTTAAAAACCACTGACAAACGAACAAAAATTTTTTTCTTTAGGAATTTACGCAGTGGGTTTTAACATATTTTTGAAAAAATTTCCTTAACTTAGTGGCGAAAAACCCAAAAAAAGTAGTTTCGACAAAATAAATCTTTTCACCCCTTTTTGGGTGTTACAAATATTGGCAGCCCCTTATTTTTCGCTTTTACCCTCCCGCTAGTTTTTAAGAATTGGTTCGCTACATGTTTCGAGATCATGTCATAAAACACCTCGAAAATATCAAATGTAGTGTAGGGCCAGCTTTATTTAAAATCAATAAAGCAAAGAGCTCTGCAGGAATAACAGCGCCGTTTATTGATTTCTTTGGCTGCTAGTGCTAGCTGCATGGTTTGGCCGTTTTCGGATAGATGTCACTAGTAGAACAGAATGGAAAGAAATTTAATTAAAAGCGAAGATATTTTTTTCTAATGTTAACAACCTCACGAGTTTATCGCTCAGTATCGTAAATAATGGACCCTGCCGCCTCCTTTAAGCAAGAAAAGGCTGTGGTTTGGACCTGAAAACATCTAATTTTTAATTAGATTAGATGTTCAAATCTCATGGTCTGGCCGCCATCTAGCGGAATTTGCAGACATCCTGTCAACGGTTATTATTGCAACTATGATTTATGCTCACAATGAAAGAGTGGCGACAATTTTTTCTCATTAAAGCAGTCCGGAGATAATAACAAACTGGCACCATTGCTCAATATACCTGTTTCTCTTGTGCGCGCAGAACTTTCTATGCCATTTCTGTATATTGGGTGTTCATTTGAAAACTCCCACTCAAGATTTAGGTATTTAGAGTATGATTATGAAGAAATCCGTGGACACGTCGATTTTTTATTCGAGGGGCACACACAAAAATTGTCCCCTAAATTTTGAATATGAAAAGTGGGTCGAGTGATACCTTGTTTCGAAGATCTCTTAAATGTCTTTATAACCGTCTAAAAATTTTGAAAATCTATCGATTCGTTTTTGAGATATTCGTTTTCAAAATAAACCCAAATTGTACAGGTAAGTTTCACTCCTTCTAGAAATGTACCAAAGAAGAAAAAACGCCATGATAAAATGTATATTTAACAAAAACAAAGTCGAACTGTCCCGAGATTTCTCAAAAAAAAATTATTTTATAAAAAAAACTATTTTTGCATTGGTCCATGGAACTTTAAAGTGAATATCTCAGAAATAAATCTATCGATTCGTTTTTGAGATATTCGTTTTCAAAATAAACCCAAATTGTACAGGTAAGTTTCACTCCTTCTAGAAATGTACCAAAGAAGAAAAAACGCCATGATAAAATGTATATTTAACAAAAACAAAGTCGAACTGTCCCGAGATTTCTCAAAAAAAAATTATTTTATAAAAAAAACTATTTTTGCATTGGTCCATGGAACTTTAAAGTGAATATCTCAGAAATAAATCTATAGATTTTCGAAATTTTTATGCGATCGTAAAGAAATTCGAAAGAACTTCAAAATAAAGTATCACTCCGTCCACTCTCCCTATTCAAAATATAGGGGTAAAATTTAGCCCTTGAAAAAGTAATAAATATTTCAGAATAGACAAAATGTGTCCCCTTTCCGTCTCCGAGGATTTTTCTAAAAATGAGATTTTACATACGTGAATCTTCGGTGGTAAGTTCTAAAATTAACACCCTGTATGTATTGATAAGATATAACAAAAACGTAAAGTTCAAGATTTTTTTTTAATGTTTTATTGGCTATATAATATACAACATTTAGAGGTAGAATAATTGGTGCCCTTCGTCTGAGAATATTATTATTGAAAAATATATGATATACAAGCAAATAGTATTTTTAGCTTAAAAGAAAATTGAATTCTTCAGGTACGCTAATGGCTTTCAAAAAGCGTGATTTTTAATTCTGACTACGTATGATATATGTCTTTTTAATAGCTACAAAACGCCTCGAAAAAAGATGCGCGCACTTTGACAAAAGAATTTGATCCTGTAATTTTTTTTATTCACAAAAAATACGACGGAAAATAGGATCCTAGATCTTTTGTTAAGGTTCTCTCTCGGGTTCTCTATTTGTATAGTTTGAGTTTACAATGAAAATAGTAAAATAGATTAGTAAGTGAGATCATTAATCTTGCACTATTAAGTAGAAGTAGTTTTTGAAAAAAGTGTGTGGGTTTAAAAAAATGTGTTTAACTAATGGTATCAAAGGTTGGATTTTTGTGATTGTTCCATATCTTTTTTGTCGACTGGGCAAATAAATCGTTACCTACAACAAATTTTTGTTACACCTAAGATATTGCGAAAGAAAACTGAAGCACCTAATTTTATTGTGCTAAGAAATTAATAGATATGACATTTGTATCAAAACTTCAGAGCAAACAATCATAACATTTATTTTGTGTTAATCCTTGAATAAAATTAGCAAACATTTAGCCAAATTGATCAACTTTTTTTAAACAAAAATTAACGAAATCTGTGTTGATATACTAAAAATTAATTAAAGCCATGTTTTGCTATTATTTTTAATGCAGCTCTAATTTAGTTTCAATCAGTTTCGAGATATGCAAAAATCATGCTAATTAAACGAGAGTGTTCCCCCGACAAAATGTTTTTGTTTGAAATAAATTAAAATTAAGCGTTGAATATGTAAAAAAAATTAACGGAAGGAAAATAATAAATTACATTTTGACGAGTTTGTGCCAATACAAAAAAAACCTGATTGATCTACTTATAAATGCAATTCTTTTGTTAGCTATAAGTGAACGAATTTTGTGTGCATAAAAAGCACAGAGTATCAATTTGTTATAGCTGATCGATGTAAAAAGTATGTAGACATTTTAAAATATGTAAAGTTCTACGAAATTTATAAATTATTTCATTTATTTACTACGTTTTTACACAGTCTACTAAATTATATTACACTGTGGTTTTTAGAATATAAATATTTTTCGCTAATTGTCAAATCAAAAAAAGCTGAGCTTACAATATTAGAAGCACTGAAGTTAGCCACGATGTCCTAATTTTAAATTAATTTTAGTTATCGATATTGTAGAAAGGGTTATTTTTGTTATATTTAGGAGTTTTGAAAGACCATCTATTAGATTTTAAAATAGATGCACAAGCATTACGATTAATCAAAACAATTGGGGTGACATTTTTTCTACATGAAATGTGATATTGAAAAAAAATATTGGGGTTGTTCTATATAATAGGTCCCCTGAGTTTGAATATAACAGTAAAAATGGACTCAAAAATTTGCGGAAATGTACCGTTCTACCGTTTTTGAACTTCTTGTAGAAATGTGATATGAAAAAAATTGAAACCGTTCTAGATTTCAGTTCTTCTTCTCAATGCAAATATAAAAATGAAAATCTGCGGGAATGCATTGTTTTTAAAAAATAGTGAAAAATGGCCATTTCTTTCTAGAAATTTTTGGGTGCATTTTCGCAAATGTTTTCTTTTATATTCAAACTCAGGGGGTCCTATAATTTTTTTTTTCAATATCACATTTTATGTAAACGAAAGTTGACCCAACAATTGCGTTCAAGGTTAATTATTTATTAAGATGTTCACAAAACCTATCCAAATGGACTAAAGAAACTATTTATAATGTACTAGTTCTTCTACACTTCACATATTAGGGAATTATCCAAACACATCGTAGTTAATACGTCAGAGTTGCCGCTCTGTATAAAAGTATTTTAAATTATGTTTGAAGGTAGGATGATGTCCCTTTCTGTTTTTTTTAATGTAAAGAACGACAAAGGTTCGCGTTAAGGCGCATTTACACTGACAAACTTTCCTTTGATGTTGAAATGCCGACAAACATTTACACGAGCCTCTTGAGCAAAGTTCAAAAAAATGTTCGAGCAAAATCTCGTACAAAAAAACACACGTAAATTTTGGAGAGAATGTTGAGCTTAATTTGTTTGAAGAATTGGGGGTGTAAAAATTTCTTTACAAATTCAAAATATATATTGTTATCGAAATTCATTGAACTTAACTGAAAATACAAAAACAAAGTTTTAAAATAAGGTATTTTTAATCAAGTGCTTTCTGACGGAAAAACGATTTGATGCCGGAATTCACATTTTACCCCATGAGCAACTTCAATTGATCTGATTTTTATAGGGGATATGCCAATATACTTGTAACTTTTTTGGGGTTGTAAGAAAAACGAGAGTAAAAAAATTATAATTGGCACTTATTTATTGTTGTAGCCTGTAAAATATTATGATAAAAATTTACGTTTAAAAGAATATCCCTTTATTTTACTTCCTAGTTTAGTCTTTTACAATAATAATTAAGGCAAATTAAAAAACCTGTATACATTTTATTAAATCTCAAATATATGAACAAAAGCACGTTCGGTTTAAATAATACCCGTTTATTACCCACTTTTACAACCCTACGAACCCGACCCTTGTCTAAAAAATATAATTTAGCAGTAACTTAGTAGACTGTGTCGCTGATCTATCATCCTGCGTTTTGGATTTCGCAGGTAGTAGGCCGGCCACCCTTTTGAATCGCAATTTTGCCCTTTGCATATTGTTGGTTCAGTGTCAGTAATCGACCTTGATTATTACATTAAATTGACAGTAAATATCTATATCTTTAGCATTTTCATAAACCTTTTGCTTTTTTAAGCAACCCTTGGGACCTTAAACTAACTAGGTAAATCTGGTGTGAAGAATTAAAAAACAACAATAAAAGCTAAAGGTAAAGTAAAGTTACAAAAATATGTTTAAAAAAAATCCCCCTCCCCACCACGCCTCATAGTCGTGAGACGCGGATTACCGCTTAGATGTGCAATTTTTGAGTTTTTTGCCGATATTTGAAAAACTCAAAAATTTTTTGGAAAAGAAAAATTTTCCTGGGTTTTTTTGTCTTTAGGAAAAAACCCTTGGAAATAAAAAAAACTCGCAAGAAAATCCAAAAAAAATCCCCGGGCAAAAAAATCCGGGAAAAACCCTAAGCAAAAAATAATATAAGTAACCCTAATCCATGTGACAAAACTGATAGTAGAGCCAATAATAATGTTTCGCTTGCTGTCGGCTTTTTTTCATAAAAATTTTAAATAAAAGTTGGTGTTCCATTTTTTTAAAGAATTGAGATCACTGATGTGAAATTTTATTCATTCTTATCTTTAAAAATGTTTCCAAAATAGATAGCAATAATTTGCTCAAAAATTTACCCGAACAAAATGTTCAAAGAAAAGCTCAAAAAAATGTTCACGCAAAAAATTTTAGATCTTTTGCACGAGCTTTTATTTGAGCATGTTCGTCTGTGTAATTGCGCCTTTAGAGAAAGGTATTTGTTTTTATTTTATTTGTATCCTTTATTGTTGTTTATTCTGTTTCGTCTTTCATTATAACAAGATCACTGAGCAGACTTTTGGGGTAAGAATTTTTTTTAAAGTTTAACTCCTGTTAAGAATTAAAAGCTTGCTTTTACCGTGTTAGCAGTCAATTTCGTGTTGTCAAGGCACACTGTTTCTGATTTTTTTTATTCTTTTACGGCTGTCGCATTCACTATAAAATGATTATCCTGGACAAATTATTCGTGACCTATAGTCACCAGTTTTATGGTGGTTTATTATTGTCTGCCCTCAATTTCCATCAATTTGATTTATTGTCAACTCAAAGAAAAGTTATTAAAAATAAAATAATATATATAACAAGAGCGCTTGGTTAAAGTGGGCAAATTCTAACTTCTAAATAGCGGCGACTTAGCCTATGCCAATTCGACTAAACTATTCTTCAAGCATTTTATTTTTGCTAAAGTGGAATGAAATGTCCGATTTCCAAAGTAGCAAAATAAAGCAATGAGGGTTTTATTTAGAAAACTAATATATTCTTAATCAAAGAGTATGTTACAAAAGTTGGGATGAGGTCCTGTAAAAGAACTACTATTGTATAACACTTCGATTTTTATACACAAAATAAAAATCCGTCAAACACCACAATCTCATTTAAGTCAAATAACATACTTTCCAGAAATTCCTGAGCACAATATACGTTATTGAAACAATTTTTCTATTCATAGGGTAGAAAAAGAAATGTATCAAAAATTTTAAAGGAATAAACAAGTAAAATAACTTGCAAAATGAAAAAAAAATAGATTCAAAATAGAACAGAATCATCATTCATTCATCCTCGTCATAAAAACACGTGAAAAAAGTTTTGAATCTCGATTCAGTACTCATTGAAACGTATAGTATTTCTTTTTTTTCAATATATATAACAGATTTGAAACTTAGTGTACCCGAAAATCTATTTTTATTTATCCATCTATTTATCATACATCTATTCTAGCTTAAGCCTGATAATAAATTTTGGTTTAAACTTCTTCAAAGATGCCGTTTTTAAAAAATGTGAACCAGAACGTTCCAAAAGTCAAATCAACCTCATAATTTTTCTCCAAAAACAAGTAATCTATATTCAAAGATTCAGAAATAAATTTAAATTAAAGCCATATGGTGTTCCGAGTTTCTTAAACCATAATTTTTAAGATTTTGGAGCATCAATGGCTATTAGATTTGAAATGTTTATTGTCGAAATTTGAAAATGTTGGTCAGTTTTACGGTATTAGAAATTTAAAGAAAAGAAAACAGTTAATACGTACATAGTTCATATCCATTTTACAGTTGTGGATAAAATGGATCTGAAACTAAAAAAAAATACAAATTAGGATTTAATGCGAAACATATGCATGCCATGCAGATCTTAAAAACATCTGTATAGGTTTACATTATTATTTGAGAGAAAAATGTTACTGATTACTTTATCAAAAAGTTAAATTAGCAAAAAATATACAGTGTGGACCCCCCTGCTAACTCTTGAACGGATTGAGGTATCGACTGCAAATAAAAACCGTGTTTAATGATACCACTTTTGCTACTTTTTGACGTATGACGTAAGTCTATAAGGTCACTAACTACTTTAAAATTTTAAACAGAAAGGCGGGTCGAGTGATACCTTGCTTAAAAGATATTTTAATTCCCTATTTAAAATTTTATTTTTTTTTAAAATCAGTTTCCCACTTACAGAGTTATAAGTTTTTTTTTTAATATAGTTTACGCACCTCACCTTACTTTTGAACGAATTGGGATATCGACTTTAAATAAAAGACATGCGTAATGATCAAAATGTTACCACTTTTTGACGTATTTTTTTCAAGCGTCGTATTGACGTAAGTTTGTAAGGTCACTAAGGGGAGTCGAGTTATACCTTGTTTAAAAGGTATTTTAATTCCCTATTTAAAATTTAATTTTCTTAAAAAATCGGTTTACGACTTACACAGTTATGAGTTTTTTTTACTATAGTTTACGTATTACGTATAGTATTACTCAACAATAATAAAAACTTGCTAGTGACCTTATGGTCTTACCACAAAAAATTTATTTGAAGTCAACTGAATTTCTTTAAAAGTAAGAGGAGAGGTGCGCAAACTATAGTTACAAATTCTCATAACTCTGTAAGTAATACACCGATATTTTGAAAAACTAAATTTTAAATAGGGAATTAAAATACCTTTTAAACAAAGTATCACTCGACCACCCTTTTTATTTAAAATTTTAAAGTAGGTAGTGACCTTATAGATAAAAAGTAGCAAAAGTGTTATCATGTTATCATTAAACGTGGTTTTTATTTGAGGTCGTTACCTCAATCCGTTCAAGAGTTAGCAGGGGGAGGACTTTTTACGTCTGCACTTATTTAAAGCTTAATTAACAAACAATAAGAATTGATGAATAATATTTGTTAACTGTTATTAAATATATTATTAATTACTACATTTGCCTATTAATCCATTGGTTTGGAAAACCAAACCTAAGAATAATGTATGATGATTTGATTTTTGTCGTTTCTTGTCTTACAGTACAGATGTGTTTAAGCACAGAAAAAAGGATCATTTTAACAAATATTTATTTGACTTAAATGCATATTTCTTTGAAACAACAACATTTTTTTTAAAAATAAGAATGTCTTGCATTACTTGGAAAAAAAGTATTTGTTTCAAGCATACGAAAGAAATATTTATTTCAGTCAAATAATCCTTTTTTCTGTGAGGTCTACGTGAAGTACGACTAAATTAAAAATTATTATTAAATATCGTTTTTTTTGGGGACATATTATATGGCAAACTTGATTGACTTGACGGTATCTCACGTGGGATCTGACCCAAACGGTATTCTTTCAAGGAAGATATTCCGTGTATGTACCGAAAAGGTCTTCCGAAAGGTGTCGATGGCGAGGCATTTAGGCCTTATATATTTTGACACACCCATCAATCTCAAGTCAAAATCTAGATTAGTCTTTAAAAAGTGCCGACAAAAAATGATCGATTTTTTGTTATATTTTTTTTTTGACGGTATAAAAATTATAGGGAACGCGAGTTTATCTTAATTTTTGTCTTGATGCTTTTATTATTAAAAATCTGACAATACAAGGAAAACCATTTTTTTTACCTCTTGTTATGTGTCGAGTGTCGTAGTGGCTTGTACGGCCTTAAAGAGGCTTGCAACTTTTTAATTGAAGAATCACATGCCGAATACATGTTGACGCTGACGTACAATCACCGTTAAAAAGTTCAGTGTTAACCAGGCTGTAAGATCCCGATTCTACTGTCAAGTTTGTGCGAAAAAAATCACAAAAGATTAACCTTGTATTTTTTTTATTGTAGCAAAAAGCATGCGTGGTCATGAGGCTCTTATAGTAGTATGCCTATGTTTTTTTTTCAATCTCCTTTATTGTTACCATTTTTATGAGTGTTTATTTAATATAAAGCCAAGGACTATTAATAATAATAAATAAATAATTTAGTTTAAGTGTTGCGATCATTAGCGCAAAGTGTTAAAAATTGGTCTTCCTTGAGTCGTGACTGAAAAAGCCTTGGGAGATCCCATAAAAAGGGTTCTTCATCAGCTTTGTAATATATGAATATATCTCTATTTCTACACTTACATTCTTGGTTCTTTGTATTTTCTGATCAGTTTATAATTATTTTTATTTAAAATAGACTAGAAGAAATATAGGGCCTGTCAGAAAAAATTGAAAGTTTCTGTTTGGCTATAATTTTGAAATAATTCGATTTGAAATCTTGAAACGATAGAATTTGATTAAAATATATTAATTCATACGTTTTATTAAAAGAATTTGGTGATTAGTGCCAATAGAAACGTTTAAGAATTTGACCTCGTACGCACAGAAATCGAAAAATTTTAATATTTCTGTACGGTTCTAAATGCGTAAATTACGAAACTTAAGATGGCAAGTTAATTTATGGGGGCCATTAGTATATTTTTTTCTTTTGGGTCGGGCCGAAAAACACGATATTAAAACCAAAAATAAAATGTTATTATTCGCTACTATTTTTGACAGTTCCGCAAGATTAAACAACTACTATACATCTTCTAGACACTTTAGCTTCCTGTTATGAAGTTACTGGAAAAAATCCTCGCGTTGATAAAAATAAATGTGTTTACTTTAAACGAGAAAATTTAAGTGAAATTTTCGTGAAAAATGCGATGATTTGTTGCAGTCATTTCATCACAGATGAATAAAGTGCCTAAATATATGTAATAGTTGTTTAAACTTCATGTGAAACCATTGACAGTCGCAGAGGGGGGAGGGGCAATCGCCTCCCTTTTGTTTCGAGTATTTATTTAAAAAATCGATGGTTTTTCATAAAAACAGTATTTTTTTTTAGTTTTTCAAAAATTTTCGCCTATTGGTTCGAAAGTTACATTGATTTTAGAACTTTTGAGTTAAACTTTTTCTTTGCCTTTAGAAAATTTTGACCACACGCCCTCCCCTCTTTTGGGAAAGCTGCGACCGCTACTGGCGGAAATGTCAAAAATGACTTTATTAAAGTCAGGCTATACCAACTTTATTTACCGATAAGTTTTAGTTCAGTTCAGTACAATACATATAAAGCATACATATCCAAAGATATAAGCTGTAACAACACTTTTTCTACCACATGTTTAGCCCATTTTAACAGGAAACGTAAAATAACTATCCAAAAAAGGTTTATTAAAAGATTTGCGTTTGAGACAGATAAATACAATACACTAACTCAGAAACGGTTCTTATAAGTGTCGTATCAGACCAAAAGTTGTACCCATTCTTTTCCTATTAGGGTCTTAAATAAAAGTCGACTTTACGTAAATTTAAAATAAATAACAAGATTAGAAACAAAACTAATGTTATAAAAAAATCTTTGAAAAATTATTTTTAAATCAGATTTAAGGATTATGCAGATGTTCAACGGTCATGGTAATTTTTCGTGATTAAAATATCAAGAAGAAAAGAAGTTGCTCAATTTTGAGTACTTTATTAATTTAGGATTATACAGGCACAAGAATGTTTAAGTATAAAATAGCTACCATCAACAATGAGACAAGTTTTGGGAGCCTATAACTCCAGTAATAGTTAACCGACATTAATAATTTTGGAAAAAAACCGGACTTCTGTCAAGTTAGCTTATAATTTTCGTCATTTTGAAAATCAGTATGCCCGATACTGTTCCTTGTTTGCGAGCTTAACATAGTTACTATTATTCTCTTTTTCTAAACCCATACCAGGAAAAATACCCGTCTGCACACCCTTCGACCCCGCATGTCTAACGATCTTCTTGATAATTTCCCCTGGCGGGTATTTTCTGCTAGCTATAGTGTATTATGCTGGATCTCTCTCATACGAATACATTTAGAAAGAGAAAACAATAGTAACTTTGGTAAGCTCGTAAAAATGGACCTAAAGTCTCACAATTAAAATGAAAAAAACCACTTGTAAGAAAATTAAGATAAACGATTTTTCAACAGAAGAAAAGACTGTTTACATTTAAGAAAAGATGCGTTACGAAGGATGGTAGCATTGTAATTTTAACAATTTCAAGTAAGTTAAAAGTTTTTCAAAAGAAAACTTAAAGCTTTATTATGCGTAGATCATTCAGGAAGAGTTCTATATAAAATAAGCACTCAATAGTTTAAATAGTCGCCGGGCTACGCCAAAAATAGCGAGGTATAATGATAAAAGCAACAAACATTGCACAATTGGTCTTTGGGTCAAAATAGTAAGTTTGACCCGGAGCAAACCTTTCAAAGTCATGTACCAGCGACCTGGGCCCTAATTCTTGAGCAGGACGCTTATTCTTGACCGACTGTGCGTCCAGGGAACGACATAGACTTGTGTCGAATGATCCCACGTCGAACGTATTTCGTATTCTTGAGCGGTGATCGCTCATTCCATTCTATCAAAAATTGGATGTTCGCACTTCCCGACTCCAAAGCCAGGGATCGGTCCCATTTATGTAAATGTAATTATGTAAAATGTATATTTTTCATTGTAAAATTTCGAAGAGGTCGCAAGGCAAAGCATCTTTTTTTAGAGGGATGGGATCATTCCCCGGGATTGATCCCTTCTCTTGAGGGATTGTTCCTTCTCTCGAGATTCAAGAATTAGGCCCCTGGGGGAACGGAGAAGAATTATTATCGGTTATATTTTTAGCGTTTCGAGTATGACAATTTCAATTGAGATTTAGCCTTATTAATAAATATGTACTTATTTACTATTTCTTTAAGAATAGTTTTTTAAATTTTGGTGGTGGGAGAAAGTAGACGCGGCTGTTTTTTTATGTAAAAAATATCTCGGTTTAGTCAAGTTTGCCATCAATTTATTCGTTTTCGGGTACAAGGACTTTAAAAATTTGCATATAGCGGTCCCTTATTGCCATATCCTAAACTCGCTCCACTAATCCACTACCTGTTCCGCCGCGGCGGCTGACTCTTTTGGCTTCTTTGTTCTCTTAACAAAGACCAAGAGACCCCATTCTGGGTTAGTAGGTCCTCTGCATCCAGATTTCGATATCCATCACACTCTGCAATAAAGTGCCGGGATCTCTCCTTCGCCCACCCACACGCCTTGCAGATCGAGTCATTTATAATCCTCATGGTGGTTGAATACTTTCTGAGCCGGCTATAACCGGTCAGTATCCCTATCAGAAGTCCAATATCTTTCCGTGTTCTCCCCAGGGCTCTAATTCTTGAGCGGGGAACGACATAGATTTGTGTCGCATGATCCCACATCGACCGCAGTTGGTATTCTTGAGCGGTGATCGCTTATTCCATTCTATCTAAAATAGTTTTTGCGCTCCCCGACTCCAAAGCCAGAGATCCGTCCCATTTCTTAAGCAAGCATGCGCGTAAAATATAAATTTTTCAATCTAAAATTTCGAAGCGGTTTCAAGAAAAAGCTTCTTTTATTCGGGGGATGGGATCAGTCCCCGGGATTGATCCCTTCTCTTGAGGGATCGTTTCTTCTGTTGAGATTCAAGAATTAGGCCCCAGAAGTCATTCTTCCTAGACACAGTTTTCAGCAGAATACCACGGGGTCATTTCAAAAAATAAGGGCAAATCGGTATGAGGTGGGTTCTCAAAATAAAAAAAAATAATCATAGGGTTCGTTTTTCGCATTCCCACCGTTTTTTTTGGAGGGGGGTCAAAATTCAGTTTTAAAAGTTTTGCACAGGTATTTTTCAGAGATTTATAAAAAGTGGTAGTTTGCAAAGTTACGTACATTTCTTTACAAACCATTATTAATGTTTCATTAAAATGTGTATTTTAATTTGTAGAAAATAATGAAAAGTAAACAGGGTGCGTAAAATTTACGAGAAGCTACATACATATTCTTTTGTTAATTCGCCTTTTATAGATAATAAAAGGCTAAAGAGAAAAGGTTATTCGGAAGACTTTATGTGGTTTTGATGAGGTAAAAGTCTGTTTACACGGCAATTTTCAAGGTGCCCAAAAAAACGACTTAAGATTAGAAATTTTAAATTTTCTCCCAAAGGTATTCGATATTAATATGCAGTATACTAAAATACAAAATGTGCAATAATAATCCATACAACGCTCAAACAATAATGCCTACTTTAATAAAAGTTGTTTTATAAGTAGGAGAAAGCTAGTTCGAACTTTGGCACTAGGTAGTTTTGAAAATACTGTAATACCTGTGTCATTTCGTTATTTACTGCTTTATTTTTATTGCTTTTTAAAAATTCAAATTAAATATTAAAAAGTTTTAGTAGTCTGTTTTATTTGATTTTTAGAACGAAAATCATCGTAAAAATCTAATGAGGGGGTAATGGCAAAGAAAAAATATTTTATATTACTTATTTATTTTTTTCAATCAAACCAAAAATTTTGTTTTATATTTCACACCTCTTTTTATTTCATTTGAAAAAAAATACAAAATAATTTTGTACCCCTTTCACTCTGTTGGATAAACTAGTCATAGAATTGGCGATTAAAGAAAAGTACCAAAACTGAACAATAAGATTTCAATTTGATTGCGAAATGCAGGAGAAAATTTTTTAAAAAATTACACTTAAAATGCCTTTTTGGTGCTTATAGCGCCGGCGCACGCCGTTGAAAATTTTTGAGAACGTTACACCAAAAATGCCTTCTTTAACACAAAATAAACTAAAATCTATAGTGTTATAGAGCCGCGGGCGAAGACTATAAATTCATTAAATTTTTGATTTTTTAAATGCAAAAACGTCTTGTGACTCTCGTGACTAATGGTAGTTTTCACAACTAGTGGCTAAAATAGTGCTTTTTTACAAGCGTTGGTTTAAATAACGAGCGCAGCGAGGTATTTAATAACGCGAGTAAAAAAAAATCAGTTTAGGCGCGGGTTGTTAACACAATTTTTTTTTTACCTTTATCAAAAAATCCCGGAAAAACATGAAAATTTTTACCCAAAATTAAAGAGAAATAACGGAAAATAGTAATATCGAAAAAATCTAATTATTCTTGCCTAAAAATTAAGCCATTTCCGTCAGTTTTCACCAAGTATTTACTTTACTTTCAATTAAAAATATCGTCAAAATATCCAACTGTCAACGATTAAAATGTCGCAATAACATTGTTATTTAATTTACCAGCCGCTTTGATTTATAGTGTAAAAATGGTGTGTTGCGAGAAGTGCTCTTCGTTCTAGATTTTTAGAAGTATTTTCCTGTTTTTCTTGGACTTTTTGATAAAGGTATTAAAAAAAATAGTGTTAACAACTCGCGGCTAAACTGTGCTTTTTTTTTACTCGCGTTTTTAAATACCTTGCTGCGCTCGTTATTTAAACCAAATCTCGAACGAAGAGCACTTCTCGCAACACACCATCTTTAAACTATAATCAAGGCGGCTGGTAAATTAAATAACAATGGTTTCCATCGCGATGTGTCTTTTTACTCGGTGACGTTCCTTGTTGCGATATTTTAATCTTTGACAGTTTGATATTTTGACGATGTTTTTAAATGACATCGTTATTTTAGAACCGCTGTCAAAATCAAGACCAATTCTTAAATCGAAAATCTCTTAAGTAACCATTGAAATGCCCATTTTTTCGCTGATATAATACCTACTTTTAAAATGTAAAAACCAAATCACTTATCTACAACATAGTTAGACATTGCACGGAACCCCGCAATTAAATTTTAACAACATATTTTCGCCCAATAAGTAATTAAACACAGTCGCGTTTGAAACTGACCAAACTAAAAACCAAAACCCGGCAATAAATCATGTGATTTTGACTTTGGGGCTACCACAGAAGCTTGCTCGGTAATTTACATAATAATATGGTGTTTCGTATTAAAGCCTGAAAAGGGTACTAATCTTTTAAAATTGGTTTTCACATTGGATCCCACAACATGCCATAGATATTAGGTTCTTCTTCGTTTCTACTTCTTGTACTATGTCAAAAAACGGTACACAAATTTTGAGCTTTTGGGCGCCGGTCGTTTAAGCACCAACAAAAAAAAGAACTTAAGAAGCAACCCACTTATATTGTTAAACCTGACCCACTAAAACAAAGGAAATTGAAGCGAATTCTTGTATTAAAAGGATTCATTCTGTATTTGTATTTTTAGAACCCATTATAACAACATTTTTCACTCTACTACAATCTTTTTTTGCTTGAAAGTCGAGACTTCTGAAAGACTTGTGACGTCGCAGTGCTCAAAACACTATTTTTTAACGCCCAAAGTGAATGCAAAAAAAAGTTTGACCCCTATGTCTGTCAGTAAAACCGATTAAGTAGTTCCAAGTTTATAGTGAAGGTTGTTAGGGGTTTCAGTTTTTTTAGTTTTACTTGTTAAATAAAATGCTTTTCTAAAAGTGAATAAAAAGTGTACAGAGTCTCCCATTTTCGATGGGATTCAATGGGAAACTCCGTTGTTATTGAAGATAGAGACATGCAGTTTTATTCTGCCCCTTGTAGTTTTTGAGTCACAGGGGAAAGTTGAAAAATGGTCGGAATTACCAATTGATGATATCTCCTTTAATTTAAGAGATAACTGTGTTCTGAAAACACGATAGTCTTTTCCAAATTTTAATACGACTTTTCGTTTCGTAGATACCATCATCAGGATCAAAAAGTTAAATACGGACTAAAATGTTTCACTTCAATTTTAGTTTCTTTCGTTTTTCTAAAAAAGTTGCCACAGATATGTTTTTACAGAACTCAATTATCTCTTAAATTAATGGAGATATCATCAATTGGTAATTCCGACCATTTTTCAACTTTCCCTGTAGCTCATAAACTACAAGGGACAGAATAAATGTGTTAATACCATTTTTTAAAGCTCAAAAAAAAATGTAATAATAATGGAGTTTCGCAATGAATTCCATCGAAAAAGGGACACCCTGTACAAAGATACACTAATCTTGAATACGCAGCTAGAAAAAGCAAGTTATCAGCAACGCACACATTCAACATTTTGAACTTTTCGAGAGAATTTGAGACAATTTTTTTGGTCCAATCGTAGTTTCAAATGTATACGTTTGTGACACACCCCGGTTTATAGACTGTGAGAAAATCTCATCAAAATTAAGGTTTATAACTTTCTATACATGCACGCAGGTTGATCCCGGCCAATTTCGTGCGCCTCGCGGCTGTATGTAACAATATAAATTTTGTTATAGAACACTTAACATTATAAGTAAGTAATTTATATTTAACATAACGACGAGCGTTGTACATGGTGATACGTGGGGGGGGGGAAAGGGAAACAACCCCGCATGCATTTACGATTGACCGTCTCCAAAGTTGTAAAAAAATTCGAACAAGCATGAACAATTAAGTAATTATTTATATATACATATATTATAGCCACTTTAAAACAATTAAGTGATCAGAATTTAAAGCCTGCCGAAGAACGACTTCAATATTTCTTCTTGAATCTGTAAACTAGATATATAGGGATATTTTGGAACGTTTATTTGACACTTCGTAGTGGTTGTGGTAATTAATGCGTCTGCGCAATAATCAAACGTCATTCCGTAGTGGTAATTAACCACTACCACTGCCGTAAGCTACGAATCCATTTCGTTGTGTTTGTGGTTATTTTTCTGGTTAGTTCTAGAGAATTTTGGCGTAGTTAATTTTAAAAATGATAAAATATTATCAGGTTCCAACATATAAAACACTTATTTTGTAAAACTAAGCCAAATTTTTTATTTTTTCTCATCTTTAATTTTTTTTCCAAGTGAAAGTTTTTAATGGGTTCCAAAAACTCTGGTAAATCGATGAGTGGTAGTGGTAGTGGTTGTTAAACACTACCACAGCGACTGTCAAATTTGTCAAAATTTTAAGGGTTCCAAAATATCCCTATTCTTCCTTAAAAGTATAATATTGATCCTCTTTACACTTACTACGTTCATACACACCTAAAACAACAGATTTTTGTGAAAATCAGAGTTGGAAGTAAAGTGTTTATACCGATAAAACCTTCTTAAATCGCTTTAAAATAAATCGATTTGGTGCTCTAGTGTTTATACGACAAAATATTTAAACCGTCCTTGTATAAAAGCGCTTTAAAATGTCCGTATAAACAAAGTAACTGATAATTTTTTTTAGTAAAGTAATTCTGGCTGACATCTATGTTGCCAAAAAACCTCATTGGAGGAGCATTAAAGTTTTTTTTTTTCCAGAACAGCAAAGTTTTATGCTAAAAGTACATTACAAAAAAAAAATGTTTGGTAACCCCAGTTAAAAAATTTTGTAACTTGACATTCTAGCAAAAAACTATGATGTTCTAGCAAAAAAAATTACTGTTCGAGAAGGTTGTTTGCAACATAGGCGCCAGCAAAGTTCAAAATTTCTCAGTGTTGTCTTAAGAATACGCAGAAGAATTACAGAATGGTGGAAACGCATTACAAAATCTGACAACTTATTCCAAGTGTAGTTGCTGTTTTTTTTAAGTTGGCCTGCGACGTAATTTTTACTTTTCCAAGCAAGCTGTATCTGTCTTTGGGTTCTGGAAACCTACGTTCTCTGAGGGGAACCAAAAAGGTCGAAAGTAGTCGAAAAACTGGAAGATAAAAGAAAATAAGAGATTCTTAAGTTGAAATTTGTTTGTAATTCAATACCTATGGAGATATTAGAAAGAAGAGCAGTTGTCTGAAGCCAAACATTTTTAAATTCGTGTTTTTGAAAATCTATTATGGTATAGCAAAAGAATCCTGTCTTGCATAATTTATCCAGATGATATTTAGGATTAATATAGTTCAACTTCTCGGAACGATAATTAGAAACAATTTTATATTGGAGTTCTTGGAGATAAAATGCCGTCATTCCATATATAAATATAAAATTCAGAATTTCCCATTTATTTCTCGTGTTGTTTTTTCTGCGGTTTTGGCATTAACAACAATAAATTAAGATGTCCAGAAACAAAAATAATTGGACATATTATGTAGCGATGATCTTGTGTTAATATTTTAATTACATAGTGTTAAAATATTACTGAAATAGTACTTTAAAAATTAAAATGTAGATTTAAAGGTAATTGTAATAGTTGATGAGTTTGCACCAAATTTTCTTTCTGTAAAATTGTATTTTCAAATTTTTATTAATATTTTATCGAAAATATACAAGGTTGGTTGGAGTAAGATAATAAAAAAATAAGTACTTATATACTATACAGGATGTCTCAAAATTCAGTCTTTTTCATGTCAAAATAAGTTTTTTTTTCTAAACATTAGCAAATACCAGTAATAGGCCCCCCTTCCATTGAAAATGTTAACGAAATCTAGCGAAATCAAAAATATTTGACATTTAACAAAAAAATTACAAGGTGATTTATCCAATTGCGCATCGATTTACCAAAAATTAATAAAGTACACAAAAACATTAATTTAGTTCACAAGAAAAAGTTGACAAATAACTACATTATCGAATGTGTGGCAAGCTGCTTTTAACTCGCGTTGGGCCAAATTCGGTTCTGCATATTTAAAATTTCATTTAGCACTTGTAAAATTGCATTTTATTGCTAAACTTGCTCAATACTTTTTGTTTGTAGATTTGTAGGTCACATTAGCTTGTTTATTAATATATTTTATTATCAATTGTATTAATTTTTTGCACTTATGGGGAATAAAAAAATAATATGCGAGAAGAGTAGAATGACATTTTAGGGAGTAAAATAAGATTAAGCATCAAAATTAAATTCAGTGAAAAAATTGAAATAAGTTTCCAAAAATCAATTTTTATACCACGTGACTAAAGTATCGTTTTATCCCCCAGCGAATTGTAGCTCTCCCTCTACTTAGGCTTAAAATTTTTTGATCGGGTTAAAAAGTGTCACTTTAGCTCCTAGATATATATAATGTACTACTTGGCCTGTCTAAAATGTGTAATTCAAATAAGTTATTTATTCTTTAGGTACTCCCAAAATGAAAAACTCGCACCTTATGGGCGAATAGTCACCCAAAAAAAAGTATATGTATATCGTTTGTCCATTAATAGAGCTAATATATATATATATATATAATCAATTCTTTTTGAGGAAATATTGGATATTAAAGAGATCTTTCATGACTCTCCTATACAAAAACCGGAAAAAAATCGTTTCCTTGTTCTCTTGTAGCTCTAAAGTAGAAAAAGGCGTTTCAAACTCACCATCTGAAAATCGGGGCGTAACACAGGAACCTTTTTAAATGAGCTTAAACAGCTTATCCATTATTGGAACTATTACGCTTTAATTTTCAAGGTTTTCACCAGCCAAGTTAACTTTTATTTAAACAGTGGTTTTCGGACAAAAGGAGGATTCAAATCGATTTGGAGATTTCTGGAAAAGGTTGTAAAAGGATTAAAAAATAATTTTGGGTGATTAGGTGATAATTTGAAAGAAACTATTTATGAAGGGTACCTACTAAAATTAATCCAGGTTTAGGGTTCAACTGGATTAAAATTAGTTTTAATCGATAAATAATGTGGTATGGTAATATGGTCATAAAGTTTTTAAATTCTTTACCTTAAATTATAAGTAAATTTTAATGATTTAAAAGCGCCATTCTATGAATCTAATACAACATTTTTTTCGAAAAAATATAGGTAGGTATCAGTTAAATAGCCATTTAAACCTATGGAACTTTCTGAAACTTCGCAAATCTATATTTAATTTAAAAATAAATTGGTTTATGACCGACCCTGACTGAAAAATGCGAGTTGCTCTTCTTATCAACTGTTGGTATCTATTGTATTTTTATATTAGCGTATAAATTAAAAAAATAAAATGCAACTTCCACTTCCAACTTCTTATTAATAACAACTCCTTGACCCTCGGGGACTTTTTTGAACTTCGCAAACTTTGGTCTACGGTATTTGCCGGTCTCCGACTTTTTAATTTAAAAAATGCGAGTTGCTTTTCTTATCAACTGTTGGTATCTTTTGAATTTTCATTAATATCTATATTTTTATTTAACTTACCTCAAATCTGACACCACCAAATTGAAATAAAAAAAAATAAAAAAGCGCAGCTAACTATCACTTCTTCATAATCCTCAAAAAATTCCAAAATGCAACTTTCACGTATTAGTCACAACTCCTTAGGCACTGGAAATGCTGGTCATAAACTCCACCACCCAAAATTCAACTCCAGGTCAACTTCAACTGTCCAATAAATTACTGCTAAATTTGTTTTAAACATTGTTCAGATAAGACTCCAAAATAAGTAGGCCACGGCACCTCATGAACCTTGACACTTTAACACCCTGAAGAAACGTCAAACAACTTCAACAGTTTTCTGCCAACTCACGGCAACCCGCGATGTTTCAACTTCGCGCGTTACTTTTCAAAGCCCACTTCTCGAAATCGAAGGTAAAATTCAATGCGTCGATGAGAGACCCCAACACCGTTGGTATAAAATCAAGAATGCCATGGGTCTAGAGATTCTGTGCTATACCATCGTGCCAAGTGGTATAATTTCGGTAGTGGGAATGATCTGTGACAGGCAGAGGGGTAAAGGGAGGCGTGGACCGGCCCATTGCTCGCTCAGAAAAAGGGTAGTGGGAGGGGTTTTGGTTTGGTGATCTTTTGTGTCGGTATTAGTGCAGATTAGTGGTTTACGATTTCTGTACGAAGACGATGAGTTCTGTACATAAGAAAATTTGGGATATTATGAATGGATGTAGAAATATGGAGACATTTCTGTAGTTCTTAGGTCGGTGACTATTAAAAAAAAACTTTAGCAAATTAGTTTTGACTATTAAAACACTATTAAGTAATAATTCCAAAACGTTAAATTATGAAACGATGATCCTGTAAAATAAATTGTAATTTTCCATACAAAATTTTAAATCATATTCACGTTTCAAATTAAATCGAAAACTAATCAAGAAATTAGATTTAGAATCTGCAAGTATGCCGAGATTGCAACCTTCCTGAACTTTATGTCATGCGGATATTAGGAATTTTGAATTTTATAAATTTATTGATCCGTTATTCAAAAAGAAGCCGTGCACAATGTGTTTCTATTATTTTTCCGTCAAAAAGTGTTCAAAAACAACCGTTCAATATATCACACAAAAAATTTGGGAAATTTTTGTCTATCTACTGTCTTAATTTAGCAATGCTATCAACTAGATGCTTTAATAAAGGCTTTTCATAATTAACTAATCAACTAATTGTTGATTAGCTAGTTAATCTGGACAATAATAATTTGCTATGCTTAGTGAAGTTCCGAAAAAGGTAAAAACTACTCAAAATAGATTTTATTTAAAGCAGGTACCTATTTAATTATTTATGAAAGAATGCTAAAACAGAAAAACACGCTTGGGTGTGTCTTGAGTATACTGAGCGCAACGCCATCGCTACCCTGTCGGAACTAACTAATCCGTACGTCCGTACGTATGTCCTTCGTACGTCAAAATTCTTAAGTTAACCGTTCGTACGTTGGCGGCGAACACTGTTAAATAGCGTTAATTGTCGGGCATTTTGGGCAAGTTTAGTAATTTTTTGTGCCTAAAAACTAAGCCATTTTCGCCAGTTTTCACCAAGTATTTACGAAAAAATCATTTAAAAACATCGTCAAAATGTCAAAGATTAAAATGTCGCAATAGTGAACGTCACCGAGTATAAAGGCACATCCCTATGGAAACCATTGTTATTTCATTTACCAACCGCCTTGACTTATAGTGTAAGGATGGTGTGTTGCGAGAAGTGCTCTTCGTTCGAGATTTTTAAAAATATTTTTCTGTTTTTCTTCGATTTTTTGATAAAGTTTTTAAAAAAATAGTGCTAACAACTCGCGGCTAAACTGTGTTTTTTTACTCGCATTTTTAAATACTTCGCTGCGCTCGTTATTTAAACTAACGGTTATAAGAAAAGCACTATTATAGCCACTAGTTGTCAAAACTACTATTTTGATATTAATCAAATAGATATGGCCGATTTTAGGAGGACCATTTGTCCTGCAACGATATATATTCCCACATAGCAATTTTTCATCCTTAGCTGGTGCATAGAATATCCCTAAGAAGGAAAAAGATGTACTAAAAAGGTTTCTCGAAGCACATAGATTACGTTCCGCCATACTCACATGCTTAACATACCACCCCAACACATATTTAAAGTTAAATGCGGGGTAGGTGGTTAGCTTGCACCATTATCGATATTTTTATATATATACTGTCGAGAGGGCTGCAGTGATATCCTCTGTGTCTGAAAAATAGACATCCCTGAAATGTCTAAAAAGAGCTTTCCAAAAATATTCAGAAAGAACAAAGACGTATGGAAATATTTCTAAAAATAAATTTATATATATCACCATCATCTTCATATACTTCTTAATAACAATTTAAATATTAAATTCACAGTTTAAAAAATTTTGCTGTCTATATGTATGAAAATAGAATGTACAATAGAGAAGAAATCTTCAAACAAGCGCCATCTTCCCACAATTACTCTAATCGTTGACAGATTCATTAAACTGCAGGAGCCCAGGATGTTCTGAAGGAATATATACAAATGAGGAGATTTGGAGAATGTCTCAAATATTACATTCCTAGTACATCCTTTGTAAGATGAACTGATTGGAAAGTTCTTAAAGTATTCCATTGATGGGATAAGATGCTTGCCTCTATCTGTAGCGATATTTTATGTGTCTCCTTTAACTAAAACTCTTTTTAACAACGGAGGCGACAAGGACAAAAACTTTACCCACCCATCCTTTTCTCACCTATTGTTAAAGACAGTTTTCGTTATAGGAAACATAAAAAAAATGGTGCAAATGGGGGTTAAACATTTAGATCTAAATAGGATATAATGTATTGTGAGGTATATTGACGTTCTTTTGTAGTAGCTTCTTAGCTATGAATGTCTTTTGGTGGGATTTTGTTGCAAATATATATTTTGCATATTCACAAGTTATACTAAAAATAATTTTCCTTAATGGTTTATTCTTAGCATGTCCTATGCTATAAGTACATTCTTAAATGCTATATAGCCGGCATTTGCCAAAGAGCTACTGTAAAGAACATCCTGTGAAGGAGGTCAGACGCATATTCTTAAGAGAAACAGTTTATTATATTAGTGTTAACAATAGTTACCACAAAATATTTATGTGCTGTAAACTGGGCTTAAGTAATTTTCCATAAAGACAGTCAGTTTGTAATAAACATTATATCGGTTGACGTTGTCCGCAATACCCAAAAGTAATAGACACTTAAGTTGACTAGCTATTTTGGATTCCTTGTTGTTAGCGTATCTTTGATGAGTTTGTAAAAGCGTCCTTAAATTGGTGCTAGAAAGCATGGATAGTCCACCACAATCAATTATTTTATTAACTCTGTGTTTTGGACTTCCATTGTCTATATTTTATTTATACCCGACGTTTCGATCAGTACAATCTCTGATCAGGTGCAAACTACAATTATTTTATGTTGAAAGGAAATGAAAATATCTCGAAAACTGTAGCTTTGAAAGATTTGAACCTTATAACAAAATGTTTGGGTAATATTTACGAAAACCAGAATCTGAAAACCGCATATGAATAGCTGCTTTACTTCTAAAGTTATGATTTTTTGAAATATATTTTAACGTTTTTTCAAATAACTCAGAAACTAAAGCTCCCACGAATTTGAACTTTATAACAAAATTTGTAGTCCTTATTCACGGAAACTTAAATCTGAAAACCGTATATCGCTACTTGCTTTTGTTCCAAAGAATTTTTTTAAATATTTTATTTCCCTTTTCACCCCTTCAACCCCCACCACCCTACCCAAAAGTTAATCAGTTCATGATCAGTCGATAGACGATTTTTGTACCAAGTTTCGTTAAAATCGATTGAGCTGTTCTTGTATTATCGTGAAGGCAGACAGCAGACCGACAGACAACTTTTTTTTCGTCGATTAAGGTGTTTTGGAACCTTACTAACTCATTTTTGATAAAATTAAGAAAAGTCAAAATTTCACGATTTTAATAGTCCCCCATACAATATTGGTATGGTGTACTAAAAAGAGTTAAGCTCCGATCTAAAGTGGGAGTCGTATGTCAACAAAGTTGTAAAAAAGTCAAATACTCTCATTTACTGTATTCAAAAAGCCTTCTCAGACAGATACTATATAATTAGATCAAAACTTGAGTCTTGAGAGTTCAGAGGCGGATCACAAAAATCCCTATGGAATTGGCAAATTTAGCATACACTGAAAGATTGAGCAGGCTAACAACGCTAAGGGTGTTTGTGAGGAGACCTTATAGAGACATACAAGATATGGCTGCCGTTTTACCATATTATCCTTAACATATTCCATGAAAATACAAATGTAAAGCTAAGACGACATAGCAAAAATCTGGAGAAAGAAAGAAATGCCAAACTTCTTAGAAAAAAACTTTTTGAACTAATAAAATTTTATCACTGGAACGCGCTATCTGAGGATACAGTTTGTGCTCCAAGTACCAATTGTTTTAAAAATAGACTAGCCAGTAAAATCAAAAATAATATTTAATAAACATTATAAAGTGGACTACAAATAAAGAGTAAACTATAAAATATAAATTTAATGAAAAACTTAGGGCGAAAATGATAGAAAATCATCGTAAAATTAAACCATCAAATAAACAACAGTTTCATCGGTCGTTACCGCTTATTGTTGTATATCGTAATCGTAATTCTAATCGTAAGTTGTGCTTACAACTTATGACATAACCAAACCAATTCTTGTTCAGTGCTTGATGCATAGTTTTACTTCATGCTGCTCACTTCTATTTCCTTCCTTGTCGAAAAAAGTGAGAGGGCACTAGAATGGAAAATAGAAGAAGTGAAACTGTGGATCAGACATTTATGAAAACCCACAGATAATAAAATAGTTAGGATACGCTAGCGGCGTACGAATACTGCAAGGGTAGAGATATATGAGAAGTATAGTCGCCGTTGTACGCGACGTATCCGTTCTGAGCATGCGCACTGAGAAACGAATACGATTAAGCACTCTATATTTGTGCAACTTTAAGTGTCTAATATCATTTGACAGCTGTCATTGAGCGTCAAATAAAGTATCCTATGTTTCAACTCAGGTCACACTTTATCTTATTACCAAACTTCATACAAATCGATTCGGCCGTTTTTGCGTGATTGAGAAACAAAAACACACACACATACCAAAACTTTCGCAATCATAACATAAGTAGGAAATTAACTTAATCGAACGGGTCATTAACTACCTTCGAATCTCAGACCACATATTTTTGTATCTGGTTTTTTGTCCTTCAGTAGTCTACAGACTTGGGGAGTGTGTAAGTAGGGCAGCCTCCACGGGATACCAACCCCATCCGGCCTGGTTACCAGCGTGAACAAAGGGGTAGAACCAGGTTACCTTTTAGACTCTTCCCTTGATTTTTTAGTCTAATAATTTTTATAATTGCTGCGTATTTGATGACATCTTCACGTTAGCAACATGCTGCAAAAGCTATGCTACGTAGGTTAGCGTCATATGTATGAACGATATTCATGCAAATGACGTGACCTTGATGAAAAAGCTCAACGATAGACCGCAGAGATTGGACTATATCTGTATTCGAGCGAAAGTCTTTACTTTTGTACAGATAAAAAGAAGACTGAATATTGCGCTATATTTCACGTTTGCGTGTACGTCCTATGACCAACTTAAATTGTCTAATATTTAGTTTCGTTGTCTTCCATCTTCAGTCTTTTATGTTGGCGGACAATTTTAAACAACATTGCTTTCATGTGCAAAAATGCTGTATTTTCAGCTGCTGTAGATGTTGTCACAGGCAAAAAAATATTCCTCAAAATAGCTGTGACAACATTTTCATGACGTTTTCAAAACGTTGTGGCGTTTTCAAAACGTTGTGGCAGAAGACAGTTATATTTTTTGCTGCCAAAACGTGATCCCAACTTATTTACAGGACGCTGTGTTACTTGGGAAGAAACCTAAGTAACTGGGACACTCAGGCCGGTAAATAGGTTCTTATTAACTTAATCTTTCATATCTTAAATGTTTAAGAAACTCAAAAATATATTCCCTTTTTTATTTAAACCACATAACTATGAGATACTCCAATGGTCTAAGTGTAACAATAAAAACTTTCCGAAACAAAGAAAATAATGCAAAAATCAGTGCTGACCTTGGGCAAGGCCAAAGGCGAAAAATACACTGCGCATGCCTGACGCAGTCTGCTTGCGTCCAGAAGAGTTTTTGGCTCTGCATTTTTTTTGAGACTATAACTTCGTTAGGAGAGTTATTATCGCCACGGCTTTCTTTCAGAAAATGCAAGGGCAGGGCCGTTATAGTATCCCAGCAAACACAGTTCCCTCGGGCCTTCGTCGGTACGATGTCGATTACCGAATTTGTCGTCATCGGCACGACGTCGATTTACGACATCGGACCAGCAGTATTTTTTGCCTGCTTTGCGATGTAGGCCCAATGTATGTTTGCCGATGCAGCGTTAGACTGTGGCCCGTCGTCGGACCAATGATAAATTTTACTTTTTGCTGAAATCATCATACCGTCGCCGTACGATTAAGGTCCGATTTAACCACATGGTACCGACCATCCGCCAATAATTGCTTAATTTGGTCGGTCTAACGTAGACAAGCTGGTCTCGGCCCGACATCGGTAAACTATTCAAGTCCGACATTGGTTTCCTAAAGCGGTCCGACGTCGGCGATTAACGGAGGTCCGTCGGTGATAGCTTAAAGCGGCCCGACATTGGCAAACTACAAAGTTTCGATAATGCGGGTGCTTAACCAGTCGGGCTGGTTTAAGTGGTAGAAGAGGTGATTCTTGTAGAGAAGTACCACCATCTTGTCAAGTCCGCATTCTAGTTTTGAAATATCTTTGCTCATTATATATATAATATTACTTCCACTATACAGGCAACATAGTGACATTAGCGCCATCTCTACATACTAGGAAAAAACTATTAAGCAGTTTAAAAATTTTAAGGTGACGTAATCGGATCATCGTCGGTTGTCGATTCTCGACTATAGTAAATCGGGACATCGTCAGTTGCCGATTCTCGACCGATTAAACAAAGTTCCAATCGGACCATCATCGGTCCTAAAGTAGTGTCGGCATAAAGTCGACTGTAGTAATGTGAACCTCCGTCAGATGCCGATTATTGACAGAAAACTGAAAATCGCAATCTGACCAACATCGGGCCAGAGTGTAATCGCCGATGCCGACACACTGCCGACGTTGTCGAAATTGGCACGATTCAATGCCGACGATGTGTGTTTGCTGGGATCTCATAGATATATGATATAAACAAAAAAGTAAGATCTCGGGTGATACACCCAGCTTTGGATAAAATTAATGATTCCTAAACGTAAATTGTAAAAAGCTTCAAAAGCCATCTAAATACCTTCCAAAATAATAAAAAATTCAAATAAATTAAATTAGGCCAAAAGCGGCAAACATCACAGGCACTTTTTTATAAAAGCTCCTAGAACCCGACCTAATAATAACAATAAAACTAGAAATAAAAATGTTTATTAGATAGCCTCTACCGCTTTATTTTAAGTTCCTATTGAGGTGCGAAAAACGTACACAGAAAAAAAAACTTTATTCAATAATTTTTGTAGGTACGTAAATAATTATTTTTTTTATTGTTTTGGACTCAAGAATAATCAAAATTTATTTACTTTTGGGTATGAAGACCTACATAATATTTTTGTATACCAAAATGCTTGTTCTGTTTTAAGGATGCACAACATACTTTTTGCCTCAACGTGTTTTCAACCAAGCATCTATGATTCTTCATTCAAGAATAAAAAATAGGTGTCCGTACTTTATATTGAAGTCTTTTTCTCTGTGTAGAACCCCGTTTTTTTTTGTTGAATATGGATAAACAAGGGATGGTGATTTGGGTTCTTTTATGATTGTTTTGGATATAAAAAGGAAGCGAAAATGGTTAGGAATACTTTTAATACTTTAACAGCCGGAAGTATCTTCAGAGGCTACGAGGCGCTTCTTTATTTTAGATGAAAACATGATAAAACTCCTCCACAGTAATACTGTGGTAATAATTTGCCTTTTCCGAAACCCAACAATCAATCAGTGAAAAACTCACTGATATCAGTATGAAAAAAGAAAATTATTTAATATAGGGTGGGTCACAAAATTCCGGACTTTTTGAATTGAATATAACTTTTGACATAAGTCCTCGATTTTTAAAGATGTTGGCTTTTTAGGAAGATAAAAAGTGATACTTTTTTGATTCGGTTGAAAATTTAAAATTTTTCAAAAATCCAAGATGGCGGACAGTTTTAAAAAATGTGTAATTTTCACAACCCCTGAAAAAAATTTATGTGCGACAATGAACTAACTCTAAAGCTTTTACTATAAACGCTCATTGTTTATGTGAATATTGACGTATCATCTAATCAAATCGGTTGAGAAATAAAAAAATTATAAGCTTTTAGATTATGAGTGTTTGGACTTAACATTAGAAAAAATTATTTATTTTTTCAATTTGCTATAACTTTTGTCCTGATTACTTCATTGAAAAAAATATTGTTTAAGGAGACAAAACATGAGAGTTACGTCCGTTTGTTCAAAAGTTGACATTAAAAAAATATTCAGAATAGCGGATAGTTTTAAAAGGAGTTAGGTTTTATACGTCTTATTTTTTTTTTTAAAAGTAAGCCACTGGACAAAATATAAATTAATATTTCGAAATCTCCATTTTCTCTTCGTATATCGAGGTATCACCTAATTAAATCGGATAAGAAATAAAAAATAATGGGTATTTAGATGTGTTTTCTTAATTAAATAATTAGGTTAAAAGATATAGCAATTGGAAAATGTATGTAATTTTGTGATTTTTTTTCAATGCAAAGGCAAAACACACATAGTAAAAAAACGTTATAACTTTTTTATTTCCCAACTGATTGAATTAAATTATACTTCAATATACACAGAAATAATGAGCGGTTGTAGTGAAAGCTTCAGAGTTTGAAAATTACATTTTTTTAAAACTGTCCGCCATCTTGAACGTTTCATAAGTTTGAATCGAATCGAAAAACTCTTATGTTTTATCTTTCCAAATCGAGTAATCAAGTCAAAAGTTATAGCCAATCCAAAAAGTGCGGAATTTTGTGGCCCACCCTATATTATACTTTACTTATATCAAATCTCTTAAAACTTTAAAGAAATCTCAATAAAAACTCTACTTATAATTAAAATGAGTTTTATAATAGCCCATCAGTTTATATTTTTGTTTTTTTTTGTGCTTTTTTTTTATTTTTGTTTTTTATTTGATTGTTTATTGCTTTTATGATTATTTATATAATAAATCACTCTTTTATTATAGCATCCTATACTACTATTAATGTTTGTAACTTCATCAATGTTTTGGAATTAAATTTTAAATATTTTTTTTTAATTTCATCAGTTTTAAGCAGGAGTTTAATAGGTATTAGCATGCTTTCTATATTATATTTGTTTCCTATTGACTGACACTATTCTTTACAAATTCCCCGGACCAAGTTCAATATGGCGGCTGACATTTAAACTAAATGGAATTGTCATTGTCATTTTTAAAAAAGTGGTCCGAATTAAGTTGGTTGTACTTTTTAAAATGATAAAGGGCTATAATGATGCGAAGAAAAATTTGTTTGATTGGTTCTGTGGTAAACGTTAGAATTCATATTTCCGTTTTAAATAACGTTATTTTGCAATGTGATATACATGAATAGTGATGGGTAATCAAATCTTAAATTGAGACTATCCTTAATTTATATTTATTGTAATGCGGAAATTTTGAAAATGAAAAAAATTTAATAAATATCACCGCGGAAGAAAAAACTTTTTAAATCAGAAATTTATGTATAAAAATGTAATTATACCCCCGCGTCTGTTGTTTTCTGGCTTTTCTAAACCAGGATCTTAAATAGCCTGTAAAATATAGATTCCACTTAAAGAAAAATAAATAAAATCACATTTGACATGTAAGCATAATTATAATTCCTTTTTTTTTCCTTTTTTTATTACAAGTTCACACGCAACTTGTAATAATTATTGATTAAATAATTTACAACAATTTGTTTAAAACCATATAAATTAATACACATTTTTTTTATCCATTTGTGGTTGAAAAATAACCACTATAAATAAATAGTTTGAAATTAGATCCTTTTAATTCTTTTTTGCAGAAACAGTAAAATTATAAATACGTTTCTATACGGATCTCTTTCTTAACAGGATTTTGCTTCAAAAAAATAAATATACAGTGTGTTTTGAATTTTTTTCTTTAGTTATGAAATATAGAGCTTCAGATAGTGTCAATATTAGTAGGTATTTAAACATTTGTGATTAAAACATTACCACTATCCTTTTATTTTTTTTTTGTTGCAGAAACAGTAAAATTATGAATACAACTTTTTCCTGATCGCTTTATCGACAGGATTTTTCTTCAAAAAATAAATATACAGCGTGTTCTAGAAGAAATGGGTTACATTTTATTAAAAACATATTCCCCCAGCTCAAAATAGTATAGGTAGTTTTCGCAGGAAATGTTGGTCTTGTTTAAAAGATAAGGAGTTGTTTCTTTACATTTGAAATTTTGTTGAAAAACATTTCTAAAATTGTAACAGCCGCAGAGGCGTATTATCGCATTTAAAGTGTTTCAAAACAGTGACGTTGCCGACATTTCTTTCCTTGTAACCTCACTTTTTTCTGTTTTGTGCTTGTTTAAGTGGATCAAGTTATTGTTTATTTAACAAAACCTTCATTAAAAAAAAAAACAAAAAAGAAGTTAAAAACTTCCAAATCAGTTACATCAACCGAAAAAAGAATCTAAAAACAAAAGATCAAAAGATCTTTGGTGGAAATAACGAAAATTCAAACCTGGATGAGCATCCTACAAGGAACACACAAAGGACCAAAGCGAAAAGAAAAATGATTAAACGATGTTTCGCCTTGGGCAACCAGCGTAGGCTCGTCAGTGGTTCCACTGGTCACCCTTTCCATACATCATTAAATACCATCATACACTTTGATTTCAACTTGAAAATAACAAATACGACATACGAAAACCAGATATAAAACCATGTTGGAAATAAATAGACAGTTAATAATTTTTTTTTATATAATCAAAAACAATTTTGGGAGAAAAATGGATGTGAAATGCCCCATTAGCTAATAACTTTGTAACGTCGTAGGTAAAAACTGTTTAAATGTTAGCCAAATAAATGCTATAAAATCTTCTATAGTATTCTAATCTTAATAAGGGCCTAATTATTTGTGTCCAGCCCTTATTCCTAACCACAAACTTTAGAATTATTATAATTACTCGACTGGCGCCAACGGAGACAAAAATCTCAAGTATAAAATAAAAGTAAAACAGCTCAAAGTAAAATTAAATTTAATTAATATTATGAGCCTCTTGAGCACGGAGTACCTGCTGTGAGTTTAGTGACTAAAACACAAAATAGAGAATGTCAGTATGTTTTCATTTATTTAGATATATTTCATATTAAATTTATCGGGCTCATGCGTAGAGGAGACATGGGAGAAATTCCTAGTTTCAGGAATTCTTATGAGCTCAGAAGCCCGAGTTGCACAAATCCATTACAATAGTAATTCAGTTAACATTTTTGGGGCAGGAACAAAAGAGCGAACTTGACAAAATAGCGCAACTAAACGACCGAAGGATAAAATAACTCATATACAAAATAGCGCACTATTTTAAAAACTACAAAAATTCAAATATTTGTTTCGTGGAAGTCAAAAAAATGTTATTTTATTAAATCTATTGACTCAAAAAATAAACGAATCCTTGTTAACCCGGCTAGCTGGCCAAGCAAGGATTCGTGCAATTTTTGTTTTGTTGTGGTCTATGTTGGGTAAAATAAAAGTAAGAAAAATGTTAACAAGGGTAGACCTCATAAAATAACATTTTCGGTAATATAATAATAATGAAAATATATTTTAGTAAATTTAACCAGTTTTCAAAAAATTGTTCAAATCCTTGCTATGCCGGCAAAAAAAGAAGCATGTATCTTAAGCGTTTCTGGTTGTGCGCGTTTTTGATCGTATTATAAACGATTTGTTACAAATCCCATTTTCTTTGTCCGGCACTCAGTGGCGTAGCCAGAAATCGACTCTGGGGGAGGATTTGATCCTGCGTTTGAGTGGCCTATTGCTTGAACTCTTAAAATGAAGGGAGGAGAGAGGGGCGGTTTAATAGGTGTTGAGTGTATATGAAATAAAAATACTTATTTTTAGAAGCAAGTCTCATCTGGTCTCATTTGCACATTTTTGAAAACAAATTGCTGTAAATTAAACAAAATTGTAACAATATTTAATATTGGTATAGCGCTGCAGGCGAAAATTTTGACAAAACAAACAAAAATTTAAAAATTTTGATCTCGTAGGTTCTTTGTAAAATATTTTTAAAAAAGTAGTATATATATATATAGATTTGTCGCCATATCATACATGCGCCGCAGATGAAAATTTTAAGAAAAATTATGCTAAGAATGCCATTTATTACACGTTTTAAATGCTGGCGATAAATATTCCTTGGAATTAAACTAAAATTCTAACAATTAATGACGTCATAGCACCGCAGGCAAAATTTTTAAAATTTAAGCACACGTCACAAACTGGAGTCAGCTATAGCTCTCCCTCAGGCCCTTGATCATGATTAATTTATTGACGATTGGGTTGACCTCCTGGGGGGGGGTTCACCCCTAAAGACCTCCCCCTGGTTACGCCACTGCTGCGCTGTTTTATTTATATGCTTCTTTGTCTACGCGCTGTTTTGTACATACGCTGTTTTGTCTTTTTTAGGAGCGCTATTTTATGTAACACTCTCCATCCACAAGATGTTTTTAAAGGAAATCTTAGTCTTACTTGAAAGATAAGACTTGAATAAAGGGCGTCTAGTGTCTCAAATATTGTCAAACAACAGGCTGAATTTTTGCATAATCATTCCCTACCATTTAGGAGTCCTAATATTATCCCTAAAAATCCTCCATTTACTTTGCTGGATATACTCGTTAAACATAATAAAAACTACTAAGTTTAACAAAAAAACTTAGAAAAGGAAAAATACGCGAAATCGAGCAACAAAAATATCTAGAATTAACAACAATATCCTACGTAAATACATATTTGTAAAAAACATAATTTTTTTGTATTTTATTTTTTTATTGACCAGCCAATAACTTGTTCCAAGATATTACTAGTTTTTATTATTAAGTTTTACGCCTAGTTGTAAATAACAAAAAATAATTAAATTTGGTTTTGTTTTTTAAAAAACACATTGAACTATGTTTAGGTTAGAAATAGGGCTAATAAAAATAAATATCGAGCGTTTGCCTTGGCATCTTGCCAAAAGTATTTTTTCCCACTACTTGCGTTGAACATTCATATTTTTGTAAAACACAAAGAGTCTGTTGTTGTATTATTGTTGCTAGTCGCAAGGCTAAGTATTTTCTGAATGTTCCCTAGAAACTAGGTAGCTCCTTTCGTTCATCAATAATCATAAACATTCTGTCAATTTTAGTTTTTGACTCTTTGATTGTTACCATCAGAGATTCTCCCAAGTCCTGGATATCATTAACTTCAAGTTTCGCTTGTTCTTCGCGGCGACAGGCTCTGCACACGCGAAATATCAAGGCCACTTTGACTAATAAAAAAACCTCTTCTGGTGCCTCAATTAAAAACTTTTCGACTTCCTCTTTGCTGAAAATTTTTGATTTCTTGGGTTTATAACCATCCGATTTTTGTTTTAGAAAAGCAATCAGTTTCGGGAATTTGCTTATATCCACACCAATATTGAGGTTTAGGGTAGCTCTAAGCATGGAATAATAGTTCCACAACGAGGACGCTTTGTAATTCTTGGACTTTTCATTAAAATAAGCTAGCATAACGTTTTCATTAAGTTGACTTACGGCTACAGACTTTTCCATGAGCCATGCAGCAAATTCTTTGTAGTGCTTTTCATAGATCTTACTTGCCTTTAATGGCAGCAGATCTTGCTTTGCTTCGTCTACAGACTTCAAAAGTTCTCGAGGTAGCTCAAATTCCGAAGAATTCATTTTTATGTTACTTTGCTTAAAAAATGAAAGGTTATTTATCGGTTGTTATTACGAAACAATAAAACTGAACCGTTGCTAGGGAACCTAAGCAACTGCCTTTTTTGATAAACAGTGGTTTGACATATATTATTATGTAATATTATAATAAAATATTACGGCAAGTTACCATTATTGTACCAAATCCAAGTTAAATGAAAAAAATTAATTAAACCTAGTTTAAAAATAAATATTTCGCTATTGAATAAAATATTGTATGTATCTCGGTCTTAAACTGCGTTTAACGCCCTCAGCGTGTTATAGCCCTCGCCTAACGGCTGAGGCTATAACTTTCACGCCGCGGGCGGTAAACGCCTACTTTACGACCTAGATACTTAAATAACTATTATGCAATGGCGTACTCTGGCAAATGTCTAATTTTTTTTTTTGATACTCATTTTTAGAAACACCACCCTACGCGCTTCTTTTTTTTTTCTATTTGTTATCCCGCCTTAACCGTTAGACTAGTTTTCATGAAGGATCTGACTGTCTAAAAGTTAATTTTTTTAAGGCGAAAAAAATTTAAAAATCCTAACTTTTAAACAAAAGGCCGTATGAATCTACGGTTTTCAGATTTTCATTAAACGATTTTTGTTCAATAATTTACGTCCAACTCAAAAATATCGTCGGAGCCTTGGTTTCTGAGATATTTTCAAAAAATCATTTTTATAATAATACATCAGTTGTACTGCTTATCAATATAAAAATATAAAGTTTTGTGATTTACTCTTTTCCGTACCACCTATATAAAGTGGGGTATAAGGCGCGTTGTCTAATGTGGTTCCCCTGCATGCTTCTATTGGGGGGATGATGGTCGCGAGGACGATTTCGTGGTGTGTGGGGTTAAACATAAATTTGGATAAGGACTTTTCTTGTGTAGAATTTAATTGCAAGCATCTTTGTTCTTATTAAACGACAGTTTACCCAAAACAAAAAAGTTTAACCAAAAAGGGATGTTGGGGACACTTTAAGGGTGGGAGCTTTTTGGACAACCTTTATTTAAAATATATACACAAATTATAAAAACTTATGGGAATATGTACGTGGTACGGAATTATTATGCAAAAATTCAGTCAGTAGCGATTTTTTTCCGAGGTTCGATGTTTTGTGGATCTAATATGACTGGACTAACCCCTAAATGCACCGTAGGCACTTAATCGCGATTGGCTATCTAATCCATTCTTTTTCTCTCTTGAAACTAATCCGATTATCCGGTGCATCTGGAGGTAAAACAATATTGACATGAAAATCCAACAAATGACCAAACCTGACCCACATTTTCACGCTCCTAGATCTTGAAATCGCGAAATGTCTAAAAAAACGCCGTCGTTTGTTTTCAATTTCAGGCTCAAGGAACCATGGTTCCTGATGCCGGTTAGTTGGTTCATAGGCTAATTGTTATTTTGTCTTAGAAAACATGTATAATCGTAAAAAAAATTTAGTTAGTTTTTTGTTTAGTCTGTCGTAAAACTGTGAGACCATGCACAGAGAATAATAGTAATGGTATTTTGGTCGAATCTACGAAAAAAAAAACAAGAAATTAAAACCCCGAAAGAAAAATCGCAAAAAGCCCCGGAAATTAAAATTTCCTAAAAAAAGTTATTTTGATTAATCCAAACACAATACAACACAACCTAAATCAAGTCAAAATAATATTTTTTTATTTTTACGTGCTTTTACTCGTTATTAATTCAATTAATTTTCACGACTTTGGTGATTCCGCTGTCCGTGATAGACGTTGTCTCTCGGTCGGTCGGTCGGTCTGTCCGACGCTCACTTTGTAGCCACTTTAACTCAAAAACCCCCGCACCAACATAACAAAATTTTACAAAACGATTAATTGGGTTGAGGCGCAGACCCCTATTGTTTTTGAGCTTTCCCCCATTATAGCAACTGAAATAGTCTGGATATACCGTGTAAAGATCAGGATACACCCTGGAAGAGTCTGAATACACTCTAAAAAAGCCTGGATGCACCCTGGAAAAGTCTCTATTTTCTTCAAATAAATTTTTCTGGAGGTTTCTGTTTTTTTTCGTTTTTTTCTTAAAACGGACTCCCCAAAATTCACAAAGATGCAATGCCCTTACGCCCAATCACAAGTTCCAGAAATTTTCCAACAAGCAATCTGTCTAAATTCCTTTTGAAAATTATTCAACCTCTTGCAGGGAAGACCGCTTCATTTGTAGAAAATTCCAACCATTTTGTTAATATTCTTAAATCTTTTGCTTTAGGACCGGAGGATAGATTTGTCAGTTTTGATGTCGAAAGTCTATACACCAATGTCCGATAAAGGAATCGCTAGATATTATTAGACAGAGACTGGTTGATGACGAATCCCTTCATGAACGTACAAGCCTGCCGCTGGAAGGAGTGATGGAGTTGTTGGTGTGCTGTCTATATAACTCTTATTTGTAGGTGAAAGATTGCGGTCTGCCAATGGGTTCATCGCTTTCGCCAGTGGTGGCCAATATTTACATGGAGTGGTTCGAATCACACGCTGTTGATATCGCAACATATAAACCTAAGTTCTGGCTAAGATATGTTGATGATACTTTTATTATCTGGAGCGGGAATGACCAACAACTTTCAGAATTTCTTCACCACCTAAATAATATAAGACCCACCATTAAATTCCTTTTCTTGATATACTTGTCAAACGAGCAGAAAGCGATATCAGAACAACAGTCTATCGTAAACCCACTCACACAGGACAATATATAAATCAAGGTTCAAATCATTCTGCTACAACCAAACAAGGCATAATAAGAACTTTGTATAATAGAGCCATTCAAATTTGTAACAATTCTCATGACTTGGAAATCGAAATAAGAAACATCAAAAAGGATCTGCAGCAGAATGGTTACAGCCTTCAACTTATAACAGATACTATTTTTAAATTTCAGCAAACAGGACAGATATTATAAGACCAGAACCAGGCAAATGTATTCCTTACAATTCCATACATTAAAGAAGTATCAGAGAAAATTCGAAGAGTAGCAAACAACTTTATTATCAAAACAGCTTTTAAATCTAATAATTCGAAGCCTTCTTAGTAAAACAAAACCGGAGAACAAACAAAATAAAAAATGCATTTACCAAGTTTTTTGTGAGTGTGTTGAATCATACATAGATGAAACAAAAAGACCACTATCTGTTAGGCTTAAAGAACATCAGACGAATACCCAAAGAGTTGAAACAACGAAATCAGGATTCGCCGAACACGCATGGTCAAAACAACACCGAATGAAGTGGACAGAAGCAAAGTTTTTGCACAAGGAGTCACACTGGAAGAAACGAAAATTCCTTGAAGCTGCCTTTATTGGCCAGAAACAGGGTGTTTTCAGTAAGGCAACTGTTGAAAAGTGATTTCCCATAGTATATAAGTACGTAGCCTTAGGAATAGATTGTAGTTTGCACCTGAAGATGATCAGAGATTGTACTGATCGAAACGTCGTGTGTAAATAAAATATAGACAATGGAAGTCCGAAACACAGAGTTAATTTCATTTTTTTTGTTATCTTAGTGTGGCCCTTAACATAATAGTCAATCAGTAAATCAGAAAAGCAATTATTTTTTGCAAGTTTTGAGGCTTCCTTGTAAAAAAAAGCCCCCACCCAGAGGTGTGTAATAACTTTTTTGTTATGTTATGCAAGGATAGTCCACTATACAATCAATTATTTTATATTGAAAGGAAATGAAAATATCTCGAAAACTGTAGTTTTGAAATATTTGAACCTTATAACAGAATTTTTAGGTAGTATTTACGAAAACCAAAATCTGAAAACCGCATATTAATAGTAGTTTTATTTCTAAAGTTATGATTTTTTATATATATTTTAACGTTTTTTCAAATAACTCGGATGCTAAAGCTTCCACGAATTTGGAGTTTTTAACAAAATTTGTAGTCCATATTCATAGAAACTTAAATCAGTAAACCGTATATCGCAATTTCCTTTTGTTCCAAAGTTACAATTTTTTTAAATATTTTATCTCCCTTTTTCCCCGTTTAACCCTTCTCGACCCTACCCAAAAGTTAATCAGTTTCAGACGATGGATGATTTTTTATCAAATTTCGTTAAAATCGATTATGGCATTCTAGAGTTATCGTGTATACAGACTGACAACAGAACGACAGACCGACAAACAACTTTTTTTTTCATCGATTAAAGTGTTTTGGAAGCTTAATAACTCATTTTTAAAATAAGAAAAATCAAAATTTCACGATTTTAATAGTCCCCCATAACATATTGGTATGGTGAACTTATAAAAAAATAATACAGAATATATACAGAAAAATATAAATTAATATATTTTAAAATTAGAAATAACCATGTTTAGGATATCCATTTTTTTTTCACCTTGGACGGTGTTAGATAGCCAGTGGTGCCAATGTCAAAAAGAGGTATGTTCGAGAATTACGGAAAATCGTCGTTGTTTTCATTCTGTCTCTTTTTTGTCATGCTATTGGTAACGGAAAGAAGCATTTCCCGACCAAAAATTTAAATTTGTGGACATACTCTAGAGTTGATTATTTCTACCAGCTCTCAAAGTCGTTGGCGTTGCAGTGGCTGGTAAATTTTTTGGTTAGATTTTTTTGTTTGTAATTTTACAATAGCAATGCCTTATGTGGTCAAAATGGTTCAAGACTCGTCGTCGTCTTGTTCTTTAGAAAATTTTTATTCTGACGGGACATTGAATTTTTATTAATAATAACAATCACAATCGCCGAAAGTGCAAAAAGGAAGACATCAAAAAAGTAAAAGAAGGCATTAAAACTGCAGCTCATAAATGGGCTTTGTGTGCTGATTTTGGTTTTATTTAAATAACTCACTTAATTTTTTTATGTTTCTTGCCGCCACTCGCAGCAACTTTTTCTTAATGGAGTTTTAAGCTAATGGTCCTTTAAAGTACCGTTAGTGATTTATGTATCTTGCGCCGATTTTAATGGACAATTAAGCGTCCATTAAAGCATATTTAGCTAACTGGCCAAAATCGGCCAAATAAAACAACTTTAAACCGACTTTAGTCAATTCCTAACCCCAATATTTCATGTTTTTTATTTTTTTAATTTGTATTTGTTTAATTTTGTGAAAAATGGAATACCTCGATATACTTAATGAAGTTCTTGTAGACTGGAGGACAAATTAGAAGTGCTGGACTTCGTAGATATGGGTTTTCTCCGTAGGCTCTTTCACAGGCCCAACCGTTACGAAGAACTATCAGAGTTAGATTTTTTTAGAAGATTTTGTCTAACCAAGCCCACGGTCATGGTCCTTTTCGAAGGGATCAAGAATCAACTGGAGTACCCAGATGATAGGTAGGGCCGAGGGGAAAATCCACTCATGGTATTACCTATTCATATTAACATGACTTTCTACTGGCTATACCTCATACAGCTTACCCTAAGACGCAAGGAAGATAAACTATAGCAAATGCATGCTGCTGTTCATAGTATTCGGAAGCGGCTTACAGCATATCTCGTACCGGTTACACCCGGTTCCCACCTACGCCTTTTTCGTGCGTGCCCGCTCACGCGTCACATGACTGTCATAATCTTTCATATTGATATCATGTGACGCGTGAGTGAGCATTCATAAGAAAGTCGTAGATAGGAACCGGGTGTTACCTTACGGAATCCTGAATCCGCCTCTACAGAACTCTGAAATCTGCCTTAAAATTAAAAATAAACAGAAACAATAAATGGAATTTTAAAGGTTATGGCGATAATAACAGTGATGCCGAAAAATCCCTAGGTTAATGCGCTGTTGTCAAATAGCTAAAAATCATTTTAGCAAAAGTTACGCAAAAATTAGTCCACGCAAGTCGTTGAAAGTTAATGGATCTTTAAAATTAATTGGTTCTTTTGTGAATTGGCGTTTCAAATAATGTCGCTGCAAGTGGCGGTTAATAAAATAAGCTCATATCTAAAAACGAACACCTATTATATTTTTTTTTAAATATCAGACCTTAATCCTAACTATAAGTTACAACTCATCCCAACTAATTTCATATGACAAAGATAGCTATACATAATAAACAACAAATCAAACAAAGATGTCCATATCTTTATTTATGAAACCCACAATACACAAACAAGCAAGTTGCATATCCACTCGTCTTGATCCAGGCGTAGATACGAGTTTTACTTGGGGTGGGGGACAGTATAAAAAAATTCAACTCAACTCATATTAAAAAACTGGGTAAAATCATGTTATAAATGCGACGTGGGCCAAAATTTTGTAAAGATATAGTAACAACGCATTTTTTAACATGTAAATGCTGTTGATAAAATTGCCTAAGATTATATTAAAATCGCTATAGCGCCGCAGCCAAAATTTTTTGCAGTTTAATATTTTTTACGTTTTTTTTATCAAATATAAAAAAACGTAGTTTGCACCTGAAGACGATCAGAGAGTGTACTGATCGAAACGTCGTGTATAAATAAAATATAGACAATGAAAGTCCGAAACACAGAGTTAATTTTAAAAAAAACTGGGTTGGCATTTGGTGTTGATTCTAGACTTGTTGCTAAAATCATATCATAAACGTGTCGTAGGCGAAACTTTTGTAAGAATATACTAACAACTTAAACAAAAATTGTAGCAAACAATGTGTCATAGCGCCGTAGGCAAAATTTTTTGAAGTTTAAGAAGGAACTTCTTCACAAATTTTGATCCTTTTTAAGTTTTAATAATTAATATAAAAAAAAATCTGGTAATAATCCTAGATTTGTTGTTAAAATAATGTCATTAATGAGCCCCAGCCGAAAATTTTGTAAAATTATACAATTTTTTTACTTAATCAATCAATCAATGTGTTGTAGCGCTGGCGCCGCAGGCAAAATTTGCTGTAAAAACCAGATATAAACTAAAATTCTAACAATGAAACTTAAGATGCAAGTTTTAATTTTTTCGTGTTTTTTTGTAAATTATTTTAAAAAATTGGTGCTAGAAAGCACGCATAGTCCAGCATACAATCAATTATCTTATGTTAAAAGGCAATGAAAATATTTCGAAAACTGTAGCTTTGAAAGATTTGAACCTTAAAACAAAATTTTTGGGTAATATTTACGTAAACCCAAATCTGAAAACTGCATATCAATAGCTGCTTTACTTCTAAAGTTATGATTTTTTTAATATATTTTAACGTTTTTTCAAATAATTTGGAAACTAAGACTCTTACGAATTTGGACTTTAAAACAAAATTTATAGTCGATATTGATGGAAACTTAATTTGAAAACCGTATGTCGCTATTTGCTTTTGTTCCAAAGTTAAAATTTTTTACCAAATTTCGTTAAAATCGATTAAGGCGTTCTTGAGTTATCGTGTATACAGACAGACAACAGACCGACATACAACTTTTTTTTTCGTCGATTAAGGTGTTTTGGAACTTTAGTAACTCATTTTTGATCAAATTAAATAAAGTGAAAATTTCACGATTTTTAGTCTCCCATACCATATATACACCGTTTTGGGGGGGGCATTACCCCCTTGTCCCCCCCCCCTATCTACGCCCTTGTCTCGATCACAACTACGTTTACATTTGAACGCCTAAACCTTTTGCATTCGTTCGAGTAAAAAAGTTCGATCGCGCAAGTACTGTCAGGACATAACCACCTTTTGGGGTTTCGAGGGCGCAACAACAAAAGCAAAAAAACGTAATTACAGAAAAAGTAAATCGATCATTGCGGTACTAGATAAAAAATCGAATATATTTTCAACTTGATGAAACGGCATATATAAACGTATTTTTAAACCTTTTCATCATATTTGCAACGTTTGGTGTTGCTTTGGTGGAATGAGGTCAAAATTTCCACCGGAAGGTAAAAAAAATGCAACTATGGTCTAATTAGTTCTCATAGGGCCGGTTTCTCAATAGCGGGTTATCAGAGAGTTAAATTAACTTGCGCTATAAATCCTAGTTTTTTGCTGTTTACCCTGAGGTAAGGTAACTTACCCTCACCTTGAAGTCCTGGTTACCCTGGAGTTAATTTTTTGCCGCTTTGTAAAGATTTTTACAAGGTTATGTTGCTCCAGTTAACGCTAACTCGCTATTGAGAAAGCGGCTCTTAAATAAATAACCGGTGGTAGCTAACTTTGTTCCAATTTTGGCGCACCGGTGTGTAAAAAATATTTATTTTACATCAGCGGCTAAAACAGCAATTGTTTTTGTAATTTGGGACAGTTGCTAAAATTGTGTTTCAAGTAAGGACAACTAAAAAATATAATAATATCGGGTTTCCGTCGCACCCAATATGGTATGGGGGACTATTAAAATCGTGAAATTTTGACTTTTCTTAATTTTATCAAAAATGAGTTACTAAGGTTCCAAAACACTTTAATCGACGAAAAAGAAAAATTGTCTGTCGGTCTGTTGTCTGTCTGTATACACAATAACTTAAAAACACCGTAATCGATTTTAACGAAATTTGGTACAAAAATCCTCTCTATCGGCTGACCAAGAACTGATTAACTTTTGAGTAGGGTGGTGGGGGGTTGAAGGGTGGAAAAGCGGAATAAAATTGTAACTTTGGAACAAAAACAAGTAGCGATATGCGGTTTTCAGATTGAAGTTTCCATGAATATGGATTACAAATTTTGTTATAAAGTCCAAATTCGTGGGAGATTTATTTTCCGAGCTATATGAAAAAACGTTATAATATATAAAAAATCATAATAGTGTGTGACTATGTGGGATTGATAGCTCTTTAGTGACACAATTAAGTGTTACCTGGTATTTTGTTCGAATTCGTGTAGAAGAGGTTAATATGACGTCATCTTTCAAGATGGCGGCCAAAAATCATAAAAAATAGAATTTTCACAACCGGGGAATGATTATACTCGACTCCATATAACTCGAGGGCGAGAATTCTAAAAAATTCCCTTTCAAGGTTATTAAATGACCTTGAGAGTTACAAAAAATAAGATTTTTGCCATTTTCTCAAAAAATCGACATTTTGTCAGACCAACTTCAAATGTATCTCAAGCTATTAGGCATGTATGCCAAATTCGATCTTTAGAGTTTGATGCAATTTGAAAATACTCCAGTAAAAATAAGATATTGCAAAAATAACATACTAAAGGGCGCTATTCATCAACTATTAAGGCGAAGAGGATCAAATTTGGTAAAACAATGAGAAGGTCAAGACCAATAATATTGTTAAAAAAAATTGTTTCAGCTATGACGCGTTTCCATATGGCGGCTGATATATCAAAATGGTGACCTATAACTATATTTTATTTTATCCTATTTCGTAAAAAAGCAAAAATTACATGATAGCCATCAATTCTTGTTGATTTATTGCCGCTTACTATGAATAAAAAAGGTTAGTTGATGCATAACCTTGATTGACCTTGAAAATACCGTGTGCACATGAAAAACCAGCTTTTTGTAGTGTCAATCTCAATTTACCACAACTCAAAAACTTTAAGTTTTCGAGATGAAATTAATATGGTAGCCTTAGACAAACACTTCATTTTAAATCTCCCTACCATTTTTTTTGACTGGCGTCCCAGATTTTTATGCTATACCCCGGTAAAAGTGACCTACATTTTTTTTCGGAACTGTGCATTTTATGTTCTACTCACTTGTCTAGCCAACAAAGTCATTTAAATTACTTATAAGAGAGTAAGCAGAAGTTAGATATATATATTGCCATTTTATGAACCAGGTGTTTTAGATGCCATTTTCCAAAATGGCGGTCGAGAAATAATAAAAAATACAATTTTTGCAACCGGTGCATGATTATTGGGAAATCAATTTAACCGTGGCGACCTGATTTTTTTGCAAAACTTTACGTCATTGCATTTGTTTTCCATGGCAACGCGGAGAGTTTATTTATTTTTGTCCACAGTGGGACACCAGAGCTTTTTTTGCACCGGGTCAAAAATTTGGGGATAGTTTACTTATTTTGATTTCGCATTCCGCGCCGCTAAAGCACATAAGTTTTTTTTACTTTCGCTTCCGTGTAACTCATGATGCGTTGCTGTAGCCCGAACTTGCCTTATCATTACCGCCGCTGTACGGTACCACCGCGCAAATAAACCTTTAGGTCCATGTGACTGAGTGTTTATTTTTCAGACAAAAACAATAAGTTTTTCTATTTGTGGCTTGGTTTTTGCTAATGTAGTACATTATTTGCCTCTTGGTGTGCTTAAAGACTCCGAAAATATGCAATGGATCAAGAAAAAATAAAAGAAAGCAAATTCTTAAGGTAAGACCTCGGGTTGACTATACATTTTTTGAATAAGTATTGTTGTCTTTTTAAGGGTTTTTCCCTTGGTTTTTCCTTGAAAGGTAATTATGCACTATACGGTTTTCTGGCATTTTTTATTTTTTATGAAAAATTCTTTATGGCGGCACCTACTAGGGTCCCTAGGGCCCCAAATCCGGCTGCGCCCGATTTTTTTTTTTAAAGAAAAAAGGGTGCCTGGAGGGGGGTTGTAATGTGTTTTTTTCATTGTTTTGGATTGGGTTGGATTAGTTTGGGTTGGACTGTGTTGGATTGGGTTGTTTTGGTGAAAAAAAAATTAAAAAAAAAACAAAAAAAAAACCCAACGGGCGCAGGCGGATTTGGGGTCCTAGGGACCCTAGTAGGTGCCTCCATAAAGAATTTTTCATAAAAAATCAAAAATGGCAGAAAATTGTATACTGCATAATTACCCCTTGAAATAACTACAAGTGACTAGGCAATGTTGTTAGTTTAAGGAAATTTCTTCCTTTTAGATTCTTTTAAGGTGTATTCAGAGTTCCATAACTATAGCATGCATATGCTGCTGTCCTCAGTTACTACGTTTATATGCACCTAAAAGCGCTTTTATATAAGGATGGTTTTAAATAAAATCGCTTTCTTCAAGGGTTATGTCCTTCATTAAATGTCAGTTTCAAGAAAAAACAAATAAAACAACATAATTAATTAATTAATTAACAACAGATTTTTTGAAAGACTACGGTTTAGTATTTTCTTTAGGTTAGAAGAAATGCACTAAAGTGTTTATAATGACCCTAAAATAGGCCAACACTGTTCTTAACTAAAACAACCAGTTAACTCATTTTCATTTTAGTATCCTTTGGCCTATGATCAATGCCTTATTGACACCAAACTGACAGAAAATCTATGTTTTACTTGACAATTTGGTTATAAAAATGGCAGCCACAGTAGGCTAAAGGGCACTGAGGCAGTAGGATTTAACTGACCTTTTAGTTGAGAAAGGTGTTGAATGGTCTTTTGAGTGATAAACCGCTTCCAAATAAAATCGATTTAGTGCTTAAAAATCGGTTTTAGTGGTGTACGACAACATTTTCAAACCAGCCTTATATAAAAGCGCTTTAAGAGGCCTATATAAACAAAGTAAGTGTTCCGTAAGCCACAAGCGGTATGCAGTAAACGCAGCATGCATTTGTTATTGTTTATTTTCGTTGCATCTTACCTCATACCACTTGCCTTACAGAACTCTAAATACGCCGTTATTCCTCTGGAAAACAAGTTATTTTATGTAGGTACCTATATATAATAAGTATGTTTTTTCCTTTTTGAAGGGTGAACTACTCAGTTGACTACCACTAACATATGTGGAATTAGGTAGCATACAAATTAATAGTCCCACAGCCCATAACTTAAATTGTTAAGACCTTGCCGGACTTTGCATAATATTTATTCTTTATGTCCACTCAGATGACATTTTAAACATATATATTCTTAAATTTGTAACTTTTTTAACAAGAAATGGACAAACATTTTGTCAAAAAAATATATTTTGTCATTAAGCCCCTCTTGATAGCATCGAAAAGTTAAATTTAGCTCCTCACAGCTGATTTTTTAAGGTTGCTTTATAAGTATTTAAAACACATGGTCACATTATCTAATTTAAACATTTCCGAGAAATTGTGTTGAAAGGACCTTAACTTAAGGGCTCAGTTAAGGGTTAAGTTTGGAGGGGTCTCTAAAAATACCCCTTAGAACATCTTGAAGAACACATACAAAGTCTCAACGGTGAGTCATAAATTTTCATAGGCCTGGGCTCACGGACTATAATGAAAATACATTTCGCTCACTTTGGCTCATTTACTTATTTCTAAGTTTTCTCTAGAGTAAAGCTAGAGAAAGTCCAGTTTTTAATACCTACCTCTATGCACTTTTTAAGAGTTGAAAATAAAATTAGGACTTGAATATTTTTGTAAATTTAAGGTGTCCAAGATTCCCCTCATGTTTGTTCAAGAATAAGCATACTAGCCTGAGGAAACTGTCTAGGAGGGAGGGTTCCTGAAAATACTAATAAGAAGGCTGCTCCACCTGGCAAAAAAAAACCTATGTGAACAGTAGAAAAGAATATGCAATGAGGAATACAATAAGCCTTGCAATAAGCAAACTAGCTGCAGTGTCAGGGATTTCCTAAATCATGCCTTATTGTAGGAAAGAAATCTATCAAGATGGAATGACACTGCTTTTCTTGTCTTCAAGGTATATATATAAAATTCGGAATTAAAATTCTTATTGTAACAATTTTAATCAGTCAGAGTATGTATGGAACTGAAAAACCGAGAAAAGTTGAGAAATTTATTCTTTGAAAAGGTCAGGAAATTTGACAAAAAAATATGCAAAAACAAGGAAAATCTGGAAGCCCATCTGGAAAAAATTGATTTAAAAACAAATTAGAATCATGAAATTTGTCAAAATAAAATTTTGCAGCTGTTTTCTTTTATACAAAATTCTTGAAAAAATTATGATAAGTTTTTTACAAATGGTTAGGAAAAACTGGGAGACATCAGAGAATCCAATTAAAGGTTTTCTGTACAAACTCTGTTATTGACCTTATGTACTGATGCCTTTCTCATTTAAATCCCTTACCCAAAATTATTACTTCTTGTGCAAACTCAAAAATAAATAATTCAAATAAAATCCAAAAACTTAATATTTAATATGCTTGCACACACAGAAATACTACCTATTTATTTTTGTTGGCATATAGGTAGGTACCAAATGTAAGAGATACCCACAGGTCCAAAAATCTCTATAATTTCCTAATAAAAGATCCTTGAACTAAACTAATTACCAATGCCCAATGTAGTAAAAAATGCATAAGATAAGGTTGCGGCAAAGATAGGGTTGCAAAAATACTTTCTCTTTTTTGGAGTTCTGTTTTATTTGTAAGTGAACATTTATTAAAGCACTCCTTACTAGTACTAAAAAAAGCGTTGTAGCTAAATTAGACAAATGTTTACCTCTAATTTTTTTTATTTTCAGATTTTGGAATTTAGGCAAGAAAACTACCAGAATGAACAATACAATTTTTATACATATTAGTTATTCACAAAACAATAACAACTATATGGGTAGAATACTATAGCATTTTTGTGTTGTAGAAATATTTTTAGCAATTTTAATTAACTATATATAATAAAATTTTAAAAAATATGCTGAAAAATTACATTTTTACATATACACCTCATTCCAAATTCTCCGGACCCATTTCAATATGGCGGCTGATAATTAAACACAGAAGCTAAATGAAACTGTTATTGTCAGTGTCAAAAAACTGGTCTGCAGCAATTTGGAATGGAGTGTAATAAATATTTCAATGTAAAACATAATTAAATGTATTTGGTGGGCATTTCTGTTTTATGTCTCAGGACTGCGTGCCTACCGATGGTCACAAAACAGTGGAGGATTTGTGTCCACCGGTGGGCATCTGGTCCTTGGAAGTAAAACTAAATGCACACATGGCTCAATTTGTTGAGGTGATTATGGCCACAACATTATAAACACCTATAGATATGCAATTAAATAAATTAATTTAAAAACTTATCTCAAAAATACTTATTAATAATCATTTAAATTAAATGTAACTTAAAAAAGAAAAGAATAACATGTTATTTTTTCCTTCTTTGGAACCGCCAATTAGTAGCTGTAGTTTCAAATATCAGGCTTCATGTGGTTAGGTTCTGAAATTAAAAAAAAAAAACAAAAGTATAAGTGTATGAACTGAAAATATATTTTCTTTAGAGAAAACAACAAAATTGAAGAAAGAGCTTGATAACAGATATTTTTTTACTGATTTTGGGAAACTTGAATCCAGATATTCAAGGTGGTGACAATTTTTTAAAAATAACTAATAAAAAAATAAAACAAAATATAGGCATCTGATACATCAATTTAGGGGTTTTTGGGTTCCCATAATCCATTTATGTGATTTAAAAATTCTTAGAAGTATCTAAGGGTTCTAGTAGCAGTTTTAAAAGTAAACATTTTGCATGCATGGTTGACTATTCAGTTTTTTTAGTTGATTTTAATTGGTACAGGTGTACATTTTATGAATCCGATTAATGCCACTCTGATACCCTTGTAAAACTCAAAATATTTAAGATGGGACACAAACATTTTAGTTTTGGGATCCACTGATATCATTCTTTGCATAAAAAAAAATTCTGGAGATAATAGAAGGATCTTAGGACAACATTTTGGGACCCAGCCCAAACTTATATTACCTCTTAACATATACACAACTTTAGAAGACTTAAAAATATCCAAATCGATATATTTCCCTAAAACTACCTCTAAATCCTCGTCTGAATCCCTATTGTAATAACTGGAACACCAAAATTAATTTTGGAAGACCCAAAAAACCCCTAAATCAATATATCACATATCTTTTAAACCAATAATTTTTTTTATGTTGCCCATTCAGGCTCCTTACATTACCCCTAAAAACTGTTTAAACCCCAAAATGAATTTGGTTAACCCCAGAATTTCCAAAGTGATGTCTTTCTATCAATAGTATGTTGTTTTTACCACTTTACCCCTAAAACTCACCCTTAGGCCCCTTAAATTACCCCTAAAAATTTTTTTTTACACCAAAAATGAATTCAGTTGATCCAAAAATTTCTTAATTGAGGTCACAAGTTTTTTTGTCATTTACGATTCTTTTTGCCCCTAGGAACCTTAATTATATTATTCCCAAAAAATGTTTATTCTAAAAAATGGAATCAGTGTTTCCAAAAACCCTGAGGTTAATGTATTATACGTGTGTACCTGATCTAGTTTCTCATCAAAATTTTGTGCTTTTAAGTCGCCATCTGGAATATTTGGGGTGTCAAAAAAAGTATATATTCCAACAAAAATGGATTTATATATAGTCCATTTTTGATGTGTTTATTAAAAAAAATGTTTACTGTTAAATCTGTTCTTAGAACCCTTATGGTGCCTATATTATTTTTTATTTTTTGGAGTTCTCCCAAAGGAGCCAGAGTTTCATCACTTGGATTTGTTAGCTTAGCTACCAAAATCCGTCAGAAAACCTTTATTATCAAGCGCTTCCTTCAAACATGGAATTGGCATCTTGACTTATGCTTGAAATAATTTAAATTCATGTTCAAAGAAAACATAACAGAGGTGTTTTTGAGTATTTGGTGAACACTTGAAAAACATTATACAATTTTAGTAGTCTAGAAATTACTTTTTAATATATTTTTTTTCCATAAACAGGCTTTTTGGGGGTGACTTGAGGGATATGAGTTTTTCCAGGAGAAATTATATAAAAAAGTGGCTCGAATGACATCTTATTTAGAAGATCGTTTAAATTGCTTTACAAACATGCAAGATATTAAGTTTAAATTTGTCAAGGAGCGACAAATAAACAATTTCTTGCACAAAAGTCAGGAAAAAACGTTGGTTTTAAAGTTACATTTTTCATAATAAAAAAGGGAATAAACATTTCATGATTTTTTTCTGATTGTTTTCTCAAACATACCATCCAAATAACCCTACTTTTATTCTTTAAATTTTGGTGGTCAAACTGATCCGCTGAAAAGGTTCAAACCTTTTCTTCATTCCATACCAAATTTAAAAGCAAATATCTTAAACACCAGTCATCCTAGCTTTTTAAAATTTTGACATAATTAATAGTAAAGACGTTTAAAAGACCTTTCCCTTTTTAAATTCCAGAGATAAAAATTACCCTATGAAATTTCCAACAGAGCCAAAAAGTATCTGTGAGTGTCCCCCTTCAAAATTGTTCTCCGTTTTGTTCTTTGTGTATAGTTTTTCTGTTTTTCCTAATGGAATTGAAATAGATGAGGGGAGGCTCAAAACATGTCCAGAAATAGGTCCAGAAAATTTGCAATAAACAATAAGAGTTCAATTAATTTTTGATATCGGATCTAGACTATAATAAATTTTGTATATTTAAGGAAGTTTTACCAAATATAATTGAAATCAGAAGCAAAAACTTACTTTGAGTTTATAGATTATTATTCTTTGTTTGGTGCTGACTCTATAGAACCATCTTGTTTTGCCATACATTTTAGTTGGCAAAATATCCACTGCTCTGTATGTTTGGGTACAAATTGTAGACTTTTTAATTTATAGATTATTATTCTTCTCTGGGTGGTGGCACTTTAGAATCTTCTTCTTTTTCATTTTAGGTAGTTGCCTAAATATCCACTGCTCCATATGTTTTGTTATTATATACAGCTCCTAAAAGAATAATAAAAATAACAAGAAATATTCCATCTCTAAATTTTGTTTCTATATTTTGCACTTTAGGCGAGGACAACCAATATTTCTTAAAAATTTTCTTTTGAGTGGCACGTGTTTATAAACTGTTTAAAAGATTTTTTGCATAATAATTTTTTTGTTACAGAAGCAGAGGTTTGGTTTTGTTATCTAAGTTATAAGTTAGAGACAAAAGTATCAAGCCGAAGTAAATCAAGTTTTGTAATCTGCTGTTTTATTTTCCTGTGTTATATGAGTTTCAAAATCTAACCAGTTATGACATACACACATAGTATTTGATTCTGTGTATTTAATTTATTTGAAAGATGAATGAGCAACTATTTATATTTTAAAGAATTTTTCCTGATTAATGTTCTCCAATTTTCAGGTCACTAACCTATTTTATTCAAAAAACAAGAGAGACTAAGGACCGGTTTCTCAAAAGCGAGTTTGTGTTAACTCAAGCAAAATATCCTAGTAAAAATCTTTAAAAATCAGGTTAAAATTAACTCCAGGATAACCAGAGCTTCAAGGTGAGGGTAAGTTACTTTACCTCAGGGTTAACCTAAAAAAAATATTGGCTTAAAAACAGCAAGGAAACTGGGATTTATAGCTCGCGAGTTACTTTAAGTTTCTGATAATCCGCTATTGAGAAACTGGCCCTAAGAATAACTTTTTATCAGTAAAATTTTCCACAGTATTATTTCATTCTGCTCACTTAATTTATTAAGGCTAAACGGTATTAGTGTAGTAAACAGTTTTCTTTAGATACCTATTTAGCACTTACCTGAGCCCCTAGGAAGTTCAAATTTACCAGTGATGAAACTTTTTTCATTTTTTTTTAACTAAAGCGGGAACTAAACCACCCAAATCCTGAACTCAAACCAACCCAGCACTTTTTAGCAATTCCAGCGCTCATAAATTTTAACTCTTTAAGGACCCTAGTCAGTGCCTACATACAAGATTTTTTTTCATAAAAAAAACCAAGTAAAATACTAAAATTAAAAAAAAACCATTTACTGCAGTACTTGCTAAAAAACGCTATCCAACTACATATTAAAGTAACTGGGTGTAGTGTTTAAGGTTGCATTTACAAGTGCATTTATAATTTAATTTGAAACACTCTTGCTAGCTGTTACCACTGATTTAAGGAGAAGAGGTCAACTTAAAAAGCATGCAGATTTAAAAATCGGCTGCTGACGCTAAACGAAATAATCATATTCTATTTTAAACAGGAGCATCAACGACTAGCAAGAGTCTCTTCAACCTCTAAATGGAGCTTTACTGACCTGTTTTGTTAATACTCAAGTATCGGTGTGTTTTTGAAACTGCTGTTGTGATCTAAAATATATCCTTAGGCTTCTAAGATTTCACTAGTAAACTTGGTAATTATGCAGTATACGGTTTTCTGCCATTTTTGATTATTTTTGAAAAATTCTTTATGGGGGCACCTTCTAGGGTCCCTAGGACCCCAAATTCGTCTGCGCCGTTTGGTTTTTTTTTATTTTTTTTGTTTTTTTTTTATTTTTTTTCACTAAAACAAACCAAACGAACACAGTCCAACCCAACCTAATCCAAACCAACCCAAAAAATTAAAAAAACACTTTACAACCCCCCCCCTGGGCACCCTTTTTTCTCGTTAAAAAAAAAAAAAAAATCGGGCGCAGGCGGATTTGGGGTCCTAGGGACCCTAGAAGGTGCCCCCATAAAGAATTTTTCAAAAAAAATCAAAAATGGCAGAAAACCGTATACTGCATAATTACCGTAAACTTGCACATAACTTATTCCGCAATAATTTAAATTAAAAAAAAATTGAATCAAAATAAAAACAAAATTATGTGAAGTTATGGGAATGTTTCTAGGCGAATTCCTAGGAATTCCAGCGATCCAGTAAAGTTCTCTTGGTTCTTTGATAAACTCGGGGTAATGCTTGCGCAGCGCTAGGCCATTTTCGGCGGGCGACCGCACACGCGGAGTGGTTTCATATTCGTTTTTGAAAAAATATTTTTGAAAGATAAACATAACCTCGAATGGTTTTCTGTCAGAAAACGTAAAAATACCCTTCTGCCTACTGTGGGCCTTGTTGACAAAACACCTGCAGTTGCCATGGTATCGGGGGCTTTAGGTTAGAGGGCGCTTTGCTTATTTTGATTTCCCAATACTCGATTTCATACAACTCGAAGACGAGAATTCCAAAAAAATTACTTTCGAGATCGTCCGACCTCAAACGACCTTAAAAATCGCAAAAAAAACACAATTTTTGCCATTTTCTCTTTAAAAAAATCTCCATAATTTAACGTTTTGTTACACCAAAATCTAGGCCGCTTGATCAAAAAAAATGGTAGGAAGGTTTAAAATGAAGTATTTGTGTATGTCTAAGATGTTAACTTCACCTGCGGCACTTAAAGTTTTTGCGTAGTGGTAAATTGGAAAAAAATACTACCCAATTATTCGACTTGACTTTCTTATCATTCTCACCACATTTGGTTCTCTTCGCTTTAATAGTTGATGAATAGCGCCCTTTAGTATGTTATTTTTGCAATATCTTATTTTTACTGGAGTATTTTCAAATTGCATTAAACTCTAAAGATCGAATTTGGCATACATGCCTAATAGCTTGAGATACATTTGAAGTTGTTCTGACAAAATGTCGATTTTTTGAGAAAATGGCAAAAATCTTATTTTTTGTAACTCTCAAGGTCATTTAATAACCTTGAAAGTGAATTTTTTTGAATTCTTGCCCTCGAGTTATATGGAGTCGAGTATAATCATTCCCCGGTTGTGAAAATTCTATTTTTTATGATTTTTGGCCGTCATCTTGGAATGACGTTTTATCAACCCCTTTTACACGGATGCGAACAAAACACCCGGTAACATTTGATTATATGACTAAAGAGCTATCAATCTCACATAGTCATAAAACTCCTTCATTCAAAATCCCACGGACTTACACTTACCCCTTCACTATAACTTTAGAAGTAAAGCAGCCATTGACATACGGTTTTCAGATTTTGGTTTACGTAAATATTATCAAAAAATGGATAGTTCAAAGCTACAGTTTTCGAGATATTTTCAGTTCCTTTCAACATAAAATAATTGATTGTTTGGTGGACTATCCGTGCTCTCTAGCAGCAATTTTTTTAGTTTCGTGTACAAATCATTATAAAAGTCACAATTTTTAACAACACTATAATTTTTGATTTTTGGTATTGCATGTATGTAAAAAATAATAGTTTAATTGTAAAGTTTGATGCTTGGCTTTTTTAGTCAAATTTTGCAAGTATTTCTTTTATTAATTCATCGATTTCGATAAGAATTAATTAAAAAATCGATACAATAACCGTTTGAAACCCGCACGCGTGGGCTGCGGGACTCAATTTTATAATTACTTCGAGTTCAACCTTTTTAATTGTAGCTCAATAGATGCATATGCCTCTTCCATTCATCCAAACAAATTCTTAAGCATTTATTAGAGGTCCGCGGTGGTCAATAATAACTTGGTTTAATGTGAAATATGCTATGATAATGTGAGAAAGGTCAAGAAGGTCGGCGTGAAGTCAAAAGCGAAGAGTGTGCCATAGAGGTTCATAGCCGTCTAGAATGCATACTTAGCCATTTAATTGTTAAAAGCCAATATGGATGTCAAATGCGTTCATGTTCACATACATTATCAGAAGAACACCTAATGATAATCGTAAGATTAAATGAGGGTGGATTTACGGATTTAACAGCCACATGCAAATTAGGCTGAGGCTACGTCGTCCTTCAGTAGGCGCTGAACTGGCACATTGTGATGTTATGCGGGACATGTGGCTTACGTCTAAAGGTCTTTGTACAAGATGTATGTTTAGTTTTGAATTAGGTAAATTGTGTTTTTGCTGTCTTATGTCATGAATTTATCAAAAGAATAAAAAATTGGAAAATTACGGTGTTTTGGAACAGTTACTTTAAAATTACTTTAGCAACCATTTTTCGGGTGACTAAAGTTTTTGTAAGGGGAAAAACATTAGGACTAAACAATAGGAGTTGAGTTAGAAAGAAAGAAAACAATATTTGAAACAATGACACAAAAGCTGCAAATTCGAAAAATAATAAATATGCGTAGAAACTGTGCCACGCAACTAATTGTTTAAACTCTTACGCAAGAAAACTCTTTGATCTTGATCTAGAAACCGCACTTAAACAATAATCAACCTAAAGTAGGACTATATATTTTTTAATAAATGCAGTAAGCACGCGACCACTGTTTTATTTTTTTATTAACCAGTTCAATGTCAGGCCACAGCTTACTTTAATTTTTCTTTTAATGTGGGAAAATGCGAGAAAAAAAAAATGTTAAAAGAAGGGTATTAGTTTTAAGAATAACCATTCCATACAAACGACGACAAAAGACGGAGTAATGAAGATATTTATATATTTCCCCTCTTTTATTATAGAAGCCGAGAAACTTTCTTCTGCTGTTGCGCCAAGCCAAGAGTATAATTGCACAGGATGAGTCTTTGCATGGAGGATGACAATAAGTCCAATTTTTGCGAAAGCGTAGAAGGGCCACAAAGTAATTTTTATTTTAATTCCTACTTTGAACTTGGAATTCCGACTTAAAACTTGGAATTCCGACTTTAAACTCAGAATTCCGACTTATAACTCGGAATTCTGGCTTAAAACTAGGAATACGGACTAAAAACTCGTAATTTCGACTTACAACTCGGAATTCCGACTTTAAACTCGAAATTCCGACTTAGAACTCGGAATTCCGACTTAAAACTCGGAATTCCGATTTAAAACTGGGAATTCCGACTTAGAACTCGGAATTCCAACTTACAACTCAGAATTCCGACTTTAAACTCGGAATTCCGACTCAGAACTCGGAATTCCGACTTTAAACTCGGAATTCCGAGTTATAACTCGGAATTTGACTTTAAACACCCCAAAAAAAATAAAATAATAAAAAAAGATTATTTTTTTATAACCCAAAAATTCAGCAAAAATTAATTACTTCTTTTGATATTAAATAATCCTTAAAAAACTGAACATTTTTTATATTTAACTTTTTTTTCTAACTCCTATATAGTTTCGGCTGGAAAAAATTGAGGGGGGACCAAAATAGCGTTTTTTTATTCTTAAACTCTTACACTTACAACAAAAACGATGAAAGTCTTTTCTATGGAGAAAAAAAATACATTTATTAGTATTTTTTTTTCTTTTACTATTTATCTACCCGAGATAATTTTTTTGTTATAATCCGTTATATAATATAATATATTATTTTTTCAATATATATTTTTTTAGTATTGTAAATGTTCAAAAATATTTTTTTCTTTATAAAGTTTAAAAGGGGGGTTTTAATTTTTTGTATGTTTTTTTTTTTAAACTGGCGACCAAAATATTTAATAAAATCCGAGTATTATGAAACTTTCGATTTGGTTTCTCGTAAGCTATCTGCAAATTTCGTTTTTCTGGGGGAAAAAATAATCTCTGTTAAAAGTTATGCAAAAGATTAAAAATTTAAAAACATCCAGAAGAATAGGTTATGAAGATATTATAAAAATTATTATTATTCAAAAGTCTAACTTTCATAATACTGACCTTTCATTTTTTCGCAATATCCTATATTTCACGGGTTATGAAAAAATAATTATCTCGGGTAAATAAAGAGTAAGAGAAAAAAAATACTATTAATTGTATTTTTTTCCCCATTGAAAAGACTTTCATCGTTTTTGTTGTAAGTATAACCGTTTAAGAACAAAAAAAACAGGTTTGGACCCACCTCAATTTTTTTGGGGTATTTAAAGTCAAATTCCGAGTTATAACTCTGAGTTTAAAATCGGAATTCAGAGATTAAAGTCGGAATTCTGCGTTTAAAATCGTGATTCCGAGTTTAAAGTCGGAATTCCGAGTTTAAAGTCGGAATTCTGAGGTGTAAGTCGAAATTCCGAGTTTAAAGTCGTAATTCTGAGTTTAAAGTCGGAATCCCGAGTTGTAAGTCGGAATTCCAAGTTCAAAGTCGGAACTAAAATAAAAATTTCTTTGTGGCCCTTCTAACTAGCAGCGTTGTAGGCTAGTTTATATTCGGCAAGAAACAGATCGACGCAATGGATCTAAATGATAATTTACCAAAACCAAAAAGTTTCAAATCGGTAAGCTATATAAGAGTCAACAATTAATTAATTTGGTGCATCACCCTACGTGGATATATGTCCCATCATCAATACTTTTCTTAGGTATATTTATCGTTGTTCTTAAACCGTCTTAAATGTGGGAAACCATAAGCCTTAAAACAAAAGGACTGACAAGAAAAAAACAAACAAAGTCCACCCAAATGAAATCGAAAACAATTGCTGTGGTAGAAAGAGAAAACAAAACAATATAAGTACGTTTACAAGCAGCGCCTACTTAAAAGTTGACTTGCCACACTAATCGTCGGTTAATTTTATGTAATTTTTTTCCGATTTTTGTACGATTTGAAAGCTAAGTTTACATGAGAAGCATTCAAACGATTTTAAATAAACAGAAAACCAAATTAAATATATCAAATTGTCATAGTTTTGATATAAAACATGGATATTTAGAGTTAAAGGCTATGAGTAATTTATGAATTTAACAATTTTTGTTTTCAAATCGTAAAAATTTTCGAATTTCAACATTATGGGTTATTTCTTGATAATATTTTAAATTTAGTGTAAACTTTTTCTGTGGGTAAAACATTTAATTTTGAACTGTTTCTAACATTTTTATTTTTTAACAAGATATTGTTTTACGTGTCAGTGATTTTGTGTTCGTTTTTCTAACCTTGGAACCAATTTTTATACTACTACTTGCACACGCCAAAGCATTAAAGTTTGAATATTTTAGACTTATGATTTTAGAAAAAATGTCAAATAATCTCTGAATTGTGCTACTTAGGACCGGTTTATCAATCCTTCAACTATCTCGCTCTGGCACTTGGTATATGTCATCCATCTTTCTCTTTAATTCGAGAGTTAAACACCTCTATTGATACACTGGCCCTTAAAACAACGAGATTTTTTTATCATTATGCAGCAAAGTGTACCTGTAAGTTGTGACGGTAAAGGTTTTATTCTGTAACTAGATAGTATTCTGTTCTTGTAGTAAAGTAGGTACATACTTTATAGTAGCATTAGTGACAGGAACGTATTATAATCTCAAGAATGTTTTTATTTCACAGAAAATATATTTAGGTGTAGAAGAAAAATCTTGTTAAGCATTTTTTCAGAGTAATTATGCTTTGATTGATTTACCTTTGGCCAACGTCATCCTCAAAGAGATTAACCTATTTTAAGCCTAGTTTGACTCCTAAAACTACAAAGATAGGATGTGATGGTGCACAAATTTTTTTCTAAAAATTTAAGATTCTAATTCACAAATTATTTGCCTATTTTGCATTGGAAATGAACGTTTATAATTGACTGTTTTTATTAATATTAAATTAAATAAACAATATATTTTCCAAAACTACAATAATTCAAACTATAAAATATAAATAGAAAATAAACAAATAGTACTTACAAAATAAAGTGCCACATTTAATCCCACGGCGAAAGGTTTGTAGCCCGACCGTAGGTAGGGCTAGAATTCGCTAGGGGATTAAACGACACTTTAGGTTTATATACTATTTTATGCACTTTAGGAAAAGATCTTTGTTAAAATTACGTTATTTCTACGCCAAATGGTTCGTCAACGACAAGAAAGTGTGCTAACAATGAAATCTTGGCCAAGAGCAAGTGCTGTTTGGCTTGACTTGCCATAAATTTAATTATAATATTCCAGGGCTAAGTTTTTTTTTAATCCCTGAGGGATTAAATTTACTTGTAATCCCTAAACTGCGGGATTAAATTTATTTTTAATCCCTTAAAGAATATATTTTTTTTGAATCCCTTAGGGATTAAAAGTGTCAATTTACTTCCTAAAAGAGGGAATAAAAGTACCTATTTAAGCCCTGAAGTGCATAAAAATATTTTAAACCCAAAGCACACGACGCTTCATGCACTGAATTTGTTTAAAAATATATAGGGTAAAAACATATACATACCTATAGAAAGCATTTGTGTGATTTTCCACAAGATTTCATGAAAACTACCGTTTTGAATTAACCCTTTAAAGATTTAAAATAAATTCGGTGTTACAGCCCTGCAGGCGCAAATTTTTGCAAGACTATTTATGTATCGGAAAAGTTACTTTTCAGCACTAGTGTGGAAAAGTTACTTTTCTGCACGATTTTACTTTTCCGCACGATTTTGTTTTGCACGAAAAAATAATGGAACAAGATTTTTTTCTGAATGAAAAACAGTACCTATAGCTAGTAATTTGATTTGAAGTAAAAATCTAGTATATCTTGGATTAAAATATTGTGCTTTAAAAACTCGTGCGGAAAAGTAAAAAAAAATCGTGCGGAAAAGTAAAATCGTGCGGAAAAGTAAAATCGTGCGGCAAAGTACAAGTTTTCCCCACGCGCATAGGAAAAAATATTAATGGTGTGATAGCACCACAGTCAAGTCTTTAATGTTGTCGTTTTTTTTCTGTCATTTGTAACAAAAATAATTTAGGGGTATTTCCACTCTTCCATAAACTTGCACTTCTATCTCTTAAATCTAACTCAGACTACAAAGTGCAATTAATAGAGAATAGAGCTTCTAAGTAAGCCTTATTATTAATTAGCCGTGTGAGCGTCATCTCATTGTTTTAACTTTAAATTAGCCGGGTTCGAATTTCTAGGGTTCATTCGGTCATAATATATCATATCATCTAACATAATCAATTTTGACAAATCACAATTAAATATGACTAACGTGACCCATTACGTGTTCAAAAAAGCCAAACAATAACAGGTTAACATTGGTTTTTTGTTGTACTTGTCCAACTGCACAAATGATCAATTAAACCAGACATAGGCCAGAGAAAACATCAAGTCAACAGATTGGCAAGACGCAATTTTTAATTTAAGTTTCTAGTTTGAGTTGATTAATGGTTTTGAAAGCTTGCTTGTTAAGAAAATTGACAAATAAATCTGGCGAGTTGCGTGTGAAAATCAGTTCCACTATAGATATTTATTTTGGTGCTTTTCAATAATGATCAAATTGGTATATTAAGAATATTATCACCAGTCGAAAAAATAGCATTGTACGTTCATGCATACAGACCGCTTCCAGCTACTGCGAACATAGGGGGAATCAAGTCCAATTTACTCTCCGTGCCGTACGACCGAGGTGGATTCGAAGCACGCCGCAGTGTTATCTTTTGGAAATTCATTTTATTTTTATTATTTTGTTTTATTTCTGCCTTGTTCGAGAAACAGATGGGTAAGTTCTTAATTGAAATAATACATTTTTAAAACTAAAAATGGATGTCTACGAAGTTGCCGAAAAAGTGCAGATGGTCAAATGGTCAAATCGTCAAAATAAAATTTGCATTTGTATTTTGACGTAAGAACACAGTATCCCCAAAAACTAAATGTTTGGGGGGGTATTGTAGGGGAACACGTAATTGGGCCATTTTTTATTAACGGCAATTGCAATTTGAATGGTCCTAGATACTTGGATCTACTGCAGCAGCACATTATTCCAACTGCTAGGCAGTTGTTAGGTGTAAGATTTGGTGAAACATGGTTTCAACAAGATGGTTGTTCCGCTCACAATGTTGGCCTTGTTAGGGAATACCTTGATAATGTATTTCCTAATCGGGTTATAAGTACACGGGGAACTATTTTATGGCCAGCTCGATCTCCCGATCTTGCTCCTAATGACTTGTATCTGTTTTTGAAGAAGCTTTTCAAATTATCACCCCTAACATGCTTGGAAACGTTAGAAGGCTCGGATATTGTCTAGCCGAGCAAGGAGGACTTTTCGAACATTTGCTTTAATTTTTTTTTGACTGGGAGAATCTTTTTGGTTTTTAGAATGTATTATTTTATTTTGAGAACTTGCTTTTATTTTGTTTCTCCTTATTATTTTCATTGTAACACGTCGTCACTGATAAATCTGAGCAGTTGACAATAAAACGCTCTTATTTATCAGTGACAAAAAATAAGAAAATTACGTTATAAAAATTTGCGTATTTATTGACCAAATTCCGGTTTCATTGACTACGCTCCATACAGCACCGTGGTTAGAGGCGTACTAAATACAAGGCGAACGGCGGCGAACGGCAGCGAATGGCGATCGGAAGCCTGAGTGTTGGTTGCTTCACTGATAGGCGTGCGGTGTCTCTGCATGTACGTACACTGGCAAATTAGACTTCTTCCGCCCTATGTTCGCAGTAGCTTGAAGCGGTCTGTATACTATGAGATACTATAATGGCCCAAGTGTCGCAAAATGTGTACCAATTAGTATGTTTTCATATCGAAAATCAAATATCTTATTCTTTCATGTATCACGCTCTTTCTCGGAACAGAGAACATGCTCTATGAAAGAAAAAGAAGAAAATCGTTTCAATACATATTGAGTAGGATGTGAAAACATACTAAATAATAACAACAAAGTGGATTTCGTGTCCGCAAATAAAAATTAAAGTAACACTCGTGGCATATCGGACAAAGCGTTTTTGTTTCTGACTTCATTACGACCAGGCCTCCAATATCTAACGGTAAATCCAGATACCTACACATCTGTTTCATCCTTATTAAGAATCATCAGAGAGTCATAGGATTGTACCTGGCAGTTGAAGCCATAGAGAAAGTAATAGCTACGCGAGAGTGATCGATACTGTGTTATACTTGGGGAATTTTGTTTGTCGGCGACACGAGCGCAGCCAGTGGCTACAGGAAGGAACTACTTGTACAGCTAGACGCATAATAAAATATATATATTCTTTTGGTTAATTTTTTATAGACACTTACTTATTTAATAATAAAAAGATATGAAAAAATTTAACAGGCGCGGTTTTTCCATATAACTATTTTGAGGAATACTATCAAATATTATAGATAACAACATTCTATTATGTTATTTTCTTTTATTAATTGGGAAAAAATCTCAGTATAAAAGTCTTACAGATTTTATAAACGTTTTAACCTATATCTCTTTTTTTTGTTGTATTTTAACCTATTATCTTCTAGCTTAACTCTGTATAAATCATCACAATATTTTCTTCAGGGATTTGGTTCGCAAAAATCTGAAATCCAATTTTCGGCACTCTTCAAATAGTCCCATGCACTCTAGCTTCAATGGTAGTGATCCAGCCTGATTTGAATGGCATTTTAGACTTTACAAAAAGTTGTTAATCCACTATATAGCTAATCTCATAAACTCGCGTGATTTCCGACCAAAACTGATTAAAATAAATCACTTTTTAAAATCTAAAAAAACCGCTTGCCAGGCTTGACAGACTGTGACAAGTGGTGGCAAAAACCGGCAGGTAGTAAATTAAAATTGTGTGAAATATATTTCGACATTGAAAAATTTTCTGTCTTTCCTACATGATCATATAGGAAGAGATGGACGGGGCCAATGTAGGTGTTTTACTTAGTACAAGCATTACTTTTACTCTGCGCCGCAATGCGCTATGCGCTACAGGAACGTAGTTCCTGCGCGGCCCTATCTTTCTGTTAGTCTCCGTAAGTTATTACGTTGTCTCTGGTTGAAGCTACATAGGCACCATGCACACCTCTCGAATTTAAAACAAAAAATTTGTAATCCGCGGAGACGTAGTACCTGTGTGCGCCACCTGTGAAATAAACTGAGAAACAAAAACATTAAATTGAAAAGTGCAGAAGACCGTAAATACAGATTTCTGTACCTTTCAGCAGATTATAAAGAAGAAACCTGTAAAAGTATAAGGTCACTGTAATATGACTCTTAAAAAGAGGTAACGCTCGCAGCAGCAGCGCCCCCAATTGGAGCTTCATACTACGTGACCCTAATTTTATGCAAGCAATCGCTCCGAAGGAGGCTTGTTGCGCAGAAAAAATATCCGCAAATAAAAATTAAAGTAACACTCGTGGCATATCGGACAAAGCGTTTTTGTTTCTCACTTCATTATGATTAACCCTCTAATGTCTAATGGAGAATCCAGACACCTACGGACCTGTTTCATCCTTATTAGGAATCATCAGGTACAATCCTATGACTCCCTGATGATTCCTAATAAGGATGAAACAGGTCTGTAGGTGTCTGGATTCTCCATTAGACATTGGAGCCTGGTCGTAATAACGTGAGAAACAAAACCGCTTTGTCCGATATGCCACGAGAGTTACCTAAATAATAACTTGGAAAAAAAAAGAAAATAATTTAAAAATCAAGGTTGGTCCTGGGCAAAGCTAAAAGCGACAAATCTACTGCGCATGCCTGACATAGTCTACTCTCGCCCAGAAGAGTTTTTGGCTCTGCATTTTTTCCAGGCTAGCTTGATTTGGAGAGTTATTATCGCTCGGGGAAAATAGAACGTATAGGGAGTGGATTTTCATAGCTAAAAAGGCATAGCGGTTGGAGAAACGTTACTTTTTCTATGCCTTGGCACAAGGGGTTGACAATGGCTTTTTAAAATGGCGTGATTTACGCTAATCAGTGATACACACAAACACAAATACATAAAGGAAGCGGTCGGATTATTTAATAAAAAACAAGCTGGAATCCTTGTGGACAATCAAGGCAAAATCATACCGGATACCAAAGAAAAACTAAAAGAATGGGGTAGCTACATAGAACATCTGTTTATCGATAACCGAACAGCCAGAAGAATTCTCAAACCAAGGCATAGATATAACACCAGAGGAAGTAAAACACGCAATATCTTCAGCTAAAAACAGAAAAGCGGTAGGGCAAAACGAAGTATACACTGAGTTTTTTAAGCTAATAAAAAACGAAGATTCGCTAAATACGCTGGACATACTTTTTAACTTGATTTATCGTAGCGGTAAAATCCGTGCTGACTGACTAAAATCAACCTTTTTTACGCTGCCTAAAAAACATTCAGCAAAGAAGTGTAGTGATTACGGCCTAATCAGCCTAATGAGCCATATGTTAAAAATATTTCCAAAGATTATCCACAAAATAATTTATGGGAAATGCGAATCCTTTATGGGCGACCCGCAGTTTGGATTTCGTGGTGGGTTCGGGACAAGAGAGGCCTTGTTTGGCATTCAAGTCTTAGTTAAGCGGTCTAGGGATGAGTCGGTGCCAGTATATGCCTGTTTCATAGATTATGAGAAAGCATTTGATCGAGTCCAACACGAAAAGCTCATAGAATCGATAAAGGAAGTTGGTCTAGATGACCGAGATCTAAAGATAATCGCTAATCTATACTGGAGTCAGACTGCTCAAATAAAGGTTGATGGCCAACTGTCCGAAGAGGTCCAAATAAGAAGAGAAGTACGGCAAGGTTGTATATTGTATCCGCTATTGTTTAATATCTATAGTAACAAAATAATAGAGAATGCACTTCATAACTGCGAAGAGGGTTTGACCATAAACGGCATAAAAATCAACAACATACGATATACCGACGACACTGTCATAATAGCAGACACGCTGGAAAGCCTACAAGAGTTGTTGAATCAAATTGCTGCCAAAAGTTCGCAATTCGGACTTAACTTAAATGTTGGAAAAACAAAATGGATGGTCATATCCAAGGAAAAGAACATCCGAGGCATGTTAGAAGTAAATGGGCAGCAAGTCGAAGGCGTGGATTCATACAAATACTTAGGTTGTCTCCTCAATGAGAACTGGGACAACATGCAAGAAGTTCGTGCAAGAATTAAACAGGCCAGATCATCTTTTATCAAAATGAAATCAGTGTTGTGTAGTCGCGATCTTAATACCACTCTCCGATCCGAATTTGTGTGCTTCGGTGTTATGTTTTTAGCATCTTATATTATGGCATGGAAGCATGGACACTGACTGAGGCTATGTGCAAAAAGTTGGAGGATTTGAGATGTGGTGTTATCGTAGAATATTAAGGATATCTTGGATGGACCGAGTAACTAATGTGGATGTTCTGCTTAGAATAAATAAAGAGCTTGAAGTTCTATTTACCATCAAAAAACGAAAACTTGAATATTTTGGCCATATTTTGAGAAATGACAAATATAAACTCCTAAAATTGGTAATAGAAGGCAAAATTGAAGGCAGAACAGGTCCGGGTCGTAGACTGATATCATGGCTTAACAATCTTAGACAATGGTATGGTGTTAGTACTACGACACTTTTCCCAAAAGCAATGCAAAGGGTGCAGATCGCGCTGATGATAGCCAACGTTCGAAGAGAGCATGGCACTTGAAGATGTGAGTTTAGAATTAAAAATAAAGGCACAAGGGCAGGAATTTAAGCTACAAATAAACCTTTAGCTAACCTAAAATTTCTCACTTTTTCTTTGGTGATATCCATTCCCTATATTATGTTCCATTTCCCCTGTTATCGCTACGGCTTTTTTTTCGAAAAGTGCAAAGACAGGGCCGTTATAGATCTCATACCCAGCAAACACGGTTCTCTCGGGCCTTCGTTGGTCCGATGTCGATTGCCGAATTTGCCGTCATCGGCACGACGTCGATTTACGACATCGGACCAGCAGTATTTTTTGTCCGCAGTTGCCGATTCTCGTCCGATTAAACAAAGTTCCAATCGGACCGTCGTCGGCCCTAAAGCAGATAAAGTAGGTGTCGACATAAAGTTGACTATAGTAAATCGGGCCATCGGCAGTTGCCGATTCTCGTCCGATTAAACAAAGTTCCAATCGGACCGTCGTCGGCCCTAAAGCAGATAAAGTAGGTGTCGGCATAATGTCGACATTAATCAGCTGTATTTGTGTGCCTTCTCGTTTTTTTGATTTAAAAGTTTTTTTGTGATTTTTCGAAATAGATGTCCTAGATCCACAAGTGAGCCTTTTTTTTTGTCGCCGCTGGATAACCTTGGCCAATTTTCATCATTGCTAAAATTTAACAGGTTCCGCCATATTGAACCGTGTTCGAAACGGCGGCCGAGGCGCTCTCAAAATCCTTTGAAATGTTTTGAACCGTGACGTCACCGTTTCGTCGCCAAAATAAAATTTTACGCATGTTTTCAAAGCGGTTTCGAAATCATCGGTCGCGAAAAGACGTCTCTAGTTAAAGGTAGTTTTTTGACACTTTTCAGAACTAAATCTTAATTGAAAAAAAAAACAATAAAAGATAATAGCTATTTATCTAACCAATGCGAAAAGGGATACTTTTCATACGCATCGGCGTTTGCCCGATCGACGCGTCACGTCAGCTCGGAAAGACGCTTTACGTGCGTGTTAGGTGCAACATTTGTCCTACAAGCGAGCTGAAAATTGAAAGCATCTTGTTGCGCATGATTTTGTAAAAAAAATATGAATACCGATTACTTTTGCGCGCAAATGAGTGCGAAAAAGGTGTTTGTCCGCACGCTTGTAAGAAAAGCATTTTAAAAAAGAACAAAATAAGCAAACAAGTAACGACTTTTTTATTTTTAGGTTAACTATACAGTTTATGATATGTAAAAGTCGATTATTTTTGTTTTGTTTTTCAAAGGGCTGATAGCATTTCGGTTCATGTAGCTCATCTAACTTGTGCTACATTGATGAGATCAAAATAAGTTCGAAATCCGTGTCGTGTATGATGCTAGCCCCGGAAATTGTTTCGTTTTAGGTTATAATTTTGCATTCATCTGCGTTTTTTAGATCCAATTTTTGATAGTGTCCGATTTTGTTTGTGTTATATTTGTATTCAGATATGCTATTTGACGATTTTGAGTTAATTTGGTCTGATAATGGAGAGATATTACACAATGGAGTTCAAAGTTAACGAAATTAGGGTCATTTTCTGGGGCGTCACAAGAATATCAAGGTATACCACCCAAGCGACAATCGCAGCTGTCTATGGTGTTTGTTTTAGTTGTAGAAGTCAGAAAAAAACTGAAATTGTGGCCATTTTGTTCAGCCTAAATTTAGCTTTTATTTTAATACAAACCATAGATTTAATAGCACGTTTACTATTTTGCATCGTGGCAATTTAGATATAAAAATAAGTTGCCATAACATTGTGACATCAAAAGTACATCTTAAATTTAGCTAGCCACTTTACGGCAAAAACGTATTTGCCGCAATGTTGTTAGAGGTTAGGTGTGGAGGCCTACGTCAGTGGCGGTCCCAGGGGGAGGGCGGGAGGGGACAGTTTGACCTTCAATTCGTCACACCAAGAATTTTATATTTATAAACAAGTTTTAGACAAAATCATTTAGGACATAAAAAAGTATTTTTGACCTGAAAATATTCATACCAAGTTTTATACAACGTGAAGCCAAAATCAAGGCAAAATTAACTAAAGTCGTCTCTAAATGCTATTAAACTGTTTGATTAATCCAAATCACAAATTCTTGAACTTTTACTGGGAGAAGTCAGTATTTGGAAACAATATTGGTCAGAAGTAGGCAACAGCTTAAATCGAAACATACCTGATAACGTTTTTGAGGCAATGAACAAGTGCGGCGATATTTTTCCGTTGATAAGAACATTCTTGGATGTTTACCAGTAAGTAATGCTTCGTCAGAAAGAAGCTTCTATTGCCTCAGAAGATTGAAAACATAAGTACTTAAAAACACTATGACGGAAATTCGTCTGACGGGCTTAGCGTTCTTGCATATCAACAGACATATTGGAATTGACATTGAACGAGTCATTGCCCGATTTGCCCAAAAACGATTTTTTTTTGGTAGGCATCTTATGTTTGAAATATGCCGTGACCTTCGGTCACTAATCATTAGTGACCGAAGGTCACGGATATGCAATATAAAAGGTAATTTGTGAACTTAAAAAGCTTTTTAGACTTGAAAAAAAAAGTATTAGACATTTTGCTTGTGGTTTGTTGGTTATCTATGTTTTTTATAAGTAAAAAAAAATTATACGTAGTTAACCCCCCCTACCCTGGCTTTAAATTTTTTATGAAAACATTTACAAAATCAAAAGTAGGGCATAAATTGCGGCGCTATAACACCTTTGATATTTACGGTATTAGTTTAATTTTGTGTTAAAAAATGCATCTGTAGTGTCATTTTCTTGAAAATTTGCGCCTGCTAAATCAAAAAATGCATTTTTAGTGCGATTTTTCTAAAAACTCTCATCTGCGGCGCTATGATACCGTTGATATTTACGATTTTAGTTTAATTCGACTCAAAAATTGCATTTTTAATGTAATTTTGTCAAAAATTTTCGGCGCGTTTAAACATTTTTTAAAATAAAAAATGTAAATTACTTAAAACATGAGTACCCTCCTCCCTAGAAGTTACTCAGTTTTGTTTGCGTATATTGATATGTTCCTCATAAAAGCTATGCTTTTATCCCAGATTTTTTTTCGTATCGAAACCGCCCCCCCTTTTTTCAAATGGTTGGAACCGCCACTGCTTACGTGTATACACTGTGCTGCTTGGGAAGTCCTGCGTAATCTAAAGAATAAAAATGATCCCTCGAGGGTCACCCTCAGCACACAGAAATAAGAGTCCATTGAAGAGGAGGGTGGCCACATACGAGGTGCCTAGCCGTGGAATTTTTAGTATTGGACTTTTCTATTTTTTACATTTTATTACCATGTATTTCTCCTTTCTTTGGTTCGGCTGTTCGTATTATCAATCTATTGATTCCTTCGGCAGAACTCTACATTTGTTTCAAATCTCTGCGCTATAGAACGTAGGCTTACGTCTGGTCTGAACTTTATAGATGCAACATGTCCTTGATGAAAAAGCTCAACGCTAGACCGCAGAGATTGGACTCTGATATCTGTATACGAGCGGAAATCTTTGTTTTTTTTACAAATAAAAGAAAGACAGGATATTGTGCTTTATTCCACGTCAACGCATACTCTCCATAACCAACTTAAACCAGACAGAAAGATTTAAGCACGAAATCGATTTAAGAAAGCGATATATTGCTTAAAACCCATTTTAGGCTCGTTACCAACACTTTAAAAACACTTTAGCGCATTTTTTCCAACCTAAAGAAATACTCAACCCTGGTTTTCTGAAAAATCTGTTGTTAACAAAGTTTTTGTATTTGTTTTTTTCTTTAAACTGACATATTTAATGACATTTAATTAAGGACGTGTAAACCCTCGGAGAAAGCGATTTTATTTAAAACTGTCCTTATATAAAAGCGTTTTTAGCTGCGTATAGTGATGAGATCAAAATAAGTCCGAAACTCATGTCCGTGGGTAATCTTATGCCTGTTCCACACTCTCACCGAGGCACAACGAGACAGGCCAAGACGGAGAGTGTAGATGGGACCTCTCGTTTCGCCTCGATATGCCTTGCCCCACCTCGCTGGGTCTCTATCTGGAGTCGGTTTTCTGTGTACGAGTCAAAGGGTCTCGTGAGATTACCGAGGTTGAGCGAGCATATTCCCGCGAGCAGCAACAGCAATTTCTGGGTCGGCCATCTTCTCGGGTTCTCGCACAGCATAACTGTAATTAACACTCTCGCTAAATTAGCGAGATTGTGTATGGTCGTACTCGGATACGAGCCTCTCGGACGAGATATTCGGGGAGACATAGCGAGGGTACTCGGACGAGAATGTGGAACCGGCATTAGGAATTTTTTTTCGTTTTAGAGAATAATTTCGAATTCAACTGCAAAGCACGGTATGTTATATATATTTCTAGCTCCGATTTTTGATAGTAACCTGCTCTGCTAGTGTCTGTTGTATAGTGCGTTCTGGTAATAGAAAAAGGTTCCATAATGTAGCCTGGGATCAACAAAATTAGGGTCATATAATGGGAGAGTAGGTGCGTCACAAAAAATCAAGGTACACCAGTCCTGCGCAAACTAAAAAATAAAAATGACCTCTCGAGGGTCACTCTCAGCACACAGAAATAAGAGTCCGTTGAAGATGAGTGTGGCTATTAATTTTGTGTGCGCGAGTATGTGGGACAACTATAGGCGCATATTGTACGCCGTTACGTGATACCGTATAGGAATAGAAAATTCGCCCTTAGGCTGGAAGAAGCTACGAAATAAAAGTATTGAGAGATCGTTGAAATCAAGACTCGGATGGAAAATTATTGACCAGGAACAGGCTTTTTTCTTACAATTCTTCTTCTTTAAAGCTATTATCAGCGCGATGTGCACCTATTCACAGCTTTTTGAAAAGTGGCCTAGAGCTGTCTTCGTTTTCGTTCTATTTTGAAGTTCCTATTTGTCATTTCTGAAAAAGTTTACGCTTTTGGATGGCGAATAAAAGTTCTAGAACGTTATCTATTATGAGCACAACATCAACATTTCCGTGCACTGTCCATCCAAGATATCCTGAATATCACTAATAAACCAGATTAGTGAGTTTAAACAATCAATCATTGATATCATCTGGCCATAGTGGATACTGTAAAATTACTTACTTTGGTAATTTTACAAACATATTGTGAATTTACTTTACAATTTACGTGCATACTCACATTTATTTGTGTAGAATTACAATATTAAGTGTATAAAATTTAATTTTGCATAGGTAAAACAGAAATTTACGTTTTAGAAAGTAAAAGGGATTATACCGCTTCCATTGATTGATTGATTGAAAACATACTTTATTGTCAAAGAATAACACAGATATGAAAATTCCTAATGACAAAGCATAAATTAAGCGTAAGTACACATGAATTTTGAATTTTGAATTTTGAATAGAAAATTGAAATTAAAAAGTGGGAACAAAACATACGGTTGTCAACAATAAAAATTTAAATGTAAATGTTACAAAAAACTCCAAAATAAAATAAAATAAAAAATATTAAAAAAAAATCAGGACCATAACATAAAATTACCAACATTAATATTGTGTTTAAGTTAAAAATTATAATGCACAATTTATTCGGAACAAACATAAAGATGCTACAGTATTAGTACTTTTAAACAGAAGAAATATTATATATAATATATTTTTTGTCAACGTTTAAACAAATTTTGTGATTAAAAATGAAGCTGATCTGTAAAAAGCAATAGTAAATTTTAATAGATTTGTTTCGATGATCCTACGATACCACCACATCTCGAATGCCTCCAGCTTTTTCCTCAGGTTATTAGTAATAAAATAACAACGAAGCATACAAATTCGGAGAGTGGTATTAAAATCCCGACGGCAATATTGTATATAAAATACCATCTGAATAGAAAGAAAGCGTTATCGTCCCTCTGAATAAGAAAGGTGACAAAATGTACTGCACTAAGTAAGAAATTATCCTGTGGTGTGCAAAAATATCGATTTTTCTTAAAAAATATGTTATAATTTTTTTTATAAAAAAACACAGCAACAACAAAAAATAGGTATAGAAATCGATAAAATCAGCGAATTACACGAGTACGGAAATCCCGTGTAGTCAAGGGGATTCTTCACCAGTAAGAAGAAAACCTAAAAAGAAGTTAAAAAATTGAAAGTCCTAGAGTGAAAAAATATGTTACAATTATCGATTATATTACACATTATCGTTTAACTCAATTTTAAGGAAAAATTATGTTACAATTCTATATTTATGTTACAAGTGGTAACGCTTCTACCGTGGTATTTCCCTGATAAATACTGACTACAAGGCACTTTCACTGTTACTACTGGATAAACTTATTCAGAAAGAACCGTTCCACTATAGATCAAATTTTTAAAGTTCGACAGATGATGGAGAATTGTAATGTAATGTAACAATAACACACTATATCAACTTTTTATCGACTTTAAGCAAGCGTATGATAGCGTTCTAAGAGTCGAACTGTGGAATGCAATGTAAGAGCTTGGCATCATTAACAAACTTATTAACTTAACAAAGGCTTGTGTGGAGGGGTCTACGAGTACAGTAAAGATCGAAGGGAAACTTTCCACTTTGTTCACCATCAAAAATGGTCTAAAGCAGAGGGATGCACTTTCGCCACTTCTCTTTAACATAGCCCTCGAGAAAATTATACGAGCAGCTCAAACTCAAACTCTGCTTTTTAGAAACCAGGGCCCTAGGCTGATACTAGCATTTGCAGATGACTTAGATATAGTGGGTAATACAACGATAAGTGTAAAGGAAAACTTTTTTAAATTGGAAGGCGCAGCAAAGAAAGTTGGGCTGGAAATTAACAAAGCTAAAGAACTGAACGTAGAGATAGAACAGGCAAGAATGTCTCTATGAACCGGTATAATTTTGAAAGAGTGCGAAAATTTAAGTATTTGGGAGCTACCCTGAGGTCTGATGATGACAGATCGAATTCAGAACTCAAAGTGGAAACCGTTGTTGTTTTGCATTACAAAAAATAATGAAATCCAGATGTCTTTGAAGTAAACCTCGCAGTTAGCATAAAACATATTTAAGAAAAAAATATATAAACTTTGAACTATATGTTTTTGAGATAGACATACGTCTGGCTTTAATTAGCTACATACACATAGTAACATTTTTTAAATGGTATCAACACTTTTTAATAAATGACGTCAAAATGACCAAAATGGATAACTTACCCAAGTATTTGTTTTTTTAATTATTTAGTACCTTATTTAGTTTGTGAGATAATCACTTTTAAAAATTCAAATTTTAAGACTTTGATTGCAGGTAACTTGAAAACTAGACATTCGAACCCTATGATATGGAGTATCTTTAGAAATTTAAATTTTTTTATTTAGTTACATCTCGGGATATCTCTATCCCAAAAATATATAGTTAAAACTTTATATATTTATTTTCTTGAATATGTAGCTTAGGCAAACTGTGCCCTCCACAAAACCGATACTGTGTGTCGCCCATAAAAAATTCGCATATTCCATAAATATTTTTTTATTCTTCGTATGTAATTACTGCAAATTGATTCCATTTTCGACTTGATTTCAACGTTGGTTCTGTGCGTGTGGTAAAGGTTGGGCACAGGCCATTTTTCAAGACTCGGTTTTATTACTGATTTCACTTTGCATATACGACGAAGTCAAAACGACAAAGTGTGTAGAATTTATTTGTCGATGCAGGTGGATTAGTGGGCATTTGTAAGTATACAGGGTTTCCGCAAAGAATGCGCTTAAGCTAGGGCCTCGCAACCTCCGGAATGAAGGCAATATCAAAATAAAATACTTTGCACTGTACAAGATAATGAAAAATCTTCCAGAGCCCCCAGAGTGAATTTAGTAGAGAAAATTTTTTTAAGACCTTTCACAAAATTTAAAATATTAGACAATAAAAAAAACATATTTTTTTAAAAGCAACAACTCCTTGGGTAAAATTTGTAGACATTTTGCTCAGTGTAGCAGTATTACCTTTCCACGAACAAATAATTATAAAAGTTATTAATGTAGTCTTCTTGTCCTACCCCTCGTCATGCAAAAACATGTCTGCTGATGACACTGTCATCATTGCAGACACGCTGGAAGGTCTGCAGGTGTTCTTAAATTAAGCTCTGGCTGGAAAATTTGGACTTAACTTGAATGTTGAGAAAAATGTATGGTATGGCGACAAAAAAAACATTAACATCAATTCATGCAAATATCTAGCTTTCTAGCTCAATTAGAACTCTCCGAATTCGTTTGATGCGTTATTATGTGTTGTGACGGATGCAAAAGTTAAAGGCATTCGAGATGGACAGACAAAATAGATAAGTATCTTAAAGTTTTAATCACCAACAAAAACACGTAAACTTGAATATTTTGAATATTGGGAATTTATTTCTCATTCTGTTGAATTTATTCTAAGAAATGACAAATATAAACTTAGGAACCCTTTCATTAACATAGTTAGAAATATCACTGACGATAACCGATGTTCAAAGAGAACATGTAACATTTTTTAATATATGGAGAAGCATTTAAAATTACTTTTCTTTTATTAACGAGACAAAAGAAATTACTAATATGTCAAAGAGTACCAGTTCTACTTTTCCTCAAAAAAAATACAGTTTTTTTTTAATGTAATTCTTGCAAAAAATAAATAAATATTCCTAAAATGTCCGGAGCCGTCCTCTGTCCCCACCAGGGTTCCGCCTTTGCGTTGTTGTCAAATAATCTACCAAAACAAAATACGAAATATACAAACACATGTTTATTTCTACATTCCTCTACTTTAACCCTAAAGTCTTTATTTTCGTTAAGCGATTGCTAAAACTAATAAAAAAATGATTTGGCTGTCCCTAAGGTTTTCAGTCCGAAGCCGTTACATCACAAAAATCTGCCACAGAAATGAAAATTTCAGTCGAATGAATTTGTTTTTTATGTGCTTATGTTTTTTTCTGTTTTTAATTGATTTTAAAAAGTAAGAAAAGTTAATAGTACCTTTATTACTGTCAGAGCCGTCCGGGGCTCTAAAAAAAAACTCTTGGTGATTTATTTTAAATATTAAACTGAAAATTTTATTATTGAATCTGGATTCTAAAATTCTAACCTCAGATGCGTAACATAATATCGCAAAAGTAGGCAACCAGTTAACCACATTTTTGTCCGGGCCGTCCCATTTGTTTTACCTAGTTACTGGGACGTCCCGGTGTTTTGATATTTAGGCGACCCCTAAGCCGACATGGAAAACAAAAAAAAGTATAATTTTTAAGTAAAATTGTAAGAATTTAAAAGCAAATTTAAAGTCAAACTGAAAAAAGACAGATTGAAGGCTTACGAAATAGATAAAGAAAAAGAGCAGAAAAAACGCGAAGAAATGAAAAAAAGTCGTTTAGCAGTCGTTTAGTTTCAGTCGGAAATCAAAATAGTATATTTCCTAACAACTGCGCAAAGTGTCACTTTTCCGCACGCGATTGCAGATGGCCGAACGACGCGTAGCGGAATTCGGCCAGCAATCAAGTGCGGAATAAAGTTATAAAGAATTAAAGAAACGTTTATTGCTCTATAGTTTTATAATAATAAGTGCCTTTAACTATTGTTTATTGGTAATGTTGGTAGTGAAACTGCAATTAGATGCATTTTTATGCCATGGGGATACAGCATTAAAATTGTGACTTGACTAGTTTTTGACAACTATTTGAGAGTTGAGTGATTATAAGGAAACCGAAAAAATTGTTATTAAGGTACCGATTCAGATTTTTCAAGAGCGTGCGGAAAAGTACACTTTCCGCACGCTCGTAGAAAAAATCTCTAAAAACTCTAGTACCTTAGGGAAACGCCTAAAAGTGTCTATGGCAAAAATCTCAAGACAACCTGCGGAGAAATTTAAGAAGCAGAATACTCCAAAAAGAAAGCTTGATGCTAGTGTTTCTAAAGAAATTCAGAAAAGGAGGGCTTGGGAAGCTGAAAGAATACGAAAGCAAAAACAGAGGATTAAAGATGATCCCGTAAAATGCACAGCAGCGAGAGAGAAAGGAAGATTACGAAGTGTAGAACGCCGTAGAACCTGAGTATAATATTTCTTATGCTCGGGTAGAACAGGGAAAAAGAAAACAGTTGAAAAATTGACAAAAAAGAACTTAAAATACGAAGACAAAATGGAATCTTGAAAAGCGACAAACAAAAAAAAAAAGGATACTGGATAATCAGAATACATTTTTGAAAGAACAAACAGCAGAAAGTCAAAGTGTCAGAGGTAGTAAAAAAATTAAATCCAACCGGACGGTGGTGTATAGACGGCTTCAGAATTATATAGAAGAAAATAAAAGTAAAACTACCAACAGTTCAAAGCCTTATAAATTAGATACAGAAATTTTGGGAAAATACCAAAAACGGTGAAGAAACGGCTAATTTTTGGAGAAGTTTTAATAAAAGAAATGAAGAAAAAATCAGTTTTATCAAGACAAGAGGAAAAAAGAAATGTAGAAGTTCTCGCAGAAAATACGCTTGAAGTTGGCGAAGAAAAAACATTTAAAGTTGGCGAAGGAAAAACATTTGGAGTGGGCGATTACGTTGCTGTTGGATTTTCAGATAACTGGTATCCAAGTAAGACGCTTTTTTCTCGTATTTTATTATTCCTTTATTTCCTAGTTTATTCCTCGTTTAACTATTCTAGCGACTCATTTTGTTCATATTTAATATTGTATCTGTCACATCTTGTGAAACACTCTGTATAGCCTGGCTATGGGAATATTGCTACATTGTTTTTAGACAGCAATTTATTGATTTTAATAATTATATTTATGTCACAATAAGCATTCAACCTTTGGCATATTAAATATCTGCAGTAAATTTTTAGCTTTATTATATATAAGGATGATCCTATGTATGATAAACATCGCGTCATCTAAATAAAATTTTATGGAACATACTGGCGAATACTTCCTCCGCATCAGAGTAACGGGGGATCCCGTCTATCCAGCCTGTGAAAGGCTTCCTTGCAGTACCCAAAGCAAGAGTGTGAGGCATATGACGGATTAAATCAGCGACGCGACGGTGACGTGGGGCTCATTCACATTACAGGCAGAAAAAGCTGTATTCACTAAGACTACTGGCAACCGTGAAAAAGAAGGATATGAGTGTAGCAAAGCGCGCAGCAGGAGAAGAAGGATGCATGCAGTGCAATTTTTACCGGGAAACTTTTTGGTAAAACATTGCTACTGACAGATCGCTATCAACGCGTGTTAAACAACAAATAAAGGTTCTCTTTTTCCTCATTTGTTGCTAATAAATTGTAGTAAAAAAATAGGTAATGTATAAAATATAACTTTCTGATAAAGATCTTATTAAGACAAATCATAACACTTTGTAAAATAACATAAAGCCAGTGTTATATTATGACAGGAAAATATTTCGCTCATATTATTAACGTGTTATAAATATTCATAAATAATTTGTTATAAATAAATTATTATTATTAAATTATATACCTTGTCGACTATTATCGGGTTCAGTTCTAAATTAAATTATAATTCATAATACAAGAATCGAAAAAGAGGTACTTCTGCTACGGCTTATTATTTTTGTTGGGTGGCGAGTTGCCAGCTGCTACCAAGTAAATCAAACTACTGGTATTTGGTTATTTCATTTCGCAGTTCTAGAAAAATCGTTGTAAAAAACTCAATTAAATTTTTCTTTTGCTTCATATAATGTGGTCCTCGCCTATGGTTCGACCCATCTGTGTCCCTCGTGTCAAAAAAGATTTTTTGAAAAACTTGATGTTTAAAATACTATTTTACCTAAAAAGTGCTGAAAGTGATATTTTTTTTCGCGGAGGGTGGAAACAACACTTTGCGCACATGTTGTTAAATAAAAGATATTTTTACTTGCGTAAAATCCACCTTTCCCTTTTTTTTTCAAGGGTCTCAAGGGGAAATCTTGAATAAGACGCCCGAACTACTTTCCTGCCAGAGTAATTTCTCCTCTACCAGGAGAGCCCGGGTAGTGTCGGATTCCTACCGACTGAAACCCCACGATTTTGAACCCAACCTGCCTGGTGGCAAGCCACAGTCACTTCACTGCAGCCCCTACTGGCTTAATGTGCACCCTATTGGTTCCTAGGCTAACCACTCCATTAATTTTGTCCCCTGTACTAGTTTGTACAGGTCCTTAATGGAGTAGTATATTTTGTATATTTTGTGTACAAAAAGCGAAAAATATATTTGTTTTCATTTCTTGCGCATTTTTTATAGTATGCTGTGCAGAAAGTTTAACTACCTCACCGGCGTAAGTAGCTCCCTGACCTGGGGGGGAGCCTAGGGGAGGGCCTAGCTGACAATGCTTGATAGTGAGGAATAAAAAACAATGATGTTTTTCTCAAAACTATTTAATTTTATGCATTATTACCTTAACTTGTTGTATGAACAACTTTGAACCGTAACTCTATTCAACTCAACTCAGTAGTTTAATATAAATTAACTGCAATTGCATCCTTGTCTTTTGTGAAAATATTTCCAAAACGTCTGCTGTAATCTCTTCTTTAATTAAGTAATTCTCGATGTTAATAATTGTTACACTGGAAAATCGAGTTTGTCCCATTGTAGTTCAGGTCCAGTTTTTTATTCCACGCATCGCAAAGAAGCTTCGTTCACAACTAGTAGAATTAATAGGAAGGAAAATAGCAATCCGAATTAATTTGTAGAGGTTCGGACAAAAGTCTTGTCTAATATGCTCTTACTACCAAAGCAATTTTCAATAAAATCTTGACTTTCTTGGATGTTTAACTTAAATAAAGCATCTACCGATTTGGCCAATAGCAAGTTTGAAAACCTCTCCCTAAAATTAGCTGCTAAATTATCCATTATTTGGTAGTGGATGTTTATTTTCCAGTGTTCTAAGCAACTTACCGTTTCCGTTTTGATACTTTGATAGGTTCTAAAGAAATATTATATTATTTATTCTTGGATTTCAGAATAAATATTTTCAAAGCTCTTTCTAGTTTCTTCTGTAGATTGAAGCGTACCTGAAATTACTGACAAAACGTTGATACGTAATAAAACAGTGTATAGAATGTGGAGGCAAATGCAAAACTCGGCTTTCTGAACACATTCTAATAGTCCATCAGCTTCAACGGCATGTCTATCCTAGTTATCAGTTACTTCACTTTCTAGCGCCATTTTAAACGCTCCATAGTTTAATAAAATTGCTTTACAATTTTCAAATCGTCATGCTCAGCAAGTTAGATACTTCCAAAAATGTAATATCTTTTTAAGTTTTTCATGATTTCCAGGTTTCCAAAAATGCATATACAATGCCTCTAATTTAGTAAAGAAAGAAGCTGCTTGTGCAACTTTTGTACATGCGTCAACAACTTTCAGTTTATGTGCCAAAAAATAATTGTATATTGAAAAAGGATGTTCTTCTCTTATTAAAACTTGTAAGCCCTTATGTTTCCCAGACATTGCTCTAGACTCGTCATATGACTAACAACTACTTGGCTATATTGTTCGGAAGGGGGCCTGGAAGTGAACTTCCTATACGCAAATGCGCGTGGAAGCGTATTTTTGCAATTCCAAATGTTTTTTAGTTGACTTTTTTACTAATTTATATAATAAACTTAATACTTTGAATTATACAATAATACCATTGTTTTATTAATTGATATTAAAGCATGCCATATGTAATCTGCACACGTTTATTCTTTTTTAAACTGGACTTAGGCGCAGGAAAACCACCTTGAATTTTTCAAATAAGGAAATGGGCAATATACTTACTTACGACAGTTCAAAACGGTTCAGAAGGACTTGTCTAATTTATTTGTTAAATATTCACTTAAGGTAATATTAGTCCAGTTCATTACCAAATTACTATTTCTTTGTCTTTTTGATTTAATCGTCTTCTTGAGTCCCTTATCCACGCCCTTGTATTCTAAACGTATCGTAAACGGATTCGCGGGGGATAATACATTTGAAAATTCAAAAATTTATAACTTTTGAAGAGGTGAATTTTGCTTAATGTTTTCTAATTAAAAAAACAATTTGTGGGGGGGGGTGGTTAAGAGAGTGAGAGGGGATAATGATATTTTAAAAATTCATCACTTTGGATCGAAAGCCAACCAATGAAAGCCACTACACCATTTTAACTTTTATAAGATAAAGTACGTTGGTGGGGGTAAGAGAGTTTAATTTATTTAAGAATTCGTAACTTTTAAACCAAAGCTGATACATGCAGTTTTAAGATCTAAATTTTACTTAGTATTCCTTAGTTTTAAAATTAAAAAAAGAGGGTGAAAGGGAGTTGATATATTTTTTAATTCATAACTTTTGAATCAAGGGTGTTAAAAACATGCAGTTTCGAGAGTTGAACTTCAATATATATTTCATAATTTTAGAGAAAAATGTAAAAAAACAGATTTCTATCGGTCAACTACTTCTCTGACTAAATGCCTAATTGATCATCTTCGCCTACTACACTGAGAAAAATATTCACTAATCCTGAGTAAGAATTCATTAGCTTTAAGGAGAAATTTAATTTAAATATAAGACAAGTGAACTGTCTACTGACCATAGGTTTTCTCACCTACTTAAGGTTATAAAATACCATATTAACCAATAAGTAAACACTCACTGTAAGTGAAGTATCTACTAACCGTTAGTAAATCTATAGTAGCTCAAAACTAGTATAACCCCTAAAATAGGGCTTTAAATAAAATAAAAAATATATGTTCTATCACAATACACTGTGTATTGGCACGGGCAGGTCTTGACTTGCAGCATCTGATTGTGGTTTGCTAGCCAGGTAATATATTAGCGATTTGCGCAGTCTTATGGTTTGTTCGGGTTCGTCGAAATTTCCTGTTCTAAACAGTCCGGAGCATGCGCGCTTAAAAAAACACGTTCTGGTTCGACAACAACTGTTCTGAATTGAAAAGTTTTGTGTTCGGGTTACTACCGAAAATTTGTCCAGGACCAGTTCAATACTGTTCTGTACAGTCCCGTGAAGCCAGGCGGAATTAAATGGAACTGTTTAGGACTATTTTCTGACGCATGCCCAAATTAATTTACGCATGTTTGTGCGAAAAAATAATTTGTTCCTTGAAAATATACCCAAATAAATGGGTTTTTACGAAAAATAATAAAAAGCCAGAGTGCAATCTTGTATTATTTTAGTAACCGCGTGTATTTTTATAAAGGTTTTGTTGAGGGTTTTGTATGGTGTGACCTAAAGAAGAGGAATCCCTGCCTAACCCAAAAATTCAGATTTTTGAGTGTTAAATTTCTGTTCTTTCAAAAACTGCAGAATTTCACTTTGGAAGAATTAAGGCAAAATCCTACCTCGTCATCATATATACAGTCCCTAGGTAGATCCTTTGTGGTTTTCGGAGGCCTGGTAGCTACCACGCGCCCCTAGCCGTAAAGTTTCGTGAGTCGTGTTTCAGGTGCCCAATTTTAGAAAATCCACTGAAAAAATTGAGGTTAGGGTTGACCATACCCAAGTTCTTCTCTTTTAATTGCTTTCCCCTGCTTCTTCTTTTTTACTTTACTGCAAGCAAAATACGTTTGGGTTCGTCCAAAAATTGTGAAATTTTAAGAACAGTCCTAATATCGATTGCGCAAGTGTCACGCGCAGTTCTAAAATGTTCTAGGACAGTTTTAAAATTCGGAACCAGAACAAACCATTAATTTGTGTGCCTGAGCATACAGTGATTAGTGACAGAAAAAATTGGACTATGGTAGCAGGTAGTGCAGGTATGTCTTTCTGTTACTGACACTCCAATTGATACTTCAGTTTATACACGTAAAAAGCGTGACATCATAAGTGATGTTGCAAATGAGTAAACTGCGATGAAGTCACGACTTCGAGGAAGCTTTTAAAAGGTTCCGCGCAAAATATCCTGTACTTTTAATTGTTTCATCTTCGTTAGGGTTCGTAGATTTTAACCGTGTGCAATTTTTCTGCTACTTCCTGCTAATAACATTATTATGATTTTTTTAAAATGCGCAAGGTTTGTCTGTCTGTAATCTGACAAATTTCGTGATGTACTTTCCAGCCACTTCTCGTCGACCGTTTCAATGAAATTTGGAACACTTATAAAGGTCCAACAGAATACACTATTGAGTAAAAGTTACGTTGGGTTTAGGGTTTTGGAGGGGGTAAAAAGTGAGAGGGGGTTAATTTATTCAAAAATTCATAACTTTTGAATCAAAGCAGCTACGAATATGCAGTTTTCTTATTTCAGTTCCACTGATCAGATTACGTGCCATCAAATACTCGTAAAATAAGTAGGTAACGTTCAAATACCGACTTGATGACTCATCTTCTAGTTACCTCAGATCCTCTAATTTCCAGTCATCGTAAACCTACTTCGACACAGTTTACAGGGAAGATGGAACATATTAAAAAATATATTGAAATTCCCGAATCAGTTGACCTTTCCACCCAATTAGGAATTCCTGATAATCTTCAGTTTAGTGATAGTGAACCTGAGCAAAGTGAGTCTGAATAAATGCTTTTAAAATAATATGGTGTACAAATATACTAAACAAACTGTGACATTGACAAAGTGTAGTTAGTAGTAGTGTTAGTAGTAGGTAGTTTAACTAGGACTAGAAGATATAATTTTGTTCAGTTACGAAGACTAAACATATCTATGTCACTTTTTGGGTGTTCAAGTTTAATCATTAATTATTTGTTCTATAAGTACATGTGTTTATTATTCTGTACATAAGTATTTTTAGGTTAGTTTTGATAATTATGTTCATTATATTCTCCACTCAACTGAAATTTGCATAACCGAACTTGATTCTCGACTTCTTTCGATTTTTGTCCAATATCGCCATAAGAGTTCCGCACTGTGCGACGGGGTTCGAACCGACAACCTACAAGTTGATAGACCAATGCTTTATCCACTGTAACATTCGCTTATAAAGAAATACGTTGAAACGGCGGAATATAAGCGTTTTGTCGAATTCTTATGATGGCAATGCGGAGTTCGGCCAGCAATTAAGTGCTTGACTTGAGCATTTATTTAACCCAATAAAAGAAATTTTAAAACTCTTTTTTTATCGTGACTAAAATGTTTACCTGACACATATTTTGAAAAATATAGCAATATATTTATTTTTTATTTTTGGTTCAGTGCGAAAAAATACCATAAAGTTAACTGTTCCGCACTATTGCGGAAAAGTGTACTTTTCCGCACGCAAAACAGTACGGATAAGTGAGTTTTCCGCACGCTAGTAGTGAAAATTAATATAGGCATGCATTATTATTTGAATGAATATATTTTTCCGCGTGATTTTTCAATATTTGATGTCTTCACTTGTCCTTAGTAGAAAAATACACTAACCATAAGTGAAGGGAAAGTTAAGTGAGTTGTCACATATTGGTAAGTAGATAAATCACTAAGGGTTAGCAAACTAGTAGAAAAATTCACTAACCCTAACTGAAGGGAAAGTTAAGTGACTTTTCGCTTACGGCTAAGTAGATTAATCACTAAGGGTTAACAAACTAGTAAAAAAATTTACTTACCCTAAGTGAAGGGAAAGTTAAGTGAATTGTCGCATATTGGTAAGTAGATTAATCACTAAGGGTTAACAAACTCGAGTCTAAGTAGCTCGTTTCCTTGCAGCTATTGAATTCATCACTGAGTGCTAATAGAAACTTTACTTACCACTAACAAAAAAAGCTAACACTTGAGATGGTTTTCTGAGTGTACCGATGATTAAAACTACCCCCTTTTGGAGAGGAAAATTTGTATCACATTTTACGTTGGCCGAGTTTGATGTAGTTTCCTGTTTAGGTACACTAAAAAGTAAAAAATAAAATAAATATTTTTTTTAAAGTAGAACGATTTTATTGAATTCCGCACTAAAATGTAAAAAATAATTTTATTATATGTACAATGTTGCATGTAGTGTGTCTAATTAATAGTAGTAACAAAATTGTGGGGTGCTCTACACTGAAAATTAAAGGCAATCCGAAGTTTTAAGCTGAATTGCCTTTGCTGGAAATTTGGAAAAATAGAGTTGAACAATATTTCTCATATTTCTCATAAAGTGAGCTTGAAAACGTAGGTCCCCACGATTTTATGTCATCTATTGAATAAGCATACCATATCTAGCGTAATACCTTCATCAGAAACATGATTTTAGTAACTGTCTGGAGATAACTAAAGCATGGCTTTCTTGGTGACCGATGCAAAAAGCTTTTTTTTTTGGTCACGGGTGCAAAAAAGGTTTCTGTCCGTTTTTTGCCCAAAATTAAAGAGAAATAGCGGAAAATAGTATTATTATTTAAAGTATTTACGAAAAAAATATCAAACTGTCAATGATTAAAATGTCGCAACAATGAACGTCACCGAGTAAAAAGGCACATCGCTATCGAAACCATTCTTATTTCATTTACCAGCTGCCTTGATTTATAGTGTGAAGATGGTGGGTTGCGAGAAGTGCTCTTCGTTCGGGATTTTTAATAGTTATTTAGCTAACCTTAACAACTGCGGAAAGTGATACTTTATCGCACGCGACGGCAGTTGACCGAACGCCGAACGGCACGAAGCGTAAAGGGAATTTACGCAAGAGGTAGATACAAGATTTTACCCATAAAGTAACTTTACCGCACGTCGTGCGATAAAGTGAGATCAAACTGTCACGGCGTGCTGTAATGTAAAATTATAAGAATTTCATATTATTTGGCGTTATTTTACACAAAAATTATATTAAAATTAAAATTTTTATATAGTTTTACTTTACCGCACGGTGTGCGGTAATGTAAAATCATGCAAATTTATTATAGTTTTTTAGAAATAATTAACAGTTTTAAAAAAGCTGCATGAAAAGTATAAGGGAAAATCGTTGTTAAGTGAATGGGATGCTGGTGGGGCAAAAAATCTGACGTGTAAAGTAAAAACGCTTTATTTGGTTTTGGGATGTATTACGTTATATTTAATATTGTTTCATTTTGAGTGCAAATTTGACCAAATTACGCGTTTTTTCTTAACAAGGCAGTTTGGCTATCTGGCTCTTAAAAAAGCAAGCGGCGTGCGGTAAAGTTACCTTACGGCACCGCGCCTTGTAAAGTACTACTTTCTGCAAGCAAATGAGCACTGTAAAGTGCCATTTACGCACGCGAGAAGGTTAAAGTATTTTTCTGTTTTTCTTGGATTTTTTGATAAAGGTATCAAAACAAATATTGTTAACAACTCGCGGCTAAACTGTGCTTTTTTTTACTCTCGTTTTTAAATACCTCGCCTCGGTCGTTATTGAAACCAACGCTCAATACTCACTCACAGCTCAATAAAATCGTTTTACTTAAAAAATTTTTTATTTATTTTAATTTTAGAGCAGTACAACGGTTCAATACACGGTTTTTGGATGCAAGAATGCATGACCGACTGAAAAATAAAATGGGCTGTTACGCTTCACAGGAAAATAAGATTATCGTATATACATATACAAAATACTTAAATATGTTAGAACACGCTAAGCTAAACATTTTAAAAGAAAAAATAGCATATTTACGTCATGTTTAAAAAAGTATTGTTTCAAGGGTCAAAATCGTGTAAAAAAGCAGCATTAGGCATCGCGAAATAGGACCATCTATATAACTATGAGATACTATTATGGCCCAAGTGTCGCAAAATATGTAACAACAATAGCTTTGAAAAACAAAGGAAATAATTGGTGCGTTCGTTTATCTGCCCAGAGAGCGGAGCGTGCAGAGCGTAGAGCCTGATCGAGCATGGATCGAGCTCTCGGTGCGATAAACAAAAAACGAATGCCTTTTTTCCCTACAGAATTTTTTTATTTAACCTAACCTTCAAATTTGTTTTTGCAAAGTTTATGTTTTCATTTTTCATTCGCAGGTGCTACCGTTTTCCATCATGAAGACTGTCTTTTCCACATCAATGAGCCAAAAATAATGTTACCCACATAACATTGGAAGAATATTCATGTTATAGGAATATTCCCTCAAAGTGATTTTTGGAATATTTTATTGCGAATATGACAGGAATGTTGCAGACCTATTTTTTTTTAATATTCTTTAAGAGTTTGTGATAGTTATATTTTTTTGGTAATAAGATAATAATATGCCCTTGATAACCTGATAATCAAGTTATTTTTACGAATATTCCCAAAAAGAATGTTTTTGTCAGGATCTTGTGAAAAGAACGCGATTTACATGATTTATAATTATAATTTAGTTTAATGCCATGTATTGTAGGTAGATGGCACTGGAATCAATATGTTTTCTATGTAGCAGATAATATTATTTTATCTTTTGATAACTCATCTAGTACATCAACATAATGGTGATACATTGATAAACCTATATCCATAGGCTACTCCGTAATTGCACTTTGGTGGAAGACTAATGCATACTTGATGGAGATTTATGTGGATATATATCCACTCCATATCTTCGGATATCCATCTCGTATCATATCATATCATCATATCAAAAGTTAAAAAAAAGTAAATTCGGCACTACTCGGTAAATAAACTAAATTTCTAGGTTAGAAATTCCGCAGTTTGACAGATCTCGATATATTCGCTCAAAAAGCATCTAGCTAATCCATTTTCGCTCGCTCGGTCTAAAAACGATCGCGAAAAAGTGCGCACGGTTTGCTCGATTTTGAATAAAAGATCGGGAATTTGCTCATTAAAATCGGTAAAGAACTAACAAAGGTATAGCCATTTAAAGTAATTCCGGTTTTTTTTTTATTTGAAAACTTCTCAAAGAGATAATTGATCAGTTTTTTCTTTTTGCGAAAAATGAGTGCTGCTGAAATTTGCGTTCAAACTTCAACCTTAATTAAAGTTTTGAATTCTAACGATAAAAGAAAATTTTTAAATAAAGTTAAAAATTAAAACTAGATAAACAAAATTTTTCTTGGACGTCCCCCTTTTTTTGGTGTACCTGTAAACCTCCTTTAAGTGTCTAATATCAGCAAAAAGAGGTGTGTTAAAAACATATGCAAAATTTCACTTTTAACAACCTTACGTTATTAGAAAAAGATTTATTACACGTATTTTTTAATAAGCACCTGCAAAGTTATTGTTACGTTTCATTTTAACATCTAATAGAACGCAGATTATTTTGACTTTATTTGTAAGAGCGATTCAATGGTACCCTTTTTTAATTGTTTTTTTCAATAGTGTTATGTCTCTTTATTTAAATATTATAAGATACTTCATTTTAGTTAACAGGGAATTTGAATCCTAAAAACAATTCGTTTTTAGTTAAATAGATAAACCGCAGATCAAAAATTACCAAAATTTTGCACAGCGGAGGCTTCTGGTATCCCTCACAGACTATTCGCGTGGTTCAATATGAGTAGTAGTAGTTTCAATATAAGTAGCCCACCTCCGGTAAAACCACAACTGTCAACTGTATAGAAGGTCTCTACTCTAGTTCTAATCAGCTAAATTATTACCATAAAATTACCAGTTGCTCTTACTCATCAGCACACAGTCTCAAATCAGCTGTGACGAAATTTTTTGCTATTGGGATTTTAGCGACCGCCTCCTAATCTTAAATCTCGCATTCTAATTGGAGGAGGCTGCGTGATGTAAACAAACAAAATCACCTGTAATTTATGTTCTAAAATGGGCAAATAACAATTTTTTTTATTTTTGCGCTGATGCTGCGTGATGCGTAATAGCTTGAGTTTCTCTTTTTATTTTATGATGATATTCAAATAGTTTGTCAATATTTTATGTAGGTATAAGTGGTAAGAAAATAGGCTTCATAGCATCAAACATATTTTTTGCGATAAACGAACAGTTGAGAAAAAGGCGTTAAAGTTTTGCATGCTTTTTCTCTACTACTTATTGCCTTTAATTACTTTTTCTGGCCGCTTTTTAGTAGAGTGTTAAATTAACCTACCCAATCACAACCTAAAAAATGAGTAAATCCAGACTAAAGTTTTTTCCTCTGGAAAGACGATCGCCAAAACAACTGTTATCCCTTGAAGCATGACGTCACACTACAAATTTAACTTTTTCAACCAATATAAGCAATAAGAAATCGTAAAAAAAACTTTTTTTTTTTAATTTTTTAACTAACAATAGTGTTTATTCAAAGCTAAGAAAATGAAAAATATACGTGCAAATAATGTTACTAAGCAATAAAAGCTTCAAGATTTAATAAGGTGTGTGTTCTCATGTAATCATAAGCCCTCAGTGAGCAGTTGTTGACAGAAGCATCCTTTGATGTTATAAAATATTTCCTGGAAGGATATTTTATGAAATCAAGTAGGCGGAATTGGAGTGTGACGTCATGCTAAATCGAAATCTAAATCTAGAACCGGCCAAATTGACCCCCAGGTCTGTGGCAAACATTTTTGTTTTATGAAACAATAAATTTTTATAAATATAAAAGAGAGTTTTACCAACAAAAAACTATTGGACTTTTGGCCTCCCCCACTAGTTCTACCACTGACTGGTGCTACTTGGAGACTAGACGTGTTTCACCCTTGTTTGGGATCTTCAGTACGCCATAAGTTTTTATAGACGAATAATACGAACGATAAAATCAACAAGTCATGAACAAATGCTCAGCAAAACATTAGATAACAGAATGAGAAATAAATTCCCAATGTCTTCGTGATGGTTTTCTGTTGGTAAAAACTCTCTTTTTTATTTATATACTCCACTATGGACATTGCGAATTTATTGCTCATTCTGTCATTCTGTTAACAAATTTTTAGTTGCAGAATTTTGTCACAAAAAAACGTCGACTGTCTATTCCAATGACTTCAACTTTCGTCAGAAACTGCAATAAATTCATCGCGTAGATACGAATGCTGATTCTTTTAAAAATTAATTTTATACGCAATTAATTTAATAAAAAGAAAAACAAGTTTTTTCGGTAAGGACTTGATTTTTTATTGTAAACAAATTATTCTCGATTTTGACATTTTAAATGCCAACAAATTAGGTGTTCTCTTTTGTCTCACTTGCTAATTCGTCGTAAACGGTATTCAGTCAACTCCCACGATCGATAGAAAGAACCGTTTGACTTGCATTGGCTGTCAAGTGATCGAGCCGTCATACAATATTCAACAATTTTACCTCTTGTTGGACGGTTTGTTTACCCCATACAACACCTTCTCAACTAAAAAGCCAGTTAACTCTTTTTCGATTTAGTACAGGGTCTCCCATTTTCGATGCGATTCAATGGGAAACTCCGTTGTTATTGAAGATAGAGACATGCGTTTTTGCATTTCTGTATTATTTTTTGAGCTTTTCTAAAAAATGGCATTATCAGATTTATGCCTGATCCACAGATTAAAAAAGCGAGCAGTTTTTGCGCGGTCATAAAAAAAGGATGAAGATTAACCCCAATTTCATTAATGTTTTTCTGACTTTTTTACCACCACGCATCACGCATTTCTTGTAATAGGTTATAAAAATCTCCCTGGTCCTTTCCTTTGGTAGGAGTATTCAGAGGGTGCACATAAAATCGCCTTTTTATTTTAATATGTTTTGTTGCGAGCCTCCTCCCTTGACTAATTAAATATAGAAAATGGCTCTTTTGATTTTATTTGACCTCTCATCTTTTTCTCCATTTTATAAATAAAACTGACAAACCAAAAAAAATAATAAACAAAGTGAGGTTATATTCCCAGCATCTTCAACAAAAAACGCAAAAAAGTTGGGCGAGATCCTACTTCCTGGCGGCAAAAGGTGTCAAATTCAAAATTTTCTATCCATCTCTCTCTATTAGAGAAAGAGGAATATAGTATCGAACTGCAAAAAGAAAATCTGTGGATCTGGAATTATTCTGTCCCTTGTAGTTTTTCAGCTTCAGAGGAAAGTTAAAAAATGGTCGGAATTACCAATTAATGATATCTCCCTTAATTTAAGAGATAATTGAGTTCTGTAGAAACATGTCTGCGGCAACCTTTTTAGAAAAACAAAATGGTTTTTTCGAAATTTTAATTCGTCGTTTCGTTTCGTAGATACCATCATCAGGATCAAAAAGTTCAATACGGACCAAAATGTTTTACTTCATATTTTAGTTTCTTTTGAAGTTTGTTTTGTAATAAAATATATTTTTTTTTATTTTAAAGTTTCGATCCCAAAAAAATCATCTTTAGTGCATTTTTTTTCTGGTATGGCCCTGTCCCATTTTATTTTTTTTTTGAGACCATTTATATTTAACTACTATACAGTAGACCTGGACAACCAAGATTTATTATATGAACACACCACAACATATATCTTTACGAATTTCAATAAAAAAAAACTGGATAAGACAAATAAGCTTTTTGAAAAAAAAAACATTCGTTTTGCCGCCACATTTAACAAAAGTAAAACAAAGTATTTAGAAAAAAAATGGCAACCTATAACAAAAAGGGGTTTAAAAAAGGCAGGCATTTCATTTTTTACGCCATCTTGGACTTAAATATGTCGGCAAAGCGAATATTTTTTTTTTCATACAGTTTTTTTTATTGAAATTGGTAAAGTTATAGCAAAAAATAATTTCTCAGATTTTTTTCGGTTTACCCGGTATGATCATGTAATATGTCTTGGTTGTCCAGGTATACTATATAGTTGTAGAATGGTTTAACGATCCTATTTTTTTTTTTTTTTTTTGAAGGTCTTGGTATATAGGTTAAGGGATCTTATTAATAAAACGTCCTTTTTTTGAAATGCCAACGTTTCGCAAAATTTGCTTCTTCAGGGCTCTAAAATTGAATGTACAATAAAAATAGTGTGGATTTAAAGAAATTTAAAAAAAAATGTTATTATACAGACAGCGAAAGTTTAAAAAGTAAAACGTTAATTTTTTTATTTTTTGGTATAAGTTTGAGAAGACAACAATAAGCGCAATCCAATATAAAAAATGTAAGACAAAAAAGAAAACAAACACAAAAAGTAAAAAAAATCAGACTTACATTCAAGACGGCCGTTCCATGTGTCGATTTTATTGGCAATAGGCCATACCCAAGGATGACGTCTATTGACAATAAAATCGACACAAGGACGTTTCATTAACAAGATCCCTCAAACCATAAACCTAGACCTTCAAAAAAAAAAACTATATAGTAGCAGGGCCGACAGGGCCTCGCACAACCAAAATTGTGACGTCACAATCTTGGGCCGGTTTTTTTTTCTTTGGTTGCGTCCAAACATAACCTCACTAATTTTTGATTTGTGTATTTAATTTTCAGTCAATTTTTAACCTTTTTTTTCCAGTTTTGGAATCAAACAAAAAGAATGACTGGTCGTTTGATGTGAAAAAAGTGAATTTCAAACCAAAAAAAGGACAATTGCTTACAGTGTGAATGTTGTGCTTTAAAAGTGTTTAAATCACCTTTTATTGAATTTTTTTTAGATTTTGTATGTTTGAATCGGGAAAAATTCAATAATGGGTATCGTGGTTGATATAGAAATCACGAAAATGCGTCGTGAGTCCTATGTAACAAACTTTTCCTATCCAACTGATCCCTTCCTTTTCGGTAATTTCATATGCAGTATACGGTTTTCTGCCATTTTTAATTTTTTATGAAAAATTCTTTATGGGGGCACCTACTAGGGTCCCTAGGACCTCAAATACGCCGGCGCCGTTTTTTTTTTGAAGAGAAAAAGGGTGCTGGGGGGGTTGTAATGTGTTTTTTTGAGTTTTTTGGGTTAGGTTGGGTAGGGCTGTGTTGGATTGGGTTGTTTTGGTGAAAAAAATTTAAAAAAAAAACAAAAAAATTTAAAAAAAACCAACCGGTGGATTTGGGGTCCTAGAGAATTTTTCATAAAAAATCAAAAATGGCAGAAAACTGTATACTGCATAATTGTCCCCTTTTCTACTAAGCTAGTAAAATGTCACATATTACCTGCCTATTGCTAGGAGGCCCTTCATACATTGTGTTATCAGATGTAGGAAACTTGACTTTCCTATCTTTTTGTTAAATTTACTTGTAAAAACTGTTTTTGTATAAAACACTGATCATTCTTCAAACTTAGCGATAATTTAAACATATATAGGTATTGAACTGAGCTACTTAATAAAATTTTACGATTATATGCTAGGAGCTGTGCACAAATTATGTAATGATCATAGAGGGGAGGGAGGGGGGTAGCCAAAGTGTTACAAAACGTTAGGTAGGGGGGAGGAGGGGTTTGCGACAGAGTTGGAATGCAAATAAGAAAAAAATATTTTTTGGGGAGCTGTGGTCAAAATAATCAAAAATAATAATCTAATTTGAGATTGAAAGTTAATAGATATATTTTATTATTATTATTTTATGAAATAGTCAAACAACCAGGAAGTCGAGAAGGTCCTAGGAAATCTCTGAAAGTGATTATTTTTTGGATTTGTAAAGTAGTTACCTACTTCTGTGTGAATCTAATTAAAGAAAATAAACTCATTTGCAGAAGAATACCGAATTTAATTGAAAGAATTCAGTAGAAGGTCCACTCGATGTCAATATCAAGTAAAACAAATAGGTATACACAGTGACAATCCTGTTTAACTAAGATGTCTTGTTGGAGTATGTAACTCAGATATTCTATGTATTTCAACAAGTTTACATTTTTAATTAAAATTCCAGTTTAAATTAACAGTAATTCTCAGAGATGGTGGTGATGAAAACAGTAAATCATGACATTGCGAAGTTTGTCTACTTTTTTCTGTATTATTTGAGGTGATGTGAAGGTGTTTTTGTGGGTGGAAGGAGAGCCACAATCCCTTCGTAGTATTTGACTCTTAACTTGTCAATGTTGCTTGTTTTGGGGGTGGTTATCATATACGGTTTTTCTCTCACACTTTTTTGAAAACTGTGATGAATCTCGAGATTCTCTGAGACAAAGGATCGAAAAGTGCGATTTGATAACCACATTCAAACAAACAACACTAACAAGTTAAGGATCACATTATGCAGAGGGATTGTCGGTCATCCTCCTCTCATAAATACACCTCCATAGCACCTTAAATAATGCAAAAAAGAGTAAGAAAACTTTGTGATGTCACTAAAATCGCTGTTTCCATCTCTAGTAATTTTTGTTAAGTTCATCATCATAATGTTAATTTAATCTGAGATTTGTATTAAAAATGTTAACTGGTTGAAATGCCCACAAGACGTCTTAGTTAAATAGGATTCTCAGTGCAGCTACCTATGAGTAATATTTAATTGCTAATAAAGAATTATCTATCTATCTAAATAATGTTCAGTTTAGATCGCTTATGATGAAAATCATACAAACAGCAAAAGTCCCAGATATTACTCAAAAACTGCACTCGAAATGACGTATTAATTAGATGCTTCACTGTACCGTATTCTGTGCCATTGTCTTACTTTTTACCATTACTCCAATCTTCTATAAGGTAGTCACTCTGATGGGACCTGGTTGGTAGGAGACCTCGTGGAAGAACCTACACCAACATTTAAACCATACCTACCCTTTTCGACTAAAATATTATTTAGCGACTCAACAAGACAGGAATTATTAATTTAGGTATATAAATCCACCATTTCCAATTCGTGAAATGAAGGAAATCACTGATCTCATCGCAAAAAAAACACTAGTCTCCTGCATTTTTTCGATAAATCAATTTTTATTCTGGTGTAGATATGGATGCGCACTTTTTGAAACCTTTCATGTGCATTTTATTGCTAACAGTATGTGAAAATTTACTTCTTTTAAGAAAAATAAAATAAGTGTTGTTGTTTACATCAACCTAACCTCACAAAATACTTTTCTTAGAATTTTTATTATTTGAGACCCTGCGATCTCCAGAAAACTTTTTTAAAATATTAGGATAGTATCGAAGAATAATTCATGGGAATTTGAAGAAAATTCATCGAGTCGTTTAGAAATAATCCCGAAAAAACCTCGCTTCTCCCATAAGAGTCCATGTAAAAACCGGCCCAAGATTAACAGCTGTTTTTCTGATGGTTACGGCCTGGTGTTTTTTTTGTCGGCCTTGATAGTAGTTAAATATAAATGTCAAAACAAATAAAGTTCAAAATAAAAAAAAGGATATTTCATTTTCAAACAAACTGAAAAAGATACTAAAATATGAAGTAAAACGTTTTGGTCCATATTTAACTTTTGGATCCTGATCATGGTATTTAGGAAACAAAACGTCGGAATAAAATTTTAAAAAGACCACTGTGTTTTCTTAAAAAGGTTGCTACAGATATGTTTTTGCAGAACTCAATTATCTCTTAAATTAAGGGAGATATCACCAATTGGTAATTACGACCATTTCTCAACTTTCCCCTGTAGCTCAAAAACTACAAGAAACAGAATAAATCTGTTAATATCATTTTTTAAAGATCAGAAAAGTAAGACAGTAATGCGAAAACTGCATGTTTGTATCTTTAATAACAACGGAGTTTCCCACTGAATCCCATCGAAAATGGGAGACCCTGTACACCCTTTGGCCTACTGTAGCGGTCATATTGGCACCAAACTGACAGAAAATCCATGTTTTACCTGTCAATTGGCTTATAAAAATGGCGGCAACAGTAGGATAAAGGGCACTGAAGAGGTCGGAGTTAACTGGCTTTTTAGTTGAGAATGGTGGGGCCCCATATAACTATGAGATAATATAGGGTGGGCCAAAAATTTGTCACTTTTTGAACGCGCTTTAACTTTGGACCAAATCGGCCGATTTTCAAAATTTTTGGCTTTTTTTATAGGCAAAAGATGAAACTTTACTGACGCGACTCAAAAGTTGAAATTTGAATGACAATGAAATTCAAGATGGCGGAGAGATTTAAAAAATGGATAAATTTCACCCCCTCTGCGAAAAATTTGTGTGCGACCCTAGACTTGATTTTTGTCAATGAGGCAAAAGCCCCATACTTTCTTCGCCTACCGAAGTATCACTTATCTAAATTGGTTATAAGATAAAAAAAAAAGTTATACAAATTTAAATCATGAGTATTTAGACTAAGATCTAAAATAGTACCCCCACAGGTCTAAATATTTACACCTGTGGTGGGCACAAAATTTTAAAACCAATTTTAAAAAAACACTTACCCATACAGAAAAGACACAATGTTATTGATTATTTTGTATTTTTATTGCTAAATACCACTGAAAGACTGCTTTTTTGTCTAAATAAATACCATATTTTAGAAGAAAATGCTCTAAAACTAATTTTTTTTGACAAGCTTCAAAATGGCAAATGCTGAATACGTGAAAATTTTGGCACATAATAGCTTCATATTCTGTGTTTGAGGTTATAAAATTGGTGATTTTTTAGACCACCTCTGGGGGGTGGTTTAAATTTATAAGCCCCAAAAAGGATTGTTTTGTGGCCATTGGTAATATGTTCGTTTATGATTTCCCTAAGTAACCGTTTTCACAAGGATTAATTTACCTTATTTAATATCCCAAGTTGTTCATTAATCAATAAAAAACTTCCAATTTTGTCCAGAAAAACGCCATATTTTGAACCCGTTTTCAGCACAAAAAATATATTCATGAGGGCACTTCGAGGCAAAACAAACATAAGTGAAGGTCACTGATTATTCATGAAAAATATACCAAACAAAAAAAACCCAAAACAACTATATTAATTTATTTACAAACTAAAATTGAAACATTGAGGTTATCTAAAAGCTCAGTCAAGAAAACTTTCCTTACTCAAAGCTCTCATTTTAAAGCTGCAAGCAGAGGTAAAAGATCCGAACTCACCCTTTGTGATTGAACGCAGCGTTAATATTTTTAAACTGACATTTCGGCAGTGACAGAAGTGAACAAAATTTGCATTTAAGTTTTTTAATACATTTCATAAATAAAAACACCTTTTAAATAAATACAAAATTAATCTCCTCCTTATTTTATTATTACCCATCTAAATCTTTGTGTGACATCAGGTATTAATTGGCAAAATTAATTAACAAGGGTAAGTTTTAATTAGAGTGACATATAACCCCAATTTTAATTTCTTCTACAGAGTGTTTACTATTGAAACCCTGCGTGGATTTAAATTTTTTAATTTTCTTTTTTTCTAAATTGAAACTTTCTTCTTAAATCCAATAAAAGATTGTCTTAAGATGATTATTCAATAAACAAATTTATTAAAATTCTTTTTATAAATCAAATTATATCCAGAACTCAAGGATGGTTGGTTTAAAGTGCTTAAAACCAAAAATTTCACTTAAACTTAGGACCGTTCTAAAAAAGTCTAAACCCTTTTAGTAAATTCCACCGATAATGTCTGTAGGAAGGTAAGCAGATTAGATTTTTTTTTAGAATTTTTGGTCTAAATACTCCTGATCTAAAATGTTTATAACTTTTGTACCTCATAACCAATTTCGATAATTAATACCTCGGTAGGCGAAGAAAGTGTTTTGTTGCTTCATTGACAAAAATCAAGTCCAGGGTCGCACACACATTTTTCGCAAATGTATCCCTGCCCTTGCATTTTCCGAAAAACAAGCCTTAGTGATAATAACTCTTCCAATCAAGTTAGACTGGAAAAACATGACAAGCATGCGCAGTAGATTTTTCGCCTTTGGCCTTGCCCAAGGCCAACCCCGATTTTCACATTATTTTTTTTTCAAAGTTATTATTCTTACACATTTTGCGACACTTAGGCCATTATAGTATCTCATAGTTATATGAGTTACCGATACCGCGTCGCTCAATATGTGCCACCTTATCACCATAATGTCATTCGCTTATTCACCTGCACCCTTTTTTGGATCGTTTCTACATCGGGCAAGCTGCCTTTATGTTTAAAACTAGCCCAGAACAAGGCGCAAGAATAAGGAGTACGAATAAGGAGCAAAATAAGGGGTAAGAGAAGTTAAAAATTTTCAGAAACGTATTTTTTTTAAACGTGTTCTAAACGTTCTAAACTGTTTAAACTACCATTTTCACAACACAAACCAAACGATATTGCTCACTCTGGGAGAGGGGCTTGGGCTCCTAAGCCCCTCCTCTGAGTATGACACAGGACTTTTCTCAAAAACTTAGATGAAAAACATAATAATTTAAAAAAAAACTCACCTACTTAGCAAATTAAAAGTTATGGTTATATTGGGAAATTAAAATAAGAAAAGCCCTCTAACCTAAAGCTCCCAACTATCCTAAGGCCCCCGATACCATGGCAACTGCAGGTGTTTTGTCAACAAGGGCCGCAGTGGGGCAGAACAACACCGTTCTCAACTAAAAAGCCAGGTAATTCCTACCGCCTCAGTGCCCTTTAGCCTACTGTGCCTACCATTTTTATAACCAAATTGAAAAGTAAAACATGGATTTTCTGTCAGTTTGGTGTCAATATGGCACCGATCATAGGCCAAAGGATACTAAAACGAAAATGAGTTAACTGACTTTTTAGTTAAGAAAGGTGCTGGGCAGAAGAATATTTTTACGTTTTCTGACAGAAAACCATTCGAGGTTGTTTATCTTTCAAAAATATGTTTTTAAAAACATTTTCTTAAAACAAATATGAAACCACTCTGCGTGTGCGGTCGCCCGCCGAAAATGGCTTAACGCTGCGCGGGCATTACCCTCAGTGTATCAAAGAACCAAGAAAACTTTACTGGCTCGCTGGATAGAAACATTCAGCGCCCATAACCCCAAATAATTTTGTTTTTATTTTGATTCAATAATGTTTTTTATTTAAATTATTGCCGCATAATTATATGCAAGTTTACTACTGAAATCTTGGAGTCTAGAGGATAGATTTTAGATCCCAACCTCAGTTTCAAAAACACACGGATACTTGAGTATTAATAAAACAAGTCAGTAAAGCTCCACTTAGAGATTGGAAAGACTCTTGTTAGTCGTTGACGCTCCTGTTTAAAATAAAATATGATTAGGTATTTCGTGTAGCGTCAGCAGCCGATTTTTAAATCGGCATGCTTTTTAAGTTAACCTGTTGTCCTTAAACCGCTGGTAGTAGCTAGCAGAAGTCAATTCAATTAAAAATGCACTCGTAAATGCAGCCTTAAACATTACACCCAGTTACTTTAATATGTAGTTGGGTAACGTTTTTTTAGCAAGTAATTCTGCAGTAAATGGCTTTCTTTTATTTTAGTATTTTACTCGTTTTTTTATGAAAAAAATCTTGTATGTAACCACTTACTAGAGTCTCTAAAGAGCTCAAATTTATGGCCTCTGGAATTGCTAGAAAAAATGCTGGGTTGGTTTGAGTTCAGGGTTTGGGTGGTTTAGGTCCCGCTTTAGTTAAAAAAAAATTAAAAAAGTGACTTCACTTTTAAATTTGAACTTCCTAGAGGCTCAGGTAGTGCTAAATAGGTATCTATATCCATTCCATATTTTCGTAGTCTTTAAGCACAACAAGGGCACATGTATCGCATTAGCAGAAACGCGGTCACATGGACCTAGAGAGTTATTTGCGCTGTGGTACGGTACAGAGGCGGTAATGATGGTACGGCAAGTTCGGGCTACAGCAACGCATCATGACTTACACGGACGCGTGCCAGACCGCACACACTTTACGAAAAAAGCGAAAGTAAAAAAAAACTTATGTGCTTTAGCGGCGCGGAATGCGAAATCAAAATAAGTAACCTAACCCCAAATTTTTGACCCGGTGCTAAAAAATATCTGGTGTCCCACTGTGGACAAACATAAATAAACTCTCCGCGTTGCCATGAAAAACAAATGCAATGACGTAAAATTTTGCGAAAAAATCAGGTCGGCACAGTTAAATTGATTTCCCAATTGTAAGTTCCTAAGCTCCAAAATCCGTCCGTATTTTATTACCTATAGGATCAGAGAGCTCCATGATCAGCTGACCTCTCGAACGGATAAACGAACGTGATATCAGAATTAGGGGCGAAAAAAAGTTCAAAACTGGCAGGAAACGTATTTTTTCTAAACGTGCTTCCATACTGTTTAAACTACCATTCTCCTTTGACACAAACCAAACGCCTTTTATGATATAAGCCGATATTTACTAAACTAATTCAGTACTTTTTCGTACCACCATGTGAAATTTATCAAAGTTGACCCTTCTTCACTTAAGTTTTAGGCTCAACAGCCCTTCAATATGTGCTAACAATGAGTTCAAATACAGGTTGTATGTTTCAGTGATACACACACTGCTGCCGTATAGCTTTGGCAGTTCTTTGGTACCATCCAGGTACCGCCGAGGTGTTAATGAAATAAAATAATGTGTCGGTACAAGATCAAAGGAATTTTTAAAGAAGAGTACTCTGTTTGGTATACTACTCTGTTTAAATCTTTCGTTGACTTGGTATATTTTGCTGAGACTTCAGAATTCAATCGGGACGATTGTTATATCGGCAGATGCCGACAAAATTGTAGTGGTAGTACTAATTAGTACCATAATCTTTATCAAAGTAACATTAAAAATTTCGAGGTTTATAATTTTGATAAAATATATTGGATTAAAACCAAATTTTTCTCAAGCCCCTAATAGTTTGGAGTGAAAAATTTGTTGGGTGGATTTTTTAAACCTCCTTTTATCAGTAATTTATAAAAAGAAAAATTATGAGATTTAAATGATAAAATTCGTTTTCTTAACCTTTCGTTTTTACACCTTTTCTATTAAGAAGTCGCAAGTTTTCATGCACCCACCAATAATATTGATAATTATTATTATTAAGGACCAAAAAAGTTTCTTTTGTTTAAAATGTTAAAATCTAGTCAATTTATATCATTTTAAGCATACCTATTTTAACATATTCCATAAGTTTAAGAATATAAAATATTTACTACTCTCACCAAAATTTTTAAGAGGCTTTGAAGCTCTGATATATGCGAATTACAATTAAACTAAGATCATCGTAGTTTTTGTCACGGCTCTTGAAGATACACCAAAAGTCATTTAAAGAAAAGCACATTTGTGAAAATATAAGTTTAGTTCAAAACTCTGGTTTTAGTATAGATCAAAGACTTTCCTTTTGCGTTAAAGGATTCTTTTATAAGTCTTAATAATTATCTAACCCATGTCGATCCGCCTCAGCACAAAAAGCATTTAAACACTAACAGTGGGATTTACTAAGATCTAAAATAAAACCCCCCACAGGTCTAAATATTTACACCTGTGGAGGTAATAAATTTTAAAACCAATTTTCAAAAAACACTTATTCATTATTTTGTATTGTTATTGCAAAATACCTCTGAAAACCTGCTTTTTTTCTCAAAATATACCACATTTTATAAGAAAATGCCCTAAAACTAAGTTTTTTGAGAGGTTTCAAAATGGCAACTGGTCAAGACGCCAAACATTTGGAAAATAATAGCTTCATTATCTGTGTTTGAGGTTATAAAGTTGGTGATTTTATAGACCATCTCTGGGGGGGGGGGGGTGGTTTAAATTTATAGCCCCCAGAAAGATTGTTTTGTGGCAACTGGTCATAAGTTCGTTTATAATTTCCCTAAGTAGCCGTTTTTACAAGTATTAATTTATCTTGTTTAATATCCCAAGTTGTTTATTAACCAATAAAACACCTCCAATTTTGTCCAGAAAAACGCCTTATTTTGAACCCGTTTTCAGCAAAAAAAATATTTATGAGGGCACTACGAGGCAAAAAAAACATAAGTGAAGGTCACTGATTATGCACGAAAAATTAATATACGAAACAAAAAACCCAAAACAACTATATTGATTTATTTACAAACTGAAATTAAAACATTGAGGTTATCTAAAACTCAGTCGAGAAAGGTTTCCTTACTCAAAGCCCATTTCAAAGCTGTAGCTTTCATCAGAGTAGAGGTTGGTGCGAGCCAAGGTACAAGCAGAGGTAAGAAATCCAAACTCGCTGTTTGTGATTTGAACGCAGCTAATATCTTGAAACTGATATTTCAACAGTGACAGAAATGTAAACAAAACTTGCATTTAATTTTTTTAATACATTTCATAAATAAAAACACCGTGTTTACTATTTAAACCACGCGTCGGTTTAATTTTTTTTTAATTTTCTTTACTTTTAAATTGAAACTTTCTTGTAAAATCCAACAAAAGATTGTGTTAGGATGATTATTCAATAAATAAATTTATTCAAATTCTTCTTATGAATCAAACTATGTCTAAAATTTAAGGAGGGTTGGTTTAAAATGCTTAAAACCAAAAATTTCACTTAAACTTAGGACCGTTCTAAAATAGACTAAACAGAATTTCTGGAATCTCACTGATGAGCAAAAAAGACATTTAAGACTTAGTATAAAATAAATTCTAAAAATTATACTAAAAATAATAATTATAAAAATGATTAAAAAAATAAAAAATAAATAAAAAGAAAGCAAACACTAATGAAACAAATGTTCCACCGGGGGTAGCGAGGCTAAGAAACTAAAAAAATCATTAGGGAGATAAGTTTACAAACAAAGAAGCTCATAGTTACTTAATACAAAAAAAATAGCCTCGTTATTCAAAGGAGAAATTCGGTCTCTGTTCTTGCTACTTTACCTGTAGGGGCTGATCTAAAATTACAATTAATTTTTGTTCCTAAATTTCAACGTTTACTTTTATTTCTATTTTTAATGTTGTTATTCTACAAGCTTATTATTGGCATCATAACATAAAATAAGAATTATTTAAAAATAATAATAGTAAAGGAATTTTTAAAGGCCAAATGTGACTTGGACAAAATTTAAATTAATACGTCAAATACAAAAATATGAATAAAATAAGTATACATTTTAGGGACAGACTTATTGGCGTCCTCGATGCCGTTTAAATACCTTGGAGCGGTGGATGCGCAAGATGGTAGCAAAAGATAATAATGTAAAGTAAACACAAGAATAAGAGAAAAAAAACAATTAAACTAAATAATTAATATAAAACTTAATTTTTAGATACTAATATTAAAACTAAAGTTTAAAACGCCAATTTTAAAAAGTTGAATAGTTTCAAAAGTATTATTAAGAAAAGTAACAAGACCAAAAACACAAAAATATTTTAATAACAAAGAAGAAAAAAAATAATATCAACAATATTTAAAATGAAAAGCAACACACGTCACACATTTTGCCTTAATTATGTGAGATTCCGCATATAAATGAAATAAATTAATATAACTTGTTAAAAACGACAATGGAAACAGGTGAGAGCCCATCGAGAACATCTTCAAGGTTCAAAGTAGAAGTATCAATTAAAATAAATATGTGCAATAATAAAATAAATTGTTTAAAAAAAGACCTGACATTAACCCATCTCTACTTTGTATTGTTAATAATATATAGGCGTGAGAGTAGATTAGGAGACAACCGATAAGATACCTAACTGAACAAAACCTGACGTTAATTTGATTGTTCTATATAGTTTTATCAAAACAAAATTTAAATAAAATTTTAAGGAAGAAATGGAGAAACTTTTTAATTCAAAAGAGTATAAATTATTGATAATGTAACTTTACAAAAAAAATTCTTAGCAAAACCTTTTTACTACAGTTCTTTGAAATATGAAAACATTTCATTCTAAAAATTTATTTAACCACATTTTTCTACTTTATCTATCTACGGGTAAGGTATTGGCTAATATTATAATAGTATCTAAGTATATAACCTCTTCTTCAAGACTAATAGTCATATTTTACTAATAACAGGTATATTACAATAATAAATATTATTGCCGAGCATGTAACATGGGATCGTCAACGTATATGTTGAAAGAAAATGCAATTTTTTTTATAAATTTAATACCTTTGGTATTATAGGTCATAGAAAAGATTGTTCGCTTGGATTACAAAAGAGAATGTGCCAAGAGAGAGAAGCAAGAAAATTAACTCTGTGTGGGGGAGGGAGAGCATGCAAAAAATTACTTTACTGAAAATTAATTTTTCTGCAAAATTTGCATTTTGTACTTGCTTTCCGACCAAGGTAGAGGCTGGAAGCTTAAAATAAAGCAGGAATCTTCGGGTTGTGTCGGGTTGGGTCGTTATTTTACGTCATTTTTAAATACTTTAAGAACAGATTCCAAATTTTGAATCTTTTAATTTGCATTTTTTAATTTGAGGTTCGCGTGATAAATATCTAGGCGATATTGGGGTGCGCGATTAAAGAAATGGGCGAATTTAAAACGGCTCGTGATGAAAATCGCGCACCCTAATATCGCGCATTTTAATAGCGTGTCGGATAAATACCGCGCAAGACTAAAATCGCGCAGCATTATTCAACGTAGCCATAAATTGCAATTAAAGACCTGCGCGATTTTGATATCTATCAGTTTTTACTTTACCATAACAAAGCAGTATACCTTAGGGACCACCAATAAATTATGTACCACTGAAATTATGATAAGGTACGAGAAAATTTCACAAGGGGGGAGGGTGGGGTCGGCTCCTTTTTTTTCTGAAGGGGGGAGGATCAAAATTTTGTACACGGAAAAAATGTTCGGAATCTTTTTTCATAAATGGTAACTGGATATTTTCTGGTCCCAAAATAGTGTAACAAAATTACATTTTATTATATATTTTATATTACACTGTTGTTTATATTTTAATATAAGTGTACGCAATTTTTTAGATACACAACTCAATTAAAAAAATTACACAGGTAGTTTTTTCGTGCACCGCGTTCTAATTGACTTTTTTTTAGTTCTTTCAGTTCTAAAGTGCATAAAATAGTATGTAAACCTCGGAACCAAAGTTACTGTTAATCCCTCAGTGAATTGTGGTCCTTCCTTGTCCCTAGGTTTATAATTTACTATTAATCTTCCCCTGAACTTAGCGAAAAATGTTGGAGAGTGCAAAATATAAAGTTTTTGTGAAGTGGCAAACCGTTTTTGAATTAATCTTTCACGCTAAAGATTCCAGTCGTCATAGTAGTACATTTTATTCTCTCCTTAATCGTCGTTGTAATATAAAGTTCTTAAAAATGAAAATCTTACTGACCTTTTCCCCACATAAATCAAGTCCTAATCACACCAAGTTATCTCCTAAACGGCCTTATCTCTAAATCTATCTCTCCTCCTGCAAGTTAAATGCTCAGGAAAATTATAGAGGCCTTAAAGTAGAATGCTTTATAATATTTGGCATTGCAATGAAGGCAGGTCTTAATATACTATAATAAGTACCTATCGAAAGTTTTTCTTACTCTAATAATTATTCTAATTGAAATGACACGCTATTAACAAAACCATTGTTGGATCATTGATCAGCGGTCCTTAATTTATAGAATAAAATTACACTATTTTAGCTGCTACTTGTAAAAACTGCTATTTTAGTACCCCATCCCATTAAATTCTAAGTATAACCAGTACAATAATATGGTTTTGTGTATATGGGTGTGGGTGGGTGTAGCTCTTGAATCAGTGAACCGATTTCGATGCGATTTTTGCTGTTTGAAGCCTATTCTTCAGGGAGCCCAAGCATCATTTTAAGTTCACTAAACGAATACTAAAAGAGTCCTAACCTAACTAGGTGAGGTGTTACATTTTTTTCTTCCAATTCTGCGGCGTTATAAAATTAGGTAGAGTTTTGAGGGAACAAAGTAGTAAATATAGCCCAAAAAAGTGCTTGCCGAGGTTAGATTTGATAAGTGTGACCTATTATACTTAATAAAAACATATTTTTTTTCTACCTTTCAAAACTGTCTCACAAGTAGTAGTACTATACTGGACCGAAAATAAATAAAATATTGGCTAATTTGGCAACAAAATTCGTACCGTTTTTTACTTAGATTCAGGGACGAATTTAAAGCTAAAATGTAGGTCACTTTTACCTAGCAGTTTGCATTTATAGTTAGATATTTACGATTGTCACAAATTAGTTATTTTTGACCAAAATTTTGCACGATTGGGTTAGTTAGCTTTTGATGAGAGAATTATATCAAATCCTTCCTGTCAGGTCATATTTTTTGATTAAAACAAAAGGAAAACCATATTGAATCAATAATGATATTTTAACTTTTTACTGGAAAAAAGAGTCCCAAAGTCTTGCATTTTACGTGACAAAAACCCGTAAGCGCCTGTTTTCTAAAGACAAAATATTGAAGTTTATCAGAAACGTTTGTTTAGCAGTTGGATTTCGGCTGAATTTTGTGAGTAAGTTCCTTTTAGAACCATTTAATTATTATGTGTTTGTCAAATTATATTAGGTGTTCATTATTCTTTATCAGATTGCTGCCGTATCTTATTTTGACCTATATTGACCTAGATTGGAGGGAACATTTTTATCAGTTATGTACCCACTTAGATAGAATAGTGGTTTTTTTTTTACGTTATTAAGTCCCTATTTAATTCGTATAGGGAAAGAGTCCTATCTTACACTGAGAAATTTTCAACTTTGCTGGCGCCTATTTACTCAAAACATCTTGCTGGAAAAGAAACGTTCTTAGCTTGGACACCAAAGTTCTTTGCTAAAATGTTAAGTTACTAAATTTGTTTGCTGGCGTAACTATTTTTTTTGGCTAGGACTACGAAACATTATTTTCCTATCCGAGTTTTGGCAAGAAACTTTGCAGTTCCAGTAAGGTGGTTTGGCAACGTATGCGCCAGCCATAACCACTTTACTAAAAAAAAATCTCAGTGTATGTAACTGAACCCATGTTCTAACCAAAAATGCTGCTTGGGAATGTTCGATAAAATAGGCTAAGTAGTTTCAAAGATAATACGCTTTAGACACATAGATGTGAAGGAATTTTAGATATGATCATAAATATAACAAGCACTAGCATGAGTTTAATTAAATTGCACTCGTCTTCATTCCTAAAAGTTGTTCTTGTGTTTTCCTATTGCCTTCTGGTCTTTTTCTTTATGCATAAAAATTCAAAGAACACCACGTCCGGCTTTAATCATGAGTCTATACGGCTACCAGTCACATAAATTAAGAAAACCCGACTTCTTTGCTTCCATATTGTCTTTATAGAGCGTGTCTCTTGAATTTGCAAGAAGTTCGTTGAAATTAAAATATTGCAGCTGTTTAAATGAATCATAGATCTGTTAATATTTTTTCATACAATTCAGTGGCGTACGCAGAAATTGTTCCTGAGGGGGACCTCTAAAAAATTTCCCCCTCCCCTGCGCACGCCTTGATATAGTGGACATAACACAATAAACAATCATCTATGTATTTACTCTTATGATCAAGCCATGATGGTAATTTAAGACATAAAATGTTTTTCATATTTTTATGCCATGATTTTGCTCACATTTAAAAACTTTCGATATCTGGAATAGAACACTCAAATTTTTCAAGTTTTCACTGTTTTTTTAGGGTTCAAAAAAAGTACTGCCAAAAAGAATTTTTCTCTGGTAAAATGAAAAATATTTAGAGAGAGAGGGCAGAATTTTGGAGGTAGATGGAGAGATATCTTAGTAAAGTACAAAAATATTTTAAGTCGTTGGAGAGAGACAGCAGGCTATAAAAAAGTATTTTAGAGAAATTTAAGGCAATTGTTTAATAAAAATTTCTGTTATGTCATCTCTCTGTCATCTTGAGTGGTGCCGTGCATATGCAATTTTTATACAAAAAACAGCAAAAGTTGTAATTTTTCAAAGCATAAAGTGTGTGAGACATAAGGTGGTGTTAATTTCTTCAAATCAAAGTTCTTTACAGTGTTTAAATTTACCGAAAAACGTGTCCTACCATAAGCGTATTTGAGCAACTAATTTAATTTAACTAAATTATTTTAAGAGTCATCGTGGCTTTACCATTAAGTTAGTTACTTCAATTCTAACTTGCTAATATCAATGTTCACTCTATGCTATCTGGCACACATTGGACTGAAAGCTCCTATCTTAAATCCCTATTCTGTGTTTAACCGTTCAATTTCTTTGATATTTCGGCACGTGTGTGCATGTGGTAGGTACCTTTGCCAAATTTAACCCATTGATTCTATTTTGAATAGGCAACGCTCTCAGCTACCATTGATCGTATTTTGTTGGTAAGTATGCTTTGTGCCAATTTTACTGTGAACTTTATGGTACCAAAATCAAAATAAAAACGCCATTTTTACACCTACTTGAACACCTAAAGTGCAGTTCACAATACACGATTTTTCTTTCTTATTTATAAAGTATAACAATCGCAGCCGTTTTGGACCGGCAACCACACACTTCACAGATTATAATTACAGAAAATAAACCTTTAGGTCACATGATACTGTTAAAATAGGTATGAGTGGGCCCAAAAACCTTTAAATAAGGCTTAAACTCATCTTTAAAATGGTCGTTTTACCAAATTTAGTGGATTCTATTTACTTTGGTATCTCTTTCAAAGAAATGATGCCAATGCCGACAATAACAGGGTGATTTTGGTCTGTTTTTGATATTTTGTTACCTTTATTTTTGTTGCGCAGGCGCAGTATAGTAGTATGTAATGCTGTTGATTTCAATAAAAAATGCAAAAGTGCTTTTGGTTCGATTTGTTTGCTATTTTGTTAACGTCACCTTTAAGCTGCGCTGCACAATATATCTACATCTTGAATGGCTGTTACTAGAGGCCCTGTATACGATTCTTGACAGTTATTGTTTTACCAGAGGTGAGCAACTGGATTTGACTGTTGCTAGGGAAATGTTCAAAAACAAATTATGTGTTGGCAATGATAGTTGGTAACCCCTGACAATAAATAATTTTGCCACTGTTACATTTTTGATTAAGAAACGTCCGGTTTAAAAACGGAATTTTGCTGTATCAAAAAGTGTAAAAACACGTGCGAATTTGTATTGTTCCGTTGTCCAACGGAGAAAGAAACTCAAGAAAATTCGAAAGAAAACATGCATTTACCAAGCTGAAAAATTAATGAAAAAAGCCGAATTTGCGAGGTAAGTGAGCTATAAGCAGTAGGTACAAACATACGCATTTAGCATATACTTTGTTAATAAATAACACATTATGTTTCCGTATTTTATTGTAAGAAAGAGAGTAAAAATATAGATCAATAGGAGTCTTTATATTTTATCTATTATTTACATTTTTAATATCTCCGCGTTTATATTCACTGTTTGTTTTTATTTTTTTTTCAAAACTCGACATATTTTACTAACCAATAAAAAAATTAATCTTTCAAAACTGTCTGGGGAAATTATAGAAAGAGACAACAAGACATCAGTCCATTTCATAAAATCGCTTTTACATGCAAATATAAAAAAAAAACTAGAAAGAGAGGGCAATATGAGTTGGTGGGCAACTCTGATAAAACAATAATTCAAGGTATCAAAGGTATAGAGGGCTGCAGAGCTAAAAACTTTCCTGGGCCTGGGCTGAATAAAGATAACAAAAAGAGCGGCATCAACGCCGATCAAACTCACTAACATGGAGGGAGGGGTTCTGGTAATATTTGGATAAAATAAATAAAAATTTTATTAAAAATGCTTATTGAGTTTTTGTTAATTCATTATGTGTACTTTACTTAACAATGAATAAAGCAATACATATTAGGCTTGACTTCCAGTTTACCTAGAATTTATGTAAGGAAGTAATATGTGTTGTAACTTTTACGTAATATTTACGTAACGGTGCTGGCTGGGAGGTGTCTGATAGTACACCTATTATTGTCATGTCAGTTTGGCATATTTTGTCGTGAAATAGTCTTGTCGAATACCATGTGACAGAAAATTTCGTAATGGTAAAATTGCCTCTTGGTTTTATTCAAGTTTGTTTCTTTTTAGAAATTTTCTCTCATGAAATTTTTGACAAAATCACTTGACTGATGTCTCGAGATTTTACTGTAAAAATTTCTTTCGCAAAAATTGCCAAGCAACAAACTTCTATACCAGTTCAAAATTTTGCTGGAAAAGTTTTCTCTCTTTTTTATACGGGTCTCTTAAAGCGCTTTTATGTAAGAACGGTTTGAAAATTTTTTGGTATAAACAACACTGAAACCGTTTTAAGCACTAAATCAATTTTATTTTAAAGCGATTTAAGAAAGCGGTTTATCGCTTTAAAAACCATTTTAGGGTCGTTATAAACACTACAAAAACGCTTTTTTTTAACAGACCGGAAAGTGCATATTTTCCGGACAATTTTTTGTAAGGAAACTGTAACTTTACAAAGATGGACTGGACAATAAAAATAGATCCCAAAATGAAGAAGAGACCGGTAAATGATCATTCTCCGGTAAAAAATTTTTTTAATTTTTTTTGAACTTGTTTTTGTTAGTTTTGTTTTTAATTAATATTTTTTAATTTTTAATTTTTTAAAATTTTTTTAATTTTTTAAATTTTTTTAATTTTTAAACTAAAAAGGTTATTAATGACCTCTAGATGTAAAAATAGGCGAATATTAGTTGGTTAAAAAAAAATACGATACATGACCGGATATTCACTTTACAGGTCTAGTGCCTAAGGAAATACTCAACCATGGTTTTACCGAAAAATCGGTTGTTAACTTAGTTGTTTTATTTGTTTTCCTTCTAAACCGACATATTTAATGACATTTAATGAAGGACATGTAAACCCTCGGAGAAGGCGATTTTACTTGTTTTCCTTCTAAACCGACATATTTAATGACATTTAATGAAGGACATGTAAACCCTCGGAGAAGGCGATTTTACTTAGAATCGTCCTTATATAAAAGCGGTTTTAGGTGCGTAAAAACATTTGTTTTCCCATCGATTCAGGCCATTTTTTTTGACAGGTTTATTTCGTTTAGAATATGTGTTTACATTTCAAGCCGAAAAGACTGCAATGGGTAGGTATGGTTTGGATTTCGTATTAAATTATAAATTAGGGATAAGGCTATTTTAATTCAGCTCACAATTCCCCACAAAACAATCGACATATTTGATATTTTAACCCATACAAATTATAGATAAATGTACATTTTTCTTTTACAAACACAATGAAAATATCAAAGATCATGCTGCCCACGTTCCGTTTTAAATATCCTTTAAATCCTTGGTTAAATGACTTAACTGATTTAAGTTAGTTCTTCCTTTTATAAGAAAAAAATCGGTTTGTAAGGACTGTAGGCCAGTAAATTTACTGCAAATAGGAAGACAGTACATGATTGGACGTACATTTTTGGACTTATGTATAAACATATACGTCTCAGGGACGTACTATAAACGTACTTTGTCCAACGAATTACACATACTTGCTACGTATCGTGGTACGTACTAAGTACTAAGTAAAAAAAGAACTAAAATGGACGTATGTACGTACTAAGTACGTAAAAAACTCCTAAACTTTACATACATGGTACGTCCGATACAGTCAAGGTACGGACCATGTAGGTACATAGTACGTACTGCTGGGACGTACGTCACGTCCCTAGTACGACCCGAGACGTACTATGTACTTACCGGGGACGTACATTTTCTAACGCTTTGTACATTCCCAGTACGTACCAGGGATGTGTTACAGTACGTACTATGTACGTCCTATGTACGTACGTTTCAGGTACATACAATTTAGTTCCTAGGCAGGATTAAAACTGGACGTAAATTGACCGTAAGTGGGCTTGATCAGTCAAGGATATTTCACCAGTAATTAAAAAAAAAGTGTTGGACACACCGGGAACTGAACCCGCTCCTCCCGGGTGAGAAACAAATGCTCTACCACTAGACCACTACCTATACATAGGAAACTCTGCTAAAATTGTGATATACTTTATCACGGTTTTCAGTTCGTGTCGCTCTTATAACGTGTACGCTTAGCACGTACACGCTTGTACGTACATATAGTACGTCCAAAACTGGTCCCAGGACGTACCGACGTAAAATGGGCGTGTAATGTACGTCCCTAGGACGAAGTGTTGCCATAGGACAAACAAACCGCTTTTTCATAAGCTGTAATGTACGAAACGAAATTTCCCAAAAACGACAAACGATGCAGTATTAAACCAGACCACATATTAAAATTCTAGAGAGGGAAGGCGCTATCTACAGTATTATAAGTCAGTAAGAGCGGACACGGCCTAATCGTGATAGTTCTTTAGAGAATCAATATTGAGGTATATATGTTAGACCAGATATGTCAGATGTCGTCCCAGAAGCCATATTTAGTTGTTTGAATATTTAACTTTGTGTAGCACCTTTAATTGTTTGTAATAAGTACGTACATAGTGCGTACGCTTATGTACGTCCGTAGTACGTACGCTTATGTACGTTCAGTGTACGTCTGTAATTGTATGTTTGAGAGGTAGCCCTAAAATTTACGTCAAATTAGTGTACGTACTATGTACGTACTCTTTTGTACGTACATAGTACGTCCCTAATTGGTCCGGGGACGTACCGACTTAAAATGGACATAAACTGACTGACTGGCCTTAGCATGACATTTAATAAAGAACGTATAAACCCTCAGATAAAGCGATTTTATTTAAAACTGTCCTTGTATAAATGCTGTTTTAGGTACGTATAAACGTAGTAATTGACAACAGGAAATGTATTTTTGAAATATTTTTATTATAAAACAAAAGCACTGTTATCAACAAACAACAAAAAAAATTGAACCGTTGATTTTTCCATATACCTGTTAGCTTAAATATATGCCTTACCCCAGCCAAACTGAGAAATACCAAAACAAAAGACATCGCACATACGCGAAAATTTATCGATCCGAGAGGTTTCGGTCAGTTTCGGGCGGCTTCGTGTTCTACCTCATATACGTCTTCAATCAAGGCGACTTCATTTTTGTTGTTTTTGTGTTTTGATTTCGTGTTTTCATTTGTGACGTGGGTATTTTTCACTGTTAAAAATTTAAAAAAAGTAAGTTAAAAGACATGCTGCGTTTATAGAGAACATTAGAGAGCGAAAGAGGAGCAATACCATCGGAACTTTCGAGTAGAGAAGGTTCGGAGGTTGGTAGCTTTTTTGTTTTGGAAAGCGTCAGTTAAACCTCAATGGAATTAAGTTTCTTCCGCAGTGGCACACAATTATATTTTTTTCTTCGAAAAAAATACAAAAATGTAGGATTTTTGAGAAAAGTAAAAATACAGGACATCAGTGGCGGTTCCAGCCATTTGAAAAGGGGTGGTTGGTTTCGATACGAAAAAGAAACTATAATAAAAGCATAGCTTTTATGAGGAACATATCAATATATGCAAATAAAACTTAGTAACTACAAGTTCGGATTTGGCCTAAAATCTAGGGGGGAACGTACTCAGATTTTAAGTTGTTCATTTCATATATTTTTTATTTAAAAAAATGTTTAAATGCGCCGAAAATTTGAGAAAATTGCACTGAGAAATGCATTTTTTGATTTAAAATTAAAATAATATTGTAAATATAGCAATGGTTTCAAAGTGCAGCAGGCGAAAATTTTTAAGAAAGTGACACTACAAATGCCATTGTTAACACAAAATTGAACTAATACCGTAAATATCAAAGGTATTATAGCGCCGCAATTTATACCCTACTCTTGATTTTCTAAATATTTTCGTACCTATCTCCTGAAACTCGCGCTTGAGTATATATACCTTTAATTTTTTCAGTTATAAAAAGCATAGATAACAACACAAACGAACGAAGCATTACTTACTGACACATATACAAGAATGTTTTAACAACGGAAAAATATCGCCACACTTTTGTTCATTGCCTCGAAAACGTTATTATTAACATATATATTTTGATTTAAGCTTTTGCCTACTTCTGGCCAATATTGTTTCCAAATACTGACTTCTCCCAATAAAAGTTCAAGAAGTTGTGTTTTGTATTAATCAAACACTATTTGGAAACGACATTATTTCATTTTGCCCTGATTTTGGCTTCACGTTGTATAAAACTTGGTATGAATATGTTTAGGTCAAAAATACTTGTCTCGTTATTGAACCTTAATTTTATGTCCGAAATGATTTTGTCTAAAACTTGTTTATAAATTGAAACTCTATAATATTAAAGGAACGTTCTGCAATTTCTCGTTTCTCTCTCTCCAAAGACTTCAGGGTTACCACCAGCATCTTTGTTGTCTACTTTTTTTTTAGAGAAAAGAACGGGGGAGGTCGCTTCCCCCCTGGGACCGCCACTGATGACATGCACATACCAAATTCTTTTTGTCAAAAAACAAAGATCAGCTGCCTTCGCGTCTTCGGGTTTTAACCGATGACGCTGGCGTGGCGCCGCGCTTATACAGAACAGTGTTACTATGCCTAACAAGATAATAGAGTGAGGTAGATAAATAAGAGAGAAAAGTGCGTATATTTAAGCTAATAGGTATATGGTTTTTTCTCTGGCCGCGATAGTAAGAGTTAAAGTCCTTTTGACCGCAATAAGTTTACCTGATAAATATAAAACAGAATTATGTGGCGTCTGTGGCAATATAGTGTTTTTTCTTCTAGTGTTTCGGTAAAGAAAAAGCATTTAACTGTCGATTCTAGAGAAACTGTAAAAAGTGTATATAGTTCTTTATTGACCAGAGGATTTATTGCTGGTGCTGCAGTCACTGAAACATGTGCTCTTACTAAGAGACTACAGTGAGGAGAATCAAGTCAAAGCCCATCAAACCAAGAAGTAGGAATTCCGGTTCCTCCAAATGTTTTGACAAAGACTTGATAAGACGAAAAATCTACACCATGTACGAAGAGCAACGTGTGCCTACATTAGGAGCTCTGAAGCAACGGCTCATTGATGATGAAACCCAAAAAAATTGTGGCGTCATTAGACTTTGGAGAGATCCTGTCTAAAATGAGCATTAAGCATCCCACAACTAACAAAAGGCAAGTACTCATGGAATCCTACCGATTACGAAAATGGCGCCATGAGTATATAACTTCAATAAGAAAATACCATTCTGAAAATCGTCCTATAATTTACTTCGACGAGACGTGGTTCGATACACGGTAAATGCAGCACAAAAGCTCCATCAAATAAAGGGAAGCGGATAACCATTTTGCATGCGGGATCAGAAAATGGTTGGGTTCCAAATGGCTTATGGCTCTCTGGAAAAAAAATTAAAGACTGCGTGGACTATTACGAATACACAACGGCAGAACTTTTTGAGGAATGGTTTAAGAACTGTCTTTTAGCAAATATTTCTCCAAACAGCGTGATAGTCATGGACATTGCAATCTACTATAGTCGCCAATTACATGAGGCTCCAAATTCAAACAATAGCAAATTAGAAACTCAAAACTACATGGCGGTAAATGATACATATTTTGAAAAATGTTATACTGAAAATGAAAGTAAGCTTTTACAAGTTTTGAAGTATTTTGCATTAAAAAGGTCTTCAAAACTTGTAAAAGTTCACTTTCTGTATAACATTTTTCAAAATATGTATCATTTACCGCCATGTAGTTTTGAGTTTCCAATATGCTATTGTTTGAAATTGGAGCCTTATGTAATTTTCTCGCTTCGCTTCGTTCAGTCAAGCTGGTAAGAGCGGTAAAGACACTTTATGCATGTGTTAGGTACAAGATTTTACCTATAAGCGTTAAAAATTCCTAAAAAAGAAATATAAATATTTGTATTTTAATTTTCTTAAATAAACGTAGTCACTCTAGCGCACAGTGTGCTGTAAAGTGCCATAACGTGAACAGCCGCACAGTATGTGATAAAGTACAATATTCCACATCCAAAAGAGTGTTTTAAAGTGCACTTTACCGCACTCGAGTAGGTAAAAGATTTTCTATTATTCACGTCATTTTCTCTAATTACATTAATTTAAAAATCATACTTTCATTGTTATTTTTTTCCGGCCTTTTCCGATTTTTTTTTATTTGCTCATTTTTCACCCCATCATAATAGGTTATATCAGGTAAAATTATTGTGGTCAATAAGTCGAAACTTTAGTTGAGACTGATACCTCCGAGATTAGGCCTCACATTGACCCCGATTTGATTAACCTTTGGTCCAAATTGCTGACCGTTTTAAATATTAAGTCATGTAATAACAGTCAACAGTGTCAAAAATGGCGGCTGTTGCAGACCAAAAGGGCACCAAATCAGAAGTAGTTGACTGGTCTATATTTCGGAGGTGTCGTTGAGACGCTTGATTAAAAAGTTTATATTGTTCCGGTACTGGCTTATGGTTTGGTTAAACAATTTTGTCACGTTTAGAATAATTTCCTAATACATTTTAAATAAATGTAGCGCCAACTGACAATAGACTAGTGGCAGTTCGTGGTGTGTGGAATTTTAAACGATAGATTATTAAAATATTTATGGAATTCAGATTTTAAGTGAGACTTTAAACTTTTTAATTTTTTTCAAGCGTTCAGTGTTCTTTTAGACCACCTCCGGTAAAGAGATCAACGACATCCGATTTAATACAATTTTTAGCTACTGCAGCCGTTTTCGATTTGATGCACTGATCGTGTGCACTAAGTGTATCTCTGTCCTTCTCTGGCATGTAAAAATATGAAGGATAGAGATACAGTACAGCAAAAGAAAAATGCTTTATGTTAATTGACAAAATGGCCGCCACTTACGGCAAAAGGCCTCTGAAACTGTAGCCGGAAAAAGGCCTAAACCGGAGGTATTAATAAATTCATTTTTAGTGGTTTAGAGTTTTAAAAATTTTAAATTATGCAGAACTATAAAAGCTCAAAATTTTGCCCTAGTTACACATGTGAAACTATTATCGGTTCCATGAACACGAGGTTAACTTGTGATTTTCAAATGAAACACCCTTTATATGTCATCTTACCTGAAGACATGAAGTTATTCTAAATACGTTTGTGCCATACATTTTGACTATTTTTTTAAAAAATTTGTGTTTTATTCTGTCTGATTAACAGCAGTGCAAGATTTAAAGATTTCGTTTGTATTTTTCTACTCGAAGGTGAGTGAAAACCTTTTTGGTACACTAAATTTTTCTGAAATGAAAACATTTTGCACATCAGTTAGACTTTGGGTTCTCTAGTGATAGTTTTTGACCTTCGTTTTTGTGAAGTATGGATTCAAATATGGCGTATTTTGCCTGTTAATTTCTGCAAGACTAGACAAAAATTGCAAAAAGTACCGCTAGAGTACCCTAGACTCAAGCTTTATCTTTAAGATGAGACCAAAATGTAGAAAAATTTCTTTATTTTGATAGAAAAATGTACCCTTGCAAGCGAAATTTTTCAAGGTTTAGACAAGGAAAACTTATTCAATTTGTAATAAGTAGAGAGCGCGCCACTGCCATTCAGAAAGAATGTCTTGGCGTGTTGATTGACGGATTTAGATTGTTTTTGTCTTTCTTTTTTAGTGACAGTGACGAATAATTATTAAAAATTAAATAATTTTTTATAACTCAAGTAATTCTTATCATTACTTAAATCAGAAAACTGTAACTGATATTTATAAGAAAATGTAATTTTAGAAAAAGTTGGTTTACCAAAGGATTTTCAGTTGTATTCAAGTAGAAAAATACAAATGAAATCATTAGCTCCTAGTAACTCTCATATTTTAAAGATTTCTTTTTTGATAACACTGCCGCAATCGGAAAAACATTATTGTTTTCTCTATAGGAAAAACCATATTATTCAAAATTGTCAAAATGACATATGGATGAAACAAACCAATACCTTCACCATATAGGCCATTCAACTCCTACCGTTTTAGTGTTCTTTTTTCGACCTTCGCCGCCATATTGACAGAAAACTAATGGATTTTCTGTCATTTTAAAGGAAAATGGCGGCGAAGGTGGACTAAAGGACACTAAATCGTTGATCGGCCTATGTGGAGAAGGTACTGAACAAACGTATTTTGAATACCTTTATGTCTTCAGGTTAGGTAACATATACAGGATGTTTTATTTTAAAATCAAAAGTTAACCTTGTTTTCATGGAAACGGTAATAGTTTGATATGTGTCACTAGAACACAATTTGGATCTTTTATTAGTTCTGGAAAATTCCAAATTTTCAGAACTCTGTCATTATAATATATATATATATATTATATAATAATATATATTCCTTGTTCCAACCGGTAGGAATATCAAAAATTTTAAACTTTCTGAATAAGGCTGAACTTTAGAAGCGATTTCCTTTACTAACTCTTACTTTTTTTTAAATAAATAAATATTTTAACCTCAAATTTTTTAAAAATTTTATTTGCATCAAAGAATAAAAATTGTGGAAAAAGAAAAAGGGTTTGTATGTTTATTAAAATTGCTTCCTTTCTATGGAGATTCACGAATGGTAATAGCACGAAGAACATTCGTAGGTATGTTCTTTGTGATAAGTAATAGCTATATTCCACATTCACAACAGCATGTGACCTATCGAATTATTATCGAATGCACACAATAAAAATATTTCATCAATTTATTTTCCCGATAGGTTCCATCCATCATCTTGTAAACTTGGTAAGTAACCCAAAGATTATTATTAATAACAATATTATACCAACACATCAGAGAATACCTTTTGAAATATGCTGCACTGCACTAATTTATATAAAATGAATATTTTATGATAATTCTTGTTCAAGTGTCAAAATTGACGACGAATTTTTCTATTATAATTTATTAAGATCATTTGAAAACAATTAGGTTTTTTTTATTAAAGAGGCAAAGTGACCTATTTAGTGCCTATTTTTAAGCAATAATGGGTATCATTTTGTAAATTATTTTTATTGGTAATCAATATTATTATTGTAATCAATTATTGTTACCCTTAATTTTTATTAATGGCTGTCGATAGCTTCAGAACGCCTTTTGAAATAATGTATTGTTAAAATAAAGTTGAATCTATAACTTATTTACTTGAGTGCACTATACATTTTATTATTAAGTTTCTCCCCCCAAGCCACTGAAAATCCTAAAGGTTAAATTTTCCCAAAAAATGACCAATAAAATAATAATTTTGTGTGATCCTAGTACCCTAGAGAAAATTTTGAAACAGTTGAATTCTGCCGATCAAATCGGTTAAACGCTCGGAAAAAAAAGAAAAAAGTCTAATTAACAAATTAATTACTTTAATTAAGGGGTAACTACTATAACTATAATTAATGCCAAATACCTATAAGGTTTTTCTAAAAAACTGAATTTTTTTAAAAGTTTTTTTGATAACATAGGTAAGTACCCCAGTAAACACAGAAGGTCGGAAATTAAATAATCGGACCAACGTCGGAAATGTCGGGGTTAGGTGGACATCGGCAGTAAAACGTGGGCCGATGTTAGACCAACTAACGACTTTCATTACCGATTTGTATTTAACGAATATATTCTCACCTAAACAATATGAACTTCTTATATTTAATTAAGAAGTAAAGTCGATATTTTCTCTGTTTCATTTACATCATCGATGTTAGAGCGGTCGATATTTGTAGGTTTTTATTTTTTTAACGTTTATTACATAGTAAAAATGTTTTTTTCAAATAATAAACAATGATGTCCGATGTTGACAAAACATCGATGTTTTAACACCGATGTTTTGTGTGTGTCGATGTTAACATCGATGCTGAATATCGATGTTGACACTTCGATGTACCACCTCTAGTGCGCTGCAAATCTAGCGAAAAAAACAGAAGATTTTGTATTTCAGTGCAAAATGGATCTGTTTTTTGATTGCAGAGGGTGGAACCTAGAACGAAGCCGTTTTGTTAATAATGCGGAAGAGATCTCTGTCAGGGGTCTGAAGAACTAATGAAACAATATGTCTAGTTTAATATTCTAAATAAATCAAGAATTCAATTCTTTATCGAAAAATCAACCATCAAGCATATATTCTTAATTCAAATAAATATTTCAAGAATTTTAATTTCTTTTCCTAAGAAAATGCAAATTTTTATTTGAAGAAAATAATTCTTGATCCAAGAATAATATTCTTGATCAAAGCACATTTTTTCAAGCATTTTTGTTCGCCTGTTTTAAAAATGTTGTTTTTTCTGTGTGTTTTATTCCTAAAGGTAACATCTATATGAAAATAGTCTTCAAGATATTTGATAAATACCTTCCCCACTTTCTTTTACAAAAAATGTCTCTGTGGTATGGTATATATTCAATACAAGTAAAATTTGCTTGCTCCAACTAAGCTAGTATTTTTAGCAGACAGAGCTTCAAATGGATGTTGCAAGTCACATTCTAACTGCTTACTTAACTAAGTGGAAACTTAACTCGTTGCTGCTATTGCCAATCAATGTGCTCAAGTGAATATATTCTTGTAATAAGAATCCATTCTCTTATTTACTTCAGTTTTTTATGGACTTTAAATATATTTTGCCAGAAAATGTCAAATGTCATTTTTATGTCAAATGTGTAAATAACTATACTAAATTAGGACTACTCTATGTTTAAATACGAACGACAACAACAACGACAACAAAAAATTTACTAATCTAACAAATGCTCGAACACATCACCATTTACTTTAACACAAAGTTCATAACGCCTTCTTAGGCCAGAAATCGTGTTGATTATTTTATGTCTCAGGCTTCTATTATTATTAATTACTTCATTACTTCCTCGATTTTTAATTTCTTCTAAGGTGTTCGGGCGATTTGAGTAAATAGTCTCCTTTAAATCGTCTCACAACCAAATATCCGGAGGTGTTAAATCTGGCGAGTTTGGTGGCCATGGTATGGCCCCATTTGACACAAGCCATATGGGATAATTTTGATTTAGAAAATTAGTTATTGCTCGAGTATTGTGAATTGATGTCCCGTCCTGCTGCCATATTATTAGGTGCTCTCGGATATCCAATGGAAGTTTTTTGATGGAATTTTTTTACTGAGGAAATTTTAACGGAATAAGATATTTAGCATTTTGGAAAGTGATATTGAAAATTCCATCAATAACCTTCACCAGTAACAAACTTTCTAGAGCATTTTTTAGATTAGTAAATAGACACTTAAGTAAATATTTCAACTCATCGGTATCGGTATACGTAACGCGTTCGAAACAAAGTCAAAATACGATCCATTTTTGTAACGAGGCCTGCTTCTTTGACGGGTGTGATGATAGAATCTCGTTTCATACGGAAGGATGTACGTATCTTTACGGACCCATGAACGTACGCAACGATTTCAATCAGCAGTTCTGTCATCGCACCCTTCAAAAAAGCGGACATCGTTCGAAACATCGCATAAACAAGTCAAAAATGTAGTGTATTTTGGCTTTATTTCGAACGCGTTAGGTATACGGATACTGATGCTTTCAAATATTTACTTTAAGGGCCTAATTTCTTGTGGTCGTTGTTGTTGTCGTTCGTATTTAAAAATAGAGTAGTCCTAATTTAGTTAAGTTATTTATACATTTGACATAAAAATGACATTTGACATTTTCTGGTAAAATATATATAAAGTCCGTAAAAAACTTAACAACCTTTGTTTTTAATTTTTTTTTCTATCTTTTATTTTAACGGCACTAACGGGAGTGCAAAAATCCACCAAAAATATACAATATCTTGAAAACTGTTTACCGCACCTGGACAAATGATATATTTTTAAAGTATAAAAGGAAAATGAAATTTGACAAAATAAAAAAATACAGGGTGTTCAATTTAAAATAAAGTTAATATCAAAATTTAACATATGGAATGACATTTGACAGATTTTGTCAAAGTTTTCAAAAAATTTGAACGAAAATATTAAAATCTTACGTTAAAACATTTTTTCTATCTCTAACATTAACGGCTATAACCGGGGTGTCCAAATATAATGATCACCCTGTACTCTGTCCTGACATTTAGGACAAAAGGTAATCTGAAGGGAAGAAGAAATATAGCAATGTATCACTTTTTAATGTAGTTTTAGCACTTTCTGCCTTCAAGTTCACAAGGTAACCTAAAGGGAAAAAGAGCCGTCTTTGAAAATAACTACTCCACAGTACATTGTATTATAAAAGATTGGCTTTAAACTTTGCAACGTAGTTGACCAGAAAAACATAAATTCTGCGTTTGGCATTTATAGTGCAAAGTTAAGTGGTTTTTTGAACACCTTAAAGCAAACCAGAATAAAAGTAGCCAACAATGCAACATTAAGTTTCTCCTTGACTCTAAAAGCTGTATTTTTGTCATTTATTATATGATTTCTTGGTCTTAAATGGAAGTTTGGCAACAATGCCAAAGTCCAGAATGTGTACTGTACCGGGTTGTGAACTTAACCAATTAACTCTTCGGTACAATCATATAACTATAAGATACTGTAACGGCCCTGCCCTTGCATTTTCATAACAAAACCCCGATAATACCTATACTAATCAAGTTAGCCTGGAAGAAATGCAGAGCCAAAAACCCTTTTGGGCGCGAGCGGACTGCGTCCCGCAGTAGATTTTTTGCCTTTAGCCTTGCCCAGGGCAACTATGATTTTTACATTATTTTCTTTTCAAAGTTTTTATGGTTACACATTTTGCGATCCTAAGGCCATTATATATATCTCATAGTGATATGGGTAGAATACTTTTTACTTGAATATCTAATGGCACTGAAAATTATAAGGTGGGGCGTACCGAGGAGGAATGTTTTGGGGTTAAAACCTTTTCTACAGCCCTATAAAACATCTACACTCCAAAAACGTTCCGTAAAAATATCAATCTGTACCACTATAGTGGAGTAAATTCGTAAAAAGAAACTGAGAAAAGGGTATATTTTGTAGAAAACCGTCTATTTAAAAAAATATTAAATCTTTTATTCGGTTTTGTAGCACCCTATAGTTAGGTATTAATAAAGAAAAAAACAAAAAAGAAGCATGCATTTGTGTGTGTGTGTATTTTTACGAGATACGGAATCAAGAGTAGTAATAGTTAGTTTGTTGAGTTGATGGTAGAGAATTGTTTACTGGTCAGTAAAATGCGTATTTAAAAATTATTATATTTCAAACAAAGTGTTCTTTTATTTATTACATGTATTTATTTAAATTTAAATTAAATCAAAACATTTGCTGTCTTTTGTGCTGGGATTTTAGTTTGTATGACGTATGCTCAAAGATGTATGAAATAGATATATAATATATTTTTGGTATGATTCAGGATGTGAGAAAGGGCCTTGGTGAATCCACTAACATTTTCGTTCCCTGATTGAGCGAATATCCTAGCATGTAAAAAAAAGTACAGTCTAGAGATATTCCCCCAAAATATCAACTATTAGCTGAGTAGCCTTCCGTATGGGACCTCAGTACCTTCTGGCGATGTCCAGCTAACTAACAACAAACTCTTCACCGACAAATTTTAGTACTGAGACAGTAATTTTATTTTTTTTAGTAATTTAATTAGTATTTGTAATTCAATGTTTGGAACAGCATGATTCGATTTTTAAAATTGAGATCGAGGGTTTCTCTACCGTGCTCTTTCCCCTCGTGAATTTCAGGCTGAGTACGGCACTACTATTGATTTTCTTTGAATTAATAAATTAGGAGTATTTTTCAAATTTTGTGCTTATTTTACATGTCACACCTTACCTCAAGTCTTCCTAAATTTGTTATTGTCAGGCGCATTCTGGGCAAGTAAAATTATGTTGAGTGGGGTTAACAACGCAGGACTTTTATTTATTTTGGTTGTTTTATTTCAATTTGTTAAAGGTATGTTTTACTACAATTTGATATATTTGGCATAGTAAAAGCTAATACCAAAACCAAGATGGCGGCTGTCAAAGTTGCAAAAAAGCATTAAAATTTGTTTTTTTTTTACAGAAAAACTTAAAACTAATTTAATTAATCTTAAAACTGCTTGGAGATGTGCAAAACTGCTAACGTGTAGAAAAATAATGACGTTTCTTAATTTTCATTGCAGCCATCTTGATTTGGGTATCACATGTGTCACTTTTTGTTTGCAATTTTTGAGACAAGCGACCTTTATTTAGTGCAAATTGATATATTGCATGACGTTAGTATAAAGACCAAACCAGAAGAGGAAAATTACTTTTTTCTCGATAGTTTGGCCGCCATATTGAATACCAAATGTCAAATCAAATGTTTTTTAAAATTGTAGCACATACGAACTCATCGCTAATAGCATCTACTAAAAAAAAAACAATTTTTTTTAATGTTGTCTATAGGTTATTAAGGTCTCTTATATTTTTGACATATCAAGCGCCATTTTTATACCCGTTTATAAACTCTAAAATTTTTTTTATTGTTAGCTTTAATATCAGACGTTAAAAAAGATCATTACTTAAAAAGTAAAAAAAAATGTAAGAAAAACTAAATTTTTGAAATCTGGCCGCCATTTTGTTTTGAAGTGATATATGTCAATTTTTTTATATTTTTGGATTAGGTGGGACCTCCTCACTATTACCCAATTGATTTCGATTTGATTTTTCTGAAAACGTAGATATCCCATTTTTTCCTAACTTTATCCCGCCGTTTCACTATGCCAAATATAAAAAAAATATACCCTTTTTGCAGCTTTCTCTTGAAAATCCCTACGAATTTACTCCACTATTACAGTCCGTTCCATTTTTACTTGGGGGTTTTAAAGTTCCCACATAACAATTAAACATTTCTGTAATATAATAGTCATATACTTAGTGAATGTGATAGAAATGTTACATTTTACCAACACACGCCGGCAATGAGTTACGTTCTAGCTCATATAATACAACCAGAACGTTTTGTTTTAAGAATTATAGTAAGATACCTAGGCACTGACTATAATATCCCATATAGAAAATATATATCCCTATTGAATATTGCATGGATATGATTTTGTGATTCAAAAGATGTCTAGATGGCCACAAGATGGATATCCTAAGATATGCAGTGGATATATATCCACATGAATGTCCGCCAAATATGCATTAGTCTTCCACCAAAGTGCAATTACGGAGTAGCCTATGGATATAGGTATATTAATATATCACCATTATTTTGATGTACTACTTGAGATTAGTCATCAATAACTTTTTGCTGTATTATATTTATAACTATTACCTGCTATATAGAGAACATATTGATTCCAGTGCCATTTACCTACAAAGATGGTAATATTTTCAGCAAACATGTCAAAACCCTGACAAAAATATCATTTTGGGAATAGTCATAGAAATAACTTGATTATCACGCTATCATGGGAATATTATTATCTTATTACCAAAGAAATATAACTATCAGAAACTCTTAAAGAATATTTAACAAAAAATAGGCCCGCAACATTTACAAAAATCACTTTGAGGGAATATTCCTATAAAATGAATATTCCTTCAATGTTATGCGGGTTGTCAGAAATCCAATTATGTGTGTGTGTGTTATTGTTGTCATATTTGAAGGGTCTTTTTTTTACAGAAATTTTGGCGGCAAGAGTATAGTTGCCAAAACCTGCCTGCTTGGTGTCGGGGTTAACGCCACGACTCTCAAGCAGGAGATGTCGGGTTCAAGCCCCGGGTCTTGCAGGTAGTCTACTTGGACTTTTTCTTATAAAATTACAGAATTTTGTAAGATTAAGGTAAAACGCAGTATGAAGTGGAGTAGGCCGAGTTAGCTAGAAGGCAGGCTAATTCGATTTCATACCGTCCCTCAGAGAGGACGTTAAGAGGACGGTCCCCTGTGATCCATTTATTGATAGTGGAGTACGTTAAAGATCCCTTGCCCCGACAAAGGGGTTTAGGCTAAATTAAATCCTTCTAGGAAAAGAAAAACTGCCTTCCTAGGGGGTGCTCATCAGACCGGTTTGATGAGCGGAGTGAGGGGGGAACCCAGAGAAAATAAGTGTAAAAGGTATCTTAGGCCCTACCCTTCTATTCACGCCGGTATCCAGGCCGGATGGGATCGGATATCACGTGGAGGCGGACCTAGATATACACTCCCTAAGTCGGTAGACTACGAAAGTAGTCGATGACCCGTCCGATTAAGTTAATAGTGCCTACGGGACTCAAAAAAGTGACGGTAATCAAATGAGAAAAAAAAAGAGTATAGTTGCGTTTTTTTTTTGCAAATTATGTTGGCGTTGGACAACGCAATTTTTTTTTTGTTTGGTGGAATTAAGATGTATTCACACACGACTAAAAAACGTATTTTTTAAACAGTTTTTAAGTTTATTCTCAAAATCATTTGTGAGACTGTGATAGAACTATTAATTTTATTTATTTTAATCGTTTTCGGGCGTTAAATAGAGAAATTATTGTAAAATTTGATCAGAATTCATTACATTTTATGTAGATCAGCCTTTATTATTATGGGTGCCGATGTCAAAAAGCGGTATGTCCGAGAATCACAAAAAATTGTTATGTAACAAAAGATCAAGAGATCTTGGGTGGACACAACTAAAATTCAAACTTGGATGAGCATCCCACAACGAACACACAAAGGATCAAAGCGAAAAGAGAAATGATTAAACGATGTTTCTCCCTGCGTAACCAGCGTGGGCTCATCAGTGGTTTCACTGATCATCCTCCTCCATACATCATTAAACACCATCATACAATCTGATTTCCAACTTTGAATCATTTACAAATAGGCATCGTTACGCCCTGGCACCTATCCAAGTCACCTGATACGGATTCGTCCTGGCGTGTAAATATTTCCAGTGGGATTATGCTCCTAAGGCAATTAAAAACAAAAAAGCAGTTAAAAAACCTCCAAATTAGTTACTTCAACCGACCAGGAACTAAAAACCAAAAGATAAAAAGATCTTGGGTGGAAACAACTAAAATTCAAACTTGGATGAGCATCCCACAAGGAACACACAAAGGACCAAAGCGAATTGATTTTCTTTGTTTCCACCCAAGATCTTTTGATCTTTTAATTTTTAGTTTCTTTTCGGTTGAAGTAACTGATTTGGAGGTTTTTTACCTTCTTTTTTGTTTTAAATTGTTATGTGTTATATAAATAAAAGTTAGAAGCAGTGGCGATTCCTCCATAGGAGCACATGAGCACGTGCACCCCCACACAGAATAAAGAAGTAATAATAAAATAAAAAACAAACGGAAGATGGCTGTGGCACTGTAAATCTAACGAAAATCGAAAATTCAGGAAGTTTGCACTGAAGTACAAAAAACTCTTTTTTTAAAATAATAAAATGTCTGATTTATTTTATATTATAACTTCCTATTATTATCAGCGCTGATTATTATGGCACCGCGTCAAAATTACATAAGTATTTATAATTTAACACAGCCAGGTCTCTTTCCGTCTCGCGCGCTCTCATTGCCGCGTCCATTTTTTCAACGCAGTTCCTGCTATCAGGTCAGCTGCTCTATCTCGCCACCGAATGAAATAAATCGCTGCTTGATGACGCGGAACAGTCGCACATGCGATGAAGTAGGTGGACCTAGCAGGATATCTGTATGTTTTCAGTGAGCGAGTGGATATCGTGAATTTCAATAGAAGAGCACACATTTGGTGTGGTCCAGTCCGATTTTATAAGGGCTTTTATTTATTCTCTTTCTGTTTTATTTTAACAATTGCTATAATGAACATTTTCACGGTAGAGTACTTGAAAAATAATTTTAGCTCTTTGAGTATGGAACAAAAAATTGAAATAAAAAATGCCGGTAGACCTAAACCCGAAATTGACTTGGCGCAAACCACTAAAGCTAAATCTAGGGACTTCAACAGAAAAGAAAATGGACATGACTTTTAATCGTGCAACCTAGAAAAAAAATTCCTTGTCAATTTTTCAAATTTGTAAACATCCTCTTCATAGATCACGAACCACCACTGGTTATAAGGGAGTTGGAATACATTAGTTAGCGCTCGCAGTAAAAATTATGATGGATAGGTAACCCTCACCATTTTTTGATAAGATGTGCTTTTTCTCGTCCTGAATACAAAATGGACAATCCTATACCTGAAAATTGTGGATAAGAGCTCGGCACACCAATCCAAAGGTGGGCAATTTTAGATGAGGTAGGGTAACCTCCACTATTTTCACATATATGATGTAGTAGTACCCCCAGACCAAAAATCAACTGGTGTGCCGGACCTCATTCATGGATAAGGGTTGGGCACACCACTCTAAAAATGCCCACTTTTTGATTGTATGGTGGACTATCCGTGGTTTGTAGCACCAATTTTTTTATTAAAAAATGTATATTATTAAGTTTATTTTTGTATGTAAACAAAACTTTAAATTTCTTAACATACAAAACAATAAATAGCCATGGAATATGTCTAAAAGTGGGCATTTTTAGAGACCCTTATCCATGAATGAGGTCCGGTGCACCAGTTGATTTTTAGTCTGAGGGTACTACTACATCATATATGTGAAAATAGTGGTGGTTACCCTACCCCCTCTAAAATTACCCACCTTTGGATTGGTGTGCCGAGCCCTTATCCACAATTTTGAGGTACAGAATTGTCCATTTGGTATTCAGGACGAGAAAATGCACATCTTATCAAAAAATGGCAAGGGTTACCTAACCATCATAATTTATGCCTTGAATTCTTGCTCTACATCTAAAAAGTTCAAATTGTGTCAAATCGAATGCACCAACTAAAACTGAGAAGACGGTGCAAAATTTTGTTTTGAACCCTTTACATAGTATTATGTGTATGTAAGAAGACATGGTAAAATTTAAAAAAATCCTCTATTTTATTAACCTGGGTCATTTAAAATGGCTTACTTGTTCCAATGGCCTTCTATTGGATCCAAATATAATACGGTACGTAGTTATTTTAAACCCATGAGACTTAAAGTCGAAACACGTGTGTGCTTTTGGAACAAAAGCAAGTAGCGATATACGGTTTTCAGATTTAAGTGTCCATGAATATGGACTACAAATTTTGTTATAAAGATCTTTAGTTTCCGAGTTATTTGAAAAAACGTTAAAATATATAAAAAAAATCATAACTTTAGAAGTAAAGCAGCTATTGATATGCGGTTTTCAGGTTTTAGTTTTCGTAAATATTACCCAGAAACTTTGTTATAAGGTTTAAATCTTTCAAAGCTACAGTTTTCAAGATATTTTCATTTCTTTCAACATAAAATAATTGATTGTATGGTGGACTATCCGTGCTTTCTAGCAACAATTTTTTTATTTAAAAATGTATGTTATTAAGTTTATTTTTGTATATAAACAAAAGTTCAACGGGGGATTTACTAAAAAGGTTTAGTCTATTTTAGAATGGTCCCAAGCTTAAGTGAAATTCTTGGTTTTAAGCATATTAAACCAACCCTCCTTGAGTTTTGAACATAGTTTGATTTATAAGAAGAATTTTAATAAATTTGTTTATTGAATAATAATCTTAACACAATCTTTTTTTGGATTTAAGAGGAAATTTTCAATTTAGAAGCAGAGAAAATTAAAAAATTTAAACCCACGCGGGGTTTAAGTAGTAAACACGCTGTCGAATAAATTAACATGGGGCTATATGTCACTCTAATTAAAACTTACCCTTGTTAATTAATTTTTCCAATTAATACTTGATGTCCCACAACGATTTAAATGAGTAATAATAAAATAAGGAGTAGATTAATTTTTTATTTATTTAATAGGTGTTTTTAATTATGAAATTTATTAAAAAACATTAATGCAAGTTTTTTTTACAATTCTGTCACTGTCGAAATGTCAGTTTAAAAATATTAGCGCCGCGTTCAATCACAAGCAGCGAGTTCGGATCTTTTACCTCTGCTTGCACCTTGGCTTGCACAAACCTCTACTGATGAAAGCTACAGCTTTAAAATTAGTGGGCTTTGAATAAGGAAAGTTTTTTTGACTGAGCTTTTAGATAACCTCAATATTTTACTTTCAGTTTGTAAATAAATTAATATAGTTGTTTTGGGTTTTTTTTATTGGTATATTTTTCGTGCATAATCAGTAACCTTCATATGTTTGTTTTGCCTAGTAGTGCCCTCATAAATATATTTTTTGTGCTGAAAACGAGTTCAAAATATGGCGTTTTTCTGGACAAAATAGTAGGTGTTTTATTGGGTAATGAACAACTTGGGATATTAAATAAGGTAAATTAATCCTTGTAAAAACGGTTACTTAGGAAAATTGTAAACGAACTTATTACCATATGCCACAAAACAATCCTTTCTGGGGGCTATAAATTTAAACCACCCCCCTGAGGTGGTCTAAAAAATCATCAACTTTATAACCTTAAACACAAATAATGAAGCTATTATGTGCCAAATTTTTGGCGTATTCACCATTTTCCATTTTGAAACCTGTCAAAAAAAATTAGTTTTAGGGCATTTTCTTCTAAAATATGGTGTATTTTGAGAAAAACAGCAGTTTCTCAGTGGTATTTTGCAATAACCACACAAAATAATCATTAAGTTTGTTTCTTTTCTGTATGGGTAAGTGTTTTTTGAAAATTGGTTTTAAAATTTAGTATCCCCCCGAGGTGTAAATATTTAGACCTGTGGGGGGTACTATTTTAGATCTTAGTAAATCCCACTGCAAATTTCTTAACAAACAAAATAATAAATAGCCATGGAATATGTCACTGCCTCTGTTTAGAAAATTCCTTCTACATGGTAAAAATTTTCGAAATTTTTTGACGTTTATTGTACGCATAGTAGCAAGTTAGCTCCACCGTAAAACTAATCTTGCGGATTTTTTCAAAATTTTAAATTTACACAATAGCTGTGATTATACGGGCATCCTAAAGCCCTTTTATATAAGGGCGGTTTAAAATTTTGTCGTATAAACACCGATGAAAATGCTTTAAGCACTAAATTAAGAAATGATTTACCGCACTTCCAACTTAAAGAAATACTCCAGTCTGGTTTTACCAAAAAATCTGTTTTTAACTAAGTTCTTTTACTTGTTTTTTTGTGTTAAACTTAATGTTATCAAAAAAAGTACACAGTTTTTCTTACAACGTTAGAATAAATACCAAGGACTCTGTGGTTTTAAATAAGTAAAAATCGCAATTTTCCGAAATTGTGACGGGTGCGATTTTCTGTCGTTTTTGAAAAATAGCGTAGTTTCCATTCTGACTGGTTTTATTATTTATCAATGTACAGTAGGAATAGTTTTTCAATGCATAAAATCCCTATGTTGCGGGGGTAAACGCGTATAACCCGGTATAACGCAACACCTTGTACATCTTACACCAAAAAAAATCCTCTACTTTATGAGCCTGCCTCATTCAAAATGGCTCATTGCTTTCAATCGCCTTATATTGGATCCAAAGATAATACGGTAGCGTTTTGAAATGTATGCGTCCATTCTGAATTGGAACCACAATTGAACCCAAAGACAACCGTAACGTGTAAGCTCTAAATAAATGGCGCACTTGAGATCATACGTTATAATAGAGAGATTTCCGAGTGCGTTTCACGTACAAATTAAGATGGTTGAACAAAAGTTATCAGTCGTATACTGAGGAGGCGAGAGACGGGAGTGTGGAGCGCCCCGGCCCAGAGTGGATCGAACTATAGGGAAGATCAGACCATCAATCATAACTTATGGCCCATACGATCGATTTTTATGATTTTCTACAAAGCTGACACAGTTAGCATGAAGTGCATATTCAAGAAAAAAAATATATAAACTTTGAACTATATATTTTTGAGATACACGTACCCCTATAGTTTAATTACATATGGTGGGGGGCATTTTTGGGGGCAATCCTATTTTTTGTGCGATCTCCTGTGTTGAATATCAAATTTTAAATCCTTATAAAATTTGCTTTTTAAAGATACCTCATATCCCAGGGTTCGTATATCTAGTTCTCGAGATATCTGCAATCAATGTCGATGAAAGCGATTAAGTATCTCACAAACTAAATGTGCCATTTTAAATATTTTTTTTAAAGATAATCTATAAATGGTAACATTTTTGAAATTAAGCATTGGTATCAACACTTTTTAATAATGACGTCAAAATGGCCAAAAATGGGTAAATTGCATATATGTAAATATGTAATCGCCCAAGAGCTACTGTTTCTGAATTCTCCTTAAAAAATTCTTTAAAACAACATTCAACATCTTATGGTATCTTATTTAGTTTGTGAGAGTCGCTATCACAAAATGATATTTTGAGGCTTTGACTGCAGGTATCTCGAAAACTAGATGTTCGAACTCTAAATCTATAAGGATTCAATTCTAGTTATAAGGCTGTCAATGAGGATCAGGAGTTCAATCGAAACTCTACTGATAATAATTAATTTTCTGTTATCGAATTGCCTTACCGTAAATACGTAGTTTATAGAGAGATGGGCAATATCTCACTAATTTCCACAGGGCGTCATATTTGCATATAATGGCATGTTACCGGACCCATTTGACTCATTTAAAACGGTTTAATAGGATACATTATATCAACAGAGAATGATATTCGTGTTTAATTATAAAGTCTAGTCAATGTTAGATGTTGGTGTATAAAATTATTACTTAATATTTTATTTAAAAAAATAGCAGAGCGAACGCCTGGACAAAGATAGGCCAAAAAGTTCATTAAAGAACGTCCACCAAAGCTGACTGCAGAACTTATTAGTAAGGAAAGGAAGCTTGTCAGATAAATAGTGGGGCTCCTAACAGGTCACTGCAAACTCAATAAGCATTTGCATGCAATGAAATTGGTAGAAGATGCAACATACCGCTTCTGCAAGAAAGAGGAAGAAACCTCATTACATGTCCTATGCCAATGTGAAGTCCTGTGAAAGCTATATACAGGGCACACTGGCAAAGCTTCTGGGTTTCATGACAAGGGCGGGGCTGCAACTTGTTTTGTAGTTCTAGCAGAGCAGGGAAGAAGAAAGGGAAATCACAATAGATCTGAGAAAGTCGAGGTGGACAGGTGCCTACACCACCCCATTCTAATCTAATCTAATTAAAAACATAAAAATAACAATTTGGTTTTCGTACAAAAAGCATTTTAAAAGTTTTTTTATTGTTAGCTTACCGGATTATTTAGAAGACAATTGTGTGTAATTTAAAAAATATTTAAAATAAACTGCATGCCAAATTTTTGACACTGACCATAACAGTTTCTATTAGTTTCTGTGTTTAAATGTCAACCGCCATTGAAATTGATCCGAAGAATTTGTAATGAACAGTACTAGTTCCCATCATCAAAAAATAGGTCTGCTAACAAAGGTCCATACATGAAAACATTTTGGGATGGTAACAAATGAAGGTATTTTTTTAAAAGAATATAAATTTTAACCTTCTAGCTCCATTATCCATCTAAAGTGACCACCCTGTAAATGACACTAATGAAATCTCATCGCCCTGTATGTTTGGCATAAAACGGTAATAAAAATCTAATAAAAGTAGCAAATTTAATCCATAAATTTTGCTGATGTTTGCGTGGTTTTACGAGCTGTGTTTGGCAGTAAAGCACCACCATTTTATAAAATGTCAAACGTTCGGGAGGTGTTTATGGCAAATTTAAGTTATTGGCCCATTACAACTGATCTTATATTGGCACGCGTACAGCAGACCTTAAAATAAATCACCAAGTCCAGGCAAACTGTACTTTTCACAATGATTTTCTGGCAACTAAAAGCGAGCAAGCCGAAACTTTGCATGGGTTTAGGGTATCACTGGAAAAGCTTAACTATAGATTTGCACCATTCTCACCCCCTTAACTTCGGCGCCATCTTGAATCAAATGGTTAAATCGCTTTTTTGCTCATAACTTCTTTTAATTTGACTTCTTTTTTTGAGGGTTTCTGAACTGCTATTTTCTTTAAAAAGGTCAAAAATAATTTCTAAATAAATTTTGAGTACTCTAGAACATACCGTTTTTGAGTTTTAGGTCAAAACATCCAAAAACACGCTAAATTTTTTTTTTAAATGCATTTTTATAAAAATTGCCATATCTCAAAAACGGCAAGCTCTAATGTGATGAAAACTGCACAGTTCGCTTTCTTGAAGTTTTTTACATGAGAACCAATCAAATGTTTTATCCGTTTTGTAGATGGCGCTGATGTAGTTCACGTAATATTTGCCAAAACGGGCAAAAAAAAGTAAGTTTTGAAATATTTTTTAAAATACATATGTCATCATTATCACGTGACTGCAGAACACATTCCACACATCATTAGAGCTTTAAATGAGGCTTATGTAAACAAATGACGAAAAACGGCCATAAAAAGGTAGAGATACCATAACGAATCCTTGTCCTCAAGCGATTTTTAATCGTGCGCAGAGCGAATGCAGGATCGTTGAAGTTTGTTGAAAATTTGCTGCGGTGTACAACAAAAAGAATTAGTTTAAGAAAAAAATAATCAAACACAAAATGTAGAGAATTTTTCAATCAGTGTAACAGGAAATTAGAAATAGTGAAAAAACTGATATTATTATGCTCATTTTGTTTAAATAATGAAATTTTGAGTATGAACAAAAAGAAGTTATGAGCGACAAATCGATTTAACCCTTTGATTCAAGATCACGCCGAATAGTCGTCAGGTTAAAGCATGAAATTTGGCACACTTATTCTTTATAAAATTCTTTAAAATTTTGGTCGAGGAAATCGATGATCGTATGTATAGGAGCCAAGACGGCAATTTTTTCAAAATGGACGTATATTTTTTTTAAAAATTGTAGGTTTGCCATCAAAACAAGATGGTTATATTGGTTATATGACGTATCACCTTTATCGTCCTTGAAAAGTGACATTTTATTTAAAAAAAATGCATTTTGAGAATCTTTTTTTGATAATTTTTCAAAATTTAGTAAGCCGCGACAGGTCTTTTGTTGTAATTTTATAATTTAGAAAGGACATCAAAATACCTTTTCTAATTGACCTTTTGCTTACAGGGTGATAAGTTTAATTATACCAGGCCAGTCAAAGTAAGATAAAAAAAGTACATTAACATTCGTATCTTCTTTAGTTTTTGAAAAAAGAATGTTAAATTTAGTACGATGATTACAATTATTAAGGTCAACTGCTATTCTAAAAAAATTTTGGATAGGTGGCGCTGCGGACTGCGCTGTAGATTTTTATAAAAATAATTTTGGTTTGATATGGTCATTGGTAGCCTAATTTTTTTTTGAGTATTTAAATAAACGGGATTTTCAACGTTTTCTTCAATTCTTCCTAACGACCAAAAATTTGGCTGGATAGACATGTTGATGACTTCTGATGAATTAGAAGGCCCCAACAAATCGATTCAGATATGAAATTCCAAATTCTATCGGGCCGTTTTTACGCTATTGTAGTAGTAGTAGTAAAGTTGACCTAACATGTGTTTAGTCGCCCTGAATAGTACTCTAATGTACCCCATTGTTAATTTTTTGTGAAAAGCACCAAATTAGGTACGTTTACATTTTTAACAATTTTTTAGGATCTTGGTCAAGAAAATTTATGATTGGATTTTCAGAAACCAAGTTATTATAAATTATACTTGAGTCTATAGAACTTAATGAAGATAAATTTGACAATACTAGTTAAATTGACGTGCAACCTTCGATGACCTTGAAAAATGTCATTTTACCTAAAAAAATACTTTTCCAGAGCTTTTTCTTAAAATGTTTTATAATTCTGAAAACGGCAAAAGGTTTTGTTTTATAATTTTAACATGACATCAACACATCTCTCCCAAGTGACTTTTTGCTTACAAGGTGATTGGTTTAGTAACATTCTAAAAAAGCCACATTATAATCTGTTTATTTTTACTTTTTAAAGTGGAATTTTCAAATTTGTTACGAGTTGTTAATGCTACCTTATCAACTAAAATTTTTTTGGATAGGTGGCGCTGCGGACGACGTGTTATAGAAACATCCGATATTAAATCTGATAAAATATTTTTTATTTAAATTTAATAAGAATTTTTTAGCAACATCCAGTGGGTGCCTAAGAAAATCTTACTAAATTTAATTAAAAAATATTTTATCAGATTTAATATCGGATGTTTCTATGGCACGTCGTCCGCAGCGCCACCTATCCAAAAAAAATTTAGTTGATAAGGTAGCATTAACAATTCGTACTAAGTTTAACAATTCTACTTTAAAAAGTAAAAAAAAAACAGATGATAACGTGGCTTTTTTAAAATCTTACTAAACCAATCACCCTGTAAGCAAAAAGTCACTTAGGACAGATGTGTTGATGTCATGTTAAAATTATAAAACAAGACTTGTCGCCGTTTTTAGAATTATAAAACAATTAAAAAAAAGGCTCTGGATAAGTATTTTTTTTTAAATGATATTTTTCAAGGTCATCGAATGTTGCACGTTAATTTAACTAGTATTTTCAAATTTCTCTTCATTAAGTTCTATAGATTCAGATGTAATTTTTTTTTTTGATAAGTAACTTTCGATTTAAGACCGTCATTTTAAAGAATTCGCCGCCAACTTGGTTTCTGCACATCCGATCATAAATTTTGTTGGCGACGACAGTAATATCAAACTAAAATTATTTTTAGAAAAATCTACATACTTCAGCTATACATAATCGATTATTTTATTAAATATGCGTGTCTTATTTAAGCTATGAAAAAAATATGAACTTTTATGAAATTTAAAATCGGAAATTTGGGTACCACGTCGTCCGCAGCGCCAACTATTCAAAAACTTTTTAGATAATCAGTTGACCTTGATAATTGTAATAATCGTTCTAAATTTGACATTTTTTCTTTAAAAGCTCAAAAAGATATGGATGATAATGTACTTTTTTTTAAATCTTACTTTAACTGGCCTGGTATAACTAAACCAATCACCCTGTAAGCAAAAAGTCAATTAGAAAAGGTATTTTGATGTTCTTTCTAAGTTGCAAAATTACAACAAAAGACCTGTCGCGGCTTACTAAATTATGAAAAATTATCAAAAAAAATTTCTCAAAATGCATTTTTTTAAAATAAAATGTCACTTTTCAAGGACGGTAAAGGTCATACGTCCATGTAACCATTTTTTTCCAATTCCTCTCTATCGATTTATATGGATTCGAGTATAAATTTGTTTTGATGGCGAACCTACAATTTAAAAAAAATAGACGTCCATTTTGAAAAAATCGCCGCCATCTTGGCACCTATACATACGATCATCGATTTCCTCGACCAAAATTTTAAAGAATTGTCTAAAGAATAAGTGTGCCAAATTTCATGCTTTCTGCAGAAAATGAACAATTGGAGACCTAAGCCGGACGACTAGAAGTTAAGAAGGTGAGAATGGTGCAAATCTATAGTTAAGCTTTCCCAGTGGTACCCTACACCCATGCAAAATTTCAGCTTGCTCTCTTTTAGTTCCTAGTAAAATTACAATTTACATATAATTGATTATAAAAGTTTAATAATCTTCTTCTTTAAGTGAACGTTGTCTAGCATGAGCATGATTTGAACCCTTTATCAAAAGTGTTATTACCGAATAGGCCTGTTCGGTGGACAGGCCTGTTCGGTAATAATGACACCATCATACCATGATATTTGTCAGCAAGCCGGATCTCTTTAGATTTTCTTTGTATTATTAATTTTAAGAGTTCATGTTTGACTTTTCTTAAATTAATGCAAAACTATTCAAGTTCGCGTATTTTGGTCGTAAATAAAACTTCTAATAAATCTAAGCAGAACATGAATGAATGAATGAAACTTTTATTTGCAAAATACAACAATAATTGTACAAAACATTGTTAACAACGATAATTATACAATTCAGTTTAAGCATTGTCAAAATTTTTTCGTTTACCTGTTAAGTTGAGATTCTTAGATTATATTTGTAGGTACATTTTTTTAAAAGTACTTATAAAAGACTATTTTAATTATTGTTACCTATTTTATAAAATTACATTTTGTTCTGTACGATTTTATTACCTCAATTGTGATGTTGCCAACTAGACTACAATTGCATTGTTAATACTAATTGTGCCCCAGTCAAAGTCCAGGAACTCTTGGATTTCATAAGGGCTTATGTGGTGCAAAACATATTTTATTTTAGCTTTGAATTTGCTTGTGGGTAGAAGTTTAATTTCATCTGGGAGAGAGTTGTAAAGTTTAATTGATAGAATTTTAAAGTTTTTTTCTGTGTATGTTAGTCTATGCTGGGGAATTATGACTCGATTTTTGTTTCGTGTGTTATATGAATGCACTGATTGATGCGTTTGAAGATTTAAAAGGTTTTCTTTAGCATATTGAAGAGCTTGCTGGAGGTAGATTGCTGGAAAAGTTAGTATTCTCAATCTTTTAAAATAAGGTCGACAGCTCTCTCTTTGGTTAATTTTTGCTAAAATTCTGATAGCTTTTTTTTGTTGTTTAAAGATTGTTAACCATCCTGAATTTTGTCCCCAAGACAGCGCGCCATACATGATAAGACTTTGAAACATGCCCATGTAAGCAATTCTCCCGAAGTCTGCTGTGGTTTGCTGCATAATGTTCCTAAGTAGGAAATTTATACTGGCAAGTTTATTACTTAGTACCGTAATGTGAGGTTTAAAGCATAATTCCCTGTCTAGAGTGATGCCTAGAAATTTTGTTTCTGTTTGTGTGTTAGATTTTTGTTTTTTCAATGAAAATTCAATATTGACAGTTTTTGATAAGTTTAATGATAAGGAGTTTGAGTCAAACCAATTTTTTACTTGTGTACTTAGTTCTGTGTTTTTAATTTGTGCTTCTTCTATATTTTTATGTGAATTATAGTATGTTTTGTCGTCGGCAAATTGAATACATTTACCATTTTCTAGGCACCATGGAAAGTCATTGGCATAGATAATAAATAGTATAGGTCCCAGTATTGACCCCTGTGGTACCCCTGAGAGTACCGTTCTTACAGATGACCTTAATCCATTTGTTTCTGTTCGTTGTTGCCTCTTCATAAGGTACGCAGCTAGAACACTGTAAGCATTTCCACGTATTCCATATGCTTCGATTTTGTCAAGAAGCGTTTTGTGACAGACACAGTCAAATGCCCTCGAGAGGTCGCAGAATGTAGCCACAGTACCCTCCCCTCTCTCAAAGGCATCAACTATGTCTGTCACAAAACTAAGTATGGCCTTGTTTGTGTTTAATTTTTTGCGGAAACCAAATTGAGTTTTTGAAAGTAAGTTTTTTTTATTTAGAAAGTTCATTAATCTAGTTGAGTATGACAGTTCTATAATTTTTGAGAGTGTGGGTACTATAGAGATGGACCGGTAGTTGTTTAAATCTGTTTGTTCCCCTTTATTTTTATATATTGGTGTTACTCTGGATGTTTTTAATTTATTGGGAAATTGTCCTGTGCTGAAACATAGATTTATAATTTTTGTTAGCGGTGTTAGAGTCCCTAGTTTTATTTCTTTTAAGAGTTTATTGCTATGCCCAAATATATCTCTTGCATTGCTATTTTTTAATTTTGTTATGTATTGTGAGACTTCCTCTTCGGTAACTGCCGAGAGAAATAAACTGTTTTGAGTTGATATTTTCTTATTTAAAAGATCTAACGGGTTTTTCTTTGCTGTAGGTAATTTTTTAGATATTTCCCTGGGTATGTTAATGAAGAAATCATTAAAATCATTTGGATCTATTTTTTTAATTTTGCTATTTTTATATTTTTTTTTTGTGCGTGTTAAAAAACTGCCACATATCTTTTTGTTTGTTTTTGGAGTTTAGGATCTTATTTTCAAGACACTTTTTTTTGTGTTCATTTAATTTTATTTTATAAAGTTGTCGTGCATTTTTTATTGGTTCAGAGAGGTCGAACTTATTTTGTTTAGCAAACCTTATTAGAAATAGTAAGTTGTTCCTAATATTTTGTAATTCTTTTGTGTACCATGTTTTTGATTTATTTCTGACTTGTATTGTTTTTATTTTTAAAGGTAGATACTTTTCAATTTTCGAGTTTAATGTTATCATAAAATGATCAAGACTTTCATCAATATTACTGAAGTTTTCTAGCCTGCTCCAGTTGTAATTCTGCAGAGACCTTACCATTTCAGTGATAGCTTCTTTTGATAATGGCCGATATGTAATCTGTTCCGTTCCCGGGGTTTCTTTGACTGGGGTTTTCCCTGTGATGCAGTTTACGATCCCTAAGTGATCAGACAAATAGAAGTCTTCTATAGTTGCCCTGCAATTAGAGATATTATTAGTAATGCAATTGTCAATACATGTTTCACTCTTTTTGCCTAGTCTAGTTGGTTTATTTATTAAATAATACAAGTTGTATGACTTAATTAAACGTACAAATTCCCCTGTAATATTTGAGTTTGTATCTAATAAGTTAATATTAAAATCTGCTTAAATATAGAAAGTTTTGTCTAAATATTTTAGAATATGCAACAATCTATCAAATTTATTTAAAAATATGTCCATATTACCCTGTGGTGCCCGATATAAACACACAACAACGTTCGTGGAGTGAGAGTCATTAATTTCAGTAGATGTTACCTCAAAATTTTTTTCTTCAGCAAGGTTGTCTATTTTTTGTATGTTTTTTATGTTGTAGTGTTCCTTGGTAAAACATACTACCCCTCCGTATCCTTCTTTTCTACGAAAACTGTTTGCCAAGTTGTAGCCTTCAAAATTAAAGTATTTTAGAATATCTGCTGTAAGCCAATGCTCAGTGAGGCAGATAATGTCATAGTTATTTTTAGTTATAATTAGTTCTAGGTCATCCATCTTGTTTAAGATGCTGCGGATGTTTTGATAGTACGTGTTTTGAGTGTCAGATGTACTATTTGTAGTTGAGGATCCATTTTGAGTTATTATTGCATCCTCTTCCTCGGAAAAAACTTAGAAACTATGGCTCCTTTAGGCCAAATGTCGCGTTGCCAGGCTTTTCTTAGATGTATCTGGCATGTGCCATGCCACTGAGAAATGGTTCTCCAATATAGCTTTAAGGTCTTCAGGCTTTGTCTGAGGTTTTATGCACTATTAGACTAGAAGTTGTAACTCAAAAATGCACCAAACACGATGTCACATATTGATGCAAAATTCAGTCGTACCTCGACTACTCTGACTGACGTCAATATGTTTTCAAAACAAAGTCACCTCCATTTACAGTCATCTTACCGACCTCGAAATATCGCCTTCTCGACCATGTGTGTTTAAGTGCATATTTTGAAACTTCCTTGACGATATAACGTTTTTGTGACGTTTTTCGGATGACCGTAACAATTAACGTATTTGCCTTGCGCTCTTCTGGCTCTGCGACTTCTGAAAATTTCAAACCAGAGGGCGCCTTGTGCGGACGCTGCGATTCTTAATTTTTTTTTTCAAATGAGAGGACCCTGCTTGTGGCACCTTGTTGGAAAGATTATGGAAAAAGTGAATTACAACAGCGTATTTTGACATTTGTCAATCCATGTGTCAAAATCCTCAAAAAATTATTGTTTCGGACTTCAAATATAACATTGCTCCTAGAGGGTTGAAAATTTGTTTTTTAGAGAAATCCAAAATTTCAGCATAAAATTTTATTGAACGAAACCTCAGAAAGAGGTCTATTCACATACAACTTTTTTTTTCAAATGAGAAGGCCCCGCTTGTGGCACCTTGTTGGAAAGCTTATGGAAAAAGAAAAACGCTCGTGTACTGTTTTTTAACATTTGTCAATCCATGTGTCAAAAATCCTCAAAAAATAATGGTGTAAGGCTTTAAATGGAACATTGCCCTAGCGGATTAGAAATTTGTTTTTAGAAAAATCCAAAAACCCGTTGACTAATATTTTTAGCAATAAAAATTTTCGACTTAAAATTTTTGTGAACACACCCTCAGAAAAGAGTCTATTCACATAGAGCTTTCCTTTTCAAAGGAAAAAACAAATTTCCAACCCGCCTGAGGCAGCCATTTCAAGTCCGACATAATCATTTTTTGAGAATTTTTGACACATTTGATAAGCTTTCCAACAAGGTGCCACAAGCGGGGTTTTCTCATTTTTAAAAAAAAGTTCTATTTAAAGAAACCCTTTTCTGAGGGTCCGTTCACAAAAGTTTTATGCCGAAAATGTTGGTTGCAAAAAATACTAGATGACGTGTTGTTGTATTTTCCTAAAAAACGAATTTCCAACTCGCTTGGGGCAACATTCGATTTCAAGCCTAACACAAAGATTTCTTAACAGTTTTGACACATAGATTGACAAATGTCAAAAAAAAATTATAAGAGCGTTTATCTTTTTCGATAAGCTTTCCAAAAAAGTGCTACAAGCGGGGTCTTCTCGGAGAGGCTCCGTTCACAAAAAAATTTTACCGAAAATTTTAGCTGCTAAAAATCTTCGTTGACGTGTTTTTGGATTTTTTGAAAAAACAATTCTTTAAACCGCTGCAGCCAATATTCCATTTAAAGTCTCCTTCCTGTATTGTTTAGTTAATGTTAACTAAATATTACACAGTGTAGTATAATAGTGTTCGAAGTCCCTTTGAAGAAGTGACCTTTCGATTATTTTGGCATATTGCCAACCCATTTTTATTAGTTTTGATGTTGATAATGAAAATGTATTTGATTTTGATTTTGACAAATAATTCCGAAAAATACAGAAATTGTCAACTTTACTAAATACAATTGTTATAGTTTCAAAGTATTCTGACTATTATTTACTAACTAATATCAAGGGTATTGATATTGTTACATTTTTGGTGACCGTGACAGGACATTTGGAACTTGTTTCAAGTTTATCAACAGATAGTTTTCTACAAGCATTCGGAAAAAAGAAAATTAGAAGAGGAAGACTAAAGATTGTATACAGCGACAACAGAACTAATTTCATTGGAACAGAAAATGCGTTTAAGAAGGTTGATTGGGACAAAATTTCACATTTTAGCAATATTGAAAGGATTTTATAGAAGTTTAATCCTCCTACCGGAGCATGGTGAGAACGCCTTATTCGTCTCCTTAAACAGTTACTACGCAAGACACTGGGAAAAACATCCCTAACCTATGACGAACTCGCAACAGTATTATGTGAGTGTGAGGCACTTATGAATTCAAGACCCCTCACTTATGTGTCAGTAGATAATAATGATTTGAGGCCGCTAATTCCATCAACAGAAATTAAAGATTTAGATTATATTGATTTGACATCAGTAAATCGTCACTTCAATACAGAATTAAATTGAAAGAACATTTGAAAAAAAATATTCAGAGTAGAGTACTTGGGACAATTAACTATGAGAAGAAAAGCTAAAGAAAAAAAAAGATAAATTAGCCGCTCGGGTTAGTACTAGAAACATATCCGGTAATGTTAGAGTTGTAAAAGTGAAAACTGCCGTAGGAACCTTAGTTAGACCTGTTCAATGTCCTTTAGAAATAAAATCTGCAGATGAAGTTGAAATTTTACAAACAAAGAAAATGTCTCATTGGTCTTTCTACCAGTAAGCAACCGATAAATGAAGAAGGTGTAACTACAAGGAGTGGAAGAAAAGTTATCAAACCCAAGCGATTCACTACACAATAATCATTATTACGTATCATTGTGATAAGGAGGATGTTGGAAGAAGCGACCTTCCGATTATTTTGGCATAATGTCAACCTATTTTTCAGTGCCACCTAGTCACCTTTCTCTACAAGAGAAAAAAAATTCTCCACTAGGCGGCGCTGCTACTTTTATTAGTTTTGATGTTGACAATGAAAATGTTTTGGATTTTGTCAAATAATTCCTAAAAATACAGAAAATGTCAATTTTACTAAATACAATTATTATCGTTTCGAAGTATTCTGACCATTATTTACTAACTAATATCAAGGGTACTGATATTGTTACAAATAGATTACAAGAAAGTAAAATAATATTAAGACGTAGTCGACACCCAGCGACAGTGGACGACAGTCGGTTTATGTCGCTGAATTCAACCGGCGAGAGTGGAGGGAATTGTCGGTCGCGACACGTGGAAGCTCTGAGAACGGGGCTTTAGTGGGTATGCCAGGCAACTGAAGAGCCCCACACTACCAGGCACGTGGCGTCTAGTGCTCATTTGCTCTTCAACGAGAAAAAACGCAGTTTAAATTGAATTGGCCGAGAAGCTGCTGCAATCTTTATTCCAATGACTTATTTAAAACTGTAGGAATTATGGTGAAGCTGGCTGTACTTATGTGTTGTAGCTTAGTAGTTTGGCTTTAAAACGTTTAAATCGTAAAAGTAAAATTGTAAATCGTTTTGAGTTGTAATTTGATGTGGTGCGCGCATAATATGACGCTTCGTTTTATTTTATGTGACTGACTTAAATTTTTCTAAACATTTTAGTTATAGAGCTGGAAGCCTCTAACACAAAAATTTTGATACCGTGTTTTAAAAATACTTTATTTTTGGGTCAGGAAATCTGGGTCAAAATATTAAATATTTTAGGTCACTTAACCCCCACCATCGGTCCCAAAAAATCCAAGTAAATAAAGTTTTTTAAAATGTTAAAGTATCAATAATAAATAATCAATCAGTGCCTATTTGTTTTAGAACTCTCTTAAATACGCGTAGAAGCACAATTAAAATTAGATTCCACATTTGTTTAAATGCAAATTTTTATTGTGCATTTATAATATTGGTCATCTGTGAGTGTCTAGTTAGTTATCTGAGGTTCCAAATGATTCATTCATTAGGGCCTTAAATCCAACCCAAATTTTGACCATTTCTGACCAAAATCCTTTTAGATACGGTTGTAAATCGATCCGGTACCATTGTGTACGTCGTAAGTACTCTAAACACCTAGGTACTATTTATTCCTTTTGTTGGCGTTATACAGCATGTTATAAAAATCGTGCAAAAATAGGTTTTCTTAACAGTGCGCAAAGTTGCATTTTTCTACACGCGAAAGCAGATGAATGACGCGAAGCTTTGCGCACGTACTGGGAAAAATATATTTTCTCACGAAACATATTGGAAAAAAAAACATATTGGGTATTTTTGGAAACAGAAAGAAAAGCTCTATTTAAATTTTTATAAAATATACAGGGTATCTCACTTAAAAAAAGTATCGCCACCGCACTAGATACTTTTTTGTAAACCATCTAATTATGTGAAGTTTTACTTCTCTGTCTCTTTTGGTTCTGGAGATATTAGGGTTTTCACGGTTATATAATGGAAAATTATAGGTATTGTTTTGGACTAAAACGTAGTTTTAATTATTAGGCGTTAGTTTACCTCTATTGGTATGTTTCTTTCTTAATAAATTATTCTTACTAATTTTTTTTAGTTAACATCGGCATTCGGTTTTCCGAACGTCCATTTATAGAACTGCTTGCGTAGTGGTGCTTAATTTTTATCTACAGTGTTGCTGACAATTAAAATGATATAATTTAGTTTTAATTATTTTGTGAATTGGTTTTGAAACATATTAAGCAATAAAGCAATAATTAATACGTTGATTTTTTGATATTTTTTATCAAGCGCCATCTACAAAAATAAACCATGTACTTATATCTCCGATAAAAGTCAATTCTTGGCGAACGCAATCATCAATATATACTAATACGATAGCTCTAAAAGTATAAAAAGTGAACTCAATATTATTATAGTTTGGGAAAGTAGTAAACTACTAGGAGAAATGGCTTTGAACAATCCTGTCGTGGGTGCTATGAAATCAAGGCATTGCTGAAAATAAAAAATCAAGAACTAATTAGACAACGATCGACAACCCCACAATAACAATAATGTTAAAAATATTAAACTTTTAACCGAGCCAAAACAAGGATTACATACGCAAAATGAAGCTGGACATCGTATGTACCAGTTGCAGACAATGCATGCAGCAAGGACAAAGAAACAACTCTACACATCCTATGTAACTAAGAGGCTTTGGACACATTGGTATTATTGTTATTAGTATTAGAGACATAAAGTAAATATTTCAACGCATCGTTATCGGTATACCTAACGCGTTCGAAACAAAGCCAAAACAGACTACATTTTTAATCTGCTCATACCATGTTCTGAACGATGCCCGCTTTCTTGACGGGTGCGACGACACAACAGCTGATTCCACTCGTTGCGTACGTAACTTTACGGACCCACGAACGTACGCAACGATTTCAATCAGCAGTTCTGTCATCGCACCCTTCAAAAAAGCGGGCATCTTTCGAAACATGGCATAAATAAGTCAAAAATGTAGTGTATTTTGGCTTTATTTCGACCGCGTTCGGTATACCTATACCAATGAGTTGAAATATTTACTTTGAGAGTCTACTTAAAGTAAATAGAAACTTAAAGTAAATATTTTAACGCATCGGTATCGGTATACTTAACAATTTCGAAATAAAGCCAAAATACACTACATTTTTGACTTATTTATGCCATGTTTCGACCGATGCCCGCTTTTTTGAAGGGTGCGATGACAGAACTGCTGATTGAAATCGTTGCGTATATGTTCGTGGGTCCGTAACGTTACGTACATCCCTTCGCACGCAACCCGTCAAAGAAGCGCTTGTTTCGAACACGTTAGGTATACCGATACCGATGCGTTAAAATATTTACAACAATAGACAGTTAAATTAAATATTTCAACGCATCGGTATCGGTATATCTAACGCGTTCGAAACAAAGCGAAAATACACAAATTTGTGACTTATTCATGCCATGTTTCGAACGATGCCTGCTTCTTTGACGGGTGCGATGACAGAATCTTGTTGCGTACGGAAGGATGTACGTAGCGTTACGGACCCACGAACGTACGCAACGATTTCAATCATCAGGTCTGTCATCGCACCCTTCAAAAAAGCGGGCATCGTTCGAAAAATCGCATAAACAAGTCAAAAATGTGTGTATTTTGACTTTATTTCGAACGCGTTAGGTATACCGATACCGATGCGTTGAAATATTTACTTTAAGTGTCTTTTAAGTGTCTAATGCCTAACAATATTCCTAACGTGTTCGAATCAAATCCAAAATAAACTACATTTTTTACGTGTTCATGCCATATTTCGAACGATGCCCGCTTTCAGTCGCATAAACAAGTCAAAAATGTAGTGTAATTTTGCTTTATTTCGAACGCGTTAGGTATACCAATACCGATGGGTTTAAATATTTACTTTAAGTTTCTATTATTAAATTACCTAGATAAGGTAACCAGATTTTTAAGCTTAAATAGAGGACACACCAAATAAATATACTTTTTTTTGTTTAAATAGGTATGTATCTATTTATTTTTAAATTTATACATAAATTTACAAAAAAATTATAAATATTTTTCCGAGGTGTATATTTTTTTTTAATTTGTATTATTTTCAATTTTCCCATAAAAATCAGTGCACTTTCCTTTTATATTAATTTTTGTAACCATAACTGGTGATTTTAAAATATCAACACTATATCTGCTTTTTTCATCACTCCAAAAAATGTTAATGCAGCTGAATACTTTTTCAGTCACCACATATGTCCTGGAAGACCGAAAGAGTATCCCATAATTTTCTGCATTTTTTTAAATAAGGAACATGCTCCTCAAGCGCGGACCTGGCTTCAAATCTAGGGATCAATATCAGATTTCAAGTTGTTTATTTACCTTCCTTAAATTTGTCGGAAAAACATGTATATCGGCTACTAGCGGAAATTAAAAAAAAAATAATAAAAATAAACTTAAATCATAAATGTCAATAGAGCTATAGCGCCGCCGCACGTTAAAATTTTTGATAAAATGACACTAAAAATGTATCTTTTACTCAAAATTAAAATAAACTCGTAAATATCAATGATGTTATTGCGCCGCAGACAAAACATGTTGCCATCTAGGCAGAAAAATGTAAGTGGACGGTGGACATTTTGACTTAAACAGAACATTTACGTTGGGTCTTACTAAAAGTGAAATTTTTGGTTTTAAGCATTTTAAACCAACCCTCCTTGAGTTTTAGACATAGTTTGATTTATAAGAAGAATTTTAATAAATTTTTTTATTGAATAATCATCTTAACAGAATCTGTTGTTGGATTTAAGAAGAAAGTTTCAATTTAGAAGAACAGAAAACTAAAAAATTTATACCCACGCGGGGTTTAAATAGTAAACACTCTGTAGAACAAACTAAAATTTGGGTTATATGTCAATCTAATTAAAACTTACCCTTCTTAATTAATCTTTCTAATTAATACTTGATGTCGCACAACGATTTAGATGGGTAATGATAAAATAAGGAGTAGATTAAATTTGTATTTATTTAAAAGGGCTTTTTATTTATGAAATGTATTAAAAAACTGAATTGTAAGTTTTCAAATGTCAGTTTCAAAATATTAGCTGCGTTCAAATCACAAACAGCGAGTTCGGATTTCTTACCTCTGCTCGTACCTTGGATTGCACCACCCTCTACTGATGAAAGCTACAGCTTTGAAATCAGTGAGCTTTGTGTAAGGAAAGTTTTCTTGACTGAGCTTTTAGATAAATTGTAAATAAATTAATAGAGTTGTTTTGGATTTTTAGTTTAGCATATTTTTCCTGCATAATCAGTGACCTTCACTTATGTTTATTTTGCCTCGTAGTGCATTCATAAATATATTTTTGGTGCTGAAAACGGGTTCAAAATACGGCGTTTTTCTGGACAAAATTGGAGATGTTTTATTAATTAATGAACAACTTGGGATAATAAATAAGGTAAATTAGTCCTTGTAAAAAAACGGTTACTTAGACGAATTATGAACGAACTTATTACCAATTGCCACAAAACAATCCTGGTGGTCTAAAAAATCACCAACTTTCTAACCCCTAACACAGATAATGACGCTATTATGTGCCAATTTTTTGTCGTATTCACCAATTGCTATTTTGAAAGCTGTCAAAAAAAATAGCTTTAGGGAATTTTATATTTTGGTATATTTTGAGAAAAAAGGCAGCTTTTTAGTGGTATTTTGCTATAACAATCCAAAATAATCAATAACTTTGTCTTTTCTGCATGGGAAAGTGTTTTTTGAAAATTGGTTTTAAAATTTAGTACCCCACAGGTGTAAATTTTTAGACTTGTGGGGGGTACTATTTTAGATCTTAGTAAATCTCACTGTTACAAATGCAGGACAGAACTTGCAAATACAGGACTGTCCCTCCTAATACAGGACGAATGGTCACCCTAAATTACCCCAAAAAATATAACACCCTGTATGAATGGCAAACCCTCTAGATAGTACCTACTAGACATAATAATTGTTCTAAAACTGTTTTTCTTTTCAGGTACATACCAAATAAGTACCACTAGTCAGTTTTCTTGGAAAATAAAAGAAGTTGTATTTTTGACAATGGTCAAGTTTACCATAGAAACTTGAGTGGTGAATGAAAAACTGTGACTTTTTATGATCTATTTTAAGCGGCTAAGTCATTTCCACTTTGCAGAAGGGACAATTTGGGTTACAATGAAATTACTATGTAGCTGTTTTTCTTAAGTATGAGTATGTAATGTAATGTTGTCTAAAAAATTCTTGGGGGCCGTCCATAAATTACATAACAAGTCAGGGGGGGGTAGGGTAGGTAGGAAAAGCCTGTGAATTTTTACAAGCGAAGAAGGGGGGGGGAGTTGCAACTGCGTTACGCAATAATTTGTGCCTTGTTTGTTGTGGGAAGATAAATAACGTTTTTCCAATATTTATTATAAGTAGGTACCTTTTTGTTACACTGTTTTAGTTTTAGAGTTTCAATATTTATAAAATCTAGGCAGGTGCTTGTTGCACAACGTGTAGAGTCAAAATTTGGCAAAAATGACGTAATTTATGGACAGCCTCTTATTGTATAGTGTCTGTCCCACATTTTTAATATCCTGATTTCGCTATTCTTTTCAAAAGTGAGGAAGGGCATATATTAAAAAATAGTTCTGAAATGAACTTATTTTATAAGCATTATCCTAAAAATTAATTTCTGGATGAAGATTTTTCCAAAAAATATTTTTAAAATTAATAAAGATTCTGGATGGACAGTATGTAATAATTTTGGATCAACAGTACGTAGATTATATTAGATTAGAATGGGGTGGTGTAGACACCTCGATCGTCTCAGATCTATTGTGGTTCCCTTTTCTTATTCTCTGCTTTGCTAGAACTACAAAACAATTTAAAGCCCCGTCCTTGTCATGGAACCCAGAAGTTTTGCCAGTGTTCCCAGCTTTGGTGAACGTTCTGTAATGAACTCTTTGGCCTGTCTTTGTCCAAGCGTTTGCTCCCACATACCGCTCGTCTCTTTGGTAAGCCACTCTTTTATAGATTTCTTGGCTCTGGCCTTAGCGATCCTACAAAATGGTTTAGGCCCTGTGAACTTTATTTCCGAGCTTTGTTTGGCCAATTTATCGGCTTTTTCATTTCCAGAGTGTCCCCGATATCCTGCAACCCAGGCTAGTGTCACCCGTTTGGTACTTGTCTGCCTATTTAGAGCTGTTCTGCAGTCCCAAACCGGTTTGGACGTTACTTGCACTGCTTCTAGAACTTTAAGTGCAGCTTGACTGATCTGAATATATCTCGACAGTACGTAACGTGGATAATTTATTCAGATTAGATAAGGATCTTGAAGTTTCATTCACCATCAAAAGACGTAAATATTTTGCCTAGATTCGGAGAAATGATAGATATGAATATAAGAAAAAATTGAGGGCAAGAGAGGTTCGGGTCGCGGACAAACATTGTTTCGTCATCGTTCCTTTTTTTTAGTTTATATATTACTTTATCTACTATCGTTACACCGCGTATCGTCAATGCATAATCCCTGATTAAAAGAAAGTAGTTTACTCTAAGCATGTGTAGTATGGTACGTGGTGTTTTTCAAACCTAAATAATGTCAAACACTCTGGTTCCGCCACCTCTTCAAAGTTGAACCTTCCATATATATAACGAACTGCTGTATTCCTGAGAGCAGCCTCTCCAGGGAGAATTTCGACATCATCAATGTCATCGTTTTTTCCATCGTCATCATCAAAAATAAAGACACTAAAAATGTCTTTCATTTTTGAAATATAATAAAAACACGACAATTTTTAGGTTATCTTATGAAAAACAAAGCAAATGAGACACCCTCTGCTCGACTACTTAACCAATTTACAAGATACGCAAGAAGCATTGCTTTAAGTCTTATTTAGCTCGTAGTAACTAGACGATGTATCCTCTCTGCGTAACATACGTTGCGTTTACGCCATGCCGTGGCTTATAACACCTATTAGCTCTATTTCGCTTGTCCAACACATTCTCTATTTACGCAATATTGTTTTACGAAGCCGCCGCGCCGTTGTCTCTGCGACAAGTGAAACCAGTGGATTAGGAGGTACCTTCAAGAAGCCAAAGAAAATAAAAGAGGTAAGTTTTCCCAATCAAGCGTAAACTAAACTTAAATTTATAAAAATCTATTATAGTGCGCTCTCGCTATCGAAAGGATAGTACAAACATCATGGCTTAAAAATCTTGTTAGTACTGCGACACTTTTTAGAAAGGCAGTAGATAGAGTACAAATCGCGGATATGATATGATAGCCAACCTTTGAGAAGAGCATGTCACTGAAACAAGATTCTGACATTATGTTCCCACGGTCAAATACCTACACTATTTTTTATGATGGCCAGGCCCTATATCTTGTGTCTCGAAGTTTGACAAACTTTGGTTTTTCTAATTAAAATTTATTGATTTTGAAATATTTTAATAATAATAATATCACTCGGAAACAGCAAAAATGTTTCGTAGAAAATAGCAAAATCTTACATATTTTATTATACTAATTAACAATCTGTCTTGCAAGTCTCAGTTAACTAAACTAATTCGACCATTAAATGGGAAATGCCTGGATTTATTATACCAATTGCTTGGAATGCAGCTAGATTATACCACAGTGTAACATAATCTAGCATTAAGTGTGGTTCTACCAAATACTGTTGCGTTCTCTGCGAATAGGACAGTCAAGCACGATATATAATAATATATAAAAAGAAAATTTGGCCACTAAGAGAGTTTTTTGAGCCAGGAAAAAAATGTAACGAACGCACCATTAGTTAGGTGATTCTTTATCTAAATCGTTGCTCTTATTTAGAAGTTTTTGTCATTTTATTTAAAAACCGTTAAAGAAAAGAGCAACATATTGGGTATTTTTGGAAACAGAATGAAAAGCTCATCTCATTTAAAGCAAGTATCGTCGCCCTAGCTCCGCCTGCTTAATGACGGGTGCGATAATTAGCATCCAAAAAGATACTTTTTTGTAAACCATCTAATTGTGTGAAGTTTTACTTCTCTGTCCTTTTCGGTTCTGGAGATATTAGGGTGGACTCGGATTTTTAGGACACCCTGTGTAAAGGGTCTATATTATTTTAAATTTTCTCAGTTATATGATGGAAGACTATAGGTATTGTTTTGGACTAAAAGGCAGTTTTAATTATTAGGTATTAGTTTACTTCTATTGGTATGTATCTTTCATACTAAATTATTCTTACTAATTTATTTTAGTTAACATCGGCATTCGGTTTTCCGAACGTCCATTCATATAACTGCTCGCGTAGTGGTGCTTAATTTTTATCTACAGTGTTGCTGACAATTAAAATGATATAATTTAATTATTTTGTGAATTGGTTTTGAAACATTAAGCAATAAGCAATAAATAAATAAAAAAATACGTTGATTTTTTGATATTTTTTTATCAGGCGCCATCTACAAAAATAAACCATGTACTTACATCTCCGATAGGTATTTCTACCAGCGGCGAATAGAAAAGATATAAAAACTCAATTCTTGGTGAAAGCAATCGACAAATTATACTTGCAATATTATTATAGTTTGGGAAAGTAGCGAAGTACTAGAAGAAATGGATTTGAACAATCCTGTCGTGGGTGCTAGGAAATCAAAGCATTGCTGAAAAAAAAATCAAGAGTTAATTAGACAAGGATCAGAAAAGATTTTACTACCGCCACTTTATATAAAATTAGGACTTATGAAAAATTTTGTAAAGGCCATGAACAAAGAAGGTCATGCTTTTAGTTATTTGAAAGAAAAGTTCTCTAGAATCAGTGGCGCTAAAATTAAAGACGGAATATTTGTGGATCCCTAGATTAGGAAACTTTTCGGAGATGCGCAATTCGATTCTATACTTTAAGACAAGGAAAAAGACTATTGGAATGCATCTAAAATATTTGCAACAAATTTTCTGGGAAACACTAGAGCAGAAAATTATAAAGACCTACCCAATTAGCATTTGGACGTCATTTGGACGTTGTCGTAGACAACCTGACGTCAGGAAGCTATGTCAGATCGACCGCGCACCGACTCAAATTTATACCAAAATGGGGAATACAAATCCGGGTTGTAACGACGTCGCCACACGTGGGTTCCATAGAGGGAATACAGAAATTTCTACTAGAAACTAAGTCGTGCTTAGTGCAAATAGCTCAACGCCTGGACAACAAACTAAGTTAGTATTTTTGTCAAAATTTAGGAAACCCCCACGCTCTTATTCAAAATAACAACCAAAGGTCAAAAAAATATTTCTAGATTTTTATACTTGCAACGTTGGCAGACATAAATAAGATACCGTCAGTGTTTTATGTCAAAATTATTACGTACCCCATGAGAACATTGATACTTGTCACTTGTGCGAGCTTGAAAACCAAACTGAATATCAAAAATTACCAACGCACTTCACTTTACTGACACACACGACCAATGCAGGGCCGAAAATATACGATCGCCACCAATATTTTCACTTTTTCAATACAAAAAAAATTCACCTTTCTTTTTAAAATAAGCCTAAATGATGTATTTAAACATGTCAACAATATTTTATTTCAAATTTTATGAGATTTCACGATATTTCACACAAAAAACAAAATTTCCGATCGGCTTTATTACTTATCCACAACTACCGCAAGAAAAAGATGGCTACGTCAGACAATTCCAGTAAACTTGCCCGATTTCCAGTAAAACTCCAGTTTTGGTGAATTTTTGTTTACTTAATCGGTCGTCCGTTTTGGCGAAACGTTGGTTCTATCTACAGTGACACCACTGCAAGATCAAGCTTTTACTAAAGCTTCAACTGGCATAAGTTAAAGACAAAGTATCAAGCCTAAATCAAGTTTTGTATTCTGCAGAATTTTTTTAGTTTCCTGGGTTATATTGCGATCTTTAACATCTCAGTAGATACCTGGGCACAATAGGCCCATTTGAGGCCGCAGTGTATGGTTCAGCCTTCGGTAGAGAGCTAACCACCAGTTTTGAATACATACATACTGCAAAATCCTAGAGGTCGCCAGACGTGTAAGTTTGACTCGATATGGTGGTTCTGACCTCTGGTGGTATTTGGTTAACTTAATCTGTTTAGGGAACTTTGCATCCTAAAAAGGATTCCTTCAATACGTCGGTCCGACATCGGAACAAGACCGAGAAAGGTGGCAGCAGTGACTTTTAACGGAATGCCAAAAATCATAACCTGAAAAATTTTGGGCTAACGTCTTGCTCTGTACTACATGCCAACGTTCTCCTTAACGAGGACGAAGCATTGTCGGGAATCTGCACTAGACTACACACAAGGGCTCCAAACGTTATTTGGACGACTCACATCCGTCTATACAAGCTAAGACGTCGTAAAAACGAAAGATAAAGTATAATCCTTGACTTAAACCACTAAAGTCGTCAACTGACTATATTTATACTCCCTCTGACGTTAGATGCCGTACAAAACTAGTCGGAAGACGGAACAATGCTATTTGGGTAGTTGCCCAACGTCTTTCGTGTTATCAAAACCTAGGATATAACATTTTAAAAATTCATTTCTTGGATTCTCATCTGGATTACTTTCCGAAATATTGTGGTGCTGTGACGCACAAGGTGAGAGGTTCCACCAAGATATTTGAAACATGGAAAGAAGGTATTTCAGGAAAATGGAACTGTAAGATGTAAGTCGACAAATGCTGGACTATTATCAGAGATGCTCCAGAGACTACTTTCAATGAGTGTCTAAACTCTAGATTCAATAATAAAACTGTGTTATTTAATTCGCTTTTTAAATTAAAAATGCTTATATGTATTTTTATATTCATTGTATGCCTATAAATTTTGTAATAAATAATACAGTTTATTTGCGAGCCACCTTAAATCTTTAATTGGTATTTTTTCGCTAATTGGGTGTAGTTAAACAAAAAACATTGATTTTGTTCATGGAACAAAAAAAAATTGGAATTTGTTCTCTAGTGAGATTTTGTTATATAGCCTATTACACGCATTCTATGCAAAATTTAAAACACTTTAAAATCCAATTTATATATGTGTTTTATGTCTAACTAATTTCGTAGAACATATCTTTTTTCATAATTATTTTAGCCCGACACAGTATGAAACCTAAAATATATATGAAAATCATTGATTACGGTAATGATAAGAGAAGCGTCAGATTTTTTTTTAAATTTTCTATTACATTCGGTTGCTTCAAAACGTACCAAGGGACGAGACATGGATATGCAGTACTTTTAAATGCAAAGATTTGAAAAGGTCAGTTGTCCCCCCTCCAGTGATAATTTTGAAGAAAAAAACACTGCACATAAATTCACTAATTATGTAACAATATGCACCACCATTAAAAATTTTTTGCACCACTTTCTCAGAGAAACTAGAGCGACAAACAGCGAAAAAAATATTGCACCAGTCTGCACTATTTATGCACCAATATGCACCACCAATAAAACTTTTTGCACCTCCTCCCCAGACTATTTACAGCTGATTTTTTACCGTGAAGATAGCCCCTCCCCCCAATGATATTTTTGAAGAAAAATATATTGCACCAGACAGACACCCCCCCCAGGATTAGTTGGACCTGTTTCTTTACCGTGAAGTCCCCTTTTAATGATATTTTTGAAGGAAAAAATATGGCACTGGAATGTAAGACCTTCGTGTTTTTTGAGTGCGGTAAAGTGCAACTTTCCACACGAAAACAACTACAAGTGTTCTTTAACGCACTCATTTTTGAGTATAATACTCAAAAATGAGTGCGTTAGCGCGTATTATGTTTTTCTAAAGGATATAAGGCGCTAGAGGTAAAATTTTGTACCTAACACATGCGTAAAATGCCTTTACCGCCCTTGAGGGTTTACCCGAACTCCGCTTCGCGTCGTTCGTACAACTGCCGTCGCGTGCGGTAAAGTATCACTTTCCGCACTTGTTAGGTAAATAACTATTGCCGCATTTTCTTTAAATAAGATTTAATAAACATAAATTTCAGATTCAATCGGACCAATTCTTTGACAAGTTCTTGTGTTAGTTTATTAAGCACATATTGTAAATGTTTCGGGAATTTGGAATACACTAGTAGGAACTACACTGCATGCGTGAAAAAAGTTACCGACTTATCGCACGCAAATCAGAGTTCGAGAACACTAAAAAAAAATAAACTAAAATGTAAAAATACAAAACTACCTACGAAAAATTCTTAGGGTTGGCAACGCTGCAGTCAGAAAAACCATACCAGAGAAAAGAGCAGAAAAGACCATTCTTATGTGCGAATAACTCATTACGTTGCCAACTTCCTTTCTTTTTATCTTGCATTACCAGAAAAAGATGTGGATCTGTTGGATAGATTAGAGGTTTCTAATAATATAGGGTACCTATAAGGTATACCAAAATATATGTCGGTGAATATAAATAGGTCACAACCTAGGGTAGGGTAAACAAAAGGGGTTTATTTGGAAAAAAAAACTACTCAAAGAAAGGGGTGAAAAGAGTTTTACTGGTCTGCAGTCTTATGCAATACTTTTTCTTCAAAAATGTTATTGGAGGTAGGCGTTAAATTTACGATAAAAAAACAGAATTAACTACTCATGGAAGAGGGTGCACAAAGTTTTATTGGTGGTGCATATTGATGCATAAATAGTGCAGTGTATTGCAATAGGTTTTTCTTTAAAAATATCATTTGGGGGCGCTAACTTCACGGTAAAGAAACAGCTGTAACTACTCATGGAAGAGAGTAAGAAATGCTTTATTGGTGGTGCGTATTGATACATAAATAGTGGAGTCTGGTGCAATATTTTTTCTCCAAAAATATCAATGGGTGGGGTCAACAAGGAAGGGGGTGCAAAAAGTTTTACTGGTGGTGCATATTGGTTACTGGGGGGGGGGGGGCAGCGTTCATCTGGCCCCCCTATATAAAAGTCGCTGTAATTTCTCAGAGAAAGTGGTGCAAAAAGTTTTCTTGGTGGTTCACTGACCTGATTTGAAAAGAGTATGAGGCGCAGGATCATGCGACTGACAACAGGTACCTATTGGGGAAACTTTAGAGGACGTAGAATCCTACGAAAATTGAGTTTGTGTTCTGTGGATACATATGGTTATCTAAACAGAAGTCGGGATTTAGTATTCTGTGAAAGGGACAGAAGAAAAGGCTTACAATGTCACAAAGTGAGAAACTACTTTCCGAAATAAAACTAGTGACGTGGTTTTGCTTTTCGCTATTATGCCAATAAATAAATATTTCTATAAATAAAAAGTTTTAATAAAATGAACATAATTTCTAATGTTCTGATAAAATAAAGCAATTCTAGAAGAAAGGATAATAATGTCCACTTTAGGCAGCAAGAGTATAGAGGTCAAAGCAGGAGGAGGATACCAGCAAGGTGGGGTGTTTTCGGCTCTGCTCTGGGCGAAGGCTTTATATATCTTGGTTACTTAGATGACTTAGATGACTTAGTAGTCCCATTTGCAAAGAAAAGAGTGCTACAAGACCTAAAACCACGAATACTAAATTGAACGTAAATTCCATACACCAAGGAGGTGAAATACCTAAGGGTCATCTTTGACCAAAAGCTTACTTTAAATAGTCAAGCCAGCCCAAAAAGCATTGATTGCATTGTGCAGATGCAGTAAATTGTGTGAGAAAAACTGGGGGCTAAATCCCAAGATGACTTTATGGTTATGTACAAAGGTGGTAAGGCCCACAATAACCTATAGTTTGGTGGCTTAATTGACGAGAACCAAACAGGCCAGGGCTATAGCACTCCTGAATAGCATACAAAGACAAGTCTGCCTAAGCATCACGGTTGCTATGAGGACCACCCCAATGGCAGCTTTGGAAGTTCTACTGAATTTGCCACCTTTGCATGTCTTCGTTCAGGCAGAAGCACAAGAAGTAGCCTCCAGGCTAACGCGGGGTGGGATCGCTAAGGCCAGAGCCAAGCAATCTATTAAAGAGTGACTCAACAAAGAGATGAACGGTCTCTGGGAGCAAACGCCTGGACAAAGACAGTCCAAACAGTTCATTAAAGAACGTTCACCGAAGCTGACTGCAGAACTTCTTAGTAAGGAAAGGAAGCTTGTCAGACAAATAGTGGGGCTCCTAACAGGTCACTGCAAACTCAATAAACACTTGTATGCAATGGGATTGGTAGAAGATGCAACATGCTGCTTCTGCAAACCTCGTTTAATGTCCTATGTCAATGTGAAGGCCTAGTTAGAACCAGGACCTTACTGGAGACCTAGAATATCCACGGCCAGAAAGCTATATAAAGGGCACACTGACGAAGCTTCTGGGGTTCATGACAAGGACAAGGCTGCAACTTCTTTTGTAGGTCTAGCAAAGCAGGGAAGAAGAAATGGGAACCACAAGGTTTCTACACCACCCCATTCTAATCTTTTCTAAACTAAAGTGCCTAAAGAATAAATTGTGATTGAATTGTGCAAGGCATAAACAGATGATTTTCTGTAAAATATCTTCGAGTTTATTTCAAACATTTTTGAAAAAAGGTAACGTATAGTAATTCCTCCAGCATTCATCTTTTGTCTTACTTAACTAGACAGAAAAAAAGTACTTAGTTTAAAAATATATATGTTTTATTCAATTAAATACGTTGTTGATATAGAGAAACTACACATTTTGTTGACTTCATTTTGTACTTGGTAATATTTAGCAACAAAATCATTTACTTCGTTAAAAATATATTTTGTTAGGTAGAGTAATTTTATCTGTAATTTAAGAGAATAAATTGTTATTACAAGAGTATATTCGGTTAAGCGCATAGGCTTTTATTATAAAGCCCCAAAACTCTCCACTGGGATTAAGTTCCTGACGAAGAATAGGTATTTGTAAAATACCAATTTTTCTAAGACAATGAAAAATACTTACAGAAATTAATGAGTTAACGTAATAAGCAATATATGAGGTTGCATTTAAAAATTGAATTATATGTTTACTAGAAGATGAAACGTTTATGTATTTGACTGACCTATTCTGATAAAGATTTTAAAAATCAACTTAGCAATATAAGTTTTTTGGTTTAACAAAATTGCTTACTCTTCTCTGTATAGACATAAATCGTATCAAACTGTAAACGAATTCAGTCGACTACAAAAATGTAGATGATGAATTATCTTCCCATAATTCTTACTCAATGGGCTCCGTAAGGAATATTATGTAGGAAAAGTAATTAGTAATGCTAAAGTAATGCAAAATTAGTAATGCCACATAAAAGATCCGCGGTTTACTTGAAGTATTAAATATGGAAAACCTCATTTTTAAGATTAAGGATTTTAAACCGAAGAAATTATAAAAAATTTTAAATGAGTGTAAATATTGGTCATTAGACACAAGACTAAGGTTTTACATAAGGATTAATTAAAAAGGGGTATTTTTTGAATTTCAAGACATTCCAATACCAAAAATTTTTAAATCGCATCATCTAAAACTAATATGTATTTGTTTCAAAACCGCTTGATATTTTGGTTGTTGAATTGCATAAATGGTGGCAGCACTTTCGAAAGCTAGCCTTGCACTGCTTTCTATCCCTAAGCCTAAGCAGAAATTTTATACCTACGTTATCTACTAAGTTATTTAGAATAGTAACTCTAATACATATCACTTTAGAGGTCAAAACTCCTGCAGATTATAAAATATAATATAGGCTTCAAATTACGGGGCTATAGTATCTCCCCAGATTTTAAGTAAAAAAAAGTATAACTGGCAATGCCTTGTAGGGAAAACTAAACATCAAAATTATCTGCATTGCATTGCAGGGGTGATCATTCTTAAATGCCTAACAAAAATATCTGAAGGATTTTTCAAAATTCTCAATTATTTTTTCTTCAAAATAAAAGCTCTGGTGCTGTCATCTATCACAAAAGCCTCAAAATAATTACGGTTTAAAACTAACCCGAATTACAAAAAAAAGAGAAAGTCTCACAATTTCCGCTGGATTACATTTTTCCTTTTTATATTTCCTTGCTTTAGCGAAAATAAAAACTAATTTTCTTTTTTCTAAAAGCCTGTGCACTCCGGAAAAGAAAATCGATCAATCAATCATAATTCACTGAATTTGGGAGACACACGCAGTTCAAGTGTTGGCCGATAGACCGCAGAATTTAGACGATTCCATGGTTACTGCAGGTGTTTTGTCAACAAACTTTAAATCGGGCCGCAGTGGGACAGAAGAGTATTTTTACGTTTTCTGACAGAAAACCATTCGAGCTTATGTTTATCTTTCAAAAATTGGTTTTCAAAAACATTGTTCTAAAAAAAATATGAAACCACTCCGCGTGTGCAGTCGCCCGCCGAAAAAGGCCTAGCGCTGCACGGGCATTACTCCGAGTCTATCAAAGAACCAAGAGAACTTTACTGGTTCGCTTGGATTACTAGGAATTCGCATAGAAACATTCGGCGCCCATAACACAACATAATTTTGTTTTGATTTGGATTCAAACATTTTTTTTTAATTTAAATTATTGCGGCATAGTTATGTGCAAGTGTACTAGTGAAATCTTGGATTGCAAAGGATAGATTTTAGAACCTCATTTTCCAAAACACACGGATACTTGAGTACTAATAAAACAGGTCAGTAAAGCTCCATTTAGAGGTTAGAAAGACTCTTGCTAGTCGTTGACGCTCCTGTTTAAAATCGTATACGATTATTTCGTCTACTTCCTGTAGCCGATTTTTAAATCTGCATGTTTTTAAGTTAACCTGTTGTCGGTATCAGCTAGCGGGAGTGTTTCCAATTCAATTATAAATGCACCTGTAAATGCAACCTTAAACATTACACCCAGTTACTTTAATACGTAGTTGGGTAGCATTTTTTTAGCAGGTAGTTCTGGAATAAATGGTTTTCTTTTATTTTAGTATTTTACTTGGTTTTTTAGCGGCGCAGAATGCGAAAAGTCAAAATAGATAACCTAACCCCAAATTTTTGACCCGGTGCTAAAAAATCTCTGGTGTCCCACTGTGGATAAACCTAAATAAAGTCTCCGCGTTGCCATGGAAAACAAATTCAATGACGTAAAATTTTGCAAAAAAATCAGGCCTACATAGTTAAATTGATTTCTCGTACAGTGTTGCTAAAAGCAATTCCCCAGATTGTAACTACGACCTTAATCCACGAAATTGCCTTATTTTTTTGGCATCCAAATACTACACTAGGTCTCAGAATGACCCCCAATCCAACATGAAGGTCACTGTGCAGCCCCCAATATTATTTGTAAAACGTCTAAATTGGATGGCACCACTGATGTCACAAAGAGACAAGCAATGGTACCACTACATCCAGATGTGCCACGTGGAGGCAGACTCCACAGTCATTGCATTCCTACCACCCAGTAGGCTATAGGGCAAGCTCTTTGAATGACATAACCCCGGGCTGTTGTGCCCATCAAAGGGCACAACAGCTCGGGGACCTACAATGCAGTGGGAACAATAGCTGCTACCCAGCACCATACCTACACTCTCAGTCAGGTAGTGTGAGAACCTTACTTACTAAATCTAAACCTAAACCTCCACAAGAGTCTGCGATGTGACCAGCACCATGTTAGCCTGAAAGGTTGTTCGAGGTATGTTTTCTCAGAGAACACTTTGAGGGCTCTCACTCAAAAAAACAACCATTTATAGGGGCCCAACGGGAACCTCGAGGAGGTGGATATAGGCTCGTGTACGAATAGTCGTTATTTAGTAGGTTAGTTACGGTTAATAATAACCATTTTATTATTGATTTTTCGACTTTTCATGTATATTTACTGATAGAGCAGAAAAATATTAATATGGCGGCTGACATTAATAGGACTGTCATTGCCAGTGTCAAAAAATTGGTTTGATTGAGTTTGGAATGAAGTGTACACTAACTTGCAGATAAATTGCGTACAATGAAATAGTAAAATTGTTTTTTTCTGGGCAGTGTATGTAGATGACAAACATTCATGACAATAGGTGTCAACATGAAGTCTTGTCAGCTGCGATTTAATATGCCGAGACATTTGTCTGATTTGTTAAAACGCAAAAAATAACGCGACTTAGTGAACACCGATGGTCGGTGAGAAGAACGTTTGACCACTATGGTGTTAACAAAGCCACAGTTTGCAGAATAAGAAACCGTTGGCCGGCTACACACAGTTTAGAAAGAAAATAAGGCACTGGCAAGGTTAAAAAGACTAGTGAACAGGAAGACGAAGCGCTGCTCAATCACTTGAGGGAAAACACATTCGACTACGCAGTGAACGCAGTCTCGGTGCACCACCGTTCTTAACTAAAAAGCCGGTTAACTCTTATCTCTTCAATGCCCTCTAGCCAAAGATTGCCGCCATTTTTATAACCAAATTGACAGGTAAAACATGGATTTTCTCTCAGTTGGGTGTCAATATGACCGCTATAGTAGGCTAAAGGATACTAAATCGAAAAAAAGTTAACTGGCTTTTTAGTTAAGCAGGTGTGGCACAGTGACAAATTTTCCTGCATCCTGCTCCACGACAAGTACGAGAATAAAAGAATCGGAGTTACGTTGCCGTACTGCTGCAACAAAACCAAAACTAACTGAAGAAAAAAAAACAGGCAAGAGAAATTTTTGCCCTAAATCATGACCGTGATGAAGATTACTGGACACGGGTAATATTTACCGATGAAAAAATATTCCAGTCGTCCTCAGATCGCAGAAGAATTAAAGTTTATCGGTCTCCATACTCGCAGCTTGATGAACGATACACAAATCAAATAACTAGGGCGGGTCATTTTTCCGTCAACATGTGGGGCTAAGTTAGTGCACGGGGGCTGGAAGTATGTTGGCAGATTGATGGTCGGTTCACTGCAGTACGTTATCTGGAGCTTCTTTTGGATGTCATGTTGGGTTGAGGTTCTCTATCCAGATAACCAATTCATATTTCAGCATGATAACTGCGCCGTGCACACTGCCAATGTTTGCAAGACATGGTTCCAAACCCAGAACATTGAAGTATTAGTATGGCGATCGAACAGTCTAGACCTGAATCCGATGAAGAATGTGTGGGGAAGATGGGTAAAGATCATTTACTAAAGAAATTGGTGGCCTCGAAAGCACGCAAAACTACTAGATGCCATATTGAATGTGTGGGACGAGCTCGCTGATGATGTTCAGTACTGCCGAAACTTATCAAATTCTATGGTTCGACGTCTACAAAAAGTTTTGGACAAAAATGGTGCTGCCACCGGATATTAAGAATAAATGAATTTGAAGACGTATGGTTTAACTTGATAAAAATTCTAACTTGTTACAAAAGCAACAGTGCGCTGATTTCTATATTAAGGCCACTGCTCGGAACACTGAGCTGAATTCTATATTAAAGCCACTGATATCGAAATGCGCGTTTCGGGATCAGTGGCCTCAATACAGAATTCAGCTCACTGTGAGTATCCTTTATCTGTATAAGCAACACCGTTCTCAACTAAAAAGCCAGTTGACTCTTATCTCTTCAGTGCCCTTTGGCTAAAGATTGCCGCCATTTTTATAACCAAATTGACATATAAAACATGTATTTTCTGTCAGTTGGGTGTCAATATGACCGCTATAGTAGGCTAAAGGATACTAAATCGAAGAAGAGTTAACTGGCATTTTAGTTAAGCAGGTGTTGGTCAATACCGTTCTCAATTTGAGAAAGGTGTTGTGTTGGTATAAGAATGGGTCTGAGCAGTTATTATGCTCCTTCTTGATAGTACCTTGGATTTCAAATTTAGTTATCCGAGTACTTTTAATTACCCTGTATATAAAATTTCAAAAAAAAAATCGCCTTGATTTAAAGAAATATAGTTTTGTGCGTAAAACACCAAAAAGGGCATTAGTTTTTGACGTTATTTTTGGCCCTATCGCTTTTTGGGGAACACCATGAGTGGAAGTTATCTCTCTGGAGTTCTAAAAGTTCTTTGGTTATATTATGTCGCTCTTCAGGAGGCAAAACTTTTCAACAATTACACTTTAGCCCGCAGCAGCAATTATACAGAATGTACGCAAATGTGTGTGAAAAACATCGATATATACAAGAAATATTACGAGCGGTATATAAAAAGTAATAGAAATTTTACGTTGGTTTTTACTGTGAAAGAGCATATACAGAGAGTTATGAATATTTAAAATGATCGCTCATATTCCAAAAACGCAAAAATTGGAAAACTTCGAAACGGACTTGCTAAAATCAGTCCATGGTCAAAGTTTTTGGGCACACAATGGGAGCGTTTGCTGTGGCACATAGGTAATTGTGGTACACATACAACCCTTCCTTATTAGTCAGTCCACAATAACACACGGCATTAGCATCGAATGTCTGTTTTTTTGTCCTTTTAGGGTTTCTGGACAGGCCCGAGCGCAACTGGAATGACAAATGAAGCAGACTTACTAAAAATACACGTGGTTAGACGCCACGGTCTCTAGAATAAACACGGTCTAGTAATTTTTTTGCTTCGTCCACCTGATGACGACACAAAGATATCAGATTTTTTTGATGGGTGAAGTTTGTGGTTATATTATTTTTGCATAAATTTTTGCAATAAAAATTGTATTTGTTCATCATTTCTTTTACTCTGACTCTAATTAAATACCTTGTAATATAAGTTACATTATTTTTGTCATAGGTAGCTGCATTTATGCGTCTTTTTACTGAAAAGGCCCATCGTTAAATAAGATTTAGTGCATGTAGTATATGCACTCTCCTAAAAATTCCTGGCAAAAATCAGGTATAAAATAAAATAGCTTCCAAAACAGGACAAATAACAACTACATAACCTAACTTCTGAATTACGAGAAGGGATACACTCCGCAAAAAAAGTATCGCATCACTTAAAAATGTTGCCCTAATTTGTATACACCCTTTTGCTTTTTTTTGTTACCATTCACAAAAGAGTACAAATATGCAAAATCCTTTTATCAATTTATTGTCCTATCAGTCCTTAATCGAGAAAATTTCGTGGAATTCATTCAGTATATCCATATATTTTAAAACATTATAAACTTGAGTAGAGAACAAGTTGCACAAATTGCTGCATTGGTTCAAGATGGCCGGTCACAACGATACGTAGCGAATCTGCTAAACATAAACCAATCGACGGTTTCTCGGACAATGGTGCTATTCAAAATTTTGGCAGATGGCCAGTTTCGGGTAGGCCCAGGTATTCAAATGCAGCTAATGATCGATTTTTGAGACTGCAGGCTCTTCGTATTAGGCATTTGACGACCAGAAGGCTCCAAATTGAACTTGAGATTGTGCGTAATACCCGAATTTCCACACAAACTGTTAGAAACAGGCTTAGAAAGGCTGGAATCAGAAGAAGAGATGCAGCATGAGCGCCTCTTTTGACCCCACCTCAACGTAGAAGTCGACTAAGATTTGCAGAAGAACACGCTAATTGAGGTGTCGACGACTGGGCGAATATTCTTTTTACTGATGAATCAGTGATGATCAGACAGACGAATACCTGTTTACCGAAGAGATGGCAAGAGATATGGCCCAGGCTTGCTTTAGGCCTCGTCACAGTTTTGGAGGACGAACTGTTATGGTCTGGGGAGTTATTGATTTGAGGAGCCGCACGGACTTGATAGTGGTAGATGGAGGAATAATGACTGCTCAGAGGTATGTCAGAGACATTTTGGAACCACATGTCATATCTATTGCACCTCAGATTGGGGAAAATTTTGTTTTAATACACGATAATGCCCGCCCTCACATTGCCCGAGTGGTAACAGACTACCTTGATGTGGCCTGTATCAATGTTATGGATTACCCATCCGGAAGTCCTGACATGAATGCAATAGAAGAGGTTTGGGATGATATTGCTAGACGTTTGGAACAGGGGGAAAATCCTCCAGTTAATTTGGATCAAGTTGCTCAAGCTGTATATGAAGAATGGTTTAACCTAGGCCAGGAATAATTCGGAGGAAAATTGAGAGCATGCCGAAGCGAATGCAGGCATTCATGCTAGAGGAGGCAACACAAAGTTTTAGAACATTCAAAAAGATTTATTTATCTTGGTTTCTTTATTTCAGAGTTTTTTCAAAAACAGTAAAAAAACTGAATTTTCATAAATACAACATTCTATACAAATGTGATTTTTCAGACTGCAATTTGGGTGTGATGCGATACTTTTTTTGCGGAGTTACTTATACACAAAAAGTTATAATAAAAGATACAAGCGAAACATAGGTCTTGCATCAATCATCAATCATTTAAATAAAAAAAAAGAAAAATTCGAAAAGTTAATTTAATTTTTCGAGTCTTCATATAATTTTTAAATGGCGATGGCGGACAGAAATCACGTTCTATCTTTGTGTCGTCATCAGGTCGAAGAGTGGGGCAGAATTACTAGACCGTATCTATTCCAGGGACTGTAATTAGACGCGACCGTTATAATCCCACCTGACTTTGTCAGATTACCGGCTGCCGTCTATACACGACAGTGTCGTCTGCTCGGTCGCCCGTCTATCTGGAAAGCAAAAGCGAACATATCAGTCACTTGTATGCCAATCCCGGTTTTTTTCGCAACGTTGCGGTGGAAATGTTGACGTCATTCCACCAAACGTTGCAAATATGGTGAACAAGTCTAAAAATACGTTCATATATGCAATTTTTTTGGAAAAAGAGAATGATCGATGTACTTTTTTTAATTATGATTTTTTTGCTTTTGTTGCCGTGCTCTCGAAACCGCAAAATGCGGTTAGGTCGTGACAGTACTTTAACTTTTTACTCGAACGGATCCAAAAGGTTTATGCGTTCAAATATAAATGTAGTTGTGATCGAGACCAGTCGATATGCAACTTGTAGTGCTTCTTTGTGTGTTGTAGGTCTCCGAAATTAAAATATGGCTATCTGTGATTGACTTGTTGTTTATTGTGTATAACTTTCTTTGCCATATGGAATTAGTTAGGACGAGTTATACTTAGTTAGGATTAAGGTCTAATATCTAAAAATTAATAAAATGTGTTTGCGTGTATATGAGTTTACTTTATTTAAAAACACAGAAAAATAAGGTGATTTATTTAAATGAATCCAAAATCAACACACAAAGCCCTGAGCTGAAATTTTACTGCTTCCTTTTAACTTTGTGATGTGTTGCTTTTTCCACTTTTGAAACGTCGGCAATTCTTATTGGGTTCCTTTAATAAAAATTCAATGTCCCATCGAAATAAAGAAGTGCTCTAATCTAGTCTAAATTTTAAATTTGTTGCAAAAATCATCATTTCAAATTTTGAGGACGCAGGCAAAAAGATCGTGGGTTAAAATAGTTGCAATTTGTAAATGACAGGCGGTCTTTTCCTGTAAAATAACACCCAGTATGCTTCTGAAGAATAGTTATAGATATACATACGATGCGCACCCATCTCATTTCATTTTACTGTTATTACTAATAATAAGTAAGCAGATTTTTTCATCGACTCATCTTGTGCTTTTTCTCGAATTTAGAAATGCACAATAAACATTTATGTCTATGCTACTATTTTTACAAAATATTATTTTAAACGCGGTTGCTCCTACCTTTTCTAATTCTCCTATATTTTAAAATGAAGGAGCACATTATTAGACACTCGTGCAGGTTTTTATCAATTCCTACTATTTATATGTCTACCTATCTATGTTAATCTTCTTTAAAAAATGATGAAAAGTTATGTTAAGTACATAAAAAATGTCTAAATAAATCAAATTAAATAACCTTATTACCTGTTACATCTTATTATACCCACTTAAAAATGATAATTTCTTCATAATCTAAAGAAAATCAGCTTAGATTATGCTCCACTGTCGTTAAGGAATTAGCTAGCCATGATTATTATTACTCTAACTAGATAATTTAATAGTTAGGTAAATCAAAAAACTTATACAGGGTGTTCCAAATTCGATGCTCAACATGTGGTTCTCCTTAACGGTAGGAGGTACGAAAAGGTTTAAATTAGGGCAAAGTTGCGCAATTTAATGCTCTACTCAAACATTTAAAAAAAGTTTACAAAATCCGAGAAGTTCCGGAGATAGGCAAAAAAAACCGAATCTAATTTTTATTTTTTTTTGTATTATTAAATTAAATTAAATTCAAATAATAATTATAATTATAAATAAAAAAGCTCCTCCAGGTCAGTTCCTACAGGCAGAGTACCGAGAACGGAGGCCGAATTTCCCCTCTGGATAGCAAGGCCAATCTTTTGTATCAGATAGCTTTGGGCTTTTGTATTCTTTATTTTTGCGCTTATTTTCCTAATAAGATTTTTAGCCGCACTACCCCAGGGTCCAAACGTCTTAACACTAAATGGGACAAAAATATACTGGTTCGAAAGTTGCTCGTATTTTTTTTTGTTTTATTTATTCGCCCAATTCTGCCGCTGAACCCGCTCTAGTGGAAGTCCTACCAATATAGTTTATTTATATTTTTATTTTTAGTTCTTATTATTGAAGCTGTCAACAGACGGTTAAAACTTTCTACAGGCACTTTTTTAAGAACTACGTAATGACAGGTCTGTTTTTGAGATTTGACATTTCAGTGTGAAAGAGGCAGTGCCAAGTTCATTTTGTCAACAGTGTCAAAAATGGCGGCAGCATACGTGTAAAAGGGTATTAAAACGGAAGGTGTTGGCTGGCCTCCACGTCGGAGGTATCGTTTGGAACGTGCTTTTTTCTGCTGTTGTTTTGTTCGTGAAGGATGACAGGTAACATTTTGCAACATTATTTGACAAGTCACCTGATGTTTTGGGATAATAAACCATTATCGCCCAAATTCAATTTTTGCTTTTGACTGATGGTCAAGCCATGATGACTCTTAAAATAACTTTCTTAAATACCTGTTAAATTATTTTTAGATTTGCTAAAATACACTTTAGTAGGACACTTTTTATGGTAAATTTAAAGACTGTAAAGAACTTTGATTGAAAGAAATTAATACCACCTTATGTTTTACACACTATAGACTTTGAAAAATTACAATTTTTGTCCGACACTACTCAAAATGACAGACAGATGATATAACAGAAATTTTTAGTTAACAATTGCCTTAAATTATATCAATCTGTCTCTAAAATACTTTCTTATAGCATGCTGTCTCTCTTCAACAACCTTAAATATTTTTGCACGTCACTAAAATATCTCTCCATCTACCTTTAAAATTCTGCTCTCTCTCTCTCTAAATATTTTTCATTTTAACAGAGAAAAAATGTTTTTTGGCAGTACTTTTTTTGAACGCTAAAAAACAGTAAAAACTTGAAAAATTTGAGTGTTTTATTCTAGAAATCGAAAGCTTGGAAAGAGAGCTTTAAAATGTGTGCCAAATCATGGTATAAAAGTGTGAAAAACATAGTAAAAATTGCTTAATCATAAACGGTACCCCTTAAATCATACTAAAATATTTTAAGCCTTAAATTACCATCATGGCTTGACCATGACTCAAGATATTTTGGAAACATGTTTGCAGTACCTTTTTTGACATCTTAGAAATGACAGATTTTTTTTCTAATCTAAAACTAATGTTTAAATTATCAACATTTTAGTCAGATAAGTTATAAATGCAAGAGTTAAAAAGAAAGAAAAAACGTATGTTTAAAATATTATGCAAAATATTTTTGAAAAAACAAACGTCAAAAACACTATCATTTTTAAAATGTATTGCAAAAACAAACTTGCAAAATATTATCAGTTATCTTTCATGAATCAAACCACCGGAGAAAAAAATCACGAGTCCATAAGGGAAAATGAACTTGACAGTGCCCCTGTCACACTAAAATGTCAAATCTCAAAAACGGACCTGTCATTAGGTAGATCTTAAAAAAATGCCTGTAGAAAATTTTAAGCGTTTTTTGACAGCTTTAAGAATAAGGGCACAAAAGAATAAAAAGTCAAAATGAAGAATTCGGATTTTTCGCCTATCTCCGGAACTACTCGGATTTTGTAATCTTTTTTTTAGTTTTGAGTAAGACATCAAATTGCGCAGCTTTGCACTAATTCGTATTCGTATCTTCTATAGTTTAGGAGATCCCCATGGTGAACATCGAATTTGGAGCACCCTGTATATAAAGAAGATTATGACTCAAATAGAATAATGCCTATATGCACAAATTTACACTTTTTTCATAATTAACCAAATTGTTAATTACCTAGTTAATCAAGACAATAGACACTAAAGTTAATTTTCGGGTTTATCGGCATTCGTATCCTTATTTCTATCGAGCAGCTGTACTTTCAAACTAATGGCGAATGCGTGACAGCTCCAGCTGATCAAATGCGTCAAAACATCGTTTAGTATGCAGGGACGGTTGTAATGTTCGACTCCCTTATCGTACCTAACGAGGTTTTCGTGCATTTAATCAGCTGGAGCTCTCACGCATTCGCCATGATTTTAAAAGTGCATCTGCTTGATTGGTCGATAGAGATAAAGATACGAATGATGATAAAACAATTAGGCTAACTTGAATGGGAGAGTTATTAGACACTTAAAGTAAATATTTTAACGCTTCGGTGTAGGTATACCTAACGCGTTCGAAACAAAGCCATTAGAGACATAAAGCTATTTGCAACTCATCGCGGTATACGTATCCGCATCTAGCGAGAACCAAGCACATTAATTGGTCAGAAACTTGTACCACGTTCGAGAAGAGCAGATATATGCTAATCTAAGGTGTTCTTGAACGCGATAGGTGTTGAGATGCGTTACGTATCACATATCGTTACGGCACACGCATCGTATCTGAGCACCTATTGCGTTCAGAAACACCTTAAATTAGCATATATCTGCTCTTTTCGAACGTGCTACAAGTTTCTGACCAATCAATGTGCTTGATTCTCGCTAGATGCGGCTACGTATACCGCGATGAGTTACAAATAGCTTTATGTCTCTAATATACACTACATTTTTGACTTGTTTATGCCGTGTTTCTAACGATGCCCGCTTTTTTAACGGGTGTGATGACAGAACAGCTGATTTCACTTGTTGCCTACGGAGGGATGTACGTGACGTTACGGACCCATGAACGTACGCAATGATTTCAATTAGCAGTTCTGTCATCGTACCTTTCAAAAAAGCGGGCATCGTTCGAAACTTCGCATAAACAAGTCAAACATGTAGTATATTTTAAGTCAATCAAGTCACCCCCCCCCCCGAAAGATATTCGAGTTTTGATATGCTTATAATTTCGAACCAATTTCGAACTAATTTTAAACCACTTTTAAAAGTTTTGAACCACACTCTTTCCTGGTTTTTTTTAGCTTGACGTCCGGCTGCACCTCCCATTTTGAATATTAAAAAAAAACAGGAAGAAGTATGGTTCAAAATTTTGAAAAGTGGTTTAAAATTATTAGCATATCAAAACTCGAATATCTTTCGGGGGGGGGGGTGGCTTGACGTCAACCTGCACCCCCCACCATATTTTCTAAAAAAAAACAGGGTTACTAATGGGTTTTTGGAAATTTTTTTTGGTAATATTAGAAGTTCGAAATTAGTTCTTAATTTTGAGATAGTTGCTTTTATTTTTCTCTACGTTTTAAGGGGTGGGGGTGTAGCTTGACGTCCGGCTGCACCACCCATTTTGAATATTAAAAAAACCAGGAAAGAATGTGGTTCAAAATTTTTAAAAGTGGTTCAAAATTGATTCGAAATTATAACCATATAAAAACTCGAATATCTTTCGGGGGAGGAGGGTGTGTGGCTTGGCTGACCTTATATTTTGGCATTATTTCGAATGCGTAATATTTCCTTTAAGTGTCTGTTATCGCTACGGCTTTTTTTTCTGAAAATGCAAGCCCAGCAAACACAAATCGTCGGCATTGAATCGGGCCAATGTCGACAACGTCGGCAGTGTGTCGGCATCGGCGACTACACTCTGGCCCAATGTTGGTCAGATTGCGATTTTCAGTTTTTGGTCAATAATCGGTAACTGACGGATGTCCACATTACTTCAGTCGACTTTATGCCGACATCACTTTAGGACCGACGATGGACTGATTGGAACTTTGTTTAATCGGTCGATAATCGGCAACTGACGATGGCCCGATTTACTATAGTCGATATTATGCCGAAGCCCACTTTATTTGCTTTAGGGCCGACGACGGTCTGATTGGAACTTTGTTTAATCGAAGGAAAATCGGCAACTGACGATGGCCCGATTTACTATAGTCGACATTATGCCAACGCAAACCTTATCTGCGTTAGAACCGATGATGGTCCGATAGGAACTTCCTTTAATCGGTCGAGAATCGGCAACTGACGATGGCCCGATTTACTATAGTCAACTTTATGCCGACGACCACTTTATCTGCTTTAGGGCCGACGATGGTCCGATTGGAACTTTGTTTGATTGGTCGAGAATTGGCAACCGGTCCGATTACGTTACTTTAAAATTTTTAAACTGCTTATTAGTTTCTTCCTAGTATGTAGAGATGGCGCTAATGTCACTATGTTCCCTGTCCAGTAGAAGATAATATTATATATATAATGAGCAAAGATATTTCAAAACTAGAATGCGGACTTGACAAGATGGTGGTACTTCTCTACAAGAATCACCTCTTCTGCCACTTAAACCAGCCCGACTGGTTAAGCACCCGCATTATCGAATGTCGGACTTGAATAGTTTACCGATGTCGGGCCGAGACCAGCTTGCCTACGTTAGACCGATCAAATTAAGCAGTTATGGGTGGATGGTCGGTACCATGTGGTTAAACCATATCGGACCTTAATCGTACGGCGACGGTAAAATACAATACAAAAAGTAAAATTTACCATTGTTCCGACGACGGGCCACAGTCTAACGCTGCATCGGCAAACATACATTGGGCCTATATCGCAAAGCGGACAAAAAATACTGCTGGTCTGATGTCGTAAATCGACGTCGTACCGATGACGACAAGGGAACCGTGTTTGCTGGGAGGGCAGGGTCGTTATGTTATCTCATAGTTATATGGTATAAAGTTATTATTTCAAAAATAAATATCTTGAAAACGCAATACACTTGAGAGATGGTAAAAGGTTTTTCACCCAGTTTGATTCATTGGCTTTATAAAGTCTGACGGTGACGTACAATTTCAGAATTTTGTTTTTTTTTAAATTTTTGCAATTTTGATTTTTGCCGTTTAAAAACTGAAATATACTAAAATTAAAAAAAACAAACACTGTCTCTTGTAGGCCTTACCAATACCTTCAAAAATTTTTAACACTTGTTAAAATGGGTTCACTGGTTTTCAGGTTGTAGCGGCTTTCCTGAAAAAATGGACTAAATTTGAAGACTGATATGTCTACATGATCAACATCCGTTTGCGTGGAGACGTTTGAGTTTTCTTTCGGAGTGAAAGTGCTTCTGTCGATTCTGCAAACTGACAGTTCGTTGTCTTTTAGATATACATATCGATGTTTTATTATTTCATTTTAGATCTTTCATTATCACTGTTGCACAGCACTATGTAGTGAGAAAATCGAATTTGCGGTTACCACTTCACTTTGTTTGAAGGAAATATTTATTAGCGACATAAAGCTACTTTTAACTCATCGCCATATGCATATCCGCATCTAGCGAGAACCAAGCACATTAATTGGTCAGAAACTTGTATCACGTTCGAAAAGAGCAAATATATGCTAATCTAAAGTGTTCTTGAACGCGATAGGTGTTCAGATGCGTTAGGCATCACGTATCGTTACGGCACACGTATCGTATCTAAGCACCTATTGCGTTCAGAAACACCTTAAATTAGTATATATCTGCTCTTTTCGAACGTGCTACAAGTTTCTGACCAATCAATGTGCTTGGTTCTCGCTAGATGCGGATACGTATACCGCGATAAGTTACAAATAGCTTTATGTCTCTATTGTGTGAAAATTGGGAGACTATTAAAATCGTGGAATTTTGACTTTTCTTAATTTTATCAAAAATGAGTTACTAAGGTGCCAAAACACCTTAATCGACGAAAAAAAAAGTTGTCTGTCGGTCTGTTGGTCTGTTGTCTGTCTGTATACATGATAACTCAAGAACGCTTTAGTCGATTTTAACGAAATTTGGTAAAAAGATAAAAATTAATTTTGGGTAGGGTTGAAGGGGGAAAAAGGAGGATAATATATTTTAAAAAATTGTAACTTAGGAACAAAAGCAAGTAGCAAGTAGTGTTCAGATTTAAGTTTTTATGAATATGGTCTACACATTTTGTCCAAATTCGTGAGAGCTTTAGTTTCCGAGTTACTTGAAAAAATGTTAAAATACATTTAAAAAATCATAACTTTAGAAGTAAATCAGCTATTGATATGCGGTTTTCAGATTTTGGTTTTCGTAAATATTACCCAAAATTTTTTTTATAAGGTTAAAATCTTTCAAAGATACAGTTTTCGAGATATTTTCATTTCCTTTCAACATAAAATAATTGATTGTATGGTGAACTATCCGTGCTTTCTAGCACCACTTTTTTTTGTTCCCATCATGATACAGTCTTTTTGAACTCAAAAACATTTATTTGTACTTAATCTCTTAACGAAGTTGGGTTAAGTATCCTTTAATTAGTTGAATATTTAAAATAACCTTCTGAACTATTAACATTTCTGTAAAACAATACCCGAGCAAAGCATTTATATTAAATCCTATTTAATTCCCAGCAGCCGTTCGAAGATCACCCGCGGTTTTATAACTAAAGATTTTGTATCTGACAGATAATGGTCGATATTTTAAAAAAAGTGTCTCTGAAAAAATACCTTTAACCATTTTAATGTTTCTGTGCATTTTCTGAGATGTTATCTGATGGCAGTTTGAGAAGGTCGTTTTGGTTATGATTTGTTATTTGGTCTGTAAAATATTTTAAATTAAAATAACAACCCTACTAAAGACTAAAAGGCTGCTGGAAAGATCACGCGAAAGAAAATTGGTGTGAGGACAGGAATTATAACAGGTCGTCACTACCGACTCAGGAAGCACCTCAAATCGCAGTCAAAATGACTCGATCTGCTGAGCCTGCGGGAGAGCGGAAAAGACATCTCGACACATCATAGCAGACTGTGATGCAGTTATTCAGATCGTCGAATTCTGGGGCCGATTTAGCGCATCTAGAAAAATATTTGTCATTAAATTTTTTTTATCTACTATTGGATGGTATCGCTGTGAGGAAAATTATAATTTATTAGGACTTATTAGGAAAGTAACGAATTTCCGTATTCTTATTGTTATCACTTGACATGTATCAATTTATTGACCGAATGTTCTATTAGACAAGTGGCCGGTGGTTATGCGGAACCTGAATTCTAATACTCCAATCGAACTCCTTCGGCCTACCAAATTACGTGACCTTGGCATTTTCAGAATTCCGGCAGAATCTCGCTTATAAAGAAAAAAAACAAAACTTTTTTGTTATCAGATAATAGGATTTATGAAAATCTACAACCCTAGCGAAAGAATTTTTCATAATTTAGTGTATTTTTTTCAAAAAATAAAAAAAATTCAAAAATTGGTGTTACAGATTTCTGTATTATTGACAAGGCTAAAGAAGAAGCCAGGTAAGATTTTTGACTATTGTTAGCCGTGATTATTTTAATTCGAGATTGAAACAGTCCAGCAAAATACTATTTGGATACGGTTGTGGAGAATTCAAAAATAAACATTCCTGCCAAATTTCAACAGATTCCGTTTTCTCGTTTACGATATTCTACCCGGTAAAGATTGTCCCAAAAACAGCAAAGTAGTGTTGTCAAATCTCGTTTTTGTGGCCTTAAAATATCACAATTACAAAAGTTTCGAAAATAATCACCCGAACCACAAATTGATAGAAAATAATATACGAATCGCTATTGGGCATGCGTCAAATTTGCAGCATTGGCAAGTTCTTCTATTTGGAAGATGACACGGAGATTTTTTAATCTATTTTATTTAACTTCACAGTTTCTGTCTGTCTAACTGTTAATCAAATCTTGCGATTCATTTTTGACACACTTTCCATGAACCGATTTTAATATTACAAAAAAAAATTGGGGTTAGGGGGTGGTTGAGGGATGTAAAGGTGGTAATCACAACTTACTGCGACTCTTCCCTGCCGTAAGCCTGGCCACGTAGCAATTGAATTCGTGGCTATCGGTTCAAATAATTTTTGGACAGATTGGAGTTCTTGAATTTTGTAGTTTAGCCTTTTTATGTTTGTATTAAATTATTTTCGTAAAAAATATTTTCTGACATTTTGTGTTTCTATAAAAATATGTTTCGTTTAAATTTAATTCTATGCATATATTTTCTAGCGATTTGATTTTCCCGTCATTTCATTTTCGAGACAATTTTTTTCGAACCAATTATTTTCTTTCTTTTAAATTCTGACGAATTATGTTTCTGCCAAATTTTTTTTTCAAGGGTCTCAAGGGGAGAAAATCTTCCATAAGATGCCCAGTCCAACCGTCCAATTCACTCCTCTGACAGAGTTCCATCCCTCTGTCAGGAAAGCCCGGGTAGTGTCGGATTCCTACCGACTAAAACCCCCCAATTGTGGCTCCGACCAGAGTTAGAGGCCCTCTATACATTTGACAGTTATTGTTTTCCTCTCTTTCTAGTTTTTTTCATATTTGCATGTAACGGCGATTTTATGAAATGGGCTGATGTTTTGTTATCTTTTTTTATAACTTCATCTTTTTTTAAACAGTTTTTGAAAGATTGATTTTTTCTTGGTTAGTAAAATATGTCAAGTTTTCACAAAAAGAAACAAAAATATAAATAATAGGTAAAATATAAAGACTCCTATTGATCTATATTTTTGTTACTCTTTTTCTTACAATAAAACACGGGCAACATAATGTGTTATTTATTAACAAAGTATATGCTAAATGCGAATGTTTGTACCTACTGCTTATAGCTCACTTACCACTCAAATTTGGCTATTTTTATTAATTTTTCAGCTTGGTAAATGCATGTTTTCTCTCCACTTTTCTTGAGTTTCTTTCTCCGTTGGACAACGGAACAATAGAAATTCGTCGAGGCAGGTGTTTTTAAGTTTTGGATACAACAAAATTCCATTTTTAAACCGGATGTTTCTTAATGAAAAATGTGACAGTGAGAAAATTATTTATTGTCAGGGTTTACCAACTATCATTGCCAACACACAATTTGTTTTTAAGCATTTCCCTAGCAACTGTCAAATCCAATCTTATAAAACAATAACTGTCAAAAATCGTATACAGGGCCTCTAGCCAGAGTCACTGCACTACAGCCATTACTGACTTATTACTATTAATTGTTTTTGTTGTCGTTCTTTTTTCAATACATAATACATGTCTTAGTTTCTATGCCTATAAACGACAAAAGGCAGAGTTCACACCTCTTTATGGGGACTTTTGGTGCCAACCTTGGTATCTAAAAATACGTACCTATACTAAAAGATAAACTTAAACAAAAAAAGACAGATTCTAACAATTATCGTAAAATAATATGTTTTAGATTAAAGTTCTATACATTGTCCACATTGTGCACCCTTTGATTCTAGTTTAACCACTCTATTAGATTTATCCCCTTTACAAGTTTGTACAGGTCCTTAATGGAGCAGTTCCTAGTGGTTATTGCGTCTAGTTTAACTTCCCCATAGAGCTATACCACCCATATTCGGTCGCCAGAGCCTCGTCTGTTTAATAGCGTATTCCTTTGGTAAAATTTGTGCACAACTACTAACTATAAAATAAAAAAACAGAACGAGTAACAATAAGGAAACAACTACAACAGAAATAAGTTCTAGCAGGTCGCAGGACCCAATAACCCCTCTTCTGTGTCTGCATGGAAAGATATGCAATATAGTTTATTAGTCACATTTAGAGTCTGTTTATGCTACCTATACGCTTTAGCTCTTATGTATTATGCATTCACCTAACATTCCTAGCAACAATAAAGGCTCTGGCATAGGAAAAAATGTATGTTCCATTCAAACTGCACCGGTGCACTTTTTGACAGCACCGGACGAGTGTTAGTGCACAACTAACTGTGCACCGGTGATACACTTAATTTTACCAAAGGAATACTCTATTAGAAACAGCACCACGAGAAGGTGAGGTTGGCATTTGGATATGAGTGACTAGACGCATTCACATCATACTGATCAAAAACCTCTGGGTCCTAATTTTTGAATCTCGAGAGAAGGATCGATCATTGAAGGGAAGGGATCAATCCCTTGAATCTTCTTTAAAATTTTAGATTGAAAAATATACATTTCACGCGCATGCTTGCCTGAGAAATGGGACCGATCCCTGGCTTTGGAGTCGGGGAGCGCGAACGCCCAATTTTTGATAGAATGGAATGAGCGAGCACCGCTCAAGAATTCGAAATGCGTTCGACGTAAGATCATTCGACACAAATCTATGTCGTTCCCTACTCAAGAATTAGGGTCCTGGTTCCACGCCTAAGGCGAGCACGGTCTTCAACTATTCCGAGCAGACATGAAGGTTACGTTATATTCGCATCACTATCCCTTACTCCCATATATATGAATTTATCATTTTGAATTTAAACATTTATCGAAAGATTTTGTCAATTTGTAATACTTACTTATTGCTTTCAAAATAAAAAAAAATATGGTCGACGCGAGTCTCGAACTCGAGATCTGTTGCAAGAATCAGTATTCTTCAATCGAGTGTTACAGTCCGTTCCATTTTTATTTAGACAAACCTAGAGGCCCTGTATACGATTTTTGATAGTTATTGTTTTACCAGAGGTGAGCAACTGGATTTGAAAGTTGTTAGGGAAATGTTTGAAATTGTGTGTTGGCAATGACAGTTGGTAGCCCCTGACAATAAATAACTTTGTCCCTGTCAGATTTTTGATTAAGAAACGTCAGGTTTAAAAATGGAATTTTGCTGTATCAAAAACTGTAAAATTACGTGCCTTGACGAATTTGTATTGTTCCGTTGTCTAACGGAGAAAGAAACTCAGGAAAAGTGAAAAGAAAACAGCCACATTACCTAGCTGGAAAATTAATAGAAATAGCCGAATTTGAGAGGTAAGTGAGCTACAAGGAATAGTTACAAACATACGCATTTAGCATGTACTTCGTTAATAAATAATACATTATGTTTCCAGGTTTTCTTGTAAGAAAAAGAGTAACAAAAATTGAGATCATAGGGGTCTTTATATTTTACCTATTAGTTACATTTTTAATCTACCGTGTGTATTCACTGTCTGTTTTTTTTTTTTCAAGCTTGACATATTTTACTAACCAAAAAAATCAATCTTTTAAAACTGTCTGAAGAAATTATAAAAAGAGACAACAAAACATCAGTCCATTTCATAAAATCCATTTTACATGGAAATATGAAAAAAACTAGAAAAAGAGGGCAAAATGAGTAAAACAACAACTGTCAAATGTAGAGAGAGCCTCTAGACAAACCTAACCTCACTGACCTACTGAAAAGTGGACAGAAATCCAAACGTCCCAGATTATTGTTGTTGTCACATTTAGATTACGTTTTTTCTGAAAGATATTTTGGCGGAAAGAGGATTTGTTTACATTTTGGCCATGAAAGACTCGTGAAAATAAAATGATTTAAAAATAACTTGCAATTGTGCCACCAATAAACCTAATTTGACACGCACCCGTTTTATTTTACATTGTTTGTACTTTTTGACAGTTACTTTGTTTATACGGGCCTCCTAAAGCGCTGTTATATAAGCACAGTTTGAAAATGTTGTCGTAAAAACACCACTAAAACCGATTTAAGCACTAAATCGATTTTATTTTAAAGCGATTTAAGAAAGCGGTTTATCGCTTAAAAACCCAATTTAGGATCGTAATAAACACTTTAAAAACGGTTTAGCGCATTTCTTCCAACCTAAAAAATACTCAAATCTGGTTTTCCGAAAAATCTGTTGTTAACTGAGTTGTTTTATTTGTTTTTTTTTTAAAAGACATATTTAATGACAGGACGTATAAACCCTCGGAGAAAGCAATTTTATTTAAAACCATGTATAAAAAAGTTTTATGTGCATATAAACGTAGTAACTGAGATGTTAATTTATTATAAAATTTGTCGTTATTCTTGGCTAGACAAGGCTGGAAATGTGGATAAACATTTTCAATTGGATCGTTTATCCAAGTGATGTTTTTATCCCGAAAATTGTAGATATAAAAGTTTTTTTTATAACAATATTATCAGCACAAAAGTACAATTACCAGTTGATGCCAATTAAATCTGTATAAATTTCGGATGGACACTACTGTAGAAACCTTTTCCGCTCGGCTACCACCTCTTTTCACAAAACTTCCTTACATTCAGTATAGGCTCAAAAAACGACCATGATCAACTTAATTAAAAATTGTAGCAAATCAAATGGGGAAATGTAAAAGTAGTGAAAAATAGTAGATAAAAATGTGACAATATTGGGCATTTTGATTTGGGTAATTTGTTGTAGGTGTGCTAGTTATAGGCACCGGCGTAACTAGCTCTCTGACCTGGGAGGGGGGCTAGGGGAGAGCCTAGCTGATAATGTTTCATAGTGAGGAATAAAAGCCAATGATGTTTTTCTCAAAACTGTTTAATGCATTATTACCTTAACTCGTTTTGTGAAGAACTTTGAACCGTAACTCTATATAACTCAACTCAGCAGTTTAATATAAATTAACTTAAATTAACTGCAAATTCCTTGTGTTTTGTGAAAATATTCCTAAAACGTGGTCTGCTGTAATCTCTTCTTTCTTTAAATAATTATCGATGTTACTAATTGTCGCATTGTAGTTCAGGTCCACTTTTTTATTCCACGAATTTCAGAAAAGCTTCGTTCACAACTATCAGAACTAATAGGAAGGAAAATAGCAATCTGAATTAATTTGTAGAGGTTCGGACAAAAGTCTTTTCTAATATACTCTTTGATAGATTTTAAATTTATTTCTACATTTTTACAAGTAATCATATTTCTTACTACCAGAGTAATTTTCAATAAAATCTTCACTTTCCTTGATATTTAACTTAAATAAAGTATCTACCGATTTGGCCAATAGCAAGTTTGAAAACCTTCTAAGTTCTAAGCAACTTACATCTGATGGAAATTCTATCGCGCTGCCATGTCCAAGAGTGCTTTCCACTATATAATCCTTAATTTGTGCAGCAATTTGCCGTTTCCGTTTTGATACTTTGATAGGTTCTAAAGAAATAGCAACTTTATCGGCGAAGTCTTGGATTTCAGAATAAATATTTTCAAAGCTGTTTCTAGTTTCTTCTATAAATTGTAGCGTGCCATCTATTATTAAATTTACAATGCCGAGAGTAGCATCTTTAACCTGAAATTACTGACTCAAAACGTTGATACGTAATAAAACAGTAGTAGAATGTACAGGAAAATGCCAAACTAGGCTATTTGAATACATGCTAATAGTCCAACAGCTTCAACGGCATCCTAGTCTATCCTAGTTATTAGTTACTTCACTTTCTAGTGCCATTTTAATCGCCCCAAAGTTTAATAAAACTGCTTTACAATTTTCAAATCGACATGCTCGGTGAGTAGTAGAAAGGTTAGATACTTCCAAAAATTTAATGCCCAAGGTATCTGCAACCTTTTTAAGTTTTTCATGATATCCTGGTTGCGAAAAATGCACATACAAAGCCTCTATGTATTAAAGAAAGAAGCTGCTGGTGCATCTTTTGTACATGGGTCAACAACTTTCAGTTTATGCGCCAAACAAACATGTATATTGCCGAAGGATGTTCTTCTTTTATTAAACCTTGTAAGCCCTTATGTTTCCCAGACATTACTCTACTCCCATCATATGACTGACAACTACTAGGCTATATTTCTCTAGGGGTGGAGGTCTGGAAAGATCTAGGGAGGGGTCGGCTCCTCCAGGCCCCCCGTATTTACGCTCGTGGTTATAGGCAAAACTAAAATTAATTAAAAGTACAGTGGTGAATTTCAAAATAATATGAGGAAAACGTTCACAGCATAGTTGGTCCAAACTGAACAGTTAGTCAACAAATACCAAAAAATAGGCCCCCTGGACGCAGAAGTCCGGTCCATAAAAAGTCTCATCGGTTTGAAGCATAGTGAGAACAGGGCTTAAGAGTTCAAAACGAATGGCGTAAAAGTAATCAGTTGCATGGTGTAACTCCCTTTCCTAGCGTTTTTAATCGCTAGAATACGAGTCTGGAAATTTTTTGATTTCCCTCATGATACAATATTTGTAAATTCAAAATAGTAGTTGTTACAAATACTTGTCTAATTTTTTTAATGAAATTGTATAACTAAAAATGTTGGAGATTTATTACATAATGGTGTATAAAATATACACAAGTGTTTGTAAAATATAGAATAAAACGTAATTTTTCTCCCACATAATCAGTTGCTATGCAAAAAATTTGTTTTACATTCAAGGTGGATGTCAGAAGTAAGGTAAGGGTGGTAAAGGGGTGGCGGTATTTAAAAAAAAACATTAGTATGTAAAGTATAGATTGTGGGGTATCAATGGAAAGGTAATTCAATTTCTGATTAGAATTTTGTGTTTAAATTTTTTTGAGCGGTACAGAATTGGGGCATTGGAAAAAAAATATTGATGTGTAAAGTATGGGTTGTGGGCTAAAACCTGTTTAAAATTTTGTGAGGGTTACAGGACGGGGTATTTAATAAAACACATATTGGCTTTATTAGGAGCTTAATGATTTTTGAATTACTCATATTGCTGGTGACCTGCAATTATAGGTAGCTACAGTGGAAATTGTTCAAAAATTAAAAATGATAAAATATTCTTCTGCTAAAAATATTGTCACACCTTCTTTGCGTGTAAACACAAAAATTTGTTTCAATTTCTTCTTTATCATACATTTTCAGTTCTCACTTTTTACTGAAATTTTTTTGATAATTTTTTAAATGAAATGAATAATAAAAAAGTACCCCGTACCTCCGTAGCTGTTTGCTAAAATATTTTAGTTCTTTCTGCATTTGTGTTTTGGCATTAAAGCATTGAAAAAAATTGAATTTTAAAAATGCCGCGTCTCTTTCTCCTGCCGAGTTAAACAACGTGATTCGTTTATCTACTAGGGGTTTTTTCAATCGGCGGATAGTGTATTAATAGCTCTCTCAGAGGCCATCGTGAACTTGGTATCGTTCAAATGCATCATGGTAGTTGAAAGGGACAGAAGAATGAATGATCGCATGATGACAACCGAAGCTATACGTCATAGAACCAAGACTGCCATTTAAATTATTAATTCACTAAGAGCTGTCACTAGGGTAGTAATAGCAAATTAAACTATTCGCAGAAGGCTTCACGAAGCGGGATTGAATGCAAGACGTCGCTATGCTTGCCCTCGTTTAAGCCCTCGACCTCGTGCGGCTAGACGTCGTTATGCAGCAGCCCATCTAAACTGAAGGACACCACAATGGAGGCGTTGCATGTTTTCCGACAAGTCCCGGTATCGAATTTACGAGTCCGACGGTCGACTTTTAGTTTGAAAGACGGTTAAAGATTTGAGTGAGGAACTGGTGAATTCAAGGGAGGCTTTTTGTGGTGGCTTTTGGTTGGAACGGAGTTTACCCAACAACCAAAACATGAACGCTTAAAGGTATATCGATCACTAATTCCCGAGGTTATATCATATGCTCATGATATGTGGACGACAACGCACGATCCCATCGTGCAAGGATTGTAAATGAGAGAGAATGGACTGGCCAGCTAGATCTCCTCACGTCCATACGGTAGAACACGTTGGGTTGGGCCTTCGTCTGGCGCCTGCCATGCGTAGCAGACAGTTGCAAGACGAAGGCATCAACCTGCAAACCTTCAAGAATTGGCTGTAGCGTTTCAAGAGGAATGGAATGCTGTTGACAAAAATTTAATTCGTAATTGAATGGCATGCAACGAAGATGTACTGCACTTTAGCGTGCTAGAGTGGGCCCAACTCGATACTGAATTTGACCGCCACTGTACACTCGGCGAGTCCACACTACCAGCAAAGTCGTTATTGCACTTGCTACGTCCGTCCCCAAGATTTACACATACGTTTGATTTTCGAACCTGTCTGTATTGTATTACCTATTTATCCACAAAAATGAAAATTTAATTACATGTCCATTGATACCCCCCAACTCATACTTTACATGCCAATATGTGTTTTTTTTTTAAATACCCTTACTCCTGTATCCCTGTAAATTGAATTACCTTTCCATTGATACCTCACAACCCATAATTTACACATCAATATATTTTTTCCCAATGCCCCCACTGTTGTATCCTTCAAAAAAATTGAAAAAATTCTAATTAGAAATTGAATTACCTTTCCATTGATACTCCACAATCTATACTTTACATACTAATGTTTTTTTAAATACCCCCACACTTTTACCACCCTCACCTTACTCCTCGCATCCACCTTGAATGTAAACCAACATTTTTTGCAATAGCAACTGATTATGTTGGCGTAAACAACAAAGATTGCAGTTCTGTCACTGGAAATTACATATCATGGAAAACAAGAAAGTTTTATCATTAGTAATGGCAGTTTTAAAACAAATTAAAAACGGTTTCGAGCAAAAGGAACAGTTACAATTATACAAAAAACTGACGTCCAGTGGAAATGGTGAATGTGCGGAAGACCAAATTGGAGTTTCACGAAATTTTAATTTTTTTATTTTACGTAGCTCTCATTCCGCTCTACGCTCATTTAAAATTTAATAAAAGATAAGGTTCTATAGGGTTGGCTTTCATTCAGCGATTTTGGTGAATTTGAATCAAACTGTGCAGCACCCAAAGCCATTCAAAGCAAAAAAATACTGTTTTATAAAAAAACCATATCTCAAGAATAAGAGGCAAAACAAAAAAAAATGAGAAATAACTTTTTTTATCTCTTGACATGGATCATTCTAAGAAATTTAAAAAAATTCTTAAAAAAATTATGATTTAAATGGTAGCCATTCAAACTTTTGCAATTTTGACACCCTTGTGTTTCAGCAAGTTAGCTGCATCTTAGTAAAGTTTATCAAAATATGGGCTTTATGAAGGACGAATAGCTCTATCAAACAAAAAATGTTTTGTCAAGATCGGTTCATTAGTTCAGCCATAATTTAAATCCAAATTTGGGTGAAAAATCCGGGTGCCCCACTTCAATTGTTGACCAGTTAATAAATACTGCTACTTTAGTTAGTTTTTTCACATATTTAATTTATTGAAAACATTTTGAAAGATAAAAATATCTGATCGTGGTATATCGGACTAGTATTTGGTTTTTGAGATCATTCGTTATGGACCAAAAACACAATTTTGGTCCTAGCCACGATCAACCATTTTTATTTTTGTGCGTATACGAGATTCACTGTTTATATGCTCTGAAGAATATTCCCAATATATAGGTTTTGACAAGACAGTTGTTTAATAAATTTAAAAAAGGATAGTACTTGAATGAACAAACTATAGCTAAGCACCATAAGAAAATCAATTCATTACAAATAGTACTGCCTTCAGGCAGTAGGTTTAATAATGGTGTGAAATATTTGAATAAGTATTCTTAAATAAGGTTGCAGTGCTTTCAGATCCGTACTAAATATAAAATCAACCAAAATTTTAGCAAACTAATAAGAGACATCAACAGTCAATGAGACAAGTAACCTTTTGATAGTATCTATAGATAACAGTAAATTTCATACAAATTAGTAATGCTAGACAGAAGTTGCTTTATTTTACTAGATAATGGTGTAAAATATTTGAAAAATACTTTTATAAGTAAAGTTGCAGTGCTTGCAGGTCCGTAAAAGTACTTTTAAATAAGATAACTGTGTGTTTAAAAGTTTGAGACAATGATGAATTTTGATTTTATTTATGCACGACTTTCGATCAGTACAATCTCTGATCGTCTTTAGGTGCAAACTACAATCTATTCCTAAGACTACGTACTTATATACTATGGGAAATCACTCAATTGTGAAGTTTAAGAAGTTGGCTCCGCCCAAGGAGAGGCTTTCAAATATTTGGAATTTCAAGTTGGTTTACTGAAATATTTTCCAAGTAGATCTACGACATAGAAGAAAACTCACTTGCCAAAGGACTTAACTTTTCCATCAAAAGAAGATACCCGCTATCGATATCATCACCGCTCTAGAAAGTCATCCTCTTCGACGACAAGATGCCGACGAATTCAGACATCAAGTAAGGACCATTATTAATAAACCTATTAAGCATACCTCTAACATAAACAAGCCAGAGGAAATCGCGTTGAAGAATCTTCAAAAGGACAAATCTGTTAAAATCTTATCGGCGGATAAGGGCAATACAACAATGATTTTGGACACGGAAACTTATGACCAGAAAGTTGAAGAGGTACTTGCCAAAGGAAACTATAAACTTCTCTCTCAAAATACCAGACGCAATCCATCGAAAATAAGGTTTATAGAACTTTAAAAAAGTATTCCAGATATATTCCGGACAACACAAGGTCTCAACTTACACGACATTATAGCAAGCCTCTTCATCTAAACGGACTCCCCAAAATTCACAAAGATGCAATGCCCTTACGCCCAATCACAAGTTCCAGAAATTCTCCAAGAAGCAATCTGTCTAAATTCTTTTTTTATTCAAACTCTTGCAGGCAAGACCGCTTCATTTGTAGCAAATTCCAATCATTTTGTTAATATTCTTAAATTTTTGTTTTAGGACCCGACGATAAATTTGTCACTTTTGATGTCGAAAGTTTATACACTAATGTCCCGATAAAGGCATCGCTAGATATTATTAGACAGACACGAATCCCTTCGTGAACGTACAAGCCTGCCGCTGGAGGGAGTGATGGAGTTGTTGGAGTGCTGTCTACATAACTTTTATTTTCAGGTGAAAGATAGATTTTATGCTCAGAATGACGATCTGCCAATGAGTTCATCGCTTTCGTCAGTGGTGGCCAATACTTACATCGAGTGGTTCGAATCACACGCGGTTGATAAGGCAACATATAAACCTAAGCTCCTGCTAAGATATGTTGATGATACTTTTATTGTCTGCACCGGGAGTGACCAACAATTTTAAGAATTTCTTCTCCAACTAAAATTCACAATGGAGTTGGAGCAAAATTGTCAAATTCTTTTTCTTGATGTACTTCTCAAACGAGTAGAAAGCGACATCAGAACAACAGTCTATCGTAAACCCACTCACACAGGACAATATTTAAATCAAGGTTTAAATCATTCTACTAGAACCAAACGAGACATAATAAGAACTTTGTATAATAGAGACATTCAAACTTGTAACAATTCTCACGACTTGGAAATCGAAATAAGAAACATTAAGAAGGATCTGCAGCAGAATGGTTACAGCCTTAAACTTATAACAGATACTATTTCTAAATTTTAGCAAACAGGACAGATATTACAAGACCAAAACCAGGCAAATGCATTCCTTACAGTTTCATACATTAAAGGAGTATCAGAGAAAATTCGAAGAGTAGTGAACAACTTTAATATTAAAAAAGCTTTTAAATCTAATAATACAATTCGAAGCCTTCTTACCAAGTTCCTTGTGAGTGTGATGAATCATACATAAGTGAAACAAAAAGACCACTATCGACGAACGAACGAAACGAAATCAGGAATCGCCGAACACGCATGGTCAAAACAACACCGAATTAAGTAGACAGAAGCAAAGGTTTTGCAAAAGGAGTCACACTGAAAGAAACGAAAATTCCTTGAAGCTGCCTTTATTGGGGCAGAATCAGGGTGTTTTCAGTAAACCAAGTGTTGAAATTCCAAATATTTGGAAGTCTCTCCTTGGGCTGAGCCAACGTCTTAAACTTCACGGTTGAGTGATTTCTCATATTATGTAAGTACGTAGCCTTAGGAATAGATTGTAGTTTGCATCTGAAGACGATCAGAGATTGTACTGATCGAAACGTCATGTATAAATAAAATATAGACAATGGAAGTCCGAAAAACAGAGTTAATTTCAAGATAGTAGTGCTTGCAGATCCGTACTAAAATAAAAATAAACCAGGATTTTATAGATTACAAAATGTAAGGTTCTTAAAGAGTCTAAATTTTGTAGCGTTTAAGAAATTTGACAAAAATACATTAACAGTGAATGACAAGTAACTTTTTAAGAGTATTTAGAGATGACAATAAATTATGTACCAATTTTAAAGTAGTGCCGGACAAGATTTGATTTATTTTGCAAAGATTTTAAAGAAGAAATTCAGTTTCAGTTCTGCTTCGTAAAAACTACGTAGTTTTCGTGGTTAATTGGTAGATTCGGTACGAATAGCTTTGTGAGACCACTTATTATTTAAATTTTTATTAGCAAAACAAATGATAACAAGAAGTCCCATACTGTATTTAATATTTGTCTTAATATAAAATCTTTATTACCCGTAGATAAATAAATCGTATAAAAGTATTCGAGACAAGGTTAGCGTTTTAGCACGTATTATTAGGAACTATTTATAATACTTATATCTCGGCGGTAGGTTTTTTCTGCGCATGCAGAATGTCATAAGATATAAAAAAGAGAAAAGGATCATTATTTTCATACTCTATTGTAATATATGTCATTACGTCATCAGTTTTAGTCCGGGAAATTATATGTTACATCACTAATCCGGCAAAGTAACTTCACCAGAAATTGAAATTTAGGGTTGTAGCTAATACATGGTTATTTCTGGGCAATTTTTATCAATGCAAGTTAGAATAAAGTTACCTATAAACGTTAACGGTAATACTGCAGTTTGATTTATTTGAAATATTTACTGGGACAGCACAACATCAGCATCCATGAAAATACTCTCAGCTATTTGCTTTTTCTGAACTCAAAGACCGCCAATTAGTTTGATACTTTTAATTGATTTTGCCCACTAAATTGCTTCGCTCCAATTTTCGCGGTTAACATTGTTAAAATGACAACTTCAAAATTTTGTAATAATGTGATGAGAATTTTGAAGTAATAGTTAAAGCAATTATAAACGAACTGACTTTTTTGGTATATTTATTGTCGCTGTCTTACCAAAAAAAAAATATATTTTTTTTATTTAAATAAAATATTTAACAGTACGATTCACGGCAGTGACATGTCATTAAAATACTCGTCTAGAAAATCCAGACTCGGCTCCTTTGTCGCCTTGTCTGTAAACATCCAGACTTGTACTAAAGTACATTTCCCGGATTTTTTTATATCAAACTTTGTTCAAAACTTAAGACTATTTATAATAGCACATAGTATATTATTTATTAAATTCATTAATTATATGTAGTATCAGAGCGAGAAATTGTTTCATATTAAAAGCAATTTATTTGAAAATTTATTTATTTATCCACTTCTAATTTTCTCATACCTCACTTTTCTTAGTATGTTTTTAAATTCTGTAACGTAAATTATTATTGCAGATAGGTCTAGGTATATTGAATTTTAAAAACTAAGTAAATATAAAGATTATAAAAATATGTAAAAATATGAACAGGAACAATAATTAAGTTTTACTTTTTGAATTGTCCAATGACACATTTAAAGGAATAAAATCTCGATATATCAGTTTAAAAATATTTGCATTGCATTGCCTGCAATATTTTCAAAATTTTTATCAAAACATTTTGCTTTAAATTGTTTGTATTTTTTACTTATCGGATATAGGTGGATGGTTTCATACCCCTCACCTCTTTGTGAAATGTTTTAAAGCGAAAGGTAAATTCGAATATTCAGTTATACGTTGATTTGAAACTTCCAAGTAATTGGGGGTTTTATGTATCCCCCTTAAAACAGAATAACCCCTATTACTGAAACCTCGGTCAAAATTTCATAAAACTTCGAAACACGTCTTTGTTTCATTTAGTAGTCTACATACCAGTTTTCAAACCTCTATTCTTTTCCGACCTCTCGTTTTTGAGATAATTATTTTTTTTTAAATATCAATTCTTATTTTAACTCTCTTGTGGTAAAATTTGTAAAAATCTTAGTAAGAGGCTACAACCGGAAATTGAGTTAATTCGACTGAATTTGGAGTGAAATTAAGGCAAAAAAGCATATTTTACTCAAAATTTAGTTAAGTTAACTCACAATTGAGCGAATTTTCTACCGTGTGGGTAGTTAGTTAGTTGGTTGGTTGATATTAGTAGACGATTGTTCTTTTATACATTTACATATATATATATATATATTTTTTTTTGCTTACTTATGTACGTCTTTATTATAATTATTGCCAAATTTTGCAATAATCAAAGTTTAAATTACTTATTTAGATAAATAAGTTTAAGGTTTTTGAAGATTTGTTTGATTATGTTGATGACATTGAGCCTTTTTATTTTTTATTGCTTATTTTATTTTGTTTTCAATATTATTTTGGCTAAGAATATTGGTAGTAATAATCGCAATTAATCACTTTTGATAAATGGTGTAGAAAAAACCTTTTTCGATAAGGTCAAAACACAAGACATCTTATTCATATGAATTTAAATATATAAAATTCGTCTTTGTTTATGGTTCTATAAGTAGGGAAAATTTTAGAATATAATGGGGCTTAAACAAAAGGTACAGGGTCATTTACAGTTAGGTTTTGTTAGCATCAGCAAACGCAAAGGGGGGATTTAGGGACTCAAGCCTACCCCAGATTCACTGAAAGTCGACTTCTAAAGATTTAATTTGAATTATTTTCTTACTCAAGCCCTCCCCTCCCCAGGAACAATTTAGCTCATGCTCTATCGGGTTTCCGAAAAAAAACCTATTTAAATTTAGTAATTTTGTTTACTTGACCTTTAGTGTAATACTTATCTTGTTTTTTTGTCGTTCCTTTTCCTATTAAACAAGCATTAAAAAACACTATTTTATCCATCTGTTATGTAAAATAGCATTGCCTAGTAAACCGCGTAAAAAATATATGCCTTTATTAATATTTATAATGACACAAAATAAAAATCCGAGCGTATATCACGATCAAAAACACCTTTTTCCGTCCTTTTCCCATGAAAATGACCTTTTTATAGTAAAAATGCGACTTGAAGACATGGCACGATATCTCTGTGAGGAAAATGAAGCATAACCCTTTCTTCACTCATGTGGCTATTAGACATTGAAGCGCATACGCCCATATTATCTTCGATATAAGTCAAAGAATACATCACCGGCCGAAAGTATGCGCACATTTTTAGAAAATTTAAAAAGAAATGTAAGTTTGTATTAGTATTAGGGCCGAGATTAGGGCAGTCTAACTAAAATAATATGGCCGATCCAATGTGGCCGGTATAGGTTAAACAAACCGTTCTTCCATAAGACGTAATACCAACTTTAATCAAAATTTTTTTTGAATCAGGGAAAAACAAGCATTTTGCCGAAATTTTAACAATAAACTCAAAATTCGTAATTAAACGTGGAAATTTTTCTCTACCTTTCTCTGTCGAACCCTTGTAATTACAGATAACGTCATCGCACTCAAATCAGATAGCGTAACAACTGTCTCTCTTCAAGCCGATCTGGTCCGATCTTCAGGCTGAACTGAGAGAGACGATGCCTATCCACACTGTCAATTGCGAGAGAGATAAAAGTACATGACATTGCCTCTTTTAACTGCGAATTTTGAGTTTATTTCTAACATCTCGCAAAATACTCGTTTTTCTCTGATTCAGAAAGGATTGCTCTATAAAATAGTCATTTTGCTTAATCTTCATCTTTTTCCACTTTCCCAAAATTTTAATTTTTATTAGCATTACATTTTATTGAAAATCGCTTTGTTTACCCTACACCCATCATTTTTAAAGGGCCATCACGTGATTAATGACTGACTTTGATAATTTGTTAGACAGCCCTATAGTAGTAGCTTAAAGCCTAACAAATAGGCTTTAGTGGGTTAATCTCTTCTACAAAATGGGGTAGATGGCCAAATTTTAAAGCATTGAAGATACTCTGCAATCAGGTTCGGGTATCGGAATATCTGGTGACCTCTCTTAGGCTATGTCACACTCCGAGATGTCTCCTCCAGATCCTAATACGTGTTCTTCATAGGAGCCATTTAAGTCTGGAGACTTCCATTTGGTTCACGATTTCTTGGCTCTGTTTAGATCCTGTTTATTTCTCCCAGAAGGTTGCACCTACATCTTCTAGGTATACCTAAAAGTAGTTCCGAATCCAGACGCTGGATGTTGGCTCCAATCTGACCAGCAAAGTTTACTTTTAAAGCGATTAAGGTAGGTATTTGCAATTTTAAAAATGTAACCATTATATAATGACAATGATAGTTATTTATTTTGTCACGTAAAGATTATAAGCACTGCGGGAAACCATATTTTACACCATTGCCATAACACTGAAAAATTTTTTTATGAATTTTTTTGATATTATCATTATGCCACATTCCTAATAATTTAAAAAAGTCTTCTTTTTACATACTTTTAGTTCAAACTTAGTAAACATAAAATAAAATAAATTTATCTTTTTCTCTTCTTGGACGCTTTCAGTTCACCAGCCTGATAAAACTATTTTTGTTCGTTTAAAGGGCTTTTTTTGAAAGAAATTGTTTCGCATCAAGCTGTACATGTATTGACCTGAAATACTTCGATTAATCGACCGACTAAGCACAACTCTTCTTCTTCTTCTGTCTCTCTCTCTTTAATTTTTGATTACCGTCTTTTTTCTCCCGTAGGCAACTATTAACTTAATCGGACGGATCCCCGAATACTTTGTAGTCTACTGACTGTAGTGTGTAACTAGGTCTACCTCGACGTGATTTCCTATCCCATCTGGCCTAATTACCGGCGTGAATGGAGGGGTAGGATCTAAGATACCTTTTACACTTATTTACCCCAGGTTCCCTCCCTACCCCACTCAGCAGACCGGTCTGATGAGCACCCCTTAGGAAGGCAGCAATATATGGATAACACGGGGCCGTCCTCATAACGTCCTCTCCGAGGGACATTATGGAATCGAATTAGCCTGCCTTCTAGCTAACTCGGACTTCTCCGCTTCATACTGCGTTTTACCTTAGTCTTCTTCTCTATATCTTAAATTCTGCTTTCGCTCTTTAGATATTTTTAATTTTTTGAGAGAAAAACTATTTTTTGGCAGCACTTTTTTTTTAAACGCTAAAAAACAGTGAAAACTTAAAAAAGGTGAGTTTTTTATTCTACGAATCGACTTTTTGGAACGAGAAAGAGAAAATTGTTTAAACAATAACGTTTACGTCTTAAAATACTTTAGGCCTTAAATTAGCATCATTGCCGTACCATAAGTTGTCACAAAATAGTAGTTTTCACAACTAGTGGCTAAAATAGTGCTTTTTTACAAGAGTTGGTTTAAATATCGAGCGCAACCAGGTATCGCGAGTAAAAAACGTATAGTTTAGCCGCAAGTTGTTAACAATATTTTTCTTAATACCTTAATCAAAAAATCCAAGAAAATCAGGAAAATACTTTTAAAAATCTCGAACGAAGAGTACTTCCCACAGCACACCATCTTTACACTATAAATCAAGGCGGCTGGTAAATGAAATAACAATGGTTTCCATAGCGATGTTAATTTTTTAGGCCAGAATAACAAGATTTTTTCAATATTACTATTTTCCGCTATTTATCTTTAATTTTGGGTAAAAAACGGACAGAAATCTTTTTTTGCACCCAAAAAAGCCACACTTTAGTTATCTGCAGATAGTTACTAAAGTCATGTTTTTGATGAAGGAAAAAAAAGAAGCATTTTAAAAACAAGAGAAAATAACACACTGTCCAAAAATACAATTACGAACATTTATTTTTCCCCGCTTCCTTGACAATATCTTTTTTTTTATTGTCGACATAATTACAAGTATAAGATGTTAAACAACAATTAAATGACGAAAATTACATTACATACATAAAAACATTTTAGATGATGGTAGTAGGTCCGAAATTTAAAATCGTAGAAAAGGAGGCTGGTTTCTAGACATACCAATCCTACACATGAGATCAGACCGGATGTCATCCAAGTACCTGTATGGACCAACTCTAGAAGTAATTATACAGGATAGAGTAGTGTGATCAGGACAAAACAACCCGCTGCCACAGGAAGGACTGATCTGGTACACAGACGGATCAAAAACTGACGTAGGCAGTGGGGCAGGAATATTCGGGGAAAGACCTAGGAGAGACCTGTATTTCTCACTGGGATCGTAACCGACAGTATTCCAAACAGAAATCTTTGCCATCCTAGAATGTGCAAGAGAGAATAATAGAATGGGTTACTTCGGTCAGACCATATCTATATACTCGGATAGCCAGGCAGCCCTTAGAGCACCTATGTACTCGAAGGTAACCTCAAAGCTAGTGTGGGAATGCCTTGATGAACTAATGAGATGGAACATAATAAAATAATTTTAGTATGGGTGCCGGAACATAGAGGTATCCAAGGCAATGAAAAAGCTGACGAACTTGCAAGACAAGGATCGTCAAAAAAGTACATCGGACCAGAGCCAGCCCTGGGGGTACCAAAATGTACAATAAGATCCCAGGTCAAACTCTGGATAAGGGAAAAACATATAAGCCACTGGCTAGGAAGACAGGGGCTAAGACACAGCAGAGCCTTTATCAAAGGCCTAAATGCTAAGCTCACCAAAGACCTGCTAAAGTATAGTAGGATGCAAGTGAGAACTATAATAGGAATTATGACCGGCCATATGGCGGTTAAAGTTTACCTAAACAACATGGGACTGTATCACGGAGACCTGAGCTGCAGACTATACAATCAGGAACCAGAAACAGTAGAACATGTAATATGCCAATGCGAGGCACTGGATCGCAAAAGGCATCTAATATTTGGGGTAGTTAAACTAGACTTGCAAACTTGCGCAGGGGATAAAACTAATGGAGTGGTTAGCCTAGAAACTAAGAGGGTGCACAATAAGCCAGTATTGGCTGCAGTGCAGTGACTGTGGCTTGCCACCTGGCAGGTTGGAGTCACAATCGAGGGGTTTTAGTCGGTAGGAATCCGACACTACCCGGGCTCTCCTGGTAGAGGAGAAATGACTCTGGCAGGAAAGTAGTTCGGGCGTCTTATGCAAGATTTCCCCTTGATACCCTTGAAAAAAAAGAGGCTGTGAAAAAACCCGTGAGAAAAATTCTCGCTGCGTACACTATTTTAGCTGCTTGTTGTAAAAACTCCTCTATTGTTTTGTATAGTTTTTGTAATAGACAGCATACTTTACCCGCTCTTATGGGGCTTAATTGGTACTTTATGATACCGTCAGTTAAGTAATAGGTGTTAGATTACGGATATTTGCGCTAAATACTGGCCTAAGGCGAGTGTTTAGCAGAATAATTTTTGCAGACTCTAAAAATTACTGGTGGGTATAATCTCAATTTTTTGACAAATGACACATATTTCAAATTGGCAGAAAACATATTTACCTACGACCAACGAATAATACTAATTTTACGACCATCTCAACACGATTTTAATGGCTCATATACGGTCCTAGGATAATAATGGAGACTAGACGTAAACCACAAGATGGCGTGACAAGCGATGAAACTTTATTTTATAATAGCACGAATTGACGCAAAAATGTGAATTATTTTTCTATATTTTTAAGACAATAAATAACGTATATAAGTAATAACATAAATAAATCCAATATAACTTTAGTACCTAACCAAAAATTAGTACCGTTAAATTAACATATTACGCATTTTTAACATAACATATAATAATTTAGTGGTGTTTATACGATAAAATTTTTAAACCGTCCTCACATAAAAGCGCTTTAAGAGACCCGTATAAACATAGTAATAGATATCGTAACTTCAATGTTGGTCACACTTTTTGAACATTGCACACCGCCAAATTTAAAGCATAAATGACGTACCCTTGAAAGTCGAAATTAAGTAGCTTAGTAATAGGAAAAATAAACACAAAAATCTTTGCATATTAATTACATTATTTAAAAAAAAAACAAACAACTCGTATTGGTAGCGTACACAACGGTGCTAGTTTTCAACTCAAAAATATAATTATATTTTCGAGCCGGGCGTTAATTAAAAGTCAAATACTTACATACATTTAGCTTGGCTAAAAAGCCATAAAAGCTGCACCTTAATTACACTTTGCAATTAGTGTTTTGCTTAGTTTGAGGTCGAATCGCACTTTACAACAATTCTAAAATATTAAATTCTTGTGGATTTCGATTTACTTTAATCCAGATCAGCCCTTTAGCAATAGTTTTATAGATAAACTTAACGTCTCATTCCGTGCACTTGGTTTGGTTTTTAAATTTTTTAAATAGGTATTTCTGAGAGATTTAAGCCTAAGAATTGCCGTTTTTTTTTTTTTTAAATCCAACGGCTATAACATACAGAATTATCTTATTTATGTGAACTAGAATAGACTTAACCTGAAATTTCTCAGCTGTTACGTGCCTCTACTCCCCCTTGCATTTCACAGTTCCCATTTCCCATTTTTGACGTCACAAACATAAGTTTTTAAACCCAAAATATGAAGTCTAACGAAAAATGCAATAAAAAAGTAGAAAGGAACCCGCTAACTTAGCATTGCCACTGGCTTTTGGTTGGAATGGGCTGTGCGTTTGATATGTTGTAGATTTGTTCAACCTGATTAACGTTTAAATATAAATCATCGGCAGTGTGTCGGCATCGGCAACTACACTCTGGCCCGATCTTGGTCAGATTGCGATTTTCAGTTTTCGGTCAATAATCGGCAACTGACAAAGGTCCACATTACTACAGTCGACTTTATGCCGACACCACTTTAAGATCGACGACGGTCCGATTTCTTATAGTCGACATTATGCCAACGTAAATCTTATCTGCGTTAGGGCCGATGATGGTCCGATCGGAACTTTCTTTAATGGGTCGACAATCGGCAACTGACGATGGTCCGATTTACTATAGTCGACTTTATACCGACGCCTACTTTATCTGCTTTAGGGCCGACGACGGTCCGATTGGAACTTTGTTTAATCGGACGAGAATCGGCAACTGACGATGGTCCGATTTACTATAGTCGACATTATGCCAACGCAAACCTTATCTGTTTTAGGGCCGATGATGGTCCGATTGGAACTTTCTTTAATCGTTTGAGAATCGGCAACTGACGATGGCCCGATTTACTATAGTCGACTGCTTTAGGGCCGACGTTGGTCCGATTGGAACTTTGTTTGATTGGTCGAGAATCGGCAACCGATGATGGTCCGATTACGTCACCTTAAAATTTTTAAATTGCTTAATAGTTTCTTCCTAGTATGTAGAGACGGCGCTTATGTCACTATGTTCCCTGTACAGTGGAAGATAATATTATATATATAATGAGCAAAGATATTTCAAAACTAGAATGCGGACTTGACAAGATAGCGGTACTTCTCTACAAGAATCACCTCTGCCACTTAAACCAGCCCGACTGGTTAAGCACCCGCATTATCGAAACTTTGTTGTTTGCCAATGTCGGGCCGCTTTAAGCTACCACCGACGGAGCTCCGTCAATCGCCGACATTGGACCGCTTTAGGAAACCAATGTCGGACTTGAATAGTTTACCGATGCCGAGAGACCAGTTTGCCTACGTTAGACCGACGAAATTAAGCAGTTATGGGCGGATGATCGGTACCATGTAGTTAAATCATATCGCCGATGTCAGCAAAAAGTAAAATTTACCATTGATCCGACGACGGGCCACAGTCTAACGCTTCATCGGCAAACATACATTGGTACTACATCGCAAAGTGGACAAAAAATACTGCTGGTCCGATGTCGTAAATCGACGTCGTGCCGATGACGACAAATTCGGCAAACGTCATCGGACCGACGAAGGCCCGAGGGAAACGTGTTTGCTGGGTTGTTTTGATCCGACCCACGGTTTTAGAGATGTAGGTGTTGAAAGTAAGAGGTCTCAGATTTTAAAGGTTTTTCACTAAAATCAGTTTTTTGCCTATTTTGTTGTTTTCCAATAGCTAACTTGCTACTTCCAGTACACCAATTTTAGGTAGAAAACCAGGCTATTGAATGCAGTTGAAAAAGTTGACATATTTCATTTACGTCACTCTCAGAGGCGGCACAAACTTGAAAAACGTAAAAAACTTTTTTTTCAAAATGCAATTTTTCGTAAAATCGCTGATAAAAAAAGGACAAACGGTGAAACATTTTTTATTTTTCGATATGTTATAGAAAAATCTTCAAAGAAAAGGTGAGCTACGTATGTATAAGCTCATCACACTTTGTGAAAAACGCCCGTGAACGTGGAAGACGCGCGGGTTATTGTCCCCATTTCTACTATGTATTTGTGCGGACCCCCTCCCTCTCCTAGCCCGTCCTTTCCTCAACCCAGGTGACCCGCTTAAAAATATGTAATGCAAGGTGTCGCATATCAATTTAAATGACTTAAAACGTAAAATCCCATTCCGCCCAAATAAACTCACTTCTCAGCCCAGGTCACCCCCTTAAGAAATGAGTACTGTAAACATACTAAATATCACCCCCTACCAAAAAATCATTTTGTATTTGCTCATGGTAAGTTTGACAGCAAATATCTCGAAAACTATTTAACCGATTTTCGAAGAAAATACGTCGTAGAAAGACAATCAAAAACTATCAAAAAATAAGGTGCCACTCGACCCACAAAAATACCAAAACTGCCAAAGAGTTTTCCCCTTGCAAGCATAATAACCACTTTTGTCAAAATTTGCTGAGCCCTTTGGTCTCTAGCATGGCATACACATAATTATACATTCATGGGCGTTTTTCACAAAGTGTGATGAGCTTACACATATGTCATTCATCTTTTTTTTTTCTCTGAAGAGTTTGTTCTTTTTTAATCAGCGATTTTACGAAAAATTGCATTTTGAAAAAAAATATTTTTACGTTTTTCAAGTTTGTACCGCCACTGAGAGTGACGTAAATGAAATATGTCAATTTTTTCAACTGAATTCAATAGCCTGGTGTACTGGAAGTGGAAAATTAGCTACTAGAATAGAACAAAATAGGCAAAAAACTGATGGTCGCATCAAAAAGAGGTCCATTTAAACGTTGATCAGGGAGAACAGATCTACAAAATATACTGGAGAATAAAAAAAAATGCAATACCATGTATATGAATAATTATTTGAATGAAAATTATTTGTGTGTATTACCTTATCTCAAAAGAAATATATATTTGATAAATTTTTTGTCTTCTATTCTTTCCTTTTTTCATAGATTTTTTCTATTCATTTTCACAAACAACCAACGCATAAAAGATCTTTTCTGAAAATTTTAAATAATTTTTCTCCTAGTTTTTGGTCTTTTTTGATTGCTTACACTTTACTTAAAAAATAAAGATTCCAAGGGTTCGCGGTCGCTAACAATTTCATCATTTAAACGACTTCTAAAAAGAACGCATTGTGGGCATGAAAGAGGCTGCCAATCCATCAACAGTGTTACGAGTTTGGAGAAGGTGGTCCAATGATGAGACTTATAGACGTCGTGCGGGTTCGAGACGTCCTAGATTATTACAAGGTGATTTACGGTGTCTCAGACTTCTTGCTCTCAGAAATCGACGGGAAAGTATACGCCAAGTAGAGATGTTCTAGTTGCAGCTACAGGACGAGTGTTTTCAAAGATGACAGTTAATAGAAGATTGCTTGGTATGGGGTTGAGGGCTTACCGTCCGCTTTTGGTGCTACCTTTGACCCCAAAATATAAGGCTCCCGTTTGTAGTGGTGCAGAGCTGGGCAAAACTGGAATGACGAATGGAATACCATAAGCTTCAGCGACAAATCCAGGCCATGATGGACGCATGAGGGTTAGGCGATTTTAAGGTGAGAGACAAAACATAGACTTTTTCGTTGAACGTGATACAGCAAGATAGCAAAGTATCATGGTATGGGGTGCTATATGTTTAGGAAGCAGATCACCTCTAGTCCTTATCAACGGCAATCTGACTGCTTGGCGATATATCGATGAAGTTCTGCAGCCAGTTTTACATCCCTACCTACAAACTATCCTAAATGCGATCTATCAACAAGATAATGCCAGACCGCATACTGCTCGTGAAACAATGGACTTCTTACATGAACTTGGCATAAAACTTAGAATGGCCAGCAAGATCGCCTGACTTGTTACCTATCGAACACGTATGGGATATGATAGGGCGCAATCTTAATCGATTACCACGTCTCCCTGGAAACTTAGATGAACTCTGGCATGCCGTAAGGAGGATTTGGATGAGTGTTCCTCAATATGATATAGACCATCTTATTTTGTCAATGCCCAATAGAACAAACGAGTGCATAAAAAAACATAGAGGAGCCACATATTATTCATTTTTTGATGATTATTATAGAGGAATCTTCTTGGAAATGTTATAAATTACTAAGAGCGTCCTCATGTATTAATATGTCACTAAATTACTTTAAAAATATTTGTCCTTTCTGGTCCTTTTTGTTCTCCACTATATTAAACGCACAGCCCATTCCAACCGAAAGCCAGTGGCGATGCTAAGTGAGCGGGGTCCTTTCATAATTGGGTCAGAAGCATAATTGTGACACAAGTAGGGAATGAGAAGTGAAAAGTGAGCTGGCGGATAGAGACCACCGTATGTAATAGCTTTTTATGTATATGAATGGCTTAAAATTTACCTAACGAATTTCTTGTCATTGCAAAATAAACAGTAAACATACGCGTATCGTCTAAAATTATAGTTCTGTTAAATGTAGTGCAAATAGATCATTAAACAAAGCTACAAAAAACTAAAGCCGACCGAAGTTGCTCAAATAGCAAATATTGACTTTTTAGACGGTTAATATTGGTCAAGAAGAAGTGCTAGTTCAATACGCACAATAGTTCAAAGCGGTTTTTTGGTCACGAATTCTTAATTTATATAGGGTGGTACACACAAAAAGTTAAGAATCCTATCATTTAAGTTAAAATTTGGTAAAGTAATCTAGAATAAATTTTACATAATTTTTATTTACTTAAAGTAAACACAGATTTTTGTTTTTTTTACTTATCATGCTAAATTAAAATAAAATTAAATAGCAATAACAATTTTCAAAATTAATTATCAAAAATTTCACTCAAACTTTAGTCAGAAAAAATACATCAATTATTGAAAACAAAATCACTCGAAGAAACTGGGGTCGTAAAGAGTGAAATGCAGTCACAAGAATTGAAATTTTCACAATTCCTGGGTAAAATCTGAGGTTAATTAGGTGAAAAATCTTTACAAATTTTTACCGGGAAGGGCAAAATCATCAATAAATAAACATAACAAATTATCTTAAATCTATAATAAGTTATTGCCATCAAGTATTATCTCTAAAAAAGAAAAAAATTAAATGCATACGTAACAACAAAAATTTTGACAAATTTTATTTTGTCCATCTTTATAGAATTTTCTATATATTTCTTCGCCCCCCCCCCCTCTTTAAATAAGGTAACAAATATTTTTAATGTTAAAGTATTTAGTTATTTCATTATTTAATTTATCATTTTCAGTTACAAATGGTAACGTGTGCGTGTGTGAATATGCCGGAATCAGTTTTACACTATAATTGCTTGCTTGCTTGAAAAATAACAGCGCACAACGTTTATAGCGCAAGATTTATACCGTGAAAAATTGCTTTTTAAGATTCTACGTGCTATCAGTTACCAAAAAAATTTAAACTTCTTAGTTTTTTAGGCGCGTAGGTAATGGCTTTTGACAAGGTGCACAAACGCCTAAGCAAACCAGAAAATTAATTTTAATTTTATATGTATAAGGCTTTTTCCTTGATTTAAGAGAGCAATGATCTCTCTGAATCAACTGAAACTGAAATACCATACGTTCCTATACATTGTCGTAAAAAACGGCTGGAATACCCAATTGAAGCAAAAAAAAAGTCTGGAATTTGTTTTTTTAGTAGTTAAAATAATTAAAAATATTTATTTTGCACAAAGAAATCAACCAATTCGTGATTGTTTTAAAATTTAAAGCAGATAAACCACCTCTTGGCGGTGGTCTATAATATACGATGATTTTACTTAAAATACAACATCCCGTGTCACTTTGACATTTCTCAGATTTCTTGTTTACCCATATTTTATTAATATTTACGGATTATCTGGACTGTTTTAAGAAAAAATGGCCCTATGCGTCTCATTCCAGTACATTTTGACGTCTATCCAGGTAAAATTATCTTATAAATTGTGGTTAAGCTATAAACCTTAGTAAATACCGTCCTATGAGTTTTCAGGCTCTTTTTTTGCAGGTTTCTATGAGAAACTATTTGGAATATACCAGTTCTGGCAATTCCTAAAATTAGACTCCTGTTTTTTCCCGCTTTTTAATATTTTTAACGTTTTTAATATTTTAAAATCTCTTTTCGTCTATTTGATATATATATATATATTTTTAAAGTTTGACAAAAAATGCATAAGTTTATTAGGGTTTATTTCTTCAATATGTTAATTTTGTAATAATTCAACTTTATTTTTGACATTTCCAATACGTGTTTTTATTTTTATAAAACTAATTTTGATCAATTATATTTGATTTAATTCAGAAAAATTTTTAAATTCTAAGTTTGTCGTTTTGGTTTTATAGTACTGAGGATGGTTTTAAATAAAACCGAAACGTACATTAAGTGAGAAATTCCTATTTGTTTGTTCGCCCTAATTTGTAATTATTCGTAGTGACTTTAATATTGAATTTTTTCTTGAAATTATATAATATACACCTTTAATAATTGCTCCCTAAAAATTTTAATTAAAACCTATATTGACACCCATTCCATGTTTTTTTTTTAGTTTCTACAAACATAGACGTTTTGAAAATTTATGTGCAAGTACCTAAATAAGAATAAGATGTTAAAGAATGTTACACAAGCGTACTGAAAGGTACCGACTTCTTTGTTTTTAATTAGCAGGTTTTTAGACCAAAGAGCCGCTGAAAACAAAAAAGAAAAACCGTATTTCTGAATTGACTTTACTGATTTGAACTCTTTTACAAACAGAGGGGATTGTTTCATTTTTGCTACCAGTACCATATATTGAAGCTACCCAACCGATTTCTTATGGCACACTCTGTATAAATACTTCCTTTCCTGTCACATGCTTTTCATGATAAAAAGGTATCAATTAAACATGAAAACTGTGTAAAATTTTACAAAAAAACGGCTGATTTTTGATCTTTATAAATGAAAGTGTCTCTTTTCACGTATATAAACAAATATTTTGATTTTTATCCTCCTCTTTTTCTATTATTCTCTTTATCTGTGGGTCTTTTTGCTTGTGTATTATGTTTGATATACTTAGCCCCTTAAGGTATGGAAACACAAACAAGGTATTGTTATTTTTGTACAATGAAGTTCTTGCACATTTTTTAATATTATATGGTATTATCTACTAAAGGTTAAAATCCAACCTGTTTAAAAAAAAGTTTTATTAACAGAGGCGCACAACACTTAAAAAAGTGAACAACAGTTTTTAGAGAAATTTTTTTCAATTTTTAATACAAAATTTAAAAATCGTTTTTTTTTTTGATACCTTACTATCATTTTAATATTTAAGTAGGTGAGTATTTATTATTATTATTAGGGAGTGTTTGACATCTTATTGAGGGGTGGCTCGGTCGTCATAATGCCTCGAAATAATGCTTCAAAGGCCACACCTCGACCAAAGTGCATTACCGAGCCACCCTTCGCATCTTAGGGATGTTTGGACATTGATCAGCTAAATCCTGTTTAGTCTTTAAAAATGAACCTAATTTCAATTTTGAAAAAATGCATCGAGATGGAAATGTTCATAGTGTTAATTATCTAACGTAAAACATCAGTTTTTGTATAAACTACAACTTTTTTGTCAAACAATACTTTACTATGTTTGGAATTTGGAACCTTTGGTTGCACTAAAACAAAGTTATGATTGTTTTCCACAAACCAAAACTACACTTTTTTGCACTCGACGCGCGTTTTGCTAACAACGTTAGCATGATCAGGAGATGATAAACATTAAACTAAATTATCCTACGCTCTATCTTATATACAATCTTTTAGTGGGCGGAGTGATCACGCTTTATAATCCCCTCAACTAAAGAATAAAGATTTTTTAACATATACATTAGTAAATTTCTCCTTAAATAAAAAAAGATTTGAAGTAGAAAAGAATAGAATTAGGAATATAGCTGGCGAAAACGGTTACGACGAAGGCTTAATAAATAAGCTGAAAAATAGACATTCTTTTCAAAAGACCTTTCGGAATTCCACTTTTTTCAGACAAAAAGATACCTGCGACTCAAAATTTGTATCACTTCCTTACAATCATAATTATACGAAAGGATTATAAAAAGTATTTAATAACACCGGTCCTAAATTAGTCTATTAATCCCGTAACACAATAAGAAGTTTACTAGGAAATTCCAAGGATAAAACTACAGTTCCAGAAAAAAGTGGAATTTACGAAATTAGTTGCATGGATTGTGACAAAAAATATGTTGGCCAAACAAGACGCTCTATTCAAACACGATTTAAAGAACACTTAGCATACCTAAAATACGGAAAAACAGAAAAGTCAAGTGTGGCCGATCATGCTTTTGAAAACAATCATAGATTCACATTAGATAACCTAAAACTTCTAAAAAGTGTACCAAACAAAAGACTTTTGAATGCATATGAAAGTATGGAAATCATTAAATCCAGAAATAGTTTAAACAAAGATAGAGGACCCATCCCGTTTAGTACAATTTATTCTTTAGTTGAGGGTGTTATCTCCGCCCACTAAAAGATTGTATATAAGATAGAGCGTAAGTTAATTTAGTTTATTCTTTATCGTCTCTTGATGACGCTAACGTTGTTAGCGAAACGCGCCTCGAGTGCAAAAAAGTGTAGTTTTGGATTGTGGAAAACAACCATAACTTTGTTTTTTTTGAAACAATACTTTGCTTTCTACCATAAGGCTTTATGAAACACTTTTAACCCTCTTTTTACCTTTTCGCCCTCCTTTTGTGAGGATCGTCTTGCCCCAGTGACTTTATCTATTGTCAACAATGACATTTTTAGCCAATAATAATTAATCACAGCGTGTCATGAAAGTAATGCGCGGTTTTTTAAGCTTGACAAATAGATGTTTCTTTGACGTGTCAAAAATGTTACCCATATATGCATAGTAAGAACGCTAAAAAGCCCGCGTTTTTGTACCTTCTTGTATTGGGGTCGAAAAGTCCACTTTATTGGGACTGACAATAAAATAAAATTCTCTTTCTTATTTTAATTGTGGTCGTATATTTTTATAGATCTATTGAATTTAACTGAAATTTGTTTTTTTTGTAATTAAAATATCTTTTATTTAAAACTAAATTCTTATAGTTACCTTAGCAAAACTAACTAAAAGATGCACCAATTATATTACTGGAATGGATTCATTTAACCCCATTTTTAGGCTCCTCGAAACAATTTTTTTTCACACTCACTCACACTATTGATCAGAAGACGAGATTTTTAATATAGGCATCATAGGTGGTTTTTTATGCTTATGCTATGTTTATATATTTTATTTTAATACTATAATTTTTACAAACTTTTTATTCTGCATCTTTGAAGACAATAATGGAGTTTTCAAAAATAAAAAAAAATCCACCTACAATTTAAATGAAGTGCAAAGTTAATAAGATATAAGCTGAAATGAATAAAAAATATTCTTATGCGAGTGTCTGTTGGGTGCATTATGTAAGGTGATACACTTAATCTATTGAAGAGCAATGCAAATAGGGCATTTTTGGGTTTTGTTTACTTTGGGTAATGGATACAAGGCAAAAAGGTACAACAACTAACAGGTTTTTAAAGTGGTTGCTTTTGAAAATGAAAAAAAATATGGTAACGCTTTAAAAATTTCAGGTGGATGACTATTTTATTTTTTGTTAATTAAGAGTGAATTTGAATCTTGAAAACAGTTCGTTTACTTAAACATCGTAAACCGCACATCAAAAATTAACAACATTTTGCACAGGGGAGGCTTTTGGTGGTCCCCACATACCATTGGCGTGGTTTTTCAAGAAATATATATATCTTGTTTGTATTTAGTATTTTAAAATAATCGATAATCTTTACTGTGAATTAAACATTTTCAGGATACGTAAAATTATGTCAAAAGTTTAAAATTTTGCAAAATCCGTGAAATGGTTCCGGGATAATGCTTTAAACTTTTACCGTACAAAATTATCTTTACCGTATCTTTTTGTGACAAATAAAAAGTAAGTTTTTTTTTATGTGGCCCTGAACAATTTAAGCCATTTTAAAGGTGAATATTTTGAATACTAATCGCTAGATTTTCAAAAGTTTTACATATTTATAAAGACATTCAAGAGAGGGTATCACTTTCCCTATTCAAAATATCAGTGGCGGTCCCAGTGGGAGAGGCGGTGAGGGCGATCGACCCCCGTTTTTTTTTCGAGAATTTATTTAAAAAATCGCTGGTTTTTCATAAAAAAATTAAAATATTTGATAGTTTTTCAAAAACTTTTGCCTGCGGCGGCGCGGCGACCTATTGGGTGAAAAGTTACATTCGTTTCAAAACTTTTCCATAAAAACTTGTTCTTTGCATTTACAAAATTTTGACCTCATGCCCCCCTCCCCCCCCCCCGCTTTGAGAAAGCTGCGACCGCTACTGAATATAAGGGTAAAGTCTACCCCTCGAAGGGGGTACAAGCTATAAAAATTTCAAGCAAAAAGTGTCCCCTTCAAACAAACAATCGACGGAAAATGCTCCTGTTTCATTTTCGTCGGAACACACTGTAAATATAACCTCAGACAGATGTAATATTTGTAACTTTAACAATCAATTGTTTTTCAATCCGTCAGTTATCTATATTGTTAATGTTTAACCTTCATAAGTCCAACTTTAAAAATGTACGGTTGAGACCAAGTGCTGTACATGTGTAACCCAAACTTTTTTCCTAGTTTTTTAATTTGACACCATAAATATTTATATAACTACTTTGACAACGACAACCAAGTGTGTAGGTACTACTGTCGAGTTTGGAGATCAAAACTGTTTAATACAATAGGTAAATGAGTTTAATTTTTTAGCTACACTATAAGCGTGTGGCTTAAATTACTTATTATTACTAAATATTCATTTGGGGTAAAATTAGACTTACTACTCTTTACCTCTAAGCTACATATGTCAAAAAATATACGGTAAATCAAAAACAAAAAAAAAACGGAAAACAAAGACCACGGCTAACGGTAGAACCAACAATATTCACTTTAAAAATAGAAGAAAGCAGACGTAATAAAAAAAAAATTATTTTAGGTTTGAACAAACACATTATACTGGGGTACAGCTGTACCCCACTCGGGGTAAATGGGGTAAATTTGTGTTTGGATATCTTGTAGTTATAAGTCACGTTAAAGCAATTACTAACCCATACTTAAGTAAAATTAAAGCATTTGGATATTGTCTTTGACGATTTGTTCAAATAAAACCAAGATATGGTACATTAATCATTAGATTATGACAAATGCGCGAAAAATCACCCTCAGATAATTCTATAGAACGAAATTCTAATTCTATAAACCTTATCGACTTATCCGATCTAAAACCAATAAATTACACTTAAATCTATCACCAATTCACCAACAATGTTTGCCAATCACCAACAATCTAAAACATTTTAGTTCTAACGTTTTCTAAGAGTTACACAATAGTTCTATAATGACCAAACCAAAGGTTGAAGAAAAAAAATAGTAAAATAGCGTTATGAGTTTGGAGAACGCAAAAGATGCCACAGATAAACAGAGATATGGGAAAGTGGGAAGAAATCGAGCTGCGAGATGCGCAAATTTTTATTTATTTTTATGAATTAATCCGAAAAATGACAGACAGTTAAATAGTTGAAAATATAGAAAACGTTCAAATAATTAAAAAAATTATTTTTTTATACCTTCCTCAAAAACATGATTTTAGTAACTGTCTGCAGATAACTAAAGCGTGGCTTTTTTGGCTACCGATAAAAAAAAATGTTTTTTGATCACAGGTGCAAAACACGATTTCTGTTCGTTTTTTAGTAATATTGAAACAATCTAATTATTGTTGCTAAAAATTAAGCCATTTCCGCCAGTTTTCACCAAGTATTTACGAAAAAACCATTTAAAAACATCGTCAAAATATTAAAATGTCAAAGAGTAAAATGTCGCAACAATCGTCACCGAGTAAAAAGGCACATTGCTATGGAAACCATTGTTATTTCATTTACCAGCTTAATTTATAGTGTAGAGATAGTGTGTTGCGATAAGTGCTCTTCGTTCCAGATTTTTAAAAGTATTTTTCTGTTTTTCTTGGATTTTTTGATAAAGGTATTAAAAAAAATAGTTTTAACAACTCGCGGATAAACTGTGCTTTTTCTACTTGCGTTTTTAAATACCTAGCTGCGCTCATTATTTAATCCAACGCTTGTAAAAAAAACACTATTTTAGCCACTAGTTGTGAAAACTACTATTTTTGTTATTTATTTTTTTTCGTTTTTTTTAAATTTTTTTACCTTTCTTGTTTGGGTTTAATTTTTTTTTTTACTCTCTTAATTTTTTTAAAATTTATCTAATTTTTTTCGCCTTTTTTTAATTTTCCAAGAAGCTCTAAAAGAGCCAAGTAAGAAAAATATTATTTTTAGTTATCAACTCTAATTTTCGAAAGTGTGTTACAAGTATCATACAGTTTATATAATATAAAGTAACTAATTAAAATTAAGTTTCGTTGCAGAAAAAAGTCCACAAAATTGACCATAGAAAACACTATACGTGCGTATGGGATGCTCGTAAATTGGAATTTAAAAAAATATAACGTAGTACATTTTAATAATGAATGGAGCTAATTCTCCTGCCATTAACACAATAGGGGGCGCTCAGTTAGTTAAGCCGTTTTCTACCAATCCTCTAGTGCCTTTGCAGATAAACAGCATAAAATGTGCAACTTTGAAACGCACAGTATGCCTATAGTGTCCTTATCTGATCTTTTTGGTAAACCACATGTATGTGCAAAAGGTGACTCTCGATTTGAAAGAAATTACTGTATGCATTGAATTTATAGCATTATGAGACACGCAAGAAAATAGGTACTGATTAGTTAAGGGATGGTGTGTCAGAGCAGTTGTTGATATTGGGATTTGGTTAAGTACAGTAATTTTCACCCGAGGTTTATATAGTTTTAATTGACGTCAACTGTCAGTGAGAATTTTTGATCTGCTTTTGGTGATTTTGTTGCTCCCTATAAAAGGACAGTTCGTTACAGTCAGAGGCCATTTATGCATTTAACAGTTGCTGTTTTACCAGAGGTGGGCAACTCATATTGCCCTCTCTTTCTAGTTTTTTTCATATTTCCATATGAAACTGATTTTATGAAATGGACTGATGTTTTGTTTTTATAATTTCCCCAGACAGTGTTTGAATGAAGGTGATTTTTTGGTTAGTAAAATATGTCAAACTTTCACAAAAACACATAAGAGGTAGATACACAGATATTAAAAATGATAATAGTAGGTAAAATATAAAAATTCTATTGATCTACCTTTTTGTTACCTATATTAGCTATACCTATATTTTCTTAAAATAATAGTAATATATAATATTATTGAAATATAACCAATCTTACCTACCTCGCAAATTCGACTATTTTTGTTTGAAAGTTTGAGACAATGATGTGTTTCAAATTAACTCTGTGTTTCGGACTTCCATTGTCTATATTTTATTTATATACGACGTTTCGATCAGTACAATCTCTGATCGTCTTCAGGTGCAAACTACAATCAATTCCTAAGGCTACGTGCTTATATACTGTGAGAAATCACTCAACCTTGAAGTTTAAGAAGTTGGCTCCGCCCAGGAGGGGCTTCCAAATATTTGGGATTTCAACACTTGGTTTACTGAAAATACCCTGATTCTGCCCAATAAAGGCAGCTTCAAGGAATTTTCGTTTCTTCCAGTGTGACTCCTTGTGCAAAACCTTTGCTTCTGCCCACTTCATTCGGTGTTGTTTTGACCATGCATGTTCGGCGATTCCTAATTTCGTGGTTTCGCCTTTTTGGGTATTCGTCTGATGTTCCTAAAGCCTAACAGATAGTGGTCTTTTAGTTTCGCCTATGTATGATTCACCACACTCACAAGGAACTTGGTAAATGCATTCCTTATTTTGTTTGTTCTCTGGTTTTGTTTTACTAAGAAGGCTTCTAATTGTATTACTAGATTTAAAAGGCTGTTTTAATATTAAAGTTTTTCGCTACTCTTCGAATTTTCTCTGATACTCCTTTAACGTATGGGATTGTAAGGAATGCATTTGCCTGATTTTGGTCTTGTAATCTCTGTCCTGTTTGTTGAAATTTAGAAATAGTATCTGTTTTAAGTTTAAGGCTGTAACCATTCTGCTGCAGATCCTTCTTAATGTTTCTTATTTCGATTTCCAAGTCATGAGAATTGTTACAAATTTGAACGGCTCTGTTATACAAAGTTTTGATTATGCCTCGTTTGGTTGTAGCAGAATGATTTGAACCTTGATTTAAATATTGTCCTGTGTGAGTGGGTTTACGATAGACTGTTGTTCTGATGTCGCTTTCTACTCGTGTGACAAGTACATCAAGAAAAGGAATTTGACAATTTTGCTCCAACTCCATTGTGAATTTAATGGTGGGTCTTATGTTATTTAGGTGGTGAAGAAATTCTGAAAGTTGTTGGTCATTCCCGGTCCAGACAATAAAAGTATCATCAACATATCTTAGCCAGAGCTTAGGTTTATATGTTGCGCAACCCACTCACACAGGACAATATTTAAATCAAGGTTCAAATCATTCCGTTCAGAGCCGTTCAAATTTGTAACAATTCTCATGACTTGGAAATCACTGAAATGGTTTTAAGCGCTAAATCAACTTTATTTTAAAGCGATCCCGATTTAGGATCGTTATAAACATTTTAAACACGATTTAGCGCATTTCTTCCAACCTAAAGAAATATTCAACCCAACCCAATCCCGGTTTTTCGAAAAATCTGTTGTTAACTAAGTTGTTTTATATGTTTTTTCTTTAAACTGACATATTTAATGACGGACGTATAAACACTCGGAGAAAGCGATTTTATTTAAAACTGTCCTGATATAAAAACGCTTTTAGGTTATGCATTATATTATTTAACAGAATGAGAAATAAATTCCCAATGTCCATAGTGGAGTTAAATATAAATAAAAAGAGAGTTTTACCAACAGAAAACTGTTGGATTTTTCGCCTTCTCCACCAGTTCTACCACAGACTGGTTTCAGATACAGTCCATCCACCAGTCGGGCTTTCTACTATTACGAAACGATAGCAAAAAAACGAACTTTATAAAATATACCGGAGTACCACAAAAATATATACCGGGTGCGACTTGGAGACTAGACGCAGACACGTGTTTCACACTTGTTAGCGATCATCAGTGCGGCATAAGTTTTTATAGTCGAATAATATGAACGATCTAATCAACAACTCATGGACAAATGTTCGGCACAACATTAGTTAACAGAACGAGAAATAAATTCCCAATGTCCATAGTGGAGTTAAATATAAATGTTAGTAAAACTCTCTTTTTATTTATATTTAACTCCACTATGGACATTGGGAAATTATTTCTCATTCTGTTAACTAATGTTATGACGAACATTTGTCCATGACTTGTTTATTAGATCGTTCATATTATTCGACTATAAAAACTTATGTCGCACTGATGATTTCTAACAAGAGTGAAACACGTGTCTGCGTCTAGTCCTCCGGTGTATTTTAAAAAGTTCGTTTTTTTTTGCTATCGATTCGTCATAGTAGAAAGCCCGACTGGTGGATGTACTGTGTCTGAAACCAGGTAGAACTGGTGGAGAAGGCGAAAAATCCAACAGTTTTCTGTTGGTAAAACTCTCTTATTATTTATGTTTAACTCCACTATGCATTAGGAATTTATTTCTCATTCTGTTAACTAATGTTGTGCCGAAGATTTGTCCATGACTTGTTGATAAGATCGTTCATATTATTCGACTATAAAAACTTATGTCGCACTGATCATCTCTAACAAGAGTCAAACACGTGTCTGCGTCTAGTCTCAAGTCGCACCCGTTATGTATTCTTGTGGTACTCCGGTATATTTTATAAAGTTCGTTTTTTTGCTATCGATTCGTCATAGTAGAAAGCCCGACTGGTGGATGGACTGTGTCTGAAACCAGTCAGTGGTAGAACTGGTGGAGAAGCCGAAAAATCCAACAGTTTTCTGTTGGTAAAACTCTCTTTTTATTCATTATATTACTATCTCATAGTTATATGAGCACAAGTCAGGTTAGCTATATGGACCAAAATCTTTTTGGTTTTTGAAAGAATTGCTGTATAAAATTTATTGATAACATTTTTTATTGTTATTTTTATGGAAGTGTGTACTTGCTTATAGCACAATTTATTACACACTTAAGGATAAATTCAAAAAATGAAACGGATTATACTCACACAAAAAATGCATTATTAAAATAGATGCATAATCTTTTAATCTATTTCAGTCATGTGAAAAACTAATATTTTGCCAAGTGACAAAAATCAATAGTTACATCCGTTATGTAAAATAAAGCGTGGGATTTTTAAACAATAATCCAATTCTAAAAGTTTAATAGTAATACTCCGTTTCCTACGAGCTGAATTTTATGAGAAAGCGCCAAATTGTTTGGTAAATTTGGTATGATTCCCATCTATAAGTGTCAAACTTGCATGTCTCGAAATACGCATCATGTTTTTAGGGCCCGGGCGGTCACCCCTAGGTGGGAACTGTGTGTTAGTGTTCCACATTAAGACGATAAAAATAAATAAAAAACGCAACAAGATTTCGCGGCATTTGTATGCGTATTGTAAAGCACACAATATAACCTTCTGTCCACCTACATAAAGCTCACGCTTGTACTTGTACGATATCCGCCTTTAACCCGAGATTTAATTAGCCAGTCATAGTGAACGAACATTTCATCTTAGTTATTATGTTAACCTGTGACAGATGTTTCACGATTCGATCCCGCCTTTTTTTCAGATCTTCATCAGGGAGATTCAGCAAAATCCTTCTTAAAAACAGGTTAAACACTCCACCATTCAAAAAGGCATATTATTTTATTATAAAAAATGTTTTTTCCTGTAATATTCTAGAGGTTCTAGGTTCAAATACCTTACCTCTCAACCTGCCAGAAATCATTTTTTCTGTAAATTTATATAGGGTGCTAAAAACTTTTTTTAGTGTAAAACAACCTCTACGTTTTTCAAGCCTCCGTATGCTTCAAAGATCATCCCACTACTAACAAATAAATCGGCGGAAAGGATTTGTAATAGCTGGTCAAAACCAACGCCTTCGATAGCGTAGTTGGTAAAGCCCTAGACTGTTATTATAGAGGTGCCGGGTTAAAATCCCGGCCGAGAAAATTTATTTCCTTACCCCTCGCCCTTTACGATACGTCACCAATAATTTTCATGGAGAAAAAATCGTGTATTAGTGCAAATATTTTTATTGGGATTAACCGCTTCCGGATCTTCAGATCCTATGGATTAATTTAGATGAGTCACACATTTGCCAATTTAGTCCAATGAGGAGGATTTTGAACACTTTTAATTGATTACATTTTTAGTTTTAGTTTATTCATTATGATTCATTGATTATTTACAAAAAATGTAACCAATTAAAAGTGTTCAAAATCCTCCCCATTGGACCAAATTGGCAAATGTGTGACTCCTATAAATTAATCCATAGGATCTGAAGATGGCCCAGTAAGGTCGAAAGCGGCTAATCCTAATAAAAATATTTGCACTAATACACTATTTTTTCTCTATTTTAATTAAGTGGACGCAACTATTTTAACTCCTAAAATAATTTTTATGTATATTTATATATGACTTATTATAAAAAATAAGATATCTCTCTATTATACCTTTGCATTACATTGAATATTTTCAACAACACTCCGCAAGAAAAGCAAGTGAAGAGCGTGGAATCATTTCACAGTATGGTACCATTTTTCCCGTACCACATTAGTCATTATGGTACTTTCAGAATTGCTTTGGAACTGCCACAGAAGACAAGCAGATAAGCAGATGATTCTTTTGCTTAAAAAACTTTGTTTGAAAGAAGTGTTTTGACCTTTGCTGAATGCTTGTAGAGGTAGACATCAATTCCGTCCTTTCGTCGTGCACATCCTTCCTTTCGTCGCACAGATCCTTCCTTTCGTCGTACAGATCCTCCTTTTCGTCGTACACATCCTTTTTCTTTGTATTTTCTTTTTAGTCTTACTATAGTGGACTTGTCTGGTCCATAACGATCGGCAACCCGACAAACAGACCAACCTTCATCTAATTTTGATAAAATTAATTTATCGAATTCCGATAGCTGTCATGACATTTTTGAGTTGGACACGACTGTGACAAAAAAACATGACAATGAGTGGACTCTGACACTATGTGACAAAACAGGTTACTAAATCGTAAAGGACATAATGCATATAAAATCGGCGTATGCGTTTTATGTGTCGCGAAGTTTACATTGTTTTAGACAGCGACCATACATATGCAAAAAAAGTCATGCCATTGATTTTTTCAACTTACTTACTTCAAACTGACAACAACAAATTATTTGACATGCCAACTGTTGCCAACAAAGAAATACGTTTGCAGAGGCAAAAATGACGTCAGGCCGCTCATCAAAAAGCTGAATTATACCACTGTTTCAAAAAAATTAAAGAAAACTCTATGAAATAATAGTTTACCAAACTAGTGTGCTCCTTTTCCGCTAACGCGTCGTTCGTCCAACAATTAAGTGCGAAAAAGTCACTTTACGCGCGAGTTAGGTACAATATTTTTTCTACTTGCTTGACATTTCATATTGACATCATGTGACGCGTGAATGAGCACTCACGAGAAAGACGTAGGTGGGAACCGGGTGTAACACAAAAAAGAAAATTTTTAAAAATATAGCAATATATTTATTTTTTATTGTGCAAAAAAGTACCATAAAGTTAAATATTCCGCATTAGTGCGGAAAAGTGCACTTTTCGCACGTAAAACAGTGCGAAAAAGTGAATTTTTCGCTGGCTAGTAGAAAAAACCGTTTTCGAGGTAAAGATTACTGGGAAGAGGGATACGCACATAATGGCAGACACTGTTAAAGCCTCCTAATTCTTCCAAAAAACTTTTTGGGTAATGTATGGTATTTCTTTACAATGTTATTTTTTCTTAAATTTGTTGTTTTTGTTTTGGTTTAACAGTGCGGCGCGCGGTGGTTAGATATCATTCATCCAGGGAAAGTAAACTAAATATATTTTTTTATAGTTCATTTTTTTTCTATGAATTTAGGTGTAAAATTTTTGTATTTTTCGAGAATTACTGTTAAAATTTTACCTTTAAATTGAAAATTTAGTTTTGATTTAAAAGTTAACATGTTTATTGACTATTTTTTAAATTTTATTTTCGTATAAATATAAGTACAGTATAAAAATATTATAAACTAGCTATTGCTCGGGAGTTTACAACTGTGGCTTTCCCCTTACCACTCCACCTCCGGCCTCTTATCCCTTCCATTCATCCCCCCATATTACCTTGCCACCCCTCTCTACTTTTGCGCCCCTCAACCCCTTTCATCATGTTGAAGCCGCTTGGCCTGCATTGTTTTCCGATTTTTTGTTTAAATGAATATAACTTTTGTTTCCGCGAACCTATTTTAATGAAATAAAGCCAATATCCTATCCAGAAATCTAGTAGTGAAACTGCCATCAACATTCGTTTCGGTTTAGTAGTTATTGCGTGATGCTAAAACCAACAAACAGATACACATAATTAATTAATTAATTAGCCAAAAACGCCCAAAAATCTCCGGCACCAAATTGTGCGTTGACCAGTGAATTAAACTCAGATTATGTCAAGAAAAATTATTTAAATTTTAAGGAAACCTTTTGAAAAATTCTGTTTGTTCTAAGTTCATTTTGGCACTGGCAAATCAACCCAGTACTGCCATCAGAATACGGCTCAGTACTATCAACGTAAATTACAAATCTTGTCGATCTGACGCGATACGGTAATACCTCGGGCTGTTAATTTACATGAGCAAAGTGATGACAGGCAGATTGGTTTGAGAATCGTGGTGGTTCCGAACCCACCTGGTACCACCAAGGTACTGCCTTCTGAATTTGATGATTTATTTTCGCACAAGCCGTAAAATCAAATAGACTTTCAGTCCACTAATAAGAAGTCAATCGAACACTGGTTACTTTGTGGCCATGATGTTGATATTAGGAAAATTTTGGAACACTTATTTGACACTTCGTAGCGGTTGCGGTAATTACTGCGTCTGCGCAATAGCTAAACGACTTGCCGTTGTGGGAATTAAACACTGCCACTGCTGTAAGCTACGAATCCATTTCGTCGCGGTTGTGGTTATTTTTTTGGCTAATTTTAGAGAATTTTGGCGCAATTAATTTTAAAAATAACAAGTTGGTTTGTTATATTCGGGTATCACCAGGTTCTAACATACAAACCACTTATTTTGTAAAATCTCATCTCCAATTTTTTTAGACGTTACCATTTTTAATGTGTTACAAAAACTCGGCGCGTGATGGTCGTAATGGTTGTTAAACACTACCATAACAGCTGTCAAAGTTGTCGAAATTTTAAGCGTTCCAAAATTTTCCTATTGTAAAATCACTTGCAGTGCGGGATTTCACAAAAAAAATGTGATTTTACGTAACGCGCATCGCGATTACGTTACGAAATTCCAAAAATAACAGTGTAAATTAACACTTTTTGTGTAGTGTTACAATGTGAATTGATACACTATAATAGTTATTTACCTAACAAGTACGGAAAGTTATACTTTACCGCACCCTACGGCAGTTGGCCGAACATCGCTTCGCTTCGTTCGGCCAAGTCGGCAAGGGCGGTAAAGACACTTTACGCATGTGTTAGGTACAAGATTTTACCTACAAGCCTGAAAAATTCCTAAAAAATAAATATAAATTGCTGTATTTTAATTTTATGAAATAAACATAGTCACTTTACTGCACTGCGTGCGGTAAAGTACTACTTTCCGCACGCAAATGAGTGCGGTAAAGTGCACTTTATCGCACGCGTGTAAGTAAAAGTATTTTTATATAAAAATCCCATTATGATTTTTGTTAAGGATTACTTAAAAATTGTGAAAGATAATAAGCTGATCTTTCAGATTAAAAATTTTGTTATTCGTCTGAGGTTGATCTGCAAAAAAAAATCAATGTTCGCCTAAGAAAATCATACCGATTTTTAGTAACTTGTGAGTTAAGGTTAGTTTTTAAAATCCTGGTAAATTGAAACATGTCTGGTACTGGTAAAGGGTAGACAAAAAGTGTGAAGAACCTTGTTTAAATATTTGTGACCACTGCCAGTAGGGAGTTTTTGAGTAAATTCAAAATTTAACTGCCGTTTATACTAGAGTTTTTGGAATACATTTACAAACATTTTGGAGATTAGTAAGAATACAAAATTTTATTTTAGAAAATGACGGTGAGACTTACTAAAAAGTTTTAGTCTATTTTAGAACAGCCCTAGGTTTAAGTGAAATTTTTGGTTTTAAGCCTTTTAAACCAAACCTCCTTGAGTTTTGGAAATAATTTGATTTATAAAAAGAATTTTAATAAATTTGTTTATTGTATAATAATCTTAACATAATCTATTGTTGGATTTAAGAAGAAAGTTTCAATTTAGAAGAAAAGAAAATTAAAAAATTTAAACCAACGCGGAATTAAATAGTAAACACTCTGTAGAACAAATCAAAATTGGGGTTATATGTCACTCTAATTAAAACTTACCCTTAATAATTTTTTATAATAATTTTTCCAATTGATACTTGATGTCACACAACGATTTAGATGTGTAATAATAAAATAAGGAGTAGATTAATTTTGTATTTATTTAAAAGGTGTTTTTATTTATGAAATGCATTAAAAAACTTAAATGCAAGTTTTTTTACATTTCCGTCACTGTCGAAATGTCAGTTCAAAAATATTAGCGCTGCGTTCAATCACAAACAGCGAGTTCGGATCTTTTACCTCTGCTTGTACCTTGACTTGTACCAACCTCTAATGATGAAAGCTACAGTTTTAAAAATGAGTGGGCTTTGAGTAAGGAAAGTTTTTTTGACTGAGATTTTGGATAACCTCAATGTTTTACTTTTAGTTTGTAAATAAATTAATGAAGGTGTTTTGGTTTTTTTTGTTTGGTATATTTTTCGGACATAATCAGTGACCTTCACTTATGTTTGTTTTGCCTCGTAGTGCCCTCATAAATATATTTTTTGTGCTGAAAACGGGTTCAAAATATGGCGTTTTTCTGGACAAAATTGGAGGTGTTTCATTGGGTAATGAACAACTTGGGATATTAAATAAGGTAAATTAATCCTTGTAAAAATGGTTACTTAGGGTTACACAAAACAATCCTTTCTGGGGACTATAAATTTAAACCACCCCCCTGAGGTGGTCTAAGAAATCACCAACTTTATAACCTCAAACACAAATGATGAAGCTATTATGTGCCAAATTTTTGGCGTATTCACCATTTGCCTTTTTGTATTTTGAGAAAAAAAGCAGTTTTTCAGTGGTATTTTGCAATAACAATACAAAATCATCAATAACCTTGTGTCTTTTCTGTATGGGTAGGTGTAAATATTTAGACCTGTGGGGGTTACTATTTTAGGTCTTAGTAAATCTCACTGTAAGTGTTTTGTAAGTTGGAACCTGGTAATATTTTATTACTTTTAATATACCCGCGCAAAAATTCTTTAAAATTAAACAAAAAAAATAACCACAACCGCAACGAAAGAGATCCGTAGTTTACGAGAGTGGTCGTGGTTAATTACCACAACGGAATGACATTTAGCTACTGCGCAAATGCAGTATTAACACAACGACAACGAAGGGTCAAATAAGCGACTCAAAAACTCTCTAATGTCACACCCATTTGTCATTGCTCTTCCAAAAAAAAAAATCTAATAATTTTCAGAAAAAAATACACATTATTTTTCCCAAATTTTTTTGGTGCAAATTTTGCGAAGGCTTTGACAAAACTTATAATACATCAAAGTGGTACCAAAGCACGTGGGCGAGTCGCAGTGCCAGTACTGCCAAGGTACTGCCGAGATCCTGATCTAATTGCTTTTAAACACGCTTTCAAAGAGCGACCTTACAAATCTTCTTCGTTTTGATCTTTCTTTTTGTTTTGTTTTTGTCTCTTTGGTCGCCTTTTGTAACCTTTTTCAAGCTTAAAATTGTTTTTCTCTTTTGTGGGACGACGCGACGGTGGTTTATGACTGACTCATGGTCATTCATAATTTTGAGCGAGTTTTTGCATTATTTTTGCACTTTATAAAAAATGTTTTGCTTCTTACGGATTAGTTATAGAAAATGTTAACGAACCATTTTCGTAGTGATATAGAGGGTGTCTTAGTTGCCATGGGCCGCTATTGCTATCTCGGTAACTATAAGAACTACAAGGTTGGTCAAATTAGACAAAATGTGGAGTTTTTGGGAAACATTGCAAAATCTCGTTTCAGATTAAAAAAATAAATGTTCAATCCCGAGGGACGGAGGTTTTTCGAAAAATTGCAGAAAACTATTTTATTAAATACCTCAAAAAGTATAATTTTTACAAAAAATTCGTAAAGGAAATTTTTTTTGTATTTTTGACGTTCTTCAATTTGGTATTTTTTAAGAAAATTGGCTACGTTTTCGAGATATTAACATCAACTTACTTTTTTTAAATACGGACCTGTATTTTTTATTCCATTTTTTAAAATCTCCCTTTTTTATGATTTTAACGATGTATCACATGTCCATATTTATTTACATTTTAATGGTAAAAATTTATGTTTTTTCGCACTTTTGCGTTTTATCAAAGGTGGCTTAGAAAGCAAAAATAAACAATTGCTTATAAAAGCCTATGTTGCGTAATACATCTGTCAACGTAGGTTTAAATCAACATGGCACCGTTTTAAAATTACAAGGCTAGAGCGAAATTTGCTACTACACGGATTGAGTACGGTATTGCACGGATCATTTGAAAATCCTTCCAAACGGGGAGCAACCGGCAGAGGACGGGGAAGATGAAACAAATATCAATAGAGATTTTGAGAGAAATTGAAAAAGAAAGATTCGTTTTAAAAAAATGGTAAAAAGTTTAAATATTTAAAAAGTTAATAAATAGCTTATTTCATTAGACGCTGCATCAGTCTGTTTATTTTATTAAAACAGGCAATTGTTTTATCGGTCGTCTAAGCCACCTCTGACGTTCATTTTTTTTTTAAAACCCAATAAAACTTATATTTTATTTTTTTATCATTAAATCTCAAACAAATGTGTGATATGACATGTGATACATCGCTAAAATCAGAAAAAAAAAGTTCTTTAAAAAATAGAATAAAAAATACTGGTCCGTATTAAAAAAAGTAAGTTTATGTTAATATCTCGAAAACTAGACGTAGTAAATGTTCTGAAAAAGTACCAAATTGAAGAACGTTAAAAATGTTTGTTTAGAAATTTTTTGTAAAAATTATACGTTTTGAGATATTTGATAAAATAGATTTCAGCAATTTTTCGAAAAACCCTCGTATCTCGGGATAGGGTTGTAGTTTTTTTTGCATCCGTGATCAAAAAGAAGTCTTTTTTGCATCGGTAACCAAAAAAGCCATGGTTTGGTTTTATGCCGACAGTTACTTAAAGCGTCGTTTTTACGAATTACTATATCGGTTACAGAAAATGTTATTTAACTAGGTAGGTCCCTATTGATAGTAATAAAAAAAGAATTTGACTTTTCTACTTGGCCGCTAGATGTCTTGTTAGTGGCGTATTCAAAAAATGTTTGTAGGGGGAGGGCTAAACTTAGTTTTTATGGTCTTTCTAAAAATCTATGAGTGACGTCGGCAAAACTATTGGGAAAACGCCCCTGTAAACTAGTACGGTGTTGTCACTATTTTTAACCGACTGCCAATTTCGACAAATACCGGTGATTTAAAAAGACAAAACAAACCCAACGTTGCATGCTGACCTCCATTTGGATACCTCGGCCACACCCCGTGAAGTTTAGTATAGTTTTTTTTTAGCGACGAGAAATCTTCATAGACACCGGTCTCTAATGGTCTACCGAATGTGCCCGATTCATCCTCTCTTGAGGACGCCTACGGCTGTAGATTTGGTCGAAATAGCGGAACCATTCTCAGGAATATAACGTCACTATTTCACCGTTAACTGTTTTGATCTCTTAAGTCGCATTTACACAGACAAACTTTCCTTTGATTTTGAAATGCCGACAAACATTTACAGGAGCCTCTTGAGCAAAAAAAAAGTTGTCTCACTTCATGTGACAAGACTGGACCCAAATACAAAGCCTGTAGATCTACAAAACATGCTGGCTACGCATTTTCCAGAGGTTACTTGTGAAAAACACCCTTCTAAACAGCCTTCATTATATGCATCAATGAAAGTTACAATCATGCAAGATAACTTTCGCAATGCTTGGAGAAAGGAGATATGGCCCAGAGGGGCACTTGTCTCCAAGTTTTTTGCAAAGAGGAGGAAACTGTCGCAGACAGAGGAGACAGTTCCTCGGAACACATAAAAATAAATACTAAACATGCTAATGAAAGCAAGTATGGCCAAGTGTACTATCAAAATGTTCGTGGTCTCCGGACCAAAACAGAAACTTTCTATACAAACTTGCTTTCCGAAGAATATGACATAATAGCTTTAACTGAGACATGGCTGTGTGATGGTATATTCTCTGAAGAACTGTTTGATGAACGCTATACTGTGATACGAAAAGACCGAAATACATCAGCCACTCGAGGAGGTGGTGTTCTAGTCGCTTTTGATAAGAAACTTTCATATGAGTTACTGGAGTCTGAAGAAGAATGTAATGTTGAATGTTTATTTGTTAAGTTGAAGTTTAAAAAACAGTCTATTATTGTATCTGTCGTATATTTTAAACCAAATTCATGTTTAGATGATTATGTTAGCTATTTTAACGATTTTGAGAATATTTTAACAAATGAACAAACCAAAACTTTAATTTTAGGAGATTTTAACCTTCCTTTTTTTAATATTAGCGATAATGATACGAATAATGCACTAGGAGAGTTTCTTAACTTACATAATTTAAAGCAACTGAATAATATAAAAAATTTTAGGGATAGATATTTGGACCTGATATTATCCAACATGGGAATTTCATTTCTCACTAGACCAACACAATCACTGGTTACCGAGGACCTATATCATCCATTGCATTGCTGTTTCAAATACCATTTAAGGAAAGAGACAAACCGTTCATATCAAAAAAGTATGTATACAATTACTCAAAGGGAAATTTTGCGCTTTTATATAATCTTATTAAAAATCACAATTGGGGGGAGATGCTCACAATAACAGATGTGAACAATAGCCTCAAATATTTTTATGATCATATGTATGGTTTTCTGGATATGTCCGTACCTAAACAAATCATTAAAAGCTGTGGCAATAAACCTAGATTTCCATGGATTTGATTCGTAGAATTAAAGAAAAAAATAGGCTGCATCGAATGATTTCTAAAAAACAAGCTAATCAATCAATGTGTGAGTATTTTAAGAAATTAAGGAATAGTATAAAAATTCAAACTAAATCCGAGTACAAAGAATACCAAAAGAATCTTGAAACCAACTTAAACTCTGATCCTTCATCTTTTTGGCAGTTTTTACGTAGCAAATCCAAAAAAAGTGGAATACCAGCAGAAATTAAAAATGATAAAAACATACTTTCAAATTCAAAAGACATTGCAAATGCTTTTGCACAACATTTTCAATCTGTATATGAAAAGCCCACAAAAATTTCTGATAGAACTTTGGATTTCAGTGGTAGCTCATTCAAATTCTCTTTCATATCTGAAACTAAAGTCATTAACAGCATAAAAAAACTTAAACCAAAAAAGTCAACTGGTCCAGATAACATACCAGCCTACATATACAAAGGTTTAGCCGAGTTAATTGTGTTACCTCTGCAACATATTTTTAATCTAGCCATAAAAAATAAAATTTTCCCAGATGCACTAAAATCTGCACAAATTACACCTATTTTTAAGAGTGGCAGTAAAAACGAGATTAGGAATTATAGGCCAATTAGCTTAATCAATGTCTTGGCAAAAATATTTGAAAGCATCTTATTTGACGATTTATATGATTTTCTAAAACCAAAGATTTCTAACTTTCAGCACGGATTTATGAAAGATAAATCCACTGTTACAAATTTGTCAATAATATCTGAAGCTGCAGCTGACGCTATCTTGAATAAAAACCAGTTAGATGTTGTCTATACAGATTGCGAGAAAGCATTTGACAAAGTAAATCATGAACTATTGCTACACAAACTTGTAGAATTGGGCGTGACAGAGGACATTTACTATTTCTTTAAATCGTATCTTTCGGGCAGAGTGCAGTGTATCAGAATTGGTACCTGTGAATCAGAACCTTTCATTGCAACCTCAGGCGTGCCGCAAGGTAGCAATTTGGGCCCTTTACTTTTTTTGTGTTTCATTAATTCACTGCCAGAGTGCCTGTCAAACTCCACAGGTTTGCTTTTTGCAGATGATTTCAAACTTTATCGAGTTATAAGAACAAAATCAGACTGTGATTTGCTCCAGCTTGATATTAATAAAGTAATTAAATGGTTCTCAAATAATAAAATGTTTCTCAATATAAAAAAATGTTCAATTGTAACATTTACCAGAAAAACCAGTCCTATTTCACATAACTACAAAATTCTTGATATCATAATCAAGCGTGACAGTGATGTGAAGGACTTAGGAGTTTTCTTTCAGTCAAATTTAAAATTTAATAATCATTTTAATCATATAAAGAATAAATCTATCAAGGCTCTAGGCTTTCTTATTAGAAACACAAAAAATTTTAAGATTTCAACTATAATTAAATTATATAATGCTTTGGTTAGGCCACATTTAGAGTATGCATCTCAAATCTGGATGCCAATGGAAGCCACTCATATAGATTGTGTTGAAAAGGTGCAGAAAAGATTCCTCCGTTATCTCTATGTTTTGAAAAACAACACATATCCATTGAAAATATCATATAAATCCATGTTGGATGGTTTTAGGTTCAAAACTCTGTTACAAAGAAGACAAAAACATGCTGTGATATATCTGTATTCTATCTTAAATAATGTAAAATATAAAGATTGTAGCTTAATTAATTTTATAAATTTTACTGTACCAAAGATTAATTTAAGAATTCCTAACAATCAGAAAGTATTTAGTGTAGATCCAAATAGTATATCTCCTTTCAACAAAATGATGGTAGTAGCAAATGAGGTACTCAGTGAGGTCCAAACAGATTTGTTCTGTATTAGTCTTAAAAACTTAAAGGCTGTGTTATAGTTGTTATTTTTTTTTTCTATTCTCACTTTTTCTAGTTTCTATTTTCTCTTGTAGATTTGTTATTTTGTTGCTAGTTTTTACTAATAATAGTACCTTTGCATGTAATTACTGTTTTTATACGGTGTCTGTAAAGTATACAATAAATAAAATGTTCAAAAAAAAGTTCGAGCAAAATCTCGTACAAAAAGACTCACCGAGAGAGAGAGAATGTTAAACAAAATTTGTTTGAAGAAATGTTGGTATAGAAATTTCTTACAAATTTAAATTTTATAGTTTTATAAGAATTCATTGAACTTAACTGAAAATAGAAAGACCAAGTTTTAAAACAAGGTATTTTTAATTAAGTGCCTTCCGACGGAAAAACGATTTGATGTCAAAATTCACGTTTTACCTCATAGGCAACTTCGATTGATCTGATTTTTATAGGGGATATGTCAGGATACTTTTTTGGGGTTGTAAAAAAACGAGAATAAAAAAAATAATAATTGGCACTTATTTATTGCTGTTGCTGGGTTAGGAAAAGGTAAAAACCGTAGACTAGTGAGAGGGGGGTTTGGTTTACATTGACACACAAAATTACATGACAACAAACAAGAGTCAACGCAGTTTTTTTATGAAAGTTTTAGAACAAATCTTTCCATAAAGAAAGGGCTCTCCGACGCAAAACAAAAAAAAATCCTTGAGTACCCTTTAATTTGTTTATTTCCTTTTATTTTATTGACGCGTAGAACTCGCATTTTGCATTTCACAGGTAGTAGGCCGGCCACCCTTTTGAATCGGAATGTTGCCCCTTTGCATATTGTTTGTTCAGTGTGAGTAATCGACCTTGATTGATTATTAGATTAAATTGATAGAGATTCACTTTGTTGATATCTATATCTTTAGCATTTTCATGAACCTTTTGCTTTTTTAAGTAATCCTTGGGGCCTTAAACTAACTAGGTAAATCTGGTGTCAGGAATTTAAAAAAAAACAATCAAAGCTAAGGGTGAAGTAAAGTTACAAAAATATGTTTTAAAAAAATCACCGTCCCCACCACTCCTCATAGTCGTGAGGCGCGGATTACCGCTTAAAATTGCAATTTTTGAGTTTTTTGCCGATATTTGAAAAACTCAAAATTTTTTTGGAAAAGAAAAATTTTCCTGGGTTTTTTTAAATTTAGGAAAAAAAGCTTGGAAATAAAAAAACCAAAAAAACTCGCAAGAAAATCCCAAAAAAATACCCGGGCAAAAAAATCCGGAAAAAACCCTAAGAAAAAATATTATAAGTAACCCAAATCCATGTGAAAAACTGATGACCAATAATAATGTTTCGCTTGCCGTCGGCTTTTTTTCACAAAGATTTAAAATAAAAGTTGGTGTTCCATTTTTTTAAAGAATTGAGATCACTGATCACTGATGTGAAATTTTATTTATTCTCATCTTTAAAGGCGCATTTACACAGACAAACTTTCCTTTGATGTGGAAATGCCGACAAACATTTACACGAGCCTCTTGAGCAAAATGCTCAAAGAAATGTTCGAGCAAAATCTCGTACAAAAAAACACACGTAAATTTTGGAGAGAATGTTGAGCAAAATTTGTTTGAAGAATTGGGGGTATAAAAATTTCTTTACAAATTCAAAATATATATTGTTATCGGAATTCATGGAACTTAACTGAAAATAGAAAAAAAAAGTTTTGAAATAAGGTATTTTTAATCAAGTGCTTTCCGCCGGAAAACGATTTAAGCAACTTCGATTGATCTGATTTTTATAGGGGATATGCCAGTATACTTGTAACTTTTTTGGGGTTGTAAAAAAAACGAGAATAAAAATAATAATAATTGGCACTTATTTATTGTTGTTGCCTGTAAAATATAATGATAAAAATTTACGTTTAAAAGAATATCTCTTTATTTTACTTCCTAGTTTATTCTTTTACAATAATAATCAAGTCAAAATAAAAAACCTATATACATTTTATTAGATCTCAAATATATGAACAAAAGCACGTTCGGTGTAAATAATACCCGTTTATTACCCACTTTTACAACCCTACGAACCCGTTGTCTAAAAAATATAATTTAGCAGTAATTTAGTAGACTTTAGTTTTGGATTTCGCAGGTAGTAGGCCGGCCACCCTTTTGAATCGCAATGTTGCCCTTTGCATATTGTTGGTTCAGTGTCAGTAATCGACCTTGATTATTACATTAAATTGACAGTAAATATCTATATCTTCAGCATTTTCATGAACCTTTTGCTTTTTTAAGCAACCCTTGGGACCTTAAACTAACTAGGTAAATCTGGTATGAGGAATTAAAAAACAACAATAAAAGCTAAAGGTAAAGTAAAGTTACAAAAATATGTTTAAAAAAAATCCCCCTCCCCACCACTCCTCATAGTCGTGAGGCGCGGATTACAGCTTAAAAGTGCAATTTTTGAGTTTTTTGCCAATATTTGAAAAACTCAAAATTTTTTTGGAAAAGAAAAGTTTCCCTGGGTTTTTTTTTTGACTTTAGGAAAAAACCATTGGAAATAAAAAAAAACTCGCAAGAAAATCCCAAAAAAAAAAGTAACCCTAATCCATGTGACAAAACTGATAGTAGAGCCAATAATAATGTTTCGCTTGCCGTCGGCTTTTTCCACAAAAATTTTAAATAAAAGTTGGTGTTCCACTTTTTTAAAGAATTGAGATCACTGATCACTGATAAATTTTATTTATTCTCATCTTTAAAAATATGTTTCCAAAATAGATAGCAATAATTTGCTCAAAACTTTACCCGAACAAAATGTTCAAAGAAAAGCTCACACAAATGTTCACGCAAAAAATTTTAGATCTTTTGCACGAACTTTTATTTGAGCATGTTCGTCTGTGTAATTGCGCCTTAAAAATATGTTTCCAAAATAGATTGCAATAATTTGCTCAAAAATTTACTGAACAAAATGTTCAAAGAAAAGCTCACAAAAATGTCCACGCAAAAAATTTTAGATATTTTGCACGAGCTTTTGTTTGAGCATGTTCGTCTGTGTAATTGCGCCTTTAGGTGCGTCCGTCTTCGTGTTTAATTTTTACAATCGTTCTTATCATATCATGTCCCTGGTTGCATTTGTCTACGTGTTGTATCATTTCTTTAAAGAGGTTCCCTATGGTCATATTCTCTATCTGTAGATCGTGTCTTGTTGTTTGGCGGTAGTTCTCAAATCTTGAACATTAAATTAATGTATGTTCTGCGTCATCTATTTTTTGACAGTACATGTCCCGTTAGAGCTTGTGTCATATAGTAATCCATTTTTTTGTGTTTGCAGTCTATCCATGTTTTAATGTCGGGTGACGTATAGTAGAATAACTTTTAAACGAGCTAACCGATTTTTATAATTCTTTTATTGTTAAAAAATGTACTTTCTCCACCACTTTGAAGACAATTAAAGAAAATCATTGTAAAAACCTAAAAGTCGCCTCTTTGATCTTATACGCGTAAATATTAAAAGATTTGGCGAAGTCGAATTGTATGCTGCCTTTAATATGGATACTTGTACTACTTCTCCGGGCCCATTGTACTCCATGAAGATTTTATTTTTCTGCAAAATAACTCAATCAATTTTCATTTTTTTTTTATTCAGGACTTCTTTAATTTGGCACCGTGTTATTTAAAAATATACTTCCCAACCATTTTCACCTCATTACTAAACAATCATTGGAAAAGTCCAAAAGTCGTTACTTAATACTAATACGCGTGTTTGAAAGTTTGAGACAATGATGTATTTGAAATGAACTCTGTGTTTCGGACTTCCACTGTCTATATTTTATTTATACGCGACGTTTCGATCAGTACAATCTCTGATCGAAACGTCGTGCATAAATAAAATATAGACAATGGAAGTCCGAAACACAAAGTTAATACGCGTAATCCGTTTTATTAAAAAATATACTTTTCTTACCACTTCTAGACAAAACGAAAATAATATATAATATAAAAGTGGTACAGGGTGTTCCGCTATAATTTGACCCCCCTGGTTAGCGCCGTTATTATTAATGTTAAAAAAAATGTTAAATGCACAACTTGTATCTGTTTGCATGCTTTAAGAGTTGCCCGTCTAAAGTAACCAAATGTCATTGAAAATGTCAAATTTTGACACCAATTTTTTTATTTTAAAAGAAACACCTTGTGTATTGTTAAATGTTTGAATCGCTCTCTACTTCCTAATTTCCTAAATACTTAACCTCTATCTCTATTAGTTTGCAAGAAAAATGCAAAAATACTCACCTTAAGCATAATGTGTTAGAGAGTGATTAGAGCTTAGATTATTCTCTCGCTAGCACATTGGCCTTATGGTAAGGATTTTGTCATTTTTTTTGCAAACTAAAAAGGAACGACCGTTTCAAAAATTTTCATTTAAAATAACAAATTTGTTGTCAAATTAAGGTATGCAGAAAGTTATAAAAGTTTTGCATTTAACTTTTTTTTTCTAACATTAATAATAACGGCGCTAACTGGGGGGCTCTAGGGAAGCCTAGAGCAAAATAAAAACTTTTTATTTGAAAGTTTGGGATAATAATGTATTTGAAATTAACCCTGTGTTTCGGACTTCCATTGTCTATACTTTATTTATACATGAAGTTTTAATCAGTATCATCTCTGGTCGTCTTCAGGTGCAAACTACAATCTATTCCCAAGGCTACGTACTTATAAACTATGGGAAATCACTCAACCGTGAAGTTTAAGAAGTTGACTCCGAATATTTGAAATTTTAACACTTGATTTACTGAAAATATCCTGATTCTGCCCAATAAAGGCAGCTTTAAGGAATTTTCATTTATTTCAGTGTGACTCCCTGTGCAAAACCTTTGCTTCTGTCCACTTCAATCGGTGTTGTTTTGACCGTGCGTGTTCGGCGGTTTCTGATTTCGTTGTTTTATCTCTTTGGGTATTTGTCTGATGTTCTTTGAATCTAACAGATAGTGGTCTTTTTGTTTCACATATATGTGATTCACCGCACTCACAAGGAACTTAGTAAATTCATTCCTTATTTTGTTTGTTCTCCGGTTTTGTTTTACTAAGAAGGCTTCGAATTGTATTATTACATTTAAAAGCTGTTTTAATATTAAATTTGTTCGCTACTCTTCGAATTTTCTCTGATACTCCAGCATCCTCTTGCAGGCAAGACCGCTTCGTTTGTAGAAAATTCCAACCATTTTGTTAATATTCCTTAAACGTTAAAACCTATAAACCAATGTAGAGGAATTGTTAGATATTATTAGACAGAGACTGGTTGATGACCAATCCCTTTATGAATGTATCAGCTGCCGCTGCAGGGAGTGATGGAGTTGTTGGAGTGCTGTCTACATAACTCTTATTTTTAGGTAAAAATAGGTTTCATGCTCAGGATGACGGTCTGCCAATGGGTTCATCGCTTTCGCCAGTGGTGGCCAATATTTACATGGATTGGTTCGAGTCGCATGCGGTTGATACAGCAACATACAAACCTAAGCTCTGACTAAGATATGTTGATGATACTTTTATTGTCTGGACCGAGAATGACCAACAACTTTTAGAATTTCTGCACCTGAATGACCAACACTTGTCAAATTCCTTTTCTTGATGTAATCAAACGAGTAGAAAGCGACATCAGAACAACAGTCTATCGTAAACCCACTCACACAGGACAATATTTAAATCAAGTTTCAAATCATTCTGCTACAACCAAACGAGGCATAATAAAAACTTTGTATAAGAGACTCGTTCATATTTGTAACAATTCTCATGACTTGGAAATCGGAATAAGGACCATTTAGAAGTATCTACAGCAGAATGATTACATTTTACTATACTACTATTTCTAAATTTCAGCAAATAGGACAGATATTACAAGAACAAAACCAGTCAAATGCACTCCTTACAATTCCATACATTAAAGGATTATCAGACAAACCTCAAATAATACAATAATACAATTCGAAGCCTTCTTAGTAAAACAAAACCAGAAAACAAATAAAATAAAAAATGCATTTACCAAGTTCCTTGTGAGTGTGGTGAATCATATATAGGTGAAATGAGGAATCGCCGAACACGCATGGTCAAAACAACACCGAATGAAGTGGACAGAAGCAAAGGTTTTGCACAAGGAGTCACACTGGAAGAAACGAAAATTCCTTGAAGCTGCATTTATTGGACATAATCAGGCTGTTTTCAGTAAACCAAGTGTTGAAATTCCAAATATTTGGAAGCCCTTTCTTCGGCGGAGACACCTTCGTAAACTTCACGATTGAGTGATTTCCCATATTATATAAGTACGTAGCCTTAGGAATAGATTTTAGTTTGCACCTGAAGATGATCAGAGATTGTACTGATCGAAACGTCGTGTATAAATAAAATATAGACAATGGAAGTCCGAAACACAGAGTTATAGTCTTTTTTGGCTCTCTATTTGATACATTGTTTTAGACAGCGACAATAAATAAGTAAAAAACAGTCGTGTCGTTGATTGTTTCAACTGTTACTTCACAAAATCTGTCACATTATTGTCAATATTTTGATACTATATACTGCATGTTTGCCAAAAAAGCGTAGGTATATCACAACGAAAACTCTTCATCGCAAGCTTAATCAAGACATGTCCAACCATTTTAAATATTCCGTCAGATATTGGCTTTAATTTGATGGAAGAAAAGCAACAATAGAAAATATCCGATGGATCTTCCAGATATTTTTAATAAAATAATTAAATCGACTACATATACTATATAGGTAGTCAACTAAAATATGGTAGGTGTATATGGGAAGTGACTTCAAGAAAGTTGGAATTTATATACACAAATAAAAATTATTTTGGTCGGTTCAATTTTTGGTTAAAAAGTTTTTTTATAAAAGGAATTACATAAATTTAAATTTATAGACCCAATATAAATCCAAATTAAACGAGTGTTAAAATATTGACTTTTTTACTTAACCGATATTTGTTTTAAAAAATTTAGAGCTAACTCAGAGCTGACAGACCTACTAGCTATTGCCCGTGACGTTCGTGTGTTTAAAATAGTACCTTTCGCCTTCCCACTTCCCTCTTACATGACGTGCCTCGTTCCAGTCCCCTCCAGCTTCCGTCTTTTTCAGGTTTTTTTGCTTTAAATAGCCATAACTTTTGTTTCGTGAACCGATTCCAGAGAATCCACTAGTTAAAATTCTATTAAAATTAATTCAGTAGTGTTTGCGTAATACTGGAACCAACAAACAGACAAACAGAGAAAAATTCCAAAAATTGCATTTTTGGTAACTATATCCTTTTATAAGAAGCCGACACCAAAAATTAAAACAAATATTCAATGTAGAGAAATGGTCTCTCTAGAGATTCATTACATGTATACATAAGGTCGTAAAAATTTGCCAACGCGTTTTTGTTTCCGCAAATAAATAATAAAATGTAAAAAATAGACTCAGGACGACCAAATATTTAAATATTTTATCATTTAGTTTTTAGCATTTAAATTTTATTGTATTAAATACATGACCAAAATATTTTAATAAATTTTTATGTTCCAGATTAAAGTGCCCAATTAATTTAACCTAATAGTTTTTTCAAATTAAATAAACTATAAATAAAAAAAAATAAATGCGGTTTTTCGATAAAAATAAAAATTAAGTACCCCATTAAATTCAACTTAGCGTGCTTTCGACCTCTTAGATTTTTTACCTAAATCAATGACATTCGAATTTTTAGATAATTTTTTTTAATTGAGCTTTCTGTCCTTAAATAGGTAGTTTACATTCAAAATTTTAACATAATTTGGACTTAGGATATCTAAATGAATCGACAGTTATAATTCTAAGTAGAAAAAAGGTGCTACTGAAGAACGCTTTTTGGGTTTTAATGACAAAAATAACACTTTAACAGAAGCCATATAAAATAATATTCCTAAATATTATCTATAGGTATAGGTGCTAAGGTCATAACTTAGAAAATATACTTTAGCGAAGACAGGCGAAGAGTCAATTGTCTTGGTTTCAGCTGAAAAAAAATTCATAAATTTTCAAGAAAGGCTCAGGCAGAATCCGTACGACCAGCAGGAAAATGATATTTTAAAAATAAGATTGATAACAAGTTGCAAATCGTAATAAACTAAAATGCGAGAACTATTACACATTACTTCGCCCTTATGAGGGACTCATCAGCACTGCCGCACCGAGGGGGGGAATTGGGGTTGACCCCCCCCCGAAAATCTTGGTTAAGGTCACATTTTTACTTCAAATTAAGTTTTTTTTATTATTTATTATGGACGAAAAATAACAATTTTATCAGCAAGCCAGTACTCCGGTGTATATGTAAAGTTTATTTTTTTCTATCTACGCCAGTGCCCAGGCCTGATGACAACGGATTTGTCGTAGAGAAAAGCCTGTAGTTGATGGACTGGTTCCGAATCCAGTTAGAGGTATGTAACCAAAGATGTGGAAGATTTTAGAATGGGCTTCAACATGAGCGAACTGTCCAAACCCGCATTGAAAAAAATATCGTACAGAGTATTTATAACAGGCGTTTATTAATTTTTTAATGATATTTTTTTCATCAATAACACGTAACTGTTACAAAAATCAGACGAAAGTTATAAAAATTGTCATATACAGTAATAAAATCAATAAACGGAAGTTAAGAAATCAATGAAAAATGTTTATAAAAAGAAGAAAATCTAAACAACTCCAAAACGATAATTTTTATTACCAAAGAATCAAGATTACATTCAGAAATATGGTTAAACAAAGGGATGGTAAAACTAATAAAATCAAAAGTATATTTTTTAGGGTTTCAACCTTGGGAACAATAACTTTCTTCGAGTAATGAAATAAGCATGACAATTTTGTCAATTTTTTTACTACAAATTATTAAACAAAAAATAAACTATAACTTGGACCTATTTTTGAAATCGAAAGTCTGTGGTTGAAGCACTTACCGGAATACCAGATATCTTTTTCTATCATTTTAAGTATCTTAAACATATTTATGCATGAATGATGATGAGTTCTGACTTTTGCCGGTTTTCCAGAAAGCGGCCATCCCTGTATCTGGTGCTTTTATCTTATCTCTGCCAAAAAAGCCGCGTTCAATCTCTTAGAAAAGCTTTACGAGATTTTTTATAATGTATTAGCGGGTTTTATATGTTTACCATGTAGTATGTGAAACAAATTTAAAAATTTAATAAAATTTCATGAAGTACGAATTTTTTCTATCAGCTTTGACCAGAAAGACAGCTTTCCTCGTAGAATCTTATAAAACCCTTCAAACATCGTAAAAACTCACCAGCTTTCATAAGAACCTATGCGGTTTTCGTACCTGGGATAACTTAGAATAGGTTTTTGGATAATTGGGTACATGTGGGATCTCAAGGGGGCCACCTGTAACACGAGGTCCGGGGCGTACCGCCCTCCCCCCCGTCAGTACGCCACTGATTCAATGTATTTTTTTTTTAGGAAACTGTGTCTTTTTTGGTTTAGTGCGATGGCAGTCATTTTGATTTTGGGCACGGAAAACAGATTGGTTGGTTTACTCGTCACGGAGCAACATATTTACACATCAATTTTAAAAAGATTAAATTAGAACGTCAGTAAACCGGAAATTATTAAGATTACTATCCTCTGGCGTCATCTTTACCAAAACACACGAATTAAGAGCCTATCCATTGCTAAACAGCTGATTTCAATAACCTTGAATGCATTTTTCAACATAAAATTAAGTGTAGACAAATATTTTTAACCTTGTTTGGCTAAAAGAAATAATTTATGAAGTTGAAAATTAAGCAAACACCAAAAATAAACGTGTAAATCAAAAAGTAGGTTTCGGTAAGTTGACAAAAAAGAAATTGTGATTTGCAGTGGTTTCCCTCGGGTCCGCCGCTCATTCTAAAATCTCCAACATTTAATAAAATTCTATCTTTATTGATTTATGCTTTTTAAAGCGTATAAATAAATACCTGGGACGCTTCATGCCGTTACTAACTTACTAACTAGCTAGCTCCTCCTCGACGACGCGCGCGGCCCTGTTTCGTCATAACTTGAGAAAGGATTGACCTAGAGCGATGAAACTTGGTAACATTGTTGAAAACTAGTGGGGCATGAAGCCTATTGATTTTCAGAAAAATCGCAAAAGTCAAAGTGTAGCTGAAATAGGAAAAAGTGTCGCAAATTGACCTTTTTAAGGTGTACCTCCGTTGTTCCGTTCTAGCTGTCCAGGAAGTTGACTAATTGACGAAATTTCTGCCGGTTTTTAGAATATATCAAATCAATACTCGAAAAGTAGCGATCCGATTTAAACCAAATTTTGTACTCGTATAAGGTCGAATGTGTGTCCAGTGACCGTTAAGTTAGTTTTTGAGATTACTTTTTAGTTTTTGAGTATTGACGATTTTTCGAAAATTATGTAAAATGGTTGCAGGCAAAAATACTCGATCGGGCGATTTTTTTCCCATGCATTTTTTGACGGTTCCTGAACTGCTATTCTCTTCAAAAAGGTCCAAAATAATTAAAAAAAAAGCATTTTTACAAAAATCGCTGTATCTTAAAAACGGCAAGCTTTAATGTGATGAAAATTACACAGTTCACTTTGTTGAAGTTTTTTACATAAGAATCTGTAAAAATTTTGAGCCGGTTTGTAGATGGCGCTGATGACGCTAAGTTCACTTAATCTTTGTCAAAACATACATGTTCCACAATATTTTGAGTTTGTTTTAAAGACGAGGCAAAAATACGCAAAATGACGTATTTCATCATATGACCAGTGCCGTACGCGAGTCATTTTAACGTAAAAATGGTGCCAAAATGGCAAAATTTTATAAAAATTGAAAGAAAACTTCAATATTTTTTTCAAAAATAAAAGTAAGGTTAATAAAATCAGGGGCGTACGTAAAGATAAGGAAAATATATGCACAATGACATGTTATCAGTAGCGTACGTGAGTGATTATAACGGAGAAATGGTACCAAAATGGCAAAATTTTATAAAAATTAAACGAAAACGGCAATAATTTTTCAAAAATAAAAGTAAAGTTAACAAAACCAACTCAAAGTGACTATATGATTTAGTGCCGCTTCAAATTTAAAAATATGATCATATCTTTTTTCCAATTAACAGCATTGTGATTTTTAAAAAATTAAGAAAACTAAATTACCTTTAAATTTTACCCCAAGCCGGATTCAAAAATAGTTTATCCCTTATTTTCTCGATTCATACGAAAGGTAGGTACTTTAAAAGCGTCAATCAATACCTTAACAGTTTTCAAAGTATTGGAGAATAAATCCTACTCATATATATATATATATATATATATATATATAAATGTGTATGTATGTTTGTCCCCCAATTAAGTCAGAACGGCTGAACCGATTTGGATGAAATTTTCAAGTAAGAAAGAATCAATCATCCTTATTAATTTGCGGAAGGCGTAAATCACCCGTTTATGTTTTTTATATTTAGCTCCACCATGGACATTGGAAATTTATTGATTATTAAATTATTCATGTGAATCCCTAATGAGGGCGAAACAAGTGTATTCGTCTAGTCTTCAAGTTGCACCCGGCATGTATCTTTAGGGTACTGGTTTAATCCTAGCTTTTCTATTTGCTTTAAAATGCAAAAAATAAAAAGTCATGAAAAGTTAGTAGGATAAAAAAGTCGCAACGTTAATATTTAGGGAGGGCGATTCAAATGGCGGATATTTTTTTTTTATAGCAACCCGATTTTTCGGTATCAGGCGGTACACGCTGGCAATATTACATCTTGTGTGGTTGCTGGGATAGGTTGTTTTATTAATAGGGTCTCTGCACCAGACGAGAAAAGATTTTACCATCCAAGAAAAATGTAGAAGGATCATGCTTTGTGACATTCTGATTCCCTTTTTTTCATCAAATATATTGTGAGCAGTAAAAAGGATCACTTTATAGTTAAATGTACCTTTTAATAGTGAAAAAAACAAAGTACTTAGGTAGAATATTTAAACCATCAAAACTTACCTTCTCTTTTAATTTCAGTATTTAGTTTTTTTGTTGTCAATTTTCACACAACATAACTGTGTTTCTTTGCCGAGTTCTTTACCTATAATATTACCTTAGATTTATAAAAATGCATAAAAATAATACAAAAAAACTAATTGCAAAAGTATTTGACTACATTGTTTGTTTAACGTTTGAAAAATATTGACGTTTTCTGAATGCAGCGACCCTATTAAAAGACATACTCAAAAAGCAGTATTACGCACTAAGATATATATGGTAGCACAACCTTTACATCCTTTGTTGGTAAATATAATATATAAATAATACTGATGTCTATATCCACCAACGTGAAAATTGCCCGATTAAGCTTTAATCATGAAAAACACTAATCTGAGTTTATAAAACACCACATTCTAAACACCGATTAGTAACTAATGATGCTTAAAGCCTAATCGATGAATTTTTGCGTTGGTAAATACGAGCATAAGTATTCTACTAATATATTATGCCTCTTAAGTACTAAAATTTCATTCAGACAATTCTCTAATTCAAAATAAGCAGCAAAAAAGCGTCGCAAAAGATACCGATCTCTCTAAAAATACCGATTTTCAAACTGACAGTCGGAATACTGTATAAGTCAAATTAGTTGATAAAAGTCATGAAATTTACAGAAAGGATTTGTGGCGTAGAAGGCAAAGGGTGAGGGAATAAATCGGAAAAAAGTTCTACACCACAAATCTCTTCTGTAAATTTATTAGGCCGTTAAATTTTTGCTTTTTTTGTCATGAAATTTATTTGTATGACTTCTAAAAGAAAAGGTAAAAGTACATATTTTTTTCGAAATATTTGAACAGTAGACTATAATTCAAAAAAGTATTTTCTCTATTTACAATAAATTTAGTACATGAAATTAACTCTGTGTTTCGGACTTCCATTGCCTATATTTTATTTATACACGACGTTTCGATCAGTGCAATCTCTGATCGTCTTCAGGTGCAAACTGCAATCTATTCCTAAGGCTACGTAATTATATACTATGAAAAATCACTTAACCGTGAAGTTTAAGAAGTTGGCTCTAAAAGGGGCTTCCAAATATTTGGAATTTCAACACTTGGTTTACTGAAAATACCCTGATTCTGCCCAATAAAGGCAGTTTCAAGGAATTTTCGTTTATTCCAGTGTAACTCCTTGTGCAAAACCCTTGCTTCTGTCCACTTCATTCGGTGTTCTTTTGACCATGCATGTTCGGCGATTCCTGATTTCGTTGTTTAACCTTTTTGGGTATTCGTCTGATGTTCCTTAAGCCTAACAGATAGTGGTCTTTTTGTTTCGCCTATGTATGATTCACCACAATCACAAGGAATATGAATTTATTTCTTATTTTGTTTGTCCTCCGGTCTTGTTTTACTAAGAAGACTTCGAATTGTATTATTAGATTTAAAAGATGTTTTAAATTCTTCGAATTTTCTCTAATACTCCTTTAATATAGGGAATTGTAAGGAATGCTTTTGCCTGGTTTTGGTCTTTTAATCTCTGTCCTGTTTGCTGAAATTTAGAAATAGTATCTGTTATAGGTTTAAAGCTGTAACCAACCATTCTGCTGCAGATCCTTCTTAATGTTTCTTATTTCGATTTCCAAGTTATGAGTTTGAACGGCTCTGTTATACAAAGTTCTTATTATGCCTCTTTTGGTTGTAGCATAATGATTTGAACCTTGATTTAAATATTGCCCTGTGTGATTGGTTTTACGATAGACTGTTGTTTTGATGTCGCTTTCTACTCGTGTGACATCAAGTACATCAAGAAAAGGAATTTGACAATTTTACTCCAACGCCATTGTGAATTTAATGGTGGGTCTTATTTTATTTAGGTGGAGAAGAAATTCTGAAAGTTGTTGGTCATTACCGGTCCAGACAATAGAAATATCATCAGCGTATCTCAGTGAGAGCTTAGATTTATATGTTGCGGTACCTATCAACCGCGTGGGATTCGAACCACTCCATGTAAATATTGGCCGCCACTGGTGAAAGCGATGAACCCATTGGCAGACCGTCATCCTGAGCATAAAAACTATCTGTCACCTGAAAGTATAAGTAATAAAATATAGACAATGGAAGTCCGAAACACAGAGTTAATTTCAAACACATCATTGTCTCAAGCTTTCAAATAAATTTAGTGCAACTGCGGACAATACCATTAAATATCTTTAAAAAACTCCTACATAGTTTCTTCGGTTTTCTCGTCTACCTGACTCTTGTAGTCTCCTGCACTGGCAGATAAAATCTCAAAATACGTTGCAATATATTCATAAAAGAACCAAAAGTTCAAATTTGGTAGCTAGTTTTATATATTTAGTAGCTTTTGAGAAGAGTCAAAATAATTAATATTATTACAATTGGTTCGATTATCAAAGCTGAATATACTACTATATTTTTCAAAAACAAAATCCGCATTGTATATGAAATATTTTAAATTTTACATTGCCTTCCATTGCATAAAAAAACAACTTGAAATTGATGTGCTATATTACAAGTACTAAATGGCTAGTAATACTTATCAAAATAGCAGCATTTCTATACTTTATATTATGCACAAACACTCGATGATATCATATTATAGAAAAACATTTTACATCTTGTCATAATATTTGTTTAATAATCACATAAAATTGCTGTAAAAACAAGCCTTATTAAATTTACAAATTTAAATTGATTTAGAATGAGATTCTTTGATCAATCAGAGACTTGAAACTTTATATAGTATATACACAGTGTGTCACAAAAGTCTGAAAGAATGGTTTTTTTTGGGAAATCTATGGATTTTTCTCAAAAAAAACATATGTAGGATCATTTTGTGCTAAAAAGGCGGTTTCGAAAAATGTATACTCTTTTATTCAGGGTGTCCCAAAAATAAAATATGACATGAAATTATCTTTCTCTAAATTGAACACCCTGTATATTTTCTAATTTTCTGAATCCTTAAACTAAGCTTTTTAAAAATACCAAACACTTTGTCTCTATGTTTAACTTCAATATCTTGGAGAAGATAAAAGATAGACCCAAGGTGTTATTTTTGAAAGCCTATTTTTTAAGGATTCAGAAAATGGAATAATACACAGGATGCCCAATTTAAAAAAAGGTAACTTTGTGTCATATTTTATTTTTGGGGCACACTGTATAAAACCTCATTTTTTCCTCAAATGATCCTATTCATATAAGTTTTTTTTTAAATCCATAGTGCTTCCAAAAAATCCACTATTTTAGACACTTCATATAACATCACAATCAATATATTTCAACCTTTTTTTGTTTTTAAGACAATTCTTCTTGTTATTCAGGAGTATGGATGGAAACTTTTATTGATGCTACTGCACTGGTTTTTTCTGTGCCTTTGGCATACCTAATACGGATTTTTTTTTTTAATAAACAAAAGCCGCTCGAAATGAGTTACGGCGCGTCGTAAAACAAAAAGTGTTGTCAAACAATAGCAACAATAAGATATAAAACTAAGCTTTTGAGGTACGTTCAGGAATTAAAGTAATAAGAAAAACAAAACATTCGTTAAAATTAGATGTGTTACAGCGCCGCAGGAGAAATTTTTTACAGTTTCATCGGAAAATTTGGATCTTATCTAAAAAACAGTGGGTAATTAGGGCGTCATTTCACATTTATCTTGTTGGGGCATACTTAATTTGAAAAAAAAATATGATTGAAAAAAAAACACTGTATTGATGCCAAAATAACCCAAAAAAACATAAAAAACACTAAATTAATGAACAAACTGCTGTGGCACTGTTATTCTAACGAAAAAATAAGAGTTTTTAGTACTTCAGTGCAAAATGAACTTCTTGAATTTCGATTGCAGATGGCATAAATATATGTCTCTCGCGGGATCGATGCTACCTCAACCTACTACAGTAGGTATTTTCTAGGTTTCGATTGTTCACAGAGAGGGCGTCATTGACAGGTTTTCTTCCGCTTGAGCCGTAAATTCAGGAAGTTCATTTGGCACTGAAGTACAAAAAACTCTTGTTTTTTCACTAAATTAATGTTTTAGTGGGTAACGACGATACCTTATTGCAGCAAATTCGTCAACTATTTTGTCCAGATCACGCCTCTGACTGGGTTGGGTCAGGATACAACTGATCTCAATTTTAGATGTGTTTCCAAAATCATCGTGTCTTAAATACGCCGTTACAAACTATAAAATTATAAAAATTAAGGCTATAGTGTATCCCCAGATTTTAAGTAAAAAAAGTACAACTGGCAACGCCTTGTTCTTTAATTTTTTAGTCTTTTGCCAGAGTGCACAGGGAGAATAAAACATCAGAATTAGCTGAAATTTTGCCGTGGTGATCATTTCTAAATGCTTAACAAAAATATCGTAAGGATTTTTCAAAATTCTCAATTATTTTTTCTTCAAAATAAAAGCTCTGGTGCTGTCATCTATCCCAAAAGCCTCAAAATAATTGCGATTTAAAACCCGATTTACAAAAAAAAAAATAGAGAAATACTCACAATTTCCTATGTATTAAATTTTTCCTTTTTATATTTCCTTGCTTTAGCCAAAATAAAAACTAAGTTTCTTTTTTTCTAAAAGCCTGTGCACTCCGGAAAGGAAAAGCGATCAATCAATCACACTTTATTGAATTTGGGAGACACACGCAGTTCAGGTGTTGACCGATAGACCGCAGAATTTATACGATTCCATGGTAACTGCAGGTGTTTTGTCAACAAACTTTAAATCGTAAAAAGTATTTTTACGCTTTCTGACAGAAAACCATTCGAGGTTATGTTTATCTTTCAAAACTGTGTCTTCAAAAACATTGTTCTAAAACAAATATGAAACCAGCAGGTGTGCGGTCGCCTGCCGAAAAAGGCCTAGGGCTGTGCGGGCATTACCCCGAGTCTATCAAAAAACCAAGAGAACTTTACTGGCTCGCTGGGATTACTAGGAATTCGCATAGAAACATTCAGCGCCCATAACCCCACATAATTTTGTTTCTATTTTGATTTAACCAATAACAATTTTTTTTTAAATTTTTATTATTGCGGCATAGTTATGTGCAATTGTACTAGTAAAATCTTGGAGAGCAATTTTACAACCTCAGTTTCAAAAACACACGGATACTTGAGTATTAACAAAACAGATCAGTAAAGCTCCATTTAGAGGTTGGAAAGACTCTTGCTAGTCGTTGACGCTCCTGTTTAAAATAGAATACCTACGATTATTTCGTCTAGCGCCAGTAACCGATTTTTAAATCTGCATGCTTTTAAGTTAACCTGTTGTCGGTATCAGCTAGCAGGAGTGTCTCCAATTCAATTATAAATGCACCTGTAAATGCAACCTTTGGTAGTTGTTAGTAGTAGTAGTTGGGTAGCGCTTTTTTTAGCAGGTAATTCATTTATTTTAGTTTTTAGCGGCGCAGACCGCGAAAAGTCAAATTAAGTAACCTAACCTCGAATTTTTGACCCGGTGCTAAAAAATATCTGGTGTCCCACTGTGGATAAACATAAATAAAGTCTCTGCGTTGCAAAAAAATCAGGTCGACATAGTTAAATTGATTTCCCGTACAGTGTTGCTAAAAGAAATTCCCCAGATTGTAACTACGACCTTAATGAGATTATAGCGCCGCAAAGCCAAAAATTATTGGAAAAAGTCGATTTTTGATGTTTTTTATATAAAATAGTTAAGAAAAATTGGGTTGAGTTTCAAACGAAAACGCGATCCTTCTCTGTGTCCGCCACTGGTGCAACACCTCTCTCCCGTTTATGATTTTGGTACTAGAGCGTTAACAGACCATCAAAATTGGGGAGAACGTGGGCAAAATTGGTGAGAACGTAGGCAAAATCGGTTATTTTTCTCCCGTATCCAAAAATAACCGAACCGAAATACGTTACTTACGTAGGCTTAACGGGACCCGCTCAGTTATTTTTTGCGACCAACCAGATTTATTTCTGTGAAAAACCTGCAGCTGGTAGGCTTTAATTCGTTTTTTTTTTGGCTGTTTGTATGTTTAAAAACTCTTTTTTTTTAATACCTTCATCAAAAACATGATTTTAGTAATTGTCTGCAGATAACTAAAGAAAGGCCTTTTTGATTAAAAACTTTTTTTTTGATCACGGGTGCAAAAAAAAATGTCTGTCTTTTTTTTTACCCAAAGTTAAAGAGAAATAGCGGAAAATAGTAATATTGAATTTCCACCAGTTTTCACCATGCATTTACGAAAAAAATCATTTAAAAATATCGTCAAAATATCAAACTGTCAAAGACTAAAATGTTGCAACAATGAACGTCACCGAGTAAAAAGACACATTGCTATGGAAACGATTGTTATTTCATTTACCAGCCGCCTTGATTTATAGTGTAAAGTTTGTATATATAGTATTATATAGTGTATAGTTTTAAAAGTATTTTCCTATTTTTCTTGGATTTTTTGATAAAGGTATTAAAAAAAATAGTGTTAACAACTCGCGGCTAAACTGTGCTTTTTTTTACTTGCGTTTTTAAATACCTCGCTGCGCTTGACATTTAAGCCAACGCTTGTAAAAAAAAGCACTATTTTATTCACTAGTTGTTAAAACTACTATTTAGGACCTTAATTACGGTAATATGGTAAGCAAATAAGGTGACGATGAATTAGTGGTATATTATCTCTCTTAAATTAAAATTGTTATTACACCGAAAATAAGTAAAAACAGAAGTCTAGCACATAATAATATAAATTATTATATTATTTGCCTAAATTTGCAGCCTCGAGCAAAGGCCCGGCTTGCCTGGCCCTAGCGCCAGCCTGTTTTGAGGTTTTCACTGAGACAAATCCGTTGTCATCCGACCCGGCGCAGAGCGGCGTAGATAGCAAAAAACAAACTTTGCACCCGAGATCCATAAGAGTGAGACATAAGATTAGACAAGAACATGTGGTTTGTCCTAATTGGAAACTCATCAGTTTGTCATAAGGTGATATCGTTAGACTCAGAGAAACGATCATATCAACAAGGAGTTAAATATAAAAAAGACCCGTTTTTTAACAAGCTTTTATTTAACTTGCAATGCATCTATCTATCTAAGTGGTACGTGCAAAATATAGGTATTTTTTAAATTGCATGGTTAACTACCGAATTATATTTTGACACTGACTTTATTTTTAAATATTGAGATCGAATGATTGTGTTTAACAATAATGTTTATATTACAATAATACTAACTAGTGCATAAAATAACTGTAGCAAAAATTTAAAAACACAACTGTATGGTCTTGGTTTTGTTCCTCAGTTGAAAATTTCAATAAACCAGTCCCTTGCTTTCTTTCTATTGTGTTATTTTTTCCATCGTTTTTTAATTTTCATAATCGTGGTTTTATTGCGTCCAGAATGGCTAGAAGTTGGAATGGAAGAAGTTGGGCTTTATCAAATAATGCATTTTTTTATTCACTTTTAGACAAATATAATGATCAGTGACTTTGTTTGTAAAAATAGACCAAGTTATTACAACAAAAAGTAGTGTGTACCACTCTTATGATGCCGAAAGTGTAAGTAATGAACTAGATATGTTTGTTCGGGTGGAATCTGCCAACTTAATTTGACCAACTTCCCGACATCCGATCGGCGGTGGGGTGACAACACAAGAATATAGTGGGATGAAATTGACAGCTCCCCCCTACTCGAATGGGGTAAAGGGGGGTACAGTTGAAGTACGCCCGATTTCGTTGAAATTTGGTGTGTTCGGGCACTTAGCAGTGGAAGTTCGAAACATTTATAAAGATTTAGTTGTAACTTATTTGCTGAACACCACCCAGCCATCCTATCCAGATCTTCCTGCAACACTTCCTGATCACTTATACTCTTCACAGACCCTCATAATTTAGAGTCATCAGTAAAACTGAAACCTTTGCTGTTTTTAAACCGCCTCTTAAACCAAAACACAATTTTTTGAACACACACCTCCCAACTGAAGCTGTATGTAAGCAACATGCAATGAAATTCTAGTGTTTAGGGGCGATAAGTCAATTTTATTGGCCAATAACTGTAAGACTTTTGCGATTGTCCAATAGAATAACGCTTCAACACAGCTTAAACTTGTATGGTTACTTCAGTTTCTCATGTGTTTCATAGATGAATGGGATGGAATATGGAGTGGGATTGAGTCCCATTGCAAGTGGGTTATCTGTGTGATTTAGTAATCAGTTATTTTACGGCTTAAAAGCATTGTCAAACAGAAATTTTATTATCTAGATTCAAATGAGTGGAAGCAGTAGACAAAGTTCAATTTTAGAAGGTTTTGCGTAAACGCTTCCTTATCACATCATAAATTATATGAAATTTATGAAGTAGGAGGATGTAAGTAGGTAACTTTTTAACAAGAAATTTGCAGAATGCTAAAAATACTTGGGGTAGCTTATATCCTCGTTGTTGGGGTACATTAAACATTCGCAGGGTCTTTATCTCTCTTTATTTTACTTATTATAGTTTGACCTTAGCCAATTTTCAAAAAACACTTATCCATACAGAAGAGACACAAAGTTATTGATTGAAAAACTGCATTTTTTCTTAAAATATACCATTTTTAAGAGAAAATACCCTTAAACTATTTTTTTTTGACAGGCCAAAAATTTGGCACATAATAGCTTCATTATCTGTGTTTAAAGTTATAAATTTATAGCCCCCCAGAAAGGATTGTTTCGTGGCAATTGGTAATAAGTTCGTTTATAATTTCCCTAAGTAACCGTTTTTACAAGAATTAATTTACTTTATTTAATATCTCAAGTTGTTCATTAACCAATAAAAAACCTCCAATTTTGTCCAGAAAAACGCCATATTTTGAACCCGTTTTCAGCACAAAAAATATATTTATAAGGGCACTACGAGGCCAAACAAACATAAGTGAATGTCAGAAAACTTTCCTTACTCAAAGCCCACTCATTTCAAAGCTGTAGCTTTCATCAGTAGAGTTTGGTGCCAACATCGTGGCGGATGATCGCCGGAAACTATGGCTCGTGTAAAGTTCAGGATTAGCAAGTTTCAGATAACCCGCGATTTCTGATGGATATTTGCCAAATGTATTTATTCCAACACATTGGATGGTACATGCACCTTGTCTATAATTCACAAAAAATCTCTTATGGAGAGTGCCAGGTTTTCGCAGATTTGCGTAATTTTTGTAAAGCTCTAGATATTTTCCGTTGTTTGCCTCACTTGAAATGACAAAACTTCTGCTGGTGTGTTTCTTGCTATCTGATATCTTCACAATAACGAGTCCCTCCCTTTCTGTAATATCATCAGTTGGCATTTTTGCGAGTTCAGCACGACGACATGCGCCAGCCAACCCGAAAATAGTTGCCAATTTTACCACTTTTATCATAAGATATATCTTATCTGGTGCTTCACACATAAATTTAAAAATTTGTTCCTTTATAAAAATTTTGGCTTTAATGACATTTTTGAGCATGGAGTATCTGGACCGCATAGTGTTAGGTCGGCTTTTGCTTAAATGCACAAAATAAGCCAAAAAAACTTCTTCTTTTAAACTTTTTACACGCTGGCCGTCGCACCACTTATTGAAAACTAGATATTCTTTTTCGTACCTTTCTTTAGATTTTTCTGGAAGCAACTCCACATTGTTAGCTGCTTGTAGGATAGACTGAGGCAACTCTTCATCCGATGAATTCATTTTGCTGTCCTTTACGAAGAAAATTTCAAATCCGATTGGATTATTAAAAATTGACGTTCTTCACTCTGACGTTTTTTGAGTTGTTGACGACTCGTTGGCAAGGCGATAAAATTGAAATTTTGAATGACATGGTATACGGATTACTGTTTGTCAGCGACTTGACAAACCATACACTAAGCCCACTGAAAAACTTTATAGATGTAAGGTACTAATTTTAGACATTTTCACTTTTCTGCACTAGCGCGGAAAAGTCCCACTTTCAGAACTAAAACGCTAGTAGGAAAAAGCGTTTTTAAAGAGTTTTTACCTACTCTAAAATCGGTGTTAAAGCAGATAAGCTGCTTTCTTAAATCGCTTTAAAATTAAATCGATTTCGTTTTTAAAACGGTTTTAATTATGTTTGTATGACATAATTTTAAAACATTCTCTATATAAAGTGCTTTAAAACGACCCTATAAACAAAATTCTTATATGAGAAAAATTTAGCAAAAATTTAATGGACGGTTACGGAGAAACTAGGGCAATAAATTGATCAAGAACTCACTGTAGTGAATTATAGAGGCTTTGATCTCACTATTAACTTAAGAACCACTTTGAAACCCTAAAATGTGTAGCTTTTACTTAAAAAAATTTTAAGTTTGGTACTTGACTTTTTTATTAATAAAAATATTTGGTTAATTACATAATAATTAAATAGTAGTATACATTTAGTAACTATTAACAAACTCTTCTTTCAGTGTACTAGACAAATAATACGCAATATGCATATCTATTTTTTGCGTGATTCAGGTAAACCTCATACTTACTTAATCGACTTTAATTAATCGACTTAGACACGTAATTATCGATTTAATTAAAATTCAATTGTCGATCTTCTAATAACACAGTGTCTATTTAAGAAAATCGTGTGCATTGCTGCTCTAAACAAATGTAAATATCTTCAAAAGGAGGTATCAATATGAAAAACGAAGCTTTTTAGGTAAAAGAATTTTTATGTGTGTAGATGATTGCTTCAATCCTGGTTTGGGCTATTAAATATAAAATGTCCAGGCTCTACAAAAATTACGGTTTTTGAGGACTAAACGTGCCTTTATGTCATTTGAATAGCGTCATAGGTGCAAAAAGAAGCGCTTACCGACGGTAACAGACTAACAGACGTACGGAAAGCCGACTACCGCAATTCGGCACGCAGTTTGAAATCAATTAATTTCTCTTTTACACGGCAACTAATTAAAGAATTAAACGATTAAACTGATTTCAGCCGCGGTTAATCGGTAGCCTTACGACATGTGCACGTTTCTTTCGGATCTATCAGTGGGTAATGAGTTTTCTGGTACTGTGTGCTGTAATCTCACAGCGCCTGCGATTTAAAAGAAATTGATTATTATTATACAAGCAATATTAAAAATTTCAAAAACTGTTCTCATTTACTACGTTTATACGCACCTAAAAGAGCTTTTATACAAGGTATCCTAAAAATCTGAGTCCACCTTAATATCTCCACAACCAAAAGAGCCAGAGAAGTAAAATTTCACATAATTAAGATTTGGATGCTAATTGTAGCGCCATTCAAGGGGGCTGAGCTAGGGCGAAGACAATACTTTTTTTAAAAATGAGATAACCTGTATATTTTCAAAAATTTGGAGCGGGGCTAAAATATTTTAGTCCCGCTCCTTATTATCAGTCTATATAAATTAACTTAACGTCAGAACGAATGAAGGTTTGGTAAAAACGCATTTTAGGAACATTTATATTTATTTGTAACATCCGAAAATAGGCATGAACACAATATGAAAAAGTACTAACCTAACCTATAAATTCTTAAACTATTTGATATTATTGTGCGTCACATTAATATTTACAGCCAACTAAATGGTCCCAAAGCTGAGGCGGTTCCGCTTCGCTGCTGTATTGGAGTTTGAAAGATTGCCGATTGGGTATGTTCAGTGATTGTAGTGCATATGGTTTAATAGAAACAGCGCCCAAAAGTGCAAAAAATAGTATACATATCATGTGACTAAAATGTCTTTTTATCCCTCAGCGAATTGTAGCCCGACCGGAGGGACGGCTATAAACATTTCGCCTCGAGATAAAAAGTACCACTTTAGTCCCTAGGTATATAATGTACTATTTTCTGTTAAAATGAAAAATATTTAGAGAGAGAGGGCAGAAAAGATAAAGAAGGTAGATGGATAGATAATTTAGTGAAGTGCAAAAATATTTAAGGTTGTTAAAGAGAGACAGCGGGCTATAAAAAAGTATTTTAGAGAAAGATGAAAATAATTTAAGGCAACTGCTTAATAAAAATTTCTGTATTGTGATCTGTCTGTGAGGTACAAGGTGATATTAATTTATTTCCATGAAAGTTCTTTACAGTCTTTAAACTTACCAAAAAAAAATTTGTGCATGTACACTTGTATTTGATTTCTGCTTTTATTTGCTTGTGCCAATTGTAACCAGGCTTCTCGGGGGGGGGGGGCGGAGAGGTTTCACTCCAAACCCCTCCCCCCCTCTCAGTGCGCCAATGATTATATTCTTGTTTTGCGTTTTTTAACGCAAGGCGGCTAAGAGGCCTCCAATATGCCGTGCCCTCCCCCTTACCAATACGTCCTTCATCAAATGTCATTAAATATATCAGTTTAAAGAAAAAACAAATAAGGAAACTTAGTTAACAACAGATTTTCCGGAAAACCAGGGTTGGGTATTTCTTTATGGAAGAAATACCCTAAAGTGTTTATAATGACGCCAAAATGAGTTTTAAAGCGATAAACCGCTAAAATTAAATCGATTTAGTATTTGGAACGGTTTTAGTGGTGTTTATACGACAAAATTTTTAAACCATCCTTACATAAAAGCGCTTCAAGAGCACCATTTCATCATCATATTCGGATGAATGGTTTAGAAGTTACACCCGATTCTATTTGTCATCATGGTCGCGATTCTTCAAAAACCGTCAGAAAATCTCGCCCTTACAAAAAATCTGACGATTTTTAAACACAAGTTTACACTAACTGCTTTTTTGTCAGGACTTATTTGCTAATATTCCTTATAATCTAGTTTCTTAAAACTGTCCCACTAAATAAAAAATGTGTCAATTTTAATTTTTGTAGAAAACCCCTTTTTTTATTTAAAAATGTATTTTATTAAGCTTATTTTTGTGTGTAAACAAACCTTTAAAACTTTTATCACACAAAACCATAGATAGCCATAGCGTTATTGTTCAGAAAAGTCACACAAATTCTGTCTTTTCTTTTACATGATGACAATTTTCAACACTTTGGTCGCGATTCTTCGGAAACGACAGAAAATCTCACCCATCAGAATTCTGGAAAGTGGCGATTTATACTTATCGCCTCATTTAAAATATAAACACAGCAACCTTCATATTTATCCTAACGCTGTAAGAGAAACTGCGTCATTTTTTATTAACATTTTGTACATTTAATATTTTAAAGATATTCTGCAGGACTAGTTTATGGCGGAGCTAAATTGTTACTACGCGTACCAATAAACGTCGAAAATTATCACCTTTTACAGAAAGACAGAATTTGTGTGACTTTTCTGAACAGTGACAGCGAAATATTCCATGGCTATCTATGGTTTTGCATGTTAAAAGTTTTAAGATTTGTTTACACATAAAAATATTTAAGGAATATTAGCAAATAGTCCTGACAAAAAAGTATTAAGTGTAAACTTGTGTTTAAAAATCGTCAGATTTTTGGTAAGGGCGAGATTTTCTGACGGTTTTTGAAGAATCGCCACCTTTTTGACGTTTCTCCCGCGAGTAGTTTTTTTAATCTAACCCTCCCCCCCACCCGCCAATATTCCTCATTCCGGTGTTTTTTTTTGGTAGGATGAATATCGGTTTTGAAAATTATGCTCGTTTTAAGGTTTGGTAAAATTTTAACCGAATAATTACAAGACGCGGGTTGTCAAAATCTAAACATAGAAATAAAAAATTGATGGATTATCAAGGTAGCCGTGAAATAAATATAAAATGTTTCGTTTTATTTGGTTTATAAATCAGCTGTTCTCTCAGTTTCTAATAAAATAAAAAAAAAATAGCAAAATATTTTTAAAGGGGGGTACGTTTAACCAAAAAACACCGAAGTAAGAGAGATCCAAGGAGGAGGGTAAGAGGGGTTGCAAAAAATTACTTTGAAAAAAAAAACATTTTGAAAAAAGATATTCCATATAGTGACCAACAATCGATTATATTATTTTATAAACAAAAACTGAAACCTTACATACAAGATTAAAAATATCTTTTATGTATACAATGTTTCTTTTACACTTCATAGTCTATAGTCTAAATTGAAAACAGATAGAATAGAACTGCCATAAAAGTAAATGTTGTTTTATCAAATGAAACTGGATTTCCCTTTTAAATTCACTTTTTTGTGTGTGTGTGTGTGTGTGTCATATATTATTTTTCAGACGCACTGTACAAATGCGTATATTTTTTTTAACCGCTTTTTTATTTCCTCTGACGACGATTCAACTCATTTTCTAGATCTGAGTCAATTTTTGTAACCAAAACTTTTCAAACAAATTTAAAAGAGCTTTTTTAGAAGTGTCAAAACTGCCAAAAAAACCAAAAGTTAAAGCTGTTAACAAGAAGTCATGGCCAACTTGCACAAAAATGGGACCGGAAAACGATCAAGGGACCGGAAAATTAAACAAAAAGGTCCTTTCTTGAGAGTGGAAATATTTCAAACTTTTCGTAGGAAAAATCGTACGGAAAGTGGCTATTTTCCGGTCGTTTGAAAAAAAATATAAAAAATATTAATATTTAAATGGAATGCACTATTTAATCATAATTGCTGACGTCATGTCACATGTAAGACGTGCGTGTCGTTTGGTATTTGCTGGGAACATTCTATGGGATTTCTTTATGGAAAGCAGTGTATAATTTTTTTTTATAATACAATTTGTATCGAAGGCACACCACGCAATAATAATAATATTATCGATTGGTACCGATGAGAGTGGTATGGAACTGATGGTACCTTATTACCAGGCACATTGTTTATTACCTCTGACCTCGGTACCTTCGCATCTATTTTCTACATTGGGAAAATGGCAAAATCATTTAGCCAATAAGGTCTCTTGACTCGAGTCAGGTGTGAGAAATCGATTTCTTATGATTCGCGATCGTGCCTCATTTTATATGATACGAGTTAAATTTGGTACGCGTGCAAATTGTTTTACAAAATAACTTTTATGGTATCTTTATTACATAGGGTGTATTAACAAAAATCAAACAGAAGTGTTTTCAACGATTTTGAAAAAAAAATCGATTGCATTAAATTTTTATTCAAGGAGAACACTTTTTGGCAACATCGGATTTTTCGTAGGACACAGCTTTTGAGGGTTTACATCTAGTCGTGCTTTAAGTATATTTTGGCACCGTTTGTCTAATCACGAAAATTTTATTGAATTTAAATAATTTCAAAAATTCAGTAATCAGACAGCGGTTCCAAGTACCTAGATCACAGAGTACCGGTTGGTAGGTGATCCGTGCCTAGACACCATTTCCAAGAATAAATTTGGGCCAGAGCGGTAGTGGTACCATAAACTAACGGTTCCTTCTCAAATTAATATAGTTTCGAACCCCAGTTTAATATAATTTAATACTAGACTGTTGCCGAACACAAAAGTAATAAAGTTACAATAAAATTGTAATTTGTGTTTTCGTCCCCAATGATTAGTTTACAATGTCGATTCCATTGTGGTACCAGACGGTACAATGCCTTCAAAGAGTGGCAGAAATTCGGACAAAGCGACAACTTTTATTGTTTCTTTTCAAAGGACATTATCAGGTGAGAGAAATTTTGTAAATTTAGGTTTTATCAAAGGGAGAAATCAGACCAGTCTGGCGCCTCAATAAGTTGTTCTTTGAATGGAAAGAAAGTTTTTACAATATGTGCCGTTAATGCAAAACATATTAGATACTTAAAGTAAATATTTCAAATCATCGGTATACCTAACGCCTTCAAAACAAAGCCAAAATATACATTTTTTACTTGTTCATGCCACGTTTCGAACAATGTCCACTTTTTTGAATGGTGCGATGACAGAAAAGCTGATTCTACTTGTTGCGTATGGAGGGATATACGTAACGTATATCCCGCTTTTTTTGAAAGGTGCGATAACAGAACTGCTAACAGCAATCGATGCGTGCGTTGGGATGGACGTAACGATACGTTCATCACTCCGTACGCATCGATTGCTGTCAGGTTTTGTGTCATCGCACTCGTCAAAAAAGCGGGCATCGTTCGAAACATGGCATGAGCAAGTCAAAAATGTAGTGTGTTTTGACTTTATTTCGAACGCGATACGTATACCGATACCGATGCGTTGAAATATTTACTTTAAGTGTCCACTATCCAATGACTTTTACCCTATTACGTAGGTACACATTCAAGATAAACAGTTATTTTTGACAAATTTAAGTTTTCGACATTTTGTAGAAAATAATTATTATTAAAAATGCACATGGGCCAATTTAAATTTTAGTATAAATAAATAATTAAGTGATTGCACAATCCGAAACTGTGCAGACCAATACCGCGCAGACCAACAGCGCAGCGCCCAACCCAATACCGCATAGACCAACACGGCGCAAGCCAAAATCACGCAGGATCAAACCCATAACACATTAATTTTTTTGACATTAACCTCACTTGCACAGAAATTGCGAACGTAGAATTTCAGGTGTCAGATGACATTGACTTTTGAAGAAAACGGAATCTGTTGAAATTTGGCAGGAATGTATATTTTTGAATTCCTCACAACCGTATCCAGACAGTTTTTTGCTGGACTCTCTCATTTTCGAAATAAAATAAACACGGCTAACAATAGTCAAAAATCTTACCTGACTTTTTCTTTAGCCTCGTCGATAATACAGAAATCTGTAACAGCAATTTTTGGATTTTTTTATTTTTTGAAAACAATACACTAAATTTTGAAAAATCCGGATACGGTTGTAGATTTTTATAAATCCTATTATCTGATAACAAAAAAGTTACGTTTTTTTTTCTTTGTAAGCAATATTCTGCCGGAATTCTGAAACGCCAAGGTCACGTAATCTAGTAGGCCCAAGGAAATTGCAGTATTGGAATTCAGGTTCCGCATCGCCACCGGCCACTTGTCTAATGGAACATTCGGCCAATAAATTGATACATGTCAAGTGATAAAAATAATACGGAAATATGTTATTTTTTTGATGTTGAATAATGATTTTTTTTTAATTCTTTTTAATTTCGAGACATTGCAATCTCCGAGCATCAAAATCTTTTAAAGAAGCATTAATAAATGGTTACGTTTCTAATAAATTATACTTTTCCTCACATATGGTGTTCGCACCGTGTTCTGAACACTGTACGATCTTACTCGAAATGGTATTAGTAATGCCACCTATTGTTGATCTTTCAAAAAAATAGCAAAGCAGTGTTGTCAAATCTATGCCGTTTTTGCGGCCTTAGTTGAAAAAAAATAAAGTAATTTTTAGATAGAATCTTTAGTATTTTTTGGGGTACAGGGTGATTTATTATATTTTGATGTGTTTGAAAGCCTATATCTCGATAACTGGTTAAAATATAATTGTAATTCTGGTGTCAAAAGATAGTTACCGTTGATGTATTTTAATCTATGGATCCGTTATTATATCACCTTTTTTTAAATGGAACTATATGGATCTAATATATTCAAATATTTTTTGACCAATTTTAATCAAAGTGCGTGTAATAAAGCGACTCGTGGCTGACGGCCTGCATGTTTTTCTCTTTTTAATTTCTTATCCAAGTGAAAATCAATTTTTTTAACCCGCATTCTTTACCTATCAAAATTTTATACCACAGGTCCTCGGGTGCCTTAAAAATTATTTATTTTAGCCTAACGGCGTAGACAAATACAAAACCAATAAAAAAAGTCTCTAACTGCTGGTGTAACTTGTAAAAGATACCCATTAGATACCATCTAGATCTGTACCTAACATGGGACAAATTTAACTGAGTGACTGGCAAATAAAAAACGGGTGCTTGACATTTTTTTGGTTCCTTAAGAGCTTTGAACACCCAGAGAGTAGAATTTTAAAAACAGTTAGTGTGAGAAAAGTATCATAAAAAAATTGTTTGGTATAAGAGGTGAGAGGCTTAGAGTTTTGAACAAAAGCAGCTACGAATACGCGTTTTTCTGATTCCTAACAAGTGCGGAAAATCCATTTTTTCCGTACGAGACTCCCTCAGTGACCGAACGATGTAAAATTCGGTCAAGCAGTCGAGAGCGTTAGGAACAATTGCTTCTCTAAGAGCGTGAGAAAAATAAGTATTTACGTCACTAGACTGGAAAATTAGACTTTACAGGTCAACGCAGGAAATTTACAGGGCGAGCCGCAGGTCGAATTTTTCCATTCCATTAAGGACAAATAAGTAATTATCATGGATCTATAAAACCGGAGGTAACTGAGAATTTTTAAAGACAGGTTGTTAATTGATATTAACTCTGTGATTCTATATTTTATTTATACACGAGGGAAACCGCTCAACCGTGAAGTTTAAAAAGTTGGCTCCGCCCAAGGGGAGGCTTCCAAATATTTGGAATTTCAACACTTGGTTTGCTGAAAATACCCTGATTCTGCGCAATATAGGCAGCTTTAAGGAATTTTCGTTTCTTCCAGTGTGACTCCTTGTGCAAAAATTTTGCTTCTGTCCACTTCATAGTTGTTGTTTTGACCATGCATGTTCGGCGATTCCTGATTTCGTTTTTTCACCTCTTTGGATATTCGTCTAACAGATAGTGGTCTTTTTGTTTCGCCTATATATGACTCACCACATTCACAAGGAACTTAGTAAATGCATTTCTTATTTTGTTTGTTCTCCGGTTTTGTTTTATTAAGAAGGCTTCGAATTGTATTATTCGATTTAAAAGCTGTTTTAATTTTAAAAAATTTCGCTACACTTCGAATTTTCTCTGATACTCCTTTAATGTATTGCCTTGTTTCGCTATTGTAATCTCTGTCCTGTTTGCTGAAATTTAGAAATAGTATCTGTTATAAATTTAAGGCTGTAACCATTCTGCTGCAGATGCTTCTTGATGTTTCTTATTTCGATTTTCAAGTCATGAGACTTGTTACAAATTTGAAATGCTCGGTTGTAGGAACGAAGCCGCCTTTATTGGACAGAATCAGAGTATTTTCTGTAAACCAAGTGTGGAAATTCCAAATATTTGGCAGCCCTCCTTAGGCGGAGCCAACTTCTTAAACTTCACGGTTGAGTGGTTTACCATAGATTATAAGTACGTAGACTCAGGATAAATCTAAATAGAGAGGACACGTAATGGTAATATCCGACCAGCAAGTCAATGCGATTCACAGCGGGTTTTTTATTGTTAGCTGAATGCGCCTGGATGAACCGCGGTAATATTTACTTAAAATTAAAACGGTAATCATCCCGCGCGTTGAATGAATATCGATTTATCACTGGCGTACATACTTATACTTAATGCAATTTTAAGAGAACTTATCGCTAAGTGAGCTGGCAGAAAGTTTTTGGATATTCCTTCAATGGTTCTGTTCTCCTAGTCCAAAAGAGGCGGTTGTGATGTAACCGTGTCTATTCCCACCATGGGAGAAACCTAGTAAAACAGTAATGTTGAATTTAAAATAAAAGAAAAAACTGGGGAAGTTGGTACGTACGTCGGGGGTCGATCACCTCCCTCTGTATTCGCCACTTGTGACAGTAGATGTCCTCTCCATTTAGATTTGTATGTTCTCTGATTGTAGTTTCCACCTGAAGACGATCAGAGATAGTACTGATGGAAACGTCGCGTCGTGTATAAATAAAATATAGACAATGGAAGTCCGAAACATAGAGCTAATTTCAACACATCATTGTTTCAAACTTTCAAATAAAGTTTGCTAATTAGTATAATAAAATAAGTAAGATTTTGCTATTTTGGGCTAAAAAACATTTTTACTGTTCTCCAGTGAAACATGGCAATAATATTTTCCCAAAATGTTTCATAATAAAAAAAGATTTGAAAAATTTCTGAAACCCTACCTTATCTTTTACAGTGAGATCAATCGTGATCAATTGCCATTAGTTTTTTGGCAAAATCAAAAAAAAATTTAGTCAAAGTTAAAATTGTTGCTTGATTTTTAGAGTGCGAAAAAAGTTCTCTAAACGAAAAGGAAGTTAAGAAAAGATACAAAAGCCCAGCATGAGTCCATAGGGCATGCACACATAAACAAAACCCAAGAAACAAAAAAAAATGAGAAAGGTTAAGTTAATCCTTTAGAAAAGATAATACCACAAGGCACCTAATTCCTCTATTGTCATCACATAAATGACGCTATTTAGTCAATGTCAACGAAAACAATTGAACCTGAAAACGGTTCTTGGGGTCATTAGGGTATGATGGCTTCTTCTACTGTTATTAGGGCTGCACAGTTGGTAACGTTTTAAAGCTATAAAGGTTGGAACACTTCGATTTCACATGGTCTAGCTTCAATTCAGGGAAAATTTTGTTACCAGAAATATGCTTAAAGAAGCACTGGAGGCAATTAAACGTAAAAAATGCTGTAATGCTGTTTTTACAAGGATTTATTTAGTTCTATAGGTGTTGGTTTCTTTGCTTACTTGTTGAGTTTGGGGATAATGTATCTGAGATTGGAACAGGAAACTCAGCTCACGCCATAGACATATTTAAATTACAAAAAAAAGTGATAGGAATAATATGTGATATCGGATATAGTGATCACTGCAAGCCTTATTTTATCAAACTAAGGATAGTTACTGTTTCTTCGCTTTTCATCCTATATCAACTGGTAGAAATCCATAAAAACAAAATATTCTTTTAAATTGACCTCTAATATCCACGACTAACTATATAAGATTAAAATTTTACCGTTTAGATAAATCAATAAAAAATTAACCAAGGGTAGATCTCTATAACTCTTTGCCTGCTAATGTAAAAAATTTATCCAATAATAGATTTAAATACGTTGTTAAATAGTTTCAATGCAAAAATGCCTTTTATGATGTGTCAGAGTTTCTTCAAGCAGTAGACCATTTCAAAAATATTAATACTCACTTATGAAAATAAATTGCCGCCTCTTTGTTTTATTTTGTTAGTAATTGCTAATATTCATGTGTTATTTTATGTTCTATAAATATGTTTTAGTGTGCTTACTCTTAACCTTCACAATTTAGCGTAAATTTGTATTTTTTAAACGTAGTCGATAAAGAGTTTAACAGAAATCTTGTAGGTCAATTTTGACTAACTTCTGCATATCCAAGGGAGGTAAACTTTTAAACGAAGGCTGCTACGAATATGCAGTGTTGAGTTTTATGTTCGCTAAAGGGATAAGAAAGAGTTAATATATTTAAAAGGTCGCTACTCTCAATTAAATTTTGGAGGAAAAAAATACGTCGGTGGGGAGTGATTAAGGGAATGAGAAAAAGTTAATATATTTGAAAATTTATATCTTTAAAACCAAAGCTGCTACGAATATGTAGTTTTGTGATTTGAAGGGGGAGGTGGTTAGGGGAGTGATATTATTAATTTGGCAAGCCCCTCTCCTCTTCAACGTGGGATGAAGTGGGTCATACCATATAAGTATTTCCGAGGACGTTCAAACGAAATTTTGATCAGAGTTTAAATGTTATGAAGTTAACAGCTTCTCCCTTTGTGAATGGAAAGGGAGGGGGGGTAACAGTTGACTTGGTTCGATTGATCTCTATTTAGGGAAGTACCGTGCAATGATATATCATCCCAAATACATGGGAGTAACAAAAAATATTTTTTTAAAACAAGCTTAATTTATTAAAGGCACTAAAAGCGTTTTGATACCACAATAAAAGCAAAAAATGTTTAAACTTTCACCCTTATTAGAAGTTAATAATAATAAATATTAAATATAGATTTCTTGTCAAAGTTATATCTTAAATGCCCCGCAAGTGAACATTTTTAAACAATTATTATAAAATTTTAATTTTTTACTCGTTTCAAATGCTGTTTACACAAATTGGTTAAAATTAAATTTAAGTTGTAATAATCATTAAAAAAAAAATTTGCAGCTTTAACAGATTTTTTTTTGTTTTTATCTTTTTTGTGTTTTTCATAAAATAACAAAAAACTGAGTTGAGATCTGGTCCCAGTTCTAGATTTGTTTGTAAAATTTTGTAAAAATATAGTAAAAATGCCGTTTTTAATACATACCTATATGCTTTTGGCAAATATTTCTTAAAACTAAACTAGAATTGTAACAATCAACGACTTTATGGTGCCCCATTCAATTTTTTTAAGTGTTTTATCTCTTTCGTGTTTTTTAATTATTTAAGAAAATGTGGTTTTGGTCAGCTACAAAGGGGGAGGCGGTCGCCTACACCTTCCTCCCCCCCCCCTGTATATGCGACTGGTTTAGCTTTATGGAAATATTCCTATTATAATGGTATTTATCATGGAAAGTGTTCTCTAAGCAGTCGCTAATTTTCTGAGCTATGACATAGTACATGCTGTGTGTGACTGCCCCAAGATTTCACCAAGACTAAGCGAGATATATCTAGACTAAAAAAAGGTCTATTTTCCGAACAATTTAAAATGCATCGATAAATACTTCCAGCTTTTAGTTTCCTTTGACGGAAAACTATAAAGAATCATCTTTATGAGGACAACCTAATTTTATTTTAATTTGAACAGCTTGGATTAAATGGAACTTTGGTGTTTCTCGGTCGTTTCGACCGAATGTTTTACATTTTAGCCTAACCCTATAGATACAATGATCGTTCTTTTTAATTCAAAAACGTTTATCGATCTGGGAATTTTAAACAGCTTTTGTTTCATGTTATATATTTTTGGGTACTTAGGTCATGTCGATATTTCAAAAGGCATGTATTCGAATTTTAATAAAATTCACTAGTTTTAAACATTCCAAACAAAGTTTGGAGTGAATACTAAATCATAAGGAGAAAACTTCGTGTAAAAAATTTTACCCAAGATACAAAGTTTTGTTATAAAAACAGAGTTAGTCAAGTTCAAAAACACACATTTCAAATCAATATTAGCGTTATCCTAATAAGGTTAACATAAAATGTTAATTTTGAATAAAAAACATATGGTTTTAGCCCAGAGAAAAATAAAAAATAAAAATTTTGGTGAATAATATTATTACTTCTTTTCAATGCTTCTGTAGTGTGACGAGATCGCGTCTCTCCTGAGACGTCCACCAAAATTTTTTATTGTTTCTTTGATTTTTTTATACCTCAAGTCGAATTTTCTTGTAGTTCAATTACAGTGTCAGTGAGTGTTAATGAGTCGATTTTCTAAATTACAAAATCATTTAATTTTATAACCACTGTATTAAAATAATAGTTATCAAAACTAGTGGCTAAAATAGTGCTTTTTTTACAAGTTTGGTTTAAATAACGAGCGCAGCGAGGTAATTAAAAACGCAAATTAAAAAAGCACAGTCTAAGCACAAGTTTTTAACAATATTTTTTTTAATACCTTTATCAAAAAATCCAAAAAAACAGGAAAATACTGTTAAAAATATCTAATGAAGAGCACTTCTCGCAACACACCATCTTTACACTAGAAACCAATGTGGCTGATAAATGAAATAACAATGGTTTCCTTAGCGATGTGCCTTTTTACGCGGTGACGTTCATTGTTGAAAAATTTTTATCTTTGACCGGTTGATATTTTGACGATGTTTTTAAATCATTTTTTCGTAAATACTTGGTGAAAACGGGCGGGAATGGCTTAATTTTTGCAAGAACAATTAGATTTTTTCAATATGACTATTTTCTTCTATTTCTCTTTAATTTTGGGTAAAAAACGTACAGAAATATTTTTTGCACCCGTGATCAAAAAAAAAGTTTATTTTGCATCGGTTACCAAAAAAGTCATGCTTTAGTTATCTGCAGACAGTTACTAAAATCATGTTTTTGATGAAGGTATAAAAAAATAGTCATTTACGTTACAAGGCCGGGAAATATTCTATTAAAGTACAAGTCTAGATGTTTACGGACAAGGCAACGAAGGAGCCGATTCCGGAATTTCTAGACGAGTACAACGTTTTATTTCACCCTGTAAGTGGGAAATCCATTATTTTATTCTTTTTTTTTTTTAGTTACTTTACAGGACTAGTGATATAATGTATCATTTCCCGGACTGAAACCGATAACGTAATGAAGTATATTACACTACAGTTTGAAATAAAATATAATAAATCTTTGTTCAAAAATCGAAAGTTCACTCATTTCACCAAATTTCAATGTTCAATTACGTTTACAAAAACATAGAAAGAATTAAAACAACGTCAAAATAAAAAATATTATATTTTTAAGTAGAGGACTTTAATAAATCAAAACCCATTTTTATCAAAACTAAATCCTATTCACCAAAAACTGTATTATTAAAAGCCTTAATAACTCATCTTCTTTTGAATTTTTTCGATATTATTTATGATTTAACTTCTTTAATGGTTTGGAAGAGTTACAACTTACATAACTAGTTCTTTTTTTAAGCCGTATCTTTAGAATTCAGATCGTTACGTATTCCAAAACGTTTCTATTCCTCTCTAGTAAATCAAAGAAAAATACCTTTAAAAATCGTTTCTGAAAAGATTGCCCCTAATGAGTTTTTCATTCGGAGATTGTAGCGAGGTAAAAGGTGCGAGAGTCCTACATAGGCATAATATACAGGGTATTATGAATATCGTGTGATATATTGCAGTAGGTCTGTCTAAAAAACAGCTGATCAGGTTCAATATGGCCGCCTAAATTTCTGCGCCCTAGATTCTGATATTTGTTTGAATTATTTTGAATTTATTTTGAGTCAAATAAAAATGGAAACTTTGTGTAGAAATGTGATACAGAAAAAATAAAAAAGGTTTTAGTTTCTACTTGATTTCCTCAATGGAAATATATAAATGAAAATGTGCGAAAATGCAATATTTTTGAGAAAAACTGAAAAAAAGACAATTTTCTAGAGAAATATGTTCCTAATATAACTATATCATTGAAAATATGTGGAAATGTACCGTTTTTGAACTTCTTGTAGAAATGTGATATGAAAAAAATTGAAACGGTTCTGGATTTCACTTCTTCGACTCAATGCAAATATGGAAATAAAAATCTGCGGAAATGCATTGTTTTTGAGGAAAAGTGAAAAAAGGCCACTTTTTGTAAAAATGTGATAATGCATTTCCGCAGAATTTCATTTCTATATTTGCATTGAGGAGAAGAAGTGAAATCTAGAGCCGTTTCAATTTTTTTCATATCACATTTCTACATAAAAGTTACTTTTTTTTCACTTTTTCTTGAAAACAATGCATGTCCGCGGATTTTCATTTCCTTATTTGCATTGAAGAGAAGAAGTGAAATCTAAAACCGTTTTTATTTATTCTTTATCACATTTCTACACAAAGTTTCTATTTTTCAATTTTTCTCGTTTCCGCAAATTTTTGCTTTTATATTTAAACTCAAGGGGTCCTATAGAAGACCCGTGTAAACGAAAGTTGAGCCTTTATTTTCTTATGGTTCTCACTTCAGTTCACGACCCTTCATAACGCCTTGTATTTTTATTATTATCACTGGTTTCATATGCAAAAAATAGCAATAAAGAAAAACTCCCTAATTTTTACAACCAGAAAAAGTCATAAAACTATAACAACCCCATTTGAAAAATTAATTTTCTCACACGACTTTATGACAAATTTCGCCAACCCTTTATGCGGTTTTAGAAATTGATTTGAATAAAGAAATCTTAGTAATTTATAAAACGAGACATAAAATAATTTTCAATATTCCGCTACAGAGAAACAGAAAAATTTGAAATTTAAAAAGTGAATAAATCTATTTCACTGGTGGTAAATAATTTTTCGAAAGTTTAATACACTTTGATCCTATTATGAACTGCCCCAAGAATAATGGACTTAACTTGAAAAAAGGTCAACCTTTTGCATTTGCATCTTTACAAAAAGGCCAACCCAACCCAACCCAACCCACAAGGTCTATCTTAATCCTAAATTCTACTACACATTATTATAGCATATATATATATATATATATATAAAATGTAGTCACAAACAAATGACTTTCCGTAACTTTTTGCTTTAATCACGAAAACAACTCGTGTTGTTACTGATTTTTAGATTTTGTCTCGGACAATAATTTCATTAAAATCAGTTTGGCACCCACTTAAGTATTGACTCCACATAAATTAACTGGAGTTCTGTTTCCTGAGATATTTTTACTTTATCAAGTATATATTGTGAGTCTTCTTGTTTCAAAAGCCATTCTTTATACTTTGCACTTGCAGGGGGATAACCAAAAAACATACCCTACAGGGTAATCAAAATATACCTTCTGTTTGTATGTGTGTCTGTGCGCGTCGATGAGTCCAATGAAAAGAATTTATTAAGTGTTACTTATTTTATTATGCCTTTTTGACTTTGAAGACCTGAGAGAGTAGATATAATGCGATGTTCTTTTTACTGTCTTTTAGTCAGTGGGGTAGGCGAGTTTTAATAAATTTTAAGCAAGCTAAAAATTCGTCAATTTTAATGGTTGGTTAAAAAATTTTTAACATCTAATCAAAAAGTTTAAAAAAAGATTATTAAACAAAAACCGATAACCGATCCGAACAGCCAAAAGAATTCTCAAACCAAGGCATAGATATAACACCAGAAGAAGTACAATATGCAATATCTTCAGCTAACAACAGAAAGGCGATAGGGCAGGACGAAGTATACACTGAGGTTTTAAAGCTAATAAAAAACGAAGATTCGGTAAATACGCTGGTCAAACTTTTTAACCTGATTTATCGCAGCGGTAAAATCCCTACTGACTGGCTAAAATCAACCTTCGTTACACTGTCTAAAAAACATTCAGCAAAGAAGTGTAGTGATTACCGCCTAATCAGCCTAATGAGCCATATGACAAAAATATTTCTAAAGATTATCCATAAAAGAATTTATGGAAATTGCGAATCCTTTATGGGCGACACGCAGTTTGGATTTCGTGGTGGGTTCGAGACAAGAGAGGCCCTGTTTGGCATTTCAGTCTTAGTTTAGCGATCTAGGGATGTGTCGGTGCCAGTATATGCCTGTTTCATAGATTATGAGAAAGCGTTTGATCGAGTCAAACACGAAAAGCTCATAGAATCGCTAAAAGAAGTTGGTTTGACCAAGATCTAAAGATAATCGCTAATCTATAATGGAACCAGATTGCTCAAATAAAGGTGGATGGCCAACGGTCCGAAGAGGTCCAAATAAGAAAGAAGAGGTGTGTGCCAAGGTTGTATATTGTCTCAGCTGTTGTTTAATATCTTTAGTAACAAAATAATAGAGAATGTACTTCATAACTCGGCATAAAAATCAATAACCTACGATATGCCGACGATATCGTCATAGTAGCAGACACGTTGGAAGGCCTGCAAGAGTTGTTGAATCAAATTGCTGCCAAAAGTTCGCAATTCCGGCTTAACTTGAATGTTGGGAAAACAAACTGGATGGTCATATCTAAGAAAAAGAACATCCGAGGCATGTTAGAAGTAAATGGGCAGCAAGTCGAATGCGTGTATTCATACAAATACTTGGGTTGCCTCCTCAATGAGAGGGACAATATGCAATCATCCTTTATCAAAATGAAATCAGTATTGTGTAGTCACGATCCTAATACCACTCTCCGAATTCATGTGGTTTGGTGTTATGTTTTTAGCATCTTATATTATAGCATGGAAGCATGGACATTAACTGAGGCCATGTGCAAAAAGTTAGAGGCATTCGAGATGTGGTGTTATCGTAGAATACTAAGGATATCTTGGATGGACAGAGGAACTAATGCGGATATTTTGCTTAGAATAAATAAAGATCTTGAAGTTTTATTTACCATCAAAAAACGAAAACTTGAATATTTTGCCCATATTTCAAAAAATGACAAATATAAACTTTTAAAAGGCAAAATTGAAGACAGAAGAGGTCCGGCTCGTAAACGGATATCAAGGCTTAATATAATATATGGTGTTAGTACTACGACACTTTTCCGAAAAGCAGTGGACGGGGTACAGATCGCGCTGGTGATAGCCAACGTTCGAAGAGAGCACGCTCTAGAGGTCCCTGGTCAAGGAAAAACTTTTTTCCGGTTTATTCCCTCTTCCTTTGCCCTCTACCCCACAAATCTTTTCTGTAAATTTTCCCTTCACTCTTTATTAAGTCTATATTCTTTTCTAATGAGACACCTCTTCCCCACCCCAAGACTTTTCTCTCTCTTTTCCCCTCTATCCCACTTCGAGAGCCCCTAATCGCCAAATCTATTTTTTAGGACCCAACTAAACAGTTCATGAGAAACCCCTTCCCTACCGTTCACAGAACATTTCTGCACTCCTCTTCAATACCACAAACACCATATCTCTCTTTTGATGCATGTAAAAAATATTCTCTACGCCACTGGCTATAGGAATATGTTCACTTTTGCCACTCTAACCGTTAGATCTAGTTCTGTGGTATGCTACACTGTGAACCGTGATCACAAAATCAGTGATATATGGTCATGCGACGGCACTCTGGCATTTTGGGTTGTCCTTTTTTGCTCTCTGTCTCTCCTGTTTGTGCCAAGTGACAAAAGAGACAATGGCAAAAGATAAATGCTGATATGTAAATATATACAGGGTGAGGCGAAAAACACCTTGGAACCGAATTTGGCGTGAGAAATTGTAAAAAACAAATTAAACCAACAAACCAAAATAAAACCGGTAAATTTTGGTTGGTCCATCTACATGCTGCACAGACAGGATATTCTCTGATGTAAGCCCAGTTTTTGCCCAGTCAGCATTTCTATTAGAAGTCCAATACCTTGGCTGCATCCAAGCTATCTGCATCATATCTGTTGTGGTCGATCGATTAAGAGAAGTAAAGTGGTTCTGTTCAATAACATGCTTTGACTGAAATGTTCGACACAAAGTCAAGCACAGCCGAACATCATCCGTATGAAATTTTACCAGAGAGCTTTCCTACACGTCCCTTCTACTGGTTATGAGCATGATAACGCCTTCTCTTAAAAAGCTTTTTTACATCCTTATAAAATACTTCGTAAAGTCGATGGTTTTTGAGCTGACATCTGTTTTGAGTGTGGAATATGTGAGTGATCTGTGTGTTAATATTTTAATTTGTATTTTTGTTTAATATTATAAAGTTTCAGTTTGTGTGTTTTGTGACCCTAAGTTTATTTTGTGTAAATCAATCATTCAAAGATAAAAATATTTCTTTTTCGATTTTAGTACAAAAATGTTCCGGATCCGGGTTTGGATTAAAACTTCGGAACTGGTGACAGTCAAAATATAAATTATTATCCAAAGACGAAACCAAAACAGTTTACTTTCAGAAGACATGCGAAACAAACTCCAACTAAAAGTAAAAATATTTCTTCAAAAGACCAAAGTTTTTTCTGTCATTCTTCAGAAGCTTTTTGAACCTTTCTGTACAAAATTTATATCTTTTCCGAACCTCCCGAAATAGTCGAAATACCCCGCAAAATTTATAGACTGCTAATTCTAAGGAAAACCCATTGTGTTTATATTGGTTTAGCGACAACATTAAAAATATTAACTCTTAACGGCCGAGAAGATTTATAGATTTTGATATGGTATTTCAACAGAAAAAAACCAGTGAATCGGAAACTTTTGAATAAAAACAAACCCTGTTGATGAATGGGGTGTTGAGCAGATTTTTGTGCTATCAATAGGCTATAGTGCAAACACATCTGTTTATGAGTTGCTTGGGTTTGTAAATTCAATAATTTTAGCAGCAGAAAGAAAGTCAACATTTTCAACATTATTAAGGAAAGAAGAGGGCAAAAGCTTTTCATAGCAATCCTTATTCAAATTCTTGATATAGATTAATTATGTTGTACAGGATATCTTGATATACATTGTCAAAATTCTTGCGAACTATTTCTATTACAAGCGGTAGTAGACTAAACAATGTGCATGCGTAGACAGCTACTTACAATAAATATTTAACAAACTAATAGCGTATTTTATTGAGAAGTTTTTAGTTTTTTAGCTTGGTGCAATGAATGGTAAAATGTTAAATAGATATTTATTTACATTATTGCAAAATTGTATTCCATTGAAACTGTACTAGCTAAAACTTCTTGACAGCTCTAAACAGGTGTCAATGCACAACGAGTAGCTAAAGTTTTTAAGGCTATGCACGTGCTCAAATAAAATAGGATCGTCCTTTTTGAGTTAAGTTATACCCTATTTATCTCTCCTAAATATGTTCTGAAACCACTTTCAGATGTTCAGTGAGTATTGTTGGGAATTCGGTCTGGTTTATCAGAAGCTATTCAGTTTTTTGAGCGAAAATAAGTAGAGTATTTATCAATGTTGTGACTCTTTTTGTTAAAATACCATTGAGCGGTGCTTTCTTGCTCCCTATCTAATTTGTCATGGCCAAAGTTTCTATAGCTACCAAGACTGCGGGGTCAAATCCAAAGAGATTTTAATGATTTTTGGAGCATCTGCATATTCTGCTTTATAAAATATTAGGAACTCTTTGTTTACTTGATACGTCTTGTGGTTGTATGTTATTACTGCGTTTGTGCAGTAGCCTATGTTTTTATGATAATTAACCACAATCACTGGTATGGATCCCTGTCGTTGTTGGTAGTGGTTATTTTTTATTGTTCTATTTTAACTGGAATCGGGCGATTTTTTTAAACTAAAATATTAAAGGAGTTTTTAGAAAAATACGATTTATTTCCAAACTTTCGATTTCTAGAATAAAACACATTTTTTAAGTTTTCACTGTTTTTTAAGCTTTTAAAAAAAGTACTGCCAAAAAACAGTTTTTCTTTGTTAAAATGGAAAATATTTAGAGAGAGAGGCCAGAATTTTAAAGGCAGATGGAGAGAGATAATTTAGTGAAGTGCAAAAATATTTAAGGTTGTTGAAGAGAGACAGCAAGCTATAAAAAAATTATTTTGGAGAAAGATGAAAATAATTTAAGGCGATTGTTTAATAAACATTTCTGTTATGTCATCTGTCTCTCATCTTGGGTGGTGTTGTGCATATGATTTTTATTTTGCCATTTTTATACAAAAAAATATTGTAATTTTTCAAAGCGTAAAGTGTGTGAGGTGGTATTGATTTCTGTCAATTAAAGTTCTTTACAGTCTTTAAATTTACCAAAAAACGTGTCGTACTATAGGTATATTTAAGCACATTTATAAATAATTAAACAGGTATTTAACTAAATTATTTTAAGTGTCATCATGGTTTACCATAAGGATCTAAATCGATTGCGTCTACCCACTCGATGTAAATTCGAAAATAAAATGTTCTATTTTTCCCTGCAACACTGGCGCACCCAGGAATTGACTTCGTGGAGGAGGTTAAGGATAAATAATAAAAAAACTTAATTTGAAGTAAAAATTTGAGCATAATTGATGCAAGGACACAGGTGCTTACAAGCGCGGATCTGAGCTAAAATGTAGAGGGGGAGAGGGATTTAGCCAAATATAAAATTGTTTATTTACCCAAAATTTGATGTCAAAATTATTTTTTAATGCCGGCAAGCAACATTTTTTGCAATTTATGATTTGTTTATAAAGATTTTTGGTCAAAATTAAAGTCCAGGCTCTTGCATTTTATTCCCTATATATTTTGTTTCTGCTGTTATTTGATTGTGCCAATTGTAACCAGGCTTCTCGAGGGAAGGAGGTTAACCCCAAACCCTCCCCCCTCGGTGTGCCACTGCCTTCAAAAATTCCAAATTATTTGTGTTTCATGTGAATCAGAAATGGCGCTCATTGGGCGCCAAACTCACTAAAAACGACCCAATTAGAGACGGCAAAATTGGTTTTGTAGGCAATTACTTCCATTATTTCCAAATCGCTATATGGAAAGCGTAGGTAGGTAAGGGAAGGAGAGTCTCTGATGTCTGAACTAAGCAATGCTTTTAAAGAAATTAAATTTCAACGGATCGACAAGTACATATATTTGTTTTTTTTTCAAAGTAAGTTAGTTGAATTGAACATGCCCTTTGTGACCCATATTTTCAGAACTTAAGAAGTAAGTATTCAGTTCAGTTCACTTCACTTCACATCAAATTTTTTATTTTTAGGCAAAGTAGGAACTTTTGGGGTTTTGCAATTTTCCTATGTTTATATTTATATTAACTTTAATTTTTTATTTTATTTTTAGTGTTTTGTTGTAACATTTAGAATAATTGTAATGTTTTTACCTATACATATAATAAACAACTAAAACATCATCAAAAACATGATTTTAGTAACTGTCTGTAGATAACGAAAGCATGGTGTTTTTGGTTACCGATGCAAAAAAACTTTTTTTTTTGTCACGGGTGCAAAAAAAGATTTCTGTCCATTTTTTACCCAAATTTAAAGAATAAAAACGGAAAATAGTAATATTGAAAAAATTTAATTATTCTTGCCTAAGAATTAAGCCATTTCCACCAGTTTTCACCAAGTATTTACGAAAAAATCATTTAAAAATATCGCCAAAATATCAAATTGTCAAAGATTAAAATGGCGCAACAATGAACGTTACCGAGTAAAAAGACACATCGCTATAGAAACGATTGTTATTGCATTTAACAGCCGCCTTGATTTATAGTGTAAAGATGGTGTGTTGCGAGAAGTTGTCTTCGTTCGAGATTTTTAAAAGTATTTTCCTGTTTTTCTTGGATTTTATGATAAAGGTATTAAAAAAAATAGTGTTAACAACTCGCGGCTAAACTGTGCTTTTTTTAACTCGCTTTTTTAAATACCTCGCTGCGCTTGTTATTTAAACTAACGCTTGTAAAAAAAGCACTATTTTAGCCACTAGTTGCCAAAACTACTATTTAGGCTCAAGTGTAAGCACAAAATTTACAAATAAAAGAAAAAAATAAAATTGCACAGATTGTAGTTTAATTTTAAACAATTTTTATCCGTGGCATTTAAACATTCTGAAAAATGGCATTTTTAGAATAATTTTCCCAAAATTTTGGCCTGCCGCGCACCTAAAGTTTTCAAAAATTCCAAAAAACTACTTGCTTAAATTGCAGAAATTTTCGCCTAACACCGTTGATATTTACGACTGATTTATATTTACAATTGATTATAATTTTGCGGACTTTTCCCTTGGAACAATTGCGTCCTTCCCTTAGAAAAATCATGGCTATGCCCATATTTCTTATCACTAATTATTGCTGCATTGGACATATTTCTTTAAACGCTGCTATACAAGAATCACAAGTTCCGAACCACTCGAAACAGGATCCAAAAATAAAATCTTTATTTTTAATTTTATTATGATTCTGTTATAAGAACATAAGACGCTCATAATTTTTTTTTGGGTGTTGGGCGTCAAATTTATGTTTTACCCAAAAGTTCTAGTGCCGGTCCTGAATACTTATTAACACAACAATATTCAAACCATTGAAAATGACTAATCAGATGACCAGATATTCTAAATACGTCAATTAAATGAAGAGGAGTAACAACATCACGATTATTGTTCTGAAAAAATCATCAAATAATTGTTTATAATATACCGTTTACTATTATAGTTAACATCCGTTGAAAATTGGTAATAATTGCATCAAATTGTACTTGTGATGATCAAGGTTTTCATATTAGTTCCTAGGTATTGCTCAAAAATTTAAAATAATTTAATAAATAAATTTGATTTTTAAACTTTGGCGAAAGTAAAACATATTTTTTGCTTTCAGTTAATTTGCCCACCGAAATCGCTGCCAAATATCCACAATTTTGTTCGTAACTAAAAAAGTCTCTATAATTGAAATAATTGAAAAGATACCAATCTATTTTGTTCACAGAAAACGTTAACAATAAACAATTTATTTCTCGTATACTTACAAAAACAAACAAGGGCTATAAATTTATAATAATAATAATAAGCTTGACCTTGTCTTGTTTGTGGTGCATCAGAAAATCACTGTTATAACAATTACCCTAACTAAGGTATCATCCTGTGTCTTGCTATGAACTCTTAGAACAATAATACCTGGTATAGAAAGTTCCGCAAAGTTGCTTTAATTTTCTTAAACTTTTAAGTAATCCTCGACCATAACGTTGGGAGCATTTGTTTTTCCATTTTGGTTTAAAAATATACTTGCACTTTTTTGCATATTTAACAAGGATTGATAGGCAAATCACTTCACATTACAATCGAACCTCTACAACTCGAACCCACTTTAACTTTTTTAGTGTTTCCTGTCAATAGTTTAGTTTGTTTTGACATTCTTACTCGAAATCTCTATAATTCAAACTGTTTTGGTTGTCCCGTCAGGTTTGAGTCAGCGCGGGTTCCAGGGTCTACCGAGCCCTTAGCACCATTGGAAAAGCGGGCCCCTCCCCTACTTCCGAATGTAGATAAAAATACTTTCAGGAATCAAAAATCATACTAACATTTATTAAAAGAAAAATAAACAGTATAACTTTGCACGTTAACAAACTTTATATTTCCCATTTATATTTATATATCTAGTTTTACGTAATAAAACATATTCTTACACTTTTATATTCACCCCTATATATATCTAGGTCTACTTATAAAAATGGTTTTCGAGCTTTCTCGTTGGTAAGTTTATCAATTATTTGTTAATAATTGATATAATTCAAGGATTCACTTTCAATATAGACGGCAGAAAGTGCATCCAACTTTTCTTATTAAAGGTTCTGGCGCTAATTAGCGCCGAATAGCGACTACGTTTACCGTTAAAAAGCCAAGCAACCAACTTGGTGTGATTCTGTGGTGGAAGATTTTTAGATTTGAAACTTTGTTTTGTTTGACTAAAATTTGTTTATTTTTGATTTGTATTTTATTTTTATGTAATTAGTAGTGGTGCGGAGTTTATAAGTTTACACACAAATGCGAATCTTTTCTAATAAAGAAAGAAAAAAACAACGAAAAAGTAAAGCTATATTTACAGCCAAACCTAACTTTTGGGTTCTTTCAAAAGCACTATTTTTAACTTAAAGTAACACTCGTGGCATATCGGACAAAGCGTTTTTGTTTCTCACTTCATTACGACCAGGCCTCCAATGTCTAATGGAGAATCCAGACACCTACAGACCTGTTTCATCCTTATTAGGAATCATCATGGAGTCATAGGATTGTATCTGGCAGTTGAAGCTACACAGGCACCATGCACACCTGTTGAATTTAAAACAAAAAGTTGGCAATCCGCGGAGACGTAGTACCTGTGTGCGCCACCTGTCAAATAAACTGAGAAACAAAAACATCAAAATTGAAAAGTGCAGAAGATCGTAAATACAGAATCCTGTACCTTTCAGCAGGTTATAAGAAAGAAACCTGTAAAAGTATAAGTTTACTGTAACATGGCTCTTAAAAAGAAGTAACGTTCGCAGCAGTACTGCCCCCAATTGGAGCTTCATACTACGTAGTTCTAATTTTTAAGGCATCAGCAAGCAATCGTTCCGGAGGAGGCTTGTTGCGCAGAACTAAAAAGCCAAAATATATAAAAAACAATAAAGTAAATATTAAGTAAGTAATATCCAGAGCGATTGCTTGCTGATGCCTTAAAAATTAGGGCCACGTAGTATGAAACTCCAATTGTGGAGGTGCTGCTGCGAACGTTACTTCTTTTTTAAAGTAATTTTACAGTGACCTTATACAGGTGTCTTTCTTGTAACCTGCTGAAAGGTACAGAATCCTGTATTTACGGTCTTTTGCACTTTTTTTGTTTTAAATTCGAGAGGTGTGCATGGTGCCTGTGTAGCTTCAACTGCCAGATACAATCCTTTGAATCCCTGGTGATTCCTAATAAGGATGAAACAGGTACGTAGGTGTCTGGATTCTCCATTAGACATTGGAGGCCTGGTCGTAATGAAGTGAGAAACAAAAACGCTTTGTCCGGTATGCCACGTGTGTTACTTTAATTTTTATTTGCGGACACGAAATTCACTTTGTTGTTTTTTAACTATCTTTAACCTCTTGAAGTTACCTTTATTTACGGTAAAAGTAACCATAAGAGTAACGAAATTTGCCGTTAAACTGTCTGACCAAAATCTCTCTATTGTTGTGCTTATTTTCACTACTACTTTTTTACCGATTTTCTTCGAATTGAAGAAGGTGAAGGCGATGATAAGCACCTTTTAAGTAAATTTATCAATTTTATAAATTGGTTTTGCAAAATATCGCGAAAAAAACTAAATGAAAATAACAATAACTATAAATTATTATTTCTTAAATACCGGGCTCCGTTATGGTCAATAACCACTACGGAATGATATTTAGCAACTGCGCAGTCACATAAATAACGATAACTACAAGGAAGAATCAAAAACACTGACCAAAAATACCCTATTGTCTATTTTTATAAGAAGAGCTTGACTGGTAATAGTACTCCTTTTTAGGATTTTTGCAGTCAATTCACTTTTCGAAACAGGTCCTTCGGGCCTCTTGAGGGCCCGGGCACTGAACCTGCGCTGGTTTGAGTTATAAAGGCTCAATTGTATTTAATATCTTGAACATAAAATGAAAAGGAGGGAAAAATCCTTCGAAAAGGTTTGTAGATTTAAAAAAATTCTATTTTATAGAAAATAAAAAAGACATAGGTACTGAATAAGAAAACATACTATAAACATTATTTGTTTTTGATAAGATATTCCGGGCCTTTTCACACCTTGATTTTTAAAAAGTTAAAAACTGCATCCTGTCAAAAGTACTATAGAAATTAAAAACCTAGTGCGTGAGTGCAGTTTTTGATAGGCACCTACCCCTTTATCATACCCTTGGTTTATAGACTGATAATTTAAAGAAACATTTAAAATCAACATGCGAATTCTGTTTGATTATTTATTCTTAGTTCTTTTCCATCCGAGTAATCAGATCTTCCAAGTTCTTCTATCTCTAAATCTAACCTTGTTCTATTTAGTAACAAATGTGTTTCACCTAGACAGGTTATCTATTAACTTAAACCTGAACCATTTCCACGTTTTGCAAGCTAACAATAACGCCTAGAGTAACTAAGCTGACGTCATAGATCCTAATTTTAAAACTACGTTAAACCAACCTAAACCTATGTTTCTTTATAACGAAAAATTCGTGACGGTCGCAGCTTTTTTGAAAGAAAAGAAAGGCGGTATAATAAGTGTTGGGTTGGGTTAGTGTATACGGATTTTCTTTTGCAATTTAAACTGTACTAAGTGTAAGTATTGGGTCGTTCCTAAAATCATATATATGCCATGATGTGCCGCAGCAAGATTTTAACATTTTTTTTTTTAAATACTTATTTCAAAAATAAATGGATTGGTTGGGATTGGATCTCGTCTAAATTATAGGTTTTTTCGCAAAATCATGTCAAATTTTAGAAAAACTGTATCAAAAATTCAATTCGTTTTTGGAATTTAGTGCAAAAATTTTAAAAAACTTCGATCTCTGTGAAATATTTAAAAAATAGTGGGTTGGGTTAGGAACAAAGATGGGGGCGAGCGCCTAATATCCAAATACTTAGTAATTGTTCTAAAAAGAATAGTGACGACGGAGTGCCGTTTATAGTAAAACACTTGACAAAATTCATAACCATAAAGTATCTACGTTTTGGGACTAGTTAATCTAAACAATAACACCTACCATCCTGATTATATCTTTTCTATTCTGATTTAATTTTCAACTGCAAGGATGGGTTCTTGAAGACTTCGATAATAGTAGGAAGTTTAAAAGAATGAGTCATACTTTGTGGGGTATAAAATAAATAAATTAATTTACCTACTCGTGTGCTGTAAAGTGCACTTTACAACACTCTTTTAGATGTGGCAGATTGTACTTTACTGCATACTGTGCGGTAAAGTTAACGTTATGGCACTTTACAGCACACTGTGCGGTAAAGTGATTACGTTTATTTAAAAAAATTAAAATACAGATATTTATATTTCTTTTCCTTGGAATTTTTAAGGCTTATAGGTAAGATCTCGTACCTAACACATACGTAAAGTGTCTTTACCGCCCTTGCCGGCTTCACAGAACTCACTTCGCTTCGTTCGGTCAACTTCCGTCGCGTGCGGTAATGTATCACTTTCCGCACGCACCGGCAAATACTTTCCGCACGCGTTAGATACAACATTTTTTCTACGAGCGTGCGGAATATCAAAATATTTTGTCATTATTTTAGTTAAACCTAGCAGATAAAAAATAGTCAAAACTACGAACTTTATGTAACTAAACTTTAACAAGCTTACAAAATTAATTTTTATGAAAGTTGTTAGACGAATAAAGCAATGCGAATTTAAAACAAGCTATGAGGATCAAAAAAATTTATAAAAAATCAGAAAACTTGAGCCCTCCAATCTCCAAGCATCTGCTTGATGCAATGACCTGGACTTTTAAAAAATAAATATTTTAACAAAAAAAAGTAGCTATTTTCCATGTGTGGAAAAATCATTTTATCAGTCAAGCGTTAATTTCAAGAAAAAACATAGTTTTTCAGAGGATCATATTCCGGGATTGGAATCTTGTCTTGATGGACCGTTCTTTCTCTTTCGATTCAAGAATAAGACCCCCTTCTATTTTCCGATACCATTGATTTTAAACTCAGAGCTAAGAGGTAAGAAAAAATTAAAAAGCACAGAATAAAAACTTTACAAACTATTAAAGGGATCGGAATAAAAGTACCTACAGGATTTCTAAGCTTAAATTCCAACTTTTTTTTCCGCAGTCTAGGGTTTTTCTAAAACCACTCACACTGCGCTCAGTTTTGTCACATATAAATAAAAAAAAGATCCAGGGATCCAAGAAAAAAGTAAATTGAAGTTTTTTTGTAGAACTAGCTGAAGATCCTGTAGCTTCGCCTGCGGTTTTACCCATTTTTTACAAGCTTTTATTTAACTTATAATCTATGTAAATATGTATGTTTGTTCGGGTGGAATCTTGCAACTTAATTTTGACCAACAAATATAGTTGGGGTGAAGGAAGTTACAGTTGAAGTACGCCCGATTTCGTTGAAATTTGGCGTGTTGGGGCACTTGGGGATGAAGACAACAAATTTCTAATCAGATTTTGAAAATTTAATATGGCGGATTCAAGATGGACGATTTTTGGTCATCTTTTGCTAACGAATTTTAACTAACTTATACACATCCGATTGCCTTCAAATTTGGCATGCATTTATAGTTACGGTGACAATACAATAACATGTCATTATTAGGTACCCCTCCCCCCTACGAGGGGAGTGGAGGGCGGAAAACACCTAAGTTTGTCCGATTTCAACCAAAATTGGTATACGGGGGTTTTTGGGGATAAGGAATACGAATTTTTGATCAGATTTTGAAATTCAATATTAGCGGATTTTCGGTCACGTTTTGCTAACCAATTTTAACTGACTTATCCACATCCGATTGTGTTCAAATTTGGTATGCGTTTATAGTTATCTGTGAAAATACAATAATATGGTATTCTATTCTCAGGTACCCACCTCCCTCTAACGAGGGAAGTGGAGGGGGAAAATATTTACATTGTTCGATTTCAATCAAAATTCTCAAACAGGGGTTTTTAAGGAGGGGGATTCTGAATTTTTTATCAGATTTTGTTCGAAGTTCGAATTTGGTATGCATTTATAGTTCCGGCAACAATACAATAATATGATATTATTAGGTATACACTTCCCTCTAACGAGGGAAGCTGAGGGGGGAAAAGATTTAGTTTGTTCGATCGAAATTGGTATACAGGGAGTTTTTCGGAAGGGGATATGATTTTTTTTTATCAAATTTGAAAATTTCAATATGGCAGATTCAAAATGGACGATTTAGGGTACAAATCTAAAAATAAAAAAATAAATTTTTATTAAATAAAACTTTTAAAGAACAAGCTTTTATTAAATGCACTCAAAAGTAGAAAATAATGTTTGACTTTCTTAAACTATAATAAAAGCGATGGGCGCAAATTAAAAATTTTAACTTTACGGTGACAAAGAGAGAACTACAAAAGAAGAACTAAATTTTTCTTCTATTCAAATGATAAATGACAAAAGGAGCCTTTGGAAATATCCTTAGTTTATAGAGTATTACAACTGTTTCTTGGTGAATCTTCGATGTGACCGATATACGATACCTGAAGTTAAAATTTTTAATATGAGCCCATCGCTTTTATTATGGTTTAAGAAAGATAAAAAAAATATTTTCTACTTTTGAGTACATTTAATAAAAGCTTTTTCTTTAAAAGTTTCTTTTTAATAAAAATTTAATCCGGTTTTTCTTGCTTTATATGATCATAAAGCCTACATCCTGCCCAGGAGTCAAAGTAATCCAGTCATGAAACTCATCAAAATCGTTTTCGCGTGATTCTGGAACAAACAGACAGACAAATAAACAGAAAAATATTCTGAAAATTGGATTTTTGGTATCTATATGGTTTCTTTAAAAGCGCACCCCAAAAATTACAAAAATTTTATTCAAAGTATACAATGAGATTTATTACATGTATAGATTATATGCACTCCTGGGAATTTAATCTCCTAGATTCAGTCTTCCGAAATTACAAATCCCATATGACTTATTACCAAACACTGTGTTAAAGGAAATAAAGACGTCATGCACGTTCTTCGCGTTTATTTAAACCAGTTTTATTAAACCTGACAACTGGCACAATAATTTGTCCCAAGTGCGAATAATGCTCAAGATATTTATGATCTGAGATTAGCGCATATGACCACCATTTATCAATGAAAAGATGCATGCTTGTACTGTACAGGGTGACCACTGGTCAAATGTTCATTACGTCTTCCCCTGTCATAATTTTCAATTTATTTTGAGAGCTTGAAGTAGTTGTGAATGTTAGAAACTCAGATGTATATTTACGTACATTAGATAATGGTCAAATAATTGATAATATATAATTATTGAAATCAAATAGTTTGTAAATTTTTAGCGGAACCCTCGGAGAGCAAATCAAATATTTGAATTTTAAATTTTTGTTTTAGGTTCTTGAATTAAAACAGTTTGATCCAGAAAACGAAATGGTTTTCAAAAGAAGCGCTTTTATCTTGTTTCAAAGAAATCCGGACGTTAAACGAAGGAATCCAAGTGTGTTGACCCATTTTGTCTTTAGGCAAGAGATTCAGTGATGAGTACTGATCACGCAGTTTAAAAAAATAAAACAAAGATGTTATTTACTCTAATTTTTTATTAATTAAAAGTTTCTTTCAATTAAATGTATTACAAAATCTACTTTTTAAATTTTTATCCTTTAAAATTTGTAGTGACCAATACGAAAAAGGGTGAATATATCAAAAAATAATAATTACGGTGTAATAAATTTGGACACTCAAATTTTTTCTTTGCCTCGTATAGAATAAGAAGAAACCTAAGTAGTTTTACATTTAAAAAAAAAACATACGTGCATTAATAGAAAATTAACAACATGCACAGTTTATTGGTTATTTATAAATTTTTGTATATAGAACACTGAACCAATGAATTTGCATCAAAAATGTATAGATTTTTTTCTTTTATTGCATTTTTACCCCTGATTTATCACTTTTCTAAACATTGTAATTTTCTTGTTCCTTTTTTTTAAATGACAATTTTGACGACAGCGATCTTTTTGGATATGAGGGTGGTCCTTTTTAAAAAAGGTTCAACTTTAAACCTAATTTTCTCGACCAATTGCTAATTTTTTTCCAAAAAGAGAAAAAGATTTGATTATTATTTTTACGTATAGTTGACAGATATTCTAATGGAACATGTAATTGAAGTTTATTTGAACTTCAGACTTAAAATATACAAATTAACGTGCACTAAAAGTCTGATCATCTTGTATATCTCATAAATTACGGATATTATGGCAAATATATATACCTTAAATCTTTTCTTCAATTACAGAAAAGTTTGGAATCGTTTGAGCATGCTTGGAATCGTGTGCGATCGCAACATTATTAATTTCATATAAACGTGTTGCGTTTACGGGCATTTTCCACATATCTTAATCATTTTCTGTTAAAGTATCGTATATACAGTGTGTTACAACGAAAACGAAACTGATGCGTTTTTACGTATTTATGCTGGTATCCACCAACGCAAAAATTCCCCGATTAGGCTTTAATCGTGATTAGTTACTAATGAGAGTTTAGAATGTGGTATTTTACATTGCTAATTTGTTAACCAAGACTCAGTCCAAACTCCGATTAGTGTTGATCATGATTAAAGCTTAATCAGAGGATTTTTATGTTGGTAGATATGGACATTACAGACTATTTTTGACGAAAAAAACTTGGGAGAATTTAAGGGGTAACGTTTCTGTTTAACCAATTTTTTCTGTGTTTTTCACATTTTTATGCCATGATGTTGCTCGCAATTTATAGCTCTCTTTCCAAACTTTCAATTTCTAGAATAAAACACTCTCTTTTTTCAAGTCTTTAAAATAAAAAATATTTAAAGCTGTTGAGGAGAGACATCAGGCTACGAAAAAGTATTTTAGAGAAAGATGGAAATAATTTAAGAGAATTGTTTAATAAAAATTTCTATTTTATCATCTGTCTGTCATCTTGAGTGGTTTCGCGCATATTATTTTTATTTTGCCATTTTCGTACAAAAAAAAAACGGCAAAAATTTAAATTTTTTAAAGCGTAAAGTGTGTAGGACATAATGTGGTATTAATTTCTTTCAATGAAAGTTCTTTACAGTTTTTAAAATTACCAAAAAATCGTGTCCTACTATAAGTATTTTAAGGTTCATCATGGCGGTACCATTAAAAGTGACAAAAAGTGTGTGAGTTCATTAAAATCCCTGCTACACTTATCAACTCCAAAAATAAATGTCTACAACATATTATAATACCTTCAGATAATGTGCTATTTTCTATAGGTTGTTAAATGCCTTTCAGATTACCGCAAAGTTATTTGGGCTGTGTTCTGGGAATTAAATTAATGTAATTTTGTTTTGACCAAATTTTATAATAACGACGAAAAAGTACCTGCTTGTCCATATTTTATTTAAAAACAAACATTATTGCTTTTTAAGTCATTTAATATTTCCTTTATATTAGATTTAATTTTAACCTGGTAAATTTATAAGAATCTTTTTTTCCAAATGTTATATTATAGGTAAAACATTTTTTCTATTTGCGCAACATACAATATCTAATTCAAAATTAGTGTCGTGCGGAATAAAAGTTTACTTCCGCACTGTAACCTGCAGAAAAAATCTTTGCAGCGTGCGGGAAAATATGTTCTACCAGAATAATATACTTTAAAAAACAAAAGTAAATATTCTTAACATAACTAATAAATTTGTTTTTATTTTCGCCTACATAAATGTTAAAAAAAGTACCTAATTTGGTACTCCGGACCCACGGCCCCTAGAATAGATAAGATCTAGTAATTTTGCCCCACTCTTCGACCCGATGACGACACAAAGATAGCAGCTGATAATTGTCCACCATTTAAATATTGTATGAAGGCGTGACAAATTAAATTAACTTTTCGGATTTTTCTTTTTTTTTTTGTTTAAATGATTGATGCAAGACCTATTTTATGCTTGTATCTTTTATTATAACTTTTTCTGTATAAGTAAATATAATTTTTTTTTGTCCCGCATGCGTGTATTTTTCACCAAAAAGAAATTAAGATCATTAGTTGGTAATCGATTCCGTCAAGAAACTCATCGGATGAGTTGGAGTTAGTTCGTGTTCGTAGTTCAGAAGTTAGGTTATGTAGTTGTTATTTTTCCTGTTTTGGAAGCTATTTTATTTTGTACTTGATTTTTGCCAGGCATTTTTGGGAAAGTGATGATTTTGTTATTTAGAAGGAAAGACTTGTTGTGCATACTATATGCAATTAATCTGATGTCAAATTTAAAACTATAAAAGGTGCCTTGTTTTTTATTTTTTTCATTATTTCCCTCCCTTTTTCCCTTTCACTAAAAAAAATTGCATAAATACAGCTACCTATGACGAAAATAATGTAAGTAATATCACAGGGTATCTAGTTAGGGCCAGAAGAAAAGAAATGATAAACAAATACAATTTTTATTACAAAAATATATGCAAAAATAATATAACCCCAAATGTAAGTCATCAAAAAAATCAATAAAGAAAGCCGGCGAGGTTGATATCTTTGTGTCGTCATCAGGCGAGCGGCGGAAAAAAATTACTACAACGTGTTTATTCTAGAGACCGTGCTCCGCACCCTGGTTTTATCCCAACAAGTAAATTCAAGGTCCATGGAACGCTAGTTGCGCAGAACTTTTTTTTTTCGTTTCTGTATATGGTGCGTCTGCACGGTGCATTTGTACGATGCGTTATTCAGTGCAGATGTATTAAACTGCAAGCCCCAGATGTTCTGGGGATATCCTGCTAAACCAACCTTGGAATGTGTCTTAAACCCTAACAAAATTAAACAAAATTTAACTACCCTGTCTTTCAGTAACCACCCCAACATCTACTAGAGATGGGAGGAAAAACTGCTAAACAACCGTTTTTTGTACAGACTGTGAATAAAGCTGTAAAAGAAATACAAAGTTTTCATTTATTCTGAGTGAGGTATTTTTGTAATGGCCTATCTGTAATAAAATTAATATTCCTATGCGTTATTATTTTCATAATATAGCACGTTGCTTGTTTGTCTCAAAAGTGCTATTAAGTTACCTGAGCAAAAGCAAACACACATTTTTCTTAACCATTGGAAGACATTGACATATGGTGTACCACTTAACTCTTTAGGAAATATGAACTTGAGGTGTATCAAATTCTCACATTTCATTCCTGGTGGGGTGTCAAATATATGCGCAAAAAGGGTTGGACACATAATTAATATTGTCATTGTTAGTTTAAAGAGTCAAGAGACATACTTAGATACTTTAAAGATGTTAGGCAAAACTGGAACGGTTAATATTGTAATAATAGATATTTGGAGTTGACGTTTTGTTATGCAAACAATAAGATCGTTCATACCTAAATAGGTGAGTCTCTTTAAAAGTGTGACTGATATTAATGATTTTTAGAAAAACTTTGCATCTGCTCCATTTTTAACTGAATTCTATGAAATCTATACGTTAAGTGGCAAAAAATGTAAAAAAATTGTAACTAAAAAATTTTTCACCTTTTTTTGGAAGCGGCTGTAGGCCGACCAAATGATGTCAAAATATTATAACTAAAAAGTTTTTCATTTTTGTTCATGGACTTTAGAAATTAGGTCTTGTAGTCGATACTACAGACCAAAATGTAACAGAGGCAATTTTGGCCAAACTTAATGATTTAACTTTTAATATTGGAACCTCAGAGGCCAAAGCTACGATAGTGGTGCAAACATGCGCAGAAAAAATGTAGGTAGCGCGGCTATGTTTGTGCCATGTGCTGCACATTATCTCATTTTGGGGATCAATGATTCCGTTAAAGCAACCTTCGATGCTGTTGATTTCTTTTCAACAGTTCATTCGTTGTACCTCTTTTTTGTCGCGTCTACCCCACGGGGGGCAATTCTAACTCAAAAAATAAATTTTTTAACATTGAAACCGTTATGCGAAACCCGCTGGGAGAGCCTAATCGACTCAATGAGAGCGTTAAAATTTCAAATTGGCGATGTTTATGATGCGCTTAATAAGATTATTAATTCGTGATTTGATGCCACAGCGCGAAATGAAGCTGTCGGATTAACTAAAAAAATAAAAAGTTTTAATTTTGTAGTTGTATTGTGCTATGGTATAAAATTGTAAACAAAATAAATTCCGTAAGTAAGCTTCTCCAAAGTACAAATTTAGACATTCTTTAAGCTCCCAGAATGTAGGCAACTTGTCTGAACAGTTTAAATTACTTAACACTGATAGGTACTTTGAAGAAATTTCGGTTGATGCTAGAAAACTAGCAAATGGTCTAGGCGTCGTAAAAAAACCAAGACAATTTTATTATGAAGTCCAAGATGAGCTTATCTTGCATCCTAAATTAAAATTTAATGTGGAAGTATTCTTCCGGGTCCTGGAGACAATTACCGAACTGTTAGAATATTCTTTTAATCTTTTAAAACAACATTCAGAATATTTACAATTTCTGTATGATATATCACTGCTTTTTTCAGTTACTAAAGAATATTTAACCAAACAGTGTGGGGACCTTCATTTACATTTAACTGAGAGAGATAAAGAGATGAAATATTGTCACCTACCTCTATATCTGGAAATATCTTAAAGTTTATAAACATTGTGAGCTGTATCAGCTGCTCTTGGAGAAAGTTCCTTCTCTAAATTAAAAATTATTGAGAACTATAAAAGGAGCTGCATGGAGCAAGGAAGGCTTATTGCTCAAAATCTTAGTTATGATGAAATTATTAATGGATTGGCGGAAAAAAAGTGCATAAGAAAATGCTACTGGTTCGAACTTTTCACTATGTAACCCATATTTTGACTTATATTCCCCCTTAAATTTTAATTTTTTTGGGGTAATAATATGTTAACTAATATAGCTTTATAAAGATGCCTTTTTATGCTTTGTTGTTCCTTACACGTAGGTGCGCACTACCGTACATGAATTGATTAATAAGAATAAGTTATAAGTTGTTGTTTTTTAAAGTAGTTATTTAGTGTTGCTTATGTATAAGTAGTAGCGTTTTTACAACAATGTTAAACTTTAAATATTTTGAATTTCTGTTAAATTTTAATGTTTCGTTTCAAAGTAAAACAAATAAAAAACTTACTAAAAATACTTTGAATTAAAATTTATTGTAAAAGTAAAAAAAACTGTATTGGTGGTAGGGGGTCGGCATTTTACGAAATTGCCTCAGGCACGGCCAACACCCTAGCGCCGGGCCTGGTACCAGCTAGAGACCCTCTATATATTTGACAGTTGTTGGTTTACCAGAGGTGGGCAACTCATATTGCCCTCTCTTTTTAGTTTTTTTCATATTTGCATGTAAAATCGATTTTATGAAATGGACTGATGTTTTGTTGTCTCTTTTTATAATGAGATGACTTTTTTGGTTAGTAAAATATGTCAAATTTTGACAAAAAAACATGAGGTAGATACACAGATATTAAAAATGTTAATAGTATGTAATAGGTATTTACGTAACTAGACCGAAAAATTGGTCTTTACAGGTCGACGCAGGAAATTTACAGGGCGAGCCGCAGGCGAGTCCTGTAAACCAGCGGAGACCTGTAAAGACACTTTCCGGTCGTGTATCGTGCGTACTTTTTTTTTCAAACGATCAGAAAAAAACATTTTAGTATCTATCACTTTCGTCGACGCCTAGCCCTGTTGCGTAATTTATGAACAGTCCCCTGATATTTTCTGCTTCTTGTTGGCTAGATAGCCATTGCCGCTAATGCCGGTAGTTTTTAAGATGAAAACTAAGAAAAACAAGTAAAGTTTGGTAGTTAGAAATGATTTTTGTATTTTTAAGTTGTGCAAAATTGTATAAAACATTAGAAAAATTATAGTGTAGTGCCTATTAGCTTCACTCAGCTAAATCAGTGATGACTGACGACCAGTTATGGCCAACCATGGCCAACTTATCAAGCAAAATAATGATAAAAGAGCTCATAAAAGGCAGATTTCTAGGTTTGTTCTTTATTTGCATATATTTATAGTATATTCTTAATTTGAGAATTAAAAATGTGTGGTCGATTTTTCGGTGTATGTGACTCTTGAAGCAGCTTTTATTATTTCCTCCGGATTCAACTCATTTTCTAGATCTGAGTCCATTTTTGTAAACAAAACTTTTGAAACAAATTTAAAAAGTGTCAAAACTGCCCAAAAAAACAAGCTAAAAGCTGTCAACAACAAGTCATAGCCAACTTGGCCAAAAATTGGACCGGAAAAGGATCAAGGGACCGGAAAATTGAAGGAAAAGGTCCTTTCTGGAGAGTGGAAATATTTCGAAAGAACATGCCTTGTAATGTAGAACTTTCCGTATGAAAAATCGTACGGAAAGTGTCGTTCGAAAAAAAAATATATAAATTTTATTGATCTATCTTTTCTCATTTTCTTAAAATAATAATAATATATAATATTATTTAAATATAACTAGTCTCACTTACCTTGCAAATTCGACTATTTTTATTAATGTTCCAGTTTGGTAAATAAATGATCTCTTTCTATTTTTCTTGCGTTTATTTTTTCATTGAACAATGGAACAATACAAAGTCGTAGGCCCGAGTATTTTTACAGCTTCTTATACCACAATATTCGATTTTTGAACCGCATATAAATAATCAAATTTAAAATAAAAAATGTGACATTGACAAAATTATTTATTTCCTATGGTCGCCAACGCACAAAAAAAATTATCAATATTTCCTTAACACCTGCCAAATCGAATTGCTTACCTCTGGTCAATACCGTACTCAACCGAGAACGGTGTTGACTCAACACCATTCTTAACTAAAAAGCCATTATTATCTCTTCAGTGCCCTTTAGCCAAAGTTTGCCGCCATTTTTATAACCAAATTGACAGGTAAAACATGGATTTTCTGTCATTTGGGTGTCAACATGACCGCTATAGTAGGCTAAAGGATACTAAATCGAAAAAGAGTTAACTGGCTTTTTAGTTAAGCAGGTGTTGGTTGATTCAACTAAAAAGCCACTGCACTCAATTTGACGTCACCAATATGGCGTCGAAGTTTGGCTGATGTTTTCACTTGATTTGTTTTGATGTGTTATTGAGTTTTTATGGTTTTTCCAGTATATAGTGAACAGTGGTTAATAAGTTGTTAAAAAAGATAATTAACTCGTAAAAGCATTATGCCGTTAAAGTGCTGCGTGTGAAAGTGGGGGATTTACGATGGGGGACCAAAGGTTTCCATTTTTGACTTCCCATCAGACGCCAATTTATCCAAAAAATGGGAGTATACTATAAGAAGGAAGGATTTTGCAATCACGAAGAATTCCAGAGTAAGATTTGCAACAATTTATCCGTCTTAGAGCTTATAAGTCATATCATACTAGTTTCTTTTCTTTTTTTTATGTTTTGGTTAATGTGTATATGTAGGGAAATAAAGCAAAAATTTAATCTCGGAGATTCAAAGATCCATTTGATTCTTTAAAAACAGATATTAAAAAGTACCTTTTTAATCCCTAAGTGCATAAGATAGATATTTTTTTAAATATTTACTTATACACCATTTATTATGTTCAGTTTAAGAAGGTGTTGCTCTGGTAAAAAAATAACTGTCAAAAATTGTATACAGGGCCTCTAGTGCCAGCTAACTGGAACAACATGCAAGAAGTCCGTGCAAGAATTAAACAGGCCAGAGCTCTGATTTTCAAAACGATACGAAAATATTCGCGTAAGAATACTTCCGTCTCGTTCTATAACATGCAGAAGAAGAGGCAAAAAGAGGTGAAAAAATAACTGGTTTTGCGTGCGAAGCAGATTGAGTGTCCTCCATCCACTCGAGTTAAAATTATCAAAACCAGTCGAATTCGAATGCGGTAAACATATACCGGCTTGTGTTTCGCCTCTCATTCCACATGCTATAGAAAGAGACCAACGTAAAAATTGCCCATTATTTAGCACACAAAAGTAATTGGATACGGATGTTTCCGTATGAAATTAGCGTTGTGTAGTTGCAATCTTAATAACACTCTCCGAATGCGTGTGCTTCGTTGTTAGGTTTTTAGCATCTTATTTTACGGAATGGAGGCATGGATACTGACTGGTGTCATATGCAAAATGTTGGAGGCATTCGAGATGTGGTGCACACGATATAAACTTAAATTAAATCCAGAAAAATGTCAAACCATTAGTTTTTCTAGACAGATAAAAGTCCTAGGTTTAATTTTAGACTAGGAACTTTAAGGAGCATATTGATGTTATTGTTCCAAAAGTATTAAGTAATTTGGGTTACCGCGTTACTTCTTAAGAATTATGGAGGGGTTTAGCAAAATTAAGTCACTATTTGTTTTATATAACTCTCTCGTGAGATCAATTCTTGAATATGGCACATAATTGTGGAACTCTCAATATGTAAAACACTATTCTAGAATTGAAAACGTTAAAAAAAAATACAAGAGTAAAACTAACTTTTTTCCATCCGAGATGTGCTAAAAATGACCTACTCAATTCTTCAATGATTCTATGTTGTGCAAGAAGTTATAATGACGTGTGAGGTTATAATAATGGCAATTGAATCCTTTTTTCATTAAGTTTAAATGTGTTCAAGCAATTTTTTTTGGCAAAGGAAAAATCCAAATAATTTGAAACAAGTAAGTTTTCTTTATATATATTTATTTTTTAATCTCTTGTAAGCAACGAATTGTAATATTTTTGTAACTTGGTGTAAACCTGTAACAGGGTGGTATGCTAAATACCACCTGTTGGGTAGCCTGCTTAACAAAATAAAATAAAATGAAATGAAATGATATAAAAATAAAATAAAATAAATTGAAGGAACAAGAGAGGTCCGGGATGTAGACAGTGGTGGTGTTAGTACTTTGGTTGGGTTGCAGTTATTGTTCCCACTGTATTGTTCTTCGCCCGCCACGCTGTCGTATTCTCTGATGGGCAGCCAGAAAAAAAGTGCCCTCCTAGGCCTGATGGTGCGGCTCGGGTCGGGAATCAGCGGATATTATTATCTCCTACAAATGGTTTTTCGTGTGGCCATACTGGAAAATGGGAATACAATGACTGTGAAATCTGCCTCCACGTGGTACACCTGGATGTGGCAGTGCCATAGTTTGTCTCCTTGTGAAATATGAGGCAACAACTAACCAAATACGCGTCACAAGTGTTATTGGGGGTATCGCAGTGACCTTCTTGTTGGTTTGGGGGTTTTTGTGAGACTTACAGTGATACTTGGATGGCAAACAAAAAACAAACTTATATCAAATCGGAAATTTTTGTCAAATATGTACTTATGCACTGGCAGCTTTTCCTGTCTTACTCATGTAAAATTTTGCTTGCAAGAGTATTTTTATACAAATACAAAATTTTTTGAAACATTTTATTCTCGTTTTAAAAATAAATCTTGAATCTAGGGTTCTCTAGTCGGTAGCACTTTTTGCAATTTTTGTTTAGTCTTGCAATATACGCCATATTTGAATCGACATTTCACTAAAATTAAAGTCAAAATTCAAAAAATATTACTAGGGGACCCTAGATTTAAGCTTTATCCTTAAAATGAGACTTTTTTAAAAAAATTTCTGTATTTGGATAGAATAATATAGGGACAGAAATACCCTTGCAAGCGAAATTTTGCATAGGTACTTTAAGACAAAAAAAAGCTACCAGCAAAGACTATACTCTTAAACTAAAAAAGTTTTTAAGTTAAAACGTATTCCAGAACATTTCCCAAAAACTAACGATATATTACATGTTATATTACTTCTAAATATTTCTTGCAAATCAAAATTTTAACATTGAAAACTTGATATTAATTGCTAGAATGCAATTATTGCTTAAATTTTTCGAAAATTGTAGACCTCTTATATGGGAGTTTTCAACCCAGGAAAATATTCGCCTTAAGTATTTTATAACGTCTTGATTTTCCTCGCCTTCTTACCCTTCCTACCTTTTTCTAATGTCCAACATTTTAAAATTGTCTGCTTTGTCTACAACAGGGTTATTATTCCCTTTTATGTTTATATTCATAGGGTTGGAAAAGGTATTAAGCCTATCCGTGAAAACTAGGGTACTTGTTTATGCCCTTCTTACAATTTTTTTAAAACAGTGTTCTTTGTCATACGTGTCAAGATAGCATTAATTATGACTCCCAGTTTATTACTTTTAGGGTCCCTAACAAACTGTAAAAAAATTGACCCCGACAATCTTTTGCGGTAAAAATTACAAGAGGTATATTTTTAGAGCATCAAGTCAATTGTTTGGCTTTTGAAGCAGTTTGAACCGCTTTTTTTAGCTTGATAATAGACATGCAGACAATAATTGCTCCATTTTCTGTGTGAACAAAGAAAGTGTTGAGATTTTGTTTTTCGGGGCTCAGTTGAGCTGAATTGGGGTGCAAGATATTTAGGCTAGGGTGAAATGTTTGACAATTTGAAGTATTTGTGTCAATATTTGTACAGTTTTGTCTCTGATCCCTTTTATTCCATAGTGAAGTCCCTGATAAAAAATTTGTAGTAGTTGATTTTGTTTTACGTTCAAGTACTATTGAGAAAACCTTAGTTGAACATTACCATCTTTTTAATAAAGACAATATTGTCTTGGTATCAACATTAAAAAGAAAAATTTGTCTTAATTCAAAGCAGCTTGTAATGGTTCAAGAAAACATTATTTTTGTGTAGGTAAAATACGACACAAAAAAATCAACCCCGATTTAAAAATTTCTACTGTCCTTTTTGTGTGAATCTTTAAACCTAACTCAGCTTGTCACGTAGTTAAATAGGATGATATGCAATGCTCTTAACCTGTGATTAATTATCCTGTGGTTACTCATACAGATAGGCCCTGATGGGTTTTGCCACTGTCATCTTTAAAATTTGGGCAAGTTTATTTAACTCAGCCCAACTTATCCTTTTAGAAACACCAATACAATCAGTGTCTTAAGAGCAAGAGAGATGGATGTACAAGGGTAAGCTAAGTTTTGGCAATGGTAGTGCTAACATTAAGGCAGTTCGTTTTACGTCTCCGAAGATATCTTTAACAATGCTGACAAATATCAACGTATAAGCTAATGTAAGAGTGACAGGGATAGATAGAAAAAGTGACTTGAGATAATGTAAACTGACGCACTCGTCTGGATATGTCTGAAAAGCCAGTTGCATCAAAAATGCATTCCTTTTTGGCTTTTGTCGCGAAGAATGAGTCTACAAAAAAACTTCAAAATAGTCTGAATGGGATTCTTAAAGATTATTAATGATCTAGATCGGATTTCGGTTTTTTTTTCGTCGGGTTTGTGAGAAAAGAAATTGGTAATATTTAATTTTTTTAGAGGGGTAATCGCGTTAGCATAATGTGTAGGTACCTTTAATATGATATCAACTTTTAAAGATTTACTTAGACACTTTGTTAAAAATGAATAGTGCGAAAAGTTAATCTTTCTCGTACGCAACTGCCATTGACCCGAATTACGCGGAGCGCAACCAAGGGCGCGAATGATACTTTACGCATGAGTTAGGATTAATATTTTTTTGAAAAAACCTAAAGCAAAAATGTGCGGAAAAGTTTGGGGGTAAATGTATTTGTCAGTGTGGGAAACTGTCACTTTTCGAATAAAAATGCCGTGAAGTTGACAAAAACGCAGACTGTAAATATTTATTTATTTATTTTATGTATTTACTTATTTATTTGTTTATTCATTCATTCGTTCGTTCGTTCGTTCGTTGGTTCGTTCGTTCGTTCTTTCATTCATTCATTCATTCATTCATTCATTCATTCATTCATTCATCTATTTATTTATTTTTTATTTATTTATTTATTTATTTATTTATACAGATCCAATATTTGCCAGTTTTAAAGTTTCTTTTTCGCATTGAGTTTCTTTCTTTTTCGCATTGAGTTTCTAAAGAACTTGTATTGGAAAATAAAGAAATGTTGAAGTTACACTCGTTAATAATCTTAATTTAACATACACACTTATGACTGATGTGTAGATAAAATAGTGGTATGGCTAGTATTGTTGTAAGTATAAAATACAATAAAATATTCCTAAATTTTAATTGGAAGTAGTGACTAAAAATTTATAAAATAACATTTATCTATACGGTATTTTTGTATCAATATTATTGCTTATTATCCATTTTTTCAGTTTGTGTTTTATTTGGTTGTAATTCTTCTGTTTAAATGTTTCCGGTAGTTTGTTGTATATGATTGCTCCAGTGTATCTACACTACCGGCCACATAAAATGCGTACAGCAGAAGTTAGCTTCAGTTTGGTTGAAATTAAGTTTTGCTAATTGCGTTGCTTATTTTAACTGACTTTGACGTTTTCGAATTACAGGTTAGATCTTTTGGCACTGTAAACACAAAAATAAGGAGACTGGCCACACTTTACTATAAGACTAATATACTAATAACGAATAAAACAATTTTTTAAAATTATTCAACATTTTATTATAAAAACTTATCCTTAAAGCTCATTGTGGACGAGACCGCAATAATTGTGCGAATAAGAAAAAAGTATCAAGAAAAAGAAACTGTTTGGCTAAAGGAAAGCAATAACGTAATCATAGTCACCTTTGCAGGATCGGTAAATTTGAGTAATTTAAGTCTTTGCACACCCAAGAATGTTTAAAGTCAAAAAGAAATTATAAAAAAAACAATAAAACGTTTGTTCAGTAGCGTGTCATTGCCCCGTCAGCCTCGATAATAATGTTTGCCAGTCTTCGTGGGATGGAATCTGCTAAATTTTGAAATAAATTTGGATTTGAAGCAACGACTTAGTCGTACCCTCTGACTATGAGCTCCATTAAGTGGTTAGAATTTCTGGGAACAATATTCATTCGTGTTAATGTTTCTATAAGGAGTTTTTGTCGGCCATGACGAAACCTCGATGTTGTTTTGCTGGAACCACTGTCTAGAAATGCGTGCGGTATGGATAGAACAGTTATCCTTTTGATACACAAAACCTTCTGGATGACGAATAGTTGCTTCTGGAAGTATAACATTTCTCATCATATCCTATCCTAATCCTAATCCTAAAAATCCTAATCCTAAAAATAGCCCTATGTCCTCTCGCCTATATCCAACTCCACACATTTACGGAAAACTTTCCAGCCCGGTCTTCGGTCCCATGGATCGTTTTTATGGATCCAGCAAAATTTGCCTTAAGTTTCGCCTCTTGGGCCATCGGAAATGGGTGGTCATCAAGAAAGTCGATCAGTTGCTGATCCTGCTGAGGCATACTGACTTGGGTCAAGCCAGTGCCTCGCCTTAGTCGAACAGTTCCTTCTTCTTGATACTTTGTTCTCATTCTTACAATTGTAGCCTTGTTTCGTTCATAATAATTAATCGAACCGACCAACCACCGTCTAATTTTACTAAAATTTGGGCTTTTTAGAATTCGCTTAGTTGAGACATTTTAAAATCGGCGTACGCATTTTATGTGGTCGGAAGTGTACATAAGTTATTTGCCTTGTTTGATCTGGTGTTTATGTTGTGTTGTATAGAGTTAGTCAATGCTCATCAGGCCACTATCACTAAAACATAGTCCGTATGATATCGTCTTGTTTTAAACAACATAACTTTTATAAAATACTTTTGTGTAATTTTTATCGGATTTAATATTGTTTAGCAGGTATTTCCCCATATAATTACGCCGTAACATAGTATCGATTTAATTAATGCCATGTGTACAATTTTTCTTATTTTGTTGTTTATGTAGTCGATATATTTATGACAGTTTAGATGATCGAAATTTACATCAATGTATTTTCTGTGAGTTTTTTTTATATTTCACAGCAATCGCAGTTTACGCGGTTATATAGAGGGCTGTAAATTTTAAGTGTCAAGTTTTCCGGAATATTTTTTTTTGTTTTATTAAAGCAAATGAAATTTGTTTTTTGTATGTTCAATGTAAGCTTATTAAAATCAAGCCAATGTTTTGCTGTTGATATACTTTGCTCTACACGTATCACCTTTTATTAAAATTAGTGTGTCATCTGCAAACCATATTATTGTTGCATTTTTTAGAAGTTTTGTCAATTCGTCTACATACATCAAAAATAATAAAGGACCTAATACTGTACCTTGTGGTACACCATATTCCACGGGTAATGGTTTACTTAGGGTATCACCATTTCTCACTTGTTGGGTTCTATTTTAAAGATAACTTTTAATTAACTGTTTCGCTATGCAACGTATACTCATGAACTCTGTAATAAACGTTATAAATTTTGTAAACAAAAAGGCAAATTTTACATATTGGCGAAATTATCTCGAAAACGAAACGGATATTAAGCATGCAAACCTTGAAAAAGAAGTAAAGGCCGTTTCTGAAGGTGCGATTTGTTCAGTCTAAAGAATCCCGCACGGATAACATGGACAAGTGGACTTCCGTAAAAGTTGACCATATTCAGATATTTTGAAGCTATCGGTCCTTGGATTAAAATAGTGAAATTATTAGGAGATCTTATGTCTGTGATAGAAGATATGGGCAGTCAAAGTCGTATATCTGAAAATGCACCTAATTTGTTTTTTCCTTTTAACTAGAAAAGTTTTTAACCAATGTTCATAATTTTGGTCTCGCTCGAAGGAATATTGAATGCTCCAAAGGCACCTTGAAGTTTGACCAGAGGCGTACCTAGGGGGTATTTTTAAAATGTAAACACCAATATAAATAATAAGAATATGGATTTTGAAAGCATAGGTGCGTTATTCGAACGATTTTTTTTAGAGGGAGGAAGGGGGGAAAGGGCGTAGGAATAAAATTATTATAACAAGATAATATGTATGCGAAAATGCATGTGATTTCATTTGACCTTTTAACTAGAAATGCTTTAAACCAATTCTCTGTCAATTTTTGAAGTTTGACCAAAGGCGTACCCAGGATGGAGGGAGGAGATGAAATGATGAAATGATGATGGAAAAATATGACACAGGATTCATGTAAAAGACAATCTCCTAATTCCTAGCACCGTACTAATGAGCACTACAAGTGCGAAATTCGGATCTACGGTTACCATAACCTTTTTGAGGGAAAGCTATTCATTGATTTTGTTATTTATTCACCCTCACTAAATCCCTTTTTAAATTTATTAACTCCAGAGCTTAGGACATCTGTAAAGATAATTATATCTGTCTCCGTAGAGACGCTTAATTTTTCTTCAAAATGAAGGTACATCTGCCGATTCTGCAATTTGACAGATGGTTGTCTTTTACATGAATCCTGTGTCATATTTTTCCATCATCATTTCATCATTTCATCTCCTAATTCCTAGCACCGTATTGATGAGCACCACAAGTGCGAAATCCGGATCTACGGTTACCATTACCTTTTTGAGGGAAAGCTCGCTATTCATTGATTTTGTTATGTCTCCGTAGAGACGCTTAATTTTCCTTCAAAATGAAGGTACATCTGCCGATTCTGCAATTTGACAGATGGTTGTCTTTTATATGAATCCTGTGTCATATTTTTTCATCATCATTTCATCATTTCATCTCCTAATTCCTACCACCGTACTGATGAGCACCACAAGTGCGAAATCCGGATCTACGGTTACCATTACTTTTTTGAGGGAAAGCTCGCTATTCATTGATTTTGTTAATAATTTTAATGTTACGCTTTCCCCCCCCCTTTCCTCCCTCTACAAAAAGTCGGTCAAATAACGCACCCATGCTTTCAAAATCCATATTCTTATGATTTATATTTTTAGTGTTTACGTTTTAAAACCACCACCCTAGGTACGCTCTTGGTATAATTTCAAGAAACTGACAGGTGCGTTTAGACTGTTTAATATTCTTTCGATCGAGACCAAAATTATGAAAATTGGTTAAAAACTTTTCTAGTTATAAGGAAGAATAGAATTAGGTGCATTTTCAGACATACGTCTTTGACGGTCCATATCTTCTATCACATACATACGATCTCCCAATTAATTTCGCTATTTTAATCCAAGGACACATAGCATCAAAATATCTGAATATGGTCAACTTTTACGAAAGTCCACTTTCCCATTTCCCACTTTATCGTCGCATGTTTAAAAGGTGACAAAATTTTGTTTTTTATTGCACTCCTTTCCAGTAAAATTTTTAGGCAAATCGATTTTCTAAATTGCTTTCTAGTAAAATGTTTTTTTTTTTTTAATTTTTATAAATACATACTAACCAATTTCTAGCCGCACGGAAAAAATTTTTGGAATTTTTTTACACAAATTGTAACTGGATTTGTACTGGTCATTGTGTAACAAAATTACATTTTATTGTATATTTTACACGAAGGTGTGTATATTTTATACATAATTGTGTTAATTGTGTAAGTGTGTAAAGTCCAGGCAACATTGTGGCAGTTGTACCGAGTGGCCGGTCGAACATGGGGCATTAGCCCGAGGATCTTACACTGGATATACACGGCCATCATAAGACTAAGAATCCAATACGGATCAGTGGTCTGGTGGCCCGCTGTAGAGAAGCTGACCTTACCAAAAAAACTCACGAGCCTACAAGAGCTTTTCTGCAGAGGGATAACCGGCGCACTGACGACGACCCCCATCCACACCCTAAATACAATCTTTGGTCTCCCATCGCTTCCAACTTGGATCAAGGAGGCGATGGCGACACACCTGCGATTAGGAGATCAGGGACTATGGAAGGGCAGGGAGAAAAGAGAGGGCTATCTGATGGTCGAGGGACTGGTGACGAAAGAGTTGCCCCTCCTAAGACTGCCAGTGAAAGCACCGCTTAAACCATGGAGGTTCGATAAAAGTATAAAGTCACAATACCAGAACAGAATGCGTGGCAAAGGGAAGAATTCCGAACGAAATTAAGCGGCGACGGTCACTTGGAGAACACGCTACGATGTTTCAAGTGGAGGGATATGCCATTATCATGGCAGCAACCCTACCGGAGGTTAAGAATGGCGGGAGGTACATATACAAATACTCCGACAGGCAGGCTGCCCTCTAGGCTCTAACTGCACGCAAAATAGTCAGTAGTCTGGTGGAGGCGTACGCTGAAGCACTGCAAACACTGGCTCAAGACAAGTGGGTAACACTGTGCGTCCTATGTCATGAGGGAACGAGAAAGCGAACGAACTTGCCAGACTAAAGGCCGAAACCCAATACATTGGCCCGGAACTTCTTCTGGGAATAACAAACTATTCGTGGATGGTCCGAATTTATCCAGAACTAAATGACTCTTAGGCAAGACCCGAAAGGACATTGGACTACTGACAGGGATGCTGACTGGACACAATCGGTTAAACAAATATCTGACGCAAATAGGAGTAGCAGGAGATCCCACGTGTCCCGCTTGCGGGTTCGAAGAGGAACCAGCGCAGCACTTAATAGCAGAGTGCGATGCATATGCCAGATCAAGGCATCTGAAGTGAGGATTTTCCACAATAGAGGAAGAAGAGCTGCACTGGCTCAAATGGGCCGACATACTGAACTTCGTAAAGAAGAAAGAAAAGGCCTAATTGCCAGAACCACGGGCCGCTACTAACTGTGTAATAAGTCTACGCAATTTTTAGTTACAAAAGTCGTTTAAAAATGTACAAAATTCCTTACATTCATATCAAAGAAATCCAGTATAGAGGTATTGCTAAGCTTCCACAATCTAAATGTAACATTTTAAAAATTATCTCGAAAAGAATCATCAATAAAATTTGTTATAGCAATAAATACGAACTCACCTATTTTGATCTGGAATCTTGCATTTTTACCTGACCAAATGTCTCCAATAAATTTTAGAACCACATAAGGCAGAAACCCGAAAAAAGAAAAAGAACTAAATAAATAAGGTGTTCAATGTGTTTTCGAGACAGAATTAAGTATCATCGAGAAGATCTAGAGCCATAGACGTCAAAATCGGGGTTATTGATGACAACTGAGGATCAGGTGGTTGAATTTTTAAGCGTTTTTAACCGTTTAAAGTCCACGTTTCTCACACCCACCCCATACGGAGACAATGGACCAGAAATATTACGGTCAAAAAATAACAAAGGTATACTTAAGTCAAGTCGCTGTTTTTGGATATGATGTATATTTAGATCATATTTTAAAAATTCTAAAGAAAATAGACGAATATAAGAGATTGACAACGATGATAGGACAAAATAATTTGTTGGGATTTTGGGATGTGGATTGGTAAAGATTTACGAATAGGATGTTTTTTTTTATTTTTGTAAAAAATAATCGAATTGTGTTTTTTTGCTTTAGTCGTTATAAAATTGCATTTAAGAGTAAATTTAAATCATAAAAATAGTTTGATTTGTTAAACAGATAAACCGCACATGAAAAATTAACAAAATTTTCTATTCGCGTAGCTTTTCAAAAAAATATCTTTATCTTGTTTTCATTTAGTTTTTTAAAATAATCAAACATTTTTAACGTAAATTAAACATTTAAAGGCGCAATTACACAGACGAACATGCTCAAATAAAAGCTCGTGCAAAAGATCTGAAATTTTTTGCGCGAACATTTTTGTAAGCTTTTCTTTGAACATTTTGTTCGGGTAAATTTTTGAGCAAGTTATTGCTATCTATTTTGGAAAAATATTTTTAAAGATGAGAATAAATATAATTTTACATCATTGATCAGTGATCTCAATTCTTTAAAAAAATGGAACACCAACTTTTATTTTAAAGTTTTGTGAAAAAAAGGCGACGGCAAGCGAAACATTATTATTGGCTATCAGTTTTGTCATATGCAATGTTAAAATAGTTAATGATGGAGGTAATAACATTTAATTCTTTTCTTTAATTTTTTTGGTTTTCTCTCATTATAAAAAGAAAACGGAAATGTCTTCGAAGTAATTACTTTTTAAAATGCAGGTGGATATTTTTAGAGAACTGTTCTGGAGAGTAGTTAGTTGTTCTATGGGGGGGGGATAGGGATGTTTAGACAGTCGGAACGCAGCGCTGTCAAACACTGCTGTAATTTTGTGTGTCAATGTTCATTTGACCAAAACTCCCTCTCACTAGTCTACGGTTTTTACCTTTTTCTAACCCAGCAACAGCAATAAATAAGTGCCAATTTTTATTTTTTTTTGATTCTCGTTTTTTTTACAACCCCAAAAAAGTTACAAGTATACTGGCATATCCCCTATAAAAATCAGATCAATCGAAGTTGCTTATGAGGTAAAACGTGAATTTCGACATCAAATCGTTTTTCCGTCGGAAAGCACTTAAATAAAAATACCTTGTTTTAAAACTTAGTCTTTCTATTTTCAGTTAAGTTCAATGAATTCCCATAAAACTATAAAATTTAAATTTGTAAGAAATTTTTATTACCAACATTTCTTCAAACAAATTTTGCTCAGCATTCTCTCCAAAATTTACGTGTTTTTTTGTACGCGATTTTGATCGAACATTTCTTTGAACATTTTGCTCAAGAGGTTCGTGTAAATGTTTGTCGGCATTTCAACATCAAAGGAAAGTTTGTCTGTGTAAATGCGCCTTAAGGATACGTAAAACTATGCAAATAAACTTAAAATTATGCAAAGTCACGTGAACGGTTCCGGGATAACGCTTTAAACTTTCACCGTACAAAATTTGATACAAATTTGATTAACAGTTTTGTAGATTAGAAAGGAATTAAAGTTGAAGCTTATTTAAAAAGGGCCGCCCCAAAGAAATTAAAGCATTTCTTTGGGCCGCCTACAATTGAAATATAACAAAGGGATACTCTGTCAATTCGCTGTTTTTGGATATAACGTATATTTAGATCATTTTTTAGGAATTAAAAAAAAAACGATTATAAGAGATTGACAAAGATGATGGGACAAAATAAATTGTTAAGATTTTAGGATGGGTATTGGTAAAAATATTAGTCAAGAATGGGATGGTTTTTTTAATTTTTGTAAAAAATGTTCGTGTTTTTTTTTTACTTGATAAAATTGGGAGAACCGCCCACAGTTCATGAAAAAGGACAAATTTGAAAATTCCATAACAGAGGAAGTTGTAAAAGCAATCAATTGTTATAACAGCAAAAAAAATGCAAACCAGCGGAGAAAATTGTTGTATGAAAACTTATCATTAGGAATTTTAAGGTTATAAAAATGTAGTAAACGAAAAAAATTTAAATTTTTTTAGGGCAAGAATTTAGAAATTCGATTTTGTCAAAAAATTATAGTATATTTGGGAAAAACAATGCAATTAACAAATATAAACAAAAAAATAGTTTTTATTCAAAAAAAACAAAAAAAAATATTTACCCCTCATGACTTACTGGACGGGTACTATTTTTAGAGTTTATATTTAAATTATTTTAGAAAAATAGGTACAAAATCCACACAAAAATTTTGAGTAATGTAACGAATGGGTACAAGGTGTATATTTTGACCATATTTGCATCTCGATAACTAGACTCTGTGTCCAAACCTCGGTCTAAAGATAGCTACTGCTAATACTTTTTAATTTATGTTTTACTCTCTTATCTCCAGGTTTTCAATGGCTTACGAAACCCTCTTCTCGAAAATGTATTGCATGTCTCTGTTTTTATTGTTAGTTTGCGAGATATTTGCAAAAAACTCCGGTAATAAAAAAACTAAACAAAAAAGCGACGCTTATGAAAACAGTACCTTTCATTAGCAGTAAGCAACTGCGAAAGAAACGTGTCACTTTTGTGGACTGTCATGTAAACTACAAAATGATGGGTACCTCAACTGTTCTCATAGTCGTCGATACTTTAAAGAAAAAATATTCATTGTTTATATGGAAATATCTCGCAAACCGTTTAAGGAACCATAGAAATTCGAGATATTTTTGGGAAGAGGAATTTTTGATTAATTAGAATGATCTGCTAAGCGAATATGGTTCAATTTAAAAAAGAAGTAGGTTCGGTAAAAAAAAAACGTAGTAGCTATCTTTTGACACCAGAATCATATTTCTATCCCCAATAGATATCGAGATATAGGCGTTCAAGCATGGTCAAAATATAATGGATCATCCCGTATAGAGGTACCATTTTCGCTTTTTACTTTAAAACTGATTTTCCCGACGATTGAAAATGTGCAAATGTCGCACCAATTATTAGCGTGCATGTCAAATACCGCGCAAATTATTACAGCGCCTACCAATAACCGCTTTTACACATTTTATTTCCTATAATTATGTAATATTACAATATATAGTGTAAATACAATACATTATTCTAATAAAGTAAATAAAACAATTATTGAAATCAGGATTAGGACATTTACCCCCAGATGCACCGTAAAAATATTCGGATTAATTTAGATAATCCATGCTTCCTCTTTGTTGATTTAGGTGGAGAGAAAAATAACCAGGGTAAAAAGGTTATTGATTTGTCGAGGCACGTTTTGCCATCTTAGGCCAGACGGATCCGTCGAGTTTTTGTTAGTTTTTTATTTTTTTGCAATTGGTATTGTTATATTTTTGTTTTAAGATTTATATAGTCGAAATTATACCCATTTGTAGTTACGTCATAATGGCAGGCAAAAAGGTATGTCCACCGATATTTCTTTTGCAACAAATGACTGGTGGCTAATTAACGGTGATACTTTTACTATAGAGGGTGATGGACATAATAAAAAATGTAATTTTTACTTTGGATATATTAAGGTGGCTAAAGCTGTCCATGCATGATGTATTTATCGGTGACCTTATAAATTAAGACTGGGTACCTACTCAAATTATCCGAAAAAACACGATCTAATTTTATAATATTAAGTTGATTTTGGTCAGGTTTTTGGCCAGTCTGTTACCCTTACCTTTATTCTGAGCATGCGCAGTAGCGCTCTGCTAGACTGTTACCTTTATTAAAGGTAACCATAGGCGCTAGTTACCTTTAGCGTTAAAAAGCCAACTAACCAAACTTAGCGTGATTCTGTAGAGAATATAAAAAATATTAACAATTTAATATACTTGTTTAAGACAAAAATAGCATCTTGATGAATAATTAACACTCACATAACATTGGAGGAATATTCATGTTATAGGCTCAAAGTGATTTTTGGAATATTCTATTGCGAATATGACAGGAATGTTGCAGACCTATTTTTTGTTGAATAGTCTCTAATACTTTGTGATAGTTATATTTCTTTGGTAATAAGATAATAATATGCCCATGATAACCTGATAATCAAGTTATTTTTATGAATATTCCGAAAAATAATATTTTTGTCAGGATTTTGGCATGTTTGCTGAAAATATTACTATCTTGTGAAAAGAAAGCGATTTACATGATTTATAATTATAATTTTGTTTAATGTCATCTATTGTAGGTAGATGGCAATGGAATCAATATGTTCTCTATGTAGCAGGTAATATTAATATAAATATAAGACAGCAAAAAGTTATTTAGGTAATCTTTTGAGAACTAATCTCAAGTAGTACATCCAGGACATAATGGTGATATTAGAGATGGGTAAGTCGATCATTTTGTACTGAACGAATCGATCAGTGATTCGTTTCTAAACTGATCGAATCTTTTGCATCGATCATTGAATCAATCATTTGCGCGCAGGAATTCGAATCAAAGGAACGAATGAACGAAGCGATCGACCTATATCGCCACAGTGGGTCAGTCAGTCGTTGATCCGTTCCGATTTGATTCACTCGTTTGATTCATTCTGTCTTCGTCGCTCATTTGACTCATTTTACTGATGGAATCATATCGAGCAAACATGATTCGATCACTCAATACTCGCAAGTGATTCGATCATAGTGAATGAATCGTTCACGAATCACACATCTCTAGGTGATATACTACCTATATACATAGGCTACTCCGTAATTGGATTTTAGTGGAAGACTAATGCATATTTGGTGGATATTCATGTGGATATATATCCACTCTATATCTTAGGATATCCATCTCGTGGCCATCTGGACATCTTTTGATTCACAAAATCATATCCATGTAATTATAATTATAGTCATGTTTCACGTCACTTTTCTATCACCTGTATGGGCTAGAACATATTGCCTGAATGTGTTATTAATATTCCTAATGGTAAAATGTAATAATTGTATCACATTCTTTGTTCTACATTGAAATTTAACCCATATTCTATAATACGAAATTAATTTTTCAAAAATATATAAACTACCACTAAACACATTGGAAAATTTGACATTTAATTTTCTGATATTGTAATTTATATTTGTTTTAATAGAAGTGGGGGTCAGTCAAGTTGTTTAAAAGGTACGGTTCTTTAAAAGTCACCAGAACTTTAGAGTGAGGCAATATGAAATTCATACTCAGAGTCATAGCAAACCATCCGATTGACCTTAACCTCTTAACTTGTTTTACATTTTTTTAACTTTTGAACTTGCCTTCGAAAAGTGTTCTAGGTATTTAAAACAGGGGGAGCTTAATTCATAAGCGCAGTTTTAATCGCGAAACTCTAAAATAATAACAAGATTATTTTTACCTTCATTGTTTTTTTTTTAATCCTTGTGCTTCGTGTCATCTGATCCCTTGCTAAAGATCCACGTCTCGTTTATGAAAACTAGAGTAAAACCTTCTGGACCTAAATTTTTATTATTAATGTACTTCCTTAAAAAGTTTATTCCTTTATGGACAATGTCTGGTAAGTCCATTAAATATTTTCGAATGTTTGATTTCTCTTTACTGTTTTTCCATCTTTGTTTCCTGAACTTTTGCCTTATTTTTGCCAACGCCACATATTCTTTTGTGGCGTACGTTGTATCCCGAATTTCATATGAGATAAGTTACTTTTGTCTGATTTTTTCCCATTTTTCTTAATATTAGCAATTGTTGTGGGACTTATGGTCAAGCCATGATGACCCCTAAAATAATTTTCTTAAAAACCTGTTAAATAATTTTTAGATGTGCTAAAATACACTTCAGTAGGACACGTTTTTTGGTAAATTTAAAGACTGTAAAGAACTTTGATTGGAAGAAATTAATACCACAATTGCAAAATAAAAATCATATGCACGACACCACTCAAGATGACAGGCAGATGACATAAGAAAAATTTTTAGTAAACATTTGCCTTAAATTATTTCCATCTTTCTATTAAATACTTTTTGAGAGCCTGCTGTCTCACTTCAACAACCTTATAGTATATTTCCTAACAAGTGCGGAAAGTTTCACTTTTCCGCACGCGATTGCAGATGACCGAACGACGCGTAGCGGAGTTCGGCCAGCAATCAAGTGCGGAAAAGAAACTTTCCGCAAGTGTTTTTTTCTTCGAGCGTGCGGAAAACGTAAAAAATAAAGTTATAAAGAATTAAAGAAACGTTTATTGATCTATAGTTTTATAATAATAAGTGCCTATAGCTATTGTTTATTGGTAATGTTGATGGTGAAACTGCAATTAGATGCATTTTTTTGCCATGGGGATATAGCATTAAAATTGTGACTTGACTAGTTTTTGACAACTATTTGAGAGTTGAGTGATTATAAGGACACCGAAAAAATTGTTATTAAGGTACCGATTCAGATTTTTCAAAAGCTTGCGGAAAAGTAACACTTTCCGCACGCTCGTAGAAAAAATATTTTTCATTTTAACAGAGAAAAAATGTTTTTTGGCAATACTTTTTTTTAACTCCTACAAAACAGTGAAAACTTAAAAAATTTGAGTGTTTTATTCTAGAAATCGAAACTTGGAAAGAAAGCTTTAAAATGTGAGCAATATCATAGCATAAAAATATGCCTTAAATTACCATCATGACTTGACCATTAATTTGCTTGCTTCTGCTTTTCGCTCTATTACATTCTTAACTTGAATGCCGGTTCCGTTACGAACTCTGTCTTTTTCCAGTTAAAAAAAGCTAATATGTATATTTAAAATTATTAGCTGCATTTGCTCATTATACCTATTATATTTTTCTCGAGGCATTTCTTACTTTCAAAATTAACTTTTACAACACACTGACAAATTGAACTTTTTGAATGACAGTGACGAATAATTCAGGTAAAAATATAGAGGATGTTTACTTATAAAAAACGAACAATAATCAGACACCAATTTTTTCTAAAAATTTGTGTTGCCGTTCGAAATAACAAAAATGACGTCACTACAAATGGGTATAATTTCGACTATAAAAATGCATAAGAAGTCTGCGTTAGATAAAAAAAGTGCGGAAAAGTCGTCGGAACTATCTTTTCACAGGTAAACAACACATCTGATGAAACCGCCACATTTTAAATATTGCTTCAGAACACATCAGAACGCGACTTTGCAATGTTGCCATAACTGTTCCTCAGCAATTTCCTTAGATTTGGTTACTGATTTGGAAAATTTGTCTTCGATATATGGAGTGCGCCTTTTATTTTATTTTAATTTATTTGGAAAATGCTAACTTAGTTAGTAAAATACGTGTAAAAAACTAAACATACAAAATTTTGGTGAAGTGTTAATACGTTTTTAAATTAATCGCAAAGCAAAGATTCCAATCGTCTTAGTAGTATGTGATTTTTTTAAATATATCTTATATCCCCCTTCACTAAAATGTAGGGTTGGGCAAAAAATCTTGCACACTTTTAAATTTGCCATAACTTTTGATCGTTTGGCTCGATTTCAAATTTTTTTAACTTTTTTGTAAGACAAGACATGAGACTTTTCCGATCCGGTTCAAAATTTGACATTTTGCAAAAATCCAAGATGGCGTTTTGAATATCGGGTAATTTTCACCCCCCTTGCAAAAAAAATACGTGTGGCACTGGAGAAAATCTAAACCATTGCGACAAAAAAATCGGTTAAGATATAAGAAAACTATAGATCTCTGAAATAAGTGGTTTTTGACTCGACATTAGGGACTTATCGGTACATAAAGTCAGCATAGCCTGACTCGGCACTATTTCTCATAGTTTCGCACGAAGGTTGACAGGTTTCTGACATTTTTGTCATGTAAACATGTCATCTAAACATGCTCATATTGTGCCATTCTTAAAATTGACAAATTAAAGTTAATGCGGTCCTTTATTAAAAGCAGGCACAAACATTATGAAAGTCGACATTGTTTTAATAGCACAGATGACATATTTAGACAACAACAATGTCAGAAGCCCTTTAAACTTCGTGCGGAATTGTCAAAAATAGTGCCGTCTATATTAAAGATAGGATATGCCGACTTTATGTACCGTATGTATGCATTTGCTTTAACTTTTGAACGGATTACTTGACTTTAAACATTTTTACATTTTTGGTTAATTTCACTCCCCTAAAAAAGTAACAAAACAAAATCAAGGCCATTCTACCTCCTATCTCTGCTAGCTTTATGGAGGTATCACATCTTCAGCGTTTTCAATAAAAATTGTGACTTGTAATAATTAAACTGCTTTTTTAGCTAGAGTGGCATGTATTAGTTATTTGGCCGAGCTTAAGCTGTGTTTACTTTGTTATTAATCATCAGACACTTATATTTTTTATAAACTTTTCTGCACATTTATACTTTTAACGTATAATAATCTAGATCAGAATACTCAGATTTTCTAAGCTGATCTCCATGTGTTTTTAAGACAGTACGCAAATCATTACGCGATTTATTAAAAGCATTGGTAATGTCTCTTTGGGCAAACTTCGTAGCTACGGCCATTTCTGTACACTTCTTTTTCTAGCAGTTAGCAGTTAGCAGGCCACTCAATGCGTGTAATAAAATCTGCGACATTTTCCTATATGCAGAAACAGACAAATTTTAAGCAAAGGTTCATTTAGTTTATATCACCATACTTGATGATCAATTGTTAATTTCTTAACCGATTTAATTTAGTGATACCATCATATATGCAGCAGGGTTCAGTCGTTTTTTTTTCGGTGAAGAGGGTGGGGGGTGGGGGGTAAAAATTACCTATTATATAAAAATGTTCGCCATCATTGATTTTTGAGAATTGTTAAATGTTGAACCACAACATGAAAGGCTTAAGTCTTGTACTTCTATCTAAAGTTACAGCAAACAACTCCACTCAATATAAACGCCCGTATGTTTTTATTTCTGAACTGATTTAATTAAGTGATGCCTTGGTATAGAGAGAATACACAAGGCTTTTGTCACGATGAATTAGATTTTCTCCAGTACCGCACATATTTTTTTTTTGCAGGGGGGGTGAAAATTTCCCGTGATTTAAAACGGTCCGCCATCTTGGATTTTTAGGAAATGTCAAATTTTGGACCGGATGGTCAAAACATTTTATTATCGACCGTTTCAATCAAAAGTTATAGCAAATTCAAAAGTGTGCAAAATTTTTGGGCCCACCCTTTAGTTAGTCATAATAATAAACCCTTTACTACCGTTTGTATGCTGACCAAGAAGTCCCTAATAATAAATGTGTTTGGTGAGTTTTTACTCGCTTTATTTCCTGAAATGTAAATTAATGAATGTTCAGAAAATGTCTTGATTTTTATATTAACTAATACCATCTCGTAAATAGCGGCCTTATTTACTTTTAATTCAGTTACCTACATTCGTGATCTGATTAAAAATAAAAACGGCGCAAATTTCAGCCAAACTTTATGAGAACGGCATCAAATTTCCATCACACAGAAATTAGAAACACCTATTTAAAAACTAAAATAACTAAAAAAAAATCTGAAATAATTTATGTTATGTAGGAAGTAGTTAAGCTCGGGCATGAAAGATGGCATTTGGACACATTATCGTGCGTGCTTCTCCCAGAGAAGATAAAAAGAAGAAAGCGGCCTGAAGAAGACACTATCGCACACATATACAGTACAGTACCAAAGCCAGAGAAGAAAAAAGACTAGCAGATGAATGGAGTTCTTACTAAAAAAATAATCCACTCAAGTGTTTTTTTTTGCGAAAAAGTAATAATTGACGATATTCTGGACGGTCATGACGGTTCGCGTAAAAGTATTGTCAATCTTTTCTAACCAAATTTCACTAACCTACTAAATAGCTGACCCAAACGGGAGTCACCCAGAATATTTGTCAAATACTCGAGAAAATTTTGTTTAAACTTGGGGTCTTAAAAGTTTAGGTCTTAAAACATATTCAACTAAACAATTACTTTGTTTATACGGGCCTCTTAAAGCGCTTTTTATATGTAAGAACGGTTTGAAAATTTTGTCCTATAAACACCACTAAAACCGTTTTAAGCATCAAGTCGATTTTATTTTAAAGCGATTTAAGAAAGCGTTTTAATGCATTAAAACCGATTTTAGGATCGCTATAAACACTTTAAAAACGCTTTAGCGTATTGCTTCTAACCTACCGAACCTAACAAAATACTGAAGCGTAGTTCTATCGAAAAATCTGTTGTTAACTTAGTTTTATTTGTTTTTTTATAAACTGAAATAAAATGACGTTAAAAGAAAGACGTATAAACCCTTGGATAAAGCGAATTTTTTTAAAACCGCCTTTATATAAAACCGATTTTAGCCGCGTATAAACGTAGTAAATTGTTACAAGTTACAGGAAAATTTAGCCATGCCTTCTTTGGTTTTTGGCCTCATTTTTTATTCCTAACTGAGTTATTAGGGACTCATTGGAGATTTTTCATTAGCCAAGCACTATTATGGCCTGGCAGTATTTTGACACTGTTGACAGATACGCGTTGGCAGCAGCGATCATATTTAACCTCGGTCCTAATAGTGTTATAGCCTGAATTTATTTGCGGAAGTTTTAAAATGGGATACACCCGTCTTTATTTTGACATTTAAAAAAATATTAACTAAAAACATAGCAGCAATCAAAGCTGAATTATTTTACATCTAAAAAAGTTAAAAATTTCAAGTGTTGACCAAAATATTTACACATTTCAATTTTTCAGAATTTAAGAAAATGTTAAAATTTTATTTTTCGTGGATTTTTTTTGTAAAAACATTGACAGTGGGATTGACTAAAAGGGTTTAGTCTATTTTGGAACTGTCCTAAGTTTAAGTGAAATTTTTGGTTTTAAGCATTATAAACCAACCCAAGAAGAATTTTAATAAATTTGTGTATAGAATAATCATATTAACGCAATATTTTATTGGATTTAAGAAGAAAGTTTCAATTTAGAAGCAAAGAAAATTAAAAAATATAAACCCACCCGGGGTTTAAATAATAAACACTCTGTGGAACAAATTCAAATTGGGGTTATATGTCACTTTAATTAAAACCTACCCTAATTTTTCCAGTTAATACTTGATCTCACACAACAATTTAGATGGGTAATAATAAAATAAAATTTATTTAAAAGGTGTTTTTATTTATGAAATGTATTAAAAAACTTAAATGCAAGTTTTGTTTATATTTCTTTCACTGTCAAAATATTATCTGCGTTCAAATCACAAACAGCGAGTTCGGATCTCTTACCTCTGCTTGTAACTTGGCTTGCGCCAACCTCTACTGATGAAAGCTACAGCTGAGCTTTTAGATAACCTAAATGTTTTAATTTCAGTTTGTAAATAAATTATTATAGTGGTTTTGGGTTTTTTCTTGTGGTATATTTTTCGTGCATAATCAGTGACCTTCACTTATGTTTGTTTTGCCTCGTAGTACCCTCATAAATATATTTGTTGTGCTAAAAACGGGTTGACAATATGGCGTTTTTCTTGAAAAATTGGAGGTATTTTATTGCTTAATGAACAACTTAGGATATTAAATAAGGTAAATTGATCCTTGTAAAAACGGTTGCTTAGGGAAATTATAAACGAACTTATTACCAATTGCCACAAAATAATCCTTTCTGGGGGCTATAAATTTAAACCACCCTCCAGATAATGAAGATATTATTTGGCAAATTTATGGCGTATTCACCATTTGCCACTTTGAAACCTGTCAAAAAAAATTAGTTTTAGGTCATTTTCTCCTAAAATATGGTATATTTTTAGAAAAAAGCAGTTTTTCAGTGGTATTTTGCAATAACAATACAAAATCATCAATAACTTTTTGTCTTTTCTGTATGGTTGTTTTTTGAAAATTGGTTTTAAAATTTAGTACCCCTCACAGATGTAAATATTTAGACCTGTGTGGGTACTATTTTAGATCTTAGTCAATCTCACTGTGAGTGCTTAAATTTAAAAAAAATTAAATAAAAAAAATAACTTTAAACAGCAAGGAAAAATTGTTCAGGTTATAAATAAGGCAGATCACAAAGCCGCTATTCCAGTAAACTCATTTTGCAATCGATTTAAAGGCAGTCAATAACAGTGTAATGTTGTATTTCAATAAGTCCCTATTGGTTAATCCAGGACTTAGTGAGGGTTACTTACATCTGACGGGTAACTTTTGAAAACCCATTTTTGACAATTTACAGCAAAAGTTTTCGTGACATTTTTTGGTTGGGTAATGTTCTATAGTCTCCTTTCTCGCTGGGTTCGACCTGTGGCCGACGAGAACAGGTGAGTGACCCCCATGCGAAGCGCACCTGACACCCACCTAGGCCTTACATATACTTAGGCATTTATTTCAGGCGATAAAACAATATTTTATTTGCGGGATTAGCACTATTATAACTATGTTCGTTTTCCCACCAGGTCACCCAACGTCACCCCCAACTTACTTGTAAAGAGAAAAAGAACAGTTCAATTTGTATCAAAGCGAGAGAAATGAATATACCCTAAACCCTCTACGGGTAAGTTGGGGGGACACCAAACGAACTCACACCACAGAACTTGGACTTAACGTGTTTGCACACTGGGATGTAATGCGCGATTGGGACGCTTTCTAAGCGGGATTTCTTGTATTAATTTATTTAATTGTTTGTGTATACCTATAGAGTGGTGTTTTTTTTTAAATTGAGAGATTAAGCCTAGATTTATTTTATGTGCCGCAGAATGCGGTAGGTAAGTGAAAATGTTACATAAAGCTTTGTTTATGTTCCACACCTTTATAGGAAATAGAGATGGAATAAAAGCAATAGGGATTTTTAGCAAAAATACGCATATTACACTGGGCGGGAGTTTCGTCATTTAATAAAAATCAATTAGCTACCTATCGCAAATTTTGAACGCCTATTGAATGAGCTCTTGAACTGAAATACTTATTTTTTTAAACAAGTAGAGGGTTAGTCTTACTTGCCGAGTGTAAAATGCTATTTTTTACCCGTTTAAAATGTTGTTGACAAAGAAATGCTTAAAATGAAACAAAATTGTAACAATTTATAATGCTATAGCGCCGCAGGAAAAAATTTTGGCAAAGAAAAAAATATTCTTTAAAATATTTAATATCTCTTAAGTGTTTTGTAAAATTTTTTTGAGAAAATAGATTGAGTAAGATTCCAAGAAGGGGTGGGTTGCAGTGGTATATCAGTGGCGGTCTCAGCCCTTTGAAAAGGGGGTGGGCGGTTTCGATACGAAAAAAACTAGAATAAAGTATGAGGAACTTATCAATATATACAAATAAAACTTAGTAATTACAAGCGCGGATTTGGCCTTAAATATAAGGGGGGAGGGCTTCAGATTTGAAATTGTTTATTTCATACATTTTTTATTTAAAGAAATGTTTATTTAAATGCGCGGAAAATTTGAGAAAATTACATTAAAAATGCAATTTTTGAGTCAAATTAAACTAAAATCGTAAATACCAACGTATCATAGCGGCGAAAAATTAAAAAAAAAAATTGCACTCATGCATTTCTTGATTTAAAATTAAAATAAAATTGTAAATATATCAATGGTTTCAAAGCGCAGCAGGCGAAAATTTTTAAGAAAGTTACAATACAAATGCTATTGTTAACACAAAATTAAACTAATATCGTAAATATCAAAGGAGTTATGGCGTCGCAATTTATGTCCTACTTTTGATTTTTTAAATATTTTCGTACTTACCCTGCTGAAAGCCGCGATTGAGTAACAGCGTAATTTTTTCAGTTATAAAAAAAAGATAACAAACAAACCACAAACGAATCCTAATAGCTAAATACTTTTTTTGAGATAATCTAAAAAGCTGAAGTTTTTGAAAGTTGAAACTGTGTTTCCATGTTTTTTGGATAAACCGGTCAATGACTCGCTCAATGTCAATTTCAATATATCTGTTGACGTTCAATCTTCTGAAGCAGGAGAAGCTTCTTTCTGACGAAGCATTACATACTGACAAACATCCAAGAATATTTTTATCAACGGAAAAATATCGCCACACTTGTTCATTGCCTCGAAAACGTTATCATATTTGTTTTGATTTGAGCTTTTGCCTACTTGTGACCAATATTGTATCCAAATACTAACTTCTCCCAATAAAAGTTCAAGAATTTGTATTTTGTATCAATCAAACCGTTTGTAGTATTTGGAAACGGCATTAGTTAATTTTGCCCTGATTTTGGCTTCACGTTGTATAAAACTTGGTATAAATAAGTTCAGGTCAAAAATACTTTAAGTCTCGTTATTGAACCTTGATTTTATGTCTAAACTTGTTAATAAATTGAAACTCTGTAATACTGTTCTGCATTTCTAATATCGTGGTTTTCTTCTGCTTCATGGGGATCTCCTAAACGGTAGGAGATGCGCAAAGGTTTAAATTAGGGCAAAGTTACGCTTTGATTGCTTTGCTTAAAACTAAAAAAAAAGTTTACAAATTCCGGATAGTTCCGGAAATAGGCGGAAAATCCCGAAATTTTCATTTTTAGTTTTTGTTTTTCTGCGCCCTTATTCTTAAAGCTGTCAAAAAACGCTTAAAACTTTCTACAGGTACTTTTTTAGGATCTACCTAGTGAGAGGCTGTTTTTGAGACTTGACATTTAAGTGTGACAGGAGCACTGTCAAGTTCATTTTTTCTTATGGACACATCCTTTTGTTCTCCTGCCGTTTGGTTCATAAAGGATGACAGATAACATTTTGCATTTTTATTTTGACAAGTCACCTAACGTTTTGGGTTTATTGACCAACATCAGCCCAAATTTTAATTTTTGATTTAACTTACTCAAGATACTCATTTTGGAATAGTACTTTTTTAACATTTTAAAAATGACAGTTTTTTTGACATTTTGTTATAACAAAATAACTTTGCCCAGCATTTTAAAAATAAGTTTTTTTTTTGTTTTTTAATCTTTTAATTTGGGCTGATGAGGATCAATTAACTCAAAACGTCAGGTACTTGTCAAAATGAAGTTGTAAAATATCTGTCATCCTTTACGAACCAAAAGGCAGGAGAAAAAAGCATGTTTCTATAAGAAAAAATGAACTTGACAGTTCTCCTGTCACACTGAAATGTTAAATCTCGAAAACGGACTTCTCATTAGGTAGATCTTTAAAAACTGCCTGTAGAATATTTTACGCGTTTTTTGACAGCTTTAAGAATAAGGGCGCAGAAAAATAAAAACTAAAAATAAAGATTTCTGTTTTTTTTGCCTATCTCTGGAACTACTCGGAATTACAAATTCTTTTTTAGTCTTTCTACATAAATGCGGGCTAAAGTGTAATTATAAAAAAAACTCACTTTTTTTCATTTCATAATTTTTGTAAAAACAAGGATTCAGTGAGGTGCAAAATAGTCAATCTTTTCTTTTTGACTAAATCTATACCCATTGGAGGGAAGGGGGCTATGATAAAAAAAGTATTTCTGACTTTCCCCTAGAACAAATTAAAATTTGAAAAAAATTTCGGGTACCTATGCTCCATAAGAAAGGTTCTTTTTTTATACCTTCATCAAACACATAATTTGAGTAACTGTCGGCAGATAACTAAAGCATGGATTTTTTGGTTAGCAAAAAAACTTTTTTTTGATCGCGGTTGGAAAAAAAAATTCCGATCGTTTTTTGCGCAAAATTAAAGAGAAATAGCGGAAAATAGTAATATTGAAAAAAGCTAATTATTTTTGCCTATTTTTGGTTTTAAGCAAAGCGTCAAATTGCGCAACTTTGCCCTAATTGTAACCTTTTCGTATCTCCTACCGTTTAAGAGATCCCCATGGTGAGCACCCTGTATAGGCATACCCCTGAAGATGACAGTCTATATTGTCAAAACATGTTGGGTTAAAAATGATGCTATTAAACGTTTTGAATGCTGTTAATAAAAATTTTTTTAAATTAACTGCCCCCCCCCCCCCTGGCTACAGTCTTAAACATACAACCTTTGAATTTGGTTTTAGGTCTTGTCAGTACAAAAAATTGAGAAAAAAATTATCTAGGCTAAATTAAAAAATACCGAATAACGAATACCAAAAAACTTTTTTTTGCCGATCCGAATAATCTCCATACTATGTATCGATAGCTAAAAAGTGTATGAACCCTGGGGCCTTTAGACCCAAAAAGATCAGAAAACAAATCAAGACGTCAATAAGTTGAACAATCCATCAAAATCAATCTGGGCCTGAAAATATCGATTTTGTTCATTACACACCAATTTGGGTCCGACAACTTAATTTACATCCTAATTAAAACGAACGCATTATTTAACAGCTGTTAAACGAAGTTATTTCCAGGGCACATTTTTTAAAGTATAGTCGTTCAAAAAATTAATGACTTATTAGCAGAATACAAATTTGTAAATCATCTTAAGTATCTGCAAAGTAAGGGCTTATTTTATTTATCGGGAAATGACCACAAAATTGTGGAGGTTACCTAATGCGCCACAGGACCTTCAAAATTTTCTACCCTTAGGATGCAGTTAGCATAAAGTCAGTGGCGTAGCTAGAAATTGACTCATCGTTTATTAAAAATCATGTACCTACCTATGGCAAATTTTTTAAAATTAGGTAGGTGCCTATTGCTTGAGCTTTTAAACTGAAAGGAGTTAGTGTATACAAAACAAAAATACTTATTTTCAAAAGCAAGTTTCATCTAGTCTCATTTGCAGATTTTTTTCTAAATTAACCCTTAAATGCGCCGCAGGCAAAAATTTGGAAAAAATTGCACTAAAATGTTATTTTTTACTCGTTTCAAATGTTCTTGACCAAAGAAACTGCTTAAAGGTAAACAAAATTGTAACAATATTTAATATTGATATAGCCCCGCAGGCAAAAATTTTGACAAAAAAAAACAAAAAATTCTTTAAAAAATTTTGATCTCTTAGGTTTTTTGTAAAGTATTTTTGAAAAAGTACATTGGATTAGATGCCAAGAAGGGTTGGGTTGCGGTGTTATACATAGATTTGTTTTCAAATCATAAATGAGAGCTGCTATAGCTCTCTCTGGGGAGGGGGTTAACCCCCAAAATACCTCCTGTCTACGCCACTGATAAAGTGCATGTCCAAGAAAAAAAATTTATAAACTTTGAACTATATATTTTTGAGATTGGCATACCCCTGTCCCTAATTACATATAAAAATAAAAATCTTTGATGTAGCTATTTTTTGAAGGTACATTTTTGGGGGCAATCCTATTTTTTTGCGATCTCCTGCTTTTGATAAAAAATTTTAAATTCTCATATCATAGGGTTCGAATATCTAGTTTTCGCAATCAAAGTCTTAAACTTGCAATTTTTAAAAGCGATTATGTCATAAACCCTAGGACGTTGAAGGTCATTTTAAAGGATTTTTTTAAGGAAAATTCAGAAATGGGGGCCTTTGGGCGATTACACATTTATATATGTAATTTATCCGTTTTTGGTCATTTATGTGATACCACTGCTTAATTCCAAAAATTTCACTATTTCTAGATTCTCTCAAAAAAACCCTTTAAAATGACATCCAACATCACAGGGTATCTTATTTAGTTTGTGAGAGAGTCGTCCCCCCCCCAAAAAAAAAGCTACATCAAAGATTTTTATTTAAAAAAAAATCCAAAAACACGTCAACTGAGATTTTTAATTTCCTTTAATCGTGCTATCTTGGATTTTGTCTGTGTTTTAAATAGGACACCCTGTATATTTTGCAATTTTTGAAATCTTGTATTGTCAAAAAGATAATTGTTTTAGAATTTAAAAATGTCAAACTATACTATATAAATATTTTTTTGCCATACCTCGTAAACAAAACGACATTAATTGAAAATCTCAGCAGACGTGTTTTTCGATTTTTTTATAAAACCAAATTCTAACCCGCTAGAAGCACCGTTCCGTTTAAAGAATCCACCTTGTATATTTTTTTCTTGAATATGTAACTTAGGCAAACTGTTAGTGACGAGCCCTCGGCTGTACGCACTTCCGGTCGTATTTTTAGCCCAAAAAGTTTTGCAGAGAGCCCCCAAAAGAGCATTTTATTTATTTCACCAGAGGCGTTCTCTCGAGTTGAAATTGTTTAAAAACCTTTTAAAAAGTTTGAAATATTCATTTTCTCGCGTTCCAACGGTGACGTCACATTTAAACTGGTTAAAAATATGTCGAAACGGAATCCATTCCCTTTGCAAAAACGACGCATGCGCAGAAGTTACGTCAAAATTTTGTCACTTTGGATTTTCTTTTTTTTTCTAAAGCACTTTTTATACTTTTTTATCAGCGATTAGAATGGGAGACGATCAACGGAAAGTTACGTTTAGCAAATTTGTGGACCTTGATGGAGAAGTTATCAAAAATGATAATAATTAAGGGTTTGTTAATATATAAACAATAACATGGTCCATTTAAACACGCACAAAAGTTTACAAAATAAATATATTAAAACACAAAAAAGTGAGGTTAGAGGGATAGAAATGTCAGCGACGTCACCGTTTTGAACTATTCATTTTCTCGCATTTTGAACTAATGGCGTCGTGGTTGAAACTGTTTTACAAAAAATGTCAAAACAATTTCAATTTCTGACAGTTTTAATTACTAAAGTAAACTAATTATTTAAAAACGAGCTAAAATTTAAAAAAAATTACAAGGAGCTTTACTAGTCCCATATAATCCATTTCAGTCCGGGAAATGATACATTAAATCACTAGTCCGGTAAAGTAACTTTACCAGACTAGTTTACTAGGGTTATATCTGAACAATTTTTATTGTTGCAGGTTACAAAAAAGTTACTTACAAACATTAACGGTAATACTGCAGTTTTAATTAGGGCAAAGTCCGGATAGATGCCGCAGGGGGAGAGATGGCGCAAATGACGTGACGTGGAAACGGAGTGCACTTGTCACCTGCCGTCCGTAAAATCAAAGAGCTATTTAGCAAGTAATATTTTGGCTGTAGTTATTACATTTTGTGGAGCACGTGTTAAAACATTATTGTGCAATAAATACGAAAAGTTATTATTTTTTACCTATAATTTTTCGCATGTTTTTAATACTCTTGAAAAATTATGTTTCAGCTAGAGCAATGAGATAATTTTACATATATAGGATTATACAGGGTGATTCACGACGAATGGGACATAGTCAAACCATAGGCACTGTGGACAAAGCCCATTCCTCATCTGGTAATAAAATTTTCCTGGTGGCTCTTTGGTGATATATTGGGTGATTTATCAAAATAAAAAACTATGCAACCAAAAATTATGAAATTTTGCATGCTAATTACACTCCCGAAGTTCAATAAACATGTTTTTAAAAATTTGGTGTTTTCAGGTCCGAACTTAGTTTTTTTCTCATTTTTAAATCTCACTTCAAAACAACACCCTGTAACTTAAAATAAATATTTTTTTTATATTCTCCAAAAAGCCTAGAATTAGTACTTATTACTAAAGAAAAAAATTAACGCGCAACTTTTTGTTTTTGCTATAAAAAAATTGTTTTTTAAAAAATGTCTAAATTTGCCCGGTGCCTTTATATAACATAGATTTAACGGCATCATTTTAAATGCAAATCATCAAATTGATTGAATTATAAAGAGGGGTTATTTTAATAAAGTCTAAATATTTTTTTACAAAAAGCAAATAACATGCAGGTCCGGATTTATGATTTTATTTTCATTCGGTACATAATATTACAGCATCACTTCAGACATACACACACATATTTTAGTAAAGTAAAGAGACGAGAAATCATTTTTTTTTTTTTTTTAATTTTCAAAAAAAAATAAAATTTGTTAAAATTTAAAAACAAAATAAATTAATTTCCTTTTTAACTTAAAAACTTTTTTAATTGGGCTTACACTTCTTCAGGCATCCTAATGAATGATCAGGTCAATGTATTCATCAATGTGGCGTGCAATCAGTAGATAATCTCCAGAGCATTCTTTTGGAATCGGCTCTTTTTTTTTCTTTATGCAAAAAGATACCTAACCTCTACAAAGAATAATCTATATCTCCTAGCAAAAGGAGAGATTCCTAAGCCTACGTAATCCATGTAAACGTGACGAATTAAAGGCATCTCTCCCTTATGATAATTAGCATTGGGCATCTCTCCGTACCCAGGGGGAGAGTTGCCAGAAAAACACTTTTTTTTAAAACATTTTTCGAGTAGTGAACGATTTTTTGATAATGTTTCAAGACCAGTATTTTTATAAAAGATAGTTTGAAGAATCTTTTTAAAATACAATTTTTTTTCTCAATTTAACTACTGTGAATTTTTTTCAAAAAGTGAGCTGTCCGGACTTTACCCTATTTGAAATATTTACAGGGGCAGCATCAGGTACATCTTCGAATTTACCTTTGGTTACCAATCCATTAAAAAAGAAACTTTCTACTAATTTCTAATATCTGAGGGAAATTTCCGCCATAGCACTATCGGTTTAAGTTACTATTACAGGTCTCCACAGGATTGTAGAACTCTCCTACGGTTCGCTTTGTAAATTTCCCGTGTCGCCCAGTAAAATTTACGTTTCCGGTCTGGTACTGTAAAAAGCTAATACTCCGAAGGCTTATGCAATTGACGTTTTTATATTAAATTTTTTTTTTCACTGTCTAGATGTTGAACAAAAGCTTGTTGGAAGAGTGGTAAAAAAACTAATTAATTTTCTTACTGAATTCGTCTCTAATATCTGTGGTGCAAAATGCAGACCACACCAACCAAAACGATCTAAAGAATCTTGTTTTGGAGACTTTTTAACCTTGTAACCAAGTTTTTGTTACAAGTCTTTCTGACCGTTCGAGCTCTAATTTCAATTCATCTGACGCGCTCAAAGTTATAGATTTCTATCTGTCAATTTGAGAATTTTGTCGGCTAATTCCGCTGCTTGTTAGCGAATGGTTTGGAATTAACACCTGAGTGTGCAAAAAAGAGGCTTAGGTGTTCCAACATAGGATGCGGTAAAAAACACAAAACATTTCCTAACAAGCTAAAAGCATCCATAAATATTCTTTTTTGGAGTCAGCAGCAGTTTTTCTTAGAAATGATGTTTCCTAAGACAGTGGCATACATAGGGCTCAAACCTCAAGACTAAAACGGTTATCTGAGACTGTTACTCAAGCCCTCCCTCATGATCAATTTTTGCGAACGACACTGTTTAAAAGTAGACAAGATGAAAGATCTACCAAATTTAAAAAGTTTTTGTGTCCTGGCTGCAGTGAACTTAGTCTGTTAAATATTTTATTGTTATTTGGAAAACGGGCCCAAACTTCAATTAATATTTTGTTCTTTTCGTATTCCTTATCCCCAAAAGTCCCCGTATACCAATTTTGGTTAAAATCGGACCAACTTAGGTGTTTTCCCCCCTCCACTCCTCTCGTAGGGGGGAAAGGTGCCTAATAATGACATATTATTGTATTGTCGTCAGAACTATAAATGCATGCCAAATGTGAAGGCAATCGGATGTGTATAAGGGGGCGGTACAGTTAAAATTTTAACTGTACCCCCCCCCCCCTCCACCCTCTTCCAGTAGGGTGGAGCTGTCAATTTATCACACTATATTCTTGTGTTGTTACCGCAACTATATAAGCATGCCAAATTTGAAGCCAATCGGATGTCGGGAAGTTGGTCAAAATTAAGTTGCAAGATTCCACCCGAACGGAAATAAAAGTTTGTTAAAATTAAAAAAGTGAGACGGACTAAGGACAAATTTACTCGTTCATGCATGTAAACCTACTAAGTATTTACATCGCGACACCTTTTATCGCCTACGTATCGGTATCAAGTTTCAAATTTTAAAAGGGTAGTTTACATTGTTAAATTTGATCTTTACACTGTCTTACTTTCTTGCCTTTGGTAATCAAAGTATCAAGTGACGGTTGATTGGAGTTGAAGATGGAAATTATGGCTGGTGTTGGATTCGGTAATAAATGTTACTAGAAGCTTTCTGTCCAATTATTATCAATACCAATGTAAAAAGTGAAGAGAAGGAATGTTAAGTAGGTTTATGCAGGTTGAGTTTTAGTAAACACAAATTTAGCCTATTTTCCCACATTAAGATGAAAATATTCTGAAGAAAGGGGACCTATGTAATTGTTTAAAAATTACACTTTGAGATTTTGACGAATCTCCATGCGCGAATTCAGCTTCTGTAGCACAAGAACCCCTGAAACACTCTAAAAAAAAATTACGTGACGTTTACTTGTGTTGACGCACAGAGTCTAATGGTTTCTGAGCTTCTCCTCAATAGTCCGAAATAAATTTCTTACTAAAAATTTTTGTTTTTCTTATGCGATACCTCGTTGGAAAGGTATGAACAAATTTCCCACTGTTCACCATCGATTTTGACTCACGGAAAAAAGAAGAGAGGCATATTCTTGCTCAAATTAGGAGCAAAGAATTCAACTCCATTTTTAGATCTTTATTATATGTTAAAAATAATAAGTATATGAATTATTAAACAAAAACATTAATCACACCATAAACAACCTTCCTTAAAATTTCTTGAGTTTAATTGCCAGTAGCACCTTTTTCTACATTAAGTTTTTTTTTTTCATTTATTATTTGGTTCATTAGTTACATAATTTGTTCAATTGTGTGAATTTTGACGGGTAATTTTAATATAACAAAAAAATATATATAATTGATATAGTCTAGATTCAAAAAATTATGTGGAATTACATAAATTGTATGAATAGCCCCAGCAAGCAGTTTTATGCCGTCCGCAAAACAAAACAATGACCTTTTTGGTCACCGATGAAAAAGAAACTTTTTTTTATACCTGCAGATAACTAAAGCTTCTTTGGTTACCGATTCAAAAATAGTAGTTTTAACAACTAGTGGCTAAAATAGTGCTTTTTTTACAAGCGTTGATTTAAATAACGAGCGCAGCGAGGTATCTAAAAACGCGAGTGAAAAAAAAGCATAGTTTAGCTGCGAGTTGTTGAACACTATTTTTTTAAATACCTTTATCAAAAAATCAAAGAAAAACAGAAAAACCTTTTAAAAATCTCGAACGAAGTTCACGTCTCGCAACACATCATCTTTACACTATAAATCAAGGTAGCTGGTAAATGAAATAACAATGCGGTTTGCTAGAGATGTGCCTTTTTACTCGGTGACGTTCATTGTTGCGACATTTTAATCTTTGACAGTTTGATATTTTGATGATGTTTTTAAATGATTATTTTGGTACTTGGTGAAAACTGGCGGAAATGACTTAATTTTTAGGCAAGAAAAATTACATTTTATCAATATTACTATATTCCGCTATTTTTCTTTAATTTTGGGTACAAAACGGACAGAAATCTTTTTTTGCACCCGAGATGAAAGAAAAGTTTTTTTGCATTGGTAACCAAAAAAGCCATGCTTTAGTTATCTGCGGACAGTTACTAAAATCACGTTTTTGATGAAGATATAATTTTTTTTTTATCACGGGTGCAAAAAAAGAGATATCTGTCCGTTTTTTACCCAAAATTAAAGAGAAATAGCGAGAAATAGTAATATTGAATAAATGTAAATATTCTTGCCTAAAAATTAAGCCATTTCCGCCAGTTTTCACCAAATATTTAGGAAAAAATCATTTAAAAACATCGTCAAAATATAAAACTGTCAAATATTAAAATGTCGCAACAATGAACGTCACCGAGTAAAAAGGCACATCGCTATGGAAACCATTGTTATTTCATTTACCAGCCGCCTTAATTTATAGTGTAAAAATGGTGTGTTGCGAAAAGTGCTCTTTGTTCAAGATTTTTAAAAGTATTTTCCTGTTTTGCTTGGATTTTTTTTATAAACATATTAAAAAAAAATAGTGTTAACAACTGATGGCTAAACTGTGTTCTTTACCAACCATTTGCATAATTGCAAAAGTTTGCAACACTGGGGTCTAATTTTTGAATCCATACGAAAATATCCGCATACGTGTACTAAATAATCGACAATTTTTATGTCAGTCTCTTTCTATACCGTGTGAAATGAAAGGCGAAAGATAAGCCAGTATGTGTGGACCGCGTTCGAATTCGACTGGTTTAACGCAATATTGCACGAGTGGGTGAAAGGTATTCGTGTTGTTTCGCATGTAAAACCGATTATTCTTTCACGTAGTCGCATGCGAATAATTTCGTATGGTTTCGAAAATAGGACCCCCTGGTCCTTAAACTCCCTTGTCCTTAGCCGTAATCGACCTCCAATAATATTAATTAATATAGCTTCAAACGCAACTTACACGCTATTTTACAATATCCTAGAGACTAATCTATTATCCTACCCAGATTACCCCAATTTCAAGTTTGATTTTTCCATTGCTAGACAAATCTGTCAAATAAGAACTTATAGCAAAGGACATGGGCCAAATAACCAGGTATTGGGCTTCCGTGGAATACGTTGGTACTTACATATGTTGTAGATAACTTCTTTCGGAAGAGTGTTTAAATTGGACAAAAGTGCCGCTGGGCCGTAGGAGCTTCACAATTTCACACAAATGGCTAATTCAGTCAGAATATTTTTACTTTAAACTGTCAGACTTAATGTTAAGGGTACTAATCATACTTTTGGTACCTAACTCACCAGCGGATGATTGTGATGTTTTACCTACTTTTTCCCGCAGAGTTCAATTTTGCGCCACAATTTTTTTACTTTACCCAGACTAGCTTCGACGTACGTAAAACCTCTGCAAATGTTGTTTTTGTAAGTATTATTTTCAAATGATTTCAAAATCATTCTTAAAAGGCCAGGTTGCGGAATTGTGAAGAAATAGCTAGGTATCTATGTTATCACTGAGATACTGGAAAACGAAACATTGCTATATGATGGGTCTTCCGTTCTCGGACCTCGACACTAGGGAGCCTCGGTATCTTTTGATTTGGTCATTTCATAATAATGCAAGCATGAAGGGTGTGAGGTTAAACGTGTTGTATTTATTATAAAGTGGAATAGAAGCCGCGGTTGCTTTGAAAAATTTCTAAATATTGTTGCCATTGTTGTCTAGACCTCGTCATTTGGTTTTTCATGACGACGAGCAGCATCCAGTATCCTAGTAAGAAGACGCTGTGAAGGATAACGTACTTCATTCTCTTCGTGCCTTGCATATCAGGATTGATGCAACATGTGCACATACTCCTAACGCCCTTGCTCCCACTTTGCATGTACAATAGGTGGATATGATTGGATCTCTTATATTTTCTTCTGCATTAAACATTATGAAGGAGCCATGTTGAACATGCCTAGAAAATATTTATTCGTAACAGGTTCGGTTCTGTAAGATGATCGATTTTCAACAAAAAAATAAAAAGGCTACGAACGGAACTGAACAAGTAAAGAATATAAAAACAATAAACTAAATTATATAGAACTAACTAACAGCAAGGGCACGCCAAAACTTTCTACGTGGCACAACACCGTCCTCAACGCCTCAATTAAAAGGCCAGTTAACTCATTTTGGTTTTAGTATCCTTTGTGATCACAAAGCAAATTCTGAAAGACAGTCTTTGACTTATTCTTAAAGTTTGACTAAGGCCACTTACCTATAAAGATTTTCTAGTTATTTTAAATTCTATTATTTCTCTACCGACGGAATCAAACCCGCTATATTTATTCAAATTATTGTGTAAAAGCGCCACACTCCTCGGTCAAATTCCTACCTTAAATATCAGTGACTCTATGGCAGAATTACCTAGACTGAGGTAAGAGAATTTAAGTGCCCTCAGCTATCCACAAATAAATGAAGTCAAATTCTGTAATTTTTTGACATCAAAAACATTTTAAAAATCCAAATTTGGATCGAAATTGTGAAGCTCCTAAGGCCCAGCGGCACTTTTGTCCAATTTAAACAGTGTTCACAAAGAAGTTGTCTACAACATAATATGAGTACCAAGGCATTCCACGAAAGCCCAAATCCTGTGTTATTTGGCCCATATCCTTTTGTAGGTTTGTTTTAAAAAACATTGTACCTTATCAGCCAGGAGGAACTTTGTACTGTATGAAACTTGTATGAACAAACTTTTTACCACTTATTTATTATATAAGCATTTGTGCCCACCTAACTGGAGTGATGAAAATTTTGCCTTGGTTCTAACCAATCATACCCAAAGGCTGCAAAACTACGGTCGTTTTTACGAAACAAGTAATTAAAACTATTGATTGAAGATTGAACTATAGGTAGGTATTGAGCTATTTCATTTTATATAATTTATGCTTGTATCTCCATTATTCTCTTAGATTTAAGGTCGTAGTTACAATCTGGGGAATGGTTTTTATCAACACTGTACGGGAAATCAATTTAACTATGTCGACCGATTTTTTTGCAACATTTTACGTCATTGAATTTGTTTTCCATGGCAACGCGGAGACTTTATTTATATTTATCCACAGTAGAACACTAGAGATTTTTTAGCACCGGATCAAAAATTTGGGGTTAGGTTACTTATTTTGATTTTTCGCGTTCAATGCCGCTAAAAAACCAAGTAAAATACTAAAATAAAATAAATCCATTTATTGCAGAATTACCTGCTAAAAAAACGCTACCCAACTACGTATTAAAGTAACTGGGTGTAATGTATAAGGTTGCATTTATAAAATTGAATTGGAAACAGGTTAAAAGCATGCAGATTTAAAAATCGGCTTTTGGCGCTAGACGAAATAATTGTATTCTATTTTAAACAGGAGCGCCAACGACTAGAAAGAGTCTTTCCAACCTCTAAATGGAGCTTTACTAACCTGTTTTGTTAGTACTAAAGTATCCGTGTGTTTTTGAAACTGAAGTTCTAAAATCTATCCTTTGCACTTCAAGATTTCACTACTACACTTGCACATAACTATGCCGCAATAATTTAAATTTAAAAAACATGGTTAAATCAAAATAAAAACAAAATTATGTGGGGTTATGGGCGCCGAATGTTTTTAAGCGAATTCCTAGTAATCCCAGCGAGCCAGTAAAGTTCTCTTGGTTCTTTGATACACTCGGGCTAATGCGCGCGCAGCGCTAGGCCTTTTTCGGCGGGCTACCGCAGACGCGGAGGTGGTTCATATTTGTTTTAGAACAATGTTTTTGAAAACACATTTTTGAAAGATAAACATAACCTCGAATGGTTTTCTGGCAGAAAACGTAAAAATACTCTCCTGTTCCACTGCGGCCCGATTTAAAGTTTGTTGACAAAACACCTGCAGTTACCATCGAATTGTATAAATTCTGCGATTTATCGGTTAATACTTGAACTGCGTGTGTCTCCCAGATTCAATGAAGTTTGATTGATTGATCGGTTTTCTTTCTCGGAGTGCACAGGCTTTTAGAAAAACGGAAACTTAGTTTTTATTTTCGCTAAAGCTAGGAAATATAAAAAGGAAAAATGTAATCCAGAGGAAATTGTGAGTATTTCTCTATTTTTTTTGTAAATCGGGTTTGTTCTAAACCGCAATTGTTTTGAGGCTTTTGAGATAGATGACAGTACCAGAGCTTTTATTTTGAAGAAAAAATAATTGAGAATTTTGAAAAATCCTTCAGATATTTTTGTTAAGCATTTAAAAATGATCACCCCTGCAAAATTTCAGCTAATTCTGATATTTAGTTTTCCCTGTGCACTCTGGCAAAAGATTAAAAAATAAAAGAACAAGGCGTTGCCAGTTGTACTTTTTTTTACTTAAAATCTGAAGAGAAACTATAGCCTTAAGGCCTGTACTTTATTATCTTGCAGTGTCTTTTTTATTTTTCTTTTTTTTTTCTTCTTTCTTTAAAATGTAAACTTTTTTCTTTTTTCAAAGTTTATTTTGTTTGCATTTTGCTTAGATCATATTTAAACTTTTTGCGCATCGTCATTTTGTACTTTTTTGCAATAGTTGGGTAGACAAACTAGCTCAATAACTGATATTGTAAGAATTTTTTGTTGTAATTTTTTTGTAAGAATGTAGTATTGTATGCTAGGCATTTGTTAGGTTTTTAAGTTTGTTTATTAGGTAAACCCTTGTTAATAAGATTGTAATATCTTTATAAAACAATAAAATAAAAGTAAAAACGTATGTAAGTTATTTAAACCAATGCTTGTAAAAAAGCACTATTTTAGTCACTAGTTGTGAAAACTACTATTTTTATACAGAAGTAAAAAAAATTTATCGATATACTATCCTATGGTTTTTGTTTTTCCGTTTTTTAAATTAAGCTGGTATAAAAAATTGTATTTAAAACTCGCCATTAAACTGCGTTTTTTTTCGTGCTTTTAACCCTTGGCTGCCTTCGCTCTTTAAAACCAACAAATTTAGCCTGTAAACCCTTTAATTTTAAAGTTAACGTAACTTTTTAAGTTTCCTATTTAATGGGACTTATTATTGGTATTGGATTATCTGTCCTCGATTGGATAATTAATCTACATTTTTAGCCCTAATTAACCCATTTAAAAAAAGATGAAGTAAGAAGGGTATTTTTTTAAATCCAAAATAACCAACTAAAACACTTTTTTCCCTTCACTTTTACAATTTTAAAACATCTAGTGAATGAAAAGTATATAAAATATGCGTAAAAATATTTTAAAAAAGCAAGTTTAATTCATAAAATAATTAAAAAAAGTTGAAACGACTTAAAAGAACATACCCCAAGTAGTATAGAAATAGATGTCTATATTTTCCAAAAGTTTTTAGTAAACATTTGGAAGAAAAAAAGTAATATGGTCATACCCTAGACTAACTCAAACGGGGATTTCGGGGGTTAATTACACTCCCCCATTAGAGTCAAATTTTTTACAGGCATCATCAAAAATACAAAAAAAAATAAAATATTTTCATTCATTATTCTTTCAAAATTTTCGCCTGCGGCGCAGTTAAAGCATATTTTGGACTAGCATATTTGAGACCAGGTCCGCTTTTGGACTAACTCAATGATAAAATGATTGGTCATGCTATAAAAACTTAACAGATTCAGTTTCTCATAAATCTCTATTTTGTCAGTGGCGATCCCAGGGGGGGGCAGGGGGGCGATCGCCCCCCCCCCCCCCTTCACTCCAGAAAAAAGTATACAACAAAGATGCTGGTAGTAACCCTGAAGTCCTTGGAGAAAAAACGAGAAATTGCAGAAAGTTCCTTTAAAGGCGTTCTCCCTCCACAGTATTTTGGGACAGTTTGACCTTCAATTCGTCACACTAAGAATAAAAACCATTGGAAATACAGAACAGTATTATAGAGTTTCTATTTATAAACAAGTTTTAGACAAAATCATTTCGGCCATAAAAAAGTATTTTTGATCTGAACATATTTATACCAAGTTTTATACAACGTGAAGCCAAAATCAAGGTAAAATTAACTAAAGTCGTTTCTAAAACTGTTTGATTAATCCAAAACACAAATCCATGAACTTTTATTGGGAGAAATCGGTATTTGAAAACAATATTGGTCAGAAGTAGGGAAAAGCTGAAATCAAAACCTACCAAAACGTTTTCGAGGCAACGAACAAGTGTGGCGATATTTTTGCGTTGATAAGAACATTCTTGGATGTTTGCCAGTAAGTAATGCTTCGTCAGTAAGAAGCTTCTCATGCCTCAGATGATTGAAAACATAAGTACTTAAAAACACTATGACGGAAATTCGTCCGGGCTTAGCGTTGCTGCATATCAACAGACATATTGACATTAACATTGTCATCACCGAATTGCCAAAAAAAATCAGAAACGATTTTTTTTTTGGATAAGCATCTTATGTTTGAGATATGCAATGGGTGATCCGTGATAAAAGGTAATGTTTCAACTTAAAAATCTTTTTACATTTAAAAAAAAAAGTATTTAGCTATTAGGATTTGTTTGGGGTTCGTTTGTTATCTGTTTTTTATAACTGAAAAAATTATACGTAGTTACTCAAGCGCGGATTTCAAGGGGATAGGGTTAGTTAACCCCCCCTAATCTAGCTTTAAATTCTTTATGAAAACTTTTAGAAAATCAAAAGTAGGGCATACATTGCGACGCTATAACACCTTTGATATTTACGGTATTAGTTTAATTTTGTGTTAAAATAGCATTTGTATTGTCATTTTCTTCAAAATTTTCGCCTGCGGCGCTACGATATCATTGATATTTACAATTTTAGTTTAATTCGACCCAAAGATTGCATTTTAATGTAATCTTCTCAAAAATATTCGGCGCATTTGAACATTTTTTAAAATAAAAAATTTATGAAATAAACTACTTAAAATCTCAGTACACCCCATAGATTTGAGACCAAATCTGTGCTTATATTTACTAAGAGACTAGATTTTTTTTCGAATCGAAACCGCCCCCTCCTTTTCAAATGGCTGGGACCGCCACTGATTTTGTATTCACCTATAGTTATATTCCATCGCACATTTTGCAGAGTTAGTATAACTGGAAGCTACTGAGTTAACACTGAACATAAAACTAAAACTGTAATGATCCTTAAAATTTATTTTGAAAATTTATGGGTTGTCAGAATCAGTTAACTTTTAGGATCTAAGGCCTCTGAGCTATGTTATTAGACGTAACAACAAAATAGCTTTTCTATTTGTGGTTACTAGATGTAATGCTAAAATCCATTTGCAGTGCGTTGATTTATAGTCTAAATGGGTTATTTGCAAAGTAAAGTTGATTTTATTAAATTCTTTATGCTTATATAGTTAAACTTTTTTGCGAGCATGGTTACACTTAAATATCTACACAATTTAACATTTTTAAAGCTATTTTATAGACAAAATGCTGGTCCCATCTAAGCCATCAGATATTTTGAATTTTTGTCCACCTTTTTATAGAAAATTTAAATGCCATTTGAGATTTCTTATTATTTTTTCTAAGAAAAGAGAAAACTACTGCAAAAGAGCTTTCACTGTTTTTTAAACCATAAAAAATGTTCATAAAGAGAAAATGAATTTTGGAGAACTTTCCAATTATATAGATTTCAGTATATTCTTGTTTCGATTGGTAGTCTACACCAAAAAAATTTACTTAAATTTTTAAAAAAAATTTGATAACCGAATATTCTAATACCATTGGAATTTAAGCCGGATAACTATACCGTTAATTCTCGTTTTCCAAAAAATTGTTCCAAGAATAATAGTAGTTATTGTTACATAGTTCAATGGCCCAAAAACTCCCTAATAAGTCACCCTATATTTCTCCGTAAAATTCAACAATAGAACCACAAAGATTAGTAGCGTTTTTGGTACTACCAGTCAACGCCCACCAAAGTTTTGGCCACAAAATGTCGTGTTTTGACAAATTTATGACCGTAGAGAGTTGCTAAGTGGTTTCCACAGAAAAGGGTGAGTGGAGTAATGGCATCTATAAAAAAAGTACGGGTCTCTCGACTGGTCTACTTTTGGTAAAACTTCTTTGGGTGATGGAGATAATCAATGTCTACCAGTTTCTATTTTGAAATATCAAAATTTTGAAGAACTGCCTTGGTAATTAAGTTATCATCCCTACGAAGTTAGTTTTTTTTTAATCGTTATCAAATGTTAGATATATATATTATTATTAGATTAGATATTTTAATAAAGTAAGCCCTGTATATGCTGTCAAAAATAGCTATTTTCCTAACAAGTGCAGGAAAATTATTCTCGCAAAATTGTTTGCTTTAAATAAAATACAAGTGTACAAAATGCAAAATTAACAATGTATATGCTATGTTTTCATGGGTATTGAGTTCGTTTTCAAAACTCATTGTTTTTTTTTCTTTTATATAGCGTGTTCTTTATCAAGACCAAGAACACGCTATATAAAAGAAAAAGATAGAATGAGTTTTGAAAACGAACTCAATACCCATGAAAACATAGCAATAATAATTCGTTCCCTCCATATATTGGTCATTTACCCAAAAGTCGTCCTCCATCTTTTTCACGTGTGTAATGTAACGTTGCCAATCATTGGCTGATACTGAATTGATTACCCCTTTGGTAAGTTTTAAGAGTTTTGTAATGCATACATACTTATTCGGATTTCTGTCTCATACGTATTTTTTTACCTGAGCCCAAACTATTTCAATAGAATTTAACTGACAAACATAGGGGGGGGGGGACTCTTAGTGAAATTTTCCCGCTGCTTTTTATTATTTAAAGCAACCAATTCCTATAGTTCTATTTTTCTGTCTGCTGGGTCTCATTCAATGCCTTTGAGATTAACCATGCTATCATGTGACTCATCAACGATGATTTTGTAAGGACTTTTCTTTTTTCCTTTTCCTTGCAAAACAGAGTGGTAAGGTGCATTGTTCAAAACAATTACAGAATTTGGCGGAATATTTGACAAAAGCTGTATGTTACGTTTCTGACGGACTTAAGTGATTACCCGGCTACGTAAAAACAGTAAATTGACAAAATAATTTCAATGTCATTATTTTCTGTTATGGTTATGGTAGCTTTGTATAATTTTAACTAGAATTTTGCGGCAGAATTTTACTTCTGTCACTCTTAATAATCTTCTGTACCCTTTCTTCGGTCAGAAGTCGTATTTAGACAGGTCATCTTTTGTAAAATAATCTTTCAGAAATGACACAAAAGAGTGGTAAATCATTGGCGCAGCGAGGAGTTAAATAAAGTCATCATTGAAATATTTCACAGTTATATTTATGACCTTATTGTCATTCTAATTTTGTGGCAAAATGGTGATTTTACGACCTCATAAAGGGTGATCAAACATGTGGGTGTAGCTTCAAAAGAAAATAAACTGGTTGAAAAGTTTAACAGATATAATAACGTTGATGGATGGACCCACAAGGGGGCACATTTTTCTAAGAGCATATTTTAAACGAATCTAGGAAAAATGCCTCGAAAAAAAAACTGCAATAAAAATGTATTAGAACTAACACAAAGTCAAGCCCATCTCAAGCTAAACCAACCAAAAATGATATTCTTTGATTTTATCTTATTTTTTAATATGTAGCAATCAATTTTTCGTGGAGGTTCTTTTCTGGGTTTTTTTCGGTTACCATTTGAAAACTAGGTACTTAAAAAATATTGCCATGCTTTTGCTTAGGATAACTTACTTTTTATATCCACGAGCATTCAGTCGCGAAGCATATAAAATTCTCTTCGACTGTATTATTTTATCTAAAAATTACATAAATAGTGTGACATCACATAGTGACCAGCGGAAGAAAAAAAAAGTGAAATTTCTAAAATACTATACAAAAAAACGGTATTTTTTTTGCAATTCAAGAATCACTCACTGTGAAATAAAATGCCTGCCTCCTATAACAAAATTTTTTTCTCAGACTGCACTTATCAATTAGGAATTTTTTGCGGTAAATATTTTGATTCAATTCACCAGAAATCCTCAACAATTCTTAAAGTACAATAAATTTTCTTCGGTGCCCAAAACCGGTGTCACTTGAAACAGTAAACCCACTAAAAAATCTGAAAAATCGATCGCCATATTTTAAAAAACGGTTTGGCGGCAACTTGAAACCATTTTGGGAACGCGCATCGTTTTATTTAAGTATTTTGGGCTTATCTGCCTAAAGCTGGTTCTCGATTTAAGTTAGTAAGCTTTTTGGTTAATAAAATCTTGGAAAAGACAGTTGTTAGGTTTGTGAAAGACTCTCAGTGGCGGACAATATGATTGCAATGGCGTAGTCATAATTTTCGTATTATAAAAATTCCGAAATTGTTTTACAATTCAGTTCATTCCAAATTGAGATTCCAGATTGAAGTTGGTCTGGAGAACTTGATGAGAAAATATGCTTTTTTAAATCACAAACAAAAAGTAATCCATTAATACCAAACGACGCTTCTTCTATTAAATATCCAATTGATCTGCCTCGCAAGTTCCATAATTAAATAATATTTCCAAAACTAAGGCTCTGACGCACTTACCACTGATTTTGTTGAACATTTTATTCTTTATCTAAATGTAAAAACCAAGTTTCGCTAGCATTTTGCTTTTGACAAAGCACCTATTTTGTGCCTATATGAATGTCACGTAGTAAAATACTAGGTATCGTATATACGTGTAATAATAACAAAAAAGTTCAAAAAAGCAAAAAATAGGATATAAACCTCTAAAATAGTATTCGCCCAAGGATAAAAAGTGACACATTAGTCCCTTGGACTATAATATATTATTAACTTTTCTCAAAAAATAAGAATCTGACAGACTTCAACATAAGTATAACAGTTTTGTTCCAAGTTTAGTACTGTATATCGAAGACTGCTACGGTTCGTAGGTTAATATTTGTTTGTAGTTTATCCCCCCTTCCCACCTTGTTTCCAACCCCCATCTTATTTAATACTATCAGGCTTGGTGCCAAAGAATTTGTGTGCTAAGTTTGACAAAAATTGGCTAAGCGGCTTTTGAGTTGTAGTGTCCTAGCAGGCAGACTGACATACAACATCAAAAATAAGTCATTTTTAAAGATGGATGGGCAAAAAATAACGTTTAAAAGAAAAGGAAGAATAACTTTATATTTATCGTTATTTTTGCTAAATTTACTGAAAAGGTGCTTATCATCGCGTTCGTCTTCTTTAATTCGAAGAAAATCGGTAAAAAAGTAGGGTTATATTTAACGAAAAAAGTTAGGTTATATTTAACGTCAACTACAAAAGTAGATCTAACCAAAAACTCTTTCTGCGAACATTCCGTTATCGTTATTAAAAATAAAAATAAGCATAACAATAGAGATAACTTCGCCGTTAAATGTAATGACCAAGAATACCCTATTAATAGGTATAGTCTTATTTTTCAGGCAAAACCTAAATTACCCGAAAAGGTTTTAGGGGTTAAATTTCTTCCAACCGACAGTACTCGTGTCTTGAAAATCCGTGGGAAAAATGTTACTTTCATTCCTCTCAATCAATTTTACCATGTATCCACTTAAATATGGATAAGTGTAAAAAACCCCATATATTTTTTTATTTAAATCAAATCAATCAAAATTAAAATCGAACTAAGACCCAATTGACGATTTGTTAAAAACCAGGCATTGATTTAAGAAGATTTAACGCCTCGGTAAAAAAAAGGCCTAAAAGATTTAGGAAGAATTCAAAGATATAAATTGGTTGGGCTGATTGTTTGTATAAAGGAAGACAAATTTGACACGGCATTAAAATGGTTTGATTGATCTGATGTTGTTAGCTCTTTTCATACAATAATGCATGCGGAGTTCTGGTAAGATCTCTTTAAAATCAATGTTTTCACAGATTTAAAAAATGTTTATAAGCCTAATGAAAAAACAAGAGTCTTTGTGCTATAAGTGTAGGCAAAGGATCGTTGTTTCGTCATTATTAGTGATTCATCAGCTACATACAGGATGTCTTAAACATCTCCAGAACCAAAAGAGACAGAGAAGTAAAATTTCACATAACTAGATGGTTTACAAAAGAGTATCTTTTTGGATGCCAATTGTGCCGACATTCATTAAAGGGGTGGAGCTAGTGCAGAGGCAATACTTTTTTAAAATGAGATACCCTCTATATTTTCTAAAATTTGAATAGAGCTTTTCTTCTGTTTCCAAAAATACCTAATATGTTACCTTTTTCTCTAACGGTTTTTAAATAAAATGACAAACACTTTTCACCGAATATCTCTGGTCTTATGGAGATGATTTTCCCATTTTATTTAAAAACCGTTCCAGAAAAAGTAACATATTGGATGTTTTTCGAAACAGAAGGAGAAGTTGTATTAAAATTTTGCAATATATACAGGGTATCTCATTTAAAAAAAGTATCGTCGCCGCCCTAGCTCCGCCCCACTAAAGACGAAAAAAATAAACCGATTTTGTTGCTGTTTCCTATTCCTTTCATAAACGTTTCATAAAAACCTCAATTTATTTTTTTGTCGAGCTTATTTTGCTACGTAAAATTTTTCTTCTGTCCATAAAAAATTTAAATGTAAATATCTCAAAAACAAATCCATGCATCGTTAAAATAACTATTATATGGATGTGCTGGAGGGGACAATTTTACCCTCGATTTTACCCCTCCGATGGGGTGCAATACGACAAATCTGAATTGCCTGGTCTCATCCAATTTTGAATTTTCGTTCTTTCCTCCCAAGATCTTTTGATTTTCTCTTTTTTAGATTCTTTCTGGTTGATGTAACTGATTGGAAAGTTTAACTTCTTGTTTTAATTATCTTAGGAGCATATTCCTATTGGAAAGATTAACACGCCAGGACGACCCCGTATATCAGGTGACTTATAATAAGTACCATGAGGAACGATGCCTATTTGTGAGTGTTTCAGAGTTGGAAGTCAGAGTGTGCGATGGTGTTACATGATGTCTGGATTGAGGGTGACTAGTGAATCCACTGACGAGCCCACGCTGGTCACCCTGGGCGAAACATCGTTTAATTGTTTCTCCTTTCGCTTTGGTCTTTTGTGTGTTCCTTGTGGGACACTCATCCAATTTTGAATTTTCGTTCTTTCCTCCCAAGATCTTTTGATCTTCTCTTTTATCAAGAAAGTTAATGCATTAATACGGAGTGCATCATTAATGTGAAACCCTAACCCTAATATTTTAGCCACATAACATTGGAGGAATATTCATGTTATAGGAATATTCCCTCAAAGTGATTTTTGAAATATTCTTTTGCAAATATGACAAGAATGTTGCAGACCTATTTTTGTTGAATATTTTGTAGGAGTTTGTGATAGTTATATTTCTTTGGTAATAAGATAATAATATGCCCATGATAACCTGATAATCAAGTTATTTTTATGAATATTCCCGAAAAGAATATTTTTGTCAGGATTTTGGCATGTTTGCTGAAAATATGACTATCTACTAAAAGAATGCGATTTACATGATTTATAATCATAACTTAGTTTAATGTCATCTATTGTAGGTAGATGGCACTGAAATCAATATATTCTCTATGTAGCACGTAATATTATTATATACCTATATCCATAGGCTACTCCGTAATTGCATTCTAGTGGAAGACTAATGTAGAGATGGGTAAATCGATCATTTTGTACTGAACGAATCGATTAGTGATTCGTTTCTAGAGTGATCGAATCTTTTTGAATCAATCATTTGAAATTAAATTAAAGAAAATGGTGACCAAAAAATTATATTTTTATACAGTACCCCGCGCGCAGGAATTCGAATCAAAGGAACGAAACGATCGAGCTATTTCCAACTGATTCAGTGTATCGCCACAGTGGGTCAGTCAGTCGTTGATCCATTGCGATTTGATTCACTCGTTTGATTCATTCTGTCTTCGTTGGCCATTTGACTAATTGAATCATATCGAGCAAATATGATTCGATAACAATACTCGAAAGTGATTCGATCATAGTGAACGAATCTTTCACGAATCACACATCTCTAGACTAATGCATATTTGGTAGATATTCATGTGGATATATATCCACTCCATATCTTAGGATATCCATCTCCTGGCTATCTGGCGATGCTTTGAATCACAAAATCATATCCATGCAATTATAAATTATGGTGTCCCGGTATATTACTATAATTCTTTTTAAAAAATATTTTGCTCGTATTAAAGTCATATTTCACGTCACGTTTCTGTCACATTTATATCACCTGTATGAGCTAGAACGTACTTATTGCCGGCATGTGTTAGTAATATTCCCAATGGTAAACTGTAACATTTCCATCACATTCTTTGTTCTCTAAGTATATGAGTATTACAGTACAGGAATGTTTAATTGTTATGTGGGTTTTATTATTACAAATATTTATAATATATAATAAGCCAAAAATTTACTATAAATAAAACCAACAAACTAATGGTTCTCATGTACCCTCTGTATATTAGTATTCAAAATGTATTCAATTTTAAAAGAGCCGAAAGGTATTGTGTGCATGCGTATTTTTTTATATATTATATTCTTTCTTTTTTACTTTATTAAAGCAACGCTGCTAAGAGCCCCCAATATGCCGTGGTCCCCTCCGTCTTGCGGGGGCATTTGACACGCCCTTGAGCCTTTTCTCTAAAATATCTGATAAATTCATTCATTCATTTCAACTTCTATAGTTGTCCTGCTTTGCGGATTGTATAAAAATTCCACAAAAAGTAAGTATTTTCTGCAAAGAACAGATGAGGTATTCTAAAGGTTAATTTGTAGCTTAAATTCCTTTATTTTAAATTCTAAACTCACTGGCTAGCGTATTTCACTGAAAATTAAAAAAATTTAAGAAAATTATTGCCATGAAAACAAAAATAAAATGAGTTATAATATAAAGTGGTTTATGGATTATAACTCACGTTCATATTTAAAGTAATATTCTATTTATTTATTACTATTACAAGCAGAATTCACATTGATATTAAAATTAAAGGGAAACGCTAAAGATTTATTCGAATTTGAAGTCATTGTAAAATTTGTTGGTCATATCAACAGGTACTCTTCGTCGGGAGCTTCGTTCAAAAACCTCTCTATTTCAGGTCGTTTTAATGTCTTGGACTTCTTTGGTTTGTATCCCTGTGATCTGCTTTTCAAAAAGTTCATTAGGTTGCCATATTTTGAAATGTCGATTTTTTTACAAAAGTTAAGTGAACCATCGAGTATTTGGTCCATAGCAACGATGGGAACAATTTTTTTGGCAAATATAAAAAAATAAAATATTTTCATCGATACCTTTTATCTTTCGTGAATTCATCCAAGACTCAAACATTTTGAACTCCTTGTAGTAAGCATCTCGAGACTTTTCTGGCAAAATCTGCATGTAATGTAATTGTAATGTTCATCCGTGTCCTCCATTTTCTATACGTTTTTTTCTTCAAAACCGTTTCCCTTTTCTGCGGGGAAACCTGACAAGTGTCAAAATTTATTTAAACATTTGCTAACATTGTATCATGCTCGTGGCAACCAAACAAACAACCTACTTTGATCAAAATTTAAAAAAGTCACTGTCAAGTCATTCTGACATATATAGGGTACTAAGACGCAAGTAGCTTTGATTTGATCACAAAGCTTATTAATTATTATCTCATAAAAAAATGATTACTTCCACTTGTTGGATAAAACATTGTATGCCAATCTTTCTCGCGTGACTTATTTTCAACATAACACACTAGTACCATAAATAACTATTATTTCAATATTAAAAACAAAACCTATACCAAATAGGCTATTTTGAACTGTCAAATAGTGTTAAAGTTATCGTTGTCGGCGAAATTATCGGATTGTAAATTGGCACGACCAAAAATTATTTATTTTATCTCACATTGAAATGAACCCTCATAAAATAATGTACTTGCTTAGATGTTTTCCGACCCAAAACGTAATTTTTAGTAGAAAATAAAAAAAAACCTTTTTTGCCAATCTCGGTAGCCTCCATACTAGTATTGATGCCCAAAAATTATATCTCCTATCCCTACTTACTGTATTTCTTAGATATTATATTCTTTGGTCCGATATTCACACCATGAAAGCACTAATTTGTCGAAAGGACAAGAATCATGATAACGTCCAAAGTTTACAAGCTTAGAGTGTTTCTAATCTGGGACTGTCTTCAAGTTAAAAGCCCACCCAAGGCTAACTTGCTCTGGGGTTATCTTCTTGTCTTTTTGTCGACTTTGTACGAAAGCAAAATAGCAAACAACATGACAAGTTTATAGATTTTATTTACCCACAGAGAAACTTCTGATTTGTTTTTCTGTGAAATTAAGAGGAAAGTAATTAGCTCAAAGAAACTAAAATTAACTACGAGGCTGGACTTTTGTCCCTTGTGTCTATAACGGCCATTATAAAGCTCAGTCAAGCTACACCCCCACTCAACTAAATTCAATTTGGATATTGTAAAAATTATGTACTAATTATGTACTAATTTAGTACCCTTTCAAAAAAATTGGTACTTAATAAATAACGGATTTATTCGCACTTAAAAGGGGGAGGCGTGTGACTTGGTGCTAAGCTGCGCCCCCCCCCATGCTTATGAGATAGATTTAAAGAAGGGTACTTTTAGTTTACAAAAACCATCGGTTCCTAAAATTCTAGTTTGTCTGTTATGGGATGTGTAGCTTGATATCAAGGACAACCCCCTCTGTCTAGGAAAAAGATTTGTAAAAAAATAATTATGCTATAATTTGCTACTAATTATGAACTAATTTCGTCTCCTTCTAAAAAATTGCCTACTCTAAAGATAACTTGATTTCTTTGTTTATATTGATATCAAGGCACACTCCCACAAATTAAAAAAAAATCAAGTTATCTTCTAGAAGGGGAAATTAGTACGTAATTAGTAGCACATTATGTTATAATTACTTTTTTGAAATCTATTTCCCAGGCAGAGGGGGGTGCGTGCGCCTTGATACCAAGCTACATACCCCATATAAACAAAAAAAAATCAAGTTATCTTGAGAGTAGGTAATGTTTTAGAAAGGGACGAAATTAGTACATAATTAGTACCAAATTCTGGCAGAGTCACTTTTGGTTCAATCTCTTTTCTAAGCAGAGGGGGGTGTACCTTAATATCAACCTACAAACAAAAAAAAATCTTAGGAACCAATGGATTTTGTAAACTAAAACTACCATTCTTTAAGACTACATAATTAGTACAAAATTTTGACATATCAATCTCCTAAGAATGGGGGGGGGGTGCAGCTTAGCGCCAAGCCACATCCTCCCCCCCCTTTTGAGTGCGAATATCTCGTTATTCATTAAGTACAAAATTTCTTAAAACGGGACTAAATTAGCACATAGTTAGTACATAATTTTATTTCATTTTAATTTTTAATTAAATTTCGTTGAGGGAGGGGGTTCTAGCTTGACTGAGCTCCATTATAAGCACAACAGTAATAGAATAAAATAAAGAAATTGAAACGTATTGAGACGAGGTTACTCAATTTAGTTGTTATTTGTTTAGCAACGGAGGCGGGCGGTAAAATGGGAAGCAATTTTCTAAAGCTTACCCTTTTCGATATTCTTCGATCACTTTTTGCAAATTCGTCAATGACGTCAGCATAATTTTGCTAGTTTTTGGCGTATTTTTTATAAGCGTTATATTGACGTGAGTCTATAATGTCACTAACTACTTTAAAATTTTAAATAGAAACGGGGGTCGAGTAATACCTTGTTTAAAAGGTATTTTAATTCCCTATTTAAATTTTTAGTTTTTTTAGAAATCGGTTTATGACTTACTGAGTTATGAGTATTTGTTTCTATAGTTTGCGCACCTCTCCTCTTACTTTTGAACGAATTCAGTTGACTTCAAATAAATTTTTTGAGGTAAGACCATAAGGTCACTAGCGACTTAAAGTTTTTATTATTGTTAAGTAATATCTTGCTAAAAAGGTATTTAATATAGTTAATCGTGCATAAACTATATTCAAAAAAACTTATAACTCTGTAAGTCGTGAACCGATTTTTTTTAAAATTACAATTTTAAATAGGGAATTAAAATACCTTTTATACAAGGTATCAATCGACCCCTCTTTCTATTTAAAATTTTAAAATAGTTAGTGACCTTAGAGACTTACGATTTTTGGTCATCTTTTGCTAATCAATTTTAACTAACTTATACACATCCGATTACTTTTTTGGCATGCATTTATAGTTCCAGCGACAATATAATAATATGTCATTATTAGGCAGGAACTGCCCTTATGAAGGGAGTGGACGGGGAAAAACACCTAAGTTTATGCGATTTCAACCAAAATTGGTATACGGGGGCTTTTGGGGATAGGGAATACGAATTCTTGATCAGATTTTTAAAATTCAATATGGAGGATTCAAGATTTTTTGGTCATGTTTTTCTAACCAATATTAACTGACTTAATTTAAATGCGTTTATAGTTCCAATGAAAATACAGTAATATGGTATTCTTAGGTACCCACCTCTCTCTAACTCCCTCTAACGAGGGAAGTGGCGCGGGAAAAATAATTAGTTTGTTAGATTTCAATCAAAATTGGCTTACAAGGCGTTTTAAGGAGGGGGATTATGAATTTTTGATCAGATACGGCGGATTCAAAATGGACGATTTAGGGTACAAATCTCAAAATTAAAAAGTAAATTTTTATTAAAAAAACTTTTAAAGAACAAGCTTTTATTAAACGCACTCAAAAGTAGAAAATATTTTTTTGTCTTTCTTATACCAAAAAAAAGCGATGGACGCAAATTAAAAATTTGAACGTTACGGTGACAAACAGAGAACTATAAAAGAAGAACTAAATTATTCTTCAACTATTCGAATGATAAACATAATGCTTTCATCTAAAGAAGCTGAGAACGGGTGAAAATGCCGTGCTTGCCAATGGTATAAGAAAGTGCATTTAATAAAAGCCTGTTCTTTAAAAGATTTTTTTAATATAAATTTTTACCATTAATGCTACTGAGAACTTAGCAGCTCGGATAGCTTCTATTGAATTTTTCTAGAGTAGTGGCTTTCTGCTGTGACTCGCATTTGCTATGGGCTTCATATTTAAAATCATTTTTAGCATTTTTAATACAATCCAAAGTAATTGTTTCCTATTTCAAATTAAGAAGATAATGTTGCCATTGTTTAGTATAATAATATATAATATAATATGATAATAATAAAATCTTTAAAATAACTATATATATTTTTTTCTAAATTTTTTTCTTATTTTTTTTTTGGTTAAAAACGCAATTATCTATAATGTGAAACCCGCGTGTCGCTAGCTGCTACGGTTCGTTCTTCTACCCTCTTGGCCAACCCCTTACCCACACCAAAAACTAATCAGCTTACCCCCTAGTACCAGAGAATTTTTGTGCCAAATTTTATAAGAATCGCTTTAGTGGTTTTTGAGTAATCGTGTTACAGAAAGACAGACAGACACCATGACAAAATTTTGCATTTAGGTCTTTTTTGATCCAAGTTACTTTTTAGTGGAAATAAAATACTTTTTTTTTCACGATCACAATAGCCTCCATACTATGTATGGATGGATAGATAAAAAAATTTGCTTCCTTTTCAAAAAGTTGATTAGTTAAAAACCTCGATAAAAACATGGAATTAAAGTTTAGTTTTACCTCATTTCTTTGCAATACATTTTTAATGAGGTAATAAAACTATTTAACAACAAGAAACAACAAATCACCGATTTCGTTTAAAAATAGCCAAGATTCACCAGTTTCGATCCTATCTAATCATCCATAAATCTCAGTTATTTATTTCCAATATAGGTATTTATTAAATGATACTATATAGATGAAAAAAAACAAGGAATTCAAGTTCCACTTTAAAGAAAATTTCACTATATATTTTTTAATGTAATTGCAAATATTTAGTAATTTTAGGATCCTGTTGGATTAGGCTAAGCAAGAGGCCCTGTATACGATTTTTGACAGTTATTGTTTTACTAGAGGTGAACAACTGGATTTGACAGTTGTTAGGGAAATGTTTTAAAAAAAATCGTGTGTTGGCAATGATAGTTGGTAACCCCTGACAATAAATAATTTTGTCATTGTCACATTTTTGATTAAGAAACGTCCGGTTTAAAAATTGAATTTGGCTCTATCAAAAACTGTTATCAAGCTGGAAAATTAATAAAAAAATAGACGAATTTGCGGGTTAAGTGAGCTCCAAGCAGTAGGTACAAACTTACGCATTTAGCATGTAATTTGTTGATAAATAAGATATTATATTTCGGTGCTTTATTGTAAGAAAAAGAGTACCAAAAATCTTTATGTTTTATCTATTATTTACATTTTTAATATCTACCGTGTATATTACTGTTTGTTTTTGTCTTTTTTTTATCAAAGCTTGACATATTTTAGTATAACCAAAAAAAAAACAATCTTTCAAAAACTGTCTGGGGAAATTAGTAAAAAGAGACAACAAGACATCAGTCCATTCCATAAAATCGGTTTTACATGCAAATATGAAAAAAACTAGAAAGAGAAGAACATATGAGTTGCCCACCTCTAGTAAATCGTATGCCAAAAAATTAGATCCCAATTTTTTTTTCCTTTAACTAGCTTAGGAAGGTCCACTGCATACTCAAAGTCCCCATTTAAAGTGAAAAGCGAGGCTTTTTTTGTATATGTCAGTAACAGTCACGTCTCAAACAGTTTTGTTACATTTTAAAATTTTCTAGTAATTTTCTGATTTATTTAGGTCATTGCTCTTAGATTAACCCTGCCAAGTTTGGTACTCGTAGGTTGAGAAATCTTGATGAAAATGCCTCGGAAATTGCTAAAAAAGAATATGCAAGGTTTTGTTCAAATTGGCATCATTTTTGCTTGGGTTTTTCAATTTTTCTGGTAGAAGGAGTGCTTTAAGCTACACTATCACTATTTACTTATTGATAGATAATGAAATTTGCGACAGTTTTCCTATTTGTCACTTTTGACAGTCTGTCACCGTTTAGGAGTAATCCAAGAAAAACTCTTTGTTGGAGTTTAGAAATGAGAGTTCCCGACGGGGTAGGAATGGGGACTTTTAGTATGTTAAATCGTGGACCGTCCTAATCTTATTAATAAAAAGAAATTGTGTTCTAGTTTTTCCTCTATTCAAGAAATTTATGTCTAAATTGCCTATCCTAGATACTTTTGTCGAAAAAACGATTGAAAAAAAAATTATTGTTCTGCACGCAACCAGTATCATCTCTTTATTACCAATAAAACCAAATATGGCATATTCCGTTACCGATGCAAAAACACTTACTCATATTTCTATTCCATAGCCAACAAATTAACTATCGATACCTTGCGGAGGTAGGTACCTGTATCTGTAGGTAAACTTAATCCTTTTGACCAGAAAGCTGTAAGGCAACCAAATTAATGTCTGTTTGACTCGAATGTGAAATGATAAAGCACCTTAATTGTAACTTTATTAAGACTTTTTGTAACAAAGATGCATGTTAAACCATGTGGCATAGAATATTAGTCAAAAAGCCAAACACTGGGTTATTTTGGAGAGAGCAGCGGACTAGGTATGCTTTTTGGGTTGGAATTTAATTAGAAGAATGTTAAGACTGAATTTATGAATCAATAGATAAAAAAATACTTTTGAAAGGGCCGCGAGGTTGTTGTTCTCGAATATCTAAAAAACGAAAAAGATATCAACATTTAGGCTCTCGCATTAGTAAAGCTATTACGGGTAATGTATATTTGTCTGAAAAATTTTCTGCATGTAGCTCATATCAGCAACCCGAAGTTTCTTACTTCTTTATGGGTCAGCAGGTGCTGCTGTAATGCGTTTAGTTTGAATTCTACAAAATCTAAATATGACAGAGTTTTTTGAACCAAAAATAAAGTCAAAATTTTGAAAAATATAAAGAACCCCTTACGAAATAAATGGGAAAATTGACTTCACCAACTTTGACATTTGATAGTACTAACCATGGTTTAAGAGATATGCAACTTTTAACGAGATTGTAGATCTAGTTCTTGAGATATTGGGAGTCAAAGATCGGAAAAACGCCCTGCAGTGATAACTTTGCTGACAAAAGGAACTTTCTCAACTGAAATAGTGGCAGGTATAAATGAATTTGTGTTGTTCAAGGATAGTTCATATTCACCAAATAACCACTACGGCTAAAAAGTGGTTAGTCCTTATACGGGGTGTTCAAAAAAATATAATTAAAAAAAAAAGCATTTGACATTAGTTTAGAAGAAAAAACCAAACATGCACCATGATTCTTTTATCTGCATCTAATTTAGATAGTTGAAATAGAATCACCTTATTTTTTGCCCATGCTTTTCACAATACAATTTTTTGAAATTTGACTGTTTTTCATCTCTTCATAGACTTGACATGGTTCAAATCTTTGAGCAATTTTATCCCACTTTCAAAACCTATTATAAATCTACTATTTACCATTGTTAACACGTTCTTCGTATTAATTTTTAGAATAAAAAGTTGATGACACAAACTCTTGGTTTTACTACAGGGTTTTTGAATATTTACTTTTTTTCTGTGGTCAGTAAGTGAGCAAGTCAATTTTCACAATATTTTAGTCAAATGAAACGATGACAGGTGCGTACTATTTGTATGAGTTTGACCAACTTTCTATCTCTGGTTTTAAGAAAGCATTTTTTTGGCTAGCAACTTGACATAGTCAACTCAAGCCATAGTAGACCCGCTCTTGGTCACTGTTTCAGCCCATTCACGTTCAAATTAATCAGTCAGCTGTTTTTGTTTTATCGCATGAACATACAAAAAAATACTTTTCTTTTAAATTCAAAAATTCATAGTACAAAAACAGTATTTGTTTGAAAGTTTGAGACAATGATGTGTTTGAAATTAACTCTGTGTTTCGATCTTCCATTGTCTATATTTTATTTATACACGACGTTTCGATCAGTACAATCTCTGATCGTCTTCAGTAGGTAGTTTGCACCTATATTTTATTTATACACGACGTTTCGATCAGTACAATCTCTGATCGTCTTCAGTAGGTAGTTTGCGCCTGAAGACGATCAGAGATTGTACTGATCGAAACGTCGTGTATAAATAAAATATAGACAATGGAAGTCCGAAACAAAGAGTTAATACAAAAACAGTACTTACCTGTCGTAGTATCATTTGAGTAAAATATTGTGACCACAGAAAAAAAAGTAAATATTAAAAACACGTTGAACAGAAATTTTTTTTTAATGGACCTCGTAGTTAAACAAACATCCTGGTGCATGTTTGGTTTTTTTCTTCTAAACTAATACTAATGTCAAATGCATATTCAAAAAATTATATTTTTTTGAACACACCCCGTGTAAGAACTAACCATCTTTTATCAGTAGTGGTTATTTGGTGAATATGAACTAACCTTCAGCAACACAAATTCATTTATACCTGTCACTATTTCAGCTGAAAAATAGTTCTTTTTTGTTCTCAAAGTTACCACTGCAACGCTTTTTTCTTAACTTTGACCCCCAATATCTCAAGAACTAGACATACAGTCTCGATAAAAGTTGCATATCTCTTAAACCATGATATAAATAAAGTTACATTAAATTCGGGTCAAGTTCATTTTCCCATGTATTTCGTGCGGGGTTTTTTGTTTAAAAATTAAAAATAAACAACCGTGTTTAATCAGCTAATTTTCATGTTTAGGCTTACCTGGCATGGATTTAAAAAATATTGATACTGTTGACAGATGCGTGCGCAGCCGGCCGTAATAGTGTTATGGCCTGACTTTATTTGTGGAAGTTTGAAATCGGATACAGCCCCTCTTATTTTGAGATTTTGAAAAATATTACTTAAAAACAAAGCAGTAATTAAGGCTGAATTAATTAACATCTAAAAAAGTTAAAAATCTCAAGTGATGACCAAGATATTTACGGATTTCAATTTTGAAGATTTTAAAAAACTGTTAAAATTTTATTTTTTGTAGTAATTGTTTGTAAAAACATGGAGTTTATCTTAATAGAAAAAAATAAATAGATAAGAAAATAATCAAAAACAGCAAAAAAAAATGTTTAGGTTATAAATAACGCCGATAGCACTCTCCAATAACACTCTCAGTCTGTATTAGTGTAAGGTCGGCACTAATAGTAACATGCCGTATTCCAATGAATTCCTAATATCTGGGCAGAAACTATAGCCTTAAATTAAGATAAACTAAAATAAATTATGGTTAGTGCTGTTATAATCCACCTTATTAATATTTAAATGATTGCATAACCATATAGACATCAAAGAATAAGACATCATGTTTTCGCAAATAATGCACCGCCCATATTAGAAACAAAAGAAACAAAAAAATCAAACTTTTATTATTGTCCCGATAACCTGGAATCAACTGACTTGAAAACAACCTGCAATTTTCGGTTTCCTTTTTGCGTATTTATTCAATTGTTCGAACAGAAAAAAAATCGGTATTGCACCATGTTAAATGGAGGTTAATATTGATGTGTGGTAATTAGAGTGTCTTCTGCGTTCCATAGGCGTACCGTCATATTTGATTTAGTTTAATGTTTTAATAATATCTTCTTTTATGTCTGCTTTACGAGAGTTCTTAACTGTGCGATGGTGGTGATCTCCCCCCTCTTTTTTAAAAAATCGTCAGTTTTTCATAAAAACAGTCAATTTTTGATAGTTTTTCAAAAATTTTCGCTCACGTCGCTCTATTGGATCGAAAGTTACAATAATTTTAGAACTTTTGCATAAAACTTTGTCTTTGCTTTCACACAATTTTGACCCCACGGCCTCCCCCTTTTGGAAAAGCTGCGACCGCCACTGCAATTGTAAAGGTTGAACATAAAAAATGACCTCCCGCACCAGGGTTAAACAACTATACTACATATTTTTAGTCACTTTACGCATCTGTTATAAAATGACTGGACCAAATAATCACATTTTTCAGGAACGTTTCAATTACATTTTCACGTTTAAGTGCTCTTATCCAACTATAAGGAAGGAAACTCAGTTATGTCTATCACGACTGATTAGGGACTTCTCGGTACATAAAGTTGGATAGCCTGACTTTAATAAAGTCGGCACTATTTTTGACAGTATAAATGTTGGAGCCTTCAATAGAATATTTTGTTTTCAAACGACCAAAAAATAGCCATTTTCCCTACGATTTTTTATATGGAAAGTTCTACATTACAAGTCATGATCTTTCGAAATATTTACAATTTTAAGAAAGGACCTTGTTGTTCAATTTTCCGGTCCCTTGATCCTTTTCTGGTTTCATTTTTGGCCAAGTTGGCAAAGACTTCTTGTTGACAGCTTTTAGCTTTTGTGTGTTTGGCAGTTTTGACACTTCTAAAAAAGCTCTTTTAAAATTGTTTCAAAAGTTTTGTTTACAAAAGCTAACTCAGATCTATAAAATGTGTTGATTCCGGAGAAAATAATAGAATCTGCTTCAAGAGTCACATTCGATTGCTCCTTGAAAAATATAAAGCTTAATTTATAAACGCGTTCGCAGTTGAAGTTCGTGTTTGGCGTTCGTATATACGCAGTTCGTTGCTGAAATTTGATCTATCCAAGGTCAAGTGAATATAACGTAAAAGAGCTGACATATAATCATAAACTAACTAATAATCGGAAAAAATTTTGCCAATTTGACAGTGATTCTCGTTGATAAGCATTTTGGAAAAAAATTGATAGAAAATTCCAAAAGCTGTCTGACTTCTTTATGGCCACATTTCTTATATACATATGCAGCCCACAAAGTGACGCAGAAAAACCTTAAAATTTCTCTTAAAAAAAACAACAAACAAAAATGGCTGAAATGACAGTTGACAGATGTATCATGTGATGAAATCCTGCATTTTGATGGGAACATGCGAATTTCACCAACTACCAACATAAAATTTGGTTATCTCTGAACTGCGAACGCGGACGCGAAAGATGAACGCAAACGCGCGTTTCAATAAGGTGACCCCAGCGCGCGAACTACGAACTTCAACTGCGGACGCGAACGCGTTTATAAATCCCGTGTAAAGAGCGCTACCAGCGGAACTTGGATGCGTTTTTAAACCTGTGCGAATTAAAGAAAACGTTAAAAAAATTAATAAAGATGTATTGGTGGCATATTTTTTGGAAAAAGGAAAATTAAATGTACAAAAATCATTTCTAACTACAAAAGTTTACTTCTTCTTCTTTAATTTTGATCCTAAAACCCACTGGCCTTAGTGGTAATGGCTATCTAGCCAACAGAAAGCAGGAGGCTAACATTTTCTTATATTAGGGGACTGTTCATAAATTACGTAACGCTACTAGGCGTTCACGAAAGTGGTAGGTACTAAAATGTTTTTTCTGATCGTTTGAGGAAAAAAGTACGTACGAAACACGACCTGAAAGTGTGTTTACAGGTCTGCAAAGGTTTACCGGACTCACCTAATTTCCTGCGTCGACCTGTAAAGACCCATTTTCCGGCTAGTGACATAAATACCTATTAAAGTTCCGTTCATTATCTAGTAGTACTTAAAGCTGTCATTTTGTGTGTGTTAGTTTTAAGACCCATCCTCACTATGCAACTTTTTCATACTTCTCAGAAAGTTGCATGGATCTTGGGTGTTCACACTATAAATTCCGTCGAAAAGTGAAACGTGTTGCAAGATGGTGGAAAATAGAACACGTTCTATTTTTATCAGAAAGATGCATGCATGCTGGGGATTTTTATAATTACCTTTTGAATGCCAACTGGTTTTTTTTTGTTGTAAACTTGTCGATGCGCTGTAAATGTTCGGTTATGAGTTTTATTTTCGAATTTTCTCACAAATATTCCACTCTCTCTTCCATTTTGCCAAAAAAAATAACGCAAAGTACAAAATCAAAAATTACGGTTAGGTATAGGAAGAAAAGTAAGCAAAGCAGTTGAAAATCTAGTGCCATTTCGATTTTTTTAACTAGTGATTTTGTTGTGTTGGCTAAAAGTCACATTTCCTCTGCGAACACCCCCATAGGTCCATGCTTCAAGAAAAAGATGCACGTAAAAAGTTGCATCAGCTTGATGTATAGTGAGAACAGTTCTTTAGGCTTTTACATTCATTTAAGTAAATTTATAAAGGAAGCTAAAAATTTCCTTTTCATTTTATTGTACTTTGAAAATATCCCGAGAAAGCTAAAACTAATAAAAAGAAAGGTTCCTGGCTCTCGAACACACATTTTGCTTTTTAATTGATTACGACCAGGCCCCCAAGATCTAATGGATAGTCCAGAAACCTACAGGCCTGTTTCATCCTTGTTAGGAATCATCAGTATGACGCATATCATAAGCAACCACACCCAGCGAATTTAAACCACTTTCGTCGTCAAATAACGCGGAATCTAGCATGGCTATATAAGTGGCGGATCCAGCATTTTCACCAGGGGGGGGGACGCAAGCAATAAAACTTATATAGGCCGGCTCAAGCGACTACGAACATGGGGCAAAAAAGTACTTTTTTATGATAATCATTGTTTTTGGGGATTTGGTTAGATTGGTATGTTAGTTAGTGGTGACCTAGCCCTCCCCACTAACCAAACAATTTCCATCTACATATGTTCGTAGTTGCAAGCTTGAGCCGTTGGTAGTGACTAACAGATACTACCTGATAGAACCAATTTATTTTGGCAAACTTATTTGTTATACAACTCCTTAATTCTACAAAAAATTCATTCAGTATTAACATTCCAACATTATGATCGTATTAAAAAAATTTTTAGTTATATAATAAAATTAAGTTTTCTTTTTTGCTTTGCAAACCTATCCAAGATAGATTCTAAATCCAGGTTCATTGAATGATATATATAAAAAAGCGCCAAGCCATTAAGTCTCTCTTCTACTACCGTGGACCGAAGATAACTTTTCAAAAGTCTTAAAGTGGAGAAACTTCTTTCGGCGGTAGCAACCGAAGCAGGAAGAGGAGAACCAATTTTTAATGCGTTGTTGATATTGGGTTAATCATGTTAACTACACAGTATCAGCGCTGTTAAGGCATCGTCGCATTTACTATTTAAAGTTTCGTTTTTAAACAGTGTTAACTCTTCTATTACCACTGTGTGAGAAAGGTTGTTGAGAACTGCGCCAAATTTTTCTATAATATTTGATATGATATTTTTTCTGCATCTCACCTTTGAAGGGTCCTTGGAATGCATAAATTTATTAGAGAGATATCTTGGAACGCCCTTTGTATATGCAACTCAAATATGACATTTGGCAGACAGTTGCATGAAGGCTGCAAATTACGATATTTAAGTGATTTCCCAACAAACACAACGTGGTTTGGACGCTAGCGCATCTCTTACAATTTTTCGGAAGCCAGCTGGCGATGACGGCTCGATAACTTGGAGCGCCGCGGCCGACTGGTCATAGAAACAAAATAAAAAGTACCCATTTTCTTAACTAGCACTAGTTATACAACATATTCAAAATTAGTTGAAATCGACTGAGGTATGTTTTATAGGAGTGTCCAGTGCGTGGTTCTTCAATGTTTTTAAAACTTTGATAATGTTCAGGGGAAGGCGCCCCCCGCGATCCCCCCCTTGATCCGCCACTGGGCTTTATTCAGCGCGCCACCTGTCGGAACAAAGTGAAAAGCAAAATGTTATAAAGGATGCAAATATCAATAAGAATGAAATTTGCAAGCAGGACATAAAAAACGCGAAAAGATACCGGTTACTGAAAGAAGACCTTATTGATATTTACATCCTTTAACATCTTGCTTTTCACTTTGTTCCGACAGGCGGCGCGCTGCATATAGCCATGCTACATCCCGCGTTATTTGACGAAGAAAGTTATTTAAATTCGCTGGGTGTGGTTGCTTATGATTATGCTTCATACGCCAGGTACAGTGCTATGTTACCCTGATGATTCCCAACAAGGATGAAACGGGCCTGTAGGTTTCTGGACTATCCATTAGATCTTGGAGGCCTAGTCATAGATAGCCACGAACCTTTTTTTTATTTATTTTTACGTAGAAGAAATCTACTAGCATTTTTAAATTGGGACACCCCTGAAATTGGCAAAATTAAAATCCAAACATTACTTATTTGCAATTATTTTTGATGATCTTATTTTCCGTCTTGCAAACTACATAATTTTCATTACACACATGGCATAAAATCGTCTATTGTTTAAATTGCCGACCTTGCCACAAAAACCAAAATTACACGGTTTAAGATTTCCCACATTTTGCTTTATTTCTATACTTAAACTCGACTTAAGCCGAAATTGGACCAAGGTTAAAAAAGTGTGTTATATAGTATTGTACTTTGACATGCCAACATGCACATAGTATTTATCAAATATAAAATGCAAAAATATTGATGCTTTCCAGCAAACCAGGAGGTGAGGGGAAACAGTCGGCCGCTAAGTTATACAGGAGGATTTCTGACGGGACGTATAGGCGCTTGCAATGCAGCCGCTAAAATCGTCCTGTATTTCGGAGCGTATTTGACGCTTGCTAATTCGAATTCAATCCGAGGTTGGTTAAACGCCACCAAAATACACTTTCTAACGAGTAGGTTCTTTGCGTGCTGAAAAACGCCTGACCGTATTAAGCGTTTTGTCGCTTCGTAGGCGCGAGCTCTACGCAACCTTTCTCGTTCACAACATAGAAATAAATAATATTTCTATGGTTCGCAACAGTGGAAGTTAAAAGACAGATTTGGTATATTGAAACTACTTTTTTTTGGGTTTTTCGTCACTAAGTTAAGGAAATATTTTCAAAAATATGTTAAAACCCACTGCGTAAATTCCTAAAGAAAAAAATTTGTTCGTTTGTCAGTGGTTTTTAAATAAGATAAAAAATTTGCCTACTCACACGCAAATCCTAACTAGAATCTAAGTACTTATCTGACGTTTCGGCAGAAATTCTACTGCCGTTATCAAAGGAGTTTATTCTTTTCAAAATTTTTTACGATTCTTTTTTTAAGATGTCATACAACTGACTGACTTTTGTATATTTCAAATATTAACTTGACAGTTTGGTGCGTCGATAGTAGCCAACAAGGTATTGGGTGAATTTAGTAAAATTTAAAATCAGAATTATATTTGTTTGAGTGTTTTCGATTTTAGATTACATTATAAAAAAACAATTTTTTTTTATTTTAAAATATCAAGTATAAAGATTATCTTTTGACTGACTTTAAGAAAAAATACATTAGAAACCCAAAGAACATCAATGCTATTTTATCAATTTTAAAAAAAACCTTTTTGAAAATCTTGTTTTAAAATTGGAAGCCAAACTGTATTTATATCAACTGATATGCTAGCTATGCACTCATCTTCATTAAGATAGATGCAAGCTGCTTCTTTGAGTTTTCGTTTAATTTTGTCTGGTTCTTTTTGTAATATACTGGTTTCTCCCCACATTACTCTATGATCATTTTCAAAAGAATGTTGGCAAATTTTAGACCTCTCCCAGTCTCCCCTTCTGAGGTTATGGTCATTTATTCTAACTTCAAGAGGGCTTGAAGTTTCTCCAATATAAAATTACCACACTCGCAAGGAATTTTATAAACACAATTTTTTGACTTTTGCTCAACATTTAATGGTTTTGTTTTGGTTAGAATTAATCTAAGAGTATTTGATTTTTTTTAAATTGTTCTTATATTATAATTATTATTTATAATTATAAAAACCACTGACAAACGAACAATTTTTTTTCTTTAGGAATTTACGCAGTGGGTTTTAACATATTTTTGAAAAAATTTCCTTCCTCCTACTTAGTGGCGAAAAACCCAAAAAAAGTAGTTTCGACATTATGAATCCGCCACAAACATATAGATTTTATTTACAACAGATTTGGTATAGAAAGCTCGTGTCGTAGTGGTAGAGTATAAGACTCTCACCCGGGACGCGCAGGTTCGGATCCCGGTTGTCTCCAACACTTTTTTTTAATTACAGGTAAAATACTCGCGTCCACCCGCCTGTCGGACGACACTTGCCCAAGCGGTCATGGGCGGTATACATGCCGGGGCGCCCCAAGTTGTTGAGCCGCCATCGCCAGCTGACTTTCGAAAAATTGTAAAAGATGCGCTAGCATCCAGACCACGTTGTGTTTGTAGGGATAACAAAAAATATAAATGCTTCATCAAACTTGCTAGGATGTCGACGTTATTGTATATTTTTTGGTATGTATAAAGGCGCATTTATACAGACAAACTTTCCTTTGATGTTGAAATGCCGACAAACATTTACACGAGCCTCTTGAGCAAAATGTTCAAAGAAATGTTCGAGCAAAATCTCGTACAAAAAAACACACGTAAATTTTGGAGAGAATGTTGAGCAAAATTTATTTGAAGAATTGGGGGTATAAAAATTTCTTTACAAATTTAAATTTTATAGTTTTATGGGAATTCATTGAACTTAACTGAAAATAGAAAGACTAAGTTTTAAAACAAGGTATTTTAATTAAGTGCTTTCCGACGGAAAAACGATATGATGTCGAAATTCACGTTTTATTTCGTAAGCAACTTCGATTGATTTGATTTTTATAAGGGATATGCCAGTATACCATAATTGGCACTTATTTGTTGCTGATGCTGGGTTAGGAGAAGGTAAAAACCGTAGACTAGTGAGAGGGGGTTTTGGTCAAATGAACATTGATACACAAAATTACATGACAACAAACAAGGGTCAACTCAGTTTTTTTATGAAAGTTTTAGAACAAATCTTTCCATAAAGAAAGGGCTCTCCGACGCAAAACAAAGAAATTCGTTTTATTTTATTGACGCGTAGAACTTGCGTTTCTGATTTTTTAAATATTGAAATTTTTGGCGATTTTTACAAGCTTTTATTTATGTATGTTTGTATGTTCGGCTCAAATCTTGCAACTCAAATTTGGTATTCAATTTCAGTTTTCGGTGTGTATTTATAGTTGCGGCGACAATACAATAATATGGTATTATTAGGCACCCCCTCCCGCTAATGAGGGAAGTGGAGGAAGAAAAAGATTTATTTTGTTCGATTTCAATCAAAATTGGCATACAGGGGTTTTTAGGGAAGAGAATTATCGAAAGGATGGATTTATGATAGTCTAAAAATTAAAAAATTATTTTAAATAAAAAGAAGCTTTTATAAAATATAAAGTGCACTAAAAAGTAGAAAATAAATTTTAGCATTCTCATATCATAATAATAAAAGCGACGGGCGCAAACTAAAACTAAAAATGTCCATCCATATATCAGAGAAACGTAGAGTAGTTTGGGTCGAGTTGGGTTGGATTTACTTCACAAAAAATTGAACTTACAATACCAGATAAAGAATTCTTTATATTTACACGTCGTAGTTGTGGTGAGAGTATTTTTTGTACTTATGGTATTTATTGTCTTTTTGATACGTTAGTTATAAACGCCTTACCACTCATATCTCTTTATATTACTTCCTAGTTTAGTCTTTTACAATAATAATTAAGTCAAATGAAAAAACCTATTTACATTTTATAAAATCTCAAATATATGAACAAAAGCACGTTCGATTTAAATAATACCCGTTTATTACCCACTTTTACAACCCTACGATCCCGACCCTTGTCTAAAAAATATAATTTAGCAGTAAGAGACTAGACTTTTGAATCGGAATGTTGCCCCTTTGAATATATGCTATGTTTTCATGGGTATTGAGTTCGTTTTCAAAACTCATTGTATCTTTTTCTTTTTTATAGCGTGTTCTTGCTCTTGATAAAGAACACGCTCTATAAAAGAAGAAGATACAATGAGTTTTGAAAACGAACTCAATACCCATGAAAACATAGCAATTGTTTGTTCAGTGTCAGTAATCGACCTTGATTATTACATTAAATTGACAGTAAATATCTATCTTCAGCATTTGCATAAACCTTTTGCTTTTTTAAGCAACTCTTGGGGCCTTAAACTAAGTAGGTAAATCTGGTGTGAGGAATTAAAAAAAAAACAATCAAAGATAAGGTTAAAGTAAAGTTACAAAAATATGTTTTAAAAAAATTCCCCTCCCCACCATTCCTCATAGTCGTGAGGCGCGGATTACCGCTTAAAAGTGCAATTTTTGAGTTTTTTGCCGATATTTGAAAAATTCAAAAAATTTTTGGAAAAGAAAAATTTTCCTGGGTTGTTTTTCGAACTTAGGGAAAAAACCCTTGGAAATAAAAAAACTCGCAAGAAAGTCCCAAAAAAACCCCCGGGCAAAAAAATCCGGGAAAAACCCTAAGAAAAAAATATTATAAGTAACCCTAATCCATGTGACAAAACTGATAGCCAAGAATAATGTTTCGCTTGCCGTCGGCTTTTTTTCACAAAAATTTAAAATAAAAGTTGGTGTTCCATTTTTTTAAAGAATTGAGATCACTGATCACTGATGTGAAATTTTATTTATTCTCATCTTTAAAAATATGTTTCCAAAACAGATAGCAATAATTTGCTCAAAAATTTACCCGAACAAAATGTTCAAAGAAAAGCTCACAAAAATGTTCGCGCAAAAAATTTAAGCCTTAAGAGATGTATAGGTAACTTAAAATAAAATAAAGATAATCCAAAAAGTTTAACTAGAGAGGTTTTCTAGAAAAATATATTTTTCAAAACAAAAAATATTCAAGGGTATTCTCCATCTATGATTTAACCCCTTAAAAAATATACAGGGTGGATTCTTTAAATGGAACGGTGCTTCTAACGGCTTTAGGGAACAGGCTTAAAAAAAGCTAAAAGCCAATCTGTAATGACCACTTGTGGCACCTTTTTGAAAAGCTTGATAAAAGAGAAATTCGGTTAAATAACTTTTTTTGACATCTGCCAACACATGTGTTAAAAATTAAAAAAAAACTTTTTTTTGCCAATTGTTTTAGCTTCAAAATAAACTACATATTTCTTTATTTACTAAGTGGAATAAAGAAACTACGAAATAAAGATATTATTGGCGCCCTATTTGAGAGCGCAGCCTAATTACCTTTTTTTAATTTAATAGATATTAGATAAAAGGGAAGTAGATTCAAAGCACACCTCGATTTTCTTTTTTACTCAACCGTCCTTAACGACAAAAAAATAGATTTTATGCACTTTAGGGATTAAAATAGAACTTTTAATCCCTCATTTTAGGGATAAAAGATGCACTTTTAATCCCTATGGGATTAAAAAATAATTTTAATCCCTGAGAAATTTAAAGTAAATTTTTCCCAATTAAACAAAAATTTTATTGAAATTTGATTTATTTGTTAAAATGTAAGAACGAAAAAAATAATTAGCATATGCATTACTTAAATCTAGTTCCTATTATGATATATAGGAGCACCTTTTCATCCGTAAAATTCTCTGCATGCTGTTCAGCGCACCATTTTCGGTAATCACGAAACTGTTTCTTGTAAACCTCGCGACATTTTGTGGAAGAAGGCTAGTAATGGCCTCTTCCGCGGCCTCTTCAATGTTCATTTTCAAAAAAAAATGCTGTACGATTTTTTTGGACACACCGTTTGGTACGGTCGGACTACAAACCTTTCGCCGCGGGATTAAAAGAGGTACTTTAGTCCCTAGGTTTATAATGTACTATTTTAAAATTATTAACACATGAGTTGAGATGTCAAAATAATGTATTTAATCTAATTTTTTTTAACAAGCTTTCTGAAAAGGTGCCACAAGTAGTACCTCCTCATGAAAAAAATGTTGGTAGGCCCTGGGACTTCAGTGAGGGCCCCCAAATGAGCCCCCAATAATGTCCTTGTGTGGTATTTTTTTTATTCCGCTTAGTAAATATAGAAATATGTAGTGTATTCTGAAGCTAAAACATTTGAAAAAAAAAATTAGTTTTTTTAAATTTTCAACACATTAGTTGACAGATTTAAAAAAAAAACTAGTGCGTTAAATTTATTTTTTAACAAACTTTCCAAAAAGGCGCCACAAGTGGTACCTTCTAGTCGAAAAAAAAGTAATTGGCAGGCCCTGGGCCTCCAGTTGGGGGCCCCAAAAATGTTCATAGGCGGAGAGTCCGTAAAAAATCATTAAAGATTCGCTTTTAGCTTTTTCAAAACCTCTTCCCTAAAACCGCTAGAAGCACCGTTCCATTTAAAGAATCTACCCTGTATACTGAAGGTTAAGAGGTGCATAGTTTTGAATATATATATATATAGGATGTAACTTATTAAACGGAATCTGTGCAAAATTAAAGCAAACGCCATTGTTTTATTTATACACTTTGTCATGGCCTGGTGATTTGAATTGTTTCATTAAATCAAGATAATGCACACCTAGATTTTCTTTGGATAGATTTTTTATTACATTACAAAACGTACAAATAAAAAAATTTTAAAAATGAAAAAAAAAATTGGGCTCAACCGGGATTTGAACCCGGGACCTCTCGCACCCAAAGCGAGAATCATACCCCTAGACCATTGAGCCGCTATACGAAAAATTGGCAGTAGACACGAGTCTCTCTACTCTGCGGTCCACTTCGAGGGCAACGAGTCGACAAAAGTCATGGAGAGAGAGAGCCAGTTTTTGCCCAGAATAAAGAAGTAGTATAGATTTGTTTTTATAGTACGCATGAAAAATTTTGCAATAATATAATTTATGATGTAGATAATTAGATAATTATTAATTCAATTGGCGATTGAGCAAAAATTAAACAAACGGGTCTTATAATTTAAAATAGATCACGTACCAGATGACTGCTCTGACCTTTTTATTGAGATAAAAAGTAAAACCCAATTGCCATTTTATAATTTCTAGGGCAGTAAAAAGGACGAATTAGCTTTGGCCATTGCCAAAATAAAACACCAGGGGCAACAAGTTCTTTTTTCTTGGCCGCGGAATGAAGACATGTTATTTTGTATCTATTTTTTTTAATAAACAACAAAATGAATCTCGTGTCCGCAAATAAAAATTAAAGTAACACTCGTGGCATATCGGACAAAGCGTTTTTGTTTCTCACTTCATTACGACCAGGCCTCCAATGTCTAATGGAGAATCCAGACACCTACAGACCTTTTTTATCCTTATTAGGAATTATACCTGGCAGTTGAAGCTACACAGTGACCATGCACACCTCTCGAATTTAAAACAAAAAGTTTGTAATCCTTGGCACGTAGTAACTGTGTGCGCCACCTGTCGAATAAACCGAGAGAGAAAAACATCACTTTTGAAGTTTTTTAAATTTGTGTAGAAAAAATACACAATTGTGTAAAAGAATCCGAATTTGTTTTTCGTGTAAAAATAATAGAATACAAACAAAGTAAATTCCATAACATAAAAACTAAAATCGTAAATATCAATGGTGTTAAGACAAAATTGCAGAAAATTTCACCAGAAGTTTTTATTTTTAATATTATTTCTGAAAATTTTCCATAAAGTTTATACTAAATATATAGTTATTGATTTTTTTTTAGTCCTAAATCACGACTCACACACATACACACGCAATTTAGTACCGTCAATCGCTCGCGAAAAAATCTTCCCCGGACCGTACCTTTGTAGTAATATCACAGACAAAATAATTGTCGTTTATTGGATGTAAGAGTTTTTATTATATTAGGATATATGATTAGAAAACTCTTCTTTCTTTCAGTTATTTGATCCAAAAAACGGCCCATATTTGCACGTTATGAAACTTTGTTATAATAGGTAGCTATTCGTTTGAAAGTTTGAGACAATGATGTGTTTGAAATTAACTCTGTGTTTCGGACTTCCATTGTCTATATTTTATTTATACACGACGTTTCGATCAGTACAATCTCTGATCGTCTTCAGGTGCAAACTACAATCAATTCCTAAGGCTACGTACTTATATACTGTGAGAAATCACTCAACCTTGAAGTTTAATATTAAAATATTAAAACAGCTTTTAAATCTAGTAAACCGAATGAAGTGGGCAGAAGCAAAGGTTTTGCACAAGGAGTCACACTGGAAGAAACGAAAATTCCTTGAAGCTGCCTTTATTGGGCAGAATCAGGGTAATTTCAGTAAACCAAGTGTTGAAATCCCAAATATTTGGAAGCCCCTCCTTGGGCGGAGCCAACTTCTTAAACTTCAAGGTTGAGAGATTTCTCACAGTATATAAGTTTTTAAAATTTTTTATCAAGTTTTCTGAAACAAACTTGTAAAAACCAAGATAAATTTCTTAAAGCACAGATTTTTTTTATCAGTTTTTAAAAGGAACGAGTAGACAGACTAGCTCGTGGAATAAAACCTTGTACGTAATACATTATAAAAAAATCACCAACTTTTCTAAGAAAACACTCAGTTTTTTTGCCTGGAAAACCATGTAAGTTACATTACATTACACAAGCTTTAGTATTAAAATTCGCTCTGCAAAAGTAAAAGTACAGCAAAATTTTGACAATAACTAAAAGGATATACCTTATGTCCATACCAGTACACACAGCTATTCCCAATCTTTCAAAGATAATCACGCGCTGGTACTCATTGTCACGTACGGGCCGGGTGAATTATGGTACCGCATTGTATCATTGGCGGTACCGTGGCGCGGCGTGCCGTACGTGTACCTTGTCAAGGGTCACTCGATTCGATTCGGGCAGTACCTCTGCGACGCGAGATGGTACCAAAAGGTCGATTATTGGGAAGCGCGATTTTTTACATTGTCCCATAACTACTTAAGGTCGGACTATAGACGGAATACTTTGGTCGATGGCGTTGGCGGAACAATTTAAGCCGGCTATACAATTTTTACGTTTTACTTAGTCATGTAAACGCGTTTAATTGCCATGGTAATTCTGGGACGTCAACAAATATGTAAATTGTTCTTTAATAATATTGGGTACCCATTTTGGTTCGCGTAAAAGTGTTGCCAATCTTTTCTAACCAAATTTCACCAACTTTTTAATAGGTTGGCAGTACAAAAATCTTTAAACAGTTTGTTATTGAATTACTAACAAATTTCAAGAAAATAAGTGCCCAGAATATTGTCAATTTTGGGATCACATTTGCTTTGTGTAGATGAGCTTCATATGTCCAATTGCACCGCAAATTCCTTTAAACTAGATTTGGCTAAATCCTGATTTAATGTTGAATCCGGATTTAAGAAAATTGGTTTGCACCAGGCCATATTTAACTTTAAGACGCAAACACTCTGGCAACACTGGAAGCTGCTGTGGAAGCATGATTATCCGCCTCAACAGAAAGCCTATTTATGGTGAAACAATAATTAAATGACTTATTTTAGCAGAATTCTTGAATTTTTTCGTTTACATTTGCAACAAGCGACTTTTCGTATTATATTCCTTTTTTACAAATCCTTAAAAAAACAAAAAAAACAAAAAAAAAAACAATTGAACTTTACGCAAACATCTTTTTTAACCGGTTTTTTTAATCTCTTCCAAAAATCAGCGAAAAAACTGCTTTTATCCATTTTTCAAAACAGACAAACTACAATAAAAAGTATTTTCACCAATAGGAAAATCACTTTAAATTATGCCGTTTTTTACATTTTCACACAACACAACCCCAGTAAACCCTAGACAACACAAAAAAGCAACCCGATCCCAAAAACTACTGTCGTAACTCTAGATACGACGACAACACATGATCGTGACTGATCGTTGGGCCCTTCTATTTTAAAATTCATTGTTTTCACGAACGCACGCAATAAATATGAAAACAAAACAAAATCTGATTGAAATTGACATTTTCCGTCAAAAATCTGCTTTAAGAATTTTTAAGCCTTGCCGAATGAGGTGTTAACCAAACCGGGTTTAACGACCCTTAAATCCGGTTTTAAAATACGGTGCAAATGAAAATCGGCATCTTAAATTTAAAACTGGTTTAAGCACTAAATCGATTTTATTTTAAAGCGATTTAAGAAAGCGGTTTATCGTTTTTAAACCAATTTTAGGGTCGGTGTAATTAGTGCATTGCATTCAACTTAGAGAAATACTTTACCCAGTTGTTTTATTGCGTCCTTTGAGATTAAGACAACCCGAATTCCCTGGAGATTCAATAAAAGGTCAAAGTCCAAATTCCCGATAGGGAATTCTGGCAGAGTGAGAACCTCTACCAACGGTTGGAGAGGAACGCTGTGATATGCTACACCGATGGCTCCAAGCTATCGGAGAGGCAGACAACAGGGGCGGGGGGCTACGTGCAAGACCGAGAAGTTCGGATGAGGTACCCGCTCGGAGAGCAAGCTACGGTCTTCCAAGTCGAGGTATACGCCACTATAATGTTGGAAACAATAAAAGAGGTTCGCAATGGTCTGGAGGAGCATGTGGCCCTAAAGAGACTCAGTGCGGCAAAAATTGCCAATACTCTGGTGGAAGAGTGCGTCGAAGGACTGGAAGCCTTGAGTCGAGACAAGATAGTTACAGTGATGTGGGTACCGGGACACACGGGAGTGTTGAGCAACGAAGAGGCGGATGAACTCGCTCGGATCGGGGCCAGCACTCAATACGTGGGGCCGGAACCACTCTTAGGTATAACAAGTCGACTCATTAAATGGGCTAACGATGCACTGGCAGACTCCTGGGAGAGCGAAATAGGATGCAGACAGTGCAAATAATTCATCGAAGGACCGGACCCGACCAGACTCAAATGGCTGGGAAGGACACGAGAAGAGATTGGACTACTGATAGGAATACTTACCGGCCACAACCGACTTAGTAAGCACCTGACTCGCATCGGGATCGGGAATGACTCTATCTGCCAGGTCTGTGGGAGGGCGAAGGAGACATCCCGGCAGCTCGTTGCGGGCTGCGATGCATACCTAAGGATAAGGCATCAGGTACTCGGACAACCGAACCTGGATGCAGAGGACCTACGAGCTCTTAAATGGGCCAAAGTACTGGACTTCGTGAAGAGAACAGGAAGGCCCGGAGAGCCCACTACCGTACGAGCGATACAAGTGGTGGGGATTGGGCCTGTCTTGGGCAGCCTTCTAGTTACTACTACTACTACTAGTTGTTTTATTTGTTTTCTTTTTAAACTGACATTTAATGATATATCATGAAGAATGTATAAACTCTGGGATAAGGCGATTTTAATTAAAATCGTCCCTATATAAAACCGCTTGTAGGCGCGTATAAACGTAGCGACTGAAGGGTAGAAACAGTTTAGAGTCGCTTGGGAGTTTATGTTTGTGTATGGGTATATACCTGATTTACTAGATTTGTCTTTTGCCATAAAGTCGTTTACCAAACGCATCTGATCAACTTATTTCTTGTATAGTGAGCCCTTTATTGAAAAGAACAATTGTTTCTGGAGCTGGTACTAATTTGATTGCAAAGGGTACGAGCTCCGAGAGATCAAGGTCTTAAAATCGATACCTGACCTATAATCGGACTCTATTAAGAATTCTTACGCCTCGAAACGGACTGATTATTATTTAGAAAAAGGCATGAATGGCTAAAGGGGCATTTACACAGACGAGCTTTTCTTTAATGTTCGAAATGCCGACAGACATTTACGTGAGCCTATGTGGCAAAATGTTCGAGGAAAAGCTCACGCAAAAGCTCATGAATATATATTTTTATCGGAAATCATTGAACTTAACTGAAAATGAAAAAACTAATAATTAAATTTTAGGTTTTAAGGCTATAGTTTCTCCCCAGATTTTTAGTAAAAAAAAGTACAACTGGCAACGCCTTGTTCTTTATTTTTTTAATCTTTTGCCAGAGTGCAGAGGGAAAACATCACATCTAGCGGAAATTTTGTAGGGGTGATCATTTTTAAACGCTTAACAAAAACATCTGAAGGATTTTTCAAAATTCTCAATTATTTTTTCTTCAAAATAAAAGCTCTGGTGCTGTCATCTATCCCAAAAGCCTCAAAATAATTGCGGTTTAGAACAAACCCGATTTACAAAAAAAATAGAGAAATAATCACAATTTCCTCTGGATTACATTTTTCCTTTTTATATTTCCTTGCTTTAGCGAAAAGAAAAACAAAGTTCCCTTTTTTCTAAAAGCCTGTGCACTCCGGAAAAGAAAACCGATCAATCACTTCACTTCATTGAATTTGGGAGACATACGCATTTCAAGTGTTGGCCGATAGATCGCAAAATTTATACGATTCCATGGAAACTGCAGGTGTTTTGTCAACAAACTTTAAATCGGGTCGCAGTTGGACAGAAGAGTATTTTTAGGTTTTCTAACAGAAAACCATTCGAGGTTATGTTTATCTTTTAAAAATGTGTTTTCAAAAACATTGTTCTGACCGCATGTGCGGTCGCCCGCCGAAAACGGCTTAGCGCTGCGTGGGTATTACCCCGAGTCTATCAAAGAACCAAGAGAACTTTACTGGCTCGTTGGGATTACTATAAATTTATATTTTGATTTAACCACTTTTTTTTAATTTAAATTATTGTGGCATAGTTATGTGCAATTGTACTGGTGAAATCATGAAGTGCAAAGGAGACGGATACTTGAGTACTGACAAAACAGGTCAGTGAAGCTCCATTTAGAGGTTGGAAAGTCTCTCGCTAGTCGTTGACGCTCATGTTTAAAATAGAATACGATTATTTCGTCTAGCGCCAGTAGCCTATTTTTAAATTTGTATACTTTTAAGTTAACATGTTGTCGGTATCAGCTAGCGGGAGTGTTTCCAATTCAATTATAAATGCACCTGTAAATTCAACCTTAAACATTACACCCAGTTACTTTAATACGTAGTTGGGTAGCGTTTTTTTAGCAGGTCATTTTGCAATAAATGGTTTTCTTTTATTTTAGTATTTTACTTGGTTATTTAGCGGCGTAGAATGCGAAAAGTCAAAATAAGTAACCTATCCCCAAATTTTTGACCCGGTGCTAAAAAATCTCTGGTGTCCCACTGTGGATAAACATAAATAAAGTCTCCGCGTTGCCATGGAAAACAAATTCAATGACGTAAAATTTTGCAAAAAAATCAGGTCGACATAGCTAAATTGATTTCCCGTACCGTGTTGCTAAAAACAATTCCCCAGATTGTAACTACGACCTTAAAACTAGCTATTTTTAATAAATCGCGTGCCGACCGAAAAACGATTTGACGCCGAAATTTACTTTTTACAAGTTTTACATGGCAACAAACAAGAGTCAAAGCAGTTTTTTTTTTCGAAGTTTTAGAAGAAAGATTTTATCTGTTTATTTTGTTTTATTTTATAATTTTTCTTTAACGAACCGCTTTCCATAAAATGTAGAGAAGTAAACGCCATGCACGACGTTATATAGCACCGAAACGAAACTATAATAACAATTAAAAGTACTTCCCATCCCCCCCCAGACGAAAAGAAACTACTCTCCAAAATAGTTCCCTAAAAATATCCACCTTCATTTTAATAGTTATTTACCTAACAAGTGCGGAAAATGATACTTTACTGCACGCGACCGCAGTTGCACGAACGACGTGAAGCGGAGTTCGGGCAAGCTGTCAAAGGCGGTAAAGGCACTTTACGCATGTGCTAGGTACAAAATTTTACGTACTAGCGTCTAATACCCTTAAAAAAACATAATAATTTGAAAAATTGCAGCAATTTTTTTTTTCAAGATCATTAATTTGTACAGGGTGGTCCAAATTCGAGGGGCCTCTATAGCTTTGGGTTTTGGCAGCATAGTTAGCCCAAAACTAATATACATGTTACGGGCTCGATTTTCAAGAGAAGTCGAAAACTAAAAACCGCATTGCGATATGTCAAAGCGAATAAAATCTATATGATTGTGGCGGATTCATAATGTCGAAACTACTTTTTTTAGTGGCGAAAAACCCAAAAAAAGTAGTTTCGACGTGTCAAACCGTTAATTACCACTTTTTTATTTGTAAAGATAGAGATTTCCATTAAAAACATTTTTTGAAGATTTTTTAAGGACAAATCTACCTGTTTCACCGATTTTGTCTTAAATCCTTTAGTTCAAGAGATGTAACACAAAGTTAAATTTTTTTAATTGAAATACCCCAATTTTATTAAAAAAAATAGTTTTACAATAAAATTTCCTATTAAACCTATTTTTATTAAGTAGTTAAACAGATATCTGCAATTTTTAATAATTACCATAGTGGGCTGTGTTTACCTCTGACCTCTGCAGTTTTAGGGTATCAAAGTGTCAAAAGTGGCGTCTTCATCAAGATATAAAAATGTTTGAAAACTTTGAAAAGTGCGACATGATAAAATGTTATATTGAAAATAACGAAAATCGACAGACGGCGTTAAATCTATATTTCCAGGGATATCCGGAAAGAAGGCAACCTAGCTCAAAAATATTTTTGAAGTTAAAACGTCATCTATAAGAATACGGATTCTTTACAAAACCGCGGCCTAGGATGTATAGAAGCCTAGCCAGAGAGAGAGTTGGAAGAACTAAAGGTTCTAGGAAAAATAGAAATTAGCCCGAATACTTCCACCAGGGCTATGGAGTTAAACACTGGAATTCCACGCAGAAATGCCGTTCGGGTGCTTAAAAAATACTAGTTTAGGACCTATCGACCCCGACGTGTGCACCAATTACGGCAACGAGATTTTGCTCCAAGACGTGCATTTTGCAGGTGGTACTAAATAAAAGCCAAGAAGACCCCGATTTTGCCAGAAAAGTTATTTGGACGGATGAGGTAACGATTTCTAGTGATGGAATATTCACCAGATATAACTGCTATTACTGGAACCAGCAAAATCCCCATATTATGGTGGAACAAGCGAATCAGGGAAGGTTCAGTTTTAAGGTATGAGTAGGCATCTACAGAGGACAAATTATTGGGCCATATATTTTTGATGGAAATTTAAATGCCGAAAGATTCCAACAAATTGTAGAAGAGCAGGTGATTCCGTTTATCGACAATTTGCCACTTCAGCAAAATAATGACCTATACTTTCAACATGACGGTGCACCTCCTCACAATGCACGAGACAATACTAATTTGCTAAATATTGTGTTTGCCGAAAACTGGATCGGAAAAAAAAGATCCTATATATTGGCCCCAAGGTCTCCAGACCTGACCCCTTGCGACTTCTTTTTGTGGGGGGAGAGTCAAAGACGTTGTATTTTAAAGTCGCTCAACTTTGTGTGATATCTCGGGAACTAAAGGCTTTAAGAGAAAATCGGTGAAACAGGTAGATTTGTCTTTCAAAAATCTTCAAAAAATGTTTTTAATACAAATAAAAAAGTTGTAGAAGACCTTTAAAATCGCACATTTTTGAGAATCACCCTGTAGCTCAAAAACGCTTTGACATATCGCAATGCGGTTTTTAGTTTTCGACTTCTTTTGAAAATCGAGCCCGTAACTATGCTGCAAAAGCTATAGGGGCCCCTCGAATTTGGACCACCCTACATTGTATGTATACATTTTTTTTTGAGTGCGGTAAGGCACATCTTCCCGCACTCAAGTGAGTGCGGTAAGATGCACTTTACCGCACGCAGGTAGGTAAAAAGTAATTACTTCGAAGGATCTTTCCGTTTTCTTTTTTTAATGAAACAAAACTAAAAAAGTGAGAGAAAAGAATAAAATTGTATTACCTCCATGGTGAACTACTAATACTGCATGAGACAAAAATTCCAAACTTCTTTAGTACTTCCGACAGCCAATAATAATGTTTCGCTTGCCGTTCATCAAAATTTAAAAAGAAAGTCCCTTTTGGTGTTCCTTTTTTTTAAAGAATTTTCCTTAAGAGGCTTTAACAGGCAGACAAGTTTTCTATATTTTTTGACATAGAGATAACAATTAATTAAATGTGCTGGGCATGCTTTTTCTGGAATTAAAAGTCATCCTGTATAGACAAATCCATACCTTATTTTTCACCACAAAATTCACACGCTCCGACTTATATAGACTTTCGGCGCTCTGTGATCACTTTTTATCACGAGCCGCCATCTTTTTATCACAATAGCGTTGCCACATTAACCAGGCTTCTCGATATTATTAAGAAAGTGCCGATATCGATCTATTTGTATCGATACCGATCGATAAAAAGGTGAAAAAAGGCGAATAATATGGTCTGTAACCGATAGGCGTTTATCTTGAATGGTGAGCAATTATTGACAACAAATTTTTACTTTGTTCCTTTTGAGTGAGAAACTGCAATTTTTAGTTAAGTTAAGTAGTACAGGGTAATCCATTAAATTTTGTTTGGGCGCCTATATGTCGATAACTAGATGAGATAGAATTATGATTCTGGTGTCAAAAATTAGCTACTGCCACCACATTTTACTCTATCTAATCGATTCTTCACTACACTAAATCAATGTAACTTTTTGACATAACTTACTTTTTTTAAAACTGAATCATATGCTCTTAGCAGATTACTTTAATGAATCAGAAGTTCCTCTTTCGCAAAATATATTTAACTTAACCGTTTGCTAGATATCTGCAAATAAAGTGTTATGAATATTTTTTTTTCTAAGTACCCACAACTATGAAAACAGTTAAGGCACCCATCATTTTGTAATTTTTCAGATGACAGTTGACAAAGCTTGTCGCAGTTTCTTATAAATGGAAAGGTTATTTCTTGAGTTTTTGGCAAATATCTTGAAAGCTAATATTAAAATAACGGTAAAGCCATGATGACCCTTAAAATAGTTTTCTTAAATATCTGATAAATTATTTTTAGATGTGCTAAAATACACTTTAGTAGGGCACGGTTTTTGGTAAATTTAAAGACTGTAAAGAACTTTGATTGAAAGCAATTAATACCACCTTACGTTTTGCTCACTTTACGCTTTGCAAAATTACAATTTTTGCTGTTTTTTGGATAAAAATGGCAAAATAAAAATCATATGCACGACACTACTCAAGATGACATAACAGAAGTTTTTATTAAACAATTGCCTTAAATTATGTCCATCTTTCTCTAAAATACTTTTTTATAGCGTGCTGTGTCTCTTCAATAACTTTAAATATTTTTGCACGTCAGTAAGTTATCTCCTATCTGCCCTCTCTCTCTAAATAATTTTCATTTTAACAGATAAAAAATGGTTTTTGGCAGTACTGTTTTTGAACGCCTAAAAAACAGTGAAAACTTGAAAAATATTAGTGTTTTATTTTATAAATCGAAACTTTGGAAAGAAAGCTTTAAAATGTGAGCAATATCATGGCATAAAAATGTGAAAAACATAGTAAAAAATTACTTCATCAAAAACGTTACCCCTGAAAATATTTTAAGCCTTAAATTACCATCATGGCTTGACCATTATCCATGCAAGCAATTTATTTTCGAGAAGAGGATTTCGTAGACCTTTGAAATAGTAGTTTTTACAACTAGTGGCTAAAATAGGGTTTTTTTTTACAAGCGTTGGTTTAAATAACTTGCGCCGCGAGGTATTTAAATACGCGAATAAAAAAAGCACAGTTTAGCCGCGAGTTGTTAACACTATTTTTTTAATACCTTTATCAAAAAATCCAAGAAAAACAAGAAAATACATTTAAACATCTCGAAGCGGCTGGTAAATGAATTAACAATGTTTTCCATAGCGATGCGCCCTTTTACTCGGTGACGTTCATGGTTGCGACGTTTTAATCTTTGACAGTTTGATATTTTGACGATGTTTTTAAATGATTTTTTTGTAAATACTTAGTGAACACTGAAATGGCTTAATTTTTAGGCAAGAATAATTAGATTTTTTCAATATTACTATTTCTCTTTAATTTTGGGAAAAAAACGGACAGAAATCTTTTTTTGCACCCGTGATCAAAAAGAAAGTTTTTTTTGCATTGGTAACCAAAAAAGTCATGCTTTAGTTATCTGCAGACAGTTACTAAAGTCATGTTTTTGATGAAGGTATAGAACAAAAGTTATTCGAGGCATATAAATCCATTTGAAAAAACGCAAGTTGGGTAAATAAATGACAAAAAAAACCTTAGGGCTTTATCTAAATAATTTGCGTTATTATAGAATTAAAAGTTCACAATGTTTATGCATCATGCTTAATAAAAAGAGCTAATAATTAACATCTTATTTCTTATTCCTAGAAGTATTTAAAGACATTTAGAACACAAATTCGACCCCCTTAAAAATCAGAATAAAACGAAAAGCGTGCCAAGCTATTTTGCACTCGTGTTTTAAATGTGTATGTATGTACTTCTAAGCTATAATAATCAGCACATACTCCGGTAGTACTTTTGTACCAAGATACATAGGTACTTACTACCACGGGAAGCGTGCAGGTCGTTATCAAATTAGATTATGTGCATTTTGTAGCAGAAAACATGGTATTGTGTGTCTTTTTCACGGTATTTACTGCACCCTAGAACAAGGCAATATTTATTTATGTTTGTTCTCTCACTAATAAAAAGATTTCGAAACGAATATTTCTTTGTCACAAAAGAGTATACCTTTCCTACCAAACTTAACTCCTTATCGCCCCCCCCCTTTGTTACAGAAAAAACTAGACAACAAAGATGCTGGTGGTAACCCTGAAGTCTTTGGAGAAAAAACGAGAAATTGCAGAACGTTCCTTTAAAGACATTCTAGAATCACTCCACAATACAGAAGTGAAGAACAGTATTATAGAGTTTCTATTTATAAACAAGTTTTATAGAAAATCATTTCGGACATAAAATCAAGGTTCAATAACGAGATCCTAAGTTTTTTTTGGACTTGAACATATTCATACCAAGTTTTATACAACGTAAAGCCAAAATCAATGCAAAATTAACTAATGTCGTTTCCAAATACTATAAACTGTTTGATTAATCCAAAACACTAATTCTTGAACTTTTTGGAAACTTTTTTGGAAACAATATTGGTCAGAAGTAGGCAAAAGCTTAAATCAACACACATATGATAACGTTTTCGAGGCAATGTCAGTAAGTAAGGCTTCGTCAGAAAGAAGCTTCTCCTGCCTCAGAAGATTGAAAACATAAGTACTTATAACACTATGATGGAAATTCTTCTGTGAGCCTTGGCGTTGCTGCATATCAACAGACATATTGAAATTGACATTGAGCGAGTTATTGACCGGTTTGCCCAAAAAAACTGGAAACGAACTTTTTTTTGAGATAGGCCTCTTATATTTGAGACATGCAATATAAAAGGTAATATTTCAACTTAAAAAGATTTTAGACCTCAAGAAAAAAAGTATTAAGAGATTAGGTTTGGTTGTAGTTTGTTTGTTATCTATGGTTGTGGTTTGTTTGTTTTATAACTGAAAAAATTATACGTAGTTACTCAAGCGCGGATTTCAGGGGGGTGGGGGGGGGTAATAAACCTCATCCCCATCCTAGATGTAAATTTTTTACGAAAATATTTAGAAAATCAAAGGTAGGGCATAAATTGCGGCGCTATAACACCTTTGATATTTACGGTATTATAGTTTAATTTTGAGTTAACAATGGCATTTGTAGTGTCTCTTTTTTAAAAATTTTCGACTGCTGGGCTTTGAAACCTTTGATATATTTTCCATTTTAGCTTAGTTTTAAATAAAGAAATCCTTTTTTCAGTGCAATTTTCTTAAAAATTTTCACCAGCGGCGCTATGATTCCGTTGATATTTACGATTTTAGTTTAAAAAATGCATTTTAATGTAATTTTCTCTAAAATTTTCGGCGCATTTAAACATTTTTTTATAAATAAACAACTTAAAATCTGAGAACCCTCCCCCCCCTAGATTTTGAGGCCCAATACGCGTAGTTACTAAGTTTTGTTTGCATAAATTGATATCTTCCTCATAAAAGCTATGCTTTTATTGTACTTTTTTTTCGTATCGAAACCGCCCCCCCCCTTTTCAAATAGCTGGGACCGCCACCATCTCTAAAACCTTCTCAATAAATAACAGGACAAGATTTTTAGTGACAAGAAACTAAGGCCCAATTAACTGCAAGGTAGGCCAAATTTCACTGGCTTACAGGAAAATAGTCACAATTTTTTAATGCTTAAGCGCACAAAATTTACTTCATATAAGCACGAAAATTGTTAGGTTCTCTTTTAGAGAATGTGGTGTAAAAACTGAAAAGAAATTCTTTGCCGAAGATAAACTAATACAATCTTGTCTTTTAGAAACAGACACGTCTTTTGAGAGAAAAACATAAGCCATTCAGGGTGCTTATTCTTGAAAGTGACAGAAGGGAGCACTCCCAGGCACCATACTAGGGAGTGACAAAAAAGTACTAAAATCAAAATTAATTAAGTTTTAAAGGTTTATTATACTCCTTGGCTGAGTTTCTTTTTACATTGAAGTAGGAGAACACAGCATTCCCTCGATTCATCAATTGATTTTGACTACTCCCTAATTCGCTCCCCGGGAGAATTTAGCTCCCTACACCTCTCCGACAGTCAAGAATAAGCATCCAGGGCCGGTATTCTTCAAATTCGGCTCCCAGGGAGTCAACTTCTCTTGCTACTATGCATCTCGTTGATTCAAATCTTCGATTTAAATCAGTTTCTCTGACTTTGCCCGATATTGATCATAGTATCAGTTCAAGAATATGGACACAGAGGTATATAAACCACGCATATTTTTCTGACAACCATGATGGTTTTACCTTAAAACTTTTTTGGCATTAATGTATCACAGACATAACGCATAGGATACTTTTTATCAATCAATGACAAGGAGTGGTTCTGGTAATGGATAATATTCTGAGCGGACATTTTGGTTCGCGTAAAATTGCTGTCACCCTTTGCTTACCAAACTTAAATTTTACTAACTTTAGCAGTACAAAAATTCCCAAAAAAGTTGATTTTCCTAAACTGTTTGTACTGGCATCCTACTAAACAATTAGTGACATTTAGTTACAAAACGTTTACCACACTTTTACGTGAATAAAAATGTCCGCCCAGAATATTGTCAATTGGAAACAAGCTCAAAAGATACAGTTTTATACCTGGAATTGTACCTCGCAGTACCGGCGATCTCACCGATATAGTGGTACTAAATTCGACAGGCGTGAAACATAGATCTCAGTAGCCTGATTTCGTATTCCACCCTCTTAAAACAAAAAGAGATCGTCACCGTCGAATATTCGATGTGGTCGTGTGTTGGTTAATGCATGGGGAAGTAGTAAGCACCATCGTATAGTTTGGTACCTACTGCCATCAAAGAAGAAAATTTTGTACACAAAAAAAAGAAATATTAGGGACTTATCGGTACGTTATAGGCTGACTTTAATAGTCGGCACTATTTTTGACAATTCCGCACAAAGCTATTGTATTAATACGTTAAAATATGTATTACCAGGTTTTAAGTAGGTCGCGGATAGAGGAGAGGAAATATCGCGGACCAAAATGAAAAAAAAAATAAAAACTAATATACTGCTAGTATACAATAAACGCGATTAAAGAACCATTTATTTTTTCCCCGTTTCCAGGACAATTTCTTTTTGTTATATACCAATTGTAAGGTATACAAAAGTAAAATCTTAATCTACTTATAAATCATAGTGGGTGCCTAAATTTTGTAAATTAGTTAAAGCAGAGAAAAAAACTCTTACAAAGAATTATTTTTGTCCAAGACCCCGGTTAGACTTAAGTACTGCAGAGTTCTTGTCTGTCATTTCCGGAGACTTAGTTTTTCTTTTTTTTTGTAATAATCAAGCAATTAAATCTAATGTTAGTTATCTAAATTAAAAGTTATTAAGTAGGTATGATAAATCAAAATTAAATTAATTAAATTAAAGAAGCAAGAATCATAGATTGATATCAAAATGAAATAAAAATTGACTTAAAATAATTAAAAACAACAAACATGCCTTTTGTTTTTAATTTTCAACATCTTCAATGTTAAACTTCCAAATCAGTTACATCAACCGAAAAGAATCTAAAAAAGAGAAGATCAAAAGATCTTGGGAGGAAAGAACGAAAATTCAAAATTGGATGAGTGTTCCACAAGGAACACACAAAAGACCAAAGTGAAAGGAGAGACAATGAAATGTTTCGCCCGGGGTGACCAGCGTGGGCTTGTCAGTGGATTCACTAGTCACCCTCAATCCAGACATCATTTAAAACCATCGCACACTCTGACTTTCAACTCTGAATCACTTACAAAGGCATCGTTCCACATGGTACTTATTGTAAGTCACCTGATACGGGTTCGTGCTGGCGTGTTAATCTTTCCAATAGGAATATGCTTCTAAGACAATTAAAACAAGAAGTTAAACTTCCAAATCAGTTACATCAACCGAAAAGAATCTAAAAAGGAAAAGATCAAAAGATCTTGGGAGAAAAGAACGAAAATTCAAAATTAGGTAAGTGTCCGCAATGTTGTTTAGAATAAGCCACTGAGAAATCTGTTTTTTGAAATTTTTAGTGAGGGATCTTTTCTTTAGAGCAATAGGTAGCAAGGTTGTATAATTTGAGTCCTGCTCGTGTAAAGATTTGCTGAGCAAGAGTTGTTTCCTGTTTGCCGATTCTGGCATGTCCTTCACTAATAGATCTTGCGGTGTAGTTTAATGTTATTGGTTGTATTTCTCCATGTTTTAATACTTGTCCAATGAAAGTTTTAGGATTTGTGCGTATGAGTGGATTCTATGCGTAGAAAATCTATTTTCTAATTCAAATATGAGTTTTAATATTCTAAATTCTTTTAATCTTACTCATCGAAGATTATTTAGTAGATGAGTGCCCTCTTGTTTCCTACTAGAATCTAAATTTAGTAAAACTGAAGTTTGCCTTGAAATAAGCTGTGTGACGTATATGACGAATTATAGTATAAGAATGGCGTCCTCTGAGTGTTTCTTGTGTTCATGTTTTGATGTTAAGTAAGTAGTATTTTTTAAACCTGCGGCTAAATTGTGCTTTTTTTAATCGCGTTTTTAAATCACTCACTTTAGTAACGCTTCGCAAAATCTAATTATTTTTACCTAAAAATTAAGCAACTGAGGAGATAGCCAATTGAATTTTTGCTGCGTATTTAAGTTACACCCTGTACAAGTAACAGTTTATCTTATCAAAATTTACCATTTTCAAATTTTTTCACGTTGTCTTTAACTCTTGACCCCATCAAAAGTTTACAATTTCTCTAATTCGTCCAATCAGCAATAACAAGCAATACGCAATTTTTCTTTAAAAAATCCGATTTTCTCAAAGTGCGTTACGTTGCACATTTCTCGACTAAACATTTGTAATGTCTTACGGATAGATAGACAAGGATTTATATTTTATTACATTTACAAAGAGCAAGTTGTTTTCCTATTAGTTTGTTGAGAGATTGCGTGGTTTATAAAAAATAATAAATACACAGTTAGATCAATGTGTACAAACTTTATAAAGAGGTGCAAGAAGTTCATAAAACGCAAAGATGGGTTATAACCATTGACAAAAATCGAAAAAGTAAATGGCGCGCATTCCAACCAAAATTTTAGGTTGATTAAACTAGTACTAAAAGAATCCTTAATTATGTAAGGTGTTACTCTTTTTTACTTTTTAAGAATACTTCATAAAATTTGTACGGTTTTTTGCTTAAATTCAGGGACGAATTTGACGCTTTAATGTAGCTCTTTTTTACCAAATAGTTTGCCTTTATAGTTAGAAATTTTTGGATATCCGTGGTGATCGAAAATGTTTTTTACCTAAATTTTGGATGATCGAGTTATTTCTGTAAAACTACTGTGTCTGATTAGTTGAAGTCTTTTTTTTGTCAATTTTTATTGAGATTTTTAACATATTTAAAAAAATGTTTATAACCCTTCAGGGACTGAGCTCGAACAATTCTATTGCCTTCCAGCTCCTTTTTTGTATTAAAGGGATAAAAAAACGCAGCTTAAGGCCACAAAAACAGCATAGATTTGACAACACTGCTTTGCTATTTTTTTTAAAGATCAACAAATGGTGGCATCACTAATGGTGCGAACACCATATGTGAGGCTAGCCTTCCATTAGCAGATCTTCTGCGCGGATTTCAAGTTATGGTGAAGGTGCCAATAGTTCTGTCACTGTTTCACTCACTGACAGACAACGTTAAATTTCAAAATCCTCCATGGCGGAGCCACTGATCATGGAGAAATATTCTTTGAAATATAATCAATTACTAAGAGATCCTAATGTATTAATATATAAATTAATTACGTTAAAAATAGTTGTCCTTTCTGGTGTTGCATTATTTTGTATGTTATTTTTTTTTTAAATTTCTAAAACCTTTTAAGGTGCCTGTGTTTTTAACACAGAAAATATTTAAGTTTTTCAAAAAATTTTGTTTGGAAGATGAATTTCAGCTGAATTGTGAATATTATGGATAAGTTCTGTTTCAAAGCATTTGATTTATTAAGAACCTGCTGTGGCCTATTTTGAAGGAAAAATTTACGTCAATTCTGGCACAGTTCGCCTAAGGTACATATTAAAAAAAAAAAAATATATAAAATAGGGGGAATTTTGGATGAATCTATTTTTTTTTGTGGAATCTCCTGTTTTTGATACAAAATTAAAAATCCTTATAAAATTTGCTTTTTGAAAATACCCCATATCATAGTTTTAGAGATACCTGTCATCAAATTTTTAAAATTAAAATTTTTAAAAGCGATTATCTCACAAACTAAATAAGGTACTTTAGGGTGCTGGGTGTCATTTTAAAGGATTTTCCAAGGAGAATTCTTAAATGGAAAGCTTTTGGTGATAGACATTTACATATGTAGTCTATCCATTTTTGGTCTTCCTTTAAATCCTTTTAAAAATTGAAATTTTAAGATCTTGATGGGATATTTTTAAAGATCAAATTTCATAAAGATTTAAAATTTTGTATCAGAAACAAGAGATCGCACAAAAAAAAAATTGCCCCCAAAATTGTCCTTTCAAAAGATAGCTAAATCAAAGATTTTAATTTTTATATTTAATTAAAATAGGGTGACCATTCGTCCTGTATTAGGAGAGACAGTCTCGTATTTGCAAGTTCTATCGTGCATCAATAAATGTCTTGTTTATGTCAAAATATCCATCGTCCACTTACATTTTTCTGCATAAATGGCAATATGTTTGGTTTGCAGCTCAATAACATCATTGATTTGAAATTAACTCTGTGTTTCGGACTTCCATTGTCTATATTTTATTTATACACGACGTGAAGACGATCAGTACAATCTCTGATCGTCTTCAGGTGCAAACTACGTAGTTTGCACCTGAAGACGATCAGAGATTGTACTGATCGTCTTCACGTCGTGTATAAATAAAATATAGACAATGGAAGTCCGAAACACAGAGTTAATTTCAAACACATCATTGTCTCAAACTTTCAAACAAACATCATTGATGTTTACGAGTATAATTTAATTTTTAGTCAAAGATACATTTTTAGTTGCATTTTATCAATCATTCCTCGATTTGAGGTCAGATTCGCGCTTCAGGAGCATGTTCCTTATTTAAAAACTTGCAGAAAATTGTGGGATACTCTTTCAGTCTTCCAGGACAAATGTGGTAACTGAAAGAGGATTCAGCTGCATTAGCATTTTTTTAGAATGACGAAAATAGCGGACGTAGTGTAGATATTTTAAAATCACTAGTTATGGTTACAAAAATGAATATAAAAGGAAAGTGCACTGATTTTTATGGAAAAATTGAAAATAATACAATTTAAAAAAAGCACACAACTCGGAAAATATTTATAATTTTTTTGTAAATAACTGTATTAGTTAAAAATAAATAGATACATACCTGTTTAAACAAAAAAAAAAATATTTATTTTGCCTTCTAAAAGTGTTACCCTAATTAAAACTAGGAGTATGTCTCTCTGAAAAATATATAGCTCAAAGTTTATTTATTTTTTTTTGAATATGCACTTTATGCTAACTATTTAGGAATAATAGTGGAATTTTTTACGTAGTTTAGTCGCTTTTTAATTTTTATAGAGAATGAGTTCTATTCTACATTAGGGATATATTACCTATGTTCTGACTAAAAATGCTGCTTCCATAAACCTTTACAATATCTCAAAAATAAAGGCCCTGGCAAACTTTGACGTTATTGCTGATTTTGTTGAAATAGTTATTTACCTAACCTAAGTGGTACTTTATCGCACGCGACGGCTGTTGCGCGAATGACGCGGAGAGGAGTTCGGACAAGCCGTCAAGGATGGAAAAGGCATTTTCTGCAAGAGTTAGCTATAATGGTTTTCCTACGAGTGTTTTTGTCCATCTTATTTATCAAAAAAAAAAAAAATTACAGTGTCTGCATGTGTTTAATGGTTAAGGCTATGAATTTTCTGAATGAAAAGTAGTACCCTCAGATAGTAATCTTGAATTAAAATATTGTCCTAAAGTAAAGAAATCGTGCGAAAAAGTAAAATCGTGCGGAATTAAAATATTTTCCTTTAATGTAAAAATCGTGTGGTACATTAAAAATCGAGCGGAAAAGTAAAAATCGCGCGAAAAAGTAAAGAAATCGTGCGGAAAAGTAAAATCGTGCGAAAAAGTAACTTTTCCTTATGCTCGTAGGAAAATGCCATTCTCCATCTAAATTTGAAAACCATGTTTATATAGATACTACGTTTCGTCAGACTTTAAAACTGGTATAATTTTTGTTCAGTTCTGATCAACTCATCGCTTACTGCCAAAAAAAATATTGTGCCATATTTAACAAAAATCGGTTTCGTGGATTTTTACTTTGTCAGATAAAAACAAAGGCGTAGTGGGCCATTTTTAACAGAAAAGTTAGAGTTTTAACAACTAGTGGCTAAAATAGTGTTTTTTACAAGCGCTAATTTAAAAACGCGAGTACAAAAATTCACAGTTTAGTTGCGAGTTTTTGTTAATCAAATATTCTCCGAAAAAAAATCGCCCTGTATCTTCTAAACAAAGTGGCTTTACAAAAATCATCAAGGAACAAAATATTTTTAGAATAATCCAGGGAATAACTCCTTGATTTTTTGCTCTGTGCTGATTAAACATTCTGTAAGTAAGAATATGTACTAAAGTTTGCGTGTTTTTTACTCTCTCCTGTAGTTTTCGAGCAAGCTTAAGTTAATTTTTGACATATTTTTTGAAAACTCATTTTGGAGCAAGTCGGAATTTTTTACTTTTTTTTCAGCAAACGGACTTTTCAATAAAACCATCACATCCGCATTAAATCATATCTATAAATGTGTTAAAAATAGCATAATTGCAGAAAACACAGGCGCATTTAACAAATTTCCATAAATAATGTAGAAAACAATATGTATGCAATTAAGAAAAAAGTAAATGTAACATATAATCTGAAGTACAGCTACGAATAAGAATCTTATAGAGACAATTCTTAAGAGAATTTATCGCATTTACTTTGGAATTTTAAAAAACCGAGTAAACATCTTATGCTATACTGGATGAGTTGGTGTAAGCCAAGGTACAATTACTTAAAACCTAGCAGTGGGTTAGAAAATTTACCGCCCTTACCTACGAGAATAACCTAGAGAATAGGACACATTTCAAAGCAACTCAAAATCTGTACCCTCTCCCTAAAATTAGCATGACATAGAAAGAAGAAACTTAAAATTTATATTAGACACTTAAGTGTCCTTATCTATATCCAGTCGACCTATCGAGCAGGTGTACTTTTAAACTAATGGCGAATGCGTGACAGCTCCAGCTGATCAAATGTGTGAAAACATCGTTTCGTACGCAGGGATGGTCGTAACGTTACGACTCCCTTATCGTACCTAACGAGGTTTTCGTGCATTTGATCAGCTAGAGCTGTCACGCATTTGCCATGATTTTAAAAGGGCACCTGCTGATTGGTCGACTCAATAGAGATAAGGATACGAATGCTGATAAAACTGAGAATTAACTTTAACAGTGGGATTTACTAAGATCCAAGATAATATCCCCCACAGGTCTAAATATTTACACCCGTGGGGGGTACTAAGTTTTAAAACCCATTTTCAAAAAACACTTACCCATACAGAAAAGATACAAAGTTATTAATTATTTTGTTTGTATTGTTATTGCAAAATACCACAGAAAAACTGCTTTTTTTCTCAAAATATTCCATATTTTAGGAGAAAATGCCCTAAAACTAATTTTTTTTGACAGGCAAATAGTGAATACGCCAGAAATTTGCCACATAATAACTTCATCATCTGTGTTTGAGGTTATAAAGTTGATGATTTTTTAGACCACCTCTGGGGGGTGGTTTAAATTTATAGCCCCCCAGAAAGGATTGTTTTTTGGCAATTGGTAACAAGTTCCTTTGTAATTTCCCTAAGCTACCGTTTTTACAAGAATTAATTTACCTTATTTAATATCCCAAGTTGTTTATTAATCAATAAAACACCTCCAATTTTGTGCAGAAACACGCCATATTTTAAACCCGTTTTCACCACAAAGAATATATTTATGAGGGCACTACGAGGCAAAACAAACATAAGCGAAGGTCACTGATTATGCACGAAAACTGTCTCCAATGAAAAAAATCCAAAACAATTCATTTATTTACAAACAGAACTGAAATTAAAACATTGAGTTTATCTAAAAGCTTGATCATCAAACAAAGCTTTCCACTGAAAGATCGCATTCAAAGGTCTCAACTCTGCAGCATCGAACAGTTTGTTGAGCTGACATGACTCCTTTGTGAACGCATCAGTTGTATTCAGGTCTGTTTTTAGGCGTATTTTTTTTCATGACTTACTGTGATGACATATTTTTGTTTGTGGTTTGCGATTGCGATGGGTTTGTGTTTGTAAAGTTTTTTCATACTTTTGATAGATAAAACACCTTTTAAATAAATACAAAGTTAATCTAATTCTTATTTTATGATGATTATTAATCGCCAAAATCAATAAACAAGGGTAAGTTTTGATATAGTAACATATAACGTCAATTTTAATTTACTCAATAGAGTGTTTAACATTTAGATCCCCCCTAGGATTAAAAAAACTTCTTTTAAATGGAAATTTTCGTTTTTAAATCCAACAAAAGATTGTGTTAAGATGATTCTTCACTAAAAAAAAACAATTCAAATTATTCTTATAGATCAAACTATCTGCAAAACTCAAAGAAGTTGGTATAAAATGCTTAAAACCAACAATTTCACTTAAAGTTAAGACCTGTCTAAAGTAGGCTAAACCCTCACTGTAAGGGTCTATTATTGAAATAGGGTTTCAAACAGTTTTGAGGTAGACTTATGTAGGTAGTTCATTTTTATAGATCTGTGCTTTGTTATTCTGAGTTTAAATACCGATTTATAAATCACTTTATTTATTATATCATGCACATCCTGTTTTAGTTATAACTAATTTCTACCTGTTACGAATTTTTCAAGTGTATCAATAAAAAAATGACTAAGATTTAGCACAAAAAAACTACATATCATTAAAGTAGACTATAATGGACGCGATAACCTTGGAGAAACCCATCCAGATTTTTTTGGTTCTTTTTTCAGTGGCGTAGCAAGTATCACATCTTATATTTTTTTGTAGCTTTCGCGATTTTTATGCCCCCCTTTTAATTGCAGCAAGCTTGATTGCAGTTTTAAAAGCTTTATTTATAGACGCAGTTGAGTTTAGCTATCGCAGTTCGTAAAATTTGCAGTTGAAAGTTTAGATGAATATAAACGCGGTTGGTCGCTTAACTTTAATTGGTGGGAAAAGGCAATAGATAATATGGTTTTTATACCTAATGATCAAAATAGTATTTTTTTTACAAGACGTGAGTAAAAAAGCACTGTTTAATTGCGAGTTGTAAACACTATTTTTTAAAATACCTTCACCAAAAAAATCAGCAAACGGGAAAAACATGCAAAAAATCATTGGTCACAAAACTCATTGATAGGTCACCATTTTTCTACTGAGTAGATTCATTTCTTTTTACTGGGACTTCTCCCTACAACGCCTCTCAAATTCTCGCCTTAATTAAGTTTAATACACCTCAAGCATTTTTAGTTCCTTTTAGGAGAACAAACTATTCCCAAAACTCGCCTCTATGTAGATTATCTAAAATCGGTAATAAACTTTCCAACTCAGTTGACTTTTTCGACATCTCTTTAACTTCTTTTAAAAACAAAGCACGATTGTCTTTGTTGTACCTTTATACTTTCCTGGTTTATAATCTATTAAGCCTTTTTTTGTTTTTTTTTAATTCTTTTTAATTTTTTTTTTAGTTTTTTTATTTTATTATGTATTACGTAATTAGCTCATTCGTCTTATTATGTATTATATTTCTGATGGTCATTAAATAAATAAATAAATTCCCAGTGTTGCCAAAGTGAGAGCCAAGGTTAAAGTTTTTTGGGAAAAACACAAAGTATCCATACACCTAGCCGGGATTTGAACCCGGGATCTTCCGTGCGGCAGGCAAATACGCTGCCCGCTGCGCTACGGCGAACATTATAAATTAAAGACGGCTATGGCACTACACAAGAGCATTATTGCTTTACCTACGACCAACGAATAATACTAATTTTACGACAATGTCAACACGATTTTAATAGCTCATTTACAGACCTAGGATAATAATAAAGCTTAGAGGTAAACCACAAGATGGAGTGACAAGCGATGAAACTTTATTTTATAAGAGCAATAATTCACGCAAAAATGTGAATTATTTTTCTCTTGTTTTAAAACGATACATGAAAAGTCTCTTAGTAACCTTATTTGTTTTAACGTTTTAGATAAAATGATACACGCTCAGATAAATTAAGACACTCGCCTGCGGCTCGCGTCTCAAAATAACATAACATGCTTGTTATGTAAACTACTATAACCACCGCCACCTCCGTTTTTAGAGTTCTCAACATATCAGGTTAACTAATATTTTGACATTTATACAAATGTTTGTTTCCATCGGTAACCAAAAAAGGCAGCCTAGCGAATAAAGTGGTACTCTTTATCCCGAGGTGAAAAGTGTGTAGCCCTACCAGAGGAAGGGCTACAGTTCGCCGAGGAATAAAAATACACTTAAGTCTCCTGGAATATATATTTTTTGCACTTTTGGTATTGTTTTCATCAAAATTTTGACAGAAAGGAAAAACAGCTACATCATACTCTGGTCTAACAAAATTGACACAGAACCGAACCTCCAATCATTATCTGACATTATGTCAAATTATATTTAGCCATCAAATCAGCAATTTTTCACTAAAAATAGGTTATTTGGGTCAAAAAGACCTAAATACCAAATTTTGTCACAGTGTCTGTCTGTCTGTCTGTCTGTAACACGATTACTCAAAAACCGCTTAACCGATTTTTATCAAATTCGATACAAATTTTTTTGTCACCAGACGCAGAGCTAATTAGTTTTTGATGGAGGTGGGGTTTTGACAAAGGGGTAGGAGGACGGATTAAACTTTTAGAAAAATTGTAACTCAGGAACCGTAGCAGCTACTGACACACAACAAAAACAAATTGAAATTTCTTTTTTTAAATAAATACGTGCCTGCTGGCGCCATTATTTCGGGGGCAATATCATCCGATTTTTTTCGCAGAAAAAATTAGATGCGTGAATGGTATTTGGTAAGATTATTTTACGACTTGAACGGCAGAATAATTAAAAACCTTTTGTTTGACAAATTGCAAATTTTTTTTTCTTTAAAATAAATCACAGTAGGTCAATATAAAAATAAAAATAGAGCTACCTATTATAATTTGGCAACACATAATAATTAATTTTTTTTAAAATGAACTTATTCACAGAATTCAGCAGAAAACTACCTGGCAAACAGTTTTTTTGATAAACTTCAATATTTTGTGTTCTTGGCACTTAAACATTTTAAAAGACTTTTAGACACTTTTTAACAGTGAATTTCCGAAATTACTGAAAATCGATATAATAAAAAAATATGGCGGCGGATCGATGTTTGACCTGTTGAGAAGAATTTGACATATTTCTTACAGCAAAATTTAGGTGAAAAATAGGTCATTTGTATCTACCGCGAACATTCAAAAAGTGTCTAAATATAAAGGCAATACTTGATAAAAAACAACTACATGAAAGCTTCAAATTGGTCCCTGAATCTAAATAAAAAACTGTACAAATTTTGTTGGTAAATTAGCCAATATTTAACCTATTTTCGGTCCAAAATAGTAATCCTGCTTTTCAAGGATTCTTGAATGGTAGAAAACACCTTACCTAATTAAATTAGGAATTCTTTAGTACTGGTTTACTCATATAGTCCAATTTTTTGATAAGCAACTTGACGTCATTTTTGCCTATGAAAACGTATTCCTTTATTAGACGTTAGAGACATAAAGCTATTTGTAACTCATTGCGGTATACGTATCCGCATCTAGCGAGAACCCAGCACATTGATTGGTCAGAAACTTGTAGCACGTTCGAAAAGAGCAGATATATTTATATATATTTATATATATATATATTTATATATATATATATATTTAAGGTGTTTCTGAACGCAATAGGTGCTGAGATACGATACGTGTGCCGTAATGATACGTGATACCTAACGCATATCAACACCTATCGCGTTTAAGAACACCTTAGATTAGCATATATCTGCTCTTTTCGAACATGGTACGCTAGATGCGAATACGCATACGGCGATGAGTTACAAATAGCTTTGTGTCTCTAATTAGACAATATTTCAACGCATCGGTATCGGTATACGTAACGCGTTCAAAATAAAGCCAAAATACACATATTTCTGACTTGTTTATGCGATGTTTCGAACGATGCCCGCTTTTTTTATAAATTAAGTGATAACAGAACTGCTGATTGAAATCGTTGCGTATGTTCGTGGGTCCGTAACGATACGTACATCCTTCCGTAGGCAACGAGATTCTGTCATAACACACGTCAAAGAAGAAGGCATCGTTCGAAATATGGGATGTACAAGTCAAAAATGTAGTGTATTTTGGCTTTGTTTCGAACGCGTTACGTATACCGATACCGATGCGTTAAAATATTTACTTTAAGTGTCTACTGTCAACAGTTCGCATGTCAAATAATTTGTTGTTGACAATTTGAAGTAATAGTTGAAACAATCAACCACATGACTTTTTTTACATATTTATTGTGGCTGTCTAAAACAATGTATCAAATATAGATCCAAAAAAATCTGCTCATCAAAAAATTGGACTATATAACTACGAGATAATGACACTCCTAATCAAGTTATTCTGCAAAAGGTGCAGAGCCAAAAACTCTTCTGAGAGCGAGCAGACTGCATCAGACAAGCGCAGTAGATTTTTCGCCCGTGGCCTTGTCCAGGGCCCACCCTGACTTTTACATTATTTTCTTGGTTTTTATTGTTACACATTTTGTGACACATGGGCCATTATAGTATCTCCCGAGTAAAACATGTGGTTTGTTATACTATGGTACTACCGTTTTCGTCCCTCATTTGAAACAATGAAATGCGTTTTTAGTTCCTAAAGTTCAAAAGAAATATGATTTGCTCTCAGTGTTATCAGAATAAAATTTTAACATATTGGTTTGCTACAAAATGTGGACGTCGGGGCCGACTTATGAAAATTTAATGAGTTATTTTGATACGCCAGTGGTGACCAGTAACAATGATGGGTCATTAGTAGAAATAAATAATCCCACCTACTTACCTACAATTTGCTTTTTTTTTGTTTAATTTTATATTGGCGACTTCGAGTTATTTATTTGGGTCCAAGAAATAAACATACGATTTGTAGCAGTTTAAAAATGAAGAGAGCAGCTAAACTAACCCATCTTTCTCTATATATTTTACAAAGAACATAAAAAAGATACAAAATATTTAAAAAATTTAGATAAATGTTAAGTAATTTTTGTCAGCAACTTTAAAAACTAATTTTTTCCTAATTGCGGTTGCGCCGGTTGCCATAAAAGAATTGAAAATAGCCGCCCACCCCTATCTAATGCCCACACATCCACTATCTTTAAATATTTTACAAAAAACCTTTTCGGTGGGATTTACTAAAAAGTTTTAGTCTATTTTAGAACGGTCCTAAGTTTAAGTGAAATTTTTGGATTTAAGCATTTTAAACCAACGCTCCTTGAGTTTTGGACATAGTTTGATTTATAAGAAGAATTTAAGTAATTTTTTTTATTGAATAATCATCTTAACACAATCCTTTGTTGGATTTAAGAGGAAATTTTCAATTTAGCAGAAAATAAAATTAAAAAAAATTAAACCCACGCGGGGTTTAAATAGAAAACACTCTGCAGAATATATTAACATTGGGGCTATATATCACTCTAATTAAAACTTAACCTTGTTAATTAATTCTTCCAATTAATACTTGATGTCACACAACGGTTTAGATGAGTAATAATAAAATAAGGAGTAGATTGATTTTGTATTTATTTAAAAGTTGTTTTTATTTATGAAATATATTAAAAAACTTAAATGCAAGTTTTTTTAATATTTCTGTCACTGTCGAAATGTCAGTTTAAAAATATTAGCGCTGCGTTCAATCACAAACAACGAGTTCGGATCTTTTACCTCTGCTTGCACCTACCTTGCGTTGCACCAACCTCTACTGATGAAAGCTACAGCTTTAAAATGAGTGGGCTTTGAGTAAGGAAAGTTTTTCAGTTTGTAAATAAATTAATATAGTTGTTTGTGGTTTTTCAGTGAACTTCACTTATGATTGTTTTGCCTCGTAGCGCCCTCATAAATATGTTTTTTGTGCTAAAAACGGGTTCAAAATATGGCGTTTCTGGACAAAATAGAAGGTGTTTTATTGGGTAATGAACAACTTGGGATATTAAATAAGGTAAATTAATCCTTGTAAAAACACTTACTTCGGGAAATTATAAACGAACCTATTACCAATTGCCACAAAACATTCCTTTCTGGGGGTTATAAATTTAAACCACCCCCCTGAGGTGGTCTAAAAAATCACCAACTTTATAACCTCAAACATAAATAATGAAGCTATTATGTGCCAAATTTTTTGCGTATTCACCATTTTCCATTTTGAAACCTGTCAAAAAAAAACTAGTTTTAGGACTTTTTCTCCTAAAAGATGGTGTATTTTGAGAAAAAAGGCAGTTTTCCAGTGGTATTTTGCAATAACAATACAAAATAATTAATAAATTTGGGTCTTTTCTGTTTGGGTAAGTGTTTTTTAAAAATTGGTTTTAAAATTTAGTACCCACCCACAGGTGTAAATATTTAGACCTGTGGGGGTACTATTTTAGATCTTAGTAAATCTCACTGTAAAAGTTTTGGAATAATGTTCTGCCTGTGGCGCCACACAACCTCATTGATTCTTGCAATTTTAGTTTAACTTAGGGCCACAAAAGAGACATAGATTTGACAACACTGCTTTGCTATTTTTTTTTAAAGATCAACAATAGGTGGCATCACTACTACCATTTCGCGTGAAATCGTGCAGTGTTCAGAACGCGATGCGAACACCATATGTAAGGAAAAGTATAACTTATTAGGAACGTAACCATTCATTTATGGTTCTTTTAAAGGTTTTGATGCTCGGCTTCATGCTTCATGGATTGCAATGGCTCGAAATTAAAAAGAATCAAAAGAAAAAACATTATTCAACATAAAAAAATAACAAATTTTCGTATTATTTTCATCACTTGACATGTATCAATTTGTTGGCTGAATGTTGCATTAGACAAGTGGCCGGTGGCTATGCGGAACCTGAATTCCAATACTCCAATCGAACTCACTCCAGTTTCCTTGGGCCTACTAAATTACGTGACCTTGGCATTTCAGAATTCCGGCAGAATATTGCTTACAAAGAAAAAAACCATAACTTTTTTGTTATCAGATAATAGGATTTATAAAAATCTACAACCGTATCCAAAGGATTGTTCAAAATTTGGTGTATTTTTTCAAAAAATAAAAAAAATCAAAAATTGCTGTTAGTATGTGTGAGTCTGTCTTGAAGGGAGTACAAATAACTCACAATTACTTAGAGTTCTAAATCAATGTGTAGCTAAACATTCGCATTTAGGTCCTTCTTAAAAAGTTAACGAATAGATGGATTTTGGATGTTTGAACGGGTGGTTACAACCACCCCCCTGTATCCGATAAATATTTTAATCTATCAAAGTATGGCACGACCCATACGTATAAAACTAAAGAAAACAAAGTCAGGAATCTAAAATAATGTTTTTTTTTCAAAAGTAACAATTAAGGTGGAGGAGGCGGTTGCAGGTAGGAAGAGTTTTACGTCAAAAGGTACTACAAGATTTTAAATTAAACAAAATACTGGCTAAAAACAACGAAGAGGGGCTGTTGTGAGGGAGTAAAGCTCGATTCAGAGTTCCATAAGGTAAGCAGTATGAAGAGGCAAAACGCAAGGGAAATAAATTACGGGGTGGGGACATTAAATGGAATATTGCCCTTAGCGGGCAGAAGTTTGTTTTTTTTATAAAAATCCAAAAATATATTATAAAGATTTTTAGCAGCTAAAATTTTCGGCACGAACCCTGTGTATAGCCAAGCATGCACCTCGTGTTTAACGTTTCGCTCATAATCAATATAATTATCACTAAAATGTTTTGAGCAAATTCGAGCATTATTCACGTTAAAGTTATCATCCCGTCCACAAAAATTGTTTAATAAACCTTCTATTTTCTTTTCTTTTGAAAACAAATGTCACGCGAAAAACCTTTTGCCTGATTGACGACAGCACATCCGTGTACACAGCACCTCATTTTGTTAATTTTTTTCACTGAAAAATTATTAAAACTAATTTTAAACAAACGACCATCTCGTAATCAAAATGACGACTCAATGCTGTCTCTCACCAGTCAATTAGCCACGCCTACTCCTGCGCGATATCATATCTGTTTTACTTGCATCATGGCTAAAAAGTGTGTTTTGAGCCCCAATCCTGGTCTTGTAATCTTGAATTGTCGCAAAGGAAAATTGCTAGAAAAGTGGGCGTTGTTTACATCAAAAATGAGATCGAGAAGTATTGGCAAAAGTATAAAAGTGTGAAGTGGACAGGGAGACACCGTGGAAGCGTTCCCGAGAATAAGGGGCCATTATTTTGTCACACCATTTAGGTTGAGTTACATTTTTACATTGTATTTATTTCGGAATTGATTTTAAGTGAAACGCCAAGTTCTCTGGAGCCAAGTGATTGAAAAAAGCCGAATCTCATTTACACATGCGTTTATTTAAAAATTATAACTGTTTTCGCTTAAAAAGTGGTACCAACCGCATTTTATTGATTTATTACGGCAAGCACTTATGTCTCATTAAAATGTATGTGTACCAGAGCAGTTCTGCAATGATATAATTTTAAATCAGACATTCTTTCCTTTTTATTTTAGATAATTTTTTTGGTGACTCGAACATGAACATACTACAAATATAAATCATACGATTCCACAGGCCAGTTGCTGTTATTTCCTTGATTATATCACATACAATCTCACTAATATTGTAATTGGAAAAGTTTGTTTGTTTGTGTGTCTGCTTGTGTGTGTGTAGGTGGGTGGGTGTGTGTTTGTGTATGTATTCCTCAATTACGCAAAAATGGCTAAACTGATCTGGTATGAAGATAGGGTGTGACCTGGATTAAAACACAAGCTTCTTTTGAAATGTCAAATAATATAATTTGCTTTTCTTGGCGGGCAATGCCGCGAGTCGGTCGCTAGCAATAGGAGTCTGAAAAAATTGGTAATTATTATTTTACAGTTGACCTTAAAAAATAATATACTCCTTAAGACAGATATAAGAAAGATTATTGATTAGAGAGCAGACACGAAAAAAAATTTTTTTTAAATTGGTATGTAGACTCTACTAATAAAATCAGCAAAAGCGAGAGGCTACAAATAACTCACAACTAGTTGGAGTTGGGAGGAGTTTTGGAAAATTTGAACAGGGAGGGTAAAACCCCCCCTATTTCTGATAAATATTTTAGTGTGTCAAGGAAATAGAGTCTGCAATCTGAAACAGTGTTTTTTTAATTTTTGTTCAAAAGCAAGAACTTAGTGTGAGTTTGTCAAAATATGGGTTCTTGGGTATTAAGCTAAAGGAAATAAAGTGTGAAATTATTTTTTTTTAAATTTTCTTTTAAGTAATAATTAGTGGAAGAAGGGAAAGAGGGTATGCCCGTTAAAATATGAGTTGTAGGGTATCAAACCAAAGGAAAGAGAGTCTAGCTAAAACTGAATTTTTTGAAATTTTTTGAGAAGCAATAGTTTAGGGTGGGAGAGGGGTTTGAATGTATATGCCCATCAAAGTTACGAAAATAGAGTCTGAACTACAAAACAATGTTTTTTTTTGTTTTTTTTTTTTCAAAAGTAGGTAATAATTAAGGGTGGAAGGAGGAGGTTGGAGATATTGTATTAATTTTTCAAAATATGTGTTACGAGGTTTTAAATAGGTGACGTCCAGAGAAAATATTGCGAATGAAAATAAAAAGAAATAAAATTAATATATTGTAACAGGCATTTATTTTACACATACTTTTCTACATTATTTAATTATTCATTTGTTTTGCCGCTAGCAATGCAGCAGGTAAACTGATAGTTAAAAGTATAATCACAATCATTTTTAAGCAACTTCAAAAAAGTACGAGGTTATAATTGGCACTTTTTGACATTTTTTTAGATGCATGACCAAACTAAAAATGTGTAGTATAGATATAAAAGAAAAACAAAGTATGATTGTTTTCCACAAACCAAAACTAAACAATGAATTGTTTATCGTCTCCTGATAATGCTAACGTTGTTAGCGAAACGCGCGTCGAGTGCAAAAAAGTGTAGTTTTGGTTTGTGGAAAACAATCATACTTTGTTTTAGTGCAACCAAAGGTTCCAAATTCCCAACATAGTAGATATAAACGGTTTAAAGGTACATTAAGAAAGCCGTTTCCCACCAAAAATACACTAAAAACTAAAAAATAATTTTTTTTTTATGTAAAACCTTTTTTAAAAAGCGATTATAGAGGGTGTTCCAAATTCGATGCTCACCATGGGGATCTTATTAACGATATATATATAACACTGCGCAACTTGATGCTTTTCTCAAAACTAAAACAAAATTTACAAAATCCGAGTAGTTCCGGAGATAGGCTTTTTGATTTTAATTTTTTTTCGCCTTTATTCTTAAAGCTCTCAAAAAATGCTTTAAACTTTCTCTATCTAATGACAGGTCATTTTTAACATCTGACATTTCAGTGTGACAGAAGCGTTGTCAAGTTCATTTTTAGGTTAGGCGCCGAAAATGTTTTACTTAATAAATTTTATTTTTTAAGTATTTATATTTCAAGTTTTTATTATAAAATGTGCCTACTACCTTGCACAAGCCCCCTCCCTCCCAGAACCCTTAAATATGGACTCCTAAATAGTGAATTTTCCTAAAAATATAAAATAATCTAATACTATACTGTTGCTCAGACTGCCCTCCATCCCACAGAAAGTTCGAGTCCTTTCAGGAACTGCATTTTTGCATATACCACCGTCTGATGAGATTTAATAATGACAAACTTTCATCCTCTATATAGCCATCTTAGAAGATGCAAAATTTCATACTTCTAATCCCATGGGTTTATGGTGGACGTTGTCTGAATGTCATTCAGTCGATCACCATCTTATTTTCAATTTTAGTAGAAATGACTGTTTATTATAACAGCATTGCAATATTTAATTTTAATAATTATATCATTAAACATAATCTAACAAATGAGATATTCTAAATAATCATATATCCACCTAGCAAGTAACAATCTCTTGACTGGATGAATCATCTATAGTAGGCAAAATTCATATCATTTCAACACAAAATTCATTGTTTTGCGATTTTTTAAAATAATTTGACATTGCAAAACTCTATTGATGGCTAGTAGGAGATTACTTGGGTGGATTGTATTTATTACAAAAAGCTATTGTTAACTACTAAAATTGGATGCGTGCATATGTTGGCAATCTGTTAAGTAGATGGCTCACCTATTTAATCTAGCTATATCACGGGGTGGCCCAAAAAAATTCGGAAATAATTTTATTTACTAAAAAAAATGTGTTCTGTATGCAGGAATATCTTAAAAAATAAGGTTTCTGCAAGAGTAGTATTGTCCAAAAAAGTTTTAGCACCCCTGCCGAAATACCGCATTAAACTCATAAAGTAACATCTCTACCACAGGGTCTGGCGATAAATAAGAGAGCCATTTTCTATTAGATATAGTTTGTGTGAGTCAAAGGTGTTCTTATATCAATGTTTAGGACGTCGTATTGTAGGCATAGTTTAGGTTAGGTTATAATTTCGTTTTTATTTGTTTATTTAAGAGTACAACCTATTTTAATCAAACATATGAGTCCTTATGTCAAGAAGTCCTTATCCTTAGTTCTAAATTTAAGCAACTTGATGCTTTGCTCGAAAAATTTTTTCAAAAAGAACTACATGTAAAAATATTATTTTAACGCCTTTTTTTTAACTAGTTAGATTCGTCTTTTCAATGCTCTTGGAGAAAAATCATCATTTCTTAATTGCTGTTGTTCTTTTTTTTTTCTTTTTTTTTGTGTTTGTTACTGTTTTTTCTATTGTTGATGTTGTGTTTTTAAGAAGAACTAAATGTAAAAATACCATTTTAATGCTTTTTTTTTAACTACTTAGGTTCGTCTTTTCAATATTTCTTGTAGCTGTATTTCTGTCAAATCATTTTGCGCTGATATTTATGGTTTCACTAAATTTTAACTACTGCATACAAAATATCTAGGGATTTTTTTAAGACACAATATATTGGAAATTAATTAGAAAAAATTATAAAAAAGTATCCAGTTACTATCGTTTTCATAACGCTTACAACAAAATGGATTTATTTTTATTAAATTGTGTGGTACCACCGCAGAACAACGCGTGAAATAATAATAATATTATTCGCGTTTAAAATTTACAGAAAACTAATAGTACAGAGAAATGTTAAGGCAAACCAAACAAATCTATTATTTAAAAATGACTAGGGAAATCTAACTTTTTCGGTAAGTTTTTAACATGAGGTAAATGAATAAAAACAAAATATTTTGTGTTCGGTAATTGTTTTGTATCCACTTTTTAATTAATAAAATTAAAATTTAAATTGTAAGTATACATTTTTATTGTAGTGTACTGAGGATGGTCTTATAAAGGCGTAAACGTCGGTTCTGAAGGAAACAGATTTCTGGTGTTTTTTTACCTCTTCCAACAACCTCCTACCTTAAAATTGATCTGGGTCGCAAAGCATAAGGGAAAGAACAAAAACTCTTAGATTAATACCATTTCTTTAATTCAAGTAATTCTTTTTTATGCTTGAAATATGAATTGCGTGTTGAAATTAGCAGAACAATTGCTGATTTAATTAGTCTCTTTACTACTCCCTAAGCACTACTTGGGCTTTAAATAAGTTATGGTTGCCTTAAGAAGAGCCTAACAGAGGGATTTACTAAGATCTAAAATAGTACCCCCCACAGGTCTGTGGGGGGTACTAAATTTTAAAACCAATTTTCAAAAAAAAACTTACCCATACAGAAAAGACACACTGTTATTCATTATTTTGTATTTTTATTGCAAAATACAGGCTTCAAAATGGCAAATGGTGAATACGCCAAAAATTTGTCAGATAATAGCTTCATTATCTGTGTTTGAGGTTATAAAGTTGGTGATTTTAGACCACCTCTGGGGGATAGTTTAAAATTATAGCCCCCAGAAAGGATTGTGTGGCAATTGGTAATAAGTTCGTTTATAATTTCCAAAAGTAGCCCTTTGTATAAGGATTAATTTACCTTATTTAATATCCCAAGTTATTTATTAACCAATAAAACACCTCCAATTTTATCCAGAAAAACGTCATATTTTGAACCCGTTTTCAGCAGAAAAAATATATTTATGAAGGCACTACGAGGTAAAACAAACACAAGTAAAGGTCACTGATTATGCACGAAAAATATACGAAACAAAAAACCCAAAACAATTAATTTATTTACAAATTGAAATTAAAACATTAAGGTTATCAAAAAGCTCAGTCTAGAAAAGTTTCCTTCCTCAAAGCCCACTCATTTCAAAGCTGTAGCTTTCATCAGTAGAGCTTGGTGCAAGAGGGAAGAAATCCGAACTCGCTGTTTGTAATTTGAACGCAGCTAATATTTTGAAACTGACATTTTGACAGTGACAGAAATGTAAAGAAAATTTGCATTGATGTTTTTTAATACATTTCATAAATAAAAACACCTTTTAAATAAATACAAAATTAATCTACTCCTTATTTTATTATTACCCATCTAAATCGTTGTGTGACATCAAGTATTAATTGAAAAAATTAATTAACAAGGGTAAGTTTTAATTAGAGTAACATATAACCCCAATTTTAATTTGTTCTACAGAGTGTTCACTATTTAAACCCCGCGTGGGCTTATATTTTTTAATTTTCTTTGCTTCTATATTGAAATTTTCTTCTTAAATCCAACAAAAGATTGTGTTAAGATGGTTATTATATATATTCCATAAACAAATTTATTAAAATTCTTGTTATAAATCAAACTATGTTCAAAACTAAATGCTTAAAACCAAAACTTTCACTTAAAGTTAGGACCGCTCTAAAATAGACTACACCCTTTTAGTAAATCCCACCGTGAATGTTCATCCAAGTAGTAGTGTATATTTATTCCAATTCCACTGATATTGAGGCCTATCAAAACAAAGTTATGTTTCCTCTTGGTAACAGTATCTCTTTTTTTTTCGAATAATTTTTTGTTGTTTTTTTTTCTCAGTGATTCTAGGGACTCAAAATAAGTTTTTATTGCAATCGCCCGTCCATGTTTGAGCTAAAATAAAAGAAATTAATGTATTTAGCACATCAGGCAAAAGGATTAAGACACAAACCTTTAGGCAATCTTTTGAAAAATTAACACATCTAAGAACCTTAAGGTCGGCAATCATTCACCTTCGCTCCTCGAAAGGTGAGAAAATGCCTAAAATAATTACTATATCAGGCCTATGCGATTCGCCGCGGTTCACAATGTCTTCATTATATACAAAAGAATGATTTGACAGGTGAAATATCGCGTCTAGCAAAAGGGCAATTAAAATTGTTTTAAGCAGAAACAGCAGACATTCATCATGGCATCATAGAGCACTACGCGTAGTCTATGTTTATTTAAAACTTAGCGAAAAAGCTTTAGGGAATTTTGGAATAGAGATTAATTATTTATCAGAATTACAGGGTGTTCGCATCGTATTCATTGAACGAATATGAATAAACAAACGGCGGGAAGAGGCGGGGGGCTTTGGGGTTCAAGCCATTAAATATCGACTCCTAAAGATTAAACTTTCTTCAACAATCAAGAATACCTAAAATAATTATACCAGCTATACTGTTAACTTAAGCTCCCCCAGACACATTATCTGCGTACGCCACTGAATACTCCTCGTTTCTTTAATATCTATTCTCGTAAGTGTAGCGACGGGAGAGGAAGAGTGTAACCCCTCCATCCCAGATCTCTGCAATGCAATAAAAAAATGGAATTTTACGTTGGGATTTACTAAAAGACTTTAGTTTATTTTAAAACGGTCCTAAGTTCAAATGAAATTTTTGGTTTTAAACATTTTAAACCAGCCTTTCTTGATTTTTGACCATAGTTTGATTTATAAGAAGAATTTTAATAAATTTTTTTATTGAATAGTCATCTTAACACAATCTTTTGTTGTATTTAAGAATAAAGTTTCAATTTAGAAGAAAAGGAAATTAAAAAATTTAAATCCACGCGGGATTTAAATAGTAAACACTCTGTAGAACAAACTAAAATTGGGGCCATATGTCACTTTCATTAAAAGTTACCCTTATTCGTTAATTTTTTCAATTAATACTTGATGTCACACAACGATTTAGATGAGTAATAATAAAATAAGAAGTAAATTAATTTTGTATTTATTTAAAAGGTATTTTTATTTATGAAATGCATTAAAAAACTTAAATGCTAGTTTTTCTTACATTTCTGTCACTGTCGAAATGTCAGTTTAAAAATAATAGCCCTGCTTCAATCACAAACAGCGAGTTCGGATCTTTTACCTTTGCTTGCACCTTGGCTTGCACCAACCTCTACTGATGAAAACTACAGCTTTAAAATGAGTGAGCTTTGAGTAAGGAAAGTTTTTTTGATGAGCTTTTAGATAACCTCAATGTTTTACTTTCAGTTTGTAAATAAACTAATATAGTTGTTTTGGGTTTTTTGTTTGGTATAATTTTCGTGCATAATCAGTGACCTTCACTTATGTTTGTTTTGCCTCGTAGTGCACTCATAACTATATTTTTTGTACTGAAAACGGGATCAAAATATGGCGTTTTTCTGGACAAAATAGGAGGTTTTTTTATTGTTTAATGAACAACTTGGAATATTAAATAAGATAAATAAATTCTTGTAAAAACGATTACTTAGGGAAATTATAAACGAACTTAACTCTATGTTTTTTGTTCGTATTCGTATCCCTCCTGCATCATGTATGATAATTTCGTGGGTTATGGGATTTTGGCAATTGAAAAAAAGACAGTTTTTTCTTTGGGACGTTTCGCCTCTATATTGAAGCTTTTTCAACCCTAGAGACAGAACACAAGCAATTAATTAACCTAACAACAACAAGCAAAAACTCTTTTGTTTTATTAACAAGGTTGTAGAAGAAGTATGAAATAAAGTACTAGAGAAAACTTTCATTCAAAACTTACTTCAGAAAAGCTAGTCAAAAAGCCCGTTGGTAGTGCGTATGGGATCACCATCACTTTGTCCTTGGCTGAACACCATTTTATTATTCAATTTTAAAAGCAATTGGCAAAATTAATTCCAAAATTTTCTTTTATATATTTATACAACCTTATGGTTAGTGGCACAATTTACTTTTTGGTCAGTTGAATTTTAGTTCAAGCATTTGACTTTTTCGTTGGCGAATAGGTGCATTCAATTTAAACGTAAATTAGGTAGTTTCACACATTAGTCTGTTTTTGCGAGCTTACCATGGCAAATATTCAAGCAACCCCATCGTTTCCCACACTCACTACAAACATAGGCTTTCGAAGGAAAAAGACAGTAAAAAAAAAAAAAAAACGTGAAAACATAGCATTACAATGTGCACAGTACTAATGTAAATTTAAAACTTAACAATTAAAAACTTCTCTGATTTTAGTCTAAGACATTGACAAACACTTTAAAATAATTACTTAATAGCTAAAATTAATTTAAATCACACACACAGAGAAAACATCACAAGTATCAATGACAATAAGAAAACTTGATCATTATTAAATCAGGTACCCAAATTAGTTTTGTATTTATTTAGTAAATTGCAATACAAAGTACTGAGACCCCTAACATCTGTTCTTAGATTAACTGTATCATATAACTGAATCTGAATCATCTCACTGATTAATCTTTTTGTGTAATTAGGTTCACTATCCAGAATAGTGGTATTCTGGAATTGAAAATTATGTTGCTTCTCAAAATGATGCTTAGAGAGCGCAGTTTTTTCTGCGTCATACATTTTATCATTTCTGCAATCGTTTTTATGTTGTTGTAACCGCCTCTCTAAATATTGTTTCGTCTGTCCAATATAAAACTTGTCACACTCACACGGTATGCAGTAAATAAGATTAGACATTTTACTTAGAGTAGTGGGGTCTTTAAGTTTTGTAAAGAAAGATCGAGTTGTTTTGATGTTGTAGAAAGCAAGTTCCGTGTTAGTATCTCTGAAACAGCGTTTGATTTGTTGAGATAAGCCATCTATGTAAGGAAACTTAAAATATTTTTTATCATTACTGGTTTTAGAGGATCCATTATTTTTTTAAAACTTTTGGATTGATCTATTAATGAAGTTCATAGGGTAATTGTTATTTCTTAAAAGCATCTTTACTTTGTTTATATTTTCAATATGACATTTTGGGCTACTTAGCTTAGTCACTCGATGCATGAGACCACTGACTATCCCTACCTTATTTGTTAAAGGGTGATTTGAATAAAAGTTTAAAATTCTACCTGAGCTTGTAGGCTTTGAGTACCAGTTTGTTAAAATTGAACCATTTGGTTCCCTGTGTACTACAGTATCCAGAAAACAAAGCTTTCCCTCATTCTCCACCTCCATAGTGAATTGTAGGGACTGGTGAAAGCTATTAAACGTATCTAAAAGTAAATCCAGTCGATCAGCTGGAGCAGCTAAGCAAGAATCATCTACAAAAATATAGAAAAAAGGAATATCAAATGGTAAGCGCTGCAACACTTCAGTTATAACAAAGTTCATAACTAAGTTAGCTATGATTGGGCTTGCTGGATTGCCCATTGCAGTGCCATCTCTTTGTAGGTAAAATTTTTGTTGAAAAGTAAAGTAACTTGTGTCAAAACAAAAATCAATAATGTCCAATAACATTTGCCTAGAGATATCTGTGTAGTTAGAAATGTATCTATATTGTTTATTTATTAAAATTTTAACTAGTTGTTTAGGAATATTTGTAAACAGACTCACAACATCCAGAGAAACTAACACATAATTTTTTGGAATAGTTTTTTGTTGGATAAGCTCTACAAATTGAAAAGAATCTGCAACATTGAAATGAAAAGTTGTTGTAAGGGGAGACAGTACCCTGTGTAAGTATTTCGCCAAATTATACCCTGGAGAACCAATGCAGCTTACCACAGGTCGAAGGTGCAAGCCTTGTTTATGCGTTTTTCTAAGACAATATAATTTTGGCGGTATTGCATTTGTAGTTTTCATTGATTTCTCTTCATGTGCTGATATTAGACCTTGGTTTCTTAGATTTGTGATAGCTTGATTAGCCCTTGTTTGGAATTTGTTCGTGGGGTCCCGTTCTGTTGGCATGTAGATATTTCTGTCCTCCAACATCTCCAAAACCTTTTGATTGTATTCTTCTTTTTTCATCACTACAGTGGAATTGCCTTTATCCGACTTACTAATCAGTAAGTCTGGATTTTCTTTAATAAATTTCTTTGTTTCTATTTCTTTATGTTGTAAACTCATGTGTAGCGATCTTTGTTGTTTATTATTATCAAAATTATAGTGATTAGTTATTATATTTGTTGCTTGAGCCCGTATAATTTCTTTTTTCTGTTCAGTAGTGTCTTGTTGTGCAATACAATATTCTAAGTCTTTGATGATTGTGGGGATTGGTATCTCCTTCTTTTTTAACGGTAACCCAAATTTGGGACCAAGACTCAATATAGTTTTAACACCCTGTGGGATCTGTGTGTCTGTGAAATTATAGAGGAACTTTTCTTGAGTAGAAATGCAGATCTCATCTTGATCCTGTTCAATGTTCAATAATTTTTTTAAATTGACTTCCTTCACCCTTTGGAATTCTATATTATATCGTCTATTATTTTCATTCATACAGTGTAAGAATATTTCTTGTGGTATAAGGTTCCCTAATGTATTTTTTTCGTATTCTATGTCTTTATTCAAGTTTTTCAACTTCCAAATGGTTATATCAATCTCAATATTCAGTATCGACTTCTTAAATTTCGATTCTATTTGATCCACCTGTCTTAAAAAAGGGTGGTTGTCTGTTTGGAGTGGGTATATACATTTTATGTGACCATTTAAGTGTTTTGGTACTAAACCCTGTGATCTGCATTTCAATAAGAAGATGCGTCGGTTCTTTAAATTTGCCAATTTTATAGTATTGTTTGCCCATTGTTTAACCAGTGTGAGTGTGCTCTGCCCATAAGTATCTCTGATGTTTGAGAAGAAACCCTGTTGTACTGAATTTTGTTCGTATTCGTATCCCTCCTGCATCATGTATGATAATTTCGTGGGTTATGGGATTTTGGCAATTGAAAAAAAGACAGTTTTTTCTTTGGGACGTTTCGCCTCTATATTGAAGCTTTTTCAACCCTAGAGACAGAAAACAAGCAATTAATTAACCTAACAACAACAAGCAAAAACTCTTTTGTTTTATTAACAAGGTTGTAGAAGAAGTATGAAATAAAGTACTAGAGAAAACTTTCATTCAAAACTTACTTCAGAAAAGCTAGTCAAAAAGCCCGTTGGTAGTGCGTATGGGATCACCATCACTTTGTCCTTGGCTGAACACCATTTTATTATTCAATTTTAAAAGCAATTGGCAAAATTAATTCCAAAATTTTCTTTTATATATTTATACAACCTTATGGTTAGTGGCACAATTTACTTTTTGGTCAGTTGAATTTTAGTTCAAGCATTTGACTTTTTCGTTGGCGAATAGGTGCATTCAATTTAAACGTAAATTAGGTAGTTTCACACATTAGTCTGTTTTTGCGAGCTTACCATGGCAAATATTCAAGCAACCCCATCGTTTCCCACACTCACTACAAACATAGGCTTTCGAAGGAAAAAGACAGTAAAAAAAAAAAAACGTGAAAACATAGCATTACAATGTGCACAGTACTAATGTAAATTTAAAACTTAACAATTAAAAACTTCTCTGATTTTAGTCTAAGACATTAACAAACACTTTAAAATAATTACTTAATAGCTAAAATTAATTTAAATCACACACACAGAGAAAACATCACAAGTATCAATGACAATAAGAAAACTTGATCATTATTAAATCAGGTACCCAAATTAGTTTTGTATTTATTTAGTAAATTGCAATACAAAGTACTGAGACCCCTAACATCTGTTCTTAGATTAACTGTATCATATAACTGAATCTGAATCATCTCACTGATTAATCTTTTTGTGTAATTAGGTTCACTATCCAGAATAGTGGTATTCTGGAATTGAAAATTATGTTGCTTCTCAAAATGATGCTTAGAGAGCGCAGTTTTTTCTGCGTCATACATTTTATCATTTCTGCAATCGTTTTTATGTTGTTGTAACCGCCTCTCTAAATATTGTTTCGTCTGTCCAATATAAAACTTGTCACACTCACACGGTATGCAGTAAATAAGATTAGACATTTTACTTAGAGTAGTGGGGTCTTTAAGTTTTGTAAAGAAAGATCGAGTTGTTTTGATGTTGTAGAAAGCAAGTTCCGTGTTAGTATCTCTGAAACAGCGTTTGATTTGTTGAGACAAGCCATCTATGTAAGGAAACTTAAAATATTTTTTATCATTACTGGTTTTAGAGGATCCATTATTTTTTTTAAACTTTTGGATTGATCTATTAATGAAGTTCATAGGGTAATTGTTATTTCTTAAAAGCATCTTTACTTTGTTTATATTTTCAATATGAAATTTTGGGCTACTTAGCTTAGTCACTCGATGCATGAGACCACTGACTATCCCTACCTTATTTGTTAAAGGGTGATTTGAATAAAAGTTTAAAATTCTACCTGAGCTTGTAGGCTTTGAGTACCAGTTTGTTAAAATTGAATCATTTGGTTCCCTGTGTACTACAGTATCCAGAAAACAAAGCTTTCCCTCATTCTCCACCTCCATAGTGAATTGTAGGGACTGGTGAAAGCTATTAAACGTATCTAAAAGTAAATCCAGTCGATCAGCTGGAGCAGCTAAGCAAGAATCATCTACAAAAATATAGAAAAAAGGAATATCAAATGGTAAGCGCTGCAACACTTCAGTTATAACAAAGTTCATAACTAAGTTAGCTATGATTGGGCTTGCTGGATTGCCCATTGCAGTGCCATCTCTTTGTAGGTAAAATTTTTGTTGAAAAGTAAAGTAACTTGTGTCAAAACAAAAATCAATAATGTCCAATAACATTTGCCTAGAGATATCTGTGTAGTTAGAAATGTATCTATATTGTTTATTTATTAAAATTTTAACTAGTTGTTTAGGAATATTTGTAAACAGACTCACAACATCCAGAGAAACTAACACATAATTTTTTGGAATAGTTTTTTGTTGGATAAGCTCTACAAATTGAAAAGAATCTGCAACATTGAAATGAAAAGTTGTTGTAAGGGGAGACAGTACCCTGTGTAAGTATTTCGCCAAATTATACCCTGGAGAACCAATGCAGCTTACCACAGGTCGAAGGTGCAAGCCTTGTTTATGCGTTTTTCTAAGACAATATAATTTTGGCGGTATTGCATTTGTAGTTTTCATTGATTTCTCTTCATGTGCTGATATTAGACCTTGGTTTCTTAGATTTGTGATAGCTTGATTAGCCCTTGTTTGGAATTTGTTCGTGGGGTCCCGTTCTGTTGGCATGTAGATATTTCTGTCCTCCAACATCTCCAAAACCTTTTGATTGTATTCTTCTTTTTTCATCACTACAGTGGAATTGCCTTTATCCGACTTACTAATCAGTAAGTCTGGATTTTCTTTAATAAATTTCTTTGTTTCTATTTCTTTATGTTGTAAACTCAACCAAAAAGTAAATTGTGCCACTAACCATAAGGTTGTATAAATATATAAAAGAAAATTTTGGAATTAATTTTGCCAATTGCTTTTAAAATTGAATAATAAAATGGTGTTCAGCCAAGGACAAAGTGATGGTGATCCCATACGCACTACCAACGGGCTTTTTGACTAGCTTTTCTGAAGTAAGTTTTGAATGAAAGTTTTCTCTTGTACTTTATTTCATACTTCTTCTACAACCTTGTTAATAAAACAAAAGAGTTTTTGCTTGTTGTTGTTAGGTTAATTAATTGCTTGTGTTCTGTCTCTAGGGTTGAAAAAGCTTCAATATAGAGGCGAAACGTCCCAAAGAAAAAACTGTCTTTTTTTCAATTGCCAAAATCCCATAACCCACGAAATTATCATACATGATGCAGGAGGGATACGAATACGAACAAAATTCAGTACAACAGGGTTTCTTCTCAAACATCAGAGATACTTATGGGCAGAGCACACTCACACTGGTTAAACAATGGGCAAACAATACTATAAAATTGGCAAATTTAAAGAACCGACGCATCTTCTTATTGAAATGCAGATCACAGGGTTTAGTACCAAAACACTTAAATGGTCACATAAAATGTATATACCCACTCCAAACAGACAACCACTCTTTTTTAAGACAGGTGGATCAAATAGAATCGAAATTTAAGAAGTCGATACTGAATATTGAGATTGATATAACCATTTGGAAGTTGAAAAACTTGAATAAAGACATAGAATACGAAAAAAATACATTAGGGAACCTTATACCACAAGAAATATTCTTACACTGTATGAATGAAAATAATAGACGATATAATATAGAATTCCAAAGGGTGAAGGAAGTCAATTTAAAAAAATTATTGAACATTGAACAGGATCAAGATGAGATCTGCATTTCTACTCAAGAAAAGTTCCTCTATAATTTCACAGACACACAGATCCCACAGGGTGTTAAAACTATATTGAGTCTTGGTCCCAAATTTGGGTTACCGTTAAAAAAGAAGGAGATACCAATCCCCACAATCATCAAAGACTTAGAATATTGTATTGCACAACAAGACACTACTGAACAGAAAAAAGAAATTATACGGGCTCAAGCAACAAATATAATAACTAATCACTATAATTTTGATAATAATAAACAACAAAGATCGCTACACATGAGTTTACAACATAAAGAAATAGAAACAAATAAATTTATTAAAGAAAATCCAGACTTACTGATTAGTAAGTCGGATAAAGGCAATTCCACTGTAGTGATGAAAAAAGAAGAATACAATCAAAAGGTTTTGGAGATGTTGGAGGACAGAAATATCTACATGCCAACAGAACGGGACCCCACGAACAAATTCCAAACAAGGGCTAATCAAGCTATCACAAGTCTAAGAAACCAAGGTCTAATATCAGCACATGAAGAGAAATCAATGAAAACTACAAATGCAATACCGCCAAAATTATATTGTCTTAGAAAAACGCATAAACAAGGCTTGCACCTTCGACCTGTGGTAAGCTGCATTGGTTCTCCAGGGTATAATTTGGCGAAATACTTACACAGGGTACTGTCTCCCCTTACAACAACTTTTCATTTCAATGTTGCAGATTCTTTTCAATTTGTAGAGCTTATCCAACAAAAAACTATTCCAAAAAATTATGTGTTAGTTTCTCTGGATGTTGTGAGTCTGTTTACAAATATTCCTAAACAACTAGTTAAAATTTTAATAAATAAACAATATAGATACATTTCTAACTACACAGATATCTCTAGGCAAATGTTATTGGACATTATTGATTTTTGTTTTGACACAAGTTACTTTACTTTTCAACAAAAATTTTACCTACAAAGAGATGGCACTGCAATGGGCAATCCAGCAAGCCCAATCATAGCTAACTTAGTTATGAACTTTGTTATAACTGAAGTGTTGCAGCGCTTACCATTTGATATTCCTTTTTTCTATATTTTTGTAGATGATTCTTGCTTAGCTGCTCCAGCTGATCGACTGGATTTACTTTTAGATACGTTTAATAGCTTTCACCAGTCCCTACAATTCACTATGGAGGTGGAGAATGAGGGAAAGCTTTGTTTTCTGGATACTGTAGTACACAGGGAACCAAATGGTTCAATTTTAACAAACTGGTACTCAAAGCCTACAAGCTCAGGTAGAATTTTAAACTTTTATTCAAATCACCCTTTAACAAATAAGGTAGGGATAGTCAGTGGTCTCATGCATCGAGTGACTAAGCTAAGTAGCCCAAAATTTCATATTGAAAATATAAACAAAGTAAAGATGCTTTTAAGAAATAACAATTACCCTATGAACTTCATTAATAGATCAATCCAAAAGTTTAAAAAAAATAATGGATCCTCTAAAACCAGTAATGATAAAAAATATTTTAAGTTTCCTTACATAGATGGCTTGTCTCAACAAATCAAACGCTGTTTCAGAGATACTAACACGGAACTTGCTTTCTACAACATCAAAACAACTCGATCTTTCTTTACAAAACTTAAAGACCCCACTACTCTAAGTAAAATGTCTAATCTTATTTACTGCATACCGTGTGAGTGTGACAAGTTTTATATTGGACAGACGAAACAATATTTAGAGAGGCGGTTACAACAACATAAAAACGATTGCAGAAATGATAAAATGTATGACGCAGAAAAAACTGCGCTCTCTAAGCATCATTTTGAGAAGCAACATAATTTTCAATTCCAGAATACCACTATTCTGGATAGTGAACCTAATTACACAAAAAGATTAATCAGTGAGATGATTCAGATTCAGTTATATGATACAGTTAATCTAAGAACAGATGTTAGGGGTCTCAGTACTTTGTATTGCAATTTACTAAATAAATACAAAACTAATTTGGGTACCTGATTTAATAATGATCAAGTTTTCTTATTGTCATTGATACTTGTGATGTTTTCTCTGTGTGTGTGATTTAAATTAATTTTAGCTATTAAGTAATTATTTTAAAGTGTTTGTTAATGTCTTAGACTAAAATCAGAGAAGTTTTTAATTGTTAAGTTTTAAATTTACATTAGTACTGTGCACATTGTAATGCTTTGTTTTCACGTTTTTTTTTTTTTTTACTGTCTTTTTCCTTCGAAAGCCTATGTTTGTAGTGAGTGTGGGAAACGATGGGGTTGCTTGAATATTTGCCATGGTAAGCTCGCAAAAACAGACTAATGTGTGAAACTACCTAATTTACGTTTAAATTGAATGCACCTATTCGCCAACGAAAAAGTCAAATGCTTGAACTAAAATTCAACTGACCAAAAAGTAAATTGTGCCACTAACCATAAGGTTGTACAAATATATAAAAGAAAATTTTGGAATTAATTTTGCCAATTGCTTTTAAAATTGAATAATAAAATGGTGTTCAGCCAAGGACAAAGTGATGGTGATCCCATACGCACTACCAACGGGCTTTTTGACTAGCTTTTCTGAAGTAAGTTTTGAATGAAAGTTTTCTCTAGTACTTTATTTCATACTTCTTCTACAACCTTGTTAATAAAACAAAAGAGTTTTTGCTTGTTGTTGTTAGGTTAATTAATTGCTTGTGTTCTGTCTCTAGGGTTGAAAAAGCTTCAATATAGAGGCGAAACGTCCCAAAGAAAAAACTGTCTTTTTTTCAATTGCCAAAATCCCATAACCCACGAAATTATCATACTTAACTCTATGTTTCGGACTTCCATTTTCTATATTTTATTTATACACGACTCTTCGATAAGTACGATCTCTGATCGTCTTTAGGTGCAAACTAAAATCAATTCCTAAGGCTACGTACTTATATACTGTGAGAAATGACTCAACCTTGAAGTTTAAGCAGTTGGCTCCGCCCAAGGAGGGTCTTCCAAATATTTAGGATTTCAACACTTGGTTTACTGAAAATACCCTGATTCTGCCCAATAAAGGCAGCTTCAAGGAATTTTCGTTTCTTCCAGTATAACTCCTTCAGCAAAACCTTTGCTTCTGCCCACTTCAATCGGTGTTGCTTTGACCATGCATGTTCGGCGATTCCTGATTTCGTTGTTTCACCTTTTTGGGTATTCGTCTGATGTTCCTTAAGCCTAACGGATAGTGGTCTTTTATTTTCGCCTATGTAAGCATTCTGCTACAACCAAACGAGGCATAATTAAAACTTTGTATAACAGAGCCGTTCAAATTTGTAACAATTCTCATGACTTGGAAATCGAAATAAGAAACATGAAGAAGGATCTGCAGCAGAATGGTTACAGCCTGAAACTTATAACAGATACTATTTCTAAATTGCAACAAACAGGACAGAGATTACAAGACCAAAACGAGGCAAATGCATTCCTTGCAATCCCATACGTTAAAGGAGTATCAGAGAAAATTCGAAAAGTAGCGAAAAACTTTAATATTAAAACAGCTTTTAAATCTAGTAATATAATTCGAAGCCTTCTTAGTAAAACAAAACCGGAAAACAAACAAAATAAGGAATGCATTTATAAAGTTCCTTGTGAGTGTGGTGAATCATACATAGGCGAAACTAAAAGACCACTATCCGTTAGGCTTAAGGAACATCAGACGAATACCCAAAAAGGTGAAACCACGAAATCAGGAATCGCCGAACATGCATGGTCAAAACAACACCGAATGAAGTGGGCAGAAGCCAAGGTTTTGCACAAGGAGTCACACTGGAAGAAACGAAAATTCCTTGAAGCTGCCTTTATTGGGCAGAATCAAATCAGAACAAATTTTTGGCATATTCACCATTTGCTATTTTGTAACCTGTCAAAAAAAAATTAGTTTTAGGGCCTTTTCTTCTAAAATGTGGTGTATTTTTAGAAAAAAAGCAGTTTTTCAGTGGTATTTTGCAATAACAATACAAAGTAATCAATAACTTTGGGTCTTTTCTATATGGGTAAGTGTTTTTTGAAATTTGGTTTTAAAATTTAGTACCCCCACAGGTGTAAATATTTAGACCTGTGGGGGGTACTATTTTAGATCATAGTAAATCTCACTGTTAATTCTAAGATTCAAAACTCTTAAACAGTTTAGTTGTATTGTTCAACACGCTCTTTTTTAAGGTAAAATGCTGTGGTGACAGTGAATAAAATTCCATTTAAAAAGTGCACCTGAATACACTGGTAACTTGACTATGCGGCTAAAAATGTAAGTAAGACAAAGCAGAGAAAGAGATAGAGTAAATTCCGCTCTCGTCTCAGAGGTAAAACTGGAAAACCTTTCAGGTCAGTCTCCTCTGGGTACATAAAATCCCGAGGTCAATCTACTGGCTAGACAAGGATCAGCAACTGTTCTGATAGGACCGAAACCCATACTAGATGCTCTGGCCTGTCAGGTTATAACGGCCTTGCAAGGTCACTGAATTGACAATCTCAAGAGCTCTGGAATAGCACACAGGACGAAACTTCTAACTGGATAAATAACCGCCTACACAAGAAACTCCTTGCTCAATCTTGGTAGGAAGGATATGAGACTGGCAATTGGATTGTAGCACCTATTACTATAGACGCTGGGAAACGCTGAGAACTCGAAGTGTCGCTGATGCATGGAGGACGAATAATCCTCCTAACATGTCTAGCTAGAGTGCACTGCCCTAGCTTTATGGGAACTGTTTTCTACACCCGGGCGATGTAAGAAGGTTTCAGCCCAGCAAGGTGGCCTACATATATGGAAATTTGTCCCACCTTCAAAGTAGGTTTGCAATCTCCAGAACATAAATAATTTTTTCGCAAGAAAAATCACGAGTCGACTATTTTAGATGTTATTAAAAAATGTGCTTCGTTAACAATTTTCTTGTCAGAACCACATTCCACATTGAACATTTTTCAATCACTGGAAACCATTTTATGTATGACAAAAATTTTGGAACAATAAAAGTGCGTTTTCGTCCGTGCGAGTTCACCGGAATAATTTTTGAAATATTTTTTTTGGTTACAATAAAATTAAATGGTTATTAATTTGGACCAATTTTTATTGTTTTTGTTTCTCTTTTTGTGAATATTTAGAATCATATTGGGAAGATTGTGTAAAAATTTTAGATTAGGATCTCAAAATAGTTCATGAGATATTTCAATTAAAACAGGCCTATTACAGGGTATCTATTATAAAGTTCTGTTATAATTGAAATATCTCGTAAAGTATTTCGAGATCCACTCTGAAATTTTAACACAATCTTCCCAACAACAAAAGGAAAATATTTCAAACATTTTTCCGGTGAGCTCATACGAAAACGCAAATTTTATTTTTCGATTTTTTTTTCATACATTGAATAGTTTACGAGTTACCAGTGATTGAAAAATGTTCAATTTTGCAAACTTTGAAATTTCAAAAAATCATAATTGGAAAAAAAATATTATTTTGGAAAAAAAAATAATTTCGATTATTTTTCGCTAAAGAGTGCGAGAAAAAATTTTGAAAATATTAAACATTGGATTGTAATAGATCTCTAAGAATACAAAATCTTATTTTTTCTGATTGCCTATTGCTTGCTATTGATACATAAATATTTTAAACGAATTTCGTCCTTGGACAGAGTTTTAAGTTAAATTTAAATAATCGGATCAACAACTGATCTCTCAAACATTATGTTAACACCATTACAATATGTTCTATACTAGGTGTGGAGCCATTTTTTGGGTATACCGATAATCTTCAAGATCCGTAACACCAGATAACATACCTCGAGGTATTCTTTCATGAAAAGGGATTACCATTAGATAAAATTAGAATAAGTAATGTCATCACAACGTAAAGAGTAGCCCCTCCATATTTAGTCAAAAAATAATTCGTTTTATATAAACTTTGTAATGGGTCCCATTACCCCATTAGTGTGGTAATAAGCTCATAACATAACCCTAATTATTTTACTAGTGATGAGGTAAGCTCATTACTTAACTAATTTTTATTAGAAAACAGCAGTTTTTTAAAATAATTTAAAATTAAAAATTTATTTAAAAAATGCTTAGTTGTAAAACTTCCCAAGCAGCAATAACGTTTTTTTAAACTTGATAACTACAAAATGAAGAATTTTCAGAAGAGCATTTTTTTTTATCTGGCTAACTTGATAATAGTTCAAACAAAAAAGAAGTTAAAAAAGCTCCAAATCAGTTACATCAACCGAAAAGAATCTAAAAACAAAAGATCAAAAGATCTCGACACTGGTGCTGAAAAGTTACTTTTCCGCACGATTTTGGTATTGTTAAAAATAAAGATATATAGGACTAACTAAATGAGTTATGTTACTATAAGATCTTTGCTTGTTAAAAACATTTTTTTTTGATAAATAAGATGGACAAAAACACTCGTAGGAAAAACATTATACCTAACTCTTGCGGAAAATGCCTTTTCCACCCTTGACGGCTTTCCGCACTCGTTAGGTACATAACTATAACCCATTAACGCTCAGCGTCCTCATTTGATGATAGTAGAGGTTGGTGGGATTGCGAAGGAGTAAATTAGACTCGCGATCGCCGACGGCTACCAAACACGTTTGTATCAGGTCTGAGCAATAATTATCAGGTGTGCTGTAGTATTGATTTTATGAAGCTTTGATATACACAAATACGTGCCTTTGATTTTAGAAGATTTCTATTTCCTGATAGCGGTAAGCGATCTGATTCAGGGCATTTTGAAAGCAAAGGTATGTAGCAAGATGATGAAAATGAAAAAGTTTTTTTTACGGTTTTAGTCAGTTGGCCAGTTGTCGGGAAAACTATGTGTCCTAATTTGATGACGCTGGGCGTTTTAAGTTTTTTTATTTTTAGGTGTTTTTTTAAAACATGGATGATGCTCCTCGAACGAAAAAGATACTAATATTGCTGCATTATTAGATGTGGATGAGTTAACAGATGAAGATGATATCGATGACAATGAATTGGGCCAGACTCGTCTAAAAGATATTCCGGGAGATGTTGCTATTTTCTTGGATCCAGAGGAAGAAAAGATTCAATTTGTTGATAATAATAATGGTCCTAGCACTAGCATGAACGACAGGACAGAAGTTAATGAACAGGATTCAGAAGGCGTTCTACCTCTTTCCAGTTTTGTGGAGAGACAAAAGAGTTACGAAAAAAAAACATCATATTGCCGTAAGAGGCAACAAATGGTATTGGTGTCTTTTTATCAGAATAACAGACATGGCTATTGTAAATGGCTTTATTTTATATAACCAGTATTGTTCCAGAAAATGTAAAATTTAATGCTTTAAATCATGTTGTAGAAAAAAGCGAGAAGCAAGGAAGAAGTCAACAAATCAATTGCAATAGTAAAACTCGCACCCTTTGTGGAAAATGTAACGCAACTCTCTGTAATACTTCAAAAAGTTTCACACAAAAAAGTGACCTAATTAGCTATTATTTTGCACAAGCAACATTTTTTAACACTTTTGTATTTTTTTATTAATAAAGAACTTTTTTCCGACATAATATTTCCTTTAAATTTTACTATCATATTAACGCAGCATCCTCACATGAGGACAGCCGTCACAAAAATTCAAAAATAATTTTTGGGTTTCTTAGAGTCAAAACAAAGAAGTGTACGGAAGATTTACTTAAAATTCGAAAAAAAAATTGGGCGTTAATCGGTTAACAATAAACTTGATTGCCTTTTTGATTTTTGAGTGGAACTAAGCTAATTTAGGTAGCAGTACATCATCATTATTCCGAATATGTCTTGGAAATTAAATTAGATTTCGTTAAGTGCTATGTGATGTTATGGTTGATGTTTCGACTCTTGTCAACACAACGAGAATTTCCAAAGGGCGCCATCTAGTTGTCCTCGGTTAAAACTGGCATCGTTGAACCAACGATCCACTAGACTTCATATAGTTGAAAGCATAAATTTGTAAACACCGTAAAATGATTGACCGAATCGGTGCAGAATCGAGTCGTTAAAACGTTGTGAAAAATAAAAATAAAAAAGATAATTTTACCAAAAGAAAACTATTGGATTTTTGGCGTTCTTCAGTTCGGGCTTTTTATTTACTATGACGAATCAATAGCAAAAAACAAACTATATAAAATACACCGGAGTACCACAAGAATACTACTTAGATAAATATTTAGGCTCTTCTTAAGGCAAGTATAAGTTATTTAAAGGCAATTCAAGTAATACTTAGGGGAAAGTAAACAGACTATTTAAATCAGCAACTGTTATATTTGAGCCAACACGCAATTTTTAATTAAACAAAAAGTAAGAATTCTTTGAATCAAGGATTCATATATTTGATTTAAACATATTGTACCCTTAAACCAAACTTTGACATACAACCTAAATTAACCCAGTAAACGCAAACCTTGCGAGCCATAGGTGGCCCGCCCGCGTTTTACCGAAATGCCGCTTGCTTGCCGAATACGGCAGCCGCGGCGGAGAGCAAGCGGTAATGTCCGCTCGTCCCTTGGATCGCCACATGCAGATTACCGCCAACACCTACACGGATAGCCGCACAGAACCGGTTGGTGAACCGCCAGTGTTTTAACTAAGACGGCCGCACAGACATCGCCGCTTGCACGCCAAAGCGGCGTTCATTGCACCTGTGGCTAGAACGCTACAAACCACTGGAGAATAATCCCGCGGATAAGTGACGGCCGGCCATCAGATAATGAATTGCCGCATTCGTACCTTTACCGGCCGCCAGACCGTTGCCGATAGATCTATCGGCAATCCGCTAGTGCCTGTAAAGTTGCACGATGCCGCGGTGTTCGCATGGGGCTACAATGCTACAAATCATTGGAGGATACTCTGCGGATAGGTGACGGCCTGCCGTCAGATGATGGACATTCGCACATTTACCGGCCGCCAGAACGTTGCCTACAGATTCATCGGCAAACCGCTAGTAGCTATAAAATGGTCGCTCGGACATAGCCGCTTGCACGTTGCCTGAAATACCACTAACAAGCAGCCTCGTGACAGCTGAGCGCTTTGCAGTTCTTGGAGCGAGACATGACCATTATATTTGTATAGTACCTATTAATTGTTAGACTTTAACCGCTTTCTTGCCGTAATGCTTGTGTTTACTGGGACGCTTGATTGCTTCGTATGGCTAGAAAGATAATACATCGAAGGGGCTAGCCACCAATATGCCATGTTTCGAGATTCTTTCGTACAGACATCTTAATTTTGGCTGAACAGATAATATGCCGAAGCGGCTAGCAACCTATCGCCACCCTTCGGGATTGTTTCGTAAAGCCATCTTAACCAATGGCAGCACGCGTAATTGCCTCATCTGGCTAGAAAGATAACATATCGAAAGGACTAGCCACCAATATGCCACCTTTCGGGATTCTGTCGTAGAGCCATCTTAATCAATCAATGGCAACACACTAGATTCCCTCGTCTGGCTGAACAGATAATATGCCGAAGCGGCTAGCAACCTATACGTCACTCTTCGGGATTGTTTCGTAAAGCCATCTTAACCAATCAATGGCAGCACGCTTGATTGCCTCGTCTGGCTAGAAAGATAATGTATCGAAGGGGCTAGCCACCAATATGCCACCTTTCGGGCTTATTTCGTAAATCCATCTTAACCTTTCCATGGCAGCATACTTGATTGCCTCGTCTGGCTAAAAAGATTATTGGCCGAAGCAGCTAGCCACCTATGTGCTAACTTTCGGGATTGTTTCGTAAAGCCGCGTTAACCAATCAACGGCAGCACGCTTGATTGCCTCGTCTGGCAAGAAAGATAATATACCGAAGCGATTAGCCACACGTTTTCCACCTTTTGGATTTCTTTTGTGCAGCCACCTTATATTTACGAGTGGCATCACACTTGATGGTCATGTCAGGCTAGAAACGCATTTTGCCAAAATGAGTTAGCCACCCCTGTCCCGCTTGCTGCAAGGTATCGGTAAGCAAGTGGTTTACCGACTGATGGCTGCCCACCAGTGCTGCCTAGAAACCGCTTTCTTGTCGTAAGGCTTGTGTTTACTGGGAAACTACAACGACCTAACTCATAATATAATGACACCTTAGACATGCACAAGCGTTACTTATCTGACAGAAAATTGTTGTTGTATAAGTACTTATTTATCGCCACCCAGGTAAAAACCCGCATGGGTTCTTATGAAAGTTGATGAGGTTTTACAATATTTTTTGGCTATTCTTCGAGCTAGTCTGTCTTCCTTGTAAAAACTGATGGAAAAAACTGTACTTTTTAAGATTTTTCTTGTTTACAAGTCTGTTTCACATACCGCATGAAAAACATATAAAACTGGATAAAACATTATAAAATCTCGTAAAACTTTTCTAACAGATTCGACGCGGTATTTTTTGGCAGGGTAAAGTCTGTGGGAGAAATGTTACTTTATGTCATTTAATGCGGTTTTATTTGGATAATCATAATTAAGCTAAATATAAGAGCATAGGTTCGTTGTTGCCTAAAACCTAGAAGAAATCCTATTTAACTAAAGTATTTCTTAGTAAAGTATTCTTAAATGTAATTTTGGGTTATTATTGATTTAAGTTTATAAACAACTAATTTAAAAATTCTTGTTCTTTTGTTCTTGAAATTTAAAAATAAGCAAATAGTTTGTTCGAAAGTTTGAGACAATGATGTGCTTGAAATTAACTTTGTGTTTCGGACTTCCATTGTCTATATTTTATTTATACACGACGTTTCGATCAGTACAATCTCTAATCATCTTCAGGTGCAAACTGTCGTGTATAAATAAAATAAAGTCAATGGAATTCCGAAACACAGAGAAATATTAAATAATGTACATAGAAGAAAAATATTCTTGCATCAACTATATTTTTTAAGTATAGGGTTATTCTATAATATCTAATAAATTTTTTTCAGTAGCGTTTGAATTTGAAGAGTGATTTATTTTTATTTGTGTGAACTTACTATCTACTATTTACATTTTTTATTGAAGATCCCCTTAAGCAAAGGATATAAAAAAACAAATTAGCCATACCTTAACCTAACACAATATATGGCAAGGTCGGGGAATGAAAAAAAAAAAATAAAAGTACCGCCATGTCAGATAACCTCATGATTAAAAACAATTTATGGTCTTGTAAAAAGTAAAAGGAAATAAAAATGAGGATGTACAAAATTACACAATCATTCAATGCATGCAATAAGCACAGTTTAGCCAGCAAAAGCTGTCTTTAGATCTGAGGAAATTTCCATTTTTATTTAGTCAAAACCTAACGTCAATTAACCGACTGAGTAAAACCAGGTTTGAAAGTGGACAGAAAACCAATCGACAAAATTAGAAACGGAAAATCAAACGTTGTTTTTGTCAAATTTAAAGTCTTTATGTTACGTTTTACGTTGGTATAAATATCGAGCGCAGCGAGGTATTCAAAAACGCGAGTAGAAAAAAGCACAGTTTAGCCGCGAGTTGTTAATACTCTTTTTTCAAATACTTCCAATCCAAGAAAAACAGGAAAATACTTTTTTATACCTTCATCGAAAACATGATTTTAGTAACTATCTGCAGATAACTAAAGCATGGCTTTTTTGGTTACCGATACAAAAAAACTTTTCTTTTCTGTCTGTTTTTTACCCAAAATTAAAAAGAAATAGCGAAAAATAGTAATATTGAAAAAATCTAATTATTCTTTCCCAAAAATTAAGCCATTTCCACCAGTTTTCACCAAGTATTTACGAAAAAATCATTTCAAACGAACAAACAATGAACGTCACCGAGTAAAATAGCACATCGCTATGGAAAAGATTGTTATTTCATTTACCAGCCGCCTTGATTTACACTGTAAAGATGGTGTGTTGCGAGAAGTGCTTTTCGTTCCTTGGAAAAATAATATTGGAAAAATAATATTAACAAATCGCGGCTAAATTGTGTTTTTTTTACTCACGTTTTTAAATACCGCGCTGCGCTCGTTATTTAAACCAACGCTTGTAAAAAAGCACTATTTTAGGCACTAGTTGTTAAAACTATTATTAAAAATCTCCAACGAAGAGAACTTCTCGCAACACACCATCTTTACACTGTAAATCAAGGCGGCTGATAAATGAAATAACAATCGTTTTCATAGCAATGTGTCTTTTTCTCGGTGACGTTCATTGTTACGACATTTTAATCTTTTGACAATTTGATATTTTGACTATTTTTTAATAATTAGATTTTTTAAGTATTACTATTTCTATTTAACTTTGGGTAAAAAATGGACAGAAATCTTTTTTTGCACCCGTGATCAAAAATAGTAGTTTTCAAAACTAGTGGTTAAAATAGTACTTTTTTTACAAGCGTTGGTTTAAATAACGAGCGCAGCAAGGTATTTAAAAACCTGAGTAAAAAAAATCACAGTTTAGCCGCGAGTTGTGAACACTATTTTTTTAAATACCTTTATCAAAAAATCCAAGAAAAACAGGAAAATACTTTTAAAAATCTTGAACGAAGAGCACTTCTCGTAACGTACCATCTTTATACTATAAATCAAGGCGGCTGGTAAATGAAATAACAATGGATTTCCATAGCCATGTGCCTTTTTAGTTGGTGACGTTCATTGCTGCGACATTTTAATATTTGACAGTTTGATAATATGACGATGTTTTTAGATGATTTTTTCATAAATACTTGGTGACAGCTGGCGGAAATGGCTTAATTTTTAGGCAAGAATAATTACATTTTTTCAATATAACTATTTTCCGCTATTTCTCTTTAATTTTGAGTAAAAAAACGGACAGAAATCTTTTTTTGCACCCGTGATCAAAAAAAAACTTTTATGAAATCCATATATAACAATAATATCGGCACACATGATAAAAGTCAAACTTAGGAAAACTATGTGGCAATGGCTCAACTGTGGCCAACTCGCTTTTCAGGGAGGAACAGAATTACCAAACGTCAGATCAAAAATTCCTGCTTGTAAAAATTTATATCTTCTCAATTTAGTTCCGAGAAAAAGTATGGAATTAAAACTAACCAAATTTATTGCTTTTTTAAGTTTGCGTTTTAAAGCATTAATTATTCATGAAAGAGCTCTCAAACAGAAAAACGTGCTTTTGGGTACTGAGCCTAGTGCCACCCTATTCAAAATGGTTCGGAATCTAATAGAAGCTCGCCAAAACAAAAATGCGCATGTCTTCGTACGTCGAAATTCTTATGTTAACCGTTCGTACATTTGCGGCATTTCACGAAATCGCTTAATGTTCCCATGTCAACAGTGTCAAATAGCGTTAGTCGTCGGCATTTTTGGGCACGACCAAAACTATCTAATAACTCTCCCAATACAGTTAGCCTGGAAAAAATGCAAAGTCAAAAACTCTTCCGGGCGCAAGCCTTGTCCAGGGCCAAACCTGATTTTGATATTATTTTCTTTGTTTTTTAAAGTTATTATTGTTAAACATTTTGTGATCCTTGTGTCATTATAGTATCTCATACTCATAGTTATATGGTTGAGACTATTATAGGTATACGTTTTCTATTTATGGGGAATCGATAATACTTTTTTCATGGGACACCCTGTATATTTTACAAATACAAAAAAAAATTAACAAAAAAGTAGCTGCAATAAAAAGTGTAAATTAAAATAATTTTTATTTTAATCTTCCGATTGTACCTATCACCAATAGTAGATTACTTATAATGATAGGCGCCGACTTAAAACAAATAAAAAAATCTCTTCTTGTTACAAAATTTCTATACAATTGATTTAAATGTATCAAAAGAGGAGAGCAGTAAATTCCCCATTATCTAATATTAAAAGGATAAATTACTTGATTCTCTGAACCAAATTCTGACATATAACCAGTTTATGTTTAGTCACACTCCACAGACATTAGAGCTCGTACAAAAAAAAAACAAACCAGTTATTTGTCAACAATTTAACACTACACAGAACTTAAACAATGCATCATTAATAAACATTTGGATCACTTAGATCGCAATAATCGCTGTTACAACTTTTATGCTAATTGTCATTGTATACTTGATTTGGTAAGCTTAAAAAATCAGAACAATTAAATGGATAACAATAATAAGTTAAAGTAGTAGGTACCTTGGTTATATGAATACTTAAATGTGCAGTGCAGCCAACCCAGAAGAAATAGAACATTTAAGCTTGTTGAAGAGAATTACCATACACAGTTTTTATAAATAAATATTTTTCTTGATTTAACTCTGTTATTGTTATAGAGCACGTTTTAGTCCGCCATAAAATTATTTTATGTTGAAAGGTAATGAAAATATATCGAAAATTGTAGTTTTGAAAGGTTTGAACCTTATAAAAAAATTTTTGGGTAATATTTACGAAAACCAAAATCTGAAAACCGCATATCAATAGCTGCTTTACTTCTAAAGTTATGATTTTTTATATTTTTTAAGGTTTTTTTCAAATAACTCGGAAACTAAAGCTCCCACGAATTTGGACTTTACAGAAAAATTTGTAGTACATATTCATGGAAACTTAAATCTGAAAACCGTATATCGCTACTTGCTTTTTTTCCAAAGTTACAATTTTTTTAAATATTTTATCCCTCTTTTCTCCCCTTCAACCCCCCACCACCCTACCCAAAAGTTAATCAGCTCATGTTCAGCCAATAGAGGATTCTTGTGCAAAATTTCGTTAAAATCGATTAAGGCGTTCTTGAGTTATCGTGTATACAGACAGACAATAGACCGACAGAACGACAGACCGACAGACAACTTTTTTTTCGACGATTAAGGTGTTTTGGAACCCTAGTAACTTATTTTTGATACAATTAAGGAAAGTCAAAATTTCACGATTCTAATAGTCCCCCATACCATATTGCTATGGTGGACTAAAAAGGATGATGCCATAAGAAAAATAGTAACTTTGTGTTATATCTCAAAAACTAAAAATGATAGATAAAACCGGTTTGACTGTTGAATTCTGCTTTAAAAAATCTACAAAAAACCTCTACAAATAAAAAATTTATAGTCCCCATCCCAAAATGCAGACTTTTCAGCTCAAAAATGGCTTGACATACAAAATTCTGTTTTCAAATTTAAACTTCTCCTATATTAAGCCTCGCAAGTGGTGGTCAGTTTTTTTTCATCTCCTCTGGAAATACTCAAAATCACACAAAACCACCAGTTTTGGACACCCTGTACTGTTTCTGAAGTTAGGTATTTCAATTTCGTTATTTTTAGAAGCCTTAAAACAATTTTCCATTTGTCACTACTTACATTCAATTGTTTAAAATTCTTTCTAAGCCGTTACTTAGACAAATTTCAATGCTAATTCGAGTTGGCTTTGTCCGCATAGGTGTCATGTAATGTCGACAAATGCTACCGTGTTTATGTGGACAAAATAACTCTCGGAATTTTTCTAGGAGGCGTTGTAATCTGCCATTGTTTTGGACTAAGCATTAGTTTGTTGGGTAAATTATGATTGAAAATACAATCTAGAGTATATTTTAAAGAAAATTGATAATTTCATGTTTTCATGCCATGGAACGTGGCTTCTACGCATAGTACATACTTAAAATAACGTGTTTTTTTTTTGAACTTACATGCGAGGTCCTTGAAAAATGAGGCAAAAGTGCACTATTGAGTCAAATATGCGAACAGACACTAAACAGAGCCGAATAAAAGAAAACTTATAAATTTGCTTACTTCTAGTAAATGCACAAAATTCATTTAAATTTACTCTACTGTAGTTTAAACGAATCCACTTTGAATTTAACTCCAAATTTGGATTCAATTTTCTCTGTGTGTTGTGATATTTACTAAGGACTATAGTTTAAGGAAAGTTTGGGTTGCAGGCTGAGATATACATGGGTTTCTAAAACTTGATTTGATGTACGTCAAAATGGCCATTTTATCTTAAAACAATCCAAATGATCTATAAAAATTAATAAAATGAGGCTAAACAAGGAATCTGAAAACTGTTAAACTGAAAAAGTTTTTCTAGTTTAAATTTTAAAACAATCAGATTTTGTTAATTGGTTTTTTCTAATTTAAATTTTGAGGTAGTTTATTTATTAAAAATAAAATGTCAGGCTTTTTCTGCTTTAATTGGCTATTCCAGCCTGTTTTATAAGTCAATGTATAGAAACGTATGAGATCTCCCTTTCAGTTGATACAAGGAGATCCCTGCCCTCTTAAATAAATAAAAAAGTCCGGGGTAAATTTTTGCGTGTGATTTTACTAATTTTACTAAGTTTTTATGAAAGTTCGAAGGTTTTTTGCAGAAGCCGTAAAAAGAACGCCCCTACCTTCCTGCATTTCACCCAGACCTTGCCTTATGCCTATAGATTCCAACTTGATGGTTGTGTCCACGTAATGCGCCGTGGGAGAGTAGGTGAAAAGTTACGAGGGGGGGGCAGTAGTAGAGAAGGGGCGGCGCGAAGCCTGGCAAGTAGGCCTCCCTGGGCCCTTTCTGCCCTACCCCGCAAATGCATTACCATTTTTATCTGAAAAATGTTAAGGAAAACATATTAGCCATCTAATTTAAGAAGGGGGGGGGGAAAGGTTTCGAAAATGTTACAAGAAATAAGAGAGCGCCGAAATTAAAATTTAGCAAAATTGATGTAAAATTTGTTTATTTAAGAAGGTAGTATTCTCGTCCAAACATCAGCGAGCGAAACGTCAGTTAAGTTTGCTTTGACATTTCTTTATTATTTTTCGATAAAAATATATGATTTAAAAATTTCAATTTTTGCTTCTCATTAGTGCGAAGAAGTGATTTAAAAATTTCAATTTTTGCTTCTCATTAGTGCGAAGAAGTGTCTGTACGGATATTTTTCCTCAAATCTGCCTTTGCAAATTTATAAATAAAAAGGATACAACAATCTGAGTAAGTCACCCAATTAACAGAGCATTTTTAGTTTAAAGGTTTACTATACGGCGACAAACACACCGCCAATCCCCTTTTTTCCATTTCTTTCTCCTCGAAATACTGGAAAATCTTTGTGTTTCTCCCTTGCTAAACCACTTATAGGGCAATAGATAGAGAGGTGGTGGCAATTGAGGTGTATGATCTCATACACATTATAACTAGTATAAAACTGCATCCATACAAATTAAGTAAAAATATTATGATGCTCATGTGGTGGGGCTTTTTTTACAGGGAGGTCCTAAAACTTGCAAAAAATAAGAGCTCTATGAAGTAATTTCTTTTCTTTTCTGATTTTGTTAAGGGCTACACCAATATATCAAAAAAATATATTGCACACCCCTAGGTGGGGGATTTTCTTACAAGGAGTCTTTAAAACCTAAGAATAATAGCTATATAAAGTCATTTTATCTCTTTTCTGATTAGGGCTAATATGTTAAGGGCCACATCAAGATAACAAAAAAAATTATTGCCACTCTCTAGGTGGGGACTTTTTTTACAGGGAGGCCTCAAAATTTGCAAAAAATAATTGCTATATAAACTCATTTCATCTCTTTTCTGATTAGTGCTATTATATTAAGAACCACACCAAGATAACAAAAAAAATTATTACACAGCCCTGGGTGGAAGCTTCTTTTACAGGGAGGCCTCAAAAGTTGCAAAAAATAATTGCTATATGAACCCATTTCATCTCTTTTCTGATTAGTGCTATTATAGAGAAAAAGACCAAAGCGAAAAGAGAAATAATTAAACGATGTTTCGCCCGGGGTGACCAGCGTGGGCTCGTCAGTCGACTCGCTAGTCACCCTCAAAAGAATTTAAGACAGAGAAGATCTTTTGATCTTCTCTGTCTTAGATTCTTTTCGGTTGATGTAACTGATTTGGAAGTTTTAACTTCTTGTTAGTGCTATTATGTTAAGGGCGACACCAAGATAACAAAAAAAATTATTGGACACCTCTTGGTGGGGGCGTTTTTACAGAGAGGCCCCACAACTATTATTTTATACAAGTTTTGACGCCTCCCTGTAAAAAACGCAACCACCCAGAGGTGTGTATTTTTTTTGTTATCTTGTTGTTGCCCTTAACATCATAGCACAAATCAGAAAAGGGATGAAATAACTTCATATTTTTTGTAAAAAACGCCCCCACTCTGGGGGTCCAATATTTTTTTTTGCTATCTTGGTGTGGCCGTTAACATAATAGCACTAATCAGAAAAGAGAGGAAATGAGTTCATATAACAATTATTTTTTGCAAGTTTTGGGACCTCCCTGTAAAAAACGCCCCCCCCTACATATGTGCAAATTTTTTTTTTATATATTGGTGGAGCTATTATTTTTTTGCATAATAGCACTAATTATAAAAGGGATAAAATGTTTAACTTACTCGTAAACGCCCCGCCATAGGCGGGTACCGTTTGATTTTTTTAAAGTCCTGAAGTTAGTAGATTGTTTTAATATAAATTGCAGATGGGATGAAATGAGTTCATATAGCTATTATTTTTTACCTTTCGGGGCCTCCCTGTAGAAAATGCCCACACCTAAACGTCTGAAAATATTTTTTTAGTCATCTTTGGTGTATTTTTATCAAAACTATGTAAACCTCAAATGGGATGAAATGATTAATTTTTTACTGTCACCACCTCTCTATCTATAATAGTAAATCCAAAATTCCAACAAGTTGCACTCAAGTTTAAAAAAAAACCCGCATAATTAGATTAAAAAGATCAAAATCTTCTTGTGGTTCGTTGTTTAGCTTAAACAGATGATGTGTTTTTTCCAGTATTGTGATAAGGAAATTAGCTGAAATCATATAACTATGAGATTATATAACGGCCCTGCCCTTGCATTTTCCGAAAAAAAAGCCCTAGCGATAATAACTCTCCCAGACAGTAGTGGGGCGGCCCAAGACCTGGCAAGTAGGCCCAATCGGTCCCTTTTTACCTCACCTCAGCCCAGCCCCCTAATCCACCACCTGTACCGTCTGTACGGTAGTGGGCTTTCCGGGCCTTCCTGTTCTCTTCATGAAGTCCAGTACTTTGGCCCACTTGAGAGCTCGTAGGTCCTCTGCATCCAGGTTCGGTTGTCCGAGTGCCTGATGCCTCATCCTTAGATATGCATCGCACTCCGCAACGAGGTGCCGGGATGTCTCCTCCGCCCTCCCGCAGGCACTGCAGATGGAGTCATTCTCGACCCCGATGCGAGTCAGATGCTTGCTGAGTCGGTTGTGGCCGGTCCGTATCCCTGTCAGTAGTCCAATATCTTTTCGTGTCCTTCCCAGGAGCCATTTGAGTTTGGCCGCGTCCGGTCCGTCGATGAATTCTTTGGATGTCTGCATCCTAATTCGTTCTCCCAGGACTCCGCCAGTGCATCGTTAGCCCATTTAATAACGTTGCAGCTGTCTCCTTGTTATACCTAAGAGTGGTTCCGGCCCCAGGTATTGAGTGCTGGCGCCGATCCGAGCGAGTTCATCCGCCTTTTCGTTGCCCGAAACTCTCGTGTGTCCCGGTACCCATATCACTGTAACTCTGTTGTCTTGACTCAAGGCTTCCAGTGCTTCACTCTCCCAGACAAGTTAGCCTAGAGAAAAAAGTAAAGGATTAAAACTTTCCAAATTAACTATTTAATTATTCATAAAAGAACGCCCAAACAGAAAAACACGCTTGGGTGTGTCTTGGGTATACTGAACACAACGCCACTCTGTCTGAAATGGGCGCGGAATCTAATGGAAGCTCGTCAAAAAACACAAAGCCGCATGTACTTCGTACGTCAAAACTCTTATGTTAACCGTCAGTACGTTTGCGGCGATTCACGGAAAAAAATGGTCTCGAGGTACCATTTTTTAAATCTTGTTAGTGATACGTACTGCAAACAGTAACAAAATGGGTTAAAGTAACATACAATTTAATAGCAACAATGATCTTAAAATGTTAGAAGGTTTTGGGAAACTGGAAACAATACAATGTCATGTAAAGCATGTTATTCTAGGCGACAATTTAACGTGCTATTGTTAAATGAAAGAAAATGTGCTGAAAATATAACTAATATAATTAATTTGATAGTTTGTTATGATGAAATTTCCAACGCTTTTTTGCAACATTTAAATATTTTTTTATGTCCGCGTCTACACTATTGACCAGTCCAAGAAATGTATATTTATAAGTGCGGAAAATGGTACTTTTACCCACGCACGATTGCGTTGGACAGACGGCGCCAAGCGGAATTGGATCAAACTGAAAAGCATGGAAAAGGAACTTTCGGCAAGAGTAAAGTTGATTTTAAATACTTGATCACGAAATATTAATTTTTTTAGTAAAAGTAGAGATGATCTTTTCTGACAGTGACCTTAGATCAGGAAATGTCGAAGTAACGTTCAAACGGGCCTTCGATTAAAAAAAGAAAATATACCTGGTCCAACGACAACTCCTTGCCAAATAATAACCACTGTGTATTTACAAAATTTTCCAACACGGACAAAACCAAAGCAACGAGTTGGAATAAATTGCATGGAATTAACAGGCGAATGGCAGAGCGAGCATCGGTTTTGCCGCGATCTTTCTTAAACTGTTCTTTTTATGTTCCTTGGCTTTTGAGGGATCGATGCCTCTCTGGGCCTCGAAAATTAAGTTCCAGGAAAAGTAAACATCTTCTCAGATAATAGGGACTTATTGGGCGTTACTCTATAAAGTTTTACCATAATAAGGGAAAACCGTATTTTATTTAGGTTGAACCTTAACCATACTTAAAAGCAAGGTATTATTCGAAGTCGCATTACTTTTCCTTATTCCTAACCTAAAATTTCTAACGTTGTAGGGATTTTCGCTGATAAATTCTCGCAAAAGAATTATATCGTCAGTGTAGCTGAACCTCAATCTTGTAGGTTTCTCCAATTTATTCATTTTTTCACGTAAATTTTAAAAATCTACAAGAGTGTTTTTGTTTATAAACAAAAAAACTAAAAATGCAAAGAATATTAAAAAGTCCTGTCGAAATACAAACCAATTATCACTATTATCCGTGCTAATTGAGGTTATGTATAAAGATAAGGGACGTACGGTAACTGTATCGAATTAAGAGAACACCGTATTTTATTATGGTTCCCTTAATAAAAACGCAGATCACGCGCATGCTCAGATGTCAAATGTCCATTTTTCTTAATAAGGGAACGCGAAAATGTACGCCCAATAAGTCCCTAATAATAGCGACTTATTGGGCGTTACTCTATAAGGTTTTACCATAATAAGGGAAAACCGTATTTTATTTAGGTTGAACCTTAACCATACTTAAAAACAAAGTATTTTTGGAGGTCGCATTACGTTTTCTTATTCCTAACATAAAATTTCTAACGTTGTAGGGATTTTCACTGATAAATTCTCGCAAAAGAATTATATCGTCAGTGTAGCTGAACCTCAATCTTGTAGGTTTCTCCAATTTATTCATTTTTTTACTTAAATTTTAAAAATCCACAAGACTGTTTTTGTTTATAAACAAAAATCTAAAAATTCAAAGAATATTAAAAAGTCGTGTCGAAAAACAAACCAACCATCACTATTATCCGTGCTAATTGAGGTTATGTTTAAAGATAAGGGACGTACGGTAACTGTATCGAATTAAGAGATCACCGTATTTTATTACGATTCCCTTAAGAAAAACGCAGGTCACGCGCATGCTCAGATGTCATATGTCCATTTTTCTTAATAAATGAACGCGAAAATCTACGCCCAATAAGTCCCTAATAATAGCGACTTATTGGGCGTTACTCTATAAGGTTTTACCATAATAAGGGAAAACCGTATTTTATTTAGGTTGAACCTTAACCATACTTAAAAACAAAGTATTTTTGGAAGTCGCATTACTTTTCCTTATTCCTAACCTAAAATTTCTAACGTTGTAGGGATTTTCCCTGATAAATTCGCGCAAAATAATTATATCGTCAGTGTAGCTGAACCTCAATCTTGTAGGTTTCTCCAATTTATTCATTTTTTCACGTAAATTTTAAAAATCTACAAGAGTGTTTTTGTTTATAAACAAAAAAACTAAAAATGCAAAGAATATTAAAAAGTCCTGTCGAAAAACAAACCAATTATCACTATTATCCGTGCTAATTGAGGTTATGTTTAAAGATAAGGGACGTACGGTAAATGTATCGAATTAAGAGAACACCGTATTTTATTACGATTCCCTTAACAAAAACGCAGGTCACGCGCATGCTCAGATGTCAAATGTCAATTTTCCTTAATAAGGGAAGGCGAAAATGTACGCCTAATAAGTCCCTAATAATATAACTAAAGTTGAAGTATCTTTAAGTGGTTCATCTAAGGTGATGTCCAAACTTTTTGGGGTCATATAAACATCAGAATTGGCGGAACTATGAATGGAAGGCACATTTTGTAAAAACTAAGATACGGCTCGAAGCACTTTTATAATTTTTTGCCGAATAAGCTAAGATTTATTTATAAGGCCCCCAATTCGAAATATTCAAACATCTGAGTCGGTGGCCTAGCTTATTCGGCAAAAAATCAAAATTGCTTCGTAGTCGTGTCTTAGTTTTTACAAAATGTGCCTTCCGATCAAAGTTCAGCCAATTCTGTTGTTTATTTCACTCCAAAAAGTGGGATATCACATGACCCGCTTTGAACGTCACTTCGGCATTTCCTGAGCTAAGGTCACTGACAGAAATATTCGCATTGAAATGGGTGCATTTATCTCAGTTTAATAAAGTGTTCGGTAAACCCAAGCAAACAGTAAAACAGTTTTTTTTTGGGTTTTTAGTCGTTCCCGGCAACAGTTATTTTGGAATATATCTAAATAATAAACATATAGGAAATTATTTTTTGGAAATCAATAGCATTTCAATCATCGTCTCTTTCCAACCTTTATTAGTAATATTTCCTGAAACATGTCAATAGACACTTAAAGTAAATATTTTGACGCATCGGTATACCTAACCAACACCGTTCTCAACTAAAAAGTCAGTTGACTCTTATCTCTTTAGTGCCCTTTAGCCAAAGATTGCCGCCATTTTTATAACCAAATTGACAGATAAAATATGGATTTTCTGTCAGTTGGGTGTCAATATGACCGCTATAGTAGGCTTAAGGATACTAAATCAAAAAGGAGTTAACTGGCTTTTTAGTTAAGCCTAACGCGTTTAAAGCAAAGCCAAAAGTTAGCACATTTTTGACTTATTTATGACATGTTTTGAACGAGGCCCGCTTGTTTTGCAGATGAGATGACAAACCAGCTGAATGCAATCGTTGCGTATGTTCGTGGGTCCGTAACGTTACGTACATGCCTCCGTAGCAACGAGTGGAATCAGCTGTTCCGGCATCGCATCCGTCAAAAAGGCGGGCATCGTTTGGAACGTGGCATGAACAAGTCAAAAATTTAGTGAATTTTGGCTTTCCTTTCAACGTGTTAGGTATCCCGTTACCGATGCGTTAAAATATTTAGTTTAAGTGTTCATTTACTTTAAGTGTAACACTATAACGAATCATTTCTTCTTAATATTTTCATGGCGACTTTTTAAAATTAAAGTCAGTAACTTGAAAACTTATCTTGTGTTAATAAAATTTTGCAGGATTTACTTATTATATATATAACCCTTCTTCTTAATATTTCACAAAAAAGCGCAAGAAATCTGCCAAAAATTTTGTCTGCGGAGCTATAATATCATTAATTGTTACTATAAATTCATTTGTTGCTTCAATTTTAGTTTAAATATATGCAATTGGTATGAAAATATTTAAAACAAGTAACAAATTTAAGTTTAGGTACAATTTTGACAATTTTTGCGATCGACGACGGCAACGGTGGAAAAAATATTTTTGGTAGGAACAAACCCTCCATTGAACCTCTCAAATAGGCACAAAAATACTTAAAAGTTAACAAACATGACACGAACAACAACAAAATCTTTTAAAAGTAGCAAATTTCTTAATAACGTCATCAAAATCAATCGGAAAAACTGTGTCATACTCATATAACTATGAGATAATATAATGGCCCTCTTCTTGCTTTTCTCGAGAAAAATGCGTACCGATAAGAACTCTCCCAATCAAGTTGGCCTGGAAAAACCCCATAGACCAGGAGTGTAATGGGCAGGCGCGTCGATTGCGTCAGAAGTGAAAGCAACTGGCAACCATCGGACAGCAAAAATATAGGTTTATGTTTAATATTTTTGTTAACTTTTGGAAAATCTATTAAAAGAGTGGACACTACCGTAAAACAATTGAAAAAGTGTTGTCTAGTGTTTCCTGCGTAATAATAACTCACGCAATCACAGAAAATACCGCCACAAAATTTTAAGACAAAAACTCCACAACAACATAAACAAAATGGCACAACCATACCTCGTCAAAGGTAAGAAGTGGTCAGGAAGTGGGTTCAGCACTTGGGGCCATGTCCTCGTGTAGCGGGTTTACCTTGTGGATTGAAACCCTCGAGTAAGGTTAAACTTGCTGTTGAAGATGTTTTATCCATAATATAATAAATAAATTCAATTAAATGAAATCAAAGTTTTCGGACAGATGATGTCGTTGTCACTGTCACCCAAATTAATACCTTGTCATTTAATTATCGTAAGGTCACTACGATACCAGGCATGGATTTTTTAGTGCATGCGCAGTAGATTTTTGGTTTATGGCCTGATGGCCCAAACAGTTTCAAAGCCAACCGCGATTTTGAATTTTCTTCTTTATTTCTCAAAGTTATTTTCGTTACACATTTTGCGGCATTTGGGCCGTTGTAGTATTTCATAGTTATATGGTCATATTTTATGACTAAAATGGCCAAACCTCAAGTAATTCTTAATTATCTTCAATTTTGAAGATGACCTTCCTCCTGTGGAAACTGTAACTGGAAAAGTCACATAAATTCGCAAGACTACTGACGTTTGGGAATGAAGCTAGTACGCCATTTTCCAAAAGGTGCTGGAGCAGCTCCAATGATTTGTAAGATGGCAACTCGAGGCCTTTTAAGGGTTTAAGCTCTAAATTAAGTTCTATTGCAGTAATATCACGCTCATTTCATGTTGAGTCTGTCAATTTTTTCTCCAAGTCCATACAGCTTTTCAGCAAATTTTCATCAGTTATTAAATCAAAACTTATCAAAAATCCAAAAGCATTATCAAATACTCTCAGTTTAGCAAATCTGTCTTGCAGAGACATCACGGTTTGATCAACCACTGTATTGAAAAAATTGACTCTGTAGTTATGTTTCGGATCATCAATACCTTCGTTTCGATGTTCATAATCAAAATTGTTTTGGCCTTCTACGAACTCGAATCGCTTCTAGAAATTTACGAAAACCAAACTTTTGATAGCGAAACTCAACAAAAGACTATTTATTGGCAATAAAACTTAAAAATTTTAATGTTCAGTTGTCATTTGATACGATGCTTTAACAAAAATTAACATCGTGAGTAAAATGCTGCAGTCACCCCGTTGGGAAATTAATTGTGTTTCCGCATCGAATTTTTCTGCAATAATTTTGGCTTCTGCTATAACTTTTTCAAAATTTGGATCAGACCGGTATTTTTTAAAATACTCTAGCAAAGCATTAATCTGGATAGAGCATTCTTTTAAGTTTAATTGGGGTGACTGCAGCATTTTACTGTTAATTTTTGTTAAAACATCGTATCAAGTGACAACTGAACATTTACTTAAAATTTTTAAGTTTTATTGCCAATAAATAGGCTTTTTGTTGAGTTTCGCTATCAAAATTTTGGTTTTCGTAAATTTCTATAAGCGCTTCAAAGATATTTGGTAGATTTAAAGTTGCAAAGGAGTGACAGCGTCGATTCTACTAGACCACCTTGTATCGCTTAATGCTTTGAAATTCATATTAGGTAAATGCCGTTTAATAATGTCCTAATGTTTCGTAGAAGCCGAAAAAAATATATACACTTCTTAAATAATATTGAAAAAATTTATTGTCCCATATGAAACTTTGGTAGCATCGTTTACAACAAGATTTAGACTATGAGTAGAACAAGACAGAAAAAATGCTCTAGCATTTATGTCTAACATTTTTTTTTAAACCAATGTTTTTCCTTTCATATTGCTCTTATTGTCGTATCCTTGTTCACGTAATCAATAAATATCTAGGTTCATTTCTTTAGATAGATTTAATAGGAATTTAAGTAATCCTTCTCCAGTGGTATGGTTAATTGGAAAGAAGGCTACAAAACTTTCTATTATTTCAATTTTTCGAGTATCATTGTTGAAGTAACTTTAATATGACACTCACTTGTTCCGTGTGACTTGGTTTGGGCGTGCAGTCCAAGATTATTAAAAAATATTTCTCCAAAATGGTTTTTAACATAAAGGTATAACTTAAATAGAGACATTATGTTTACCACAGTTGCGATCGGACATAAGGTAAACAATTTGGCGACAATGCCAGATTGCGCTGAAAGTTGTATCTCTACACGTAATGTTTTTAAAAACATATTATTTTTATAACTTTATCATTTACATGCAATTATGCAAATTTTCCGGTTTGTTTTTTTAAACATGGAGAAACGCCTTATTATTATTCAAATATATAAAGAAATTTAGGTATATTATATAATTGCATTTAAATTTCCTTGAATTTTCACAATTTTAAATCAATAAAAAATTTATAATGTGGAGATACATGTTATGGTACTTGAAATATACCTCATTTTTTCGATCAAAATATCATATAAAATACCTGATATTTTGACCGAAAGAATAATTCTTTTTATTTCCCAATATATATCGGAAATAAAACCTGCAACAATGTGAAAACCTCGCATTTGAGGCGGGTCAGTCATATAAACGTGTGTACGCTGCTCCATTCATAATTTCTCTACGGCGTTGTAGCTTTAGCATAATCGAGGTTTTGGTATATTTTACAGAGTTTTTTAATATTTTTTCAATAGATTTTTAAGTGTTTGTGGCAAAAGTGATGTGACAAAGTGTGTAGTGTAACGAAAACTGGAGATTGCAGGTGAAAACCAAACATTTCACAGGTTTGTTATCATATGTTTTTTCGACGCCATCTTGTGATAGGCCGCCATAGGCGTGCAACTAGTGATGCAATAAATACAAAATATAATTAATAAATATAGGAAAGAAATAAGTTTTTTTAGGATACTTTTGCGAATTTGTGATAAAAACAATATGGTAAGCTGGGAAAATAAAGAATGAAAACCAGTTCTTGTTAAATTCACAAAGAAACATTTAATATTATACCCGACGCGTTAGAAAAATACAGGCATTTGTAACTTACATTTTAGGAAAACAAATCATCTTCGAAAGTATCTTGACTTTTGGGACACACACTGATATAAAACATTTTTATAAAAAATTAGTAAAATAGTTAAAATAGTTAAAATTAAAAACAAAACCATACAAAATAATACACTAATAGGAACGTTGAAGGTTATTAATAAATGATCAAATTAAAAAAAAAATAATAATAATAAAACAGATGAAACAACGACATCTTATGGACGAATAAGTACAATTTGGTTGTTGATAAATGATCACTGTAAAAACTTAAATCGAACAGACAGGTACCAAATTAAAATTTGATGAACGAGTTAATAATATTGGCCGCCTCTTTGTAGTGGGCGTTAATGGGTTTATTCAAACAAACAGAATAAGGGTCATTTTAAAATCGTCATCTATATTAAAAAAGTGATTCGACTCTCTTAAATGTACCCCAAACGCCGATTTGTCGACATTGGGTGACCTTTGAGACTGCAAATGTTCTTTGATCCGAGTTCCAAAATTCCTACCCGTTTGTCCAACGTATTTCGCCGAACATGGTAAGCACTTACAATTAATTACACTATATTTGGTATAATGAACCAACCCCAGCTGCGACATTTTTAAATATTCTATATGAGTATCATATTTATTTATAACTACATTCACATACTACATACATTTTTAAAACATTATTATGTCAGACACAGGATAAAGAATGTATGTTTGTTACAACTTTTTATTTATAATATTTACATAGATAGATACTCCACATAAGATTTTTTTGTATTTATTAAAAATGTAAAGATACTTTTGTGCATATTAAATAAAAATTATAGTAGAGTGTATAAATTCCAATTTTTTTACACAACGAGAAATCATCATATAGTACCTATAATATAGGTCTTTAGGTCCTTTTTTGAAATACCACTATTTTTAGTTGAATTTGCTTATTTTTTCCACATTGGTTTTTTGGTCATTGGTCAAAAAGGCACTTTTGACACGTTTTTAGTACAACAATTTCCTACTTTTATAAAAAGCTTCTGCCTAAGGTTATATATATTTGGTATTTTTAAAATTAAAACCAAAAAATAATTTTGTTTCTATTTTTAATTTAATCTAATTTATAAATGCATCTAAAAACTCCAATTAGACTTAAAATTCACGCCATGCTAAAAAAATACTTTTGTCTTTGCAAATTTTTTAATAAAGTTTTGCAGGTAGGTAAAGAAACTACTTCGCAAATGCGTGTGAAAAAGTCTACTGTTACATATCAATTTTAATGTGGAAAGTCCAACTTCCCACGCGCCGTGCGTAAAAAAATAAGCACGGTACTTATGGACCAAATTTTTAAATTTTGAGTTTGAACACACGTAGAAAAAAAATAGTGCCTAACCCTTGTGGAAGTGTCTTTCCCGCCCGAACTTCTCCCGTATGTAAAAGTATCACTTTCCGCACTAATTAGGCAGATAACTTTCTGGAGAACATTTAAAAAATGAATATTTTCTATGTTATATCTTTTCATAAATATTTTCACAATGAGAAATTATTGAGTATAAAAAAATTAAAGATTGTTTTTCCAAAAAAATTTGACAAGTCTGAAAATAACGACCAAACCTTTTTACATTTATAAATAACGAGTCGCTTCTGGCCGCTGCTAAACGTAAGGTGGTTGGAGCATGTGTGAGGAGGAGCATGTCTGGTGCAGCGTTGCCAGTGGAACATAAAATGGTTTTCCCTAAATCTAACGATTGATTGCGTTTCAAAGCCATTTATGAATGACTTGATGGGTCTATTTTAGTTAAACGTCTTTGGTTTTCAACAATTTTGTTCCGAGTAATTCGATTATCTCATTCTATATTTTATCACCCAGGTAATGTACAATTTTTTTGTCAGAGCTTTGAAACCTTTGAACTCTACTGACATTTTCACGCATCACTAGATCGAATAATGCAATCATCTCTACTGCTTTTAGAAAGTTTCCATTATCATTGCTGAGACAGAAACCTTATTACAGAGAAAATTTCCCTCATATGTAAAACTGTACATAAGAGGTGTGGAATTTTCGCTGAGTTAATAAGTGATAATTCCCCAGTAGGTGATAATTCTCGAGTAGGTGATAATTCCACCGCTCTGACGCGATCTCAATAATATATGAAGCGCTGCAGGTCACCCCCCGCAAAGCATTAATTGTACAATTAATTACAATATCTATATTTTCTAAAGAATAACATTCGTGCTTTGAGAATTAATTCTGAAAAACGTGTTTTTGTTGAAAACCGCACTCGGCTATTTTTTCCGTTATATCAAAAAATTGCAATTTATGCTTTGACACAACGGAAAAAATAAACTCGCGCAGTTTTCAAAAAACACGTTTTTTTCAGAATTATCGATAATTCTCAAAGCGCGCACTTATGGTATTACCCCCGATAATTCTCTGGAGTACATCGACCGAATACTTGCTTTCGAATTTCATAATTTTCAAAATATACGGTTTTCTCCAAAACAAGGAATTTTTTTCAAATTAATCCATAATTTTAGGTGGCTATTGTGTGATGCACTTGTTTTTCCAGACAATGTTCAATTATATGACTGTTTGGTTATAATAAATGAACAAATTAAACTAAGTATTTTTTTTGCTTAAGGCTATAGTTTCTCCCCAGATTTTAAGGAAAAAAAAGTACAACTGGCAACGCCTTGTTCTTTAATTTTTTAATCTTTTTCCAAAGTGCACAGGGAAAACTAAACATCAGCATTAGCTGAAATTTTTCAGGAGTGATATCTGAACGATTTTTCAAATTTCTCAATTATTTTTTCTCTAAAATAAAAGCTCTGGTGCTGTCATCTAACCCAAAAGCTTAAAAATAATTTCGGTTTAGAACAAACCCGATTTACAAAAAAAATAGAGAAATACTCACAATTTCCTCTGCCTGTGCACTCCGGAAAAGAAAACCCATCAATCAATCACACTTCATTGAATTTGGGAGACGCACGTACTTCAAGTGTTGTCCGATAGACCGCAGAATTTATACGATTCCATGGTAACTGCAGGTGTTTTGTCAACAAACTTTAAATCAGGCCGCAGTGGGATAGATTATTTTTACGTTTTCTGACAGAAAACCATTCGAGGTTATGTTTGTCTTTCAAAAATGTGTTTTCAAAAACATTGTTTTAAAACAAATATGAAACCACTCCGCGTGTGCGGTCGCCTGCCTAGCTCTGCGTGGACATTATCCCGAGTCTATTAAAGAACTAAGAGAACTTTACTGGCTCGCTGGGATTACTAGGAATTGGCATAGACACATTCGTCGCCCTTAACCCCACATAATTTTGTTTTTATTTTAATTCAACCATTTTTTAAATTTAAATTATTGCGGCATACTTATGTGCAACTATAATAGTAAAATCTTGGAGTGCAAAGAATTGATTTTAGAACCTCAGTTTCAAAAACACACCGATACTTGAGTACTAACAAAACAGGTCAGTAAAGCTCCATTTAGAGGTTGGAAAGACTCTTGCTAGTCGTTGACGCTCCTGTTTAAAATAGAATACGATTATTTTGAATAGCGCCAGTAGCCGATTTTTAAATCTGCATGCTTTTAAGTTAACCTGTTATCCGTATCAGCTAGCGGGAGTGTTTCCAATTCAATTATAAATGCCCCTGTAAATGCAACCTTAAAAATTACATCCAGTTACTTTAATACGTAGTTGGATAGCGTTTTTTTTAGAAGGTTATTCTGCAATAAATGGTTTTCTTTCATTTTAGTATTTCACTTGTTTTTAGCGGCGCAGAAAGCAAAAGGTCAAAATAAGTAACCTAACCCCAAATTTGTGATCCGGTGCTAAAAAGTATCTGGTGTCCCACTGTAGATAAACATAAATAAAGTCTCCGCGTTGCCATGGAAAACAAATTCAATGACGTAAAATTTTGCAAAAAAAATCAGGTTGACATAGTTAAATTGATTTCCCGTACAGTGTTGCTAAAAACAATTCCCCAGATTGTAACTACGACCTTAAATCAGGAAAAGCTTAGAGAAAATTTAATTAAGATAGAAAGAGAGCAGTTTTATACACATAAAATTAGGGAATAATTGCCATCATATGTCTATAAGATTAATAGGAGGGCGGGCGCGGCAAAAAGCCTCATTAGAATTTATAATAAAATCGCCATCGTTTTCGTCGAGGGACAGAGCAAAGGCTAAACAAATATTTTTTACGAAAGATCGGTATATTGATCAGCAATTTACCGCCCCCAGGGCGTGCCGTCCTGGTGCGGCGCACCACCTTGCCTATACTTTCGGCGGGCCTGCTAACATATAGAACTCAGACTAGATCCGAATGCGCCTTGGCTTTTAAATATAAATAAGATTTTTTTTTGTACACACTAATTTAATTCAACACCTACTAAACCGCCCCCCCCCCTTAAAAAAATCTGTGGTCGCTACTGTCTATGTGTTTAATTATTTGCCAAAAGTCCCTATTATTTGATAAAAGTCGCTATTAGGTATAATATTTATTATTACTTAATTGATTAACTATAAAATGCTCCTCTAGCTAAGTATAGGTAATGATCAATTATAATATTCTATAACGTAATCAAGCAACCTTTAATTGATCGGAAAACGATCGTGATCATCCTCTCCGGGCTAAAACAATGAAGCTCCTAGCAATTATTTATATCGTACGATATCATAGTTTAATTCCAAACAATGGGCCCATTCTTTATTATTTATAATAACAGGTTAACATATCGGTATATGCGAGCTCTGTGTTGCTTCTTCTTTATTGCGGTTTGTTTGGATATTGGCAGGTGCAACAGTATAACTTTTAATTTTATTATTCCGAAAAAAACTATGCTGCCATTTAAATGTCATTAAAGGTGGAGGAACAAGCAAATTCAACTGGAATTTCCAGTAGAAATATAAGTAGTGCATAAAATATTTTCCGAATTTTTTTACAAATTTTGTCTCAAGCCAACAGAAGAAAAAATGTTTCTCCTTGCGGGATCGGGATTTTCTCAGGTACTATGCACTTATGTTTTCGTTAAAAAAAATTGGTGATGACTAAATTTAAAAAAAATTTCCGTTATGAAATGTTTTTCTTCTACTACCTCCTTCTAAAAAAAAAGAAAATTTGGTATGTAAATAACTATTTTTTTTGGTAGAGGATTAAGGACTTGCCAAATTTCAAAAATTATGAATTTGAGAGTACCTGAGGGAGGAGGGAAGTATCTTAATTCTGAGTGAGAGATGGAGAGAGCTAATTCGATTTTAAAAAGAAAAAATTCAGATTAATTGCAGGCAAAGCTGCTGCAGATTTATTTAGGTCCTAGCTGAATATCTAATAAATAAATTTCCTTAGCTTTAATTTACCGCCTTTTTTACTTTTACCTGTTTACCAAATAAGTCGCACTAATAAAGTCATAAGAAATAAATCAACCGTGCACATTGCTTAATAAATCCACTGAGGGCAACGCAAAGTACACAAATAATCATAATTCAATAAATATCAAGATTGTCGAGATTAATAAATTATTGCTTAGTCCGCCCCTGATGTCAGATCTACCCGCCCCGTTGCCATGATATGCGAACATGGTACTAATAAAATTTGTTTCAGTGTTCGCGTCTTTGTTTTAAAAGTAAAAGGGAAATATTTTTTGGACTGGCACTAATGGATCCGATTCTTCAAAAAGCGTAAAAAAATCTCGCCCTCACAAAAAATCTGCCGATTTTTAAACACAAGTCACACCAATAGAGCAAGAGTTCAAGGTATAAATTATGATGGATAGGTAATATGTGCATTTTCTCGTCCTGAATACAAAATGGACAAACGTGTATCTCAAAATTTTAGATAAGGGCTCGGCACACCAATCTAAAGGTGGGCAATTTTAGAGGGGATAGGGTAACCCCTACCATTTTCACATATATGATGTAAATAAAATCTAAATTGTGGCGAATTCATAATGTCATAATTCACCCAATACCTTGTTGGTTACTATCGACGCACCAAGATGACAATTTAATATTTGAAATATACATCAGTCAAAGTCAGTCAGTTTTATGACAACAGACAGACAGATTTTAAAAAAAGAATCGAAAAAAAATTTCAAAAGAAGAAACTCCTGTGATAACGGCAGTAGAATTTCTGCCGGAACGTCAGATAAGTACTTGGATTCTAGTTAGGATTTGCGTGTGTGTAGGCAAATTTTTTATCTTATTTAAAAACCAGTGACAAACGAAGTAATTTTTTCCTTTAGGAATTTACGCAGTGGGTTTTAACATATTTTTGAAAAAATTTCCCTAACTTAGTGGCGAAAAAAAAAACTGGTGTGCCGGACCTCATTCATGGATAAGAGTTCACACCACTGTCAAAATGCCCGCTGTTGAATGAATAAATGAGGTCCGGCCGACCAGGTGATTTTTGGTCTGGTGGTACTACTACATCATATATGTGAAAATGGTGGGGGTTACCCTATCCATCACGTGACCTCTAAAATTGCCCACCTTTGTATTGGTGTGCCGAGTCCTTATCCACAATTTTGAGGTACAGGATTGTTCATTTCGTATTCAGGACAAGAAAATGCATATTTCAAAAAATGGCGAGGGTTACTTATCCATCCTAATTTTTACTGAGAACGCTTGTACTATAACACCCGGTTCCCACCTACGACTTTCTCGTGAGTGCTCACTCAGGCAAACACCGTTCTTAACTAAAAATCCTGTTTACTCTTACCGCCTCAGTGCCCTTTAGCCTAATGTGGCTGCCATTTTTATAACCAAATTGACAAGTAAAACATGGATTTTCTGTCAGTTTAGTGTCAATATGGCACCGATCATAGGCCAAAGGATACTAAAACGAAAATGAGTTAACTGGCTTTTTAGTTGAGAACGCTGTTGCTCAGGCGTTACATGATGTCAATATGAAATGTTATGACAGTCATGTGACGCGTGAGCGGACAAGTTGGAACCGGGTGTAACTGTTTTTTTTTGTTAGGACTTATTTGCTCAACACCGTTCTCAACTAAAAAGCCAGTTAACTCATTTTCGTTTTAGTATCCTTTGGCCTACGATCGGTGAAACTGACAGAAAATCCATGTTTTACTTGTCAATTTGGTTATAAAAATGACAGCCACAATAGACTAAAGGGCACTGAGGCGAATATAAAATGGTAAAGTGCACTTTCACGCACGCGTTTCTTAATACTATCCCAGTAAATAAAAAATATGTTTTTAATTTTTATAGGCAGTTTTTATGAAAAATCTTTTTTTGATTTAAAAATGTATTTTATTAACCTTGTTTTTGTGTATAAACAAACCTTTAATAGTAATTTACCTAACAAGTGCGGAAAGTGGTACTTTACCGCCCGTGACGGCAGGGGCGGTAAAGGCACTTTAAGCAAGAGGTATGTACATAATTTTACCTATGACCACCAAAATTTCCAAAACAATCAACTTAAATTTTAAAAACCCAATGTGTATAAGTCAGCAATAGTAAATTTTGCATAATTTTACTTTACCGCATAGTATGCGGTAAAGTATAATCATACAAATTCGCGGTGTAAACGGAAATATTTTTGAAAAATTATCACTCTAAAATGTTTATTAAATGAATAACGTGCACCGATAATCCTACAGAAAGGAAGTGACTTTATCTATAATTCATAAGAGCTTAAAATAGTGAGAAAATTTGGTAATTTTGTATAATTTACTTTACCGCATAGTGTGCGGTAAAATGATCATCATCATGATCATGAGAAACCTAATAAAAATTAATAAAATACGGCATGGAAATATTGAGAAATTATAGCAATTTTGTACATTGTTACTTAACCGCATAGTGTGCGGTAAAGTGAAATCATGAGAAACTTAATAAGACGGCATTGAAATATTGATAAATTATAGCAATTTTGTACAGTTTTACTTTACCGTATAGTGTGCGGTAAAGTGAAATAATGAGAAACGTAAGAAGACGGCATTGAAATATTGATAAATTATAGCAATTTTGAACAGTTTTACTTTACCGCATAGTGTGCGGTAAAGTGAAATCATGAGAAACTATCTGCTACAAAACTTTTTAAAAAAATTAAAATAAAGAAAATTTTTGAATTAATTTTTTGCTTAGTTTTACTTTAGCGCACACTATGCGGTAAAATAACTTTACCACACATTAGTCGTTAAAGTACAACTTTCCGTCCTTAATATAAAATGGTAAAGTGCACTTTCACGCACGCGATTAGGTGAATAAGCACTAAAAGGGATAAAATGTATAATGTGCTGTAAATTAACTTTAAGTCTAAAATATGTAACAACAATAGAAATTTCTGATGAGGCATCGGACCACATTTATCTAATCGCAATCTTGTGTAAATACAGATTCTCTGTATATTCTTAGGGGATCAGTGGAGTGAAACTGAGTGCAGGGTAAGGATAAAATCTTTTATTTTCCTTTACAATACTTTACCGCATAGTGTACGGTAAAGTAACTCTGACATTTTACTTTGCCGCGCACTATGCGGTAGAGTAACATAACTATGCATTAGTCGGTAAAGTGCTACTTTCAGTTCTCACAGTAAAGCGGTAAAATACACTTTCGAGCACGCGAGTAGGTAAAACTTTTAACATTGATATATAACCATGGAATTGTCGGTAGAAAATTTGAAGAACATAGAAATTAGACTATTTATTGTAATTAATTTTACAATTATTATAGGTAACACAAAGAAAAGCTTCTTTTGCAACCCGTCTGGTGTCCCTTCATCACAGCTACTTACTAGTTTCTGCAATTCATCAAATTTCAAGGCAGTTGAGCTTACTTTTCTCTTGTCCTCTTGGGACTGCAGATTCCGTCGTTATGCGTTTTTTGCTTCTCTTGCCGATTTGAAAATTATATCTTGAAATGAGTCAAGCTTTATGCCATATTTTTCATAATATTCATTAATCATCATGACTAGTTTTGCTGTGACGTTCCAAATTGTTTTTACGGTAGTTTCTTTATACTCCTCACCGTTAACTTACTTCACATTTTTTGCACAATCCTTCAAAATTTTTGCAATCTTGCTCACCGGCGTTTCCAGCTTCAATTCGTATGTTCTGGCTTTGCAGAACTTTATAAATTGGTTCCAGACAAACTTCTTATTTTTTCTGGGGTATTCTGGTATGTTTTTTTGTATGTGTGAGTCGATTTCAGCCTCGGGTAAAAACGCGATATACATATAATATGTATAGTATGATCACATCTACCGGGCAGTTGAGCATCTGCTGCCTTCAAGGCAGCATGGATTCATTAACAAAAGATCAACTGTTACTAATTTGGCAGTATATGCGCAATTCTTAACTGAGAAAGTCGATAAAGGTGACCAAGTCGATGTGATATACACGGATTTTTCCAAGGCGTTTGATAGAATGGACCATGGAATTTTTCTTCGCAAACTGGGACAGCTCGGCTTTACATCAGATCTCAGGGCCTTGTGTAGTTCATACCTTACATTTCGAAAACAGTTCGTATTATACAATGGAATCAAATCGGTGGAATATCAGTCAACTTCAGGTGTACCGCAGGGGTCAAATTTAGGCCCTCTATTTTTTGGGTTGTTCTTAAAAGACTTAGATGAAGTTCTGACCGTTGAGAGGGTGTATTATGCGGACGATTTTAAATGCTACACAGTAACAAATAGCCCTGAAGACTGCTTACTGATTCAGGAAAACCTAAATAGCTCTGGTGCAATGAAAACAGACTGTCACTGAATGTGTCAAAATGTAAATCTATTACTTTTACTCGCAAAATCAACTTTATAACTTTTCACTACACCGTTGATGGTAACCTTCTTTCACGATGCGATTCAATTTCTGATCTGGGAGTTACTTTTGATACAGCACTCAGTTTCACTGATCACATTAACAATAAATGCGCCGAGGCATCCAGAATGTATGGCTTTATCGTCAGGAACTGTCGTGGTTTTACTAATGTTGAAGCACTAAAATTGCTTTTTTTCTCATTTGTTCGTTCCAAACTCGAATATTGCTCATTAATTTGGTTTCCAATTTATGACATTCATAAGCATAACATAGAAAAAGTTCAAAGACGTTTTTTGAAATATCTCGTTTGGAAAGAAGATAACCAATATCCTGAAAGGGGAATAGATAACGAAATCTTGCTAGCCAGGTATAAAATTGATAGTTTGACGCTAAGACGTATATTTTTTGCTTTATCATTTTTACATAAAATTTTACATTCAAAGATCGATTGTGCTGATTTACTTAGTAAGCTTAATTTTAATGTGCCTTATAATATGTATAGACATAATAATACATTTAAACTAGAGAGAGCCAGAACCAATCTTCTTACTAGATCTCCTACTTATGTCATGTGCCAATATTTTAACCTAATTTGCCATGAATGTGATATCTTTGAAAGTAACATTAGTGACATTAAACGTACTTTCAAAATACTTTTTCTTAGTTAACAAATTATGTTTCTCCTGTTTAAAATTATTTAATTTTGCATCATTGTCTTTAACTATCGGTTTAAATTGAATTTAGATTATAGTATTTTTTATAGTTTAATTTTGGTATTTATGTTGTTAATTCTCATAATATTGCTCTGTAAAGGGTTTTAACTGTTGGGCAATAAAGGCTTTATTTATTTATTTATTTATTTATTTATAATACTTTGCGGGAGGGTGACCTGCAGTGCTTCATATATTATTGAGATCGCGTCAGAGCAGTGAAATTATCACCTACTGGGGAATTATCACTTATTATTTCAGCGATATTTACGCACCTCTGGAGATTCCATAAGAGGTACAAAGTCGAAATTCCCGATAGGGAATTCTGGCAGAGGGAGAATCTCCACCAACAGTTCAAGAGGAACGCTGTGATATGCTACACCGGTAGCTCCAAGCTATCGGAGATTCAATAGAGGCGGGGGTCTACGTGCAAGACCGAGAAGTTCAGCATATAAATTCTCTTACTTTCCCACGTTTTCTCTGACCACTTTGAGCCCTGTTAATAGCTTCTTCATGTTCTTTACCACGTTTACACGCACCTAAAACCGATTTGTCAGTTTAAAAAGAAAACAAATAAAATAACTAAGTTAACAACAGATTTCGATAAAACCAGGGTTGATATTTTATTTAGGTTGGAAGAAATGCACGAAAGCGTTTTTAAAATGTTTATACCCTCCATAAAATAGGTTATAGAGCGATAAACCGCTTTCTTAAATCGCTTTAAAATAAAATCAATTTAGTTCTTAGAAAGGTCTTAGTGATGTTTATATAAAAAAAAATTCAAACCTTTCTTACATAAAAACGCTTTAAAAGCCCCGTATAAACAAAGAAACTGTCAAAATTGTCAAATTTAAAAAATAAGCACTAAGCTCCTTCAAATCAATTTTACCTGCAACACTAAACAATTACAACAAAAACAATTAATCCAATTCTTACTTGCATATCCTATACAATTTATTATTTATTCACCTATTTTAGCAATAAATATGCATCACGAAAATGTTGCAAGGTTCAATTATTTCTTGTGGCCATTTTAGGGCAATTCTATTTCTTCAATGGATACACCCACTGGAAAAATCGTTTGAGAAAAGACATTAAATTGCAAAAGATTGATATATTTGCAATTTAAATGTAATTCCTCTTTCATCTGGTATGGTGTTGCGATAAAATTGTAATGATATGTTTTGTAAAATTGGCAAAAGTAGGTGCACAAATAATGGATTAGGCGTAAAATATCAACACCAATGCTTCCTTCTGCAATCTATTAGACAGTTATATTATAAATCATACTCTCACAAACTTACTATGAAAATGAAAAAATTCAAAATAATATTTAAAATCCACCTAGGCATGTACTCTAAAAAAAACTGTTATACTTTTTGAGATAGACATTTTATTGTATTTATTTGTTGCTTCTCAAGTTATTTTTTTTCATTTTGGTTGCACTTCTCTTTAATTGTTTCTGCTTTATTTTAATATAAAATTATTTTTTTTATCCTTTAACCACTGCACGCCTCTTAATTTAAAACTCTATAGTCTGTTCATAAAGAAGAGAGAGTAATAGAAATGCAAATTTGGATAAATTTTGTACTGACTGATAAATCACTTTTTCTTCTGTTTTAAAAATTTTCTAATGTACCTCAGTCAAAAATCTTTTAATTTTATAGAACCCAAAACCCAGAACAATAAAAGGAAAGCAATAAACTATTCTCATAGGCGCCGCAATTAGGGGAAACTTACATATTAAGTACCGTGGTATATAGGTATTAGTGAAGAAAATAGTAAATATGTGAAGTTCTATGAAATTTAATAAAACAAATTACTTTATTAGAAAAAATTTATAAATTAAATAATAAAAATACATTTTAGGAATAAAAGTATTAGTATAATATATATACAAAAACGGATTGGCGTTTTAACTATAATTAATAAGCACACCTAAAAATTAAATTAAGGCTAAACAAATGGTTACGCTTATCAATTATTATAACTACAAAAATAATTAAAATGAAATTAAAACCAGTCAAAAATAAAATAGGAATAAATTACTCAGATTTAGAAGAACAGTAAATGCTCTCATCATCATGATTCGATTAAACAATCAAGTTTCCACATTTTTTCTTCTACTTATAAAAAATTTATGCCAAATGAACTGATTCTTGAAAAAGCACCTCCACATCCTTTAATTTATAGGTAGTATTATTTCTTGCTACATACCCTTTCATTTGAGCCCATATTAATTCTATTGCATTAACTTCACAATGGTAAGGCCACACAATGGTCTTAATACTGTTGTGTTTCATCGACAACTTTCTTATAGTATTTTTCTGTATGGCTATTTACCAATGATAGTAGTTCTTTTTTACCATATCTGCCTCAAAATTTATGTTTTTTTTTTCTGTAAGCCACTTACAAATATCAGCTTTTCTCCATATTGTGGTTGGTACTTTTTCAAGGTTTCTGGAATGGTAACTGGCGGTGTCCATTACTATTACTGAACCAGAAGGTATTAGGTCACATTTTCTGAAAGTATTCTTCAAATGTGTCGCCATTCATGTCCTCGTAATAATCGCCAGTATGGTTTGACAGAAAGACCAAAAGACCTCCTTTTACAAACCCTTTTTCCTTGCCAATATGGACAATTATCAAACGTTTTCCCTGTCGAACAACCTTCCATGAATGCTTGTCGGGCAATTTTCACATTTTTGTTTTGCCAGTGTTTGCCAACAGTGTGACCTTCATTTACCCAAGTTTCATCAAGAAAATATATATTTTTGCCCTCCCTTCGAAATTGCTTAATTTGCCTTAAATATTTTCTTCTCCAGCAAACTATCTCGTCACTTCCTATTAAAACCGCCTTTCTGTTATTTTTTACCAAGAAAAATTTTCCACAATTTCGTTCTTACAATATTTGGAAACCCACCCATCTTGTTTTATCAAAGCATAAACTTTATCAACAGTGGGAATTTCCTTTCTAAAATAAAAGGAATGAACTAACCGCCTTAATGCATTTTTTTATCCTCATCAAATTCTATTGGTTTTCTCCCAGACTTTGATAGCGGCGATTTTAATGATTCTAATTTTCTTTCATGTAGTATTCTATAAGCAGTTGATTTTCCAAATTGGGTAAAATTAGAACACTTCGTTACCAACTTATCCAATGTCATTATTTTATAGTCTTTTTGCAGATTATCGAACACACTAAGAACTGTTTGTTTTCCTCTAAGCGTTAAATGCGCACGACTTTTATTTGTACTCGGAGTAGAAGCCATATTTTTTTACTTTCTAGATACACAAAATGCACACACTTTAAAAGTTAAAACTATAATAAAAAGCAAAGCAGACTTGTAGTCAACTTTAATATTTCAGAGAGAAGTACTCTTAATTACCTAATAAAAATAATATTTCGAACCAACCCATAAGTATCTATAATACCAGGAAGGAACAAAAATTGCTAATAATCTAAAATTCCTAAAATCATAAAATTATATTATTACTTAAACTTAATCCTCTAATACTTATTATAGTGCAAAAACAGAACATGCATAGTAAAGAATTTCTCTATCAGGTTAAAATATAATATATATTTTTAACTGCTGTCTTTTTTCTATTTTTTTTTTAAATATAAATGTTGGCAAAACACCTACGCCAATGGTACGCTCGATAAAATGGGGTTTAAATCGTTTTATTACTCTCTCTTCTTTATGAATGAACTTTTTTTTTTAGAGTATAAGAATAATGATCTGTCAGTCGTTTTTGTATTCTAGTTTTTTGTATGCCTTCCCCGTGTATTGATGAACGACAGAAAAGATAGTCTTTACAACTCGCATCCAAACTGTGTGTTTCTTTCCACTCATTTTTCCAAGTTGTTGACCCAATCAACGCAAGAGATAATTCAACTTTGCATTTTGGCAAGGCCAACTGGATTTGAAACGAAGGTCACTGGTTCGGTTTCTCTTTTCTAAAAATTAAAGGGTAGCTCGGTATGGTCTCTAATAGTTATATGAGCAAGGCCAGCGCTAGCAGCTTGGTCGTTTCAGGCAAAAAGGTAAAATGCTGCGATTTCGCAAGAAAATTAGACATTACCTATAAACTCTTCCAATGCTTGTGCACCGAAATAATTAATTTTACAGCCGAATTGCCGCCGTCCAAATTTGCCGCTACCAGCGTGCAGCGCCGGCCCTGATATGTGTACCACCCGCTCATAGCTGTCGTTACGTTAACTATATTCAGCTTTAGAATATCCCCTATATTCCACCTATATGTCAAACCAGAAGACATGGGTCAGCCACCAATCACTTCAAATTCGAACCATTATTTATTCATATTCTAATTTAAAACCATCTTCGGAAAAAATAATGTTTGCTCCTTGACGTTTCGATCTATAAATCAATATGGTAACGGTGTCATGATAATGATCAATATAAGGTTTAGCAAGGTGGCTTCCTTACGAGCGACGTCATTGTTACTTAGTAATGGATACATGAGCATTGAAAAAGGCATTACGCATCATTTCATTGATGAAATTATATCAAAGAGAATATTATTTTTAATAGTGCATCTTCGTTTTACCTATTATATAGGTATCAAAAACTGTAATTATTGGTCTTTGAAGTTTGGTACTTTCACGTGACTTGGTGAATACCGAGCAGATAATTATAAAGGCATTGGGTATAGTTGTGGCCCAGGATAAAAGTTAGAGAAAATAACGGTGCTGTATTTTTAATACAACAGGGTTCAAAATGGTCAGGGAAAACCTGGAAAAAGTCAAGGAATTTGTATGCTGTCAGAGAAAAGTCAGTAGAAACCCAAAAATGACCTAAAAGTCAGGGAATACGATAATCATAGTGGGCAACTGTTTATGATTATTTTAGAAATAAAGCTGGTAGAACCAAAATATGTGTGTCCATATCCACCAACGTGAAAATTATCCGGTTAAGCTTTCAATCATGATTAACACTAATCGGAGTTTCAAATGCGTCTTGTCAAACAAAGTTTCAATGTTAAACACCACATTATAAACAGCGATTAATAACTAATCACGATTAAAGTTTAATTGGGGAAATTTTGCGTTGGTGGATACGAGCATTAGTATGTTTGAATTCTCTCAGGACGTGTATTCTTGAACAGGGAGCGGCATAGATCTATGACGAATAATCACATGGGACAAAAACGTTATATTCTTGAGCGATGATCCGATCTTACGGATCTCAATAAAATCATACGTTCCCGATCGCATGGTCTGAAACCTGGGAACAGCGTCAAATCTAGTGAGACTTGCGCAATAAAAATATTTTTTTTTTCGAATGTATTGCTTCCTAAACTGCTTTTTCATCGTGAGAGGTGATAGATCCCATGCGATAGATTCCATCGCACGAGAGAAAGACCGGATCGTATGACTTTCAAGAATATACTTCCAGATAGTTATTAACCAAAATTATTTCGCAACCGTGTGGCATAGTGCAAAAAAAAGACACAGAGTCACTACAATTGTCTGAGCTATATTTGTATATTTGACCGCACCAATGAGGATGTGTCAGTGTATTTGTTGTTTAATTCAGCCCTTATTGCACCGGCTCTTAAACCCATTTTCACCTACTTATTTTTATATCGCCATTAACTAATACGTTCAGTAACAAACGAGGGAGAAAGAGATGGGTAGAATTTTTATATTTTCCGTACTTCTTGCTGAAGAGAGTTTTAGCAAAGAGCAGATAAGAATTATTCGGTGCAATGGGGGTCTCTTTTTGCTTGTTATAATTAAAGCGCCTAAAAATTTTCCTGTTTCCTGATTTTTTGCTCTGCTAGTGGAAGAATTTAAAAAAATAATTTTACTACGGATTGGATGGACCCTGATGCAAAAGCTCCACTTGATTCGGTAAACTGGCTTAAGCCAGTAAAAAAAAAATCGAAGTTAGTTTTTGTGTGTCCTGCGTGATAAAAAATAAGCCATAGGAACCGTACAACATGCGTCGCCATGCAGTAAAATTCCGCCTTGAAGAATTAAAAACAAAAATAAAGCTGAACTTTTTCAAAAAACGTAAAAACTAAAAGGGCTTGTTAAAAATATGAGCAACAAAACCATGAAGAGGGTGTGATAAAAAACAAACATAATGAAGCTAGTACCTCAAAAAAATCTAATAATATTTGGGATGCTCGGAAAAATATATTTATGACAGATTTTATTCTAAAACAAGACGTTGTACATGCCGAGATATTGTGGTGCTTAAATATTGTAGTGACTGTTATTCAACCGAATTATTTTGTGTTACGCAAGGTTTATGGTTTGGCATATGCGTCAGAAAAAAAACTTGCTTATATTTTATTATTGTCTTGTACTAATTAGCAAAGTTTGGCGAATGCGTTAGAAAAAAGTAAATTTGCTTTTTTTTATAGTTTGGTAGAGACGGTACTTGCCTATGACTGCATTTTCACAGAATTATTAAGGTATTACAACAATTTTCAGGGTTTGGCGAATGCGTTGAAAAAAAGTATATTTGCTTGTACTTTATAGTTTGGTGAAGGCGGTGGTAACAGTTTTTTCAAATAATAACTTAACTAATAAGAGAAAAAATAATGTACAGAGACTATGAGACTAAATTTTAAAAAGGATAACATGGGCAAAAATTTGAGGAAAGCCTGGAAAAGTCAGGGAATTTTAAAATTGAAAATCACTTTGAACCCTGTACAATGTTCTTTGTCAATCTTAAATTATTTTGTTTTCACTTCAGAGTGGAGATTCTTTTTTTTGTCAGTGACCTTTGCTCAGGAAATGTCGATGTGACGTACAAAACGGTTCATGTGATATCCATACTTTTTGAAGTTAAATAAACATCAGAATGCACTGAAATTTGAATGGAAGGCACATTTTGAAAATCTAAGACAGTTTTTTTTGTTTTTTTGCCGAATAAGACAAAAATTTTTTCTAAGGCCACCAATTCGAAATATTGAAACATTTAAATCATTCAAACTTCAATTCCAATTATGGATTTTGTTTGACTTCAAAAAGTATGGATATCACATGACCCGTTTTGGACGTCACTTTGACATTTCTTGAGCTAAAGTCACTGACAGAAAAAAATAATCTCTATTATTAACTAACCAAATTTTTCGTGTTGCCTTTAACATAAAATTGTACCAAACTAAAAGATTGTTTACCGCCATCTTGAATTTTTCTAAATATCATACTCTTTGTCGGAACAGAGAACATGCTCTATGAAAGAAAAAGAAGACAATCTCTCAATACGTATTTAAAAAACGTATGTGAAAACATACTAATTGGGTCTACAAGAACATTATTTCAAGTTTTAAAAAATCTCAGAAGACTCAAGGACATCAGATTACACCAAGATGTGAAATCCCTTTTTAAGAAGAAATACAAAAGTCTGGTTTTCTGGATTAATTTTTTAAGCTATCGTAAAAAATAAATAAGCATTCAAAAATCGTTTGATCAAAGCTCGAAGAAATACAATCATCGTTTGATTTTTTCAATTTGTATTCATCTGAGGTAGGACTGTCATTGACTTTTTTACAGACAGGATATGCACTGGATTTATTTATTCCTGTTACTTAGTTTATTTATTTCTCTGAATCTATAATCGCTTCGATCATTTTTTATGCCCGTTGTATATAGGTATGCACGTGGAATATTGTAAAACTGTAATTACATTTTTTGATGCTTTCTAAAATGTGGCTAAAATATGGTTTTGCTGTTTTACGCTAAGAACACTTTATATGCAACTTTTTAGTGATCTCGTAAAAGTTTCATATATATCGCCTGTGTTTTGTGAATGGGATATCTGGCCAGTTCTTCCCAAAGTGACTCGGTTACATAAAACATGATAACTTCAATAAAATAAAATAAAAATTACCTGCTATTATTTACATTTGACAAAATAAAACTCATGGTTGGATCTTGGGAATGGTGTAAAGCTCGTGCAAAAGATCTGAAATTTTTTGCGCGAACATTTTTGTGAGCTTTCCTTTGAACATTTTGTTCGGGTAAATTTTTGAGCAAGTTATTGCTATCTATTTTGGAAAAATGTTTTTAAAGATGAGAATAAATATAATTTTACATCATTGATCAGTGATCTCAATTCTTTAAAAAAATGGAAAACCAACTTTTATTTTAAAATTTTGTGAAAAAAGGCGACGGCAAGCGAAACATTATTATTGGCTATCAGTTTTGTCATATGCAATGTTAAAATAGTTAATGATGGAGGTAATAACATTTAATTCTTTTCTTTAACTTTTTTGGTTTCCTTTCATTATAAAAAGAAAACGGAAATGTTTTCGAAGTAATTACTTTTTAAAATGCAGGCAAAACTCCCTCTCAACCCCAAAAAAGTTACAAGTATACTGGCATATACCCTATAAAAATCAGATCAATCGAAGTTGCTTATGAGGTAAAACGTGAATTTCGAGATCAAATCGTTTTTCCGTCGGAAAGCACTTAACTAAAAATACCTTGTTTTAAAACTTAGTCTTTCTATTTTCAGTGAAGTTCAATGAATTCCCATAAAACTATAAAATTTAAATTTGTAAGAAATTTTTATTACCAACATTTCTTCAAACAAATTTTGCTCAACATTCTCTCCAAAATTTACGTGTGTTTTTTTGTACGCGATTTTGCTCGAACATTTCTTTGAACATTTTGCTCAAGAGGCTCGTGTAAATTTCTGTCGGCATTTCAACATCAAAGGAAAGTTTGTCTGTGTAAATGCGCCTTAATAGACCGTCAACCGTGAAAAGTAAGGTTAATTTGACGTTTTTTTTTCTTTAACAAAAAACAAGAAAAAAAGAGAAAAAATTGACTGACAAAAATCACTGATACAGGACTCCGTTTAGCGAGCACCTTGTATGATTTTAAATTACCCCATTTTGCGTCACCTAAAATCATCAGATTCTTATATGATTAGGACTGGATTTTTTCATTCTTTTTTTAAGAACACTTATAACTAAACCTTAAACAATCAAAAAAAATTATTTATTTTCAAAAATTAGCATGATCCTGGTATTCGATCTTTAATAATATTATAATTTTAAATAGGTATTATTGGAATATTTGGAATTTCAACACTTGGTTTACTGAAAACACCCTGATTCTGCCCAATAAATTCTGCCCATTAAAAGCAGCTTCAAAAATTTTTCGTTTCTTCCAGTGTAACTCCTTGTGCAAAGCCTTTGCTTCTGTCCACTTCATTCGGTTTTGTTTTGACCATGCGTGTTCAGCGATTCCTGATTTCGTTGTTTCACCTCTTTGGTTATTTTTCTGATTTTCTTTGAATCTTACAGATAGTGGTCTTTTTGTTTCACCTATGTATGATTCACCACACTCACAAGAAACTTGGTAAATGCATTCCTTATTTTGTTTGTCCTGCTTTGTTTTACTAAGAAGGTTTCGAATTGTATTATTAAATTTAAAAGCTGTTTTAATATTAAAGTTGTACGGTTTTCTTAGAATTTTCTCTGATACTCCATTAATGTATGGAATTGTAAGGAATGCATTTGCCTGGTTTTGGTCTTGTAGTCTTTGTCCTCTTTGCTGAGATTTAGAAATAGTATCTGTTATAAGTTTAAGGCTGTAACCATTCTACTGCAAATCCTTCTTAATGTTTCTTATTTCGATTTCCAAGTCATAAAAATTGTTAGAAATTCAAACGGCTCTGTTATACAATGTTCTTATTATGCCTCGTTTGGTTGTAGCAGAATGATTTGGACCTATATTTAAACATTGTCCTGTGTGAGTGGGTTTACTATAGACTGCTGTTTTGATGTCGCTTTCTACTTGTTTGACAAGTACATAAAAAAAAAGAATTTCACAATTTTGCTCCAACTCCATTGTGAATTTCATGGTGGGTCTTATGTTATTTAGGTGGTGAAGAAATTCTGAAATTTGTTGGTCATTCCTGGTTCAGACAATAAAAGTATCATCAACATATCTTAGTCAGAGCTTGTTACGGTGTCAACCACGTGTGATTTGAATCACTTCGTATAAATATTGGCCACCACTAGCGAAGATCGTGATTGTTTTGAAATTTAAGGTAGATAAACTACCTCTTGGCGGTGGTTTATAATACATGCTGATTTTACTCGAAATAGGACCTCTAATGTAACTTTGACAGATGTCTCAGATTTCTTGTTTACAAAAAAAAAACAATGACACTCGAACAGCGGTGACAAGTTTTCCTAAAAACTTGTTGTCACCGCTGTTCGAAATATAAAAAACAAAAATGATTTCATTACAAATGGGTATAATTACGACTATAAGTACTTCGCCACCGACTACCCAGTTTTTAAATTTCGCACCGTATCTTTTTGTTGGTAATTCCATTCTTTGAAATGAATGGTGTGCAAAAATATAATAAAAATATTTTCTCTTTATACCTTCATCAAAAACATGATTTTAGTAACTGTCTGCAGATAACTAAAGCATGGCTTTTCTGGTTAGCGATGCAATCAAAAAAAGTTTTTTTTTGATCACGGGTGCAAAAAAAGATTTCTGTCCGTTTTTTACCCAAAGTTAAAGAGAAATAGCGGAAAAGAAAAAATCTATTTATTCTTGCCTAAGAAAAATATCAAATTGTCAAAGATTAAAATGTCGCAACAATGAACGTCACCGAGTAAAAAGACACATCGCTATGAAAACGATTGTTATTTCATTTACCAGCCGCCTTGATTTATAGCGTAAAGATGGTGTGTTGCGAGAAGTTCTCTTTGTTCGAGATTTTTAAAAGTATTTTCCTGTTTTTCTTGGATTTTTTGATAAAGTTATAAAAAAAATTGTGTTAACAACTCGCGGCTAAACTGTGCTTTTTTTTACTCGCGTAAGGCTTATAAAAAAAGCACTATTTTAGACACTAGTTGTTACAACAACTATTTCCTACGACTACATATGAAAATAAAGGATTTCACACAAATTTCACCCGTGTGCAGAAATTTTTCCGCACATGTGTGGAAAAGTGTACGGTGACGTCAACTGTCACCATGCTTTTCCGCACAAGTATTGCAAAGTACCAATTTTTTGCACCCGGTTAGAAAAAAGTTTTTTTTATGACCAAAAAAGCCATTGTTTTGTAATTTACGGACAGTGACTAAAATCGTGTTTTTTATAAAGGAATAAAAAATAAAACGATTTTTAGAGTTGTAGGTATTTTAGGCTTCGTGGGTGGTTAGTCTGACCTCTTTTGTAGGTACTATAATATTGTACATCTTTGTCGGTGCCAACTAATAAATTTTTATTTAGGTCCAACGGCAATATTGCCGATATCTGTTCAGAGGTAAAATGCGACCTTTTAATAACATTTTAGTTTATTGGTATCGACGCCAGAGGGGGGTTTAATGTTAGACTGGTGGTAATTTGACAGGTTCGTAGTTCAGGAGGTTTTCGTGTTTTTTGTTGTACGTTAGGCCAATCAGTACTAACCTTATAAACAGGTACAACCACCTTGGTGGGGAGCAAAGAGTTACCGCAACCTACGTTACTTAGTTGGTATGTTTAATGCTAACGTTTTCCCTTACGTTATATGACGAGACATTAAAATATGGTGGCCTTATTGGCTGCTTAGAGATCATTGTGGATCTTGATAATAAAGTGTGGGCCAAAAAAAATGAAGTTTTTTGATTGTCTATTACTTAAAAACTGCCCGTCCGATTTTAATAATTTTGGTCATTTTGAAAAGCCAGGATATCAGAAATGTGGAATCTGATGGTAAAATTGACATTTCTTAAAAATCCAAGATGGCGGACAATTTTAAAAAATAGGTATTTTTGACCCCCCATGCAAATGTTTTGTGTGCGCCACTGGTGCCAAAGTAAAAATATATTTTGAAAGCCATGTTTCTCTTTAGTTTACTGATGTATCGCTTGTTAAAATCGGGTAAGAAATAGGAAAGTAATAAAATTTTCAAATAAGTGCGTTTGATAAGAATAATTCAAACAGATAAAAAAAAGCTTTTTGCTTGGCTATACTTTTCGATGTATTCGTCCGTTTTTAATAGTGCTGACCATTTTGGAAAGCCAAGGTTTTAAAATTTATTACTTTTTTAGCAAAATTGATATTTCAAAAAAATCTGAGATGGTGAATAGTTTTTTAATAGTAGGTTGTTTTGACCACCCTGCAAATTTTTTGTGTGAGCTACTGGGGCAAAAGAAAAAATATATTTTGAGAGCCATGTTCTTTCTTAGTTTCCCTATGTATCGCTTGTTATAATTGGGTAAGGAATAAGAAAGTTGTAAGTTTTTCAAATAAGTGCGTTTGATAAGCCTAATTCAGTAAAATAACAAAAAGTTTTTTGCTTGGCTTTGCTTTTCGATGAGTATTTGTCTGTTTTTAATAAAGCTGACTGTTTACTTTTTTGGCAAAATTGACATTTCAAAAAAAAGGTTGTTTTGACCCCCCTGAAAATTTCTTGTGTCCGTCACTGATGCAAAAGTTAAATTTGACTTGTGAAAATCGGGTAAGAAGTAAGCAAAATATGCATTATTATTAATGCATATTTTGCATTGCATTTGCATATATGCATTAAGTTATTTAACTGCGTTTCGCATCAAATTCAAATGATGTTTTTTTAGCTTGAATTAGTTACCAAAAGCACCCATTTGAACAAATTGTAACTTTCTTACTTCTTAGCCGATCTTTATTAGCGATACATTGGTAGACTCGGAAATGATGAGGCTCTATACGAAAATTTAACTTTTAAACCAGTGGCGCACACAAAAATTTGCAAGATAGTTCAAAACAACCTACTTTTTAAAAGTGTCCGTCATCTTGGATTTTTCCAAAATGTCAATTTTGCAAAAAAAAGTAATAAATTGTAAAATATTGGCTTTCCAAATTGGTCAGCGCAAGCAAAAATGATGCGTTTTTTATTTGGCTAAATTAGGCTTGCCAAACCAACTTATTTGAAAAATTTATAACTTTCTTATTTCTTACCCGATTTTAACAAGCGATACATCAGGAAACTAAGGAAGGACATGGCTCTCGAAATGTATTTCTACTTTTGCACCCATTCCGCACCAAATTCCGATGTCTTGACTTTTTAAAATGACCAAATATTTTAAAATCGGACAGGTAGTTTTTAAGTAATCGACAATCAAAAAAGTCCCGTTTTTTTTGGCCCACCTTACATATAGGGTGGGTCAAACACATGAAACTTTACTGACGTGACTTAAAATTTGACATATGTAACAAGTCCAAGATGGCGGAGAGCTTTCAAAAATTGGTAAAGTTCACCTCACCTGCAAAAATATGTGTGCAACCCTGGACTTGATTTTTGTCAATGAGGCAAAAGCACCATACCTTTTTCGTCTACCGAGGTATCACTTATCTAAATTGGTTATAAGATAAAAAAGTTACACAAATTTTAAATCAGGAGTATTTAGACCAGAAATTGTAATGTCTGGAGGAAGGTGCACTGTTTGGGCTAGCATAACTTGCGACTTAGTCGTCCGATTTAAAAAATTTTATGCTTGTTGGTAGGATAAGACATGAGTCCTTATTAATCTGGCTCTAAATTTGACATACGTCAAAAATCCAAGATGGCGGAGAGCCTTAAAAATGGGTAAATTTCAGCAACCTGCGAAAATTTTGAGTGCGTCAAAATTCAGTGGTTGCCATATTGTGCAAAATAGCAATTTTCGTTTTATGGAAATCATAGAAAAATGAAGAATACTAGAGAAATGAGCCTAAAATTTCACTTTTAAATGCGCTACAGAGAGCTTTTTTAGAAAAAAAAACTTTCTTTCAAAAAAAATAATTCAAAAATTAAGATTTTGCACATTGGGCTCCTTAGCGCAATTGGGAGTCACATAGTTAGTGTGTGTGCAAAATTTCAGCACTCTAGCACTTTTTGTTTGGCCAGGATTTCCAGAATACGATTTGCCCTGGGGGTACTGGCTCTTAAATTCTTTCATATCTTCATCTTCATAAATAAGTACATAAGTGTCTGTAAAAAATGAACCACGCCGTTAAACAATGTTCCCCAAGTATAACACAGTATCGGTCACTCTCGCCTAGCTAATACTTTCTCTATGGTGAAAACAATACAATTTTTGGTCTAAATACTCTTGGTCTAAAATTTTTATAACTTTTCTATCTCATAAGAAATTTAGATAAGTAATACCTCAGTAGGTGAAAAAGGTATGAGGCTTCTACCCCATTGATAAGAATCAAGTACAAGGACGCACTCAAAATTTTCGCAGGTGGCTGAAATTTACCCATTTTTAAGGCTCTCCGCCATCTTGGATTTTTCACGTATGTCAAATTTAGAGCCAGATTAATAAGGACTCATGTCTTATCCTACCAACAAGCTTAAAATTTTTTAAATCGGACGACTAAGTCGCAAGTTATGCTAGCCCAAACAGTGCACCTTCCTCCAGACATTACAATTCCTGGTCTAAATATTCCTGATTTAAAATTTGTGTAACTTTTTTATCTTATAACCAATTTAGATAAGTAATACCTCAGTAGGTTAAAAAGGTATGAAGCTCCTACCCCATTGATAAAAATCAAGTCCAGGGACGCACTCAAAATTTCAGCAACCTGCGAAAATTTTGAGTGCGTCCCTGGACTTGATTTTTATCAATGGGGTAGGAGCTTCATACCTTTTTAACCTACTGAGGTATTACTTATCTAAATTGGTTATAAGATAAAAAAGTTACACAAATTTTAAATCAGGAATATTTAGACCAGGAATTGTAATGTCTGGAGGAAGGTGCACTGTTTGGGCTAGCATAACTTGCGACTTAGTCGTCCGATTTAAAAAATTTTAAGCTTGTTGGTAGGATAAGACATGAGTCCTTATTAATCTGGCTCTACGTGAAAAATCCAAGATGGCGGAGAGCCTTAAAAATGGGTAAATTTCAGCCACCTGTGAAAATTTTGAGTGCGTCCCTGGACTTGATTTTTATCAATGGGGTAAGAGCTTCATACCTTTTTCACCTACTGAAGTATTACTTATCTAAATTTCTTATGAGATAGAAAAGTTATAAAAATTTTAGACCAGGAGTATTTAGACCAAAAATTGTATTGTTTTCACCATAGAGAAAGTATTAGCTAGGCGAGAGTGACCGATACTGTGTTATACTTGGGGAACATTGTTTAACGGCGTGGTTCATTTTTTACAGACACTTATGTACTTATTTATGAAGATGAAGATATGAAAGAACTTAAGAGCCAGTACCCCCAGGGCAAATCGTATTCTGGAAATCCTGGCCAAACAAAAAGTGCTAGAGTGCTGAAATTTTGCACACACACTAACTATATGACTCCCAATTGCGCTAAGGAGCCCAATGTGCAAAATCTTAATTTCTGAATTATTTTTTTTGAAATAAAGTTTTTTTTCTAAAAAAGCTCTCTGTAGCGCATTTGAAAGTGAAATTTTAGATTCATTTCTCTAGTATTCTTCATTTTTCTATGATTTCCATAAAACGAAAATTGCTATTTTGCACAATATGGCAACCACTGAATTTTGATTTTTTTTGTTTACTTCACATGATAGTGGCTGGAGACTTTGTGAATAAAGTATCTTTATTTCTGAAGGTGTCACCAATGTGGCAGACATTTGCAGTGCGAGTTTGTCATTGATGGACCTGAATCGAAATATTACCCCAAATTGCATTTATTCGTCTTTAAAAAAGAGCGTAAGGCTCCGGTGCAAGAGAGCAAAGTAAATTCTAAATAATATGTAGAATCATTATACACATAACCTTTTCTTATGAGCAATTTTTTTTTTAAATATGATTTCTGTATTTTTATTATTTTTTTACAAATTTGCAGGGGCAGGGAGTTTTGGGCCAGGTGTGTGGAGAAACTGATGTAATTCTTTGTGTGCGATTAACTGCCTGAACTAGTTGACCCACTACATCCAAAAGCCCTTGATATAAGAAAAAACTGTGGAAATATAAACGAATTATTAGCGTTGCTATAATTTTAATTTTCAAAAATTTTGATTGTACAGGTTAATTAAAACAACTAGAGAATGTATCGTGTATTTATTTGATATTAACAATATCTTTTTAAATATCTAAAAAAAAATTGGGAGAGGTTTAAAGACAGCCCTGGTTAACTTAACAGAATATAATTATAAATAAAATAACATAATATTCATTTTTCAAACAAACGTTGCCATAGTGTGGTTGTGCTATATAGTGGGGTTCCCTTCTCTTAACAGGCTCCTTCTTCCCATACTTTTTACTGTTAAAAAAGCAATGCATTCTGCAACTTTGTACTGTTCCATGCAGCTAAAAACACAAAGTTTTTTGGACCCTTTATAAATCTAAAATAGGGGGAAAGGGTTATAACTATGTTGAGGAATATTATCAAATATTAAAGGTAACCACATTTTATTACGTTATTTTTTTTTATTAATTGGGAAAAAATCCCAGTATAAAAGTCTTACAGATTCTATAAATGTTTTAACCTATATCTCCTTTCTCTGATTGTATTTTAACCTATTATCTTCTTGCTTAACTCTGTTTGGTTTTGGTTCGCACAAATCTGAACCCTAATTTTCGGCACTTTTCAAATAGTCCCATGCTCTCTAGCTTTAATGGTAGTGATCCAGCCTGTTTTGAATGGCATTTTAGACTTTAACAATAAGTTGTTAATCCACTATATAGCTAATCCCATAAACTGGCGCGATTTCACTTCACTTTCACTTTTGAAAATCTAAAAAAGCGCTTGCCATGCTTGACAGACTTTGACAAACGGTGGCAAAAACCGGCAGGCACAAAATTAAAATTGTGTTATAGTTATTTACCTAACAAGTGCGGAAAGTTATACTTTTCCGCACGCACCGGCGTTTGCACGAGCGACGCGCCAGCGGAGTTCGGGCAAGCCGTAAGTGCCGAAAATACTTTCCGCACGTGTTAGATACAACATTTTTCCTACGAGCGTGCGGAATATCAAATTAGTTTGTCATTATTTTAGTTAAACTACTAAACTAGCAGACTAAAAATTTTATTCAGATCTAAACTTTAACAAGCGTAAAAAAATTAATTTTTATGGTAATTATTAATCACGGTAACATTGAAAGTACTGCTGCTCATGTTGATTAATGCCTTCGTCGACTTCAAGTCTTCCTGATTCATCATTGAGCAACAGCGTGCTCAACAACAAGAGTGCTCAACAGCGTGCGTAAAAATTTTTTTTGCTCAAAGCGTGCGTGAAAAATTTTTTTTGGTCAACAGCGTGCGTGCAAGATTTTTTTCGCGCACGGCGTGCGGAAATTTTTTTTCACGCAATGTGCTATGCGCTACAGGAACGTAGTTTCTGCGCGGCTTTATCAATCTGTTAGTCTCCATAAGTTATGATGTTGTCTCTGGTTTTAAAACTTTTGAGCCAGTCGCTCAATTTTTGACATATATCAAATTTGAACAGAATTAATAAAGATTTGTGTCTCGTTTTAACAAAGAGCTTAAAATTCGGAAAATCGAACGACTAGGTCGCAAGTTATTTTGTAAATTAAATAAATGGAAAAAAAAGATATTTGAAAAGCAAACAAATATTATAAACAACAATAAACGTTGATTTTGCTATGCCAACACTAAAAGCTGAACCAATTTTAATACAAACAAGAAGCGTAAAAAAGCGGTAAAATTCGAAACATAAAATAAAATTATCAAAAATTTATCGTAAATAGAATCAACTTGTCTCTCGGCGAAAGTGGAGCGATTTCTTTCGCCAAAGATGGCATAAAAATCTCCATAAGGTGTGTTTTAAAATTTTTATTTTTTAATAAACTCGTCGATACACCTCCAATTATCGGATTATGTGTTTTAAAATTTGTAACGCGAAGCGGTTATTTCGGTTGTTAAATTTTTATGAATCCATTAAAATAAAATTTATTTATGTAAACTTGATTTCAAAAGCACCAACGAAAAAAAATACGTTACATACTTATAATTATGTTATTTTTCGGTCAAAAGAGTGAATGGTTTCAAGAGTAAAATGCTGCTTACCCTTTCATATAATTGATTAAAATTAAAAAATTAATGACTACGTTAGAACATCTTTTTTTTGTACCAATCCTTAAGTTAGCCAGAGCAGAGAAGGTTTAATCGAAGGCATATTGGTATGCATGAGTTAACTTTTTAATTTATTTAATTCTAGGGTAGTTTTTTATGTTTAAAAAGATTTAAGATGCAGTTTGGCATAGTGGTTAAAAGAAGGTGTTTTAATTTTACCATTTTTTAATTTGTAACACCATTTGTTTCGATTCCAGTAATTTTTCATTTTATGTTATAAACATCAATGAAGCCAGTCAAAAGTGATGGCTAATTTGTCTCAAATTTAGATATTTTTCCAAAACTGTCAGCAGATTATTCAAAAGAATGAAAGTGGGTGCCTGATGACCCAGACTGACGATACGCCGCAGTTTTTTCACAGTTTAGGGGAAGTGCATGCAATGACGACCCGGACTGACGATAAGCCGCCACACATACGCAGTTTTTTCACAGTTTAAGGGAACTTCATGCAACGGCCTTAAGGTAAACTGTGTGTATGGTGAAATTTAGACTGCATTAAGCCCGATCGTTCCCAGTTCCGGACTGCTCACAGAGGGACAAAGCCATAAATTATCTAATAAAAACTCCAAAATTTGAAAATCACCTTTTTTATTTTTTTTTTGTTAATACTTTATTAAGTAGCATTGTAAGTAATTATAACAATATATAGGGTGTGCAGTCAGATCTTGGACTGTTTTAAAAAATTTTTAACTTTTATTCCTTAACGAATATTTTAACTGGGTGTCTTTTTCGGAAAATCAATAAATAAAATTAACGAATGTAATAATAAATTTGACAATCTAAGTATTTCATATTTATAAATTTTGCTACTAAACTACTTACTATAAATTAGTAAGAAAGAAATAATAGGATAGATCTTCACAAAGGTTGAAAAAAAAAGAAAAATTTTTTGAAAAAAACATGAATTTTTTCAATATTTTTTATGTATTTTTATGGATTTCTATACGTGCTAGCACAAGCAACATTTTAAAGTAACTTTCATCGCAGCACTCGAGAGCACTTTCGATAAAACTCTACCAAACTTCAAGTTTTCAAAAATATAGTAGCAAAAATACAAACCGTCATAAAATGCAGCAAAATATGTATGCATGTTTTGTTTGCATTAATACACAAAGCTAAACTTTACTGGTTTTAGCAATAGAAAATGTAAAATAATTGAGTTATAGCATTTCGTGCTTTTTGGTCACGGCCTACTTTCTAATTAAGGCCTCAAAAAAAAATCTTTAACTTTTGTTTACCGGATTATTAAAACTGGAAAACCCAAGTACTTAACAAATTTTTTTTTCCATATATTAACTAGGACAAGAAATGTCTATAAGTTTATTGTGCCCCACCATAGAACGGCGGCATTTGAAAAATCTTTTTTTTTATACCTTCATCAAAAACATGATTTTAGTAACTGTCTGCAGATAACAAAAGCATGGATTTTTTCGATTTTTTTTTGATCACGGGTGCAAAAAAAGATTTTTGTCCGTTTTTTTACCCAAAATTAAAGAGAAATAGTGGTATATAGCAATATTGCAAAAATCTAATTATTCTTTGCCTAAAAATTAAGCCACTTCCATTTAAAAAAATGGTCAAAATTTCAAACTGTCAAAGATTAAAATGTCGCAATAATGAACGTCACTGAGTAAAAAAGCGCATCGCTATGGAAACCGCATTGTCATTTCATTTACCAGCCGCCTTGATTTATAGTGTAAAGATGGTGTGTTGCGAGAAGTGCTCTTCGTTCGAGATTTTTAAAAATATTTTCCTGTTTTTCTTGGATTTTTTGATAAAGGTATTAAAAAAAATAGTGTTAACAACCCGCGGCTAAACTCTGCTTTTTTTATTCGCATTTTAAAATAACTCGTTGCGCTCGTTATTTAAACCAACGCTTATAAAAAAAGCACTATTTTAGCCACTAGTTGTTAAAACTACTATTATATTCTCTGCCATCAAAATTTGGAATAACTTAACAAATGAGGCTAAAGGCTATTCGCTATTTTCTTTTTCTAAATATATAAAACAAAAATTACTTGAAGAACAGGAAGTGCTGTAGCTTTCTCTGTGGTTTATTGTTTTTTTTCCAGTTTTTCAATTTTATTTATTACTTTTGCCACTGTCCCTTGTCTATGAAACCACTGTGCTGCTTCCCCTAGTTTTCTGCGTGGGGTTCCTCTCTCTCAGTCTCTCTCTCTCATGCGTCTACTTTCTTCAGGTTTCTGGGCTTATTTTAGTTAACTACATAGGCTAAAACTTAATTAACAATTTTAATTGTATACTTGTTTTTCTCTTTTTATGCGCTATTTATTAATAGATAATTATTTTTTCCCAACTTAATTTTTCCTGGGTCTTCTTACATAAGTTCTAAACAAAGCGCTTAGTGTTATCGGTTTCTATAATCGGAAGACGATCCATTTTATATAACTACGTATGATTTTTGTAATTTTGTTGGCAAAATAAGCCATTTAAATTTGAATTTGAATATGAAATGCCTATCAAAATGTAGAAAATTCCTAGTATGTTTTTTTTTTTAGTTTTTATACCATAACGCTTTCAAGTCACTATAGTTCATGTCATGTTTCGAAACGACTAAAGTTAGTTTTTCTGTCATCGCATTCACCATAAAAGCGGACCTGTCTGTAGTGTGTTGTGGTTTTGGTGTGAACGCGTTTTAGGTACACTCCTGGCGAAAAAAAAGTAAGACACGAAATTGAAATATGGGTAAATATAACACCCTATATTAATGAAAATTTACATTGTTAGTCATTTGTTAGTAAACCTCTCGTTATTTACCTTGATATATTTGACACTTGTGTTTGTCATAAGAGTAAATAAATAAAAGGAAATTTTTTTAGAGTAATTTATTAAAAATCCCTTAAAATCCTATGTTAGGATCTAATAAAGTTGCAAAATTCAACTTATAACTTGAGTTACGAAAAATAACTGGTCTATAAGAAGAGCGGCGAATCATTTTGGAGCTAATAAAAATACATTACCACGCTGGGCAAAGCGCTGTAACAAAAACCATACCACAATGAACAGCGATGAAAAAAACTGAACTTTGTGCAAATAAATAAAAACAATAATTTTAATACTTAATGGGCTTGCCGTTCTTGTCTTAAGGGCTAATTTTACAACCAAAGGTAAAACTCCAGATTAAACCATAGTTTAAACTTCAGTTTAATCTTTGGATTAATCCATCGGTAAACAATTTGCTCAATTTTATAAGTCGGAGTTAAACCACGGCCATGAAGAAAGACTACATTTTCTTTACATATATAGGGTTGATTATTTTAACCAAAATGGCACCAACTAGAGCCAAACTTGATAGAAATCAGTCAAGTAGTTTTTGAGATATCAGCGTTGGTTACAGACAGACATACAGCCAGACATACAGCCAGACGACACAACTAAAATGTTCAGATTTGTCAAAAAGATATACAGTATATATATATATATATATGTGTGAGCTCGATGTGAGAATAAAGCTTGCTGGTCTGTGGGATGTTCCAACTCTTGTCGAATTTCCTTGTGCACAATTTCGCATATCTCTTTAGATAATTCAAACCTCTTTTTAAAATCTACATATCGTCGGACTCCTCCAAAGGATTTGTTCTAGGACAAATAATAATTGGTCTACGTGCTTCCACAATGTCAATAATTTTAAGTCATTGATCATAGCGATTTCACTAAACACTCACAGTCTTTTTACCAAAAACAAATTTTTAATAACTTTTTTTGAGGTTAGAATCTTTCGGTAACTATTAAACTGAAGTTTAGCAAACACCCAGACCACCGGTAACGGTTAAACCGAAGTTTGTTGGTAAACTGCACCTATAAAACGTAAAAAAGTCGACATCTGTGGTTTAAACTGAGGTTTGACGTTGAACTATGAGTTGCAAAATTGCGCATAAACAAGCTGCAGATGAGTCGGCTTTAAAAAACTTAAATTTTGAAAATATTCCTCTTCTTTTGAGATGATATCTACGGCTCTTTCAATGGCTTCATTCAACTCATCTGAATTTCTGGGGAACCAATTTCACTGATAAATTACCTTCACAATCCGTCCCCAAACATTTTCCATGGGATTTAAATCCGGGCTGTTGGATGGCAAAGGTAGAGTTTCAATATTGTTCTCTCGAAACCAAGTGTTCACTATATTCGCCGTGTGCATAGGGCAGTTATCTTGTTGGTAGATGAACTCATTATTTTCATGCAAGGCCGAAATAGATGGATACATAATATTACGAAGAATTTCAATGTATCGTTCACTGGTAAATCTACCTTCTATTCTCCAGCAAACACCCATACCTCTCGCACTAAACCATCCCCACATGTTGACGGAAAAATGTCCTGCTCTCTTAATGTTGTGTGTGTATTCTGTATACCTTGAATTTGGTGGACGATAAACCAAAATTCTCCGAATATCTGACGATGACTGGAAAATTTTTTCGTCCGTAAAGACTACTTTCTCCCAAACATCATTCCCTTCTAAAAGATGATTGGCCGCAAAAATTACTCGAGCATGTTTCCGCTCTTCCATTAAAAGAGGCTTTTTTGCTGCAACTTTACACGGTAGATTTGAATTTTGTATTCTACTACAAGCAGTTAGCATGGTAGCATGTGGTAAAAGGATTCTGCCTTAAATGATCAAGGAGTCGTCCGTCTTGCTCCATTGAACTAATTTTATTTCATCCTGATCCTTCCTTTCTCTTTGTGGTATTGTTTTCGGTCAAACCCTTGGTCCAGCGTAGTAATGTATTTTTAAAATGGTTCGCCGCTCTTCTTCTAGACCAGTTATCTTCCGTAAGTGGAGTTATATTTTGAATTTTGGTAAATTCTGAAACTTGAGGCATTTTTTATTTAGTATACCGCAAGAAAGCGTCAGATAATTGTCAGATACTTCAAAATGTTGACGAATGGTGGCCTACTTTTTTCTTCGCCAGATCTGTACATTTGTAATTAGGGACATTTAGCTATTATTTAAACGTATCTGTATACTTATACCTAACGCGTTCAAAACAAAGTCAAAAGGCACTAAATTTTTGCGTTGCGTACGTCGGCATAGACGTAATTTTGCGCCCACAAGAACACACGCATCGATTGCTATTCGGTAAAGTGCTTATTATTAGCTTAAAGTTTCTAATATCTGAACACACTCGTGCTTTCCGCAATCAACAATTTTGTTTAAAATAGATCTTTTCTTGGTTAAATAGCGAGCATCAAAATCATGACAGCGTTAAGGCGGATAATAACAATAATATTAAAATTTAAATAAAGAGATTAATAATCTTTCACACCACGATACATATTGCGAGATGTCATGCGACTTCCTGGCTGCGTTGCCAAATTTCAGAATACATCTTTTATTCTTTTGTGCGCAGATGAGCTTGATAATATAGATCAAGATCCTTAGGACTGGTTTTTGGCAAATAATCTAAGCCTAAATAATTCCAAAACAGAACAATTGACATTTAGTCTCAAAAGTATTCATAGATCTGCTGACACTGATCCTGAGAAATTTGTTATTTTTTTGGGAGTTCATTTGGATGGTAAGTTAAACTGGGATGAACATGTTAATCATCTAGTGGATAGATTGTCAAAGAATACATATTTAATTAGGACTCTCTCTCTAACATTGTTAGACAGAAAACTCTGTTAGTGTGTCACTATGGTTTAGCTAAATCACTTCTTTTGTATGCCCTACTACCTTGGAAACACTCGCCTCATGCAGATTTGGCGTTTCGATTACAAAGGAGGGCAGTCAGAATTTTAGCAAATCTCAGTTATACTCCGCGATGCCGTCCTTAACTAAAAAGCAGTAAAAACACATTATTTCCCTATGAAATTATTGCTTTTTAGCTAAGGACGGCAGTATAGGGCAGAGTGTGTGGAGGCCTTTAAAAGACTGAAAATACTTACTCTTCCATGCCAATATGTTTTATCATGTTTATTATATATTAAAGAGAAACTTTCCAGTTTTACAACTCATAAGGATATCCACACAATTCAAACTAGAAACTAGAAAAGGTACCGCATATTCTGTATTAAATTTTATAATTTTACCAATCAGGGTTAGGGATTTAGAATATAAGTCATTTGAAAGAACAGACAAGAAATTCTTGATAAGACATGAATTTTATATCCTGAATCAGTTTTTGGCGGCTGATTTTTGTAGTTTTTAATCTGTTTTGTGTGTTATTGATAGTTTTTGCTTTCTACATTATTGGTTTTATGAAGTGTTTTTTCTTCTCTTCTACAATATTTATTGTTTTTTTTTTAAGTACTTTGTTTACATTTGAAGTTTTATTAACCTTATACATGTTCTGGTGCATGTCTTTTTATAATTTGGTATTTAAATTTAGTTTTAACTATTGATTTTACCATTTGTGTTTGTGACCTAGAATTATTTTTGCAACTGTTTATGTTGTTTTTCACTTGACATTTCACAACATTTAATTTTAATAACTGACTATATTTTAAATTCTAATGAACTCTTGACTTGTATAAGTGCGTAAACTTACTATAGGACCAATAAAGAATTGAATTGAAATTGAATTGAACTAAAATCAATGCTTAATACAATCCCAAAACAAGTGACAACAGTCTGCGCAGCCATGCTGGTTCGCGTAAAAGTGTTTTCTACCTTCTCTAACCATCCTAGATAACACTTAAGCAAATCAGCATGACTTACCAGAGTATTGTCAGTTTTAGAATTTTACATCAAAGTTGCTTAATGACAATTGACGACATAGGCACCGTTGCGCTGCTCTGAATCCACTTTTGTCATTATTATTAAGGATGGTACCATTATGAGCACCATCATTCTCGTCACCCGCGCTCCAGTACCACCCACGAGCTGTACTGGTGTAACACCATACAAGAACTTAAAAATTTCAAAGTATACGTATGTTTTTCCAGAAAATAAAAGAAGTTTATGAAGACACGCAAACATAGAGTTATACGATAACTTTAAGAGCCGTTATCGTTATTTTTCATTATCACTACAAAACCAATCACTTTTACTGATAATCGAACATTTTTTCTGTTTTTTTTTTGAAGGTGTAGGTTTATGGGTTGAGGGATCTTATTAATGAAACATCCTTTTTTTGAAAATTCCAACGTTTCGCAAAATTTATTTGCTTCTTCAGGGCTGTTCAAGACGGCCGTTCCATATGTTGTGTCTATTGCCAACAAAATTGTACGGCCCTTGTGTAAAAATAATGTATTTTTACCGAAGGATGACGTCTATTGGCAATAGAATGGACACAAAAATTGTACGGCACTTGTGTAAAAATAATGAATTTTTACCGAAGGATGACGTCTATTGGCATTAGAATCGACATATGGAACGGCCGTCTCGAATAGCCCTGAAGAAGCAAATAAATTTCTCGAAACGTTGGCATTTCAAAAAAAGGAAGTTTCATTAATAAGATCCCTTATAAATTTAAACCTTCAAAAAAAATAAAAATAGGATCGTTAAACCAAGTATTTTTTTCTGTTTTGAGTCGTGTAACAAACCAAAGTTTTTTAGTATCACTAGAATATAGGGTAATTGAATATATACTCCTAAGTATTGAATTTTTTCCCAAAAATCAAGAAAAAAACGGTTATCTCAGACCGGGGGGGAAGGGGGAAGGCCAGGAACGTCAGGCTCCTTAACAAATCGGAAAAATAGTTATTTAACTAGTGCGGAAAATGAAACACACGAGTTAGGTACAATTTTTTTCCTACGATAACTTCCTTCATCAAAAATTAGTTTTTAATAAACACATTTCAAAGTAAAAATTTTAAAGTTTGGTGCAAAATGTACCATTTTCAACAAAAAACATCGTGCGTGAAAAACATTTTCACGCACGCTGAGTGTACTTTACGCTCGCTTAATTCATTATGTCTGATATAGTGTAGTTCTCCATATTTTTATTCTACTATGCTGGTGTTAAAGCATTTTCATATAGCTGGACTCCAGAAAGCAACCAATTGCACGTTTATGTACCATTTTTTATGCACGCCGTGCGTGGAAATTTTTTTTTACGCGCGGCGTGCGGGAAGTTGAACTTCCAAAATTGATGCGGAAAGAACGCGTTTTATATAAGCACGCTCGTAGGAAAAATTAGTTTCTAACATAAGTAAGTTATTGACTGTGAAAAATGTAATTTTCTGAATAAATGAATTTTTATATTGTAAAAATGATGTACTAATTTAGTTACCTTTTGAAAAATTTTGTACTTAATGAATAATGGAGCTATTTGCCCTAAAAAGGAGGGGGGTGGCTTGGCGCTAAGCTGCAAGTTGATATGTCATAATTTTGTACTAATTATGTACTCTTAAAGAAGTATACCTACTTTAAGTTTACAAAAACCATCTCTTCCTAAGAATTTTGTTGTGTTTGTTGTGTAGCTTGATATCAAGGTACACCCCTCTCTGATTAGAAAAGAGATTCGACTAAGAGTGACTATGCCAGAATTTGGTACTAATTATGTACTAATTTCATCCCCTTCTAGAAAATTGCCTTGATATCAAACTACACACACCAAAAAAAAACAACAAAAAATGAAGTTATCTTGAGAATAGGCAATTTTCTGGAAGGGGACGAAATTAGTACATAATTTGTAGCAAATTATGGTATAATTACTTTTTTGAAATCTCTTTCCTAGGCATAAAAGGGCCTTGATATCAAGCTACACACCATATAAAAACAAAAAAAAAATAAGTTATCTTGAAAGTAGGCAATTTTTTATAAAAGGACGAAATTAGTACATAATTAATACCAAATTCTGGCATAGTCACCTTTGGTCGAATCTCTTTTCTAAGCAGAGGGGGGTGCCTTGTGCCTTAGTACAAAATTATGCTAAGCATGGGGGGGATGCAGCTTAGCGCCAAGACATACCCCTTCCCCTTATCAGTGCGAATAACTCCGTTATTCATCAAATACAACATTTTTTAAAAGGGGAATAAATTAGTACATAATTAGTACATAATTTTTGCAATATCCTATCCGTTAAGGGAGGGGGGGTGTAGCTTGATTGAGCCACTCAAACTCTCTTTGAATATAATAAAATTCCTGTTACCAGGTGTATTTGTACCGTAGGGTAGTACTAAATAGTACCGCGTGGGACTCCTCATTCACGCTAAATTTGAAGAGGATTCAAGGCGTACTAGGAGTGCCCTGTAAGATAATATACATTAAAAAAGAGCGTACTATAAAGAACAGGATTAAGAAGTACCGAGTAGTGCCATATGAGTTTAAATAAATAGTGGTTAAGGTACTTTTGTGGGTACTACTTGAATAGAGTCGTTATGGGTGGTTTTATCCAAGTAAATTGCTGAATAAAAAGATTATGATATTTTAAAGCACGTTAAATACTGCTTGTTTTTTATACTAATACAAAAATAAAAGTATATTTATATACCAAAGGAATGAAGTACCACTTTTTACCCCGAAGCAAAAAGTTTGTGGCCTGATCGAAGGATAGAAGGTGACACTTCAGTCAGTTAGTCACTCAATAGCACAGGGATTAAAAATAAGGTTTTAATCTATAGGCATTAAAAGTGCCACTTTTCTTAGATATATTAAACAAAAACTGAAGTAATTGTAAGGTCACGTTCCATTTTTATTATTTGACAATTTCTTTGAATATCAATGGCAGACCAAAAATGTGTGAGCTAGAAAAGTAATTTTTTGTAGAACTCAAAAATAAAATAGTATATTAGTATTCGGTTTAAAAAAATCTTCTACGTTATACCCAATTACCGCTATCAAAAAAAATGTTCAATGACCTTATAATAAATTCAGATTTTGTTTCATCTTTCTACGAAAAACAGTAAAAGAGTTATGGCGAGGTGTGATTATAAAAAAATCACTCTGTACATTCTATGTTATTCATATCTAATAATACGATTCCTGAAGACCTTAAAAGGCGTTCTTTTGATAGCCAACTGCGATTAAGTCGTTTTGTGTTGGTCGTACCAAATCGCACCTCAGATTAAGTTAGACATCGTACAGATTGTTCTATTTGGGAGGTACGATATTTTACATCTTTATGCCTTACAGATGTAGGTATTTAGCATAGATTTTAATCTACACAACAGTATATTTGTATTCGTCTGATATACGATATAAAGGTGGGTTTATAAGGTGTTAGATTTTAACATTAAGGAAATATAAGAAAGTGCAACTTAAATTTGCTTAACCCTCAGATAAAAACACAGTAGACACTTTAAGTTGGTCCCTTATATACGTGAAATTTTCCGGTTCAGATGTTTTTGTCTTTTACATTTTATTACCATGTATTTCTATCTTGCTTTCTTTGGTTCGGCCGCTCATCTATTGATTTTTGGCTCCCGTCGGCAAAACTCGCTGCGAATTTGATGACATCTTTACGTTAGCAACATGCCGCAAACGCTATGCTACTTAGGTTAGCGTCATGTATGCACGTTATACATGCAAATGACACACAGTATACTTTTTTGAAAAGCTTAAGCAACAGCCTTTACTGTATTTTATTCAAATATTTTGGATTATAAGATGGCGAGTCCTTGCTAAATAATATGTCTTACAGGCTAGGATTAATTAAAATACAGATATATTTATAAAGCTTAACTACAATTTTTTGAGTCGGTATTTTGATTGGAATGTACTTAAATATGCTTTTCTTAATTAAGAAACAAAATTAAGAAGACGACAATCGGTATACCGGGTGGCCCATAAAAACCGTACAAAATAATTCTTCAAATAAGATTTTTGAAATTCTAAACCAATTTTAGTAAAATAAACTGCGTTTTGTAGATAACCGATGAGACTTTTATCTTTATGTATTTTTTGACCCGCCATTATGAAATCCAAGATGGCATACAAAATCATAAATCATGATTGTTGCTTTAATTTTACGAAATTTCACAATCAAATAATTACTGGAAAAAAGCCTTGTTCTTTTTTGGTAAAAAGCTTATTAATCACCAAAAGCAGTGTAGTAGTTTTTAAGATATAACGATTTTAATGAATAACGATTTTTTTTAATTAGTAACTTTTAAATACAACAAAATGCTCCTCAAAAGATGGCTGCTCAAAATATAACAAATAATAAGCCTGGTTGATTTTAAACCTAACAAAGTTTTAAAAAAAATAAACTTTAGTGTTTTTTTTTTAATATTGTATTTATTTGTATTTTTCTTTGACCAAAGGTGCTAGCGTTACTTAAGTTTTGAGGGGGATCTGAGGTTTCGTTGCATGCGTAGGAGGTAACCAAGATCGAAAAAGTTGTAAGAAAATCAATAAACACTTCATTTCTGAAAAAGTTGGTTACCCACATAACATTATACGCTAATCTGCGACAAAACTTAATTCGTTTCTAGTTTTATTGCTCTATTACAAGTAAGTAAGTAATCATATGTAAGTCATAGGACGACTACGATGCATAATCTGCACATCTATCCGTTGGTTGCACCCTACAAAAAAGGGGTACGTATATACATGTATGACGTTTTATCTTTTGTTGCGGGTTGGGGTGGGGGGTGGGGGCAGGTCTTTGCATTAGACATGATCGCTATGAACTAAGCAATATGTTAATTCATGACTTTTTTCTCCCTTCGGATACCCGACTTTTTATGCTTATTTGAAATAAAATGACTATTATAAAATATTTGCAGGGACGTGATAAAAAAATCGACCAAAACTCAAAGAAGCTTATTTGACAAGAATCAGTCTAGATGTTGGGGAAAAAAAATAACACTGGTAATACTCAGAGAAATATATATTTTTAAAAGAAGTGCAATAAATAGAGCGGACTTTACTGAATACTATTCAATGGTTTTTGTTTTAGGATTACGATATTTTGTTTCTTCCGAAATGTCCGTGCTTTACATGGGGTTGTTCCACAGTGTGACGTGACCTTGATGAAAAAACTCAACGATAGACCGCAGAGATTGAACTTTGATATCTGTATTCGAGCGGAAGTCTTTGCTTTTGTGCAGATAAAAGGAAGACATATTGAACTATATTCCAAGTTTGCGTGTACGTCCTATAACCAACTTAAAGTGTCTCATATCAACGAGTTAATGTATGTAATCTAAACATCTCTAATTGTTAAGAAAATAATTCTTTAATAGGTAGTTACTAAACTTTTATTTTAGTAAACCAAAAATGTCAACTACAAACAAACTTTTTTAAATAATTAATAAATTATGTTTAATTTTTAATTTTAGAATTTTTGTCGGTTTATCTGCTTGTTTGTAACAGAATTACGCAAAAACTGCTAGGCGGATTTTGAAAAAAGTTCCACTACTCAAATCTTTGAAGTCCTCGGCGAGACCTAGGCTTTATTTCATCAAAATCGGCTTACGGAAATTCAAGTTATAAATAAAAAGAGAAAAACAGGCAAAACTGCAAAGTTTTCAGATAATTAGATTATATACGTAAATCGAGGCCACTTTTTAAAAAAACTAGACATATAGGAATAATGGTATATAACTATATAATTTGAGCCGTCAATTAACCAAAGATTAATTTATTAAAATCAGTTCACTCAACGATAATTTCAACCACATACAATTAGGTACCATTGGTACCTGATATCTCAATTATTCCAAACAAAAACCTGAACCCACGAAACGCAACACGTAACATTCTAGGATTTCAAAAGAAAGGCACTAATTACGTTTGTATCTTTTGTTATAATTTTTAATGGGCCTAACTGGAACATAGATGGTACTTGAGAGAATGTACGGTTGTTCCTAATGAACCATATGGTACTTTTTATTAGATTAGTGCTTCTGGGCTTTTGAAGAAACCGTTCCGTCAGTCATTAAGGCGAGTAAAAATGGTAATAAAAAGGAAAAAGCATCAAGAATAAAATATTAAGCATTTGGGGTTATGAGACTGTAGACAGTTTTTGTTTATCTATTGACACACTGCGGCAAAAGGGAAAAATATTTGTATCAAAAAGAGTCTAAAGACAGGTTTACCCAACTTTTCATATTGATCATTTGTAACCTAAGCACAACTTTATTCATAGTGTTAATGATAAATGAATTATTGTTTACAGAAGTATTTACCCAAGTTTTCATAGTTATAACTCACAATTTATAAGCACAGTGAATAATTTAAAAGTTGGTTAATTTTAACTTTATGTACTATCAATACGAAAAAATCAAAGAAAAAATTTTTGGTTGGTTGATTTCAAAATAAGAGTGATTGATTTTAGCAGAAATTTAGCAAGAAGGAAGAATACGTAAGCTGTTTAAGTTAGGTAAAGAAAAACATTTTTTTGTTTTTCTGTTTTGTCAATTTGGTATGTCAATTTTCAAAATTTATCCTAATGCACTATGTTTATAAACTCTTGGATAAACAGGTGCTGTTAAATTATGTATTAACACTCAAATTGTGCTTGTACACTATGAATTAAAGTTATGAATTATCAATATGAAAAGTTGGGTAAACCTGCCTTAAGACTCGGAATAAAATTGTGCTTAGGTTATAAATTATCAATATGAAAAGGTGTGTAAACCTGCCTTGATTAGTTTTTAAAGTAGTATTTTTTGTATTTGGCTGACTCTGTAACTTGAAAGGCTAGATAGAAAAAAATTCCCAAAAATGGTATAACTTTGTCTTTCTCAGTTTACTTTTTTTAAATTTAATCAGTTTGGATAAAATTGCTTTTAGGTAAATGCACTTTTACATAAAAACGCATTCAAGGCAGGTTTACCCAACTTTTCATATTGATAATTTATAACCTTAGCACAATTCTATTCATAGTCTTAATGTTCAATACATTATTGTTTACAGAAGTGTTTACCCAAGTTATCATAATTATAATTCACAATTCATAAGCACAGTGCATAATATAAAAGTTGGTTATTTTTAACTTTATACACTATCAACATGAAAAAAGCAATGCCAACATTTTGGTTGGTTGATTTTTAAATAAGAGTGAATGATTTTAGCTGATATTAAAAAACAGAAATTTAGCAAAAAGGAAGAATACCTAACCTGTTGAGGTTAGGTAAAGAGAAACATTTTTTTTGTTTTTCTTTTTTGTCAATTTGGTATGTTAATTTTCAAAATTTATCCTAATGCACTATGCTTATAAACTCTTATTATTATTAACACTAAAATTGTGCTTATACACTATGAATTAAAGTTATGAATTATCAATATCAATTCACTTGGGTAAACCTGCCTTAAATATAAACAGCATAAAAATCAATAACCCAAGATATGCTGACTTCGCATTGAGCAGGCGACCCAAATATTTGTACAAGTCGAGAGGTTGTTTAATCCGTTAAGTTTTTTTAAAAAACTTGAAAAATGTGTAACTTTTGTGAAAGTCCCAGGGTTGTTTGCAAGTGAGGAATACTTTTGCAAAATATTATAGGACTGCGCCCTCCTTGAGAGGCCCACGAAATACGTTAACGCATATGTTTGGAATTTTGCAAATATCTCCTGTACCATTTACTTTTGACATATGAAAAGTATGTCGTTATAAAGAGGACATATTGCACTATCTAGGAAAGTATATACAATTTTAACAGGTCAATGATTGTGGCACCAGTGGCGTTCAAATTTAAAAAAAAAAGACAATTTTCTTTTTTGTTTGCACAATAATTTTTTTTTATTTTTACATTTTTTAAAAATCGGGTAGCGTGCGGGGTAACCCAAAATAACTTAAAAACATTTCCAAGCTTAGTTCTGTCTAAAAATGTAAAAGTTTTAAAAATCAGATTAAAACTAAAAGCACAAGCTAAGTTTAAATTTATTTTAGAAAATTTTCTTTTTTTAGTTTTTGGCATGAACTTGTCATTTTTGATGTGAAATGTAGAAAGATAATTTTTTTTCGGTTTTTCTTTTTCATTTATACAAAAGACACCTGCCTTCGCTCTTGAATGTACTACTAGTCTATATATGATAGAAACTTAGAGTTTGCGAGACGCTCAAACGTAAATTATCTTTATGAGTAGAAGATCTAGTCTGATTTTGATTTAACCTACCTCATTTTATTTTGTCATCTTTTTTCTTTATTTTAAGACCTTCCGGGTTAAAATCCTTCGATTACAATTTTTGCTATATGCCTTTTGGTATAGCCTTGCAGCACGATTTATTGGATTTTTACGGGTGAAAGATGTGTCTGGTCACCGAAAAATATATTCTATTGCCGAAATATACAGTTTTTTATTTATGAAATTTACCCAAAATAAAATTATATATATTTTAAAAAATTAGCCCCCCTCCCGTCCCTCGTTCTCGCTGTTACGTAATGATTTTCAGCAAGTTTTTGCACATTTGTGTGTGCCTACATATTGTAACACATTATTTAACAAAATAAATTTTACAGTCGCACCCCCCCCCCCGTACTTTTTCCCCTCCACTACGCTCGGTTTATGACACATGACAGTTTTACGATTACTTACAGGCACACATTTTAATGCATTATAAATATTATAATGCACACCGAAAAATATATCCTATTTTCAAAATATACAGTTTTCTTTTTATGGGCTTTACCCAAAATAAAATTGTAAATTAAAAAATATAACCCCCCCTCCCTCGTTCTCGCCGCTACTTAATGATTTTCAGCAATATTTTGCACATTTTTGTATACATACATATTATTACACATTATTTAACAAAATAAATTCTATAGTCATACCCCCCCCCCTTACAGCCGTACTTTGCCTCTTCACTGTGCTCAATTTTTGGCACATGATAGTTTTCGATTAATTACATTATAATGAATTACTATGTGGTTAGAATTAAGTTATTACACCTGTCCCTACGCCTCTCGCCCATTTTTTTTTTAACATTTTGCAATTCAGATATACTTAAGTAAAAGACATATTTATTATCACTCGCACACCGAAAAACTTTGCAGAGTGCACCCTATAGTTGTGTGATACTATACTGTTATACTGTGGTAATACCCGGTGTTTAAGTATAATAATTTAAGTCAAAAAGTTGCGACCAAATCCACAGTTATAATAGTATATTTATAATGTTGTTGTAAAAAATAACAATTAAAATTTGGTATTAGTCTTACTATGACAAAAGTTTTTTGTTCATACTTTTATGAAAAACACGATTTCAATCACTTATCAAATAACAAAAACAAATGCAAAACATTTCTTAGGTTAATTTTGTGACATCAAAAGGCTCGTTTTTGCGACTTTGAAAGGTGCGTTTTTGTGACATCAAAAGGCTCGTTTTTGCAAGTTACCATACCATCATTATCTGGTTTTAATTATATCAATCTGAGGAGAGACATAAGAGATCCAAATCTTCTTGAGATAGTTTTCGATGACAGATATCGAAATCGAATGCATTCTACACCCGATTCCGACCAGCGTTACCCATGCGCAGCCACTCTGACTCAAAAAACTCATCACGTGGACCGATATGACTTTGTATAGGCAAATTTCGCTTAGATTACGTGATCCGTGTTTTGATTCGGGGAGTCCACGCATAAGAAACCCATAGATGGGAACCGGGTTTTAGAAAAAGAGAACAATATAGTAACCGTGTTAAGTTCGCAAAAATGCACTGTGAAACTTCGAGTGCATACAGTGCGCACGAGTGGTCTGCGGCAATTGTGATAAAATCACCTAACGACGCGACGGAACGCAGCCTCAAGGTCCGTTTATGCGAGTTTGACATAGTTACTATTATCCTGAGAGAGATTCAGCATACCAGGGAAATACCTGCCTGTACACCCTTTGACCCCGCAATCTAACTATCTTCTTGAGATAGTTACCTCTGACAGTTATGCGGGGTTGAAGGGTGTGCAGGCGGGTATTTTTCCTGGTATGTGTAGTATGCTGGACCTCTCTCAGACGAATACATTTAGGAAAAGAGAACAATGGTAACTATGTTAAGCTCGCAGAAACGGACCTTCAGTGTTCAACACTGTGCCATTTGCAGCCTTTTGTTCCAACTAGCATCATGTTTTAAAAAGTTGATAAAATAGTGTTGAAAGAGGTAAACAGTGGTATAATTGTATTGTTTTTTTTTAACAACAATAGGTTTTTGACCAAAATAAAAACGTTATTTATGGAGTTTCAACATGTGCTTTAATTGAAATATTGCTTTTTTATAATAATACAAAATTCAATATTTCTCCCAGAAAGCAAAAAACATATGTGAAAAAAAAAGTATTATTTAAATGAATATTTTGTTCCTTTGTGAGTGTATTCGGAAACTATACAGTACACACGGGACCGCAGCTGATTATCAGAGTAGGATGGCTGGGAAAACAGCTTTTATTTAACCTATAGTATATAAATATTCATATTCCTGCTTCAACTTATCTCACTTCCATTTTAATTTATTTTAGAAGATTGGTGTGCACTGTTTTATAAATTTTTTATTTTAAAAAGAAAAAGAATAATACATAACAAGCAAAGGGAAGAAAGATGGAAAATTTTTATTTCTAAATTGATAAAAATCTTTAATTTGTTATGTAGTATTGTTAGAACAGTTGTAAAACCTTTTTATTATAATATCTAGACTTGAGGGTTGTTTTTCTATCCATTACTATGTACCATAAATTTTTATAAGCTGGTGTTGGTCAGTTATTTTTCAAGTCTTTTTTACTCATTTAAGAGATATATTAGAGTTATAAAATTATCATCAACACTAAATAATATAACTTTTGGTTATTTTATGAAGGTTTTATATTATTTTCTGTAACTTCTATACAGACAAAAATGCTCAATGGGAAGAATCCCTTACAAGCATACCATGCTGAACTGAAAATACGTCAAATATTGGCTAATTTGGCAACAAAATTTGTACTGTTTTAGATTCCGGGATGAATTTAAAGCTTTATTGTAGCTCTTTTTTACCAAGTAGTTTGCCTTTATAGTTTCACACTTTTTGGATATCCGCTGTAGTCCCAAATTACCTATTTTTAACCTAAATTTTGGATGATCGAGTAAACTTTTGATGTAAGAATTGTATCAAATTTTTCTTGTCAGGTCAAACATCGATCGGCCACCATATTCTTTTATAATATCGATTTTCAGCAATTTTGTAAATTCAAAAGCAAATAGGTATTTATATACGTCACTAGACCGGAGCCACTAGACTAGAGCGAGCAGCAAGCGACTCCTGTAAACCTTAGGAGACCTGTAAATACACTTTCCGGTCGTGTATCGTACGTACTTTTTCTTCAAACGATCAGAAAAAACATTTTGGTACCCACCACTTCCGTCAACGCCTAGCCGCGTTACGTAATTTATGAACAGTCCCCTAATAAGAAAATTTTATCCTTCTGCTTCTTGTTGGCTAAGGTCAAAACTAAAGAAAAACAAGTAAATTTTTGTCACGAATTACCTTACAACCGGTACTTTGTGCTTTTGTGCTTATAAATGATTTTTGTAATTTTAACTTGTGCAAAATTGTAAAAAACATTAGAAAAATTATAGTGTGGTGTCTATTAGCTTTACACAGCTAATTCAGTGATGACTGTCGACCAGTTATGGCCGACCATGGCCAACTTATCAAGAAAAATAACGATAAAACAACTCATTAATGGCAGATTTCCAGGTTTGTCCTTTATTTAGCTATATTTATGGTATACTTACTTTAACCATTAAAAATATGAGGTCGATTTTTCTTAAAAATATTTTAAGGTTTTTTAATTCGCACCAGTATATAAACCCATAAAAGTTCCGCTGGTAGCGCTCCTTAGATTTCTTAGGCAGCAAATCGAAATTGACTCTTGAAGCAGCTTCTATTATTTCCTCCGGATTCAACTCATTTCATCAAACAAAATTTAAAAGAGCTTTTTAGAAGTGTCAAAAAAAAAGCTAAAAGCTGTCAACAAGAAGTCATAGCCAACAAATATTTCGAAAGAACATGCCTTGTAATGTAGAACTTTCCACACGAAATTCGTACGGAGAGTGGCTCTTTTTCGATCATTTGAAAAAAAAACGAAAATTAAGAGTGAATCAATATATTCATTTAATTTGTTGCCTGGTAAAAAGTGTCTAAAAATTTTAAAAATGTTTAAGTGCCACCGTATGATTTTTTAAATATTGATTTTTTTTTTGAAAAATGACTGAGACTTACGTGTTTTCAAAGACAAAATATTAAAGTTTATGAGAAAAAAATATGTTTTCCAGGTAGTTTTAGGCTGAATTTTGTGAATAAGTTTTAAAACTATTTAATTATTATTCTTTGTCAAACTTTATTAAAACAGCGTTGCCCTATTTTTTATTTTTTACCAACCTGTCTGGGCAACTAACTACTGAGACCGGTTTTGGAAGGAAAATTTACGTCAGTTTTGTCCCCCGTTAGGTAGAATAGCGGGATTTCCTACATAATTTAGTCCTTATTTAATTTGTATAGGGAGAGAGTCCTATTCCTTCCAGCTGGTCTGCAAGTTATTAAATCAAATTTGGGCCTAACTTGAATGTTGGAAACAAAATGGTTGGTCATATCCAAGTCGAACGTGTCGTTTTGTACGATGAGAAATGATCAATCTTTATCAAAATTAAGTCACTGTTGTATAGTCGCGTAGGCTAATAGACATATAAAAAATTTTAAGAAGATATTGAACTTTGTTCTTTTTCTCCCTCAAATTAGAGTGCTTTGTGGTGACATGTTCACTGACTGATGCCACGTGAAAAAAATTGGAGGAAATCATTCGAGATGTGGTCTTATCGTAAAATATTTAGGATATCTTGAATGGACAGAATACACAATGTGGATGTTTTGCTCTGAATAAGTTAACATCTTCTAGTTTTACTCAACATCAAATATTTACTACGTTTTCATGTAGAACCGAACACGCTTTTTTTTGGATCGTATCGAAATCTAACTGCATGAAAACGGGTAGGGTCGATAATAAGCTGTTAAAACTTCCAATATTCCTGCAAAAAATAGGCATTATTTTAATTAAATTATTGTGCTGTAAATTTACTTAAGTAAAATTGGCAAAAACTAACCCTAAAATGCATGTTGCAAATGTAAAAAGCTTAAAAAGTTTTTAGAGCGCGCTCAATTCGCTTCATGAAAACAAAAAAGAGAGTCGTATTGGAACCGTATTCAGTTCCATATACAAACGTGAACTCATATACAGGGTTCCTAAGCAAATCCTTAGGGGGCCAAGCAGCCGTGTATAAGACGCAGACAAACGGAAAAGCACATTAGGCAGAAAAGGAAGGGCATGGGGCGATGTTGTCACTACATCTTACACGTAGTAAATCCATTCCAGGTTGTTGTTTTCTAATGTTTTCCATTTTCATACCTTTAGGACTGGAATAAAAATTGTTTTTGCTCCACTTTAATACCAAACTGATGAAAAATATCGTAAAAAAAAATATTTTTCGGCTTTTCATTTTGTAACCATTGTCCTTACGCGCTGTTTACAGGCTGGGGACTGAGATACATGCAAATGCCTAACCTAAAGCGTTCATACACTGCCGGAGAAATCGACTGAGATATTTCCGTAGAAACTTTATCAAGCAAATAGGACGGGTTGACGCCTTAGAACGTCCAACCCGGGTTTTGCACTTTGATTCGAAATCAAAAAGGAGGAACAGTCAGATGTGGGGCCGTGCACAAATTACGTAACGGTGATTTTACCAATTTTTGACCCCCTCCCTATGTAATGTCTTGTAACGGTTTGGCATGCCACTCCCCTAATATTACGTAACGATTTCAAGACCACTACCCCCCCCCCCCAAAAAAAAACAAAAAAACTTTTTACTTATTTTCATTCCAAATTTTCTTAGCTTCACACAAATGCAAACGCTGTCGAAAACCCCCCCTCCCCCCTACGTAACGTTTTGTAACCCCCCTCCCCCCTATGATCATTATGTAATTTGTGCACGGCCCCTGTAGTCCCAGTGGAGGAGGGCGAGAAAATTGATATATTTTTCTTAAAAATTATACTCTTTATACCTATTTCTTTGCGTTCCCGAAATTACGTAATTTTTGAAAAAAAATTGTAAGCGGCGCCATTTTTATTTCGTGCTTTGTTTTTCTAACATTTTTGCGTTCGGCTAATTTAATTGAAAAATTTTTGCCTGCGGCGCCCTTTATCTTCTCACTCGAAACCAAGATCCCCCGTTTTAGGAAAAGTGATCCCGTCTCTGTTTCTAAATTTTTTCGAATAAAAGTAGAGTATGACCATGGGGGAAATAATTTTTTTTTACGGTATGACGAAAATTTCGAGATAGTTGAAGAAAAAAAAAAAAAGTGGCAGAGCTCAAGTTTTTCGTAAAAAAAACGTTTTTTGTAAAGAAACAGAGCAAAATAAATCTTTTCATCACTTTTTGGGTGTTACAAATATTGGCAGCCCCTTATTTTTCGCTTTTACCCTCCCGCTAGTTTCGAAAAATTGGTTCGCTACATGTTTCGAGATCATGTTATAAAACTTTGAAAATATCAAATGTAGTGTAGTGCCAGCTTTATTTAAAATCAATAATATTGCAAGCAAAAAGCTCTGCAGGAAAAACAGCGCCGTTTATTGATTTCTTTGGCTGCTAGTGCTAGCTGCATGGTTTGGCCGTTTCCGGATAGATGTCACTAATAGAACAGAATGGAGAGAAATTTGATTAAAAGCGAAGATATTTCTTTCTAATGTTAACAACCTCACGAGTTTATCGCTCAGGATCGTAAATAATGGACCCTGCCGCCTCCTTTAAGCAAGAAAAAGCTGTGATTTAAACTTCTAACTTTTAATTAGTTTTTCCTCGATCATCTCATGGTGTGGCCGCCATCTAGCGGAATTTGCAGACATCTTGTCAACGGTTATTATTGCAACTATGATTTATGCTCACAATAAAAGAGTGGCGGCAATTTTTTCTCATGAAAGCAGTTAGGAGATAATAACAAACTGGCACCATTGCTCAATATACCTGTTTCTTTTGTGCGCGCAGAACTTTCTATGCCATTTCTGTTTGATTTATTGAAATCCTATCCCTAAGGAAAATCTTAGGAACCCTGTATAATTGATTATAGAAGGAAAAATTAAAGGTAGAAGAGGTCCGCCTCGTAGACAAATATCATGGCTTATAGATATGGTATTATAGTATTACGACACTCTACACAAAACCAGTGGACAAGGGCAGATTGAGCTGATGATAACCAATGTTCGTAAAGAGTATGGTACAAAAAAGAACATATTTTTTTTTAGGTTTTAATTCAAAAACTAGGACAGTTATCTGTATCTTTTTGTATCACACACTGACCATCTTTGATGCTTTTATGGCAGCCCGATACGTCCAGGAAATTCTGGTACTAGTTTTAGTGCGCCGCTATCGCATTGTCGACTAATTACAATAGACTTTTTATTGTTATAGTGCTACGAAAGTCTACACAAAAGCAGTTGACAAGGTGCAGATTGAGCTGATGATAGCCAATGTTCGTAGGGAGCATGGTAAAAAAAAAGAGCAAATTTTTTTAGAGCTTTTAATCCAAAATTTATCACACACTGATCACCTTTTTTGCTTTATTGGCAGCCCGATACGTCCAGGAAATTCTGAACTAGTTTTAGTTCCCCGCTATCGCATTGTCGACTAATTACACCGGACTTTTAGAAATTCTTGTAGTTAATCGCTAGCTTTAGCCAGCCAAATTATTCTAATTTAAACTTATACATAATCTAACCTATAGGTTCGAATCTGTAAAGTCAACACGCACAGCAGTCAGGCAGGACTTGACAGTGGTACCTTTACAAGCCATAAAATTACCGCGAGTCGTACCTTTGGGTACTATTTACGCCAATGCCGTGGTTGTATCAAATACCGTGGCGGTACTCGTAAGGTAGTTGTGATACCATTTAGCGAACATTTAGCAGTGTTTATGTTAACATGGGGACGTTCGACAGTACGACTTTGCTATTAGAGTACCGTATGGAATAATTTAGGAGAAGGTCCCATAGATGAGTAAAAACCATTTCTTTTCTTATCAAGGGCGTATTTGAAAATCCTTTATTTCTTTTCTAAGGAAAACTGTCTGCCCGAAAGTTTGCTAAAATTTGCAAACTTTCAGGCAGACATTTTTTATAAGCTTATTTGGCTTGCAAATAATCTTAAAAAAAGAAGGTTAAGTCTGCTTTTTACCGTGTTTATTTTGTTTGTTTTTACCTTGTTTAACTTTTTTAAAAAAATGAACATTCCTAACAACAGTAACGAAAGGTAAACTAAATTTTGGCAAAGGACTAAGAAGACCTAATATCAAAACTACATATATTTACGTTTTAACTTTTTTCGCCGTTTTTTCTAAGGATTTTCTTTTTTTGTTGTCAATAGCACGTATTTTTATATAAAATTCTCTACTAACTACAAAATTAAATCTTGTGTGCCTTAGTGCGCCCTCAGGCTACTGATTCGTGGGACTACAAAGTGTCGTGATGGAAGGGGATATTTTGAGTTTTGTCAATTTATTTAAATATAAACTTTAAAAAATATACTTTTTTAGGTCTCAAGTTTTATAGCAACTTTTTAAAATGTTGTCAATATTTAAGGAAAAAAACTTACTGAAAAAGCCCAAATTTTTGCGGACTCCACCGCGAAAACACGAACCGCGCGGACCAAAACTGTGCGGGCCAAGACCGCGCAAATCAACAACCGCGCATGTCCATGACCGCGCAAGCCCACCACCGCGCAAGCTCATGACCGCGAACTTGTCTATCATCAGCTCAATCTGCACCTTGTCCACTGCTTTTGTGTAGACTTTCGTAGCACTATAACACTAAAAGTTCTAGAATTTCCTGGACGTATCGGGCTGCCATTAAAGCATGTAAGGTGATCAGTGTGTGATAAAAAAAGATACAGATAACTGTCCTAGTTTTTGGATTAAAACAAAAAAAAAATTGTTATTTTTTGTACCATACTCTTTATGAACATTGGTTATCATCAGCTCAATCTGCACCTTGTCCGCTGCTTTTGTGTAGACTATCGTAGCACTATAACACTAAAAAGTCTATTGTAATTAGTCGACAATGCGATAGCCGCGCACTAAAACTAGTTCCAGAATTTCCTGAACGTATCGGGCTGCCATTAAAGCATGTAAGGTGATCAGTGTGTGATAAAAAAAGATACAGATAACTGTCCTAGTTTTTTGATTAAAACCTCAAAAAAAAATTTGTTCTTTTCAAAACCGCGCATAACGTTTGTTGGAGGTTGGTGGATTGGATTGGGTCGTGTTGCCGACGCTACCTAACCCGTTACCCATTATGAACCAACTTAACCCAACCCAAATTAACGCATTGCGCGGTAAACGTTATGCGCGGTTGTGGGCTTGCGCGGTCATGAACACGCGCGGTTGTTGATTTGCGCGGTGGTGGGCTTGCGCGGTCATGGAAACGAGCAGTCGTTTGGCCAGCGCGCTTGTTATCCGCGCGCTTCGTGTTTGCGCGGTGGAGTCCGCAAACCCACCTACCATATGTACACAAATTTTTCACAAAAACTGGCATAATTAATAAAAGTTGTACGTTTTATTTACATTTTAGAAAAGTAGAGCTGATTTTACCTTATAGTGTGGGAATGCAAGTTATGCTTGAAGCCTGTTATCTGCAAAAATTTTATTTTTCTGGGTTTGTTTTAATTAGGATGCTTAAAATTTCAGTAGATTCTTGAGCACAATAGGCCCTTTTTAAGGCTGAACTTCACCGCAGCCAGCTTTTGTAAGAGGGTTTACCACCGGTTGTGAATATATATATACATCAAATAGATGCTATTAAATTATCCTATTTTCTGCCTATTTTGTTTTAAACCAATTCTATCAAAAGAGGTACTCTATGTCATCCTAATTATTCAATGCAAACAGTTTAGTGAGTACCAACTCGGCTGTCATGATTTGGTACGACCGGCAAGGGACTAATTACACGTCAGTGTGGTGTAGACCCCACGCAAATTATTGCAGTCTTTGGCATAATGCTTAGATTTGTTTCGTTCTTTTCTTTTCAGCTTTTTTGCGCCTTTTTGTTTTTATAAAATTTAGAATTAAGGACTGATATAGATTTTATATCAGTATTATTCTATATCCATCTCTGGTAGAATTTAGTTCACTAATTTTTTATACCTTCATAACAACGATTTCTTAGGTCAGTTAAGCCACACCTCCCCCCGAAAGATATTCGAGTTTTGATATGCTGATAATTTCGAACCAATTACGAATTTTTAAACCAGTTTTAAAAATTTTGAACCGTACTCCTTTTTTGTTTTTTTTTAATATTTAAAATGGGGGGTGCAGAATTTAACGTAGAAAAAAATAAAAAGCAACTATCCCAAAATTAGGAACTAATTTCAAACTCTTAATATCACCAAAAAGAATTTCGAAAAATCCACTAGTAAGCCTGTTTTTTTTTAAACATGGTGAGGGGTGCAAGTTGAGTTCAAGCCACACCCCCCGCAAGAAATGTCGAACTTTGATATACGTATAATTTTGTACTAATTTCGAACTAATTTTGTACAACTTTAAAGAAATTTTAACCACTCCTACTTCTGTGATTTTTTATATTTATTCAAAATGGGGTGTTTAGCCAATTGAAATCCACACAGTTTGGAAGGCAGGGAAATATACTAGAAATGATTAGAAATTACGTAAGAAAAACTATTTCTACCTTTGTTGGACTTTTGGTACCTAATATGTGCATGTGTAAAGCACCTGATTTTTCCAATGGTGCTTCTTAGCTGATGCGGACTACACGAGCAGAGAGATCTTTATTGCGCATCCGAATCAATAGTGGATTTTTCGAAATTCATTTTGGTGATATTAGAAGTTCGAAATTAGTTCTTAATTTCTGGATAGGTGTTTTTTTCTCTCGGCTGCACCCCCCATTTTGAATATAAAAAAAACCAAGAAGGAGTGTGGTTCAAAATTTTGAAAAGTGGTTCGAAATTGATGCGAAATTATAAGCATATCAAAACTCGAATATCTTTCGTGGGGGGGGGTGTGGCTTGACCGAACTGATTTCTTGAAAACAAAACCGTGGCTTTTTTGGCCTCTGATGTTAATTTGTTCAAGGGTTCAAGAATAGCATAGCACCTTATTTTATAGAGAGGCAAAGAAGAACTTTGTCTGCGAGGCAACTTTTCTTGAGTTTTGGACACAGTTTGAATTGTAAGAATTTTAATTTATTTCAATTTACAATAAAAAAAAATTAAATGAAACCTACGCGGAGTCTAAATGGTGAGAACTCTGTAGAACAAACTAAAATTTGAGTTATATGTCACTGTAATCAAAACTTATCCTTGTTAATTGATTTTCAGGACTAATACTCTATATCCCACAACGATTTCGATGTAGAATATCGCCAAAAAACTGAAATTTTAAGAAAAGGCGATTTTAAATTCGTACCAATCTAAAGTGCTGCATTTAAATGATTATTTATTTTGAGGATTTTCAATTTTAGTGTAAAATAAGTGCTAATATGAAAATTGTATATGTCTCTATTGTTTACATCAATAAAACAAAAAACGAAAAAAGGGACTTAGTCCATTTTGCCTTTAAACCGACAATATTAAAAAAAGGATTACATTAACTTAAAAAAAAAGTATTAAGTTTTGTTTACATTTCAGTCGATTTCAAAATGTCAGTTTTAAAATATTAGGTGCGTTCAGATCTCTTACCCCTGCTTGCATCTTGATTTGCATAAACCTGTACTGATGAAAGTTGCAGCTTTGAAATGCGTGGGCTTTCAGTAAAGGAAGTTTTCTTGATTGAGCCTGATTGATTTTTTCATTTTAGTTTGTAAATAAATTAATACAGTTGTTTTGGATTCTTTTTTGTTTGCTATAGTTTTCGTGCAAAATCAACGACCTTCATTTAAGATTTCTTTGCTTCTAAGTGCCTTTATAAATATGAATATTGTCCTGAAAACAAAATTGGAGGTATTTTATTGGTTAATGAACAACTTGAAATACTAAAATAAGATAAATTAATCCTTCTAAAAAAAGTTACCTGTCGGAAATTATAAACGAACTGACCACCAATCGGCACAAAATAATACTTTTTGGGGACTATAAATTTAAACCACCCCCAGTTGTGGTTTAAAAAATTGCCAACTTTATATCGTAAAACACGGATAATGAAGTGCGGAAAGTTATAGTTTTCCGCACGCGATGGCAGTTGCAACGACGCGAAGCGGAGTTCGGGCAAGCCGTCAAGAGCGGAAAAGACACTTTTTGCACGTGTCACGTACAAAATTTTTTCTACTTGCGTAAAATAGTTATTTAAGTTTTATTTTAAATAATTTAAAAAAAAATGCGTGCGGAAATTTTTTTTTATCGCACGCCGTGCGCGAAAAACACAGGGTATAGTTATTTACCTAACAAGTGCGGAAAGTTATACTTTTCCGCATGCACCGGCGTTTGCACGAACGACGCGCCAGATGAGTTCGGGGAAGCCGTAAGTGCGAAAAGTACTTTCCGCACGCGTTAGGTAAAATATTTTTCCTACGAGCGTGCGGAATATCAAAATATTTTGTCATTATTTTAGTTAAACCTAGCAGACTAAAAATGAAAAAATAGTGAAAACTACGAATTTTATGTTTTATTCAGAACTAAACTTTAACAAGCTTAAAAAATTTATTTTTATGTTAATTATTAATCACGGTAACATTGAAAGTACCACTGCTCATGTTGATTCATCACTGAGCAACAGCGTGCTCAACAGGTCGCGTAAAATATTTTTTTTGCTCAAAATCGTGCTTAAAAATTTTTTTTTTGCCCAACAGCAATTTTTTTCGCGGACGGCGTGCGGAAATTTTTTTTTACGCACGGCGTGCGGAAAAGTGGCACTTTCCGCATGGAAATGAGTGCGAGAAAAGCGTTTTTCCGCACGCTCGTAGGAAAAATTCATTCTTGCAAATGCGTGCGGAAATTGCACTTTTAGGCACGCTAGTAGGAAAAAGTACTTTTTCAGTGGTATTTTGCAATAAGTATTTTCTGTATGGATGTGTTTTTTTTTAATTGGTTTTAAAATTTGGTGACGCCACATGTCTAAATATTTAGACCTAATTAAAAATAGTACATTCACCAACACCCAATCATCAAAAGTTACGCTGCCCTAGCTAATGCATTAGCTAATTTTAAAAAATGTTGGCAAAGTAAAAACGAACTCCGTTCCAATTTGATTACTTTTAAGAAAAAATCGGAAATGGATAGAAAAGTCTCTTAAAAAAAACCTCGGAAAAAATAACTGTGGGTTATATTAAACTACTACTTAACTTAGTAGTAGTATATAAAGAGGCGCAACCAACTTGGTTTTCGGCTTTGACGTCTAGATGGCGCTGAACAATAAGGGTCTGAAAGTTAAATGAGGAAAAGTCTCCGACGCGGTTTTTGTTGATTCCTTAATGATTCATATTAAGAATGAAACAGGCATGTAGTCCTGGTCGTAATAAATCAAAAAGCAAAGTGCTGATCCAACAGTGACTAAACGGCCATTTCAAGCAGCCGGACGGGACAAAAAGTAACCCATTACTAGAAAAACCATCTGTGACTCCTATATGATTAAAATTTTGACTATATTTTCTGATAAATAATTTCATAAAACCATAGGTCATGCAATAAAATAGTTTAAAACAATAAGTTGTAACAAGAGCTTATAGGGTAAACCTTTAAACTTTGGGTTGTACGGGACAAGAAAAACCAAAACTTAATTTTAGTAAATTCTTACTTTTATATATTTCAATTTTTTAGAATAATGCTTTATCATGGCTTTTCCAAACTAAACTAAAGGCGTTGGAATTAAAGGAGAAAGCATGTTGTTAACATTTATCATTTATGTTAAAAATTATTGTGAACCATGAACCAGTAAAGCGTTTCTTTTCGGTTGGATGGGATAAAATATACAATACTAGAAAAAATATTATTTGCTTAGATCCGAAACTGTTTGTATATTTCGGCTTTTTTACATACCGTGAAAAAGTGTTATAGTGGTTTTATGATTGGGAGTTATTGCAAGATTTTTAACAAAAACCAGTTGATTGTTAAAGCGTTTTTATGTTTCTTTAATAAAATTACATTTGCTTGAAATAGCCCTAAACCTTGAAAAAAGTGATTTCAACAGAAATGTTAAAATGAGTATATCTGAAGAAATTCCTTTTAAAACAAGGTGCACTTCTATGAGTATATATATTTTTGTTTTTATTTAAAGAAAATAGTGTTCTAAAAATTTATGTTTGATTTGTTCATTTGCATGAAACAAATACTAGTAAAAGAAAATGCAGAAGATGAAGTGGCACTCTTAGCAAAACATATATGAAAACCTTTTTATATTCAAATCACATCTTAATTTGCTACAGTAAACTTGTACTGGAATGGATTATAAAACAGGAATAGCAAGCATGCTATTTTTATAACCTATGTTATGTTATATTCAGAAACATAAAATTTGTACATTTAAAAAAAAATAAAAAAAAATTGTAAACAATCAATAAACCGCACTTTAACCCCTCATTTTTCTAGCTGGTACTATGGTACTTAATGACGTCATGGTTTGGTCCGCTAAAAAAACTGAAAACGAGTTTATTGGTAACTTGTACTCAACGAATAATCCTTAAGAATACAGATTCTTTTTTTTCTCTCAGTGACCTTATCTCAGAAATTGTCGAAGTGACGGTCAAAACGGCTCATGTGATATCCATATTGTGGAGTCAAATAAACACGGAGCAACTTTTTGATTTTTTCCCGAATCAGGTAAAATTTCTTTCTAAGTTCACCAATTCGAAATATTCCTTACTTTAAAATGTTTCGAACGTTGCCTTGACATTTACTGAGCTAAGGTCACTGACACAAAAAAATAAGGTGTACTCTTACAGTTGCGTTCAAGTTCCATACTTATGGGCAGCGGTGTAGCAACATGACTTGTTTCAATATGGCGGCTGATATATCAAAATGGTGACCTATAACCACATTTTATTTTATTCAATTTCGTAAAAAAGCAAAAATGACAAGGTGGCCATCAATTCTTGTTGACTTGTCGGCGCTTACTATGAAAAAAAAAAGTTTAGTTGATGCATGACCTTGATTGACCTTGAAAATACCATGTACAAATGAAAAACCAGCTTTTTGTAGTTTTTTTTTTCAATTTACCACTACGCAAAAACTTTAAGTGCCGGAGATAAAATTAACATCTTAGCCATAGATAAACACTTCATTTTAAACCTCTCTACATTTTTTTTTTAATCTGGTGGCCTAGATGTTGGTGTAACAAAACGTTAAATTATGGAGATTTTTTTAAAGAGAAAATGAAAAAAATTATGTTTTTTTGCGATTTTCAAGGTCATTTGAGGTCAGATTTCCTCGAAAGTGATTTTTTTGGAATTTTCGTCCTCGAGTTGTATAAAATCGAGTATAATCATGCACCGGTTGCAAAAATTGTATTTTTTATGATTTTTCGACCGCCATTTTGGAAAATGGCATCTAAAACACCTGGTCCAGAATATGGCAATGTATATCTAACTTCTGCTAACTCTCTGTAGGTAATTTAAATGACTTTGTTGGCTAGACAAGTGAGTACAACATAAAATTCACAGTTCAGAAAAAAAACATATATAGGTCATTTTTAACGGAGGATAGCATAAACATCTGAGACGCCAGTCAAAAAAAATTATAGGCTGGTATAAAATGAACTATTTATCTAACGCTAACATATTAATTTCATCTTCGAAAGTTTTTGTGTAGTGGTAAATTGAGATTGACATGTTACGGGTCAACTTTTGACCCATAACCTTTTATAGTTTTACCTTATTGTCACATTAAGTCCATGATAGAGCACTACAGACTGCCCACTGATTTCTACTAATATCTATGGAGGTTGAATAGACAACGGTTATCTCAATTTCATTTTAATAAATTTCGGGTTTTTTTTAAATTTATTTTTACAGGTCTGCTGCTTGTGGAGTCCCAACTACACTTGGATTGTTAGTAGGGTGTACTGATTTAAAGTTGTGCTAAAAAGGAGGGTTTATAAATTTATGTACAACAAACTTCTAAGGTCCCTTTTAGGGTTTATTTCATTACCATGTCACTTACTATAGTCCTGTTTTGGTAAACATGTTCTGTCACCTAAGGTCTCATGATCCAATACACTTAAGAAAACAAAAAGAAATAAACTTTTAAAAACGTTTTTGTTTTGAAAACTAATAAACAAATTTACGTTGAAAAAGTAGGATTACAACGACCTCAGTTCTTATTTTGGTTTGTTTGGGTTGGCCCTGTTTCGCCTTAGCCTCAATAATATACTCTCAGCGCATTAAAAAATTAAATATTTAGCTGTTTCCACAATTGCGGTTCTAAGAAAATTAATTGGAGAAGCTGAAAGCTAAATTTTAGTAACTTTGAATAAACCAGAACATTTATTAATACAATTGGATAATTTTCCATACCGAGGCTAGGCAACCAACTATTTTTTTTCCTCAGCGGAGAGAAGGAGCTTCTCCGGTGCTGCCTTCACTGAGAATTTTGCAAACTGAGATTAAAACTACGGTCTTTGCTTGTTTTTAACTGTTTTGAAGATTTCTCACCGACGCTACGGTTGCCTGATGAAATTTTGGGAGTTCATCTCGTGAATAGTAAGGCGTTCTTTTGAAAAAATTTATGATTAGGTTGGCGACACTACTTTTTGAGAGTTTACGAGACAATTAGTGGGACCGTTGTTTTTTTTTAAACCGAGGTTTCGTGGGAGCAACAAAAAGCAAATGACTTTCTTTTGCGCCAAGGCATTGAAACAACCAACATTATTTTGCAAAACCATTTTCAATTTTTTCTCAGTCAATGGCTTAGAAAGGCAACCTACGGGGGTGTTTCTGCGAAAAAAAAATTTTACCGACATGCTGCCTAACCGATAACTACGAATCTGAGTTATCAACCTTCTGCTGTAACCACCCCGTACTGACATCCCAGAGTGGTAGGAGAAGCCAGCACAGACCACCACACTACGCAGCATGGTACATTCTTAGGATTGCCGCACTATGGCCTCAGCAGCGACGCAATTTAGTATGGAATGGAAACTACATTCAAGTAAGATTGTTACGGTTTTTGGTCATGGCGGTTCAAATTATGGTTGCTATGATTTGTTTTTCAATTTTTGCAGCTGCCAGAGAGCACCTAAAGCTTTGTTTTAAAAGGTTTACCGCAATGATAAGCATCTAATACTGTGTTTTTAAATGTTTACCTTCATGGTAAAGGATTCGCTTCGCTTTAACATTTTTGTTATTTAAGAAAATGAAATTTTCCTAAAAGTTATATTCTGGAAGCTTGCAAGTAGGGTTAAATATGTTATGCAAGATGTACCTTCCGTTTTGAGGTCCATTTTAAATTATTAATTTTTTTATGTTTTCGTACTTACTGTGATATACAATGAAGACTAACCCAGTTAAAAAATAATAAAGCTCTCTCTTTAACTTCAACTCAAACTATTTTTCTGTGTATTACCTAAAACCTTTTTTTATCTACCTCAGTAGAAATAGAACAGCACTCTATTCTAGGAGTTTGTCGTTGCTCAACCACCGCATTGGTAGGGGCTCAACTGCATGGCGTTCTCAAAAATAAATTTCCTTTATATTTTATATTATTTATAGAATAGCCGGGTGGGCCCTATTCAATGCAAATAATCTGTTTATTTCAACCTGAGGTCAATTTGTATTACGAAAAAATATTTAGTAATGTCAACGGACGAGCACCGTTACAGACACTACAAAAAGCTGGTTTTTCATGTGTACATGGTATTTTCAAAGTCAGTCAAGGTCATGCATCAACTAAACTTTCTTTTTCATAGTAAGCGGCGATAAGTCAACAAGAATTGATGATTGAAATAGGATAAAATAAAATGTGGTTATAGGTCACCATTTTCATATATCAGTCGCCATATTGAAAAGCGTCATAGATAAATCAATTTTTTTAGTATTATTGGCCTTGACTTTCTTATCTTTCTTACCAAATTTGGTCCTCTTCGCTTTAATATTTGTTGAATAGCGCCCTTTAGTATGTTATTTTTGCAATATCTTAATTTTACTGGGGTATTTTTCATGAAAAACGAAACTTTAAACTGCATCAAACTCTAAGGGTCGAATTTGGCATACATGTCTAATAGTTTGAGGTACATTTGAAGTTAGTTTGACAAAACGTCGAATTATTAAGATTTTTTGAAGAGAAAATGGCAAGTCTTGTTTTTTGCGATTTTTAAGGTCCTTTAAGGTCGGATGACCTTGAAAGTAATTTTTGGAATCCATGTCCTCGAATTATATGGAATCGAGTATAATCATGCCTCGGTTACGAAAGTTGTATTTTTTATGATTTTTGGCCGCCATCTTGAAAGATGTCGTCATATCAACCTCTTCTGCACAAATGCGAATAAAACACCCGGTAACACTTGATTTTGTAACTAAGGAGCTATCAATCCCACATAGTTACAAAACTCCTTCATAAAAAATCCCACGAACTTACACTACTTCACTAGTACCTAAAGTTGTGTTTTATTCAAGGAAATAAAATACTACTGGTATTTTTTTATTGTAAAAAACAAATATCTATTTTAGTTTGGTAAAAATGGTAATTTAACATACTATTAGATATATAATATTGTTATTTATTTTATTTACCGCATTTCTATTATTAACAGTAACAGTAACAAGTCTTGAGAGTTCAATAATTTAAAAGTCCCTTTTCGTGCTTTTTCATTGGCAAATTATTTTATTAGAGTCGTTAAGCCCACTTCCTAAGTAACTGTCTTTTCAATTGAATGTAAAGCTAAGCTGCTTAATTTACTTTGACCCATTTGTGATTTTAAGTAATCTTTAAATAGTTTTAATTTACTAAACGTCCTCTCAAGAGTTGCCACTTTTACTGATAATGCTAAAAACAATAAAAATGCGGTAAATAATTCAACAAATTTACTTTCTACAACTCCGTATTGTTTAATAATTAGCTGAAAAAAATCGCTAGTCGACATATTATTATTATTAAGATGGTTTTTTACAAGTGGTAAAAGATGAATATATTCATTTACATTAAAAGACTCTGTACTTTCAGAATATTTTTTAAAAAAGCGTTTACACTTTGGTAGAAGAATTCTTTCAATAGAACTTTTAATGGTTCTGGGATCCAAAAAATTAAAATAATCGCATACCGTTAGCATACCTCTGAATGGATTCTCAATTTGAACTGTTACCTGATCAATAACATAAAAATTGGGTATGAGAGTTGTGATGTTAGGTTGGGTTAGAGCGGAAAAGCACAGCGCAATAAATAAACAATTTTATTTACTGGAAATACTGACTGGGCAGTGGGCCCCCTTGCATCGCCGGGCCCCGAGGCTTTGCCTTAGTTTACTTGATGATAGCTACGCCACTGCTTATGGTTCTAGTATTTTTAAATTGATCTTGTGCCAACGTCATCAACAAAACGCAAACGATAAACTTATTATTGTAACCTCTCCCTGTCATTAAGAAGATAATTTGGTTGAACCATTTTGTCCACCGCTAATTTCTTCCCTCGGTAGTTTTGCGCTCTATAATCTCCATTAAATTTTTAACCACCGATTTCAACACATGACACTTTTTGGGAAAAATCGTCAAGGGTGTCGGGCTTTCAAGGTGATGATTTGTGGTTTTTAGTTATTCTTAGGTTAATATTCTCGTCTTTTTATAAGGGCTCCAGTTGTAAGGTCACTAAATTTCGTTTATTGTTGATTGTTTAAAGGTGTAAAGGATAAAGAACTATTGAAGTTCACTAATTTATTGAATAAATGAGTCAATTCACAAAACTCTTTATGCAAGATTTTAGAAAAGATTGTTAAAGAACGTTTGACAATCTGATAAAAGTTGGAAATAAATAACACATCTATGATTTTTGGTATAGAGCTTTAGAATACCTTCATAAAAAACATACCGAAAGTCCCCTAAAATCCCCTGGATCCAAGGTCCGCAATATTGAAAAAATACATATTTTTGTGATATATTTTTTTAATATCGTTGTTTAGGCGCGAAACTAGCTAACTAATATAGTATACTCAAGGGGGCCTAATATGAAAATCCAATTTGGCGTCCTGCTAATGTCAAAAATAGGTCCGCCATATTTGAAAATATCTTCTCTCGTCATCACTGACCTAACTTTCTAATCTGTTTAGCCATGATCGTTAAATTCGGTCCACAGGCTAACTACAAATATTTTAATTTAAAAATTGAGGTACAGCTGTTATCTGTCAAAAATTACGGCCGCCATCTTACATTAAATATTGAACATCTAAGTCGGCCATTTTAAATAGAAAGATAACCAAATTTATTGGAGCATGTTTCTAGCGAAGCCCTTAACAACAACTGTTATTTTTTTCTGATACATGACAGTTACAAAAATTATTAAAGGACAGATTTTTCCACAAAAAAAGTTATAATAACATAGGTACAAGCCGATACATCACTGGTGGCAAATATATTTACTTTTACGCTTCCCCCTCTCAGTCACCCCTAGTTGTACTCCAATTTTTAAATTAATACATTCATGGTTAGCATGTGCACTAAATGTAACGGTTATGGCTTAACGGATTAGGAACTTAGGCCATAGATAATAAGAGAAGGCATTTTCCAATATGGCGGACCTATGGTTAGGCTTTAATGAGTACCTACATGCCAAATTTTAGCTAGTTAGGCCCATAAAAAACGATACGAAAAAAATATATGTAAAAAATCTGTAATTTTTTCAATATGGCGGACCTCGGATCCAAGAGATTTTAGGGGACTTTCGGTATGTTTTTTATAAAGCTCTATGCTAAAAATCATAGATGTGTTATTTTTTGCCACTTTTTTACCAGATTGATTATAGTAACTTGAGTGGTTGTCAGAATGGGTTTATGTGAATTGTAATGTAAATTCCCAAAGTTTTTGTAAAATTACACGCAGTAAGTAATTTTACAGTATCTACATGACCACGCGGTAACCAATGATTAATTGCGTAAATTCACCAATCTTTTTGACTAGTGTAACCAATGCCTGTACTACTAAAATACAGATGCTTTTTACACTTTACACGAATTTTCAATACATTTTTCTTTACTGGGATGGAATTTGGTAAGAAAATCGCGTGCAACGCCGGGGGTCGGCCACTAGTTTTTCTATAATCTACACATAAATTTCTACTTCAAAACGACACGGCAGAATTTTTTTTTTTCTTTTTTTTTCAAGGTGTCTCACTTTTGCCCCTAAATAGAGCTCACTATTAAAATCAAAATATATTTCTGTCATTAACCTTACCAAAAATATAACAAAAACTGATACTTACCGTCTTTGTGAGATTAAAAAAAAAAATTGTTTTTCTTAATTTTTTTATGTTTCTTTTATTGTGCTAATTTTCAACTAAAGCGTGTATGCTTTCATATTTTTACTAATTTTTTTGATTTTTTTTTCTCTTTCTAAAAATGTATCTGTAAATTTGAATCAAAACCTTAATACTATAGTACTCTTTTCTTATGGCTACGCCACTGTTTAACGAAACCTTAAAAGGAAACACAAACAATTCCTGATAATGACATTATTATAGTCTACAAAAATAACGCAATTACTCCGAGGTTACTACTGGTTTTAACCGCAAGACTCTGGGAGGTCTGAAGATCTCAATTTTCTACCATTATTTGCTCAATCAAACCCCAGTACCAGGGTACACGCTTCATGTTGATAATAAAAGGATAAAAAAAAGGGGCAGGAAAGAGAAAAACACTGTTTGTATGTTATGGTTCTTTACCCACCGAGAAATAATTGGACTTATGGTTAAATTGCGGTCAGTTTTTTGTTCTAAAACGTAAGACCACCCAGTTCAATAAGAACATAAATCTCCTAGCAATATACATGATCATATTTGTGTCGGTAGATGACGTTGAACTTCGTTATTTTGAGTATGCGCGGTAGTCATCTGTCAGTTAGTTATTACTATTTAATGACGTATTCCATTACTAAATTGAGTGCGCCACTCGTTGTGCCCTGATACCGGCTTAGAGGTGTCAAAAAGTTGCCCTAGTGCTGTTTCAATAGAATACAATTTTGCTATAATGTATAAATAAACATCTACTTATAATTATACATCATTTTACCATAGCGCTAAATTATAAAAAGCAAGAAAACTTTAACTTTCGGGTTTAAAAGTAGATATTCTTTTTTTTCTGTCAGTGACCGTTGCTCAGGAAATGTGGAAGTGACGTTCAAAATGGGTCATATAATATCCGTACTTTCTGGAGTCAAATAAACATCAGAATTGCCCGAACTTTGAATGCAAGGTACATTTTGTAAAAACCAAGCCAGTGATCGAAGCACTTGTTTTATTTTTTCCCGAATGGATCATTCCGGGGATATCCCTGGAATGTACTGTGCTATTAGAGTGTGATGTTGTGATGTTATGTTGTTTGTATTATTTTGATTTAATTTTTTTTTTAAAGTATCTAATTTGTAAATAGTCCATTATAAGTTATCTTTTTACTATTATTAAATAAGTACAAAGAAAATATTAAATTAAAAGTACAACTTTTTTTGTACCGAATATATACCTGCTGGCCTGATGTAGGCCGTTGTTCCATATAAATGCAAAGTCTCTACCAACACAGAAGATACTTTAAAGACATTGAAAGGAGCAAACTCACACCACACTACATCAAAGCACCGCATATATTTGGACTGCCGAAAATTCACTAGGAAAACATGCCTCTTCGACCGTTAACTAGTTCTCACAATTCTCCGATTTATGATCTTGCTAAATATGTTCTACTCATCATCCAGCCTCTTCAGGCAAATTCGCCATCATTCGTCAAAAATTCAAAGCACTTGTGAACACATCGTGGTCCTCCTTAGAGACATCAACCTGCAACCTGACGACCAGCTTGTTAGTTTTGACGTCGAAAGTTTATACACGAACGTACCATAGGAAGAATCACTTCAAATCATTCAACAGAAAATATTCAAGGACAACCACCTCTATGATAGAACCAATCTTTCAATCAATGCGTTTATGATTTGTTGAAGGAAAAGGACAGGTATTTTCGACAGGAAGATGGTCTACCTATGGGATCTCCACTTTCGCCGGTAGTGCCCAATATCTTTATGGAATCGTTTGAAGAAGAAGCTCTGCAAACATCATGGCAGAGACCCAAACTATGGCTAAGATACATGGATGACATATTTATAATCTGGAAAAAGGACAACAATACACTAGTACAATTCTTCAATCATAAGCATAAGAACACACACTAACTCTGGAAAAAGACGAAAACTGTCAGCTCCCTTTTCTCGACGTTCGACAACCATAACCACTTCTGTATATCGCAAACCTATTCATACTGGACAATATCTAAACTTCAAATCAAACCACTCCATCTCAACCAAACTGAGAATTGCAAAATCTCTTATAGATCGAGCCACCTACATCTGCAATACAGAAGAACCTTTAAATAAAGAAAAGGCAAAAATCAACAAAACTCTTCAGAGGTAAATACTGAAAAGAATACGAAACTTATAATTTCATACATCAAAGGAATCTCAGAAAAGATTAGAAGAATAGACAACCAATACCATCTTCGGACTGTCTTCAAAACTCCTACAATAATAAGAAGTCAGTTAACAAGAACTAAACCATATCGCTGCAATACCAAGAACTGCATCTACCATGCGAGTGTGAGAATATCTACATCGGAGAAACCAGCCGATCCATGGAAGTTTATCTTACAGAACACAAACGCAAAACTCGACAAGGGGACATAACTCAAAAATAGCTCACCATTGCTGGGAAAATCAACATCATATGGAATGGAAAGAGGCAAAGATCGTGGCCAGGGAAGAAAATCTATTCAAGCGGAAGTTCAAAGAAACAACATTCATACAGAGGAATCAGAAAGTATTTTCTCAACAGAGAGTTACCATCAAGGATACTTGGAAACCCATACTTTTCGGAGGTAACAGATTTCAACTGTGAAGGGGCGGAGCCAACTAAGTGTATAATGGAAGTTCGAAACTCTAGTTTACTCTCAAGTTCAACATTGTCTACCACCTTCAAACAACAGCTAAATAAGTACTTCCAACTTTACCGCTTAAAAAGTACTATTGTTTTAATTCGTCTTTGCTGAGTAATCTCTTCAGACAACGCCATTACTCTTAGCCATATCCTTCAAGTCGAAAACTCCAAAATAAAATTAATTTAAACTAAAAGGCTATTCCTATGTTATCCTGAGGAGACTAATCATGATCGAAACTAGTCTATAAACTAAAACACGGAGGGGAGTAATGATTCAGTACCATACATAAAGTGTACTATGAGACCAACACGAGGTTTGTAATTGCAGGGAATTCATTCTATTGTCTGACTTAGATCAGGGCCTAGATTCCACTTTTTAATAGGACTTTTTTACACAGTGATACATTTGATAGAAAAATAGAATCTGGGCACAGGATAGGCCGGCCCAGTAGAATACGGTACTCTCTTAATTTTTCTTGATTTTTGCCATTATTTTACCTATTTGCTTCCTGAAAGCATTTTACTCTTTTCTGCCCCCGGAGTTGTTCAAATTAGCTACCCCAAGAGGGAACGAACTAAATAAACTATTGTTTGCTGAAGAACCTACTTTAAAAAAACCCTCAATGCCCATTGGCGAAAGAAGATCTGTATCACGAGCTCAAAGGTAATGTCCTTTATACACTGGCTTATAGAAATAAATCAAAGTTCGAAGGGAGGAAGCGAGATAGCGAGCAAAAGCCACGCACTCCGGCCTGGGAATGGCGAAATTGAATTCTCTCGTTAGTGATTTAGATGGGCTTTTGCCACAGAAAAAACAGCAGTCCTAGAAATAGAGCACGTACTAGTAATTTACGTTACAAAGCCGGGAAATGCTCTAAAAGTACAATTCTAGATGCTTACGGACAAGGCGACGAAGCAAATCTTTTGGAAAAGAAAAATAGGATGCAAAATACTTAATAATTCGTTAATCGACCCGACGACGCTAGACTCAAATAACTCCAAAGATATGGGAATGCCAATAGGCATAGCGACTGGATACAACTTAGTATATTTATGTCGCGCAGTTTTAGATGAGGCATTGGGGTTTTTTTGAAACAAGATAAACTAACTATCAATAGTGGTATTGTTTTCTGAACCCAGGGTTTGACCTATTTAAGATCATATGAATTTGATTCAAGACACCCTTTTTTTAATTCACCATGCATATATGGTATGGGGGACTATTAAAATCGTGAAATTTTGACTTTTCTTAATTTTATCAAAAATGAGTTACTAAGGTTCCAAAACACCATAATCTGTCGGTCTGTCGGTCTGTTGTCTGTCTGTAAACACGATATCTTAAGAACGCCATAATCAATTTTAACGAAATTTGGTACAAAAATCCTCTATCGGCTGACCATGAATTGATTAACTTTTGGTAGGGTGGGGGGGGGGGGGGGGGTTGAAGGGGGGAAAAGGGGGGAAAAGGGGGTTAAAATATTTCAAAAAGTTGTAGCTTTGGAACAAAAGCAAGTAGCGATATACGGTTTTTAGATTTAAGTTTCCATGAATATGAACTACAAATCTTTTATAAAGTACAAATTCGTGGGAGCTTTAGTTTTTTCGGTTTTCAGATTTTGGTTTTCGTAAATATTACCCAAAAATTGTATTATAAGGTTCAAATCTTTCAAAGCTACAGTTTTCGAGATATGTTCATTTCCTTTCAACATAAAATAATTGATTGTATGGTGGAATATCTGTGCTTTCTAGCACCAATTTTTAAATTAAGGAACTAGGTTGGGGACGCTGGGGTAGAACAAAAAGGGTTAATAAAGTTTGCACAGTTTATTTTAATTACTCATAGCTAGACCTGATTGTTTTATCTCAATAAAAAATTATTTCAGATATACATTGAATAATGAAAATACACAGAGTTCTAATTGTACAAATAATAATTTGGGCATTTTAAATTTATTGTATAAACTTTTTTAAATCGCTATCAATTAATTAAGTTTAAAATATGTAATTATACCCACTTAAATAATTTAGGTCTGCAAAAGAATGTAGATAACTAGAACTACTAAATTACTGATATAAAGACATCCAACCTAATCCTTATTCTAGAGCTTTTTCTGGCCTCAACCCGGCTGAACTCACCTCCATAAATTTAGCCGGCGTGAGTTCGCGCCAGTAACAATATAATAATTAATATCAACCCACTCTCCTGAGCATTAGTATCGAAAAATAAACATTGCTTAATCTTTAAATTCGCCTAATTATATAGTATAAAGGGCTATCCGACCATCTATACGTATATAGGTGGATAGAGAATGTATTTATATGGAAAATGGTTTGCACGAGTTTGTAAAACGTTGCGTTTGAACACTGCGACGACACGACAGACTAAATGGAGTTATCAAAGTATTAAAGTGGGTTAAATTAAAAAGAAATAACGTAATATAGCTAAGGAATATTTTTGGCCACTTTTTCACTGCTATCACGGAGGGGTCCAGTAGAGCGAGATAAAAGAAAAAAAAATCGCTATCTCTTTTATTTTGAACCAGCACCGGTACAAGAAAACGCCTTTATTTAGTTCAAAAGATGAAAAGTCAATAGACACTTAAAAATAATGTTCAATTTTGTCAGCATTCGTAGCGTTATCCCTATCGAGTCGACCAATCAAGCAGGTGCACTTTTAAAATTATGACGAATGCGTGGCAGCTCCAGCTGATCAAATGCACGAAAACCCCGTTAGTTACGTTAAGAGAGTCGTAAAGTTACGACCATCCCTGCATACGAAACGACGTTTTAACGCATTTGATTAGCTGGAGCTGTCACGCATTCGCCATTAGTTTAAAAGTACACCTGTTCGATAGGTCGAGTCGATAGAGATAAGAATACGAACGCTGATAAAACCGAAAATTAACTTTAAGTGTCTGTGATCAACGTCAGTTGCAGTTGCAGTTACCATAACATACCTTTTTTAAAATAAAAAAAAAATCAACCAAGTTGTATAAATAGCAAAGCGTTTTTCTTGTGAAAAAATTGGTAAGTATTTCAAAAAAATTTGCTTGCGCACTTTATTGTTAAATTTGTATCGGTTTTAAATAATTTTTAAAAACAGCATTCAATTTTACATTTAATTCACACGCACACAAATCTAGACGCAGAAATTTTCCTCCATCCCTGCCTCCTCCCGAATGGTGCCCATCACCGAAGCCGCATTACCCCTCTGAATCGCGAGACTTATACTCTGGGTTATGAAACCATGAGACTGGTCAGAAGATATTTTGAGGGCTATGTCCAAGATTAGTCTCTTAGCCTCACCACCCCAAATTCCATAAGTCTCGATCGCAAAGGGCACAAAAATAAAGCCACCTAAAAGATCGCTATATTTTTTACGTTTTTTTGCCTCCGAAAGCGTAGAAGCTGCACCAGATGGTTTTGAAGTTTTTTCTAAATAAGATTTTGCTAAAATATGTGAACAAGTTGCTTCCCAGAGATGTTGTTTACCGTGTTTCCATGGAATCAAAGTCATTCCATCCGCACGTTTTCCATCATTGCGACAAACCCCGAGAGGCTCCAATAAGGCAGGGCAGCAAAATATTCATTTTTGAAGACAGTTATTCAAATCTAAGTCAACTGAAACGGAGACATTAGGTGGTAAAGTAGTATTAAGAAAAGGCAGAGATTGAAACAGTAACAGTATCTCGGATTCCAAGAGCTCCAATTTTTACAGGCAATGTGCTTTGTAACCAAGAATTTGAAGAGATTTGGCAATTCTATATTTCTTGGACTAGATTTTGAGCGACGTTATCAAACTTAGAAAGGGTTTCAGTAATTTTCCAACAAGGTGAGCATCTAAGTAAATAAGACATGCGAGGAATTCCAAATGATTGTTTTAGTAAAAACTATGCTATATGAGAGTCTAAACTAAACTAACTTTTTTTTATTTATATTTCATTCAATTGCATAGAGTGAATAACTGGAACCAAGTAGATTAAACTCATTTAAAGGTGTTTCTAATAGAGTTGGAGCAAAATTTAAAAATTTAGAAGTTATTGTCGAGGAATGATTATGGGACATTACAGATAACTCGCATTTGTCAAAATTTAATCTAGGTACCATAGGTTAAGTTCCGAGTTCAGAGTGGAAATAAGAGGTTGAATGGCTAAACAAAAAATGGGCGGTCCAAGAGGATCACCTTGTTGATCGCCTCTTTAAGAGACAATGTTCTGTTCACCGTAACATAGAAGTGAATTTTCGCCATAGTACTGTGAAACAAAATTATAAAAATTTGGTAAATAATCTGACTCTTTCGAGAATGTCATTTCTATGAGGATATTGCAAGTAGCGTTTCATTGCGTGGGCCGCCGGCTCCAGTTCCGATCCACACTTTGTTACGAATCCGAGTTGGTGTGGCCTGAAAAGATTTCCTAACTTTTCATAGGCTTTAGAACAGACTATTTTCGCAGAGAGTCGGCGAAAACAAAGACCCACTGCAATTGGACGGATACCCCCATTTTTCTTACAAAAGGTACAAAGTTTTGCACCAAAAAGAATTGGTGTAATTTCCTTTGGAAATATACCTTGAAAAAGGCGAATAATAAAAGACTTTAAGGAAGAAATGAGTTTAGAGGACAAAAAGATACCAAAATGCTTATAAGATCTTTAAGATGCCGCAGCCTCATCGAATACACATCACCTGAGGACTCAGGGTTAAAGGAAGAAATGGCGCCTTTGATTTCTTTTTCTGAAATATTAAGTTCAACATCAAAACTCTCAGAACAAATATTTAAACCTGTTTGACTTTCTTCGAAAGCGGGATGTTTTTCTCGCAATTTCATTAAAGTGTCTTCATTTTTCGAGGCTATGGTGTCATCGGATTCTTATAAAGTTTTTAATATCACCTTTTGCAATTTCTAATTGAATTTTTTTGCTAATATGGAGTGAGTGTCAGGTATAGTATTCGATGTTTTGTGAGTTGTTTTGTTTTTATTGTAAATGTATGAAGGGATGTTTTTATCTATAAATTAAATAAATAACAAGAGTTTTTAAACTTGATTTACGGTTTGATTTAGAATTTTCTGGCATGGTCAAAACAGTATATCGAAATGAAATCAGGTTAATCCATGACTGTAAGTCATTTTTTTGAAACATATTGATTTAAAATTAAAGAAAGTTCATCCTATATTGGCAATCTTGCTCCTTTTGGGATAATTTTGATAATCAAGGTGGTTGACTTTAATTTGGAAAAATATTTAGACAAGCGTCCAATTTAACTGATCTCACCCGGCCAACCGCCCTTGATAGCTAACCCAACCTAGCTTTTTATTTATGTACTTTGATAAGACGAGTAAAAAAATAATACTAAAAATGTAGTGCCATTTTAACATCCCGTTTTTTCTCGGCAACCTGTCAAATATAAAAGTGTGTAAAACTATGCGTTCATTTATATTCTTGCCTTCGAAACTCCTTCAGTATGATCAGCAGCAGAGCCATAAAACCGTTTGCACACCTACAATGCCAAAAGTAGTCCAGGAGTGCGCAGATGCCACACACAAAGACTAAATCAGGACACACAGGAAATGCCAAGCAAGAGATATTGAATGATGCGCAAGAAGTGCAGAAAGAACTCAACTCAACTCAATCGGAGAAGACATATTCCAAGAGGGAGAATTTGACTCGGAATACCTCATGAGCTCAAATGGTTGGACATCCTGACCTTTATCCAAAGTACAGAAAGATTTAACCATGAAAGGGCGCTCTGGGGGATGACCAAAAAAGCTAGCGTCGCCAAACCGAGGGCTACTACCTTCAATATGATATCTTCTTTTTAAGTTTCTGTATTATTGCTGTATCTAAGCTCATAAATTAGGAATCGTATTGGCTCTGGTAATAGCCCGTTTCCGTTTTCTTGTATACTTTTCTTGGGTATAAAGTGTCTGTAAAATACAATGTCTTTAATGTCTTAATATGAACAAATATATGAGTATTAGTAGGTCTGAGAAAATTCGTAATATTTCAAGGAAATTAATTTTAAAAAGATTTAATTTCTAAAATTTGGAAATTTAGGTTTAAACCCTAACCATATCATACAAGCGGCGTCGGGGTACGACCAATTAAGTTTAACTATCTAAGTTTGGATCAACAATCCAGTTTCATGAACACACATCCATGCGTAAAATGCACGCACGCACTTTCGGGTTAGATACTTTAAATGTATTTTTTTCATACCTTCATCAAAAACATGATTTTAGTAACTCTCTGCAGATAACTAAAGCATGGCTTCTTTGGTTACCGATACAAAAAACTTTTTTTTTTGATCACGGGTGCAAAACAAGATTTCTGTCTGTTTTTACCCAAAATTAAAGAGAAATAGCGGAAAATAGTAATATTGAAATAATCTAATTATTCTTACCTAAAAATTATGCCATTTCCGCCAGATGTCACACAGATCATTTAAAAACATCGGCAAAATATCAAACTGTCAAAGATTAAAATGACACAACAATAAACGTCACCGAATAAAAAGGCACATTACTATGGAAACCACTGTTATTTTATTTACCAACCGCCTTGATTTATAGTGTAAGGATGGTGTATTGCGAGAAGTGCTCTTCGTTTGAGAAATTTAATACTACATTATAAACCTAGGGACTAAAGTGCCACATTTAATCCCGCGGCGAAAGGTTTGGAGTCCGAGCGTGGGGAGGGCTACAATTCGCTAAGGGATTAAACGACACTTTAGTTCCGAGCTTTATATACTATTTTATGCTCTTTAGGAAAGGATCTTTGTTAAAATTACGTTATTTCTACGCCAAATGGTTCTTCAACTATAAGAAAGAGTGCTAAGAATGAAATCTTGGCCAAGAACAAGTGCTGTGTGGCTTGACTTGCCATGAATTTAATTATAATTTTCCAGGGATCAGTTTTTTTTAATCCCTGAGGGATTAAATTTATTTTTAGTCCCTTAGGGATTAAATTTTATTTGAATTCCTTAGGGATTAAAAGTGTCACTTTAGTCCCTAGAAAGAGGGACTAAAAGTACCTATTTAATCCCTGAAGTGAATAAAAATATTTTCCTGTTTTTCTTGGACTTTTTGAGGAGAAGATAATAAAAAAAATACTGTTAACAACTCGCGGCTAAACTGTGCTTTATTTTTACTCGCGTTTTTAAATACCTCGCTGCGCTCGTTATTTAAACCAACGCTTGTAAAAAAGCACTATTGTAGCCACTAGTTGTAGAAGCTACTATTTCTCCACTGATATAATGTTTTTAATTGTGCAAAAACACCTAAAGTCTAAAAAAATAGTTTTTGTATTACCAGTGCTAATAACTGCGAGAGTGGGTACCGTTACGAGTTAAAAAACTTTAAATGAACCAAATACTAATACCGTTCATCTGCAAATAAATGCAAAAAATCCAAGACACGAAAAACAGTTTAAATTCGAATTTAGAGAAATACGTTTTATAAATATTAAAGCATATTTCAAAGTGGTAAATATATAATAATACCCACTCTGCTTGCCTTAATGTCTTAATTAATAGTTACTTTAGCGTAATATGCATGTTTTGCAAAACTTATAATTAAGCACGCTAACACTGTTAATCTAGTTATGCGGTTATGACTTCCTTCTTTAATAAAGACAGAGATACGTGTTAATGAATTTTTCGAACATTTTTTTACCGTTTTTTCATTTTGTATCAGTAAAAAAATACCGATGATTCCAAAATGTAAAATTTTTGGTTACTAAATACCGCCAAAATCAGGGAAGTAAAACTAATGCAGAGGACACCCAGTAATCCTTTAAGAAAACTTATAATGTTGACTTTAAACCCGAAGATTCTGAAACAAAATATGATATTAATAGTTAGTTATTTAAACAACAAGTTTTGAAAACGACTCGAGACAGTTTGGTGGACCGAGCCGAAGCCGAGGTCCACAAGTCGAGAGAGTGTGCAAAGAGGTTTTCAAACGAGTTTTTTACGAGACTTTTTATACGACTGTAAATAAACGGAGACCAGAAAAATCAAATTTGAATTTAACTCGTTTTTATTAATAAAATGTATAATATTCTATTTGAAGTATCTAATCAACAAAACAAAGGAGTCGTGACGGTTGCTATGGAGTTTAGCCAACTTATGTTGTTAGGTGACACCAACAAAAATCACAATGGCGGGAGACCCGTGTGCAAACATGACGTAAGCGTGCGCAAAAATGACGTAAGCGTGTACAAAACGTTTTGCACACGTTTTCAGATCGTGTTCTCCGTACGCAAAACCCCCTTTCTCAAGACCACTTACTAGTCCAAAATAATTAATAGGCCAGATCAAGCTAACGAAATAAATAAAATTTAGAAAAAATAACAAAATTAAAAACATATAAAAAATACTTATTTTTAATAGCGCAATGCGACACCTTAGCCTCGAACGTTTAATCCTTCTGCCTAATGTATGGATCCTGAAAAATTTGATTAAATTTTTACTTCTTTCGCTTTGGCAAACGGATGGTTCTCCAGAAAATGTATTGCTTTCTCTGGACTAGTAACTATCGCAGACTTGCTTCTCTCATAATGAACAGCTACTTGCGGAATAGACCAACCACCGTCTAGTTTTGCTAAAATTTGAACTTTAACAAATTCAGAGAGATGCGGCGGCTTTTTTTTTAAATTTGGATGACACTGACATGCAAAACATGATGTTATCAGAAGTCTGTGACATTGTCACTTATAGGAAGACAATGCCGTACTATAAAAATTTTAAAAATTAAACAGGCTGCTAACTTCTGCTGTACCAGTTTTATTTGAAGAGAAGTGTACATCACAAGCTAGGAGGGCTTGAGAATAATAGAACTCAAGTCATTTCTACAGAAGGGCGACTCCAAAGCGACGGCAAGAGATACTGGAATAGCACAACTAAAATACTTAGAACTCCCAAGAAAAAATATATCCTCAAAATAGTATCGAGCTTGCGAAAGCATAAAGGAATACTAAATAAGAAGTGGTCCGGCACAACACAGAAAATGCCAGGCAAGCCAAGGAGCTAATCTAGGGCTTCAGCAATTTAAGAAGAGACTGGCTGCTGCTCAGGAAACTCAGAGAGATGATAGGAGTCCTTACCGAACACTGTGCGCTCCAACAGCACGTGGTAAGGACTAGTGTTCAGTAAGGTGTCCAGCCTTGACAGAGGAATTAGATAAGAAATTTTTCACACGCCTCCTCCCAAGCAACCACGCTCTATCCCTAATAGAGTTGTGACGTCATCATATGGCTACGGTTTTACTACTACTATACCTCGAGGTATTAACAACTACATCGCAAGGTTAATGATTACTCTTGATGTAGGAATTATGTCGTCGCGGGTCGTAAACAGGCACGTTATTCCGACGTCCTGTTTACCACAGAAAGTGGTATTTCTGACTTTATAGGGTTTTTATAGGTTTTCTCTTTCCCACATTATTAATTGAAATTATGTTGATCTTTTACTAAAATATATCAAGACACACACACACACACATCATGACAGAAAACAGAAATATTATCTATATCATAATCTATAGCTAATAATTACCATTTTATCAAGAACTTTTCCGAAGTCACAACATCTTGTAGCACTTTACTTATTAAAAATGCTGATTTTTTTGATAAAAAAAATCGCGCCCTCCAGTTTTGACTTAGTTTTATCTAAAATGTTAGACCGTAAAAAATGCTGGCGTAAAGCCTAGTAGCTGGGTCAAGAGCCCCCTTTCCCCCATCCAGTACTAATACTGAGACTAAAGCAGGTGAGGACTTAACCTTTAGAGAATACATGGAGGACGATAAAACTGCATAGTGATAGACTAAAATTTTGGGTTGTGTTATATTATGGCAATGAATATAGAACTTCAAGGAATCATATTTAATTTTTTTTTTAATCAAAGAATAAAAGAAGCTAAAAAAGCAAAGTCATCCATAAACTCACAATGTCCAGTATTGTTCCAAAACTCTCATTTCATGCATTTTTGCGCTTCTTTTTTCCTTCTTCCTTTATAAGTATTGTGCAAAATCACGATACCTTTAATACGATTAAAGAATGATACGATATAAACTTGTACTTCAATTAGATTTGCAATTATTTCACAGTGGTATGTCTTTCGCCAGCAATTTTCTCCATAAAACCCCTTTCAAACAGAATTGTATATGTGAGGAGCGCTCAAAATTTAGTAAATGACCGCGTGCGAATCTTAATCATTGGCATTTATTTAAAAGTGGTACTTCTTCAACAAGAATTAAAATATCGGAAGATAGTGTTATGTCCTACAGGGTGTAAACGATCTCCCTGCATACATTAGTGAGCGGTAGAAAAGGTTCAAATACCGGGTGGCCCCAAAAAAACCGTAATGATTTTAAATGGCTATATAGCTTTGTTAGTTCTTTACCGATTTTAACGAGTGGCAGCTCTATTAAAAGCGCATGAAATTTCCCTTCGACAAATTTAAAAAACAGTATTCAAAAGTCTAGTCTCTATCAAGGCGATCGACATATCGCTTATTAAAACCGTTTAAGTACTTTAGGATTTATACCCAAAAACTTAGGAGAAGTTTCAGTGCTCAGTGCTCCATATGTAATTAATGAATATATTCATATCGCCGCAATCTTTTTTATTCCATAACCGATTTTAATTAATCAAGAATTACATTTCCCTGCGACGAAAAAAAAATTGTATTTTTGTACTTCTTAACCGATTTTAATGAGTGATAGCTCGTTTATTTGAGAATTAAATTTTCCTGTAGCGGCAAAAAAATGGCGGTTATTTTTGAATTTAAGATGGCGAATTTTATATGAGATTAAGCATATTTAATCTCGTCTATTTTTTTGGAACCAACTCACGCAAAGTAACAAGTAATAAAACCACCCAATATCCTAGTCTCTGCCAAGATGATGGACATATCGCTCATTAAAATCGGTTAAGTATTTTAGGATTTACACCAAAAAATTTGGAAGAAGTTCTAGTGCAAAATATGCGAATTATAGCAGCTTTTTGTGTAAAATTTCTGTTCAAAAACACAAGAAAAAAATATATTATAGCGGTGTGTGGTTGATTACCACGAGAATGAAGACGGACTAGAGACTCACATCAAAACATTTTTATAACCTCATTTTCGAATTGTTTTTTTTTAAATTTGTTTGTATCTATGTGTGTATGTACGTGTGCTTGTCCCTCAATCTCGCAAAAAAGGCCAAACCGATTTGGATTAAAGGATATCGCCCTTTTTAAATTGAAATTTGTATTCGGTAAAATTACTTGATTTTTTTATATGTCGAAGTACTCGTCTTGAGAAGATTTTTGCTTCATTACACCAACTCTCTACCTCTTTCAGAAGTACCTGAAAAGTGACGTCAAAGTCGTCGATTTCGCACTTTTTAGCAATTTTTGAATTATGGTACTGACCTTATTTGCAAACCGACCAAAATCTAATTTTATTTTTTGAATTTGCTATAGCTGCCTTTTTAAAAATAAAATTTTACACGTCAAAATTGAACTGCCATCTTGGATCGGCCATAATAAACTTTTTTATTTCTTATACGTCATACGTAAGTTTTAGAGATAAGAAAAACATACCGCCATGGCAGCCTGCCTGATCTCTGCTAGGTACTTCAGTATACTTCTTGCGCTGTCATGCGACTAGTTACGGTATCGCGCGCGCGAATTGTGAAAATACGCTTTTAAAGAAATAATCTAAAAAGAAAACGTAAAAAGCAAATGGATTACCTAAAGAAGAAAAAGAGGAACCTGGAAAAGGAAATGAAAACGGCAGCAAACTGTCAGTTTTTAAACAATGGAGTGAGACAGATATTATGTTTTTGGCTAATATTTTTTGGCATGGGTTTGTTTATTCTGTAAACACACATTTGTTTTTATTACGCATAAAAACTTAAACCCTGGATAGTTTCTGACTTATGCCCGCTAAATTAGTCTCAATAAAAAACTCCATATGTTTACTTACTAGCACGTCATTTTTCATATATTATATGTGACGACGAATCTGACAGGATGAATAAAATGCCAAAAAATTTAACAAAAGAAAACGTGGAAAGCAAATGGATTACCCAAAGAAGAAAATGAGAAAACTGGGAAAGGAAGGGAAAAGGAAGAGTCGGGATTCAAGTATTATTATTATTATTCAAATATTAGGCTATTGGCTAATATTTTTAGGCATGGGTTTGTTTATTCTGTAAACACACATTGGTTTTTATGACTCATAGAAACTTAAACCCTGCATAGTTTTTGACTTATGCGCGCCATATTAGTCTCAATAAAAAACTCCATAATGTTAATAAAATCCGTTCCCAAAATATCACATTTTAATTTCCAGAATAATTATTATAAGAGAAACCCTTCATCCATCGTAATTGAACAAAAATTCTCAACCGAATTTTCCATGTAGACGGAGCATGATTCAGATTTTTTTTGCCTAGCACGCTATATCCTATATGCTGTACGTAAAAACAAAAACTATCATATCTCACCCATGCTCCCGATGCATAGTTTACTCTACAAGGTGTCCAATTTTCTACGAAGATTATAATATGTTTACTTAAAAAAGTATTATTAGTACATAGTTTTTCATATTATTATATGTGACGACGAATCTGACAGTTCCTCAACTCTTCAGACACTAGTAGTTCCTCGAATTCTAGCATAGAGAGGCACCCCTTACAAAGTATATTAGGGGGGACAGATGATAGTACATTGAGTCCAGATATATCAGCAGAGCTAGCTTGCAATTGGAAGAAGCATCTTTCTATGGGAATATATAGATAAGGAAACTAAAAATAATCTCCTCGAAAAATATTCTTCAAGGACCCAAATTAAATCCAGGATGCTAGCATCCACAGAGCAAAAAAGAGATACGTAACTCTTGAAATTGTAAACCATTTTGGGGAAAGGTTTGACAGCCTTAGAGCAGGTTTTCCCTAATTTGGCCTAAACAAAAAATGGAGAGACGAAGCACTTGAGGAAGATCTTTTGGGTCTTGCCGAATCGGCGCAGTTGTTTTGCATTGGCCACAAAATTGTTTCATGCAAAAACGTAATAAATTGCTACTGCGCAAAATCCAGATCTTTTCTTTTTTAGCGAAGGTTTTGCCGAAAATTGCAAAAATATAAAAAACACGCTGAGAGGAAACATTAGAGCTAAGCAGTGAAAGAACGTATTCCTGTCGAATTTTTTTTTTCAGAAGATTGGAATCAAATAACTCAAAATAAATTACCTTTGAGTTGGACAAAAGGTTACAAAATTCTCTTAGTCGACAAACCTTTTCAAGTTTTTACCCCTAAAACCTCAAAATTTACCAAAAATGAGTTAAAAATTTATTCGAAAAGCATACAAAATTTATAAGTAGGAGCAGTTAAAACTGTTAATAACTGCCAAGATCAGTTTTTGTTAAGCTATTTTTTAAGACAGAACGATAACAGGGGATTTTAGGTTTATCTTTAATCCTAGAAACCTACATAAAGTTCTTTCGCACACCTCATTTTCAACTGAAAGATATTAGAGAAATTAATTACTAAAAACTGCTTTCTTGCGACATTAGATCTTAAAGATGCATATTTTTTAGTTCCAATGTTTGATGAATATAAAAAATATTTAAGATTTTCGTTTCCAAACAAAAGTTGAATTCTAATGTTTACCATTCGGTCTAGCCACTGCAATTATTTGTTCCACCCTTTTAGGCCTGTTTCTCTTATCTAAAAGTTTAGGTTTTTTATTAACAATTAAAAAACCATACACAACCGACTCATGAGATACAATTTTTAGCATTTATTCTTAATGCAAAAAAGATGTGGATATATATCGCATAAAAAGAATAACAAAAATAAAAACAGCCAGTAAGATTATTCAAAGAAAAAAAAAGTAAAATAACAATTAAAGAGGTTTCGCAAAATAGGAAGGCTACCTTCGGTTTGTACAGAGTACGGCTTGTTGTACGTAAAAACCATTGAGCGAGAAAAATATCGTGCCTTAAAGGCTAACAGGAAAAACTATAACAAAAAGATGCTTGTTAGGTTCTTAGTCAAAAATGAACTTGAGTGGTGGTTAAAGCACATACTATTTTACAGCCTAATTATAACATTAAAGTTTTCTTCGATACATACAAATCGGGATGGGGGCGTGTTGCAATGGAAAGAAAGCAAAAGGGGCTTTTTGGGCAACAAGGTTAACAGGAGAAACACATAAACATTCTTGAAATGAAGGCAGCTTTTTATGGCTTAATAAGCTTCGTAAAAGACTTCAACAGCTTAGGTATATTTTTTTGTGTTTGCCACGTATATAAATACGTTGGATAACCATATAGCGGACAAGAAATCTGGTATAAAAATTGTAAATTTATTTGCAAGCTACCTGAACGAAAAATGCCACCGGTTTGTGTCGTGGCTTCCAGTAGATGCATTCACAATGGATTAGAAAAACCTTAATTCTTATATATTTCCTCCTTCCTCACTGTTTCCAAAAATGAAAAAAAAAAGAAAAAATTGAAAACGATAATGCGATATGTCTTGTGGTTTATTCTATCTGGAGAACTCAAGCATAGTATCCAAGATTATAATCTGTGATTCGCTTAAAAGTTATCGTTTTAAATCCGAAAGGTGATTTACTCTTATCCTCGTTTAGGTAACCCCACCCACTATGAAAGAATCTTTCCCTGGGGGCAGCAATCTTATCAAGGTGGCCTATAGTAAAAGGGGCGTTTGAGAGGATGCAATTTATTTTTTCCAAATAATGGAAGTTTTGCGACAATAATATTGGGACCATCTTGCAGCCTAATGTCAATCAGGTTGTATCCGTTTTAAAAACAGAATCTCAAAATACTGGGAAATATTGAACTCTTAACACACATAGGTCTGCCTTAAATTTAATTTGCGAGCAGAAAAAGCAGAAATGGTAGATAGGTTTATGAGACGCATTTTTAAGCTGCGCGCTCAGTTTCCGAAATATAAACTTGGTATCCGGAACCAGTGTTACCTTATATAGGTAACTTGCACCCTTTGGTAAATTTAACATTCGGGTTATTAACTATAAAAATGGTACTTCTTTTAACTCTTTATTCTGCTCAGAATTCAGACATTTTCTATAAGTTAAGTAACATCAAAGCTAACGAAGAGGGCATAGAAATAATTCTTAAAGATATTTTTAAAATATCTGGACCCAGAAGAATTTAGCCTTGGCTTAAGTACCATGTTTCAAAGAAAATTTTCAGTTCTATTTGTGTTTTACCATTATATATTGCATACAGAAAACAAAACTATTTCGATGAACAGAGGATACACTTATTTTAACAATTAAAAAGCCTCATAAACCCGCTACATCCCAAGACATTAGCAGGTGGATTTAAAAAGGTCTAAAAAACAGAGAAATAGAATCAAATTTTAAAGGACGTAGCACAGGATATGGGATGTCTTCCTCAGCATTAAGGGTTGGTGCATCAATCAAAAGTATTAGAAAGGCTGCGGGATGTTCCGAAAAATGGAAAACGTTCAATCGATTTTATAATAAACCTTTAATTTCAAAAGATTTCTTAGCTAATTATATTAAGAAATATATTTTAAACACATTTAAATTTCAAACCTTGTGCTTTCCTTATTATTATTTAACTTTTTAACTAATATCGCCATATTCTCTAAACAACTACCTGGTGTATCTAATAGGATGTGCCCAATCGAAGTATAATTAAGGATTAAACGACTTACCTGTAAGGAAGTTCAATCCAAATTATACGAGGTTGGTCACATCCTATTAGACGCCCTCCCATTTATATATTCATATATTTGTCATGCAATTTACGTAAGTACTAGTCAACCCGCCTTGGCGATCTTAGTATTTCAGGAAAGCTTTAGAAGTATACTGAAGTATCTAGCAGAGATGATGTTTTTCTTATCTCTAAAACTTGCGTATGACGTGCTACGAAGTATCACTACCTGGTGTATCTAATAGGATGTGACCAATCTCGTCTAATTTGGATGAACTTCCTTACAGGTAAGTCGTTTAATCCTTAAATATAACACGTTTCCAAGATACCTATTTGTGACAGAAAACTGACAGATGTAAGTCTCCGTCATGTGTCGGCCATTGAACTTCGTTATTTTTTGTACGATTTAAACAAAACTTTTTTTGCACATAAAGCGTTTTCTATAAGTTTTCAACAATATCCAATTTTGATCCAAAATGAATATATGTCAGTAGCCAGCTTACAAGGGCCATATTGAAATTAGTTATATATATTTTAAGGTTTTCTAAACTTAAACAGGACGCAAAATTGACATATGTCAGTAGCCTTCTTACGTCGGCCATATTAAACTTCGTTAGTTTTCGTCCAATTTAAACCAAACTTTCTTGCACATAAAGCGTTTTTAACAATATATAACTTTGACACAAAATTAATATATGTCAGAAGTCATCTTGCGTCGGCTATATTATAATCATTGTTTTTTGACCGATTTAAGCCAAAATTTTTTGCACATAAAGCGTTTTTAACAATATCTAATAGCCATCTTGCGTCGGCCATAATGAACCTCATTATTTAAAAAAAAAAGAAATAAAAAAGTTCAATATGGCTGAGCAATTTTGACATTGAAAATTTTATTTTTGAAAATACAGTCATGGCAAATTCAAAAAAGAAAATTAGATTCTGGTAGGTTTGCAAATAGAGTCAGTACAATAATTCAAAAATTGCTCAAAAGTGCGATTTCGACAACTTTGACGCCACCTTTCGGGTACTTCTGAGACGGGAAGAGAGTTGGTGCAATAAAACAAAAATCTTCTGAGGACGAGTACTACAATGTATTAAAAAAAATCAGGCAACTCTACCGAATACAAATTTCCTGGAATGAAATATAAACTACTATTTATTTGATATTTCTCTCACAGAAAGCTTTCAAAAATACCGCAATATGGATCTGAAAATGGGTATACATATAGGCTCTACTAATAAAATAAGCAAAAACGTGTTTTAAAATTTCTTTAAATTTTGACCGGGAGTTGAGAAATAGGGGTGATTCTGTTTTGAATCAATATATAGCATTCGCATTTAACTTTTTCTATAAAAGTAAGTAGATTTTTGAAAAATTTGAACAAACAGGGAGAACCATTCCTTATATCTGATAATTAAAATATGGGTTGTGGGATATGAAAACAATAAAAATAAAGTCTGGATTCTGAAACAGTGTTTCTCTTTCAAAATTTATAATTTAGGTTAATGCAGCAAGGGTGGGAAAGGGGGTTGAAAATATTGTATTAATAAATTTAGGTGGCGGATAGGAGAAATTTCGCCGATCAAAATGGAGAAAAAAAAAACGGCGCTAGCATGCACATATAGCCGCTCACAAAATAACTCCAAATTATTTTTTTCAATTTTTTTTTCAAAAATTCTTTTTTTTGGTTGAAAATGGAATTATCTATCTTAATGTGAAAACCGTGTGTCGCTAGCTGCTACGGTTCGTTAGTTACAATTTTTTTAAAAGTTTAATCCCCCCTCCTACTCTTTTGCCAACACCCCACCCCCATCAAAAACTAATCAGCTCAGTTCAGCGTTTTTAATTAAGTTTGGAGTTTCGTGCCAGATAATTTTTGTGCTAAATTTGATAAAAATCGGTTAAGCAGTTTTGGAGTAATTCTGTTACATACAGACAGACAGAGACCATGACAAAATTTGGTATTTAGGGGTTTTTTGACCTAAAGAACTTTTTTGTGGAAATAAAAAAACTTTTTTTGAGGAACCCAATAGCCTCCATATTATATTTTTTTGGATGGCAAGAAAAATTAAAAACTTATATTTTATATAGGCAATCGGATAGGGCAGGCACTTATTTTATAAATGCTTCTTTTCATTCTTTAATTTTTTATTATTTCTTCTGCTAGTCATACAGCGGGTAAACTGCTGGTATTAATTAATAAAAAAAAATTAGTAACTCACTTCTCTACTAGTTCGATCTGAGAGTGATTAATTTGAAAATGATTAATTTGGTACCAAATTTTTCAAAAAAAAACTGTTAAACAACCGTTGTCGCAGAAAGAAATAACATGGCTGCTTCAATAATTTCTAATTCTAGACATTTGATGTTAAAAATTCTTATTGATAATATTAACTCCGTAAACCATGACCATTGCAAGCAAAAAGAAATTCTGACCATCCCGCCAGTAAGAACAATAAATCTGCTCGATTTATCGTTAAAACAGATCGAATTTAACCACGACTAAATCGATATTAAACGTCATACTCAATTAGAGCTCTACGTGATATATTTTTCGGATCGGTTGTATCAATTTATTTTCCTAACTTGTCTCAACTCACCCTAGACACATACCCTATCCCTCTTACTCTGTAGGGGTTTTATCAGCTCTCCTTATTAGATGGATTGGGATGGTTTTTATAACGAATTAAGGTTATATCAATTTGATCGATTTGCTTTGCCAACTCACTCGAATTGTAGTTTAAGAAATCTCTGTCTCTCTCTTGTAGAGTTTTATATACACGTTCTTTGTTTTGCGGTTGCATTGGTTGAGGATAGGTTTCTTCAATCAGGAAAGTTATTGTTTAAAAGCAAAATTTATTGTCTATTAACGAGGCGAAAAGAAAGTAAATTTATCGATTATATCGAGCGATAAGCAATTCGGTTATCTTTTGGGCAGATCGCGACTGATCGATTAACCGCAGTGGTATTTCGATCAGTGTGTCAAAGGTTGGCGCGATGTGTCTTATTGTTAAAAATTATTAGCGTTATTGCATTTTTTATTGTTCAATGTACAAAATTAATGGTACGAGTTTAAAAGATTATTCCACCCATAAGACAAGGGCGATTTTGGAGATGTACAGCGATAATTCTTTTGACTTACGTCAAGTGATAACAATTACATTTTTTCCATGATTGCTAAACTAATATACAAACAAATGGTTTGCAATTGTCAAAGATGATGGTACTTTATTACTAGGAAATCAATTTAACTGTGGCGACCTAATTTTTTTGCAAAATTTTACGTCATTGCATTTGTTTTCCATGGCAACGCGGAGAGTTTATTTATGTTTGTCCATAGTAGAACACTAGAGCTTTTTTATCACCGGGTCAAAAATGTGGGGTTAGGTTACTTATTTTGACTTCGCATTCCGCGCCGCTAAAGCACATAAGTTTTTTTGTACTTTTGCTTTTTTCGAAAAGTGTGTGCGATCTGGCACGCGTCCGTGTAAGTCATGATGCGTTGCTGTAGCCAGAACTTGCCTTAGTATCATTACCTCCGCTGTACCATACCACGGCGCAAATAACCCTCTCTAGGTCCATGTGACCGCGTATTTATTTTGATTCGTCAGACAAAAACAATAAGTTTTTCTATTGTGTTTGTGCCTCGGTTTCTCCTAAAATGCAACACATGTGCTCCTTACATACATCAAGATAAAATAAAAGAAAGCAGAGACTTAAGTTAAGACTATACATTTTTTTTTGCGTTTGTAAGGGTTTTTCCCTCGGTTTTTCCTTGAAATAACTACAAATGACCAGGTAACCTGGTTAGGTACTCATTTTTAGTTTAAGAAAATGCCTTTTCCTTTTAGATCCTTTTAAGGTGGATTTAGAGTTCCATAACTATAGCAAGCGTATTTATATAAGGACGGTTTTAATCTGCTGACGTTAGACGAAATAATCATATTCTATTTTAAACAGGAGCGTCAACGACTAGCAAGAGTCTTTTCAACCTCTAAATGGAGCTTTACTGACCTCTTTTGTTAATACTCAAGTAGGTATCCGTGTGTTTTTGAAACTGAGGTTGGGATCTAAAATCTATCCTTTGGCCTCCAAGATTTCACTAGTAAACTTGCACATTATAACTAGGCCGCAATAATTTAAATTTGAAAAAATTATTGAATTAAAATAAAAAGAAATTATGTGGGGTTATAGGCGGTGAATGTTTCTATGCGAATTCCTAGTAATTCCAGCGAGCCAGGAAAGTTCTCTTGGTCCTTTGATAAATTCGGGGTAATGCCCGCGCAGCGCTTAATTTTTTTCTACAGTAATTTATTAAGGGTTGGGGAAATTATCGAAAATCATGTTGAAGATTTTTGGAGCTGCCACGAGGGAGCAAAAGGTAGACCTAATAATATCTAGCGAATCAAACAAAATTTAATGGAAAATAAAAAAATATATTTTCTAAGCAAAAACATGAAGGTGAACAAGATAATGAAAAGAAATCAGAACACAATCTTTTGACATCTATGGCTCTTATATATCACCAAACATTACAATAAACATTTTCGAAAGGTACGCAGATGATCTCATGGACACAGTTAGAAACGGCACAAAAGATTCGATAATTTTAGGCGACTTTAATGCAAAACCTATGAAATGGGGATCACCAGTGACTGACGTAAGGGGCCAGATGGTATTCGAAGCCTGTGGAGGGTTGGCGCTCGTAGTACAAAACAGAGGAGGTAACCAACTTTTGTTAGAAGAGAACAAAAATGATATATAGAAATAACTTTTGCTAGACCCAGTCCAGCCCCACCTATAGGAGAAATCTTTTTCTCTTGTACAGAAAAAAAAATTCTCTTCTAGGTGGCGCTGCCCAGTCTCTCATCAAAAATTATAAAATGGCAAGTCCTTGACAATGATCCACTGACACTACATATTGTATTTAAAATAGCAGATAGAACCCAAAAACTAAAGAATTCGAAAAGAATGGTAAACATAAATAAAAACCTAATAAAGAACAAGTAAACATCCGAACTTTCCAAAAGGACAACAACAGAACTTACGGCAAATTAATTTGACAAAATTTTTCAAGAAATTTATAAAGCCTCTAAAGGTTACGGACCCTCTCATAACTGCGCTCCTTACTAGTGGCTGCAAAAGCTAGAGAAGAATGCGTCAAAGCTCGGAGAAAATACACACGACAAGCAGCAAATGACGTAATAAAGGAAGAAGCGGCACGTATCGTATATGGAACGACTACAAACAAAAGAAAAAAGTTTTATTGGACAAAATACGAGATGAGAAGATACTGCACTGGGAAAAGCTATGTAAAGAGTTGGAAGAAGATGTAGTGGGACAAGGCTACCAGATAGTTAAAAAACTATTTAAAAATACTGGCCCACCTTTCAAACTTACCAAAGAAAAATCTGAAGAGGTAATAGCAATACTATTCCCTAAGAAAAACAAAACACTCCCAGCAGCAATATACATTGACCAATGCCACTATTTACAATAGAAGAGCTAAAATCAGCAATAGAAAAAATTAACCTAGGCAAGGCACCAGGATCTGACTCAATACCACCAGATGTAATCAAAGAACTAGTACAAATGGTACCGGACATTATACTGTACACAATGAACGGTTGAGAAACAGGAATTTCCATGCAGCTGGAAAATAGATAGAATAAAGGTCCTTATATACAAAAACGGAAAACCTTACGATGCTGCAAACGCATATAGGCCGCTCTGCCTAATTAACACGATTGCTTAAATATATGAACACATGATAAAAACCAGAACAGACTGAAATAGAGGCAAATGGAGGTCTGTCTCCCATACAGCACGGGTTTAGTAAAGGCAAATCTACTAAAAATGCAGTAAAAAAGGTGTTGGAAATAGCAAACGGAACATATCCTAACAAGAATAGAAGTAAGTGTGTAGTGCTAATAGCGCTAGGTGTTAGAAATGCTTTTAACTCTGCCTTGTGGCTGAAAATAGTAGAGGGTATATGCTCGTATACCCCAATATGTTATAAATATCGTAATTAGCTACTTCAAAGAACGATACATACTTAACGAACAAAATAAAGTTAAAACATCAGCAGGCATCCCCCAAGGATCGGTATTAGAGTATCTACTCTGGAATATATACTATGACCGCATACTTAGACTAAAATTCCCTAGGGGCGTGGCCATAGTATCTAATGGTAATAGTCAGCTGCTTTATTTTCTAGACTTGAAACCTACAGTGTCCTAAATAGTACGTCTCCGGAACATTCCTGTACGACTGTCCCTGGGAGTACTATTTACGACACTAAAGGTTTCAAGTCTAGAAAATAAAGCAGACGTCCAAAATAACGTGAATTCATAATAGTAATAATCGACTGTCTTGCAGTGTTCCGGGGACGTCCCGACAACGTTTCGTAGATCATGAAGGCTATAAAGCTGGACTTTTTTGGTATTTCGGTCCCATCGTATGGTTTTCCGTTTTTGTATATAAGGACCATATTTGCTATTTTCCAGCTGCATGGGAATTGCTGTTTCTCAAGCAAACCGTTCATTGTCTGCAGTATCATGTCTGGTGCTATTTGTACTAGTTCTTTGATTACTTCTGGTGGTATTGAGTCAGGTCCTGATGCCTTGACTGGGTTAATTTTTTCTATGGCTGATTTTAGCGCTTCTCTTGTGAATAGTGGCACTATATCAATGTATATTACTGGTAGTGTGTCGTTTTTCTCAGGGAATAGTATTGCTATTACTTGTTCAGCTTTTTCTTTGGTAAGTTTGAAAGGTGGGCCAGTATTTTTAAATATTTTTTTACTGTCTGGTAACTTTGTCCCACTATATCTTTGTCCAACTCTTTATATAGCTTTTCCCAGTGCAGTTTCCTCTCATCTCGTATTTTGTCCAATAAAACTTTTTTCTTTTGTTTTTAGTCGTTCCATATACGATACGTGCCACTTCTTCCTTTATTACTTAATTTGCTGCTTGTCGTTTGTACTTTCTCCGAGCTTTGACGCATGCTTCTCTAGCTCTTGCATTCACCAGTGAGGAGCGGAATTATGAGAGGGTCCGTAACATTTAAAGGCTTTATAAATTTCTTTAAGGATTTTGTCCATTGAATTTGCCGTAAGTTCTGTAGTTGTCTTCCTGGAAAGTTCGGATGTTTACTTGTTCTTTATTAGGTTTATATTTTTTATGTATACCTTTTCTTTCGAATTCTTTAGTTTTTCGGTTTTATCTGCTATTTCAAATATGACTGTGTGGTGTCAGTGGATCATTGTCAAGGATCATTGTCAAGTATTTGCCATTTTATAATTTTTGATGAGAGACTGGGTGTAACAAAAGTTATTTCTATATATGATTTTTGTTCTCTTCTAACAAAAGTTGGTTACCTCCTCTGTTTTTTACTACAAGCCCCAACTCTCCACAGGCTTTAACTAGTATCCGGCTCCTTACGTCAGTCACTGGTAATCCCCATTTCACAGGTTTTGCGTTAAAGTCGCCTAGAATTACCGAATTTTAGTGCCGTTTCTAACTGTGTCCATGAGATCATCTACGTATCTTTCGAAAATGTTTATTGCAATGTTTCGTGATATATACCAGCCATATTTCATTCTTATCTTGTTTACCTTCATGTTTTTGTTTAGAAAATATATTCTTTTATTTTCCATTAAATTTTGTTTGGTTCGCTAGATATTATTATGTCTACCTTTTGCTCCCTCGTGACAGCTCCAAAAATCTTCAACATGATATTCGATAATTTCCCCCTTAATAAATTACTATAGAAAATTAATGATTCCTGGGACGTTTGTGAGTTGTACGACTGCAAGCTTGTAGGTACCATAATTATTTCAAAGAAGTTGTGCATTTAAAAACAGCCACTTATGATCAAAACTTCATTTAGACATTAATTAGAAAACGAGTTTTATTGTCAAGACCATTCTCGACATCTAAAGTGTCCTAAAAAGTATGTCCCGGGGACAGCTAATTATAAACGTTCCTAGATGAACTTAAAAAGTACGTCCCGAGGCGAAATGTGCTATTAGGGTTACTATATGACACAAGCTACTTCAAGAATAGATGTCGCAGAAGATACGTTCATTTACTGTCCCAGATTTAAGAACTACCGTGAAATAACAAGACACGATCTACAGATAGAGAATATGACCATAGAGAACCTTTTCAAAGAAATGATACAACAGGTAGATAAATGAAACCAGGGACATGATAGGAACGATTTTAAAAATCAAACACGAAATGACAGTAGAGGTTTAGTCTGTAGGCGCCCTCAAGAGAAGATGAATCGGGCCATCTTTAATGGCCGACATTTTGGTGTTCTAAAAGTTGGCTTTTGGCATTAACTTTCATCACTGAAAGCGGCATTTCTCAATCAAAAAGTGGCCGGTGTCTATGAAAATTTCTAGTCGCTATCAAAAAAATGGATGGCACAAGAATAGTTACCGCCTACTCTGTTTTTAAGTTTTGCAATTTGTGTTTTGTTATATTTTCGATTTTTTTTGTGAATTCTTAGAGAAACATTCGACGGAATTGCTTATGTTTTAGTATAATTTTCCCAACATGACCATTTTGTCCTATTTTTCTTTAAATTTGAGTAAAAAACGGATGGGATTTTTTTTGTGTCATCAAAAAAAGAGTGTTTTTTTTTGCGTCGGTAACTAAAAAAGCCATTGTTAGTTGCTGTTACTAAAAATCGTGTTTTAAAGTAAAAACAGCTCAAAATGATAAAATTGAGAAAAACGAATTATTCATACCTAAAAATTAAGCCACTCTCTTAAATCTTTCGAAAAGAATATTTTGAAAATACGAAAAATAACAAATTGTTAAGGAATAAAATGAACAGCATTATAAGGTCACACAAATTTATTTTTTGTCGCTTCCTGGACAATATCTTCTTATTTACAGTTGTCAAGCTTACAATAAATAAAGAATTTTAATAAAAATTAGAACATGGCTCATAGCTCAATATCTCATAGATTTTATTCTTAGGCAGATACTATACGACAGCTAAAATATTATTTTTTTCACAAAGTAATTTTAATATGCGCAATCTAGAATATTTTTGTGTAGCAATTACTTGCAGCTCGCAGAATTTTTTCATGACATTATTTTAATTATATATAATATTTCTACTTTTGCTTTCACAGTATCCAAAGCCTCTTCTATGTTATCAAAATCAATTTTTTAAGCTTTAAGCTTCTCAGTAGACAATAGGAACTTTCTTAGAACTAAATGAACCAAAACAACTAGTTAAGAGTTCACAGTATATGAAAGTATATGGTATTCGTTCTGAAAACCGATAAAATATCGACATAAATATATAAGTGTATTTGGCATGGTCTGTCTTTAAAACGTGAACGAATTAAGAAGATTCGCGTGAATGGGAACAGATCACAAACTGAGTTTGACAGCACTATAAAATCAGAAAAAAGAGAGAATGTTTGATTACAATTGATTTAGTATTTGATAAAGTTATGTATGTAATAAATATTTTATGTATTATAAAACAAATTTTCTACCTACGATCAAAGGTAGCCAAATTAGCAAACTATAATTGGATTTGGTCATTTTATAATATATTAAAGAAGCAAGCTTAAGCTAGTTAAACAAGTATAATAAATTATATTTCTATTTCAGTGTTTAGATATCAAAATTTAATTAGGTTTGGAGTTTATTTTCAGTGGTAACATTACAGTAATAGAGATAAATATTAATAAATAAAAGCTGGCAAAAAACAAACATATAAGTAAAATCATAATTTAAAAAGTTAAAGGAACCTCCATATATTGGTTTCAAATATAACAGAAACTGATTTAAGACTTTAGAAAAGCCATTTTTTCTCTAATCTCGTTTTTTGTTGTTAAATTAGCTTGTCCTTTGATATTTGCAGCAGACGTGGCTTATTTACTTTAAATCCAAATAAAATGGTTCGGTGTCAAAAAATGACTCCAAAAACAATGGATATCACATGAACCGTTTTGAACGTCATTTCGACATATCCTGAGCTAAGTTCACTAACAAAAAAAAATAATCTTTACTCTTAAATCCCACATAACAATTAAACATTTCTGTAATGTAATAGTCATATTCTTAGAGAACAAAGAATGTGATTGAGGTGTTACATTTTACCATTGGGAATATTACTAACACATGCCGGCAATAAGTTACATTTTAGCTCATACAGGTGAAATAATAATGATGATAAAATCCATATATGTATCAGCTTAAATATACGCCCTTGCAATGCTTTCGACGTGCACAACTTTGTAAGCAGGATGTTCTATATATACGCCTATACCTTTCCCTTTTACTCTTTTATGACTCTTATTGTCTCTTTCTGGTGTCAAAGCTTAGCGGTTCTGCACATGCGCGGCCATCGTCATCGGTTAACTAAACAAAATCCAGTTGTCAAAATTTTTCTATTTGTTTACGTTTTTAGAAAATCAGTATTTTTTTATTTTTACATAAATAAATATATGAATAGAAATAATTTTTAAGTATTTTCACTTTTTTTCCTTCAAATTTTAAGAAAAAATAGCTACCACAAACACAGCACGTCTTTTTATGCGGCAACATCTTAAGCTCCAAGATATAAACAGTTTTTATTATAACTCCTAAAAACTTTCGCGTACCCAAAGATTTAAAATATCACAATAAAAAAATTTGCATAAACGAAAACGCGGAAAAAGACTATGTGTGATCAAAACAAATCAACAAAAATGGCGTCTCGACCGAAGGGCGAAGACGAAGCTCGCGAAACCGGCCGCCTCGTAAAATTTTCGCGCATGTACATAGGCGCGGAGCTAAAACGGCTCCATGGCCTGCTAGATTTTAGATCTTGCTTACAAGTTTGGCCTGGGAAAGGCCTATATTTAACCTCATAGATATATGGTAAAATCCCACATAGCAAATATGGAATATTGTATGGTTATGATTTCGATGGATATCCTAAGATACGCAGTGGATATCCACATGAATATCCACCAAATATGCATTAGTCTTCCACTAAATTGCAAGACTGTAACTGAAAATTCATGGTAGGTATATCAATGTATCACCATTATGTTAATGTACTACTTGAGATTGGTTATCAAAAGATTACCTTAATAACTTTTTGCTGTTTTATGTTATTATATTATTATCTTATTATCAAAGAAATATAACTATTACAAACACTTAAAGAATATTCAACAAAAAACAGGTCTGTAAAATGCCTGTCACATTCGCAAAAGAATATTCCAAAAAATCACTTTAAGGGAATATTCCTACAACATAAATATTCCTCCAATGTTATGTGGGATGTCTAGGTTAATTTCAAAAGTTAATTAAAAAATTATTTTGCTTGGATTTTTAAAGGCCATTCCTAATGCCGACCCTAAAAAAAGTAACATAAATTTTCGGACACTCTGTACATATAAAAAAGGTTTATACATAAATTCAATAGTCATCTTTCCTGACTCTTTGATCTAGATAGTCCGCAAGAGCAAGCAAAAAGGTATAAATTGACATTGAAATATTGTACACAACTTGGGAGGGTGTATGTTTAACGTATTCTTATCGCATGGGAGTGATCAGTACACAGTACCAACAGTACCATCTGACGTCTTGGGTACGCCCCTACATTGGTCGTCATTTAAGTATTTTGAAAAAACATTGGGCGAGAATACGTTCAGATTTTATTGGGACGATTAAACCACAGACTAAATATTACACAAGGACCACTCACTGTATTATAAGTAGGGTAAACGCGAGAGTTCATAGTACTAATGATGATGGCTATGCGTTATTCCATCTTCAATGTGAAATGGGCAGTCTCACACCTCAAAATAGTGTCGAAGGACTCGGCAAACCACCCTAAAAGGAGGCAATTAACCCGCTTGGGGTGAGGGGGGAGGTCACATCTTATTGAAAATATTTAATAAAGATATTAACAGCTAGTGATATAATTAATTGTCTGAAATCAGAAAAATTTCCCACCTTAAGAGTATGATGTATGTATGAATAATGATGTCAGGCTCACCAGTTGATTTTTGGTTAGGGAGCAGCAGATTTCATATGAAATCAACAGTGACTTTGGAGTTTCATTTTCCCGATTTTGATAATTTTTAGTACACTTGTTCTATTGATAAAGTAGATAAAAAATATAAATTTTAAAAATTTTCGATCTGGTAGTTTTTTAATTTTTGAAAATTATAAAATTACCAAGTTTCCACTCTTATATAGGTATAGGAAAATAGAAATATCTATATATAAAAACTACTTTTTAAAAATGCATGAGCGATACCTTTTTAAAAGGTCCTTTAAAGATCTTTTAAATGATGTGTCACATGACTCATTTTAAAAAACACTTAGTGAGATACTGACTAAATTTAAAGTTGGAGAATATTATGGGTTTAGGTACCAAACATATGATTTTACCTTAAAAAATTTACTCTTCATTGGAGCTATTCCATTTCTTGTAACACTTATTTCATTCATGCGAATTAGTTTTTAAAATAGATACAAAAACCTGCATGTTCATGTTTTAGCTGTTCAACTGAAGAATATCATGAATATATTAAAAAATTAGCTAAAGCCCAAACAATAGAAGAGACACAAAAAATACAGGCTGCAATTATTTTTTCGGAAAGAAAATCATAACCAAAAATTATTCATTAAGTTATGATGACAAAAACAGAAAATTCAGAGAGATTTGTCAGAATTAAATGAAATGAAAATTAAACTAATTGCATCTGGATTTGTGACGATAGAATATAACAATCCTTGATAAGACAAATGAAATTAAAGTTAGTTGTTTGCATCCAAATGGGCGAGGCCTCTACTTTTATTACCCTAAACCTATATTAGGTATTTTAATTATTGAAAGAAAAATGATTTTAAGAAAAGTTCAACACATTACCGCTACAGGTCGGACGTACACAAAATTTTGCGTTTGTATTACTTTTTATAAAAAATTATATTCTCCTATATTATAGCATTTAACTTTGTGTGTGTTTTCCTTCAAAACGCTACCATTTTTTACATGTGTAAACATTGTTTTATTCATTTCCTACATTTTGAAATTTGGTGATTATCTTAGCAAAATATTAAAAAAAAGTTATTTAAAATTAAAAATGGTGTTTTTAAAACAAAAAATAAAAAAAAAATCTATTTTTTTTATATTTTTGTAATTTTAAAATGTGTTACGATACAGATGACTTAAAAGGTCTCTGAAAGACCTTTTAAACAAGATATCGCTCATGCATTCCTGATAAGTAGTTTTAGAGATATTCCTATTTTTCTATGTAAGAGCAAAACTTGATAATTTTATAATATTCAAAAATTAATAATAAAAAACCTACTGAAGCAAAAATTTTGAAAATTTAGATTTTTGATTTGCTCTTTGGATAAAATAAGTGTACCAAAAATTTTAACCAGAAATCGAAAATCAGTACATTTTCAGCGGACGCACTTTAACCACTACCACTGCCGTCAGCCGTAAGTAAGTAATCCATTTTGTTGTGGTTGTGGTTATTTTTTTGGTTAATTTTGGAGAATTTTGGCACAATTAATTTTAAAAATGATGCCAGGTTCCAACATATAAACCACTTATTTTGGGAAATAAAGCCCAATTTTGTGTTTTTCTCATCTCTAATTTTTTTAGAAGTGACAATTTCTAATGTTTTCAAAAAACTCTGGTAAAATCGGCACGTGGTAGTCGTAGTGATTGTTAAACACTACCATAACGGCTGTCGAACGACTATTAAGTAAAAAATATACGAATTTCGATAAGCGTGAACATATTATTTGAGTAGTGTTTGGGCTTTCCGTAAATTTTACAGAAATGTGAACCGATATAATTTTAAAAAAGGTACTGTTTTAAGTACTGATCCTTTTTTTATATGGGAGAAATGCGATTTTTGTAAAATATTCAAAATTAAGCTGGCAAATCGCTGTTAAATATGACTGTGTTCTATTCTCTTACGCACTCCCAAATTAGTCCGATCAGTTATTAGATCTGGAAAGAGAAAGCGCTATCTACGGTAGCATAAGAGAGTAGGATATAGGAATAACGGACAGACTTATAAGGGTTTTTCGTAGTGCACTAACACTGGCTTGGTGCTGTCAAAAAATTGCGTCAGTGCAGTCTGAGTGCAGATTGAATGGAACATGAAAAAAACTGCTCCCAAACCAGAACTCGTTTCAGTCAAACAATTAACTCAATATATATAGTATATAAAAGAAGCTTACGACCATTGAAGAACTCTTTTTGAGGTTGATTAGTCGATTTTGATTTAAAATATAAAGGCGGGAAACAGTTTTCGGTGTGCCACGAGCCCTCAGAGCACGTGCAGAAAAAGTTGCACTTAGTGCAAAACTGAAATTATCAGTTTTCCAATGGCACATAAAAACTGAAAAAGTGCACCCCAATGGAACACCTGCAACGACTCAGTTGTGTACTGGTGGCGCACCAGTTTTACCAATGGAAACCGCTATTAGTATTAGTCAACAACGATTCAGCTTATTTTTGAATTTTTACAAAAATGTCTTTTTTGTCATGAGAACAAAGAATCTATACCTGAAACAGTACCTACTTTAAAACTGCGTAACATTGCGGATCATGGGGAAAAGGTTTATATGCCCACCACATAAACTCAATATCACCTGACCAAAAATGCCTAATTTGTAAGCAAGATTTTGTATACAAGGTGCTTCAAGAAAAACGAAACAGAGGCGAAAACCTTAAACATGTCAACTTTCTATTCAAGAGCTACACTTTTTGGCAATATTCAAATTTTTGTAGAACACACATCTTTTGAGAGGTGAGATTTACCACCTGAATTTAAAAAGGAAAATTGGGTTTAAAGATTATTCAAACAAAAATTAAATATGTACCGTATTAGTTTTTGAGATATTCTTCTTTCCCTGTTTAAATTTTGGTAAAAAAACTTACCCTTCGAATAAAGTGTCCCACATAGCACAAACAAAAAACGTAAAAAACACACACTTTTTTAAGTTTAATGGGTTGATTTTTTTACGTTATTTTTAAAACAACGTTATTTAGGTGTGATTTTAACATGGTTTGAAAAATAACGTAAAAAATCAACCTACTAAACTTATAAAAGACTGGGTTTTTCACGTCTTTTTGCTCTGTGCTATATGGGGTGCCCTTTAAAAATTCCAATATTGTCCTACCTCCATATGCCTACTCTGACTCCCTGAACATTCTTAATAAGGATAAAACAAGCCTGTAGATTTTTGTACTATATATTAGATGTGGTCGTAATAAATTGAAAGGCAAGCCTTTGATTTTATTTTCTTTAAAGACGCGAAACTCAGTTTAAAAACATACTCAGTTTAAAAACATACTATTTTAACGAGTATTTTACTCAAGGTATAAGTTAAACAGGAACCAATTTTTTTGCATACCTTTTACTTAATACTTAAAGGGGCATCAATAAAAACAATCTTATGGGAGCCAAAAACCTCTCGTTTTATTAAATTTCGATACGTAAACTGATCTAGAACCACTTTGTCCTTTGGCAGTTCCCCGACAGTATCCACAGTGCGTACCTGGTGTCTCAATATATTTTGAATGCTTTAGATTTTCCTGCCAAATAAATTTAATTGACATCAAGACATCAAGTTTGCATTTTTGAATAAACCACTTTTCTTTTACAAACACTTTATTTGTGTCTATAGTAGTTTTTGAGCAAAATATCAAAAACCTTACCGTTTTAAATGTGGAGGATTTTTTTGCAAATTTCTTACTAACCACTATAGATAGAAATAACGCGTTTGGTATTTTTGATATCAGGAAGGAAAGGCTGATTCAAAAGTGCAATAATAGTAGTAGTAGTAGTAGTAGTAGACTTGCTTTATTGTCCAAGATTAATAAACCTAACTCTAGACAAATAACTAAACTATAAAAGCATAAGGGATAGAAGACCAATTCATGGGAAAAGTTTAAATCTAACCCCAGTTTTAATGTCCAAGATTCTTTCAAAATATTAAGATATTAAGTATAGGTAGGTATTTTAAAGGTCAATTTAAAACTTAATACTCAATAATTTTAAAATCATGTGAAAAAAGTTAAAAAACAATCATAAAAAGGGGAAAAATAAAGTCATTTAAGGTGTTTCATTTAAAAATACAAATCTGGGTCTACATTTGGAAAAGACAATTACTTTTTTTTTGGCAGGTAAATCTAAAAGCACTCAAAATATTAAAAAACTTTGGATTTAGCGATAGGTTAGTCACCAGGGAGTCTAAAAATCCGCAATATCTTGACTACCCGTGCAAGTTAGTCAACTAATGGCGTTTTTAACTTGTAGGAACTAGTTTCGTACCGATCAGAACTAATTTTGTTTTTAGTGTTTAACGTAACAGTTTTTGGAAAACTTTTTTAGTTTTCATCAGGTTTTCTGTTCAACTTACGAAAAGTGACAGCATTTCTGTAGTTGTGTATCCGAAGCGACATTTAGGAAAAAACTTCACTAGTTTTGCACTACTGGCACGAACTGTTTATGCTCGTGTTGGTTTTTCTGTCCGAGCATACGATACATGAAGCAATCCAGAAACTTTTTTTTACTTATTTATTTTTAAGCAAATAATTTACCGCGCAACACGTTTACCGTGAAAATCACTTACCGCGCATAAAGTTTACCTTGTAAAGTACAGTTATTACAGAAACGCGCAAATTAAAAATATATTTATTTCATTAAACCCGGTAATATAATAACATTTTGGGATTCGCGACTTAACCATGATATTTGCCACATAATCACCGGGTTGGTAAAGATTTGGTTATTTTTGGTAGTTAAAGTTTTCATAAATAAATGTATTTTTAATTTTGTTCCAAAACGTCAGACAAGTACTTTATTCTAGTTAGGATTTGTGTGTGTAGGCAAAATATTTTTTATCTTATTTAAAAACCACTGACAAACGAAAAAACATTTTTCTTTAGGAACTTACGCAGTGGTTTTTAACATATTTTTTAAAAAATTTCCTCAACTTAGTGGCGAAAAACCCAAAAAAAGTAGTTTAAACTGTAAAAAGTTACCGTAAAAGTTAAATCCGCAACAAACATATACAGTGGGATTTACTAAGATGTAAAATAGTACACAGGGCTAAATATTTACACCTGTGCGGGGTACTAAATTTTAAAACCAATTTTCAAAAAACACTTACCCATACAGAAACTACACAAAGTTATTGATTATTTTCTTCTTGTTATTGCAAAATACCACTGAAAAACTGCTTTTTTTCTCAAAATGTACCCTATTCTAAGAGAAAATGCCCTAAAACTAATTTTTTTTGACAGGTTTCAAAATGGCAAATGGTGAATACCCTAAAAATTTGGCCCCTAATAGCTTCATTATCTGTGTTTGAGGTTAGAATGTTGGTGATTTTTTAGACCACCTCTGGGGGCAATTGGTAATAAGTTCGTTAATAATTTGCCTAAGTAACCGTTTTTACAAGGATCAATTTACCTTATTTAATATCCCAAGTTGTTCATTGACCTATAAAACACTTCCAATTTTGTCCAGAAAAACGCCATATTTTGAACCCGTTTTCAGCACAAAAATTATATCTATGAGGGCACTACTAGGCAAAACTAACATAAGTGAAGGTCACTGATTATGCCCGAAAAATATACCAAACAAAAAAAAACCCAAAACAACTATATTAATTTATTTACAAACTGAAATTAAAACATTGAGGTTATCTAAAAGCGCACTCAAGAAAACTTTCCATACTCAAAGCCCAGCCATTTCAAAGCTGTAGAGCTTTCATCAGTAGAGGTTGGTGCAAGCCAAGGTCCAAGCAAAGTTAAGAACTCGCTGTTTGTGATTTCAACGCAGCTAATATTTTGAAACTGACATTTCGACAGTGACAGAAATGTAGACAAAACTTGTATTTAAGTTTTTAATACATTTCGTAAATAAAAACACCTCTTAAATAAATACAAAATTAATCTACTACTTATTTTATTATTACCCATCTTACATTACAAGGGTAAGTTTTAATTAGAGTGACATATAACCCCAATTTTAATTTGTTCTACAGAGTGTTTACTATTTAAAACTCGCGTGGGTTTAATTTTTTTAATTTTCTTTTCTTCTAAATTGAAACCTTCTTCTTAAATCCAACAAAAGATTCTGTTAGGATGATTATTCAATAAACAAATTTATTCATATTCTTCTTATAAACCAAACTAGGTCTAAAATTCAAGGAGGGTTGGTTTAAAATGCTTAAAACCAAAAATTTCACTTAAACTTAGGACCGTTTTAAAATAGACTAAACCCTTTTAGTAAATGCCACCGTTAGATTTTATTTTGGTTTATGTAAAGAGTACAACGATTGAAATTTATAGAAAATATGTATAAAAAATTAAGTGTTGACATTGAAAATCTTTGCACGTTCCCAAAAAATTATATTATTCCATATAGGCTTACTAAGAATCGTTCTTAGTTTCTAACACATTGAAAAAGGGGAGCGTTATATATAAAGATCACATATTTTTTTAGAGACCAGGTTGATCAATAGTATCGATGCAAATTCATAAAATTTTGGTAAATTCACAATTTTTTTGTGGAATAATTAGGTGTTTTCTTGTACACATCTTTAATTTTTATTTGCAATAATTTTTTTATTCAAAAATAGCCTTAGTAGTAACTACATTATAAACCTAGGGACTACAGTGCTACTTTTATTCTCGCGGCGAAATATTTGTCGCCCGACCGTAGGGAGGGCTACAATTCGCTAAGGGATTAAAAGACACTTTAGTGCATAAAACAGTATATAAACCTCGGGACTAAAGCGTCTTTTAATCCCTTAGCGAATTGTAGCCGTCCTTACGGTCTGGCTACAAACCTTTCGCCGCGGGATTTCAAGTAGCACTTTAGTCCCTAGGTTTCTAATGTACTATTAGATCCCTCGTATTAAACGAGTAAACAGTCGGTTTAAAATATAATAGGAGACCCGGTATCTATCAAGAAAAGAATAAAAACGCGGCGGCGTGCGTGCATTTTGTTTTTAATTACACGGTGCGAGATGGGCATTATTCATGTGCACGTACCTGGCTATTCTACGTTACACGCTCTTGCTTGGTACCATCAGAATCAAGAGTACCACATATTGTTCTGATACAGAGTGTCGTAGATTTAATCTTGAGGGAACACGTACTAACTAGGCCCTGTTGCCCAAAAAGGCTGGATTAAAGAACACGTAAGAATAGCTTAAAATTACGTCAGTCACCACCCCCCCCCCCCCCGAAAGATATTTGAGTTTTGATATGCTTATAATTTCGAACCAATTTCGAACAAATTTTTAACCACTTTTAAAAAATTTTAACCACACTCCTTCCTGGTTTTTTTTTTATATTCAAAATGGGGGGTGCAGCCGGACGTCAAGCTAAACCCCCCTCATTTAAAGCGTAGGTAAAAATGAAAAGCAGCTATCCCAAAATTAAGAATTAATTTCGAACGCGTAATAATAAAAATAATAATAATAATAAATAATAGTAACCTTGTTTTTTTTTTTAAATATGGTGGAGGGTGCAGTTGGACGTCAAGCCACACCTTCCTCAAAAAAATTTTGATATGCTTATAATCTTGAACTAATTTTGTACAACTTTAATAAAAAAATTTTAACCACCCTAAGTTTTTATATTTATTCAAAATGGGGGGTTTAGCCAACTGAAATTCAGCCAGTTTGGAAGGCATAGAAATATGCTAGAAAGGACTAGAAATCACCTAAGAAAAACTATTTCCATCTTTGTTGAACTTTTAGTACCTAATACGTGCATGTGTAAAGAACCTGATTTTTCCAATAGTGCTTCGATCGTAGCTGATGCGGACTATATGAGCGGAGAGATCTTTATGGCGCATCCAAATCAATAAGAGATTTTTCGAAATTCTGTTTGGTGATATTAGGACTTCGAAATTATTTCATAATTTTGGGATAGTTGCTTTTAATTTTTCTCTACGCTTTAACCATTTTGAATATAAGAAAAACAGGAAGAAGTGTGGCTCAAAATTTTCAAAAGTAGTTCAAAATTAGTTCGAAATTGGTTCGAACTTGGGGGGGGGGGTGTTTCTTGACTGACCTTTAAAATTTAAGTTAAAATTAAAATAATTTGATAAAGTCTTTGCAATGGTTGAAATTGTTTATAATAACTAGTTGAGGTGCAATTTGAGCTAGCAATAACGATGGTTCGGCTGCGATTACGTTGAAAAATATTGCAAAAACTATCTAACATTTCATTCAATTTTGATTCTTTGCCAACTTTTGCCAATAGGGATATTTTAGACTACCTAAAACAACAGTCTCTGTGCAAAAAGAGGAAGATTTTTGTCTTTTGTTCTTGCGTTTTTTTTTTAATTATAAAAAATGAACTTGAGTTATAACAAATGTATCGTTATTTTTGGCTAGACAAGGCTGGAGATGTGGACAAACATTTTTAATTGATGCGTTCATGAAAGTGGTACTTTTATCCCTAAAATTATAGATAAAATATGTGCAAAGAAAAATTTTATGAAATTTCAATAACAATATTATCAGCACAGATGATAAATGTAAAATTAAAGAAAACTATACGGCACTGGCCCAACTGTGACAAACTGGCGTTTAAGGGAGAAATAAAATTAACCAACTTCAGATCAGTGGCGGTCGCAGCTTTCACAAAGAAGGGGGGTGTAAGTAAAGGGCAAAGTTCTAAAATTAAAAATTAATGTAAGTTTCGGCCATTTTTTAAATAAATTCTTGAAAAAGGGGGTCCACCGTCCCCCCTCTAGGACCGCCACTGCTTCAGATCAAAAATTCTCGCTGACAGTTGACGTCAATTAAATCTGTATAAACTTCAAATGGAAAATACTGTACATTCTTAGAGAGGTTTTGAATAAAAAATTGAACCTAAACTTCAGGCGTTCAATTGGAGCAGTCATCATTCGCCATTCTTAGATACATTAAACTATCTATCTTTTACGTTTTCAAATGCATAAATTCCCATTAAACTTTTGCTAACACAGACGGTATTAATAAATCATCCAAAACGTTTATTTACCGATATCGGATTCAAAAATCAGTGTGAAACTGATCGATGGTACCAAATAAGTACCCCAAGGGTTCCACTCTCTCGCGGATAGTTCCTATGTACCCAGTCAACCTTGTCGGAACCACCTGGTGTGAAGAACTATCCATCAGCAAAGCTTATCCGATTGGCCAATCATGCGGGCATTGCGATACGTGTATATGGTACCATCTTTTCTCAAGAATTTGTGCTAAATACTTTGGTTTATAAAAAAAATGAATCGTAATTTTATATCATACATAAAATTTAATTGGTTTTTAGTCTATCATACCAGTATGGAAATCGTGAAATTTTGACTTTTCTTAATTTTATCAAAGATAAATTACTAAGGTTACAAAACACCTTAATCGATGAAAAAAAAGTTTTTTGTCGGTCTGTCAGTTTGTCGGTCTTGTGTCTGTTGTCTGTCTGTATACAAGATAACTCAAGAACGCCTTAATCGATTTTAACGAAAATTGGTACAAAAATCCTTATAGGCTGACCATGAACTGATTACCTTATGGGTAAGGTGGTGGGGGGTTGAAGGGGGAAAGGGAAGAAAAGGGGGGAAAAGGGGGATAGAATATTTCAAAAAGTTGTAACTTTGGAACAAAAGTAAGTAGCGATATACGGTTTTACGATTTAAGTTTCCATGAATATGGACTACAAATTTTGTTATAAAATCTAAATTTGTGGGCGCTTTAGTTTCCAAATTATTTAAAAAAACGTTAAAATATATTAAACAAATCATTACTTTAAATATTACCCAAAAATTTTGTTATAAGGTTCAAAGAGAGATATTTTCTTTCTACATAAAATAATTGATTGTATGGTGCAGTGACGTACTGACGAGGGGGGGCGGTCCGCTCCGGGCCCCGGGTTACGGGGGGTCCCTTGGAATGCCACATGTACTCAATTATCCATAAATCTACTCTAAGTTATCCCAGGTACAAAAACCGCATAGATTCTTATGAAAGTTGGTGAGTTTTTTGAAAAAACGTTAAAATATATAACTGTTTGCTGTTTCAAGAGTTTAAGATTCTTCGAGCCAAGCTGTCTTTCTCGTCAAAATTGATAGAAAAAATTCGTACTTCATAAGATTTTATTAGATTTTTAAGTTTGTTTCACATATCGCAGAGAAAACATATAAATCCCAATAAAATATTATACAAAATCTCTTAAAGCTTTTCTAACAGATTGAACGCGGTTTTTTTGGCAGGGATAAGATAAAAGCACCAAGTATGCATGCAGGGGTGGCCGCTTTTTGGAAAAGCGGTAAAAGTCAGAACTCATCATCATTCATGCATAAATAGTTATAAGATACAGATTCAGTTATAGTTTAATTTTTGTTTAATAATTTGAAACCCTATGTGTTGTAAAGACATAAAAATCTTACACTTGCTTATCTCATTACTCGAAGAAAGTTATTGTTCCCAAGGTTGATTTTATTAGTTTCACCATCCCTTTGTTTAAATCAACCATATTTCTGAATATATTAAATTGATTCTTTGGTAATAAAAATTATTGTCTTGGAGTGGTTTAGATTTTCTTAAATTTATTGTTAAATATGAATTTTGCGATTTAGTTTAAATTCTTTTTTTAAATCTGAAACTATTTATTACCTTATGCATTTAAGACGCTATATGTGAGCGCAGTTTTTCGAAATTAAAATTGACTAAAAATCAATTGCGCTCCATAATGATCTTATGAGGCAAAACGGATAACAGTTTTGGCGATTTTATCCATCGAGATCACAGTGGCTAAAAACAAGTTGTGCAAGCGTTTGCAAAGGTAAATAGTAGAAAAATGATAGTTTCCACAACTAGTTGCTAAAATAGTGCTTTTTTTACAAGCGTTGGTTTAAATAACGAGCGCAGCGAGATATTTAAAAACGCGAGTAAAAAAAGCACAAGTGAGCCGCGAGTTGTTAACACTATTTTTTTTATACCTTTATTAAAAAATCCAAGAAAAACAGGATAATACTTTAAAAAATCTCGAACGAAAAGCACTTCTCGCAAGACACCATCTTTACACTATAAATCAAGGCGGCTGGTAATTGAACTAACAATGGTTTCCATAGCGATGTGCCTTTTTACTCGTTGACTTTCATTGGTGTGACATTTTAATCTTTGACAGTTTGATATTTTGAAGATGTTTTGAAATAATTTTTTCGCTTAATTTTTAGGCAAGAATAATTATATTGTTTTAATATTACTATTTTCTAATATTTCTTTTTAAGTTTGGGTAAAGAACGGACAGAAATCTTTTTTTTGCATCGGTAACCAAAAAAGCCATGCTTTAGTTATCTGCACACAGTTAACTAAAGTCTAAAATCATTTTTTTAAATCATGTTTTTAATGAAGGTATAAAAAAAAGATTTATTTAAATTAATTTTTTCATCTTTTTAGTGGGCTTAAATTTATTTTTTGTAAATAGGTATCTGTAAATATCATATTTATAAAAATTTTAGGATTTAATATTTTGTCGAATAAAACTAATATAAATATATAGAAAAATGAGGGGGGAAGATACCGCCCCGGGCCCCACTTTTTATCAGTACGCCGCTGGTATGGTGGACTATCCGTGCTTTCTAGCACCAATTTTTCTTTTAAGTTTCTAGTATGTCCTGGGAAACAATAATTGAGTGTTTGGGCAGGGCCAGTTTTTTCTGGAGTTGGGAGGAGAGGAGGCGGTTTAAAAGGTAATAAATTGGATGGAGGGTTGGATGTATTTTTACTAAATTTTGTGAAAATTGCCATTTTTTACTCATTTTAAAGGTTGTTTACAAAAATTCCATAAAACTAAACTCGCCCGATTTTTGTGTTGACTAAAACTGTTTAAAATTAAGCACTCAGTGCAATGGTAAAATATATTGCAGTACAAGGCAAAAATTCTCCAAAAAAGTTGATTTTTTCACATTTTTTGTAAATTATTTAAAGAAAAAAGGGGTTAGGTCAGCTGGCAAGCTGGGTTGGGCTAGAAACTAGCCTTAATTCTAGATTTTTTTCTAAAATTAGTTCATAAATGCGTCGCACAGTGGTTTAAAACGGTTAAATTTCGGAAAAAAACTAAATATCTTTAAGGGTTAAAGTAACACTCGTGGCATATCGGACAAAGCGTTTTTGCTTCTCACTTCATTACGACCAGACCTCCAATATCTAATGGAGAATTACACAATGGAGGCCTGGTCGTAATAAAGTGAGAAACAAAAACGCTTTGTCCGATATGCCACGAGTATTACTTTAATTTCTATTTGCGGACACGAGATTCATTTTGTTCTCTTTAAGGGTATTTATCGGATAAACTTGAAATTTGGTACATTTATTCAACACATATTTACTATTTTTTCTCAGCCAAACCTCCCCGTCGCCCTTGCTGAGTGTAGGATAAATATTGTGTAATATAGATAAAAAGTTAAAGAATTACTTAATATTACTACTTTTATTGATCATTAATTTTTTGGAAACACTACTTCCACCCTCGTTTGAATCGTGACATAGACGTAGGTATAGGGAGGAGGTCAGATGCCCCCGCACGTCCCAAAGTCCCTTAAATTTTGACTTCCATGTAAAATCAAACAAAAAGAAAAGTATTAATTTTGATTAAATTACTATTTAGCCCCCCCCTCTACTATTTTGTCAAATTGTTGTCGCTGACTTATTCCTATATATTTAATATTTTTTTGTAGGGTGGTAAAAAGTCAAAAATTCAATATATTTATCCAAAATTAAAATATATGTTCTAAATAAACCTACAAAGGAAAGTAATTTAAAAAATCTTACTTAACTATTATTTTCCAAAAAAATCAAAAAAAACTTTTTATTGTAAAAATATCCCCCTAATTCTTATTAGCGCTCTGCTTTAATTTTAATCCCCTCTAACTTTTAGCAGGTGCGCACCCAGCCCCGCCCATATTTTTTTAAATGTAATTTTAGTGTTCTTTTAATAAACTGGATGGGGTTCAAGCCCCCCCCAGAAAATTTTTTTGGGTGCGCCACTGACCTTTAGCCCTTCACTAACTTATTTGATCGTATACAAAGACACTTAAAAATCCATACATACATCCATACTAACACAGCAAACAAAAGGTGTGTATTTCTAGTATATTTGAATAACAAGACTATAATTTTAGGAACCTAATCCACAGATAGGCAGATATTGGCAGTTACAACTTATACAGTCATAAAGTTAAGACATTTCAGTATATAACCACAAAAAAAATCTTATTGCGGGATGCTGTGGGATGACAACTTTTACTCTGCAGAAGTTTATATATCAAAACAACATAGTTTTTTCTGTTATTTTAAGGTTTTTTTTTTTAAAAATTAAAGACAACAAAAATATTTTAAAGCTTAAAAAAGAACTGCTAAGTATACCTTATAAACAAGTAAAAAAAGAGGAAAATTGACACAGTGGTTTTTGTTTTAGAGATCAATGAAGGACGAGTTGCAGAAGGAAAGAAAAATTGAAAATAAACACAAAATTTTACTTTGGCATCTAATTGCTCAAAATTCAAATTAAATCTAAAGAAATCGATTATAAGTTTAAACTAAGGAGACAATTCTTTACAAAAAATGGAAACATTTTTTAAAAAATATTGATATAAATAAACATAGTTTTTTCCTAGGGATAAACCATTGTGCGTCGTGGGCAAAAATTTAAAAAAAAAGGAAAATAAGATACTAAAAATGCCATTACTAAAACGTTTCGAATGCTGTTGATAAAAACTGCTTTAAATTAAATGAAAAGTGTAAAGGCTGGTTCATGCTCAAGTTACTTTTCCTTTTTCGTAACTTTTGCTCTATCTTTTTGCTTTAAAAATCATACAATCGTATTCAGATTTGGGTGTTCATGCTTTTTCCTTTGGGTTTGAAGTTGCATAGTTTTACTCCGGGAAAGTGTTCTTTTAAACGGACGGTGGCCACAAGCACTACTTTCTATTATTTATGTAGACTTGTTGGCTACGCTACATAACTAAAATGCTTTTGTACTTAAAAATGCACAAAAAACATGCAATGCGTCGCATTATCTTCAAAGCATATCAAATGATGTATTCCTTCGTATTTTGAATATTCGTGAAGGTTGGCAGCTGGTCGGCTCGGTCCCTTTTTTGATGTCTTCTTATAGGTTTCCAAAATTCCTCTTGCTACTGATCTTCTAAAGCTTAAATGATCTTTATCTCCGTCATAGGATCGGTATATTTGCCAAGCATTATGCAGGTTCATGTCTTGTGAATGTGTGATGAGTGCAAAAGTAACACTTTTTTCCTCTTATTGACGTTCTGTATAAACTGATATTTTGATCGTCTCTCTCCACGCCGCCCGCGCCGCCCAGTATTTCGTTATATTTTTTTGTAACACAAGGTTGAGGTAAAAGATTGGTCTTTTTTTCTTTTTGCGAAAATCTTTTTACCGATGATGTGGGCAAAACCTGAGAGGCATTGGATGCAATATCTATGGCATTGTCGTCAGTTGTACAGTGTTCAAAAATGCCTCTATCAGATTTTTCTTAACAAGTTGATCATTTCAACAGCCTCTTCCTCTCCAGAATCTTCATCGTTATTTTCACAATTGGCATTCTCTGGTGGAAAAAAAGTATATTTTCTGGAATTTCGCCCGGCCACCGTGCTTTTAAAAGAACACCAAAATATCTTCGACCGCACTCCGTAGACATACATAAAGTCTAACCTCAAATTTAGTAAAATAGTTTCCTAATACTACCTTTTATATATTTTTGAAGAAACTATAAGGAAACAAGCAAGCTTAGTTTATACGGCCCGTTCGGATCGGATGCTCCAGCGCTGCCCACCTTGACGCAACCAAAAGCCGACTGGTTGTTATAGTGGGTACATACCTGGTTTCACACAAGAAGGACTTTTTTGATATATCTACTTACCTTTCGGGGGGGGGGGGGGTTCAGTAGCTTGGGTAGTTGATGAACTATCCACGCCTCCTTCAATATTTAAAGCAGGCCTGTGGCTCAACAGATCATCCAATTTATTGGAAAATGGATACTCGTGCCTTTCATTTCCACTGATGTTATTATGTCTATTAGTTTTATAATAATTCAGCTTAAGCTGCTTCCACTTTGCCCGTATTTAGGCAGCTGTTTTGAAATAGTCCCTTCTTTTTAATTCTTCCTCAACAATTTGGAAAATACCATTGTTTTTGTACCTTTTGCCATCAAGCAAATCTACTATGTTTTTGTTTTTCATTATGCTTAGCATAAAGACTGTTTCCAAATTCGTCCAGGTCACTCTACCAGTCACTCTAGGAGAAATTTTTTGTATACTTTATTAAAATTTCAAAAAAAATTCAACACAAATTTTTTGAGGTTAGGAAATCCGGCAGCGGCCGCACGTCACATCGGAATCGACCTTGAACTCATTTTGAACTTTTTGGTTGGCGGCACTGGCTTCGAAAACGGTTTGAGGGTTTATACGCACTTTTCAACGGTTTTACAAACGCTAATCCGCATTTTTAAAACGATTTTAGGTAAAGCGCATCGGACCTCTTAAAACGGTTTAGGTAGTTTAGTTTAGTATGTTTAACGGGACCGTATAAACTCATTAAATAAGAAATTTTGCTTACCTGTCATTAGCCATGTTAAAAGTTAAATAAAATGCAATTTGATCTAAAAGTCACTTAAAAACTTAAGCCTGACTCGATAAAAACTCAGTACAATCGTAAGCGGTTGTTAAAATGTTTGTTGTAAAACGACTGTACGTAGATGATTGCCATGTATCAGAAGATACTTGTAACTATTCAGCACAGAAATCTGCACATAGGCTTTTAAAAGGACGATAGCTTCGTCTGGGTTAGTAGTCACTACACAAATGGTCGTTGAACATTTATTAGTTTTGGTAAAAGAGTTTCCACATTTGTGGGACAAGAAGAACCTCAAATTTTCTAAACAAAATGTTAATATTGCTTGGGTGCCTATCGTTAGTGTCAACGTTAAAGACTAAAGTTAAGGAAAATAAATTTTATCATGAACCAGCGTTTTCCTCAAGGAAAAAGAAAAGGTTAAGGTTAAAGGAAAAAGAAAAAAGGATAAGGAATTTTAGCATGAACCAGCCTTAACAATCAACGACGCTATACGCAAGGCAGGCAAATTCTTTTCAAATTTAATCTAAAAAGAACCCCGCACACCGGTCCATGTAACCCAGACATCAGGCGATTTTGGAGTTTTTCTTTGATATGTTGTAGGCCAAGGGCTTTAAAAAAATGCGACTTAAAATTTGGTGAGGCATTTGGTTTGGCTACAGCGGCGCGGGGTATCAAATGTGGGATAAAATTCCATTGTGAAATATGATTTTCCGAAGAAAACATGCAAGTATTTATTTCTTTTTACATTTATAGATTTTTTCGCAATAATAATAAATAACAAAAATAACAACAACAAAACATAAAATAACAAAATGTTAATTTTTTTAATAAGAGCTTTATGTATGTATTTTGTGTTATTTTATAGTATTTTATATATTTTATAAAATTATAAATTAGTGCTCTAACATCAAAATATTAAAATACTACCTATAGATACTAATATTTTATTTGATAACTGACTTATTAATTAAATCTATGTGCTTTAATAATATAATCTTACTTATGTACTATTTTGCTTCAATATAAATATTCCAACACAGTGGCGTAGGGTAACCCATAAATTATGTTTTTTTATGAAACTTAAGGCGGCTAAGTTTCAGGACTGTCTAAGGTAAGTAATTGTTATTATTTTAACTAATGCGGAAAATTGTATTTTTTCGCACGCGACTGCCGATGATCCTAAAGCCTCGAAGCAGAGTTCGGGCAAGCAATCAAGGTTGGGAAAGATACTTTACGCATTATTCGTCGTGCTGTGGGTCAATAAATGTTGATGGATGTATCCGTTCAGAAAATAGAAGGCAATATCATAACATAAAAGGAAATGTTTTTGTAACAGCCAAAATAATTTTTCGGGTTAAATTCAATAAAAAAAACAGAACAAAATAAAAATGTCAATATATTGTACATTACACTATTACGCCACAACACAACAGCATTTTTACAGTTTTACGGTACGCCACTGACCCAACCAGTTAGAAACCAATGCGAAAAAATCCACAAATGGACATTTACTATATCCTTCAAAAAATAAATAAATACCTGCATGTTTTCTTCGGAAAATATTATTTCTAAATGTTATTTTATCCCACCTTTGATACGCCGCTGTGGCCAAACTAAATTCCTCACCAACTTTTAAGGTGCATTTTTTTAAAGTCCCTCTCTTTTGATCTTTTTCATGTTTTTGTATAAAATTTACGAAGGATGGGTTGGATCGGTGGCAAAGCTGGGGCAATCGCCCCCCACCTTGTCCTTTGACCAGCAGAAAAACCTTCACTCTTTTTTAATTGTTTTGACTTTTGAACTCAATCAACTTTAAAATTTTAGGCTTTTTTTGAAGAAAAGTCGTTGACCCTTTTTTAAGTTAAAAAATTAACATTTTTCAAGAACTTTCACCACCCTCCAAGAAATGTCGAATTTTAAGCAGTTGGAAGTTTTATGTTTCATCTTTTTCTTTAAATCTGTAACGTCTCGTCGCTCATTTTCTTTTAACATGCTCAAATCAACTCAAAAACGATTTGTTATTCTCGGTTTTATCTGATTTCCGGTAGATCGGACTGCACTAACAGCGCGCTTTTCCGGTACTCTTCGCCACTTGTTAGTACTCCCTTGACACTTCTTCCTGTCGCGATGGTACCAAAGAGGTACTTAACTAAATCATGTCTTTTTTTTCTTGGTGTTGACGTGATGGTACTACCTAAAATGGTCATGTTATGAATATCTAATTTAAGTAAGTATGTGGATAAGCGTATACCGAGGGTCCTCGAAAAATTTAGTGAACGAAAATGGTAGTTTTTTAAGCAATTTAGGTTTGAGAATATGGTTTTACCCATCGCATCCCACTTAGCAGCTAATCTCCCCACTCTTTTTTATAAATTTTAGCAATAAAAACAACGTAATAGTTTTTGTTTAATTTTCGGAAATTTTCGTCAGTCGTATTCAATTTTTTTTTCGTTAGTAATTTTAAAATTAATAAAATAGTTTTTTGAAGGCCTTGTATAAAATATTTTGTGGACAGCTGACAGCTTGACCAAACTTCGCTTTGCGTCGTTCAGTCAACCGCCGTCGCGTGGATTAAAGTATCACTTTCCGCGCTTGTGGTAACTAACTCTTAACTGCTTACGTCCGGTAAAGTTAGCGTTATGTTATTTTTACAACACATTGTGCGGTAAAGTGACTACGTGTATTTCAGAAACTTCAATATTTATATTTGTGTTTTGGGAATTTTTAAGGTTTATGGATAAAATTTTATAACCCACTCATGCGGAAAGTGTCTTTGCCGCCCTTGCCGTCTTGACAGAACTCCCTTTAGCACCGCGACATTTTGTTAAAATACAAGATGACGGTCATGTTTAATAAATAGTTATTTTTGACCCCTTCCTTGCAAAAAAATTGTGTATGCCACTGCGTTACAAACCCCATCCCTTATTTATTACGATTAAACAAGAACTGTAAAAGAAATAGTCTGACGACCTAAGGTTATTTTATGTCGCAATAAAAATTTATCCCAAAAACAGCGCATTTTTTTATACAAAAATGCATTGTTTTCGGATACATTTTTATTGCGACATAAAATACTCTCAGTTCGCCAGACTATACAGGGTGTCCCAAAAGTTCAAGTTCACCCTAATATCTCCAAAACCAAAATAGGGAGGGAAACAAAATTTCACATAATTAGATAATTTACAAAAGAGTATCTTTTTGGACGCTAATCATGTCGCCCGTCATTAAAGAGGCGGAGTTACCCTGTATATTGTGGAAAAATACTATAGAGCTTTTCCTTCTGCTTTCAAAAACATCTAATATGTTTTTTTTTTCTCTAAGGTTTTTGGAATAAAATGGGAAATAACGAAAATTGAAACCTGGATGAGCATCCCACAAGGAGCACACAAAGGACCAAAGCGAAAAGAGAAATGATTAAACGATGTTTCGCCTTGGGCAACCAGTGTAGGCTCGTCAGTGGTTCCACTGGTCACCCTCCCCATAAATCATTAAACACCATCATACAATTACATTACACTATTACTTATCCGGATGCGGATTTTTAATCATTTCACTTTTCGCTTTGGTCTTTTGTGTGTTCCTTGTGGAATGCTCATCCAGGTTTGAATTTTCTTTCTTTGTCTAAATCATTGCTTTTATTTTATCATTCATTTTATTTAAAAACCGTTAGAGAAAAAGGTAAAATATTAGGGACTTTTGGAAACAGAATGAAGAGCCCTATTCAAATTTTAGAAAATATATAGGGTATCTTATTTAAAAAAAGTATTGTCTCCGCCCTAGCTCCGCCCCCTTAGTGAATGGCGGCACAATTATCATCCAAACAGATACTCTTTTGTAAACCATTTAATTTTAATTTTACTTCTCTGTCTTTTTTGGTTCTAGAGATATTAGGGTGGACTCGGATTTTTGGGACATCCTGTATATTTTAGAGTTTTTATACGATTTTAAAAAATGAGACTTCGGTGTAAATCGGAAGGACGTGGCTTTGTAAAGCAGTATTTTTAACGGGCGCATTGGCAAAAAAAACTTTTTTGCAGGTGGGGTCAAAAATATCTATTTTTAAACGTGTCCGCCACCTTCTATTTTAACAATATGCAAACTTTCAATACAGGGTCAGAAAGCCTGATGCTGTAGCTTTCCGAAGAGCGTTGCACCTTATACACCCAAGATTCTGATTCTGAGTCTGATTTGTAATTCAAAGGGGGCACATTTTGTCTATCCTGAAATTTTTGTTACAAAAACCTCCTTCAAGAAAGTGAATCGAGTGATTGAAGGTCTTTCGAATGTCTTTACAATCGCGTACAGTTGCGTACACCAATGCAGAAAAAGTTTTTTTGTACAAAATAATTTTTGTATTTTTTGAGAAATCCCGGGACACATCGACTTGGTTTTTGTTATAGATAAATTTTATACAATACAATTTGAGGAATTTTGAAAATGAATATCTCAAAAACGAATCGATATATTTTCAAAATTTTTACACGGTTGTAAAGAAATTTAAGAGAGCTTTAAAACAAGGTATCACTTGACCCACCAAAATGTGTCCCCCTCGAATAAAAAATCGACGTGTCCGCGGATTTCCTTAAAATCAGACTCTAAATACGTAAATCTTGGGTGGGAAGTTTTCAAATAAATATCCTATATATTATATTACATATATTATATATATAGAGTGGGCCAAAAAATTCCGCACTTTTTGGATTGGCTATTACTTTTGACATAAGTGTTCGATTTTTAAAGGTATTAGTTTTTTAGATAGATGAAACGTGATACTTTTTCGATTCAGTTGAAAATTTAAAATTTCTCAAAAATCCAAGATGGCGGACAGTTTTAAAAAATGTGTAATTTTCACCCCCCCCCTGAAAAAAATTTATGTGCGACAATGAACAAACTTTAAAACTTTCACTACGAATGCTCGTTGTTTATGTGTATATTGACGTATCACTTACTTAAATCGGTTAAGAAATGAAAAAGTTATAAGCTTCTAGATTATAAATGTTGGGGCTTAACATTAGAAAAAATCACAAAATTACATATTTTTTTAATTTGCTGTAACTTTTGGCCTGATTAGTTAATTAAAAAAAAATATTGTTTAAAGAGACAAAACATGAAAGTTGCGTCTGTTTGTTCAAAATTTGACATTAAAAAAAAACCAGGATGGCGGATAGTTGTAAAAAGGCTGAACAAAATAAAAATTAGTATTTCCAAATCTCTCTTTTTTCTTCGTATATCGAAGTATCGCCTAATTAAATCGGATAAGAAATAAAAAAATAATGGGTATTTAGATTCTTAGTATTTTTCTTATTTAAATAATTAGGTCAAAAGATATAGCAAATGGAAAATGTACATAATTTTGTGATTTTTTTCACCGTTAAGCCAAAACACTCGTAGTCAAAAAACTTATAACTTTTTTATTTCGCAACTGATTTAATTAAATGATACTTCAATATACACAGAAACAATGAGCGTTTGTAGTGAAAGCTTTAGAGTTTGTTCAGTGATGCACATAAATTTTTTTCAGGGGGTGTGAAAATTACACATTTTCTAAAACTCTCCGCCATCTTGAATTTTTTGAAAGTTGTAAATTTTTAACCGAATAGAAAAACTCTAACGTTTTACCTTTTCAAAAAGCCAATATATTTCAAAATCGAGTAATCATGTCAAAAGTTATAGCCAATCCAAAAAGTGCGGAATTTTGTTGTCCACCCTATATATATTATATGTGTTATATATATTATAGATATCATACATATATATATATTAAGGATTGTAAATTCAAAAAATAACCTAACCTTTAGCTATTTCTTAATGAAACAGCGAGATTTCTTGCAAAAATCGGACTTTTCCGATCTGTTTAGGTGTCAAGATAGTTAACTTACGCGAGTGTGTGCAGCAAGGTCACGATTTTAAGATGTTCTGCCTCTGATAAGAGGATGCGACAACTAGTCGCTGTTAAACAACGCCTAATGGTCGTAAGTTGGCTTTAAAGTTTACAGAAAACTGCTCGAGATAAGAGATTTCAGCTTGAGAAAAAGCCAGATCTCTCGAGTTATCTTTTTTTTTAACGCGCGTGAGAGCAAAATGGAATTTGTAGTTTTTGATTCGATATCTACACACTTACCTATACTTTAAGCTATTAAGCACCTTTGGAATGTGTTATGTATGATATTAATATTTTACAAGAATAACGATAACTTCTGGCAGTCTTAAGACAAGCTTTTATGATACAAGTTTCTCCATATTTTATTTTGTGTTACAAAACGGGATCATTTTCAAATGTAATGTGTGATGATATTGGAGTAAGCTTCTGCTCCAAAAAAAAAATAATAAATGGAAAAGATGCTGCAAAATATGACAATTCTGCTGGCACTGACTGACTGGTTGTTTCTTCATTTTTTTATTTCAAAGGCGGAATCATAATTTTGAAATGTAATGTGTCATGATATTGAAGTGAGCTTCTGCTCAAAAAGAAGCAAAAATCGAAGAGATGCTTTAAAATATGAGAATGTTTTCCATTTTTTCCAGATAAGATATTTCAGCTTGAAGAAAAGCCAGATCTCCCAAGTTATTTTTTTAACGCGCGTGAGAGCAAAATTGAATTTGTGGTTTTTGATTCGATATCTACACACCTACCTATAATGAAGCTATTAAGACCAGAGATTCTTCTTTTCTATCAGTAACCTTAGCTGATAAAATGTCGAAGTGACGTTCAAAGTGGGTCATGTGATATCCATACTTTGTGGAGTCAAATAAACGTCTGATTTGACTGAACTTTGAATGAACTTATTTATTACTTACTTACTTAGTTTATTGCTCACAATAATTTACAATATGTAAAACCTAGCAACATCAATGTTGGGATTTACTAAAAGGGTTTAGTCTATTTTAGAACAGTCCTAAGTTTCACTTTTTTGTTTTTGGACATAGTTTATTTCTAAGAAGAATTTTAAGAAGTTTGTTTTTTGAATAATCGTTTTAACACAATCTTTTATTGGATTTAAGAAGAAAGTTTCAATTTAGAAGAAAAAAAAATAAAAAATTTAAACCCACGCGGGGTTTAAATAGTAAACACTCTGTAGAACAAATTAAAATTGGGGCTATATGTCACTCTAATTAAAACTTACCCTTATTCGTTAATTTTTTCAATTAATACTTGATGTCACACAACGATTTAGATGAGTAATAATAAAATAAGGAGTAGATTAATTTGTATTAATGTATTAAACAACTTAAATGCAAGTTTTTTTTTACATTTCTGTCACTGTCGAAATGTCAGTTTAAAAATATTAGCGCTGCGTTCAATCACAAACAGCGAGTTCGGATCTTTTACCTCTGCTTGCACCTTGGCTTGCACCAACCTCTACTGATGAAAGCTACAGCTTTAAAATGAGTGGGTTTCGAGTAAGGTTTGACTGAGGTTTTAGATAACCTCAATGTTTTACTTTCAATTTGTAAATAAATTAATATAGTTGTTTTGGATTTTTCTGTTTGGTACATTTTTCGTGCATAATCAGTGACCTTCACTTATGTTTGTTTTGCCTCGTAGTGCCCTTATAAATATATTTATTGTGCTGAAAACGGGTTCAGAATATGGCGTTTTTCTGGACAAACTAGGAGGTGTTTTAATGGTTAATGAACAACTGGGAATATTAAATAAGGTAAATTAATCCTTGTAAAAACGGTTACTTAGGGAAATTATAAACGAACTTATTACCAAATGCCACAAAACAATCCTTTCTGGGGGCTATAAATTTAAACCACCCCCCTGAGGTGGTCTAAAAAATCACCAACTTTATAACCTCAAACACAAATAATGAAGCTATTATGTACCAAATTATTGGCGTATTCGCCATTTGCCATTTTGAAACCGGTTAAAAAAAAATAGTTTTAGGGCATTTTCTTCTACAAAAAGCAGTTTTTTTAGTAGTATTTTGCAATAACAATACAAAAAAATGAATAACGTTGTGTCTTTTCTGTATGTGTAAGTGTTTTTTGAAAATTGGTTTTAAAATTTAATACCAACCATAGGTGTAAATATTTAGACCTGTGGGGGGGTCTATTTTAGATCTTAATAAATCTCACTGCAAATGTTTTAAATTTGAAAAAAAAAGGATCTGTATTCTCAAAGAAGGCAAAGGAGTGATAAGGTATAACCAATTCTGATGCCTGCCTGGTCCTTATAGTCATATCCTTAGAATGGTTATATTGATTTATAGGGAAAACATCAGGATTATTTTTAACAAATATTACTAGGGACACAAATACAGACGATATAGTAAGGATACTTAACGTTTTAAAATATGGTCTGCAGGATGTTTGCCGACTTAATCCTAGCGTGCATCTTAATAGTCACTTTTGAACAATAAAAATATGCATTGCATAAGGTGAGGAGCCCCAGAACAGAATGCCATATGATATTCTGCTTTTTATAATAGAAAAATAATAAATTTTTAAGGATTCGAGGCTAATAACGTCCCGCAGTCTATGAAATAGAGCACAAGTACTCAAAATTTTAGATTTTAGAAGTGTTGTATGCTGTTCCCAGCTTAATATATCATCCAATTGAATACCTAAGAACTTGATGGAACTGGTGGTAGGGATAGTTTTTTGTTTTCCTTGGACATAAAGAGATGATAAAGTATTTTTTCGTTTGCTGAAAAATATCAGCCCGAATATCCTTTTGAGAGAGTCTGTAATGATTCACTAACCACCACACAAGAATAGTCGTCAGCGAACTGGGCAGGCATACCTTTGCAGAAATGAAGAGGATTGATGGCTTCAGGTAACAAGTTGACATGTATGAGGAATAGGATAGGGCCTAAATTTGAGCCCTGGGCAACACCAGTGCTGATGTTGCAGCAATCTGAGAAATATTCCTCACAATCTCTGCAAATGGAGATGATTTGTTTTCGGTGGTTCATGTAGGACATGTGCAGGTCAAATGCAATCCCTTTGATGCCACACAATTCCAGATAGCCAAAGGCTTTCGACAGGTCGAACTACAATGATTCTACTTTGTTACCTTTGTTAAATATTGCTTGTTCCGTTGATTGTTTTGGTCTAAAGCCATATTGAGATTTTGACAAAATGTTATTGGACTCTATAAACTTAAATATATTGTAGATCGCTCTTTCGAAGACCTTTGACACAGCTGGAAGGATTGACACTGATCTGTACTTTTGAGCTTTTTTTGCAAGTTTTAGTTTTGATGGGAAGATTCCAGTTAGGAAGGAATTGTTGATGATTTCTGAAGATGAAAATGATATTAAGCCGCCGACTTTTTTAAGAATAGCTGGAGGTATTTTATCTATACCTGATGATAATTTGTTTGGTAGATTACGAATTATGCTAGATATTTCATCGTCATCTGTAGGAAGAAGAAACAAAGAATTTGAATTTTTTTTAGTGTTATTATTAAAAGGTATTTGGTTATGTTTATTAATGCTGGGAACAGTGAATTGTTGCAGGAAGGTATTGCAAATTTATTGTGGATTACTTGTTTTTGTGTCTTTGTTTATTCGAATCTCTTTTATTTAATTTTTCTTACATTTATTATTTATTTATCGATTTTTTATAGTTAGCTAGAAATTTTTTGTATTGTTTTTTTTCTGACTTGTATGTTTGATAGAGAACTTGCGATTTTGTACTTTAATAATCTATATAGAGGTCCTTGATATAAGTGCCATAGTTCCTGATTTCTTTGTTAACCCAAGTATTTGAATCCCGGATTTGTTTGGTTTGTTTTGGAAAATAAATGTCAAAGTAGTAAAAGAATATTTTATAGAATTTATCGTATTGTTCGTCAGAATCCTCAGTTTCAAAAATAGTGTTCTCATTGCATAAATAATTTGAAAAATTAATAATATTGTTCTGTGCGTATGACCTACATTGTACTTGTATGTTTAAAGCATAGTGTTTGAGCATAGTGATCAGGGAGATCAGAAGGTATGATTTCTAAAGTGTCTAGATCCTCAGCTGCTATATTAGAGTAAATGTTGTTAAGTTGTGCTTGTGAGTCCGGTCTTGTTATCCCTGAGATATGTGGACTGACTGAAGACCATAATATACCAAGGTGTCGTTCAGTAGCTTACTTTGATTATCAATCATTTCAAAATAACAATTAAAGTCTCCGCCCACTATTAATGAACATTTTTTGTTGTATATTTCATGCAGAAGACTGTCCAAGGTTTCTAGGTACAAATAAAATTTCCCGTCGGGCGAACGATATGTACAAAGATGAGTTTGGTTTTACCCATTTGACTCTAGAAACTGAGAACTCACAGTGAATTTCGATAGCCTCTGCGATTGTAGGCATTTGCTTAAAATCAAATTTATTTTTGCAGAAAACGGCTGTACCTCCATGAATGTGCTGAGACCTTGAAAAGGTAGATCATAAATTATATTCTGGGATATTTACGGTTTCAATATCATGATATGGTCAAGAAATCTGCCTAAATTTGACTTACCAACACTGTAAATTCCAAGATGCAGCTGAATAGCCCTTGAATATTGATGTGTTGAAATTTAAGAAATTTGGACTTAGAACTATTTAATTGAACACTTTTTAATATCTGTTTTGACCCTGAGGGTGATTCGAAGCTTGTTGAGAGAGCCTCTGTAGATTAAACAAAAAATTGACGCTAACACCTTGTAGCCATATTGAAGGGTTCATAATTGCTTCCATTTTGCTGACTGGAATGGTAACCTTAATGGAGCTTTTTTTGGTAATTTCTTGATTTTTCAAGTACTTTATAAAAGCATTCTCCGTTGTACTTGGTTTGAAGCCAGTTGCAAATAAGTAGCGAATTTTTTCAGCTGCACTTATTTCCTCACACTCTGTCTTTTTGTTGTCTCTGATGGGGTCTGGGCGCATACTTTTCCGTAGTCGTTTTTGGTGACGCACCCCCCTCCAATCGCCCTCATCGCCTTCTCCTTCGCTTCTGCTTTCTTTGCCGAAATTATTATTTTCATTATTTTTTTGTTTTTGTGTGGAGGGTTGTCCGTCTGAATTTTTGTTTTGAACCACAGGAAACCCATTTTCGCTCGCCTGCGTGTTTACCTTGTTGGTTTTTTTCCTATCCGTAATGTGTTTATCTTTTTTCTATATTTTGGTTAGTGGCAATGTTGACCTTCGCACTAGTGGACGCCTTAGGAGAAGAAGGTGATAGATTACACATTCTTATTAACTCTTTTTTCGAATCCCTCAAATCTGTTACCTCCCTGTTGAGTTTATTCATACGATCTAGTAGATAATCCAGAAATGAATGCTGTCTGAAGATATTGAGCTTTCAATATCATCTGAGACATATCAATCACCTTTAATGAAGTGGTTATTTTATTGAAGCTTTTTATTTCTTGTAAAAGATCTTCTTCCCGTATTTTTTTCTTTTTAAAATTTCGACAGTAAACCAGTAGCAGTCTTTCGGATAAAACAACTGCATCCAGCTGAGTCGTTGATAGTTCTGAGCACTCTTTGCAGAACGCCCTTCTGCATCTGTCGCACTTCGAGCCAAGCGTTTCATCGCTGCTAACGTTTTCGCAAGTTAATTGCATTTTTGATTCTATGTCTTCTGTTTATTCTAATACTACCAATATTTTTTATTATTTAGGTGTTCGTTTTGATGGGTATTTAATAATTGTTTTCGAATTCAGCGTATTTTGTTACAATAATACACCAATTTTCACTAATTATTTTGAGTTTACTCCACTGATTTTACGGATTTTACTGGGCGTAAAAATGACGCGCGTTGTTGGTAGCGCTCCACGTTTCCCAAACTAATTAAAACACGGCTTGGAGCACTTTTTTGATATTTTGCGGAAAAAGCTAAAATATAAAAAGATCAAAAGATCTTGGGTGGAAATAACGAAAATTCACAATTAAATGAGCATCCCACAAGGAACACACAAAGGACCAAAGCGAAAATGGAAATGATTGAACGATGCTCGCCTTGGGTAACCAGCGTAAGCTCATCAGTGGTTCCACTGGTCACCCGCCACATACATCATTAAACACCATCATACACTTTGATTTCCAACTTTGAGTCACTCACAAATAGGCATCGTCCCGCACTGGTACTTATCCAAGTTAACTGATACGGATTCGTCCTGGGGTGTTAACATTAACAATAGGATTATGTTCCTAAGACAATTAAAATAAAGAAAGAAGTTAAAAAACCTTCAAATCAGTTACTTCAACCGAAAAGAAACTAAAAAACAAAAGATTAAAAGATTTTGGGTGGAAATAACGAAAATTCAAATTTGGATGAGTATCCCACAAGGAACACACAAAGGACCAAAGCGAAAAGGGAAATGATTAAACGATGTTTCGCCTTAAGTAAACAGCTTAGACTCATCAGTGGTTCCACTGGTCACCCGCCCCATATATCATTAAACACCATCATACACTTTGGTTTTCAACTTTGAATCACTCACAAATAGATGCCGTTCCGGGGTGTTAATACTTCCAATAGGATTATGCTCCTAAGACAATTTAAAAGAAAAAAGTTAAAAAACCTCCAAATCAGTTACTTCAACCGAAAAGAAACTAAAAAACAAAAGATCAAAAGATCTTGGGTGGAAATAAAGAAAATTCAAACTTGAATGAGTATCCCACAAGGAACACACAAACGACCAAAGCGAAAAGTGAAAACAATGTTGAAGTAACAAATTTGCAGGTTTTTTAACTTCTTTCTTTGTTTTAATTGTCTTAGGAGCATAATCCTATTAGAAATATTAACACGCCAGGACGAATCCGCATCAGGTAACTTGGATAAGTACCAGTGCGAAACGATGCCTGTTTGTGAGTGATTCAAAGTTGGAAATCAAAGTGTATGATGGTGTTTAATGATGTATGGGGGGGTGACCAGTGGAACCACTGATGAGCCTACCCTGGTTACCCAAGGCGTAACATTGGTTAATAATTTCCTTTTCGCTTTGGTCCTTTGTGTGTTCCTTGTGGGATGCTCATCCAAGTTTGAATTTTCGTTATTTCCACCCAAGATCTTTTGATCCTTTGTTTTTTAGTTTCGTTTCGATTGAAGTAAATGATTTGGAGGTTTTTTAACTTCTTTCTAAGCTAAAATATCTGCCTAAGACTATCAATTCGAAATATTTAAATATTTAAATCGGTGGCCTTTTATTTTAGTTTATAAGACAAAAAATCGAAAAAATTCACCCGATTATGATGTTTATTCGACTCCAAAAAGTATGCATCACATGAACCATTTTGAACGTTACTTTGACATTTTGTGAGCTAAGGTCTGCTGACAGTAAAAAAAGAATATACTCTTAAGCACTGGAATGTATACTTGTGCATGATATTAATATTTTACGAGGGCTATAACTTCTGTCAGTTTTAAGGCAAGCTATTATGATACAAGTTTCTCCATTTTTTATTTTTGTTACAAAAACGGGATCATAATTTTCAAATGTAATGTGTGATGATATTGAAGTAAGCTTCTGCTCCAAAAAGAACAAAAAATGGATAGATGCTTTAAAATATGAGAATTCGTCCGGCACTGACCTTAAATAAAGAAAGAATCTTTTGCTGTAGGACAGAAGACGGTCGGGATAAAAAGTCCCTTTGTTTCTTGGTCCTTATCGTCGCTGTACATGCAAAATGTTGAATGTCAAAAAATCTCATTTTAACGTTTTTTGTTAAATAACTAGTTAAACGTCCTATAAAATTTTTTGCAAAAGCTCCTGAGTCGAAAGAGATCAATTAAATTGAGTTGCAATATGGCCAATGTGATACTTAGGTCTTGTCACACGTGTACCGAGTAACATACGAAAACGTGCATTTACCAATACAAAACGGTTTTACACTTACTTTGTTTATACGGGCCTCTTAAAGCGGTTTTATACAGAGTGATTCACGACGAAATGCAAATATTTTAATGGTAAGTATTACAGACCAGGGGCAACTCATATCCAATGCTAAAAAATTTTGTCTCTTTTTGTCAAATATACTGTGATTTATGAAAATATTGCAAAAATAAAAACGAACATATCTCGGAAACCAATAAATGTATTTACTTTAAATTTGGGACAAATAAGGAGCCCAAAAAGCTACTTCTACCAACGTATAAAAAAAATTCCAGGTCCGGACTAAAAAAATTTTAGTATTATATATTTTTGTTAAAAACAACACCCTGAATACTGCAACTTGTAAATTTTGATATTACCATATAGAAGTTAAAGGATGGTGCTATAATACCCTTAGATTGTATTTAACGTGTTGAGTCTCAGTTTTTTATAACAAAAATAAAAACATCCAAACTCCAATCCTGAGATATTAGGGTTACAAACACTATCACGTTTTAAATTCCCAAAAACGTATTTTTAGGTTAAAATTAATTTAAGCATAAATAAATCAACACCCACCCTACCCAAGCAAAAAACAGGCTGATACAAAGCCGGATTAATATTTTTTAATTTATTTTTATAAAATATAGAAACACATACTTTTCATTTATTATTAAACCCTATTTTAATTCGAAATCCGTTTTCGGCATTGATATGAAGTCGTATTCAATTCATTAAAATTTCACGGCGGGAATAATATTTATTTGATTTTATTTGTCTTTATTGGAATACAATATTTTTTTGTACTTCATTTGAAGATTTTTTTATATCACAACATACAAAGGCAAAGGATGATGCTGTAAGTATTTTTTTTAATTGATCATCATCTACAAAACCCTTCAAAGATTGCAACCAGGGGATATTGTAGGGTGATCCGATCTACCGTAAATGCCACCGCCACTTTTCTTTGTTATTAGGCATGCTTGCTGGTACAAAAGCCGTATGACTTTCCAGCCTATTAGAATATGTATGCCAAAGTGGATAAGTGTCATTGCAAATGTCAAATGTTGACATAAGCTTTCTTATTTTAAATAAAACATAGTTTTAACCTAAAAATACGTTTTTAGGAATTTAAAACGTGATATTGTTTGTAACCTTAATATCTTAGGATTGGAATTTGGGAGTTTTTATTTTTTTTAATGAAAAACTGAGACTTAACGCGTTAAATACAATCATTTTTTAGCTTTTATGTGGTAATACCGAAATTTACAAAGTGTACAGCATGCAGTGTGTTGTTTTTAACAAAAATTTATAAAACTAAAAATTTTTTAGTCCGGACCTGGAATTTTATTTTTTTATACATTCGTAGCAGTAGGTTTTGGGGTTCCTTATGTGTGCCAAATTTAATGTAAATACTCGGTTTCCGAAATATCCCCGTTTTTATTTTTGCAATATTTTTATAAATCACACTGTATATTTGACAAAAAGACTCAAAAATTTTTCTTAGCATTGAATATGAGTTGCCTTTGACCTGTAATACTAACCATTAAAATATTTGCATTTCGTCGTGAATCACCCTATATAAGGACGGTTTGAAAATGTTGTCGTATAAACACCACTCAAACCCATTTAAGTACTAAATCCCAATTCAACCCTGGTTTTCCAAAAAATCTGTTGTTAACTAAATTGTTTTATTTGCTTTTTTTTTCTTTAAATTGACATATTTAATGACATTTAATGAAGGACGGATAAATCCTGGGAGAAAGCGATTTTATTTAAAACCGTCCGTATATAAAAGCACTTTTAGGTGCGTATAAACGTGGTATCGATCTCTTTCGATTGACTTACTACGATTTCACGTTCATAAGTTTTCAGTATCCGATTGAATTTCAACCCTTCCATGAAAACACGGCGAATCGAACTTTTTTTTCGTTGACCGTGCCCAAGTTCAACACCACTTTTTCTGGGATCGTGTCGAATCCAATCCAACTGCATGAAACAGGTATCGTATCGAACTGACAATAATAAGCTGTCAGCACTTATATACCTTATACCAATATACCTGCAAAAAGTAGATATATACCTTTATTTTAACTATATTATTGTTCTGTAAACTTATAATCTTTAGAAAAAGCAAAGCTCAATTAGTGTTCACATGAAACTAGTCTACTAGGAGATTTTTTTATACTATTTTACTTTTTCGCTTTTTCGGTAACCAAGCATTTTCAGAAAACGATGTAAACTAGTGAAAGATTTAAAATAACTGTAAGGACGTGATAAAAATAATCATTTTTTTTATCTACATGATTAATTTAACAGTAGAGATTGTTTTCTTTTCTATCAGTGACTTTAACTCAGGAAATGTCGAGGGAGCGTTTAAAACCCACATAGCAATTTTTCATCCTTATCATGTGCATAGAGTATCCTCACGAAGGAAAAAGGATATGCTAAGTATGTTCTAAATTACATCCTAAGCATATGCTAAGAATATATTACGTTCCGCTCCAATCACATACTGTGCAGGTTCTTAGGATTTGCTAATAGATAATCTTATGAGATGATTGGCATGTGCTAAATCTATAGTAGGGCAAAAACAGTATAACTCCTAAAATATGGCTTTAAATAAAAAATATATATATTTTTAAGCTCTAAAAACCATGTCCTATCACAATACACCCGGAGAAAAAAAAATTGAAACAAATAATAAAAAAAGTGCGACGCGCCGACGGGGTTCGAACCGACAACCTACAAGCATCTCTAGGGTTACCGGGTTGGTTTCCGGTCATCGATTTTTTTTCGAGTTTTTTTAACTTATTTCATAATTGGTATATACTTTGCATATGCTAAAGATATCCTAAAAGTAATCTTCTTTAACGGTACTTCATTAGTATATGCTAAGAAAATAGAATAACATTCTTTTGATGTTCTTTTACGGTAGTAAAGTAAGTACTAAATAATATTTCAATAATACTTTGCATATGCTAAAGATGTTCCAAAAGTTACCTTCCTTAATGATATTTCCTTAGCATATGCTAAAGAAATACTAGAAGCCCATTCTTTTGATTTTTTTTGCAGTACCAGAATAGCATGTTCGCTAAAAGGATCAAATAATGTTTCAATAAGTGATATATACTTTGCTTATGCTAAAGATGTTCTAATAGTAACCTTCTTTAGTGAACTTTAGAACTTTAAAACCAGAATGGCATGTGCGCTAAACGGACCAAAAAATGTTTTAAAATTGATATATTCTTTGCATGTGTTAAAGATGCTCTCAAAAGGACCTGCTCAAATGGTACAGTCGTAGCATTTGCTATAAATATTCTTAATAGCATAGTATGTACCAAGCATATGCTAAAGATGTTCTCAAAACGACATCTTCAAAAGGAGGTTTAACGCATATGCTATGCAAGTAAATGTTCTTTCATTGCTATGTGGGAACCACAGCCTCTAGAATAAACACGGCCTAGTAATTTTTTTGCTCTGCTCACCTGATGACGACACAAAGATATCAGTCTGCTATCTTTATTGATTTTTTTAATTCTTTGTAATAATTTGTATCTTCTGGCCCTAATTAAACACCCTCTGATACAAAAAACAAGGCACCTTACTACGAAAGCGTAGAAGAGTTACAGTTTTAAATTTGCAATCAGATTAATTGCATATAGTATGCACAGCAAGTCTTTAATTCTAAATAACAAAATAATTTCTCCCCCAAAAATGCCTGGCAAAAATCAAGTACAAAATAAAATAACTTCCAAAACAAGAGAAATAACAACTACATAACCTAACTCCTGACCTACGAACACGAACTAACTCCAACTCATTCGATGAGTTTCTTGACGGAATCAATTACCAACTAATGATCTAAATTTATATTAAGTGAAAGATCAATGCGTGCAGGCCAAAAATAAATTATATTTACTTAAACACAAAAAGTTATAATAAAAGATACAAGCAAAAAATAGGTCTTGCACCAATCATTTAAACAAAAAAAAAGAAAAATCCGAAAAGTTAATTTAATTTGTCAGGCCTTCATACAATTTTTAAACTTCCAAAACAAGAGAAATAACAACTTCATAACCTAACTCCTGAACTACGAACACGAACTAACTCCAACTCATTCGATGAGTTAATTATAGTAAATTTTTATTTGGTGAAAGATCAACGCATGCAATTCAAAAATAAATTATATTTACTTAAACGCAAAAAGTTATAATAAAAGATACAAGCAAACAATAGGTTTTGCATCAATTATTTAAACAAAAAAAAAAGAAAAATCCGAAAAGTTATTTTAATTTGTCTGGAGTTTATACAATTTTTAAATGTCGGACAAAAATCAGCAGTCGGATTGATTGCACATAGTATGCACAGCAAGTTTTTCCTTCTAAATAACACAATAATTTCTTCCCCAAAAATGCCTGGCAAAAATCAAGTACAAAATAAAATACCTTCCAAAACAAGAAAAATAACAACTACATTACCTAACTTCTGAACTACGAACACGAACTAACAAACTAATGTTAATTTAATTTGCTGCTATTTTTGTGTCGGCATCGGGTCGTCGAGTGGGGCAAAATTACTAGACCGTATCTATTATAGAGCTAAATTTATAGTCGTCTTTCAAGGCACCCTTGTTCCTTCAAGGAGGCCTTTGAGCCAATTTGGTATTTAAAGTGGTGAAAGACACCCTTGAAGGAATTCCTTGGCAAATAATGTGAGGTTAAAATACAAAAATATTGTTGAGTTTGTTTTGATAATTGGTTTTTTGTTATTTTGTGGGTTGCTTTTTAAGATATCCTGAAAATAAAAGAAGAAGGGTAATTATGCAGTATACGGTTTTCTGCCATTTTTGATTATTTATGTTTTTTTTAATTTTTTTCCACTAAAACAACCCAATCCCACACAGCCCAACCCAACCTATTGCAGCCCAACACAAAACAATCAAAAAAATTCATTACAACCAACCCGGCACCCTTTTCTTTCTCTTAAAAAAAAACGGCGCAGGCGGATTTGGGGTTCTAGGGACCCTAGTAGGTGCCTCTATAAAGAATTTTTCATAAAAAATCAAAAAAGTCCCTGATCATCATGGTCGTCTTCCAAAGGGATACATATGGGGCATGCAAAGTTCTATGGAGTTCTTTAGTGTTAGAACTTCATTCTTGTATTGATGTTTATTATATTTTAAATAGAACACTTGTTTAAAATCAGCAAGAGTAAAAATGTTCCTGGGTACGAAAAGCTACCTACGTGCATATGCGAAAATATACGTACAGGCCCTCTTTACACAATTTACTATAATGGACATCCTCACATTCAGAGAAAAGGAGTTTTTGGCCAGATATAGATTTTCAAAAAACACCACACTCCACATTATACTAAAACATGATCGAAGATCAATTTAATCACCCAAACAACCGGGGTCTCTCCCTGTGTCCCCAATGTTGGCCTAGATATGTACCCTACGGTATATGGCACTGGAAGGTAGTTAGGTAATGTAAGTAACACATACGACACAAAACTAACCTGCTAACAGAAAAGACAAACTATAGATTTATTCAAAATTCGGTAAAAAAAACAACATTATTAAAATCTGGAACAACCTTCCTCAAGCAGTTAAAGTTTGCTTGAAAAAAACCTACTAATTAAATTTACTTCTTTATCTTTCTGATAGTTCTTTTGTTGATAAGGAAAAGTTACATGATTTGTACTTTTATATTTATATTTATATGTAATATATTATAGTTATTTATTATTTCTTTTTCTTTAATTGACAAGTTCAACACCTATCTAAGGTAAGTAAATAAGAATAAATAAAATGGGTTGTATTGTATGTATGTACCTTTTATAAAGTTGGATTATAATAGTTCTGAAAATTATGAAGTAGGAAGTAAGACGCAAATACAATAAACTATCTTACATACAATTTTGTGTTCATACGTGAGCTCAAATTATTCTTATATCTTTGAATCAGTTCAGCGAGGAAAACCTTTTCCTAGCTAGTGTAGTGTGTTAAGGGGCCCACAGACTGCATTTTTGTTTGACGAGCAAATCTGGTCGAGCAAAAACGATGCAAGACCGAAGTGTGTGTGCGAAAAATTGTAATTTTTGCTAGCGTTCAAAACCGATGCAAATATCTGGCTTCGCCTAATTTTGTCCATCGTGGATGTTCGCTATATTAATATAATAAAACAAAACCGAAGTCTGTGTGCAATTCGCATCCGTCGTTTTTACTTGACCAGATTTGCTCGTCGAACATAACCGTCCAACAAAAACGCATTCTGTGAGCTCCTTTATATTGGCCCTCTTTTGAATTTTTTTTTCATTATTTTTTTTGTCAAAAAAAGATAAAAAATTGAAAAATAACCAAACCTTAACCACAAAAATTATAACAATGAACTTATGAGTAGTTTATTTGCACCAACCCACCATCATTTTTTGCGACGTTGCCAACCCTACCTTGAAATATTCGTTCCCGAAGGAAGAGACTATAAATAAGAAATGAAAGGACGCCTTGAAGGACACCTTTGTCAAGGAGGCCTTGAGGCTTCCTTCGAAGTCGGACTATAAATTTGACCCCTAGAGAAAGTGGTTTAAAATAGGTCATGTGATATCCATAAGTTTTGGAGTTAAATAAACATCAGAATTGGCTGAACTGAATGTTAAAACTATGACTCGGAGCACTTTTTTTATTTTTTTTTCGAATAGGCTAAAATTTATTTCTAAAATTGAGCCTTATTTGAAAAATGGCGTAATAAGGTAAAAAATATAGTGCTTTTTGGATGCGTTTAAAAAATAGAAAAAAGTGCCTATATTGTCTTTTGGACGAAAAGTAGTGTGACAAAACTTTAGTAGTGCTGTTTGACTTCAGTGGTCAGAAAAGCATAGCTGCCGTTAAATGTGGCGGGTCTGTGCCATACCGGTACATAAATTCAACTTTTAATATGAATTTTAATACGATTCTGACATCATATAAGGGCCTAATGTGCGTTAAATATGGCCCTGGTTTAGTTTTTTGTCTTATTTCAAGTCATAAACGGATATTTATTGACTTAGATAAAGAAGAAGATTAAGAATAATAAGAACTCTTTACACCGTGATAAATAGATTTTTGTTTGAGAATGTAGAAAGAAAAATTTTAGAGATTTTTTTATTTTTCAGGAAATTTTAGTTTTGCCTGAAATAATAATATGAGCCTCATATTTTAAAATAAAGGTTATCTAGCAATAAAAAACAAGAAACGTTAAGCGCAGTGTCGGGTTTCAAACTAGTGGTACTCATCAGTACAGCACTGGCGCATCGAGAGGGGAGGGGGTTAGCCCCCCCCCCCCGAGAAGCCTTATTATTTTTACTACAAATTAAGTTTTTTTTAATTATTTATCCCTAACCCCCCACCCCCTCCCCCCCGACGTCAATTCCTGGGTGCGCTACTGAGTGCCTTGCTACCTAATGGAAATAAGAGATGAAATAATAAAATAATCTGAAAAAATAACCATGAAACTTAGATATATGCAAATAGAGTCTGCAGAAGCACCTTCCCTCCGAAAGAAAGTACAAGCGTCTCCACGTAAAAAGACACCGGGTGTCCCAAGATGACTAACCTATTAAATTATTTGGGATACTAAACAATATAACTTTTTTAAACTTTGTATAATAACATAATAATAATACATAAGTTACATTTCTAACAAACTTGTCAAAAACTTTCTTATTTTAAATAGGATACGAGGTATATTTTTTACTTCCCTATACCTATCTTAAACTCTTTGTGATATATTCAATAATTTCATAATTTTTAGTCCGAATTTGACTGTTACAAAATTGGTGCTAGAAAGCACGGATAGTCTACCATACAATCAATTATTTTATGTTGAAAAGATATGAAAATATCTCGAAAACTAGCTTTGAAAGATTTGAACCTTATAACAAAATTTTTGGGTAATATTTACAAAACCAAAATCTGAGAACCTCGTATCAATAGCTGTTTTACTTCTAAAGTTATGATTTTTTGATATATTTTGACGTTTTTTCAAATAACCCTGGAATTAAAGCTCCCACGAAATTGGACTTTATAACAAAATTTGTAGTCCATATTCTTGGAAACCTAAATCTGAAAACCGCATATCGCTACTTGCTTTTGTTCCTAAGTTACAATTTTTTTAAATATTTTAACGCCCTTTTCCCCCTTCAACTTAAATTCAATCAAGGCGTTCTTGAGTTATGTATATAGACAGACACCAGACAACAGACCGAAAGACAACTTTTTTTTTTCGTCGATTAAGGTGTTTTGGAACCTTAGGAACTCATTTTTGATAAAATCAGGAAAATTCAAAATTTCACGATTTTAATAGTCCCCCATACCATATTGGTTATGTATCAGAAAGTGCCTTGACCTGTTCCATTATGTGTTGAAGAGCAGAAGCAATACAAGTTGTACACGCAGGAGCAATATTTTACACACAGACCACATTTTCTGGTAAAGTATTCAATTTTACATTTATGTGTCAAATATTAGGTGACATATAGCCATTTTTCTAACATTCAAATTTAAACTAAAAATTATGAAATTATTAAATATCTCAAAAACCGTTTAAGATAAATATACGGGAGTAAATGCCCAGTAGTTTAGAAATTTTATGGAAGATTAAAAAATTTAAAAATATATATGGTGTTCATTTTAAAATAAGAAAGTTATTAACAAGTTTATGTGCAAATGGCACCATTGCAAATATAAAAGTATTTTAGAAATGTACATTATGTAGGCTTATGTTATTATAGAAAGTTTAAAAATGTTCTATTGTTTATTTTCCGAAAAAATCTAATAGGTAGCTCACCTTGGGACACTCGGTATTTATAATTTATTTTTCTACTCGCGTGCGTAAAGTACTCACTTTCTTCACTTCTCGGAAATAAATTTAGGATTTTTAATTATTGGCTTTTTTTTCTTTGCGTCCACCTGACTCTCTTTACGACACATTCAAGTGGTCGTAGAAAAAAAAATGTACCTAACACGTGCGTAAAGTGACTGTTCCGCTCTTGATTTCTGGCCAAACATCGCTGACGCGTCGTTTGTTCATCTAAAATCGCGTGCAGAAAAGTGGCACTTTCCGCACTGGTTACGTAAACTACTATTTCACATGTATCCCATGCTCGGGAGTGGATAAACTCAAAAAAGGACCATGTGAGGGTAAATAAATACAAAAAAAAGAATAGAATATCAAGAATGTTCTCAAAAAAAAACGAGAAGAAGTTAGCGTTTTCTTTTGAAGTGAAGGTGCTCCGACCGATGCTGATGCAGACTGACAGTTGCTTTTCTTTTTCATATATTCACGTTTCTTTATTTATTTTCCATTATTATTTCTATTGATAGCACCACCAAATGAATGAAAAAACATTCTCCCTCCACTGCCCCCTACCCCCTAACTATTAGTTTTTATATATTTTTCTTATTCCTAAATGTCATTCAGGAATAAATATGGGAACTCCTATTGGTACTTGTTTTTTTCTGGGTGATCCCCACTATTTTGTGTTTATTTACCCTCACAAAATCCTTGTTTGAATTTAACTACTTTCGAGCTTGAAATTTACATGGCCCTTTTTGCCTCTAGTGCCCTACAGGAAAATCAGGATGCTTATCACGTCATTTAGCAGCGTGAATGTGAAAGTTTTTTAACTAAAGACATATTTTACCGTGCCCGTTTATTTCCATATAACTGGAAAATATTATTCTGTGGAATTTCCAGTAGAAATATAGTTACTTCAAAAAAAGTTAAGTGGAAATTTTTGAAAATTTTATGTGAAGGCAACTTTTTAATAAAAACAAGAATTGTTTTATCGGAAAATTTCTTTCTGTCACGTAGAACAGTGAAAATGGACGCAATTTTGAAAAAAAGTTCAGCCGCAACAGAAAAACTGATTCCAGCCAAATCTTCAGTAAGATATAAAAAAGGATATGAAACATTCTGCGAATGGAGAAAGACTTTTAATATGGAAAATACCGTGAACGAAAATGTTATGTTGGCCTACTTAGATGTGGTAAGTGTTAAATACCTATTTTGTAAAAATACGTCGTATTTTCGTAATTTTTAATTTCCTTACTTTTTCAGTCACAAAAATCCAGCAGTTCAACGCCATGGGCAAAATATTCGATGGTGAAATCTATGTTGGTAGTAAATGTGAACGTGGATATATCCAGATTTCCCATCCTGATAGTATTTTTAAAGAAAGAATCTGTAGGCCACCAACCGACTCAATCAAAAATTTTGACCAGAGGGAAAGTGGACTCATTCATGAAAACAGCTCCAACCGAGAAATTTTTGTTAATTAAGTTAAGTTTTTTGGTTTCCATTAAATAAAAATATATTTTTTTAACTGAATTTACGCAATAGCCAATTTACACAGGGAGATTTAGTATTTATACTTTTCTGCCTTTTTTAAATTATTATTTTTTGTATTGTTTCAGGTTGTGACGCTATTAGGTATTTCCGGAGGGAGTCGAAGGGAGGAGCTCTACAACCTAAATGACGATGATATTCAAGATACAGGGACACAGTTGATTGTATGCATAAACGAAACAAAAACTTACTTCAAAAGAGTGTTTACAGTCATTGAAGAATCATTTTTAAGCATATTCCGTAGTTATCGTAATCTGCGACCCACCAACATTCTCGAAAAAGCGTTTTTTGTCGGCTACAGAAAAGGAAAATGTATTAGCCAAAGAGTGGGCATCCATACAATTGGGGGAGCGCCTCGAAAAATTGCGGAATATTTGAATTTGTCCAATCCCGAAAGGTACACGGGACACTGCTTCCGCAGAACGTCTGCTACGCTATTAGCAAACGCGGGAGCAAATGTCAATGTGCTAAAACGTCACGGCGGCTGGAAGAGCACCCCTGTGGCCGAAAAATATGTCGAGGAGTCTTTAGAGACAAAAACAAAAGTTCTACACCAACAACACCAAACCCAAAGTTACTCTTCCTCGCGAAAAGGTAACCCCGAAAAAGATTGCTGGGCTGCTGCTCATGTAATTTCAAATAATTCCAATTGCGCAATTAATGTGAATATTTATAAATATTTTTTTAGTAGTTTATTGTACAAAATATTTGTTTTTCATTAATATTATAGAATTGTTCAAAAATATACCATTTTGCTTATAAAAATTCAGAAATTTAGTTCTAGTCCGGTAATGTTATTTTACCGGACTAGTGATGTAATAGGTCATTTTTCAGACTCAAATTAATTCCGTAAGAGGGAACATTACAATACAGTATGAAATAAATAAAATTATCAAACATGAATACTCTCAAGTCAAGAACCTTTATAACCTGAAGTGTCAATGACGTTCTATCTAAAGCGTCAAAACAAATAAGGTTGCTAAGGGACTTTTCATATATCTTTTTAAAAACAAGGTTTTTTTTCTTAAAAAAGCGTAATATGTCAATTTAAAGGGACTTATTTTTGGTAAGGTACTAAAATTATATTGGATTTATTCAAGTTTAATAAATATTATTTGTTGTCTTAAAAATATAGAAAAATAATTCACATTTTAGCATCAATTAGTGCTCTTATAAAATAAAGTTTCATTGCTTGTCACACAATCTTGTGCTTTACTTCTAAGTTTTATTATTATCATAGGACCGTAGAAATCGTATTGAGATGTTCGTAAAATTAGTATTATTCGTTGGTCGTAGGTAAAGAAGTTTATTATCCAAGCGTAAATTCCAAAACTGACAATTCCAAAAATTTCACAAGGAGATTTCCAAAAATTTCAACTTAAATTTGCACAAGGTAAATTTTCGTATAATGATGATAATAACGACATAATTAATTGTTATTGACTCAATATTTAAATAACCCAACTCGACAAAGGTCTACAATGAGTCATTGTGCAGTAGGCAGACTAATATGTAGGCCCATTTATTTATTGATAGTAATTAGTGATTTTCTAATTTGTTTCAACTTTGCACTTCTATATCATGATCATCGTAATAATAAACCTACATATTATTTATCATCAGCATAATGCCACCAATGAGTAAAAATAAGATATGACAAGAAACGTTAATAATATATTTAATTAACCTCTATTTCCATAAGGCGCCGCCGCCGCGCCGCGCCGCACTATCTTTTAGAAGATAGAATTCCTATTTTTTTTGGGGGGGGGGAGGAGGAAAATTACTCAAAGTTAAGGGACGTACGAGGGGTATTTCGGTGGTGTAATTTGGTGTACAGGCAAATTGTAATCAGGTGTAATCAGTCGTAATCACATGTAATCAGGTTGTAATCATATTGTAATCAGTTGTAAGCAGGTGTAATAAGATGTAATAAGGTGTAATCAGAGGTAATCCGGTGTCTTAAGGCGCAATTACACAGACGAACATGCTCAAACAAAAGCTCGTGCAAAAGATCTAAAATTTTTTGCGTGAACATTTTTGTGAGCTTTTCTTTGAACATTTTGTTCGGTTAAATTTTTGAGCAAATTATTGCTATCTATTTTGAAAACATATTTTTAAAGATGAGAATAAATAAAATTTCATCATCAGTGATCAGTGATCTCAATTGTTTAAAAAAATGAAACACCAACTTTTATTTTAAATCTTTGTGAAAAAAAGCCGACGGCAAGCGAAACATTATTATTGGCCATCAGTTTTTCACATGGATTTGGGTTACTTATAATATTTTTTCTTAGGGTTTTTCCCGGATTTTTTTGCCCGGGGGTTTTTTTGGGATTTTCTTACGAGTTTTTTTTATTTCCAAGCTTTTTTTCCTAAATTTAAAAAAAAAACCAGGAAAAAAACTCAAAAATTGCACTTCTAAGCGGTAATCTGCGCCTCACGACTATGAGGAGTGGTGGGGAGGGTGATTTTTTTTAAACATATTTTTGTAACTTTACTTCACCCTTAGCTTTGATTGTTTTTTTTTAATTCCACACACCAGATTTACCTAGTTAGTTTAAGGCCCCAAGGGTTACTTAAAAAAGCAAAAGGTTAATGAAAATGCTAAAGATATAGATATCAACAAAGTGGATCTCTATCAATTTAATGTAATAATCAATCAAGGTCGATTACTGACACTGAACAAACAATATGCAAAGGGGCAACATTCCGATTCAAAAGGGTGGCCGGCCTACTACCTGTGAAATCCAAAATGCGAGTTCTACTCGTCAATAAAATAAAAACAAATTAAAGCGTACTCAAGGAAATTTTGTTGTTTTGCGTCGGAGAGCCCTTTCTTTATGGAAAGATTTGTTCTAAAACTTTCATAAAAAAACTGCGTTGACCCTGGTTTGTCATGTAATTTTGTGTGTCAATGTAAATTTGACCAAAACCCCCTCTCACTAGTCTACGGTTTTTACCTTCTCTTAACCCAGCAATAAATAAGTGCCAATTATTATTTTTTTTTTATTCTCGTTTTTTTTACAACCCCAAAAAAGTTACAAGTATACTGGCATATCCCCTATAAAAATCAGATCAATCGAAGTTGCTTATGAGGTAAAACGTGAATTTCGACGTCAAATCGTTTTTCCGTCGGAAGGCACTTAATTAAAAATACCTTGTTTTAAAACTTAGTCTTTCTATTTTCAGTTAAGTTCAATGAATTCCCATAAAACTATAAAATTTAAATTTGTAAGAAATTTCTATACCAACATTTCTTCAAACAAATTTTGCTTAAAGGCGCAATTACACAGACGAACATGCTCAAATAAAAGCTCGTGCAAAAGATCTGAAACTTTTTGCGCGAACATATTTGTGAGCTTTTCTTTGAACATTTTGTTCGGGTAAATTTTTGAGCAAGTTATGCTATCTATTTTGGAAAAATATTTTTAAAGATGAGAATAAATATAATTTTACATCATTGATCAGTGATCTCAATTTTTTTTAAAAATGGAACACCAACTTTTATTTTAAACTTTTGTGAAAAAAAAGGCGACGGCAAGCGAAACATTATTATTGGCTATCAGTTTTGTCATATGCAATGTTAAAATAGTTAATGATGGAGGTAATAACATTTAATTCTTTTCTTTAACTTTTTTGGTTTTCTTTCATTATAAAAAGAAAACGGAAATGTCTTCGAAGTAATTACTTTTTAAAATGTAGGTGGATATTTTTAAAGAACTGTTCTGGAGAGTAGTTAGTTGTTCCCTGGGGGGGGGGGATAGGGAGGTTTAAACAGTCGGAACGCAGCGCTGTCAAACACTGCTGTAATTTTGTGTGTCAATTTTCATTTGACCAAAACTCCCTCTCACTAGTCTACGGTTTTTACCTTCTCTTAACCCAGCAACAGCAATAAATAAGTGCCAATTTTTATTTTTTTTGATTCTCGTTTTTTTTACAACCCCAAGAAAGTTACAAGTATACTGGCATATCCCCTATAAAAATCAGATCAATCGAAGTTGCTTATAAGGTAAAACGTGAATTTCGACATCAAATCGTTTTTCCGTCGGAAAGCACTTAATTAAAAATACCTTGTTTTAAAACTTAGTCTTTCTATTTTCAATTAAGTTCAATGAATTCCCATAAAACTATAAAATTTAAATTTGTAAGAAATTTTTATTACCAACATTTCTTCAAACAAATTTTGCTCAACATTCTCTACAAAATTTACGTGTGTTTTTTTGTACGCGATTTTGCTCGAACATTTCTTTGAACATTTTGCTCAAGAGGCTCGTGTAAATGTTTGTCGGCATTTCAACATCAAAGGAAAGTTTGTCTGTGTAAATGCGCCTTAATATGTTGTCATCAACATATTAAGGCTAGAATTGGTGCTAGAAAGCACGGATGGGCCACCATACAATTAATCATTTTATGATGAAATAAAATGAAAACGTATTTTTGTACCAAATCTCGTTAAAATCGATTAAGACGTTCTTGAGTTATCGTGTATCCAGACAGACAACTGACAACAGACCGACAGACAACTTTTTTTTTGTCGAATAACGTGTTTTGGAACCTTAGTAACTTATTTTTAATAAAATTAAGAAAAGTCAAAATTTCATGATTTTAATAGTCCTCCAACCATACTGGTATGGTGGACTAAAAATGAGTACCGAAACGCCCCTCGGGAGCGTACCTAGCATTAAATCTAGGGGTCAAGGATCAGCTTTCCAGTTGCTTAAGTTGGTTGCTGTTCTAACCGCTGCTAATATTTATTTTTATTAAAATTTAATTAACAAAAAGTTTCTGCATTTCAAATTTTAAAGTTTGAGTTATAGGGGTTAGACTGCATGAATACAAAAACTGTGTATTTTTGTTGGGTAGCGGTTCTTTGTAATATTTGTTTATCAATGACCAGCCTCTGTTGCTGCATAATATTTAATATTCTATTGTGATTTACTTTTGGTGGCAATATCAACAATTTTTATTGATTTATTATGAAAATATTCAACAGAAAAACGCCTTTGACACTTTGAAGAAGGTTTATAATTTAAGAGTTAATTATTTATGAATTAACCAGCTATTGCCGACGACATCGTTCGCGTGTTTAACATAGTAACTTCCATTTCTCCTTTTACTTTACTCCCACTCTCACTAATTCCAAATCCCTCCCCCATTCCCTTCTGCCCCCAAACCTTTCCATATAGCCGAATATCCGCTTTGCCTACAGTTTTTTCCCGTTTTTTTACTTAAATGGTTATAACTTTTGTCACTCAAACCGATTTTGATGAAATGAAGCTTATGTACACCTCATGAATCCAAGAGGAATGCAATGAAAGCGAAGATAGAGACGGTATTCTCTATCTACGGTGAAATTCATCAACATCCATATCTATAAATTGACACTTAAAGTTGGCAAGCTACTTTTGATTCACTGTATCTTTGATGCGTTTGTGAAATGGTCCTTAAAATAAATCGAGTAAAGGTTAAGAACATATATTTAAAAAAAACACTGCTCGTATACACGACATGTGTTAGATTGAGTCGGTCAGACTTTTCCAGGGTATATCAAGACTTTTCTTGTATGTCCACACTGTTCAGGGGTGTACTGAGACTTGTACTCGGACATTTACAGAGTGCATCCAGGTATCTTCAGAGTGTAGCCGGATCTTTCCAGGGTCTTTCCAGACTTTTCCATAGTGTATCCATACTTTTCCAGGGTCATTCCAGACGTTTCCAAAGTGTAGCCAGACTTTTCCAGGGTCTTTCTAGACTTTCCCAGAGTATATCTAGACTTTTCCAGGGTCTTTCCAGACTTTTCCAGAGTGCATCCAGACTTTTTCAGGGTCTTCCCAGACTTTTCCAGAGTCTTTCCAGAATATTCCAGGGTCTTTCCCGACTTATACATGGTCTTTCCAGACTCATCCAGGGTCTTTTAAGACTTTTCCAGGGTCTTTCCAGCCTTTTCCTAAGTGTATCCAGACTTTGCAGGGTCTTTACAGACTTTTCCAGAGTATATTCCGACTTTTCCAGGGTATTTCCAGACTTCCAGCGTGTTTCCAGAGTGTATACAGACTTTTCCCGGCTCTTTCCAGATTTTTCCAGAGTTTTTTCATATTTTATCCAGACTTTTTCAGGGTCTTGCCAGACTTTTCCAGAGTCTTTCCAGACTTTTCCAGGGTGTATTCAGACTTTTATATGATGTATACAGACTTTTTCTGGATGTATCCAGACTTTCCAGGGTGTATCCAGACTTTTCCAGGGCCTTTCCAGACTTTTTAAGAGTGTATTCTAACTTTTCCTGGGTGTTTCCAGACTTTTTTAGGGCGTATCCGGACTTTTCCTGGGTGTATCCAGACCTATACGAGGATTATCCAGACTTTTCCAGGGTGTATCCAGAGTTTCTTTCGAATAGACGGACTTTTCCAAGACATTTTATATGTTCTATATATACAGCGTGGATTCTTTAAATGGAACGGTGCTTCTAGCGGGTTAGAATTTGGTTGAATAAAAAAATCCAAAAACACGTCAACTGAGGACACCATATATTCTTGCAATTTTTAATACTTTTAATACTAGACAGTAGGATCTATCTTTTACAATAATCAAGATATTTTTATAGATAGACAACAATTCGATCCAAGCTTAAATGCCTTTATCTTGGAAACCATAAGAGATAGAGTATTAGTGTGTGGTATTGTCAAAAAAATATTTTTTTTTAATTAAAAAATGTCAAACTATACAGGGTGGCATATTTAAAAAAATATATTTTTTTGCCATACCTCGTAAACAAAAAGACATAAAAAAAATCCAAGATAGCACGATTAAAGAAAACTAAAAATCTCAGTTGACGTGTTTTTGGATTTTTTTTGTAAAACCAAATTCTAACCCGCTAGAAGCACCGTTCCGTTTAAAGACTCCATCCTATATATAGATTCAGACTTTATTGTTTCTAAAAACATTTCGTTTTACATGTGCTCTATATATATATATATATATATAGTGCCGATAAACTAATATTTTTGTCATTTATTCACGCAAAAACTGCTAAACTGATTTGTATGAAATTTGATGAGATAATAGGGTGTGACCTGGAAATTAACTTAAGCTCCTTTTTATTTAAAATTTTGAAAAGTGCAAAAAAACTCTTGAAAAAATGGAATTTTTCAAGAGTTTTTTTGCACTTTTTATGTTATATATATATGTAGTCAAAAATGTTGGCGCCATTCAACTACAATTTTTATAATCTTTCCATAGAGGTATCACACGGTAAGAAATTTTTGTTTTAGGGAAGAAGTTTTTTTGGGGATAGCTCCAAAGGGCATAATAGGGGAATGCTCAAAAACAATAGGACTTGGGTCTGCGCGTCAACACAAGTAATCACTATGTAAAATTTTGTTATGATTGGTGCAGGAGTTTTTGAGTTAGAGTGTCTACAAAGTAGGCGACCGACAGACAGAGCGTCGGCGCGCGGCGTCTGGATTCGTGCTTATTATTATTCGGAACCTCAAAATTCGTGAAGGATCATGAAAATCTCGAAGAGGAAAGTAAAAAGGAGTTAACGTTGTGCTTACAACCTACGACTTAACCAAACCAATTCTTGTTCAGTGCTTGATGGATAGTTTTACTTCATGCCGCTCACTTCTGTTTCCTTCCTTGTCGAAAAAAGTGAGAAGGCAATAGAATGGAAAATAGAAGAAGTGAAACTGTGGATCAGGCATTTATGAAAACCCACAGATAACAAAATGGTTAGGACATCATCTAGCTGCGTACGAATAATGCAAGGGTGGTCGTAGAGATAGGTGACACGTAGTCGCTGTTGTGGGATGTATGCGTTCTGAGCATGCGCACTGAGATACGATTAAGCACTCTCTATTTGTGCAACTTTAAGTGTCTATTAACATAACAAGCGAGAGATGAAGCCGCAGGCGAGTGTCTTAATTTATCTGAGCGTTTAATGACCGTAACATGCGAGTTGTGTACTATACTTTACTCACGACCAATGAAAATGTCATTATAAATATCAGAAATTATTAAAAATATCAAACGCGAACACTCTTAAGTCATAACTTCATAACCTGAAGTTTGAACGTCAAAACAAATAAGGTTACTAAGGGACTTTTCATATATCTTTTTAAAAACATGTTTTTTTTTCTTAAAAATGCGTAATAATTTAACGGGACTTATTTATGGTTGGTTAGGTACTAAAATTATATTGGATTTATTTATACTTATTAAATATTTATTGTTTTAAAAATATAGAAAAATAATTCCCATTTTTGCGTCAATTAGTGCTCTTATAAAATAAAGTTTGATCGTTTGTCACGCCATCTTGTGGTTTACGTCTAAGCTTCATTGTTATCCTAGGAGCGTAAATGGTCTACTATAGTTGTGTTGGGAAGCTCGTTAAATTATTATTATGGCTTGGTCGTAAGTAACTGATACAATTTATAAAAAATTGAAACTTCGCGATTTTGCGATAGAACTATTAATGTTCCGTAATTTGTTTAGTTTGAGCTCTGAATGACTCCTGCTAAAACTGATATAACAGGATTATCTCACAGCCAATGAGAGAGCTCAAATTCAAAAAATATTGTAACAATCGCTCTGTCGGGGAGTAGGGGAGTCAGCGGTACCGTTATAAAAGGGTGGAGGTGCAACGTATCGCGTTACGTAACCCCCAAATCCAACAGCGACTTTTTTACTTTTTAAATTTTACTATAAAATAAACAGTGCTTTTTATGATTTTTCATTTACTTGACATATTGAAATAAGGGGAAGTGATAGAAGGCGTTATGTAATTTTAAAGGGGAGTCTGAGGTTTCATTACAGATGCATTACAAAGGAGTCAAAATTTCTGAATTTTTACGTTAGTACGTAATTTTTGTCCCGCCCCCTTAAGGCGTAATAAAAATGAATAAAACGAAATATAATAAGAACAGTCGGTATAGAGGTGATTATTTCCAAAACAATAGACCTGGGTCGCGGTACCGAATCGCGTTTAATAAAAGAAAAAGCGCAAGCCACAATTATTATGTTATACAAGATAAGATCTGCCGTATCAAAATGTTACCAGACCTGAAAACGGTACCATTAATAGGTACTGTGTATAAAATACAGTGTTGCCAAGTATATTTTTACTAACTCAACATGGTATTTACCACAACAATTTTCTTAAACTTTAAAAAACTTTGTCACAATAGTTTTTAGGATCCCGGCGATATTCGAAAAACAACTACTTAATATCATTGTTAAATGATCTACAAAATTGATATTTTTTTTCGACCGCTGCTTAAAAAATGTTATTTTTGTAGCGAAAATGTTAAAATTTGGTCCCTTATTCTCGATCTGATAGAAAATTCGATAGAAAGCCGTATAGTCTCTCTCAAACTTCTATCAATTATTAAAAAAAAATCCTTAGTAGAAAACATTTTTTTTTATTTTTCTCAATCCTATCGAGACCATAAAACGGTTTTGTCTATAAAAACAAATAAAAAATATATCGAATCTCTTACATTGAGAAGAAATATACTAAATATTGCTGAAGCATCAATAGGAGTTCATATCGATTTTACAAATGACAATTATACTGAAAAAAAAATATTGATTTGGTATACGCCATCGATATACCAACCTAGTACGTCGATGGTATACGCCAAAGAAATAAATTAATTAACTGCATGTGGATTCAAAAAATATTTATTGGACTTAAAAGTAAATAATTCATTTGGCATATATCAAATAATGTTTTCTTAATTAGCTCACATTAATTTTTTATGTAATGACTTCTTGTTGTCGATTTAAAAATATTGTCACTACATGAAAAAAAAATCGATATTATTATTAACAAATTTTTGGTAAACCAGGTTTTTCTTGTGCTCATTAAAATATATTACCGGCAAAAATCACTTAATATTGATAACATATTTTTTTTTTGTTTGGTTATTTCATTTGTTTCTTTAAGAATAATAAATATTAATTGCCTCATATTAAGTATAACCAAAACTCCCTTACTTTTAAGGTAACAGAACATCTTTGTAATCAAGAAATTATATTATTAATTAAACTCGTTTGTTTTTAAATACTACCATTATATTAATTTTATTAAATTGTGGTAGCGTTAACAAATATCTAGTTAATTATTACAAAACAATTTTGTTTTATTTAACAAATATTTATTTCAAATGTTGATATTTATGATTTGTTACCTGGAATCAAATATCTAATAAGCTAAAAATGTTCAACACCGTTGGTTACTGTTACCAAATGTTTGTTATTGTTACAAAATTATTCTTTCAGCTTAAGAAAATTCTCAATTGTCATTAGCTCCCAATAAATAGTTTTTTTCTGTTCAGATTTTTACAAACGATCTTTTAACAATATTCTTTAATCATAGGTAACTAATCCTTACAAAATATATTTTAAACAAAAATATATGTAAATATATATATAATATAATTAAATATATTTAGATTTTGCTTCGTATATCTCGGTTATAGTGCTGTTCAGTCAATAGATTTTATAAAACTGAAAATAACATAATTTGAATACGCACAACCAAAAACGATCTGTTATGACCATTGTAAGTGCCCATAAGTACTACTAAAACCCGGCAACGATGGGCATTATCTGTCGCATAGAACCATCGAGATGGTACGCTCGGTACCATCCTTATGGGCAATTTTACCATTGGTAATGGTTATTGTGAGGGGTCAAGGGTCGTGCGAAGTGTCCTGTCTTGATGATTTGTCGCACTGTGCTTGGTAGGTACCCGTTTTGGTACTTTACTTGGATATTTAAAAGCGGGATTAGATTATTATAATTTAAGGAAATTCAATTAATCCCTATTGTCTATAGGAATAAACCTGGTAGTACAGGAATTGAAGCCATTTATGTTGAGGAAAAAGAAATTTATTTGTAAAATCTATTTTTTCTACTAGCGTGCGAAAAATTCACTTTTGCGCAATGTTTTTGCTTGCGGAAAAGTTAACCTTATGGTACTTTTCCGCACTCAACCAAAAATAAAAAATAAATATATTGTTATATTTTAAAAAAGTTTCTTTTCTGTGTTAGGGAAACATTTTAGTCACGATAAATAAAGAGTAACATTTTTAAAATTCCTTTTATTGGGTTAAATGAATACTTAAGTCAAGCGAGTAGAAAAAATATTGTACTTAACTCGCGCGTAAAGTGACTTTTCCGCAATTAATTGCTGGCCGAACGCCGCTAACGCGTCGTTCGGTCATCTGCAATCGCGTGGGGAAAAGTGTCACTTTCCGCACTACTTGTAAACTACTATTTTGGATCAATATATTGAGAAGACCTTCTGTTTTAATAAACTGATCAAAGCGTTGGGCCTCTAGCTGCGCGTTATGGACTTCATGATATATAGGGAGGTTAAGGAAGGTAAAATCAGATTTGTGGAAATATCTCAAAAATTAACGATTTTAGTAAAAAAGCAAATTAAAATTCATGAAGTTATTGATACAACTCAACTAGACGTCTCTGTATTTTACTCTAAAATTCTAGTAATAAATTTTTCCTTAATTTTAAAGCAATGCTTTAACCAATTTTAATAGTTTTTAGTACATACCTCATATGATCTCCGAGGAACCCATTATTGAGCAAGTAGTGCTCGGCAGCACTTAAGACTCGACGCCAGGCGTCGAAAATTACGAATGTCCAAAACGAACTAGACTTCGGGAAAAAGATGATAACTTTTTGTTGAGGGACTACAATGAAAGAAAGGATTTGTTACCATAACAACTACTTAAACAATTTACAATAACAAACATTTAGTAGCAGTTACCAAAGACATTGCCCACATTTGGCTTATCAGATATTTGTTTCCAGGAAACAACTAAAACCAATATTTGTTAATTAAAACAAAATCGTTTGTATATTTTTGGTATAGATTAGTTTAATTAATAATATACTTAACATTTATTGCAAGAATTATCCTAAGTACATATTTATTAAAACCACTTAAATCTAATTTTATATTGTGTTTGCTACTACCACAACGTCCGCGGGAGACTGTTTAAATAGAACCTTAAAATTAATTTTCAGTTTTATCAGCATTCGTATCCTTATCTTTATCGAGTCGACCAATCAAGCAGGTGCAATTTTAAAATCATGGCGAATGCGTGACAGCTCCAGCTTAAGTGTCTATTGTTTAGCCTTACGTAACTTGCTTTAAGCTACCGAAGAATTTCCAAAAAGACTCTTGGTTCCGCTCCGACTGCAGTCCACTTTAAAAAATGTCAACCGGGAAACGTCAATCTCTTGCATTCGCGAGCCAGGATCGGAATTCTTATGCGTTAACAAAATTATAATTCGCTTGCTAGGAGGAACAAAATATTTTTCTAACAATAAGATGAAGAACGCCATAACATTATACAGTTTTTATTTAAAAATAAAAATGATTAAAAAGAAATATTTGCTAATATTATGAGTATATTTATATTTGGGAGATTTTAAGTATTGCTTACAAAGGAGTTCTGTTACCTTAAAAGTAAAAATATCTTGGTGATCCTAAATATGAGGTAATTAATGGGTAAAGAAGTCAAATTATTGAAGTAGCCTTAGATTAAATAAAGAACCACCTGGTCCAACGAAAACTCCTTGACAGATAACAACCACTGTTTATTTATCAAATTTGCGAACACTCGACAAAACCAAAACAATGAGTTGGAACAAATTTCATATCGTTCTAAACGTAGAGAGGGCAAGCGATGGAGATATGTAGGGTGTGACGCTGTCGCGAAAACAAGCCTAAATGAACAGGTGAATGGCAGAGCGACCATCGGTTTTGCCGCGGTCATTCTTGACGTTTGAGCATCCGTTTGATGTGCTTTGGCTGTTGAGTCATCGATTCCTCTCGCGACTTCGAATATTAGGTCCCAAGATTTCCCAGATAATAATATTACCAAAGTCTCCGTAAGCATCGTGTATCTCGATTGTAATTTTTTTTATCGCATTGGTCCTTTGTGTGTTCCTTGTAGGATACTCATCCAAGTTAAAAAAAAATTTTTTTTTTTATACCTTCATCAGAAACATGATTTTAGTAACTGTCTGCAGACAACTAAAGCATGACTTTTTTGGTTACCGATGCAAAAAACCTTTTTTTTATCACGGATGCAAAAAAAGATTTCTCTCCGTTTTTCACCCAAAATTAAAGAGAAATAGCGGAAAATAGTAATACTGAAAAAATCTAATTATTCTTGCCTAAAAATTAAGCCATTTCCGCCAGTTTTCACCAAGTATTTACGAAAAAATAATTGAAAACCATCGTCAAAATATCAAACTGTCAAAGATTAAAATGTCACAACAATGAACGTCACCGAGTAAAATAGCGCATCGTTATGGAAACGATTGTTATTTCATTTACCAGCCGCCTTGATTTATACTGTAAAGATGGTGTGTTGCGAGAAGTGCTCTTAGTTCGAGATTTTTTAAAATATTTTTCTGTTTTAATTTTTTTTAATCGCGTTTGTTGCGCTCGTTATTTAAACCAACGCTTGTAAAAAAAAGCACTATTCTAGCCACTAGTTGTTAAAACTACTATTTCCATTCGCGTGCAAAGGGTACTCACTTTCCATACTCCGCATTTTTACTCAGAATTTTTAATTATTGACTTTGTTTTTCTTTACCTCCACCTGACTCTCTTTACGTCTGTTTGACGGCACATTCAATTGGCTGGTCGTAGAAAAAAAATTGTACCTAAGACGCGTTGTTTGTCCATCTGAAATTGCGTGCGAAAAAGTGGCACTTTACGCACTCGTTAGGTAAACTACTATTTTGCACACAAGTGCAGCAACCAAAAAGGGCAGCCATGGAAGAAAGGTTTATATTCCTTGAATACAGGTTAAAAAGCCTTATGTTCTAGTATGATTTTCCCGTTTTCTTGAACATAAGAAATGCAAAAATTTAGAACATGAAAACTACAGGACGCCTTTCTCTATGATTAAAAAAAACTAATTGAGAAATTGGGAGTAAGTTTTTTTATTAGCTGGCTAGGTGGTGTAAATGGTAAAATACAGGTGCGTGCCTATATTCTGACCAATTTTTTGGACGTATGCATAAAACAGTTTTTTGAATAAATTATTATTACGTAGGTCAATATTTTATAATTTTCGGGCAATAACCAAAATCGTATTGTTTATAAAGCTATAAAAAACAGATATTTAAGTTAATTTGGGCTCACATTTAACCAACCAAGTGAAATACGATAGTTCTTTTAAAAATTCTTGACAATCTTAGTACTATTTTTATGTTTCAAAGCATTTCTTTCTGACTCTATGAACTACTCGCAGTACCGTCATCTGCATAACTTTTGACAGGGTACTGCAAAGTACTCCCCATGTAAAACACCTCACCTACACACCGGAGGCGATAAATAATAAAAGCAATTGCAGATACGCGTCTGGGTACCCATGTCGTACCATTAGGTACTGGATGGTATTTTTGATGCATATTCTTGAGGTACCTACTTGTGGATACAGTCGAGGGCGCAAAAAATGGTTACATACACACTCAAGAATAGGGAGATATTCGTTATGGTAACCGCGTACTTGACTTTCGTGACCTTCGTGAAAATATCTGAAAAAGGGATCATGAAACGTTGATGGGTAGTTCTACAAAAATTGGTAAACTTCGAGTTCCCTTTTTAAATATTTTAAACATTTAATTATGTTTAGTTTTTTTTTATTTTTTTATTTTTTTTTACACTGAGAAACTTAAAAAATATATCGAAAATTTTGAATTAAAAAGAAATATACCGACATCTTTTCTTTTTATGTTTATAAGTCAATTGCGTCTCCCCATTTTGTCATCAGTCAATAAAACATATAGCAAGCAAAGAAACTTCTTTTGTCAATGGCGTTCTGTTATCACACTCACCATAAAAACGCGCCTCGTTCAAAACATGGCCTAAAAAAGTAAAAAATGTATTGTCTTTTGGAATGGTTTCGAACGCGTTAGTTATTCCTATACCGATGTGTTGAAATATTTACTTTAAAGATCGAAACAAAAGGCATATTAAAAACTAGCTACTTTAACTACTGATCCAATGGAACACAGAAAGTTAAATAAAATATATTTTTCCTACGACCACACACGAAAGTAACCAAATCTGCACTCTATAACGCCTCAGAAAGTTTTATATATCACACGCATATCATTTTTTTTTCGTCTCTAGAGACGAAAATATTTTCTTCTCTAGTGACGAAAATGAATGACAGCAAACCATCCAAACAATGTAGGTATCTAATAGGCTATGGTTTGTAGACGTGTCGGAAATAGACCGAAACCATTTTCGTCCCAAGAGAATAAAATACTCCTAATAACAATAAAACATTCGAATTAAATGTGTGTGGTGTAGTGGTCGTAGGAAAAATAGCGTAGACAACTCGATAGAAAGTAAATTTCTTACAATCGCGTGTTGTTTCACTCGGCTAGCGCCTCGTTCACAACATTCACGCTCGTGTGAAATATGTCACTTTCTTCTCTCGTTATGTAATATACTATTAAAGCATTACTTTTTTGTTTACCAATTTTTGTAGTCATTTTGCAGTATCGGTAGATGTACGTTCATAAGCTTCTCTACGGAGATATAATCTATGCTCACTAAATTCGTTTTTTTTTTAAAATATACATTCTTTTTAAGAAAAGGGTAAACCTATATCATTTTTAAAATTTTCCCTTTCTAGATTATTTTTTGTTGTTTACACAATCGATAATTTTCTGGATCCGACTGTACACAGGGTACCACCTGTAAATGGTACCTGTTCGACAAATCTTCGTTGTCTCGAGTAACCGTGCATAAAAAGATTTATTGTTATGGAAGAAAAAATATGTAAGTTTTTGCCATTATATTTTATATTAAACCCTCTGCTTTACAAGGTCCAAATGGTTATTATATGGGTCGTAATATATTATGTACTTTTGGTGGTTCAAATGTGCCTTGCATTAATGGGCTATAATTTTCTTTTAATGCTTGAACGATACGAGGTAACACCTTCTTCTGCAAAAAAGTGACTATTTTTTTAGAAACTAAAAAATATATTTAAGCAAAGGAAAATATTCGGCTGTTTTTGCAATTTTAGATAGGGTAAGCTACGGTAAAAAGAACATAGGGTAGTTTTTTATCTTAAAACATACCTAGAATATATCCAAATAGTAGTTTTCACAACTAGTGACTAAAATAGTGCTTTTTTTGCAAGCGTTGGTTTAAATAACGAGCGCAGCGAGGTATTTAAAAACGCGAGTAAAAAAGCACGGTTTAGCCGAGAGTTGTTAATGCTAATTTTTTTAATACCTTTTAAAAAAATCCAAGAAAAATAGAAAAATACTTTTAAAAATTTCGAACGAAGAGCACTTTTCGCAACACACCATCTTTACTCTATAAATCAAGGCGGCTGGTAAATGAAATAACAATGGTTTCCATAGCGATGTGCCTTTTTTACTTGTTGACGTTCATTGATGCGATATTTTAATCTTTGATAGTTTGAAATTTTGATGATGGTTTTTAAATGATTTTTTTGTAAATACTTGGTGAAAACTGGCGGAAATGGCTTAATCTTTAGGCAGGAATATTTACATTTTTTCAATATTACTATTTTCTGTTATTTCTCTTTAATTTTGAGTTAAAAACGGATAGAAATCATTTTTTGCACCCGTGATTAAAAAAAAAAGTTTTTTTTGCATCGGTAACCAAAAAAGACCTGCTTTAGTTATCTGCAGACAGTTACTAAAATCATGTTTTTGATGAAGGTATAAAAAAATAATTATTTGGCTCTTTAACGTCATATTTATCTCCAAAATACTTTTTTTTAACAGGAAAATAAATTTTGAATTGGTAGTTGACAGTTTAAAATTTTAGGACATGTTTAAAAATGTATTTTTGTTTAAACTATGCGTTTTTATATTGTATAGCAGCATTTTTCCTGTACGTAAAGGTTTTCATTAAAAGTTTTTAAAATTGTGGAGTTTTTATTTTTTTCAGTTTCGATACTCTTCGTTTTGGGGTAATAAGAGCATGGGCATGTAGGTAATAAAAAACTTAAATACTGTTTTTCTTTGTTTTCTTTCAATTAAAAATAGCAACAAGTGATATAAAAATTTGTGAAGGTGGATATAAAGGATAAAATTTTAATAATAGCAAAATTTGACGTATATGTCTTTTGTATTTTAAATATTTTTTATTGGAAAAAAGTAATAAATATTATTAAAAAACAAAAAAATGAATCTCGTTTCCGCAAATAAAAATGAAAGTAAAACTCGTGGCATATCGGACATTTTTATTTGCGGACACGAGATTCATTTTGTTGTTTTTTAAATATTTTGGCTTTTTAGTTCTGCGCAACAAGCCTCCTCCGGAGCGATTGCTTGCTGATGCCTTAAAATTAGGGCCACGTAGTATAAAGCTCCAATTGGGGGCGGTGCTGCTGCGAAGGTTACCTCTTCTTAAGAATCATGTTACAGTGACCTTATACTTTTACAGGTTTGTACTTTATAACCTGCTGAACGGTACAGGATTCTGTATTTACGGTGTGTTGCACTTTTCAATTTTGATGTTTTTGTTTCTCGGTTTATTCGACAGGGGGCGCACACAGTTACTACGTCCCCAAGGATTACAAACTTTTTGTTTTAAATTCTAGAGGTGTGCATGGTCACTGTGTAGCTTCAACTGCCAGGTATAATCCTATGATTCCCTGATAATTCCTAATAAGGATGAAACAGGTCTGTAGGTGTCTGGATTCTCCATTGGACATTGGAGGCCTGGTCGTAATGAAGTGAGAAACAAAAACGCTTCGTCCGATATACTACGAGTTTTAATTTCATCAATATTATTGTTGTTGCTTGTTTAACCATCACCAAAAAAAATCAAAACAAATTTAACACCTTATATTTGACATAAAAGTTAAATTTAAATATCAAAACTGCCTTTGATAATACATTTGCGGTGTAATTTTTGTCGTTTTTTTTTCAGATTTTTTGTGGGTCTTGCAACAACTTTTGTTATATTTGATGTTCTTTAAATTACATTATCATTATCTAAAGGGATTCCTTGGGCCAAAAAATGCTAATATATTTAATATAATTAGCTGGGCTTGGTTATTAAATCTGCGTTTATTTTCTGGTATTTTTGCGTATTTTTGTGGTTTTCGATAGAAAACTGTCCTTTGCTGATACTTTAAAAAATATGACATAAGAGTAATCACACGTAAAGAAAAGAAAAAAAAATAAAATCTAAAAAAAAAATTAAAATATATTTTGCGCAAAATTTAAAAAAAAAAAACATTTTTTTTTTATATTTGGCGCAAAATTAAAAAAAAAAAAAAAACATTTTTTTTTTTGGTTAAAAATGCATTCATATCTTAATGTAAAAATCGCGTGTCGCTAGCTGCTGCGGTTCGTGAGTTACAATTTTTTTAAAAATTTAACTCCAACTACCCACTTGCCAACACTCCCTTTAAAAACTAGTCAGTTCTGCGCCTGGTGACAAATATTTTTTGTACCAAATTTTATACGAATCGGTTTAGCGGTTTTTGAGTTATTGTGTTACAGACAGACAAACAAAATTTTGTATTTAGGTTTTTTTTTTTATTCAAATAACTCATTAATAGTGAAGTTTTTTGTTGCTTTTTATAATAATACATTATACAAGATACAAGAAAATGACGTCAGGGCACGTCGGAGTTGAGTAAACATATCCTCACCCGGGGTATTAAGAACTTCTAAATCCTGTCATTTTTTTTAGTCTCAAGATATTTTATGAATTATAGTAAAACCATTGCCCTTATTTTCAAGCATTTTATTCTTTATTAGTTTTGTTTTAATATGATTTAAATTAAAGATCAAAAAGATCTTGGGTGGAAAAAATGAAAATTCAAACTTGGATGAGAATCCCACAAGGAACACACAAAGGATCAAAATGAAAAGAGAAAAGATCAAATGATGTTTCGCCCTGAGCAATCAGCGTGGGCTCATCAGTGGTTCCACTGGTTACTCCCATACACTTTGATTTCCAACTTGGAATCACTTATAAATAGGCATCGTCCCGCACTGGAACTTATCTAAGTCACCTGATACGGGTTCGTCCTGGCGTGTTAATTTGATCTTTTCTCTTTTCACTTCTGGTCCTTTGTGCTGTGGGAAGTTTGAATTTTCGGTTTTTACACTCAAGATTTTGACCTTTTGTTTTTGGATTCTTTTCGGTTGAAGTAACTGATTCAAAAGTTTTTTAACTTCTTTTATTATTTAAACTGTTTAAAATAAACCCGGTAACTACAAAAAATATTTAAATGTTATGAATTTATTTGAGCCGTCTAATGTAATATCTTACAATTTATTTAAGTAGATTTAATTATCTTACAACAGACATTACTAATATGAGGAATACGAAACTCCGACTCATCTTTTATTGCACAATTATGAAAAACATTTAACCTGGAGGCGCTATAGATAAGCATATTTTGAGTAAATAATAATTTTATTTGAAATCTGTTATAAATTTCATCAACATTCTGTAAAATTTGCTAACGGCTATGGTGATCATGCGTTTTTCTTTACTTGCTAAGGGCTAATCATATAAGTTGATCAATAAATTGATCGATTTCGACGTTGGTCAAAGGTGCGAAACTAAAGTCTACGGAGCATAGCCTTTTTTGAGCGAAAGCTCGCAATTAATTGTTTTTCTTTTTCATTTACTCCGACCAATTGCTTTTTTATAAATACATTTGTTTTCAGATTTTCGACTAATTTCCACTTTTTTGGTATCCTCAAGACAAATTCTTTCGATCAGTTTCAATATGGAGCCTGACATTTCTACACAGAAACTAAATGAAGCTGTCATTGTCAAGCCGACCAACCGAATATGGGCGAATCAACCTAGCAAACAGTATGGTGTGAATGCTTTATTATTCAAAAGTGTCTCTGTTTGGCCAAAGGGTGGCCTAACCTCGTCCGGTGGCTGCTGGATATCAAGTCCCGGAAGCTATACTACTGGTTGGGTTGGGTTGGGTTGGGTCCCAGCTTAGATATACCCGTCCTTTAATGGTGGGGGGATTACAATAATCCCAAGAGAAAGCAGAACTTTAGCAAGCGAGAGAAAGTCATTTTTCTACAACCACACACGAAAGTAACTAAATCTGCACTCTATAACGCCTCAGAAAGTTTCATATTTCATACGCATATCAATTTTATTTTCGTCTCTAGAGACGAAAATGTTTTCTCTTCTAGTGACGAAAATGAATGACAGCAAACCATCCAAACAATATAGGTATCTAGTCGGATATGATTTGTAGAAGCGTCGGAAATAGAAACCATTTTCATTCCCAGAGAGGAAAATACTTTCTTCTCTTGTTAAATCCTAATGTGGTCGTAGGAAAAATAGCGTACACAACTCGATAGAATGTAACTTTCTTACACTCGCGTGTTGTTTCACTCGGCTAGCGCCTCGTTCACAACATTCACGCTCATGTGAAATATGTCACTTTCTTCTCTCGTTATGTAATATACTATTTCGGGGTATTTCTAGTCCACCTTTATAGAGGTTGAGTTTAAACCAACAAAAATTGAACCCTTCCCTCCGGAAGGGTTTTATTTTTTATGCCTTGCAATCCTTGGAAACTTTGATTTTGGTTCGACACAAGACACAAGCAATCCGGACCGGATCTTGGAAAAATAAAAATTATACGATTATCATGAAACTATGATGTTTGTAGCTCTCGACCTTCCGATCCAAAGTTCTCATAGGCCCAAAAAGATCCTGTGACTAGTTTCGGAGATACAGGGGCGGGTCGGTGGGGTTGTACCGAAAAACTAATCTTATTCTTATTACAATTCTATTCAACCAAAAGGCGTCCGGATGATTTATATGCTAAAGATTTAAGTAAAACGCTGTTATATAAGTGAAATGTCATTAGCTGGGTACGAGGGGTGATCAAAAATTAATTTAGTTAAATACAGTGAAACATTCCATTAGAGGATTTCGACGGTTCCAACATAGTTAATAACTATTTGGTTCCGGAAATAGTGTAATGTGAGATGGCGGCTGCTGTCAAGGACTGAAAAAATATTTATGTTTGATACATGAATATTAATTTAATACAAGTGTAGCTATGCATAATAGGGCTACGACTCCGATGGACAATATACATACCTACATGCTGTATAAACACTGGTTGCACTTTGGCGCACTCGCTACTAAAAGAATTGAATAGAATTATCGAAAGCAAAAAGCAAAGCAGCAAGTGAAGAGCCAACATACAGTCAAGTGGCTTTGATATTCACCGTTGCTATGGATACGTGACGTCAGCCACGTGACAGCACGTAATGATTTGTATTGGGATGAAGGGCAATTAAAAAATAGAATAGTCGTAGGCACTATGCTTTTGACATTGCTTCCCGAAACGTTTTTACGTTGTTTGCTGTGTGATTCGAAAGCTTTTTTTTTTCAGTTAATTTAGAAGCGTTTATTATGTGTTGAGTTCTTTTGAGTACCCATGCACTAGATCTTCATCATTTTTTAAGGCCGCGAGCCGCCACTTCTGTACAAGTCGTGTCACTATCAAGGATATTTGAAAACCCATACTTTTCGGAGGTAACAGATTTCAACTGCGAAAGGGCGGAGCCAACCCAGTGTAAACTTTATGGTTCACTAAACACAGGTTTTTTAAGGTTCACTGAACACATACTAGTATATAAGATTAGGGTATTCTAAGTTTTTGTTATTATTCACCTGATGACGATTGCAGATACATAAGCATTCGAAACGTTGTGAAAAAAAATAAAGACAATGGAAGTTCAAAACTGTAACTTACTCTCTTAAGTTCTTGAATAACCGCACCGGCGTACGCATGGTTGGGGAGTACACTGAAATTTTTCCCAAAAATCACCAATATTCTGTTACTCAATCCCTCCAACCTCCAGGAACAATTTCTGCGCACGCCACTGAATGTGTTTGACCTTGTGGTGAGCTGATACGAGTTTATTCAAAATATATCACTCCTTTTTGGATTATTCATATGAATTCTTCTTAACAATTAATATAAAAGCAACCGAAAACTTTGTCGATGACGCTGCTGTTTTTAAAGTATATACAAAAGAACGTTAAAAGTCGCGCGGTATTTGCTGAAAATAAACATTTAAAAAAAAAAACAGTAACATACTGTATTTTTTTAAAATGTTTGGTCACCCCCCCGTACCAAGCATATGATATTTTGCTTATATAACAGCGTTTTACTCAAGTCCTTAGCATATAAATCATCCAGACCGCTTTTTGTTGAATAGTTTTGTAGTAAGAATAGGATTACTTTTTCGGTACAACCCCACCGACCCGCCCTAGTATCTCCGAAACTAGTCATAGGATCTTTTTGAGCCTTTAAGAACTTTTGATCGGAAGGTCGAGAACTACAACATGAGTTTCATGACAATCGTATAATTTTTATTTTTTCATAAGATCCATGCGTTGTACAAGATCTTAACTATTACTAAATTTTAACTTAAAAATGAATACGTTTTCAATACGATTAACTTTGCTGTTTTTATGAAGCGATTTGAACGCGGTTCAAACACCATTTGAGCTTTTGACATTTGCCGGATGTGTTTTGAGGTTAGTTTTTGCCAATTTTACTTCTTTGCTTGTTTTGTAAAGCCAATAACCCAGCAAACCCATCTGTTACATTAACATAGTATTTACGTAAATCTAAAACAAAATTATGATTGTTTTCCACAAACCAAAACTACACTTTTTTGCACTCGACGCGTGTTTCGCTAACAACGTTAGCATCATCAGGAGACGATAAACAATGAACTAAATTAATCTACGCTCTATCTTATATACAATCCTTTAGTGGGCGGAGATAAGACCAATAATTTGTGATTGATTGATTGATTACCTCCGCCCACTAAAGGATTGTATATAAGATAGAGCGTAGATTAATTTAGTTCATTGTTTATCGTCTCCTGATGATGCTAACGTTGTTAGCGAAACGCGCGTCGAGTGCAAAAAAGTGTAGTTTTGGTTTGTGGAAAACAATCATAGTTTTGTTTTAGTGCAACCAAAGGTTCCAAATTCCCAACATAGTTACGTAAATCTAAAGTCAACAAATTAACATAAAAAAAAATTTATAAAATTTACGTAATATTTACATAACATAACTTATCGGACACACATTTTGCTTTTCAAAGATCTAATGGATAGGCCAGAAACCTACAGGCCTGTTTCATCCTTGTTAGGAATCATTAGGGTAACATCTTATTTATGTAAAAAGTAGAGATTTTTGTGCATGGCATTATGTAGAACATCTACATTACTTTTTACCTTGTTGTGACTTCCAGTTTACTTAAAATTTATGTAACAAAGTAATCATGTGTTTACGTGATATTTACGTAACGGTGTTGGCTGGAAAACTTACGGCACAATAATATAATTAAAATAATGGTATATCTGCTTTTTGCAGTGCTAAGAGCTTATTACAGTTGGAAGATACGATCCGCCGCGTTTTCGTGGAAGGTTTGAAAGTGAATCGTATTAAAAACGTACTCAGTTCCAAGTGAAAACGTAGTATATGTTTAACATGTGCGTGCACTAAATGATATGTTATTTTAAGTTCTATTAGTTTATGATTTTATAATAAAAAGGCCGAATTCGTGATATTTATCGGCGAACGAATAAAGCATTACATATTCGTGGACTGTTTTATCATTGATGTTTAGTTTCTTAAACCTATACTCATTTCGAGCTTTGATTATATAACCGCCAAAGATAGGCATTCTAAAGCTAATAAAAGACACACCATTTTTTCCTGCCCTCGGCTCTGCTCTCAGGCTGTGGTGATACACTATAGTGAATCATGTTAGCCTCAATCAATCAATAGAACATATTCATTCATCTGGTTTTAGAAACAAACACTCTTGCAATAAACAAATTTAAAAATGATATTCGTAAAAATAAAATTTTTTTGTGGTATTTCTTGATTTCAAATATGCGATTGAAACAATAGACCAAAAAATATTAACTGGAAAATTATTCAGCATTGGATTTGTTAATAGATATACTACAATTTAGAATACACAAAACAAAAAATGGACAAACCTTTTCTGACGAGAAATATATAGACATTTGCGTACCCCAGAAAAGTGGTTTTGGTCCACTTCCGTTTATTTTATACCTGAATGACATTGACCTTTTTTACATTCTGAATTTGTAAACTTGTTTGCTGATGATGCAAATGTTGTTGCTACAGATGAAGATCTTGATTGTGTAATCACTCCAATTAACTGTTTTTTAAATAAACTTAACAATTATTTATCATACAATAAACTAAAGCTAAATGTAAGTAAAACAAAGGCCATGATTATTACCACAAAATATAAATATTTTATCAACAACGAAGATATAGAAATAAACGTCACTTTGAATTTGTACATAAGAAGATCTTAAAAACTTTATACTTTTTCGAGTATCTAAGCACTTAACAGTAGATACCAAATTATTAAACTCAATAATTGAGCCTCATTTCAATTTTTGTGGGACAATATTGTATCCGTTTAATCTTAATCAAATAAACAGATTATAGGTTTTACGAAATCGTGCAATGCGGGTTATTTTGAAACGTAATCAGTATACTCCATTAACTCATTAAATTGGATGAGAGTATCAAAAGGGCTATTTTACAATTCAACTATATTTTTATACAAAATGTTCTCTTTTATCTTTTAATGAAGTTATAAGATTTAACTGGTTATGACACCAGATCACAAAAAAAATTGTATATACCTAGGGCAAACACTATAAATCTTTTTATCAAAGGTTTTAAACAGTATAATAACCTACCTGTACTAATAAAACAGAGTGGATCTCTTAAACACATTTAAATGTATTAAAAAATAGTAATGGTAAATGTTGTGAAAGAATAAAAAATAAAGGCAATGGAAGTTCGAAACTCCAGTTTACTCTAATTAATGGGAGTATGGTATGGTATTGTGATTATAAGTTAGTATTAATGTTCTAGTGTTCATATTATTAGAATAATTTTAAACATTGGTTTATAGTGTTATTAATATGGTATGCTACATCTATTATTTTATAGATATGGTATACAAGAGTTGCATTATGTTTTTACCTACTTCAAAATAAACTTATTATTGTATTAATATTAGAATCAATGATGTGTGGTTTAACAAGAGATGTTCACTTTTTATACAGCCATTTTTTATATAGTCACTTATACACTTTTCTTTGGGACAGTTTTAAGCAATATCAAAGAGGTTTTTAGACAACAATAAACCCTAATTAAATACTCAATATCATATAGTTTAAAAAATTATTGACTTGACTATTCATTTATGAAGATTTCCAAGTAAAAAACGCCATTAAAAATAACTAAATGTATCGGTACTACTTAATATGCCCAAAAAGCCTTATTATAGTACAATGCAATCGACTTTTTGACATGCAGCGCTCATAGTGCACCGGATGGTAGCGATACATAATTCTTTCAATGAAGTACCGAAGTACTGCTTATTAAATGTGTAGACGAAAAAAAAAGTGATTCATTTAGGAAGATATTGGAATGTTTTATAAAAAATAAAAATTCTTAAAAGGTTCTTGTTGGTAGATGCGATCTAGGGAAATAGTTTTTAGCTGGCGTGCACGCATATTGGTATTTAAGCTCAGTCAAGCTACAATCCCCCCTCAACGAAACTCAATTTGGATATTGTAAAAATTATGTACTAATTTAGTCCCCTTTTAAAAATTTTTGTACCTAATGAATAACAGAGTTATTCGCAGGGGGACGGTGTTGGCGCTAAGCTGCCCCCCCCTATGCTTAAGAGAGAGATTTAATGAAAGTTGATATGTCATAATTTTGTACTAATTATGTACTCTTAAAACCATTGGTTCCTAAGATTTTTGTTGGTTTCTTATGGGGTGTGTACCTTGATATCAAGGAACACCCCCCTCTGTTTAGGAAAAAGATTCTATGTCAGAATTTGGTACTAATTATGTACTATTGACTACTCTCAAGATAATTAAAGTTTTTTTGTATTTATGGGGAGTGTAGCCTCTGCTTAAGAAATAGATTTGAAAAAAAGCAATTATGCCATAATTTGCTACTAATTATGTACTAATTTCATCCCCTTCTAAAAAGTTATCTACTCTCAAGACTCGTCTCAAGATAACTTAATTTTTTTTGTTTATGTGGGGTGTGTAGCTTAATATCAAGGCACACCCCCCTCTGCCATAATTTTTTACTAATTATGTACTAAATTCGTCCCCTTTTTTTAAATTTTGTGGGGTGTGTAGACGTAGCTTGATATCAAAGTACAACCCCCAAAAAAACAAAAAAAAAATGAAGTTATCTTGAGAGTAGGCAATTTTTTATAAGGGGAAGAAATTATTTTTTTTTCAAATATTTTTCCTAGGCAGAGGGGGGTGTGGCTTGATATTGTTTTTGTAAACTAAAAGTACCCTTGTTCAAGAGTACATAATTAGTACAAAATTATGAAATATCAACTTTCATTAAATATAACTCCTAAGCATGGGGGGGGTGCAGCTTTGCGCCAAGCCAAACCCCCTTTTTAAGTGCAAATAACTCCATTATTCATTAAGTACAAAATTTTTGAAAAGGGGACTAAAGTACATAATTAGTACATAATTTCTACCAAATTGAGTTTCGTTGAGGGATCCCCCCCCCCTTGACTGAGCTTGGTATTTACCATAAAACCTCAGTTAATCCGCATATACATAACACCGAAAAAGGACTGAATTCAAATTTGTTTCTCAAATTCCATGAAATAAACACACTTAGAACGCAAAAATGATCGATCCATGATTTTCTTTGCCAGGGTGTCCCGGTTTAATGTTTTCCTTCGCCACAGTAAAAAGAAATAATATAATCCAGAACCAATTGTTAATAACTCGAGTTTGTTCTAAACCGCTCTAAGTTTGAAAATAAACACTCTTGCAAAATATCAGCTGATTCCGATGATTGATTGATTTTGGGGTACTCTGGCCACCCCCACACCCTATCGCAGTAGTTTATAGCTGTTATTTAACTTGCAATGTATCTATTTAACGAACTAGGGTGGAATCTTGCAACTTAATTTTGACCAACTTCCCGACATTCGATCGGCTTCGAATTTGGCATGCTTATATAGCTGCGGTGACAACATAATGATGTGATGAAATTGATAGCTCCCCCCTACTCGAAGGGGGTGGAGAGGGGTACAGTTGAAGTACGATTTCGTTGAAATTTCGTGTGTTGGGGCACTTGGAGATGGAGATAACGAATTTCTAATCAGATTTTGAAAGTTCCATATGGCGGATTCAAGATGGACAATTTTTGGTCACCTTTTGATAACCCATTTTAACTAACTTATACACATCCGATTTATAGTTCCGATGACAATACAATAATATGTCAATATTATGCACCCATCCCCCCTACGAGGTTAGTGAAGGAGGAAAACAACTAAGTTTTTCCGATTTCAATCAAAATTGGTATACGGAGGCTTTTGGGGATAACAAATATGCATTTTTGATCATATTTTGAAAATTCAATATGGAGGATTCAAGATGGAAGATTTTTGGTCATGGTTTGCTAACCAATTCTAACTGACTTCTCTACATCCGATTGTGTAATGCGTTTATAGTTCCGGTGAAAATACAATAATATGGTATTCTCAGGTACTCACCTCTCTCTAACAAGGGAAGTGGAGGGGGAAAAGGATTTAGTATGTTCGATTTCAATCAAAATTGGCATATAGGGGTTTTTAAGGAGGGGGATTATAAATTTTTGATCAGATTTAAAAATTTCAATATGGCGGATTCAAAATGGACGATTAAGGGTACAAATCTAAAAATTAAGGGTGTGTGTGTGTTCAAATTTGGTATGCGTTTATAGTTTCGGCGACAATACAATAATATGGTACTATTGGGTACACAATTCCTTCTAACGAGGGAGTGGAAGGGGAAAAAATCTTGTTTGTTCGATTTAAATCAAAATTGGCATACAGGGGTTTTTCGGGAAGTGGATATGAATTTTTGATTAAATTTGAAAATTTCAATATGGCGAATTTAAAATGAACATGAAAAAATACATTTTTATTAAAGAAAACTTTTAAAGAACAAGCTTTTATTACATGCACTTAAAAGTAGAAAACAATTTTTTATCTCTCTTATACCATAATAAAAGCGGTGGGTGCAAATTAAAAATTTTAACTTTACAGTAACAAAGGGAGAACTACAAAAGAAGAACTAAATTCTTCTTTTATTCGAATGATAAACATAATGCTTTCATCTAAAGAAGTTGAAAACGGGTGCTTATAGGTTACAGAGTAATACAACTGTTTCTTAGGTAAAAAATTATTTTCTACTTTAATTTTTTTTTTAGTAAAAATTTATTTTTCTTTATAATCTAGGGAGAAACTAATGGCCATTAAACAACAAAATATGATCTTTACGTTAAGAAGAAAGACGCTACCTTGAAGTGGTCATGAAATTTAAAATTCTATGGACGCAAGCGCCTTTGAGACCAGTCACGTTTAATTATCAACAGTAATGCGACCCCAACAAACAAAAAAAACTAAATTAAATTCTACTGTTTAAAACGCAAATAATCATGATTTTAAACAATTTTACTACGTACAATATTGTTCATGATGTAATTTATTTTATGTTAATTTTTTGTGTTTTTTTTTCTATTTTTAATGGAATCCTCTTCACTTATTACGGATGATCTCACAATTGTATCGTATTAGATTTTTTTAAATTATTTTAATAGCAATTTATGGAACATTTAATTATAGTAAATGCATCATCTGAAACAAATAATACAAACACATCGGCAGAGTACTACCCATTAAACATGGAATGTTACAGAGTTATTCATAATATTACTCAAGCGTTACAGGGTAATATCCCTCTAATTAATATTTCAGTAACGTTTCTGGCAACACTAAACTTGTTATGTTTTGCAACTTTACGCAACGCAACGCATCGGTATCGGTATACCTAACGCGTTCGAAATAAAGCCAAAATACACTACATTTTTGACTTGTTTATGCGATGTTTCGAACGATGCCCGCTTTTTTCAAGGGTGCGATGACAGAACTGCTGATTGGGTCCGTAACGTTACGTACATCCCTCCGTACTCAACGAGTGGAATCAGCTGTTCTGTCATCGCACTCGTCAAAAAAGCGGGCGTCGTTCGAAACATGGCATGAACCAGTCAAAAATTTAGTGTATTTTGGCTTTATTGCGAACGCGTTAGATATACCGATACCAATGCGTTGAAATATTTACTTTAAGTGTCTATTATTTCAAGGCATCGGCATCGGTATACCCAACGCGTTCGAAACAAAGCCAAAATAACCTACATTTTTGAATTGTTTATACCATGTTCCGAACGATGCCCACTTTTTTAACGGGTGCGATGACAGAACAGCTGATTCCACTCGTTGCGTACGCAACGATTTTAATCAACAAACTGCACTTGTATTTGATTTGAAATCTGCTCTGCTAGCCTGGCAGATGATGGAGTCTGGGAAAAATGTGTGGATTTATTGCTCAGGTTGTACCTAATTCTAATTTTTTTTTGGTTTTCTTTTTATACTGGGACTTTCCATCAATGAGCGGTGTTAAAATATAAATTTTTTGCCGTAAGTTTTCGGTACAAATGCGGATAAATTTTTTTCTGAGATGGTTGTGTCCGGTCAGTGTACCGTTGAGCACTCCATCACTGATATTTTTTTTTCATTAAATCTGGGCTGTTGTTCCCCTGTCCCTGCCAGTGTCTCATGAGTGTCGACTCTGCAAAATCATATAAATTTTAAAACGAAAAGTGGTACTTGCTTTTTACTAAGTACTAAGACGGTAAATTCTGCATTATTTTAAATAAATAATTTCTCATCATCTCCGGTCTGTCGACAACTTGTTCATAAAATCGTGCGCCTTAATTTTTTTAACACAGTTTTTTAGCAGTTCGCAATTATTTTGCCGAGTATATTCTTCAAGGGCGGCCATAAGTTAACTTGAAAATTTAAGTTTTTACCACTCCTGCGCTGACGCATTACTTTATTATTTAAGAATTTTCTTTACTTACTTAAATCTAAAAATTTTGGAGTATTTCCATTTTCATTTTAAAAAATCGTCACAATACGTCAATTTACTATTCGGGGGGAGGGGGACACTTTTTAGCCATAATAAAATTTTTCTAGAACGCACCTCTTTTAAAGGTGGGTTTTATTACTAAAATTGACCTTATTTTGAAGGTCTTTTATATGCCTTTACAGAACTACATTTATATGGGCCAAACTAAATTTGTTAAAAAGAAATTCAGAGACACGTTAAATTGTTTGTTTTCGTGTTATTTTCTTCTAGGATACATTCCCATTTTGTCCTAAAAGCATCTGAAAGATCTTCAAACTAAGTATCCCCTTCAATAAAAATTTGACGTGTTCGAGGTTTCCTTTCAAAATCCTACTCTAAATACAGGGTTCCTAAGATTTTCCTTAGGGATAGGATTTCAATAAATCAAACAGAAATGGCATAGAAAGTTCTGCGCGCACAAAAGAAACAGGTATATTGAGCAATGGTGCCAGTTTGTTATTATCTCCGGACTGCTTTCATGAGAAAAAATTGTCGCCACTCTTTCATTGTGAGCATAAATTATAGTTGCAACATTACCCTCTCCACATAGGCCGATCAGCTCTTATCGTTTTAGTGTCCTTTTATCCACCTTCGCCGCCATTTTGACAGAAAACTAATGGATTATCTGTCACTTTTGAGTGAAAATGGCGGCGAAGGTGGATAAAAGGACACTAAATCGGTATGAGTTGATCGGCCTATCTGGAGAGGGTACTGGTTGCAATAATAACCGTTGACAAGATGTCTGCAAATTCCGCTAGATGGCGGCCACACCATGAGATGATCGAGGAAAAAATTAGATGTTTTCAGTTCCAAACCACAGCTTTTTCTTGCTTAAAGGACGCGGCAGGGTCCATTATTTACGATACTGAGCGATAAACTCGTGAGGTTGTTAACATTAGAAAGAAATATCTTCGCTTTTAATTAAATTTCTTTCCATTCTGTTCTACTAGTGACATCTATTCGGAAACGGCCAAACCATGCAGCTAGCACTAGCAGCCAAAGAAATCAATAAACGGCGCTGTTTTTCCTGCAGAGCTTTTTGCTTGCGATATTATTGATTTTAAATAAAGCTGGCCCTACACTACATTTGATATTTTCGAGGTGTTTTATGACATGATCTCGAAACATGTAGCGAACCAATTCTTCAAAACTAGCGGGATGGTAAAAGCGAAATATAAGGGGCTGCCAATATTTGTAACACCCAAAAAGGGGTGAAAAGATTTATTTTGCTCTGTTTCTTTACAAAAAACGTTTTTTTTACGAAAAACTTGAGCTCTGCCACTTTTTTTATTTTTTTCCTCAACTTTCTCGTAATTTTTGTCATACCGTAGAAAAAAATTATTTCACCCATGGTCATACTCTACTTTTATTCGAAAAAATTTAGAAACAGAGACTGGATCAGTTTTCCTAAAACGGGGGATCGAGTGAGAAATTTTTCAATTAAATTAGCCGAACGCAAAAATGTTAGAAAAACAAAGCACGAAATAAAAATGGCGCCGCTTACAATTTCTTTTCAAAAGTTACGTAGTTTCGGGAACGCAAAGAAATAGGTCTAAAGAGTATAATTTTTAAGAAAAAATATCAATTTTTTCGCCCTCCTCCACTGGGACTACAGGGGCCGTGCACAAAATACGTAATGGTCATAGGGGGGAGGGGGGTTACAAAATGTTACGTAGGGGGGAGGGGGGTTTTCGACAGCGTTTGCATTTGTGTGAAACTAAGAAAATTTGGAATGAAAATAAGTGAAAAGTTTTTTTTTTGGGGGGGGTAGTGGTCTTGAAATCGTTACGTAATATTAGGGGAGTGGCGTGCCAAACCGTTACAAAACATTACATAGGCAGGGGGTCAAAAATTGGTAAAATCACCGTTACGTAATTTGTGCACGGCCCCACATCTGACTGTTCCTCCTTTTTGATTTCGAATCAAAGTGCAAAACCCGAGTTGGACGTTCGAAGGCGTCAACCCGTCCTATTTGCTTGATAAAGATTATACGGAAATATCTCAGTCGATTTCTCCGGCCATGTATGAACGCTTTAGGTTAGACATTTGCATGTATCTCAGTCCCCAGCCTGTAAACAGTGCGTACGGACAATGGTTACAAAATGAAAAGCAGAAAAATATTTTTTTTACGATATCTTTCATCAGTTTGGTATTAAAGTCGAGCAAAAACAATTTTTATTCCAGTCCTAAAGGTATGAATATGGAAAACATTAGAAAACAACAACCTGGAATGGATTTACTACCATGCCCACCCTTTTCTGCCTAATGTGCTTTTCCGTTTGTCTGCGTCTTATACACGGCTGCTTGGCCCCCTAAGGATTTGCTTAGGAACCCTGTATACTGAAAACGCCTTTGCTTCGCCTTCGTTGGTACATCCTGTAGAATTACAAAGGTACGTAAGTTTAAAATTTGTCCCTTTCGATAAACTGTGGGCATTCATTTTTGTATTTTTTTACTCTAAATTAACCTTTAACAGGCAGTGTCTTAATAAATTGTTGCCATTGTTCTCTAACAAAAAAAAAGTAAACCCAAAAATCCCACACAAAGTTATTATTTTAGATTGAACCCGGCTCAAATCGCCTGTGGGAGGTTTGAACATTAAAATTAAACCTAAAACTTTGCCTTTCTAATTAGTGAGAAATGAACTAATGTAAATTAGATTATAGGGTGTTAAGGTGTTATATCCAGGTGTTAAAACACGTAGGTTGGCCTAAACAAAATGCATTTGTTTTTTTTTGAATTTATTTAAAACGAGCTGAAGTCCCGCAGCTTTGACTGCGGTTTTACCAGTTTTTTCCAGTCGTTTTGTATTGATATGATTATAACTTTTGTTTCCGTAAGCCGATTTTGATGAAATTAAGCCTATATCCTGCTCAGGAACCTATGGAATACAGTAGCGAAAGTCTCATAAAAATCGGTCTTTTTGCCTGATGCTGGTACAAACAGACAAGCCAACAAACAAACAAAAATTTTAAATTGGATTTTTGGTATCTATATGGTTTGGTTAAAAGCCAGCAAAAAAAATTCTTGAAAAATATTCAGTGTAATAGAGATTTATTATATGTATATTTTATTATTTTAGAAGCTCGCCCTCTTTACATATTTAAAAATTGTTTTTTAGTTATTAAACGGCCGGCTGCAATAAAAATTATTAGTAAGTATTTCTTCCCCCCGAACCAAAAGATATTCGAGTTTTGATATGTTTATAATATCGAACCAATTTCAAACTAATTTTGAACCACTTTTAAACATTTTGAACCACACTCCTTCCTGTTTTTATATTGAAAATGGGGGGTGCAGCCAGACGTCAAGCTAGACCCCCCTCACTTAAAGCGTAGAGAGAAATCAAAAGCAACTATTCCAAAATTAAGAACTAATTTCAAACTCGTAATATCACAAAAAAGAATTTAGAAAAATCCACTAGTAACCATGCTAATTTCGAACTAATTTCGTACAACAAAAAAAAAGGAGGGTTTAGCCAATTGAAATCCAGTCAGCTTGGAAGGCATCGAAATATAATAGAATTTTTTAGCTTTTACGTCCGGCTGCACCCCCCCCCATTTTGAATATAAAAAAACAGGAAGGAGTGTGGTTCAAAATTTTTAAAAGTGGTCATATACTCAATATGTTTTGGGGAGCGGGTTGGGGCTTGACTGACCTCGTTTTTCACGAGTGCAGGCTCAAACAACTAGCGCAGCATATTTTTTAAAAACCGAAGTAAAAAAGCAGTTTATCCGAAAGTTTCAGACACTATTTCTTATACCAAACAAAAAATGTGGGAAGCATGAATCCAATATCACCATTTATATTATTAAGATTTACTCACTAAAACAAAGCAATAGAAGCGAATTCCTATCAACCCAATGAAATATTGTAATCTTCTTCATTCGAATATGCTTCCTAAATTTTCCCTGTTGCCCAATAGTCCTGCTTCGCAAAAATACCTTGGACGACTGAGAAATGGGTGTTTAGCTAACATCCGCTTTTTTTTCTTGAAAAGTATTAAGACTATTAAATTTCCTTCTATTTGTTAAATGATATTGGTTTGGTAAAAAAATGCAAAGAAGCTTTTTCGTATAGAGTAAGCACAATCATTTTGTCAAAACGATTTGAATAGAGGTATATTTTATGGTGGCTTTAGCAAGTTGAATTGTTCATAATTTTCTTATAATTTACATCCTACATGGCTCCCATTGTGTATTTCAGAACATAACAGAGATATTAAAATATACACATCGGTTTGCAATAGAGAACTTCATAAGAAATTGATACCTAATCGAGGGACAAACTGCTGTGGAATTGTGTTTGTCTGTCTATTTTTCTGAGATATTTTTGCCATGATGCGGAGAAAACCCGCTTTTATGGTGGATGCGAAACCGATGACTCAGTAGCGGTCCCAGGGGGGGGGGGGGGCGGCAGGTGGGACAGTAGGGAGGGGAGGCGATCGCCCCCATCCTTTGCCATAAAAAAAGAGACAACAAAAATGCTGTTACACTAAGAATAAACAAACTCGTGAAGAACTTACCGCGAAAACCATTGCAAATAATACAGAACAGTATTATAGAGTTTCTATTTATAAACAAGTTTTAGACAAAATCATTTTGGACATAAAAAAGTATTTTTGACCTGAATATATTCATACCAACTTTTATACAACGTAAAGCCAAACTCATGGCAAAATTAACTAAAGTCGTTTCTAAATACTATAAACTGTTTGATTAATCCAAAACAAAAATTCTTTTGGGAGGAAAGAACGAAATTTCAAGGCATATTCCTATTGGAAAGATTAACGCGCCAGGACGAACCCGTATCAGGCGACTTATAATAAGTACCATGCGGAACGATGCCTATTTGTGAGTGTTTCAGAGTTGGAAGTCAGAGTGTGCGATCGTGTTAAATGATGTCTGGATTGAGGGTGACTAGTGAATCCACTGACGAGCCCACGATAGTCACCCCGGACGAAACATCGTTTAATTGTTTCCCTTTTCGCTTTGGACTTTTGTGTGTTCCGAGTTGGACACTCGTCCAATTTTGAAATTTCGTTCTTTCCTCCCAAGATCTTTTGATCTTTTCTTTTTTAGATTCTTTTCGGTTGATGTAACTGATTTGGAAGTTTTAACTTCTTGTTTTAATTGTCTTAGGAGCATATTCCTATTGGAAAGATTAACACGCCAGGACGAACCCGTATCAGGCGACTTATAATAAGTACCATGCGGAACGATGCCTATTTGTGAGTATTTCTGAGTTGGAAGTCAGAGTGTACGATGGTGTTAAATGATGTCTGGATTGAGGGTGACTAGTGAATCCACTGACGAGCCCACGCTAGTCACCCCGGGCGAAACATCGTTTAATTGTTTCCCTTTTCGCTTTGGACTTTTGTGTGTTCTTTGTGGGACACTCGTCCAATTTTGAAATTTCGTTCTTTCCTCCCAAGATCTTTTGATCTTTTCTTCTTTAGATTCTTTTCGGTTGATGTAACTGATTTGGATTTGGAAACAATATTAGTCAGAAGTAGGCAAAAGCTTAAACAAAACATATCTGATAACATTTTCAATGAACAAGTGTGGCGATATGTTTTCGATGATAAGAACATTCTTGAATTTTTGCCAGTAAGTAATGCTTCGTCAAAAAGAAGCTTCTCATGCCTCAGAAGATTGAAAACATAAGTACTTAAAAACACTATGACGGAAATTCGTCCGATGGGCTTATCGTTGCTGCATATCAATAGACATACTGAAATTGACATTGAGCGAGTCATTGATCGATTTGCCCAAAATATGTTTGATATATAATTACACCCCAAAAGAAAAGTATTTAGCTATTAGGTTTTGTTTGTGGTTTGTTTGTTATTTATGTTTTTTATAACTGAAAAAATTATACGTAGTTACTCAAGCGCGGATTTCAGGGGGATAGTTAACCCCCCCCCTACACTAGCTTTAAATTTTTTATGAAAACATTTAGAAAATCAAAAGTAGGGCATAAATTGCGGTGCAACATCTTTGATATTTACGGTATTATTTTACTTTTTTGTTAAAAATTGCATTTGTACTGTCATTTTTTAAAAAATTTTCGCCTGCTGCGCTTTGAAACCGTTGATATTGATGATTTTCATTTAATTCGACTCAAAAATTGCATTTTGAATGTAATATTCTCAGAAATTTTCGGAACATTTTGTTAAATAAAAAATGTATGCTTGTATTGATATGTTCCTCATAAAAGTTATGCTTTTATTCCAGTTTTGTTTTCGTATCGAAACCGCCCCCCCCCCTTTTTCAAATAACTGGGACCGCCACTGGATGACTGCAACCTTACGTCCAACGACTGCTTCATCGCATGCAAAACATGACATAAACATCGAAAAAATATAGTGTCTTTTGGCGTTATTTTGCTGTTAGAAACGAGCAATTTCAGGACAAATTTTTATAATACGCATATGAGGACGTCTCCTGTATTTTCCAGGCCACATTAGATAGTTTTCGCTCGTGCCAATTTATAGCCCGATAAATTCGTCGACAAGGATAACTTTAACACTATTTGACAGTTCAAAATACCCTTTTTGGTACAGGTTTTACTTTGACGGTTCAGTTATTTGACGTTTGGGATATTTTATTATTATATGTTTTTAATTTTCAAAATAAATTTGGTTTACTGTGTGGTTTTCCAATCCCAGCCAAAATGTATACCTTTTTAATTAAGTTTCGAGAAAGTAGAGGATCAAAACTATCCAAATTTATTGCTTTTATTTAAATGCGTTTTAAAGCAGGTAACCCTATTTAATTGTTTATGAAAGAACGCTTAAACAGAAAAACACGCTTGGAAGTGTTTTTTAGAGGACCCAACAAAAAAAGCCGAATTTACCAAAACCGAAACACAATTGAACAGAAAATAAAACGTCTGAATCGAAATATGAACAAAATTAAAACACCCAGAAAATAATGGATACGAATATAATTTTATAAAATTTTAATTAACACGATCCTTAAAAGGCACGAAAATAATTTAACCGATTATAATTTTCCCGAACCTTAAAATATCAGAATTACAAAAGTAGGTATCGAAAATAACTGTCCAGAAACGAAAAACACTCGAAGTTGATAGAAAATAATATGCCCGATCCTTAAATGAGCAAAACCACAATCCAGCCAAATCGCTATTGGGCATGCGTCAAATCGTCAAAGTCTCTAGAGCGCCGTAGGCCCTGGATTGCGGCGTTGACAAGTTTCTCTATTTGGAAGATGGCACGGGGATTTTTTATTGCGATTCATTTTTGTAATGTAGATCCGATAACAATACAATATTATGAAGAAATTTGGGGTGGGGAGTGGTTGAAGAATGTAAAGGGGGTAAATAAATACAAATTCGTGGATATCGGCTTCAATCATTTTCGGTCAGATTGGGGTTCTTGAATTTTGTGGTTCGGCATTATTACGTTTCTATCAAATTATTTTCGTCAGAAATATTTTCTAACAATTTGTGTTTGTGTATATATTTTCTAGAGATTCGATTTCATTCATTTTCAAGACAATTTTTTTCGGACCAATTATTTTATATTCTTTTAAATTCTAACAAATTACAGTTTTGCCAAATTTGGTTACGGGTTTTTTATAGGGACTTTTTTTGAGAATATATCTTTCGTTTAAATTTAATTCAATGTATATATTTTCTAGAGATTCGATTTCATTCATTTTCGAGACAATTTTTTTCGGACCAATTATTTTATTTTCTTTTAAATTCTAACAAATTATATTTTTGCCAAATTTGGTTACGGGTTTTTTATAGGGACTTTTTTTCAGAATATATCTTTCGTTTAAATTTAATTCAATGTATATATTTTCTAGAGATTCGATTTGATTCATTTTCGAGACAATTTTTTTCGGACCAATTATTTTATTTTCTTTTAAATTCTAACAAATTATATTTTTGCCAAATTTGGTTACGGGTTTTTTATAGGGACTTTTTTTGAGAATATATCTTTCGTTTAAATTTAATTTAATGTATATATTTTCTAGAGATTCGATTTCATTCATTTTCGAGACAATTTTTTTCGGACCAATTATTTTATATTCTTTCAAATTCTAACAAATTATATTTTTGCCAAATTTGGTTACGGGTTTTTTATAGGGACACTTTTTGAGAATACTGAGCACAACGAATCGCTGTCGGAAATCGGCACGGAATTTAATGGCCAGAACAGAAATCCGCATGTCCTCCGTACGTCAAAATTCTTCGATTTCGTTGAAATTTGGTGTGTTGGGGCACTTGGGGATGGAGATAACGAATTTTTAATCAGATTTTTAAAATTAAATATGGCGGATTCAAGTTGGATGATTTTTGGTCGTCTTTTTCTAACCAATTTAAACTAACTTATACACATCGATTGCCTTCAAATTTGCATGCATTTATAGTTACGGTGACAATACAATAATATGACATTATTAGGCACCCCTCCCCCCTACGATTTTGGAGATAATGAATACGAATTTTTTATTAGATTTTGAAAATATTATATGGCGGATTCAAGATGGACGATTTTCGTTCATGTTTTGCTAAATAATTTTAACTGACTTATTTGGTATGGGTTTATAGTTTCGGTGAAAATACAATAACACAGAATTCTCAGATAGCCACCTCCCTCTAATGAGGGAAGTGAAGAAGAAAAAGATTTAGTTTGTTAGATTTCAATTAAAATTGGCATAAAAGGGTTTTTAAGAAGGAGGATTATGAATTTATGATCATATTTGAAAATTTCAATATGGCGGATTCAAAATGGACGATTAAGGCTACAAATCTAAAAATTAAGTTTATAGTTCTGGCGACCATACAATAATATGGTATTATTAGGTACACCCTTCCCGCTAACGAAGGAAGTGGAGGCGGGGAAATATTTAGTTTGTTCGATGTAAATTAAAATTGGCATACAGGGGTTTTTCGGGAAGGGAATATGAATTTTTGATCAGATTTTAAAATTTCAAAATAGACGATTTAGGGTACAAATCTAAAAATTAAAAAATAAACTTTTATTAAAAAAAACTCTCAAAGAACAAGGCTTTTATTAAATGCACTCAAAAGTAGAAAATAATTTTTTATCTTTTTATACCATAATAAAAGCGATGGGCGCAAATTAAAAATTTTAACTTTAAGGTGACAAAGAGTTATCTAAAGAAGCTGAGAACGGGTGAGATTGCCGTGCTTGACAAGCTTTTGAAAATGTACTTAGGTTATAGAGTAATACAAATGTCTCTTAGGTGAATCGTCGATGTGACCGATATACGATACCTAAAGTTAAAATTTTTAATTTATGCCCATCGCTTTTATTACGGTATAAGAAAGATAAAAAAATATTTTCTACTTTTGAGTGCATTTAATAAAAGTTTGTTCTTTAAAAGTTTTTGATTTGGTTGATTGATTCGAGAGGAAATTAAATTAGTCCCAATCTTTCGGCATGGCAAAAATAATTATTAAAAAAAATTATATTCTAAAATTTTCTTCTTTGATTATGATTCGCCGAAAAAAAGTGCTTTGGTTGCCATACAAGGTAAAATAAAAATTTCTAGGTCTATCAACGTACTAAATTTTTTTTAAATGTAAAAACCTTAAAAAATCCTTTATTGGAACTTTACTTGCGGCTTGCTTAACTTGGCAATGTAAATGTCGTAGTAAAAGTAAAATAAAAATCTGGGTCTGACACTTTAACATCCCTTTTTGAGTTATTTGCTGAATGTTTGTATAAAATAGACTTTTTATTCAATAGCAGAGAGAACAATTTTAGGTGGTGTAATAATCCCATATAGTGTTTTGAATTAGAGTTGGCAAACAAAATAAAACTTAAATTATTAGATCTAATCGTCAGTAAGTCTGGTATTTGGTTTGCTTGATATACAATTGATTAAATAGCAAGGATAGATGCTAAATTTACATCGAGCTCAGCACATATAAAGGAGCTTTTTTCTCTAGTTTCCAATTGAGCTTTGCACTTATTAAAAAAAAAATCAAATACAAAACCTGATAAAAATCAATCTGCACAATACATGCTAACTAACTTCTTAAAAATTTGCGTATCTAGTGACCTTGGTTGTGTTACTTAGTAAGTAATTCAAAGTTGGAAATCAAAGTGTATGATGGTGTTGAATGATGTTTGGGAAGGGTGACCAGTGAAACCACTGATGAGGCCATGCTGGTTACCCAGGGCGAAACATCATTTGATCATTCCCCTTGTCGCTTTGGTCCTTTGTGTGTTGCTTGTGGGATACTCATCCAAGTATGAATTTTTGTTTTTTACTCCCAAAATCTTTTTATCTTTTGTTTTTAGATTCTTTTCTGTTGAATTAACTGATTCGGAGGTTTTTTAACTTCTTTTTGCTATGCATAAACTTATTCGTGATTAAATATGCATTTTAATTAACATTTATTTGAGAAATAATATTTTAAAAAAGTAAATATAACCTCAATAGAAATATAAATAAAAACAGTGAAGATCTCAAATTTTTGAGGGACGTGTAGTTTAATGAAATTCATAACAGGTTTCATTAGTAAACGAGCGTTCGTACAAAAATTTGGGATCTTCGCTGTTTTTATTTATATTTATATTGAGGTTATATTTACTTTTTTAAAAGATTATTTTTCAAATAAAATTTGACTACTGGTAAGTCCTCAAAAAACGTATTTAAGAATAGTAGTTTAGTTGAACCATCATCATCAATTTTTATTTCATATATCTTCATCTTTAACACAATTGTGTTATAATTGCTACTTTAAAATACACTTTTTGCCAGAGAAGTCAAATTTTGCTCTATTTTTAGCTACCGCTGACATTGTCACACAAAATATTTCTCAAAATAGCTGTGGCAACATTTTAATGACGTTTTTAAAACGTTGTGGCAACATTTTAATGACGTTTTTGAAACGTTGTGGCAACATTTTAATGACGTTTTTGAAACGTTGTGGCAAAAAACTGAAAAAGCATTATTGTTATTGTTTATGCTCTAGAAAGTTGTCCGTGCTATCTTACAGTACACGGTGTTACTTTTGGGACTATTATGATGATTGTTAGAAAATAACATTTCAAATTCAGCTTCCTTCTTAGCTGTGGTTACTGTAGTATTTATCAAACCAACATCAACTTCTAAACTGTCTTCCTTAACTTGTCTCTCAATATTATTATACATAAAAAGACGGCTGTGGCAACACGAACAAAAGGTACCCAAAGTAAGCGGTAGCAAAATGGCCATTGTTTCAACCTCCGCAACTGGTTCAAGCTGTCACTCATACTTGCATTATATTTTAATCTTTATGACTAAGTCACTCGTATTAATTTCAAAATAGATGGTATAATATAATAATAAATATCAGTTTGTAAATAAATTAATATATTATTATTTAAATATAACTAAACTATGAAAATTTATACTAATAACTTTGATTACAAATGTAAATTAAACACATCTTCAATACTAAATTATATAAAATATTAAAAATAGAAAATAAAAATAAAAGAACCACTTCTACAAAATTTTGAAATAAATAATTAATGAAATAAATTTTGGAGAACCCTCTGAGCACTAAAGGTAAAAGATCTGGTCCAACGGCTGAAGGTCGGGAATGGTACCCAAAACAGGATCTAGGTTTGAATGATGAAGCATAGATCTTAGCACACAGTTTTTTCACAAATGATTTAGCTTTTTCTCCCCATGTACCAAAAGTTTCTACATAAAAAAATATTTTTTTATTTTATTTTATTCCGAAATATTTGCAGCTTCTCCAGCTCTTTTAGACGTTAAATTTAGATAGGAGGGTGCCAAAGTATCTGAACAAGTCACGTCCCAAACTACTGGTCTTCCTTTGGACCATGGTAAAAGAAAAAGGTCATCAGCTCTTTTACCGTCAGATCTAAAAATTCCATTCGGTTCTAAAATTGTTGGAAAATGAGCAGAAACTAAAGCACGTTTTATTATATCATTAAGAGAACTGTGCCGAGAACACCTACCTGCGCTCTTTGGGCAAGAAAGGCCATGAAGCTCATTTGGAAGAACAGTTTCACTACAAGAGCAGGTATGAGTCTCACACACAGGTTGTCCAATGCGAAGAGCAATAGAAATTCGAAAAAAGGTGTCATCTAGATGAGTACCTAAAGAGGAAGAACATCAATCCACACGTTACTCTCTTTTTCCTGAAGAGCCAAAATGCCAGCCTTATCTATGGGGTCAGACGTAATTGCTACAAATTTTTCTAAAAGAAAATTACAAACTTGTTTATCTAAATTTTTTTGTTTTAAAGAAATGTCAGGAGAAATTGTATTGTCAGATAAGATGGATCAATTTTTACAAGCTACTAAATAATATTCATCTGGAGAATTTGGATGGATAAAGGAACAAGGGTTTTAATTGTTTCGGATTTGAAGCAATAAAAGTAAACATAAAGGAAAAGAAGCCCTTATCACTAAACCGTTTTATTATATCATTAAGAAAACTGTGCCGAGAACACCTACCTGCGCTCTTTGGGCAAGAAAGGCCATGAAGCTCATTTGGGAGAACAGTTTCACTACAAGAGCAGGTATGAGTCTCACACACAGGTTGTCCAATGCGAAGAGCAATAGAAATTCGAAAAGAGGTGTCATCTAGATGAGTACCTAAAGAGGAAGAACATCAATCCACACGTTACTCTCTTTTTCCTGAAGAGCCAAAATGCCAGCCTTATCTATGGGGTCAGACGTAATTGCTACAAATTTTTCTAAAAGAAAATTACAAACTTGTTTATCTAAATTTTTTTGTTTTAAAGAAATGTCAGGAGAAATTGTATTGTCAGATAAGATGGATCAATTTTTACAAGCTACTAAATAATATTCATCTGGAGAATTCTGGATGGATAAAGGAATAAGGGTTTTAATTGTTTCGGATTTGAAGCAATAAAGGTAAACATAAAGGAAAAGAAGCCCTTATCACTAAACCGTTTTATTATATCATTAAGAAAACTGTGCCGAGAACACCTACCTGCGCTCTTTGGGCAAGAAAGGCCATGAAGCTCATTTGGGAAAACAGTTTCACTATAAGAGCAGGTATGAGTCTCACACACAGGTTGTCCAATGCGAAGAGCAATAGAAATTCGAAAAGAGGTGTCATCTAGATGAGTACCTAAAGAGGAAGAACATCAATCCACACGTTACTCTCTTTTTCCTGAAGAGCCAAAATACCAGCCTTATCTATGGGGTCAGGCGTAATTGCTACAAATTTTTCTAAAAGAAAATTACAAACTTGTTTATCTAAATTTTTTTGTTTTAAAGAAATGTCAGGAGAAATTGTATTGTCAGATAAGATGGATCAATTTTTACAAGCTACTAAATAATATTCATCTGGAGAATTTGGATGGATAAAGGAACAAGGGTTTTAATTGTTTCGGATTTGAAGCAATAAAGGTAAACATAAAGGAAAAGAAGCCCTTATCACTAAACCGTTTTATTATATCATTAAGAAAACTGTGCCGAGAACACCTACCTGCGCTCTTTGGGCAAGAAAGGCCATGAAGCTCATTTGGGAGAACAGTTTCACTATAAGAGCAGGTATGAGTCTCACACACAGGTTGTTCAATGCGAAGAGCAATAGAAATTCGAAAAGAGGTGTCATCTAGATGAGTACCTAAAGAGGAAGAACATCAATCCACACGTTACTCTCTTTTTCCTGAAGAGCCAAAATGCCAGCCTTATCTATGGGGTCAGACGTAATTGCTACAAATTTTTCTAAAAGAAAATTACAAACTTGTTTATCTAAATTTTTTTGTTTTAAAGAAATGTCAGGAGAAATTGTATTGTCAGATAAGATGGATCAATTTTTACAAGCTACTAAATAATATTCATCTGGAGAATTCTGGATGGATAAAGGAATAAGGGTTTTAATTGTTTCGGATTTGAAGCAATAAAGGTAAACATAAAGGAAAACAGGCCCTTATCACTAAACCTTTAAATTTTACTGGTAATTTTTTACTTGTTTATGTTTTGCACGATGCTCGCTTTTATAGTATACGCGATGACAGAACAGAACATAATATTCTGGGCGGCCATATTGGTTCGCGTAAAAGACCTTTTCTAACCAAATTACACCCAATAGTTAAAATTTGGTTAAGAAATGTTTACAGCACCGTTACGCGAACCAGCATGGCTGTCCAGAATATCGTCAATTAAAAATTAAAGGTAATGTTTTAAAGGAAGAATAAATAAAAATAGACAAAACGATCGATAAAATTTCAGCATGACCTCTAATCTCGAAAACTATCTATCTCTCTGTTTAAAGGATTCTCATAGGGTGTGGCCATGTGAAATGGGAAACCTAATATCCGAATTCCTATAATTTCTGAGAGATTTGCAAAGGCATAATGACCGCGAGAGTATTTCCCACAGACACCTACGTAGATCTTCTTAGCTGCGTGAAGATTAATTGATACGGAGATCTATCGGCAAAGTATCCAATACTGGATGGTAAACTAAATCTTTAAAACTAAACAAGTAGAATTAAAAATTTTTGAAACCCCCGACAATCATAATCTAGACACTAAAGTTCATCATAATCGGATGAAAGGTTCAGAAGTTACACCCGATTAAATTTGTCATCATATCTCAGATTCTTTGACTATGTGTGAAGGAAAGGTTTTATCTCTGGAACTACTCCAACCAGAAAAAACCGCATCGAATTCGGTTTACTAGTTCGAGAGCTACATGGGCAAAGACACACGCGCAGACAAAGATTGGGTGCACAGTTATAAAAATTAAGTTCAGTTCAGTTAAATAAAATAAATATATAAATAGTTGAATCCTAACCTAAGCTACGTTTTTGATGTAAAGTAGCTAGCTAAATTTAAGCTATTTTATATATATATATATATAATATTATGGCAACTTATTTCTATCTCTAAATTGCCAGTAATGCAAAATTGTATAGTCTATGTCTTCAACTGAAATAAAGCTAAATATCAAAAAATGTCTAAAGCCAAAACAAATGCCATGGGACACCTGTGAATGCCGTGACATCTACAGTACATACCATTCAACCGTCAACCAAGAAGGCGTTCCGCTTTTAGTAAGACACCATGATTATATTATTATTATTATTAAGAAAACAAATTTTCGAATACGGAATCAAAAACATTTCTTTCAAATACATAAGAAACAGTACGAAATGTACGCATATGTGATGCACATAATATGTGTTTTAACATGTTTCGGACAAAATTCATAACAACCATTGGAAAAAGTAAATATAACCTTAAAAAATAAACAAATGAAAACAGCAAAATGCCGATTTTTAAGTCCCGTGCGTTTTAGTGACTGAGGGCGGGTTTACACAGCAACTTAATGTTTAATCTCCGTCTTTTGCTACCGTACTATGTTGGAATAAGATAGGACATAAAATTAAGCATGAAATTTAAGAATTGTGCCAAGTGAGTGTCAAGTATGTAAGTGTAGACAATAATCCAAAATTAGTTATAAAAATATTTTTTAATTATATGGCAATCGGCTTAAACCGCACAGCTAAATTGCTGCCCACAACATTTTGACAAACAAAAAATAAATGGTAAAAACAGGTGTAACAACGTTTTAATAATGCTGTAAAATTATTGCTACAGACAACAGCCAACGACATGTTGCTACAGGTTTATCTGGGACAAGATTTCTACAAATAATTTTCAGCACCCCATGTTACTTGGGTGGGTAGGTACATATCTTCGTTTTTAATTTTATGATAATTAATTTCTTCCACGACAATTATTTTTAAATAGTGAAAAACATTATTTAAAATTAAAACTATAGAGTATTTTTAACAAGAAAATGTTTAAGTTTAGCTAAAACTATAAAGTTAGGGAGAATGGTGCTTGGTTTAGGTTGTTATATAATCAACTAAAGCCCAGTGTTGAACGATTCCATAATGAGATTTTGAATACAGATTCATTTATGGTTATTCCATGTGAGTGCCAAAGAGACGTAGTTTTACAAAACTAAAAATTGCAAAGACATTATTATGTATTTTAATTACCACGCTTCACTTATGTATCTACTCCCTGCCAAAAAAACCGCATTAAATGTCATAAAAAACACACCTATTTTTATCAGTTTTTATAAGGTTTATAAGCTTTTGTGAGTAAAATTTTAGGGTTTATTAAAGTTTGTAATAATTTATAAGTTATGTCATTGATTTTGGTACGATTTTGTGTAGTTTCTTATATTTGTTTTTACCTGATATTATAATCTATCATTCTTATAAACTTGCATAAAATTTTGTAAACAAACCTTTTCTTTTCAAATATTTCTTCATAGGTTTATTAAAGCACCATTTTCCAAGGGATTTTATAGTCAAATAAATATTGTCGCTTTGTATAAGCACAATTTTTTAGCCAGACTAATAAAATTTGACAAGTTTCTATGAAAATCTTGTTTTAATAATAGTTTACCATGGGTTGGTAAAAACACAATTTTTTTAAATTCTCAGACAAACTCACAAAATTGCATATCCTTTTATGTAGCCATATTTAAAAAATATATACTATGGATTTGGATATACAGATATAAAAGTACATATCCAAAATTTTTAAGGATTTAATGATTTTCCAGGGAATTTTATAATTTCGTAATATTTTCTATAAAAAATTTACAAATTTTTATAATTTTATTTATTGACCAATCTCATGAAAACTTTGTTTCTTTCGACCACCTGAAAAACTAATTGAAAAAGCTATACTTAGTTACTTAGTTATATATACTGTCCTAAATCTTCCACAAAAAAAATAAATTTTTTAACTCAGGAAATCTTATAAAATATTATAAACAAAGTCTCACAAAATCTCGTATAAACTTATCAAAGAAATAAGAACTTACCTTCCCCAACCTATATATCCTTTGAAACAAATATTTAAGTCGTAAAAATTTTTTTTCGCCTGCCTGAACTTAATCTTATAAAAACTATAATCACGTCATCCGTCGTAAATACTTTTACAAAAAAATATATTTTTAGGCCTATGGAATCTTGTAGGCTTTTACAAAAATCTCATAGAAACTTATCAGAGTAACATCTCTCCCATAACTTCTGGGGACAAATAAGTACTCATACGAGAACAATTTTCTATTTGATATGTCGTGGTAGTTTATAGTTTAAGTTAGTTTAGCTGTATTAGTCCATATTATATTACTTCTACTGCTATTATTACCACTGCTAACAATGTGCCGTCATTTTTCTATTTTAGAATATTGCAGGTAGATCTTATTATCCTTTAAACCTTTATGAGGAATTTTCATATTAAAAATCGTTAAATATTGTAAACTTCACGAGCTTTCAACTCACAGGGCGTGGCCTTCTTAAAAATAAAATATTTATTTTGTTATTAATTTAAGGTACTGTTTGTGTTTTGGGTTCGAGTCACCATTTTGTCAAGGAAGGATAGATTGTGCAGTTAAAAACTAAAGTTTTCGGGATTTGTGTTTCCCTTTCACTAGTCAAAAACTATAAAATACCAGAAATTTATGTGAACATAGATTATGAAATCTTATAATGTTTTAGGTGTTATTTTTTATAATCTTTTATGAAGTTTTTTTGGCAGGGCCTAATTTAAAAGTCCCTTAAAAAGAATACATGCGTCAAAAAGTTTAAAAAAAAAACAGGACTTTGAAAATTTTGTGAAAAACAATAAGGTATAGGCTTGTTACTATAGATGCTAATGTCGGATCGCATACGTGGTATTCAGTACTCTTGCGGGGGGTCAGCTTTCGGCTGCTTCCTGTGCCCAAGCTTTGATGTTTGAACAGTTTTCTGTGCCCAAGCTAAAAAATTTGTGCCCACGTATCTACTAAGTTATTTAAAATGGTAATAGGAACACATACCATCCAAGGGGTCAAAACTCCTATGTGATAAGTATGGGCTTCAAGCTAGGGCATCTGGGTGATGCCTCATTTTTTTAAAGTACCACAGGAGGTCTCACGTTATTAGGTTATTTTCGGCGTCGATCAATAGGATCTGGGCCCGTCTTCTTCAATTTCAGGGAAAGTGCCCCGGAAAGTTTGAATTTTCGTTATTTCCACCCAAGATCTTTTGATCTTTTGTTTTTTAGTTTCTTTTCGGTTGAAGTAACTGATTTGGAGGTTTTTTAACTTCTTCTTTGTTTTAATTGCCTTAGGAGCATAATCCTACTGGAAATATTAACATGCCAGGACGAATTCGTATTAGGTAACTTGGATAAGTAAGTACCAGTGCGGAACGATGCCTATTTGTGAGTGGTTCAAGATTGGAAATCTAAGTGTATGATGGTGTTTAATGATGTATAGTGGAGGGTGACCAGTGAAACTACTGATCAGCCCACGGTGGTTACCCAGGGCGAAAAATCGTTTATTCATTTCTCTTTTCGCTTTGATCTTTTGTGTGTTCCTTGTAGAATATTCATCCAAGTTTGAATTTTCGTTATTTCCACCCAAGATCTTTTGATCTTTTGTTTTTTAGTTTCTTTTCGGTTAAAGTAACTGATTTGGAGGTTTTTTTAACTTCTTCTTTGTTTTAATTGCCTTAGGAGCATAATCCTATTAGAAATATTAACACGCCAGGACGAATTCGTATTAGGTAACTTGGATAAGTAAGTACCAGTGCGGAACGATGCCTATTTATGAGTGGTTCAAGGTTGGAAATCTAAGTGTATGATGGTGTTTAATGATGTATAGTGGAGGGTGACCAGTGAAACTACTGATAAGCCCACGCTGGTTACCCAGGGCGAAACATCGTTTATTCTTTTCCCGTTTCGCTTTGATCTTTTGTGTGTTCCTTGTAGAATTGTCCGTTCTCGTGGAATGACCGATAATGAGATTTTGAACAAAAATTCATTTACTCGCTCATATCGCACAGCTTATCTTTTACTAGGCCCGCTATTAACAATCGAATCGATGCGTTCCTAACGGTTCTTGGTATTTTCTCTGAATATTTTAGAGGATTTATCTACTTTTGTTTCTTTTTTGTACTTTTTATATTTACTGGCATTTTTTATGCATTATTTAATAGGGTGAGCTTTAAAATTTTGGGCTGTTTTGATTTTTTCATAACTTTGATGTTCCTTAACCGAGTTTTATAAATATTAGCTTTTTGGAAAGGTAACTAAACAAGTTTTGTAATTTTTTAACTAAAAACCGTCATATGTCAAAAATCCAAGATGGCGGAAAAAAATAAAAAACACATTTTAAAAAAAAGCTGCAATTTTTTTTACCCACCCTGTATTTTTTTTTATAAAGGTAAGAAAGCTGACGTTATTTCATGTTTGACGAGGTATCACTCATAAAATTCGGTTTACTTATACAAAAGTAACTTGTGTTTAAATTGCCTTTAAATACAGAACCTATTATAAATACCAAAAAATGTTTTTTTAAATAACTTTCTAATTTTTTATCGGATTTTTATAAAGTAAGGTTTTTTGCAACAACAATTGTTCAAAATTTACGATTTTAATATAAAAAATTTCATATGTCAAAAGTCCAAGATAGCGGAGATAGTATAAAACAAGATTTTCAAAAACAGATCTCCAACTTTTTGGTGAGCACCCTGTTAACTTTTTTAATAAAAATTAGAAAGCTTTTACCATTCGACGTTTAATGAAGTATCACTGATAATATTTGGTTCATTTATGCAAAAGTTACGTTGACTCAAATTTCCTCAAAATACAGAACCTGTTCTTAACACCAAAAAATGTTTTTGAAATAACTTTTTAATTTTTTATCGGATTTTTATAGAGTAAGCCTTTTGGCAAAGACAATTGTTCTGAATTTACGATTTTCTTTTACAAAACATGTCAAATCTCAAAGGTCCAAGATGGCGGACATAGTCTAAAATAAGGTTTTAAGGCTATAGTTTCTCCCCAGATTTTAAGTAAAAAAAAGTACAACTGGCAACGCCTTGTTTTTTAATTTTTTAATCTTTTGCCATAGTGCACAGGGAAAACTAGACATCATTTTTAAATGCTTAACAAAATTAACTGAAAGATTTTTCAAAATTCTCAATTATTTTTTCTTCACAATAAAAGCTCTGGTGCTGTCATCTATCCTACAAGCCTCAAAATAATTGCGGTTTATAACAAACCCGATTTACAAAAAAAGGACTCACAATTTCCTCTGGATTACATTTTCGCTTTTTATATTTCCTTACTTTAGAAAAAATAAAAACTAAGTTTCCTTTTTTCTAAAAGCCTGTGCACTCCGGAAAAGAAAACTGATAAATCAATCACACTTCATTGAATTTGGGAGACACACGCAGTTCAAGTGTTGGCTGATAGACCGCAAAATTTATACGATTCCATGATAACTGCAGGTGTTTTGTCAATAAACTTTAAATTGGGCCGCAGTAGGACAGAAGAGTATTTTTACGTTTTCTGACAGAAAACCATTCAAGGTTATGTTTATCTTTCAAAAATGTGTTTTCAAAAACATTGTTTTAAAACCACCAAACCACTCCGTGTGTGCGGTCGCCCGCCAAAAAAGGCCTAGGGCTGCGCGGGCATTACCCCGAGTCTATCAAAGAACCAAGAGAACTTTACTGACTCGCTGGGATTACTAGGAACTCGCATAGAAACATTCGGCGCCCATAATTTAAATTATTGCGGCATAATTATGTGCAATTGTATAGTGAAATCTTGGAGCGCAAAGGATATATTTTAGAACCTCAGTTTCAAAAACACACGGATACTTGAGTACTAACAAAACAGAGGTTGGAAAGACTCTTGCTAGTCGTTGACGCTCCTGTTTCAAAGAGAATAATACTATTTCGTCTAGCGCCAGTAGCCGATTTTTAAATCTGCATGCTTTTTAGTTAAACTGTTGTCGGTATCAGCTAGCGGGAGTGTTTCCAATTCAATTATAAATGCACCTTAAACATTACACCCAGTTACTTTAATACGTAGTTGGGTAGCGTTTTTTAAGCAGGTAATTTTACTTGTTTTTTTAGCGGCGCAGAACGCGGCAGGTCGACATAGTTAAATTGATTTCCCGTACAGTGTTGCTAAAAACAATTCCCCAGATTGTAACTACGACCTTAAAAAACAGATCTGCAATTTTTTTGTGAGGACTTTTTTAATAAAAATAATAAAGCTTTTGCAATTTGACGTTTAACGGGGTATTATCAGAAAAGGATTTAATTATTGTTGCTTGGTGGTTTTATCAAACTCACAAAACATTTCGAAATATTCACAAGTTTATAATAAAAGCAAAAAGTAAGCAGGCTGAAAACTTAATCATAATTTTAAAACGTTACAGGACGGATTTACTTTTTGAAGACTATGTCTGCCATCTTGGACTTTTGACATTTGACATGTTTGGCAAAAAAAATCCTAAACTTGGAACAATTGGCCTTGCAAAAAGGCTTACTCTATAAAAATCCAATAAAAAATTAAAAAGTTATTTCAAAAATCATTCGTTGGTGATAAAAACAGGTTATGTATTTAGAAGAAATTTGAGTCAACGTAACTTTTGCATAAATGAACCAAATTTTATGAGTGATACTTCATTAAATTAAACATTAAAAGACTTTCTAATTTTTATGAAAAAAGTTAAGAGGGTGCTCACTAAAAAGTTGCAGATCTGTTTTTGAAAATCTTGTTTTTTACTATTTCCACCATGTTGGACTTTTGACATTTGACATTTTTTATATAAAAATCGTAAATTTTGAAAAATTGTTGTTGCAAAAAGGCTTACTCTATAAAAATCGGATAAAAAATTTAAAAGTTATAATAAAAAAATCATTTTTTGGTGTTTAGAATAGGTTCTGTATTTAGAGGAAATTTGAGCAAACGTAACTTTTTTATAAGTAAACCAAATTTTATGAGTGGTGCTTCGTTAAACGTGAAATAGCATGTGTTTTCTTACTTTTATAAAAAAAAATACAGGGTGGTAAAAAGAAAGTTGCAGCTCTTTTTTAAAAAATATGATTTTGATTTTTTTCCGCCATCTTGAATTTTTGACATATGACGGTTTGTGTCAAAATATTATAAAATTTATTTAATTACCTTTCCAAAAAGCTAACATCTATAAAAATCGATTAAGAAACAAAACAGTGATTAGAAAATCAAAACAGTCCAAAATTTTAAAGCCCACCTTTTATATATTCACAACACTATTAGTGTAAAGTGGCGGATACGATTCGATAAAACGAGAGGAAAGGCAGTATTACTGGCGGGTACCCCAAACTCGCTCCCCACTCCTTTGGGGTACCCGCCAGAAAAAAAAATATTGCCACATACATACATTTTCTTGAGATATTTTTTCTCCTTATTTTTTACTAAATAATGCCCGCCATCTTGGATTTTTCAAAATGACCGAGGCTGCGAGAGTGGCATCAATAGGGTTTTTAAATTTTTTCACTAAGAAAATCAGTAAAAAAAAAATCTTATATCACTAGAGGCGAAAATACTTAATTTGCAACTAGACTATTAATGTGTTGTAAAGAAAATACATTTCCGGCTTGTATCTTTTTTTAATTAAAATAACACTTTCATGTCGTCTCAGTATAAGAAAAAGCTTAAAAAAATATAAAAAAAAATATATTTTTTTCAATATTAGTGCAAAAGGTTGGAGGTGGCATTAAAAAAAAAAACATTATTTTACATTTTTTATTTTGTATGTTTAGCATCCCAAAATTTTTTTACAACAATTTTTTTCCAACATTAGGGACATTTTCGAGAAGTGGCTCGGTCGTCATTTTGTATATACCAAAAGGTATTTTTTGCTAAAAATGCCATAAATTGCCTTAAATGGATAGTATGCCTCCGAAATGCCTCAAAATAATGCTTCAAAATGCCTCAAAATGCCACGCAATGCTATAAGCGTGTACACCAAAGTGCATTACCCAGACACTTCTCGGACATTTTGGATCACTTAAAATCATAGCAAAAATAACTACTTTTGTTATTATAGTAATTGACCATATAGGAAAACCGTCAGAAAAAAAAATATTGCCACATAGATACATTTTCTTGAGATATTTTTTCTTCAGATTTTTCACTAAACAAACAACTGTAAATTTTAAAAGAGTTTTTGGAATATAAAAGAAGATATCGTAAAATTTAGGTAAAGGAAACGTAACCTAACTTTTTGAAGGTCAGTGCGTAGTGTGAATTTTGTTGTTTTTTTTCCGGGTTCGAATCCCGGCTAGGTGCATGGATATTTTGTGTTTGTCTTTAACTTAAAACTTGGTGGGCATTGATCCTATAATGGATGAAAAGTCCCAGTAAAAAAAAAAACTATGTAGACTTAGAATTCAAATTAGAACCATTTTTTAGCTCGTGATAAAGGTAATCGCAAAAATCGTTATTCTTATTTGGCGTAAATAAAGTCCGTCATTATCCTTATTTCGCCTCTTTTCCCTTACTGCGCAGTCGCACAAATAACGATAACCCCAAAATTTTTTATTTTAAGTGGGTCAAAATGTCTCCAGGTACCTAAACTAAAATGACGTTATCTTTTTACAAGCTTTTATTAAACTTGCAATGTACCTATCTATGTAACGAAATAGATATTTCTGTTCGGTTGGAATCTTGCAACTTAATTTTGACCAACTTCACGACATCCGATCGGCTTCAAATTTGGCATGCTTATATATATGCGGTGACAGCACAAGCTTATAGTGTGATACAATTGACAGCTCCCCTCTACTCTACTAGGGGGTGGAGGTGGGTATAGTTGAAGTAGTCCCGATTTCGTTGCAATTTGATGTGTTGGGGCACTTGGGGATAGAGATAACGAATTTCTAATCAGATTTAGATTTAACATGGACGATTAAGGGTACAAATCTAAAAATTAAGGGTGTGTGTTTTTGTTATGCGTTTATAGTTCCGGCGACAAAACAATAATATGGTATTATTAGGTACACACTTCCCTCTAACGAGGGAAGTGAAGGGGGGAAAATATTTAGTTTATTCGATTTAAATTAAAATTGGCATACAGGGGTTATGAATTTTTGAATCAGATTGGAAAATGTCAATATGGCAGATTAAAAATGGATTTAGAGTACAAATCTAAAAATTAAAAAAAACTTTTGATTACTATATTTTATGAAATGCACTTAAAAGCAGAAAATAATAATAAAAAAAGCGATCGGCGCAAATTAAGAATTTTAACTTTACGGTGACAGAGAGAGAACTACAAAAGAAGGCTTTCATCCAAAGAAGCCTGGAACGGGTGAGATTGCCGTGCTCGCCAAGCCTTTGAAAATGTCCTTAGATTAATACAACTGTTTCCGATATACGATACCTAAAGTTAAAATTTGTAATTTGCACCCGCTTTTATTAAGGTATAAGAAAGATAAAAAAATTATCTTCTACTTTTACTTACTTTAATAGAAGCTTGTTCTTTAAACGTTTTTTCTAATAAAAATTTATTTTGTATTAAGACGACTTTTCTTTAGAAATCGGTAACCAAATTGCCGTTACAGTCTAGCGACACGTATACTTACTTACTTGATTTATAGAGTCATTATATAGTGAAAGAAGCACATTTAGATGTACTAAATTGGACCTCACGTAACAATTAAGCTATTTTAATTTGCTACCCAGTATTTATTTCAGTAATTAGACTAAAATCTTCTAGTAAGGAAATGCACCGTGTACTAGCGGTTGGTCGTAAAAAAATGCCACACACAAAGATAGCCACGGTTTCTTCGAACAAAAATCTGTTTGAATTTAATTAGGTAAATGAAGCAATAAGGTAGCTACAGCAAGAAGAAATACTTTTTTAAAACCATATATAATATGGAAAGAAAACCCTAGATGTTAGTAAAACTAAAATCCCTGTTCAAATTTTTATCAACTTATACAAGTAAAAACCAAAGTATTTTGTTTTTTAAAACAAAGCAACAATTAATCATTTTTAGGCATATTGTATGTTCAAACCCTGGGGGTCAAAATAAATAAGTACCTAACTGAATTTCTACAAATGATTTTTCTCACATCCTATATAAGTCGATCAACATTACTAACATTCGTTTAGAAATCACAATATGAATGCTGATGAGTACACAAAATAGATACATGGTGTATAAAACTAGAAATTAATCGTAAATACTCATGATGTTTGATAAATAACCAAGTTAAAATTATGTTATTATATACACTAAACCACTAAAGAACTTAGACAGGCACACCCTGTAGATTCAAACAGTTTAAAAAATGATGTCTTAATTTCAAAATCGCTCTCGACTGAGCGTAAAATTCGAATTTTCTCAGGTGTTAAAAACTGATCATCTTCAAAGATCAGCTGCTTGATTGGGCTGTCAAAAAATAAAAATAATGTTTAAGCCCGGACACATATCTGTTACACGAATCCTCTGAAGATCATTTTTCATCGTATCACCTAGAAAAGTTCTAACGCGTTATACAACATGTAAGTAGTCTTTTCTGGAGGCAGTCATGATTTTTACACATCGATTAAAATTGATGTCGTTGGGTAACTGTGCAGCAACTTTTATAATATTTATACTTATGTCATATAAATAGCTAGGCTGTATAATTAGTGATGCAAAGTATAATTAGTGAGGCTAAAGTATTTCGATCTGCTGTGAATCATAAAAAAACAACTTTGAAAAAAACTGGAAACCTGCTTTGGCCTGAACATATCGTACATCACAGCAGATCGGCAAAACAGAAAGAAAGTTATTTTTAAGGTAGTGGTTAAAATCTTAGACTAGGTAATTTTAGGAAAAATAAATCATGAAAAAATCTGATAACTGAAATAAGATACTTTTCAATCTATTTGACCCTATTTTATAATAATAAGTATTTATTCCCAACCAACTTAAGTAGTGCATTACAGGGAATAAAAAAAACATTAAATAAAAATTTATAGATATTATTAAATTTAAATTATATTAATTGTAAAAATGGTAATAAATAAATTTTCATTTAAAAAAAATTATATAATAAAAAAGTACTAATAATAATAATAATACTATTAAAAACCGAGAATAAAATAATTACATCGAGAATTACATCATTTTAAAAAATGTTTTTTTAAATCTTTTTTAAATTTAATTTTTATATTATTTTTTATTTTATATTTTAACTCAAGGTACCTTGCCTGCATCTAGGTCTGCGAATAATCTACCAAAGTTACCTAAAATTACAAAATATTTTGGAAAACCCTAAGGATATATATGACAAAGTAGATGTTTGGTTAGAACTAAAAGAAGCATATTGCTCATATCAAGTATATTAGGTCGTATAAGCCTTTTTTATATTCTAATAAAACATGAGAAAAATACAAAAAAACTGAAAAACAACATCCACACTAAAAACAATTTTATCTTTATTTCTATACTTAAATTAAGGGTACAATGGTTTTACATAAAAGAGTTTATTTTTAGCCGCTGACATAAAAAAAAGTTTTATTGCATCCGTAACCAAAAAATCCATGGTTTGGTAGTTTGCGTAAAGTTACTACGTGTTTTTGGTGACAGTTTAAAAAAATATTGTTTTTACCAAGAACTAAGCAAGCATTGAAAAAAATGGAAATGGATTTATGAAAACTAAGGTGCTTCAAAAAACAAAAAATTAATTATTATTGTTATATAAAAAGAGCAGAAAATTAAGGCTTTCTTAATGTTGTCTCAAAATGATGATTTTTATACTAAAAATTACCCACTTGAGATGAAAATTATTCCCGCAAGAAGTATCGCAATACTTTTTCCAGTAGACCGCCCAAGATATTCTGCAATAATATGCCACTCGCATGGTTTATTATTAAACGCTCTTCAATAAATCACTCCATGTACCACTCACACAAAAGACTTGTTGTGAATCATACTTATCATCATTATTTATTTAAATAAACTAATCATAAGGACCTTTATAAATCAAGGGAAGAAGGTAAGATCGAGATAAATTACAAACTTGGAAGTTTTTTGTACCAAATCTAAAAAAAAGACCATATCTTGATTAAAAGTTTGTGAGTTTGCCAGTTGTTGTAAAGTTATATTTATATTTCAGGGATCAATACAGCTCTTTTAAAGGGAGGAAGGAAAATCTAAAAGAAAATTATGAAAATATTATACCTACCTTAATCTAATTTTAGAAAAATGGAACCACTGACGAATATTTTTGCAAAAGATGCCAAGTCCAATGAAAATTCGTTTGAAGCAGCCGTCGCAAAAGGAAAAATATATTTTGGGTAGTTTAGGTTTTTGAGGTAATAAAAACGAGAATTTCGTATAAAATTGTTAAAAAAAAAACAAGTATACCTACCGGTCTAAGAGTGATTTCTCTCTTGTTAGGAATAAGCACTGCTAGCTTAGAAACAAGTGGCGTGTATTGAAGAGCCGTAGCACTACTTAAAAACTGAATCTGAGTAGTGTTAAAGCCAGCACTGTGAATAGTTTTTTAGTAAATCACAGACGTCAGATTTAGTAATCCAAAATGTGTGTTGACAATGTGCTTCTTTAAATCAAACCAACTAATTGCAAGTTTACCCAACTAATAATTTTGCTTAAACCCCGCAATTTACTAGTGCCAAACTAACGTAATCCCGTTTCGGCCTTTTTAATTAGGGGGGGGGGAACTATTTAAACCCCTTCCTACTGTGCGCAACTTACTATATGGTTTATTAGTAATTATTATCTTGTGCTGCGCTGTCTGTTAAAAACTCAAATTTGAGATATAATGTAGGGGGTTTAAGTCAATAATTTCTATCCCGTGGGATTTTGAATGAAGGAGTTTTGTGACTATGTGGGATTGATAGCTCTTTAGTCACACAATCAAGTGTTACCGGGTGTTTTGTTTGCATCCGTGTAGAAAAAGTTGATATGACGTCATCTTTCAAGATGGCGGCCAAAAATCATAAAAGAAAGAAATTTCGCAACCGGGGCATGATTATACTCGATTCCATATAATTTAAGAACGGGGATTCCAAAAAATTTACTTTCAAGGTCATTTGATTTTAAATGACCTTAAAAATTGCAAAAAACAAGATTTTTTCCATTTTCTTTTCAAAAAATCTTAATAATTCGAGGCTTTGTCAGTCCTACTTCAAATGTGTCTTTAAGTTTTTGCGTAGTGATAAATTGGACAAAACATCACAAAAAGATGTTTTTTTACTTGTATATGATATTTTTAAAGTCAATCAAGATCATGCACCAACTAAACTTTTTTTTCATAGTAAGCGACGACAATTCAACAAGAATTGATGGCCACCTTGTCATTTTTGCTTCTTTACGAAATTGGATAAAATAAAATGAAACGCGTCATAGCTGAAACAAATTTTTTTAAACAATATTATAATAATACCATTCTTTTTTTTGAGGGAAAGCTCGTTATTCATTGATTTTTTTATTTATTCACCCTCACTAAATCCCTTTTTTAATTTATCAACTCCAGAGCTTAGGATATCTGTAAAGATAATATCTGTCTGCGTAGAGGCGCTTAATTTTCCTTCAAATTGAAGGTACAGCTGGGTCTTTTAAATTTCAGGACGACTTCAGAAAGTGTTTGATTATTGTGAGCAGTTTATACTATTAAGTTGACATTAAAAATTTTGTAGGTTATATACAACTACAGGATGATCTATAGTTCTTTAAGGGAACTGCTTATACTTCTTACACTAAGGTCTTCTTTATTTTTTATTTTGTTTACTTTATTTACAAGACTTTTATAACAGAAATAATAAATACATTTTGTGTATGTCTATGTATTTGTTATAATAATAACAAAAAACTAAAAAAAATTATATTTTGTCATGTCTCCGTTTACGTCAATAACGTTTTGTAATCTGCGAGACATTGATTCATAGAAAGACACCGTGAAATTTTCTTGGCCTGCAAGATCTTCCCATATCGTTGTGATTTCTTCCCAGAAATGTTCCCCATTTTGTGGCAAGAACCTGCGTTGTTGGAGTCTGTATACAATAACACCCCAAACATTTTCTATTGGGTTCATATCTGGGCTGTAACTTGCCCAAGGAAGCAATTCAACGTTGTTTTCTTGTAACCGGACAATTATTTTGTTGATATATAAAGTTGTTTTCTGGAAAAAACCTGTTCCACATTTGGCAGCATGACATTGTCCAATATCTCTAAAAATCCAAATCTTCCGTCAATTCTCCATATCACCCCCAATCCTCTCGCTGACATCCATCCCCATACATTCAAACTAAAATGACCAGCTGCTCGGTAGTGACTCACATACTGTGGATTGAATCTGGGGTTATCTGGCCTATACACTCTATCTATCTTTCCCTTTCTGTGATGACTGAAAGGTTTTTTCATGCGTAAAAATCACGCGGTTCCAAAAATCTTTATCTCTGTTGATATAATTCAGAGTAAAAAGCAAGCGAGAGTTTTTGTTTCTGTTGCGGTGTGAGCTCAGTTTTAGTAGGTGCAACCCGGCAATTTAAGTGTGATCTCTTTATCCTCCTGAAAGCAGTTGTCTTGCATCCTGGGAACTGAGACAAAATCCTTGCTTGTTTTGCTGTTGAAAAAGGGTCCTCTTCGAGTCTTTGAATGAGAGCTGCATCTTCATCCTGGCTGGAAACTGCGGGTCTGCCTGATCCTCCTCTCCTCTCTAGCGTTTTTTCTTCCCTCCACCTTTTGTTAATCAAGAATACAGTATCCCGGTTGAGATTAAAATGTTCTGCCACAGATGCAAGAGACCATCTGTCCTCCAGCTTCGTTACAATCCATGCTCTCAATTCCTTCGTCGTGTGTGGGGCCATGATCTGAGTTTATGTACTAAATTTAATAATTGTATTTGACTGAATTTTGACGTTGAATATAAATTTTTGAAGTAGAATGACACTATAATTTGACTGACATTAAATTGAAATAAAATAAAATACACTGGTCAAATTCAAGAAAAAACTGCTTTAAGAGTCGTCCTAAAATTTAAAGGATCCAGCTGTATATCTGCCGATTCTGCAATTTGACAGATGATTATCTTTTACATGAATCCTGCGTCAGATTTTTTCATCATCATTTCATCTCCTAATTCCTAGCATCGTACTGATGACCACAAGTGCCAAATCCGGATCTACGGTTACCATTACCTTTTTTGAGGGAAAGATCGCTATTCATTGATATTTTTATTTATTCACCCTCACTAAATCCCTTTTTTAATATTGTTTTACTTGCCATTCTTTTCTGTCTTACCAAATTTGGTCTTCTTCGCTTTAATAGTTGATGAATAGCGCCCTTTAGTATGTTATTTTTGCAATGTGTTAATTTTACTGGGGTATTTTTCAAGGTCATGAAGCTTTAAACTGCATCAAACTCTGAGTATCGAATTTGGCATAGAGGCCTAATAGTTTGAGGTACCTTTGAAGTTGGACTAACAAAGCTTCGAATTATTAAGATTTTTTGAAGGGAAAATGGAAAAAAACTTGTTTTTTGCAGTTTTTAAGATCATTTAAGATCGGATGATCTTGGAAGTACATTTTTTGGAATCCTCGTTCTCGAGTTATATGGAATCGAGTATAATCGTGCCCCGGTTGCGAAAGTTGTTTTTTTATGATTTTTGGCCGGCATCTTTAAAGATGACATCATATAAACCCCTACTACACGGATCCGAACAAAACACCCGGTGACATTCGATTATGTGACTAAAGAGCTATCCACCCCACCTAGTCACAAAACTCCTTCATTCAAAATCCCACAGACACATGCCCCTTCACTAATATTGAACAATGAAAATCCGGGAAAAACACCTTTTCCAATAAGTAAATGATTTTTTGAGTAGATCGCCCTATAGATGCCGACCATATGATTTACCTAAGAATATATGTCTTGGATGATATTATTTATGTATTTTATAGAAATGTCACATGCCATCCAATGTACAGATTTATGTAAAATAAGTTGATTTAAGACGCCTTCGTGTCGTTCGCTGCGATAAAAGGCGCCAGATTTATACTAAAACAAGACGTTTCGTGCTGAGCGTGGCGCATCAGTGTTCGAGAAATGTCAAAAAGTCATCATCATACATATTTATGTTTCTAGATTATTTACGATTTTCTCTCCTTTGTCGGGTTAAAAGCGTTAATATACTTTGGTTTTCAAAACTTTCCCTATTTGTAGTCCAGTGCATTAACTTAGTATGATGGTCAACATTTTTTTTTACTTTTTTTTGCAATTTTTATTCACTTAATATCTAGCAATGAATGTTAAACCAACACCTGCTTAACTAAAAAGCCAGTTAACTCTTTTTCGATTTAGTATCCTTTAGCCTACTATAGCGGTCATATTGACACCCAACTGACAGAAAATCCATGTTTTACCTGTCAATTTAAAAATGGCGGCAATCTTTGACTAAAGGGCACTGAAGAGATAAGAGTTAACTGGCCTTTTAGTTGAGAACGGTGTTGGTTAAACATGCAGGTATTAAATTGCAAACCCTACAAATATCTAAATAAAATATAATAGGAGTTTTCACAACTAGTGGCTAAAATAGTGCTTTTTTGACAAGCGTTGGTTTAAATAATGTGCCCAGCGAGAGATAACAGGAAAATATTTTTTTTTTACCTTCATCAAAATCATGATTTTAGTAACTGTCTGCAGATAACTAAAGCATGGCTTTTGTTGTTTTTTTTTTGATCACGGGTACAAAAAAAGATTTCTGTCCATTCTTTACCCAAAATTAAAGAGAAATAGCAGAAAATAGTAATATAGAAAAAATGTAATTATTCTTGCCTAAAAATTAAGCCATTTCCGCCATTTTTCACCAAGTATTTACGAAAAAATCATTTAAAAAATCGGCAAAATATCAAATTGTCAAAGATTAAAATGTCGCAACAATAAACGTCACCAAGTAAAAATACACATCGATATGGAAACGATTGTTATTTCCTTTACCAGCCGCCTTGATTTATAGTGTAACGATGGTGTAAGAAGTTCTCTTCGTTCGAGATTTTTAAAAGTATTTTCCTGTTTTTCTTGGATTTTTTAATAAAGGTATTAAAAAAAATAGTGTTAACAACTCGTGGCAAAACTGTGCTTTTTTTTACTCGCGTTTTTAAATACCTCGCTGCGCTCGTTATTTAAACCAACGCTTGTAAAAAAGCACTATTTTAGCCACTAGTTGTTAAAACTACTATTAAAAATGTCAAACGAAGAGCAATTCTCGCAGCACACCATCTTCACGCTATAAATCAAGGCGGTTGGTAAATGAAATAACAATTGTTTCCATAGCGATGTGCCTTTTTACTCGGTGACGTTCATTATTGCGACATTTTAATATTTGAGAGTTTTGATATTTTATGTTTTTAAATGATTTTTTCGTAAATAGTTGGTGAAAACTGGCGGATATGGCTTAATTTTTAGGCAAGAATGATTAAATTTTTTCAATATTACTATTTTCCGCTATTTCTCTTTAATTTTGGGTAAAAAACGGACAGAAATCTTTTTTTGCATCGTTTACCAAAAAAGTCATGCTTTAGTTATCTGCAGACAGTTACTAAAATCATAATTTTGATGAAGGTATAAAAAAAAAGTTTTACCACTTCAGCATGCTTTGATAACCAAGTAAGCATCTTCAGGACAAGACTAAATCTTGTGTTATACAGGGTGGATTCGTTAAACGGAACGGTTCTTCTAGCGGCTTTGGGGATGAGGTTATGAAAAAAACTAAAAGCGAATCTTTAATGATTTTTTACGCACTTTCCGTTGCCTATTAAAAAGAAATTTAACCAACTAGTTTTTTTTTAATCTGTCAAAAATGAAAAAAAAACATATTTTCGTCAATTATTTTAGTTTGATAATAAACTACACATTTCTTTATTTACTAAGTGGAATAAGAAAGGTCATTATTGCCATTTGGAGGTCCAGGGCCTACCAACTTATCTTAACAATATTTAACTTTACGGAAAAAGAAACGGAAAATAGTTTTGCGCAAGTGTGGCCGCCAAAATATTTGTTGACGTTTTTTTAATCTCAAAATTGATTTTTTTTAAATATTTCAAGCAGTAGTAGTTATTACAGAAATGGATATTGAACATTTAATAGATTTGCTGAAAGAGTTTCCAGAACCCCAAATTTTGTAAATAAAATGTCAAAATCGCGGTTGCGCCTGTCACTAGTGTTAAAATTAATTTATAAAGTTAAGCAAAAATAATTTTAGAATGAACCAGCATTTTAAGGAAAAAGAAGATTATAAAGTTAAAGGAAAAAGTTACGCAAAAGGAAAGGAATTTAACCAAAAACCAGCCTTAAGGAGTTAAAAAATTTAAAAGAAAAATTTTTGACACATGTGTTAACAGATGTCAAAAAAACATATTTAGTCCAATTTCTTTTTTTACGCAGGAGGGAGATCGGTTTAGGGACTCAATTTCTTAAATTGAATTTTCTCCAAAAATCACGAATAAAATGAATATTCTAGCCCTCGAGGAACCACAAGCCTCCTTCAGGAATAATTTCTGCGTACGCCACTGTTGGGAATAGGGCCCTTGCGTCCTAACAGTTAATATGATTTATTTTTTTATATATTTCTAATTCTTTTAAAAATACTTTTTAGATAGAAACTACAAAATGGGCAAAATTTTGTTAGTTTTTTATGTAAAAATAACTATTTTAAAGGTGATTTCCAAACATTCATTCATCTTATTAAGGAAAATAAAACTTAAAGATAGGTGCTTACACTGCCAAAGAAATATACTGCTAATCTTTGGCTCCGTGTAGAACTTGATATCTCTAACATTAAAACCCCGTACTAACATATCGTTATCATGTAACCTCACAGTTTGATGACACATTACAAATTATCTACACGTTCCAAAGACGCAGGTGACATATCGTCTACAAATAATGCGATGAGAATCTTCTACACCAAAAATATCTCCATTTAAAAGAAGTGTTATCGTCGCGGTGGAAAACAATGGGAATTTCAAGGGCTAATCTTAAGGGCCGTATTTATAGTCGTTCCTTAAGGTTATCTCCTTCCTTCGCCCAAAAGAATTTCATTAGTTAAAGACGAAGTCTTTTTTGGCCAAAAGTACCTCTGAATCTGACCATTTTTTTAATCGCAGACTAGATACTTAAGCTACAGTACAGTGGTATGTAGCCCGCTGTAGAGAAAGAGAACATATCCAAAAAGCTCACGAGCCTACAAGGGCTCTTCCGCAGACGAATAACCGGCGCAATGAGGGCAACCCCATCCACACCCTGGAAACAATCTCGGGTCTTCCCTCGCTTCTAACTTGGATCAAGAAAGAGGCGATGGCAACGCAACTGCGATTAAGGGAGCAGGGACTATGGAAGGACAGGGAGGAAAGAGAGGGCCATCTAGCGGTCAAGGGACTGGCCACGAAAGAGCCTCCTAAGACTGCCAGTGAAAGCACCGCCTGAACCATGGAGGTTCGATAAAAAGTACAAGGTCATAATACCAGGACGGAATGAGTGGCAAAGGGAAGAATTTCGAACGGAATTAAGCAGAGAGGCGACGGTCTGCTACACGGATGACTCTAAACTGTCAGCCAGGCAGACAACAGGCGCAGGAGTGTACGCGAAAAGCCTAGAATTTCAGAAAATTTATCCACTTGGAGAACACGCTACGGTGCTTCAAGCGCCACTATCATGGTAGTAACCCTATTGGAGGTCAGGAATGGCAGAATATACACTTCTCTCCACATAAAACTGTTTTTTCTATGTGCAACACTGACTTTTTGGGCTACTAAAAATAAAAACCACATTTCAAAAAAGCAAAAATGTTTTATTAGCTAAACAAAAGCTACACAGTAATTGGTCTATTCGACTAGCTGATTATGAAAGAAGCAAGTCTACGATAGTAGCCATAATAAATCGATTTTAAGAAGAAGGGACTGTCCCTCGAAAGGAAGGCACCGGTTTGACGAAAGTTACTAGCCCAAAACAATTAAAAGGCACAATTAAAGGCACTGACACTGATAAGTTAACGAAATAAATAAAATAAAAAAAAATAATAAAATTAAAAACACATAAAACTAATACTTATTTTTAATAGCGCTAATTTCAAATGAGCGCCATGTCCTCTAGCCGATATCCAGCTCCAAACATTTACCGAACATCTTCCCGCACGGTCTTCGTTTTCAGCAATATATCGTTCTTCGTATCGGGTTCTTGGCGGTCGATACACCAGAAATTATTTTTAATCTATGTTGGACCTAAAGATCTTCTCATCTGTGAAAACCACCTGGTGCCAAAATTCTTCATCCCTCAGAGAATAATTTAACGCAAAAATGCTAACTAATGGGACTAATCGAGACTGCTTCTTTTCCCCACTTTTAAACTTTTAATCAACCTGCCTAATGTTATGGATCCTGGAAAATTTGATTTAATTTTTACTTCTTTCGCTTTGGCAAGAGGATGATTTTCCAGAAAATTGATTGCTTCTTGGTCTTCCTCTGGGCTACTAACTTTCGTCAAACCGGTGCCGGTTTTTTGTGTTTACATTTGTAGACTTGCTTCTCCCATAATGAACAGCTACTTGCCGAATAGACCAGCCACCGTCTAGTTTTGCTAAGATTAGAGCTTTATCAAATTCGGAAAGATGCAACGGTATTTTTTTTTAAATTTGGATGACACCGACATGTAAAACATGATGTTGTCAGGAGTCTGTGACATTGTCACTTTTAGGAAAATTTTTACCAGTTTTATGTGGAGAAAAGTGTACATTCACTTCCGCCCACATAAAATGCGTACGCCGATTTTATATAGTGTATTGTGGGCTTCGCAACTCAGTAACCTTTTAGGTATTTTAAATTGACAAAAAATGTCACCGTCAGGTTTTGTTGTTGTCAAACGCTTATATTAAAAAATACCCCAACTAAACGAATTCGAAAAAGTCCAAATTTTGGCAAAATTAGACGTTGGTTGGTCGGTTCGAAGAGTAGCGGCCCATTATGGATGAAACAAGGCTGCAATTGTATGTATAAGAAGAAAGTATCAAGAAGAAGAAACTGTAAAGCATAGTAAAGTGTGGCCAGTCATCTTATTTTTGTGTTTACAATGTCAAAAGATCTAACCTGTAATTCGAAAAGGTCAAAGTCAGTTGGAATAAGCAACGCAATTAGCAAAACTTAAATTCAACAGACCTGCAGCTAACTTCTGCTGTACGCATTTTATGTGGCCGGAAGTGTACATATGCTCCGACAGCCAGGCGGCCCTCAAGGCCCTAAGTGCACCCTAAATAGTCAGTAGCCTGGTACAACACCGTTCTCAACTAAAAAGCCAGTTAACTCATTTCCGTTTTAGTATCCTTTGGCCTATGATCGGTGCCATATTGACACCAAACTGACAGAAAATCCATGTTTTACTTGTCAATTTGGTTATAAAAATGGCAGCCACACAGACGCTAAAGGGCACTGAGGCGGTAGGAGTTAACAGGCTTTTTAGTTAAGAACGGTGTTGCCTGGTGGAGAAGTGCGCTGAAGCACTGCAAACATTAGCTCAAGACAAGAGAGTAAAACTAATGTGGGTCCCAGGTCATGAGGGAATACCAGGGAACGAGAAAGCGAACGAACTTGCCAGACTAGGGGTCGAAACCCAATTCATACCGGAACCTCTGCTGGGAATAACAAGGAAACAGGTACAGAGTGAGCTCAACAAATGGGTGAACAAAGAACTGAAGACGTTTTGGAGGCAGGAGTCATAGTGCAGACAGTCAAATCTATTCGTGGATGGTGTGAATGTAGCCAGAACTAAATGGCTCTTAGGCAAAACCCGAAAGGACATTGGACTGCTGACTGGGCACAATCGGCTGAACAAACATCTGACGCAAATAAGAGTAGCAGGAGATCTCGTGTGTCCCGGCTCGTACAGGAATCGGCGTAGCACTTGATAGCAGAGTGCGATGCATATGCCAGATCAAGACAGCTGGAGTGGGGATTTCCCACAATAGCGGAAAAAGAGCTGTACTCGCTCAAAAGGGCCTATATACTAAACTTCGTAAAGAAGACAGGGAAGCCCAGAGAGAGAGTTGCAGCGGAAGTAGGGTCATATGGGTAAGGAACGGGGTATGGCAGAAACGGCCCATGAAGAGGCCTAATTGCCAGGCCCACGGGCCGCCCTTATACTACTACTACTAATATTCCACCCAGTTCCAGAGTTATGAAAATTGTTTCCAGGGTATAGTAATATAAGCCTTACACAAGCCAAACTAGTAAGCAAAATCTATAATCTAACCAGACATAAAAATACCAAAACAACAGACATTGGCTTAGCTCCGAGTCTTTGCGCATGTGCAAAAATTTATCGATCCGGGGGTTTCGGTCAGCAACGTCAAACGTCTTTAATCGAGGCGACGCCATTTTTGTTTTTTATTTGTTTTGATTGTTTTGATTCCGTATTTTCAATTGTACTGTGCGTATTTTTTACTATTCAAAATTAAAAAAGTTAGTTAAAAGATGCCGCTGCGTACAAAAGACATGCTGTGTTTATTTAGAACATCAGACCATAAAAGAGGAGCAATATCATCGGAGATATCGAGTGGAGAAGGTCTAGAGGTTGGTAACATTTATATTTAAAAAAAAAACAAAAATACAGGAATAAAAAAAAGTAAACAAATACATGACATACCTAATTCTCTCTATTAAACCACAACGATAGCTAATAGGTATATGGTTGGACAATTGCTATGCTGGATTGGTGAAATATATCCGGTGAATTTATGAACTTGTCCCATATTACCACGTTTTTCTTACAAATAGGTAAAATGTCCATTAAAAAGTTGTAGAAAAATGTAAGTACCTACCTATACTAAGAAAAGCAATTTTTCTTCATTTTATAGATGATTGTTAAGTCAATCAAAAATCAAAAGCTAAAAACAAAGCAAACAAACCCGTAAGAAGACAGCACTGACAAGTCAATAAAGCATGAAATCAAGTGAAACCGCGCGCTGTTTGACCAGTCTTTGACGTATATTTGCGGTATAGTCGCAAACATTAAAGAAAACCGCAATAACTCAAATGAGATTACTACCGTTTCAATCCTGAGTAAAAAGACCACACAACTGGACTATATTACGAAGGCACAAATCAAGTTTGTTTCCTACTTTTTTCTTTTTATTTCGGTTTTCAAACTTTGCGTACGAGTCATGATTTATTTTACCTTAGGTACGGTAATCGTGCCACTTTTGGTTACCTTAAGCTTCTGAAAAATAACTTTTTTACTTTAAAATTAAATTGAACAGAAATTCGAGATATCAAATGATATAAGTATTTTAGACCATGATTTGGTCATTTAGAAATTTTCTTATTTGTTTGGATGTTAATGTTTTCAATAAATATTTTATTAAAATAATGCAAGTGTTAGTATAATTTCGTCATGGTACTGTTTCACTTTTTGTCAATCCATATCCCACCACTTTTTGTCATAACTAAGTATGCTATGCTCACCAAAATCAAAAATCCTGACTTCTCCTGACATTCTGACCAAACTGTAAAAAAAAATCCTAACTCTTTTTGGATGCGTTTGATTAAATGACTATAACTAACTTTATAAATCGGGGGCGATGCATTTTTAGGTATGATAATTACAGGGGATATATTTTTTATCATTGCTAACTTCAAAAGATTGGAAAATGGAAGTGGTACATTTTTAGTAATTTAAATATCCTGAGTTTTAACGTTATTTCTGTTTGCTTAAAAAATAAAAAAAAAAACGAGAAAAAAATTCACAAGAAAAAATAAAATCATTTAAATTGTGGTAAAAGAGTTTTCTATTTAAATGTTTACTTTTTAAAGCAATTTAAGAAAAATAATCTGACGTGCAGTTCGCTTACCTTAACACCTGCTACACGTTTGAGTGCTGAACTACTGAAGAAATAAATTTTGAAAATTATTTTTGTATCCAGCCAAATCACTGCACCTCTCTTTTTTATTTTTTTTTTGGATTGTTAAAATTGCTAAACAAATTAAAACTGACGAAAAGTGGTTATGAACGAAAAGTGGGAAGGGTACCTCATAGGGAAATAATAGAGACATTCAGTTAGGTATTTATGTATGATAATTTCCGTCTAAACAAAAAATCTCATTATTACACATGCTGTTTAACATTAAACTAAAAAGTAATGAAAATTACATGGTATATAAGCAAACGATCATAAATTTTGTGTTTTCAATAGGTAGACTTTTAGCGGTTTAATGTTTTACACAAATAAAATAATGGAACCACTCCTCTATTGCAAATATTACCCAACATTCTTACCGTAACTACACTCCACTAATTCCGTCCTTTTTTGTTGTAGTAGGTAAGACGAAGCCATCACAAAACCACGTTAAAAACATTGAACTGCCCTGTGATTTTTAAAGCATCTTCTAGGCCGTTCCTGAGCTATTAAAATTTAAAACTAGCCTACAATGTATTTATACATTCATCAGTCTGGGTTTATTGTCTCTCGTTTTTTATGTATGTACAGGGTGTTCAAAATTCCATGGTTTTGGGGGATTTCGGATATTTCCAGAGGAGATGGAAAAAACTGCCACTCACTGCGAGGCTTAAGTTTTATTTCTAAAAGAATTTTAAAGGTAAAAAAAATTTTTTTACTTGTGGTATAAATGGCTTTTCTGTAAATTTTTAAAGCAAAATTCGCCAGTAAAACTTGATTTAATCTGTCACTTTTAGTTTATAAGATGCAACAAAAAGTATTTTTTTATATTTTTTAAATATTAAAATTATGTATTACACTTTTTATTTATTTTTTAATTTTTTATGCATTTTTATTTTTTTTTCGTCATTTATTTCTTACACTATTTACTTTTTGACTGACTGTTTAAAATAATCAAAAAGTACCATTATATATATACAAAAAACTTTAAAAAAATTGTAAAAAACAAAAAATACAAAAAATAAAACACAAAAACAAAGGGAATTTAAAGCTGATTTTAAAAATGAAATAAAAAGGGTTCCACCTTTTTCTTATATTTTAAAAACTAAAAGTGACAATCAAATACTGCTTTAAAAAAATCTACAAAATAGTCATTTACACCGAAAAGAAAGTTTCACAAATAAACAATTGTTATAGACCCCATCACAAAATGCAGACTTTTAAAAAGAAAAATACTTAGCGGAAAGTACAATGTGTTGTACGACAAGTAAACATAGTTTAGATGGTTCTTCATTCAACATATTACTCTTATGAGAAAGTATTTTTCCATTTACTCGAGAACCATCCAAGATAAATGCAACACTTTTGGAATCGGAAAAAAAGGACATTCCAAATATTTATAGGCTTCTATTAAAAATAAAAAAGTTAACGTAAAAATTAACAACTTCCGCACATAAAACGTTTTTTCATTTCTAATAATAAGGGAGTTAAGGGCGGGAGGGGGGAGGGGGTAGAAAATACGGTAAATCACCTTGTACGTTACGTTAAAAGATAGATCGACTATTTATAAACAAATTAATAATATTATGGATGGACACTTTGGTTCGCGTAGAAGTGACCATGTATGGTTTGTTATATATGGTCGTTACAATACTTTAAAAAAAGATATGAAAAATTGTGACTAGAGTTTCTCACTAACAAAAACCCGCTATCGAGACTGCGGTTAACATTACCTTTCCTGAAGAAATGCTCGCTATTATACGGGTTTTGTTTTCATTTACCATCACAAAATCTTTTTTTTTAATTATTAGGTTTTTTACTTTTTTTCTTCTGTCTTCAGTATCAGGATATGCTTAATCCGTTATGAGATTGCGCATCTCGGGGTGACGTCACTGTTTGAGCCAATACGAATACAATCAAATTAAATCAATATTCTTAGATAAAAACAAATAGTTAGTTTATAAGACAACGCACTAATTAAAACTCTCAAAACATACAATGTAACATTAAATAACGTAAAGCATATTTATATATGTATATGTAAACTTCACAAATTCGACATTGTGGTGCAAAAAAAAACAAATTATAAAACTTTTTATTTACAAGGTGTTCTTTGAGATTTTTTTCTTTAAATAATAAAAATTGATGGACTTTTTTATTACTGAATCAAATTTATTAAAACCCAGATTTCCAAGAGATTTGGTGAATTTTGGCTTTTTGTAAGGCGACATTGCTGCAAAGTTACGTTTTTATTTTAGCCCGTGTTGTAATTTTGTATTTGATTGATTGTAGAAAAGCGGCTTTTCTTTTAAATATATATTTTGATAACTCATAAATGTATATGCCAGTCAATACTAAGATATTGTACGATCTAAATTTAGTTCTACAGCGTTCACTTTGTTTAAGATTAAGTATACATCTTAAAATTATTTTCTGTTTTACAATCACAAATTCAAATTCATACGAACTTCCCCAAAACCAATTTCTATATGAAATGAAACATATGCGTGATAAACCAAAAAATATTTTATATGTGGGGAGTACTGTTTTTAAATTTCGAACCAAAAACAACGTTGAGTTTTGCACACAGTCAATAGTTAATTCCAAAAACTTTATGTTATGTGTCTTCTCCAGGAGTAAATTGCAATGTAAAATGTTTAATTTTAGTTCCACATTCAGTTCGCTTTGATTCTGACTGTTATAAAATCTAATACACTGAGTTTTACCACAGTTCAAAAATAGTGAGTTTTGACTAAACCACTTGTTTAAATGATCTAAGTTAGAACCACAATTCGTTTGAACCTCATCATTAGTCCTACCAGAAACCACCCCAGTAAAGGTGGCATTTGACATGAATTGATTTAAAGTGTGGAGAAGGTATTCAAACCTTTTAACTGCCAATCAAAAAAACGTCAATCTGTCAAAAATACAAAAATAAAAAAATGTCTTGAATCCTGTTTTTCATAAAGGAAACTATTCGAAAATACCAAAAACTTATTCTAATTCTAATTCGACTAAAATAAAATTTTGTTAAAATTTTAAAATAATATTTTGTTATTTAAAGAAAAAGAAATATTATAAACTTAATCTTAAGAAATGATCCAGCATTAGTATACGTATTACGTATAGTAGTTATTAAGCTTAATAACATATTCATATTGCGGGCAAAGTAACGTAGGTAAAGCTGGGGGGACCACCATAAGGGGCCACAAAAATTTTCATGCCAGAATTTGGTGCTAATTTGTTGCTAATTTGTTACCGAATAATTAAAGAACCCCGCACGAAATACATAGGAAGATGGACTTCACCCGAATCATGATTTAAGAGATAGGCAACTTTTATCGAGATTATATGTCTAGTTCTTGAAATATTGAGGGTCAAAGTTCAGAAAAACGAGTTTCAGTGGTAACTTTGCTGAAATAGGATTACTTTATTTATTGTCCATGCTTTTCACGGCATAATTTTTTGAAGTTTGAGTGTTTTTCATCGCTTCAAAAACTCGACATGGTTCAGATCTTTGAGCAATTTTGTCCCACTTTGAAAACCTATTCTAAACCTTCTATTTGCCATTGTTAACACGATCGTCGTATTAATTTTTAGCATGAAAAGTTAGGGACTCAAAGTCTTTGTTTTACTTCGGGGTCCATTAAAAAAAAAATGTGTTAAACGTTTTTTGAATATTTACTTTCTGTGGTGATCAGTGAGTGAGCAAGTCGATTTTCACAATATTTTACTCAAATGATACTATGACAGGTACGTACTATTTGTATGACCATTTTTTTATGTCTGGTTTTTGTACTATGAATTTGTGAAGTTAAAAGAAAAGATTTTTTTGTATGTTTATGCGATAAAATAGTAAATATTCAAAAAACCTTGAACAAAAAAAATTTTTTTTAATGGAACCCGCATTAAAACAAAGATTTTTTGCCACCAAATTTTCATGCTAAAAATTAATAAGAAGATCGTGTTAATCATGGCAGATAGTAGATTTAAAATAGGTTTTGAAAGTGAGACACAATTGCTCAAAGATCTGAACCATGTCGAGTTTTTTAAGCGATGAAAAACAGTCAAACTTCAAAAAATTGTACCGTGAAAAGCATGGGCAAAAAATGAAGTTATACTATTTCAGATATCGAAAATAGATGCAGATAGACGAATCCTGGTGCATGTTTGGTTTTTTCTTTTAAACTAATGTCAAATGCATATTCAAAAAATTAAATTTTTTTGAACATACCCCGTATAAGAACTAACCTTCTCCTAGCAGTAGTGGTTATTTGGTGAATATGAACCATACTTCAACAACACTAATGTCACTGTTTCAAGTAAAAAACAGTTCTTTTTTGTCAAGAAAGTTACCACTGCAACGCGTTTTACCAAACTTTGACCCCCAATATCTCAAGAACTAGATATACAATCTCAATAAAAGTTGCATATCCCTTAAATCATGATTAGTACTATCAAATGTCAAAGTAACATCAAATTCGGTTGAAGTCCATTTTCTCATGTATTTCGTGCGGGGTTCTTTGTCGCTGTTGCCGTTTCCGAGAAATCGCGACCCTGTGACTTTACGGTAAAGCTGAGGGGCCACCCCATAACTCCTGATTGGCAAGCGATAGGAGAATAAATCAAACGCCCTAATTTGTCGCTCGAAGGCCTTATGTGCATTAACATATAGAAAACAACGAAAATATCGCGTTTTTTTGTTTAATCGTGGAAAAGTATATATTGAAGAAAGTGGGGAAAGCTACGCGCTGGCAGAAGTACCGCCTTAGTAGCAATCCCTTCCTACTTTATTCATATTCTTTAAATTTTTATTTAACGAGATTGTATAACGATTGTAACTATTTTTTAGTGTGGATTTTGAATAAAGTATTCATTCATTCATTAATTTTCCCAAATGTTATTTTGGGCTATTTTGTTTTGATAAAGTATGGTGAATCCTGGAAAATATTAAAATATACCTCCTTTCTTATAAAACAAAACTAGATCTTGATAAAAGATAAGAAGGTTGTACTTAAATAATTCATAACCCAAAAAATATAGTTTTGGCGTTTCCTAATAAAAAATAAACATTAAATAAATAAAAAAAGAAACAAATAATTACAATTTTTTTGTTTATTTTGTCGTTTTTTTGGCAGGAAATTACCCATTTTTTTTCTAAATATTTTTCCTTTGAAAATCTGAAGTATTTAATATATTTTGTATTTTTGTCATAATTTTTTATTGAACAAAAAAAATACATTTTGATTTTGAAATAATCATTATTTATCAATCAACAAAGTGGTACCGGCACAATTAAGTTATGTGTATCGTAGCAGCAGTCTCTCAATCAAATCGTATTTCTTTGGGAGGGTAAGTTCTTCGAGAATATTTCTCTTCTTTAGAGTTTTAAATAAAACATGAGACAAATATATCAACGCATTGTGCATCAAGCAGATGTACTTTTAAAATCATGGCGAATGCATGACAGCTCCTTCCAGCTGATCAAATTTCGTGCATTTGATTAGGTACGATAAGGGAGTCGTCATTTGATCAGCTGGAGCTGTCACGCATTCGCCATTAGCTTCAAAGTACACATGCTCGATAGATCGACTCGATAGAGATAAAGATACGAATGCTGATAAATTCGAAAGTTAACTTTGAGTGTCTATTGTCTCAATAGAGTACCCTATAAAACTTCTAATGCTGACGTCAGTGTTCGATGTGCGAAAACCGACGGAATTGGACATAAATAGTAGCATACCGTTTTAATTATATCGTGCTCAGTATTATCTGTGATAAAAAATGTTTATTTCTTTTTAATATTTATTTATAGCGTCGGGGCGCCACTGTACTCAATTACAATTAGGTCGTGCGCTACTGGGTGGCATCGAACCGCGATCGACAATAAACGTCAAATTATTGACTAATATCGACCAAATTGATCGAATTATAGATCCCTTGATTGGCTAATTTAGCAGGGACTATAATTTTGATTTACTTCAGCTTGAAGCTTCGTTTGGCTGTACCACAATGTAGAGAGGAGACTTTACATAGAATAATGCCACTAGCGAGCGGGATAAAATTAAGCGTTTTCGAAAATGATATTTTAAACAAAAAAAACCTCTGGAAAAAGTGCTGCATAAAACTTGCTCTCACCTAAAAAAATTAGAAGAAAGAAAGTCAGTTTCAGCAGTTATAGGATAGAACACTTATTTATTTTGTCACCCTGAACACAAAAAGATCTAAACTGAGATTTTTTTTTTTCAGAGAAGTAAAACCGCCGTCTGTCTGTAGGACTACAATTTTGTCACCTTATAAACTGCACACAAAACATTTACGATATGTCCATGAGCTGAATACATTGAGCCAATTTAGAAAAATGGGGTTCTTGCAACTTTTTAAATAATAGTAAACTTCTTAAAACTACTCAAAACTCAGACCCGCGTTTTCCTCTTTTCCAAAAAAATAAACATTGAGAGAAAAACATCTATTTTTTTTTTCAAAGAATTGTAAATTTTTAATTTCTGCTCTGAAGGTTACGGGCCGACAAAACCAGGCTTTGCGCTTGATCATATTTACTTTCTCTGGTCGCGTTTTCAAGTCACTCGTTTTATCCAAGCACACAACACTTCTTAAGGGACATTCTATTCACTTCTGCAACAGCATTTAACATAAATAATTATTTAAACAAATATTTTTTTAATATACACTTCCGGCCACACAAAATGCGTACGCCGATTTTATATAGTATATTATGAGCCTTGCAACTCAGTAACCTTGGTATTTCAAATTGACAAAAAATGTCACTGTTAGATTTTGTTGTTGTCATACGCTTATATAAATAAAGAAAATTAATTCACTAAACCTCTTTAAGGCTAAAAAATTAATATATACCCTTCAAGCAGTACATCTTGAGTGCTTTTTTTTGTTGTGATTTGTATGTATGTCTTAGGAACTATTATAACACTGTTATTATTTTATCTTTTATTTTCTGTCTGTTTTAACAAGTTAACAAAATAATAAAAATTACCTACCTTATTACTTGAGATATGTAGGTTGGGTATTATATAATAAGAAGCCTAGTTTTAACCAACATTTTATTTCCTTTAAGACTACTTATGTTCTTTTATAGTAATGATGTATTTTTTTTTTGTTGCTGTAATTGCAGCTAATAAAGAGTTCATTATATTATAAATTTAAAAATGCCCCAACTAAACGAATTTGGAAAAGCCCGAGACGGTGGTTGGTCGGTTCGAAGAGTAGCGGTCCATTATGGACGAAACAAGGCTACAATTGTAAGAATAAGAAGAAAGTAGCAAGAAGAAGGAACTGTTCGACGAAGGCGAGGTACTGGCTTGACCCAAGTCAGTGCTCCTCAGCAGGATCAGCAACTGATCGACTTTCTTGAAGATCACTCATTTGCGATGGCCCCAGAGGCGAAAATTGAGGCACATTTTCCTGGATCCATAAGAACAACGCCCAGACGGATAATCCGTTCTAGACTTAGATGTCGCGTTGCTGCCAAGAAAATCTTACTTAGTGTGGAAAAGAAGCAAGCCAGGTTAATTTTTGCACTAAACTATTCAATACAAGAAGAAGAATTTTGGCAACAAGTGGTCTTCACGGATGAAAAAATATTTCAGTCCCACAATGATAGCAAACAAATTTTGGTATATCGCCCGCCACGAACACGCTATCTCGAAAAATATATTGCTGGAAACAAAGAGCGGGTTGGAAGATTTTCCGTGAATGTGTGGAGTCGGATGTCGGCGAGAGGATATGGGGCTTTTTTGTTGATATGATGAGAAATAGTATGCTTCCAGAAGGTTTTGTGTATCAACAGGATAACTGTTCTATCCATACCGCACGCATTTCTAAACAGTGGTTCCGGCAAAACAAACATCGAGTTTTGCAGGTGTTGTTTTGGCATGGCCGGCAAAAACTCCTGACGCCAATCCCATGGAAAATGTGTGGGGCCTTATAGCAAAAAAGTTAACAAGAATGAATATTGTTCCCAAAAATTCCAACCAATTAACGGAGCTCATAGTCAGAGGGTACGACGAAGTCATTGTTTCAAAGCCAAATTTATTTCAAAATCAAAATAATCAAACATTATCGAGGCTGAAACGCTACTGAAGAAACGTTTTCTTGTTTTTTTTTTTTATTTACGTAATGTTTTAACAATTTCTTTTTGATTTTGAACATTTTTGGTTGTCTGCAAAGACTACGCACTATGCACACATACAAAAATTTCCCGATTGGGCTTTAATCGTGATTAGTTGCTAATCAGAGTTTAGAATGTGGTCTTTTACATCGCAAATTTGTTAACCAAGACTCATTTCAAACTCCAATTAGTGTTAATCATGATTAAAGCTTAATTTTCTGATCCTGCAGAGGTGCGCTGACTATGATTAAGTTATTGCTTTCCTTTCGCCAAACAGTTCCTTCTTCTCGATACTTTTTTCTTATTCGTACAATTGCGATCTTGTTTTGTCCATAATAAGCTATAAGAATAATTTTTTATAATAAAATGTTGAATAATTTAAAAAAAACTGTTTTATTCATTAGGATATTATAGTTGTCTAGTAAAGTGTGGCCAGTCTCCTTATGTTTGTGTTTACAATATCAAAAGATCTAACCTGTAATTCGAAAACGTCAAAGTCATTTTATATGGCCGGAAGTGTACCACGTTTCTAAAACGGACTAAAAAGTATAAAATAATTTCTTCTAGGCCCATAGATATAAACGGTACACGAAAAACATAAAGCGACTTATTCACTTAATAGGTTACTTTTTTTGTGTATTGTTTACCCGTATGGAGCTAGGAAAAATTATTTATACTTTTTAGTCCGTTTTGAAAACGTGGTATAAAAAAATATATTTTTTGTAATAATTATTTTTTGCTTTTTAGTTATGTGTGTGTTACGTTTTGTAATATTTTTTTCTAACCTCAACCAACATAGTTTTTTCTTTTGAAAACTGCATATTGGTAGCAGCTTTGGTTTGAAAGTGATGAATTTTCAAATATATTAACCTTCCTTTAGTGCCGTGTAACCCCCCACTACCATACTTTATTTTCTATAAAATTATTCAAATACATTATCCCCCCCTTAGCCCTCAACCACTTTTCCACCAACGTTTCTTGCTTTTTTAGGATTAGGAAATGTTTACGAAAATCTGAAAACTGAATAATCGTAGCAGCTTTGGTTCAAAAGGGATGAATTTTTGAAAACCAAATATATTAACCCCCTCTCGCTCCTTCAGCAACCCCCGACCAGTAGTGTTGTCGTAATATTGTGTTGTCACCGGATCTACATCAGTATACCAAATTTCATTGAAATCGATTAACGGGAAGTTAGCTTAAAATCGTTTGCAAAATTTTCACCAAACAGGCACAGAGACAAAGAAGAAAGCTATTATTATTAGCTTTATAAAAACGCTTTAAAAAACCAAAGAGGGACAGTGTACGGTGTGGTGTCATAATGCACAAGGGAAGTTTTTCTAAGGGCCCCTGAGAATCGAAAAATATAGTTGATACCAGAAAGGAAAACATATCTTTTTTTCGTGCATGAACCCCAAACTGCATACAAAGATACAAACAAGGGTAAACACTTTGTCAGCTGACACTATCACAAAAACATGGAAAGGCTCAACAATCAGATTACATCGAAAGTTACATAAATTATGCAACTATTATGTATGAGATGCAGGGAATATATCGTGTCCTATCTTTGATCAGAAACAGTTAGGAAAGTACCAGAAAAAGATTTATCTTTTGGGCAAATCTCGTGGTATTGAAAAAGTAAGTATTGTGGTAAGCCAGAACGGGAAAAATTAATTATTAATAAATTATCATATTTTTATAGGAATGCCTTATCTGGTAATAAGTAAAATAAATCTTTTTAAGTTGAGAGTTTTGATTTGACATACATTAAATATGGCCGATTCCTAGGGAAAATATTTGGCAAAACAATAGCTACTTAAAGTGGCAACTAAAGAAAAATTTTATTCTTTTGATTGATTCTCTAAGAACATCCGAAAATATTTACCCAGGCAATAATAAAAATATTGTTAGATCAAATATGTCCAGCCAGTGTATTGGTAGTAAAATGTTGCACTGACTTATGTGCACTGGGTGATAGTCACCTTACCTTAGAAGTTTAAAAAACGTTATTAAGAAAAAATCCTGCATTTGGGGACACTAATTTCATCTCTCCTTCGAAAGTGGGCGACAGGACTGATTAATTATCAGTGAGTATTTAGATTATGCAAAGTTTTATTAGCCTATTGCAAATAAGTTTTGAGTAGTTCCCTTGTTTCCCTTTAAAAAGAAACCTTGTAAAATCAAGAACACCTTTTTTGTGTAAGTATAGAGGGAGTTCATTTAAAAACTTCCCACCCAAGAATCACGGATTATAATCCTCAGACACGTCGATTTTTTTACTCGAGGGGACATATTTTGGCTGTCTGGAAATTTTTGTAGCACGCACAATATTCGAGGGGTAAACTTTACCCCCATATTTTGAAAGTGGGTCAAGTGATACCTCGTTTTGAAGATCTTTTAAATATCTTTATAACTGTGTAAATTTTTTTAAAGATATTCATTTTCACAGTTGAATGGATCAATGCAAACATCGTAATTTAAGAGATAATTGAGTTCTGTAAAAACATGTCTGTGGCAACCTTTTTAGAAAAACACAATGGTTTTTTCGAAATTTTAGCCCGACGTTTCGTTTCGTAGATACAATCAACAGAATCAAAAAGTTAAATACGGACCGAAATGTTTTACTTTATATTTTAGTTTCTTTTTAAGTTTGTTTGATAATAAAATATAATCTTTTTATTTTGAAGTTTCGATCCAGAAAAAAAATCATATTCGGTGCATTTTTTTATTTGTTTTTTGAGACCGTTTTTTTTTCTGGCACGGCCCTGTTTCATTTTACTTAATTTTACACTATATAGTAGACTTGGACAAGCAAGATACATTATATGAACATACCGGGTAGACCGAAAAATACCGGACAATTATTTTTGCTATTAATTTTCCAATTCGAATAAAAAAAAAACTGTATTAATCGGACAAATAAGCCTTTTGAAAAAAAAATCGTTTTGCCGTCGTATTTAAATCCAGTAAATCAAATGCGCACTTTTTTTCAAACTTTTTTTTTATTTAGGTATAAATGAAAAAGTGGTTTAAAAGAGGTAGACACTAGGATCTTAGATTCAAATATAGCGGTAAAGCGAATGTTTTTTTTTTCAAAAGCCTTATTTGTCTTATCAATACAGTTTTTTTTTTATTGAATATAGCAAAAATACAATTTATCCGTTTTTTTTCGGTTCACCCAGTATGTTCATATAATATATATTGGTTGTCCAGGTCTACTATATAATAGTTAAAAATAAATGGTCCAAAGAAAAAATTAAAATGGGACAGAGTCGTACCAGAAAAAAAATGCACAGAAGATAGATCGAAACTTCAAAATAAAAGAAAATATATTTTATTATCAAAAAAACTTAAAAAATAAACTAAAATATGAAGTAAAACATTTTGGTACGTATTCAACTTTTTGATCCTGATGATGGTATCTACGAAACGAAACGTCGGATTAAAATTTCGAAAAAATAATTTTATTTCTCTAAAAATATTACCATAGACATGTTTTTACATGTTCGGTAATGCCGAACATTTTTCAACTTTCCTCTGTACCTAAAAAACTACAAGGGATAGAATACATCTGTGAATACCATTTTTTAAAGGTCAAGAAAGTAAGACAGTAATGCGAAGACCGCATATCTCTATCTTCAACAACCACGGAGTTTCTCATTGAATCCCATCAAAAATGGGACACCCTGTACACTTTGAGCTGATTTTGAAAGTGAATATCTCAAAAACGAATCGACAGATCTTCGCAGTTTTTATACAGTTGTGAAGACATTTAAGAGAACAAGCTGTCACTCGACCCACTTTCCCTATTCAAAAATTTCAAGTGTGTCTCCAAAATCAGACTCTAAATGGGTGGGAAGTTTTAAAATGAACACCCTGTATATAGGTATACCCTCAGAAATTCACACTTACTTATAATATATTGTTGCACAACAGGATATTTTCGTGGCAAAGATTTTTATCTCCATTTAAATGGTATTGTTCCTGAAACCGAAAATGTTGCCCCAAAATATTATGCTGGTATTTTTAAAACTATTCTTGATAAAAAAAGAACCAATTCTGATAACATCTTAATGTTATTTTAGGTTTAGGTAATAAAGAATCACGGACGTAGGAAATCACGAATATATTATTAAAAATGATTGCCAAAAATTCATAAGATGATGTTTATATGGATTAGGCAGTTTAAGTTGGGCGTACTACCTAGAAAGTACCTAGGCGTAGTAGATAAAATCTATATGTTTGTGGCGGATTCATAATCTCGAAACTACTTTTTTTGAGGTTTTCGCCACTATGTTAAGGAAATTTTTTCAAAAATATGTTAAAACCCACTGCGTAAATTCCTAAATAAAAAAATTTGTTCGTTTGTCAGTGGTTTTTAAATAAGATAAAAAAATTTGCCTACACACATGCAAATCCTAACTAGAATCTAAGTACTTATCTGACGTCTCGGCAGAAATTCTAATGCTGTTATCAAAGAACGAAAAAATAAATAAAAAAAAGATGGTAATATGCAAACTGAAGGCGTGTGCTGTGAGTTGAAAGAATTTTTGAATATATCCATGCAATTCCGGATTCCTGTTAATAAAGACCTATTATTTGACGACACATAATTTTAAAAGAATTTTTTTGCGATTCAGACTTAGAGGAGAAACCTGTTGATGAGCAGTGGGTTTTATTCTTTAAACAATTCAAGGCCACTAATTTTTCAAAAATTGCAAGATTTGTGTTTTTTTTACCCCACTCAAATGCAATGGGTGAGAGGGTTTTTAGTTTGATGGTTAAGGCTTGGCGAAAAGAGGGAAATAAGCTATGTATGTGTAATTACAACTTAACTTGTCCCGAATTTGTCAAATATTTAACAAAACAAAACAAAAAATAGTTTTAAATGGTGTACAAATTTATCATTTATTTGATTTTTTGGTGGTTGGTTGTTTAAAGTAATAACCTACATAATATACAGTGTTTAATTTATTTTTTAAACATATTATTTTTTACAGAAAAGATTTGTGGCATAGAGGGCAAAGGGCAAGGGAATAAACCGGAAAAAAGTTTTTCCTCGACCAGGATTTGAACCCGGGACCTCTAGAATACCAGTTTAATGCTTTACCAACACCGAGGAACTGGGGTTTTAACTGGCTATTCGGAAATCTTTTCGTCCAATTCATTTGTTAGTAGTGTCGAGATAGTAGAGCATTACACTGATATTCTAGAGGTCCGGGGTTCAAATCCTGGTCGAGAAAAAACTTTTGTAAATATGTTTGGCTGAAATTATTAGTTGTAAATTCGCCATCTGACACCTCCAATAAAACGCTATATATCGTGTATCGTTGGCTGATAGATAAATAGAAATTTCGTACAACTTGTCTTTATAACATGTCTAGGTTTTTAAAGCCGCAGTAGGCTTCAAAGAACTCCTCACTACTAATAAATGAATGGGACGAAAGGATTTCCGAATAGCCAATTAAAACCCCAGTTTCTCGCTAGCTCAGTTGGTAGAGCATTAGACTGGTATTCTAGAGGTCCCGGGTTCAAATCCTGGTCGAGGAAAAACTTTTTTCCGATTTATTCCCTTACCCTTTGTCCTCTATGTCACAAATCTTTTCTGTAAATTTATTAGGGCGCTAAATTTTCCCTTCCAATTATTTTTTTATTTGACTATACCTATTCTGTTTCACTTTCACTAAAGTCCAGCGCTGAGCAGTTTTCAGATTTTTACCTTAAATAATGGTGAATGTCTCACATTTAATTTTTTTTAAATGGTGAAGTTTTTTCGAGGTTTTTTTTATTGTGGGTTATAACTGCAAAACACAAAGTAAAAAAGTGTAAAAAAGAAAGTTGCGCTATTCATTCTTCTGAAAATCAAAATTAAGTAAGATATAAATTTTCAAAACTCCTGCTTTTTGAAAATAAAAATATGGCAACCCTAAGACGTAGACGTAGAATTTGTAGGATCCGACGCTTCCGTATTTCACATTTTAATACCAGTATTTCTTACTCGCTTTCTTTGGTTCGGCCGATCATAATAAAAGTTTATCAATTTTTTGTGCTCTCTTCGGCAAAACTCGCTGCATTAGCAACATAGAGTAGAGGTTAAATAACGCCAGACGTTAAGTCTGGAATGAACGTAATACATTTCCAAGCCTGGGAGAATACCCTGATTTGCACTAATTTGCTGGATTGTTTTTTAGTCATTATGACGTCGTGATCACGACCTTTTTTTTGGAAGTATTTATTTATCACAAAAGTGAATATTTCCGGACTATTTTAACAAATCTGCCATAATGAATTACCCAAAAAATTAAGTTTGAAATTATTCAAAATAAAAACCCGTAAATTATTAATATTATTATTACAACAAAGTTATGATTGTTTTCCACAAACCAAAACTACACTTTTTTGCACTCGACGCGCGTTTCGCTAACAACGTTAGCGGCATCAGGAGACGATAAACAATGAACTAAATTAATCTACGCTCTATCTTACATACAATCCTTTAGTGGGCGGAGATAAGAGTAATAATTTGTGATTGATCACGATTTTTAATCCTATCTCCCCTCAACCAAAGAATAAAGTGTACTAAACGGGATGGGTCCTCTATCTTTATTTAAACTATTTCTGGATTTAATGATTTCCATACTTTCATATGCATTCAAAAGTCTTTTGTTTGGTACACTTTTTAGAAGTTTTAGGTTATCTAATGTGAATCTATGATTGTTTTCAAAAGCATGCTCGGCCACACTTGACTTTTCTGTTCTTCCGTATTTTAAGTGTGCTAAGTATTCTTTAAAACGTGTTTGAATAGAGCGTCTCGTTAATGCTTATAATATCGAACAATTTCGAACTAATTTTGAACCACTTTTCACAGGCGTTTATAAAAATTATGAAATAGCATTGTTTAATAAAACAAGAAATACAATATTTTCTGAACAATCCAAACACAAGAATTTTAAAAATATCGAATCAAATTTATTTAGTAACATGTAAAATTAGTACAAAATAAACAGATAAAAACCAGACACTAGAGTGCATAATGGATGGAACATCTATACGATCTACTACTAAACTCAATCTGTAACTTAACTACACCACATAGTCTAGTGAGTGTTAAAACCAATTAAATATAATAAAAGAAACGTGAAACAATAATAATAATTTATGAACTAATTATACTATAAAATATTAAGCAAATAAAATCGCGAAATAATACCCTTCGAAACAGCGCAAACTATGCGATCGGGCGAATGAAGTACCGTTGGTGATAGTACTACTACACTCTGTGGTACTACATCGAATCTGGTAGGTGCTGCCGCCACTAATATAAGCAATGAACTAACTCATACCGCTTTACCACAGAAAATATTTGTGTTACTGGTTGTATTCTCAAAGAAAATAAGTAATTGTTAAATTAAATCTAAAATAAGTTATAATAATGATAACGGCAACCATCAGGAAGGGAACCAGGAAGAAAAATAATGTAAATGAAAAGAAGAGACTTAACTAAAGTCTTTCTTATGTCTCATTTGCTTTGGGTCAGTGGATTCACGTGAACTATGTCCTAATGAAGAACTGGGAAAATGACTTAGGGGTTTTTAAATGTGTCTGTCTTTCATTATTTCAGACAACCAACTCTCAGAGGAAGACCTCATTAGCTAAATGACAAGACCATTGAACAAACTATAAGCCTTGAAAATGTACCTTAAAAATGAATTTTTAAGTTTAAACATGGTTTTTAGTTTATACTTTTTGAGTAATTAGTAACTATTATGAATATGAAACCAAAATGATAAGAACTAACTTAAGCATAGGATCAGAGAAGTTTCAAGTTTTTAAAAGATAAAAATTAAGTAGATTTTTTGTACTGATTTTTGATATGGCTCTGTAAAAATATTAGATGGATTGGCTAATTTTTGAAATATCCCAAAACTAAAGAGATAAAGACCTTCACAGGATACACCACAGTGATCTGAACAATCGAAAATGCTATTATTAAAAAATGCCCTGAACAAATAGTGGGCTGGCACTGATGAAAAGATAACCCCTTAAAGAAATTGGAGAACAACTGAATCGCCCACCCATGATTTCTCGATATATGTGAAGTAATTTATGATTCCGAGTCCTATATAGCAATTAGCGTGTCAAATTTTGCAATTTACTGAAACATAACAGGTTCAGTGGTATCTTGTGTATTAAACAAACTGTTCTTGTTTAGATTGGGTTCGGTTTTGGCTTTATAATACAGGCCAGTGTTGTTTTTGTTAATTAAATTTTTGGTTAATTGCAAAGGATGGTCCACACTCCAGGGACAATTATTTGTGTAATTTATGATATTAGTATTCTAAAAAATTCATCAGATTTCAGATGAGTTCTTAATCTTGCATTATCTGTAACACTATGCGTTGACTATCGACTAAACTTCCCAATAGTAGAAATATTCCTATTTCTCGAGATGTCCTTTCAGCGAATTTTGTTCCGGAAGGCTCTACCTTATAAGGATTCCAGCCAAATATCACACTTTCTGTAGCTGAGGACTCGCACCTTAGGGCTAATAAAAATGACCTGATAAGGTTGGTTTTTCCTCCCATCTCCAGGGATGACCATCCAAATCTCCCATTTTGCACCATACAAGTCTCACCTGAGGGCACGCACAACAATGGCTGATGGTGAGGCCAGTCCTCCATCTTAGCTTACACAGGAGAAAATCCAGCTCAGTGAACCTATTTATGCTAGTGAGTGAAAAAATTGAGTGAAACTTTTGAGTAATTTTTTTATTAATTTTGAATACTTTTGTAATTTGGATCGATACCGAGTGCATACCTCCAATTTTAGTAAATCTATAATTTTTAATAATCAGCCGTCGTCAATTATAGCTCAACAAGGGAGTGATATGCAGTTGGCGTTGGTCGTTCGTATGCGGGATTTTCACTGAAACGGAATGGTTTTATTTAAATTAAAATTCGGTACTGTTAAAACTGTGACTTCTGGGTGATGAAAGGCCATGGGCGAAGTTAGGTCATCACATTTGGGGTGGCTTAAGCCCCATCCCTATTTTATGCGAACTTTTATTTACTATGTTTTTATTACTATATGTTTATTACTATGTTTTAGGATACCTAACGTTTATGCATATTTTACCGTCAAAGCAATCTTCCAAAAATAATACACATTTATTCAAAATAATTTGTACAAACAACTAATTTACTCAAGTAAAATCTTCCGATTTCCTGTTTGAATAAATTAATTCAGAACATCATCGAACTTTAGGGATTTTGTAATACCATTTTCAATGTTTGCAAAAGCTAAAAAACTAAATCAATCTTGAATTCATGGTCGATATTAGCCAATTTTTAATTTTTCTCATTGTTGAAAAGAACCGTTCACATAAAGGAGAAATTGGCAATGTTAAAGCAATTTGCATGATCACGTGTGAATGTGGAAATGTTTTTTTTTTTAACTACAGACCTAATATCGGATATGCTCATATTTTTGACACGTTTCCCAACACAGTTCTTTACTACGGTCATTTTTGCCTTTAAAATCTCCTAATCAAATGAAAAAGTGTTTGCGTACAATTCTAAATTCATTTGTAAAAAATTACGCACAGTTTATCACTTTCAGTCGAAATTCTTATTTTCCTGTTGTTTATAATATTATCCAATGATCCTACCGTAGTCAACCAAAACCTTTTAATTTAGTTCTTTAAAATTATAACCTGCAGAGGTAGATGGCATATTTAATTCTTTAATTCTTTTATTTAATCGTTTAATTTAATTCTTTAAGAGGTACATTTTCAGTTTTTTGAAGACCGTATATCAAGGTCTATATCAGTTTTCTTAAACAAGTCTTCTATCTCTAATCACAATCGCGCAAAAACAGTTTTATCATGTTTTTGGTTCATAGTTCCCTTCATAGTTCCTTTTTTAAAATAATAATCATAGTAAGAATGTCATCTATGATTACCAAATTAAACAAAAATTTTGAAGACTTCATATTTCACAGCAATCCAATGTCTTTTACAACATTTTTGTTCGTGTTTTCTTGAATTTCAAAAGATATGCATTAATTGTAGGCGAACAATTTTTTTTTAACAGCTTGGCAATTAGTACTTTGGCAGCTCCATCTAGTATCTGATAGGCGGTTTTTGAAAGGCACAGATCTTTTTGAATTTTAATTAGGACATTGTGGTTACCAGGAGAAGAAAAAAGCACTTCTAAGGTATTAAAAATTATTTAACACTTTCTATTTCCCTACATATTATAAATAATAATAAAATACAAACAAACCTCTTCTCTCGGAAGCAAATGTGCAAACTACAGGGCTAGCGTCCAGTGGTGGCACAGACACTTCATTTCAAATTGCTGTGGTCCAGTATTTTGACAATAACAATGATAGTTCCATTTGGAATTAGGTGTAGCTCCCGAATATTATCGAATTCGAACTCGGTTAATGAGCAATACTTATTCACTCGCCGATTTCGTTTAGGTTTATACGATACATATACGATAAATGCCCAAATGCAGCAGACTAATTGTATAATCTACTAAAAAAGTTTGTTTGGCAATTTCCATTTGTGTCTGAATTGTGGTCTGTGTGATAGTGTTCGAATTATTTTTGGGAAGGTTAGCTGGCATGGCTTTGTTAGTGCATGCGCAGTAGATTTTGCGCCTACGGCCAAAGTCAACCGCGATTTTGAATTGTCTTCTTTGTTTTTCAAAGTTATTTTCGTTACACATTTTGCGACACGTAGGCCGTTGTATATACTCGTGAATGTAATAGGTACTATTTATCTGGAAATCGAGTAAAATCTAGTCAGTTTTGAGTTAATTGCACTCTAAGTTTTAGTAAAGCTCACCCGAAGCAGGGTGATATTTATCAAGAATAAAATAAACTTTACTCAATTTTAAGGGAAATTTATTTGGAAAGTATACTAACTCAAAAATTAGTTGAATTTACCAAAAATAAATAAAAAGTTAATTATTTAAGAACTTTCAAAAGCAAAAAAAAATACTAATAAGAAATATATTTCACTCAATATTGAGCAGGATTCTCTCAACTTAATACAATGTGTTACTAAAATTTAGGTTCAACATTTTCTTTAATTTCGCGTAGTTTCAATGAGTGAATCTTCACTCAAATTTTTAGTGGACAGAAAATAGCTCTTTTTTTGAGTGAAATTTAACTTATTTTTTTTTTTCATTACTGTTGGTTAGGTTTGACTACCTATGTTCGCGAGAAACCTTATCTGTTAGCCACCTTATAGTTACAGGGACCCAGGGGCATGCAACCAAGAGGAGGTGGATATAGGCACGTCTATGACTCATCATTCTATCAAATAAACATAAAAAAGAAAAAAAAATTTGGTTAAACATACATTAAAAAAAATTTATTAATAAAAACTTTTAAAGAACAAGCTTTTATTAAATGCACTTAAAAGTAGAAAATAATTTTTTATCTTCCGATTTTTTTATCGACGATTCAGCTAAGAAACAGTTGTCTTACTCTATAATTTAAGGACATTTTCGAAGACTTGGCAAGCACGGGAATCTCACCCGTTCTCAGCTTTTTAGATCAAAGCATTATGTTTATTATTCGAGTAGAAGAAGAATTTAGTTCTTCTTTTGTAGTTCTCTCTTTGTCACCGTAACCTTACAATTTTTAATTTGTGCCCATCGCTTTTATTATGGTATAAGAAAGATAAAAAATTATTTTCCACTTTTAAGTGCATTTAATAAAAGCTTGTTCTTTAGAAGTTTTTTTTAATATAAATTTATTTTTTAATTTTTAGATTTGTAACCTTAATCGTCCATTTTCAAATCTGATCAAAAGTTCAACATCTCCTTCCTTAAAAACACCTATATCTACTGCCTTATTGCAGCAAATTCCAGTTTGTCCGGGTCAAACTCATTAATCATGTTTGATTGATTTTTGCGTGAGAATACTGAGGAGGAAGTAAATTTCCCCCCCTTATCCCCCCCAATTTGCGCCCCTGCAAGGCAGAAGAGAATCATAGTTACGTCCGCCGACTCCATTATAACACTAACTGACAAAACTAAAATGTAAATTATTCTAAATTGTCAATGCTAAATAAACTAAATGCACCAGAAATATATTGGCATCTCAGCATAACTTGGAATAATTCAGAAGTAAACATTTATAACAAAGCATTAGACATTAGTCATCAACTTGCTCCAGCGTATGCGTAAAAGTAAGTAGGTACCTATAACAGCGTAAGGAAATGGGTAATTGTATTTAAATGAAGTTAGGAGTTGTTTGTCAGAGAGAATGCCGCTTTAATACAGTTTGAAGTAGTTGATTTTAAGGCCTATATGAGTTTTCAGCCAGTAGCCATAAAATACTACTTGTAATATACATTTATAAGGAAATTTAAACGCTAAAAATATTTGAACACCATAAATTAACAAATAACACCTGGACCGCGTCAGGGCAGAACAAAACAATAAAAATAGGATTCTATAAAAAAAAGGAAATTAGGTTTTATTTAAAGTCAACTACTACAAAAGAAAGTAGACGGATCAATAACTATTTTGCGATTATTTTGTTATCGTTCTAAGCACAACAATAGCCCATAACTTTGACGTTAAATGTACTAACCAAATTAGAATTAAATTTTGAACAATTTTTTGTTATGTTTACCGCCGCGCGCCGGCGACAGTCTCTCTATATTTTCCTTCTACCCCCCACCCCGTTTTGCATCAGCTGTATCTGCTCTGCCCTCTATATTAGCCTTTACTTTATTAGTCCTTGGATCTCTCTTCTTCTCGAAAGAAGAAGATACGCACCCAAAGAAGTGGGTATCCTGTTAGATGTCAATGTGGCAAGATTGGATTGCAATATATCTCTTCTGGTAAGTATTATCGTTGGGTGTATATAATAGCAGAACAATCGAATGCAACATAGAACCTCACAGAAAAAAACATATTTTTATAAGCTCAAATCACATTGAACTATAAGCAGTTAATTTTTATTCTTATTTTAAGGATCATATTTTTCGTTCAGGACATATTAGTCTTAAAGTAGCGATAAAAGGGAGGTACTGGGGTGTCTCGTGCCGCGCAAACCAAAAAGCGACCCGCCAGGCGGGGAGGCGCGCCCGCGGCATATTGAGGGCCTTAAAAAAAGCAAAAAAGAAAGTATATTAAAACAAATACGCACAGAAATACCTTTCGGCTACTTTAAAATTGCATACATTTTTTATACTAATATACAGAGGCTACATATACATGAGACCCATTATTTTGTTGGTTTTCTTTATAGTTAGTTTTATTACATATTGGAAATATTTGTAATAATAAAATATAGGCTAAAAACGTTAAAATATATAAAAAATTCATAACTTTAGAAGTAAAGCAGCTATTGATATGCGGTTTTCAGATTTTTATTTTGTCAATATTACCCAAAAATTTTGTTATAAGGTTCAAATCTTTCAAAGCTACAGTTTTCGACATATTTTCATTTCCTTTCAACATAAAATAACTGATTGTATGATGGACTATCCATACTTTCTAGTACCAATTTGTTTCCATTATTTTCATACACTCTCTAGTTAAAAACATAGCTGTTATAGTGTAGAAAACATGCACAGAAACTACATCCGGATCGCATATGGACTTAGCTGCACTCATTTGCGCGTATAAAGTAATTCTTTTTTCGTACTGATACGGTAAAGTGTTTATTGCGATAAAAAATGTTAGATAACAATTTTTTTGAGTCTATTTAAAATACCGAAAAATAAAAAAAAAACATTCTAGCGTTTATAATTAATTTTTACTAAAACCTAAATCAGTACAACCCCTTAGGTCTAAATATTTACCTATGGGGGGTAGCAAATAAAACCAATTTTCAAAAAACATTTACTCATACAGAAAACACAAAGTTATTGATTATTTTGTATTGTTATTGCAAAATACCACTGAAAAACTTAATTTTCTCAAAATATAACATGATTTAGGAGAAAATGCCCTAAAACTATTTTTTTTGACAGGTTTTAAAATGGTAAATGGTGAATACGCCAAAAATTTGGCATATAATAGCTTTATTATCTGTGTTTAAGGTTATAAAGTTGGTGATTTTTTAGACCACCTCTGGGGGGTGGTTTAAATTTGTAACCCCCAGATTTACCTTATTTAATATCACAAGTTGTTTATTAACCAATAAAACAAAGTAACCGTTTTCTACAAGATTTACCTTATTTAATATCACAAGTTGTTTATTAACAAATAAAACACCTCCAATTTTGTCCAGAAAAACGCTATATTTTGAACCAGTTTTCAGCACAAAAATATATTTATGAGGGCACTACGAGGCAAAACAAACATAAGTGAAGGTCACTGATTATGCAGGAAAAATATACCAAACAAAAAACCGAAAACAACTATATTAATTTATTTACAAACTAAAATTAAAACATTGAGGTTATCTAAAAGCTCAGTCAAGAAAACTTTCCTTACTCAAAGCTCACTCATTTCAAATCTGTGACTTTCATCAGTCACTGTTGCCAGAAGTACCATTCATTATCGGATTCTACCATAATTTTGGCATGAATCCCATCCTCGGTAATGACCCGTTATGGACCCCCTAAATTACCACAATTTATAAAAATTGGTAATCAATATAAACACTTTTCCAAATATAATTTTCTCTATTTACTTTGGTTTATTGGTTTTACCGTGCACTGATTACTCTGGCTCCGCGCAGACGACACTAAATAATTTTGAAAAAAATTTCAAAAATCAAAAGTTTGAAGGACTTTTTTGCTTATATTGCAAAAATTTTCGCCTGCGGAGCTATAACAACATTGATATTTACGATTTTAGTTTCATTTTGTGTCAAAAATGGCATTTGTTGAGTAATATTTACGTCTGCGGCGCTTTTAATTTTGCTCCAAATCTAGTAATTTTGGAACCTCGTTTCTGGTAATAAATTCTCGAGTTCCTGGCAACACTGTCATCGAACTCGCTGTTTTTGACTTGAACACAGCGAATATTTTGAGACTGTCATTTCGACAATGACAGAAATTAAATTAATTAACAAGGGTAAGTTTTAATTAGAGTGACATATAACCCCAATTTTAATTTGTTTTACAAAGTGTTTACTACCCTGCCAAAAAATGCTCATAAAAGATCATCAATCACTAATTTATGCTCTTATAAACTTACGATATTTTATCATTTTTGACTAGTGAAAGTGAAACACAAATCCCGCATAGAAGTTAATCATATTGTTGGCTTATAAAAGTTTACAATATTTTATGATTTTTAGTATGACAATTCCTCATAAAGTTTTATAAGATTTTATAAGATCTACCTCTAACATTCGAAAATAAAATATTACCGCTCAACTTTAGCAGTTGTAGTAGTAGTAATGTAAGAAATTAATATACAGTCAAACAAACTATAAACTACGACAACCTAACTCACTATAATACAATAACACTCCTTGTGCGCTTGCACAATATCTACATATCTTATAGAACATTGTTCTCATATAAGTATTAATTTATCGCCAGGAGCTGTGGGAGAGATGTTACTTTGATAAATTTCTATGAGATTTCATAAGCGAAAAACTATTTTTTTACAAGCTTTTATTTAACTTGCAATGTATCTATCTCTCCCTAATAACACCGGACGTCCCCGGGACGTCCCAGTCCTAAATTGTACGTTTTTAGTACATTTCAATCAATTGGTTTTAGAAATATTTCCAGTTGAACGTTCAAGAGACGTTTTTTTTATGGCTCCTTTACTTTAAAACAGTTTCAGCCTTAATATGTACATTCTAAAAACTTCCAAAATATTACATTATTGGGACGTTCTGGAGTGGCTTTATATCGTACGTCTGGCGTTTTCATTAAATCGTTTTTAAAACACGTGGGCGGAACGTCCAGGGACGTTTTTTTTAAACAAGGGAAATTTTTATCTATAGCACGAACGTTCCAAAAACGTCCGAAAAAAAAATTATTAAGATGTTTTGAAGTGGATTTAAATTGTTCGTTTGTAAGATATTTTCAATAAATAGTTTTAAAAACATGCGGGTAGAACTTTCAGAAAACGTTCTTTTTAAGTTCTTTACCCAAGGGATATGTTTATCTATACCACGAGCGTTCCAAAAATCTCCAAAAAAATACATAAATGGGACGTTCTGGAGTTGACTTTAAATCGCACGTCTATAAGATGTTTTCATTAAATCGTTTTAAAAACATGTGGGCGGAACGTCCAGAGAACGTTTTTAAACAAGGGACATTTTTATCTATAGCACGAACGTTCCAAAAACGTCAGAGAAAATACATTATTAAGACGACGTTTGTACGATGTTTTCATTAAATAGTTTTAAAAACATACGGGTAGAACATTCAGAGACCGTTCCTTTTAAATCCTTTACACAAGGGATATTTTTATCTAGCCCGAGCGTTCCAAAAATGTCCAAAAAAATACATTATTGGGACGTTCTGGAGTGACTTTAAGTGACTATAAGATGTTTTCATTAAATCGTTTTTAAAACACGTAGGCGGAACGTCCAGGTGACGTTTTTTTAAGTCTTTTAAACAAGGGACATTTTTATCTGTAGCACGAACGTTCTAAAAATGTCCAAAAAAACACATTATTAAGACGGCGTTCTGAAGTGGCTTTAAATTGTACGTTTGTAAGATGTTTTCATTAAATAGGTTTAAAAACATGCGGAAAGAACGTTCAGAGGACTTTTTTTAAGTCCTTCCCAAGTAGCACACGTCGTCCTCAGAATGTCTCATTAAGATCCGAACGTTCCAGGTCTAAAACGTACGTTCTGGGGACGTTTGAAGTGGGACCAAAGATCGTTACACGTCCTCAGGACAGCATAACTATAAAATTGCTTTATACATATTTCGTGATTGGTTTTGATTGGTTGCTATTTTATTTGTTTTTTTTTTGTTTTTTTAAGTTATTTATATTGATAAAATCTATTAAGGCTCAAACGACCTAGGTCCAAAACCTACATTCTGGGGACGTTTGAAGTGGGACCATAAATCGGATAGAACCACTCAAACAATTTTAGGACGTCCCGAGGACATCCATACTATAAAATTGATTTATACTTATTTCGTGACTAGTTTGGATTGGGTCCCATTTTAATTGGTTTTTATTGATTTTATAAGGTATTTATAGTGATAAAATTCATTAATGCTCAAACGCCCTGGGTCCAAAATGTACGTTCTGGGGACGTTTGACGTGGGACCAAAATTCGGATTAAACGACTCAAACAGTTTTAGGACGTGCCCAGGATATCTTTATTATAAAATTGGCTTAATAAGTGTCGTTTTTGACGTAGAGCACGGGGCTTGCGTGATTTCGAAATGTGCCGTTACCGGTTTTTGCCATCGCCAAAATGAATTTCCAATGACAGTATTACAAACCTAACCAAACTTTATTTTTATTTCTTATCCCCGGTTTATAATTCCTGGGTTATCTTATCCTTTGTTATTTTGATGTATAAACCCACAATTAAATAACATTCCTGACGGAAGTTGCTTGGCAGTGTCCGAATCTTCCTCTAAGAGGAATTCTCCCAATTAAATTTGCCACATTACCAAATCAGACTCCATCATTTTATTATTGAAAAAACAAAAAGAATAGTCGGTGTGCCATCCCAAGTAGCAGACATCTGTCACAAAAACGTCCTTGGGACGTCCGCCACCGGATCTCCCAGGGACGTCCTAAAGACGGCGTAGGTCCCAAAGCGGACGTACCTAAGACGTCCTGTGAATATGTCCTGCAGACGTTTTCTGTATACGTCCCAGGGACGTCTTTGTCGTACGTACTAACTATTTTGTAACATTGGACCTCCCAGGGACGTCCTGAAGACGTCGTAGGTCCCAAAGTGACTAATTATTTTGTAACGTACAGGAATAATACCGTCGATTCAAAGCGAACGCGCAGCGCGCTCTATAGGCGACACAAGCAAGCAGCTAACCGTATATCAAATAAAATATGTGAGTAACATTTCTCTCACTGTCCCATGCAAAGTATCTATTTATACCAGTATAATTTTGTATTAGATATGTGTACGGCTCATGTTAGTCCAGGGTGTAAGTATATTATATTATTGGCTAGATCATAGTTTAATTTATGTTAAGTTTAGTATACTTGCAATGTACATATTAAGGTGGTTTACATTTAGTTCCGAAACGTACGTCCTGTAGAGGTTTTCTGTGTACGGTCCAGGGACGCCTTTGTCGTACGTCCTGTAGACTAATTATTTTGTAACATTGGACCTCCCAGGGACGTATTTGTACACACGGGCACGTTTTAAAAACGTACCCGATAGTTCGTCCTAAGAACATTCCCCAAGTCGTGGGCGAACGTTTTAATTTACATTTAGTTTGTGAATACATAACTACTACTGCCGCTATTAAGGTCCGAAACGTACATCCTGTAGAGGTTTTCTGTGTACATTCCAGGGACGCCTTTGTCGTACGTCCTGTAGACTAATTATTTTGTAACATTGGACCTCCCAGGGACGTATTTGTACACACGGGCACGTTTTAAAAACATACCCGATAGTTCGTCCTAAGAACATTCCCCAAGTCGTGGGCGAACGTTTTAAGTACGTTTTAAAAACCAACTTGTGTTATTAGGGATGCAACGAACAAGATTGGTCATATTTTGCTAACCAATTTTAACTAACTTATACACATCCGATTGCTTTCAAATTTGACATGCATTTATAGTTCCTGTTACAATACAATATTATGTCATTATAAGGCACCCCTCCTCCCTACGAGAGGAGTGGAGGGAGGAAAACACCTAAGTTTGTCCGATTTCCACCAAAATTGGTATACGGGGGTTTAAGGTGTTCAAATTTGGTATGCGTTTATAGTTCCGGTGAAAATAAATAATTTGGTATTCTCAGGTACCCACCTCCCTCTAACGAGGCAAGTGGAAGGGGAAAAATATTTAGTTTGTTCGATTTTAATCAAAATTGGCATACAGGAGTTTTTAAGGAGGGGGATTATGAATGAATTGATCCGATCACTTTTTATAGATATCCTATATACACAAGGTTTTTTTACAAACTCTTAGAACATTATAAAAAAACAAGGGTGTAATCATAGAAACCCATAAAATGTTATGAGTTTGTTTGAATATATAATCTGTCAGAAAACTATAAAAATATCGGTTTATATAATCCCATAATACATCATAAAAGAAAATGAATGTAATTATAGAAACCCATAAAAGTTGGTGTGTCGGTTTGATTAAAAAATCTCTTAGAAAATCGTGCCTTTATAAAACCATAAAATATGTTCAAAAAAATGTCTGCACTTATCAAATTTTATAAACATTTATAAGCCTGACTGATTATAAGATCAGATAAAAAACACACATATGAAACCACATAAATTCTTACCAAAATTAAAGACATACCTCATAAATTCGTACAAACTTTTATAATCCTAAAATTTTGTCTCACAAAAGCTCATAGACCTTATAAAAACTGATAAACTTCAGGTGTGTTTTTTATGAGGTTTTATGCGGTTTTTTGGCAGGGTATTTAAACTCTATATGGGTTTAAATTTTTTAATTTTCTTTTCTTCTAAATTGAAACTTTCTTCTTAAATCCAACAATAGATTGTGTAAAGAAGAAAATTTATTAAAATTCTTGTTATAAATGAAACTATGTCCAAAACTCAAGGACCGTTCTAAAATAGAATAGAATAAACCCTTTTAGTAAATCCCACCAAGTTTTATTTATTATAAGAACTCGATGTTTGAATATTTCGAATTGTGTCCTTATGAAGAAATTTTAGCTTATTCGGCAAGAAATCAAAAAAGTGCTTCGACATTTCCTGATCGGTAAGTGACAGAAAAAAAAATCTACTCCTAACGGCAGTATATATCAAATATTAACGATTACTATTATCGTTTCGGTTAATTAAAACTATAAAGATTTGTTATGCTATAAATGGGATATACCAGTGGCGCACCGAGAGGGGGGGGGTTAAAACCTCTCACCGAGAAGACTGCTGACGGTCACATTTTTACTTAAAATTAAGTTTTATTTTATTATTTATCCTTAAACTTCTCCCCCCCACAAGTCAATTCGTATACGCACCACTGGGCATACCTACTATATTGACAATGGTACTCAGCAAATTTACACATGCTAATTCCTTTATTCCCACATCGCACGAATTTCAACACCTGGCGGTACTGATGCTCAAATGAAAACAATCAGTGTATGGTACTAACCCATTGATGGTTCTAGGCGAGTTCCTCATAGGTGCTGTGTAGGTAGGTATTATTCTACCTATAGAATTAAAAGTGAAATAATTGAAATTTAAATAAAGCTATAGTAAACGTGCTAACGTGGAATTGTTGTTTCTGACCTGAACATTTTAATAGGCCTGCATTTTTTTATAAGTTTTGAAAAACAAAAAAAAAAAGTTATTTGACCCCGACGTGATTTGAACACGCAACCTTCTGATCTGGAGTCAGACGCGCTACCGTTGCGCCACGGAGTCTCATGTTACTTATTTTCTGCTGTAGGTATTTACCGTGCGTGTCGTCTCAATAATACGAACACTGGTGTCATGATAACGCAAGAAGAAACTAGATAGCACGCTGCGCAAGTATTAGGTATTTGTGTATTTTCTTTTTTCTTGAAATAGCACAAATGGATTTATATAATACACCATACAGGATTACCGAAAAGTAACGATACCCTTAAAAATCTCCAAAACCAAAAATTCTTTCACATACCGGATGGTTTACAAAAGTCTTTTTGGATGCTGTACGAGCCGCCAGTTTAGGGAATGTTACTTTTTTTAATGGAATAACACCAGTGGCGAACGCATGGGAGATAAGACGGATACGTCCCTCCCTTCCCACTAAAGTACCCCGGCATTGAAATTTTATGTTAAAGCAAATATTCTTCAGTTTTGTTTTCTTTTAAAACTGCTAACCCAACCCCTCCCTTTTATAAAAAATATTTCACAAAAAATGAGAAAAATATCAAAATCTTTAAACATAAAATTTTTGGCTCAAAATTGTCCGCTTTCAAAACGTCTAAAGAAGGTACTTTAGTACAACTTCCCTAACTTCCAAACGAACCAACCCAATTTTTCAAAAATATTTTTTAAGAAACGTGAAACAGATCAAAATTTCTGAAGAACTTTTTGTTTAGATTGCGAAAAGTTTTCGCATGCCGCGTTCTGTAAAATCATATATTGTCATAATTTTAGTTTCATTTTGCAACTTTTAACGACTTATTAACCCATCATCTTTCCGAATTTGCCTACCTCTAACAGTTTTTAAATAAAATGAAAAAAAAGTCATTAAGAGTTAGACAAAGAATCACCAAATATCATTTTTCTTTAAAAAGGTTTAAGCGAATGTGAATAAATAACAAAAAACAAAGAATAGCGCTAAAGCCTTTTTAAAGTCAACTCCAGAGCTCACGATATCTGTAAAGATAATTAATTATATCTTTCTCCGTAGGGACGCTCAATTTTCCTTCTCTACCGATTCTGTAATTTGACAGATGGTTGTTTTTTACATGAATCCTGTTTCAGATTAATTTTTCTGGACTGATGAGCACCACAAGTCCGAAACCCGGGTCTACGGCTAATTATACCTTCTTTGTTTTTTGTTATTTATTCACCCTCGCTATATCATTTCTAAAGTCAACTCCAGAGCTTAGGCTACCTGTAAAAATAATTATATCTGTCTCCGTAGAGACGTTTAATTTTCTTTCAAATTGAGGAAAGCTGGCTATTCTTTATTTTTTTTATCATTTTTCTTGTTACCCTCAATATGATTATGATCTTTTACCAATATGGTATGGAAGACTATTAAAATCGTGAAATTTTGACTTTTCGTAATTTTATGAAAAATGAGTTACTAATGCCCACATGCTCTGCGATTTGCTTAAGTAATGAGTAGTAAAGAAATCCTTAATTTTTAAGTATTCCCTAAATTTTATTCGTTTGCTCTGGCCAAAAAAAATCCATAGCTAGGAATTAAATCTTGTTATAAGTTCAACCACTGGATGGCGCTGCTTGTTAGAAAACCATTATTTGTTGTTATTATTTATTATTATTATAATTATTATTTATTATTAATTATTCTTTGCGTCAGTTTTTACATTAATTTTGTTCAGCTTCAGTAAGGGTCATTTAAACATATACAGGATGGATTCTCTAAACGGAACGGTGCTTCTAGCGGGTTAGAATTTGGTTTTATAACAAAATCCAAAAACACGTCAACTGAGAATTTTAATTTTTTTTAATCCTGCTATTTTGGATTTTTTTTTTATGTCGTTTTGTTTACACCCTGTATAGTTTGACATTTTTTAATTCTAAAAAAATTATCTTTTTGACAATATCACACATTAATACTCTATCTCTTATGGTTTCCAAGATAGGTGCATTTAAACTTACATGGAATTGTAGTCTATGCCCTGTTTTACGGAGGATATTTGAATGAATATCGAAGTTTTCCAATATCTTGATTATCGCAAAAGATAGATCCTACTGTATGGTATTGCTGAAGAGGGAATTGTTTCCCTATTTCAAAAATTGCAAAATATACAGGGTGTCCTATTTAGAAAAAAATTAAAAATTGCCACACCTCGTAAACTAAATGACATAGACAAAATCCAGGATAGCACGATTAAAGGAAATTAAAAATTTCAGCTGACATGTTTTTGGATTTTTTTATTCCACCAAATTCTAACCCGCTAGAAGTACCGTTCCATTTAAAGAACCCACCCTGTATATTGGCCTTAAAATCCCCAATGCTAGAAAGATGCCCTCCAGTGGCACATAATCGTAGGGTTCTCAGTATAATTAGTTAATTGAAGAGACGGTTGTATTGTTTCTAAAAAATAAACAGTGATATTTATTTTAATTAAACTAATATAACAATTAATTAATTTTATTTTTTTTTAATCGTGCTATTTTGGATTTTTTTTTATGTCATTTTGTTTACGAGGTATGGCAAAAAATTTTTTTTTTAAATATAACACCCTGTATAGTTTGACATTTTTTAATTCTAAAAAAATTATCTTTTTGACAATACCACACACTAATACTCTATCTCTTATGGTTTCCAAGATAGATGCATTTAAACTTACATGGAATTGTAGTCTATGCCCTGTTTTACGGAGGATATTTGAATGAATATCGAAGTTTTCCAATATCTTGATTATCGCAAAAGATAGATCCTACTGTATGGTATTGCTGAAGAGAGAATTGTTTGCCTATTTCAAAAATTGCAAAATATACAGGGTGTCCTATTTAGAAAAAAATAAAAAATTACCACACCTCGTAAACTAAATGACATAGACAAAATCCAAGATAGCACGATTAAAGGAAATTAAAAATCTCAGCTGACATGTTTTTGGATTTTTTTATTCCACCAAATTCTAACCCGCTAGAAGTACCGTTCCATTTAAAGAACCCACCCTGTGTATTGGCCTTAAAATCCCCAATGCTAGAAAGATGCCCTCCAGTGGCACATAATCGTAGGGTTCTCAGTATAATTAGTTAATTGAAGAGACGGTTGTATTGTTTCTAAAAAATAAACAGTGATATTTATTTTAATTAAACTAATAAAACAATTAATTAAACAATAAAATTGAATGCTTGTCTCTGCATTGACTGGTCCTAATTTGTAAGTCATATATATATAGTCTTACCCGAAATATCCTCCATCTAACTCCAACTGGTCTTGTATGAGTGGCAAAATATTTCTAACTGTTGGTTTGGTTAGCCGTAAACGTTGAAGAAATCTAAATCTAAATCTAGACCCTTCTGACAAAACCATTTTCAATTATATTCAGCACATCCAAATGGTCATTTAAAAATTCCATTTTTATTTTTTTTACCGTTTTCGAGTTGACAAAAAATGAGGTTACAATTCTCGCCTAAGGATGATTTAAGGCTCGATATCTGGCATCTTAAATTTAGGTATTCCTTAGACTACAAAGAAAAGCTGAGCAAACCAAATCAGCTACTTAGCACCGTTAAGTGATCCTTAGCGCCAAGGAATCCTTAGAGAAATCGCAGAGCAAATGGACATAAGGTTCCAAAACACCTTAATCGACGAAAAACAAAGTTATCTGTCGGTCTGTTGTCTGTCTGCATACACGATAACTCAAGAACGCCTTAATCGATTTTAACGAAATTTGATACAAAAATCCTCTATCGACTGGCCATGAACTGATTATCTTTTGGGTAGGATGGTTGGGGGTTGAAGGAGGGAAAAGGGGGATAAAATTTATTTAAACAAATTGTAACTTTAGAAGAAAAGCAAGTAGCGATGTACCGTTTTACAAAGAGGAAGGAACTATCCACCGAAAGGAAAGCACCAGTTTGACGAAAGTTAGGTACTAGCCCAAAGGAAGAACAACAAACAATCAATTTTCTGCATGGGAAATCATCCGTTAGCCAAAGCGAAAGAAGTAAAAGTTGAATCCAATTTTCCAGGATCCATAACAACATTAGGCAGGAGGATTAAATGTTCGAGGCTAAGGTGTCCCATTCCGGCAAAAAAATTAAAAAGTGAAAAATTATTCTTTGAGGGACGAAGAATTTTTGCAGCCATAATGAACAGCGTCTAGTTTTGCTAAGATTTAAGCTTTACCAAATTCGAAATTTTTCAAAAATTATAAAACATGATGTTGTCAGGAGTCTGTGACATTGTCACTTATAGAAAGACCATGGCGTACTATAAAAATTTTAAAAACAAAACAGGCTGCTAACTTCTGCTGTACCAGTTTTATGTGGAGAGAAGTGTACCTACCAAGTATCGTTGAATAATAGCGTAGATAGATAATATTTTCTATGACCATATTATTTTAATTTTTTTTTTCTCGTGAAAATAAAATTGCCAACAAAGAATAATAGGTGCTCCAAATTGATTTAATCTAGAAAACAAACACTTATGGGTATCTGCATACCTGTTATTAGATTTTCGTGCATGACCACTTAAGATGGGTATGTTTTTATAAAAAAAAATATGTTAAAAAAATTAGAGATTCAAGGCAAAATCGTGCCAATTTATTTTTCAATAATAATAGGAGAAAACATATTTACGGCTTCACGAATAAGAGTTTTATATTGAAATAAAAAATTAAAATAATATGGCACATAATTTTTATAGTTACATACTTACATATTCTAATAATGCGAGGAAAGGAGAAACAATACGAAATAATGCGACAAATGCCGAAAAATCTCGGGAAAAATGCGTATTATTTAGATAATAATTATAAAACTACTACTACTACTACTACTACTACTACTACTACATAAAAAATAGTAAGACAGTGATATTTTTGCTGGCAAATACCAAAGTTATATCAATACATGATTTACTAAAATTCATAGGTAACTCGGGAATCGGTTACCATGATGGAGAACTATTGTTACTACAGTTTCTAAATCGCTTTCGCTTATATTTATCTTTTTTTACTTCTGATCCCTGGGATAAGGAGTCCACTTTTTATCCCTTCCCAGTAAACACCGTTATGTAAATATTACGTAAAATTCACATAACAGATTTACCTTGTTATGTAAATTTAAGGTCACTCAGAGGTCACAATAAGGTAAAATATAAGTCACATTAAGGTGCGAAAACCCTGCATAATGCCATGCGCAGAGCCCACTTAATTTTTACATAAATGTAATGTAAATAAAATGACATACCTTCTACATAAATATTACATCCATGTTACGTAAGAGTTAAGTAAAAACTACGTATATTTTACATAATAGGTTTCCCTTGTTATGTAAATTGAAGGTCGAATAGAGGTCACAATTATTTATTAATAAGGTAAAATTTAAGTCACATTACTCTGCATGACATGCGAAAAGCGTCAACTATCTAAGTCCGACATGAGCATACAGCTTGAGGCGGGCCAACGGAAGGTCCGATCAGGTCCGTTTACAAACTACAAAGTTAACCAGACGGGCTGGTTTAAGTGGCGGAAGAGGTGATCCTTATAGAGATCTTGTCAATACCTCAAAGTCCGCATCCTAATTTTGAAATATCTTTGCTCTTTATATATATAATATGATCATCTACTGTACAGGGAACAAAGTGACATTAGCGCCATCTCTACCTACTAGGAAGAAACTATTAGGCACTGGTAATGTAAACTTAAGGTTCACATTGTTTCATAATATATACGTAAATTTAAAAATTTTAATGTGACGTAAATCATGTTATAGAGCGTTTACGTAATTTACATGATGTAAATATTACATAAAATGTTTTACATAATATTTATATAAAATTTTAAATGTAAACGTAATGTCTCAATTGTTACATAATAGTTATGTACATTTTATTAATTTCATTTAAAGTAAATAATTTTATGTAACGTTTACGTAAATTAGATTACTTAAATAACACATATAATTTTTTATATAATAGGTATGTAATATTTTTTATGTAAAATTAAGGTCCCACTATTTACGTAATATTTACGTAAATTTTAAGAATTCATTTATAAAGTCATATTATTTACGTAAAATTAACATTGCTTATGATGACTTAAATGTACAGTCAAAGTTTTGACGTAATGATTACATATTTTTTTTTTATAAAAATATTTTTATGTGAGATTTACGTAAATATGATGTAACATATTTTACATAAATATGTGAACCTTAGATTTATATAAATATTAGGTTACAGTCACAAGTGTGTTTACTGGGTTAATTGCAAAAAATATTAATTAACTTCAAAAAGAACACAGTACTTTTTGCAAGATTATATACCTCATGCTTTTTAAGAGTGGGTTGATTTTCACCCAATTAATAAGCGATAATCTCCCGCTGAGAAGGGTGATTTTCACCCCCACCCAAAAAAAAACAAAAGTGATAACTTACCTTGTCAAAACTGATAACTGCCGTCCGTTCACAATCAGTATGTCATTTTAATACTAATTTTTTCAAAGTATGTCTATCTACACCGGCGTACGTAACCCCCCTGGTTGGGAGCTAAGGCCTTCCCCATAGCCACTGAAAATCAACTCAAAGGTTAAATTTTCTCCAAGAATCAGCAATCAAGCCCCCCCAGGAACAATTTCTGCGAACGCCACTGGTATCTAAAAATATTTGATAAATAATAATACAGACAGAGATGTTTTAAGCAACAATTTTCTTCCCAACAGCAGCTCTTCAAAAATATTTAATTTTCTTCTCTGTAACATTTTTCTCAAAATTTTCACCTACGCACTTTGACCCCATTCTTTTTCAAAAATTCTCAAATTTAAACTAGATCCACCCAAAGATTCGCGGCCTTGCTTATAAATATTATTTTTTCCGTCCAAACTAACCCAACCCAACATCTAGGTACTAAACCGCCCTCTCCCTTTAAAAAACGTTGTGATTGCTCTAAAAATTATATTATAGTTACACTATAATTCTATTTTCATGCAAGAACACTTATTGATTTTTTACTGTTATCGGTTTTACTAACACAATATTAAAAACTAATAAGAAAAAACTCATATTTCCCATAATTAATTTAACTTTTTCCTTTTAGGGTAATTGGCATCTTAATTGCTCCAAATAAGGAAAACCAATTACACATTTAAATCTTTCTAATTGCGTTTAAAAATTGACAGTTACAATACAAGCTATTTTATTGTTCTTTGGCGGCAAATTCAAATGAAATACTTTTAGACCATCAATTCTATTATTAAGAGGATTGAAATTTTCCGCAGTTGTTCTTGTCTGAATTGGAAATGGATTATTTACATTCTGTTGAGCTTTTTTACCAGGTACCTTTGTTGATCGTTACCCTATTTTTTTAAATTTGGGTAAAAAATGGATGGGATTTTTTTTTGCACCCGTGATCAAACAAAAAGTTTCTTTACGTCAGTCACCAAAAAAGTCATGGTGTGGTTATTTGAGGACAGTTAATAAAATCGTCGATAACCAAAAAAGCCATGGTTGGATATTTCACGACATTAACCATAACCGTGTTTTTGATGAAGAAAAAAAAATTAGATAATTTTGAAGTGCAGGGATGGGGGTATAATATTTAGATTAGAGTAATTTAAAAAGTAAACAATAGGGTGCAGACAGTCTAAATAATTTTTTTATACCTTCTGATAAAGTAAGGTGACCAACTCTTAAAGGGGACACTCCGTCCGTTCAATGTATTGTATATTATGTATTTTTTCTTATATGCACCCCTAACAATATTAAGATGTATTTTCCAAAATACTTATTAAAGAAAAATAATTTAAGTAAGGTTTCAATTCAAATATATAGATGGCAGAGAACATCCGCTTTTTTTATTGCAGTGATTTTAAAGTTACAAAATACAGTGGTATCCAAACCGGGGCGAACCGGAACTTTTGCTGAAAAACCGGGACTATCCGGGACGGATTTTTTCCCCGGGACAAATGGTTAAAAATCGGGACTGTCCCGGCCAAACCGGGACGGTTGGTCACCTTAGATAAAGCCATGATGGTAATTTAAGATTAATATTTTAGCATAATTTAAGGGGTAACGTTTTTCTTTTACTATGTTTTTCATATTTTTATGCCATGATTCTGCTCACATTTTAAAGCTTTCTTTCCAAACTTTCGATTGCTAGAATAAAACACTCACATTTTTCAAGTTTCCACTGTTTTTTAATAGTTCAAAAACAGTAAACTGCCAAAAACATTTTTTCTCTGTTAAAATGAAAAATATTTAAGGTTAAGTTGAAGAGAGACAGCAAGCTATGAAAAAGTATTTTAGAGAAAGATGGAAATAACTTAGGGCAAATTTTTAATAAAAAATTCCGTCTTGTCATCTGTCTGTCATCTTTAGTGGTGTCGTGTATAAGTGTATTTTAGCACATCTATTGATAAAACCATGATGACCCTTAAAATAATTTAGTTAAATACCTGTTAAATGTTTTTTTTTAGATATGCTTAATTACACTTATGGTAAGACACGTTTTTTGGTAAATTTAAAGACTGTAAAGAACTTTGATTGAGAGAAATTAATACCACCTTATGTCTTAAACACATTATGCATTGAAAAATTACGATTTTTGCTGTTTTTTGTACAAAAATGGCAAAATAAAGATTATACGCACGGCACCACTCGAGATGAGAGACAGACTTATTTTTGCACGTCACTAAAATATCTCTTTATATACCTCTAAAATTCTGCTCTCTCTCTCCCTCTAAATATTTTTCATTTTAACAGATAAAAATGTTTTTGGCAGTACTTTTTTTGAACGCTAAAAGAACAGTGAAAACTTGAAAAATTTGAGTGTTTTATGCCACAAATCGAAAGTTTGGAAAGAAAGCTTTAAAATATGTGCAAAATCCTAACATAAAAATGTGAAAAACATCAAAAACGGTACCCCTTAAATTATGCTAAAATATTTTAAGCCTTAAATTACCATCTTGGCTCTACCATATACACCAAAAAATAAAATAACCATAATTGCAGGTAAGATTTTTTATTCAAATATGAAGATAAATAGCATAAAATGGAGAATTTAATTATTCTTACCTAAAAATTCATCAACGTATTCAGAAAAATCATTTTTAAAATACGATAAAATAACAAAGTGTCAAAAGTTAAAATGGACGCAACAATATGAAGAATGTAGGTTACAATAGAAACCATTGATGTGTCGTCCATGACCACCCTTAATTTTTACTATAAAAATGGCGAACTCTCAGTGGATGTTGTGCTCGAGTTATATTTTATGATTTTCTAAAATTTCTTTATAAAAATATAAAAAATAGTTTTTAGAACTCGCGGCTAAACTGTGTTTTTTTTACTAGCTTTTTACTGACTCGCTCGTTATTTAAATCAATGCTTGTAAAAAACACTATTTTTGCTGCTAGGTGTAAAAACTAAAGGAAGGATAAATGGATAACGGTTTGACCGACGTAGATTTTGCGTTTTAATTAGTCCACCTTGAGACTGGTGCAAGAACGTAGTTTTACGCATTAATGTTTTCCGATATCATGATTTTTTTTAGCTTTTTTTACTACTACTACTACCTACGCACCATTTACGCTGTATTGCACAACAACTAGTAGTTAACTTATTTGCGCAGTATTGCACAACAACTTTTATCTTTTGCACAGCAACCGTCTGGAAACTGTGGGCATTTCTGTGTAGGTGGGGACAACTTCACACTTTTCCAATCTTTTAATGGGTTGCTGCGCAAAATGTTTAAATGACTGCGTATTGCGGCGCAAAACGTGTTCAATCTCATTGAGTGATAAAAACTTACCAAAATTAAGTGGGAAGGGGGGAGCTAGCGGTCTCTGAGTTTAAAAAAGACAAATAACTACTGCGGGAATTCCCCTAGATATTGGAAATGTAGTAGAAAGTTACTTCTTTAATGGATTGGTAACCAAAGAAAAATCCGAAGATGTACCTAATGCTGTTCACTTAAATATTTCAATTAATTCATACTGCAGTATTATCGTTAATGTTGTAAGTAACTTTATTGTAACTTGAATTAATACAAATTGTTATATATATAGTATATTGCAATACAGTGTAAAATAAAGTAAAGTTGCATGCTCAAAACAATGACGATCAAAAATTTTAAGTGAATTTCATCTAACACTTTGATCCCCACCTGACATTTAGGTAATGAGCAGGGAGATAATAGGTATTTACGTCACTAGACATGTAAAGACACTTTCCGGTCGTGTATCGTACGTACTTTTTTTTTCAAACGATCAGAAAAAACAATTTAGTATTTATCACTTTCGTCGACGCCTAGGCGTGTTGCGTAATTTATGAACAGTCCCCTGATATTTTGTGCTTCTGGTTGGCTATATAGCCATTGCCGCTAAGGCCGGTAGTTTTTATTTTTAACTTGTGCAAAATTGTATAAAACATTAGACAAATTATAGTGTAGTGCCTATTAGCTTCACACAACTAAATCAGTGATGACTGACGACCAGTTATGGCCAACCATGGCTAACTTATCAAGCAAAATAATGATAAAAGAGCTCATAAAAGGCAGATTTCTAGGTTTGTTCTTTATTTACCTATATTTATAGTATATTCTTAATTTGAGAATTGAAAATGTGTGGTCGATTTTTCGGTGTATGTGACTCTTGAAGCAGCTTTTATTATTTCCTCCGGATTCAACTAATTTTCTAGATCTGAGTCCATTATTGTAAACGAAACTTTTGAAACAAATTTAAAACTGCCCAAAAAAACAAGCTAAAAGCTGTCAACAAGAAGTCATAGCCAACTTGGCCAAAAATGGGACCGGAAAAGGATCAAGGGACCGGAAAATTGAACAAAAAGGTCCTTTCTGGAGAGTGGAAATATTTCGAAAGAACATGCCTTGTAATGTAGAACTTTCCGTATGAAAAATCGTACGGAAAGTGGCTATTTTCCGGTCGTTTGAAAAAAAAAGCTAATTATCATATTGATATTAAGCAGGGCTTGTAGTTTAACCCTTTGAGCCCCACATACATCTAGCTAATGAGCAGGAAGTTCGAGTTTATCAATCTTTCTTAAAAATTACACATATGCTTTTCCCATGCGCGGCCATCTTGACTCAAAAAACTCATCACGTGGTACGAAATAAATTTATATAGGCAAATCGCTTAAACCACGTGATGCGTGTTTTGAGTCAGAGGAGTCAAGCATGAGAAACGCATAGATGAGAACCGAGTTTTACACATTACGTTTCGCGCTTCTATTACTAAGCGTGTCTGAAAGGAAAAAAAATTGTGGTTGTTGCATTTAAAAAAAAAAATGCTTCTACTTAGTTAACAAACTAGAGAAAACGTTAATTTGGCACCTTCGGTAAATTACATAACTCAAAAATCTTATGGAAAAGCCATGATTGTAATTCAGGGCTTAATATATTTTAAGGGGTAACGTTTTTATTTAAGCAATTTTTTCTTTATTTTCAAATTTTTATGCCCTGATTTTGATCACATTTTAAAACTTTCTTTCCAAACTTTCGATTTCTAGAATAAAACACTAAAATTTTTCACTGCTTTTTTAGCGTTCAAAAGTACACATTTTTTCTCTTTTAAAATGAAAAATATTTAGAGAGAGAGGGCAGAATTTAAGAGGTAGATGGAGAGATAATTTAGTGAAGTGCAAAAATATTTAAAGTTGTTGAAAAGAGATAGCAGGCTATAAAAAAGTATTTTAGAGAAAAATGAAAATAATTTAAGGCAATTCGTGCATATGATTTTTATTTTGCCATTTTTATACAAAAGACAGCAAAATTTTTGGGAGTATAAAGTGCGTGAAGCATAAGGTGGTATTAATTTCTTTCAATCAAAGTTCTTTAAATTTACCAAAAAACGTGTCCTACTATAAGTGTATTGAAGCACATCTGAAAATCATTTAACAGGTATTTAACTAAATTATTTTAAGGGTCATCATCCTGGGCTGTACCATCATGGCTCTACCATTAGAAAGTCTTTACCATCGTTTTCGCATTCGGATTTATCTTTGCTTACCATTCCATCAGAAAGATACTTTCTACCACATCTCCAATATCCAGCGGCATTTTCGCTGCTATTTGTCTTTTTTGAACTCAAAGACCGCTAATAAATTTAATATTTTTAATTAACTTTGCCCACTGTTTAGAACCTCAAAATATAAATGGCAAGTTATGTTCTCACAAGAACACCTGTGCCTTATATTTTTCTTAGATTTTCATTTTGCTAGCTTTGCATTAATTAGTTTATAAGTATATGTGAAACATCATAATTAGAGTTGTTGTATTCCAGCTTTGCTACCGCTTAAACGAAATAAAAGTTTTTTTAAAAAATAAAATTTCCGAGATCATTCGAAAACTGGCGCAGTCGGTAGGATAATCGAACGCCAGCGGACAACTATTGCGCATCGTGCGGAAAAGTAACCGTTTTCGTGTTAACGATTAGTGGTGGAACGAGCCTACAAAAAGAACTAAAATTTCGGGAAAGTGGTGTTGTAAAGTGGTGAAACAACCAAGACCAGGGAATACAGTGTCCTATTGGTGCGAGGTGTATGGAACAAGCATCGTCCAGACAATCCTCATAGTTAGATACCAGGGAAGAGACACCATCGCTCGTCCTATTGGAATGAAGAAAATATTACTACTGTAAGTGCATCCTTGATTATTAATCCTTAAAAAACAAAAAAATTTTATATTGATACGTTTAGTTTAGATATTTAAGGCACTTTGAACTATATAATATTAAGAAATGGCACAACCTAATTACGCGTTAATTAGGTATCAAGCGGATAATATCCCCTGTTTTGACGGCAATCCAAAACAAATAAATCGATTCATATCGGCATGTGAAAATTTCCTATCAAATCACAAAGATAGAACTAATACGAACGCTCCTATCAATAGCTGCCTTTTTGATACAATTTTAAGTAAACTTACTGGTAGGGCTGCAGATTTAATAGCGTCCCGCGTTGAATTAACAAGTTGGGAACTCGTAAAACAATCAATAATTTCCACCTTTGCCGATCAAAGATCGATTGATTGCGTAGTACAAGATATAATATCTTTAAAACCGGGAAAAAATGAAACACCGCAACAGTTTGGTCTAAAACTTCAAGATATCAGAAGCCTTTTATTCTCTAAAATAAATGTAACCAATGACGCTAGGGATATAAAATTATTAAAAATCAATGAATACGATAAATTGGTATTGAAAACCTTTATTCACAGTTTAAACTATCAAATGCAATTAATAGTACGTTTAAAAAATCCTCAAACACTTGAAGAAGCTATGAGTTTCGCGCAAGAAGAAGAAAACTTTATGTATTATAAAACCCATAACATGTTTGAATCAAGAAACCAACAAAGACAAATTTTAGCACCTTCACTATCCCAAAATGTACCACAAAGACCTAATTTTGCACCCTCTTGGCCACCCCACTACAATCATAATTTCTCTAGGCAGAATCAATATCCTAACATGTTCAACAACTCACATTTTACAACACCAAATAATCAATTTTCAGGTTTTGGAAGGTGGAGACAAAACCCGCCTACCTTTCAAAATGAATCAAACGCATTTGCACCCCGATATCCAATAAATCGTCCAATGTTCAATAATAACTTACGCCCTCAATTTAACAATTATAACCCTAATTTTAGTCAAAATAATAGTTTTAATCAAAATAACAAACGACTAGCGACTTCGTCAGTCGTTCGATCAACAAATAGACCAGAACCGATGGATACTTCATCTGGCAACACTGTTTTAAATAAAAACCCACAAAATCAACCCCGTCGCGATTTTATAGTTGAAGAACTCTTTAACCAAACGGTAGAACCGACCTCTAACATGACAAATTATTCCCAAAATCACACATATCAAAATTACGAGTATCCAGTTAATTTTGAAAATATTGATTATAGCAATAACCAATCAATCAATCAATATCAAAATGATCAAATTAATCAGACTAATCAGGACTTTCAAAATTATTGCACTATTCAAGAGCAAAGTAATTTCGATAATTATTATTACGACCCCAGCTTGGAAAGAAATAATGATTCAACCCTTTTTGAGCCGACCCAGAGTTATGAGGAACCTTTAAACAAAAAATTTTCAGGAACCTCAGGATTCCAACAAAATAACATAATATTATTAAACAGTCACACAAACTCCGAACTGCCAGTCATTTTTCTACCTGAAATAAATGCAAAATTTTTAATAGACACTGGTAGCGGTCGCAGTTTTATAAAACCAAAATTAGCATACCAAATTTGTCCTAACTCGATAATTACTGAACCGTTTTTCGTGCGAACAGCCCACGCGACATCAAATCATAATGAGGTGACGAATATACCAATATTTCCATCTTTTAATTGTCACGGACATCATAAATTTTATCTTTTTGATTTCTCTCCCAAATTCGATGGCTTATTGGGAATAGATTTTTTAACACAGATAGGCGCTAGTATTAATTTAAAGGACTTTTGTTTAGAATCAAAAAATTCAGTTTTGCCTTTGTACTATCAGGCAAATAATAAGTCAAAATCAAACTTTAAAATATTCCCCTGCGAAATTATACATAAAAAAGGCAAACAAAATATCAATGCCGACGCGCTGTCACGCATTCAGTTAAACGCATTAGAATCGGAGTCTGTTATCAATTCTCCGGGAGACATTGATTCTGATATTTCTAAATTTTTAAGCGAAGACTTTGATCCAAACGCACTTTCTTCGGAACTAGTTTCTGATTACCTGCAAACCATAAATAACGGAAAACCGAAAATAAACATAACTTCAAATTTGCAAATTAAACCACCAGATCAAACGCCTCAACCGGCCCTACAAGATCCAAATCTACAAAACATAAATCAAAATCAAAACTGTAATACTGTCCACACTACGAACGCCGATCAGAATTATGTTGTAATGACATTGCTTGATGAAATAATCAATAATAAAACCAATCAAATTATTGTTAATCAATCACCATACGAAACGTACGTTAAAATCGATAAAGAAGATTTCGACGGCAATAAAATTATAAAAGCCACCTTACCAGCAAGTGTCTCGCATATTGTAACATTTTTAAAGGAATATTTGTCAAAATCAGCAATGCATATATATTTTCAGTCCAAAAATCTTAGAGTTTATTTTCAACAGGCCATGTCTAAACACTTCCAAAATTGCAAATTAATAGAGTGCACTAAATTAATAAATAACGTTAAAGAAGAGGAAAGGGCAATGTTAATAAAATATAAACACGAAGGCAAAACTAACCATCGTGGCATCGAAGAAACTCTCAAATTTTTGAGAACCAATTATTATTGGAAATCTTTAAAAACCGATGTGACAAATTATATAAATAATTGCGAAGTATGCCAAAGATCCAAATACCATCGCAAACCCCCTGATCAACCGTTAGTTCTTACCGAAACTCCGAGTAAACCTTTTGAAATAGTTCATATTGACACATTTATTATGGGAAATCAAAAATTTTTAACATTAATAGATAAATTCTCAAGGTTTGCGCAAGCATTACCTTACCACGGAAATGCCATCTCATGTTGCGATCAATTAATAAAAATATTTTCTTTTATGGGAGTTCCGAAATTGATTGTTTCAGATAACGGATCAGAATTTCGAAACGAGGTGGTTGATGGATTATTAAAAGCTCATAAAATAAAAATACATTTTACTACACCTCATCACCATGAATCAAATTCTCCTGTCGAACGCCTACATTCTACGCTGATCGAACATATTCGACTCTTACGCGACGCAGACCCCAACGCGGAAGTTACTAATTTAATGCCATACGCACTTATTGCCTATAACAGCACCATACACTCCAGTACAAACTTTACACCTTTTGAACTTGTCCACGGACACACAGATGCGAGGGATCCAATGAATTTAGTTGCTTCACATGTTTACACCGAATACATCCATAATCATAAAACCAAAACTGAAGCCCTTTATAATCAAATTTCGGATAAAACCAAAGAAACAAAACAAAAAATAATTGATAAAATAAACCAATCGAAAACTAAACAAAAATTAGTTATCGGATCGCAAGTATACAAGAAAACTGAAAAGAGATCGGGTAAAATGAAAAATAAATTTTTAGGGCCTTTTACGTTGACACAAATTTTAGAAAACAATAAAATCGAAATCGAAAACCCCAAAAATAAACGCAAAGAAGTTATCCACATTAATGAAACTAAAATAGTACCCATTGTTACAGATGGGCCTGGACAATCTACGGAACCAGCGCCAGCGTCAAGTTCAACGACTTGAACAACCACCCTGGAATTTTGCCCTTCAAGCTAGGAACAGCCAAAATTGTTACGAATCAATGGTCCTTTATTCAAACAATTGATCTACAACCAATAATAACAGAGTTTAATTCTCTTCAAAATCACACCAATATATTATCTTCCCACTTAAAAAATGATAGCGAGTATTTTCGGGAATATTTTAATTCTTTACTACCTCTACATGCTATAGAAAGACGCATTACGACATTATTAATCCAAATATTTCCTTACGAATTCAAAAATAGACAAAAGCGTGGCTTATTTAACCCATTGGGTACATTTATTAAGAGCATCACTGGAAATCTAGACCAAACGGATGCCGAAAACTTCAATGAAAAAATAAAAATTTTGCAATCTAACCAAAACACATTAAAAATTGACTCAATCAATCGAATTACTCTCTTGAACGGAACCATTAATAAGTTTAGAACCATGATGTCCAATGTAAGTCATAACCAAATAATCTTAAAATCGCGTATTTTACAGACTGAGAGCGCTATTAAACGATCAGACATTCATAACATGCAGTTCCACGAGTACATCCAAACGTTTATTATTATTAATCAAATAACATTACTATATCAATCGATTTATAATATATTGGATAAAATTGAAATAGCCTTAACGTTCTCGAAAATTAACACTCTTCATAACTCTATTATTAACCCAAATGAATTACTTGCAAAAATTCAAGAAATAAGTAAACATCTTCATAATGAAGACTCGCTGCCTATACAGGGTGTCTCAAAAAATATACTTATTTTAGAAAAATTCATTGAAATCAAAAGTTTTATAAGAGATTATCAAATAATATTTATTTTTCAATTGCCTTTGATTGAAAAAGAAACGTGTCAATATTATAATTTGTTCCCATTACCAATTCCCAATAATCAATCCTTTCTCGTCAACCTACCCCACAAACCCTACCTAGCACTTGGCGAATCCAGATATGTATACCAAGACGAAAAATGTGAAGAAGTCCAAACAAACGAATTCATCTGCAAGAACACCCACACTCGCACCATTGAGGAACATCCACCATGTGCTGTACAGCTTCTAAGGTTTCAATTAAATAACACCACTTGTCACCCGTTCGTTATCCACCTACACAACAATCAGTTTACCAGAGTTTCAGATGGTAAATGGATAATAACCACACCAGTCAATACAATTGCCAAAATCAATTGTGGCAATTCCGAGTCCAACAAACTACTCTTTGGTTCCTATCTAATGGAGGTACCACCAGAATGTAAAGTTCGAATAAAGTCAATGGTATTCGAATCATATGGCTCTACACCGCTGACCTACACAGATGTCAATTTGCCTATACTCAATTGGACCCACATCAAAGGACAATCACCGATTTTCAATCCACCCACGATTGATTTAAATCTAATCAATCTACATGCCACCGATGACATCCAGACCCAATTGACAGCCCAAAAGAAAGATCTTCAAGACATGACATCTCCAGTATATGTGACAAAAGTCAGTTTTTGGACTATTTTTCTATATATGATATTAGTTATTAGTATTTGCTATATGTTAATCAATAGATTTTTAATTAGAATTAGGAAAACAGAAGTAACCGAAGATTCTAATAAAATTTTTTGAAATCAAGTCCTTCAGACTGTGCTTTCAACTAGCGCGGGAGGAGTTATGTTCTCACAAGAACACCTGTGCCTTATATTTTTCTTAGATTTTCATTTTGCTAGCTTTGCATTAATTAGTTTATAAGTATATGTGAAACATCATAATTAGAGTTGTTGTATTCCAGCTTTGCTACCGCTTAAACGAAATAAAAGTTTTTTTAAAAAATAAAATTTCCGAGATCATTCGAAAACTGGCATGTCTTTTTTGTTATATATATTGTCGCTGCCTTATCAATTTTTTTTAAATTAAATAAAATATATAACAGTACAAAATAAAACTTTCTACCTGCCTTGTCCGTAAACATCTGGACTTGTAAAAAAAATGTGTTTTTAACAAATTAGATAGATATTAAAGCACGTCGTAATTTTCAAATAATCTAGAAAGTTTGCTTTTTATTGGTCATTTTATGGGGACTACGTCTCCGATACTTTTCCGGTTGTTTATTGACCTTATAAAAGTCTTCAAACCATATAGACACCACTTAGATTACTTAAAATAGAAGAAGTCTAATTTATTTAAACTCGTCAAAGGAGCGCTTGAGGAACCCTTTGCTCAAAGTAGGATAGCAACTAGCTTAGTAGTGGTGGGCTTTTTTGTCTTTCCCCAACCCAGCCCGTGATCAACAGTCTGTGCGATAGATGGCTTTTTGTACTTTTCTGTTTTCTTCACAAAGTCCTATTCCCTGCATCGAGGTTGGCGTATTTGTTGCAGTTGCTTTAGGAATACCTGGTCTGGTCGCGTCTGACCGTTTATTCCCAGGGGGCTGCCTTAGCTGATTTGTTGAGTAGATACGGCTCCCTTCTACAAAGCCGGGGTTCTGTCATGAATTCTTTGGAATATGCCAGTCCTGAAAATATCTCCAGTATTGGTGGAATTTATTCTCCAACCAGTTTGAGAGAGCAGTGTTGATTGTGGTGGGGCGTGTATTCTTGAACAGGGAGCGGCATAGATCTATGACGAATGATCACATGGGAAAAAACGTTATATTCTTGAGCGATTATCCGATACATTCCCGATCGCAATCTAGCGAAGCTTGCGGAAGAAAGAGGTTTTTTTTAATGTTTTCCTTCCTAAGCTACTTTTCATTCGTGGGAGGTGATAGATCCCCTGGAGGGCTGGTTCGAGGCCAAAAAAGACGGCGGAAGCCGCTTCGCGCTTCAGCTGGTCGGCAGTCTCATTTCCCCGATGCCCAGAATGTCCCGGAATCCATACCAGCGACACAGTGTTTATTCAAACCAAAGGTATTCAGTGTGTCCTAGCAGCTCCTAACGGTTCTCGATGAATGTCTATAGGACTGAAGAGCCTTAATGATCTATCATCCATCCATCCTTATGATCTATCATCCATCGCGCGCTCATTTCAATCACGAAGAGTTCCGCCTGGAAGATTGTAGCCATCTGTCCAAGACTATGTATGTACAATAAATAACTTATGGTACTGGTAAATTTTTGATTAAGAAACGTCAGGTTTAAAAATGGAATTTTGCTGTATCATAGTAAAGGTATGATGACTTTTAAAATAATTTAGTTAAATGCCTGTTAAACGATTTTTAGATGTGCTTAAATACACTTATATTAGGACGCGTTTTTTGATTTAAATTAATTAATACCACCTTATGTCTCACACACTTTATACTTTGCAAAATTACAATTTTTGCGACTCTACTTAAGATAACAGACAGATGACATAAGAGATATTTTTATCCAACGATTGCCTTAAATTATTTTCATCTTTCTCTAAAATTATTTTTTCTAGACTGCTGTCTCTCTTCAACAACCTTAAATATTTTTACACGTCACTAAATTATCTCTCCATCTAACTCTAAAATTCGGCCCTCTCTCTCTAAATATTTTTCATTTTAACAGAGCAAAAATGTTTTTTGGCAGTACATTTTTTGAACGCTAAAAAAACAGTGAAAACTTGAAAAAAGTGAGTGTTTTATTCAATAAATCAAAAGTATTTCAAGAAAGCTTTAAAATGTGAGCTAAATCATGGCATAAAAATGTGAAAAACATAGTAAAAAATGATTAGACAATTATGCTAAAATATTTTAAGCCTTAAATTACAATCAGGGCTTGACCATCAAAAACTGTAAATATACGTGCCTCGACGAAGTGAGCTACAAGCAGTAGTTACAAACATACGTATTTAGCATATTCTTCGTTGATAAATAACACATGTTTTATTGTAAGAAAAAGAGTTTTGTTACAAAAATATAGATCTTATGAGTCTTTAAATTTTACCTATTATTTACATTTTTAATATCTGCACTGTATTCACTGTTTTTCTTTTTATTTTTTTTTGTCAAAGCTTGACATATTTTACTAACCAAAAAAAAATTAATCTTTCAAAAACTGTCTGGGGAAATTATAAAAAGAGTCAACAAAACATGAGTCCATTTCATAAAATCCGTTTTACATGCAAATATGAAAAAAACTAGAAAGAGAGGGCAATATGAGTTGCTCACCTCTGGTAAACCAACAACTGTCAAATGTATAGAGGGCCTCTACCAGAGACGGGTTAGATATCAACTTAAGTTTTTTATTCTGTTCTCAAAAATTTAACCCCCAGATGCAGTATAAAAATATTCGGATTAGTTTAGCTAATCCATGCTTCCTCTTTGTTCATTGATGTGAGATCAAGGGAGAAAAAGAATGGATTAGATAGACAATCGCCATTAAGTGCTTACGGTGCATTTAGGGGAAAATTTGCTCTCAAATTTAATTCGTTAAAATAATAATAATTTAATTTTACTAGGATGATAAATTGAAATCACTTGCTTAATAAATTTATTTTGCCAAAGACTAAAATGAATTTAAATTACAAAAAACAAAATTTTATTTAAAACTTACCATTTTCATACTTTAAATTAATATTTGTTGAAAAACACTTTCTACTTTTAATTATTTAAAATTAATTTAAAATGACTTGAGAATTACTTGAGGTAAAAGCAAAAGCGATACCCATTTGGGCATAATAACACCCTGCAACTCTCTTTATGAAACTTCTCCCAATCCTGACTTCCCAAGTAACGCAGCAAGCTGTAAATACGCTGGATAACATTTCCGCAGCAAAAAATATAACAATAATGCTTTTGCTGTATTCTGTTACAACGTTTTCAAAACTTCATGAAAATGTTGTCACAGCTATTTTGAGGAATATTTTTTGCCTGCGAAAGCGTCTACAGCAGCTGAAAATACAGCATTTTTGAACATGAAAGGAATGAATTTAACTTCCATGACAAAAAATGTATCTAAAAATAGCAATTAAATTAAAATTGTCCACCAACATAAAAGACTAAAGATGGAAGACAACTAAAATAATTAGTGATGTTTAACAAACTCTCAATCAAAAATACGCATTTTGTGGACTTCCCAACGGAAGGTCCGTTTGATGACGGAACCTGCCATGATACCAAGTTAAAGTGCACGCGCTTCAAAAATTTGTGATAATAAGGTTTTATTTAATCAAAAAATTTTTATTTTTTTTTAAATTTTAATCCAGAATTAAAGGAAAACCTTAATGTCTTGCATATTTAGATAATTTTGAAGGATTTTCAGACTTAGATTTGAGAATATTTATGTAAAAAAATTTATTTTTTCACAAATTTTTGAGCGGTTATGTTTCGCGACAATATAAAACATGGCCGCTGGCCCGCCCGTACAACCTTTGCATTTTTTTAAACAATAAATCTAAAACAAAAGCAAATCTTGGCATTATTGCTGTGGGCTCACGGACTCAGCCTAGCGGTAGAGGGCGCTTATTCTCAAATACTAAATAGCATTGAAAGCAGCTGCATTTTAATAAAAATAGCACTAGGATACAACAAGTAACTGCCGTTTGCTATTTTGGCATTTTTTTCAGTTATATTTTAAGAAAAAATAAAGATTAAAACTATTTTGTTAGTTAACTTTTAGCATATTTTTAAGTATAAGTTTTACCTTTAAAAGTTGATTAGCTAGATGATATAAGTTATATTGAATGTAAATTTAGTAGTCAAATAATTTTAACAGCCAAAATTACAGATTAAATGAAGCTAGCTATTTTAAAGCAAAAGGAGAGCTGTACTAACGTTTTTGCAGCGTTGACTTAGCTTTAAAGTCTATATTGTCGATGTTGTGTTACTTCTGTTGATGCTCTGTTTTTATAAGAGGAAATCGATGATCGGATGTTACAGGGGGTTCTATAATTTTTTATCTACCTTGCTTTTCCCTGAGTAAGGTTTTACAATTATTTCCTTACCTACCCAGCCAACACAGTTACGTAAATATTACGTAAAAGTTACAACACATGATTACTTTGTTACGTAAATTGTAGGTAAACTGGAAGTCACAAGAAGGTAAAAAGTACAAAGTTCCCTACTTTTTACGTAAATAATATGTAATTAAATTAACGTAAATAATACGTGGCAACAAAAAAGTGGGAAACGGCAGATATCGATTAATTAGTAACTAGAAAGTAAATATAAAGGTAAAATTAAGGCAAATTTTTTTACATAATATTTATACCTCTTACAAGTAACATCAAGGTTAACTTGACTTCACATAAATATCGTACTCTTTATGTAACTACTATATAAATTTATAACATCAATGTTATATATTATTATGCATTAGAATGTAATATTTATGTAAAATTAAAGTCATATTGTGTATATAAGATTTATATACTTCTAATGTCACAACGAGGTAAAAAGTAACTTCCATGTTCTGCATAACGGCTTGCATAAAGTTCCCTTCTTATTACGTAAATACAATGTAATTAAAGAAACATAATGTAAATATTACGTCAATTTTATAAAAACTTTTTTTAAGTAAATATTTTGACTTCACATTTACGTAAATACTATGTTAAAGTAACTGAATAACAGATGTGTTTGCTGGGTACTAGACCACCTTTTTATCGTGCATTTTACTAATTGTAAGCAAACTTTTCATTGTTCTGATAATTAAAGGGAACTTACATTATTTTTCAAAATTGGTAATAGTAGTTTTCACAACTAGTGGCTAAAATAGTGCTTTTTTTACTGCGTTGGTTTAAATATCGAGTGCAGTGAGGTATTTAAAAACGCGAGTAAAAAAAGCACAGTTTAGCCGCGAGTTGTGAACACTATTTTTTTTAATACCTTTATCAAAAAATCCAATAAAAACAGGAAAATGCTTTTAAAAATCTCGAACGAAGAGCATTTCTCGCAGGACACCATCTTTACACTATAAATCAAGGCGGCTGGTAAATGAAATAACAATGCGTTTTCCATAGCGATGTGCCTTTTTACTCGGTGACGTTTATTGTTGAGACATTTTAATCTTTGACAGTTTGATATTTTGCCGATTTTTTTAAATGATTTTTTCGTAAATACTTGGTGAAGACTGGCGGAAATGGCTTAATTTTTAGGCAAAAATAATTAGTCTTTTTCTGTATTACTATTTTCCGCTATTTCTCTTTAATTTTGGGTAAAAAACGGACAGAAATCTTTTTTTGCACCCGTGATAAAAAAAAGGTTTTTTGCGTCAGTAACCAATGCTTTAGTTATCTGCAGACAGTTACTAAAATCATGTTTTTAATGAAAATATAAAAAAAAAATATTTGAATACTTTTACAATTCAAAATCAATTCAAAAATGCATATTTCCGACAATATTGGCAATTTCCAATGCACTGTGTCTTTAATCCCACTTGGCTGTTGTTACATCTGTACTCCATATTTCCATTTAGGTACCATTTTATGCCGTGAACCTCTTCTTGGAAAGTACCTAAACTGATAAAAACGATTCGTGAACTTACACAATCAATCATTTGTTACCGTGAGGCTACAGTAGATACCTCCTGTAAAATTACTTGTTGCATTTGATTTTACACAAAGCTTGTGAATTAACCTAGTCATTTTTCAACTAGCTGGATAATAGTAAGTAATTTGTGTATTTTTATTTGAATTGAATTTTTTTAAATTCACATTGTGTCTTCTGTTTGTTATAGTCCTAAAGAATGATGCAGGGATTTCAATACGGATTAAACCCCATCATAAAAACATACTGATTAATTAGTATATTAAAGGAATTAAAAAATATATATATTTTTCAATAATTAGTAACGAGCCGCGGTGTGCTTTATTTAAAAGTTTCTGGTAAAAGAAACAGTAGAGGTTGACAGAACTTTTAATCAAGTTTGCGGAGGTGCGTTACTAATAAGAACAAAATTTTATTTAAGGTCGTAGTTACAATCTGGGGAATCGTTTTTAGCAACACTGTACGGGAAATCAATTTAACTTTGTCGACCTGATTTTTTTGCAAAAATTTTTACTAAAAAAGGAAACTTAGTTTTTATTTTCGCTAAAGCAAGGAAATATAAAAAGGAAAAATGTAATCCAGAGGAAATTGTGAGTATTTCCCTATTTTTTTTTTGTAAATCGGGTTTGTTCTAAACCGCAATTATATTATTTTGAAGAAAAAATAATTGCGAATTTTGAAAAATCCTTCAGATATTTTTGTTAAGCATTTAAAAATGATGACCCCTGCAAAATTTCAGATAATTCTGATGTTTAGTTTTCCCTGTGCACTCTGGCAAAAGATTAAAAAATTAAAGAACAAGGCGTTTCTAGTACTTTTTTTTACTTAAAATCTGGGGAGAAACCATAGCCTCAAAACACAAAAAGATTAAAACAAAAATAAACCCTAATGTTTCTAGTGATTCCGGTAAATAAGCCTCCAAAGAGTAAAGCTTTACACACAAAACACAATATCACTACACTAAACACTACTAAGGCATTTTTGCTGCTCAACTGCTCGATTCAAACCTAGCGCCCTTCTTGAGTATCTAAAAGCACAATTTTTAAAATGAAGTTAGTTATTTTGTTAACAGTGAAACCGATGTATACAGGGTGTTCCATTCGATGCTCACCATGGGGAACTCCTAAACGGTAGGAGATAAGAAAACGTTTAAATTAGGGCAAAGTTGCGGAATTTGATGATTTAAGTATCGTTCATACAAGGCATAGTCTTAGTCTTTGGTTTAATTTTTGTTACAGTCTTAATCATAAAAAAGTTAAAACCACTGTTTCTTATAGTCACAGTCCTTGGTAACTTTCAACTTTTATAACTAAAATTACGACTATTACTATTAAATATAAGTGCGCATGCGCGAGTTCCAAATTGTAAGTATGGCGCCCATCTATGTTGACAGGATTGAAATCAATATTTTCAAAAATTTTACACAGGCAAATTAAACGAAAAAAACTTTGCTAAGGTTTAGCCAAAAAAAACTGTTTCTAAACCTTACTCTCTTTGAAAACAAACTACAAAAAATAAAAGTAAACAAAACTAAACAGCAAAAAAGTGAGGTTAAATACATTTGCTCAGTAATTGTTATGACCATAACAAAGACAGATATGAACAGTGAGCAATTTTTAAGACTAAAACTATAACTAACACTATAACAAAACCAAATACTAATCAAGTGACTAAGCCTATGCCTTGTATGAACGATCCTTTACTCAAAACTAAAAAAAAATGACAAAAGCCGAGTAGTACCAGAGAGCGAAAAAAAACGAAATGTTCATTTTTAGGTTTTATTTTTGTGCGCCTTTATTCTTAAAGCTGTCAAAAAACGCTTAAAACTTTCTACATGCACTTTTTTAAGGTCTACCTAATGGCATGTCCATTTTTGAGATTTGCCATTCTAGTATGACAGGAGCACTATCAAGTTATTTTTTTCAATGTAACAATGTAAGGTCTATAATTTCTGATATGTGTTGTATTTTGCTTTGTAAAATGTAAAAATATGTTTTACCTTCGACCAACAAATAATACTAATTTTACGACGTTAAAATTTTCTACAGGCACTTTTTAGCATAACATGAGCACTATCAAGTTAATTTTTTCTAATAGACGCGTGCTTTTTCTCTGCTGCTGTTTGGTTCACGAACGATGACAGATAATATTTTGAAACCTTATTTTGACAAATCACCGACGTTTTGGGTTAATTGACCATCACTAGTCCAAATTCAATTTTTGCCTTTAACTGACTCAAGATATTTTGGAAACTCGCTTGCAGTACCTTTTTTGACACTTTAAAAATTACAGTTTTGACCTTTTGATTTTACCAAATAATTTTGCATAATATTTAAAAAATATCTTTACCTTTGTTTTGAATTCTAAACTTTAAGAATTAAAAACAAAGAAAAAACGTATTTTACAAAATATTTGGCAAAATATTGTTTTAAATCAAAGCGTCAAAAAAAAAATGTCATTTTTAAAATGTCAGAAAATTGAATTTGGGCTGATGATAGTCAAATAACCGAAAACGTCAGGTGACTTGTCAAAATAAGGTTGAAAAATATTATCTGTCATCCTTCATGAACCAAATAGCAGTAGAAAAAAACACGCGCCCATAAAAAAAATTAACTTGAGAGTGCTCCTGTCATGCTAAAATGTCAAATCTTAAAAATGGACTTGTCGTTAGGTAGACCTTAAAAAAGTGCATGTAGAAAATTTTAACGTTGTAAAATTAGTATTATTCGTTGGTCGAAGGTAAAACATATTTTTACATTTTACAAAGCAAAATCCAACACATATTAGGAATTACAGACCTTACATTGTATACTGGCCATAGTATTACATTTAATGGGAGACAATACATTACCTTATGTGGTTTTTGTCAGAGTTTACACACAGGTTAAAAAAAATAGTTCATAGTTTTTTATCAGTGTATAATTATTTGCCTAGAATCACGTTTTTACTGTGCCTTGATCCGCTCTTTATCAAAATATTGGCAATTTCTAGTGCACTGTGTCTTTAAGGTCACTGAGCCGTTGTTACATCTGTACTCCATATTCCTCTGTAGTTATCATTTTTTATGACTTGAACCCGTAAACATCTTCTTGTAAAACTTTATGCTTCCTACGTCTTGCCTGCAAAGGAAAAACCGTATATCTTCAAAAATTTTGTTTAAAAAAAAAATGGATTTAAAGATATTTTCTGTTGTCTTTTTGTTATCAAACTAAGGTAAATTTAATATCGAGGATTACAGTAAAAGTATTGAAACTCACGAATTAGGTAAATTTAGTATATCAAGTCACGTAAACGGTTTTACCATGGTATGTAATGTTGGTAATATTTAGATGTTGCTATGGAAAAAGAGTATATATATTCCATATGCTGTTTTACCAATGATAAAAATTAAAAGCAATTCTTATATATTTACCACATAAACATGGTTTCTTATAACTTTTATCACATTACTTTGAAATAAACTAGTTACAATTGTTGCTTTTGAGAAAACAAACACAAAAATATCAGGTTTTATTGCCAAAATATTAAAACATACTTAAAAAATAATAACAAATAATAATATAAAAATTATATAAATAAATTATATTATATATAATATTATGCTGTGTTACAATGGTAAAATCAAATAAGAATTCATATGTAGATGTTTCTCGGGTGACACGATAAAAAAAATAATTAGAGGTTAAAAGTAAAACGGTTTCTAGTTGGTTGTTTGATTTTTCCATGGGTTTATCTAGGGTTTTACCTCTGTAAAATATAAAAAAGCGTGCATCATATATACCATTTCGATACCGATGAATCTCCGTAATTAAGAAAGATAGAGACAAATGAAAAAATAGCAGCAGGTTGAGTATGAAAAAAGCAGTGTTTTGAAAGCTACAGAGCTAAAACCGGTTTCACTTTTTAGGCAAGTCGTAAGCTAAAGTAGCTTTGATCGCCTTTTGTTAAAATCTTTGTGCATTAGGTTACTTCAGTGTTACAAGAAATTGATTGATGAGGGAGTCAGGATTTTAACGTTTTTTGTTATTTCTCTCGTTTAGTAAGATATCTCTGAAACTAATAAACCTTATCTAGTTGAGCCACAAAAATCAGGTTGCTATGTGTGCCTTATTGCAGTCATATAGGCATAGTGTAAACCAGTATATACCGACAAAAGGTTTTACTAAGGTTTTATTGTGACGTTTTAACGGTTGCCGTGCTATCTAATTGTGAATTTTAGTGTGTGAGATATCGCGCGCGTTCATTAGACCCATTAAAGTCTCAAAATAAAATGGTCTGCCAAATGGGATAATTTATAAATATATAATAAAAAAATTCCAGTTGTTTATGTTATGGTAGTAGATACTGTTTCCATTCATCTGTTAGCGTACCATATTGACGGTACCCTATCGATTTCCATCTATCCCAATGGTACCAAACTAACGTTACACGTCGGACATTACCGATGATCGCGAAATACGAGAAACTGTCGCAACTATTTCTCTATCAGTCCGGGCCGAGAAGAAATAAGATACAGGTCTTCTTGTGCATTGGGTTCCGCAGTCCTTCTGATTATTATCACTAGAGCAAACCGTCTAGAAGGTTTCGTATAAGCAAAAAGCTAGATAGGTTAGAAACGGTCATATAACTATGGCATACTGTAACAGCTCCCTTACATTTTCCGAAAAAAAGCCATCCGATAATAACTCCTAACCAAGTTCGCCTAAAAAAAATGCAGGGGCAAAAATTCCTCTGGGCGCGAGTCTACTACATGAGGCATGTGCAATACATTTTTCGTCTTTGACCTTGCCCAGGGCCAAACCTGATTTTTATTATTATTATTTTCTTTGTTTTTCAAAGTTACTATTGTTACACATTTTGCGATCCCTGAGCTATTATATCGCCATATCGCAGCCACTGTTTTATTTCTTAACCGATTTTAATAAGTGATAGCTCCTATGATCAAGAATTACATTTTTTCGGCGACGACAAATATAAAATAGTCGATCATTTTTGATTTCAAGATGGCGGATTTTATATGAGATAATCATAATTAAACTCGTTAATTTTTATGAAGCACAAGTATCGAGAATAAGACTATTTAGAAGCCTAGTCTCTGCTCAGGCGCTCGATATATCGCTCATTAAAATCGGTTAAGTACACACCTAAAAATTTGGAAGGAGCTCTAGTGCTCTTTATGTGAATAATGCATATATTCATAACACCGCAACTTTTGTGAGTGATAACTCGTTTATTCGAGAATTAAATTTTCCTGTAGCATAAAAAAACATTTGCGGTTATTTTTGAATTCAAGAAGGCTACCTTGATGTTCTGATTTTGTCATTATTCTAAAATTTCATGGTACTTTTGACTTTCTATGATGATAGGGATATTCTTTTTTCTTTATGTTAATTTTTTAATGATGAAATAAATTATAGTCCATTAAAATCGGCAAAGAAATAAGAAAATTACCTTGATATAATTCCCATATTGAGCACTAGAACTTCTCATAAACTGTAAATTCTAAAATACTTAACCGATTCTAATGAGCGGTAGGTTGATTGCCTTGGTAGAGCCTAGGCTGTTGGACGGTTTTATTCCGGTTAACGTCGCTTGAGTTGGTTCCATAAAAATAAACGAGATTAAATATGCTTATCTCATGTCAAATACGCCATCTTGAATTCAAAAATAACGGCCAATTTCTTTTTATCGCTACAGGAAAATTTAATTCTTGAATAAACTAGATATCACTTATTAAAATCGGTTAAGAAGTACAAACGTTGCGGTGATATGAATATATGCATTATTCACATAAAGAGCACTAGAACTTCTCCCAAATTTTTAGGTGTAAATCTTAAAGTTCCTAACCGATTTTAATGAGCAATATATCGATCGCCTCGGCAGAGACTAGGCTTTTGAAAAGTCTTATTCTCGATACTTTGCTTGACAATTTGTTTTTGTCATGCCAGGAAAATTTAAGATATAAAAAAGTTGCGATAAGTTTTTGGGTATAAATCCTAAAGTACTTAAACGATTTTAATAAGCGATATGTCGATCGCCTTGGTAAAGACTAGATTTTTTTTTATTTTAGTGAATTCCTTCAAATAAAACGAGTTAAAATATATGCTTGACTTTGACAATGTCCACCATCTTTGATTTTAAGATGGCCGCCAATCTTTTTAAATTTATCGAAGAATTTTATGCGCCTTTAACAGAGTTATCACTCGTTAAAATCGGTAAAGAACTAACAAATATATAGCCATTTAAAGTCATTCCGGTTTTTTTTGGGCCACCCGGTATATGGGAGCCGTTCTGTTACGATTCAGGGATCAACAAGAACGAGTCATCGAATATTTTAGTCGGAAACTCTTAAAGAAATCATTGGGAAAGGAACTATAGAATAAAGTCCATGGACCATTTCCACAAATATAAATAAATCAAACAGAAATGGCATAGAAAGTTCTGCGCGCACAAAAGAAACAGGTAAATTGAGCAATGGTGCCAGTTTGTTATTATCCCCGGACTGCTTTCATGATAATAACCGTTGACAAGATGTCTGCAAATTCCGCTAGATGGCGGCCACACCATCCACAATCACCAAATTAGATATTTTCAGGTCCAAACCACAGCTTTTTCTTCCTTAAAGGAGGCGGCAGGGTCCATTATTTACGATACTGAGCGATAAACTCGTGAGGTTGTTAACATTAGAAAGAAATATCTTAGCTTTTAATTAAATTTCTTTCCATTCTGTTCTACTAGTGACATCTATCCGGAAACGGCCAAACCATGCAGCTAGCACTAGCAGCCAAAGAAATCAATAAACGGCGCTGTTTTTCCTGCAGAGCTTTTTGCTTGCGATATTATTGATTTTAAATAAAGCTGGCCCTACACCACATTTGATATTTTCGAGGTGTTTTATGACATGATCTCGAAACATGTAGCGAATCAATTCTTCAAAACTAGTGGGAGGGTAAAAGCGAAAAATAAGGGGCTGCCAATATTTGTAACACCCAAAAAGGGGTGAAAAGATTTATTTCGCTCTGTTTCTTTACAAAAAATGTTTTTTTTTACGAAAAACTTGAGCTCTGCCACTTTTTTTATGTTTTTCTTCAACTTTCTCGAAATTTTCGTCATACCGTAGAAAAAAATTATTTCCCCCATGGTCATACTCTACTTTTATTCGAAAAAATTTAGAAACAGAGACGTGAATAGTTTTTCTAAAACGGGGGTTTTCGAGTGAGAAGATAAAGGGCGCCGCAGGCAAAAATTTTTCAATTAAATAAGCCGAACGCAAAAACGTTAGAAAAACAAAGCACGAAATAAAAATGGCGCCGCTTACAATTTTTTTTCAAAAATTACGTAATTTCGGGAACGCAAAGAAATAGGTCTAAAGAGTATAATTTTTAAGAAAAAAATATCAATTTTCTCGCCTTCCTCTACTGGGACTACAGAGGCCGTGCACAAATTACGTAATGGTCATAGGGGGAGGGGGGTTATAAAACGTTACGTAGGGGGGAGGGGGGTTTTCGACAGCGTTTGCATTTGTGTGAAACTAAGAAAATTTGGAATGAAAATAAGTGAAAAGTTTTTTTTTGGGGGGGGGGAGGTAGTGGTCTTGAAATCGTTACGTAATATTAGGGGAGTGGCGTGCCAAACCGTTACAAAACATTACATAGGGAGGGGGTCAAAAATTGGTAAAATCACCGTTACGTAATTTGTGCACGGCCCCACATCTGACTGTTCCTCCTTTTTGATTTCGAATCAATGTGCAAAACCCGGGTTGGACGTTCGAAGGCGTCAACCCGTCCTATTTGCTTAATAAAGTTTCTACGGAAATATCTCTGTCGATTTCTCCGGCCATGTATGAACGCTTTAGGTTAGGCATTTGCATGTATCTCAGTCCTCAGTCCCAGCCTGTAAACAGTGCGTAAGGACAATGGTTACAAAATGAAAAGCCGAAAAATATATTTTTTTACGATATCTTTCATCAGTTTGGTATTAAAGTCGAGAAAAAACAATTTTTATTCCAGTCCTAAAGGTATGAAAATGGAAAACATTACAAAACAACAACCTGGAATGGATTTACTACGTGTAAGATGTAGTGACAACATCGCCCCATGCCCATCCTTTTCTGCCTAATGTGCTTTTCCGTTTGTGGACAAGAATTCCTAATAAGAACTAATTATGCAGAACTCAATAGAAATAAAAAAACCAAGTAGCAAGCTGGACAAATGGACAACAAAAATCTTAGACAACGAAACTTTTCCGAAAAGCAATGGACAGGATACAGATCGCGTTGATCATAGCATGGAACTTGAAAAAGAAAAGGTATACAGGGATGTTAAGATGACATGTCATAAAAAACAAATAAATTAGGCAATGTTGCCCATTTGACATACTATGAAAACTTCCGCTCTAGTCTGTGGCGACATCTGGCGGTGGAAAGCTTCCCTAATTGTACTTAATGCTTAATTTCACGGTAGATATTTGCCTTGGGTGGTTTTATTGCTAATAAAATAATTTGTTTGCTCTATTGACGGTAGGTACGTAATCTCAGTCCGCTTGCTGTTCATTTTTTTTTTCAATTACTCCTTTATCCGGTTAAATTAAGACTGATAAAAACAAGATTAAGGATGTCAAATCCGATTTGGCATCCTTAATGTTGTTTGAGGCTCTTCAAATTTGATTTTCCCGTAAAGTCTTTTTAATCTACCCTGGTTCTTATTCTTTCGTTTTTCGATAGAAATCAGCCTAAACAAACTGCATACCGGTGTAATACGGAAAGCATCCCAGCAACTGTCAATTTCTAGTGAAAATCTGGTGGAATCTATCTATGTACGCAATATAGATGGGTAAGTGCGCATGCACGCAGTAGGGGAATTTATGTGTGTCCGATTGGAAGCCTTGATACTCAGTGGCTTATGGGTTGGTTTGTTTGGCTATAGATGTGAAACGGATTTTGATACATTTAATGCCTTTGAACAATTTTATTTTTTCTTTCTTTTATTGCTTTCAGGGTAATTCCATTGCGAAGGTCGAGACAGTTTGCAAAAGTATCTTTAACCGCCCATACTATTTCAATAAAACACGACGAAACCCATGCACACAGCCTCGACACAAATGACATGTAAAGAAACCCTGTGAGCAACGCTCATCTTTCAAGAAATATCTAAAATACAAGTGTAACGAGTGTTACTTTGGGTCAGTCAAGCCACCCCCCCCCCCCGGAAAGTATTCGAGTTTTTTGATGCTTATAATTTTGAATTAAGAATTTTGAACAACACTCCTTCCTGATTTTTTTTATATTCAAAATGGGGTGTATAGCCGGAAGTCAAACTACATGATCATCAAAATAAAAAGCAACTATCCTAAAATTAAAAACTAATTTCGAACTTCTAATATCACCACAAAGAATTTTAAAAAAATCTACTATTGATTTGGATGCGCAAAAAAGATCTCTCTGCTCATATAGTCTGCATCAGCTAAGAAAGACCATTGGAAAAATCAGGTGCTTTACACATGCACATATTAGGTAGCATACGTCCAACAAAGATGGAAATAGTTTTTCTTACGTGATTTCTAGTCGTCTCTAGTATATTTCTATGCCTTCCAAAATGACTGGATTTCAATTGGCTAAATTCCCCATTTTGAATAAATATAAAAGATACTAGAGAACAAAAAAAATGCAACAACATGTATATGGATAATTCCTTGAATGAAAATTATTTGTGTGTATACCTTATCTCAAAAGAAATATTTCATAAATTTTATGTCTTCTAATCTATCCTTTTTTCACAGATTTTTTTCTATTCAATTTAAAAAACAACCAACACATAAAAGACCTTTTTTGAAAATTTTAAATCATTTTTCTCTTAGTTTTTGGTATTTATTGTATTGCTTACAGTTTCCTTAAAAAATAAAAATTTCTAGAGTTCGCGGTCGCCAACAATTTCATCATTTAAACGACTTCGAGAAAGGACGCATCGTGGGCATGAAAGAGGCTGGTTTGGGTTTACGGGAAATTGCAAGAAGGGTTCATGCCAATCCATCAACAATGTTAAGAGTTTGGAGAAGGTGATAGACGTCGTGCGGGGTCTGTACGCCCTAGATTATTACAAGGGATTTACGGCATCTCAGACTTCTGGCTCTCAGAAATCGACGGGACAGTATTCGCCAAGTAAGAGATGTTCTAGTTGCAGCTATAGGACGAGTGTTTTCAAGGATGACAATTAATCGAAAATTGCTTGGTATGGGGCTGACGGCTTACCGTCCGCTTTTGGTGCTACCTTTGACCTCACAACATAAGTTTCGCCGCTTGGAGTGGTGCAGAGCTCGGAAAACCTGGAATGACGAATGGAATACCATAAGATTCAGCGACGAATCCAGGCGGCCATGATGGACGCATGAGGGTTAGGCGATTTCGAGGTGAGAGACGAAATGTAGACTTTACTGTTGAACGTGATACACCAAGACTGCAAAGTATCATGGTACGGAGTACTATATGTTTAGGAAGCAGATCACCTCTAGTCCTTATTAACGGTAATCTGACTGCTTGGCGATATATCGATGAAGTGCTGCACGCAGTTTTGTATCCCTACCTACAAACTATCCCAAATGCGATCTTTCAACAAGAAAATGCCAAACCGCATATTGCTCGTGAAACAATGGACTTCTTACATGAACTTGGCATAGAGACTTTGGAATGGCCAGCAAGATCGCCTGACTTATCGCCTATCGAACACGTATGGGATATGATAGGGCGCAATCTTTGTCGATTACCACGTTCTCCTGGAAACTTAAATGAACTCTGGAACAAAGGAGTGCATAAATAACCATGGAGGACTCCCTTATTTTTATTTTTTTTTAAATCTTGGAAATGTAATCAATTACTAAGAGCATTCTATTGTATTAATATATAAATAGATTACTTTAAAAGTATTTTTCTTTTCTGGTGTTGCATTTTTTTGTTCTCCAGTATATCACAGAAATTAGGTTGGTCAAAATTTTTTCAAAATTTTACAAAATTAGTTCAAAATTATAATTTTTTTGAGGGGTGAGGCTTGACGTCAACCTGCACCCCCACCATATTTAAAAAAAAATAGGGTTACCAGTGGAATTTTCGAAATTTTTTTTGTTGATATTACATACGCTTTAAATGAGGGGGCGTAGCTTGACGTCCGGCTGCACCCCCCATTTGAATATAAAAAAAAACCAGGAAGCAGTGTGGTTCAAAATTTTTAAAAGTGGTTTAAAATTAGTTCGAAATTATAAGCATATTAAAACTCGAATATAGTTCGGGGGGGGGGGGCGTTGGCTTGACTGACCTGTTACTTTGTGTGTCACACCTGTTACACACTGGTGTTTTGAATATATCTTGAAGAATAGTCGTTGTTTCCAGGTTTTCTTTGCAGTTCATTTATCTTTTATTGAGGGTGCGCGAGTTGCATTGGGTCTGAATGGTGATATATGTGCTCGCGAAGAGTGCAATAAGCTAATAATAATGCTTTTACTGCCTTCTGCCGCAACGTTTTGAAAACGTCTTGAAAATGTTGTCACGGTTATTTTAAGGAATATTTTTTACCTACGACAACGTCTACGGCAGTGTTGTTTAAAATTTTGCTTCCCTGACAAAAGATGTATTTAAAAAAAGCAATGAAAAAGATTAAAGATGGAAGTCCCCTAAAATAAATATTATTATAAAACAAAAAAGGAACTTAAAAACATCCATATCAGTTAGTTCCACGGAAAAGAAACTAAAAAACAAAACAAAAGTTCTCGGGTGGAAAACAACGAAAATTCAAACTTGAATGAGTATCCCACAAGGAACACACAAAGGACCAAAGCGAAAAGAGAAATGATCAAACGATGTTTCGCCCTGGGTAACTAACGTGGGCTCGTCAGTGGTTTCACTGGTCACCCGCCCCAGACACACATCGTTATACACTTTGATTTCCATTGGAAATATTAACACGTCAGGACGAACCCGTATTAGGTGATAATTAGGAGATAAGTACCACTGCGGAACGATGCAGATTTGGGAGTGATCCAAATTTGGAAATCAAAGTGTATGATGATGTTTGGGGCGGGTGACCAGTGAAACCACTGACGAGCCCACGTTGGTTACCCAGGGCGAAACATAGTTTAATCATTTCTCTTTTCGCTGTGGTCCTTTGTGTGTGCCTTGTGGGATGCTCATTCAAGTTTGAATTTTCGTTGTTTTCGACCCGAGATCTTTTGATCTATTGTTTTTTAGTTTCTTTTCGGTTGAAGTAACTGATATGGAGGTTTTCAACTTTCTTTTTTGTTTATTGGAAGTATTAACACGTCAGAACGAACCCGTATTAGGTGACTTAGATAAGTACTAGTGCGGAATGATGCCTGTTTGTGAGTGATTCAAATTTGGAAATCAAAGTGTATGATAATGTTTAATGATGTCTGGCTGACCAGTGAAACCATTGATGAGCCCACGCTGGTTACCCAGGGCGAAACATCGTTTGATCATTTCTCTTTTCGCTTTGGTCCTTTGTGTGTTCCTTTTGCAGAATTTTAAGTTTTTTACATAATTTTACGTATCCTAAAAATGTTTAATTCACGGTAAAAATTATCGATTATTTTAAAAAACTAAATAAAAACAAGATATATATTTTTTTTAAAAAAACTACACGAATGGTGTGTGGGGGATACCAGAAGCCTCGGCTGTGCAAAATTTTGTTAATTTTTGATGTGCGGTTTATCTGTTTAAGTAAACGAATTGTTTTTAAGATTCAAATTCACTCTTAAGCTACGAATTGTAATTCCTTACGTTGCGTTGGTTACGTTTTCAATTTTTTATTATGTTAAATTACTTGGGAAGAAGCGTCATATTTTTCACAACCACACTGGTTGTACTAAAAAGCCGTAAAATTCCGTAAAATAAAGATCGCGAAATAAAGCCAATTCCACACTAAGGAAGAACAGAAACTTATAACTTTTGCCAGGGACTTTTAATTTCAGTTTCCTTCTGAATCTGAATTTCCAATCATTAACATTAACTACATTTATATATCAAGCATTAACCAATGAATTGTAATTGACTACGTTGCGTTGGTTATACCTTTTCAAATTATTATTTTACTGCATTTCTTTGAAAGATCACATTTTACACAAATATCTCCTTATAAATAAACCTACACTGAGAAACAGGGTCAACCCACAACCGTGGGTTGAAAATTTACCTACCAGCTACCAGAACTCACACCGTGCGTTACTGTAGCACACGGTATGATTGTCCCAAACCATTTGAATTTAGCTGGGAGAACTCGGCAAGTCGTGGGCTACCATAACTCAGGCATGGGATTGCCGCAACTTTTTGGGTCTGTGGTAATTCATGATCTGGGCTACGATAACTCAGGGCCTGAATTGTTCTAACTCATGATCATGGTTTATTTTTTCCGCCGTAAAACCGAGGGATTTACACATGTGAATCCGATATAGGCGGTACTTGCCGAATGCCGAGTTTTGCACATATTCGGGCTTGCGGGTTGCTTTGGCTGGCAGTTGCCAACTTCATTTCCACTTGTGATGTATTTAGTGTAGGTAATATGTGCCGGTATCCTGGCAGCGGCAGGTTCACGAGTGAAAAATATTAACGTGTATTTTCTAAAGAATATGAAAGTGTGGAGTGCGAAATGTATAGGGTCTGTTTTGTATTTTAAACAGTTTAGCTGAGATTTACTAACGCCGCTAACTCTTTCCTAAGCCTAATTTACAACTATATATATCTGTCATTTTCCTGAGCAAATTAGACTTAGGAACGGCTTTAGCGTTATAGTTCAGCCTTTAGGTTTTGTTTTTCAAACACCATATTTATATTAAAATATTTGATTTTGTTTTCACAGTTAAAGATTTTCAAACGCGATATTTTAGATTCTTTTAAAGTTTTTGTTATGTAAGGGATTATTCATTATAAATATCATCGTGCTATCTGAAACTTGACATTTATAATTTACAATTTCACATTTGTTATTTTCAACGTAACACCTTGTTTATTGTGGTCTTTTTTTGAATTTAAGAGAAATATAAAAAATCTCGTTTAGTTTTTGGGTAATTTAGCATTGTTGGCAAGAGTAAAGCCTGTTTAGCTATAAAAATTACCCAAAACACAGGGTGTTTCATTTAATGTAACAAAATACATGTACAAATATGTCAGAACAAGTAATGATTTCTTTTGAATGCCCTTTTAATCTTAGATTAAGAGTCAAAAATTCTATACTTGTTTCTAATGGATAGCGCTGTATAGTTAGCTGTTTATTCATTATATTTTGTATACAGTCAGCTGACTTGAAAGTCAAGGCTTCGTCGAATTTTGTTTTATTTTTAAATCACAAAATCTTTTTTTTTTAGACAAACACGATCCACATTTTATCTCTAGTAGCGTTCGTGCTGAGATGAAAATTAAGATTTGTTTCTTTGCATTCGCAATTATTTCGTCGACTAAAACATTTTTAACCTTGCAGTTTCTTATAAAAATAAAATGAAAAATAAAAATCAGTTTTATTTTTTTACAAAATACTAGTACAGTCATTTGAACTTTGGTAACTTTGAACCACTGTGGGTAACTTTGAGCAACTTGGAAAATTATATGTTAGAACTTTTCATGTGTCTAAACTGAATTTTCCAAGTGGCTCAAAGTTACCCATAATGGTTCAAAGTTACCCCGACTGACTATACTACAACTCAGATGCTGAGTTCTGGTGGCCCAAAGGTAGGGTTCTCCCAGCCCAGAGCATGAGTAACCACAACCTAGATGCTGAGTTCTGGTAGCCCAAAGGCAGGGTTCTCCCAGCCCAGATCATGAGTCACCACAACATAGATGTTAAGTTCTGGCAGCCCAAATGGCCAAAAAAATACATTCAGTGTTTATGCATATTTTGGGCTACCACAAAACGCGAACCGTGTTTCCCTGCAATTCCTTGAACTTGGTTCTCACAACCCAGAGGTCTGGGCTGTCCTCTATTGGCAACACGGCTGGGTCTAGGAGAACACATATTTGAGTTCTCGTAGCCCATTATTTTTCTCAGTGTAGGTATTTCTTTGGTTGTACTGAAGAGCCATCAGAAGCACCACGTAAAATGCATCATATTTATAAAAAAAAACTGTAAAATTCCGTTAAATAAAAATCGCGAAATAAAGCATATTTCACACTAAGGAGGAAGCAAAATCAAGTAAAAACTGTTGCTGGGGACTTTTAATTTCAATTGTTTTACCTGGTGGTTTAAATAAGTACCAACTGGTCAAAAGTTGAAAAGTTTAAAACATTTTTAAACTCGCGTTCTATTTCCTTCATGATATTAGAATCTGAATTTCCAACTGCGAAGATCAAACTCGATTGCTTTTATGTAATTGCTAAGTTATAAATTTTTATTTTGCTGCATTTCTTTGAAACCATCACATTTTAAACAAATGCCCTCGTATAAATATATCTATAGGTACTTCTTAGGTTGTACTAAAAAGTCAACAGAACCACCGCGCAAAGTGCATCGCATATAAAAAGCTGTAAAATTCCGTAAAATAAAGATCGCGAAATAAAGCAAATTCCACACTAAGGAGGAATAAAAGCCAACTAAAAACTTTTACTGGGGACTTTTAATTTTAATTTTATTAGGTGCCTGGTGGTTTTTGCAAGTACCAGCGGCGCCTTTGCGCAATCCAAGATGTTGAGGGACCACACAGAGTGACGGCGTACAAGAAATAAAATTTCATTGACTTTATATTGCTTTAAGGAGAGCAGTTAATTGAACCTGATTCTACTCTGGTTTTGTCTCCTTTTTTACAATGTTATACCTACAAAGTATTGTTTTGTTCATCTTACGTCTTATTAACTTGGGTAGCACTCTTTAAAATAATGACCATCGTAGGTCAATCCGAGTAAACTAAAAATTACACTAGTTTACTTTGATCTTTCAGACCAAAACTTTTTTTATGAATATTTGGACTTACTTAAAACATAAGACGTAAAATAAAGGTTGTGTTACATTGATAGGGACATTAAAATAACATTTTGGATGTGGTTATCGTTATTTGTGCGGCTGAGCAGTAAGGGAAAAGAGGGGAGGATAATCAAATAAGGATAACGACGGAATTTATTTACGCTAAATAGGAATACCGATTTTTGTAATTATCTTTATCACACACTAAAAAATGGTTGGTTAATTCGTATTTTTCATTTCGGAAGCACAGATATTATTCATCATGTTCTAATTACTAAGTGTAATTTAAGGTTTTCTATCTATATATATACTAATTAAAAAGAAAAATTCACAAACTTCACACCAAGCACCTACCTCACAAAAGTTAGGCTATGTTTCATTTAACGAAATTTTAGGTTATCTTATTTTACATTCCAAAAACTCTTTTAAAATTGATAGTTGTTATCCTTATCGTTAATTACTATAACCACAAAATTAGTTATTTTTGCTGTTATTTTAGATGGTACAAAATATCCCTATTTTTTTTACTTGAGTCTTTAGTTATAAGGGATACAGTCTGATATATATGGCTCTAAATATTGTTAACGTTATTCGTTTTGTACTCATTTTTAACCCTCGCTTAATGGCACTGCAATAATGAACCTTAAAATATTTTAGTTAAATAATATAAATATTTTTAGACATGTTGGAATATTTTAAGGTATGTGCACATTTTTCGCTAATTTTACTCCATTCAGAATACATTCCTAAACGACATACCGAAAGTCCTCTAAAATTCCCTGGATCCGAGGTATGCCATATTAAAAAAATTACAGATTTTTGAATTATTTTTTTTTTGTATCGTTGTTTATGGACGTAACTAAATTTGGTAAGTATAGACTAACCATAAACGTCTTAATTTAAAAATTGGGATACAGCTATCTTCTGTCAAAAATTACGGCCGCCATTTTGCATTCGCACATCTAAGTCAGCCATTTTAAATAGGAATATAACCACATTGATTGGAACATGTTTCTCGTAAAGCTTTTAACAACATACTAAAAATACAGCTTCTAAGTGCTAAGGGGCGGGCGGCATTTTTTAAAAACTGTCAGTATTTCATAGTACAAGTACAGTTATTAAAAAAATGAGAGGACAGATACAAGTCAATATAATACCCTTCTTAGTCAACCCTATTGAGGAACTTTTTCTAAAATAAATTTTTGTTTAAATTATCATAAACATAAATTGTCCTTAAAATATGCTTCTTAAAAATACTCCACACTATAGATCTATTTTTTATATTTTCTGAGAAACTCTCCCTAAAATGTTTTGAGTTTGTTTTGATTTGGTAACAAACGTTTTTATTTAAGTGGACGCTTTCCATTCACCAACCGGGTAAATAATTTTTCTGAAAACCGTTGATTAAAGAACGCTGAATTGGAGTTTTTGGTCGTTTAAATCGCACTAAAAGAAAATACCGCGATTTCCCGACCGGCTAACCGCGACTGAAACTATAAACGGAAAACTTCCTTCTTTCTTCTTCTATCAAATCAAATGTTGCAGTCGTCCAGTTTTAACATACATCTACCTTCTTTTAAAATGCTTTTTCCTGCTCTAAATTATCTCCTTCTACCTCTTAAATTCTAAAAAAAAAACAGTGAAAACTTAAAAAAAGGGACTTTTTTATTCTAAGAATCAACGTTTTGGAAAGATATTACTAACATGCTCATACCATCCAAATAAAAAGAGGGGTGATAAGTATGATCCTTATGTGTGTGTTTCTGTGTGTCCTGCGCATACAGCTCTAGAACCAGTGAACCGATTTCGATGCGATTTTTTTTGTCTATCCTCCAGGAAGTATTCTTATCTATGTTCCATAAAAATAGGCAAAGTAGTTCCAGACATGATACGATTTTGACACAGAGATGTCAAGGAATTTGATATATGATGACAAAAATAATTGCGCGTAACTTGTGAACCGTTCATCCGATTATGATTAAATTTCGTGAGTAATGCTGTATCTTTTGATTATGGTTTTTGTTTTAGATTTTAGGTACTGAAAAAGTACGAATTTTTCACGCTAAAACTGAAGTTTTTATATAAACCGACCTGGTTGGTATAGTGGGTACATATCTGGCCTATCGACCAGGAGACCCGGGTTCGATCTCTGGGTCCGTCGGTAGTCTACTTGAACTTTTTCTTATAAAATGACATAATTTCGTGAGATTAAGGACAAACGCCGTATGGAGTGGAGTAGGTCGTGTTAGATAGAAGGTAGGCTAAGACGATTCCATACCGTCCCTCGTAGAGGACGATAAGAGAACGGTACCGTGTGATCTATATATTGATAATGCAGCACGTTAAAGATCCCTAGCCCCGACAAAGGGGTTCAGCTTTAAATCACTCTCTGATCTGGTGAGAAGGGTGGGGCAGAACCCAGGGAAAATAAGTGTAAAAGGTATCTTAGGTTCTACCCCTCCATTGACGCCGGTGACCAGGCCGGATGGGATCGGATATCACGTGGAGGCGGACCTAGTTACACACTTCCTTAGTCTGTAGACTACTGGAGGACAAAAGACCTGGTCTGGGGTTCGAAAGTACTTGATGACCCGTCTGATTAGGTTAATAGTGCCTCCAAAATGTGACGGTAAACAAATGTGAAGAGAGGCAGAGAGTGAAAATTAATAACGGTTAAACTAGGATAAAACTGATGTGCGAGAAAGAAGGTGTAGATAAAATTGAACACAGGAGCTTCTTTAGAAACTTGAACATCAACGGAATTACTCTCAGAAGAATCAAACTCTACTAATTAGACACGCAGAACTAATAACATCCTTTTTTTTGTAAATTGTTTTCCTTTTTAGGAAAAGTGATGGGTCTTAGATTTGAATAAATAAAACCTAACCATAAATTAGGCGTAACATGTCTTAATTAAAATATTTTAAATCGAAATTAAGTAAATCGCCTTACACACTTAATATATCTTTATTCTCGAACTGCGTGACAAAATACATGAACATACTTTCAACACAAAAATTTATATCTATCTAATAATTAATGAAATCGATGCTATGTTTTAAAAACTAATTGATCGTTTTCGAAGAATTTATTTAAAAATATACAGGCCACATATTTCATGAGTATTTGTTTCAAATTAGTCAAAAAATTAAAATAGTTGGAAAGCCTCTGGATATCTACATAAAGCCTTTCCGTTTATCAATCTGGTTAATCCGCCTCATTCGAAAAATACTTTTTTCGGAAAATATGTTTCAGAAAGTGTTTAAAAACCCACTAATTTTTAAGTTTCTGGTATTTTTGGTATTCTATTCCTTCGTTATTTACCGGAAAAAAATATGTTCTAAATATTACCAAACATTTTTGCCAGTTGCCATACGTGGTAATAGTAATTAAAGACGACTTAAAGGAAAACAAAGAAAACTTAAAAATGTGTCAAATAAAACATCTCCTAAAGCTCTAAGATAATATCACATTTCATTATACCGCCTCCTTTAAGTCACAAGTGACTTGTCGGAACTCTGCAGCATTACGTTACTTAAATAACAATAATAACACGTTGGCTAAACATGGTCTTAAAAAATTTAGCTCAATAACCAACAATTTAACTTCTAATTATCACAATAATTATTCACAGAGTCTAGTCTAGTAGTAGTCTAGTAGTGACGTCTGGAACATCTGTGCCTGAACCCGAACATTCAAATCTATAACTATTATAAATTAGCTAGAGAAAATAAGTGAAAATGTATATCAAAATATATTAAACTTATCCTTAATATGAGTACAGTTTCATTTTATCCAAACCCTAACTTTAAAATTAAAAGTTTTTCTATTAATATTTTTTTTTACTTCGTTAGATATGATATTGAAGAGCCTGGGTCCCTCAAATGTGATGTGTCGTTGTCAGGCAGCAAAATTCACTCTAGGGACAGTTACATTTTGTTTTGATACAGATCATGTTTTATAGAGCAAGAGATGAAGGTATAAATTATGATGGATAGGTAACCCTCGCCATTTTTTGATAAGATGTGCATTTTCTCGTCCTGAATACGAAATGGACAATACAGTACCTCAAAATTGTGGATAAGGGCTGGGCACACCAATCCAAAGGTGGGCAATTTTAGAGGGGGTAGGGTAACCCCACCATTTTCACATATATGCTGTAGTAGCACCCCCAGACCAAAAGTCAACTAATGTGCCGGATCTCATTCATGGATAAGGGTTAGGCACACCATTCTAAAAATTCCCACTTTTAGAGTAGAATTCGGAACCCTTATTCATGAATGAGGTCCGGTACACCAGGTGATTTTTAGTCTGGGGCTACTACTACATCATATATGTAAAAATGGTGGGGTACATGACTGTCCACTTCGTATTCAGGACGAGAAAATGCACATCTTATCAAAAAATGGCGAGTGTTACCTATCCATCATAATTTTTACTGCGAAAGTTGTACTTGTGTTGGGTATATCTTTGTTTTTTTAAATTTAATGATATGTATATATTTTTTGGTTATTATCAGATTATTTAAAACTGCTGTGTAAGCACTGCCTCAGATCCCCAGAAGCAGCAACGGCATGTACAATAGAACTTTAGATAAAAGAAAGATGGCAACTAGAAAAAAGAATTAGGGAGCTTTAAACACAACATCTACAGGAAAGAATAGCACCAAAAACAGAGATAATAAAAGAGCAATTCAAAAACACATTTGACTTTTGGCAAGCAAGTTGGAATAGTCTCCAAGATAAAGCTGAATGCTGGCATGACAGGGAAGTAGAAATAGCAGAACACTCTTTAAAAGAGAAAGAATGAAAGAAATAAAGAAAACCTTCCCACCAAAATGCAAAAAAGAAAGAATTCTAGGAAGCAGCAAAGACTTTTTAAAAATGTTATAAAACAAAAAAGAAACAGATGCATGGAAAGGCAGGAGCTAGAGAAGCAGGGAAAATACTCAGTATTCAGTATTGTTTCCAAAAGAAAATTACATTTTTATAAACAAAGGTTCTCTTGCAATAAAAGAAAATTGTACAAACAGTATTAAACTAAAGAAAAGTGACATATTTAATTGTTATATATACCTATAGCTAAGTCCTTTGTCTAAAGCTAAACTAATTTACGCAATTAACGGCAATAATAATATCTACGCCTCCTCAAAAAAAGCAGAAAGAAAGTTATCATTGAGAATAAGACATTAATATAAAAGATTATTTAAACCCGGTTGCTTATTTATTAGAGATTACTTGAGAATAATGTGCAAAACGGTACCGACTAAAGCAGGAAAGGGAGTTTTTTAATGAGCATGTCTTCAGGTAACATAAAGCATGTCCCATACAACGAAAAAAAAGCACTCGGCGTTAGGCCACCTACTTACTTCTGCACTTGTTCCACTTTTAGTTTTAGATCAGTGCTGCCAAAAAATCATTAAAAGAACGTCAAAAAATTGAACACTGCACTTCTCATTTTTATTTCGGGATTTTGCCCCCAACCGCACCTACTAATATCACGCATTCATCCAAATATTAAAAGGCAGCAATTACAGATTCAGACAGTCAAAATTCAGACATAGTATTTCGATTGTCTGAAGCCAATGGGCATAAAACCATTTCACGATATGCCTGAAAGACGCACGAACTTTTCCGCGGATACTTTTTGATTTTTTATTTCTTATGAATCAGAAACTGGGGTTTATACTTATCTTACTGCAATACTGCATATGCACCCGTATTTTTTGCAGGCTTTTAAATTTGCTGCAATAAAAGGATCACCCCATGATGGATTCGTTTTTAGGTTTTCATATTGTTCTTTAGAGAAAGTATCAGGCCTAAATAAAGTTTTGTCTTCTGGCTCTGTAGATATCTCATTTTCCAGGGTCGTATGTGTTTTAATTACGATCTCAGTATAGATTCCTGGGCACAATAAGGCCGCAGCGCACAATTTCGCGTTTTTAGGAGGCCCACAAGTTCTTTTGTCCTTTTTACCATAATGTTACAGATTTTTTTTTAATCCTACCCGAAATTTTTGTCCATTCTAAAAAAAACATTTCGCTGATTGGACGAAGTTTTTACGTATAACTTTTAATGTCATACCTATTAATACTAATTAACAATAAAATTATTATTAACACTAAAATGCTGAGAGACTGTTGTGATAATAATGCGCTAATGTCCACAATTGAGAAAAAAAGAAACTTTAAAATATCATATACGTATTTGTTTTCTTTTGGAGGATTCACCATTTGCCATTTTGAAACCTGGCAAAAAAAATTAGTTTTAGGACATTTTCTCGTAAAATATGATATATTTTGAGAAAAAAAGCAGTTTTTGGTATTTTACAATGACAATACAAAATAGTCAATAACTTTGTGTCTTTTCTGTGTGGGTAAATGTTTATTGAAAATTGGTTTTGAAATTTAGTACCCTTCACAAGTGTAAATATTTAGACCTGTGGGGGGTACTATTTTAGACTTTAGTAAATCCCACTGTTAAATTTATGTAAGTAAGATGTATCACAATATAAGATCAAAAAAACGAAGACATAATTTTGTTCAACTGCGCTTAAATAAAGAGATTAGATCAGAACTAAAAATTAAAAAAAGTATTCTGTGATTACGTCAATAAAATTTCGATTTAATTCGCTGTTGGAAAAATACCTCTGTTACTATAGTGATTTGCCAAATTAACCATTTTGATTGATTAACAAATACTGGTGTGGAATTTTCACCTTAATTATTTAGTTATCTGTTATTGCAATAGTTAAGTATTTCCAAAAAAAAATATGATGCAACCCTAGCCCTTATCAAATCTAGATAAGCATTGACTTAGCAAAATGGTGGCCATCTCACCTGACTTTGCCTTAAACAATGGCTATAATTTGACTTAACAAACCCGAGGTCTGCCCACATATCTTCCCGTCATAGCACTTACAAATAAATAGTCGTAAAATCAAATTCAACTTTTACACTGTTATAATAATTGTTGTGATGAAAATTATAAATATAATAAAATTTTATGTCAATAATTTTATTCTTAATAAAACAGCTTCGTAATAGTAGCTCGGCCATTAACATAAAGGCGAATAAATGTATATTTCGCAAAAAAGGTTTCTATGGTCATAATAAAAAAAATTTTAATAATTAATAGCGTCAAAATGTTTTTGTTCTACAAGTTTACAAAATGGAAGAAAATAGTTAGTTATGAAAGTAGTGCGAGTACCTTTGGCAAGTGTGGCGACCTTATGTTGAATTGGACATTACTTTGAAATTTTGAGTTGTCATTTTTGATTTGTTTGCCTTGCTTTTGTCATCGGCGGCTCGTTATTATTATAAATAGTTTTTTTTTATCAAACGATTTAATTTTATTATTTATTCCTGTTGTATGCCAGGCTGAAAAAAATAGTCTTGCGACGGAGTTCAGCTCTTTCAAGTACCTATTAAAGGTAAGTTATAATGAGTGAAGAACTATTTTTATCAGGAAAATCAAACAGCAATAGAAGGAGAGCTTGGCTGGAAGTCTTCGGACAAGACTTTAAGCAGCACGAAAATTTAAGTGAGGCAAGTTTTATAACAGTACCTATTTTAGCCCCGATGATAGTGCTTAATCAAGTGGAAGTATAAATTCGATTCCTTGTGTATTTGCGTGCCTGGTGTGTGAACTTGTGTGTCCCATTTTATATCCGAAATTAGTAAAAAAATTATTACGTCGCGGCGGCATTATGAAAGTTGATCTTTAGTCGAGTTTAGCTATTCTTGGTACAAAAAATAATTTTTTAAAGATATAGGTATATAGTGATTTAGTTTATGGTTAGAATTTAAGTACTTATTTTGGGGCAAGTATTCGCCTGTATATGTGTTACCGTAAAACCCCGATTTCAGTTACAACCTAGTTTTCCTAGGAAAAACTAGTTTAGATTAGGTCAGGTTAAAATCTAATCTAAACTTAATTTAGTCTAATCTAATCTAATATAAAGTTAACAGTTATAACTAGTTTTTACTAGGAAAAACCGGGTTTTAACGGTAAAAGATTTTAAAAATTATAAATCTAATGTAGTTTTAAGTTCATTTGAATAATTTAGATAACTTTAATCAGTTTTCTGTAATTATTACGGAATAATTATTTTTTTTAAGTATAAGTATAAATACAATATAAAAAAACTGTTTTAATTCTTACTTGAAACACAGTGGCACAAAATGTGTTATTAGTACACCATCATCATAACAACGTATGGTACGTTAGTTCCTCAAAAATTTAGTTGCTATTTGGGTCCTAAAAAACCTACATCTACAAAAAAAAGGATTTTCTATCGGTCTGCACACATGATAGAGAAGGCATTATGTATTATGATTTTAACCAAAAATTTGGTACCAAATCGTCTTTTTGGCCACCCACCATGTAAATGTTAGATAGAATGATGAAGGTTTAGGAAGAGAAAAGTGTGAAATAGTTGAAAAAATTGTAACTTTGAAATAAACGTTTTCCTGCAGTTTGGTTCAAATTACTATGAGCTTTACTTTTTAAAATATTTAAAAGAGGTGTTAAAATATTTTTTTAAAACATAATTTTTGAAGCAAAGAAGCATACATTTCCAGATTTTAGTTCCTGTGAATAATACTTACCTGAAAATTTTGTTGTCCGGTTTTACAGAGGGTTTACCCAACTTTTTGTATTGATAATTTATTCATAACTTTAGTAATTCTGAATGCCTATCGTTTTACTTCTTTATCAAAATAGAGAGAATTCGGACTAAGAGTAAAATCTGTTAGATTTATAATTTTTGCGTATATTTTTATCTTTAGTAACTCGCGACTGTATGATAATGGACTAGTCGTGCTTTCGAGAAATACTTTCTTATCGTATTTATCATTCATTAAAATATTTAAAATAAGAACGAGCCGCCCATGACAAAAGCGAGGCCAACAAATCAAAAATAACAACTCAAACTTTCAAAGTAATGCCACGCTTCGCTTCCTTTAGGGCTAATTTTACAACCAAAGGTAAAACTCCAGATTAAACCATAGTTTAAGCTTTAGTTTAATCTTTGGATTAATCCATCGGTAAACAAGTTGGTCAATTTTATAAGTCGGAGTTAAACCACGGCCATGAAGAAAGACTACATTTTCTTTACATATATAGGGTTGATTATTTTAACCAAAATGGCACCAACTAGAACCAAACTTGATAAAAATCAGTCAAGTAGTTTTTGAGATATCTGCGTTGGTTACAGATAGACATACAGCCAGACGACAAAAAAAATGTTCAGATTTGTTAGAAAGATATACAGTATATATACGTGTGAGCTCGGTGTGAGAATAAAACTTGCTGGTCTGTGGGATGTTCCAACTCTTGTCGAATTTCCTTGTGAACAATTTCGCATATCTCTTTAGATAATTCAATCCTCTTTTTAAAATCTACATATCGTCGGACTCCTCCAAAGGATTTGTTCTAGGACAAATAATATCTGGTCTTCGTGCTTAAATTCTTAAGTCATTGATCACAGCGATTTCACTAAATACTTACAGTCTTTTTACCAAAAACAAATTTTTAATAACTTTTTTGAGGTTAGAATCTTTTGGTTACTATTAAACTGAAGTTTATCAACCACCCAGATCGCCGGTAACGGTTAAACCGAAGTTTGTTGGTAAACTGCACCTATAAAACGTAAAAAAGTCGACATCTGTGGTTTAAACTGAGGTTTGACGTTTAACTATGAGTTGTAAAATTGCGCATTAGAGCTTGCTCTAGGATTAGTGACAGCTTGCTCTAGGATTAGTGTTCTTAATGCAAAGAACCCCGCACGAAATACATGGGAAGTATGACCTTGGTCAAATTTGACAAAATTTTAATAGGTTGTAACTGGGTATGGCATTAGAAAAATATGACAAACAAAGTGACGTACAGTGAGTTTTGAAATGAATGAGTGCGGGTTATCGAAATTTGAGCAATTGTTCAATGAGTCTTTAGTTATGTGAATCTGTCATCAAAACTATCATTGTCGTATTCATTTTTTTTGAACCAGCTGTACTTACATATTTTTTTCATTTTCATATCCGTCCAATTCTCTTTATTTTTTTCTTAAAAAAAACACAAACAAAACATATCTTCAAGCCTTTTTTAATAAAAATATCACCAATAAAAATAATGTGTATGATCTGTTTTTATTATATTTAGTTACCTGCAGTACCTGACAAGAGAACAATATTCTATGGTTTTTTTAAATAATTTTGAATTTGTCTTATTATCTAAAGGAAAAAATGCAATTATGTTACCTTTAGTGTACTTTGTGTTCTTTGTGCAGAAGACTAGGAATTAGGTAAGCTGATAAAAATACTATTTATTACTATTGCTAATGCCTGTAAAAGTCGTTTTTAAGTAATTTATTTAAAAAAGCAAAAAATAAATTTTAATCCTTAATATTTTACAATATTTAAAATTGTTTTAGTGTATCTACCTTATATGTTTTACAACCACGTTTTTTTAAACCGATCTTCCCCCTTTTAAATAATTATAATTTACATATAATTTTTTTTTGTTTTTTCAAAAATGTAAACCAAAACTTTCGTGTACCAAAACTTTTTATTTTTAGCTCTTAAGAAGAGTAAAAATATACTCGAAACGTAAGCTTATTGAAGCACCTCCTGTCCTAAACCCAAGAACACCCAACTCTGTAAAAATATGTAAGTTTAAAAGATTTTGTATGTTTGGTTCTTGAGATATAAGCGGTCAAAAATCGAACAAACACCATTTTTCGGTAGGTTTGCCAGACAAAAAAATCTTATTTTTTTGCGGAATATAAATAAAGTTGGAATGAAATTGGATCAATAAAGACCTTTAAAAATATCAAGATATAATTTTAATATCAAAGGTACTACATTCTATACGGGGACTAGACAAAAAAAGTCACTTTTTAGTTATTGTTTAAAGATGGTAGAAAAAGTTGAACTTGAGAGTAAACTGAAGTTTCGAACTTCCATTGTCTCTATTTTTACTTTTTCACGACGTTTCGAATGCGTATGTATCTGCAATCGACAACAAGTGAATACTGTAGTCACCTGATAACTATTGCAGATACAAGTAGAGTAGCCATTGAGCTGGACTTTGCCTTTGTAAAAATATTACTCGTATTACAATACAGACGTTTTCAAATCAATTCAATTCAATAAGCATTCGAAACATTATTAAAAAGTAAAAATAAAGGCAATGGAAGTTCGAAACTCCAGTTTACTCACTTTTTAATTAGTACATTAGTAAAAGCGTAGTTTAAGTCAATTGAAAACAATAAAAATATGATTTTTTCTTTAGAATAGAATAGAATTGTAAAGAATAGAATTTACAAAGCAAAACATACCTTATAAAACTTATACAAGTTTACAAAGGTAAATGTAGAACTAGATTGTAACATAATAACATATCTATAAAAAAAGTAATGGTTAAAATGTTACAGTATGGTAAAATATTAAGGTTTTTTTTAATGTCGTTTTAATGCTGTTTGACTAATAAAGAACAAATCTATATTATCCGGTAAACTGTTAGCAGCTCTCTCTAGCCATTCTGCTAAAGGGTGTGAAATACCCATACTTGGTTTGACGAATGTCAACTAAAAACAGATTATTTTGTCGAAGTCTTCTTCTAAAATTTATTGAAGACAATCATTCCGGACATTCAATATAACCATTTATTAATATGTGCATAAAGAAAATATCGTAATATCCCCTTCTTTAGCAAGATTAGTTAAGTCTAACAAACACAGCAGCTCATTGTAATTTATGTCCTTTTTAGGAATGTCAAGTTTGAATGCGATCAACCGTAAAAACTTTCTTTGTACTTTTTCAATTTCTGCCATGTGCACTTGGTAATAGGGTGCCCAAATGATGCAAGCATACTCAAGAATAGACCTTACAACCAAGCAGTATACGTTTTTTAATATGTTAATGTTATTAAAATCTTTTAAAGTACGGTAAACAAACCCCAAGAATTTAAGTGCTCTATTCTTTGGTACACTGATATGATGGTCAAAAGTAAGATTACTATCAAACGAAAATCTTTGACAAGATTCTCTCTTGAAATTTGATAATTATTTAAAGTATAGTCAAAGAGTATACGATTTTTAATTTTCGAAAAAGTAAACACCTTGCATTTACCAACGTTCAAGTTTAGTTTATTCTCCTGGGACTATTCACTAAAAGAATTAAAATCTTTTTGAAAATCCAAGCAGTCCTGATAAGTTCTAATTTTTTTAAAGAATCTGCCGTCATCTGCATACAGCAGTGAATGTGCATTTGAGAGAGTGTCAGGAATATTACTCACATCAGGTTGAAGAATAATGTTGAAAGGTGACCGACCACCTTGAGGAACACCTGAGTTTATTTCTATTTCAGAACAGAGTGAGTTTCCAATTTTCACTGCTTGTTTCCTTTTATAAAGATAAATGCAATCCAAGAGTCTGAAACTTAGTAAAAAGGATCCCATGTTCCACCCTGTCGAAGGCCTTGGACAAGTCAAGTATGGTGACTGTATGCATAGACCCACGCTAAAAATGAGTCACACAAGCCTTCTTTCTATTTAAAACATACTTCAAGTGTGAAAATCTAAATAAAAATATTTTGGTGTATTAAGGGAAGTTTTAAAAAACCATTTATGCAAAAAAATTGCTTATAGTTAGTTTTGATTTGGGCACGGGGTGCTTTCAAAGTTTTTTAATTTTACACCAATACATATTTTAATGTATTATTTAATTTAATTTTTCCATGTCTATTTTGTTTGTAGGTTTTTTTTTAAGTTTAGGGACTGTCCCTAAGCAAGTGTTTCCAGCACAAAAAGTGGTAATCTTAATGCTTCACATTCCCTCTTTAATGCGAACGTTACAATGAATTAAACCAATTTTTAAAATTAGGTAACTTTGAACCAACCTCCCCCCTACAAGTTGTTTACTTATTATTAAACCGCGACATATGCAAAGTTCCTAGGAAAAATCACTTTTTTTATTAATAATAATTAACATTACAAAAAGAAGATAAAATATCTCCGAATCAGTTACTTCAACCGAAAAGAATCTAAAAACAAAAGATCTTGGGAGGAAAAAACGAAAATTCAAACTTGGATGAGTATCCCACAAGGAACACACAAAAGACCAAAGTGAAAAGAGCAATGATCAAATGATGTTTCGCCCTGGACAACCAGCATTTTTTTTATCGTTTTAGGAGCGTAACCCTATTGGAAAGATTAACACGCCAGGACGAACCCGTATCAGGTGACTTAGATAAGTGCCAGTGAGAAACGATGCCTATTTATAAGTGATTCAAAGTTGGAAATCAAAGTGTATGATGATGTTGAATGATGTTCTGATGAGGAGCCCACGCTGGTTGCCCAGAGCGAAACATCATTTGATCATTGCTCTTTTTGCTTTGGTCTTTTGTGTGTTCCTTGTGGGATTCTCCTCCAAGTTTGAATTTTCTTTTTTTCCACCCAAGATCTATAAACATTATTAACACGATCTCCCGCCCCCTTTTGTATAAATGTAGGGATCCCCGGATTTTCTTTTTTAAGCGTCACGTAAGTTGGAGACATCCGTTTATACGAATCCACGCCTCTGATTTTAAACATAAGCAAAAGGATGATCTACATAAGAAAATGAATAAAAGCATTATGAGATCTCGTGTCATTACATTTACATGAAATTTAAATAAAATTATCCGTTGATTTATCGTAAAGTGCTAATTTTGTCGTGCAAGCCCACGTTGAAAACTGAACTAAAAATAATTCTTGTGATTTACCCTTACTTTCTGAGAAATCCTTTTTAATTGTAAGGATTACTGGTATGTTCTTCTCTCTCTCTGGTTAAACCTGATTTAGAAAGGAACAGATTGGTTAGCGGTTAGCGGGTTAGGTGGGGTAAGGGACGCGAAAATTTACGGTTTGCAGAACATATCACTTTCATCAGTTATTCTGTCGTTTGGATGTGACTCATGGAGGGAACCTGTATCTCTTCATATAATAAATCTCCAAATTCTATATCTTTGTATTTGTTTGTTATAGCATCATGCACAAACTACTCTTTGCTAGTAACGGAAACAAAAGTTAGGAGTATTTAAAATAATAAACAATTGAATCGAATGGAACGGTTTAAGGGACAAGAAGGCGGAGAGGAGAAGTTACAATTATTACCTACTTTTACTGCAATTGTTTGTGTGCGGAAAGTTGGACTATATGACACATGAAGGAAGAGGGGTGTGAAACGAAGGAGAAAAGCTACTATTTTAGGCACGTGAACTAAATCGCTGACAATAGCTATTTTCTTTTTAATTTTTGGTGTTGGCTTCTAACCAAAGGATATTGATAGCAAAACCCAGTTTTTAGAATTTTTCTGTGTCTGTGTGTTTGTTCCAGCATCACGCAAAAACTACGGTACCGATTTTAATGGGACTTTGCACTGCTGCATTTCTTTAATTCTTGGAGAGTACATCTGCTTTATTTCATCAAAATCGGTTTACGGAAACAACAGAAAAAACCGCATTTCAAAGAGGGTATTCCACTTAATGGAAGAGTTTGAGGAGCGCGAAGAAATGTGAAAGAATTGGAGGAGAAATAAATAAATGTTTATTTGCAACAATCGTACATATTAGTAAATGACAATAGTAAATACTTTGCAGAAAAGATTTGTGGCGTAGAGGGCAAAGGGTAAGGGAAAATTTTCCCTTCATTTTGAAAATATGTTTGGCTGAAATTATTAGTTGGAAATTCGCCATCTGACACCTTCAATAAAACGCTATATGTCGTGTATCGTTGGTTAATAGACAAATAGAAATTTCGTATAACTAATAATCGTGAATGTGTACCTCATTGTCTTTATAACATGTCTAGGTTTTTAAAGCCGCAGTAGGCTTCAAAGATCTCCCCACTACTAACAAATGAATTGGATGAAAGGATTTCCGAATAGCCAGTTAAAACCCCAGTTCCTCGGTAACTCAGTTGGTAGAGCATTGTAAAGATCCCGGGTTCAAATCCTGGTCGAGCAAAAACTTTTTTCCGATTTATTGCCTCACACTTTGCCCTCTACGCCACAAATCTTTTCTGTAAATTTATTAGGGCGCTAAATTTTCCCTTCATTTTGTAAATACTTTGGTTAGTAGTTGCAAAAAGGAGTCAAAAACGATTAAAAATTGATCTAAGTTCACCCCATTTAGGTAGGTAATTAAGTGAAAAACATAATAGCTAAAAATATAACAAAATACTCGATGTAAAAAAATTTTTAAATAAAATAGGGATAGATATCTAATTTAAATAATTAAAACAATAAAATATCACTTATAACTATCAATTAATAAGCTTCAAATCATCTTAAAAGCAAATCACGTTGTTAAAATATGCTACATCACGTTGACGAATAATAAAAAAGAACGAAGAGACTCTGTGGAAGTAGTGGGAATGGGGTGATGTAAAAGGGCAGGAGAAAGCTACAATTTTAAAAAGGCAACGAAGTTGCTGGCAAGGCAGTATTAAATAATGAAATAATAATATTTCCATGTGACAAAAGTAAAATAATGATGAAACTCCACTGCACGGTGTAATCTAAAGAAGATTTTGAACCGACCTAAAATGATAAATAAAACATTTCACAATCTGTAACAATACCTCTTCTAATGACATTTTGACTGATTTTTCTTTTGTCTTTAATAGGTTTTCATTCTTCATGTCTGATTGTATTGTTCGAGATTGAGTTTTCTCACACCTTCATTTAACGCCTTCTTACAACTGTATCACCTACATACACAGGTGTGACTCAGAGCAGTCATCGGTGCCATTCAGTACTAATGCTGTCAGTAGCGTGCGTGAATTTTTTTTATCTCGTTCGTTTGTTGCTTTTAAGATCACTTTTATCCTCCCCTGAAGTATGGTAACGTCATGTAGTTATCTAAAGGATAAGAATAAAAAACTAAAGGACAAAATTTAAAGTTTCTGAACAACGCATTAGCTGAAAATTCCTTACAACTTTATTCAGAGAGATTTTGAAAATATGTATTATTTGAAAAAGTATTTTTCGAACAAAACTAGGTTTACCACACTGAGAATGAGGCTTTATACACCAGTTGTATAATATTTGGGACAATTCAACTTTTTGTACAATGAATTGAACAAGGTGGTGTACAAAGGCTAATTTTCATTCTTTCAGTGCATTAACCCCCTTTCCCTCGCTATGCTAGTGGCTTCAACTTGTAGCTTTCACAACTAATTAACTCTATGCTATTTATTGTGTTTCTTCCTTATCTCAGTGCATCAGCGCCGTTTCCCTCGCTGTGCCACTGGCTTCAACTTGTATATTTCACAACTGATTAACTCTATCCTATTTACTGTGTTTTTCCCACAACAATATTCGTGTTTTTCCACAGTCTTAAACGTTTTTCAAAGTGATAAAATGTCAGTTTATCAATAACTGGTATCGATATGCCACCATATATACGAATTCCATATTTCGGTTCAGTAGTTTTTGATACAGAAATGGTTTTGTTAAAGACAGTAAGGACTGGTTATGTACCGTACAAAGGTGACTTTCATTTTTGAATAAAATCTATATGGAAAAAAAAATCCTTATCTTAGCGATGACAAAAAAATATTTCAGTTATTATAACAATTGTTATAAAAATACAGATAAGAATTATAAGAATATGCGTCTGATCTTTTTTACAGGATGTTCTGTTCAGTAACCCTTTGGCATATGCACATGCGTAGGACCTGCCAAGAAAAGACCATTAAGGAAGAATATTTTTAATATATTTTTTGAATATGCAACGTTTATAGGTAATATACCGTGAATAGAACCATAATTTATCATACATTCTTGGCGCATGCTGTATAAAATTATTATGATATTAGTCTTTATACTTAGTACTTATTATTCTAAGAAGGTACCTAATTTGAAAAAACAAGTATATGACTTCCCAAGATTATTTTATTCAGATATTAATGAAAAATCTAAACGTCTCATCCCATCAATGGAATATTTTAAGAACTTTCCTATCAGAATATTCCCAGAATATCTTATATAGGGTGCTCATTCTGGGAACGTCCTTTTAAGATATCCCAAAGATATCCTTTCTGGAAATTCTGAGAACGTATTGCACGTTCTTGCAGTTTAGTGACTCTATCCTCGTTTAAATCAATTGGGAGTAGATGGCGCTAGCTTGAAGATTTTTTCTCTATTGTAGATACTATTATTATACATATTGACAGCAAAATCGTTTAAACCGTGAATAATTGTAATTAATAAATAAGATGGCTTTCTTGGTTACCGATGTAAACCATTTTTTTATTGCTCAAGGGTACACATAGTTTTTTTTATTGCTTTTTGCAGAAATACCTATAATGTCAAAAAATGAAATGGGGTACCGGAGGATGTGGTCTGAAACTTAAAAAAAGACTAGACGGTGGCGAAAAAATGCTTTTGAATTCTAGTTTCTTTTAGGTCTACTTTAGGAACTACTTGCAAAACATACCATTTTCCCAAGATGCAAAATAGTCAAAAAAAATTTTTATTCAAACTCAACCCAAAATAACTCTACTAATATATATATATATATATACTATGTTCTCACGAGAAAACATGTGCATCTACAAGAGTCGTTATCTCAGCAACTGACTGAAATATGTGTCCAAGCTATTTTAAATGTGCTGTTCAGCAACCGTTGAACAGATATGAGCTACCTACATATATATGCATACTGATTTACCGAAGAAAACTACAAAAAATGTGTGAAGATCTTTTTCTGCTCAAGTGAGTTCTCGAGTAACCATGTTCTCCCCCCCCCCCACTACAAAATATATATTTTTTAATTTTAGATCAAAAAAATATCTGGGGAGTATGTAAGTTTCGAAGAAGAACGCACTGGAAAAATAAACCAAATTTTGATATTTTTAAGGTACTACTTATTACTATAATTTTAAAATTAAAGTAGGAGGAACATTTTTAAAATTCTATTTTATGTAAAAACTAAGGACTACGGTATAAAAATTAATTAGTTAAGCCTATCACATTCAGAGTGGGCCAAGTTTTTATACATAAACCTAAACAAGGAGCTTAACTTTTTACCATGTAGGTAGCTCAATTTGGTTTAAGTGGGAAGGCTATAGTACAATACAATGACAGTGCTTAATTGTTATAAACTTCTTTAACTCCCCCTCTTCTCCTCTCCGTCCTTACCTTCGATTGATTGAGACAATTTTTGGCGATACACTATTTTTACTTCCCAATACACCTCTTCCAAAAGGTGATCATACTCTACAGAGTGTCCAATATTCGATGGTTTTTGGGGGTTTCAGGTATTTTCAGAGGATATGGAAAAAAACTGATTCCCCACTTGCGAGGCTTAATTTTTAAGAGAAAGTTAAAGTTGAAAAGCGCATCTTATTATGTCAACCATTTTTGAGGCACAAGGGCTTTTCAAGAAGTCTTAACCATGGGGAGGGGGAAGGGAGGGGGTGGGGAATTGAGAAAGTGTATAAAAATAAAGCACAGTCATTGTATTGTATTTTAGCCTACCTACCTAAATTAAAACCAAATTGAACTATCTACCTAGCAAAAAATTAAACAACCTGTAAAGGTATATGTATAAAATACATACATAATTCTTTAGCTTTTATATAAAATAGAGTATTAAAAAAGCCCCTTCTTACCTGTCTTAATTTTAAAGTTATAATAAAAGTAAACGATTCCTATTTTAATTTCAGACTTCATAATGTAGCCTAATAAAATACCTACAAAAATACGTTTGAATGGCCTAAAACGGAATCAAAATATTTAAAAAAATCTAGGTTGGTGTTATACGATCCCTCTTATATTTCAGTTATTTTTCAGTCGTGCCTTTTAAAATATCAAAACTAGTTTAGGTCAGTCAAGCCACACCCCCCTCCAAAGATATTCGAATTTTGATATGCTTATAATTTCGAATAAATTTCGAACTAATTTTGAACCACTTTTAAAAATTTTGAACCACACTCCTTCCTGGTTTTTTTATATTCAAAATGGGGGGTGCAGCCGTACGTCAAGCCAACACCGTACTTAAAAAGCCTGTTAACTCCTACCGCTTCAGTGCCCTTTAGCCTATTGTGGCTGCCATTTTTATATTGAAAAAGTAAAACATGGATTTTCTGTCAGTTTGGTGTCAATATGGCGCCGATCATAGGCCAAAGGATACTAAAACGAAAATGAGTTAACTGGCTTTTTAGTTGAGAACGGTGTTGGTCAAGCTACACACCCCTCATTTAAAGCGTAGATAAAAATGACAAGAAACTATCCCAAAATTAAGAACTAACTTCGAACTTCTAATATCACCAAAAAGAATTTTGAAAAATCCACTAAAAAAAATCCCCCTCAAAAAAATTTTAAACTTTGATATGCTTAATAATTTTGAACTAATTTCGAACTAATTTTGTACAATAAAAAAAAATAACCACCCTAGTTTCTGTGATTTTTACATTTATTCAAAATGGGGGGTTTAGCCAATTGAAATCCAATCAGTTTGGAAGGCATAGAAATATAAGAGAAACGACAATCACGTAAGAAAAACTATTTCCATCTTTGTTGGACTTTTGGTACCTAACTATGAGTGTGCCAGTATGGCACTGTCCACTGCGACCACTATTGGGTCTATTGTGTCTCACTTTTAACATTTTCTGTGGTTTACCGAAGGTACGTTGAAGCTGACGTACAATGCGGACTATACGAGCACAGTGGATTTTTCGAAATTCTTTTTGGTGATATTAGAACTTCGAAATTAGTTCTTAATTTTGGGGTAGTTGCTTTTCATTTTTGTCTACGCTTTAAATGAGGGGAGTGTAGCTTGACCCCCCATTTTGAGCATAAAAAAATAGGAAGGAGTGTGGTTCAAAATTTGTAAAAGTGGTTCAGAATTACTTCAAAATTGGTTCGAAGTTATAAGAAAATCAAAATACGAATATCTTTTGGGGGGAGGGGGTGTGGCTTGACTGACCTGTTAGGATTCCAGGTAATTAGTACGTCCTTCTTACTTAGAATTTTTTCTTGTTTTTGTTTATTGAAAATTATTCACAGTTTTGCGTGTTTCAATCACATAAAATTAAAGTTTGTGTCTAATTCGTGCTACCTTTATTTAAAAATTCTTCGTCGAAAATAGGTAATCTACATACGTAATATTATAAAACAAGTATCATTTTGAATTTAAATTTGTATCAGTATATCAATCGAAAAAGGCAGCATTCCACAGAAAATTCTCATCGAAAATCAATTTATACATCAAAATCCTGTAAAGCCATTTCTTTATTTCAAATTCTAAGGTATAATTTGACCAGAAAACTGCCTAAATTGGTGGTTTTAGGAGATCGAGATGGCTTCTGAAAAAACTGACTCGTTGATTATGAGAAATTATCGAAGGGAACGCGAAATGGTAGCAGCGTGATGCAAATCACTGCCGAATTTGATTTTGGGGTTTTATAAAAGTGTATCACTGATGTTTTCAGGCGATTTCTTAGTAAGGTAGGTAGGCAAGAAAATAGTACTTTTCACAACTAGTGGCTAAAATAGTACTTTTTTTACAAGAACGCGATTATGGCTTTTTTGGTTACCGATGCAAAAACTTTTTTTTTGATCACGGGGATCACAAAAAAAGGTTTCTGTCTGTTTTTTACCCGAAGTTAAAGAGGAATATCAGAAAATAGTAATATTGAAAAAATCTAATTATTCTTGCCTAAGAATTAATCTATTTCCGCCAGTTTTCACCAATTATTTACGAAAAAATCATTTAAAAATATTGTCAAAATAACGTCACCGAATAAAAAAGACACATCGCTATGGAAACTTGCGGCTAAACTGTGCCTTTTTTTTACTCGCGTTTTTAAATACCTCGCTGCGCTGGATATTTAAACCAATGCTTGTAAAAAAAGCCCTACTCGTATTTTAGCCACTAGTTGTTAAAACTACTATTAAATAAACTTTTACAACCAGACGAGACGCTAAAATCGATTTTCGGTAACTACACATTTATTTTTTGCGTTTTGCTTTAACTATTTCTAAATAATTAATAATTTTTAGGATGTGAAAAAAAAACCATCCTAAAGGTGATATGTTGATATTTACGCTGCAGCGCACTTTAATTTTCTCGCACCTAAAAGCGCATTGTTGCCAAACCGTGTCTAACTTAAAAGTGGTATTTCTCCAAACCTACTAAGTTTTGCCCTCCCCCTCCTATCATATCGTTTACACCCTGTATTTCTAATCAAGTAATAGCGAAAGACCGTACGTGCCCTTTTCCTTTAGCGCAAAAGCAGCTTAATTTGAGTTATTAGGGAGTTTTTGGTCAGCATACAAAAACAACAACTTTTGTGGTTATCGTTCTTTGACAGGACGTCAAGAATTAAGTTATTTCGGTTACAAAAAAAGCAATATATTTTGTATCTTCTTTCTTCCAATTCCAAACATTCTTTTTGAAAAATTTTTCAGAAATGACAAACCTTTTGACCTCAACTGACAGAAGTAAATATAAATAAAATAAAGCTAACCACAAAATTTACGTAATTTTGGCTGTAATAAGCATGCCTTGTGGTTAATAACATAGATTTTCCTAGTATTCTTTATTTTGTTTAAATTTATTTTTGTCAACTCTCGTCAAAGTTTTTGTGTTTTTGACGAATTTTGAAAGTTTAAAATTTTAACTCTTCGATTAAAGATGAAGCAGAACACATTGTTTTATGGTTAAGCGCAGAAATAGTTACGAAAATAAACCGAATTCTTGACGGCTTGTCAAATTACGATATCCTCAAAAGTTGTTATTTTTATATATATGTATCTCTATCCTTTTCTATTGCCTTTGCTTGTGTTGGGTTGGATTGGCCATATACAAGCAGGGGACCCAGAGCTCCCTTCTCTGAATACCACTTGGACAATTTTCAACGGGTGCGACCAAGTCGCGAGGGTGAACCCGACTGAATAAGTCGGTAACTAAAACCTTTTGGAGAACGTCATACCCCACCCCCCTTGGAACGCAGCTCTTTGGGGTCGGTATGCCGGAGATAGGAAGCGCTTAGGTGAACTCTGGCTCGCCCTCGACTTCTCTGAGTGGTGGATCGGGGACGGATGTGGTGGCCTTGGCTTAAACGCCAGGGCCGCGTGGATGAGGTACTACAATAAAAACCTTTCTTAGGGAACCAGACGCGCCCTGTTTTACATAGCCCCCTCCCCGAATTGCTGGGGAGGTGATTCTAGCCGGTTTACTCGTTTATAAAGGAACTGCAGAAGGACCCTTCGAAAACCAGGAGGTAACACAGGGAACCGAACAGGTACCCAGTGAAACCTCTAAAGATAAGGATCAACAAGGAACTGTTCACGGATCTTGAACACAAGAGGCCCGCCAGGGTGCTGCACAAGTACCCATTGGACACTACAAATACATCAGGGGCGCCTAAATTGGTCAAAATCGTGGTCAGCATGGACGGCCCAACCGACACAGAAGTGACTGAGGAGCACCTGCTCGGAGTCCTTGCTCCACCTAGGCAGGAGGACAACAAGCACCAAGAGACGCTGGGAATCGCCGGAGACTCAGGCTTGTTCTGCTGGAGTGTCCGGCTCTGGCTAGGTCAAGAGAGTCGCACCTTGGGAACTATCTGTTGGTCCCAGGCGATGTAAGAAGGTTGCAGCCCAGAAAAATCTGTTCTTTTGCGAAAGAGGCAGGCTTTTAGGGCTAAACCATGGATAGTGGGCATGCAACGGGCTCAGCAAGGTGGCCTACGTACATGGAAATTGTTCCGCCCGCGCTTCTACATTCATTCATTTATTCATCCTTTTCTATTTTGTATCAAAATAAAGGATAGGGATACACTCAGTGCGCACTGGCGCAACCAAAGGATATACCTGTTAGTTTTAAAGTTTTGAGAAAATAGAGATTACGCGCATAGTTTTAAATAGAAACTAAACTACATTAGGACAGTAGGCAGCTTTATTTTTGTGAACAATAAAAATAAAACACTCCTAAATCCTGAAAAGCAAGCCCAAATTTTTGTTTATTACGTTTACATAATTGGTTTTATATTACGTGCTCAATCCTATAAAACTAGGACCCCACCAAAAATATTGTGAAAATGAACTAAAGTGGCTGAGTAAAGGCAATTTTTAGCACTAGGTATGGAATGATAAGTGAATTAAATGACATTTTTCCCCATTTTATGGAAATCAAATCAGTTGTCAACCAGAGGTTTTCTGTCCTACAGTGGAAAACTGCAAACTGTTTGTTCTGAGATATTTGGATATTTGTATTTTGTTTCTTATTAAATAGTAGATTTTTGGATTATTTTATAGGAGTAACTTTATTAATTTTACTTTGTGAAAAAAATACATGAGCTATTAAAAAAGCAAAAATATGTCAATAATCATAGGTTATTTTTCCTTTCCAGGGCAGTATATATTTTGTTTAAAAGTTAATTTTGACAAAAGCACAATTTTAAAAGAATGTTTTTTGTTGCAACCATAAATTAAATAAAAAATTTAAATGAGGACAATATTTCCAAATTAAAAATTAAAATTTTTTGCGTTGGTGTTAAAAGAGTACAAACGTAACCAATATTTTAATAAATTAGAATAAAATTTTAACCACATTCATTCATTCTGTTATAAAAATCAATATTTTATTTTACTGATTATTCAAAAAATTTGTTATATAACATATCTTTAAGCTACTAGCTATTTTATGGCCCAAATTTATAGCACAAATTATCAAATAAATAATCTTAAAATAAATGTGTTACAAGTCTGAATATGGCAATAATTTTGAACCCCACTGGGATTCTCCATAAAATATTATATTTTTTTTAATTTCAAAACCAATAACCTTAATTTTAAGTTCTAGTACGCTTAGAATGTGACCAGGCTCAAAAAATATTTATTTAGTTAAAAGTTATGAATTAAAAAACATTCAGTGTAAACCTTGGTCCTGTCTACTTTTTAGGTTAATAGAATAGAATAGAATAGATGTTTATTTGCAGATAAGTTATTACAAAATAACAAATAAGTAGACTAAAACTCATCGCAAAATAAACATACAAGTCACCATTTAAGTACCTAAAGCACTTGTAGGTGTAACATAGCTGTTAAATAAGCTGTATTTGGTTATTAATTTATAAATTATTTGTCGCTATCGGTATAATCTACCACTATCGGGTCACATTTGGGTAAAAAATTGTCATAATTTGATATAAAAATGTCATATTTGGGTTTTCTTGTCACTAGTTATTTAAATAAATAAAATAAAATGGAAACGAAAACTATTATTATTACAAAAGTAAACTAAAGCAATACAATTAAACAAATAGAATAAAGCAAAGCTAAATTTTATGTTAATATTTTTTGAGTTACAAAATCTGATATTTTCCTGGATGCTTTCCGGTAGTATCTTAAGAGCTACCAATATTTAGTTTTGCTTTCTTCATTACATAGAATCAAGAATTTTATTTAACCACATTTTGTACATAAATACAATTGTAGCAAGTCAGACAACATAGAAAAGTTAAAAACAATTGAATAAATAACAAAAAATAATTAAGTATATACCTAACAAACTAAATAGAGTTGTACTAAAACTAACAAACATTGCTAAAAAAAGGAAATCAGAAAACTTAGTTTTTATAATTCTTTATAAAAGATTTGTATTCCTGTACAGAGTAGAATGCTTGTCTCGCCAGGATACTCCTAACTTTAAGTTTAAAAATTTGTTTATCTAAGGTTGTAATATTTTTAGGTAAAATATTATAAAGTCCAATATTAAGTGAGTTTTTTTTAGTAAGTTTGAGCCTAAATCCAGGAGCCCGAATAACTTTTGCCGATTTTGTGCAATAGTCATAATAGCGTTTGTTTCTGTAAAATGTTTTATTTTCATGTATTGTACCCAGCTGGTTTAAAACGTACAAACAGGGTAAGATAAGAACCTTTAAGTCCTTAAAAAAAGGCCTACAGTGATCTCTAAAATCGGCACAGATAATACATCTTATTGCCTTTTTTGTAATCTAAATATTATCGAGTCAGAAGAGTTTCCCCAAAGATGAACACCATAGGAGAGATGGGAGTTAAATACAGCATAACACACTATTAAAAGAGTGGGTCTGTCAAGAGAAGTCCTTAGTCTCCTAAGAGGAAATATTGCAGAAGCTCATTTTCCAGATATTGATGCTATATGAGGCATCCAGCTTAATCCATCATCTAAAGTTATTCCCACTAACTTAACAGTATTGTTATTTTTTAAATGTTTTTTAGAAAATACTCCATAAATACTCCAACGGATGTCTTGTAGAATATGTTCGTTGAATAACTATAAGAGCTGAATTTTCCGTAAACGCTTTTACAGTTAACTTAAAAAAGAAAAGTTGTCTTACATTTAAAATTTTCGTTTCTTTATAAAGTAAGTCATTGGGATATAAATATAGTTTCCCGTAAATAATTTTAATAATCCATTTCTGGATGATGTCTAGACTCTGTACGTACGAGTCACTTACTGTCCCCAACCAATTACAAAAGACAATGTAGAGAGTTTGCAAACATTGTGTATTTAAAAAATCTCTTAAGTATTTCAATCTAGAAACCATGCAACGCAACTTTCCTACCAGGCACCCAATATGTAAATTCCATCTTAAATGGCTATCCAGTATTTTCCAAATTTTAATTCGAAAATCTTTTTTAATTTTAATATTATTGGGCAATGACAGAGAATCAAATGTTGGCAGTTTGTCTTAATATGCAGAAAACGGAACAAACTTTATTTTGTCGAAATTTATAGTCAAGGTGTTAAAATCAAACAATTGTTTTACTGTTTCCATATCTTTCTCGGCTGTTCTTTTTACATTTTCTCAAGTATCACCCACAAATGTTATAATGCTGTCATCCGCAATACTATCCAAAGAACCGTTTATATTTAGTTCCAATAAATCATTAATGTAGATTATAAACATAAGAGGTCCAAGCACTGTCCCTTGGGAAACTCCGAAGGTAATTGGCTTTTGGTGCGCTTCCAATTTTAACAAATTTTACTCTCTCTGACAAATAGCTAATTATTAAGTTTATAATATTTCCGCTAAAGCAATAATTGTCTAACTTTTTTATTAATGTTTTGTAACAAACGGTGTCAAACGCCTTGGCTAGGTCAAGAAATATATATATATTTTTTTCCAGAACATAGTCAATAACATGCTCCGTTGACACATTCTTTCTAAATCTAAGCTGTTTTGGGGAAATAATTTTGTATTTATCTAAAAATAACAAAAATCTAAATTTTAACAATTTTTCAAAAATGTTGGCAAATGTTGAAGTTAATGTTATTGCCCTATAATTTAAAACATTTTGCCTATGAAAAGGGGTTTTAATAGTAGGGTTTTTTTCTGTCAGTGACCTTAGCTCAGGAAATGCCGAAGTAACGTTCAAAACGGGTTATGATATCCATACTTTTTGAAGTCAAATAAACATCAGAATAAGCTGAAGTTTTTTCTAAAGTCATCTATTCGAAATATTCAAACATTTAAATGGGCGGCCTTAAAAAGAATTGTTTGCTTATTCAGCAAAAAATAAAAAAAAGTGCTCCGAATCGTGTCTTATTTTTACAAAATGTGCCTTTCATTCCAATTTCAGCCAATTCTGATGTTTATTTGACTCCAAAAAATATGGATATCACATGACCCGTTTAGAACGTCACTTCGACATTTTGTAAACTAAAGTAAGGTGACCAACTTCTGAACAACAAAATACCGGACGCAGTAGAAATTTTTTGTCTAGTTTTAACGGATTAAAACTTTTTAAAAAAAAATTATTGTTTTTTGTATTAATCCAGGTTACCCAGAGTTTCGCTCGTTTAATCATTTCACTTTGGTCTTTTGTGTGTTCCTTGTGGGATGCTCATCGAAGTTTGAATTTTCATTATTTCCGCCCAAGATCTTTTGATCTTTTGTTTGTGTTTAGATTCTTTTCGATTGATGTAACCGATTTGGAGGTTTTCCAACTTCTTTTTTTTTTGTTTTTTTAAATTTATTTGTTAAAAATCATGCTTATGTATGATCTTAATCAAATAATCAACTTAAACAAATAAACTTTAAACAAATCATTGCTTAATAAATCTTTAAATCTAAACTACCTAACTAATTTTTATTTTTAAATTTGTACTGGGTTTGTCCATGTATAGCACGCAAATTCGAGGCAGGTGTAGGTATTTGGTTTGGGTTTTTCCTCAGTCCACATGTTGTTGATCAAAGAATAAGGCCGCAGATAAGGCCAAAGTGTATTCAGTTACTAAAACTAAAAAATTCTTAAATTCAAGATTATTTTTTGAAAAAAATTCAAATATTTCGATCCACTTGGAACTAACACTGATACGATTGGATATAATTATAAAACCACACAACTACTCACAAACGAGACAAAAAGACTCAGAAATGACACAATTACTTATTTTAAAATAAGAAAAATTAGATCTTCTAAGAACTAACAAGGCCCTAATTCTTGAGCAGGAAACGACATAAATTTGTGTCGAATGATCCCACGTTGAACGCAGTTCGTAGTCGTGAGCGGTGATCGCTCATTCCATTCTATCAAAAATTGGGTGTTCGCGCTCCCCGACTCCAAAGCCAGGGATCGGTCCCACTTCTCCGGCAAGCATGCGCGTAAAATGTATATTTTTCAATCTAAAATTTCAAAGAGGTTTTAAGAAAAAGCATCTTTTTCGGGGGATGGGATCAGTCCCCGGGATTGATCCCTTCTCTTCAGGGATCGTTCCTTCTTTTGAGATTCAAGAATTAGGCCCCAAGTGGCTCTCCTTACGCAAGGTTACGCAACACGATTGGCGGAAATGCATGCAATTGCACGGTAAACCATAGAGAAACAACTGTGAAAATAACTACGGATGAGCAGCATTGCCATGTGCAGTATAGAAACTGTGAAATACCGGACTTTACTGGACAACGTGAAAAAATACCGGACAATACCGGACATATTTTTTAAACTGGACAAAGTGGAACCGTACAGTTGGACACCTTAACTAAAGTCACTGACAGAAAAAAGGAATCTCTACTCCTAAGTAATTTTTTGTAAATAACATTTAGGACGCGTACAAAATTTTCGATTGCGGTGCATTTAAGACATGATTTAAAGAAAAATCTAGAATTGAGACTCTATTCGCGGGAGAATCCGCCCTTGCTTTTAAATAAAAAAATAAGTATTTTTTTTCGTACACACTATAAAACCAAACCCAACACCAACCAAACCCCTCTTCAAAAACTTTTTTAAAAATGCTTATTTTTCATGTTTTTGTTTAAAATACTTTTAAAAAAAAAGGGTTGTGTTAGCTGCAAAGAAGGGAGACGATTTCCTCTCTTTTCCGAGACCGCCACTAATGATATTAACCTTTTCCGACAAGTAATAACATATCCCACGATATATTTCATCCTATATTACTTTAATTTAGTACTATTTACGTGTCGTATCATCAGTACCATAGTACCACTCCTCAGGAGTGTCCTCTATCTATGTCTATTATGATAATTTCCCGCATTTGAATATGTATGTATATTTTAAATGATCGTTTAAGCCCACTATTACCCTAATTTCTCCGTTTAATCGGTTTTATATTCAACTTTGCCGAAAAACAAGTATATCAAGTAAAATTATTAGGATAATAATGTGAGAAAAGTTATTACATGGTGTCAACAAGGAGCAAGTAGACGGGCTTCAAGTTTGCACCTCTCGATTTCTTTTTAAATATATGAGAACCATATTTATTTTTTTAATATTTGTATTCTTTGATTTGATGTTTTTTTTGATACATAGGTCGCGATCCATCAGAACTTATAGAAAATCTCACAAATATGGGAAGTGGCGGATTTTACTTATCGCCTTTGTAAATTTCATATTTTAAGGTCGTAGTTACAATCTGGGGAATTGTTTTTAGCAACACTATACGGGAAATCAATCTATGTCGATCTGATTTTTTTGCAAAATTTTACGTCATTGTCTTTATTTATGTTTATCCACAGTCGGACACCAGAGATTTTTGAGCACCGGGTCAAAAATTTGGGATAGGTTACTTATTTTGAACTTTCGCGTTCTGCGCTGCTAAAAAACCAAGTAAAATACTAAAATAAAAGAAAACCATTTATTGCAGAATTACCTGCTAAAAAAACGCCACCCAACTACGTATTAAAATAACTGGGTGTAATGTTTAAGGTTGCATTTACAGGTGCATTTATAATTGAATTGGAAACACTCCCGCTAGCTGATACCGATAGCAGGTTAACTTAAAAGCATGCAGATTTAAAAATTGGCTACTGGCGCTTGACGAAATAATCGTATTTTATTTTAAACAGGAGCGTCAACGACTCGCAAGAGTCTTTCCAACCTCCAAATGGAGCTTTACTGACCTGTTTTGTTAGTACTCAAATATTCGTGTGTTTTTGAAACTAAGGTTCTAAAATCTATCCTTTGCACTCCAAGATTTCACTAGTGCAATTGCACATAACTATGCCGCAATAATTTATATTTAAAAGAAATGGTTGAATTAAAATAAAAACAAAATTATTTGGGGTTATGGGCGCCGAATGTTTCTATGCGAATGTCTAGTAATCCCAGCGAGCCAGTAAAGTTCTCTTGGTTCTTTGATATACTCGGGGTAATTTCCGCGCAACGCCAGGCCTTTTTCAGCGGGCGATAGCATACGCGGAGTGGTTTCATATTTGTTTTAGAACAATGTTTTGAAAACACATTTTTGAAAGATAAACATAACCTCGAATGGTTTTCTGTCAAAAAACGTAACAATAGTCTTCTGTCCCACTGCGGCCCGATTTCAAGTTTGTTGACAAAACACCTGCAAAAAAAAAGAGAAGATCAAAAGATCTTGGGAGGAAAGAACGAAAATTCAAAATTGGATGAGTGTCCCACAAGGAACAGACAAAAGACCAAAGCGAAAGGAGAAACAATTAAACGATGTTTCGCCCGGGGTGACCAGCATGGGCTCGTCAGTGGATTCACTAGTCACCCTCAATCTAGACATCATTTAACACCGTCGCACCCTCTGACTTCCAACTCTGAATCACTCGCAAATAGGCATCGTTCCGCATGGTACTAATTATAGGTCACCTGAGACGGTTTCGTCCTGGCGTGTTAATCTTTGCGATGGTGTGAAATGATGTCTGGATTGAGGGTGACTAGTGAATCCAGTGACGAGCCCACGCTGGTCACCCCGGGCGAAACATCATTTAATTGTTTCTCCTTTCGCTTGGGTCTTTTGTGTGTTCCTTGTGGGACACTCATCCAATTTTGAATTTTCGTTCTTTCCTCCCAAGATCTTTTGATCTTCTCTTTTTTAGATTCTTTTCGGTTGATATAACTGATTTGGAAGTTTAAAAACACCTGCAGTTACCATGGAATCGTATAAATTCTGCAGTCTATCGGCCAACACTTAAACTGCGTGTGTCTTCCAAATTCAATGAAGTGTGATGATTGATCGATTTTCTTTTCCGGAGTGCACAGGCTTTTAGAAAAAAGGAAAGTTAATTTTTATTTTCGCTAAAGCAAGGAAATATAAAAAGGAAAAATGTAATCCAGAGGAAATTGTGAGTATTTCTCTATTTTTTTTGTAAATCGGGTTTGTTCTATGCCGCAATTATTTTGAAGCTTTTGGGATAGATGACAGCACCAGAGCTTTTATTTTGAAGAAAAATAATTAAGCATTTTGAAAAATCCTTCAGATCTTTTTGTTACGCATTTAAAAATGATCACCTCTGCAAAATTTCAGCTAATTCTGATGTTTAGTTTTCCCTGTGCACTCTGGCAAATGACTAAAAAATTAAAGAACAAAGCGTCGCCAGTTGTACTTTTTTTAACTTAAAATCTGGGGAGAAACTATAACCTTAAAGAAATTCTGTAGGACTAGTTTCACGGTAGAGCTAAATTTCTACTACACATACCTACTAATAAACGTCAAAAAATTGTCGAAAATTCTCACCATGTAAAAGGAATGAATTTTTGTGGCTTTACTGAATATTGACAGTGACATATTCCATGGCTATTTGTGTGTGCAAAGTTTTACAGGTTTGTTTATACGCAAAAAAAGCTCAATAAAGGGTTTTTCAGAAAAACTGTTTAAAAAACTTAAAATTGACATATTTTTTATTTACTAGAACAGTATTAGGAAACTAAAATTTAAGAATTATTATCAAATTACTCGTGATAAAAAAGCAGTTAGTGTAAACTTACGAAATCGTCAGATTTTTTGTAAAGGCGAGATAGTGCCCACGTTCTCCCTCCCCGCCAACTCCCAGTTGATATTTAGGAACCGATTTATCGTAGCTCTGGGGGGGGAGAAGGTTGATCGCCTAAGCCCCCTCAAAGCTGCGTACGCCGGTATTTAATTTTTTTATTACCTTTAAAAGGTATAATTTCGTGAACATATTTTGACATTTTGCAAACTTTCTATAAACCCTTTGGGGGTTCTCACAACGCACAACGCACATCAAACGATTATATATTGTTATCATTCTTCTTGACAAATACATAAAGGTCTTATATTGAATGTGTCTATATTTGTTAGCGGGTCGAATATTTCATTTTCTGACAGAGTAGGGGAGAGTGGGGTTTCAGCGTGACTTTTTTTTAATTGACTGGAGCTTCGTTGTCTTTAATTTTTTTTGCGCGAAATTAGGCACACATGCAGTATGATATTTCCTTTTTATATTAATGCCATATTTTTTTGTTACTATTCAAAATATATTTTTCATATATTTTTTTTAAATATTGCAGTGTTGCGTCAAGGTACGGGTACGGGTATTAGCGTAAATATTAAAAAAAAAAATATAAAAAAGTACAATAAACAATTTTTTTAATAGAAATTTAAACCTCAACGCTTTTTTTAAATTTAAAAAACTTAGTTAAAAGTGATTTTTGATAAAACTAGATTTATAAACATATTTTTTAGCCACAACTCTTTTTTTAAACTAAAACATAAAGTGATTATTAAAATTCGAAAAGAAGCTTAACTTAGCAAACATCTAATCTATCAAATAATGATGAAACCAAACTTTGGACCCTGATTTTTACATTATTTTCTTTGTTTTTCAAAGTTGTTTTTATATTATAGTATCTCATAGTTATATTGTTAATATATATTTTAAATATTTTTTTGCCGAAATCAAATTAATTTCAATGTAATTTGTGCAGGATTCTTTACTAACTGATTCGTCGATATTTGTTCTAGTAGCTATTTTAGGCACATGAGAACAAAACTTCTTTTAGTAAAACAAATGACCGGACAAAAGTATTCGGTAACCTGTTAGGTTCGAAAATCACGACTTTAGCGACACCATGCGGTTCAAGATTGATGTTGGCCACATTGAGATTGAAGTTGAGGCTGATTGGTTTCCGATTTGATGAATGCACTGCACCGTTTAGGCCCCAGTGTGAGATATTGGTCGATTTCTGGTCAGTGATGTCAATATATCTGGAAAAATATATCATTATCTTTACATATAATAGATATCTGATTGTCAATTGCACCACATTGTTAAACCTAGTTTAAATTTAACCGGTGTTTAGAATGCGCTTCCACAATACCAAGGTCTCACATTCTAAACATCAGTTAGACTAAACCAGGTCTAACATTACGGTGCAATTGGCAATAAATATACAGGTTGTTTCAAATTCGATGCTCACCATGGGGATCTCCTAAACGGTAGGAGATACGAAAGGTTTTAATTAGGGCAAAGTTGACTAAAACTAAACTAAAACTAAAAAAAAAATTACAAATTCCAGATAGTTCCGGAGATAGGCGGACAAAACCGAAATCTTCATTTTTATTTTTATCTTTCTGTGCCCTTATTCTTAAAGCTGTCAAAAAGCGCTTAAAACTTTCTGCAGGCACTTTTTTATGATCTACCTATTGAGAGGTCCATTTTTGAGACTTGACATTTTAGTGTGACAGGAGCACTGTCAAGTTCATTTTTTTTATGGGCCATCCTTTTTTTCTCTTGCCGTTTGGTTCATAAAGGATGACAGATAACATTTTGCAAGCGTAATTTGACAAGTCACCTAACGTTTTGGGTTTATTGACTATCATCAGTCCAAAATTAATTTTTGCTTTTAACTTATTCAAGATATTTTGGGAACCAGATTGCAGTACTTTTTTTAACATTTTAAAAATAACAGTTTTTTTGAAACTTTTTTATATTTTATATTATATTATTTATACCTAATATTTTAAAAATACGTTTTTTTCTATGTTTTCTAATCTTTGAATTGGAGCTGATGATAAACAATTAACTCAAAACGTTAGGTACTTGTCAAAATGAGGTTGTGAAATATTTGTCATCCTTTATAAACCAAACGGCAGGAGAAAAAAAAGCATGTCTCCATAAGAAAAAAATTAAGTTGACAGTGCTCCTGTTGCACTGAAATGTCAAATCTCGAAAACAGACCTCTTATTAGGTGGATCTTAAAAAAGTGCCTGTGGAAAGTTTTAAGCGTTTTTTGACAGCTGACAGCTTTAAGAACAAGGGCGCAGAAATATAAAAACTAAAAATAAAGATTTCGGTTTCTCTCCGGAACTACCCGGAATTTGTAAACTTTTTTGGTTTTGGGTAAAGCGTCAAATTGCGCAACTTTGCCTTAATTTAAACCGTTTCGTATCTCCTACAGTTTAGGAGATCCCCTTGGTGAGCATCGAATTTGGAACACCCTGTAGACCACTTCTGTACATTGAATAATAAAAAAAAAATTGTCCGCATATCACCAAATGATTTATGGTAACCAATATCCAATTTTTAGAATTTTTGTCTGACAATCTTTTGTTTGTTCCGGACCGCTTCTCTCAAAATCTACTCAAAGCATTTTAATGGAAGTTATGCGATTAGATTCCTTAAATTTCATCAAAATCGGTTCACGAAAACAAAAGTTTTTACAATAAAGCAAAAACCCAGGATAAAACCTCAGACACCAAGAAATTTTCTCTCGGAATGGAGGGGGTTAAGGGTTTTTCATGTCTGTCATCTTAAGGGCACCATGGACCATAATCTTGCGTAAGTCTTTTTATCAATGACACGCTTACGGCGTCTATATCACCGTTAACTAACGTAGTTTAACGTCTATTATAACCATGCTAAGCGCACACGTATCATGACCAACTAAAAATGTCTACTAATGCTTTTTATTAGTGATATGTAAGCGTTATCAAATGTGAGAATTTTACTTTATTTAATAGTAGGTTTTACAACTTTAGAAGCGTTCGTTAAAAACGCGAGTAAAAATAGCACAGTTTAGCCGTGAGTTCTAAACACTACTTTTTTGTATAACTTTTAATAAGAAATCCTAAAAAGACTTACAAAAAACTCGAACGCAACATCTAATGGTGATGGATCACACAACAAAGCTCACCGCCTGCTCTGTTTTTAAGCTTTGCACCAAATCCTTATTGTAAGCCATTTTAATTTCTGTCGGTTTGTTATTTCGTTATACATTGGAAAACTTGGAGAATACTCGAGGAAATCGCTTAAATAAATTTTTAGGTAAGCATTATTAGATTTTACCAATATTATCATTTTCATCTATTTTTCTATAAATTTACTACAGTTACTAATATCGTGTTTTTTATGAAGCTATAAAAAAAGAATGTATGTGCCTAAGTAGTTCGTCTGAGTATGTGTCCCTTCACATATGTGCTTATTTGTCTTTCTATTGACTTTAAATCAACGTCAATTTTCCTCCTGACATAATAAATCATGGTAAACACGGACAAAATTTTATATTTTAATAAATAACATTCATTCAGCGTGATGCCTCGTTAAAGATTGATTGGTTTTCGAATGGAAAGGGGTCTGTGAATCGATCTCTTTGAATATTATTCAAACTGCTGAATTTATCTCATGTTTTGGCAAAATAAATAGTGTAAAAAATAAAATAAAAAAGTTAAACCATTTTATTTAATTCTACACCAAAAAGTAAAAAATAATTATATCATATGTATCATTATACTGAATAGCGTGTGCCTATTCTATAGCTAGATGATATAAAATCGTGGGGTGTTACGAAGTTTTCAAGCTGACATGTGATAGTATAACTTGTACCAGCTACTAGTACTGGTAACTAGCATACTAGTGCACTAAACCAAGTCCAAGGTTAGTAGACGTTTATACAAAAACTACTTTTTAAAGTGCTAGTATCACAAGTAGCTAGCTAGTTACAGTTTCGATATGAAGTTTAAAATATGGGTTTTGGTGGTCGCCAAATTTTGCATGCGAAATTAAATCTTAATTAAAAGTATCTCAGTGGCTACTTGAGAAAAAATAGTGTACTACTTCATTTTCGCAAATCTAGTTCAAAATACAAAATAATTAATTCCCTAGCACTCGAACACAATTAGTACAGGCGCAAACCTTCTACGCAGGGCAATTGGCGTAGATAGTACGGGTGGAGGAATGCTAGCAGGCTACTAGCAGGCAAGTAAATACTAGTACTGGTACTAGTAACTGGCTATGAGGTTTAAATGTAAACGTCGCCTAAGAGTCTAAAGGATTCAAGATCAAACTTCGGGTCGCCTTTAATTTGCAGTATGGAGCGCCCCACAATTGTATGCCATCCATTGAATAAGCACACTACTTAAGATAGTACATTTAATAATGGTTTTACCTAAAAATTTTTTATTTATTTTATTAAAAAGGAAACTACATCAAAATTGATCAACCTAAAATTTTCTTTCCCAATAAGGGTGGATTAGCTTTTTCAAAAAGCGAGCGAAAAATAAAACAGCGCAAAAGAAAAAATCTCCAAAATTTAAATTTAAATTTGATTGTGTTTGTCCCGATTTTAAAGTGTTTGTGTACGTTCTGGACTGCTCCTCCTAGACATAACTTGACTATGTAACATGTTTTGAAAACCACAAAAATAATATAAAACGATCTGATAATGCCGCAATGGCGAAAGCGCTCAACCTAACAGATCAATAAATAAACTGCACTCGTTAAGCAAAACTTGGCGCTTATTATACCCCTTTTGCCCTCTTAACTACCACCGACCAACACCGTTCTCAACTAAAAAGCCAGTTAACTCATTTTCGTTTTAGTATCCTTTGGCCTATGATCGGTGCCATATTAACACCAAACTGACAGAAAATCCATGTTTTACTTGTCAATTTGGTTATAAAAATGGCAGCCACAATAGGCTAAAGGGCCCTGAGGCGATAGGAGTTAATAGGCTTTTTAGTTGAGAACGGTGTTGCACCGACCAACATAATTTTAAATATTGTATTGTCACCGGACCTACACACCTCTCCAAATTGGTGCAAACCAGTATTTTGACACTGACAATGACAATTCCATTTAGATTCTGTGTTTAAATGTCAGCCACCATATTGAAATAGGTCCGGAAAGTTAGGAATGTGGTGTAGATTAATTTCGAAGTTAAAAATGTTTAAAAATCATCTCCACTGAACCAAATTGGCAAATGTGTGACTCCTATAAACTAATCCCTAGGATCTGAGGATGGCCCAGTAGGGCCGAAAGCGGCGATTTTTTTTTCTATAAGCCTGCGGAAAGTGTCACTTTTCCGCACGCGTTTAGGTTTTGAAAGTGCCACTTTTCCGCACGCTCTTGAAAAATCTGAATCGGTACCTTAATAACAATTTTTTCGGTGTCCTTGTAATCACTCAACTCTCAAATAATTGTCAAAAACTAGTCAAGTCACAATTTTAATGCTGTATGCTAAATCTTCCAGAATCTATAATAAATACAGCAAGAGACCTTGACCTCCTTCCTGTGAAATCGAAAACAAGGTATGAGAAGGAATATTTATTTTTGGTGGGGCAAGGAACAACAAGTTAAAAGCTTCAAGAAGGAAGTGTTCCTTGCCTATTTTGTAAAACTTAGTAATACCTGCAGACCAAACCCGATGTGGTCAAGATATTCGATGCTGAAAACAGTGCTTAAAGTTCAAAAGAATGTAGATATCGGCCAATATTTCAAGCTTACGGCGTATCTAAAGAAGAAAAATTTGGGGTTCCAACCAAAAAAATCCAAAATTTTTACAAAACAGGAAATCGCCAAATTTTTGTCTGAAGCACCTGACGAAATATATCTTATGATCAAAGTAGTAGCAATCTTTGGATTAGCTGGAGCATGCCGTCGCGAAGAACTTACAAAGGTAACTACTAACGAAATAACTTTGGAAAGAGATGACCTAGTAATCGTAAAGATACCTGACTCAAAAAACCATACCAGCCGATCTTTTGTAATTTCTAATGATATAAATGGCGGAAACTATTTACAACTGTACAAAAAATATGCCAATCTAAGGAAACCTGGTACACCATATAATAGATTTTTTGTACATTACAAAACCGGAACCTGCACCATTCAAGCTGTCGGAATAAATTATCATATCTCTCAACATCAGCCAAGAGCATTGTCCCTTTTCTTTCTTAAGTAATTCACGAGAAAGTGGAAAATAAAAACTGTCCAAAATTATTTATTATTATAGAACAACATTTAAAACTTAGACTCAATCAAAAATGTAAAATTTAACCTAAAACTACCAAAAATTATTCAGTCCCATAAGTTAAATCAAGAAATATTTTACAAAAACAAGTGGTTTTTTCGCCTGACCTCATCATTATAATTATTACGAAATATTATTGTTATAATTTTGTATGTTGATCCGATCAACAAGTGATCAACATTAACATAAAAAGTAAGACTAACCCAGATGCTTGAACGTTTGTAAATCTCCTGAAAAGATCCGTACTCACAAATAAGTAAAAACCACATACCAGAGACATGAAAGTTGATAGATACTTCAAGATGTGAAACTTCAATTCTTTAATACGGCGCGCCGCCATTTTGGCGCCCTATGTTTCTACGGAGAGTTGTATTAATGTTCAAGGTTTGACATTTTTACGACTTTTTTTCTAAGTATTTAGCGATCTACTGATGTTTTTCTTTCATAATTCTGACGGGTTATGTCAGGCAATTATTTTTTTTGGTTATACTGTCTTTCATGTCATTTTACAAGGAAAACCTTTCAAAAATCGTAGTATAGGACCTAACAGTAAGCGATTTTTAATTTTCGTAAGACGCACAACGTTGCGAGAAAGATTGTATCAAGAGATTAACAATACAGTGTGAAAATAATACATGACCGTACTTTTTTTACAACAATTTTATCTGGGTCAAAGAAAAAAATGGATCGAAAAAGAAAGTTTATTAAAATTGAAGAATTGTTCCTCATTTTTTATACTTCCTCCGAGGAGGAAGAAATGTTTGTCCACTGGTACTCGATAGGGGTAGAACCCAAAAGCGGGCCAAAATACGCAATTATATGTTTGAGGTAGTCCCCGAGTATACTGAGGGGCAAGTAAGCAAAATAAAAATAATTTAGAAGGCTAGGTACAAACGACTAGACTACTTTTATTTTTGTAATTAATATTCGGTTCTTTTTTCTCTTTGTGGACTCGAGCCTTTTTGAAACGGCTGCCGGCTGTTCAATTTCAAAAATATTGAAACTGAAGTAAATAAATAAAAGGTGAGGTTAAAATGTAATTTTTCAAGCAAATGGCGTGTTCGATAATCACTCTTTTCGCGAGCACTCCGGTTGGGATTCAGAGCTCCTGCGGGTAGATTCGTGACGTCACAGCGCTATAAGATAAGGAAACAATTTTAAAAATCGTACCTACGTACCTACCGCTTTTTTGCAGTGTTCTCTTGTCGAGTGAGCTATCTGCTTCCAGACCTATATAGGTACTCAACTTGTGAATTGATCTGAATTCTTGAATTTACAAGAAGGTTTTGACGAAATTAACATTTTTTTCAAACGAAAGTCACGGCTTTCTTGATAGCTCATTTGCCGTTTCCTTGATGCTTTTCCGGTTCCTCGATGCTTTTCCGGTCTGTCCTTATAAAACATATTTTACAAAAAAGAATATATTTGTTTCCATCCTCCGTTTTAAAGTAACATTTCAAGTTACGAGCTTAGCTGCTCGCTACTTTTTTCCTATAGTAGAACTCAGTGGTTCTTGCAGGTTGCCAAAACAGCAAGTTTAACATATAGGTAGTGCATGAATCAATCTTGTGATCCTCATATCACAAGCAACACATATTCTGCATTGAACATTCAACGCTACTTCAGCAAGTCTGAAGCAACGCATAGGAAACAGTTAACCATTCTTGAAAACCGCGAAAAAATTCAAAACACAAGAGCGTTACACTGGTAACAATATAATATTATGACAATGATTAACAACATGTCAGAAATTATACCAGGGGAAAAATATATCAAATTTTGTATGGAATTCGACCAGGGCCTTAACTACATAAAAAGCTGACCACCATGAAAAACAAATGACTATCTGCTAGTGGAATATCTATTAAAACATCGGTAAACGGCTAATTCTTTAGCAGAAAAATAGCAAAAAAGCTCAACTTCGAGCACTAATATCTCCGAAACTATACGTGTCTAAGGATTTTGCCCCATTTAAAGGTTGTCCAGAATTAAATTATCTACAACACATCAAAATTCCAAAAAGATCGTATGCTGGCCAGAATGCATGTAATGTGTGCCTCCTCCTTACAAAATACAAAACCTATTCTAAACACCAAGAAATATATTTTTTAGAACTTTTATATTTTCAATCTGATTTTCCTACAGTAAATCTTTTTGTAACAACAATTATTCAAAATTTATGATTTTTATATAAAAAATGTCAAATGTCAAAAGTTTAAGATGGCGGAAATAGTAAAAAACAAGATTTACAAAAACTGCAACTTTTTGTGAGCACCCTGTTAACTTTTTTAATAAAAATTAGAAAGCCTTTACTATTCGACTTTTAACGAAGCTTCACTCATAAAATCTGGTTCATTTATGCAAAAGTTACGTTTACTAAAATTTTCTCTAAATACAGAACCTGTTCTTAATACGAGAAAATATTTTCTGAATTCACTCTTTATGATTTATGACTATTTATGATTTTCCAAGAGTCCAAGATGACTTAAATTTACTTTAATATAAAAGAAAACAAAATTTTTCTTCCTAAATTTTTATTTGCTTCTATTATTAATTGTAGTCGTCGTCATCTTGATCCAACAAATTAAAGATTTCTGCCAGTCCCTGGCGTAATTCCTCTACGTTTCGAAATCTACAGAGGCCATTTTGATAGAGAAGGTTCTCCGTGTAACCATACCCAAAATCGCAGATCTGTTTTTTAAAACCTTATTTTAGACTTTGTCCGCTATCTTGGACTCCTGACATGTTTTGTGTATACAAATCCGATAAAAAATTAAAAAGTTCTTTCAAAAAACATTTTTTGATGTTAAGAACAGTTTTTGTATTTAGAGGAAATTTGAGTCAATGTAACTTTTGCATAAATGAAACAAATTTTATGAGTGATACTTCGTTAAAATTTGAATGGTAACGGCTTTCTAATTTTTATTAAAAAAGTTAACAAAAAAGTTGCAGTACTCTAAAAAATTCGAATAAAAAATTTAAAAGTTATATAAAACAACATTTTGTGGCGTTTAGAATAGGTTCTGTATCTAGAGGAAATTTGAGCAAACGTAACTTTTGTATAAGTAAAGTGGATTTTATGAGTGGTACTTTGTTAAACGTGAAATATCATATACTTTCTTACTTTTATAAAAAAAAATTACAGGGTGGTAAAAAAAGCTGCAGCTCATTTAAAAAAAAATGATTTTGAATTTTCTCCGTCATCTTGAATTTTTGACATATGACGGCTTTTGTCAAAAAATTATAAAATGTGTTTAATTACCTTTCCAAAAAGCTAACACTTATAAAAATCGATTAAGAAACAAAAAGTATATTAGAAAATCAAAACACCCTAAAAATTTAAAGCTCACCTTATATTTTAAAGTACCATAAGCGATTTTAGTGATTTTTATGTTTTCCGCTAAAACAAAACGAGATTTTATACTGGTGTTAATTTGTAGGTGTAGGTAATTTTTCAAATAATCTTTAAACTAACGATCAAAAACATAGGGAAATTTATGATTTTGTCTGCTATCTTGTATTTTCAAATAGCGGTCCAAGAAATATCTCTAATTAAAAGCCTCATCAATTCCCCATACAGCATAGTTTGTGTAACTAAATTTTGTGTAATACCTGTACCTCAAGAGGACGTACCAAAAACATCGGAATAGTGGGAAACAAGTAGTTAGTGTCAAAATGGCACCCTCAGTTCGTTACCGTAAAATTGGATGACCTCTTGTTGCTCTGAACATGAAATCTGACCAACGCAATCATTTTAATGCGCACACAATTTACGTAAAAGAGGCTAAATCCATCCCTGATGTCGCGGCATCAATACCAACCGATTTATATGCAAATGAAAAAAAATATTCAATTCAAAGCGTCGAATTTATCGAAAATATCACCTGTAAAGCCGAATTTAAATACTAAACTCGCTTCGGATGGTAAATGCCGTCACAAATAAAAAAAAATTATGGTAAATACTTGAAATTTGTCGAGATCATTTTGACGCCTACGTTCTGCAAGATTTCTCTCAAAAACTCGGGCAAATGTGGGACAAAAATATTTTTGTTAATGGAATATTTTGTCCATCTTAAGGCTTTTACACACAAAAATTGCTTCAGGACATAGTTACGATCCAGGGATATTTTATACACTGAATACATAAGAGGGGTGTACTTAAAAAAACCTCCGAATCAGTTACCTCAACCGAAAAAAATCTAAAAACAAAAGATCTTGGATGGAAAAAGCGAAAATTCAAATTTGGATGAGTATTCCAAAAGGAACACACAAAGGACCAAAGCGAAAAGAGGAATGATCAAATGATGTTTCGACCTGGGCAACCAGCATGGGCTCATCAGCGGTTTTACTGGTCACCCTCCACAAACATCATTCAACACCATCATACACTTTAATTTCCAACTTTGAATTACTCATAAATAGCCATCGTTCCGCACTGGCACAAATCTAAGTCACCTGAAACTGGTTCGTCCTGATGTGTTAATCTTTCCAATAGGGTTATGCTCCTAAGGCGATTAAAACAAAAAAAAGTTAAAAAACCTCCGAATCAGTTACTTCAACCGAAAAGAATCTAAAAGCAAAAGATCAAAAGATCTTTGGTGGACAAAACCAAAATTCAAACTTGGATGAGTATTCCACAAGGAACACACAAAGGACCAAAGCGAAAAGGGAATGATCAAATGATGTTTCGCCCTGGGCAACGAGTATGGACTCATCAGGTGACTTATATAAGTGCCAGTGCGGAACGATGCCTATTTGTGAGTAATTCAAAGTTGGAAGTCAAAGTGTATGATGGTGTTGAATAATGTTTGGGGAGGGTGACCAGTGAAACCACTGATGAGCCCATGCTGGTTGCCTAGGGCGAAACATCATTTGATCATTCCCCTTTTCGCTTTGGTCCTTTATGTGTTCCTTGTGAAATACTTATCCAAGTTTGAATTTTCGTTTTCTCCACCCAAGATCTTTTGATATTTTCTTTGTAGGTGTGAACTTATCGCAAACTTTTAGCGTTAACTGCATTATAGAAAACGAAGATTGCGTTCCTTTTGTTTCCATAATGTCAAAGCATGTCAGCTTCTGACAATAAATTCAATTCAAATTTATAATATCTTTATAAACTTTAAGGACACTGGATATATTCAAACATAGTAATTTACGTTACAAGTCCAGAAAATGATCTGTTATAGTCTAGATGTTTACGGACAAGGCGACGAAGGAGGAGGAGTATTTTCATTTCACGGCCGTGTATCGTACCACGTTTTATTTCATACTGTTTTATATCTTATTTCATTTTATAAAAGATATATTTTTTTTATAAGTCAGCGACAATAAAAATACCAAAAAAGTCATGTCGTTTATAATTGTTTCAACTACCACTTCAAAATATTGTTAAACTTTTGAAATTGTGATTTTTAGAATGTAAACGCTGAAAATTGGAGCAAAGCGATTTAGTAGGCAAAATTAATTTAAAATATTAAATTTATTAGCGGTGTTGGAGCCTGGTTAACGTCGGGGTACATACCTCGACTTTCAAGCAGGAGACGCTGAGTTCCAGTCCCGGGTCAGGCAGGTGGTCTACTTAGACTTTTTCTTATAAAATTAGAGAATTTTGTAAGAACAAGGCAAAACGCAGTATGAAACGGAGTAGGCCGAATAAGCTAGATGGCAGGCTAATTCGATTCCATACCGTCCCTTGGAGAGGACGTTAAAGGGACGGTCTCGTGTTATCCATATATTAATAGTGGAGCACGTTAAAGAAACCTAGCCCCGACAAAGGAGTGTAGGTCTAAATCCCTCTAGGAAAAAAAACTGCCTTCCTAGGGGGTACTCATCAGACCGGTCTGATGAAGAGGGCCGGATGGGATCGGATACCACGTGGAGGCGGACCTAGTTACACAGTCGATAGGCTAATGGAGGACAAAATGACCTAGGTCTGGGGTTCGAAAGTAGTTGATGGACAATCCGATTAGGTTAATAGTGCCTACGGGAATCGAAAAAGTGACGGTAATCAAATGGGAAAAAAAATTAGCGGTGTTGGAGTTCAAAAAAGTAAAATAGCCGTGGGATTCCCCCTTAATTTTTTTTACAAAATATGTGTAAACTGTAACAGAAGTCATATCAGGTATTGTATTTTTTCTTCTTAAATGTAACACTATGGCAATTTTAAAATAAAATGTGTTCAATTCTTAATACGCGTTTAATTTTGCATTCCAAAATATCAAAATATGTTTTATCTAAGTAAAACTACAATTTCACAAAGTAGCAATTGTAAATCCGCACAAATAGTGTAAAAATACTGTCAGGTATGGAAATTGGTCACGTGATCAGGATGTACTTTGCAGGACCGCTGCCTCTGCATATCGGCCATAAAAACGCCTAGTACAAGTTTTTTTTTCTTTTTTAGTAATTTTTTTAATGAAAAAAATCTTCATTAAGTAGGTATATAAGAATTTTGTTGTCCAAATTATGTAAAGAAGTAATTATTTTGAACTGTGGGAGACAATTTAAAACATATCAAACATTTAAAACTAAAATACATCGGTTTCCATTCTTCGAATTCGTGTGCGTGATTAATACATGTTTAGCATTTTGTATTACGGTGTAGATGTGTGGACACTGACTGATTCCATGTACAAAAAATTTAGGACATTCGAGATGTAGTACTATCGTAGAATGCTCAGAATAGCTTTGATGGACATCAGACTACGTAACGCAGATGTTCTATTAGATAAAGATCTTATAAGTTTAGTCACCATCGAATATTTTGGCTACAATTTATATAGTGGCGGTTCCCCCATAAAAGCACATGAGCACGTGCACCCCCACACATAATAAGGAAGTAATAATAAAATGTCTGATTTATATTGTTCTTTGTAATGTTTACGAAACTTCTTATTAATTATCAGCTCTGATTATTATGCCCAAGTAGCACACATTTGTACCAAAAACATCCTTGGGACGTCCGCCTCCGGACATTCGTACATCCCCGGGACGTCCGATTCGGGACCTACGCCGTCTTTAGGACGTCCCTGAGCGGTCCAATGTTACAAAATAATTAGTCCACAGGACGTCCGACTGGGACGTACGCCATCTTTAGTCCACAGGACGTACGACGAAGACGTCCCAGGGACGTACATATAAAACGTCTGCAGAACATATTCACAAGACGTCTTAGGTACGTCCGCTTTGGAACCTACGCCGTCTTTAGGACGTGCCTGGGAGGTCCGATGTTACAAAATAATTAGTCCACAGGACGTACGACAAAGACGTCCCTGGGACGTACACAGAAAACGTCTGCAGGACATATTCACAGGACGTCTTAGGTACGTCCGCTTTGGGATTTACGACGTCTTTAGGACGTCCCTGAGAGGTCCAATGTTACAAAATAATTAGTCCACAGGACGTACGACAAAGGCGTCCCTGGGACGTACACAAAAAACGTCCACAGGACGTACGTTTCGGACCTTAATAGCGGCAGTAGTAGTAGTTATATATGTATTCACAAACTAAATTTAAACCACACCTAAGTATCCTAAACTTAACATAAGTTAAACTATAACCTAGCCACTAATATATATATATAATAGCACACACCTTAGACTCGCATAAGCCATACACATATCTAATACAAAATTATACTGGTATAAGTAGATATTTTGCATGGGACAGTGAGAGAAATGTTACTTACATATTTTATTTGATATATGGTTAGCTTGCATGTGCCGCACATAGAGCGCGCTGGGCATTCGCTTTGAATCATATTGACGGTACTATTCCTGTATGTTAGTTATGTTTAGAAAACGTCTGCAGAACATATTCACAGGACGTCTTACGTACGTCCGCTTTGGGACCTACGCCGTCTTTAGGACGTCCCTGGGAGGTCCGATGTTACAAAATAATTAGTCCACAGGACGTACGACAAAGACGTCCCTGGGACGTACACAGAAAACGTCTGCAGGACATATTTACAGGGCGTCTTAGGTACATCCGCTTTGGGACCTACGACGTCTTTAGGACGTCCCTGGGAGGTCCAATGTTACAAAATAATTAGTCCACAGGACGTAGGACAAAGACATCCCTGGGACGTATACAGAAAACGTCTGCAAGACATATTCACAGGACGTCTTAGGTACGTCCGCTTTGGGACCTATGCCGGCTCTAGGACGTCCCGGGGATGTCCGGTGGCGGACGTCCCAAGGACGTATTTGGGACAGATGTGTGCTACTTGGGATGGCGCACCGGCTATTCTTTTTTGTTTTTTCAATAATAAAATGATGGAGTCTGATTTGTTAATGTGCCAAATTCCGAGGAAGATTCGGACACTGCCAAGCAACTTTTATCAAGTATAGGTTATTTAATGGTGAGTTTATATATGAAAATAACAAAGGATAAGATAACCCAGGAATTATAAACCGGGGATAAGAAATAAAAACAAAGTTAGGTTAGATTTGTAAAACTGTCACTGAAAATTCATTTTGGCGATGGAAAAAACCGTTGACTTTACGGTTGAACCGGTGACGTCACATTTCGAAATAACGCAAACGCCGTGTTCTACGCCAAAAACTTATTGAACCAACTTTATAGTAGGGCTTTCCTGGGGACGCCCTAAAACTGTTTGAGTGATTTAATCCGAATTTTGGTCCCACGTCAAACGTCCCCAGAACGTACATTTTGGACCTAGGGCGTTTGAACATTAATGGATTTTATCACTATCTTACAAAACAAATAAAAACCAATTTAAATGTGAGCCAATCAAAACCAGTTACGAAATAAGTATAAATCAATTTTATAGTATGGATATCCTCGGGACGTCCTAAAACTGTTTGGGCGGTTTAATCCGATTTTTGGTCCCACGTCAAACGTCCCCAGGACGTAGGTCTTGGAACTAGATCGTTTGAGCATTAATGGATTTTATCAATATAAATAACTTTAAAAAAAAACAATAAAAACCAAATAAAATGGCAACCCATCAAAACTAATCTCGAAATAAGTATAAACCAATTTTATAGTTATGCTGTCCTGGGCACGTCCTGAGGATGTATAAGTGTTCCCAACCGATATTTGGTCCCACTTCAAACGTCCCCAGGACGTCCGTTTTGGACCTGGGACGTTCGGCCCTTAATGGGACTCAGGACGTGTGCTACTTGGGTGGCATCGCGTTAAAATTAAATGAGTATTTATAATTTAACACAGCCAGGTCTCTTTCCGTCTCGCGCGCTCTTATATTGCCCCGTCCGTCTATTCAACGCAGACCCTGTTACCAGCTGCTCCCGCCTGCCACCGAATGAAATGAACCTCTGCTTGATGACGCGGAACAGTCGCACATGCGATGAAGTAGGTGGAGCCTAGCAGGATATCTGTTGGTGCGTTCGTTTATCTCCTCAGAGAGCGGAGCGTGCAGAGCGTAGAGCTTGATCGAGCGTGGATCAAACTCACAGTGCGATAGACAAAAAACGAACGCCTTTTTCCCGCACAAAGTTTTTTTATTTGACCTAACCTTCATCTTTCTTTTTGCAAAGTTTGTGTTTTCATTTTTCACTAGAAGGCACTACCGTTTTCCATCACGAAGTCTGTCTTCCACATCAATGAGCCAAAAATAATTTTACTTACCTTGTTGCACAGTAATCTTATAATATTGTTCGGCGCTTACGGTTATGTGGTATAAAACATTTTCTTCGTCGAAAATTTGAACGAACGGCATTGTAGAAAGGTTAAAAAACTAAACTCGGCACTACTCGGTAAATAAACAAAATTTCTAGGTTAGAATTTCCGCAGTTTGACAGACCTCGATATACTCGCTCAAATAGCATCGAGCTAATCGAGGAGCTCTTTTCGCTCGCTCTGTCTAAAAACGAACGCGAAATAGTGCGCACGGTTTGCTCGATTTTGAATAAAAGAACAGGAATTTGCCATTCTGGCGCGCACGATGCGCATCGATCGCAGTGGGCGAGTAGCCAGGGATATCGTAAATTTGAATAGAGAAAGGTGCACATATTTGATGTGCTCCAGTCCGCTTGCTTTGCCTTGTTGCATGATGCATTCGCGCGTTTAGCGATTTTATAAGTGCTTTGATTTATGCTTTTTCTGTTTTAATAAATGTAACAGTTTTATAATTTAAGCTTTTTGAGTATGAAGCAAAAAATTTAACTAGAAAATACTGGTAGACCTAATCCCGAAAAAATACTTGGCACAAACCACTAAGGGCAACCTACAAAAAAATTCACTGTCAATTTTTCAAATTCGTGAACCATTTCTTTATAGATCACGAGCCGCCACTGATTTTATATGGTGTTAGTTGGTACTAAGACACTTTTCAGAAAGGCAGTAGATTGATATGGTGCAAATCGCGCCAACGTTAGAAGAAAGCATGGCATTTAAAGAAAAAGAACTATTGAATACTTTATTTTTGAAAAATTTGTGGATACGCTCAGCTTGATTTTTGCACGAAAGAAAAGCACGTAAGAAATTCACGAAGAGCGACGGTGTCTCTCTAGAAAACTACACATCTAAGTGCGGAACCTCTATAGAATTATTACAGTTATAAAACTTTACTTCTAATTAAAAAGAAAACACTTAACTAAAGGTATATTTCGTTAATACAAATAAAATACAAGTTTATTTTTGCAATACTAAATAATTTATACACATAATAAATCTCTTGGAAAAACATTTCTGTACATTAAATATTTTTTAAAGGTTCTTGTTTTGGCTTCTAACATAACGATATAGATATCAAAACTTCAGTTTTTAAAATTTTTGTCTGTCTGTGTATTTGACTGTGTGTCTGTTTGTTTCAACATCACGCAAAAACTACTGGACCGATTTTCATTGCTGCCGCATTCCTTGGATTCCTGGAGTGTACATAGACTTTATTTCACCAAAATCGGTTTACCAAAACAAAAGTTATGATAATTTAAAAAAAGAAAAACCGAAAAAAACGTGTAAAACCACATGCGAAGCTGCGGGGTCTTCAGCGAAATTATTATAATTTTAGAGTTTTCATTAAATTATCAGACAAAGAAGGGCACATGATTTTAAAATTTTCTTAAGAAAAGCAAATAAAATCAAATGGGCCTGACACTATTAGTACCGACCTTATGCTGCTCTGCTCTGCGATCGGCTATATATATAAAACCTAAAAAATTTATATACATTCTACAAGTATTAAAAAAATTATCTTTGCTGTTTTTGGTTATTTTTTTGTTTATTTTTGCATAAACTATTCATGTTTTTGAAAAAAACATCCCAAAAAAAATTGAAATCCGTAAATATTTTGGTCATCACTTGAATTTTTTTTTTTAGATGTAAATTAATTTAGCCTTGATTGCCGCTGTGTTTTTAACTTATATTTTTAAAAATGTCAAAATAGGGATGGAGTATCCGATTTTAAAACTTCCACAAAAAAAGTCAGTGCGTAAAACTATTACAGTCGACGTTAAAACTAATGGCTGCTGCGCACGAGTATCTGTCAACAGTGTCAAAATAGTGCCCGGCTATGATAGTGCCTGGCTAAAAAAAAGTCCTTAATAGTGTTCTTTGGTATGAGGAATTTAGAATTTTTACCACGTCGCACGTCTCTGGTTAAGCTTTACAAATCTGCAAACAGAAAAATACATTTTTTTCTAATATTTTTCCAGGTTGCTTTTGAATCACGGATTAACACGGAGTAAAATACCAAACACTCTGTACTTTTTTGCAGATTGCGATTCTGGGTCGTGTTTTTAATAAAATTATGGCCATCTGTGTACTCGTGGCTAACTCCTTTCCTTATCTACTGCCAGGGCAATATTGAGTTCCTCGGGTATTTCAGGCAAAATGTAGAATGCTCGTAAATCCCCAGATAAAATGTATGCAAAGGAACAGTACAGCTACTCTAAATAGGGCCAGGGACATCTTCTTTTAGTTTCCTCAAGATTGTTTTCTTTATTATAATAGAATAGAATTGACTAGGGTTTATTTGCTAAAGAACCTGATTGCATAAATATATAATATCGAAATCGTCATTATAAGTAATCTATCTAAAAACGTGTTTAACACATAAAAAAAATTCGCCATTTTTGCATATCATTTAAATATTTTAAGAAAAAAATTTGCCTGCGGCACTCTTAGATCTTTGATTGCTACATTTGTTGTTTCATTTTTAACATTTCTGTCAACAGCATTCAAAATGTGTAGCATTTCTAGCAAATTTTCTGCAAATTTTCGCCTGCTGCTTGTTTAATAAATGGTAAAAAAGCTGCTACCGCAACCGCTTTACATTTTATTAGAATGTATTTCTATCTTACTTTCTTTGGTCCTGCCGTTTGTATTAGTAACCTATTGATTTTTTTACTCTCTTCGGATAAACTTGCTACGTTTTGTCCCATATGCCTGCGTTAGAAACATAGAGCAGACGTTATATAACGTGAGCTTGCGTCTGGTCTGAACGTTATACATGCTAAAAACGTGACCTTGAAGACAAAGCTCAATGCTTTACCGCAGAGACTGAACTCTGATATCTGTGTTCGAGCCGAAGTCTTTTTTTTCTTCATATGAAAGGAAGATAAAATGTCGTGCTATTTTCCACGTCTATGCGAACGTCCTATAACCAACTTAAACTGTCTAACGGAAACCAACAAAATTGCGTTTCAGCCTTTATATACGGCAAAAAAAAATGATTTTTTTACACTATTGTAACAGGACGTATGTGTACTGGTCACAAACTTGTCTAACAAACTTACGTTTTATTTTTATTAGTTCTGTATATTTTATACACAATTGTGTATACAATATAAACAACTGTATAAGTCTACACAATTTTTAGTTACACAACCCAATTAAAAAATATTATCCACTACGTTTTTATGGAAAACCAGGCGACTGACCAACAATCCTCGGTCTAGTTTAAGTCCTAGTATAGCGACTCCACTAGATGCATTTTAAAGGAGGCAAACACAAATTTATGGTTGATTTACTTATGAATATCGAGAGGTACAAGATAGTCGAACAGATAATAAAGTGACAAGTCGAACAGATATTAAGTGACAAATGGGCTGGTTTAGAGCTAGTTTAGTTCATGTTTATGTGTGCAAGGTGGCAGATGTCATGCATAGATTTAATAAACTATTTAACCATAACGTTTTCACGTTCGCTAGATGGCGTAAGGATTATGTAACTTAAGTTTGTGTTAAAAATGTGCATTAAGTCCATAGTTTCTCCCCAGATTTTAAGTAAAAAAAGTACAACTGGCAATGCCTTGTTCTTTAATTTTTTAATCTTTTGCCAGAGTGCACAGGGAAAACTAAACATCAGAATTAGCTGAAATTTTGCAGGGGTGATCATTTTTAAATGCCTAACAAAAATATCTCAAGGATTTTTCAAAATTCTCAATTATTTTTTCATCAGAATAAAACTTCGGTGCTGTCATCTATCCCAAAAGCCTCAAAATAATTACGGTTTAGAAGAAACCCGATTTACAAAAAAAAAATAGAGAAATACTCACAAATGACATTTTTTCTTTTTATATTTTCTTGCTTTAGCGAAAATGAAAACTAAGTTTCCTTTTTTCTAAAGGCCTGTGCATTTCAGAAAAGAAAACCAATCAATCAATCACACTTCATTGAATTTGAGATACAGGCAGTGCAAGTGTTGGCCGATAAATCGCAGAATTGATACGATTCCATGCTAACTGCAGGTGTTTTGCCAACAAACTTTAAATCCGGCCGCAGTGAGACAGAAGAGTATTTTTACGTTTTCTGAGAGAAAACCATTTCAGGTTAAATAGGAAACCACTCCGCTTGTGCGGTTGCCCACCGAAAAAGGCCTAGCGCTGCGCGGGCATTACCCCGAGTCTATCAAAGAACCAAGAGAACTTTACTGGCTCGCTGGGATTACTAGGAATTCGCATAGAATCATTCGGTTTCCATAACCCCACATAATTTTTTTTTCATTTTGATTTAACCATTTTTAAAATTTAAATTATTGCGGCATAGTTATGTGCAAGTGTACTAGTGAAATCTTAGAGTGCAAAGGATAGATTTTAAACCCTTAGTTTCAAAAACACACGGATACTTGAGTACTAACAAAACAGGTCAGTATATTTAGAGGTTTGAAAGACTCTTGCTAGTCGTTGACGCTCCTGTTTAAAATAGAATACGATTATTTCGTCTAGCGCCAGTAGCCGATTTTTAAATCTGCATGCTTTTAAGTTAACCTGTTTTCGGTATCAGCTAGCGGGAGTGTTTCCAATTCAATTATAAATGCACCATAAATGCAATCTTAAACATTACACCCAGTTACTTTAATACGTAGTTGGCTGGCGTTTTTTTAGCAGGTAATTCTGCAATAAATGGTTTTCTTTTATTTTAGTATTTTACTTGGTTTTTAGCGGCGCAGAACGCAAAAAGTCAAAATAAGTAACCTAACCCCAAATTCTTTACCCGATGCTAAAAAATCTCTGGTGTCCCACTGTGGATAAACATAAATAAAGTTTCCGCCTTAGAACATTGAACTACTAGAAGGAGCATTTTTTCAGACCTGGGGCAGGGTGTTTGAGTTCAACATTTTTCATCCGATAGTTGTCGTGTTAACCTAAAACGTTTTCCCCTGTTTTTAATATTATTTAAAATACCTTTAATAATTTTTAGCTCCGTTTAATTAAATGGTCTAGATATAGTAATAAAAATCTACGTTTCTATTAAAAAAAAAACCTAAAAATGTATTCAAGTAGGATGTACAACTATAAAAATAAGAAAAAGGTGCCATGGAAATCCCTATTCACACTGAAATTAATGACAAGCCGGCAACACGGATTTCCTGGCTTTGTTTACCAAGAATGGCCAAATATGACGAATTCTAACCTAATATTTAGTTAATATTTTAATTTAACGTATCTATTAAACGAAATACTGCGGTCCGCCGGCTTCTGTTTCAACTGGCATATAATAATACACTTCAGAACCATTTTTCGCCACAAACTTTTCACAAAAATATCAAAAAAATACTATTGACAAGTGCTGAAACTTTCACTTTCAAAACAATAACAGGAAAAATCGAGAAACCGCAACAAACAATCAATGTTGCCACGTTGACTACAAAAGAAGATGTTTAAGGAAAACACATGTTAAATTTTCAAAAAACGTCGAAAGTTTTAAATAGGTTATGAGTATTATATATTGTGTATATTAGCTTTTTCAACTTATATCTTAAAGCTCATTAATTAATTAATAAATAAACGTCAAAACTTAATCCAAATTTAATAAGTATTTTGTTGCATAATTTTGTTATTAAAATTGGCAACACAGATTTCTTTCTCCCCTTTCCCCACTGTAAATGTTGCACTCAAACAATCATTGTAACCAGACAGACCAGACTCCTTCTAGTAGTTCAGTTAGAAAACAAATTCAATGACGTCAAGTTTTGCAAAAAAATCAGGTCGACATAGTTAAATTGATTTTCGGTACAGTGTTGCTAAAAACATAAAAACAGTTCCCCAGATTATAACTAGGACCTAAAGTCAACACTTTTAATAAAGACGGCACTATTTTTGACAATTCCGCACGAAGTTTAAAGGTATTCTGACATTGTTGTTGTCTAGATATGTCATCTTTGCTATCAAAATAATGTCGACTTTCATAATGTTTGTGCCAGCCTTTAATAAAGGACGGCATTAACTAAGTTGTCAACTTTCAGAATGGCACAATATGAGCATGTTTAGATGACATGTTTACATGACAAAAATGTCAGAAACCGTTCAACCTTCGTGCGGAATTGTCAGAAATAGTGCCGAGTCAGGCTATGCCGATATTATGTACCGATAAGTCCCTATTAGTCAGAACGGGAACCCACAAAAAAGCCGAATTTACAAAAACCAAAACAAAACTGAACAGAAAATAAAACGTCCGAAACGAAATATGGACGAAAGTATACTGGATACGAATTTAATTTTATAGAATTTTAATTTACTCGATCCTTAAGAGACACGAACATAATAAACTTAAAATATCAGAATTACAAAAGTATTGAAAATAATTTTCTATAAACGAAAAACACCCGAACCACAAATTATTAGAAAATAATATGCCCGATCCTTAAATGAGCAGAACTACAATTCATCCGAATCGCTATTGGGCATGCGTAAAATTTAAATCTCTAGAGCGCTGAAGGCCCTGGATTGCGGCGTTAACAAGTTTCTCTATTTGGAAGATGACGGAGATTTTATTTAACTTCACAGTTTCTGGCTGTCTAACTGTATGTCAAATCTTGCGAGTTATTTTTGACACACCTCCTGTGAACCGATTTGAATAAAATTTGGAACAGTTATGTAGGTCCGATGACAATATCATATTATGAAAAAATTTGGGGGTGGAGGGTGGTTTATTGATGTAAAGGGGGTAAATTAATACAATATTACAACCTGCCGTAAGCCTGGCAACGTAGCAATTGAATTCGTGGTTATCCGTTCAAATAATTTTCGGACAGATTTGGGGTTCTTGAATTTGATGGTATGTTTCTATTAAATTATTTTCATTAATAATATTTTCTGATATTTTGTGTTTCTATAAGAATATGTTTCGCTTAAATTTAATTCTATGCATATATTTTCTAGCGATTTGATTTTCCCGTCGTTTTATTTTAGAGGCAATTTTTTTTGGACCAATTATTTTCTTTTCTTTTAAATTCTGACAAATTATGTTTCCGCCAAATTTGGTTCTCATGGTCTACCTAACAGGGTCTCCAGGCCCACTCAACCAGATGGAATATCTTTCGGGACTTGGAACTCGTCCTGCACTTAAACCACAATAAAAATTATGTGGTTTAACACAAATTATATTTAAAAAACGTGTCATTCAAAACACCGTAGCTTTTTTAAACCTTAACTAAGTTAAGAAAGTGAGTAATAAATAAATAAATTAATAAATAAATCCTTTATTACCAACAATATCATAAGACATTGTGCAACATCTTACAAAAAAGTCACGTCAATAATAATCCATGAATCCAGTTTCCTTGATATATATGTGGTACACATTTTTTTATATAATTAAAATAAATAAATAAAATTTTATAAAATCTACAAAAAATACAAAAATACCCTCTTGACATTGACATTAGCTATTACACATACTGTCAAAATCAAATGAATAAAATAATTTTTCTTTTACATAAGAGGTGGCAGCTCTCTTAAACCCCTCAATACTTTCTTTATTTCGAGTGGTCAGTGGTAGACTTTGGAAAGCTTTTATTGCTCTATAGAAAGTGCTATTTTCATAAAAGGTTGAGTTGTGTCTTGGAATACGAAGCCCATCTCTATTTCTAGTAATGATTTGTAAATCTTGTGTATAATGGTCTCTATTTGTAGGAAAGAGTTCTGAGTGCTTTTTAACCAAGATTATTTACTGTAAAAAAATAGATACATGGAACTGGCAGTATATCTCAGTTTTTAAATGATTCTCTACAAGACGTTCTTGGTGTTAAGTTTAGCATAGCTCTTATTATGCGTTTCTGACATTTTAATATTTTTACAGCATTTTGTGACGACTCCCAAAATATAATGCCATATGAGATTATGCTCTGTATACTTGCACAATAAGAAATTCGAAAGCTGTGCTCTGAAACAATTCCCCTGAGCCTTCTTATTATAGCACAACGGCTAGACAATTTTGATGATAAATAATTAATATGCTTATCCCAGCTATGAGGTGATACCTCGGTATACGAAGAAAGGATGGGCCTAGGTTGTATAGATGAAACAGTTGGTCAGTCAAAATCGGGCAACAGATCAAAAATTATATCAAATTAAAACATGCACGTTTTTTTTACCCAACCTGTATATATCAGAACTTATTTACAACACTAAAGGATTCTGATATTTTCTCTTAAAATGTTTGATCAAAAAATTCATCTGACAGGTTGGTTGAACATTCTTGTTTATTGAGCCGCTGATTCTTAAAACCTGCACGCGTAAAATAACAAAATCATGGAGAATTTAAATTAAAAATAGAATATATATGTAAATTTTTATATAGAGTTAAGAGTAGAAATTCTTTTTCAGGTTATATCCATACTTTTTCGAGTCAAATAAACGTCAAAATTGGCGAAACTTGGAATGGAATACACATTTTGTAAAAACTAAGACACGGCTCGGATCACTTTTTTTATTTTTTTTCGGATAAACTAAAATTATTTTCTAAGGCCACCGATTCAAATGTTTGAACATTTTGTATTGGTGGCCTTAGAAGGAAATTTAAGCTTGTTCGGCAAAAAAACAAAAGTACTCCGAGCCGTGTCTCAGTTTTTACAAAATTTGCCTTCCATTCAAAGTGCAGCCAATTCCGATCTTTATTCGACTTTAAAAAGTCACTTCGACATTTCCTGAGCTAAGGTCACTGACAGAAAAAGTAATCTCTACTCTTAGATTAGGTTTGTTATGAGTGGTGCAATACTGCACCCTATACTGCGATCTAACACCGGGTTCCCACCTCACTTACGCGTCACATGATAAGTCACATATAATATGAAATGTTATGACAGTCATGTGACGCGTGAGCGGGCACACATGAAAAAGACGTAGGTGGGAACCGGATATCAGAGGTCACAAGCCACTCATCCCAACTTCCCTGATTAAAGGAAATTAGTCTATTTGGTGAGACTTCCTCGAAATCTTGAGGCACTTTCAACCCAAGGAAAATATTTCCGCCCTAGCTCTACTTTTAAGTAAACAACAAAAAAATGTTTTAAATGCCATAATAATTATTTTTGGCTTTTTTTCGTTTGGGAGGGGTGGGGTTAGGATTAAACAAGGGAGAATTTTAATTTTTCCACATAATTTTAAAGATTTTTAAAAGCAAGCTTTTAGTAGTGTTTTTTCAGATTTACCAAGATATAAGTTATTGCAACTAAACCTTTTTTTTGTAATTCAAAAACAATATCGTTGTAAATTCACACCAAATGGTGTGTAAAATTATAAACTTATCACATATTTTTAAGAAAATTATTATTGTAAGATATTATGATAAAAATAATGTGTAAGTATGTTTATGACAAAATAGATTGAGTAGAGTTTAAGGAAAATATATAATTAAATAATAATTTATTTTTTAGTTTTCTATGGTACCGCACAGCTGTACTTTGTGACAGAAACGCATACCGATAAATTTTTACGTGGTACGACCCTGTCTGTCGCCAATAATTTATTGCAAATTACTAAACTTCCTAAAATTTTATTTAAAAAGGCGTGCGGAGCGGTATTACCTTTGTCCACAGTATAATACAAAACTCCATTTTAAGTAAATACCAACAGTGAAAATACTAACGTAATTATATGCCAAATGCTTAAAATTTTAGACTATCATGGTTTTCATAAAAAGACACGTTCTTTGTGTGATGGTCTTCGTTCAAAATTTTGGGCATTTTTCAAAAGCATATTACCCATTTGCCCCAAAAGAAAATAAAGTATCAAAAGATGGAATATGGAATTCCCACAAGAAACACTCAAAGTGCCAAAGCAAAAAGAGAAAAAATTAAACGATGTTTCGCCCCGGGCAACCAGCGTCGCCTTATCAGTGGTTCCACTGGTCACCTTCCCCAAATATCATTCACTACCACCATTCACCATCATACACTTTGATTTCCAACTTTGAATCACTCGCAAATAGGCATCGTTCCGCACTTGTACTTAATATAAGTCACCTGAGCCTAAGTCTTGGCATGTTAATATTTCCAATAGGCAAGAGGGTAAAAAGAAAATGAAGTTAAAACCCAACGAATCAGTTACTTTAACCGAAAAGTATCTAAAAAGAAAATAACAAAAGATCCTTGGCGGAAAAACGAAAATTAAAAATTGGATCAGTATCCCACAAAACACACTCAAAAGACCAAAGCAAAAAACTAAATAATTAAGCGATGTTTCGACCTGGCCCAGAATCCTTGCAATCTCACCTAGTTTAAGCATTTCGTTTGGTCCGGAACGTGGGAAGAATACTGGCCCTGGCAATCAGCGCGCAGCGTGGGCAATAGAAGTTTGATTGACGAGAACGAGAAATTAAAAAAGTAATCGGTGGAAGGAAAGAAACCGGCATTTTTGCACGTTTTGAATACTCGTGATAAAAATTGTTTAAATTTAAATAAAATTGTAATAATCAGTGGCGTTTAAAAAAAAAGTTTAATTTAAAATTTTTCAATCCCTTTATCAATAGTGGTGATTTGGATTCTCCATAGAATTGCATGTACTACCTCAAATAACTATCCTATATATACTGTGCCGGTCAGAATGATATGGAGCATTTTAAAAAAATGTCCGTGGACATCTTCAAGTTTAATCAGGATAAAATGGGTGGAAGGAAAGAAACCGGCATTTTTGCACGTTTTGAATACTCGTGATAAAAATTGTTTAAAATTAAATAAAATTGTAATAATCAGTGGCGTTTAAAAAAAAAGTTTAATTTAAAATTTTTCAATCCCTTTATCAATAGTGGTGATTTGGATTCTCCATAGAATTGCATGTACTACCTCAAATAACTATCCTATATATACTGTGCCGGTCAGAATGAATTGGAGCATTTTAAAAAAATGTCCGTGGACATCTTCAAGTTTAATCAGGATAAAATATGTATTCGGAGTATGTACTGATTTTTTTTTGGTTTTCGGTTCCTCTCTTGAGAATTCTACAATTTATTTGGCATTCTTTTACATGCCCCTGAATAGTTTTGAATGATGGCATTTTTTTCTTGTCTATGTTAAGTGCACAATTGGCATATTGCATGTCATTGCAATGCATCTGCAAGAAAAAGACAAATTATAAAATATATTTCTTTTTAAACCTCCATCAAAAACATGATTTTAGTAACTGTGTGCAGATAACAAAAGCATGGCTTTTTTGGTTACCGATGCAAAAAAACTTTTTTTTATCACAGGTGCAAAAAAAAGATCTGTCCGTTTTTTACCCAAAATTAAAGAGAAATAGCGGAAAATAGTAATATTGAAAAAATCTAATTATTCTTGCCTAAAAATTAAGCTATTTCCACCAGTTTTCACCAAGTATTTATGAAAAAATCATTTAAAAACATCGTCAAAATATCAAACCGTTGAAGATTAAAATGTCGCAACAATGAACTTCACCGAGTAAAAAGACACATCGTTATGGAAACCATTGTTATTTCATTTACCAGCAGCTTTGATTTATAGTGTAAAAATGGTGTGTTGCGAGAAGTGCTCTTCGTTCGAGATTTAAAAGTATTTTCATGTTTTTCTTGGATTTTTAAATAAAGGTATTTACTCGCGTTTTGAAATACCTCGCTACGCTCGTTATTTAAACCACCGCTTGTAATAAAAGCACTATTTTAACCACTAGTTGTGAAAACTAGTATTCTATATCTTCATAAAAAAAAACACGATTTTACTCGATGTCACTGATACAAAACATTTTTTTTATGGTTCAGGGTTGCAAAAATTGTACTTTTTACAACTAGTGGCTCAAATAGTGCTTTTTTACAAGAATGATTTTAAAGAACGAGCGCAGCGACTTACTTAAAAACGCGAGTTAAAAAAAAACCTACAGTTTAGCCGCTCGTTGTAAACCCTATTTTATTATTTTTTTGCACACAAAGTACGGAGTAGCCGGTGGCAAGGTTTTTGGTGTATATTTTCCTTTTTATTAATTTTTTGATAGAGATCATATTAAAAAATTGTAGTTGTTACAACTAGTGGCTTCTGACACTTATTTATTTTTTATAAATACTTAAAGAATGCTCGAGGAGATCGCTTAATTTTTAAAAACTTGATGTAATTTTTGTCTGCACCCGTGATTAAAAAAAAAGCTTTTTTGCATAGGGAAACAAAAAAAGCCATGGTTTGGTTACTTGCGGACTGTTAAATCGTGTTTTTGAAGTAGATATAAAAAAAAGTGTTTACAACTCGCAGCTAAACTATGTTTGCTTGTAAAGAAAACACTATTTTAGCTACTAGTTAGTTGTTTACCGTTTGACGGACTGAAGGAAAGGTCTGCAAAATGGTATATTAAGAAAATCTTATAATTCTTAGTATTCAAAAAAAAAATAATTTCGAAAATACAATACGGGAAGGTCAACGACTGAAAAGAAATGCGATTTTATACGAAACCATTTTATTAGCCTCCCTAGTTTGATTCCCGGCAGCACTTTTGGTGATTGGTGTTTTGTTTGTTCAGTATTTTTAATTATCATCGATATAACGTGTGAGTACTCTGGGCATTGATCTTTGTTAGATAGAAAGTCCCAGTATAAAAACAATTTTTATTTTAAAAACAAAACCATCGGTGTGTCATCCATCAGAGTTGCCTTTTATTTATATCATAAAAATAGCAATCTGTCATGTCAGTGAATGTTTTGTTCGTTTTTTTTTGATAAAGGCATAAAAAATGGTGTTTTCAACTCGCAGCTAAACGGTGATTTTGGCGTGACACTTGGCTTCACCAATATTAATTTTATCATGCCACTCTAAATCTTATTCTAAGAATAAACTTTTATTGAATGAAATCAATAAATATGTACCTTATTCGAGGACTAATCTTTTTTTTGGTATTGTTTAATATTTATTCGGAATTTTTTTTTAAGTAATTAATTAATTAAATTTTATTTTATGAATTTATACGTTGATTAAATAAATAAAATCTTAATCTAGAAATAATCTGACACATAAGGAATCACATCAAGTCATGTTAAATCTTATTATATGAATAAACTTTTATTGAATCCTATCAAATCCTGGCAAATCTTGTTCCAAGAATAAACTTTTATTAAACGAAATTAAAAAATGTATACTTTATTGGAGTATTTATTTTTGATATTTATTCAGAAAATTTATTATTGTAGATATAAATTGTTTCTTTTAAATTTTTAATCTATATGCGGCGCATGCAAACTAACAATATATTAAATTAATTAATTAATTTAGGATATGTGTGTTGTTTAAATTTAGTTTAAGTCTCTACGACATATTTTATCGAGAAAGAAAGTATAAACTAAAGAATAAGTGGGTTTCTTATAAATTATTTTTTTTTAATATAGGATACCACTTTTCTCAATAATTATTTTCTATGGATTCGAATCCAACCGTTTCAAATCTACCCTAAACTTATTACTCATATAAGTATAGTTAATTAATGCAACGTAGTTATTAAATGAGGGTTAAATTACTATGACTTTAAGAATTTCAGTCTTGAAGTAATAATAAAATTTCTATTGGCTAAATCATCTAAAGTGGCTTAACTCAAGTTCGATTCCTCCTAAGAAATACTGACTTTAATTTATTCTTGAATCAAGTATTAGATGAGATTTTTTTCCGTGTACGCGGACTGCAATCAGCTGTTTTTCCATCGCAACCACCATAAAATCGCTTAGAACATGACATAAAATAATTTTCTTAATATACGTAAGTAAGAAACGCGGGAATTATGCCAGAGCACCGTAAAACAATGAAACCGGCCAATTTTCAAACGATAATTCGATCTTAATTACGTCATTATTCAACAGTAGCAATAGCCGTTATCGGACCATTGGTCATTTACGAAATACCTCAAGATGATGAGAGTAGCAACAATATCCTTGGGGAAAAATTTTAAAAATAATTATATACATTTTATTCCCAAATCTTCGGACTAGTATCGATATAAAAAACGAATATTCGCTAAACACGATGGTTAAACTTTTTAACTTGATATATCGCATTAGTAAATTCCCTACTGACTGGCTAAAATGAACCTTTAATTACCGCACAATCAGCATATTGAGCCATATGCGCCAAGGTTGCATATTGTCTCCGCTGTTGGTAGAAGTAGAGTGCTTCAAGCTGCCCTTAGGATTACAGAAAAAACAGAAATCACCATTGTTATGGGGGCCTTCAACACCAAACTTGGAAACACCCCAAGAGAAGACATTGTTGGAAGGTACAGTCCTGGTACATCAAATAAACGTGGAGATCGCCTTTTCCAGTTCTGTCAGGAAAGCGATTTTGTTATGTCAGATACCTTCTTTAAAATAGACTTTATATTGATTAATAAACGATTTAGAAACTGTATTAGATCTGCAAAAACTTACTCTGGCGCAGACGTAGGCTCGGATTACAATCCAGCTGTGGCGACAATTAAATTTACACTCAAGAAAAATCGTTCCCCAATTAACAAACCCAGACAAAGGTTGGACGAACTTCAAGATAACATGGTAGCAACTAAACTTAAAGTCGGACTTAATAAAAAGCTTAAAGATATTAATGAGTCTACCGAGTAAGATACAGAAATGGTTTGGACAAAGGTTAAAAGTGCTATAGTCGAAAGCACAATACACTTAGGCAGGGATGAAACAAGAAATAAAAGAAAAATTTGGATGACCGATGAAATCCCGATGGATAAAAGACACAGTAAAAAAAGCAGCGATCAGTATCATGAAATCAATAGAGAAACAAAAAAACAAGATAAGGTCAGCAAAACAAGACTGGATAACAAAGCAATGTCAAGAAGACACTCTCAATTTACGCAAACGCATAAAGGAAGCAGCCGGATTATTTAATAAAAGACAAGCTGGAATCCTTATGGACTATCCGGGCAAAATCATACCGAATACCAAAGAAAAACTAAAAGGATGGTGTAGCTACATAGAACATCTCTTTACCGATAACCCATCTGATCAGCCAGATAAATCCTCAAACCAAGGCATAGATATAACACCAGAGGAAATACAATACGCAATATCTTCAGCTAGAAACAGAAAAGCAGTAAGGCAAACCGAAGTACACACTGAGTTTTTAAAGCTAATTAAAAAAGATTCGCAAAATACGCTGATTAAACTTTTTATCTTGATTTATCACAGCGGTAAAATCCCTGATGACTGGCTAAAATCAACCTTTATTACACTGCCTAAAAAAAATCAGCAAAGAAGTGTAGTGATTACCAACTAATCAGCCTAATGATCTATATGTTAAAAGTATTTCTGAAGATTATCCATAAAAGAATTTATGGAAAATGCAAATCCTTTATGTGCAACACGCAGTTTGGATTTCGTGGTAGTTTCGGGACAACAGAGGCTCTATTTGGCATTCAAGTCTTAGTTCAGCGGTCTAGGGATGTGTCGGTGCCAGTACATGCCTGTTTCATAGATTATTACAAAGCGTTTGATCAAGTCCAATACGAAAAGCTCATAGAATCGCTAAAAGAAGTTGGTCTAGATGACCGAGATCTAAAGATAATCGCCAATCTATACTGGAATCAAACTGCTCAAATAAATGTTGATGGCCAACTGTCCGAAGAGGTCCAAATAAGAATTATATTGTCTCCGATGTTGTTCATTATATAATAAATAATAAAGAATGCACTACATAACTGCGAAGAGGATCTGACCATAAACGGCATAAAAATCAATAATCTACGATATGCCGACGACACTGTCATAATAACACGCTGAAAGGCCTGCAAGAGTTATTGAATCAAATTGCTGTCAAAAGTTTGCAATTCGAGCTTAACTTAAATGTTGGAAAATCAAAATAGATGGTCATATCCAACAAATACTTGGGTTGCTTCCTCGATGAGAACTGGCACAATATGCAAGAAGTTCGTGCAAGATTTGAACAGCCCAGATCATCTTTTATTAAAATGTGTTGTGTAGTCTCGATCTTAATACCACTCTCTGAATTCGTGTGCTTCGGTGTTACGTTTTTACCATCTTATGGTGTGAAAGCATGGACACTCACGGAAGCCATGTGCAAAAAGTTAGAGGCATTCGAGATGTAGTTTTATCGTAGAATACTAAGGTAACCTTAGATGGCTAGAGAAACTAATGTGGATGTTTTGCTTAGAATAAATAAAGATCTTGAAATTAACTCTGTGTTTCGGACTTCCATTGTCTATATTTTATTTATACACGACGTTTCGATCAGTACAATCTCTGATCGTCTTCAGGTGCAAACTACAATCAATTCCTAAGGCTACGTACTTATATACTGTGAGAAATCACTCAACCTTGAAGTTTAAGAAGTTGGCTCCGCCCAAGGAGGGGCTTCCAAATATTTGGGATTTCAACACTTGGTTTACTAAAAATACCCTGATTCTGCCCAATAAAGGCAGCTTCAAGGAATTTTCGTTTCTTCCAGTGTGACTCCTTGTGCAAAACCTTTGCTTCTGTCCACTTCATTCGGTGTTGTTTTGACCATGCATGTTCGGCAATTCCTGATTTCGTGGTTTCACCTTTTTGGGTATTCGTCTGATGTTCCTTAAGCCTAACAGATAGTGGTCTTTTAGTTTCGCCTATATATGATTCACCACACTCACAAGGAACTTGGTAAATGCATTCCTTATTTTGTTTGTTCTCCGGTTTTGTTTTACTAAGAAGGCTTCGAATTGTATTACTAGATTTAAAAGCTGTTTTAATATTAAAGTTTTTCGCTACTCTTCGAATTTTCTCTGAAACTCCTTTAACGTATGGGATTGTAAGGAATGCATTTGCCTGGTTTTGGTCATGTAATCTCTGTCCTGTTTGTTGAAATTTAGAAATAGTATCTGTTATAAGTTTCAGGCTGTAACCATTCTGCTGCAGATCCTTCTTAATGTTTCTTATTTCGATTTCCAAGTCATGAGAATTGTTACAAATTTGAACGGCTCTGTTATACAAAGTTTTGATTATGCCTCGTTTGGTTGTAGCAGAATGATTTGAACCTTGATTTAAATATTGTCCTGTGTGAGTGGGTTTACGATAGACTGTTGTTCTGATGTCGCTTTCTACTCGTGTGACAAGTACATCAAGAAAAGGAATTTGACAATTTTGCTCCAACTCCATTGTGAATTTAATGGTGGGTCTTATGTTATTTAGGTGGTGAAGAAATTCTGAAAGTTGTTGGTCATTCCCGGTCCAGACAATAAAAGTATCATCAACATATCTCAGCCAGAGCTTAGGTTTATATGTTGCGGTATCAACCGCGTGTGATTCGAACCACTCCATGTAAATATTGGCCACCACTGGCGAAAGCGATGAACCCATTGGCAGACCGTCTTCCTGAGCATAAAACCTATCTTTCACTTGAAAATAAGAGTTATGTAGGCAGCACTCCAACAACTCCATCACTCCCTCCAGCGGTAGGCTGGTACGTTCACTACGCTGGAGGGAGTGATGGAGTTGTTGGAGTGCTGCCTACATAACTCTTATTTTCAAGTGAAAGATAGGTTTTATGCTCAGGAAGACGGTCTGCCAATGGGTTCATCGCTTTCGCCAGTGGTGGCCAATATTTACATGGAGTGGTTCGAATCACACGCGGTTGATACTGCAACATATAAACCTAAGCTCTGGCTGAGATATGTTGATGATACTTTTATTGTCTGGACCGGGAATGACCAACAACTTTCAGAATTTCTTCACCACCTAAATAACATAAGACCCACCATTAAATTCACAATGGAGTTGGAGCAAAATTGTCAAATTCCTTTTCTTGATGTACTTGTCACACGAGTAGAAAGCGACATCAGAACAACAGTCTATCGTAAACCCACTCACACAGGACAATATTTAAATCAAGGTTCAAATCATTCTGCTACAACCAAACGAGGCATAATCAAAACTTTGTATAACAGAGCCGTTCAAATTTGTAACAATTCTCATGACTTGGAAATCGAAATAAGAAACATTAAGAAGGATCTGCAGCAGAATGGTTACAGCCTGAAACTTATAACAGATACTATTTCTAAATTTCAACAAACAGGACAGAGATTACATGACCAAAACCAGGCAAATGCATTCCTTACAATCCCATACGTTAAAGGAGTTTCAGAGAAAATTCGAAGAGTAGCGAAAAACTTTAATATTAAAACAGCTTTTAAATCTAGTAATACAATTCGAAGCCTTCTTAGTAAAACAAAACCGGAGAACAAACAAAATAAGGAATGCATTTACCAAGTTCCTTGTGAGTGTGGTGAATCATATATAGGCGAAACTAAAAGACCACTATCTGTTAGGCTTAAGGAACATCAGACGAATACCCAAAAAGGTGAAACCACGAAATCAGGAATTGCCGAACATGCATGGTCAAAACAACACCGAATGAAGTGGACAGAAGCAAAGGTTTTGCACAAGGAGTCACACTGGAAGAAACGAAAATTCCTTGAAGCTGCCTTTATTGGGCAGAATCAGGGTATTTTTAGTAAACCAAGTGTTGAAATCCCAAATATTTGGAAGCCCCTCCTTGGGCGGAGCCAACTTCTTAAACTTCAAGGTTGAGTGATTTCTCACAGTATATAAGTACGTAGCCTTAGGAATTGATTGTAGTTTGCACCTGAAGACGATCAGAGATTGTACTGATCGAAACGTCGTGTATAAATAAAATATAGACAATGGAAGTCCGAAACACAGAGTTAATTTCAAACACATCATTGTCTCAAACTTTCAAACAAAAGATCTTGAAGTTTGATTTAACACCAAAAAACGAAAACTTGAATATTTTGGCCATATTTTGAGAGGAATGACAAATATAAACTTTTAAAATTGATAATAGAAGGCAGAAGAGGTTCGGGTCGTAGACGTAGGCTTAAAAATCTTAGACAATGGTATGGTGTTAGTACTACAACACTTTTCCGAAAAGCAGTGGACAGGGTAAAGATCGCGCTGATGATAACCAACGTTCAAAGAGAGCATGGCACTTGAGGAAGAAAAAGAAGTTGATGAACAAATTATTAAAAATGCACTTCATAACTGCAGATGGTCTGATTAAAAACGGCATCAAAATCAACAACCTAAGATATAATGACAGCTCTATCATATAAACAGATACGCTGAAAAGTCTGCAATAGTGGTTGAATCACGCACATTGCTGCCAAAAGCTCGCAAATATTTGGGTTTAACTTATATGATGGAAAAACAAAATGGATGGTCATAGCCAAGAAAAAGTACATCAGACGCAAATTACAAGTAAATGGTCATTAATTAAAAAGCCTCGATTTGTACAAATACTTGAGTTGCCAGATCAATGAAAACTGGGACAACACGCAAATTCGTGTACTTCGTTGTTGTTTTTAACATCTTATATTAAGGCATGGAAGCATGAACACTGACTGTGATGGTGTTATTATCAAGATATTTTGAACGGGCAAAGTAACTAATTTGGATGATCTTCTCAGAATAAATAATCTTTAAGTTTTTTAGTCCACCATACCAATATGTTGGTCTGTTGTCACGATAACACAATAACTCAAGACCGACATTTTAACGAAATTTGGTACAAAAATCCTCTAATGACTGACCATAAATTGACTGACTTTCGAGTAAGTTGGTAGGGGTTTGAAGGGGGGAAAGGGGGGAAAAGGGGGATAAAATATTTTTAAAAATTGTAATTTTAGAACAAAAGCAAGTGGCGATATACGGTTTTCAGATTTAAATTTTCATGAATATGGACTAAAAATATTGTTATAAAGTTCAAATTCGTGGAAGCTTTAGTTTTCGAGTTATTTGAAAAAACGTTAAAATATATTAAAAAATTATAACTTTAGAAGTAAAGCAGCTATTGATATGCGGTTTTCAGATTTTGGTTTTCGTAAATATTACCCAAAAAGTTTCTTATAAAGTTCAAATCTTTCAAAGCTACAGTTTTAGAGATATTTTCATTTTCTTTCAACATAAAATAATTGATTGTATGGTCGACTATCCGTGCTTTTTAGCACCAATTTTTTTATTCACAATCAAAAAACGGACACTTAAATATTTTGACTATAATGACCAATATAAACTCTTAAAATTGATAATACAAGGAAAAATTGAATGCAGGAGATGTCCGGGTCGTAGACGAATATCATGGCTTAAAAATCTTAGACAATGATGTGGTGTAAGTACTACAACGCCTTTCCGATTGAATATTGAAAACGATACAGATAACAAAAATCCAGTTTTTAGATTTTTGTCTGTCTGTTTTTCTGTCTGTCTATTTGGTGTATGTCTGTTTGTTTCAGCATCACGCAAAAAGTACTGGAGTGCTGCATTTCTTGGATTTCTGGGGAGTACATGAGCTTTATTTCATCAAAAAAGAAAACCGGAAAAACGCAGGAAAACCTACGAAACGTTAGTAAAATTTAAGGAGTCTTGTAGTATCTCAAAACGATTTTTTTATAATTGAACTAATTTTAACAACAGAACTTATTGTTGTCACTCACCACCCACAGTTAAAAATTATACCAAAGGCGGCCAATTTTGCAAAAAGGCCGAAAAAAACAAGGAAAAGCTTAGTTTACAGTCTGTTATTATGATGAAAGGCCGCCAGGAGCTATTTGGAGCAAATCTTAATGTGAGATTTGCATCTAATTTAAAAAACACTTCGATAGTTATTTAGATTTAATTTTAGCACTAAATAAGGACATTTTATTTGTTTGCACATTCCTATCTAGTGATACAGTTTCTATATGGCGGCTGATTGAATTCGGAATAATAATGTACTTCTTTGTCTTCAAGTGATATGGTCTCTTTGAACGTTGGATATAATCAGCGCGATCTGCATCCTGTCTACTTCTTTCTGGAAAAGTATGCCATTGTCTAAGATTTTTAAGCCATGATATCCATCTACGACTTGGACCTCTTTTGCCTTTCATTTTGCCTTCTATTATCATATTTGTTTTGCAATAATATACAAAGAACTAACCAGGTATATCTCACATAGCAACTTCCTTCGTCATCCTTGGATGTGCTCAGGAGATTCTAAACTAGCAATAAAATAGTCTGAGCATATTCTAAGAATATATTACGTCCTGCCCTATTTACAAGCTACGGCGTCCATAGAATGTTCTGATACAGACATTCTTATCAGATGCTTAACATGTACCCTACTACATATTTAAAGTTAAATGCGAGGTAGGTGTTAGGTGACATCGACATCTTGAGGTATATATGGTACTTTTCCTTGTGCTTAGCATGTCCCTAGAATTTTCTTTAAAAAAATAAGATTTGCTACGAAAATTTTCATGTAACTGCAAAATAAATATACCTAAAATGTCAAAAACGGACATTCCAAGAAAGTCTAAAAAGGACTTCTGGGAATATCCCTTAAAATATATTTCAGAAGATGTCAGAAGAGAATAATCTTGCCTAGATGTATCACCATCTTTTTCATATACTTATTTTATATTAATTATTAAAAGTTTATTTTTAGAATAGGATTTAGCATTACTTGTCTGGTTAATTTATTTGATCGTTTTCGGGTTAATTTTAATTCTATTCAATGTTTATTCTTATAATAAGATATGCTGCGACTTGATGCGATTACTCATGTGTGCTACCATTTCCAGATCAAGATTTTATTTATTTGATCTCAGTATATCCCCAGTTAAAAAAAACTCTATTTTTACTCTAAAACCTTATTTTGTTGTTAATTCAAACATAACGAATGTCTTATTAAGTGGACGAAGAGACTAAATTAAAGAATAGCGTCCTGCTTTGGATACTTTAGCAATTTTAATATGTAAACTTTTAGATTTATTAAATCAATATTGGTGTAAGCATATTTTTTTTATCAATATATTAATCCTTATATTTAGTAGACCATTTTTTCCATGCGGGACGGGTTAGTACCGTGCTAAAAACAACGGGAGTGCGCCGTGTGCGGGATTCCTGTCGAGTGTTCGATCCCTCTCTCGGCTTCATAAATTAGGCCCCGCTAAAAGTAAATATTTCCCAGATAATAATATATCCAAAGTTAGCATCGGATATCTTTAAAAAATTTATTCAAGGAGTTCGTAATTCAAATTAGTGTTTAGCTTGGGATTAAGATTTGCTGTAACTTAACGCTTTGAAGTCGGTAGCTTATTTCAATTGGAAGGAGAAATTGAGAAAACAATAACAGAGATCATCATCCAGTGATAATGTATGGGTTAATATTTGGATTTAAATTGTTTTGAGCTTATTATTAAGGTCTATGAAGATTAGTGCGTAGATTAGTTGATGCAGAGTAATTTCAGAAATTTGAAATTTATGGGCAAAAACCAATTTTTTATTAACACCAAAGAGTTATACATAGTTTATAGTACTGTTAGGTATGTTCTAAAAAATTGCGAACCAGTAATACAATTTACCTATTTTTTTTAAAGGCCTTCTTGATTAAAAAATTCACGAGTTGTAAATGTCTAATTGTTAATCCATTACCCTCTCCACATAGGCCGATCAGCGCTTATCGTTTTAGTGTCCTTTTATCCACCTTCGCCGCCATTTTGACAGAAAACTAATGGATTATCTGTCACTTTTGAGTGAAAATGGCGGCGAAGGTGGATAAAAGGACACTAAATCGGTATGAGTTGATCGGCCTATCTGGAGAGGGTACTGGTTAATCTAATAGTTAAGCAGTTGATAAGATACAGAGGCTAAAATTAAATATTCTTCTTATTGAACAATGGCAGAGATAAAAACGCAAATTTAAATTTTTGAAAAAGAAAAGAAAACCGCGTTGTCTAGCACTATGACAAAATGATTAATAACGTTGTTTTTAAGAACATAGTAAAACGTCCAACACATCGTTATTAATGAAGACATTTTTCGGCATACTAAAAATGGGAGAAATCTTCATTTTGTGATTTACTAGAAGCAGTTTTATAAGAATTTATCAAAAATAATAGGGAGATTTAAAAATATGATTTTTTTGTTCATTGGTAAAATCAAAGTTTGGACACTATAAGATGGTCAAAAATTCGGATATCTATATTTAATTTTTAATTTTTCCAACCTGGCTTGACTTTAAAACAATTAAACTAAATGGAACTATTTAAAAAATTGTAGTTGACTGGCCCATAAGCTGGTCAGTGAAGTCACACCCCCCCCCAGAAAAATATTCGAGTTTCTATATGATAATAATTTCGAACCAATTTTTTCTAACTAATTTTGAACCTTTTTTTAAAAAATTTGAATCACACTCCTTGCTGTTTTTTTTATATTCAAAATGGGGGGTGCAGCTAGACCCTCTCATTTAAAGCGTAGAAAAAAATAAAAAGCAACTATCCCAAAATTAAGAACTACTGCGCAATAAAGATTTATCTGCTCATATAGTCTGCATCAGCTAAGAAGCACCATTGGAATAATCAGGTGCTTTACACATGCACATATTAGGTACCAAAAGTCCAACAAAGATATAAATAGTTTCTCTTACGTGATTTCTAGTAGTTTCTAGTATATTTCTATGCCTTCCAAACTGACTGGATTTCAATTGGCTAAACCCCCCATTTTAAATAAATATAAAAAATCACAGAAATTATGGTGGTTAAAATTTTTTTAAAGTTGTACAAAATTAGTTCGAAGTTAGTTTAAAATTATCAGCATTAATATAAGTTCGAAATTTTTTTGAGGGGTGTGTGGCTTGACGTCAATCTGCACCCCCACCATATTTTTAAAAAAATAGGGTTACTAGTGGACTTCTCGAAAATCTTTTTGTGATATTAGGAGTTCGAAATTAGTTCTTAATTTTGGGATAGTTGATTTCAATTTTTTTTACGCTTTAAATGAGGCGGGTGTAGCTTGACGTCCAGCTGCACCCCCCATTTTGAATATAAAAGAAAAAATTAAAAAAAAAATTAAAATTATATCAAAACTCGGGGGGAGGCTTGACTGACCACCTCCATAAGCGTGTGTTGCTCCAGTTCGTTTGAAAAATAACTTGTCAATGACTGTTTCACACTGACAATGGATCCATGAATTAATTTATGGATTTTTTTAAGTCCATTTTCATAGCGCTGCAGTAGTAATAAAGCTCTATCTAAATTTAAAATAAACAAACCATCTAACTTTCAAAAGTTAAAAGTCAACAAAACATCCAGAGAAAAGGAAACAAGTTCGAACTTTTTGACTATGAGGTAATCCATGAATTAATTGTCTGTGTAATACAGGCATTAGGTTTCCCCAACCTTGTGTATTGATTTTCTATTTTACTTTTCGGGCCTTTTTAACCGCAGCCTGAAAATCGACTCCAACAGGTAGGTTGAATTTTCCACAAAAAGCACCAATAAAATGATAATCTAAAACTATTCTGTTGATCAAGCCCTCCTTGGGAATCTCAATTCCCCCCTAACTATTTTAATTACTGTGAGTCAGCGGCTGCTTAGAGTGAGATGACTATAAATATTTTATCCAACACATGACAGTTATGACTGTTATTATTAATGTCATTTTAGACAAATAAATTATCAAATAACACACTAGTGAGTTATGGATTATAACTCACATTCATCTTTAAAGTAGTATTCTATTTATTTAGTACTATTACAAGCAGAATTCACATTGATATTGAAATTATCAAAGCCACTTTCATCAACAGGTAATCGTCTTTGGGAGTTTCGTTCAAAAACTTCTCTATTTCAAGTCGTTCTAATGTCCTGGGCTTCTTTGGTTTGTATCCCTGTGATTTGCTTTTCAAAAAGCTCGTTAGCTTTTCATATTTTAAAATATCGATTTTTTGATAAAGGTGAATAGTCGAGCGAAGCATCGAGTAGTAGTTGGTCCATATATTGGTGCTAATTTTTTTTGCAAATGTAAAAAAATAAGCCAATAGAACATTTTCATCAATACCTTTTATCTTCCGTGAATTCATCCAAGACTCATACATTTTGAACTCCTTGAAGTAAGCATCTCGAGAGTTTTCTGGCAAAACCTGCATCGCTGCTTCTTCCGTTTCCGTAAGGTATTCATCAGGAACATAATTTTCATCGGTTTCCTCCATTTTTATTTATTAACAATGTATTATGCCCGTGGCAACCAAAAAAACAACCTACTTTGACCAAAATGTAAAAAAGTCACTGTCAAGTAATTCTGACATTTATAAGGTACTGAGACGCAAGTAGCTTTGATTTGAACACAAAGCTTATTAATTATTATCACTTGTTTGATAAAACATTTCATGCCACTCGTGTGTTTTCTAAGTCACTTGAGAATTTATACCACTTGACCTGACGGCCTCGTGGTATTAATCTTTCTCGTGTGACTTATTTTCAACATAACACTCTTGTACCATGAAAAACTATTTTTAAAGCAGCTCAGCCTTCTTAACGAAAAAGCAAGTAAACTCTTCTCTTTAGTGTCCTTTAACCTACTATCAGCACCAACTTTATCGTAAAATCGACAGGAAATTGATTGTTTGCCACCTTGATTGTCAAGACGAACGCACCTAAGAGACCAAAATAGTCAACGGCTAAATAGTGACGGTATATTCCTGACACCCGGTTTCCACCTACGACTTTTTCGTGCGTTCCCGCTCCCGCGTCTGTCATTTCATATTGACATCATGTAACGTGTGAGTGAGCACTCACGAGAAAGTCGTTCCTTCAGTCAGTGGGAACCGGGTGTGAGAATGCTTACAATTAGGTTTTACACGCCTGATAGGGAAGTCTGGAAGGAATGTATGTGTATCCCTTGCCCCCCGAATGAGACAGTCTATTACACAGACGAGACGTCTGAAAAATGGGGCGAAGGCGGGAGTGTACTGTTAATCGACGGGAGCGAAGTTACACTTCTTCCTAGGAAGGTTCGCGACTATTTTTCAGGCTGAGGTATATGCCATTCTGATGTCTGTCTTCAGGTCAGGACATTTACATTTGCTCAGATGGTAGGGCTGCACTGTCTGCTATCAGGTCGGACAGGGTTAACTCTTTAACTGTGGTAAGGCACAACAAGGTCAATCTTCTTTGGGTCCCGGGACATGAAGGTGTACCGGGAAATGAAGAGGCCGATAGAATCGCTATAGACAAGGATCATAAACTGATCCGGTAGGTCCGGAATCCAAACTAGGTATTTGGGCATGCCAGTGACAGGCGCTTTGAGGAGCTCTGGAATAACACACAGAGCATGAGACAGGTCAAATTCCTGATTGGTGATGTGAGCGTCAAAAAAACAAATTCTTTGCTCCACCTAGGTAGGAAGGATGCGAGACTAGACACAAAACTCCTAACAGGATACTTTCGCCTTAACAAGCACCTAGAGACGCTGGGAATCACCGAAGAATCAGATGCTATGTTTTCATGGATATTGAATTCGTTTTCAATATGTTTTGAAAACTTTTTTTTCATGAGTTTTCACGACAGGTTTTCAAGTCGATTTTGAATCGATTTGAAAACGGTTTTCAAATTTTGATATTTGGCAGCTGATATATGTCATAGTTGTCACATATTCATTTTTGAGTTTTGGTAGTTTTTTAAAAAAAAAATGTATTTTATTCAAAAGATGATGTTGGCCATTGCCACACATTTTTTTTAATTTTAATTACTACTCTGTTTGCAAGTGAAAGTGAAGAAAGAAATGGACTGGCATATGTGTATAGCACATACACTTTCGAGCCAAATATTCCTTTTATTTTTTATAATTAATTTTTTTAAAGTCTTTAAAAAAACAAATCTCTAGTTATTTAAGTAAGGTTATGTTATTAATCTTCGTTTTTCTATAAACTCCACCAAATTTTAGAATGCCGGTTCCACAGTTTCACTTCTATTTCTCTCTCTCTCTCTCTCTCTCAAAAAGAGTGAGAGCAATAAAATATAATTTGGCGGCTGTGTGGTAATCCGTCGCAATACGCATGTGTAAACTCAATCCCCGTTTTCATGGAAAATCGGTATTTCGATCTCAATACGATCTTGATCCAACCCTAAAAATGTTCAGGGTCGGATCTAGATTGAAATCGATTTGAATACTGGAAAAACAGGCGTTTTCATGGATTGAAATCGTTTTCAGAACGAACTCAATTCCCATGAAAACGTAGCAAGAGTGTCGATGGTGCATGGAAGACGAGGAATGTGCTGCTGGAGTATCCGGCTCTGGGGCTCAATTCTTGAATCAGTCGACTTTTAGTCGTATACGAATCACATCTTAGCAAAAAATTGTCGAGAAAACAGTCAATTTTTTCTAATTCAGATAACAAATGGGCCGACAAATTCTAACTCATGCTATATTTTTTAGGTAAAATATTGTATTTTTGGCGGGAAAAATAGGACAGTTTTTGACGCTTAGATGTCGCTTTCGCTCGAATTTACATCGAGTGGATAGAAGCAATCGATGCAAATCCGAGCGAATATAACATACGAACGTCAAAACTTGCAAAGAAAAAGCGCATCACAAGCGTAAAACTGTAATTTTACGGCAAATTTAATTCAATATTACAGGATTTTAGTACGAGTTCAATTTTGTGTATGCGTTAATAAGTGGATAAGAGAAAATTTACCCCTTTGCACGTTGCAGCCCAGAAAAATCTGTTCTTTTGCGAAAGAGGCAGGCTTCGAAAGCTAAACCATGGATAGAATGGTGTTCCGCTATTTCGACCAAATCTGCAGCGGAGGGATTTAGTCTGTAGGCGCCCTCAAGAGACGATGAATCGGGCACATTCGGCAGACCAACAGAGACCAGTGTCTATGAAGATTTCCCGTCGCTATAAAAAAATATGACCGCGATAGTGAGCCGAAGAGTACTAAGGTTTGCTGATAGATGTATGCCGGTAGAGCTTCAGTTTATGTATAAACTTTTTCAATTTCAAACTCGCGATGTCTGACTGACTTTCTGGTATGGTAAATTTTCTTCAAGACACCCCAAACCAGCGTACCAATATCGATCCATACTCTACAATAAACAGAATTTGCAGGACTTGTGCAGTGGTCGGTGTGACGTTCGGATGCAACTTATCATTAATCAATCAAAAGAGTTCGATTTATTTAAGTTCGATTCTTTTTATTGTACCTTTAATTGTTCTACATGCTTTTTATTTTACTGTCGGTTATTTTTCTTCCCACTTTGTAATTGGGTCTTCGGTTAAGTGATTGTAAATAAAATAAAATAAAATGATTGAAACTAATAGGCTTTTTAGCCGGTGATGATTAAGTTAGTGTCAAACTTGAGACGCAGCAGTCAACATCTAATCCTCCATTTTATATTTACGTTACGTGTGAATATGTGAGAATGGGCTAAAACTTCCTATTATTTGCTATTGGTCTCAAATTCAAAAACATTAGTTCAAAAAAACTGGTTTTAAATTAAGTAAAATTCCTATACCTACCTATTCTTCTTTTAAGCAATCTTTTGTTTATTATGAAACGTAATACCGAAGTGCATTACCATACGAAGACTACTTAATATAATTAAAAACCAAACAAAAACCGATAATGGTGTGCAATCTAGATTTTCAAGAGCAGAAATACCGTCTAGAACTCGTGAATACCAAATACCATAACGCGGTTTTAAGGGGGATCATCAGTGGCGTAGAAAAATAGATGATTATGTGACATGAACAAAAAGTTTTTCATTGCAGATGGATGGCTACAAGCCAAGAACCTCACGCTCGGTTCTCCCTAATGTGTTTCCTATGTGCGGCCTCCCTGTATCAAAAAACTCGTCACGTGCTATTTCATAGGCATCAAATCTCGCTTAAACCACGTGCTGCGTTTTTGAGTCACGGCCATGCATGAAAAACGCATAGATAGGGACTGAATGTTAGTAGTTATTGTCATTGCCACCAAAAATGGGTTAAAGCGTAGTAATATTTATAGGAAAAATGTAATAATTGTCACTTAGTGTGGTCACTATTATGGTTAAAAAATTACCACATTGTCGTAAAAATATAAAGTTATACGCGAAAGTAATATATTCCACTAAATAACTATATACATTACTACAAGCACGAAAACACTTTATTTTACAGTCCGATACTTACTTCATAGTTGTCACATTTAATTTCTTTAATATTACTTTGACAAGGTAACGACTCTACTAATATTAATTTGGTTACAATTCAGTAGCCCCTACTCAATACAAAACTACAAAGTTATGGAGTCTACACAGTCGCCTATCTACCACGCAGTAAAAAATCAAGTTGCATATAGTGGAAAATTGTTGCCTACGAATTATCGCTACATTACTGACATTGTAAATCAATACACCGTCATCTTCATCTGGATGCGCGACACATGCAATTTAAATCAAAATTTAAAAACACCTTATTATATCACTGATTAGTAAAACTTCCAAATCAGTTAGATCAACCGAAAAGAATCTAAAAAAGAAAAGATCAAAAGATCTTGGGAGGAAAGAACGAACGAAGGGAATCCACTGACGAGCCCACGCTAGTCACCCCGGGCGAAACATCATTTAATTGTTTCCCTTTTCGTTTTTGACTTTGTGTGTTCCTTGTGATACACTCGTCCAATTTTGAAATTTCGTTCTTTCCTCCCAAGATCTTTTGATCTTTTCTTTTTCACTGATTATTAGTTGCATGTACCAAGTAAGTAAAGTAAAAATATTGATATTTAATCAATAAAACATATTAAAACTGGAAAAACATTTAATTTGGAAATCCTAACCTCAAATAGTTCCGATTTGGTGTGTTTCCTAATATAGTCTAGAAAGAGATCGACATATTTTCAATTAATAATGTGGGAAAGAGAAAACCTATAAAAACCTTATAAAGTCAGAAATACTACTTTATGTGCTAAACAGGACGTCGGGATAAGTTTACTACCCGCGACGACATAACTCCTGTATCAAGATTAATTATTACCGTCGCGATGTAGTTGTATAACAGTCCCAATGTATTCCCAAAAATGGTGAATATTTCGAGGGATAGTAGAAGTAAAACCGTCACCGCAATATGACGCCACAACTCTATTAGGGATAGGGCGTGCAGTCTTCTTAAGTCGCTCCCCTTCTTGAATTTTGACAGTTCTTAAGTAATAACGATCCCGAGAATAAACACACGCAAACGATTTTAAACTCAACTTAACTAAAAAAATAGAACAAAAACACACTAGTCCATTGGCATGTTGCACTAATGGATCGAAGACCCATACTGGCACAGGAGCAAGAGTTAATGGCTTAACACCTAGAGTAAAATGGTTGGCATCATGCACTTCAAGACGAAGTTCATCATTCGCTTCTAAGAAATAGATAAACTAAAAATTAACTTGGGACTGACTTCCCCTTCTATATCTAACTATGGTCAACCATAACGAGTTACCTCTTGAATGGATTTCGGAACACATAAATGTGAACGAAAATGAACAATCGTTAGGTAAGGATCATAAAACAGGACCTCAATATGAATTCGGAATAACAAAAACTCGTCACTGCTTAAGAAAGTGGACCAGAAAAGAAAACAAAAAGTACTAGATAAAACACCGAGAGAACACAGCAAACTATGAGGGAATTTCCTTTAGCATCACTGGCCTCTGAAGTCCTAAAATTTACGTGTTTGTCTATAACTGGAACACTCAATCGTTCTTTTTCAAGGCCACTAGATTTTTAAATTTATATTGTTAAAATAAAGAAATACATTCATGGCCCACTTGGTAGCTTGATCAGTTGGTCATTTCCAATATATTTTCATTTTGACAATTATTAAAACTTAAACGCAAATATCTCAGGAACTACAAAAGATATTGAAATAGTGTTAGATATTTTTGTAAAGATAATTTTTTTAAAAATTCAAAAATGCAAAAATAATCCAAGGCAATACCAAGGGCAACAAAAAAAAGTTGTTATAGCGCTTAAGTTTGTTGCAATTTGCCAAGAAAGTTTTGAATTTAGACCTACCCTTTATTTCCAATTAAAAAAAAGATACTGAGTGTTCCAGTTATAAACAAACACCCTGTACTTACTTATCAGATCAGGATCGTGACGACAAGATATTTTTATAGAGGAAAGTATTTAGTAGAGGGCTCCCCTAAAAAACAAAAAAACTGCTGCGCCTCACAAAGATGTCAAACCTATTAAGGACTACAGCATGATATACAATAACTAAACTATCTACATGTGTCATAATAATCAACCATCGACGTTGTGCTCATGCACCAGAATTCCTTCAAAAATAATGTATCATAATAAAGCCCTTCTATTGCTGATTCAAAATTCTCCAGACCAATTTCAATATGGCTGCTGACATTTAAACACAGAACCTAAATGGAACAGCATTGTCATTTTCAAAAAATTGGTCCGATTAAATTTTGAATAAAACCATTTTCTGTTTTTTTATGAGAAAATACATGAGTTTATTTACCCCGTGTACGCCACTGAAAAAAGAAACATTTTAGGACAATATTTGCGGTACTAATTGCTGTTTACAGAACAATTAAAAGCAACTCTAAATAGGAATTTAAATCAACGTATGTAAATGTAACTCTTTAATATGTAAATGTGTAACTAAAAGGATGCAAAATGATGGAAGCTACTTAAAGAAAAAACTAACTCCTTGGTGAAAAAAAATATATTTTTTGGAAGACATTTTTTAACAGTAACATTTAGAAAGCGCAAAAAATTGATTTTTTTAAGATAATTTTCACAAAATTTTCGCAACCGGATCATTTAAGGGATAATTTTCGAATATAGATCTGCTGTTGCAGTTAAATATGAATAAGTAGATTTTTTTGTACTTACTTCCCTAATCTAACATCTGCTAAGCTGCGCCAACCCAAAAAACATAGGAACAAAGGAACATATCAAAAGAAAACTATGGGACTTAGATTTTATGTCCTTATCAAAGCTCTTACCAAAGTCTTCACAATCCAATTAATATCCCTTATGCCTTATTCTGGATTAAACTAGGGGGCAATTTTAATGTTCTTGAAATGGGACTATCTGGAGGACAAACCAAGTCTACGTACCTACTAAATTTCATTAAAATCTGGTAAGTGATTCTTGGGTTAGGTGCGTTGGTGATAAGCAGACGGACAGACAGACATTAAGGCAAAAAATGTTCTAAATGATTTGAAACGCAAAGATTTTTTTTCGACCGTTTTTGAGAAAAAATGCCGGTTATTTAATAAGAATCTTATTCAGATTTGGGTAGCACTGGGTAACCACAACCTCCCCTCTCTCCTTGGATACGCTACTGTATATCCGGCAAAACTGAAAGTTGCCGGGAAACACGTGATCTGCTATAGAAACTTCAAAAACATAGAAAAACCAAGTCTCGTTTTATTTCTATCTTAAAAACCGTAGAAAAGAAGAAGTAAGTCTACCACTTGGATCACTTTGTAAAAAGAGTCAAACACACTTATAAGATCTCTAAAAAGCGCAGCCGCAGGCCAAAATTTTCTCAATAAGACTTTTCATATCTTTATTCTTTAGGTTAATTCAAGATATCAGTATTTGCTTACGTTTCTTTTTGACGACGTGATTTTCATTCTCACATAATGGTTTGTTGCAAAGCAAACAATTAATTTTCTCGTTTTCCTCCAAATCCATAACGACGAATATCGAATTATACTCAAAAAATTTAAATTTAAAAAGTAGCTACGCAGAATATTATCTAACATTCCAATATTCCAGAATGGAAAAACACTTACTAACAACAGTGGTCAATAATAGGTCGGCAGTAGCGCACCCAGAAATTGACTTCAAGGGGGGGCGGTAAGGATAAATAATAAAAAAAACTTAATTCGAAGTAAAAATGTGACCATAACCAGGCATCTCGGGGGGGGGGGGTAACACCAAAACCTCCCTCTCCTCCGTGCGTCAGTGAGTAGGTGCTTTTGTTTTGTCATGGCCAACTTGACACAATAAGGGAGCAAAATCTTACCTCAAGAATTTGTAGTTTCACATCCATAGTCCTCTATCTCAGCTATTTTTTACTATACAGAAAAAGTGTTTAAAAAAATATTATAGAGAATTTTGATATCTACAGTTTATATTTGAACACTTTTCTTCTCAAGTCTACACAAAGAGAAATATTTTTTTATTGTCACTATTTTCCGGAGTGTTTAAGGCATAACTTTTTTTTTATGACACATACAAAAAAAAATTCGAACAAAACTTAAAAAATAATTTTGTTCAGCCAACAGTTTTAAAATCAGACAACACACACAAACCGCAATATTAAGTCCAACACAAAATCCAAGATAGCGGCGAACCTAAAGGGAAATTTTGTTGGAAAAATGTAGCTTTAGGTTTCTGGCATGATCCCCTATTAGCTCTGAAAAGTGTGGCTGTGTAGTCAGTTTTGCCATTTTAAAGTACTATTCTATTGGGCTACTAGTACATGCACAAGATTTAGTCTAAAATTTTCCTCGCTCAAGAATATACAGACTTTTACAGAGTGTCTTTTCCATGGTGTATTCAGCTTTCTTAGAGTGCATTCAGAGTTTTGCATGGTGTTTACAGACTTTTTCTGGGTGTGTCCAAACTTTTCCGGGTAGGCTGTTTCAAAGTGATTCCAGACTTTTCCAAGGTGTATCCAGACTTTTACACAGTATATCCAGACTTAGCCAGGATGTATCCAGACTTATTTGAGTGTATGGAGACTTTTCCGTGGTCTATGGGCATATCCAGACTTTTCCGTGGTCTATCCAGACTTGTCAAAATTTAAGCGGCAATAAACTAAGATTTTTGTCCATCAATTACGCACAATGGCTAAACCGATTTGGATGAAAATTTGCTAAAAAAATAGATTGTAACCTGTATCTTAATATAGACTACTTTTTATTTGACATTTCGCTCAATAACTTGAATTATATGGCACAAAACAATAATTTTTTTTACAGTTTTTTGCATTTTTTATATATATACCGGGTGATTCACGACGAAATGCAAATATCTTAATGGTAAGTATTACAGGCCAGAGGCAACTCATATCCAATGCCAAAATTTTTTTTTTAGTCTTTTTATCAAATATACAGTGTAATTTATAAAAAGATTGCAAAAATAAAAATGGACATATCTCGGAAACCAATGAACGTATTTACTTTAAATTTGGCACACATAAGGAGTCCCAAAAGCAAATTCTACCAATGTATAAAAAAATACAATTTTAGTTTCGGACTAAAAAAAAATCTAGTATGATATATTTTTGTTAAAAACAACACCCTGTATACTTCAATTTGCAAATTTTTTGTATTACCACATAAAAGCTAAAGGATGGTGCTATAATAACCTTAGATTGTATTTAACGCGGTAAGTCTCAGTTTAAAAAAAAATCCAAATTCCAATCCTGAGATAGATACAATATCACGTTTTAAACTACTAAAAACGAATTTTTAGGTTAAAACTAATTTAGGCATAAATAAATTAACACCCACCCTACCCAAGAAAAAAAAACGGGATGGTACAGGGCTGGCTTATTTTTTTTTATAAAACATACAAACACCTACTTTTAATTTATTAATATAGTCCAATTTTTTATAAACGGACTGAAGTCATTTTTGCCTCTGAAAATGTATTTCTTTGTTGTCAACAGTTCGCATGTCAAATAATTTGTTATTGTCATTTTGAAGTGACCGTTGAAACAATCAACGACATGAATTTTTTTTACATATTGTCGCTGGCTAAGATCCAAAAAAATGTCGTCAGTCCACTCATCAAAAACTTGGACTATAAACCCTATTTTAATTTGAAATCCGTTTTCGGAATTGATTTGAAGTCGTAGTCAAATCATTAAAATTTCAGGACCGGACCAATATTTATTAGGTTTTATTTGTCCTTATAGGAAAACAACATTTTTTTGTATTTCATTTAGACATTTTGGTATCACAACATATGCTGTAATCATTTTGGCTCATTAAGCTAAGTTCATTATAAGCTTTACAACGAGGTATCACAAGATAAGAAAGAAAAATCTTTTTTTTTAGGGATATAGTTTTTTGGGGGTAGCTTCAAAGGGTGTAATGAGGGAAAGCTTAAAAACTAAGGGGCGCGCTAATAGAAATAACTGTTATGTAAAATGTTTTTTACGATTGGTGGAACAGTGGCTACAAAGTGAGCGGCGGAGACAGATCGACAGAGAGACAAACAGAGCGGCAGCGCCGGCGTCTGGGAACGTGCTTATCTGGATTCGAAATCACCAAATTCGTATAAAGATTAATGTAAATCTCGAAATGCGATTTTTAAATATTACTTCTCTTAGCGAAGGAAGTAGAAAAATAATGAAGTAGGGGAAAAAATGGTTTTAGTAAATTTTTTTTAAGAAAAATAAAAACGCGTTGTAACAAAAACAAAACCTTCATTAGAGATTACTAGAGAAAAATATTTTTTTATTAAAATATTTCCTGGGGCATAAGGAATCTTATCCTCTAATAATAATAGTATTAAGCATACCGCCTGCGCAATATTATATCGGCAAAAGATTATAAAGAGATATCTACGTGCGAACACGTTCAAATTTGACACAGAATATGTTTGTGAGAGAGATGATAAAATTTTCTAAAGTATAGATTATCAGTCTTTTATATTTGTAGAGGTACAAAGATATCCCTAACTAATAGAGTATTTATCTTAGTCGGTCACTCATTTTGTCCCGTATGTAATTCTAATAGCGTTTTGGATCTGCACTGCCCTCGATCGTTTTTAAATCGATCCAAGTTAAAGATATCTCTTAACCATAAAAATTCGTCCACCTCTGTTATTTCGGACTTTCTATCTATTTTTTTCTCTTTAAAACCAAAAAAAAATGCCAAAAATCGATTGACACCCAAAAACATTCCTTCAAAAGGAGGTTTTCAACTACGTTACAGATAAAGCCACAACAAAAAAAATGTAACCTTCTGATACCTTGTTGGAAAACCTACAAAAAAACCAACAACAACAAAAAACTGTCAAAAATGTGCGCTGAATAAATCTAAAACTCAATGGGGCAATGGTTTTTTTTCTTGCATTACATTTTCGGAGTCTTAATTATTGACGTTTTCTTTCATCTATTTTTTCCTGTACAGGGTGACTATTCATAAAGTTTCACCTGGGTAAACTTTTTTTTATACCTTCATTAAAAACATGATTTTAGTAACTGTCTGCTGCTGGCTTTTTTGGTTACCGATGCAAAAAAACTTTATTTTTTGATAACGGGTTGAAAACAAGATTTCTATCCGTTTTTTACCCAAAATTAAAGAGAAATAGCGGAAAATATTAGTATTGAAAGAATCTAGTTATTCTTGGATAAAAATTATTATTATTTATTGTTAAAGTATTTACGAAAAAATCATTTAAAAACATCGTCAAAATATCAAACTGTCAAAGATTAAATTGTCGCAACAACTAACGTCACCGAGTAAAAAGGCACATCGCTATGGAAAGCATTGTTAAATAAATAAATAAATAAATATATCCTTTATTTTCCTTGTAACAATTTACAAATTGTATGGAACAAGAGTGTTTATATACTTAATAATGGTCTACAGTCTAAATATAGTAAAATTTTAAAAGTAAAAAGTATCTATTCATACTTGGTTTCCCATGTACTCGTCTAACGAATAGAATGTTTTCATTTTTAAAAAACATTTTAATTTTATTCTAAACAAATTAATGAATAAAGCTGCCTGTAATTCCTCAGGCAGTTTCATAAAAATTCTTACACTTAAACTATTTGGCAACATCCTACCTATCTCTGTTTTTCTAAATGGAATTACGTAATTGTTTTGATTTCTTGTTGATCTGTGATGCACATCATATTGTCTAATATAACTGTGTTTATTTTTGTAAAACTATACTGGCATCTCATATATTAAAAGGTCATATAAAGTAAAGATGCCCAGTGATTTAAAAATGTATCTACATGATTGCGTCTAACCCATTTTTGAGCTACAAATACGTCATTTGCAGTAGATAATGTCCCCCAAAAGCTAACTCCATATCTAAGTATTCTTAGATATAGTATACACAAATTAACTGTGCTTTGGAAAGAACTTGTGTCATTTCATTTACCATTAGCCTTAATTTATAGTGTAAAGATGGTGTGTTGCGATCAGTGCTCTTCATTCGAGATTTTTAAAAGTATTTTCCGGTTTTTCTTGGATTTTTTGATAAAGGTATTAAAAAGATAGTGTTAAAAACTTGCGGCTAAACTGTTCTTTTTTTAACTCGCGTTTTTAAATACCTATTTTAGGCACTAGTTGTGAAAACTACTACTATTATTTGTCACAAAAAAGATAATCAAAAAAGTGAATTATTCATAAAATTATGTAAATTTCTATTACAGTGTCACTTTTTTTTAATCACCCGTTACGCGCAGGATGGCCATGAGCTCCTTTTTTTGAATGGAACACCCAGTATATTTTTTAAAATTTCTATCGATAGATCCCTTTTCCTGGCTCCAAAAATATAACATATGTTACCATTGCCTTGAATGGTTCTTGAGCAAATTCACAAAAACGTCGTCATAAGAGTAATGTGTTGAACAAAGAATCACCTAAGCTATTTTTGCCCTTATGGCAAATTATTTTTGATTTTTCTCGAGGACCGCCAAAGATAAACCCTACATAATGATATATTTTTGGAATCAGAAAGAAAAGATCTATCAAAATTTTATAAAATATATAGGGTATTCAATTAGGAAAACAAAACCTAATGGCCAGTCTACATGTAGAGTGTGATTAAGGAAAAAAAAACTGAAAATGTTACAGAAATCTACCTAATTTCTATTATCTTATCTTCTTGTGACAAGTAACAAAAAGTTTTCCCAACTGGAACTTTATAAGCGGCCACCCTGTACAATATATTTTCTTGTTTTAAAATTGGTGCTCTTGCTTCCGTTGGACATTGTGTCGTCACACTATCCCCTTTTTTTAGGTAAAATACTGTTGTAAAAGAAATGAAAGAAAAATGACTAGAATACCGGAAAAAATTAGGTAAGTCTAATCACAGATAGAGTCAAGGTGGCCCGCAACCAGACACAAATCAAAAATTTTAAACGTTTCGAATAATCGGGTTGATTATTGGTTAATTACGTAGTTTACTCAAGGATGTGTTCTTGGCCCAATTCTTTTTATAATTTACCTTAATAATTTGTTCAGTTTGGACATATCAGGAAAATTTACAACATTTGTAGACGACAACACCATTTCTTGGACAACAAAAGATATTAATAAATTGTTACAGTTAATTACAGATTACATTGAAGAGATAAAGAAATAGTGTGATGCTAATCATCTATGTCTCAATATGTCAAAAACCCACCTTTTAAGTTTTAAATGCAATTCGGAAAATCTTTTTATCGGTACTGATTCTATTGACAGCTCATAAAGTACTAAATTTTTGGGAATCAAAATTGATGATAATTTAAAATTTCATGACTACATTTTGTCCTTGAATAAAAAACTTTCTTCTGCTTGTTATATGGTAAAGGTTACGTCCCAAGAGTTGGGAAAACTAATATCTCATTCAGTTGACTTTGTTGTAGAGTCCCACCTACGTTATAGGCTTCCTTTTTTGGGATGTTGCAGTGACTACATGTTTAATTCTTTTGTACTTCAGAGCTGTTGTCAGCCTTTGTTTGTTCAAAATAAAATATTAATTTTACTATCGCTTTTTATCTTAGAAACTGCTTGTTTTATACATAAAAAACGCAAATATTTTCCAAAACATCAAAACCTTCAAACGATAAGGCAATTAAATCAAATACCGTTACTCATTCCGCATTTTGCACTTATAGAGAATTCCTTCATTTACAGGGGTCTTAAAATTTACAACAAGTTTTCTTGTAGTGTTAGAAACTACAACAGTCATAAACAATTTAGAAAAATAATCAAAAAATTTCTTGTTGAAAAAGCCTATTATTCAGTAAAAGAGTGTTTACTTGATAATGAAATTGTCTGAACATTTTAGAACTTTTAACTTTAGTTTTTTACTTTTTTAACTGGATAGCATTTGTTTATTATTTATTTTTATTTTACTTGTTATTTTTTATGTTTAATTGTAATATGTTCTTTGACATTTTAGAAATATTTTTAGCTCTCTGTATTATTTTTAGATTTTATGTTAGTATTTAAAAAAAAAGTCTTGTTATTTTTTAACTTTTTTAAATGCGTTGTTGTTGTTGAAAAAGCCTATTTTCTCTGCTTAATAATGAAACTTTTTGACCATTGTAAAACTTTTAACATTAATTTTTTACTTTTTTAACTGGATAGCACTTGTTTATTATTTATTTTTATTTTTACTTGTTATTTTCGATGTTTGTTTGTAACATGTTCATTTTAGCAACATTTTTGTATTATTTTTAAATGTTATGTCAGTATTCTTTAAAAAAAAGGACTTGTTATTTTTTAACTTTTTTAAATGTTAATTAAAATTAATTTTGGTTTAGGATGCGATTATATATAATCTAATTATTTTCAAGATATGAGAAAAACTGTATTTATTTACTGATTTTCTTTTAGTGCTTGGGTGAATTTAATTGTATTTGTCTTTGGCTTTGTCAATAAGAAACCTATTGTGTTGTGCAAAATTTTCCTTAGACAATAAAGCATGTTTTCATTTATTCATTCATTAATTCCAAATTTTCTAATATCAAAAATTGTTACGACGAAATTTTGCACCTACCCATATCTAGGGAAGGTAGGTGTTGTAGTGTCATCTAGGCAAGGTTTCTTATTCTATGGTTTTTCAAAAGTTGGTATTGAGCGGGTTTAAAGCGTGATATGTATAACACAACCCAAATAATTGGTCATAATAGTTGAGGTTCAGAGTCGTGTGAACAGAAACACAAGAAACGAAAATTATGATGTGCAAATCTAACCGTAGATACCACCAAATACCAAATAAAGTAGATATTCAATTTTATTTCTGAAGGCCTTCATGTCAATCATTAATCTTTTCTAATTTTAAGAATTTAAACTTCTAAAACTATTCTCAAAAGTGCAGTAACTACCCGAAGTAGGACTTTGGAGAATCGCAGTTTGGGAGCTGTAGGACACTTGGAAGCATATTTTACAGGATTACAAGGATGTGCTTTACTTTTCTTGATTTTAGTGGGTAAGGTTTAATAAAACCCAGTAAACGGAATATATATATTATAAGAATTTTACTTAATTATATGCTAAGTATATTTACTATATAATATTCTATAAACATTTGTATATATTTTTGTCATACATTTCCATCATTCCTGAAATATTCCCTTCTGGATGTTCCTTTGAAATATTCTAAGAATATTCGATTTCGGAATATTAATTCTAGAATATTCTAAGTATATTTATAAAAAAAATAATATTTTTGCAATTGTTCTAATATAATTCCAATTATATTTGGGTAAATAAATATTTTTACTAATCAGAATATTAACTAAATCCAGTGCCTTATCTCGAGAATTTCCTTCACAATCTTTTGAAATCGACTTTATTAAAGTTTGGCTGTGACGACTTTATGCACAGATAAGTCCCTATTATTATAATAATAATAAATTTGGGAATATTCTATGAATGCTCTTTAAAGTGTTGAGTGGTTTGTCTTTGTTAAGTTGAATCATTAGAGTCTAGATGGTGCCTCGCTCGGAAGACTTTCAATATTATCCGTAATGTTTTATTTATAACTGTCAGTTAGAAAGCATATCTATCTTTAGTGGTTTACAGTCTTTTTGTAAACATTCTCCACTAAGAAGTTTCCTTACGAGGATAGGGGAGAAGAAGACGTTGTTAATTAAACGTCAATTCAACTCGAAATGTTCTTAAAATATTTATTAAGAATATTCGACAGAATGTGAGATGAACTTTCATGAAAATGTAATAAGAATACTGAGAAGATTCTTTGGTTACTCAGAATATATGCGGGAAATGTTACTATTGTTCTATAAATATATTTAGCTGTTTCGATCGCACCTTCTCTAGTAATTCTGACAAATATTCCACAGATTTTTCCAAAAAATATTATTTTCATGTTCTAAGAATATTTATTTCACATTCTAAGAACGTTCTAATCACGTGAAAACACCTTGATGTAAGCTATTCCTTTCACGTTCTCTGAATGTACGTAAAAGCTTTAATTTAATGGGAATAATTAGTAGGGTTTGCTTCCTCAATTTTTCTTTACTGGTGCCTAAATAGCGACGCCCAAAAGTCAAATGATAAAGTCGCCAAGAGCGCGATGATCATATTAGTCTGTTATGGTTATTGGCTTACAAATTATTTGTTTATTTCATGGCTTACAAATTATTTGTTTATTTCATAAAAAAATTAAACAAGAACCAAAAGAGGCAAGATTTTTAAACCAAAATACAGGAAAATTTACCTGATTTACGAATTATCACATTACTTTTGCTAGATTTTCTCTACAAATAACATACCAAATATGCATGATTTTCTTCTCTATTTTTCATTTAAATTATCAGTGATTTCTAAACTAACATGCCCCTATTTTTTCCTCTTATTTTTTTTGCAAGACATGCCATCATGACCATCTCGTCGGAATGATCTGCACTTAATGATTATTTGATCCCACGTATCAGTTTTTTTTTAAAGCATTACATGGTGTGATCAAATAAATGTACATGGTGTCCAAAATTTGAAGGTTTTGGGAGATTTCGGGTATTTCCCGAGGAGATGGAGAAAAAATAAATACCATATAAGGATGTACTTATGAAGACTTATATAGGACAGATATTTTTAGTATAACTTTTAAATATGCAAAGTACATAATATGCAACAAAATTTTACTAGAAGACATCAATAACATCCTTAGAACATACTAGTATATAAAACCTCAGAACATTATTCTTTATATTTGGTGCTTATTATTTAAGAAGTTACTACAAAAGAACATCAATATACCTAATAGCACACGACATCCCAAAAATATTTTCTGGAATCTGTCCGACATTAGAGTAATTGTGGGAGATGGCGCTAGTTTAAAGATTTTTCTCTATTGTAGATACTATAATTGTACATATAGACTGCAAAATTATTCACATTCTTAAAATCCTATTTTAGGACATCCGTGAGGCCCTCCCGACAGATTAGATAGTACGTGAAAAAAATTAAAAGCATTTAAAACAGCCTTAGCATATCCTATAAGTATCATATATATACCTGAAGATACCGATGGCACATACTAACCACCTACCTCGCAATTTACTTTAAATATATGGTAGGGTACATATTAAGCATCTGATAAGAATATCTGTGTCAGGACATTCTGTGAACTTGCCATAGCATGTAATTAGGGCATAACGTAACCTAATCTAGAGATAATTTAGAACCTCCTTAGCACATCCTTTTTTTTCTCAGGGATATTCTATGCACCCGCTAAGAAGCACTCTTTATAATTTAGGGTTTTAATGACAACCCAGTAAACATCGTTATGTAAATATTACGTAAAATTTACATAACTGATTTACCTTGTTATGTAAAGTTAAGGTCACTAAGAGGTCACAATAAGGTAAAATTTAAGTCACATTAAGGTGCGAAAACTCTGCATAATGTCATGCGCAAAGTAGGAGTAAGGTAACATAGAGGCCACAATTATTTATTAATAAGGCAAAAGCTAAGTCACATTAAGGTGCGACAACTCTGCATAATGTCATGCGAAAAGCCCACCTAATTTTTACATAAATGTGATGTAAATAAAATGAGAGTAAGAGTTAAGTAAAAACTATGTATATTTTACATAACAGGTTTACCTTGTTATGTAAATTTCACATAGAGGTCACAATTATTTATTAATAAAGAAATTTAAGTTACTACCTAAGTCCGACATGAGCATGCAGCTTGAGGCGGTCCAACGGGAGGTCCGTTCAGGTCCGTCGGTGTTTGCTTGACACGGTCCGAAATTGGTAAACATGTGACAAACTACAAAGTTAACCAGACGGGCTGGTTTAAGTGGTGGAAGAGGTGATTCTTATGGAGATCTTGTCAATACCTCAAAGTCCGCATCCTAATTTTGAAATATCTTTGCTCTTTATATATACAATATTATCATCCACTGTACAGGGAACATAACATTTGAAATGTAAACTTACGGTTCAATTGACTATAATAATTATGTAAAATTTAGGACTTTAATTTGACGTAAATCATTTTACAGGGAATTTACATAACTTGAACGACATAATTAATACATAAAACATGTTATCTAACAAATATGTAAAATTGTAAATATAAAGTTAAGGTGCAAACTGTTTTATAATATTTATGTAAATTTGAAAATTTTAATATGACATAATTCATGTTATAGTGCGTTTACGTAATTTAGATGATATAAAGCCTACGTAAAATGTTTTATATATTGCTTATGTAACATTTCAATTGTAAACCTACGGTTCAATTGATTACATAATAATTATATAAAATTTAGGACTTTAATTTGACGTAAATAATTTTAGACGGAAATTACATAACTTAGATGACATAAATAATACATAAAAAAAATTTATGTAACAATTATGTAAAATTTTAATTGTATACATAAGGTTCACATTATTTCATAATATTTACGTAAATTTAAAAAATTTTATGTGACGTAATTTAGATGATATAAATATTACATAAAATGTTTTACATAACAGTTATGTAAAATTTTAAATGTAAACGTAATGTCTAAACAGTTACATAATAGTTATATACATTTTATTTAACGGTTACGTTAATTAGATTACTTAATTATTACATATAATGTTTTAGATAATATGTTTGTAATATTTTTTATGTAAAATTAAGGTTCCACTATTTACCTAATATTTACGTAAATTTCAAGAATTTATTTATAAATTTATATTATTTACGTAAAATTAACATTGCTTATAATGACTTAAATGTACAGTCAAAGTTTTTACGTAATGTTTACATAATTTCTTTTATAAAAATATTTTTACGTGAGATTTACGTAAATATGATGTAACACATTTTACTTAAATATGTAAACCTTACATTTATATAAATATTAGTTTAATGTCACAAGTGTGCTTACTGGGAATTATATAAACACCTTACCTAGTAATTTATTGTTTACAGTTTTTAAGAAATTGAAAGAATATTTCCAGATCTTAGAGCTCTAAATAAATGTCTAATATCAAATCTTTTTTCTTTTTACATCTGTATTAATATTACAAGGAATGGAGAAATTATCGAAAATCTTATCCGACGATTTGTTGCTTTAAAAACTGCTTAAGCACGAAAGCAATGCTAAGAATCTGAGGGAGTATATTTAATGAATGAATGAATTTCTAGGTACGTAGACAACAAACTTAAAAAAAATAACACAACAACGACAAATCGATTGTTAAGGGAGAGATTATCACTAGGTAAATTGTCAGTTTTTAAGGCATGAAAATCACCTGTCTGAGCGGGTGATTATCACTTATTAACTAAGTGAAATCAACCCATATTAATAATGAATAAGGTAGGTAAATAATAACGCATCCATAAAATCTTTCAAACAAATATTAAAAAAAAACAAAATTATTTTTTTCAAAAATTTTTGCAATTTTTTTTTGGTTGAAAATGCAATTATATCTATTAATGTGAAAACCGCATGTCGCTAGCTGCTACGGCTGTTACAATTATTTAAAAAGTCTAATAACCCCTTCTACCCTCTTTCCAACCCCCCACAACCATCAAAAACTAATCAAATCTGCGTCTGATGATAACATTTAAATAATTTTTGTGACAAATTTTATAAAAATTAGTTAAGCGGTAATTGAGTAATCGTGTTACCGACAGACAGATACCATGATAAAATTTTGTATTTAGGTCTTTCTGGACTCAAATAACTTATTTTTAGTGGAAATAAAAGAAAACGTTTTTGTAACGATCCCAATAGCCTCCATACTATGTATGGATGGATAATTAAATGCCCACTTTAATTCTCCCTGTTCATTTATTCATACATATCACTAAATAAGAACAATAAGTCCTTTTTTATCACGTACTGTTTTTAGATACGATAGGTAAAAAAATTAAAAAATAAACGTCCAGTATACACTTAGTGTTACTTAATTACAGTGCGTTACAAATTAAAACAAAAAAAAGTACCAACTTCAATTTTTCCTGTTTATTCATTGAGACACATCACTAAATAAAAACACTATTCTCTTAAAATCGATGAATTGCGTTAGTAAATTTAAATACTTGGGCGTTCTACTTGATGAAAGGTTATAATATGGTAATTGCAAAGATTACTTTTCAAATACATTTTCTTTCAAGGTGTTCAAATTATTTATCTTTTTGGACAAAACTTTAATTTATAAAACATTATATTTGCCATATGTTAATTATTGTGCCACCATACTCTTCACATTAAATAAAAATGAACTACAACGCTTGCAAAACTTACAAAATCGTGCAATGCGAATTATTTTGAACTGTTCCAGATATACTTCAATTAAAACCATGCAAAGATTCCTTCATTGGTTACCAATCTCTGAATACTTAAAATTTATTGTTTTAGTTTTAATATTTAAAATTAAGACAAGATCATAATTTTTTTTCAAACGACCGGAAAATAGCCACTTTTGGTACGATTTTTCATACGGAAAGTTCTACATTACAAGGCATGTTCTTTAGAAATATTTCCACTCTCCAGAAAGGACCTTTTTGTTCAATTTTCCGGTACCTTGATCCTTTTCCGGTCCCATTTTTGGCCAAGTTGGCTATGACTTCTTGTTGACAGCTTTTAGCTTGGTTTTTTGGGCAGTTTTGACACTTCTAAAAAAGCTGTTTTAAAACTGTTTCAAAATTTTCGTTTACAAAAATGGACTCAGATCTAGAAAATGAGTTGAATCCGGAGGAAATAATAAAATCTGCCTCAAGAGTCACATACACCGAAAAATAGACCACACATTTTTAATTCTCAAAGTAAGAGTATACTATAAATATAGGTAAATAAAGAACAAACCTAGAAATCTGCCTTTTATGAGCTCTTTTATCATTATTTTTTGATAAGTTGGCCATGGTTGGCCATAACTGGTCGTCAGTCATCACTGATTTAGCTGTGTGAAGCTAATAGGCACTAGACTATAATTTTTCTAATGTTTTATACAATTTTGCACAAGTTAAAAATACAAGAATCATTTCTAACCACAAAACTTTACTTGTTTTTCTTAGTTTTCATCCTAAAAACTACCGGCCTTAGCGGCAATGGCTATCTAGCTAACAAGAAGCAGAAAATATCAGGGGACTGTTCATAAATTACGCAACACGGCTAGGCGTCGACGAAAGTGATAGATACTAAAATGTTTTTTCTAATCGTTTGAAAAAAAAAGTACGTACGATACACGACCGGAAAGTGTCTTTACAGGTCTCCGCAGGTTTACAGGACTCGCCTGCGGCTCGCCCTGTAAATTTCCTGCATCGACCTGTAAAGACCAATTTTCCGGTCTAGTGACCTAAATACCTATTACTTGCCTCAAAGAAAAAGTAGGACAAAACTCTTTATTCCACAATGGTTTAAATGCCTTTAACAAACTGCCAAAAAGTATTAAAAACGAAAGTACAATTAATTTGTTTAAATCGAAACTTAAAACTTACTTACTAGAGAGATGTGATATTTATTTACAGTAGCTTTATTACTTTTATTATTTTTTATGATTTGACATTGGTATATTAGGTTATTTATTTTAGTTTTTGGTTTTTTATAGAGAATTTTAAGACCTTATACTATTGTACTCCTTTGTTAAATTAGCTGTACTTTAATTGTACTATTTGCTAAATAAAGAATTTAATAAATAAAATAAAAAAACATAAGTAATGTTTTTCTAATATGTATTGTTTTCAGGTACGGTAGGTAAAAAAAATAAAACTAAACTTACAGCATACACATAGCTTTATTTAATTATATCATTGTAATACGAATAAAACTGCCAACTAAACTTAAAATACAAAAGAAAAATAATTAAGTTTTTCTTTGTGTTGAGAAGAAATCGTTCCTCAATCGTTTCGTATCCTGATTAGAGGCCTTCTATACATTTGACAGTTGTCTTTTTACCAGAGGTGGGCAACTCATATTATCCTCTTTTTCTAGTTTTTTTTTCATATTTGCGTGTAAAACCGATTTTATTAAATTGAATGATGATTTGTTTTTTCTTTTTATATTTCCCCAGACAGTTTCTGAATGATGATGACTTTTTAGGTTAGTAAAATATGTCAAGCTTTGACAAAAAATACAATAAAGTTCACGGAAGATTTAATATTAGGTAAAATATACAAAAATATTGTTGATCCATCTTTTTATTCCTTTTCTTAAAATAATAACAATATATGATATTATTTAAATTTAACTAATCTTATTTGCCTCGCAAATTCGACCATTTTTATTATTTTTTCAGTTTGGCAAATGCATGAACTCTTTCCCCTTTTCTTGCGTTTCTTTTTCCATTGAACCATGAAATAATACAAGGTCGTAGGCGTGAGTATCTTTACAGTCTTTTATGATAAAGCCATAATGGTAAATTAAGGCCTAAAATATTTTATCATAATTTAAGAGGTAATGTATTTATTTAAGCATATTTTTCACATTCATACAGCATGCTGCTCACTTTTTAAAGCTTTCTTTCCAAACTTTAGATTTCTAGAATAAAACACTTACTTTTTTTGAGTTTTTATTGTTTTTTTAGCGTTCAAAAAACGTACTCCAAAAAAAAATTATACAAAAAACAGCAAAGTTGTAATTTTTCACAGCATAAAGTGTGTCAGATATAGGGTGGTATTAATTTCTTTCAACCAAAGTTCTTTACAGTCTTTATATTTACCAAAAAACGTGTCCTACTATAAGTGTATTTAAGCACATCTAAAAATTATTTAACAGATATTTAACTAAATTATTTTAAGGATCATCGTGGCTTTACCATTATACCGCAATATTAGATTTTTAAACCACATATGAATAATCAAATTGATTGCCAACACACAAAAAAAATATCAACATTTCCCTAACAACTGCCAAATCGAGTTGGTTACCTCTGGTAAAACAGTAACTGTCAAAAATTGTATACAGGGCCTCTAATCCTGATGAAACCACTCCTCTTGTTCGTCACTCACAGCTCCAACATTTGAGGGAAAAAATTTCATTTTTCGCTATTTGTCTGTCTTTTTGTTCAGCATCACGCAAAAACTACTAAACGGAAATAAAAGTTGTGACTATTTAAAGTAAGACCAGAAAAAAATAGCGAATAAAGCCGGTATTTGACAGGATGAAAGAGTTTAAAGAGCAGAAAGTGAGGATAAAGGGGAAAGATCGTGAGGCGGAGGGGGAAAGCAATAATTTTAAACACACGAACGAAGTGGCGGGCAATTACTTTACTAATATAGATTAAATGAGGGTCACCTAAACAAAAAGGTTATCGGTGTGTACCTCAAAAACCTGACGTAATAAAAGCAAGACATCCAAGAACACACTAGTAGAAAACTAAATAGCAAATAGTTTTTCAGCTACACAAATTGTGTCACGCAGTGTATTTGAAGAGAAATGGTTGCGTCTTAATGCGTCAAAATATATCAAAAACATAACTCTAAAAGGCCAGGAAGGTTTTAAAAACCTAAATTAAAAGAAAAAAATTAAATTTTTGAAAAACTATACAATTGGTGTTTAGAAAAATAAACAGAGCCTTCGCTGTGAACAATTTTGTTAATGTGAAGTTTATCCATTTAACCCTTGTCTAATCTATGGAAAAAACAGTTGACACTTTTCACTAAATATATTTGACACGTTTTAAAATAATATCTGTATGAATTGCCTACATATTAAGCCCTGGTTTACGACATTTAACTGTTTTTGTTATTAAAATTTACTTTTAAACCATGATAACGACCAAAAAAGTGGGGATAAAATCAAAAGATCATACCATAGATCAACACTTCAAGTGTTTCACACGCGCCACTATATCCATCTAGATTACAACGTTAACCAAAAGGTGATAAGGTCACGCCACGGTTCGTTGCTTAGATTAAGAAGTATTAATAACAATGACAGATCTCTGTATACCTACAATAAAGGTATAAATATTTGGTATCCAAAAATAACCAAATTAGGTAAATTGATCCAAAATGCGGCTAGGAGTTGTATGTAGAAATTAATTTTTATGCTGCCCCGTTAAGAAATGACTAAAGCGGTAAATAGCACATTTGTTACATAAAACTTTTCTTGTCTTTGCACGCACCCTTTTAATTCAAAATCAAAATCATAATGTCTTTTTATAAAAACATACATTGTGGTTTGTTTCGGATTTGTTGTCTTTCTGACTGTTGGTGACTCTTGCACTTTCACTTAAAACTCTCGTTTGCCTCAACTTAGAGAAGTGAGATTTGACAAAAATTTAGTATTTTTGGTATTATTTATTATATGACCAAATTCTTACTTTAGAAATGTGTGCCATCAAATCTTGTAGTTCATTTGTCTCTTAGTGTCTTTTGGATTTTCGTTTATATCTTAGTCCAACCAAATTAAAATAAAAGACAAAAAAATGTTTAACAGCAGTTTGAGGACTGGAAATGATAAAGGGGATTTTGATAAACGTTTAAAAAAAAAAACATGAGTGGGGCTTTTGCGGGGTGGATTTGGTGGGGGGGGGAAAGGGGGAGAAAAATGGTATTATTCTGGTTTCCGGCAAAACTGAACGTCATAGTAAAGTGCTACAATTTTTGTAAATGTCACTTTTTCACATAACCTCAAAATCTTCGAGAAAAACGCAAAAAATCATATTATTTTTATTTTTTGGTTTTTTCTTTTTCATTTCCGCAAAAATAATTGTATTTTTAGGAAATTTTTCCAAAATATACCCCTGTGTGTCTTTAATGCCTACAATTTTTTTTTGGAAAAAAGTTTAAGATTTTTTAAGATATGAATTTTTTTGTGTCCAAATAACTTTTTTTTCAATCAAAAATTCTACTCAGGAAAATTCTCGTAGTATTTTTTCACGTTGCTCATTTTTTTTGTTTTTATATATACTTTTTGGTAGGATAATAAAAAATTATAGTTACAATTAAAAAACATGTTCAGAAATGCAAAAAAAAACAAATAATGGCTTTTGCAACAATGAATTTTTCAGCAATTGTTGATAATTTCCTTCAGTTAAAAAACATACAAATCAAAACATATATATTGTTATATTAAAAAATCCTTAAATAAAATCTATATGTTTGTGGCGGATTCATAATGTCGAAACTACTTTTTTTGGGTTTTTCGCCACTAAGTTAAGGAAATTTTTTCAAAAATATGTTAAAACCCACTGCGTAAATTCCTAAAGAAAAAAATTTGTTCGTTTGTCAGTGGTTTTTAAATAAGATAAAAAATTTTCCTACACACACGCAAATCCTAACTAGAATCTAAGTACTTATCTGACGTTTCGGCAGAAATTCTATTGCCGTTATCAAAGAATTTTATCCTTTTTAAAAAATTCTTTGATAACGGCAGTAGAATTTCTGCCGAAACGTCAGATAAGTACTTAGATTCTAGTTAGGATTTGCGTGTGTGTAGGCAAATTTTTGATCTTATTTAAAAACCACTGACAAACGAACAAATTTTTTTCTTTAGGAATTTACGCAGTGGGTTTTAACATATTTTTGAAAAAATTTCCTTAACTTAGTGGCGAAAAACCCAAAAAAAGTAGTTTCGACATTAAAAAATCCTTATATTACATTTTTTTTTAACGCAAATAAAACAACTAAGTTAACAATTTTTTTCCGGTTTAAAATAAAATTAATTTAGTATTTAAAATTGTTCTAATGGTATGTTTAGGACAATCATTTTTAAACCGTCCTTTGTTTAAAAGCGCTTTAAGAGTAAGTATAAGTAAGTATAAACAAAGTAATTGTTTGACCTAAAACTTTATTTTTGTGCAGTATTGCTATTAATATCTTATTTCGATTAGTAAAATGTCATACATAAAAAAATTGTTTGTCGTAGAATCTATTGGTGCATTATTTACCTTATAGTTAAATTTGAATCTAAATTTTAGTTTTTATGTTTTCAAAAATAGTATATTTTTCTAAATTTTTACAATGGATATTTATGTTACTGGCTCACGAAAAATCGTAAGGTAATCTATTATAGCTTATTAAGCTGGAATTTTTAATTAATTAAATTAATTAAAAAATTAATTTTTAATTAATTTATTTTTAAGTTCAAACAAGAAGCTAAAATTTTGAGCAATTTCCGTCCAACAATTATTTCGATAGAAATAGAAAAAAATCCGCCTCTCATACTATCCTGATTTAAACAGAGTTTACAAAAAAAGGTAATAAAAAAGTTTTTTTTAAGGAAAGCAGTTTAGCAAATTTTTGCATTTTTGCCGTAAACAATTACTGAAAAACTAAATGTTCGTAATGCATATTTTTTAATTGTAACTATAATTTTTTATTATCTCAACAAAAAGTATATGTCAAAACAAAAAAAAATGAGTAATGTCAAAAAATTCTACTCAGGCAAATTCTCGTTAAAATTAAAAAATAAATAAATATTGAAAACGACAATTGATTTTGCAATTCCGGCTTAATAAAGTCTCTAATACCTACGATATATAATATCCATTTTAAAAATAAAAAAAAAAAATACATTCATAATAGACAGGGATTTTAAATTCAAATTTATTTAGAAGGTAAAACAAATAACTTTAAATAATATATTAAAAAAATATATTTTAATTGTAAAAATAAAATAAAAAATAAGTGCACCAATCGATTCTACGACAAACAAATTTTTGTTTATGTATGATACTTTATTAATCGAAATAAGATGTTTGTAGCAATACTGCACAAAAATAAAAAACTTTTTGACTGTTCGTGTCTCTTCGACTTTCACTTATATCTTTCGTTTGTCTCAATCTGAAGAAATGAGATTTAACCCAAATTTGGGGTATTTATAATATTTTCTTTTTTTTCGTTCGTTTTTAGAAATGTTTGCAATCATATTGTGTGTGTTTCGGGTTTGTTGTCTGTCTGACTGTTGTTGTCTCTGGGCTTTTTGGTTATTTCTTTCTTTTACCTTAATCTGGAGGAGTGAGATTTTACCCAAATTTGGTATTTATGGTTATCTCTATAATATGGCTAAATGTTTGCTGAATTCCTTCTCTTTATGAGTTTTTCTCTATTATAGATGAAACATTTTGTTGTGGTGTGTAAAGTATACTCTAATCCTGAGAGTTATTTGAAATGTATTCCCCTACTCCATCACACCATATTCTTTGCGATGAGATATCAAATTCGGTGTATAATTTCTTGATGTATATGGATATATACAGGATGTCCCAAAAGTTCGAGTTCACCCTAAAATCTCCAAAATCAAAAGAGGCAAGCAAGTAAAATTTCACATAATTAGATGGTTTACAAAAAAGTTAACAGAATGAGAAATAAATTCCCAATGTTCATAGTGGAGTTAAATATAAATAAAAAGAAAGTTTAAGTAAAACTCTTTTTATTTAAAACTCTCTTTTTATTTTTACAAAAAAGTATCTTTTTGGATGCTAATCATCGCACTCGTCATTTTAAATAGAGCGCTTCCTTCTGTTTCCAAAAAAACCCAGGGCGTTACTTTTTGTAGGGTTTTTAAATAAAATGGGAAAATCATGACCAATGAGTTAAACAAGAAAACAGATCGGATATTCGGTGATTCTTTGTCTAAATCAAAGCTTTATTCAAATTTTATAAAATATACAGGGTGTCTCATTTAAAAAAAGTATTGTCTCCGCTCTAGCTCTGTCTCCTTAATGAATGACGACACAAGTAGCATCCAAAAAGATACTTTTTTGAAAACCATGTGAATTTTAACTTCTCTATCTCTGTTGGTTCTGGAGATATTAGGGTGGATTCTGATTTTTAGGACACCCTGTACATATTTCTATTTCATTCTTGGTTTTTAATGGGAGAACTGTCAAAAAATGTAAATCGTCAATAATTGTAAGAAAATATCTCTCTTCATCCTTAGTATATGGTTTCAATGATCCACATACATCCTAATGAAGTCATTTTCCAACTCTACTAGATCTTGTTCTTTCCAAGGATTATTGAATATTTTAAATGTCAAAGTATAGAATTTTTCAATGTGTTTTCATTCTAAAATATTCTTTTTTCTTGTAAATATTTCCAGTCCTGTACTTTTAAAAGTTATTTCATATCCATTTTCAACTAGTTTTCCAACGGACAGATTATGGCTTATATCTGGTACAATTAGAGCTTTACTTTTGATTCTAATGTTCTTAAAATAAAGATAGATTACTCTTTTGTTTTTGGAGATAATTTCTTTTTTATTAGCAACTTTTATCTTAAGCTCCACAATCGATAACCATAGTTACTTTCTCATTTTTTTGATTTGTGATATTGTGTGTATAACTATCAGCTTGATGTTCAAGATTTATTTCTACAAAATCGAGTACAAAACTATCTTCCAGTTTTTTATCAGTTTCTTCTACTAAATTCGCTCCAAAATTTCTTGTTCGTGAATAATTTCTACTACTTTTTTGAGGCTCATCTCGATAGTATTTATGTCGTCTTGAATATTCATACCTTTTCTTAAATTATACACTCTTCTTTTCGATATATTTTTTTAACGCATTCGAAACAGATATTGAAATGCCTTAAATGATGCTTCAATATTGTATTGTGTATTACTTGAATTTTAATTCAGCATCCAGTAGTCTGGTTTTAACAAAATCTATTCCTTCCGCAGGCTTCCAGTCTCTAACGTACTCTATATGTGTATCAGAAATACATTGAATGATTACTGACCTTTCTTAAACATCTTTTTTTTATTGTTTCTGAATCCCAGTTTTCAGTATTTTCAACTTCGTTGCCTTTATACCCTTTTCTTCCACTAGTATTTGAAGTCTAAATTTCCAGGTAGGAAATTTTTCTCCATAGCATATCGGTAGGTTGCTTTATGTGCTCATCTTTATTTTTATAGCGTGCGTGTGATAATACCCATAATCTTTTGAATTCCTACTCTTTATAAGTTTTGCTCTATTATATATGAAAACAAACGTTACGTCAAAAACTATTTTATTTAACTGTCTTTTCAAAAATGATTGACACAATACATATAAATCAACCAAAAATATTGTAGACAAATATCTATAGTTAGAACACCTAACCGTACAAATTTTAACAATGTTGGTGTCCCTTGAATTTTTGATTAAAACTTTCGTTAGTCTAAATCTGGAGGAATAGGATTTAAACCAAATTTAGGGTATTTATAGTATCCTTAAAGTATGACCAAATTTTAAGTCTGTATTATAAAAGTTTTTAGAAATGTTTGCAATCATATTTTGTGGTGTGTTTCGGGTTTGTTTTCTTTGTGACTGTTGTTGTCTCTTAGATTTTTGTTTATAACTTTCGTTTGCCTAAAGCAGTAAGGGTGAGATTTGATACACAATTCAGTATTATTCTTCTTTCGCTTAAAAGTTTTTATTGTACTTCTTAAAAATGGACTTAAAAAGCAGTAAATAAAAATAAATGTTATCCAATACTCTTTGGAGTAAAGTGCATTTCCCTTCTTAAATTTTAACTATCTAACAATTTCTCGTCAAGCATGAAACTGCCTTCGGGAGGAAAGAGCACTTTTCTCCAGTGGGCGATGTATCTGTTTCTACTACTAGTTCAGTTAGTTCTTGAAATAAATAACTTTGTCAAAATATTTATGTATGTTTTTGTACAAAACAAATTATAAAATGATGACCAGTTTCTACAAACCATTAGATCTGCGCGGTAAAGAGACGTAAAGTAAACAAAACTTCTTAAACATTTTTTTTAAGGTAAAAGCCAATTTTATATCGAGTTATTCTAATGCAAGGGGCAACTTTATGCAACAACTATTATTATTTTTGTGACACAAAATTCTCATGTTTATGCAACAACTATTATTATTTTTGTGACACAAAATTCTCATGTTTATGAGTAAATATCTGTTACACTCATTGCTTTTTGTGTCAGAAATATCTTCGTTCTGCAGACCGGCACCTTTTCATCTCATCTTCATTAGCTTTTTATCTTCTCTAAATGGTATATTCTTCACTTTTCTCTTTCTTGATTGTGTGATAGCGTCGGTCAGCTATGTGAAAATTATTCAAATTGCCGGCATATTTTAAAAATTTTGACTTTATTACAATCAATAAATATATAAATTTTTTGAAATATAATTTATGGGTATTTTTTTCCAAAAAAATTATTTTGATGTTTCTTCTACCCTTAGAGTGAAGATATCAGGTATTGGTAAAGTGATAAAAACGTTTTAGAATTAATTAGTCTTGGCAAATTTTCAGTCGTCTTAGAGGCAAAACTATCAAGATTGTTAACCGTATCCAGAAAATTATTCTAATTGACGAAAAATATAAAATTTTACTCTTGTCCACACAATATCGGGAAGGCCAGAAAAAAATCCAAGCTAGTTTTGGATTTCCTAATTTATTTTATCGTTAGAACAAGAAAAACTTTTCGTTTTGATTCTGTTGTTAAAAATCCTTTAATAAAAAATCTCAACGCAATATGACTTTCCCATTTTCTTATTAAAAACCTTTTCGTCAAACGCGGTGTTGTATTCTGGAAAGTATAGTATTAATATAAGACTTTGTTGTGGTTAGCCTTATTCAAGATTATACGAACTTAATTGACAATATTTTAAGAAGACATTTTCGTTCGATTGTTGTTTTCTGGATAAGAACTTATTGGAGTTAGACCTATTCAAGATCATATGAACTTATGAACATGCATAGTTCGAGTAAAAGTATTCTTAACGTTTTGTAACCAAATTTCACTAATTATTTACGTTTGGATTTTGGTATGGCCAACCTAGTAAACAATTAGTAAAATTTGGTTAGAGAAAGTTGACAATACCCGCCCAGAATATTGTTAATTTAGATGTCCTCTTTCTCAGTGTAGTCCTGTCAGATAGAATTTAACAAACTGGCAAAATTTGTAGCGTTAACGGAACGGGATAAGATAAAAACAGCTACTTGATTATTTTAGCAATTCGGGTAGAGGTAGCCTTGTTGTTAATTTAATTAATACCTTCTTATTCTTTAAAGATTTATAAACGTCATTACATGATGTTATATTGTCCCTAAATCACATCTACCAATAGCATTTTGTTTCGTTTTATTCAGTTTAGAGTGGTTTAGAGTGAGTTATATTTGCTACTTTCGGTTGCTTTTTCCCTGTTTTTTTCTTATATCTAGTTGTTAATTGCAATTTTTGAATTTGTCCTTTTTGCTAAACTGTGGTTTAAAACCTGCGAATGCTGAATAATTTGCCACAACATTTGGAAATCAAAATGAACCATAAAAATCTTCGAAATATATTCTTTGAAACCCATTGAATGGGCCGGCCGTCAAAATTACGAATCTCTTTCTACTCTCAATTTTTTTCTCACCGTCCCCGGTCCAAAGAAAAAAACTCTTCTTTGTTTCTCTTAATTTCTATTGACAGCGTCAAAGTATCAATGTCTACACTAATTATTGTGCCTTTGTGAGACTTATTAAAATGGTGTTCAATAGATGTTCGGCTTTGATCTGGGTATAATGGATCATTTAGTCCGATTCGATCGGAGATATAATATAATGGGGTCCGGTTGAATCATATAGGCGTCACAAATAAACAATATATTTTTTTAAATAATTTCTACGTTTTCATGTAGAACTGAATGCGTTTTCAATACGATTCAAAACTATCGTGAAAAGGCGAATCGAAAAGCGATTCCAAGTTTTTTTTTGTTAGCCCTGCCCCAGTTTAATACACCCATCGCACTAGATCAAAACTGAATTCAGAAAATAACTGGTTAGTACACTGTCTACACTTTTAAACCAAATGAGAATTTGATAATTTTCAAAAAACCAAAATATATATGTATATTACATAACAAGAGAAGAAAGTGATATATTTCACACGAGCGTGAATATTATGAACGAGGCGCTAGCCGAGGGAAACAATACGCAAGTGTAAGAAAGTTACTTGCTATCGAGTTGTGTACGCTATTTTTCATGATAACACTGATGAATTGCACTAATTTTTGGTCTTTAATTTTGCACATATCATATGAAACTGCTTTTCTGCACATGTGTGGAAAAGTACTTTGCAACATATGTACGGAAAAGTATGGTGACAGTTAACGTCATCGTACACTTTTCCACACACACACACGCATAAAGCAAAGCAAATTTCAAAAATCCGCAAACATTTCTCGAAAATGCTTTTAGACAAATTCTACCAGTAAGATCTTTCAAAATAATTTGGCATGTAAAACATCTCTATTCAACACCGTTCTCCACTAAAAAGCCAGTTAACTCATTTTCGTTTTAGTATCCTTTGGCCTACTATCGGTGCGATATTGACACCTAACTGAGAGAAAGTCCATGGTTTACCTGTCAATTTGGTCATAAAATGGCAGCCACAGTAGCCTAAGGAACACTGAGATGGTAGGAGTTAACTGACTTTTTAGTTCAGATGGTGTTGGTCTATTATATACTGCGATTTTAGATCGATTTCATTTGGTAAAACTTATTTTCCTTTTTATTTATATACACAGTTTTAAAAATATTTATTTATTTAACCAGAAATTTAAATCTCCGATTTCTCCAGTTTAAATAGAACCAAATTTGGCGTCTTTTTTTCTTCTAAAAGTAAATTAAAACTTAATCTAAACTCAAAAACAAACCGTAGTCTTAATAGTCTCTAGAAGCATTTAGTTTCGGCAAAGCTAAATATTTTATTATTCCGATCTTTTTGGTCCGAAGAATTTGGAATGAACTGTATAACTGTCATTGTCAGTATCAAAAAACTTGTCCGATTGCATTTGAAATGAAGTGTATGCATAGATCACCGGATTCCAGTAGTGACTGACGGACAAATTAATAGTGATGTCATTACCGATGAATGTCAGATTTGCCGTCAAACCGCAAATAAAAACGCCTCAGTACATGACATTTGACATAACCTTAATTATTTTTGCAGTTGCAGCCAAATAAACAGTAATACGTGAGCTCTTTTTGGCCGTTTGTGTAGCCGCGACTCCTTTTAAATATACTCTCTGGTTCAAAATAAAAATCAAAAATACAATAAAAACGACAAACGAAAAACAGCTAATATTTTGTGAGGTTAAATAATCCATCAATCCTAACGACCATTAAAGTGGGTGGACACTGTTGGCATCAATCAGTGACTCGGTGGTGGAATCCATCAAGGATTTTGTAACTCTCTTGTTGGCACCGGTGGATTTAAAAACCCGCCCTTCCCTATTGTCGGGTTTCCAAGATCATCCTCTTCTCCAGTCGATTTGATTTTACAATCTATTAGCTTTCGAATTCAGTACGGAGGCTTGCTCTGTGTATTTTAAATAGTGGCGTTCAGAATGAATTGTGTGGCCGGCACGGCTGCCAAAGCGCGCGGGAAACTTTGCAAGGTGCAGTTTTGTTTTTTTTTTGTTTGGTTTTGGAGTGGTGAAATTCCCAAATGGAAGAAGTGTGTTGTTACTCTGAAGTAAATGAGGACGCGGAATATCTCTTCCTTCTTACAAACAACGAACAAAATGCGCATCTACTGACACGACCATTGCAAATAGGCGATAAAATTATGAGATAATATGACCGCCCTTCCCTAAGTGGCTGAACATTATCAAAGTTTTAAAAACATTGAAGAACCATGCACTGGACACTGCTATAAAACATATCTCAGTCGATTTCAACTAATTTTGAATATGTTGTTTTTGTGTGTGTTAAGTGCTAGTTAAGAAAATAGGTAATTTTTATTTTGTTTCTATTACCAGTTTCCGAGATATCCGCTATCAAACTGAGAAAAATAGCCACTGTTCTGTTTCAACTCGAGTCTCTCTAGAATAAATGAAAAGAAAGTGGCTAAAATTGCTAAACAGAACACAAGCTCTATCCAAGAGTCTATTTTTACTGTTGGCGCTATTTTGGCAATGTGAAGGTTTTTTTGAGCCACAATATTATAATTTCAACTATTTGTAGGTAAGAAAAATAGGTTTGGCTTGCGTAACTTAAACGATTTCATAAGAAAATATGTTTTAAGATTAGAGTATTCCTTTTGCCTAAAAAAATTAAAGTAGGTAGCTTAATCGGGTTCACAATATTTTGTGAGCAGTAGAGTCGGGACAACCCTGCAAAATAGGAGGTCGCGGTAAACAATCGGCCGCTACGTGATACCAGCAGATTTCTGGCGGGACGTATAGGCACTTGCAATGCAGCCGCTAAAATCGTTCTGTATTTCGGAACGTATTTGGCGCTCACTAATTCGAATTCATTCCGAGGTTGGTTAAACGTCACCAAAATGCGCTTTCCAACGAGTAGGTTCTTTGCTTGCTGAAAAACGCCTGACCGTATTAAGTTTTGTCGTAGCGCCAGTACTATGCAACCTTTCTCGCGGCAGGTTCGCAACATAGAAATAAACTACGCTTGTGGCGTAGTCGTAGAGTATCAGACTCTAATCCGGGACGCGCAGGTTCGGATCCCGGTTGCGTCTAATACTTTTTTTTTAAATTACAGGTAAAATACTCATGCCCACCCGCCTGTCGGCCGACACGTGCCCAAGCAGTCATGGGCGGTATAGATGCCGCGGCGCTCCAAGTTGTCGAGCCGCCATCATCAGCTGGCTTCCGAAAAATTGTGAGAGATGTGCTAGCGTCCAAACCACGTTGTGTTTGTTGGAAAATCACTTAAATATCGTAATTTGCAGCCTTCATGCAACTGTCTGCCAAATGTCATATTTGAGTTGCATACAGAGGGCGATCCAAGATATCTCTCTATTAAATTTATGCATTCCAACGACCCTTCAAAGATGCGATGCAGAAAAAGCATCAGATATGGTAAAAAAAATATAGAAAAACTTGGCGCAGTTTTCAACAACCTTTCTCATACAGTGGTAACGGAAGAGTTAACACTGTTTAAAAACGAAACTTTAAATAGTAAATGCGACGATGCCTTAACAGCGTTGAGACAATATCTACAACGCATTAAAAATAGGTTCTCCTCTTCCTGTTTCGGTTGCTACCGGCAAAAGAAGTTTCTCCACAAAGACTTTTGAAAACTTATCTTCGGTCCACGGTAGGAGAAGAGAGACTTAATGGCTTGGCGCTTTTTTATATATATCATCCAATGAACCTGGATTTAGAGTCTATCTTAGATAGGTTTTCAAAGCAAAAAAGAAAACTTAATTTTATTATATAACTAAAAGCTTTTTTAATAAGATAATAATGTATGAACGTTAATACTGAATGAATTTTTTTGTTTTTTAGAATTAAGGATTTGTATAACAAATAAGTTTGCCAAAATAAATGTGTTGTATGAGGTAGTATTTGTTAGTCACCACAAACGGCTCAAGCTTGCAACTACCAACACATGTGTGTGGAAACTGTTTGGTTAGTGGGGAAGGTTAGATCACCAAACCCCCAAAAACAACGATGACCATAAAAAAGTACTTTTTTGCCCTATGTTCGTAGTCGCCTGAGCCGGTCTATATACGTTTATTGCTTGCGCCCCCCTCCCCTGGTGAAATTGCTGGATCCACCACTGCCTGCCCTTGCATTTTCCGAAAAAAAGCCGTATCGATAATAACTCTCCTAATCCTAAACAAGTTAGCCTGGAAAAAATGCAGAGCCAAAAACTCTTTTGGGCGCGAGCAGACTGCATCAAGCATGCGCAGGAGATATTTTGCTTTTGGCCTGGCCCAGGGCCAACCCCGATTTATACATTATTTCCTTCGTTTTTCAAAATTATTATGGGCCAATATAATATCTCATATTTATATCGAATGGGCCAATTCGGTAGCGAATTTCTTTTGGTAAAATTACGCGCAGCAAGTCATTTTACAGTATCCACTGGGACCACACGGTAACCAATGATTGATTGTGTAAATTCACTACTCTTTTTGATCAGTGTACGTATATGATCATAAAATCTCTTTGATTGATTGTCGAAATTTGGAGGGCCATATAAAGGTCAATCTCGGCGTGTCAGAGAAAAAAATTAATAAGATTACGTTAAAAACCGCGTCGAATTTCGACCTATACTAATTCAATAAACGAATGAAATTAGTTTATAATGGTTTCTTTATAGTGGGCATTTATCATGGTCATGTCTCTAATATATGATCAATGATATGGGAGGTCGTCTCTATTCATATAACTGTTATATATACGAAACCTCAGATGGTGATTAAGTAAAATCAAGAACGATTACATTAAAATAGTTTCTAAATCTGTCCCAATTGTTTTTTTAATTAAAACTTGTTTAAAACTATAAACTTTGTATATATTTACATTTTTTTTCACATTATGACTGTAAAGTTAATGTTTTTTAGCTTAAACGAACATATAATGTTACATATAAAATTTAAGAAAACGAGATCAGAAGGCAGACAGGTAAAACCGTTTTGGACTTTCTTCATAAAAGAAAATAAAGGAGTGGTTGTATATCCACTTTTATATTACATCTTATTTTCTATGTAAAATGCTGTAAACATATTATGAGATGCTAAAACGCATGCATTTTCCGAAAAAAAGGCGATAACAGACACTTTTAGTGGGATTTACTAAGATCTAAAATAGTACCTCCCACAGGTCTAAATAATTACATCTGTGGGGGGTACTAAATTTTAAAACCAATTTTCGAAAAACACTCACCTATACAGAAAAGACACAAAGTTATTCATTATTATTAGTCCACCATACCAATATCGTATCAGAGACTATTAAGATCGTGAAATTTTGACTTTTCTTAATTTTATCAAAAATGAGTTACTAAGATGAAAGAAAAAGTTGTCTTTCGGTCTGTCGATGTGTCGGTCTGTTGTCTGTCTGCATACACGAAAACTCAAGAACGCCATTTTAACGAAATTTGGTACAAAAATCCTCTATCGGCTGACCATGCACTGAAGGGGGGAAAAGGGAGATAAAATATTTAAAAAAATTGTAACTTTGGAACAAAAGCAAGTAGCGATATACGGTTTTCAGATTTAAGTTTCCATAAATATGTACTACAAATTTTGTTATAAAGTCCAAATACAAATATATATATATATATATATATAAAATTAAAAAAATATATAATATAAAAAAAATCATAACTTTAGAAGTAAAGCAACTATTGATATGCGGTTTTCAGATTTTGGTTTTCATAAATATTACCCAAAAATTTTGTTATAAGGTTCAAATCTTTCAAAGCTACAGTTTTCGGGATATTTTCATTTCCTTTCAACATAAAATATTTGATTGTATGGTAGACTATCCGTGTTTTCTAGTTTTTTATTGTTATTGAAAAATACCACCCAAAAACTGTTTTTTTCTCAAAATATACCATATTTTAGGAGAAAATGCCCTAAAATTATTTTTTTAAAGAGTTTTCAAAATGGAAAATAGTGAGTACGCCAAAAATTTGGCACACATTAGCCAATAGACACTTGTATTCGTATACCTAACGTGTTCGAAACAAAGCCAAAATACACTACATTTTTGACTTGTTTAAGCCATGTCTCGAACGATGCCCGATTTTTTTACGGGTGCGATGACAGAACAGCTGATTCCACTTGCGTACGGAGGGATGTACGTATCGTTACGGACTCATAAACATGCGCAACGATTTCATTCAGCAGTTCTGTAATCGCACCCTTCAAAAAGCGGGCATCGTTCCAAACATCGCATAAACAAGTCATAAATGTAGTGTATTTTGGCTAAATTTTGAACGCGTTAGGTATACGGATACCGATGCGTTGAAATATTTACTTTAAGTGTCTACTTATAGTAAATATTTCAACGTATCGGTATCGCTATACTTAACGCGTTCAAAACGCAGCCAAAAGTCACTGCATTTCTCACTTGTCTATGCCATATTTTGAACGAGACCCGCTGTTATAGTGGACGCGAGGCTTAAACAGCTGATTCCAATCGTTGCATACGTTGATAGATCCGTAACGGTATGTACATCCCTCCGTACGCAACGAGTGGAGTCTGCTGTTCTCCCAACAAGTTAAAAATGTAGTGTCTTTTGACTTTGTTTTGGACGCGTTAGGTATACCGATACCGATGCGTTGAAGTATTTACTTTAAGTGTCTATTAGCTTTATTATCTGTGTTTGAGATTATAAAGTTGGTGATTTTTTAGACCACTTCTGGGGGGGTGGTTTAAATCTATAGCCCCCAGAAAGGATTGTTTTGTGGCAATTGGTAATAAGTTCGTTTATAATTTCCCTAACTAACTGTTTTTACAAGGATTACTTTACCTTATTTAATGTCCCAAGTTGTTCATTAACCAATAAAACACCTCCAATTTTGTCCACAAAAACGCCATATTTTGAACCCGTTTTTAGCACAAAAAATATATTTATGGGGGCACTACGAGGCAAAACAAACTTAAGTGAATGTCACTGATTATGTACGAAAAATACACCAAACAAAAAAACCCAAAACAATATTAATTTATTTACAAACTGAAATTAAAACATTAAGGTTATCTAAAAGCTTAGTTAAGAAAACTTTCCTTACTCAAATCCCACTCATTTCAAAGTTGCATCTTTCATCAGTAGAGGTTAGGGCAATCCAAGCTACAAGCAGAAGTAAGAGATCCGAACTGGCTGTTTGTGATTTGAACGCAGCTAATATTTTGAAACTGATATTTCGACAGTGACAGAAAAAAAACACCTTTTAAACAAATAAAAAATTAATATACTCCTTATTTTATTATTACCCATCTAAATCGTTGTGTGACATATAACCCCAATTTTAATTTGTTCTACAGAGTGTTTACTATTTAAACCACGCGTGGGTTTAAATTTTTTAATTTTCTTTTTTTCTAAATTGAAACCTTAACTTAAGATGATTATTCAATAAACAAATTTATTAAAATTCTTCTTATACATCAAACTATGTCCACTTACGGAAAGCTGGTTTAAAATGCTTAAAACCAGTAATTTAATTTAAACTTAGGACCGTTCTAAAATAGACTAACCCCTTTTAGTAAATCCCACCGTTAAAGTTGCACAAATAGAGAGTGCTCAATCGTAATCCTATCTCAGTGCGCATGCTTAGAACGGATACGTCGTACAACCGCGACTACGTCTCACTTACCTCTACGACCACCCTTGGTGTATTCGTATGCAGCTAGCGTATCCTAACCATTTTGTTATCTGTGGGTTTTCATAAATGCCTAATCCACAGTTTCACTCCTTCTATTCTCCATTCTATTGCCCTCCCACTTTTTTCTACAAGGAAGGAAATAAAAGTAAGCGGCATGAATTAAAACTGTGCTTCAAGCACTGAACAAGAATTGGTTTGGTTTCGTCGTACGTTGTAAGCACAACTTTAACTATTTTTTAAGGACGCTTTCACAAACTCATCAAAGATATGTGATACGAGATAAGTATCTAATAACTCTCCCACTCAAGCTGGCCTGAAAGAAATACACAGTCAAATACCCTTTTGGGCCTGAATCGATTGCGCCATGAGTCCTTGCCAACTCCGATTTTTAAGTTACTTTGTTTTTCAAAGTAAATATTGTTACACATTTTACAATCCTTGGGCTGTTATAGTATCTCATAGTTATATGGTTGGGTCGACGATCTAAATTATGAGAAAAACATCTGTTTCCCCATATCAAAGCAAGAAAATATCTACACGGTCTTTCTAATGCCATTCTAAGAGACCGATTCCGAAAAATCAGAGAAATAAACAGTATGGGTAGACAAGAGCTTTGTCCATTGCCTATACAGGTTCGTGATATTCCTTTTATTGAATTTATTTAAGAATTTTTTTTTCCTAAAATGCACGCATGCAGTTGATATAAAGATCCTTCTTTACTTGATCTAGTATGTTTTCCCTCTATTTTCACAAAACCAAGAAACATTGCTCTGCGCATTCGTCGCGGGCGTTATCGGCCGATCCAGAAGCAGGGGAAGCTGAAAATTCTTAACTCGTCAAATTTCCCTTATGCTCAAAAACTTATATGGTGCTAACTTAAATGCAAAATGCAGTGCTGACTAGATCATAGATGTGGATGTCACTGTTAGCCTTGGTAAAGCGTATATTTAGGTCAATAATTAAATGATCAGCTGCACAAAAACTAACAGGAGCAGCAATATTTTTTCACAAATACCCTTGCAGATCAAGAGCTAAATTCTTTACACCTGTGCCTGAGAGTGTAAACCAATTTCTAACTTCACACCTATTTTGAACCATATGAAAGGTGAGACAACGCTAGATTACAATTACTGTTTGAAGGTGATAGACAATGTTGAACTTGAAGTAATAAGTCCTTAAATCAAAATGACGATACACTGTGTTAAAAAGACAGCGAATTCTACCTATCCCTCTGATGTCTTTGCAAAAAACCAGAAACATAACGTACTGGAGATGCGCACAGCAAGGTGCGACTTAAAGTCAATAAAAAACCATCTCAAAGCAATAAAAAAATCTCCTTATGTTCTTTAAAAGTCACTGGCGAAATTCCGTCATGCACGTTCGGTTGAGCATTTAAAGTGGTATTTTGTCTAAAAAAGGCGTTGTGAACTAGATCATCTATTTTATCTAAAACTACTGTGCACAAACGTTAGATGCAAGTATTGTTTAAAAAAAAAATATTGCATGTGGAGAGTGCATCCCCACTATAAAAGGTCAGGGGAAGGATGTAAAAGACAACAGGAAAGGGACGGAGCTATACTAGCTTAAATGTACGCCCTCTCAATGCTTTCAGCATGAACGAAGTTGTAAGCAAGATGTCTCTATACTCTCTCTCTCTCTCTCTAACGCTGTTCTGCGCATACGTTACCGACTAAGATGCGAAGCCACAAAGGCAACTTTACTCAAAAATCCTTGCCAGTGAGGAAAAAACATAATCAGATTGATGTTTAAATGCAGCTTTCTAGAAGAGAAAAAAAAGCTACCCTGGAATTTCTACGGTATCGCTTGTCTTTTGTTGTCTGATATTTTCCATAAATACAGTAACTTTTTTTCTAACTTTTAACAGTGAAAAATATGTGCATAATCACCTGCAGCTTTATTTTAAGTATAATTTTTTGCAAAGCAGTTTAGAAAGTAATTCGTTATCATCCGACACATTTTGCAGGTAATAACTTGGCGAGCCTCAAATATGGGTAAGTACCTATATATAAAACAAGCCCTGAAAATCGTAGAAGACTGGTGCAAACAGGTAGACCTCAAGGTAAATACCAAGAAAACAGCGCTAATACTCTTCAAGAAACAAAGGAAGCTGGAAGGACTATCAACCCCCACCTTCTTTGGAAAACAGATACAATATGCCCAGGAGGTAAAATATCTCGGGGTAATCCTGGAGGCAAAACTAACCTGGAACCGTTAATTACCACCATTAACAAAACTTGGGAACTTGCGCCACACATAACCCTTTCGCTATTCACGAACACGAACAAAGCACTGCAAAACTGGAGCTCTCCAAACTCCAGCGACTTGCATGTATTTGTATAATGAGAGCAATGACCACCACACCAACCGCTGCTATGGAGACCATTCTAAACCTCCCACAACTTGACATTGTCATCAAAGCGGAGGCGAGAATGGGAGCATACAGACTAAAATGCAATGACAACTGATATGATAACCTTTTAAGACATACCAAGAGTGCGAGCATTGTCACCAACTCGCTGCTAGAGATGAGGAGTGACATCATGACTCCGAAAATTAACACGAACAAGCCGTTTAAGACGCAGCTATCCTGGGAAAACAAGAGAAGATGGACTGGAGAAACATATCACAGTATTCCAAGCTGAAATACATGCCATAGAGACTTGTCTGCGGGAAAACCTGAGAAGAAGATATCTTAACAAAGATATAACAATCTTCTCAGACAGCCAAGCAGCTATTAAAGCTCTGGAATGCCAACAAATTCACTCAAAATTAGTGTGGAACTGCCTTCAAACCCTCCTAACCCTAGCGAAATGCAACATAGTCACCCTTGCGTGGGTTTCCGGGCACACAGGGGTAGCAGGCAATGAACACGAGGATTCTTTAGCAAGAAGAGGATCAAAAAGACAATTTATAAACCTCGATACGAATGGTGTCATCTTCTTCAACACCACTCACCTGTGAAATCCTTAAACTGAATAGGAAAGAAATCAGACAAGTGATGGGGCTATTAACCGGTCAATGCGCACTGAGAGAACACCTGCATAGGATGGGAATCTATAGAGACAAACTCACCTGCAGGCTGTGTAATGAGGATGACGAATCAGTCACTAACCTTCTGAAGAACACAAAACCTCCTGGAGGACGACCCCTCCAGAAAAGCTAACTGCCAGAGAAACATAATAAAGGGGCTGCGGCTCCTCGCGAGGTCGTCAAACCTCTTAGATTAGGAAGGCACACAGCAAGAGATACAATACGCTAAGAAGCTGCAGTGTCAGGGATTTCAAGACCTAAACTGGCTGTTGAGACAAATCAAATCAAATCAAAACCTATATATAATATTATATTAGTTTTAGCAACTTTTTCTTGCAAAAGTTGTCATATTTTAAACGCGCCACTACTACATATTAATAAAATTCTTATTTTTGCGGGTTACCACTGGTTGTCCCTTGCTTGACATTTGAAATCAGCTGTTCCGATTGACTTTGTCCAAGGGAGGACCACTTAATTGCGCTTTTAAATAACCGGATAAACCTTTGAGGTTACTGTTCTCCTTACTATTCAATGTTTTTACCTTTTAGCGATCCCGTTAGAGCAAACAAATTATATTTGAAGTTTAAAGTATAAAAAAGTACCTACCGTTAAGTAGCAAACAACCTGTTCAGTCACTAGGATCAACCGTCACCCTATGTAGGCGATTTTCAACCGCGGTTATTCTTTCGATTGACAACTTTGACACTCAGTGTGACGTCCATCCCCCGCCATAAATGAATGAAATGGGTCGCTGAAATGTATCGGCTAAAGAGTAAAGGAATGTAGGGTTGTATTTTTGTTTTTTGTGACTTAATAGTGTAATAAATGCTAAACCATGGAATACTGTTTGTTTTGCCCATAAAAACACTAAAAAGGTCAATTTGTGTACTCATACTACAAAAACATACCATTAAGCAGAAGACTTGATGTTTTGAGGTCGTTGACCTCGATTAACATTCCTGATCCTTCATAGTTTACCACTACTTGGTATGTTTCTTCCATTACCTAAACCCAAAAAAACTTATCATATAAAAAACAAAAAAAAAAACAAAAAATATAACCTTAGAAAGCTATAACCAAAAGATGAAACCAAGTCCAGAATGTAGTTATAAATAGTAAATACCAAAAGCAAATTAGCTGATCTGTTACGTCATAATTTCTGCTAGTTTCGTTTCAACCAAAATCGTGTAGATGATACTTTTTTAGATAGTTAGAAAATTTTTAATTATACTTAAAAACGTGGTATTTACCGGTTACTTAAAATAAGATTACTAGAAGCTTTTGTTTAAATCGGGAAAAAATAACGAAGTTTATTATAATATAACCGACGCAAGATGGAGACTGACATCTGTCAATTTTGTGCCACAGTTGAGTGTCTTGAAGACGCTTTATAATTAAGAAGAAGTTTTATTTAAATAAGACAAGAAATAGCAGTTCAGTTTTCGCATTTTGAATAAACGTTTTAAAAAACCGGCTATGGCAAATTCAAAAAAGAAAATTACTATCGTAATTTGCACCTGAAGACGATCAGAGATTGTACTAATCGAAACGTCTTGTATAAATAAAATATAGACAATGGGAGTCAGAAACACAGAGTTAATTTTAAAAGAAAATTACATTGAGGTTTTCTACCAAATAAGATCAGTAAAATAAGTCAAAAATTTCTAAAAAGTGCGATTTTAACAAATGGGAGGGATAGAGAGTTGGCGCAATAAAACAAAAATTTTCTTTGAACGAACGCTATAACATAAAAAATCAGGCAATTGTACCAAATACAAATGTCCACTTGTTTGAAGTTTTAAACATATTTTAAAAAACTTCTTTACTTGCTGAGCAGCCATTTTGGCTTGCGTAAAAGTATTTTCCACCTTTTTCAAACAATTTTACTACCTGTTTACTAGGTTGGCATTGCAAAAATCCCCAAAAGTTAGCATTTTGCTGTTAGCACTTTGTTGGAAATTTTTTTACTGTCAATCTAGAGCAGTTATAGTAAAATTTGGTTAGAAAAAGTTGGCACCACTTTTACGCGAACCAAAATGAATATTGTTAATTGACCACTTGTGTAACAATAATATTAACGGTTCCATTTAGGAAGAAGCTATCTATTGAAATGAGTCTGGAGAACTTGAGATGACAAGTGGTACCTTTGTTTTTTATTTCTTAATACCTAGCTACTCTTTGACCAATTTGTACCTAGATAAAGAAAAAATCGGCAAAAAAACGAGCGGCCGCTGTCAGTGACAAATATGGCGGGCATTAGCAGGACTCAGCAGGTGTAAAGAGTAGTTTATTTATATACGTATTAGTCCTATCATATGGGGATGCATGCCATAGAGAAAGTGGCTGGTACCAGGAAAACCTTCACACTTTTGACAATTAAAAAAGGGACTCATTAGATCTATAGGTACTTGTTTTCTAATTGAATTTAACCCCCTTTTACTTACTTGTAAAATAATATAGAAACCAATATCGTATAACTTTCGTTAAAGATTTGTGCACTCATATAACTACAAGATAATAGGGATTTTTGGAACGCTTATTTGACACTTCGTATTAGTTGTGGTAATTACTGCATCTGCGCAATAGCTAAACGTCATTCCGTTGTGGTAATTAGCCACTACCACTGCCGTAAGCTACGAATCCATTTCGTTGTGGTTGTGGTTATTTCTCTAGTCAATTTTAGAGAATTTTGGCGCAATTAATTTTACAAATAATAAAATATTACCACGTTCTGTCATATACAACACTAATTTTGTAAAATTAAGCCCAATTTTTTGTTTTTTCTCATCTCTAATTTTTTTACAAGTAACAGTTTTTAATGTGTTCCAAAAACTCTGGTAAAATTGATGCGAGGTAGTGGTAGTGGTTGTTAAACACTACCACAGCGGCTGTCAAAGTTGTCAAAATTTGAAGCGTTCCAAAATATCCCTAATATAATGTCCGAAACACAGAGCCCAAGTGTCGCAAAATATGTAATGATAATAAATTCGAAAAACAAAGAAATAATGTAAAAATCAGGGTTGGCCATGTGCCAAGCCAAAGGCAAAAATCTACTGCGGCCCAATAAACACTGTTATGTAGATATTACATAAACATAACATAAACCTTGTTATGTAAATTTAAGGTCACTCAGAGGTCACAATAAAATTTAAGTCACATTAAGGTGCGAAAACTCTACATAATGCCATGCGCAAAGCCCACCTAATTTTTACATAAATGTGCATAAAGCCCACCTGATTTTTACATAAATGTAATGTAAATATAATGACATATCTTTTACATAATATTATTAAGTAAAAACTACGTATATTTTACATAACTGGTTTACCTTGTTATGTAAATTTAAGGTCAAATAGAGGTCACAATTATTTATTAATAAGGTAAAATTTAAGTCATATTAATCTGCATGACAAGCGCAAAACGTCAAATATCTAAGTCGGACATGTGCATGCAGCTTGAGGCCGGCCAACGGAAAGTCCGTCCAGGTTCGACATTGGCAAACATGTGGCAAACTACAAAGTTAACCAGACGGGCTGGTTTAAGTGGAGGCAAGAGGTGATTCTTATAGAGATCTTGTCAATACCTCAAAGTCCGTATCCTAATTTTGAAGTATCTTTGCTTTTTATGTATATAATATTATCATCCACTGTACAGGGAACATAGTGACATTAGCGTCATCTCTACCTACTAGGAAGAAACTATTAAGCACTGGTAATTTCTTTCATTTTCATAATTATTTTGTGAAGTAAATCGCGTTATAGAGCGTTTACCTCATTTAGACGATATAAATATTACATAAAATGTTTTATATAATAGTTATGTTACATTTGAAATGTAAACTTACGGTTCAATTGACTAATAATAATTATCTAAAATTTAGAGGTAAATCATTTTATGTAACAAATATGTAAAATTGTAAATGTAAAGTTAAGGTTCAAACTGTTTCATAATATTTATGTATATTTCAAAATTTTAATAAATCCTACATAAAGTGTTTTGTATAATGCTTATGTAACATTTTAATTATAAACCTACGGTTCAATTGATTACATAATAATTATGTAAAATTTAGAACTTTAATTTGGCGTAAATAATTTTACACGGAAATTACATAACTTAGATGATATAATTAATACATAAAAATGTTATGTAACAATTATGTATAATTTTAAATTTAAACTTATGGTTTACATTGTTTCATAATATTTATGTAAATTTAAAAATTTTAAGGTGGCTTAAATCATGTCATAGAACGTTTACGTAATTTAAATGATACATTTCTTAGATAAAATGTTTTACATAATAGTTATGTAAAATTTTAAATGTCAACGTAATGTCTAAATTGTTACATAATAGCTATTTACATTTTATTACTTTCATTTAAAGTAAATAATTTTATTAACTCTGTGTTTCGGACTTCCATTGTCTATATTTTATTTATACACGACGTTTCGATCAGAGGATTGTACTGAGTACCCCAGCCAGAGGGTGTACGTTAACAGAATACCGAAGGGGTTAAAAAGTTTCCCCCCTTCAAGTTCTTTTACATCGACCTTAAAATACACTCAAACGCCCCTGTTTCGATGTTCGTGAAATACCCTGTATATATGTATGTGATTGTTTATCTATGCCACAACAGAGACCAAACGGGTGAACCGATTTTGATAAAAGTTGTACCGCTGGAAAGTTGACAGGTCCGAGAGGGCTATAGACTATATTTCATGTAAAAAACATCAATATGGCGGATGTTAGGCATTGCCATCGTCAATTGTCAATTTTGATATGTTTTTGGAGCCAAAATTTTGATAAAAAAAAAGTGTTTGCTTTGTTGGCAATGATCTTCCGATCCATCCCACATCCCCCTCACCGACTGACACCCTTCCTACCACGCACCCCCAAGGAGTACGGAGTGGAGCTAAAGCTTTCTATCATGTGATAAAGAAACGTTTGGCTGTCGCAAGCCTATATTCACAATGTTAATCAGAAAGAAAACCTTCGGAAAAAAAGGAAAACACCCTCGAAAAAAGTCCCCGATTTTTTTTTATTATTTTTGTTTCTTTTTTTTTCATTGGCTATACGTGCCTGCTGTCGCCATTTATTTGGTTTTTATTTACCCTCGCAAAATACTCGTTTGACTTTGTTTACTACCGAGCTTGGGATATACGATGTATCAAAGTTCCGCACATATACCTATCCATTAAGGCACTGTTGCATATATGTGAAACGGTTTTGCGGAAGCCTATAAAGGCAGGAAGAATAGTTTTTCTGAAAATTCGGATCTACAAATGGTAAACTTATTTTTATGAGGCCGTTTTTAAGACATTGATGGTGTGCATTCGATGTGGGAGAGGCTTCGATGGGTATTCCGTGCGAAAATGTGCGTAAATGGTGTGAAAATGTAATTTTAGTGAAAACAAACTGAGCGAGATAATGACTGTGGGGTACAGAAGGTGATATTTTGCAACGCCAAAATTACTGGGTGACATTTTACTGGTAACATTTCTCGAATCATTAGATTTTGTTACTTTTCAGGAAATGGCAAAAAACCATGCATTTTGAAACAGTAGGGATTCGTTTTTTTTTTCTGTAAGTGATCTTAGCTCAAGAAATGTCAAAGCAATGTGATATCCATACTTTTTGGAGTCAAATAAACATCAGAATTGGCGGAACTTTGAATGTAAGGTACATTTTGTAAAAACTAAGACGCACTTTTTTAATTTTCTGTGGGATAAGCTAAAATTTATTTCTAAGGCCACCGATTCAAATGTTTAAATATTTTGAATTTGTGGCCTTAGAGAAAAATTTTAGGTTATTCGGCAAAAAATCAAAAAAGTGCTCCGAGCTCCGTCTTAGTTTTTTCGAAATATGCCTTTTGTTCATAATTCAGCCAATTCTGACTTTTACATGACTCAAAAGTATAGATATCATATGACCAATACCTTCTTCACATAGGCCAATCAAGTCCTACCGTTTTAGTGTCCTTTTCTCGACCTTTGCCGCCATATTGACAGAAAACTAATGGATTTTCTGTCACTGTTGAGTAAAAATGGCGGCGAAGGTGGATTAAAGGACACTAAATCGGTAGGAGTTGATCGGCCTGTATGGAGAAGGTACTGATATGACCCATTTGCAACGTCACTTCAATATTTCCTGAGATAAGGTCACTGACAGGAAGAAAAGAGTATCTACGATTAAACGCTACTTAACTAAAAAAAATGTTTTGTTTTTAATTTTAGCATTTTTTTTTAGGAACCTATCTATTGAAGGTAAGGAGATATTTTTTTGCTCAAGATTAAAATTCGCAAACTGTAATTGTCAATGACAAGAAATACTTTTAACTAAAATACTAAATTATATAAAATATTAAGAATAGAAAATAAAAATTATTCTACAAAATTTTGAAATGAATAAATAATGAAATAAACTTTGGAGAACCCTCTGAGCACTAAAGGTAAAAGGCCTCTTTCAACGGTTAAAGGTCGGAAAGTGTACCCAGAACAGAGGCAGCGTTACCGCTCTGGATTGCAAGGCTTATTTATCTGCTTCAAAAAATAGGTAGATCTAGGTTCAAATGAGGAAGCATAGATCTTAGCACCCAGTTCTTTCACAAATAATTTAGCTTTTTCTCCCCATGGACCAAAAGTTTCTACACGAAAAGGAACAAAAAAATAATTTGGAGAAATTTTTGAATATTTTTTTATTTTATTTTGTTCCGAAATTTTTGCAGTTTCTCCAGCTCTTCTAGACGTTAAATTTAGACAGGATGCTGCCAAAGGATCTGAGCAAGTCGCGGCCCAAAACTACTGGTCTTCCTTTGCGTCAGATCTAAAAATTTCATTTGGTTCTAAATTTGCTGGAATATGAGTAGAAACTAAAGCACGTTTTATTATATCATTAAGACAACTGTGCCGAGACCACCTACCTGCGCTCTCTCCGCAAGAAAGGCAATGAAGCCTATTTGGGAGAAAATTTTCACCACAAGAGCAGGTGTGAGTCTCGCACACAGGTTGTCCATTGCGAAGAGCAATAGAAATTCGAAAAGAGGTGTCATCTAGATGAGTACCTAAAGAGGAAGAGGGAAGAATATCAATCAACATGTTACTCTCTTTTTAGATGTATTTGATAAAAATTGTTCTAAAAGAAAATTACAAAGTAGTTTATCTAAATTGCATTATCACAAAAGATAGACCAATTTTTAAAAGCTACCGAATAATATTTATCTGGAGAATTCTGAATGGATAAAGGAAGAGGAGTTTGAATTGTTTTGGAAATGTCGGTATTTGAAGTAATAAATGCAGACAAACATAAAGAAGAAATGTTCCTTATTCCTACACCTCCAAATTTTACTGGTAATTTACAAAATGACCAAGAGGGATTGAAATTGCAGGTTGTAATAAGCACACAATTTTAGATTGCAAATGATTTTTTCAATAAATAAAATCCCGAGTGAGAAAAAAAAAATCTGTAAAAGGTTTGAGAGTTGAAATTTTGTTTTCCAAATCAATAAATAAACTATACTTCACGAGGGGACACCCTAATAAATTAAGTTCATCTTTTTCAATAATTTTGACATTTGATGCGATAGAAATAAATTCCTGGTAACATGAGATATCACGACTAGAAGAATTTTCTTTGGAAATCCAAGATACCTCACATTTACCATCATCATGTGTACCATTATCAAGATACCATATGTTAAGGTCACTTTTTAAACAATGGATGATTGGCTGTAAACACAACGAAAATAAAGCTGGACCTTAAGGGTCGCCTTTGCTACACACCACGCTCGGAAAGAATAGTACGGTCGTTAAAAGAAAGTAAAGAGGGATTGAAGTATGACTGAAAAATGAAATTATAAAAATCTGGAATAATTTCAGATACTTCTGATAAAAGAAAATGTCTTGAAATCATATTAAAAACGTTTAGGAAATCTATTTTAAGCAAAAATTTCCCAGTTTGGTGATCAAAGGAAATAAAACGACGAGTAGCATGTACAGCTGCTTCAATACCGCATTTTGTGTTGAAACCTAGCTAAACTGGGCGTAAATAATCATCCTCTCCCTCACCCAAGTGTACAGCCCACAGCCAGAGATCCGACGCAGTCCACCATCCCTTTTCTTCAGCGCACACAGGGTTGCTACAAAAAAAAACGGGTCTAATAACATCAGGATCTTTAGTTTTAACTAATAATTTGATAAATTTAAGCAAATTTTGTAAAAGGGTAGCTTAAGTATCTCCCAAAGCTTCGTTAGTCATATCTTCCAGGTAGTGGGGACTAAGAGAGTCTATTTCGCCTGCAAAACCAGGTTTGAAAGATGAAATTGCGATTTTTACTTCTTTTTGTAATATTTCTATTTGAGGGATGTCGAAACAGGAATCTTCTGGTGAGGCGTCAGTAGAAAGAGGCGAATAATGTTTTTTTTGTAGTTTTTCGTAAATGGAATTATCATTCGGGGCCAAAGTATCATTATTGCTGAGAAGACGTATTGCACCTTGGACATCTTCCAAAGAAAGTTTTTGATCTACTTTTTTAGCCAAATTGAATGAATTTTTAGTTTCTTGTTACTAGTTTCTGATAGCTTTAGGCTTAGGTAAATATTTTTAAAACCAACAAGGAATTGAAAATTTCTTGTGTGTTTGCCACATGTTAAATTCTCTTTGCATGAAAAGGTAAGATTTTTCCTGTTTTTGACCTCACTAGAACACGCAGAGCAGCGTAAGGGAAAAGAGACAAAAGGATCTAAGATACTACCGAAATTTTCCTTTAAAAAGTATTTTATCAAATCGTTCAATTCTTAAGCAAAAGATCTTCTCGCACTTTTTGGAATCCATGCTAGAATTCGAGTGTTTTGACGAAGTGAAAAATTTTCAGATGAAGTGTTATTTTTAAGTTCTTCAGAGAAATCTTCCGTGTTAACCAATTTGTGTTTGGCTTTTAGGTGAATTTTGAGACCACTGTTGCCACAAAGTTTTTGCAAAGTGAACATTGTTTGTTTCTTCTTTCGATTTTGAAGAGTTCAATGGAGAAATTGAAGACTTGTCCAAATCACAATATGAAGAATTTGAGTAACTGAAGAGTATTGAATCTTTATAAAAACTTTTATGGTATCTTGAAAAATCAATTTTGAGTCCTCTTTGACTTTGTAAAGTTTTATCGCATAATTTACAGTCGAGATTTTCGAAGGGAAAAGGGCGGTCATAATGACCAGCATCTGTGCTTCCGGAGAAAAATAAATTAATTGAATTTTCGTGTGTGGATTTATTTACTATAGTTGGGCTACTTGAAAATATAAAAATATTTTTTTTTCAAAACAAGCTGGAGATCGAAAAATTCTAAAATTTAAATTGTAGAGCTCGGAAATAGCTAGAACTTCTACAGTTTCATACGAACCATTAGATTTCAGAAGAGATTTGTAGTCTCTTTTGTCTAACTTTTGGTGGTAAGCGAAACTTGCCAGATTTCACCAGTGAACCAAAACATAATTTGAAGCTTGAATACCAAGGTCAGTTGGACTTACATATGTTCGATTTCTTCTTAAGTATTCGCTAACACAATGGAAAAACAGTTTCCGTCTTTCGAAGCATTAATTTTCTTCAATTTTGAAATCATAAACTGGACTGGAAAATGGCCAATTTAATTAGGATTGAATATTTTTTTTCTTTTTTTTTTTCAAATTATGCGTTTTTGTTAGTATGAAAATCAGTGTAGCACTAATAAGCCAGTCAAATTAAGATTTTTTGAGGAATTAATTCCCAGCGATCTGAAAATCATTTTAATACCTGACCTGTGTAAGCTGAGTTTGCACCATCCCAGGTGGTGAGCTTAACTTTTGGGAGCCAAAAATCCGCCAAATTTTTGCACACAAATGGAGCGTTGGACGAAAAGTGTCATTCTACTCATTAGTGCAGAGGAATAAATTCTGCATCGAATGACATCCAAAACTTCAAATTGGGCTTAGTAGTATAGCCGAAATCGAATGTTGAAAACGGGGAAAATTTTTCATTTCGGTGCAAAATTACATTTTGCGACGCCGCGCGTCGGTTAACCTGGGGGACCATCATAAGGGGCCGAAATATTTTCAACGCTTCGTTACGTAGCCTTTTTGTAGCTATTTTGTTACAGTTAAATTAACTTTGTAGCTGGAGCCCTTTTCGAGAAAACGCAACCCTCCAGCTTAACCGTGAAGCTAACGGACTATCCTATAACATTAGTTCTGTCAAAACTAGGAAGATCAAATAAACACTTCATGTTGTAACTAATTCTAGTTTTTTTTTTTATTAATTAATATTGCAGCCGTTCTCTATAAGACGACTGCAGCTTCAATTAACTTAACCGTAATAAAATAGATACAAAAAGCGTTGAAAATATTTGGGCTCCTTATGATCGTCTCCCAGGTTAACCGACGAGACGCGACGTCGCAAAATATAATTTTTCACCGAAATGAAAAATTATTCCTCTTTTCAACAATCGATTTCGGCTATATCACCAAACCGAATTTGACGTTTTTGATGTCGTTCGACGCAGAATTTAGTCCTCTGCATTATCTAGTGGAATAGAATTTTCCGTTCGACACACCCTTTTCCAGCTACAAGCAAAAAACTAAAAAAGTTCAAAAATTTGGCGGTTTTTTGGCTACCAAAAGTTAAGCTTACCACCTGGGATGGCGCTAACTCAGATTACACATATTCAGGACCAAATAGAGGTATTAAAATGATTTCCAGCTCGCTGGGAATTAATTCTTCAAAACGGTTTTTTTCGATCTCCACTGACTGGTCTATAAAGATTTTATGTACTTAGCTCAAGATATAGTATTGAATAAATTTTTATTAAAAAAAAACTTTTAAAGAACAAGCTTTTATTAAATGCACTGAAAAGTAGAAAATAATTTTTAATATTTCTTGTACCATAATAAAAGCGATGGGCGCAAATTAAAAATTTTAACTTTAGGTATCGTATATCGATCACATTGACGATTCACCTAAGAAACAGTTGTATTACTCTATAACCTAAGGACATTTTCAAAGACTTGCCAAGCACGGCAATCTCACCCGTTCTCAGCTTCTTTAGATGAAAGTATTATGGTTATCATTTTAATAGAAGAAGAATTTAGTTCTTCTTTTGTAGTTCTCTCTTTGTCACCGTAAAGTTAAAATTTTTAATTTGCGCCAATCGCTTTTATTATGGTATAAGAAAGATAAAAAATTATTTTTTACTTTTGAATGCATTTAATGAAAACTTGTTCTTTAAAAGTTTTTTTTAATAAAAATTTAATTTTTAGTTTTTAGATTTGTACCCTAAATCGTCCATTTTCAATCTGCCACATTGAAATTTTCCAATCTGATTAAAAATTCATAATAACCCTGCTTAGAAACCCCTTATTGCCATTTTTGATTGAAATCTAACAAACTAAATATTTTTCCCCCTCCACTTCTTTCGTTAAAGGGAGGTGGGTACCTGAGAATACCATATTATTGTATTTTCACCGGAACTATAAACGCATGTCAAATTTGAACACAATCGGATGTGGATAAGTCAGTTAAAATTGAGTAGCAAAACATGACCGAAAATCGTACATCTTGAATTCGCCATATTGAATTTTCAAAATCTGATTAGAAATTCGTTATCACTATCCCTAAGTGCCCTCACACACCAAATTTCAACGAAATCGGGCTGTCTTCAACTGTAACCCCTCCACCCCCTTTGAGTAGGAGGGAGCTGTCAATTTCATCACAGTATATTCTTGTGTTGTCACGGCAACTATATAAGCATGCCAAATTTGAATCCGATCGGATGTCGGGAAGTTGGTCAAAATTAAGTTGCAAGATTCCACCCGAACAAACATAGTTATATACATGGCAAGTAAAATAAAAGCTTGTAAAAACGAAAGGGCATTACGTAATACCCAGTTTCATTTTTTTTTGCTCTATCTTGGCTTACCCCATGTCTGTTTGTTTCGTCCAGCATCACGCAAAATCTACTAAACAGATTTTGATGGAAGTTCCAACAGTGGATTCTTTGAATTTCTGGGCCAGACATAGGCTTTATTTCATCCAAATTGGTTTGCGAAAACAAAAGTTATGACTATTTAAAGTAAAAAACCGAGAAAAAACAGCAGGCCAAGCGCGTATTCGACTAGTGGAAGGGTTTGAGGGGCAGAAGATGATGGTAAAGGGGGGCGTGAGGCGGAGCGGGGGGGAAGCTACAATTTTAAATACGCGGGCGAAATCTATACATAACTGGATTCTTTGGATTCCTGCACAGGACATTTCATCAAAATCGGTTTACGGAAAAAACAGTGATGACTATTTACAATAAACAAACGAGGACAACACCGGGCAAATCGGGAATTCGACTGGATAGAAGAGTTTGAGGGGCAGATGATGTAGATGAAGGGGAAGGGGCGTGTGGAGGAGAAAAGGGGGAAAAGCGACAATTCTAATCACGCGAATAAAGTCGCGGGCAAGCTAGTAGGTAATAAAATCTAAAGTATGTAGGTCCCTGTAGGTATATATTTACGCCAAGTTTCTAATTCGTATCGTAATTATTTTTCCTACAGAAAACATTCAAACGGTGACATACATGATTAAGCTGCGAACAACTAAAACATTATTTTTAATCATTAGAAACACTGAATTTGGACACTGTTTTTTAAGTAATTTCTGGTGTAATTTGAAACTGGTCATTTCTCATTTTCAAACGATGAATAAACGTTAAGGCGGCAAAACGCATCGGTCGGCAAACTTAGGGGGTGGCAAGATGGCTGTAAAATTAGTTATTTTACGGTAAAGTGCACTTTACCGCACTCATTTGCTCGCGAAAAGTAGAACTTTACCGAATTCAGTGCGGTAAAGTTAACGTTATGGCACTCTATCGCACTCCATTCGGTAAAGTAACTACGTTTATTTCAGAAAATTAAAATCCAGATATTTATATTTCTTTTTTGGGAATTTTTGAGCCTTGTACGTAAAATCGTGTACCTAACACATGGGTAAAGTGTCACTTTCCGCACTTTTTAGGTAAATAGCTATTATAAAAGATAATAAATGAAATGGAGGGGAGGCAACGAACCCAAACTAACTTTTTAAAATGTTTAACAGAAGTTCAAAATTTTTTAAGAAATTTTAATTTAAATATCAAAAAATTTTGCAAAAATTACGTTGCAATTTTAGTTCAGTTTTAAGCATTTTTTTAACAAAAATTCAAAATTACTAGGTATTTTTAGCTACATTTTAAACACATGCGTATACTTATGCTTTTGTTTCATTTCTTAAGTGTTTCTTTTTTAGTTTAAAGTCTTTTTATTTAGCTGCCACGTCTATTTCTTTTCAAATATCTTTTCACGTTCAAATCTTTTCTAAACAGTTCATTCTTGGTTCGCGATGCCATGATGACTCACTAGGGATATCCTTAGGAATCAATAATGTGGTAGTTATAAATATTTATGCCAAAATACTTATTACTTTACCCAAAATAATGGAAATAGAAGATAAAATAATAATAAAAACATCTAAAAAAGGATGAAATTCATCATGAAATTATGGTGTTTCAAGATTTCTTTTTCAGATGTTTTCATTTAATATCCTATTTCCATTAGGTAGTACTGTATCGATATATAAGATACTATAGCGTCTCTGCCCTTGCATTTTCCGGAAAAAAACCGTGCCGATAATAACTCTCGGAATGAAGTTATTCTAGAAAGCCCACTAATCAATCTCAAAACGAATTTTTCAATGGTTCTAAGCTACTTTTATATACATTGAATTAAGTGTTTGAATGAAACGGAGGCTGTGGTTTGGGTGCAGTTTTTTTCATGTTCCATTCAATCTGCACTCAGACTAATGCAATTTTTTGACAGCACCAAGTCAGTGTTAATGCACTACGAGAGGCACACAAATTTTAGCAAAGGAAACTCCTATTAATTAACGTGTACCGATGTTATCACCTATTGTTTTTATCTTTATTCACCCAGACTCCTTTTTTGAGTCTATTAAATTTAGGTTTTTAACAAATGAACCTTACTTTAAATCAGCCTCGATGTAAAGTAAGTATATTAAGTGTTTTTCTGTTGCTTTCTGAAAACCGAAAAAAGCTCAAAATGTTCTCGTTAGCTCGAAAAAAAAACGATTTAGGGGACACCCAGAATGCAAAGGCTACTTAAAATTCTACACCAAGTCAGACGCGAATTTTTGCATTTTCTTAATCAGGTTCGGTTTTTTTGACTTAAAGGTAGTACTTAGTACTTGTTGGTGCCTTATGAGACCCTGTACGTAATACTCAAACGCGTTTAAAAGAAGTATTGAAATTTAAAGAATCAAAATAACAGACTATCTGTTTAACTATGTTGGGAATTTGGAACCTTTGGTTGCACTAAAACAAAATTATGATTGTTTTCCACAAACCAAAACTACACTTTTTTGCACTCGACGCACGTTTCTCTAACAACGTTAGCATCATCAGGAGACGATAAACAATGAACTAAATTATTCTACACTCTATCTTATATACAATCCTTTAGTGGGCGGAGATAAGACTAATAAATTGTGATTGATCACGATTTTTAATCTTTGCTCCCCTCAACCAAAGAATAAAGTGTACTAAACGGGATGGGTCCTCTATCTTTTTTTAAACTATTTCTGGATTTAATGATTTCCATACTTTCATATGCATTCAAAAGTCTTTTGTTTGGTACACTTTTTAGAAGTTTTAGGTTATCTAATGTGAATCTATGATTATTTTCCTTATCCTCCCACTCCCTCTACATGTTCTGCCTCTCTCTCTCCGGGCGTTCCTGCCAAGGGTTTACTTGAGTATACCTTGTATAACTTTCAGTGTATCATCAGGTGTAGGGGTCACACTTACAGCGCACCATACTAATTTGGACTAACGGCCTTTTTTGGCCTAACGTGATGGGTCAGAAATTTGGTTTTTGTCAGGCGAACTTTTTTGGTCTTTTTATGAGTTTCACAAAGTGGTTTTTTGGGCCGATAGGATTCGGAATTTTAGAGAACAAGAGAAGCATTGGGATTCAACATCGCACGTGCTAGAGAGTGGTAAAGTTTTTTGGATTAAAAAAATAATAAATAGATGTGACTTTTCTTTACATGATACAATGAGCTTATCTTAGTTACCTGGTACAAAAGTCTAAAACACCTCCGAAATTAAAACCAAGGTGATTTTGATGCCTTTTATGTTCTTTCCAAATTCCTGTAAATGTAACGGACTCATATAAAATAGAAATACAAATTGGTGCTAGGAAGCACGTCCACCATACAATCAATTATTTTAGCTTTGAAAGATTTGAACCTTATAACAAAATTTTTGGTAATATTTACGAAAACCAAAATCTGAAAACCGCATATCTATAGCTGCTTCCCAATTAGCATTTGGACGTTGGCGTCGACAACCTGATGTCAGGAAGCTAAGTCAGGTTGACCGCGCACCAACTCAAATTTATACCAAAATGGGGAATACAAATCAGGGTTGTACCGACGTCGCTATACGTGGTTTCCATAGAGGGAATACAGAAATTTATACCACAAACTAAGACGTACTTAGTGCAAATAGCTCAATGCCTGGACAACAAACTTAGTTAATATGTTTGTTCAAATTTAGGAAACCCCTAAGCTTCGATTCGAAAAAATTATTACATACCCCATGAGAACATTGAGACATGTAGCTTGTGCGAGCTTCAAAACCAGGCTGAATACCAAAAATTACCAACGCACTTCATTTTACTGACACACACGACCAATGCAGGGCCGAAAATGCACGATCGCCACGAATATTCTCACTTTTTCAATAAAAACTAAGATTTTATTGAAAAAAAACTTCACTATTCTTTTTAAAATTGTATTTATTCTAAAGTTCATAAGATTGCATGATATTTCATGCAAAAATACAAAATTTCCGATCGGCTTTATTATTTATTCACAACTACTGCAAGGAAAAGATAGGTACGTCAGAGAATTCCAGTAAACTTGCCCGATTTCTACTGAAACTCCAGTTTTACTTTTCAAATCTGACTGGCCTGACCCCTAGTGAATTTTTGTTTACTTAGTCGGTCGCCCGTTCTGGCCAAACGTTGGTTTCTTTTACAGTGACGCCACTGCAAGATCCTAGAGGTCTGATGAGTCTGACCTCTGGTGGTGACCCAGAAAGATAGCAGCAGTGAGTTTTATCGGAGTGCCAAAAATTCTATCCTGCAAAATTTTGTGACAATTTTTACGCCTTTTTCAACTGCCTTTAATTTTTTCTTTCGTTTTATGTTTGCAACCATGTTTATATAAGACGCTAAGTGATCAACATAAGTGATATACAACACACAACGGTTTGTGTTAAACTGCTTTAAGGCCTAGTTAAGGTAAGTTTAAAGTTGAGCTTCTACCCAAATTAATCATAAAGCTTGATCTATACCTTCTGTTAGCTCCTGGGCTTGCTATTCATAATGATTTTAGTCGACTCAGCCAGCTTCTTTGGCATTATTAGTTATCGCACGCACGAAAATACAAAAAGGAAGTCTAATTTTACTACTTTGGGCTAGATCCCAAAACTTAACGTTGAAAAACCGTCAGGTGTAGGTCACATATCATCAGTTTTTACTGATTGCAACGTTGGCAGCACACACGTTGGACCATTATCAGAAAACTTTACTAACACAAGTAACTAACTAACGTCTTACTCTGTACTACATGCCAACATTCTCCTTAACGACGTCCAACTGTTGACGGGAATATGACTACACACAACGGGTCCAAACGTCAGTCTATACAAGTTAAGATGTCGTGACAACGAAAGATAAAGTATAATCGTTGACTTAAACCACTAAAGTCGTCAACTGACTATATTTTATACTCCGTCTGACGTTAGATGCGGTACAAAACTAGTCGAAAGACGGAAAAATGCTATTTGGGTTTACTTCTAAAGTTATGGTTTTTTTTTATATATATTTTAACGTTTTTTCAAATAACTCTGAAACTAAAGCACGCACGAATTTGGACTTTATAATAAAATTTTTAGTCCATATTTATGGAAACTTAAATCTGAAAACCGTATATCGATACTTGCTTTTGTTCTAAAGTTACAATTAACCAAATATCGTTAAAATCGACTAAGGCGTTATTGAATTATCGTGTATAGAGACAGACAACAGAGAACAGACCGGCAGACCGATAGACAACTTTTTTTTTTCGTCGATTAAGGTATTTTGGAACCTTAATAACTCATTTTTGATAAAATTAAGAAAAGTCAAAATTTCACGATTTTAATAGTCCCCCATACCATATTGGTATGATGGACTAAAAAACCGAAAATCTGCCATATTGCGGCCCACTCTTGCAACATTCGACTTTATGTCTGATATTAAGATCACTTATTTTGTATTTTACTGGCACACATGTTTTTAGATAATTTATACAAAAACCGAAATCCTATTACTTGATGGACCGTAGTTGCGGCCTAAAGCGAATTTTTGTCTATCATCCATAGACGTATAGTAAATTTATTGATTGATAGTGTACAAGAACATGTGTCTGAGGATAATAAAAAAAAACAAGAACAAAGCCCAAACAAAAAATCTAGTTTTTTCTTGATCATCAGAATAATATCGACTTACAAAACTGTCATTGCATAAAACGATTTAAATGTATATATTCATGGAAACTTAAATGCTTTTGTTTCAAAGTTACAATTTTTTTAAATATTTTATCCCCCTTCTCCCACCTTTAACCCCCACCCTCTCAACCAAAGTTAATCAATTCGTGGTCAGCCCATTTTGTACCAAATTTTGTTAAAATCGATTAAGGCGTTCTTGAGTTATAGTGTATAAAGACAGACAACAGACAACAGACCGACAGACCGACATACAACTTTTTTTTTTCGTCGATTAAGGTGTTTTGGAAAGTTAGTAACTCATTTTCGATAAAATTAAAAAAAGTCAAAATTTGGTATGGTGGACTAAAAACTGGTTTGGTTACTTACTTTGTGTTTTGGAAACTTTAATTAAAATTTAAATTCCGACCTATTTGGTTTTTAATAATTTTTAACCAAGTTTATTCAGAAACATAGGCTCGAGGCAATACGATTTATCACATTTTTTGTAAAAGCAAGCAAGTAAAGCATAAGTAACAAAAACCTTGTCCCAATTTTGAATAAAATGCAATGAAATATCAACTTAAAAAGAAAAGATTAAAAAATCTTGGGTGCAAAAACGAAAATTCAAAACTGGATGAATATCCCACAGGGAACACCCGAAAGACCACCGCCACCAAACATCATTTAACACTATCGTACACTTTGATTTGCAACCTTGAATCACTCACAAATAGGCATCGTTCCCCACTAAACTTGTACTTATTATAAGTCACCTGATACGGATTCGTCCAGGCGTGTTCATATTTCTAATAGGAATATGCTCCTAAGGCAATTAAAATACTGTGGGTGACTAGCGAAACCAGTGATCAGCTCACTTCTATTTTCGCTTTGGTCCTTTGTGTGTTCCTTGTGGGATACTCATCCAATTTTGAATTTTTGTTTTTCCACCTAATATCTTTTGATCTTTTCTTTTTAGATTCTTTTCGGTTGAAGTAACTAATTCGGATTAGATTAGAATTAGAATGGGGTGGTGTAGACTGTTTCACTGTCCGCCTCGACCTTTTCAGATCTATTGTGGTTCCCCATTTTTCTTCCCAGTGATCTGTTAGGAGCCCCACTATTTGTCTGATAAGCTTCCTTTGCTTACTAAGAAGTTCTGCAGTCAGCTTTGTTGAACGTTCTTTAATGAACTGTTTGGGCTGTCTTTGTCCAGGCGTTTGCTCTCACAGACCGTTCTTCTCTTTGGTGAGCCACTCTTTAATAGATTGCTGGGCTCTGGCCTTAGCGATCCCATAAAATGGTTCAGGCCCTGCGAACTTTTTTGCCGAGCCTTGTCTTCCCAATTCATAGGCTTTTTCGGTTCCAAAGTGTCCCCAATGTCCTGGGACCCAGGCTATTGTCACTATTTTGGTGCTTGCCAGTCTATTTTGAGCTATTCTGCATTCCTAAACCAGTTTGGACGTCACTTGCACTGCTTCTAGAGCTTTAAGTGCAGCTTGACTATAATAATATACACCGAATGAGAGTTTTCCTCTACTCTTTGTATTTCTTCGGCACAGTGATATGTGATGAACTGATTCGGAGATTTTTTTAACTTCTTTTTCTTCTTTCTCTTTTGTTTTAATTGCATTAGCAGCATATGCCTATTGGAAATATTGACACGCCAGGACGAACCTGTATCAGGTGACTTATAATAAGTACAAGTGCGGAATGATGCCCATTTGTGAGTGATTCAAAGTTGGAAACGAAAGGGTATGATGGGGTTAAATGATATTTGGGAAGGGTGACTAGGGAAACCACTGATGAGCCCACGCAGGTTGCCCAGGGCGAAACATCGTTTAATTATTTCTCTTTTCGCTTTGGTCCTTTGTGTGTTCCTTGTGGGATACTCATCCAGTTTTGAATTTTCGTTTTTCTAGCCAACATCTTTTGATCTTTTCTGTTTAGATTCTTTTCGATTAAAGTAACTGATTTGGAAGTTTTTTTAACTTCTTTTTCTTCTTTCTCTTTTGTTTTAAATACCAACTTGTTAAGTCAGCCGTAGTTACGTGCCAAATTTAAATGGGCCGTAATATAGTATAAAATATATCTAAAAAAATACAAAATATAAACTTATTGCCAGTTGCACCAATTTTAAGTCTGTATTTTAAGTCTGACTTAAAAGTTCTCTCTCTCTCTTATTGCGTACTTCTGAGAGATATAAAAACTTTTAAGTCAGACTTAAAACACAGACTTAACGTTGGAGCAATTGGCAATAAAACAAAGTAGACAACGTTTGCACTTAAAGAAGAAGCAGAAGGCTAAAAGCTATTGTTCAGTTTCTCTAGAATAATATGGTAGGGAGACTTGTAAGTAGATATTTATGTCTTTACTTTTCTTTTTGGGACTGTAACTGGTTTTCTAAAACTAGATATTCTGGCCGTTAAAATAAAAACGCCAACAATAAAAATATCCATTAGAGTCTTCTCTATCGATAGTTAGTTCAAAAATTATCGTAGCAATATTGGAAAACTATTTAACATAAAATTAGAGATACGGCAGGGTGGCTAGAAAGCGTTTTTAAGACTGGGTTTCTGTTTTTTTGGCTTAACCCGTAAAATATTGTCTTTTGTATGTAGTTATAACGAAGTATCCCGGCGAAAAAAAATTGAAAAAATACACCTGCACAATACGAGAATTGTGAAAAAATACCATGAAACAAATTACAAGTTAACAAAACGGCGGATACTGACGCAAGAAAAAGACATAAATTGCTATTATTTCTCTCACCAGAATCACATGATTGTTAACCAACTGCAGCAGCGTTGTCACAGTATACATTTGGAAGAGATGGAGAATTTGGAATGAATAGTACCTAATCACCTGTGACTGTGAAAAAAATCCAAAAATATTCACGACGATTCTTTTAATTTTTCTTCTGTCTTTACCTTGCCTACTAATTTCGATTCTCTCTGATTTACTCATGGAAACAAAATCATTTGGTAGAGCCCATTTTGCATTAACAAATTAAGCTACCTTTAAGACAATACCTTTAAAAAAATACAAAATATGTGTATTTTTCATTATAAGCCTCAACATTTGTTAATGCAAAGAATTCACCAGTATTTATTTATTCTGCTTCTTTAAAGTACCAAACTCTATTCAAAAGTTGGCTTTGATCAGTGCGATCTGCACCCTGTACTGCTTTTCTGAAAAGTGACTTAGTACTAATACCATTCTCTAAGCTTTTTAACTTATGATACAGATACAGAGTATTAGAAATGTCACGGAAATTATTAAGGAAGTCGTGGCCTTTTTTAATCAGTCAGCTAAAAGAAATTTTGTTTTGACATCCATTTTTAGAATAAAATTGACTAGGTGGTTAAAGCGACAACTCCTGTTTGCTCTTTCAAGATTAATTTCATTCAATCCTTGAAGCGCTACCTCAAATATCAAATTGGAATGACAATAATTCTCACTATTCACAACTGAGTTTCTTGTTGCATTCTACTCCACATGCGATGTACTTAAGAATACACTACTATTAAGTCGTCTTCTTTAAACCCCGACTCTGGACAGAGATATTGTGTTTATTGTAATGGGTTTAAAATATTCTGATAAAAAGTTAAGAAAATGGGATAACAACGAGGAGTGTCTAGGTTGTCATTTTGTGAATACAAAAGGTATTTTTTACCAGATTTTTCTATTAAAAATGCCTCAGAATGCCACAAATGACCTTAAAATGCTTAGAATGCCACGCAATGCCATCGGCGTGTACACCAAAGTGCATTACCGAGACACTCCTCGCCTAATTCCAGACTATTTAAAAAAAAAACTGGTTTGGTTACTTACTTTATTTTTACCAAATTTTTTTGGAACTTATTTGTCCTTTCTGCTGTCACCGGCTATCATAATATTTTTATAACAATAAACTTTTGATTGACCTATATTTTTTTAAATCGTGAGATATATATATCCCTGTTTAAAAATAGAAACTTTATTAAACTTTAAAGATTTTTATAAAATAATTCTAGCACCCTATAGGTTATAGGTAAAAATGTCCGTTAAGTATAATCTGCCAATATTTTTGTCAGGTAACAGTTGCGCTTTTTTCGCGGAAATTTTGTTCTTATTTCGCCAAACCGACATTAAACATTGCAAATATGGTGAAAAGGTTTAAAAATACGTTTATATATGAAGTTTCAGAAAATTGTAAATAGATTCTAATTTTTATCTAAAACCAAAATGATCGATTTTCTTTTTTTTGTAATTATGTTTTTCTGCTTTTGTTATCGTGCCCTCGAAACCGCGAAAGGCGGCTAGGTCGTAACAGTACTTGCGCAATCGAACTTTTGACGACGCTGCAGCTGTAGCCGTAGCTGTCATCGAGACGAGTGGATATGCAACTTGAAGGGCTTGTTTGTGTATTTTGTGTTTCAGAAATAAAAATATGGCTATCTTTGTTTGACTTGTGGTTTATTATCTATCTTTGTCATATGAAATTAGTTAAGACGAGTTGTACTTAGAATTAGGATCTAATATTTTTTTTTTAATTTTTGAGCCGCAATTTTTTCTGCTTCCTTTTCCCTTTGTGATGTGTTCCTTTTTCCACTTTTTAAACGTTGGAGATTCTTATTGAGCTCCTTTAATAAAATTCAATGTCTCGTCAGAATAAAAATCTTCTAAAGAGTAAGACGACGGCGAGTCTTGAACTATTAAAAAATCAATAAAGTATGTCCGCAAATTTAAAGATTTGGTCGGAAAGTGCTTCTTTCCTTTAATCAGTTTAAAAGAATACTTGCTTTTTATACCAACGCAGGACGTCACCTAAAGTACCCCCCTCCTGAGAAGCACTTCTGGATCCGCTACTGCCTCAGTCAGTAAACATGCTTCAACGCCGTATTATAAGATGCTATAAGATGCGCAGTGGACAAGGTACTGTCTACGCACCCTTTTATGTCTCTGAATAAAATAAAGTTTTTATGATTGTTATTGCTGAAATCGTCCGGCTTACAAATCGAGAAAAGTAAAGTAGCAAAGTGCATTTAGTAGTTTTCAGAATATCTTGCTTTACATTTAATTTTATGATGTTAATACATTTCGGATAACGCGTGCTTTTTGTTTTAAAATCGACATTCTGCATTCTTAAGAAATCAAATTAAAATCAACGATTTCTTTTCTCACTTTTCTTTTTTGGTGTTGAGTTGGGTTATAAAGGACAAATTAAAAAAAAATTCCTTCTGGTAGATGAGATGTGCGCTATAGAATAGACCTATCGACTTATTTCTGCCTTCATGCTGGTAATGACGTTAGATTTTAAACGTGATTTTTTTGGATTAAAACCACGTCAAAATTTTACACAGAACTTATTGACAATGAACCTTACGGTATTTCCCTCGGTAGAGTAGAGTGGAGCAGAAATACGCACAAGTTTATCTCAGTAATGCAAAAAGTTTGTAGTCTAACACCCATTTGCACCGACTGTTTTTTATTAGACCAATAGGCTGTTGAACCGATATTAAGGGGAACGTCATGATTTATCCATTAAGTGCTGAATGTTAACCACTTAAAATTTTTGAGGTTAAAACAATGTTTGATGTGGAATATTAGACTATTTTTTTAAGAACTTTTAAATAACACTAACATTAACTTTTGTCATAACTCCAAAATGGCTTTTTGTCATTTTTGAAAATTTGACTTTATAGAATCTTGCAAATTATTTTATGGATGATATTTCATTTCTAACGTCAAACATTAGGGATCATCTAAAATAACAACTAAAACAGCTATTTTTGTGATTATAGTAATGAACGATAAGAATAACAACTGTTTTAAAAGAGTTTTTGGAGCGTAGAATATTAACGTAAAATTTCGTTGAATGAAGCATAACGTAACTTTTAACGTAAATCGTTATTTCTATTTGACGTAAATAAAGTCCGTTGTTATCCTTATTTGATTAGCCTCCTCTCTTTTCCCTTACTGCGCAGCCGCACAAATAACGATAAGCATAAATAATATTATTTTAAGTGTTTCAAAATGTCCTTTACATGGTGCATTCGTCTATCTGCTCGTAGAGCGTCGATCACGGTGCGATAAACAAAAAACAAACGCCCTTTTCTCACACAGACTTTTTTTTTATTTAACCTAACCTTCAAATTCGTTTTTGCAAAGTTTGTTTTTTAATTTTACGTTCGCAGGCTCCAACGTTTTCCATCACGAAGACTATCTTTGCCACATCAATGAGCCAAACATAATTTTACTTACCTTGTTGCACAAAAATCTTGTTCGGCGCTTCCACTTATGTTGTATAAAACATTTTTTTCGTCGAAAATTTGAACGAACGGCATTGTAGAAACTAATCAAACGTTAAAAAAATCTAAACTCGGCACTAGTCGGTAAATAAACAAAATTTCTAGGTTAGAATTTCCGCAGTGTGACAGACCTCGATATTTGAAAGTTTGAGACAATGATGTGATTTAAGAATATTAACAATTTGTTTTGTTTTAGGAACCGAGAATAGACTTGTCAGTTTTGATGTCGAAAGTCTATAGACCAATGTCCCAATAAAGGAATCGCTAGATATTATTAGAAAGAGACTGGTTGATGACGAATCCCTTTATGAAGGTACCATCCTACCGCTGGAGGGAGTGATGGAGTTGTTGGAGTGCTGCCTACATAACTCTTATTTTCAAGTGAAAGATAGGTTTTATGCTCAGGATGACGGTCTGCTAAGGGGTTCATCGCTTTCGCCAGTGGTGGCCAATATTTACATGGAGTGGTTCGAATCACACGCGGTTGATACCGCAACATATAAACCTAAGCTCTGGCTGAGATATGTTGATGATACTTTTATTGTCTGGACCGGGAATGACCAACAACTTTCAGAATTTCTTCACCACCTAAATAACATAATACCCACCATTAAATTCACAATGGAGTTGGAGCAAAATTGTCAAATTCCTTTTCTTGATGTACTTGTCACACGAGTAGAAAGCCACATCAGAACAACAGTCTATCGTAAACCCACTCATACAGGACAATATTTAAATCAAGGTTCAAATCATTCTGCTACAACTAAACGAGGCATAATCAAAAGTTTGTATAACAGAGCCGTTCAAATTTGTAACAATTCTCCTGACTTGGAAATCGAAATAAGGAACATTCAGAAGGATCTGCAGCAGAATGGTTACAGCCTGAAACTTCTAACAGATACTATTTCTAAATTTCAACAAACAGGACAGAGATTACAAGACCAAAACCAGGCAAATGCATTCCTTACAATCCCATACGTTAAAGGAGTATTAGAGAAAATTCGAAGAGTAGCGAAAAACTTTAATATTAAAACAGCTTTTAAATCTAGTAATACAATTCGAAGCCTTCTTAGTAAAACAAAACCGGAGAACAAACAAAATAAGGAATGCATTTGCATGCATGGTCAAAACAACACCGAATGAAGTGGGCAGAAGCAAAGATTTTGCACAAGGAGTCACACTGGAAGAAACGAAAATTCCTTGAAGCTGCCTTTATTGGGCAGAATCAGGGTATTTTCAGTAAACCAAGTGTTGAAATCCCAAATATTTGGAAGCCCCTCCTTGGGCGGAGCCAACTTCTTAAACTTCAAGGTTGAGTGATTTCTCACAGTATATAAGTACGTAGCCTTAGGAATTGATTGTAGTTTGCACCTGAAGACGATCAGAGATTGTACTGATCGAAACGTCGTGTATAAATAAAATATAGACAATGGAAGTCCGAAACACAAAGTTAATTTCAGACCTCGATATACTCGCTCAAAAAGCATCGAGCCAATCGAGGAGTTATTTTCACTCGCTCGGTCTAAAAACGAACGCGAAAAAGTGCGCACGGTTTGCTCGATTTTGAATAAAAGAACGGGAATTTGCCATTTTGGAGCGCACGGTGCGCATCAATTAGATAAAACCAACAGTCGAGTTTATAAAATGGATAGGTCTGCATAATTATTTTTGAGTGCCGTAAAAACAACAAGTTTTGTTCCCGAGGAAAAATCTACTGCATGCCCTCTTTCCTAAAAATAGTACTGGATTTTTTAAAGTAGACTAAAACTTTGATGGCGTCAAACGTTATTTATATAGAATTTACTGCCATAAATACAACTTTTGACGTCTACTTATTATTACACTTTCCGATATCGCGGTTCGAGACTAGTTTACCAGCGTTGCCATGTAAAATCTACATTAAGAGTACCAATAGCTAAGTTATGAGAACAATAAAAGTTATTGGTCTGCTAGTTAATGAACCAATAAAAAAGTCGGTGCATATCGGTGTTAGAACAGTTAAAAAAAAAGAAAAATGTGAAATTTTCAAGCATTTAAAAGGACTTCTCCGGTATACAAAATTGTACTTTTTTCCCAGCATGAGTCTAGTGGGGCGAACTTGCGCCACAGTATAATAGTGCTTGCGCGAAGCATGGACCAAAAGAGCGCACAAAATCAAAAGACATGTGACTGAAATTGTGAATTTTTATGACTGAACCGAGTAGGTAATTTAAAAACGTAATTAAAAAAAGCACAGCTAAATCTAAAAATCGAAAAAAACACTAAAAAAGAATATGCAAAGGATATACTTTAACCCTAAACTTAAAAAGAAAATCCCAAAAATATTTTTTTTTTGCGAAAATTGTAACAACTCCCTCTTTTATATACAGGGTGGATTCTTTAAATGGAACGGTGCTTCTAGCGGATTTAGGGAAGAGGTTTTAAAAAAGGCTAAAAGCGATTCTTTAATAATTTTTTCCGGACTTTGCGCCCATGGTAAAAAAAAATTTTGGGGCCCCCAACTGGAGACCCAGGGCCTACCAAGTATTTTTTTTAATGAGAAGGTACCACTTGTGGCACCTTTTTGGAAAGCTTGTTAAAAAATAAATTTAACGCATTAGTTTTTTTTGAGATCTGTCAACCAATATGTCAAAAATTATTTTTTTTTATGTCAACTTTTTTAGCTTCAATATAAACTATATATTTCTCTATCTACTGAGCGGAATAAAGAAAATCCCACAGAAGAACATTATTGGCGGCCCATTTGGGGGCCCTCACTGAAGGCCCGGAGCCTACTATCATTTTTTTCATGAGGAGTAACCATTTGTGGCACCTTTTTGGAAAGCTTGTTAACAAAAAGATTGGATTAAATAAATTTTTTTGATATCTGTCACCCCATGTGTTAAAAATTTTACGACAATAATATCCTTGTGTGGTAGTTTCTTTATTACACTTAGTAAATAAAGAAATATGTGGTTTATTTTGAGGCTAAGCAATTGACAAAAAAATTGATTTTTTTTAAATTTTTGACACATGGGTTGACAGATGTCAAAAAAAATTATTTAATAGAATTTATTTTTTAAAAAGCTTTCCAAGTGGTACCTCTTCATGAAAAAATGTTGGTAGGCCCTGGGCCTTCAATAAGGGCCCGCAAATGGACCGCCAATAATCTCCTTGTATGGTTTTTTCTTTATTTCACTTAGTAAATAGAGAAATATATAGTTTATTTTGAAGCAAAAACAATTGAAAAAATAATAAGTTTTTTTAAATTTTTGACACATTGGTTGACAGATGTCAAAAAAATTGGGTTAGGTTTCTTTTTTAACGGGCTTTCCAAAAAGATACCACAAGTGGTACTTTCCTATTAAAAAGAAATACTTGGTATGCCCTGGGCCTCCAGTTAGGGGCCCCAAATATTTTTTTATCATTGGCAGAGAGTCCGTTCTACTTTTTTTTTAACCTCTTCCCTTAAGCCGCTAGAAGCACCGTTCCATTTAAAGAATCCACCCTATATGCAAAGGTATTGGTAAACTGTTGTTCCAAAAGGTTTTTTATACCCGCACGATATACATTGAAAAATTATTTCGGTGAATAATATTTTAGTATGTTATAGTGGCTTATGAAATTTGAAATAAAATTTGAAATAAAATGATTTCTATGTCTAGTTTCAGAGATACAGACGGTCAAAATTTAAAAAAACGTTGTTTTTCGGTATATTGGGCGCGCTCAAAGAGGAATTTTCTGACCAAAATAAAATAAACATTTTTTTTGGAAAGTGTAACAACTCTATTATTTTTGTTCCAAAAGGGATTTTTAAAATATTTTTCCTTTGCTCCCCAATATAAAAACCAAACTTTTACTTTTATATAGAAAATATTTTTATTGGGATGAAATAATCACAATGCATCCTAATGAATAATCCTAATAAAAATATTTGCACTAATTTTCCCTCTTATTTTACTTTTATGTCTCGCCGCTGTTGCCATTGCGAATTTTGACCCTACTCCACTATCTTTCCCCTCGGGTTGACGATTTCCGAAAAATATCAAAAACCCGTAACAATACCAGTTTTTTTTACCAAAAGCACACCCCTGAGTCAAGGAAACTTTTTGGGTCTCTATTTGCATCTGCTCTTAGAACCGGTGTGTACAAAATTTCAATTTGGAAAAAAAATTTGCTTATGCGATTTAAGAACGGATCACACTCCCACCGAGATCTGCGTGTTCGATTTAGGGTACAAATGTAAAAATTAAAAAATCAATTTTTATTAAAAAAAACTTATAAAGAACAAGCTTTTATCTTTCTTATACCATAATAAAAGCGATGGGCGCAAATGAAAAATTTTAATTTTACGGTAACAAAGAGAGAACTGCAAAAGAAGAACTAAATTCTTCTTCTATTCGAATGATAAACATAATGCTTTCATCTAAAGAAGCTGAGAACGGGTGAGATTTCCGTGCTTGCCAAGCCTTTGAAAATGTATTAGGTCATAGAGTAATACAACTGCTGCTTGGGTGAATCGTCGATGTGACCGATATACGATACCTAAAGTAAAAATACGTTTAATAAAAGCTTGTTCTTTAAAAGTTTTTTTTTATAAAAATTTATTCCGATAATTTTTTTCTTAAATGTGATTCGTATACGACTAAAAGTCGAGTGATTCAAGAATTGGGCCCCAGATCTCTCTCAAATGCATGCAATTTTTGTCAATTTTTAACAACAACCAAATCGACTTTCTCCCCTCTGGTAAAACAATAACTGTCAAAAATGGTATACAAGGGCTCTAGGGGTGAACTAAGGGCATCGAAAACGCTACTAATAAAATATTTGTCCTATATTTACTGGTCTTATTTGCTTTGTCACCTCATTAAGAGAGGAGGTAATTTTGTGATTTTTCTGTGAATCCGCATTTTCTATTCACGTTCAACCTTAGCTTACCTTGGTTTCGCAATTTTTATGGGTACTTCAATCACATGGTGTGAAAATTCTCAGCCAAAATAGACCACGAAGCGGCCACTAATTGAGACCATATTCCACAATATGGTAATTTTCAGCACCTCATTGTAGCGCAATTTTCGAAAAATCGTGAAAACAATTCGCGATCGATCTCGACCTTAAAATCAGATAATCAATGCAAATCATCTCTAATCTGTTTATCGTCAAAAGTTACTCTCAGTCACCCCATGATAGAGATGCAAAATGGGAAAATACATGGAAAAGAAAAGTTTAGGTTAAATCTGGAATAACTTATACCTCGATTAAAAATAGTTTTGTTTGAGAGAGCGTCTGAGCTAATCTAAATGGAGAAAGAGACATTGAAGAGTATAAGTGTTAAAGACAGGGATACAGATCATAAGTGTGATAATTTTTTAAGCAGTGGTGCAGCCAAAACACTAACTGATTGTCACAAATATGATTAAGAAGAACTCTAAAAATATTGCCCAAGGGAACTTTTTGTTACTTTTGGTTTAATTTTAAGATAAAATTTAAGTTTAGGGTTCTCTAATAGTATTTTTTCCTTTTTCTTGTAATGTTTTTGAAATATTAGCGTAATATGTGATACAATTTCCTTTTCAAAACCAACCAATCCCTAGCAGCCGAACAAAAAATTTCCACAATTTTTTTCTCGGTTGCGAATTTTTAAAGAAAATTTCCCTTGGCTAGGGCCTCGAGTAAATTTCCAAAAACTTCGAACCTGGAAAAAATTTCCGGAAATAATTCAAGCTCTAGGGAGATAACATGTGAATATTTCCCTCGTGTTTTCAAACTTCCATAAGAGTTGTGCAATTTTACCCAACTTACAGTGGTAATTGCATAGTAAAATAAGGAAAATTGCACCATAAGTTCCTATGCTTTTCATAACTTCAAAATATGTCAGCTTCCGGCAATAAATGTCAGAATTAATTTGTTATAATTTTGATTTTTTATTTGTAATAGTATATAAAAAATTCAATTTCAATCACATTTTAAAAACTGAGGAACTAGTACAACCAATATTCTCATATCTTTACATTTTGACTGCTGTTCTGTTATACGGGAAATATTTAAATAAATTACATTCGTGCATCAAAATGAACCAGATATTTTTTGTATTAAACGTGTTTTTACTACAAATTGCATTCGTTTGTTTTCGTATTTTCCAAAAATGCCCTCCTTCTGCGGAGTCGGGCTTTTATGCGAGGATATGAAAACAGACACGTAAAAATTATCGGTTATTTTGATGCACTTCTGCAATTACCCGCCAAAAATTCCACATCAGTACGTTTTAGCCAATCAAAATGTTTTTTTTTTGACAGGTCACCATGGCAACACATATATTCTTTTTGGAATTTCCTTTTTGCTTAGGTAGGTAATTAGGAGTAGTAGTAGTAGTAGTAGTAGTAGTAGTAGAGGGGCGGCGCTGCAACTATCTCTCCGGGCCTCCCTGTCTTCTTTACGAAGTTCAGTATGTCGGCCCATTTGAGCGAGTGCAGCTCTTCTCGCTCTATCGTGGAAAACTTCTACTTCAGCTTCCTTGATCTGGCATATGCATCGCACTATGCTATCAAGTGCTGCGCCGATTCCTCTTCGAGCCTGCAAGCGGGACACACGGGATCTCCTGCTACTCTTATTTGCACCAAATGTTTGTTCAACCGATTGTGTCCATTTAGTATCGCTGTCAACAGTCCAATGTCCTTTCTGTTCTTGCCTAAGAGCCATTTAGTTCTGGCTACATTCGGACCATCCACGAATAGCTTGGACTGTCTGCACTTTGACTCTTTCCTCCAGGACGTCTTCAGTTCATTGTTCACCCATTTGTTGAGCTGACTCTGTACCTGTTTCCTTGTTATTCCTAGAAGTGGTTTCGGCCCAATGTATTGGGTTTCTGCCCTTAGTCTGGCAAGTCGTCCGCTTTCTCGTTCCCTGGTATTCCCTCATGACCTGGAACCCACATCAGTGTCACCCTCTTGTCTTGAGCCAGTGTTTGCAGTGCTTTAGCGCACTCCTTCACCAGACTACTGTGTGCACTTAGAGCCTTGAGGGCAGGCTTACTGTCGGGGAATATGTATATGTCTCTCCTGCCATTCCTGACTTCCGGTAGGGTTGCTGCAATGATAATGGCATATACCTCCGCTTGAAATACTGTAGCGTGTTCTCCAAGCGGGTAACTTTTCTGAACTTCTAGGCTTTCCGCATACACTCCTGCGCCTGTTGTCTACGAGACTGACAGTTTAGAGCCATCCGTGTAGCAGACCGTCGCCTCTCTGCTTAATTCTGTTTGGAATTCTTCTCTTTGCCACTCATTGCGTTCTGGTATTGCGACCTTTTAATTTTTATCGAATATCCATGGTTCAAGCGGTGCTTTCACTGACAGTCTTAGGAGGGGCAACTCTTTCGTCGCCAGGGGAGACCCAAGATTATTTCCAGGGCGTGGATGGGAGTCGTCTTCAATGCGCCAGTTATCCCTCTGCAGAAGAGCCCTTGTAGACCGGTGAGCTTTTTGGATATGGTCACCTTCTTTACAGCGGGCCACCAGACCACTGATCCCTATTGGATACTTATCCTCGGGCTAATGCCCCAAGTTCGACCGACCACTCGGCGCAAGTGCCACAACGTTGCCTGGACTTTAACGGCTATTCTGGCAATATGTTCGCTCCTCTTGAGTCCCCTGTCGTCACCCCCAAGTAGGTATATAACAGTGAATAAAAATTTCTCTTGTGCAAATGTAACTGAAAATTTTCCAGGAAAAAAACTGTTTTTTTTATCACGGATGCAAAAAAAGATTTCTGTTTGTTTTTTACCCAAAATTATAGAGAAACAGCGGAAAAGTAATATTAAAAAAATCTAATTATTCTTGCCTAAAAATTAAGCCATTTCCGCCAGTTTTCATCAAGTATATATGAAAAAATCATTTAATAAAAGCATCGTCAAAATACCAAACTGTCAAAGATTAAAATGTCGCAACAATGAACGCGTCACGGAGTAAAAACGCACATCGATATGGAAACCATATTTCATTTACCAGCCGCCCTGATTTATAGTGTATATATAATTGGTGCGAGAAGTGCTCTTTGTTCAAGATTTGTAAGAGTATTAAAGAAATAGTATTAACAACTCGCGGCTAAACTGTGCTTTTTTAACCCGCGTTTTTAAATTCCTCGCTGTGCTCGTTATTTAAACCAACGCTTGTAAAAAAGCACTATTTTAGCCACTAATTGTGAAAACCGCTATGATCTGCTTATCCAAGGTACAGATTTCAGGCATGCGTCCTACAGGGTGATTCACCATATTCCTGCTCTTATCTCCCCCCCCCCTTATTATTATATTAATTTTATATTATTTTATTTATTATTATTACTAATTTCTTGTATATCAATTGACGTGCCTAAAAATTAGCAGATGTCATATTTTGTCATTAACTTTTTTTAATTTAGGGGGCCCATAGACTGCGTTTTTGTTGGAGGGTTTTGTTCGACTAGCACTTCTGGTCGAGCAAAAACGACGGATGCGAGTTGCACACAGACTTCGGTTTAGTTTTATTATTACTTTAAACCGTCGATATTATGAAAACAGTATATTTTTGTGCAGTAGCGACGGCTATAATAATAGCCATAAAATCCAAAAATCAGAAAACTAAACGAACGAACTTGTCACAACGATGACTTTTGAGGAGAAACGAGAATCTACTTCTTTTAATTTTACCAAGAGCTGTTCATACGCTTTGTCTTTCTTAATACGATTACTGTACTGAGGTTTTACTTTCCGCAAACACGAAAAACTGCGACACAGTTCTATAAATTCTACTGAAAACGTGTTCCCAGACAGCACAACTCTGTCGCAAGGATGTCCAGTGGAGAGAGTTTTCTGGACAATGCCGCAGTCCATTGGACAACCAAACCTGTAGGAAATTTTGTCCAAGGCATATCCATCGGATAATACAATTGTCAAAACGTTGGACGGCTCTTTGAAATCCCAAAAAAGTCCAAAAGTTTCAATATTTTGACTATTTTACCACTATACTAAATCCATTGGTTATCCAAAAAGTCTTTATGGTTCATTAATTTTCGGAAATTAATAAGTGGAATTTCCAGGTAATAATTTAATTTATATAAGAGTTAATACTTTTTTCTTTCAATTTAATAAAACTTTCTTAGACTTTCTACTAAAACATAAGACGTGCATAAAATATTTCATAATGAAAAGTTGTATGCACTATTTATATTTCTACTAAAAAGTTTTTAATGTAATCACAGACATTTTTTTTATTTAACATTAATTTCAATTTCTTTATTTAAACGTTCGCAAACAAACTCAAACTCAATGGTCATTGAGTGAAAAAATATCTCACTCAAAATAGAGTGAAAGTCACTCACGATAGTGTACTTAACTCAAAATTTTGTGAAAAGTTTATAACATTGATAAGTTCAAACATTGTGTCAATGGTGTTCATAAAAATTGAGTTTAAATGTCGAAAAATTTCACTCAATATTTCGTGGACTCGTTTTGATGAAAAATATCACCTGATTTTGCCCGTCCGAGATATTCGATATGTCAACAAATCTCAAGTGTGTGGGCTAACGATTTTCAAAAAAGACGGTTTTGTGTGGTACGTGGCTACAGAATTTTATATTATTAAATTAATTAAAAATAATTTAAAACTTTTCAACATGAGTTAATTAATAACCCAGACAGCACAAAACCGCCCACATTGTCCATGGATCATTTATGGACATCCATTGGACAAAGGTTTTTCATGATACAGTCGATGACAAAAAACTCTAAGTCTAAATAACTTTCAATTTTGATCCATAAAGAACTGCTTTTTTTCAGTTAGTTTTTGGATATCCAATAGATAACGATTTTTCTTGGTTCATCGGACCAAAAATAAACTATATCCGGCGGACGCTCATTTTGTGTCCAGCAATACATTTACTCAACATTGAATATTTATCAAAATCTCTATCATTTGGGCTTTGCGTAGTTGGTACATTAATCAATATATATAGTCATTTATCCGAACTGTTCTGGATATCCAATGGATCAGGTTTTTTCTTATTCATTACCAACAATAACATTTCTCTCATACATAGCCGAATCATTTAAGTATTTTTCATTATTTTGGACTAATTGGTATTTTAGTATTTTAATACCATATAGGTAACTACACACTTAAATATTGAAAATATCGCCGCTTTTGACAAAACTGTCCACTGGATATCCATTGGAACAAATAAGTGTATCCCGTGTACTAAGAAAATTAGACCAACGGATATACATTGTACTTAATAATTTTTTCCCACACTGAACCATAAAGATACTTTTTGTATAGCCAATGGATAACTTTTGGACAGAATTTCATTCCACTGAATAACCAATGGATTTAGTATAGTGGTAAAATAGTCAAAACATTGAAACTTTTGGACTTTTTTGGGATTTCCAAGAGCCGTCCAATGTTTTGACAATTGTATTATCCGATGGATATGCCTTGGACAAAATTTCCTACAGGTTTGGTTGTCCAATGGACTGCGGAATTGTCCAGAAAACTCTCTCCACTGGACATCCTTGGGACAGAGTTGTGCTGTCTGGGAACACGTTTTCACCAGAATTTATAGAACTGTGTCGCAGTTTTTCGTGTTTGCGGAAAGTAAAATCTCAGTACAGTAATCGTATTGAGAAAGACAAAGCGTATGAACAGCTCTTGGTAAAATTAAGAGAAGTAGATTCTCGTTTCTCCTCAAAAGTCATCTTTGTGACAAGTTCGTTCGTTTAGTTTTCTGATTTTTGGATTTTATTGCTATTATTATAGCCGTCACTACTGCACAAAAATATACTGTTTTCATAATATCGACGGTTTAAAGTAATAATAAAACTAAACCGAAGTCTGTGTGCAATTCGCATCCGTCGTTTTTGCTCGACCAGAAGTGCTAGTCGAACAAAACCCTCCAACAAAAACGCAGTCTGTGGGCCCCCTAAATTAAAAAAAAGTTAATGACAAAATATGACATCTGCTAATTTTTAGGCACGTCAATTGATATACAAAAAATTAGTAATAATAATAAATAAAATAATATAAAATTGATATAATAATAAGGGGGGGGGGAGATAAGGGCAGGAATATGGTGAATCACCCTGTAGGACGCATGCCTGAAATCTGTGCTTTGGATAAGCAGATTATAGCGGTTTTCACAACTAGTGGCTAAAATAGTGCTTTTTTACAAGCGTTGGTTTAAATAACGAGCACAGCGAGGAATTTAAAAATGCGGGTTAAAAAAGCACAGTTTAGCCGCGAGTTGTTAATACTATTTCTTTAATACTCTTACAAATCTTGAACAAAAAACACTTCTCGCACCAATTATATTTACACTATAAATCAAGGCGGCTGGTAAATGAAATATGGTTTCCATATCAATGTGCGTTTTTACTCCGTGACGCGTTCATTGTTGCGACATTTTAATCTTTGACAGTTTGGTATTTTGACAATGCTTTTAGACTTTTTCATATATACTTGATGAAAACTGGCGGAAATGGCTTAATTTTTAGGCAAGAATAATTACATTTTTTTAATATTACTTTTCCGCTGTTTCTCTATAATTTTGGGTAAAAAACAAACAGAAATATTTTTTTGCATCCGTGATAAAAAACAGTTTTTTTGCCAAAAAGGCATGCTATAGTTATCTGCATCTGATGAAGGTATAAAATAAAGCTTTTTCAATAGGATAAATTTTGAAAAACAGTTGTTTAGAATGATTAAACCAAATTAACCACGTATTTCAACGCGATTAAAATTAAGCAAAAATATCCATGTCTATCGATATTCTATGACCATAAAGGCAAATAAGGTGTAAGAAAAGTAGCAGTTGTGACCATCAAATAACAATAGATCAAAGATTGGTATCTAAAAGCTGATTTACATGCAATTTTATGTTAAACCACAAACATGGATTAACCGTAACATAAACCAATTTAGACTAAATTCTGAAACCCTGGTTTCTATATGTTTTTTTAATCGGGGGCGCAGCTTTTTTAATGGAGATGGGCTATTTACTAAATACTAGGCTAGGTTAGTGTGCTACGTACTATATTTAATAATTTTTAAGCCTGACCGAATGGGGTGTTCACCAAACCTGGTTTAACGACGATTAAATCCGGTTTTAATATGCAGTAATTGAAAACCAGATTTTTACCATTAAATCTGGTTTTAACTTTGCGGTTCAAATTGTCATTAGATGTTGAATTAAATGCCATTTTTATCTTGGGGTTGCAAATTGGGCGTAAATGCTCCAAAGATTGTATCTGAACCACGATAAAAGTGTTAACGTCCGAGAGAGGCGAGTATGGATTCCGCGTGCTTTAGAAATTTTCGTTATCTGTGACGATCTGAAACGACATCTATAGGAAAATATCGCTAATGAGTTGGGACATATTTGAGAGGTGTTGTTTAAGGGCATTATTCACTGTTAACGCCATTATGTAACCAGATAAATAAGGACGTTTAAAATCAGTTCATTCTGGTGGTGTCTTTACCGGAGCATCCAAGCAACAGGATACTTAAGAGTGAATCTGAATCCTAAAAACAGTTCGTTTCGTTAAACAAATAAACCGCACATCAAAAATTAACAAAATTTTGCACATCGGAGACTTCTGATATCCTCCACAGACCATTCGCGTAGTTTTTCAAAAATGTATATATATATATATATATATATATATATATCTTGTTTTTGTTTCCTTTTTTAAAATAAAAGATAAATTTTACCATTCAGGGATAATGCTTTAAACTTTCACCGTACCAAATTTACAAATTACAAATTTGATTAACAATTTTTTAGATTAACTAATTAGACATAGAGATCTTGGGAATTGGCGGGGTGAGATGGTCTAACTCAAGTTAATGCGAGATAGACGATTACCATGTCTATTACGCAGGCAAGGATGGACAAAACCACTATAACGGCGTAGCAGTCATCTTGAATAAAGAAATTCAAAAATCCGTTATCTCTTTTGTTCCTGTGTCGGATCGAGTCATATTTCTTCAGCTAAACTCTAAGCCTTTCAATGTCAATAATATTCAAGTATACGCTGCAACCAGTAAATATTCAGATGATGACGTACAGGCATTCTACGACTAAGTATTAGTTTTACAAAAAAAGACAGAAGTCACCATTGCTATGGGGAACTTCAACGCAATACTTGGAAATGCCCCAAGAGAAGACATCAAATGAACGTAAAGAACCCCTTTTCCAGTTTTGTCAGGAAAGAGATATCGTGTCAAATACTTTCTTTAAACTTCCAGCTAGACGCCTTTATACTTGGACTTCTAAATCCGACACTCCTTTGAGTATCTTTATAAACCAGATAGACTTTATTTTAAATAATAAACGATCTAGAAACATTATTAAATCTGCAAGAATTTACCCTGACGCAGACGTAGGCTCGGATCACAATCCAGTTGTAGCGAAAATTAAATTTACCCTCAAGAAAAATCGTCACCCAAATAACAAACCCAGACCCAGGTTGGACGAACTTCAAGATAACATCATAGCAAGTAAACTTAAAGTTGAAGTTAACAAAAAGCTTAAAGATTTAATGAGTCTACCGAACAAGATGCAGAAATGGTCTGGACCAAGGTTAAAAGTGCCATAGTCAAAAGCACAACACTCTTAGGCAAGGACGAAACAGAAAATAAAAAGAAAGTTTGGATGACTAAGGAAAGCCTGGAGTTGGTAGATAAAAGACGCAGTAAAAAAGGCAGCGATCAGTAATAAAATCAATAGAGTAATGAAAAACAAGATAAGGTCAGCAAAATAAGACTGGATAACACAGCAATGTCAAGAAATCGAACATCTAGATGCTAAACATGACACTTTCAATTTACACAAACGCATAAAAGAAGCGGCTGGATTATTTAATAAAAGACAAGCTGGAATCCTTGTGGATAATCCGGGAAAAATCATACCGAATACCAAAGAAAAAGATTGGTGTGGCTACATAGAACATCCCTTTACAGATAACCGATCCGAACAGCTAGAAGAATTCTCAAACCAAGGCATAAATATAACACCAAAGGAAGTAAAACACGCAATATCTTCAGCTAAAAACAGAAAAGTGGTATGGCAAGACGAAGTATACAGTGAGGTCTTAAAGCTAATAAAAAACGAAGATTCGCTAAATACGCTGGTCAAACTTTTTAACTTGATTTATCGTAGCGGTAAAATCCCTGCTGACTGACTAAAATCACCCTTTATAACGCTGCCCAAAACATTCAGCAAAGAAGTGTAATGATTACCGCCTAATCAGCATAATGAGCCATATGTTAAAAATATTTGTAAAGATGAACCACAAAAGAATTTATGGGAAATGCGAATCCTTTATGGGCGATACGCAGTTTGGATTTCGTGGTAGGTTAGGGACAAGAGGGGCCTTATTTGGTATGCAAGTCTTAGTTCAGAGGTCTAGTGATGTGCCGGTGCCAGTATATTCCTGTTTCATAGATTATAAGAAAGCATTTGATCTAGTCCAACACAAAAAGCTTTTAGAATCGCTAAAAGAATGATGAAAGATGATCGAGATCTAAAGATAATCGCTAATCTATACTGGAATCAGACTGCTCAAATAAAGGTTGATGGCCAACTGTGCGAAGAGGTCCAAATAAGAAGAGGAGTACGCCAAAGTTGTATATTGTCTCCGCTGTTGTTTATTATCTATGGTAACAAAATAATAGAGAATGCACTTTATATCTGACGATAAACGGCATAAAAAATAAAAAAACAACATACAATATTCCAACGACACTGTCATAATAGCAGACACGCTGGAAGGCCTGCAAGAGTTGTTGAATCAAATTGCTGCCAAAAGTTCGCAATTAGGGCTTAACTTAAATGTTGGGAAAACAAAATAGATGGTTATATTCAAGGAAAAGAACATCCGAGGCATGTTAGAAGTAAATGGGCAGCAAGTCGAACGCGTGGATTCATACAAATACTTGGGCTGTCTCCTCAATGAGAACTGGGACAACATGCAAAAATTCGTGAAATCAGTGTTGTGTAGTCGCGATTTTAATACCACTCCCCGAATTCATGTGCTTCGGTGTTAAGTTTTTAGTATCTTATATTATGGCATGGAGGCATGGACACCGACTAAGTAACTAATGTGAATGTTCTGCTTAGAATAAATAAAGATCTTGAAGTTTTATTTACCATCAAAAAAAGAAAACTTGAATATTTTGGCCATATTTTGAGAAATGACAAATATAAGCTTTTAAAATCGATAATAGAAGTCAAAGTTGAAGGCAGAAGAGGTCCGGGTCGTAGACTGATATCATGGCCTAAAAATCTTAGACAATGGTATGGTGTTAGTACTACAACACTTTTCCGAAAAGCAGTGGACAGGGTACAGATCGCGCTGATAATAGCCAACGTTCGAAGAAGCAGATTTTTTTTTTCAAATTCACCATTAAAATAATTTGAAATTGTTTAAGATGTTTTTTGATTAAATAATATCAGAGAATAATAATAAGGTTTCAGAAACCCTTCTCTGTTTATTGAAAATTATTTTTAGCATTTTAGTATCCTAAGGACGTTAAATCTACGAAAGTTTTGTGAACCTTTTCTAACCAAATTTTACCAACTTTTTACTAGGTTAGGAGTACAAAGATTTCCAAAAAAATTGACCGTGGTTGCCAACCTTCAATAACAAAATAGCAACTTTAACAAGACACAGAGATATTAATTAATATTTTCTGAGAAGCACCGTTAACCTTTTATGACAGGACACCATGACTATATTACAATCAAAAGTCAAATAATTTCGGCCTACGTCGCTTGGGAGGGCAGTAACTGAATTTTTAATAAAAAAGTGGAAAATCTAAACATTCCTCAAGTTTTCATGAATATCTCAAAAACTGAGACACCCACTTAAGAACGGTTTTCATTTTAAGAAAGCCAAATCATTGGTTTATTTAATAGGGTATTCGTTTTTATTTAAAAGTAAGTGGTATGAAAACAGTAGCGGCTCGTTTTGGAGAAATGTTAAAATTTTATCTTTTCGAACTTTTTTGCAAGTTACTTTCCTTTGTTTTGGTTTTTAGGTTTGAAGACCTAAATCATAATTATTGACTTTAAAAATTGACGCATTATCTTGCCTTTCTCTTGCTACTTTTTAAAATATTTTCTGTTATAGATTACGCTACCCGTAGTCATTTTAGCACACAGGGTACCGAAATAATTGTTTTTTTTTAAATCTGCAGCATCAGGGACTTTATTTTTTTTTGCCTATAGATATGTTTGTTGTTATGTATATTTTTCGAATAACGTTTAAATATTCGTTTAAGTCTTTTCAAAGTTTGCTCAATTTTTTTTTCAGTAGCGTCCTCAGCAACGGTTAAATTTGAAAAATCCACTAATTCAAAATTGTGAAAATGTTCCTCAAAAATTAACAACGCAATATCTCTGGCTGGCATTTCTACAAACATTTCTCCTTGGCATTTCTACAACTTTGCGAGATTTTGATAAAGCTATATTTTTTTGTAGCTCTATTTATTCCCTTTTAGGGCTGCTATTACATATGCAAAAAAATATGGCGTGGCACTATGCTAGAGAGGTTCTTCTATACCCATGCTAGTCAAAAGTTCGTACGAAAATCGCATATTAGTCTGGAAGATGAGAAGTTTAATTAAGAAAAAATAATAATTAAGCAGTGAAACTTGGCATGCATAATAAGTAAATGTTGCTAACATAAATTTTTTCTAGAAAGGGCCCTTATTTCCGAAAATAACAGAAAAATTGTTAAAGGTTTACAAATTACTGTGGAGCTTTGAAATTTGGTACAAATGGTCACTGACTCCAGAAACGTTTTTGTCGTATGTTACTTATTCGAGGTCTCTTGCATAGGACCGACCCCAATTCTCGACGTTAAACAAAAAATAGGAAAATATTAATAACAGCCATCCAAGAAGTGATAGAACTATCAAATTAAGAACAAATATTTATCGCTATAATAGCTTAAATTAAAAAATTTACAGTGAGATTTACTAAGATCTAAAATAGTACCCCCCACAAGTCTAAATATTTACACCTGTGGGGAGTACTAAATTGTTAAACCAATTTTCAAAAAACACTTACCCATACAGAAAAGATACGAAGTTATTAATTATTTTGTATTGTTATTGCAAAATACCACTGAAAAATTACTCTTTTTTTCAAAATACACCATATTTTAGAAGAATATGCCCTAAAATTAATTTTTTTGGAGAAGGTTTCAAAATGGCAAATGGTGAACACGCCAAAAATTTGGCACATAATAGCTTCATTATTTGTGTTTGAGGTTATAAAGTTGGTGATTTTTTAGACCATCTCAAGGGGGTGGTTTAAATTTATAGCCCCTAGAAAGAATTGTTTTTTGGCATTTGGTAATAAGTTCGTTTATAATTTCCCTAAGTAACCGCTTTTACAAGGATTAATTTACCTTATTTAATATCCGAAGTTGTTCCTTACTCAATAAAACACCTCCTATTTTTTCCAGGAAAACGCCATATTTTGAACACGTTTTCAGCACAAAAAATATATTTATGAGGGCACTACGAGGCGAAACAAACATAAGTGAAGGTCACTGATTATGCACGAAAAATATACCAAACAAAGAAACCCAAAACAACTATATTAATTTATTTACAAACTAAAAGTAAAACATTGAGGTTATCTAAAAGCTCAGTCAAAAAAACTTTCCTTACTCAAAGCCCACTCATTTTAAAGCTGTAGCTTTCATCAGTAGAAGTTGGTGCAAGCCAAGGTGCAAGCAGAGGTAAAAGATCCGAACTCGCTGTTTTGGATTGAACGCAGCACTAATATTTATAAACTGACATTTCGACAGTGACAGAAATGTAAAAAAAAACTTGCATGTAAGTTTTTTAATACATTTCATAAATATTACATTATTATTACTCATCTAAATCGTTGTGTGACATCAAACATTAATTGGAGAAATTAAATAACAAGGGTAAGTTTTAATTAGACTGACATATAGCCCCAATGTTAATTTATTTTACAGAGTGTTTACTATTTAAACCTCGCGTGAGTTTAAATTTTTTAATTTTCTTTTCTTCTAAATTGAAAATTTCCTCTTAAACCCAACAAAAGATTGTGTTAGGATGATTATCCATCAAACAAATTTATTATAATTCTTGTTATAAATCAAACTATGTCCAAAACTCAAGGAGGGTTGGTTTAAAATGCTTAAAACCAAAAAGTTCACTTAAAATTAGGACCGTTCTAAAATAGACTAAACCTTTTTAGTAAATCCCACCGTAAAAGTTTTATGTAGAGGGCCCCAATTCTTAAAGTTTCTTGAAAAAAACAACATTAAATATCACCTAAAGCATAACGACAGAATCAAGGAATTTGGCACAAATGATCACTGGGTTTCTTAGTACCAAATGTTCTAAGACCATTTGCAAAGGACCCTGACTTTCGAAGTTAATTTTAAAAAATTGATTGAAATCTACAAGCAAAAAGACAAACTTTCATCTAATTTAAATTTGCATAATTAAAATATGAGGAGTTGTCATTTATAAATACCAAAATTTAAATTAATAAAAAGCAAAAAAAAATATTTTGATTTATTAATAAACTACCCAAAATAGTACCAAATTCAATTTTCAAAAAATTTAACACCACGATTAAAAAATATCTTTTATTAAATTGCTTTTACAGCATAGATGATTATTAACTCTAAAACACAAAAAAGCTTTTGGGTTAGGAAATGCCCAAAAGAACACTGCGTTAGTGTCAATAGGAGCTTTTATTCATATTCAATGAATTAATAATATTGATTTAAAGGGAATTTCATTAAGAAAATCTTTAGTTACCATTCTGGAATTTGGATAGGAAATCCTACTTATGGTTACTACTACCGCAGGCTAAACGTATGGCAACTCATTTTTACCGTCATAACAAGAAGGTCAAAAAGGATAAACCAAGAATTAATGTTTCACGTCCGCGCCACGGCCCGAAAACATCACCTCGAAAAAATTAGAACAGATAAAAGTTTTCCAAACATGCTTTTAAGCTGTCAAGGACTAATGGTGACATCTTACGAAGTATTTAACATTAAGTTCAAGATTAGATCCATTTATTTTAACACTTAGCGTTCGTCACTAATCGTTTTAGCAAAATGTGTCCCTTAAATCAGTTTTAATAGGAAGGTAAAGCATTGACTTTTAGTGTCGAAGAGTGAGATGGGTAAAGGGATGATCTAATCCAAGGTTAACTGGCCACTTGTCTGCTATCGTTTTATTAAATTCTGTCTGCAAAGCCATTCTTACTCCTCTAGCATGAAGAAAGAGTATAATACAGTAAAGAAGTATGAGTGAGGTGGAGACAGGGATGAATAAATCCAAAGTGAGTTGGGAAAAGCGAACTGAACGTAGTCGAAGATTAACAACGTGGTCAATGTTAACACCATAGGCACCGTGTTGGAGATGGTGTAGTTTTCAGATTGGCTGACATGTATAAATTGGTTTTCTAAGGTTTACACTGATTTAATTTATACGAACGTTAGCTCTATCTCGGACCACCTTTGTAGCATTAATCATTTTCGCTGATTTCGTTATGGTCGTTTTTGAGGTATATGGTTAAATTGGATGTACAATCCGAAAAACAAATAGAGAAATTTACCATTAAAACAAATTTTTGAATTATTAAACACTGATTGACAAAATGACTTTCCGTCACTAGCCAGATCTGATGGTGGTTGATAGATAAGCACCTCAGACTAATAATTAAATTTTAATCTGAGATAAGCACAATCTGGCTCAATGAATACTGTACCAAATTGAGCTTAACCAAATGTCATCCACAGGAGACAAAAGTTGACAAGATATTAAAAAATATGCAAAATGGTTGAAACACGAGTTCAGTGATAAATTCGTAAGGGAAAGTGCTAGAAACACAAAGTTTTAAAATTGGCAGGAGAATTTGGGCTACAAACAAATCTATTATTATTAACTCTACCAACATCATTTCCTTAGCCACCCTAATCAGCTCTTATTGGTTATACAAGGAACCCCCGTATGCTCTAGCTAGGCCGTAGCAAACCCAAAGGTCATTTGCTCCGTTAATTCTGTTTTTTTGTAAGACCTTTTACTTAACCGCCGCGCCGCCCAGGAACAGTTTCTGAACTTCAGGTTGGAATAAAGAAATAGTAGTTTTCACAACCAGCGGCTAAAATAGTGCTTTTTTTACAAGCGTTGGTTTACGAGGTATTTAAAAATGCGAGTAAAAAAATGCACATTTTAGCCGCGAGTTGTTAACATCATTTTTTTAATACCTTTATCAAAAAATCCAAGAAAAACAGTAAGTGAATGAAATAACAGTGGTTTCCATAGTGGTGTGCCTTTTTACTCGGTGACGTTCATTGTTGCGACATTTTAATTTTTAACAATTTGATATTTTGACGATGTTTTTAGATGATTTTTTCGTAAATACTTGGTGAAAACTGGCGGGAATAGCTTAATTTTTAGGCAAGAATAATTAGATTTTTTCAATATTACTATTTCCCGCTATTTCTGTTTAATTTTGAGTAAAAAGCAGACAGAAAACTTTTTGCACCCGTAATCAAAAGTTTAGTTACCTGCACACAGTTACTAAAATCATGTTTTTGATAAAGGTATAAAAAACAATTTTTTATAATAAAAAAAACAATTATTGTAATAAATAGTTTCCATATATACAAATTACATTCATTAGAATAATGTGTTAGAGCTAACACATTATACTTATGGTAAAGAATATGGCAATTTTCTTACAAACCACTATAGATATAAATAATCTGTATGATATTTTTGAAATCAGAAAACAAAATTTTGTGTATTCAAAAGCAAAAACTTGATATCTAAATTTGACTTTTGCAATGACAATTTACTTTTTTTGGCAGGTAAATATAAAAGCAAAAGTTAAGGTTTTTTTCTATCTCTCTTACTAAATGAGTTAATAGAGGGTTCAAAATATAATGAAACACCCGGTACCACTCATAGCCTATTAGCACTGGTTAGTACTAGCAAATTAAGTTACCAAACTAGCCTTGGCTGGGGAGATATTCAATCTATTTGGACATTAGACGCTATTTATGTAAATTGGCTTTGCTCCAAACCGATAATTATTAGGTGTTGTAGTACTAGAGCTTCGTTCTTCGCCGGGCAGTTCTTATCAGATCGGTACCACTTATGCAGGTCGGTATGTACCCTAGAATAATTGACTCATTATACCTATTATAGTTTCGGTGTCGTTTAAATCGTTTCTGCTAAAGCTATATGCTATAGGGTACAGGCACCACAAGCCCAAACCTTTCTTAAATGAAAAGTAGGAAACAGGACTGGTACTTCTATTAAATAAATTCCTTTACCAATTTTTTTTAAAACGTGTGGACGTGTGTTGAAACTAGTGCATGGAATAGAATAGAATAGAATAGAATAGAATAGAATAGAATAGAATAGAATAGAATAGAATAGAATAGAATAGAATAGAATAGAATAGAATAGAATAGAATAGAATAGAATAGAATAGAATAGAATAGAATAGAATAGAATAGAATAGAATAGAATAGAATAGAATAGAATAGAATAGAATAGAATAGAATAGAATAGAATAGAATAGAATAGAATAGAATAGAATAGAATAGAATAGAATAGAATAGAATAGAATAGAATAGAATAGAATAGAATAGAATAGAATAGAATAGAATAGAATAGAATAGAATAGAATAGAATAGAATATTGTCTATACCAATTTAAAGTAAAACTGTGATATATATGAGTGCTTATATTATTTCAAGTTTTTCACATCTACCTTGACTTCTCATTCTTAAACAAAATATTTTTCTTGATTTACACATAGTGGAAAGAACAAATTTGGATATTTGCTGGATTGGGTGTACCAACAACACTATCTATCAAAATAATTTTATACATAGCCTCTAGTCTAATCTATCTCAGGTGATATTTAACTAAAAAAAAATCTTACTTTCATGGAGTTAAGAAAAGCGACTGTTTACTGAGTAGACTCTCTTTTTATCTCTCGACTTCAGAATGCCTGTTAAAGTAAGACTTTTCCCTTGTTATTTTACACAGTGTAGTGAGTGCGATAATCTGGGATATGTGGAAGAGAATAGTTTTGTGAGAACCCAGGAGATTAGATTTTTCTTTTTGTAAATAACGAGGTGTTTTGCACTCAGAATGGCAGATTTTTATCTAGAAAGGAATTCGAATTAACTGTTTTTGTAGTTCACTTAACAAGTATTGAAAGTTATACTTTTCAGCTCGCGACAACAGTTGGACGACCACGAAATGAATTCTTTGTTTTGTTTAGAAACTTTTTTGTCTCCTGTAATTTTTTCGCATCTGAGATCGAGAAAAAATTGATATAATTTTTTTTAATCAGCTAAATTTAATTAACATTTTTAATGAAAGGGTAATCTAATAAAAACCTCTAACTAAAAACTATATAACCCCTTGAGAATATTTATAGAGAATTGACAAAGTAAATCAATTTCAATCTCAACCTTTGAATCCCATCATTCGCTTTTTATTACGGAGCTGTCTACCCATATAGTGACTTTATAACGAATAGCTTATGTAACTTTAGGAATTCGAAAAAAATCTACTTATGCATCAGCTTTAAGTTTACCTATAGGTACACCCGCGTGTACCATCTTCCGTTGACATAAAGTGATGCATGCTAGTATACCAGTGCTACCATTTATGTAAGTGTACTGTAATAGTTGATCAGTATACAGGGAGTAACGGACGTTCGGTCATTAAAATATTAAGGAAATTGTAATAACGTTAATAATAATAAAATAAAGGAAAGCTGTTTGAATTAACTATCGTTTGAGAAAATCTACTTTTTTGACAAAAAAAAATGAGTATTTGGTTGTATAGTCAAACAAAAAATTACTTACACTTAAATGAGCTAGCAACAAAGCAGCAAAAAAGACAGAAACATCTTCCAAAATAGTTAACTTTCTGCTGCTTAACTGGTAATATCACTGTTGAAATTTATGTTTTTAGTTTAATTTTACTTACCTTACGGTAAGAATACAATCTCGTCGACGTTTGATGTTCAAAATGTCGACAAACATTTACGCGAGTCTATGTGGCAAAATGTCGCGGAAATTTTCGCGCGAATGTTCGGGCAAAATTTGTTTTAAGAAGAGTTGGCATAGAAATTTAATAAAAATTCAAAATATATATTTTAACCCAGGAACCGCCAGTTTATTTTCTCTTTTCTGGGTTTGTCAAAAAAAGGATAGAAATAAAATAATAATTAATTGCATTGTGAAATGTAAAAAGAGTACTACGTTAAAAAAATTTTAAACCTCCCCCCAATGTCCTAAAAAAATAACTACCTACTTACCTACCTACTCTCCAGAACGGTCCCCTTAAAATATCTATCTGCATTTTAATAAGTATTTACTTCAAACTATTAGTAGTTGTGACAAAAATTACACTTATTTAGAACAGCCAATAATCATGTTTTGCTTGCCGCCAATTGTTTAACTTATTAAAAAACAAACTTTCAAACTGTCTAATCTTTAAAATCTTCTAATTTATTTAAAGCGATACAATTCTAAAAATTTCTCTTTTAAAAATCGCTATTGAAGAATATCTCTTCAGACCACACACGTCGAAGTTGAACTAAAAACAGTAAGGTGCTCTATAAAAAAGATATAGAAAGCAAGGAACCTCGTGCGAATGGTTCCATTAAGCCTTTAAGGAACCTGGAACCCATAAAAATAAGGTTCATTGGCTTCCTTGAGTCACGAAAAAGAATATTGCCATAAAAAAAAAATGCCCAAACACACAAATAATAATGAGTCTATATTTTTCAAGATTTTTTTAGGCAATATTTGCTGGTTGCAAACAAAAAAGAGTTTTTTAAAGGATGCTTTGACTATTTTAACTTTAGCATGTACCACAGTTAGTTGTCAGGTTACTTTTATAGTAGTTTAGTGCGGAAAGTGCCACTTTTCCGCATGCGATTTCAGATGGACAAACGATGCGTCAGTGGAGTTTGGCCAGAAATCAAGGGTGAAACAGTCACTTTACGCACTTGAATATGCCGTTAAACAGACTGAAAGAGAGTCAGGTGGATGGACGTAATGAAAAAAAGCCCATAATTAAAAATCCTAGTGCGAAAAAGTATGGGTTTAAATTCATTTCTGCACTCAGTGCGGAAAAATGCAACTTTCCGTGCGTGCGGAAAGTTATAACTTTCCGCACGCGAGTAGAAAAAATATTTTTTTCTTCTTGCATACGGAGAGTATTTACAATCTCTGGTATGCAAAAATTTATACTGTTCCGCACTTATTTTACTTTCCACACTAAAACAATTGATAGATTTTAGGCATGATTTGGACGTTCTAAAAAACTGTTGCGTTGTTTGGTCATCTCCAAACGCGTGCGGAAAAATGACATTTTTGAATTTGTTTATATAGTTTTACAGAAATGGTTTGATAAGAGTTTAACGATTGAAAAATATAGTCCTACATAATAACTACGTTTTTACCGAACACAAATAACCATTGCAAAACACTAAAAATCTTCCCACACGTGTAATATACAGTATTTTATCTATTAAATTTAAAGCCCTAGAAACAACCCAAAATCAAATAAAAGTTGTATTACACCGGGTGTAACAAGAGATTAGCGCCTTTATTTTTAAGAATAAAATTCTGAAAATTTAGAATTTTACAGAACTGATAAAACTGGGTGACACAGGTCAAACTGCTACAGTTTTTATGAAAATGAGGTCAACTTTTGATTTTGAATGAAACACTCTGTTTATGTCATTATACCTGAAGAAGTGAAGGCATTCCAAATAAGTTTTTTTCATCCATATGTCATTTTGACAATTTTCAAAAAAAATATAAGTTCTTTACATTTTATTGTTTTTTCCTATATTTTTCGATTGACGACGTCAACGCCTACCCTACAAATTTAACTTAGTCTTTAAAATAAGGGAGATTTTAATAGCTAAAGGTTTCATTTGCATTTTTTTACTTCAAGGCGAATGAAAATCCTTTGGTACATCAACTTCTTCACAGTGGCGGTCCCAGGGGGAGCAGTGGGAACAATCGCACCCCCCCCCCCCTTTTTGAGATTTTATTTAAAATTGCCGGTTTTTCATAACAACAGTAAAATTGTTGATAGTTTTTCAAAAATTTCCGCCTGCAGCGTCCTATTCGATATTTACACTAATTTAAAAAATTTACATAAAAATTTTTCTTTGCTTTTACAAAATTTTGCTCTTACGACCCCCTACCCCCTCTCCTTCTTTTGAAAACGCTGCGGCCGCCACTGATCTTCTGAAATAGCATTTTTTTACATATCAGCAAGTGATTTCAGATTTAAGTTATGATAAGAATTACTTGAGTTATGAAAGGTAAAACATTTAAACAAATTCATTTTTTTTAAAATAGACAGTACGCTACTGTCTGCCAGAAAAAAAGGCTCTTGTCAGAATTCGAAATGACATGCCTTTAGGTTAACGAATTAGAGACGTCTTTTCGCATGCGTAAAATGTTATTTTGGTGACGAAACGGTGACGTCACGGTTCAAAACATTTCAAAGGATTTCGAAAGCGCCTCGGCCGCCGTTTCGAACACGGTTCATTATGGCGGTACTCGTCAATTTTTAGCAATAATGAAAATAGGCCAAGGTTATCTGGCGGCGACAAAAAAAAGGCTCACTTGTGGATCTAGGATATCCATTTCGAAAAATCACAAAAAAAAACTTCCAAATCCAAAAAACGAGAAGCCACGCACACACAGCTGATTAATGTCATTCAATAATTGTCATTTTGTCGAGCAGTGGCGATGGTTCGAAACGGTGATGTTGCGGTTGAAACGGTGACGTATGTTTTCAAAATGTGCTTTCGAAAACATCGGTCGCGAAAACACGTCTTAAGAGTTGTCGCTGTCTTTCTTTCTTGGTGACAGTGCCGTGTTGTCTACTTATTAAAAATTGAATAAGTTTAAATGTTTTACCTTTTATAACCTAAGCAATTTAAATTCTAACTTAAATCAGAAAACTCGGTCTGATATGTAGGCAAATATCGTTTCGGAAAAACTTGGTATACCAAAAGAGAAAAAGAAGAAAAATTCAAACAAAATTATCTCCCTTATTTTAAAGACTCCTTTAAAGCCATAGTATTTGATACGTGCTTGCACTACCGTCAATAAAAAAACTGTAAAATGTAAAAAAAAAATAAAAAAAAAATAATTTTTTTAAACTTAAAAATTTCGAACGAAGAGCACTTCTCGCAAAACACCATCTTTACATTATAAATCAAGGCGGCTGGTAAATGATATAACAATCGTTTCCATAGCAATCTGCCTTTTTACTGGGTAACGTTTATTGTTGCGGCATTTTAATCTTTGACAGTTTGATATTTTGACGATGTTTTTAAGTGATTTTTTCGTAAATACTTGGTGAAAACTGACGAAAATGGCTTAATTTTTAAGCAAGAATAATTAGATTTTTTCAATATTACTATTTTCCGGTACTTCTCTTTAATTTTGGGTAAAAACCGGACAGAAATCTTTTTTTGCACCCGTGATAAAGAGAAAAATTTTTTGCATCGGTAACCAAAAAAGCCATACTTCAGTTATCTGCAGACAGTTACTAAAATCAAGTTTTTGATGAAGGTACAAAAAAAACGTATTTAGAATGCCTTCACCTCTTCAGGTATGATAACATATACAGTCTTCTATTTAAAAATCAAAAGTTAACCTCGTTTCTAGGGAAACTTTAATACTTTGACATGTGTCAATAGGACATAGTTTTGAGTTTTGGTCAGTTCAGTAAAATTTCAAAATTTCAGAATTGTATTCTTAACCCCTAAATGCACCGTAGGCACTAAATCGCGATTGGCAATCTAATCCATTTTTTTTTCTCTTGATCCCACATAAATAAACAAAGAGGAAGCATGGATTAGCTAAACTAATCCGAATATTTTTAGGGTGCATCTGGGGGTTAGACTTCTTTTTTGCTGTCGGTGACCTTAGCTCAGGAAATGTCTTATAGGGGTTTCGTAGTGCACCAACACTGACTTGGTGCTATCAAAAAATTGCGTTGGTGCAGTCTGAGTGGAGATTGAATAGAACATGAAAAAAACTGCACCCAAACCAGAAAACCCGTTTCATTCAAACACTTAACTCAATGTATATAAAAGTCGCTTAGGACCACTGAAAAACTCTTTTTGAGGTGGATTAGTTGGTTTTGAAAATATAAAGGCGGGAAAAAGTTTTCGGTGACCACGAGCCCTCATAGCCGGTTCAGTAAAAGTTGCTCTTAGTGCAAAACAATGAAACATGAAAACTGAAAAAGTTCACCCCAATGGAACAGCAGCACGCACCGACTCAGTTGTACACTTGTGGCGCACCAGTTTTACCAATGGAAATCGCTAGAAGTGACGTTTAAAACGTGTCATGTGATATCCATACTTTTTGGAGTCAAATAAAATTTGGAATTGGGTGAACTTTTAATGGAAGACATATTTTGTAATAGTTATTTATCTCACTATTGCCGAGTGAGTTCGGTCAAGCCGGCAAGGGCAGTAAAGACACACACAAGCCTCAAAAATTTCCAAAAAAGTCACTTTACTGCACGGAGTGCGGTAAAGTGCCATAACGTTAACTTTACCGCACTAAATGCGGTAAAGTACTACTTTCCGCACACAATTAGGGCCGTAAAGTGCACTTTACCGCATGCGAGTAGGTAAACTAAGACACGGCTCGGAGCACTTTCTTGATTCTTTGTCGAATAAGCAAAAATATCTTTCTAAGGATACCGATTCAAATGTTTGAATATTTCGAACTTGTTTGTTTCGAAAAAATCAAAAAAGTGCTCCGAACCGTGTCTTAGTTTTTACAAAAGCCTTCCGTTCAAAGTTCAGCCACTTCTGAGGTTTATCTGACTTCAAAAAGTATAGATCCGTTTTGAACGTCACTTCGATATTTCCTGAGCTAAGGTTACTGACAAAAAAAAGAGATTCTACCTATCCCTTTTTACACCTGGTAAACATGGTAAAAAATGTACCTTAATTTTAAGTAAAATTTTAAAATCTCTCTGCAAAATTTACTCAAAATTGTAGAAAACTAATGCGTAATTCAACACAGTTTTAACTTATTTTTTAACAATAGCTTCCAAAACGACTGAAAATCAAATTAAAATTTGACCTGAGGGGGTACCAAATCTAATCTTACGATTTTTCCTACCGCACCGTTGTGAACAATAATTATTTACATACCGAGAAAGGAAAGTGTCACTTTTCTTCCCGCGGTTTGTTTGATGCCCGACTTCAGAAGAGCATTAAAAAACCAAAGAAATAAATGCACTTTACTCCAGAGAAATCTATCTGATTTTATCTACTACCTAATAATACCGAATAATACCAATAAAGTATCGAAAATTCCTAGAGAGAGGTAAAATATTTAAAACTCCCTAGGGAGGTAACGTAGAATTTTTGCCCCTTATATGCGGGTCGAAAATGTAATTTTTTGATAATGTAGTAGATAAAGTTTCTAACAAACCTCGGTGAAAAGGGGCACTACTGCCTCGAGAAAAAGTTTTTTCGACTCTCAGCAATAATGAACCACTTTCCACCCCGGTTTATAAATTATTATGAATAATAAATTATTATATTTTATAGGATTACAAAAGAAAAAAAGTGGCTTTTGCTGGATATATAGAAGGTGTTTTATTACTGAAGGAGAATCCGTAATTAAAACCATTAGCACCTACACACTCACATTATACAGTTCAAATTTAAAGTCAAAACAAAAATATTCATAAATTATGTGCTAATTGCCCCAAAATCTATGATAGTTGTGCCGTGCGATAAACAATAATATTTAGCACTAATATAGAAGACATAACCACCTGTTATTGAGCAACATTGTCATTATAAGAATGTTCGAAGCTCGAGCATAGGAACGCATCGGTACTTGCAACATGTTTAATTACATTATAAATTTCTAACATGAAATAAAAACGCACGAGATTCTTTAGAGAGATTTTATCTACACTGCTTAACATCTTTGCAAGGGTGGTGCCATGTTTATTTAAATAAAAGATTTTTAAAAATAACTGTTGCCTTCTTAAGCTTTGAAAGCACTCTTGAAACTCTAAGTTCCTTAAATGTATGTCACGAAAATTTTAATCTTGGAGGGTTATACAAAATTCGGCGTCCAGCCGTCTCTTAGGAGGCGTCCATTAATTACGTATGCTCAAAAGAGACAAGGAGAAAGTGGGTGCTCCTCTGATTTCACAGAAAATTGTTTAAAAATTATAGAGAAAACTTTATACCCGTTTTTGACAGGTTGCTATGGCAACAACTCGAATTTTTAGGAAATTTTTTCGGTCACTTGACCTAGTTGAAAAATTAATGAGTGATAATTTCTTTGGCTTGACAGCTGTTACGTGCAGATGTCAGAATAACAACAAAGGCGTAGGTACAATTTTCTATTCATTTTATGATATTTTCTTTGCAACAACAAAATTTAATATGACGAATAATAATTAATAAACAAAACAAAAAGATATTGGTGAAACGTCATTCCACTAATGCGCTGCAGCAGTCACAGCCAACTTCGCAGATTTTATGTTTCTTACCTAAATACTTACCGCGTTAAATTGTCATCGACTTTGCCAGAGAATAATTAATTTTCCCTTCTCTCTAGTAGTATGAGATTATTAGAGTATGAAGAAATGTATTCATTTCGGGATTTTGAGAATCGTTCTTTTTACTAGGGTAGAGGGAAAGTGAAAAAAAAAACAAATTAAAACTATTTGCCTATACACCTATTTTTCCCTATTCTCTAGTACTATAATATTGTATGATTTAAATAGAATACAATCAACTTGATACAAAGATGCAAAGCTTATTTTACTAGAGTACCAGGGAATTGTAAAAATAATAGATGAATAAGTGTCAAAAAAGTAATTAAATAGCCACCTTATATTAAAACACCAAACCTCAAAGCAAATGAATGCTTGCCAAATTGTAAAAATTTGTATTTTTTTAAAAATAATTTTTGGTATAAAATTTTCGTACCAAATCTCCCGCAAGCTTGAATTAATCTCCGTAAATTTTTTCTCTGTTGCGAATTTTTATAAGAAAATTTTCAAAAACTTCGCACCTCGAAAAAATTTTCGAATATAATTCAAGCTCTAGGGAGATTATAAGTGAAAAATCTCATGTGAGAGGAGGGACTCCCACCACTTTTTACTAAATCTTACCAAGAGGAATGGGTTCTAATTTTCCCAAAAACCCCTCACGTAGCCTACTAAAAAATACGACAAAAAAGGGTCAGTCAAAAAAATCAGGAACAAAATTTTTAAAAGCGGTTCAAAATTATAAGCATATCAAAACTCGAACATCTTTCGGGAGGAGGGGGGGTTACAAGTGGTTTTTTCGAAATTCTTTTTTGTGATATTAGAAGTTCGAAATTAGTTCTAAATTTTGGGATAGCTGCTTTTTATTTTTCTCTACGCTAAATGATGGGGTGTAGTTTTTACGTCCGGCTGCACCCCCCATTTTGAATATTTAAAAAAAAAACAGAAAGGAGTGTGGTTCAAAATTTTTAAAAGTGGTTCAAAATTAGTTCGAAATTGATTCTAAATTATAATCATATCAAAACTCGAATATCTTTCGGGAGGGGGGTGGGGCGTGTGGCTTGATCGACCTCATTTTGAATAAATATAAAAAATCGCAGAAATTAGGGTGGTTAAAATTTTTTTAAAGTTGTACAAAATTAGTTCGAAATTAGTTGAAAATTATAGGCATATGAAAGTTCGAAATATTTTTGAGGGGTGTGACTTGACGTCAACCTGCATCCCCACTACATTGAAAAAAAACAGGGATCCTAGTTGAATTTTAGAAATTCTTTTTGGTGAATTAGAAGTTCGAAATTAGTTCTTAATTTTGGGATAGTTGCTTTTCATTTTTCTCTACGCTTTAAATAAGGGGGTGTAGCTTGACGTTCGGCTGCTGCCCCCCCCCCCGAAATTAAAAGCATATAAAAACTCGAATATCTTTTGGGGGGCTGTGGCTTGGCTAAAAAAAAACGCAAAAGTCGGTTTAGTCAGGTTTCTCGTCTACATCCCTGTTGTTGTCTCTCACATAGTGGTACTAATCATTTTATAACTTGAAAAACGTTTCATCTAAAAACTTAAAACTTGTAAATATATAGGTAAAAGTTTGTTCTACTGACAAAAAAAATATAAAAGTTAACAAAAAGCAAAAACAAATAAAGGAGCACTCAAGAAAAGGAAACAGTGACCGTAAAAAAAGTTATTTTTGGAGGGTTTTATAAAATGTATTAGGTCACCAGTCGTCTCTTAGGAGATGTCCATTAATTACGTAAGCTCAAAATGGCCATTTAAAAAGGTTCACCCGGATTTTTTCCAAAACCGTAAAAAATTGGAAAAAAATGCTGAAAAAATTTGATTTTGATTGTAAGGGGGACATTTTTTGCCACCCTCAGAAGATTTACCCTTTCATCTCCTAAAGCCTGGTAGTTTCAGAAAACTTTACATTTGTTTTTTTGAATTTTAAACAAACAGTTTGTCAGCTTTCGATAAACCACTTCCATCAAACCCTAAAGGGAGGATAGCTCCAACCCTTAAATTTGGTTTAGCAAAACTAATGGTTTGGTAACCACATTTTATTTAAGGAATTTAAATATTGCCATACTTTACAAACAACTGAACCGAAATTAAAAGTATTAACACCGATGGACCGGTAATAAAATACACTTTTCAACGATGAGTCGTATGATCTATTTTTGCTATTCAAAATTTAAGGGTTGAAGCTATCCTCCCTTTAGGAGTTGATAAAAGTGGTTTCTCCAAAGCTAAAAAACTGATTTTCCTATTTAAAATTTAGAGGTTGGAAATACCACGCTTTAAGGTAATTCTTTTGAGGGCGGTAAAAAATTTCCTCCTTGCAAACCTAATCGACGTGTTTTAGCATTTTCTCCAATTTTTTACAGTATTTGAAAAAATCCAGGAAGACCCTTTTAAATGGCCAACATCAATTTGGGAGTTAAATGCTCGCTACCAATATGGTATGACTTTTCTTCATTTTATCAAAAATGAGTTACTAAGGTTCCAAAACATCTTCCTTGACGAAAGAAAAAAGTTGTCTGTCGGTCTGTTGTCGGTTGTATGTTGTCTCTTGTCTCTTGTCTCTTGTCTCTTGTCTCTTGTCTCTTGTCTCTTGTCTCTTGTCTCTTGTCTCTTGTCTCTTGTCTCTTGTCTCTTGTCTCTTGTCTCTTGTCTCTTGTCTCTTGTCTCTTGTCTCTTGTCTCTTGTCTCTTGTCTCTTGTCTCTTGTCTCTTGTCTCTTGTCTCTTGTCTCTTGTCTCTTGTCTCTTGTCTCTTGTCTCTTGTCTCTTGTCTCTTGTCTCTTGTCTCTTGTCTCTTGTCTCTTGTCTCTTGTCTCTTGTCTCTTGTCTCTTGTCTCTTGTCTCTTGTCTGTTGTCTCTTGTGTTTTATCTCTTGTCTCTTGTCTCTTGTCTCTTGTCTCTTGTCTGTGTTCTGTTGTCTCTTGTCTATTGTCTATTGTCTGTTGTCTGTTGTCTTTTTTTCTTTTGTCTGTTTTCTGTTGTCTGTTGTCAGTTGTCAGTTGTCTGTCTGTATACACGATAACTCAAGAATTGATTTTAATGAAATTTGGTAAAAAAATCGTCTATCGGCTGACCATGAACTGATTAACTCTTGAATAGGGTGGTGTGTGGTTGAAGGGGGGAAAAGGGCGGAAAATTGGGATAAAAAGCAAGTAGCGATATACGGTTTATAAAGTCCATATTCATGAAGCGTTAGTTTCCGAGTTATAGATAGATGCTCAAAATATCTTTTAATATTTTTCAAAGCAGTGTATAGTGAAGATTCTCCTCTCATTTCGAGATATAAACTAAAGATAAGCGAGTCAACTATGGGTATATGCGAATAACGCGAACTTTTGCCATATGCAAGTGTGTGTGGGACGCTACAAAATATAATTTATTTACCATCTTGGACTAAGAGGACAGTATAGAGAACGATAATTTGTATTACTCCTTAAGTTTTTTGTTTTTAATTCAGTGATCCTATAACCCACCCAAAAGTCAACAAACCCATTAATTTGACGTAAATTTTCTTGTACAATTTTTTTAGCTATTTGTGTATTAAGAGCGCAAAGTAATACTTGGCCGCTTGAGAAAAAAGTTTGAACGGTAATGTTTTGAAAGCTGCAAAGTTTTTGCGCTCGAATTACACACAAGATTCTTTCTACAACCGAGCGAAAAGTGCAACTTGAAGCGCAAACATGGTTCTTTTCGTTCGGTTGTAAAGCAAATTATTAATAGACAAAAACGATATAATAGCAAGCATTCTAGTCAAGTAGTGTCCAATAAATCGGATGTTAATTTTTAAATTTATTTTTTGGGTTTAGTTGCTACTGATATGTTTTTCTTTTTTCTGTTCTTTTAATTTCTACTTTTAAGGACTTACCTACATTAAACCCATTTAAAACAAAGATTAAACAAATACTTTCCAAATAATGTCAAAAATCCAAGTTGAACTTAAGTCGAGTACTTATAGTGGTGCTCATCGGTACGGTGCTATAGTCGTAAATTTTATTTAACCCATATAAATATTAGATACTATAATGGTGTCGCAAAATGTCAAACAATAATGAAAAAAGTTTTTGGCTCTGCATTTTGTCGAGACTAACTTGATAAGAAAAGTTATTATGGCTTCGGAAAATGCAAGGACAGCGGCCGTTATAAAATCCCATAGTTATATGAAATTACACTGTAACTCTAGTTACAAAACGCTGGTAATTCTTTGTTCCATTTTGAAGTATCAGTAACTTTCAGATGTTGACTTTGAAGAAAAGAAACTTTAATTTGACATTTATTATGTTTTCATGTAGAACTGAATGCGTTTTCAATTCGATTCACTTGCAAAACAGTCCTGAATCGAAAAGCGAATCCAAATCTTTTTTTGTTATCCCTGTCTCAGTTCAATACGCTTTGTCTGGGATCGTATCGGAGTCTAGAGACCAAACTTTTATGTTTGCTTTCCAATTTTCGAAGTTAATACGAAAAAAAACATATCAAAAACTCTAATCGTGTTTAAAAGGCGTTCAAATCGCTTTATGAAAACCGAAAATATGATTAGTATTGAAAACGTATTTAGTTACACATACAAACGTAGAAATTGTTTAATTATTATTTGTCCGTGATTTTTTCTTAAAAAAGTTTAAAAAATGTTAATAATATTTAATTATTCTAATTCACAGTGCATTGTGGCGTTATCCAAATTTTGTTGTTAGCACAGATATCTATAAAAACTGAATGGCTCTTCGATAGAGCCAGAGAATTTGGAAGAAAAAACCAAGGTTTAAAATACCTATAGACACTAAGAAAGTAGTTTTCGTATTCGTTATGGTATATTATTAATCAAGTAATAATATTAATGGACTCTTGTATTTTTTCGAAATGTTAAAATGTAAACTTAAAATAGTACTAAAAATAATGCAAAAAATTACCCTATTCATCGTCCAAATTGATTGTTGATACTTAAAATGGATAAAAAGGAGAAGAAAAATTGAGTTTAGTGTCAGAAAATATTATCTTTTTTAAGAAAAGTAAATGTCTTGTTCGTTAAAAATAAATAAAAAGAAAGGTTCGTATCATCGGACGCACATTTTGCTTCTCAATTTATTACGACCAGGCCTCCAAGATCTAATGGATAGTCCAGACAGGGGCGGTCCCAGGGGGCGCAGAGGGGGGGGGCGTTCTCCCCCCTTTGCTCTAGAAATAAGTAGACAACAAAGATGCTGGTGGTAACCCTGAAGTCCTTGGAGAAAAAAACGAGAAATTGCAGAAAGTTCCTTTAAGACATTCTAGAATCTCTCCACAGTATTTTGCGACAGTTTGACCTTCAACAAGTTTTTTTTACCTGAACATATTCATACCAAGTTTTATACAACGTGAACTCGTTTCTTAATACTATAAAATGTTTGATTAATCCAAAACACAAATTCTTGAACTCTTATTGGGAGTAGTCAATATTTTGAAACAATATTGGTCAAAAGTAGGCAAAAGCTTGATAAAAATATTCTTGGATGTTTGCCAGTAAGTAATAGTTACTCAAAAAGAAGCTTCTCATGCCTCAGAAGATTGAAAACATAAATAGTTAAAAATACTATGACCGAAATTCGTCTGACGGGCTTAGCGTTGTTGCATATCAAGAGACATATTGAAATTGACATTCAGCGAGTCATTGACCAGTTTACCCAAAAAAACCGGAAACGAATTTTTCTAGAGATAGGAATCTTATGTTTGAGATATGCAATATAAAAGGTAATGTTCCAACTTAAAATGCTTTTTAGACATTAAAAAAAATATTTAGCTCTTAGGTTTTGTTTGTGGTTTGTTTGTTATCTATGTTTTCTAGAACTGAAAAAATGATACGTAGTTATTTAAGTGCGGATTTCAGGGAGATAGGAGGTAGTTAACCCCCCTACCCTGGCTTTAAATTCTTTATGAAAATATTTAGAAAATCAAAAGTAGGGCATAAATTGCGGCGCTATAACACCTTTGATGTTTACGGTATTAGTTTAATTTTGTGTTAAAAATGGCATTTGTAGTGTCATTTTCTTAAAAATTTTCGCCTGCTGCGCTTTGAAACTATTGCTATATTTACAATTTTAGTTTAATTTTAAATCAAAAAATGCATTTTTTAGTGCAAATTTCTTAAAAATTTTCGCTATGATACCGTTGATTTTAACGATTTCATTTAACTCAAAAAATGCATTTTTAATGTAATTTTCTCAAAAATTTTCGCCGCATTTCAACATTTTTTAAAATAAAATTATATGAAATAATTGACTTAAAATCTGAGTACCCCCCCCCCTAGATTTGAGACTAAATCCGCGCTTTAGTTACTAAGTTTTGTTTGCATATATTGATATGTTTCACATAAAAGCTATGCTTTTATTCTAGTTTTTTTTTCGTATCGAAACCGCCTCCCCATCTTTTCAAATGAATGGGACCGCCACTGGTCCACAAACCTACACAACATAGGACTGTACTTGGCATGTGAAGCAACATAATAAGCAACCACACCCAGCAAATTTTGAAGCATAACATAAGAAACCACACCCAGCGAAATTCGCTGGGTGTGCTTGCTTATGTTATGCTTCATACACTAGGTACAGTCCTATGTTATCCTGATGATTCGTAACAAAACAGACCTGTAATTTTCTGGACTGTCCATTATATCTTGGAGGCCTGGTCGTAATGAATTGAAAAGCAAAATGTGCGTCCGATGTCACGAACTTTTCTTTCTATTACCATTTTTATTTTTCCAGAAAGGTAGATTATTCTTTAAATTTCATGAGCCTCGGCAGTTTAATTTATTTGTATTCTTTTTAGGCTAAAATGATCTTTGTTCGGTTCGTTAAATAAATGTTTTGCATAATTTGTTTGTTATTTTTGAGTCAGTTTTTAACATGCCATTTTGATAAACAGGTGTGCAACTAAAATCTGGGGATAGCAATCATTTTTACAGCTATGTTATGTATTTTTAAGAACAGAAACTAAAAAAGGATGCAAAAACGACTTGGGGTATTTCCACAACTTACACCTGATGGAAATAGAACATGAAATGATGATGAAAACATCTGAAAAAGGAATCATGAAACGTGGATATAGGCAAAATTTGTTATTCGTTTAGGAGCTACTTGGTAAAATATTTTAATATAAAAAATAAATGAATGATTTGCATTAACTCCGATAGTAACTCTTACAAATTCTTAAGAACGGCTTTTCTGTAATAACCTTGTAAACATTTCTGAAAAAAAAAGATTTTAATTAATATCTAAAAAATCCTTCTTTTATAAACAAAAAACTTATATGACATATTTTAAATATCCAGTTATTCACAATCATCTTGACTATCTGTACGAAAACGCCACAATATTCATCTTAGACCAACCATCCTTTACACAGTATTTAAATGCTGAAATATTCTTTTGAATATTTTGTATTTCCTCTGTGATATTTTTACTTCTCTCAATAATTTTCTTCTTCTTAGACCGTGGTAAAGATAATTTATTTGAGATAATTACGGCCGAGGTACCGGCGATTCTCGACTGTTTGTTTAACCATTAGAGTTAGCGGTTTGTCGCTACGGTCAAGTTGGCCATGTCACAAATGTGTCATTTTGGTATAAGTATCCGCCTCCATGACTGTGTTATTATTTATTTTATTATTACCTTTATAGTGGTTCATTATTTTCTTCCTTACAAAGCGGAGATATTATTTTGGTATCTTTATTATCCAGGCACTTGTACAGCTATACAACTTTTCTTAAAAAGTTTTTTTTTTATCGTTTTAAAAGAAACTCAAATTTTTTTCAAAAGATAAAGATTGGAATAGTTTTTTACACTTATATTTAAGAGAAGAGATTCTTTTTTTTTATTCAGTGACCTTGGGCTAGTTTGTAAACACAACGTATTTTTGACAACGGTGGAACATCGGTGCCAACGTTCGGTTAACAGATGGGTTTAACATCCATCTGACATCGAAAAAGAACGCGTTGCGGTGTAAACAGCTTAGCCAATAACCACACTTAAAATAATAAACTCATACCTCAACTTCGGCTCGAAAAAATCGGAGATGTTAAAGGCAAAGAGGCTAGAGGCGCCAAAACCGGCGCCGCGCCGGCGTAAACCGGTGCTCCAGGTCTTTGGATTTTGAAACCTGGAAAAACAAAAAAACAAGTAACTTCACAACTACAGCGTCGCGTCGGCACTTGGCAAATCAAGTTGAATTCGGCGTTAAGCAACGTATTTGTATAAAAAAGTTTGTGAGTCGGAACTTACTCTTTAATATTTTCTATTTACGCGGTGTGTATATTTATACGGTGTATCATATTGTAACTATTGCTACTAGTCATCGATTGTTATTAATATATTCATGATTGTCAGGTCTGTTATGCTGAAAATTTGTGCAGGTTTTTTTTTGGGTGTATTGTTATGCAGATAAAAGTTAGTGTCCTATCAGCTAAAACAAAATATTTATGCATCAGATTTTTATTTGCAAGGGACAAATCTTTGATAATGCTTCTGTTACCGATTTCATATTTTTAGTTTTATTATTTATTCATTTATATTAAAAGTATTATTATAATGCAGTACTCAGTACACCTTATTTTTACCTTGTATCTATATAATTCGTTAAAACCTTTACCTTATCTCCTTTTTATTCTCGATAAAAAAAAATTCAGGACTCTTGGAAGAAAGTGCCTAGGGGCGCTTTTATTGTAAATCCGGCGCTGCTCATGCTGTACTTCTGGACAGTTTTTTTTCAACATATTCTTCAATGCAAGTACGTTTTTGCCTCAAATTTAGTATGATGTCTAGCTCATCATCAGGGTCTTCACTTGAACTGTCTTGCATTAATGTTATTGCTCACCACCCCATTAAGCATCCTGTATTGTGCCTTCTATCAACCAGAATGCATTAAAAAATATCTTAATTTGAATAAGTTAAAAAAACAACTAGTAAAAATAAATAACCATAAAGTGGGGTTATGTTTAATCCAACGACGATTTTCCACCGAGTCCCGAAGTCGGTGACGATCGGTACCAACATTTGTTGGATCGATAAAATCCATCGAAAAATTTAGGAACTCTATTGTTGGACTGGTGAAACCCATCTAAAATTTATTAACTCTTTTGTTGGCACCGGTGGATTTATAAACTCGTCCCTTAGCTCAGGAAATGTCGAAGTGACGTTCAAAATGGGTCAGAATGACCTGAACTTTGAATAGAAGGCATATTTTGTAAAAACTAAGATACGGTTTGGAGCACTTTTTTAATAAGCTAAAATTTTAAAATCCCATATAACCCCTTAGTCGGGTCACTACCGAAGTTTGTCTAAGTTAGCTCGTATAAATAAAACATTTAAAAAGGGGTGGAACGCAATACTTTGGACCAAAGATTGAAAATACTTTTTTATCTGATTTATTGTGTTCTTTAAAATGAGCTATGAGTTATTAAATTCCATTCAGAAATAAAAAGTTATTATCTAAAAAACGAAATATTTTTTTAAAGTATTTGGAAAGTTAAAAATTCTTATTGTAAAAATATCAGTTGTGAATTTAGGATAAGAAATAAATTGAGTTATATGTTTTAACGAGCATAATATATTGGGCGTTTCACGAATTTCGAAAATAAGGCATTTCAGGGGAGAAGGATTTTATCGGGCACGTCGATTTTGTATTCAAGAAGGTGGAATGGTAATATTGGAATCTGTTACACCTCCTTTGAAAGTAAGTAAAGGTATTTTAAATGCCTTTATTATTATTAATTTTAACTTACTAATGTAATTTCTGGGGGTAAAAGGGGGAAAGTCCCAAAAAAGCGTCCCTTTTAAATAGAAAATCTACATGTCCGAGGGTTTTTTTAAATTGGTTTTTAATACCATTAAGCCTCTGTTTCAATGATCGTATTTAATAAATTAAACACCCTACTTGACTTGGTTTCCAAAATCTTAACTTTAGTCAGACGAAAAGAGGTTCAATCCAAGCTTTATGAAAATCATATGAACATATCTTTTTTAAGTATTATCTGGCTTTAACGATTCATATACCAATTTGTAGTCAGTTTGATATTTTAACAAATATTTTGGGTAAAAAAGTAATTAGTATAGTTCAAGGAAGATAATAAAAATTTTAAAAAAGCCTTTTTTTTATTTCTTAAGTGAATTTAATGTGTAGTTCTTCGTTTTAAAGGAAAATTTATTTAATTTAAAAAAGTGTTTTGTTGATAGACGCTTTATTTTTTGAGTTCTTAATAAAAGTCAAAATTTGTCCCCCTTCACTTTAGAAAATAAAAAAATTTTCTTATGTTGGTTATACGAGCTGACCTACCGAAATGCGTTAGCAAAAAAGTTTTAGAGATCATATCTGTTTTTAGCCTAAGAAACAATTTCCGGAGATTTTTTTCTGTTGCACAGTGTAATGTATTCTTACCCTAATTGAATTTTTCTAGAAAACTATGAGCCGTACAAACTTAAAATTGGGGCCTGCCTTTTCACTACAAATATTTTTCTGTGGCTGGTCCTCCCGAAGCCTGGTTAAAGCTAATAATAATATTAGATCACTCTGCATAATTGATAAATTGGTCCTTTGCGCCTTCCCATCATTTTCATCATGCGATGATATATCTAGATATTCTTTTGATCTTTTAAAACGAGAAAATTGGCACTTTGTAAATTGATTTCGATTGATTCGATCAGGAATTTATCGATTTAACCGCAAACATGTTAATGTGATTTTATTATTGAAGAAAATAAGGTAATAAGTGGCAGTAGCGTACGCAGAAAAATAAAATGGGGGGGGGGTTTACACGTAAACTGCTTCTGCTAAAACAACCATCCATAATTTCTGATTATGTTTTGGATATGAACTTAAGTACTACTAGCAGTATTTTTTTGGATAAAATATTTTGAAAGACATTTTTGAACCAAGCTCAATCAGAAACAAATCGATTGAAGACGCCTCTGGTTTCGTACAGGTAGAAGCTTGGAAATTACTGGTAGGCTTAATTTAAGAATCAGCAAAGTGTCCCGAGTGGCCTTGATCCGCCGACTCTCTTTCTTATTCCCTGGGTACGGTTATGAAATATTAATCTAGTTATTTTAATACATTTTAAGGAAAAAAAAACAATTTTGAACTAAGTTTCGCAGCTACCCAATATTCTGCGCTCTATTCAATTCGTCCCTTGTATCTTTTTACACACAAGAATACTTGTATAATCTTGGATAAAGTTGAAAATCTCCCACAAAGAAATTCATTCATGGTTCACTCCAAAATTCTCAATGATTTTCCTGACTGATGAAAAAGACTATTCAATTTAAATTGACCCTCAGGAATAAAAGATTCATCCTATAAAACATATTCTGTGCTCTTGAGTTTTGACTACACCAATCGGTGTAAAGCAATCAAGGCAAAATCAAAAGTTAACATTATTAATGAAATCAACAAAATGTCTAGATGGGTTTTTTTGTTCATTTAACGAATTGATTGATTTAGCCATTTAACCAACTTGACAAGGTTTTTTCAAGATTTAACTTTATTGTTTCAGTTTTGTGCTAAAAACTTACCTTTCAGTTTTGGTCGATTTCAATGTTACATGATCAAACTGCAAGCCTTGATTAAAGTGGGGGCAAAGCTTATATCTAGATATTTTGTTTCTTCAAACATGTTTAAAAAGCTAAAGAAATAACAAAATGTGTTAGAGTACCCAACACAAAAAGTAAAATAATTACCAATTAACAATTTTTTTTCAATAATGTCAACTTGCAAAACTTTTGTACCAATTCTAAACTAATTCGTTCAAAATTTCAACTTTCAACTTTCTTATGAAATATTTTAAAAAGTGAGTTGAGTTTGGGTAGGATGCAGTTTCAATTATAAATTTGTTTCCAAAAGCTTGCTCATGCTCAAAATTAATCAATAACTAAAAATTGCCTATCTTTCTGAAGTTCCTATATAAACCTTTTTTTTGGCTAGGTACTGTACTCGAATTTGTTTTGGTAAAATTTGAAAAAAAATTCCTCCAGAAATATGCAGATTTTATATACTAACACTGTGTTAGCCGTTTAACATACATTATGTTACCGTTTTGGAAACATTATGTTCCCATTGTTTCCGAGAAGATTTTACAACTTTATAATAATACTGCTATGGTTTTCTCACTGTGGCTGGCGGATATAAAAAGCCTATTTTGCTCACAAGTGCCTAGTTTGCATCCGAAAAAGGCGCTAGGCGTGGATCACGACAATACCGATTTTTAAAAGATTTTAAGAAGATATTTGAGGCACGATACAGAAATGGATAAAGAAGGTACAGCAAATCTATGTTGCAAATGGTCTAGTTAACCTAACATCAAAGCCTCCAGAAGCAGGGGAGGAAGAATTTTGTGTACTAAATAAAAGTCAATTTTTACGTCAGTCTCTTTCTATCCTGTGTAGAATGAGAGGGGAAAGACAAGCCGGTATGTGTTCACCGCGATCGAATTCGACTAGTTTTGATCAATTTGACTCGAATGGCTGGAGGGCACTCGATCGGTTTCGAACTCAAAACAGGTTATTCTTTTAATTATCTATCTATCTATCTATCTATCTATCTATCTATCTATCTATCTATCTATCTATCTATCTATCTATCTATCTATCTATCTATCTATCTATCTATCTATCTATCTATCTATCTATCTATCTATCTATCTATCTATCTATCTATCTATCTATCTATCTATCTATCTATCTATCTATCTATCTATCTATCTATCTATCTATCTATCTATCTATCTATCTATCTATCTATCTATCTATCTATCTATCTATCTATCTATCTATCTATCTATCTATCTATCTATCTATCTATCTATCTATCTATCTATCTATCTATCTATCTATCTATCTATCTATCTATCTATCTATCTATCTATCTATCTATCTATCTATCTATCTATCTATCTATCTATCTATCTATCTATCTATCTATCTATCTATCTATCTATCTATCTATCTATCTATCTATCTATCTATCTATCTATCTATCTATCTATCTATCTATCTATCTATCTATCTATCTATCTATCTATCTATCTATCTATCTATCTATCTATCTATCTATCTATCTATCTATCTATCTATCTATCTATCTATCTATCTATCTATCTATCTATCTATCTATCTATCTATCTATCTATCTATCTATCTATCTATCTATCTATCTATCTATCTATCTATCTATCTATCTATCTATCTATCTATCTATCTATCTATCTATCTATCTATCTATCTATCTATCTATCTATCTATCTATCTATCTATCTATCTATCTATCTATCTATCTATCTATCTATCTATCTATCTATCTATCTATCTATCTATCTATCTATCTATCTATCTATCTATCTATCTATCTATCTATCTATCTATCTATCTATCTATCTATCTATCTATCTATCTATCTATCTATCTATCTATCTATCTATCTATCTATCTATCTATCTATCTATCTATCTATCTATCTATCTATCTATCTATCTATCTATCTATCTATCTATCTATCTATCTATCTATCTATCTATCTATCTATCTATCTATCTATCTATCTATCTATCTATCTATCTATCTATCTATCTATCTATCTATCTATCTATCTATCTATCTATCTATCTATCTATCTATCTATCTATCTATCTATCTATCTATCTATCTATCTATCTATCTATCTATCTATCTATCTATCTATCTATCTATCTATCTATCTATCTATCTATCTATCTATCTATCTATCTATCTATCTATCTATCTATCTATCTATCTATCTATCTATCTATCTATCTATCTATCTATCTATCTATCTATCTATCTATCTATCTATCTATCTATCTATCTATCTATCTATCTATCTATCTATCTATCTATCTATCTATCTATCTATCTATCTATCTATCTATCTATCTATCTATCTATCTATCTATCTATCTATCTATCTATCTATCTATCTATCTATCTATCTATCTATCTATCTATCTATCTATCTATCTATCTATCTATCTATCTATCTATCTATCTATCTATCTATCTATCTATCTATCTATCTATCTATCTATCTATCTATCTATCTATCTATCTATCTATCTATCTATCTATCTATCTATCTATCTATCTATCTATCTATCTATCTATCTATCTATCTATCTATCTATCTATCTATCTATCTATCTATCTATCTATCTATCTATCTATCTTTTGCGTCTCCTTCCGCATGGTACACTAAGAGAGGAAAGTAGTCGTATGTGAATATGTTCGAATGGTTTCGAAATACAGACCCCTAGAAAAGACGTGTAGAATAAATAGCGTGAAAAGCATCATTTGGGTGATTTTCGGCTGTGCTTGTCCAAGTATCGGATATCTCCGCATATTTTTACCCGAATTTAATAAACGACGAGGTTATATGTTCGACGCGTATTTTTTTTATGTTGGTTTCGCATAATTTCCGAAAGGCTCCACCGATTTTCATAATTCTTTTTTTATTCAATTAGTAAGTGCCCCGCGGTGGTCCCGTTTCCAAAAAAATGTACTTGCTCCATCACCTTTACGGCAATATTAAAAAATCTTTAGAAACGGCTAAAAGGTATATAGTACAGTAAAATTGTCATCTGAGGTCAAAAAAAATCCGGGGAGGCTGAGTTTTTGGTATGTCCTTTCGGGGATTCTGAAAGTAAACCTCCCAAGTTTGTGTTTCCCCCACTTCTCGGGAATCATCCGCCATTTTGAAAAATCTTTGTAACCAACTTTTCTCCATTTCCTTGTACACCAATGTGTCAAACATTTTAAAAAAACTTATTTTTTTTGTCAACTGTTTTACCTTCCAAATGAACTACATATTTCTCTATTTACTAAGCGAAATAAAAAAAAAACATTATTGGTGGCTCATTTGGGAACCCTTACTGAAGGCTTACTATCATTTTTTTCATGAGGAGTTACCACTTGTAGCACCTTTTTGGAAAGTGTGTTAAAAACTAAATTCCCATGTTTTAAAAATTTTAAAAAACCTATATTTTCTCGTAAGTATCTATTAAAACTGCGGCGCCAATAATATCCTTGTGAGGTAGTTTCTTTATTCTACTTAGTAAATAAAGAAATATGCAGTTTATTTTTGAGCTAAAACAATTTACAAAAAATAGAGTTGTCTAAAATAAAATTATAAAAAACACATGGGTTGACAGCTGTCAAAAAACTTTAGTTAATCGAATTTCTTTTCCAACAAGCTTTCCATAAAGGTGCCACAAGTGGTACCTCCTCATGAAAAAGATGTTCGTAGGCCCTGGGCCTTCAATAAGAGCCCCCAAATGGACCGCCAATAATGTCCTTGTGTGGTATTTTCTTTATTTCGCTTAGTATATAGAGAAATATGTAGTTTATTTTAAAGCTAAAACAATTGACAAAAAATAAGCTTTTTTAAATTTGTGACACATTGATTGACAGATGTCAAAAAAAGCTAGTGCGTTAAATTTCTTTTTTAACAAGCTTTCCAAGAAGGTGCCACAAGTGGTTTTGGACTCCAATGTTTTTTTTTTAAAAGACAAAAAGTCTATATAAAATCATTAATGAATCGCTTTTAGATGTTTTTAAAACCTCTTCCCTAAAGCCGCTAGAAGCACCGTTCCATTTAAAGAATCCACCCTGTATATATAAGGATCAAAGTTACAACACCCCTCTTTTTTGGATTCACGTCAGGGATTTAAAAAAAGAAGATGCAATATTTTCGATACGAATTGAATCGCGATTTAATCCCATCATAAAAACGTGGTACCGGTTAGTACGCGGTTTATGTATCGTGCCTTTAAAAGTGGCAACCAAAGTTAAGTTTAAAGATACCGATCTTAACACCTGTACCTGCTATGTAAAGCGCTATGTAAAGTTCTACGTCACGAACTAGTAATTGACAGTGTCGAATTAAATACGAAACCGATTTGCGAAATTATGAGACTCATGATTTCAATTTTAACTGTTCTGAAAATGGGAGAGAAAATCCGAAAAAGATCGAAGTGCAGTCTGCAAGTTAGATGATTCTATATAAACTGCAAACTATGACAATTTTGTTTTCTATCTTTGTTCATGTTTTTATCAAATGTGTATAACGCCGTTCATTGTTGTGTTCAAATGAAGTAGACCGCCCCTTTGCAACCCTCTTTCTGTGCTTCGTAGTGAAATAAAAAGTAAACAACAAAAAACTGACAATGCAAAATAAAATGTTGTAACAAGAAAATAATTAGCAACTGGATTTGACAGTTGTTAGGGAAATGTTTAAAAACAAATTGCGTGTTGGCAATGATAGTTGGTAACCCCTGACAATAAATAATTTTGTCAGTGTCACATTTTTAATTAAGAAACGTCCGGTTTAAAAATGTCTCAAAAACTGTAATAACACGTGCCTCCACGAATTTGTATTGTTCCATTGTCCAACGGAGAAAGGAAATTGGAAAGAATTAAAACATGCATTTACCAAGCTGGAAAACTAATAAAAATAGCCGAATTTGTGAGATAAGTGAGCTACAAGCAGTACGTACAAACTTACGCTTTTATCATGTAGGAACTTTGTTAATAAATAACACATTATATTTCCGTATTTTATTGTAAGAAAAAGAGTAACAAAAATATAGATTAATAGGAGTCTTTATATTTTACATATTATTTACATTTTTAATATCTACCGTGTATAGTCACTGTTTGTTTTTGTTTTTTTTTTCTGTCAAAGATTTACATATTTTACTAACCAAAAAAAATCAATCTTTCAAAAATTGCCTGGGGAAATTATAAAAAGAGATAACAAAGCATCAGTCCATTTCATTAAATCCGTTTAACATACAAATATGAAAAAAACTAGAAAGAGAGGAAAATATGAGTTGCCCACCTCTAGTAAAACAATAACTGTCAAAAATCATATACAGGGCGTCTAGCTAATCCTAGCCCTACCCACTTTTTTTAATAAACTTCATTTTTTTGCCTTCGGCGCTATTACGTTATTTAATAATTTAATTTTAATTTAAGCAATTTTAATTAACAGCTTTCAAAACGAGTAAAAAATAGCATTTTTAGTAAAAGTTTTCTCAATAATTTTATATCAAAATTAGATACGCCAATATATTTTTGATATGTACACTACCAATACCTCCTAAATAACCGTCCCCTCCTCCTTCAAAAATAGCTGCGAATGTCACCTACTGAAACATTTTAAAAGCAACTTTTATTAGAACTACACCTGATAAATTTTTCGCTAATGAATCTGACTTTATTCCTTTGGTTCATAAAATAACTCATTTTACAGCCAAATTGCCGCCTCCTAAGTTTGTCGCCCCGGGCAAGGGCCCGGCTTGCCCGAAGTAGGTGCAACCTTATAGACAAAACAATTGACACTTTTTTGACCAAATCATTAAATATCTTGGCCAAATGAGTCGAAAACATTTCATTTTAGGAGCTATCCAAAATAAAACTTGTAAGAAACGAAAAGTGTGTGTTTGTTTGTGGTTATTGGGACCAAACTGTTAACTGTTTTGTCCATAAGGTTGACCGACTTTTCTATATAATAGATATTAGCTAGTAGTTAATGATGCTGTTGAGGTGACGGGATTTCTCCTCCGCCCTCCCACGCGCCTGACCGATGTAGTCGTTCCCGATCCTCTGCCTAGGTTCCCACTGATTCGTTTAAGTTTTTTTTTTAAAAAAGGGGGCAGTCTATACTTATATTTAATAGCAAGAGAACATATCTAGATATTCAAGTTCATATCTTAAAGGCGTCGTAAATTGTTAGAATATTATACTATAAATGCAATTTTTACGCGTTTTTAATGTTGTTGAAAAAAAGTTGCCTAAAATTAAATCAAAATTTTAACAATCAATGATGTTATAGCGCCACAAGAAAAAATTTTTAGAATTTAAACAATAAATTATTTCAAAGAAGAAGTTAAAAAAACCTCCAAATAAATTATTTAGAAATTTTGATCTCCTTCAGGTCATTCCTGACATGTTTTTGACAAAGTTGATTTGCTTAACTGCCGAGGAGAGGTGACACATAGTTTTAGTTATAGATTTGTTGCCAACATCACGTCATAAAGGTGCCACAGGCGAAATTTTTTACAAAATTACGTAATTTTAAAAAGTGATGACAAGTATGACCCAAAAATTCTTTGATTTTGGTGTCTTTCATTTCTTTTCCATTTTCCCAGAAGCCACTTCAGTCTGGCTATCCTCCTGTTTCTCTCTCTTGAAGAATGTCAGTACATCATTAGCCTATTTCTCAGGGGTTAACATGGATCTTAATCCTCCCGTCTTTTGCAAAATTTTCAGAATCACACCTATACAAAAATATTTCTCCTACGATGACACTTCTATCCTTATTAATTAATTTAAAAATTTAACTCATTTTTTCTGAAAATTTTTAACTTATTTTACGTGAAAAAATTTTTAGATATATTTATAATAATTTTTTTTCTTGTCGCCTCCCCCCCCCCTTTTTTTCTGAAGAAGCTCTATCGGTTCCTGTTTAGAATAGACAGAAGTTCAGAAGGAAAAAAGGGTGAGAATAATTAGCTAAATAATAAATATTTAGCTAAAATCTAAACTTAAACTTAAATTATTGCAAAAGGTTCAAATGCAGATTCAAAGCTTTAAAACAAGATATCTCTAAGCACTACCTTATTTCTAAAATGCTTGGAAAAGAAATATCTATTTCAACATTGTGCGTCACAGGCAGCTCCTACTAAAAATAAAAAATAAGTGAAGGTGAATAACCTCCTAAGGGATGCATTGTGGTCGAAATAGTTATTATCGTAAGTTGTCCGGATTGCAAATCTGAGAAGACACGTGCATTTTCGCATATATTTGTAAAGTGATTGATTCAAATTGAATTGCCCAATTATGTTTGGTTGTATATTAATGCAAAAAAACACGATGGCGCATAAAATGTAGGTACGCTATTAAGGGCAAATAAATAGCTTTTAAAATATTGTTAAATATTTGACATTTTTTGAAAATCTAAGCATGCAAATTAAAAAAAAAATGTGTATCTTTCTGCCCCCCCCCTCCCAAAGAAAACAATTTTATCAAATCAGAAAGAATTCTTTTTTTCAGTAAACAAGGGTCCATTCTTTTTTTTTATTTTATAACCGATTTAAGCGGATTTAAATAAGTATTTATTCATTGAGTGGCTTTATAAAATAAAACATGGAAATTTCGTCTGAATATTCAAGAGACAAAAATTACTCCATTATTAAAGCTCTTCGACATGTAAAGTTTTTAAAAAAATGTCAATGGTTAACTCAGTGGCATATGCAGAAATTGTTCTTTGTCGGGGGGGGGGGGAGAGCGGAGGGGCGCTTGAGTAATAGAATAGTTTAAAATTACTTTTTATTGGTAATTTTTGGAAAAAATTCAACCTTTATGAGTTGATTTTCCGTGACTCTTGGGAGGGGGAGTAAGTAAAAATATACTAACTATATATCAATAATAATAATTGGGTTTCATCGATTTTTTTAATAATTTTTCCGGCGCACATACCAATTTTCTAAGGCGCAATTACAAGACGAACATGCTCAAATAAAAGCTCGTGCAAAAGATCTAAAATTTTTTGCGTGAACATTTTTGTGAGCTTTTCTTTGAACATTTTGTTCGGGTAAATTTTTGAGCAAATTATTGCTATCTATGTTGGAAATATATTTTGAAAGATGAGAATAAATAAAATTTCACATCCGTGATCAGTGATCTCCATTCTTTAAAAAAATGGAACACCAAGTTTTATTTTAAATTTTTGTGAAGAAAAGCCGACGGCAAGCGAAACATTATTATTGGCTCTACTATCAGTTTTGTCACATGGATTAGGGTTACTTATAATATTTTTTTCTTAGGGTTTTCCCGGATTTTTTTGCCCGGGGTTTTTTTTGGGATTTTCTTGCGAGTTTTTTTTTATTTCCAAGGGTTTTTTTCCTAAAGTCAAAAAAAAAACAGGAAAATTTTTCTATTCCAAAAAAATTTTGAGTTTTTTAAATATCGGCAAAAAACTCAAAAATTGCACTTTTAAGCGGTAATCCGCGCCTCACGACTATGAGGAGTAGTGGGGAGGGGGATTTTTTTTAATCACATTTTTGTAACTTTACTTTACCTTAACCTTTTATTGTTATTTTTTAATTCCTCACACCAGATTTATCTAGTTAGTTTAAGATCCCAAGGGTTGCTTTTAAAAAAGCAAAAGGTTCATGAAAATGCTGAAGACATAGATATTTACTGTCAATTTAATGTAATAATCAAGGTCGATTACTGACACTGAACCAACAATATGCAAAGGGCAACATTGCGATTCAAAAGGGTGGCCGGCCTACTACCTGCGAAATCCAAAACGCGGGATGATAGATCGGCGACACAGTCTACTAATTTACTATATTTTTTAGAGAAGGGTCGGGTTCGTAGGGTTGTAAAAGTGGGTAATAAACGGGTATTATTTAAACCGAACGTGCTTTTGTTCATTTATTTGAGATTTAATAAAATGTATATAGGTTTTTTAATTTGCCTTAATTATTATTGTAAAAGACTAAAGTAGGAAGTAAAATAAAGGGATATTCTTTTAAACGTAAATTTTTATCATTATATTTTACAGGCAACAACAATAAATAAGTGCCAATTATAATTTTTTTTCTTCTCGTTTTTTTTACAACCCCAAAAAAGTTACAAGTATACTGGCATATCCCCTATAAAAATCAGATCAATCGAAGTTGCTTATGAGGTAAAATGTGAATTTCGGCATCAAATCGTTTTTCCGTCGGAAAGCACTTGATTTTTTGTACAAGATTTTGCTCGAACATTTCTTTGAACATTTTGCTCAAGAGGCTCGTGTAAATGTTTATCGGCATTTCAACATCAAAAGAATGTTTGTCTGTGTAAATGCGCCTTAACGTTACGCAAGAAGATAACAATGTGCCCTAAAAGAAGAAGGAATATGCTCCATTCTGTGAAAAAATGTCGATGTGTACACGTGGATACATTTTTATTTTTCTCAAACTTTTTATTTAAAAAATAAACATTTTTCTAGTTAAATGGCACATATGCTGTAGAGTAGTTAACAAATAAAATTCAAAAAATTATATCCCACTCTAAGCAGTAACTTCTGAATTTTCCGTCCATGGTAACATAAAAAATATTACACGTAAAGGGTGATTAGGAAAAATCTGTGTTAAAACCTTCAACTTTGAGGCAAAATTTTCTTGCAGATCTGTCCGCAGAACAATGAGTCCATTCTTCCGATTTTGGATGACCAAACCTGCGTTTGAGCTAGGGCAGTCACGCTTTTTTTGCGCAGTCATAAACGTCGTATGTCTGAGACATGCAGTAACTTCTGCTTATTCCCGCAAGTGCCCCTTAGTAATTTTTGGATCTTCATAACATGGTTTTCCAACCAGTTATGAAACTCTAGTTAAAAGATCGCGAATATTCGGTTCCTTCCGTGCCGCTTTTTTATATAGATCAGACTCCCGTCACACTCAATGTCGTGCTACTCATGTCGCTATCTCTTTTTAGTCCAACATACCAATATGATATGGGGGACTATTAAAATCATGAACTTTTGACTTTTCTTAATTTTATCAAAAATGAGTTACTAAGGTTCCAAAACACCTTAATCGACGAAAAAAAAAAGTTGTCTGTCGGTGTTTCGGTCTGTTGTATGTTGTCTGTTGTCTGTTGTGTGTTGTCTGTCTGTATTCACGATAACTCAAGAATGCCTTAATCGATTTTAACGAAATTTGGTGCAAAAATCCTCTATCGGCTGACCGTGAACTGAATAACTTTTCGGTAGGGTGGTGGGGGGTTGAAGGGGGAGAAAATAGGATAAAATAGTTTAAAAAATTGTAACTTTGGAACAGAACCAAGTAGCGATATATGTATTTTAGATTTAAGTTTCCAGGAATATGGACTACCAATTTTATGAAGTCTAAATTTATAGGAGCTTTAGTTTCCGACTTATTTGAGAAAACGTTAAAATATATTTAAAAAATCGTAACTTTAGAAGTAAAGCAGCTATTGATATGCAGTTTTCAGATTTTGGTTTTCGTAAATATTACCCAAAAATTTTGTCATAAGGTTCAAATCTTACAAAGCTATAGTTTTCGAAATATTTTAATTTCCCTTCAACATAACATAATTGATTTTATGGTGGACTATCCGTGATTTCTAGCACCAATTTTTTTATATGGCAAGTCACTAACGCCTTATCAAAATTTTATAAGGATTCAGTTTACCCTTTTGGGGCTAGTTGCACCTAAGCTCGATCGCAGCTAAGATATGTTATCTATAAAATACGTGTAGTATAATAAAATCTATCAGTGGGATTTACTAAGATCTAAAATAGTACCCCCCACAGGGCTAAATATTTACACTTGTGGGGGGTGCTAAATTTTAAAACCAGTTTTCAAAAAAACACTTACCGATACAGAAACTACACAAAGTTGTTGATTATTTTTTATTGTTATTGCAAAATATCACTGAAAAACTGCTTTTTTTCTCAAAATGTACCTTCTATGTTGGGAATTTGCAACCTTTGGTTGCACTAAAACAAAATTATGATTGTTTTCCACAAACTAAAACTACACTTTTTTGCACTCGACGCGCGTTTCGCTAACAACGTTAGCATCATCAGGAGACGATAAACAATGAACTAAATTAATCTACGCTCTATCTTATATACAATCCTTTAGTAGGCGGAGATAAGACTAATAATTTGTGATTGATCACGATTTTTAATTAGATAGAAAACATCTTTTTTTTTAAAGGCTGACAAGGGTAATAAAGTTGTTATAATAGATAAAACAGATTATTTCGAAAGGGTAGATAACCTAATAAAAAATGGACCCTACAAACAAGTCCCAAAGAATCCCTTATCAAAAATGATTAACGAAGTAAAAAACACAATTAAAAAATGTAACAATATTATTGCTGACAATATTAAATATAAACTGCAAGTAAGCAATCCCACTATGCCGAAACTGTATTGTCTTCCGAAAATCCACAAGCCTGGAAAATCGGTTAGACCTATAGTTTCTGCTGTAGGATCACCTACTTACAACATTTCGAAATGGCTAGCAAACGAGTTTGAAAATTTACCTATAAAGGAAAAAGGTTTTTCTGCTCAAAATTCTCTTGAATTTATCAACAAAGTTAAAGATATCTTACTCCAAGAAGGTGAAATTTTAATCTCGTTTGATGTTAGTTCGTTGTTCCCTAGTGTGCCGATCCCCAATACCTTACAATACCTGGAGGAACTACTAAGAAAAAACAATCTAGAAGACAAACAGACTTTAGAATACCTATCTTTAACAAAACTCTGCATGAATCAAAATTACTTTCAATATAAAAATAATACTACCAGCAATTAAAAGGAACCACAATGGGTAATAGTTTATCACCTTTTATCGCAAACCTATTTATGAGCAAATTTGAATCAGATATAAGTAAAGAGTTTGAGTATTTCCCCAGAGTAGGGTTCAGGTATGTAGACGATGTGTTTGCAGTATTCAACACTAAAGTAACTAGTGTTGAAAATTTTATGGAAAAAATAATAAATAACTAAATAATAAATAAAATAACAAATTTCCCACTACTAAATTTACTTATGAAACAGGGAACAACGGTACACTGCCATTTCTAGACACTTTAGTTATAAGAAATAAAAATAAATTGGACTTTGACCTATACAGAAAAGGAACGGCCACCAACAGGTATATTCCAAATGACTCTTTTCATTGCTTACAACATAAGCTTGCAAGTTTGCACTTTTTAACATATAGATTAGTAAATTCCCCCTTAAACAAAGAAAGATTTGAAGCAGAAAAGAATAGGATTAGGAATATAGCTGGCGAAAACGGTTACGACGGAGGCTTAATAAATAAGCTGATAAATAGACATTCTTTTTAAAAGACCTTTCGGAATTCTACTTTTTTCAGGCAAAAAGATACCTGCGACTCAAAATTTGTATCAATTCCTTATAATCCTAATTATACAAAAGGGTTACAAAAAGTATTTAATAACACCGGTCCTAAATTAGTATATCAATCCGGTAACACAATACGAAGCTTACTAGGAAATCACAAGGATAAAACTACAGTTCTAGAAAAAAAGTGGAATTTACGAAATTAGTTGCATGGATTATGACAAAAAATATGTTGGCCAAACGAGACGCTCTATTCAAACACGTTTTAAAGAACACTTAGCACACTTAAAATACGGAAGAACAGAAAAGTCAAGTGTGGCCGAGCATGCTTTTGAAAACAATCATAGATTCACATTAGATAACCTAAAACTTCTAAAAAGTGTACCAAACAAAAGACTTTTGAATGCATATGAAAGTATGGAAATCATTAAATGCAGAAATAGTTTAAATAAAGATAGAGGACCCATCGCGTTTAGTACACTTTATTCTTTGGTTGAGGGGAGATAGGATTAAAAATCGTGATCAATCACAAATTATTAGTCTTATCTCCGCCCACTAAAGGATTGTATATAAGATAGAGCGTAGATTAATTTAGTTTATTGGTTATCGTCTCCTGATGATGCTAACGTTGTTAGCGAAACGCGCGTCGAGTGCAAAAAAGTGTAGTTTTGGTTTGTGGAAAACAATGATAATTTTGTTTTAAAATGTACCTTATTCTAAGAGAAAATGCCCTAAAACTAATTTTTTTTGACAGGTTTCAAAATGGCAAATGGTGAATACGCTAAAAATTTGGCACATAATAGCTTCGTTATCTGTGTTTGAGGTTAGAAAGTTGGTGATTTTTTAGACCACCTCTGGGGGGTGGTTTAAATTTATAGTTTATAATTTCCCTAAGTAACCGTTTTTACAAGGATCAATTTACCTTACTTAATATCCCACCATCCACCTATGAAACACCTCCAATTTTGTCCAGAAAAACGCCATATTTTGAACCCGTTTTCACCACAAAAAATATATCTATGTGGGCACTACTAGGCAAAACAAACATAAGTGAAGGTCGCTGATTATGCACGAAAAATATACCAAACAAAAAAACCCAAAACAACTATATTAATTTATTTACAAACTGAAATTAAAACATTGAGGTTATCTAAAAGCGCACTCAAGAAAACTTTCCTTACTGAAAGCCCACCCATTTCAAAGCTGTAGAGCTTTCATCAGTAGAGGTTGGTGTAAGCCAAGGTGCAAGCAGAGTTAAGAAATCCAAACTCGCTGTTTGTGATTTCAACGCAGCTAATATTTAGAAACTAACATTTCGACAGTGACAGAAATGGGGACAAAACTTGTATTTAAGTTTTTTAATACATTTCAAAAATAAAAACACCTATTAAATAAATACAAAATTAATCTACTCCTTATTTTATTATTACCCATCTAAATCGTAGTGTGACATCAAGTATTAATTGGAAAAATTAATGGTTTTTCGCCACTAAGTTAAGGAAATTTTTTCAAAAATATGTTAAAACCCACTGGGTAAATTCCTAAAGAAAAAAAATTGTTCGTTTGTCAGTGGTTTTTAAATAAGATAAAAAATTTGCCTACAGGTTTAAATTTTCGTTATTTCTACCCAAGATCTTTTGTTTTTAGATTCTTTTCGGTTGATGTAATTCATTTGGAGATTTTTTATTTTTTTTTTGTTTTTAATTGCCTTAGGAGCATAATCCTATTGGAAATATTAACACGCCAGGACGAATCCTTATCACGTAACTTGGATAAGTACCAATGCGGAACGATGCCTATTTGTGAGTCATTCAAAGTTGGAAATCAAAGTGTATAATGATGTTTAATGATTTATGAGGAGGGTGACCAGTGGAACCACTGACGAACCTACGCTGATTACCCAAGGCGAAACATCGTGTAATCATTTCTCGTTTCACTTTGGTCCTTTGTGTGTTCCTTGTTGGATGCTCATCCAGGTTTGAATTTTCGTTATTTCCACCCAATATTTAACAATTTTAAAAATAGGCCTATGTACTCTTATAGCAACACGGGAAGGATTTTTTTCATTAAAATCTGACTTTGCATTTAAACAGACGTAAAGCCATTAATAAAAAGTCCTAGTGCGCGAAAAAATAGGGATAGTATTATTACCCTATTCTGGCTAGAGTTGAGGAGAAATTGGTGGGGTAACTAGGTTTTTCCTGTGACAAGAACGATTTTTAACCAAAATAAACTTTTTAAATTAATGGAATAAATATTAAAATATTACATATAGATAAATACTTAATAATTTGAAATAAACCACAGTAACAAATTGTTAATTTTTTTCCTTGTATAATGAGTTACTCCAACTAATAAAATAAATCATGTCTTCAGTTTTTCTCAAAGGGGCTTAATAAAAATTCCCCAGGATCGCACATTGGCCATTGCGTGTTTTTAGCATGAAAACATAAAGTCATTAAACTAAATAATAAATTTGTGTCTGCGCAAAGTACACAACCTGATTTGTGATATATTTTGATTTTTGCCACTTTTCAGAATACTGTAATTTACTGTGAAATTAATATCTTGAAAATAGCTGTGTTTGGGAATCTGAGTAAAAAAATTTGAACATCAACTATAAAATTAACAGTGGCGGAGAAGAAGAGGCGGGTTTTTATAAAAAAAAATTACTAAGATTTTAAATACTACACTTTATTTTCACAAAGATATACTTTCGGCGCCCTTCTTTGCCTTGTTTTTAAAATTATGCAATAACTATACATTTTCTAAAAATGTTCGCCCTTTTTATTTACATAATTTTCGCAGGCATCATTATTTTTTTATCAAAATATTAATATTACACATTATATTTTATTTTACTAAGAGCAATTTTACTAAGGGCCGTATTCATGGTAGTTCTTTCAGGGAACAAGGCGTTCTTAAGGTGTCCTTGGGCCAAAACAGTAGGGTATTTATAATCACGCATAGTTATGAAGGCCCCTTAAGGCTATAGTTTCTCCCTAGATTTTAAGTAAAAAAAAGTACAACTGGCAACGCCTTGTTCTTTTAACCAGAGTACACAGGCAAAACTAAACATCAGAATTAGCTGAAATTTTGCAGGCGTGATCATTTTTAAATCCTTAACAAAAATATCTGAAGGATTTTTCAAAATTCTCAATTATTTTTTCTTCAAAATAAAAGCTCTAGTGCTGTCATCTATCCCAAAAGCCTCAAAATAATTGCGGTTTAGAACAAACCCGATTTACAAAAAAAATAGAGAAAAACTCACCATTTCCTCTGGATTACATTTCTCCTTTTTATATTTCCTTGCTTTAGCGAAAATAAAAAGTAAGTTTCCTTTTTTCTAAAAGTCTATGCACTCCGAAAAAGCAAACCGATCAATTAATCAAACTTCATTGAATTTGGGAGACACACGCATTTCAAGTGTTGGCCGATAGATCGCAGGATTCATACGATTCCATGATAACTGCAGGTGTTTTGTCAACAAACTTTAAATCGGGCCGCAGTGGAAAAGGAGAGCATTTTTACGTTTTCTGACAGAAAACCATTCGAGGTTTATCTTTGAAAAATGTGTTTTTAAAAGCATTATTCTAAAACAAATATGAACCCAATCCGCGTGTGCGGTCGCCCGCCGAAAAAGGCCTAGCGCTGCGTGGGCATTACCCCAAGTCGCTGGGATTACTAGGAATTCGCATAGAAACATTCGGGGCCCATAACCCCACATAATTTTGTTTTTATTTTGATTCAATCATTTTTTTTAAATTTAAATTTTTGCGACATAGTTATGTGCAAGTGTACTAGTGAAATCTTGAAGTGCAAAGGATAGATTTTAGAACGTCAGTTTCAAAAACACACGGATACTTTAGTACTAACAAAACAGGTCAGTAAAGCTCCATTTAGAGGTTGGAAAGACTCTTGCTAGTCATTGTTTAAAATAGAATAATATATATTATTTCGTCTAGCACCAGTAGCCGATTTTTAAATCTGCACCTGTTGTCGTTATCAGCTAGCGGAAGTGTTTCCAATTCAATTATAAATGCACCTGTAAACGCAACCTTAAACATTACATCCAGTTACTTTAATACGTAGTTGAGTAGCGTTTTTTAGTAGGTAATTCTGCAATAAATGTTTTTTTTTTATTTTAGTGTTTTACTTGGTTTTTTAGCGGCGTAGAACGCGAAAAGTCCAAATAAGTAACATAACCCCAAATTTTTGAGCCGGTGATAAAAAATTTCTGGTGTCCCACTGTGGATAAACATAAATAAAGTATCCGCATTGCCATGGAAAACAAATTCAATAGCTTAAAATTTGCTAAAAACTATTCCCCAGATTATATCTACGACCACGGAATACGAATTTTGAAGGTTCCCGTCAAAAGGTGACTGGTATGATTGGACATTTTTGCATATGAAAGCACTATCCTTAAATGTTACCAGGTTTCAATTTTTGTTAAAAAATTCTTTGGTGTTATACTAGGCAGGTATCCCATAAATACTATGAACTCGTAACTTGTGACATACGCCTAATTATCTGCTAAAAGTTTCTATACTATCAGTGGCCACGATACGTGACAGGCGAAAACGGCAGCCTGCTTTCTCATTAATTAAATGAAACATGTCTCTCTATGGCTAAACCTATAGGGTATTAGGTATTTGTCAGAGCAGGGTACTGAGATTAAATAGTTGCTACAGCACATTAATGAAACGCCATTTACATGGTGATCAAAGCTACCAAGCTGCTCTCGTGCTCAGTGTATTTTTAAGCCGAAAGACAATTTCTCCAAATATAAAAAATGCTGATTGTGACTGCACTTTTGCACACTTGCACATTTTTTCTCAGAGGATTTCTATAGCATCTATTTAGAGCTTGAAAGCCTCCAAGCTATAGACAGCCATACAGAACACACACGTTTGTTTGTGTTTTACAAGAACAATAAGTGGTCCACGCAAGTTATGGGCAAAAACACATTTAGAGAAATGCCACCAGAACAATTTACCGGCCATTGTTTCCGCCGCACATCAACTACCCTTCTTGCTGAAGCAGACGAGAATATTACAAACATAAAACTTCATGCTGGATGGAAATCAACAAAAGTAGCAGAAGGCTACATCAAAAATACAAGAATTTCCAGGGAAAAAATTGCAAACAAAATTGTATCAGGTGGCAGTAGTAGAAAAGCTTCCAGATCTTTACAGAATCTGGGTACCGAACTTTCTACATCTTGGCATTTCGCAGAAAACACGACGGAGAATCAACTGAACGATACAGGTTAGTATTTGTATCAGGTAACTTGGATAAGTGCCAGTGCGGAACGATGCCTATTTGTGAGTGATTCAAAGTTGGAAATCAAAGTGAATGATGGTGTTTAATGATGTATGGGGAGGGTGACCAGTGAAACCACTGACGAGCCTACGCTGGTTGCCGAAGGCGAAATTTCTCTTTTCGCTTTGGTCCTTTGTGTGTTCCTTGTGGGATGCTCATCCAGGTTTGAATTTTCGTTATTTCCACCCAAGATCTTTTGATCTTTTATTTTTATGTTTATTGTTGTTCTTGAAATAAAAATTGAAATAATAAAACAAAAGGTTGCTTTTCATTGCTGTTACATCCATGAAAAAACTGAAGAAAAAACTTATCCAGGAAAAAAATCTCTTTGTTTTGAACGAACAAAATGCAAGCCAAACAAAAAAAACAAAATTGGTATCAAATTTCAGCAAAAAATCACTTTAATGCCCGCGGACGTTAAGTGAGCTCTAGGGCGTTAAAGTGTCACTTGTCGCTCTAAAACGCGGGCGGTACAAGACATTTTAACGCCCGGGTGTGCATAAAGTTGTTTATTACACAAAGCCTGCACACTGTTTCCAGAGTACCTCTGGGTTTTGTGTAAGGGCTTTAAAAGCTCTAAACAGACGCTTTAGAAACTCTTTGCAGACTTTATGTGGTAAGCTCTAAACCGACTTTTCAGAATTTCTTTGATGAAAACTTTGGAGGTGCTGTATGGTTAAGAAAACTGCGCAGTTTTTTTTTTATCAAACACGCTCCTTTAAACCAAAAGGACAGGACAGTTTTTGCTTATAGGATTTCAGGATCGTTTGGGAGGAAGGCTTAAAAGCTATAAAGAAAGCTGAAGGACTTACAAGCTCTAAACCAGACACTCTGGAGATCCTCTGAGAAAAAAACCTGACCTCTTGGTTTACAGATACTGTCTGCTATAGAGAACTAAGGGTGTATGGTAGAGAAACTGGAAGGTAAAACTGTGTAGGCCAGGTGGTTAAGAAAACTGTGCAGGCCTTGTGTGGTAGAGAGTTTTCTCGACCACACATACGACGATCATTAATTTGATAGGCTGCTCATTGATTCTTATCGGTTTTACTGACAGTTATAGGCTTATGTTTTTCCGGTTCAATAAAATTTTACAAAACCACTTTTTTAATTAATAAACTTAGGTGCTCATTTCGAACTCCGTATACCATTCGGTTTTAGATATACCCTACTGTAACTATCATCCTGTACTTTAAGGTACCCATTGACAACCTCGACGACTCCAAATAAGGTGGTACTATGCGCCGATAGTACCAAAAGAGCCGCAAAAGGCATCGGAAACGAGACCAAGCCATAGCGCCGTCGTTACTTTGGGTCGGTACTGCCTTTTGAATCGCGCGGTACCAAACGTCAGACATCAGACAGACCAACAAAACGAAGCGCGTACCTTTTTGACTTTTAATTAATTCCTAGAAAATACAAGATGAGGCATCGGTGTACGGGCTTTTAAGAATGAAATTGTTAGATTTTTTTATATATGGCTCGTGAATATGGGTAACCACATATAACTATGAGATAATAGGGACATTTTGGACCACTTAAAATAACATTTTTTTTTGTGGTTATTGTTATTACTGCGCAGTAAGGGAGGCTTATCAAACAAGGATAACAACGGACTTTATTTACGCCAAATAGGAATAACAATTTTTGTGGCTATATTTATCCCAGACTAAAAAATAGTTGATTAATTCCTATTTTCCTTTTCGTATGAACAAATATTTTTCATCATCTTCTAATTATTAATTGTTATATATTTTCTATCTATATATATACTAAATAAAAATAAAAAATTAACAACGGTCACACCACACTGACCTCACAAAAGTTAGGTTATGTTTTATTTTACATTCCCAATTCTCTTTAATTACTATAACCACAAAAGCAGTTATTTTTGCTGTTATTTTAAATGGTCCTAAATGTCCCTATGCCCAAGTGTCGCAAAATGTATAATAAAAATAACTTTGAAAAACAAAGAAAATTATTGAAAAATCAGGGTTGGCCCTGAGCCTCTTCATGGGCCCTTTCTGCCATTCCCCGTTTCTTATCTCTATGCTCCTACTTTCGCTGCAACTCTCTCTCCGGGCCTCCCTTTCTTCTTTACAAAGTTCAGTATGTCAGCCCATTTGAGAGAGTGCAGCTCTTCTTCCTCTATCGTGGGAAATCCCCACTTCAGCTGCCTTGATCTGGCATATGCATCGCATTCGGCTATCAAGTACTGCGCCGATTCCTCTTCGAGCCCGCAAGCGGGACAAACGGGATCTCCTGCTACTCTACGTAAGATGTTTGTTCAGCCGATTGTGCCCAGTCAGCATCCCTGTCAGCAGTCTAATGTCCTTTCGAGTCTTACCTACGAGCTATTTAGTTCTGGCTACATTCGGACCATCCACGAATAGCTTGGACTGTCTGCACTTTGACTCTTGCCTCTCAGGACGTCTTCAGTTTATTGTTCGCCCATTTGTTGAACTCACTCTATACCTGTTTCCATGTTATTCCCAGAAGAGGTTCCGGTGCAATATATTGGGTTTCGGCCTTCTGGCAAGTTCGTCCGCTTTGTCGTTCCCTGGTAATCCCTCATGACCTGGGACCCACATCAGTGTCACCCTCTTGTTTTGAGCCAGTGTTTGCAGTGCTTCAGCGCACTCCTTTACCAGACTACTGACTATTTTGGGTGCACTTAGGGCCTTGAGGGCAGCTTGACATATATATCTCCTGCCATTCCTGACCTCCGGTAGGGTTGCTACCATGATAATGGCATACACCTCCGCTTGAAACACCATAGCTTGTTCTCCACGTGGATAACTTTTCTGAACTTTTAGACTTTCCGCGTACACTTCAGCGCCTGTTGTCTGCCTGGCAATACTAAATTTGTTTGTGCGATCTCCTGTTTTTGATATGAAAGAACTCTGCCATTTTCTTATGGGGTATGTTTTTCGGTTATTTTTTTTTATATTTTAATATGTCATAGAGGGCGTCCCAATGAGCAATTGTCGTTATGGGCGCTACTCCCAATATGTACAGTGTGAGTGAGAAATTAGACTTAAAATTACAAAAATGTCCGTTTTTTACTTAAGTTAACCTTCGTTTACGACAAAACTAAAGATAGGCTAATAATAGTTTCTGCAGATCTAATTTAACACATAACAAGCTAAATCTTTGATATCAGTACTAGTTTTCGTATGTGTACAGGGTAAGCCAAAAAATACACCTGAAATTGCTCAAAATCCCTTATTTTAGAAGCACATTTGACGCTTGTAGGAGCAGCGAAGAAAAATGGTTTTCGATACTCTAAAAAGGATGCAAACAAAATGAGCGATAAACTTTTAAATATGTACAGAGTACGCCAAAATATACTAAATACGCTTTTTAACCTGTGTTCAAATTGTCCTTAGAAAGAAACTACCAATCAGGCAACAATTATTTATTTGTAATGTTATTCTACGGACCACAACTAACATTTTCTACATTAATTTCGAATATTGTATCTATACAGGGTAAGCCAGAAAATACCTTTGAAATTGCTCTAAAACGCTTAGACATTTAACCAAATAGACCCATCGAGTCATTCAGGATTTTGCAAAAACCAATTTTGTTAGCTTCAAACGTTTGAGTACATGTACAAAGAACTCCAAAAAGTGGTTAAACACTCACGAAATACGTCGTACTTAAGGCGTATTTTTTGGCTTACCCTATACACAAACGGTTATTAGTACTAATATCAAAAATGTTATGTGTTGAATCAGATCTCCAGAAACCAATATTATCCTATCTTTATTTTTGTCGTAAAAGAAGGTTAAGTTTACTAAAAAACGGCCATTTTTGTAACTTTAAGTCTAATTTCTAGCTTACCCTGTACATATTGGGGAAACGCATCCTCTATAAGACACTGACAGGGTTTTTTGAAAGCCATATAAAAATTTCTTTTTAAATTTATCCCATATCGCATATCTGGTTTTCGAGATATCTGCAATTAAAGTTTTAAAATTCCAATTTTTGAGAACGATTATCTCACAAACTAAATAAGTAACCCTATGATGTTGGGTGTCATTTTAAAGGATTTTTTTGGCAAAATCTACAAATAGAAACATGTTTAAAATAAAGCGTGTGTATGAACAATTTTTAATTTATGATGTCAAACTGGCCAAAAATTGATAAATTGCAAATATAAATGTGGAATCACCCAAAGGCTCCTGTTACTAAAAATTCTTTAAAATACCACCCAACATCGTAGATTATCTTATTTAGTTTGTGAGATAATCGCTTTCGTAAATTGAAATTTTAAGACTTTGATTGCAGATATCTCTAAAACTAGATATGCGAACCCTATGATATGGGGCATATTTAAAAAGCAAAGGATTTAAAAAATGAAACACCAAACAAGAGCTACGTCAAAAATTTTAATAATTTTGATATTTAATTAAGGCTCGGGGTATCTCTCTCAAATTTTAGTATCTCAAAGTTATATGGGTAACCGCCGCAGTTTTAGTGTTTTACAGTTAGATGACGGTAAGCAACTGGAGGCTGAAATTTGAATAAATAATTAAAAGTTACCTTAACTCTAACGAGTAGATACCTATAACTGGTAGTAAAATCGTCCTCGATACGAAAAGAACAGTCCTGCACCCAAAAATTGAAGCTAAGGGCTCTCGGAACACAACCATAATGGTGGATAATATAATAGAATAGAATTTATTAACGGATTTACCATTTTACAATGTAAAATAATCGTAAAAAATATTAATATAAAAAAAAATTGTTCAAATTTTAATATTATTAACCAACATAAAACGAAAAACAGTAGGTACCAAGTATAGGAATTATTTCTAAATGAACTCAAAGGCATTGAAAAAAAGTCTAATTGTATGCTATTCCCAGAATGACACATTCTTTGAATTGGTATATTCAAAGAATAATTTCTATTATGAGATTCTAATCTAAAATTTATCTACGGTTTTCCAGAGATGGAATGTTTAATAATGTAATAAACAATGTCCTCTGAAGGAATTTTAAGTTCAAATGCAATAAAACGTAAAAATCTCTTTTGCACCCTTTCTTAATTGTCAATATGACACTTATAGAAAGGCGACCATACACAGTTTGAGTATTCTAAAACTGTCCTGACAAGTGAGCAGTACACATTTTTAAAACAATTGATGTTATTAAAATCGGAAAAATTTCTCTTAACAAAACCCAACAACTTGAAAGCCTTATTATAAATAAATTCGTAATGAGCTTTGAAATTTAGAGTTGGATCAAAGAAGACCCCTAGATCTTTAAAAGTTGATAATGGTTCTAGTAAATTATTTTTGATTAAGTAGTGATAAAAAATAGGATGAGAGTTTATGTAAAAACGCATCACTTTGGATTTATCTATATTTAAAGTTGTTTGTGCACCACTGTGAAAATTTGTTAAGCCTGTCTTGAATCTTAAGAGAATAAGAACTTATCGGTACATAAAGACGGCATAGCCTGTCTTTAATAAAGACGCACTATTTTTGACAATTACGTACGAAGTTTAAAGGGATTCTGACATTGTTCTAGTCTAAATATGTCATCTTTGCTATCAAAATAATGTCGACTTTCATAATGTTTGTGCCTGCCTTTAAAAAAGGACGACATTAACTTCAATTTGTCAACTTTAAGAATGGCACAATATGACAATGATGACACATTGTTTAGATGACATGTTCACAATGACAAAAATGTCAGAAACCTTTCAAACTTCGTGCGGATTTGTCAGAAATAATGCCGAGTCAGGCTATGCCGACTCTATGTACCGATAAGTCCCTAATCTCTGACATCCCTCACTAATCTGTAAATCTTTAAATCATCTGCATAGAGCAAGGTGAAACAATCCACGAAACAGCCAGATATGTCATTAATAAAACAAATAAATAAAATTGTTGATAAATGGCTGCCACGCCTGACTTGAAAAGTATTTCCTCAGATAAACAATTTTTTATTTTAACTGATTGCCTTCTGTTAGAGGGATAGCTCTCGTGTTGCTCTGGAATAGCAATACTCTTTATTTTCTTTATAATTTTGGAGGTCTTGTGATGCATCGGCTAAACCCTACCATTTTCACATATACATTTAAATTGGTATTACCCACTGATAAGAAATCAACTGGTGTTGAGCACACCCCTTTAAGAGTCAATCAATTTTCTTACTAACTGTAAAAAACTTAAAACTTAAAGTAAATTATCTATAAAACCTGGTGTTAAAAATCCAATAAAAAAATGTTCAATAATGTTCCCCTCCTCACCCCAAGGGGTTTAATGGTCCACGTTTGGGGTGGTGTGCCTTAGCCATAATTTTAAGGTGCAAGACTGTCCATTAACGTACTAGACAAGAAAGAACGCACAAAAATGGTAAGAGGTACCTATCCATTATAACTTATACCAAAAAAAAAGTTAGGGTTGAAGGTGAGCCGAGAAGTAGATCATTTTGAATCTTCCTTAAATCCGACAATATATATTTGAGATCTTTTATGGAAGGTTTCGCCTTTGAGTTATTCTCTAAGATATTTCTCATTGCTTATATTTTCAAACTTGTCACCGTATCTATCTAGCAAGAGTATATTGAAACACTTTGCGTATTTAAAATTCATACGCATGCTCATCCTTAATTAATTGCTAATTTAACCAGAGATACCTATAACTATAAAATAAATTTATAATATAGATCGTCGGCTTGATTTCAGCAGCCTTGACATTTTTGTAAATGGCAATTAATACAAATAAATTAGATAATCGAATGGTGTTGGCAGAAGGAAGGAAGAAATAAGTGGTGTCTTCTTATAAGGCTCTCAACTATTATCTATACATATAAAGGCGCAATTACACAGACGAATATGCTCAAACAAAAGCTCGTGCAAAAAATCTAAAATTTTTTGCGTGAACATTTTTGTGAGCTTTTCTTTGAACATTTTGTTCGGGTAAATTTTTGAGCAAATTATTGCTATCTGTTTTGGAAACATATTTTTAAAGATGAGAATAAATAAAATTTCACATCAGTGATCAGTGATCTCAATTCTTTAAAAAAATGGAACACCAACTTTTATTTTAAATTTTTGTGAAAAAAAGCCGACGGCAAGCGAAACATTATTCTTGGCTATCAGTTTTGTCACATGGATTAGGGTTACTTATAATATTTTTTTCTTAGGGTTTTTCCCGGATTTTTTTGCCCGGGGGTTTTTTTGGGATTTTCTTGCGAGTTTTTTTTATTTCCAAGGGTTTATCCTAAATTCAAAAAATAACCCAGGAAAATTTTTCTTTTCCAAAAAAATTTTGAGTTTTTCAAATATATATTTTTTTTTTAAACATATTTTTGTAACTTTACTTTACCCTTAGCTTTGATTGTTTTTTTTTTCATTCCTCATACCAGATTTACCTAGTTAGTTTAAGGCCCCAACGGTTGCTTAAAAAAGCAAAAGGTTCATGAAAATGCTGAAGATAGATATTTACTGTCAATTTAATGTAATAATCAAGGTCGATTACTGACACTGAACAAACAATATGCAAAGGAGCAACATTCCGATTCAGAAATCTAGTCTATTACTGCTAAATTATATTTTTTTAGACAAGGGTCTGGGATCGTAGGGTTGTAAAAGTGGGTAATAAGCGGGTATTATTTAAACCGAACGTGCTTTTGTTCATATATTTGAGATTTAATAAAATGTATATAGGTTTTTTAATTTGACCTAATTATTATTGTATTGTGTTTTAAACTAGAAAGTAAAATAAAGAGATATTCTTTTAAACGTAAATTTTTATTATTACATGTTACAGGCAACAGCAATAAATAAGTGAAGCAAAAAAAGGGTATTTCGTGCAAAATTTCTTTTATTTTCTTTCTATCAGACCGGTTTTGGCTCAATTATGAGCCATCATCAGTTATTTAAAGTTGTCAAGCCTATGGTTTGCATTTGGTTAATTAAAACGGTACAGGTGGTGTAAAAAGACAACGGACTATTTTCTCGTAATATGTAATGTTTGTCTACAAATAAAATAGTCCGTTGTCTTTTTACACCACCTGTACCGTTTTAATTAACCAAATGCAAACCTTAGGCTTGATAAATTTAAATAACTGATGATGGCTCGTAATTGAGCCGAAACCGGTCTGATAGAAAGAAAATAAAAGAAATTTTGAACGAAATACCCTTTTTTTGCTTCATTTGTACCACGTGCACGCAACCGCCCCCCCCCCTCCTCCAATAAGTAAGTGCCAATTAATATATTTTTATTATCGTTTTTTTACAACCCCAAAAAAGTTACAAGTATACTGGCATATCCCCTATAAAAATCAGGTCAATCGAAGTTGCTTATGAGGTAAAATGTCAATTTCGACATCAAATTGTTTTTCCGTCAGAAAGCACTTAATTAAAAATTCAGGTGAATCGAAGTTGCTTATGAGGTAAAATGTCAATTTCGACGTCAAATTGTTTTTCCGTCAGAAAGCACTTAATTAAAAATACCTTGCTTTAAAACTTAGTCTTTCTATTTTCAGTTAAGTTCAATGAATTGCCAAAAAACTATAAAATTTAAATTTGTAAGAAATTTCTATACCAACATTTCTTCAAACAAATTTTGCTTAACATTCTCTCCAAAATTTCCGTGAGTCTTTTTGTACGAGATTTTGCTCGAACTTTTTTTTGAACATTTTGCTCAAGAGGCTCGTGTAAATGTTTGTCGGCATTTCAACATCAAAGGAAATTTTGTCTGTGTTAATGCGCCTTAATAAGTCTCTAAATTCTATATCTCTCTATTTGTTTGTCTGTTTGTTTGTTCCAGCATTACGCCAAAACTACTAAATGTATTTTGATGGGAGCTTCACTACTTTCTTCCTCTTTGGATTCTTGGGCAGGACATCGGATTTATTTCATCAAAATCGGTTTACGGAAACAAAAGTTAATATTACTTAGAGAAAAAAACCGCACCGCACTTTTATTGTCACTGTCAGAGTTAAATCATTAAACATTCGCCTATTCATTTTATTTTCTATGTTTTCTTGTATATTTCTCGATATTATCGATACAATTGTAGAATGGTTTAGCGATCCTATTTTTAATTTTTTTTAAACGTGTCGGTTTATGGGTTGAGTGATATTATTAATGAAACGTCCTTTTTTTGAAATACCAACGTTTCGCAAAATTTATTTGCTTCTTCAGAGCTATTCAAGACGGCTGTTCCATATGTCGATTCTATTGCCGATAGACGTCATCCTTTGGTAAAAATGTATTATTTTTACACAAGTACAGTACAATTTTCATTAAAAACTTTCAAAAAGACGTAAACAAACACATGAAAATATCATTACTACGGCGAGTATTTCGTTCCTATCCCCCACTCGCCGTAGTAGTAATATTTTATTGTGTTTGTTTACGTCTTTTTAAAAGTTTTTAATCAAATTTGTACTGTACTGGTTTATAAATAATGCCTTTTTGAAGGATGACGTCTATTGACAAAGGAGTCGACATATGGAACGGTCGTCTTGATTAACCCTGAAAAAGCAAATAAATTTTGCGAAACGTTGGCATTTCAAAAAAAGGACGTCTCATTAATAAGATCCCTCAACCCATAAACCTACACCTTCAAAAAAATTAAATTATATACATATAATAAATTTCTAAATTCTCTCTCTCTCTTTTTGTCTGTCTGTTTGTTTGTTCCAGCATTACGCCAAAACTATTAAGTATGTTTTGATAGGAGTTCCCCTACTAGATTTTTTGAATTCCTGGGCAGAATATAGGGTTCATATGATTATGTATATTAAAAAACCGCATCGTACCCTCATTGCCACTTTCCTCGAATATTCGCCTATTCATTTTATTTTGTAACTGTTTTCTTCTATATTTCTATGTTGGGCTATCTGCATCTTGTTATTTACCTGAGACTTACAATAATAAAACAATTGAATACCAGTGAAACATTTTCAATAGATAACCAATTTACAGTAGGTTTCAAAGTTTTCGTCTATTATGTCGATGGAATAAGGTGAATTGTTCGCATAAAGTCTGCCTGGTTATGTGTTTTTCAGAAATTATTCATAATACAAGAATTTATATTCCGAAAAACGTTTGCTTCATTTTTACACCGGCCATTTTCTTCCAGTAGAGACAGATCACTGTTAAACAACTACTCTCCAGGCTAATGCAATTTGGGTAACAGACAAAACAAATAGTTTTTTAACGTATTGGGTGACTATGTGATATACTTTACAACATACCAAAATTTTACACACACAGGCACAGCAGTTAATGGATTACTTAACAAAAGTTATACACTAGCCGCCACCTTAAAAAAAACTCTAAATTTAATTAAGATGAATGTGAAAAATATTTTAAATAATTATATTATCAAAATTATCCAGTGACTCATTATTATAGAAGTTTTTTGTTTTTCTTTTAACATCCCTGCTAAGCCAAATGTTTTAGAATCAGGTGGTCAACATTATGTAGTAAATTTAAGTTACGTAATTTAAACCTTTTATGAGATATTTTCAGATAAACCATTAAAACCCCTTCAAAGTTTTAGTTTTTGAACTGTTACTCATGAAGTAATAAATATTTCTCTTCGGTTTTGAGATATTTGCAAAAACTTATAAAACCCAACCTTTTTTTAAGTTTTTTCGTGTTTCCTCTTCCGGTACAACCTGTTTTTGACCTTTCCAGTGGTGAAAAATGTCTTGTTCCAATTTTTTTCCGGTGTCTTTTTTTTATAAATGCATTTAATTCATCTACTATCTCTGCGTACAGAACCAGGGTATCATAAACGATAAATATTATCGATTGTGGTGGTACCCTAAAATAACATAAATTCTATGTTTATATCGTTAAAGGATTATATTTTGACTTGAGCAATAACCTTACTGTGGGATGATAAAAGTTCTGATTCTGATATTCTCACGATTTATATATTATATACTGCAAAATAAAATTGTCTAGTTCATTAAAATGACATTTAAATAATAGTAGTAGTAATAATAATTATTGAAGATTTTCGGCCTTGATATTTTATGTGAATTAAAATGTAGTAACTACTCTGCAAGAAGTTTAGCAGGTGCTTGAGTCAGAAGTAAAGAAAATGCTCTTTAAGTAATAGAATTCAATTAAGTCTTTTTTGCATTTATAAGACATTTTTATACACAAAGTCAAAAATCCCGTAAAAAAATTTTGTTGGAAATATTTTTGACATGAACAAAATCAAGGTTATCATAGAACTTTTTACTCAAAACATAGAGTAATATACCTACGGAACAGAGGCGCAAAGCGGACCGAAGTGGATCGCAGGCTCCTGCGCCAATCCTTGCGAAAAGCGTTTCTGTACACAAATCAGCGATCCATTTCGGCCCGCTTTGCACCTCTGTTCCGTAGGTATATTATTTTATGTTGAAAAACACATTTCACAAATCGCTCAAAACAGAGTCAATTAGAGTATATTAAAGTTACAAAAACTGAGCTTATTCCTGAACATTCTTGCTGGCTTTAGTTGTCCTGGTTGTAGTAGTATAAATTTATTTAAAAATAAAATGCGCCAATAAACTTTTTTAAACTACTTAAGGTAAAAATGGGTGATTACCGCCTCAAGCAAAATCGTAAGGTACTTCCGGCCCAAATAGGTACATTAACTTTGCGCCTGATTTATTCCTATTTCCCGCGATAAATTCTTAGAATGGCACCAGTCTTTGATAGGATTATCATCCGCCGGGGCCAGTCCAGAAGTGTCAAGTGAGACGAACAGGTGCAGTTTTATTGTAATTTTCTCTTATTTCGGAAAGTATAAATTTATATTATTGTATAATTTTTTTTTAGCTATAATAATTTCGGGAAGTTACTTGAGTTTATGTCTCAAGGAATTCTTACTAATAAGTCGTAAAATTTTGACTGTTTAGATATGTATTTTATTTTGATTGATTTATTATTTTCTGCAGATCAAATGATAAAAATTGTAAAAATAAAATAAGCCCGTATTAGATTAATATTTGGAACCTCGATCTAATTGCTGCTTATTGGGTCGGAACTGGAAAACATCCCAATTATTTTTAATTACGTTTTTTTTTTAATTTTAAACAAAAAATTTAAAACTTTTTTCCACATTGTTATGAGATATACGTTAGAAAATAAATAAAACTATTTCCGGCCCACATATTTCTTGACGGATGTTGCAAAATTAGCCTATCATATTATCCAATTACAAAGGATGTTTGCACAAAAAAAGAGTCAATAGAAAGTGTTTCCTTGAGGAAAGCATTTTCCCAATAATTCGTAGCTTTGAGACTAATTAAATATTTTTTTGATTTCGTTTGATTCCATAAGGTCCATTAAACATAATTTTCACACTTAATAAAAGATTCTTTGTAAAAAAATGGCCGAAATCGCAAAAATAAGATAGACCGGTATTGGATTAATATTTCGAACCTCGGCTCATTGGGCCGGAATTGCCAAAAATCGCAATTAATAGCTTGAATCACCTTTTTTTTTAATGCCTAACAAAAAACCGATTTTTTTTTCGAATTTTTGGAGATATAGGTACTTCAAAAAATACATAAAACTAAAAATACGCCTTTTATATTACCCATACAAAGGAGGAGCAGAAGAAAGCAGTCTTCCGATAACTTGTGGATCTGAAATTGGGATTTACATTTTTGTAAAAACAAACCTCGATCTTATTAGATTTTATTTTTTTATCAATTTTTTAACAAAAAAAAACTTTGCGTTTAAAATTTTAGGAGAAACACTTTAAAAATATTAAAAACCTTTTCCGGCCCATAAGTTATAAGAAATACACCTTTATTTTCATGTTCTTGGATAGTGTTTACAACAAAAAAAGGTTAAAGAGCATTTCTTAAGCAGTTTAAATCAAATACTATTGGCCATAAGTAACAAAAATGTTCAACAAAATTTTTACACTTTCCACTTTTCTTTCTTACTTATTTAATTTGAAAATGTATACTTTTTTCTGCAGTTTAATTATAATTATAAGAATAATTATAAATATGAACAATAACATTTTCCGGGTTTAACAAAAGACAAAAAAAATCGTATTACCTAAAAGCAATGGAAAAAATTGGAAGGCATTGGAAATGGCCCTATCGTGAAGATGTAATATGGTCTGATTTAGATGAAGTAAAGTTCAATATATAGAACCGCTTCAGCCCATCAACAAGAGGAGATTAGTTATAGTTCCAGAAATTGACGAAATGGAAAATTGTAACTAATGAACTACTATTCTTTAATTAAAACGCATAGTTTTGTAAGTTGTCCAACTGATATCTGCGACTTTATTTATTTTTTGCGACAAAATTAGAGAATACCTAAGCCGGCGTTAGATTAAGAGATTTTCTGATGGGTCAGTAATAGAAAAAAAAGTGACTTTTACGGAAAAAAAATGTTTTGCCTCTAAAAAAAAATAATTTAATCCTTATTTTTGTTGAAATTGACAAATAACTCCGCCCTTTACCCTATAAAATCATAAATTTATACAAACTATAAACTCTCTATGCTAGTTTAAGCAGGCAAACCTAAAACTTTCTTAACTAGGCCGGTAATACCCCATTTTACATTACAGAGGTTATGGTTTGCACCAAAAATACACTGCGTTAGGATTGTTTTAAAAACACTCCCTTTATACAGTGGCGGTCCCAGGGGTGGCGGGCGGGTCGATTGCCCCCCCCCCGGCCCCTTTGCTCCAGAAAGAAGTAGACAACACACATGCTGGTAGTAACCCTGAAGTATTTGGAGAAAATTCTAGAATCCCTCCACAAATCTTTTGGGACAGACAAAACACACGCATGACCTACTTACCGCAAAAACCCCGATATTGGATATACAGAAGTGAAGAACAGTATTATAGAGTTTCTGTTTATAAAGAGAGTTTAAAGAAAATCATCTCGGACATAAAATGAAGCTTCAATAAGGGTCCACGGAAGAAAGGCGAAATGTCACATTTTTTTCAGATTTGAGTAAACACGGCAACAAGTCTGCTATTAGTAGTAGATTTATATGCCGAATTGAAAAAGGGAAGAAACGCAAAGCATCACAGCGTAAACGTGATCTGAAAATATCCTGTACAGTGAAAAAAGGCGTAGAGTCCATGCAAAAAGTATAATTTTCTCAAAACAATGTCGGATGGACATTTCACCTTTCTCTTGTGGACTCTTCAAATCCTATAAACTGTTTGATTGATTAATCCAAAACACAAATTCTTGAACTTTTAAATCAGTATTTCGAAACAATATTGGTCAGAAGTAGGCAAAAGCTTAAATCAAAAAATATATAACGTTTTCGAGGCAATGAACAAGTGTGACTATATATTTCCTTTGATAAAAACATTCTTGGATCTTTGTCAGTAAGTAATGCTTCGTCAGAAAGAAGATTCTCCTGCCTCAGAAGATTGAAAACATAAGTATTTTTAAACACTATGACGGAAATTCGTCTGTGAGCCTTAGCGTTGCTGCATATCAACCGACATATTTAAATTGACATTGAGCGGGTTATTGACCGGTTTGCTCAAAAAAAAAAACGGAAAAGAACTTTTTTTTAGATAGGCATCTTATATTATATATATTAACTTAAAAAGCTTTTTAGACCTCAAAAAAAAAGTATTTAGCTATTAGGTTTTGTTTGTGATTTGTTTGTTATCTATGTTTTTTATAACTGAAAAATTATACGTTACTCAAGCTCGGATTTCAGGAGAGTAGGGGGTCATTATACCTCCGAAAACATTTACAAAATCAAAAGTAGGGCCTAAATTGTGGCGCAATAACACCTGATATTTACGGTATTCGTTTAATTTTGTGTTAAAAATGGCATTTGTAGGGTCATTTTCTTAAAAATTTTTGCCTGCTGCGCTTGGAAACCATTCATATATTTACAATTTTATTTTAATTTTAAATAAAAAAATGAATTTTTCAGTCCAATTTTCTTAAAAATTTTCGCCGCAATGATACCGTTGTTATTTATGGTTTAATTTGACTCAAAAATTGCATTTTTAATGTAATTTTCTCAAAAATTTTCGGCGCATTTAAACATTTTTTAAAATAAAAATATATGAAATAGAAAACTTAAAATATGAGTACCCCTCCCCTAGATTTCAGGCCAAATCCGCGTAGTTACTAAGTTTTGTTTGTATATATTGATATCTTTCTCATAAAAGCTATGCTTTTATTCTAGTTTTTTTTTCGTATCGATACCGCCCCCCTTTTCAAATGGATGGGACCGCTACTGCTTTATATCAATAACAGCTAATAACCATATTTTATTCATTTGTTTATTTGTATTTAATGATTTGTTGCGATTGATTTAAAGAAATTTCGTTGAGACAATTCCCAATTCTTATTGATGTTACCCCATTGTTTTTTCTGTGTCGATTTTGCCAGAACGTCAATAGTTTCTTAGACAGTACTCTTCTGGTCCCGAAGTACCAAAGTGTTCACACGTTAAGTGGGCATATTATTAGTTTTAGATCAATCCTAAACACGGTATTTCGCTAAGCTATTTTTAATTGTATAGACCACAGTCACAAATTATTTAAACCTTTATTATTTCGCTAAACAGTTCTTGGTGCATGGTACTTATTGCCATTTATACTGGTTAAACCTAGTTAGGTGATTCGTATTTAACCTCACGTTAAGTTGCATGCATGCATTTTACAATCCAAGACGTAGCGTATCGGCCTGGTGAATGGATTTGTTGTGCGTTTCTCTTTAAATTTGCAAAAAACTTGGCTAAAACTGGTAATTTATCCTATAATGGATGAGAATTTCCACTATAGAAAAAAAACAAAAAACAAAATCCAAGACAATGAATCAAGTTTTTTGACAATTTTTTTAAAGTATTTGGAACCTTTTGGAGAAAAACGTAAAAATGTTTTAAACCTGACCGACCCTCCTCCGTTCAATGTCTGGCCCGATAAAAAGCTATATTTTTATCTTAACTCATGAACGGTTAAAATCGAATGCCAAATGCCAAGTTTAAATAAATACTGATGTAGTGCTTTGTGGAGAACATTCAAGATGGAGCAGCTTGACATTTGACAAACGAATCTAGGAAAAAAAAACCTCAAGAAAAAATTATCATAACTAACCCAACCCAAAATAATATATTTTTGGTTTTCATGTATTTTTTAATAAGTGAGAAAAAAAATTTGCCTAGATTTTTTTCACGGAGCTGTTTCCGGAAGGTTTTTTTTCTGGGTTTTTTCTCACGGTTTTTTTTTCCGGAGGTTTTTTCCGTTTACCAGTCAAAACCATAATAAAAATAAATCGTCGATGCCACCACACTTGAAAAAGCGTCAATTTTAAAAACGTGCCTTTTTAAAAAGCCTGCAAGATTTGCAAGAACATTTGCTTGATTTTTTTTTCATAAAATGCTTTGTGACTTTTTATAAACTAGGAATCTTGAGAAATCCAAAAAGCAGCTTTCTATCCATAATCGTTCTTGAGACATAAAGAAATTCAATTTTGACACTTTTAAGGGAGTCCTCGACTGGGGCTTAAAATATACGGTGGTAGAGGTGGCAAGATGACTTTTTGTAACTACAAGTCAATAGGTATTCATAAAATATACCTTGTTAGATTTCTTCATTAATCTAGGCAAATTGTAATTTTTCTGGAAACTAAAAGCGAGCAAGCTGAAATTTTGCATGGATGTAAGGTACCACTGGAAAAACTTAATTATAAATTTGCACCATTCTCATCCCCTTAACTTCGTCGCCATTTTTAATTTTGTAGGGAAAGACTAGGTACTGTCTGAACAAAAAGTTACTATAATTTTGAAAGACGTCGTTTTGTAGGTATTATGTTTCCCTATAAAATACTTTATTGATTTTTTTTTCTAGTGCAAAATTAACAGTAGTTATGAGCGAAAAACCGATTTAACACTTTGATTCAAGATGGTGCCGAAGTTAAGGGGGTGAGAATGGTGCAACTCTATGGTTAAGCGTTCCCGGTGGTACCCTACATACATGCAAAATTTCAGATTGCTCGCTTTTAGTTCCCAGAAAAGCATTGTCAAAAATTTTGCCTGGATTATATCGTTGCATCTCTACTAAAATGCAAAAATAGTCTGGCCGGGTAGCCGATTTCATGCACAATTGCTTATGGCAATCTCATCAGAGAATGCTCATGTGCAATCTACCAGGCTAAGGTGGCCTGTAGCCAAAATAATGGCTTTTTACTACTTTTGAAAATATTTTCACCTACCTTTATTGCTTTAGGTATCCAAATTTGTCCTTAACAGTCTCTTTTTGCAACTATTTTTAAAGATTTTCACCATTTTCCAACGTTACGCGCCAGTATAGTTAAGTTAAAAGAACGCGATCAATCTCGGCGGCAGGGCCGGTGTCAGCTTTATTTTTAGTACCTATTTTGTCACATTTGTATTTTGAATCCTGTGTCATATTTTTCCATCATCTTTCATTCATCATTTCATCTCCTAATTCCTAGCACCATATTGATGAGCACCACAAGTGCGAAATCCGGATCTACGGTTACCATTACTTTTTTTGAGGGAAAGCTCGCTATACATTGATTTTGTTATTTATTCACCCTCACTAAATCCCTTTTTAAATTTATTAACTCCAGAGCTTAGGATATGTGTAATGATAATTATATCTGTCTCCGTAGAGACGCTTAATTTTCCTTCGAAATGAAGGTACATCTGCCGATTCTGTAATTTGACAGATGGTTGTCTTTTACATGAATCCTGTGTCATATTTTTCCATCATCATTTCATCATTTCATCTCCTAATTCCTATCACCGTACTGATGACCACCACAAGTGCGAAATCCGGATCTACGGTTACCATTACCTTTTTTGAGGGAAAGCTCGCTATTCATTGATTTTGTTATTTATTCACCCTCACTAAATCCCTTTTTAAATTTATTAACTCCAGAGCTTAGGATATCTGTAAAGATAATTATATCTGTCTCCGTAGAGACGCTTAATTTTCCTTCGAAATGAAGGTACATCTGCCGATTCTGCAATTTGACAGATGGTTGTCTTTTACATAAATCCTGTGTCATATTTTTCCATCATCATTTCATCATTTCATCTCCTAATTCCTAGCATCGTACTGATGAGAACCACAAGTGCGAAATCCGGATCTACGGTTACCATTACCTTTTTTGAGGGAAAGCTCACTATTCATTGATTTTGTTATTTATTCACCCTCACTAAATCCCTTTTTAAATTTATTAACTTCAGAGCTTAGGATATCTGTAAAGATAATTATATCTGTCTCCGTAGAGATGCTTAATTTTCCTTCAAAATAAAGGTACACCTGCCGATTCTGCAATTTGACAGATGGTTGTCTTTTACATGAATCCTGTGTCATATTTTTCCATCATCATTTCATCTCCTAATTCCTAGCACCGTACTGATGAGCACCACAAGTGCGAAATCCAGATCTACGGTTACTATTACCTTTTTTGAGGGAAAGCTCGCTATTCATGGATTTTGTTATTTATTCACCCTCACTAAATCCCTTTTTAAATTTATTAACTCCAGAGCTTAGGATATCTGTAAAGATAATTATATCTGTGTCCGTAGAGACGCTTAATTTTCCTTCAAAATGAAGGTACATCTGCCGATTCTGCAATTTGACAGATGGTTGTCTTTTTCATGAATCCTGTGTCATATTTTTCCATCATCATTTCATCTCCTAATTCCTAGCACCGTACTGATAAGCACCACAAGTGCGAAATCCGGATCTACGGTTGCCATTACCTTTTTTGAGGGAAAGCTCGCTATTCATTGATTTTGTTATTTATTCACCCTCGCTAAATCCCTTTTTAAATTTATTTTTAGTACCTATTTTGTCACTTTTGTATTTTAACACTTCATAATTTTTTAAGCTTTTTATTCCAACTGAGTTACATGTTAAAACTGAATATTTTATCCTTTTTTTATTTCTACTTTTCAATAATAGGTAATATTGGAAGTAGACTGCATGAATCAACCCGACAGCGTTGGTTTTAGTAATCACATTTCACACCTCTCTTATCGCGACAAAAAAAAACAAACAGCATAAACATTTGATACTGCATGAGGCATTTAGAGGTGTAATGAACTAAAAGGAGCCATCCATAAATTATATTACACGGACTCTTTCGGCCATATTTTTCCCACCTTCCTCTTTTTACAAATCGTCAGGTCACAAAATTAAACCATTTTTTCTAGAGTGAGAAATAAATGTCCAATGTGCTATCACCGATAGGTACCTACCTACTAACATTAGTTGACGTGATAAAGGTTTTTGACATTTTTTTTTGTATCTAAAAAACACAACACAACCAAAGTAGTGCGTGGGGTATCTTTAAACGTGTACACTCATTAGAACGCAAGAACTTTTTTCCAAATTATAAAATAATAGCCAATAACTAAAATATAGATAAACAAAATATTAACGTTTCATAAGTAATGAAATCAAAAAATTATATTTAACTTAAAATCAAAGCACGTAGAGGATCAATATCATACCATTTTATTATATCTAGCGAAAAGAAACATATTTTGCCACTCTTAATTTTAAACTAATTTTAGTTTAAGAGAAAAAGTACTTTCTAAATCCATGATTTTTCTCTGCCCGTTTTTGACGTCCCATGAGTTACCAATTTTTGGTAATATCCTGGACTTTGAATAAAAAATTAATATGATTTTATTTTTAAATTGTTCAGATAAACCCTCTGCATAATGCATTGAAATATTGCCATTCTGGTATATCTTAAAATCGTAAAATGTATTATATAAGATTTGTCCCATGAGTTATCATGGAATATCCCAATACCAAAATTGGATATATTAAGTTTGGTATATTTAGAATTTTATTTGTAACAGGGGGGGGACAAGAGTTGGCAAATATGGTGTGAAATAAATTATGGCTCTGAGTGCACTCCATAAATTAGAAGCACAATTTTTGCCAAATTTGGCCCCCGCCCTCCACCTTGCCATAAATCATTACGTTTCTAATGACTGTCTTCACTAAAGTGACATCCCCAAATAAAATCTACGCCTCCTTATTTTTATTCCAATTTTGTTAATGTTAAATAATGTGTCCATTTTATCATTAAAGTGGGGGATCGGTGGTAGCATGGCATCATAATTCTTTTTCGGTCCTTTATTTCATGCGGCAAAGAAAAATGTGTCAATATTTTAACCGCTCTTTTTTTAGAATTCAAAGGGAAGATATTTTTTTTGTAACGTAATTTTAAGGTCTTCGTATCTTTATGTTTTTTTGGTGGTGATAAGAAAGGTGTATGTGAAATTTGATTGGTAATAAACCAGGCAATGCATTCGTGTTGATTCAGGCAGTAGTCTTTTTATATTATTGTTGAAAAGTAAGAATAAATAAATAAGAAAACGAAAAAACAAGAGTTTTTTGTATTTCAGTGCAATATGTTGTTTGTGTGCCACAGCCATCTTCCATTAGATTTTTTTATAAATGAAAGACTATAATAATATAAGCCAGTTTTATTTAAAAAGTTTAAAAAAATACAGACAGTGTTAAAATATACGTAGTGTAAAAAATCTAATAAAATATTAAACCGGCACTGCCAGAAGTGATTGACCGCGTTCTGTCGTGAATGTTTTCAATGGTTTTTAAAAGTAAATATCATAAAAAATAAGTGGAAAAAGAGTTATTGAGGACAAATTTGGATACCTAAGCGATAAAGGTAGGTGGAAAATGGGTAGAAATATAATGAAAGTAGTAAAAAAGTGATTTCTCTGAGAATGCAACAAGCAATTGTGCATGAAATCGGCTACCAGATGTCAAAAGTACCATTTTTTTTGGAAAAAGTAAAAAAAGCCTTGCTCAGTACAATAAAACTAATAGAGATATAAAAAAACGCGGGAAGCTGCCGGATTATTTAATAAATGATAAGCGAAAATGTTTCTTGACAACCAATGCAAAATCGAACCTGAAGAAAATTATCATTCCTGACAAACTATGTAGGTTAATTAGGGACTTATGAGCACATAAGGTCGCCTTAATAAAGTCGGCATTATTTTTGGTAGTTCCGCATGCAACTACTACATAATTTGAGGCACTTTAACCAAAACTATGAAATTACGGAACAAATCCTGGCTTTTTTTGTGTGAATATGCCATCCCCCCCTTGTAACACATTTTAACACCCCTCTCCCCCACCTTCCTGCGTTACGTAATATAAGGATGGCCGCTAAACATTCTCATATCGTGCCACCTATAAAGTTGACATTGCGCCTAAGCCTTAGCAACCATCAACACGCTACTATAATTAGCGCCTATGCTCCAACAAATTCAGCTGATGAATGGAAGGGCGTCATTGGCAAGGAAGGTGTTGGTAACATGAACTCAAACGGATTGCGCCTATTAACCTTATGTTCCAAATATGACCTCCTAATCTCAAATACAATTTTCCGACAAAAAGACAAATTCAAGACCTCCTGGCAAGACCCGAGGTCAAAACACTGGCATCTGATTGATTACATTATTGTACGTTCCAGAGATCAAGAAGACGTAAACATTACAAGAGCAATAACAAGTGCAGACGACTGCGGGACAGACCATCGGCTGATACGAGCCAAAATGAACTTGCACATTCCACCAAGAAGTAGCCGTCAAAAAAAGCAAATTAGAAGAAGATTCAATGTAGAACGCCTTAAAGATGATCAAACCAGAACAAAATTCTAAGTCTCTCTGAATCAAAAGCTGGGTACTTTAGAATACCAGGAGAATATTGACGATCACTGGAGAATGTTGAAGACGAAGAAACAGTCGGCTACACACAAAGAAAACATCAAGACTGGTTTGATGAGCACTAACTCTAAGACGAACCGAAACTAACGAAAAGAAAAGGCAATATCAAGAAGCCAAAGCAGAAGTACAAACGCAAACACGTAGATTAAAAAACCAATGGTGGACAGCAAAATCACATGAAACGCAACATATAGCTGAGTCCAACAACACCAGAGCCTTCTTTCAAGCTACTAAGATGATATATGGTCCCACTACACACGGTATCAATCCCCTACGATCCAAGAATGGAACAAGGCTGCTTGAAGACAGATTGTCTATCAATTCACGATGGAAAAAACACTTCCAAGAACTACTCAACAGAGAGTCTCAGGTCGATAACGATATCTTCGACAAAATTCCGGAGAAAACTACACAACAACACCTAAGAGAGATTCCGAGATTAGCGGAGGTCGAAAAGGCAATCACACAGCTAAAGAATAACAAGTCAGCAGGCAGAGATGGTATCACTGCTGAACTCTACAAAAAAAGGGGGTTTCGCACTTAATTCCCAAATGCACACTCTAATAAGTAAAATATTAACCAATGAGACCATTTCTGCCGAACTCAGAGACGCCTCTGTAGTTACCATTTTCAAAAAAGGCGACAAGGCCCAATGTAGAAACTACAGAGGTATATCTCTGCTTTCTGTTGCTGGAAAGATATTTGCACGGATACTATCAAACCGATTAATTCCGATTGCTGAACAAAATCTGCCAGAGACACAGTGTGGATTTAGGCCCAATCGAGGTACAGCTAACATGATCTTCAGTGCCAAAAAAATGCTAGAGAAATCTAGAGAACAAAATCGACCCCTCTTCATGGCCTTCATAGACCTAGTAAAAGCATTTGACTACTCAAAAATATATTCAAATTCTTACACTACTGCACGACAATATGAATGCAACAGTCCTAAGCAACGATGGACCAGGAGAGTCATTCCAGATTACGACAGGCGTGAAACAAGGGTGTGTTATTGCGCCCACCCTATTCTCTATATTTTTAGCGGACATGCTTCACCTTGTTGAGGAACATCTATCGCCGGGAGTGGAAATTCTATATAGATTTGACAGTGACCTAAGCAGACTGCGAGCAAAAACTAAGGTCTCGACGACCTCGGTAATCGAACTGCAGTACGCCGATGACAACTTCGTTATGACCGATACAGAGGAAGGTCTACAGCTGGTAATCAACGTATTTAAACAAGCCTAGAAAAGCATTGGCCTAGAGGTCAATCTTACCAAAACGCAAATTCTTCATCAACCAGAACCAGGTACGAATCCTCAAGCTCCAAACACTTCCATAAATGGCCATTCTCTGCAGAACATGGAACATTACCCATACCTTGGGGGACACCTATCATCAAATGCAACTATTGACGCAGAAATACAGCATCGCCTAAAATGTGCTAGCGCATCGTTCGGACGGCTTTCGGAGAGAGTCTTCAACAATCACGACGTCAATGCGGAGACCAAGCTTCGTGTCTACAACAGAGTTATAATACCAACTCTAACATAAGGATGCGAAACGTGGACCACCTACAGGCATATCAAACGACTAGAAAAATATCACCAAAGTTATGTAAGACGAATCCTGAGAATCAAATGGCAAGGCCGACGAACAAATATAAGTGTTTTAGAAGAAGCCAGAACAACTAGTATAGAAGCCCTTATCTTCAAGCACCAGGTTCGTTGGACTGGTCACGTTATCCGCATACCCGAAACACGTCTCCCAAAGCAGATATTTTATGGACAACTGAAGGAGGGAAAGAGAAATCAAGGAGGTCAACAGAAAAAGGTACAAAGACATACTCAAAGATAATATGAAGGGTCACATCGATATAAACAACTTCGAGACCACGGCAAACGAAAGGGCTTCATGGCGTCGAACAGTCCAAGAGGGAGCACAAACTTTTGAAGAGCAACAACGTAGACTAGAGACGGAAAAGAGAGAACGTAGAAAGGAGCGACAAAATGGAAGAATGGATGACCAACAACCCCCGGCTGCTGCTGGAGACTGGGTGTGCCAGGACTGTGGAAGGGTGTGTGGCTCGAGAATTAGCTTACATAGCCATCAAAAAATGCACAGCAGATAGCGACGATACAGAATAGAGGAAAATCATACGCGGTATCGAGTGATTGCCTATGATGATGAAAGTTGACATAATAGACACTTTAAGTTGGTTATAGGACGTACGCGCAAACGTGGAATATAGCGCAATATTCTGTCTTCCTTTTATCCGTACAAAATCAAAGACTTCTACTCGAATACAGATATCCAGTCCAATCTCTGCGGTCTATCGTTGAGTTTTTTTTTTATCAAGGTCATGTCTTTAGCATGTATAACGTTCAAACATGACGCTAGCCAACGTAGTATAGCGTCTGCGTCATGTTGTTAACGTGAAGATATGATAATATATGCAGCGAGTTTTTCCGACGGGACTCAAAAAGTCAATAGATGAGCGGCCGAACCAAAGAAAGCAAGATAGAAGTACCTGCTAATAAAATGAAGACAGAAACATCCGAGCAGGAAAATTTCACGTATACCGCTGGGCACCTCGTACGTGTCATGACCAACTTAAAGTGTCTAATTATTAATGTCGTAAGCGAAACTTTTCCGAAAAATGCGAGGATTTGTTCTAGTCATTTCATGACAGATGGGTAAAGTGCCTAAAAATATGAAGAAGTTGTTCGGGCGGAATTGTCAAAAATTACTTTATTAAAGTCAGGCTATGCCAACTTTGTGTACCGATAAGTTCCTATTAACCTTGAAGACAACACCGTGATTTTATATTTTTATAGGTATAGTCAGCCATGCATGTTCTTTAAAAATATTCGCTTCCACGCTGTTTATCCAAAATTTAAATAACAAAAGAGTATTCACTTATAGACTAAACAAATGTTTTTTTTGAAGAAATGTGGCACTGGGCACGGCACTCTATGATAATAACAGGTGCTAACAGCTAGTTCTAAATTCTTACGAGATGATGTTCCTTTATTGGACGTTCTCTTTAAAAAAATGTCACTCAAAAGTCAGTGGCGTGACTAACTATACTTGTTAACTCTAAAATATACTATAACATCGTTTGTTTATACAGGTTGGGGACTAAATGGAATAATGAAGGGGTTGGAATTTATTTGTTTAAAAAATTCAAAGAAAAGAAATAACTGTTCTTAGATAGCGTACGAGTTTTCAAAATTTTTGAAAAAACTAAATTTCAACCCCCCAGCTGCATTATTACAGAACAATATTGTATGAGAATAGAGAGTATGTTATTGGGTAATTTAGTAAATTATCTAAAAAATTATATTTTTTTTGTAAAAGCCCATTTACATATTAGATAGAAAACGACACAAAAAAGTCCTAAAAATACAAAATACCATAATTTTTACGACAAAGATCAACTTAAGTCCGAAACGGTTCCTCCTCCACCATTTTGACTAAAAAGCTGAAAAAAATGTATTATCTCCCAACCTGCCCAACGGTTTTCCTTAAATATTTTTTTATTTGATTCTAGAGAGCTCCGATTTGATAACGTCTTATTAAAAAAACATACATACTAAAAGTTAACGATAGTATATATATAAAAGTTAACTATTAATAATAAAAAAAACTGAAAGGGAGCATTAGGAAAACCTTTTCAAAATTGCACCAAAAAGTATAAAATAAAACAATTTTTATTTTTGCGTAAAACTTACCTACTACTTATTAGGCGTCAACTTCAAAATGGGGGAGGGGTGCACCACTGTTCAGGATACAAGTTTGTTCGTACACCATACGTCAATCAAAGTGAAAAAAAAGGTAATGAAGTGTTAAGTGCACAGTCACTAGATGTTTCAGATCGACAAATAAACAAATATTTGGACAGTTAGATGGTTCACATCTTACTTTAAGTGGTTCAAAACTAAAGCTCTGTAGGTACATGTTATTTGTTAATATGTGTAGGCCGTGAGTGGATATTTCAATAAAATTTTATCGGAATTTCCCAAAAGATGCCTGTAGCCATGTTGGATTATATTATTTATACAAATGAGGTTTTTGGAAAAAAATGTTTTCTTTTTGTCAAAGTAAACTTTTAATTAAATCAACTTCAAATTCTCCTACAAAATTAATAAATACACAAGAAATATATTTGTATTTTGATTTTGTCGTTGTTCTTATTCTTAAAAATATGTGTTTTACTCATCTCTCATCTTAATGCAAAAATATTACAATAAATCGCAAGTTATGTTAGGACTTTTTAAATTTAACTTAATATTTTGTATAACCTTAAGGTTGTGAAGAAATTTACGTATTTATAGAAATTACAGATTTATTTTGTGTAATCAAAAAAAAATTGCGGATTATAGTTATTATAATTTTTAAATTTAAACAACTTAAAAAAATTATTTGCTTTTCCCAACTAGGTAGTTATATATTTTGCACTTGTTCAGTCCATAATTCAGTATGGAATTGTAGGATGGGGTGGGGCATATAAACTGCATATTGAAAAATTGGAAAAAATTCCAAAATTTTTCTAAACAATAATGTTGCATAAAATTCATATGTATTCAAGTAATAAAACCTATGAAGAAAGCAAGTTAATGGAAATAAATCAATTATATACCTATAAATCATTAATATATCAATTAAGATATAAGCATACCCTGAATATTATTGATCACCCACATCATACTCGACAAAAGTCCAAAATGAGAATTACAACTATAAAAATCATAAAGACAATTATTAACCCAAATTTTTCAAAGAGACTACAAAAAAATGGATTTTTGGAACTTCTCGCAATTTGTTTAATGAACTGATAAACAGAAAACTAAAAATATTCATAAGGCTTCAAAGTATAAATGAATAAATTTAAAACAAAATTAACCTATAAAGTTTATTTTCTATACATAAATTGATTTTTAAAAAGAAAAAAAATTTTGTGATATTATAGTTATCTATTTGGATACAACTACTTAAATAGAATATCAATAAAATTCTGCGCACAAGTCCCTTCAAATCCTGTCTAACACCCGGTCCCCACCTACGACTTTCTCGTAAGTACTCACTTACGCGTCACATGATATCAATAGGAAATGTTATGACAGTCATGTGACGCGTGAGCGGGCACGCAGGAAAGTAAAGCGTCACTATAAGGGTATCCAATGTCACATAGCATATATTTATTTTACAGTCTAGAAACATGCTTGGGTGAGTATGGTATAGCATTAACATTGGTCAGTACTAATAATAATAGGTACCTACCTACCTATCCTAATCAGATTTAAATATAGAAAGAAACAGGATATAGACACTTACATTATTTCCATACTAAGAGCATTTCCAAAATAATCAGTTTTGAACTGGTTTGTCCCAACGCTTTCCAGCAACGTTTTTCGCTTTCCTTTTTTTTCTGACTTTCCGCAATTAATTTTAATTTTTTTTTGCAGTAAATCACAGGAGGATAAACCCTTTTCTGTCACTGTTTCAAATCATTGAAAACACAATAAAAACATCTTTTTTTTACGGCAAAAGAGAAAGACTTCCGACTTACGTTTATTATACACTGCTTGCAAATAATCTTTATTTGTAGGCGTCTTTAAAAATCTGCTTAAAATAAAAATGTTTTGTTACTTTTCTTCTTGAACAATATAGGGCACATAGTACCTCTGAGACTCAGAGCACTCTAGTGGTACCACTTTTATCAAAATCAGCTGAGCCTTTTGGTCTCCAGCATGGCATGCACATATACATAGTAGAAATGGAGACAATAACCCGAGCATTTTCTAGGTTCACGAGCGTTTTCCACAAAGAGTGATGAGCTTGTACATATGTAGCTTATCTTTTTATTTTCTCTAAAGATTTTTCTATAACAACACCGTTTGTTCTTTTTTAATCAGCGATTTTACGAAAAATTGCATTTTTTACGTTTTTCAAGTTTGTGCCGCCACTGAGAGTGACGTAAATAAAACATGTCAATTTTTTCAACTGCATTCAATAGCCTGGTTCTCTACCTAAAAACTGGTGTACTGGAAGTAGCAAGTAGCTACTTGAATACAACAAAATAATCAAAAAACCTTAGAACATTGAACTACTAGAAGGAGCTTTTTTTCAGACCTAGGGCAGGGTGTTTGAGTTCAACATACGTTTCCCCCTGTTTTTATTATTATTTCAAATGCCTTCAATAATTTTTAGTTCCGTTTAATTAAATGGTCTGGATATAGTAATAAAAATCTAGGTATGTTTCTATAAAAAAAAAAACCTAAAAATGTATTCAAGTAGGATGTACAACTATAAAAATAAGAAAAAGGTGCTATGGTAATCCCTATTCACACTTAAATTAATGACAAGCCGGCAACACAGATTTCCTGCCTTTGTTTACCAAAAATGGCCAAATATGACGAATTGTAACCTAATATTTGGTTAATATTTTAATTTAACGTACCTGTGAAACGAAATACTGCGGTCCCCCGGCTTCTGTTTCAACTTGAATATAATACACTTCGGAACCATTTTTCGCCACAAACTTTTCACAAAAATATCAAAAAACACTATTGACATGTGCTGAAACTTTCACTTTCAAAACAATAATGACATTCCAGGAAAAATTGAGAAACCGCAACAAACAATCAATGTTGCCACGTTGACTACAAAAGAAGATGTTTAGGGAAAACACATGTTAAATTTTCAGAAAACGTCGAAAGTTTTAAATTGGTTGTGAGTGTATATTAGCTTTTTCAACATATATCTTAAACCTCATTAATTAATTAATAAATAAGCGTCAAAACTTAATCCAAATTTAATAAGTTTTTTGTTGCATAATTTTATTATTAAAATTGGAAACACAGATTTCTTTCTCCCCTTTCCCCACTGTAGATGTTGCACTCAAACAACCAGTGTAACCAGACAGACCAGACTCCTTCTAGTAGTTCAATATTCTATGCAAAAAACTGATTTTAGTGAAAAATCTAAAACAACTTTCAACACCTATATCCCTGAAAACGTGGGTCGGATCAAAAAGAGGTCTATTTAAACGTTAATCAGGGAGAACAGATCTATAACATATCAAACGCCCCGCTCATTCCAACCGAAAGCCAGAGAAAATGCTAAGTGAACGAGGTCCTTTACTCAATTTTTTACATCTGCCCGGGTACTGATACATATATGCAAAAAAATCGCTCCAGAAATTGGACACGAAAAAAAAACAAAGTATTGATACAATTTAAATGGCCCGGCTTACTCACGAAGATTGAGCTATTTCAACAATCTGTAACGTTATAGGTAATTAACAGCGATTAAAAGTCCCCTTAATGACATTTAATTGGATGCCATTAAGTTTATAAATACAGCATAAGTGAAATAAATAAATTTTTTCCGCGTTTTTTCCGTATAGAATGCCTTTTAAAGTGCACGGCGCTATAAGTTATACTTTTCTTACACATCTTTGGCATTTTCTGATGTGTTTTGTGTAAAAGTAAAAACGGTGAAAATTAAAACGGCTTAGAGAGTTACCTGCCTGTCACGAAAAATAATTTGAGTTTTTTGAAACAAAGTAGTATTTGCAAAATCGTTGCCATTGTTTTCTTACCGAAATTTAGAGAAAAATAGCGCAAAATAATAAAATTGAGAAAAACTAATTTTTCTACATAAATATTTTTCTCAAGTTTTCACAAAAATATTATTTTAAAAACACAAGAAAATAAAAAATCAAATTGCGAAGTGTAAGATCACCGCTTCCAAAAAAATATATATTTTTAAAAGTCGTCAAGACTATAATTATAATGTATAATATATTTTTTATTACCCATGTATTTTTTCTATTACTATCTTATTTACTTTTTTCACTCAATTTTTAAAATAATAAAAAATTAAAATTTAAAAAAAACATTAAAAGTAGCTAGAAATAAAAGAAAAATAAATAAAATAAAACACTAAGTGTTACATATTATTTTAAAGAGGGTGTTCAGCCGAAAAATCAAATAAAAATCCCAAGTTTGTGTTATATCTCAAAAACTAAAAGTGAATGATAAAATCCACTTTGACAGTCGAATTCTGCTTTAAAAAGTCTACAAAAACGTCTTTAAACTAAACAAAAATCTTGACAAACAAAAAAGTTATACACCCCTTCCCAAAATGCAAACTTTTCAATCAGCTTCACATATCAATGTGCGGTTTTCACCTTTAAACTTCTCTTAAAAATTAAGCCTTGCATGTGCATGTCAGTTTTTTTCCACCTCCTCTAAAAATACCTGAATCCCCCCAAAACCATCGAATTATGGACACCCTGTACACATTAGCAAATTGCACACCGCATGCAAACGAAAAGCCTTAAATGTAACGAGAGCCGGTGGCAAACTTCCGAACGCAAATTCACGTTTGGAAGTACGTACACATTTTTTTTTTTGTTCGATCGTCTAGTTTGTACGCAGCTTAGTAGAGGCGAACGTTAAAATAAAAGGAGGCCATGAAAAAACCTACGTGACATATGCTCTTGCATCAGCATCAGAGCCACCCCTGATTTATAGTGGTTGTATATTTTAGTATTTTTCACTTTTTTATGGATTTTTTTGATAAAGATAAGTGTAAAAAAAAAGATTTTAAAACATTAGAGGTACGCACAACACATAATAGAAAAAATAGCGTTCAATTATGTCTTTGTCGTACGGCGTAAACTTTTTTGCCAATAAGACATTTGCAGCGTCTTTGCGAAGCGAGTTTTACCGGAGTAATGGTCAAGCCATGATGGTAATTTAAGGCTGATGGTCAAGCCATGATGGTAATTTAAGGCTAATGGTAAAGTCATGATGGTAATCTAGGGCTTAAAATATTTTAGCATAATTTAAGGGGTAACGTTTTTGTTTAAGTAATTTTAACTGTGTTTTTCACATTTTTATGCAATGATTTTGCTCACATTTTAAAGCTTTCTTTCCATACTTTTGATTTATAGAATAAAACTCTCAAATTTTTCAAGTTCTCACTGTTTTTTTAGCGTTCAAGAAAGTACTGCCAAAAACATTTTTATTCTGTTAAAATAAAAAATATTTAGAGAAAGAGGGCAGAATTTTAGTTGTAGAAGGGGAGATAATTTAGTGAATTGCAAAAATATTTAAGGTTGTTGAAGCGGGACAGCTGGCTATAAAAAAGTATTTTAGAGAAAGATGAAAATAGTTTAAGGCAATTGTTTAATAAAAATTTCTGTTATGTCATCTGTCTGTCATCTTGAGTGGTTTCGTGCATATGATTTTTATTTTGCCATTTTTATACAAAAAAACCGCAAAAATTGTAATTTTTTAAAGCATAAAGTGTGTGAGACATAAGATGGTATAATAATTTATTTTAGTCAAAGTTTTTTACAGTCTTTAAATTTACCAAAAAACGTGTCCTACTATTAAGCACTTCTAAAAATCATTAAACAGGTGTTTATCTAAATACATCATGGCTTTATCATAAGTCAGAAGCATCGCAAAAATGGTTACACAAACATGCCGAACCAAAGAAAAAAAAGTACTGGCACTCAAACAGGTCGCGTCGTCTCTTATCAGTTTCAGTGACTTTGAAGTCTGTACACTGATGTGTCAACTTTGCACATTAATGTGTCATATTTGCGCACGGATTTTTAATTTACTAATTACGTATGAAAAATGCGGTAAAACGCTTGTTAGAAAACTTGTTTGCATACACGCTCGACTTGTGGACCTCGCCTTCGGCTCAATTCACCAATATGTCTCGCTCGCGTGCAAAGAGTCGTTTTCGAACCTTAGTCGTTTTTTGGCGTGAGAAGATTTCGAAACCATTTCGAAATCAGGCAAGAAATGTAATTTTGGCGTTGAACTGGTGACGTCACGGTTCAGCACATTTCAAAGGATTTCAAAACGGCTCCTCGGACTGTTTCGAAAGCGCTTCAATCTCGATTCCTATATGACGGGAGTTGTCATTTGTCAAAATACGCGGGTAGTGTCGGGTTATCGAGCACCGGCTATTTTTTATTGTTTTTTCAATAACAAAATGATGGAGTCTGATTTGGTAATATGCCAAATTCTATTGGGGGAATTCGCGAGTTACCGGAGAGTTAAATTAACTCGGGCTATAAATCGCAGTTTTTTTTCTGTTTTAAGCCAATATTTGGTTTAGGTTAACTCTGAGGTAAGGTAACTTAACCTCACCTTGAAGCCATGGTCATCCTAGAGTTAATTTTAACCCGCTTTTTAAAAATTTTTATAAGGTTGTGTTGCTAGAGTTAACGCTAACTCGCTATTGAGTAATCGACCCTTAGAGGTAGATTCGGACTCTGCTAGGCACCTTTCGTGAGGTAAGTTATTTAATGGTGGGTTTATACATCAAAATAATTCCAGATTTATAAACCGGGGATAGGAAATAAAAACACCCAATAGAAATCAATAAGTTAGGTTAGTCACTGTCACTGGGAAGTGCATTTTGACGATAACAAAAGCCGATGCCGTTGTGGTTGAACTGGTGACGTCATATTTCGAAATCAAACAAGCACCGTGTTCTACGCCGAAAAACGACTCTTGTTTTTTATTGTACATACAATGACGTTCTATCATTTGCAATATTTCTCTTTAGCCGATTTTTTTCAGCAATCTTTTTATTCATTTGGAACGCCAATTCAACAGAAATCTTCGGACTTATTTGTTGAGTTTTCTTGTTCGATTTTTTGCCAAACTTCGATTTATTCGATCGATTCCAGAAAACGCTTGACAAATATCCCAGACAAATCGATTGGCCGGTTATTTATTGGGTTTGCGGTATACTTTGGAGTGATATGTGAGAATCGGAAGGCGTTTTTCAAGCCGTTTAAATACCGCTTAGAAATTCTTATTGCGCTCTTATTAACCTGCTTTTAAAACATGCTACAAGTTGGTAAAATCATCGTTTAGCTCCATCGATATATAAGTACGTCGATGTTTAGCTCACAGCAGGTCCGGTTCCAGGGGTGGAGCCGTGGAGCACCTGCACCGGGCGGCCGTTTTTGGGGACGGCCATTTTTTTTAAATTAAGACTATACTTTTTATAAACCTATTATTCAACAATACCTTTTTTTCAATGTTGTTAATAATAAAAATAAAATAGATATAATATTTTTTTCTCCACAGTTCATTCAATATACATGTTTTTTTGCAGCCTCTACTCAAAGATGTTATAATATAATATAATTAAATACCTAACCCTTAAATCGCTCAGCAAAAACTAGATGGGAAAGTCGGGTGGATTCAAGAGAAAGAGTGATTCCTTGATGGAAATCGCAACTGGCAATTTTGCCTATGTCAGAAAAAAACTTAAATATTTCAATTTTTTGTATTTATGGTTATCTGGTACGAAATTCTAAAGAAAGTAAATACAGTCAAAAAAATGTTACAAGACCCTAACTTGTGTCAGAATGAGATTAAATTTCCTTGATCATTTAGAAATGATAAAGCGTTTGAAATTTTCTTGGTTTATGCTACTCTTTTATCTGAGGAATTAGAAATTCCAGCTTTCTTTACCCAGGATGTGCGAGCTCGACCAAGAAAGAGACATTTTGCTTATGAGGCCCGAATAAGCCCATCACTGATGATAAATCAAAATTTAAGATCGACATTTTTTTTGTTGTAATGGACTCAACAATCCAGGCAATCAAAGAAAGATTTCGTCTTTTAAATAGTCTCTTAGATCAATTTTCTTTTTATACAATATTCTATGGACATTTATTTAACGGATGAAGAAGAGAAAGATTTAAATAGAGTTGAATTAAAAGACGAAATTATCTCTTTAATTGCCATTTCCAATAACTTCAATTCCCCTTCCAGTTTCAGTTGCTAGTGGCGAAAAAAGTTTCTAAAAATTATCGAAAATTATTTGCATTCATGCAAGCTGCAGACGAAATTGTTTATTACTGATATCAGTTGAGCATGAAATCGCACCCCAAATAGATTATGGCGATATTATTTCGCGTTTCGCAGAGAGAAAGGCTCGAAGGTATTTTTACTTATAATTAATTCATGCATATTCCAAAACATAGGTAGTTAATATTAGGTTAGGTTACTACCTAAAAATTATTTTCTGCTTACATACTACAGACAAATGTTTAAATTTTATTTACGTTTGTTTAGTTTTTATACAGTGTATTGTAAATCAATAAAAAGAAAAATTAGTTTTTTATATGTTGTTTTGTATCTTCAGTTTTATTTAATTTTTCAGTTGTACAGTATTAAACTAATTGTAGTTTGTTTCCACTTTATGTCTTTTTGATTTAAAATGGGAAAACTTGAAATTGAAATTTGATTAATTACTTTCTTTATTTTATATATAGGGAAGGTCGCATCCGTTTTATGACTTTGCTTCGGGCGGCCAAATGTCTGGAGCCGGCCCTGCTCACAGGCAGCTACTGTCAATATGAATTTTTTATCAGTACCTAAACTTAACCTTAACAGATAAGGCAAATTAAAACACTTTTTTATTGCTTTTCCGACATCATCCAGTAGAGCGAGATGTGAAGAAAAGGGATCTCCATCTATTTTATTATTATCGCTAGGTTTATTTCTTAGATGAACTATAGGTGCCCAATGGTTTCGGAGACTTCGAGGTACTAATTTTGAAACCAAGATAAAGATCGAACATTTGACAGACAATGCACGTCAATTGTTAAAAATCCAGTGCTAGACGCTATTTGAATTGTTAAAATCTGGAATATTTTAATCGGTGTGAAATTAGCAGCCCGAGATTTGCTTAACCAGACGGCCGGCACGGCGTTGATGATACGATACGATCTTGAACAGGACTCTATCCTTAGTCCTTGAATTCGGACCATCATTCTCTCCAGAAAACCTTTTTTCAAGGAAACTTTGACCTTAAACGAAAGAAATCCAAATAGTTTGATCGGTTTGTCTTTAAACAAGAGATCCTTATTTTAGCGAAAAAAAAATGTTTTTTTTTTTTGATACAATAATATTTAATTCCCTGTGATATATTTTTAAAACTATTATCCTTTTTCTACCTTTCTAAGGGCATTGACATTGGTGTTCGAAGCTTTTTACTTTTTATGCCTTGATAATTATGTTGTTTAAAACAATCTCAATTTTTCTGTACAGACCTCTCGAAAATGTGGCACTGTTTGGTACGTTCGACGTTTTTTTTTTTAAATTTTAATATACTTTTTACTTATTTCATTGAAAGTTCCCGCCATGTATAACGGTAAACTTTAATATAATAAGTAAAGAAATTATTTGGTTTTTACTACTTAAATATTTTCAAAATTTTAAATATAAAGCGTTTTTTTGCACTGCAGTTTCTTGGTACTGCTAAAGTTTTTCATTTTTTTGAATATCTATTTTTCCCCATTCGAACTTAAAAAAACAAAGAAGTTTTACACCCAAAAGAAGAAGAACCCCATTGCGTAAGTTTAAACATAGACTTACGATTTAGAAAAAAAAGATCTGTGTACAAGATGTTTCAAATTAGACACCCTTGAGAGGGCTTAAGGTACTACGGAAATAGACAAAACCTGACCTCCACTTGTGAGCCAGCCATTTCAGAGCTACAGGGGCTTTTTGAAAAGTCTGCATTTTGGGATGGGGTCATTTCTTAAGAGAAATGGAAAAAGGGTCATTTCCATAAGAAAAATACCAACTATGTGTTACATCCCCAAAACTAAATGTGTCAAAGAAAATCCAAAAAAATCTATAAAAAACGCGGAAAACCAAACAAAAATTTTCAAAAAAACACAAAAAGTCCATCGTAAAATGCAGATTTTTCAAAAAGCCTCCGTAGCTTGGAAATTACTTGACATATCAATTTGCGGTTTTCATTCTAAAACTTTTCCTAAAAATTAATCCTCGCAATTTGAAACACCCTGTATATGTAGTTGCACCGTTTTTTTTTCTGGTACGCCTAGTTTTAATATAAAGACATCCTGTACAAACAGATAATCAATACACTTTCTATCTCGAAACCATCATAATAGGTAACAAGACGATTATAGTCAGAGCGTCTTCTTTTATTCGGTAAATCTGGTTAATAAACCACTTTTTTTCGGAAAAACTGTATTAGATCTTCGCCGGTGATTTTACAATCGTATGAACTGTATTAACCATATAGAGACGAACAGACATATACGGACGGTGACATCCCGAGATCACAAATGTAGAAATCTTGCTATAAAACATTCCGTTCGGTAGTAAATTTTACGGTTTTATAGTCTGTGGACTGAACATCTTGCATAATGGTAAACTTTGGACGATTAGATTAAATTGGGCGATGTCCATTACCTATGCACCACGATCTTTTCAGATCTATGTGTCTATACGGAAATTTGACAGGCATCTGTTCTATTTTGATGTGACAAATCGCTGCGATTTGTTCTTGTTTTTTTTTTGGCGCTGTCAGCTTAAAAACTTATAACATTGATAGGATGAAGAAGCTATACACTTTGGCGTACCTCAGGGGTCCATTCTAGGACCTCTCGTATTTTTAATATTTATTAATGACATCTTGTATTTTCCAATCAGTGGAGAGTTAAAGGCATTTGCGTACGATCAGACAGTCCTATGGCATGACGTCGATACTGATAGACTGTCAGCGACAGTCCAAAATGATATGGCACTAATTAAAGAATTATGCGATGCAAATAGATTATCTTTTAATATACCTAAAACAAACACATTAAACTTTAAATATCTCGAAAATGCAAGCATTTGTAATGTTGAAGCAAATAAATTTCTAGGTATATATATATTGACAAAAATCTTAAATTTCAACAATTCTTAAGAACAAAATTGCTTCTGGATGTTACGCGTTAAGAGTGATTTCGGAAAATCTGGGCGTTGATGTGGCCAGGGGTGCATATTTTTCTCTGATCGAATCTCATTTGTCGTACGGAATCTGCTACTGGGGATCCTTTTCGAATTCTCTTTTTAAAGCAGTGTTTCTTTTGCAAAAAAGAGCACTTGGGAGCTTATGTAAAGTCACAAGATAGACGTCATGTAGACCTTTATTTGCTTAATATAGTATTCTGACTTTATGTTGTATATTTATCTTGGAAAGTGTGTGTCTTGTTCATAAAAAATACAAAAATGAGCTAGACAGAGAAAGGGAATATTGTGTTCGTCGGCTACGTATGTTGCAATTGCCAATTCCTCACTCTCTTAAAAAATCCGTTTGTGTACAACGCCAAAAAAAAGTTTAATCACTTACCTATAAATTTAAGAGAAGTTTGTTTTACTATAAAAGTTTTAGACGCTTGACGAAAAAGTATTTCATAACAAAAACATATTATTCACTAGATGAGTTTTATTTATGATTTGTGGACACATTTTAATATGTTTTTTTTTATTTAAATTAATAAGTAACTCAGTGTTCCTAATTAATGTGTGCCTATTCAAAATTTTAACCCTTATTTTAAATATTATTTGGTAATCATTTTTATTCTTATTATTTACACAAATAATATTAAGTAAATATATCATGTTTTTTACTAATTATATAACAATTAAGTAGCTATAGATAATTTATTTTAATCTAATTTAAGCATGGTTTTGTCAATGGTTTTAAAATTTATGACAATAAAGCTACTTTTGAATTTTAATTTGAATTTGAATTTTATGATAGGGTGCACTTTCTCTGCTTTCGTTTTCAATTGGGTAACTGATAATTTCGGTTTTGAACTAAGTGCACCTCGCACTAAAATGCGTGTAGAAAAGTGATGTGTGAAAAGTAGGATTTTTATAATATTTTATTATAATATTTCAAACCTAATTAAAAATTTAAGAAATTTAAAAGCGACTTGTACTGACAATGCCCTGAACTGGTTTTGACACATATAATTATGACATACTATAACGGCCGTGCTTTTGCATTTTCCGGAAAAAAACCGTAGCGATAATAACTCTTCTAATCAAGTTAGCCTGGAAAAAATGCAGAACCAAAAACTCTTTTGAGCGCGAGCAGACTTCGTCAGGCATATATAGTCTTGCCCAATGCCAACTCCGATTTTTACATTATCCTCTTTGTGTTTCAAAGTTATTATTGTTATATATAAAGGGTGGGCCAAAACATCTTGCACACTTTTAAATTTGCTATAACTTTTGATCGAATCAGTAGATTTTAAAATGTTTCGACTTTTTAGGAAGACAAGATATCAGACTTTGCCGATCCGATCCAAAATTTGAAATTTCCCAAAAATCCAAGATGGCGGACCGTTTTAAATAACGGGAAATCTTCACCACCCCTGCAAAAAATATGTGCGGCAGTGGAGAAAATCTAAGGCATTGTGACAAAAGCCTTATATATTCTCTCTATACCAAGGCATTACTTAATTAAATCGATTTAGAAATAAAAAAAAATACGGGCTTTTATATTTAGTGGTGGCTTTTATGTTGTGGTTCAAAATTTAACAATTCTCAAAAATCCATGATGGCGGACATTTTTAAATAATGGTTAATTTTCGCCCCCTCCCCTCCTCTTCACCGAAAAAAAAATTATATTTGGTTCTTACACTGAACAAAATCTAAATTAATGCGACAAAAGTTCCCTCCCAGCTGCATATATGAAGGTATCACTAAATTAAATCGGTTAAGAAATTAAAAATCGATAATGACATAAACTAAATGCCCCTTTGCTTAAAATTTGCCTATTTCTGAATCTGGTAGACAGCCATTATTGGGGAGATTTATAAAAAGATGTGTACAGAAATGTTCGCAGCTACGACGACATTAGCGAACTGTGTCAAGGCATCACAGAGGCTCATCGAAGTTTGCCCCAAAGAAACACCAATGCTTTTAATAAATGGCGTAACGATTTGCGTACTGTCTTAAGAACACATGGAGATCGGCTTAGAAAATCTGAGTAGCTTGATCTAACTTGTTTACCTTTTAACTGATTTAAGCAAGTTATACCTCCATATACCTAGCAGAGATGGGAGGTAGATTGGCCTTGATTAAAGCTGTCCGCCATCTTGGATGTTCGGAAATGTCAAAACTGCAAGCTTTGTTCACCCAAAAATGTAAATATGTTCAAAATCAAGCAATCCGATTAAAAGTTAAAGCAAATGCAAAAACTGCCATTTTTTTTGCCGAGTCAAAAACCACTTTTATTTCAGAGGTTTATAGTTTTCTTATCTCTTAACCGATTTAATTAAGTAATGCCTTGGTATAGAAAGCATACATAAAGCTTTTGTCGCAATGACTTAGATTTTCTCCAGTAACGCAAGTATTTTTTTTGCAGGGGGGGGGGTGAAAATTATCCAAAATTCAAAACGGTCCGCCATCTTGGATTTTTGCGAAATAACAAATTTTGGACCGGATCGGAAAAGTTTCATGTCTTGTCTTTCAAAAAAGTTTAAAAAATTTGAAATCGACCTATTCAATCAAAAGTTATAGCAAATTTAAAAGTGTGCAAGATTTTTTGGTCCACCCTATATATTGTGACCCTTATAGTTATAGGTTTGGACATTACGGTACGCAAAAATATTTCCGCACTGGAGAGCAAAATATTTTATGCGCTAGTGCGGCCAAGTAAAATTTGGCACATTCTTAACAATGGGCAAAGTGTTAAAAAGTATTTTTTTTATACTTTCATCAAAAACATGATTTTAGTAACTGTCTGTACATAACTAAAGCATGGCTTTTTTGGTTGGCGATGCAAAAAAACCTTTTTTTTTGATCACGTGTTCAAGAAAAGATTTCTCTCCGTTTTTTATCAAAAATTTAAGAGAAATAGCGGAAAATAGTAATATTGAAAAAATCTAATTATTCTTGCCTAACAATTAAGCCATTTAAGCCAGTTTTCACCAAGTATTTACGAAAAAATCATTTAAAAACATCAAACTGTCAAAGACTAAAATGACGCAGCAATGAACGTCATCGAGTAAAAAGACACCGCTATGGCTACCATTGTTATTTCATTTACCAGCCGCCTTGATTTATAGTGTAAAGATGGTGTGTTTTGCGAGAAGTGCTCTTCGTATGAGACTTTTAAAAGTATTTTCCTGGTTTTCTTGGATTTTTTGATAAAGATATTTTTAAAAAAATAGTGTTTACAACTCACGGCTAACCTGTGCTTTTTTTTATTTGCTGTGCTCGTTATTTAAACCAACGCTTGTAAAAAAAGCACTATTTTAGCCACTAGTTGTAAAAACTACTATTAGTATGAGTGCTGTTTTTTCATGATCAATTCAAGCTGTACTGACGCAATTTTTTGACAGCTCCAAGCCAATGTTAGTGCACTACGAGTGCTGTACGATTTTTACCAATGAAAGCCGCTAGTAGTTGTTCCTTTGTACACTGGCTGCTAGCAGGTCATAGCTTTACAAATGTACTTAGTAAAGCTCTACAAGGAACCTAAGTATTATTTTCAAGAAAAAATATTGGGCGAGCAAAATCAATGTGTCACTGTGGCGTAGTCAATGTCATTTTTATTCTTTTTTTTAAGCTTGTTTCAATACGCCTACTTGATTTTTTTTCCAGGGTCTCAAGGGGAAATTTTGCATAAGACGCCCTGACTACTTTCCTGCCAGAGTCATTTCTCCTCTACCAGGAGAGCCCGGGTAGTGTCGGATTCCTACCGACTAAAACCCCTCGATTGTGACTCCAACCTGCCTGGTGGCAAGCTGCAGTCACTGCACTGCAGCAATTTCTGACTTATTGTGTACCCTCTTGGTTCCTAGGCTAACCACTCCATTAATTTTGTCCCCTGTGCAAGTTTGTACAGGTCCTTAATGGAGTAGTCTCCAGTCAATATTGGGCCTAGTTCAACTTCCCCAAATATTAGCTGCCTTTTGCGATCCAGTACCTTGCATTGGCATATTACATGTTCTACTGTTTCCGGTTCCTGATTGCATAGTCTGCAGCTCAGGTCTCCATGATACAGGCCCATGTTGTTTAGGTGAACTTTAACCGCCATATGGCCGGTCATGATTTCTATTATAGTTATCCCTTGCATTCTACTATAGCTTAGCAGGTCTTTCGTGAGTTTGGCATTCAGGCCTTTGATAAAGGTTCTGCTGTGTGTTAGCACCTGTCTTTCTAGCCAGTGGCTTTCGTGTTTTTCCCTTATCCAGAGTTTGACCTGGGACCTTATTGTACATGTTGGTAACCCCAGGGCTGGTTCTGGTCCAATATATTTTTTTGACGATTCTTGTCTTGCAAGTTCATCAGCTTTTTCATTGCCTTGGTTGGATACCTCTATATCCTGGCACCCATACAAATTTGATTTTGTTATGCTCCGCCAGTTTCATTAGTTCGGCAAGGCATTCCCACACTAACTTTGAGGTGACCTTTAGGCACATAAGCGCCCTAAGGGCTGCCTGAGTATATAGATATGGTTTGACCGAAGTATCCCATGATATTGTTCTCTCTTGCGCATTCTAGAATGGCAAAGATTTCTGCTTGGGAAACTGTCAGGTAAAATCCCAGTGAGAAATGCAGATCTCCCCTAGGTCTCTCCCCGAATATTCCTGCCCTACTGGCTTTTTCAATTTTTGATCCGTCTGTGTACCAGATCAGTCTTTTCTGTGGCAGCGGGTTGTTTTGTCCTGACCACACTTCTCTCTCCTGTATGCGCTTACCTGATGCTCAACAAATCTAAAATTTTTGCTTTATTGATTCACGGCTAAATCCAAAATTGTTGAGAGTAAAGATTTTTTTTTTCTGTCAGTGACAGAAGGAAATTTCGAAGTGACGGTCAAAATAGGTTATGTGATATCCAAACTTTTTGAAGTCAAATAAACATCAGAATTGGCTGAACTTTGGAATAGAAGGCACATTTTGTAAAATCAAAAAAGTGCTTCAAGCCCTATCTTAGTTTTCACAAAATGTACGTTCCATTCAAAGATCAGCCAATGATGTTTACATTTGACTCCAAAAAGTATGGATATCTCATGACCGTTTTGAACGTCACTTCGAGATTTCTTGAGGTAAGGTCACTGACAGAAAAAAAAGAGTCTCTACTCTCAAACTAATTTAAAATAATATAAACGTTCTGTTTAAAACCTCTTCAATACCTTTTCAAAGTGTTAAACTAAGAAAGTTATAGACCCAAAAAACAATAAAATATAACACGAATATCTTCTCTCCTGCCCGACTGCTAACAACTGACCAAAACCATAGTTAAGCTGTGATTTACTGTTATAGGTCACTGAATGACGTGTTGTTTTAAGCTGTGGTCTTAAAATAGATGCCACCCGTGATGCTTTGACATTTGTAGCGTTTATTATTTACGAGATACAGGCTTCTTTACGTAGGTTTTTTAAGAAGCTTTAGTGCGTCGTGGTCGTATAAGACAAAGGACAAAAAATAGCTGTTTCATGATGGCAAAATTTTAAACGTATATGTAGATTTAAAATAGATTAAGTGAGAAGTGAGAAAGACTTCTGTTTGAAGACAACATCATAAATGGTCTCAAAAATATGCACAGAATGGCCATAAAGACAAGAGCTCGTAGTTCAAACAACGCGCTGATGCTACAGCCTACTTGGGAGGTAGTAGCCTGTCAAAGTGAACTACTTTGGCGCGAAGTTAAGTCACCTGTTTTCCTTTGATAGTGCCGCTTTGAATGCGCACATTTGCCATCGCGAAGTAGGCTTTGCTTTTTATTCATACACGCCGTTTTATTGGCTTCTTATATTTTATATGGCTTTTAAATTGGCGTTTTATTAAAGAAAGAGAATTCAGTTTGTGATCTCTAAGAATTCTTGACTGTCCAGTAGAGTTCTTACATACATTATTATAAAAAAGACAAAAAAAAATTAAATCAATCAGTCGTCATTGTTCTAAATAGTATTCTTATTGATGATGACTGTTTCATTCCAAAATGTTTTAGTGCGAACAATATTTGCTAACCCAATTTTAAAAAGCATGTTGTTTATTCACTTCATGTTGATATGCACTTCGGGGGTTGGAGAATATCCATAAGAATGGAATTTACACACTTGCTCTCTATTAGAAGTACTATTGAACAACGTAGACATAATAACAAAGTAATTTAGCAATTTGTATGAGGTACAGCGCGTGAACAACGAATAAGGTATTGAAAAAACACCGATAAAGCATCTCAAAGATATCTATACCGACCATATATCGAGAAAGAAATTCAACTTCACACTTTTTATTTACGTTGAGCCGAGATTGTTTTTGAGATAATCGGGATTAAAATGTGACCATCTGGCCGTTTGATATACCGGCCGTTTGACTTTATTTGGTGCAATTTTTCTACAATTAAGAAAAAGCAGATAACCTATACTCGGAAAAATTAGTATTGCTCGGAAAAGCCAAATTCATCCAAATCCCTTCAAAAGAATTTTCCTACGACCACATACGAGCAAAATTTGCACTGTTTCCTGTTTTAGAAAGGTGCACAAAGATAACGCATGTTGATTTTTATTTTCGCCACTGGAGACTGGATATTTTCTTCTCTACATTTTGCATTAGCGTTTGCTCGTGTTGGGTTGGATTGGCAAGATACAAGCATTAATCCGGCCCAAGGGGACCCAGAGCTCCTTTCTCTGAATACCACTTGGGTAATTCTCAACAAGGGCGTCCAAGTTGCGGGGGTGGACCCGACTGAATAAGTCGGTAACTAAATCCTGTTAGGGAACGTCATACCGCACCTTCCTGGAACGCAGATCTTTGGGGTCGATGTGCCGGAGATAGGGAGCGCTTAGGTGAACCCAACTCTGGCTCGCTCTCGACTTCTCTGAGTGGTGGATCGGGGACAGGTGTGGGGGCCTTGTCTTAAACGCCAGGGCCGCGTGGATGAGGCAACACAATAAAAACCTTCCTCAGTGAACCAGGCGCACCCTGTTGTATATAGCTTCCTCCCCGAAGTGCCGTTGAAGTGATTCTAGCCGATTTACTCGTCTATGAGGGAACTCCAGAAGGATCCTCCGAAAACCAGTAGGTAACACGGGGAACCGAACAGGTACCCAGTGGAACCTCTAAGGATAAGGATCAACAAGGAACTTTTCAAGGACCCAGTAGATCTTCTTCAACGCAAAAGGCCCGACTGCAAAATGCACAAGCACCCATTGGACACTCTACAAACGCATCAGGGGTGCCTACAAACGCCGCTGATGTAAATAAATTGGTCAAGGTGCCTAGGAAGCTCCAGATCAAAATCGTGGTCCGCGTGGACGGTCCAACCGAAACAGAGTTGACTGAAGAGCCTTGCTCCACCTAGGCAGGAAGGGTGTGAGGCCAGTAACAGGGCACGCTGTGGCCTGAACAAGTACCTAGAGATGCTGGGAATCGCTGGAGACTCAGAGAGTCGATGGTGGACGGGGGACAAAGAATCTTTCTTGTTCTCGGAACTTAAGTAATTAAGAAAATATTAATTTTTTCTTGGAATAGAAAACCTCAGAAAGTAAATTTAAAATTTTTTAAAAAATATTAATCATTTTTAGACAGAAAGCACAGTTGCAAAGTTAAGCCATTAGAAATTTTAAAAATCTATACTAAGTACGTTGATATATCGAAAAACCTATCAAAAGATGTAGAAAAAAATAATTTCAACTTAAAATTTTTGCCTAAGCTCGGCGTCGTAAAAATAAAGTAATATCGTGGGAAACCACAGAAAAAAAACACACGTTTTTTTCCGGAAATTCCATACTTTCTATAAAATTGAGAATATCTTCTCGGAACATCTGGGTTAACCATGACTGTGATGATAGTGAGATGCTTTTCTTTGATCGGACCACAAACAAATGACTAACGAATGTCGTATCATCTAGATCTTATGAAGAAATTATGTGAAGATCCAACCTTGTTTTTGACGTTTTTTGCATGAGAAATTGCCTAGTTGAACTTTAAGACTACAGTTTTGCGGAATTGAAATTAGCATATATAAGGTGGATAAACAACAAACAAAGTTTGTAGTCATAATATGTTATTTTATGATTTTTATTTTGGTATCTACTTTCATCCATAGAATTATGGTGCAGACATTGTAATATTTGCGACTGAATGATATTATTGTAATAACAAAATCTTGCGGGCGGCGCAGCAGCAGGGTCCATCGCCATCGTTATGCAAATGAGCACCCAACGAATGGCGGTCCACCGAAATTTGGACATATATATATATATATAGCTTACACAACTTCAAATATACAAATTTTATGTCTAGTTCCAGAGATAGACGGTCAAAGTTTTAAAAAACACCGTTGTTTTGGGGTGTATTGGGTACGCACAAAAGGTATTTCCTGACCGAAATAAAAGAAGTTAATTTTTATAAGCCTGTAAAACACCCATTTTCTTTTTGTCGTCAATCTTTCTTTTGAAAGTAGCATTAAAAAAATTGAAATTAAAGTTATCTGCAAAGGCCAAAAATGGGCACCAACCAAATAAAAGCTGACCAAAAATTGGCCTCACTTTCGTCTCACAGTGGGTATAAACAACAGCATCTTCTGTATGCATGATACGCGAGGCAAGCCTCAATACTCTTAAGGCCATTTATAGAAATTTGGTCGGTATTTAGGCGGTATCTAATAATATTTGTTACCAGAATATACAATAGCTCTGAGTACAGGAAGGTCCAAATTCGAGGCATTTTGAGTTTGAGAATTTGGCCTATAAATTTTTTGTTAATGAAAATTTGTTTTTGGTGTATGTTACTTTTTTATTATAGATAATTTAAAGTGTAATTTATTTTTTAAACCGGATTTTATTTGCAACGTTAGGTTTTTGACATATAACACTAAATTGGTATTTTTCTTATGGAATGACCTACTTTTTACTTGATTTTTGAAATCAGCGTGAGATTTCCTTTAAAACGATGTGTCTCACTTGTAATCTTATTTTTATATTTTTTTGATTTCCTTAGTCATTTTTTTAATTTTTATTTTATTTTATACTCGTTTTTTATAACAGTTATACAATAAAAATAAATAAGTTAATAATAAAAGTATAAAAAATACAAATAGGTATTAAAAAATAAAAATAATAAATATAATATGCGATAGACCATTCTAAAGGAATTTCTATGATCATTTCAAACATCGAGTAAAAAGTAGGCCATTCTATAAGAAAAATACTTAATGTCATTTCTCAAAAACTAAACCTTAGAGGTAAAATCCTTTTTGACAAATAAATTCTACTTTAAATTATATATAAAAAACGCGATTTTCACCATAAATAAATTTTCATTGATAAAAAAATATAGAGGCAGAATTTTGAAAGGCATATTTTTCAAAAAGTCCCTGTAATTTTAAAACGGGTGGACATACTAGCATGCGGTTTTCACCATTATTAATTTCTCAAAAATAGAGCCCATGACATTTGTATTAGTTTTTCGCCATCACCCGTAGAAATACCCAAAATCTGGAGGCATCGAATTTGGACCTTCCTGTAGAAACTGTATCACAAATAAAAATAAAATTGTTTGCATTTTTGCAAAACATCATCCAACTACAATTTATAATAATAACATCACGTTTTTGTATTGCAAAATACAAATCATGCAAAGGTTTTTTATACTACACAGCATCAATTAAAGAAAAAACAAGACCATCCTGATTTTTTTCTCGGTAAATGCGCGATCCATCCTTTAATAGAAAATAAGTCTTAATTAGAGAAAAAAAAATATGTTAGCCTTGACTTTATTATAGTTTATAACTAGGATGCACTTTCGAGATCATCGCGATTAAGGCTATTATTATGTCAAAGTTGTTAAATAAAGTTGGATAATAAATTAAAATTGGCGCCTCTTTGTTCATGTACATTCCAAATTGGAATTGTATTAATAGCGTTTTCGATCTGCGCTCAAAAACCACTCCCGAAAGTTTTGGGTGCTCGATTTAAAAACGGATCACACAAATCTCTGGCGGACTGCTTTTTCTTGTCCCGTCAATCTTGACGGATCAAGGAGTTGGATCAAAACAAACCTGCTTATCTTTTATTTTTAAACGTTTATGGCATCTTGCAAAAAAAAATGTTAATAGACAAAAGTTGAAACTTAACTGACGCGACTCAAAATTTGACATATGTCAAAAAATGGATTAATTTTTACGCCCCTGGGAAAAAATTGTGTGCGACCCTGGACTTGATTTTTGTCAATTAAGCAAAAGTCCCATACTTTCTTCGCCTACAGAGGTATCAAAAAAATTGTAATATCGGTAACTGTTTAAGGCTAGCATAACTCGCAACTTAGTTGTCCGATTTTGAAAATTTTAGGCTTGTTAATAAGACGAAACATGAGTTCTTGCTAATCTGGTTCAAAATTTGACATATGTCAAAAATCCAAGATGGCGAAGAACTTTAAAAAATGGGTTCACACCCTTGCGAAAAATTTGTGTGCGTACCTGGACTTGATTTTTGTCAATGAGGCAAAAGCGCCATACTTTCTTTACCTACCGAGATATTAATTATCTAAATTGGTTATGAAATAAAAAGTTATAAACATTTTAAATCAGGAGTATTTAGACCAAACAGAGAGGGTGAAATTTTGAGTCGCGTGAGTAAAGTTACATCTTTTGTCTATAAGAACAGCCAAAAATTTCGAAAATCGGTCAATTGGGTCGAAAGTTATAGCGCGTTCAAAATGTGACAAATTTTTTGGCCCACCCTATATATCCCAAAAAGTAAAAAAAAAAACAAAATCTAGGGTTATGTATTAAATTTTAGAGCGCAAACGCGTTCGATTTACGATTGCAAGTCGAGTGTTCGCAATCAGATCACTCCCGGAAAGATTTGTGAGGTCGCTGCTCTAGCTGGGGGTGACACAAAACGGGTCTGTAGAAGAAGAGTTTAGGATGCGAAAATACTTATCCTTAGGCATCAATAAGATCTTTAGTTCTGGACAACTGGAATGTATTTTTCTACTACCCTGTCTAAACATTTTTAAAAAGAAAGTTATCTTGCCTAAAGACAGAACGGGTCAACCCCCTTGGATTCCTTCGTTTAAGCTCGGGATTTCCCTGAAAAAAAGAATAAAATACTTCTTTTAAGAGCCGTTTCGTGGTCCGGAATGAACCCTTTTTTTCAATGTATTGAAGTTTTGCTCACTTTACCTATACCTGCGATGGTTTTGTTTGCTTTACCTGTCCCATATTACTATGAGATACAATAACCGATAATAACTCTCCCAATCAAGTTACCCTGGAAAAAATGCAGATGAAAAAACCCTTCTGGGCCCGTTTTCTTCACCACCTGTGAGATATGTAGTTAGCGGTGAGTATTTGCCTCTCTCACTTTTCACATGTTTCAAAGCAGGTGAGAAGTGATAAATTTGTTCACACTCACGGGCACGGATGTCAAGAATACAGCGCCAGGGCGCAAATCGACTGCGTCAGGCATGCGCAGTAGATTTTTCGACTTTGCCCAGGGCCAACCCTGATTTTTAAAATATTTTCTATTTTTTCAGTTAAATATTTTGCAATCCTTAGGCCATTAGAGTACCAATCAGATACATTCCTCTGGTATAAAGTACTTTCCCCCCCCTTGGATTTTGCATCCTATATGCTTTGTCATAAAACCACCCGCTATGACAAAAATAGCAGTTTTCTCTCTTGTGAAGTAAATAGCAGTTACCTATTTCCGCGTGCGGTAAAATAAGCATTACCACAATTACTTAGATTCGAAAAGTGGTACTTTGCCAAAATACTTAGATGCGGTGTTAACGTTAGCATCTGTAGGTTGAAATGGCATTTTTACTATAATTATTTCAAATTTTTCAACTCGATTTAAACTTTGATTAGGTATTCCGAGGCTAGAACCGCCCCAACCAAAAATATAGCTTGCCAAAAACAAACTATACTTACATCTTTTTAGTCACCCATACCAATATGGTATAGGCGACTATTAAAATCGTGGAATTTTGGCTTTTCTTAATTTTATGAAAAATGAGTTACTAAGGTTCCGAAACACCTTAAACGACGAAAAAAAAAAGCCTTAATCGATTTTAACAAAATTTGTATAAAAATCTTCCAAATCTATAGTTTTCGGGATATTTTTATTTCCTTTCAACATAAAATAATTAATTGTATGGAGGACTATCCGTACTTTCCAACACCAATTTTTAATTATAAACTTAAATAAATTTAGCTACAATATTGACATTTACTCTACAAAAGATTTGTAGAACTGCAATTAACATTTTTAGTTAATAGTAGAACTAAAAAAATTAGGAACTTATTGGTACATAATAATAATTAATAAATAAATAATAAAGTCAAATATAATATGACTTTATGTACCGATAAGTCCCTATTATAGGCCTATTTTAAGTCGCAATTTTACAACTCATAGTTAAACGTCAAAGCTCAGTTTAAACCACGGTCGACTTTTTTACGTTTTATAGGTGCAGTTTACCAACAAACTTCAGTTTAACCGTTACCAACGATCTGGGTGTGAGTTAAACTTCAGTTTAGTAGTTACCGAGAGATTCTAACCTCAAAATAGTTAAAAATTTATTTAAAATTTGTTTTTGGTAAAAAAGTATTTAGTGAAATCGCTATGGAAAGATGACTTAAAATTTATTTTGATCAAGTGGATAAAGATGATGACCAAATTATTGACATTGTCGAAGCACCAAGAAGAACAAAAATTATTCATCCTAGAAGAAATCCATGGAGGAGTACGACGATGTCGATTTTAAAAAGAGGTTTAGATTATCTGAAGAGACATGTGAAATTGTGCACGAGGAAATTCGACAAGAGTTGGAACATGCCACAGACCAGTAAGTTTTATTCTCACAACGAACTCACACGTATATAATATATAACGGACGTCCCATAAGTTTTGGCACAAAGTCCAAGGAGCTCAAAAGAAATACCTAAGTTACTTACCAAGTTGGCTTTGGTAACAAAAGTTTCCTTGTTTCCTAGGTTTCAATTTGACATATTTATGTTTTTAGTCAGTTTGTAACAAATGTCTTACAAATTGGAAATAAGAAAATCTATTTAAATTTTGTTGGGCAAATGCCCAAAGCTAAAATAGTGAACACCAAGATATATCCAGGAGAACCATTTATCGAGCCATATTGGAATGCGAACAGAGTATTTCTTGTATGAACCTCCCAAAAAGTGGAAGACCCAGGATTTTCACCCCCCCCCCCCTCAGTGCAACAGAGTGGTAAGGTTAACTAAAAACAAGGTCGTGGTGTCTGTAAGGAAGCTAGCGAGAAGAAGACAAACTATAAAAAGTTCTATTTGTAGAATTTTGAGCACAAATGGTCAAAAATACCGCAAAAGGCAAAAATGTCCAAAATACACCTATAATCAGCTTGCCCAGATACCTCGATGTTGTCGTTCTCTTCGACGTGTTCATTTTGCGAACAAAAAATCTATCATATTGGACGATGAAAAGTACTTCACTTTTGAAAACGCAGAAATTCCAGGCAATCAAGGATGTTACACCGATAATATAGGGAACAACGTAAGATTCAAAGAAAAAGCCAAATTCGCCGACAAAATTTTAGTGTGGTGTGCAATTTCCGAAAGGGGTATAGCAAGACCATATATAGGATATGTACGGGGCGAAGCATTAACTAGCCGAGTTTATATTGATAACTCCCTAGTGAAACTCAATGATTTTATTCAAGAACATCATGCTGGAGACGAAATTATGTTTTGACCTGGCATCTTGCCATTATGCCAGGGAAACGCAAAATTGGCTTCAAGAGCATATGTACCAAAAAATGACAATCCCCCTAATTTGCCCCAGGCTCGCCCCATTGAAGACTTTTGGGCCCACTTGGCAATGGAAGTGTACTCCGGAGGCTGGACTGCTCAAAATGAAGGTCAACTGCGCCGCAGAATTTTAATCAAGTGCAGAGAAATTAATATTGTCACCGCCCAGACCCTTAACACGGACCGCTGCATAGTTTGTTTTTCAAAAAGTATACGATTTTTTATCTTGTGCCAAAACGTGCCAAACACCCGTTACTATATATCTTTGCGTTTCTGACAATTCTGAACATTTTTTCTTGTGGCGTCTGGCTGTATGTCTGTCTGTAACCAACGCTGATATTCCAAAAACTACCTTTTTTATTTTATTAAATTTGGTGACTATGCTGGGTTTTGCTCTAGATGGTACTATATTTTAAAGATATGTTTAAAATAATCAACCCTATATGCCAAGAAATTGCAGTCTTTTTAAACTAGAAAAAAACTTGTTGTGCTCCTAATCCTACAGTTAACCCAATAGCTCTTCTTTTCTTCCTGGCCGTGGCTTAACTGCAACTTATAAAATTGAGAAACTTGTTTACCAATGGTTTAATCCAAAGATTAGACTGAAGTTTAAACTATGGTTTGATCTGGAGTTTTACCTTCGGTTGTAAAATTAGCCCTAAATAATATACCAACGCTAAAATTGGATACCGTTTGGCAACAGCCACAAATTGATTAAAAAATCCTGGGAAAATAATTTTTAGGTTAAGTATGATTATCTGTCGATTAAAAGGTGCATCATTAGCGATAGTTTCTTCGCTCTTTCACCGGGCAGTTAAGATTCATGTCAATTCATTTTTAAGATATTAGGTCGTATGGCTACGAACAAGATTAACCGTGTCTTTATTTGTTTATTTAACGTAGAAGGAGAGAAAAGGCATTTGAATTTGTTTCTTTGGTACCACAGCACTGTTTTTGGTCTGGGCTTGGTAGTAGAAGGATCAGTTTCAATATAAAGTCAACATTGCCAGAGTTGTTGAATGGAATTTGGGCTTTGTTTATGATTGATTGCTTTTTCTAAATATTTTTGTTTCATAAAGTGACGCCCATAAATTTTTATTTTATTGTCTGCATGTTCCTTGATCACTTATGACTTGACACGCATGCTCTCCACCCCACAAGGTAAGTTTAAATATTTGCCCAAAGATCGTTGAAAATGACCGGTCTCCACCTGCGATCATCAAATACAAAATTTTTTCCTATTTTTCTTTTCAATTTTCTTGACCTTTTATTATTCACAACACTGTGGAAAATCGTATTAATGCAATCATACTCAGGAACATTAGAGACATATTCGAAGTAAATGGCCAACAGGTCAAATGCACTTAGTGTTGTCTAGACGCGTTCTTAATACCACTATACGGTTTGCACGTGTGGACACTTACTGCTACCAAGTGTAAAATATTTGAGGCATTCGAGATGTGGTGCTAAATTTTTGAAGTTTTATAAACCGTCAAAAATGTAAACTTGAATATTTTGCCTATATTTTAAGAAATGGCAAACATGTCTTAAAATTACTAAAAAGACTTGTAATATATACAAGGTGGATTCTTCAAATGTAACGGTGCTTCTAGTGGCTTTAGGGAAGAGATTTTGAAAAAAGCTAAAGCTAGTTAAAACAGAAATATAACGCAATAGTCTTTTTGGCATCTGTCAACCAATGTGTCAAAAATTTAAAAAAATATATTTTTTTGTCAATGGTTTTAGCTTCAAAATAAACTGCATATTTCTCTATTTACTAAACGGAATAAAGACAATACCACACAAGGACATTATTGGCGGCCCATTTGGGGGCCCTCACTGAAGGCCCAGGGCCTACCAACACTTTTTTCATGAGAAGGAAGGAAGATTAGCATGGTTGAGTGAAAAAGAAAATCGACGTGTGCTTTTAATGTGTTTCCCTTTTATCTAATATCTTGTAAATTAAAAAAAGCTAATTAGTGTGAGCATCCAAATAGGGTGCAAATAATATCTTTGTGTTTAGTAAATAAAGAAATATGTAGTTTATTTTGAAACTAAAACAATTGACAGAAAATAGTTTTTTTAAATATTTAAACATGGGTTGACAGATTTCAACAAAAGTTTTCTAATCTAATTTCTTTTTAACAAGCTTTCCAAAAAGGTGCCACAAGTCGTACTTCCTGATAAAAAAAATGTTGGTAGGGCCTGGACCTTCAGTGAGGGCCCCCAAATGGGCCGCCAATAATGTTCTTGTGTTGTATTTTCTTCATTCCGCTTAGAAAATAGAGAAATATGTAGTTTATTTTGAAGCTAAAACAATTGACAAAAAAATAATTTTTTAAAATTTTTTGACACAGTGGTGGACACATGTCAAAAAAAACTAGTGGGTTAAATTTCTTTTTAACAAGCTTTTCAGATTGGTGCCACAAATGGTACCTTCTAATTTAAAAAAAAAATAGTTGGTGGGCCCTGGGCCTCCAGTTGGGAGCCACAATTTTTTTTTATCATAGGCGGAATGTCCGTAAAAAGTAATTAAAGATTCGCTTTTAGCTGTTCCCTAAAGCCACTCGAAGCACCGTTCCATTTAAAGAATCCAACCTGTATATAAAACAGAAGCGAAGAAGATTTTTTACGCGTGTCTTTTTTGGTACCAAGATACAGAATTATAAATATTCCATGCACCTGTTCATAACCAAACGCAATAATAATAGTCTCTAATGTTCTTATAATTAGTTTCTTTCGGTTAGTAGGTATATGATTTTAGTAACTATTTTCTTTTTATCATTGCTACTGAATTAAATTACTGTGCTTGTTTTTATTAGTTTTTTTTGTGTCCCACTATTCTTGGGTCCCTATATAAACGTTGGAAGTCAACTCGTAATTTTGTCGAATGTCGAACGAAAATAAAAAATCGAAAATTATTTGGTCGAAACGTCATTTGTTCAAAACGAAAAACGATCGAAAAGCGAACCGTAATTTGATCGAAATTTAAAACAGTTGAATAAGGCCTCCGAAAAAACGAGGCTGCAGCGTAGTCAAACCGTATGACAGTGAGCTGAGATTTGTAAGTAGACAAATGTCGATAACTAAGAAACTTACAGTCCAATTAACCAAACCCGACTCTACCTAAAACCTAAGTTCAACCCATTTGAAACGCAAATACCTATCAGGAATACCCTTGGCAACATTGCACACATTATAAATTCATTTTTGTATGATTCGACCAAATTGCAGTTCAATTAAATTATTTTATTTTCAGTCATTTTACGTTTCCCCGAACATTCGCCAAATGTTCAGCTAGAATATTGTAGGATTTTCATAGCACATTTATAATATTGTGGGCTTTGTCATAGAACCTTGAAGGCGGGGAAAAACATATTTTTGAGCTTGAAAAAATATGTTCTATCACAAAACAACCTAAAAAACTTAAAAAAAAAATAAAAAAAAACAGCGATGGGATTCGAACCGAACGGTAGTGGAAAGGGATTACGTTATTTTTTTAATGCAAGATAATTCGCGAACGGCTCAACGGATTTTCATCAATCTTTTTTTATTGGATAAAAATATTACCTCCCTCCCCGAATCCTCCCAAACGGTAGTGGAAGGAGATTATGTTATTTGTTCTATGCAGGATAACTCCCGAATGGCTCCACAAATTTTCATGATTATTTTTTTTATTGGAAATAAATATTATATTAATAATAAAATATTATTTCCTTCCATGGCATAATTTTATGATATTTTTTAGGCCAACAAAATGGTTTTTCTTGTAACTAAAAATAGAATATTTTTTTAATAAAAAGAAAACTTGCAGCGACAAATAAAAATATCCCGAAAAAAATATATACTGCAGCTGTTAAAATAAAAAAGCATTACAATATTGTGTGATATTTTTAGAACATTGGTAGATTATCATGACTAGAACATTCGCTGAATGTACTACCCAGGATATTCTGAGAATGTCTTTTAAATGTGGTATTTCCTTGCTAAGTCAAATGTTCTGCGGGAGACATTTTCTGTACATTCTGGGAATATCCTGTGAATGTCACAGGACATTCAGACATTCATAGCATATCGAGGGAATATTTCTGGCATATTGTGTGCTATTAGGGTTATGATTTTTTCAACCCGTAGATATACGATCGGTTTGATTAATTTCCTTTCGGCAAAATTACGTTTGGACGTTTATATTTATACTAATCTCAGGAAATAAAATCTTAAAAAAATATTCAGATAATATTTTTGCCTTTTCTGCTCTGGATAGAATACTTTTATGAAATCCACTCTTAATTTAATCCTAGATTTTTTATCAGAGAATTTTCACCTCACACCAAAAACTTTATGTAGGCCTTTTTTTCCTATATGTATATACTAGTTTACTAATATTTTGTTTATAAAAGAGCTATTTATTCAACGAAATAAGTATCTTTTATCTAGAAAAATGTGCTTGAAATATCTAGGTAAAGAATCTGAGGTAACACCAAATATCACGAACTGATTTACAAGTGGATTGACATTAAAATCAATTAACCCGCCTGGGGTAATCAATCCATCACTTTAGTGAACTTAAAATCAACGATACACGAACGTAAACCAAGTAATTTCGTCCCCCAAATAGCTCCTGCTCTGATATACTGTGAGACAAAAAAAATTAACTAATAAAGTTGAGAAAAAATGGAATTATTAAATTTTTTTGGTCACGTCCCTTTCCTTGGGTGCTTTTAGTCTAAAAAGTATCACGTTCCGGACTGGTTAATGAAAGTTTTTTTTAATCTGAAAAGTAGCACGTTCCGGACTGGTTAATGAAAGTTTTTTTTAATTAACTTTTTACGTGTTTACAATTCCAACTTCTTACTCGTTCAGACGTTTACCCGCTTGGCTTGCATTTTTTTGCTTTAAATGGTCATAACTATTGGTTCCGTAAACCCATTTGAATGAAATAAAGCATATGTATTGATGAGGACTCCAACGAATGTAGTTGCAGTGTTTTTGTGTAATGCTGTAACGAAAAAAACAGACAGGCATACAGACAGACACAAACTTGCATTTTGAGTAACTGTATCGTCTGGCTAGAAGCCGTCACCAAAAATTTAAAAAAACATCCACAATACTAACTGTTATTTTGTAATAAACGGTTACCCGTAGATACGATCGCCTAAGACAATATAATACTTTATTTTAAAAAAATGGAAGTTTCACTGATCGAGTCAGCATCTCTGGTTCACACGAAAAATCGTGAACGGGAGTAAAAGTTAAAAGTAACAACTAGAACTTGTCAGTTTAATTGAATCCTGGTCAAGGTACCACACGATCTGTTTAGTACCTACCATAGTGTATTATTCCAGTGGTAATGTTTGTAATATCCAATTCCCTTTCAAGGGTGGACCTGATCTCAAAAATACGGAGAGGTTAGATTTCGAGTTATTTCTTTTCTTTAAAGCGTTTGCCAAACACATGTTTTAAATACGCCTCAGGCAAAATTTTGAGACAAGCAGCCTGCTGATGAAAAATTCTTTAAAATTACACTAAAATCTTTAAAAGAAAATCTTTAGATTAAGTCTATTCCGGCTCATACCTGTTTATAATTGACTCTGCCCAATTTCCTTGAGAGAGGAAATTAGTATATTTGGTGAGACTTCCTTGAAGTTCCGGAGCACTTTTGTATAGTGGCCCCTCCTATCCGCCAGCTCACTTCAAACTTCTCATTTCGCACTTCTGACGTCACAAGCGGGAAATTTATCGGTTGTTACTACAGCGCATTTTAGAGTTTCCACTTCTCATTTATAACCAAATTTACAGTTTCGTGTCAATATGGCCTCGACAGTAGGCCAAAGGATACTAGAACGGTAAAGAGTTAACAGGTTCTTTAGTTGAGACAGTGTTGATCCGCCAGCGCACTTCACAGTTTCTACTTCCCATTTCTGACGTCACAATCGCGCTTTTGATCTCAACCCCCCCCTCCTCATTGTGATTTGGTGTGATATCTTAAATTTCAAAAAATTTTCCGGCGGCAGTACGACGTCATTAATTGTTATATTATTTTATTTTAATTTTAAGTAACTTTTATTAACAGCATTTAAAACGTGTAAAACTTGCATTGTTAGTATAAATTTCTTAAAATTCTTGGCAAGAAAAGTATATGCATACCACCGCTACCCAACTCTTCTTGAGGTATAACCTAGTCTAGTATTTCAAAAATCTGTGGCGCACCGAGGAAGGGGGTTGGAGTTAACCCCCCTCCCCGAGAAGCCTGGTTATGGTCACATTTTTACTTCAAATTAAGTCAATTCCTAAGTGCGAAACTGCAAAAATAGTTTACAAAAAACATAAGAAATCAACAGTGAGATTTACTAAGATCTAAAATAGTAACCCCCACAGGTCTAAATATTTACACCTGTGGGGGGTACTAAATTTTAAAACCAATTTTCAAAAAACACTTACCCATACAGAAAAGACACAAAGTTAATGATTATTTTGTATTGTTATTGTAAAATACCACTGAAAAACTACTTTTTTTCTCAAAATACACCATATTTTAAAAGAAAATGCCCTAAAACTAATTTTTTTTGACAGGTCTCAAAATGGCAATTGGTGAATACGCCAAAAATTTGGCACATAATAGCTTCATTATTTGTGTTTGAGATTATAAAGTTGGTGATTTTTTAGACCACCTCAGGGGGGTGGTTTAAATTTATAGCCCCCAGAAAGGATTGTTTTGTGGCATTTGGTAATAAGTTCGTTTATAATTTCCCTAAGTAACCATTTTTGCAAGGATTAATTTACCTTATTTAATATCCCAAGTTGTTCATTACCCAATAAAACACCTCCAATTTTGTCCAGAAAAACGCCATATTTTGAACCCGTTTTCAGCACAAAAAATATATTTATGAGGGCACTACGAAAAACAAACATAAGTGAAACTGAAAGTAAAAAATTGAGGTTATCTAAAAGCTCAGTCAAAAAAATTTCCTTACTCAAAGCCCACTTATTTTTAAAGCTGTAGCTTTCATCATTAGAGGTTGGTACAAGTCAAGGTGCAAGCAGAGGTAAAAGATCCGAACTCGCTGTTTGTGCATCGCTAATATTTTTGATCTGACATTTTGACAGTGACGGAAATGTAAAAAATCTTGTAATTAAGTTTTTTAATACATTAATAAAAACACCTTTTAAATAAATACAAAATTAATTTTATTATTACCCATCTAAATCGTTCTGTGACATCAAGTATTAATTGGAAAAATTAATTATGAAGGGTAAGTTTTAATTAGAGTGACATATAACCCCAATTTTAATTTGTGCTACAGAGTGTTTACTATTTAAACCCCGCGTGGGTTTAAATTTTTTAATTTTGTTTTCTTCTAAATTGCAACTTTCTTCTTAAATCCAACAAAAGGTTAGGTTAAGATGATTATACAATAAACAAATTTATGAATTTTTTTTTTATAAATCAAACTATTTCCAAAACTCAAGGAGGTTTGGTTTAAAATGCTTAAAACCTAAAATTTCACTTAAACCTAGGACCGTTCTAAAATAGACTAAACCTTTTTAGTAAATCCCACCGCAATATTTTTAAATAATTTTATGTTTTTCGCAAAATTTCCTCGCGCTATAACTTTATTAATTATTACAATTTACTTTAATTTTAAGCACTTTTTTGGCAACAATGTTTCGAACGCTTAAAAATTGGATTTTAGTCTAATTTTTTCAAGAAATTTTGCATACGGGAATTGAAGGCTTAAATCTGAAAATAAACTGCAATTGAGACTAGATCCGCCAGAGAATCCGGCCTTGCTTTTTAAAGTTAGTATTTTTTTTTAAGGACCGGAAGATAGACGCTTTCCGTACGATTTTTCGTACGGAAGGTTCTACATTACAAAGCATGTTCTTTCGAAATATTTATACTTTCAAGAAAGGAACTTTTCGTTCAATTTTACTTGATCCTTTTCCGGTTCCATTTTTGGCTATGATTCCTTGTTGACAGCTTTTAGCTTTTGTTTTTTTTTTGATATTTTTGACACTTCTAAAAAAGACCTTTTAAATTTGTTTCAAAAGTTTTGGTTACAAAAATGGACTCAGATCTAGAAAATGAGTTAAATTCGGAGGAAATAATAGAAGCTGCTTCAAGAGTAACGTCGACTGCTGCCTGAAAAATCTAAAGTGCCGCTACCAGCGGAATTTTGATGCGTTTATAAACTAAGGGTGCTAACCCTCCCGATTTAGGCGGTAGTCTCCCGCTATTTTGAATTTCCTCCTGCCTCCCGCCTAATGCAAAAAATTTAAGTTATGCGAGATGGACACACTCTTTTCTTAGTAGTCTTTTACCGACTCTTTTACACTTTCTTTGATCTCTAAGTCGTTTTCAGAAATTTAATAATACTCTCACTCTTTTTCACATAATGTAAAAAAAGATGGTAATACGCAAACCAAAGGCGAGTGCTCTGGATTGAAATAATTTGTGAATATATCCACGCAATTCCACATTCCTGATGATGAAGACCTATTATATGATGAATACATACTATTAATAGTAGTTTTCACAACTACTGGCTAAAATAGTGCTTTTTTTACAAGCGTTGGTTTAAATAACGAGCGCAGCGAGGTATTTAAAAACGCGATTAAAAAAAAAGCACAATTTAGCCGCGAGATGTTAACACTATTTTTTTTTAATACCTTCATCAAAAAATCCAAGAAAACTAGGAAAATACTTTTAAAAATCTCGAACGAAGAGCACTTTTCACAACACACCATCTTTACACTATAAATCAAGGCCACTGGTAAATGAAATAACAATGGTTTCCATAGCTATGTGAATTTTTAACCGGTGACGTCCATCCATTGCTGCGATATTTTAATATTTGACAGTTTGATATTTTGACGATGTTTTTAAATGATTTTTTCGTAAATACTTGGTGAAAACTGGCGGAAATAGCTTAATTTTTAGGAACGAATGATTAGATTTTTTCAATATTACTATTTAACTCTTTAATGTTGGGTAAAAAACAGACCGAAACCTTTTTTTGCAGCCGTGATCAAAAAAAAGCTTTTTGCATTGGTAATCAACACAGTTACTAAAATCATGTTTTTGATGAAGGTATAAACAAAGTATTTTTTTCGGAGAAACCTGTTGATGATCAGTTTTATTCTTTAAACAATTCAAGACTCCTAATTTTTCAAAAATTGCAAGATTTGCATTTTTTGTTAGCTCACTCAAATGCATTGAGTGAGAATGTTTTTAGTTTGATGGCTACGATTTGGCAAAAAGAGAGGAATAAGCTAAGTTTTGAAACACTGTAATTCCTGAATGTGTGAAAGATTTAAAAAAGGGAGGTAAAACTCTTTTGGAAAAAATTAAATCTAACAAAAATTATTTTTAAATGCTATACAATAATTTATAATTTATTTGTTTTTTGTTGGTTTGTTGTTTACAGTAATAACAAATTTCTGTACGTAATATACAGGTTTTTAATTTATTATGTAAATATATTTTTTTTTATTTGACTATCCCATTCTATTTCACTTTCACTGAAGTCCGGCTCTGAGCAGTTTTCAGATTTTTATCTTAAATAATGGTAAATATGGCAACCCTATTATAAATTGATGCGAATTAAACAATATTAAGAAAATTAGTGAAGATGTATTTTAGGTTGTGTAATCTATACTATAGAAATAAATAATAGACAAACCTAGATACATACATGAGTTGTTTTATCTCTATTCTGCTTGATAAGTTGGCCATGGTCGGCCATAACTGGTCGTCAGTCATCACTGAATTAGCTGTGTGAAGCTAATAGGCACTACACTATAATTTATCTAATGTTTTTTGCAATTTGGCTCAAGTTAAAAGTGCAAAAATCATTTCTAACCGCAAAAGTTACTTCTTGTTCTTTAGTTTTGATCTTAAAAACTCCTGGTCTTAGCGGCAATGGCTATCTAGCCAACAAGAAGCAAAAAGCTGACATTTTCTTATTAGGGGACTGTTCATAAAATAAGTAACGCAAGGGTTGACGAAAGTGGTAGGTTCTTAAATGTTTTTTTCTGATCGTTTGAAAAAAAAAGTACGTACGATACACGAACTTTACAGGTCTACGGAGGTTTACATAAATTTCCTGCTTATAGTTCATTCATAAAAGAGAGAGAGTAATAAAACGATTAAAAACCCATTTTCTCGACCGTACCATTAGTGTAGGTGTTTTGCCAACATTTAAATTTAAAAAAATATAGGAAAAAGACAGCAGTTAAAAATATATAATATATTTTAATATGATGGAGAAATTGTTTATTATGCGTGTTCTGTTTTTGCACTATAATACGTAGGTATGCAGATAAAGCTGATATTTGTAAGTGGCTTACAGAAAAAAAAACATAAATTTTGAGGCAGATGTGGTAAAAAAGAACTACTATCAGTGGTAAATAGCCACAAAGAAAATTTCAATAAGAAAGTTGTCGATGATATGGCTGAAAAACTAAACATAACAGTATTAAGACTACCGCCTTACCATTGTGAACTTAATCTAATAGAATTAATATAGGCTCAAATGAAAGGGTATGTAGCAAGGAATAATACTACCTATAAATTTAAGGATGTGGAGGTGCTTTTTCAAGAATCAGTTAAAAAAATAACTGCAGATAATTGGCATAAATGTGTACAACATGTTTTAAAAGTAGAAGAAAAAATGTGGAAACTTGATTGTTTAATCGAAGAAACTGTGGAACCGTTAATTATTTCTTTGGAAGAAAATGAGAGTTATGATGAGAGCATTTACTGTTCTTCTGAATCTGATTAATTTATTCCTATTTTATTTTTGACTGGTTTTAAAGAAACGTATCTACCTCCATTTCATTTTAATTATTTTTGTAGTTATAATAATTGACAACCGTAACATTTTTCTTTATGTAGAACTGGTTCGGAAAAAACTGATACGAAATGACAAAAATTGTCATGATTATCCTTGGGTATTTGAAAATAGAAATTTCAATATCATGCCAGTTTTTTTTCCGAACCAACTGTACCAACCATTTGTTTAGCCTTAATTTAATTTTTAGGTGTGCTTGTTAATTATAGTTAAAACGCCAATCCGTTTTTGTATATATATTATAATATTATTTGTATTCCTAAAATGTATTTTTATTATTTAATTTATAAATTTTTTCTAATAAAGTTATTTGTTTTATTATATTTCTTCACTAATACCTATATACCACGGTACTTCAAATGTAAGTTTCCCCCAATTGCGCCGCTCATAAGAATAGTGTATCACTTGCTTTCTATTGTTCTCGGTTTTGAGTTCTAATGTACTCTCCGGTCGAACAGGGTGAGGTATATAAAAATAAAGGATTTTTACCTGAGGAACATTAGAAAATGTTTAAAAGAGAAGAAAAAGTGTTTGATCACTCAGTACAAAATTTATCCAAATTTGCATTTTTATTACACTCTCTTCTTTATGAACAGACTAGACATAAGTGTATACCTATTGTTTAGTACACAACACCAATTAAACTGCCCCCTGCCCCCTTCCCCTCCCTACAGTTCAAGAGCTCACCACACCCACCACGTGCCACCGCTAACCCTATCAGTAAAACATTTGGAACCCCCCCCCCAAAGGGAATTTCTCGCTACGCCACTGCTTTATTTAATCCCAAGCAAAGCACTGGCTTACATAACGGAGATTTCCATACCAGACTGGTTTTAAAAAGAAAATGTTTGCAACTTAAGAGAGTGTCTTTCAAATGTTCGTGTTTTCAAATGTTTTTCGTGAAAAATTTAAGTTCAGGGTGTCGATTCTTGAATTCCAGGGAGCTAGGGAGCGAGAGAAGTAAGCGTGATTTCACTTAAAAATGAAAACACTGTATTCTTGAAATAAATGGACAAGGGAATGGTCCCCGGGGAGTCGGGGAGCAGATATGCTCTCCTACTCGAAACCAAGAGAGAGTGAGTGTTCCCCGGGTTTTCTAACCTATGTTTTTTCGCAAAATTAATTTTTTTCAAAGTTGTTTCGCAAAAAAAAAATAAAAATGGATTATTATTGGTTTGATAACATCCAAGGAGACATAGAAGAAGCTATGGATGGTTTTGAAATACAAAGAGAAGTTCTTCCAAAGAGGTCACCATTTAATCTCTCTGAACCAAAATTTGTTAAGTTATTTCGCCTGACGAAAAATTTAACGGAATCTGTTATAAATATGGTAACACCCTATGTGGCAGCTCCAACTAGGGGTCCGCCCTCTCCATTACAACAAAAAAAAACTGGGGGCTAATTGGCTAATAATTTGTGGTGCTTTTTGTAGGCCTTCAACTTTTGGAACGAAAATTGCGACAAAAAGTGGGGTTTTACCGCAGAGTCACACGTTTGGTTAGTTGCCGCTGTCAAAATTGTCCGCTTTTTCATTGGTCATAAAACCGGCAACCTTGCTGCTGAGGAGCGCTCCCCATCCTCCAATCATCGGATTTCAAGAATACCAATATGCATGCCCAGGGATCAGGGAGAAGGGAACAATCCCTCAAAGCTCCTCGGGAGTGCTCCCTACTCCCTGATTCAAGAATCGACACCCAGATGGGTTAATTATCCTCCCTACCCCCTCTCTCAAAAAAAAATAACACAAATGAACTCTTAAATACATTGTGCACCTTTTACGACACTTACGACAAAGTTGATTAGGCCTAAATTATGATTAACAATAGCACACAGCACAGTCTCTGCACTGAACACATCAAAAGTTTTAACCATTTTATGTGTCTAAAGCGCTTACAGTTGTTGAATATTTGTGTAAGGTACTTTTTGATAAATTGCCTCGGCAGTTAAATTGTTAAAAGCTAGGTATTTAGATGTGCTATTTTGTATCAAAACCAAGAATCATTCTTGCGCCTACTGAGCCCTGCGAAAGGTCAGTGGAGCTGCCCCCCCTCCCACTTAAAATCTTCAAAACAAAACAGTGAACTTATTTGCGCACCGTTTGTGCAGTATTGCGCATCTTTTTCGCCGTATTGCGCAACTACTTTTATCTTTTGCGTAGGAACCATCTGGATACTGCGGGAATTTCTTTGTGGGTGACCTTCCTGGGAAGGGTTTTACAAATCTAATATTTTGCACGTTCTTATTGTCAAATATAAATCTTCCCCCAAGCCCCAGTAAGCCCCCAAGATTCCTTATATAAAAAATTGACTAAAAATTTCACCCTTATAAAAAAGATTGCCAAGTCTGTTGTACTTAAATCCTTTTTTAATGATATACCATATCTATATATAGCAAATTATAAATCAAAGACGAACTGAAGCGCGTAACTTGATTCTATTTGATTCCTTTTACTAAGTCATGTCATGACAACTAAGGTGGTCTCGTGAGAGAAATAAGTACGCGTCCAAGAAAAACATAAGAAGTACCTTTACTAAAATGGTATAGGTACTTATACTTGCTAGGAACTGAACTAGAGAGGCTCCGGGGTACTATATTGGTACACACTGCAATTCACATTACAAAAAGTATTTTTTTCTCTTTCATTTGTTCCACTTTAAATACGCGTAAAGCAAATATTATTTTAAAATCATACTAAATTTTTTTAGATTAGGAAAACTTTATGCCGGCCTTGTCAAGAGAGCGGTGGAAAACTGGCTGAAGGCCGCCTGATGCAATTAATTCGGAATTATTTTCACATTATGTTTAACTCTCGACTTCCTCATTATTCGTTTCAAATCATCTTCCACCTTTTATTTTACATGAATGCTGCGACGCGAAATGGGTACGTGGTATTACAGATGATTTTCCACCTATCAATTTGCATCATCGATCGCCCCACCGTTTTGCAAGAGGTCTCCCAGAAAATCTATCATTTTATAAAAAATTGTAATACCTGGTAATATCACATGTTTCTAAAAAAAATTGCTTACATTCATGCTTTTAAAACATCAGCCCGCCGCACCAAAAACCTTATTACCCTCCCCCCCCTTCCCCTTTGGTATGATCAATAAAAGTTGCACTTTTAATGTCAAACTTTATTGATCACAACTGTACATACACAGATGCAAAAATTTTTCCAGTTACCCCAAAAAAAAAGTTGCTGTTTATTCCTACACGAATTTTTGTTATGTACACCAAATTTTTGCAGACAGCGACTCAAAATTCCCCCCTCCTCTGAGCCATCCCAAATAACATTTTTGAAAAGTTAGCTTAAAACAAAGCTAGAAAAAAGTTTTAGTTTTATGTTTATTCTAATATTTTGGTACATAATACATATATTGTTTAAATAAATTTAAACACTTGCGGTGGGATTTACTAAAAGGGTTTAGTCTATTTTAGAACGGTCCTAAGTTTAAGTGAAATTTTTGGTTTTAAGCATTATAAACCAAGCCTCCTTGAGTTTTGGACATACAATATAAATTATAATAAATTGTTACTTGAATAATCATCATAAGACAATCTTTTGTGGGATTTAAGAAGAAAGTTTAAATTTAAAAAAAAAAGAAAAATAAAAAATGGTTAATTAATTTTTTCATTAATACTTGATGTCACCCAATGATTTAGATGGGTAATAATCAAAATAAGGAGTAGATTAATTTTGTATTTATATAAAAGGTGTTTTTATTTATTAAATGTATTAAAAAACTTAAATGCAAATTTTGTTTACATTTCTGTCACTGTCGAAATGTCAGTTTAAAAATATTAGCTGCGTTCAAATCACAAACAGCGAGTTCGGATCTCTTACGTCTGCTTGTACATTGGCTTGCACCAACCTGTACTGATGAAAGCTACAGCTTTGAAATGAGTGGGCTTTGAGTAAGGAAAGTTTTCTTGACTGAGATTTTAGATAACCTCAATGTTTTAATTTCAGTTTTTAAATAAATTAATATAGTTGTTTTGGGTTTTTTTGTTTGGTATATTTTTCGTGCATAATCATTCACCATTTGCCATTTTAAAACCTGTTTTTTTGCAATAATAATACAAAATAATTAATAACTTTGTGTCTTTTCTCTCTGGGTAAGTGTTTTTTGAATATTGGTTTAGTACTTAGTACCACCCACAGGTGTAAATATATAAACCTGTGGGGATACTATTTTAGATCTTAGTAAATCCTACTCTTGATCTTTATTCGGTACACATCCTTCCTCCAAAAAATCTTTGGTTCGCCCGTAAGGGAGCGGCATTTTCGAGTCTTGCTTCTGGCAGCCAAAGGTTTAAGGCTGACCTTGGATCATCACACACCAACTTACAAAAGGTGACATAACGCCTAGAATAACAGCTCCACCAATCTGCGACTGATGACTTTCTACTATCCCTTTTTCTTCCATAAAACCTTGCTCTATGTTGTACCTTTATACATAAGTACTCTGGCTTTTAAAGTTTCGATAACTTGTAAAAACCGCACATATGCACACACACACTTGTAGGTATGAGCTTATACATCTCAGTTATTTATAAGTCTACTATATTAAATTGTCATGTAGTTATTATGACACCATATCTCTTTCCAAGCGCTACATATATAGGCGTATGCTTAGTATGCTACATGGTCTGACTCTGTGGTACGAGACTTATTATTCTTCTGGGTTTTAAGAATGTTGATATGATCATATTTATGATTTATTGATACCACATTGCATATTTTTTAAATTATATTAGCAAGTACGTTACTCCAAATTGATCAAAAAGTTAAGTTCTCGCATTTCTTAATCCTAAACGTGTTTTAAGGGTTGTGTTTTTCATCTTAATCCAAAAACCGCATCTGAATAATTGCTACGATTCATTAAGATAACAATTTTTTAGTCGAGTTCGAGTCCACCCTAATATCACCCAAACCAAAAGAGACAGAAAAGTAATATTTCACATAATTAATAGGTTTACAAAAAAGTATCTTTTTGGATGCTAATCATCGCACCCGTGATTAAAATGGCGGAGCTAGGACGGCGACGATAATTTTTTTAAAGGAGATCCTCTGAATATTTTGGAAAATTTAAATAGAATTTTTCCTTCTGTTTCCAAAAACACCTAAGATGTTAATTTTTTCTCTTACGGTTTTTAAATAAAATGGGAAAATCATCTCCATCAGACCAATGGCTTGAACAAGAAAAGAGATATTCGGTGATTCTTTGTCCAAATCATCGCTCTTATTTAAAAGTTTTTGTCATTTTATTTAAAAACCGTTAGACAAAAAGGTAACATATTAAGTATTTTTGGAAACAGAATGAAACTGTCTCTTTTTGGTTCTGGAGATATTAGGGTGGACTCGGATTTTTAGGACGACACTCTGTATACTAGCATTTGGATGATGACTTATCTCTATGTAATTTTTATCTCATACAAGAAAAGTGACCATAACTCACTCCGCTTTATTAAATTTTATTACTTCTCTTGTTATAAATCAGCTACTACTAGTATCGACATTGGGCTTAGATCCAGATTGGAACCAAGCAATAAGGCACGACTGACAACAAGGCTACCTGATGGCACTCACCAAGTTGTTTTTCCTCTATTAAATATGCAAAAAGACCTGCATTTAACAGGCATGTCGTAGGCATGGGTGAATTGGGCCATAATTCTAGAGAGGGTTTATAAGATTCTAAGTTGAGTTGAGCATCTTATACTTTCAGTTAACGCAAAAAAAAAAATTAAAGTATTAAATGTATAGTCTTTTTTTTATAGCAATCGACCCGTGACATTGAGTAGAATCTCAAATAAAAAATAGCCTATATTTCAGTCCAGGTCACACCCTATCTTCTCACCAAATTTTATCCGAATCGGTTCAACGGTTTTTGTGTGATTGAGGAACAAACACATGCATTTATAATCCTACTAATTCTACTAATATTATAAATTCGAAAGTTTCTTTGTGTGTGTGAACCGATTTGGAGAAAATTTGGTAGGAAAACAGGGTGTGTCTTGTATTGAAACATAGGCTACTTTACTTAACATTTCACTCAATAACAGCTGTAGCAATAGAGATTTAAAAATTGGTGTATTAATACTGCTAATAAAATAAACCAACACGTGTTTCGGCTTTTTTTTTAAATTTTAACCGGGCGTAAAGAAATAGGGGTGATTCTGTTTTAAAGAGGTTACGAGTAACTCACAATTACTCGGAGTTCCAAATCGATATAGAGCTGAAAATTTGGCTCCGTCTAAAAGTTAGAATTTTGAACAGGGGGGCAAAATCACCCACTATATCCGATAAGTATTTTAGTCCGTGAAAATATGGGTTGTGGGGTATGAAACCAAAGAAACTAGAGTCTCGAATCTAAAACAGTGTTTTTTTAAATATTTTTAAAAGTAATAATTTAGGGTGGGGAAAGAGGGTTGGAGGTCTATTTGTCAAAATATGGGTTTTGGGGTATCAAACCAATAAAAATAGATCAAACAACTATGGTCTTTCTCCATTGAATTTAATTTATTGTTTGGTAGAAACCTGGCATGATCTGGTAGTTTATCATCGGGGGGTTCCTTGTTTGAGCTACAGCATAGCGGTTTTGGTCGAATAAGAACCAATGAAAATTAAAATGGGTCAAATTAGTGAACCATTAGTACCGTCAGCAGTGGAAAAAGAAAAAAGGTACAGATTCCATGATTGAAAAAAACCAATACATTTAAAAAAGACATTTATTTTAAAACAACCTAACTATATTAAACCAAAAAGGAGACATAATTAATTTAAATTTAGTAAGAAAAGGTTAATCTTGGAGAAAATTCTGAAATATAGTCTGGAATTTAAAACAATCGTTTTTTTTTAAATTTTTTTACAAGTAATAATTGAGTGAGGGGAAGAGGGTTTGAGGTCGGAGCGTCAAACTATGTGATGTAGGGTCTCAAACCAAAGGAAATAGAATATTATTTTTTAAGGAAAGAGAATTGAAGGTATATTTGTCTAATATGGGTTGTAGAGTGTCAAACTAAAAGAAATAGAGTCTGAAATTTGAACCAATGTTTTATTTTTGAATTTATTTAAAAGTAATAATTTCGGGCGGGGAAAGGGATTGGAGATTGGCATTAGTAAATCCAAATAGGTGTTACGGCGTTTTAAATAGGGGGCGGATAGAGGAAATATCGCGTACCAAAAAAGAGAAACAATTTAAAAATTATTATTTTGTATAGGTACCTAATTGGATTTTTTGTGTCAATTATTTTATGCATAATTTTCTACATTATTTTTCATTATTTCCGCCCCTAGTAATGCTGCTGGTATAATAATAATAATAATAATAATTATAGTAGTAATAATAATAATAATAATAATAATAATAATAATAATAATAATAATAATAATAATAATAATAATAATAATAATAATAATAATAATAATAATAATAATAATAATAATAATAATAATAATAATAATAATAATAATAATAATAATAATAATAATAATAATAATAATAGGATAGTTAAATCGCACGTCTCTTAGCAGGGTGCCATATAAGAGCGTTTAAACATTTTTGTACGTCATAGGGTATACACCCGTTTAGGAAAAAGTTTCTTCCATGTTTTGATTGTTGCCGTTTAATTGATTTTCCCGACACTTCTTCTTTGATATTCCTGGAGCCCCTAATGATGGTAGTCTCCTCAAATTTGTCTGTCGAAACCTGCTGTTGATAACGTATACATTTTAAGTAGAAAAAGACCAAAGTTGTTTGAATACTTGTGATTAACCTTATTTATTTTGTCTGGCGCCGTATTAGAATTAAACTTTTTAAAAGACATTTTGTTTATGGTTACGATCTTGGGTGGAAAAAACGAAATTCAAACACACAAAGGACCAAATCGAAAAAAGGAAATGATTAAACGATGTTTCGCTCTGGGCAACCAGCTTGGGCTCATCAGTGGTTTCACTGGTCACCCTCCCCAAACATCATTAAACACCATCTTACACTTTGATTTCCAACCTTGATTTACTCACAAATAGGCATCGTTCCGCAATGGTACTTATGTAAGTGTCACCTGATGCGGGTTCTTTTTAGTTGAAGTAGCTGATTTGGAGGTTTTTGAACTTCTTTTTTGTTTAAATTGCCTTAGGAGCATGATCCTATTATTAACACGCAAGGACGAACACGCCAGGACGAACCCGCATCAGGTGACTTAGATAAGTACCAGAGCAGAACGATGCGTATTTGTGAGTAATTCAAGGTTGGAAATCAAAGTGTATGATGGTCTTTAATGATATTTGGGGAGGGTGACCAGTGAAACCCAGGGCGAAACATCGTTTAATCATTTCCTTTTTTCACTTTGGTGTGTTCCTTGTGGGATGCTCATCCAAGTTTGAATTTCGTTTTTTCCACCCAAGATCTTTTGACCTTTTGGTTTTTAGGTTCTTTTCAGTTGAAGTAACTGATTCAGAAGTTCTTAAACTTCCTTTTTGTTTTTTAGTATTTTACATCACTAAACTTTCGTGGACATTGTGACGTCACGTTAAGCTGCCTGCTTGGTGTCGGAGTTAACGCCGCGACTTTCAAGCAGGAGATGGCGGGTTCAAGTCCCGGATCTTGCAGTTAGTCTACTTGGACTTTTTCTTATAAAATTACAGAATTTTGTAAGATTAAGGAAAAACGCAGTATGAAGCGGAGTAGGCCGAGTTAGCTAGAAGGCAAGCTAATTCGTTTCCATACCATCCTTCGGAGAGGACGTTAAGAAGACGGTTCCGTGTAATCCATATATTGATAGTGGAGCACGTTAAAGATCTCTAGCCCCGACAAAGGGGTTTAGGCTAAATTAAATCCTTCTAGGAAAAGAAAACTGCCTTCCTAGGGGATGCTCATCAGACCGGTCTGGTGAGTGGGGAGGGGAAAGGGATATTTAGATAATATAGGGAAAAAAGAAGTACTGGTCGGCCGTCATAGTTGCGCAAGACCATTATAAAGCGAGAGAGAGAAAGACGTCACAACGCTTAACTAAAGTTTTTTTAAATTTGAAGCAAAAGTGTACTGGAAAAAGAATCTTCTGATGATTCCCCATTGTCATTTCCGTTTATGCCTGTTGCGAAGATTAAAAATAGAACAAACGAAATAAGCAAGCAATAAGCAAGCGGAGCTAGGAGCTCGTGTATATATTACCATGGGTGTGACGGGACTTTAACAACGCTACGAGATCTAATTGAACACGCGGCTACTGTGCAAAAGGCCTAAAGGAAGATTTCAACAGATTGTTGCCGCGGTGCAGACAGTTGTTTGGTTGTTTGGTTAGATTAAAATTGAGTATGTATGGTTGATAATTTTTAGCTCGTAGCAAAAAAGATACTTAAGGCGACCAAAACAAAGCAAAAAGACAGTACATTTTTTACTTGTTTATATACGATGTTGTGAACAAGACTCTTTTGTAGTGAATGCCATGACAGAGCGGTTGACTTCAATCGATACGTAGGTTGCTGTACCTGTACGTTAAGTCCATTCCTACGTACGCACTCATCTATTTTGTCATTGCATCCACCATTTCCTATATTAAATTTGCTTGCGAATGCATAAATATGAGCAATGTGAATCTAAGTTCATACCTCAAAAACAACCAAAAAAATTAATTTTTTCATATATTTTTTCAGTTTACTATATGCTCATACATGTAGAAGGCTAATTTCATTTTTTTTGCTAACAAAACCGAAACAATTTTTCTTATGGTTTGAGGTTAGAACTAATTTATAAAAATACATGTGCATTGCATTTTTATGCTTCTAACACAAAAAATAAATATAGAAGATAGATACATGTTATAGAAAAATTTAAAAATATCTAGGTGCTCACTAACACATTTATACAAATTTTGATATCTCACCTGCTATTCTCAAAGTAGATTAATTTCCTTTTGGAAACCACCATTCACAACTGCTAAAACACTTACTTTTCATTAACGTAATGCCTTTTTGACTTTTCAGGAGCCAGTCTTACTCATACAGATAAATGAAAGGGTAGGTGGATTGCGTTTGCAGGGCATTTAATCAAAATGAGATTTTTTTATAAAAGTGCAATCGTCACGAGTTGGGTTGAGGCAAAAAGTGGAAAAGGGTTCACTGGTTTAAAGTAGTATGCTGGAAACCTTTCTGAATGAGGACAAAATACTAGTTTTTTTAAATCTGTTAAAAAAAGACAAAGTTTTGAAAACTTAGGATTTTTTGTGGGTTATGTTAATATAGTCACTCAATGGCTTTTGTTTAAATTGAAGTATCGGCAAGACGAAAATCGCTTTGAACCTAAATTGAATGTAATTGGACAAGTCACATTAACCTCACTTTTTAATAATCTCGAAACGCAATCTTCCCAACCGCTTATAATCTTTGGTCTTACTTCTTTTGGCTTTCCCGATGGGTAAAATATTGCGGCATTCATATTCCAATAAAAGATAATCAGACACTGTATTTTACATTTAACGTTTTAGGCCTATTGAAATCGCTGATGGTAATATATTTATAAATGCATATAAAAGGGTATTTGGATTTACCATTTGTATGCATATGCTTTACGGTTTTTTAAAGTGTCGCGTCTTTTCGTACGATCTTTTTTCAATTTGGAAGACTACTTATTTCTGAGGCATTTTCTCATATGCAACTATTTCAAAAAAGTTTCAAAACAATGACGTCGGATACTATGTCATAGTTTGACAAGGCGTTTGTGGCTCGAATATAAAGATTTGCGACCCATAAGTATACTGCCGGTATTGTCAAAAATGTTTGAGAAACACCTATACAATCAGGTAGTAAAGTTTCTCAAAACAAACAAAATAATACCAGACTGCCAATCAGGGTTCACAAAGAATTATAGTACAAGTACAGCTTTAGTCAATATTGTTAACAATATAAGAGAAAACCAAGAACATAAAAATAGTACTTGTATGGTATTTTTAGACTTCAGTAAAGCCTTCGATACGATAAGTCATGAATTATTACTGGCAAAACTTCAATATTTTGGTTTTTCGAAAGACTCGGTAAAATTAACTCAAGAACTTTTAAATGCCCACCATAGCTGTGTTGCAATTACCAGAGAATCTAAAACAAAAAAATCAAATTTAAAAATTATAAAAAAGGGTGTACCACAAGGCTCTGTTCTTTCCACACTGTTTTTTTCTATTTACGTGGCAGACATGAAAAAAAAAGTACATTTTTCAAGTTTTGGCCAGTACGCAGACGATAGTGAACTGGACATTCCAATATCTCAGCAAAACATCCATTAAACCCAGCAAAAAATTAATTCTGATCTAAAGAATATAGACACATTTGCAAAAAATCACAATTTAAAATTAAACGCCGAAAAATCCCAAGTCATGATAATAAATATAAACAAAAACATAAGAGAACACATAGAACAACAAGTAAGAATATGCATAAACAATGAACCAATCCCCATAGTCCAACAAGCTAAAAATTTGGGTGTCACTTTTGATAGTGCCTTAACGCTTGAAAATCATATTAAAAAAAAACTGACAGCCGCGTATTTAAGATTGAAAAATATTAACAAAATAAAAAAATTTCTGCCTTCACAACAAAAACTATTTTTGTGCAATAACTTGGTTCTTTCGCTGTTTGATTATGGAGATGTGGTGTATGGTGATGCATTGTCGTGGCAGACTAGGAAGTCAATCCAGAAATTACAAAATAGCTGTGTGAGATATTCCTTTCAGGTCCCTTAATGTAATCATATTACACCAGTTTTGAATATTAATAAAATACTAAATAAGGCTAACAGACGAAAACATCATATGTACAATTTTATATATAGAGTACTAAAGAGTGGAAAACCTGAGTACCCTGCAAAAAAGTTCATGCCTCTAGCACAAACATATAGGACCAGAAATGGTCAAACATTCTTAATACCTCGTCACAGATCAGCCACATACCAAAAGTGCTTTACATGTGTAGCCATAAAAATGTGGAACGAACTTCATAAAAACATCAAAAATGCAAATGTAAAAAAATATTCACTGCAAATTAAAGCAAAGCTGCTAGAAGAACAAATGAGGCTATAAGATGAAATAAATTAAAATAAAATAGATAGGTAATATTGGGTTACCCCTTCCCTCGGGTCGGGCGTTCGCGCTTTGGCGCCTTGTCGGTTTCTCTGCAGGCTTCAGACTCTCTCCCAAATTAAATTTATTTTTATTTGTTTATTTTATTTATTTGTTACTAAATTAAATTTTAATTTTTAATTTTTATTGTTAAATTAGTGTAATCAAAAAAAAATACAGGGCTTTTTTCGCATTGGCCTTCCATAGAGACGGTTCAAGTGTTATCGGTTTAATAATCGGAAAAAAATCCTTTTTTGCCCTTCATACGTATTAATTTTCTGTAAAATGTATTTTTTGTAATACTGTATTTTTTTTGGCAAAATAAAGAATTGAATTGAATTGAAATTGAATAAACTAATGTTTCATCGGCACCATCTTAAAAAGTAAAAAATATAGAAGGAATCTTTTCACAAATCTATTTATATAAAAAAAAACCTTTGTGGAAAAGATGGAAAAACAAAAATAAAGACGCTGAGCTGACAAGAAGTTAGCCACAGTATTTGACAGTTCACTAATGCCTACTCTACAGTCTAACGTCTTGCTACTGATTTATATTTCTCTCTTTGTCGAAAAGAGTGAGAAGCAATAGATGGCAGCGGCACAAAATTTCAATGTGATGTCTAGGCAAAAGATGCATGCGCTAGTTCGAAAAGAACAAAAAGCTGGTTTCGAAACCATTCAAATTGGTGTGAAAGTGCAGTCATTGATAACGAGCGTGAAAAATTGACATTTAAATGGATTCTATAAATAATAAAAAAGCAAAACCTTTTCAATTTTATGCGGATTTGACTAAATTGTTGGGAAGAAATACAGAATTTTCTAGGTTGTAAATGGTTTTTAAGCACTAATAACACGAGACTTCAGAGTTGTGACGTGACCAATCAATGACGTATTTATTAAAAAAGTTTTTCAAAATGCGTTCAATGTAAGAAAACGCCTCGGGTTTTATAGTAGGTTAAAATAGTAGGACTAAACTACTATTTTTGATTGTTACGCAAGAGCAGTTTCAGAAACATACCTTAATTAAACTTGAGAATATACCTTGTGCATCTTAATAACAGGAAATTTTTTCCGGATTAATAAGTGGAAATCTATGGATATCGCATGACATGTGTCAAAAATTTCCACGGAAGTCGCATCTTATATCTTAATATTAGATTTTCTAATGTTATAAATAAAATTAGTCATCTTATGGAAACATGTAGTTTCACTCGGTATATTCTTAGGGGTAATATATCTAGTGCATGTCAGATTTCCAGGAAATTTTTGTAAATTTTGTTAAAAAAAATGGCTGAAAATGAAATTTTTAAAAATTTCCTACAACAAAATCTGACATGCACGCATTACATTCTGATACAGAATATACATTATTATTACATAAAACATTAGAAAATCTACTTTAAAGATATAAGATGCGATTTCCACTTATTAATCCAGAAAAAAATTTCAAGTGGTTAATATGTATAAAGTATACAGAGTGTTTCAAATTCGATGCTCACCATGGGGATCTCCTAAACGGTAGGAGATATGCTCAAAACTAAAAAAGAAAGGTTACAAATTCCTAGTTCCGGAGAGATAGGCGAATTGGTAAGAAACTTGTAGCACGTTCGAAAAGAGCAGATATATGCTAATTTAAGGTGGTTCTGAACGCAATAGGTGCTGATATACGATACGTTGGCCGTAACGATACGTGATACCTAACGCATCTCAACACCTATCGCGTTCAAGAACACCTTAGATTAGCATATATCTGCTCTTTTCGAACGTGGTACAAGTTTCTGACCAATTAATGTATAATTAATGTTAATACAAATAGCTTTATGTCGCTAGTAAATATTTTAACGCATCGGTATCGGTATACGTATCGCGTTCGAAATAAAGCCAAAATACACTACATTTTTAACTTGCTCATGCCATGTTTCGAACGATGCCCGCTTTTTTGACGGATGCGATGACACAAAAGCTGACAGAAATCGATGCGTACGGAGTAATGAACGTATCGTTACGTCCATCCCAACGCACGCATCGATTGCTGTTAGCAGTTCTGTCATCGCACCTTTCAAAAAAGCGGGCATCGTTCGAAACATCGCATAAATAAGTCAAAAATGTAGTGTATTTTGGCTTTATTTCGAACGCGATACGTATACCGATACCGATGCGTTGAAATATTTACTTTAAGTGTCTAATATGTCTTCTCTGATTCTGTGTAGCTATTCTTGAAATTAGGGAGAAAACAATTGTCTCTCTAAAACGCACAGATCCTATTGGTCAACGGCACCGATTCCCTCGAAAATGACACTACCCTGCCAAAAATACCGCGTCAAAACTCGTAAAAAAGAACTAGTGAAAGTTCACAAGTTCTGGTCGGTATTTCATTTATGAAACACCACTTTCGAGTGAAATCTCATGAACTTTCAATGTTGAAAAAATATTCAAAACTCGTCAAACATTATGAATTCTTACGAGTTTTGAAAAGTTTTTAAAACAATTTATGGAGTTGATAAGATTTCACCAGTATTTTAAAAGCTCTGCTTCCACTGGTTTTGTTAAGTTTTGAGCAGATTTTAACCAAAAGTTAAATCAAAGTTAATAAGATTTCACAAGGTTTTATGAGAATACACATGTTTTCAGCAGTTTTTAAAAACACCACCCTCCATCAGATTTCACAAGATTACATGAGAAAATCCACATGTTTTTAGCAGTTTTCAGCAGATTTTAAGAGAAACAAGTTGATAAGGTTTCAATGGTTTTGACAAGTTTACATGTTTTCAGCAGTTTTGAGCAGATTTTAATGGAAATATAAAATAACGTGAATAAGAGCCATCCTCCATCAGATGTCACAAGTTTATATGGAAAAAAATCACAATTTTTTAGCAGATTTTAAGAAAAACAACATTCAGATTCGCCAGTTTTCAGATTTTAAGAGAATCCATATTAAAAGTGATTGATATGACAGTGATATTTAATCATTGTTTAATGTATAGAAAAGTTGGACAATCTTATGGACCAAACAGTTGACACTTTTTAGGCCAAATCGTGGACCAAATCATTATATATCTTGGACACTTGAACACTTTTTATTTCATACAGATTTTATTTTAAGAGATATCCAAAATGAAATCTTGTAAAATCTTTTAAAAGCATCCCTTCCTTTGTACTTTTAAAATCTTATCCGAATTCTGCTTGCTAAATCTCATGATATCTACTGTGTCTGATATAAACTTACGAATTATATATTCTTTTTAATAATTTATTTTTATAGGTACTCATAAAATCTTTTAAATTCGCATCTTGCATCGCATCAAATCTGGTTGTACTTGCACACTTTAGTACTTATATAATCTTGTCAAATCTTTACAACCCTTTATCCTATTTCTCATGAAATCTTGTAAAATCTTTTGAAAACGTCCCTTCTTTTAGACTTGTGAAATCTTGTAAAATCTCATCAAAATCTTGTTTGCTAAACCTTATGAAATCTCATGTATCTGGTGTAACATAATGAAATCTTGTGAGTTTTCAATAGCCAGAAATTATTTGAAAATTGTATCTAGTGTAACATCATGAAACATCATAAAAATTTGTCAGTTTTCATGTAGCATACATTTTTGCCAGGTCAAGCCTCTTCAAAACAATAAAATCTCTTAAAATCTCATCAAGACTTGATCAGTTTTTAAGAGTTTTGAAGTGGTTTTTTTGGCAGGGTAATAACATGAATTTTGGTGAAATTTGTTTCTACTGATGTTTATTTGACTCCTAAAATTATGGGTATATATCACATGACCCGTTTTGAACGTCACTTCGACATTTCCTGAGCTAAGGTCAATGACAGAAAAAACAAGTTCTCTACCCCTAATGTGAGTTTTGTTTAATGGCTTGCGAGGCGACAAATTAAAAGCAACAGGAAAACTCAGAGAAAGTTTTTTTTTAATTTGTTTATTTTTCCTAACTTTTTTAAATATTGATCAAGGAAATTTTACCTAGATAAACTTCTTCCGTTCCAGTGGATATTCTCAAAAAATTTTGTTAAAAAAATTGGTTTATAAGTGACTTTTAACTTGCGATAGCTTTATTATTTGGAACAAACTTCCAAAATACGTACACAATTTACTCAAATTTTTTTTACCCAAGTTTTTTTCGTGTAGCTACTGAGCTCCAATATACATATTACATATGGTACTTACGCACACCATTTTATTACTACAACAGCCTATATAACAACGCCATATATATTTTATGAATAAAGCACCTGTCACGTATAAATCTCCCTCTAAAGAATTTATATTCAAATCTATTAAGCTGAGCGGATTTTGATATGGGCCACCAGTCTTTAAATCTTTTTAATAATCATATTTAAGGCAGTGGCGGTGTTTCGTGAGAAACATCACAAACTTTTTTTTATATAATAATAAAAAATTAATTTTTTTCATTTATTTGCTCGTAATACATTAAACAATAGAAGTAGAAGTAGTATAGGGGCGGCCCGTGGGCCTGGCAATAAGGCCTTTTCATGGGACCTTTCTGCCATACCTCGTTCCTTACCCCTATGCCCCTACTTCCGCTGCAACTCTCTCTCTCCGGGCCTCCCTGTCTTCTTTACGAAGTTCAGTATGTCGACCCATTTCACTTCAGCTGCCTTGATCTGGCATATGCATCGCATTCTGCTAGCAAGTGCTGGGCCGATTCCTTTTCGAGCCCGTAAGCGGGACACACGGGATCTCCTGCTACTCTCATTTCGATTCGATTTGATGTTTGTTTTCAGCCGATTGTGCCCAGTCAGTTCAATGCCCCTTCGGGTCTTGCCATTTAGTTCTGGCTACATTCGGACCATCCACGATTAGCTTGGACTGTCTGCAATCTGACTCTTGCCTCCAGGATATCTCATTTGTTGAGCTCCCTCTGTAGCTGTTTCCTTGTTATTCCCAGAAGAGGTTCCGGTCCACATTATCAATAAATAAATAATTAAAAATTAGTAATTAAAAATGTAAAATAAAATGTATTATTACTATTTTTCTTGTTGCTTTAAACCAGGAGGCCTATAAAAACTTACGTTGGGCATTGTTCAATCACGCACTGTCCACACAGAAAGAAAACACTCCAGTAGCCTCAATGGGAAACACCATTTATATTCCTGAAGGACAATTAGGAATTGCCTTAATGAAAATCTATTAATTCAGTGGCGTGGTACTTTTTAAGACAATTCTGTACTTATTAATCAGGAATATGAATAAAAACTCCTTTAGACTATACCGCAGTGTTATTTTATTGCATGTATGTTTTTGAAGGAGTTTTTGTAAGCTTGTCAAATTAAAAATTTTGAATTTTTAAAAGCAACAATAAACTTGAAATTGACTCTGTGTTTTGGACTTCCATTGTCTATATTTTATTTATACAGTGACGTATGAGAAGTTGGCTCCGCCCAAGGAGGGCCTTCCAAATATTTAGAAGTTCAATACTTAGTTAGTTAAAGGCAGCTTCAAGCAATTTTCGTTTCTTCCAGTGTGACTCCTTGTGTAACACTTTTGCTTCTGTCCACTTCATTCAATGTTGTTTGACCATGCATATGTTCGGCGATTCCTGATTTCGTTGTTTCACCTCTTTGGGTATTCATCTGATATTCCTTAAGCCTAAAAGATAGTGGTCTTTTTGTTTCGCCTATGTATGATTCACCACACTCACAAGGAACTTGGTAAATGCATTCTTTATTTTGTTTATTCTCTGGTTTCGTTTTACTAAGAAAGCTTCGAATAGTGTTATTAGATTTAAAAGCTGTATTAATATTAAAGTTGTTCGCTACTCTTCGAGTTTTCTCTGATACTCCTTTAATGTATGGAATGCATTTACCTGGTTTTAGTCTTGTAATCTCTGTCCTGTATGCTGAAATTTTGAAATAGTGTCTGTTCTAAGTTTAAGGCTGTAAACATTCTGCTGCAAATCCTTCTTAATGTTTCTTATTTCGATTTCCAAGTCATGAGAATTGTTACAAATTTGGTTTGGTTTGTTGTTGGTCGTTCCCAGTCTAGGCAATAAAAGTATCATCAACATATATCAGCCAAAGCTTAGGTTTATATGTTGCGGTATCAACCGCGTGTGATTCGAACCACTCCATGTAAATATTGCCCACCACTGGCGAAAGCGATGAACCCATTGGCAGACCGTCATTCTGAGTATAAAACCTATCTTTCACCTAAAAATAATAGTTATGTAGACAGCACTCCAACAACTCCATCACTCCCTCCAGCGGCAGACTAGTACGTTCATAAAGAGATTCGTGATCAACCAGTCTCTGTCTAATAATATCTAGCGATTCCTTTATCGGGACATTAGTGTACAGATTTTCGACATCAAAACTGAAAAATCTATCCTCGGGTACTAAAACAACAGAAGAGAAGAAGTATCAGAGAAAATTCGAAGAGTAGCGAACAACTTTAATATTAAAACAGCTTTTAAATCTAATAATAAAATTCGAAGTTTTTTTAGTAAAACAAAATCGGAGAATAAACAAAATAAGGAATGCATTTTCCAAGTTCCTTGTGAGTGTGAAACTAAAGCTCCTGCAGACTACAAAACCTAATTATTGGCTTGTTACTTTGTCGTCAACTTTGCCAGTTGAAACTTTAGTGGTAGCCACTAACCGAGATATACTTGGGGGCTTATTATTACAGGGGCGTACGCCCCATGGCGGAGGTCAAGACACTCAAGCTCTCATATACAGGAACAATTTATGCGTAAGCCACGGAGGTAACTGAAAAGATTTTCTTTCAATCGTTTTCTTTTTTTTTAAATTTCCCAATAGCAATGCATGATCTAAAAAAATTTAATCAACTTTTTGACCCACTTAACGTGCCAATTATTACACAATAAAATAAAATACATTATGTCAAAACAAAATAGTAACATCATCTGTACTAAATAGTAGTATACCTAGTAGAGTGTATAGCCCAATCAAAACGAAAATCACCGGATGTCAATCTAGGGCAATAAACCATATTTCACAATTATTTATCCTCTATTCAAAGAAAAAGGCAGCATAACATTGACTTATTGTTCCAAATTTAAATGGCTCTAAAAGACCAAAGAAAAAATAAAACCATGCCAAGAATGTGTTTTTTTTTTAAATATGGATGATATTTGCATTTTTTGTTAATAATAATCTTTCAACATATTCTATCTAAATAGAGGATACCGGTTCGAATACAGAAATTGATCCAATTTGGGCAAACAGCAGGATGCATCAAGGCTGTTTCGATACAATACCTATGATCAAATAACATTATGTTATGGGTAAATTTGCTCTAATTTTAGAAAATACCTACAGTCTAGAGCGCGAGAAATGATCATACCTGCATAAATATCACAGACCTGCATGAAATTTGTAATGAAGTGATTTTTGTTTATTAAGCTCAGTTTTTATATAGAAATAACTAATTAAAATACATTTACTCTTTATGGCCCACATATTTTTTTTTATAAAAAAAATATTAAAGAATCTTATACTAGGCATTTCAATACATTTTAAAATCAATGAAGTACTTCAAATTCTAGATAAATAATTTTCTGTGGTGTATTTCAAGAAATTCACTAGGCAGGCTCTCAGGTACCTGAGGTATTTTTTTTATTATGTATTAATTGCTTGATTTTGAACTATCAATAACAGGTCAAAACCAATCTTAACTATTTTCACAAGCCGAACTAAATGATTTAGTAAGAGATTTGGGACTTTCAAAACACTTTTCTGAAGTACTGGGGTCTAGGTTGAAAAAACAAATTGCTTGCCCCAGAAACTACCTTCTCTTGATATAGAAATCGTGAGGCTGCGTGAGGCTGAATTTGTATATTTTGCACAAAACAGATCACTTGTGTACTGCCAAATAATTACTGATTTAGTTACTTGCCTCGGAGCTCCTGAATACACATCTTCTGACTGAATACTTTTCATCGACTCTTCAAAACGGAGTCTTAAAGCTGTTCATTTAAATAATGGAACGTTTTTGTTTCTATTCCGGTCGACCATTCAGTTTATTTAAGGGAAAACTATGGGGGAACTGGGAAGTGAGTGGAGATCTAAAATTTTTAGGCCTTCTCTTGGGTCAGCTTTTTGGATTTACTAAAAATCGAGAACAGCATTGGATAAAAAGAGACTGGCCACAAAGAGATACTTTAACACTTGGAACCAAACATTTTATTCGCGTAAGTCTTATTGGCCCTCTAAAAATTTTAATTCCACCAATTCGCATAGAACTTGGACTTATGAAATAATTTGTTAGGGCATTAAACAAAGAAGGAAATTGTTTTAAATATTTCTGACTCTGTCAGGCACAAAATTATAAGAGGGAATTGGAAAATGTAATGGAAGATAAAGAAAAACATGCATAGAATGCTTTTAAAGAAGTTGCACATTAATTTCTGGGAAATTATAAAGACCCAAACTATGTTGAGATCGTTGAAAATATGCTGGAAAAATTCAGGATTCTTTGTTGCAATATCAGCAAAAAAAACACATTCCCATTTGGGCTATTTTCAGAATAATCTTGGGGACGTTAGTGAAGAGCAAGTTGAAAGACTACATCAAGATATTAAAGAGATTGAGAATAGATACCAAACAGGGACGCTGGGACACAAAAATGATGGCCTGTTGGACATTGGGAAGAGATCTTCCTTTAGCTGAACATGACAGAAAAACAACCAAAAGAAGCTTTTCTGAAAAAGGAGAACGTTTTTTTTTAAGAAGCGTAAAGAATAAATAACTATTTCTAATAGTTTTTATCTGTATATTTTAAATATATTTGTATTTTTTTCTTATAAATGAAACATCGTGTTTTTTTATATATTTTTAGATTTGACTGGTTTGAAAAATAACCTGATGCAAAAAAACTAAAAGCAGATTTGAAATACGAACGTCAAAACTTGCAAAAAAATCGCATCTCAAACGTAACACTGTAATTTTACGGCGAATTTAATTTAATATTAAAGAATTTCAGTACGAGTTCCATGTTGTGTGTGCGTTAATAAGTGGATAAGAGAAAATTTACCTCTTTTTTCGTCAATTTTATTAAGTCAAGTTATTTGTAAGTTCGGCTAAATGCAAAACCTTAAATAGTAAATGTTATAAGCATGTTTCTTCGAGTGCAGTGGTATGTTTGTATACTAGATGATACCATTTTAAGTATTTGTCATAATCGGGAAAATCTTGTCACAATTTGGGTTTAGTCATTTATCGGGATTATTGTTTCTGTATACACGATAAATCAAAGACGCCTTAATCGATTTTAACGAAATTTGGTACAAATATCCTCTATCGACTAACCATGAACTGATTAACTTTTGGGTAGGTTGGTGATGGTTGAAGGGGGAAAAGGGGGATAAAATATTTTAAAAAATTTTTACTTTGGAACAAAAGCAAGTAGCGATATACGGTTTTCAGATTTAAATTTCCATGGATATCGACTACAAATTTTGTTATAAAGTCGAAATCGTGGGAGCTTTAGTTTCCGAGTTACTTGAAAAAATGTTATAATATATATAAAAAAAAAATCATAACTTTAGAAGTAAAGCAGCTATTGATATGCGGTTATAAGATTTTGGCTTTCGTAAATATTACCCAAAAATGTTATTATAAGGTTCAAATCTTTCAAATCTACAGTTTTCGAGATATTTTCATTTCCTTTCAACATAAAATAATTGATTGTATGGTGGACTACCCGTGCTTTATAGCACCAATTTTTAGTCCACCATACCAATATGGTATGGGAGACTATTAAAATCGTGAAATTTTGACTTTTCTTAAACTTATCAAAAATGAGTTACTAAGGTTCCAAAACACCTTAATCGACGAAAAGAAAAACTTGTCTGTCGGTCTTTCGGTCTGTGGTCTGTTGTCTGTCTGTATACACGATAACTCAAAAACGCCTCAATCAATTTTAACGAAATTTGGTACAAAAATCGTCTATTGGCTGAACATAAACTAATTAACTTTTAAGTAGGGAGGTGGGGAGGTTGAAGGGGGAGAAGGGAGAAAAAATATTTAAAAAAATAGTAACTTTGGAACAAAAGCAAGTAGCGATTTACGGTTTTCAGATTTCAGTTCCCATGAATATGGACTACAAATCTTTAATTTCCGAGTTATTTGAAAAAAAACATTAAAATTAAAAAAAAAATCATAACTTTAGAAGTAAAGCAGCTATTGATTTGCGGTTTTCAGATTTTGGTCAAAGGTACAGTTTTCGAGATATTTTCATTCCCTTTCAATATAAAATAATTGATTTTATGGTGGACTATCCGTGCTTTTTAGCACCAATTTTTTTATTTAGAGTGTACATTTCATATTTTTGGGCAATTGGTGCGTGACACTATAGAGTCACTGTTTTGTATTGGGTCACTGCACAATCACAGAACATATTTACAACAATAAGTGTGTATCAGTAACTACAATGATCACGAGCGATTTAGTTTTATTTAAAGTCAATTCTGATCCTAGATTTTATTATTGATAAATAATATGGGATTTTCGTGACATAAAAATATCCTTTTTTTTTCTCTTGGAGATATGTTCAGGACAACTTTTTTTACTACCTGACTCTTATTTTTTCCTTAACCTTGAGGCCCTTGTTGCTTGTTTGTTGGGCGAGTGTCCTTTAGGGAAAAATAATATTATAATATGAACAAAATCTCCTTTAAAAGTGCGAATAAGAACTCCAGTACGCTACCACAAGAAATAAGTAAAGCTAAATATTACTGAAAAATTATCTTACAACTCTTTTCTCCACTGCCTTTACCTTGGGGCCCTTATAAAGTCTTCCCTAAAAAGTTAACAAAATATCATTTATAAACTGCGGTGCGCCTGCGGATGAACTGATAACTCGAATTTTCGCCTGCGGAGCATTTATGGCATGGTTTTGGCTACAGAACTAGAACTGAGACTACATCCTCCAACACTCCTTTTTTAACTGAAAAACTTGAAATATCATCAAAATTTTTGCTTTAATTGCTAAAATTTTGCCTGCGCGGATATAACATCATTGAATATTAAAATTTTTCATGTAATTTTAAACAATTTTGTACAAATAACATTTAAAGTGTTAAAACATATGTTTTCAACATAATTCCAAAGTCTTAATATGTCCCTAAAATCTTACTTAAATGAGCCGCAGGCTAAAATTTTTAGAAAAGTTTTAGACTTAAGGATACCCCTTGCTTATAAATATAAATAAGTGTTTTTTTCTTCGTATACAGCACTAACCCAACCTAATACTTACCAAGCCACCCCCCCCCCCCTCCGCCACTGTAGTTTTAATAATATGAATGTATAATTTTATCAAACATTTCTTTTGGTACTTTATACCTATAAACTTATTTTTTAGAAATATTACATTTTTTTAGTTTGTTATTATGTAGGAAAAGATCAAGCCTCAAATATTATTGATGACGTGGTTTGTTTTCTCTTTGCTTTTCTTGATAGCTTTTGGAGAACATTTCAGTTTGTTACCAATTTTATCTAATCTTTAAGCTGTCTTTAAAAGTAAAACTCAATAATATCATGATATTTGAGGCTTGATCTTTTCCTACATAATAACAAACTACAAAAATGTAATATTTCTAAAAATTAAGTTTATAGGTATAAAGTACCAAAAGAAATGTTTGATAAAATTATACATTCATATTATTAAAACGTGGTTTGTTTTCTCTTTGCTTTTCTTGATAGCTTTTGGAGAACATTTCAGTTTGTTACCAATTTTATCTAATCTTTAAGCTGTCTTTAAAAGTAAAACATGAGAGTCAAAGAGACACTCTCAAAAAGAACCATTTCAATAATAGAAAGTGTCTTATTGCCTACGCGTTTTGGCTTTTAGTCATCATCAGGACATCAAGGATAATGGCCCTGTGCTGAGTATCATTTACAAATTACTTTGATACTCTATACCAAGTCCAAAATATAATTAACGCATATAATTTTACTCCATATAATTTTTCTTTATTTAAAACTCAAATCTTCCAACAGTTTGTATAAAACTTATAACAACATCGTAAATGGCTGAAACAAAGATTTTTTCTATCTTTGACTTGTTCGAACATTTTTTCTGATAAATTTAAAGAATCCTAAAACCTAAATCACTTTTCATTTCTTTAATCAGGGTGTCGATTCTTGAATTCCGTAGGAAATGTCGCACGGGAAAGGTTATCTCCCTGATATCGATCGATCAATAACACGCTTTAAAGCTATCACGATCTATCCGAAACCTATCCAACCACGGCCGAACTTCACCCGATTGCTGTGTATCGAAGGAACGTTCCTACACTTTCATACACCTGCCTCTGCTGTCATCACAAAACTTTTTACCCACTCTCTCATTTTATCTCTACTCTTTTTTTGAGTGTTTATTTTTTGGTCCAAAGGATCCAATTATTTTAACTAATGAAACAAACCAGAGGCATTTCGTGCAAGAACAAGAGAAGAGCCTAAAAAACATTGTTCGTTGGCACCATCCACCAAGACAGTCGTGTCCTGCAAGTTAAGTAGGTTTAAAAGCACTTTAATTTACTTTTCAAATACCTCGTGGCATAGGCTTTAGTGTTTTAGCAAACGGTGATGAATAAATAGTCTAATCGGTGAACTTGTGCGACATTCATATACCTATCTTTACTCATACCGATGTTGATTTCACAAGCGAGCAATTTCGTAAAGTTTTTGAGTGAGTGACATTGTGAATTTTTATCAAATAAAGTACGACTTTTACAGGTTAGGTCGCAGATCACAGCCTTCACTTTTAAACTGTCAGTGGGGTCTTTTACTTAGGAACCAATTTTTTCTTATTCTTTAAGTACCATGCTCTTTTCTAACGTTGGCTATCATCAGCGTGATTTTCACCTTTTCTCCGGCTTTCTAAAAAGTCTCGTGATAAGAATATGCGTCTGAACTCGTTTACAGAATATTCTTTACGGTACTTCTTTGGTAGATGCTGGCTAAATACCATAAAAAAAATATTTTCATAATATCTTTTGAATATACATATCAAATATATATAACACGTTAATTGAACCATAATTTATTAAGTTTAGTGCACATGCAACGGAATTCCGCCAAAAGACATCTATAGTATTTTCTTTTGAGTACATCCTTAGCACATGCTAAGTATATAAAATTATTAGAACATTATTTCTTATGATTGTTCCATTTAGATATTATGATTGTCTAAACGTCATCCCATCAAAAGAATATTTTAAGGACGTTTTGATCAGAACATTCCCACGATCTGGAAACGTTCCACTAAGACATCAAAAACATGCCCTTTCTCGACATTCTGTGAACGTATTTTTCTAAACAACCCAGTTTAATGAATCTCTCTGCCTTTGGATTAAATTATCATAAATCGACAGTGAACTTAATAATTATTCAAATTGTTGAAGTAGTACATGATGGTGGAGTTGATAATTAAATCAATTAAATATGGTCTTTCTCCACTAAATTTTATTTCTCAATATGAAAAACTCGACATGTTTCGGCAGTTTAGACTACCATCATCAAGGGGTTCCTGGTTTGAACTACAGTAAAGCAGTATGGCCGAACAAGAATCAACGGACCATCAGTACCCTCAGCAATGGAGAAAAAAAATACAGAGGGGAACCCATAGTTAAAAAAAAAAACAATACATTTTAAACATCACTTTTTTAAAAAACAAATAACGTAACTGTTTATATCAAATAACATGATTCCCTTCTGACCATGTCAGAAGGGACCAAGCTTTTAATTTAAAAAACCAAAAATGCAACATACATAATGCTTTAAATTGAAATTTTAAATTGGAATGGTTTTTCGTGAAAAATTCTCGTAAATGCAATTATGACAGTGTCATCAGAATAACTTAAGTCTTAAAGTTATTGATTTTTATGCCGTTTACAGTCAGACCCTCTTCGCAGCTGTTTGAAGTGTGTCTATTATTTTGTTACTGTAGATATTAAGGGTGAATTTGATTAAAAAATGCACTTCTTCTAATTAGTTAATCTAAAAAACTGTTAATCAAATTTTTATCAAATTTTGTACGGTGAAAGTTTAAAGCATTATCCCGGAACCATTCACGTGATTTTACATAATTTTAAGTTCTTTACATAATTTTTCGTATCCTAAAAATGTTTAATTTACGGTCAAAATTTTCGATTATTTTAAAAAACTAAATAAAAACAAGATATATATTTTTTTAAAAAAACACGCGAATGTTCTGTGGGGCATACTAGAAGCCTCCGCTGTGTTGTTAATTTTTGTTGTGCGTTTTTATAATATCTTTTGAATATACTTAGTAAATATATATAACACGTTATTTGAACCATAATTTATTACGTTTAGTGCACATGTAACGGAATGCCTCCAAAAGACATCTATAGTATTTTCTTTTGAGCACATCCTTAGCACATGCTAAGTATATCAAATTACTAGAACATTATTTCTTATGTTTTGTGCTTATTCTAAGAAACTAGTACAAAAGAACATCAATCTAATAGCACATGACATCCCATGATTGTTCCATTTAGATGTTATGAGTGTCTAAACGTCATCCCATCAATAGAATATTATAAGGACATTTTTATCAGAATATTCCCAGAATTTAAAAACATGTCCTTTCTCGACATTCTCGACATTCTCTGGACGTATTTTTCTGAACAACCCAGTTTAATGAATCTCTCTGCCTTTGCAGTAAATTATCATGGATTGTAGGTAGATTTGTTCTTTATTGCAGATACTATTATAACACAAATCGACAGTAAAAGTATTAAAAGAGTGAACTTAATAATTATTCAAATTGTTGTTGAAATTCTATTCTATATAATCTATTTCTAATATTTCGTTAGTCTAGACTGTTTAACTAAATGAACTGTTTTTAGACTTCAAATTCACTCTTAAACAACAGCAGAGACACTATGCAGCCTTAGCGTACACTTTTTTTTATTCGAATCTCTCCGTATAGTTGTTCATCAACTTTTAGGTAAGCTGTCTGGGGTCTGATTTTCGAAACTATACGAAAATATCCGCATGCGTGTACCTTTTTGTGCTAAATAATACGTAATTTTTACGTCAGTCTCTCTCTATACCGTGTGAAATGAGAGGCGAAAAAGATAAGCCGGTATGTGTGCACCGCGTTCAAATTCGATTGGTTTTAATCAATATTCAATCAATCAAAAAATACTTTATTGTCAAGAAAAAAAAATTTTGTCGACAAAGCAGCTAAAAACTAAAAGAAATAAAAACATGTAAAACAAGTAGGAACATAAAGAAAATACATTATTATTAAAGCTTATTTTAGGTAGAATGTAAGCTCATAAAAAAGTCAAATTTGAGTCTACATTAATAAGTGGTTTTAAACCTATAATCACTAACAAATTGGAAGAGTTTGTTATGTTTATACTAAATTACTAATAATAAAAAATACCCACTTTACTATGATTAAAAAGAAGCACAACAGACACATAACATAGTTGCACCAACAATTATTGTAAAGGGGACAATACTACAACAGTAAAAAGGAAAAGAATAAAGATATCTAGTCACTAAAATAATTAATAAAAAAATAAAAAAAAAAACACATTAAAAACAGCAAGTTTATAACTGAGTGTCATAAAATTCAGAAAGCGAGTAAAAAGGTAAGTTTAAAAGAATCTCTCTGCCATTGGAGTAAATTATCATGGATTGTAGGTAGATTTGTTCTTTATTGCAGATACTATTATTACACAAATCGACAGTAAAAGTATTAAAACAGTGAACTTAATAATTATTCTCTCCCTTAGATCCCTTCTGAATTTTGTAACAGAGGTAGCACATCTGAGGGTGATTGGCAAATGATTGAAAATTTTAATGCCCTCGTATATAAGACATTTTTGTGCTAAAGTGCTTTTTGGAATTGGCAATCGAATGTTAAATTCTTGTGGCCCTTTTTTATAATTTTTAAAAACTAAAGATGCTGTTTCCAAAACATAAAGTGATGTAAGTGTTAATATTTTATGTTTGACAAATAGAGGTTTGCAAGACTCTCTTTGGTTTACATTGGAAATGAATCCAACAGCCTTTTTTTGTAATATTAAAATTACTGATAGCAAATATTGATGCGCAGATGCCCAAAACGGCAAGCCGTACCTTAAGAGTGACTCAAAGAGTGAGAAATATACAGATCTAGCCATATCAACTCCCAGTTCAGATCTCATATATCTCACTGCGAAGCACCCAGAAGAAAGTGTTTTACTGAGTTTAAAGATATGTTCATTAAATCTCAGCTGGCTGTCAATATGTACACCTAGAAATGTAGATACATTTTGTTTTTGTAGAAGATCCTCACCCAATTGTACATTCTGCAAACTACACTTAAAAGCGAGAATGTTAGTTTTCTCCACATTTAAACAAAGACGATTGGCATCGCACCTCTTTTTAATTTTTGATGGATCGTCGATTTTAGATATTCTATGTCTTTATGATGCCACAAAACAGAAGTATCGTCCGCAAACAATGTAAATTCACCTGCAATTTTTAACCGTACAAGATCGTTAATGTAAAGAAGAAATAACAGGGGACCCAATACTGCCTCCTGGGGCACTCCGCAAGTGATATTTAGAGAAGCAGAGCGAGAGCCTCCATCGACCACCGATTGCGTACGATGGCTTAAATAAGACCTAAACCATTCCAACACCAAACCCCTAGATCCATACCGCTCGAGCTTTTCCCGAAGTATTCTGTGATCCACACAGTCAAATACCTTGGATAAATATTGTGTTGTTTCTCATGAAAAACCGATTATTCTTTTACGCACTACCAATGAATCAGCATATCAGCATAAATTTTGCCTCCTATTCTACACTGTATAGAAAAAGACGGAAAAAGTCGTGTGCGAATATTTTCGCATGGTTTCGAAAATAGGACATAAGCTTTACGTGTTGACCCGTAATCTACGACAGTTCTTGTCTAGGGTTCCGAAATAGCGTGTCATGAGAAAGAAGGGCAATGTGAGTGAAAGAGATAATAAACTTGAGAAACCGATACACTGTTGCCGATGTCACCCACAATTAACTAAAAGATTCCCAAGTATGATCCTGTCAAATTTAACGATAAATTTTGCCTTTAAAGGGCTTAAAACACTGATAATGGGTATTTTCTTATTTTAGTTTGAAATTAGAATCCGCTAAATTAATTAAAATGCCCATTTATCCAGAAACTTTTACTACTGACTGACGTTGCTCCTTCAAAGGGGCTGCAAAAAGTCTGAGTCTGACCTCCCATAACCAGTTACGCTAAAGTCCCGACTCTACGAGACAATTTATCGTAGCAGTCACGAAATATCTTGTTGAAATAAATTTAAAACAAAGTTATACTTTTTTAAAAGAATAAGAAAATTAAAACCACGTAGCGCAGTCTTTCAATCGGCAACCCTCTATCTTTCTAATTAGAACACTTTTTCTAATCGTGTTCACGTCTTGTTTAAGTTTAAAACGAATTTAAAGCTGCTCTGTTATTTAATTTTTTTAAATTCTGCTTCTTGTAAACTCCTTTATTTTAGAAAAATTGCCGAGGAAACCGCATTCCTCTCCCCCGAAGGGACGCCTGCTCTTCAGGTCTTACATAAAAAATATTTTGTGGGATTTTAGTTGCATCATTTCAGTATCAAATAAATAAAAATATTCTTAAGATCTTTTAAGTGATTAATTAAAAAAAATTACGTGTGCGATATCCTACGCGCCCGCGTCTTCGCGCAGCAGTTTTCCTAAACTGTTTGCTTGACAACGTTGTCTAGTTGGCATCTCTTTTCAGTACATCTGAATTGAATAGCATTCTTACTCAGACACATGCATTTCAGCAGCCTAGATGAGAACTATCGAACCCTGTATACCGTTGAACTAAGACTTGATATGAAATAATTTCAATGTGGAGGCATAAGTAAGAACTGATTGTCTAGTGAGAACAATTGTTAATCTCCACAGTCTATGACTCTCGATGCCGTACCAAATAAGAGGAAATACCTCTACAACGCGGTCCATGTACAGGGTGTCCCAAATTTGGCACTCTTGGGGGTTTAAGGTACTTCCAGGCAATCTAGAACAAAACAGACCCACACTTGCGAGTGTCGATTTTCAAGAGAAGACGAAGGTGTAAACCGCATCTTCATATGTCAAGCTGTTTACAAGCTACGGGGGTGTTTTCAAAAGTCTGCATTTTGGGAGAGGGTCTGTAACTTCGTTATTACTGAAAATTTTATTTTGATGTAAAGAGCTTGTTTATAGACTTTTTGACAAAGGATTTAACTGGTTTTTCAGATTTTTTTCACTGTCTTTAGTTTCCAAGATATAAGCCACAGTTAGTATTTTAGAATTTTTGATGAAATGTCCTTTTAAACAATATGGCATATGTAATAGTTTGGTCGGGCCGTTTTTAAGATATTTAATATTTTGCATTTCTTTCTAGTGTGCTGTGACTTTTATTTTGAAAGCTTCATAGTGTGTTAGTCATTTATGCCATCAAATTTCTGTAAATAGGCTATAATATGAGAAAAGTCAAAAATTGCTTCTTGTCGTGGCCTGCTTTTTAAACCTACAAAGTTTTCATCACACTAGAACACTCTTTCATTTAAATGTAACGTTATTATTATATTATATGATATTATGTGATAGGTAAAAACTTAAAAAAAAAGTAGGTATTTAGTTTATCACCGGCTTTTAGTTGTCTTACTGATCTATTATTATTACCGAGAAGTCCTAGTCTAACATCATAAATGTTCTGTCAAATAATAAACAATTAAGATCATTGACAAGCTACCAAAAAGCAGAGCCTACTTAGTTTTGAAGAGGAGATCAAAAGATCTTGGGAGGAAAGAACGATTGAGGGTGACTAGTGAATCCACTGACGACCCCACGCTGGTCACCCCGGACGAAACATCGTTTAATTGTTTCTCCTTTCGCTTTGGTCTTTTGTGTGTTCCTTGTGGGACACTCATCCAATTTCAAATTTTCGTTCTTTCCTCCCAAGATCTTTTGATCTTTTCTTTTTTAGATTATTTTCGATTCTTATTTTAATTGTCTTAGGAGCATATTCCTATTGGAACGATTAACACGCCAGGACGAACCCGTATCAGGTGAATTATAATAAGTACCATGCGGAACGATGCCTATTTGTGAGTGATTCAGAGTTGGAAGTCACAGTGTGCGATGGTGTTAAATGATGTCTGGATTGAGGGTGACTAGTAAATCAACTGACGAGCCCACGCTGGTCACCCCGGTCGAAACATCGTTTAATTGTTTCTCCTTTCACTTTGGTCTTTTGTGTGTTCCTTGTGGGACACTCATCTAATTTTGAATTTTCGTTCTTTCCTCCCAAGATCTTTTGATCTTCTCTTTTTTAAAAAATTCTATATTGAGAGGGATTCAAATCTTTTTAATTACAGTAGGCCACGGCAGTAATGCAATAAGACATTGTCAGAATTCCTCATTGGGAATTTATTTCTCATTCTGTTGTCAGTATGGTTTAACTACCTATGCCATGGCATACTAGATAGAAATGCAAAATATTAAATATCTCAAAAACGGCTCTACCAAGCTATCACATATGCTATATTGGTTAAAAGGAAATTTCATCACAAATTCAAAAATTAAATAAAATATGAGATGGTCCATTAAAAAAATACTACCTTTGGCTTATATCTGGGAAACTAAAAATAGTAGAAAAAATCTGGGAAAATAGTTAAATTCTTTGTGAAAAAGTCAATAAAAAAGCTCTGTACATCAAAATTAAATTTTCAGTAATAACGAAGTTATAAGAGACCCTCTACCAAAATGCAGAGTTTTCAACCCCCCCCCCCCCGTAGCTTGTAAACGGCTTGACACATCAAGATGCGGTTTTTACCTTCCAACTTCTCTTGAAAATCGAGCCTCGCAAGTGGGGGTCAGTTTTTTCCTATCACGCCTGGAAGTAGTTTAAACCTCCCCAAAAATGCTCAATTTGGGACACCCTATACATCATAAGCCCGTTTCTAACTATACATTTTCTCCATGCGTCTTGAGAAATTCCATGAAAAAATGGAATAGAACTTGTTCTAATTTTTGTCAAAAGATGCATGCATTTTGGGGAATTTTCTAGTGAATTTTGCTGCTACAACTTAAATATTATGTTGGCAAGCCTATCAATTATCAGCTGTTAAACTAAGATTAGGTGCTAGTTTTAAAAATTGTAATTATTTGTTGGCTAATTTTTTCTTTCTCTATGCAGATGCATCTAGGAAAAGATGCATTTGCAAGATGCCTGAGGAAAATGCACAGTGAGAAACGGGCTATAGTTTCCATAGAACGGTATTTGATGGAAAAACTGCATGTAACAGTGACAGCACGTCGTAATTACGGAAAGTATGCTTTGATTTGCTTACAGACTGTCCCATATAACTATGGAAGAAAGCGTCTTGGAAACCAAAAAAAAGTTGTCTTTATCCTATAAAAACCATTAAATGACCATAATCTACTCGGATTTGTTATTCAGAGTGGTTTTTACAGACCAAACGTTTCCTGGGATTGATTTTTTTTCAATTTTTATAGACTTCTTGAAACATTTACAATAATTTACATTGTGCACCAGTCTATCTCGCGAATAAATAGTGTACTGTATTTGTACACTGTGCACTTTTTTATCACTTACACGTCGAAAGAAATGACTGAATAAATTGTGAAAAAGTAGAAGAATAGGTGATGGCGTGGGTCAATAAAAATGAATTGTGCAGTTTCTAGGTTTCCTTGTTTAATATTTATAGGCTATGGACCATTGCTATGGTTAAAGTACATTTTTAAATTGTATGCGTTTATATAGGGTGGGCCACAAAATTCCGCACTTTTTGGATTGGCTATAACTTTTGACATGATTACTCGATTATGAAATATATTGGCTTTTTGAAAAGAAAAACGTTAGGGTTTTTCGATTCGGTTAAAAATTTACAACTTTCAAAAAATTCAAGATGGCGGACAGTTTTAGAAAATGTGTAATTTTCACGCCCCCTGAAAAAAATTTATGTGCGACACTGAACAAACTCTAAAGCTTTCACTATAAACCCTTATTGTTTCTGTGTATATTGAAGTATCATTTAACTAAATCAGTTGGGAAATAAAAAAGTTATAAGTTTTTTGACTACGAGTGTTTTGGCTTCGCATTGAAAAAATCACAAAATTACATACATTTTCCATTTGCTATATCTTTTGACCAAATTATTTAATTAAGAAAAATACTAAAAATATAAATACCCATTACTTTTTTATTTCTTATCCGATTTAATTAGGCGATACCTCGATGTACGAAGAAAAAAGAGAGATTTGGAAATACTAAGTTTTATTTTGTCCAGTGTCTTACTTAAAAAAAAATAAGGCGTATAAAAGCTAACCCTTTTTAAAACTATCCGCCATCCTGATTTTTTTTTATGTCAAATTTTGAAGAAACAAACCCAACTCCCATGTTTTGTATCTTTAAACAATATTTTTTTTTAATTAACTAATCAGACCAAAAGTTACAGCAAATTAAAAACACTCATAATCTATAAGCTTATAACTTTTTCATTTCTTAACCGATTTAAGTAAGTGATACGTCAATATACACATAAACAACGAGCATTTGTAGTGGAAGCTTTAAAGTTTGTTCATTGTCGTACATAAATTTTTTTCAGGGGGGGGGGGGGTGAAAATTACACATTTTTTAAAACTGTCCGCCATCTTGGATTTTTGAGAAATTTTAAATTTTCAACTGAATCGAAAAAGTATCACACTTCATCTATCTAAAAAACTAATATCTTTAAAAATTGAGCACTTACGTCAAAAGTAATGGCCAATCCAAAAAGTGCGGAATTTTGTTGCCCACCCTAGATATACTGGAGAACAAAAAAATGCAACACCAGAAAGGACAAATATTTTTAAAGTATTTTAATTATATATTAATAAATTAGATTGCTCTTAGTAATTGAATACATTTTCAAGAAGATCCATCCATAATAATAAAGAGTGGCTCCTTCATGGTTATTTATGCACTCGTTTGTTCTATTGCGCATTGACAAAATAAGATGCTCTATATCATATTGCGGAATACTCATCCAAATCCTCCTTACGGCATACCAGAGTTCATTTAAGTTTCCAGGGGGACGTGGTAATCAACTAAGATTGCGCCTTATCATATCCCATACGTGTTCGATAGGCGACAAGTCAGGCGATCTTGCTGGCCATTCCAAAGTCTTTATCCCAAGTTCATGTAAGAAGTCCATTGTTTCACGAGCAATATGTGGTCTGGCATTATTTTGTTGAAAGATCGCATTTGGGATAGTTTGTAGATAGGGATGCAAAACTGACTGCAGCACTTGCCGTTGATGAGAACTAGAGCTGATCTGCTTCCTAAACATATAGCACCCCATAACATGATACTTTGCTGTCTTGCTGTATCACGTTCAATAGCAAAGTCTACATTTCGTCTCTCACCTTAAAATCGCCTAACCCTCATGCGTCCATCAAGGCCGCCTAAACAAAACGTAAATTCGTCTTCGTCGTCTTATGTTATTCCATTCGTCATTCAAGTTTTGCCGAGCTCTGCACCACTCCAAGCGTCGAGCTTTATGTTGTGAGGTCAAAGGTAGCACCAAAAGCGGACGGTAAGCCCTCAGTCCCATACCAAGCAATCTTCGATTAACTGTCATCCTTGAAAACACTCGTCCTGTAGCTGCAACTAGAACATCTTTTACTTGGAATATACTGTCCTGTCGATTTCTGGGAGCAAGAAATCTGAGATGCCGTAAATCACGACCTTGTAATAATCTAGGGCGTCCAGAGCCCACACGACGTCTATAAGTCTTATCATTGGAAGGTGGTGGTTTTTCTTCTTTGGACCACCTTCTCCAAACTCTTAACACTGTTGATGGATTGGCATTAACCCTTTTTGCAATTTCCCGTAAACCAACCAGCCTCTTTCATGCCCACGATGAGTCCTTTCTCAAAATCGTTTAAATGATGAAATTTTGGCGACCGCGAACTCTTGGCATTTTTATTTTTTAAGTAAACTGTAAGTAATCCCAAAAGACCAAAAAATACGAGAAAAATGATTTAAAATTTTCAGAAAAGGTCTTTTATTTGTTGGTTGTTTTTGAAAATGAATAGAAAAAATCTGTGAAAAAAGGAAAGATTATTAGATATTTTGAGATAAGGTATACACACAAATAATTTTCATTCAAATAATTATCCATATACATGGTGTTGCATTTTTTTGGTTCTCCAGTAAACGCCTAAATTATTTTAGCGTTTTTTAAAGCCTTAAACGTTTTTCGTTTAACCAGTTTTTTCTATGTTTTCTCATTTTTATGCCATAATTTTACTCACATTTTATAGATTTCTTTCCAAAATTTCGATTCCTAAAACAAAAAATTCACTTATCACAAGTTTTCACTGATTTTTAGCGTTTAAAAAAAGTACTGCCAAAAATATTTTTCCTCTGTAAAAACAAAAAATATTTACAAAGAGAAAGATGTAGAGAGAGGTAACGTAGAGAAGGACAAAGTATTTTTGAGAAAGATGGAGTTATTTTGAAACTGTTCAACTGGAACATTTTTTTGATTTGACAGAAATAGAAAGTTCCGTTTATAACTTCAGTCACTATTAGCTGGTCGGTTAATCGTGGTATTTCCGGTCAATACAACCTTCAAAAAGAGCGGTTTAAACGGTCAACCGAGCAACTAAAAATTCCTGTACAGCGTTATTGTTTTACCAGGTTGGTGAACGTCGACATTTCCAGATATAGCAAACTAACGAGCTTTTTGAAAAGCAAAGCACAGGAATACAAACCAAAGAAGTCCAAGACATTAGAACGACCTGAAATAGAGAAGTTTTTGAACGAAGCTCCCAACGACGAGTAGCTGTTGATGAAAGTGGCTTTGATAATGGGGTGCTTGCATAAAGGTATAACTTAAATAGAGACATTATGTGTACCACAGTTGCGATCAGACATAAGGTAAACAATTTGGCGACAATGCTAGATTGCACTGAAAGTTGAATCTCTCCACGTAATGTTTTTAAAAATATATTATTTTTATAACTCTATCATTTACATGCAATTATGCAAATTCTCCGGTTTGTTTTTTAAAACATGGAGAAACACCTTATTTTTATTCAAATATATACCGAAATTTAAGTATATAACATAATTGCATTTAAATTTCCTTGAATCTTTACAATTTTAAATCAATAAAGAATTTATAATGTGCAGGTACATGTTATGGTACTTGAAATGTACCTCATTTTTTCGATCAAAATATCATATAAAATACCTGATATTTTGAACGAAAGAATAATTATATTTATTTCCTAATATATATCGGGAATAAAACCTACAACAATGTGACAACCTCGCATTTGTGGCGGGTTGAGCCGCCATAAATGCCACAACCGTTTGTACGCTGCTCCATTCATAATTTCTCTTCGGCGTTGTAGCTTTGGCATAATCAAGGTTTTGGTATATTTTACAGATTAGTGGAGAGTTTTTAATATTTTTTCAATAGATTTTTAAGTGTTTGTGGCAAAAGTGATGTGACAAAGTGCGTAGTGTGACGAAAACTGGAGATTGCAGGTGAAAACCAAACATTTCACAAGTTAGTTATCATATGTTTTTTCGACGCCATCTTGTTATAGGCCGCCATAGGCGTGCAACTGTGTGTGCAATAAATATAAAATAAAATATAGGAAAGAAATAATTTTTTGGGATATTTTTGCGAATTTCTGATAAAAACAATATGGTAAGCAATAATTAATTACACAATATTTGGTATAATGAACCAATCCCAGCTGCGACATTTTTAAATATCCTATATGAGTAGCAAAAAAATGTAAGAGGTGCGTATGATATTTATTTATAATTACATTCACAGTCTGTCTGTAGTCAGCTTATTTTTTCTGCTGAGATTTGTTTATAAATAGTACAAGCGTTTCCGGTATAAATATAAAATATTAAAATATTATTATATCAGACATTTATGTTTGTTACAACTTTTTATTTATTATATTTACATAGGTAGATACTCCACATAAGATTTTTTTGTATTTATTAAAAATGTAAAGATACTTTTGTACATATTAAATAAAAATTATAGTAGAGTGTATAAATTCCATTTTTTTACACAACAAAATACCATCATATAGTACCTATAATATAGATATCTTCCTTTTTCAAAATACCACTATTCTTAGTCGAATTTGCTTATTTTTTCCACATTGGTTTTTTTTGGTAATTTGCCTAAACAGTGCGGAAAGTAATACTTTTGATACGTTTTTTGTACAACAATTTCCTACTTGCATAAAAAGCTTCTGCTTAAGATTATATATATTTGGTATTTTTAAAATTAAAACCAAAAAATAATTTTAAAAACTAAACAGTTTGCACCTGAAGACGATCAGAGATTATACTGATCGAAACGTCATTTATAAATAAAATATAGACAATGGAAGTCCGAAACACAGAAAGAAGTTCAACTTCCCACAAGCCGTGCGTAAAAAAAAATAAGCACGGCGTGCATAAAAACTGTCGTAGCGTGCGTAAAAAAAACGTTTAAGGTACGCAATTTTTTGTTAAATGGTACTTTATGGACCAAATTTTTAAATTTTGAGTTTACTAAATATGTTCTAAAAACTATTTTTTGATTAAGAAAGTAATCATAAACGCTCGTAGAAAAAATTTTTACCTAACCCTTGCGGAAGTGCCTTTCCTGCCCGGACTCCTCCCGTGCGTAAATGTATCACTTTCCGCACTAGTTAAGCAACTATTTGGCGAACATTTAAAAAATTAATATTTTCTATGTTATATCTCTACATAAATATTTTCACTATGACAAATATAATACCTGTCCATACCTCGGTATCACTTAATATAATACCTCTCCATCCCTCGGTATCAATTATTAAGTATCAAAAAATTAAAGATTGTATTTACAAAAATATTTGACAAATCTGAAAATAAGGACCAAACCTTTTTACATTTATAAATAACGAGCCGCTTCTGGCCGCTGCTAAACGTAAGGTGGTTGGAGCATGTGTGAGGAGGAGCATGTCTGGTGCAGCGTTGCCAGTGGAACATAAAATGGTTTTCTCTAAATCTAACGACTGATCGCGTTTCAAAGCAATTTATGAAGGACTTGATGGGTCTATTTTAGTTAAACGTCTTTGGGTGCTTGTAGATGCGTCAATTTGAAAATAGAAAATATTCAAGATAAAAGGAAATATTTTCTCGTAGTTTTGCCAGACACTAAAACCAAGAAATCGAGAAATTTCACCATACTTGAAGAAGGATTTCCAGTCAACCCGATCAATTTATGTAAAAGATACAGTCTTTGAGGCCAAAGAAAACTAGTTCTAGCCGCTTTTTTGTTTTTTACAAAAATGGAAGATGTACCAGCCAGTGTGTGGGAATAAATACGTTGTTGAAGGTACCTTCAAGAATTGCAATGTTTTTGAAATTGGAGGAACCAGCGCTCGACGCCGGTCACTGCCTGAGAAGGTCTTCGGCGACTCTTTTGGCCAATGCAGGGGCTTACATGACTACTTTGAAGCGTCACGGAGGATATAAGTTCTCGACCGTAGCAGAAGGATACCTAGAAGAATCTGTGCAAAACAAAATACAAATTGCAGAAAAAATACACGGTTCTAATGCGTCGACGTCTTCCAGCACTATCAGCAGCTGTAACGATATGGGAGCGTCTGGTTCCTATGAACTAATGAATTTTACAATGACTTCAAATTCGAATAAATCAATCATAGAATACTACCTTAAATATGAACGTGAGTTATAATCCATAACTCACTAGTGAGTTATCGATTATAACACACTAGTGTGTTATTTGATAGTTTTCTTTTCTAAAATGACATTTATAATGACAAACATAACTGTCATGTGTTGGATAAAGTAACTAAATGTGATTTCGCAAGGGAAAACACAAATTTTCTCATTATTTCAAGAAAAAAAATGAAAAAAGGAGATCGGCGGCGGTGGGATTGTCCCTATATACTAGGTCTTTAAACTAAAAATGCTCTATTGATTCGGTGAGTTACTCAGATTTTTGTATCCCTTTTTATTCCTAGATTATGTTTAAATTAAGTTTTATATTGCTAAAGTTCCTATTTCTCTATTTCTAGGACTTGAACAAGGTTGAATATAAACCGAAACTTTGCCACACATCTGGTAGTTTTCTTTTGTCCAGTTCTCTAACTTATTTAAACAAAGGGCACAAAATGGCTAGGTTTTGGTGTATGTGCTTACAAAACAACTGATGGCAACTGCAATATATGTTCCAAAAAATGATAAATTTTTGAAATATCTGTAAACTCAAATTTCATGAAAATTCAAAATATTTTACACCCTGTTTAGAAAAATTTGTTATCCAAAACCACTTAAGCAGTGGCGTAGTTTTGGGGGTTAAACTCCCCCCAGGAGGTCTAACCCAATCTACAATAAATTAATCATGATCAATGGCCCAAAAAAAGTAGGACGTGTGTTTGATGTGATGCCTTAAATTCAAAAATTTTAACTTCACCGTACTGATGATCACCACAAGTGCGAAATCCGGATCTACGGTTACCATTACGTTTTTCGAGGGAAAGCTCGCTATTCATTGAAATGGCATTCTTGGAATATTTTTTCTTAAAATGTTCATCTGCGGCGCAATTATTATTTGGCAAACAAATCTATATATACCACCACAACCCACCCCTTCTTGTCAAAGTCTTTTTGTCAAAGTTTTCGACTGCGGCGCTATACCAATATTAAATATTGTTACAATTTTGTGTAATTTTAAGCAATTTTTATGTCAACAACATTTGATACGCGTGAAAAATAGCATTTTAGTGTATTTTTTTCAAAATTATTTCCTGCGGCGGCGCATTTAAGGGATAATTTTGAAAAAATCCTGCAAATGGGACTAGACGAGACTTGCTTTTAGAAATAAGTATACAGCACTAAATCAACACCTATTAAACCGCCCCTGTCTCCTCCCTTCAGTTCAAGAGCTCAAGCAATAGGCACCTCCCTAATTTTTAAAAATTTGCCATAGGTATATATAGGTCGTTGATTTTTATTAAATGATAAACCCCCCCCCTCCAGAGCCGATTTCTGGCTACGCCACTTACTTTAGATTACATGGTTTTTCCATATTAATTTAAAAACGAGTTTCCCGTATATATTGATCACTTCAAATTTTTCGCAAAGTTATTGACAATTGAAAAAAGAGATGAATGGTCAATGGGTTGTTATGAGAACTTTTACCCCAAAAAAGGCAACAGTTGCTTAAACTTTCCAGTTTTAATAGAGCAACGAAATAAATTGATTTTAATGAAGCAAACATTTTAGTTTAATTTTCAGCAATTTTTTGACGAGAGCTCAAAAAAGTGTTTTATCCAAAATGATATGCAGTGTAAACTAGAGAAAATATTGACAATAATATAAGAAGTTCACTCACCCAAGCAAGGAAAAGAACCAAGAAGCAAAATAAAAAGGCCGATTGTTCCATCTCTTTATGACTTCGACTATCGAAATTTACAACCGCAAGTTGTCACCAGAGAAATGCAAGGGTGTGGGTAGAAGGCGTTTCGAGATTCACTATTTTTTAACACAGAGTCCAGCCATGATCACCTAGCTCCCCAAAAATAGTGGTGTATTATGTGCAGTACCTATTTTTTTTTCAATTAAAAAAAAACTAGAAGTCAAAATACATATCAACAATATTTAAATGTGAATTCAGCAGTGTCTTCTACCGGCAATATTATATCTCTGGAGATGTCTCGCCGAGCTCATCTTCAAGCGAAGAAAAGGCTTCTTCCTCTTTTCTTCTTCTTTTCGTCGTAATTCTTCTTTTTTTTATCGTAAAAACAGCTGAATAGCGACCGACACGAGTCTGAAGACCGCAGCCTGCTTCTCTCTTTGCGATTTTATTTATGCTTCGCAGTGTCGAAGAATGCGGGTGAGATGTTTCTATAGACCAAGAGATGGCATCTCAACCCTATTATCAAAAAACATGAAACATCAAAAAAAGGAAAAGTTTTCCTCTGTCCATGGCAGAGTTTAAGAAAAGCAAGAAAGGAAAAATTTGGCCTACTTCACTAGGTAACCATACCACTAACTAGTTCATCAACCAGTCGAAATTTCCACTGTGAAAAATTCGTTGTTCCCAGAGTACATAACAAAAAACTAACTTCACAGTGGGGTATCAGAAGGATATATATATGCAACTTAAAGGTTAGACATACATTCCTGTAAAATATTTTTCTTTTTTTGACACTTACCCATGTCTTATTGATGAGATCGTTTGTCTTCGTCCATATTGACTTCTGGCGCACTGATGAGTCCCTAATAAATGCGAAATACGTGGCTGCGTCTAGCCTTCAAGTCACACCTGGTATGTATTATTTTTGCTTTTGGTACCCCGGAGATAAAGTTTGTTTTTGAGATGACAACGGATTTGTCATAGTGAAAAGCCCAATTGACTGATGGATTACTTTAGAAACTAGCCAGTGTCATCACCAGTGGATTGAAATTTTATTTTCCATTTTGATTCATAAACATTACATTCAATAAAAAAAATTTTCATTAAAAAGCAAATTTTTATGTTTCAAGTATTTACATCTGGTAACAAAACATTTTGGTGACATGGTGACAGTACGTTTATATTGCATAAATAACCTTATATAATATATCAACCTAAAAATTATTTACCGGTGTTAACTGTTCACTATCTTCAAAATAAAAAATTATAAACAATCTCCTAGCTCATACCTCCTGGTCTACAAAATCTCCGATACCAGCCTTACTGTTTCGATTTTATTTATGCCTCAGTATTTTGTGTAATGATGGTGAAATGTAGTGGAGGAAATGGCCAGTTGAGGCAGGCAGTAAACAGGTGACTAATTTGAAATTGCTGATGATTATTTTGAGAGTTATGGTTCAAGCGAGAAGCTATAACTGCATGGTGATAAAATGAAAATTGGTTTGGTTGATGATTCAAGTTGAATAAATCAACAATATATTTTCTCTAAATTATTTAAAAAGGTGTGTGGTTAAAAAAGCGTAAAATTTTATTAAAAATTTGCGTACTTACTACTAATTTCTGTTTTCCTACATTACAGGCCAATTTAGATATTATTTACAAAAATTATGTTCCTAGATATTTACAAAACAAAATCTAACAAATTGTTTACCACGCGTTCACCAAAGACGCCGGAGCAAACCCAGGAGCCAAACTAGCATATCTAGCTACACCAGGGTATTCAGCAGAAACAAATGGAGCTGATCTACCCAAAAAAGGCGCTGAAGCAGCTACAAATGATCCTGCCTGCGCTAACTGAGCTGTGTAAGGAACAGGAGCAAATCCAGGATCTAGGACGTGAGCTGGTTGGGGTACAAATTGTCCCGCCTGAGATACAAAAGTTTCTTGTCTTGCTACGACTGGAGAGGGTGCAGTCACAATTGCAGCATTGGCTAACTTCGCTTGTGCCACGGGAACAGGTGCTGAAGCGACGGCTAACCTAGCAGCAGGAGCGAAATGGGCCAGTGCTAAATTTGGTTGGACGGCTACTGGTGCAGCAATTGCGTGGTTAACAACGTTTGCGCTGTAGGATGAAGCGTAGGGTACAGAGTAGGCTGCAGGTATGGCTGTTAGTGGTGCTTGTAAATGTGCTGGAACTGCTGGGACTACTGAGGCGACCGAAGCACTTCCCAGGGCAACACAACCAAGCAAGATGGTAATCTAAAAAATGGAGGTATAAATGAGGTTGGACTTTAAAAATTGTTGTGTTTGTTTGTACCAAATAAACTTCTTGTTGTGTACTGTAATAAATTTAAAAAAAAATGTCGTGTGTTTTATAAAATACGGCACTGTTTTGATTACATATAACTTTAGATATGATGCATCTAATGCATAAATTAAAATTCCAAAATTTTACTAGAGCTTCGTGTCCTTTCCAGGTGATAAACAATAATGTAAGAACACGGCTAGTGTGTTTTTGTTTTCCCTCAGGTGAATAAAAACTATTTCGTGTAGTTGTGAAATTTTATAATAGTCGCATACTACACTTGACAATGACAGTTCCATTTAGTTTCTGTATAAAAATGTCAGCCGAGATATTTAAATTCGTCCGGAGAATTTGAAATGAACCGTACAACTTAAATGTATGGGTGGAAATTTACGAGTATTATTTTTCACCAATTATTTAAGTTGGATGTTTCTTTAGAAATCCCAACTTCTAAAAACTGTAAAAAATTGGTGATGTTTCTCACGTTGGCCATCTCTCCCTAGTGTTAAATAAGAAGATTAGAGACAGATGGCTACCTATTTTTTACGTCTAATTTGTTACAGGTTATTAATTTATGACAGAAAATGCCAATAAAATTTGGTGTAAGAGACAAAACTAACGTGAAAATTATACGAAAGAAAATCTGAGGCAAACAATTGAAGCCGTTAAAACGGTTCTTCTGTAAATGACTATTTAAAAATCATGGCATTTAGAAAAAAACCCTTGAAGAGAAGATTTAAAAAAAAATATGTTAAAAATATTGTGGTAGTATAGTATAGTGGTAAAGATATTGGATATTTTAGAATAAGCATTGGACCACTGCGCATCCAAATTTCGTGGGACGCACTAATCGTAGCCATTTTGAAACAAGTCAAAATTATTTTTTATCAACTAACCCAAACTTACTTTTTGAATTATAACAGATTTATTTTTTGTGTTTTCTTAATTTTCAACTTAATAAATAATTTCTCTTTCCATCTCTCTGCCAACTGCGTCTTATTTTAATATTAAAAATTTGTTTTTCACCGTAATTATTTAGTTACCTGTACAATAGTTAAACAGACCCACTTGTATATTTATTTGTTTGCTTTTTTGTGTTATGCTAATTTTCCACAGCTCTCTTAATCTATCTTATTTTTGGATGCAGCAGTAGGATCATTACAACTACATGGAAACAATAAATTCTAGATTTTGATGGCCATCAAAAAGACCACATAATACCCTATGTTTACAAATTTGTAGTTATGAAGAAACTTTAAAATTTAAATTTTTTGGAAATTATCAAAATCTTTGAACATAATATTGTTTTTTTAACGAAATCTTCAAAGTCAAAAAAAAAAACACTCACCATATTGTAAACAGCCATTTCACACACTGAATGTTCAAATGTCAAACGAAATCTGAATACCTCAGTACTTGAACCTTACCTTTATATACCTGTGAAAACTATTGCAAAAAAATCAATTAATTATGCCCAAAACAATCGAAAAAAATTGTAAATTTCAACGAATTTTGTGTTGAAAGGGGTCACCAAGTAGGCGAAATTTTTATTACAAGTAAAGGAGACGACTTGCATATGAAATTAGGGGCAATGCTAATTGGTATTCTTGGGGTTACAGAGAATTCAGTGTTAAAGAAATTAATTTCTTTGATTTTTTTCTATTTGGTGCATCTTATCTGTGTGTGTCCTATGTCATATGGGTAAACATCAAGATTTTGTTTTCTTTACGAGACGTAAGTATTTGATAATTATTAAAATGACAATAAAAAATTCACAACATAAAAATATTGTTGTACCAGGAGGGTTAGATTGTTTTCAAAATATTAAAAACCTTAAATTTAAAATATAAATTTGGGCAAGGCAAAAACTTTTGAGAAATACTTTTATTTTTTCAATTTATACCAAAGAAGGGGTTGTTTAATAGGCGTCCTCTATGTAGTGGAGAGAAATCGCCTAAATATTGTTAAGTTTGTTTTTATATTGCATTAAACAATCAAAAATGTAATATATTAAGCACAACTTCTATAGTCCAAATTTTTGATGAGCGGACTCACGTCATTTTGGCCTCTGAAAACGTATTTCTTTGTTGTCAACAGTTCGCATGTCAATTAATTTATTGTTATTGTTGTTATCAGTTTGAGGTAACAGTTGCAACAATCACCGACATGACTTTTTTTTACATATTATTGTCGCTATTTAAAACAATGTATCAAATAGAGATCCAAAAAAATGACGTCAGTCCGCTCATCAAAAAATTGGACTATATCTTTGCTGATCTCACCCCAAATGCGTGTACCGACGTCACAGAACCGACAACAAACTCAGTGGCGTAGCCAGAAGTCGGCTCTGGGGGGGGGGTTCATCATTTAATACCAATCAACTGGCAAATTATTAAAAATTAGGTAGGTGCCTATTGATTGAGCTCTTGAACTGAAGGGAGGGGAGAGGGCCGGTTTAATAGGTGTCGAGTTAGTGTATACTGAACAAAAATACTTACTTTTAAAAGCAAGTCTCATCTAGTCTCATTTGCAGATTTTTGTTTAAGTTAACTCTTAAATGCGCCGCAGGCAAAATTTTATAAAAATTACACTAAAATTCTATTTTTTACGCGTTTCAAATATTGTTTACAAAAAATTGTTTAAAATTAAACAAAATTGTAAAAATATTTAACATTGGTGTGGCATCGCAGGCGAAAATTTTGACAAAAAAGACAAAAAATTCTTTAAAAATTTTAATCTCTTAGGTTTTTTTAAAAATATTTTATTTTTGAAAAAGTAGATTGGGTTAGATCCCAAGAAAAGGTGGGTTGCGTTGATATATATAGATTTGTTGCCAAATCATAAATGCGCCGCAGATAAAAATTTTAAGAAAAATTATACTAAGAATGCCATTTATTACAGATTTTGAAAGCTGGTGATAAAAATGCCTTACAATTAAATTAAAATTGTAAAAATTAATGAATAATTTATTGTAGATTGGGTTGAACCTCCTGGGGGGGGTTTTAACTCCCAACCCCCCCCCCCCCCCGGCTACGCCACCGACGAACTGAGAACTTTAATTAAATTAGCAGGCATACACATAATATGAAAAGATCCACTGATTAACTAGTATTGACTTTACAACAAATTTATTGGACCACTTTTCGCAATCGCACTCGCCAAGCTACCAAAGGCCGTTCTACTACTTGGGTACCAGTAACATTATCTTTAAGTACACAACAAGAACAAGATCACTTGGTACCTCTATAGTACGGCTTATGCAAATTTTTCTCACGAAGGATAGAAATATGTCACTTAACGGCCCAATTACATCGTTAAACCGGCAACGCTGTTGGGTCCGTTTATTAGGCAATTCTTTTTCCGCATGTTTTTCGGAAACGGGACTTCCAAATGGCCTGAAATTTTGCCTAAATTGTTTATTGGACTATGTTTTTCCATCAAATCTTGGTACTTTTTTAAAATTTTGTTTATTTTTTGGAAAAAACTGTTTTAGCTTTTGTGGTGTTTCAAAATTGGCGCGCCCATATTACGTCAGAAACAGTCAGAAATACCCTTTATAGAGACCTGTAAAACTAAATTGGAAATATTTGTAATTTTCCAAATAATGGACACCTAATTTCAAAAACTCTCTAGATGGTATTAATAAGCTTTGTAATCCTCTTCCTCTAATAAAAAACAAATTGAGTATTATTTTCCTCTAAAGCTAAAACATGCGGAAATGTAAAAACATGGACTATACTGGTTACCTATCAATATTAGTTATATGCCTAGCATCAAAAAATACTTAAATGGTTATATTATAGATACCGCCACCATCAAAATTAACCACCCACGTCTTTTTTTTGTGAGCTTACCCTAGGTATAGTTTCTAGTGTTCTCCTTTCCTAAATGTATTCGGCTAAGAGAGATCTAGCATATATACCTAGGTAACACCCCTTACCAGGAAAAAAAACTTATGCCATGCAAACATCGAAATTGGTCGACTCACTGTATTTGCAACTAACCAATGTCAGTGTGTCTGCCTGACATTCTTCATAACCTTAGTTTTGTCGTTTTGTTTTGGAGTTCGTCGGCCTGGTTTTTGTGTTTTATTTAATAATTTTTCCTTTGGTGAAAAGCTACTTTTTAGAACCCTTAAGTGGTCTGTGTTTATGGCCATTTGACTAGTTGTCACTGCTCTCAATTCGATCACCTAGGTGATAAATAAACAATCCCCCATAGGGTCTCTGGATCCTGAGACCTGCGGTCCCAGCCGCAGGTTTTAGGATCCAGTGACCCTAATCCCCAATGATTCGCGGCGCAATCTGTGAACAAGAGAATACAGTAAAGAAACCAGAGATAGATAATGAGTGGTAGATGACGTATTAAAATCGATTGACAAATTTATATTATCTCTGGATTGTTCTTGCGCCGTTAAGTCTGCTACTATTTTGACAATATGGCACTAATGTCCTTGGTGGCAAGATAGCAGTTAACTTATGGCGTTTTCGATCTACACCGCCAGGGGCGGATGGGCAGCTTTATAGTCCCGGTCGGAAGACCTACATTTAAACAGCCCAAATCAAAATATATAAAAAAAAATTTAACAAATAAAGCTGTAAAACAAAAGATCTTGGGTGGAAATAACGAAAATTCAAACTTGGATGGGTATCCCACAAGGAACACACAAAAGATCAAAGCAAAAAGAGAAATGATTAAACGATGTTTCGCCCTGGGTAACCAGCGTGGGCTCATCAGTAGTTTCACTGGTCACCCTCCGCTATACATCATTAAACACCATCATACACTTAGAGTTCCAACCTTGAACCACTAACAAATAGGCATCGTTCCGCACTGGTACTTACTTATCCAAGTTACCTGATACGAATTCGTCCTGGCGTGTTAATATTTCCAGTAGGATTATGCTCCTAAGGCAATTAAAACAAAGAAGAAGTTAAGAAAAACCTCCAAATCAGTTACTTCAACCGAAAAGAAACTAAAAAACAAAAGATCAAAAGATCTTGGGTGGAAATAGCGAAAATTCAAACTTGGATGAGTATCCCACAAGGAACACACAAAAGATCAAAGCGAAAAGAGAAATCTAAGTGTATGATGGTGTTTAATGATGTATAGTGGAGGGTGACCACTTCTTCTTTGTTTTAAATAAAGCATTGGAGGAAGATTCATATTGTAGGAATATTCCCTCAAAGTGATTTTTTGAATATTCTATTGCGAATATTCTTTAAGAGTTTCTGATAGTTATATTTATTTGGCAATAAGATAATAATATTCCCATGATAACGTGATAATCAAGTTATTTTTATGAATATTCCCAAAAAGAATATTGTTATCAGGTTTTGGCATGTTTGCTGAAAATATTACTATCTTGTTAAAAGAACATGATTTACATAATTCATAATTGCAATTCAGTTCAATGTCATCTATTGTAGGTAGATGGCGCTGGAATCAATATGTTCCCTATGTAGCAGGTAATACATATAAGACAGCAAAAAGTTATTTCATTTAGGTAATCTTTTGATAACTAATATCAAGTAGTACATCAACATAATGGTGATACATTGATATACCTACCATGAATTTTCAGCGATAGTCGCACTGCACTTAAGTGGAAGAGTAATGCATATTTGGTGGATATCATGTGGATATCCACTGCATATCTTAGGATATACATCTCGTGGCCATCTGAAATGTTTTAAATCTTAGGATATCATAACCATACAATATTCCATATTTTCCACATTTTACGAAAAAACAATTCTGGGAATATTATGGTCATGTTTCACGTCACGTTTCTATCGCATTTATCTCACCTATATGAGCTAAAAAAATGGTAAAATGTAACATTCCTACCACATTCTTTGTTCTCTAAGAATATGACTATTACATTACAGAAATGTTTAATTGTTATGTGAGTTGTACCAGAAACTGATGACATTTCAAAAGTCTTAAAAGTTTGCATATGTGACTTAATTTAGGGGCGAATATTTTATAATAAAAATAAATGTCATATTTCGTAAAAAATCTTCAATTTCTATATGTAGAAAATTTTTCTTGCGGGAGCCTTTTGATGAAGATTTTACGAAATTTATTTTAATCGATTACTAATGGATCCATCAAACTCATACTACTACTACTTAACCTATTAACAGCCCCAAAAATGCTGCAGTCAAAAAGTAAGGGTAGGGTGTCATTTTTTTTATCCAAACTGTTTGATCTAAAGCAATGAAATTTGGAACATTTTTAGGCAACATACCCTCGTGTGTCATAAAAAATTACACATATGGCACCTAAAGGGCAACAGAGTCCAAAATTTGTTTTTAAACTATCCTTCATACCTTGTATACTAATACACCTGCTCATCTGAATCTCAGTCAGTTAAAATTATATTTCACTTATCTTTCACCCTATGTCAATAAAAATGCACCACTAGGGGCGCAGTGGACCAATTCTCAATTTTGAATACCCCCACCTTTGTGCTAGCCCTTAGGGGCTTAAACTGTAGTGTTTTGACTCGAACTTCTAATTGGTAAATGTTGAACAAGTTGCCGGAGATTTAAAATTTTTTGCCTCTATTTAGGGGTCGTTTCTGGGGTGTGAGATTATTATATTTCATAATATTTGTTACACCAAATTCATGAGTTTTAAATGTGAATATGCCCCTAGGGGCTGAGGCACAGCTGAGGGTATTTAAAAATGAAAAATGATCCACTGCGCCCTTGGTGGTGCATTTTTGTTGGCAGAAAGATAATTGAAATATAATTTTTTAATTGAAATCGACAACATTTTTAACTTCTAAACTAGGGCCTTGTTAACAGCCACAATTTTTTTTTTGGTTTTAGCAGACTTATAGGTAATAGCATGAACTACCAGCTGACTGAGATTCAGATGTTCAGGTTCATTATTATGGCAGGTATCAGGGATAGTTTAAAAACACATTTTGACCCCTGTTGCCCCCTACGGGCTGTATATGTAACTTCTTATGACACTCGAGGGTACGTTGCCGGAAGGCCAACATATGTGTCAAATTTCACACATTGCTCTAGCTTGAAAATTGAAACCCTAACCCTACTTTTTGCATTTTTGGGGCTGTTAACAGGTTACACATTAATCGATTAAAACAGGTTTCGTAAAACTTCATCAAAAGTCTCACGGAATACGCCCTCAAAGTATATGGAAAAAGGCGTAAATAAGGCAAAAATGCAGTACCGTTTTGCTTTGTTTTGAACGCGACAGGTATAAGTATACGGATGCGTTTAAAAAATAGCTGGGAGTACTTAATATTTCGCAGTGTTTCTCGGTAGAACTCGGACTTTATCTTGTAGAATGATCCCGCGCTCGCTGCCCAAATGACCTGGGTTTCTTGAATCCGGCCACGGCCGAACTCCACCCGATGGCCATGTATCGAAGGAACCTACGTACACTTTCATACACCTGCCTCTGAGCAGGAGAACGGCCAGTCTTGAAAAGCGATAATTCAGTCAGCTTTGAGCGTGCACCGTTCAAGTTTGGCAGCTTCTGAGCCTCCTTAGCGACCCATCGGGATTCGTCCCGGTTTCCCGCCGGAGCCCATCCGTCCCTGTACACTGCTCTCAGATCACCCCTAGAGGCCCTCTATACATTTAACAGTTATTGTTTTACCAGAAGTTGTAGACAACTCATATTGCCCTCTCTTTCTAGTTTTTTCATATTTGCATGTAAAAGCGATTTTATAAAATGGACTGATGTTTTGTTGTCTCTTTTTATAATTTCCCCAGACAGTGCCAAAATTATTTATTGTCAGGGGTTAACAACTATCATTGCCAACACTCAATTTGTTTTCAAACATTTCCCTAAGAACTGTCAAATCCAGTTGCTCACCTCTGGTAAAACAATTACTGTCAAAAACGGGCACTCTACAAGCTTGGCAGCTTCTGAGCATCCTTGGCGGCCCACCGGGATTCGTCCACCAAACGAGGTATAATAAGAACTTTGTATAATAGAGCCGTTCAAATTTGTAACAATTCTCATGACTTGGAAATCGAAATAAGAAACATTGAGAAGGATCTGCAGCAAAATGGTTACAGCTGTTAATTGATAACAGATACTATTTCTAAATTTCAGCAAACATGATAGATATTACAAGACCAAAACCAGGCAAATGCATTCCTTACAATTCCATTCATTAAAGGAGTATCAGAGAAAATTCGAAGAGTAGCGAACAACTTTAATATTAAAACAGCTTTTAAATCTAATAATACAATTCGAAGCCTTCTTAGAAAAACAAACAAGGAATGCATTTACCAAGTTCCTTGTGAGTGTGGTGAATCATACATAGTTGAAACAAAAAGACCACTATCTGTTAGGCTTAAAGAACATCAGACGAATACCCAAAGAGGTGAAACGACGAAATCAGGAATCGCCGATCACGCATGGTCAAAACAACACCGAATGAAGTGGACAGAAGCAAAGGTTTTGCACAAGGAGTCACACTGGAAGAAACGAAAATTCCTTGAAGGTACCTTTATTGGGCAGAATCAGGGTGTTTTCAGTAAACTAAGTGTTGAAATTCCAAATATTTGGAAGCCCTTCCTTGGGCGGAGCTAACTTCGTTTGTTTTGTTGTCTCTTTTTATAATTTCCCCAGACAGTGACAAAATTATTTATTGTCAGGGGTTACCAACTATCATTGCCAACACACAATTTGTTTTTAAACATTTCCCTAAGAACTATCAAATCTAGTTGCTCACCTCTTGTAAAACAATAACTGTCAAAAATCGTACAAGGCCTCTAATCATCCCCAGCCATAACAGTGACGTAGTAAGTCTGTCCGCTGAGGGCGATTCCGAATCCGAATACGAGTATTCGACTCGCTCTAAAATTCATTACATAACCCCAGATTTTGTTTGTTTTTTTTTAACTTAGAGAGGTTGGTCCGTCTAACAACGTTCCCAACTAAAAAGCCAGTTAACTCTTATCTCTTCAGTGCCCTTTAGCCAAAGATATGACCGCTAAAATAGGCTAAAGGATACTAAATCGAAAAAGAGTTAACTGGCTTTTTAGTTAAGCAAGTGTTGGTCCGTCAAAGATAACGGGGCAAGAATCGAACACGCAGATCTCGGCGGCAGCGTGATCCGTTCTTAAATCGAACACGCCAATCAACTTTGTACTGATCCTTTATAGCTCAAGAGCGGTTTTTGAGCGTATATCGAAAACGCTATCAATAAAACTCTCGGTTTATTTGAAAGTTTGAGACAATGATGTGTTTGAAATTAACTCTGTGTTTCGGACTTTCGGCAACTGACAGAGGTCCACATTACTCGTCGACTTTATGCGGACACCACTTTAGGACCGACTATGGTCCGATTGGAACTTTGTTTAATAGGACGAGAATTTAAGATTTACTATGGTTCGATAGGAACTTTCTTTAATCGGTCGAGAATGGGCAACTGACAATGGCCCGATTTACTATAGTTGACTTTATGCCGATGACCACTTTATCTGCTTTAGGGCCGACGACGGTCCGATTGGAACATTGTTTAATCGGACGAGAATCGGCAATTGACGATGGCCCGATTTACTATAGTCAACATTATGCCAACGCAAACCTTATCTGCTTTAGAGCCGATGATGGTCCGATTGGAACTTTTTTTAATCGATCCAGAATAGGCAACTGACGATTGCCCGATTTACTATAGTCGACTTTATGTCGATGCCCACTTTATCTGCTTTAGGGCCGACGATGGTCCGATTGAAACTTTGTTTAACCGGACGAGAATCGGCAACTGACGATGGCCCGATTTACTATAGTCGACATCATGCCAACGCAAACCTTATCTGCTTTAGGTCCGATGATGGTCCGATTGGACCACTTTATCTGCTTTAGGGCTGACGATGGTCCGATTGGAACTTTGTTTGATTGGTCGAGAATCGGCAAGTGACGATGATCCGATTACGTCAACTTCAAATTTTTAAACTGCTTAATAGTTTCTTCCTAGTATGTAGAGATGGCGCTAATGTCACTATGTTCCCTGTACAGTGGAAGATAATATTATATATATAATGAGCCAAGATATTTCAAACCTAGAATTTGGACTTGACAAGATGGTGGTACTTCTCTACAAGAATCACCTCTTCTGCCATTTAAATCAGCCCGACTGGATAAGCACCCACATTATCGAAACTTTTTAGTTTGCCAATGTCAGATCGTGTAAAGCAACCACCGACGGACCTTAAGAGGCTGATGTGGGGCGTTATTATTCACCCATTATCGGACCTTTGTGGTTTGCCATTGTCGGGCCGCTTTAAGCTACCACCGACGGACCTTCGTCAATCGAAGACATTGGACCGCTTTAGGAAACCAATGTCGGACTTAAATAGTTTACCGATGTCGGGCCAAGACCAACTTACCTACGTTAGACCGACAAAATTAAGCAGCTTTATGGGCGGATGGTCGGTACCATGTGGTTAAACCAAATTGGACCCTAATCGTACGGCGACGGTATGCCAATGTCAGCAAAAAGTAAAATTTACCATTGGTCCGACGACGGCGGGCTACAGTCTAACGCTGACGGATAAAAAATACTGCTGGTCCGATGTCGTAAATCGATGTCGTGCCGATGACGGCAAATTCGGCAATCGACATCGGGCCGACGAAGGCCCGAGGAAACCGTGTTTGCTGGGTGCCTTTATTGGGCAGAATCAAGGTGTTTTCAGTAAACCGAGTGTTAAAATTTCAAATATTTGGAAGCCCCTCCTTGAGCGTAGCCAACTTCTTAAACTTCACGGTTGAGTGAGTTCCCATAGTATATAAATACGTAGCCTTAGGAATACATTGTAGTTTGAACCTGAAGACGATCAGAAATTGTACTGATCGAAACGTAGTGTATTAATAAAATATAGAGAATGGAAGTCCGAAACACAGAGTTAATTTCAAAACTCTCGGTAATATCACAAAGTCAAAACAGATCGAACCGAAATGGAACTCAGATGTGCGTGCTCGCAGACTTTTGTCTTGGCGCGATAGCCTGTGATCCTCTGCTGATTGAGCCGGTAACTTAACGTTGTTACGTCTCCGCAAGTATATAGGCCTCGCCCTGTAAATATCCTGCGTCGACCTGTAAAGACCAATTTTCCGATCTAGTAACGTAAATACCTATTCCCGGGCCAAGCTTGATTTTTAAATTATTTTCTTTGTTTTTCAAAAATGGTTACACACTTTGCGATCCTTGAGCAATTATAGTATCTCATAGTTATATGGATTACCGATTCTACTAACCCGCCTATTCCACACTTCTACCCACTGTACACACGCACACATTCTTTATAATAAAAAAAACTATTATTCGAACATGGGCATTTTAACATCATCCATATATAACTAAAATGCCATAAATCTTTATAATATGACCGCAGCCATATTGTACCATCGCTGGCTGTCATAGCATGGTACTGGGTACTTCGTACCCTTTTATCTACAACCATTACTAAAATTTTATTGCATATTTCTAGAGGTTTACGGTTGCTTACATGAGGTGGCACTTAATGTCCACACTTCGACTTTAGACCGACAAAATTAAGCAGCGTTTTATGACATTTGTACTTTTACAAATATTTCTCATATAATATACAATACCAGCTTGATGCGTTGTTTTCCGCATCAATACTGGACCCGTATGGTATAACGTAATTGCTTGAACAGAATATAAGAAGAAGAAGAATATTTCGCCAATTATGTTCTATATATCCCAACTAACAATTTTTATGTACTACAGCGCCTTATAGATGTCACCAGTTTGCTGTGTTACGGTTTCGAAAAACTCATCTAGATGTTAAAAGCAAGTTAGCGATGATTATTGTTGTAAGAATGTTCTTACAGCAACAGTTTACAGGAATATCCTATAAAAGCTCTGCTTCTTTTACTATAGAGCCGAATGGCTTCAAAGTACTTTAGGCTCTTGAAGTATTGTATAAGAGTGTTTCAGGCCCAATAATACAACCATTTTAAATCAAAAAGGCTCTATAATTAGTAATTATGCTTTATGGAGATACATTACAAGAGCAAAAAGCACTTAAGTGGTTGATGGTGGATAAAAATATTTAGCTACTTCTCTAATTTTTCCTTGCTTTTGTATTATCCTCATAATTGGCCAACTGACCAATGGAAATTAAACGTCATTTCTCATTCTCATATAACTTTAAACAATAAACAGTAAACAGAAAGTTTAAGTTTATAAATCGGCCTTAAACAAAGGACCTGAAAATATAAACATGGACCACTCAAATTGGAAAAGCTGCGGATAATGGAAAACCAAGGCGGACGGGACTCCTTACAACTAAAAATTACTGTATGGTTATTATATACTTGCTATATATATGTTATAAATATTTACAACAAAACGTCCATCTTAGAAATGTTCTGTCTTTCTATGAATTTAACAATCTATCCCAAAAGCAACAAAAACCTCAATAACATGAAGGTATAATACATAAAAATACATAGAAACGATAAACGATGCACACATTTTGAATAACTTGCTTAAAAAAACGTCTTCCTTATATATTTTATCACTTTTTATTTTTAGTCAGACAGTATTTTAAGCTCCAAACAAAGATATTTCAATGGCGGGTGAAAATTTTCTCAAATAAATCATAGGGATATTAGTAGTAAAGTGGTGTTCATTAATAAAATAGTGGTGTATATACGTGTTTCAAAATACGTAAAGTTTTCGCGTAATATTTATTTATTGTCAAGATAGTTTTGGTTTCGCCATTAATACCTACTGTGGAAGAAATCAGTCATAGTTAAAAGCCTATTTTGTTATTTAAATATTTATTCAAACCACATTAAAAAAAAACATTTCTTCTCTTACTTTAGGAGTTCAAGTTGTATCAATAGAAGTGAAATACTGTATAATTGTTTCCAGAAGAACCCCTTAGATAGGTGTTGAAACTATTCTATAAATACCACCTAAGAGTTACGCAGATCTTTTATACAGTTCTTATGGGTTTATCAATAGAAGAAATTTGCTCTATATGGTAGTGCCCATTTTGCACTTATAACCGGCCTAGTAGCGTCTTACAGAACCCTTATATAAGCAAATTATACAGGCATTTATTCCTGCAGTTTTTGCTGTAAGAATGTTCTTTCGGCTCTTACAGAGAAAAAAATGCTGGTTGGGATGTACGTTTCTCGTAAAGAGTCAAATTTACAAGAAAAATGTATTTCATACTGTATTGCAATATACTTCATTACGTTATCGGTCTCAGTCCGGGAAATATACATTATATCACTAGTCCGGTAAAGTAACTTTACCGGAATCAAACCAAAATTTAGTGTTTGAACTATCACAAGTTACTATAAAGGTACTTATAAACTAAATATGATTGATTCTTGTCCTCTATTTAGTGATAATAAAATCCAATTATTTTTTAAAACGTTTCGATATTTAATTATATCTTTTTCAAGCTCGGAATGGTAGGATTTTGACCATTAAAGGCAACTCACGGGTACAACAACATATGACAAAACAGACCCTTCCATCATTATTTCCCATAAACTTGAAGGACTATTTCTTAATTTTAATTATTTTTAATAATACTTCGGCAAATCGTTTTTATCAATTTTTTCTTATTTCTATTTTTTAATTTTTTTTTAAACAAGAAAAAAAAAGATTTAAAGAAATTGATAAAAGCGAGTTGCCGAAAAATTATTAAAAATAATCAAAATTAAGAAACAGCCGGTCTATTCCTGTGTTGTCATAAGTTGTTGTTGCCATGTGTTGTCTCTAATGTTCAAAATCCTACCATTCCGAGCTTGGAAAATATATAATTAAATATAATTAAATATCGAAACGTCGCAAGGAATAATTGGATTTTATTTACTTAACTATCCAGCAGCTAGCCCAATAACCCAAGAGCGTTCTTCATCGTACTTATAAACGGTAACGTTAATACTGACTGCAGTTTGGATTATTTGAAATATTTACAGGGGCAGATCAGGTAAATCTTCAAATTTATCTTTGGTTACCAATCCATTAAAGAAGAAACTTTCGACCCCATTTCCAATATCCCGGGGAATTCTCTATTTGTCTTTTTTGCACTCAAAAACTGCTAATAAATTTAATATTTTTAGTTGATTTGGTCCAATAAATCGCTTTGCTCCAATTTTCACGGTTGTAAAATGTTAAAGTAATAGTTGAAACAATTATAAACGATATAACTTTTTTGATGATATAAAAATATTTATTTTTAAATTAAATATAAAAGACTATGAAATAAATGTTATGTTAATGTAAATTACTATTACAGACCTTTACAAAAAATGTAACCAGGCGACATAATTACACATATAATTCCTTGACTTAAATTGTTATTGTCACCAAAGCATATCAATTTAGTAAATATCAAACCATAGATAACACAAATCTATCAAATTGAGTTACTCAGCAATTACCACCACATAGGCATTCTGTCAGTGTTCTGAAAACATTAATGTATAATCGACTTGTCTCTTTCTTAAAAAAATCAAATTTTTGCACAGACTTCCAACATGGCTTTGTCAAAAATAAGTCTACCGAAACGGCACTGGTTAGTTTTGTTCAGAGTATCCTAACTTCACTGGATGACCAGAACACAACACTCCGTCTACTCCTGGACCTGTCCAAGGCTTTTGACACTTTAAACCATACTATCCTGCTGCAAAAGTGCAGGGTGGATTGAATCTTTTCTCAGCGACAGGCCACGAATCCTCAATTAAAACTACAAACACCGGTTTGCCTCAAGGCAGTGTTTTAGGTCCTCTGCTTTTTATCTGTTACATCCATGACCTTCCACTCGCTGTTGACTCGGACAACATCGTATTTGTAAATTACGCTGATGATACAAACATAAAAATAAAAACAAAAAAAAATCAGGATCTCGAAAGGGGGGCACAGCGCTCCTACGCGTAACCCTATTTGAAAGTGCCAGTGCGGAACGATGCCTATTTGTGAGTGATTCAAAGTTGGAGATCAAAGTGTATGATGGTGTTGAATAATGTTTGGGGAGGGCGACCAGTGACACCACTGATGAGCTCATGCTGGTTGCCCAGGGCGAAACATCATTTGATCGTTTCTCTTTTCGCTTTGGTCTTTTGTGTGTTGCTTGTGGGATACTCATCCAAGTTTGAATTTTCTTTTTTTTCCATCCAAGATCTTTTGATCTTTTGTTTTTAGAATATTTTCGGTTGAAGTAACTGATTCGGAGGTTTTTCAACTTCTTTTGATTTATATATGTGTTAAATTGATTTTACTTATTTAAGTGATCTTGCTTTTAGATTTGTTTCGGTTAAAGTAACTGATTCAGAGGTTTTTAAACTTCTTTTGGTTTTAATCGCCTTAGGAGCGTAACTTTATTGGAAAGATTAACACGACAGGATGAACCCGTATCAGGTCACTTAGATAAGAGCCAGTGCGGAACGATGCCTATTTGTGAGTAATTCAAAGTTGGAAATCAAAGTGTATGATGGTGTTGAGGGTGATCAGTGAAACCACTGATGAGCTCATGCTGGTTGCCCAGGGCGAAACATCATTTCATCATTTCTCTTTTCGCTTTGGTCTTTTTTGTGTTCCTTGTGGGATACTCATTGAATTTTCGTTTTTTCCACCCAAGATCTTTTAATCTTTTGTTTTTAGATTCTTTTCGGTTGAAGTAACTGATTCGGAGGTTTTTTAGCTTCTTGTGATTTATATATGTGTTAAATTGATTTTACTTATTTAAGTGTACTTTATCTCCGACCCGAAGGGTTTCGGTCAGTTTGACCAGCTTTGCGTCCTACGTCATACACATTTAGGCTGGGTTTATAACAAATAATAATTAGCAGAAATAAAAATAGCAAATTAAAATTTATATAAAAAGATGGGAAACATAAAATTTATTTTTATTTTTATCTGAAAACGGATTTGCGCATGCCTCCTTGATGCACATAACTTCACTTTCATTTATTGTTGTCATTTAAAAGGGTGTTTTTTTTGACAGATATTATTTAAGAAAACAGTATGATGCAGTTTATGTTTAATTATTTCAATTATTGGTGTCACTTACTTTTGTTTACATGCTCAGAAGCTGTGTAGTGATTGGTTCAAAGTTATTTTTATTCCTATTTGTATTTGGCTCTGTAAACCAAAGATATTTCTTATTTTTATTAAAATTTTAGTTTTTATTTGTTATTTTTATTTTTATTTGCCTGTATAAACCCAGCATTAATCGAGGCGACGCACAGTGGTTTAAAACAGTTAAATTTCGGAAAAAACTATTTATCTTTAAGGGTATTTATCGGATAAACTTGAAATTTTGTACATATATTCAACACGTATTTACCATTTTTTTCTTAGTCAAACCTCCCCGTCCCCCTTGCTGGGTGTACGATAAATATTGTGTAATATAGATAAAAAGGTAAAGAATTACTCAATATTACTAGTTTTATTGATCACTGATTTTTTGGAAACACTACTCTCATTTATATCGTGACATAGGCATACGTATAGGGAGGGGGTGGGATACCCCCACAGGTCCCACAGTCCCTTTAATTTTAACATCCATGTAGAATCAAACCAAAAGAAAAGTACTAATTTTTATTAAATTACTATTTAGCCCCCCCCCACTATTTTGTCAAATTCTTGTCGCTTACTTATTCCTATATATTTCATATTTTTTTTAGGGTGGTAAAAAGTAAAAAATTCAATATATTTATCTAAAATTAAAATTTATATTCTAAATAAACCTACAAAAGTCAGTAATTTGAAAAAATCTTACTTAACTCTTATTTTCCAAAAAAAAATTAAAAAAAAAATTTATTGTAAAAATATCCAACTAATATATATCATAATTTTTATATATACTTAATGATAAGAGTATAATAAAAAAGTAATAAATTGACTGATACTTTATACTAGTTTTTCGGCTCTGCCCTAAGCCCAAGTATAAAAGGATCACTAGTATATTTGAATAACAAGGCCACAATTTTAGGAACCTAATCGATAGATAGGCAAATATTGGCAGCTACAACCTATGCGGTCATAAAATTAAGACATTGTAGTATATAACCACAAAAAAATCTTATTACGGGAGGCTGCGGGAAGACAACATTTCCTCTGCAGAACTTTATATATATCAAGACAACATAGTGTTTTTTGTTATTTTAAAATGAAACTGTTAAATATACCCTATAAACAAGTAAAAAAAAGAGGGAAATTGATACATCGGTTTTTGTTTTAGAGATAAGTGAAAGATGGGTTGCAGAAGGAAAGAAAATAAATACAAAATTTTACTTTGGCATCCAATTTCTCAAAATTCAAAATAAATCTGAAAAAATCGATTATAGGTTTAAAAAAAATATTAATATGAATATACATAGTCTTTTGCTAGGGATAAATCATTGTGCGACGCCATTTTTGTCGTTTATCTGTTTTGATTCCGTGTTTTCATTCGTACTGCACGTATTTTTTACTGTTAAAAATTAGAAAAAAATAAGTTTAAAGATGCTGCTGCGTACAAAAGACATGCTGCGGTTTTGGAGAACTTCAAACCACGAAACAAGAGGTATCGAGTGGAGAAGGTTGGTAACTTTTTTTGTTTTGGAAAGCTGCAGATAAACATCAACGGGATTATGTTTCTCCCTCAGTGGCATTAAAAAAAATACAAAAATCCACGATTTTTGAGAAAAGTAAACAAATTCATGATAAATACCGAATTATTTCTGTCAAACAACAACAAACGGCTGCCTTCATGCGGCATCAGGGCTTAGCCGATGACGCTGCTCAAAACAGCGTTACTATAGAGAGAGAGAGAGAGAGAGAGAGAGAGGCTGAAAGCATTGAAAGGGCGTATATTTAAGTTAAAGCTTGAATAGTGGAACACTTCCAAAAATTTAATGTAATATCAAATTCTCAATTTGGTTTTCAAAAAAACAAAGGGACAAACTACGCGATATTTGCTTTATTAGAGAATGTATACCTTACTATTAACACTTACTGCTGATCAAGCTGGAACGATATCGATTCACAGACAAAACTTTAAAAAGAGCTATTTCTTACTACTCAGAGAGGTATCAAAAGGTAGCATACAACAACTCGATTTCCGTACCAATTTTCTTCCTTGTCTATATTAACGACTTGACAGCCTTGAACATTAAGGGTAAATTTTTTGTCTTTGCTGATGCCAACACCATAGTCTGGTCTGGTAACAAGTCAGAACTAGAAAATATCATGACAAATGACCTAAAATTAGTAAAAGAATGGTGCGACGCCAACTGTCTTTTTTTAATGTTAAAAAAAAAAACAACATTTTGTTCTTTAGGTTCTCTCAAAACTCTATTAGTCTTAATAATCAAACCATCAACTCTCAGTCATTCGTTAAATTCCTAGGCCTAACTCTTGATACAAACTTAGATTTTAAAATCATATAAATCAACTTAGGTCCAAATTATCCACAGCTTGTTCTGTCATTAAGGTTGTGAGCAAAGAACTCGGATTTCACTCAGCAAGAATGGTGTATTATCCCCAGATATGGTATAGCGTTTTGAGGCTTTTGCTCGGAAACTCTCTTTGAGTCAGTGTTCAGAATACAAAAGTGTGCTCTTCGGATACTCAACAAGGCGGAACCAAGGGAACACTGTAGACCCCTATTTATAAGATGTAAGGTTCTAACCCTCACATCACTTTTTATTCTAGAATCTGTTTGCCTTATCCATAAAAAACAAAGTACCCAAAATTGTCATCAAAACGCTACTCAGCAACGCTCGACAAGACAGTCCTCCGACATGCTTTTACCTTTACCAATACCCAGACTCACATTAACTAAAGACTCGTTTATATTCGAAAGTCTTAAACTCTATAACCACCTACCATTAAAAATTAGAAGTATTGAGGAATATAATAACTTTAGAAAAACGGTCAGTAGCTGTCTTGCAACTAGACCATATTATGACTGTGTTGAATATTATAGGGATACTATTACATTGTAAAGGTTTGTTTTATTATTTGTTGTTCATTTATATATATTGTAATGTTACATTTATACTGTGAACTAAATAGTCCGTTTTTAATTAATAATTGTTAAATAATTAACTTTTTACAAAATAAGTTTTATTTCATTTTTCGGCTCTTTTTATTTTTACTTAAGTAACAAAAGTAGGTATTTAGGATTTAAGGATTTGTTTGGGCATTTTTAATATGAAGGCTTTTTAATTGTTTCACCTTTTCTTACACTTTTTTATCATGTCTTGTCATTTGTGTTTACTGTTTATTAACTACTTCGACTATTAGCTAACCACATTTTCTGTAAAATATTTTTGTTATACCATTTTATTAGATTTAGGACTGCTTTCTCAATGAGATATTTTTTCTTCAGACAATAAAGCTATTTTTGCATTGAAATTGAAAGGAAGCTGTATGGGTAACATATATCCGCAGCTAAAGCACCCACATTTCTGTTCAGGCTTTCAATACAATACAATACAACGAGCTGTCGCCGAAGTTCCCTCTTTCCCCATTTCACACCTTATCCCTGTGTTATAAATGTAACTGTGAAAATATAAAAATTTTCAATGTTAAAAATGTAAACATTGGTGAGTATATGAACCCACCATGGGCCTTGTAATGGCAAAAATATGGTGTTTTATGTATTACATGGTAAGATACATGAGTGGACATCGGCTGTGAATATATATATATGACGTCTACCACTTGCTTTAACCAATTAAGTTCTTATAACGTTCCACAATAATACACTAAGAGCATAATTATACCCTTTCTGACATCTTTGTGTCAAGTACAACACACGAAAACCGTTCTACAATTTACATAAATGCTTTGTCAACTTTTTGTAGTTCAAGAAAGCATCATCATTAAATAAAATGATGTGCACTAGTTTGAGAAAAGAGTGAAGGCAGTTCATCATTTTGGTGTACAGTGTCGGCAAAAATATTAAAAGTTTTGATTTTTGCCAGAAAATTCTTCAACTTCATTAAATGTCAGTTTAAAAAGAAAACAATTCAAAAAAAACTAAGTTAACAACAGATATTTTAGTAAAACGAGGATTAAGTATTTCTTTACGTTCCGTTTACGCGCTAAAGCTTTTTAAATTGTTTATACCGACTCTAAAATAGGTTTTAAAACCATAAGCCGCTTTATTAAATCCCTTAAAAATAAAATCGATTTAGTGCTTAAAACGGTATGACAAACTTTTCAAACCGTCCTTATATAAAAGCGCTCTAGGAAACCCGTATAAACAAAGTAAGTGTCATTTAAAATTAAAAGTTTGTATTCAGGAATTTCCACAGAACCCATCATAAAATTTTCATTTTTGACGATGTACCGTGTCACTATTTTGTTGGTTCTAGTGCTTATGGAGGATAAAAATAATATGGATAACAACAAACATAAAATACTTCTTGTTTTTCTTCATTTATTAAAAAATGTAAGTGAGGGAGTGGTACGATGGTAAGGGGTAGGTGAAGAGGGGGATGGATGGAAGGGATAAAAGAGAGCGTTGGATTTGTATGTGGTAAAGGGAGGGGGTGGGGATAGAGGAGGCAAGGTGAAATGAGGAGGAGCGTAAAGTGGGGGGGAAAGCTAGCTTTTATAATTTTATTCCATAAAAGATTTTTAAGCTGGGACCACTGAAATATCATTAAAAATTCCCTAACACTTATTTCCAAAGGTGTATAAATTAAATGTAATTTTTCATGGCACGTTGATGATCTTAATTCAAATATCAAATCCCCTTTGAAATCATCGTGATATTCAGAAGCTACGGTAGGTAGTAGAGGTCTATAAAGTAGATTAATATAAAAAAATTTCCTTTTGAAATTCAATCAATCAGACTAAATTTATTTATTAAAACTTCACTACGCTTTTGAAGTTTTGTAAGATAAGTACTGATCTTATTTTAATCGACATTGTGGTGAGCTGAACGTGAACATGTTGGTTGTGCGGTCAAATTATTTTGAATGATTTGCGAAAATACTTGTATTTGTGTGTATTATGGTTTTGTATGACTTTTTGTGTGATGCAAAAGAATGGTAACAAGGCTTTTTGTTAACGACTCTAGAGGATCTTGAACATCGTTTGTGTATGAATATTTAATGGTACCCCCGGCCAGGGCGCCAAAATCACTAAAAACAACCCAATTGGCAACAAAAATGGTTTTGCAGGAAATTTAATCCTTTTTTAAATAAAAGTCCAACAGGCAGACAAATACTACAGTTGTCATTATTAAATTCTGCCGCCTGTTACAGACAGAAAGTCAAAATGTCAAAATTTGTTTACACAAATCAACAAGGTTCTCAACTAAAAAGCCAGTTAACTCCTATCTCTTCAGTGCCCTTTAGCCCACTGTTCCCGCCATTTTGATATCCAAATTGACAGGTAAAATATGGATTTTCTGTCATTTTCGTGTCAACATAGCTGCGATAGTAGGCCAAAGGATACTAAAACGATAAAGAGTTTCCTGCCAAAAAAACCTCATTAAAGATCATAGCAAATAACAGATAAAATATCATAAGTTTTTATAATCTATGCTCATATAAACTTATGATATTTTATAATTTTTGACTAGTGAAAGTGAAACACAAATCCCGCATAGGAGTTCATCATATTTTATGAGCCAGTTGGCTTATAAAAGTATTTTATGATTTTTAATATAACAATTTCTCATAAAGGTTTATAAGATTTTATAAGATCAACCTGTAACATTCAAAAATAAAAAATTACAGGTCAAGTTTAGCAGTTGTAGTAGTAGAAATGTTGTAGAAGTAATGTAAGAGATAACTAAACTAAATGTTACTTTGATAAATTTCTATGAGGTTTCATAAGCCAAAAACTATTGTATTCTCAAGCTTTTAAATAATTTAACTTGCACTGTATCTATGTATGTAACGTTCAGGATATGTTTATTCGGGTGGCATGCTTATATAGTTGCGGTGACACAACACAACACAAGAATATAGTATGATGAAATTGACCGCTCTCCCTACTCAAAGGAGGTGGAGGAGAGTACAGTTGAAGTATGCCCGATTTCGTTGAAATTAGGTGTGTCGGGGCACTTGGGGATGGAGATAACGAATTTCTAATCAGATTTTGAAAATTCAATATGGCGGATTCAGACGATTGTTGGTAATCTTTTGTTAACCAATTTTAACTAACTTATACACATCCGATTTCTTTAAAATTTGGCATGCATTTATAGTTCCGGTGACAATACAATAATATATCATTATTAGGCATCCCTTTCCTTTACGAGGGGAGTGGAGGGGGGAAAACACCTCCGTTTGTCCGATTTCAACCAAAATTGGTATACGGTGGCTTTCGGGGATAAGGAATACGAATTTTTGAAAATTCAGTATTGCAGATTCAATATAGACGATTTTCGGTCAAAAATATGGTATTCTCAGATACCCACCTCCCTCTAACGAGAGAAGTCGAGGGGGAAAAAGATTTTAATTTGTTCGATTTCAATCAAAATTGGCATACAGTGGTTTTTAAAGAGGGGGATTATGAATTTTTTATCAGATGGGATCATGAGTCAAAAAATATTTTTTTGTAAAAGTAAGCAAGTAAGTATACTAAGTAAGCTTTTTTTAATTAGTTCTCAGTTGGTCGAAAAAATCAGGTATGTTTTTTATGAGATTTAATGAGGTTTTTTTGGCAGGGTGGACACATAAAAATCTATAAAATGTTGTTTTGTTTGACTATAAAATCTATTTAAAGACTTATAAAAAAAATTGTTTTTACTAACTCCTAGAAAATTATAAATTTTCATAGAAAGCTGTCAAATTCTATGAGTTGGTCTGATCATAAAATATCCCAAAATCTCATGAAAAACCGTTTTTTTTACAAACTCTTAAAACATTATAAAAAACAAGGGTGTAATCATAGAAACCCATAAAATGTTATGAGTTGCCATAGCGCTGGGCCCAGAAAGCTAAAATACATTTTTGTTTAGACAAAACATAACCTCAATGACCAACAGAACAAAAGCCAGATTTTTGAGTTACCAAAATCAAACGCCCCTAGACTTTGATAATCGGAATTATAACTACTGCTAACCTTAAATCACTACGAATAACCGCTCACATTATGCTTTCATACAGGGTTCCTAAGCAAATCCATAGGGGGCCAAGCAGCTGTGTATAAGACGCAGACAAACGGAAAAGCACATTAGGCAGAAAAGGATGGGCATGGGGCGATGTTGTCACTACATCTTACACGTGGTAAATCCATTCCAGGTTGTTGTTTTCTAATGTTTTCCATTTTCATACCTTTAGGACTGGAATAAAAATTGTTTTTGCTCGACTTTAATACCAAACTGATGAAAGATATCGTAAAAAAAATATTTTTCGGCTTTTCATTTTGTAACCATTATCCTTACGCACTGTTTACAGGCTGGGGACTGAGATACATGCAAATGCCTAACCTAAAGCGTTCATACACGGCCGGAGAAATCGACTGAGATATTTCCGTAGAAACTTTATCAAGCAAATAGGACGGGTTGACGCCTTCGAACGTCAAACCCGGGTTTTGCACTTTGATTCGAAATCAAAAAGGAGGAACAGTCAGATGTGGGGCCGTGCACAAATTACGTAACGGTGATTTTACCAATTTTTGACCCCCTCCCTATGTAATGTTTTGTAACGGTTTGGCACGCCACTCCCCTAATATTACGTAACGATTTCAAGACCACTACCCCCCCCCAAAAAAAAAAAAACTTTTCACTTATTTTCATTCCAAATTTTCTTAGTTTCACACAAATGCATGCGCTGTCAAAAAGCCCCCTCCCCCTACGTAACGTTTTGTAACCCCCCTCCTCCATGATCATTACGTAATTTGTGCACGGCCCCTGTAGTCCTAGTGGAGGAGGGCGAGAAAATTGATATTTTTTTCTTAAAAATTATACTCTTTAGACCTATTTCTTTACGTTCCCGAAATTACGTAATTTTTGAAAAAAAATTGTAAGCGGCGCCATTTTTATTTCGTGCTTTGTTTTTCTAGATCCCCCGTTTTAGGAATACTGATTCCGTCTGTGTATCTAAATTTTTTCGAATAAAAGTAGAGTATGACCAGGGGGGAAATAATTTTTTTCTACGGTATGACGAAAATTTCGTGAAAGTTGAAGAAAAAAATAAAAAAAGTGGCAGAGCTCAAGTTTTTCGTAAAAAAACGTTTTTTGTAAAGAAACAGAGCAAAATAAATCTTTTCACCCCTTTTTGGGTGTTACAAATATTGGCAGCCCCTTATTTTTCGCTTTTACCCTCCCGCTAGTTTTGAAGAATTGGTTCGCTACATGTTTCGAGATCATGTCATAAAACACCTCAAAAATATCAAATGTAGTGTAGGGCCAGCTTTATTTAAAATCAATAATATCGCAAGCAAAAAGCTCTCCAGGAAAAACAGCGCCGTTTATTGATTTCTTTGGCTGCTAGTGCTAGCTGCATGGTTTGGCCGTTTCCGGATAGATGTCACTAGTAGAACAGAATGGAAAGAAATTTAATTAAAAGCGAAGATATTTCTTTCTAATGTTAACAACCTCACGAGTTTATCGCTCAGTATCGTAAATAATGGACCCTGCCGCCTCCTTTAATCAAGAAAAAGCTGTGGTTTGGACCTGAAAACATCTAATTTTTAATTTGTTTTTCCTCGATCATCTCATGGTGTGGCCTCCATCTAGCGGAATTTGCAGACAACTTGTCAACGGTTATTATTGCAACTGTGATTTATGCTCACAATGAAAGAGTGGCGACAATTTTTTCTCATGAAAGCAGTCCGGAGATAATAACAAACTGGAACTATGCCATTTCTGTTTGATTTATTGAAATCCTATCCCCAAGGAAAATCTTAGGAACCCTGTATAAATCAAATGCACCAGAGTGAAACAACATGATGCCAGGCATACTTTATTAATGAAAAATGAATATGCCTGTTAAGGCGGCTATGATATTCGGTTTTGTTTATATACCGAACATAACAAAGAAAACGCCCCAATCCAACCCAACCCAATATGTCTGAGAGATACGGAGAGACCCAGATTGGTGGGCGAAGTCACACAAAAAATAATACATTTAAATTCAATTTAGACGTTTAAAAATGCAGAACCGGCTTTTGCCTCTCTTGTTGGGAATCATTGTCTTTTCAACTATTTTCCAAAGAGCTTGAAGTTTGGTAGGTGTATATGTATGGAAAAATATTCAAAATAGCGGTCCCTTAATACAAATTTAAACTCAAACTAAAAAAGAATAAAATGGCGGACTTTCTTTTTTATAAACATATTTCTCTCAAACTTGAAACTTTGCGGTATTTAAGGTAACTCAATACAATTTTTGACTCAAACTTAAAAAAAAATAAAATTACGGATCCCAAATAGCTTTGGCTCAAAGATGAAAGTTTGTGGTGTTTAAGGTCACACAATACTATCTTGGACTCACACTTAAAAAAATAAAAATGACCAGATCCAAAATGGGGCACTTTCACATTTATAAACCGATTTGTCTTAAACTTGAAAGTTTGTGGTGTTTAAGAATACTTAATACAATTTTTGACTCAAATTTATATATATATATATATATATATATATATATATATATTCTTATTTATAATCCAAATCGTCTCAGTTTCAATTGCGGTGTTTAACGTGAAATCAATCAATTTTTTACTCAAACTCAAAAAAACAAAATGGCGGATCCAAAATGACGGATTTTTCCTTTTATTACTGATTTATTTCAAATTTGAATATCAGGTGAAATGATAGAGTTGAACAGAATGAGAATTTTGTATAGGTAGTGATACAACGAGCCGAAAATCAAACTAGAAACTACTAATAAAAATGCGAAAAGAAACTTTGGTATTAAGTACGCTGTAAGCTGCTACGTTTATGCAGTTTCCAGGGTTGACTTTAACTTAATGTTTTCAAATTTGAGAAAAAAAATTATTTGGTGGGGAGTGATTTGGAGGATAAGAGGGGGTTAGCGTCTTCACTTGTCAAAATTCATAACTTTTAAACAAAGTTATAAAAATTATGCAGTTTCAGATTTATATTTTTTCCTAATTTTTGAATTAATAATGCCGCTCGCTATGAATATGAAGTCATTTTCCGATTTAACTTCAACTAAATATATTCTAGTTTTTTTAGAGGAAAAATCATACGTTGGTGGGGATAGTTAAGGGGGTAAATATATTTGAAAAATCATGACCAAAGCTGCCACGAATATGCAGTCTACACATTTAAATGTACTTAATGTTATTCAGTTTTGAGAAAAAAATAATTTGGTGATGGTTGAGGAGGTGAGAGAGGGTTGATCTTTGTGAAAATTGAAAAATTTGAAAAAAATTGAAAAAAAAAGTTTTGATCCAAAACAGCGGTTTTATAAATGTAAGGTTGGTGAGGGTGTTGATGTAAATTCATAACTTTTCAATCAAGGCTGCTACGAATATGCAGTTCTTGCAGCGGCTATATGTCTAATACGCCCCTAAAAATGACCAATGCGTGCGTCCACCATGCCTATGTCCCAAAGAATGTCTCGGCTTCATTCATTTGAGATTTCATAACCAGCCCTTTCTATCATGTACAGTTCGCTACGTTTATGTATTGGATCAAAACTTGCGGCCTTCGCCATATCTAGTACACTGTGATAAACAACACTCATGATAAAATTTAAACCAAACGAAATCAAAAATTTTCTGAATGCGGCCCTGGAAAAAAACTAAACGTCATACTGAAAGTTCTCGTTGACTGTTGACGTCAATCAATGTGTATAAATTTCCGGTGGAAAATACTGTTTCCTGGATTTCTGGAATTTCTGAGAAAAGGAAAATGATGACTTTTGTAAGATTATTTTCTATAATAAAATTGTTGAACATGTTTAAATAGTTTTTTGTTTACTTGTATGTTAACTTTAAAACTAGAATGGTCTATAAATATCCTCAGTTCCCTTATGATATTATGTTTATTTTGTCAAAAAATTTAACCTAAAATTTAGGACACCAGACCAGCAGCTAACTTCTGCTGTATGCTTTTTATGTGGTGCCAGGTGTAACTAGGTTAGTTTAATTTAAGAAGAATTCAGTTTTAATTTATTAATGTATGAAATAAAAAAAATTACCACAAATTTTTAGGCTTAAGTTTAAGCAGAAAATATACAAATATAAGAAAAAAAAATTAATTAAATTGGAAAAATTTTCTCCTGCGGCACTATAACACCATTAATCCTTACGGCTAAAGTTTACTATTAAACAATTTTTATCAGCGGCATTTGAAACTTCTCAAAAATGGCATTTTTGGTATAGTTTGCCCAAAATTTTCGCCTATGCCTCTGAACTATGATTACTATATGTAAAGTTTATTTTTGACCCTATTTTTTGAAATATCAAGTTAATTTATTTCCAACGTCTACTAAATCACAATATAATAAAGTAAAAAATGTCTATACTAATTTAGCCTAAGTCTAATTTATGAAGAAACAAAAATGAGAATAATTTAAGATAAATAATTTATTATTATTGGATAGCAAAAGTTTGCATATTTAAGAATTTTAACATAATAGTTTAAGCTAACTTTAACAGGAATAAAAAATGTTTTTGCTCAATTATTATTATTATTTAGGGTATAATTAAAACTCTGCTGGAGAAAAAGCTATTATGTTTATTAGTTAACTGCTGATGTACGAGAAATTGAAATTGTTTTTTCTACTACTAAGAAAGTTAATTTTTCAGGGGTTATGTTACCTTATCGATAGGACTTCTAGTAATTAAAATGGGACAAAATATTTTTTATGAATTTTTCTTAACAAATATGAAGGTCAATATATTATAGTCTATTCGCTTAGAAAACTCTATGTTTTTTTAGTGTTAATGAAAAATTGAGTCCAGAAGTTGAAAGCACATACCAAATAAAAAACAGGACAATTTTAGAAAATTCACAACTTTTTTATTCGTAAACCGATTTTTTAAACTAATTTTATTTTGTTTCAATTATAGTGCACTTTTAGTAAAACTACCAATCTTGCATTTTTAATGTTTCTGTGACAAAAAAATATATCCTGCAATGTTTTTACGTGTTTTTTTAGTAAATAAAGTCGTATATTTAAAAAGTTGAAAAATAAATAACAATAACTAATTCGTTAAATAAAAAACATGTTCCAAGCCATTCTGGTCTGAAAGGGTCCCGATGATCGAGGCCGCATTCTCCCGCTGAATAGCCAAGCTAATCAGCTGGACAATGAAACTCCTAGTCAGAATTTTTTATTCTCGCAGAGATCTTACCCCAAGGTCCCAAGGTCTCCACACTAAAGAGCACAAAAATGAACTTACCATTAACTCTTTATACTTGCATCTCTTTTGTTTTTCACCAAGATAGGCAGCTTCACCTGCCTTGGCGCTCGTTCTGGATACGTAACTATCTGCCAAAGTGTCCCGATAGGTTACATCCCAAACGAGTTGTTTTCCCTCCCTCCATGTAAAATATGTTAAACCATCTGCTCGTTTTCCATCACTCCTACATACACCAGCTGGTTCCACCGGTTGACCCAAACGAGTGACAGAAATACGAAAGGTGTTATTGTCCAATAAAGTACCCAGTGGAGGAGAAGGAAGGGCGCCAAGCCAGGCATTGCTTTCTTTTTCTTGAAGAGCTAGAGGCGAACTTTTGATTTTGGATCTACTGAATTTTGAATTTTATTTAAAATTATATTTTCACAGAGAAAGCTATCAAATTGTTTTTGAGTTTTGGGGCCAGGAGACGGAAAAGAATGTAAATTACATAGACTAAACCAGCTTTTCAAGGCAAATTCATGGTCGTAATAATTTTCTTTAAGAATGTTTTTTTCTTTTTATAGACTGACTGTCGATTCTGACAAAAACTCAAAAGATACAAAAAAAATGTGAAGTAACAAGTTATATCCGTAGTGTGCAACATTTTTACAATAGGGTGAGAGGTACCGGAGTTCTGCTTTAAAAACTGCGCAATTGGCCTAGGGGTATCCCTAGACACCAAAAATTCACCTTTTCATGAAAGTTTTAAAAGCGGGAAAAAGCTACTATATATCAATGCTGATACCATTTCAAATAACCTAAACTGGTTTTTAATAGAAAGAAGTCGATATTGTGTTAAATATGGCAGCTTACATATTATGACTGAGGCTAAAAGGCACACCAATGGAGAGAAAATTTTATGTTCTACAAAAACCCACTTTACAATTTTTCTCATGAAATGTAAATTTTTGTAAAAAAATAAACATTTTATATCATTTTTAGGGTGAGCCGAATAAAAACAATTTTCTGAGTGATAATAACTAAGCCAAAATCAGCCCGATTTGAATAATATTGAGCTTTTTAAGAAGCCAAGGCATCAAAATTTATAGGTTGGTTGTCAAATTAAAAATAGGCATTTCTGACCCCCCTAGAAAAAAATATATCTGCAATAATGTAACAGTTAGAAAATTACATTTCTTCCAAGCGTTTTAATGTAATGTAATACTTAAACACTTAAAAAATTCAGATAGGAAATGAAGTAGTTTTAAATGTTCCGCTATTATTAATATAGTTTCATATGTTAATACAAAATTTATCTAACGATTTTAAGCGACATGGGGTCCCTCATTACATGGTATTATTATTGTACGAAGCGCAGTCTAGTTTATCATTTTGTGTTTAGTTTGTTATTTTATTACCTCACTTGTAACGACATCTATAAATTTTGGAAGAGAAATAAAATGGGCGCAATTTGTATACGGTTTGTAATTTGAAAGCCGTCGACCTACACAAACGTCGAAAAAAATAGATTTTACTTTTTACTATGTAAATATATTACGCCCATGGACTTTCATTTTAAGTCTAGGATTATCCCAAAATAAATTATTATTTACAAAAATTTGAGTCAGCTTATCTAGTGTTGTTTGAAGATAGTGGACAATATTAAACTTGAAACTAAACTAGAGTTTCAAACTTCCATTGTTTTATTTTTTACTTTTTCACAACGTTTCGGATGCATCGTATCTTCAATCGTCATCAGGTGAATACTAACACACTTATATACTAGCATATGTTCAGTGAACCATTAAAACTAACTTGTGTTCGGTGATCTATGAAATTTTCATCTCCGAAAAGTATGTGTTTCCAAATATCCTTGATGGTGAGGCTTTCTTGAGAACATACATTTTGGTTCCTCTGTATAAATGCTGTTTCTTTAGACTTCCGCTTAAATATATTTTTTGCCTCTTTGAACAATGGTGAGTTGTTTTCGATCCAGTTGTGTCCCATTCTCGAGTTTTGTATTTGTGTTCTGTAATCTCTTGTGGTTTAGTTGTTGTTAATTGAGTTATTATTGTTATAGTCGTTTTGAAGATAGCCCGAAGATGGTGTTGGTAGCCTATTTGTCTTATATTTTCTGAGTTTCCTTTCATATATGAAATTATAAGTGTCGCCTATCTTTCAGTATTTAGGTCTGTCGTCCTTTGTGTTGGTGTGGTCTGAAGAATTTTATTGATAATGTAGTTAAAGAAACCGTTCCTTCGCAGATCGGATCGAATTTCTAACTATTCTTTATTTAAAGCTTCTTCTATATTGTAGATGTAGGCAACTCGGTCAATGAAACCTATTGTAATTCTCAGTTTGGTTAATGTGGAATGATTTGATTTGAAGCTTAAATATACAGATATGGATTAAAAAAACCTAGTCCAAAAGAAAGAAGAACAAATCAATAACACCAATACCGTAATCAACATCTCTTCCCGAACACTTACACAAACTGAATCATCGTTATTCAGCACTTAACTACGCCATTGCACCAACAATCGACATCACCACAGCCTTTGAATCTACAAACATAAAAGGAAAAGAGATAGAAAACATGCAGAGAAATTTAGATGAAAGATCAGAATAATTTTATATATCAAACTGAAATTGGAGAAAAACCTAACACCGCAAGAAGAATCAGCTCTCAAAGATCTTAAAAGAGAACAGTCGATCAAAATTCTTTCTGCAGACAAAGGAAATACAACTGTAGTAATGGAAGCCATCACATACGACCGGAAAATTAAAAATGCTCTACAAAAAGGAAATTACAGAAAAATAACTCTGGACCCAACCACCACTAGAAAAAGAAAAATATACCGAACTCTCTACCAACACAGAAGATATTTTAATGACGTTGAAAAGAGCAAACTCACACCGCACTATAGCAAAGCACCGCATATGTATGAACTGCCGAAAATTTATAGGGAAAACATACCTCTTCGATAGCAATTCTCCTACTTATTGTATTTGCATTGCACCAAGCCTCTTCAAGGAAAGTCACGATCATTCGTCAAAAATTCAAAGCAGTTCCCGGACCTCCTTAAAGACATCAACCTACAACCTGACGAAAATTGTCAGCTTCCTTGTCCCGACGTTCTAGTGACTAAAACGAATTCAACCATATCCATTTCCGTATATCGCAAACCAACTCATACTGGACAATATTTAAACTTGAAATCAAAGGAATTTCAGAAAAGATAAGAAGAAGAGACAACTAATACCATCTCTGGACTGCCTTCAAAACGACCACAACAATCAAAAACTAAACCACAACGCCACGACACCAAGAACTGCATCTACCAGGTACCATGCGAGTGTAGAAATATCTACATCTGAGAAATCAGCCGACCCATGGAAGTTCGTCTTACAAAACACAAATACAAAACTCTATAAAAGGACACAACTGGATCGAAAATAGCTTAACAAATAAACATCATATGGAATGGAAAGAGACAACGATCGTCGCCAAAAAGGAAAATCTATTCAAGGATGTTCAAACAAACAGCATTCATACAGAGGAACCAGAACGTATTTTCTCAACAAAGCGTTACAGAAAAATAACTCTGGACCCAACCACCACTAGAAAAAGAAAAATATACCGAACTCTCTACCAACACAGAAGATATTTTAATGACGTTGAAAAGAGCAAACTCACACCGCACTATAGCAAAGCAACGCATATGTATGAACTGCCGAAAATTTATAGGGAAAACATACCTCTTCGAGCGTTAGCAATTCTCCTACTTATTGTATTTGCATTGCCCCAAGCCTCTTCAAGGAAAGTCACGATCATTCGTCAAAAATTCAATGCAGTTCGCGGACCTCCTTAAAGACATCAACCTACAACCTGACGAAAGTTGTCAGCTTCCTTTTCCCGACGTTCTAGTGACTAAAACGAATTCAACCATATCCATTTCCGTATATCGCAAACCAATTCATACTGGACAATATCTAAACTCGAAATCAAAGGAATTTCAGAAAAGATAAGAAGAAGAGACAACTAATACCATCTCTGGACTGCCTTCAAAACGACCACAACAATCAAAAACTAAACCACAACGCCACTACACCAAGAACTGCATCTACCAGGTACCATGCGAGTGTAGAAATATCTACATCTGAGAAATCAGCCGACCCATGGAAGTTCGTCTTACAAAACACAAATACAAAACTCTATAAAGGGACACAACTGGATCGAAAATAGCTTAACAAATAAACATCATATGGAATGGAAAGGGACAACGATCGTCGCCAAAAAGGAAAATCTATTCAAGGAAGTTCAAACAAACAGCATTCATACAGAGGAACCAGAACGTATTTTCTCAACAAAGCGTCACCATCAAGGATACAGGGTCTTTCGTTATAACCTTTCTCCGAAGAAAAGTGTTTTACTCTACGAGGTTCAAATCAAAAGCGTTCAAAAAAGGTAGTTTTTCTCACATTCGAATCACCTCTTTTTTTTAGATTTTTTGAAATCCACAAAAAATTCTCTTTCGAGAAATCCCACTCAAAATGGCTCTTTCTCATCGGTTTGAGAGATATCGACAGAAATGCGATCAAAATGACATCCCTCAACTTGAAAATATCAAAATTAAAAATCAAAATCTTGATTGTCAAAATAGTTTTTTCTGACCTATAGTAGGAGCCACAAAAATGCTGCCTTCTTGTCTTGATCAACAGCTTTTGTTTTGGGGAAACAAGCGCTGCGAGTGATTAAAAAACGCGAGTAAAATAGTTTACCGCGAGTTGTATAAACACCATTCCTTTAAAAATTTATCAAAAAAAATCACAGTAACGGGAAAAATGTGCAAAAAGCTAGAACACAAAAACCATTGTCAGGTCCTCATTGTTTTTTTCATGCTATGGCGCTACACAAGCACCTAGCCGGGATTCGAACCCGAGACGTTCCGTGCGGCAGGCCGATGTGCTGCCTACTGCGATACGGAGACCGGCTATGAGATAAAATAATGGCCCAAGGATCGCAAAATGTTTAACAATAATAACTTTTAAAAACAAAGAAAATATTGTAAAAATCAGGGTTGGCCTGGAAAAAGTGAAGAGCCAAAAACTCTTCTGAGCGCGAGCACACTGCGTCAGGCATGCGTAGTAGATTTTACGCCTTTGACTTTGCCTAGAGGCCCTCTATACATTTGACACTTATTGTTTTACCAGAGGTGGGCAACTCATATTGCCCTCTCTTTCTATTTTTTTTCATATTTGCATGTAAAACGGATTTTATGAAATGGACTGATGTTTTATTGTCTCTTTTTATAATTTCTCCAGACAGTTTTGGAAAGATTGATTTTTTTTGGTTAGTAAAATATGTCAAGCTTTGACAAAAAAAAACAAAAAAAAACAAAAACAAACAGTGGCCTCTAGCTTTGCCCAGAGCCAACGCTGATTTTTACATTTTTTTCTTTGTTTTTCAAAGTTATTATTGTTACACATTTTGCGACACTAGAGCCATTCTAGTATCTCATAGTTATATAGTTAGCATTCTACGAAACAAATCGAAGTAGCCAAAAATGACTTGTATTACTATTTATGGGTGGATTCTTTAAATGGAACGACACTTCTAGCGACTTTAGGGAAGAGGTTTTAAAAAAAGCTGAAAGCGATTTTTGAACAATTTTTTACGGACTTTCCGCCTATGATAAAAAACAATTTTGGGTCTCTCAACTGGAGGCCCAGGGCCTACCAACTATTTTTTTGAAAAGCTTATTTAAAAAGAAATTTAATGCTACATCTGCCAACGAATGTGTCAAAAAATTAAAAAAAACTTAAAAAAAAAAATTATTTTTCAATTTATTTAGATTCAAAATAAACTACATATTTCTCTATTTAATAAGCAGAATAAAGAAACCACCACACAAGGACATTACTGGCGGTCCATTTGGGAGGCCCTCACTGAAGGCCCAGGGCCTACCAACATTTTTTTCATGATGATGTACCATTTGTGGCACCTTTTTGGAAAGCTTGTTAAAAAAGAAATTCGATTAAATACATTTGTTCACACCTGTTAACCCATGTGTTAAAAATTTTTAAAAACCTTGTTTTGTCAATTGTTTTGGATCCAAAATAACCACATATTTCTTTATTTACTAAGTGGAATAAAGAAACTACCACACAAGAATATTATTGGCGCCCCATTTGGGGGCGCAGCCTAATTACCATTTTTAAATTTACTAGATATTAGCTAAAAGGAAATAGATTCAAAGCACAGTTCGATTTTCTTTTTCACTTAACCGCCCTTAACGACAAAAAAATAGGTTTTTTAGAATTTTCAACACATGGGTTGACAGATGTCAAAAAAATTTATTTAATCAAATTTATTTTTAAGAAACTTTCCAAAAAGGTGCCACAAGTGGTACATCTTCATAAAAAAAATGTTGGTAAACCCTGTGCCTTCATTGAGGGCCCCAGAATGAGGCGCCGTTCTTGTGGGATATTTTTTTTATTCCACTTAGTAAATAGAGAACTATGCAGTTTATTTTGAAGCTAAAACCATTGACAAAAAAATAAGTATTTTAAATTTTTGATACATTGTGGTTGACAGATGTCAAAGAAAACTAGTGCCTTAAATTTATTTTTTTAACAAGCTTTTTAAAAAGGTGCCACAAGTGGTACCTTCAAATTGAAAAAAAATACTTGGTAGGCCCTGGGCCTCCAGTTGGGGGCCCTTAAACTTTTTTTATAATAGGCGGAAAGTCCATAAAAAATCATAATAGATTCGCATTTAGCTTTTTTTAAAACCTCTTCTCTAAAGCCGCTAGAACCTAGAACATTTAAGGAAACCACCCTGTATATACTGCTATGGGTGAGTTGTGCCTACTATAGGTAGACCTACACTTAACTTAAAGAAAATACGCAAATTTTCCAAAGATCCCGATCGATTATAAATTCAAACCATGCAAACGAATAAACAGATCACCAAACAACTATCATTCAGTCAAGCAGAATCCGATGGTACCCAATAGAACGCTATAGAACCAAATAAATCTTGCCGTCCTGATCAATAAAATAAAGATAAGCCAAATGCCGCATGCCTTATAGGCCTTACTCGAATTGATCTTCGTATGTAGTGGTGCCTCTTCTTAGGATAACGCAGAATACGGTTTGAGAACATTTTTAGAAACAGATAACATTTTATACGAGGGACAATCAATATTTTCAAGCCAAAAATATCCACCAAAATTGCGGGCAGAGCCGCGTTCGAGCTTAGGTGCAACTAACCCCAAAAGGTGCTAGTTGCACCAACACCAACAGCGAACACAGTTACGTAAATATTACATAAAAGTCACAACACATGATTGAATGAAACTGGAAGTCACAACAAGGTAAAAAAAAGTAACTTCCATGTTCTGCATAACGCCATACTTTCTACCAGGGCCGTAGCTATAATAGGGCGGATCAGGGCGCCGCCCTGACAGACAAATATTTTGCTCTGACAGAAAATTTAGAGAAGTATCCGACGAGTCGGCAACAGTGCAACGGGACCCCGGCTACGCCCATGGTCCATTGAATAAAACGATCTAGTAATTTTTTGAGACTGCTTTCTTGACATTTGGTTTTATGTTATTTTTTCCGAAGTTTTTGTAATAAAAATGTATTTGTTCATAATTTCTTTTCTTTATTTGGTCCAAATTAAGTACCCAACGATATCATTTACATTATTTTTGTCGTAGTTAGCTGCATTTATGCATTTTTTTAGTGAAAAGGGCCCATCCTCAATGAAAAATTCAAAAAAACAAGGTACCTTATAGTTTTAAATTTGCAATCAGATTTTTGCCTATAGTATTCACAACAAGTCTGCCCTCTGGAATAATAAAATATTCGCTCTCCCAAAAATCCCTGGAAAAACACAAATACAAAAGAATAGCTTCCAAAACAGGAAAAATAACAACTACATAACCTAACTTCTGAACGAGGAGTTCGAATCGATTACCAACTAGTGATCTTATTTCTTTTTACTGCAAGATCAACTCATGCAGGCCAAAAATAAATTTTGTTTACTTGTTTACAAAAAGTTATAAAACAAGATAAAAGCAAAAAATAGCCCTGGCATCAATCATTTAAACAAAAAAAAAGAAAAATCCGAAAATTTCATTTAATTTGTTAAGCCTTCTTACAGTTTTTAAATGGCCGACAAAAATCAGCTGCTATCTTTGTGTCGTCACCAGGTAGCAGAGTGGGGCAAAATTACGAGACCGTATCTATTCTACTGACCGTAAAATACAAATACTTTGATAGGTGCTTGATGTATAATAATTTGAGTTCCAAATAAAATGTCGCCCTGACAATAATCAGTAATGCCCTGGTATCAACGCAGGTCTGGCTACGGCCCTGCTTTCTACGTAAATAATATGTATGTATCGATTAACTAGTAACTAGAAAGTAAATCGAAGTGTAAAATTGGGGTAAATTTTTTTACATAATATCTCTTACAAGGAAAATAAAGGTAAACTTGACGTTACGTAAATAACGTATTCTTTATGTAACTACTATATAAATTTATAACATAAATGTTACATAAATATTACGTATTGGAATGTAACATTTATGTAAAATTAAAGTCATATCGTGTATATCATATTTATATACTTCTAATGTCACAACAAGGTAAAAAAACTAACAAGCATCCAACGTCAAGCAAGTATGGTGATATGTAGTGCTATAAGCACCACACCATCAGCAGCGCTTGAATGCCTCCTAAACCTTCCTCCTCTACACCTTGTCTTGTAGAAAGAGGGTATGAAATCAACCTATAGAATCATAGTCAACCAATGGGGTGGCAGGGCAAATCAAGTAGTACCAAACCTTTTAACGCGGGCAATTGAGAGCCACTGCATTCTAGTGCTGCTACCGGATCTAACGCCCGCAACAGTAGATAGATAGGGAGGACTGGACGACAAACAGAATAAGTTTCTCAAGTGGTACACTGACGGATCCAAAATGCCTTCAGGCGTTGGATCCGGAGCTTATTGCAGCCGGGAAAATATCAGGATTATACATAGTCTTGGACCAATGGCTACTCTTCGCCATTGAAATGAGCGCACGTTGGATGATAGATCATAACTGGCGCAACAGATCAATAAAGATACTCTCCGACAGTCAAGCGAGCCTTAAGGCTCATGAATCCTAGGTGCTCATCGAGAACCGTTAGGAGCTGCCAGACACACTGAACACCCTAGGGCGATCTATACACTACACTACAGGCTGAAAGTACCATTACACAAAATGGGTCTAAGTGAGAACACCAAATGTAGGCTCTGTATGGAGTATTATGAGACGGCCAGACATGTGTTGTACGGCCATTGCACGTCAGGGTCAACGTAGACGTAGAATGTGATCAATTCTTTATTTCGTCCTGTAACATGTTGTTGTACAATAAAATGTATCACGAATATCATAAGAGAGCTTTCTTACAAACTACAAATCCCTTCTACTAGTTATAAATAGCAGTGCTCTGCGCATGCTCCATAAGAGCTTGCTCGTGGCTTTTAAGCCTGTAACGGTTGAAATCACGTCACTTCAGTCAATCGATTGATTGCATTTTACGAAACCCAATATCGGGCACCAACAATCTGACATTTTTAAATTTTCCCTGGTATACTCGGCCTCCTTGTATTAAGTGTGAGAACCTGGCTAAATCAAGGCTTCTGTATCTGCCCAAAGCCTATACGTATAGTAAAAGAGAGCTTCCCTATAGAAAAATCACTCATTTGTTCGCCATATTTAGTAATAAGCAGTTGAATTGTAAACGATTTTTTTTCTAGTTTACGATTAAATACCTTGTGAAAACGTTTTATAGGAATAACCAAATCAGATTTAGACTAAGATAGGTGTTTCGCAGGAAAAATAGCCTTTTCGAAACACTTTATATGGCGGGTTTCCGGTATTGATTAAGAGATTTTTTCTTACGGGTTAATTTACTCTTTTTGTGCTCGATAAAGGCATAGGTAAAGCCGGAGAAGGGGAAAAATGAACCGCATAACCATCAAAGACGTCTTTTCGCGACCGATGTTTTCGAAAGCATATTTTGAAAACATACGTCACCGTTTCAACCGCAACGTCACCGTTTCGAACCATCGCCACTGATCGCCAAAATGACAATTATTGAATGACATTAATCAGCTATGTCTGTGTGGCTTCCCTTTTTTTGGATTTGGAAGTTTTTTTTGTGATTTTTCGAAATGGATGTCCTAGATCCACAAGTGAGCCTTTATTTTTGTCGCCGCTAGATGACCTTCACCTATTTTCATTATTGATAAAATTGACAAGTACCGCCATATTGAACCGTGTTCGAAACGGCGGCCGAGGCGCTTTCGAAATCCTTTAAAATGTTTTGAACCGTGACGTCACCGTTTCGTCGCCAAAATAACATTTTACGCATGTTTTCAAAGCGGTTTTGAAATCATCGGTCGCGAAAAGACATCTCAACTAAGAGTCAAAATGTGAGTATAGTTACGTTTTTTCTACAACGTTGCGGTGGAAATTTTGACGTTATTCCACCAAACCAACACCAAACGTTGTAAATATGGTGAAACCGTTCACAAACACATTTATATACGCAGTTTCAGCAAGTTGAAAGTAGATTTGAATTTTTATCTAAAAACACAATGATCGATGTACTTTTTTTATAATTATGGTTTCTTGCTTTTGTTGTTGCGAAGACGCAAAAGGCAGTTAAGTCATGACAGTACTTACGCGATCGAACTTTTTGTTCGAACGAATCCAATGTAATTGTGATCTAGACGAGTGGATATGCAACTTGTAGTGCTTGTTTGTGTATTGTATAGTTCAGAAATAAAGATATGGCTTTTTCTATGTTTTGACTTGTTTATTATGCATAGCTATCTTTGTCTTATGGAATTAGTTGAAACGAGTTGTACTTAGTTAGTTTTGAGGTCTAGTATTTAAAAAAATTGAATAAAAGGTGTTTTTAAAACAGAAAAAAATAAACAGACTTATTTAAATAAAACCAAAATCAATACACTAAGCCCATTTGGGAGCTGCAATTGTACTGCTTCTTTTTCCCTTTGTGATGTGTTCCTTTTTCCACTTTTCAAACGATTCCTATTGGGCTCCTTTAATAAAAAATCAATGTCCCATCAGAATAAAAATCTTCTAAAAGGCAAAACGAGTAGTCTTGACACCAAAAGTGCTCTTGTAAAATTAAACACAAAAAATTCTAACCAAAAAAATTACCAGCCACCGCAACATCAACGACTTTGACAGCTGGTGGAAATAATCAGCGCTATAGCATGTCCGCAAATTTAAAGTTAACATTACCGATAGCATGACAAAAAGGAGACAGAATGAAAACAACGACGATTTTGCGTAATTCTCGGACATACCTCTTTTGACATTAGCACCCATAATAATAAATGTTATAATAATAATAAATTTGACAATATTTGCCCTATTTAATAAACAAAAACGATTAAAATAAATAAAAGTAATAGTTCTATCACAGTCGCACAAATGATTTTCATTAAACTTGAAAACTGTTAAAAAATACGTTTTTTTATGTTAATTCCACCAAACAAAAAAAAAACATTCGCTTTGTCCAACGCCAAAGCAACGTTGCAGAAAAAACGCAACTTATATATCCTTTGGCTTTATTTTGAAGGCGGTATATATAAGTATGTACGAATATGTTTAAATATAAGCAAAAGTTTAGGTCAATCAAGCAACACACCCTCCCTCACCTCCGAAAGATTTTCGAGTTTTGATATGCTTATAATTTCGAACCAATTTCGAACTAACTTTGAACCACTTTTAAAAATTTTGAACCACACTGCTTCCTGTTTTTTTTATATTCAAAATGGGGGGTGCAGCCGGACGTAAAGCTACCCCCTTTCATTTAAAGCATAGAGAACAATGGAAAGCAACTATCCCAAAATTAAGAACTAATTTCGAACTCCTAATATCACCAAAAAGAATTTAGAAAAATCTACTACTAACCCCGTTTTTTTTTAAATATGGTGGGGGGTGCAGGTTGACATCAAGCCACACCGACCTCAAAAAAATTTCGAACTTTGATATGGTTATAATTTTGAACTAATTTTGTACAACTTTTAAAAAAATTTAACCACCCTGATTTCTCTGATTTTTTATATTTATTCAAAATGTGGGGTTTAGCTAATTGAAATCCAGTCAGTTTGCAAGGCATAGAAATATACTAGAAACGACCAGAAATCACGTAAAAAAAACTATTTCCATCTTTGTTGGACTTTTGGTACCTAATATGTACATGTGTAAAGCACCTGATATTTCCAATGGTGCTTGGTGCGGACTATATGAACAGAAAGATCTTTATTGCGCCTCCAAATTAATAGCGGATTTTTTTAAATTAGTTCTTTAATTTTGGGATAGTTTCTTTTTATTTTTCTCGACGCTTTAAATGAGGGCGGTGTAGCTTGACATCCGGCTGCACCCCCCATTTTGAATATAAAAAAACCAGAAAGGAGTGTGGTTCAAAACTTTTAAAAGTGGTTCAAAATTACTTCGAAACCGGCTCGAAATTATAAGCATATCAAAACTCAAATATCTTTCGGGGGGCGGTGTGGCTTGATTGACCTTAAAGTTTCCTCTTTTAAATTACTAAAGAAACTAAAATTTGCTTAGTTTTCTTGATGTTTTTGTTTATATTTTAAAACGGAGGGAGGGGGTAAAGCTAATCGTTACGTGACTTTCAAAAGACATCTAACTTCTCTCTCGTTATTTAAAAACATAATAAAACCACCTTCATGATTTTTTAATCTTATAATCTAGTATGAATATAGATTAACTTTTTAAATAATTTTAAAAAAAATCAACGTAGATATTGGGTTCCCATGCTTAATACTGACCAAGTATACCTATCTCAAGTACCTCATGCATGCATAAGTCAGAACCAAAAATATATGGGTACCTACTCGAAACGTACTTGAAAAAAGCATGTTTTAAATGACATAACTGGTCTAACTCCAAATAGCGTTTACAGAGCACTCGACTGCGTTCTTCATGTTGCTCTTAAAAAAGTGCACCATCACTTTAAATCCTCTCTCAGTAAAAGAGTCTCGGAACCCACGCATACATACAGGGCGTTTCATAGGGAATTAATATTTGTTAAAAAAAATAAATAGTGATAGAAAAAGTAATTTAAGATCAATTCTAACAGAAAAAAATCCATTAAATGCCCAAAAAAACTAAAAAAATATCATTTACAAAATTCCTTGCGAATGTGATAAATTTTACAGCGGAGAAACTTCAAGACCTCTTGAAGTTAGAATAAATGACCATAAGGGGTACCTCAAAAGAGGAGATTGGGAGAGGTCTAGAACTTTCCAACATTCTTTTGAGAATGATCATAGAGTAATGTGGGAAGAAACCAGTATATTACAAAAACAACCCGATAAAATTAGCAGTTTGCATCTATCTAAATGAAGATGAATGCATAGCTAGCATATCAGTTGGTATAAATATAGTTTGGCTTCTAATTTTAAAATAAGATATTCAAAAAGATTTTTTTTAAATAAATTAAACATGGCATTGATGTTTCTTGTGTTCTCTAATGTATTTTTTCTTAAAGTCAGTCAAACTATAATTTTATACTTGATATTATAAAAGAAGAAACAAAATAATAAACTTTATTTTTTGATTTCACTTGAAATTTGAATTTCTGTAGGTAATCTTAGATTGAAAAAGCTCAAACCAATATGTTTCTCAATAAAATTCAAAATTTTATTTTACTGAGACAAAGTTAAGCGTCGATGGCCATCCGAAGAGAAAATACACATTTTAAAGTGCTTAGGGCACATAACCCTCAAGACTTTTCTTGACTCAAGTTTAGAAGAAATCTTTATGTAGGAAGTAGTTTTATAATAAATATATATTTTAATTTTATGCCCATATCCCCTAACGTGAAAATTCTCCGATTAAGCTTTAATCTTGACTTTTCGCATTTCCGGACTTTTTTCCTATAGTTTGATACTACACAACCCATATTTTAGTCGGTCAATATATTTTCATTAAATATTGGGTTCGAAGAGCGTGGGAGGGGGACGGGTAATAAATAATTGCAACTTAATAGAAAAACACTTTTTCGATTTCGGGCTTTATTTCCTTCAGTTTGATACCCAACAACCCATATATTAAAAGATCAAAATTTTTATCAAACAGGGGGTTGGTAGAAAAACGCTGAAATACGTGTCCATCTATTTTACTAGTAGAGTCTATGATACCAATTTCTAAACCTCTTTGACTTTGTTCTTCTGAGATACAGAAGGTACCTTTACCCCCTTCAAAATCGAATTACCCCTATTTCTCCATCCCTAGTTTAAATTTCGAAAAACGCCAAAACATGTGTGTACTTATTTTATTAGTAGAACCTACATACCATACCAATTTTCAGAACTCTGCGGCTTTTCGTTTCCGAGATATAGAAAACCTCCTTAAAATTTCAACCCCTATTTTTACCCCTTTAGGGGCCTACGTCACAAACCCAATATGTCCTTAAATTTTCATAACTGTAGGTCAAGTGGTTTGACCTGTGCGTCTAGAGTTAACGATGTTGATTATGTTGACTACCGTTCTTTTATTAGTATATTACCAAAAGCAAATTAGTGGAGTAAATTCGTAGAAAGAAACTGCAAAAAGGGTATATGACGTTAGTGTACATACCACACCAGAAGGGGAAAATTAATTTTTTCTCGATAGTTGGGCCGCCATTTTCAATATCAAATGTCAAATCAAATGTTTTTTAAAATTGTAGCAGAGACGAGAACATCGCTAATAGTACTCTACTATTTTTTTTTTTTATTTTGCCTATAAATTAGTAAGGTCTCTAATATTTTTGACATATCATGCGCCATCTTTGTACTCGCTTATAAACTCTAATCTTTTTTGCTGTAAGATCAAGAAGCCGGTCAGTAGCTTTAATATGAGACATCATCACAAAATCATTACTTAAAAAGTAAAAAAAAATCAAAGAAAAACTAAATTTTTTAAATCTGACCACTATTTTGTTTTGAAGTGACATATATCAACTTTTTTTATATTTTTGGATTAAGTGGGACCTCCTCACTATTACCCACTTGATTTCGATTTGATTTTTCTGAAAACGTAGAAAACACATTTTTTTCTAACTTTGACCACCGCAATCTTGTTTTCTGGTGCCGGAAAATGAGGGGTCCTCGACTGGAATTTTTGCTTTTGGAATTAAGGCCACAAAAACGGCATAGATTTGACAAAACTGCTTTGCTGTTTTTGGGCCAATCTTTACAGGGCAGAATATAGGAAACGAGAAAACCGAATCTGTTGCAATTTGGCAGGAATTTTTATTTTTGAATTCCTCACAACCGTATCCAGAAAGTTTTTTGCTGGACTCTCTCATTCCCGAAATAAAATAAATACGTCCAACAATACTCAAAAATCTTACCTGGCTTTTTCTTCAACCTCGTCGATAATACAGAAATCTGTAACAACAATTTTTTAATTTTTTTATTTTTTGAAAAATACACCAAATTTTTAAAAATCCTTTAGTTACGGTTATAGATTTTTATAAATTCTATTATCTGATAAAAAAAAAGTTATGTTTTTTTTCTTTATAAGCGAGATTCTGCCGGAATTCTGAAACGCCAAAGTCACTTAATTTAGTAGGCCGAAGGAAACTGAAGTGAGTTCGATTGGCCACTTGTCTAATGGAACATTCGGTCAATAAATTGACACATGTCAAGTGATAAAAGTAATACGCAAATTTGTTATTTTTTTTAATGTTGAATAATCATTTTTCTTTCGATTATTTTTAATTTCGAAATATTGCAATCCATGAGGTACGAAGCCGAGCATCAAAACCCTTTATAGAAAACATTAGTAAATAGTTACTTTCCTCATAACTTTTACTTTTCCTTACATATGGTGTTCGCACCTTGTTCTGAACATTACACGATCTCACTCGAAATGGCAAAGTAGTGTTGCCAAATCTATGCTGTTTTTATGGCCTGAAGTATCACTCTTCAAAATATAAAAAAATATACCTATTTTGCAGCTTTCTCTTGAAAATCCCTACGAATTTACTTCACTAAATGGCCTTATTCTACTACAGAATTTTTGTGCCTTTTCTAAAATTAAATTATACTAGCTGCTGTTAAAAATGACATCATCGGAAACTTTCACCGATGTTTTTGACTAATAGGCCAAATATTTTCTTTGACCGCCAAGAGACATGGTATTTATTCTGACCGTGATTGTACAGAATCTGCATTTGTGTCCTCACTTAGACCCGCTCTGTGCAATGGTACTCTAAGCTTGCAATGTCCAGTATAAAGATTAACCATTGTCCGGTTCACTTCCCTGGACGTGTATTCTTGAAAGTCATACGATCCGGTCTTTCTCTCGTTCGACCCTGTTCTCCGGTTTCGGAGCATGCGATCCGGAACGTATGATTTTTATGAGATCCGTAAGACCGGATCATTGCTCAAGAATATAACGTTTTCGTTCCATGTGATCATTCGTCATAGATCTATGCCGCTCCCTGTTCAAGAATACACGTCCTGGTGAGCTCAGTGTGTTTGTTAGTTAAATGGGGTTGCATCTATTTTTTAATAATGGGAATTTCCATCCATTCCAAGATCAATGCACATTGTTAGCCCAATTTATGCAAAGTTAAAAATAAACACAAAATATCCAGGCACCTTGCCCGGATTCGAACCTGAGACCTTCCGCGCGGTAGGCAGATACGCTACCAACTGCGCCACGGATTTTTTTCACTAATTTATTTTTTCTTTCTTCAAACTTGAAGCTCGTTAAGAAAAACTTTCTTGGCATTGCCACAACAGACTGTCTGTCCACATGTGTGCTTTGGAAGTACTGTAAAAATGAATAAAATGTCCTGTTAAAGCTGGGCGTGCAAAAGTTCGCAAAATATATACTAATGTATAGTTTTGGCTAAATGTAATAATGTAAAGGATAAATATTTTTGTACGCCACTGACAACAGACTGACTGGCCACTTGACTTTTAACTGCCATTAAAACATCATTAAAATCAGTATAGACAATAAACCAACAACACGAAAAAAGAAAAGAAACAGGAAAACTGAAGAGATGAGAACTGACAGTTGCGCATTCAACAATCAAAATCAAGAACTCTTTAATAAGGTGTTCGAAATATTTAATAATTTAATACGGCAGCAATATTATTTGCGCCATACACAGGGTTATGTAGGCTCGAAATGTAAAATGTTAATTTACAAAAGCGGTGGTTTACTATGAGGAATTGGGGACGGTTTATCAGAATGTGCAAAATCAAACCCCTTAAGTAAAAGAAAGTTCAATTAAAAAATCATTCACTAAAGAAACTGCAATTCGTTAAACCAATTTTTTATCCGAACCTTATTTCTTCAAACCCATTCAATAACAATTTCGAAATTTTAAGACCCGTTTTTAATCGAACCATTGTTCATCAAACTCATTCAATATCAATAATTTGTACAACCCATTAAAAAAAAACCGGAATTTGTCAAATCATTATTTTTCAAAACCGGAATTCTTAAAACCCGTTCTTTATCAGAAATTTGTTGCTAAATTGATTCCGCATTCGCCAATAATACATGAACCAGAGGTGTACACGCAGGTGGTACGGCGGCGCGGCGTTTCGATGCATTTGTCGTTCTATGTGCGCACACTTGGCTAAAGGTATTCACAGGTAGTGTTCAATACTTTTTATATAGATGTCACTCTATGGTTCTTAACTATTGAGCACTACCTGCACAAGTATGTACGCGTAGCAGCGACAAATGCATCGAAACTCCGCGCCGCTACGCCACCTGCGTGTACGCCTCCGGTTCATGTATTATTGGCGAATGCGCAATCAATTTAGTAAACATTTTCTAAGAAACAACGGTTTTTACCAATTTCGGTTTTGAAAAATAATGGTTTGGCAAATTGCGGCTTTTATTAAAAAAGGGTTTTACCAATTACGAGTTTAATTTGAATGAGTTTGATGAACAATGGTTCTATTAAAAACGGGTCTAATAAATTTCGAATTTGTTATTGAACGGGTTTGAAGAAATAAGGTTCGGATAAAAAATTGGTTTAACAAATTGCAGTTTTTATGGTGAGTCGTTCTTACGATGAAAATTTTTATTAAATACGGTTTGATAAATTCCTGGTTTGATAAACCATGGACGTGCGGAATTGAAAATTTACAAACTTTTTGTGGTGGAAACTACAAAAATATACCTAATAAAATAGTTTGAAAATTTACGACATAGATGTGTGACGAGTGATGGTCCCAGCCATTTGAAAAGGTGGGGCGGTTTTGATACGAAAAAAAAACTAGAATAAAAGTATAGCATAGCGCGGATTTGGTCGCAAATCAAGGGGGGGGGGTACTTAGATTTGAAGTCGTTTATTTTATACATTTTTTATTTTAAAAATTTATGCACTACTTTTGATTTTCTAAATGTTTTCATAAAAAATTTAAAGTTAGGGTAGGGGGGGTAATTACATCCCTATCCCTTGAGCTGCTCAACTGTGTGCATTGCGTCATTTATTTTATAATATCACGGACCGCAATTGCGGTACCGCTGCGGCACCGCGCGGCAGAAAAACGCGTGTGTGTATCGGCGCTAAGAGTTTTAACTTTTTACACGCAAATGCATGCGTAAAACTCACTTTTCCGCACTTAAGTAGGAAAAACACTTTACCTCCTTTATTTTTCTCGTAGAAAAACGGTAATAGTAACCGAAAAAAATTTATAAAATCGTTACGACCCCAAGTTAGCATAAAAGCATATACCACACGAGCAATTTGATTGGTCAAATACAGGTGCCAGTGGATACCTATAAATTGAATTTGTCCAGAAAAAGTTTGTATAACCTACCCAAAAGTTATTTTAAATCACTTTTCGTATTTAACCACTACTTCAAAAAATTTATATACCTGGTCAAAAATGTCAAAAATGTAAACTTTTCGACGATGCCGAATTTTGTCAGGAAGTGGGTTCGGCACTTGGGCGCCATGTCCTCGTGTAACGGGTCCACCTTGTGGATTGAAACGCTTGAGTAAGGTTAAACTTGCGGTTGGAGATGTTTTATCCATAATAACAAAATAATGCAATGCGGAAAAAGTTGCACTTTGTGCAAAACCGAAATTATCAGTTTTTCAATGGAACTTGAAAACTGAAAAAGTGTACGCCAATGGAACAGCAGCACCGACTCAATTGTGAACTGGTGGCGCACCAGTTTTACCAATGGAAACCGCTATAAATAAAAGTTTTCGGGCAGATGATGTCGTAGTCACTGTCACTCAAATTAATACCTTGTCATTAAGTTATCGTAAGATCACTACGACACTGGCATGGCTTTGTTAGTGCATGCGCAGTAGATTTTTCGCCTATGGCCTGGCGGCCCAAATAGTGCCAAAGCCAGCCGCAATTTTGAATTTTATTCTTTGTTTTTCAAAGGTATTTTCGTTACACACCCTCTGTATACTTTTTTCAGCGAAAAAATTTCAGGTCATGAGGTCACTACGCCCTTTTTACGCGAACGGACTCAATATTGGAAAATTTTGTATTTAGGGTCTTTTTTCACCCAAATAACTCGTTTTAAAAATAAATTGCCGTTCCCAACAGCCACCATACTGGCACGGATTTCTACTTGGCATAGATAAAATACATCATTTATATTATTTTTAGTAGCTCAAAACCAATTACCCGGACACTTTCGCTGATTTTACTGATTTTCTCACAAGCGGTACCGACTTTTAATTGGTAGTACCCGGTGCGTAGGTTCCGTACAGGGCGTTTAAATGTTCGCGTGAGCCCCGATATTGTCGAGATACACCGGAACATGCAGGTACTGCCAGGTTCTGTCGTGGTAGTGCCTTACTGGTGGGTGTCGCGGGACAATTGTACTTGTTGTACTTGGGTACTGAAGGCGAGAACCACCCAGGGAGAAGTTCACTTGGTTTTTTGGTATGAGGTAGTTTAAGCAAAGAAATAAATAAAAACAGTAGACAAGCATTTCCCCGAGAAAGGAACCACAGTCTCGAGTTTTGCACTAATGGTTTCCATCGGTACTGCGCTACCTAATGCAAATAGAAGATGAATGGATGATAAAACTATCTGAGAAAGAATTAATGAAACATGGAGATATGCAAAAGAAAAACTGCTATTACCTTTTTTAAGGGAAGACTCCATAGAATTAAAAAAAACAGAGACGAAACAAAGCCATTTAAAACAATGTAATTAAAATGAAGAAAAGAATAATTAATATAATACCAATGCATTAAGAAAAAAAAAGACGTACATGCGTTTTAAATAAATGTCATTGCGCGCGGTGTCTTTTAAATAAATGACAAGGCGCGCGGTCGAACTCCTTTATGTACAGGGTTTCCCATTTTCGATGGGATTCAATGGAGACTCCGTTGTTATTGCATATACAGACATGCGCTTTTCGCATTACTTTCTTACTCTTTTGAGCTTTAAAAAATGATATTAACAGATTTATTCTATCCCTTGTAGTTTTTGATCTACAGGGGAAAGTTGAAAAATAGTCAGAATTACCAATTGATGATATCTCCTTTTTAAGAGATAAGTAATTGAGTTCTGTAAAAACACGTGTGTGGCAAATTTTAATCCGACATTTCGTTGTTTGACTTCATATTTTAATTACAAGCTTTATTTAACTTGCAAAGTATGTAATAACGAACTATTGCTACGTTTTCATGGGAATTGAGTTCGTTCTGAAAACGATTTCAATCCGATACCGTCCATGAAAACGCCTGTTTTTCCAGTATTCAAATCGATTTCAATCTAGATCCGAACCGGAAAATTTTTAGGGTTGGATCAAGATCGTATTGAGATCGAAATACCGATTTTCCATGAAAACGGGGATTGAGTTTACACATGCGTATTACGTCGAATTACCAGACAGCCGCCAAATTATATTTTATTGCTCTCACTCTTTTTGAGAGAGAGAGAGAGAGAGAAATAGAAGTGAAACTGTGGAACCGGCACTCTAAAATTTGGTGGAGTGTATAGAAAAAAGAAGATTAATAACATAACCTTACTTAAATTATTTTTTTTAAAAAAAATTAATTATGGAAAATAAAAGAAATATTTGACTCGAAAGTGTATGTGCTATGCACATATGCCAGTCCAGCATTTCTTTCTTCAGTTCCACTTGCAAACAGAGTAGTAATTAAAATTAAAAAAAAATATATTTAAAAAAAAGCACCAAAACTCAAAAATGAATATTTGACAACTATGACAAATATCAAAATTGTCAAACCTGTCATGAAAACTCATGAAAAAAAAGTTTTCAAAACATATTGAAAAAGAATTCAATATCCATGAAAACATAGCATATGTTTATTCGGGTGGAATCTTAATTTTGAGCAACTTCCCGTAATACGGTCGACTTCAAATTTGGCATGCTTATATAGTTGCGATGACAATACAAGAATATAGTGTGATAAAGTTGACAGCTCTCCACTACTCGAAAGAGGTGGAGGGGGTACAGTTGACGTACGCCGGATTTCGTTGAAATTTGGTGTGTTAGGGCATTTTGGTATGGAGATAACGAATTTCTAATCAGATTTTCAAAATTCAATATATCAATTTTAACTAACTTATACACATCCGAATGACTTCAAATTTGGCATGCATTTATAGTTCCGGTGACAATACAATAATGTTTCATTATTAGGCACCCCTCCCCCCTACGAGGGGAGTGGAGGGGGGAACACACCTAAGTTTGTCCGATTTCAACCAAAATTGGTATACGGGAGCTTTTGGGATGATTTTCGGTCAGGTTGTGCTAACCAATTTTAATTAACTGACTGATTGATGACTGATCCGAATGTGTTCAAATTTGGTATGCGTTTATAGTTCCTGTGAAAATACAATAATATGGTATTCTCAGGTACCCACCTCCCTCTAACGAGGGAAGTGGAGGGAGAAAAAGATTTAGTTTGTCGATTTCAGTCAAAATTGGCATACAGCGGTTTTTAAGGAGGGGAATTATGAACTTTTTATCAGATTTAAAAATTTCAATATGGCGGATTCAAAATGGACGATTAAGATTACAAATCTAAAAATTAAGGGTGTGTGTTCAAATTTGGTATGCGTTTATAGTTCCGACGGCAAGTACCCACCTCCCTCTAACGAGGGAAGTGGAGGGGGAAAAAGATTTAGTTTGTTCGATTTCAGTCAAAATTGGCATACAGGGGTTTTTAAGGAGGGGCATTATGCATTCTTGATCAGATTTGAAAATTTCAATATGGCGGATTCAAAATGGACGATTAAGGTTACAAATCTAAAAATTAAGGTGTATATTCAAATTTCGCATGCATTTATAGTTCCAGTGACAATACAATAATATGTCATTATTAGGCACCTCTCCCTCCTACGAGGGGAAGGAGGATGGAAAACACCTAAGTTTGTCCGATTTTAACCAAAATTGGTATACGGGAGCTTTTGGGAATAAGGAATACGAATTTTTGATCAGATTTTGATAATTCAATATGGCGGATTCAAGATGAATAATTTTCGGTCATGTTTTGCTAACCAATTTTAACTGACTTATCCACATCCGATTGTGTTCAAATTTGGTATGCTATTCTCAGGTACCCCCCTCCCTCTAACGAGGGAAGTGGAAGGTGAAAAAGATTTAGATGGACGATCAAATCTAAAAATTAAGGGTGTGTGTTCAAATTTGGTATGCGTTTAGTTCCGACAACAATACAATAATATGGTATTATTAGGTACACACATCCCTTTAACGAGAGAAGTGGAGGGCGGAAAAGATTTATTTTGTTTAATTTAAATCAAAATTGGCACACAGGGGTTTTTCGGGAAGGGGATATGATTTGAAAATTTCGATATGGCGGATTCAAAATTGACGATTTAGGGTACAAATCTAAAAATTAAAAAATAAATTTTTATTAAAAAAACTTTTAAAGAACAAGCTTTTATTAAATGCACTTAAAAGTAGAAAATAATTTTTTATCTTTCTTATACCATATTATAAATAAAAGCGATGGGCGCAAATTAAAAATTTTAAATTTACGGAGGCAAACAGAGAACTAAATTCATCTTCTATTCGAATGACAAACATAATGCTTTCATCTAAAGAAGCTGAGAACGGGTGAGTTTGTCCTCCTTGCCAAACCTTTGAAAATCACCCTAGGTTATAGAATAATACAACTATTTCCTAGATGAATCGCCGATGTGACCGATATACGATACCTAAAGTTAAAATTTTTAATTTGCGTCCATCGCTTTTATTATGATATAAGAAAGATTAAAAATTGTTTTCTACTTTTAAGTGCATTTAATAAAAGCTTGTTCTTTAAAAGTTTTTTTTAATAAAAATTTATTTCTTATTAAGTTTGTTTAATAATAAAATATATTTTTTTTTATTTTGAAGTTTCGATTACAAAAACCATCTTCAGTGCATTTCCTTTTGGTACGGCCCTGTCCCATTTCAATTTATTTGTTTTTGAGGCCATTTATATTTCACTACTATAGAGGGTGAGTTCGCGATGACACCCCGTGCGCCCCGAGGATCACTTTTCCGTTCGTTTTGACGCTCGGGGCGAGTCTGTGTGACTCGAGCGCGTGGATGAAGAGCGAAGGAAAAAATACCAAAAAAACATTTTTTTTGAGGTTAAGATATAACCTCAAAAAAACATGTTTTTTTTAAAGCAACTAAAATTTTTGCAAAGTGCGTGGTCGGATCTGGTAAAACTGTGAATAAAATTGACAGGCTGGACTTGTCACTTGTGAAATATAAAATTGTTGCTGTTTTCTAAAGTTTCTAACCCCGGATTTTTAAACTCGACGGTTAACTGTTCAACGGTGATGCATCTCTGTCCTTTCCTGTTTTACTAAGGGCAAAAGAGACGGATATGTACCAACATCGAACAGGCTCATTTTCTTCGTCTTCCTCACTGCTGCCGAAAAACATATCCACAGCAAAATACAAAACAATTTTGCTAACATCCATTTCCGCTTCAATGCTTCTGCAGTTCCAAGTTTTAAAAGAAAAATAAAACTGAAAACTATTGTAACTTAAGATTCTCCAATCTATAGCGTTCGAGATGATCAGCAAATTTCTGTGCGTCCTTCTCGTGACGTCATTAGTCCCCGCCCGCTCTACCGAGCGTCAGCATGAACTCACCCATAGTAGTACCGGGTGAAAAAAAACAGTACAAATTTTTTTTTTGTATAACTTTACCAATTTCAATTAAAAAAAAATTGTATTAAGAAGATAACTAAGCTTTTTGAAAAAAACATTAACTTTGCCGCCATATTTAAATCCAATATGGCGCATAAAATCAAATGCATACAAATGAAATGTTACTTTTCGACATACAAAACAAAGTATTTAGTTTAGTTATTAGTTTTAAAAAGCGAATGTTTTTTATTAAAAGGCTTATTTGTCAATATAGTTTTTTTTATTGAAATTGTTAAGTTATAGCAAAAAAACAATTTGTCCGCTTTTTTTGGTTCACCAGGTATGTTCCCATAATATATCTTGGTTGTCCATGTCTACTTTATAGTAGTTAAATATAAATGATCTCAAAAAAAAAATAAGTGGGACAAGGCCGAACCAGAAAAAAAAATGCACTGAAGATGATTTTTTTCGGGATCGACACATCAAAATTAAAAAAAATATATATTTTATTATCAAACAAACTTTTAAAAAAAAAGTAAAATATAAAGTAAAATATTTTGATCCGTATTTAACTTTTTGATCCTGATGATGATATCTACGAAAGGAAACGTCGGATTAAAATTTAGAAAAGACCTTTGTGTTTTTTTGAAAAGTTTGTAACAGACATGTTTTTACAGAACTCAATTATCTCTTAATCAATTGGTAATTCCGACCATTTTTCAACTTCGCCCTATAGCTCAAAAACTACAAGGGCCAGAATAAATCCGTCAATACCATAATGCGAAAACCGCATGTCTCTATCTTCAATAACAACAGTAGTTTCCGATTGAATCCCATCGAAAATGGGATACCCTGTACATACGACGCTCTCCCGATCATCAATTTTATTTTATTTACCCTCCCAAAATCTCTATCAAATTTTATACATTATATACTAAATCTAAATTCAAAAACCGCATTGGTTTTTAAACGTTGATGCATTCACTGTAAAAAAAATTTATTTACAGGGTGGATTCTTTAAATGGAACGGTGCTTCTGGAGTCTTTAGAGAAGAGGTTTTAAAAAAAGCTAAAAATGAATCTTTAATGATTTTTTATAGACTTTCTGCCAACTGGAGGCCCAGGGCCTACCAAGTATTTTTTTTAAGGAGAAGGTTCCATTTGTGGCACCTTTTTGGAAAGCTTGTTAAAAAAGGAACCTAACCTTAGCTGCAAAATAAACTACATATTTCTCTATTTACTAAGCGGAATCAAAAAAATACCCCGCAAGCCATTCGCGGCCCATTTGAGGGCCCTTACTGAAGGCCCAGGGCCTACCAATATTTTTTTAATGAGGAGGTGCCATTTGTGGCACCTTTTTGAAAAGCTTGTTAAAAAATAAATTCGATTAAATACCTTTTTTGACATATCTGTCAACCCTTGTTTTAAAAAAAACCTATTTTGTTAAAGTGGAATAAAGAAACAAGGATATTATTGGCGTCAAATTTTTAACGCATGTGTTGACGTATGTCAAAAAAATTTATTTAATCGAGTTTCTCTTTTAACAGGCTTTCCAAAACGGTGCCACAAATGGTACCTCCTCATGAAAAAAATGTTGGTAGGCCCCGGGCCTTCAGTAAGGGCCCCCAAATTGACCGCCATTAATGTTCATGTGTGGTATTTTCTTTATTCCGCTTAGTAAATAGAGAAATATGAAATTTATTTTAGAGCTAAAACAATTGACATAAAAATAAGTTTTTTCAAATTTTTGACACATTGGTTGAGAGATGTCAAAAAAAATTAATGCGTTAAATTTCTTTTTTAACAAGCTTTCCAAAAAGGTGCCATAAGTGGTAAGTCGCTAGAAGCACCGTTCCATTTAAAGAATCCACCCTGTATGCCTAAAAACTTAAACTAAAATTATCATGGTTTTCAGAAAAAGACAGATATTTTGAAAGAAAAATATAAGCCATTCAGGACAGAGTTCTTCGTTCTAAATACCCTGATGATCTTAGTTTATAAAAATCCTCGCCGTCAGTCATTTAGGTGGCAGATTTAGTGTGCCGACGTTACTTTTTTTAATGAAATATCCCCTATATTTTGACAAATTTAAATAGAGCTTGTCCTTCTGTTTCCAAAAATATTTAATATGTTACCTTTTTCTGTAACGAATTTTAAATAAAATGAAAAAAACTTTTCAGTAAGAGCAATAAGTTAGACAAAAAAATCACCGAATATCATTTTTCTTGTTAAACTCATTAAGAGAAAAAGGTAGCATTTTAGGTATTTGTAGAAATAGAAAAAAAAATATCTATTTGGAGATATTAGGGTTTAAAACTTTTGATACACCCTGAATATTGTGACAGGTTTTTTCATACAAATTTGATCTTGCTAATTCCAAATTTGCAATCGAAATTAGATTAACTTTAATAGTTTTTAAAATTTTATTTGAATCCATCTTAAAAATTTTATAAAAAATGCAGACCATTTTCTGAGAAACCACAAAAATCAACAAATTCAAAATTTCAAAGTTAAAAATCAGCCAATCAAGTTTTTACCTTGCAAAATAATTATTGCAGATCGGGTCGGGTTTGAGTTAGTCCGTTAATTTTTGCGGAATCTTCTTGTAACGTATTTAAACAATCTTTAAAACCATACAAATTTTTGCAGTGTTCTGTGTTTTATATTTAAAAGACTACACGATAACTTTTAATTAACACAAATTTTCATTTTTATAAATATTTATGGGACTATCAGTGCTTTGACGATTAAAAAAAAATAAAACGCAAAAAGGTTATGTAACAAATTCATGTTTTTTTATTATTAAAAAAGCATTACATATAATCGCTTACAAAAATATATAACAAGTATTTTATGGAAAAATCGGCACTATTTTACTGGCCTATAATGATATTTATCCAAAATAATTTCCGTTATACGAGAAGAATTTTCTATTCACAATAAAAAATTATTTTTAGTAATGATTTATAAAGACTAGGACAACTTTTACTATTTTTTTGACCCATCTTTTTTTTGTCAATATAAGGCAACTTTAGGTACCTACATATTATATATATAATATTTTTTTATTTTAAATAAAAATATACAGTTTATGTATTCTAATAATTTAATATATGTACAAGGTTTTGCACTGACATCATAGAAATTAATTACATTTTTTTTTCTTAAAATTACTGGCCATATTTTTCTTAAAGAAAAACACTAAGTATACCTTACAAGATTATCTCAACACAAAAAAACAAAATAATTTAAAAGGTAGTTATTTACAATTTTATTTAAACAAATATATTTTTTAATAAAGTTTTTATGGTAAATAATAAAGTACAGATTCTTTTCAAATCATACTGGCCTTAAGTAACGTATACTGACCTTAAAGTCCACTGTTCCCAAATAATTTGATAAATACAAAAACTTCATTTATTTCCTACCCCTTTTTATTCATTTTCTACAAAAACTTCTAATTTTTCCAAAAAAATAACATGAATAACCATACCACCAAAAACGCGAGATTCAAAATTTTTCCCCCGTAAACCTATTAAACTGTCTCTTAAGGTAAAATCTATTGGCTTAAGGTCAAATCCAAAGGTCCGACTTTGCTCACTATATCACCCTCTCCTTCCACATCGATTACCCCACCTCCTTCATCATTCCTCTCACTCCCACATTCACTATTTCTCTCGTTATCTCGCTCATTAGTACTGTCTTTAACCGATAAATCGATAGGTTCACTTTGATCGGGTGCAGGTGCGGCTAGCGTAGGTTGATTACGTAACCAAAAATCGCGCCAAGCGACTGGGTCGGTCATAGGGAAGGGCGGGGGGAACCAATGCCCGTTAGGAACTACTAGGGCGCTCGGGGAGATTGGAAGAAAGGAAGTTGGGGAGATGGACGGCAAAGGAGTGATTGAAAGAGACTTACGTTTGGTGTTTAAATCAATGTCATTATTAGAGCACTCCAAATGATCTTTGCGTGGCTGGTTTTTTGGATATTCACTTATATTTTGATTTCGAACACCTTTTAAATCGTTTTCACAAACTTTACTATTAGAAATCCCACTTTTCGAATGTCTGTTGTAAACCTCGGGATCACTTTGTGCCATGCTGTGGTGCGACTTATGTACTGGGTGGTGATTTTTCCTCCTAGATAAACTCTCGGTATCTGAGCTAATTTTGTCGCTCAGTGGTGAGGTTGGAGGACGAAGGTAGGAGAGGGCTGAAGCTGAGCGGATTTCCTCATCTGGATCTGCTGAGGAAGCACCCGAATCGGATTCGGAAGTATCACGGGGAACTCCTGGAACAAAAATAAATATAAGTAAACATACTGAATTCTTAAATTTTCCTTATTTTTGGTGCACTTTACTGACACAAGGGATGAACATTTCAAAATCTCAAAAATCCTATGCCCAAAAAACCCCTATATACCAATTTTGAACTAAATTAAAAACACTTCAATGGTACCCCCCAGAGGAGTTGTCAAATGATTAATAATAAATAAATAAATTTATTGGCATTCAAAAAGAAAAAAAATATACAAAGTCAGATATTAATAAAACAGGTACAAAAATATTTGCTTGATTAAATGCAAAAGAAACTGGAAGGCACTAAGAATTGATCAAAGTCCAAGCCCTAAAATTTACAGCCTCATATTTATATATATACATCCTCTATCTGATCTTGACAGATTTATTTCTACCCTCAATAAAGTAACTATTACAAAAAAAAATCACTTTCTGTTTGAAGAACAAACAACATTTAGCCTGTTAACAACAAAATTTTTTGTTATTTGTATATATATATATATAGATAACAAATAACAAAAAATTTTGTTGTTAACAGGCTAAATGTTGTTTGTTCTTCAAACAGAAAGTGATTTTTTTTGTAATATATATAGATAACAAATAACAAAAAATTTTGTTGTTAACAGGCTAAATGTTGTTTGTTCTTCAAACAGAAAGTGATTTTTTTTTGTAATAGTTACTTTATTGAGGGTAGAAATAAATCTGACAGTATATACATTATGTATTAAATAAGTGTTCCTTTAAACATTGTAGAGGATTGCAACGGAGGAGTGATTAAACCCTTAAACCTTAAATTTAAAGCATGTACATCTGTAAGGTGGCTTTTTTTTTGTTATTACTTTATGGTTAAATGTGAGTGCTTAGAGTTGCCTTCTTTTATTCATATCAAGCTATTTGGCTTCTTTTAGTTTATGAGTTATAGACAAAAACTTTCTTATTAAAATAGAGGATCATTATTTATTAGAATTAATTTTAAGTTGTTTTTCTGAATAATTTATCAATTTTTCTAGGTCTTCTTCTATTAAGTGTTTAGCCAATTGCCAATCTTTTTGAGAAAATGAAAAGTGTAGTTGGTTATCATCATGATGACCTTTGCAGTGTATAAGGCATGACGTTATATGTCGAAACTACTTTTTTTTGGGTTTTTCGCCAATAAGTTAAGGAAATTTTTTCAAAAACCCACTGCGTAAATTATAAATAATGAATTATAATAAATTAATTGATAGAAAAGTAGTTTACACATTATGAATCCGCCACAAACATATAGATTTTATTTATGACGTTAGATGACAAGTATAAATTGAGAAAATTAATGGAGCTAACATTGCCCCTTGAGGAATTCCTCTGTTAATTTTAGCTCTTTCTGAACGACCTTCCGACGCGACGTTTCGACAAACTGATAACGTTCCTCTAGATAACTAAGCACTTGCCTCTGATGGGAAACCTATAAAATTAAGAATCGCAAAGAACAGTTGGTGGCTAACAGTGTCAAATGCTTTGGAGTAATTCAGAAGAATAAGCGCGGTGGTTTTGCCTATGTCATTTTGTTGAAATATGTCATCGGTTAGGTTGGCTAACGCGGAGGTTCAGCTATAGCCCGGCCTAAAGCCGGATTGGTGTTCAGGTAAGATGTATTATTGATTTAAATGTTTTCTAATCTGTTTATCCATAATTTTCTCCAGGATTTTGAATATAAAGGGAAGGATACTTATTGGGCGCAAATCGTTGTACTCCTGAGCTTTGCTCTTTATTGACAGTGGTTTGATCTTTGCAACCTTCCATTCTGTTGGAAATGTGTTCTCTATAATACAGGAGTTTGTTAGAAAGGTAATAATTTTAGGAGAACACATAAGCAACATTTGCAGGTTATTTTTGACCTGAGCACTGGAGCTGTATTCTTGACATCCTTGCCCGTGAGTGTGAACAAATTTCTCACTTCTCACCTGCTTTGAACCATGTGAAAAGTGAGAGAGGCAAATACTCACCGGTAACTACTCACCTCACCGGCCGTCAAGAATACGGGCCCTGAAGAGAAAATCTATTAAATTATTTGGGTTTATCTAAATTAACTGGCAAGGTACAGCTATTATTTCCCCTATTAACAATATCTAGTTGATTTAGACGATTCCAGAAAAGTTTTTGATTAGATCAACGGACGCAAAATTCTAAATAACTTTTTTTTTCATTCTGAATAGCTAGGTTTGTTGTGTTGCGTAATTGTTTGTAATATTGCCAATGCCAGGTAGGTTTTTGATTTTTAATTGAAATTGTTTTTAATGGTGTAACTACGTCAAAAAGTGACATAATTGTTTAGTTTAAAATTTGAATTTTTTTGATGGTGTTATGGCAATATAAAATGTCTATTAGAGGTGTTTGTTCGAGAAGAGTATTAACAATAGTTTGGTCAATTCTTTTTAAATTCCTAAACGTTATCTGGTTTTTTTTGCAATGGTATATTTTCCGCGATGCTACAGACTTACAAACAATGATCAGCAACACCATGAATTTTTGTTACTTGACAGCTATATTATATTAGGTTAGTTGGAATTAGAATCCAATCAATTAATGTTTTTGTTGTTGTTGTTGTAGCTCTTGTGTGTAAGTTGACTATCTGTTTTAAATCATGATTTTTGAAATCTAATCCAAATTTCCTAATCTCTGACCTCAAAAACCCGTACGTACCAATTTTTCGTTGTTGAGATATAGAAAATATATTAAAAATGTCAACCCTTATTTTGTTCTGCCAAGCTAAGTATGAAAACTTTGGACATTATAGTGAACAATTAATTCTTATCTTACCTACTAAACTGGTACTGGCATTGTGATGAGTCCTAAACAAAGGACTTAAATAGGGATTCGGCCTAAAAAGACTTGCCGCCGCAGCAAGATTCATTTCTACTTGCTGTTGATGATTCAACTGACTCATCTGCTGATGTATATGATTGATTTGCGTAAACGGCTGAGGTACGATGGTGTTGTTGTTGATGTTATTGTTGTTGTTGTTCGCCTGATGCGCCCCCTGTTGTTGCTGTTGCAACAAGCAATGGATTTTGAACCAGTTAGACCTTCGGCCATATCTGGACCCGCTTTTTGACATGCCCACCATCATACATTTTCGTAGACGGCATGCTTTGCAAGCGGTACGGTTTTTCTTATTTATGACGCATTTTCCATTGTTTTTGCATTCGGAAATCGACGAAAGGTTGTTGTAAGTTCGCCCAAAGAATGACTGAAACAAAGAAAAAGATCGGTTAAAAGAAAGTTTTCTCAAAATGCTTAATTTTTAACACTTTTTTTGAAGTACTTTCCAAAATTCATAATATGTCTTCAATAAATTTAAAATTTATATTATTTTAAAACCTATTTGATGTAAGTAGAAACTGAAGAAGTAGTCCATTGGTGGAGAAATTTCACTTTTTATTAAAGATTTACCCAACATGTCTTAACATAATAGACTGTCAGCTTCAGGGGTTTACTACATGAACCTAAGAAGAATTATTATAATAATGACATTCTCTTAGTGTCAGCAGTGCTTGATCTACCCATCCGTCAGGTACAAGCCCGGTGACAACCGCTCAATAGGATAGCAGATAACCTACAAGGGGAGGCCCATACCGAGCCAGCAACCAACCGATGAACAGACCAAGCATACTCTAAAACTGAAACCTTGAAATCTAATCTGTGACAGGAAACAACTGGGGGAGAGACCTTCTAAGTTTAAATTAAATTAAACTGCAAATTTGAGAAACGTGTCCGATTCCAGAAAAAATTAAAGTGAAGGTATAGTTAAAGTTGGTTAGTTGAAAAGGTTTTATAGAAGGAAACTGTATCAAATTATAAGGACACTATGTACGTCTGTATCCTAAGACCTGGTGGTCCCAAACATGGGGTTTAGGTACCCCCCCCCCTAGTTGTTTTAAGTTTTTTTTTCATATTGGTTTTTATAATGTTTTATAATTTTACATAGTTCTCCAAAAATTTCGGTAAGTCTCACAACTTCTTAATTTTTACATGCCATATTTAATTACTCACTGTATCCTGCGACCACTATCTTTGTTTTCAGTTCAGCATTTAACACAATAAGCTATGTGAGATGCTAAACATTTTCCTACTTTTCTATAGATATAAAATGTCACCATGCTTGTAGCAACACAATAGTTTCTTGTCAAAGAATAGATTTTAAGAAAAGATTTGTGGCGTAGAGGGCAAAGGGTGAAGGAATAAATCAGAAAAAAATTCGCCATCTGCAGGCCCGGCGCTAAGGGTGAGGCAACGAGGCAGCCGCCTCAGGAGGCCGTTTTAGGGAGCGCTCAAATGGGTACAATAAAACCTCAAATTTGTCAGAAAAAAAAATTAAGGAGATTATGAAGATACTATTTTATTAACGATTTTATTAACGATAATAAGTATTATTATCGTTTGTAGTTGTTTCTAAACTAATCTAGGTTAGAAATATTATGCCTTCCTATCAATTTAGATATACATTTCGTTCCAACGAAAACGAAACAGAGGTATTTTCACGTATTTGGATTCAGATTTTGAAAAAATCCTCGAACACGTCGATTTTTAATTCGAAGGGGAAACTTTTTGCCAATCCTAAAATTTTTGAAGCACGTATCCCCTTCATCACTTGTTTAAAGTTATTTTAAATACCTTTACAAAAGTGTTAAAAAAAAGTGGCACTGACGAATGCAGAAAGTGAAAAAAGTGTCCCCCTTGAATAAAAAATCGACTTGTTCAAGGATTTTTCCAAAATCAAGCTCTAAATACGTGAGAAAGCATCTGTTTTTTTTGTTGGAACACACTGTATATAGAAAGGTATAGGGTGATTCACCATATTTTTTAACCTCCCCTTACCGCCGCTGATTATTGAAGCTGGAAAAAAGTTGCCATCGCACATAAGTCAAATTTTGACATTAACTTCTTTATTTTAAATGAAATAGTAACACATGGGAATTTAGAGAAAAGACGTCCATTTAAAATTTTAGAAAATATGCGAAGTGTTCCGTTTAAAATAAAAAAACTTTTTTTCAGCTTCAATAATAAGAAAGGTAAAAGGTGGGGTAATAGCACACTTTATATTTGTTTGTTTTTCTTTTAAGGAGACAGTGGCGGATAAAGGGGGAGGCCGACTGCGGTTTAATAGCGTTGGAATAAGAAAATTTTTAAATTTATTTTCTAAAAAATTTTGCCTGCGGCGCCATTTCGCATATTTTATTTTAAATATACATTTCTAAGTTTTTTTCTAATTTTCACGTGTGACTTAATTTTTGTGTCAAAAATAAAATAGAATTCGTGCTTATCAGTTGCAATCGACTATATCCCACCCCAACCCAACCAACCTTGGTTTCAAATATTCCACAAAAAACGTAAAAGCAATAAAATAGTTTTTGCAAAATGCAAAAAATTATATATCTTTACAATTTTATTTTAATTATAAGTAGTTTTTGTCAACATCATTCAAAACGTGTGAAAAATTGCATTTTTGGTGTAATACACTGAAAATTTTCGCCTACGGAAAATCATTCCTTATTCTTATTCCGCCGTAGCTAGAATAAGGAATGATTTTGACAAGAAATGTAGAATTAAGAATAAATCCGTCCGAGGATCGTCCATTAATTTTAAATATTTTTTTGCTCATAACACAACAACTCAATCTAATATTTAATAAACCCCTTAAAAAAAGTTTGGGCCTCTCCTGTGTTAATGTTAAAAGCAGCGCATATGAGAATTTTTTTTTGTTTAAAAAATTGCCTCGGGCGGCCAACATCCTAGCGCCGGGCCTGCCATCTGACACCTCCAGTAAAACGCTATATGTCGTGTATCGTTGGTCGATAGATAAATGGAAATTTCGTATGACTAATAATCGTTGCCCTTGTCCTTGTAATCCTTGTCTTTATAACATCTCTAGGTTTTTAAAGTCGCAGTAAGCTTTAAAGATCTCCCCACTACTTACAAATGAATCGGAGGAAAGGATTTTCGAAAAGCCAGTCAAAACCCCGTCTCCTCGATAGCTCAGTTGGTAGAGCATTAGACTGGTATTCTAGAGGTCCCAAGTTCAAATCCTGGTCGAGGAAAAACTTTTTTCCGATTTATTTCCTCACCCTTTGCCCTCTACGTCAAAAATCTGTTCTATAAATTTATTAGGGCGCTAAAATTTTCCCTTCATAAGGTTTTTATGGTTTTCGGTTTTGGATTATGCTTGGTCTGTCCATCGGTTGGTTGCTGGCTCCATGTAGTCCTCCCTTGTGGGTTATTTTCCATCTTCCTATTGGGTAGTTGGCGCCGGGCTTGTGCCTGACGGATGGGTAGACCAAGCACTGCTCTATATTGAGAAAATGTCATTATTATAATAAGTCTTTTTGAGTTCTCTTAGTAAACCCCTGAAGATGACAATCTATACTGTTGAAACATGATGGGAGAATCTTTAATAAAAAGTGAAGAGTGACCTAAAAATATTCTCTGTAATTTTTGTCTTGACAACATTTTTCGAAGTCTCACAGTTTCGGAGATAAACAATAAAACGTATTTTGACTACGGGAAAAAAGTTTTTCCGTGTCCGACTCTGCCCAGGTCGTGGGAAAGCACTTGTGGTACGCCGCTTCAAGTGAAGTAACCGTGCAATACCGTTCAGCAAGTATGGCGGGCGGTGTTGCCGAATAGCGCGCAATTTCCTTTGTAGCATTATTAGTTTTTTCTTTATAACTCAGAAACTGTAGATAATTAAATTTTTCATCTATAGTGTATTTTAGGTTGATGCCAATGTTTCGTAGTTTGTAGATAAGCAAGGGATTTCATTCATGTAAAAAAGTTTTGCTTCATATTTTGAAATATCTTACCTAAAAACATTTTCTAAAAATTAAATGTGTATAGGACTGATTGAGAATATAAAAAGATCAAAACAATATATATGATATTGTTGGCAACCATGTAATCATATGGTATGAGCAATCGACAAGGTGGTATGTGTGCCCGCGATTTTGTATCGAGTTCTTCTGGTGTTTATCGGTTTCTTTAAGACATTTTTATTATATAAATAAAATGATTTTATAAGTGGTTTGTAGACGTAAAAAGTACGCTCATAAGTCGCATGATAGGTTCGGTTTTACACATATGGAATTGCCGGTGTGTAGGTTTCAAGATTGCACATACGACGTTATTATTGCTTGTTCGGTGTAATTTTCTTTTTTATAATATTATTTATGGAAATATCTTCATTCCTAATCAAAATTATTATATAATTCATAATCAATTGAGCCAAAAAATTGTCGATTGTAAAAATATTTTTCTGTACGCAGTGGTTTCTGATAGGCTCTCCCAAGTATTTAATAGCTTTTTTGTTTATTATTACTGGTCACAATTATCCAAACATTTGAATTGGTGGCCTTAAAAAGAAATTTTAGCTTATTCCGCAAAAAATCAAAAAAGTGCTTCGAGCGTTTCTTAATTTAAATTCTGAGGTTTATTTAACTCTAAAAAGTATGGATATCATATGACCCGTTTTGAGCGTCACTTCAATATTTCCTGAGCTAAAACACTGAAAAAAAAGAATCTCTACTTTTAAGCTCAAAAAGCTTAGGAAATCTCGAAGTGACGTTCAAAACATTTTGTAAAAAGACACAACTCAGAGCACTTTTTTGATTTTGTGCCGAATATTTCGAATTAGTGGTCTTAGTCTTAAAAATCAAAAAAGTACTCCGAGCCGTGTCTTAGCGATTACAAAATGGCCCTTCCATTCAACGTTTAGCCAACTCTGATGTTTATTTGTGTTTAGTTTTGAGTTTTTTTAATATTTGTTTTCTTTTTCAATAAATTTTGCCTTTTACCTTTTTATGTAATTCAAAAGTGAAACAGCAAGGCCTCTTAAAATTCGCGTCTATGGTTTGTTACCTATATTCAGAATTTGATTGGTCAACTGGAATCCTTTAGAGAAGATAACCTCACTTTTGGGAGTCAACAGTTGACATTTCTGCCATATTTTGGCATTCGAACGAAAACCGTCGTTTCGGTCGGGTCAAAGCAGCCCCACGATTCCAACCCCTCATTTGTCACGTGATGGTGCCGGCACCTTAGTGAAGAAGACAACAGAACAAGGTAGGATTTTAGGAATCCTGTTAAATTCTGACGTACTTTTTTCTGTTCATCTAAATCGCTACTCGTGCTACTTTTGGCCATTTGCGGGGCTAATATTACGAGGCAAGTTGGGATAATTAAGTTGGGCAAATTCACGTAAGAATGTTCTATCGATTGTGAACATTTTTTGGTCCCTACGAGCCAAATTTTTGGACTTTTTTTTTCAAATTAATTTTTTTTTGGAATTTAAATATTTTTAAATAATTTATTGCAAAATTAAAGGGATTTTCTCCAGTTCGTTTTATTTTGCGGGAAAAATTCTGAAATATTGTCTTTGTTGCCATAGAAAAGCCCATATTCAGAGTTTTTCTACACCTTTCTTTTTTCATTTGAAGGTCACAGGTGTTCTTGGAAACACTGACACAAGATACGAAAATTCTTTCAACACACTTTTTATGCATGCATGAGCATTTTTAAAGAGGTTTAATTTTGATTTTATATTTTATTTGAAATATAAAGTAAATGAAGGTTTTGATTTTTAAACATAGAAAATATGTTTTTTAACATTACCAGTTGCAATTTTTATTGACTATTGAAGGTAGTTTATTATTTTTTTTTCTCTTTCTTTCATTGATTAATTAAATTTTTTAAAATAAATATTTTTTCTTAATCATTTTAATCTTCATTTAACACAATTAAAAGCCACACGCGGTTTTTTCATAAACCGTTTAAAGGAGGTTTATACATGCTCTCAAAGCACTCTTTGTGACAGCACTAAAAGAACAGTTTTTAAGGTTCGTTATGAAGGAATTGAGGAGTTAAAAATGCAATTTGAAAATAATCATCACTTGATTATTAACTCTTCCAACATGACTGAAACAGCCTTAGAGGGTGAGGATAAAATTCGATTTTGATGAACAGTATTTCACTATTAAATCTGTTTTTGTGGATTTATTTCCAGTCAATGTACAAAGTCACATTCCTTTTAATCAAACTTTTCTCAATACCACTAATCAGAAGGTATATGAGGTGGATATACCGACCTTCAGTGGTGCATATAAATGCTACGTTTTCATGGGAATTGAGTTCGTTCTGAAAACGATTTCAATCCGTTACCGTCCATGAAAACGCCTGTTTTTCCAGTATTCAAATCGATTTCAATCTAGATCCGACCCTGAAAATTTTTAGGGTTGGATCAAGATCGTATTGAGATCGAAATACCGATTTTCCATGAAAACGGGGATTGAGTTTACACATGCGTATTGCGTCGGATTACCATACAGCCACCAAATTATATTTTATTGCTCTCACTCTTTTTGAGAGAGAGAGAGAGAGAGAAATAGAAGTGAAACTGTGGAGTGTATAGAAAAAAACAAGATTAATAACATAACCTTCCTTAAATAACTAGATTTGTATTTTTAAAGACTTTAAAAAAATTAATTATGGAAAATAAAAGAAATATTTGGCTCGAAAGTGTATGTGCTATGCACATATGCCAGTCTAGCATTTCTTTCTTCACTTCCACTTGCAAACAGAGTAGTAATTAAAATTTAAAAAAAAATGTGTGGCAAGGCCCAACATCATCTTTTGAATAAAATACATTTAAAAAAAAATACCAAAACTCAAAAATGAATATTTGACAACTATGGCATATGTCAGCTGCCAAATATCAAAATTTAAAAACCGTTTTCAAATCGATTCAAAATCGATTTGAAAACCTGTCATGAAAACTCATGAAAAAAAAGTTTTCAAAACATATTGAAAACGAATTCCATATCCATGAAAACATAGCAATAGATTGGCCTACATTCATAGACTTGTATGATAGCTTGATACATAATGATGTTAACATGCCTGTCATGCAAAAGTTTGGATTTTTGATCAAACATTGCACAGGTGAACCTTTAAATTTGCTTAAAACAGTTAGAATGACTGAAATAGCATACAACTCTTTAAAAAATAGATATCAGAACAAAAGGTTGCTTGCAACTGAATATTGGAATAATATTTATCATGCTTCCAAATTAAACTCTGATGACCATGCGATGTTGCGCAAGCTATTAGATACCTTTTCAGAAAATATTGCGGCATTAGAGATTTTGGGTTTTCCCAAAGCCGAGTGGAATTTTATACTATTAAATCTACTTTTATCAAAAATTGATTCTCATTCATCAAGATCTTTCGAGATTGCACACAGTCATTTGGAAATTCCTTCATTTGAGGATTTAATAAAATGTTTGTAAAAAAATTGCAAAGCTCTTTCTTCCTTTGCATATTCCAACCCAGACTACTATGATTTGTCAAAATCAAAATCGGTCAAAAGTCAAAATGACAAATCAAAGTCAAAGCCTCTAAATGCAAGAAGTTTTTTATCGCAAAACAACCCTGAAAAGTGTACATTGGACTGCCAGGATAAACATTTTATTCCCAAATGCCCTATTTTTCTTGCTAGAGCACCTCACGAACGTTATGTCATAGCGAAACAGAATCATTTATGCATTTTATGTTTATGTGGGTCTCATACAACAAAAAAGTGCAGAAGTAATATTAATTGCTCACATTGTAATTCTCGTCACAATGCTCTTCTTCACTGGAGTTCAATTACAACTCCACTGACTGGTAATAAGTCACCTAACGTGTCTTCTATTGGTCAAAATAATCCAACTGTGTCAGGAGGGTCTTCTCAAACCACAACTTTAGCTTCGTTTAGTTTTTCCTCTACTCAGGAAACTCAGAAATTATCTTTGTTAGCTACTGCTCTCGTACAAGTTTCTGATCGCTATGGTAATTTACAGACGTGTCGAGCCTTACTCGACAGCGCTAGTCAAGTAAATGTTATTACTAAAAAATGTTTTCAACAGCTTTTTCCACTGTTATTAAAGGATGAAAAAATCAGTCAGCCTCTTGATGATCCCATTGCTTTAAATACTATCTACGGATGGATGCTTATGGGAAATGTCAACAATCTGTTAAGTCTCCGGGACAACATAGCTTTCTCACTGTATCAGAGACACTTGACAAAACTTTAAATAAGTTTTGGCAACTTGAGGAGGTCCCTCATGTTGTACCTATGTCTGATGATGATCGTTTATGTGAGAAATCATTTGTCGATACTCATTATAGGGATGAAAGAGGTCGGTTTGTGGTTAATCTGCCATTCAAAAATGATGAACCATTTTTTTCTAGTTCTCGAGATATTGCTCTCAAACAATTTTATTCTTTGGAAAGGAGACTCCAAAAAGATCTTGATTTGTACCAAAAATATTCTGCAGTTATCAAAGAATATTTGGATTCGGATCATATGGAGAAAATTCCACCTCCTAAAAACTCATTTGAGTTACAAAAAATATATTACTTGCCCCATCACTCTGTTATAAAGGCAAATGATCAAAGTGTGAGGGTCGTGTTCAATGCTTCTTGTCCTACTCCACAGGGCTCTCTCAATGATTACCTTTGGGCTGGTCCAAAACTCCAAAAGGACATTGTGGCCATTTTACTCAATTTCCGGAAGTTCCCAATTGCGTTCTGTTGTGATTTTAAGGCCATGTACCAAAACATCGCAATTATCAACGGATATTATGGAGGTCGTCTCCTGATTCCCCTGTTCAGGATTTTAAACTCACTCGAGTGACCTTTGGGGTCGCTTCATCCCCTTTTTTGGCACTCAGAGCTATTTTTCAAGTTGCACAGGAGAGTGTCGACTCCCACCCCAATGCTTCTCAAGTACTACAGTCACAAATTTTCGTTGACGACATATGTACAGGAGCATTCTCTATAGATCAAGCTCTCAATCTAAAAGCAGAGTTGGTTGATTTGCTAAGTTCTGTCGGCTTTGATTTAAGAAAATGGTCGAGCAATAACCCTAAATTTCTAGAAACTATCCCGTCTTCAATACAAAAACTTCTATATCTTTGGACACAGACACTGACTGCCTGCATAAAGTTCTTGGTCTTCAGTGGGACCCAGTCAAAGATGTGTTTTCTTATAAGGTCAATAGTGCAAGTGACTCTTGCACTAAACGAGCAATTTTGTCTACTATTGCCCGGACTTACGATCCTATGGGTTTAATTTCACCCATAGTGTTTTTGGCTAAGCATCTAATGCAAATCCTTTGGACTGAAGGCATTGGTTGGGATGACACTCCCTCTCAGCAAGTGATTGAACGTTGGGAAAAATATAAGAACGAATTACCTTTAATTTCTCAAATCAACATCCCTCGGTACCTTAGTACGCCAAGCTATTCTTCATTGCAACTTCATGTTTTCGGAGATGCCAGTGAACTAGGTTATGGCACATGCGCCTACTTTAGAGTCACTGACTTATCTGACAATGTCGTTTCCAAGCTTATCATGTCTAAGACAAAGGTCGCACCTTTAAAAAGAGTCTCCCTTCCTCGTTTGGAACTCTCAGCCTCTGTTTTGGTAGCTGATATAATTTTATTTATCAAAAATACCTATTCTGATCTGAACTTTGAGTCTGTCTATGGGTGGTCGCTCTTGGTTGGATAAAGGTTCCTCCATATAAATGGAAAACGTTCGTCTCAAATCGAGTAAGCCATATCCAAGACATTTTAGCTCCATCTTCTTGGCTGCACTGTCCTACGAAGTCAAACCCTAGTGATATTTGCTCTCGAGGGTCATTACCCTCTGACCTTGTTGGAAATTTGCTCTGGGGGCACGGCCCTGATTGGCTTTGTCTGCCTTCAGATCAGTGGCCAAAGATCAATCCTATATTCTCAGACTTACCTGAAGTTTTGAAGAAAGAACGAAAGCATGTTTTTTCTTCTCTTGCTGTCAAAAAATCGGCTCCGTTCTTGTACTTATTAGACAAATTTTCGTCACTTCAAAAGATTTTACGTATTGTGACATATGCACTTAGTTTTATTGCTATTAAAATTAAAAGGCAATCTGTTAAAAGTCCCTCGGTTATGACAGAGAACGACTTACATAATTCGTTACTTGTTCTTATTAGAATCGTCCAGATTGATTGTTTTGATAATGAATTTGACCTTGTGTCAAAAGGGACTATTTGTTCTAGACCAATTCGAAAACTTTGCTCTGTCATTGACACCCAGGGTGTCCTCAGGGTGGGCGGAAGATTAGTAAACTCTATACTTCCATATGAACAAAAACATCCTGCCCTTTTGCCATCCAATCGTCGTTTGACTGATCTAATAGTAGTTTGTTACCATCAAAGATATTTGCATCCAGGTTTCCAAACCTTATCATATCTGTTAATGCAACATTTTTGGATCATTTCTGCCAAGCGAGTCATTCGACGAAATTTGTGACAATGCTATCGTTGCTTTCGGGTTAATCCCAAATATTATATGCCAAAAATGGGCAATTTGCTATCATATCGCATTTCTCAGTTGAAACCTTTCCAGTGTGTCGGAGATGATATGGCTGGTTTCTTTTCTGTGACTATGGCTAAACTAAGAGGAGCCAAGTCTCTCAAGGGTTACCTCTGTATTTTCATTTGTTGTTCAACACGAGCCATTCATCTTGAGTTGGTGAGTGACCTTAGTGCTGACGCCTTTCTAGCCGCCCTGAGACGCATGATAGCCCGCCGCGGAAAAATTACAGCACTCCACAGTGATTGTGGAACGAATTTTATTGCCGCTTCGAAATACATTCAAGAAATTGTTGCCACTGCGACCAAATCTGAAAAAATCTCCTGTTCGTTTAACGCGCCATCTAGTCCCCATTTCGGAGGCCTCTGGGAGGCAGGCGTTAAGAGTGTTAAAAAACACCTCGTTCGAGTTGTAGGGGATCAGATCCTCACATATGAAGAACTCAACACTGTTCTCATACAAATTGAGTCCATTGTTAATTCAAGACCGATATGTACAGTTAGTACTGACCCTAATACCATGTCCTGTTTAACAGCAGGTCATTTTTTTAAGTTTAGCTCCAATGTCTGCTTTGCCTGACCCAGACTTTACTGCTTCTAAAATATCTCGCCTAAATCGTTGGCAATTAATATTACGACTCCAGCAACACTTCTGGGATCGCTGGCATAATGAATACCTTACCACTCTTTCACAACGCAATAAGTGGTATGCAAATTGTCCAAACTTGGATGTTGGGACATTAGTTGTCATTAGGGAAGATAATACTCCTGTGTTAAACTGGCGTCTTGGTAGAGTTGAAAAGGTTTGGCCTGGGCATTGTCAGGGTAACGCAAGTTTGAACAGCTTACGGGTTGTTCAAAAGGCCAGTAGTGAAACTCTGTCCTCTTCAGAATATTTTGTTTATTTTTGTTTTATTTTTTTGTTTTTTTTTGGGACATTTACAATTATTGTTCTGAATTTGAAATAACTTTGGGAAAATACTCTATCGCATTTTGGTGAGCGGTATGTTTAGTTTTGAGTTTTTTTAATATTTGTTTTCTTTTTCAATAAATTTGACACAGCAAGGCCTCTTAAAATTCGCGTCTATGGTTTGTTACCTATATTCAGAATTTGATTGGTCAACTGGAATCCTTTAGAAAAGATAACCTCACTTTTGGGAGTCAACAGTTGACATTTCTGCCATATTTTGGCATTCGAACGAAAACCGTCGTTTCGGTCGGGTCAAAGCAGGCCCAAGATTCCAACCCCTCATTTGTCACATGATGGTGCCGGCACCCTGGTGAAGAAGACAACAGAACAAGGTAGGATTTTAGGAATCCTGTTAAATTCTGACGTACTTTTTTCTGTTCTTCTAAATCAGGTTTTTTTTTGTGCTACTTTTGGCCATTTGCGGGGCTAATATTACGAGGCAAGTTGGGATAATTAAGTTGGGCAAATTCACGTAAGAATGTTCTATCGATTGTGAACAATTTGACTTCAAAAATTATGGATATCACATGACCCATTTTGAACGTCACTGCGACATTTCCTGAGCTAAGGTCACTGATAGAAAAAAAAGAATATCTGCTCTTTAAGGTTTTCGGAAAGGCATACAAAACAATCTTTAGGCCAAAAATATTTAAAGAAAATCCAAGATGGCCGGAGACTTTTAATTTTGGCAATATTCAAAACCGGTAGACGCTTCTATACATTAGTTTAAATAAAAGGGTAAGTTTATTTCAAATTAAAAATACGGAAATCATGACCTTCAGGAGACTAAAAAATAAGTACATATTTTTCCAAAAACTCTCGCCTGTGGCGAAATTTCCATCCTTAAAAAATTGCCAGCACCGCTTGTTTCACAGAATACTATTAGTGTGTGACATAATTTTTGATCAGAATATTCAAATTACATTATAATACTGCCCTATTTTTAAGGTTTTACAACGCTCGAGAGCTGCTGTTTTTTTTCAACCTTTCTAGACGAGGTGTAAGTTGTAGTGGTGATTTTTTAGTAAACTTACGAAAATGACTACATTTTCAAGTATGTTAAGAAACAAAAAATCTTCTTGAAAGATTGAAAAAACACTGCTGTTTTTTAGCGTTCAAAAACCTTGAAAATGGGGCAGTAGCATATAACTATGAGATTTTCCGAAAAAAAAAGCACTATCGACAATAACTCTCCCAATCAAGTTAGCCTGGAAAAAATGACAAGACAAAAATTCTTCTGGGCACAAGTAGACTGCGTCAGGCATGCGCAGTAGATTTTTCGCCTTAGGCCTTGCCCAGGGCCAACCCTGATGATGATTTTCTTTGTTTTTCAAAGTTATTAGACATTTGGGCAGTAGCCTCAAAATGTCAATAGACTATTAAAAAAAGTAATAAGGAAGTATTGGTCTGTGTTGCTTTCTTTCCTTTCATACATAGGTATTTTTGGTGAACCACTTTATTTTTTGTATTTTTTTAACAAATTTATTTTTTGGTCAAAACTTTAAATATAGAGTAAAGTACGGATAGATGCCGCAGGGGGACAGATGCTGCAAATGACGTGATGCAGAAACGGTGTTCACTTGTCAACTGCCGTCGGTGAGTTTGGTGAAATCAAAGAGCGGTTTAGCCGGTATTGTTTTCACTGTAGTTAGTGCATTTTGTGGAGCACGTGTTAAAACATTAATTGTGTAATAAAGTTGAAAAGTTATAATTTATATACCTATAACTTTTTTGGGTGCAGCAGATTTTAAAGGTTTTGTTTTGTAGTGTTCATGCGTGAGCCAAAAGGACGCTTATCTCCGTACTATATCAAGGAAAGATGCCTAATCATATGCATATGGTACGGAGCAGTACCCTCTCCAGATAGGCCGATCAACTCATACCGATTTAGTGTCCTTTTGTCCACCTTCGCCGCCATTTTCACTCAAAAGTGACAGATAATCCATTAGTTTTCTGTCAAAATGGCGGCGAAGGTGGATAAAAGGACACTAAAACGATAAGAGTTGATCGGCCTATGTGGAGAGGGTAATGTACGGAGATAAGCGTCCTTTTAGGTCACGCATGAACACTACAAATATAATCCATGTGAACGTGACAAGGCATCTCTCCCTTACGTTAATTGGCATTGGGAATCTCTCCGTACCAAAGCGGGGATTTCCTATTTTGTTTAAATAAAAGATAGCTTGAAGAATCTATGTATGTATGTATGTATATGAATGCAGCCCCGTAGCTAGGGCCAAATTTTGTGTAGACAAACCAGGGATTTGGCGGCCCCCAACCTAACTGGATGCTTTTTCTTAGTCAATCTGCGCAGGGCCGGTTCTAGCCCTACGCGCCCTCATGCAAAGGTTTGATTTGACGCTTCCTTTATGGCTTATAAAGCGGGAGGAGGGGGATGTATATGCATGGCACTGAAAAAACTTAGCTCGCATTAGTGGCAGAATAAGTTCTGGTTTTGTTTTTTTTCTGAAAACAGTACTTTCTGATGCTTCCTCAAAAACCACCCATAAATGTTATTTGGCCTTGTTTTGTGCAACAAGCCTCCTGCGGATTGATTGTTGATGAGCCTTAATATAAGTTGACGTGTAGTATAAACTCTAATTGGGGTTGGAGTTGCTGCGAACGTTATATTTTGAACGGTCCTTTTTCAGTGACCGGTAAATTTTTGCAGGTTTCTACTTTTTATGTCCTGCTCGCAAATTTCATTCTTATCCTTGCATCCTTAACATTTTTCTTTTTGCTTTATTCGTTTTAAATATGGTCGTAGAAAATTGACTAAAATTGTAAAAATCAATGATATTATAGCGCCGCGGGCAAAATTTTGGTAGAACATTAAAAAATAGTGCGCTGCCAAGAGGGAATGAAATATTAAGAAAAAGTGGTTGGGTTGGTATACGATATAATATCAATTCTAGATTTGATGACAAGATCACGTCCTAAATGCGCCGCAATATTATATTTGAAACTTTTTTAATGCTGTTGACAAATAGTAGTTTTCACAAATAGTTGCTAAAATAGTGATTTTTTTTAAAAGCGTTGGTTTAAATAGCGAGCGCAGCGAGGTATTTAAAAACGCGAGTAAAAAAAAGCACAGTTTAGCCGCGAGTTGTGAACACTATTTTTTTTAATACCTTTATTAAAGAATCCAAGACAAACAGGAAAATAGTTTTAAAAATCTCGAGCCAAGAGCAATTCTCGCAACACATCATCTTTATACTATAAATCAAGGCGGCTGGTAAATGATATAATAATTGTTGCGACATTTCAATCTTTGACAGTTTGATATTTTGACGATGGTTTTAAGTGATTTTTTCGTAAACTTGGTGAAAACTGGCATGGCTTAATTTTTAAGCAAGAATAATTATATTTTGCTATTTCTCTTTAATTTTGGGTAAAAAACGGACAGAAATCTTTTTTTGCACCCGTGATCAAAAAGTTTTTTTGCATCGGTAACCAAAAAAGCCATGCTTGAGTTATCTGCAGACAGTTACTAAAATCATATTTTTGATGAAGTTATAAAAAAATTTTGTTTAAATTATACTAAAATTGTAACAATTATTGATGTTATAGCACCGCAAGCAAATATTTCTTAAATTGAAGTCAAAAACTCTTGAAAACCTTTGTTTTTTTTTTGTGAAATATCATAAAAATAAGTTCGGTTGGGTTAGCTGCAATACCTTTGCATGTGTAACCGCGACGCACACTGGTCCGGATTTTAAATCTGGGAGGACATGCATAGGCCAATTTTTAAAAAAGATTCAAAATATCATTATACATTATTATATTTTGTAGATAATTAATTGTTTCCACGAACAGACCTGCAAGAGCTCGTCAAAGTTGATTTGAAAAATCTTTAGTTATATTTTTTGTCATCACACTTTAAGTGAAATATTTGACCATGGACGGTAGGTTCAAGAGTACTGCTTTAAATAGGATATAATTTTTTGAATTTTATTTGTTAACTACTGTACATCATTTAAACCATTTGAATAGAAACATGATTTTTTTTTAAATACAAAGTTTGAAAAGGATAATAAAAATGTATCCACGTGTAACATAAAATTACAACAAATTTTGCATAGATACTCCTTTATCTGCTTTAGGGCCGACGACGGTCCGATTGGAACTTTGTTTAATTACTATAGTCGACATTATGTCAACGTAAACCTTATCTGCTTTAGGGCCGATGATGGTCCGATTGGAACTTTGTTTAATCGGTCGAGAATCGGCAACTGACGATGATACGTCACATTAAAATTTTTAACTGCTTAATAGTTTCTTCCTAGTATGATGGCGCTAATGTCATTATGTTCCCTGTACAGTGGAAGATAATATTATATATATAATGAGCAAAGATATTTCAAAACTAGAATGCGGAGTTGACAAAATGGTGGTACTTCTCTACAACAATCACCTCTTCCGTCACTTAAACCAGCCCGACTGGTTAAGTACCCGCATTATCGAAACTTTGTAGTTGGCCAATGTCGGATTGTGTCAAGGAACCACCAAAGGACCTTCGTCAATCACCGACGACGGGCCGCTTTGAGAGGCTGATGTGGGGCCTTATTATCCACCCATTATCGGACCTTTGTGGTTTGCCATTGTCGGGCCACTTTAAGCTACCAACGGTGGACTTTCGTCAATCGCCGACGTTGGACTGCTTTAGGAAACCAATGTCGGACTTGAATAGTTTACAGATTTTGGGCCGAGACCAGCTTGTCTACGTTAGACCGACCAAATTAAGCAGTTTTATGGTCCGACGGCAGACTACAGTCGCAAAGCGGACAAAAAATACTGCTGGTCCGATGTCGTAAATCGACGTCGTGCCGATGACGGCAAATTCGGCAATCGACATCGAGACGACAAAGACCCGAGGGAACCGTGTTTGCTGGGATGTAAAGGCGCAAAATCTATTTCGAACGCGTTAGGTATACCGATACCGATGCGTTGAAATATTTACTTTAAGTGTCTATTATCTTTTTAGAAAACGCAAGGGCAAGACCGTTATATATCTCATAGTTATATGTTTATAACAGTATCTTTTACTTAAAAAACAAAAACAAGATATTAGAATTTTAAAATTATTTAACCACCGGCGTACGCAGGGGAGCTTAGGAGCGTCGCGCCGGCCGTGTTTCTAGTAATTTTGCCACCTTTTAACCTGGCGCCCTCGTGCGGCGGACGTTCAAACCGTCTCACATTAATTTCTTTTTCATAGGAGCCATTCAGATGAAGATACTTTAAGCATTCTATTTTTATAGTTACATTTTTTATTGTGGCTTATGTTAGTTTCGGTTAAATCCTCATTTCGACGCTCCTGGCACCCTAGGCAGGTTCCTACGTGTATCTATCCGGACTTTACCCTAGGCATTTTTGAAAAATTTTTGTCTGTAAATTATTTTCTATAAGTATTAAAATTATGCATTACAAACCCTATTGAGCGAGCTATATTCTATCTAAATACATCCCAGAACAGCCGGTCCATTCACCTCTCCCCCCCCCCCCAATGTGATTTATTTGATCCGCTACCGTATATACCACATGCTGTTGCGAGATATCACATTTTTCTTTCCAGTACACACCGACTGCTCAAAACCTCCCCAGAGCCAGTTTTATGGTTAAAAAAAGTGAATCTAGATAGTTAATTAATTCAAGTTCCCATATTTTTTCCACAACTCGTATTTTACCAGATATTTTTCCATAATTTCCCTACGAAGAAATTTAAGAAAAAATGTATGCACCACAAAACAACCCATCCCTCCCCCAAAATAATTTTCTAGGTGCTCTAATGTGTAACCACATGCTGTTCATCACTCACGTTTTCTTTAATTTACCATTGCAATTTTACATTCAAACATCTTGTTCTAGGATTCGCGGTTTACCAGATATTTCCCATAAAAAAAGGATGTTAGTACCGGAACAAAACCCTATGATACTTTATGACCTGGTGGTACTTTATGGATCCCGAGATAAGTACTCCAGGAAGCCGCTTAAAGAACCAATCTCATGTATATCACCCAGAAACCGTGTACGATTTGCTTGTTTAACGTTTGTATCGTTTTGTAGAAAACGATTTTCGTGTACTTTTAAGCGTTCCCGACAGAATTGCGATATGACAGTACCGGTGGTTCCAGTACAGATACCTAAATGTATTTATCGAAGTACCACCACTAACTGTTCAGCTTTTCTCGTGTTTATTAATTTTCTCCGTTTTTTATTGACAGTATTGAAAAAAAAACGTAATAAATAAACAAATGTCACTGACCGTATTTTCATAATTGATTTTTTTAGATACTTTAAATTTGTAATCTTGAGTCCCATATACGAATACTGACCAGGAAGCTAGGATAACATAAAATTGTTTTTTATACCTTCATCAAAAACACGATATTACATACTGTTCGCAAATATAATAAAAACCATGGCTTTTGTAAAACAAAAATTCTCCACGTAGGAGAGTTGAAATCCAAATGGCTTTTGTGACAGAGTCACCTATTCTAATTTTAATTCGACTAAAATAAATCCATTTAAGTTCTTTTTTCTTTTGGACCTTTTTTACATATAAACTAAATCTTAAGAAATTATCTAGCATTAGTAGGTATTAAGCATAAATAACATATTTATATTGCGCTAAGAGTATATATTGAAGAAAGTGGGAAAAGCTACGCGCTGGCAGAAATACTGCCTTAGTAGCAATCCCTTTCTACTTTATTCATATTCCTTAAATTTTTATTTTATTTTATTTTTAATTAATTTATTTATTTAATCAAATTTTATTTATTTACTCAAATTTTACATTAACTGTAATTATTTTTTAGTTTGGATTTTGAATAAAGCATTCATTCATTCATTCATTTTCTTGTATATTTTCTCGCTTTTTGACGAAGGTGGTAAAAAATAAACCTTAAAATTCGCTGCTAAACTGTGCTTGCTAGTTTTTTTCAAATCACTCGCTGCGCTCGTTCTTTAAAACCACGCTTGTAAAAAAGCACTTTTTAGCCACTAGTTTTAAAAACTTCAAAAACTCAAGTTAAAAAGCTTAGCCGCAAGTTGTGATAGTTGTGCGAGGCATACCAGTCGGTTCCCCGACCCTGGATGAGGAGGACCTGCACACGCTCAAATGGGATAAAATACTGGACTTTGCAAAAAGAACAGTAAAACCAGATGAGCAGACTGCCAGACCAGTGGTGCAGGCGGCGGATTAGAGGCAGGCTCGAAGTAAGGCAGAAAGCGCCCAGGGAGGCCTACTTGCCAGGCTTCGCACCGCCGGCGCCACTTCTCTACTACTACTGTTATAGTTGTGATAGTCATTTACCTAACAAGTGCGGAAAGTGATAATTTACCGCAGGCGACGGCATTTGACCGAACGAAGGGAAGCAAGTAAAAACCGAGGTTGGCAAGGTCTCTGTATTTATTCCAGGCTAACTTGATAGAGAGAGAATTATTATCACCGCTAGTTTTTTTTTCCGGAAAATGCAAGAGCAGGGCCGTTATATTATTTCATAGTTTTATGATATTATCATTTTGCGCTATATTTCCGGGCAGTAACTAAATTCGTGTTTTTGATGAAGATATAAAAAACACATATTATTAAACTTCTTCGTATATTTTCAAGTAGTATTCTGCATTTTCTCTACAAATTCCAGTTTAAATAATTTTGAACAAATTAAGATTTTTTATACAAGTACCCTGAGAATTTGAACGTTCCTGTACACATTTTTCCGGCGGTACTACCTATAGCTGGTGGGTAGTACCTAGTCACAGTCATCGCGGGTATACCACACGAGACAACCAGACAAGACAAATGTCGGTATGATGCGCTCGAGTGGCGCGGCACGAATTATGGCAGGTGGTTTAGATACTGGGTACTGCCAGGGAACTGCTGTACCGGTTACCATCCGATATCGTACTGCCAATAGGTTATTGGGTATATCTGAGGTTTAGACAGCTTTCTTTAAGTCTGAATTTATAGAACGTTTTTTCACATAGCTTTTCAACTGTTATAAAAAATCAAATGAAAAATTATTTTTGAATTGGGATTTATGCTTCCTCTAAGAACATCATTTTTTATAAGTTGTTTTTAAAACTCGGTTCCGGTGCAAATTTCGCAATATAAGTGCCTTCTTTATTTTTAACCAGTTTTCGCAAAATTCATAATCTTCTCATAGAGTTGCTTCACAAACCATAACTTTTTTCTGTTTTTATTTAACACGTATACAGGGTGTCCAAAATTCAAACCCTCTTTGCAATGCTCAAATTTCAAGACAAGATTTTTGGTAAAAAGCGCATTTCAATATGTCACCCTGTCTTCGAGCTATGGGGGCTTTTTGAAAAGTCTGCATTTTGGGATAGGCCCTATAACTTTTATGAAAATATTTTCTTGGTGTTAACTGCATTTTTGTCGAGCTTTTAAGGCCACAAAAACGGCATCGATTTGACAACACTGCTTTGCTGTTTTTGGGCCAATCTTTCCCGGGCAGAATATCGGAAACGAGAAAACGAAATCTGTTGAAATTTGTCAGGAATGTTCATTTTTGAATTCCTCACGACCGTATCCAAACAGTTTTTTGCTGGACTCTTTCATTCCCGAAATAAAATAAACACGGCTAACAATGGTCAAAAATCTTACCTGGCTTTTTCTTAGCCTCAATAATCTTTAACCACAATTTTTTGATTTTTTCTTTTTTGAAAAAAATACACCAAAACTTCTTTGGATACGGTTGTAGATTTTTATAAATTTTGCTACCGTAAGTTTGATTTTTATTATCTGATAACAAAAAAGTTATGTTTTCTTTTGTTTATAAGCGAGATTCTGCCGGAATTCTGAAAATGCGAAGGTCACGTGATTTGGTAGGCCGAAGGAAACTGAGTGAGTTCGATTAGAATATTTGAATTCAGGTTCCGCATAGCCACCTTGTCTATAAGAATATTCGGTCAATAAATTGACACATGACAAGATAAGAATACAGAAATTTGTTACTTTCCTAATAAGTCCTAATAAGTTATACTTTTCCTCATATGGTGTTCGCACCGTGTTCTGAACACTGCACGATCTCACTCGAAACGGCATTAGTGATGCCACCTATTGTGGATCTTTCAAAAAAATAGCAAAGCAGTGTTGTCAAATCTATGTCGTTTTTGTGGCCTTAAACTAGAATTTAACTACTAAATCATATTTCATGAGTCACTTTAGTTTTTGAGATATAACATAAAGTTGGTATTTTCCTTATGGAACACCCCAATTTTTTTTATATATTGAATGTTTTTTTAATTTCCTTCAAAACGATATACCTCTTACAAAAATCCGATAAAGAGTTATCGAGTTATTAAATATTTTCCATAAAACATACGGTAGGCTGTGATAAAAGCGGCACGCCACTTTATTAAAAAAAAAATAGAGTGCCATGGTTGTCAATCTAAGATGATAATAGTAGTTTCACAACTAGCGGCTAAAATAGTGTTTTTTTACAAGCGTTGGTTTAAACAACCAGCACAGCGAGGTATTTTAAAACGCAAGTAAGAAAACGCACAGTTTAGCCGCGAGTTGTTGACACTATTTTTTTTAATACTTTTAGCAAAAAATCCAAGAAAAACAGGAAAATACTTTTTTTTAAATATTGAACGAAGAGCACGGGCGGCTGGTAATTGAAATAACAATGGTTTTCATACCGATGTGCCTTTTTAATCGGTGACGTTCATTGTTGCGACATTTTAATCTTTGACATTTTGATATTTTGACGATGTTTTTAAATAATTTTATCGTAAATACTTGATGAAAACTGGCGGAAATGGCTTAATTTTTAGGGAAGAATAATTAAATTTTTTCAGTATTACTATTCCCCGCTATTTCTCTTTAATTTTGAGTAAAAATGGACAGAAATCTTTTTTACACCCGTGATCAAAAAAAAAAAGTTTTTTGCATCGATCACCAAAAAGGCCATGCTTTAGTTATCTGCAGACAGTTACTAAAATTTATTACGAAGAAATAAAAAACATCTATATTTTATGCCAGTGGCGGTCCCAGGGGGGGGGCGGTGGAGGCGATCGCCCCCCCCCTTTGCTCCAGAAAAAAGTAAACAACAAAGATGCTTTAATCCGTCACACCAAGAATAAACAAACGCATGACGAACTTACCACGAAAACCATTGGAAATACAGGTATTATAGAGTTTCTATTTATAAACAAATTTTAGACAAAATCAATTCGGACATAAAAAAGTATTTTTGACCTGAACCAAGTTTAACATGAAGCCAAAATCAAGGCAAAATTAATTAAAGTCGTTTCTAAATACTATAAACTGTTTTATTAATCCAAAACACAAATTCTTGAACTTTTATTGGGAAAAGTCAGTATTTGGAAACAATATTGGTCAGAAGTAGGCAAAAGCTTAAATCAAAACATAACTGATAATGTTTTTGAGGCAATGAACAAGTGTGGCGATATTTCTCCGTTGATAACAACATTCTTGGATGTTTGCCAGTAAGTAATGCCTCATCAGAAAGAAGCTTCTCATGCCTCTGAAGATTAAAAACACTCTGATAGAAATTCTTCTGACGGGCATAGCGTTGCTGCATATCAACTGACATATTGAAATTGACATTGAGCGAGCCATCGGTTTGCCCAAAAAAATTATACGTAGTTACTCAAGCGCGGATTTCAGGGGGATAAGGGGGGAGTAGTTAACCCCCCCCCTACCCTGCCTTTACATTTTTTATGAAAACTTTTAGAAAATTAAAAGTAGGGCATAAATTGCGGGGCTATTTTGTGTTAAAAATTGCATTTGTAGTGTCATTTTCTTAAAAATTTTCACCTGCTGCGCTTTGAAAGCATTGATATATTTCCAATTTTAAAATGAACAATTTTAAATCAAAAAATGCATTTTTTAGATCAATTTTCTTAAAGGGGGGTAGTTAACCCCCCCCCCCCCGGTCCTGGCTTTCATTTTTTTATAAAAACTTTTAGAAAATCAAAAATAGGGCATAAATTGCGGGGCTATTTTGTGTTAAAAATGGCATTTGTAGTGCCATTTTCTTAAAAATTTTTTCGCCTGCTGCGATTTGAAACCATTGATATATTTACAATTTTAAAATGAACAATGTTACATCAAAAATGCATTTTTTTAGAGCAATTTTCTTAAAAATTTTCGCCTGCGGCGCTATAACACCGTTGATATTTACGATTTCAGTTTCATTAAACTCAAAAATTGCAGTTTTAATGTAATTTTCTTAAACATTTTATAAAATCAAAAATGTATGAAATAAACGACTTCAAATCTGAGTACCACCCCCGCTGGATTTGAGACCAAATCCTCGCTTGTAGTTACTAAGTTTTGTTTGCATGTATCGATATGTTCCTCATAAAAGCTATGCTTTTATTCTATTTTTTGTCGTATCAAAACCGCCCCCCTCTTTTCAAATGTCTGGGACCCCCACTGTTTATGCTCAGATTATCAACCAAGGCACTCTAAATTTTTTTAATAATTCTACGACTATTTATTCGATTTTTGTTAAAGGCACACCATTTTGAAAAAAATTAAAAAAGCATCCAAAAAAAAATTGGCGTGTTCCATAAGAAAAATACCAACTTTGTGTTATATCTCAAAAATTAAAAATGACTCATGAAATCTGATTTGGTAATTAAATTCTAGTTTAAAAACTCTACAAAAATGCAAGTAACACTAAAGATATAAACATAAATAAAGAAGTTATAGGGCCCATACCAACATGAAGACTTTTAAAAAAGCCCCGTAGCTGGAAGACGGGGTGACATATTGAAAAGCGATTTTTACCAAAAATATTGTCTTTAAATTTAAACCTCGCAAAGGGGGGTAGACTTTTCTCTATCTCCTCTGGAAGTACCCGAAATCCCCCAAAACCATCGAATTTTGGACACCCTGTAAATGACTACCTAATGAAGTCTGTATGTTTTTTTTATAAAAAAAAGTAATAGGTACGTAATTATAAATTCATAGAAAATAAGTAATACTCATTTTATGTTTTAGCTGCGATTAAGGCCTTGCGGCAAATAATAGGGAGTTTTAGCCATATAACTATGAGATACAATAACGGCCCTGCCCTTGCATTTTTCGAAAAACAAGTCGTAGCGATAATAACTCTCCCAATCAAGTTATCCAGGAAAAAATGCAGAGCTAAAAAGTCGCACTCTGCTCGCGCCCAGCCTTTGGCCTGGCCTAGGGCCAACCCTTATTTTCCTTGTTTTTTAAAGTTATTATTGTTACACATTTTGCGACACTTGGGCCATTATATAAGGTGGGTCAAAAAAAAACGTGCATTTTTTTTTTCGGCTGTAGTTTTGCTACCGTAAGTTTGATTTTAGAACTTTCCCCATTTTTAACACCCCCCGCCACTGTTCTCGATATTAGACATTTACCTTAAAGACAGGTTCTTGTCCTGTACAGGGAGGTATCATTCTAAAAATAGAACAAGAAGTAATAAGGCTCAAAGCCAACGAAGTAAGTGGTGTTTTAACCATTTGTAAAACATAGGTCTAAAAACCTCTAGTTTTTGTTCTACTAGAGATTTGTTAAATCTCGTCCGATTCTTTAGATTTTGAGCTTTCCGGGAAGCTAAGGCTGTGGCCTATATACGCTATTTGTCCAATTTGACATTTTATTGAAATCCGTAATGGCGCATGCTTTTGAAACTTTGGATTAATTTTTAATCCTTCCTGCCAAAATTTTTGTAAGGCAATGTACCTGATTTCAAATATCCGGAAAGCCACGTCTCTTCAGTGTACAAAGAAGTATAACTGGCAAAATTCGGACAAGATCTAAAAAAGCTTTGCTTAACGAAAGAGGTGCTGTTTTTAACCCTGTAAACAGTGCACCTAAACACATTATTCTATTAAATTCAATCTAATACGCATTGCTGTTTTTGTCAAAACCACGTTACCATATCACTTTAGTTTTCTGGACACTCTGTATAAAATAATAAAATCGAATTAGTTAAAAAACAGAACCTCTTTCGTTAAGCAAAGCTTTTATAGTTCTTGTCCGATTTTTAAGAATGATACCTCTTTGTACACTGAAAAAACGTGGCTTTCCGGATAATCAAAATCAGACAGATATACGCCAGAGCCTTAGCTTCCCGCAAGGCTCAAAATCTAACGAATCGGATGAAATTTAATCATATAACTATGAGATACTAGGGACTTATCGGTACATAAAGTCGGCATAGCCTATCTTTAATATAGAAGGCACTATTTTTGACAATTCCTCACGAAGTTTAAAGGGATTCTGACATTATTGTTGTCTAAATATGTCATCTTTGCTATCAAAATAATGTCGACTTTCATAATGTTTGTGCCTGCCAAAAATGTCAGAAACCTTTCAACCTTCGTGCGGAACTGTCAGAAATAGTGCCGAGTCAGGCTATGCCGACTTTATGTACCGATAAGTCCCTACTAAAACGGCCCAAGTGCCGCAAAATGTGTAACGAAAATAAATTTGAAAAACAAAGGAAGAGAAGAAAATTCAAAATCGCGGTTGGCATTGAAACTGTTTGGGTTACCAGGCCATAAACCAAAAATCGTAGTGACCTTACAATAATTTAATGACCAGGTATTAATTTGAGTGACAGTGACAACCACATCATCTGTCCGAAAACTTTGATTTTATTTAATTGAATTTATTTATTATATTATGGATAAAACATCTCCAACCGCAAATTTAACCTTACTCGAGGGTTTCAATCCAAAAGGTCAACCCGTTACACGAGGACATGGCCCCCACGTGCCGAACCCACTTCCTGAGAAAACTGGGCATTGTCGAAAAGTTTACATTTTTGACGAGGTATGGTTTTGCCATTTTGTTTATGTTATTGTGGAGTTTTTGTGGCGGTATTTTCTGTGATTGCGGCGTTATTATTACGGGAAACCAGTGCCTCCGATATTTAATAGGCCTTCCATCTATTCGCGTTTTAATGCGCTTTGAACATATGTGGCAGCCATTTTGTAATAATAACTATGTAACTAATGTGATATCTGTCAACAGTGATAAAAATGGCGGCGGCATACGTGTAAAAGAGTACTAAAACGGAAGGTGTTGGCTGGCCTCCATGTCGGAGGTATCTTTACGGTAGTGTCCACTCTTTTAATAGATTTTCCAAAAGTAAACAAAAATATTAAACATACACCTACATTTTTGCTGTCAGATGGTTGTCAGTTCCGTTCAATACTGACGCAGTCGACGCGCCTGCCCATTATACCCCTCCTCTGTGGGTTTTTTTTCCAAGCCAACTTGATTGGAAGAGTTATTATCGGTACGCATTTTTTTCTGGAAAAGCACGGGAAGAGCCGTTATATTATCTCATAGTTATATGGATTTAACAAATCACTAGTAGAACAAAAACTAGAGATTTTTAGACCTATGGTGTACAAAGGGTTAAGACACCACTTACTTCGTTGGCGTTGAGCTTAATTACTTCTTGTCCGATTTTTAAAAGTGCTACCTCTCTGTGCAGGACAAAGACGTGTCTTTATGGCAAATATCTAATTTCGAGTACAGTGGCGCACATAAAATTTTGGCGGGGGTGTTAAAAATGGGAAAGTTTAAAAATCATGCGCCGTCTTGGATTTTAAAGAAATATCAGTTTTGACAAAAGTTTCATATAGTCTAAAGCTTTAGCTTTTTACAGAAGCAAAAATCACAAAAATTAAAATTACGGCAGCAAAACTACAGCGGAAAAAAATATTTACTGTTTTTTTCTCACCTTATAGTTATATAGTTTTACCTTTGTGCCTTCGAAATCAACGAAAACCGCAGCATATTTTTGACAAAGAACTACGCACAATTTAAATGGAAACTGGATCTCAGTGGGATTTCAACGCCGTTTAAGTATGTTATTGGGACAGTCCCTGAGAGCATTTTGTCTCATAGACACAAGTGCCGATATTTACAGGGCGAGCCAATAATAGCTGCCAAAGTTTGGGAGTAGCTTATTATTATCATGCTTATCGATGTCGGAAAAAAAGCATCAATACCCACTAAAATGACAACGCTGAATTTAAAAATGACATTTATTTTGACATCTATCAAACCCTGTCGAAATGGCGGAAAAATAATTAATGATATTGAAGCTTTTGGAGAAGTTAATACCTTCTTTTCACTCTGCTGGAGATATTAAATCGGAAACCGTAAAAAAAAGTGACAGTTGTCTTAGCTGTCATTTACTGTTATGAGGAAAACCACTGGTACGACGACACATATTTACGAGTGGGAACTCGAACTGCACCAAGTTGAGATGAACTTAAAAATATTATTAGTTTTGACAGCTGTCAAACCCTGTCAAAATACTTTATAAACATGGAGGTTTTGGAAAAGTAAATGCCTTTTTTTACGCGGTTGACGATATCGAATCGAAAACCGTAAAACAAAGTGACAGTTGTCTTAACTGTCATTTGATAAATTGCACTTGAAAAATGTAACTTTAAAACAGTAAAAAGAAAGTATTAGCTTTCCTTAAAATTCGAGTCCCCACTTGTAAATATGTGTCGTCGCACCAGTTATTTTCCCTATGATAATAGCAGAACTGTCACTTTTTTTAATGTCATCAACAGAGTAAAAAAAGTCTTTTCTTTTTCAAAAACTTCAAGTTCATTAATTATTCCTTGATAGGGTTTGACAGGTAACCAAACTGTAGTTTGAGTCCCCACCCGTAACTGTGTTTTTCCCCATCACAGTAAAGACAGTAAGGATAACTGTCACTTTCTTTTACGGTTTCTGGTTTAATGTGTTCAGCAGAGTAAAAAGGTATACGCTTTTCAAAAAACTTAAATTTTATTAATTATTTTTCCGCCATTTCGACAGGGTTTGACAAGTGTTAAATTAAATGTCATTTTTAAATTCAGCGTTGTCATTTCAGTGGGAATTGATGCTTTTTTGCCGATATCGGTCATCGTAAGCATGATAATAATAAGCTCATCCCAAACTTTGGCAGCTATTATTGGCTCACCCTGTAGATATCGGCATCTGTGTCTATGAGACCAAATGCTCTCAGGGACTGTCCGAATAACATACTTAAACGGCGTTGAAATCCCACTGAGATCCAGTTTCCATTTAAACAGTTTGTATTTACCACAATGTAAAATGCCAACCAAAATGTTCAAAAAAAAAGCAATGGAATTATTTTTTCTTCTGATTATTTTAATTTTTGGGACACCCTTTATAAACCTATTAAAAAGCAGTAGTATTTAAGAGTATCAAATGCCAAAGCAATAAAATTGTAAAATGTTTAGATACCAATTTTTATAGCCCAGCTACCATAAATGTCTAAGTTTTTTAGATTAATTTTTGGGAAAGATTTTCCATTAAAATTTAGTATGCCTAATTATATGTCTAATTTTTAACTTTTAGAAACCGTTAAAAAATCTATAAAACCAGAAATAAAACACTAAAGTGCTACAAGGTGTCTTTTTATTTATACCTTAGTTATATGTCGGTAGAATTATATTACAAATAACATGTGACGGAAAGGACTCAATCACACCCAAAAAAAAGTTGGTGCATTTTTTCTGAAGTTTGACTAAAACTCTCGCTAAAAGAAGTAATGTTATTATCTAAGTCGAACTTCAAAATTTTGATGAAGCTCCACGAATTTAGTGGTTGCGAATCTAGATTCATCCCAAAAAAAAATATATTTTTTTCAATCACACAAAAAATACCTACTTTTCAAAAATTGAATTTTGTGTGCTGCATAATTCAAGTCATTGACCAAAATGTCAAATAAAAAGTAGCCTATGTTAAGGTCCAGGTTACGCCTTACTTTCTCTAAACATCATCCAAATAGGTTCAGCCGTTTTTGCGTGAGTGATGGACAGTTTTGACAAAATACATATACAGGGGGGATTCTTTAAATGGAATGGTGCTTCTAGCGGCTTTCGGGATGAGGTTATGAAAAAAAAGTAAAAGCGAATCTTTAATGATTTTTTACGGACTTTCCGTCCATGATAAAAAAAACTTTTGGGTCCCCAACTGGAGGCCCAGCGCCCAGCAACTATTTTTTTTTCAATTAGAAGGTACCAAACACCAAAAGATCAAAAAATCTTGGGTGGAAAAGAAACAGTATCAGGTGACTGAGTGATCAGACAAGTACCAGTGCGGAACGATGCCTATTTGTGAGTAATTCAAAGTTGGAAATCAAAGTATATGATGGTGTTAAATGATGTTTGGGGACGGTGACCAGTGAAACCACTGATCATTTCCTTTTTTCGCTTTGGTCCTTTGTGTATTCCTTGTGGGATGCTCATCCTAGTTTGAATATAAGATAAGTACCAGTGCGGAACGATGCCTATTTGTGAGTAATTCATAGTTGGAAATCAAAAAGTATGATGGTGTTTAATGATATTTGGGGAAGGTGACCAGTGAAACCACTGATTAGCTCACGCTAGTTGCCCAGGGCGAAACATCATTTAATCATTTCCTTTTTTCGCTTTGGACCTTTGTGTATTCCTTGTGGGATGCTCATCCTAGTTTGAATATAAGATAAGTACCAGTGCGGAACGATGCCTATTTCTGAGTAATTCATAGTGATATTTGGGGAGGGTGACCAGTGAAACCACTGATGAGCACACGGTAGTTGCCCAGGGCGAAACATCATTTAATCATTTCCTTTTTTCGCTTTGGACCTTTGTGTGTTCCTCATCCAAGTTTGAATTTTCGTTTTTCTTTTCCATTCAAGATCTTTTGATCTTTGGGTTTTTAGATTCTTTTCGGTTGAAGTAACTGATTTGGAGGTTTTTTAACTTCTTTTTTGTAAGAAGGTACCACTTGTGGCACCTTTTTGGAAAGCTTGTTAAAAAAATTGATTCCCCCCACCCGTCCCACCCAAAGTGATTTTCTTGATCTGCTACCGTATATATCACATGCTGTTGCGAGATAGCACATCTCTCTTTCTAGTACACACCGACTGCTCAAAAGCTCCCCAGAGCCAGTTTTATGGTAAAAAAAAATGAATCTAGGTACTTGATTAATTCAAGTTCCCATATTTTTTACAAAACTCGTATTTTACCAAATATGTTTCCATAATTTCCCTACGAAGAAATTTAAGAAAAAATGTATGCACCTGAAAACACCCCATCCCTCCCTCAAAATAATGTTCTCGGTGCTCTACTGTGTAACCACATGCGGTTGCGATCACTCACGTTTTCTTTTATTCACCATTGCAATTTTGCATTCAAACATCTTGCTCTAGGATTCGCGATTTACCAGATATTTCCCATAAAAAAAGAATATTAGCACCGGAACAAAACCCATGATGATACTTTATGACCTGGTGGTACTTTATGGCTCCCGAAATAAGTACTCCAGGAAGCCGCTTAAATAACCAATCTCATGTATATCACCCAGAAACTGTGTACGATTTGCTTGTTTAACGTTTGTATCGTTTTGTAGAAAACGATTTTCGTGTACTTTTAAGACAGTACTGGTGGTTCCAGTACAGCTACCCAAATGTATTTATCGGTAATAGTAGGATCTATAATAAAGCCCACGACCAATGTGAATGTATAAACAAATAAAAAAAAATGAAGCCCCATTTATATGTAATGTTCGAATTAGTCGCCCATAATTTACATCTCGACAAATATGAGCTATTCTATTGAATGCAAGTTCAATATTAGAACAGAAATGTATAACTAAAAATAATCCTGTAAAAATTTGAGTACACCACTAACTCTTCAGCTTTCCTCGTATTTTCTAATTTTCTCCGTTTTTTATTATGCGAAATTTTGGCCTCTCTCTCTTCCATCCATCCTCGAAGCGGCAGCGGCGTAGCGTGGAGGGGGCCAGGGGGGTTCCTCGCCCCCCCCCTCAGCCCTCTGGGTCTTGGCGCCCTTTGGGTACCCTTAGCTATGTATTAAAACGATAAACATTACAATAATATAATAAAAGTATTAAAACATTTTTATTTTAAGCGGCTTATATTTTAAAGACGCCCACAGCTAAAGATTATTTTTAAGCAGTGTATAATAAACGTCTAGTACGCGCCGCAACATGTAACAATTACTAACCAATATGAGTAAACGATAATCCGAAGTCTTTTTTTCCGTGAAAAAAAAATATGTTTTTGTTGTTTTCCCAATGATTTGAAACAGTGGCAGAAAAGTGTTTATCTTCCTGTGATTTATTGCAAAAAAAATTGAAAAATAATTGTGAAAACTTAAAAAAGAAAAAAAATCAGTAAATGTAAAAACTTAATTGAATTTTTGGAAATGCTCGTAATGTGGAAAAAACGTTAGCCATATGGCAAAAAAACAAAACGAATTATATTCATCTATAATAGTACTTTTTAAATATGAACTATTATTTGTGATAAAAAACAGTTTTAAGAACAGCTTTCCGAACATTGTTTAAGGTCACAGATGACGGAAGACAAGCTGAATGCGTTTTCTGTAATTAAAAGTCACCCACTAAACAAAACTAAAAAAAAAACCGTTATTTTCATAGTGAAAAAACGCTGAATATCCGCTAAATAAACGTGCGCGCACCAGTGTACTGTTAAATGTTATTATAACGTTTTTTCGAAATAAACGTTTACTTATTTAGAGGATATTCAGCGGTTTTTTTACTATGAAATTAGTTTTTTTTTTAGTTTTTTTTTAGCGGATAGTGACCTGGAATAGTCAGGGAATGATTTTATATTTTATGCTTTCCTCACTTTGTTCCTCATATAATGCCAAAAACACAGTATATTTTTTTGTTCTTCAATGTTTATTTTTATTTTTGTTTTAAGAAATTTCCTTCTTAAATTACAAAAATTTACAAAAGTGTCAAAAATTACATTTTCAGTATACTTTTCTCAAAGTTTTTGCCTACGGTACATTTAGGACATAATTTTGGTAACAAGTCCAGAATTGACACTGGATCCCAACCCACATTTTTTCAATACGTAAATTTTTGTGTTCTGCTTAAATCGCAAAAAATTTACGAAATATTCATAGGTTCACAAGCTTATGAACATTTAAATAAAAATTATTTTTTTAATGTGCTCATTGGAACTTGTAAAATAACCTGGATTTTTTTATTTTAGATCAAGGAAACCCTGGAAAAGTCAGGGAATTCAAAAATTTAAAATCAGGTAGGTACCAACAACCGTGGTGCTTTTTTGAGCCTTTGCTCCCCCCCCCCTCGCCCTTTAAGTCACGCTACGCCGGTTCATCCTCGCTTTACCTACCCCTCTCATAGCCACCACTCCTTTACTTCCACGCCGATCCCCCAAATCTCTTCAACGCCCTCCCAGTTTTACTCAGTTTTTTTGCTTTAAATGGTCATCTACTTTAAAAGCAAAACCACATTTTTTTAAAATTGTTAATGTACAAACAAGGTAGAAATTTATGTTATGCTATATTATATTTTGTGACTCAATGCAAGTCATCGAAAATGGACATAAAGTGCATAAAATTAAAATACCGAGTAAAGTACACAGTAAATCAAATTCCATGTGTTCAGATCCCATATTCTATATTGTTAAATAGTTTTTGAGATTTATGATAATGTTCTCCAAAAATGTTCATTTACTACGCCAAATTCAAACCGAAAATTACATTGAAATTTCACCTTTACCAAATAATATTTAGATATTAGCTGAAAGCCCAATAATTTGAGAATGAGAATTTGAGAACTAATATGTGTGTCGGCCATATATTTATTTCAACCTGGTTTAGATTATTTGAATTGGACTACCAAGGATTTCCTTAAAGAGGGTCTCCAGCAAGAATACAAGTTGTGTTTAGTTTCTAGTAGAAATGATCCTAAAACTAGCGATTTTTGATGCCACCTTAAATAACCAAGATTTTTAATTAAAAAAAAAACAATTTTGGAGCTTTATCAAACTTTTTTGGTGACAAAATATGGCATGCTGCAATACTGATAAAAGTTATCAAATACGATATGACAAGGTGTATGATAGATTAAAAAGGATAAACAGATCGTCGCCTACTTATAGTTCCAATAGATATATAGGCCGGTAATCAAGGAGTCTGTAATCTAAATTTTATTAATTTTACACAATCATTCAAAAACTAATGCAGTAGGTAATCTTAATTAAATTTAGTGTGAAGAATCACTATAAGAGTGTTAAGTCTTCCTGACAGTTTAATGAAAATTCTCATTCTTGAGATGTAATGATAATTGAGCGGAACATTGATGCGCCTTTTGAACTAATTTTCAAGATTGCTTGGAAAGTGTTCCAGATACGGTATGTGTACCTAATTAAATCAAATTATAATATTTATAATAATTTGATTTATACACTACCTATTATACTATCCTGAGACTAGATATTCTTTTTAGGAGTGAATTTGAATCCTAAAAACAGTTCGTTTAGTTAAACAGATAAATCGCATATCAAAAAGTTTTCCACAGCGGAGGCTTCTGGTATCGCCCACAGACCATTCGCGTAGTTTTTTAAAATAATCGATAATTTTTACCGTGAATTAAACATTTTTAGGATACGTTAAATCATGTAAAAAACTTAAAATTATGAAAAAATCACATTTATGGTAACGGGATAATGCTTTAAACTTTCACCGAACAAAATTTGATACAAATTGGATTAACAGTTATTTTAATTAGCTAATTGGAAGAAGCGCATTTTTTATTCAAATTCACCCTTAAACATTTGCCAGAAAGCCTCGTTTTTTCGAGCACAGAGAATTGAACAAGAACTACCAAAGTCCAACCCGAAGAAGTAGTTGCTGTTGTAACCTTTTGTAAACTCTTGTTTTTGTTCTGATGGGGATTTGATAAATTTTGTCCGATTTTTGTAATTTTGGGCTCTATTAAATGCTAAGGTTCTGTGCTATTCAAATTCAAATTTTATTTATTGTCATTTGATTTACAAAGTAAATATAAAATATAAGTCAGTATAAAATTAAACATACATACCTAAAATAAACCGAAAACTATATAATACACAATACACAACTCTTATTTAATAATAGGAACATCACACTACATTTTTTAAAATAAAATTAAAATAACAGCAGTATGCTAATTTCTGGAATCAAAGAATCCTCTTACCGAGTAAAAACATTTTCCTGTTAAGTACTGCCTTAATTTTTTCTTAAATCTATAAAGACCATTTATATTTCTAAAATTTGTAGGAAGATGATTATACAAAACAGCAACTGATGTAGGGTCAAATTGTAATTCTTGATGTATATGTTATTGTATGTTCTTGTGTTATAACCATGGCTTGTGAAGGGAAATCTATTAAAATGATGTCTACAATAGACGATTGCTTCAAACAATAACACACAAGGAACAGTAAGAATGTTAATTTTTACAAAAGTTTTCTTGCAAGACTCTCTGGGATTTATTTTATATATACACCAAACGTATTAAGTTTTTGTCCAACAAAAACACAATAAAACTCTTTATTTGTACACTGGTCCCAATACAAAATTAGATATTTGATGTGGTTGTTAGCTAAAAAATAAATAATATGTATTGAGAAGTTGCGTAGTATATTTTAAATTAAGGATGACGCATGTTTTTTAAATTAAAGTATTTCTCACCCCTCCTGCCAAAAGTTTTTGTACGCCAATGTGCCCAATTTTAATTATTCAGAAAGTTACGACATTGACTTGTACAAAATGTATCACTTGTAAAAATCAGACAAGAACTAACAGAGCTTTACCTAACGAAAAAGGTGCTGTCTTTAAATCTTTGTAAAACATAGGTAAAACACATTTAATTAATTTTGCTTATAATTTCTTAAAAACTTATCCGTTTTTTGTTGTTTTGTACAAAGTGTCCAGAAAAATTTCCTAACTTGTTTACTTTTTGTTTATCAATGATTTAACAACGAAAATAAAAATTCAGAGGGGGTGCAGCACCTTTTCTTTGCGTAAAGTTTTTTTAGTTAATTGTCTGATTTTTAAAAGTGAGACGTTTTTGTACTGCGCAAGGAAGTGGCTTTTTGGGCGGTTAATCAGGGACATCGGCGTACAAAAACTTTCGACAAGAGGGATGAAAAATACCTAAAATAAAAAAACATGCTCCATTACGCCCTGTCTGGCAAATGGCGTTGCGCACATAAAATTTTGGCGTGGGATGTTAAGAATAGTCAAATTTAAAAAAAAAATGCTTCATCTTGGATTTTATCAAAATGTCAAGTTTGACAAAGGTGTCATGTAGTCTTAAGCTTTAGTTTTCCGCAGATGTCAAAATTACAAAAATCGAACGTAAACTACAGCGGAAAAAAAATATACGGTTTTTTTGGATTACCTTTTCGATGGCATGGACTGCCATTTTGAGCCAGTTTTGGTGCTGCTTACCAGAGCTTACCGGTATGTTCCTTTCACTCTAAATTATACTTTCCTTCTCATAAAGAGACAGATTGGTTATACCGGTTAGGTGTGGTAAGCTTCCGGCTTATACAGGGGGGAGGAGCTTAGGGGCTCAAGTGCCCCACCATCGCCAGAGCCACTGTAAATCAACTAATATTTTCCCAAAAATCACCAATAATAAGCCCCCCCCCGAGAAACAATTTTTGCGTACGCCACTGAATAAGCTGCACGAAAATTTGCCGTTTACAGAACATGTCACTTGACAATGTTTGGCGATTATTCCGTGGTCTGAACGTTACTTGTGGAGTGAAAAGTAAGTAAATGAACCATGAAATTCGCGATTGAACAATATTTTTACAACAATAAAGCAAATGAAACTTTATAATCACTTAAACAAAAGTTTGATAAAGCTAATACCCTTTTTCGGCAATATTCTAAGATGGCGGATAAATCAAGCGTCCTACAGAGTGAAACTTTTTTTAAAGACTAGAACACGTTAAAGATCCCGAGCCCCGACAAAGGGGTTTAGGCATATAGCTATGAGAAATGGGTTTAGTTCTAAATCCCTCTAGGAAAAGAAAACTGCCTTCCTAGGGGGTGCTCATCAGACCGGTGTGGTGAGTGGGGTAGGGGGGGGGAATGAGCCACAATAGATCTCTCAGGTCGCAGTGGAGGGAGCTGTAAATTGCACCACTCATAACAAACCTAACCTAACCTACTATGATAATGGGATTAAACCATATAACTATGAGATAATAGAACGGTCCCGCCTTGCATTCTCCGAAAAAAAAACCCAAAGCGATAATAACTCTACCAATCAAGTTGGCCTGGAAAAAACGCAAGCAGACTGCGTCAGGCATGCGCAGTAGATTTTTCGCCTTTGGCCTTGACAACCTTGATTGTTAAATTGTTTTCTTTGTTTTTCAAAGTTATTATAGTTACACATTTTTCGAAACTTGGGCCATTCTCTTGCCGAAAAAAATAAGCTGTATAATAAATTAAGTTATAGTATTTTTCTGCTTGACTCCAGTTCAGATGAAAAGTTCATTTATAAAAGAAGAAAACTAGCACAAATAAAATCTGATCCTTTAAAAACGCTGCAGCAATTTCTTCTAAACTAAATGTTACGATTAAATTTAAATTTGACATTTCGCGTCGGTAACAAGCAATAAAATGTGGTTCTTTCGTCAAAAATACAACCGCAGATACACTCAAAACACAACTTAAGATAAGCATCTTTAACCATCATTAGTGAAGACTTCTTTATGTTATGTTAGCAGTTATATGAGGTTTTTACATAGTAAAAATAAATATAAATTTAAATGTTGAAACATCTCAGAGAGTGGACTTTAAATATCATTCTTAATATTAGATGATGTGAATATTTCTGCATTTTTTTTTCTTCTGTGTTTTGCGCGTTTGCATTTGATATTATCTCAAAAAGAGATCTACAAAACAAATTAAATTGCTGTTTAATTCTTGACCTAACACAAGTAGGTGCGCGAACAAAGACTAAAAACAATTTATCTTGTCTTACATAAAAAGCAACACCCCCCTCCCCCCCACCATAGGATTCCTTTCTGTAAAATATCAGGATTTTCTAAGGTCTTAGTTACAATCTGGGGAATTATTTTTAGCAACACTGTACAGAAAATCAAATTAACTATGTCGACCTGATTTTGATCATTGAATTTATTTTCCATTGCAACGCGGAGACTTTAGTTATGTTTATCCACAGTGGGACACCATAGATTTTTTAGCACCGGGTCAAAAATTTGGGGTTAGGTTACTTATTTTGACTTTTAGAGTTCTGCGCCACTGAAAAACCAAGTATTAAAAGCATGCAGATTTAAAAATCGGCTACTGGCGATAGACGAAATAATCGTATTCTATTTTAAACAGGAGCGTCAACGACTAGCAAGAGTCTTTCAAACCTCTAAATGGAGCTTTACTGACCTGTTTTGTTAGTACTCAAGTATCCGTGTGTTTTTGAAACAGAGTTTCTAAATCTATCCTATGCACACCAAGATTTCACTGCGGCCCGATTTAAAGTTTGTTGACAAAACACCTGCAGTTACCATGGAATCGTATAAATTCTGCGATCTATCGGCCAACACTTAAACTGCGTGTGTCTCCCAAATTCAATGAAGTGTGATTGACTGATCGGTTTTCTTTTCCAGAGTGCACAGGCTTTTAGAAAAAAGGAAACTTGATTTTTATTTTCGCTAAATCAAGGAAATATAAAGAAGAAAAATGTAATCCATAGGAAATTGTGAGTATTTTTCTATTTTTTTTGTAAATCGGGATTGTTCTAAACCTCTATTATTTTAAGGCTTTTGGGATAGATGGCACCAGAGCGTTTATTTTATATACTCTGGCAAAAGATTAAAAAATTAAAGAACAAGGCGTTGCCAGTTGTACTTTTTTACTTAAAATCTGGAGAGAAACTATAGCCTTACGGGCTTTTTTTTAATTCAAAGGTGCAGATACAGAAGGAGAACGATCCCGTTCTTCCGTTTTGCGATAGCTCTTCTAATATTTTTAATAAAAATATTAGAATTAAAAATTCGGTCTCCCCTTTTTCCTCGTCTCACCAAGATAATCTTTTTCTTAATATCATAGTATTATGGTTGTCAACCTTTTCTAATAAAATTTCACCTGTCCACTAGGTTCTAGGAGTACATAAATCCCCAAGATGTTATCATTTTATTATTGAAGGTTTTTTTTTGTGTTGAAGGTTCGGGATTTTTGTACTGCCAACCTAGTAAACAGAACAGTTAGTGAAATTTGGTTAGAAAAGATTGACAACACCAAAATTGCCGCCTAGAATATTGTCAATTGACTCTATAACATAATTTCACTAATGATTACTATGTTGACAGCACAAGAATCACCAATTGTTGGCAACAATGGTCTTTTCTGGAGATTTTTGTACTACCAACCTGGTAAAGTTTTGTTTAAATAAAGTTGACAACACTTTGACGCGAACGAGTATGGCTGCCCAGAATACTAGGGTATTTTTGGTCAGTATATTTAACGGCCAAGCTATCGCTATTAGGGCCCAGGGCGGCCTACTTGCCAGGCTTCGCGCCGCCCCTTCTCTACTACTACTACTATCGCTATTAGGGCAGTTTGTAATTAAAGGTAACTTCAAGAGGTTAAAAATAGAGGTTTTTGAACGTAGTCAATCGTTTGGCGGTAAACATAACCTTACTTTTTTTTAACTTTTGTTGTATTTTATTTGCTTTTCTAACCATATCATGGAGGAAAATAATAATTTGGTAATAGGACTGGGAGACGGACACCTCAACATAAATTTAGTCAGGCAAATGATTTTGCCAGATATCTTTGGTAGAATAATAGAAGAAATCGAGCCTCTGCTAACTTATTTGTATTTACTCACTTGTTTACCAATAAAACAACGGTAAAAAAGGCACCCCGCTACTACTATAAACACTGTTAACAAAAAATAAAATCCAAATAAAAAAAATATTTGCAAAACAAAGCAAACTTTTATAACCTAAAATTTTCCACCACAGAATCACATCAAGTTTCGTTGGTTGTCTTTTTAACGGTAAAGGTAGTCCAAAGTCGCTATTCGACGCTAATTACCTGAAGTAATTAATAAAGGTAACAGCCTAGCAGAGCGCTACCGCGCGTGTCCAGAATAAAGGTAAGGGTAACAGACTGACAAAAAACCTGACCAAAATCTCCCTATTGTTATGCTTATTTTTATTTTTAATAACGATAACGAAATGTTCGCAGAAAGAGTTTTTGGTCAGATCCACTTCTGTAGTTGAGGTTAAATATAACCTAACTTTTTTGTTAAATATAACCGTACTTTTTTACCGATATTTTTCAAATTAAAGAAGATGAATGCGATGATAAGCGCTTTTTCAGTGAATTTAACAATTTTATAACTTGATTTTTCAAAAATGTTGCGAAAACAAGTAAATAAAAATAACGATAACTATAAAGTTATTCTTCCTTAAATACAGCAGTTTAACGGCAAATTCCGTTACTCTGATGGTTATCTTTACCATAAATAAAAGTAACTTCAAGAGGTTAAAAATAGAGCTTTTGAACATAGTCAATCGTTTGGCAGTAAACATAACCTTACCTGAAGTCTTTTTTTTATTTGCTGGAGAAAAATATTAACTTAGTGATAGGACTGGAAGACGGACACCCCAACATAAATTAAGAAGTAATAGAAGAAGAAAGAAAACCTTACTTTTTTATTGATTTTTGTTGTTTTTTTCTTAAGTCTTTTTTATTTGCTGGAGAAAAATATTAATTTAGTGATAGGACTAAGAGACGGACATCCCAACATAAATTTAGACAGGCAAATGATTTTGCAAGATATATTTAATAAAGATAACAGCGCTATTGCGCCTGCCCAGAATAAAGATAAGGGTAACAGACTGACAAAAAATCTGACCAAAATCTCCCTATTAACCACTACGGAATGACATTTAGAAACTGCGCAGTCGCAGAAATAACAATAACTATAACGAAGAGTAAAAAAAGCTGACCAAAAATACCTTAATAGGGAGTTTTCGGACAGTATATAAAAATTGCAACCTTTGTGGTTAAAAAACAAAGGACCAAAAGAAGAAGGAAAAAACGAAAATTCAAACTTGGATGATAGCATCCTACAAGGAACACACAAAAGATCTTTGTTTTGTTTATATTTACTTCTGTCAATCCACGTCAAAGCGTTTATGTACTTGACGAATTTTGCAAAAAAAACTTCAAATTGTTATACATTACTTTATGGGTAAGCTTAAAAATAGTTAAGAAAATAAACCGAAATAACTTTATTCTTGACGGCTTCTCAAATAACGATAAAAAAACTCCCTATTGTCAACTATTCAAAAATGTTGACGTTATTGCGTGAGTAATAGCGTCTTTGTGTTTTTAAGTTTAACGGTTAACTATTTGCCAAATCTCCCTAATTTCATCCAAACATAATTTTTTTAATGATATCCCATGAGAAATATACACTAATTAATTTTATTTTCTGTCGACCATATAAAGCTTATGATTGGTCAACTTATATATGCGCCAATAGCTTTATTGTTACTCGATAACCGTCTATTACAAAAGCCATCAATACAAAGATGATCACGTCTCATGCACATACACACACAATATCTAGAGACCTAATTAATGTGATCTTAAAAACAATGGCCGCCATTGTTTTACTGTCCACCTGTCATAAAACTCTTTTGTAACCTCTCACTGCTATGAATCGAGGCAATAAACTATTTTTGTATATAAAAAGAACCGATCGCTATTGATGTTGCCATGGATAACGCGTGTTGATAATGGGGAAATAAAGGGTTTTACGAAAAGCAAAGGATATTAGGAAATCAATACAAAAATAGGCAACCTGTGGCATCAAATTCAGATATAATTATGGGTTTCTTACAGGAGCACAGGTGAGCCATACACCTATACCTCTCTCAGTTCCCTTTTATACCTCCATGAACTCCCCTCCTCGGGCTGGGTAGCAAGTGTTTTTATCTAATTTTTCCGTTCGTTGAAATCGCGTTGTCATCATCTCGTTGAGATGATGGTAGATTACTGATGGAAGATAACTCGCCCAGTTTTTCCCGTTTCGCGTTTCAATTGAGTTAAGTCTTATTGCTATTTTCTGCGCTTGTATTCTAATGAATATATTCAGAGAAGATGCAGATTTAACAGTTCTTATTTTGATCGCCATGGTTAATGTGGGCGGTTTTTGAAGTCGGGTGATTTTTTTCTTTGGCCACCAATTTATAAAAATATAGGATACCAGGAAAATTAAAGTAGTACCGATTTGGTGTCAAGTATTGGGTACCTATATGACTTAACACACGCATGCACCACAAAAAGTGATGATTGAGGTGCATGCACATCGGTACCTGCTATTCGTGATAAGCTGCGATATTCCCATAACCTCCCGTGTCATAAGTCGTACCGACACGTAAACATCAGTAGGACGAATCATGGTACAACTATGTTAAACGACTTATTTTACTCTGATATCGACTAGAGTACTTTTAAATAATAAGTTAAATGATTGTTTGATTAAGTGAGTAGGTACTATAGAGTACTGCAAAGAGATCCAGACCTGTGATATGGGAAAAGTTAAAAAATGTGTTCATAGAAAAACTCTCATTTATATAAATATAAAACACAATTCATGTAGGCACTTTAGTACCTGAAAACTGAAGAGTGTTGTACCCAAAGACCGATTTATAAAAGTTCCCTGAGGCACCTTTTAACACCATCAGACACGATTTTACCACGGATCGGTACCAGGGTGATAACCATCGGTATAGCCGAGTCATATTATAGAGCTCTGATATCTTTAATTGAACAGGAATGTAACGACAAGGTATTTTTTTAAAAGTAAATAACAATATTGGTACACAGTACAAAAATTCCATTAAAATGTTGATTCAAGTTTACCTTTATTCGCTAACTAGATATAAAAAACAAAATCTTAATTAATTGTTGAACATTAAACTTGAAGAAGGAAAGTAGGTACCTATTTATTTGATAGTTTCTCAACTACGTTTTTCTTGCCGTTGATAGTTTGTTAACAATTATCTTCTATTTCAACCAAGTACCCAAAGGTACTACCTACAAATAAACCATACATCAAGTACTATACGTACGCACACGGCTATATAGGAGAACGACTCTTTGTGACAGATTGATTTCTATCAAGCGGTAATCGTTTGAATCATTATTTTGTCAAGTTGAGAGATTGATTTCAGCGTAAGATTGATGAGAACCAATTGAAATTGAAAAAAAGCTCGCATAGTTTTTCTTGCTGAACAAAAAAAAACGCTTAAATCCAAGTCTAAATGGAGTAGAATGGCGCGTAGAGTTGTAGAAAATAAATTTGTTGAATTCAGAATGTAGAAAATTGCAATTAAATTTATTTTTTGTTCACATAGAATTTGGTCGTGCGTCATTTCTTTTTGTATTTTTAAGACCCCAAAATGACTGAATAGTTCTTTCAAAACAATTTTGTTCCAGTAGGTACTGTTTTTATTTAAACTTGTAACTCGTAAAAAAACTTTAACATTGTGACGTCACCATTCCCTTCTCTGTTTTGACGTGAAATCACGGAAGTAAAAATAAAGGGGGAATGATAATATCCTATAAATGAAAAGACCGCTACAAAATTCCCCTAACTCTGAGGCCAATAATCAAAAGGGTTATCGCACTGCATTTATGAAAGGCAAAAAGCTAGTTATTCCGGTTGTTTAACAGCACTGAACAAATCAAAACACTATTAGTGGGATTTACTAAGATCTAAAATAGTATCCCTCACATGGATAAATATTTACACCTGTGGGGGTACTAAATTTTAAAACCAATTTTCAAAAAACACTTACCCATACAGAAACTACACAAAGTTATTGATTATTTTTTCTTGTTATTGCAAAATACCACTGAAAAACTTCTTTTTTCTCAAAATATACCCTATTCTAAGAGAAAATGCCCTAAGAGTATTTTTTTTTGACAGGTTTCAAAATGGCAAATGGTGAATACACTAAAAATTTGAGACATAATAGCTTCATTATCTGTGTTTGAGGTTAGAAAGTTGGTGATTTTTTAGATCACCTCTGGGGGGTGGTTTAAATTTATAGTTCCCAGAAAGGATTGTTTTGTAGCAATTGGTAATAAGTTTGTTTATAATTTCCCTAAGTAACCGTTTTTACAAGGATCAATTTACCTTATCTAATATCCCAAGTTGTTCATTGACCTATAAAACACCTCCAATTTTGTCCAGAAAAACGCCATATTTTTAACCCGTTTTTGGCACAAAAAATATATCTATGAGGGCACTACTAGGCAAAACAAGCATAAGTGAAGGTCACTGATTATGCACGAAAAATATACCAAACAAAAAAACCCAAAACAACTATATTAATTTATTTACAAACTGAAATTAAAACATTGAGGTTATCTAAAAGCGCACTCAAGAAAACTTTCCTTACCCAAAGCCCACCCATTTCAAAGCTGTAGAGCTTTCATCAGTAGAGGTTGGTGCAAGCCAAGATACAAGCAGAGTTAAGAAATCCGAACTCGCAGTTTGTGATTTCAACGCAGCTAATATTTAGAAACTGACATTTCGACAGTGACAGAAATGTAGACAAAACTTTTATTTAACTTTTTTAATACATTTCAATTTTAATTTGTTCTACAGAGTGTTTACTATTTAAAACCCGCGTGGGTTTAAATTTTTTAATTTTCTTTTCTTCTAAATTGAAACTTTCTTCTTAAATCCAGCAAGAGATTGTGTTAGGATGATAATTCAATAAACAAATTTATTCATATTCTTCGTATAAATCAAACTATGTCTAAAATTCAAGGAGGGTTGGTTTAAAATGCTTAAAACCAAAAATTTTACTTAAACTTAGGACCGTTCTAAAATAGACTAAACCCTTTTAGTAAATCCCACCGATATTTTTAGCAAAAACACGTAAAAAAACGAAAACACTTTATTTTGACTAAAAAAACAACGAAGTAACATGCTAGTAACTTTTGGTTTGGTTCAAACAAGTATGTAGCTAATAAAAAAAGCAAGCAAATATATATCATGTTTACAGGGGGACAAAAATTAAAAAAAAAAACAATGTTTTAATATGTTACGAAAAATCATGCTAAAAAATACCATTTACTGATTGTGGAAAAGACACGTCAAAAAAAAATGTCCAGTCGATTTGATTGATGACTACGCTCTTTTAGGCTCATAACTGTCACCTACGTACGGCGGTCATTTTTGTTAAATTTCTCAGGGGGTATTATCATTCCACCTTTATTTTTACTAAACAACAAAATGAACCTCGTGTCCGCAAATAGAAATTAAAGTAACAGTCGTGACATATCGGACAACGCAAACAGGTCTGGTCGTAATGAAGTGAGAAACAAAAACGCTTTGTCCGATATGCCACGAGTGTTACTTTATTTTTACTTCCGTGCGTGAAATACTATGGAGAAAGTGAATAAGATGCACCTACATTAAAAAGTATCAAACGCGATATCCTCAATTTAATATGTTTCGGAAAAAAACGCGCAATGATTGGAAAATGTGCCCCATTGTAAATCCTCTTTGAGTAATGTATGCGTTTTAAAATTAAACTAAAATTATAACAATGTTTTAACGAGCCGCAACTAAAGCAAAAATTTTTGGAATTTCATAAAATTCATAAAAAAAATTTGATCCCAATGACATGTTTCGTATTTTTAACTGGGTTGGGTTATCTGCCATAGCAAGGTGGGTTGTGGTGGGATATATAGTCTCAATTAAAGTGCATTCGTTATAAGAAGTCCGCTAAGCAATAAAACCTTTTGAACAGATAAGTCGGAGGTTCTCAAACAATAAATTATATTTTTGGAACATGACGAATTACATTTTCTAAATATTAGTAGTTTTTACATCTAGTGTCTAAAATAATGGTTTTTTTAGAAGCGTTGGTTTAAATAACAAGCGCAGAAAAAATTATTTTTTTTGCATCGGTAATTAGGAAAGTCATGGTTTGGACATTTATAAACAGTACTTAAATCATTTAAAGTTAATAAAAGATAATTAGGCAGTAGTATTTAGGCAAATTAGTTTTACGAATTCTTTTTTATAAAGTTTTGGTTCTAAAAAGAATCGATATTGCACTCTTGCGATAGAACGCACCTACTTATAAATGCATACTAAAAATAGTCTTCCTATGCATCCGAAATATCATCCATGCTTTCAGAATTATTATCATCATCCATAATAATTAACGGTCTTAATTCGTCTATAACCTGTTCTGTCTCATAAGATTCAAAAATATTTTTTTACGTGTGTTCAATGCATTTCCGCAATTCTTCTTTGCCCACTTTGCTTGCTGTTAAATGGCTTCTCTTTACACTTGCTTAAAAGATCACTTTTTAAAAATAAATTTGTATTGTTTATGTTTTTCTTTGACAACCACTCTCTTATTTCCTCTTTTTTCCAGCTGCTTGTAGGAAATTTCTCTTCGAATCTCGTACGGTAAGACGCATTGTCCAAAACAATTAAGGAAGGGTTTTATAAACTTTTTCAAAGTTTTTCCTCAAACCAATGCTCAAAAATTTTAGCATCCATATTGTCGTGATCGTCAGTTTTTTTTGTTGATGAAAATATTAAACTGGCATTTGGAATAAACCCTTCTTGCACGGGTATAGCTTTGAGGGTAATATATTCCTTTGACCTATACATATCATAAACAATATTTCTAATCGATAGTTTAATCCCTTGGGATAGATCAAAGGATTTTAAATGCTGTTGAACCCTTTTATATGGTCTGTCCAATTTCTCTTCACTCTTTTTTCGAAGTCTTGTTAAGGTCTTATCTGAAATGCAAGCATCAGACGTTCGTTTCTGCACTGCCAAAACAGACACTAACGGGCCCGAGTTACATTTTTCTAACGTAAAATAACGTTCCACTTGTAATACCAAACGGCGTTCACCTGAAGATAAACACCTTCTAGGCGTTGTGTCACCTTGCTGAACATTTTCCATAACTTTGCTTTATAACTGCTTTGAATTCCGCAATTCACACACAATAAGAAACAAACTAAAAGCAAATAAAAGCATACCTACTTATTTAAAATAGAACATACCATCCCCAACTGGAGCAAATTTTAATTATTTCTTGGAAAATAGTGATTATTATCATTGATGACAGCTCTAGATTTACCTATAATGACCGCAAAATAATTAAATTCTTGGAAAAAATACCTGTCAAAATATTTAACTTATTGACGCAAAAAGTTTTTCAAAAGTGAAAAATAAAATAAAATAGAAATATTTATCGTGGTATAAGTATAAGGCGTAGTTCTTAAATAATTTTGTTTTAAGACCGCTGATTTAGCCCAGTCGAATACAGTGAACCAGTGGGATGTCTGGTACGATCAAGTACAGCGAGGGCATTACTTTAACTGACTTACTGTTCAAAAAACGATAACATATTTTCGAGATTTAATCCGATATCGGACTTCATACAGCGAACCGACTATATAAATTTATGTCTCAAAAATGCATCACGGGCACACTTGTTTAATGCTGTTGACAAAAATATGCCTAAATTAAATTAAAATTACAACAATCAATGCCGCAGGCCAACATTTTCAAATCTAAGCCAAAAACTTTTCGTTTCAAGCTTTAAATTAACCTAAAATAAAAACACTAAACAAAAACTGCCTACGTTTTTACAATGCCAAAAATTTTTGCTTCTTAAAATTTGGCCGCTCCCTGAAAACGACCGCCTGAGGCGGTGTCCTCCCTTTGGCACGCCTCTTGCCTTTTGCCCATGTGGTTTTACTTGATTTTAACTTTTTGACGGGATTCAAAAAATTGTGTAATATTAAATTAAGTATTCTAAACACAGTGGATAGGGTAGGTACCTAATCGTAATACTTACCTAGGTTTGATTATTGTTTGCTAAAACTTTCTATAAATATTTGACAACTAATAGTTATGCATATCCTATATTCTATTGTTATTATATTAGATATACAGAGAAGACGTTAAGTGACGGTAGTACCATGGGCAGTACTGTATGGTACAAGTCGTACCGCTAACCCAGTTCTCATGGTCTCCGTTTCACACTGCTTTTAAAGATGATCATTTTGGATAGGTGGGCGTTTAAAATGTTCAAAATTGTTGTTGGTAATTTGTTTGTTTGAACCCGAAATTTTAGACACGTTTCATATATTTGAATTGTCTATTTTGTGGTAATGTAATGTTTTTTTTCTGAGAGAAATCGCTTTACAGAATAACATACGTTTGTATGCAGTACACCTAAAAATCACGATATTAGTTGTCAATATAAAAATCCCTGCTTCATAATACGTGCTCAAATTTAGAGGTTTTTCGGTTCAATCAAGCTACACCCCCCCCCCCCTCTCAACGAAACTCAATTTGGATATTGTAAAAATTATATATCAATTATGTTACTTAAAGGGAGAGGGGGTGAAAGTTGATATGTCATAATGTTGTACTAATTATGTACTCTTAAAGAAGAGTACTTTTAGTTTACAAAAACCATCGGTCCTTAAGATTTTTGTTTGTTTGTTATGGGGTATGTAGCTTGATATCAAGGTACACCCCCCTCTGCTTAGAAAAGACATTCGACCCAAAGTGACTATGCCAGAATTGGGTACTAATTATGTATCAATTTCGTCTCCTTCTATAAAATTGCCTACTTTCATAAAAAAACAAACAAAAGAACCGATGGATTTTGTAAACTAAAAGTACCCTTCTTTAAGAGTACATAATTAGTAAAAATTATGACATATCAACTTTCAATAAATCTATCTCCTAAGCATGGGGGGTGCAGCTTAGCACCAAGCCAAACCCCCCCCCCCCTTTGAAGTGCGAATAACTCCGTTATTCATTAAGTACAAATTTTTTTTAAAGGGGACTAAATTAGTACATAATTTTTACAATATCCAAATTGAGTTTCGTTGAGTGGGGGGGTTGTAGCTTGATTAAGCCAGGTTTTTCTTAGTTTTTATGCCTTTTATATTAACTTAATTTTACAAAGCAGAATAAGTTAGGAGCAACGTAATCACCATTATTGGAACATAAACTAGAAATAACTTGACTTTAATAAAGTGGGCACTATTTTGTAAAACTTATTAATCGTCTTAATTGCCGTAAATTATAGGATACATGCATACATACTAATAATACTAATTAATGGTTTTTATTCATTTGTTACTGAATGACTTCTTGTTATTGATTTGAAGGATTGTCATTGAGATAATTCTTAATTATTATTCAGGAATATGGATCGGAACTCCTATCTTAACGCAGTGTTTTTTTTTGTGTCTTTGCAAATATACCACTGCAGGATAAAAAAAAGTGGATCCAACTACACTTCTGTTAAAATAGTTTCTATCACACTAAATATTTTCCTCTGTTTAACGTAAAGATGTATATATCTATCAAATTGGGGTAATTTTTTTTTTCTACTACCTCCTTCGAAAATGGCATTTTTGACATGAAAAACAGGGAAGAAAATGGCGCTTTGCCGGAGACAAGGAGGAAGAAAAATTTCCTCCCGGTTAGCAGGAAGGAAAATTTTTCCTCGCCGTACCGCTTCTAAACATATAGAATGATAGATATTTTTTATTTTTTTCTCCCTCTACCGCAGCCGAGTTTCTTTGGTTTTCTTTGGTTTTTTTGGATAAATTCAAGTTCAGGTGGTAGATTACATTTAAATAACATTTTATTCTATCAAGAAACTTTTACCTGATATAAAAATTGTACCGAAATCTTTATCTTCAGACAGAAGCTTCAGATTACCACTTTAGTGTCAGTGGATTGTTATAAAATACAGGGGTTGTGGTTCTAATTTTTGAAATTAATACAAAAGGCAGAAAGGTAGAAAATAGTATATTATATACCTACGGATTAAAGTGCTACTTTTAATCCCGCGGCGAACGGTCGGGCTACAATTCGCTCAGGGATTAAAAGACGCTTTAGTCCCGAGGTTTATATATTATTTTATGCACTTTAGGAAAAGATTATTGTTAAAATCATGTGATTTCTACCAAATGGTTCGACGACTACAAGAAAGGGTATTAAGAATGAAATCTTGGCCAAGATCAAGTGCCTTGCCATAAATTTAATTATAATTTTCCAGGGATTAAATTTAATTCTAATCCCTAGGCTGAGGGTTTAAATTTACTTTTAATCCCTTAGGGATTAAAAGTTCCACTTCAGTCTTTAAAAGAGGGATTAAACGTACCTATGTAATCCATAAAATGCATAAAATTAAATACATTCTCTAGAGTACAATACAATGTTCCTGTATAAATGACATATTTGTTCAGCGGAATATTGAATTACAATTATTCATTATACTGACCGCAATAATGTACAAATATCTAAAACTCATATCATATTATATCTCATTATATTTAGCTTATTTTTTCTAAACTAGATTATTTGCGTTGGGCCGCCAACGCCGGCCGCCGCGCCGCACAGTGGAGCAAGGTATAGGGAAGCCCGGACATTTCAAAATAAAATTCAGTAATGAAAATTTTTTATTCGATTTTAATGTTTTATACTTTTTTGGAAAACTTAAGCAACAGCCTTTACTGTATTTTATTCAAAAATTTTGGATTATAAGATGGCGAGTCCTTGCTAAATAATATGTCTTACCGGCCAGAATTTTGGATTATAAAATGGCGACCCCTTGCTAAATAATAGGTCTTACCGGCCAGAATTAATTAAAATACAGATATATTTATAAAGCTTACTTACAATTTTTTGACTCGGTATTTTGATTGGAATGTACTTAAATATACTTTTCTTCATTAAAAAATAAAATTAAGATGACGATAATCGGTATACCGAGTGGTTAATAAACACCGTACAAAATATTTCTTTAAATAAGTTTTGAAATTCTAAACCAATTTTAGTAAAATAAACTGCGTTGTGTAGGTAATCGATGACGCTTTTATATTTATGTATTTTTTGTTGCTTTAATTTTACGCGTTGTTATTTTTTGTTAAAAAAGTTATTGATCACTAAAATCGGTTTAGTAGTTTTTAAGATGTACCGATTTTAATAAACAGTGATTTTTTTGAATTTAGTACATACAATAAAATACTCCTCAAAAGATGGCTGCATAAAATATAACAAATAATAAGTCTGGCTTATTATAAACCTAACAAGAAACTGTGTGTTTAACTTTTTTTTATAAAAGTGTTGAATATTCCTAAGAAATTGTTGATTTTTAGAAAAGTTCATAAAAAAATGTAGAATTTTTTTAAAAATACCTACTGTATTTATTTGTATTTTTGCTTGACCAAAGGTTACGTAATTTTTGAGGGGGATCTGCGGTTTCGTCACATGCTTAGGAAGTAACCAAGATCGAAAAAGTTCTATCCGTTGGTTGCACCTTACAAAAAAGGGGTACATATGTACATGCATGACGTTTTATCTCTCGAGGCGGGGGGGGGGCAAGTCTTTACATTACACATGATCACTATGAACTAAACAATATATTAATACATGATTTTTTTTCCCCTTCGAATACCCAACCTACTTTATGCTTATTTGAAATAAAATGACTATTAGAAAGAATAAGGTGACTAAATTTATGCTATTTGTAGGGACTGTGATAAAGAAAATCGACCAAAATTCAAAGAAGCTTATTTAAGAAGAATCAGTCTAGATATTGGAAGAAAAAAAATTAACACTGGTAATACTCACAGAAATAAGAAGAAATTTTTAAAATAAGTTTTGTTTCGGAAAAAAAATTGCAATCCCTACATAATCAAATTTATTTTGTTAGCCATTTTTACTATAAAAAAAATGCTTGGACATGTTGTTTTAATAAATTAACTTCAATTTCCGTCCATACTCCTTTTTTAATGGTTTCAGTTTTTCTTTGTTTCTTTTTAAGACAAAATTATAGAAATAACTGCCAAATTATTCTTATTTAGGTCTATGTAAAATTATATCATACTCTTGCAGTGTTGCCATTTAATGAGGTCACAAATAACCCATTGTTAATATTTCTAGGCGATATATACTGAGGTGACTTAGCACCCATTATAAAAATCTGAAAATAGCGACAACAGCGCCAACGGTGAAATGCCGAACTAAATCACACAAATAGTAGCTATATATAGTACAAGTGACCTCCAGCACAAATTTTGCCACATTCTTACTACCACCCTCCTCTATGAATGGCCAAAGTTTCAAGGCAAAACCCTATGACCTCCGGATTCGGAGGTCACAACGTAATATATGAGGTCACCGGGTTTACCGAATTTGGAGGTCACTTGTTACCTTTTATATATATATATATATATATATATATATATATCCTCGTATACATAGGATTTTTTTCCATTAATCACGTAATAACGGCTAAACCGATAGTAGGGTGTGACCTGGATCTTAACCTAAGCTACTTTTTATTTAACATTTCGTTTCATAACTCGAGATAAATGGCCCAGAAAATTGAACTTTTGAATTGTTTTTTTGCATTTTTTATGTGATATATATATATATATATATATGTAGACAAAAATTTTGGCGCCATTCAACTACACTTTTTATAGGCTTTTCAAGAAGGTATCACACGGTAAGAAAAAAAAATATTTTTTTTTTAGGGATGAAGTATTTTGGAGGTAGCTCCGAAGGGTCTACTAGGAGAATGCTTAAAAACAATAGGGGTCTGCGCGTCAACAAGAGTAATCACTATGTAAAATTTTGTTATGATTAGTGAAGGACTTTTTGAGTTAGAGTGGCTACAAAGTAGGCGACAGACAGACAGACAGAGCGAGGTCGTCTGGATTCGTGCTTATCACTATTCAGAACCTCAAAATTCGTGGAGGATCACGAAAATCTCGAAGTGCGGTTTTTCGATGATTACATTACTTCCCTTTAGCGAGGGAAGTAAAAAAATAAAAATAAAATAAAAGTTATATGCCAATAAATAGAGTAGACTTTATTTTTTTTTTTTCGAAATGTCCTAACTTTACATGGGGTCGTTCCACAGTGCGCCGGTCGGTGGTTTGTTATACTTAATAATGTTGTAATTTAACACCAAAAAGTAATGAACTACAGGTATGTTTAAAATATATTCCTGAACTTAGACTTGTAATGAGTAATACACACAAATATTTAGACTTATGCGGTATTCGAAAAGAATAATGATTGGTAGGTAATATTGAAATTTTCACTAAATCCGCGGTAAAGGCAATTGCAAAAATTAAAATACATTACTTATGTTAACGTCTTTTCATCAAGCTAAATTTTCTATTGTGTTTTTTCACAAAGCGTTTTGAGTAATGAATAATATGAGGAAAATAAAAATATAGATGTATGATTTAGTTGTCGAGATATTCACGTTTTAGTTAAACGTAAAGTAGGGAAAAGATTTTAAAGAAATTTTGTTGGGACACTCATTAATTATTTTTAAGGCATTTCTTCCAAGGAAACCGGCTCTACCCTACTATCACTTCATTTTGAGTCTTAAATAATAGGTAAAAAAAAACAGCTAATCATTCTCGAGAATGATTGCACCATTTATTAAACCAACTAATCTAACAGGTTCAAAAGATCAAGAAATTTTCATCGCGCTTAAGTATGGCGCAATCTTTCTCGTTTAGCTTTGTGAGCTAAAATTACTATTGTCCGAGTTTTGAGCCCAATTTGCTAAATCATATAATAACTTTAATAATAATAGTAATAATAATACCCCGATGCCTAATTATTCACTTATAGGCAACCTTGCAATTTTCGAACGTTTGACATGAAAATTTCAGCGACGCGAAATCGCAAAACGTGTTTTACATTTCACAGATTTTTAAGGGGGCAAAAGTCAACTAACAGGGCAAAAACTCTACAGGTAATTTTGTCGTGTCTACATGTCAGTTTCTACCATAGACTAACTAGGTCTACACACCCACAGATAATTCGTGCGATGAAAATTTTACCTTCTAACTGATCATACGGGCGTCCTGGGTTCGATACCCAACCAGAGGAAGAAAAGCGATTGAAAGAACCAGTATACAAAATGAAAAGAACCCCGTTCACTTAGCATTGCCACTGGCTGTTGGGCGTTTGACATGTTGTAGATCTGTTCTCCCTTATCAACGTTTAAACAGACCTCTTTTTGATCCGACCCACGGTTTCAGAGATATAGGTGTTGAAAGTTGGAGATTTTAGATTTTAGGGATTTTTCAATAAAATCAGTTTTTTGCCTATTTTGTGCTATTCGGGCAGATAACTTGCTACTTTCAGTACACCACTTTTTAGGGAGAGAACTAGGCTATTGACTGCAGTTGAAAAAATTTACCTATTTTATTTACGGCACAAACTTGAAAAACGTAAACAGCTTTTTTCTCAAAATGCAATTTTTCGTAAAATCGCTGATTAAAAAAGAACAAAACTGTGAAATATTTTTTATTTTTTGATATGGTATAGAAAAATTTTCGGAGAAAAAAAAAGATTGGCTACATATGTAGAAGCTCATCACACTTTGCGAAAAACGCCCGTGAACCTAGAAAATGCTCGGATTATTGTCCCCATTTCTACTATATATAAGTGTATGCCATGGTAGAGACCAGAAGACTCAGCCGATTTTGACAAAAATGGTACCGCTGAAGTCCTCTAAGTCTCAGCGGTACTATATGCCATATATTGTTCAGCCGCCATTCTGTCATTTTTACCTCCCTAGCCCAGATTCAGATCACTCCAGCGGTACTACTTTTGTCAAAATCGGCTGAGCCTTCGGGTCTCTAGCATGGCATACACATATACATAGTAGAAATGGAGACAATAACCCGAGCATTTTCCAGGTTCATGGGCGTTTTTCACAAAGTGTGATGAGCTTATACATATGTATCCTATCTTTTTTTTTCCTCTGAAGATTTTTTTTATAAGATATCAAAAAATATTTCACCGTTTGTTCTTTTTTAACCAGCGATTGTACAAAAAATTGCATTTTGAAAAAACAGTTTTTTACGTTTTTCAAGTTTGTGCCGTCACTGAGAGTGATGTAGATGAAATATGTCAATTTTTTTAACTGCACTCAATAGCCTAGTTCTCTACCTAAAAACTGGTGTACTGGAAGTAACAAGTTAGGTACTCGAATACAACAAAATAGGCAAAAAACTGATTTTAGTGAAAGATCCCTAAAATCTGAAACCTCCAACTCTCAACACCTATATCTCTGAAACCGTGGATCGGATCAAAAAGGTGATCAGGGAGAACAGATCTACAACAGTAACAATGCTAAGTGAGCGGGGTTGTTTGTATTATAAAAAAAGAGACACTTTTTGTCCCGAAGGGAAAAGATTATTGCTAATAAAAAGGCACTTTTGTCACTGGGTTATTTTTGTCATACAATTACTAAAAGAAGGCACCTTCCTTCAAAATATTATCAAATAAGTCTCAAAATTCAATATTTCTTGAATATTGGGAAAGCTGCCAATGGGTAGATTTACTGCAAGTAAATTATGCATTTTTACACGTTTTGAATTCTGCTTGACAAAATTAAATAAAACTTTTATTACTCAATGATGTCATACCACGTCGCAGGCAAAATTTTTTGGAATATTTAAAAAAAATCCTGGGCCCGCTATATTAATTGAACAAATTTTTAGATATTTACTTAGTTTTTTGTAAAGATTTTGCATCCTAAGCGGTCGCTTACCTGATTACCCCGTTAAGCAGGTTAGTCAAGCCACACCCCCCGCCCCTAAAAGATATTCGAGTTTTGATATGCTTATAATTTCGAACCAATTTGCAGCCGGACGTCAAGCTAAAAAAAAGAGGAAGGAGTGTAGTTCAAAATTTTTGTGTGGCTTGACGTCAACGTGCACCTCCTACCATATTTTTTTAAAAAACAGAGTTACTAGTGCGTTTTTCGAAATTCTATTTGGTGATATTTGGAGCTCGAAATTAGTTCTTAATTTTCAGATAGTTGCTTTTCATTTTTCTCTACGCTTTAATTGAGGGGGGTGTAGCTTGACATCCGGCTTCACCCCCCATTTTGAATATTAAAAAAAAAAACAGGAAGGAGTATGGTTCAAAATTTTTAAATGTGGGTCAAAATTAGTTCGAAATTGATTCGAAATTATAAACATGTCAAAACTCAAATAGCTTTCGGGGGAGGGGAGTGGCTGGACAGACCTCGTTAAGTGGCCCCTAAACTGGATATTTAAAATTTACTGAATAATGCAAAACTGGACGTTTAAGAGACTAAAAACGACCTAAATAAAAAACACATTTAATATTAGTCACTAAACTAAAAAGTGCATGTCTTGCACATTAACAACTTTCTCTTTTTTTTTAATTTTTTTTCGTGAGAATTTTTCTTCTAGGTGAATCAGTTTTAAAAGTACTTTTAGACAATAATGAGTAGCTCATTTGTCTCATTTTTTACACCCAAATGAGAGGTACAGTTTCCGAATGTTTAAATTGCGGTTGCAGCCGGATTGTTATTAGCAGGTAAAGGACTGCAAAATTCAACTTATAATAATAACCTAAAATAATATTTCGTTATCCAAAACACGAAAAAATTTTGCTACCTATTGTCAAAAAAATCAAAGTCTTCAACATGAGTGACTGTATATTCTAACATAATTTTTCTTAATAATATGTAACGCGCGTCAGTTTTTTTAATAAATTTCACTAATAGCCTTTAATTATATCTCTACTCACTTAGAGCTTCTAGTAATAAGTACCTAGGTATGTTTTATGTTACGATATTTTAATGTGTGGAATTTAGTTTTTGGGGGCCTCGAAATTTTATTTTCAGACAAAGACATAGAGAACAAATTTTAGATATTTGTTAAAAATTATAAGCTTAATAAAGTCTTGAAAAGTTTGCTTTTTTGGTCTGGAAATCAATAACGGGTCAACCACAAAAATAATCAAATTAAGTTCGACCCGACTTAGTACTAAGATCATGGTAGTAGTAAACCGAGTAGTAAATATAGTGACCAACAGATAAGGTTCCAGGTATATGTGCCAGACACCGGCGTCGCGTAGCGTGGGGGGCCAGGGGTTTCTCGACCCCTCCGCCCTCTGGGCCTTGGCGCCCTTTGGGTGCCCCCAGCTATGTATTATAACAATAAACAATACAATAATATAAAAAAAAGTAATAAAACATTTTTATTTTAAGCTGTTTACATTTTAAAGACGCCCACAAATAAATATTATTTGTAAGCAGTGCCACAATATGTAACAATTACTGACTAAGGAGTAAACGATAATCGGAAGTATTTTTCTTGCCGTTTTGTTTGCTGATATTCGAGTTAAAAGATGAAATTGGGAAATCCGAAGAATTGTTGCCATTTATGATAAAAACAGTTTTAAGGACAGCTTCCCAAACACTTTTAAAGTATATCAAATAATGAATACAATTGCTGCGGAAGCTGAGCGCACTTTTGACAGTATTATAATTAGTATTGAGCGGGAATATAGCCATACTTATTATTGATACATACGATGTCATACATGAAGTCAGTAAAAACTCGCACTACTTTTTACTTTAAAGTTACATTTTTTTACACTTTACATTAAATTGTAAATTTACTATTTTATGTGGTAACTGTCGTGCCCTTTTGAGCCTTCATTCCTCCCGTCCTTTAAGTCACGCTACACCGCTGGTGCCAGACGCTGGAACCGGTAAAAAAATTGAATAACTTAAAATCGACTCTTAAGTACTTCCCAAGTAGCAATTTTTACTTGTGCAAGTTTTCAGAATTGCACCGCCTTTAAACCAGTGGCACACTGAGCCAGGTCACATTTTTACTTCAAATTAAGTTTTTTTTTACTATTTATCCTTACCTCCCCCCCCCCCCCGATTCAATTCTTGGGTGCACACTGTGTAAATAGTAGTTGTCTTGGGAACTAAAGTCGACTTCGATAAGTTTACGACGACTTAACGTCACGCTCACAACTATTTATGACTGTCTAGTTTACTAGCAATTTTTTTTAGCTGCTTATTAGTTGTGATGCGACGTTTTCTTGCCGAGTTATTGTAGACGTGGGCGCGACTATTTTTATTTAACGAATTTTTATGTTAGGTTGGCAAATAACCAATTTTAGCAGAAATATTTACCAAAGTCGTCCATGGGGCGTCCATTTTAGGACTTTTGACGTCTTAAGGACGTCTTTAGGACATATTTTGTTACAAAACCATAATAAGTCCATAAGACTTACATTCCAGTACGTCTTAAGGATGTCGGTTTAAGACGTCCCTATAGGCACAAATCTGAGACATTTCTGGGACAGTTCCAGGACATTTTTGGTATGGTTTTGGAGACATTTTAAACGATTTAAGACGTATTTAGTAAATTTGTAATCGGACGTTTCCAGGATATATTTCGGATATTAAACTAATGATTATTATAGTAAAAGTTTATGAGTACATTCATATATCAACATATTTATAAAGTGAACTTGAAATAACGTTTTTGTCGCAGTTCACAGAGAAAGAGACAGAAATATCACCCGACGACATCCGGCATGTAATCTGAACGTAGTCCTAATGAACTAATCCCGATTACTTGCCAAATCTCGATCAACCTCTATTTTGGCATTAAAAAAGGGTATTTATTTCGGTTGTCTGTCTGTTTTGAGTTTTTCGAAATTTTTTTCAATGAACTACGGAAGTCGGCCTAACCTACCTGAAAATTTTCTAACCTTAAAACTAAAAATTAGCGTAAAACCCCCTATATAGTGCATAATTACAAAAAAATAAGTCCTAAAGAGGTCCTAAAGATGTCTTAAAATTTCGATCCTCAACTGGTCCTTAATTGGACGTCCATAGGACGTCCGCTTCGGACCCAGAACGTTCGGACCTAAATCGGACGCCCCAAGGACGTCTTGTGCTACTTGGGCTGCCCTGTGCCAATTTCCATTGGGTAAAATTGAGGCGCGTTCGCGTCTGTTAGCGAGGGATCCTTTCAAAATACCGTACAGTGGTTCGATCCATCAGGACACAGGAATGTTTTGGTTGTCATAAAAACCAACAAGGTGAGACGCCATTACACGTTAATTTGTAAACAAAATTTAAATTTTTTTTTAATATTCACACTTGCATAATAAAGTACCCTTTAAATCCCTAAAATGCATAACATATCTTATAGAAATAGTTAATTTATATGATTTTTAAACAAATAATTGCACACCAAGACCCACTTAACTAACACTTTAAAAGTTTCCCAACTAGTCGCGATCGCATCGTTGACTCAACAAAAGAGTCGTGTTTAAATAAAATTAAACGTTGTGATGCAACGTTGGCACGCGGTACACAACGTTGAGTCGTCGACAAATTGCTAGTTGGGTTAAGGCAGAGAGCATATAAATCTAAATAGAGATGACACGTAATGGTAATATTCGACCAGCAAGCCAATGCAATTCACAGCGAGTTTTTGATTATTAGCTGAATGCGCCAGGATGAACCGGGGTAATATTTATTTAAAATTAAAACGGCAATAATCCCGCGCGTTGATTGAATATCGATTTATCACTGGCGTACATAATTATATTTAATGCAATTTTAAATTAACTTGTTGCTAAGGGAGAGAGCATGTAATTTAGGTTTTCTCCGGTAAAAAATAAGTGTTTTTATTTATTTTTTAAATATTTTGCTATCTAAAGTTACTTCAATTTTGCTATAAAAGGCAAACATTTGCAGCGAACCACCCAAACTAGGCTTCTGTACCAAATTTTAGTAACCCCATCATTTCGGAATGTTGAATGAAAATACATGATTAGGAGATCAGAATGTGTGAGAAGGTATGTGAAAACTGATGGTCACATATGATAAATTTCCTTGGATATGCCCTCAATGGTTCTGTTCTCCTAATCCAAAAGAGGTTGTGGTTGTGACATAACCGTGTCAATTCCCATCATCCCTTCTCCAAAAGGGCGAGACAAAGAATTTTTTTTCAGAAACTTAACACCTGATTATGATTGTTTTTTTTTAAATTTACCGCCGAAGACGAAACCTTGCAAAAGAGTTATGATTAATTCAAAATAAAAGAAAAATCTGGCGCCGCAGGGCAACATTTTTGGGATAGTGGGTACGTTATTTCGTCGGAGAGGGGGTCGATCGCCTCCATCTGTATTCTCCACCTCTGACTGTACCGGCACGGGTCTGCAGCGGATAGTTCCCAACGCAGAACTCGTCCAAAAGAATACGATTTTCCTGTGCGCCGCCACTGCTTTGGATCGATAAAAATAAGCAAGATCGAAAGCGAAAGTGGCGCACCAAGTTTCCAAGCCAAGAACTAAAAAAAACGATAGCTGCGCCACTTGGATTTCAAGTCAGTTGAGCGGGGTTGCAAATTTACCATTAGGCGTCCTCTCTATTTAGATTTATATGCTCTCTGATTAAAGCTCGTTATTTATTTCCATTCTTCAGTTTTAGACTCGGTTATAGATGGGTTTGGCAAGAGAATCTTATGAAAACGGCTCGAGTCGCCTATAAAAACGTATACCACCTACTGAATATAAACGATAACGCACCCAGCGAGCAATAGAAAACAACTAATTACAAGTTAGAAGACTTTGTTGCTTGTTGCTCTAAAACATTTCAGTACTAAAATGTGTACGCTTTAGAACATAAATCACCATTTGTAATATTACATTGTGCACACAAAAAGTTTCAAGAAAATATTACGCCTATATACCTACCTATACATGCACTTATGAGCTGGAAAAATATAATTTTACGAGTATTAGTTCGCATTATTGAAGTTTAACATATTGCCGCTACAAAAGAACATGCTAGGAAGATGTATAAGTTGTCTAAAAAGAGTTCGTATTACGGGTTTTTTTTACAAACAAAAAGAAGTGCAATAAGGTTCCTACATATAACTATGAGATAATAGACAATTAAAGTAAATATTTCAACGCATCGGTATCGGTAAACATATCGCCTTCGAAATAAAGCCAAAATACACTACATTTTTGACTTGCTCATGCCATGTTTCGAACGATGCCCGCTTTTTTGATGGATGCGATGACACAAAAGCTGACAGCAATCGAATCGTACGGAGTGATGAACGTATCGTTACGTCCATCCCAACGCACGAATCGATTGCTGTTAGCAGTTTTGTCATCGGACCTTTCAAAAAAGCGGGCATCGTTCAAAACATCGCATAAATAAGTCACAAATGTAGTTTATTTTGGCTTTATTTCGAACGCGATACGTATACCGATACCGATGCGTTGAATTATTTACTTTAAGTGTCTAATCAACACCGTTCTCAACTAAAAAGCCTGTTAAGTCATACCGCCTCAGTGCCCTTTAGCCTCCTGTTGCTGTCATTTTTATAACCAAATTGACAAGTAAAACATAGATTTTCTGTCAGTTTGGTGTCAATATGGCACCGATCATAGGCCAAAGGATACTAAAACGAAAATGAGTTAACCGGCTTTTTGGTTGAGAACGGTGTTGGTCTAATATAACGACCCTCCCCTTGCTTTTTCCGAACAAAATGCGTACCGATAATAACTCTCCCAATCAAGTTGGCCTGGAAAAAACCCATAGACGAAGAGTGTAATAGACCAACACCGTACTCAACTAAAAAGCCAGTTAGCTCCTACAGCCTCAGTGCCCTTTAGCCTACTGTGGCTGCCATTTTTATAACCAAATTGACAAGTAAAACATGGATTTTCTGTCAGTTTGGTGTCAATATGGCACCGATCATAGGCCAAAGGATACTAAAACGAAAATGAGTTAACTGGCTTTTTAGTTGAGAATGGTGTTGAATGGACAGGCGCGTCGATTGCGTCAGTAGTGGAAGCAACTGACAACTATCTGACAGCAAAAATGTAGGTTTTTTAATATTTTTGTTTACTTTTGGAAAATCTACTAGAAGAGTGGACACCACCGTAAAAAAATTGAAAAAGTGTTGTCTAGTGTTTCCCGTAATAATAACGCACGCAATCACAGAAAATACCGCCACAAAATTTTAAAACACAAAAACTCCACAATAACTTAAACAAAATGGAAAAAAACCATACCTCGTCAAAAATTTAAACTTTTCGACAATGCCCAGTTTTCTCAGGAAGTGGGTTCGGCACTTAGTGTGGATTGAAACCCTCGAGTAAGGTTAAACTTGCGGTTGGAGATGTTTTATCCATAATATAATAAATAAATTCAATTAAATAAAATCAAAGTTTTTGGACAGATGATGTCGCTGTCACTGTCACTCAAATTAATACCTTGTCATGAAATTATCGTAAGGTCACTACGACATAAGGCATGGATTTGTTAGTACATGCGCAGTAGATTTTTGGTTTATGACCTGGTGACCCAAACAGTTTCAAAGCCAACCGCGATTTTGAATTTTCTTCTTTGTTTTACAAAGTTATTTTCGTTACACCAACACCGTTCTTAACTAAAAAGCCTGTTAACTCCTATCGCCTCAGTGCCCTTTAGCCTATTGTGGCTGCCATTTTTATAACCAAATTAACAAGTAAAACATGGATTTTCTGTCAGTTTGGTGTCAATATGGCACCGATCATAGGCCAAAGGCTACTAAAACGAAAAAGAGTTAACCGGCTTTTTAATTGAGAACGGTGTTGGTTACACATTTTGCGGCACTTGGGCCGTTATAGTATCTCATATTTATATGGGTTCCTATTAAATAATCTGACTTTTCGTAAATATTTTCCCGGCAATAGAGATCTAAATTCAATATACTAGTTGTTTAGATAAAATGGTAGTTTTTCTTCTTGCACATTTTGTGTCCTTTGTTAAAAATTTTTGTGGGTATAGGATTGGTGGGCAAAAGGATTACCTTTTTTTCTTGTAATTTTTTATATTCTTTAAAAAAAATTCGGAATTAAAAATTAAAACAGTTTTTCATTAATTTATCCATATGCGTCCTCTATGTGGTTGTCAACCCACTTTTTTTTAAAATATTTCACATAAAACATGCAAGGGATCAAAATTTTGAAACATTTTTTTTTGCTTACGGCGCTAAGGCGTCATCAATTGTTTAAATTTTAAGCAAGTTTTTTGGTCAATAGCATTTAAAATGTGTGGGATTTTTAATATAATTTTCTCGCCTTTCGGACATTTATATATAATAACACAAAATCTAACACGTAAAAAATATTACAGTTTTTCAAGTATTTCTGCTTATTAAATTATTAACAATATTAGTTTAATTTACGTAAAAGTTACTGGTTAAACTTGAAGTTACCTACAACAAGGTAAAAAGGTTTCTTCTGCATAATGACATGCACAAAGTTTCCCACTAAGCAATGTCTGTTACATTACAGGTTTTCAACGTTGAAAAAATGTAAAATTGGTGTAACTTTAAATACGTTAAGAAAAATGTTTAAAAAAAGTAAAATATAAGTTCAAAATTAACATTCTATGTAAAAGTATCGCTGATACACGAAAGAAGCACTAATTTTACGTTAATATTTAATCTTGGATTTAACAAGAAATGTAAACGATAAAGTAACTGAAAAATAACATTATTTGAAGTTTAATAAATGTCACTGTCAAAACAAATTTGCTTCTTTACAGTTACATGATACTACACAATATTGCAAGTTTAATAAATGTCAAATTTAAAACAAATTTGGTTCTCTATTGTGACATGACAAAATACAATATTGCAAGTTAATAAACATCAAAGTTGAAACAAGTTTAGTCTAATGATCACATGAAAGCAGCAGTATTGTGAGCTCAATTAATGTCAACATTAAAACAATTACGTAGTTGCTTATTGGAAAATGACTAAATGCAATTGTAAGTTTTATGTAAAAATTCCAAAATTAGTGAAACTTTTAACCAAAATATGGCGAAAATTTTTGAAAAAGTAAGGAATAATATCAAAAAGTTTACTGTTTTTATGAAAATCCTGTGATTTTTTTTGATAACTTCCCACAAAAGAGAAAATATACCTATAAGTATAAATTTATATGTATTCGCAGTAATTAACGCACGATCATTTTAGGATTTGATTTTTTTACGGTTTGAGGAAATTATTTTTTATTTTTAGTTTTTTTTTTTTTAATTTCGCCAAATTATGATTCAATTAATTGTGATTCAATATTTGTATATAATTTTTTTTATTGCAACTGAAAACTTTTAATATGTATTTTATTAATTAAAAACAATTAATTAATATTTAAAAAAAAACCAACTCCCTATTTTCTGTAAAAATCGAACCAATGATATCACTGCATTAACATATCGTGAATTGGTGACAGTTCGCAAAAAAACCGAGATGGTCTAGTGGTCTTACCCCTAAATGCACCGTAAGCACTTAATCGCGATTGGCTATCTAATCCATTCTTTTTCTCTCTTGATCCCACATAAATAAACAAAGAGGAAGCATGGATTAGCTAAACTAATCCGAATATTGTCCCGTCGGTCAATTTTTTTTTTAATTTTTATTATTTTTTTTTTATTTTTTTACGATGTACCCGCGAAGATCAAATATTTTAAAGCACAAAAATATATGTTTTAGGTTGTTTGAACCAATATTTAACAAGTTAGAGGTAAATTTAAAAAAAAAACATTTTACCTAGCCACGTAACATTAAATGTTACATGCAAGTCACATACTTGTTAAAAAAATCGAATGTAACACTGTTACGTAAATGTTGAGGACAATTGATGTTGCCAGTACATATATATATAATATCGTCGTTAAGGTTACAAGTTGCGTTACATAACAGGTTACAAAAATACATTGAAGTAATGTAAATGTAACAGGTTTTTGCTTAGTGGGTTCCTACTTTTTACGTAAATAATATGTAATTAATATAACGTAAATAATACATGGCAACAAAAAATTGGGAAAGGGCAGATATCGATTAACTAAAGTAAATTGGGGTATATTTTTTTACATAATATTTATATCCCTTACAAGTAAAATCAAGGTAAACTTGACGTCGTGTAAATAACGTACTCTTTATGTAACTACTATATACATTTATAACATACATTTTATATAAATATTACATATTGGAATGTAACATTTATGTAAAACTAAAGTCATATCGTGTATATAATATTTATATACTTCTAATGTCACAACAAGGTAAAAAGTAACTTCCATGTTCTGCATAATACGATGCACAAAGTTCGCTTCTTATTACGTAAATATAGTGTAATTAAAGAAACGTAAGTTATGTTATGTATATATTACATAAATTTTGTGAATTCTGTTTTTATGTAAATTTTTTGACTTGAGATTTACGTAAATACTATGTTAATGTAACAGATAACAGCAACTAACTGTAACCGCTCTTGGTTCGCCTAGTGTGTACGCGGATTTACATAAATACGTAACCTTTTTAAGTTTTAGTAGGACTTCTTGACTCTTGGTAAAAAAGTGATGCTTACCTTGCATCCTTCACACGTGAACGCACCAAAATGAAATCCTGCTGCGGGTTCTCCGCAAACCTTGCATAGCTGGTTCATCTGAAACGACGAAAAAAATAATACAGAATGAGTGGGAACGTTATAGTTTTAGTGAAAGAAAATTTTAATTTAAAAATTTTCACACAGTTTATATATCCATTTGTAGACACTTTTGCTTAAGTTTTTCTTTGTCTTTTGTTTTTTTAACCCCACTGTTCACCACTGGAACTATTGAAATATCTAAAGAAATTCCTATACTTAGGAGATCCTATACACTTTAGGTGTATAGAAGAAAACAATTAAGTTAAAAATAAAAGATAAACAGAAAAACTAAACTTTAGTAGGGGAACTTGGGACAAAAGCGGGTACAATATTTAACTCCTTACCCAACGGTGTCATTTATAAACCTAAGGCAAGAAATTAGTCGTGACACTCTTGCCTTGCTTTTTATGGCGTCATCATTGCACCATTCGGGAGTTATTGGCCAACAGGTGTTTTAGTAGGTATGTAATGTTATTTTTATAATTTTAAATCGTTTTTAAATTCCACTAAGGACTCCGTTGATAGAAAACCGGGTGCACCATAATCGGGTACCAATTTTTGGTTCGCAGCACTAAAGACAGATGAGTCGAAATTGTTTTTAATTTTAATGTATAAAATGTCACAATGCGCATTTTTTATATTGGCCGTTCCTAAAAACAAGGTAATTGATGCATACCCATACAGTTTTCCCAACCAACCAACCAATTCCGAAAGGTGTATTAACTGCTGCAATGGGTTAAGTATTTTGTGTGGAAACTAGGCACAAGGCTGTGCGTACTTTTTGATTACAATAGGATTTTTTTTCAAAATTTTATCCGCTTATTCTGTAGATAAAGGTTTTTAGTTCTTAGTTGCCAAACTTTCGATTAAAAATTCGAATTATTTAGTGATATAAAATGTTTTTAACTTATTTGTCCAGTTTTACCCCTTCTTCCCCTACATTTCTTTTAATATTGTGTCTTTTTTATACGAAAAAGATCAATAATAACACTGTTTATTGGTTATAGTATGTAGATAGTGGATATCTTTTGTTTTTATCATGTCTTGTTTTTGACACTCGATAACCTTTTTGTTTAGGCTAGCCTTATTTTGTCTCCGCTCCGCCTCACGCCCCTTCCCCTTTACCTTCACCTTCTGCTCTTTAAACCCTTCCATCCAGTCGAATACCGGCTTTGTTCGCTATTTTTTCCCGGTTTTACTTTAAATAGCCATAGCTTTTATTACCGTTTAGTAGTTTTTGAGTGATACTAAACAAACAAACAGACAGATAAGTAGAGAAAGATAGGGGCTTATTGCTTTCAGAGCAGCTTGACTATCTGATATGATTTTGATGCTTCTGTTAGAGATTCCTTTGTCGGCTGTGTCTCTTGCACAGAGCTCTATGAAAACCTCGGCCTGGAAGATGGTAGCAAGGTTATCGAGTCCAACTGAAATTGCAGTTCTTGAATCCGTCTGTGTACCAAACGTGGTCAGCTTTGGTAAGTTAATTTATATTTTCCTCCCATTCTTCCCTCGTTGGAAACAGAACCTGAAGCGGTTTTTCAAAGTTGTATTTTGGTAGATTGTGGTCTGTTGGCATGCGAAGGATTTGGTTATTAAAAAATGCCTTGGTTAGCCCTGCACATTCCCGATGCCTGACCAGCATGCCCCTGATTTAAGCTATTGAATCTTGCTAAAGTTGCTCTTGCCTCCTTAGAGAGATTAAAATTAGAGATTTATTATATGTATAGATGTAATCTTTATTGAGAAAATTGCTACATTTCACGTGGTTATTTTATTTTTTGGTTGGATATTCGTTAAGTAGGGTGGTGAGTTATTTGTCAAATCTGGAAGCTGTGAGTGACGAGCAAGAGGAATGGTTTTATCAGGATATGAAAGGCTTGAGGACCGATTTCAAGGTCATTGGGACGCATCTATGTTAGGAGATTACTGCTGTTTACTGCTTAGTTTTTTTTTGTATGTAGTATAGTATAACTAATGTAACTTGAGGAGAAATATTTATGTACTTCCCCATAAATTAAATTTTTGTTCTATAAAATTCCCTTAAACGCTCTGGCAGCACAGTTTTCTTTAAATGTCAAATAAAATCAAACCTAATTAATAAAACTCTGAAAGCTTCAAATGTTACCTGAGTTATTTTTTTTTGAATTTGTTACGCAGCCTAATTTAAAGACAAGTTGATAACTAAATTTTAAAAAAATTAAAGGTAAACCACAGGGTGGTCCAAAAGACTCGACCCAACACCAGAATATAGATGAAACTGACCGTCATCGACATCTTGGATTTGTTTCAAATCATATAACTATGAGATACTATAAGGCCCTGCCCTTGCAGTTTGCGAAAAAAAAGCCGTATGCGATAATAACTCTCCCAATCAAATTAGCCTGGAAAAAATACTGAGGCAAAAACTCTTCAGGGGGCTGATTCTTGATTTCGTAGAAAGGGTCGCACAGGAACGGTCACCTCCTTTTGAGCCATCACGAGTTATCCGAAACCTATACGACCATGGTCGAACCTCACCCGATTGTCGTGTATCGAAAATCCGTTTCTCACTGTGCATTTTCCCCGTGTATCTTGCAGATGCATCTTTTGCTAGATGCATGGAATCCAAAAGCGTTCACACTGCGCATCAAGAAATGTCATTTTTAGTCAACGGAAAGAAAAAAATCAGACAACAAATAATTAAAATTTTGAAAATTCAAACCTAATCAAAATTCACCAGAATAATCCCCAAAATGCATGCATCATTTGACAAAAATTAGAACAAGTTCTATTCCATGCATCTTTTTCGCGGAAAATGCATAGTGTGAACACTCAAGACGTATAGAGAAAATGCATAGTGAGAAACGGGCTTAAGGAACTTTCCTATACCTGCCTCTGAGCAGGTGAACGAGCGCTCTTGAAAAACGATGATCCAGTAGCTTTGTGCGGGCACCATACAAGCTTGGCAGCTTTTGAGCTCTCTTATTGGTCGAAATGAAGGATGTGAACGTTCCGTCCCGTTTCCTACAAGATACAAGAATCAGGCCCTCTGGGCGCGAGTAGACTGCATCAGGCATGCGCAATAGATTGGTCGTTTAACCTTTCCCAGGGACAACCATGATTTTGACATTTTTTCTTGTTTTTCAAATTTATTATTGTTGCACATTTTGTGAACAAAGGCGGTCAAACCTCACCAACAGTAATGGGGTAAATGCCCAAGGTGGTTCTTCAGCTAAGAGGACTGGCCTCATTAACCATTTTTGTGCGTACTCTTTGTCTAGAGTCCTCTGGCACAGAATGGGAGATTTGGATGGTCGCCTCTCAAATCGGTTCCTGAGGGGAAGGACCAGTCTTATTGGACCATTTTTATTAGCCTGACCGAGGTGCTAGTCCCCCATCAGATATAAAAAGTGGGAGATTTGGCTGAGAGCATTCTTATTAGATGGAACGTATCTTAAACATTTGAATAGAATAGCCTTCCCATGCGGTATAGTCTTTTTTTTAATATAGGTAACATTCTTCTATCCAGATGACATTTGAATGTTAAATAGCCGCAATGTTGTGAGACAGATTCGATTGGTTTGGGACACCTAATTAGCGATTTGTGTTGATCGTCGATACTTTTTGACTTCTCTATAGGCCAATTAAATTATAAACTTCCAATAGAAATTATGGTACCGCATAGGTAGGTGCATATCCAGTTTTGTAATGACTAAAAATGAAGCAGTGAGTTTTCAGAAGAAAGCAAAATCTAAACTTATGATGACACCAAGACAGAAGCGGTTTCAAAGATAAATTTTGGAGCTACCTTCTAAACCCCCATTTTAAAGAAACAAGAGGTTATCACCGAATTTTAGTATATGTATATATTAAGGTCAATATTTTTAGGGATATCTAAGTAAAAAACACTGTGAATGTGCATATTTTTTAATTTTTCATAACTTTAGTAGTTTTCCTCTGACTCTAATTGCATTTAATACTGAGTTTTATTTGAATTTACGTAGTAGGGGTGAAGATCCGCATCGGGTAAAAAAATGCACTGTCGATTCTGAAGTTGGCAACACCAAGCAGCACTCGACTACAAGTGCGTTAAGTATCTGCGAGTTATTTTAATTTCGATGGTTGGTAAAAAACTGCGTGTAAAAGTCAGATTTTATGCACAAAATGGAGAGCTGGTAATGTTACAGAGGATGCAATATGATTTTGGCAATTGGTACCGCAAACCACCCGTTCTTGGTATCCAACCCAATATACTTTTTGAAGAATATTCAAAAATTTAAAAAAAATATTGTTTTAGTTGTTACCTAAATTGTATAATTTTCTCAAAATGTTTGCCTTCGGCTAGAAAATCCACCCTTGCTTTTCAAAATAAGTATTTTGGTTTCATAGACGCTAATCAAACACCTATTAAACCGCCCCCCTTAACTTCAGTTCAAGAATTCAGCCCCCCCTCCCCACTTTTAGAACTTACGTGACGCCGCTAACTCCGACAATAAAAATCAATACGAAACTAGGTTACCTAATTTTGAAAAATTTGCAAAAGGTAGCAATAAATAATAAAACCCATGTTTAATCTGAAATTCCAAAACGCCAAACATGTCACTTAACTTTTCTTCTTAACTGGCGCCAATTTCGATTGAACATTTCTCCTGCATTCCTGCAATTATTTATCTATAAATACGCGATTTCTTCTTCTTTTAAACGATATTTTATTCCTTTTTTAGTCCACCATAACAATATGGTATGGGAGACTATTAAAATCGTGAAATTTTGACTTTTCCTAATTTTATAAAAAATGAGTTACTAAAGTTCCAAAACACCTTAATCGACGAAAAAAAAAAGTTGTCTGCCGGTCTGTTTTATATCTGTATACACGATAACTCAAGAACACCTTAATCGATTTTAACGAAATTTGGTACAAAAATCCTCTATCGGCTGACCATGAACTGATTAACTTTTGGGTAGGGTGATGGGGGTTAAAGTGGGAAAAAAAGAGATAAAATATTTAAAACAATTTTAACTTTGGAGAAACAGCAAGTAGCGATATACGGTTTTCAGATTTGAGTTTCTATAAATATAAACTACAAATTTTGTTATAAACTCCAAACTCGTGGGAGTTTTAGTTTGCGAGTTATTTGAAAAAACGTTAAAATATATTTTTAAAAATCATAACTTTAAAAGTAAAGCAGCTATTGATATGCGGTTTTCAGATTTTGCTTTTCGTAAATATTACCCAAAATATTGTTATAAGGTTCAAATCTTTCAAAGCTAAAGTTTTCGAGATATTTTCATTTTCTTTCAACACAAAATAGTTGATTGTATGGTGGACTATCCGTGCTTTCTAGCACCAATTTTTTAAATTGATACTGTGACTCATACTTAGTTACGAAAATTTTAGATACTTGAAAGTGTTAGTTTCTTCAAATCGGATGTGGTTAGAATTGGCCCATCCAAAACACGGATTTCGGTCATATTTTTTTTTTATTTATTTTTTTTATACTGGGACTTTTCCCTCCATAGTAGGATCAATGCCCAGTGTAGCCAAGTGTTTCTGCAGAGTTAAAAACAAACACAAGGTGTCCATGCACCTAGCCGGGTTTCGAACCCGAGACCTCTCGTGCGGCAGGCCGATATGCTACCCACTGCGCTATAGAGGCCTTTTATCAGCACGAATGTGATTTGGTGGGAGGGGTACCCCTCTTTTTGCTGTCTTAAATTAGAATAAGTAAAATTACACTGGCAAGGATGGTAGTCACACCCACGGGTACCCCTCCGCTAGAGACGCCTATGTAACATGTTTCAAAGTTTCCTGTACCAAAAACAAAAAGAATACTGATAAAATATATTTGTGTGAAATTTCCCCAGGTTTAAGGGACACCAACATTCAATCAAAAAGACAACATAGACAAAAATTCGTTTACATAATATATACCGGGTTATGCGTTTGCCCATGCAATATAGGGATTAAGATTTCATTTATACCACGATTATTTTATTATTATAGAGACATATTTTGACAAATTTAATGTAGTCTTTTGGATGTAAAATGTTTTGCTGGTGGTATTAAGGGGCCTATATTGTAAAAATGCAGATAGGTTCTTTTCAACCCCTTCGAAGAACAAGCCTGACACAGGTCTTAACAGAGTTAAAATTTTGTCAAATTTCACTCCTCCAGATTTAGGCAATTGAAAGTAATAAGCAAACATCCAAGGCACACCAGCAGTCAAAAGACACCAAACCCGAAATAGACTACAAGATTTGATTGCAAACAATTCTCAAAACATTTTGATTTAATTTTAGCTTTCTGTTAAAAAATTTTTCCAGCGGCGCTTTAACATCATTGATATATACAAGTTTATTTTATTTTCAGTTCAAAATGGCATTTTTGGTGACATTTTTCTAAAAATGTTCGCCAGCTGCGCATTTTAGCATTCTTTTGCCAGCAAATTTAATTATTCCCCCCCCCCCTGTCGATTTGAGGCAAGATCCGCGCTTGGTTTAGACAAAGAAAAGTTAGAAGTGAAAATCCAAGAGACACCAAGAGTCAAAAAGACAACAAAACCGAAACAACGCACAAGATTTGAATGCAAACATTTATATTATAAAGAATACCAAATCTGTGTCAAATCTTACTTCTCCAGGTTTAGGCAAAAAAAAATTATAAGCGAAAATCCAAGAGACACCAACAGTCAGAAAGACAACAAACCCGACAAAAACACAAAAGATTTAGTTGCATACATTTCTAAAAACTTTAAAACTATTATCAGATCTCACTCCTCCAGATTTGGGCTAACGAAAGTTCTCAGCAAACATCCAAAGAGGAACACAACAGATTAGATTTTACTAAAAACTTTTAAACTTTACAGACTAAGAATTTGGTCATATTATAAGCAACCCCATAAATACAAAATTTATGTAAAATCCCACTATATATACGTTAGGGCCAACCAAGGTTATATGCAAAAATCCCAGAGACAATAATAAATACCAAAATTGTGTAAAATTTTACTCTTTCTGGCTTAGGCATACGAAAGTAATAAGCGAAAATCCAAGAGATACCAACAGTCAGAAAGACAACAAACCGGATCCAAACCATAAAAGACTTAATTGCAAACCTTTCTAAAAACTTTGAAACTATTTTTTTTTTTTTCGTCAAATCTCACTCACCTAGGTATGGGCAAGGAAATTAATAAGCGAAAATGCAAGAGACACCAACAGTCAAAAAGACAACAAACCCAAACCAAACACATGGCATATTTTAGATAATAGCTCATCTGAAACTTTGAGTAATAATAAACACGTATAATTTCTGCCGATGCTACTACCCTTCATTTGACCATACAAAAGTTACTAAATTCTAAAAGAAAGTATAATAATTGAATAGTTTTAAGTTAATTATAATTCTTTTTTTAATTAATTTGGGTTCAACCTTCCTAAAATTGGGCACTGTTCTAAAGATAAAGATGTATGAATGGATTTATAATTACTACAATACTACAGATACCTAACGATTATATCGGTTCGTTTAAAAATAAAAACTTTAAATAAATGTAAGTATATTAAATCATAAATCACAAAAGATAATAGGTATATCTTCAGTTTAAGGTTATAATGAAAGTTGAAGTTAAAAACAATTGTGTTTTTTAGACTTCAATTGATTGGAGCATACCTAGGATTCAGTATGTTACTGGGTCAAGTGATTCAAAAGTCGAAAAAATGTACGTACAATCGCATAGTTAGCCGCTGAGTCATAATCCATTCTTCTTTTCCATAACCCATAAAAATCACAGTTTGTATCACGTGTGCATCACCTCAAAAAAATCACCAAAACCATCACGAAAACTTTTTGCAAACATTTAGCGGGAAAATTTCAAACGATAAAACACATGTCAATAATGTGTATGCAAAATTTTACGTCATTCTGCGGTCGATATACCCGCTTCACCCGGTCAGAAATCACGTAACTCAACCAGGCGCAACCATACACTACCATATCTGCCCAGCATCCGAACCAAAGCTGTACCAAAACCCATCTTTAGTTCCTTTTTTCCGCACAGAGGCCGCCAAAATTCAGTTCGTATAAAATATCAAACGGTTTAACCACACCCAGAACTTTTCCTATTGGTTAAATTGTTTGGTAGGCGGTTTCTTGCGACCAATACGGTTTTTAGAGGTAAGGAACTGCTGGGACTTGGTTTTATTGAAATTAAAAGTGGTTTTGGTGGATCTTAGGTGCAAAAAATTGAGCGAAATAATTGGTAAATGGGTAAGTAAGTAAAAACACTTGTTTGTTTAATTAACGGGCTTGGTTTTATATGGTTGTGAATTGTTTTCTCTTGGGTTTTTTTTTTATTATTAGGTCTTCCTGGATTGATTTTATACTATACTAGAATTCTATAAGATATGTAAGGTACATAGGGTTTTCATAAAGCTTATAATATTAAGATTAACTTTTTCTTAAAATTATTTGGTGTAAATAATTAATTAATTATTAAACGTTTTACAATTAAAAAAATGGTATTTTGTATTTAAGAATAACTCCCTACTTTAAAACATGTACCGTGTTTGATTTAATATTTTTATTACGTACTATTCTATAAAAAATTACTTCGAACAACTTATTTGCTCATTCTTAAATTTCAAGAATAAGTCTTTTTAAATAAGTAGGTAGTTAATAAACTTAAATCAATAATAATATATAAAAAAATATAAGCAAATCTTAGGTTAAGAAATACTTATCCTTCAATTAACGGAATTTCTCGATTTTGTGACAACGATTCTATGCTCTTAAATTTAGCATAATTATTATCCAAATAAGTTTTAACCTCCTTGCCGAAAAAAAACCGCATTAAATCTCATAAAGTAACATCTCTCCCACAGTCTGCCCACCAATAAATACTTGTACGAGAACAGTTTTATTTTCTATTAAATATGTAATGGCTTATAGTAGTTATGTCGTAGTAGTTTAATTTAGGTTGTATGTCATAACAAAGTTATGATAGTTTTCCACAAACCAAATCTACTTACTATTACTTACTAGTTTTGGTTTGTGGAAAACAATCATAATTTTGTTATAGTGGAACCAAAGGTTCCAAATTCCCAATATAGTTGTATGTCATAGTTTAATTTGAATTGTTGGTTTTAGAATACAATCTGTTTGAATCAAAGTTAGGATTCCTTGAGTCACTTACGTTCCCCTAATTACTTGAATTTGCTTTAGTTAACTTATGCTTGCCTTAAGAAGAGCCTAACATGTATTCTCTTGCTACTAATATACCTTTTTTTTCGTATACCACTTCACCAAACCTTTATATGTTTCTATACATGCCTGTTTCGCTTACTAAGGTAGCATCTCCTGAAAAAGAAACTAATTAAGGGTATTCATTTTCTATCCATCCGGGAACTTTATTTGGTGTGAATGATTAATTCTAAAAAGTTACCACTTCACCAAAACTTTACAATTTTAACTCTCTGCACGTGTTTCACTAACCACAAGTACCTAAGCATTTTCAGATTTATATAGTTAGCTATATCTAAAATATTAAGATCAGAAAAAGGATTTCGTGAGGGTACATAAAATAAAAGTTTAGCAAGCTTTCCCTCAAAAAAGTTAAAGTTTGAAATGTGAATATGTGTAGAAGACAACCAACTGTCATTTTGCAGTTTCGGCAGACAGATATAATCTACCTACTTTGCCTTATTGATATGATCTATTCATAAAATCTTATTCAGCAGTTAATACACAGTAAAAAATGGCAGTAAAAGTAATGGTGTAAATTAGCCAAATTTTCTGAGTAAAAAAATTATGGAGTGAATTTTGGAGTACATTTGGTTAAAATTGATAAAATATTCTTAGTTTTAATCAATTTTGTGTAATTTATAAAAAAAACACATTTTTGAGTTTTTCTTACTCAACTAAGATTTTTGTGGTAAATAGAAACTCTGCGCTGATTCGATTTTACTCAAAACTGAGTGCATATGAATCGGCTGCAGGTCGCGTCGTGTCGATCGAGGTGGAAGAATTTAGTTCAGTGTTACCAATTGTAGCATAATTGTTCAATTTCAGCATAATTTTAAGGCTGTAGCACAATTTGAGCACATTAAAATAGTAGCACATTTTCGCACATTTTCAAGTGACCAAGAGCACAAAATTTAAATTCGTGGTTGGTAACACTGATTTAGTTCCTTCCTGAACGTGTAGTGATCTAGTAGGTGGGCTCTGATGCTCTGAAGCATTGATTTAAGGAAAAATTTTTCCTTTACTCTAAAGTCTGAAGCTTCTGGTTTGTGAAAATGCTAGTAAAAATGGCCAAACTAATTTGTAAACTCGATTTTAATGGCAAAAAAGTGTTGGGTCACAAAGGAAAGGATATTTCATATGCTTACTTGACAGAAACAGGTAAAATAATTTGCTTTTTAAAATATTATTTTTACAGAAAACTTTATTCAAATTTGATTGGATCCTTCCTTATTTCTTATCTTAAAAAGTAAAGAATAATCAGGGCTCAGTTAATGTATATTTAATAAACTCAAATATTTAAAGTGATTACCCAAATATTTATGGACTGAGAACAGGAAAATATCTCACACGGATTTTCCGCCATTTTCAAGTCAAGTGCTTGTGTTCTCACCCAAATTTTTCTCATTTTTGAGTAATTTTTTTTTGTTTACACTATTTTTCTGAGTTAATTACATACGAGTCATTTTCTGACATGCAGTATATTTACTAATTGTTGCACTATTTGTTAAGGATACTGATGTTGTTCTTATTATAATTTTTATTACTTATTACTTAATTTTTGATTTTTTTTTAAATTCTTATATGGATTTTTTTCTGAAATTCCGAAAGCATAACTTTTTTCATTTTGTTTCCACAATAAAAAATCTAGAAACATAATTTTTCATCTTTGAACATAACTCTCATACACTTGCTTTTCTGTTTAGTTTTGGCTCAGGGAAGAGCTTCGATTGATCTCGGTCCTGCCCGGTCCTGATTGACAGTTAAGTTATAAAATTTCTCAGAAGCATAAGCAGAAGGAGAAATCGATTGTGTTAATATCTTTAAGTAGAATCCACACAGACGATCTTTCCTTTGATGTTCAAAATGCCGACAAACGTTTACACAAGCCTATATGGTAATAAAATGTTCGAGCAAAGGCTCGCGCCAAAGTTTATTAATTTTCAAAACTTTGTTCATTAGGAACAAGTTGTTTTTATATTTTAAAGTTAACAGTTCTTTAGCAATAAGTTTTCCAATTAATCGAAGTTATATTTTTTATTTTTAGGTACTGAGTTTCGTTTGTTTATAAATGTTAATCGATAATCATTTTTTACGAATTATTGCTTTAATATTCGTCAGTTCTACTTGACTGGTTAATTTTTAAAACTGTCAATAAGTTGTTTTATTTTTATTTTATATTACACTTCTACTAATAAATAATTAAAATCAAAAAGTAATTTTAACTTGCACTGGGGGAGGGCATAATATAGTTAGTAACCCTGTATAAGGTGACTGTTAAGAAAATTACATATGAATTAATTTTTTAACTAAGTACAACATCTCTACCATATAAAAAAAAACCTTATTGCGCCGCAAAAAATTCTCATTTAAAAGGCTTGATTTTTGTTTTGCTTTTTTTTCTTTTACTATGCTTACTCTAAAAAATGTACAAATGTAACCCCTGGTATAGGGTGATCATTTATGAACGCACATCCCTTTAACTTTGTTAATATTTACCGTAAAAAGGTGAATACCCTGCCTGTACAGGGATAAAAAAATGTTTATAGGTTATTTATTTTTTTCACGGTAAATAATAATACAGTTACTGGGCGTATACGTTTATAAATTATCACCCTGTACTATTTGAACTCAGTACTTTTCAAATGATACTCAATATTGTGTGAAAACTACTCTGAATTGAGTTAAAAATTACTCAAAATTGAGTTTTTAAATACTCATAATTGGTAGAAATACTCAATATTGGGTGAAAATTACTCCGAATTGTGTTATAATACTCAATATTGTGTGAAAATTACTTCAAATTGTGTTAAAAATTACTTACAATTGAGTTTTTTGTACCTAATCGGATCAACCACCCAAAAAGTATTCAAAAATGAGTACAACAACACTGAAAAAAACGTTACGTTATATGCTATATTAAAAATTAAGCGAAAATTTTACTCATTTTGGTGTGGACCTATTTTGGGCAAATTCGGATTTTGAGTGAAAATTCACTCAGAATTTTTTACCGTGTAAGGACTTATCGGTATATAAAGTTAGCATAGCCTGTCTTTAATAAGGTTCGCACTATTTTTGTCAGTTCCGCACGAAGGTTAAACTACTACTACCTATTTTTAGGCCCTTTATCCCTGTTATGAAGTGGTTGGAGCAAGTCCTCGTATTTTTCAGGAAATATTCACTTAAATTTTCACCTCTTTTCTTGGTTGCCGGGGCTAGAGGCTCTCTCTCTCTTTCTCACATTTAATTACCGTCAGTTTTTTGAGTCCCGTAGACACTATTAACTTAATTGAACGGGTCATCGACTACTTTCCTAGTCTACCGACTTAGGGAGTGTGTATCTAGGTTCGCCTCCACGTGATATCATCAAGATACATTTTCCACTTATTTAACCCGGGTCCCCCCCCCTTCCCCATTCACCAGACCGGTCTGATGAGCACCTCCCTGGGAAGCAGTTTTCTTTTCCTGCTCCACTATCAATATATGGATAACACGGGACCGTCCTCTTAACGTCCTCTCCGATGGACGCTATGGAATCGAATTAGCCTGCCTTCTAACTCGGGCTACTCCGCTCCATACTGCGTTTTACCTTTAGACCAGAGAATAGAAGTGCTCAAACATTTGTATCCAGTGGCAACAGAAGAAGTGGTAAACCAGACATTTTTGAAATGCTAGTAATGATTTTTGTGATGTGATGATATTCTTTATTCTTTATTCTTTATTCTTTATTCTTTATTCTTTATTCTTTATTCTTTATTCTTTATTCTTTATTCTTTATTCTTTATTCTTTATTCTTTATTCTTTATTCTTTATTCTTTATTCTTTATTCTTTATTCTTTATTCTTTATTCTTTATTCTTTATTCTTTATTCTTTATTCTTTATTCTTTATTCTTTATTCTTTATTCTTTATTCTTTATTCTTTATTCTTTATTCTTTATTCTTTATTCTTTATTCTTTATTCTTTATTCTTTATTCTTTATTCTTTATTCTTTATTCTTTATTCTTTATTCTTTATTCTTTATTCTTTATTCTTTATTCTTTATTCTTTATTCTTTATTCTTTATTCTTTATTCTTTATTCTTTATTCTTTATTCTTTATTCTTTATTCTTTATTCTTTATTCTTTATTCTTTATTCTTTATTCTTTATTCTTTATTCTTTATTCTTTATTCTTTATTCTTTATTCTTTATTATTTATTATTTATTCTTTATTCTTTATTCTTTATTCTTTATTCTTTATTCTTTATTCTTTATTCTTTATTCTTTATTCTTTATTCTTTATTCTTTATTCTTTATTCTTTATTCTTTATTCTTTATTCTTTATTCTTTATTCTTTATTCTTTATTCTTTATTCTTTATTCTTTATTCTTTATTCTTTATTCTTTATTCTTTATTCTTTATTCTTTATTCTTTATTCTTTATTCTTTATTCTTTATTCTTTATTCTTTATTCTTTATTCTTTATTCTTTATTCTTTATTCTTTATTCTTTATTCTTTATTCTTTATTCTTTATTCTTTATTCTTTATTCTTTATTCTTTATTCTTTATTCTTTATTCTTTATTCTTTATTCTTAATTCTTCATTCTCCTCGTTCTTTGTTCTTTGTTCTTTGTTCTTTGTTCTTTGTTCTTTGTTCTTTGTTCTTTGTTCTTTGTTCTTTGTTCTTTGTTCTTTGTTCTTTGTTCTTTGTTCTTTGTTCTTTGTTCTTTGTTCTTTGTTCTTTGTTCTTTGTTCTTTGTTCTTTGTTCTTTGTTCTTTGTTCTTTGTTCTTTGTTCTTTGTTCTTTGTTCTTTGTTCTTTGTTCTTTGTTCTTTGTTCTTTGTTCTTTGTTCTTTGTTCTTTGTTCTTTGTTCTTTGTTCTTTGTTCTTTGTTCTTTGTTCTTTGTTCTTTGTTCTTTGTTCTTTGTTCTTTGTTCTTTGTTCTTTGTTCTTTGTTCTTTGTTCTTTGTTCTTTGTTCTTTGTTCTTTGTTCTTTGTTCTTTGTTCTTTGTTCTTTGTTCTTTGTTCTTTGTTCTTTGTTCTTTGTTCTTTGTTCTTTGTTCTTTGTTCTTTGTTCTTTGTTCTTTGTTCTTTGTTCTTTGTTCTTTGTTCTTTGTTCTTTGTTCTTTGTTCTTTGTTCTTTGTTCTTTGTTCTTTGTTCTTTGTTCTTTGTTCTTTGTTCTTTGTTCTTTGTTCTTTGTTCTTTGTTCTTTGTTCTTTGTTCTTTATTCTTTATTCTTTATGCTTAATCCGATGACACAATGAAGTATATTGGATGCGTCTTAAATTAATGCAGTTAAAAAACAACTAAATAAAGTTGAAGCTAAAAAAACACTTAAGAGTTTAAAATCATAGTTATGAGTAACCTAGGTATCAATTACATAGTTAAAAGTTATAGAAGAAAAAGCAAAAAAAAAATAAAATAATCTCAGATTTTTGTTAAAATGCTTGTAAAAGGGTAAACAAAAAAAAACTATATAAAAAATTTAAAAAAAATACATAAAATCAAAATAAACTAAATAATGAGTTCCTGCAACCTGGGTATAATCTGCCCCTGAAGAAGTTCAAGATATTTTTGGGAGTTTAAATTATCTACCTTCGATAAAATAATGCCCAATTATAAAATTGCCAATGATCCCACTCCAGACTTTTTGACTTTTGAGGGTATTGTGTTCTCACATCAGTTGCTTCAAGGTGTTTATTTTCCCTTCAACCAATACCGGGTATTTTGAGAATTGTGCCCCTTATGAAGGAAAAATGTTTTTTCGTCGTTAAACTGTAGGAAATTTTCATCTCTGTCACATTGTTCTCTCATAGCTTCGCAAAACTGCATGCGACTGCAAACAACTTTGAGAGCACTTTACCTTATAGGATTTATACCCATGCTTTTTTTAATATCCTTTTTGGCAGGTGCGACTTTCACACATCCACCTCCTCAGAAATCGTCCTTGTCGAAAACGGTTCATGACCCTGTTCTAACCTGGAGGAACGGCACTAGCTGATACATGCACATGCATGGCCATCGTGTCTACACGGTCTACAACCAGTTATGCAACCATAATTTTCAAAATTATGATATGCTGGTTGAGGACCATTTGAAGGACAGGAACCGGTCGATTTGGAAATGTATGCTACGAATCACTCAATTAAATCGTGAAACCCTCACCCTTTGTAACACTTAACCATAAAAATTCATTTTTGAAAATCATCAGGACTTATGGCAGGTTTACTCAACGTTTGATACCTATTGATAAATAAGTACCTATAGCTTCTTACTTGTTCGCGTCTGCGCGGTTCAAGGTAACGGTTTGCAAACTACGTATGTAAGAGTGGCGTCAATAATTTGTGAAGATTGAATCACTTTCTCCAACATCGCGTAGCTAGGCATCTCTCTTAGTACATTTGGTTTAAGTAGCCTTCTCACTCAACGCACGCTATTCCTAAATCCAAACTTTTCTGGCTCATAGAAAAAACATTTCAGCCAAATTGCTAAATTTTCGTTTAACTATATCTTCAACACTATAATAAATACCTTTGTACCCAAGTTTTCAAATTTCCGAAATTTTCTCAATCAAAGTTTTGTAATGCCCGTCCACAGATCTACCTGACGTTAGGTGGCACGCAAAAAAAGAAAAACGGCACAATTCGAAAATTACAAATTTCTTATTTGGAATCTGCATATTCGAAATTGGGCCTTATTGTTTAAAATAAAATCTGCCTCATACCTCATTTTTGAATAGGTATTTATTTGAAACAAATTCTTCCAAATTAAAATATTTCATAATAGAGGTAGTGTATTAAAATTATTACACCTAGGGATTAAGGTGCTTCTTTGCGAGAGGAAAGTAGCACTTTTCCGCACGTCGTGCGGAAAATTAATTTACCCCCATATACTTTTCCGCACTAGGATTTTTAATTATTGGCTTTTTTTTCTTTACGTCCACCTGACTCTCTTTACGTCTGTTTGACGGCACATTCAAGTGGTCGTAGAAAAAAAATTGTACCTAACATGTGCGTAAAGTGACTGTTCCGCCTTTGATTTCTGGCCAAACTCCACTGACGCGTCGTTTGTCCATCTAAAATCGCGTGCGAAAAAGTGGCACTTTCCGCACTAGTTAGGTAAACTACTATTTGGCGAGCATTTTTTTGAGAAAATGGTGCCTTGTTTTGCTTTAAATTTCCCGCACGCTCGTAAAAAAATATTGTACCTATAACACGTGCGAAAAGCGTCTTTTCCTAACTTACGGCTTGCTGGCGCATCGTTTGGGAAAAAACGGTGCGCGTTGAAAAGTATTACACTTTTCGCACTTGTTAAGTAAAGAAATATTTTTTACGAGCGTGTTAATAAAATTTTACTTTGTCATACTAGTGCGCAAAGCTATTTTCCTAACAAAGTGCGGAAAGTCGGTTTTACACACGCAACTGCCGTTGACGTAACGACGCGCATCGAAGCGGAGCGAAGTTCGGATCATCTGCCAAGCCAAGCAGTTAAGTGCGAAAAAGTTTTTGGCATGTGTTAGGAACAATTGTTTTTCTTTGAGCGTGAGGAAAATACACTAATTTTTTTCGATTAAAATGTCACCAAAATCACTTAAAAAATAACGAGAGTTTTTGACAACGATAAATAAACGCCTAAACAACTGGTTAGTTACACCATACCAGCCAAGCATTTTCATAGCCAATTTGCTGCACTAAAAACAGTGCGAAAAATACGATTTTTCGCGCGCTCGACGCTACTAGAAAAAAAATTCTACTCGCGTGCGGAAAGTACTCACTTTTCGCACTCTTTTGTCTCCGGAAAGTTGCACTTTGAATTTAACCCCATACGCCATAGGATTTTTTTTTTAAATATTGACTTTTTTTTCTTTACGTCCACCTGACTATTTACGTCGGTTTGACGGCACATTCAAGTGGTCGTGAAACAAAAATTGTACCTTACTAGGGTTTCCATATTTTTATTTTCAAAAAGCGGGGTTTTGAAAACTTATATCTTACTTATTTATGCTTTTCAGAAGAACAAATAGCGCAACTTGCTTTTTTTACTTTTCTTTTAACCACAATAAAAAAAACTGAGCCCCAATAAATAGCAAAGTGTTAAGAACATTCTTCTTCATCATTTAAAAAAAATTAGATGTGAGATCTTGATAAAATAGCTTGCGCATTCATCATTATTTAAGGTAAAAATCTGAAAACGACTCAGAGATCAAAGAAAGTGTAAAAGACTACGTTCCAAACTTAAATGCAAGAAGAGGGCGTGTCTGGTTATAAAAAGACTGTTCAAGAATGCTGGAGAATGTTTAAAAATGGAAAACGATACCGCATAAGTTAAAAATCGGGAAATTCGGCGGGAGGCGGGAGAAAATTCAAAAAAGCAGGTGATTCCCGCCTAAATCGGGAGGGAGGGCTGGCAACCCTATACCTAACACGTGCGTAAAGTGACTGTTCCGCTCTTGATTTCTGGCCATACTCCGCTGACGCGTCGTTTGTCCATTTGAAATCGCATGCGGAAAAGTGGCACTTTCCGAACTAGTTAGACAAACTACTATTGTGCTCCATCAATTCGTCGCAGTATTCACAAATTTTAATACTGCCAGCGCCATCTGCTATAGAAACTACTAACTTTCATGTTTTTGGGTGCGTGGTCAAATAACAGATGGCGCTGCCAACAATAAGGTCACTAATTTATTTTCTCAACCAACCAAAAACTATGTGACAGATTTTTTTTCTATGCCAGCCATAAAATGAAAAAATTTGCAAATTTTTGTGTTTGAAAAACTTTATTACATTTTTTAAATTAAATAAAACATGACAAATAACAAGAATATAGAGGTAAGAATGTGATATTAAAAAAATATGCCATAATCTGCTTTAAAACATTAAAAATTAAATTTATTGAAAATTTTGACAGTATGTCTAACCTCACTTTCTTAATTTATTTTGTTTTTAGGTGAAAATTGTATAACTCATTAAATTTTAGTGAAAAGCTTTTCTATGCCTTCTACTTATAAATATTTATAAAATTATATGTTGTGAAATGACAAGCTGCAGTCAGAGTTTCAAGTTTCATTTATTTTATAAGTTTACAAAAAGTATTCTTAAAGTGACTTGTCAGGACTCCTGATTTCTTTCTATTTTGATTCCTGTGTATTAAAATTAAACTTAAAAAAATTTAACAGTATCTTAAATAAATCTTATCACAGTTATAGTATTTTATGCTAATGGGTCGTACTTGAAAAAAGGTAACATTGCATGTAATTGGTTTGTAAATTTAAAACCACTTATCCTTTTGAAAACAAAGTAGGAGGACAGTTAGTGTACTCAAAGGCTAACATTATCCAGCAATAATGAATTCTCCAAGAAATGTCTCCATGGAAGAAAAGTTGTTCACACCATGTGACATGTCATGTGATGGGATCTGTAATTTTCAAAGTTAATAGATTCAGATATAAGAAAAAAACACTAGGATCATAAAATTTATTTACATAATGATTTAGATAGATAAAAAATCAAAAATTTAAATCCTAGAAAAAATACTTAGATATAGTTTTTTGTCTTCATCAAAAAACAAAAAAAAACATGTTTTTGGTGTCACTCGAGTGATCACATCCAATCACAGATTATTTTTTAAATCTGGCATCACTGCATACAACACCCAACTCATACATTTACCTGAAAATGGAGAAGCATGGGAGACACAGTTTAGGAGTGTAACCTGAAATGTGTTACATGATTCAATTTTTGTGAAATTTTGGGGGTTTTAAAACATTATTAATGTTTTGGCCGAGATAAATATCACACATGTTTCTATATATATAAGGAGTAAATGATAAGATATTTTATTTCAAAAATGTGATCTAAGTATGAAAAGTGGGCATTTTACTAACATTAAAATACAAAAGTAGTAACTTTTGTATTTTTTTGTTATTTAGACATTTTGCTAAATATGTTACTAGTGTGAACGAAATTTTTTGCTTGGAATTAAAAAAACTTAATAATTTTTAGAAAAAAAAAATGGCAAAAGGGTCAAACCATATCAAGTCAACCAGGCAATAGTTTTGACCATCTCTGATTTTGATGATTTTTAGTACACTTATTTGTCTCATCAAAAAACTCAAAAATCCAAAAAATCAAATTTATTGGATAAGCGGTTTTTGTTTTATTGATTTTTGAAAATCAAGAAATTGACCAATATGTCCTTGACAGACACTTACAAAAATAGTAATATCTCAAAAACTATTGATCCTATAGAAGCGAGTGATAGCTCATTTTGAAGGGTTTTTAAAGACCTTTTTAAGGATGGGTGGACACAATATAGTTTGTTTAATTTTTTTTTTCTTAATTAAAAAAAAATATTTTTTTTTTGAAAATTCTCAAAAACACATTTTTTAATTTTTTTCAAAAAAATATTTCTTTTTTTTTCAATGTTTTTTTAACATTTTTGGACAATTTTAGGATGGAGAAATAATGGAGTCATACTTTCAAAAAATAATAAGATATTTAATACAGGGCTAATTTACCTAATATGGGTATAACAAAAAAATGAAAAGTAAGAATAATAGAAAATTTACATTAAAAAATATTTAGGTTGCTAATTTTTTTTGTAAAATATTTGAGGAATCTGTCATTTCTTCTGCAGTTAGAGTATATGTCCTACCAGTGGCAGTATTTGGGTTGACCTTTTAATCCCCCGCTTTCTATATTTTTGCCAATGATACATCCCATCCACCAAAGACAGTCATAGTTTATGGTTACAAAACCGGAGTCGATGTTTTCAATTTCTGTGTTTGACAAACCACAGGTTGCAAAAAGACATTGAATATTTTGCTCTTTACTTAGTGAAAATGGTTTTGTAATAATTTTTTCATTACTGAGGGGGATAATCGAGTACAATTTTTGAGTCCCAGGTATCGATTGTGCTTCCAGGTATCTTTTTTCCAAAAACTTTTCATGTTGCTGTTAGTCATTTAATGAACAATATTTAAATGTTATACCAGGAATGTTTTCTGTTGCAAATTTAAAAAGATCTTCGGGGGTTATAATCTGTTCATTATATGGTCTCTGCAGACTTGCTTTAGCAGCCAACCTTTTTACGGTGCCTCCCAGTCCATCGCATGCACTCTTCCCGTGGGAGGTGGCAAAAAAATTCTATTCTGCTTTAATTTTAAATTCCTCGAGATGGTACGCAATATTAACAAGATTTTTTTTATTTTTATACTGTGTGGCACAGCCGTCTGAAAAATAGATAATTTTGTCTAAATTATCAATTTGCCTCTTTAGTTCAGGCATAAGGTGGCTTAAAAAAAGATGAAATGCCACAGTGTTGTGTACCAAACAGTCTGAAATAAATATATAATTTAAATGACCCAGTTTTCCCTCATGAGTTTTGTAATATATTACAAAAGGATGTAGGGTTGCCTGGCTATTTGTCCAGTGATAGGACTGCACTTCATCCTGCAAAATAAATGAATAATTTTCAGCGAAGTCGCATGTGATTAGTGCTTCCCCTTTTTTTAAATTGTCTTTTTCCTCATTGTAGTATTCTTTTTGCATGTGACTGTAAAAAGAATGAGATTTTAATTTAATCAAGTCGTTTGAAAATTCTTCAATGAAGTCCTCTGCTGGTTTAATTAATGTCTCCATATTGCATCTATCTACAGATATCCAAAAAATTTAATTTTTTGGATTTTTAAGTTTTTGGATCAGAAGAATAAGTGTATATGTAAGTAAAACGAAAAGTGCCTTTTTTTTGGTTGATTTGATATGGTTTGACCCAAAAACTAGAAAGTCTTTGGCAAAAGCACCAGAAACGAAAAAGGAAATAGACAAAAGAGAGAAAAGAAGAAATCAAATAAGGGCATATTATATATATAGCAATATAATTTGTTTTTTTTTAAACTTTTACACCAAATGTTACCATTTTTCAAGATTTACCCAGCTATAAAGATTCTTGATATTGGTAAAATAGGTATAACTGGTGTTAGCGGGCTATCACCGGTGTTAGCAGTTGAATTCACAAACTCAAAAATAACTCAAGAACTAGTGAATTGTTATCTTGGCCATATAGCACATTTTAGTACAACCAACTACAGCAACATTTAATAATTACCAAAATTCACAGAACACTAATTTGTTTTTTTTTAAATTACCACTTGAAATGTTACCTTTTTTCAAGAATGAACCTAATATGAAACGCTACTACTACTACTAGATATCACAGTGAAATAAAACATTTTTTAAAGGGAAATACATGTTTTATACCCAGAACATGGTTTAGAGTACCTATAGTAAGCAGTACACAGTGTTTTGTTAAAGGTATGACAGTTGCGAGAAACCTGTTTTTTATAAATGTTCTCAAAAAACCAACCAAAGATTGTAGGGCTCATAGTTTTCCAGATAAGTCTGGTGGACTACCCATCTAGTGCCCAATCTTATTGGACCACCCTGTATATAGTTGACAGACACTGCTTTAAGTCTACTTTATGGAACTATGACTCCATCTATATACTATACAGTTTATTTTCATGTATAGCAATGCCAGGCTCACCCAAATTTTTCAGATTTTTTATAATAATACTCTACAATATTTCTGCTAAATTTCATTCAACTGAAGAAAGATTGGAATCTTCGTTGAAATTGGCAAGACACTTATAAAATTAACAGCTTATTTTTCTGATCATTTTTCTAAACTTTTTTTACTGATTTCTTTACAGTACTCAAAAAATAACACAAAGCTTAAGTTCCAGTTTTTAATACCTACCTCCTTTCAAATCAAGAAATAAAATTGTTGATTATTGTTTTGGGTGAAACGAAGAAATACACTTCACAAAGAATAAAAGACAGACATTTGAAAAATGTTTTTACAAACTAATTCTCTTTCAGATCCCTGTTATGGGAATTAGCAGCTGAAAGCAGTGGTAGAGTCTTCCTCAAACTGACTAGTTCTGTTTAAAAAGTTTATTTGGTATTTAGATAAGCGTCAAACCATATCAAATCAACCAAAAAAAAGGCACTTTTCGTTTTGACCATCTCCGATTTTGATGATTTTTGGTACACTTATTCTTCTGATCCAAAAACTTAAAAATCCAAAAAATTAAATTTTTTGGATAAGCGGTTTTTGTTTTATTGATTTTTGAAAATAAAGAAATTGACCAATATGCCCTTGACAGGCACTTACAAAAATAGCAATATCTCAAAAACTTTTGGTCCTATAGAAGTGAATTTTGGCTTATTTTGAAGGTTTTTTAAAGACCCTTTTAACGATGTGCATCACCATGTAATTTTTTGGTTTTTTTTTTAATTTTTTTAATTTTTTTTTTTTGAAAAATCTTGAAAACACCATTTTGAATTTTTTTCAAAAAAATACTATTTTTTTTCAGTATTTTTTTAATATTTTTGGAAAATTTCAGGATGGAGAAGTTATTGGTTCTATTTTTTTAAAAATAATATAAAAGACCTTGCAGGAAAAAACCGTACATTTTTTGATAAATACCTATATATTTACTCTTTATATCTAAAAACTTGTCAATTAGATTAGATTAGATTAGATTATTCTTTATTTGCATGAAATTTTTACATATTTAAGCAAATAGCGTTACAGATGTAGTAAATACCTAATAGTAAAATAGTAAAATAAAAGAAAAAAATAATAAAAACATGAAAATAACTAATAAAATGTAAAGCTTATAAACAATACAGAATGTTTGATTAAAATTATAGTACAAAACTAGGTGGGTAAAATTGAAGTGAAAAAAACCAACACATTTTAGACATGAAAAGCAGTAATTAAAATAACAAAGAAAAAAAGAAAAATATATAAAATAACAAAATATCAACACTAAATTAAAAAATTCACTATTGAGGAGGGTGAAATGACAGGTACTCTGCTACCGAATATGGCTCAATATCAAGTAGGCATTTAAACACTAATTTTTTAAACCTATTTAGGTTGGTTTATGCTCTAATATTGGTAGGAAGATTGTTAAAGAGTTTAACACATGCATACATGGGACTCTTCTCTGTGAGGGAAAGTCTGTGAGCTGGTATATTTAAATTCAAGGCTCTAGTATTGTGATCATGTTTTGGTACAAGGTGTTCAAATTTCCCAAAGTTTTTAAATAAAAACATGATGCATTCAAAAATATATATGCCATAGAATGTCAGAATGTTAAGGTCCTTAAACTTTCCTCTGCAAGACTCTAGCTGGCATCCCCATCATTATCCTTATAACCCTCTTTTGAATCTTAAATGGTTCACACAACAAACCACCAGAACTGCCCCCCCAGTCTTGTAAATAAGATACATAAAAGGTTTTTCCAAACTTGTTTATTCCTGCAAAATTTTAAGTCTTTCTTCAATTGTCCTCCCCTCCACCCAAGATCTTTTCACCCACCTATTATACATTTAAACATGTTAATTCCTGCAAAATGTTTAGCTCCTCCCATTACTTTTTATTGGCTCTTACCCCTATTTGTATCATTTCTGGTTCAGACAGGAAAAGTTTTGAGTCGTGTGTTGTAAAATGGCACAAAATAAGCCAAAACAATGGACAAAATTTTTTGTGAGGTGTTGTGATCCATTAAGTCAGGAGAAACATTCCGGAAAGTTACGGAATGTCACAAATTGGATGACTTCCTTTAAAGGGGTGGAGACTGGCATGAAAATTTGTGACAATTGTCGAATGAAACTTTCCAAAGAACAGGATGAACAACCATCTCCTGTAGCAGGGTAAGTAATAGTAACGAATACCTACCTACATTTTTACTTGTTTTTTTTTCTGTGTTGTGGCTCTGTTAATAATTTTAGGGTAATTATTTAGTATCCGGTTTTCTGCCATTTTTGGTTTTAAGTGAAAAATTCTTTATGGGGGCACCTACAGGCCTATAAGTCTGATTTCATCCTTTGCAAAAATTTATGAGTTATTAATACATAAGAGGCTGTTAGATTTTTTTCTGACAAATTCACTTTTAAACGATTTTCAACATGGCTTTCTCCCGAAAAGGTCTACAGAATCGGCTCTTTTAGAGTTGAACAAGTCAATAATTTCGACTCTTGAATCTAGGGGAGTGGCCTGTGGACTTTTTTAGAGGAAGTGCTTTGGATTTATTTTGCTCGTATCTGACTGAAAGACCACAAAAAGTTACAATAAATTTGAACCACAATAAAATAACGTCAGAATCAAACGTCATAATGACAGGAATTCCGCAGGGAAGTATTCTTGGTCCTCTGCTCTTTGTTATTTATCTTAATGATCTAAACCATGTGTCATCAAAAATCCAAACCTTCTGGCCAATTACGCAGATGATGCCAACGTAGTGATGCCGGTTTATCGGGAGGGGAACATCCATGAGGAATATTTTGACGTACTAGGTAAAGTGTCTGAATACTGTGTTAACAACCAACTCATTATGAACACAGAAAAAACAAAAGCAGTTGTTATCTCTAACATGGACATATATGTCCCTAAAAACCTTACTTATGAAGGAGACACATTAACTTTTGAAAGTCACACGAAGGTATTGGAAGTAACTATTAATAAAGACCTAAATTTTTTTTCACACATCAGAGATCTATGTAAAAAACTATCAGCGGCAAGCTATGATATTAGAGTTTTAAGTAAAATTTTTAGAGGTCACAGTTCATTAACATCAATTTATTATGGTATGTACTGCCACTGGTAGGACATATACGCTAACTGCAGAAGAAATGACAGATTCCTCAAATATTTTACAAAAAAAATTAGCAACCTAAATATTTTTTATTGTAAATTTTCTATTATTCTTACTTTTCATTTTTTTGTTATACCCATATTAGGTAAATTAGCCCTGTATTAAATATCTTATTATTTTTTTAAAGTATGACTCCATTATTTATCCATCCTAAAATTTTCCAAAAATGTTAAAAAAAACATTGAAAAAAAAGGAAATATTTTTTTGAAAAAAATTTAAAAATGTGTTTTTGAGATTTTTCAAAAATTTTTTTTTTTTAATAAAGAAAAAAAAAATTGAACAAACTATATTGTGTCACACATCTTTAAAAAGGTTTTTAAAACCCCTTCAAAATGAGCTATCACTCGCTTCTATAGGATCAATAGTTTTTGAGATATTACTATTTTTGTAAGTGTCTGTCAAGGATATATTAGTCAATTTCTTGATTTTCAAAAATCAATAAAACAAAAACCGCTTATCCAAAAAATTTTATTTTTTTGGATTTTTAAGTTTTTTGATAAGACAAATAAGTGTACCAAAAATCATCAAAATCGGAGATGGTCAAAACTATTGCCTGGTTGACTTGATATGGTTTGACCCGTAAAAACTTATAAAATTTTCATCAATTTAAATCTTTAAAATTATAATTGATTTTTTGATTTTTCAATATACAGAGTTCTATTCCCACTTTCTATTGCCAATGTTCTCTTTCCAGTCTGTGATGGATCTCCACAACAAAACCAGGCAATTTTCTGGGCAATTATACAAGTACACAAATGTTGTGAAAGGCTGGCAGTACCGATTTTTTATAGTAGACGCAAATGGAGGGGTGATGCACTATTACTTAAATGAAGGAGAGAAACCGGAGACCAATGTTCCCAGGGCATCATTACATTTGAGTAAGTAAGACATTTCATCCTTTTTACTTAAAAGAAAATATATGACTTCATTATTTATTGATTACCTGTTGGCATGTTTGTTAATGGGATATCAAATTAAGAATATTGTGGCAATATTTTCATTGCAATTTTATTGTTGTTTATAAAGTAATTGTTATTATTGGAAAAAAGTGACAAGAAGTTCATTAATTTGGTTCTTGTAGGTCTTAGTGGTGTTTTTGATCTTGTCAGTTTGAATGATTGATCATTTTTTCCCTGGTTTATTATTATTTTTTTTTACAATACCACAAAAACTGGTAAGTAATCTCCATTATTTTTGTGGTACCTACTGTACCTACCTATTTGTTAAGGTAAAGGGTCTAATTTTTTTTGTGTTAGTTTTTTTTACATTTTATTGGGTCACCTTAAGCCCCCTCCCCTCAGGAACCTTAAGCCCCTTGAACAATTTCTGCATACACCTTATTTTTGTTTGAGTTTTTGTTATTCAAGCAGTATCTTCACAAGGGTTGAGTTTTAACCGAGGGGTAAAACGGATTTACATAGATTTAATTTTTTTGCTCATTTTTTTGTTTTATAAAAATATCATAACTTGCCTATTAGAGTAGATTAGATTAGATTCTTTATTGGTGCTAATATTGTTTTACAAAAAAAAAGTAAGTTGTACATAAAAGGTAGAGTATAGCTAAAAGTAAATAAAGACATGTTGAGAATTTAAAAAAAAAAAAAAAAAAAAAACTAGATATTAAAATAAAAACACTTATGCAAAATAAAATAGTATACAAGATGTACAGCACAAAAAAAAAAGAATAACTAATATAAAAATATGTCAATTAAAAGAGAAATAAAATCGTTTGAAGCAGAACACCAACCACAAAAAACGGAAAAAAAGTACAAACACAGGTAAAAAACAAACAAATGTAAAAGTTTCAAATAAACATTAGATATGAAATAAGTTAAAAAAAAACAATGTACAAATTGTAAATAAAAGAAGACACAAAATAATTTTAATCAAGCCAGGTGTGTGCTTGTAACCTACTTGAGTATACACAAAAAATATACCGAAATATTTAAAAAAAAAAACTATATATAGCAGAAAAATCAGCAGTTATAAATTGTTCCATGTCATAATAGGCCTTCCATAATAAAAACGTTTTTATTGCCTTTTTCTATGGTTTATATGCTAAGTCCCTTATTCTACCAGGAAGAGCATTAAAGAATTTAATGCAATAATAATTTGTGCCATTTCCAGTCTCGCTGTAAAGGTAGGACAACATTGTTTCTGCTTCGGGTATTAAATGTATGAATGTCTTTGTGAAATTGAAAATTTGAGTTTTCTTTAATGAACAAAAGTCTCACTGAAATGTACAGTCTTCCGGATACGAAAGAACCGCCAAGATTCTAATAGCTCTTCTTTGAATTCTAAAAGCTAACTCTGCATGTGGAGAGTGGCCCCACGCTAAGAGTGTGTAAGATAGAATTGAATTAACTAAACCGTGATAACAAGTCATAAGCGTGTTATGTATTGAAGTTGGTAAAACAACATTTTCCTACTGACGTATGTAAAAAATGCACTTTTACACACAAATTTGTGTGTGGGGAGCTGCAAATTTTTTTCTGCGGGCATTTTCTTGTTAATTATTTAAAATAAAATTTAAATAACTATTTTACGCAAGAAGAAAAATTATGTACACGTGCAAAAAGTTGCTTTTCCGCCCTTGACGGCTTGCAGAAAAGTATCACTTTCCGCACTTGTTAGGTAAATAACTATTTCCTATTTGCACCAAATTTGTCTGCGGGAAGTTGCATTTTCTGCACGCCGCGCCGTGCCGTGCGCGAAAGTAGTTTTCGCACACATTGTGCGAAATAGTTACCTAACAAGTGCGCGACGGCAGTTGCACGACCGACGCGACGCAATGGAAAAAAGTTTTGGTTACATAGAAAAATACATACAGACCGCTTCATGCTACTGCGAACATAGGCCGGAATAAGTCCAATTTTCCAGTGTACGTACATGCAGGGACACCACACACTCAGGCTTCCGATCGCCGTTCGCCGCCATTCGCGGCTTGTATTTAGTACGCCTCTAACCACGTTGCTATGCGCAGTGTAGTCAATGAAACCAGAATTTGGTCAATAAATACGCAAATTTTTATAACGTAATTTTCTTGTTTTTTGTCACTGATAAATTAGAACGTTTTATTTTCAACTGCTCAGATTTATCACTAACAACGTGTTACAATGAAAATAATAAGGAGAAACAAAATAAAAACAAGTTTTCAAAATAAAATAATACATTCTAAAAACCAAAAAGATTCTCCCAGTCAAAAAAAAAATTAGAGCAAATGTTCGAAAAGTCCTCCTTGCTTGCTGAGCCTATTATAAAAACCCCTTCTAACGTTTCCAAGCATGTTAGGGGTGATAGTTTGAAAAGCTTCTTCAATTTTAATCCGAACTTCTTCCAAATTATTAGCCCTTTCATGCCCGTAAACTTTATTTTTGAAATAACTCCACAAATAGAAGTCATTAGGAGCAAGATCGGGTGATCGAGCTGGCCATAAAATAGTTCCCCGTGTACTTATAACCCGATTAGGAAATACATTATCAAGATATTCCCTAACAAGGCCAACATTGTGAGCGGGACAACCATCTTGTTGAAACCATGTTTCACCAAATGTCACACCTAACAAATGCCTAGCAGTTAGAATAATATGCTGCTGCAGTAGATCCAAGTATCTAGGACCATATAAATTGCCGTAAATAAAAAATGGCCCAATTACGTGTTCCCCTACATTACCCCCCCCCCCAAACATTTAGTTTTTGGGGATACTGTGTTCTTACATCAAAATACAAATGCAAATTTTCCCTCGAGCAATATCGAACGTGTTTTGGGTTATGACGATTTAATAATTGAAAAGTGCTTTCATCTGTGAAAAGAATAGATCTCAGAAAGTTTTTCGTCATTCAAAACAGTGGGTTTTTTATGGTTTCTTGGCGCTACACAACCAAACTTTTCAAAATTCTGCACAAACCTATAAATCGTTGATAAACTAGGTTCTGAGCGATTTACAAATTTTAAAAATGTATTATTTCACTTAAGAACTTACCAATCTGTTTCTCGAGCAAGGCAGAAATAAAACAAAATAATAAAAACAAAATAAATTTCCAAAAGATAACACTGCAGCGTGCTTCGAATCCACCTCGGTCGTACGGCACGGAGAGTAAATTGGACTTGATTCCCCTATGTTCGCAGTAGCCTGAAGCTCATTGTATAAAAGTTGAAACTGATGTTTTTAGATAAAATTTTTTCTTTGCCAAATGGTGCAGATTTGCGATCGCATAAGTGAAGGGGCTGTTCATAAATGATGTCACACAAGGGGAGAAAGAGGTGGTCTAACCAAAAGTGAGAAATTGTGACATGGTGGTGGTGGGAGGAGAGTCCACCTCTTGTGATGTCACGCTAAAAACTACGTCAAAATGAACAATTTTGCGTATTTTTTGTGAAAAAAATTTAAATAAATATTTTTTAAGAAAGAGGGGTTTGTGACATCATTTTGATGAAAACATGACAAATTTTTTATGCTCTAGGCACCACCATAATGAATTTTAATAATGATTTAGCGACACATTTTTTAGCTAGCTATTTTGTAGCTAAGTTCTCACCGATACCAGAGAATGTGGCTCCGTCTATACCTACATAACTATATCTATATATCATCCTTTTGAGTTTGCCACACAGCGGCGCGACGCAAGGCAGTTTAAAACAATAAAATGATTTCTGTATGAACAGATCATTGCAAAATCACGCCCGCGGGGCGGCGCGGAAGGGCATAGGTGACTAGCATCTGAATGAGGTTCACAATTGATTGAATACAATTGAAAACTTCAAAACAAAAGATTCAAGATTTAAGATTACTTTATTAGTGTTAAATATGCTTTCGCACTTCCACAAGACAAGTTTGAAAAGTTCCAAAATTCAACAAAGTCGCATCTACTGCGAAAGTACTGTCAAGTACTGCGAAAGTTCTGAAAAGTTGAAATGTACTTTATTATCATATAAGATTGTAAACAATATAATAATGTTGTTGACGAAGTGTAAGAATAATTATATTAAAAAAATGCAAAATATAGGGACAGACTAAAAAAAAATTTTAATAAATTATTCAAACATAAGTAGGAAACATTAATATAACAGTTATAAATCTAAAAAAAAAATAATTAACTAGTTGCTACATGATGAAAGACAGTACAAATATAAAGTGTAACAGTTCTTTTAAAAAGTTTTAAACTCCCCAGATTTCTGAGAATTATTGGAAGGTGGTTGTAAATTTTTAGGCTCTTATGAATAAGAGAATTTTTAGTGAGGACAAGTGGGGAATTGGTAGTGGCAGATCTCTGGCCTGTTTGGTGATCCTGTTTTTATCTTTATAACTCTCGTACTTTTTATGGACAAGACAGACAGTCTTCAAGATAAATAGTGCTGGGAGAGTATCGTAGAAGAAATAAAAATTGGTCTGCATTGTTCCCTCCGTTTCTTCCCATGCAAATAGCGAACGGCTCGTTTCTGCAAGATAAAAACCGAGTCAAACATGTATTTGGCACATAAACCCCAAAACGCCAACCCATATCGCAGCAATGAATAGCCCAACTCTAAAGCCTTAGACCTAACTGCAAAGCAGCCAGATGATAATTTAAATTTTTGTCTACTATTTTGGTCAAGAATTTTACCTGAGTTGTGTGCAATCCAAAACGTGATTGTTGCTATTGGCTCCATAGAAACTTTAAATAACAAAATGTTTGTTTTGGAAATATTGAAACACAAACGATTGCTATTGCACCAGTCTTTATAATTCTTATTTCCATGGAAATAATGTTATGGGGAAATAAGTTTGCAGCAAATAGGCCGAGAAATAGGCAGTCCTGAGAGGTCTTCCACTTATATTGAAAACAACAGAGGGCCAAGGACTGATCCTTGAGGAACGCCTCTGTCACTGAACTGAAATCGAGAAGAAAGAAGAGATTCGATGAGTTCTTGCAAAAGTTATATCTATCAAGCTTCCGTAGCAGTAGGTACTCTGTGAACACCGTCGCTACTGCGTCAGACCTGAAATTAAGCACCAACTTCTTCTAGCAGGTTGAATATTGCGTCGCTCGTGTTCTTACCTGCCTGGAATCGAAATTGATTATTTTACCTGTCTGGAATCCAAATTGATTATCAGAAGTGATATGGTGTTTGTCTAGATGGACTAGCTTTTTAAAAATTGTAAAAATTGATGACAGTAAACGACAAAAGTTCGAAGTGTCGTCGACATTTCCACCACACCACATTTAGTTTAGTTTTATTTATTGGTATAGTTACACAAGGTGTGTTTTTACACGTCACAAAAATAAAAATAGATAAATCTTATTAAAAATAAGTTAAATCTTATTAAGTAGGTATTACAACTATGTATTTTAAGATATTTTTATAATAATTTATAAAAAACAATTTTGCAGTAATAAATTATTAAAAATAGTTATCACAAAACCTGTTATCAAATTTGATCACAATAATGTTAATTTAGAGTAATTAAAACTATTAAAAGTAATTAAAAGCCAATGGGACTAATAAGTAACAGACAAACATGTTAAAATTTTGTGAGAAAAAGTAGTTTTTAATTAAAAATGAAATCACTACTGAGATATTCCTGAAAAGAGTAGAAAGAATTCTGCTTTAAGTATGTGTGAGAATCTTTTTTCTTCTAATTCCCTAATGTTTTGTGGCAATGCATTAAAGAACTTTATGCCATAATAATCTGTGCCTTTTTTTGTTCTTTCCAACCTGTGATAGGTAGGTACTAGATTTTTTTTTTATTTCTAGTTTCGAAAGGATGTATATTACTGTGGGTTATGAAGTTATTAAGATTTTGTTTTATATAGTTAAGAGAATTGAAGATAAAAATACATGGAAAAGTTAGAAGTTATAGTTCTTTAAAACTATTTTTACAGCAGTCTCTGTATTTTAACTTTGCAATAATTCTGACACATCTACGTTGATGTTTAAAAACTTGCTCAGCCTTGGTTGAGTGACCCCAATTTAGCACAGCGTATGACATGTTTGAACAAAAGTATCCATGAAATGCTGCTAGTAGAGTTTGTGTTGAGACATTTTTTGACAGGTTTCTGATAAGAAAAATTATTTTTGACAGTTTTGAGCTAAGACAATCCACATGCGCCTACCACGTCAATCCGGAGTCTAGATAAACTCCAAGGAACTTGACAGATTCCGCACCTTTTTACACAGATTCACCTGTTCGTAATGTGAAATTTAGATTTAGTGTTTTACTTGTATTTAGGCTTAGTTTGTTAGATAGGAACCAGTTTTTGATCTTATCTTCATTGTCTGAGATGGAATTTGGGATCATTGCAACTGTCGCGAAGTTGTATCATCTGCAAATATGATTAACAATAAATTTACAAGATCACAGAAGAGTGGGAGGTCATTCATATAAATGAGAAATTATAAAGGCCCTAACACCAATCCTTGAGGGACACCATGCTTCATTTTTTGTCTATTTGACTTATTGTTGTTGAAAAACACATATTGTTCCCGTTCTTCAAGATAAGATTTTATTAATGTGATACTGCTAGCGTCAAATTTGTAATATTTTACCTTTTGAAAAATAATTTCGAAGGATATGCAATCGAAAGCTTTTATAAGATCAAGGAAAGAAGCACATGTATCAAGTCTGCTCTCAAAACCATCAGAAACAAACTTTGTTAAGCAATTTATGGCCAGAGTTGTTGATTTTTTATTGCGAAAACCAAATTGACTTTGTGTGAAAATGTTGTTATGTTCAAAAAACTTATTTATTTGGTCTTTAATAAGTGATTCAAAAACTTTTGAAATGATAGGTAACAGGGAGATTGGACGATAGTTACTTTCATCATCTGTGCAACCCTTGTTTTTAAAGACAGGAATCACCTTGACAGTTTTTAGTAAGGATGGAAAGTAGCTATTTTGAATGCAAATATTAAATAATATAGATAGTGGTTTTCTTATTATATTTTTAAGATTTTTTATTACTTTGGTATTCATACCATAGCTGTCTTTGCTGTTACTGTTTTTTAATGCTTGGATTTGGATGGAAAGGTTTGATTGAAGGGTTCTCCAACCAGGTAGTCACTAAAGGTCTTATTTGATGCAGGAAGTTTTTTTAATACTTCATCTGGAATGTTAATCAAGAAGTCATTCAGTTGTTGTGCATTTAAGTTGCATTTAACCGGTACCTTGGATGAGTTGGAATGAGATTTAATTATGTTCCACATTGCCATTGGTTTATTTGTGGCATTGTTTATGTAGTTGTCATGTACAGATATTTTGGATCTTGAAATTTCTGCTCTGTATCGGTTTTTGTATTCATTAACCATCTCTCGAGGCACTAAAATGGGGTTATTTTTGTTTAGTAGGCTTAATGTCTTAAGCCTGTCTCTCATGCTCCTTAAATTATCATTAAACCAGTTCAGCTTCACCCCTCTGGCATTATCTTGTACCATTTTACTTTTCATAGGAAGACAAGCGTCCATTGAGTCAGTGATGACATTAAAAAAGCTTCAAAATTTAGTTTCAATGTTTTCATTACTATTTGTTATTGGGAACCAATCAAAGCCAAGTAATCTGTCATATAAATTAGACAGTCCCTCCTCTGTGATTGGTCTGTAATTTATTCTGCGGCTACTGGTGGACAAGAGGTGAACCGGCATAATGCAAGAAATCCCTTTATGGTCTGACAGCTTTAAGGGTAAGTTTGTACGGTTTAGTACTAAGAGTTTTGTCAGTGAAATTTATAAATATGTTATCTATACAAGCATTATTTCTTGTAGGAAAGTTTACTATTGGGTAAAGATCAAATGATTTAAAAAAAAACTACGTAATTAACTTCTTTAGGGTTGGATAATTCAAAATGTGTATTGAAACCAGCAACCAAGACTCTTTCCACTGAAAAGTCTATTTTATCCAGAGTTATTTGTCGAAGGGAATGACAAGAGCTGACTTTAGGCAATCTGGAAAAAATCCCAGAACTAAATGAAAGATTTCCTGTAAGAGTATTGCCAAATACTGCGAAAGTAATACCGAGTACTGCCATTACTTTCAGTACTGCGAAAGTACAGTGAAAGTACTGCCAAGTAGTGCAAAAGAACAGCCAAATGCGGCTAAATACTGCGAAAGAACAGCCAAATACTGCTAAATACTGCAAAAGAACAGCAAAGTACTGCGAAAGAACAGTCAATAAATGCAAAAGGACTGCCAAAGTATTGCCAGGTGCTGAGAAATTATGAGAGTAACACAGCCAAGTACACCTATTTCCAAAGGTGGCTACACCCTAGCTGACACTCCGCTGTAAAATAAATTTTCATGACGATTCAAGAATCTTCACTTTCCTTTTGTCAAACAGTTTTGAACTAATTTGATCTCATCAGGATAATTTTTGTATAACTTTTTGCAACCTTTTAGAATATGTATGTCAAATTTCGCCAGGAGATTTCTTATTTTACATGATCATGAAAAATATTAAGGTTGTAACATAGCATAGGCATATTATACATTTTTAAAGTCGGAAAAGAAGGTATTAAAAAAGGCAATAAAACAGATGGTTTTGTATTTAAAATAAGGAAGCTAGTATCCAAATGTGACATTTGTAATGTCACTTGACAATTTCTTTGACGTACACTTCCCGACACATAAAACGCATACGCATCTATGTATTAAAAATTTTGCTTGCTTATTGTTATCGACTTTTGTAGGTTAGCGCTTTTGTAGCGTATTCCATTGAGACTTTCAGTGCAGCACTCGGATATTTCTGTCCTTTGCAGTTTTAGGTAAAAACAAGAGATAGAGATATCTCAGTGTTGCTGTCTAACTGTCTCAAAGGAATACGCTATTAGACAACATAAACAAATTTTGTTAAGGAGACTGAAGGCATTTTTACCGATATTTACTGGTTCTGTAGTTTTAAGGTTGCTGTTACGAAATATAAAAAAAAAGATAAAACACTTTTAAAACAAATTTTTTATTATAAATAAAGCAATTCAATCAAATTTTGGCAGAACTAGAAGAAGGTTGGCCCCTTCGTCAAATAGCCGGTCAAAATGGACCAAACAAGTCCACTATAGTGCGACTAAACGGAAAATACAAAGAAGAAAGAACTAGAAGGATTTGGATTAAGAAAGGTCAATGCACATAAACAGGATCAGTTTTATAAACAAAAAAATATTAAAAAACAAATAGAAAAACCTATCGATAAACAAAAATCCAAAATATTAACTTCAGTATCTGGTCATTGCACCAGTTATAATTTTTTCTAAAGGCCTTGGCACGGAGTCTGCTGCTAACTTTTCAAATAATTTTGGATTTTCTTCAACGATCTCTGCATAAATTCTAACTATTAGCTCCATCAAATGGTTAGCATTCCGTGGCGAATATTAAAGTTTGATAACTTTTTTGCAATGAGCCGATGGGATTAAAAATTTTGTCACCGGTAAAGGCTACCTGTCGCCAAAATTCGTTTTGATGTGTCGGAAGAGTAATCTGTCTGGCTTTTTTTCTTTAGTTAGCCGTATCTTTTTAGCTCGAACACGACATCTCAGCCTCGACTTCTTTATTCGTCTTAGCACAAAGGAAATACCTCCGTAGGTATTTCCTTTGTGGTCTTGGTGCAGTTCTTACCGTACCACAAAAATGAACTGTTAATTTTGCTTCTCTAGCCTTGGAAAATGGGTGTTTTTCCAGGAAATTAGTGACTTGCTGATCCTGTTGGGGTATGCTGTGTGGTCAAGCCAGTTCCTTCTTTGTATTTTCTTTTTAGTCTTGACTTGGCTGGTCCATAATGATCGGCAACCCGATGAACAGACCAACCTCCATCTAATTTTGAGAAAATTTAGTTACCTATCGAATTCCGATAGCTTCGTGACATTTTTGAGTTGGACACTTTGTGACAGAACAGGTTGCTAAATCGTAAAGGACATATTGCATATAAAATCGGCGTATGCGTTTTATGAGTCGCGAAGTGTACATATTCTGAAGGGTCGCAAAAAGTTATACAACTTTTGTATTTAAAAATATACAGGGTGGATTCTTTAAATGGAACGGTGCTTCTAGAGCCTTTAGCGAAGAGGTGAAAAAAAACTAAAAGTGATGCTTTAATGATTTTTTGCGAACTTTCAGCTCATGATAAAAACAAAATTTGGAGCCCCCAGCTGGAGGCCCAGGGCCTACCAAGTATTTTTTTTTAAAGGAGAAGGTACCACTTGTGACACCTTTTTCGAAAGCTTATTAGAAAATAAAACTTACCGCACTAGTTTTTTTGACATCTGTCAACCAATGTGTCATAAATTTAGAAAAATATATTTTTTTTGTTAATTGTTTTAGCTTCAAAAAAAATCGGAATAAAGAAAATACCACACAAGAAAATTATTGGTGGCCTTTGGGGGACCTCACTAAAGGCACAGGGCCTAACAACATTTTTTTTTCATAAGGAGGTACCATTTGTGGCACCTTTTTGGGAGGCTTGTTAAAGAAATTCGATTAAATACATTTTTTTGACATCTGTCAATACATGTGACAAAAACTTTAACAAACCTATTTTTTTGTCAATTGTTTTAGCATCAACATAAACTACATATTTATTTATTTACTAAGTGAAATAAAAAAACTACCACTCAAGGATATTATTGGCGTAAAATTTTTAACACATGGGTTGACAGCTTTTAAAAAATTATTTAATCGAATTTTTTTTAACAAGCTTTCCAAAAAGGTGTCACAAGTGGTACCTCCTCATGAAAAAATTTTTGTTAGGCCCCGGGCCTTCAGTGAGGGCCCCCAAATGGGCCGCCAATAATGTTCTAGTGTGGTATTTTCTTTATATATACCCTATTTTGTTATCCACCAGTCTCATGATCGTCTGTTTTCTTTCCAGCTGGTGCGGTAATATGTCCTAGCGAAGAAGACTCGAGGACTTTTACAGTGAATTGCGCATCGGGGGACATGTTGAAACTCAGGGCTGCCGATGCCCGAGCCAGGCAAGAATGGGTGAACAATTTACGGGCCGTAGCGGAGTCTCACACTAAGGTAGGCGAGATTTTATATATATATGTAATATTTATGTTGAACACTATTTTATTCTTTATATTTGGGGAAAATTCAATCTTCTGAAGTCGATTTTCAATTACTCCGGGCGGGCCCCCCCCCCTGCGTACACAACTGAAAAAATTATTTTTTATTTAGTTTTTCTGCTTTTTAGTCTCGCATGGGGGGCTTAGGGGCTCAAGCACCTCTCCTTCCCCTAGAGCTATTGAAAATTGACTCCCAAGGTATGAAATTTCTCCAAAAATGAAGAAAAAAATAGTCATCCGAGGTTATACTGTTACTAGTATCCCCAAGGAATTTCTGCGTACTCCACTAGTGTTGTTTGTGAAATTTTGCTTAAACTAAAGTTAAAAAGTGAGAGATTTTTAAATATATCCCTCTTACCCTATTGGGCACACGCCACCATTTTATGTTGTTTTTTCCCTAAAATTGGGAAATATTTAGTAGAATTTAAATCTAAAGCTTTGATTGATTTAAAAGATGATTTTTTTTATTTTTTAAATTTATTAACAAGTTCATTTACCACAAGTTGCAACAGAGGTAGATAGTTTCTTGTAATTCTGAGGTGACGATATAGTAAAGTTACTTGAATTTTTGTTTATTTATACAAAAAATGTTTTAAAAGTAATACTTAAATAACAAGTTAATCGTATCAAATTATAACATAGAATTAAACAAAATATAACACAAATTGCATAAATAACTTATCGTAATACTTACAACGATCCAATCTTATTGTTTTTGAATGGACGAAGCCCACTTGAAAAAGGATCTATATGTGGTGTTATGAAAGGAGAGTATAAGTCATAATGTACATGATGGGAAGGAATGCGAAACATTGTATTTGATCTCCTTTGAAAGGTATTAAAATTAGTAATTAATAACAAATTAATGTTAAATTTATGGACAAAAGTAAATTCGATTCAAAATCCTTTAAAAAAACCAAGATATCATTGCACAGCCTTCTTAATTGCAAGCTGCCAATATTAAACTGTTCACTAATAATATTGTAGTTTATTCGAAAGGTGTTATAATTATTCATCACAGATGCATACTCTAATATGGAACGTACAAGCGAACAGTTTTCTAATTTAAAGCAGTATGCTGAAAGCTGTGTGCTTTTACGAATAACAAAACCAAGGCTCCTCATACCCTGTCTTCAAAGTGAGGTACAAAGGTCAATTTGTTATCAAAGAAAATTCCCAGGTCCCTGACCATAGTAACAGATTCTAAAGCAACATTATCGATAACATTCATTTTTGTATTAGATTTGTAGAGCGACTAAATGAAAGACTTAAACCTTTTTTACATCATTTAATTCAACACCACTGACAAACATTGTAAACATCCCTCTAAAGCAAGATGGTATCCAAATATGTTGGAACAGTTCCATACAATTTAACAGGCACTTGAGGAACACCTCAAGAAACACCAGAAAAAACCTCAACATCATTAGATATAAAATTGTTTATACGAATCAGCTGTATACCTACTGTCAAAAGACTGCGTGGAAATCTAACAACATTCTCACCTATTTCCATAGCCTCAAACTTCCTTACAAGATGTTCATGGCTAACTCTGTCAAATGCCTTTGAAAAATCTGTAGATAAATGTTGTAATAACCAAAGTGAGTGTGGATACTTTTGCGCGAGGCTGAGTGCACAAACACACGAGTGTTGGAAAGTCACGTTCTCCAGGTTATGTATGCTATTTTTCCTACAAACACTCAAGATCTACACTAATTCCTGTAATTATAGGTCTTTTATTTTGTACAAAGTAGTTTTCCTCACATGTGTGAAAAAGTAATTTGCAACACATGCGCGGAAAAGTAATGTTGAAAGTTGTCAACTCTACTTACACACACATGCGGAAATATTTCTGCACACGTGTGAAATTAAGGGTTTCTTTCTACTACTACAGTTCATTCCAATTCTCCGGACCAATTTCAACATGGCTGCTGACATTTATACACAGAAAATTTTTCCGCACCAATATGTCAAATTTCGAAAAACCTGTACCGATTCGAAGTTTCTGTTCAACATATTGCCTATGAAATGCCTTGGTTGCTATGGTGTGACTAACCAGTTGTTTATGCATTTATTTGTCAGTGGCAAAAAATTTAAATGACTTCCAATCTAAGAAATTGTCAAAGTCGCCAATTCAATATGGCCGCCGTGGGAAAACAATAAACAACATGTAATGTAGGTTTTTGAAAAAGTTGGTGAGTTTTTCTACAGTTTTTTTTTCTGTTCTAAGTAAAGGACATTTTTTTGATTACGTATGACCACATTTTAGTGTAAATATCGACCCAAACCTGATGGGTGGGATGGCTGTTTCATACTGAAATTCATTCAGAAACATTCACAAATGTCCTATTAATAACACAACATAATAAACTTCTCAAAAAATCCACCAACTTTCTCACAAAACTATAAAAAAGTTCATTGTTTTCGTTTTACCCCACGGCGGCCATCTTATCAGCTGTTTTGTTAGACTGCCCTATGAAGAAATTACCGAAAATTCGGTAGAAGAGGTACCTGACGAGATTCTTTTGGCGGCTGAATTTGCAAAAGAGGATTTGTTGCCAGATAAATCCAGAAAAAGGTATGAGGAAGAGTACAACGCTTTTTGTAAATGGAGTTTGGACAAAAAAAACCCGAATTTACAAAAGGAAGAAATTTTCCTAGCTTATTTTCACGAATTATCGACATCGTCGATAATTCGTGAACCGTCCACACTCTGGTCAAGGTACTCAATGTTGAAAAGTATGCTCAAGCTAAAGAAAAATGTGGATATTAGTAGGCATTTCAAGTTAATTGCTTTTCTCAAGAAAAAAATGGTTGGCTTTATACCAAAAAAATCAAAAATTTTAACCATACATGACGTGGAGAAATTTATTGACAGCGCTCCCGATGACATTTACCTCCTTATTAAAGTGGCAGCAATTTTCGGCCTAGCAGGGGCGTGCAGACGGGAAGAATTAACGAACTTGTTACTTGAAAACGTGCAGCTGGAAAAATTTATAATTGTTGTTAAAATAGCCGACAACCAAACGCACACAAGCCGAAGTTTTGTGATCAATGGAGAGAAAAATTTGAACTTGGTAAGAAAATATGCATTACTTAGACCAAATCATACAACACACCAAGGGTTTCTTGTCCAATATCGCAAAGGGGAATGTAATATACAGTGCGTCGGTATAAATAAATTTGGAAATATGCCATCTGAGGTAGCGGCATATTTACGTCTTCCGAATCCAGAAGAGTTTACTGGACATTGCTATCGAAGGTCTTCTGCCACTGCCCTTGCAGATGCTGGAGTGGGCATAACGAACTTGAAGCGCCATGGAGGATGGCAATCCACAAAAGTAGACAAAGGTTACCTGAATGAATCCCTGGAAAATAAAAAATTCATCGCAAGGAAAATATTGAAATCTTCTCCAGCCAATGCTTCCACCAGTTTCGTAGCATCTGATTCGGATGCTGAAACAAGTGCACTTGTACAACACAAACAAACTGGGCATCAAGAATCCGTAAACGAGCTGCAGTCTTGAATAGTGCTAGTCATTGTACATTTACCATTAACTATAATATAAAAAACTATTTTCAGTGTATTTTCCTCACGCTCGTAGAAAAACAATTGTTCCTAACACGTGCGAAAACCTTTTTTTTCGCACTTAACTGCTTGACAGAAGTCCGCTGCGCGTCGTTCCGTCAACGGCAGTCGCGTGCGGAAAGATCGATTTTCCGCACTTGTTAGAAAAATAGCTATTTCTCTGTGTGAAACAAAACGAACGAACGAGTTCTCCATAATCTATCTTCCATCGTTGTGTGACAGTCTGGTGAAGCGATTATGCAAAACAAAGTTTTTTTAAACTTTAACATAGAGTGTAAATTTAGAAATCATAATTGTTTTTTGATGTCAAATATTATGTTACTGGTAAATAACATCAATTTTTTAACGAATTAAAACCTAAAACAAGTTTAATTTCTTACACCCAATTTTCAAGGTATTTTTATTCATCACGAAACAGAATAATTACCTATTTTAAGTCACCTTTAATCTACTTCGTTTATAGAAATAAAAGGGTTTAGTTAGGGAAGTGAAACCTTTTTTGCTATTCGTACTCACCCTCTTGTGTGTTTTTTGTTTTAAATATTTATTAAAACGTTCTATTGTATTTAAAAAAATCATCCTCCGTTATTGTTGACCTGCGGCTGCTTAGAATGAGAAGGAGAGAAAAGGAATCTCCTCTTTTCTTTTTAAAGTAAAGCAAACTAACTCTTACTACTATTGCCGCCATATTTGTGGCAAACATGGATTTTCTGTCAATTTGATGTCAAAGAAGGCCAAAGGATACTAAAACTATAAGAGTTAACTGGATTTTTAGTTAAAACGGTGCAAGCAGCTACTAAAGTAGGAAAGAAAGTTTTGTTTAAATATTTTAGCTTTTGCATAACAAGTAGGTAAATTAAAACCCAGTATAACTGTCAGTATAAAGTCATGCGATAAGGAAATATAACAGATTTATCTAAAATCCTACTCATTATTTATTTATCTCGGATATATAAAATTTCATTGCCACCGTTTATTTGTTGTTATTTCATATTAAAAAAAAAATTATGGCATAACTCTGTGATCGAATATTTTGTGTTTAGTGAGACTTTTATTCAAATCACCTTATGCCTGCAAATTATTATTCATTTAAAGATCGTGGTTTTATCTGAAAATCGATGTTATATTTAGACTTCTCTTGTTTAAAAGTTTAAAGACCTACTAGTGAATTTAAGCTTATCGCGGTGGTAAAGTGAAGAATATTCGGTAAAAAAACCTTTAAATTTTTAATCGTAAACTGTATTTTGTGTTGATGTTGAATCTTAAACCCGCTTTGTTTATTTATTCTAATACATAATCATTAACATTTCAATTTATAACCTTTAAGTGTATTCTTAAATTTTGTTGGGCTATTTTTGGAACCGCAAATGATTTAATCTTGAAACACAATCTTTGATAGTTGATGTGTTTTTAATCTCAATCTAAATAATACTTTTGAAAATTAAAATCGCAACAAAACAGTGAAGTGACATTTTGGATCGGTTTTGTGCAAGTGAAATAAGAAAAAAGTTCATAAAATATTTAAAATGAAAATCAAAAGAAGGTTAAGTTTGATTATTCTTGGGGACCACGAGAAAAAGAAGGAGAAACATAAGCTAGAAAGAGGGGTATGATTTTTTTTGTCAACCTTAACATTCCAGTTTAACAAAAGCATTCATCAAATTTTAATAAAAGAACACTTAACAAGTGTGGAAAGTGCCGCAGGAAAAAAAAATATTTTGACTTGCAAAACATAAAGCTTGTGCTTATTATATTAATTTTTTTGTATTTTTTTAGTAAAAAGGCAAAAGTTTTTTTTTTTTAATTTTTACATAAATCCTACCACGACATCCAAATGGTTAGCAGAATTTGTTTTTTCACGCAAGCTAATGGCGTGGCGGACGGAGAAAAAAATTACGCACAGCGTGCGGGAAAGTTAATTTTTAAAGTCTCCCTCAGAGGCAAATGTGATTAAGCCACAATGGGCGTTTTGTGACAAATTGGGTCAGTCTAACTCCTCTATGATTTTGTGTTAGTACAAAACCAATTGTGGGGACACCAGGCCAAGAAAAATTTGGTTTAGGCATATTTGTTACGCGATTATTAACGGAGTTATTATCGCTTATTTAGCCTTTAACCCGGTAGTTTTTTTTTATGGCTTAGTCGTCTGCCTCTGAGCCACTCGGGGCCGAATTTATGGTCGTTTCTTAAGGCTTCCTTCGCCCATAAGAATTTACATTACTGAAAGAAGGAGGAAACCTTGAAGCACGATGTAGTGATGATTTGAATTTTAAAATTAGAATTCTGAGTTAACTTAAATAGAATAGAACAAAAATTTGAAGGATCGTTTACTTAATTGTGTTTGTCAAAACTATCAAAACAGGTTTATAAATTTTGGTTCTTTCCTTCGTAATTTTACCAAGAAAAAAAAAACAAAAAAATTACATAAATATTGAAATAGTTATGATAAAAACAGTTATTTGAGCCTGCTATCCGAGTACAACAATTTTCTGATGGTTTTTTTAACTATGCTTTTAAAACAATATGTTCGTCTATATTACCAAAAATTAATCTAAATCAACAGGTTTTTGAACTCACTTTGACGGTAATAAATGTACAAAGCTTTACACTGTACAACATCTATTTTTAATCCATTTAAGGAGAGGACATTATCCATAACATACTTTACATTTAAAAAAAAAAAATTTCTTAATTGTTACAGGCAGTAAGCGCAGGAGGCGCCCCCTTGCCACCCAAGGAGCACCTGGCAGTCTTGGACGCCCTGGGCTGCGCGCGATCACAGCTCCAACAGACGGAACAAGCGGACAGCGCCCTCTGTCACGCCATAGAAGACGCAGGAACGAAATTGTCGATAGACCCCGATTTGTTGCTGCTCAAAGCCACCTCGGCGGCTAGTTTGCACTGTCTCAATCAGTGTTTAAACATTCTCCAGCGAAACCAGCACGCGTTACAGACTAGATCAGGGTTTGTAATTGATGATGATTGATTGCACTAGGATTTTTAAGATAAGGAATAAGAAAATTGGGGTCAGGATCTCGGTAAATCCGATTTTAACAAAGTTTAGTAATAACAAAAAATGATCAGCGCAAGTTTGTAACGTCGAATCACCTCATTTCTCGTTCAGCGCGCACTTCCAGCTGACGCATGCGTCATTAATCCATTGGCCTCGGCCAACTTGATATATATTTCGCAGGGGTTTCCATTGTATCTCATAGTTATATGGTTGCTGCTCAAGGCTAGAGGCCCTGTATACAACTTTTGACAGTTATTTTTTTACCGGAGGTGAGTAACGTGATTTGGCAGTTGTCAAAAATTGGAGGCATTTCATAAAATCGGTCTTACATGAAATATGAAAAAAAAAAAACTAAAAAGAGCGGACAATATGAGTTGCCTAACTCTGGAAAAAACATTAACTCTCAAAAGTATTGAAGGCTTCTACTCAAGGCCACCTCGGCAGCGAGTTTGCAATGTCTCAAAACATTCTCCAGCGAAAACAGCATGCTTTACAGACTAGAACAGGGTTTGTAATTGATGATGATTGGTTGCAATAGGATTTTAGGATAGAAAAAAATGAGTGTCAGTATATCGATAAATACGATTTTAACAAAGTTTAGCAATAAGGAAAAATGTATTCACTTTTTAAGAGCAGCTTTAGTAGTTTTGTGCTTTTCCTCAGAATTTGGACTGCTTTAAACTTTCAATAATAAATACAACACACACGACAGCATGTAACAGAGTTTGTAATTGATAATGATTTATTGCAATAATAAGAAAGTTAGTGGTTGAGTAATAAAAGAAATTGTATTCATATTGCGCATTTTTACTGCCTCAATTAGTATCATTCTGTTACAGAGTAGAATTTGTTAATAAATTGATTGCACTTATGATTTTAGATTAAGAAATAATAAGAAGTAGGTGTCAGTATCTCCATAAATAAGTTCTAACAAAGCTTAGTAATATGCAAAAACGTATTTAAAGTTTGAATGTTCGGTGTCTAAAATTCCTTTTTCTATGTACAAATTTTCGTTGGTTTAGATTTGATTGAGGTCTTGTCATTGCCTTTCCCATAACCCACGAAAATTTGTACATTTCAAACATAGACGGAAACTAAAATGTCCATTAGTTCCTTTTTCTAGTTGCTCCTAACTTTCCTGACCACTTTTACAAAAAAAATCTAGGGAATTTTAAAGGTAATACACACTAAAAAATACAAAAATTTAGTAATAAAAGAAGCTTGGTTCAAAATTATCGAATTTTGTAAAAAAAAAGTGCTAAATTATTTTGGAAACATTTTAACCTTGATAAACTATGGCGACGTCCTACTTGTACTCTTTGTTACCTACTATTGATACCTTATTAGGCATTTTTTATTGTAAAATTATTTCTAGTTCACACTTTATTGTTATGAATTAAAAATCTAATCTAAAAAGTTGGCAACCATTCGACAACCAATTAGAAAAATAGCAAAAGTTGATGGTGGTTTAGCAAGGCACTTGCACCCTTGGCCCCTTTGCCTTCATTAAAGCGAGTTCTTGCGTTAAAAAAAAAGTTTTTCAGTACTTTTAGGGCCCTAAAGTTACTGAAAAGTTAACAGAATGAGAAATAAATTCCCAATGTCCAAAAGCCCGACTGGTGGATGGACTGTGTCTGAAACCAGTCGGTGGTAGAACTGGTAGAGAAGGTCAAAAATCCAATATGGAGTGGGGGTGCTGCGTACACTTTCCTTAATTAATAAGGTTTTGGGTAGGCTTTTTAGGGCCTGGGTATATTAAGTGCAAAAAAAATTTTTCTTTCTACTTGTTTTTTATTGTTGCATAGCTAGCTTTCGGCTAATTAGCCATCATTAGTGCTTTTTAAATAAATATAGATTGGCAACCACGCCGGTTTTGTTAAGTTTCTTATCTAAAAATTTTTTTAAAAATTATTGACATACACATTGTGTTAAAAAATAATAAAAGTAACTTACGTTAAACATGTATACATTGACAAAGGACATTCACCATAATCCAATAGTTTTCTGTTCATAAAACCCTCTTTTTTATTTATATTTAACTCCACTATGGACATTGGGAATTTATTTATCATTCTGTGTTTTCGGTTGGTAATAAAACCCTCTTTTTTATTTCCTGAAAAGTTTTTTTTTCAACATTTTTTTACAAATTCAATCAACTCAATTTACAACACACTAACAATTTATACGCGCCTAAAAACGTTTTTATAAGAAGGGTTTTAAATAAAATCGGTTTCTCAGAGGGTTTATACATCCTTTATTAAATGTCAGTTTAAAAATAAAACAACAAAGTTAACAACAGATTTTTTATTAAAACTAGAGTTGAGTATTTTTTTGGGTTGGAGCTAAAGTGATAAACCGTTTTCTTAAATCGCTTTAAAATAAAATCTAATGCTTAAGACGGGTTAAGTAGTGCTTATACAACAAAATTTTCAAACTGTCCTTATACAGGCCATTTAAAAGCGTTCACCTGGATTTTTTCAAAAAAAGAATTGGAGAAAATGCTGAAACACGTTGATTTTGTTTGTAAGGGGGAGATCTTGAAATTTTTGTAGCGCACATTTTGAGGGGTAAACTTTACCCCTATATTTTGAATAGGGAAAGTGGATCGAGTGATACCTTGTTTTGAAGGTCTCCTGAAAATTTCGCAAATCTATCGATTAGTTTTTGAGATATTCACTTTCACAGTTGCATGGACAAATGCCAAAATATTTTTTTAAAGATTTTTTTTGAGAAATCCTCGGACACGTCGACTTTGCTTTTGTTAATAGTACATTTTATCATTGTTTTTTCCTCTAGGATACATTCCTACGAGAGGTGAAATTTACCTGTACAATTTGAGCTTACTTTGAAAGTAAATATCTCAAAAACGAATCGATAGATTTTCGAAATTTATCACTCGACCCACTTTCCCTATTCAAAATATAGGGGTAAAGTTTACCCCTCAAAGGGGATGCGCGGATAATTCTTTACAGTCTTTGAAAAAATCCAGGTGAACTCTTTTAAATGGCACACCCTGTATAAACAGTCCCATTTAGTTCCGGTGTTTAAATATCAGCCGCCATGTTGAAATTCGTCCGTAAAATTTGGATTTTGTATTTGAGAAAACTTGCATTTATTAAATACTGTTGTAAAAATGAATCTTACAGTACCTTTTTTTCATCTCAATTTCTGACTTGACCTAATTTCATACTCCCACTTAATAGCACTTACCTTTTTAAGGAAACTGTGCTAAAATAGAGGAATAGACTATATGGTAGACCTAGGTTGTGCAAAAAACAGCTTTTTTATGATAAATGTATAGTCAAATCTAAAGAAAATAAGTAACTTTATTATAATTAAAAGTATTTAAAAAATTCCATCTATTTTCTTATGTTAATAATTTACATATTCTATACCTACAGTATATTTTAGATTGTGTTAGATTTGTTAATTAAATGTTTTTTCTAATTTCTATTTAGGAAGAAATCGAAAACAAAATTGTTGAAAAAATTCAGTTTTAAGAAATGGAATACTTTATAATTTTTTCTTCCGGTTTGTTGTAACCCTAGTATTATTTATTTATTACTTTTAAAAGTTTGTAACATAGTGTAAATCAATTTTTAAAATAAACAAAATGTAAATTCTTTATTTTTTAACATTTTATTTATATTTTTAAACATTTTTTCCACTTAAAATATAGTTTTACCAGTCAAAGTAGGGTTCTACTTTTCTGTGATAATGTGAAAAAAATACACGCTAGAAACCTAAAAGTAAGATAGTAACAAATACCTTCACAAAATCATTATTTCTTTGCAAACGATATCTTCATAGCATGTGTTGGAGTAATTTTAAATCCTTGTAATGCATCTTTAGCCGCCCCTGATTGAAGCTCATTTTCGAATTCTACGAAGGCAATATCATGACGATTTGGAACCAAACGCACCTCTTTGAAACCAGGAAACCTAAAAAAAGTTTAAGAGTTGTATTAAGCAACAGAAAAAAGTGTTTTAAACTTTAATATAATAATAACAGGATTCGTAGCGACCTGGAAAAGTCAGGGAATTAAAAATGTCCTAAAAAAACCTGGAAGTCAGGGAATTTTATGAAAATCGACAAAAACCTAGAAAATGATATGAGAACCTGGAAAACATATATTGGTCTGTAATAATCAAATTATAATTTTTTGATTCAACAAAAGACAAATACGAAATATCTAACAAATCCTAAACTTTCTATGCTCGTTCAAAATAAATCCATCGATCATCTACCAAATGCCTCAAAGATAGGTCATCTCTGTCTACGCACACAAAAGTGATACAATTTACCGGTCGTTTAACGGCGGGCCGGCGTGAGTAGTTTTTCGCATGCAGAAATAATCTTTTTCAAAAGCGATTAGATAAAAAGAGACATACATACATAAGTAGTAGTAGTAGTAGTACATAAGGCTTAGTTTCGCATAACGTACTCCACGTGTTTTTCACAGAAATTATTAAAAAAAGTGTGAGTGGATTTATTTAATTATTGATCGAGGAGTGCCACAGGAGTAAAAAAATAATTTAAAAGTAAAGTATTTTTTGATGGGGTACTGCCAGGAATGTAATAGCTAAAAACGACATCAAAGTAAAAAATGAAGTGGAAAAAATTTCGGCTTTTTTGACTCGCGTGATTTTTAATTTCATAATAAAGTAGTCAGAAAATGACGATTTTTTTATAAAACTGAATTAACAGCCAAATTTTGTACAGCAGGAAGAAGTTCATGTTCGCCGCCGTTTTGGAATTATGAGTAGGTAGTGGTGAATTTGGTTCCAGTCCGATGTTTCTGATAATTTTTTTTTGTATATATATATTTAAAATCTTAAAATTTTAATAACAAAAAATTACAGGTGGGTCGAAATAAAATATAAAATTTAGTTTTAGCTTTTTTTCATGTAATCTTGGAATTTTGATGTGTTTTGTAAAAAAATAGTTAAATTTTTTCTTTTACCTCTTTGAATGAATAGAAATCGGTTAAGGAACAAAAAATTTGTTGAATTTATGTTATTACTTCATTGGGGAAGTAATTACTCACTTATAAAAAACTTTAAAAATTCTATGGAAATATATATGGCACCAACCTGTAATTTTTAGAAAATTGGTCAGGAAAACCTGGAAGTCAGGGAAGTCGATGAGCGCTACGAACCCTGAATAATAATAGGTTCTATTGCAAAGTTCGTACAGAATTCCCAGCTGTTTTTTTGAAAAATGTCAAACAAAAAATGAGACCGCAAAATTTATTTTGACAAATATTTTTTTTTATTTCCTTTAATTTTATAAAAAAAATCAACTTCTTCCTTTGGAAAAACTTTTTCTAATGGACTTAAGATGATAATTTAAAAAATAATTAATATTCCTACATTTTAAGACACTGCTGTCAAATTTAACATTTATATTTCGCAAAAAGTACAAAAACGATGGGCTTTTTAAAATTTAACACCCTGTATGTATGTATGTGTGTTATTTGATACATAGTAAGTTTTGTTTAAGTAAAATTATGTGCTCTTAAAAAAAATATTTTGTTTTATACCCAAAATTAAATTCGAACCCTTACAAAAGCCATAAAAATAGGATAATAGAACATTTTATTAACTAAAAAAAAAAAAGAAAGTATATAAATATCATTCTCAAGATTTACTCTTATCTGTGTTTATTTGCTTATCTTGATTATTTTGGATTAGCTTGAAATATTAAAACAGAATTTAAAATAACTACAGGATGAGCAAATGTCCAAATGCGATGAGGATCGTTCTTTTATAGACACAAGAAAATCAAGAGAAATAAAAAATTTTTGCTTGAAATTTTTTTGCACCGACTGCCTGAGGTTATTTAACGCCACTGTAAAGGATATACCAAAAATGAACAAAAGCTAAACTTGAAAAAGATACCAAAAAAACTTAAAGAAAAAGTTGAAAGTAGCGCTCCAATATACGCCCAGGTAGTTGCAGACACTACCAATCTTAAAAATCAAGTAGAACAACTGAATATTGAAGTAAACACACAAAAACCCTCTTCCAAGCCACCCACCACAACAGAAAACATAGTAATCGAACCAACTCTGTGTGAAATGGCCGAACGAGAAAGGCGCGCTTCAAATATCTTACTTTTTGGAATAAAAGACAGTAGGGACTTATCGGTACTTAAAGTCGGCATAGCCTGTCTATAATAAAGACGGCACTATTTCTGAAAATTCCACACGAAGTTTAAGGGATTCTGACGTTGTTGTCTAAATATGTCATCTTTGCTATCAAAATAATGTCGACTTTCATAATGTTTGTGCCTGCCTTTAATAAAGGACGGAATTAACATTAATTTGACAACTTTAAGAATGGCACAATATGAGGCTTTGTCGACATTATGTACCAATAAGTCCCTAGTAAGTCAACTCATAATAAGCAGGATCAAGATCACATGGAATATATTTAAAAAAGTTTAAGTCAGCATTAACAAGCAGGATATCAAATTGTACCGCCTTGGAGCACCTGCTCAGGAAAAGGTCAGACCCATGAGAATTATAACTCCATCAATAACCATAGCCAGGAAGATCTTGGGAGACAAGAGCAACATTACCGAGGAAAATGTCTGCTGTAAAGCAGACCAAACGCCTGTCCAAAGAGAATCTGGAAGAGCGAAAGAACCAAGGAGAGGTAAACATTATGGTTAAATACATTAATATTGTTCCAAAAATAGTACCCCCTCTCGAAAATAAAAGCACAAAAAACTAAACTATCCTTAAATAAGTCTCCTTTTCATTCCGATGAACTAAGAGTTAACATACAAAACAAATTATGGTCTAAATGCACCTATATCAAGATTATGTAAATTGACAAATGATGTGATAACAAAATGTGATAATATTGATATATTTAATAATAGCTTTAACCAATTTAAATCTAAGGTTAAAAACTCACTTGATGGTCATATTGTCGGAAATGATTTTAAACTGTTTGAATTGTTTAGTTATTGTTTGTTTAATTTGTTACTGTTATATTTTAGTCCGCCTACCTTTTTATATTTGTTATTTTTATGTCCTATAGTTATCTCTTGCTATGTGGCTATAATTGTGATGTCTAAATTAGTGTGTATTTTAAAACAATTATTTTTACTTTTAATTATTTTCTTGTCTTTTTTATATTATATTTATGACAATTTTGTAGCTTGATATCTATCTAAATAGATTAATACTACCTTTGTAAATGCTTTAATTGCGTTAATAAAATTTTGATTTTGAGTGATTTTGACCAGATATCTGATAGCCTTGTCCAGGTTACTCCACATTTCGGAAGGAGCGAGGAACTGATGGCAGTGGGATCTATATATTTGTCAAAAGTTAAATTACAGGACATAAAGTACTCAAAACAATAAATCAGGAATTTCAAACAACAGTGCAACAAACTACTGCAAAAAAACTTTCTTAACAATAGAGTGGTTTACCACTGGAATAGCTTAGTAATATCGCTGTGGATTCAACTTCAAAAAATACTTTTAATGGCACAAAAGATTACAAATTAAAGTTGTGTGACATACTAACTACTAGTTAAAGACTCAACACCTCAACAGTCTCATCAGATTAAATTTTCCTACTGTTGAAAACTATAATAATAATAAAATTTTTACATTTTTTAATGGTTCTCACTAAACCCTTTTCAAAAACATCTTTAAATAGTTTCAGAGATATTTAGCTTTTAATTATTAAAGAAATTAAAAAAAAAATTGGGTGTGTCTTTAATGTCAAAGTTGTTTGATTTTGACAAAATATTCTAGATTTTGACATTTTAAATGTCAGACAATGACATCTTTGGCAAAAAATATGTTGACCACACTTTAGTGCAGTCAATTTATAGTAAAATTGGTTTCATGATAAAAAGCTAAATATCTTAGAAACTATTAAAGATGCGTATTTCCAATGAAAATACAAAAATACACAAGGTGTTTAAGAAAACTGATGATTTACTTATATTTTGTAAAATATAAATGTCAAATTTGACGGAAGTGCCTTAAAATATAGGATTATTCTCCTCTTATTGAGTGCTTTTTAAATTATCTTTCTAAAGTCTAAAAACAAAAAACTTTTCTCAATGGAAAGTTTATAAATGACCATCCTATACGTTGTTTATCAATTTTTTCCAGATTGGTTTCCAGATTTTCCCTGACTTTGCTGTTTTTTTGTCAAATCCCCTGACTTCCATGCATGCCATAACAAATTTCCTTTTTCCAGTTATGTGTGGAAATAGAGAGACTTATTTATTTCATCAAATCAAAAAGTCATGCAATTTAAGAACTGCTCACAAAAATTGCACTGTCAGAAAGCAGCTTTGGGCTTAGTTTATGCTTAAGAGTTAGAAATACTTACTGGTTAAACAACATAGACAACATCATCTCGCTGGTCTCATCTGGCAAGTTTGTCAAGAACAAAATTTGGTTAGGAGGCTGTTCGGCATTACTGGCTCCAGGTAACTTTCCAGTTTCTTTACCACCCTTCTTTTTCTTTTTGGGAGCATCATCTTCCCTAGATGGTGCTGATCTGGCTGACTTCCTGGGTCTTTCTTGGAATGTTCCTTTAATTTTGGAGACCACGTCGGAGTCAGTCTTTGCATATTGGATCCTCTGGAATCATTCTAGGTCAAATACTGTGCGTGGTGCAATGCACAAGGCAAGGAACATTAATTTTTTTAAAAAATATAATGCTTAGTTTACTTATCAAATATGCACAAACACAAGCATAACTCATATATCAGTCTTTTTATTTCTTAGTAAAAAGTGTTACTGTAAAATGAAAATTAATTCTGTAACAAATACAAAATATCTCGGAGTTTATATAGAGAAAAACTTAAAATACAGTATACACATTGATTACATAAGTAGAAAAATCAGGAAAACAATCTATACATTTTATCAACTAAGAGAGTTCATGCCCTATAAATTATTAAAAATAGTATAGGAAGCCCTTGTAGAATCAGTTTTAAACTATGGAATCAGAATCTGAGGTAGTGCCTGCTCTAGTAACCTAGTAAACCTAATTACAACATTCTAAAAATAATAAATAAGAAGGGTCAGTCCATATCAAGTCAACCAGGGTATTTTACCACACCATCTCCGATGTTGATGATTTTTAGTATACATGTTTTTCCTACCAAAAAACTGGAAAATCCAAAATTTCAGACTTTTTTGACCACTTGTTTATTTTGAATTAATTTTTGAAAATCGAAAAAGTCACTTATTTGTCCTTAACATGTGCGCACAAAATTAGGAATATCCAAAGAACCACTTATAATAGAAAAGTAGGTGAAGGTTCATTTTAAAGCTCTTATAAAGACCTTTCATATGAGAATATTGCATAACATATATTGAAAAAAAAAAATAAAAAAAAAAATTTTTGATTTTTTTTTTTGAAAAATTTCAAAAAGGCCATTTTTAATTTTTTTCAAAAAATTATATTATTTTCTTTAAAGTGTTATTAAACTATTCACAAAATTTTGAGATGGACAAATCATGGGTTCAATGTGAAAAAATTTATTAAAAATGTCACATGCATGAAAAATCGCCTATAAAATGTACTTAATATTTTTGATATTTTTTTTGACATTGAACCCATCATTTCTCCATCATAAAATTTTGTGGATAATTAAGTAACACTTTGACCAAAATTATATATTTTTTTCAAAAAAATTAAAAATGGCCTTTTTGAATTTTTCAATTTTTTTTTTCAATTTTTTATTTCCAATTTTTTTTTTGTTAAAATTATGTTGTGATATTTCATAAAAAAGAGCTTCAAAATGACTTTAAAATGAGCCATTTATTACTTTCCTAGTGTAAGTGGTTCTCGAGATATTGCTAGTTTTGTACATTCTTGTTAAGGTCAAAATGCTGACTTTTTTATTTTGAAAAATTAAAAAAAAAAACTACGAATCAAAAAAATCTAAAAATTTGCATTTTCAACTTTTATGGTAAGAAGAAAATATATACCAAAAATCATCAAAATTGGAATTGGTCGCGTAAAATTTTTGTGATTTTTTGGTTGATTTGATATGGAATGACCCTAGGGTCAGTCCATATCAAGTCAACCAGGGTATTTTACCACACCATCTCCGATGTTGATGATTTTTAGTATACATGTTTTTCCTACCAAAAAACTGGAAAATCCAAAATTTCAGACTTTTTTGACCAGTTGTTTATTTTGAATTAATTTTTGAAAATCGAAAAAGTCACTTATTTGTCCTTAACATGTGCGCACAAAATTAGGAATATCCAAAGAACCACTTATAATAGAAAAGTAGGTGAAGGTTCATTTTAAAGCTCTTATAAAGACCTTTCATATGAGAATATTGCATAACATATATTGAAAAAAAAAATAAAAAAAAAATTTTTTGATTTTTTTTTTTGAAAAATTTCAAAAAGGCCATTTTTAATTTTTTTCAAAAAATTATATTATTTTCTTTAAAGTGTTATTAAACTATTCACAAAATTTTGAGATGGACAAATCATGGGTTCAATGTGAAAAAATTTATTAAAAATGTCACATGCATGAAAAATCGCCTATAAAATGTACTTAATATTTTTGATATTTTTTTTGACATTGAACCCATCATTTCTCCATCATAAAATTTTGTGGATAATTAAGTAACACTTTGACCAAAATTATATATTTTTTTCAAAAAAAATAAAAATGGCCTTTTTGAATTTTTCAATTTTTGTTTTTTCAATTTTTTATTTCCAATTTTTTTTTTGTTAAAATTATGTTGTGATATTTCATAAAAAAGAGCTTCAAAATGACTTTAAAATGAGCCATTTATTACTTTCCTAGTGTAAGTGGTTCTCGAGATATTGCTAGTTTTGTACATTCTTGTTAAGGTCAAAATGCTGACTTTTTTATTTTGAAAAATTAAAAAAAAAAACTACGAATCAAAAAAATCTAAAAATTTGCATTTTCAACTTTTATGGTAAGAAGAAAATATATACCAAAAATCATCAAAATTGGAATTGGTCGCGTAAAATTTTTGTGATTTTTTGGTTGATTTGATATGGAATGACCCAGAAACCAAAACGGTATCCAACCACTACAGGGTTCCCACCAAATTATGATTTCCAAATTCCCCGACTTCCAGGTTTTCCCTGACCATTTTTAAAAAAATTCCAGATAATTTTTGGATATAAATTGGTTGTCTACATAGTAAGTAAATGTAGACTTTTACCATGAAAATTTTTGAAAGCTCAAATTTAGCAGGTATTTATATTATCGAGATAAAAAAGTAAAAAGCAGATAAATAAGACGAGAAACTTTGTTCGAAACTTTATTTGAAGACAAAAATCACAGGAACCGAATTCGTTAAATCCTAAAAACAAAAAATGGTACTTAACAGTATTAAAAATAAAAGACTAATTTGCCTATTTCTGCCAACGTTTTTTTGGTTCATCTAGCAAGTTATAAAACTAAATGGCACGAAGTGTTAAGATATATGTGTGCGCATGCAAACGAAAAAGAAGACCAGCATAAGTTGAAATACAGAAAAACTCAAAACAGAACAAACACAGAATAGAACATATACCAGAAACCAATTACTGAAGAAATAAAAGAACTGGGCTTTTAAAAGCTGATATCCCTGTTAAAAATGTACCAGTGTTGCCAGGAACATCATAATCATCAGAATCTATGATAATTTAACAAATCCTCGCATAAAACGCCATTTATTCTTTTGATGCGTCCAACGCACACAGTGAAGACTTTTTTTTAAATTGAGATAAAAACTGTACAATAATAAGTAATCTGGCTCACTTTCTCCTTCACTACATCTTGCCAATGAGGATTAGCTTATATCCTCGTTGATCTTGCGAAATTGAAACTAATAATCCAGTATGTTTTTTTTTTTGGCCACTCAACAATAACAATATATTTTAAGCAAATGTCATGCAAAAATAAAAATTATAATAATTTTTCCGTAAATATGATAATTTTTCGAATTGCAAATAATTTTTTTCCAACCTCCTGGCAACACTGATGCATATGGAGGATACAAGGTGCAAGATGAGGTTGGAACAGAGATACTCTGATTTCTTTTGTATTAACAATGGGCTTAAGCGGGGTCGTGACTCTCTTTCACCTCAACTCTTGAATATAGCATTAGAATATGCAATTAGGAAAGCCAAGATTGAGACACTAATGGCTATATTCCACCAGGAAGGACCCAACCAACTACTGACCTTCGCAGATGATGTGGACATAATTGGCAACAGCAGGATTAATCTTAAAGACTCCTTGCACCACAATATTTATGCATCCATAACTGATTTCTTAATAAGCAAAGATTACAAAAAAGGAGTAGAACCCTTTTTGGCAGTGGAAGCAGTTGCTGTGGAGGTTCCATCACTTCCAGTAGTTGGTGAAGATGTAGATCCATTGTCATTTTGGGCCAGGACTGATAGTGTATCATTTTTCTTGATTAACAAAGGCAATTTCCTTGACGCCTGACACCCCATATTACTTAATTCAATATTTTTTAAACACAGCTTACAATATGCTTGATATTGGAGGACTTATCCAGTCTAAATAAGAAACTTTTTTTTTCGACATTTTGGATTGTTGCTCTTAAAAAAATTTAAAATTCTCGAAATCTTGCATCGCAGTTGCACCCCACATCATTTAAAAGTTAGGAATAAATACATTACATTACAAATATTGTCGAATTAGAAAAAATGCGCTAAAATACCTTGAAAGTTTTAACAGAAGCTAGCGCGATTTGTGCTTAGAACAAGGAGAGATAATACCAGGTGATATTTATTATTTCGAAATGAAAACCAAATATGTTCAATAAACACAATCTGCCACCCTGGGTAATGATGCGGTTCTTGTCCTACACATTTTAAAAAGCTTTTCTCTCTCTTTTCTCTTGCATTTTAGGTGCACTGGAACTGATTGAGCGCAAAATAGATGTTGAGCTTATATATGAGGTGAGCAGAGAAGAACTCACATGATATTTTTTACAAAGTTGGTTTAAAAAATAGGTTGAGAAAGAGAAATTCCAGGTTTTGTATGCCAATTCCCTGACTTTTGAGGATTTTTTGGATATTCCCTGGTTTTTCCAGGTAGATCTCAAAATTCCCTGACTTTCATATTTTCCAGGTTTTCTCTCCAGGTCAGTGGAAACCTGCACTAACCTATTCAATGAAACCCAAATGCTCACTATACGACAAATCTATATCAAAAAGGTTCTAAAATATACGAAATATAACAATAAATAAATAATCCAACCACAACATGGTATAAATACTAGTTCTGTTACTCAAAATCATGTATATTTACATGGAGTAGACTACACAGCCTGTCAAAGACATATTTCATTTCTGGGACCAAGGTTATTTAACATGATCCCAAATAAAATTAATAACAAATAAAAAGAAATATTGCTCCAGGCTTTCTATTTCGATTAGAAATAACACTGATCTTGTTCGAAGTCAGGTGCCTATACTTGGATAGATAAGTTGACTGCCACAGTGACCCGGTCATTTGAGTGGGTGCTGTTCTTTTTGTCTTTATGTATGTCATATATATAAATATAAGTAAATATAACTAATTATGTCTTATTAAGACAAATAAGTCATTATAATGTAATATTTTAAGTAATCAACTTTTAACTCAAATCAAATCATTTTATTCATCTAAAGGTCTACAAAGTATTCCTTATCAGATTAGTCATAAATAACATACAAACTATAGCTAAAATTGTATAAAACATATTAATTACAATGGTATAAAACATATTATATTATAAAGTTATGGTAAATACAAACAAAAATACAAACAAACAGCTATGTATACTTATATTTTTTAACAAGTTAAAATTAATATATATTTAATGCTAGATATTATATGGGTCGTTCTTGAAAAAAGGTAACATTGCAGGTTTGACTTTAAAACCACTTATCCTTTTGAAAACAAAGTAGAAGGATACTCAATGTACTCAAAGGCTAACATTATCCAGCAGTAATGAACTCTCCAAGAAATTTCACATGGAAGAAAAGTTGGTCAGACCATGTGACATGTCACGTGGTGTGATCTGTAATTTTCAAAGTTGATAGATTCAGATATGACAAAAAGGCACTTTAGGATCATAAAATTTATTTAGATAATGAGAAATACATTGATATAAGTTTTTTGTCTTGATCAAAAAACAAAAAAAAAAACATGTGTAATTGATTTTGGTGTCACTCGTGTGATCACATACAGTCACAGTTTTTTTACAATCTGGCATCACTGCATACAACACCCAACTCATTTAACTGAGAATGGAGAAGCACGGAAGACACAGTTTAGGAGTGTAACCTAAAATGTGTTACATACAATGTTTTGGCCGAGATAAATGTCACAGGTGTTTCTATATATATATATATATATATAAGGAGCAGAAAGAAGAATGTATGGAGATTTAATAGAAACATTTAAGATACTTAGAGGTCACTACCAATGTCCTATGCAAACTTTTCATATGTCTCAAAATAACTACCTCAGAGGTCATCACTTATTATCCAAAGAAAGATGCACCAAGCTTTTACGAAGACATTTTCTGCCAAATCGAGTCACTTATAACTGGAACAGATTGAGTGAAGAAACAGTAAATGCTACATCAGTAAATCAGTTTAAAAATCACCTAGAAAGGAAATGACAGATTGGGAAAACAACTTTGTGTGTTACTCAATGTGATAAAATTGTACTCTGTGATATCCAAAAATGTGATAAATTCTTGATACCTAAGTATTTATTTATAATTAAGTTATAACACAGTGATAGCTGCTTAGTATTGTATAAATAATAATAATAATAATAATAATAATAATAAATGGTTGGTAAGATATTTACTTTCAAAAATGTGATTAAGTATGAAAAGTAGGCATTTTATTAACATTAAAATACAAAAGTAGTAACTTTTTTATTTTTGTATTATTTAGACATTTTGCTAAATATCTCACTAGTTTGAACGTCACTGGTGTGATCTTTCAGAATATTTTATTGATAACACCTGTGAAATTTTTCGCTTGTAATTAAAAAAACTATTTTTAGAAAAAAAAAAATGGCAAAAACTAAAAAGTCTTTGTTAAAAGCACCAGAAACGAAAAAGGAAATAGATAAAAGAGAGAAAAGAAGAAATCAAGTAAGGGCATATTATATATATATAGAGACAAAATATATACTTAAAAAGTGGTAAATATTTTTGTTTTTTTAAAAACTATTACACCAAATGTTACCATTTTTTAAGAACAACCCAGCTATAAAGATGCTTGATTTTGGTAAAATAGCTATAACTAATGTTAGCTGGCTATCACCTGTGTTAGCAGATGAATTTACAAACTCGAAAATAACTCAAGAACTAGTGAATTGTTATCTCAGCTATATAGCACATTTTAGTCCAACCAACTACTGCACCATTTAATAATTACCAAAATTCAAAGAACACTAATTTGTTTTTTTTTTAAATTACCACTTGAAATGTTACCTTTTTTCAAGAGCGAGCCATATACAGGAAAATATAAATGAAAATATATTTAAAATTACAAATAAACTTGTTTAGGATGACTGCATATCAATATCCCGACAAGCCTTTTGGCTCAGGAAAGTGGATCTTACATTAAGTACGTGTAAATATCTAAACTGTGATAATGTAATAAATTGAATTGAATTGAGGTATGAGTTGTGCTTGTGTTTCGGTTTAATTTGAGGTGATTTATAGAAGCTTAGTTTTCTAATAAAAAAGCTTATTGACTTTATTTTCCTTTAGTAGAACAAACATTTGTGAAATGACAATGACAGACAAAATTAATTTTACCTTTATCGGTTACTTACCATTGGTTTATCATAAAAAGGAAATCCCTGCATTGACCTTAAAGCATTAGTTGAGCTCTGGATTTCCTTAAAAATTACAAAGGCCTGTCCCCTCATTTTTAATGTTTTCAAGGCTACTATATCCATTATTTGTCCAAATTGGGAGAAAATGGCATACAGAGATTTTTTCAGTTCTTCTTTTTTTACTTTTTCATTTAGGTTGTTGATGTAGATAGTGTTGTTTGGGCGAATATCCATCTAAGAAAAATGGAAAAAGTAATTATAATAAGGTCCATGTGTTTCTAGTGATAGTTAAGGCTGGTCGTGCTTAAATTCGTTTTCCATAATTTTTTCCTTTAACTTTAACCTTTTCTTTTTCCTTAACTTTAGTCTTTAATGTCATTAAAGGTCATTCCCTTAAGGCCTAAAGAAAAAGATAAGGAAAAGCGAGCTTAATACATAAGGTTTAAATTGCTAAAGAAAAAAGATAATAATAAAAAACAATAAATTTTGGGGTTAAAAAAGATCAACAAAAAGTTTGCAGGCTGCACCTGCAAAACATGTTTTTCCAGTTTATTTTTCCATAAAGTATTAGTTGACTTTCTAGGTCATTCCCTTAAGGCTTAAAGAAAAAGATAAGGAAAAGCGAGCTTAATACATGAGGTTTAAATTTGTAAAGGAAAAAGATAATAATAAAAATAATAAATTTTGGGGTTAAAAAAGATCAACAGAAAGTTTGCAGGCTGCACTTGCAAAACATGTTTTTCCAGTTTATTTTTCCATAAAGTATTAGTTGACTTTCTAGGTCATTGCCTTAAGGCTTAAAAAAAATAAGGAAAAGCGAGAGGAAAAGGGACAAGCATGAACACCCAAATCTTAATACATGGTTTAAATTGCTAAAGGAAAAAGATACAGCAAAAGTTATGGAAAAGCAATTTAAATATGAACCAGCCTTTATAAGGTGAAAGTTTCAATTCCCATCTCAGTATCCTTACAAAAGATTTGAAAGGGTAGTAAAATTTTTTAAGAAAGTTTGGCAGTGGCATAGCCAGAAATCAACTCTGGGAGGGGTTTCATCATTTAATAAAAATCAACTATGGCAAATTTTTAAAAATTAGGTAGGTGCCTATTGCTTGAGCTCTTGAACTGAAAGGAGGGGAGAGGGGCGGTTTAATAGGTGTTGAGTTAGTGTATACAAACCAAAAACACTTATTTTTAAAAGCAAGTCTCATCTAGTCTCATTTGCAGATTTGTTTTAAAATTAACCCTTAAATGTGCTGCAGGCAAAAATTTTGAAAAAATTACACTAAACTGGGACTCTTCCCATGTTTAAAATGTGTTGGCAAAAAAATTGCTTTTGCAGGCGAAAACTTTGACAAAAAAAAAAAAATTTTGATCCCTTAGGTTTTTTGTAAAATATTTTTGGAAAAGTAGATTGGGTTAGATGCCAAGAAGATGAAAATTTTAAGAAAAATATATACTAAGAATACCATTTATTATATGTTTCGAAGGATGGTGAGAAAAATTCTGTCGAATTAAACTAAAATTGTTGTTAAAATTAATGACATCATAGCACCGCTGGTACAGCTTAAAATCTCTGGAACTTTCAAAGCCTTCACAGATGACAATACCGTAACCTGGAGCCACATTAATCCACTACTCCTTAGAGAAATCATTATGTCTGATTTAAACTCAATAAAAACCTGGTGTGATGCTAACCATCTTTCTCTGAACCTCTCCAAAACACACATAATCGCATTTAAAAATACACATATCGAAGATGTCTCCATTGCGCACCACACCCTCGATAACATACCTTCCACTAAATTTCTTGGTCTAAACATTGATTTCAATTTAAAGTTTGACCGACATATAAGCACTCTCAAAAAAAAACTAGCATCAGGCTGCTACAGTGTAAGAGTTACCGCGAAAGAATTGGGGAAGGCAGTGGCTAGAACTGCATACTTCCCACTTGTGGAGTCGCACTTACGTTATTGTCTTCCGTTTTGGGGCTGCTGCAGCCAATACCGTAGATAGAGGAAATACTGAAGATAGGTAACCTTACGGGCTAAAATGTTAGCAAAAATTTCGTTCGTGGATAACTCCCCAGAGCGCGCATAGTCGCTTTTGGACAACTCGAATGTCATCAACCCAGTGCATTTCGCCGCAGCGAAATCTGTAAGCATAGAAGATATAATCAATTTTCCTTTGCAATCTGTAATAACTCTCCAATGTTTCACTTGACTTCGTATAGGTGGCGCTATTAACTTAGCATTAACATTCCTCCTGCGCTAGATAGTGTAGAAAATAGAAATATCACTGCCATTGTTTAGATTTGGTGGAAATCGAACCGTATATCATCGAATTTAACTTTTTATGACGACATAGAGAATATTCTTCTTGTTCTTATCAGTACTTTTTTAGTGTTAGAAAAAAAAAGATGATCTTGTTGATTTTGTGATTTTTGAAACAAAAACAGTTTTATTCTTGTGATTTATTAACGCTTACAGGTAAGTGTTCCTTATTTTGCATGTTTTTGTTTTATAGTAACAAAAAACTGTTGGTAAATGTTTTCTCGGTAATTATGCAGTATACGGTTTTCTGCCATTTTTGATTTTTTATGAAAAATTCTTTATGGGGGCACCTATACTAGGGTCCCTAGGACCCCAAATCCGCCTGCGCCCGATTTTTTTTTAAGAGAAAAAAGGGTGCTCGGGGGGGGGGGGGGTTGTAATGTTTTTCTGATTGTTTTGGGTTGGGTTGGGTTGGACTGTGTTGGATTGGGTGGTTTTAGTGAAAAAAAAATAAAAAAAAAACATAAAAAAAATAAAAAAAAAACAACCGGCGCAGGCGGATTTGGGGTCCTAGGGACTCTAGTAGGTGCCACCATAAAGAATTTTTCATAAAAAATCAAAAATGGCAGAAAACCGTATATTGCATAATTACCGTTTTTTCGCATTAATAGTTAAGTAGGTAGGAACTATTTAAAAAAAAAACATCGGGCTGTTCGGGAATTTCCTAGAAAATTTCAGTTATAAACAAAATATTAAATATAAATAAATTTGGCTTAAGATATTTTAGCATAATTAAAGGTGTAACGTTTTTGTTTAAGAAATTTTTATGCCAAGATTTTGTTCCCATTGTATAGCCTTCTTTCCAAACTTTCGATTTTTAGAATAAAACACTCAGTTTTCTCAAGTTTTCACTTTTTTTTTAGCTTCAAAAAAGTACTGCAATAAAACCATTTTTCTCTGTTAAAATGAAAAATATTTAAGGTTGTTGAAGAGAGACAGCAGGCTATTAAAAAGTATTTTAGAGAAAGATGGAAATAATTTAAGGCAATTGTTTACTAAAAATTTCTGTTTTGTCATCTGTCTGTCATCTTGAGTGTTTTTTTTATCCAAAAAACGACAAAAATTGTAATTGTTTATCGTGTAAGTCATAAGGTGGTATTAATTTCTTTCAATCAAAGTTCTTTATAGTGTTTAAAATTACAAAAAAACGTGTATATAAGTGTATTTTAGCACATCTTAAAATAATTGAACAGGTATTTAACTAAATTATTTCCAGGTTCATCATGGTAGATGATTCTATTTTGTAATGTGGCCGCTAAATATTTAAATTTGAAAACAAATTGTTGTTAAGTTAAAATAAAAAAGCATATTTAAAAAAATTAAATACAATAAATACCTATAATAGAAATAAGATTATAGCATTTATTATATTTATGCTCATCAACTAATATAATATATAATAAAATAATTTTTTCCGAAATATTTTTGCAATGCTTAAATGCGACACTCTTGTATCCCAAAACTAAATTTTTGGAAAAAAAGGAACTTTTAATCCAAATAGCTACTGTCATAGGGAGGAGAATTTATAATAAAATGGCAAAATAAAAATCATATGCACGACACCACTAAAGATGACAGATGACAACTAAAATTTTTAGTACACAATTGCCTTAATATTTTTGCACTTTACGAAATTATCTCTCCATCTACCTCTAAAATTCTGCCCTCTCTCATTAAATATTTTTCATTTTAGCAGAGGAAAGATGTTTTTGCAGTACTTTTTTGAACGCTAAAAAACCGGTGAAGGCTTGAAAAATTTGAGTGTTTTATTCGAGGTTTTTTTCATAATATTGTATTGTCATCGGATCTACTTTGCTGTGCCAAATTTCACTAAAATCGGTTCACGGGAAGTGTGTCAATGAATTTAGCCCCTTATTTTTAAACCTTAACCACCACCTACCCACCAATTTTTTTTCATAATATTGTATTATCATCCGAACTACACTACTGTGCCAAATTTTATTAAAATCGGTTTACGGGAAGTGTGTCAAAAACGAATCGCAAAATTTGATAGTCAGTCAGACTGTAAAGTTAAATATAATCGTTTAATAATAATAAAAACTGTCTTGCTTCATTCAGCATATTCATGAATTTATATTATGATCTCTCTACCAGCTCCCATTCCCTTGGCAACAAGTTCATTCATTTACGCCACTGATAAACCAGTATTCAGCAAAGAATCAAAAACTTGCGGTAATTCCCCTTTCATGGCTTGGCTGGCTGTTCGGATACCGTCGGCTTTCGTCGGATATTAGCATGTATCCTCGTTGCCAGCACTACCTATTTATTGCGGTCTCCGCTAGCGCCCTCTAACAGTTACTCGGCAAAACAAAATTTTTGGTTTCCATACTTTCCGCAAGGTAAATGGGGGGCACCACTTGCCTGATCAGGGTTTATAACGAGTGGAAGTGCAACGGACTATTCTCACTTCCACTTATCAGTTACATATCTTAAGTATTTTCTATCTACGCCAATACCTATTCAACTCAGCATTTATTCTGCAAAAACGGGCAATACGCTTCATGTGCAGTGCAACTTCAAGAACCCACTGTAGACCTCTCTTTATTGAAAATCATATACTAACCCTTCCTTGTCTCTTCATATTAGAAACCGTCTGCCTAATACACAAACACCTTCCACACCTTCAAACTAACCGTATTATCTCTCATAGTATGCAACATTCAAATGACCTCAGGTTACCTATACCTCACTCTACCCTTGTGAAGAACTCTGTTCTATAACAAAATAAAAATGTATAATCATTTCCCTTTAGAAATAAGAAATTTAAAACTTAAACAATTTAGAAATAAATGCAAGGCTAAACTAATTGAACTGGCTTTTTACTCGATTGACTCATTTTTAGAATATAGGTTTTAGCAGCTACAGTACAACTTACAACCCATGTGTTTTATTGTTCCTTTATATTTGTCTCTTTTGGTTTTGTCTTTTTGTCATTCAATCAAGAACTTTGGTTGTGATTTTAGTAACCATTAAAAAAATAAAAAAACATATTTTTAGTGATAATATTAGATAATTATTGCTACTTATAGTTTTATTGAATGTTTTATATTTTACCTATTTTCTTTTTTATTGCACTATGCTGCTTGTCTATGATTGTAAACATTAAGTTAGAAATAGGATTATTAATAACTAGTTATTTATTCCTATTTCACATGCCTGCAAGTACCTGACTATAAAAATACTTAAGTACCTACCTATTTTAAATTGACTTACTATTATATACTATTTTGACACCTTAGTGCTTAGCTTATCTAGTTTAAGTCCTTTTCTGTTAGTTTTTTAAGTAAGCTTTGTCAATAAGGAATAATTGTATTGTACAATTTTTTTACTTGGACAATAAAGCATGTTTAATAATAATAATAATAATTTTTAAAATTTTTCATAGAAATGAACAATGGCAAAATCGTACTTTGCAGAAATCGAACTTCGGAGAAATTATACATCGCAGAAATTGTAAAACAGAAAAACTGTAAAACGTAAAAATTGGTAAGGTGAAAATCTGTTCTGTGCCTGTTTGTATGTGACATTAGAATAAGAAAGGGTGTAGATCAAGTTTTTTTTTCTAAACCAACCCGACTTCTCCCAACTTAAACAAACTTAAACCAACCCAGATGAATCCAAAACACTTAAAAAAGCAACCCAAACCAACCCACCACTTCTTGAAATTTAGCATAAAAAAAATGTCTTTTCTACACCCTTTCTTATTCTGAGCTCACATGCAAACACCTGTCAGGCAGAGAACAGATTTCGCCTTACCAATTTTTACGTTTTACAGTTTCTCTGTTTTACGATTTCTTTGATGTACTTTTCTCCAGAGTTTGATTTCTACAAAATAGGATTTTGCCAAAGTTTGTTTCTATAAATAATGATTACTACATTTTACTTTTCTTTATTTTATGGGACCCCTTCTGGACCCCCACCAAACACACATCACAAACCCGAGTACAGGGTCAAAAAAGTGGGGGAGCTATAGCTCTCCCTGGGGCCTTTAATTATGATTAATTTTTTACGCCACTGCCATTGACTTTGTTGTTTATGCAGCTTTTTTAAAGATTTTCTACAGAGGAAGCTTAAAGTAACCTAAAAGATCCACCTTTACATTAAGATTACTACTATGTCAAGCATAAAGGCGAATTCAGAGTTCCATAAGGTAAGCAGTACAAGTTATGTGATAAGACACAAGGAAAATAAACTAGGTATAGTAAATACATGCTACTGTGTATACTGTAAGCGCAAGCAAAAAGAGCAGCATGTATTTGCTATTAGACACTTAATGCATGGTCAAAAATATAGCATATTTTGATTTTGTTTTGAACGCGTTATGTATACCAATACCGATGCCTTGAAATATTTACTTTGAATGTCTATTGTTTATTTGCCTTGCGTCTTAACGTATACCTCATACTGCTTACCTTTTGGAACTCTGAATGCGCCTTAACTACCCCTCGAACTACCCTATGCCTAACTTTGAGGTTAGAGTCTGGTTAAAACCGGGAACGAGACCAAAATCAAAAGAAAACCAGGCCTCTTACCTTTTTAAACTGTTGTGTTCCTCAATAAGCAAGTCCAAAAAGTTTAAAAAAGTCACAAAATTGTGGTTAAACGGCAAACGTGAAAATTTGAAAAAGCCACACTTCTTCCAAATCGATACCGTAAATAATATAAAGGTTTAACAGTTGGCAACACTTATTTTAGGAGCATGGGCGTTTTTAAAATCAACGCTTGTTCGAGTTCGGTGGCATCGACTGATGGACAAATGAATAGTGACGTCATCACCACCACATATGGGGTCAGATTTAAGATTTAAATTCTTTTATTTTATAAATTGATAGGTACAAAAATTGCTTGAAGCTACAACATTGTTATTTTTAAGAAAGTAGCACTTTAAATTGAGAATTTATGCTGTGCTGCAGCTATACTTTTTTAAATAATTTTTATCAATACTTATTTATTATACAAGAATTAATTAAGAAGAAATTTATAGAAATTAAATTTTTTATCAAACAAATAATTCATAACAGCCAATTATAAGTATGCCAATACATCCGTGGTATAAGTACATGTATTGGCCATCATAAGACGAATAAAAAACGCCCTTTGGCCCAGAGTTTTTTGAGTATTTTTCTTTAATTATCTCCTATACTCGATATTTCAAAACTATCCACCCAAGATCTGTTTTTTTTTTGTAGTCGAAGGACCTTTTCTTTAATAATATAATTTTGGAATTTTATCCAAGGTTTTTGTTCTGGTTTTTTTTTATATAAAATCGAAAATCCTTAACATCAATTTGTTTCTGGTTTGTTTGAGAGCATTGTAGGCTATCAATGTTGAACGTGTTGAAAGATTACTTTTATTTGCAACACTGATTTGTTTTTTTAGACTTTGGTAACACTGATTCGTGAAAAATGTAAATTAACCTAACTTTTTCCCTGAAAATTTTAAAGAATATATTTTTTGTATAACAAAAATACAAAAATGAGGTAATTATTTTTTTTATACTATTGCCTTTTTGACTTATGCGTAACTTATAAATTATCTCATCTTATCCTGCCATTCAAGGTTTTTTTCTTAATTTTATAATTTCAATATACTATATTTTATTAGAAACTCGACGTTGCTGTGATGCTGCAGCCAGAGTCGCCGCACAAAGAAAATAAACAAATGCAAATGCATGCTGGTCTTACCGCCTGCGGCTTACGGACCACTATGAACAGCAGCATGCATTTCCTATAGTTTATTTTCATTGTGTCTTACCACATACCTTATACCACTTACTTTACAGAACTGTGAATCAGACATTAGAAATAAAAAGCATCCATTCCCTACTTTTTACTATGAACATCAACATTGATAACCCATAGTTCATTTTTCTTGCATCTTACTGACAGCAGTTTTAATGTTTGATGCTGGCACATTATTCTCTATTTTTCTAGGGTCACTGTATCACAAAAACTGCATCTTCTTTGGCTTCAGGATGCACTGACCCCATCTGATGTATCTTTTAAAAAGGGAGTTTCTAAATAAACTAAAAGTTACTTTACTTAAAATTTGAGAATTATTATAAAAATATTTTAAACCTTATTTAAAATTTTTCAATAAGAGATAAAACCTGGAACTGCAAACAAAAATTTTTGCAGAAGTTTCATGTGATTGTCCAAACTTCTCTGAAAGGTCGGAGGAGCCGTAGCAAAAGGGAGGCGATCACTTCCCCCTCCCCCTGTGGCCGCCACTACATTAACAATCCATTTATCCAACGTTGCAAAACTTTCAAAACACTAGAAAATAGCATAAAAAAGTAAAACCCTACTAATGTGTATGTAAGCCCACACAATGCATCACAATTAAAACACCAAATTTCTTACACTACTTTTATAGGATCAGTGTTGACGGTTTGATAGTCTACTTCCCATATGATTACATCTATCCAGAACAGTATGCCTACATGTGTGAACTCAAAAAGTCCCTTGATGCCAAGGTAAAGTCAATTTTGACTTTAAAAAACATGAGTGGAACTATTTTATGTGCTTACTTTTAGGGTCACTGCCTTCTGGAAATGCCCTCAGGTACTGGCAAAACCACTACTCTACTATCCCTAGTTGTAGCCTACATGTTACAAAACCCTCATTCAGTCCGAAAACTAATATACTGTTCCAGGACAGTGCCAGAAATTGAAAAAGTTGTTGAAGAATTGAAAAAATTGTTAGATTATTATGAGAAGAAAGATGGGGAGCACCCAAATTTGGTCGGTTTGGTTTTATCTTCGAGAAAAAATATGTGTATTCATCCAGAGGTGAGTAAATTTATACAATACAAGTAACTTGTAAATGTTTTATCTAAAAACAAATAATAGGACCACTACTACATTTTTAGAAACTAGCAACATGTGTCAATGTCAAAAAAATTATTTTTCAAAAAGAAACAAATTTTTTAGAACAAAATTTGTGCCTTTAGATATTTTGACATCTTAGGTCAGTACTGCAAGGGAAGGCAAGATAGTTGATGCTAAATGTCATGCTTTGACAGCCAGTTATGTCAGAGAGCGTCATGAAAGAGATGATACCACTCCAGTTTGTCAGTATTATGAAGGTAGGAAATTTAAATTAATTAAAAAGTGTTTTTATAACTTAATAAAAAACACAATTTTAGTAACTGTTTGCAAATAACCAAACCATGGCTTTTTTGTATACTGATGCAAAAATTTTTTTTTTTAATCATGGCTGCAAAAAAAACATTTCATCCATTTTTTACCCAAAAAAATAATGTAAAATGGCAATATGAAGAAAATTTAATTGTTCTTACCTAGAAATTAAGCCTTTGTATTGATTGTTTTTCACATATATATTCACAAAAAAATCATTTAAAAAAACCACAACTTAACAAAATATCAAAAATTAATTTTGCTGCAACGAGGGGGCGCCAACTATTCACAATACATGTACATCTTGACCTGCAGACGCGGACGTCGCTTAGGAAATCCCTTAAATAATCCCGCAGTTCTTTTAGAAATCCCGCAATAATTAGGGCCATCTCTCAGTCTTTTTTGTTGTGCATGCGTCCTGAAGTGTCGAAAAGGTTTTCTTTTGACACTTACCAGGGTTTTGTTTTACTGGAGGTGTTTCTTTTCTTAAATTTTTGTGATAGGAATAGGCTGTTGGAGAAAAATATAAATATATTACATATGCATTCTTATTGAATTCAGATGATTAGTATAAGATGGCAATATATACAAAGATATTTCTTTATTTATATCTCCTTTGGCTAGAAAAGTACCTATATCACTCCCAAAATCATAATGTTGCTTTATATACGGTCTATTATTGCTTGCACCATATGTGTTGCTATGCGCGCTTTTACCGTTTTATTCGTTTGATTCGACCGGCTATTATAGTCAGTTTAACAGTCTTTCTCGTTTTCAGTGTAAAGACGAAAAACAGGCTGATAAGAACAGTGATATTAAGTTCAAAATTGAGGTATTTACCCATTTTTATGTGTTAGGAGGGAAGTAAATAAAAATGGGCCTTTTTTCCATTTAATTTTTCATCTTTTTTATACAATGTGTTTTTGATAAATTAACTTTTCTGTCATTTTAGCTCACACGTATTTAGTATGACTATAGTATAGTGTGAGCTATGGTGATTGTGCCAACTGAAAATTTTTAAAATACCTTTTGCATTTTAGACCTCTCTGAACATTTTTTGCTGTGCCGTCTGTCTTTCTGTCTGTCTGTCTAAAACCAACTCTCATAACTCAAAAACTATCTGACCAATTTTCATAAAAGTTTTTACCTGTGCAGCATCAACCCGAAAAAATAGTCAGTGGGGTAGAATAAGGAGGGGGCGATTGCCAAATTAAATTTTTGCTATAAATGGCTTTTGTAGTATCAAATAAATGGTAATTGAGTGTAAAGTTATATTAAATTTAAAAATTAAAAAAAATAAATGTTTCTATAATTGAGTCTAAAATAGAATTTATTTTTTTAGCCAGTGGGGTACAGTTAGGGGAGAGGGAACATTGTGAAAATAAACTTTTCTACAAAATATAGCTTTTATTGTATCAAATAAATGGTAATCAAGTCTAATAAAAAAAATGCCAGTGGGGTACAATGAGTGAGGGGAGGGGCGATATCTAAATAAACGTTGATAAAATATGGGTGGTATTGTATCAAATGAATTGTAATTGAGTCATCTGGAGTTTTTAAAAAACATAATCAGTGGGGTACAATAAGAGTGGGGGGGACCATCGTCAATAAGATTTTTATAAATTATGGCTTATATTTTATCAAACAAATGTTAATTCAGTCTATTAAAAAAAAAAACCAGTGGAGTATATTGAGGGGATGGGGGGGGGGCGAATAAACTTTTTTTATAAAATATGGCTTGTATTGTATCAACCGAATGGTAACTAAGTCTTGAGTTCAAGTCTTTTACAAACTAGTTAATGGACAGATTGATTGCCCAGAATTGCTGGCAGGGATTGGGTTACATGCCCCTGTCAGACGAGATAGATTTACCGAAGTGTTTCACTGTGAGTTTCATAGGACTAATTACGGTTCTAATGAACCAATTTCGAGAATGCTTGCAGAAGCAAATCTGGTATCAGGTTCAATCAACTTTTTCATGCCAAATTTGGATAAATTTAAAAACCAGTTAAAACATATTTAGCATTATTTATTTTTTTATACTTACATGAATGTACCTGCTACCTAACCTTTTTTCGTTTTTTTTGTGATTTTTTGTGATTGTATATCTGTATTTTATTTTAAATGTTGGTAATTTCCTTTTTTCTATTTTTATATATAAGACTAGTAAACTAGGTATACCAGTAGATATTTTATATGTTTAATGCATCAACTTACTACATCGATGGTGTAAGCATTTTTTTACTATTTTTTGTACTCTACTGTGAAAATGGCAAGTCCATTAATAAATAAATTTAAAAAAATAGCCAGTGGGGTACAATAAGGGGGGGCGACCAAATAGGGCTTGTATGTTATTAAAAAAATGTAATTAAGTCTAGAATAGAATTTTTTTTTATCCAGTGGGTTACAATGAAGAAAGGGAGGAATTATGAAAATAAATTTTCCCACAAAATATGACTTATCATATTTTTATGTAAATATGTATGTGTGAGGGTATTTTAAAGGATTTTTATAAAAATCTATAGTTTAGTCACAGCAAAATTTGAGGGAAAACATTTTAATTTAAAATAATTTTTTCATAAGATGGGTGAAATGGCTTAATTTTTAAGCAAGAAAACTTAGATCTTATCAATATTACTATATTCCGCTACTTCTATTTAAATTTGAGTAAAAAACGGACAGGATTTTTTTTTGCACCCGTTACTGTTTTTGATCAAAGTATATCAGCAGTCCCATGGCAATAGCAGAAATCTTCTGCAGTCACCTCGCAATCTCGGAAATCGCTCGCAGGCACTTGGCAGTCTCTAGAAATCCCGGGAATCTTCCCGCAGTCGCAAAAAATGCGGCAGTCATTAAGAAATCATAGAGACTGCGCCAATACGTGTACATTTTTACAGTAGTTGGCGCCCCTTCGGGCTGCAACAAAGTGAACAGTGAACATTTAATACGTTTTCACGTGAAACTGAATACATTGATCTGCCTGGTGTATTTTGAGGTTAGTTTTTGCCAATTTTACTGCTTTGTTTGCTTTTTTAAAGCCAATAAGTTTACAGCAAAACAATATAGTTAAAATAAAGGTATATATTTACTTTTTGAGAGACTTGAAAGTGCTAACAGCTTAGTATTGGTGTCATCAGTCAGTTCGATACAATACCCGTTTTCATGCAAGTGGATCCCAATACGATCCCAAAAAATGAGGTATTGAACTTGGGCAGGCTCAACGAAAAAAAAGTTCAGTGAAAACGTAGTAAAATTGTTTTGTCATTCACGGCCGCCCTTGATTAATGTTGTGTTCGAGTTTTATTTTGTAAGAATTTTTCTTTTTTTAGTGTTTACAATTTTTCTCATTTTTTAGGTTTCTCCTTAGATGGTAAAGAAGGTCATCTTCCTTCTGGTGTCTACACTTTAGATGATTTAAGACAATATGGAAGAGATAGAAACTGGTGTCCTTATTTTTTGGCTAGATTTCATGTAAGTCAGATAGTTCATATACAAACCTTATTGTGAAAGTTTGTTGCTGAAGATTTGGTTAAACATAATTCGTCATATATATTTTAGATTATTCATGCAAATATAGTGGTCTACAGCTACCACTACCTATTAGACCCGAAAATTGCCGATGTAGTGTCAAAAGAAATGGCTCGTCAGTCCGTTGTCATTTTTGACGAAGCCCATAATATTGACAATGTTTGTATTGACTCTATGAGTGTGAAAATCCATAAGAGGACCATAGAGAGGGCTTCTGCTAACATACACAGTCTGGAGGGTATAGTATCTGAGTAAGTGCCAAATATAACTTGTCTTTGAGCCACTAAACGAATAAAGAACTATTATTATGGCGTTTTTAGTGGTACAATCAGAAATAACTAGATTGGAGTTTCAAAAATTTCAATTTTTAACTTTGATATTTTTTTGTAAATATATACAGGTTGAAATAGTACTTCACTCCCTGTAGGGGGAGTGAAATTTAATAGAAACAACCACTGTCTTCTTTACTAAATTTAATGTTTTATGTTAGTTTTGGCTTATAGGGCCATCATCAATAAAATTGCAACTTTTTTTAGTATTTAATTTAATTTTATTGTTAAGAAAGTTTTTTAAAAAAAAGTTTTTGCGATTTTTGCTGATGACACTATAAGCCAAAACTAGTATTAGTAAATTTAATAGAGGAAGACAGTGATTGTTTCTTTCAAATCATACTTTTATGCAAAATTAAATGCAGTGCCCAAACCAACCTAGTATTTCATATTTTGAGTGTATTACAATGTTAACATTTTATTTTTTTCTAATTTTATTAAAAATAACTTTTTTGGGTCAGGTCGGAGTGGGTTTTAACATGTCGGTATATGGAAATACGATCAATAAATTTATTTGAATTTGTTTGTAGGGACACTTACAGTATATTTTTCGTTCTTTCAGCACCAAAATTTTTCCTATTTCCTTGCAGAATGAGATCAGAGGACCACAAAAAGCTCCAGGAAGAATACCAACGTCTGGTGGATGGGCTTAAAGATGCGGGCGTCGCTAGAGACACCGATTTAATTTTATCTAATCCTATTTTGCCTGATGAAGTTTTGCAGGAGTCAGTACCAGGTAAACTTAAAAAGCTAGAGTGATCTAGGAACAACGACATGGAGAAAATTAGACTAAACTAGGTCCTTTATTGATTTGACCTTGACAGTGACCTTTTTTTGCCAGTAGCCTTTATTTACTCTCCTTTGCTGCGCTTAGCAAGGTCTTTGAGTAAATTTTTTGTTCTTTTCAGTCACCTGTTTATATAAAAAAAAATAAGAATTTCAAGACATTAAATTAAACGTGTCTTAAAGGGTACTATTATTTGCTGTGCAAAATTATGTTTACTTTTGATCTACAATATAAAATACCTCCCTCTACCTAACCCAAGAAATATTTTTTATTAACAAATAAAAGAAAATATAATACTATTGCGCAAAGTGTTTTTATATATGTATATAAACTATTTTATTCACTCTTTAAGTGAAAATGTATTTTTTTAGGGAATATCCGAAATGCAGAACATTTTATAGCGTTTCTAAAAAGATTTGTAGAATACCTGAAAACTAGGTTAAGAGTGCAACATGTCGTACAGGAATCACCGGTGGGCTTTTTAAAAGATGTTCAGCAGAAAGTTTGCATTGAAAGAAAGCCCTTAAGGTCAGTATTTTTTTTGTCAATTTTGAGTATTTTAACAAATGAAGTAAATGCTCATATTTTTTCCTTTGTTTCTTACTGTTTTCCCGGTGTGTACTTGCTAAGGAAGTAGTTGAACATTGTTGCGTGTTTGTGGGTGCGTTGACTAGCGTAGATTCAATTTATAAAACATTTAACTTTTCCAAAAACTGTTTTCTCGAGATTTTCTTCGTTCCACTATTTTTAAAAAAATAGTTGATCTGATTTAGGACTGATTTGTTATTTGTTTCTTTCTGGAAGAACAAAATAATGTAAAAATTTTGGTCAGTTGAACTGACTGACGAATTTGTCACATTCTTATGTAAATGTTATTTTTAAAAAAAGTAGATTTAGACCTTAAAAAGTTTTTCCATTATTTTTCTTTTTTTGCCTTAAACTTCGAGGCTTTGTGATTTCACACTGCCAAGCAGACTGTTTTTTAGCTAGAAAAGGTAATAAATAATGCCAATGCATACAATAACATAATCAAGTTAGCCCGCGACCTTAAGTTTAAATCAGGAGTTTTAATGTTTTTGATTTGTTTTTGATTTATGTTATTTTTTTCGCAAAAACACTGATCAATTTTTTTTCAGTAATTTTTCCTCACCTTGCTGGTCCCTCTTAAAACAATAATTAGAAATGAACTGTTTTCACCTCCTTCTTTGACATTTTTCATAGTTAGTCACTGAAAATGTACTTGGACCTTAAAATACTTTTTTTATACCTCCATCAAAAACATGATTTTAGTAACTGTCTGCAGATAACTAAAGCATGGCTTTTTTGGTCACCGATGCAAAAAAACTTTTTTTTTCATCACGGGTGCAAAAAAAGATTTCTTTCCGTTTTTTACCCAAAATTAAAGAAAAATAACGGAAAATAGTAATATTGAATAAATCTAATTATTCTTGCCTAAAAATTAAGCCGTTTCCGCCAGTTTTCACCAAGTATTTACGAAAAAATTATTTAAATACATCGTCAAAATATCAAACTGTCAAAGATTAAAATGTCGCATCAATGAACGTCACTGAGTAAAAAGGCACATTGCTATAGAAACCATTTTGTTATTTTATTTACCAGCCGCCTTGACTTATAGTGTAAAGATGGTTGTTGCGAAAAGTGCTCTTCGTTCGAGTTTTTTAAAGTATTTTCCTGTTTTTCTTGGATTTTTTGATAAAGGTATTAAAAAAATAGTGTTAAAACTAACTGTGCTTTTTTTACTCGCGTTTTAAAACCAACGCTTGTAAAGAAAAGCACTATTTTAGCCACTTGTTGTGAAAACTACTATTTATTAGTTATAAGGAATAAATTCTCAATATCCATGGTGAAATTAAATATAAAAAAGAGATAGTTTTACCCAAGTTGATCACTACTTTACAAAAAGTGCCATAATAAACACCACAGAAAGAAAACCAACTGTTATTTTGCAGTTTTGACAGGGCTAACTTCATTCAGAAGTAAAATCAATCGTCACTACGGTGATAGATGTAATTATCTTACTCTCACTAAATTCCTTTTTGAAAATATTACATACTAACTGATTACCAGTAGCTTTTGTGTTTTTTCTATGAACTGATTTTTATGTATGTTATGTTTAAGGAATGCAGTAGTAAAACTTAACTTCCATCAAAATCTGTATGAGTTATATAATCAACCCCCTTCCCCACTCTAAATTATTACTTAAAAAAAAATAAAAAGAAAACTGTTTAGATTCCACACTTTATCTTCTTTACTTTGTAAAATGCAAAAGCATGTGTCTTAATCCTTACACAAAATTTAAAAAAAATGCCGAAACATGACTTTGTAGATCCACTGGTATGAGCTGTGGGTGGGTAGTTGTTAGTTCACGACCCTTTCTTTTATATATGTATAGATTCAAATTTTATCTTTTTTTAGTAGATTTGTACTATAATGATTGTTTTTTTTCTTTCAGATTCTGCGCAGAAAGACTAGCTTCCCTCTTAAGAACGCTAGAAATCACAGATATGGGTGAATACGGACCCATAACTCTCATAACGCATTTAGCCACTCTGGTGTCAACTTACACCAAAGGTTTTACGATAATTGTCGAGCCGTTTGACGATAAAACGCCGACTGTATCGAATCCTATTTTACATTTTAGGTAAGCCATTCATACTAAAAGAAAGCAAACATACCAATATTTTTACTAAGGACTGGAATGAGTCGCGTAAAGCCATTTTTTCTTAAAACAGTCCAAATAAGTCGTAAAATCTGGGTAAATAAAAAGTTCGAGAATTGTCAAAGTGACACGGGATGTCGTATTTCGAGTAAAATCGTCATATATTTTAGACTGCCGCCATGAGGTAATTTATCTACACTCCATTTCAAATTGCTGCGGACCAGTTTTTTGACACTGACAATGACAGTTCCATTTAGCTTCTTTGTTTAGTTGTCAGCCGCCATATTGAAATTGGTCCGGAGAATTTGGAATAAGGTATACGATTTTGTTGATTGGTTTTTTCAAAATTTATTTTTAAATATTTTTATTCAGAAAAAAAAATCAAATTCCAGGCTTTTTGCTTTAATTCGATATTCCAGCCCGTTCTAATCAATGTACAGGAACCTATGAGATAGCTTTTTAAGTTGATTCTAGGAGATCACTGCCCTCTTAAATAACAATATGTAAGTTTAAAATTAATTTTAAGTAAATTAAATTCTGGCAGTACATGTACATATTTTGAATCGGTGGATAACCCCTCGGGTACACACCATTAATGCTTGTGCTGCTTGGCAAGAAAAAATAAATAGTTTAGGGTACATAAGGATTACAGCGTAAATTAAAGAAAAGCGTAAGAAATACGTATAATAAAAGATCCGCGGCTTTAACCGCACATTTAAATGTTTATTTTTTGCCTCATTTTTTTGGTTTTGGTGATCTTGCGCGGTAAAAGTGTTTCGCGGTAAATTCTTGCGCTAGGGGCCAGCAAAGTTACGTGATTTTAGCAATTTTACTAAGTTTCAGAGATTTTTTGCAGAAGCGGTGAAAGAAAGCGAGCAATCGCCCACCCCCTAATACCGCCCTATATCTATTTTCTTTTTCAAGAAATTCAACCTTAAATTTGTATGGAAGAGATAAGGAAATAGAAATTATAGTCAACTAAAGTATAATAATTAAGTCATTGTTGATTTTAGAATTTATTATTTTTATATCGAGGTTTGGCATAATATAACAGTATGTCTGTCTCATTTAAAATTACAAACTTAATGTCAAGATTTGACATTTGCTATTACATTTGAAAATTTTGACATTAATTGTCTGAAAGCTTATAAAAACTTATGTAACTTTTGTTCTTTGGTTGGAGTGCATATTTAATATTCAATATTTTTTTTCCATTTTTAGCTGCTTGGACTCTTCAATAGCTATAAAGCCAATTTTCGAGAGATTTCAAACGGTAGTTATCACCTCTGGAACCTTATCGCCGCTAGATATGTACCCCAAAATTCTGGATTTTCACCCGGTAGTAATGGCGTCTTTTACCATGACTTTAGCCAGGCCCTGCTTATTGCCTATGGTAAGTTTCTTTACTGCAATATTTCAAGAAACTATAGTATTTAAGGCGCGAATTTACCCAGATTCGACACTCGTAATGATTAAAACTGTAGTTTATAGTTTGTAAAAATGTAGTGAAAGATTTTCTTTTATTATAGCATAAAAAATAAAAGAAACCCGTTTACTAAATAATTACCATATAATAAAGTGCCCTTTACGAGTGAGTGATTCAAGAATTTTTAAACTTCATAAAACAACCAGAAAAACATAAAAAAAACTTTGTTATTATTGAGAGAAAACAAATTTTTTAAAAAATGAGAAAATAAAATCTGAAGTTAGAAAGAAGAGATTCTTTTCCATTCAAGTACAGGATTTTTGAATAATGTTAAAAATATATATATTAAAATAGTAATCAGTATTTTTCGGGGCTTACAGACAAAATTTTTTTTCTTGTATGATGGTCATTGCGGACAGATCTCAACTAGACAAAGTTCAGCGGTTAGCCTGCTTTTAGGATTAACAGGTCCTATGAGGACCGCACCTACAAGGGCTATTCAAAGGCTCCCTGCGGTGCCTCCCCGTGTGACTTTGGGGACTACGTATGGCCTTCAACGTCGCAGAGATATTTAGGGTTTTTTTATACCTATTTCTCATTCTATTCTATTCAGTATTTTAACCTGGAATTACTTTTTTGATTTTGTTTTTTTTTAGATAGTGTCAAAAGGCAATGATCAAGTAGCGATCTCATCAAGATTTGAAACCAGAGAGGATAACGCAGTTATTAGAAATTATGGCCAACTCTTAGTGGAGGTAAACAAACTGCCGACTTTATGTTCTAGATTTAAAGGAACTATCGACCTGCAGTTTTCAAACTTAAGCAAAGTTTTTTTAACTAGTGCTGTCTTTAGAATGAAGTTTCAAATTTTGGATATAATAAACCGCTGATTACTTTTATTTAGGTAGCAGCCAACGTCCCGGACGGTATAGTCTGTTTTTTTACTTCGTATCTCTACTTGGAATCGGTGGTAGCCAGTTGGTACGACCAAGGCGTTATAGACAGCTTACAAAGGTATAAGTTGCTGTTTATCGAGACTCAAGATTCTGCGGAAACTAGTTTTGCTTTGATGTATTATATTAAGGTATGCATTTTGGAGAAAAGTAAAAGCCTACAACGTACACAGTTAGCAAAAACTACATATTTAAGATAAAAATACATAAACTTTATATCTATTTTTAATATAGACATACCATAACTTTAATTAAATAGAAAAATGTTAATCTTTGACGTAGCGGTAATTTTAGAGGCATTATTATATTTTTGTTAGAATCTCTATTTTGATACCAAATTTGAAATTTTTATAACATTTTCATTTTGAAGGATTTTTTAAGGAAAATCTAGAAATAGTAACTTTTCGCAAATAAAGCGTTTTTATTAACACTTTAATATATGACGGATAAAGATAACACTGGGGAAGAGCCAGGATGTTTCCGAGACCAAAATAGCAAAATCTTATTTATTTTTTTATACTAATTAACAATCTGTTGTCGCAGGCTTTCCTTTATACTTTTATTGGGTCACCTTATGAAAGCATGAAGCCTGCCAAGTATTGGTTTGAGTGGAGGCTGAAAGTTTGTGTCAGTCGACCTTGTCAAGGACTGAAACTGTTCGTTACTACTTTATTACCCTTGTCAGCCTTCCTCCTCCTTCCTCTAAATTCTTTGATTCAAACACGATTTAAAGAACACTTAGCATACCTAAAATACGGAAGAACAGAAATGTCAAGTGTGGCCGAGCATGCTTTTGAAAACAATCATAGATTCACATTAGATAACCTAAAACTTCTAAAAAGTGTACCAAACAAAAGACTTTTGGATGCATATGAAAGTATGGAAGTCACTAAATCCAGAAATAGTTTTACACAATACCCCACTATCCTCAATACTGAGACACGCTGACTCTCAATCCCTTTCTCCTCTACGAGGATTCCCAAAGAAGGCGTCTTCATGATGACACTGTCTTACAAAAGTCTCAGTTAGCTCCAGTTTTATAGGTCCAGGTGCTGTATACGGTTGGTCTCGTTGGATTCAGGACACCTGATACCATACAGGCACATTATTGGTTTATCACCCTCTGGCACACATGTGCGCTGAGGGCGAAAAACAGGCGAGGAAGGAGGTCTGTGTGAAAAATATATGGTTATATGTATTTTATATATATTAAATAATATAGTTTTTTTGCAAGCCAACTTAAATCTTTCATTAGTATTTTTTGGTTACTTGGGTGTAGTTAAACCCTTAGATTAAAAAGAGACATACGTGACATTTACGGAGACTTTGGTTATATTATTATATGGAACAATGTTTACCTTTCTGTTGTTTACAGTAAACACACCAGTGGCGTACCTACTTAAATATAAATTTACTCATGGATTATTAAAATTTTACTATAATATGAAATCTGCTAAATAATTTTAAAAAAATGCAGCTTTGGAAGCTTCCTAACAATAAATGTTTGTAGTATAATTTTATACAAAATAAATTTATTACAAAGTTTGTATATGATTTATAGCAATTTTAATTTTCAACACAATAAAATTATGCCAAACATTAAAACAAAGAAACACAGTTCATAGCACCTGGAATATCAAGAAAAAAAATATTACCTACTAGCTAAAAATTATGTTATTGTTTTTGTTAATTTTGTTATTTTTTCTGGTCATTAGCAGAAACTTACTTATACTGACTTCTTCAGTACACAACAAAGTCAATAATACTTAGGGTATATAGAGACATCTAGGACAGACAAAAAGATTTAAATATCAATTCGAAGGGCGAGCGCAGATGGCAACGGCGGCAGTATAAATCAACCTTAATATTCTGATAAGAGGTAGGAATTCAATATTCTTAATAACCTGAACAAATGTGAATTAACTTCTATTGTTGTTTGCAAGTTGTTTTAAGGACTTTACCTACCTTCATCAAGTCTTTATAAAAAAAAAGCTCGAAAAAAACCTTATAAAAACGTTCGAAAATATCTAATTTGACGCATTGGGAATTAACTACTTCATCAAAAAAAAAAAAATCGTGTTTGTTGATATTTTAATCTAAGGATCTAATTTAAGTATATTTCATAAACTTTTTTTTTATTTTCTGTGTACCTACTAGCATGTACCACCACTGACTGATTTCACTTGCTCTCCCTTTGTTTTCAAAACATTGGACGATTTCTTCGAAAATATCATTTTAAATGCACTGAAATATTCTCCTAGTGGTAAAAAAACACACTAAACGTTTTTTGGCAAAATGGCGTTTTAAAACGACTTATAAACTGCTTAAAACATCCTGAAATTTTAAAGTAAATAGCACGAAAAAGCTTATGTCAATAAAAATATCATCCGACCTCTGCGCTCTGCCGACTTTCCCCACCCACAAGACAATCAGGACCAAGTGGTCGAGACAGAATTCTCTGTCCCTATCGTTCTAACGTCGTTTAAAAGAATAGAAAAATAATCGACATTTCTCACCTTTGTTTTGTTGTGATTTTATTTCTAAATAAACAGTGGTTATTATTTGCCAAGGAGTTTTCGTTGGACCAGATATCTTGTCTCTTTTTAATCTAAGGGGAAACCCAAAAAAATAGTTTTTGTTCAGGATAAAAAAAAATTTAAAATTTTTTCCCTAATAATTTTTTAAGGATTTCAGATTTAATATGAAGATATGGAGATTCTAATAAAAAATTTAGGATTACCCCAAAACTTGGGTGCCACATGCTTTCTTCGCTAGTGCAGGTATGTGTGGCTATTTTTGTCAGGTACACGCAATTGCCAGCACCTTAAAAGAAGCGCAAGATGTAGACCTAGTAACGCTGTAGTTTAGAGTTAATATATTTTTGTTTAAATATGTACAAAGTTATGATTGTTTTCCACAAACCAAAACTACACTTTTTTGCACTCGACGCGCGTTTCGCTAACAACGTTAGCATCATCAGGAGACGATAAACAATAAACTAAATTAACCTACGCTCTATCTTATATGCAATATTTTAGTGGGCGGAGATAAGCCTAATAATTTGTGATTGATCACGCTTTATAATCCTATCTCCCCTCAACTAAAGAATAAAGTGTACTAAACGGGATGGGTCCTCTATCTTTATTTAAACTATTTCTGTATTTAGTGACTTCCATACTTTCATATGCATTCAAAAGTCTTCTGTTCTTCCGTATTTTAGGTATGCTAAGTGTTCTTTAAATCGTGTTTGAATCAAAGAATTTCGAGGAAGGAGGAGGAAGGCTGACAAAGGTAATAAAGTTGTTAAATTAGATAAAACGGATTATTTCGAACGGGTAGATAACCTAATAAAAAATAGACTCTACAAACAAGTCTCAAAGAACCCTTTACCAAAAATGATTAACGAAGTAAAAAACACAATTAAAAAATGTAACAATATTATTACTGACAATATTAAATATAAGCTACAAGTAAGCAATCCCACTATGCCGAAACTGTATTGTCTTCCGAAAATCCACAAGCCTGGAAAATCGGTTAGACCTATAGTTTCTGCTGTAGGATCACCTACTTACAACATTTCGAAATGGCTAGCAAACGAGTTTGAAAATTTACCTATAAAGGAAAATGGTTTTTCTGTTCAAAATTCCCTTGAATTTATCAACAAAGTTAAAGATATTTCACTCCAAGAAGGTAAAATGTTAATCTCGTTTGATGTTAGTTCGTTGTTCCCTAGTGTGCCGATCCCCAATACCTGGATGAACTACTAAGAAAGAACAATCTAGAAGACAAACATACTTTAGAATACCTATATTTAACAAAACTCTGCATGAATCAAAATTACTTTCAATATAAAAATAACTACTACCAACAATTAGAAGGAACCACAATGGGTAATAGTTTATCACCTTTTCTCGAAAACCTCTTTATGAGCAAATTTGAATCAGATATAAGTAAAGAATTTGAGTATTTCTCCAGAGTATGGTTCAGGTATGTAGACGATGTGTTTGCAGTATTCAACACTAAAGTAACTAGTGTTGAAAATTTTATGGAAAAATAAATAACAAATTTCCCACAATTAAATTTACTTATGAAATAGAGAACAACGGTACACTGCCATTTCTAGACACTTTAGTTATAAGAAATAAAATAAATTGGACTTTGACCTATACAGAAAAGGAACGGCCTCCAACAGGTATATTCCAAATGACTCTTTTCATTGCTTACAACATAAGCTTGCAAGTTTGCACTTTTTAACATATAGATTAGTAAATTTCCCCTTAAACAAAGAAAGATTTGAAGCAGAAAAGAATAGGGTTAGAAATATAGCTGGCGAAAACGGTTACGACGAAGGCTTAATAAATAAGCTGATAAATAGACATTCTTTTCAAAAGACCCTTCGGAATTCCACTTTTTTCAGACAAAAAGATACCTGCGACTCAAAATTTGTATCAATTCCTTATAATCCTAATTATACGAAAGGATTATAAAAAGTATTTAATAGCACCGGTCTTAAATTAGTATATCAATCCGGTAACACAATAAGAAGTTTACTAGGAAATCCCAAGGATAAAACTAGAGTTCTAGAAAAAAGTGGCATTTACGAAATTAGTTGCATGGACTGTGACAAAAAATATGTTGGCCAAAGGAGACGCTTTATTCAAACACGATTTAAAGAACACTTAGCACACCTGAAATACGGAAGAACAGAAAAGCCAAGTGTGGCCGAGCATGCTTTTGAAAACAATCATAGATTCAAATTAGATAACCTAAAACTTCTAAAAAGTGTACCAAACAAAAGACTTTTGAATGCATATTAAAGTATGGAAATCATTAAATCCAGAAATAGTTTAAATAAAGATAGAGGACACATCTTTATTCTTTAGTTGAGGAGGATTATAAAGCGTATCAATCACAAATTATTAGTCTTATCTCCGCCCACTAAAAGATTGTATATGAGATAGAGCGTAGGTTAATTTAGTTTATTGTTTATGGTCTCCTGATGATGCTAACGTTGTTAGCGAAACGCGCGTCGAGTCCAAAAAAGTGTAGTTTTGGTTTGTGGAAAACAATCATAACTTTGTTTTAGTGCAACCAAAGGTTCCAAATTCCCAACATAGTCTTAAATATGTAGTATTGTGTCACATATCAAAGTAAAGACTAAACAAAAATATTTATTTTAGGCTTGTGAATCGGGCAGAGGAGCAGTACTGCTCTCGGTGGCCAGAGGCAAGGTGTCAGAGGGAGTGGATTTCGATCACCATTTGGGAAGAGCGGTTTTAATGTTTGGCATACCTTACGTCTACACCCAATCTAGGATATTAAAGGCTAGGTTGGATTATTTGAGGGACCAGTTTCAGGTAAATAATTCTTCAATAAACCATATAAAAACTGACGCTTGACCAATGTTGTCGGATTGTTAACTTGAGTTCAGGGCCATTTCAAGCAAATGTAATTTTATTAAAAAAAAGAAAAACGCTTAATCTACTGTTTTTTTTTTGTTAAAAATCTTGAAATAACTCCACTGCAACACTTTTTCTTGGTATGGTCGGACCTAAAGCAAATAATATTTTTTCAATAATTGTATTTTTTGTCCCGTCCAACCCAAAAGAAAAGCTTTACTGGTTGATGGTTCACAATAATTCTTAAAATAAATGTTTCTCCTTTAATTCCAATGCCTTTAGTTTAGTTTGGGAAAGCCATAATAAAGCATTTTTCTAAAAAGATTAAATATATAAAAGTAAGAATTTACTAAAATTAAGTTTTAATTTTTTCTTGTCCCGTCCAACCCAAAGTCTAAAAGTTCGCTCTATAAGCTCTGGTTACAACTTATTGTTTTAAACTATTTTATTGCATAATTTATGGCTTTAGGAAATTATTTATTAAAAAATATAGTCATATTTTAATCATATAGAAAGTCACAGCTGGTTTTATTAGTAATGGGTTACTTTTTTGTCCCGTCCGACCTCTTGAAATGGCCGTACACACCAGCTGTTTTTTGTTTATTTTTTTTTTGTTATAGCTAGCTATCAATACTATTTTAAGGTGTGTACCACATAGCATGTCAAGTGAATTGTATGATTAAATCATACAGCCGTAATTTCTTCTAAAAACGAAAGGTGGCGATGGCGGGACAAAATCACTTCGAATAATAAGCTGTTCATACAACGAATAAAGCAAAAAAGACAAATCCCTTTAAGAGTGGAGATTCTTTTTTTTTTTCTTAGCTCAGGTAATGTTGAAGTGACGTTCAAAATGGAGTCAAATAAAAATCATAATTGGCTAAGATTCGGAAAAAATTAAAAAAGTGCTCCGAGTCTTGTCTTAGTTTTTACAAAATGTGCCTTCCATTCAAATTTCAGCCGATCAACACTGTTCTCAACTAAAAAGTCAGTTAACTCATTTTTGTTTGAGTATCCTTTGGCCTACTATCGGTGGCTATAAGACACTGAGGCGGTAGGAGTTAACTGGCTTTTTAGTTGGGATGGTGTTGAGCCAATTCTGATGTTTATTTGACTCCAAAAAGTATGGATATAAAATTACCTGTTTTGAACGTCACTTCCACATTTTTTAAGCTAAGGTCACTAGCATAAAAAAATCTACTCTTAATGTTCTAGGGTATAAATTTAAAAATCAATTTTTTTTTATATTAAAAATTGTCAACTCAAAAAATTAATATCACTTATTTTTCTTTGGTGCGCTAATTTGGTGACAAACTGTAATATAAAGTGAAAAACTTAGTAATTATTAAGTTTTTAATTTTTAGATAAGAGAAAACGACTTTTTAACTTTTGATGCAATGAGACACGCGGCACAATGTGTGGGCAGAGCTATCAGAGGAAAGACTGATTATGGTATTATGATTTTCGCTGACAAACGATTTTCAAGGGCTGATAAAAGGTAAATCCACGAACACTTAACCAATAACAAATTCTGGATAAACATTTGGCCTCTATTTTAAGTTTAACCATTCCTAAAAAAGGCCAGGTATAAGTTTAAATTAGACCTAGGACAGATTCACTGTTATTAAATTCTAGGCTTGACAATTAAGTAACACTTGAAAACTTGTAAGAAGTTAGGAAATGAAAATTAAAAATTGTTTATTTTTAGGTCAAAATTACCAAAATGGATTCAAGAACATCTTAAGGACTCTTTATGTAATTTATCTACAGAAGAAGCAATACAGGTAGGTTCGTAAATAAGCATCGAGTTATTTAACTTCCACATGGAAAAAAATTGTATTGGTTTTAATAATAATAACTTAAAGCGTTGTTTATTAAATCTCTCTCAAACATCGCCTCTGAAAAAATTTTATATTAGGACATGGGAATTTAGCCTTTGACAGCAGTTTTCTCCATTTCGAACATCATTTTTTGCTTTTAAATCAATCTTCTAAAGTATTATTTTAAGGTCTATTATCACTATTGGCTAAGTTAAGGAAGGTAGCACTACACTTTGTTGAACGAGATTTTAAGTGGGTTTTAAACAGCACTTAATGGTTAAGATCTTTGGCACATAGTACGTTTGGAATACACGACAAGCAAAGCTTTCTGTAATACCAATTTAATCCCAACAAAAATGAGACACCCTGTACACAAGACTGTTTTATTTTAAGTCGTATTTTGATAAAATGCTTTTGTGTTTTAGATATCAAAAAGGTGGTTGAGACAAATGGCCCAACCTTTCACTAGAGAAGACCAACTCGGCGTTTCTTTGCTCACTTTAGAACAACTGCAAAAAATGGAGAAGAAAAAACAGGAAGAACAAGAAAACGAGGTGGAAAAGATGCAAGAAAAGTAAGGTGAATGAAGAAAGAAAAAGGTAAAAGACTTACGGTTTTTTTTAAGCTATCAAAGAATGGTTTAAAGCGTAGGGTAAAAGACAAAAGTTGAAAAAAAAATGAGATATGTTTAAAAACATAGGCTAAGTCGAATGTTAAGTGGTCTCGAAAAAAAAACCGATATAAGTTAAGAAAAAACTATATTTAATAAAATTTTGTACACAGCGTACTTTGTAATATGTACTTCTTTAAAATGTTTTAACAATTTCCTATAAAATAAGTAAAAAAACAAAAAAAATATAACAATTATCATAAAAAATCAGTCGGTTTAACTAAGAATAACTAAAAAATATATTTTTCTAAAATCCTCTCATTTTTTACCCAACAATGGCACTGGATGTATCTTCGCAAATATCCAATATGGGTAGTTCAAAGCCCGCCGGTATAGTGATACCTCCAGTGTCGATGGGCTCTTCCTCTAGCTGTTCTTCGTAAAAACAGTTTTGAGTGTCTTCATCTGTATCAGTCTATAAAAAAAAATTGCGCTCAGAATGGCAGTACTACACAAACTTGCATATGGTCACGTAACGAATCTCAATCAATCCGTGATTAATTTGAAGACGCCATATTGGTTTTGCTGATTGCTGGAATGCAACTTGGTCAGTTTTCTTCAGGGAAAATAGAACATATAATGGATATCACCAAAGAAAAAGTGACAAATTTTTAACGAGCCGATGGAGCATTGTGAGAGGCATAACGGTTAGGTAAATTTATATTCCCTGGGTAAATTTGATCCCTGTGGGTCTATTCTTGAATCGAAAGAAAATTTGCTCCCAGGGAGTAAATTTTCTCGCTATGCATTTCACCGGTACAAATCTTCGGTTTAAATCATCCGACCTTAAATGACCTTGAAAATCGCAAAAAAAAAAAGATTTTTGCCATTTTCTCTTCAAAAAATCTTAATAATTCGACTTTTCGTCAGACTAACTTCAAATGTACCTCAAAGTATTAAACACGTATGCCAAATTGGATCCTTAGAGTCTGATGCAGTTTAAAGCTTCATGACCTTGAAAAATACCCCAGTAAAATTAACAAATTGCAAAAATAACATACTAAAGGGCGCTATTCATCAACTATTAAAGCGAAGAGAACCAAACTTGGTAACAAAGATAAGGTCAATTCCAACAATTTTGTTCAAAAAAATTTTGTTCGGCTATGGCGCGTTTCAATTTGGCGGCTGATATATTAAAATGGTGATCTAAAACCACATTTTATTTTATCCAATTTCGTAAAAAAGCAAAAGCGACAAGGTGGCCATCAATTCTCGTTGACTTATCTCCGGAACACTGAAAAACCAGCTTTTTGTAGTGTTTTTTCTCACACATTCACGTGCTACCGGGTGTTTTGTTCGCATCCGTGTAGAAGAGGTTGATATGACGTCATATTTCAAGATGGCGCCCAAAAATCAACAACAACGCAACAGGGGCACGATTATGCTTAATTCCATATAATTCGAGGACGAGCATTCCAAAAAATTTACTTTTAAGGTCACGAGACCTTAAATGACCTTGAAAATCGCATTAAACAAGACTTTTGCTATTTTCTCTTCAATAAATCTTAATAATTCGACGTTTTAATATATCAGCCGCCATAGTGAAACGCGTCATAGCTGAAACAAATTTTTTTTTATCAAAACTGTTGGACTTGACCTTCTTATCTTCCCAAATTTGGTTCTCTTTGCTATAATAATTGATGAATAGCGCCCTTTATTATGTTATTTTTGCAAGTTGTTAATTTTACTGGGGTATTTTTTAAGATCATGAAACTTCAAATCGCATCAAACCCTAAGGATCGAATTTGGCATATATACCTAATAGTTTAAAATACATTTGAAGTTGGTCTGACAAAACGTCGAATTATTTAAGATTTTTTAAAGAGAAAATGGCAAAAATTTTGTTTTTTTGCGATTTTCAAGGTCATTTAAGTTCGGATGTCCTTGAAAATGAAAATTTTTGGAATTCTCGATATCAAATTATATGGAATCGAGTATAATTGTGTCCCGGTTGCGTTGTTATGATTTTTGCCCGCCATCTTGAAAGATGACGTCATATCAATCTCTTTTACACGGATGCGAACAAAACACTAACTAGCTAATAACTGTTAAATCCTTATCCTTGAATTTTATTATGAATGCTAATAAACAGGTATAGTCATGCCCTACTGGCATAATTAGAATTTGTTATGGTTTTTCGACCGCCATTTTGGAAAATGGCATCTAAAACACTCGGATCAGAATATGTTAATGTATTTCTAACTTCTGCTAACTCTCTTATAGGTAATTTAAATTACTTTGTTGGCTAGACAAGTGAGTAGAACATAAAAATTACAGTCCCGAAAGTTAATAAAATAAGAGGGATATAGGTCATTTTTACCGGAGTATATCATAAACATTTGGGACGCCAAATTTAAGAAAACGGTAGGGAGGTTTAAAATTAAGTGTTTATTTATGGTTAAGATATTAATTTCATCTCCGGCACTTAAAGTTATTGCGTAGTGGTAAACTGGAAAAAACACTACAAAAAGCTGGTTTTTCAATTTTACATGGTATTTTTAAGGTCAATCAAGGTCATGCATCAACTAAACTTTTTTTTTCATAGTAAGCGGAGATATTCCAACAAGAATTGATGGCCACCTTGTCATTTTCTCTTTTTTACGAAATTGGATAAGGTCGCCATTTTGATATATCAGCAGCCATATTGAAACGCATCATAGCTGAACAAAATATTTTTTAACAAAATTGTTTGACTTGACCTTATCTTTGTTACCTGCTGCTTGGTTCTCTTGGCTTTAATAATTGGTGAATAGCGCCCTTTACTATGTTATTTTTGCAATTTGTTAATTTTGCTGGGGTATTTTTCAAGATCATGAAGCTTCAAACTGCATCAAACTCTAAGGATCTAATTTGGCATACATGCCTAATAGTTTGAGGTACATTTGAAGTTGCGATTTTCATGGTCATCTTGAAAGATGTCGTCATATCAACCCCTTCTACACGGATGCGAACAAAACACCCGGTAACACTTAATTGTGTGACTAAAGAGCTATCAATCCCACATAGTCATAAAACTCCTTTATTAAAAATACCACGAGATAGAAATTAGGGAGATTTTGGTCAGGTTTTTTGTCAGTCTGTTACCCTTACATTTATTCTGAGCAGGCGCAGTAGCGCCCTGTCTGTATTGGTTGAAATCTGACAAACTTGTGTTTTCCCCCTCCACTCCCTTCGTAGGGGGGAGGTGCCTAATCATGACATATTATTGTATTGTCATCGGAACTATAAATGCATGCCAAATTTGAAGGCAATCGGATGTGTTTAAGTTAGTTAAAATTGGTTAGCAAAAGATGACCAAAAATCATTCATCTTGAATCCGCCATATTGAATTTTCAAAATCTAATTAGAAATTCGTTATCTCCATCCCCAAGTGCCCCAACACACCAAATTTCAACGAAATCAGGCATACTTCAACTACCCCCCTACACCCCCTTCGAGTAGGGGGGAGCTGTCAATTTCACATCACATTGTTACCGCAACTATTTAAGCATGCCAAATTTGAAGCCGATCGGATGTCGGAAAGTTCGTCAAAATTAAGTTGCAAGATTCCACCCGAACAAACATATCTAGTTACATAGATACATTGAAAGCTAAATAAAAGCTTGTAAAAAAGAAACGCAAGAAAAATGGAAAGAGATCATGCATTTACCAAACTGGAAAATTAATAAAAATAGTCGAATTTGCGAGGTAGGTAAGTTTTATTAACTATAAATGTCATCTTCATTAAAAAACTGTCTGCGGAAATTATAAAAAGAGAAAACAAAACAAAAAAAAAATAGAAAGAGAGGGCAATATAAGTCTGATAAAACAACAACTGTCAAATGTATAGAAGGCCTCTAACCAGAGGTAAAAGCCAGAGCCACCTAGAGATTTTTTTTCTAGTCTGAGCACTCAAGATTGACCAGGAATCTTCTATTCACAGCTGATTGAAATCAAAATGTAAACAATTCCAATGTCACTTCAATGTTTTGGTTTGAGTTTTTTATTTGAAAATTAGTTTTCGTCAATTTTGAGAACTTGAACTGGTTTTTTCGTCTCCTTCTTTTCCAGAAATGTTTGTGTTGTATATAGGTAGGTATTATTTTGCTAATATAACCTATGGCATGCATGCTTTTTAATCTATCTTATGCTGACGCCAACTGCATTTATAAGTTAAGTGTAAATGGTCATGAATGTGCAACAATAATAAAAATAAATAGACTAGTCGGTGTAAGTATATGACCTATTTTTTGAAAATTAATTTTATGGATCACTAATATTGATCATTAATAACGTGAATTAAATAAAAATTTATTTTTTCTGTAGTTTCTGCGTATTTTGTTAAATTTTATTGTCAGTAAAGTTCGTATTTTCAAGATACAAAGTCAGTAGTCAGTTTCTTTGAAGGCCTTAGTCGGTTCCATCCCTGTGATTGGTCAAGAGTGTAGATACTCAAAAAACAGTTGGTATAATCAAAGAAATTAAAATAAACTAGAAGGCGCACTCCATATATATTTTTTTTTTGAAGATAGTAATAAGTATTTATTCCCAACCAATTCAAGTAGTTCATTACAGAGAATAAAAAAAATATATTATAAACAATTGGATACAACATGCATTAAGTCAATATTTATAGATATTATTAAATTTAAATTATATTAATTGTCAAAATGATAATAAATAAATTAATAAATAAATTGTCATGAAATTATATAATAAAAAAGTACTAATAATAATAATACTATTTAAAACCGAGAATACAATAATTACATCATTTTAAAAGATGTTTTTTAAGTCTTTTTTAAATTTAATTTTTATATTCTATTTTTTTATTTCTTCTGGGATTCTATTGTATATATTAATTCCATCACAAATAACTGATTTTTTACCAAAATTACTCATTGATGCGTTCCAAATAAGTTTTCTGTTATTTCTTGTTTCATATGAGTGGTTAATCTGACTTGTAATTAACTCAATGTTAGATTTTTTTACTTTCACAGTAAATTGAATGAATGGAATTGGCCCTTTGGTTTATAAATGTTTTCTGTTGGTTCTAAGAATGGAAATTTATGAATGCATTTGATTGCTTTATTTTGTAGTTTTTTTAATGGTTTTATTTGCAAAGCCCCAAATAGATTATTATATTAGCCAAATATAATAATAATAAAATTGAAGGCAAATTTTCCAAATCAGTAACCAAATCTAAGGAAACTGCTGAGGAACAGTTATGGCAACATTGTAGAGTCGCGTTTTGATTGGTTCTGAAGCAATATTTAAAATGTGGCGGTTTCATACAGATGTGTTGTTTACCCGTGAAAAGATAGTTCCGGCGACTTTTCGGCACTTTTTTCATTTTTATAAGTCTTAAAACAAAAATATAACAATAACAATTGCAAAAAACACAAAAAAAAAACTAATAAAAACCCGACGGATCGGTCGGACCTTAAGATGGCAAAACGTGCCTAAATAAATCAATAACCTTTATGCACTTCAGGGATTAAATAGATACTTTTAATCCCTCTTTTTAGGGAGTAAAGAAAGAAATTCAAAGAAAATTTAATCCCTGAGGGATTAAAAATAAATTTAATCCCTCAGATTAGGGATAAGAAGTAAATTTAATCCCTCAGGGATTAAAAAAAAACTAATCCCTGGAAAATTATAATTAAATTTATGGCAAGTCAAGCCAAACAGCACTTGCTCTTGGCCAAAATTTCATTCTTAGCACCCTTTCTTGTAGTTGACGAACCATTTTGCGTAGAAATAACGTAATTTTAAAGATCTTTTTCTAAAGTGCATAAAATAGTATATAAACCTCGGGACTAAAGTGTCGTTTAATCCCTTAGCGAATTGTACAAACCTTTCGCCGCGGGATTAAATGTGGCACTTTAGTCCCTAGGTTTATAATGTACTATTTTACCCTGGTTGTCAGATTGTAGGGAGTAAATGTATTAATTCTGGTAGCCGATTTCATGCACAATTGCTTGTTGCATTCCCAGAGAATGCCTATGTGCAATTTACAAGGTCATGCTGGTCTGTACCAAAATGATGACTTTTTTACTACTTTTATTATATTTCCACCCATTTGTCACCTACCTTTATCGCTTAGGTATCCAAATTTGTCCTCAGCAGGTCCTTTTTCCACTTATTTTTTATAATTTACTTTTTTTTAACTATTGACAACATTCACGACAGAACGCGGTCAATCCCTTCTGACAGTGCCGGTTTCATATTTTTTTCGTTTTCTTTCACTACGTATATTTTAACACTGTCTGTACTTTTTAAACTTTTTAAATAAAACTGGCTTATGTTACGAGTCTTTCAATTATTCAGAAACTAAATAAAAAAAACTCTTGTTTTTCCGATTTTTTATTTATTAATTCCTACTTTTCAACAATAATATAAAAATACTACTACCTGAATCAACACGAATTCACTGCATGGTTTATTACCAATCACATTTCACATGCACCTCTCTTATCAGGACCAAAAAAATAAACAGTATGTAAACAATAAAGATACGTGAATAGATTTTAATTAACGTTTGGTTCTGAGCCAGTTAAAATAAAGTAAGGAGGCCAGTCATAAGGTGACATCATTGTGGAAAAATTTTGACCGCCCTAAAATTAAGTTACAAAAACATATCTTCCCCCTGAATTCTAAAAAAAGAGCGGTTAAAATATTGACACATTTTTCTTTGCCGCAAGAAATAAAAGACCGAAAAAGAATTATGATGCCATCGTTCCCCCACTCTAATGATAAAATGGACACCATTATTTAACATTACCAAAATTGGAATAAAAATAAGGGGGCGTAGATTCTATTTTGGGACGTCACTTTAGTGAAGACAGTCATCAGAAACGTAATGATTTATGACAAGGTGGAGGACGGGGGGCCAAATTTGGCAAAAATTGTGTTTCTAATTTATTGAGTGCACTAAGAGCCATAAATTATTTCACACCATATTTGCCAACTCTTGACTCCCCCCTCTGTCACAAGTAAAATTGTTCCTAAATATGTATACCAAACTTAAGTTCTCCAATTTTGGTATCGGGCAATTCCATGATAACTCATGGGACAAATCGGATATATTAAATTTTTTTATGTCATTTTTCTCTCTTAAGACATACCGAAATGAAACTATTTCAATGCATTATGTAGAGGGTTTATCTGAACAATTTAAAAATAAACTCTTATTCATTTTTTATTCAAAGTCCAGGATATAACCAAAAATTGGTGGTAAATCATGGGACATCAAAAACGGGCAGAGAAAAATCATGGATTTAGAAAGTACTTTTTCTCTTAAACTAAAAGTACCTAGTTTAAAATTAGGAGATATATAATAAAATGGTATGATAATGCTTTTCTTTACGTGCTTTTATTTTAAGTTAAATGTAATTTTTTTATTTCATTTCTCATGAAACTTTAATATTTTGTTCGCTTATATTTTAGTTATTGGCTATTATTTTATGATTTGGAAAAAAGTTCTTGCGTTCTAATGAGTGTACGCGTTTAAAGATACCCCACACACTATTTTGGTTGTGATAGTTTTTTAGATACAAAAATATAAAAAAAATGCCAAAAACCTTCATCACAACAACTAATGTTAGAATGTAGATACATATTTTTAATTATAATAATTAATTATCATTCGCATGAAGGAGACACCGTCCGTCGGTGGTAGCACATTTTTTTGAACATTTATTTCTCACTCTAGAAAAAATGTTTTAAACTGTTTTAGCCCCTTTTTTTAATAAGGGGGGGAAGGTGTTTTAATTTTGTGACCTAATTTTGAGCGGGTCATCAGAAACATAACGATTTGTGAAAAGAAAAGGGTGGGGAAAATATGGCCGAAACAGTACGTGTAATATAATTTATGGATAGCTGCTTTTGGTTCATTACACCTCTAGATGCCTCATGCAGTACTCAATGTTTGTTTGTTTTTTTTGTCGCGATAAGAGAGTGGCTGTCGGGTTGATTCATGCAGTCTACTTCCAATAGTACAGCTGGGCCCTTTAAATTTTAGGACGACTTCAGAAAGTGTTTCATTATTGTGAGCAGTTTATACTATTAAGTTGACATTAATAATTTTGTAGGTTATTTACAACTACAGGATGATCTATGTTTCTTTAAGGGAACTGCTTATACTTCTTACACTAAGGTCTTCTTTATTTTTTTATTTTGTTTACTTTATTTATAAGACTTTTATACCAAAAATAATAAATACATTTTGTATGTGTCTATGTATTTGTTATAACAATAACAAAAAACTACAAAAAAATCAATATTTTGTCATGTCTCCGTTTACGTCGATAACGTTTTGTAATCTGCGAAACATTGATTCATAGAAAGACACTGTGAAATTTTCTTGGCCTGCAAGGTCTTCCCAGAAATGTTCCGCATTTTGTGGCAATACCCTGCGTTGTTGGAGTCTGTATACAATAACACTCCAAACATTTTCTATTGGGTTCATATCTGGGCTGTAACTTGCCCAAGGAAGCAATTCAACGTTGTTTTCTTGTAACCACCTCGTTATGATGTTCGCGGTATGAACCGGACAATTATCTTGTTGATATATAAAATTATTTTCTGGAAAAACCTGTTCCACACTTGGCAGCATGACATTGTCCAATATCTCTAAATAGGTTTGTCACACAAATCTTCCGTCAATTCTCCATATCACCCCCAATCAACACCGTTCTCAACTAAAAAGCCAGTTAACTCATTTTCGTTTTGGTATCCTTTGGCCTATGATCGGCGCCATATTGACACCAAACTGACAGGAAATCCATGTTTTACTTGTCAATTTGGTTATAAAAATGGCAGCCACAATAGGCTAAAGGGCACTGAAGCGGTAGGAGTTAACAGGCTTTTTAGTTAGGTACGGTGTTGCCCCAATCCTCTCTCTGACATCCATCTCCATATATTCACACTAAAATAACCAGCTGCTCGGTAGCGACTACCATACTGTGGATTGAATCTGGCATTATCTGGCCTATACACTCTAATTTTGCCTTTCTTTGATGACTGAAAGGTTTTTTCATGCGTAAAAATCACGCGGTTCCACAAATCTTGATCTCTGTTGATATAATTCCTCTTCGAGTCTTTGAATGAGAGCTGCATCTTCGTCCTGGCTGGAAACTGCGGATCTGCCTGATCCTCCTCTCCTCTCTAGCGTTCTTTCTTCCCTACACTTTTTGTTAATCAAGAATACAGTATTCCGGTTGAGATTGAAATGTTCTGCCACAGCTGCAAGAGACCATCCGTCCTCCAGCTTCGTTACAATCCGTGCTCTTAATTCCTTCGTCGTGTGTGGGGCCTTGATCTGAGTTTCTTGACTAAATTTAAGAATTTTATGTGACTGGATTTTGACGTTGAAAATAAATTTTTGAAGTAGAATGACACTATAATTTGACTGACATTAAATTGAAATAAAATAAAATACACTGCTCAAATTTAAGAAAAAACTGCTTTAAGAGTCGTCCTAAAATTTAAAGGACCCAGCTGTACCTATTATTGAAAAGTTGAAATAAAAAAAGGGTTAAAGACTCAGTTAAAATACAAAAGTGACAAAATAGGTACTAAAAATAAAGCTGACACCGGCCCTGCCGCTGAGATTGATCGTGTTCTTTCAACTAATAACTATATTGGCGCGTAACGTTGGAAAATGGTGAAAATCTTTAAAAATAGTTGCAAAAAGAGACAAATTTGGATACCTAAAGCAATAAAGGTAGGTGGATATATTTTAAAAAGTAGTAAAAAGCCATTATTTTGGCTACAGGCCAACTTAACCTGGTAGATTGCACATGGGCATTCTGTAATGAGATTGCGATAAGCAATTGTGCATGAAATCGGCTACCAGATTTCAATAATTGTCTCTAGGAAATAAAACAAAACATTACGTTAAATAAACTTCCTTGAATTGAACTTTTTCGGCACTATATCTACTTTATTAGAATAATGTATTGTATTTACGCCACCTATTGCAATATTACCTAATTATAGGAAATATAATAAGAGATAATTATGGAAACTCGGCAACCATGGTCTAAATTTCTAGAATTTCAGCCTAGGTGTGTGATTTGGCTAATGTTTTTTATGCGGTTTCTAGTTTATTTTAATTTCTTTGGATATAATTTATTTTTTCATTCTAATTCTTCTTTTGGGAAAATATACAGCGTGGATTCTTTAAACGGAACGGTGCTTCTAGCGGGTTACAATTTGGTTGAATAAAAAAATCCAAAAATACGTCAACTGAGATGTTTAATTTCCTTTAATCGTGCTATCTTATGTCATTTTGTTTACGAGGCATGGCAAAAAAATATATTTTTTTAAATAGGACACCCTATATATTTCGCAATTTTTGACATCTGCAAACAATTCTCTTCAGCCATACTACACAGTAGGATCTATCTTTTACGATAATCAAGATATTTTCCATGCAAGTTTAAATACCTCTATAATGGAAACCATAAGAGATAGAGTATTAGTGTGTGGTATTGTCAAAAAGATAATTTTTTTTAGAATTCAAAAATGTCAAACTATAGAGGGTGTCCTATTTAAAAAAATATATATTTTTTGCCATACCTCGTAAACAAAATAACATAAAAAAAATCCAGATTAAAGAAAATTAAAAATCTCAGTTGAAGTGTTGGATTTTTTTGTAAACAAAATTCTAACCCGCTAGAAGCACCGTTCCGTTTAAAGAATCCACCCTGTATTAAAATATTTACCCTAGCCTCTCTATCAGGTACTCTAATTGCCACGTCTATAACTTGCGTTTGGTTCACCAGCCGTCCTTTTTTGCCGAATTCGTGGGACTTTTCGTGAACCCTGTACGACTGCATATTTATGCTTGTGTACGAGCAGTGCTTACATCTGAAACATGAAAAGAGCTAAGTGTCAATGGGTATCTATACAGGGTGGAGACTTTAAATGGAATATTGGCCGTATCGGATTGTTTTTTAATCCAAAAACACGTCCACTAAGATTTTTACCAGCTAAAATTTTCAGCAAAAGATTTTTGTGAACGGACCCTCAGAAAGGGGTCTATTCACATACAACTGGAAAGATTATGGAAAAAGAAAAACGCTCGTTTAATTTATTTTAACATTTGTCAATCCATGTGTCAAAATCCTCAAAAAAATGATTGTATCGGACTTGAAATCTAACATTAGCTGTAGCGGGTTGGAAATTTGTTTTTTAGAAAAATCCAAAAACATGTCAATTAATATTTTTAGCAATCAAAATTTTCGGCATAAAATTTTTGTGAACGAACCCTCAGAAAGGGGTCTATTCAAATACAACTTTTTTTTCAAACGAAAAGGCCTCGCTTGTGGCACCTTGTTGGAAAGCTTAATAGAAAAAAGGAAAACGCTCGTGTACTTTTTTTGAATATTTGTCAATTCATGTGCCAAAAATCCTCAAAAATTAATTGTGTAAGGCTTTAAATGGATCATAGATCCTAGCGGATTAGAAATTAGTTTTTAGAAAAATCTAAAAACCCGTTAACTAATATTTTTAGCAATAAAAGTTTTCGGCTTAAAATTTTTGTGAACCTACCCTCAGAAAGGGGTCTAGTCACATACAACTTTTCTTTTCAAAGGAAAAAACAAATTTCCAACCCGCTGGGGCAGTTCCATTTGAAGTCCAACACAATCATTTTTTGAGAATTTTTAACACATAGATTGACAAATGTCAAAAAAAAATACAGGAGCGTTTTTCTTTTTTGATAAGCTTTCCAACCAGGTACCACAAGCGGGGTCTTCTCATTTAAAAAAAAGTTCTATTTGAATAGACCCCTTTCTGAGTTCACAAAAGTTTTATGCCGAAAATTTTGATTGCTAAAAATACTAGTTGGCGTGTTTTTGGATTTTCCTAAAAAACGAATTTCCAACTCGCTAGGGGCAATGTTTCATTTAAAGCCCAACACAACGATTTCTTGGGGATTTTTACACATATATTGACAGATGTCAAAAAAAATTGCACGAGCGTTTTTCTTTTTCGATAAGCTTTCCAACAAAGTGCTACAAGCAGGGCCTTCTCATTTGAAAAAAAAAAGTTGTATGTGAATAGAACCCTTTATGAGGGTTCGTTCACAAAAATTTTTTGTCGAAAATTTTAGCTGCGAAAAATCTTAATGGACGTGTTTTTGGATTTTTTGAAAAAAGAATTTTTTAACCCGCTACGGTCAATATTCCATTTAAAGTCAGATTAGATAAAACGCAGTATGAAGCGGAGTAGGTCGAGTTAGCTAGAAGGCAGGCTAATTCGATTCCATACCGTCCGGCGTCCCTCGGAGAGGACGTTAAGAGGACGGTCCCGTGTGATCCATATATTGATAGTGGAGCACGTTAAAGATCCCTAGCCTCGACAAAGGGGTTTAGGTCTAAATCCCTCTAGGAAAAGAAAACTGCCTTCATGGGAGGTGCTCATAACTCATCAGATCGGTCTGGTGAGTGGGGTAGGGGGAAAATGAGACAATAGATCTCTCTCAGGTCTCAGTGGAGGGAGCTGTAAATTGCACCACTTATAACAAACCTAACCTAAACTAATACATTGTGATTGGTAATTTTGGCAGCACTAATTGCTTTTCCGTGAGTTTTTGATTTAATATGGCTTATTACAGCCATTCTCCCGATATTGTCCAAATTATTTGTAGTTTGGCATATTTGGCATCAAAATTGAGTTTGGTCGTCTGGAATAGGCAACATACCTGAAAATTCAGTTTACCAGCTGTCTTGGAAGTATGTTTTCTTTTTCGCCATTTTTCTACATTCATAATAAAGTGAAGAAACAAAAAAAAATCGCAAAAACTATTAAAAAATTGTTAAAACAATTGTGTTTTTCAAGTATTAGCCACGAGTGGTCTTTGTGCGTCTTGCCTGGGTCCACCTGATGAGATTCAATGAAATCGAAACCGGTCGTGGATTGGCGATGGATCACGGAGCCTGCAGCGTGTTAGGACGTTTTCCGCACAAAGACCACTCGTTTCTTTGCAAAATACTATGGCTAATACCTGAAAAACACAATTATTTTAATTTCTTTGTCAACGAAAGCTTTGAACTGAGTTTGTAATTCAATGCCGGTAGGGGTATTTGCCCTCGGAGTAGTTGTTTTAATTAGTTCACTGTATAAAAAATTGTTGTTGTGAAATTAAATTCTAAAGTCGTTTTTTGGCGTGAGAAGATTTCGAAACCATTTCTAAATCATGCAAGAAATGTCATTTTGGCGTTGAACTGGTGACGGTTCCATACATTTCAAAGGATTTCAAAACCGCTCGCTCCTCGGACCGTTTCGAAAGCGTTTTAATGGCGGGAGTTGTCATTTGCCAAAATACGCGAGTAGTGTGGGTTATGGAGCACCGGCTATTGTTTTTTTCAATAAAATGATGAAGTCTGATTTGGTAATGTGCCAAATTCAATGGGGAGAATTCCTCTTAGATAGTGTGACCATAATTTTTTAGAGCAAAAAGAGTACACATAGGTACACGCCATTCCAAATTGCTGCGGACCAATTTTTTGACTCTGACTAATGACAGTTCCATTTAGCTTCTGTGTTTAATTGTCAGCCGGCATATTTTAATTGGTCCGGAGAATGTGTCTGATAAAATTGTGTAAAATTAAACTAAAATCGCAGGCTAAACTAAAGTTTTTGTTGAAAATGCGCCACATGCGAAAATTTTGATAAGTTACATATGTCTTTAAAATCGGAAATAACAATGTTTATACAGGGTTCCTAAGATTTTCCTTAGGGATAGGACTATGTTGGAAATTTGGAACCTTTGGTTGCACTAAAACAAAATTATGATTGTTTTCCACAAACCAAAACTACACTTTTTTGCACTCAACGCGCGTTTCGCTAACAATGTTAGCATCATCAGGAGACGATAAACAAATCATTGTTTATCGTCTCCTGATGATGCTAACATTGTTAGCGAAACGCGCGTCGAGTGCAAAAAAGTGTAGTTTTGGTTTGTGGAAAACAATCATAATTTTGTTTTTGTTTTAGGGATAGGATTTCAATAACTCAAACAGAAATGGCATAGAAAGTTCTGCGCGCACACAAGAAACAGATATATTGAGCAATGGTGCCAGTTTGTTATTATCTCCGGACTGCTTTCATGAGAAAAAATTGTCGCCATTCTTTCATTGTGAGCATAAATCATAGTTGCAATAATAACCGTTGACAAGATGTCTGCAAATTCCGCTAGATGGCGGCCACACATCTAATTAATTAAAAATTAGATATTTTCAGGTCCAAACCACAGCTTTTCTTGCTTAAATGAGGCGGCAGGGTCCATTATTTACGATACTGAGCGATAAACTCGTGAGGTTGTTAACATTAGAGAGAAATATCTTGGCTTTTAATTAAATTTCTTTCCATTGTGTTCTACTAGTGACATCTATCCGGAAACGGCCAAACCATGCAGCTAGCACTAGCAGCCAAAGAAATCAATAAACGGCGCTGTTTTTCCCGCAGAGCTTTTTGCTTGCGATATTATTGATTTTAAATAAAGCTGGCACTACACTACATTTGATATTTTCGAGGTGTTTTATGACATGATCTTGAAACATGTAGCGAACCAATTCTTCAAAACTAGCGGGAGGGTAAAAGCGAAAAATAAGGGGCTGCCAATATTTGTAACACCCAAAAAGGGGTGAAAAGATTTATTTTGCTCTGTTTCTTTACAAAAAACTTTTTTTTTACGAAAAACTTGAGCTCCGCCACTTTTTTATTTTTTTCTTCAACTTTCTCGAAATTTTCGTCATACCGTAGAAAAAAATTATTTCCCCCATGGTCATACTCTACTTTTATTCGAAAAAATTTAGAAACAGAGACGGGATCATTTTTCCTAAAACGGGGGATCTTGGTTTCGAGTGAGAAGATAAAGGGCGCCGCAGGCAAAAATTTTTCAATTAAATTAGCCGAACGCAAAAATGTTAGAAAAACAAAGCACGAAATAAAAATGGCGCCGCTTACAATTTTTTTTCAAAAGTTACGTAATTTCGGGATCGCAAAGAAATAGGTCTAAAGAGTATAATTTTTAAGAAAAAAAATATCAATTTTCTCGCCCTCCTCCACTGGGACTACAGGGGCCGTGCACAAATTACGTAATGGTCATAGGGGGGAGGGAGGTTACAATGCGTTACGTAGGGGGAGGGGGGTTTTCGACAGCGTTTGAATTTGTATGAAACTAAGAAAATTTGGAATGAAAATAAGTGAAAAGTTTTTTTGTTTTTTGGGGGGGGGTAGTGGTCTTGAAATCGTTACGTAATATTAGGGGAGTGGCGTGCCAAACCGTTACAAAACATTACATAGGGAGGGGGTCAAAAATTGGTAAAATCACCGTTACGTAATTTGTGCACGGCCCCACATCTGACTGTTCCTCCTTTTTGATTTCGAATCAAAGTGCAAAACCCGGGTTGGACGTTCGAAGGCGTCAACCCGTCCTATTTGCTTGATAAAGTTTCTACGGAAATATCTCAGTCGATTTCTACGGCCGTGTATGAACGCTTTAGGTTAGGCATTTGCATGTATCTCAGTCCCCAGCCTGTAAACAGTGCGTAAGGTTACAAAATGAAAAGCCGAAAAATATTTTTTTACGATATCTTTCATCAGTTTGGTATTAAAGTCGAGCAAAAACAATTTTCATTCCAGGTATGAAAATGGAAAACATTAGAAAACAACAACCTGGAATGGATTTACTACGTGTAAGATGTAGTGACAACATCGCCCCGTCTTATACACGGCTGCTTGACCCCCTAAGGATTTGCTTAGGAACCCTGTATAGGGCCGCAGGCGAAATTTAAAAAAAAACTAAAAATGATTCGGGGTGCAACTGCGATGCGAGATTTCGAGAATTTTCAATTTTTTTAAGAGCAAAAATCCAAAATGTCGAAAAAAACAGTTTCTAATTTAGACTGGATAAGTCCTTCCATAAGTCCACCAGAGTGGCAGTGTCTACAGGCTGTAAAAATCAATAAATATCAAGCATATTGTAAGCTTTGTTTAAAAAATATTGAATTGAGTAATATGGAGCTTCCGGCCATCTTGAGCCATTTTAAGAGCAGTGATCATGTAAAGTACGTGGATGCTGAAAAAAATTCAAGGAAATTGCCTTTGTTAATCAAGAAAACTGATACACTATCAGTCTTGGCCCAAAACTATTAGAAGTGAAGGAACCTCCACAGCAACTGCTTCCAGTGCCAAAAAAGGTTCTACTGTTTTTTTGTAATCTTTTCTTATTAAGCAATCAGTTATGGATGCAGAAATATTATGGTGCAGTAGACCAGTAGTAGGTTAGGTCCTTCCTGGTGGAATATAGCCGTTGGTGTCTCAACCTTGGCTTTCCTAAATGCATATTCTAATACTATGTTCAAGAGTTGGGGTGAAAGAGAGTCACGACCCTGCTTAAGCCTATTGTTGATACCAAAGAAATCAGAGTAGCTTTGTTCCACCCTTATCTTTCACCTTGTATCCTACGTACATATTTTTACCAGGGATATCAGCTTTTAAAAGCCCAGTTCCTGCATTGTTTCCCACAACTTTGCTCTACATAATCTGTCAAATGCCTGTTCGAAATCAATAAACATCTGGTGAAGTTCTCTGTCAACTCTTAGTTGTCCGTTGTTTGTTTAGAGGAAGTTTTCGGTTCTGGGTTGGTATCATGTTTTGTGCTTTGTTATTCCCTGAAACTATTCTTTTATTCTGTTGTTTTATCTGTTTTCCTCTATTTCTCTTATTATATTTAGATGGTGGTCTCTCTTTTTTCTTTACATCATTCTGCGTGCTTCAGATCTTTGTTTCTTATACTCTTCTATATTAGATGCTGTTGGATGTTCAAGAATTTTTTCCTGGTCATATTCCGTCTTTCCGTCGCTCTACTACAGTGGTCATCAAACTACTTCCTTCTTTGTTTTCTCTTTTTGTCGAGCACTTGACTAGTCACCCTAGTTAGTGTTTCTTGGATGTTCTTCCAGCGCTCGTTTACATTGCATCCCCATTGCGGTTCTTTTATTTCTTCAGTAATTGGTTCCTGGTATATTTCCTGTGTTTGTTCTGTCTTGACTTTTTCCGTATTCCAGCTTATGCTGGTCTGTTTTCTTGTGCATATGCACATGTGCTTATACAGGGTTCCTAAGCAAATCCTTAGGGGGCCAAGCAGCCGTGTATAAGACGCAGACAAACGGAAAAGCACATTAGGCAGAAAAGGATGGGCATGGGGCGATGTTGTCACTACATCTTACACGTAGTAAATCCATTCCAGATTTGAAATTAACTCTGTGTTTCGGACTTCCATTGTCTATATTTTATTTATACACGACGTTTCGATCAGTACAATCTCTGATCTTCTTCAGGTGCAAACTACAATCAATTCCTAAGGCTACGTACTTATATACTGTGAGAAATCACTCAACCTTGAAGTTTAAGAAGTTGGCTCCGGCCAAGGAGGGGTTTCCAAATATTTGGGATTTCAACACTTGGTTTACTGAAAATACCCTGATTCTGCCCAATAAAGGCAGCTTCAAGGAATTTTCGTTTCTTCCAGTGTGACTCCTTGTGCAAAACCTTTGCTTCTGCCCACTTCATTCGGTGTTGTTTTCCAGGTTGTTGTTTTCTAATGTTTTCCATTTTCATACCTTTAGAACTGGAATAAAAATTGTTTTTGCTCGACTTTAATACCAAACTGATGAAAGATATCGTAAAAAAAATATTTTTCGGCTTTTCATTTTGTAACCATTGTCCTTACGTACTGTTTACAGACTGGGGACTGAGATACATGCAAATGCCTAACCTAAAGCGTTCATACACGGCCGGAGAAATTGACTGAGATATTTCCGTAGAAACTTTATCAAGCAAATAGGACGGGATGGGACGGGCAAAAAAAAAACTTTTCACTTATTTTCATTCCAAATTTTCTTAGTTTCACACAAATGCAAACGCTGTCGAAAACCCCCCTCCCCCTACGTAACGTTTTGTAACCCCCCTCCCCCCTATGACCATTACGTAATTTGTGCACAGCCCCTGTAGTCCCAGTGGAGGAGGGCGAGAAAATTGATATTTTTTTCTTAAAAATTATACTCTTTAGACCTATTTCTTTGCGTTCCCGAAATTACGTAATTTTTGAAAAAAAATTGTAAGCGGCGCCATTTTTATTTCGTGCTTTATTTTTCTAACATTTTTGCGTTCGGCTAATTTAATTGAAAAATTTTTGCCTGCGGCGCCCTTTATCTTCTCACTCGAAACCAAGATCCCCCGTTTTAGGAAAACTGATCCCGTCTGTTTCTAAATTTTTTCGAATAAAAGTAGAGTATGACCATGGGGGAAATAATTTTTTCTACGGTATGACGAAAATTTCGAGAAAGTTGAAAAAAAAAAATAAAAAAAAGTGGCAGAGCTCAAGTTTTTCGTAAAAAAAACGTTTTTTGTAAAGAAACAGATCAAAATAAATCTTTTCACCCCTTTTTGGGTGTTACAAATATTGGCAGCACCTTATTTTTCGCTTTTACCCTCCCGCTAGTTTTGAAGAATTGGTTCGCTACATGTTTCGACATCATGTCACACCTCGAAAATATCAAATGTAGTGTAGGGCCAGCTTTATTTAAAATCAATAATATCGCAAGCAAAAAGCTCTGCAGGAAAAACAGCGCCGTTTATTGATTTCTTTGGCTGCTAGTGCTAGCTGCATGGTTTGGGCGTTTCCGGATAGATGTCACTAATAGAACAGAATGGAGAGAAATTTAATTAAAAGCGAAGATATTTCTTTCTAATGTTAACAACCTCACGAGTTTATCGCTCAGGATCGTAAATAATGGACCCTGCCGCCTCCTTTAAGGCAAGAAAAAGCTGTAGTTTGGAACTGAAAACATCTAATTTTTAATTGTCATCTCATGGTGTAGCCGCCATCTAGCGGAATTTGCAGACATCTTGTCAACGGTTATTATTGCAACTATGATTTATGCTCACAATGAAAGAGTGGCGACAATTTTTTCTCATGAAAGCAGTCCGGAGATAATAACAAACTGGCACCATTGCTCAATATACCTGTTTCTTTTGTGCGCGCAGAATTTTCTATGTCATTTCTGTTTGATTTATTGAACTCCTATCCCTAAGGAAAATCTTAGGAACCCTGTATATATTAACACTTCGTGTAATTTAGTTTTATAACTTGCTAGATGAACCAAAAAAACGTTGGTAGAACTAGGCAAATGAGTCTTTTATTTTTAGTACTGCTAAGTAAGTAATGTCACCTCGGGAGTCCCTCAAGGGTCTCATTTAGGGCCCTTATTTTTTTCCATATTCATTAATATTTCAAGTTGTTTCTTATCATCTAACTCCGCATAATTTGCGGACGATTTAAAGGCCTTTAAAATTATCAAGAATAGGGGCGACTGTTGGCTTTCAGGAGGATCTCGAGAGACTTCACGAATATTGCAGCATCAATAGGCTCGAACTGAATTTCAGAAAATGTGTGAAAATTAGATTTGCTCCTAACAAAGACCAACTAAAATTCGACTATAGAATTGGAAATGCTGAACTTTCAGATGTGGAGAGCGTGAAGGATCTTGGGATACTGCTTGATAAATCACTCAAATTTAACCTACACATTGAATCTGTAGTGAAAAAGGCTTACAAAAACTTAGGTTTTATCGCAAGGGTCTCTAAAGAATTCAAATTTCCTAAGACATTAATGAATCTTTATAATTCGTATGTCCGTAGTCATCTTGAATACGAAAGTATAGTATGGTGTCCATCATATTTCAAATATGTAGATCGTATAGAACGCGTCCAGTCTAAATTCATCAAAATCTTAAACTACAGATACTTTAAAGATCACTGCCATGAAAACTACGATACTACCTTGCGACGTATAAACATAACGTATAAAGCTGAGCTCTAGGCGAATAATTCACTCGACTATATTCTTGTATAAAATCATCAATAATTTAACTGACTCAGCCTCTATTTTATCAAAGCTAAATTTTAACACTGGTAGGCATCACAATTTTAGACACTTTAATCTCTTTTATTTGCCAATCTATAGAACAAATTACTTAGGCAAATCACCTCTAATTTCAATGCAGAAAAATTTTAATATACATTTTGCTCACATAGATTTATTTAGTGTAAGTATAAATTCCTTAAAAAAAACAGTGTTATCGTACAATTCAATAGAAACTGCCAATATTTCGTCTTATTTTTAATTAGGCCTCTCTCTCTATAAATCTTTAACTCGTGTCAAATATTGATTTTAAAACTTGGTTTGACTTAGGGACTTTAAAGTTAATTGATCGACTTCTTTCGGACTGTAACTTTTATTAATGTAAATTGAGTTGTCAGCCTGTTGAGAGCCCTTTTTTGTAATAAATAAATAAATAAGTACCTGATTTGTTTTTAGGATTTGACGAATTCGGTTCCTGTGATTTTTGTCTTCAAATAAAGTTTCGAACAAAGTTTCTCGTCTTATTTATCTGATTTTTACCTTTTTATCTCAATAACATAAATACCTGCTAAATTTGAGCTTTCAAAAATTAACATGATAAAAGTCTACATTTACTTGTTATCCACGTAGACAAGCAATTTAAATCCAAAAAATACCCGCAATTTTTTAAAAAATGGTGAGGGAAAACCTGGAAAAGTCAGGGAATTTGGAAATCAGAATTTGGTGGGAACTCTGTTATACATCAAAATAAGAAAATAAGCCCGGATTTATAAACCGGGGATTCGAAAAAAAAAACAAAACGCTAACAAATATTTTACAGCAATAAGTTAGGTTAGGTTTTGTAAAACTGTAACTGGGAAGTGCATTTTGGCGATATCACACCGTGTTCTACGCCAAAAAACGACTTAAAACGAAAATGAGTTAACTGGCTTTTTAGTTGAGAACGGTCTTGATACAGACGATTTAGTACCCTCTTCGTCATATGCAGCCGCCATTCAACACCGTTTTAGTTGAGAACGGTGTTGCGCCATTTTGGACAGTTATTACACGAGTTGATTATCAAAATGCCGCCACAAACAATAAAAGGACACTGAGACGGGAGTAGGATGATTTTTATTTTCTGACTGAAAAAATTAAGCCAACCAAAGGAGCGAATTTACTGACATTCACTGACTTCAAGTTCCATTTTCGTCATTTACTGACTTTCACTGTGAGTCAGGGAAGAGTGGGAACCCTGTACAGGGTGTCCCATATTCTATGGAATTCAATGGGAAAGTCCGTTGTTATGCGGTTTTCGCATTACTGTCTTACTTTTTAAAACTTTTAACAGATTTATTCTGTCCCTTGTAGTTTTTGAGCTACAAGGGAAAGTTGAAAAATGTGTGCGCCACCTGTCGAATAATTTTTATTTGCGGACACGAGATTCATTTTGTTGTTTTTTAAATATTTTGGCTTTTTAGTTCTGCGCAACAAGCCTCCTCCGGAGCGATTGCTTGCTGATGCCTTAAAATTAGGGCCACGTAGTATGAAGCTCCAATTGGGGGCGGTGCTGCTGCGAACGTTACCTCTTTTTAAGAGTCATGTTACAGTGACCTTATACTTTTACAGGTTTCTACTTTATAACCTGCTGAAAGGTACAGGATTCTGTATTTACGGTATTCTGCACTTTTCAATGTTGATGTTTTTGTTTCTCGGTTTATTCGACAGGTGGCGCACACAGTTACTACTACCCCACGGATTACAAACTTTTTGTTTTAAATTCGAGAGGTATGCATGGTCACTGTGTAGCTTCAACTGCCAGGTACAATCCTATGACTCCCTGATGATTCCTAATAAGGATGAAACAGGTCTGTAGGTGTCTGGATTGTACATTAGACATTGGAGGCCTGGTCGTAATGAAGTGAGAAACAAAAAACGCTTTGTCCGATATGCCACGAGTGTTACTTTAAACTGTTTTTTTGCTATAACTTTACCAATTTCAATAAAAAAAACTATATTGATAAGACAAATAAGAAGAGAAAATCAAATGCGTACCTTTTTTAAATCCCGTTTTGTCATATGTTGCCATTTTTTTCTAAATACTTTGTTTTGTATGTCGAAAAGTAACATTTATACCTAAATAAAAAAAAACAAGTTTGAAAAAAGGTGCACATTTGATTTTATGCGCCATCTTAAATATGGCGGCAAAGTGAATGTTTCTTTCAATACTGTTTTTCTTTTACTGAAATTGGTAAAGTTATAGCAAAAACAATTTATCCGTTTTTTTTTCAGTTCACCCTGTATGTTCATATAATATATCTTGGTTGTCCAGGTCTACTATATAGTAGTTAAATATAAATGGTCACAAAAAAATAAATTAAAATGACACAGATCTGTACAAGATAAAAAAAATGCACTGAAGATGATTTTTGTCGGGATCGAAACTTAAAATAAAAAAATGAGCTTTTATTATCAAACAAACTTAATAAGAAACTAAAATATAAAGTAAAACATTTTGTTCCGTGTTTAACTTGAAAAACCCTCGGAAAAACCAAAACCATTGTTTTTCTAAAAAGGTTGCCACAGACATTTTTCTATAGAACTCAATTATCTCTTAAATTAAGGGCGATATCATCAATTGGTAATTCCGACTATTTTTCAACTTTCCCCTGTAGCTCAAAAACTACAAGAGATAAACTAAATTTGTTAATACCATTTTTAAAGCTCATACGAAAACCGCATGTCTCTATCTTCAATACCAACGGAGTTTCCCATTGAATCCCATCGAAAATGGGACACCCTGTACACATACAATAAATCGCTAGATAGACCATACCAAAAATACAGTTTTTATAATTTTTATTTGTTTGTTCGAGCATCGCGCAAAAACTACTTAACGGATTTGGATGGGAGGTTCAGTACTAGATTCCTTGAAGTTCTGTGCAGGACATAAGGAAATTCAGTTATGGTCAGCAAAAAAAACGGGAAAAAACCACAGGCAGAGGGGTATTCGACTCGATGGAAGGATTTAAGGCGTGGGGGAGAGACGTGGTCAGGTCGAGGGTGAGAGGGAGGGGAAAACTACAGTTTTAAACACGCGAACGAAGTCGCTCGCATTAGCTAGTTTACCTATATACTCCTGGCCTATTCGGATGCTTCACCCTAATATGACTTTTAAGGGTCACTGTTTGAATGCACGAGTACGGGCAATGGGGGCAGGTGTATTGTTTTGTCTGAAAAAAATATATATAGAAGTAGCTACTCAGAAATACTGTAAAACTGCTGTTTTACTTTCTGCGTTGTTTTTTTGCAAGTAAAGCAGGGTATTAACGAAAAATGTTACAAAATTCAAACTTTTAGATTTTAGGAAATTGTTGCCTCTCTGTATAAATGTGATTTAAATTCTGTTTAAAAAAGTCTGGCCTTCCAACCAGGTCGTATTTGGTATTCGTTTTCATCATAATACATTCATAACATACGCATTGAACAAAATTTTGGATAAAATTAGAATGAAAGTATAACTTTATTTTTACAGTTTTATGGTTGTTATTGTTGTGAAAAAAGTATTCAAACATTTGAATAGGTGGCCTTAAAAAGAAATTTGGCTTATTCGGCAAAAAATAAAAAAAGTTTCAGCCAATTCTGATGTTTATTTCACTCCTAAAAAGTATGGATATCACATGACCCATTTTCGAAATTTCCCGAGCTAAGGTCACTGAGAGTTCCCAGAACTTTTTTTTGCATACTTACAGCTTCAACATGCGTCATCAGATGTCTTCTCAAACAGTTGTGATCTGCCGAACGAAATTCGCAATATAAACATTTGTAGGGCTTTATACCAGTATGTTGCCTATAGTGTAACTAAAAAAAGAAATAAACAAAATATACATTTTTTCGTTTCTAAAGATACAAACACTTAAGGCGGTTTAGCTAATATGGATGATTCTATCAAAAGTGGGCCATATATGATAACATATTTGAACCTCGAAGTGACAATATACAGCACAGTAAATAAGTTTATTTTCTTAAAATGTATGTAAGTCAGTACCCTCTTCATACAGGCCGATCAACTCCTACCGATTTAGTGTCCTTTAATCCACCTTCGCCGCCATTTTCACTCAAAAGTGTTAGATTTGTCAATATGGCGCCGAAGGTCGAGAAAAGGACACTAAAACGGTAGGAGTTGATTGGCCTATGTGGAGAAGGTATTGTGTAAGTAATTAGGTGTATGCTAAGAACACTTTTTTTCTAACTTTTCCGAATTATTATATTATACTGTGGAATTAAAATTCTAGAGAAATAAGTTTTTTATGTTCTTTTTTAAATATAAAAAAAAATTATTTAGACTACTTAACTTAAGTTTAAATAAAACAAATTAACTACATATTATAAATAAAACTATGCTTCGAATGCAGTTTGTGTTTGAGAAATATGCATTCCCATTCCACAGCACCTTTCTCGTAAAATAATCCATATAAAGATTATTTTGTTTGAAGCCAAGTTCAAAACAGTGTCATGAAACTAATAAAGAAAACTTGGACAAATTGCCTAACGACTTCCGGTCCAACGAAAACTGCGTGGTAAAGGATAAGGACATATGGGTCCTAAAATGCATTATGTATTTATTAATAGGTTTTCATTTTACATAAATTATGTGTTGAGTTAAGTTGGGACTATCCCAAGATGTATCCATGCTTTTTTAGAGTGTATCCATACTTCCGCAGTGTATCCCAACTTCTAGGGTATGTCCAGGCTTCTTCAGAGTGTATCCAGACTTGTCAAAGGTGTATCCAGTCTTGTACACAGTATATCCAGACTTCCAGGGTATTTTCAGGCCTTTTTTGAGGGTATCCATACTTTTCCAGGAGGTATCCAGACTTTTCCTTGGTGTATCCAGATTTTTCCACGGTGTATCCAGACTTTTCCAGGGTGTATCTGGACTTTTATATTGTATTTTTTATGTGCTTTATATATGTAGTCAAAAATTTTAGCATCAATAACCTAAGATTTTTGTCCATCAATCAGACAAAACCGGCTCAACCGATTTGGATTAAATTTTGTAAGAAAATAGTGTGTAACCTGGATTTTAACATATGCTTAGACATTTCGCTCAATGACTTGAATTATACGGCAGTAAGTTTTTTGGTCATGTTGTCGCTATTAAACTAAGCTTTTTGTAAGCTTGCTAACAAGGTATCACAAGGTAAGAAAAAAAATCTTAATTTTTTGGGGGTAGCTTTAAAGCGTCGGATGTAATGGGGAAAAGCTTAAAAACAGTAGGGGTCGGCGCGTCAACACAAGTAATCGTTTTGTCAAATTTCGTTATGATTGGTGCAGGGATTTTTGAGTTACAGTGGCTACAAAGTGAGCGACGGACTGACCGACAGACGCCGTCTGAAAACTTGCTTATCTGGATTCGGAACTACCAAATTTGTGGAGATTCATCAACATCTAGAAGTGCGATTTTTATATGATTAAAATGCTTCCCTTAGCAGGGGAAGTAACAACAAATTGGTATAAGTTTTATATCGTTCCAAACGTTGAAAAGACGGATCAATTATCGTACCTAAATTAACTTGAAACTGCCGGTTGGATGTCGATTGTTCGATCCTTCTCCCGGCCCCAGTAAGTAAATTTTTCTTCAATATATTTTCAAACGCGTGTTGGAGAACTCTTTTATGGCGCGGTAAATACTTACTTCAAGCATAGCCTTCCTAGTAGTCTTGTGTCCGCAAATTTTGCACACGTACGGCCTGTAGTTTTGATGCACGTCTCGAATGTGAACTTTTAAGTTTTTGCGACAGTTGAACGTTGTTTCGCATAGGTCGCATTTCTGAAGTATTGGCCAGCCTGAAACCTGTAAAAATATACCTCTATACAGGAAATTTCAAATTTGATGATAGCTATGGGGATCTCCTACACTCTACGCTTACGAAAATGCGCTACTTTTTTGAGCCTTTATTTTAAAAATTGTCAAAAAACAGTTAAAACTTTCTGCAGACATTTTTTTTTCTATGATTTTGTTTCTGAGGGGGGCCATAATTATTATACGTTTTGGTTTTTCAATGAAATTGTTAGCTTCTGACAAAGACAGGGAAAATGCTTGCAGCATCTTTAAGCAAATGTTTGTCATCTAATAAATAATGTTCAGTTTTTTTGTAGGTTGAGCATTTGCAAAAAAATATCAGCGATGTTGCTTAATTGCGTTTAACGCAACTTTAAAGTAAAGTAAGAGTATTATTTATGTTTGCCCCGGAAGCTAATGATTTAGAGCGTCCATACCTGCTACATATTTAATACACTTTTTCAGGCTGGTACACAAAACTATTACTTTGTTTTAAAAGTATAACATAAAATTGCATGATATCAACTGTCCTATTGTTAAGAAATAATATTTCTTGACTGGCCTAGTAAAAAATCGAAATTCACCATTCAAATCGAGAACGGCCGATGTCATACCGAACACTTATTAAGCTTGTTATTAATTTCATAGAATAAAGTGAGACAGAAATAGCAGATTGGTTTATTGGCAATTATGGGGTCAATGAAATTTTATTTCAATATATTATGTTGTGAACTCTTGGTTAGACTAGAGGCCCTCTATACATTTGACAGTTGTTGTTTTACCAGAGGTGGGCAACTCATATCGCCCTCTCTAGTTTTTTCCATATTTGCATGTAAAACCAATTTTATGAAATGGTCTGATGTTTTGTTGTCTATTTTTATAATTTCGACAGACAGTTTCTGAATGAAGATGACTTTTTTGGTTAGTAAAATATGTCAAACTTTAACAAAAAAACATGAGGGACAAACACAGATATTAAAAATGTTAGTAAGTAGTAGGAAAAAAATGAAATTTTCCTTATTTTCTTAAAATAATAATATTATTTATAAATTCAACTATTTTCTCGACTATTTTTATTGATTTTCCAGTTTGATAAACGCATGATCTCTTTCCATTTTTCTTGCGTTTCATTTTCCATTGGACAATGGAACAATACAAAGTCGTAGGCGCGAGTAGTTAAGTTTCTTATACCGCAATATTCGATTTATAAACCACATGTAAATAATCAAATTTAAAATTTGATGTAGCTACGTAACAACTGCCAAATCGAGTTGCTTACCTCTGGCAAAACAGTAACTGTCAAAAATTGTATACAGGGCCTCTAGGTTAGACCCACAGACCTAAAAACCATAGACCCTGAATGCCATTCATAAATTCTTATTTGTTTTGCCCCCAAGCTAGCCTGTGTACCAAAAAAGGACAGAATGATTTTCAGTACGTTGCTCGACAACACTGCGGTAAAACATGTACACTGTCGGCATCATAAAAGTGGTACACAATACTTTTTGTTGTAAAACCTTGGTCTATTTTTACAAACAAAGTCACCCATTATTGTATTTTTCTTAAACTGTCGAAGTATGTCATTCTCAAAGAAATTTCTTTGGTCATTCTGTATTTGAGTTCGACAAACAAATAAAAAAATGCCTCCACAAATTTCTTTATTTGATTAAGCCCAACTCCTAGCAAAACTATACAACTAGGATGGTCAATTAGGGACGTGGCTAGACATTATGGACGCAGTAAAACCACGATTATAAAAATTAAAAAACGAAAAGAAGAAGATCAGACAAGTTTCAACTGATGAACAAGATATTGACCTTATCGCTTTTATGGAAGAAAGCCCTTTCGCATCTGTTGCCCAGGCAAAGCGATCAACCCAATTTCCAGGATGTGTAAGAGTGGCACGAAATTGCGTAAGGAAATGCTGTAATTTAAGATGTCGTGTAGCTGCTAAAAAAATTAAACTTACGAATGAAAAAAAAAACAGGCCTGGGTACTTTTTGCCCTTAGTAGTAGTAGTAGTATAGGGGCGGCCCGTGGGCCTGGCAATTAGGCCTCTTCATTTGCCCTTAATTACACTCCAAAGGAACCAGAGTTTTGACGAAAGGTAATATTTTCCGATCAAAAAGTTTTCCAGTCCTGTAGTGACAGAAAACAAATTCGGCTGTATCGTCCACCAAGAACGCGCTATGAGGAAAGATATATTGCTGGTAACAACGATCGCGCTGGAAGATTTTCGGTAAATATGTGGGGTTGGATTTCTGCTAGAGGTCATGGGGCTCTATTTCGAATCAATGGAAGTCTCACAGCACAGGTTTACGTGGACATTTTAGAGAACACCATCCTTCCAGCCGTCATAGAACTTTACCAAGACCAATTTATTTTTTAACAAGACAACTGCTCTGCTCATACGGCCAGTGTTCGGGGCGGACAAAGATGGGCGATCCACAAATTAAGATTTTTTTATAGTGGACTGTAAACTAGGGAAGCTGATTCAAACGCTCAAACAGTCGTTAAATTTTACAGTTAGAAACTCGATCTTAATTATTGTATTGTAAATTGTAAGTATCAATGGCGGATAGGGCCAGAAATAAAACCTGCCGTATAGCAGTAGCAATAAAGAAAATATCCCGAAAAAAATAGGCACTCGACTTACCCCGAATTCCTGGAGGATTCTGGAGAATAGGATATTCAAGTTAGCACCAATAATCTCGAGTTTTTCTTATATGTAAAATGTGGTTCACTCGCGAGTTTTTTTGTCGAAACTCAGTTGCTGAGATGTAGTATGTTTTCAGCGACCTTGTCAACGTGAACTGATTTAGCGCGGGAGGCGCGCTTGCACTTGCCGTTTCTCTCATGCGATACAGCTGTCCTTGGTTCCATAGGGGTGCGGGGTATAAGCGAAACATTATGGAAACAAGGATAATAGGAAATTAGGTATGGGATAAACATTAAAGTTTATCAAGTGCCTTGTTTAATAAAATGTAAGAAAATTAGACTTATAGTATATAATCACTTGTTAGCAGAAAATTGCATTAACAATGAGTAAAAAGGAAAATTGTAATTTTACGCAAATTTAGAAAACAAAAAATAAACAAAAATTCTAAGCCAAAATATTTACAATATAATTGAGCGGGAACGAAACATCTCCACCCCCCCTGAAATACTAATTTCAGCACGCGGGGTCCGGTAACGGACAAAGTTTTACTAGAGGTCTCCTAAGAGTGCCTTTAGCAGTTTTCACAATTGCTCCCCTTGGTATCTTATCTGCACCAGGTATAATTTCAGTAATCCGGGCCAGTGACCACTCAAGAGGATTTAAATTATCATCTTTGACCAAAACAAGAGTACCTGGTTCAACACTTGAAAAATTGCTTTCTTGCCACTTAGATCTCTGTTGCAAGGTGTGTACGTATTCGTTTCTCCAACGATTCCAGAAATCTCGGTGCATCCTCTGTAAGTGCTGCCATCTAGTTAGGCGGTTAGTTTCGATTTTAGTAAAATCGGGGTCAGGAATTGTAGATAAGGGTGCAAGTGAAAGGAAGTGACCTGGGGTCAATGCCGTTAAATCGGAAGGGTCAGAAGATATAGCACTGATAGGTCTACTGTTAAGTACCGCTTCGATTTGGGTAAGCACAGTATACAGTTCCTCGTAAGTAAGAATCTGTGTACCCACTACACGAGTTATATGTTTTTTCACGCATTTAATATTGGCTTCCCAGATTCCAGCCATGTGACTAGCCGTGGGAACATTGAAATGCCATTCTACCGCCTCTTGTTCGAGGCATTGGGCAAAAATTTGTCGAACGTACTTGTCCGAAGATATAAAATTCGTGCCGCAGTCCGAGTATATAGCCTTACTTTTGCCTCTTCGAGCAAAAAATCTACGCAAAGCACTAAGGAAAGCCTCACCGGAAAGGCTAGAGACAAGCTCTAAATGCACGGCTTTGACACTTAAACAAATAAATAAAGCTACATACGCTTTGACAGTTAAAGAGTTGCGTAACCTAGCTGTAACGTGGAGTTGAAAAGGGCCACAAAAATCCACACCCGTATGCAGAAAGGCACGATCTTCAATAAAGCGATATCTGGGTAAATTTCCCATTTTTGGTTGAAAAGTATCAGGTTTAGTTTTCCAACAAATAAGACAGCGGGAAAGAATACTGGAAATAGCCTTCTTTGCAGAAAGAATCCAGAAATTCTGTAGAAGTAAAAAATGTGTAGCGTGTATGCCACAGTGTAGATGAGTAAGATGAATCTCATAAATAAGCGAGTCTGTAAATTTACAAGATTTTGGTAAAAGGATCGGAAATTTCCGATCGTAAGAAAGGTTTGAATTACAGATACGACCTCCGACTCGTAAAATTCCTGATTCATCGATAAAAGGGTCTAATTTTTTAAGGCTCTTGGGTATTTGCTTATTTTGGACAGAAATAATTTCATTTTGTAGACAAGTTGATTGTACGTGTTTAGTTAAAAACATTAATGCAGAATGTAACTCAGAAAGCACTAAATGCTTTTGAGGTAAGCGATTTTTTCGTTTAGTTTTAAATAAAAGGATCGCACGGAAGAAATAGGCGACAATTCTTTTTATTTTACCCAGCGAACTGTATTTCAGAAAAAGGTCATCAATAAAATTTTGTGAAATAAAAGACGGTACGCCTTTTTTCTTCAAGGGCGTCTTTTGAACTTGATAATTCAACTTGTAAAAAACTCCATTTGCTTTCTGGCTCAAATAAAAAGGAAGGTCCGTATTTCCACAATTCAAATGTAATTAATTCGGAAGGTAAAAGCCCACGACTTCCGCAATCGGCAGCATTTTGCGCAGAAGGGACGTGATACCAATAATTGGCACTTATTCTTTCTTGTATATAAGCAACTCGGTTGCTAATGAAAGTTTGCCACATATGAGGGGACGCTTTTATCCACTGTAATGCTACTGTACTATCAGTGAAAGCGTAAATATTGGAAAATTTAATTTTTTCCGAGAATGTTTCCACAATAAAATGCAATAGCTTGCTTAAAAGTACGCACGCGCACAGCTCTAGACGCGGTAAGCTTTTGCGTTTCAAGGGAGCAACTTTAGATTTTCCGCAAATAAAAAACGTTTTTATTGAACTATTTTTGTAAAGAACCCGAAAATAGGCAACAGCGCAATAGCCCTTTTCGCTAGAATCGCTAAAACCGATTAATTGTATCGATTCTGCATCTGTAATCTCTAGTTCTCGAGATATTTGAAAGTTTTGTAAATATACAAAGTCAGATTTGTATTTTTGCCAAATATCGAAAATTTCAGCGGGAACCTTTTGATCCCAATCTTGTCCTAAAGACCAGAGATGTTGCACTAAAAATTTTGCGAAAAAAGTGACAGGTGTCAAAAAACCACAAGGGTCATACAACTTCGCAACAAAACTCAAAATTGATCGTTTAGTACACTCTTGCACGCTTTGATTGCAATCAACAGCGAAGAAAAAATTATCAGTTTGAGGGTTCCACTTTAATCCTAAAATTTTTAATGATTAATCATCATGCACAGATTCAAAAGATAAAGCCTGCGTTTGCACATGTGATTCCGGCAAATCAGAGAGCACAGTAGGAAAGTTACTTGCCCATTTACGAGCTTCGAACCTACCTCTACGTAGAAGTTCAATTAATTGTTTTTTGACAATAATTGCTGTGTCAATATCTCGACAACTAAAGACACAATCATCAATATAAGTATAATGGCGTAATACCTCGGACGCATAGGGCAAGTCGTCGTACTCATTAGCTAATTGTAAAAGAGTGCATATAGCCAAGTAAGGAGAACAACTTACACCGAAAAGCAAGGTATTAATTTGAAAATCTGAAATAGGACAGTCTGTCGAAAAACGCCAAAGAATTCGTTGAAAATTCCTTTGGTTTTCGGTGATTTCTACGTTTCGATACATCTGTCTTAAATCACAGACCATTCCTATTTTATGGAGTCGAAAATTTAATAAAATTTTGACTAGGTCGGCTTGCAACTTGGGTCCAATGTGGACAGCAGAATTGAGAGAACATTTTCTTGGGACGGCGCCTGACGCGTTGAAAACTATTCTCAGAGGGGTAGACGTCGAGTCTTTTTTGAACACCGCATGGTGGCTAATGTAAAAGTAATTATTTATTTCAGAATCAAGAGGTCTAGGGACCACTTGCATATGATTCTGGTCTAAATAATCACGGAAAACGTTCGAGTAGGTGTCGTAAAACGTTTTATTTTGTAGCAGCCTTTTTTCAAGGGAAAAAAGTCTTTTTAGTGCAAGGGCACGCGTGTCTCCAAAATCGGGACAACTTATTTTAAAGGGAAGAGATACGATGTAGCGCCCTTCAGCGTTTCTTGTAGTAGTTTGTCTATAGTAATTTTCACAAAAAATGTCTTCTGGTGAAACCGATTTGACGTCAGGGACTTCTTCGATTTCCCAAAATTTTGGTAATGTGGTACTTAATGTTTCGTTGGGACAGATTGCCAATAATCCTTGTATAGATTTTGGTAGAGTAGAAGAAGCACAAACTCTTCCTCCTATCGTCCAACCAAAAATTGTATTATAGCAAACGGGTTGGTCCGGACCGTGGTAAAGTCTACCATTGCGTAAGGTATAGGGCCAAATATCGTTACCTAGTAAGATATCTATTTTTACAGCTTGGCAAAAATTATCATCAGCTAACTTCAGTGTTTTCAAGAAGTTCAATTTTGAAATGTCAAAATTTGTAGGGGGAGAATAGTTGCAAATATTATCCACCACTAAAAAATCGGAATTAAATTTGAAATCAGGTTCTTGTAATGACCCTATGGTGCCATAAACGTAAAATTTAACGCTCGACTTCATTCCTTCCAAGCCTTTTAAAGAAATATTTGTTTTAAATTTATTTAAATTTAATTTTTTAGCTAGGCTTTTTGTTAAAAACGAGGCTTCTGCACCACTGTCACCAATACCACGAACGGTATACCAATTTCCAAAAGAATCTTGAATTTTTAACATAATGGTAGACAAAAGAATATTCGAGTCGTTCACGCAATGTGGTAGAGAACTGTGTAATACTGAAGCTTGACTGTTAACATTAGAAAATCCAATATGATAACCGGCAGGTTGCGTTTGGTTGGCCGCAGGTTTGGCGGCTTTTTCCGCACTAGGTGGGGAAGGCGTCGTCTGCGCATGAGTAGACGGTTGGGTTAGGTTATAGTCATGCAAAAGGGAATGATGGGAACCTTTACACGTAAGACAACGTTTTTGCGATCGGCACGCAGATTGGAGATGCGCAGTAGCAAGACAATTTACGCATGCGCGCTTATTCGTAACGATTTCATATCTTTCACGTGGGGTTTTATTCAAAAATGCAGGACACCGATAAATAATGTGTTGACCGGGGGGGCCGCACAGAAAACAAATAGTAGGCGAATTTTGCTGTTGCCCCTGCACCATGAACGCATTTTTTTTATTAGGGTTTGTATTGTTTGAATTTGGGCCGCGAGGTGGCGATTTTTGATTATTATTATACGGGGTCTTGGACTCTTTATTTTTTGAAGGTACGGACTCCAGAGCCGTACAATGCTTAAGCAAAAAATCTTTAACATCAGTGTAGATAGGTATGTCGTTAGAGGCATGATGTTGCTCAAAAGCTTTCCGTGTATACGGATCTAATCTATCAAGCAAAAATTGCATAAAAACAAAATCCAGGTTCTCTGGTATCATTTTAAGGGACTTTAAAGCAGAAATATTTTTATTGAATGTGTTCAATAAATTACGTAATTGTTGGGCATTTTCGTGGGCCAATGCCGGACAGTTTTCTATCTCTTTCCAGTGAGTAACAACCTGTAACCTACGGTTATTGTAACGAGATTGTAAAATTTGATAGGCTGTGATATAATTATCATTTAAGACAGGGAGATCTGAAATAAGATCAAGAGGGGTGCCTTGCAAGCACAAGCGTAAGCATTTTAATTTATCTATATTAGAAATAGATTTGTTTGTATGATATAAAGCGTCAAAGCTTTGGATAAAAGTAGGAAAGTTTTTTATGTCACCATTAAAGGTAGGCAAGGTAGGTTTTGGTAGATAAGACATTTCATGGGTTTGATTTTGGGGTTGAATCATGGTGCTGTTATAAGCAGGACCCATTAGGGCAGGATCTTCCAAAGGAAGCTCAAACATTTCATAATACGTAGTTTCTACATCCTGCAATAAAGTCATAATGGAAGTAGCTATTTTATTTTCAGCGGTTAGCTGTGCTGAATCAGTACAAATAAGTGCCAAAAGGGCATTATGATGTTTATCAAACGACTTTTGAATCGATTTAATATTTCGATATGCAACTTTAAACCGATTTTTAGCCGTTGCGTCATTTTTAGCCTTTTTGGCCGCCTCTGTCATTAATTGCAACTGATCAATAGCGGTGTGTCGTAACGCTTTAGCACGGGCTATTTTTTCCTCAAGATCGGGCATTATTGTAAAATGTAGAAAAATCAACAAGTATTTTTTAATATTTCCCAAAAATACAATACCAAAACAAAACAAAAGAAAAAAACGGATACTCAGCTGTGAATACCGATTTTATTCTATTTACGTTTAACTCTGAAACGAAATAAATCAAGGTCGTTTTTTGTGCAGCTTAAAATCCAACAGTAGCAATTTTTTTATTATATAGGTGAATTTTATAAGAGCACACTCTTTAAATATTTTAGAAAATCATGCAGGATGACTTTTGTAAACTCTGTTTTGCAAAATGTTATACAACTATCATAGCGCAAATCAACTAAAATATTTATTGCAAATAAAGGTCTGTATGTATATGGCAAAAAAACTAATTATTTTTGCGCTTAGAATTTTAATGTAACCGAAAAATCGAGTAACCACACTGTAAAAGTTAAGGGTTGTTTTCGCGTTACCCGACTATCCGGCTTATGAAGGCCAAATGTTCGGGGCGGACAAAGATGGGCGATCCACAAATTAAGATTTTTTTATAGTGGACTGTAAAACTAGGGAAGCTGATTCAAACGCTCAAACAGTCGTTAAATTTTACAGTTAGAAACTCGATCTTAATTATTGTATTGTAAATTGTAAGTATCAATGGCGGATAGGGCCAGAAATAAAACCTGCCGTATAGCAGTAGCAATAAAGAAAATATCCCGAAAAAAATAGGCACTCGACTTACCCCGAATTCCTGGAGGATTCTGGAGAATAGGATATTCAAGTTAGCACCAATAATCTCGAGTTTTTCTTATATGTAAAATGTGGTTCACTCGCGAGTTTTTTTGTCGAAACTCAGTTGCTGAGATGTAGTATGTTTTCAGCGACCTTGTCAACGTGAACTGATTTAGCGCGGGAGGCGCGCTTGCACTTGCCGTTTCTCTCATGCGATACAGCTGTCCTTGGTTCCATAGGGGTGCGGGGTATAAGCGAAACATTATGGAAACAAGGATAATAGGAAATTAGGTATGGGATAAACATTAAAGTTTATCAAGTGCCTTGTTTAATAAAATGTAAGAAAATTAGACTTATAGTATATAATCACTTGTTAGCAGAAAATTGCATTAACAATGAGTAAAAAGGAAAATTGTAATTTTACGCAAATTTAGAAAACAAAAAATAAACAAAAATTCTAAGCCAAAATATTTACAATATAATTGAGCGGGAACGAAACAGCCAGCATTTGTCAAACTTGGTTTCGGGAGCAAAATATTGAAGTTCTGCCTTGGCCTGCGGAAACCCCAGATGCCAATCCTATGAAAAATATCTGAGGTTTAATTTCAAAAAACCTGGAAAGCTTTAATATTGTGCCAGAAATTCAACATCACTTGGTCCAGTTAATAGTCAATGCTTATGAAGAAGTGATTGATAAAAATGAAAACCTTTTTTAAATTTTGGCTGATTCTCTACCATGGTATAATTGAGGTGAATGGCGCAATGACTAGATATTAAAATTTATATGTTTTTTTTTCGTTCCAGTTGTGTTTTTTAAATTTTTGTTACAGTTGTTTTATGCGTTAGCGTATTATTCTAATATAAAAATTATTTTTGAAAGCAATCTATAATCTAAATATAATCCGGTAGTTAACCAACAATTTAAAAAATACCTGTTTATCACGTACCACTGTTATGATGCCGTAGACCTATGTCTTAGATACATCCATTTGTTTTACATACTCTATCAGTAGCGGCGAAAAATTAATAAATATGTAAAAACAAATAGGTTAATTGCACAAAAGCAGTAATTTGTAGTTTTCACAACTAGCGGTTAAAAGAGCGTTTTTTTTACGAGCGTAAGCGGTAACCATGCTTTTGTAATTTATTGACACTTACAAAAATCGTCTTTTGGATGAAGTTATAAAAACTCACCCCCTTTCTTGTCACCCTTAAACCCGCCACCAATTTAATTGTCTTATGTCGTTAAATATTTTTTTAAGTGCTAATGGTGAGTAAAAGCGATTAGGTGGTAATTTTAATAATTATTGTAAAATTTGTTGGTGCAATACCAAAAAAAAAAATTACAAGATAACTTTAATACAAGGTTGAGGGCAACAGCTGTTTTATAGTCTTTTCTATCAACTGAAGGAAAAAGGCAAAACCTGATGTTTAAATTAAACCCCTGATGAAATCTACTAAATCACTTGCATAATTATAAGTTTAAAATATGTCATAGAAAATATGTTACGATAAAAGAAAAAATATTATAAAACTAATATTCAATTAAAGCTTTGAAAATTAAAATATTTTACTATACTTAACAATTTCGTTTTACCCATTGTTATTTTACATAGGTGAAGGTACACAGAACTCGAAACCCTTAGGTCTGTGGTCAGGTACCTGCTTTTCTAAATTTACAGACAATAAAACATAATAATATTTTCATATATTATTTTTGCCTTTGTTAAGAAATTATAGCCTTGAGCACACCTGCACAGAGGGCAAACGGGGTGCTGGTCCTAACAACAAAGCATATTAAAAAAACCAGCGTAATTATGCAGTATAGTGTTTTCTGCCATTTTTGATTTTTTATGAAAAATTCTTTATGGGGGCACCTACTAGAGGGTCCCTAGGACCCCAAATCCGCCGGCGCCGGTCGTTTTTTTTTAATTTTTTTGTTTTTTTAATTTTTTTTTCACTAAAATAACCCAATCCAACACAACCCAACTCAACCTAACCCAAAACAATCAAAAAAATACATTACAACCCCTCCCCCAGCACCCGTTTTCTCTTTAAAACAAAATCGGCGACGGCGGATTTGGGGTCCTAGGGACCCTAGTAGGTGCCTCTATAAAGAATTTTTCATAAAAAATAAAAAATGTTAGAAAACGGTATAATGCATAATTACCAAAAACAGTAATACCAATAATTGAAAATAAATAAAGGACGACACTGACCGGTAATTATCATAGCAAAACTACAGCTGATTTTGACATTTACCTTTGAAACGAAATCCCTTGATTTGGGTGTTCCAATTGTTTATACACGATGCATTCCCGCACCATCCTATAGTTTTTAACTTCACAAGTTTATAAAAAACACAAAAACCACACAAAACGTTTCGAAATCAGAAATATTTGGACACGGTCGGTATACAACGCTGCAAAACATATATAATGAATGCAAACCACCAGTAGTGCGCAGAAGACGGCAAGGTATTGCGACTTGCCAGTTCTTGTTTAGGGATCGTTGGGAGTATTAGTAGTTTATTTTTTATCTTTTGTTTTATAATTATAGTTTTTAAATAAATAAACATTGTTTTCATGATATTTTTGAATGTAGCTGCTTCTAGTGGTAAAAAAGCACCAAGATTTTCATGAAATTTCAGGACCAACAAGAAAGTAACCTCAAGTTGGCAACAAGGCTTCATCCTACTATGCTTTCATCATTTGGGGAATACGAGCTTATATACTACATATATGTAATCATTTTCACGTCGCATACTGGCTCATACACATTGTATCTTTTTTTATTTTGCTCTTTGAGGAAAAGATATTGTATAGAGTTAGGATGACTACAAATATTTTTTTAAATTTACATAAAGAGAAAGAGAACGCCTAACTCCGGCGATACGTTTTGCGAGATACATTGTTATTGTAGGAGCCAGGGCATTAGCATAGCATTCAAGGTCTAATGATATTAGGTCTTGATCAACATAACAAGAAGTTTTTTTAGATAATATTTTAAGTCAAAATCACTGTGGACGTTGGATTAGGCTAAAATATTAACTTGTGCAATGGTGGACAAAAAACTTTAAACTTTTTAGAATTAAAAACGAACGACAACAAAAAAAAACTCTACCTTCTATTATGTATTTCAACATGTAATGGTATCAAATACTTACATCGTTAGAGTCGTCAGGTTGATGGTGATAAACTTTGTGATTTTTCATTTTATTATAAGATGGGAATCCTTTGTTGCATATAGGACACAAAAATGATTCATCGTCTTCCTTGTGTCCATTCATGTGAGCGCGAAGGGTAGCTAAAACGTTCAAAAAATATTTACGGAATTGATGCCACGTGAATTTTGATTTCAAATTTCCTGAATTTTCAATATTTTTTTCAGGTCATCTTTGAGGTTAAAGTCGAAAAAAAAATAACCTTTTCGAAAACAAAAATGAAACTCTTTAAGTCTGAATCCTATAAACTGTGTGCTGTCAAATCGACGGAAAGACATTTTTAATAAATCTTTATTGTTGCTTTTAGAAACCTAATACAATAAGTCTAGTAACTATTTGTTTACATATAGAATATTATGAAAAATTCTTATCTATCTAAGTTAATCTTATCTAAGTTACGTTTTGACACTAGTTTTTAGAGATTTTTGGAACTTAAAAACCTTTTTGTTATTTTTAAAAGTAGATAAGCTTTGGGAGTTATTGACATTCAATGGCAACTTATTATGTTCTTGTAAACCGTTAATAAATAAAGAGTTAGAACTTTTGTTTTTGAACTCTAGGAATATAGAAATTGTTTCTTTCCCTGGGGTTGGATACCTATGAACAGTCACTCTGAATTTAATAAACTTATTGAAATAAGGTGGGTTCAAAGTATTTAAAATTTTAAATATAAACAAAAATAAAAAATATTCAAAGCGACATTTTACAGGCATCAAATTTATTGTTGTTAACATATTAGTAATTGGAGTTATTCTACTACACTTTAAGATAATCCTCATTCCTCTATTTTATAGTTTTTGGAGACATGATTTACAATTATCATTCAGAAAAATAAGCACTGTGGCACAGTAATCAAAATGAGGTTGAACTATTGTTTTATGATTACCTCCAAAAATCCACGCCGATCTCAAAAAATCAAAAAATCGAAAAATTAATCAAGAATGAACTGATCCGGTGTTTTTTCTCGTAATATGTAATGTTTGGCTACAAAGAAAATAGTCCGTTGTCTTTTTACACCACCTGTACCGTTTTAATTAACCAAATGCAAACCTTCGGCTTGACAACTTTAATTAACTGATGATGGCTCGTAATTGAGCCGAAACCGGTCTGATAGAAAGAAAATAAAAGAAAATTTTGCACGAAATACCCTTTCTTTGCTTCTATTGTTTTATACACTGTAATTGTTGTTTGCTAGATAAAGTTTTCTAGTTATTGTATACATAATTAAAGTGAGTTTTTAAGTCTACAAGGTTCTATGTATTATAAATCCAAGATAATATGCTATGTCATCAACAATTTCTATTGGAGATCCCTCAATAACAATATTAATATCTTCTAAATTAATTTTTTTTATATATGTACTCTTTACTAATAATTACACATTTAGTTTTAGTTTATTTGATTTTAAATATTAAGATACCACTTCTAGTTGCAAATTTATCCTGGTCATTAGCTCCTCAATATTTTTAACAAACCATTTTAAGTAATCTACATCCAAGATAAAAAAAAATAGCGGACCTAACACGCTACCCTGTGGAACTCCTATGTTATTTGATATAAGAGATGATTGTGAATTACTCGCAGCAGTTGTTTGCGACCTTTCACTTAAATAATCTTTTCACCAATCTATTCCATAATATTCAAATTTTAATTCAAGAAAACTACCAGTGCAGATTCATTGTTATCTAGAGCGTAGTGCCAGTTATCTAACGTTTACTAAAAAACAGTTTCGCACGAGAGTTTGGCTCGAAAACCAGACTGATTTAATAAACTACTAATTCGAGCATTTTCTCGATAGCAGGTAATGTATTGATTGGCAAATTCACTAGCTTGATTGGAATTTTTTCTACTTTAGGTAGGAAACCCACCAGTTTCCAAAGGTACGTTTACATAGTGTAACAAGTATCCAATAACCTGAGATTTTACTGCTTAAAATTACTAAGGGATTACATTTATTATCCAGTAATGCAAGAATGGTTCCGCATGGAAAGCTTAAAAAAAACTGGTAAATTTTACTAGTTACAGGTGGGTATCAACGGAAGTCCACTGACTGTCACTTCTTATATAATCTACAATATCGATAACGCTTTTTATAGAATGACAGTGCAGCTAATCAAAATAACAACTAATTTAGGTCCTGTAGTATACGAAGAGTTTGCGAAAAAAAGTGCAAGAATTTTGGAAAGGCTGATATTTTGAGGATGAACCATATGATCACAGCAAGAGGATAAGTGCAAGACATGAAGCATGAGAGGAGAGGCTTAAAAATCGGCCTAATTCCATGTCTACCGGCCACCCTTCTACTAATACTAATTGTGTACTTACATGCACTAAAGGTCTTAAATTTGCTGCACATAGGGCAAACCAGCATGCCAAAATCTTGTTGATGTTTTTTGAGCATGTGACTTCTGGCCAATCGCCACACAAAAAACTTTTCCGAACATTCTTGACATTTAAAGTGATTGCTTCGGTCGGCCACGTGCATTTTTAAATGTCTGACGCGTAATTCTTCGGTGGGAAGCGAAGCGATACAGCCCTGCACTGTACACCTTAAAATAAACCAATACAGTTTAAATAATGTGGAAACAACTGAATAAAATAAAAAATATATACAGACTTAAATTTTCAAAGGTTTCCTTAAATTTTTAAAAACAACGTTTCAAACAAATATTTATCTTTAGATAAATTTGAAAACTACTACAACAAATATAATTTGTTATGTTAAATTTGTTGACCCTAGAAGTATGCACTAAAAAAATCGAGTTTATCAAAGGTAGAGTTTTTTAATAATAATCAAAAATGAGATAGAATAGGTCGAACTCAACCCCTTAACTGGCATAATTCGCTTTCAGTTACTTACTTAATTACTTAACCTTTATTGTTTCTAAGAAAAAATATAATTTTTCTATAACAAGAAGAAGAAATATTTAAATAAAAAACCTATCAACTTTAACAGTGAAATTATTAAATAAATAATACATAATAAAACAGTATTCGATGTAAAAAATAAAAGAATTTTTGAAATTTTTGCAATAAGGGTATAGGCCAAAGATTTTTCATTAGGTGAACCTAAGTGGTCTACAAAAGGCGATAGGGACGATACATTGGGCAGGTGAAAAGTACATGAAAAATTGTCTCTTTTTCTTGCAGATTGCAAACTGTGCAGTTTTCGTTTGGGTCAATACGGCATTCTATAGTTCTAACTGTGAATTTTAAAAAGAATTTATTGCTGAGTCGAAGTTGTGTCAAATATCGGACAATGAATATTGGAAGGTTTAAAAGTTAGTGTAGTTTGATGCAGACGCAGTGGCACTATCTGTTTCAAATAATTTATTTTGGTATGTCTTAAGAATGTGTGACTGCCGCCGCTTTAGTTCCCGATAATCTTGATTATTCCAGACCTCTTCAAGGTAAACAAATTCGCTTTTTAGTTGAACTGCCCAATTGTGTTTAGCATCTATGTGAGTAAGCTCTAGCTATCGTTTAAAACAAATTTTTAGTATTCGCTTTCACACGTTCACAAACCTTTTTTTCTAGTTTTTTTTGGTTTTTAAAATCCCCCCATAATTTTTTAAGGTCAACAAGGCATGTTTAAAATAATCTAAAATATGTGAAATACCCAAAAATATTTAAAACCAGTCGACCCTGCCAGGTTTCAAACTAGCACTTGCAGTGTGCAAAATTTGGTACACATTGGATGAACGGCTTTTTCATTGCCAAAAGCACATTTTTATGATACGTACTTGTATTTTTTTAAAGCCTTCTGCTGTTGTTTTATTAAATTTTCCAGTATTTCTTTTAGAGATTGTTTAGCCTTTTCTTCCACCGTTATATCTTCAGGATGCACCTAAAATTTATTAAAAAATTGGTTATTTTTATCGCCAAAATGAATTGAAACTCTATACTGTTTGTTTTTTTTTTTTTTTCAATAACCGCTGAAAAGTTTTTAGAAAGGATTTGCCTTCGAAATATTTAAACTGAATTTTGATAAACAGTGTATTAGCTATAATTTGTTTTAAATATGCAACTACCAAAAAACAACCCTTATTTAACCAGACTATGTTCAATTTAGTTCAATGTTAGTTTTATGGTTTACCTCACAAACTAAGCGGTATCTCAAAATTTAACTTACCTCTTTGTAATGTTCGTTTCTTAACTCCTTACTACTAAATGAGACTTCTTTACAAATTTTGCAAACATATTCTAGACTGTTTTGTTCGTCAAGCGAATATTTTCCTCTGTTATGAATCTTTTTTGCTGGCTCTTCATGTTCTTCCAAAGGCAATATGCCCAACTAAAATAAAATATTTAGTTTGGGTAAACACATAGTAAACACCTAATAAATATTAGGTTTTTCCATTTTTTTTGACATCCTTTATTATCTAAATACAAGGTGATAGAAGTCATTATAGCTTTTAGTAAAGGATTTAAAGTTTGCAACTTTATTGTTTGGCCGTTTATAAAGTTTCGCTTAGAATAACTTTTTTGTTATTTGTCACAAAAAGATAAATCTATGACACTCTCAGTTTGAGGGGATATGAGGGGAAAAATGCCACTTTACGTCCCTAGGGAATTTTACGCATTTTACTTCCCTCAGGGAGTTTCCATTAATTTACCTCCCTGTACCGCATATGGATCTTTGCTGCAAATAAACTCGGTCTTATAATATTTGTTGTAGGTATTATTAGGTAGTGGATAAAACAGTGGCGCATATAGGAGGAAGGCATTGGGGTTAAACCTCTCCCTCCCCCGAGAAGTCTGGTTATATACAATTGGCACAATCAAATAACAACAGAAATAGAATATACAGGGTGTTTCAAATTCGATGCTCACCATGGGGATCTCCTAAACGGTAGAAGCTACGAAAAGGTTTAAATTAGGGCAAAGTTGCGCAATTTGATGCTTTGCTCAAAACTAAAAAAAGTGTACAAATTCCGGATTGTTCCGGAGATAGGCGGAAAAAACCGAAATCTTCATTTTTAGTTTTTATTTTTCTGCGCCCTTATTCTTAAAACTGTCAAAAAACGCTTAAAACTTTCTACAGGCACTTTTTTAAGTGATGTCCATTTTCGAGATTTGACATTTTAGTGTTACAGGATCACTGTCGAGTTCATTTTTTCTTATGGGCACATGCTTTTTTTTCTCCTGCCGTTTGGTTCATAAAGGATGAGATATATTTTACAACCTCATTTTCACAAGTACCTGACGTTTTGAGTTACTTGACCATCATCAGCCCAAATTCAAAGATTAAAAAACAAAGAAAAAAAAGTATTTTGAAAATATCAGGTTAAGGTATAAGTTATTTGGTTATAACAAAATATCTTGAGTAAGTTAAAAACAAAAATTATATCTGTGCTGATGATGGTCAATAAACCCAAAACGTCAGGTGAGTTTTTAAAATAAGGTTGCAATATGTTATCTGTCATCCTATATGAACCAAACGGCAGGAAAAAAAGGATGTGTCCAGAAGAAAAAATTAACTTGACAGTGTTCCTGTCACACTGAAACGTCTCAAAAACGGACCTCTCACTAGGTAGATCTTAAAAAAGTGCCTGTAGAAAGTTTTAAGCGGTTCTTGACAGCTTTAAGAATAAGGGCGCAGAAAAATAAAAACTAAAAATGAAGATTTCGGTTTTTCTATCTATATATCCGGAATTTGTAAACTTTTTTTTTAGTTTTGAGCAAAGCATCAAATTGCGCAGCTTTGCCCTAATTTAAACCTTTTCGTATCTCCTACCGTTTAGGAGATCCCCATGGTGAGCATCGAATTTGAAACACCCTGTATAGGGAATAAAATACAGTTTAATTGTTACCAAAAATATTGAAAAAATCATAAATTGCAAAAATTTTCGACTTCGGCGCTATAACACCTTTCATTTTTGTGATTTTGTTTGTTCATGACCGCTATAAAAATGTTTGATTTTTGTATTTGTTTTCAATTTGTATCACCATCAAAATGGTATTTATCCTTAACCGACCCCCGGATCCAATTCCTGGGTACGTCACTGGATAAAATCCCCTTAGTCTTTTAATGCCCTCTTGGGTCCCTATTCTTCAAATTAGAAATTCTGCTCCCAGGTAGTCAAATTCTCTCGCTACTATGCATCTCATATTGGTGCAAATCTTCGGTTTAAATCGGTTTTATCTCTCACTTTTGCTCGATATCGATCGAAAGTTATTCTCTTAGTCAAGACCAATAGAATTACTTTCTATCAATATCGGGCAAAAGTGAGAGAAACCGATTTAAGTCGAAGATTTGGACCAATGAGAAGCATAGTAGCGAGAGAATTTGACTCCCTGGGAGCAGAATTTCTATCAGTTCGAGAATAAGGGCACTGACGTCGGAGAGAAAAGTGACACTATCCTCCCTTGGTATTATTATTTTAGGTATATTATTTTTATAAGTGTTATGTGGTTGTAGTGCAGCCAAGTGGTTTGTAAAGTTAAAGACAAACAGAAAATATCCATGCCTCTAGCCGGGATTCGAACCCGGGACCTTCCATACGGCGGACAGATACGCTAACCACTGCGCTACGAAGGCCGGCATATGTTTGAGTTAACGTTAACTCGCTATTGATAAATAGATTCTGAAGCAATCATCAATTTTTAAAAATTTTTGACGGAAATTAAACGTAAAATCTGACTGAGACTTTTAACAGTTAGCAAAAAAAGTTACCCCCAAACTACAACAAAGTTCTCAGTTTTGGTCAACAAGGAAAAGGTTGAAATTGATAGGTAAATTTCAGTGTGTGACTTGGAGAAACTGATATTTAAGAGGCAGTTTCCTCTATATTTCCCGGTGGTTTTGGTTTCACCATATAACTATGAGGTACTATAACGGCCCTGCCCTTGCATTGTCCTAGCGATAATAACTCTTCCATTCCAGTTAGCCTGGACAAAATGCAGAGGCAAAAACTCTTCTAAGCGCTAGAGGAACTGAATACAATTTTTGACAGTTATTGTTTTACCAGAGGTAAGCAAGTAGCAACTCGATCTGGCAGTAGTTAGGGAAAATTTGGTAATTTTTTGTGGGATGGCAACCATTGGAAATAAATAATTTTGGCACTGTCACATTTTTTATTAATAAATGTAGGTTCCATCCAATCCAGTTGTGGCGAAAATTAAAGTTACCCTCAAGAAAAATCGTCCCCCAAATAACAAACCCAGACCCAGGTTGGACGAACTTCAAGATAACATGATAGCAACTAAACTTAAAGTCGAACTTAACAAAAAGCTTAAAGATATTAATGAGTCTACCGAGCAAGATGCAGAAATGGTCTGGACAAAGGTTAAAAGTGCCATAGTCGAAAGCACAACACTCTTAGGTAAGGATGAAACAAAAAATAAAAAGAAAGTTTGGATGACCGATGAAATCCTGGGGTTGATGGATAAAAGACGCAGTAAAAAAGGCAGCGATCAGTATCATGAAATCATTAGAGCAATAAAAAACAAGATAAGGTCAGCAAAACAAGACTGGATAACACAGCAATGTCAAGAAATAGAAGATCTAGATGCTAAACATGACACTTTCAAAACGCATAAAGGAAGAAGCCGGATTATTTAATAAAAAACAAGCTGGATTCCTTGTAGACAATCAGGGCAAAATCACTCCGGATATCAAAGAAAAACTAAAAGAATGGTGTAGTTACATAGAACATATCTTTACACATAACCGATCCGAACATCCAGAAGAATTCTCAAACCAAGGCATCAACACGCAATATATTCAGCTAAAAACAGAAAAACGGTAGGGTAAGACGAAGTATACACTGAGGTTTTAAAGCTAATAAAAAACTAAGATTCGCTAAATACGCTGGTCAAACTTTTGAACTTGATTTATCGTAGCGGTAAAACCCCTGCTGACTGGCTAAAATCAACCTTTGTTACGCTGCCTAAAAAACATTCAGCAAAGAAGTGTAGTGATTACCGCCTAATCAGCCTAATGAGCCATATGTTAAAAATATTTCTAAAGATTATCCATAAAAGAATTTAAGGAAAATGCGAATCCTACGTGGTGGGTTCGGGACTGCCTTGTTTGGCATTCAAGTCTTAGTTCAGCGGTCTAGAGATGTGTCGGTGCCAGTATATGCCTGTCTCATAGATTACGAGAAAGCATTTGATCCACTCCAACACGAAAACCTGATAGAATCGCTAAAAGAAGTTAGTCTAGATGACCAAGATCTAAAGATAATCGCTAATCTATACTGGAATCCGACTGCTCAAATGGCCAACTGTCCGAAGAGGCCCAAATAAGAAGAGGTGTATTCCAAGGTTGTATATTGTATCCGCTGTTGTTTAATATCTATAGTATCAAAATACTAGAGAATGCACTTCATAACTGCGAATAGGGTCTGACCATAAACGGCATAGAAATCAACATATCAACAACATACGATATACCGACGACACTGTCATAATAGCAGACACGCTGGAAGGCCTGCAAGAGTAGTTGAATCAAATTGATGCCAAAAGTTCGCAATTCGGGCTTAACTTAAATGTTAGGAAAACAAAATAGATGGTTATATCCAAGGAAAAGAACATCCGAGGCATGTTAGAAGTAAATGAGCAGCAAGTCGAACGCGTGAATTCATACAAATACTTGGGTTGCCTCCTCAATGAGAATTGGGACAATAGGCAAGAAGTTCATGTAAGAATTGAACAGGCCAGATCATCTTTTATGAAAATGAAGCAAGTGTAGTGTAGTCGCGATCTTAATACCACACCGAATTCGTGTGCTTCGGTGTTCTGTTTTTAGCATCTTATATTATGGTATGGAAGCATGGACACTGACTGACTGAGGCTAGAGGCCCTGTATACGATTTTTGACAGTTATTGTTTTACCAGAGGTGAGCAACTGAATTTGACAGTTGCTAGGGAAATGTTTAAAAACAAATTGTGTGTTGGCAATGATAGTTGGTAACCCCTGACAATAAACAATTTTGTCACTGTCACATTTTTGATTAACAAACGTCCGGTTTAAAAATGGAATTTTGCTGTATCAAAAACGGTAAAAACACGTGCCTCGACGAATTTGTATTGTTCCGTTGTCCAACGGAGAAAGAAACTCAAGAAAAGTGGAAAGAAAACATGCATTTACCAAGCTGGAAAATTAATAAATAGCCGAATTTGCGAGGTAAGTTTTTGTTAATAAATAACACATTAGGTTTCCGTGTTTTATTGTAAGAAAAAGAGTAACAAAAATATAGATCAATAATAGGAGTCTTTATATTTTACCTATTATTTTAATATCTACGAGTGTATATTCACTGTTTGTTTTTGTTTTTTTTTTCAAAACTTAACATATTTTACTAACCAAAAAAAAATCAATCTTTCAAAAACTGTCTGGGGAAATTATTAAAAGAGACAACAAAACATCAGTCCATTTCATAAAATAGATTTTACATGCAAATATGAAAAAAACTAGAAAGAGGGGGCAATATGAGTTGCCCACCTCTGGGAAAACAACAACTATCAAATTTATAGAGGGCCTCTACTGGGAGCGCGTCGACTGCGTCAGGCATGCGCATTTGACTTTTTACCTTTGGCCTTGCCCAGAGTCAACCCTGATTTTTCAGTTATATTCTTTGTTTTTTAAAGTTATTATTGTTACACATTTTGCGTCACTTCGGCTATTATAGTATCTCAGAGTTATACGGGTTTTGCAAATTTAAAACAAAAAAAGTGAGGAAATCTATATGGACACGAAAATCTATCTATCAAATTTTGTGTTAGTTCGCCCCTTTTGCTACACAGCCTGAAAAACTCTGAAATTAATCAATTGATATTCACCTGCTCAGAATGATGCTCCAAAATATGCGCAATTACATCATCGGTTTTCTCCGCCAAAAACCCACAAATTTTACATTTTTTCGCCGTCACCGAGCAGTAAAAGTCCTTAATATCTGGCGGTTTTTCCGGCACGTTATTTAAGGTTTGTATAGGTTTCAAAACCGACTTATGAGGTCGGTACACATCGATAGAGTTTAAAAGGGCCTTATCAATGGTTATAACCGAACCATCAGAATTCAACAGTTGAATAACTTTTGCATCGTTAAATATATCTTTTTCGGTGAGGTAGATTTCTCTTAGCCCGTTTTCTTTTTCTTTAACTATCGGATCGTAGTTGATGTAGGTCGTTGAATCGGGATGAATCTCGTATTCACCATCGCCATTTTGAAAATCTAAATTGGTAATTTGAAGTTGTATTTGTGTGGCTTGCAACTGTTGCGAGTCAGCGTTTTCAAAATTTACTTGCTCAGTGTATTCATAATTTGCTTCTTCAGCATTTTCCAAGTCTGCTTCATCATTTTGATATGCAGGATCAGGATCGTCTGGATCCTCAAAATTTGATTCACCGTTTTGAAAGTCCTCTTCAGATTCTTGCATATGTGGCGTAAAATCTTGAAAACCTAATTGTTCACGCTCTTCAAAGTCTTGAAAAATTCCTTCTTTTCCTCCAGTTTCTTTGCAATAATTCTGACGACTACTTGTGTCAATATTCACGTTGCTGTACTCAGAGTTTTGACCCCGATTAACAGCAGCAGTTTTCAACAAAGATCTAGATACTACACTTCCATTTTGGTTTGCTATGACTCCAAAACTACCAATAACATTTTCTAAACCTTGTTGAACTATGGCAAAATTATTAGATCCTTTTATACTTTTTTCACTAATATTTGTGGCAAGCATTCCCAAGTTAACAATATTATTTTCAGAATTTGTTTGACTAAAATTATTGAATTCTTGTGCAATTTTTTCACTATTTTCCAACTTATTAATATTTTCTGATTTTATTCTTTCTGTTGACATTTTTTGATCATTATTTGAGGCACCACCATCAGCATTATCATTACAGTGTTCTTGTGAACTATCAATATTTCTTCCTCCAGTATCTCCAAAGCTACTAATTTCTGGATTTTGAGCTTTTGCAGCAACCACTCCAAAATTCTTATCCACCAAAATTGTCTGCTCAGTGCCATTTTCAGCTATGATAGTACATGTTTCTACGAAATTATTTTGTCTTACAGCTTCACTATTATTAGTTGTTACAAGGGCACAGTTTTCTTCAGTTAAAATAAGTGGAGCTTTTTTTGTCCGTTGAGTAGATTGAGTAGAATCTAAAATTCATAAACAACAAAATTTAGTATACATTTATATAATTTTTTATGAATGACTTTTGCATTTTTTAGGGTTTGAGAAACCTCTCAAATGAAGCCCTATCAGTTAAGGTCACAACTCAAACAGTTGAATGTGCATTAGCTCACATATTTTTGGGGAAATCAAATTTCACAATTAGCTAAGACATTACAGGGTGGTATGTCATCTTAGGCTTTAAAAAAATAGAGTCAACGTAAAATATCAAGCAAAAGAATCAGAAAAACTTAAAATTAAGTATTCTGAAATATCTTTAAATTATATATTTTGATTGCTTTTTTTTAACCGTACTGGTGGAGGAAAAGCCAAAACTTTTGTTAAGGGATTATAATTAATAGCTTTGGCCTAAAAAAATTCAAATGAACTACAAAGTGTGAAATAGAATTGCCTCTGTAGAGCAAAAAGATACTAAGTTAGTTGGTTAGTTGAGCTATATTTTAAACGCTTGGCATTCACTTTGTTAACACTGCAGCGGCGTAGCGTGGGTGAAGGGGCAAGGGGCTCCAATGCCTCCCACCTCCCGCCCACCCCTGGCTTATATTTATTTATAAAGAAAAACTATAAAAGATCAAAATTTTTAAAGAATTTTTGGCTTAAAAAGACGCTATATCGTCATTAATTGTTACCATTTTAGTTTCATTTTACGCAAGTTTTGTCATCAGCATCTAAATGTGGTAAAATGGTATTTTTAGTACAATTTGCTCCAAATTTTCGCCTGCGGCACATGTATAAGATGGTTTTCGTAAAAGATTTATAATTGAAACTATATCCCACCCCTCCATATTGGCGGCTAGGGTTCTCTGGTGGTACTTTGTGCAATTTTTGTTTAATCTTGCAGATATAAGCAGACCAAATATGCCATATTTAAAAACGATTATTAGCTAACCCAAGATTTAAGCTTTATCTATCAAATGAGACAAAATGTTCTGACTGTATTTGGATAGAAAAATGTGGGTCCAAAATACCCTTGCAAGTGAAATTTTTCATGTGTAAGACAAAGAAAGCTGCCAGCAAAGGCAATACTCTTAAGAGAATTCAAAACTTGTAAAAAAATTGCATTTTTGTTTTTTTTTATAAAAAAAGTATTATTTGATTATTTTTAAATAATTTTTTATTATTTTAAGTTCCATTTGCAAACGTTTTAAAATTTCCTTTTAAACCCTAAAAAAATTAGAAAAAAATAAGCATAGGTATTGAAAAAAACAGTAAAAAAACATGATACACCATTTAAAAAAAAAAGAAAAATACCAAATATCTCAAACTAAACGTTACATATAACATCCAGTTTAAAAAAATTATTTTACTTTTAATTATCTGTAAAAAATCAATAACACTAAAAAGATAATTATGTTGATAAAAAAGTTAGAGTCCAAATTATAATATACATATTTTTCACATCGTTAAACCTAATCATTAAAGGCTAATTAAGGGCTTTATTCCCAAATTTAGGCCTCTTGTGGTCCCAAATTCAAATTCAAAAGTAGCTTTATTGTCGTGCAAATACCTTATAAGCCTTACTTAATATCTAGTATAATTTAAGAATAGTGATTTTATAACAGAAAAAAATGATTAAAAATAATTATAATAAAAGTAAAAGGCTGTAATCAATATAATATACATACTTATCAAGCTTGATCTAAAATACATCAATTTTTAACCTTAGTTAGTTACTCATTCATTAAAAAATTCTAGTAAAGTAAGTATTTAACACCAATTTAATTTGCGTATTTCTAGCGGCAAATGATTAAAAAGTTTTTTTGTAAAAAATGAGTTTTTAACTAAGCTATTTAATTAAGGGTATTGGCAATGGTAATAAAAATTGTCAATGCACACTATAGCTATGCACTCTATGAAATTCCTCTTTATACTTTTTAAAAACTAAACAAAATAAATATTATTATCTACATATAAAGACCTTCACGAATGTCTTCTTCTGATACCATACAAATTTCTGAGGGCTCTCTTATGTAAAATAAAAACTGATTTAAAAACAAAATCAGAAGAAGATCCTCAGAAGATTGAATCAAAGAAAAATAAACATTTTTCGCAGCTTCGAAACCAAGGTTATCTGTTATAACTTTTATTATGTAACATCTAGATGCAAGCCTGAGGTACTCCTTTATTAACAGGTTCAGAAGTAAACTGCTAATTGTTTATTAATACAGCTTGAGAACGCTCTGATAAATAAGTTTGAAACCATTGAAGAGCCACTCCCCGTACTCCATATACCTCTCCAACTTCTCCAGCATTATTCCATGATTCACACAATCAAACGCCTTTGATAAATCAGATAACGCTGCCGAAGCCCTATCACCAGAGTTGAGTTTAAGGTAAAGTTGCTCCAGAAAATTAAACATGGAATCATTTGTGCGTTTGGAGGCTTGAAATCCAAATTGTGAACTGCTCAAGAGGTCATTTTCATTTAAAAAGTTTACAAGTCTTGTTTGGACCAATTTTTCAATTATTTGGAATAAAGTGGGATGCAAAGCAATTGGCCGAAAATTTGAAGGAAGGTTATGATCTTCTCCTTTAAATAGTGGTAATATTAGGGCCTTTTTTAGAGAAGTTGGGAATTTGCCAGTACTAAAGGATTTGTTTACGGCCCCAACCAAAACATTATGCACAGAATCTGGGAGCGCCTCAATGACACAAAGTGAAATTTTATTCCAGCCTGTAGCATTTTTATTTTTAAGCTTCTTATATATTAATTTTATTTCCGAAGTTGTTGTGGGAACCATTGAAAAAGTTTCTATTGTAGAAATATTATTTAAATAGGATCTCTTCTCCTGTTCCTAATTTTGCTCAAGAGATTGGAAGCTATGATGCAATAGAATTAATTAAAAACTAGATGGGTTTTGACCCCTTAATTTATTAACTATCTTCCATGTTTTCCTATTTATATTTGAAGCATTCTCAATCGTATTATGAAAGTACTATCTTTTTTAAATTGGTGGTAAATTTTGCGGTACATTTTGTAGCAAGTAAATTTTTGTATTATTAGAAGCACAAATTTTTTTAATATAATGAAAAGATCTTAAATTTTTTGCAGTAGTTCTAAGGCCTTTAGAGTACCACGGACTACTCTATTTCTTTCATGGTAACAACAGGAAAAGAAGTAATTCATTTTCTTGTTCATAATATAATGAAAATGCTTCAATGAATCCTCACTATAAAAAATTTGTAAATCTTAAATTAATTCTAAATTAATTTAAGATCTAAGCTATCTAGAAGTCTGCACCATATCTCAAAAACCACAAAAGCCGCAAATTTGGAAATGGCGCCTTCAATTAGCCCAAAATTTTTAGATAAAGAATTTCCCTTTAAAATATATTTTTTTTAATTTCTGCTAAAGCTAGCAGTACCTTTTTTAATCTTTAAAATACGTTCTTTAATTAGCTTATAAGCCTATACCTTATAGAATTACTAAAAGCTTGATTTTGTTAATGTAAATCATTTGCACTACTAAAACCACAACAGTCCTAGACAGATTTGGGAATAGGGCCGTTAATTAACCTTTTATGATGAGATAAAAAAAACTTGTGTACTGCTCATTTTGCACCAGTAGCTTTAACAACGAACATTTTTCATATATTTTAGTTTTTCCCTTGCTTAAAAATATTGAAAACCCTGCAATCCCCTTGAATTTGGACCACCCTGTACATACATAGGCAAATTTCTGCACCTCCATTAACCTAGCGACCCCACCCCAAGAAAATCAAAATTTAGTTATGCCATAATCAAAAAAGAAAGCGGGGTAGCTAGATTAATATTAACTTAGAAACCCCACCAAGCACCAAGAAATATGGCGTCAAACTAAAAATTTTTGGTTTTAAATTTATGTGCTCCACGAATATATAAGACAAAAAGGTTGGGGTAGCTAGGTTAACTTAGCAACCCCACATGTTTAGGTAACACGGAATTTTAAAATTCCAAAAACCAGTATTATCTGCACATTCTGTGCTAATTTCGTTCATGATCAGAAAATTTTGTACTTGGCTACTTTCCGAGAAAATCGATAAAGAATATCATATTGCATAATTAATAAATTAACTGAAGACCCCTCAGCTGTGTTCCCGTTTTGCTTTAAATGTCATAACTTTTGTTTCTGTAAAACGATTTTGATTAAATATATACCTTCCCAGGAACCAAAGAAATTTTAACGTAGCTACCCCACCTTTTTTTTAACATAATTTAAAATGAGAAATTCGATTTTTTTTCTTATATATTCGTGGAGCACATAATTATCACATAATTTTAAAACCAATAGTTTTTAATTTGGCGCAATATTTCCTGGTGGGGTTGCTAAGTTTAGATTAACCTAGCTAACCCAATTTCTTTTTTGATTTCTCGTTATCCAGACAAGTAAAACATTTTCTCATCTTGGACGAAATTAGCAAATAATATGCAGAAATACTGGCTTTTGACATTTTTTAATACCTAAACATGTGGGGTCGCTAATATTAACCTAGCTACCCCACCTTTTTTTTAAAAAAAAACATACTTTAAAATGAAGCATTCGATTTTTTTCTTATATATTTGTAGAGCACATAATTAGCACATAATTTTAAAACCAAAAACTTTAAGTTTGGCGCCATATTTCCTGGTGGGGTTGCTAAGTTAATATTAACCTAGCTGCCCCATTTTCTTTTTCGATTTTCTCAGAAACTAGAGGAGCATAAAATTTTTTGATTGGGGACGAAATTAGCACATAATTATCATGTGACTAAATTTTGATTTTCTTGAGGTGGGGTCGCTAGGTTAATGGAGGTAATTTCTGCCTTACTTTCAGTTACTACAGGACTGCTTTGCATCACAGAGAAGCCTTCTGTAGGCCAGTCGGTGACATCCATAAACATGGGTTCCAGCATGACTTCATTGTCACCCAGAAAAAAAGTGTTTGGTGTATCCCCATCATTTAGGTAGTTAAGGTATGAGGATGGTTCCTCATCAACATCCATTTTTAAAGGCTAAAAAAAATAACTATAGTCAAAATCATTTTTAATGCAAAAACATTTGTCCATCTTCAACCAGTTTCTAACAGCAAAAATTAAGGCTCTGTAAGTAAACAAACAAGTGTCAGCCGGGCCGGTTTACAGGGTGTGGAGGCCCCGGGGCAAAAGAAAAAGTGAGAGCCCCTCCTCCAACACAATGAATACAAAATACATATTTTAATTTTTATAATCTCAAACAAAATTTCTACTAAACATTAGGTACATACTTACCTACACTCACAAATTAAAATAAAAGGTAGTAACTAATTATGTAAAACACACTATATATTTTTTTTTGCATCAAAATCATTAATATTATCTTCAAAGTCCAATTCCCTAAGTGAGTCACTTTCTATACTGAGCAAAGACAAAAATACCAAACATTGTTGGTTCATCGTTGTAAAATTTCATTTTGGAAAAAGATTGTTTGCCAGGGCAGTTAGGTATCATAAGCACTAAATAAATGCTTAATGCGATTGATGTGCAAAAGTTATTATTGAAAAGAATTTTGTTTAATGATGTTTGGGGAGGGTGACCAGTGAAACTACTGATGAGCCCACGCTGGTTGCCCAGTTTTCGTTCGCTTTGGTCCTGTGACTGTTCCTTGGGGGATGCTCATCTAAGTTTGAATTTTTGTTTCTTCCACCCATGATCTTTTGATCTTTTGTTTTTAACATTTTTTTGAATTAAACCATTTTTTTAAGGTACCACCCCCTTCCACTTTATTTTTTAAATAACAATTTTTCAAATTTAACTTAAAGAATCTTTAGAAAAGTTATTTGTATTGAGAAAACACTTTACCGCATTAAAATTGGTGCAGTCATTTTTGAGTTATAAGCATTACTTTAAAAATTAATGTCTCAAAAACTAAACAGAACTGAAAGACGACAACACTAGTTTAACAGCACACGCTTGATTTATTGGCTTCAAAAAGTACCACATAAACTGGCCTCCAGTGTGTAGCGGTTTCGAGATTAGCATGACATATGATTTCATGTTTTTGTTTTTTCAATTTTGGTTTTTTGGCGTTTAAAAATTGAAATAGACAAAAATCAAAAAACCCAAACTGAGGCTTATAGCCCTTACCTTCAAAAAACACTAACATTTGTTAAAATCGGTTCTCTAGTTTTGAAGTTATAGCAGTTTTTCTGAAAAAATAGGTTAACTTTGAAGGCAAATTTTTTTGTGATTGTGTGGGGCATGGGGCAGCAGCCCCGGTTACCCCACCTATAATCCGGCCCTGAGTGTCAGTAAACCAGCTTTAACCCTGAATTTATAAATTTTACTGTACTGTTTGACATTCATGCATCTCTGCCCCTTGCTAAGAGAGAAAGAGATAGAATATGTGTCAAAATTAAAATAGTAATAGTTCATCAAGTTTCTAAATCCAGGGTAAAACTTAACAACATAATGCCTGGAGGTGAAGGCCGAGTTGGAGGCCTACAAAACAACTTTACAATCAACAAAATTCCAAGTGAATTCCAGTACTGGAATTTGTTTTGAGGAATTTTCCAGGACAAAAAACAACAAAATAAACAAATTTATATAAAAAGTGAGGTTACAACACAAAAAAGAAACAAAACTTCTTACATTTTTTTTTTGTTTACTAGTCACAACAAACTTTCTATTTAATTTGGTAATTATGCAGTATACGGTTTTCTGCCATTTTTTAAGATTTTCGAAAAATTCCTTTACAGATGGTTAATATGCCTCGCCAGAAGTACGAAACCGTTTGCGCGTCGAAAAAATTCTTTTTTTTTCAAAAGTTACAGGCATAAAAAGTTTCAAAAACAACAAACTTACGGGACAGCGGAGTGAATAGGGGTGCTGGGCGGGGCACTCCCTTCATCTAAAACACTGTAAAATATGTCAAAATGTAGGTAAAGGATCAACCTTTATGCGTCACTTTTTTGTTTTTTTTTTGAACCTCAATTTTCCGAAAAATCATCGAAAGAAAACAACACAATATTTTTGGATTTTCCAACAAAACACGACATTTAACGTCATTTCAGTGTTGCCAACCACGAAACTGCGTCATTTGCAAAGAATCATGTGTTTTGTTAGTAGGTCATCCGCACGGGCATCAACTTGCCAATTTAGGCGCGTAATTTAAATTTGAAAATTTTCTTCAATTTAAAGGAAATTTAGGCGTTTGGATTTGGAAAGGCAGGGTCGGGTTGCGTTAGGTTGGGTCCGGTTGCATAAAAGAAGGGTTGGGTTGGATTGGTTGGGTTGGTTTGGTTGGGTTGGGTTTGATTTCATAAAAGAAGGGTTGGATTGGTTGGGTTGGATTGGTTTGGTTGGGTTGGGTTTAATTTCATTAAAGAAGGGTTGGGTTGGTTTGGTTGGGTTGGGTTTGATTTCATAAAAGAAGGGCTGGGTTGGCTTAGGTTAAGTTTTCGAAAGAAGGGTTTGTATAGTCTTTAGCCCAGACTTTTTGTTTTTTTTTATAGCGAAGGAAAATCTTCAAAAGATGCCGGCCAAAATGGTCTTCCGAGCATGCCCGATTCAGCCTCTCTAGAGGACTGCCCACGGACTAAAAACCCCCGCTACGTCTGGGCTAAAGACTATACAAACCCTTCTTTCCAAAACTTAACCCAAGCCAACCCAACCCTTCTTCTATGAAATCAAACCCAACCCAACCAATCCAACCCAACCCTTCTTTTATGAAATCAAACCTAACCCAACCAAACCAACCCAACCAATCCAACCCAACCCTTCTTTTATGCAACCGGACCCAACCTAACGCAACCCGACCCTGCCTTTCCAAATCCAAACGCCTAAATTTCCTTTAAATTGAAGAAAATTTTCAAATTTAAATTACGCGCCTAAATTGGCAAGTTGATGCCCGTGCGGATGACCTACCAACAAAACACATGATTCTTTGCAAATGACGCAGTTTCGTGGTTGGCAACACTGAAATGACGTTAAATGTCGTGTTTTGTTGGAAAATCCAAAAATATTGTGTTGTTTTCTTTCGATGATTTTTCGGAAAATTGAGGTTCAAAAAAAAAACAAAAAAGTGACGCATAAAGGTTGATCCTTTACCTACATTTTGACATATTTTACAGTGTTTTAGATGAAGGGAGTGCCCCGCCCAGCACCCCTATTCACTCCGCTGTCCCGTAAGTTTGTTGTTTTTGAAACTTTTTATGCCTGTAACTTTTGAAAAAAAAAGAATTTTTTCGACGCGCAAACGGTTTCGTACTTCTGGCGAGGCATATTAACCATCTGTAAAGGAATTTTTCGAAAATCTTAAAAAATGGCAGAAAACCGTATACTGCATAATTACCTTTAATTTTAAGCGTTTTTAGTGTGGTTGGGCCAATATTTTCAAAAAATAGCCTATTCGAAATGTAAACAATAAACATCAAGAGACTATTTTTTATTGACTAAGTTGGCGACATTGCTTCAGAATCCAGCGTTGCCAACAAACGGATAACCAGTTGATGCCAACCCAAGAAAGTAAAAATAGGTGCCAACCGAAAAAAAGCGCTGCCAACACACTAGCCGCCGTTACCCTAAATGTAATGTCGCCAACTCATTTAAATCTAAAAGTTTGTTTTGATTGAAAAACATAAAATGACGTCACGTGCAAAAAAATGATGTCAACAAGGGGGTGACAAAGACCGTATGCGGATTTTTTTACGAAAAACACGGTGAAAATATTCGCAGTGCATGAATTCCGGGAGGTAAGTTGTAAATGGACTTTTAGGCTATATTTTCTTTATTTTAGGTTTTTCAGTTAAGCTTTTTTTTAATATAAAAGATGTTCTTTCAGTTTTTTGTGTAGGCGAATCCCTCTAAAGGTACGTTTATAGACCTTTCTTTCCGCTAGTAGTCTAGCCTAATTATAAATACAGGTCATTCAGTTTTATATGGGAGGTTCAAGTTCATATTATAGATCAATTTTGAACTATAATGATTGCAAAAATTATTTTTTTCTTTAGCACCAGCCAAGACCAAAGTAACATGGTATCTGACAGTGACATAATTCCCAAAATCGTCCCAGAGCCTACCATTGGTTGCCGAGTAGAAGTAGGGGGCTTCCTTGGCACAATAAAATTTATAGGAGCCATAGAGGATCACCGTGGCACTTGGTATGGGATTGATTGGGATGACTCAAGTAGAGGGAAGCATGATGGGTCAGTTAATGGGGTTCGGTATTTTACTGCAAGGTTGGTTTCTTCCTTTTTTCTTTGACTATCTAAATCTGGTTTTTGGTTAAATTTAATTCATTTGATGTCATAACAATCTAGGAACACACAATGTAACAAATTTAGTTTTCACAAGATAAAAAAAAAAGATGTAAGCAGATTGTGTCTTCTTCTAACCTGTTATTAGAAAATGTAATGCATGAAAAAGATGCAGTGTGTTCCTAGCTACAGGAATAATCCCAGAAAGATAATTATTGCACAAAATAAACAAAACTAAGAAATTATAGACTTAATATGGCTAATAATATCATGAGCTATTTCCCCCTCAGTAAAAGTTATATTCATTTAAAAAACTTATACTTTTTATTCAACTTATTGTTTAGATATTTTAAGGAGGTAAAATTGTTTTAGATACCCAACATCTGGTTCCTTTGTCAGAAAAGAGAAAATTAATTTTGGTAGACCAATTCTGGAAGCTATCAACTCACGGTATGGAGGAATTGAGTCAGACATCAACAAAAAAATTAAAGAACAGCAAATACTAAATCTGCAAAAAAGTATTAAGGCCCCATTTATAGAATTTGTGGGGTTTGATAAAGTCAGTGACAAACAAAGGTAAGTAAAAATTATGGTGGAATTCAGCCACAAAAACATATTGGAACAAATTTCTGAGTAAAAAAAATGATGTGATTCCAAGTCAAGAAATTATTTAATTAGTCTAATTATTCTTTTTTTAGCAACTATGAATCTCTAAGTGTAGTCAGCACACGGCTGCAAAATGTAAGCTCCATAGGAGGGCCAACCGACCTAAAAAACGCCTGTCCAAACATTAGAGAAATTGATATTTCTAAAAATTTGTTAAATTCTTGGAATGATGTGTTTCAAATTTGTGAACAGTTGGAGCATTTACATTGGTTAAATGTCAGGTGATTTTTTTTCTATATAATATTTTCTTATATTAAATCTAAACGGCTTTGGACAAAAAATTGAGTGGTGCCAGATCATGTTTTTAGGATGATAACTCTTTTACTTTACAATATAATGTCTGCTGACTCGAGGTTTAAGCTACTGCTGGAATTTGTGGTATTAGCAGCAGAATTAGGGAAATGTATAGATTTGGAAACAGAATAAGTAAAATTTAATATTGGGTATACTGGGAATTGACCAGGTGGTTATATCCATTCTTATCAGAGCTATAAAGACATTATAATATAAAATATAATATAATATAAAATATAATATACATAACACCCTATTTACCTATACAGGGTCTAATTAAAAATAAATAGGGTAGGTTAAAAGAAGAAAAAAGTCATCTAACAGAGGGTCAAAAGTCCTTGATTTTTGAGATCCAAGCAGGTGTCAACACACTAACATTTTCTTTTAATCACAAGAAAAAAACAAAATTTGTTGGCGTCCTACATCAAAAAAGAAAAATTACACATAAAAAACTTCTTGCTTTCTAGTACATACAACCTAAAGGATTTATTTTTTATAACCAGATTATTTTATTTTTCTTTCTAAAAATAAAATTAACAAATTGCAAATGATTTTTTGACAGCTATGACCATAGGATATTTTTTGGTTTACATGGTGAATCATTTGACGTTTCCAATTTGAAATCTTTTTTCCTTCACCCATTAAAAAGAAAGTGCTGATATTTTAGTGAAAACATCTTAACATTCCCAAAAAACATAGACTACATATTCCCCAACATAACCGTTTTTATCTGTGGCTACATGGATCTTACATGGGATGACTTAAAAAGGCTTTCAAGTATCTTTCCTAACATCAAAGAGCTAAGGGCGAACCATAACAAAATAACGAATCTTGATACCCCAGAAGACCACAATTTCAAATGCTTGGAAATCCTGGATTTGGAAGAAAATGAAATAAAACAATGGGATGAAATCATGAAGTTAGGAGTGATAAAAGGCCTTCAAGAGTTGACAATTGGCTATATAAAACTGGAGGAGATTGATTTTAAGACTGAGGAGTTTAAAATAGGATATTTCAAGCAGTTGAAGAAACTGTGTATTAGTGGGAATCTGATCAATGATGTAAGTATATAAATACAATAACTATTTTGGGTGCGAAAAAGGTGGATATGGCTGAAATATTTATGTTTTATTCATGTCTTAAACGTTGTTTAATAAAGGGTGAAGAAATTTTAAATTTGAAAATTGTCTAAAAAAAAAATTGTCTAGAAACAGGAAATAATATGCCCGATCTTTAAATGAGCAGAACGACAATCCAGCCGAATCGCTATTGGGCATACGTCAAATTTAAATCTCTAGAGCACCGTAGGCCCTGGATTACAGTGTTGACAAGTTTCACTATTTGGATGATGACACGTGGATTTTTTTTTATTAAACGATTTTATTTAACTTCACAGTTTCTGACTGTCTATGAAATCTTGCGATTCATTTTTGTAATGTAGGTCCGATGACAATACAATATTATGAAGAATCTTGGGGTAGGGGGTGGTTGAAGAATGTAAATACAATATCACAGCTTACTTCAACTCTTCCCTGCCATAAGCCTGGCAACGTAGCAATTGAATTCGTGGCTATCGGTTTCACGGATGTTCTACAGCCGTGATCGGTTCAAATAATTTTCGGCCAGATTGGGGTTCTTGAATTTTGTGGTTCGGCATGATTATGTTTCTAGCGATTTGATTTTCCCGTCATTTCATTTTCTAGACAGTTTTTTTCGAACCAATTTTCTTTTCTTTCTTTTAAATTCTGGCAAATTATGTTTCTGCCGAATTTGGTTTCGGGTTTTTTATAGGGACCCACCTCATTTAATCAGTCACATTAATAGTGTAGTACTATTTTAATGTTTTGTTTACGTCTTTTTAAAGGTTTTGAATCAAAATTACGGTACTTGTGTAAAAATAATGCCTTTTTACCATATGATGACCTATGTTGGCAATAGAATTAACATATGGAACAGTCGTCTTGAATAGCCCTGAAGAGGCAAATAAATTTTGCGAAACGTTGGCATTTCAAAAAAAGGACGTTTCATTAATATGATCCCACAACACATAAACCTACACCTTCAAAAGAATTAAAAATAGGATAGTTAAACCATTCTACAAAATAATTACAATACCTAGTTTAACCCTTTAAGGCTGATTTTTCACTATAACGAGGCCGAAAAAAGCGGCGCGCGCGGCCTGGTAAAAAGCCGGACGCGACAAAAAGCCGGCCTGACTTTATGATTTAACCGAAAAAGCCGGACATATCCGGATGTCTGGTTACCCTAGTTTATAACAGGAACAACAACACCCAATAAAAAAAACCATGTTTATGATCACATGATTACGTTTAACCAATCGCAGTTCTAATTCTTATTTCTTGTTTTATTTTATTTGCTGTATAAACCCAGCATAAGGAGGTAAATAAATCTTCAATTTGGGCTCGTATAAGATGGACAAAGGTTTTATCCTCGCCATATCCTCCTGAAGCCTTACGAGGATTTTTCGGTCGTCTTTATTGTACACTTGTTTTTTTAAAAAAACGCATACATGCAGTCACAAAATTGACCTTTCTAAAAGTGTATAATATATACGGACTGTCAGCTAAAATGCCTAAAAACTTCAAAAGTACGACAATTTATCATATTGTTTAAAAAAGGTCCCTAAAACAAAATATTTTTTTACTTAAATTAAAGGCAATCTTATTTTTATATTAAATTTTGCATAATGCTAAAAAATCAGCAAAAATAATGTTTTAGTAAAGTCTTTATTGAACAATATCAAATTATCACTCGAGTAACGGACGAAGGCTGTTCTATAAGGAGGCGGTAACCCATTTTGGAGTTGATAAAATAACCAATAATACGATGGAAACAGCGCTGGATTGAAAACAATTCGACGAATAGGAAACTTGGATTAGGACAAAAACGATGGTAAACTTAATACTAATTATTTTAACTTAAAAAAGAACTAAAATAAATAATTGACCCCATATATTTTCCATTGGGTTAGGGTCAGGGCTGTTGGCTGGCCAAGGAAACCATTGGCGAACCACATTAGCCGTGTGTACTGGAAAGTTGTCCTGCTGATAAACGAAGTCATTATTTTCATGTAAAGCCTGTACAGATGGCAGCATAAGGTTTTCAAGAATTTCAATATATCGTTCACCCAAACCTCTAGCACTAAACCATCCCCACATGTTTACAGAAAAATGTCCAGCTTTTTTAATTTGGTTTGTATATTCGGGTTCAAATCTAGAATTTGGTGGACGATAAACTAAAATTCTCCTGCTGCTTAAAGATGATTGAAAAATTTTTCGTCAGTGAAAACCACCCTCTCCCAGAAGTCATTATCACGAAGAACGTTGTTCAGTGCAAAAATCACTCTGGCCTGTTTTTGTTCTTCTGTTAAAAAAGGCTTCTCTGCAGCAACTCGACAGGAGACTTCTGATTTCGTTACTCTTCTATTTACTGTTGCTAAAGAACCCGGAAATAATGTTACGTTAGGTGCTTCAACCGACGTTGAAAAAGGATTTTGTCTGAGATGGTCAATAAGTATCTCATCTTGCACTTCAGAACTTACTTTTGGTCGCCCTGATCCATCTTTCCTATCCGTAGAATTATTTTCAATCCAGCGCTTTTTCCATCGCATTATCGTCATTTTATCAACTCCAAAATGGGTGGCCATAGACCATATATAACTCGAGTGATAATTTGAACTTTTGTAAATGTTGATATCTGTGGCATTTTTAAGGATGTCACACTGAATTTTAAGCTGTCAGGCATACTAAACTGGTGCAACACCGTTCTCAACTAAAAAGCCAGTTAACTCTTATCTCTTCAGTGCCCTTTAGCCAAAGATTGCCACCATTTTTATGACCAAATTATCAGATAAAACATGGATTTTCTGTCAGTTGGGTGTCAATATGACCGCTATAGTAGGCTAAAGGATACTAAATCGAAAAAGAGTTAACTGGCTTTTTAGTTAAGCAGGTGTTGACTGGTGGTGCCTTATAATACTATACACTAATGGAAAGCTAAATTTGGGGCATAAGAAAAAATGCATGTATGAGTTTTTTTTTTAATCAAGTACTACATGGGAAAAAGTATAAAAAAAATCTAGGCTATGGGTAAATTTTCGATTGCTTATCGAACTCAACGATATAGTATGTCAGATTAACGTCATATTTAATTTGTCAAACTTGCCCATAGCATGCGCTAGCGAAGGCGGAGATTGCGAACAAAGCATATGGCTTGTCAGTCAGGCGCTCGGACTATATTTGTTGGTTTACCTAATTGTCAGTTTGAATACGTTTTTCTTTTTTTTTAGTGGAAATCTATAAACGAACTTAACCGGATACCGAATCTAGAAGAACTCAGGTTTTTGAACAACCCAATTTTGTCGTTACAAGACCCTGTAAACCTCGAGCAGATGACGTTGGCTAGGATAACAAGTTTAAAGGTAAGTTGTCAAATATCCACATTTTACAAAATCGGCTAAACTTAATTGTCTGCCTTCTATAAATATTTGGTAAATAAAATCTACAATATACCTCTTGGGATGGAATAATAAAAAATCTTTCATCAGGTTTGCATGCATTTTTTATGTTTTTCGACTTAAGACTAAACAAAAATGCTCTAGTAGAGTAGTTTTTAAAGCAACAACCATTTATGGAAGATTTTCGATAATTTCCTCATCTCTATGATGTTACTGCGGAAAACCTGAATTTCAAAAATTGGGAAACGTGCTACAAGCAAAAACGATTTGCTTTTATAAAAATTAACCTCTTTCATATGCCGTTTTTTGAGGTAAAGTAATTTTTTGTTTATGTCTTGAAAAAACTGCTGGAAACTTTTTATAAAAATTATATATATATATATTTTTTCAATTAGATTTGTAATGGTAGAAGAATAGACGCAGACGATAGGAGAGGGGCCGAATATGATTACCAGAAAAAATATGGTTTAGAATGGCTGAGGGTGAAAAATAATCCCCAAGAGAAGGCAGCGTTTTTGAGGGAACATAATCGGTATATGGAGCTTTTGGATAGTAAGTTCGAGTTTTTTTGTTAGATTTAAAACACACCCAATCTTGCTCTTTGTGTATAAGGAATAGGGAGCTAAAAACAAGAATTTGGCTTTTTTATATAAAGCATGTAAGGGCGCGTTTTATTTTTGTGTTTTTTTTAACTTAAAAAACGGAACTCGTTAGTCGATCATCGAAGGTTCAAAGGACCTCTTTTACTTTTTTCTGCAAGCAACCACTCTTCATTAGGTTTTTTTTAATCGAAAAAGAAGTTCCAGAAATAAAAACAACAATATATCCCGGTATTTTTTTGAATGTTAAATTTTTATCTTAAAAATTAAATTGACAACAATGTATTTTTTTGCCCTTTCAGTGGTTTTTGCACCTATACTTTTTTTAAAATCATTTTCCATTGTGTAAAAATTTTATTACTAATATAAATAGAAGGCACCGCCTGTATGTCTTTGGGCCTTCTCTATGATTCATAGTGCCAAGCTCGGACTTTTCAAAAAAAACATTCCAGAATTCAAAAATTTTAAAAAACTTCACCTGAAAATGCTAAATTTTTCGCCTTTAATTTAATATTTGTGAAATGCAAAGTAATTTTTTATCATAAAAATCTGATTACGCCCCCATACACACACACAGTCGGTAATTACTCCAGTAATCCGTAATGAGCCGTTGCCGACACTCTAATATTTTTTTTACAAAAACATTTTAAAAAAATCCCAAACTAAGATTTTTTGCATTCATTGCAAAAATATTCGCCTGCGGCGCTACAACATTTTGATTTTAGTTTAATTCTGTTTCAAAAATGGTATTCTTAGTATAATTTCGTCTGCGGCGGCATAATATCAGATATTTATGATTTTAGTTTAATTTTGAGTCAAATGCTTCTTCAAAATTTGGGTTTTATATTAATAAAAAATATTTTGGCCTAGCCGATCTTTTTTCACGAGTCCATGGAAACACTGGTTTTGAGCTATATTTCAAAACAGCCTCTAATCCGCCCATCACGAACTGATGAAGATTTTAATAACACAAATTTTTTAGAATATGGAGAGCTTGAGGAATCGGAAATCACCGCTCCGAAATCCAACGCCCTTTTAAGTCTAGATTTCAAATTTGAAGATAGAAAAATCAGCAAAAAAGTGGCAGCCAACATGAATGTACAAAAATTAAAGATTTTAATCCAAAAATTGTTTAAATTACCAGAACGACCTAATTTGGTAGTTTTAGACCAAGAAGATAATATTGAGATCAATTTGGATGATGATTTCAAAGATTTGCATTATTATTCCATAAAAGATAATGACACTATCTTAGTGAAAATATTAAATTGATTAAGTTTGAAGAAAGTTTTTTTTATATATCTTATTTTGTATTTAATACTGTAAAAATTAAATTATTCTTTTTTAGTTATTCTGGTGTCATTGCCTTTTGCAGACCATTTTGGGAGTTTTTTTTATTTTACTAGAGGTTCATTTTTGATCCCAATGTAAGGCAAGGTGCGCAGGTTTTTTCTTCCTACAAAAATATAAAGAAAAGGTGCGCATGTTGTCCTAAGATGCCCACATATCAGGTCCACACACTATTTGTGTAGGAGCTTATGCAAGTTCATGAATGCTTTAGTCAATATTAATGCCGTGTATCGCAACATGTTTCAAGTGTGTTGGTCATTTGACGTAGTTTTTAATATACGTTGGAATAATCATGAATAAACAAACCATTACTGAAAATTTAATATTTGATAGGTACAGTTTTGGAAATTTCTGACTTTTCGACTACCTATAGTATTGGTTAATTTAACGGTTGACTAATGAAAAACGGAAGTTTTCGAAACAATAGAGCGTTAATAGATCATCAAAATTGGTGATACCTTAACCGAACCAAAATACGTTACTTACGGAGGGTTAACGGGATCCGCTCGGTTATTTTTTGCAACCAACCAGATTTATTTCTGTGCAAAAGTTGCAGCTGGTAGGTCATAATTCGCTTTTTTGTTTAATTAGGTTTTTAATTATTTTGTGAAAGTTCATTTGCAAAAACAGGAATTGTTTTCTTTTCTGTTCTATTTACATTGTATGTGGGCAAAAGAATACGGTTACGGTAATTTGTGTTTGTGGTTTAAAAAATGTATCTCAAATCGCCCTCAATTACTGTAAGCAATTAAAGTGACGATAATTTAGTGGTCTTTATTAAAAAAGTTGTGGATCCGTGGCTGAAAAAAAACAACTCAGGCATTTTTTAATTTTAAGCCATTGGCAACACTGAAAATTTCCAGTCAACCAAATGTGTTTTCAGTGCTTCTCACAACGAACCAAAACACGTATTTTCGATTATTTAATGGAGTGTAACCTCAAAATTAAAAAGAAATTGTTGATTAAAAAATGAATATTCTACCGAAAAAGAGGTAAGTCAATTTGTTCTTAATTTTATTTTGTGGATAATTTTATGATATTATAAAATGGTGATTTTCACAGATATAACGTTGACCGATATATAAGCTTGATTGATACTTTACTGTTTAGACCCTATTTAGTCCCTATTTATAAACTGGGCCATATCGGCGAACGGCGAGGTTGCTGTTATCGGTGGAAGATTAAATGGTATGATGGCATTTCAATAGCTGATCTTCCACCAATAACAGCAACCTCGCCGTTCGCCTATATAGGCCAGTTTATAAATCCAGGGCTACTCATTTCATAAGCGTAAATTTAGTGCTAATTCTGTAAGACTGGTAAGGAAGAACAGCGACAGACATACACAATTAACACTAAATTTATGCTTGTCAAATGAATAACTGGGCCTTAAGCCTCAGTTAAAGCAGATTCAGAGTTCCCTAAGGTAAGTGGTATGGCAAATGCATGCTGCTCTTGCGGCTTACGAAACACTATGAACAGCAGAATGCATTTGCTATAGTTTATTTACATACAGCTTACCTTACAGACCTCTGAATCTGCCTTTATAGATTAAAAATGGTCACATCAACGAATGCAGCTGACACTTCTGAACAAGACAAACCTCAGTTTGAACCTCAGGTTTTTATAGTCAGCACCATTTAATACTGTTATGTTGATCTCAGACTGTCCATGTCCACCAACATGAAAATTCTCCAATTAATCTTTCTAATCGGAGTTAGGAATGAATCTTGACAAACAATGTTTCAATATAAAACACCATCTTCTATACATCAATGTTCTATAGCACTGCACAGTGTTTATGGCAAACAGAACAGATAAAAAGTCATAAACAATGGTGAGCGTAGATGGCCACAGAAAGGTCTAATTTAAAAGATATAATTGTAATTACTAATAAAATCGATTTGTTTTTTAAGATGGCATGTCCGCACCAGAGAAAATATTGCCAGAGTGAGACGGGATGAAGCCCAAGCTGCTGAAGAAGAGAAAGAGCGACTTGAAAGGGCCAAACTTGCTGTAAGAATTTATTTCTTTAGTAACATTAAACCATAAGTATAATTTTATTTTCTTAAAATTTTTTAATTTGAACTAAGAACACTTTTTTCTGAATTAGTAACAAAGGCATGAGTTTTTTAATGATTTTCTATACTTAATTAGGGACTTATTGTTACATAAAGTTGGTACTATTTTTGACAGTTCCACACAAAGTTTAAATGGTTCTAGACCTGCTCTTATTGTGCCAACTATAAAGTTGACATAATTGAAGATAATACCATCCTTTATTAAAGGTCGGCACAAACATTATGAAACTTGACATAATTTTGATAGCCCTGTGCACAAGAAAGATCTGCCCAAAAGTAGGTTTTGGATAGCCCTGGCAACCAAGAAGAGTCTCATAACACATGGGTAAAGTGTTTAAAATATGGAGTAGTTCTTGTCAAAAATAGTGCCAACTTTATTAAGTCATCCTATAATGTACCAGTAAGTCCCATCCACAAAAAAATTATGTCAATGAAATCAATGGATTACCAGAGAGATCACAATTGAAATGTTCCCTTTTGGTTTTTAAAAAAAAAAAAACAATTTTTCTCCAAAAATAATAAGAGCTACAACTAAAACCAAAATTATATAAGTTGACATTATATATCAACTGTCATTTGACTGTCGTTGAACTTGAGAGTAAACTAGAGTTTTGAACTTCAAATCAAATCAAAAGTGCTTTATTATCAAGTAAGGTAAATTACACAGATAAAGCATGCTATAACTAATAAAAAAAAAACATATCAATTGTATAAAGAAACAAAACTACAAAAAACCAGTAGTTATGGCTATAAAGTTAGCTACCAGCTCCCACTAGGAAGATTATTTGTAAGTTTTAAACACTTTGACAAATTAATACATAATAAAACAGACTATTTAAATAACAACTAAAAACTAAAAACAGCACAATTAAGGCACTACATGTAAAATATTTTGTCAAAAATGTATAAAAGAAAAAACAATTTACTTTACAAAACCAAATTAAATAATTTTAAAACCGTTCCGAAGTGTTAAGAGTCAATTAATTCTGTCAAGATACACAGACGACAAGATAAAAGGTAAAACAAAAAAAAATAATACAAAAAAAAATTTACATACATAAACAAGAGAAGTGAAAAAGGACAAACCAATTCAAAAAATTCTCTATGTTATACTGGAGGGCTGGCATAAAATTCACTCATGTCATAGTAAGCCTTCAAAAGTAATGCTTCCTTAAGATGCCTCCTAAAAAGTTTCAATATTCCTTTGGACCGAATAGCGGCAGGAAGTGTGTTAAATATTTTTTAATTAACGAGTTTTTAATTAGTGCAGACTTAGGAATTGGTAAACAAAGTTGATTTTTGTGTCGCGTAAATCTCTGTCTTTTTTACTTTTTCACAATGTTTTGAATGTTTATGTATCTGCCATCAAGTACCAACAAAAACTAAGACTACCCAATCTTATATACTAGCATGTGCTCAGTGAATTACAAAACTAACTTTTGTACAGTGAAGTTTACACTTGCTTGGTTCCACTGTTTTACAATTGAAATTACCTCCGAAAAGTGGATTTCCAAATATCCTTGCTTTATTGAGAAAATACATTCTGGTTCTTCAGGATGAATGCTGTTTTGTTTCTTTGGCGACGATCTTTGCCTCTTTCCATTCCATATGATGTTGATTTTCCCAGCAATGTAGAGCTATTTTTTATCCAGTTGTGTCCCCTTGATGAGTTTTGCCTCGAGTTTTGCGTTTATGTTTTTTAAGGCGAACTTCCATGGATCGGTTGTTTTCTCCGATATAAAGCTCTATCCCCACACTCAATCAATCAATCAGTTTGTTTATTTGCTATACAACTTATAATTAAATACTTATATTAGTTAGCTTACAACTACAGTTACAAAGAGAGCAAATTTTATAAAATAGAAACTTACATACTACTTATATCAGAGCAAAATTAATTTATAGTAAATAGTTTTAAAAATATTAAAAAAGCATATAAATTTACAGAAATTGCTTAACACAATAACATACATACAGACATAACAAAAAACAAAATTAATCACAGAATTAACTGACCATAGAAAGACTGTCAACATTTAGGAAATAAATCATAGAAAAAAAATTGGGTTCGGTCGGACACATTTTTAACAGTACCCTTTTAGTTTCTTTCTTGAATTTGTTTAGTGGGAGATTTTTTAGTGATAGGGGTAATTTATTATAACGTTTTATTGACTGCACTTGAAACTGTTTCTGTGTTAAAGTAAGTCTATGTTTGGGAATTCTAATGTATAGATTTATAACGGGTTGCATAGATATGTTCTTTTTCATTGATGTTTAGCTTATTTATGTTGTTTTTTGCATACAGTAAACACTGAGTAATAGTTGTAAACTTGCTTTATTGACCAAGAAAAGCTAACTCTTATTGACAAAGCTAATACTTGAGTCTAAACTTAACTAACTATTAATTATTTAAAAAAAAAAAACTTCTGCCTGTCTGATGTCTGATCACTTAGATAGACATGCATTATTGTTGTTATTATCATTATTATTTTTTTAGTTTCATGTAGTGCATTCTTTTTAAGTTTCATTTAAAGCCCAAATTAATTAGTCCACACAAAGAAAAATCATCGGACAAGTATATAAAATAAAAAAGAAACAAACAAACTCTTCACTACACTAGTTTAAGGGTAAAAAACAAATAATTCTAAAATAACTGTCAAATAAAAGTATTAAATCAATCGTCATCTATATTACAATATAAAAATTAAACTAAACGACAGTCAAAAGAACATATTAAAATGTATGGTATACCTAGGGTTTAACATAGACAAAAATAACATCAGACAAATGTATATTTAAAAAAAATTAACAAAAATCTAAGCTTAAAGGAGGAAGTGTGCAAGGGAGAGGAACATATTTAAGTTATCACAGTATATTGGTTCAAAACTGATCGATGGAATCGATGAATATAAATAGCAGGGAAAGTCAAGATTTTCAGGTTTCTGAAGTGTTGTCTGACATAGTACCTGGTAGATGCAGTTGGTGTTGTACGTTGTGGTTTAGTCTTTGTTAATTGACTTTTTATTGTTGTGGTCGTTTTGAAGACAACTGGAAGATGTTATTGGTTGTCTATTCTTATTATCTTTTCTGAGATTCCTTTGATGTATGGAATTATAATTGTCTCTTTTCTTTACGTCTGTCGTCCTTTATTTTGATGTGGTCTGAAGAGTTTTATTGGTTGTGTAGTTGGAAAAACCGTTACTTCGCAGATTGGATCGAATTTTTGAGTTTTCTTTATTTAAAGCTTCTTTTGTATTGCAGATGTAGGTTGCTCGATCGATAGTATTCACCTGATGATGATTGCAGATACATGAGCATGCGAAACGTTATGAAAAAGTAAAAATAATCAATCAAATCAAATCAAAAAAATCTTTATTTAAAAAGAGTCTATAATTTAAACAGTGTTAACTACCATTACAAGTCAAATTGCTACTTGAACAAATAGCGTCACGAAAACAAAAAGTTTTATTTATTACCTAAGTCACAAGACTTTTATTTAACTTTTTCTTTTCAATCATTTTTATCGAGTTTTAATTATGCTTATTATAATGATAGAATTTATAAAATATAGAAATTTAATATTACAATTTAAAAGAAGGAGTTTAAAAGTGATGAATTTTAAAACAGTACTTTGATTTTTTAGAATTACAATTAAAATTTATAAATATAGACAAATAAAAAATTAATTTACACCAGTCAACAGTTTAAAATTTCTCAAAAAACTTTAAAGCAATAATCATTTTTTACAAATGCCCAAACTTAAAATTTAAAAAGAAAACAAAAATATTTGACCTAGAGATGCTTTTTCTATTTTTTATAATACAGATATTCATTTATTGTGTATGGTTCAATAAAGCATATGTATTGAAAAATCAAATTTTTTGATTTTTTTTGAGTTATTTGTGTCTTTAGTTTTTTTTGGAAGGTTATTAAAACATTTTAGTGATGCATGAGTTGGGCTTGACTCTGTCAGTGTTAAAATGTGTTGTAGATAGTTGAGATTGCTAGCTCTTGTATTATGTTCATGTTCACTCAAAAATATAGGTGTCTGGTAATGTAACCCCTGCATGTCTTCCTAAATTTTAAGCCGTGAATCTGACTTAAAACACACTTCTCCACAAGAAAATGGCCATTTTGACATCCTGCTCTGCACCAAAACACCCCCTAATCTCAGTACTGAGTAAAAAGTTGCATAATATATGGAGCGCAAAGATTTTTGATCTAGATATTATCTAAGGACCCGAAATGAATAGGAGAAGCTGCTAAGCCTGCTAGTAAGCTTTTCAACATGCACATTCCATCTTAGGTTTTGGTCTATATTGATTCCAAGGAACTTTACATTTGGTTGAAATTCAACATTTTGTGAAAGATGGTTGTGGGTTGAGTTTTTGTTGAAAATTAATAAAAACAGATTTATCTGTGTTTAAAAGTAATATATTGTTTTTAAACCAGACTTGTGCCCTTTCAAGACATCTGTTTGTTAGTTTTTGAAGTTCGAGTAAAGTTTTGCCAAAAATTTGAAGATTTGTGTCATCGGCATAATTTCCTGTTTGAGATTTGTTGGTGTCAGTTACATAAGGCAAATCGTTTACATACAAAATAAACAAAATTGGGCCGATGACACTTCTTTGCGGAATTCCCCCTCCCGCTGGACACATATCCTATCCCATTTTTCTCCAAAGAGACACGCTGCTTGCGATCTACAGGATAAGAATGTATCCAGCGCAAGGCAGACCCCCGGATGCCACAAAGTTCCAACTTTCTCATCAACAATTTATGATCCAAAATATCAAAGGCCTTAGATAAATCCAAAAAAGCTCCTATTGTTTTGTTCTTTATTCCTACGTTACTAAAAATGTTTTCTAAAATATCAAAAATTGCAGTTTCAATAGATTTTCCCTTAACAAAACCATGTTGAGACAAATTTAGAAGATTGTGTTCCTGAAAAAAGTTAATAAACACATAGCTTTTTCAAAAATTTTTGAGGAGGAAGTTATTAAGCTTATGGGTCTATAATTTTTGAACTCAGCAGCGTCATCTTTTTTTGTTGACTGGTATTACTAGGGCTTCTTTAAGTGCCTCAGGAAAGATTCCGTAAATGGGCAAACTCAATTCTTGTGTACAAAATTTGATAAGGTGATTTGAGATTTTGTTTTTTAAAGTTTGTGTAATATGTTTACAGTTGCATCCTCTTTTTGTGTGATATTTTTAGTGACTTGCTCTGTTAACAAAATACTCATTCAGCTGTTCAGACACGCTTTCAGGCGCACCCTCTAACATACATTCTTTTTTTGTGCTTTTTGCCCCACATTGCTTTTGATTTGTTATCAGAATTTAATATTTTATTTTGGTAAAAACTCATTATACTGTTTTTTTTCTTCTCGGTAAATATTCCTATAATTTGGATTTGAATTACGTAAAACAAAAAATGCATCCAGGCGCTTTTTTCTTTCTAGAATGTCAGGGGTTTGAAACCATTGATTTTTGTGTTGTTTTTTGTTTAGTTTTACCATTTTCTCTGCAAAGCTTTCTTCAAATGCAAAGTTTACAGAGTTCATAAAGGTCTTCCATTGCAAATTTATATCCTCTGCTGGGCAAAGTAGTATATTAAGCCAATTATTTCTGCTAAGTAGATTTTTAAAAAGGTATTTATTATCTTCACTAAAGATACGTTTTTTGACAAAAGTTTAATTAATTGTTTTGCTAAAATTGCGAAAAAACTGAGTCTCTGTGGAAGGTGATCAGATAAATGAAAATTAATAACTTGAAGTGAGAACTCAATACAAGAGCGAGCCTCCCCAACTATACGGGTGTGTATTTTTATTGAAGGAATTATGTTATATGTATGAAAAAAATTTTTTTTTGGATATTTTACTCTCGTCAGAAAGAATGTCTAAATTAAAATCCCCTCGAATACATAACAAAGAGTCTTTCTTTATTATAAGATCCTCTAACATAATTTCCAGTTTTGGAAAAAGAATCTCTGGATCCTCAGGACGATAAATGCTAAGAACAACATAACTTTTTCAATTTTACATTCAACAGCCGCACATTATAATACTGCTTTTTCAGAAAGTTTATTTATATCATCCCGAGGCTTACATGAGATACCATGAGACAAGTTTGAAACCACTAATATAGTATACCTGCAGCTGTTATGCAGTTTTGTAATGTTCAGAGATACACAAAGCAAAATAATTTTTGTGGTCGCAGTACATTCAGTTGGTTTGAATTGATTGCAGATTTAAGTGTATTATGCTGTAGGATTGGCCTTTGTTTGGTAGCCCATTTGTCCTGCATGCCTTAGAGGGGCCATGCGTCGCTGAAGGTTCTGAAAATGGTTGACAATTATGCCCTGAGGCCAGTTACTTGGTGACATGTAGTCCTTTACCTTTTCTTCAAGTAGTATCAGTTTGAAAGAACGCTTTTGATTGTCTTTCTTTGTTTTCATTTTCTCACAGCTTAGAGTTGTGACATTTTTAGTGGTCACGTATAATAGCATATGTATAAAGACAATGGAGGAAGTTCAAAACTCTAATGACTCTCATTATATATCAAAACTTGTAATGGTCGCAAGTACATTAAACATCTAGGGCCGCCTGTTTTTCGAGAAATTAACCTTTAGGCTTAAAAGGCATTATGTTCTCAAAATTGCAAAAATTGGATTTTCAAAAATATTACTTAAAAGTTTTATCCATTTGTATCAAATATCATTTACAAAGTTATTTTTTTAATAAAAGTTGTTAATGTTTGCTTTGGGACGAAGACGGAGGAATGAGGTTTGAGAAAGGAGGGACAAATTATAAATTTGCAACTTTAAAGAAAAATTAAAATCAAATGCTCCATAAAGATAACATTTAGCTATACATCACCTTTCTTGTATAATCATCCATTTACCCAGTGGCGCACCAAGAGGGAGGGTTTTAGGGTTAACCCCCCCCCCCCCCGAGAAGTCTGGTTACAATTGGCACAATCAAATAACCGCAAAAATACAAGAGCTTGGACTTTAGTTTTTCGATTTCATTCATTTCATTTTACCATTTTTACAAACCAATTAAGGGTAAATAAACGACCCAAATTCCCATCAGTATTTACGATTTTAGTTTAATTTTAAGTCTTTTTTTTTATTATTTATCCTTAACCCCCCCCCCCCCCCCCCCAAAGTCAATTCCTGGGCGCGCCACTGCATTTACCATTTCATATAATTAAATTATTCCTAAGAGTGGTTAAAATATGGTCATTATGTCAATATTTTCATTGATGTTAAAAAAAAAATAGGCAAAAGAGGATAAAAAAAGACAAAATCCTTAAATTAAAATAACACTCGTAGCATATCGGACCATGCGTTTTTGTTTCTCATTTCATTACGATCAGGCCTCCAATGTCTAATGGAGAATCCAGACACCTACAGACCCGTTTCCCCATTAGACATTGAAGGCCTGTTCGTAATGAAGTGAGAAACAAAAACGCATTGTCCGATATTCCACGAGTGTTATTTTAATTTTTATTTGCGGACACGAGATTCACTTTGTTGTTTTTTAAAATCCTAAAAGTTGGTATGCGGATTACCTACCTATTTCTAATTATTTTTGAAATTGACTTTGGCTTTTTTAGTCATGCAGGATAAACGTAGGTCTTAGATAGATTAGATTTAAGAACATTTAAAACAGCTATTGTGGATGACATTTTTTTATGGCCGTCTTATATCGGATTTTCTTTTAAATCATAAATATTTTCTTCAACTTTTTACACAATTACAGCTTGGAGGACAATTTTTAGCCAACCTTGATTCATTCATTCATTTTAATATTTTTTTTTATTTTTTCTAGGAGAGAGAAGCAAGACGCCAACTGCTCCTAGAAAAGTCCCGCTCAAAACATCTAAAAACCGACTCCAGCCCAAAACCAGACTCTTCACCTAATGTTTTGCAAATTACCGAACACAGTGAACACATAAACTTCTTTCAAGAACTGGAAGAAGGTACTGCAGAGCAGAAACAAACAAACAAGGAGACAGAAAAGGAAAAAAAGGAAGAAAAAGAAAAGTATGAAAAGCAAATTGGATATTTAACATATTTGGGGCAGGACACAAATGAAGCTTTGGGCAAGAAAAGTTGGTATGAAGTGGCTCCAGTAAGGGCAAAAGATGAGGAAAAAGGTATATACAGAGAGTTCCTAGTAAAAGAATATGTAGTAGAGGAATTTTGACCATAACAGTTTGCCTTTTTTTTCTTATCATCAATATATTTATATATGGTGGGCTTTAAAATTTTGGACTGTTTTGATTTTCTAATAACTTGTTTCTTTCTTAATCGATTTTTATAAATGTTAGCTTTTTGGACAGGTAATCATAGTACATTATAAAACTAGGGACTAAAGTGCCACATTTAATCCCGCGGAGAAAGGTTTGTAGCCCGACCGTAGAGAGGGCTACAATTCGCTAAGGGATTAAACGACACTTTAGTCCCGAGGTTTATATACTATTTTATGCACTTTAGGAAAAGATCTTTGTTAAAATTACGTTATTTCTACGCCAAATTGTTCATCAACTACAAGAAAGAGTGAAAATCTTCTTGGCTTGACTTGCCATAAATTTAATTATAATTTTTCATGGATTAGTTTTTTTTAATAATTAAATTTTCTTTGAATTCCTTAGGGATTAAAATTGTCACTTTAGTACCTAAAAAGAGGTATTAAAAGTACCTATTTAATCCCTGAAGTGCATAAAATAAATTTTATAATTTTTTGACAAAAACCGTCATGTGTCAAAAATTCAAGATGGCGGAAAAAATTCAAAATCATATTTTAAAAAAGCTGCAACTTTTTTTTACCACCCTTTATTTTTTTTATACAAGTAAAAAATCACATGCTATTTCACGTTTAACGAAGTTCCACTCATAAAATTCGGTTTACATATACAAAAGTTATGTTTGCTCAAATTTCCTCTAAATACAGAACTTATTCTACACACCAATAAATGTTTTTTTTTATAACTTTTAAATTTTTATCCGATTTTTATAAAGTAAGCCTTTTTGCAACAACAATTGTTCAAAATTTACGATTTTTATATAAAAAATTTCAAATGTCAAAAGTCCAAGACGGCGGAAATAGTATAAAACAAGATTTTCAATTTTATTAAAAATTAGAAAGCCTTTACCATTCGACGTTTAACGAAGTATCACTTATAAAATTTGGTTCATTTATGCAAGTTACGTTGACTCAAATTTCCTGTTCTTAACACCAAAAAATGTTTGTTTTTTGAAATAACATTTTAATTTTTTATCGAATTTTTATAGAGTAAGCCTTTTAGTTTTTAATAACAGATTGTAACTTTTCAAAAAAAATCGTAAATTTGGAGCAATTGTCTCTGCATAAAGGTTTACTCTATAAAAATCCGATAAAAAATTAAAAAGTTATTTCAAAAAACATTTTTTTGTTTTAAGAAGAGGTTTTGTATTTTGGGGAAACTTGGGTCAACGTAACTTCTACATAAATGAACCAAATTTTATGAGTGATACTTCGTTAAATGTCGAATGGTAAAGGCTAATTTTTATTAAAAGGTTAACGGGGTGCTTACAAAAAAGTTGCAGGTCTCTTTTTGAAAATCTTGTTTTATACTATTTCTGCTATCGTGGACTTTTGAAATTTGACATTTTTTATTTAAAAATCGTAAATTTTGAACAACTGTTGGTGCAAAAAGGCTTACTCTATAAAAATCCGATAAAAAATTAGAAAGTTATTTAAAAAACATTTTTTGGTATTAATAGGTTCTGTATTTAGTGGAAAATTGAACACAAGTAACTTTTGTATAAGTAAACCGAATTTTGAGTGGTACCTCGTTAGTTACATCTCTTTTTTTTAAATTGTCAAATCATTTTGGTAGCTATAATAGTTTTCAAAATATAAATATAAATAAACTTTTTGTTAGAACCTATAAGGACCAAAATTGACAATTTTTGGATTTTCAATAATCCATAAAACATAACTACTGGAATCCACAGAGAGTGATTTTGTATGGTTGATTTAATATGTATTAAAAAAAAAAAACAACTTGATAATCAATCTATGATCTGTTTATTTTTTATAGGCAACCAGTTTCGAAAGTTAAGCTCTGGAATTACATTAGTTCATATTTCTATTAAAACCTAAAATGATTCGAAGTAAAAATGTGAGAGTAAAAAAAATTTAAAACACTTAATAATATCAAAAAACAAACAAAATATTCAACAAACAAAGGGGGTTAAAAGATAAAATTAATAAAGTAGGTATAAAACTATTTTAAACAAAGATTGGTACACAACAGATAGAACGTCCCTAAAGTTAGCAGTACAAAGTCAGCAGTGCTAATTAAATGCCAAGTCGTAGAGTGGTCTGAATGGTCCATAAAATTAAATGCTAATTAAAAGCTTCCATATTTTTGTAAAATAAACTTGGTGCACTGCTAACTTTAGGTCGTAAACATATTTGAGTTCTCAAGAAAAAAGACGTTGGTGGTGTTTTTGATATGGAAATAAATTATTGCTATTTAGGCGCTAATTAAATGCCAAGTAAACAAATTTTGTGCTCGTGTACAGGGTTCGTAGCGACCTGGAAAACCTGGAAAAGTCAGGGAATTAAAAATATCCTGAAAAAACCTGGGAAAGTTAGGGAATTTTATGAAAATCGACAAAAACCTGGAAAATGATATGGGAACCTGGAAAACATATATTGGTATGTAATAATCAAATTATAATTTTTTAATTAGACAAAAGGCAAATACGAAATATCTATAAAATGCTAAACTTATATATTATAAAGATATGTCATCTCCGTTTATACGCACACAAAAGCGAGACAATTTACCGGTCATTTACCGGCGGGCCGGCCTGAGTAGTTTTTCGCATGCAGAAATAATTGTGCTCTCTTTTTCAAAAGCGATTAGATAAAAAGAGACAGGTATACTCACGATTAATAAATCTATGGAAATATATATGGCAAAAACCTGGAATTTTTAGAAAATTGGTCAGGGAAAACCTGGAAAAGTCAGGGAATTTGAAAGTCGGTGAGCGCTACGAACCCTGATGTAGTTTCCGAGATATGACCTGCACACAAGTACACTGTTAGCACCAAGTTAATTTTAAAAAATATGGAGAAAAAAGTAAAAAATATAGAATTTTCTCATTGAAATGGCAGCATTTAATTTTCTGGTCCATTACCCTCTCCACATAGGCCGATCAGCTCTTATCGTTTTAGTGTCCTTTTATCCACCTTCGCCGCCATTTTGACAGAAAACTAATGGATTATCTGTCACTTTTGAGTGAAAATGGCGGCGAAGGTGGATAAAAGGACACTAAATCGGTATGAGTTGATCGGCCTATCTGGAGAGGGTACTGTCTGGACCATTCTAGCATGGTGTACTGCTAACTTTAACGGGTAGCTCGTAGTGCAGGTCATATCTCGGAAACTACAAAAGCACAAAATTTTGTGCATTAGCACCAATTTTTTCAATTATAAAGTTTTTGCACTGCTGACTTTGTACTGCTAACTTTAGGGACGTACAGATAGATAAAGAAAAAAAAATGAATTAAAATTAAAAATGAGTTGCCATGTTTAATTGGTGTGTGAATTTATGCATGGTTCTAAAAAAGTTAATTTTCAAGAGGAACTTGAAATTTTTTTGAATTAAACTGTTCTTATAATTTATATAAATATGGTTTATTTTTCGGTAAATAGAAATATTTTTCTCACACTTCTGTTGTAAATCTAAAAAAAATTCAAAAGTGTCAGTTGTGTGAGCAATCTGTTTTTATTGTTCAAAAGGTGTCACCTCGAGTAAGGATTCTACTTTAATTATTGTGTTATTTGTTTAAACAAGTAACGAACGGAGGAGATGGCAATATTGGGTTTTTAAATTTGATGATGAGAGGTTGACTTTCGAAACCGGTTGCTTATACAAAATAAAAGGATCAGATTGTGCCGATTGTGGGATTAAATAAGACTATTCATTTGTTTTTTCTTCATTCATCTCCCACATAATGAATACCCTGGAGAATCCTTTGTATTGGTTTAAAAGATGCAACTTGCATCAAATTTTTAATAGGGTAATGGGATGCAAATGGAATTTATCCCATTATTTTTCGTTGGTGATTATTTAAAAAGAAGAGACTTTCAAATTGTATTCATTTTAGGAGAAGTGAGTCTAAAATCTAAAACTCGAGAAGACCCTCTTAATGTCTATAAAAACTATATGGATGCCACCAAAAAGGCGGAAAACTTTCCTTCAATATCCACTCGAAAACTAAACGAATATAAATCCTTGTTAAGCCGAGAAGTGAAAGAATATTCGAGAAAAAGAAAGAGAAGTAGATCTAGGTCCATTTCTAGAGAACAGTATACTAAAAAACGTAGAAGAAGTAGAAGTGGAAGTAGTTGTACAGACAGAAATAGTAAAAAGTTGCATAAAAAGTACAAAAAAGAGAAAAAACACAAAAAAAAGTCTAAGAAACACAAGAAGAAAATTGAGACATCATCTGAAGATGAAAAAACTAGTTCAGAGAAAGAAGAGAAACTGAGAAAACTAGAAATTTTAAGGCAACAAAGACTTAAAAGGGAAAAATCTGAACGGCAAAAAACTGAAGAGTTACTTAATAAAATAAATGGATCAAAAGAAAAGGGAAAAACAAAAGAAGCCCCTCCCATTAGGCAGAAGTATAATTCACAGTTTAATCCGTATTTAGCTAAGCAAAATTATAATTGATTGAGAAATGTTATGATAGAATGTTTTGAAAGAAGGTAGGTGATCTATTACTATTTTATTATTTATTTAATCATCCAGATCTATGGATTGTTTTTTGTTGAAAATAATAAAAAAATATCAAAAATACATTATTCGGAGTAGTTTTAATAACAGACAGACTTAATAAAAGAAAAAGTTCAGTAACAAACTGGCAAAGTCCTTTATTAAAAATCATTTTTTTTTTTTTAATTAGCAAGATCAAACTGATCCCTAAGTCGAAAGGTTTCCAAAACTAAACTAAAATTGTACAAAGTTTTAAAACACACCCAAAACAAATTGTGCAATAATAAATAGGTTACAAAGGATCCAGTAAGTGAACTATTATATATTTTCATAATTTAATAAAAAGTAAAATAAATAAAAAAAATACACCAAATTCACCTCCTATACCTCCTATATCTCTCAAAATGAAACTACAACTGGAAGATTGCCCTTTTATATGAATACTAGCACTCTCGATTAACAATTTTTAAAGCTATATCTTCGTATGGGAGCCCAGCGAGGAATTTTAAGATCGCAAACTCTTCGGACAGGACGTTAAAAAGTATTCTGGAGTGCAACTTTTGTCTATCAAATCAGGATAGAATATGTTAAATTTGTATACTTGGACGATTTTCGGTGGCGGGTTGTCCATGTCGTAATGCATTTGGTTATATTAGTTCCATTCAGGGCTCGTATGAATCATGTTGAAGTACATTTTTAAAATACAACCCAAGATAAATTGTACGATAACATAACGTAAATTTATTTCCAATATATTTTTGTTACAATTTTTACATAACATTTAGTTAATCTACAAATACAGTAAGAAAATTTTTAAAATATCGTCAATTTCATAATTTAATAAAAAGAAAAATAAAAAATTACACAAAATTCACCTCCTATACCTATATCTCTTAAAATGAAACCACAACTGGAAGATATTGTTATGAAACTGATATCTAAAGCCCCTTTTATATGAATACTGCCACTCTCTATTAACAATTTTAAAGGCTATATCTTCGTACGGGGGCCCAACGTGGAATTTTAAGATTGCAATTTGCACCCTGGGACGATTTTAGGTGACGGATTGCCCATATCGTAATGCATTTGGTATGAACTCTGTTGAAGTATATTTTTAAAATACAACCCAAGATAAATTGTACGATAACATAACGTAAACTTATTTCCAATATATTTTTGTTACAATTTTTACATAACATTTAGTTAATCTAAAAATTAGGAAAATCGTTTGCAAATAATATCTACAGTAAGAAAATTTTAAAAATATTGTCAATTTCATATTTAATAAAAAGAAAAATAAAAAAATTACACAAAATTCACCTCCTATACCTATATCTCTTAAAATGAAACCACAACTGGAAGATATTGTTGTGAAACTGACATCTAAAGCCCCTTTTATATGAATACTCCCACTCTCTATTAACAATTTTGAAGGCTATATCTTCGTACGGGGGCCCAGCGTGGAATTTTAAAATCGCAAATTCTCTATTCTCCGAACAGGGCGTTAAAAAGTATTCTGGAGTGCAGCTTTTGTCTATCAAATCGGGATAGAATATGTTAAATTTGTATCCTTGGACGATTTTCGGTGGCGGGTTGTCCATGTCGTAATGCGTTTGGTTATATTTGTTCCACTCGAAGCCTGTGTGAACCCTGTTGAAGTATCTGGGTTTTCTCGGTCTGTATTTATCCGACCACAGATAAATCTGAGGATCTAGCAACGATTCTACGGAAAACTGGGCTTCGTCTTCGCCCATTCCTTTTTGGGCTTCTTTTCTGAGTACCAATTCTTCTTTCGTTACAATGTTTTCAACTTTCTTGCCTTTGTCGGTGACTTGTAGCCGCGCGAATTCCAGGCGTTTTACGTCGTCTTCTTCATTAAATACGATCGTTCCTGAAATTAAAAGAATTAAGGTAATTGGAAGGATAAATAACTGTGGGGGCACCAAGTCATATGGGTAACTTTCGCTCTAAGCAACTAATTACTATTAAGAAAAACAAAACAATTTTTTTTTTCGTTTAGAAAAAAAACTTGGACACGTCGTCGTCGATTTTTTTTTATTTATGCAAGGGGGACAGTTTTTGGCAATATTGGCCTTTTTGTAGGACACACCTCCACCACCGGAATTTAAATAGGGGAAGTGGATCAGGTAATACCTTATATTGAGGTCTTTCAAATGGCTTTCCAGTTAAAATTTTTAATTAATTATTTTTAATTTTTCTTAATATTATTGCATATTTTTTGTAGTATACACTCCTACAAGGGGTACAATTAACCGAAAATTTGTATCATGATTGTAACGGCATTTGAAAGACCTTTAAAATAAGGTATCACTTGACCAACCCTTTTAAATACTGTCAAAAGGAGTGTATAGGTTTACTATTATTTTTGGTTAATGTGTTAATTACTAGTAACTATCCAAGTATGGCATATTCTCGGTAAGCAATAGTTTTTTTTAATTATTTTGAATGATTACAATTAAAAAACTTTGTAAAATAATTTAATCCTATTTGTTCAATAAAAACACGCCCAAGAAAACCAAACTATGAAAATACATAAAAAAAACTCGATTTTATTTAATTTTGCACTAAAAGTTAAAAAGTTCCAAATTCGATGCTCACCATGAGCATCTTCTAAACGGTAGGAGATACGAAAAGGTTTAAATTAGGGCAAAATTGCGCAAATTGATGCTTTGCTCAAAACTAAAGAAAAAATACAAAAAAAACGAAATTTTCATTTTTATTTTTCTCCGCCCTTATTCTTAAAGCTGTGAAAAAACGGTTAAAAATTTCTACAGGCACTTTTTTAAGATTACCTAATAACAGTGGCGGATACAGGGGGAGGGCGGGAGGGGCGGGACATACCGAGGTCCCCGGAGTCAAAAACTTTACATATGCCCTTTATCTATTAAAATTATCTGATGCAGAAAGCTGTTCCAGTAACAAAGGAAACGAGAGAGTTGTTAAAATTCCGAATTGATGCTGGTGATAAAAAGTTAGAGACGCACTTAGCAAACGCTAGCTCTAAGGCAACATATATTAGTAAACACATCCAAAATAAGCTAAGAAGTTTTATAGTGTCATCGTTAGTATAGAAATATTTTTTTAGTTTATAGTCTTATGCTCTTTTAGACTAGTAGTTTTTAATGACATTTACATCTAAAATTATCAAAAAATTATTACCTATTTCAATTAATTTTTCTTATTTTTCTTCTTAGACAAAATATATGAAGACTTTGTTGGTCATGTCGACTGTCTGGAATCGGAATATGAAAATGTGGAAGCCTCTATGAACTATGAACCTACTCTATCGGGAAAAGCTATTGCCTCTGCCGTTTTAAAACTGCTTCGAAATTTAAACTTGGATCTAAATTATTTGGTTGTAATTGGCACGGATGGCTGCTCAACAATGATTTCCAAGCAAGTTGGAGCTGTTCAAAAAAATCAGCAACAAACCATTTTTGCAGAGCGCAGTATGTGCTATAACCATGCACTAAATCTGAGTATTTCAAAATCTTCCAACGTAAAACCCGTTAGAAATCTGCTCTATACTATTCGGGAGATTGGGATTTTTTTAACGTTCAGCGAGGCGCCATAATGTATTACAAAAAGTTTTAAAAAAGGAAATTTGTGTGAGACTCGTTGGGTAGATCGCCACGATTCAATTTTTCAATTTAAAAAAGAGGCGTTTAAAAAAACGTAGGTACAGTAGACTTCGTAGTAAGCCTCTGCTGTTTATCTAATATATTAATTGTGACAAAACCTCACACATTTAGGGATATTATAGATGATATCAGTGATTTGCTTGGTAAATTAGATATAGAATTTCGTATTCCCCGAATAAATAAAAGGATGACAAATCGAGATAATTACAATATACAAAATCCTCAAGATTTTTATAGAGTATCTGTTTTGAATTCAATGACTGAAACGCGGCTAACCGGCCTTACACTCATGCACATCCATAGATTTTTTTTTAGATTTAAATTATTTTTATTTGATAAAAAATATGAACAAAGTACATAAATCTAATGAGTACATTTTTACACTATGTTGACATACACCACTTTAAATTTATTATTTGTGGTGTGGTGCTTAAAATCATAGAGAAATGATAATTAATATTGATTATGTTTTAAACAGATTCGCCCAAAAAAGCAATCGAAAAAAAAGATTTCATTTTATGAATAAATATATATATATATATATATATATATATATATATATATATAGGGTGGGCCAATAAAAACGAGTCTTTTGATGGCCTATAACTCAAAAAGTCCTGGTCTGATTTCGACAATTTTATGACATTTTGAAAAGCCCCCCCCCCTTTTAAATCGGCTGTATCCGCCCCTGCTAATAACAGGTCTATTTTTGAGATTTGACATTACAGTGTGACAAGTTCATTTTTTTCTTATGGACACGTGCTTTTTTTCCTGCCGTTTGATTAGTGAAGGATAACAGATAATGTTTTGCAACTCTATTTTGACAAGTCACCTGACATTTTCAGTTAATTGACCATCAACAGCCCAAATTCAATTTTCGTATTTAATTTACTCAAGTTCTTTTGTAAACCTTGCAGTACGTTTTTTTTTTAATTCTAAAATTCTTGTTTTTAAATACTACTTAATGACATAATAATATGACAGTTAAAATCTAAGAATGTTATTTAAATTGTTAAAATTTTAATAAAATAAGTTATAAAATTTAAGAATTAAAAACAAAAAAACGTATTTTCAAAATATTAGGCAAAATTATTTTGTTATAACAAAATGTCAAAAAAGGTACTGCAGTCAATCTCTATGAGTAAGTTTAAAGCAAAAATTGAATTTGGGCTGATTAACCCAAAACGTCAGACGACTGGCCAAAATAAGGCTTTAAAATATTATCTGTCATCCTTTATGAACCAAACGGCATCGGCAGGAGAAAGAAAGCATGTGTCAATAGAAAAAAAATAAACTTGACAAGGCTCCTGTCACATTGAAATGTCAAATCTCAAAAACGGTCCTGTAGAAAGTTTTGAGCATTTTTTGACAGCTTTAAGAATAAGGTCGCAAAAAAAAACTAAAAATATTTTTTTTTTACTATCTCCGGAATTTGTACTTTTTTTAGATTTAAACAACGCATTAAATTTCGCAACTTTGCCCTAATTTATAACCCTTTTCGTATCTTTTACCGTTTAAGAGTTCCCTATGGGGAGCATCGAATTTGGAATACTCTGTATTCTACTGAATATAGTGCTTAAAATCTGAGGGCGCTTGCGCGCTCTATTCTGGAAATCGAAGTTTAAAGTTAGAATAATGCTGGAAATATGTAACTTTGACAGTTGGCCACCATAACACTCCTTGTACACATACCGCACGCTTACTGATAAAGTCAAAACTCAAAAAAGGAAGAATTCAGGAAAATACTTTGATTGATTCCAACCAAACCAATTCTGATAAATTTGAACGTAATATGATAGATCACACACTTTTATATTGTTTTCTGATAAAAATTGAAAATTTGGAGTTTCATTTCATTTGATTAAAAATTTTCAAATATCATAACTCCTTCCCCCCTTAACCACCCCCACCATTTTTTTTCCTCTAAATCTAGAAAATATTTGGGGAAGTTTGAATCTGAAAATTGTATTTTAATTTATTAATTATTCCTCAGTCACCCCCTTAACTACCCACCACCATTGTATTTTTTTAGGGTATTGTTCATTAAAATCGGTTAACAGGAAGCTTGTCAAAAATGCATCACAAGATTTTTGACATTCAACAATTTATTCCAGTAGGTTAGTGATATCTTACCAGGTTCAATCTCATCATTTTGTAGCATTTTGGGACTGTAATTTCCGCCCAGATACGCAGTGAAACATTCGTCTAACATGTCGTTTGCAATACTCTCTTCTTTTGTCGCTTCCTGGTCGTCAGTTTCACTATGACTCGAATTATCGTCTGTGACGCTGTCTTTATTAGTACCAGCTGGTTGTTCCGGTGGTTCCTCGTCGTCGACGGGGGTACTTATGGGAATGGATTGTTCCGCTTTTAATACTTCTAGTTTTCGTCTGAGGCTTTCTTGGTGGCGGTCTCTTAGTCTGAAAAAGGTGCATTGAAGTTATTTTTAAAAATTACTTTCCAAGTTTTTTTATATCAACGTTGATATTTTGCAAGTTCCGTTAACGCGTGTTTTCCAACAGTGCAACGCCACAAACTTCGCCTTTTGGGATAGAAACTATCTGTTTAGTCCGTTAGTGCATAACATAATTTTTTAGGGGTTATAGACTTGGCAACGACCTAAGGGTTTCTAGGTCTTGTCATTGGGTATCCAGAAAAACTTTATTCTCATTGGTGAAAAATTTAACAATTCACCGGTTGAAATTAAATCTGTGTTTCGTACTTCCATTGTCTATATTTTATTTATACACGACGTTTCGATCAGTACAATCTCTAATCGTCTTCAGGTGCAAACTACAATCTATTCCTAAGGCTACGTACTTATATACTATGGGATATCACTTAACCGTGAAGTTTAAGAAGTTGGCTCCGCCCAAGGAGGGGCTTTAAAATATTTGGAATTTCAACACTTGGTTTACTTACAAATACATCATTGTCTCAAACTTTTGATCTAAAGCCAACCGATGTAATTGTACCAATCAATTTATTAAACATACCTCGCCCTAGCCATATGAGCTTTCAACTGCGACAAAAGCGATTCCCAATATCCAATGTCGATGCCATCTTCTTTGCCGCTAATTTTCGATTCGATATTTTTTTGCAGTGCTTCTAGTTGTACGGCAGATTTGCCTTTGAAGACTGACGTGACGTCTTGCGCGACTGCCTGGTTAATACCTATAAAAAATGGACGTTAGATATAAACCGGTCTATCACCTATTTTTCGTAAAACTTTTTATTTTCACTAAAAATAAGTTACTTGGGTTAATTTAAAAATAAAATTTTATCATGGTGTCTGTCCGGGACATGATAACCCAAAAGCCGGTAAACCTAATTTTACAAATTTGGCGTAAAAATTATTTCTTCCAGAGTCGATTTCGATTTATCGCGGTTCTGGTTGACCTTGGTTCTAAAATTAGTATAAGCAAAAGAAGGAGACCTCGATTGTAGAATATCTTTTAATATTGTTTAAATTTACAGATAATTGTGTATATTTAAATATGTATGTAATCAAAGTATAATAGTAGTTCTTCTACACATCTTAGTTAGACCTACAAAAACTACAGAGAGAGAGAGACCCCTGCTCTTTGACCAAAAGAGAAAATAAAGTAATGTACTTTTAATTAAATGTTAAATAAATAAGTCCTATATTTTGTAATTTTTAACAAGTAAAATGTACGATTAGTGTAATTTTATTACCTTCCCTTCGATTTGCTCCATACTCAAACTCGTTATCTTTTTCAATTTTCCTTAGCTTCTGAAGCTCATCCTCCACAATTATGGTTATGTCATTCCAATAATCAAGATTTTTGCCCTTTTCTAGCTCCATGTAAACCTAAAATACATTTAAAAAAATATGGTTACTTTAAGAAAGCTTTATATAAATATTTATCAGTTTATTAGGGTTTTTTACGACCTCCACGACAAAAAGTGTAATCTGATAAATTGCGGTTAAGACCCCAAGAGGGATCATAAACCAAAACAAATAATTGTCATCTAATAGGTGCCAGAAAGGTCTCTGCATTTTTGTTAATTATTTTTTTCCAGGATAACAAAAGAAAAGTAAATATTTAAGTTGGATGAAATTCATTATTTTTTCGTTGGTCTTCGGGTTTGACATTTAGACCAGTTAGCACCCAAATTTTAGATATTTGAAACCATATAAGTGAAAAGCATGAAAATATAAAAAATTGGTGCTAGCACGGACAATCCACCATACAATCAATTATTTTATGTTGAAAGGAAATCAAAATATCTGGAAAACTGTAGATTTGAACGTTGTAAAAAAATTTTTGGGTAATATTTACGAAAACCAAAATCTGAAAACCGTATATCAATAGCTGCTTTACTTCTAAAGTTATGTTATAATAACTCTGAAACTAAAGCTCCCACGAATTTGGAAAAGTTAATCATGGTCAGCCAATAGAGGATTTTTGTACCAAATTTCGTTAAAATCGATTAAGGCGTTGAGTTATCGTGTATACAGACCGACAACAGATAACTTTTTTTTTTCGTCGATTAACGTGTTTTAGAACCTAGTAACTCATTTTTGATATAAAATTAAGAAAAGTCAAAATTTCACGATTTTATTAGTCACCATACCATATTGGTATGGTGGACTAAAAATGGGACGCCACCCTGGTTTACGCATTTTTACTATTAGAGTGGGATAAAAGAAATTATGGTTTACTTTACAGCCTTGATTTTAGAGTCATTATTAAGTTTTAGACTCTAAAATTGTTCATCGTCATCTCAGCCTCTTTATAGAGTTAGCACCCTAATAGCATTTATTCAAGGTTCAATTTAAATCAAATTGAAGTTTTATTTGATAAATTTTGTTCCAAAATTTTTTTAATAAGTGGTTCCTCTTGAATTTACACACCTCTTACAAAAGAAGTTGAATTGAATTGAAAATGTCTTTATTTACAAGTTACAATATACCGTGTAAAATAAGTAATATGAATAGGTGGCGATATTCGCTTACTAGCGCTCTTCCATATAACCACCCTGAGAAAAAAAAATGTTTTAAATATATAACTAAATTATAACAACCATCTATACTCTAGTAACAAGAACAACTGCGCCATTCAGATGAAATGAAATAATCACTACGCATGCACGTAGTATAAAAATCCAATGGCCTATTGGTAATAGATTGATTTATCTTAACATTGATAAGGAGTAAGAATAATAAAAAATAATAATCAATCAGAAGTTACCTACACACTTAACAATTTAAATAGTTAATCTTAGCTGATTCCTTGTAATCAACCCCCTGATGCCCTCTCCAAATGAAAACACACTGGCTGAGGATTTAATATATGCACAGTTGGGTGTATGTTGAATGTAGCATATTAATAAAATGCTGCACTTAAAAATAAAAATATACTTTGTACTCTACTCAAAGCTACCCTATGAGTTTTATGATTAGTGGCTTCCAAAACCCTACCTTAATGTCCTCCACCAAATCTTCCAGGTCTTGAATATGTAGTCCATTTAAATAAGTATATGGTTCGTGCATTTCTACTGCATCAACCTCTTCTTCAGCACTGATATACTTGGCTAGCAAGTCAATTGGTTTGGCCCTGCCATCTTGGATTCTTATATGAGACCTAAAAAGGACAAAAAATAATTATCTGCTTATAACAAAATACAGAATACATTCCCAATGTCCATCTACTTGCTTATTTAGTTATATTTAACACATCTCAGAATTCAGACAAAAACTGTTAGTTACCTTAGTCTAGCTTGTTCCAAATGAAACTGATCTTCCTGTCGTTCCCATTCCTTAAACTGTTCTGCTTCCTTCTTCCTTTGCAAAAATTGATTTTCTTCTTCCCTGTTTTGTCTTTCCAACTCTCGTTCCAACCGTCTTTTTTTAACTTTCTCCAATTCCTGTTTATTTTCTTCTTGTTTCATCCGATTTCTGCTCTCCAGAAGCTCATGACTAGCATCTGACAAGCCTTCTTTGGCCAGTTTTTTCTGCCAAACAAATGTCGATAACAAGTTACCGTCGCCAAAAGGGTTGTCACTATTTGTGTAGTGGAGGTACTCATTGTCCCAGCCCATCCTTTCCTAAAAACAATGATAAAAACCTTGAAAGTTGGATTATTTATTTTATGAGAATGTTATCTTATTGACTTTATGTTGGAAAAACTTTACACACATTTTAGAGAAGAAGTGACAACAAACTGCAATATCTACCAATATGAATGAAATTATAGTTAGGAGTCAGTTGTCCTGCACAATAAAAATAAATCAGTATTTAGAGGAATGGGCCTTTTTCCATGATTTTTTGTTTTACATTTACTTATAAAATAATTACAGCAGCATGAGGTACTAATTAACATTTTGTATTTTCTCTTTCAATTTAATAGGCAATCATAATCAGTTCTCCAACTTAACCAAATGTTTATATTATACATCATCTGGATACTTAATATTTGTTCAGCTGCATGTCTTTTGCAACTGAATTAAATATTTTTGGTGACAGATACATAAAAAACATTCTTGACTATGTATTTATAAAATAAAATAATTTTGGTCATTATGATTTCTTTCTAGGTTTGGTTCCTTACTTTTTTAATATAGAAATACTTCTAAAAATTTGAAAATTCATTAATCTTGTTTTTTTTTAAACATTTATTGTAACACTGAACTTTAACATTGTTTATACAATAAAATAATTTGGCCAACAAAATTCATGCAGGACTGTTTTTTGAAATTTCATATGCTTCTCTTTCATACGCTTCTCTGGAGGTACTTTGCGATGAAATGTAAAAAATTATAAAATTTTCTAAGGAAGGTATTAAAAAGTACCCCATATCTTACCACTCTTCAGTTTACTTCTAGAACTGTTTTCTACCAACCCACTGTACCTTTCTGACTGTGGGGGGGGGGGGGTTAGGAGATGTTGGGTTCAGTTAGTATGTGCAACAATATATTTGAAAACAAGTGCAAATTGTAGGTCAGATCTGGTCCTTTTCTTGCCAAAATCACAAAAGCAAAAATTAGTTCTTTGAAATGAAACAAAATCTGTATCAATCAATGATGTTATTGCTCTGCAGGAAAATTTTATGGAATTTAGGCAATTTTTTTTACTTTCTTTCGAGTTGGGTTGTGTTTGGGTGGACATGTCTCAATTCTAGATTTCTCACCTTCGAAACAAAAGTGGCATATCTCAAAATTTCCTGATTTTCACTTTTTATAATGAAATGGCATAATTTTATGTAATTACGTCAGTTTATTACAACATGAAATTTTGAGTTGTGCCACTTTCATTCTGAAGGTGTGATTTGTTTTCTATATCATGTCATAAATAGGCCAGACAAATTTTTTTAAAATTCTACTAAAAATGCCATTTTTGCACCTTTTCACAAAAATATTAAATGTAAATTGGAACAAAAATTGATGTATTAGTGCAAAGTTTTTAGAAATTTAATTTAAAAAAAATTAAGTATGGGTTCTCTACATCCCTATAACCTACCTAATCTTTACATAAACAATATTTATATTCTTATTTATACTGATTAATCTTTTCTCCATTTATCTGCTAATTTTTTAACATAACCAGGACACCTCGCAAAATTCCAGAAAATATATTTTTATTCTGAAATTTCAGGTGCATTCCAGGTATTCCATAGAATGTGGGAACCCTGTGATGTAAAAATGTTCTGACTCTTTCCCATAATATTGTAAGTAGCCTTATAAGAAATACTTGCCTTTCGTTTCCTTTCCTTTTCTTGTTTTTTAGCCAAGCGCCTTAGACGTTTCTCTTCAGCTGTCTCTGTGGCTTTTGCAAGTTCCTTTGCTTTTCGTTTTGCTTCAATTGCTTTAATTCTTTCTTTTTCCAACATTTTCAACAGTTTAACCTGCAACAAAAAGTTATAGTTTAGTTGCACTTTTTAATTAAAAAATAATCTCATTATAATTCAAAAACTAAATTCTAAAATACCAACCGAGTCTCCAGAACTGCTACTACTTGAAGAACTACTCCTGGAAGATCCACTTTGTATCTGTATCTTTTCCTTATTTTTGCTTCTAGATTTTCTATCTTTCTTTTTACCCTGCCTGAATTTAATCTTATCCTTTTCTGATCTTTGTGAAGACTTATCCCTTTTCTCATTTTTTATAGTATCTCTAGAACTGCTTCTATCTCTTTTGGTTCTGTATTTTCTTGCCCTATCTTCAGACACTCTAGAATCTCTAGAATTACTCCTATATCTTCTAGGAGACTTGTCTTCATTTTTTTTCTTAACATTTCTATATCTAGAAGACTGATATTTTTTGTCTTTGCTATGACTTCTAGACTTTGCAGATTCTGATCTATATCTGTGTCTATCTTTTAAGTGTTTGCTATATTTATCTGTTTCTCTCTTTAAGGATTCATACCTTATATTCCTTTTATTATCTTCAGACTTGGGACTTCTAGATCTAGAATATCTTTCTTTTTTAACTCTACTGTGTTTTTCTGTATCCCTTTTTGAGGATTGGAATTTTCTGTCTTCATCTGGACTCCTGGATGTATCTTCTCTATATTTACCTCTGCTGTGATTGTCTTCCCTTTTGCTAGGAGAATATCTTATGTCCTCTATGCTTGGGGTTCTAGATTGAGAAGATCTACCTGTATCTTCTACTGTGTTACCTGTTGTGTTTTTTACTGCCTTATTTTTTGAAGAGAACTTGCCTGACGATCTTTGTCTAGACTTGGAAGACTCTTCTGAGCTTGTGGATTCGCTCCTGTAACGACTTCTGTGGCGGTCACGCGATTTTGAGCGATACCTAGGCATTCTAGGGTTTGAATACTTTTTTAAACATTAAAAAAAAACAAAGATAAATCTTGGAACGAAAATTACAAAAGTTAGGTTAAGCGATTCGTTGACGAGTTGTTTTGATTAAATTGGTTGGTTGATTGAGTTTCAGGGTTGCCAACATTATTTTTTATTTTCCGGCCTGTCATATCAAGCCAGTACTGCCAACGACAAAAAAAACTAGCCACTGATGCAAACAGCTTCTCTTTCCTTACAGTATTGCCACCTACATATAAAAGCCATGATGCCAATAGCGAAGGTTTTTAGTCCATAAGCATCTTTATTTCAGTTTTGCCAATGGCATAAATTCTGTGGAATAAAACAGTGCTGCCACAACTCGAGTCACGTAACATAACCCTAAGGACATAACCCAACATAACCTATCACTGCCTGTCTGAAAATACGTCAGTTTCAAAATTTCGCAATCATTCGCAATTTTCACATACAAATTTTTTTGGCAAAAACCTCTCCAAAATTTAAAGTTTCCAGCGTTTTCTATGATGACATGAATCGCCGTCCTTCTCCCCTTGAAAACGAACAATGTAGACAATGTTCATCATTTTCTGAATACATTAAACAAACCAAGAAGAAAAAAGGGGAAAACAGCAGTGTAAGGGGGACGACTGGGGGCGATAGCGCGTCTCAGGGTGTAAGTAAGCCTTTGTTTTTGTCAATAAAGACTGTTTTTACTCAGGACTCTAGGGGACTGAACAAGTTATGGTAATTATTTAAGGCTGATTCATGCTTAAATTCCTTTTCTGTAACCTTTAGCAATGATGTGATAGATGTGAGTGTTCCTGCTTGTTCCTTGAAGATTAACCAATATTTAACTTTACAGAAAAAGAAAAATCGTGTTGCGCCAGTGTGGACCCTAAATCTGCATGCATCAATTTTTCTTTATTTTTTTTTTTAACAAGATCAACCCGAGGGGGTAACTACTCCACGAAATCGCGTCACAAGGCTGCGAAATCCTTGCGAAATCATGCGAAATCCCGCAAAAGTCTTTGCAAAATCGCGAGAAATCTTAGGAAAAATATGTTAAACGCGAAATCGCGTCACAAGCACTAGTGAATACCCCCTCGGATCAACCCAACCTAGCTTATACAAGCTCAAACCAATCCATATTAATGCAAAAAAAAAACAAAAATCAGATTACAACTCTCACCCACCACCCTTTTCTGCTTAAAAAAAATGGTGCACATGGATTTAGGGTGGTATAGAGGCCCTCTATACATTTGACAGAGTAATTGTTTTACCAGAGGTGGGCAACTCATATTGCCCTATTTTTCTAGTTTTTTTCATATTTGCATGTAAAAGCGATTTTATGAAATGGACTGATGTTTTGTTCTCTTTTTATAATTTCCCCAGAAAGTTTTTGAAATATTGATTTTTTTTTTAGTTAGTAAAATATCTCAAGTTTTGACAAAAAAAAACAAAAACAAATAGTAAATACACACGCGGAGATATTAAAAATGTAAATAATAGGTAAAATATAAAGGCTCCTATTGATATAATTTTTCTTACTCTGTTTCTTACAATAAAACACATAATGTGTTCTTTATTAACACTACTACTACTGCCTATAGCTCACTTACCTTGCAAATTCGGCTATTTGTATTAATTTTCCAGCTTGCTAAATGCATGTTTTCTTTCCACTTTGCTTGAGTTTCTTTCTCCGTTGGACAACGGAACAATACAAATTCATCAAGGCACATGATTTTACAGTTTTTGATACAGCAAAATTCCATTTTTAAACTGGATGTTTCTTAATCAAAAATGTGTGACAAAATTATTTATTGTCAGGGGTTACCAACTATCATTCCCAACACACAATTTGTTTGAAAGTTTGAGACAATGATGTGTTTGAAATTAACTCTGTGTTTCGGACTTCCATTGTGTAGTTTGCAACTGAAGACGATCAGAGATTGTACTAATCAAAAAGTCGTGTATAAATAAAATATAGACAATGGAAGTCTGAAACACAGAGTTAATTTCAAACACAATTTGTTTTTAAACATTTCCCTAGCAACTGTTAAATCCAGTTGCTCACCTCTGCTAAAACAATAACTGTCAAAAACAGTATACAGGGCCTCTAGGGTGCTAGAGACTCTAGTAGTTGCCTCTATAAAAAAATTTTCATAAAAAATAAAAAATGACAGGAAACCATTTACTAAATAATTACCCAAGTTATTTGCAACCTGCATTGAGGTACTTACATTTTGAGCATGAACTGACCTTAAGAACATTCAGTCATTTAGCAAACCAACACCTACTAAACAACAACAACTAAAAAGCCAGTTAACTCTTTTTCTATTTAGTTTCCTTTAGCCTACTATAGCGGTCATATTGACACCCAACTGACAGAAAATACATGTTTTACCTGTCAATTTAGCTATAAAAATGGCGGCAATCTTTGTCTAAAGGGCATTGAAGAAATAAGAGTTAACTGGCTTTTTAGTTGAGTATGGTGTTGAGCAAACCTTATTTTGTGATTACATTTAGCCAAAGTGGGTTTAAAATACTGATGATTTAAAGAATATTAGATGCATTATATTACATCTCTGATGTTTCAAGATTGTATAAACATAAAGGATAGAGATCATCGACATACTAACTACATCGATGATAGAGATACAGTCAGTATGCACTGGTGCAGCAAAAGAAAACTGCTGTTAGTTTATATTATTTATATACCCATTTGTAGTGACGTCATTTTTGTTTATCTCTGTTTAGTACATTTCAAACGGCCATGACAACAAATTTTTAGAAAAAATTCGTGTCTGATTATTATTCGGTTTTTATAAGTAAAAATCCTGTTTATTTTTACCTGAAATATTCGTCACTATCATTCAAAAAAATCAATTTGTCAATGTGTTGTCAAAGTTATTTTTGAAAGCAAGAAATTCCTCAAAAAAGATATAATAGGTATAATGAGCAAATGCAGCTAATAATTTTAAATATATTAGCTTTTTTTAACTGGAAAAAGACCGAGTCCACAACAGAACCGCCCTTCAAGTTAAGAATGTAATAGAGTAAACAGCAGAAGCAACCAAATTAAGTCCCACAACAATTGCAAATATTCAGAAAAATGGGATAAAATCAGACAAAACTTACAATCGAATAGCAAAACACAGCCAAAACCAAAATTTAAACTATTTGCAAAATGAAATTCGGGAAACAATTTATTGAATGTACGCCCGAAAAGAATATGTGACGTTGGCAAAAATAAGGCAAAAGTTCAGGGAACAAAGACGGATAAACAGTATGGGCTTTAAGTGGAAGAAATCAAACAGTCAAAAATATTTAATGGACTTACCAGACATTGTCCATAAAACAATAAACTTTTTAATGAAGTACATTAAAAATAAAAATTTAGGGCCAGAAGGTTTTACTATAGTTTTCATAGATGAGACATGGATCTTTAGCAAGGGATCAGATGACACCAAGCACATGGATTCAAAAAAAACGGTGAAGGTAAAAATAATCTTGTTATCTTTTTAGAGTTTTGTGATAAAAATCTGCGCTTATGAATTGAGCTCCGCCTGTTTTAAATACCTACAACACTTTTCAAAGGCAAGTTCAATGCTTAAAAAAAATTTAAAACAAGTTAAGGGGTTAAGGTCAATTGGATGGTTTGCTATGACTCCGAGTAGGACTCTAATATTGCCACACTGTGAAGTTCTGGGGACCTTTAAAGAACCGTAACTTAATATAAAATGTAATATCAGAGAATTAAATGTCAAATTTTCCAAGGTATTTAGTGGTAGTTTATATATTTTTGAAAAATTAATTTTGTATTACAGATTATGGATTAAATTTAAATTAGGTAATGGAATAAAAGATGCCTTTACTAAAGACGCTAATTTAATGTAAGTGTGTTATTATGACAACATGAACAGAAAAAATTCCTTCCTCCAAAGTCATGGACAACACAAGCTAACATTGTGGCATATGTCAGGAGAGATTCCAAGAAAATCTTGGATCAAGTAGAGGCTAATCGGGTGGCTAAAGAAAAAGAATATTTACCTTTCAGAAAAGGCTATGAAACAACAATAATTTTATTTTGAGATTTCTTTTATAAGTATTTGAGTCATTTTGTTAAAATTACATAACTTAACAACTTTTTTGGAACTGTATTTTTTTAAATAAATAAACAAGTAAATTAAATTGTTAATATTTTTTATACTCTGTAAAGAATCACGCTAAGTTTGGTTTGTTGGGTTTTTAAGGGTAACAGACTGCCCAAAAACCTGACTGACTTTTCTCATAATTTAAATAGGTACCCAGTTTTAATTTATAAGGTCACAGATAAATAGATCATGCATGGACAGCTTTAGACACCTTAATATATCCAAAGTTAAAATATCATTTTTTATTATGTCCATCACCCTATAATAAAAGTATCAGTTAATTAGTCACAAGTCATTTTTTGCAATCGAAATATTGGTGGACATATTGTCACCTTAGAATTACAAGGTTCTATCTACCTGCCTTGCAACTTTTGGCAATTGCATTTAAAAAAATCGTTTTGTTTAAATATTTTAAACTAATAATTTCATTTGACTTAATTTCGAAGATTTTAAAAAAGTTGATCTGATCTATTTTTTTCCACAGGAAACTGTCCTTGCTGTCAATGTTTGACATGGAAAATTGGGATAGAACTTTGTAATTCTGAAAATAATTTTTATATTAAGAAACTGGTAGATAGAACTTTGGTACATTTAAAAGTTTTAACTTCTCGTTAACCGAGTTTAATAAAATTTGGTAAACTTATGTAATTCCAGTCACATTATAATATTACAATAAAAACTGCGTTGGTGGGGGGTAGTTAAGAAGGTAAATGGGAGTTAATTTATTTAAAAATTAAAAAAATCATAACTTTTAAATCATAGCTGCTACGGATATGCAGTCTTTATATTTAAGTTTCCCTAAGTTTTTTTCTAATTTTATAACAAAAAAGCGATATTGTTGTGTGCTCTAGGGAGTAGTAGGGGGTTGATATATTTAAAAATCCATAAATTTTGAACCAATAATGCTATGAATATGCAGTTTTCAGATTTGAGTTTTACTAAATATATCCTTATAATGGAATAAAAAGCTATGATGATGGGTGTAGGGTGATTGAAGGGGTGAGAGGGGTTGATATATTTAAAAATTCATAACTTTTGAACCAAAGCTGCAATTATTAGATTTAAATTTACTCATTATTTCCCAAACAAAAAAAATACACTAAGAAGCCGAAAGTAATTAATTAAATAAAAAATCAGTTTTAATAGAGCTCTCAGTTTTTAAAACGGACTAAAAAGTATAAAATAATTTGATTAACGATAAAAAAAAAACTTAAGAAGAACATAATTTAATTTAACTTTTTTTGTATAAAATTGGTTTTCAAACAAAATAATTTTATTGGCATTAAATTAAATGAATGAATACAAGTTTAATTTAAAAAAAAAATCTTAGGGCTTTTAAATGCACTAGTTTGCAAAAAAGAATACTTACTTAAAGTTACGGTTCCTATGATTCGGCGGACGCATGCGGCTGACTCATACGGTTGAATATAGGCACGAAACGCAGCCGGGCCAAAGGAAACGATTACTTGCGTCAGACGCCCGATGCGTCCGCCGCATCATAGAAAACGTACCTTAAAAGGGGGGGTGGGCTTTTTTATTTAAAAACGGCAAAAAGATAATTTAAAAGTCAGGACTGCCAGAGGAAAAAAGTATAATCAAAATCGCGACTAAAAATATTTTGGTCAATAGAACTTTGTAATTCTAAAATAATTTAAAATCATCCACTTGGAACTTTGTAATTTTCTTAATAAATCTGAAACTACCCATAACTATACATTCATTTTTGCAAAAAAGTTAAAATGCCAAAATGTTGTAGATAGAACCTTGTAATTCTGATATGACGATATGCTTTTGGCTGCCATTATGACGTCACTACAAATGGGTAATAATAATTTCAACTATATAACTGAAAATGCTAGAGACAAAGTTCAAATAGCAACATATTGGACCACTATTAAGACACTTTTCTTGAGCTTTAGCATTAGACTTTAAACTTTAGACAAACATTTCACAAATAGTTTCAAAAATTATTCCTTTTTAATAACAGGAAGATGACAGAACACATCGAACAGACTGCCCCTTGGATAGAGATGAACTTGGCAACAGGGCATGGGGAGTCCTGCACACCATGGCGGCTAAGTTTCCTGAGGAACCTACTGCCTCTGAAAAAAGTGATATGAAGTTGTTCTTCAATGCATTTGCCAAGTTTTACCCTTGCGACCACTGTGCAAAGGACTTTCAGGATGAGTAAGTATGTTCTTAGATCTGAAAAATAGAGTTTATAGAGAAAAATTACCTAAAAACTTACTTTTAAAATTTTATTTGCACTTTGAAAAATGAAGACACAGGACACATATCAAAATAAAACTCATAACTGGTTCCTATAGCTGATCATAAACTAATAAAATGTTTGTCAGTTTTTTTTACTAAGATTATCCAATTCAGGACCAGGAGGTAAGTGCGAAAAATTAGACATTGACAATCTTTGTCAATTTAATGCTAAAAGAACCCAACATGGCTGCTCTATCTTATTGATAAAAATAGTTTTTTGCCTTTATTATAGGTAGGTATGACAATTCCAAGAAAGAAAAATGCCAGAAAATTTTAGATTCTGCCCCTGACTTTCCAATTTCATTTTTTCACTAAAAGCTTCAGCTGATTTTTTTTAAAATAAAGTTTTCTTTGTTTCAGATTAAAAATAGATCCACCAAAAGTAGATTCTCAAAATGCCCTCAGTCAGTGGTTATGTCGACTTCACAACAAAGTCAATGTCAAAGTGGGCAAAGAAATTTTTGATTGCTCAAAAGTTAATGAAAGATGGAGGGATGGTTGGTTGGATGGGTCATGTGATTACTAACAAATAAGTTTTATGTACAGATAAGTAGTGAAACACAGTCTTTTTTGTATTTATTATGGACTTTTTTTTTAATAATAAATAAAAAAGTTGTTAATGTTACCTTAAAAAAAGTATTTCCACTTATACTTAACTTAAAATCTAGACTTTCTAGCAAGTTTTTTACTATTTTGCACTTTCTAAGATTACAAATACAATGCCAAAAAATTGACTTATATAACTTTTATAAAAATAATTCTTTATTCATGAAAGATGTATACAACTTATTTTTGCGGCGTTTTGATTGGTGTTATTAACAAAAGCGGTGTTAGAAAATTAAAAAACAAACCAACTAGGGACATTTTTACATACCTTTTGAGTCAAACATACTTCTTTTCCAAAAACAAGTTTAAAATAACCATTGTTCCATTTTCTACAATCTTAAAAAACCTCGCAAATTTTTTAGAGAGCAAAAACTTGATAATAGACGATAGATCTTTATCTAAAAAACGCTACCGCTACACAAATCTCTCATATTTTCCCAGGAAATAATATTTAAAACAAAGTGTGATGTCAACTCAAAATGATCAATTGCAGCCCGAAAATACAAAAAAGTAACCTAAAATAGATGGGCTCTTCCATTTTATGCAGAGATATGATAAAATGCAACTAAAGAGATCAGGTAACACTTGCACACATTGGAAAACAGTGGTTTTTGAATTTATCTAGCACATAACTGGATGTGTACTGGTCAAAGCGGTTTCTTCCCATCAAAACTCCCCATTATCAGATTTCTATGCTTCTACTGATACCTCTCCCCCTTAGAGAACTGCTTTCCCATGGGCCCGCCGGAACTGACAGGTGTAAAAACCTCATAGTCGGCCACGGCAAAATTATAATCGCCCATCAAAATGCTGGGCGAGGCCCCGTCGCCGTCATACGTGTGGGGAAGGTTCGAGTAACTGTCCATGTTGCTGTTGCAATTACTCGAGATCAGCAGATCGGCGCCTGCGCCAAAGATTGGACCGGAACTGCAAAAGAAAATTTGTTGTATTTCTGAAAGTAACAAAAGAAACTTAATACAAGGAAATAAAAGTACCTAACCGCTTACAGAGCTTGTTTGAAAGTTTGAGACAATGATGTGTTTGAAATGAACTCTTGTGTTTCGGTCTTCCATTTTTTTTATTTTATTTATACACGACGTTTCGATCAGTACAATCTGATCGTCTTCAGGTGCAAACTACAATCTATTCCTAAAACTAGGCGCCCAAGGAGGGGCTTCCAAATATTTGGAATTTCAACACTTGGTTTAATGAATAAATAAAGGCAGCTTCAAGGAATTTTCGTTTCTTCCACTGTGACTCCTTGTGCAAAACCTTTGCTTCTGTCCACTTCATTCGGTGTTGTTTTGACCATGCATGTTCGGCGATTCCTTATTTCGTTGTTTCACCTCTTTGGGTATTCGTCTTCGGCCTTAAGCCCAACAGATAGTGGTTTTTTGTTTTGCCTATGTTTGATTCACCAGACGGACAAGGAACTTGGTAAATTCATTCCTTATTTTGTTTGTTCTCCGGTTTTGTTTTACTAGGAAGGCTTCGAATTGTATTATTAGATTTAAAAGCTGTTTTAATATTAAAGTTGTTTGCTTTTTTATGGCTTCATATGTTTGGGCTGGTATCTCTATTTCAACTGTTAAAATGCATATGGGTGTAGTATCGGTATTGACCTCTTCATTGAGTAGTTCGTAAAAGTAGCTCTTCCATTTGGTTCGTTGGTTATCAGTTGTCTGTTGTTTGTTAAGAGGCAGTTTTCGGTTCTGGCTTGGTATCCTGTTTTGTGCTTTGTTATTCCCTGAAAGTATTCTTTTATTCTGTTGTTTGGTCTGTTTTCCTCCATTTCTCTTATTATATTTAGATGGTGGTCTCTCTTTTTCATTTATATCATTCTGCGTGCTTCAGATCTTTGTTGTTTATACTCTTCTATGTTAGATGATGGTGGTTGGGCGTTGAAGCATTTTTTTTCTGGTCATATTTCGTCTTTCCGTCGCTCTACTAAAGTCGTCATCAAACTACTTCCTTTTTTGTTTTCTCTTGCTGTCGAGCACTTGACTAGACACCCTAATTACTGTTTCTTGGATGTTGTTCCAGAGCTCGTTCATATTGTACCCCCATTGCGGTTCATAATTAGTTTCTGGTATATTTCCTGTGTTTGTTCTGTCTTGAGTTTTTCCCTATTCCAGCTTATGCTGGTCTTCTTTTTCGTGTGCCTGTGCACATGTGCGTATATATTAACACTTAGCAGTTTAGTTTTAAAACTTGGTAGATTAACCAAAAAAAACGTAGGTACCACTAGGCAAATTAGTCTTTTATTTTTAATACTTTTAAGTACCTGATTAGTTTTTAGGATTTAATGAATTCGGTTCCTGTAATTTTTGCCTTCAAACAAAGTTTCTCATCTTATTTATCTGCTCTTTACGTCGATATTATCAATACCTGTTAAATTTGAGATTTTAAAAATTGTCATGGTAAAAGTCTACATTTACTTGGTATCCACGTAGACAAGCAATTTACATCCAAAAAATACCTGAAAATTTTTAAAAGATGGTCACGGAAAACCTGGAAAAGTCAAGGAATTTGGAAATCAAAATTTAGTAGGAACCCTGTATAATACACTAGCTAACACAGAGGATAACTTTTAACACCGTGATAGTAGGGCAAATTAAAAAAAAAACAACCTGATTTAAGAGATTGGCGCAATCAATGAAACTGTTTATAATTTTAAACATAAAAACCGAACCAAACACAATCCTACCGTAAGTATTTTTTTTACATTTGGTATTGTAAGAAAACTCCAGTTATTTTTTTTAAATACCTTTTCGCAGTATAGATTTTGACAAAAATTGGTACATAAAAAAACTGTCCAAAAAAGCTTTGTGTAAAAGAAACATGCATCTTTAACTGTATTAATCCAGTTTAAAAAAATTTGCAGTATAGATTTTAACGAAGTTTGGTACAACAAATAACTGTCCAAAAGACAGTTTTTTTAACAGATCATCAGACTCGAGGTGATATGGGTCATTTAAATGTGAGTCTGTCCTTCCCTGAGCTGCCTAGTTTTTAGATCAAACCTTGTAACCAAAATATTCAAGTGTACGGCAAAGTTCAAAAACGCAAATATTTATCTCAAAAACCTTTGTTTATAGTCAATGTGATTATAGTGAAAATATAGAAATTTCTAATAGACACTTACTCTGGATGATAGCAAATTGCGAAAGGCTTCTTGACCAAGTGAAACTGGGTGGGAGGCAAGTCTTGATGGTTATACAGGGTAAACAAAAATGCCTTGTCCGCCGCTACGTAGTGGCTTTTTCCCGATGGCCTGCCCCAGGCCGCGTCGCTAAAGCCACCGCATATTTCGCCTCTAGCACCCTGTAAACAAAACAAAAATTATCTAATCATAATTTCCATTTTTTATGCCTGTAGTTAGCTAGCAATATAATACAGAAATTGACATCAAATAAATTCTTAAATTTCTTCATGGATTTATTTAGTTAGGCGGTCCAGGTTTGATTCCCGACCGAAGCACACTTGGTGATTGGGTGTTAAATAATGAATGAATGAATGAAATTTATTTGCAAATTACAACAGAAATTGTACAATATGTGACAGGCAGTAATTACACAAATTTGTTTGAGCATTTATTTTTAATTAACAGGACCTATAGCTTATGAGTATACTGGGCATTTATCCTTGTTAGATGGAAAATCTTAGTGTAAAACAACAACTTTTATTTACACAATTAGATCACTCCAACGTCATTAAAATGGCCTTGATTGTCAGCGCGAAACAGGCATTTAGGCGCTTTAGAAGAATGTTTGCGTGTTTTTAGGCTTAAATTGTCTCTTAAAATACAGACAAGTTTGTATAAAAATTCCTCTAGCCAGTTGATATGGATCTTTACACGTATTTTTTTTTTAAAGATTTTCAAGTCTTAACCATATTCCATCCAAAATGTATTGATCTAATAGCCTGACATCAAAAGAATGTTTGGTCAAAATTTGATAATGATTATTGACGTTTTCTCAAAAGTATTGTATTGATACACGACGTTTCGATCAGTACAATCTCTGATCGTATTCAGGTGCAAACTACAATCTATTCCTAAGGCTTACTTATATACTATGGGAAATCACACAACCGTGAAGTTTAAGAAGTTCACTCCGCCCAAGGAGGGGCTTCCAAATATAAGGAATTTCAACACTTGGTTTACTGAAAATACCCTGATTCTGCCCAATAAAGGCCAGCTTCAAGGAATTTTCGTTCCTTCCAGTGTGAGTCCCTTTGCAAAACCGTTGCTTCTGTTCACTTCATTCGGTGTTGTTTTGACCATGCATGTTCGGCGATTCCTGATTTCGTTGTTTCACCTCTTTGGGTATTCGTCTGATGTTCCTTAAGCCTAACAGATAGTGTTTATTTTGTTTCGCCTACGTATGATTCACCACACTCACAAGGAACTTGGTAAATTCATTCCTTATTTTGTTTGTTCTCCGGTTTTGTTTTACTAAGAAGGCTTCGAAATGTACTATTAGATTTAAAACTTGTTTTAATATTAAAGTTGTTTGCTACTCTTAGAATTTTCTCTGATACTCCTTTAATGTATGTAATTGTAAGGAGTGCATTTGCCTGGTTTTGTTCTTGTAATCTCTGTCCTGTTTTAAATTTAGAAATAGTATCTGTTATAAGTTTAAGGCTGCAACCATTCTGTTGCAGATCCTTCTTAATGTTTCTTATTTCAATTTCCAAGTCATGAAAATTATTACAAATTTGAAGGGCTCTGTTACACAAAGTGCTTATTATGCCTCGTTTGGTTGTAGCAGAATGATTTGAACCTTGATTTAAATATTGTCCTGTGGGAGTGGGTTTACGATAGACACTTGTTCTGATGTCGCTTTCCACTCGTTTGACAAGCACATCAAGAAAAGGAATTTGAAAATTTAGCTCCAACTTCATTGTGAATTTAATGGTAGGTCTTATTTTATTTAGGTGGTGAAGAAATTCTGAAAGTTGTTGGTGATTCCCGGTCCAGACAATAAAAGTATGATCAACATATCTTAGCCAGAGCTTAGGTTTATATGTTGCGGTATCAACCTCGTGTGATTCGAACTACTCCATGTAAATATTGTGTAAACCAAGTGTTGAAATTCCTAATATTTGGAAGCACCTCCTTGGGCGGAGTCAACTTCTTAAACCTCACGGTTGACTGATTTCCTATAGTATATAGTTCAATTTTTTGATGAACAGACTGACGTCATTTTGCCTCTGAAAACGTATTTCTTTGTTGTCAACAGTTCGCATATCAAATAATTTGTTGTTGTCAGGTTGAAGTAACATATTTTTTGTCGCTGTCTAAAACAATGTATGAAATAGAGATACAAAAAAATGACGTCAGTCCGCTCATCAAAAAATTGGACTATATAAGTAGCCTTGGGAATATATTGTAGTTTGCACCTGAAGACGATCAGAGATTGTACTGATGGAAACGTCGTGTAACAAAATATAGACAATGGAAGTAATCATCTCAAACATAAGTAATGGTTTTTGTGTTCTTCTCTATAAGCAGCCACATACCGAGGTGTTGTGATACTCCAAACACTGTTTATTTTTGATCTTTGCCTAGCTAATAAATTACTCACCAAGACAACTACGTAAGTGTTAGCCACCCCGTCGCAGTGTCTGTGAAAGGCTGAAGCCGAGTACCCGTGGCTACTTGCTCTGTAGATCAGTCTCCATGATTGTTTGGAGTTCCCATACCAAGCGTTTAGGATTCTTTGATAATGACTTTTTTCCTGACCTGCAAGAAAATCCGTATTCTTGGGTCAACTGGGATTTGTTTTAATAAAATAAAATGAAAACAAAACAAACAAAAAATAAAATTTTCATCCATAAATAAAGGGCCTGGCAAAACAAAATGGTAGATGACAAACAAACTGAATATGGCTGTGGCACCGTAAATCTTTGGCACATAAGCGTGACCGAGGTTCTCTGTTGTTGTGGTACACCTAGCAGACGAGTCCCTAATAAGGACGAAACGGCGTCGTCCTAGGTTCCACCCTCTGTGTGAGCAATCGAAATCCAAGAAGTTCATTTTGCACTGAAGTACAAAAAACTTGTTAAAATGGTAGATATTAAGTAGGTCTCTTTTAAATATGGCATTTTGGTTAAAGGGATAAAAATTAGCTTATTCCAAATTCTGCAGACAAAGTTCATGATGGCCAGGAAAGATCGGGATACCAAAACATTTAGGTACGCCAAAACCAAATGTTTCTAAAGTCTGTTTAAACTACGTTTGTTCTTGAGTTTAGATTGGGTCCCATTTAATCTGGAGAAAAAAGGCGATTTACATTTCTGGTGAAATTAAAAGGTAAATAATTAAAATTGTGCATGCAAATAAAAATTACAAATTACAAATTATTTTAAAAGATCTTGTGGTAGGGCCATGATGAGGCCTAAAATATTTTTGTTAAATACCTCTTTAAATATTTTTAGATATGCTGAAATACTTTAAATAAGGACACGTTTTTTGGTCGTTTTAAAAGCAAATCACAAAACAAAATTCGAAATTTCTATCAAAAAATGGCGTTGAATTATTTTCATCTTTCTCTAAAAATACTTTTTTTTATACTGTTTCTCTCTTCAACATCCTTAAATATTTTTAATTTTTACAGAGAAAAAATATTTTTTGCAATAGTTTTTTTAAACGCTAAAAAAACAGTGAAAACTTGAAAAAAGTTACTTTTTGTATTCTACGAACAAGATTTTGGAAAGAAAACCATAAAATGTGGCTAAAATTATGGCTTCAAAATGTGAAAAACCTACAAAAAAATTGTGTGTCAAAAGAGTGTCGCTTTTTAAAAGTCTTTGTGTTATTGCTTTGATTGTTATATAATCAAAGGTTCGATATTCTTGTTCTGCCTTTGATAATTGATCATTCAAAAGAAGCATGTGAGTAGTAATTTGTAAAATTTAATTTAATTTGGTTTGTTATTAAAATTATCAAATTTTTATTTGGTCTAAAAGTGTATAAATATAATAATAAAGTACTAAACAATTATTTTCGGAATTCAGTTGTGATCTGGGGTAAACAAAATTACCAAAACTGTCATCAGCTGACTTTCGATGACAGCAAAGTTTCTGTCAAACTTTGGGAAGTAGGTGAAAGTTAGTAACTGCGTTCCGTTACCATTTTTAAATAACTAATACTTCCCAATATTTGTTACCTAATTTAAGGAGGAGGAAGTAAGTTTTAAATTATTACAAAGAAATAGAGAAGGTCGAAATTAAAATTTGGCAAAATTGGGGTTAGACTTGTTTACTAATATGTAAAAGGCTTTTTTATTTAAGAATTGTTTAAAGAAAAACCGGCATAATTAGATTAAAAACGACATGCGCTCCATAGTCATAAACCTTAGGCCATGTTAGTAAATACCGCACTATATGTTATTCTTTTTCCAAAATAAAATATTTTTTCTACAACCGATCAAAAAGTACCACGTTTGCGCTTCAAAAAGAAAGCGCAAAGCTGCACTTTTCCGAGGAGCGAGCGTTTTTTTACTTTGTAAAAAAATACTCGCTCCTGCAACTAGTTTTCGCTCAATTGTAGAAAAAATCCTGTGTGTAATTCGAGCGCAAAAACTTTGCCTCTTTCAAACATTGCCGCGCTCGGCTTCGCATCACAAATAGCTATTCCAATTAATGTCAAAAATCTTATTAAACTTTAGTCAACTTAGAATTGGCTAAATTTACCGAACTTCTTTAATTTGTTTATTTATATCATAAATTAGGTTCTTAGCCTCTTCTCCCCACGGGCTTAAGCCTCGTGGACACCAACGCGTGGCCACCCTGCTTCAAAAAACGCACCATGTTACAAGACATGGATTTCCATTTGTTTTAAATGCAGATTCACGTGATGCGTTTTTTGAAGCAGCGTGTGCACGCTTGATGTGGACCGGATGTTAGTCTTAACAAGAAAATAAAACGTTCCCCAAGTTCTGCCCTCCCCCTTTGTGGGCTTGTAAAACTGCAGCTTCCTTATGTTTCGTTTATTTGCGATTTTAGTTAAATATTTTTCATCAATAATTCATTGCATTGGGTTTAGAAGTTTAGGAGCGTTAAAAAAGTTAAAAAACCTCCAAATCAGTTACTTCAACCGAAAATAATCTAAAAACAAAAGATCAAAAGATCTTGGGTGGAAAAAACGAAAATTCAAACTTGGATGAGCATCCCACAAGGAACACATAAAGGACCAAAGCGAAAAGAGAAATGATTAAACGATGTTTCGCCCTGGGCAATCAGCGTGCGCTCATCAGTGGTTTCACTGGTCACCCTCCCCTTTGATTTCCAAATTTAAATCACTCACAAATAGGCATCGTTCTGCACTGGTACTTATCCAAGTTACCTGATACGGGTTCATCCTGGCGTGTTAATATTTCCAATAGGATAAAAGATTTTGGTGGTCTAGGGTTGAATGTCTGGGTTTTTGTCAGGATTTAAAGTCTGGGTTTTTTGACAATGATTTTTGTTTTTTAAACTTTTTTGACACTATCAAACTCAATTAAAATAACCAAAAATATCAAAATATGACAAAAGTCAACAAACGACAAATTACAAAGAAGGACACTTCGTCAATTAATAACATTTCTTCCCCCTTGTTAAAACTAAAATAATAATTTTTTTTTTGTTCTAGGTTTCTATTCGTTTTAATTTTAACAACTCTGATTTTCCCATCTGGTCCTGGAAATACTTCTATTACTCTGCCAAGCTTCCATAAATTTCTAGGCATATTATCTTCCATAACGAGAAGTATACTGTCAATTTTCAGAGAGTCCTGGTTGTTGTTCCATTTATTTCGTTTTGTCAAAGTTGGTAGGTAGTTTTTGACCCACATTTTCCAATATTGATTAGTTAAAATTTGAATTTTTCTCCAATTTTTTCTTCAAGTTGCCTCCAATAAAATGATTTGGTGTAAGTGCTTCATAATCGTCAGGATCAACAGAAACTTTTGTTATTGGCCAAGAATTTAAAATGTTTTCAATCTCAACAAACAATGTAGATAAAAGCTCATCTTTAAGTTTCTGTCCTTGTAAAAGTGAGTAAAAAGACGTCTTTGTGATTCTGATTAGGCGTTCCCAAGCACCACCCATATGAGGTGCAGCTGGTGGAATGAAACTCCATTCAATACCTTTACTCGTTAGGTTACTTTGAATTTTATTTTTATTTTTATCCAAATTTTTAATGGCTTTTCTTGTTGTGTTCTTAGTTCTTCGAAGCACCTCGAAGGTTTGTGCCATTGTCAGAAAATATTTTGACAGGTTCATTTCTTCTGCTGATAAATCGTCTTAAAGCCATTATCATTGAATCGGTTGTTAGTGAGTGGGCAACTTCTAAATGTACTGCACGAACAGTCAAGCAGGTAAAAATCACTCCCCACCTTTTTTCTTGTCTTCGGCCAACTGAAACATGAAATCGTCCGAAATAGTCAATACCAGTATAAGTAAAAGGCTTAACGTTTGGTGTTAGTCTTTCAACAGGAAGTTGTCCCATGATTGGACTTGTTGGTTTGCATTTTTCTCGCCTACATTTTTGGCAGCGACTGATTTAACTTCAGATCTTCCTTCAATCCCCTGATGACCAAACTTTTCATGTAAGTGTTGTAAATAGAGTCTTGTCGTATGATGTTTTTTCGGCAAAATAATAGGATTTTTGGCAGATTGTGGTAACGTAGGAGCCAAGTTTGTTCTTCCACTAATAATTATTATGCCTCTTGAATTTAACATTGGATTTAGTTTTCTTATAGGACTTTGCTTATTTATCGGTGTGACAACAATTTTTTGTATTCCTCAATAAAAATTTCTTTTTGACATTATTTTATTATGATAAATTTTGCTTTTTCCATATGTCATATGTGGAGCAAAATTGGTGCCTTTAGTTCGAGAAATCCAAATTCTTAAAAATTTTATAAGTCTTGCGACGGAAACTAAAAGGTCACTCCAGTTGGAAAATTTTTTGGTATCTACTAGTTCACCTGCGTTCTTTGTAACAAACAAAACTTCTGTTGTAGGTTTTGTCTCCACAATAGTTTGTTCTGGCCAGGTTGATTTGTCTTTGTATAGAAATGGTGGTCCATTGATTCAAAAGTCAAAATTGATTTCACTTTTTCCAGTGTCGTCGTATGTTCTGGTTGCCAAATAAGCTGGATTTAATTTGGAAGGAATCCAATTCCACTGACTTCCTTCGGTGATTTCTTGAATTTCTCCTATTCTATGCATCGTTGTGAATCCAGTGATAAACAGTCGAAGAATCCGTCCAAAGTTATGTATCGATCTAAGGTCTTCTATCCACAACTTCCAGTGTTTCCAAATTTCGTCATTTACAAAATCGTCCCATTTGATTCCAGTACGCCAAATATCTTGAACAATTATACGTCCTCGTATCGCAAAGTTTACTAAAATTCCCAAAGGGTCAAAAATTGACATCACCATTCTAAGCACTTGTCGTTTCGTTGGTCTTTCAGCAATACTATTATTAACTTTAGTCGGAACTTGAAAAATAAATTTGTCTTTCTTAGCATCCCAAAACATTCCTAAAATTCGTTGAATCGAATTGTCGCAATCAAGGTTAAGATCTTTTTTCATATCTTCGTCTATTTCCATTGGTCTAGTCAAGTCTTTTGAAGATGTGGTCCAACTAAATCAAACCCTGCATGCTTTTGAATTTCTCGTACCTCGGATATTATTCTAAAGGCTTCTTCTGGTGTATGACAGCTGTCAAGGTAATCATCGACGTAGTGCTTTCGTGTTATTGCCTCAATAACTCTAGATGATTTTCCTTTTAATTTGGCATTAGCATTTTTTACAAATTGTGCGCTTAGATTATCATTTAAGCTGCACAGTCAAAGACAAGTCTAAGTTAAATGTGGAATATACCAAGTTTGTGTCCCTTCTTGCAACGCTTCTTCAAATGTTAGCTTTTTAGCATAGCCCTTATCTAGGTACTTTTGAATGTTTTGACTATATTTTTCTGCAAACATTGGATCTTTTGTCATTTGTTTTTCTATTATTTGCAGTCGTTTAATAGCTGTTTTCTTGCTCGTTGGTAATTGTATATCATCAGATTTCAAAAGCAGTCCAATTTCGTAACGATCCTTGACATATTTTATCGTGTTTGTCATTATGTTAACTGCTCTTTCGTCTTCTTTGGTTCTTGATTCCAATGAGGTTCCAAAAGCATTAAAGGTAAACGATTTTTTAACAAGTTGGTGTAATTCGTCATCTTCTATTTCTTTATTACAGATGTGAAAGGTAAGACAATGTTGATTTGTCGAGTTGTCAACTTTTCCATGTATAGTCCATCCCAAATTAGTCTTGGTAGCCATTGGTGTGTCTTCCGGTCCCTCAACTACTTTTCGTGGAACAGTAAGCTTGAAATTATCTTGTCCAATTAATAACATGGGAGGGCATTTTATGTTTGATATGGAAAGTACCTGTATGTGCGGAAGATGTCTCCAATCTTCGTAAGAAACAACGTGGAGCGGAAGGGCTAAATTTTTTATCGATCTTACATTGCTCATCAAAAATTCTCTGGCACCTGGATAGTCACCTGAAATTTTCATGTCATAACATTTTGAGGTTTCATGTGTAACGTCATTTGTCCACTGTAACGATAACGGTTGAGACGTTCCACTAATATTTAACTTTTGCACCAAGCTTTCATCAATTAAGGTTACGGTGGAACATTCGTAGAAAAGTGCTGTTGTGTGAATTGTGCTATTATCGGGTCCGGTGAGTTTGACATTTACCATTCTTAAAAGTACACTATTTTCTTTATTTTGTCCTAAGGCAATGAAACCTTGTCCAGCTCGGGTAGATGATGGTCCTGGTTGGGTTGTCGGTTCTGGTCGTAAGGGTCTTGACTCTGATGTAATGTTTATTTTTGGTGTACTGACTAAGCTGTTGTCTTTTCTGGGAGAGGTCTCAGTTTCATTATGTAGCATTTTGTTATGACATCTTTTACATCCTTGCACGTTGCATGGTTGTCGTTTCTTGCAGTCTTTGGTTTGATGTGACCCTTTTAGGCATGAAAAACATTATTTATTTTTAGTGAAAACTTGCCATCTTGTCTCTGTGTCATCAGTTTTAATTTTTCTACAATTTTCTAATTTCTATAAGTGATTTTTCATGATTTCGAGGCAAGTTTGACGTTTGGAATGACATTTTTGGCGTAATGACATAACATGCTGAATCAGCTATCCCTGACACCCATTTAAAAAAGTCCATAATGTTCACTTGCCCATTTTTTTAAAAAACTTCTTCTCCCCACCTTAATTTTAGTGTGTTTGGTAGTGTTTGCACGAGATCCTTTAATAAACTTGGGTTTTCCAGATGTCGATTGTAGTTTAGCGATGTTACGGTACTTACAATTGAGTTTATAGAATTTGAGAAATTTATTAAATTTTTCAACTGGTATTCTCTGATGTGGGAAAAGATTTTGCTTTATTTATTAAAATATCTATTAATTCAATCAGGACGTCCAAACCTTCGCTCTAAAGTGTGAATCACTTCATTTAAATTACCAGGGCTCATTAATAATCCGGAAACTGCTTGTCTGGCATCACCTTTAAGACATTTTTGTAATTTAATCAAGGATTCCTCGTTTGTATATTGACATATGCTTGAAATTTTTCTAAACTGGTAAATAAATGTTGGCCATTCTTCCGGTTTGCCATCATAAAAAGGAAAGTCTTTTTCTACTAAATGTCGTCGGTCCGGGTTATTTTCTGTCTGTCTTGGAGTTGTGCAATTTCTGACTTTGTATTGGAAGTCGCTTCAGGGTATTAATGAAAATTTTCCTCGTGTTTTATAACCCAATTTTTGGCGTAACACTTATCTGAATTTTGAGATAAAATATCAAATTTTGTACTTACAGTCTCAGATTTTTTTGTTCTTACGCTTTCTGTCCCAATCGATTTTGATTTTATTTCAAGCTCCCTAACTTTATACTGTAGTTTCAACAATTTTAATGCATTCTCCTTATCTTTACGTTGTAGTTTTAGTTCTTTTTCACGAAACTCCATCTCTATTTGTTGTTTTCTATTTTCCATTTCCAGTGCCATTAGTGCATTTTCAAATTCAATTTCTGATGTAAATTGTTTTGATTTTGTTTTTGCAGTTTTATTTGAAAGACTTTTATTTTCCATAATAATGGATTTTTCTTTTGTAATCGAATTTTCTTTTGCAATAGTTAAAACCTGCCTTGTATTTTTATTTGATTTGAGTGAACATACCTCTGATTGTGTTTTTCTGGTGGTTTCAGGTAAAGGTGTTCCAAAACCGATTTTTTCTTACCTCCTGCTTGTCTACATTGTGTTCCATAGGACTTTGTCTTCCTTGATGGACCAATAAAAGATTTTGGTGGTCGAGGGTTGAATGTCTGGGTTTTTGTCAGGATTTAAAGTCTGGGTTTTTTGACAATGATTTTTATTTTTTAAACTTTTTTGACACTCTTATCAAACTCAATTAAAATAACCAAAAATATCAAAATATGACAAAAGTCAACAAACGACAAATTACAAAGAAGGACACTTCGTCAATTAATAACAATGCTCCTAAGGCAATTAAAACAAAAAAAAGTTAATAAAACCTCCAAATCTTAAAAGTTACTTCAACCGAAAATAATCTAAAAACAAAAGAAGTAACTGTTTTTGTTTTTAGATTATTTTCGGTTGAAGTAACTGATTTGGAGGTTTTTTTTTAACTTCGTTTTTGTTTTAATTGCCTTAGGAACATAATCCTATTGGAAATGTTAACACGCCAGGACAAACTCGTATCAGGTAACTTGGATAAGTACGATAGCCTATTTTGGGGAGGTTGACCAGTGAAACCACTGATGAGCCCGCTTTGGTCCTTTATGTGTTCCTTGTGGGATGCTCATCCAAGTTTGAATTTTCGTTTTTTTTCCACCCAAGATCTTTTGATCTTAAGTTTTGAATAGTTAAAGTCGTTAAACTGAAGAACTAAAAAAGGATTTTTACCCAATATTAAAGAACCGGGAAATAAATGGGGTGAAATTCTAGGTTTTAGTCTCTGATCCTCTGTAGCCTCAGGATACTTGCTGGGCAATGCCGCGTGACGGTACCTTTCCAAGCTCAGTTCCATTGGTACGGCTCCGGTGGGTTCTACTTCTTCGGCGAATACTTGGGAATCTATAGCAAAATAAACTAAAACTATATCGGCAGGGTTTCCAGACAATTTTTCGAAAAAAAAATCCCTGACTTTCCATGACCAACTTGTTAAAATTTCCCTGACTCTAACTTTTAAAAAAATCATCCCACTACAACTGACCTCTCGTTTAACATATTTTCTTCCTTTTTGAAGGTTTTTTGTAAAATACATTCGGGATTGGCATCTATAGGGTCGCGATTCTTCAAAAACCGTCAGAAAATCTCGCCCCTACAAAAAATCTGGCGATTTTTAAACATAAATTTACACTAACTGCTTTTTCGCCAGGACTTATTTGCCAACATTCCTTAAAATTTAGTTTCTTAATGCTATTTCAGCAAATAAAAAATATGTCAATTTTAATTTTTGTAGGGAATTTTTGTGAAAAACCCCTTTTTTTATTTAAAAATGTATGATATGAAGCTTATTTTTTTGTGTAAACAAAACTTTAAAACTTTTAACATACAAAACCATAGATAGCCATGGAATATGTCGCTGTCACTGTTCAATAAAGTCACACAAATACTATCTTTCCTTTTACATGGTGAGAATTTTCGACACTTTTTAACGTTTATTGGTACGCGTAGTAGCAATTTAGCTTCGCCTTAAAACTAGTCCTGCAGAATATCTTTAAAATATTAAATTTACAAAATGTTATTAAAAAAAAACTACGCAGTGTCTCTTAGAACCTTAGGATAAGTATTAAGAAGGCTGTGTTTTTATTTTAAATGAGGCAATAAGTAAAAATCGCCACTTTCCAGAATTGTGACGGGTTAGATTTTCTGTCGTTTCTGAAGAATCGTGACCCTATGTCAATTACTTATAGATTGATTGCCAAAATTGTGTGATAAACGTCGGATAAGTGCGCCGCAGGCGAATTTTTTTGGAAATTTGACTAAAAATTAATTTTCTATATGATTTGAACGGTGTTAAGAAAGGTTGGTAAAATAAAAAAAATATTGAATATTTTGATCTTTTTCACGTTTTGGTGAAATAGTAGAAAAAAAAAATATGTTGGGTTAACTTCAAAGGGCATTTTTAATACCCTGAAAGAGCATATGAATGGCAATTCCTATATCGGGGAATTTCCTTGACTTTTCAGACTTGAGTAAGTTCCACGACCACTTCTTTTTCCATGACTTTCCAAGTTTTTCCTGAATGTGGTCACCCTGATTGGCTAACGAGATACCCGTAAAGTACATACTTAAATACTTTTAGAATAGAATAGAATAGATGTTTACCAAATAACAAATAAGTAGAAATGGGGACTATAGACTAAAAGTCACCGCAAAATAAACATACAAGTCACCATTTAAGTACTTAAAGCACTTGTATTTAATTGCAAAAGAATATCTTGGGCTATGGGAGAACCCAAATTCTCTACAGGTGAACTCTTAAATCGATCTTATAGCGATCGATCCTACTTTCCCTCCTTGGCCCTTTAACCTTTTTTTTTAATATTTCACAAACAACGTGTAGAAGATCAAACGGTTTTAAAGAATTTTCTGCATATATTTTAAAAAAGGTTGCTTGCGGTGGTATTACTGATTACAAAAAAATATATAATAAATTGTTTTTTTTTTAAATTTTCCTAAAATTCGCATTTAAGAGATAGTTTTGGCAAGGTACAACAAACAACGCCCTTGCTTTTAAATATAAATAAGTATTTTTTGTAACACACTAACCCAAGCCTTATCAAAGGCCTGATTAAATAATTATTTATCTATTTATTTTTAGTTTTTCAAATATTTTTTTAAAAACAAGAAAGCTCGAAAACAAGTACTTAGTATAGTAGTATCTATTGGTGCAGTTAGTTAACCCCACCAACATACATAAAGTTATTGAAATTTATTTAATAGTAGTCAAAAATCAAAGATTTTCTTGCGTCAAACTTGATTTTTGTCTCACCTGTACAATTATTCTTTTTTAACATACGAGGTACTGTACTTTGCCCTCGATATGTGTTAACTGTCGGGCTAATGAAGTAATTTCGTACCAAAAATTGGTTAGACAACATGTAGAAGGTTGTAAAATATTCGTTGTTAAAAAAAAACTAACTAGAAATTAAGTTTTACATTGTTGATGGCCAAATGCTGGCCAAATTTTTCGTGAAAAATCACTAAAAAACGCGAAATCACTGAAGTACCCCCACGCGTGTTGCTAACATAGAAAAAAATTGGGAATTTATTTCTCATTCTGTTAACTAATGTTTTGCCGAACATTTGTCCATGACTTGTTGATTTGATTGTTCATATTATTCGACTATAAAAACTTATGTCGCACTGATGATCTCTAACAAGAGTGAAACACGTGTCTGCACGTCGCACCCGGTATGTATTCTTGTGGTACTCCGGTGTATTTTATAAAGTTCGTTTTTTTGCTATCGATTCGTCATAGTAGAAAGCCCGACTGGTGGATGGACTATGTCTGAAACCAGTCAGTGGTAGAACTGGTGGAGAAGGTGAAAAAATCCAACAGTTTTCTGTTGGTAAAACTCTCTTTTTTAGAAAAAAATTTCCTCAGTTAATCTTAATTGGCGGGAAGAATATGAACTTTTATGAAAAATATGTATCTGTTCTAGATGTTGAATAATAGTTTTCTTTGCAGAATTATTGGAACTTGTAAAAAAATATTTATTTACCTATCAAAAGCAACCTAACATGGTTGATGACAAGAGACAACTGCTGACACACTCTAGCCCTTTCCTCTTCCGTCCAGTGGGCGGTGGGCTGGGTTACCCCAGCTTGGTACTTTGACCAATTTAGTACAGCTCGCCAGACGTCTTCTTCTTCTAGACAAAGCTGTGAAAAAATTAAAGGTAACTAAACACAGTCAAGTTAAAATCAGTTTATCGTCTTTTTGAAAAATTGGCACTGTGAAGGCAATTTCGTTTTCTACCAGTTAAACTTAACCTTTTTCTAAAAATTTTGGTCATGCTTAAAAGATAGACTTGTAATAAAAGTTCTCTAGTGATGTTCCTTTTGCTCCGGATCTTTAGTTATGGGATTATAAGGCCTTAAATATAATACAAAGGAGTCGTTTTTATTACCTTTGTAATTTAGTAAGGCGCTATTTTAAGAGCGTTTTTTTGGAAAGCGCCGTTTAAGAATTGTAATAATTGTGTAATTTTACGAATTGACCTATGTTAAGCTGGTCAATTGTATGTAACTATTGTATGTAATTATTGTACGTACAATAATTACAAGTACCCAATATTTTATTTTTGATCATAAGCAAAAAAGCTACTCACATAATCAGAAGATATTAATTTGATGACAGCCTCCTTTGGTAGACTTAAAAAGGAGTTGGTCCTGACACATTCTGCTGCATTTTCACCTATATATGTCACACACCGTTCAATGAAGCCTGCCGTGGCTTTCCCACCTAAATTAATTGTGAAAAAAATAAAATTGTACTGAACATGTCTGACTGACTGAACAGGCCGACGTCAGTTTAGTTACAGAAAGGAGAACCATTTTTACTGACTAATTTCGGATCGCTGATTATGGCAATGATAACAGTTTTGCTCGATTAGCTCGTAATTTCACGTTATGCGTGGCTGCCATTTTTACTATATTAATTAATTAATGGTAGTGGGGCGGGGGAGCCTTGGTAGATCCAGCCAAGATCCTGCTGCCCCCTCTTCATATTAAGTTGGGCCTCATGAAGAATTTTGTCAAAGCTTTGAACAAAGAGGGCGCAGGATTTAGTTACCTTAAACAGTTCTTTCCGAAATTAAGTGATGCTAAATTAAAGGAAGGAATTTTTATAGGACCTGATATTCGTAAATTGATGCGTGATGAATTGTTTGAACAGACTTTAAATGAAAAGGAGTTAGATGTATGTCGTGCCTTTGTCAATGTTACGAAAGGTTTTTTGGGCAAAAATAAAGACGAAAATTACGAAGGACTGGTGCAGCAACTTCTGGTCTCATAATAATCGTCAATCTAGTCTAGTCTAGTTCTACTGGTGTATTTATCAAACTAATTCCGTATTCATCCTCACTTACGTCATTTATTTGGCTGGTAAACATGATAATAGTTTATGCGCCCAATAAATAATGGTAAAATTGGCAACTATGCGTTACCCAAAAATACGAGCTAATGGAGGAAAACGGTTATCATATTCGCACTCAGCAACCCTAAATTATTTAGAAACAGTGGATTTTCTTTCTGTAACTTTTCAAAAGTCAAAAACGTCGACCTGTGTAATTTTTTAGCTTTGTAGTTTTGGAGATAATAGCACAATTAAAATTATTAAACGTTTAGGTTTTGCGAGAGTGAAATATAACGAATACATTAGGGACATTTTGGAATGCTTATTTGGCACTTCGTTGTGGTAATTAGTGGTTCTGCGCACTAGCTGAATGTCATTGTGGTGATTAACAACTACCTCTGCCGTAATTGTTGCGGTTATCTTTATTTTTTAATTTTAAAGAATTTTCGTTCGGGTTAAAATACCCCCCCCCGAATAAAAAAAATGGTATTAAAAACAGGCGGATACAGCGGAGGGACGATCGACCACCCCCTCTCCTTTGCAGCTGACCCGACCCATATAATTTACAAAAATTTCTCTTGCGCTATAAGGATTTTCGTTTTACAATTGGTCCTCGTTCTGGTTGAACCAGAACCGCAACCGGTCCTTTCGTTTTAAAACAATGACGTCACAGTTGCAACCCGGTTATGCAATTTTAGAACCAGCCTGGAAGGTTGGTTCGGCCCTTTGGTTGTAAACATAACCCCTAAAATTTTGCAAAATTATAGATAGTATTTTTTTGAGTAAAATCAAAGATATCTTAATAATATTTTAAATGACGTCATTATTTTAGAACCGCTGTCAACATTTATGTCAAAATAATGTCAACCAGAACCAGGACCAATAAAATCCTTTATAATGTCGTTGATTGTTACAATTTTCAGTGGCGTTCCCAGCCATTTTAAAAGGGAGGGGGGCGGTTTCAATACGAAAAAAAAACTCGAATAAAAGGATAGCTTTTATAAGGAACATATCAATATATGCAAACAAAACTTAGTAGGTAACTAGAAGCGCGGATTTGGTCTCAACTGTGGGGGGTTCTCAGGTGACAAATCGTTTATTTCCTACGTTTTTTGTTTTAAAAAATGTTTAAATGCGCCGAAAATTTTTGAGAAAATGACATTAAAAATGCCATTTTAGAGTCAAATTAACCTAAAATCGTAATCATAACGATGCAGGCGAAATTTTTTAAGAAACTTGCATTAAAAAATGCATTTTTTTATTTAAAATTAAACTAAAATTGTAAATATATCAATGGTTACAAAGCGCAGCAGGCAAAAATTTTTAAGAAAATGAAACTGCAAATGCCACTTTTAACACAAAATTAAACTAATACGGTAAATATCAAAGGTATTATAGCGACATAATTTATGTTCTAATTTTGGTTTTCTAAATGTTTTCATAAAAAAGCCAGGATAGGGTGGGTTACCTACCCCCCTGAGTAACTACGTATAATTTTTTCAGTTATAAAAAACAGATAACAAAAAAACCACAAACATAATCTAATAGCTAAATACTTTTTTTTAAGGTCTAAAAAGCTTTTTAACTTGAAACATTGCCTTTTATATTGCATATCTCAAACATGAAATGTCTATCTCAAAAAAAAACTTGTTTCCTGTTTTTTTTGGGCAAACCGGTCAATGACTCGCTCAATGTAAATTTCAATGTCTGTTGATATGAATGATATGCAGCAATACTAAGCCCGTCAGACGAATTTCCGTCATAGAGTTTTTAAGTACTTATGTTTTTAATCTTCTGAGACATGAGAAGCTTATTACTTCTGACCAATATTGTTTCCAAATACTGACTTCTCCCAATAAAAGTTCAAGAATTTTTTGGATTAATCAAACGGTTTATATAGTGTTCAGAGACGACTTTACTCACGTTGTATAAAACTTGGTATGAATATGTTCAATTCAAAAATACTTTTTTATGTCCAAAATGATTTTGTTTAAAACTGGTTTATAAATAGAAACTCTATAATACTGTTCTGTATTTCATTTTTTTCTCCAAAGACTTCAGGGTTACCACCAGCATCTTTGTTGTCTAATTTTTTCTGGAGCAAAAGGGGGCGATCGCCCCCCCCCCCTGGGACCGCCACTGCAATTTTAGTTTTTTTTTTTATTTTTGGTTAAACAGCAAACAATTTTGCGTGCATCGCTATAACACATTGAGTATTACAATTTTGGTTTAATTTTAACCAATTTTTGTCAGTGGCATTTACGTGTAAAAACGACATATTTAGTATTTTTACAAAACTTTCGCCTGCGGCGCATTTCTGGCATCATTTTTATTACAAATCTACAATTGAGATTAGATCCCATTAGCCCTCTCTTGGCAGCTAACCCAACCCAGTTTTTTAAAAATATTTATATAAAAAGCAAAAGGGAATAAAATTTTTGAGGACTGTTCTCTTTAAACTGGAAAAAATTTGTTACAATTTCAGTTGAATTTTAAAACAGTTTTGCCAAGGGTATTTCCAAGGAGAAAAAAAATGCACTTTTATTACAAATTTACGCATTTTTTACACCATTTTAGCAAAAATTTAGTTTAATTATTTAGATAATTTTTTGTCAACAATATTTTTAAAAAATTTGTAAAAAGGGCAATTTTGGAATAATTTTCTCAAAATTTTTCCTTGCAGTGCAATTAATATTAATCGAACCCAACACCTACAGCAAACCCTCGCCCCCCCCCCCTTTTGAAATCGACTGTATCCGCCTGTAACAAACTTGTTGAAAAATATTCACTCATTTTTTTTGTTTAAGTTATTCATACAAAACTTTGGATTGCTGGCGGTACGCTACTGCTCGGGTTAGATGAGGGTCATTTCAAATCAACCAGAGGTTTGGCAGTCCATCTCCCCGATTTCGATAATTTTAGGTACATTATTTATTCTACCCATAAAGGGAATGAAAAACATAAATTTTTTTGACCATTAGTTTTTTTTTTAAATCAAAACAAACTCTACCATTTTGCTTAAACATGTACCTAAATGAAAATATCTCGATAACTGCTTAAACTAGGATAGTGGTTTATAGCTCGTTTTAAAGGTATTTTAAATACCTTTCGAATGATGTTTCAAAAAATTATATATTTTGTTTCTGGATATTTCTCCAAACTATTTACAAATTTTCAAGAAGACTTAATTCATCAAAAAAAAAACTATTTTAAAAATTTTGAAAACAATTTTTCAATAAAAAATAGGCTATGTGATCAAAATGGGCTTTAAAATACCTATAAAACAAGGTATTACTCGCTTTTGTACGGTATACACTTCTCAAGATATTACTCTTTTTGTGTACCTGCACATTTGGTTAAAACTGACTGTCTTTACAGGCATTTATGAAAATATGAATATCTTGAGAACTATACATACTACAAAAGCAAGTGATAGCTTGTTTTAAAGGTATTTTAAAGGCCATTTTAATGAAGTATCTCACATGACCTCATTTTTTTTTAATTTCAAAATTTTTAAAATATTTTGTTTGATGAACCCATCTTCAAATTTTTTAAATAGTTTGGCGAAATACCCAGAAAAAAAATTGATTATTATAAAAAAATGCTGTTTTTCAAAAATTAAAGTTTTTTTTATTTAATTTTATTATTTAAAAGTATATCATGTGATAAGGCCTACTTGCCATGATATTTAGTAGTAGTAGAGAAGGGGCAGCGCGAAGCCTGGCAAGTAGGCCCTATCCCATGATATACTTTTTGTTTAAAAAAAAAAAATGCTGTTTTTCAAAAATTAAAGTATTTTTTTTTTTAAACAGAAAGTATATCATGTGATAGGGCCTACTTGCCAGGCTTCGGGCCGCCCCTTCTCTACTACTACTACATATCATGTGATACATCATTCTAAAGTTATTTAAAATACCTTTAAAACAAGCTATAAACCACGGTCCAAGTTTAAGTAGTTATCGAGATATTTCAATTTCTTTAAGTACATGTTTGAGCAAAATTGGTAGTTTTTGTGATGTTAAGAATAATTAAAAAAAAAAACTAATGGTCAAAAGTTTCAAATTGGGGATTTTTCATCGCCTTTATGGTTAGAATCAATGCACCAAAAATTATCGAAATCAGGGAGATGGTCTGCCAAACCTCCCTTTTTTTTGGTTGATTTCATATGAAATGACCCTAGACTAAAAGTAATAAAATATTACCATTGTAAAATAAAGCTGAATTTTGTATATTTTTTCATCTTTAAAAATTTGTACAAGGACGCTGTTGGATGTGTTCCAAAAACTCCCTTAGAATCGGTTGATGGTAGTGGTTGTTAAACGCTATCATAACGGCTGTCAAAGTTGTCAAAATTTTAAGCATTCCAAAATGTCCCTATTTTCACATCTTTTTTTTAAATATTTATTACAAAAACATTTAGTTTATAAAATCAAAATTTGTTAAGATTCAGTGTCTTTAAATTAAATCAAACAGAAATGGACCACAGAACAATTATTAAAGATATTTCTAAACCTAAGGAAACTTAAACCTAAAACCACTGTTTTCTTGTGTATCCTCAAATTTAAGTTATCTGCATACTCTCAGGTTTTACATTTTGAATCAGCGTGATGTTGTCACCTTTTAACATAATACGGCCTAAAAAAAATAAAATTAGATGATAGGTACTCTAAAAATTGGATAAATATAATTATTTCAATGTTTCACCAAAATTATAATTCCCCTAGAGTAAATAATTCTTTTAGCAAGATTTGTTATGAATTTAATTGCAAATTATAATTTTTACATATTACTCAAACAGGGTTCATAACAACCATGAGAAGAGAACCAAGGGAAATTGTTATCCTATGCAAAAGTAAGGAAAAATTCAGGGAATTTGAGAAAAAAAACCAGGTAGAATCAGCTAAAGACGCCTTCCTGAAGAAAAACACACAATTAGAGAAAAGTTTCTATGATTTTTTATTAAATAATTAAAATTAAAAAAAAATATATATCTCAGATAACATTTTGAATAAACTACCAAGTTCTTAATCTTAAAGTTTTACTGGAAAAGGCATACTATGATATAAACGAATTTTACAGCAATCCACCCCACTAAAGACCAATTTATTAAATTTATTTAGAATAAAATTTTTTAAATTTGGCCTTTTTATTAAGTCTTACTGTTGACATATTCTTGCTTTTATTAACAGTTTAAACTAAATATTATTACAGTATTTTGAGTAATTTGATTTTTTTTTAAATTCATATAAGCAGAACTAATGTGTTTATATTTCTCCTAGTAGCTATGTCATTGTTTTTTCCTTTTTAATAATTTATTAATTTATGAATTGTCTTGTGTGTTCTTTTCTTCTTTCTTTCCAGTCAGTAATTGTCAACATTTTTTTAAAAGTACTTTTATATGTTTTTGTATGAATAATGTTTAGGTTAAGATTTAGATGTAGCATGCTTTGTCTATGAATGTGTTTGTGCTTGACAATAAAATATTTTTTAATCAATCAATTTTTTGCTATAAAAAAATTTGGTAAAATAAGCCTTGCATTGTGGGTTTTTCAACCCAATTGCACTTGCAGCAATCACCTTCACAATCACAATCATGTAAATCATAGGGATTGCAAAGCAGCATAATTTTAGCGATTTTGGGCTGCAATTATCTTGCAATACAATTAAGTTAATTTTTCGTATTAAAATAAGTGAATTACCAGAGTAGTATATGATGGAAAATATAACATACGTAAATCAAATCCATAATCAGAATACAAGATCCAGTCATTTACAGGATTTCTATATAAATTATTATAATGCAGCATGCATTACCTTATTTACCGAAGGACTGAAATTGTTTAACTCTCTTCCAAGGGAAATTAAAGAATCAAATAACTTTAATAACTTTAAATCAAAATGTGTATTGTACATAAAAAATACAATAAAATAGATAGGTAGCTAAAGCTTTTAAAATAAGTTATTTATGTGTGATGTATTTATTTTGTTGATGAATCTTTGTATGTTACTATTTGTGACATGTATTAAGCTTTAATTATGTGACCTTATATTTTGTTTATAGGCTTACATTTTTTTGTAATTTGTTTAAATTTACACTTATTTGTATTATTTTTTTGTACACAGTATTTTCACGAGAGCTTACTGCTAATAAACAATTGATTGATTGAATACATGTACATTTGAAGGTAGGTGACGGCCCCTTGCTTCAACCCATATTAGCTTTTACTCAAAGAAGTGAAAATTGTTTTCAAAATATTGCCAAATCATAATTTTAAAAGTGTCCTTAAAGTCACATTCTAGAAGTGTGTAAATTTTTCCAGTGTTACTTACCTAAGGGTCTTCTGTTCTTAGACTTAATATAGTATTCTTCAGCATCATCTAAAACCAAGTTCATGTATTCATCAAAACCTACAATGTGTCCCTCAATGCGTAGCCTAACATTTTCATATAGCCATACCTAGAGAGCAAAATAAAATTAAAAAAAAATGTGTGGCATGAATAGTTGCATTAAAACAAGGGTTAACATTTATTATGTTCTTGTTTGTGACATGATTTTACCTTGGATTTTGATAAGTGGTTACCCCTTTTGGGAGTAGTATATAAGTTAATTCCAATGTAAATTCATTTAAATGGGGATTCTAGGCTCAACTAAAGTTTGAAAGGGTTTCTTCTCACAATAAACCTTTTCAGTAACTTTTGACATATCTTTTTCCATTAACAATTATTAAACCTCATGTATTCAGATGTGAGGGTTCATGCTTCTTTCTTTTCTATATATTTTTTTCCTTTATTTTCAACTTTATGGGAAAGGAAACAGAAAAATTATGTTGTGCAAGTACAGCAAGCAAAATATTTTTTAATGTTTTTTTAACCTCAAAATTGATTTTTTAAAAATATTTTAAGCAATGTACTATGGATATAGAATATTTAATAGATTTGGCTCGAGATTTGGTGAAAGAGTTTCCCTTGGAGTTTCCACATTTGTGGGATAAGAAGAACCTCAAATTTTGTAAACAAAATGCCAAAATCATGCATGTGCCTGTCATTAGTGTCAACACTAAAGACTGAAAATAGGAAAAAGAAATGGTTAAAGTTATGGAAAAGGAATTTAAGCATGAACCAGCCTTTAATCCTAAGTCACAAAAGCAGTGTGGTGACCAGGCAAAGGTACCAGTTTAAAAATAACTTATCTTTCGTAAAGCTCATATTACATGGAGAAAAAATTCAAGATAAAATTTGCTAAAAAATTCACAACAAGACTTTTTCCATTGCCATCCAAAGACATGCACAGTCTGGCCAATAGAAAAGCAAGTTGAGTGGTCACATGATTTTTACTGTTGTTTAGTTTGTCAAGAATTCTAACCCAACTTACCTCGTAACGTCCCCAACTTGTTTTGATTGTCTTTTTTTTCTGAACTAAATTTGTTATTTTTTAATTTTTAAAATAAGTAAAACAGGAGAAAGCCAGCTGAGTAAGCTGTATGAAGAACTAATACTCAAGAAAATATCAACAAAAACAATGTTTTTGAGGTTAGAACAACACGCCGACAGTATAAATTGCTGCTAAGAACCGTAAACGGCTGGCGGAGATGGCAATGGTAGGGGGCGCCTGTATAAATCACCAGCAAGGCTAACAAAAAAAAAGCATTTAAATGGCCTTTTTTTCTCCATGCAATATGATGGATAATTATGCAGTATACAGTTTTCTGTCATTTTTGATTGTTTATGAAAAATTCTTTATGGGGGCACCTACTAGGATCCCTAGGACCCCAAATCCGCCTACGCCCGATTTTCTTTTTATTTTTTAAGAGAAAAAAGGTTGCCGAGGGGGGGATTGTAATGTGTTTTTTTTATTGTTTGGGTTGGGTTGGACTGTGTTGGGTTGGGTTGTTTTAGTAAAAAAAAATTAAAAAAAAACAAAAAAAAATTAAAAAAAAAACAGCCAGCGCAGGCGGATTTGGGGTCCTAGGGACCCTAGTAGGTGCCCCCATAAAAAAAATTTCATAAAAAATCAAAAATGGCAGAAACCCGTATACTGCACAATTACCATATAATGAATTAACAAATCGAAGAGAGTACCTAGTTTTCCATACCTGAACTCGGCTTCTGTTTTGCAAATAACGAAAAATCAAATTGATCGGCTGCACCATCACCTTCTGGACTTTTTGCGGCTTGTACGCCATTTTTAAGAGCGGATTTCCAGACTTCCACAAACGTAAAAAAATATAAACGCACCTTAATTGGTTTTCTTGCACGAAAAAGAGACAGAAAGTGAGGTTAAAATTTTGACGTTGTGTTGACAGACGGTAGCGTGGGTTTTTATGTCAGTGTTGCCAACAAACGATATCATCTTGGGGATTGGGGGATTTACAAATTGGATGTAGTGGCATCAAAAATGTAAAAAAAAAAACGAGTCATCGTCAAAACCCCGAAGTCTCAAAACTGTAGATAAATTAATTTTTGGCAACATTTTAAGACAAATCAACTTAAGATATCAGTGTTGCCAATGAATTTCTTGCCAAGACCAAAAAGTTATGTGCTCAGTGCTGTCAACATTTTTAATATGCAGTGTCGCCAATTAAAATGAATTGAGCATACGTCACACAATTTATGAAACAAAGTAACATGTGCGTTGGTGGTGTAATGGTCAGCATAGTTGCCTTCCAAGCAGTTGATCCGGGTTCGATTCCCGGCCATCGCATGAATTTTTTTATAACTTTGTTTATTTTTTACTAAATTTGGTTGTTTTTGGTAAGTATTTTACTTATTTGATGTAAAGCTATCATTATTTTTTTTGAAATAATTTTTCCAGTTTTTCTTTTTCAAGAAATTAAAATGAAAAAAATTAAAAAATTTTAAAAAGTTTTAAATAAAAAAAAATGACCATGTGGATATAAGGTAATAAAAAAAATGTAAAATCTAGTAGATTTACTCCAAAACATCCCTACTCAAGAAAATGCAGACTTTTTCAGGATGGATCCAAACTTTTCCTGAGCATAATTCACTCTCAGACTCTTCCAGGGAATATCCATACATTTTTAGGTTGTATCCAGACATTTCCAAGTTGTATCCACCCATACAGCAAAGTGATGTAGATACCGGGTACGTACCTATATAATACCTAAGTCTCGGACGAAGAGTTCGTACATAGTACGTACGCTAACTCTATTTTACGTACTAACTGATACACCATTTGATGATTTCAAAACCTTGCCGGTCATATCTTTTTTGTTTTCAATGGATTCTTCCACGTACCCCTCATCAGCAACTTTGTTTGAAAGATTAGCTAGGTATATGAAAGCCAGCCCCATGATGTTTGAGATTTGTGCATGACGTCTACACCAGCATCTGCAAGCGTAGTCGCAGAAGATCTTTTGATAAAAAAAAGGGAAATCCACAAGAAACGGAGACGTCACTTGACACCCCATGATGTTTGAGATTTGTGCATGACGTCTACACCAGCATCTGCAAGCGTTTAGTCGCAGAAGATCTTTTGATAAAAAAAGGGCAAATCCACAAGAAACGGAGACGTCATTTTGACAATAAACAAACACGCTATACTTATAATGCAGCTAATGAATAATGCAATGGTTTTTGACATTTTTGTGCGGCAAAGCAGAATTTTCTCCACTAAAAATAGTGTGGAAAATCACATTTACCACACGCTTGTAGAAATAGTCATTTTCCTAATAACGACTCCACACGAAAGTAATCAACCAAATTTGCACTCTTTAACGCCTCAGAAAGTCTTATATTTCACACGCATATCAATTTTAGTTTCGTCTCTAGAGACGAAAATGTTTTCTTCTCCAGTGACGAAAATGAAAGACAGCAAACCATCCAAACAATGTAGGTATCTAGTATAGGCTATGATTTGTAGAAGCGCCGGAAATAGACCGAAACCATTTTCGTCCCTAGAGAAGAAAATACTTTCTTCTCTTGAGATGAAAAATAGAAAGTAACTTTCTTACACTCGCCGGTTGTTTCACTCGGCTAGCGCCTCGTTCACAACATTCACGCTCGTGTGAAATATGTCACTTTCTTCTCTCGTTATGTATACTATTACCTAGAAAGTGCGGAAAAGACACGTTTCGCACGTGTCAGGTACAAAATTTTTCCTACTTGCGTAAAATAGTTATTTAAATTTCCCGCACGCCGTGCGCGAAATGCAACTTCCCGCACGCTAGTTGGGAAAAAGTATTTATATATCTACATATATATATATATTTACTTTCCGCACTATAGTTGGGATTACAGGGTGCTTAGGAGCCTTGAAAGCAAACCGGGAAATGGACGGAAATTTCACAGAGCCTTGAAAAATCGGGAATTGGACGGGAATTTGGTTTTCGATTTTTGGTAGACACCCTGGATTATAACTCCATCTTGTCAGGTCAAACATCGATAGGTCGACATATATTTTTTATTAGTTATATTGATTTTCAGTATTATGTAAATTCGAAAACATAAAGAAACCAATTTTGAAACAATATGTTCTTTTAATTTTCCACTGTAAAAAAGTGTCTTAATTAAAGCCTTTTAAAACGTTTTAGTGCCAAAAAACCTGTATATTTTTTATTGTCGTTTTATCAATAGCGTGACCCATAAGTTAAGATAAGTAACTTATTCCCAGGTTAAGTAGGTAAGTTCCAAAATACGGTTTTTGACGGATTTAAACAAAAAAATTCTCGATTTTTTCTTTATCAACAAATTTTCAAGAAAAAGACATTTAAAAAATAAAGTTTTTTAAAGACCAATTCCCGGAGGTAAACCGGCCGCTATTAATCAGTGGCGTATCCAGAAATCGACTCTTGGGGAGGGGGGGGGAGTTTATTATTTAATAAAATGTAACTACCTATATACAGGGTGTTTCAAACTCAATGCTCACCATGCGGATCTCCTAAAAAGGTTTAAATTAGGGCATACTTGCGCAATTTGATGCTTTACTCGAAACTAAAAAAAAAGCTTACAAATTCCGGATAGTTCCGGAGATAGGCGGAAAAAACCCAAATCTTCATTTTTAGTTTTTATTTTTCTGCGCCCTTATTCTTAAAGCTGTCAAAAAACGCTTAAAACTTTCTACAGGCACTTTTTTAGGATCTACCTAAGTGAGAGGTCCGTTTTTGAGATTTGACATTTCAGTGTGACAGGAGCACTGTCAAGTTCATTATTTCTTATGGATACATCCTTTTTTCTTCTGCCGTTTGGTTAATAAAGGATGGTAAATGAAATAACAATGGTTTCCATAGCGATGTGCCTTTTTACTCGGTGAAGTTCATTGTGGCGACATTTTAATCTCTGACAGTTTCATATTTTGACGATGTTTTTAAATGATTTTTTCGTAAATACTTGGTGAAAACTGGTAGAAGTGGCTTAATTTTTAGACAACAAAAATTAGATTTATTTAATATTACTATTTTCCGCTATTTCTCTTTAATTTTGGGTAAAAAACGGACAAAAATCTTTTTTTGCACCCGTGATAAAAAAGTTCTTTTGCATCGGTAACCAATACAAAAGCCATGCTTTAGTTATCTGCAGACAGTTACTAAAATCATGTTTTTGATGAAGGTATAAAAAAGGCATTTTTTTAAACAGTTTAAATCATATACTAGGCGCATAATTAACAAAAATGTTCAACAAAATGTTTTCTTTCTGATTTATTTAGTTGGAAAATGTATACTTACCTTTTTCCTGCACTTTAATTATAATTATGACAATAATTACAAATATGAACAAAAATATTTTCTGCGTTTAACAGAAGACATAAAAAAATCGTATTACACAAAAGCAATGGCAAAAATTGAAAGCCATTGAAAATGGAAAATCGTGAAGATGTGATATGGTATAATTTAGATAAAGTAATGTCCAATATAGAACCGCTTCAGCCTATCAACAGGAGGGGATTATTTTTAGTTCCAGAAATTGACGAAATAAAATTCAAATTTTTGCACTTAGCTTGTCTTTAAATGTGCAAAGTTGTTCAACTTATATCTGCGATTTTATTTATTTTTTGCGACAAAACCCAAAATTTTTCAATGAGCCGGAATTAGATTACACTTAAGCCGGCGTTAGATTAAGAGATTTTCTGATGGGCCGGTATTAAAAAAAAATGACTTTTTACGAAAAATATTTTTTTTTGCTATAAAAAAATAATTTAATCTCTATTTTTGTTGAAATTGATAAATAACTCCGCCCTTTACCCTATAAAATAATAAATTATAAACTTATACTAATTTAAGCAGGTAAACCTAAAACTTCCTTAACTAGGCCGGTAATACCCCATTTTACCTTATGTATGTTTTTCCAAGCTTTTATGTAACTTGCAATGTAGAGAGGGTGATTCAAATTGGGCACTTTTATATGGGTACGGGTACTTCTAGCGGAGATAAAGAAAATCCAACCCCTCTTTGCGAGTCTCAAATTTCAAGACAAGATTTTTGGTGAAAAAAAAAGTCTGCATTTTGGGCCTGTAACTTTTTTATTTATGAAAAATTTGCTTTTTTGTAGATCTCTTAAAGCAAAATCCAGATCTCAAACTGGATTTTATCCGCGACTTTTAGTTTTCAAGATATAACGTAAAGCTACCTTTTTTTTTATTTTTGTGTTCAGAATTCAATTCTAATCAAAATATTGATATGATATTTTGGTTAAGTAGTTTTTGAGATATTCAACATTTTCTAATCACAACAAGGAGTCAATGGCCGGATATGGTTTTGACAATAAAAATAAAGTAGGTCATGCACTAAAGAGTTGACGACTGGCATAATATGATGTCATAGCCTAATTCTTTTAAATATTTGGAGCAGGCGGAATTGAAGCTTCAAATAGTCAACTAAGGATATATTTTTAGAATATTAGCTAAATATACGATAAATGTTCACTTTATATATTCTGGAATAAACAATTAGAATATTACTTTGGAATATCAGCGGTACCGAAGGGACATATTTGGATTTAAATAATCTATTTCGAGTTTGTTAAGCTTTTCAGTATATTCTATGCATATACATTGTCTATTCCTTTGATATATACTAAAATAATCAATAAAGAATATAACCTTTAGACATTTACCCAACATTAGAAGTTTATTTAAATCAGAATATTCAATTTGTGTTTGATAAGATTCCATACATATTCCCTTGATATATGGTATACTTAAACCCGAATATTTGTTCTGTATGCTTTTTGAAAATTTTCCTACATATCCTCACTAGGGTAAACGCAGCAGTAATTTTTTTTAAATTAAGCATGTTTATGCAAAATTTGTATTTTTAGCACCACATGTTTTTTGTTAAAAGCTTTATCCATAAAATAAATCAATAGTCAATAACCTTTTCATATTTACCATAGGTATGGGTTATATTTATATCTGAATATTCTGTTTGACTTTGATATGATTTTTTATCCAGTACTGTGATATATCCCATTTTAATCCCGTAAATGTCTAAACTTCTTGGACATTAATGGTCTGATCAGATATTCTTAGAATATACCATAGAGGACGTAAATGGTATATTACCTATGTACATCTACCGCTTAATACTAATAGTTTGCAACTTAATGCCATAGATGGCGCTCGTTTCAATATTTTTCCTCGACCTTGCCTAATAATATTATACATATAAGCAATGAAGATATTTAAAATTTACAAAGTCGAAATGGCAATTGCGAACTTGGGATTTATTATGGATATGTATAAACACTTCTCTGCAAGACTTACCTCCTCCTCCTCAGAAGAGTGCTCTGCTTAGGGATGATCGGATAACCCTAAAGTATCGATACCTATTTATATAAATATACTCGCAAACATTTTTCGATACTACTAATATGAGTACCTTTGAAGTATCGATACTTACTCATATCGATACTTTCTAAAATTACCGATTTTTTATTAGATTAAACCTAGGGACCTTCATATTCATATTTGAGTACCTTTGAAGTATCGATACTTACTCATAAAGATACTTTCTAAAATTACCGATTTTTTTGATTTTTTATTAGATTAAACCTAGAGACCTTCATATTCATATTCAGTTTGTTTTTTGTTTGTTACGAAACAAAGTAACACATTAATAAAAAGTAAGACAAACTTTTGTAAATTATTTATTAATTATTTTTAAAGTAAAACCTAAACAAAAAATTCTTTCGCCTCCAAATTGTCCAAAAATAATACTTGCTCAAGATGATTTGAAGACAATCGATTTCTGGCTTGCGTCATCGTTTTCAAAATAAGCACTCGCTTATAACTGATGTTGCGACGACAATTCAATATTTTCCGCTCCATCCGCTCTGATGTGTATGTCTTTCTTTTTCTTGACTATTGGCCAAGAGAGAGCTGCAATAACCCGGTTGAAAATTTCTTCAAATGGAATGCGAACCGATCGCTCTGTCAAAGCACTGTCTAAGGAAGACATGGTCTATGCCAAAAATGCGAGGAGGACGGAAAGCTGAGGCCGACAGATTCGATTCGATACCGAGTATAATCTTTCGATACCGAGTAGATATCGCTTAGAAAGTATCGATACCAAAAGTACTTGGTATCGAAACAAAAGTATCGATACCTACTCAGTAGTTACTAGTATCGGAATAACCCTAGCTCTGCTCAGTGATTTCCCAAAATATTTTTTTTTGGTATGTGTTGCGCATATACCTGCTTTATTTCCTCTGCACATTAATATAATATGCAAAAAGTATTTGCTTGAAATATTCTAAGTTGTAGATACCATGTATATTCATTTCTTACAACAAAGAAATATTTTGAAAGATATGTATCAGGAATACACATACCATTCATGTATATATATTTTTGCCTATTTTTATAAATATACTAGTGGTATATACCATTTTGCATATGGCTTGTATATTAAAAAGGGGAGGTCGTTTTCACACGATTAGAACTTCCATTTAATGTACATACTTCATATATTCTTTTAGAATATACTTTTTCCGTTTGGTACATTCATGGCATATACGTATTATATTTTTTTGCTATGTGGGAATGGTTTGAAATTAATTCTTCAAGACTAATAGTTAGTTAGGTAGGTAGTTGGTATCCGCGTACATGACCGTCTGCGACTGTTACTTATGGGGCACATTAACGGATAAAACGTTCAGAGATGGGTGACCTGACAACAAACAAGACCTGGAAAATCATTTTATGGATTGCATTAATGCTTTAAGAAATGTAGAACTGCTATAAGTGTCCCCGTTTATGTGTTGAACAAAATGGCGGACATTTTGAGCACCTTTTATAGTCTTGTTTTTAGTTTTTTTTTTTAATTAGTTTTTTTGAGATTAAGTTGTTTCAAATAGAGTAAGGTAGGGGAACTTTTTGTTATTAGCTATTATTTTGAGATTAATTAGAGTCGAGAATGTTTTCATTTATTTAGTTGTGTTATTAATATAATATAAATATTTAAGAATATAAGAAAATATTAACATAAAAATTGAAATTGGTAGAAGCCTTGTTCAAAATAAAAAATGTAGTAGGCCACGACTTATTTGACATGACCTTATGAGTTCATATCTTTGGTGCATAGCCGACTCAATTTTTATTGTCATATCCATATCCGGCCATGGCCACTTTGTTGTGAAAAGAAAATGATGAATATCTCAAAAACTACTTAACCAAAATATCACACATGATACATCGTTTAATTTGATTAAAATTTATTTCTAAACACAAAAATAAAAAACAGGGTGTTTCATGAGAAAAAAGGTAACTTTGCATTATATCTTGAAAACTAAAAGTGGCGGATAAAATCCACTTTGAGATCTGGATTCGGCTTTAAAAGATCTATAAAAAAGCAATTGACACCAAAAAGAAATTTTCATAAATAAAAAAGTTACAGGCCCTATCCCAAAATGCAGACTTTTCAAAAAGCACCCGCAGCTCAAAGATGGGGGGTTGGTTTTTCTTTATCTCCGCTAGAAGTATCCGTACCCATATAAAAGTGCCCAATTTAAATCACCCTGGAATGTATGTATGTATATAACTATGTAACAAGATCTGTTTGTTCGGGTGGAATCTTGCAACTTAATTTTGACCAACTTCCTGACATCCGATCGGCTTCAAATTTGGCATGCTTATATAGTTGCGGTTACAATACAAGAATATTTTTGAAGATGAAATTGACAGCTCATCCCTACTCGAAGGGGGTGGAGTTGAAGTAAGCCCGATTACGTTGAAATTAGGTGTGTTGGGGCACTTGGGGATGGAGATAACGAATTTCTAATAAGATTTTGAAAATTCAATATGGCGAATTCAATATGGACCATTTTTAGCCATCATTTGCTAACCAATTTTAACTAACCTATACACACATCCGATTGCCTTCAAATTTGACATGCTTTTACAGTTCCAGTGACAATACAATAAAAATGTCATTATTAGGCACCTCTCCCCTCTACGAGTGGAGTGGAGGGGGGAAAACACCTAAGTTTGTCCGATTTGAACCAAAATTGGTATACGGAGGCTTTTGGGGATAAGGAATATGATTTTTTTATCAGATTTTTAAAATTCAATATGACGGATCATTACCCTCTCCACATAGGCCGATCAGCTCTTATCGTTTTAGTGTCCTTTTATCCACCTTCGCCGCCATTGACAGAAAACTAATGGATTATCTGTCACTTTTGAGTGAAAATGGCGGCGAAGATGGATAAAAGGACACTAAATCGGTATGAGTTGATCGGCCTATCTGGAGAGGGTACTGGACGGATTCAAGATGGGACGATTTTCGGTCATGTATTGCTAACCAATTTTAACTGACTTATCCACATGTGATTGTGTTCAACTTTGGTATGCGTTTATAGTTCCGATAAAAATACAGTAATATGGTTTTCTCAGGTACTAACGAGGGAAGTGGAGGGAGAAAAATATTTAGTTTTTTCGATTTCAATCAACATTGGCATACAGGGGTTTTTAAGGAGGGGGATTATGAATTGTTTATCAGATTTGAAAATTTCAATATGGCGGATTTAAAATGGACGATTTAGGGTACAAATCTAAAAACTCAAAAATAAATATTTATTACTAAAACTTTTAAAGAACAAGCTTTTATTTGCACTCAAATAATTTATTATCACTCTTATACCATAATAAAAGCGATGGGGCAAATTTAAAATTTTAAATCATTATTATGTTTATTATTCGAATAGAAGAAGAATTTAGTTCTTCTTTTGTAGTTCTCTCTTTGTCACCGTAAAGTTAAAATTTTTAATTTGCGCCCATCGCTTTTATTATGGTATAAAGAGATAAAAAATTATTTTCTACTTTTGAGTGCATTTAATAAAAGCTTGTTCTTTAATTTTTTTTCTAATAAATATTTATTTGACGTAAACTTACCGGCAGACCTGTCTTGTATATCCATGGCGGTGGCGAGGAAGGTGCAAGCAGAAGGCACCGATAAAGTCGATGTAACGTGATCTTCGCAAGCGTTTCTTAGCTCGTCAACGCCCAACTCTTGGGCTAAGGCCATCATCTCAAAAACGCTACTGTCTTGCAGTAGAATCTAAAACCAGTGAACGTTTTTTTTTTGTTAATAAAAAAACAATTTCCTACCTAATTGAAATATAGTCCATGAGGCAACACGGAGCCTTCTTAAATGATAAACCAACTAGCAGTTTTAATAAAAAAAATAAATAGTTTACAATATTTAAATAACCATTTATTCTTAATTAGCTGATACTCAGGATGATCGTGTGAATTTTTCCATTTATCTTAAGAATTTTTTAAGAGGTAAGATACATATTGATTAATTAGATAAATTAAACTAAACATGTTAATTTAGAACAATCAAATTTCCTTTAAAGTAATTGATGCAATATATAAATGTTACAGTAAATTAGTATATTTTTATGTATATAGGGCATATTAAAAAGAATACCAACCGCAACGCAAAATTTCAAATGAAACACCGAATATATATTATTGCATTTTTGCACTCTGTTTTAAAATTCTAAGCATTGCGTTCGTCTGCATTAATAATAGGACGTCGGTCCCCAACGTCCGTTTGACCTCGAACCGGCTCCTTTTTACACCTATATGGCACATTCAAATGCGAGTCGGGTCGACGTCGACCGCTTTAATTATTAGGGTCTATCGATGTACTTAAACTGACTTGGGGGTAATAGGTACACGGGTCGATCGTACGACGTTGGACCGCCATCGGAATTACCTAGGTTTCTACAAAATATCCAGGATGGAGTAGTCGCCAACGTAAAATATAGTTTTAGCCGAGGTGGAGTAGGTAGAGGTAATCTCATTATACCTATTTATATCTTATTAGTTCCATCGGGTAAACTTGTTTGTGAATACAAGCTAACTATATGGAGAACAAAGAATATTATTATTTAGAAGCAGTTTATAATAATCAAAACAAGACAGGCCTTTAACGCACGATGGGGATGTAAAATTACTAACGAAGATTAGTTTACCGAGAAACATTGATAAGATAATTCTGAAAAATACATGCGCCTCAAAATTTCTTAGATTTTTTAGAAAAAAAAACTAAAAACAAAAAATATACATATATTTTTTTTAAATTTGCAAACATATTTGACATTTCTTAGTTTAAGCTATATTCTAAAGACATATTGGCTGCAATATTGACCATTTTTGATTGTCAATATCAACGTAATTGGAAAATTTAACCTGCGTTTGTCTAATAGCGGCAGACAGCTAATTCCTAAGTATGGCGGATTTCCGCTGAGGCCCAAAAAATAACCAATTTGAACCGGATCTCCAAGTTTAGTACTCGATCCGTGATAAATTGATTTATTCGAATGCATTTTGGACGTCGGGCCATGGTATAAACCCTATACGTAGTATTGACGATGGCTCAACGTCCCGCCGACAACTCTGGACCCGACGTCCAATTTTTTTCATTCGTAGGGTGCGGCTTTCATGTAGGTACGACGATGGCCCAATGGCCCGTCGACCTATATAATCCAGTAACTGTGCTTAAACGTCAAATGTCAACCATGTCGAAATAATCCCAACCGTTTTTCAAATATTTCTTGCAATACAAAAGCAGTGAACAAATTTCGGCAAAATCGCAAAAAACAATGAGTGAGTATGTCTGAATGAACTTTTCTTTGGCATCTTTAAAAGAACCCTTGCTTACTGTTACTGAACTATCCACTTGACGCTAGACGGTAGGCCAAATGTCGACGTAAATTGATGTGCATCCATCGTTAGGCATTTTTCCTTCGGCAACCAGAAGACAACAGTAGGAATCTAGCGGACGTTATAAATACAAAAAAATACGTCGTGCAGGCCAACGGCATACAGGGTTCCTAAGATTTTCCTTAGAAGAATGGCGTAGAAAGTTCTGCGCGCACAAAAGAAACAGGTATATTGAGCAATGGTGCCAGTTTGTTGTTATCTCCGGACTGCTTTCATGAGAAAAAATTGTCGCCACTCTTTCATTGTGAGCATAAATCATAGTTGCAATAATAACCGTTGACAAGATGTCTGCAAATTCCGCTAGATGGCAGCCACACCATGAGATTAAAAATTAGATGTTTTCAGGTCCAAACCACAGCTTTTTCTTGCTTAAAGGAGGCGGCAGGGTCCATTATTTACGATACTGAGCGATAAACTCGTGAGGTTGTTAACATTAGAAAGAAATATCTTCGGTTTTAATTAAATTTCTTTCCATTCTGTTCTACTAGTGACATCTATCCGGAAACGGCCAAACCATCCAGCTAGCACTAGCAGCCAAAGAAATCAATAAACGGCGCTGTTTTTCCTGCAGAGCTTTTTGCTTGCGATATTATTGATTTTAAATAAATCTGGCCCTACACTACATTTGATATTTTCGAGGTGTTTTATGACATGATCTCGAAACATGTAGCGAACCAATTCTTCAAAACTAGCGGGAGGGTAAAAGCGAAAAATAAGGAGCTGCCAATATTTGTAACACCCAAAAAGGGGTGAAAAGATTTATTTTGCTCTGTTTCTTTACAAAAAACGTTTTTTTTACGAAAAACTTGAGCTCTGCCACTTTTTTTATTTTTTTCTTCAACTTTCTCGAAATTTTCGTCATACCGTAGAAAAAAATTATTTCCTCCATGGTCATACTCTACTTTTATTCGAAAAAATTTAGAAACAGAGACGGGATCATTTTTCCTAAAACGGGGGAGGGATCTTGGTTTCGAGTGAGAAGATAAAGGGCGCCGCAGGCAAAAATTTTTCAATTAAATTAGCCGAACGCAAAAATGTTAGAAAAACAAAGCACGAAATAAAAATGGCGCCGCTTACAATTTTTTTTCAAAAGTTACGTAATTTCGGGAACGCAAATAAATAGGTCTAAAGAGTATAATTTTTAAGAAAAAACGTTACGTAGGGGGAGGGGGGTTTTCGACAGCGTTTGCATTTGTATGAAACTAAGAAAATTTGGAATGAAAATATGTGAAGTTTTTTTTTTTTTGGGGGGGAGGTAGTGGTCTTGAAATCGTTACGTAATATTAGGGGAGTGGCGTGCCAAACCGTTACAAAACATTACATAGGGAGGGGGTCAAAAATTGGTAAAATCACCGTTAAGTAATTTGTGCACGGCCCCACATCTGACTGTTCCTCCTTTTTGATTTCGAATCAAAGTGCAAAACCCGGGTTGGACGTTCGAAGGCGTCAACCTGTCCTATTTGCTTGATAAAGTTTCTACGGAAATATCTCAGTCGATTTCTCCGGCCGTGTATGAACGCTTTAGGTTAGGCATTTGCATGTATCTCAGTCCCCAGCCTGTAAACAGTGCGTAAGGACATTGGTTACAAAATGAAAAGCCGAAAAATATTTTTTTTACGATATCTTTCACAAGTTTGGTCGAGCAAAATCAATTTTTATTTCAGTCCTAAAGGTATGAAAATGGAAAACATTAGAAAACAACAACCTGGAATGGATTTACTACGTGTAAGATGTAGTGACAACATCGCCCCATGCCTATCCTTTTCTGCCTAATGTGCTTTTCCGTTTGTCTGCGTCTTATACACGGCTGCTTGCCCCCTAAGGATTTGCTTAGGAACGCTGTATATCGTCGGCGATATACCTATGACTATTGGCAAATCCACCTAAAACTACGTCGCATCTGTTGACGATGGGACATCGTCTGTATCTTGCCTTAATTTTACTTTTATCTATTAGGAACTCTACCGGACGTTATTTGTAGTTGGCGGAAATTCTTAAAAATATGTTAGACATAAGGACGTCCGTCCAACGACTAAGCGTGCACTAATATTTGAACTGGACTAAGGTGGGCTATTGACCGACGTCAATGGGTCGATGAAACCTGTACTTAAAACTATATTACAGTAGCTGACGTCGTCTACATGTCTGGTTCAATTCTTTTTTGTAACTGCAACGTAGTTTTTAGTCAAACCGGACGTTGGAACATGATTTAAGGCGGTGTGTTCCACCAGGGAACCCAAATTCAACTTAAATACGACGTCGCATTGGTCAGATTAGGTCGTAAGTCAGAAAAATGCTGCTTGGGCTATGTCGATCTTCAACTGTTTTCGAGATATTAATAGTTAAATACTGTTATATTCTGGGTGTTGTATTTGAAACTTGCAAGTTGGAGTTGCCATTTTCTTTATATATCCTGTATAGATAAAGATGAAACACTCTAAAAGTCTAGTTAAAGCTATACATTTTTTCAATTTAATATTTTTTGATTACTTTTCAAATAAAAAAGAGGGGTGTATATATTATGAGGAATCAATAATGACTTTTCTATTATTTCATATTGCATTGCACCCCATCAGCAATATTGATGGAGCTGTACGTACCATTAGATAGGTCTTAAAAAAAGTAAGTCTTAAGCCGTTTTTGATGAAGAGGACCTTAAATTTAAAAAAATACGATTTTCAACTGTAAGTGCCTTAAAAGTAATAAAATTTAAATTTGACATAAATATATTACAAAAATTCTTAAGTTTCATAAAAAAACACAAAACTTTTGTATTTACCCTTTTTCCATATCTATGCAAATTAACTCTCTAGGCGGGGTATAAAGATATACTAGAAAACCCTGCTCCTAATAAAATAGGTAAATTTGGATATACATCAAAATTACTATTTCCCATATTTCTTAAAAATACAAATATGTTCACCTTTTTATTTTTTATTATTAAATATAATACTTGCAGATTATAAAAATGTTTTTACGTAAGATAAATTAGGGTTTATTCATCAAGAAAAAGCTAACCAAAAAAAATAATCGTCTAAAATATACTTAGAAAACCCAAGTATAAACTTTTGAATAAAACATTCATTCACTCAAAGTTATATTTAAAACAAATTTACCTGTTAAATGTTAAAGTACACCTTAAAGTATTTATGTCACGCAAATAATAAACAAAGTGACTTTATGGAGGTAAGGAACTTGGCAAACCAATATTTTGATGACCCATCTCTTAAACATTTGCTTAATGTTAAACTCGTAAAAAACATAGTTTATTTATTATTATTTATAATATAGTAGCAAATTTAGATATATTTTGAATTATTTTATTTTTCCATTTATGCCCGTGTTTTTATGAAAATCGACTTTAATTTTATCAATAAAACCTACAATGCCCCTGACTACAATAAACCGTGCGCAGCAGTATTTCTGGATTTCGCAAAAGCTTTCGACTCGGTTAGCCATCGAAAGCTTTTGTGAAAACTAGAAAGCTTGGAGATTAGAGGCGTGGCTTTCAGGCTTATTCAGTTATACCTAACGGACAGAGAACAACTTACACAAACAGAAAAAACTCTAGTAAGAAAAAAAGAGTTACTTTTGGCGTCCCGCTGGGAACTTTGTTGGTCCCAGTATTATTTATAGCATACATTAATGATCTACTGGCTCTTACATGTCATGGTACTCTACTGTCCTTCGCAGATGATACATGTTTATTTGTGGAAGCTGACAGTTGGGAAAACGTTGAACCTTTTATAGTGCATGGGCTACGATGAGTAAAAAGGGAAAAAGCGTTGATTCTTTGGACCAAAAAAAAAAGTAAAATGTTGCATATGATTGTTAATAATTTTAATATTTTAACTTATATCACTCAATTTTTTACCAAAAATCTCCATCCTGTTGGGCAGGACTGTTTCTATTAAAAAAGTAATTTAAAAATGTTTCTTTGTGTCAAAAAAATGCCAAAAACATGAAATTTGGGTATTTTTTTAAATTAAAAGATCAGCTTGAACTTTTTAGTGTAAAATATTTTTGCACACTATCCATGAAATAATTGTATAAAAAATAAATAGTATTGCCAATATTTATTCATTTTGCGTAAACCACTTTTCTTGTAATTTAAATATTGTTTCTATTTTGAGAAGAAATAGTGTTCCGTCCGTTATGCAACATTTTGTTAGTTAAATTCTTAACTCTTTCATTTTTTGTTAAAATAGTAACAAATATTATTTAAGTGTAATTTTAACTTTACAGTTATATTAAGTTTTGGCATCTTTTGCTGGTCCGTCCGTTATGCATATTAAAAGGCTTTTTACCAACTTACTAAAGTAGATAAAAAATAAGTTTTGGTAATAACAGTGTCAGTGGCGGTCCCAGCCATTTCAAAAGGGGGGAGGGTTTTGATACGAAAAAAAAACTAGAATAAAAGCGCATAGCTTTTACGAGGAACATATATCAATATATGAAAACAAAACTTAGTAACTACAAGCGCGGATTTGGTCTCAAATCTAAGGGGGAGGGGGTACTCAGATTTTAAGTAGTTTATTTCATACATTTTCTATTTTAAAAAATGTTTAAATGCGCCGAAAATTTTTTAGTCGAATTAACCTAAAATCGTAAGTATCAACGGTATCATAGCGCCGCAAGCGAAAATTTTTAAGAAAATTGCACTAAAAAATGCAATTTAGAATTAAACTAAAATTGTAAATATATCAGGTCAGTCAAGCAAGACCCCCCCTCTCCAAAAGATATTCGAGTTTTGATATGCTTATAATTTCGAACCAATTTCGAACTAATTTTGAACCCCTTTTTAAAATTTTGAACCACACTCCTTCCTGTTTTTTTTTTATATTCGAAATGGGAGGTGCAGCAGGACCTGAAGCTACAACCCCTCATTTAAAGTGTAGAGAAAAATGAAAAGCAACTATCCCAAAATTAAGAACTAATTTCAAACTTCTAATATCACCAAAAAGAATTTCGAAAAATCCACTAGTAACCCTGTTTTTTTAAAATATGGTGTGATTGCAGGTTGACGTCAAGCCTCAGCCAGGTGTAGCCTGACGTCTGGCTGCACCCCCCATTTTGAATATTAAAAAATTAGTTCGAAATTATAAGCATATCAAAAGTCGAATATCTTTGGGGGACGGTGTGGCTTGACTGACCTAAATATATCAATGGTTTCAAAGCGCAGCAGGCAAAAATTTTTAAGAAAATGACACAACAAATGCCATTTTTAACACAAAATTAAACTTATACGGTAAATATCAAAGGCGTTATAGCGCCGCAATTTATGTCCTACTTTTGATATTCTAAATGTTTTCATAAAAAGTTTAAAGCCAGGGTATGGGGTTTAACTACCCCCCTATCCTCCTGAAATCCTCACTTGAGTAACTACGTATAATTTTTTCAGTTATAAAAAATATAGATATAACAAACAAACCACAAAAAATAAATACTTTTTTTTTGCGGTCTAAAAAGCTTTTTAAGTTGGAACATTGCCTTTTATATTGCATGTCTCAAACATAAGATGCCTATCTGAAAAAAAATTTGTTTCCGGTTTTTTGTATCGCTGTCGATAATTTCAATGTCTGTTGATATGCAGCAACGCTAAGCCCGTCAGACGAATTTCCGTCATAGTGTTTTTAAGTACTTATGTTTTCAATCTTCTATCGCCACACTTATTCATTGCCTCGAAAACGTTATCAGGTATGTTTTGATTTAAGCTTTTGCCTACTTCTGACCAATAATGTTTTCAAATGCTGACTTCTCCCAATAAAAGTTCAAGAATTTGTGTTTTGGATTAAACAGTTTATCGATCGCCCCCCCCCCCCTTGGACCACCACTGACAGTGTTAACATATTTGCAGCGCCTAATGGCAATATTTAATTTTAAATTTAAAAAAAGTTGCGAAAAATGTTCCGAGGTGTCTCGTAGACATAATGAAATGATAATAAAAAGGTTTAAAAAATAAGTCATGGAATGTGGATGTAAGTATGTAGTAAGTGTAAAGTCGAGTCTATACAGTTACATCTGCCTTTTTTTTTTAAAAAAAACGTTTTCACTAGGTATACCAAATAAGGGTTGTACAAAAATGCCTTTTTTGTTTCTCTTTAAACTTTACCTTTCCAGTGTAGATGTAAAGTAAAAACTGCTTGAACGTCTCGGGGGGCGCCTGGGGCAGTCTTATAGGCGTGGGGGTACCAGGGGCGGAGGGCGACACAGTGCAACCTGGAATTTTGCAAATTTCGCCTCGTTTTGCTGTTTGAAAACTTTTGCATCTAAAAAGGATAAAAAAGTACGATTTTAGTTATAAAATGTTATCAGCGCTTTTTAGCTTTGTTATATTTTGAAGAGAAAAAAATTGCCGAGCCAAATCCGTGGGGATTTATATTTTTACTCTTCTATTTCGCGAAAGTTTATACAGGTATTGTAACATCTAAAATAGAACACTACTATGTATTTTACAGAAATTCAGCTATACCTACTACACACAGCTACGCGTCCTTTGATTAAAAGCCGCCCAGCTTATTAATATCTGCTTTTCTCTCGAAAAAAGCGTTTGAAACGCTTTAAAAGTAGCTGAGCGACTGCATTTTAAGAGTGCCGACACTCAGTCCTATTCTCGTGACCATTCGATATTGAATCTTGTTATTGTTTACTGAGTTTAGCAACTTGACATTTTTGCAATATTCAAGAAACAAAAAATTGTTTATTGTCAAAAATTTCGACTTGACGCAGACAAAAAGGATCCAGTTCTAATAAAGAATTTCCAATTTCAATACCAAGGAAACAATGCTCAATTTTCAATTTCAAGAATCAATCCAATAATAATCAGTAAACCCGAGAATAAGGGCTGAATTATTCTCCCCCCTTGTATACATATACCCTAAATATTGGGTGCCCTTAAGCCGCCATGGGTCGCGTTCGGGCACCACCCTATCTGGGTCGCCACGGTCTCCAGGACCGGGTTTATTTTTTTGTAAGAAATTATAGATTTTTTTTAAATTTTCTTGTTTCTTGTCACAGAGATGATAAAATAATAAACATCATCACCATAAAAAAGTTTATTTTTATTTTTTACGAAAAATTCAAAAATAATATTTTTTCAAAAAACTTCTACACAGTTTGTAAACTTAAACATTTTTTATTTAAATCTGCTTTAAAAAAATTCTTATAAAATAAAAAATCATTGTTTTTAGAGCAAATAAGAAAAACCTTTTTTTTTCAATATTGCACTGGTCTCAGAGACCGGGTTAGGAAACTAATAGGTATATAAAAACATACAAAACATAAAAAATACTTAAACAAGTTAAGCCTTCGTTGTTGTCTTTCGGTCTGTTGTTGGGCCGTCGTTCTGAAGAAGTTTGTCTTCTCGAGGTTTTGCTGATTCACACTTTGGCTGAACGTGCTGGACCAACACCGTACTTAACTAAAAAGCCCGTTAACTCCTATCGCTTCAGTGCCCTTTAGCCCATTGTGACTGCCATTTTTATAACCAAATTGACAAGTAAAACATGGATTTTCGGTCAGTTTGGTGTCAAGATGGCGCCGATCACAGGCCAAAGGATACGAAAACGAAAATGAGTTAACTGGCTTTTTAGTTGAGAACGGTGTTGGCTGGACTGATTAGTCCACGTTGGTACTATTTTTCACCGACCCACTGACACACGTCGTGGTTATTAAATTCTGCCCCCTTGTTGTCAAATTATCATATTTGATTTTTAACAAATGCTGTTAATGTCAAAAATGCCATATTTTACGGTAAGGGGTAGAATTTAATGTTTTACTACCATTTACAAGTTGAATTTTTCTCTAATCCTACTGACTCAGATATAAAGTTCTATAAAACAGCCAATAAAAAAAAATCCTACTCAAAAAAACCCGGTCTCACAGACATATACGCGAGCCATGGCGGGTTAAAAGCATAGCTTGGCTGAGGTGTGCTGGGGATATAAACAGGTTAATTGGTACTGGTAATAAAGCATTTGCTCAAAATGATTCTTTGCGGTCACCCATCCGAAACATAATCATGACCATCGATAAACTTACTTGCGACGCTACTTCCGTGCCGTACATGTCGTCAAACGCTAATTTAAGGGGGTAAAGAGGCTCAGAGAAGTAAAATATCACATAATTACACCTCATTCCAAATTCTCCGGACCAATTTCAATATGGCGGCTGCCGATTAAAAACAGAAGCTAAATGAAACTGTCATTGTCAGTGTCAAAACACTGGTCCGCAGCAATTTGGAATGTAGTGTAGATGGTTTACCAAAAAAGTATCTTGTCACTGTCAACGTGTGCGGGCGTCCTGGTAAATATGAAAAATATATAAGGATAAAAAAAACCTTTTTTTTTCTAATTAAAAATAAATCTAGGAATATTTTAAAAACTTGTTTTTAATACCTTCAACAAAAACATGATTTTAGTAACTGTCTGCAGATAACTAAAGCATGGCTTTTTTGGTTACTGATGCAAAAAAAACTTTTTTTTTGATCACGGGTGCAAAAAAAGATTTCGGTCCGTTTTTTACTCAAAGTTAAAGAGAAATAGTGGAAAATAGTAGTATTGAAAAAATCTAATCATTCTTGCCTAAAAATTAACTCATTTCCGCCAGTTTTCACCAAGTATTTACGAAAAAATAATTTAAAAACATCATCAAAATATCAAATTGTCAAAGATTAAAATGGCGCAACAATGAACGTCACCGAGTAAAAAGACACATCGCCATGGAAACAATTGTTATTTCATTTACCAGCCGCCTTGATCTATAGTGTAAAGATGGTGTGTTGCGAGAAGTGCTCTTCGTTCGAGATTTTTAAAGGTATTTTCCTGTGTTTCTTGGATTTTCTGATAAAGGTATTAAAAAAAATAGTACTCACAACTCGCGGCTAAACTGTGCTTTTTTTACTCGCGTTTTTAAATACCTCGCTGTGCTCGTTATTTAAACCAACGCTTGTAAAAAAGCACTATTTTAGCCACTAGTTGTGAAAACTACTATTAATATGTGATTCCCTCGAACTTGGTGGCTAGGGGTAGTCTCCTTTTCTTGGCTGAAGCTTTAACAAAAAAGCTGAAACCAATAGCATTAAAAATTAAGCCCCCATAATAAGTTCAACACTAATTAAAGACAAGAAAATCGAATATTCTAAAATCTTTTAATAAATGATTACACACATATAAAATGTAATGGAAAAGTCCATATACACTCTGGAAAAGTGCGGATATTCCCAGGAAATCTATTTACCTCCTGGAAAAATCTGGATAAACCCTGATAAAGTCTGGATATACCATGTAAAAGTCTGGATACACCATATAAAAGTCTTTACACACCCAGCAAAGTTCGGATACACCCCAGAAAAGTCTGGATACATTCAGGAAAAGTCTGGATACCTCCTGAAAAAGTCGGGATACACCCAGGAAAGGTCTGGATATACCATGTAAAAGTCTGAATATAACCTGGAAAGCACTGGACACACTCTGGAAAAACCTGGACATACCTCGGAAAAATTTGGATACACCTGGGAAAAGTCTGGATACACTCTAAAAAGCCTGGATACACTCTAAACAATCTTGGAAAGTCTGGATACACGCTAAAAGAAACCTGGATACACGCTGCAAAAGTCCGGATACATCCTGGAAGTCTGGATATGCTAGACCCACAATTTTCAGAAATATTTAACTAAAATACATAATGCATTTAAGAACCATGTGTATACGAGTAGTGGTTTTTTATGTATTTTCTTACGCGAAGGAAGTTTTTGGAATAAATATTTACTTTATTTTATTATTATGCTGTTCTTCTTAACTGTATAAAAAAAATTTCACGGTGTTCCAAAATAAGTTCATTTTTATTTCTTACCAATCTAATAATAATTTAATGTTGAATTTTTGACGTTTAACATTTTTTTTTTAATAAATAAATAATAAATTTTGTAGTTTACAAAAAGCCAAAAATCGGTTCAAAAATTATTAGGAAACAAAAATGAGTCCAAGTTTTTGGCCCATCGAAGGATCCACCCCAAATATTTCAGGTCGCCACTCTTAAACAGGTGTAGTACATGGTTTTCCATATAATTTCCATAGTAGTGGAAAAAGTATAACATGGAGAAAAGCAGAGGCAATAGAAAGAGTGGAAAAAGGTTCCATTAGCTGTGCGTTTCAAGGGTGTATCATTAGCTTTTGACGTTTTGCCGCCCCTTTTAAAAAGCCACAGAGGAGCTTCGCCGCCGGAGTTTTTTTGATTTTATGAAACAAAATAATTTCTAAAAAGTCAAAGATTTTTCGCGCGCCTTTTTTCCTTTATGTTTATAATGTTTTGCGTGCTTTTAAACACTTATATTTTAGACCAGTGTGTAAGTCGCCTCTAAAAATCCCAGATATAGCAAAAAGTTCAGTGGCGTAGAAAAATATCTAAAAGTATGTAGGTATCTCAAAATCGCGCCTGGCCATTTTGGCCTTTAAGGTTTCATAGGCTTAAGGATAAAGAAAAAATTGTTTATTTTAACTTGTCTACCTTATAAAAAGCAATAAAAAAATTTGCATGCTGTTACTAGCAGGGCAATTAGAATCAGCTCCCTCCCTCAAGATTTTAGTTTAAATATAAATATAAATTTACTACAATCAAATCCAAAGTTTTTTTTTGGTAAAGGTGCGCCAAAAGTCAATAAATATTTTGCATTAATTTGTTTATTTTATTGTAAAAAAACCTAAAAATATTATTTTTTTCATTAAAACCACCAGCGACAGAGTAGAGACATTAGGGGCAAGGTTCGAGGTTGAAACCTCTTGGTTAGTTTTAATAAAACTTCTTGCCCATGTTAGGTTAACTCCTCCTCAACTCTCGTTTCGCCGCTGGTTTGGTTTTAAAAAAACACCCCGTTTAAATATATCGCACTGAAGTATAGAAAAAAATATAAAACCAAAAATAAATTATTATTATCTACAAAAACAAAATTTATTAGTAACGTATTTAACCAGAGGAAGAGCAAATTTTTATGCATTCTCTTTGTGTATACTACTCTATATATAAATTTTTTAAACAAAGAAACATTTCAAAGAAATAAAAGTATCCACGTTTGGTTTTTTCCCTTTCTTTTGTAATCTTTTACCGCCCTTTTGTTATCAAGTTTCTGCATATAGGTACCTCCTTATAAACATGCATATATTCTCTTCAAATTTTTGAGGGCTCTATATTTTTGAGCATACATCAGCGAACTATAGCTTCACAAAAACACAAAAAGCAACATACGAAGCAGGCTCTGTTTTATGTCAAAGAAGTTAAAGTACACTCATGCACTCTGTAATGAAGCTAATCATCATAGGGATGACAATAAATAAGGGTTACAATGGATCTTTAAAGGGCGCAGGTTCCTCGCGTAAGTACATTCTAATTTAATTTTTGCTATTGTACATAAGAATAATTTTTAAGATTAGTTTTCTCCTGAGAGCATATTACAGGGTGTCCCAAAAATCTCAGGTATATTTCCAAAACCAAAGAAGCAGAAAAGATGGTTTACAAAAAAGCATCTTTTCGGATGCTGTTCGTGGCACCGGTCAGTAAGGGAGCAGCATTGTTACTTTTTTTAATTGCAATGCATCTTTTTTTGTGATTTGGGTGGGTATATTACCCAAGTAACATTTTAGGTTGCTACATAGTTTTATTATTTTCGAACTTTTTTATAAGGGGTCGTGAATATTTATAACAAGAAAGAAAACTTTAACATGTCAATGTTTATAAAGGAAATGGAAAAACCAGACGAGCATTATTCTTCCAAAATTAGCAATAAGAATATTCTTATCACTATATTTATAAAACTTTTGTCTTAGGTTTTATAATATAGGAAACAAAACATTTTAAAAAGTCTCCCTATAAAACTTTTGGTTTTTGGGTTTTATAATTTAGCAATCAAAACCTTTTGACGACATTTCTTATAAAACTTTTAGTGTAAAGTTGACAAGTTTTATAAGATCGTAATCAAAACCTTTTAAAAACTATTCTAATAAAATTTTTAGCTTAAAGTGGTTCAAGTTTTATAAAATAGTTAGCGAAACATTTTAAAAACTCTTCTTATAAAACTTTTGGTTTAAATTCATTTACGTTTTATAAGATAGAAATAAAAACTTTTTAAAGATAATCACTACAAAACCATTGGTGCCCATAGCTGCACAAGCTTTTATAAGATAGCAACGAAAAATTTCTGAAGATTTACCCTGTGTAAGAGTTTTTTAAATTTTTAGGTAGTAATCAAAACCTTTTCAATAATTTTGATATAAAACCTTCGCTTTAAAGAGAAAGCCAAAATCACGTGACTAGGTAAATTAGCCGTGCAGCAGACGCGCAAAGGCCAAGTGCCCAATACATAAGGGGCCTGAATAATTAAGGCTAAAAGAAGACACACAAGTTAACCTGAAGAAGAAGTGTTTAATTGACGTTTTGTGACTGAAATTAAAAAGTTCGAATTAAAAATATATATAATTTTTTTTATTATGTTGCAATGAGTAGAAACACTTGGAAAAAGATGAAAAACAGTCATACCTTCCGTAGGCAGGTGCAAAGAAATTTGCATTTCATTATAAACTCATCTTCTGACGATGGAATGGGGCAAACAGGGCAACAACCACTGCCAATGGCTGGTCCTTCTGGTAAAGAACAGATGAGTTATGGTTCGCCTGAAATTCAAATGCGCACTAGCCCATTGAGTGAAGCAGAAGAGCACTCAGTAGAAAAACTGCCAAATTATTCGGACTTGGTAGTGGAGTGTGAAGTAGATAACCAGATGCTCCCAGAAGCTAAGCAGGACAAAAAAAATACATATTTTGGCAACGAACTAAAAAATTGGGCCACTAAGTACAATATTAAACAAAATGCACTTATACGGATGCCGATAAACCCGAAAATTAACTTTAAGTGTCCCCCCAACCCAAAAGTAAGATTTGGTGGTAAATTTTCGTTGTTTTTTTTTCTTTATTATAAAATATTCGCGTTTACGTGTAAACATACGAACTCCGCACCACTACTAATCACATAAAAATAAAATACAAATCAAAAATCAACAAATTTTTGTCAAACAAAACAAATTTTCTAATATAAAAATCCACCACAGAATCACACCAAGTTTGGTTTGTTGGTTTTTTAACGGTAATGGTAGTCGCTATTCGGCGCTAATTAGCGCCAGTGGTTATGCCTGAAGGGTGAAGGGATTCTAAATACGGTTTTGTCATCCATATGTCATTTTGACAAGTTTGGAAAAATATTTTTTTTTGTTCTTTTTACATTTTACAGTTTTTTCTAATATTTTTCGATTGTCGGCAGTGCAAACGCCTACCAAAACCTATGGCTTTAAAGAAATATTTTACATACGGGAGATATTAATAGCTAAAAGTTTCATTTGCATTTTTCTACTTCAAGACGAATGAACTGGTACACTAACTTTTTCTGAAATGACATTTTGTTACACATCAGTTAGAGTTTTCCGATTTAACTCATGGTAAGAATTACTTGAGTAATGAAAGATACAATATTTAAACTAATTAACATTTTAATAAGTAGACAGCACGCCACTGACACCCAGAAAAAAGACACTCTCTCTTGTCAGAATTTGAGATGACATGACTTTAGGTTGACAAATTAAAAATTGTCACTGTCTTTCTTTCTTGGGGACCGTGCCGTGTTGTCTACTTATTAAAAATTAACTAACTTATTAAAAATTAACAACAAAATTAAAAATTAAATAAGTTATAACTTAAGCAATTTTTATAGTAACTTAAATTAAAAACTTAATCGTATGTGTGAGAAAATGAAAAAATGGTTTAATATACATTCTGGCATAGAAAAGTTTAACCCCCTTCTCTCCCACAGCGCCTAAATTTTGTTTTTGATTTTCAAAGCCAACTTCTTCCTACAAAAAAAATTAAACGAATATTACGGAATATCGAGCTTCTTACCGAGCCATCATGATCACCCTATGCGCGTACACTCTCTCATCTTCCCTGCCCAGAATAAAAACGATGTCAGCCGAATCGGCGTCTTCGCTCAATCGTTGAAGATCGTCGAGCAGTCGCGGTACTCCAGCCAGGGCTTTGTCGGCGGGGAGAGTCGATGTGTTGATGCTGCCCAGTACTCGCGATCCCATAATATTTAAGGAGCGGTATTTTTCTGTAAAAAAGTTATTTTGTTTGTAAAAATAAAAAAGTACCCTGCCAAAAATACCGCGTCAAAACTCGTAAAAAAAGAACTAGTGAAAGTTCACGAGTTCTGGTCGGTATTTCATGCGGTTTATGAAACACCACTTTCGAGTGAAATCTCATGAACTTTTAATGTTGGAAAAAGATTCAAAACTCGTCAAACATCATGAGTTTTTAGGAGTTTTGAAAAGTTTTTAAATCAATTTATGATAAGAGTTGATAAGATTTCACCAGAATTTTAAAGGCTCTGCTTCCACTGGTTTTGTTAAGTTTTGAGCAGATTTTAACCAAAAGTTAAATCAAAGTTAATAAGATTTCACAAGGTTTTATGAGAATACACATGTTTTCAGCAGTTTTTAAAAGCACCACCCTCCATCAGATTTCACAAGATTACATAAGAAAATTCACATGTTTTTAGCAGTTTTGAGCAGATTTTAAGAGAAACAAGTTTATAAGGTTTCAATGGTTTTGACAAGTTTACATGTCTTCAGCAGTTTTGAGCAGATTTTAATGGAAATATAAAATAACTTTAATAAGATTTCTCATATTCTCAGCAGTTTTGAGCAGTTTTAAAAAGACCCAGCCTCCATCAGATGTCACAAGTTTACATGGAAAAATTCACATGTTTTTAGCTGATTTTAAGAGAAACAACATTTAGATTCACCAATTTTTAGATTTTAAACAAATCCATATTAAAAGTGATTAATAAGCCTGTGCGGAACATACATTTATATCTTATCATTGTTTAATATATAGAAAAGTTGGACAACCTTATGAACCAAACAGTTGACACTTTTTAGGCCAAATCGTGGACCAAATCATTAAATATCTTGGACAAAATGAGTCGAACACTTTTTATTTCATACATATTTTATTTTAAAAGATATCCAAAATGAAACCTTGTAAAATCTTTTAAAAACATCTCCTGTGTCTGATTTCAGCAGTTTTTAAAAGCACCACCCTCCATCAGATTTCACAAGATTACATAAGAAAATTCACATGTTTTTAGCAGTTTTGAGCAGATTTTAAGAGAAACAAGTTTATAAGGTTTCAATGGTTTTGACAAGTTTACATGTCTTCAGCAGTTTTGAGCAGATTTTAATGGAAATATAAAATAACTTTAATAAGATTTCTCATATTCTCAGCAGTTTTGAGCAGTTTTAAAAAGACCCAGCCTCCATCAGATGTCACAAGTTTACATGGAAAAATTCACATGTTTTTAGCTGATTTTAAGAGAAACAACATTTAGATTCACCAATTTTTAGATTTTAAACAAATCCATATTAAAAGTGATTAATAAGCCTGTGCGGAACATACATTTATATCTTATCATTGTTTAATATATAGAAAAGTTGGACAACCTTATGAACCAAACAGTTGACACTTTTTAGGCCAAATCGTGGACCAAATCATTAAATATCTTGGACAAAATGAGTCGAACACTTTTTATTTCATACATATTTTATTTTAAAAGATATCCAAAATGAAACCTTGTAAAATCTTTTAAAAACATCTCCTGTGTCTGATATAAACTTACGAAATCTCTTAAAATATCTTGATAGTTAAACCTTGATTATATATTCTTTTTAATAATTTATGTTTATAGGTACTCATAAAATCTTTTAAATTCGCATCTTGTTTGTCAAATCTGGTTGTACTTGAATGTCTATATTCTACCCTTTAATACTTATATAATCTTGTCAAATCTTCACAACCCTTTATCCTATTTCTTATGAAATCTTGTAAAATCTTGTAAAATCTCATGAAAATCTTGCTTGCTAAACCTTATGAAATCTCATGTGTCTGGTGTAACATAATTAAATCTTGTGAGTTTTCAATAGTCAGAAATGATTTGAAAATTGTGTCTGGTATAACATCATGAAACATCATAAGAATCAGGTCAAGTCTTCAAGGTTCAAACCAATAAAATCTCTTAAAATCTCATCAAGACTTGATCAGTTTTTAAGAGTTTTGAAGTGTTTTTTTTTGGCAGGGTAGGCAGGTACCTAAGGTAAACGCACCTATTATCGACAGTGTCTTTAATATCGTCAATTTTGATGTATTTTCCTTAAAAATAAGATCTGGGTGATAACGTCAATCTTATAGGACATTTAAAAAAAAAACATCAATACTTTCGGGACAAGATGACATAACTGGATAAAAATTATCCCCACTTTGACATACAACAATCGCGCGGTAAAAGTTGACAGTCGACAAGAGTAATTTTGAAGTATGCATGTTTTTCTCACATTCTGGTGCTGAAATAGTAGTTTTCAGAACCAGTGGCTAATATAGTCCTTTTTTACAAGCGTTGGTTTAAATAACAAGCACAGCGAAGTATTTAAAAACGCGAGTAAAAAGAAGCACAGTATAGCTGCGAGTTGTTAACAATATTTTTTTTAATATCTTTATCAAGCTCTGTGCTAAATACCGACATTAAAGTGTCGATATAATGATTTTGCATGGATTAGGTTAAAACTTAAAATTTAGGGTGTTTTTGAAAATTTTGAAACAAATTTTTCTACTTTCTTATTTAAAAAAGGTTGATTTAAATACTGACCTAATATCGACTGCCAACATTTTAATTTTTTTTAAAATTTATGTTATAATTATTTTCTTGTGTCGATAATATGATCATTGTTTGTGTCGATAATATGATCATTGTTTGTGTCCATATTACATACACCATTGTGTCGGTTAAGGAAATTATGTAGGTCTTTTAAAGTATGCATTTGCTAAAATTAATTGCTAATGCAATTCTATCATTTTCATTTTTAGTCAAAAATAGTACATTATATACCTAGGGACTAAAGTGGTATTTTTGATCCCGAGGCTACAATTCGCTGAGGGATAAAAATACACTTTAGCTACAGGGTGATTCAAATTCGATGCTCACCATGGGGATCTCCTAAACGGTATCTTCATTTTTAGTTTTTATTTTTCTGCGCCCTTATTCTTAAAGCTGTCAAAAAATGCTTAAACCTTTCTACATGCACTTTTTTAAGATCTACCTAAGAGGTCTGTTTTTGAGACTTGACATTTCAATGTGACAGGAACACTGTCAAGTTCATTTTTTCTTATGGACACATCCTTTTTTCCTCCTGCCGTTTGGTTCATAAAGGATGACAGATAGCATTTTCCAACCTTATTTTGACATGTCACCTGACGATTGCAGTACTTTTTTTAACATTTTAAAAATGACAGTTTTTTTTGACATTTTGTTATAACAAAATAACTTTACCTAATATTTTAAAAATGCGTTTTTTTCTTTATTTTTTAATCTTTGAATTTGGGCTGATGATGGTCAATTAACTCAAAACGTCTGGTACTTGTCAAAAGGAGGTTGTAAAATATCCGTCATACTTCATGAACCAAACGGCAGGAGAAAAAAAGCATGTATCCATAAGAAAAAATGAACTTGACAGTACTCCTGTCTCACTGAAATGTCAAATCTCGAAAATTGACCTCTCATTAGGTAGATCTTAAAAAAGTGCCTGTTAGAAGTTTTAAGCGTTTTTGACAGCTTTAAGAATAAGGGCGCAGAAAAATAAAAACTGAAAGTAAAGATTTCGGTTTTTTTCGCCTATCTCCGGAACTACCCGGAATTTGTAAACTTTCTTTTGGCTTTGAGCAAAGCGTCAAATTGCGCAACTTTGCCCTAATTTAAACCTTTTCGTATCTCCTGCCGTTTAGAAGATCCCCATGATGAGCATCGAACTTGAAACACCCTGTATATACTATTTTTTGCACTTTTGGGCACCGTTTCATATGCACTGCAATCACTGAAGATTGCGGCACTGAACATAGCCAATCGGCAATCTTTCAAACTCCAATACAGCAGCGAAGCGGAACCGCCTCAGATTCGGGACCATTAGGTCATTTAGTTGGCTGTAGTGGGGCCATTGTAAATATTAATGTGACGCACAATAATATCAAATAGTTTAGGAATTTATAGGTTAGGTTAGTTCTTTTTCATATTGTGTTACTGCCTATTTTCGGATGTTACAAATAAATATAAATGTTCCAAAATGCGTTTTTACAAAGCCTTCATTCGTTCTGACGTTAAGTTATTGCCTGATAATAAGGAGCGGAACAAAAATATTTTAGTCCCGGGGACTAAAATATTTTAGTTACGGGATAAAAAGTACCATTTTAATCCCTGAAATGAGGGAGTAAAATAAGTTTTTAGTCCCTGAAGTGCAAAAAATAACTTTATTTGAAATAGAGTAACCTAATATCGACAGCACGTTATTTTTATTGATAAAAAGTTATTTTAATTTTAACTTGACATGTCGCTAATACCATCATCTCTGAGTCTATATTAAAAATATCAATAGATTAATATACTTAGTTAAAACTATAACATTCTAGTTTTTTTAAATGGTATGTTTTTTTAGTTTTTTATAAGTACCTATCTAATTAGTTAAATATTCCGTTCAAAGGTTTTTATTATTTTTTATTAAAGAGAAAAAGAAAATCAAACTGTCGGTATTAGATACAATCGGAAATATTCAAAATAAAAAATTAATATAAAAAAAGCTGTAAAAGATTTTAAAAAAGCAATTATTTTCTTCGAAACTAGACTTAATATACTATATTAAAATGTTTTTTTTATTTATTTTAAAGTTTTAAATGATATCTTATGATTTTCTAAAATTAAAATTTGGCTTAGTATCGATAATAGATGCGTTGTGTGTCAATATAAGGAACATCAAGAAAATCAAACTGTCGATATTAGATGCAATGGGGAATATTCGAAATAAATAAAATTAATATAAAAAAACTGTAAAAGATTAAGAAAAAGCAATTATTGTTTTAGAAACTAGACTAATTGTATTATATTAAGATATTTTTTTATTTATTTCAGGGTTATGTTACAAATAAATAAAAATGTTCCTAAAATGCGTTTTTACCAAACCTTCATTCGTTCTGACGTTAAGTTAATTAATAAGGAGCGGAACTAAAATATTTTAGTCCCGGGGACTAAAATATTTTAGTTACGGGATAAAAAGTACCATTTTAGTCCCTGAAATGAGGGAGTAAAATACGTTTTTAGTCCCTGAAGTGCAAAAAATAACTTTATTTGAAATAGAGTAACCTAATATCGACAGCACGTTATTTTTATTGATAAAAAGTTATTTTAATTTTAACTTGACATGTCGCTAATACGATCATCTCTGAGTCTATATTAAAAATATCAATAGATTAATATAGTTAGTTAAAACTATAACATTCTAGTTTTTTTAAATGGTATGTTTTTTTAGTTCTTTATAAGTACCTATCTAATTAGTTAAATATTCCGTTCAAAGGTTTTTATTATTTTTTATTAAAGAGAAAAATAAAATCAAACTGTCGGTATTAGATACAATCGGAAATATTCGAAATAAAAAATTAATATAAAAAAAGCTGTAAAAGATTTTAAAAAAGCAATTATTTTCTTCGAAACTAGACTTAATATACTATATTAAAATGTTTTTTTTATTTATTTTAAAGTTTTAAATGATATCTTATGATTTTCTAAAATTAAAATTTGGCTTAGTATCGATAATAGATGCGTTGTGTGTCAATATAAGGAACATCAAGAAAATCAAACTGTCGATATTAGATGCAATGGGGAATATTCGAAATAAATAAAATTAATATAAAAAAACTGTAAAAGATTAAGAAAAAGCAATTATTGTTTTAGAAACTAGAGTAATTGTATTATATTAAGGTATTTTTTTATTTATTTCAGAGTTTTAAATGATATCTTGTGATTTTCTAAAATCAAAATTTGTCCTAGAGTGTCGATAATATGTGCGTTTACCTTTATAGTAAAATCCAAGCAGAGGCTGATTGTACCACCAATCAATAGCAATTCCTCGCTTAGTTCTAGAGTGATATTTTTTTGTTAACAAAATTGCCTAATTTGCTTAAAATTTTCTTAGTACATTGAACCCTAAAGATATGGAGTGTGAGTGGTGCAGACCCCTCATTATTTATTTTGGAGATATTTACCGTAAGTTTGCTATGGGCAGAAAATAATCCTATTTTGGGCACAACCTGGCATTAAAATGCCTTTTGCCGCCCGCGTTTTAGAGCGATAAGTGGCACTCTAACGCTCTAGAGCTCACTTAACGCCCGCGGGCATTGAAGTGATTTTTGCTGAAATTTGATAGTAACGTAATATTTTGATTTTTGTGTTTATGCAGAGTTTTTGCACCTTAATATGACTTAAATTTTACCTTATTAATAAATAATTGTGACCTCTATTTGACCTTAAATTTACATAACAAGGTAAACATATTATGTAAAATATACATAGTTTTTACTTAACTCTTACGTAACATGGATGTAATATTTATGTAAAAGGTATTTAATTTTATTTACATCACATTTATGTAAAAATTAGGTGGGCTTTGCGCATGGCATTATGCAGAGTTTTCGCACCTTAATTTGACTTAAATTTTACATTATTGTGACCTCTGAGTGACCTTAAATTTACATAACAAGGTAAATCTGTTATGTAAATTTTACGTAATATCTACATAACGGTGTTTACTGGGATGACATATCAACTTTTATTAAATCTGTCTCCTAAGCATGGGGGGGTGCAGCTTAGCGCCAAGCTACAACCCCCCCCCTTTTAAGTGTGAATAACTCCGTTATTCATTAAGTACAAAATTTTTTAAAAGGGGACTAAATTAGTATATAATTAGCACATAATTTTAAAATATTCAAATCAAGTTTCGTTGAGGGTGGGGGGTGTAGCTTGATTGAGCTCGTACAAAACTCGATAGAAAGTAACTTTCTTACACGCTCGTAAGAAATTTGTATCGTCACTTTCTTTTCTTTTTATATAATATACTATTTTTTTTTCAAAGTTCTCAAAAATTGAAATATGAGGCAAATTTGGCATCTTTCAATTTTCGATCCTAATATTTATGGAAAAAAGGTAGTGAACCTCCCCCGTGAAACACCCGGAATATAGGGATGCAATTTAAACGATATTTTTATATTACATTTAGTTTAAAAAATATATTTTTAAATCGTCACCTTCTACCGACCTAAGTATATATTTTTAAAAACTAAAACTAAAATATTTACAATAAAATTATTACCACAACCATTTTATAGTTTTTTGAAAACTATAATAAAGCGATTGATTCCAAAATTACTACGGATACAGCTCTCTCAAAGAGGGGGGGGGGGCGAAAAGCAAAAATTGGCTGGGTAAATTGTTTGGAAAAGGTGTTCTAAAAATCGGAAATTTTTTAAGGAAGGTCTTATTGCGGAAGAGCATATTATATCGTGTGCAAAAATGTGTCAAACAGAAGAGCATAGAAAAAAAATTGGGTTCGGTCTGTCTGTAGTTTTTCTATGCAGAAGAGAACCGACCGTGTTCCTGCGTTTTTTAAATTACGTCCGCTACACTTTTTCACGCATGCGCAAATCTTTTACCTTAGAAAAATGGCGGGAAATCAAAGCCTCCTAAAACCTTCTTTTAAGTTCAAATTTTTTCTCCAAAACTAGCACTAAAACACCCAACATAGACAAAAATATGAAAACAAATGAACCAAGAACATCAACACAACAAAACTCGTAGGTAAATCATCTCATGGTCTCTCTTGAGGATTTGTCCAACGTCCAAAAAGACAAAAATCTTAATGTGCGCCAGTTTCAGGTACCTGATCTCGCTCTAGAACCCTTCGATAAGTTTGGTACTTATTAATGATACAAGCTAGACAAAGATAAAAGGTAGTAGGCGGCGTTAGATGTACTAAAAAGAAGAACTCGTGTACAAGTTGTGCTAACTACATTTACCTAAACTCAACCAGGACCTCTTAATAACCTAGTTTGGACAACCTATTATATGAAAGAAAGAGACCGCGAGTATCCCAGTAGGAATGAGTAAGTTTGATATTGTAAAGCAATTTTAAAATAATAAAGACCAGTTTTAAGAGCAATCTCTCAGGTCAACGCTCAGAAGAAGAAAAATTGCAAGAGTTGTTTCTAAAACAAATATATTTTTTTAATATAATTTTTTGTTTCAATCAAAAATATATTTAAACAAAAAGATATAACATAGGTATATAACAACTCTGATGGCCTAAGTCAAAATGCGGTACCTAATTAACCAATAAACCTCAATTATAGATTAACTTTTTACTCTAAAGTTTTATATGGAAAAAGGGCAGGCCAAAAGATAAAATTTACCTAGAAAAGTAAGAAACTAATTATTATTTATCAGACTTAATTATACCATCAATCAAGATTTTTAATAATTACTAATATTTTTAATTTTTGGTGGATAATTTTGGTCCACGTTAAAAATCATTGTTATAAGAAAAAATCTAATATCTTTAAAAATTTTTGGTGGATAATTTTTGACCAAGTCAATAAATATTACATAAAAAAAAATAGTAGTTTTAACAACTAGTGGCTAAAATAGTGCTTTTTTTACAAGCGTTAGTTTAAATATCGAGCGCAGAGAGGTATTTAAAAACGGGAGTAAAAAAAGCACAGTTTAGCCGCGAGTTGTTAACACTATTTTTTTTAATACCTTTATCAAAAAATCCAAGAAAAACAGGAAAATACTTTTAAAAATCTCGAACGAAGAGAATTTCTCGCAACACACCATCTTTACACCATAAATCAAGGTGGCTGGTAAATGAAATAACAATCGTTTCCATATCGTGACATTTTAATCTTTGACAATTTGATATTTTGACGATATTTTTAAATAATTTTTTTATAAATACTTAGATTTTTTCAATATTTCTATTAATTTTGGGTAAAAAACGGACATAAATCTTTTTTTGCACCCGTAATTAAAAAAATTTTTTTGCACCCGTCATCAAAAAAAGTTTTTTGCATCGGTAACCAAAAAAGCCATGCTTAGTTATCTGCAGACAATTACTAAAATCATGTTTTTGATGAAGGTATAAAAAAAAACTTTAAATATTATAAAAAAAGTAGCCTCACCGTGACAATGTTTGCACATTGCCGTGACCAGGATTCGAACCTGGGTTACTACGGCCACAACGTAGGGTCCTAACCACTAGACGATCACGGCTACCGAGACTTGTTCAATGTTTTCGATATACTGGTATAAGAGCGACGCGCGCGATTTAACCGCGATCAATAAACATTTGTCTAAAACGTATTTTCTTTGACTTACCGCGTGTTTTATACATTTGTAGTTTGATGAAAATTTTGTAATATAATTTATCTTTGCGTTTTAATTTAATATTTTTAGCATTTGTCGATCAGAGTCCCTGCTAAGCTAATTAAAAAAATATCCTTTATTTGAACATATTTTTAGCTAAAAAAATAGTATAAGTATACCAATAGATATAACTATAGGCGAGGTCTTGGAGAATTACACTGGCTACCTTACTCTATCACTATTGGTTTTCAGAGAAATTGAACTATAGCCTCCGTGGCGCAATTGGCTAGCGCGTTCGGCTGTTAACCGAAAGGTTGGTGGTTCGAGCCCACCCGGGGGCGTAATTTTTTTTTAATTAAATAGAACTATATTTTAGTAATTAAAGAGCCTATTATTGTAATAGTACCCCACAAAATAAAAAAAGGGAAGTTTGTAATTTATTGACCAGTCACTTGACTAATGGTCCGATTGTAACGAAATTTGGCACAAGTATTCTAGGGATAAAAAGATATAAACCCTAAAAAAAAGAGACTACTCCACCCTCCCCCCAAATAAGGTCCCCCCCTTAAATAAAAGTGGTAGGGACAAAACATTACCTGTCGTATATTTGAATGACTGGGTCGTTGTACCGAACCAATTAAAATTTAACTTAGTAGAAACATTTAGAGAACCAAGCTACACATTTAAGAAAAATTTCAACCCCCTCTCTCTCAAATAAGGAAGGTAGGGACAAAACATTACCTGGAATATATTTGAATGTCTGGGTTGTTCTACCAAACCAATTAAAATTAAATTTAGTAGAAATTTTTAGGGAACAAAGTTACACATTCTTCTGGCATATATTTGAATGACTGTGTCGTTCTACCAAACCAATTAAAATTACACTTAACAAATTAGGGAACTAAGCTACACATTTAAGAAAAATTTCAATACCCCACCCTCTAAAATAAGCTAGGTAGAGACAAAACATTACCTGGAATATATTTTAATGACTGGGTCGTTCTACCAAACCAATTAAAATTAAATTTAGTAAAAATTTTTAGGAAACAAAGTTACACATTTAAAAACAAATTAAACCCCCACCCCTTCAAATAAGGGTGGAAGGGACAAAACATTACCTGGCATGTATTTGGATGACGGGTTTACACAACTTTCTATATTGATAAATAATTCATAACTTTAGTGCTAATTCTGTATGTCTGTCATTTTTTTCTCCTTATCAAAATATTGAGAAAATTTGTTTAAATTAATAATATATATTTTTAAGTAAAACTGTCAGGCTCTTCTATCAAAAATCAGGCCTTTTTGTCCTGTTTGTCCTCCTTTTGTGCTAAGACATCTAGTCACTCTACTTTAAATGGTCATAACTTTTGTTTCCGTAAACCGATTTTGATGAAATAAAGCCTATGTCCTATCAAGGACAAAATCCGTTCCGTACCCAGCAAACACGGTTCCCTCGGGCCTTCGTCGGCCCGATGTCGATTGCCGAATTTGAATTTTATTTAATAAAAAAAAATTACGACATCGGACCAGCAGTATTTTTTGTCCGCTTTGCGATGTAGGCCCAATGTATGTTTGCCGACGCAGCGTTAGACTGTAGCCCGCCGTCGGACCAATGGTAAATTTTACTTTTTGCTGGCATAGGCATACCGTCGCCGTACGATTAAGGTCCAATATGGTTTAACCACATGGTATCGATCATCCGCCCATAAAGCTGCTTAATTTGGTCAGTATAACGTAGGCAAGATGTTCTCGGTTCGACATCGGTGAACTATTCAAGTCCGACATTGGTTTCCTAAAGCGGTCTAACGTCGGCGATTGACGAAGGTCCGTCGGTGGTAGCTTAGAGCGGCCCGACAATTGCAAACCACAAAGGCCCGATAATGGGTGGATAATAAGGGCCCACATCAGCCTCTCAAAGCGGCCCGACATCGGTGATTGACGATGGTCCGTCGGTGGTTGCTTGACACGATCCGACATTGGCAAACTACGCGGGGTGCTTAACCAGTCGGGCTGGTTTAAGTGGCAGAAGAGGTGATTCTTGTAGAGAAGTATCACCATCTGTCAAATCGCGAAGCTATTACTTTCTCTTTGGTCAAGACCGCATTCTAGTTTTGAAATATGTTTGACCACTATATATATAATATTATCTGGCAATGTACAGAGAACATAGTGACATTAGCGCCATCTCTACATAGTAGGAAGAAACTATTAAGCAGTTTAAAAATTTGAAGGTGACGTAATCGGATCATCGTCAGTTGCCTATTCTCGACCGATTAAACAAAGTTCCAATCGGACCATCATCGGCCCTAAAGCAGATAAGGTTTGCGTTGGCATAATGTCGACTATAGCAACTCGGGCCATGGTCGGTTGCCGATTCTCTACCGATTAAACAAAGTTCCAATCGGACCGTCGCGACGGTCCTAAAATGGTGTCGGCACAAAGTCGACTGTAGTAATGTGGACCTCTGTCAGTTACCGATTATTGACCGAAAACTGAAAATCGCAATCTGTCCAACATCGGGCCAACGTGTACTCGCCGATGCCGACACACTGCCGACGTTGTCGACATTGGCCCGATTCAATGCCGAAGATTTGTGTTTGCTGGGTAGTTTTTGCGTGATTCTGAAACAAAAAAACATATTTTTGGTATCTATATTAACAGACAACACCAAAAATTTAAAAAAAAATAAATTATCTATCTGAAGATTTATTACAGGATACAGCCGATTTCAAAGAGAGGTTTATAGTAAGTGTTTGGTGCGATCAGTGTGTACGAAAAAAAACTTATTAAAAAATTACCTACCTCTTAAATGCACCGCCACACGCCGGCGGCGTTTCAAAAGTTGTAACAATCGTTGATTTCATGGCGCCGCAGGCAAAATTTCTTGCAGTTTAGACAACATTTTGGAGAGTACTTAATGCTTGTATTCACCAAAGCTAAAATCTCCTGATTAGGATTTAATCATGACTAGTCAGTGTTTAGAATGCGGTGCTTTATATTGAAACTTGGTTTCCCAAGACTCATTCCAAACGCCGATTAGTGTTAATCATTAAAGCTTAATCGGATAACACGAGATTTATAAAGGATGTTCTTTTATGGTACCAGAAGGATCTGCTCAAATGGTACACTCATAGCATTTGCTATGGATATTCTTAATAGCATATACTTAAATAGTATGTACCAAGCATATGCTAAAGATGTGCTCAAAAGGACATCCTCAAAAGGAGGTTTAACGCATATGCTATGTATGTAAATGTTCTTTCATTGCTATATGGGTACTATCACATAAAAATAAAGTGCATATCCAAAATGAACCAATTTCGGTAAAAAAAAACAAGCTTTCCAACCTTTAAATCTCCTACCAGAGAATCACGCCAAGTTTGAATTGTTGGCTTTTTAATGGAAAAGGTAGTCACTATTTGGCGCTAATTAGCGCCTGTGGTTACCTTTAATAAAGGTAACAGCAATACGGTTACTAGTAACATTGGTAACATCCTGACAGAGCGTTACTGCGCCGGCCCAAAATAAATGTTTCCGTTTTGTTTACGTTATATGTTCACGTTAAAGCCAATGTTTTCGTTTAAACCAATATTTTATAAAAAATGAGTTACTTAGGTTCCAAAACACCTTAATCGATGAAAAAAAAGTTGTCTGTCGGTCTGTTGTCAGTTTCAGTTCAGTTTTCCACACGTCCAAAAAAGTAAAATTTTTAATAGAATATTTTAAATAATAGAATTAAATGTTTAACTGTAAAAGTATAAAAAATAGATAAAATTTATTTAGATTTTATTTATTAACATTATTACATAAATATATAAATTTCGTAAATATATAGACTCCTAATATAAGTGAGTTACTTTAGTAATACTATATGCATTCTTATTCATTTGTCTGTGTGTCTACATGAAAACTCAAGAACGCCTTAATCGATTTTAACGACAGTTGCTACAAAAATCCTCTATCGGCTGACCATGAACTCATCAACTTTTGGGTAGGGCGGTCGGGGGTTGAAGAGGAACTACAAATTTTGTTGAAGTCCAAATTTGTGGCAGCTTTGGTTATTTGAATAAACGTTAAAATATGTAAAAAAAAATCATCACTTTAGAAGTAAAGCAGCTATTGATATACGGTTTTTAGATTTTGGTTTTCATAAATATTATCCAAAAATTTTGTTATAAAGGTTCAAATCTTTAAAAGCTACAGTTTTCGAGATATTTTCATTTCTTTTAAACATAAATAATTGATTGTATGGTGGACTATCCGTGCTTTCAAGCACCATTTTTTATTTTGTGGCTTACCCCGCTTACCATTGCAACATGCTCTTCAATTATTTAAAAAAAAACACAAAATTTGATTAAAATTTTTTAACTATTGGAAATAAAAATATTCTAAATTGAAATTGAACACCAAACAACATCTGCAAAAGTTCTTCGGAGTCCATTTAAGAAAAATAAACAGGGAACAAAATGTAACTATGATGTGATTTTATGCCACATGTCCAATTTATATACTTATGGAGGACAAATAAGGCAAAGGGGGAAACAGAATAAAGGATATTAAATTTCCCTTTTGGCCAATAATTTTTACATTTGTATAATACAGGGTGTTAAAATGGCTATTTTTTAAACTAAATGTAGGTTTGGGAGTTTTTTTTGCTTTAAAATCTCAATTTTCATGTCCCAAAAGTTTAAATAGTAGTTTTCACAACTAGTGACTTTTTTTTACAAGCGTTGGTTTAAATAACGAGCGCATCGCGGTATTTAAAAACGCGAGTAAAAAAAAGCAGTTTAGCCGCGAGTTGTTAACACTATTTTTTTAATACCTTTATCTAAAAATCCAAGAAAAACAGGAAAATACTGTCGAACGAAGAGCACTTCTCGCAACACACCATCTTTACACTATAAATCAAGGCGGCTGGTAAATGGTTTCCATAGCGATGTGCCTTTTTACTTGGTGATGTTCATTGTTGCGACATTTTAATCTTTAAAGTAAGACTCGTGGCATATAGGACAAAGCGTTTTTGTTTCTCACTTCATTACGACCAGGCCTCCAATGTCTAATGGAGAATCCAGACACCTATAGACTTGTTTCATCCTTATGAGGAATCATCAGGGAGTCATAGGATTGTACCTGACAATTGGAGCTACACAGGCAACCACGCATACCTCTCGAATTTAAAACAAAAAGTTTGTAATCCGCGGAGACGTAGTACCTGTGTGCGCCACCTGTCGAATAAACTGAGAAACAAAAACATCAAAATTAAAAAGTGCAGAAGACCGTATATACAGAATCCTGTACCTTTCAGCAGGTTATAAAGACGAAATTTATTCCCACACACTGGCTGGTACACCTCCCATTGTAAAAGATAAAAAAGCGGCTAGAACTAGTATTCTTTGGCCTCAAAGACATGTATTTTTTACACAAATTGATCGGGTTGACTGGAAATCCTTCTTCAAGTATGGTGAAACTTCTCGATTTCTTGGTTTTAGTGTCTGGCAAAACTACGTGAAAATATTTCCCTTTGTCTTGAATATTTTCTATTTTCAAATTGACCAATTCATCGCATCTACAAGCACCGCTAATCCTCATTATCAAAGCCACTTTCATCAACAGATACTCGTCGTCGGGAGCTTCGTTCATTTTCTATTTCATGTCGTTGTAATGTCTTAGACTTCTTTGGTTTGTATCCCTATGATTTGCTTTTCAAAAAGCTCGTTAGTTTGCCATATTTTGAAATGTCGATTTTTTTATGAAGACGAGCGAAGCATCGAGTATTTGGTCCATAGCGACGATGGGGTTTTCTTTGCAAATGTAAAAAATAACCCAATAGAACATTTTCATCGATACCTCTTATCTTCCGTGAATTCATCCAAGACTCAAACATTTTGAACCCCTTGTCGTAAGCATCTCGGGACTTTTCTGGCCAAATCTGCATTCCGCTTTTGTAAGGATATCCTTAGGAACGTAATTTTCATCGGTTTCCTCCATTTTCTATACGTTTTTTCTTTCAAAAAAGCTTCCTTTTTCTGCAGGAAAAACTGACAAGTGTCAAAATTTATTTAAACATTTGCCCGTGGCAACCAAATAAACAACCTACTTTGACCAAAATGAAAAAAGTCTTGTCTCATAAAGAAACGATTTCTTCGCACTTGTTGGATAAAACATTGTATGCCACTCGTGTGTTATGTTTCCTAAGTCACTTGAGAATCTTTCTCGCGTGACTTATTTTCAACATAACACACTAGTGTCATAAATAACTATAGATAAAACAGTGTTTTTAAACATCAATCAACATATTACGCAATAAATTGAACCCCTTTGGTAAATTAAGGGTAGGAAGGGAGACGGGGTACCGACGGAGTTTAAAAATTTTTCGAACAAGACTCGATAATTTCCACATTTCAGAGCACAAAAGGGAATATATCGGGTGTTTGTGCTCTGTTGGAGAAACACAATGGCTTTTCACGCCGCTTTTCACACTTTTCCATTGATTCGATACCAAAACATGCCGGAAAACTGATATTATCTAAATTTATTTTAACTGTCAATAAATAGAGAATATTATTAAATTTTTAATTAAGGTGCTCATCAGTTAAACAAGTATTTTTTTATCTACGACCTGCACGATAAGTGCGTTATGTAATGAGTCTTATTACCGCACTAGTGTAATTAATCTATTACCGCACCAATGCGGTTATAAACTCATAACGTTACTCTCCTTATATTGCTAGTGAGGTAATAAACTCATTAAGTAATAGTAATAGTGTTTATTTGTACTAGAATAGCAATACAATGATCCAATAAGGCCTAGAAAAAATTCTGAAGCTTAAAACTAGCACAAAAAGGGAAGCTGGAAAGCAATTTAAAATTGATCGAGTCCAGTCCCTGAAAGTAACTTAGTTTTAATAAAAAACAGAAACTTTTTACAATTTTTTTATCCAAAAAAATGTCCATTATCAATAAAATGTTAAACGTAAAAATCTGGGATGTGTTTTGAATGTTTTGGACATTAAAAAAGTGCTTTTGAAACTGGCTGTAAATAAAATACTGTACATTACATGTACGGTAATCTCTTAAAATCGGCTCTTCAATCGTTTTCATATTTTTATCCTCCGACGCAAATGCGAAAAAACAGGGGTGTTTTAAGTTTGACCTCTATGTCTGTGGTGTGTGTAACTCGCGAACCAGTGAACCTATTTCGATGCGGTTTTTATCTATTTGAAGCCTTTCTTAATACTGTTCCAGTAAATAAAAAATATGTCAGATTTAATTTTTGTCGGCAGTTTTTGTGAAAAACCTTTTTTTTATTTAAAAAATTTATTTTATTATGCTTATTTTTTAAAACTTTTAACCATGGAATATGTTATTGCATTTCACTGTTCAGAACACTCACACAAATTCTGTCATTTCTTTTACATAGTGAGACTTTTGAACACACACCCTTAATTATTGGATTTGTTGCCTTAATCGTCCATTATGAATCCTCCATATTGAAATTTTCAAATCTAATTAAAAATTCATAATCTCTCTCCTTAAAAACCCCTGTATGCCAATTTTGATTGAAATCGAACAAACTAAATCTTTTTCCACCTCCACTTTCCTCGTTTTATACTTTTTAAATTAAATTACCTATTGTTATATTTATTTTCATATTTATTTGACGTGTACCACATCCTAATTTCATTAGGCCAAATTATCAAGCTACACACCCCATAACAAACAAACAAAAAAAAATCTTAGGAACCGACGATTTTTCTAAACTAAAAGTACCCTTTTTTAAGAGTACATATCAACTTTCATTAAATCTGTCTCCTAAGCATGGGGGGGAGAGGGTGCAGCTTAGCGCCAATCCACAATCCTCCCATTTTAAGTGTGAATAACTCAGTTATTCATTAAGTACAACATTTTTTAAAAGGGGACCAAATTAGTATATAATTAGTACATAATTTTTACAATATCCAAATTGAGTTTCGTTGAGAAGGGGGGGGGTGTAGCTTGACTGAGCTCAATTTTTCTTACAACGTTCGTTAGGATAATTAATAAGGACCCAGTGTTTTTAGACAATACTTAAGTAAAAATCGCCACTTCCCAGATTTGTGATGGGTGAGATTTTCTGTCGTTTCATGATGACAAATATAATCGAGTGGAACTTCTGAAGCGTTGATTAGTTTATAATGAAATTTGGTGTGAGGATTTAGATTAAGCACTAGTTTATTTCAATTTCCTCAGGTAAAAAAAAATCACTCCAGGACCGGAGAAAATACGTGTATTTTTAGAAAAATTCCCAGAATTTTATTTAGGAGAGCACCAGTTTGGTCCCGTTTCATTATAAAATAAAGTAGGTATCTTCCTCACCACTGCTTTCACGACGAAACTATATGAAAAGTCTAAAAAGTACCTATATTAGAATAGTAATTTTTACAACTACTGGCTAAAATAGTGCTTTTTTTACAAGCGCGGAGAAAGAGCGCAGCGGATGATTTAAAAACGACAACTAGTGGCTAAAATAGTATTTACGAAAAAATAACTTAAAAATATCGTGAAAATATCAAATTGTCAAAGATGAAAATGTCACGTTTCCGGGTAAAAAGACACATCGCTATGGAAACGATTGTTATTTCATTTGCCAGCTGCCTTGATTTATAGTGTAAAGATGGTGTGTTGCGAGAAGTTCTCTTCGTTCCAGATTTTTAAAAGTATTTTCCTGTTTTTCTTGGATTTTTTGATAAAGGTGTAAGTAAAAGGTGCTTGTAAAAAAAGCACTATTTTAGCCCCTAGTTGTTAAAACTACTATTTTTTTTATACCTTCATCAAAAAGATGATTTTAGTACCTGTCTGCAATAACTAAAGCAGGGCTTTTTTGGTTGCCGATGCAAAAAATAATTTTTTTGGTCACAGGTGCAAAAAAAGATTCTGTCCGTTTTTTACAAAATTAAAGAGAAATAGCGGAATATAGTAATATTGAAAAAATCTAATTATTCTTGCGTAAAAATTATTCCAAGTATTTACGAAAAAATAATTTAAAAACATCGTCAAAATATCAAACCGTCAAAGATTAAAATGTCGCAACAATGAATGCCACCGAGTAAAAAGGCACATCGCTATGGAAACCGTATTGTTATTCCATTTACCAGCGGCCTTAATTTATAGTGTAAAGATGGTGTTGCGAGAAGTGCTCTTCGTTCGAGATTTTTGAAAGTATTTTCCTGTTTTTCTTGGATTTTTTGATAAAGATATAAAAAAATAGTGTTAACAACTCGCGGCTAAACTGCTTTTTTTAATCGCGTTTTTAAATACCTCGCGAAAAACTATTTTAGCCACTAGTTGTTAAAACTACTAACTAAACACACCATCTTTACTTTATTACGACATTTTAATCTTTGACAGTTTGATATTTTGACGATTTTTTTAAATTAGTTTTTAATTATCAGTCTAAAAAAAATAATTTTTTTGCATCCCTTAATCATAAAAAATATTTTGCATCGGTAACCAAAAAAGCCATCTTTTTGTTATATACGGACAGTGAGTAAAATCGTGTTTTTAATGAAAATATATAAAGAGGCTTTTCACCAATAAAAATTGAATTGGTTTAAAAAATACAATAAAAAGTGTCAAATAACCTAGTCTTTATGTGTGTAAACCCCAACTTTTTTTAAATCATTGCCCATAAGTTGTCTTATAAATTTTTTGGGTTGAAGTCAAAACTCGCCATGTATGACAAAGGTTATAGTTATGCCAAAAAATTAGCCCTTCTTTCCTCTTGCAATAAAAATGTTTAATAGTTTTGCAATACAGTACCTCTGATTTAACAATTTCTGTAAAGCGACGGTTTTCAATCGACAAAAGGCTTGACGAACAATACACAACATAGAAATCTGATTGAAACATATTTTCAATTTTGCCTTTCAATATAGAAAATTCACGGAAAAACGTTTGTATATGGTGTCCCAAATATCACACTCTGTATGATGAAAAACACTCGCATAATCCATGACAAATTTGAAGACAAATGTGCTGATGTGTCAAAATATCAATAAATGCTCCAGATTTTGGAGTTTAAAAGTCTAGAGATTTTTAAAATGACAAAAACAGTTAAACAACAAGATATGTCAAAAATTAACACCTGCTTATTTGTTTGCTTACAAGCAATCCACTACACAGACTAACGTCTACTGAAAAGGGTCTTAATTACGCCTCAATTAGATACTTTAAGAAATTGCCAGACACAATAAAAAACACAAGTAGCTACAATGCTTTTAGAAAAGCTGCATTGGTGCACATTTGTAGTATTAAGCCCTACACTTTGGAGGAATATCTAAACTATACCACTAATTTCTAGTCACATTCCTCGTAATATTTTCTCATTTTTATTATTTTTTAATTACTGTTTTTTTTCCTGAGTTTTGTTTTTTTTTTGGTCTCTCCATTTATTTATATATATATTTTAATATTTTCAAACCAAATTATGTATGTTTATTTGTAATCTATTTGTCCTTATGTCTATTTTTTGTTATTTTTTGATAATTTTTATTTTTTTTTGTGTTTTGACTACAGTTTAACAGCTGTTTTTTCTTGTTTTACTTTTTTATTTTACTTTTATTTTATTTTATTTCATTTTATTATAGATAGATTATAGATAATTATTTTTACTGACAATTTATATTAATTATTATTTAATTAATTTTATTACTGTTGAAAACTTCAATTATTGACACCCCATGTATACACAATCTGTACTGTTTATAAAATATGGTAATAAAGTCCATTCTATTCTATTCTCATGTTATGATGGTCATTAAACGCGAAGTTGAAGTTTAAGATGCGAGCCGCAGGCGAGTGTCTCAATTTATCTGAGCGTGTAATGTCCATAACATGCGAGTTAGTGTACTATATTTACCTATGACCAATGTAAATGTCATCATAAATATCAGAAATTATTAAAAATATCAAACGCGAACACTGTTAAGTCCTCAACCTTCATAACCTGAAGTTTCAATGACGTTCTATCTAAAACGTCAACACAAATAAGGTTAATAAGGGACTTTTCATATCTCTAAACTTAATATGTCAATTTAACGGAACTTATTTTTGGATAGGTACTAAAATTATATTGGAATTATTTACGTTCAATAAATATTTATTGTTTTAAAAATATAAAAAAATAATTCACATTTTTTCGTCAATTAGTGCTCTTATAAAATAAAGTTTCATCGCTTGTCACGCTATCTTGTGGTCTAAACTTCATTTTTATCCTTGGACCGTAAATGGTCCATTATAGTCGTGTTGGGATGCTCGGTAAACTGATATTATGGGTTGGTCGTAAGTAAAATGTCGACTTTTACTATTTTTATTTTGTTTTATAAGAACTTTCAACATTTTCCCTTGTCAATAACTTTTGTCCAAGTTAAAAATTAAACCACAACCGTACGTATCAACGATGTTACAGTTTTAAGTTTTTTAATAAGTTTAATCATTGTTTTATTTGCCTTTGAGGGATTTTATATTCGTACTGTATATTGAGAAACAATAAACGCAGTCAGAATGAAAACTACTAATATTGACAGTTTTTTGTCAATTTTACTGTTAAGAAAAAAAAATATTACACCACTTAAGAAAAACGAATGCGCGTTTCCCGACCGCCCAGTACTAGAAACTGCAAAATGAATAAAAAAAATTCCCGAAAGTCACACTGTACGAAAATAATAGTAATTTACGTTACAATGCCGGGAAATGGTCTATTAAAGTACAAGTCTAGACGTTTACGGACAAGGCGACGAAGGAGCCGAGTCCGGAATTTCTAGACGAGTACTTTAATGACATTTCAGGGCCGTGTAACGTACAAAGTTTTATTTCATACTGTTTTATTTCATTAAAAAATATATTTTTCTAATAGAGTGCGGAAATCTCACTTTTCCGGTGTTGACCTGATGCTTCCCCTGTAAATATTTCAAATAATTCCAATTTATAAGAAACTTAATTGTAACTTGCATTAATAAAAATTGTTCAAAAATAACCTCGTGTTAGTTAAAACACTAAATTCTAGTTTCAGTCCAGTAAAGTTACTTTCATAGAGAAAGTAAGAGCTACGCGAGAGTCAGTGTGAGTGTCTGTTATACTTAGGGAACATTGTTTATCGGCGACACAAGCGCAGCCAGTGTCTACAGGAAGGAACTACTTGTACAGCCAGACGCATAATAAAATACATATATTTTTTTGGTTAATTTTTTACAGACACTTACTTATTTAATAATAAAAAGATATGAAAAAACTTAACAGGCGCAGTTTTTCCATACTTTTTAGTGTTAAAAAAGCAATGCATTTGCGAAAACTTTCTCTAGCTTACAAAAAGTTTTTTGGACCCTTTAAAAGTCGAAAATAGGAGGAGGGGGTTATAACTATGTTGAGGAATATTATCAAATATAAAAGGTAACATTTTATTATGTTATTTTTTTTATTAATTGGGAAAAAAATCCCAGTATAAAAGACTTACAGATTTTATAAATGTTTTTACCTATCTCTCTTTTTTTTTGTTGTTTTTTGACCTATTATCTTCTTGCTTAACTCTGTATAAATCACCAAAATATTTTCCTCAGGGATTTGGTTCGCAAAAATCTGAACCCCAATTTTCTGCACTCTTCAAATAGTCCCATGCTCTCTAGCTTTACTGGTAGTGATCCAGCCTGATTTGAATGGCACTTTCGACTTTACAATAAGTTGGTAATCTACTACGTGTATAGCTAATCCCATAAACGATTTACAACCAAAACTAACTAAAATAACTCAGTTTTTAAAATCTAAAAAAACCGCTAGCCAGGCTGGACCAACACCGTTCTTAACTAAAAAGCCTGTTAACTCCTATCGCCTCAGTGCCCTTTAGCCTATTGTGGCTGCAATTTTTATAACCAAATTGACAAGTAAAACATGGATTTTCTGTCAGTTTGGTGTCAATATGGCACCGATCATAGGCCAAAGGACACTAAAACGAAAATGAGTTAACTGACTTTTTAGTTGAGAACGGTGTTGGCTGGACAGACTTTGACAAGCGGTGGCAAAAACCGGCAAAAAATATATTTCGACATTGAAAAATATTCTGTCTTTCTTTCATGATCATATAGAAAGAGATGGACGGGATAAGGTAGGTGTTGGCTTAATACAAGCATTACTTTCATTCTCCGACGCAATGCACTATGCGCTACAGGAACGTAGTTCCTGCGCGGCCCTATCTTTCTGTTAGTCTCCGTAAGTTATTAGGTTGTCTCTGGTTACTTTACCGGACTAGAGTATGAAATGAAATAGCATTCCTATGTTTCGGAGGTAAGCGCATAACCCGGTATAAGGGTGGGGGGCTTAAGTATCAGGATAGTATCAGCCTACTATTGTATCCTCGATTTTTGGGAAAAATCAAATTTTTAGGGGTCGATATATTCAATGGCTGCGGGAAGGCCCGGCTTGAACCCTTATGGCCCCTAGGCACCCCTGTTTACGTCACGCCAAAATGCATTTTAGAAAAATTAAACATTGGATTTGCAGCCACCTTTTAGTCAAATTTTTAGTTTAGCTTTTCTTCAACAAAGTAAAGCAGTCACAAAAAAGTTTCATAAAACAAGTTTTTTTTTAACATATTATCGGGAATTTTTGTTAAGGTTTCTATAGCAGTTTTTTTTAATTTTGGGACACCCTGCATATCTGCTACTTTGTTTTATATTATAAAAGCAGAAACACCTCAAATGCTTTTACAGGAAAAATTGAATTCATAAAAGCAAATTTATGGAAAAAAGAGTATATAACAAAACGCCATAAAAATATTGGGCTTTTCTTACTTATTATCAAAAGTAAAGAAGTCGCACAAGGCCTGTTGTTTTGTGTAATTTTTTTTTATAATAAAATGAGCGTAGAAAACCTTTCAACTGTAAAAAAAATTATCAGGGTTCATATGCAGGGTATCCAAAATTGGATGGTTTTGGGGAAGAGGAGGTGGAAAAAAAACTGACCCTCACTTTCCACGCTTAATTTTTAAGAAAAGTTTAAAGATGAAAACCGCATCTTGATATGTCAAGCCATTTTCGAGCTTATTTGTGAAAATTTTTGTTTGGTGTGCAAGGCTTTTTTTTTAATTTTGTAAAGAAAAATTCGACTCTAAAACTGTAAAAATGTACTACACTTTATTTTTAATTTTTTAATAATTTTTTTTATTTCTTTAATAGCTAATTTTAATTTTTTATATTCTATTATTGTAAATAGTGAGTGAAAGGAGTAAATAAGAGAGTAAGAGAAAAAATGAGTGAGTAATAAAAAAAAAATAAATACATAAAAAATACAAAAAATAAACCCAAAGTCTGACACATCATTTTAAGGGGAATTTTAAAAAAAAGGGGCCACTTCGTAAGAAAAATACAAACTTTGTGTTATATCTAAGAAACTAAAAGCGACAGATAAAATCTAGTTTGACTGTTGAATTCTGCTTTAAAAAGTCTACAAAAAAGCCATTTGTACTTATTATACATAAAGCCATGTTTTTCCAATTTTGAACCCGTTATCGCCTGTTAAACCTGTGAATCGAAAAAAATTAGTTTTCTTTTATAAACATAATTTTGAAAATTGCGTTAAATGTCGATAAACAAGTCCTTTGCGGGCATTGGGTAATTTATGCAAGGCGGATTTTCACATTTTTTATAGAATCTTCAAAAAGTCGCCACAACCTACCCTGTATTTTTTGTTAAAAATGTTAAACATATAAATATAGAATGTTTTTTTTTTAATAAAAAGATAGGCTTGTAGCTAATAACACGTTATTGAGACCTATCTAAGTTTTGTAACCCTAAAACGTCTTTTAGGAGTGGATAGTGCATTGCTGCGAGAGAATACGTCTTTTAGACATCTTATACAGTGTTTAAAATCTCTTGGGAGACCTTTATATACACTTCATCAGACTGATTTTTTAACAGTTACAATTGTGTTGAAACTCCGTCCTGAGAATTTGGAATAATCAGTAATAAAACGTCGACTTTTGTAAGATAAGGTCTTGTACTTAGTGCGGGGATTCTTGAAAGTGTGAAAAGGGAGAACTCGCCAAGGGAGTATCCTTGTCCTCTTCTCACTTGTGTACTTTTGTATATTTCCACCTCACTCTCACTCAAATTTCGGAGAGCACTGGTTTAGCTTTCAAGAATACCCGCACTGGTAGAATCTTTCAGGTACTAAATGTAGCTTATTGAAGCTTGCAGAGTCTTAAGGTAAAAATCCACGCTTACAGTTTTTAAATTTGAGTCTCTTATTGGCTTATTCCGCTAAAATTGACATACTAGGGTTATCACAGACAATCAGAGAGCTGAAATTCAAAAAATAACGAAACAATCGCTGTTGCTGTCGCAAAGTCGCTCCGTGGAGTTTCATCTTTACATAGCTGCATGAAGAAGACTTGTGTAAAGCTATAATAAGCTGTTCTTAGCAAGAACTGTGTAGACGTTTTTCTGACGTTTTAAGATGTGCTTTCGAGGATGAGGAGAAGATAATAGACACTAAAGTTAATTTTAGGTTTTATCATCATTCGTATCCTTATCTCTATCGAATCGACCTATCGAGCAGGTGTATTTTTAAACTAATGGCGAATGCATGACAGCTTCAGCTGATCAAAAGCGTGATAACATCGTTTCGTACGCAGGGATGGTCGTAAAGGTATGACTCCCTTATCGTTCCTAACGAGGTTTTTGTGCATTTGATCAGCTGGAGCTGTCACGCATTCGCCGTGATTTTAAAAGTGCACCTTCTACGTAATAATTACATAACATATTTTTCTTTAATTACATTATATTTACGTAATAAAAAGGGAACTTTGTGCATGGAATTATGCAGAACATGGAAGTTACTTTTTACCTTGTTGTGAAAGTAGAAGTATATAAAAATTATATACCCAATATGACTTTAATTTTACATAAATATTACATTCCAATACGTAATATTTATATAACATTTGTTATAAATTTATATAGTAGTTACATAAAGAGTACGTTATTTACGTTGATGTTGATTGCAAGAGATATAAGTATTATGTAAAAAAATTTAACCCAATTTTTCCTTTCGATTTAAATTCTGGTTACTAGTTAACTGATATCTGCTGTTTCTCAGTTTTTTGTTGCCATGTGTTATACATTTTACATAATACTTACGTAACGGTGTTGGCTGGGTATACCTGACAGAAAAGGTCGTTATGATGTCTTGTATAGCTAGACGACTTTTCAGACATCTTATACAGTATACCTAAGGCAGCTTAAAAATATCTTGGGAATCTTTGCAGAACGTCGAATTTTATAACATCAGACCTCGATAGACGTTTTGTCGTCATATCTTGAAGGTGTCTTGTAGCTATCCTCTCTGTAGCCTGCAGGTATAATACGCCATCAGCAGCAGTATGTCTGCTTTCGTGTGCGTCGAGAGGTCATTGAACCTGTTGAATGCATCGAGTCGCGGTCGCGTGCTTGAAGCGGGCGTGGAGGCTATTATTGAAGTAGGTTATTTGTAGTGATGGGCGATATTTTTATAACGGTGACTTTTAACGGCAACTTAGGTGGTCACCACGGTTACTACCGGTGATCTAATTTTTAAAGCAGCGCTCTGGGTTACTATTATATATAGTATAGTCGCAAACTGATCGACGGACGACGTCGACGTCTACGTATAATCTTTGTGCAGTCACTGTTGACCAAAAATTCTACCCTAACTGCTTCGTTCGGGTGTTAATCTAACCGCTGCCTGACTGCCTGCTGTGCAGTGACTGTTGTTGTTAACCCAGTAAAACAGCGACCTCATTCACTGTTAAAAGAAACAGTGACTTATAAGTCACCATCACCGGTATACCGACCGGTGACCTAAAAATCAAATGCGTGAAAACATCGTTTCGTACGCAGGGATGGTCGTAACTTTACTTAACTTTACGTACCCAACGAGGTTTTCGTGCATTTGATCAGCTGGAGCTGTCACGTATTCATCATAATTTTAAGTAGACACTTAAAGTTAAATTTCGGGTCTATCGGCATTCGTATCCTTAACCCTTTCGAGTCGACCTATCGAGCAGGTATACTTTTATACTAATGGCGAATGCGTGACAGCTCCAGTTGATCAGATGCGTCAAAACATCATTTCGTATGCAGGGACGGTCGTAATGTTACAACTCCCTTATCGTACCAAACGCGGTTTTCGTGCATTTAATCAGCTGGAGCTGTCACGCATTCGCCATGATTTTAAATGTGCACCTGCTTGATTGGTCGACTCGATAGAGAAAAGGATACAAATGCAGATAAAACTGAAAATTAACTTTAAGTGTTTAGTGTCTAATAAAAGAAACGTATGATACGTAGCGGTTCAAAATGCGTCTACATCCTACACGCGCATTACGTGGTGAGATTTTTGTGGCGCGAACAGGGAACTACCTACGCACAGCTAATATCAGTTCACCTATACACATGAAAATTTGAGGATAGTGAAGGGGTAAAAATAGGAATTGAAATTTTAAAAGCATTTTTTTACATCTCAAAAACGAAACGCAACATAAGTTTGAAAATTGGTATGTAGTAGGTACTAATAAAATAAGTAAACACGTGTTTCGGCATTTTTTAAAATTCTGACAGGGGGTTGAGAAATAGGGGTAAGTCTGTTTTGAAGAGGGTACAAATAACTCACAATTACTTATGCCCGTGTGTATCACTTCCCCTTACCTCCTCCACTTCTTCAAGTGCCGCTTGAACTGAGGGTGACCCTTGAGATTTACTTGGTTTGTATGGCAAGGGCTCCGAGTATGTTCCACTTGGAAAAAGTAAGGAAATTATTGGCAACGTGGCAGTTCTATGCATTATTTTTTTTTGTGTGGTGACCATGATTATTACCTGTCCGCTATCAAGAAGCAACGTAAAATTTAAGGTTGTTAAAAAAAAAAAATGTATTGATGATATATGGAGGAAAAGGCAAATAAAACTACTATAATTGGTCCACCAAACAAACCCAACCCCTTTTTGAATTTATTTGGAACGAATTTGCGAAAAAAAAAGATGTATCATTCGCTTAGCGAAAAAAGTTTGCTTATTACTGTGCAAAGTTTAAGAAACGTTATTTTTTCTTTACATTATAAACCTTTTTAAAAAGTATCTTCATCAAAAGTGTTGAAATAATATATTTTTTGAAAAATCCTTTTTGGTACTCGATTAATTACAAAGTGTAATTCTTTTCTTCGTCTTCTTCGTCATCCCCCAAAGTTCCATTTTAAGCACAGACCACTAATCACAGAAAGACTTTAAGGCAACGGAACAATTTTATAAACTCATGTACATACTATAGATTAATATGCAGGTAGTTTTTTTATATCGTTTAGTATTACTATGATCTACAATTTCTCAATAAAGACTATTTATTTATTATTATTATTACCAAAAAATACCTCACATAACCTAAAAATGCGCTTAAGCCGAAGTAATTCTACGGCTTATCTTAACTACAGCTTAAGTGCCACTAACATGATATTCCACACCCTTGCAAACCAAAACTACAGCTTAAGCTCGGCTTACATGTCAAGCCAAACCCGTGCACACGGGCATTAGAAATCTAAATCAATGTAGAGCCAAGCAATTCGTGTTTAAGGTTTCGCTCATAATCATTATCACTAAAATGTTTTGAGCAAATTCGAGCATTATGCACGTTAAAGTTATCATCCCGTCCACAAAAATGCTTCCATGCATATACCTTCCATTTTCTTGTCTTTTGGAGATCTGAAAAACTTAATGTCACTCGAAAAACTTTTTGCCTAATTTCCGACACCACATTGTTAATTTTTTCCACTGGAAAATTATTAAAACTAATTGTAATCAAACGACCACCTCGTAATAAAAATGACTACTGAGTGCTGTCTCTCACGTCTCTCACCAGGTAACGTCAATTAGCCACGCCTACTCCTGCGCGATATCATATCTGTTTTACTTGTACCATGGGTTATTTGCAGGTTTAAACGGCTATGGGTGTGTACAGTGTGGGTACCGTCAACTTCAGCTGACTTGACGGAATAATACCAAAATGTTGCAGAGTTAAGTAAGAAGATTGTGTGAACGTGTAGTGTGTGTCTTAATAATAAAGGGTTTTTCAACGCTTAAACGTATAAAAAATTTAGTGAAAAATTCAATATCGCTTTTGTCCTTTGAAAATAAACTTCTCTAAAGCTTGCCAGACCATCCACGTTTTTATGATGACGTCATTGACGAATTTGCAAAAAGTGATCGAAGAATCGAATTACATTACAAAATACTTGACATTTCACCGCACGCCGCTGTTCTTAAGATGTGCTTACTCACTCAGAAAACCATTCCAAGTGAAGTGTCTACTTAGCTTTTTTTGTTAGTGGTAAGTAAAGTTTCTATTAGCCTCAAGTGATGAATTTAATATCTGCAAGTAAAACGACCTACTTAGACCCGAGTTTGTTAACAACCCTTAGTGATTTATATCTACTTACCATTATGCGACAAGTCACTTAACTTTTCTTTTCTCTTACGGTTAGTGAATTTTTCTACTAAGGACAAGTGAAGGCATCAAATATTGAAAAAACATGCGAAAATATATATTCATCCTAATAGTAATGCACGCCTATAATGATTTGTCAACGTATTGCCATCATAAGAATTCGACAATCGCATTTGCAACGATCATTGTTCTATTTAAAACTTGAAAAAAAATCGATGACCGGAAACGAACCCGGTAATCCTTGGTTTAGAGATGCTTGTCTATATATATATATCCACTAAACGCGAAAATTCTCTGATTAAGCTTTAATCATGATTAACACTTTTCAGTCGACAAATAAGAACCCGCCCAAACGCTTATATCCCGCAGTTTCAACCTATTTCTTTATAAGCGCATGGTACAGTGGTTAAAGCATTGGTCTACCAACCTGTAGGTTGTCGGTTCGAACCCCGTTACACTTTTTTATTATTTGTTTTATTTCTTTTCTTTGGGTGTATTATAGTGGTTTTTAGAGCTCAAAAATATATTTTTTATTTAACGAATTTTTTTGTTGGGTTATAGGGATAGGTTTAATAAGAACACCAATATTCTTTTGGCGACGTTTCGGCGCGGAACTGCGCCTTTTTCAAGCCCTGGAACAAGTGGTTTTATTTAGAAAAAATATAAGTGAAGGAACATTTTTCAACATTTGCAACATTTCTAAATAAAACCACTTGTTCCAGGGCTTGAAAAAGGCTCAATCCCGCGCCGAAACGTCGCCAAAAGAATATTGGTGTTCTTAATAAACCTACCCCTATAACCCAACAAAAATCGTAAAATGTTTCCAAAAAGGGGACGAACCAAATCTTTATTTTCTATTTTATTTAAAGCCATATTTTAGGAGTTATACTGGTTTTGCGCTGCTATAGATTTACTAATGGTTAGTAGATACTTCACTTACGGTAAGTAAAGTTTTTACTTATGGTTAATACAGGGTTCCTAAGATTTTCCTTATGGATAGGATTTCAATAAATCAAACAGTAATGGGATAGAAAGTTCTGCGCGCACAAAAGAAACAGGTATATTGAGCAATGGTGCCAGTTTGTTATTATCTCCGGACTGCTTTCATGAGAAAAAATTGTCGCCACTCTTTCATTGTGAGCATAAATCATAGTTGCAATAATAACCGTTGACAAGATGTCTGCAAATTCCGCTAGATGGCGGCCACACATCTAATCTAATTAAAAATTAGATGTTTTCAGGTCCAAACCACAGCTTTTTCTTGCTTAAAGGAGGCGGCAGGGTCCATTATTTACGATACTGAGCGATAAACTTGTTAACATTAGAAAGAAATATCTTCGCTTTTAATTAAATTTCTTTCCATTCTGTTCTACTAGTGACATCTATGCGGAAACGGCCAAACCATGCTAGCACTAGAAGCTAAAGAAATCAATAAACGGCGCTGTTTTTCCTGCAGAGCTTTTTGCTTGCGATATTATTGATTTTAAATAAAGCTGACCCTACACTACATTTGATATTTTCGAGGTGTTTTATGACATGATCTCGAAACATGTAGCGAACCAATTCTTCAAAACTAGCGGGAGGGTAAAAACGAAAAATAAGGGGCTGCCAATATTTATAACACCCAAAAAGGGGTGAAAAGATTTATTTTGCTTTGTTTCTTTACAAAAAACGTTTTTTTACGAAAAATTTGAGCTCTGCCACTTTTTTTATTTTTTTCTTCAACTTTCTCGAAATTTTCGTCATACCGTAGAAAAAAATTATTTCCCCCATGGTCATACTCTACTTTTATTCGAAAAAATTTAGAAACAGAGACGGGATCAGTTTTCCTAAAACTTCTTCTTGGTTTCGAGTGAGGAGATAAAGGGCGCCCCAGGCAAAAATTTTTCAATTAAATTAGCCGAACGCAAAAATGTTAGAAAAACAAAGCACGAAATAAAAATGGCGCCGCTTACAATTTTTTTTCAAAAATTACGTAATTTCGGGAACGCAAAAAAAAGGTCTAAAGAGTATAATTTTTAAGAAAAAAATATCAATTTTCTCGCCCTCCTCCACTGGGACTACAGAGGCAGTGCACAAATTACGTAATGGTCATAGGGGGGAGGGGGGTTTTCGACAGCGTTTGCATTTCTGTGAAACTAAGAAAATTTGGAATGAAAATAAGTGAAGTTTTTTTTTTTTGGGGGGGGGGGTAGTGGTCTTGAAATCGTTACGTAATATTAGGGGAGTGGCGTGTCAAACCGTTACAAAACATTACATAGGGAGGGGGTCAAAAATTGGTAAAATCACCGTTACGTAATTTGTGCACGGCCCCACATCTGACTGTTTCTCCTTTTTGATTTCGAATCAAAGTGCAAAACCCGAGTTGGACATTTGAAGGCGTCAACCCGTCCTATTTGCTTGATAAAGTTTCTACGGAAATATCTCAGTCGATTTCTCCGGCCGTGTATGAACGCTTTAGGTTAGGCATTTGCATGTATCTCAGTCCCCAGCCTGTAAACAGTGCGTAAGGACACAAGTTACAAAATGAAAAGCCGAAAAATATTTTTTTTTACGATATCTTTCATCAGTTTGGTATTAAAGTCGAGCAAAAACAATTTTTATTCCAGTCCTAAAGGTATGAAAATGGAAAACATTAGAAAACAACAACCTGGAATGGATTTACTACGTGTAAGATGTAGTGACAACATCGCCCCATGCCCATCCTTTTCTGCCTAATGTGCTTTTCCGTTTGTCTGCGTCTTATACACGGCTGCTTGGCCCCCTAAGAATTTGCTTAGGAACCCTGTATAAGTAGGTGAGAAAAGTTATGGTAAGTAGACAGTTCACTTGTCTCATATTTAAATAAAGTTTCTACCTGGGGCTAATGAATTCTTACCTAGAATTAGTGGATATTTTTCTCAGTGCAAAGATGAGGAGTATAGCGTAAAACTCACTTCATAATTTGATAGGGATTTGATGTCATCTATGATTTGGACGTTTGCGGTTTCAATAACTATCGGCAATTTGCCTTGTCCGTCCGTATGTCACCCTACGGTTTGTATGTATGTCTGTCGCTCCAATGAAGCGCCCTTTTGGCTGTGACCTCAGCAATTATAATGCGTATGGTGATTCGCGTGATGGTCAAACATGGCGGAGCTCTTGTCTGCTAATTAGCAAACATACAGGGTGTGTTGTGGAGACATGTATTGAAACGGGTGTCACTTATAGGATTCTAAGTAAAAATGTACATTGAAACGTTGTTTGAAAGAGATTAAGGCAAAATATGATTGCAAAACCTTTCCAAAATCTTTAAGTAAATAATTTTAGTTTGATTAAAATTAAACTAAAAATTGTATTCTACTCAAGGGCGTAGATAAGGGGTAATTTTCATGTCATAGCTATAGGGGATTCATTTAAAAAAGTCAGAAAATGATTAATTTGTTAATAAGTTAGTCCAATTTAGCTTTTTTAAATTGCCCCCCCCCTACCACCGTATCTACGCCGTAGATTCAATTCTACCTAAAATTTACAATATTCTGGGCAGCCATCCCAACTAATATTTAAAGTTGTCACGACGTAACCGGCACCACATAGAATTTCCTGAAAGTAACCGCAACTTGCCCCCGCTACGTGCCTGTATACCATACCGTGACGTAGTAGTTCCCTAAGTGGGGAACAATTTTCCGGTTATTATTACGTTTCCACTTCAAAGTTAGGTACCAAATACCACACTTCCAAAATTTCTATTCGGTTCTTTTTGGTAGCACAAATTCATACAAGACAAAGTCGTAAAATTTGTTAGTTTGGTTTGCCTTATATATGCGATCAAAAAGTGGTTTTACAAGTAGAGAGTCAAAATTCAACTGCGAAGGAAATTTTAATGTGAAATATACTTCATGTTTATTGCCAAAAATAAATTTCCATTAAAAAAAACTTTTAAAGAACAAGCTTTTATTAAATGCACTCAAAAGTAGAAAATAATTTTTTATATTTCTTATATATAATAAAAGCGATGGGCGCAAATTAAAAATTTTAACTTTAGGTATCGTATATCGGTCACATCGACGATTCGCCTAAGAAACAGTTGTATTACTCTATAACCTAAGGACATTTTCAAAGGCTTGGCAAGCACGGCAATCTCACCCGTTCTCAGCTGGTTCCGATGAAATCATTATGTTTATCATTTGAATAGAAGAACAATTTAGTTCTTCTTTTGTAGTTCTCTCTTTGTCACCGTAAAGTTAAAATTTTTAATTTGCACCTATCGCTTTTATTATGGTATAAGAAAGATTTTTAAATTTTCTACTTTTGTGTGCATTTAATAAAAGCCTGTTGTTTAGAAGTTTTTTTTATTATGTGAGCTAGAAAAACGTTTTAAATACAAAAGTTCTTTGATTTATAAAGATCTTCAGGCAAAAAAACCCAAGTGTCATTCGAAATGTCAAATAATATTTATTTTATTTATTTTAAATACAACATCCAGTATTTTTTTCGATAGTTTTTGAGATATTGAACTTTAAAGTTTATTCATTTAGGTGGCTGTGAATTACAATTTACAGTAGGTTTTTTGTTACATTTCAAGACTGTAAAGAACTTTGATTGAAAGAAATTAATACCACCTTATGTCTTACACACTTTATGCTTTGAAAAATTACAATTTTTGCTGTTTTTTTGTATAAAAATGGCGAAATAAAAATCATATGCACGACACCACTCAAGACGACAGACAAATGACATAACAGAAATTTTTATTAATTATTAAACAATTGCCTAAAATTATTTTTTTTATACCTTCATCAAAAACATGATTTTAGTAACTGTCTGCAGATAACTAAAGCATGGCTTTTTTGGTTACCGATGCAAAAAAACTTTTTTTTATCACGGGTGTAAAAAAGATTTCTATGCGTTTTTCATCCAAAGTTAAAGAAAAATAGGGGAAAATAGTAATATTGAAAAATTCTAATTATTCTTGCCTAAGAATTAAGCCATTTCCGCCAGTTTTCTACCAGAATTTACGAAAAAATCATTTAAAAATATCGTCAAAATATCAAATTGTCAAAGATTAAAATGTCGCAACAATGAACGTCCATACCAGCCGCCTTGATTTATAGTGTAAAGATGGTGTGTTGCGAGAAGTTCTCTTCGTTCGAGATTTTTAAAAGTATTTTCCTGTTTTTCTTGGATTTTTTGATAAAGGTATTAAAAAAAATAGTATTAACAACTCGCGGCTAAACTGTGCTTTTTTTACTCGCGTTTTGAAATACCTCGCTGCCCTCGTTATTTAAACCAACGCTTGTAAAAAAAGCACTATTTTAGCCACTAGTTGTTAAAACTACTATTCATCTTTCTCTAAAATCCTCTTTTATAGCCTGCTGTCTTGTTACCCCTTAAATTGTGCTAAAATATTTTAAGCCTTAAATTACCATCATGGCGTTACCATTAAGGAGAAAAAAATCAACGAAATGTTATTAAAAGTAAACCGGTTAGTAAAATTTATTATTCATTTTATGTTTTTTTATGTCTTGATTCGTGAAATAATTACCTGTTTTCTTAGCAAATTTTACGCCCCCTGCGGAGTTGTGAAATTATAGAAAACACGCAATCGTGAAAAATTATTGGTAATTTAAAAACTCTAGTGGTATAACTCTCTACCCCCTAAAATATTTTCCCTTTTTCTCTTTTTTGTCTATTCCCCCCGTCGTCGTCGTAGAACCAATTGAAACAAGTAAAATAATATAAATTAAAGTAACACCCGTGGCATATCGGGCAAAGCGTTTTTATTTCTCACTTCATTACGACCAGGCCTCCAATGTCTAATGGAAAATATAGACACCTACAGACCTGTTTCATCCTTATTAGGAATCATCAGGGAGTCATAGGATTGTACCTGGCAGTTGAAGCTACACAGGCAACCATGCACACCTCTCGAATTAAAAAAATAGCTTGTAAACCGCAAACACGTGGTACATACCTGTGTGCGCCACCTGTCGAATATGCCACGAGTGTTACTTTAATTTTTATTTGCGGACACGAAATTCACTTTGTTGTGTTTTAAAATAATAAACTTATCAGTAGGGTATGCTAAGTTACTTAGCATAAAGATTCTTCGTGACTTTTATAATTTCCTCAGGCATCTTTGCGACTTTGAAAACAGATTAATTGCCTAATTTGTTTGAAACTAACTTGCTAATAACTCTCGTTTGCTGTTATTTTAGAAGCTCTCGGTGAGTTATTTTATTCTAAAATAACCAAACTCTTATCTTATTTAGGAGGTAATAAGTCTGTTTAATTTGTTTTTCTAAAAAGTCGAGTTGTTTAGTTTCACACCAGTATTCATGAGACGTTTTCTATTTATTAGTTCCTAGTTTTTTAGTTCTTTATACAGGATGATTCACGACGAAATGCAAATATTTTAGTGTTAAGTATTACAGGCCAGGGGCAACTCATATCCAATGCGAAATATTTTTTTGAGTCTTTTTGTCAAATATACAGTGTGATTTATGAAAATATTGTAAAAATAAAAACGGACATATTTCGGAAAACAATAGCCGTATTTACTTTAAATTTGGCAAACATAAGGAGCTCCAAAAGCCACTTCTACCAATGTATAAAAAAAATAAAATTCCAGGTCCGGACTAAAAAAAAATAGTTTTATATATTTTTATTAAAAGCAACACCCTGTATACTGCAATTTGCAAATTTTGGTATTACTACATAAAAGCTAAAGGATGGTGCTCTAATACCCTGAGATTGTTTTTATTTAAACAATCCAAATTCCAATTATGAGATATTAGGGTTACAAACAATATGACGTTTTAAATTACTAAAACCATATTTTAAGGTTAAAACTAATTTAGGCATAAACAAATCAACACCTCGATCAATACCCAACCTACCCAAGCAAAAAACAGGCTGGTACAGGGCCGGATTAATATTTTTAAATTTATTTTTATAAAATATACAAACACATAATTTTAATTTAATAATAAACTTTAGATTTTAATTTGAAATTCGTTTTCGGAATTGATTTGAAGTTGTAGTCAAATCATTAAAATTTCAGGCCCGGACTAATATTTATTTGGTTTTATTTGTCCTTATTGGAAAACAACATTTTTTTTGTACTTCATTTGGAGATTTTGGTAAATACATACAAGGCAAAGGATGTTGCTATAAACATTTTTTTAAATGTATTATCATCTAGGGGATAATGTACAGGGTGATCTACCATAAATGCCACCGCCATTTTTTTTCCGTTATTATGCATGCTATAAAAAAGTTTTTACAATCAGGAGAAAACGAGGAATTTAAAAATTCGATAAAATATGGGACGGTTTATTTAAAATAAGAAACCTTATCTCAAAATTTGACTTTGGCATACATATTCTAAAAGGCTGGAAAAAGTTATACAGCATGCCTAATAACAAGGAAAAGTGGCGGTACCATTTATGGTAGATCATCCTGTACATTATCCCGTGGTTTTAATCTTTGGACGGTTTTGTAGATTAATTTAAAAACATACTTATAGCAACATTCTTTGCCTTGTATGTTTTGATATCAAAATCTCCAAATTAAGTATAAAAAAATGTTGTTTTCCAATAACGACAAATAAAGTCAAATAAATATTAATCCGGGCCTGAAATTTTAATGACTTGACTACGAATTCAAATCAATTCCGAAAACGGATTTCAAATTAAAATAGAGTTTATTAATAAATTAAAAGTATGGGTTTGTACGTTTTATAAAAATAAATTAAGAAATATTAATCCAGCCCTGTTTCAGCCTGCTTTTTGCTTGGGTAGGGTGGGTGTTGATTTATTTATAACTAAATTGTTTCTAACCTAAAAAACGTGATATTGTTTGAAACCCTAATATCTCAGGATTGGAATTTGGATTGTTTTTATTTATTTTTTATAAAAAACTGAGACTTAGCGCGTTAAATACAATCTAAGGGTATTAGAGCACCATCTTTAGCTTTTATGTGGTAATACCAAAATTTTTAAATTGCAGTATACAGTTGTTTTTAACAAAAATATATAATACTAAATTTCTTTTAGTCTGGACCTGGAATTTTATTTTTTTTATACATTGGTAGAAGTGGCTTTTAGGGCTCCTTGTATGTGGCAAATTTAAAGTAAATACGTTTTTCGGTTTCCGAGATATGTTCGTTTTTATTTTTGCAATATTTTTATAAATCACACTGTATATTTGACAAAAACACTCAAAAAAAATTTACCATTAAAATATTTGCATTTCATCGTGAATCACCCTGTATAAAGTGGGGCTTCAACGGTTTATTTTGGGAGAGGCAAGAGCTTATTTCGGATCACTGGATTGAAGGAAATTTAGGCAAAAAAATCTAGAGTTCATCGAATTAATCGAAAACAGGAAGTAAAATCGTTGGAGAAGTCCCCTCCTCTTACCTTGCACCGCTAAAAACTTTAAACTTTCTTTCTTCTTTATATTTTAGAGAAAAAATTTGGCTGGTTTATAAAGTCGGAGATAGAAATTCTTTATCTACGATAAAGGCAAAAGAAAATTAAAAAGTTGAATTGGAAACGAGCAGCAAAATACAGCGGCATAGCGTGACTTAAAGAGCCGGGGGGGGGGGGTGAAGGCTCAAAAGCGCACCACAGTTGGTGGTGCCTAGGTATATAATAGTATAGTCACAATTTAATATACAGGGTTGGCCATTTAAAAGGGTTCACCTCGATTTTTTCAAAAACTGTGAAGAATTGGAGAAAATGCTGAAACACGTCGATTTTGTTTGTAAGAGGGAGACTTTTTGGATATCTTGAAATTTTTATAGCCCGCACCTTTGAGGGGTTAACTTTACCCCTATATTTTGAATAGGGAAAGTGGGTCGAGTGACACCTTGTTTTGAAGGTCTCCTAAAAATTTCGAAAATCTATCGGTTAGTTGTTAAGATACTCACTTTCAAAGTTGCATTGACAAATGCAAAAATATTTTTTTTAAGAAATCTTTTTTTATTTTTTGAGAAATCCCGGGACACGTCGACTTTGCTTTTGTTAATAGTACATTTTATCATTGCATTTTTTCTTCTAGGATACATTCCTACGACAGGTGAAATTTACGTACTTTGGAAGTAAATATCTCAAAAACGAATCGATAGATTTTCTAAATTTTTACACGATTGTCAAGACATTCAGGAGACCTTCAAAACAAGGTATCACTCGACCCACTTTTCATATTCAAAATATAGGGGTAAAGTTTACCCCTCAAAAGGGATGCGCGTTATAAAAATTTGAAGATAGCCAAAAAGTCTCCCCCTTACAAACAAAATCGACGTGTTTCAGCCTTTTCTCCAATTCTTTACAGTTTTTGAAAAAATCCAGCTGAACCCTTTTAAATGGCCAACCCTGTATAGTGTACAACAATGTATTACTACAGTTGTTATGAATGAGAAAATTTTTTACATTTTATATTAACTTTAAACTAAAAATTAAATCTGGGAGTTTTTACTTACTTCAAGCGTAGTCCAGTATCACATCGAAATCAATAGTATGGCTTAGATAAATGTCTTTGGTATGGCTATATTCCCGCTCAATACTAATTATAGCAAACGCATTCAGGTTGTCTTCCGTCATTTATGACCCGAGTTGTGACCTTTCACATTTTTTATTTTTTTTAGTCTGTGAAAAGTAGGCTTCGCTTCCGTATTGCTAAGAGTAATTGTATTCATTATTTGGTATAATTTAAAAATGTTTGGGGAGCTGTTCTTCAAACTGTTTTTTTTATCATAAATGGCAACATTTTTTCGGGTTTCCCGATTTCATCTTTTAATTCGGATACCAACAAACATTACTTTCTAGATCTGAACAAGAAAATAAAATTAAATCCGCGAGACACTTTTAATTTATTTTCTGAATCGTTTACGTTAATTAAACAATAGAATTTTTGGGAAACTTTTAAAAAAACTTGAAATCTTGTTTAAAGCGTCTCTATAAGGATATCTAATGTCACATAGAATATATTTATTTTACCGTCTAGATCTATGCTTGGGTGAGCATGGTATAGCATAAACATTGGTACTAATAATAGTAGGTACCTACCGACCTATTCTAACCAGATTTAAATATAGAAAGAAATAGGATATGGACACTTACGTTTTTTTCCACATTACAAGCATTTCCAAAAAAATTAATTAAGTTTTTGAACTGGTTTTTGACTTTCCACAATTAATTTTCAATTTTTTTTGCAATAAATCACTGGAGGATAAACACCTTTCTGCCACTGTTTCAAATCATTGGGAAAACAGGAAAAACATCTTTTTTTTTTACGGCAAAAGAGAAATACTTCCGGTTATCGTTACTCATTGCAGCGCGCGCAACTGACGTTTATTATACACTGCTTGGAAATAATCTTTATTTGTGGGCGTCTTTAAAATATAAACTGCTTAAAATAAAAATGTTTTTTTACTTTTGATTTATATTATTGTAATGTTTATTGTTTTAATATATATAAGACCCAGAGGGCGGAGGGGGCGAGGAACCCCCGTGCCCCCCCCACGCTGCGCCGCTGGCTAAATAAGGCACACTAGAGAGACTGTTAGTTGGGAAATAAATTGTATCCCTTTTACTAAAATACTGTATAAAAACCAGTGGAGTTAACTCAACCCCCTTAAATTTAATTTTTTTTTGAATGTGGGATTGATCGTTACAATTTTAGTATAACTAACGTCATGACAAAATTGCTTTTGTCAAAAGAATTTAAATCATGTAAAGATCCCACCCCAACCCACCCTGCTTTGGCAGCTAACCCAAGCCATTTTTTTAAGTAGATAGGAGATTTTGTCAACAAATATAGAAGTGAGGCTCGATTAAATATAATCAAGCGTTTTTTTGTACTCAATAATCCAACCCAGCACCCACCTAACCGCCCTCTTCAAAAAAAGTTGTAACCACGCCTGTAAAAAAGAGACAAAAAAGGGCGCCCCATGCAGACAAAACTTTTGGAAAAGTAATGATAATATTTTCTTCTCTATGGGTTTGTTAAGATAAGTGGGACTTACGATCTAGTCTGAAGTAAGATCCTTATTCAACTCGCAGATGAAACTCGATTTTTCAGTAACCTTTTTAGTCCACCATTCCAATATGGTATGGGGGACTATTAAAATGGTGAAACTCTGACTTTTCTGAATTTTATCAAAAATGAGCTACTAAGGTTCCAAATTACCTTAATCGATGAAAAAAAAAAAGTTGTCTGTCGGTCTGTTATCTGTCTGTGTACACGATAACTCAAGAACGCCTTAATCGATTTTAACGAAATTTGGTACAAAGATCCTCTATCGGCTGAACATGAACTGATTAACTTTTAGGTAGAGTGGTGGGGTGTTGAAGGGGGATAAAATATTTAAAAAATTGTAACTTACGGTTTTAAGATTTAAGTTTCCATGGATATGGATTACAAATTTTGTTATAAGTCCAAATTCATGGGAGCTCTAAATCATAACTTTAGAAGTAAAGCAGCGGTTTTCCGATTTTAGCCGTGCTTTCTAGCGCCAATTCTTATTTGTTATTATAACTTTTTAACCTGTCTTTTATATATATATTTATTTATTTCAAAGTATATCAACATCAAAGCCAATTACAGATACTATACCTAAAAATTAATTACAAAAAGTACCTAGGTAGACTACAATAAACACTAAGTATAAAGTTATTAATCATTAGTCAATTTAAAAACAATAAGTTTTTTAAAATCTTTAAAACTTGTTATGTCAACATCTATATCTGAAACATACAAATTAAATAGGTCACACAAGTTGTAAATAGGGAAGGCCTTATAGAGGTTTCTTCTAGGTTAAGTTTATAAGTATATGGTTCTATTGTAGGCTAAAATTTTGTACATATTTAGTACACAAAAATATTTTTATCCCTCTTTTTTTAAGGACAGCCTATTACAGACTCCTGATAAATAAATTATTTCCGCGTCCTCGCTAAGGGTAAACACTAAACTTTCTAAAATACATAACTTTTAAAAATTTTCTTTGCACTCCTTCGATGATATCAATCCACACATTGTACTGAGGAGACCAGATCACCAGGTGTAATAAAATGATATTGAGTTTTCATTCAGTGTAAAAGAGATGCATGACCATTTACCTAAATTAAGATTAAAGCTGTTTTTACAGAGCTCCAGTCTTCTATGTCCTTTCCTTCCAGTTCCTTTTGAAGAACAATACAGTGTGCCACTAAAAAAATGTCAAAGAAAAGTTTAAAATCATCAGTAATAGCTAATGATTTGACATTTTGAACTTTGGACAAAACACCATTAAATGTTACCATAAATAGCAAAGGCCACAAGTTAGATCCTTGAGAGACTCCAGAGGTGCTAGTATAAATAGTTGATTTGCTACCCTTTACCTCAACATACTGGTATCTTTCATTAATATAAGTCTTCTAACCTTTACTATCCGACTTTGACTGATGTCGCTAAAAATGAACTGATTTTCAAAGTTCGCGCGCGTATTTATATAACCCCGTCGAACGGTGTAGAACAATCATGAAAATTCTAGAAGAGTTTCCATGGATCTACCAAAACTTAAGAATGTAACAATAATGCAACTACCATAAAATCTAGAAGAATGTAGAAATTTGTCGATAATTCCAGAACAAAAAAAATTGCGTTAATTTGGGACAAACTTATCCTATCCAAACTAAATGCGACAAGTTTTCAAATCGATTTTGAATCGATTTGAACACGGTTTTCAAATTTTGATATTTGGCAGCTGAAATATATCATAGTTGTCATTGTCATTTTTGAGTTTTGGTACTTTTTTAAAAAAATGTATTTTATTCAAAAGATGATGTTGGCCCTTGCCAAACATTTTTTTTAAATTTTAATTGCTACTCTGTTTTCAAGTGGAAGTGAAGAAAGAAATGCTGGACTGGCATATGTGCATAGCACATACACTTTCGAGCCAAATATTTCTTTTATTTTCCATAATTAATTTTTTTAAACTCTTTAAAAAAACAAATCTTTAGTTATTTAAGTAATGTTATGTTATTAATCTTCTTTTTTCTATTTCTCACTTCTATTTCTCTCTCTCTCAAAAACAGTGAGAGCAATAAAATATAATTTGGCGACTGTCTGATAATCCGACGCAATACGCATGTGTAAACTCAATCCCCGTTTTTATGGAAAATCGGTATTTCGATCTCAATACGATCTTGATCCAACCCTAAAAATTTTCAGGGTCGGATCTAGATTGAAATCGATTTGAATACTGGAAAAACAGACGTTTTCATGGACGGTATCGGATTGAAATCGTTTTCAGAACGATTTCAATTCCCATGAAAACGTAGCAAAAGTAAACCCAATAATTCCTAAAAAGAGCCTCTAAAACCGTAATTACCTACTTTTAAAGCCCTTTTAATTGGCTACCTAAGCATCTATAAAACTTAGCAACACTTTATAAGAATATTTTTATAATATTTAATTTAAACGTAAGTACCTTTTAAACAAAAGTAGTAGGACAAATTTTTGTAAAAATAAATTGAGAATGCATTAATTAATAATTAATTAATGCATTCTAATGCATGCATTCTAATGCATTAATAAATTAATTAATTACTTTACTTACTTGAAATATTCCACAGCTTTTTTACTTTTTTAAAGTAAAAATTATAAACTATAAAGTACATAAAAAGCAAGTGTATCCAATATAACGAGCCGAGTGTTCTAAGGAGGGGGTAGGGGGCTTGAGTCTAATAGCCCCTCATAGATACCCCTAAAATACGTCCTTTTTGGCTTTTCTAAAGATATTTTTAAAAAATCCAAAGGGGGATAAAAAGATTTTAAAATTTCAGCGCCAAACAGAAATTACTTAATTTAAACACACCGGATGTACCCTGATTTTGGGTCTGTTTTACCTATCATGTGTGAATATGTTGATTATTAAATAAATAAATAATAGATATGTAAGGTCACTTGTAACAACCATTTTTCTTTTTATGTGAAACCAATAATCAAAATGTTTTTTTTATTTGTTTAAAAAAATAGATGTTATCAGGGCAATTACTAAAATTGATTTCCTATATATTTGAAAATTCTGATATTTTTTATTCTGTTAAAAAAAAATGTTCGTCTTAATCCAAAAATTGGTAAGTTATATAATTTGTTCTGTGTAAAAATAAAATTTGAAAAAACTTTAGTCAAAATTGGAAAAAAAACATAGGCAAAGCAAAGCTATTTAAAAACAATGTAATTGGATTTATGTTATAATTATACCAAATACTAAATAAATGGAGAAGCGATGCTGTACCGACCCTTATCGACCCTTATAAAATATTTTGTCTCGTTTTTATTTTTTTTAGGTCTCTGAGTCAACCCTTTTGACTTCGACCAGGAAAAATATTTCCATAAAAAACTGCCTAAAATCTCTCAATTTTATTTTTTTTTCCTATTTTGTAGAGAATGAATCAGGCTTCTAAATTGGTGAAAACAAATTATCAGCCATTTTGCAATTTAAAATAGCTGCTGCGATTAAATCTAGATCTTTTGTGCGTTAGGTCCAGTTCTATGTAACGTAACAAGAGCAGTCATCTTCTCTGTCATCGCATTCACCATTGTTCAAAATATGACATAAAAAAGTCTAAAATTTTGTGTTATTTGACTTTGTTTTGAACTCATTAGGTATACATATACAGACCGCTTCAAGCTACTGCGAACATAGGGGGAATCAAGTCCAATTTACTCTCCGTGCCGTACGACCGAGGTGGATTCGAAGCACGCTGCAGTGTTATCTTTTGGAAATTCATTTTGTTTTTATTATTTTGTTTTATTTCTGCCTTGCTCGAGAAACAGATGGGTAAGTTCTTAATTGAAATAATACATTTTTAAAACCAAAAATGGATGTCTACGAAGTTGCCGAAAAAGTGCAGATGGTCAAATGGTCAAATCGTCATAACCCAACACACGTTCGATATTGGTCGAGGGAAAATTTGCATTTGTATTTTGACGTAAGAACACAGTATCCCCAAAAACTAAATGGTCCTAGATACTTGGATCTACTGCAGCAGCACATTATTCCAACTGCTAGGCAGTTGTTAGGTGTAAGATTTGGTGAAACATGGTTTCAACAAGATGGTTGTTCCGCTCACAATGTTGGCCTTGTTAGGGAATATCTTGATAATGTATTTCCTAATCGGGTTATAAGTATACGGGGAACTATTTTATGGCCAGCTCGATCTCCCGATCTTGCTCCTAATGACTTCTATCTGTTTTTGAAGAAGCTTTTCAAATTATCACCCCTAACATGCTTGGAAACGTTAGAAGGGGTTTTTATAGTAGGCGCGGATATTGTCTAGACGAGCAAGGAGAACTTTTCGAACATTTGCTTTAATTTTTTTTTGACTGTGAGAATCTTTTTGGTTTTTAGAATGTATTATTTTATTTTGAGAACTTGCTTTTATTTTGTTTCTCCTTATTATTTTCATTGTAACACGTCGTCACTGATAAATCTGAGCAGTTGACAATAAACCGCTCTTATTTATCAGTGACAAAAAATAAGTTTATAAAAATTTGCGTATTTATTGACCAAATTCCGGTTTCATTGACTACGCTCCACACAGCACCGTGGTTAGAGGCGTACTAAATACCAAAGGAAAGTCATGCAAGTGGTGATCGCAAGCCTGAGTATTGGTTGCTTCACTGATAGGCGTGCGGTGTCTCTGCATGTACGTACACTGGCAAATTAGACTTCTTCCGCCCTATGTTCGCAGTAGCTTGAAGCGGTCTGTATGTATACATGCTTTATATTTCTAATTTTAAATTTAATTTGTAAGCCCGCATCAAGTTAAATGAGCTAATTTTCGAAAAACCAATACATATTACGTTTCATATTTTTTAACCCCTTACGATCACACATGGGTTTAATAAGAGCAACTTTCTTGTTTGTATAGCTATGGGTCCTGGCCACTATCATAGGTGTGCTTCAAGCGAAAGAAAAACCCAAAGGGGTGGCAAAAGTTCTGGACATAAAAGAATGCGACGTCACTGCAGACAATCCGTTTAAATTCAAAAATTTTTACTTGGGTAAGTAGATACCCCCAAATATCTCAAAAAACAAAAAAGGCAGAAATATCAAATTTCACATATTTACCCAGACAGCACAACTCTGTCCCAAGGATGTCCAGTGGAGAGAATTTTCTGGACAATGCAGCAGTCCATTGGATAACCAAATCTGTAGGACATTTTGTCCAAGGCATATCAATCGGATAATACAATTGTCAAAACGTTGGACGGCTCTTGGACATCCCAAAAAAGTCCAAAAGTTTCAATATTTTGACTATTGTACCACTATAGTAAATCCATTTTGGTTATCCAGTTGAACAAAATTCTGTCCAAAAGTTATCGATTGGCTATCCAAAAAGCACCTTTATGGTTCACTGTTGGAAAAAATTAATAGTTACAATGTATATCCGTTGTTCTAATTTTCTCAGTACACTGGATACACTTATTTGTTCCAATGGATATCCAGTGGACAGTTTTGTCAAAAGCGGCGATATTTTCAATATTTAAGTATATTTGAACCACTCCAACATCATAAGTCTGATTATCGATCCTTGCGGATGAAGTTCCTAGCAAAGGATGGGTATTAAAATACTAAAATACCAATTTAGTCCAAAATAATGGAGATATGAAAGAAATTTTATTGTTGATAATGAATAAGAAAAAACATGATTCATTGGATTACCAAAAGCGTTAGGATAAATGACTATATTTATTAATGTGCCAACTAGGCAGAGCCCTAATTGACATAGATTTTTTGATAAATATTCAATGTTGAGTCAATGTATAAAGTACCTCACTTTTGCTGGACACAAAATGAACGTCCGCCGGATATAGTTTATTTTTATTCCGGTGGACCAAGAAAAATCGTTCTCCATTAGATATCCAAAATCTAACTGAAAAAAAGCAGTTCTTTATGCATCAAAATTGAAAGTCCTTGAGACTCAGTTTTTTTGTCATCCACTGTATCAGGGAAAACCTTTGTCCAATGGATATTCATAAATGGTCCATGGACAATGCGGGCGGTTTTGGACAAGAAATGGCTGTCCGATGGACATTTGTGCTGTCTGGGTAGAGGTTCACAAAAAAACATCTTTTTAGATGTTGTTCGTAACGCCAGACAATAAGGAGGTGGAGCTTGGTCCAGTGATATTACCTATGTTCAATGGGGCACCCTATATATTTTGAATGAGGCTTTTTCTTTCTGATTCCAAGATTATGAGTCGGAAAAAGAATCACCGAATATATTTTTTCTTCTTTAACTCACTGATCTAAAGGAGATGATTTTGCTATTTTATTTAAAAACCGTTAAAGAAAAAGTAAAATTTTAGAAAAAATACAGTGTGACCTATTTAGAAAAAGTAATATCGCCGCTCTAGCTCCGCCCTTTAATGACTGACGACACGACCAGAATTTAATAGATGCTTTTTCAACCGACTTCAAAAACAGACGAGGTTATAAGTTCGACGAGCACATTTTCTATTTCTTTTAGATGTTTGTTTTAGCATTATTTCCAAACAGCTTCACCGATTTTCATAAATCTTTTTTATTCGATTCACGAGTTCCCCGCGGTCCCGTTTCAAAAACAAAATGTATTTTCCCCAGCAGCACTTTAACGAAACAAATCGTTACTTGAGCTAATACATGTAATGTAAAAAGACAAGACGAAGTCGATGTTGCATGCTGCCTTTAATTTGGATACCTGGACAGCAAAAAATATATTTTTCCCAATCACTCTCACGACAAATCTAAAAAAATCCTTGCAAAGAAAAGCATAAAAATTGCCACGTTGAGATTATACGCCTAATATGAAAAGACCTGTCAAAGTGTATACTTTCTTCAGTTTGGACCGCTCCGGGCCCAAGGTACCCCGTAAAGATTATTTCTAGCATAACTTTCAAACGGCTGAACCAATTTTCATCATTATTTTTTAATCATTCCAATTTGTTCCTATTTTATTAAAAAACATACTTTTCTTGCCACTTTTGCAAAATTTTTAATTTTCGCCCATCGCTTTTATTATGGTATAAGAAAGATAAAAAATTATTTTCTTCTTTTGAGTGCATTTAATAAAAGTTTGTTTTTTTTAATAAAAATTTAATTTTTTTTGATTCCGCCATATTGCAATTTTCAAATCTGATCAAAAATTCATATCATCTTCCCGAAAAATCCCTGTATGCCAATTTTGATTTAAATCGAACAAAGTAAATCTTTTCCCCCTCCAGTTCCCTCGTCAGAGGGAAGTGTGTACCTAATAATACCATATTATTGTATTGTCGCCGGAACTATAACCGCATACCAAATTTGAACACACATCCTTAATTTTTAGATTTGTACCCTTAATCGTCCATTTAGAATCCGCCATATTAAAATTTTCAAAGCTGACCAAAAATTCATAATCCCCCTTCTTAAAAACCATTGTATGCCAATTTTGATTTAAATCGAACAAAGTAAATCTTTTTCCCCCCTCCACTTACCTCGTTAGAGGGAGGTGGGTACCTGAGAATACCATATTATTGTATTTTCACCGGAACTATAGACGCATACCAAATTTGAACACAATCGGATGTGGAAAAGTCAGTTAAAATTGGTTAGCAAAACATGACCGAAAATTATTCATCTTGAATCCGCCATATTGAATTTTAAAAATCTGATCAAAAATTCATATTCCTTATCCCCAAAAGCCCCCGCTTAGGTGTTTCCCCCCTCTTCTCCTCTCGTAGGGGGGAGGGATTCCTAATAATGACATATTATTGTATTGTCACCGGAACTATAAATGCAATTTGCATCAGATGTGTTAGTTAAAATTGGTTAGCAAAAGATGACCAAAAACCTTCCATCTTGAATCCACCATATTGAATTTTCAAAATCTGATTAGAAATTCGTTATCTTCATCCTCAAGCGCTCCAACACACCAAATTTCAACGAAATCGAACGTACTTCAATTGTACCCCCCTCCACCCTCTTCGAGTAGGGAGGGGCTGTCAACTTCATCACACTATATTCTTGTCTTGTCATCGCAAGTATATAAGCATGCCGAATTTGAAGCCGACCGGATGTCGGGAAGTTGATCAAAATTAACTTGCAAGATTCCATCCGAACAAACATGTATACATACATTGCAAGTTAAATAAAAGCTGTAAAAATTTTTTAACAAAAAATTGAAGCGACCTGAAAAAAGTATAAAACAATATATTATTTTTTTGAGTAGCTTGCGGGCTCGAAGAGGAAACAGCGCAGCACTTTATAGCACAGAGTGCCCACTGTTGGTTCCAACACCGATTTCAATGAAAAAATATACCATGTTTAAAACATACATTTTTGGAAAGGTGGTTAAATGCTTGTTTAAAAAATGTTAAAATTAAAATCTTTCATATAGCCCTTTTTTAAAAATACCTAAAACATATTTCTTGATAAAAAATCTATACCACTCTGCGTTGACCCGTTTTTATACCTCTTAATTCCTAAAAAAGTATAATATTTCATTTTATACTTAGAGACCAAAGTTGCACTTTTATCTCAAAATAAAAAATTGTGGCCTAGGCGTAATCAGTGGCGGTCCCAAGGGGGGGGGCGATTGCCCCCCCCCTTTGCTCCAGAAAAAAGTAGACAACAACAACAAAGATGCTGGTGGTAATATCCCTGAAGAAGAAAAAACCAGAAATTGCAGAAAGTTCCTTGAAATACATTCTGGAATCCCTCCACAATATTTTGGGTCAGTTTGAGCTTCAATCCGTCAGACCAAGAATATACAACGCATGACGAACTTACCGCGAAAACCATTGAAAATACAGAACAGTATTATAGAGTTTCTATTTATAAACAAGTTTTAGACAAAATCAATTCGGACATAAAAAAGTACTTTTGACCTGAACATATTCATACCAAGTTTAACGTGAAACCAAAATAAAGCAAAATTAACTAAAGTCGTTTCTAAATACTATAAACTGTTTTATTAATCCAAAACACAAATTCTTGAAGCTTCTCATGCCTCTTCGTCTGACGGGCTTAGCGTTGCTGAATATCATGCATACATATTGAAATTGACATTGAGCGAGTCAACAACCGGTTTGCCCAAAAAACTGGAAATGATTTTTTTTTGAGATGGGCATCTTATGTTTGAGATATGCGATATAAAAGGTAATGTTTCAACAAAAAGCTTTTCAGACCTCAAAAAAAACGTCTTTAGATATTAGGTTTTGTTTTTGGTTTGTTTGTTATCTATGTGTTTTATAACTGAAAAAATTATACGTAGTTACTCAAGCGCGGATTTCAGGAGGATAGGGGGGTAGTTAACCTCCCGCTTCCCTGGCTTTAAATTTTTTATGAAAACATTTAGAAAATCAAAAGTAGGGTATAAATTGCGGCGCTATAACACCTTTCATATTTACGGTATTAGTTTAATTTTGTGTTAAAAATGGCATTTGTAGTGTCATTTTCTTAAAAATTTTCTCCTGCTGCGCTTTGAAACATTGATATATTTACAATTTTACTTTATTTCGACTCAAAAATTACGGTTTTAATGTAATTTTCTCAAAAATTTTCTTAAACATTTTTTTAAATAATACGACTTCAAATCTGCGTACCCTCCCCCCTAGATTTGAGACCAAATCCTCGCTTGTAGTTACTAAGTTTTGTTTGCATATATTGATAAGTTCCTCATATTCAATTTTTTTTTCGTATCGAAAACGCCCCCCCCCCCATTTCAAATGGCTGGGACCGCCACTGCCGTAATGAGAGTTTGTTTGTGGCATGTAATAAAAAATAAATCAACAAAATATTTTCTCATGTTAGAAATTTTTGTTCTTCAGGGTTCTATCGCATAAGCCCTTTTCAGGACTTAGTTCCTACCGGTTTTATATCGAGATCGTTTTTTTTGCTGTGTATCATAAAATATTTTGATTGATGGATTAAAAATATGTGACAAACATAGAATCCTTTATGAGGTAAAACAATTTTGTAAATTTATTTTTCATTGGACCCAATCTATTCCACAAAACGAATTTTATTTAGTTTGGTACTTTCATAGGCAGCACAGTATTTTGGATTAGAGAGGCCAGAGCACAATAACAGTAACCGAGCGCAGATCTCTGAAGTCAGTTTGCGTAGGAGTCAGTGTCAGTTCTTAGGTATAGAAATAATATAATAGAGACATAAAGCTATTTGTAACTCATCGCGGTATACGTATCCGCATCTAGCGAGAACCAAGCACATTGATTAGTCAGAAACTTGTAGCACGCTCGAAAAGAGCAGATATATGCTAATTTAAGGTGTTTCTGAACGCAATAGGTGCTGAGATACGATACGTGTGTCGTAACGCATCTCAACACCTATCGGGTTCAAGAACACCTTAGTTTAGTATATATCTGCTCTTTTCGAACGTGTTACAAGTTTCTGACCAATTAATCTGCTTGGTTCTCGCTAGATGCGTATACGTATACCGCGATGAGTTAGAAATAGCTTTATGTCGCTAATCGTTCTGAAAAAAAATCCCCAGAGCCATTTTAGTATTCTCAATAAATTCATGGTGTACGAGAGTATGGATTTTTGAAGTGTAAGAAACTTCTAGCTTATATATCTAGCTCACATCAAAAGACGATTACAATTTTAGGTAAAAAACACTTGACGAGGACTGGAAAAAACATATTGTCGACTTAAAAAATGAGCTAGATAAGTTTCTTACACTCCAAAAATCCATACCCTCATACACCATGTGCCGGAATTTATTGATTCACTTTTCTTTCAATAGTTTTTCTAAAAGATTTCACTTAAATAAAAATAACTTACGTTAAAAATATAATTTGCTTAGATGTTAAGTAACGTAAACCAAGTGAATAATTCGTAAATTATTATGTTTAATTGTAAGTTAATATAATATCTCTATACCTAATAATAAGCACCAAATCATTTATTAAACTAACCATAAACGTGCGAAGAGAGACCACGGGGGCCTTGGTCTCCCTAATATTTCAAGATAGTCAAGAACTGACACTGACTCCTACGGAAACTGACTTCAGAGTTCTGCGCTCGGTTACTATGGCTATGGCCCCCCTAATCCAAAATACTGTGAACTCCTATGAAAGTACTAAATTAACTAAAGTTCGTTTTGTGGAATAGAGTGCGTATAATGAAAAAAAAATGTTTTACCTCAGTAAGGATTATCTTTGTAACGTATTTGTAACATTGTTGCTTTATTTTTTATTATATGCCACAAACAAACTCTCACTACGCTTAGGCCATAATTTTTTTATTTTGAGATAAAAGTGCAATTTTGGTCTCTAAGTATAAAATGAAATATTATAAATTTTTAGGAATTAAGAGGTATAAAAACGGGTCAACGCACAGTGGTGTAGATTTTGTATCAAGAAATAGGATTTTTTAGGTATTTCTCCAAAAGGGCCATATGAAAGATTTTAATTTTAACTTTTTTTAGACAATTATTTAACCGCTTTTTCAAATTCCCACGATAGAGGAAGAAGAGCTGCACTCGCTCAAATAGGCCGACATACTGAACTTCGTAAAGAAGACAGGGAGGCCCGGAGAGAGAGTTGCAACCTCGGTTGCAACGGAAGTAGGGGCATAGGGGCAAGGAACGGGGTATGACAGAAAGGGCCCATGAAGAGGCCTAATTGCCAAATCCACGGGCCGCCCCTATACTACTACTAGTGTACTTTTTTGAAGTCAGTTCAATTTTTTGTTAAAGTTTTTATTGGAAATCATCATCATCTGCGTCTTTTGGTTTTGGAGCTATTTATGGGTAGGTCGTTACTTTTCACACAAGGTCTTTGTAGTAAGATATCTAGATGGTAAGTTTTTTATTACTGTCGAGGGTTAGTGTGTATTTGAATATTACACCCACCAGGTTCCAGGTTCCCACCTACGACGACGAAAAAGTCGTAGGTGGGAACTGGGTGTTAGTGATCCGATATATTTAAGTTTCTATTGGAACTTTTTTAAAATTTTAGATTCCATATCAGATGGTTACAAAAAACTTACCGTGGACGTAGATTTTACCAGAGATTTTAATGACAAATTGTATGTAAGTATAGCTTTTATGAAGAATATAAATAGACAAAACTGTTAAACGAACAGATATCCACTGCTTTTACAGTTGATAGCTGTCTCTACTATTCTTTATAGTTCAATAGCTGTCATGAACAACAGGTAAACACGGTGTCTGCCTAGTAATATAAGCAGACTAGACCGACATGATATAGAGTCTGGGTAGTTTCTTGTCTAAACAGAAAATATGTTGTTCGGAATTAGAGAAATGGTTCACTTACAGTGGCGGTAACAGGAAGGGCAGGCGGGGCAAATTTGGAAATATCACACGTAACTGCTGCTCTTTTTTGAGTGAAATTTTGAAGATAATCTATAACAATATTTTTTAAATTTTCGCCTCCGCCGCTATTTCAAGTGAAAATTACAGGATAATTTTGGGTTACAAAAATTAAATAGATACCTAGGACTTTAGATTCCTGAAATCTGTTTTCTTGTCATCCCTCCCCCACCTTTTGGAAGAGCTGTGCAGGGCTGACTCTAGACCTTTTGGGGCTCTGGACAAAACTTAAATGTTGCCCCCACCCCCCGAAATTTTTCTGAACGTCCCATGTTCTCTCCTGGATCCTGTTTCGAGTGGTTTGAAAATTGCAGAAAACTTGTAATTTTTGTATATATGACAGCCTTTACATGTTCAATATGAAAATTTGCGTAGACAAGATTTTTGTTAATGAGGCCAATTGCTCTAAGGAAAGTACACTTGATTTAAAAAAAACGCCTACATGCAGTCACAAAATTGACCTTTCTAAAAGTGTATAATATATATAAAAGTGTATAGCTAAAATGCCTAAAAACGTCAAAAGTACGACAATTTGTCATATTGTTTAAAAAAGTTCTGTAAAACTGATAATATTTTTTTACTTAAATTAAAGGCAACCTTATTTTTATATTAAATTTTGCATAATACTAAAAAAATCAGCAAAAATAATGTTTTAGTAAAGTCTTTATTGAACAATATCAAATTCGAGTAACGGACGAAGGCTGTTCTATAAAGAGGGTGGTAACCCATTTTGGAGTTGATAAAATAACAATAATACGATGGAAACAGCGCTGGATTGAAAACAATTCGACGAATAGGAAACTTGGATTAGGACAAAAACGATGTTAAACTTAATACTAATTATTTTAACTTAAAAAAGAACTAAAATAAATAATTTAGAATTTAATAGGATCACCATTTTTCTCTATTACAAGCTGCAAACGTCTGGGCATTCTGAGAGCTGATCCAATGCGCGATAAATAGCATCGCTTAACTCTTCAGCATTTCGTGGTCTCCAATAACTTTGGTATATTATTTTAACGATTCAACCCCATATATTTTCCATTGGGTTAAGATCAGGGCTGTTGGCTGGCCAAGGAAGTGTTTCTATATTATTATTCTGAAACCATTGGCGAACAACATTAGCCGTGTGTACTGGACAGTTGTCCTGCTGATAAACGAAGTCATTATTTTCATGTAAAGCCTGTACAGATGGTAGCATAACGTTTTCAAGGATTTCAATATATCGTTCAAAATTGAATCTTCCTTCGATTCTCCAAAAAAAACCAAACCTCTAGCACTAAACCAGCCCCACATGCTTACAGAAAAATGTCCAGCTTTCTTAATTTGGTTTGTATATTCGGGTTCAAATCTAGAATTTGGTGGACGATAAACTAAAATTCTCCTGCTGCTTGAATATGATTAAAAATGTTTTTCGTCAGTGAAAATCACCCTCTCCCAGAAGTCATTATCACGAAGAACATTGTTCAGTGCAAAAATCACTCTGGTCTGTTTTTGATCTGTTAGAAAAGGCTTCTTTGCAGCAACTCGACAAGAGACTTCTGATTTCGTTACTCTTCTATTTACTGTTGCTAAAGAACCCGGAAATAATGTTACATTAGCTGCTTCAACCGACGTTGAAAAAGGATTTTGTCTGAGATGGTCAATAAGTCTTGCACTTCAGAACTTACTTTTGGTCGTCCAGATCTATCTTTCCTATACGTAGAATTATTTTCAATCCAGCGCTTTTTCCATCGCATTATCGTCATTTTATCAACTCCAAAATGGGTGGCCGCTCTTCTTATGGACCAGCCAACACCGTTCTTAATTAAAAAGCCTGTTAACTCCTATCGCCTCAGTGCCCTCTAGCCTATTGTGGCTGCCATTTTTATAATCAAATTGACAAGTAAAACATGGATTTTCTGTCAGTTTGTTGTCAATATGGCACCGATCATAGGCCAAAGGATACTAAAACGAAAATGAGTTAACGGGATTTTTAGTTGAGAACGGTGTTGGATTAGCCGTCTTCTATAACTCGAGTGATAATTTGAACTTTTGTAAATATTGATATCTGTGGCATTTTTAAGGATGTCACACTGAATTTTAAGCTGTCAGGCTTACTAAGCTGGTGGTGCTTTATAATAGTGTACACTAATGGAAAGCTAAATTTTGTGGCATAGGAAAAAATGCATGTATGAGTTTTTTTTGAAATCAAGTGTACCTAATCATAGTTAAGGGGCCACACAGTGGATCGAGCCAATGTAAAAATGGGACATAGGGATATTTTCAAAAGTAAATATTTTTGAAGGGCAGTGAAATTTTTGTTTCACAAACACTCTGCCTCATTCGAAAATATGATAAAAGCTTTTGGACCGCTTTTAATATGTGAAAAAAAACGTGATTTTTAAAACAAATTAAAAATTGTTAAAAGATAAAGAAAATTTTGTTTAATTGTGCTAGTCAATTTAAAACATAGGTTTAAAAGTAAATGGTATTATTTAAAAATTTACAGCAAAGGTATATATTAAGAAGTAAAAAAAATTAAATATTTTTTTTAAATTTTTTGTTTGGCAGTGTCGCACTTAATTTAGGTTTACGATGTCCAAATTTTTGAAGATTATTTGGTTTTTTTTAATTTTTTAAAAATGCTTAAAACACCATGAGCTAAAAACAAATGATTAAAGGAGCAGAAACATTGCTCTATTAAATAGTATCAATATTTTCTGCCCCGACTTGCCCCCTTGCGAGATATGAATTTTAATTTATTTAGTTTGGAGCCAAAGGATATTTTTAAATGGAAATTTGTATTCGGTAGAATTGCCTGATAGAACTCTTTTCTTTTAATTTGCCACAAACGATTTTTTTTTAATAAAATTTTAAATGTCAAAACTGCACTACCATTTTGGATCCGGCATATTGAACTTTTTTATTTCTTAATCGATTTAAATATTTGTTACAGCTGTGTATGTTACAAGGATGACACTTTTTTACAAATGCTGTATATTTCAAAAATAGGTACATTTAGCAAATGTTCGCGTCCTTGGATTTTCACGCAAAGTTAATTTTGACAGTAAAATTTTTTTCAAAAATCTCTAGTTTTCTGCAAATTTTAAAACTATATAAATTGTAGTAGCTTTATTGTTTTATATATAGCCAGTATTTTTTGGGCACTTTTATAAAGAGATAAAAGTAAACTTATTATTTTTGGGCGTAACTCTTTCAATTCTTGACCTATTTAATCAACTGGTACATCTGGCTATAAATTCTGTTTTTTAAACACATGTGAAAAATGCCTACATTTAGCAAGCGTCCGCCATATTGCATTTGGACAAATATAAAACATAAAGTCAAATTTAAAAGTTCAAAATGTCATGTTTCCTGAATGCTCTAAATTATTTACATTGGACCATCACTTTCAAAGTTACATTAAATTATACCCTATGTCCACATTTCCCTATACTTCGATCCACTGTGGGCCGGCAAAATTATACTAAAAATGGCATTTTGGGAGGTTTTTGAATGTTGCTGAGAAAAAATTGTTTAAAATTACGGGATCTATAATCATAAATAGGAACGGTGTTTTAGGTGAACGCATTAGGTGCGCAGTGCAGGCCAAAATTTTGGGAAAATTACACTAAAAATGCCGTTTTTGAGACGGCTGAAATACTGAGGATAAAAATTGTTTAAAATTAAACTTCAATCGTATTATATATGTAAATATAAGGTGGACCAAAAAAAACCGGACATTTTTTTTTCGGCTGAAAAACCAAACCTTCAGACTATAAGAAACTTTTGTGAAAATTGACATTTCTTTAAAATTCAAGATGGCGCAGGATTTTTAAATTTCTCCATTTATAACACCCCCACGCCAAAATTTCATGTGTTCCACTGTACTCGATTTTAGACATTTGCCATAAACTCCTCTTTGTTGTGCACAGAGAGGTATCACTGCTAAAAATTGGACAAGAAGTAATAAAGCTCAACGCCAACGAAGTAAGTGGTATCTTAACCCTTTGTTTATAAACATAGGTCTAAGAATCTTTGTTCTACTGGGGATTTGTCAAGTCTCGTCTGATTATTTAGATGTTGAGCTCTGCGAGAAGCGAAGGCTCTGGCATATATACGCTATCTGTCAAATTTGACATTTTATGAAAATCCGTAATGGCGCATGCTTTTGAAACTTAGATATTTTTCACTGCCAAACTTTTTTGTAATCCAATGTACCTGATTTCAATTATCCGGAAAGCCACGTCTTTTCAGTGTAAAAACAGATATCATTCGTAAAAATCGGACAAGAACTATAAAAGCTTTGCTTAACGAAAGAGGTACTGTTATAAATCTATTTAAAATAGATAAAATGCAGAAATTTTTTATTTGGCTGATTAATTTTTAACTTATTCGATTTTATTATTTTATACAGAGTGTCCAGAAAATTTAAATGACATGGCAACGTAGTTTTGACAAAAACAGCAATGGCGTGCTTTAGGTGTGCACTGTTTACAGGGTTAAAAATGGAGAAATTTAAAAATCATGCGCGCAATTTAAGCAGGAAGTTTTTTAAAATTTTTGAATACTTGATGCGGCTCATTCGAAAATTCAAATATTAACGGCGTTATAGTACAGCAGACGGCAATTTTGGGAAAATTATACTAACAATGTCGTTTTTGAGACGGTTTAAATACTAAGGATAAAAATTGTTTAAAATTAAACTTTAATCGTAAATATTAATGGCACGTTATAATGCCGCAGGTGAAAATTTTTGCAAATTAAGCAGGAAATTTTTTAGAATTTTTGAATATTTTACGCAGGTGAAAATTTTGGGAAAATTATACTAAAAATGCCGTTTTTGAGACGATTTAAATACTGAGAATAAAAATTGTTTAAAATTAAACCTCAATCGTTAATTTCAAATTCGAGAGGTGTGCATGGTCACTGTGTAGCTTCAACTGCCAGGTATAATCCTATGACTCCCTGATGATTCCTAATAAGGATGAAACAGGTCGGTAGGTGTCTGGATTCTCCATTAGACATTGGATGTTGGTCGTAATGAAGTGAGAAACAAAAACGCTTTGTCCGATATGCCACGAGTGTTACTTTAGTTAATTTTAGTGGTATGTTATAGCGCCGCAAGCGAAAGTTTTTGCAATTTAAGCGGGAAGTTTTTTAGAATTTTTGAATACTTTAGGTGTGAAAATTATACTAAAAATTCCGTTTTTGAGACGTCCTAAATACTGCTGATAAAAATTGTTTGAAATTAAAGTACAATTTCAAATAGTAACGGTGTTATAGTACCACAGGCTGAAATTTTGTGAAAATGAGTGGCATGGCCAGCGGGGGGGGGGAGTTTGGGAGTTAAAACCCTCCCCAGTGATGTCTTATATTTTAAAAATTTTACGTACAGTACGATGACGTTATTTATTGTTAGAATTTTAGGTTTAGTTCAGCAATTTTTATCACCAGCACTCAAAATTTTCATCTGCGGCGCATTTATGACTTGGCTATATATATACCACCGCCACCCATCCCTTTTTGGATCTAACCCAATCTAGTTTTTTAAAAATATTTTACAAAAAATCTAGATTAAAATTTTCGCCTGCGGCGTTTAATTTTAAGCAATTTTTTTGTCAACAACATTTGAAACGCGTAAAAAATAGCATTTTAGTGTAATTTTTTCAAAATTTTTGCCTACGGCGTCGCATTTAAGGGTTAATTTTGAAAAAATCTGCAAATGAGACTAGATGACTGCTTTTAAAAATAAGTATTTTTGTTTCGTATACACTAACTCAGCCTACCTAATTTTTAAAAGTTTGCCATAGGTAGGTAGTTGATTTTTATTAAATGATGAAACCCCCCCCCCCCCAGAGTCGATTTCTGGCTACGCCACTGTGAAAATTATAGGAGAAGTTTTATGTGCCGCTAATAAAAATTGTTTAAAATATAACTAGAATCGTAAATATTGACAGTGTTATGGTGCCGCAAGCAAAAATTATCTGTAAATTTTGTGTTTAAACTAAATTCTCCTTAAATTCTGAAAATATGGTTGCCAGAGGGCATATTCAATTAAACTAACCTACATTCAAATGAAAAACTTTTCCAAATATATGTACTTTTCTGTCTGTTGGATTTTCATTTCTTTAAAAGCAGTGTTTAGGCACCAGAGAAGGCCATGTCCTCATGCCCTTACCAACCTCTACGCCCATGGACTAACTAATGATATAGTGATTTAAAAATAATTGGGTTAAATTGCCTACAAAACGAATGTTGTCGCCTCTAATTGGGTTGTTTTCAGTGATTTTGGCGTCCCTGGATCGTTCCACCCTGGGCAGTTGCACTCGTTGCGCCGCCCTGCGCCCGGTCCTGAGCTGTGACCGCCCTCGGACTAATAATTATTTAAGCGAGGATTAGGCAGACTAAAATATACTGCCACCGAAAGCACCCCTTAAACCATGAAGGTTCGATAAAAAGTACAAAGTCACAATACCAGAATGGAATGCGTGGCAAAGAGAAGAATTCCGAATGGAATTAAGCAGAGTCGCGACGGTCTTCTACATGGATGGCTTTAAACTGTCAGACAGACAGAGTATACGCGGAAAGCCTAGAAGTTCAAAAAAGTTATCCAGTTGGAGAACACACTACGTTGTTTCAAGCGGAGGTCAGGAATGGCTACAGGGACATATGCATATGATCCGACAGCCAGGCTACCCCCAAGGCTCTAAGTGCACCCAAAATAGTCAGTAGTCTGGTGGAGGAATGCGCTGAAGCACTGCAAACACTGGCTCAAGACAAGAGGGTAACACTGATGTGGGTCCCAGGTCATGAGGGAATACCAGGGAACAAGAAAGCGGACGAACTTGCCAGACTAGGGGCCGAAACCCAATACATTGGACTTGAAACTCTTCTGGGAGTAACAAGGAAGCAGGTACAGAGTGATCTCAGCAAATGGGCGATAAATAAACTGAAGACGTCCTGGAGACAAGAGTCAAAGTGCAGACAGTCCAAGCTATTCGTGGATGATCCGAATGTAGACAGAACTAAATGGCTCTTAGGCAAGATCCGAAAGGACATTGGACTGCTCACAGGGATGCTGACTGGGCACAATCGGCTGAACAAATATCTGACGCAAATAAGAGTAGTAGGATATCCGGTGTGACCCGCTTGCGGGCTCGAAAAGGAATCGGCGCAGCACTTGATAGCAGAGTGAGATGCATATGCCAGATCAAGGCAATTGAAGTGGGGGTTTCCCACGATAAAGGACGAAGAGCTGCACTCGCTCAAATTGGCCGACATACAGGGGTCTGATTTTCGAATCCATACGAAAATATCCGCATACGTATACTGAATAATCAACAATTTTTATGTCAGTCTCTTTCTATATCGTGTGAAATGAGAGGCGAAAGATAATCCGGTATGTGTGGACCGCGTTCGAATTCGACTGGGTTAACGCAATATTGCACGAGTGGGTGGAGGCATTCGTGTTGTTTCGCATGAAAAACTGGTTATTCTTGCACGTACTACCCATGAATCAGCATATCGGCATATCTTTTGCCTCCTTTTCTATACGGTATAGGAAGAGACGGAAGTAGTCGCATGCGAATAATTTCGTATGGTTTCGAAAATACGACCCCTGAACTTCGTTAAGAAGACAGGGAGGCGGAGAGAGAGAGAGTTGCAGCGGAAGTATGGCAGAAAAGGCCCAAAAAGAGGCCTAATTGCCACAATTAAAAATCGAGTACCCGACGGGCTCTTGCCGCTAGTGCGGAATAATGTGCACTACGGGCAACACTGTTTTCTCAAAAGAATACAAAAGTTGTACCAGTGACGCACTTTTTTATCAAAAGAATTCGCTACTAATAAACACCTGCTCTCAGCCCTGGCTCAAAACTATGGTCCACTCTTACACATTAGAGAGTTAATAGAGCACTAATTTATCGTCACCTTATTTGCTTACCGTATTAACGTAATTGAGATGCTAAAAAGAGTTTTTAAACCACAAACATAAATTACCTTAACCGTATCCTTTTGCCCACAAAGAAAATCACAATTCCTGTTAAGCCTCCGTAAGTAACGGGTCGGTTATTTTTGGATACGGGAGAAAAATAACCGATTTTGCCTACGGTATCACCGTAATACACTCTATTACTTCTAAAACGCTTTACTTTACTTTAATTTTTTTGTTTAAAACATAATTTTTCTTAAGGGCGTTCATTTTTTAGACAATTTTGGGGGTCATTTATGAATAAAAAATTACTTTTTGTGTAGTACTGCAGAGGAGAATATAGAAGATATTACAATTTCTTTTCGTGTCTATAATCTAGCTGAATGTCAGGAATTTATTAACATTTAAGTTCCAATTTAACTCCTTTTAAAAAATAAGACCAAAAGTTTAAAAATTGAACACACTTTAACGTCACAATCGCTAATTAATCTGTTTCATGAACTAAAAACCTTCGAGAAAACTGATAACTGATCGGTACTGATCTCCCCAACATCTAGACGTAATAAACGAACGATGCAGATTAGAACTAAAATATATTCATTTATTTTAGTACACGATAACAATGGAGCAATATAAAAACGGCAATTGGGACTTTGTTATAGACAGGGAGGGAACCGCTTGCGATTTGCTAGCAGAGTACGCGCCAGAAGCGTGGGAAGTGATCAGAAAGTCTGCCGATCCGCCGATAGCCGATGAGTGTGGTGCCGCAGCGGTAAGTAAATAACCAACATGTTACCTTTTACTTTGGTTTTTAAACAAAATGGCAAAATCATCTCCATAAGACAAATAAGTTAAAAAACAAAAACGATATTCGGTGACTCTTTGTTCGAGTCATTGATCTTATTCAAAAAAAATTGCCATTTTATTTAAAAACTGTTGAAAAGGTAAGATATTTTAGGTATTGTTGGAATCAGAATGAAACGTGCTATTGCTAAAATATACAGGGAGTCCTAAATTTCACTTATTAATTTAGTTTAGAAAATATAGCCATTGTTAGTTTTCAAATTGTCACCCTGTAACTCCAAATAATTGGTGTAAAATAAAAAAAAAATGTAAAGTAACAACCAATATGTAGTAAAAATAATGTGGTGTAAATACATTTTTTTCAAAACAAACGTAAATTTACGTGATACTCGGTAAGTAAATTTTCAAGTACAAAATGTAAAGTTACAAATACAACATATTTTTTAAAAGTAAGTAATGTTGTTTAAAATAAAAAAAAAATTAAATCATGTTTTTTTTCATGCTTTTTTACAAATATATTTTTTAAACCTCAAACAACCCTTTTTTTTAGTAAGTACACCTTACTTTTGAACGAATTGATAAGAAATAAAAAAGTCAAGTAATCCAGTAAAAACTGATTTAAAAGTATCTACTTAGCTAGATCGTTTATTACCACCTTTAATATCTCTGTTTTTTTGTTTGACATAACCAGAGTGTAATATAACATAACCATTGCTTTTCTCGATTAAAAAACGATTTTAGTAATTATCTGCAACCCATTTTTTCCATTCTAAAACGACCAGCAAAACCCGGACCGATTTTTATGACTTTAGTTTTTCCAAATTCCTTAGCATATCAAATTTTTTTACAGGGTACCTACAAACTAAAAGACTTGGAAATTACAAAGGATCAGTTCAAACCTGACGCCCTCTATGGAACAGTGAGAGCACTAGTGAAGCTTTTCGAAAATCAAGATACCCCTGATAATTTTGCTTGTGCTTTGGTCACTTTGGAGATATTCCAAAGGTATTTAATAGTTATACACAATAACAACAAGATTTTTAGCTACCAAATTTTTTGAGAAGAAATAACGTTTTGACAAAAAGTAAAAAAGCAAAATGGCTATTTGCACTTTTAATATTAGTGAAAAAAAAACAACTTTTTCCGACTGTTTAAACAGGGCTGAAATCTAGTACGATTTCGTATCGTCCAAATTTTAAAATAGCTTTATGGCGGTTACAAGAAAAAACTCATTATATACTAATAGTTTTTTATTTTTTTTTTTAGAAATCCATAGAGTCACCATAACTTTCTTGTTTCTTTTTTAGAACCCCAGCGTCACCATCAATGGGTTGAGAGTAACTCTATACTATAAAAACTGTGTGTACTATTTTCCGGGTATCCCACGCAATAAAATTTTAAAGCGTCACCTTGTGGACAAATGTTGTTTTACCATGATGCATGCACTAGCGCACTTTAGAATAAGCCTTCTCTTGTTGCTACATTTCCTAGCTTAAATGCGGAATTAGGCGGACTAGAGAGAAGAGAATTCACAATCGAAATTTAAAGAACTTCTTACTCTCCATCTTTTCTTAACAGTAATTTAATACAACAAGGCTCTTTGTGCAACTTTTATAGCAATCGATTCAATCAATCTAAATCGTATTATGCATTATAAAAGCAATAATAATTGAAATTTTGTTGTTGAACTTTATGTAGTATTTCGACTCAAGGCTCGCTTTCCTAATTTTTTTTCTTCACATAAATTCTAATTTAGAGCGGTGCCGCTCAAAATTTGTACTACCAACATATATTATACCCTAAAACTGCCCCGCTGTACGCAGCAATTTTTTGGTACTCCACTGCTCGGAGTCTAGGTTATACGTATTATACTACATAGAATTCTTTATGGAGTACTGACCATTTTAGATTAGGTGACTTTCGGAAGTCGGCCTATTATTATCGGAGGTGGCCCAGCTAATTTGCATAAGATATTGTATCTATTTTCCCCTTTCCAGTCTTTAAAGCAGCAGAAAATCCATTTTTTTTTTTACTTTTAAAGACGATTTTTTTACACTTGCAATTGTTTACAATATCAGCCACACCTTGTTTGCCCCTCAGATAATATAGCCGACCGCCATTGACGCTATATATAAAATAATCAATAGGTAGATTACAGTGGCATATCTACTGTCATTTACCTCATATTTGATATGAATATATGTATATAATCAGCAGAGTGCCTTAAAGGGGGCCCAAAAAATATTAGATTAAGTTATTATTATTTTTTTTAAGCTTCAAATTTTTATAAATATATATTATTACTATTGCATATGTTTTGTTTTTTTTTTGTTTTTGTTTACCGTCACTTTTTTAAGTCCCTTAGGCACACTAGACTTGGAGAGTGTGTAACTAGGGCTAGAGGCCCTGTATTCAATTTTTGACTGTTATTGTTTTACCAGAGGTAAGCAACTCAATTTGCCAGTTGCTAGGGAAATTTTTTTGTGTGTTGGCAACATTGAATTATAAACCAGACTGAGAAGGGGCGACAACCTGCGCGAACGGGCCGACCGTGAGCGCGGCCATATTAGACCACAGCAGAGTTAAGAAATTGGTTGACTGAATTTGTCATTGTGGTGCCGTTTGCATTTCAAGTTTAAATCAAATTTAAACAAGGAAATCATGACATTTCGCGCAAATTAGAAATAAAATTGTTATGGTGTAGTCAAGTATTTAAAAAAAATGTAAGGTTTGAGTTCGTTTTAAAATTGTAAATGAATCGTGGTTGTTTATATTGGGTAGAAAATTTATTAAAAACATTTTTTATTTTTGGATAAAATGGGCTACTAATTAAAACATTTATGATTTTTTTTGGATGGAGAAAAATACTGGAAATATTGATAAAAATAAGAACTTTAAAAATTAGGATATTAAACAGATATTAGGGTAACTTTAGAGAAATTCGTAAATATGTGGGGAAATGAGAAAAAAATTGTTGTTCAGGCTTCTTTCTTTCTTACATAGGGAGAATAAAAACGGGGGAGCTTAAAAACGGATTCAGAGTTCCATAAGGTAAGCGGTATGAGGTAAGACGCAAGGAAATGCGTCTATATCAAATGCATGCTGCTGCTTATAGTATACTTACCACTTATACTTACAGCATACTATAAACAGCAGCATGCATATGCTACAGTACCTTGTGCCTTAGCGCTTACCTTAATAAACTCTGAATCTGCCTTTAGACATACCTAGGTATGTAAAGTGCCAACTTATCAGTCAAGCAAGCAAATCAGAATTTTTCTTTCTTTTACATTCGAATTGAAAATTCTTTGCTCAAATAGTTAATACAGTAAAACATCTTTAAATTCTTTTTCCTTTTTGAGTGGTCCGAGGAGTGGTTCCCAATAAGTTTACTTTTATCGTTCCTTTAACTTTCCCATTGGGGAGTAACTTTGCCCACCACAGCATAAAAATATTTGCTATATTGTTTTTACAGAATTTCTTTTAAAAAATGCGTTTTAATTTAAGAAATTATAATTTATTCCAAAACTTAGGTATTAGTTCCACTGTATTAAACTTTGCTTGAAGAGTAAAATTTGATAGGGTTCCAGATTATAAAGCTATAGGTAACCACCCTAAAAAAACAATCGGCATATATACAGGTATATAAAAAAACTATTTTTTATTATTTAACATTAAATATATACAAGATATATTATACATACATATACATCAAAATCCGGATGCTTGATACTCAATATTAATAACATACCGTCTGTTGCATTTAGCTCCACAATATAGGGATTTTTAATACATAATTTCCAATTATTATTCACACTATAACATTTACAAAAATCAAAATACTAGCAAATATGGAAAACGTCTCTAAGAGATTTTTACATTTTGTTTAAACTTTCAGTGTCAGTCATTGTCAGATTCGAAAAAGATACCGGGACAAAAGTTTAATTAGGAATCCTATGTTGCAAGGGCAAACACAACACACGGTATAAGCACACCACAGACATAGAAACCCTCTACATATTTAGTTTTTCTAAATATTTATTGATGGCTAAATAAAATAAGTTTTGTGAGTTTCCTCAAAGGGGTATGTTTCCAGAAAATGGTCTTCTAATTTTGGAAATAGATGATTTGCTTCAGGGTAAAACTTCTGGCTAATGCTCAACAGAAATATCTTCTGAAACCCAGATTCTGCAGGAATTTTATTTTCAGTTATTGCCATCAGTTTTCTTATAACTTTTTCAACTTCTGAACATATTTTTATGATGGCCTGTAAAGGACGCTGCAATCCTCCTAAAATAATACAAATTTGGTTAAAATTTAACCAATTGCTTGTCTTAACAATCATGTATTGTTGACTAAATGTTTAGTCAAAAATGTAGTGTAGAACATTAATAATACATATAATAACCACATCTTGTAAGTTGCCCTCAATTAAAAGTACCCAATGATATTCCAACTCGCCCTCTCGTTTAGTCAACCTATCTAAAATTTAATGGGTTTGTTAATGCAAGTATATAAATACATCAGGCAGACGAACACTTTTTATGTCAATCTTAGATTGCACCTTAAAAATTATATTTTTGAAGAAAATAAAAAAAGTTCAAAGTTTATGAGTGTGATGGTTTAAAAATCAAAATTTCTACTATACAGCCCCAAAAGCATAATTGTCAAATACAAACCTCTATTTCTTCTATGTATAAACTTAAAGTTTTGATGTTGTTCATCTATAAATTCAGAGTGTATTGCTTCTAAATAGTGGTCGCACAAATTTCTGTTGTTCATCATTTTCAAAACATACCCAGACATGTAAGAAACTATGTCTTCAGAAATTTCGCTGAGAGGTATGAAGGACTCAGTTGCAACCATAATCTATGCCTTGGATCTTCTTTAGGAAATCTACAAATGACAAAATTTGTATAAATCGTTGACTTGGTGTGCAAAGTCAAAAAACGTCATTTGATGTAGTCCATAATTATTTTTTTAAATTTAATTCAATCAAATAGGAAATCCTAATACATTGTTGCTAAAATATAGTAACAAAATAAAATAACACAACTTGTACATACTTTTACACATTTATTACAGACATTCACATATATACTTACACACACACCCATATATTCATAGATATTTTTAACTTAGTAAGCTAATTATATAAACTAAGTATATATTATTTTTTTTTGAAGTTTCTTAAAATTAGTGACATTTTGTATATTTTCAGTAAAATAGTGATATCATGGTAGAGCTAAATTTTGTTTTATTTATTTTTATGGTATTGAATTCTGTTTCTTTTAAAATAATTATATTAAAAACTCACTAAAGGATTCTGGGTACTAGTTTGTAAATAAAAATCATAGTAAGAAAATAGAGGCATACTGTAAACCATATTTAAGCACTAATCTCCCCTAAAAAGCCAATTTGCTTTTTAGAAATTAAATACAAAATGGTGGAACAATTATCAAAATGTGGTTGAACTAGTGCTTTAAATAAAGTTATGCAAGCAAATAAAGTTTGATTTTTGGCTGACCTGGAAAAAAAAACTTTTTCCTAATTTTTTTCTTTGAAAACAAAACATAAAGTGTTGTCAATTTGAAATCCTAGATATTTTATTCCCAGAATAGTGACCTCCAAGGTGACCTCATACCATAAAACATCACTCAATAACTTTTCTAATTCTTTATAGAAATATTGTTAAGAATATGAGATGAATTTAAGCATCTTCTTTAGTTTTTGATATTTAATTTCAGTATTTTTGATATCCAGTAACTTAAAAACTGTAATGTGTAACTACCTTAAAGGTTTTAAAAAATCTTTTGACACCAAAGATATCAAAAATGATATTTTATAGCCTACTGGGGTGTTCTATTTAAAATATTGAAACTTGTGTGTGTGAAAATATTAAAAAAATTGTACAAAGTTTAAATATATTTGTTTAATTCAAGGTTTAATTAGTGTTCAGAATATTCTAATATGTCACTCATTTTGGGACACTTTAAATATGATATATGCTGTTTTAAGTTTTAAATAGAGCAAGATAATAGAGCACTAAATAATAATAATAAAAAATTATTTTCAAGTTAGATATCCTACTACATGGGGTGATATATAAATAATAATAAGTCAATAGAATAGAACTGTTAAGACCAAAAATTATTGTCTTACACGTTATTGATATAATTTGACAATTTTTTTTTAAGATTCAATAGATAAACGTTTTTTTTACTATTAGAAATAGAGAATTACTCACTTGAACAGTAAGTATTTGATTTGATTGTTTTATATAAAGGTTATTTCATGCTCTTGTTTGCGCTTCCTGTTTAAGATGATTTTTCTATCTTTTCCGTTTGCCATTGGAACATTTCAGAAATAACTCCCTCCTTCTTCGCAATTACATACGTACTTTAACGGGAATTTAGAGTGCAATAAGGTAATTGGTATGAGGTGTGCAGTATGAGATATGCGGTAAGAAATAAAGAAAATAAACTAGGGCAAATGTATGCTATTAATGGTATGGTTACCACTTGCAGCTCAAAGTATACTATGAACAGCAGCATGTGTTTGCTATATATAGTTTATTTTCCTTACAGCTTACCTCAAGGCACTCTGAATCCGCCTTTATACTTTCAATTAATGTCACAAGGCAAACAAAAGAACATTAGATCATGTGAAACATGTTTTATTTTGGAAACCAATTAAGCCTTCAATCAGTTCTCGACTTTTTTACAATGTTTTTCAAATTATGATGTAGTTAAGTTGGCTGTGCTTAGAATCACTGAAACTGCCTAATTAAATAATTTTAAATGTTTAAAGCACACTAAAACAGCTAGGCAGAATCAAAAATATACAAAAAATAATGTCAAATGGCGAGCGCAAACAGCAACAGCTATATGGCTATAAATCAAGCTTAATGGTTTACATTAGACTTACATGTGATATGTTACACCAGTAGTTGCATCTTTCCGCTTGCTTGAATAACAGCCTTCTTTAAGCTAGCTTCTAGCAGCAAGAAAAACACATAAATAGCTAAAATGTTGATATCGTCTATAACTTTAAAAGAAAACACACTGGATTAAGTTCACTTTAATCTCACCCTATTAATTCGACGGACAAAAAAATCTGTAGAGAAAACACGAGTGCAAAAATCACGATCGTCTCCAAAAAACAGGGAAAAAGTGAGGTTATGTCGAAACGTCAACCACAGAAATTTCGACTTTTCGACATCTGGTTGGTTGAGTTCAACCAAATTTTGATCAATGGTGTCCGTTCATGGCGCCGAGCATCTCGTCGCACAAAAATAGGATGCGCACTCGTCGTTGCGCCTTCTCAGTCTGGTTTATAATTCAATGGTTGGCAATCATAGGAAATAAATAATTTTGTCAATGTCACATTTTTGATTAATAAACGTAGGTACATCAAGTTTTAAATTAGTGAAGGGGCTTTTGAATGACGGAGTTTTGTGACTATGTGGGATTGTGTTGTTCGCATCCGTGTAGTGAACTTTTGCAACCGGGGCATGATTATACTCGATTCACAAACACCTGCTCCATCCATTGGCTAGACAAATAAGTAGAACATAAAATTCACAGTTCTGAAACTTAATAAAAAAAACATATAGGACATTTTTACCGGCATATAGCATAAACACCTTGAACGCCAGATTAAAAAAAAATGATAGGGAGGTTTAAAAAGATGTGTTTAATTATGGCTAGGATGTTGGTTTCATCTTCGGCACTTAAAGTTTTTACGTAGTGGTTAATTGGAAAAAACACTACAAAAACCTGATTTTTTACTTGTATGTACATCGTATTTTTAAAGTCAATCAAGTTCATACATCAACTAAACTTTTTTTTATAGTAAGCGGCGATAAGTCAACAATAATTGATGGCCACCTTGTCATTTTTGTTTTTTTTACGAAATTGGCTCATAGCTAAACCACATTTTTTTAACAATGTTACTGGACTCGACCTTCTTATCTTCCCTACAGAATTTGGTCCTCTTCGATTTAATAGTTTTAGATTTATCGACTCCAGAGCTTAGGATATCTGTAAGGATAATTATATATGTCTCCGTAGAGACGCTTAATTTTCCTTCAAATTGCAGGTACATCTGCCGATTCTGCAATTTAATAGATGGTTGTCTCTTACATGAATCCTGTGAAACATTTTTCCATCATCATTTCATCTCCTAAGCACCGTACTGATGAGCACCACAAGTGCAAAATCCGGAACTACGGTTTCCATTACCTTTTTTGAGGGAAAGCTCGCTATTCATTGATTTTGTTATTTATTGACCCTCGCTAAATCCCTTTTTAAAAAAAATAACCTTTATTTGATAGGTTAACTCCAACATATAGGAAACGATTTTCAGCAATTAAATATTTTTTGAAGAAAATTTTATCACATTAAGGTAAAGATTTCAATCGAATTAATTTTGTATTTTGACCAGTACTTCAAAAACTGAACCGATTCACCGGCCTGCTCCAACCAGGTGCCCAATCCAAAATCTAGGTAATCCAAACTGTCGGCCAAGTGATGGAAAAGAACATGTATGTTTAATGTTTTTACTCCTGTGGCAATAAATGAACTTTTTAAAACGTCTATTTGTTAAAGACGTCTGTTCGCGACCGATGATTTCAAAACCGCTTTGAAAACATACGGTGACGTCACGGTTCAAAACATTTCAAAGGATTTCGAAAGCGCCTCGGCCGCCGTTTCGAACACGGTTCAATATGGCGGTACTTGTCAATTTTTAGCAATAATGAAAATAGACCAAGCTTATCTAGCAGCGACTTGTGGATCTAGAACATCCATTTCGAAAAATCGCAAAAAAAACTTCCAAATCCAAAAAACGAAAAGCCACACAAACACAGCTGATTAATGTCATTCAATAATTGTTATTTTGGCGATCAGTGGCGATGGTTCGAAACGGTGACGTTGCGGTTGAAACGGTGACGTATGTTTTCAAAATGTGCTTTCGAAAACATCGGTCGCGAAAAGACGGCTTAAGTTCCGCAGTATCGGGTCGTTTACTTGAAAAACTGATTTGCACTATGCTGGAATCCATGGCTTCGAATGACTGAACAAATGGTACGACCATCAAACTATCAAGGAGAAGTTTTTGAAGGAAATGTGCGTCGAAAACTCTTGAGCACTCCGACTTGCTATTTTCTCAACAAATCTTGAAAACTGTCAGTTCAATGGTGGTCGTACCATTTGTTCAGTCATTCAAAGCCATGGATTCCATAGTGCAAATCAGTTTTCCAACTAAACGACCCGATACTGCGGAACTTAAGGTTCACCGGGAGTTTTTAAAGTACTGGTCAAAATACAAAATTAATACGAATGAAAATCCGAGGTATGCTAGAAATCTTTACCTTGCTGTGGTAGAATTTTCTTCAAAAAAATTGAATTGCTGAAAATGGTTTCTTACATGTAGGAGTTAAACTATCAAATAAAGAGTTTTTTTATTAATTGTTGAAAGTTGAAGTTTATAGTACCTAGTTGCTAATTTTTTAAGCTCATATTATCAATTAAACATCTAGTTATCTCAGTTTTCTAAATTATTTCAAATATAAATGTTTATGTATCATCAATTTTCAGTAAATTTTTGTTTTGGGCTACAATAAAATTTTGAAGATGAGCATTTTATAATAATTTCATAAACTTTCGTTTTTTTTTTAATTTCTTGCAATTTTTTCTCACAAAAGTAATATTTTGTGCAAAATTTCAAAAAAGGGATCAGCTGGGATTTCATGGAATCCAGTTTTGAACTTACGGAATGGTCCCTAACAATAGAGAAATTTTGGAACGCTTAAAATTTTGACAATTTTGACAGCCGTTATGTTAGTGTTTAACAACCATTACTACAATCACTCGCCGATTTTACCCGAATTTTTGGAATATATTAAAACTTCCACTTCCACAAAATTTAGAGATGAGAAAAAAAAACAAAATTGGACTTTATTTTACAAAATAATTGTTTTATATGTTGGAATATGGTAATATTTTATAATTTTTAAAATTAATTGTGCGAAAATTGTCTAAAATTAACCAAAAAAATTACCACAACCACAACGAAATGGATTCGTAGCTTACGGCAGTGGTAGAGGTTAATTACCACAAAGGAATGACATTGAGCTATTGCGCAGACTCAGTAATTACCACAACAACTACAAAGTGTCAAAAAGGCATTCCAAAATATCCCTATATTACAAGACGAATTGTGGTGGCATTTTCATGTGTCCTACAGCCCATTCAGGCACACCGTGATAAATGATAGAAAAAGCACCAATCAATATGCGTAGTTTAAAAAATAAACTAAGTTTTTAAATGTGTTTTACAATATAAATGCAAAGTGCAAATACCTGTTTTTGGGCATTTTAAAAAAAATTAAAACTAAAAGTTTTTGACACGCATATAGACAGATGTAGGTAATGTATACACGGAAAAAAAGAAATACTCAATATAAAGCAATAAAACTAGATCTAAGCCTATGTTAGCATCATATATACGCGAGACGATATTTTTTTGAATTAAGAATATGAAATTCTCAAATTATCTTCTTCGGTTTAAAAATACATACATATGTCTATACCTTATTCCTAAAATAATATTTTTAATGTGAAATATTAAAAATCTCAATTTTGTATCTTTTTTAATTTTGTTTTGAAAATACTAATCTTTAATACAAGTATTATAAATGTCTAAAGCGAAACCTAGTTATTTTTCTATTTGAGAATATGCCTTTCTCAAACTGAACATTGTTATTCGCATATTTAAGATATATACCTTTATATACTTATTTTGAAAATATTCATATTCTTATTTTAAAATATAGAAAAAGCACTGTATCCTTAAAGGGAGTTAACATCAAGTCAGTTAAGCTGCCTTCCCACTTTGAAAAAATGGACTTATTTGCGCACCTTTTGCGCAAACACTTTTATGTTTTGCGCAGCAACCGTATGGAAAATGTAGGTATTTTTTTATGGGTGGGGTGTTTTCCGCATGACTTTGTTGCGCGATACTGCGCAAAAGATGCGCAAATAAGTCCAATATTTTTTTTTAATTTTGAGTGGGGGGCAGCTTCACTAACCTGTTATCATCCATATTCCTGAATGGTAACTCCCATTGAGGATACCAAAGTGTTTTATCTGTGGGATTTAATAATAATTACTGAAGTCAAAAAAAATATACAGGTATATAAAAAGTACAAAATATATTGTCTACTTCCATTTTTTACAATAACTTCTTACGTTTTAGAAAAGAAACAAACATAGTAAGGAATACGAAATCTTATTTAAAAAGAAACTGCGGTAAAACTCAAGGACACGTCAATTGGCCCAAGGTTTATTAAAATTATTTTAATTTCAAACATGAAACTTTCAACAAGGTGATATCTACCTAAAAATATCAAATCTTGCGTTTGACCCTTTAAGCGACCGTTTAAAAAAGGTTTTTTCCATTTTTTACAAATAGTTTTTGGTGTTTTTTAGTTAGCTAATCCAAAGCAGAATCAACGTGTGCAAAGTTTTTTTTTATATAACACCCTTAATATATATTATAAGGCAATTAAGCTATTCCAAAAAGAAATCCTAACTTTATATATCAGTTAAGTATCGGAAATTTGAAATTTAAATTATTTTTAAAAAGAGAAACTTTAAACTATATACCCTCGATGCCAAAACTGAAATTTATTTAAAATTTAAAAGTGCGAACAGATTTAAAATGTGGATCATTTTAACCCTTCCTGAAAAAAAAATGTTTGAGCCACTGTAAAAAAAATAAGGTGTTAGCTAAATAGCCTTATTCTTTTAACGTATAAACACGTTTCCTTTATTTAAATCGGTTAAGAAATAAGCAAGTTCTGTAGTGTTACGATGCTCCTTGTGTGTTAAGACTGTCCCATTATAATTCATCTTCTATTCGACGTCTTGAATTTTACGTGTCATTTTAGACATTGGGCGCATAACATTTTTAGCTTACCAAAAGGCTTAAAATCTTTATATCCTGATCATTCTTGACAAAACTGCATCCCGTCAAAAAGAAAATGACTTATAGCGAGACAGTCTTGACCACACAAAAAGCATCAAACGTAACATTCTAGAATTTTCTTACTTCTTAACCGATTTTAATAACGGATACGTTAAGAGAATAAGGCTATTTAGCAAACTTCTCAATTTTTCAAAACTGTCCTCCTCCTTAATTTCAAAGAAATATCAGTTTTGACATAAAGCGAATCTTTCGCTTTCAAAAAACTTTAATTTTAAATTAAATATGATCAATACCAAAAGTTTTACTTTAACTTATAAACTAAGAATCAACTAAAAAAAACACAGATTAAAACATAGTATATCTAACTAACTACACTAACCGCCGCGCCGCACACAGGCGAATTTCGAAGAAAAGCTGGTCAAAAATCAGAAATTCTGAATTCAAAATTATTGGAAAAACCAATTTTATAATTTTATTACCTAGTTAAAACCACCACCCTTTTTTTAATATTCTCGTCCCTCTTAAAAATATTTTAGTTTAAAGTTGACCTTTGATGAGACTTTTATAAGTGTTAATAAAATGTGTTAAATATTTCCTGAATTGAGTGTTCCGTTATCCGCAAGTTATTGAGAAAATTTAAAGATATTGTCATGGAGCCTACTGCTGGTGGCAAGTAGAATCTTAAAAAAAAATTTATACCTTCATCAAAACCTTGATTTTAGTAACTGTCTGCAGATAACTAAAGCATGGCTTTTTGGTTGCAAAAAAAGATTTCTGTCCATTTTTTACCCAAAATTAAAGAGAAATACCGGAAAGACCGCAAATTACCGCAGGAACTAAAGGTTGGATTATTTCAAGGAGAGTTTATTTAAATACCTTGCTGCGCTCGTTGTTTAAACCAACGCTTGTAAAAAAAGCACTATTCGAGCCACTAGTTGTTAAAACTACTATTTTTGATCACGGGTGCAAAAAATTTTTTTTTACCCAAAATTAAAGAGAGATAGCTGAAAATAGTAATATTGAAATAATCTGATTATTCTTTCACCACGTCTTTGCGAAAAAATCATTTAAAAACATCGTCAAAATATTAAACTATCAAAGATTAAAATGTCGCAACAATGAACGTCACCGAGTAAAAAGGCAAATCGCTAGGTAAATCATTGTTATTTCATTTACCAGCTGCATTGATTTATAGTGTAAAGATGCTGTGTTGCGAGAAGTGCTCTTCGTTCCAGATTTGTAAAAGTATTTTCCTGTTTTTTTTTGGATTTTGTGATAAAGGAATTAAAAAAATAGTATTAACAACTCGCAACTAAACTGTGCTTTTTTTTACTCGCGTTTCTAAATATTTCGCTGCTTATTTAAACTAAAAAAGCACAGTTTAGCGGCGAGTTGTTAACACTATTTTTTTTAATACCTTTCGAGAGAAGAGCACTTCTCGCAACACACCATCTTTAAACTATAAATCAAGGCGGCTGGTAAATGAAATAACAATGGTTGCCATAGCGATATGCCTTTCATTCTTGCTACATTTTAATCTTTGAAAGTTTGATATTTTGAGGATATTTTTAAATAATTTTTTCGTAAATATTTAATGAAAACTGGTGGAGATGGCTTAATTTTTAGGCAAGAATAATTGGATTTTTTCCATATTACTAGTTTCCTCTATTTCTCGTTAATTTTGGGTAAAAAACGGACAGAAATATTTTTTTGCACCCGTGACCAAAAGTTTCTTTTTGCATCAGTAACCAAAAAGGCCATGCTTTAGTTATTTGCAGACAGTTATTAAAATTAGGTTTTTGATGAAGGTATAAAAAAACTACTATATTGAATTGAAATATCCACAGAACTTCTTTAATTTTAATTTTTTTAAACTATACAGTCTAATAAAAAATAAAAATAGGATTTTTTTTCCTTTTCTAGTCATAAAGTACATTTCCCCGTAATTTGCGGTCTTGCTAAAAATACATATTTAAAAAATTGGGTAATGCGGGTAAATGTACTTTATGTCTAGAAAAGGACGAAAAATTCCTATTTTTATTTTTTACGACATTATAAAGTTTTAAAAAATCAAAATTAAAAAAGTTTTGTGGATATTTCAATTCAACAAAATTTTTGAGATTCTACTTACCACCAGCAGCAATAGACTTCATGACGATATCTTGAAATTTTCTCAATAAGTTGCGGAAAACGAAACGCTCAATTCACGAAATATTTAACACACAAAATTCTCATCAAAGGTCAACTTTAAACTAAAATATTTTTAAGAGGGACGAGAATATTAATAAAAGGGTGGTGATTTATTATACCTAGGTAACTATATAATAAAATTATAATTGGTGTTCCCAATAATTTTCAATTCCGAATTTCTGATTTTTGACGAGCTTTTCCTCGAAATTCAACTGTATGCAATGCACATACAATAAAAGACTGACAGGCTCTTACGTCCTAGATGTTCATTTTAAGAATAAAACGACAAGAATTTTCTTCAATTAGGCATCTGAAGGTTATACTTAATTTTAGTATTTTAAATACTTATTTTGAACCTAAAGAACAAAATTTATATTAATATTAAAATTACAATAGTCTCATGTCAAAATTTGCAATGTTTTAAAATAAAAAATACTTTTTTGCCTAATTTAAAAATATGCTCTTAAAATGAAAATAAAAGGAGTTTCATAATAAACTTAGTGCCGTTTTAATTTAATTTTTTCGGTATATTTCCAAATGAAGATCTTAGGCTTCAAATCAAAATTATAAAATTTTTAAATAGATAGTTTTTACTTGGATTAAAGAAAACATTTGACAATATTAAATTTTGTATTTAAGTATAACAAATTCTAGATTTTCATTTCAATGATGCAGTTTTGAGCATACTGAAATACTCATTTGTAGAATTTTTTTTTCCGTGTAGTCTTTCCGAAACTCCTATTTAAAAGGGTCCCATAGGCATTTCGATTTGGCTTATCATCAAAATTTCAAACCAGTTTATGCACCGGAACATCAATTGTTACGAAGTTAGCCGCCATTTAATGAAGTTACGCGAGTATATACATTTAAAGAATGTCCGGTGAATACGTGAGCACGCCTGTGATATCGTATTTTGACTCTGAAAAAAAGCATCTTGTGTCTAAAAAGCAAATGGTTCGACCCCCTTGATTTCAAAATTTCGCTAGCAAGGGTATTGTTGGCCACACATTTTTTTTTAAGTAACACTCGTGGCATATCCATAGGGAAAGTAATACTGGGCATATCGGACAAATCGTTTTTGTTTCTCACTTCATTACGACCAGGCCTCCAATGTCTAATGGAGAATCCAGATATCTACAGACCTGTTTCATCCCTATTAGGAATCATCAGGCGGTCATAGGATTGTACCTGGCAGTTGAAGCTACACAGGCAACCAGAGGCAACCATGCACACCTCTCGAATTTAAAACAAAAAGTTTGTAATCAGCGGAGACGTAGTACCTGTGTGCACCACCTGTCGAATAAACTGAGAAACAAAAACATCAAAATTAAAAAGTGCAGAAGACCGTAAATACAGAATCCTGTACCTTTCAGCAGGTTATAAAGAAGAAACCTGTAAAAGTATAAGGTCACTGTAACATGACTCTTAAAAAGAGGTAACGTCGCAGAAGCACCGCCTCCAATTGGAGCTTCATACTACGTGACCCTAATTTTAAGGCATCAGCAAGCAATCGCTCCGGAGGAGGCTTGTTGCGCAGAACTAAAAAGTCAAGATATTTAAAGAACAACAAAATGAATTTCGCGTCCGCAAATAAAAATTAAAGTAACACTCTGGGCATATCGGACAAAGCGTTTTTGTTTCTCACTTCATTACGACCAGGCCTCGAAGGCTCCAATGTCTAATGGAGAATCCAGACCAGCGTTGCCACCACCCAATGAAGAAATTATCGTGCAGTGCTGCCAAAATTATGTTACAATTTTTTTTTGATAAAAAAACACGGCATGCTTATTTTAATTTATTTTTAATTGAATACAAAAAAAAAAAACAACAAAAAATAACTGAAATCTATTTGGGCAATCGGTATAGAAATCGATAAAATCAGCGAATTACATGGGGACGGAGAATCCCGTGTAGTAGAAGGGATCCTTCGCTCCGTGAAACAACAGACATTTTTGAAGTATGGTAATATTTACATAGATGGTGCTCTTTTAATTGCCAAGAGAGGTCAGCACTAATTAAATAAAATAAAATAATTTTAATTCGTTTGTTAAATTGGTTTCTTACAGTAAGAAGAAAACCTGCAAAGAAGTTAAAAAATTCAAAGTCTTAGAATGAAAAAATATGTTACAATTATCGATTATGTTACACATTATCGTTTAACTCAGTTTTAAGGAAAAATTATGTTACAATTGCATAATTATGTTACAAGGGCAACTCTGATCCAGACACCTACAGACCTGTTTCATCCTTATTAGGAATCATCAGGGAGTCATAGGATTGTACCTGGCAGTCGAAGCTACAGAGGCAACCATGACCACCTCTCGAATTTAGAACAAAAAGTTTGTAATCCGCGGAGACGTAGTACTTGTGTGCTCCTCCTGTCGAATAAACGGGAAAACAAAAACATCAAAATTGAAAAATGCAGAAGACCGTAAATACACAATCCTGTACCTTTTAGCAGGTTATAAAGAAGAAACCTGTAAAAGTATAAGGTCACTGTAACATGACTCTTAAAAAGAGGTAACGTTCGCAGCAGCACCGCTTCCAATTGGAGCTTCATACTACGTGGCCCCAATTTTAAGGCATCAGCAAGCAATCGTTCCGGAGGAGGCTTGTTGCGCAGAACTAAAAAGCCAAAATATTTAAAAAACAACAAAGTGAATCTCCTACGAAGCTCCAATTGGGGGTGGTGCTGCAGGTACTACGTCTCCGCGGATTGCAAACTTTTTGTTTAAAATTGAATAGGTGAGCATGGTTGCCTCTGATTGCCTGTGTAGCTTCAACTGACAGGTACAATCCTATGAGTCCCTGATGATTCCTAATAAGGATGAAACCTGTTTGTAGGTTTTTGGATTCTCCATTAGACATTGGAGGCCTGGTCGTAATGAAGTGAGAAACAATAACGCTTTGTCCGATATCCCACAAGTGTTACTTTAATTTTTTTATTTGCGGACACGAGAGAAATTTTTCAGAAATTTTAGTCCCATAATAAAGATAAAGCTTAATTCTCTAGTAAAAATTTTTGAATTTTGACATTCGTTTTTGTGAAATGTGGATGATAAAAATATGGCGTATTATGCCTGCTCATATCTGCAAGACCAGACAAAAATTGCAAAAAGTACCACTAGAGAATCCTAGATTAAAGCTTTATCTTTAAAATAAGACTAAAATTTCTGTATTTGGATAGAAAAATGTGTATGACAAGGAAAGCTGTCATCAAAGACTATACACTTAAAACAAGATAAAAGCCCTTTTATCGTTTTCTGGAGAGCATGCATGTATGCAAAGTAAAAACCTATACAGAGGACAGGTGCAATACGTACTTAACGAACCGAAATAAATGGCAGGTTTTTTAGTCCAGTAATATTATATTTTTTGTGCTTTTATGCGAAATAAATAAAAAATAACAATGTTTTAGCAGAGCACTATTGAAAAATATCCAGATTTATTGGACTATTTGTCTTGACGCGAGTTAGCCGTTCTAATTGTTGTTTGTTTGCTTACATTGTTTTAATTGTTTGTTATCTCGGCAAACGTCTGCGATCCATTTCGGGGTCTACAGGCGCCAGGCATTCTACGACTGAGCGTGTTAGATTTTCGATTTTCCTGAGGCCCCTTTGCAAAAATTTTTAGGGTGCTCCCCTGTTCTACTCGATATTTTTTTTCGACAACAAGAAAGTTAATGCATTAATGAGGAGGCGTGAAAAAATGAAACAACAACCATTGTTTCATTATTAGAAATATTTATAATATATAATAAAACTAACTATAAAAAAACCAACAAACATATACTAAAAGAGAGTAAACTAGAGTTTGAAACTTCCATTGTCTTTATTTTTACTGTTTCACAACGTTTCGAATGCTTATGTATCTACATTCGTCATCAGGTGAATACTGATCGCTGCCTTAATCGCACAAGATATTCCAGGGATATCACAGTAAGGTGCTATGAATGTCTGAATGTTCTGGTACATTCACAGTATATTCGTAGAATGTTCCAAAAACGAGCCCTGAATAACTTTCAAGTTAGCACATGAACAGCACATTTAAAAGACATTCTCATAATATCCTACCTAGTACATTCAGCGAACATTCTATGCAGGATATTCCAGGAATGTTCTGTGAAAGTCCGAAAAATGTCCTTTTTTGGACATTGACAGCACATTTAAAAAATATTTTTAGAATATCCTGTACAGTACATTCAGTGAATATTCCATGCAGAATATTCCCTGAATGTTCTACTAAAGTCTGGAAAATGTCCTTTCTTTTGGATATGGACAGCACATTGAAAATACGTTCCCTGGATCTCCTGGATAGAACATTCAGCAAATATTCTATGCAGGATATTCCGTGAAAGTTCTGCCATTCTTACACATCCTGAAAAGTACATTCCCGAATATTCTATGCAGGATATTCTACGAATGTTCTGGTAAGGTCCTAAAAATGTCCCTAAATTTGCACATTGATAGCACATTTGGGAGATATTCTGAGAATATCCTGGTTAATACATTCAGCGAATGTTCTAGTCAGGATAATCTACCATTAATGTTCTACCAAAGTCCTAAAAATATCACACACTATTGTAACGTTTTTTATTCTAACAGCTGCGGTAAAGATTTTTTTCGGGATATTTTTATCTGTCGCTTAAGGTTTTCTTTTTATTAAAAAAAATACTCTATTTTTAGTTACAAGAAAAAATCATTTTGTTGGCCTAAAAAATATCATCAAATCATGCCATGAAAGGCAATTATATTTTTCTATCTACGATCATGCAGCAGAATTTAAGATTTTATTTTTGTTCAAAAAGGTTGTTGTGGTAGACTAATATTTATTTCCAATAAAAAAATAATTATGAAAATCGGATGAGCCGTTCGGGAGTTATCCTGCATAGAACAAATAACATAATCCCGTTCCACAACCTTTTGGAAGGATTCGGGGAGGAAATTAATATTTTTATGCCATAAAAAAGAATTATGAAAATCTGTTGAGCCGTTCAGGAGTGATCCTAATTTTATGTAAAAAGAAACAATTCACGGTGCCCTTCTAACAAAAAAAAAATGTTCAAAACGTTATACCCCGCTAATATATAATTTCTCCCATAACCCTCGTAGTGCAAAAGGTTAAGTCGTTGGAAAAGTGTTATATGGATGTCAGAAGGTTAAGGGTTCGAATCCCATCGCTGCGTTGTTTAAAAACCTTTTTTTTAAATTTTTTTAGGGTGTTTTGTGAGAGAACATATTTTTTCAAGCTCATAAATGTGCTATGCTGCGAAAATATTCTATGAATGTTCTACCAGGATGTTCTAGGAATATCAAAACTGCGGACACAGAACATTCTGTGGGAACATCCCTGGTATGCTTAGAGTGAATGTTCGGGGAATATTTCTGTGCTATTAGGGTGACGACGATTGCGGATACATAAGCATTCGAAACTTTGTGAAAAAGACATTGTGTTTATACCTTAACGAAAGAAAGTTCTCTACAACTTTGTCCAAATCTACATCTTTTTCTTTTTTGTTTTCTACTGAGATTATTGCTAAAGATTTGTATCATGCCAGACCTTAGAACGCTCTTTATTAGCATCAGCTTTGAAAATGTTTCAGCTGATGTAACAGGAAGCACCAAAAACAAGTGAAATGCAGTGCAGATATCAGGGCCCTAATACTTGAGCAGGGAACGACATTGATTTGTTTCGAATGATCGCTCATTCCATTCTATCAAAAATTGGGTGTTCGCCATAAAGTATAGCTAAAATAGAGACACTAGGAATATTTTGGAACGCTTATTTGACACTTCGTAGTGGTCGTGGTAATTACTGCGTCTGCGCAATAGCTAATCGTCATTCCGTTGTGGTAATTAACCACTGCCACTGCCGTAAGCTACGAATCCATTTCGTTGTGGTTGTGGTTATTTTTCTGGTTAATTCTAGAGAATTTTAACACAATTAATTTTAAAAATAATACAATATTACCAGGTTCCTACATATAAAACACTTATTTTATAAAATAAACCCATTTTGTGTTTTTTCTCATCTCTAAATTTTTTAACGAGTGACAGTTTCTAATGTGTTCCAAAAACTTTGGTAGGTGGTAGTGGTTATTAAACACTACCACAGCGGCTGTCAAAGTTGTCAAAATTTTAAACGTTTCAAAACTTCCCTATTATGTTTACCACAGTTACGATCAGACATAAGGTAAACAATTTGGCGATGATGCCAGATTGCGCTAAAAGTTATCAATACATCCTATACATATACAATATCTTTTGAACTATTAGAGGTAACTAAACTATATTTGGCACTGATCTAAAACATCAAAAGACCTATTTTTTTAAGGGGCGGTTGTGCCGCCCCTGTCTTGGGGATTGAGATTCGTTCCTTGATGTAACCCCAAAGAAAAAAATTCAAAGGCGTCATATCGGGCGAACGAGCAGGCCATTCTAAAGTTCCTCCTCGACGCCCAATCCAACGACGAAATTCATTATTCAGAAGTTGCCTCACAGGAAGATAGTAATGGGGCGGCGCCCCATCCTGCTGAAAGATGGGTTCAAATAAATTCCCAGCTGGTTCTCTTATTGCAGGAATGATCTTATTTTGTAGTAGCTTCAAATATCTTTCGCCGGTAAGGTTGCCATCAATAAAAAATGATCCTATTATTCGATTTCCCAAAATTCCCGCCCATACGTTTAATTTCAAGGGATTTTGGGGATGAGCTTTTTCATACCAATGAGGATTCTGGTCCGACCAATATCGGCAGTTATGTCTATTGACTATCCCATCCAAGAAAAAATTAGTTTCATCACTAAAGCAAATTTGATTCAACACATACGGTTGAGTTCTAATTAGTTCAGTAATTTCTTCGAAAAATTGCACGCGGCGATCAAAATCATCTTCGGTTAACTATTGAACCAACTGCACCTTATAAGGATGGAATTTGAACCGCTTGAGAACCCTATGGCCATGCTCTTACTGATTCCAAGATCACCTGCTATAGTTCTCACAGACTGCTTGGGCTGTTCAATAACGGACCCCAGCACCTGCTCCTGGGTCTCCTCGTTTTCTACTCTTGGTCGCCTTGACGTGGGGCATCTTTTACAGTGAAAAATCGTCTAAACTTTAGAACAGTTTTTCTTACGTAGCTGTGGGACACAGGTCTGTCGGGAAACGCATTGTTGAAAAGGCGTCTAGCTTGTCTATAACAACTTGTTTGTCCGTAGAAAAAGATAATTTTAACTTTATCTTCATTTGATCGTGGCATCGTAAAAACTTATACCGAAAGCAGTTTTCACTTGACATTTTGCTGAATTTCATTTGTTTTTTTTTAAAGTCAGATTTTCAAAGCCTTCTTGATTCTCTTATTATTTAACAATTAATGTGAGTCAGGTATCATTATCGATAAATTTTATGTAATAAAATAACCAAATATCGAAAATATGCTCCTTTTCAAAAAACCAAAAGTTATAAATTATCACCCTATATTATACGTCTTTTCCCTATTTTAGACAAGTGACAGTTACACAAAAATGGTAAACTTTGACATAGACAAGTGACAGTTACGGAAAAATGTTAGTTTGTAAAAAACCTTTTGAATAAGGTATCACACGAATGGGTTTTCATTGGCTAACACAAATTTTCGAAATTTGTCAAAAATTGTGAAAAATAAGTTTGATAGTCCATAACTTTTGACACGTTTGACATAGATAAGTGACAGTTACATCAACATGTTGATTTTTGAAAGTCCTTCAAAACAAGCTATCACTCGATAGGGGTTTCCATTTCAAATTTTCATGATGGCCGCCCGTATGCCGCCCCCCAAGACAGGGGCGGCACAACCGCCCCTTAAAAAAATAGATCTTTTGATGTTATACATCAATGCCAAATATAGTTTAGTTACCTCTAATAGTCCAGAAGATATTTGGGTAGACTCGGATTTTTGGGACACCCTGTATATATATATATATACATCCTAGGAGACTCAAAATCAGCAGCGGGATTGGACTTGCGTACGATATTTCTATGTTATTTATATAAAACAATACAAGCATGTGCATTTATATATATATATATATATATATATATATTAGGTAGGTAACGAAGTTTTGGACAAAACTCTACGGGGAAGCAGCAATAATGAAACATTTTGTTTTGAAATTCGCTAAAATGAAAGTTACTAAAGAGTCTAAACGTGTATTTTAGTAAATAGCTAATACAAAAATAAACATTAAATAAAAATATGTATACAGGCGGTTGTCAAAAAAATCCCCTGACACACGAAACAGGCGTAATATTTAAATACTTGTAGAATGGTTTAACGATCCTATTTTTAATTTTTTTGAAGGTATAGGTTTATGGGTTGAGGAATCTTATTGATGAAACGTCCTTTTTTTGAAATGCCAACATTTCGTAAAATTTATTTGCTTCTTCAGGGCTATTCAAGACGGCCGTTCCATATGTCGATTCGAAATATTCGGCGTAGTAATAATATTTTAATGTGTTTGTTTATGTCTTTTGAAAAGTTTTTAATCAAAATTGTACGGTACTTGTCTAAAAAGAATGCCTTTTTACCGAAGGATGACGTCTATTGGCAATAGAATCGACATATGGAACATCTTGAATAGCCCTGAAGAAGCAAATAAATTTTGCGAAACGTTGACATTTCAAAAAAAGAACGTTTCATTGATAAGATCCCTCAACCCATAAATCTACACCTTCAAAGTAATATTTAAAGAACACGTTAAAATCAAATAAAAAGTCGTAAGAATAGTTGTTTTCTTTTTATTAAGAACACTTTGATCTTCAATAAGCAAACAATACTGCAAAATCAAAAAAAACTTTGATGCGCGAATATCTCCCTTATCTGCCACCTGGGGACGCGTCAAATGGAAATTTGGAACTCCCACACGAACATTTTATATTTTATTTTTGTGTAAAAACCGTGTTTCGCTAGCTGTTAAGGTTAGTTAGTTTTTTATTTTTCTTGAATGGAAAAAAAATACAAAAAATTTGTTTTTTTTTGAGGAAAAAAAAATATATAAGTTTTATAAAAATATTAAATTTACTGAATAAAATGAAAAGTATCAAAATCAAAGTTATTAATTGGATTAAAAATAAATGCCTTTATAGAATCTCAATAATAAAAAACGATTTAAAAAAAATATAGGTACCAGTGAGATAAGTAGGTACTTATATTTAGTTTTATTTCAATAATTAGAAATAGTATATACGATTCTACACAAAACTGGGACATCGTCAGTTACCATCTTGATTTTGTGCCTCACCAAGGGATAGATATTTCTTAATTCACTCAAAGCTGCATATTGTCCGCTAACGGGAAAATTCTCAAAGGAAATTGTACCCTAAAAATGAAAAAAAATAGTAGTTTTTATAAGCATGGTTTTAAAGGACGAGCGCAGCGAGTGATTTAAATGCGAGTAAAAAAGCACAGTATAGCCGCGAGTTGTGTACACTATTTTTTTAAATATCTTTATCAGTCCGAATTATAATAAAATAAAAAAAAATATTATCAGCAGTTTGATGAGTGGAAATGGTAAAGGGTTTGGGGGGTGGAGGGACTATACAAAGTTCAATAAAAAAGTTCGAAAAAAAAAGTTGTAGACCGTGCAAAAATCGACACCTTTTGTAAATGTCACTTTTTAACAACATTATTTTTTCGTTTATTTTTCAATTTTGCAAAAATATTTGGATTTTCACGAAACTTGGTAAAAGTATATCTCACTGTGTCTGGAAAACCCATAATTTTTTTATGTAAAAAAACAGGTAGTTTCTGAGATATTAATTTTTTTTCAATTAAAAATTGTACTTGAGAAAACTATCGTAGAAACTTTTGACACTGCTTTTATTGTTTTGACATATACTTTTAAGTCAAAAATCAGAAATGTAATAATTGGCAATTTGTGAAAATCCAAGATCGGACAATTTTAAAAAATAGGTATTTTTAACCCCGCCTGCAAATATGTATCGCTTGTCAACATCGAGTAAAAAATAAGAAAGTTATAAATTGTTCAAATGGTAAACCCACCAAAATACCTATTTTCCAAAATTGTCCGCCATCTTGAATTTTTACAAATTGCCAATTTTGGCATTAAATTCTTAAATACTTGACTTTTTAAAATCGTTAAAATTTTTCAAATCGGACCAAAAACTTTTAAGTACAGTAAAAAAAATCCAGTTTTTTTTTGGGCCACCACCTATAGTTAAGAATCGTGGTTATTATTAAATTGTTCAATATAAAAATTGTTTAATACATTGTTAATTTTGCATTTTATACATTTCTATTAAAAAAAAAAAAAACATTTTTCGTATCAAGTACGCTCGTAGAAAAAATATAGTTTCTAATACTTGCGGCAAGAATTTCTAATTTACGTAAAATCTGGTTTAAATAAGGGACTATTAAAAAAAATATTTATTACTTTTACAACTTCTGGTGGGTTCACGAAATTTTTCGTCTAATTAATAATTGATCATTTGTTTACATTCTGCTCATGCCACCATTACTCGCGCTGACCGGTGCCCGGTAAGCATATTTACCTTAGATTAAAAAGAGACAAGATATCTGGTCCAACGAAAACTCTTTGGCAAATAATAACCACTGTTTATTTACAAATAAAATCACAACAAAACAAAGGTGGGAAATATCGTGTAGAAAACCGTCTATTTAAAAAAAAATTAAATCTTTTATTCGGATTTGTAGCACCCTATATTTAGGTGTTAATAAAAAAAAACAACAAAAAAGAAGCATGCATTTGTGTGTGTGTGTGTGTTTTTACGAGATTGGGAATCAGGAGATAGTAGTTGGAGCTGTTTGGTTGACGGTACAACGAATTGTTTACAGGTCAGTAAAATGCATATTTAAAAATTATTATATTTCAAACAAAGGGTTCTTTTATTTCTATTATATTTGATGTGTTGGTTTATAACATGTGTATATTTAGATAGAATCGTTTTATGCTGTGAACCATGCAGATTTAAATAAAAACATTTGTTGTCTTTTGTGCTGGGATTTTAGTTTGTATGACGTATGTATGAAATAGATATATCATATATTTTTGGTATGATTCAGGATGTGAGAAAGGGCCTTGGTGAATCTACTAACATTTTCCTTCCCTGATTGAGCGAATATCCTAGCAAGTAAAAACAAAGTATAGTCTAGAGATATTAGCCCAAAATATCAACTATTAACTGAGTAGCCTCCCGTATGGGACCTCAGTACCTTCTGGCGATGTCCAGCTAACTAACCACAAACTCTTCAGTTTTGAATGTATTGTTATAAATGTAGAACGACAAATTTTAGTACTAAGACAGTAATTTTAATTTAAGTAATTTAGAATTTGTAATTCAATGTTTGGCACAGCATGACTCGATTTTTGGAATTGAGATCGAGGGTTTCTCTGCCGTGCTCTTTCCCCTCGTGAATTTCAGGCTGAGTACGGCACTACTATTGATTTTTCTTCGAATTAATAAATTAGGAGTATTTTTCAAATTTTGTGTTTATTTTACATATCACACCTTACCTCAAGTCTCCCTAAATTTGTTATTGTCAGGCGCATTCTGGGCAAGTAAAATTATGTTGATTTTATGGGGTTAACAACGTAGGGCTTTTTATTTATTTTGGTTGGTTAATTTTAATTTGTTAAACGAACCTGGGTAGGTGTGTTTTACTACAATCGATTACTTTTCTATCCTTTTAAACGACGTTAGAACCACCACTTTAGGTAGTGATTGGCTTGTGGGTGGGGAAAGTCGGCAGAGCGCAGACGGTCGGATGATATTTTTATTGACATAAGCTTTTTCGTGTTATTTATTTTAAAATGTCAGTTGGTTTTAAGCAGTTTATAAGTCGTTTTATAACCACATTTTATCAAAAAACTTTTATAGTGTATTTTTTTACCACTAGGAGAATATTTCAGTGCATTTAAAGCGATATTTTGGAACAAATCGTCCAATGTTTTGAAAACAAAGGGAGAGCAAGTGAAATCAGTCAAAAAAAGTTTATGAAATATACTTAAATTAGTAGATCCTTAGGTTAAAATATCAACAAACACGTTTTTTTTTTTATGGAGTAGTTAATTCCCAATGCGTCAAGTGAGATATTTTCGAACGTTTTTATAAGGTTTTTTTCGAGGTTTTTTTTTATAAAGACGATAAAATAAAGCATACTTTTGATGAAGTACTTAATGCGCAAATAAGATATTTTCGAAGGTTTTTTTTTATAAAGACTATAAAATAAAGGTAGGTAAAGTCCTTAAACCAACTTGCAAACAACAATAAATGTTAATTCACATGTGTTCAGGTTTGTAAGAATATTGAATTTGTACCTCTATCAGAATATTAAGGTTGATTTATACTGCCACCGTTGCCATCTGCGCTTGCCCTTCGAATTGATATTTAAATCTTTTTGTCTGTCCTAGATGTGTCTATGTACCCTAAGCATTATTGACTTTATTGTGTACTGAAGAAGTCAGTATAAGTAAGTTTCTGCTGATGACCAATTTTAACCAAATTTTTAGCTAGTGGGTAATTTTTTTTCTTGATGTTCCAGGTGCTATGAACGGTGTTTCTTTGTTTTAATGTTTGGCATAATTTTATTGTGTTGAAAATTGAAATTGCTATAAATCATATACAAACTTTGTAATACATTTCTTTTTTATAAAATTATACTACAAACATTTATTGTTAGGAAGCTTCCAAAGCCGCATGTTTTTTAAATCATTTAGCAGATTTCATATTATAGTAAAATTTTAATAATCCATGAGTAAATTTCTATTTAAGTAGGTACGCCACTGGTGGGTTTACTGTAAACAACAGTAAACATTGTTCCATATAATAATATAACCAAAGTCTCCGTAAGTGTCAGGTATCTTGTCTCTTTTTAATCTAAGGTATTTACATTCTGGCCTCCACTACTCCTCACTCATTCAAATCAACTTTCCGGAGAAAGGCAGAATGTAAACGGTCACGGCCACTCGCACTGCCGTTCAAAATACCACCGAAGGTATCGCCGGGCAGCGGCAATGGCAGGAGCATGGTCAGCGCAAATGACGTACTGCCAACTTTCTCGCTCACTTACTTGCTGCTGCAATGGTTATTCTCAATACAACAGTTCAGTGTTCCCAATTGTAGCATAATAATGCAATTTGAGCATAATTTTAGGGGCTGTAGCATAATTTGAGCACATTAAAAATAATAGCACATTTTCGCACATTTTCTGGGATCAAAGAAAAAGCCATTTAAAAAAAAACAGACGAACATTTTTAATGATTTGTAATTGTCCATGACTAATGGTCAAGCCATGATGGTAATTTAAGGCTTAAAATATTTTAGCATAATTTAGGGAGTACCGTTTTTGATTAAGAAATTTTTCCTATGTTTTTCACATTTTTATGCCATGATTTTGCACATATTTTAAAGCTTTCTTTCCAAACTTTAGATTTCTAGAATAAAACACTCAAATTTTTCAAGTTTTCACTGTTTTTTTAGCGTACTGCCAAAAAACATTTTTTTCTCTGTTAAAATGAAAAATATTTAGAGAGAGAGGGCAGAATTTTAGAGGTAGATGGAGAAATATTTTAGTGACGTGCAAAAATATTTAAGGTTGTTGAAGAGAGACAGCAGGCTATAAAAAAGTATTTTAGAGAAAGATGAAAATAATCTAAGGCAATTGATTAATAAAAATTTCTTTTAATTCATATGTCTGTCGTCTTTAGTGGTGCCATTTTTATACAAAAAACATCAAAAATTGTAATTTTTCAAAGCATAAAGTGTATTAGACAAAAGATGGTATTAATTTCTATCAATCAAAGTTCTTTACAGTCTTTAAATTTACAGAAAAACGTGTTCTACCATAAGTGTAATTAAGCACGTCTAAAAATCATTTAAGCGCCGGTACACACACGCGTTTTTCTGCCTCGCGGTGCCGCAGCTGTACCGCGCAGCAGAAAAACGCGTGTGTGTACCGGCGCTAACAGGTATTTAACTAAATTATTTTAAGGGTCATCATGGCTTTACAATAGTACACGAGGTGCCATCTTTGTGATTTTATTCAAAGTTTAATTTTACTCATAAAGTTTTTTATTCATTCATATTCATATCTTTGAAATATTTTGAGTGAAAAAGCATAATTTTCTGCAAAATCGCAAATTTTCAAGTGACCAAGAGCACAAAATTTAAATTCGTGGTTGGTAACACTGCAACAGTTACTACTTACCTCTGGTATGGGACAGTTGGCCGGTAGATCTTCTGCGTAGTCCCTTAATTTTTGGTAGCCGATAGAATTGACCAGGTGATTACAAAGCGACCTACGGCCGCTAAACAAAAATTCAAAATCCTCTCCGATGGGGTCCCAAGCGTGGGATTCGTATTTCTGAAAAAATGAGGACTTTTTGAAAATAAATCTTATTTATCCTAAACTTCATCAATTTACCTTTTTTGGAATAAGTAAATCAAAATTTTGGCCAAATTGATTCAATTAAGGGAAAAAATATTCTTTTATGAAAAAGAAATATTTGTTTAGTCATATCCAAAAATGCCTTTGTTTGCGACAAAGAAATAATTATTTGGTATACCTTCAGTAAAACACGATTTTACTCACTTGTCCGCAATTAGCAAAAATATGGCTTTTTTGGTGACCGATGCCAAACATTTTTTTACTGTTTAGGGGTGTAAAAATAGTATTTTTCACAAATAGTGGCTAAAATAGTGCTTTTTTTACAAGCGTTGGTTTAAATAACGAGCACAGCGAGGTATTTAAAAACGCGTTTAGCCGCGAGTTGTGAACACTATTTTTTTAAATACCTTTATCAGAAAATCCAAGAAAAACAGGAAAATACTTTTAAAAATCTCGTACTAAGAGCACTTCACGCAACACACCATCTTTACATTATAAATCAAGGCGGCTGGTAAATGAAAGAACAATGGTGGTTTCCATAGCGATGTGCCTTTCTACTCGGTGACGTTCATTTTTGCGTCATTTTAATCTTTTTTTTTTCTCGTAAATACTTGGTGAAAACTAGCGGAAATGACTTATATTTTTAGGAAAGAATAATTAGATTTTTTCAACATTACTATTTTCCGCTATTTCTCTTTAATTTTGCGTAAAAAACGGACCGAAATCTTTTTTTGCAACCGTGATCAAAAATAATTTTTTTTTACATCGGTAACCAAAAAAGCTATGCTTTAGTTATCTGAAGACAGTTACTAAAATCATGTTTTTGATGAAGGTATAAAAAAACTATTTTTATAATTTTTTTTTGGCAAATAATGTCAAAAAGTGTTGGCCATTTACCAACAGAAGGATCTGTTGCCAAATTTGAAAACGGAGTAGCCGTATGCTTTTGTAATCTAGTTTTTTGTGTCTTTCCGTTTTTCGAATTTCTCAATAAAGGTTTACAACTTGCGGCTAAAATATGCTTTTTTTATTCGAGTTTTAAATAACTCTCTGCGCTAGTTCTTTAAAACCACGCTTGTTAAAAAGCACTATTTTCGCCACTAGCTGTAAAAACTACTATTACCAGTCAGAAGAAGTGTGAAAATAGTTTCGATGTACCCTCAAACGCATTATATGTCTAAGTACCTAACTCGATCCTTTCAAAAAAAAAATCTTACAACATGAGATGACCGATCCAACTCTGGTAACTCTACAGTAGCTGTCAAACGTTGATCCATGGGTCTTCCAGCCAGAACCAAAGATGACATGGACCCTATTTCCAGATCCGATTCTTCGCATTCTGTTATGTTGACAATTCTTACTAAAAACGCCTAAAACAAGTTCAAAATAATTGTTGCTTCTTTATAATAGCCCCCAAGAAAAACCCACCTTAGTAAATTGAATATTCAAAAAACACCAACAAACTGCCATAAAACAATAAAAAAGCATTATTTTTATGCAGTATTCAATAATATAAAATTTAGGCTTCGTCACCGTCAAACAATAAAATTATGTACGTCAGTTTATTATAACTTGTTTAGCTGCAGTATATTAAAATCCCATGTGTTCCCTATATATAGGTGATCCTTGGAATTATAAAAATCATTACATCCCAGAACATAACTTTTCTTTTTTAATTTTTTTTTAATCCTGAAAGAGCTGGGTAAACCCAAATTCCAATGACTCAGTGTCCGCAGAAAATAATTTCTTTGTTTTAGATTTATTTATTATTTTATAAATCACCATGTTTATTAGTTTATTACCAAGGAAATCTCTAAATTAACACCGGAAGGATTTTTTTAAATTACAATAATCAACCGATACATTTTTAATTTTTTTTAACACACAAAAACATATCATTGGAAAATAGTGCACGCAATTTTTAATAATTATTATCGCCTATAAAAATAAGCACATAACCCCAAAGATATCCTTAGTTGTTTTTTATAATTTGTTTTGCAAATTTTAAAAATGCAATGTTACAGTCACTTTTTTTCCTTGGTGGTCTTTTGCTTTTTTTGTTGCATTTATGGGGCTGTAAGTATAGCTATATAAAAATATCTTTAACATGTCTTTTTAGTCCACCATACCAATATGGTTAACCATACCATTTTTTTAATTTTAACGAAAAAAAAAGTTGTCTGTCGGTCTGTCGGTCTGTTGTCTGTCTGTATACACGATAACCCAAGAACGCCTTAATCGATTTTAGCGAAATTTGGTACAAAAATCCTCTATCGGCTGACCATGAACTGATGAACTTTTAGGTAGGGTGGTGGGGGTTGAAGGGGGGAAAAGGGGGATAAAATATTTTAAAAAATTGTGACTCTGGAGCAAAAGCAAGTAGCGATATACGGTTTTCATATTTAAGTTTCCATAAATATGAACTACAAATTTTGTTATAACGTCCAAATTCGTGGGAGCTTTAGTTTCCGAGTTATTTGAAAAAACATAAAATATATAAAAAAAATCATAACTTTAAAAGTAAATATTACCCACAAATTTTGTTATAAGGTTCAAATCTTTCAAATCTACAGTTTTCGAGATAGTTTAATTTTTTCGACATAAAATAATTAATTGTTTGGTGGACTATTCATGCTTTCTAGCACCAACTTTTTGTATATAGGTACACTTTATCCCAAATTCAATCGGACCAGTTTTTTGAGAATAACAATGACAGTTCGATTTCATTTCTGTGTAAAAATGTCAGCCACCATATTGAAATTGGTCTGGAGAATTTGAAATGAAATACACGTAACTATATACAGGGTGGATTCTTTAAATGGAACGATGCTTCTAGCGGCTTTAATGATATTTTACAGACTGTGCGCATATGATAAAAAAAAAATTGGGGCCCCCAACTGAAGGCCCAGGGCCTAACAAATATTTTTTTTTTAATGAGAAGGTACCACGTGCGGCACCTTTTTGGAAAGCTTGTTAAAAAATAAATTTAACGCATTAGTCAAAAATTTTAAAAACAAACATTTAAAAAAGCTTATTTTTTTTGTCAATTGCTTTAGCTTCAAAATAAACTATATATTTCTCTATTTTTTAAGCGGAATAAATAAAATACCACGCCCGGGGCCTACCAACATTTTTTTCAAGGGGAGGTACCATTTGTCGCACCTTTTAGGAAAGAAAATTTTATGCCAATAATATCCTTTTGTGGTAGTTTCTGTATTCCCCTTAGTAAATAAAGAAATATGTAGTTTATTTTGAAGCTAAAACAATCGACAAAAAAATAGGTTTTTTAACCATATAACTATGAGATAATAAATGACCCAAGGATTGCAAAATGTGTAACCATAATAACTTTGAAAAACAAATAAAAATTGGCCCTGGAGAAGGCCAAAGTTGAAAAATCTACGGCGCATGCCTCTGCAGTCTGCTCGTGCCCAGATAATTTTTTGGCTCTGCGTTTTTTCCAAGCTAACTTGATTGGGAGAGTGATTATCGCTACGGCTTTTTTTTTCGGAAAATGCAAGAGTAGGGCCGTTATATTATCTCGTAGTTATATGGTGTAAACCCTCGGAGAAAACGATTTTTTATAAACCGTTCTTATCTAAAACCGGTTTGAGGCGCGTATAAACGTAGTAATTAGAGACCTAAAGCTATTTGTAACTCATCGATCTATACGTATCCGCATCTAGCGAGAACCAAGCACATTGATTGGTGAGAACCTTGTAGCACGTTCGAAAAGAGCAGATATAAGTTGTTTCTGAACGCAATTGGTGCTGAGATACGATACGTGTGCCGTAATGATACGTGATACCTAACGCATCTCAACACCTATCGCGTTCAAAAACACCTTAGATTAGCATATATCTGCTCTTTTCGAACGTGGTACAAGTTTCTGACCAATTAATGTGCTTGGTTCTCGCTAGATGCGGCGATGAGTTAAAAATAGCTTTATGTCGCTATTGAGATATTCCTGTAACTTCAAACAAATTGTGCACGCAGCCAACAAAGGACCCATTTATGTAATTTTATAATTTGTAGGATCCCAAAGCCACCTTGCTTACTTTCGAAAAATGTAACGACGAGGAGGGAACCAATAAATATGAAATTGATTACAACTTAAGCGATGGCGCCGTCAGTGGAACCGCCAATCTACTTGATGACATCACGAATGATTATCAGGTACCCTCCATTTTAAATGCGTTTGTTGTTTGTTTGGATGCTAAGTAGTTCCAGAGATAATACGCACACAAATGTCAAGTAGTTTAAGACATGATGACAAAGATAAATAATCGAAGGCAAAATTAAGTGTGTGGCTCTAGATTAAGAACTAGTTCATTTTAATTTCAGTTTCAAACCCGCTAGGTAAGGAGCGGATCAAATGGATGGTGTTTAGTTTCACAGGGGTACGTTCACTTAAAGCGTCGTGCGTTGTTGGGCGCGCTCTAAGTGTATAAGTCAAACACTGGCTGAAATTTACCCGAGTTTAGATTTGATAAAAATATCGTTTGGCGAATCACCTTTTACGGCCAACAGTAAAACCTAACCAAAATCAACCTTTTAAATTATTTTTAATTTTGAAGATTTTGGTTTCGACTGAAAAGACGCAAAATCACAGAACTGGAGAAGAATAAGAAAAATTTTGGTTTGAAAGCTAGTGAAAATGTTTGTTTTGATATATTGTTTAAAATATTGGCGAGGGAAAATAATGGAAGCAGAGGCTGTGGCATTTTCAATAAATAATCAAACTATTCTTTTTTTCTCAAAAATTTTAAAAAAATTTCTTGAACCCTACAGTAGCGACGTATTGTTATTGTGCAGAACAAATTCGGACTTTGCATAACCAAAATTATGCTATTTCACGACATATTCACAGTGTACATTTCCCCAAAAAAATAGTTTTCTTTTTAAATTTTGCTTGTAAGATTTTTAAATAGCAGCAACAAATTCGAACAAGCTCATTGCCATCTATTGGGCTTAGTTCTGCATCATTTGGTTCAATACAAGAGAAGTTATTACAAAATAGAGTTTTTTGAAGATTAAAAAAAAACCGCGTTTGGTTTATTCTCCTATGTCTTGCCAGTCAGAAGTTGTGGGTTGGCCGCCCAGCTTTACCGTAAAGTCACAGGGGTCGCGATTTCTCGGAAACGGCAACAGCAACAAATTTAATTCTTCGGTAACAAATTAGCAACAAATTACCACCCAATTCTGGCATTGGAATCTTTGTAGCCCCTTATTGTGATCCGCCAGCTTTCCATTTACAGTTTTTGGATGAATGTGATCGGTGAACACTGGTTCAAGAATATTACAATTATACGTGACACAGAAAAAAGTATTTGGATTCAAGTAAATATTTTTTAAATATGGCCATAGATTTTCTATTTTAAATAAATTTTTTATAAAAAAAACACCTTTGATCATTTCAACTAAATTTATCTTGCAATAGAACTTTTTGAAATAAGGACGCTATTAAATGGTCCTATTAACTTAATCGGACGGGTTATTAACTACCTTAGTACCCCAGACCCGGTATTTTTTTTATCTGGTCTTTTTGTCCTTCACTAGCCTAACGACTAGGGCCGCCTCTACGGGATACCGACCCCATCCGGCCTGGTTACCAGCGTGAATAAAGGGGTACGGCCAAATTACCTTTTACACTCTTTTTGGCTTGCAAGTGTAGAGGTACTATATATATTTTTATAATTTTAAAATCTATCTCACTTTTTTTAATAACAGTTTCTTAACAGGTTCAAATGGAGATCAAGAAGAAAATGGGAGATGGACTATTTGCGCCGTTTGCAAGTATCAATTTTGACAACATAAAAGAACCGCTGGATCACGTTGCAAAGGCTTGGGAAAAAACTCGAGAAGCATTTAGCCCAAAAATTTCAGAAGCCTATGATATTCCAGCGGTAAGTGTTTTATTTTAACTTATTGTTGTTTTTGCAAATAAATCTACTGTATTTTTAGCCATCCATACATAGCATGTAGGCTATTGGGATCGTCAAAAAAACGTTTTTTTATTTCCACTAAAAATAAGTTATTTAGGTAAAAAAAACCTAAATTAAAAATTTTGTCACGGTGTCTGTCTGTTCTGTCTGTAACACGATTACTCACAAACCGCTTAACCGATTTTTATCAAATTTGGCACACACCAGGCGATGAGCTGATTAGTTTTTGGTGGGGGTAAAAATAGGGGTTAAACTTTTTAAAATATTGTAACTCGCGAATCGCAACACGCGGTTTTCACGCTAAGATGAATAATTATATTTTTTTATAAAAAAAACATACTTATAAAAATCGTAACCCACGAACTGTAGTAGCTAGTAGACAGATAATTACATTTTCAACAAAAAACTGTATCAATGTTTAAGTCTGTCAGACTCGTAGTCTTTGAGATATCTAAGAAAAATAAAAATATACTTATAAAATGCCTCGCGAACAGTAGCAACTAGCGACATGCGGTGTTCACATACATTTTCAACCAAAAAAAAAAAATTGTTTTTTTTTTTATTTTTTTTTTTTAATTTTTTTTATAAGGTTTTATGGTTGGCTATACGAGCCTGCTGGCTCCATTTTTTTCTTATTCGATTGTCGGGGTCCGAATATTAAGTTTTGAGCTGAATTGTGGCCCCTCTTCATCACCTTTTTTTAGTAATCCATACATATTATTTATTTAAAAAATACCTAAATAAAAAAAATTATACTTTCATTAAAAACATGATTTTAGTAGTTGTTTGTAGATAAATAAAGCATGGCTTTTTTGGTTACCGATGCAAAAAAACTTTTTTTTTGATCACGGGTGCAAAAAAAGATTTCTGTCCGTCTTTTGCCCAAAGTTAAAAAGAAATAGCGGAAAATAGTAATATTGAAAAATCTAATTATTTACGTAAAATATAAAAGTATTTACGTAAAATCGTTTAAATATTTCGTCAAAATGTCAAATTGTCAAAGATTAAAATGTCGCAACAATGAACCTCTCCGAGTGTAAAGATGGTGTGTTGCGAGAAGTTCTCTTCGTTCGAGATTTTTAATAGTAGTTTTAACAACTAGTAGCTAAAATAGTGCGCAGCGAGGTGTTTAAAAACGCGAGTAAAAAAAGCACAGTTTAGCCGCGAGTTGTTAACATTATTTTTTTTAATACCTTTATCACAAAATCCAAGAAAAACAGGAAAATACTTTTAAAAATCTCGACGAAAAGAACTTCTCGCAACACACCATCTTTACACTATAAATCAAGGCGGCTGGTAAATGAAATAACAATCGCTTCCATAGCCATGTGTCTTCATACTCGGTGACGTTCATTGTTGCGACATTTTAATCTTTGACAATTTGATATTTTGACGGTATTTTTAAAAGATTTTTTCGTAAATACTTGGTGAAAACTGGCAGAAATGGCTTAATTCTTAGGCAAGAATAATTAGATTTTTTCAATATTATTATTTTCCGCTATTTCTCTTTAACTTTGGGTAAAAAACGGACAGAAATCTTTTTTTGCACCCAAGATCAAAAAAAAAGTTTTTTTTACATCGGTAACCAAAAAAGCCATGCTTTAGTTATCTGCAGACTAAAATCATGTTTTTGGTGAAGGTATAAAAAAGGTATTTTTCTGTTTTTCTTGGATTTTTTGATAAAGGTATTAAAAAAAAATAGTGTTAACAACTCGCGGCTAAACTGTGCTTTCTTTTACTCGAGTTTTTAAATATCTCGCTGCGCTCGATACTTAAACCAACGCTTTTTAAAAAAAGCACTATTTTAGCCACTAGTTGTTAAACTACTATTATCATGGTGTCTGTCTGTCCGTTTTTCAATTTTTTTTAATATTTTTTAAAAATATTTTATGGATGGTTATACGTGCCTCCTGACGCCATTTTTTCTTATTCGATTGTCGGGGTCCGAATATTAAGTTTTTAGCTGAATTGTGCCCCTCTTTATCGATCCATACATAGTATGGAACCTATTGGGATCGTCAAAAAAATTTTTTTTTTCCACTAAATAGACCTACATACGAGCCTAAATACAAAATTTTGTCATGGTGCCTGTCTGTCTGTTTTTTGAAAAAAAAAATTAAAATATTTTATGGATATATACGCGCCTGCTGGCGCCATTTATCTTCGTTTGAAATCGTCAAATCTGAAGGCGGGTGATGTCGCTCGCGATATCTCGGTTGGTCAGTTGGCTAAACGCATTGAGGCCAAAGATGTTGGAGATTTTAGAACGAGCACTAGACTACTGCCCATCCAAATTTCGTGGGACGCACTAATCGCAGCCATTTTGAGACAGGCCATAGAATTAAATTGTCTCTCTCTTTTTTGTCAACTAACCCAAATCAAGTTTTTGAGTTATTACTTATTTATTTTTTGTGTCTGCTTAATTTTTAACTTCATAAACTATTCCTCTTTACCCAACACTGTTTGTTTAAATGTTTTCTACTACCTCCTTCGAAAATGGCATTTTCGACCAGAAAAATAGGGAAGAAAATGGCGCTTTGTCGGAGACAGGGAGAAAAACAGCAGGGAGGAAAAGTTTTCCTCCCGGTACCTCATCTGAACATATTAAATGATAGATATTTTTGATTTCTTTTTTTCCTCCCTCTACCGCAGCCGAGTTTCTTTAGATAAATTCATTTTCAGGTGGTAGATTACTTTTAAATAATATTTCATTCAGACAGCTTCAGATAACCATTTTGGCAGGTGTCAGTGGATTGTTATAAAATACGGGGTTGTTTCGACAGTTCGCCAAATGAATGTTTTTCAACAGAAAAAAATATTGTTTAAATTTTATAAATATTACAAAACGCAGCAAAACAAATTAAATACATGCCCCTAGAGTAAAATGCGTTTCCTCCCTTGGTATGTAAATAACTATTTCTACTACCTAGCTCCTTCGAAAATGGTATTTTCGATCCGAAAAATAGGGAAGAAAATGGCGCTTTCCCGGAGAGGAAATGCTGAATTTTCCTCCCTTGGTATGTAAATAACTATTATTTTGTGTTGAAAAATTAATTCAATATTTTTGAAATCAGCTGAATAGGCAAATCATAGCATGGGCAGGCTGTTAACTCGTGTGTTTTGGTATAGATGGCGCCAGAGCCTTTAATATAGCTTGTTCTTGTCCATTATTTTTAAACAGTAATTTTGATAATTTCCCGTTGATTGACAATCTATTTTTATTTTTTTTAAATTATTTTTTAAGAATATAGATTCTTTTCTTTTCTGTCAGTGTCCTTAGCTCAGGAAATGTCGAAGTGACGTTGTGATCTACACTTCCGGCCACATAAAAGCGTACAGCAGAAGTTAGCTGCAGGTCTGTTGAATTTAAGTTTTGATAATTGCATTGCTTATTGTAACTGACTTTGACGTTTTCGAATTACAGGTTAGATCTTTTGACATTGTAAACACAAACATAAGGATACTGGCCACACCTTACTAAAAAACTAATAAATAATACAATTTTTTTAAATTATTCAACATTTTATTATAAAAAATTATTCTTGAAGCTCATTATGGACCAAACAAGACCACAATTGTGCAAATACGAAAAAAGTATCGAGAAGAAGGAACTGTTTGGCAAAAGGAAAGCAATAACTTAATCATAGTCAGCGCACCTCTGCAGGATCAGTAAATTTGAGTAATCTAAGTCTTTGCAGACAACCAAAAATGTTCAAAATCAAAAAGAAATTATTGAAACACTACGTAAATTAAAAAAAAACAAGAAATTGTTTCTTCAGTAGCGTGTCATTGCCCCGGCAGCCTCGATAATGTTTGCCAGTATTCGTGGCATGGAATCTGCTAAATTTTCGTCTTCGACTTCGTCTTACCCTCTGACTATGAGCTCCATTAAGTGGTTGGAATTTCTGGGAACAATATTCATTTGTGTTAATTTTTTTGCTACAAGGCCCCACACATTTTCCATGGGATTGGCGTCAGGAGTGTTTGCCGGCCATGGCAAAACCTCGATGTTGTTTTGCTGGAACCACTGTTTAGAAATGCCTGCGATATGGATAGGACAGTTATCCTGTTGATACACAAAACCTTTTGGATGAATGGTTGCTTCTTTAAGCATAATATGTCTCATCATATCAACATAAAGCTCAGCCGTAAATCTTCATGGATTCTAAAAAGAGCCCCATGTTCTCTCGGCCAAATCCAACTCCACACATTCACGGAAAATCTTCCAGCCCGGTCTTCGTTCCCAGCAATATATTTTTCGAGATAGCGTTTTCGTGGCGGGCGATATAACAAAATTTGTTTGCTGTCATTGTGGCACTGAAAGATTTTTTCATCCGTGAAGACCACTTGTTGCCAAAATTCTTCTTGTAGTGAATAGTTCAGTGCAAAAATTAACCTGGCTTGCTTCTTTTCCTCACTAAGTAAGATTTTCTTGGCAGCAACGCGACATCGAAGTCTAGAACGGCTTATCCGTCTGCGCGTCGTTCTTATAGATCCAGGAAAATGTGCCTCAATTTTCGCCTCTGGGGCCATCGGAAATGGGTGGTCTTCAAGAAAGTCGATCAGTTGCTGAATCTGCTGAGGCGTACTGACTTGGGTCAAGCCAGTGCCTCGCCTTCGTCGAACAGTTTCTTCTTCTTGATACTTTCTTTTTAGTCTTACAATTGTAGCCTTGTTTCGTTCATAATGTGCTGCTACTCTTCGAACCGACCAACCACCGTCTAATTTTGCCCAAATTTGGGCTTTTTCGAATTGATTTAGTTGGGGCATTTTTAAATATAAGCGTATGACAACAACAAAATCTGACAGTGACACTTTTTGTCAATTTGAAATACCTAAAAGGTTACTGAGTTGCGAGGCCCAAAATACACTATATAAAATCGGCGTACATACTTTTTTTGGAGTCAAATAAATATTGGGTGCATGAGCTCTGAATGAAAGGCATATTCTGTAAAAACTAATATACGGCTTGGATAACTTTTTTCCTAAGACCACCGATTCAAATATTTGAATATTGACTCCAAGAAACAAAAAAAAAAGAAATCTCTCCTCTTAAAATGACATTTAAATATGTTACTCCATGACGGGTGAACCAACCAATCTTTTTTGCATGCCCAGTATCAAAATGTCTGCCATTTCGCGCATGTTGAAGCCCATTATAAAATCTCCAACCCAACATCTTTGATTGAGGCCCGTGAAAGCTGTCATATTCTTATATTGGTTTATAAGTTTGACCTCTATATACAGGGTGTAACAACGAAAACGAAACAAAGGCGTGCGATATATAAAAAAAAAATGTTATGATGATTTCAAAAATCGAGTAAAAAATAGGTGATTCCATAAGAAAAATACCAACTGGGTTTTATATATCTCCGAAAGAAAACGCCAAAGATAAAATACAGTTTAAGAAATATTTTCTACTTTAAATTATCCATAGAAGATGAATTTCGACCAAAAAGAAAATGTAGCTCAGTTATTAGGGTCGATAAAAATAGGTTAAGTAGTTAGTAGTAGTAGTAGTAGTAGTCTAGAGATGACGAAAATTATCGGGTGTAACTTCTGAACCGTTGATCCAATTATGATAAAATTTGGTTTGTAGATGTAGATTGGAAAAAAGTTTAATTAAGTTCCATCAGGCACAACCAATCACTTCAGAGGCGAAACAAATGGGGGTAGATTTTAGAAAAATTTGCAAGGTTATGGAGGGTTTTACAAAATGTTAATTTTACATGTTTTAAGGCTAAATACGAATTGAGAAATCACTTCATTAGCAAAGATGATATAAAGCTGCCTATAAACGAGCCCGGAAATTATTTGGTAATGATAAAACTGTTCAATCCGACTGAAGAAGAAGTTGCCTGCCTGAAGTTCAGCGCTGCAGTTGAGTAAAAATTTTAATAAAATCGAACCTGAATTAAACAGTATATCTTTTATATACGTACAGCAATGGACATGATTGTTTTATTATTATTATTTAATAATTTCATATCATAAAAATTTGAAGCTTTGTAAGTAAGTAATAAAATACTTTAATTTTAAATAACCCGGAAAATAACTTTACAATTTTTAGGAGAATTTCCTTTGGTCGCTAATTATCCCTTTCCGATACTTTTCCCTTATCCAGTTGCCATGGAAAACCAATGTTTGACAATTGGCGATATTCGAACAAAATTTTACTAACTATTTACTAGGTTGGCAGTACAAGAATGCTGAAGAAAGTTGTCTTTTGTTGCCAATCCATAATAAAAAACATTTTGTGATTTTTTTCCTGCCAACCTATAATAGAGGCCCTCTATACATTTGACAGATGTTTTGGTAAAACAATAAATGTCAAAAATTGTATACAGGGCCTCTATGCCAACCTGGTAAATATTTCATGGATAAGCAAAGATTGAAAACGGTGTTACCGACGAGAATATCGTCAATTTAATAATATTAATGTTGCCAAAGTTGCTAAGCGAGGAGTAAGAAGTTCCGTACAAAATCCGGACGGTATAATAACGCACAATTTAATTTTTTTTTGCCCCCACAACGGGGACATGTCCGGGAAAACCGGACGGGGATGGCAATACGCCTACAAATAATATATTTCCGCAGGTTTCCAGGACACTCTTACGGAACGTTCTGACTTTTCTTTTGATCAGATCGGAAAGTACACACTTTCCTTACAATTTTTTGTACGCAAAGTGTAACTTTACAAAGATGGGTGCAAAAATGGGATCGGAAAATAAAACATAGACCGGAAAAGGAAGAAGAGACTTTGTTGACAGATTTAAAACTTTTTTAATTTTTTTGAACTTTTTTTTTTATTTAAAAAAAAATATATTTTTTGAATTTTTTTTTCATTTTTTTTATTTTGTTTTAATTATTTGTTTTTATTTTGAAACTAAAATGTTAATTAATGACCTCTAGGTGTAAAAATAGGCGAATATTCGTTGGTTGAAAAAAAATAAAGTACAGTACAGGTCTTCACAGATTCACAGGTCTCGCCTTGTAAACTTTCTGTGTCGACCAGTAAAGTTCGCTTTTCCGGAAGGTGACACAAAAAAAATATCAGAAATGTAACTTAATCTTTTAGGACTTGATCAAAGGTAGAAATAGATAAAACATGACTAAATCCAGTACATGTAGATTTTTTCAGTACGCTTGCCCAAAATCCTGAACCTGTACTGGCCAAACGTATCCGCATACCTAACACGTTCAAAACACAGGAAGCTTACTACATTTTTGTTGTTGTTTTATGCCATGTTTTGAACTTTGGTGGATACAATGACAGAACACCGGACTGCAATCGTTGCTTACGTTGCTGTGACCCCATGTTACGTTCATCCCTACTAGCAGTACCGCACCGAGGGGGGGAGGAGTTTGAGGTTAAAACCTCCCCCGAGAAGCCTGGTTACAGTTGGCAGAATCAAATAACAGCAGAAATAAAATGTATAGGGAATAAAATACAAAAGCCTGGAGTCTAATTTTTAAGAAACATCTTTTACCTTTTCTTGGGATCTAACCCAATCTACTTTTTCAAAAATATTTTACAAAAAAATGTAAGAGATCAAAATTTCTTAAGAATTTTTTTTTTGGTCAAAATGTTCGCCTGCAGCGCTACACCAATATTAGATATTATTATAATTTTGTTCAATTTTAAGCAACCTTTTTGTAAACAACATTTGAAACGCGAAAAAGATAAAATTTTGGTGTAATTTTGACAAAGGGTTAATTTAATAAGTATTTTTGTTCCGTATACACTAACTTTTAACCTATTAAACCGCTCCTCTCCCCTCCCTTCAGTTCAAGAGCTCAAGTAATAGGCACCTACCTAATATTTAAAAATTTACGAGTTGACTTTTATTAAATGATGAAACCCCCCCAGAGTCTATTTCTGGCTACGCCACTGTTATAAGCAACTGTTTCCTTAAACTCCCCCCCCCCCCGGAAGTCAATAGCAATAGCTTTTTTAACACAAAATTTAAACTCACCCATTAAACAAGAGTGATCTGCATTTTTCTCAATTATCTTTTTCTTTTAGATATGAAAAGAAGTTGTCAAATTCTAAACTTTTAAATTTTTAGAGAAGAAAGTTGCACGCTCCATAATCATTCTACGCTTTGTTTTTATTTTTAGAGGGTGTAAAGTGACGCAGGGCAACATTCTCCAAACGCCTGGAGAGTGGCTGATTGCCAATTTATTTGCCCTCTAAGAACGCGTTTGATTTTCCATCGAATTTATGTCCAATGTGATGCGGCGTTGACTAGCGTCTACTGTCTGTTTGTCTGTAATAGCTTTTGGAAATTGAGCGGGAATTAACAATGAAGGATCTATGCGATGAAGGAAAATGCAAGAAATTGCGTATTTTGTAGTTGGAACGTGTTAGTATCAATAAATAAATTAAAAAAGTCTTTGCGACCAAACAAGAAATAAAATGAACAAATATAGGTCCACAACGCAGACAATAAAATTGAAAAAATGTACCTGTAATGCACGGTGTGCCTGAATGTACTGTAGGACATATAAAAATGTCAAAACTGGATTTCATGAAATCCTAGCTGATCCCTTTTTTGAAATTTTGCCCACAATATTACTTTAAAATTAAGAAAAAACGGAAGTTGATAAAATTATTCTAAAATATTTAAATTCAATATTTTATTGTAGACCAAAACAAAAATTTACTAAAAAATTGATGCTAAAGACATAGAAATATCTTCTGAGAACCATTAACATTTATTTGAAATAATTTAAAAAACTAATATAACTAAAGATTTTTATTTGTTAATATAAGCTTAAACAATTAACAACTAAGTACTATAAACTTCAACTTTCAACAATTAACAGAAAATTAACCTTTTTTTGATAGTTTCACTCCAACATACAAGAAAAAATTTTCAGCAATTAAACATTTTTTGAAGAAAATTCTACCACAGCTACTATACCTCGCATTTTCAATAGTATTAATTTTGTTTTTTATTTGACCAGTACTTCAAAAACTCTCGATGAATCGATCCACCGGCCTGCTCCGTACAGGTGCCCAATCCACGATCTAAGTAATCCACACTGTCGGGCCACGTGATGGAAAAGAAAATTAATTTTTAACTCTTTCCGGCACAAAGAATTTTAACATTTTCTGACCCGTGCGGCACGCAAAAAAAAAGTTTTAATTATCGATTTTTTCTTTACTCATTTATTACTTACACATATAAACAAATAGAAAATCATAACATTTTTAATAGGGATATGTCATTTTGACATCTGTAGGGTGGTACACCGCAGGTACCACAGTGCTGCCAATGACAGAAAACCAACTACTAACCAGAAATACAAATAGTGGGAAATTAATTTAATTTCGGTCGGATTAAGTAAGAGAATATACAAAATATTCTTTAAAAAAATATGTATAAAAAATAAAAAGTAATCAGTTTGCTGTGTGATATATCTGAAAGTATTTTTCCCAGACATAATGGCACATCGCATACTGTGCCCGACCAATCCGTGCACATCTTCTAGTAGATCGTATTGGTTGATGATCCAAAGATGTGAAGAAGACCTTATTTCTTTGGGGGTGCCTCTCTTTCGTTTTTCACTTTCACTGCTGATCGACCGATGAATTTTAGATTTTGCTGAAGTATCTATACATCTTAGGAACCAGTCCGTTTAAAACTCTTTGTTGAAAGTCCTTTAGGGTTAAAAACAAAAGATCTGATGAGCCCATGCTGGTTACCCAGGGCGAAATACCATTTGATCATTTCTCTATTCGCTTTGGTCCTTTTAGTGTTCCTTGTGGGATACTCATCCAAGTTTGAATTTTCGTTTTTTCCACCCAAGATCTTTTGATATTTTGTTTTTACTTTCTTTTTGGTTGAAGTAACTGATTCGAAGGTTTTTTAACTTCTTTTTCTTTTATGGTTATTGGAGCAAGCCCTCTCAAAAGCAGTGGCGTAGCCAGGGGGGGTCTTGGGGATTAAATCCTCCCCCACCAGGCGGTCCAACCCAATCTACAATAAATTAATCATTAATCAAGGGCCAATTAATCATGATCAAGGGCCCCAGGGAAAGCTACAGCTTCCCCACTTTTTTTACCCTTTACTCCGGTTTGTAACGGCGATGCTATGACGCCATTAATTTTAACAAAAATTTTAGTTTAATTCTACGGAATTTTTCTCACCAGCATTCAAAAGTTTAATTTTTTAAAAAAAATTTCTTAAAATTTTCATCTGCGGCGCATTTATGATTTGGCAACCCACCCCTTCTTGGCATCTAGCCGAATCTACTTTTCCAAAAATATTTTATAAAAAACCTCAAGTGATCAATATTTTTAAAGAATTTTTTTTGTCAAAGTTTTCGCCTGCGGCGCTATACCAAGATTAAATATTGTTACAATTTTGTTTAATTTTAAGCAAAGCTCCCTCCAATTCAAGAGCTCAAGCAATAGGCACTTACCTAATTTTTAAAAATTTGCCATAGTTGATTTTTATTAAATGATGAAACCCCCCCAGAGTCGATTTCTGGCTACGCCACTGTCAATAGTATTATCATCGAAATTTTGTTGTTCCTTCGATCTCGGACTCATTCTCAGACTCATCTGATTTGACTGATTCTGGATCACTAGGAATTTCCAGGAGGTCCACCTCCTGGTAGAACTCGTCTATTGTCATGCCAACGAGATTCAAGTCAAGTGAAGAAGTGCAGCGCCGCTTGGATTTATAATATAACAATATTGCTGCATTGTGGTACGATATCGGGAATTAATAAAAATAACAATAAAATAATAAAAACAAACACAAAAGCAAAAAATAATAAAAATAATAAAAATGGAGACGTAAACAGACAAAACTAATTGAAAAATAATGCAATAATGCTTACTTGATCCAAACTAGGCATGAAAATAAAATCTATATCTAAAACAGGTAATTTTTTGGACTCCCCTGAGGTGGTCTAACAAATCACCTTTATAACCTCAAACACAAGTAATGAAGCTATTATGTGCCAAATTTTTGGCGTATTCGACATTTGCCATTTTGAAACCTATCAAAAAAAATTAGCTTTATGGCATTTTCTTCTAAAATATGGTGTATTTTGAGAAAAAAGCAGTTTTTCAGTGTTATTTTGCAATAACAATACAAAATAATCAATAACTTTGTGTCTTTTCTGTATGGGTAAGTGTTTTTTAAAAATTGGTTTTAAAATTTAGTACCCCCCACAGGTGTAAATATTTAGACCTGTGGGGGGCACTGGGCACTATTTTAGATCTTAGTAAATCTCACTGTTAATGTTTCTGTTACTCCTGTGGCAATAAATGAACTTTTGAAAGCGCCTATTTGTTTCTTAAGTTCCGCAGTATTGGGGTTGTTTACTTGAAAAACTGATTTGAACTATCGAATCCATGGCTTTGAATGACTGAACAAATGGTACGACCACCAATGGACCGATAGTTTTTAAGATTTGTTGAGAAAATTAGAGGGGTCCACTCGCTTTGTTGAGAAAATTAGAGGGGTCCACTCGCTCTACTGTTCATTTTTTAAAAGCAATGCGGGCCGAAACTTCTTGAAGAACCCGGACTTGCTATTTTCTCAATCTTGAAAACTATCAGTCCATTTGTGTTCGTACCATTTATTCAGTCATTGAAAGCCATGGATTCCATAGTATCCATAGTCCATTTCAGTTCATTTATTGTCACAGGAGTACCAAAAACATTAAAAATCCACGTTCTTTTCTATGACTCAGCCGACAGTTTGGATTACCTAGATTTTGGATTGGGCACCTGGTCGGAGCAGGCCGGTGAATCGGTTCATCGAGAGCTTTTAAAGTACTGATCCAAATACAAAATTAATTCAATTAGATTTTTCTTCAGAAATATTTAATTGCTGAAAATGGTTTCTTAAATCTGGGAGTTAAGGTTATATTTTCTGTCAATTGTTGAAAGTTAAAGTTTGTACCTAGTTGCTAATTTTTTAAGGTTATATTATCAAATAAAAATGTTTAGTTATCTCAGTTTTCTAAATTATTTCAAATAAATTTCTATGGTTCTCAGAAGATATTTCATGTCCATGGCATTAATTTTCAGTATATTTTTGTTTTCGTCTACAATAAAATTTTGAATTTAAATATATTAGGATAATTTCATCAACTTCCGGTTTTTTCAAAAAAAAGTAATATTTTGTGCAAAATTTAAAAAAAGGGATCACCTAGGATTTCATGGAATCCAGTTTTGAGCTTACGGAATGGTCCCTAACAATTATCACAAAATGAATTTTGGTGGCATTTTCATGTGTCCTACAGCCCATTCAAGCACACCGTGAATGGTCTAAAGCCCGGCAAACTTAGGAAAAATGCTGTATGTCTATTTGCTCCAGCATCACGAAAGTTTCACTGCTGCAGTGAGTTTTATATTTTTCGTTTTAGCAATAGCCAATGACATAATATTTATACATAGTGACCTACAATTGGTTGCTATTTGTTTAATTTTTATTAGTATTGGGTTTTTATAAATGTAAAGCTTTACTTGCCTGATAACATGCTTAAACATTATTGCAATACAGCCAGCTGCGGCGACAATATACGCTTTTAAAAATACCGTTTTCCAAACTTTAATCACGATTTCTGGGCCACTCCGTACATATCGGAACGTCTAAGCCCCCCAAAAAAAATGTGTATTTTCGCCACGCTAATAAGATATTAAAACTGTATCAAAAATGTGCAAAATTTCACAGAGTATTAGCTGCGATTTTGGTGAACTAAGTTTTAAAGACGGGTAGGGGTACATATTCAAAAAGTCCAGTTAGTTTTTCTGTCCATTTTTATGAATGAAACCTATACTTTCTTTAGGCACACCGTGCAGGCTTTAGTAAAGTGCGTTGTTATTCCAAAAGAGGGTGATATGTTGGATGTAAATATTTTCGCCCCTTCCTCCCCTGGCGGTACCACTGGTATCTACGGTAGTAGTAGTTTTTCAACAGTCTTCAGTTTCTACTAACTAAAGAGAAACTGGCTAATGAATAAATTTTTAAACTGGGACTTTATAGGAACTCATACTTACCTACTTTACAGTGGTGGATACAGGGGGAGGGGGGGCGCCACCCTTTGAATTTAACTTAACCTATTCTAACATATTCCCTTTATCTATGAAAATTATCTGATGCAGAAAGCTGTTCCAGTAACCAAGGAAACTTTCGAGAGTTGTTAAAATTGCGAATTGATGCTGGTGATAAAAAGTTAGAGACGCACTTAGTAAACGCTAGCTCTAAGGCAACATATATTAGTAAACACACCCAAAATGAGCCAATAAATTGCTGTGGCGAAGAAATTCTAGATGTCATTTTAAGTCGAATTAAAGTTGCCAAGTTTTATAGTGTCATCTTCGATGAAACTATGGATATTTCAAATATTTCTCAGATGTCTGTAGTAGTTAGGTTAGTATAGAAATATTTTTTTTTTGTTATAGTCTTTTATGCTCTTTTAGCTTAGTAGTTTTTAATGACATTTACATCTAAAATTATCAACAAATTATTACCTATTTCAATTAATTTTTCTTATTCTTATTTTAGATATATGTATGAAGACAAAATATATGGAGATTTTGTTGGTTATGTCAACTGGCTGGAATTGGAATATGAAAATGTGGAAGTCTCTATGAACTATGAACCTATTCTATCGGGAAAAGCTATTGCTTCTGCCGCTTTAAAACTGCGCAGAAATTTAAACTTGGGTCTCTCTCTGCTCAACAATGACTTCCAAGCAAGTTGGAGCTGTTCAAAAAATTCAGCAACAAACCTTTTTGACAGAGCGCAGTATTCTCTCTATACTATTCGGGAGATTGGGATTAAAAAAAAAAAGTTTTAAAAAAGGAAATTAAAGGTTTGTGTGAGACTCTTTGGGTAGATCGCCACGATTCATTTTTTCAATTTAAAACAGAATTTTAAAAAATTGTTGAAACCCTTAATATAATATTCAATTGGTCAGAAAATATTGCGAGTCCCAAGGCCGAGGCGTTATAAAAATCGTAGGTACAGTAGACTTCGTAGTAAGCTTCTGCTGCTTATCTAATATATTAATTGTGACAAAACTTCACACATTTAGGGATATTATAGATGGTATCAGTGATTTGCTTGTTAAATTAGATATAGAATTTCGTATTCCCAGAATAAATAAAAGGATGACAAATCGATCGATTACAATATACAAATTCGTCAAGATTTTTATAGAGTATCTCTTTTTAATAAAATATTGGATGAAGTAATCATTGACTTACAATCCCGATTCACTTCGGAATCTCTAAGTGTTTTCGACCTTAATGTTTTTCTACCAGAAAAGTTAATTACCCTTAACAGTGCTAAATACGAAAAAGTCTTTAATGAAGATAAGGAATGGTTGCATGGCTTAGTTTTGGGGGAAGTAACTATTTGGAGACAGCATTGGATTAATGAGTCTCTAAAAATAATCCGATTCCGAAGAATGTTTGTGAGGCTTCGCTAAACTTTGACATCGATGTTTTTAATTGCATAAAAAATTTTTTGACTATATGAGCTGGTTTGCCCGTTAGCAACGCTTCCTCAGAAATGATCTTTTCTAGCTTGAGAAGGCTTAAAACTTATTTAAGAAATTCAATGACTCAAACGCGGCTAACGTGCCTTACACCACTGATGCACATCAATAGATAAATGATAATTAATATTGATAATGTTTTAAACAGATTCGCCAAAAAAAGCAATCGAAACAGTGTCAGGAGGGCGGAATAATAAGTCAAAAATCTTGTTTAAATAATGTATTATGCATACGGGATATAACAATGTTCGGTAACCTTTTACAAGAACGCTATATCTAACCTCACTAACCAAAGCTCTCCTCTTTTTAACTCTCGAGACCCCAAACAGGCCTGTCCCATTACTTACAAAATATGCCTATGTAGTATAAATACTGATTTGGGTTACACAAATCTTAAGTACCTACTTCTTCGAAATATCAACTATCGGTCTATATTATATCTCTTAAAAATACGCTTAATCTTTTATTTTGTTTTCTTAAAGTTTACTTATGAACTATTCCCGACACTCGACCATCCTGACACATGTTTCGTCCCCGAAACACTCATCCAACTAAATTTCCTCTGTAACAAAATAATACCCTCGTTTGCTTTTTTTTCTAAAAGGTTTCTTATTTTACGTTTTACTTATATTCGACACTCGGTTTACACTACGTATAAACAAGTTATTGCCATTTATAAAAAAAATAGCGACGTAGTCATATTTTGTTCAACCTAATATTTGTTAGAATTACCAACCTAGCCAATGCTAGAATAATCAGCCTAGTCAATGCTAGAAAGGTCAACCTAGTCAATGCTAGAAAGGTCAGCCTAGTCAATGCTAGAAAAGTCAGCCTAGTCAATGCTAGAATACCAGCCTAGTCAATGCTAGAAAAGTCAGCCTAGTCAATGCTAGAACCGTCAGCCTAGTCAATGCGAGAAAAGTCAGCCTAGTCAATTCCAGAAAATTCAGCCTAGGCAATGCTAGAAAGATCAACTTAGTCAATGCTAGAAAACTCAGCCTAGTCAATGCTAGAAAAGTCAGTCTAGTCAATGCTAGAAAAGTCAGCCTAGTCAATGCTAGAAAAGTAAGCCTAGTCAGTGCTAGTAAAGTCAGCCTAGTCAATGCTAGAAAAGTCAGCCTAGTCAATGCTAGAAAAGTCAGCCTAGTCAATGCTAGAATACCAGCCTAGTCAATGCTAGAAAGGTCAGCCTAGTCAATGCTAGAAAAGTCACTTACGTTAGTGGTTGATCATCTGCACCATTCAAGACCACCCATGGTTTTAATTTTTCGACAGCTACTACTGTCTTGTGTGATTTCTTATCCCTCATATCTTCGACAACATATCGATCATTCGGCAACTTCTTTATCACCTTGAAAGGACCTTTAACCACAGGATTTAACTTTTTACTTTGGCCCGTGGGTACTTCACTCGTCAATTTAACCATAACACAATCACCACTATTATATTGCTTTGGACTACATCTTTTTTTTCAAATCGGATTTTTTTCTTGATTCTGTGAGATAAGAATTTTATTTGACACTTTTTCGCGAATAGATTTTAAGCTTTCTCGCAACACATTTACCCACTGTATTCACTATTTTCGCTTGTTTCCAGTCTTTTGGATTAACACCCATCAAGGTGAAGGTGTTTCTCCAGTAGTTTTATTTACTGATGTAATTATACTGAACTGAATATGCTTTACATGTAAATCCCAGAAGGTTTCATCTTCATCATCAGCACTTAAACACTGTCAACAATTGTGGCATTGAAAGCAACAGAATTGAAAATATGTTTAATTCCAAATTCCTTGCAAAAACTTCTCATCGATTTTCGATCGAATCAAAAATCTGCATAAAACATTCTAATGTTTTTAAGACATATTTAACTTTGGTGGATTTAACAGGTTCTATGAATACAAATTTTGTAATACCGTCTACCTATACCAGTAAATATGAATTTCCTTTTTTTTTTTGATTTGATGAATGGACCCACATGGTCAATATGTATCGTTTCAAAAATGTTGGAATTTGGTATAAGGTGAAGAAACCCTTGTTGTCGGCCTTTTACTTTTTTCATGTATAACCAGTTCAGGCAACTGATTTTTTACAAATCTCGTCATCTGTGAGAACCAATAGTTTTCTTTTATACACAACAAAGTTTTTTCAAAACCTAGGTGTGCCTGTTCATCGTGATTCAACTTGCAAATTGACCAACGACAACTATTAGTAACTACCAATTTTAAAGAATTTTCTTGGCATTTCCTTTCCTTGTTTTAGTTGAAAATTCTCAAAATAATTTTTACTTTGCGGTATTTTTGTAGAATGTAATATTTTAACAATAAACAATATTTTGTCATCTTGCGATTGCACAGCTCTTATCCAATCAATTTCCGTTAAATTAACAACAGCGCATAGATTATAGAATTTAGGGTCTAATAAAGGATTTTCGTTTTACAATTGGTCCTGGTTCTGGTTGAACCAGAACCGCAACCGATTCTTTCGTTTTAAAACAATGCCGTCACAGTTGCAACCCGGTTATGAAATTTTAGAACAAGCCTGGGAGGTTGGTTCGGCCCTTTGGTTCTAAACATAATCCCTAAAATTTTGCAAAATTGTAGATGATCTTTTTTTGAGTAAAATCAAAGATATCTTAATAATATTTTAAATGACATCATTATTTTAGAACCGCTGTCAAAATTTATGTCAAAATAATGTCAACCAGAACCAGCACCAATTCTTAAATCGAAAATCCTTAATATCTGCTTAAACAATCTACATGAGCCATTTTATAACCAGGTCGGTAGCTTATTTCAAACGTAAACTTGTATTTCTAGTCACCATCTGGCCATTCCAGGAATCAGGTCCTTTTTTTTTCGCCGATGCTCTAAGTGCGGTGCAATCGGTATAGACAGTAAATTCTGCCCCTAAGAGGTATGTACGAAAATATCTTAGTGAGAAAACTAACGCCATCGTTTCTAATTCATATGAGTGATATTTACTTTGCTCGCAAGTACATAACTTACTAAAATATGCAATTGGATGACACCCATCTTTGTGTTTTTGCATTAAAATTCCCGCCACAGCTACACTACTGGCGTCTGTGTGTAAATCTGTAGATAATACAGGATCAAATATTTTTAACACGAGCTTTTGTGACAAAATTGATTTTATTTGACTTACTGCATTATTTTGAGCAGCACCCCAAGTCCAAAAACTGTTTTTCTTTAATAATTGAGTTAGTGGGCATGCAATATTTGCAATTATTTTTTTGACAAATCTTCTAAAATATCCTGCTAAGCCCAAAAACCTTTTTAACTGCTTTTTATCTTCTCGTATTTTTAAATTTATTAAAGCCGATATTTTACTATCGTTTGGTCTTACGCCTTCGATCGATATTTCTTTTCCCAAATAATTCAATTTTTCCGTAAAAAACTTGCATTTTTTCAATTGGTAAGTTAATCCATACTTCCTGAATTTTTCCCATTTCTCCCAAGTTCATTGCAACACAATCTCGAAATTTGTTAAGCAACCTTACCAGATGAGATTTTCTCATTTGGCAACAAAGCATGTCTTCAAAAATTTTGCTTTTTGTGATAATCGGTGCAATTAAGTGTGATATTTCCGAAAATTAATCGACGTGTGATACTGCATTTGAAGAGTCGTATAAAGCAGCCTCTTTAAAAAAAAATCCCGATTCAACTAGCATCATAATCAAACGTATTTCAAAGCTGTTTTTTTTAAACTTGTCCAACCGGTACATGTAGACTCACTGTCCAAAAACCAATCACACGCTTGCCCTCGTAACTTATCAATTACAAACCTGGTGACTGCAACGTCGTCTAGTTTTTCGAAATACGCCTTTTGATCGACAAGGGAATTCATTTGTTTATTGAAATTGTGGAGTCCACTGGATCAAAATGCGGAATATTTTCCCAGGTAAACGCTTCAGGACCTGCTTGACTACAATCCCCTTTAATTTTGCAAATTTCACTTTGTAAAATTTTAATTTGTTCTTGTAAAGACACTTCCGATTCCCCTACATCACTGGGCGCTAAAGTCAAAAATGTTGTTTAAATAATGTACTATGCAAACGGCATATAACAATGTTCGGTAACCTTCTACAAGAACGCTATATCTAGACTCACTAACCAAAGCTCTCCTCTTTTCAACTCTCGAGACCCCAAACAGGCCTGTCCCATTACTTACAAAATATGCCTATGTAGTATAAACACTGATTTGGGTTACACAAATCTTAAGTAACTACTTCTTCGAAATATCAACTATCGGTCTATATTATATCTCTTAAAAATACGCTTAATCTTTTATTTTGTTTTCTTAAAGTTTACTTATTAACTATTCCCGACAACAGATTTCGTTTTATGAATAAATGTACATAGGGTGGGCCAATAAAAACGAGTCTTTTGATGGCCTATAACTCAAAAAGTCCTGTCTGATTTTGACAATTTTATGACATTTTGAAAAGCCTAGACTTTATAGATTTTAAGAATCTAATGTCAAAATTTACATTTTTTGAAAATTGTGGAAATCAGACAAGAACTTTTAAGTTATGCCTTAAAAAAAGGCCCGTTTTATTGGCCCCTTTTTTGTATACATTTTGTTTAGTACTTATTACTTATTATTAAGACTTTAGGTTATTCTTTGTTGTTCTTTTTTATAGTATATGTATGTCTTTCTACTTGTTGTAGGCACCTGTTTTTAATTTTAAGTTGTACTTACCTACCAAAAATAAAGTTACCATTGAAAGGAAAAATATTATTTTTTTATTTTGTGCCTAAAAGTAAAGTTAGGCTAGGTTAGGTCAAACCAAACCCTCCCTTTTAAACGGCTGTATAAATAATACTTTACTATGCTAGTTTGGCAGAATGGAATCTAACGGCCGAACCCTTAATCACAGTCACAACTCCTTTTCGACTTCCCCCCAGAAACTTTAACTTCCCCAAACTCCCCGAAAACGCAACGCGTGTTAACGTCCAACGTTTGACAATAGCTCAGTCATTTACTCACCATTAATACCATACCCTACTTGTTAAAGTTGGGACAAAACTTCGATGGGCCAATGTGTCCATAGCAAACATTTGACAAACGCTCAGCTGATTCTTCACCGTGACTATTGCAGTAATCAGTCAAAATGAAGAGAACGTTGTTGGACGACTGTAAAATATGTCCGTGTATCGATCTCTTGGCGTCGCGACGGAGATTGTAATTCGTTCAACGACGTTGTCAGATTCGAGAAATAATCCCTAGATTTAAAAAGTTTTGTGGATATGTGATTTTTTTTATTTTCGTCCATCTCGTTTTTCTACTGTTTTAAACATTGATTGTGTAAGAAAAATTTTTTTAACATACGTACGCTGACTTAAACCTCCTTTATATTATTATGTACTGTTTAATAAAAATTCTTCGAAATCAATATGGTGGCTGAGTCTTAAATACAGCAACTAAATGAAACTATCATTGTCAGTGCCGAAAAGTTGATCCTATTGAATTTGGGATGAGGTGTAGCGATACAATTTACTCCTCTCACTTTTTAAAACTTTTTAGAAATACACAAAAGAAACCATTTTATTATTTATTTCCATAATGTTTTAAGTAACGTAATATTGAAGACCTCCCATCCCCCCATCGCGGAAGTTGATCCACTCCCCCTCTTAAGTGTTATTAACATATTTTAGAAAATAAGCGTAAGCAAAAAAAGATATTGACGGCGGGGTTAACTCAGCCCTGCCAATTAATTTTTTAAAGGATGCATTTCTGAGCTTAAATTTTCGAGAAGCACAAAAACAAAAAACGACACTTTGCTCCTCCTGTCAAAATTTTAAGGGGCACTGGACTTCATGGGCGTAGACAGGAGTTTTCCTCAGGGAGGGAGGCAATATCTTTAAGGGAAGTAATCAAAGTTTGAGGGCGGACCTGGCCTCAAATCGAAATCAGACGTATGCCAAAGTTTTGGGAAAATTATACTAAAACAGCCATTTTTGACACGTTTTGAATGTTGCTGATAAGAAATGGTTTAAAATTAAACTAGCTAAAATCGTAATTATATATTTACGCAGGACCTACATAAACAGAGAGGAGCCACAACCCTAAGCTCTTTTGACGTCACGCACCCCACAATTGTGACGTAATTTTGGCGGCAGCTGTCAGTGGACAGTTGTTTATATGCCAACAAAATTACGTCACGATGGTGGGGTGCGTGACGTCAAAACAGTCCAGTGTCGTGGCCCGTCTCTTTATGTAGGCTCTGATTTACAGTGTTATAACGCCGCAAGCGAAAATAAAAAAAAAATAGACTAAAAATTATATTTCTAAAACTACTATATACTATACTGTAACGGTCGGTGGATTGTATGTATATATATTTTTGCAATTAAGCAGAGAGTTCTTTGAAATGTTTAATTACTCAATTAAGCAGTCGAAAATGTTGAGAAAACTATTCCAAAAACTCAAGCTTTGTAGCTTAATTAGTTGAAGCATTGGATAGTATTCTAGAGGTTTTGGGTTCAAATCCCGGCCGAGAAAAAACTTGTTTCTGATTTAATTCTTAATTTTCTAAATACTTTAGTCAAGCTCAAGCTGAAAACAAACATTTTTGTACTTGATTATTTTCTTGAAAAATCTTCAGTTTGGCAACAATGTATCAAAATCAGCCATTTCTACTGTTTACACCGTTTAGTGTAAACGCTAGTTTTGCGCAAAATGACTTTTCCTTCGATTTTTCCGTGACTTTTTTACAAAGAAATCCGGTTTATTTAAATAATAAACTATGCTTTAAGTGTCGTTAAACTCTTTATTAACTATTTTTAGTGATTTTAGTGTTGCTTTCTGTCAGGTTTTTAAGGAAAATTGGACTGGAAAACTTATCGGTAAGTTTGTAAGGTTAGAGATTTTCTTTTTAGGAATTCGGGGGTTAAAAAACTTATCTATCTTTATATCTATAAAATATGTATAGGATATATACTACAGTTAATAAAAACGTATTACTAAAATACATGTATACCTTTTATAAAAAAAGAGTAATGGAGTGGAGTATCCAGAAAAAGTCTAAAGTCGATTAAGCTTTAATCATGATTAAAAACTAATTAGTTCTGTTTAAGATGGGGTGTTTTATATTGAAACTTTATTTGCTCAGACCCATTAAGCTAATCATGATTAAGGCTCAGTCGGAGACCTTGGTGGATATGAACCGGTAAATAAAAACCCTTGAAAAAACACTCGGAAAAATACCCCCAGGAAAAATTGATTGTCAGGTACATATTAAAAACAAAATTGTTATTTTGGGTTGGTATAGCTGGAGTTGGGTTGGGTTTGCGTTAGTTATAAGTTGAAATACGTAAAAATCAAAAAAATATTATTTTGGGTTGATTTAGCTGGAGCTGAGTTGGGTTTGGGTTCGTTATAATAATTTTTTCTTGGGGTTTTTTCCGAAATTATCTTTAAAAAAAATGATTTTAAAAATATTAGGTATTAAAAATAAAAAGATATTGCTTTAAAAAAAAAACAGGCGAATCTACATCTCTTTTTTGACACATCACGATCACAGTTTCATTTAGTTTCAGGGCATGTTTAAATGTGAAATCGCCATATTAGAATTGGACCAGAAAACTTGACATTGAAATATTTAAAATTAATTTTACTTATTCCAAACTAGACTGAAAAAAATGCATTGTATAATTTATATTTATTTCAAATATAATTTTATTAAGTGTAAAAACGTGGAACGTTTATATTAGAATACTTGCAGATATTCGAATCTAAAATTAGATTTAATAAAATTTTACAGTAAATATCATATATTTTAAAAATAAATATACATATTTTACAAAATGTTTTTAAAATATGAATGTTTTAAGTAAATTAAAAAAAAATATATTAAAAAGTATTTTTAATGTAGTATATTTTTAAAAATAAAACGCGAACTTATTTAAACCTAAAATAATTTTATTACAACTTTTCCGTAAAATATAAAATATTACAAGTTAAAAAAGTGTCATTTGATATTCAATCGTGGAACGCGACGGATGTGTCTTGACCGATAAAGGCTGAAAATCTTTCATTATACTTACTCGGACTACGGTAGTAAGTGCGTAGAAAAAACAGTTTAAGAAGTTATGAATTATTTGCAAAAACTCTTAGAGGATTGGCAAATGCCAGAATTTTTTGCGGAATTTCAAGAAACAAATCGAGGAACAAATAGATTTTTTTTCTTATTTTTTCCTTTTATAAAAAATTCTTTATACTGTTTGCCACAGTCGTACCGTTCTACGACATCGACAGTGGGAAACTTCATGGGCTTAGCGTTTTTGTATTGCATAAGTTGGGTTATATTTTTTTTTCATAAATCAAGTACAACATGATCCAAACTATATGGAAATAACATGCCTAAACAAGCCATTTCTTTTAAATAAAAAATTTAAAGACATTTTACATAGGTAACACTAATTTTAAAAAACAATTATAAGAATTCTATATAGAGGAATTATATTGTTCTGTCAAAGTAATTTTTTAAGACAACATCTAACCCTGACTTTTTGTATTTAAAAAAAAAATAACGTTAGTTTGTAAACTTGTATGTACATAGAGACGGTGTTTTAACATTTAACTCATTTAAGTTTGTTCATTTTTTTTAAATAAAAATTTAAAAGAATTCCGTTTTTATGAATTACTCGCCAGATTTTATACGTATTAAAAGATGTTGAAAAGGAATTGGACAGAATCTTCGTAACAATTTAATATTATATCTAATAATCTCTAATTTTAGTTTAACTGTATATTCCTCTTTAAATTATTGGATTTTTGTAACATATATTAATAAATAATATATTAATTTTAAATATATCTATTCATTTTAATTCCATGTGAAAAAAAGATTTTAAATTTGAAAATATTAATTTATTAAATCTATATTAAACGGTAATAGATATTTGTTTTAAATTAAAAAAAATGAGTTTTTAATTTTTAATATTATACAATTTCAACTTTAAAATACGATGGCTTCTTACATGTAATATGCCGAATTTTAGCAGTTAATAATATATTAAATTTGAATATATTTATAATTATTTTTAAAATACTTTTTTTTCTGTGCAGCCACTAGGACTAAAGGTATGCACAAAAAAACTTACAAGACAAACTCATGGGCGTTTCTTCACTTCCATTAACATACCGGGCTTGGAGGGCTTTTACATTTGGAAAACCTTAAGACTAGCCACAGACACATGTTTCGAACTTATTTTGATCTCATCAGTGTGGCATAAGTCAAGTTAGGGTCATTCCATCGAATTATGACCAACTCATGTCGCCGCATATACTTTTTAAAACTTTTCTTCCCTGTCCTTACTTTACTATAGCTGGGAAAAACCTATGAACTTCGGAGTATACTCTGATCATTTTATAAAAGGTTCGTAACAAGTGACAAACTCGCTGCAATTTGACCTGTTTCGCAAAGAGCCTATCTTCTCAAATCTTTATATTTTTTTTAAATTTTCTGGTATTTCGTGAGACTACATCTTTCTTCTACCGAATCGTATAACAAAATATTTTTACCTGTCAACCACTCCTCAGGCAAATGTGTGAAAAATTCTCAAATTAAGTGAAATATGAGAATTTGACTTTTTTTTTAATTTAAAAAGTTAGAATGGTTATTTTTTTTTGTTTTATAGATATAATTTCTTATTTATGTTTCCCACAAGAAAAAGGTAGATGTTCAACAAAATGATCATAGATATATTGTAGGTACTGCATGTCAAGACAAATAAACAGGACGTAAATTAACTACAAAACCGATGTTAAATAAAAATTTCTATATTGTTCATACATTTAAAGAGGAACGCCTATGGTTTGTCAAACCAGGAATTTATCAGACCGTATTTAATAAATTTTTTTTATCAAACCCACTCAATAACAAATTCGAAATTTATAAGAACCGTTTTTAATCGAACCATTGTTCATCAAACTCATTCAATATCAAACTCGTAACTTATAAAACCCATTTTTAATCAAACCCGGAATTTGTCAAACCATCATTTTTCAAAACCGTAATTCGTAAGACACCGTGCAAATCAAGAACCTAGTAAGTCGACTTACTAAATTAAACTTTTTGATTTTTTTTTCAAGAACTGTAAGGGTCTGCACATTTACAAAAGGTTTAGAAAAATTCTTTAATAATTCCCATGTTTAGGAAAAATATTTTAAAATTTTTGAATTCTTGCAGTTCTTTAAAAATTACAAAAAATGTTGAGTTTAGTAAGTCGACTTGCACGGCAGCGTTGTTTATTAGAAATTTGTTCTTAACTGGAATTCGAATGCAAGTGACATCTAAACACAAACTATTCAACGCTACCTGTACAAGTATGCGCACGTAGCAGCGACAAATGCATCGAAACGCCCCGCCGCCGCGCCACCTGCGTGTACGCCATCCGTTTACCTATGTATTATTGGCGAATGCACAATCAATTAAGCAGGAATTTCTAATAAACAACGGGTCTTAGGAATTCCGGTTTTAAAAATAATGGTCTGAAAAAATTCCGGGTTTTGTCAAAAATGGGTTTTACAAATTACGAATTTGATATTATATGAGTTTGATGAACAATGGTTCGATTAAAAACGGGTCTTATAAATTTCGAATTTATTATTGAATGGGTTTGAAGAAGTAGGTTTCTATAGTAAATGATTTTATGATTGAACTTTCTTTTATTTGACAAGTTTGATTTTGGGCGTGGGCGTCCTTAAAGATCACCGCTGATCTAAAAATGTGATAATTCAGGTCAGGAATCCAATCTTGCAACTCTTGGTTACTCCTAATATACAAAATTTCATTTATATCGTTTTTGTAATCATATATTTTTGATAATTCTCTCTATATATTCGCTAAAAAAGCCTGAAATTATTTTTAAATACGAGTTATGGAAATGTCTTAACCCGAAGTAGGTACCTAAAATATATTTATACATGACCATTTTTCCGTGAATCACCCTGTATATATTTCAAATATGATAGGTGTAAATAAAAAAAAAATCATATCTCAAAAACAAACAAAACATCATTCTAACTCTTGTCGTTCGCCTCCTTAGCCATATATATGCTATGTTTTCATGGGTATTGAGTTCGTTTTCAAAACTCATTGTATCTTTTTCTTTTATATAGCGTGTTCTTTATCAAGACCAAGAACACGCTATATAAAAGAAAAAGATAGAATGAGTTTTGAAAACGAACTCAATACCCATGAAAACATAGCAATAGCTACATTTATGGACAATGTTAGATTTAAAAAAATAAGTTTTTTTAATAGGGCCAGTCAAAAAGAAGTTAAATTTCTCATATTTAACTTAATTTAAGAATATTTCACACATTTTCCTGAAGAGTAGTTCACAGGTAAAAATATTTTTTATACGCTTCGCTAGAAGAAAGACAAAAAATAAGAAAAGTTGAATGAGTGAAATAGGTCAAATTCCAGCAAATTTGTCACTGTTTACATACCTACTTTGTTTACTTCAGAGTGTAAAGATTTTTTTTCAGATTTTTTAAATATTTTTTTAGTTACATATATGTATATTAATAAAATTTATTTAAAATTCACAGTTTTTTGTATTTTTATCCCACCTGGTATAACAACAGCTGGAAAAATGAAAAACCTTTATTTTTGGCAACTACTTATAACTAAAATATCATTCAATATCAATATCAATATCAAATATATAATTTATTTTTTCTACTAGCGTGCGGAAAATTCACTTTTCCGCACTAGTGCGGAAAAGTTAACTTTATGGTAATTTTCCGCAATCAACCAAAAATAAAAAAAAAATAATATATTGCTATATTTCAAAAATTTTCTTGTTTGTGTTAGGTAAACATTTTAGTGACGATAAATAAAGGGTAACATTTTCAAAATTCCTTTTATTGAGTTAATTTAATACTTAAGTCAAGCGAGTAGAAAAAATATTGTACCTAACTCGTGCGTAAAGTGACTTTTCCGCAATCGTGTGAGGAAAAGTGGCACTTTCCGCACTATTTAGTTAAATTACTATTTTTTACGAGCGTGCGGAAACAATGTCAAATTTCGAAAAACCTGTACTGATTCGAAGTTTCTGTTTATCATATTGCCTATGAAATGCCTTAGTTGCTATGGTGTGACTAACCAGTTGTTTATGTATTTATTTGTTAGTGGTAAAAAAACTATTTTCAGTGTATTTTTCTCACGCTCGTAGAAAAACAATTGTTCCTAACACGTGCGAAAACCGCTGCGCGTTGTTCCGTCAACGGCAGTTGCGTACCGAAAAATAGATTTTCCGCACGTGTTAGGAAAATAGCTATTTTTCGATGTTATAAAAAACCAAAGTTACGGTTATTGGTCAAAATCTGATGGAATGATCCGTTGGTCATGTGGACCAAAATTGCCTGGTCAGCTATTTGAAAAACAAAATTTAACTGAGTTGCACAAGCCACAAAGCCACTTGGTATTCCGCGACCTTATAAGGGATTTCAAATTGTACAGGAAAAAAGCTGAATTATTGGCCTCTCGATTGCAGTCATACCTCAACACTTACAGAACCTTAAGACTAGTTACAGACACATCTTATTAGTGTGGCGCAAGTCAGATTGGACCAAAATGAATGGACAACTATTAAACAAAACATTTGGCGCAGTTTTGCCAGGAGTACCATCCATTACCGGATTCTACCATAATTTTGGCATGAATCCCATCCTCGGTAATGACCCGTTACCGACCCCCTAATTTACCATAATTTAGAAAAATGGGTAATAAATTTACTTTGGTTTAGTGGTTTTGCGGTGGACTGATTGCTCTGGCTACGCGCAGACGATCCAAAATAATTTTGAAAAGTATTTCAAAAATCAAAAGTTTTAAGGACTTTTTTGCTTAAATTGCAAAAGTTTTCGCCTGCGGCGCTATAACAACATTGATATTTACGATTTTAGTTTCATTTTGTGTCAAAAATGGCATTTGTTGGGTTATATTTTTGCCTTTGGCACCATGACGTTATTGATATATTTACGATTTTAAGTCAAAAATTATTTTTGTTGTAATTTTCTCACAAATTTTCGACTTAAACTTAAAATCTGATTCTTCTCTCCCCCCCCCCCCGATTTGAGGCTATAGGTTCATGCTTGACTTTTTGTTATTAGAGCCGCTATCGAGATCGCCGAGATCAGAATCCGCTATTTTCTTACACCTACTCAGTGGGATATGCGGTTAATTTTTTTTTGCAGTAAAAATTAGCCAATTGAAAAAATACGATAATTTTGCTCCAAATCTGGTAATTTTTCAACGTCGCTTCCTGGCAACACTGATTTGGCGTCGAACTTCTGATGCCCCAGCTCTTAATACATGACGCGTTAGTTAAAATTATGTAGGTACACGTCATGTTAACCAAATATTATTAAATTAATAATTTATGAACCAACAGTTTACTGCAAGTAATTAAACATAAAATTAGCTACTACCTACTTAGATATACAGAAGAAAACAAACAAGCATATTTTAGTATTTATTTACATCCTTTATGGACCTTTATGTGTCGATGGCTAGATACACTGTAACATTTTAAACGCGCATTTACAATAAAATCGGTGGTTTATAGACACCCACAATTTTGGTACATTTATATTTACCCAGAAAAATTGTAAAAAACCCAAATGTTGTGTAAAATGACAAACGTTTAATAAAGCTATATATATATATATTTTTTTTCTTATACTTACGTGCGTAAAAGTGGTCTTAACGCACGGATTTACTTGCGAAAAGTTAAACTTTTGCAATTTTTTCATAATATAGCATGTATTCAACTAACTTAGTCAAGAAAAAAAGTATAGCTTTTCCTTTTTTGTATAATAATAACTTGCTAGTTTTTACGCAATTAGGAAAAATATTGTACCTAATTCTTACTTACTTTTATTTTATTGTTTTATAAAGATATTACAATCTTATAAACAAGAGTTTACCTAGCAAATAAAGTTTTCTTTTTAAACTAACTAATACCTAGCATAAAACACCAAATTCATACAAAAAAAAACTAGAAAAAAATCAAGAAAAAAAAACACAACTACCTACAAAATCAGTTAATGAACTAGTTTGTCTACCCAATTATTACAAAAAAATACGACATAGCGATGCGCAAAAAGTTTAAATATGATCTAAGCAAAATGCAAACAAAATAAGCTTTGAAAAAAAGAGACAGTTTACATTTAAAGGAAGACAAAAAAACAAAAATACACTGCTAGATAATAAAGTACAGGACTTAAATCTAAGAGAATAATTGGAGATACAAGCATAAAGGAAATAGCTCAATACCTACCTATAGTTTAATTTTAATAGTTTTATTTACTCCTTTCGTAAAAACGACCTTAGTTTTAGTATATTTGCAAAAGTGTCGTAGAGCTCATTTGCCGCCTTTTGGGTAAGATTGGTTAGACCCAAGTCGAAATTTTCATCACTTCAGTTAGGTGGGCGCAAATGCCTATATAATGGGCATACAAAAAATAGGTGGTGAAAAGTTTCTGGCTCATACAAGTTGCACACAGTACAAAGTTCTTCCTGGCTGATACGGTACAAAATGTTTTTTAAAACAAACCTACAACAAAATTTACTACAAGTTCTTATTTGACAGATTAGTCTAGCAATGGAAAAATCACACTTAAAATTGAGGTAATCTGGGTAGGATAGTATATTAGTCTCTAGCATATTGTAAAATAGCGTGTAAGTTGCGTTTGAAGCTATATTAACATCAGATTGAAAACAGTTTTATTGATAAAGTTGAAATATTCGAGGTCGATTACGCCTGAGGACAAGGGAGTTTAAGGACCAGTAATTCAAAATACCCGCTTGTTCAAACCGATTTTTAATTTGGGCTAACCTATATTGTACCTAATGCCGCAAGCGTCGTTCGTGCACCTGCCATCGCGTGCAGAAAAGTACCACTTTCCGCCCTAAGACCTTGTTAGGTAAATAACTATTTGTGCTATCATTATAACTACCTTTTACAATAATTAAATAACTATGTAAAATCACAATATTTTTGTAACAATACAAATCAGTGGCGCTCCCAGGGGGGGGGGCGCGATTGCGATTGTATTGGTTTTAGAATCCAATAATAAATGTAGAGTTTGCAAGTGTTGAACCAGAATCGTTTTTTTTTTATAATTTGCATTGTTGCCCAGCTAGTGCAGCATTCATTGAAAGACATTTTTCAACTAACGGTCTTATTTGGAAAAAGTTTTTTGCACCTGAAGACGATCAGAGATTGTACTGATCGAAACGTCGTGTCTAAATAAAATATAGACAATGGAAGTCCGAAACACAGAGTTAATTTCAAGATTATTTAACACTAAAATAACTATTAAAACCGGGCAAACTACTAAATCTATATTTCATAAAAAAATGTAGAGCTCGTTTTTTTAAACAGAGGGCGCGTGTGCTTGTAGCTTCTGCGGAAGCTAGCAGTGCAAGTTTAGTGATTGTAAGCAAACGAGACGTAAGTGTAACTCAAAAAGTAACATGAATCACTACGACCAATTTAGTGTTACAGAGTTTTTTTTTACCAAAAAAATACTCCTCGGGAAAATTCTCGTATATGCATTAGATTTTAAGTCTATCTTATTTAGTTATCCCAAAATTCTTGATATCCAATTTTTTAAATTAAAACTATAAGAACTATTTAAATATGTTCAGGCACTAATTTCCTAACGCCTTAAAAAATTTAGAGCTCGCTTTTTTTAAAAATATAGAGTCTGCGCTCCTCTCTATATCAGAATATAATATTTGTAATATAATTTTCGTATTATATATTTAAAAAAATATATATATCTTTTGTTTTCGGGATTCTCTTAATTAGGCTGCAATCGCATGCGCTGCTGGCTTCTCACGGAACCTAGCAGCGCATGCGCTAACTTTTGAGGAACAAAATTAGCACTAAATTAGCTCTAATTTGTCATCGCAAGTTGCGCTGCTAGATTCTTGTACATATTTTTTCAGTGTATGCTTGCCTACTTGTTGCGCTACATTACTTATTGCTTTAAAAAAAGATAAGCTGAAAGCTGAAAGCAATATGTGAAATTTCAAAAGTACAATTTAGCAATCAACAACCCCTAATATTTACTTTTTAGGTAGACATTACATTTTGTTGGTAGTGACAAGTTTCAAATATGTCTCCAAATTCGTAATTTAGGCCTGTTCTTTACCTTAAAACGGCGCCTTGATGAAACATATAAGGTTGTTTACTGAGACATAAATATTTTCTACTAGGTAGCAATATGGGGTGGTAATATAAAACCAAAAGTCAAGTGGTATTTTGTGTATATTTATTATCTTTTTAAATATCCTTTTATTATTTATTTAAAGTTAATTAAAAATGTAAGCAATATGAGTTGGGTGCATTGGATAATTTTGACAAATGTAGCAGTGGATAATCAAATAAAAATACGGATATCTATTTTAAGAGGTTGAAGAGGTAAACTTTTTGGTAATACTGATATACCAAGCTGGCAAAAAAATTTTCCTTTTGGCAAAACCATTCAAAAACAAACGAGCTAGCAATCTTATAAAAATTCCTTTATGTTACGTTTACTTTTTAATTTACTCAAATAAATTTGCTTTGTTTAACCTGTAAAAATTTATTATACCCCTTTAAAATATTTTTGGCAAACTTAAAACAATCAGCGGTGGCTTTGATCTAAATTTTCCGTTTGGCATTGTTCGAAAATATATGTACTATTAAATCTTACACGAGCTTTTTTCCGAAAATTGTAGAGTGAGTGGGTGTACTTAATGGGATAATTATTTTTTATTTCAGCGGTAATTTGCAGTATATACCTAGATGCAGAAATAATTGAGTAGCTGTAGTTGTTTATATAAAGGAGGAGGGACATCCGCCTTCGTTTGCGATTGCTTTTCAAAAAAATTTGGGAATTTTTATAAATGCTACGAAAGCGTAGAAAGGCCACATATACATATTTTTTTATACCTTCATTAAAAACATGATTTTAGTAACTGTCTGCAGATAACTAAATCATGGCTTTTTTGATTACCGATGCAAAAAAAAACTTTCTTTTTTGATGACGGGTGCAAAAAAAGATTTCTGTCCGTTTTTTACCCAAAATTAAAGATAAACATAGTAATATTGAAAAAATGTAATTATTCTAAACTGTGCTTTTTTTTACCCGCGTTTTTAAATACCTCGCTGCGCTCGTTATTTAAACCAACGCTTGTAAAAAAAGCACTATTTTAGCCACTAGTTGTCAAAACTACTATTTTTGAAATTCACAAATTTTTTTAAGAATTCACTACTTTTTTGTGAATTCACAAATATTTCTGTGTATTCACAACTTTTTTGTGAATTCACAAATATTTCTGTGAATTCGCAGATATTTCTGTAAATTCACATATTTTTCCGTGAATTCACAGATATTTCTGACCTGAACTCACCTCAACTTGTATAAAAAAGGCCTGGTAGCCAAGTGTGGCTAAGAGGCCTACTTGGCCATTTTACCACTTAGCAATTTGTTCACTTGGCCATTAAGCCAATTTGATATTTAGTCATTCGGCTCGTCATTCGGTCACTTGACCTCTTGGCGATTTAACCATTTGCTCCTTTGGCCATTTGGCTATTTGACCACTTATCCTTTTATCCACTTTGGCCAGAATTCCGTTTAAATTAGGAATTCCATGTTAAAAGTAGGAATTTCGACTCGAAAAGAATTTTGAATTTAAACCCGGCATTTTAAAATGTCCAGTCGGCCAAATGGGTACGGATAAATGGTCAAATAGCAATTGGCTAAATGGCCAAGTAGCCGAATGGTTAAATCGCTAAGAGGCCAAATAGTCAAGTGGCCGAATGACTAAATAACAAATTGTCAAAGTCAAAGGGCCAAGTGGTCAATTGGTTAAGTAGGCCACTTAGCCACACTTCGCTTCTGGGCCATTTTCATACAAGTTAGATTTCAGTTAGTCATAAAATCTGTAAATTTACAAAAAAAAAATGTGAATTCACGAAAAAAATCTATAAATTTACAGAAATATTTGTAAATTCGCAGAAAAATCTGTGAATTTACAGGAATATCTGTGAATTCCGAGAAAAATCTGTGGATTTACAGAAATATCTGTGAATTCACAGAAAAATCTGTGAATTCACAGAAATATTTGTCAATTGTCAGAAAAATCTGTGAATTATCAAAAAAATCTGTGAACCCACAAAAAAGTTGTGAATTCACAAAAAAAGTTGTGAATTCTCAAAAAAAGTTGTGAATTAAAAAAACATAAACATTAAAACCTACCCCTCCATACAAACAAAAATCATGGGCATAAAATCGGGCCAACGTCGGTAACGTCGGCAGTGCGTCGGCGATGCGTTGGCCCGATTTTATGCCGACGATATGTGTGTATTTGTGGGAACTTCTTATTTAAGTGCCATGGTTTCTTCCATGGATAACATTAGCGTGATTTGCATCTTTACTGCTTTGTCGTGTAGTACCAACACCATACCCGAGACCATTGTCTAAGATTTTTCTTTCAATATTTTTTTTTCCTTTTGTTTATACTGCGATTTTCCATCCATTATAAGATCAAAGCCCCGAGTTTTTGCAAAGTTAGAGACAACACAAAATATCCATGCACCTAGCCGAGATTCGAACCCGAGGCCTTCCGTGCGGCAGGCCAATACGCCACCCACTACGCTACGGAGGCTGGCTCTTTCAATATACGTCTTTTGATGGTGAATTAACGACTTTTTATAAAAAAACTCTGAATTTTCATTAAAAAAAAAACAAAAGTACATTTTTTTTAATGCACATCTTAGGTGCACTTAAAAACCAAACCGTATCACAAAGACAATGCAAAAGCTATAGAAAGACGCAAATCGATTTAAACTCCAACAACCTGGTCAAAAATGCACCCCAAAAACGGCAAAAAGAAAATGTATTCCAGGCAGGACTATATCAATCCTCAGGGGCGAAGATTGGCATGCTACAACCCTCGCCGAAAGGGGGCGCAACGGTGCAATTATTATGGGGTAGCCTTGGGCTCTGGCGAATTTTGGGGGGAAAATGCGTGTACAATTTTGGCAGTTTTGCACGGGGATAAAGCGGTTTCTTATGAGAAAATTGGAGTGGTATTCCTTAGATTTTCGAACCTACAGAAAATACAAGGCTTGACAAATTCTACACGTGCTGGGTCAGAATCGAAAGCTCAGTAGTTGGTGAATAATTTTGAGTCCTACTTATTTTTCTGGACTCTCCATCAAAATTGGTGAAAAATATTGCTATGTAACTTCCAATCAAGTTAGCTTGGAGAAAATGCATTCCGGGCGCGAGTTGACCGCGTCCAGCATGCGCAGTAATTTTTGACCTTTGGCCTTGCCCAAGGTAAACCCTAATTCTAAAAGTATTTCCTTTGTTTTTCAAAGTTATTAATGTTAAGGCGGATTTAGAGTTCCGTAAGGTAAGCGATATGAGGTATGTGGTAAGACGCAAGGAAAATAAACAATAGCAAACGCATGCTGCTCTTAGCACTTACCAGGTGCGGCTTACAGACTAGTATGCCCAGCAGCATGTATTTGCTATGGTTTATTTTCCTTACGTGTTACCGCATGCCTTATACCGCTTATCTTACGGAACTCTGAATCTGCCTTTACAAATTTTGCAACTTTTGTGCCATTATAGTATCTCATAGTTCGCGGGGGGGGGGGTGACAGTTATGCAAAAATTACTTCGGGGGGAGGAGGGGGCTGATTAGGAATAAATAATAACTATATAATGAAAAAACTTAACATTTATTTCAAGAAAAAAACCACAATAAAATCGTCTTCGTCTACAGAAACTGAAATCTCTGAATGAATAAACATTCAAGCCAATCCGTCTTCTGACGTTGAGTTTCTAAGGTAGTTTTTTAAAAACTTTAATGAGGAAAAAGACCTGAATGAATGTGGCTATAATTAATAACATTTCATGGATACAAGGAAGCAGGTGCTTATTTCACATATCTAGTGCTTCGTGAATTTTTGACTTTTCTTAATTTTATCAAAAATGAGTTACTAAGGTGCCAAAACACCTTAATCAACGAAAAAAAAAGTTGTCTGTCTGTCTGTATACACGATAACTCAGAACGCTTTAATCTATTTTAACGAAATTCGGTATAAAAATCCTCTATCGGCGATATACGGTTTTCAGATTTCAATTTCTATGAATATAGAGTACAAATTTTGTTATAAAGTTCTAATTCGTGGGAGCTTTAGTTTCCGAGTTATTTCAAAAAAAGTTAAAATATATAAAACAAATCATAACTTTAGAAGTAAAACAGCTATTGATATGCGGCTTTCAGATTTTCGACTAACTTTTAAAAAGAAACCTGAATACTGATTTTTAGCTCTCTATTGCTTTGGAACTTCCAGTAATTGTGAGGTATTTGCAATCCGTGTTTGTATCTCCATCAAAACAGAATCACCCCTATTTCTCCACAACCTTTCAAAATATTAAAAAACAAATCCGAAAAATGTGTTTGCTTATTTTATTTGTACTATAAACCAACTTTCAGACCGCTATTGGTTTTAGTTTTTGAGATACAGAAAATCCTTTTAAAATTTCAACCCTATATATATTGTGATTGGTCCACCGCGGTAACCGCGAACGCCAAGAATGAGATTCTGATATTCAAAGGACACGACAAAAGATATTTTCGAGGTAGAAGGGTTCTGATTATTGGGATTTTGCTATTTTACACGTTATAAGTATATTTTATTTCTGCTGTTACTTTATTGTGCCGATTTTTACCCAACGCCTTATCGAGGGGGGGGGGGTTAACCTCAACCCAAACTCAGTGATCCGCTGCAGTATTTCTTAAATATTTTGTCCCTAATTCGCAAGCCCCCCTCCCTCCCTCTAGCACACACACAGAAAACGTAACGTAAGATACTCCTGTTGTGTCAAAATCGAAACTTCGGTAATGCTGAATAATTTTAAGACTTACTTATTTTTCGCTTATGCCTGAGATGATGGTGAAAAATGTTAGTTGCCTTTTAAAAGAATGTGAAAGTTGTTTAGAGGAAAACGAGACAAACAGTTGCTTGCACCATCATTTTATTTCCTATTTCCATTAGGTATAGCACCGTATTGATGAGGACCCGAGCGAGCACCACTATTATGAAACGCGAGGCTGCAGTTACCATTACCTTTTTTGAGGGAATGGCTGCTTTTCAATTGTTTGTTAGTAAACCTTTTTTATTAAGGAAACCAGTTAAATCAAGTATCCGTTCTCGAGAATAGACTTCCATGCAAGACAAAAAGTCTATCACAAAGTTTAAGACAAGGAGATGGAACGATATATAAGGCATCAGAAACCAAGTTAACATTTGCACAATAAAGGGAAACTTTGAGGAAACTCATATTAAGTGTAAGAACTAAAGGAAGGGCGATTACAATATGAGTTTAGCCTTAAGGCCAACAAGAAAAAAAAATACAGAGTTATGACCATCTCGCCCAGATTTAATTTAAACTCTAAATTTTCCGCCACCAACGATTGTTTGAGAAATGAGATTTTGCACAGGGAAAACTCAATCGGAAATCGGTACTTTGCACATACAGTGTGCAAAGTATTTTGCGCATGGATGTGTCAACTTTGCACAATGTGTTAGCTTTGCACACTGATGTGTCATCTCTGTGTACGGTTTTTTAATTTACTGAAAAGCAAAAAAAATTGATTTGGTTTTTATCGAGGTTTTTATTTTATTTGCAGTCTTTTAAAAAGTATCGTAAAAAACGCATTTGAAAACCTCTTTGCATACTCGCTCGACTTGTGGAGCTCGCCTTCGGCTCAGTCCCACTCTACTAACATGAGTCGTTTTCAAACTTTGTTTTGGGGCCGTTCATAAATTAGGTAACGCGGTAAGGAGAGAGGTAGGTAAAAGTGTTACATGGGGGGAGGGTGCGGTCATAACTGCGTTATGTAACATTTTTATTCAAAAAGTGTTGAAGAAAATAAAAAAGAACTTATATATTTCAAAATATTTTAAAAGTATTTAGAAGAGGGGATTGTTGCGAAAATAATACAAGGGCGATGTTTAAAAAATGTGGAAAAATAAGAAAAACATACTATCAAGAGACACGGAAGAGGAGTTTCCTAAAATAGCACCTGCAGATACAAAGCATAATATCAGTGCATTATTGGGATGAGAAAAAAGCAATTAAGACACATTTTGCATCTAAAGTTTATGAAAAAGCACTTGGAGCAATGAGAAACGCCAACACTCTTGTTGTCAAGAACTTTTTGAGGGCACAAGACAATTACAATAACAGGTATGATATGGGCGAGTTTTTAAATTCATCGGTGGATCTACCGGTGCTAACAAAAAAAATGTAGGTTGGATGGATTGCACCGATTCACCGATTCATGTGTATGTGTATGTATCTTTTATTTTTACTGTGTTGGAGGGAGGGGCCGTGGCTGCACAAACGGCCAAAAACATTTCTCAGGAAACCAATTCCTCTGATGAGAATGAGGAGCTGGAGTTGAAAAAGAGATTATAAGATTGAGGGCTATGTAGTCAATCTAGGAAAAAAAACCGGAAAAAAAACTCTGAAAAAAAACCGAAAAAAAACTCCGAAGAAAAAATTAGTATAAACCAGCCCCAAACCAACCCAACCCAAAAAAAAAACAGTTTTTGATTTTCACGTATTTTTTACTATGTAAAAATCAATTTTTCTTGGGATTTTTTCCCGGGGGTTTTTTCCGTTTCCAGTCAAAACCATATCCAAATATGATTCAATGGATTATCAGTCCCACTTTAGAATGTCTCGCGTAAGAGTTAAGCTGCACTAGCGGTTCTATGTCTCTCCCCTCCTCAAAGTCGCAGAAAATCTAAAAATTAAAATGCTCGTATAAAGAAATCATCATGAGAATAGTGTTGTGCAATTATCGCGATCTTAATATCATTCTCCGAATTAGTGTGATTCGTTGTTGTGTGTTTATCGTTTTATATTACGGCGTAGATGTATGGACACCGAATTTGAAGCGTTCACGATTTTTTTAAGTGTTTTTAATTTTGAATTCAAACAAACTGCAAAACACTTCCCAAAAAAACTGACAACCAAATAAAGTAAGGTTACAAACGTCACAACAACTCACGAGTCAAGTTTAGTTGAACAACTTTAGTTGATCAACAATAATTGAATATAGACTTCATCAAGTTAAGTTCACACCTACAACAGAAATTGATCGTCCCTGTTCAGTTTAAAAATGGTGTCGATCGCAATTTTGCGCGAATGTGTACAGGTGGTTGCAGTTTTGTTAAAAAACGAACTAAAAAAAATATTTGATGCAAAAAAAATCGTAAAAAATGACGTTTTTGGGTGAGGCAGTGGATTTTAAGAAGAAAAGGAGCATTACGCATTCTTGTCTCTCATACAGTTCAAGAAACTACATCACATTTTCCCTTAGATTAAAAAGGGACAAGATACCTGACACTTACCGAGAATTTGGTTATATTGTTATATGGAACAATGTTTACCTTTCTGTTGTTTACAGTAAACTCACCAGTGGCGTACCTACTTAAATATAAATTTACACATGGATTGTATTACTAAAATTTAATATTAAATAAATTAAAAACATGCAAAAAATAATTCTGCCAATTTGAGCTTTGGAAGCTTCCTAACAATAAATGTTGGTAGTATAATTTTATACAACAGAAATTTATTACAAAGTTTGTATATGATTTATAGCAATTTCAATTTTCAACACAATAAAATTATGCCAAACATTAAAACAAAGAAACACAGTTCATATCACCTGGAATATCAAGAAAAAAATATTACCCACTAGCAAAAAATTATGTTATTGTGTTTGTTAATTTTGTTATGTTTTCTGGTCAATAGCAGAAACTTACTTATACTGACTTCTTCAGTACACAATAAAGTCAATAATGCTTAGGGTATATAGAGACATCTAGGACAGACAAAAAGATTTAAATATCAATTCGATGGGCGAGCGCAGATGGCAACGGCGGCAGTATAAATCAACCTTAATATTCTGATAAGAGGTAGGAATTCAATATTCTTACAAACCTGAACACATGTGAATTAACTTTTATTGTTGTTTGCAAGTTGGGTGAAGGACTTTACCTACCTTTATTTTATAGTATGTATAAAAAAAACCTTCGAAAATATCTTATTTGTATGCTTTATTTTATCGTCTTTATAAAAAAAAAACCTCGAAAAAAACCTTATAAAAACGTTCGAAAATATCTCATTAGACGCATTGGGAATTAACTACTTCATCAAAAAAAAGAACGTGTTTGTTGATATTTTCATCTAAGGATCTACTAATTTAAGTATATTTCATAAACTTTTTTTTATTTTCTGTGTATCTACCGGCATGTACCGCCACTGACTGATTTCACTTGCTCTCCCTGCAAAATATTGGACGATTTGTTCCAAAATATCACTTTAAATGCACTGAAATATTCTCCTACTGGTCCAAAACACACTATAAACGTTTTTGACAAAATGTGGTTTTAAAACGACTTAAAAACTGCTTAAAACTGCTTAAAACATCCTGAAATAAAAACATCATCCGACCGTCTGCGCTCTGCCGATTTTCCCCGCCCACAAGCCAATCACGACCTAAAGTGGTTGAGACAGTATTCTCTGTCCCTATCGTTCTAACGTCGTTTAAAAAGATAGAAAAAGAATCGATATTTCACACCTTTCTTTTGCTGTGATTTTATTTGAAAATAAACAGTGGTTATTATTTGCCAAGGAGTTTTCGTTGGACCAGCTATCTTGTCTCTTTTTAATCTAAGCATTTTCCAACCATTTAACACTCATTTTTACACGCGGCTAGTTGATTGACTGCCTAGTTTATACGTTTCAAGACTTGTTTCAACTTGAAAGCGATTCGGGACTTAAACGACAAAAGTTTGAATGGATCAAACTTTTGTTGGACAACAAAAAAGTTGATCAAATCTGTTGAAACAGAAGTTCTTACGATAGTTTTTATTTAATTTTGGTTGATCAACTATAGTTGTTCAACTAACCTTGACTCGTGAGAACGCGGCTTAAGCGTCTTGGTCATAGGCGAATATTACACTGAGAGAAATGATAGTAGCCTGTATTCACCAGTTCTATACTATTTGGGACAATGCAACTTGTTTAATAGTGGGTATACAAAAATTGTATAGCCATTATAGAAAATCTTATACCCAGTATAAGAAAATTTGTATTGTCCCAAATAGTATATAACTGGTGTATACAGGCTAATATCATTTCTCTCAGTGTATGGCTTAAAAATCTTGTACAATGAATGGTGTGGGGTTTGTGCAACACTTCTCAGAAAGGAAGTATAGATAAAGAGAGTAATAAAAAACAATACCCTTGACGTCTTACTCCCCCCCATGATTGTTTTTTAGAATCGCCAGAATGTTCTTCAAACAGACATTCTATTCTTCATTTATATATATGTTAATAAAAAAGTTAGGCACATTTTATTCCGAACATTTTAAAAAAATAGTCAGGAAGAATTAGAAAAGTGAGTGGCAATCTCGTAGTACCGTACCAAATGTCAATGTGGCCACCACCTGGAGAAGGTAAACCCGTTGCAGAGAGATCATAAAATTCGTGTATAAAATTCAGGAAGAGCAGGAGAGGCAGCAGAAGACTGCCAGACAGGCAAGGAAAGACTCGGGGTAAGGTAAAGGGCCCAGATAGGCCTATTAGCCAGCCTGCCCGACCACTTTTCTCCACTACTACCGTGAAACCAAAATCTATTTTGATAACTGATACCTGCAATGATATAGAACTGAAAATAATTATATGTTTAACTAATTAGAACAAATTCCACAATAAACCCAATTCCAGCAATTTTTTTTGTAACATCCCAGATTTCCGCAGGTCGGGTTGGAAAGGTAAGAATGTCGTTAACTCCTAACCTGGGCCGTTGAGGTATTTATTTCATCCCCCTATTCTTGAAACATTTATTAATGTGCCCACATGTTTAAGTCTCGATTCCCATTTCCGTTAAATATTTAGCAAAGAAATCAAGAACTCACTGACAGACTAATCACCGCATGTTGTGCCTATATATACGTATTAGAGGCCTTATAAAGATGGTATACGGACAGTTATTTCTTACGGACCAAGGATAATTTTGATCAATTCCAGCATTGTTTTGAACGTAGCCATGTAAGAGTACTCGAATACGCCATTGTTAAGATTTGACCATGAAGACCCGATGTCTTCACATATATCTGCCCGTAAGAGCTCTAGTAAATATATTATTGTGTCAGACCCTCCATGAAATTTTATATTTTGAACGTTTCTTATCGCTTTTTAAAAGTGCCTTTTGAAGATTTTACGAGGTTGCTGCTTAGGTGGTATAATACGATCTATAGTTCTTGAAAATGCGAGTTTGTTGTTGACAGGAAGAAATTAAATGTTTTTGGTGAATTTAAAAGTGAAGAAAAATTGATAGCGTCCGGACCCGAAAACTCATAAATCATAAAGCTAACTCATTACGCATCACGTTTGAAAAAAACTTATCTTATCAGTATAGTAACGCGCTAGCAGTTAAGGAGGACACTAATGACAGTTACTCAAGCGCAGTATGTACATATAGAAGGTTTAGTTTACCACAAACAGTAGGCTTATTTTTTCTACAATTATACTTACTCAAAAACTTGTCATATTTGGAAAAACCACCTTTAGAAACAGACTAAAATTAGTAGCGTACGCAGACATTTTTCCTGGGGAGGGACTTGAGTAACATAATGATTTTTGGCGAAATTTTAAGGTTTAGGAGTCGGTTTTCAGTAGCTCTGAGGGAGGGCTTGAGTCCCTAAGCTCCGCCCCTCTGCGTACGCCGCCGGTGCTATAATATTATATAAATAAACCATAACCAGATTAGCTTTCCAGAGAGTCATGAAAGAGTCCATAGAAAAAATGCAAACAATGTTTGCAACATTCATGGCCTCGATAATCCCAAGCCAACACTCCAGCCATGCAAACTAGGCGCAAACCAGCGTCCTTGACAATTATGTCTTGGAACGCAGATGGAGTGGGTGGGAAAAAATTAGAACTAATCGAGTTTCTGCACGAACGCAATATAGATGTTGCGCTAGTGCAGGAAACACATCTTAAACCCGCGGTAAGGTTTACTATACCAAACTATACGGTGCACCGTAACGATAGAGTGGACGGAGTACTGGGAGGTACGGCAATAGTGGTCAAAAACACCATAGACCACTATGTAGTGGGAACACCGGATATCGGCATCTTAGAGGCAACTCAAATAGTTGTAAAGATGAGAGATAATTCCCTGTCCAGGTAAGGTTGGTATGTGTATATAACATATCCACACAAAGGTTTCCAACGGAAGGATTCCAAAACCTTATAGCCGACCTCCCGGGTCCGCTCTTAATGGAAGGTGATTTTAATGCAGAACATGTAGCTTGAGGAGATCAGGTGACGAATCCATATGGGCCGGGACTCAAAAGGATACTAGAAGACCAGGAAGACCTAGAAAGGATCTTCCCAGACGAGCCAACTCACTACTCAGAAGAACAGATTAAGACGAAGGGCCAGGGCCACTCTAGAGCCTCAAATAATCAGAGCGGCAAACCAGCTACAGGCTGAAGTAAAAGAGAGGGTTAGGGAGTTTCAACAAAGAAACTGGAAAACAAAACTGGCCGAGCTAGAACAAGACGCTTGCTCAATGTGGAAAATAGTTAAGGCTAAGCAAAGGGGGAAGAACGGTTATCCCCTCTTTGAGAGTAGGCAACGAAAAGATCGTAGAACCGGAAAGGAAAGTGGAGATCTTCGCAGTTCGTTAGAGTCACAGTTTACGGAGAACTACGCGAATGACCCACCAACTTTTCTTAGTAGGCAAGCCAGGGACTTTAGCCAAGAGCTAGAAAACGAGCAACCAGTCGACTCCTTTAGGTATACCACGCCAAGAGAGATAAAAGGGATCGTTAAACGCCTTAAAAAGAAAAAGGCACTAGGATACGATAAAATAACAAATACAAGGATAAAGAGACTACAGCGTAAAGAGTTCGCAGAACTAGCGAAAATATTCAACGCAATGTTTAGACTGAAGTACTACCCCGAAGCTTGGAAGAAAGCAGCTATTATTTTGCTACATAAAAGTGGCAAAATTAAAACATCGCCAGACAGCTACTGCCCAATTAGCTTACTGCCCGGTCTAGGAAGAGTCGCCGACAAAATAATTTTGTGGCAACTTCAAGAACTGCCGCAAATCGCAGGTGCGATCCCTGATGAGCAGTTCGGGTTTAGACCAAGGTACTGTACAACGTTACAGGCAACCTGACTGACCGAGGGAGGAGGAAATAGTCAGGGGGTTTAATAACCAAAAATATACGGGGGGAGTAGCGCTCGACATATCGAAAGCTTTGGATAAAGTTTCGCACAACGGCTTTCTTCTAAAAGCAAGAAACAATGGGGCTCCTACAGAACCAGCCTTCGCACGGCTGAACCCCTTGCTAAACAGACAGTACACTAAATGTGAATACCAAACTAAGGTTGTGGAGGCAGGTCGTTCGCCCCATACTAACTTATGCTGATCTGTGCTGGAGCCAAATGTGTAAAACTCAGGCGAAACGGCTGCAAACGTTTCAAAACAAAGTAGTCCGTCAAATGACAAGAGCCCCTTGGTTTGTGCGAAACACACAGATCATGGAGGATTTCGCCATAGAAGATATCTCGGACATTGTTCAGAGGTCGAAGGACAATCTCACGAGACGAGTACAGGGGTATGAAAACCCCTTGGTACAGGAAGCTGTAACAACCCGGAGGCAGACCAGGGATCTACCGTAGACCCCTGGAGACCTATTAAATCGGAGCCATGAAGGCCTCAAAATCGAGATAAAAAATATCCGATTACATCCAAGAGGAAAGTACAGACTAAATGTGTAAGAGGTACTATACATAACACGAAACTACCTATAAATCTTAGTAGTAGTATTAGATATTCACAAATTATTTAACATTGTAGTTGAGATAAGTTACATAGATCAATTTAAATAGACTCTTACAGTGGCTGGGGGGGTTTTGAGCAACAAAATAATGTGACATTACCATTTTGTTGGTGACTTTTTAGTGGCTCTGGGGACGCCTCGAGCTTCCAAGCCCCCCCCCCCTTTGCGTACGCTGGTGCTGTAATAATTTTTTTTTCAAATGACCGAAAAATAGCCATTTTCCGTACGATTTTTCGTACACTCTAAAGAAAGGACCTTTTTGTTCAATTTTCCGGTCCCTTGATCTTTTTCCGGTTTCATTTTTGCCCAAATTGGCTATGACTTCTTGTTGACAGCTTTAGCAGTTTTGACACTTCTAAAAAAAGTTCTTTTAAATTTGTTTCAAAAGTTTTCTTTACAAAAATGGATCTATAAAATGAGTTGAAACCGAAGGAAATCTCGTATTTCTTGCTACTTCAAGAGTCACTTTTGATTTGCTGATGCGAATTAAAAAACGTTAAGAAAATTAAGATGTATTGGTGGCATATCTTTCGGAAAAATCGACTTCACATTTTTAATGCTCAAAGTAAGCATACTATAAATATAGGTAAATAAAGGACAAACCTAGAAATCTGCCTGTAATGAGTTGTTTTATCATTATTTTGCTTGATAAGTTCGCCATGGTCGGCCATAACTAGTCATCAGTAATCACTGAATTAGCTGTGTGAAGCTAATAGGTACTACACAAAAATATTTCTATTTTTTTACAATTTGGCACAAGTTAAAATTACAAAAATCATTTCTAACCACAAAAGTTTACTTATTTTTCTTTATGATCTCAAAAACTACTGGTCTTAGCGGCAATGGCTATCTAGCCAACAAGAAGCAAAAGGCTAACATTTTTTTATTAGGGGACTGTTCATAAATTACGTAACGCGACTAGGCATTGACGAAAGTGGTAGGTACTAAAATGTTTTTTTTATACTTTCATCAAAAACATGATTTTAGTAACTGTGCAGAAAACTAAAGCATGGCTTTTTTGGTTACCGATGCAAAAAAACTTTTTTTTGATCACGGGTGCAAAAAAAGATTTCTGTCCGTTTTTTACCCAAAATTTAAGAGAAATAGCGGAATGTAGTAATATTGAAAAAATCTAATTATTCTTACCTAAAAATTAAGCCATTTCCGCCAGAAAAAATAATTTAAAAAAATCGGCAAAATATCAAACTGTCAAAGATTAAAATGGCGCAACACTGAACGTCACCGCTTAGAAAGGCACATCGCTATGGAAACGATTGTTATTTCATTTACCAGCCGCCTTGTTTTATAGTGTAAAGAAGATGTGTTGCGAGAAGTGCTCTTCGTTCGAGATTTTTAAAAGCATTTTCCTGTTTTTCTTGGATTTTTTGATAAAGGTATTAAAAAAAATAGTGTTCACAACTCGCGGCTAAACTGTGCTTTTCTTTACTCGCGTTTTTAAATACCTCGCTGCGCTTGTTATTTAAACCAACGCTTGTAAAAAGCACTATTTTAGCCACTTGTTGTGAAAACTAGTATTTCTGTTTGTTTGAAAAAGAAGTACGTTCGATACAAGATCGGAAAGTGTATTTGCAGGCTTACAGGACTCGACTGCGGCTCGCCCTATAAATTTCTTGCGTCGACCTGTAAAGACCAATTTTTCGGTTCCGTCTAGTGAGGAAAATACCTATAAATTATTTTGTAAATGGTTAGCGTTCGTCAAAAATATCTTCAGAGTTAGCGGGTTTACGACAGGTAAAAGAAACTATTTGTTTTTTGAAATGGCCAACGTTTCGGCGCTTTATTGGAGTCTTTTTCAAGCCGATTAAATATGTAAAGAGTTTTTTCACATTAAAACTACGGTTTTGTCGGAGTCTCCATTTTATTTTGGCTCGATGCTGTTAATTTCACATTGTTTTGATTGAAACGAGTAGGTAACTTTTACTAAAAACAATTGTTCCTATTGTTCCAGCAAAAATAAAAAATTTCAAGAATATTCAATCGTACTAATGAAAAGTATTTAATTGGGTATAAAAACTCATAATAAGGGAAATACTGCCAGATTTTTAATTATTCGGGCAACTTACCGTTACAAATGAGAACAGTAACTGAGAAAAATCGTAAAACCAAACGATTTCCTGCAAATGCCGTAAAATGCACAGTAAAACCTACTGAAATCGACACTTTTCAGGCAATTTGTTTATTTGAAAATTGAAAATTCAACAATAATCGCAGCGTCAATGGGAACAAGTTTAAATAAATAGGAAAACAATGAAATTACGGTTATGAGTCACAGAAATCTACCTATTTTCTTAGTAAAATGATTTGTGGCATAAAGAGCGAGAACTACGTAATAAATAAAAAAACGAACCCCATAGAGGGCAACTATGCCACAAAACATTGTTCTGTAAATTTATATCGGTGGCGGTCCCAGGGGGGGAGGCAATCGCCCCCCTTTTTTGCTCCAGAAAAAAGTAGATAACAACAACAAAGATGCTGGTGTTAATAACCCTGAAGAAGAAAAAACGAGAAATTGCAGAAAGTTCCTTTAAATACATTCTAGAATTCCTCCACAATATAGAGTTTCTATTTATAAACAAGTTTTAGACAAAATCAATTTGGACATAAAAAAGTATTTTTGACCCGAACAGATTCATATCATTCATATCAAAATCAAGGCAAAATTAAATAAAGTCGTTTCTAAATACTATAAACTGTTTTATTAATACAAAATAAAAATTCTTCAACTTTTATTGGGAGAAGTCAGCATTTGGAAACAATATTGGTCAAAAGTAGGCAAAAGCTTAAATTAAAACATACCTGATAACGTTTTCGAGGCAATGAACAAGTGTGGCAATATTTTTTCGTTGATTAGAACATTCTTGGATGTTTGCCAGTAAGTAATGCCTCGTCAGAAAGAAGATTTTCATGCCTCAGAAGATTGAAAACATAAGTACTTAAAAACACTATGACGGAAATTCGTCTGACGGGCTTAGCGTTGCTGCATATCAACAGACATATTGAAATTGACATTGAGCGAGTCATTGACCGGTTTGCCCAAAAAACTGGAAATTATTATTTTTTTCTTCTTCTTCTTCTTATGTTTGAGATATGCGACATAAAAGGTAGTGTTTCAACAAAAAGCTTTTTAGACCTGAAAAAAAAAGTATTTAGATTTAAGTTTTGTTTGTGTTTGTTTCTTATCTATGTTTTTTATAACTGAAAAAATTATACCTAATTACTCAAGCGCGGATTTCAGGAGGATAGGGGGTTAGTTAACCCCCCCCCCCTTACCCTGGCTTTAAATTTTTTATGAAAACATTTAGAAAATCAAAAGTACGGCATAAATTGCGGGGCTATAACACCTTTGACCTTTGATATTTACGGTATTAGTTTAATTTTGTGTTAAAAATGGCATTTGTAGTGTCATTTTCTTAAAATTTTCGCCTGCTTCGCTTTGAAACCATTATTATATTTACAATTTTAGTTTAATTTCGAATAAAAAAACGCATTTTTTAGAGCAATTTGCTTAAAAATTTTCATCTGCGGCGCTATAATACCGTTGATATTTACGATTTTAGTTTGTTTCGACTCAAAAATTACAGTTTCAATGTCATTTTTCTCAAAAATTTTCTTACACATTTTTTAAGACCAAATCCTCGCTTGTAGTTACTAAGTTTTGTTTGCAAATATTGATATGTTCCTCATAAAAGCTAAGCTTTTATTCTATTTTTTTTCGTATCAAACCGCCCCCCCTTTTCAAATGGCTGGGACCGCCACTGTTTATATAGAGTGCTAAAAATTTTCTTTAGGCGCTTTATTAAAGGTAACCTTATAATTCCTGTTTTTAAGGAGATTAAATCTTTTTTTTTTATTTACTTTATTTCTCTCTCTACTGTAATTCAAAAATGAAATTCCAATTCAAGTACTTAATTTTTCAGCTGCTTTTTCAATATCCATTTTCAAAATTGGAATAACGCGCCCAAGTGGGATGTTTTGACAAATTCTGTTAGTGTATTTTTTATTGTCATAGTGACGCATGTTGTTTTATATTTCTTAAACCCCCCTCCAGGAGGTCCAACCCAATCTACAATAAGTTAATGATGATCAAGGTCCCTAGGAAGAGCTGTAGCTCCCCCACTTTTTTGACCCTTTACTCTGGTTTGTGACGTGTGTTTGCGTGTGTTTTGCCTGCGGTGCTATGATATCATTAATTGTTACAATTTAACTTTAGTTCTAAGGAATTTTTATCACCACCATTCAAAACAAGTAATAAATATCACTCTAGTATAATTTTTCTTAAAATTCTCATCTTTTGCGCATTTATAATTTAGTAACAGATTTATTTTGTTTTTTCGTGAAAATTTTCTCCTGCGGCGGTATACCAATATTAAATATTGTTACAATTGTCTTGTCAACAACATTTGAAACGGGTAAAAAATTGTATTTTAGTGTATGTTTTTCAAAATTTTTGCCTGCGGCGCATTTAAGAGTTAATGTTGATAAAAATCTGCAAATGAGACCAGATGAGACTTGCTTTGAAAAATAAGTGTTTTTGTTTCGGATACACTAACTCAACACCTATAAAACCGCCCCTCTGCAATCCCTTCAGTTCAAGAGCTCAAGCAATAGGCACCTGCCTAATTTTTAACCCCCCCCCCCACGCCACTGTAAAATAAACACAACTTGTATTTTTGCTGGAGATCTCCTTTAATCATTTTTAGTCCCCCATACTAATATGGTATAGGGGACTATTAAAATCGTGATATTTTGACTTTTTTTTTATCAAAAATGAGTTACTAAGGTTCCAAAACACCTTAATCGACGAAAAAAAAAAGTTGTCTGTTGTCTGTCTGTATGCACGATAACTCAAGAACGCCTTAATCGATTTTAACGAAATTAGGTACAAAAATCCGCTATTGGCTGATCATGAACTGATTAACTTTTGAATATGGTGGGGGGTTGAAGAGAGGAAAAGGAGGATATAATATTTTAAAAAATTGTAACTTTGGAACAAAAGCAAGTAGCGATATACTGTTTTCAGATTTAAGTTTCCTGAGTATGGACTACAAATCTTGTTATAAAGTCCAAATTCGTGGGTGCTTTAGTTTCCGAGTTATTAGAAAAAAACGTTAAAATATATTAAAAAAATTGGTAACAAAAGAAAATAAAAAAGAAGTTAAAAAACCTCCAAATCAGTTAATTCAACCGAAAAGAAACTAAAAAAACAGAAGCAAAAATCTAACCAAAAAATTGTAATCTGAGACTTATTTGTTATTTAAGCGCCCCCCCCCCCCCGACGAACCTGAAGCCCCGACAGGAAGGATTTCTGCGTACGCCACTGAGTTGGTTAGTACATTTGTGAAGTGTTTGATTCACCTCCACGTGATTTTTCCCTTCAATTCCGAAAAAGAAGCCGCCCGCTTTTCACCCAGACGAAAATGACAGGATATGAGCTTTTCTTCGAGCTTTTCATTTCCGATAAAAATCTTATTTCGTCTAAGTGTCTAAGGGGTTGCACACAGCTCTTAGATTCATTCAGAAGTCACCCTTCATATATTTGGTTTTCCGAGCAATCAACTGACTGTTAAGATTTGAGATAGAAGGACTAGTAGTATTTTTTATACCATCACTAGAAACATGATATTAGTCGCTGTCGGCAAATAACGAAACCATGACTTTTTTGGTTATTGATCATATCGATGCAAAAAATAAACTTTTTTTGCACACTGGTGCGCAAAATACTAATACCTAGAGCTATTTAGAGATATACTACAAAAAAACTTAAATGGCTTAATGTAAAAAATTTGATGTTTGTTTATACATATATAACACAGAAAATTATTTGTTGCCTAAAATTTTAAAAGTATTTTTGTTATAAAATTTAGAAGTTCATGATTATAATACGAAATCAAAAGAAGCCTTTCATTTAAACATTTCCTTAAAAGTAAACTTTAATCCTAAAAACAGTAAAACTAAACCAGTAAACCGCACAACAAGAATTAACAAAATTTTGCACTGGTATCACCCACAGACACACACACATTCCACGTCAGATTTACAAGCCTATTTGTAATTTCTATTTTGATTGATATGATTTTTAGAACTTTCGAAGTTTAAAAAATTTCGAATAATAAAAGTTGCGGTTTCGTGTGAAATATTTTTGTTTTGTTATTTAACTTATGTATTCTGCAATGTTTATAAACAAATGTTTTTTTAACTAGGAGCAATTTTTTTTGTTTTTTTTCTTTGTAAATATTTAGAATCATGTTGGAAAGATTGTGTAAAAATTTCAGAGTGGATCTCGAAATACTCTACGATATATTTCAATTATAACAGAACTTTATAACCCCCTGTGATAGGCTTGTTATAATTGAAATATCTCGTAAAGTATTTCGAGATCCACTCTGAAATTTTTACACAATCTTTACAACATGATTCTTAATATTTCCAAAAAAAAAAAAAATTGGGGTCCAAATTAAAAAAGATTTAATTTGTTTATAACAATTGCAGATTACATGAGTTAAATAAGAAAAAAAAATATTTCAGGCATTTTCATGTGAGTTCATATGAAAACGCAACTTTTTTTATTCGACATTTTACTAGTTATCAGTTTTTTAAATTAAGTAATTGAAAGAAGCGCATTTTTTATTAAAATTCACACTTAAAATCAATCATACATAAATCTATTTTTTAAAAAGGACTAAGCGATCATAATAAATTAAGAAATAGTATAAAAGAACAAAGAAGCTTTAAAAAATTTAGAGTTATTAAAAGATTATTTGTATTTAAACTGGCAGTTTTATTGTCACCCTTTGTAAAGATCCAAACTGTTTATAGCAACCCAGTAAACACGAATATATGCATCGCATATTCTTAGAATATTCCATGGGTTAAATTTTTAGATTATTCCGTAAATGTTCTACGCGCGTTCATAGAACGTGAAAAAAATATTTTTCGAACATGAAAATAATATTTTTTGAAAAAATGAAATATTCCTCAAATATACGAGAGAATGCGAGACTCAACAATCGTAGCATACAGAGAACTTCCTAAGAACATTTCCTGCACATTTTTCGAGTCACCATAGAATCTCTTCCGAATATTCCTATTACATTTTGCTGAATGTCAATCACCTTTGGCAGAATATTTTAAAGAAATAGAACATTTCCACTTGAATCGACGTTTTATTAAGAACGTCATCTTCTCCCTTATCATAAAGAAACTTCTTAGGGGAGAATGTTTAACAAAGAATTTAAACTAGTATAGATATTCTTTTTCACTAACCCTTACAAATAAAACATTACGGAGTGTTGAAAGTGTACCGAACGAGGCGCCATCTCGACTCTAACAATGCAACTTAACAAGAACAAATAACTCAACCCTTTAGGAATATTTGTAAAGTATGTTCCATTAATGTGCAATTTTATACTACAAAATAATATTTCATTTTTTCTACTCCCAGAGGATTATAAAAAATACATCCATATTTTATGTGTTTATTATTACTATAATAATATAATAATAATTTATAACTTCCAGAAAACCTAGAATATACCAAGAACACATTTTAAGAGTATGTTATTTATGTGCTTGATAAGAGGATTAAGTTAACTTTATAATAATGTTATATATATATATATTATTATTGTACTAAAAATATTTATTTACCCAAATATACGTGAAGTGACATTAGAATTTTTGCAAAAAGATTATTTCTTTAGAAATATACTTGAAACATTCTGGAAAATCAGATATTCTTAGAATATTTTAAAAAGAACATCCAGAAGAGAATATTTCAGGAATTCCTAGTTATCGGTTTCCAAAAAAAACATAGTTTCAATTTTACAAGAGATCTGTAAAATTATACATTGGTAAGCCTGTTAATTATTCTTCTCAGACGGCGCAATATACAATATTTGAAATCGTAGGAAGCCGTGGAATAACACGCAAAGCAAATGCACTTGTGTGGCCCCATCCATCAGCCGTGCTTGACACTTTTGGGAGATTGCAATAAGACAACTTGATTTTAGTATAAAAACGGCATCATGTCAGTGGTTTTTTGAAAGTTTTGATTTTTTACTTGCTTTTTTATATTTCTCGCTACAAAAGTTTCTAAAAAAGTTACGATTATTTTAAAAAGTATTATAAAATTTTTGAAAAAGAATTTGCAATTTAAAAAAATGTTTAGAGCATTTAACAGGCCGTGTAATGTGAGAAAATAACGGAGCAATACATAAGGATTTTTTTTATCATTTTTGCGCTACAACGCATTTTGGTGTCCAGTCCTACTTACTTCGCTTTTTTGTATTAAAATAGAGAATTAGCGAGGCTGTATAATGCCAAAAAAATACTCTTATTGCTTAGTGTTTATACCGTTTGTCAAAGATTTGTTCTTGATTGCTACAGCAATGAGACAGAAAAATGTATTTTCTTTTTTCTTGTCAAAATGAGGGGGAGACACGAAATTGTATTGCCGTATGTTCGTTTTCATTTATTGAGGGTGGAAATGCGGAATTATTGGAAATCGTACAAATTGTATGTCTTTATTTCGGTCTGGTCTACTCTATATAGGTCCTCTCTTTTATAGTCAGGATCGGTTTATAGAGATAAAGCCAAGCGAATTACATTAGGGGTGAATTAATAAATGGTAGCCAGTATTGTATCGCAGCTCGGCAAAATGATACTTGTATACGTATACGTATGCTTTTACATGTTTAAAATCCAGAGAAGCCTTTTCGATAATAACTACCGCACTCTTATCGTTTACCTAGGTACCTATTGTTGGTTTTAAAATAATTATTACCTGCGGCATAATCTTTGGTCAAAATATTAACCCCTCCCCCCACAAAGCTCTATACACACATGCTGTTCGGATGTCAGTTAAACCCCCCCCTCCCCGAAAGATATTCGAGTTTTGATATGCTTATAATTTCGAACCAATTTCGAACTAATTTTGAACCACTTTTAAAAATTTTGAACCCTCCTGGTTTTTTATATTCAAAATGGGGGGTGCAGCCGGACATCAAGTTACACCCCCTCATTCAAAGCGTAGAGAAAAGTGAAAAGCAACTATCCCAAAATTAAGAATATCACCAAAAAGAATTTTTAAAAATCCACTATTGATTTGTCCGCAAAAGAAGCAACATTGGAAAAATCAGGTGCTTTACACATGCACGTATCAGGTACCAAAAGTCCAACAAAGATGGAAATAGTTTTTCTTACGTGATTTCTAGTCGTTTCAAACTGTCTGGATTTCAATTGGCTAAACCCCCCATTTTGAATAAATATAAAAAATCACCGAAATTAGGGTGGTTAAAATTTTTTTTAAAGGTGTACAAAATTAGTTCGAAATTAGTTCAAAATTATAAGAATATCAAAGTTCCAAATTTTTGTGGGGGCGGTGTGGCTTGACGTCAACTTGCATCCCCCACCATATTTTAAAAAAAGCAGGGTTACCAGTGGATTTTTCGAAATTCTTTTTGGTGACATAGAAGTTCGAAATTAGTTCTTAATTTGGGATAGGTGCTTTACATTTTTCTCTACGCTTTAAATGAGGGTGTGTAGCTTGACATCCTGCTGCACCCCTCATTTTGAATATAAAAAAAGACAGGAAGGAGTGAGGATCAACATTTTTAAAAGTGATTCAAAATTAGTTCGAAATTGGTTCGAAATTATAAGCATATCAAAACTCGAATATCTTTCGAGGGGGGGGGAGGTGTGTGGCTTGACTGACCTCTAGTCGGCTCGAAGGTTGGCTGCGAGCCTTGGTCTACGCAGGGCTGCAATCAGAAAGCCAACACTCGGTGTGTCCGCGAGTGTACACACCACCTATAATTATAATCTGTCATTCCTGCCTAATATCAGATGATTTACAAAAACAAAACACAAGGATGTTTCTCATTTTTTGGTGTTTTTAGAGAAGATAAGCCATATTATTTAGGAAATGTGACAATAAAGTGCGGGGAAGGGGGGGGGCTCAGTGGTCATGGAGGTCACATTTTTTTTATAGCAAAAACAATGTTGGGATAAATGATAAAATAGGCTTTTTGTCCCCTCTTATTTTGGAATGTTGGGTTGGTTTCCTTTTTCCCTTTTTCCGTTATCTAATATAAAATTATCCAAAAAACACATTTGTTTAGGCTACAAGTGGGCAGAAATATGTTAAAATGGGCTTTTTGTTCCCTCTTATTTTCGAATGCTGAATTTTGGTTTTGTTTCGAGGGTTACTATGAAATTAATCAAAATAGTAGTTTTCACAACTAGTGGCTAAAATAGTGCTTTTTTACAATCGTTGGTTTAAATATCGAGCGCAGCGAGGTATTTAAAAACGCGAGTAAAAAAAGCAAAGTTTAGCCGCGAGTTTTACACTATTCTTTTTAATACCTTTACCAAAAAATCCAAGAAAAACAGGTAAATAGTTTTAAAAATCTCGAACGAAGAGCACTTCTCGCAACACACCATCTTTACATTATAAATCAAGGCGGCTGGTAAATGAAATAACAACGGTTTCCATAGTGATGCGCCTTTTTACTTTTTACTCGATGACGTTCACTGTTGCGATATTTTAATCTTTGACAGTTTGATATTTTGACGATGTTTTTAAATTATTTTTTCGTAAATACTTGATGAAAACTGGTGGAAATGGCTTAATTTTTAGGCGCGAATAATTAGATTTTTTCAATGTTACTATTTTCCGCTATTTAATTTTCGGTAAAAAACGCACAGAAATCTTTTTTGCACCTGTGATCAAAAAAAAAATTTTTTTTGCATCAGTAACCAAAAAAGCCTTGCTTTAGTTATCTGCAGACACTTACTAAAATCATGTTTTTGATGAAGGTATAAAAAAAGACATCTTCTTATACTACAAGTGAGCTAAAAAATGTTGGATAGTTTTTAAAACCGTACCCACCACTTTTTTATTTCAGAGGATTATGTAAATGAAATGAAATAAAAGTGATCAAATAATATATCTGCCGGAACTTTTTGAGGCATCCTGTACACACAAAATATAAAAAAATCCTATACTAAATATATTGGCCTAAAAACGACTAATAAATTTCAATTTTTAAACAGCTCTGTCTTCAAATTCATCATATTATAATCTCATTTAAGCACACCAACCATCGCCCAAGTGAAGACACGGGACGGCGGTGTGGTGTGATAACCTCAATAAAACAAAAATACTAATGACGCTATAAACGCACCAATGGACACACCACCTTTTCTGAATGAAGAAAATGAGACGCACTGATCAGTTTTCATATTCCTGGGGGCTGATTCTTGAATATTGTAGGAAAGATCACACGGGAACGGTCCTCTCCCTGATATCGACCAATAAGAGGCTTTGAAGTGATCTGATTCTGAGTATAATAGAACGATTATACCCTGAGGCTGGATCCACAGTTTCACTTCTTGCAGCTCACTTCTACTTCCCTTTTTGTCGAAAAGAGTGAGAGGGCAATAGAAAATATATTTCCTTCTTTCTCTAAACGACAAAAAGGAAAATAGAAGTGAGCTGCAAAAAGTGAAGCTGTGGATCCGGCATGAGAAGTGACCACTTCTATTAAAATTCAAAATTCCGTATTCTGCGACCGGCTCATCGCACAAAAGTCATTCGAACGACGCACAGTGGATCGATGCAATGCTTTTTTATGGTAAGAAAAAAAATGAAACTAACATTGTTGTAGTTTGTTGCTGATATACTACGGGTTGATTAAATCATAAGCAATGAATTATTTAATCTTTCTCCTTTTTGCTCTGACGTGTTTTTACAGATCATTTTATATATTTCTGAAAATTGTTTTATAAGAGCGGACCCTTTAAACACTTAATAGCCATTCGACTTACCATTTTTTTCAAATTTTTTAATTTATTTTTTATACTTTACAGCGTTTCTTAAAACCCTACTTATTTTTTTTCTATTTTTTCTATACCTTCATCAAAATTTCAAACATTTTAAAATTCACAAGTTGCAGAATTTAGTTTTGCATTCTTTAAAAACCATAAACCAATAAACCATTTTACTTGACTGCAATTTTTTGCGATATTTTAAGAAAAACGGCCAAAAGCACTAAATATTCCTATGTGCTCTCCCCTCCCCTGTTGTTAAAAATTCTAATTGAATCTAGCGAGTTACAAATAATGAATTTAATAATTTAATTTCTCGATAACAGTCACAAATGCGAAAAACTTACATGAGACAAAATAGTTTCTAAACTAAACAGGTAATTTATGTATTAATTCAAAATCCATCAGCGGCCCACCATGTAAAAGTTTAGAGGGAAAAGAAGAACTTCACCTCTGAAAAAATATCTCCCTATAGATTCTCACGATCAGTCAGTATTTTTGAATTACGTAAGCCCTACACAGTAGCCTATGTTTTAAATCTGGTGCAAATATCTCAAAAACTGCAAGAGCTATAAAGAAAAAAATAAAAAAATTGTGAAAGGTCAACGCTCCGTAGATCAGCAACAAAGTTTTTGCGGACATGTTCATGGAAAAAAATGTTCTTATTTTAAGCTGAAAAATTCGTGCCCAAAATATTTGTACTGAATTTTAAAACACCCTGTATACCTATAAAATTGACTAAATAATGTTGTTTATAACTACAAGTTGAAAAAATTAAAAGTTAAGGTAAATGTCCAAAATTCCGTATACCTCGATCCACTGTGCGACGTCCTCCTCTAAGAGAAGGTCAAGTTTGCCGTAGCATGCGCATTAGCGAGTAAAATATCGATCGGTCACTTGATGGTTTCTTCCAATAGCGTGCTCTGAAATCACCCGAGTGACGTTTTTCACACGAGCTTTCCTACAAGTCCCAACTACTGGGTCTAATCGAGAGAACGGCTTCGCACAAAAATCGTTGTTCGAGGCAGCTCTGCGCGTGCCTATAATAGTTTGGTGATTCTTCGATCGTCTCGTCACTGCTTTTAAGCGCGTTTATTGGTTGAAACTATTCTCTTCTCTCAGGCAAACGATCCCATTCTACGAAACCCAAAATCGGCACCCAGGAGTTATCCGAAACTTATCCGACCACGACCGAACCTCACCCGATTGCTGGGTATCGAAGGAACTTTCCTACACTTTCGTACACCTGCCCCCGGATCAGGTGAACGAGCGCTCTTGAAAAACGATAATCTGGTCAGCTTTGCAAGCACCACGACCTTTGTGTTTTTTACACTAGTGTGGGCTGTTAATGCAAATAAAATGATTCAAGATCACATGAACTGAACTAAGGCCGAATAAAATTGCACTGAACCAAAAAATGTTTTGATTAATTTTAAACCAATGAAAAAATTAACTATGATATAAAATTAATGTAAAATTAGGCTTGGTGCAAAATTAATATTTTTTTCAGTGTGTAGGGCGTTTTATAGATCGTGCCCTTATAAACCCAAATCGTTCACCCTCAATTGAATATAAAACCCAAACAATGAGTGCATGCGGCAGAGAGCATCATCTTTTTACGATGTGTTTGCCTTGGCACCCTTGTAAACAACAATAAACGACCATAAAACACCTCGTAAAAATTATAATCAAATAATTCAACTAGCGCAATGTCGTAAAATTGCTGTGAAAATAATCATGGGTGCGAGTCAAAATCGGAAGGGTGAAGTCATATACAGGGTGTGGAATAGAAGAGCCAAATAGAAATGCAATGTCGAAGCAACATGCGAAAAACTCGAGGCTTAATTGAATAAATGCCGGATGTAAATAAGGTCATTTTTCACCATCTTTTACCAATAGAAAACGCGATGTTGCCATGGGAGTTTTGCAGACTCAGGCTAGCCTTCCATTAGCAGATTATCCGCGCGGATTTCAAGTTATGGTGAAGGTGCCAATCGTTCTGTCACTGTTTCTCTCACTGACAGACAAGGTCAAATTTCAAAATCCGCGCGGAAAAAAAGCTTATGGAAGTCCAGCCTTATTTACTTTATAGAAAATCCAGGTAACATACAGTTAGGTCCATTTTTATTTAGACCACCGCACTGAACAAAAGTTGACAGAAATCCAAACGCCCTAGATTGTTGTTGTTTCAACAAATTTTAAGTTTTCATGTTTTTTCTGACATAAATTTTGGCGGAAAGAGTATTTGTTTACATTTTGGTGAAAGAGTTATTTATCGGCGCGCCGCTTCGTTCGGTCAAGCCGGCAAGGGTGGTAAAGACACTTTACGCATGTGTTAGGTACAAGATTTTACCTATAAGCCTTAAAAATTCCCAAAAAAGAAATATAAATATCTTTATTTTAATTTTCTGAAATAAACGTAGACACTTTACCGCACAGTGTGCTGTAAAGTGCCATGTAGTAGTAGTAGTACTAACAGAATAAGGGGGGGCTCCCGGCCCGGCAACTAGGCTCTACGCGAGCCCTTTTCGCCATCCCCCACAGCTTCCCCCTCACGCTCCCACTCCACCATCGTCGAACCTTCCCGTCCTTTGAATAAAGGTCAGGATATCCGACCATTTCAGCGTCGGAAGGTGTTCCGGCTCGAACACTTCCTCTCCGAAGATTCCCTCTCTGATTCCTCTGTAGGCCGGACACCTTGTAAGATAGTGGTGTGAGGATTCATCCCCTTCCCAGCACTCTCTGCAAGTTGAGTCCCGCACTACCTTCATCCTTGACAGGTGCTTTTGGAGCGCGCAGTGTCCAGTGAGGACTCCTATTAGGGGTCCGTAAAGTGCCATAATGTTAACTTTACCGCACAGTATGCAGTAAAGTGCAACCTTCCACATCCAAAAGAGTGTTCTAAAGTGTAAATTGCACTTTACCGCACGCGAGTAGGTATTTTTTTTTAAATATATCACAATAAATTAGTTTGACACGCATGCGTTTTATTTTTCATTGTTTGCCCTTTGATATCTTATTACAAAATGTATATTGTTATGTTTGGCTAGGCTGGAATGTGGACAAACATTTTGAATTGATGCGTTATGCGGTATCCCTAAAATTATATAATAGATAAAGATAAAAAAGTGTGCAAAATAGTAGTTTTCACAACTAGTGGCTAAAATAGTGCTTTTTTACAAGCGTTTGTTTAAATAACGAGCGCAGGGAGTTATTTAAAAACGCGAGTAAAAAAAGCACAGTTTAGCCGCGGGTTGCTAACACTATTTTTTTTTTCCACCCAAGGTCTTTTGATCTTTTGTTTTTAGATTTTTTTCGGTTGAAGTAATTTAGTCGGAGGTTTTTTACCTTCTTTTTGTTTTAATCGTAGGAGCGTAACCCTATTGGAAAGATTAACACGCCAGGACGAACCCGTATCAGGTGACTTAGATAAGTACCAGTGCGGAACGATGCCTATTTGTGAGTAATTCAAAGTTGGGAATCAAAGTGTATGATGGTGTTGAATGATGTTTGGGGAGGGTGACCAGTGAAACCACTGATGACCCCATACTGGTTGCCCAGAGCGAAACATAATTTGATCATTTCTCTTTTCGCTTTGGTCTTTTGTGTGTTCCTTGTGGAATACTCATCCAAGTTTGAATTTTCGTTTTTTTTCCACCCAAGATCTTTTGATCTTTTGTTTTTACTATTTTCTTTAATACCTTTATCAAAAAAATAGTTATTTACCTAACAAGTGCGGAAAGTTATACTTTTACGCACGCACCGGCGTTTGCACGAACGACGCGACATCGGAGTTTGTGCAAGCCGTAAGTGCGGATAATACTTTCCACACGCGATAGGTACAACATTTTTTCTACGAGCGTGCGAAAAATCAAAATATTTTGTCATTATTTTAGTTAAACCTAGCAGACTAAAAATGAAAAAATAGTCAAAACTACGAATTTTATGTTTTATTCAGAACTAAACTTAAAAAAAGCTTAAAAAATTAATTTTTATGGTAATTAATAATCACGGTAACATTGAAAGTAGCACTACCCATGTTGCTTAATGCCATCGTCGACTTCAAGAAAATTTCTTTTTGCTCAACAGCGTGTGTGAAAAATTTTTTTTTGCTCAACAGCGTGCGTTAAAATTTTTTTCGCGCAGGGCTTGCGGAATTTTTTTTCACGCACGGCGTGCGGAAAAGTGGCGCTTTTCGCACGGAAATGAGTGCGAGAAAAGCGTTTTTCCGCACGCTCGTAGGAAAACACTTTTAAAAATCTCGAACGAAAAGCACTTCTCGCAATACACCATCTTTACACTATAAATCAAGACGGCTGCTAAATGAAATAACAATGGTTTCCATAGCGATGTTCATTATTGCGACATATTAATCTTTGACACTTTTATATTGTGACGATGTTTTCAAATCATTTTTTCGTAAATACTTGGTAAAAAATGTCGGAAATGGCTGAATTTTTAGGCAACAATAATTAGATTTTTTCAGTATTACTATTTTCCATTATTTCTCTTTCATTTTGGGTAAAGAAACGGACAAAAATTTTTTTTTGCACCCGTGATCAAAAAAAAAGTTTCTTTTGCATCGGTAACTAAAAAAGCCATACTTTAATTACACTGTCCAACAAAAATTTTTTTTTTGTTTCCTTCAACTTATGAGTTAATTCCTACCAACTTTGGGTTGCGAAAAACGAATATGACAAAGAAAATTTTTTATTTGCTCTAGTTTCTATGATAACAAATAATGAGTTTGTCATTTAATAACGATTACGAGGCAACGAAAAATATTAATTATGTATGCTAAAAATAATAAAAGGTCTATTTTTAATGACAGTTACACACTATAAATGACAACAGAACACTCACCGGTGGTTGAATATATGAAGAATTAATTGGGGGCTTCATGAGATCGCTGTCTTTTGGCTTTCCTCTAGTTACTTTCTGGAGCATCCCTATACATAAACCAGCAGTAATCCGCGAGCATTGCTTCATTCCAGCGACCCTGATATCTCCGTTCCATGAGAGAAATATCCTTGTGAAATCTTTTCCCATGCTCGTCACTGACAGCTCCACAAATGGGTGGGAAAAAATCAAGATGGAAGTGGAGAAAATGTATTTTTAGTGACATATTACATCCGAGTTGATGATACTTTTCTAGAAGTACTTTTACCAATTGAGTGTAATTTTCCTCCCTTCTGTTCCCTAAAAAGCCTTGCATAACTCCCTTAAGAGCTTCCCAAGCTTCCTTTTCTTTTCCTTTCAGAACTAGATCGAAAGCAGGATCCTTTACGAGTTCACGTATTTGTGGCCCAACGAAGATGCCTTCCTTGACTTTTGCATCACTTAGTTTCGGAAATTTTTCTCTCAAATATTTAAAAGCCTGACCATCTTGGTTTAAGCCTTTGACAAAATTCTTCATTAAACCGAGCTTGATATGTAGGGCTGGAAGAAGAACATCTTTTGAATTCACGAGAGACTCGGCAACGACATTTTTCTCACTAGGTTTAAGATTCCTTGCAGGCCAACTTGGATATAGTGTGATTTCCTATCTCTACTATCCAACATAAATAAGAAGCAACAGTATTTAGTGTACCCTAATTGCATTCCTAATAGTATATCAATGACTTTTAGGTCGCCACAGATTTTTTACTTATGTTGAGCATATTTGATTGAGTTGAGGAGGGTTGCCATATTTGCATAAGTCTCCTTCATATGAACTGCGTGACCAACAGGAACACAAGGAAGATGATTGCCATTATGAAGCAATACAGCTTTTAAACTAAGCTTGGAAGAGTCTATGAATAGCCTCCATTCAGTTGGATTATGCTCAATTTTCAAACTTTTCATCAGACCATTAATATCACAGCAAAAAACAAGATTATTCTCCTTCTTAAAAAAAGGTAACCGATTCCGCTGACGCTGTCTGTACTTAGAGACTCTGACATCTAGTTGAAGAAGATTCCATTGCTGTAACCTTGATCCTAGAAGTTCTGACTTCTCCTGTGACAAGTCAAGATCTCGAATGAGATCATTTAACTCAGACTGGCTCAATCTGTGTGGCTGATCATCTTTTTCTTCAAAATCAGATTCGGATATTGAACTGTTCCTTTTTTTTCATTGACAATCCTGCATTGATAGGCGGAGTCAAGCAAAAATAGCAGTCATCTATGTGGTTTGTAGGCTCCCGCCAAACCATGGGCACCCCAAAAGCCATCGGTCGTTTTTTATTTTTAAGCCATTCTCATAATAGAACTGGACACGAGTTGCAACATATATGTGGAGCCCATGACTTATCCTGGTCTCCTACCTTCATTCCAAAATAATGTTGGTAAGCAGTCTTACAAGAGGCGTCAAATTGCGTTTCTGTGAAGAAAACGTTATTTCTCCACAAATATAACAAAAATTTTGTAAAATGTAAACCTTAGATTTACAGCATAAACACTATAGTCAGTTTGCGATGATATATTGTGTCTCCGTGTATCTAGTCTTATAACAATATCATACACACTACATTAACTGTGCGTTCGATTAGAAATATGAAACTGAACTGTAAGGTATCGGTCGGCCTGAATAAAAAGACGCGCAAATACGCAATTATTTCGGAAAGGAGGGAGTCCCAGCTTATATATATCCAGAATAGTAGGGCTGTATTGCAAATATCGATAGCTAAATTAAAACTATCATAGTTCTGTAGTTTTATCTCTATCGATATTATCGATAGTCAATTTCGATGGTGGCGTATCACTGTTTCTAACTCCCCACCCCATCCAGTTCTCTGCCCTTTCTATTGTTTTCTCTTTCGATGCTTTTAGAGGATATAAAATGTAAAATAATACCTTATCTCCAAAACTAGAGCTAATCTCTAATTTTTATGGTGATTTTTGAATTCAGTGGATGAAAATACTTAAGAATTAGCTATTTTTGAGCCCGAAACATTTTCATTGTTAGACACTGTTATCTGCAGACAGTTATTAAAATCATGTTTTTGATGAAGGTATAAAAAAAAGGTTTTATGAAATCTTTATAACAATATTATCAGCACACATGATAAAAGTATAATTCAAGTAAACTGGCCCAACTGCGACCAACTGTCTTTTTAGGGAGAAAAAAAATACCAAATTTCAGATCGAAAATTCTTGCTGACAGTTGACGTCAATCAATTTTGTGCATCCAAGATATCCTGAACATTCTACGATTGCACCTGTTCAATTCTTGTACGGACGCCTTGCATGCTTTTTGTCCCAGTTCAACAACTGTTGCAGACCTTCTAGCGTATCTGCAAGTTTATACCTTATACTTCGCAGGTTTTTTTCTTCCCTGCTCAAAAGGGCAGATTTCGGTTTTGCTGTCATTTGCACTTTTATTTTACATATTTTGTAGTCATGCGAAAAAAAAACGATTATATCGCAGGGAGAATTTCGGATGGAAGGAAAAATACAACGTCAAAAAATTGGTGTTAGAAAACCCGGATAGTCCACCATACAATCAATTATTTATTTTATGTTGAAAGGAAATGAAAATATCTCGAAAACTGTAGATTTGAAAGATTTGAACCTTATAAGAAAATTTTTGGGTAATATTTACGAGAACCAGAATCTGAAAACCGCTTCTAAAGTTATGATTTTTTTAATATATTTTAACGTTTTTCAAATAACTCGGAAACTAAAGTTCCCACGAATTTGGACTTTAAAACAAAATGTGTAGTACATATTCATGGAAACTTAAATCTGAAAACCGTATATCGATATTCGCTTTTGTTCCCAAGTTACAATTTATTTAAATATTGGTATGGTGGACTAAAAAGCTTTCCGTTACGTTGACTTTTGCCCACTTGCTTGTAGCTTGTAGTCCTTATTATATTTTGAAACTTTTGATCTATATACCTATGTATATGTAACCTTTTATCTTGTCAATAATTTCACAAAATAGTTTTACCCCTCAATCATTCTGTATTAATAAATTTCAACCGTCAATAATTTGGAGGCGTTATACCGAAATTCCAGCCAATTTTGGACACAATATCAAATCCCTTATTATATGTCTGCTTTTGTTTGTTAGCACGAGATAAATAGGGATGGGTTCCCATTCAAACCCTTTCAAATTTTAGAAGATTGGACTATTTCCAATGTAGAAGTTAGACCCCAATCGCTGCGTAGGTATACGTACAATTATTTCTGTCAGTAGAGATATCGTCTCGAAATGCGCACGTGCAAACACGATACGTCTGCTTCGATACGTTAGTGAAACTTATCGATCCGATACACATATCATATTGCGATCCGTGACGTATCCAAACCAATTTACTTATTCTTTGGTTCCAATTTGTGATATATGGTCTGATTCAAAATATTTGGTCGAATAGTTATAAGTTAAGATACGTTGCGTATGCATCTAGGCTTAGCTTTATACATTTTTTGATAAGTCAGAAAACTGTTTTTTTTTCTATAACAAAAATTTTTGGATTTTTTAATTTTTTGAAAAAATTACACCAAATTTTGAAAAGTCCTTTGGATACAGTTGTAGATTTTTATAAATTCTATTATCTGATAAGAAAAAAGTTATGGTTTTTTTCTTTATAAGCGAGATTCTACCGGAATTCTGAAACGCCAAGGTCACGTAATTTGGTAGGCCCAGGGAAACTGAGTGAGTTCGATTGGAGTATTGGAATTCAGGTTCCGCATAGCCACCGGCCACTTGTCTAAGGCTGAACTTCCATAAGCTTTTTTTCTGCGCGTATTTTGAAATTTTATCTTGTCTGTCAGTGAGGGAAACAGTGACAGAACTATTGGCACCTTCACCATAACTTGAAATAAGCGTGGAAAATCTGCCAATGGAAGGCTAGCCTCACATATGGTGTTCACACCATGTTCTGAACACTGCACGATCTCACTCGAAATGTCATTAGTGATGCCAGCTGTTGATCTTTCAAAAAAATAGCAAAGCAGTGTTGTCAAATCTATGCCGTTTTTGTGGGGGTCCCATAAAATAAAGAAACGTAAAATGCAGTAATCGTTATTTATAGAAACAAACTTTGGCAAAATCGTATTTTGTAGAAATCGAACTTTGGAGAAAAGTACATCAAAGAAATCGTAAAACAGAGAAACCGTAAAACGTAAAAATTGGTAAGGCGAAATCTGTTTTCTGCCTGACAGGTGTTTGCATGCGAGCTTAGAATAAGAAAGGGCGTAGAAAATAATTTTTTAATTTTTTTATGCTAAATTTCAAGAAGTGGTCGGTTGGGTTGGGTCGCTTTTTTAAGTGTTTTGGATTGATCTGGGTTGGTTTTGGTTGGTTTAAGTTTTTTAAGTTGGGAGAAGTCGGGTTCGTTTAGAAAAAAAAATAACTTGATCTAGACCCTTTCATATTCTAAGGGCACGTACAAACAGCTGTCAGGCACAGAACAGATTTTCTCCTCACCAATTTTTACGTTTTACGGTTTTTCTGTTTTACGATTTTTGCGATGTATAATTTCTCCGAAGTTCGATTTCTTCAAAGTACGATTTTGCCATTGTTCATTTCTATGAAATATGTTTTTTCTATTGTATTTTTTTACAAACTATAGGGACTCGTTTTTGTGGCCTTAACAGGTATTTGAAATTACGACAAAAATGGACAAGACAGAAATGCAGAAGTTCGGATGACAAGTGACATTTATTTAACAAGGGTTAGTGGTTAGTTCGATCGCTATGACATGACGTAACATGATACTTTTTGTTCACGTGACATCTTTTTAGTCCACTTTTATATTAAAACAATTGTTTACAATGATTTATTCACTTTTATGCACTTGTTTATAATGATTATTCACTTTTATGCACTTGTTTAAAATAATTCTTTAATAAACACTAATGGTTTTTCAAATTGTTTGTACATTTTGTCTTCTCTGCCTTTTTTGTTGAATTGAATTTAAATAAATGCGTTTTCACTAAATCTGAAAACTAAATACCTAATTTCTGTTAGCAATCACTTTTTTCAACAAAATCTATTGTTAAAAAAACAAGTTGATAAGATTTCACTGGTTTTGACAAGTTTTGGTAAAATTGTCTCTTTCTATTCCTTCTTTTAGAACTTATTAAATTTCTTAAAATTTCTTGCTAAGCAAATATGCTTAAATGTATAATATGTTTTGTTTAATTTACTTGTACTCATAAAATCTTTTTTATTCTCATTGAAAAACTTGCTTGTCAAAAAAGTGTGTATCTATTTTCTACACTTGACACAACTCTTCATTTTAACTCTTGTGAAATCTTGTAGAATCTTCATTTGTACTTTTAAAATCTCCTCAAAATCTTGCTTGCTAAATCTTATGAAATCTCCTGTATCTGATATAAACTTACGAATTCTCTTAAAATATCTTCATAATTAAATCTTTATTATGTATCCTTTTTAATTTCTACACTTTAATATTTATGTAATCTTGTGAAATCTTCACAACCCTTTACCCTATTTCTCATAAAATCTTGAAAAAAAGTTCCTTCTGCCTTCTGACTTGTGAAATCTAGTAAAATCTCATACAAATCTTGCTTGCTGAACCTCATGAAATTTGTGTCTGATATAAACTAAAATCTCGAAAAATCTCTTGCTATAGTAAAATTTTCTTAATTATAAATCTTTATAATATATTCTTTTAAATTTATTTTTATAGGTACTCATAAAATCTTTTATATTCTCATATTGCTTGTCAAATCTGTTTGTGCTTGCATGTCTATATTCTACATTTTAATACTTATGTAATCTTATCAAATCTTCACAACACTTTACCCTATTTCTGATGAAATCTTGTAAAATCTTTTAAAAACGTCCCTTCTGTTATTGTGAAATCTTGTAAAATCTCATAAAAATCTTGCTTGCTAAACCTCATGAAATCTCATGTGTCTGGTGTAACATAATGAAATCTTGTAGAACATCTAAACAGGAATTTTTATTGCCTTTAGGATCTTTTGAAATCTCAATAGTTCAGAATTATTTGAAAATGATTCTCATGAAAAATCATAAGAATTTGTCAGTTTTCATGTGGTATACATTTTTGCCAGGTCAAGTCTCTTCAAACCAATAAAATCCCTTAAAATCTCATCAAGACTTGATCAGGTTTTAAGAGTTTTGAAGTGGTTTTTTTGGCAGGGTGCCTAGAAAACCATTTCAGAGAGTCCCATTTAGCTTTCCCTTATATTGTGGGTGTTATGTGAGTTTGGTGGAAAACAAGTGCAGAACAAAATCTTAACTTAGTAGACGCAGCCAGACTTAAATAGGTATACTTATACGCACCCAGCTCGAAGTGGGATCGGTAACGACTCCATCTGTCAGGCTTGCGGGAAGGAGGAGGAGATATCTAGGGAGGTTGAGCACACAAACCACATGCCGATTTAAATGGGATAAAGCGATAATATTGAACTATAAACGGGAAACATTAATTGTATTAAGGCTTTCAGACTTAAATGAATATCTACATTATTTTAGCCGCAGCGGATTTAAGCTAATTCCTAACGTTTCTACGGCAGCGAACGTATGCATCCATATTTAGCGACCAATTAGCAGCTTATTGTTCAGATTATTTATACCAGCACGTCGTGAACAGTTGCTCTAAGGCGCAATTACACAGACGAACATGCTCAAACAAAAGCTCGTGCAAAAGATCTGAATTTTTTTGCGCGAACATTTTTGTGAGCTTTTCTTTGAACATTTTGTTCGGGTAAATCTTCAAGCAAATTTTTGCTATCTATTTTGAAAACATATTTTTAAAGATGACAATAAATATAATTTGATCAGTGATCTCCATTCTTTAAAAAAACCCCAACTTTTATTTTAATTTTTTATCAAAAAAACCCGACGGCAAGCGAAACATTATTATTGACTCAGTTTTGTCACATGCAATGTTAATAGTTTACCATGGAGGTAATAACATTTCATTCTTTTCTCCCACTTTTTTGGTTTTCTTTCATTAAAAAAAGAAAACGGAAATATCTTCGAAGTAATTACTTTTTATGTTTAGGGAGGGGGGGGGGGTTTAAAACAGTCGGAACACAGCAATGTCAAACGCTGCATAAACCAATTTAACTCTGTTCTAAAGTACTTTTTAATTATTTTTTTAACTACCAACCATATTTTCCACCCCACCACCAGAAAACTTACTTTTTTTTGTTACCGATTAAACTTCTCTGCACGCGATTTCGCCAAGGTAATTTTAAAAAGTTTCGCCGTTTTTTTGGTAATTTAGCGATATTTCACGGTTTTTTCTAATGATTTCCCATTTCAAAATTTCAATATTTAAAAAATCGGAAACGCAAGTTCTACGCATTAATAAAATAAAACAAAATAAACAAATTAAAGCGCATTCAGGCATATTTTTGTTTTGCATCGGAGAGCCCTTTCTTTACGGAAATATTTATTCTACAACTTTCATAAAAAAACTTTGTTGACCCTTGTACTCCCACTACTCTACGGTTTTTACCTTCTCCTAACCCTTACATTTTACATTCAATAATTAAGTGCCATTAATTGTTATTTTCTTTATTCTATATATCTAGTTTTTTTTGACAACCCCAAAAAAGTTACAGGTATACTGGTATATCCCCTATAAAAATCAGATCAATCGAAGTTGCTTATGAGGTAAAATGTGAATTTCGACATCAAATCGTTTTTCCGTCGGAAAGCACTTGATTAAAAATACCTTGTTTTAAAACTTAAATTTAATTTTTAGTTTTTCTATTTTCAGTTAAGTTCAATGAGTTCCGATAAAAATTTATATTTTATATTTTTAAGAAATTTCTATAACAACATTTCTTCAAAAAAATTTTGCTCTAACATTCTTTCCAAAATTTCCGTGAGCTTTTTGTACGAGCTTTGCTCGAACTTTTCTTTGAACATTTTGCTCAAGTTCATCTGTGTAATTGCGCCCTAAGTTTCCCTAACACACGCTAAAAATTAAAATATGAATTGATTAACAAAATTGAAATATTATTTTACATCACGGTCTGAGATCTCAGAAATTTTTTTTACAACACCGCAGGCATGCCGGTAATTACCTTGAAACGCCAGTAAATCTGCCAAATGACCTCGACCGAATACCGGAACAGTGACCTATATTACAACCCTTGAAGTAGTAGTCTCTCTTTACTAAAGACGGCACTATTTTTGACAATTCCGTACGAAGTTTAAAAGGATCCTGACATTCTTGTTGTCACCTTTGCTATCAAAATAATGTCGACTTTCAAATGTTTGTGCCTGCCTTTAATAAAGGATGGCATTAACTTTAATTTGTCAACTTTAAGAATGGCACAATATGAGCGTGTTTAGATCACATATTTACATGACAAAAATGTCAAAAACCTTTCAACCTTCGTGTGGAACTGTCAGAAATAGTGCCGAGTCAGGCTATGCCAACTTTATGTCGATGAGTCCCTAATGTTTCCTATGTCCTAATCATTCTTTTTTTAAATCGGGTTTGTTCTTAACCGCAATTAGGATAGTTCGGGGCAAAAGTCCGAACAGTTGATTCCGAAGTTGATAGCATTATTTTAGGAACAGTTGTCTAGGTTGTTTTTTTTTCAGTTTTTATGGGTGGTTTAAAATGAGGAAAATAAAAAAAAAAACACTTTTACTATAACTTTTTTAGTGTCTTACGTAGACCCTTAAGTTTAAATTTAGTAAAATATCAAAAATTGGAGTTTATTATGCATTTAGTAGGATCTACTTTTACGCCTTTGCCAAAGCTCCATTTTGAGCTTTAATAAAGCATGAAATTAAAATATTTTATAGTGAACCTTTGGGGTAAAAGTCCGAACTTGCGAGCTTTTACCCCTTATGTGCAAATTCTTATTACAATTAAAGCTGAAAATGATCCTGCACCCGACTACGGGGGAATTTCGGAACCATACGATTTCCTTTAAATTTTAATATTTTATAGGCATGGATAAGTGCTTTACAAAAATATGAGTTTGAGTTTGGGGGCACCCTCTGTTTGGGTACAGAGGCGTATCAAACTTATGGAGTCAAGACCCATATATCGCAGATTTTGACTTTTTCAAGCTAAAGTGGATAATGATGCTGTAGTGGTACACTTGATTTAAAAAAAAAAAAACAAATATGCAGTCACAAAATTGACCTTTCTAAAAGTGTATAATATAAACGGACTACCAGCTAAAATGCCTAAAAACTTCAAAAGGACTCTAAAACTGAAAATATTTTTTTACTTAAATTAAAAGCAACCTTATTTTTATATTAAATTTTGCATAATAGTAAAAAATCAGCAAAAATAATGTTTTAGTCAAGCCTTTATTGAACAATATCAAATTATCACTCGAGTAACGGACGAAAGCTGTCCTATAAAGAGGGCGGTAACCCATTTTGGAGTTGATAAAATAACAATAATACGATGGAAACAGCGCTGGATTGAAAACAATTCGACAAATAGGAAACTTGGATTAGGACAAAAACGAAGGTAAAATAAATAATTTAGTATTTAATAGGATCACCATTTTTCTCTATTACAAGCTGCAAACGTCATCGCTTAACTCTTCAGCATTTCATGGTCTCCAATTCCTTTGGTATTTTATTTGGGTGCCTTATAATAGTATACACTAAATTTTGTGGCATAGGAAAAAATGCATGTATCAGTTTTTTTTGAGTTGAGTTTGATTCCTTGATTTCAAAAAAAACTCATACATGCATTTTTTCCTATGCCACAAAATTTAGCTCTCTATTAGTGTATATTATTATAAGTACCACCAGCTTAGTATGCCTGACAGCTTAAAATTCAGTGTGACATCCTTAAAAATGCAACAGATATCAACATTTACAAAAGTTCAAATTATCACTCAAGTTATAGAAGATCGGCTACCCATTGGAGTTGATAAAATGACGATAATTCGATGAAAAAAGTGCTGGATTAAAAATAATTCTACGGATAGGAAAGATGGATCAGGACGACCAAAAGTAAGTTCTGAAGTGCAAGATGAGAGACTTATTGACCATCTCAGAAAAAATCCTTTTTCAACGTCGGTTGAAGTAGCTAATGCAACATTATTTCCCAGTTCTTTAGCAACGGTAAATAGAAGAGTAACGAAATCAGAAGTCTCTTGTCAAGTTGCTGCAAAGAAGCCTTTTCTAACAGAAGAACAAAAACAGACCAGAGTGATTTTTGCACTGAACAACGTTCTTCGTGATAATGACTTCTGGGAGAGGGTGGTTTTCACTGACGAAAAAATTTTTCAATCATCTTCAAGCAGCAGGAGAATTTTAGTTTATCGTCCACCAAATTCTAGATTTGAACCCGAATATACAAACCAAATTAAGAAAGCTGGACATTTTTCTGTAAGCATGTGGGGCTGGTTTAGTGCTAGAGGTTTGGGTTTTTTTTGGAAAATCGAAGGAAGTACAGGCTTTACATGAAAATAATGACTTCGTTTATCAGCAGGACAACTGTCCAGTACACACGGCTAATGTTGTTCGCCAATGGTTTCAGAATAATAATATAGAAACACTTCCTTGGCCAGCCAACAGCCCTGACCTTAAACCAATGGAAAATATATGGGATCGAATCGTTGAAATAATATACCAAAGGAATTGGAGACCACGAAATACTGAAGAGTTAGGCGATACTATTTATCGCGCATTGGATCAGCTCTCAGAAGACCATCAGTATTTTGAAAATTTAACCTTTTCAATGCCCAGACGTTTGCAGCTTGAAATAGAGAAAAATGGTGACCCTATTAAATACTAAATTATTTATTTTAGTTCTTTTTTAAGTTAAAATAATTAGTATTAAGTTTACCATCGTTTTTGTCCTAATCCAAGTTTCCTATTCGTCGAATTGTTTTCAATCCAGCGCTGTTTCCATCATATTATTGTTATTTTATCAACTCCAAAATGGGTTACAGCCTTCGTCTGTTACTCGAGTGATAATTTAATATTGTTCAATAAAGACTTAACTAAAACATTATTTTTGCTGATTTTTTAGTATTATGCAAAATTTTATATAAATAGTTTAATTAAAAAAATATTTTCAAATTTACAGACCTTTCAGACAAATTGCCGTACCTTTGAAGTTTTTAGGCATTTTAGCTGGTAGTCCGTATATATTATACACTTTTAGAAAGGTCAATTTTGTGACTGCATGTATACGGTTTTCTTTAAATCAAGTGTTCATAATTGTAACACAAATTTTTCTACATATTAGTCCAGGAATATTCCCCTTTTTATGTGCGATTCATGCCTCTAATTTCAATTTTATAGAAAAGACTTAAGAATGTTAACAATTTTAACTTGCAAAAATCGTTTTTAGTATTTTAGAGATTTGGTGAACGGTATATACAACCTTAAGTGCGAACTTTTGTCCCAATCTACGCTAATTTAAAATCTTGAAGAATAATAACAGTACCAAGGCTTTTTTATCGATAAAAATTAAATACAATCCTTCCATTGTTTTTGTTTAGAATTCCTTATTTAATGTGTAGTTATTGCCCAATACTTAAATACTATTCAATCTCCTTACAGTCCCCATAAACTAAAACTATACGTCACCCGTACCCCTCATACGACTGGTAATTGTAGCCCGGCCAACCTCGGTCCTTGAATAGGGGTGGAGTGCAAATGGAGAGATGTTTACTCAATTATAATCCCATTCAGCGAAATTATCGTTTTGCAGCCCTAAAATTGAGCTTTTTTGACCTCAGGGTTAACCAAAATATTAATGACCTGTTCTATTATTCAAGGGTACAAATTTAACTATAAAAGAAAAATTTATTTAAACTCTATTTAAGTAGTTTAGAGATGCTAATGTTACGTACATTTGGTAGTTCGAAGCTGCACGACTATCCACATTTACAGCACAAGCGCGAACACATTCAAAAATCTTTAACCACAGTGTATTGTCTGAGGGCCGGTTTATCAATATAGTTACAGTTTAGGAGGAGAGAAGGGGTGGTCAACAAATAACAAGAAAAAACATTCTTCAATGCAAGATCATATTTTTTGGTAAATGGAGTTAAGGCAGCAAAAAAAATAACACTTTAGCCACTTTACTTTTGCTTCAAAGTTGGAGCCATTGAAAAAATTTTTGTTGGATATTGTAACATCTTACTGCCCATGTGTTGTGCTCTTATAGATAGAAAGGTAGTGGCAGTAATAAATTATCCATTTCATCCCATTTAAGGTTTATATAGTTTTGATAAAGACACACCGAAGATAACAACAAGATATTGGCAGACGTCTAGGTGGGGACTTTTTCTACAGGGAGGCCTCGAAACTTGTAAAAAATAATAGCTATATGAACTCATTTCTTCCATTCTGCAATTTATATTAAAACAATCTACTTAAATCAGGACTTTAAAAAAATCAAACGGTATATTTATGATACGTCAAAAAGTTAGTCATTTCATCCCTTTTATAATTAAGGCTATTATGTTAAGGTCCTCACCGAGATAACAAAAAAAAATATTGCATGTCTCGAGGTGGGGGCTTTTTTTACAGGGAGACCCAAAACTTGCAAAAAATAATTGCTATATGAACTCATTTCATCTCTTTTCTGACTGGTCCTATTATGTTAACGGCCACACCAAGATAACAAAAAAAAGATATTGGACTCCTCAAGGTGGAAGCGTTTTTTACACGGAGGCTTCAAACCTTGCAAAAAATAATTGTTATATGAAGTCATTTCATCCCCTTTCTGATTTGTGCTATTATATTAAGGGCCACACCAAAATAACAAAAAAAAATATTACACACCTCTGGGTGGGGGTGTTTTTTATAGGGAGGCCCCAAAAACGTTGAAAAAATTACTATATAAAGTGATTTTTTCTTTTCTAATTAGTACTATTATTTTAAGGGTTTCACCAATATAATAAAAAAAAATATTACACACCTCTGGGTGAGAGCGTTTTTTTACAGGGAGGCCCAAAAACCTGCAAAAAATATCTATATAAAGTAATTTCTTCTAATAGATAGATATTAAGGCAATGGTTACTTAGTAACATTGATTAAGGGCCAACAAAGATAACAAAAAAATAATGCACACCTCTAGGTGGGGGCTTTTTTTATAGGGAGGCCGCAAAAACAATGGCGAAGTAAAATCATGTCATGACCAAAAATTGCTTTTTTGGTGATAGTTTTTTACGTTAATCCATCAAAAAAGCCAAATCCACGAACCAACAAACCCTTCAAACGCATTGGGTACTTTACAATCTGATTTTATATCTAACTTTTATTATTATTTTTTGCCAGTTTTGTGGCCTCCCTGTAAAAAATGCCCCCACCCAGAGATGTGTAATATTTTACACGCAGAGGTGTATACTCTTTTTTTTTTGTTATCTTAGTGGAACCCTAAACATAATAGAACTAATCAGAAAATAGATGAAATGAGTTCATATACCAATTATTTTTTGCAAGTTTTCGGGCCTCCCTATAAAAAGCACCTCCACACAGAGGTATCCAATATTTTTTTTGTTATCTTGGTTTGGCCCTTAACATAATTGCACTAATCAGCAATTATTTTTTGCAAGTTTTGAGGCCTCTCTGTAAAAAAACCCCCCACCTAGAGAGAAGCAATATTTTTTTTGTTATCTTGATGTGGCCCTTAACATAATAGCACTAATCAGAAAAGGGATGAAATGACTTCATATAACTATTATTTTTTACAAATTTTGAGGCCTCCCTCCCTGTAAGAAAAGCTCCACCTAGGGGTGTGCAATATATTTTTTTTGGTATATTGGCGTGGCCCTTAAGACAATAATCTGAAAAGAGATGAAATGACTTCATAGAGCTATTATTTTTTACAAGTTTTAGGGCCTCCCTGTAAAAAAAGATTCACCACCTTGAGCATCATAATATTTTTACTTAATTCGTATGGATTTAAACTACAGTGTTATACTAGTTATAATGTAGATGAATTCATACACCTCAATTGCCACCACCTCTCTATCGTTTGTCATGCCTTTTTCATAAAATGACTTTGTTTTCGATGGATCTTACAACCTCCCTTTTCAAGGTTTGGCTCGATTAATTTTCTAGTAGTTTCTAAATATAGCATAAAGTATCTAAAAAGGTCCTCTAGGAATATCTATATTTTGTAATTTAATTTTTTATGTTTAAGAATTGAGTGCATGACAATATTTAAGACCTGCTCATAACCAAAAACGAGGTAAATAAAATATTACTGGACAACCTTTCCTTTGAATCTTATCTTTCCAGCACGACCAAAACTTTATGAAAACAGTTATTAAATGTCAACAAAAAAACCCTTTGCAATAGTAAATGAAATAGCAATGGTTTCCATAGCCATGTGCCTTTTTACTGGGTGACGTTCAGTGTTGTGAAATTTTATTCTTTGACAGTTTGATATTTTGACGATGTTTTTAAATAATTTTTTCGTCGTAAATAGTTAGTTTTTTTTCAATATTACTATTATCCGCTATTTCTCTCTTTCTTTTTTTCGACAGTTACTTTTGCACTTAACCCTTTGCAATGCTTCTTTGGTTCACGTTCAACTGGCAATTATACTGCTAATGAAGCAGTCATCAACTCAAAGTTGCATGAACGCTTTGACAACTAGGTACAGTTGTCATCGTTGTCACTAAGAAAGTCTGCCCCTTTGACAGGCACAAAAATATCAATATTTGTTTCTCTAAGGGCTGGTTTCTCAATAGCGGGTTACCAGTGAGTTAGATTAACTCGGGTTATCTCAGTTTTCTGCTGTTTGAAGCCGGCTGAATAGAGCGTATTTTCCGCGCTTTATTTCGAATTACGCGGCGAAAATCTGCTTCGCTGGTAATTTTGTCAATCTGAGATGACAAAAATAATTTGTTACTAAGAAATAAAAAAGTATTTTGGTTTTTACCTAAATTCAAGTATTATATCAATAATAATCTATAAGAAAAATAACAACTTTGTGACTCATGAAATCTGATTTGGTGATTAAATTCTAACACTACCAAGATATTTTCATAAATAAAAAAGTTATACGGGCTATCCCAAAATACAGACTTTTCAAAAAGCCCCTGTAGCTCCAAGACCATATTGAAATGCGGTTTTAACCAAAAATATTGTCTTGAATTTTGAGCCTTGCAAAAAGGGGTCGAATTTTCTCCATCTCCTCTAGAAGTATCCGAAAGCCCACAAAACCATCGAATTTTGGTCACCCTGTACAGGCCAGTAAGCCACAGCAATCAAGTCAGTCACAGCAAGGCCACACAACCCGTGCACAAGCCCGTTATTTTTCTGTGGCCATCAGAAAGAGATTGAAAACAGAATGTGTTGATTTAATTTTGGGAGATCAAAAGATCACAGCTAATTTTTTTTGTCACAGTAAACAAATTTTTTTTTAAATTTATTATAATAAATACAAGCAATAATAAGACATACTAAGTTTCTTCACTTCACTTTGTTGTGTGCTACAATCGCAGCGCAGGCTTACCGAAGTGTTATAGATGTCCAATGGACTGTAAAAAATTAGCTTGACTGGTCGGAGAAAACCGCAGAACTAAAAGCACTTCTCGCAACACACAATCTTTACACTATAAATCAAGGCGACTGGTAAATGAAATATCAATGGTTTCCATAGCGATGTGCCTTTTTACTGGGTGACGTTCATTGTTGCGACATTTTAATCTTTGACAGTTTGATATTTTGACGATGTGTTTAAATGATTTTTTCGTAAATACTTGGTGAAAACTGGCGGAAATGGTTTAATATTTAGGCAATAATAATTAGTTTTTTTTTTCAATAATACTATTATCCACTATTTCTCTTTAATTTTGGGTAAAAAACGGACATAAATATTATTTTGCACCAGTGATAAAAAAAATGTTTTGATAACCAAAAAAGTGATGCTTTAGTTATCTGCACCCAGTTACTAAAGTCATGTTTTTGATGAAGGTATAAAAAATAGTAGTTTTCACAACTAGTGGCTAAAATAGTGCATTTTTTACAAGCGTTGGTTTAAATAACGAGCGCAGCGAGGTATTTAAAAACGCAAGTAAAAAAAGCACAGTTTAGTTGCGAGTTGTTAACACTATTCTTTCTAATAAAATCCAAGAGAAACAGGAAAATACTTTTAAAAATCTCAAACGAAGAGCACTTCTTGCAACACACCATCTTTACAATATGAATCAAGGCGGCTGGTAAATGAAATAACAATGGTTTCCATAGCGATGTACCTTTTTACTCGGTGACTCAGTTTGATATTCTGATTTTTAAATGATTTTTTCGTAAATACTTAGTGAAAATTTGCGGAAATGTCTTAATTTTCAGGCAAGAATAATTATATTTTTTGAGTATTATTATTTTCCGCTATTTCTCTTTAGTTTTGGGTAACAAACGGAGAGAAATATTTTTTTGATCCGGTGATAAAAAAAATGTTTTTTTGCATGGGTAACCAAAACCATGGTTTAGTTATCTGCACACAGTTACTAAAATCATGTTTTTGATGAAGGTATAAAAAAAACTATTTTGGATATGTTTATGTCGTTGTATAATACAAATATATTTTTATTTATCTGTTAAACAAACACCGGCTTCTTTTTTTCGACAGTTACTTTTGCACTTAAAGCCACACATTTAACCATTGTCCTAATGTAAAAAAGAGGATATCTGCAAAAGTGTAGCACAGATAAGTGGCGGCCGACTGAAAGTCGGCTACATTTTCGTTCACTGCTCTAAGAACACAAGAACAAAATCATCCTGTATGCTTTCTATAGTCTAAGCTTTAAACAAGCATAGCATTTCTATATGGACGCCAAGCGTCGGATTCGTTGTGGCATCGCGACGCCGACGCCGACCCAAACCGACGCTCGGTAGCAGTTTAAAACCCCTTATCTTCGCGATAAAAAGCATTAACCCGCGTTCCTCGGCTTAGTTTTAGCCCGAAACGCGAACTACTGCGCGATATCAGCAGTTTTGGAAAATCCAAATTTTAACGTTATCTTGCGAGGTTATATTTTTTGTTGATGTTTTCATATAAAGTGGAAATTTCAATTTTTTGAGGATGAAACATGGGGATCGTTTGTAAATTCAACGTTCGTTTTTTGTGAGACTTGAAAGTTGTAAGAAAGTTGTAATAGATACTTATTAACTAACAAACAATACGTTTATAAACTGTTCCAACCTTTTCTTTTGTTTTGATAAACAGTGTAATACCGACAATAAACACAACAAAAAATTTTAATGTTGCTCGTGTCATAACCTTTTTGGTAAGTTAATAGTTTATATTTTGCTTTTGTAAGTTCTAGTTTTATTATCAAGTTTTAAAGTTTCTTTAGGGCAATATTATTGGATTATGAATTGGCTAATTTTCATACATTTTAATACATGCAAGCATATCCGAAGAAAAACATCATGTTAAAAAAATTTCAAAAAAACTGCCTGGACCAAAGCTCAGTCAAACTACACCCTCCCCCCTCAACGAAACTCAATTTGGATATTTCTAAAAATTATGTACTAATTATGTACTAATTTAGTCCCCTTCTAAAAAACTTTGTACTTAATGAATAACGGAGTTCTTCGCGCTTATAAAATTTTGTACGAATTACGCTTAGAGTAGTACTCTTAAAGAAGGGTACTTTTCGTATTCAAAATCCATCGGATCCTAAGGATTTTGTTTGTTATGGGGTGTGTAACTTGATATCAAGGTACACCCCCCTCTGCTTAGGAAAGAGATTCGACCAAAAGTGACTATGCCAGAATTTGGTACTAATTATGTACTACTTTCATCCGTTTCTAAAAAATTGCCTACTCTCAAGATAACTACACACCCCATATAAACAAAAAAAAATCAAGTTATGTTGAGAGTAGGCAATTTTTTGGAAGAGGACGAAATTAGTACCTAATTAGTAGAAAATTATGGCATAATTTATTTTTTTTAAATCTATTTCTTAAGCAGAGGGGGGTGTGCCTTGATATCAAGCTACACACCCCATAAAAACAAAAAAAATTGAAGTTATCTTGAGATTAGGCAATTTTCTAGAAGGTATATTATTATATAGGTAAATAAGTACATAATCAGTAGCAATTAAATCTCTTTCCTAAGTAGAGAAGGGTGTACCTTAATTGATATCAAGCTACACACCCCATAACAAACAAACAAAAATCTTAGGAACCGATGGTTTTTGTAAACTAAAAGTAACCTTCTTTAAGAGTACATAATTAGTACAAAATTATGACATGTCAACTTTTATTAAATCTATCTCCTAAGCATGGGGGGGTGCAGCTTAACGCCAAGCCAAACTCCCCCTCTTTTAAGTGCGAATTACTCCGTTATTCATTAAGCACAAAATTTTTTTAAAGAGTACTAAATTAGTACATAATTAGTACATAATTTTGCAATATCCAAATCGAGTTTCTTTTAGAACTTAATAACTTATTATTATTTTTTTTGCAAAAAATTATCAAATCAATGAAAGCACTTTTTTTTAATCGTAAAAATTTTGTGCAGAATATTTGGACTTTTTTTGTTTTATTATTATTATTGTTTATACATTATTCATTTTATTAACTTTTGTAAAGCTTCAATATACAGACCGCTTCAAGCTACTGCGAACATAGGGGGAATCAAGTCCAATTTACTCTCCGTGCCGTACGACCGAGGTGGATTCGAAGCACGCTGCAGTGTTATCTTTTGGAAATTCATTTTGTTTTTATTATTTTGTTTTATTTCTGCCTTGCTCGAGAAACAGATGGGTAAGTTCTTAATTGAAATAATACATTTTTAAAACTAAAAATGGATGTCTACGAAGTTGCCGAAAAAGTGCAGATGGTCAAATGGTCAAATCGTCATAACCCAACACACGTTCGATATTGGTCGAGGGAAAATTTGCATTTGTATTTTGACGTAAGAACACAGTATCCCCAAAAACTAAATGTTTGGGGGGGGGGTATTGTAGGGAAACACGTAATTGGGCCATTTTTTATTAACTGCAATTGCAATTTGAATGGTCCTAGATACTTGGATCTACTGCAGCAGCACATTATTCCAACTGCTAGGCAGTTGTTAGGTGTAAGATTTGGTGAAACATGGTTTCAACATGATGGTTGTTCCGCTCACAATGTTGGCCTTGTTAGGGAATATCTTGATAATGTATTTCCTAATCGGGTTATAAGTACACGGGGAACTATTTTATGGCCAGCTCGATCTCCCGATCTTGCTCCTAATGACTTCTATCTGTTTTTGAAGAAGCTTTTCAAATTATCACCCCTAACATGCTTGGAAACGTTGGAAGGGGTTTTTATAGTAGGCTCGGATATTGTCTAGCCGAGCAAGGAGGACTTTTCGAACATTTGCTTTAATTTTTTTTTGACTGGGAGAATCTTTTTGGTTTTTAGAATGTATTATTTTATTTTGAGAACTTGCTTTTATTTTGTTTCTCCTTATTATTTTCATTGTAACACGTCATCACTGATAAATCTGAGCAGTTGACAATAAAACGCTCTTATTTATCAGTGACAAAAAATAAGAAAATTACGTTATAAAAATTTGCGTATTTATTGACCAAATTCCGGTTTCATTGACTACGCTCCACACAGCACCGTGGTTAGAGGCGTACTAAATACAAGGCGAACGGCGGCGAACGGCAGCGAATGGCGATCGGAAGCCTGAGTGTTGGTTGCTTCACTGATAGGCGTGCGGTGTCTCTGCATGTACGTACACTGGCAAATTAGACTTCTTTCGCCCTATGTTCGCAGTAGCTTGAAGCGGTCTGTATACAATTTTTTTGTCAGAATTGACATTTCTTGCAAATCCAAGATCTTACACCTGTGAACGAATGTCGACGGCACTTAATTATTATAAAAAACCTACTACAACTATTCCAAATGTCGCTAATGGTTTACAGGAGTTAATAAGGTTTGCTTTTAAGCGTTTTTGCAGATTCTGGAAATGTGCAAAAAATAAATTAAAATGTACTAAATTATGCGCGTGTAATTGCAATAATTTTTCTGAGGTAAAATAACTTTTGATTAAAAAAACTAATAAGTATTTTTGTACTGCGTCATTAATTAATTATTCGAACACGTTGGAAACGTTGGCGAGGAGGGGTAGCCAAAATCGCGTATTAGTTTTTTCCAAGATTCTTTCATAAAATAAGATTTAGCTAAAAAACCAAATCAAATTGATTAAAATAATTAGCATAACTTAAATTTTATTTCGTCATTATGACATCTTGCATGTTTTTTTATAGCCTTCGTTGCAAAAAAACAATAAAAATGTCTAAGTAAAATATAATACTGATCAGACAAACAAAATTATATCGCAATATTTTTCTACGGATTTATCAACAATTTTCCGTTTAATACGGTTGTGGAACTCTTACGAGAAGAGAGCGAATAAATGACAAAGTCAATGAATAGGGAGCTTTCAAATTTTATTGTCTGTAAATGCTTCATTAGGGTTTCTTCTTAGACATATGATTTTTTTTGAAAAACAAATAAACCTAAAATTATCGTAGTTTGACGAATATCTGATAACATTAATAACATATTTTTATGACGTCATATCTGGCGAACGGTATGACATACAGCTTGTGTCTTGGGCTTCTTTTAAAGCTTAGCTTTTCAGCAATTTTGAAGTTTTTTTATCTTTTTTGGGGCTATAAAGCGGTTTATCGGACAACATTTTTAAACCGTCTTTATATAAAAGTGCTTTAAGAGGCCCGTGTAAACAAAGTAATTGATTGTTAAGATCAACGAGGCAAAAATATATAACAAATATTAAAATGATGCAAAAACCACGAAAATCGTCCTCGGATAATGTTTCAAACTATGACTATGCAAAATTCTACACCTTTTTTGTTCAAGTCCTAATCAAACATTTAATATGTCTTAGTTATGTTCCAATTAAATACTGATCCATTTTACTTATTATTAAATACCTCAAAAAATCTCCACTACTCGCGCTTACAAAAATTATTATATACGTCTTAAACAGCCCGCGTCACAATTATTTTGTCTAGTAATCGACAGGGAAAAATATCGTTGCCTATATTTTGTTTGAGGAATGCTCGAACCTGTCATCTGTCACAGATATCAATAAAATAACTGAAAATCAAATCAATCAAATTTGGTGTTATCAGCTCGGGGTTATTTTGAGAATTCGTGTTTACTCCGATAAGGATTTACCTTAAGTTTTAATTTAGACCACAGCCTACACATTTACAATTTTTTGGGAATCATGACAAAGGTATGTAAATAATACAAGGTGTTTTAATTATTAACTAAAAGGTAAAACCTGCTTTTTAGGATATTTTTTCAAAACCTTTCCTCAATTCCATTTCCTGGGGGATTCTTTTTGACAACTTTAGATTGTCTGTAGGGTGCATTTGTATTGCCAGTAACAATTTCAAATTGCTATACGTTTCTCCCATATGGACTGCATGATCAACTGGTACTGAAGGCAACTTGTTTCTAATTCCTTTCAATATGATCAACTGGTAGTAAAGGCAACTTGTTTCTAATTCCTTTCAATATTTAATATTGAAAGGAATTAGAAACAAGTTGCCTTCAGTATCAGTTGATCATGCAGTCTATATAGGAGAAACTTATAGCAATTTGATACCGTTACTGGCCATACAATATGAAAGATATAAATGCAAAAAATTTGTGGGGATTTAAAAGTTGTGGCAATTTCCTTAGAATGCAGCTGGGTTATTATACCGAATACTGTTGCTTTCTCTGCGAATGGGACAGTCCAGCACGATCGGATCACTAGAAATAGAAAATTTGGCCACCAAAAGAGTCTTTTGAGTCAGGGTAACTAGCGCGCTATTAGTTCCCGCAGAAAAGATTTTACTACCGACACTTCATATAAAATTACGACTTATGAAAAATTTTAGGAAGGCTATGCTTTTAGTTATTTAAAAGAAAAGTTCCCTAGAATCAGTGACGCTAAGATTAAAGAGGGAATATTTTTGGGTCCTCAGATTAGGAAAGTTTTTTGAGATGAGCAATTCGATTCCATACTTCAAGGCAAGAAAAAAGACAATTTTTTTGGGAAACACTAGAGCAGAAAACTATAAAGACCAACTTATTTTTTGTAACCAAAACCTAGGATGTAACAGGTCGTTAAAAATTAATTTCTTGGGTTCTCATCTGGATTACTTTTCGAAAAATTGTGGTGCTGAAAGTGACGAGCACGGTGAGAGGTTGCACCAAAATATTTTAAACATGGAAAGAAGGTATCAGGGAAAATGGAACTGTGAGATGTTAGCCGTTTACTGCTGGACTATTAAAAAGGCAGGCTAAGAAGCGCAAAATGAGTGTCTAAACTCTAGATTCAATAATAAAAGTGTGATATTTAATTGCCTGTATTAAATTAAAAATATAGGGTTATATGTATATTCATTATATGCCTATAATAATAATAAATAATTTATTTACCAAAAAAATAATATACAAAAAGTTCAGTAAACAAAATAAATCACAATAAGATGGCTTGTGTGCGGATAACTTTTACATAATCAACTTTCACATTTCGTTAAAAGTTCAGTATTGGGTTACAGTTTTACAAAATCGGGTCAATTAATCAATTAAAAGGAGGACCTCCTTCCCAGTCGGCTCTATCTGGAATTTTGACTTTGTACTTGCATAATGGTATGCTCGGCAATCCCAGTATAGGATCTTTTTTGAGGTTGTTTTTAAATCTTTCATGTGAACTGATAATGGGTGCTTGACTCTGCGTTAGCCTGTAGGCTACCTCTCATGCTTCTGCCTGAATGAAGACATGCAGAGGTGGCAAATTCAGTAGAACTTCCAAAGCTGCCGTTGGGGTGGTCCTCAAGCACCTGTGATACTTAGGCAGCTTCTCGTCCACCAAGACACCGAACCATAGGTTATTATGGGCCTTACTACCTTTGTATATAACCATAAAGTCATCTTGGGATTTAGCCCCCAGTTTTAACGACATAATTTCCTGCATCGACCAATAAAAACTAATTTATTTGATTCAACCAGATTGCCTGCGTGAAAAAATAATTATTATACTTAATACAAAACCGAATTTTTGATCAAACTAAAAATAAGAATTGCTTGAATCAAGGAATCCTATCTTTGATTCAAACAGATTGTACTATTAATAATAACCTAACCTAAACTATGACATTCAACCTAAACTAAACTACAATGACCTAAACTCTAATATAATAACACCTTGGACTCGCACAAGCTTTATGTATCTAATAGAAAATAGTCTTAACTTAAGATTTGGTTATATTTTTTTAATAGTGCAAGTTTTCTTAAATAAAATTTTGTGTTATTTTTATATAAGTTTAGTAAATTATATTATTAAATATAAGAATAAGCATATAGTTGTTCGAACTATTCTTAATTCTTGCATTAAGTATATTTTTTAAATACCGAATACCGGTGTACTAAAATCCAAAAGGTTTTTTGTTCGACTATGGAAAAGACTTACTTTTCAAAATTTGGCTTAAATCTATTATCGTGTTCATCAAAAATCCGTAAAAATTATAGGAAATTCCCCAAGGACCAATATTGGAGCACAAATAAAATTTAATTTAATATTTGCTTTTACAGCCCATGGACTACCAGTAAGAACTTTTTCACTGTTTTTTTAAACATTCTATAACATGCTTACATTCGGAAGCAATAGATAAGATAACATTTATCGTTAATCCGGAAGGTAACATATCTATAGAATGTATTTATTTTTAAAGGATAACACTTAAAACGTTGTGTTTCTTTTTAGTAATTTTTTAACGATTTTTATATTTAACTAATTTATCAATAACAGAATAAATAAGTATCACTATAGACCAGTGGCGGACCAAGCCATTTGAAAGGGGGGGAGGCATTTCGATACGCAGAAAAACTAGATTAAAAGCGTAGCTTTTATGAGGAACATATCAATATAGGCAAACAAAACTTAGTAACTACAAGCGCAGATTTGGTCTCAAATCTAGAGGGGGAATCAGATTTTAAGTCGTTTATTTATTTTTATTTATAAATTTTTGGGAAAATTAAATTAAAAATGTCATTTTTGTGTCGAATTAAACTGAAATCGGAAATATCAACGATAGCGAAAAAAAAATGCATTTTTTATTCAAAATTAAACTAAAATTGTAAATATATCAATGGTGTAAAAGCGCAGCAGGCGAAAATTTTTAAGAAAATGACCCTACAAAAAATACCATTTTTAAACAAAATTAACAATTTATTCTCTACTTTTTATTTTCTAGATGTTTTCATAAAAAATTTAAAGCAAGGGTAGAGGGGGGTCGCGGTTTTCAGGGGGATAGGGGCTACTATCCCCCTGAAAACCGCGCTTGAGTACCTTGCTGAAATCTCATCCAGACCGGAGAAGTTTTTATCATGTTTTTATAAGTTCTAGAAGATTCAATGAGAAGGCCAATATTTTTTTCTTGAATATTTTTTAATCTTTTAGCAGCAGAGAAGATTATAGAGGAAATATATAATATTTTATCACCTTCTAGTTTTAGACTAATTTATACGATTGGATAAGACTAGTTACTTTTATGAGAATCAGGGATGTTTTATAACACAGAAGTCTAGGACATTTTATCAGTTTGTATAAGGATGTGGGCTTGGAGAAGATTTTATGAACGCACAAAATTTTTGAAGGAGATTTGATGGTATATTGATTGACGGGGTATTGAGGATGTTTGAGGAGATTCTATCAGTATCGTGATTATAGAATAGGTTTCTAGGATATTTGTTAAGCTTCTATCAGTATAGAAATGATTTTGTTTCATTTCTTGTTGAATCGGTTCCTAGAATATTTGATGAGATTCTATCAGTATTGGGATTGTAGAAGATCCTATAAGCAATGATTTTTGAGAAGTTTCTATGGGTTTTTGTGGAATCGGTTTCTATATATGATATTTGATGAGATTCTGTCAATATCGTGATTTTAGAAGATCCTATGAGCAATGATTTTGGAGAAGTTTCTATGGGTTCTTGTGGGATCGGTTTTTAGGATATTTTATGATATTCGATAAGTAACGTGATTTTATAAGATCCTAAGAGATTATGGAGAACTTTTTTCTGCGATTGTTTTTTAGAGTTTTCATCATAATTTGGATTTTGCTAAAATATCCGATATATTGCAAAAGTTCATATGAGTTTTTATGGTATTGGTTTCTAGGAGATTTGAGCAAGAAGATTTTGTCGGGGTTTGGGACAAATTTATGTAAGATTCTAGGAGATTCTAACGGGTCTATGGACAATTATTTCGAAATCTGTTAAAAACCGACCTAAATCCCGATAAAATCTCCTCCCCCAGAGGACCTTCTAAAATCACCATAAGGATAAAAGCTCCTCAAATCTTCTAGAAACCAATCCCATAAGAACTCATATAATATCCTCCAAAATCATAGACCCATAGACCTGATAAAATTTTATAGGATCTCATCGAAATCTGTCCCTTAAGGACACCCATATAAACTTCTCCAAAATCATAGATCGATAGACCTAATGAAATCTTCTAGGATCTGATCGAAATCTGTTCCAAAACCAACCCAAATCCAAATAAAAAAATCATACAAGAATTCTATCATTTATTTTAGGAGATTCGATGGGAAAATTTTAGCAGGGTAACTACGTATAATTTTTTCAGTTATAATAAACATAGATAACAAACTAACCACAAAGAAAACTTAATATCTAAATACCTACCCTGTTCTAGAAAGCTTTTTAAGTTGAAATATTACCTTTTATATCGCATATCTCAAACATAAGATGCCTATCTCAAAAAAAAAACATTTCCGGTTTTTTTGGGCTAACCGGTCAATGATTCGCTCAATGTCAATTTCAATATTATAGTATAATAATATTTCGGTCCTAATAGTGTTTTTAAGTACTCATGTTTTTAATCTTCTGAGATATGAAAAGCTTCTTTCTGACGAAGCATTACTTACTGGCAAACATCCAAGAATGTTATTATCAACGGAAAAATATCATTGCCTCGAAAACAATATCAGGTATGTATTGATTTAAGCTTTTGCCTACTTCTGACCAATATTGATCGAAAACTGTCTTCTCCCAATAAAATTACAGAAATTTGTGTTTTGGATTAATTAAACAGTTTATAGTATTTAGAAACGACTTTAGTTAATTTTGCCTTGATTTTGGCTTTACGGTGTATAAAACTTGGTATAATTTTATGTAAAACTTGTTTATAAATATAAACTCTATAATACTGTTTTGTATTTTCAATGGTTTTCGCGGAAACTACGTGAATTTGTTTATTCTTGGTGAATGTCTTTAAAGGAACTTTCTGCAATTTCTTGTTTTTTTCTCCAAAGACTTTAGGGTTACCACCAGCATCTTTGTTGGCTACTTTTTTCTTGATTAACGCCCTCTTCCTGGGACCGCCACTGTATAGACTAGGACCAACACCGTCTCAACTAAAAAGCCAGTCAACTCATATCGCCTCAGTGCCCTTTAACCTACTGTTACCGATATAACCAAATTGACAGGTAAAACATGGATTTCCTGTGCGATTGTAGACCAAATGATACTAAAACGATAGTGAGTTAACTGGCTTTATAGTTGAGACGGTGTTGGTTTAACAATAACCCTCTTTCAAGAAGTAATGGGAACTCCATTGGAAAGCAATACAGAGAATTTTTTGGACTAAGGAATGGCACATTTTTTTGTAAAATAGGTATTTGTGGTTATTCTTAAAATTTAATAAATGTAAAATTTCACTCAAAATCTCTTCCGAAGCATCCACAAAGAATTGTGCAAAAATTTAGTTTCTTGTATGTTTTATCTTATTTGGATGAATTTTATTAAAAATTTTGAACCAATGAAAAAACGATATTATTTGGTGAGTAAAACCACTTCAGCTGTAGTATTAACTTTTTTATCACTTTTTTGCACTCATAGAGAGAGGAAATCTAATATATTTTTCCAATTTACAATTTAAGGTTATCTAATACTGCAGAGGTTAACATCATTTGAACTCAAAAACACGAATTAAGGCATCATTTTATATATACTGGAGAACACAAAAAATGCAACACCAGAAAGGATAAATATTTTGAAAGTAATTTATTTATATAAGTATTAATACATTAAGATGCTTTTAGTAATTGATTACATTTCCAAGAAGAGTCCTCTATGATAATCATTAAAAAATTAATAATAAGTGGCTCCTCCATGGTTATTTATGCACTTGTTTGTTCTATTGGGCATTGACAAAATAAGATAATCTATATCATATTGAGGAACACTCATTCAAATCCTCCTTACCGCATGCCAGAGTTTATCTAAGTTTCCAAGGGGACTTGGTAATCGACTAAGATTACGCCCTATCATATCCCATACGTGTTCGATAAGCGACAAGTCAGGCAACCTTGCTGGCCATTCCAAAGTCTCTATGCCAAGTTCATGTATGAAAGCAATTGTTTCACGAGCAATATGCGGTCTGGCAATATCTTGTTGAAAGATCGCATTTGGGATAGTTTGTAGGTAGGGATGTAAAACTGGCTGCAGCACTTCATTGATATATAGCCGAGCAGTCAGATTGCCGATGATGAGGACTAGAAGTGATCTGCTTCCTAAACATATAGCACCCTATAACATGATATTTTTCTCTCTTGCTGTATCACGTTCAACAGCGAAGTCTACATTTCGTCTCTCACCTCGAAATCGCCGAACCCTCCATCATGGCCGCCTAAACGAAACTTGGATTCGTCGCTGAAGCTTATGGTATTCCATTCGACATTCCAGTTTTGCAGAGCTCTGCACCACTCAAAGCGGCGAGCCTTATGTTGTGGAGTCAAAGGTAGCACCAAAAGCGGACGATAAGCCCTCAGCCCCATGCCAAGCAAGGAAACACTCGTTCTGTAGCTGTGCCTAGAACATCTCTTACTTTGCGTATACTGTCCCGTTGATTTTTGAGAGCAAGAAGTCTGAGATGCCGTAAATCACGACCTTGTAATAATCTAGGGCGTCCAGAACGCGCACGACGTCTATAAGCCTCATCATTGGATCACCTTCTTCAAACTCTTAACACTGTTGATGGATTGGCATTAACCCTTCTTGCCATTTCCCGTAAACCAAAACCAGCCTTTTTCATGCCCACGATGCGTCCTTTCTCGAAATCGTTTAAATGATGAAATTGTTGGCGACCGCGAATTCTTGCCATTTTTATTTTTCAAGTAAACTGTAAGCAAGTTTGTTTTTTAAAATGAATAGAAAAAATCTGTGAAAAAAGGAAAGATTAGAAGACAAAAAATTTTTCAAATATTTCTTTTAAGATAAGGTATACACACAAATAATTTTCATTTAAATAATTATCCATATACATGGTGTTGAATTTTTTTCATTCTCCAGTATATTATGATATGTTGAATTTTATTTTAAACAGATCCTACATTTGTAGTGGTTCTTTTGCAATCTAAATAAGAATAAAATATTTTTAGTGTAATTATCCCGTAAAAACTACACATAATCTAAGAAAAAGTGATTCTTTCTTGGTTTCACCACTAGAATGTTTATAGCGCTTACTATTTGTTTCACGTGATTAATACTACTTTTTAAGTGAAACATATATTATCCATAGTAAGAAAAAGTCCCCCAAACTATGAAAACTTTCAAAAATATTTCCACTCCGCATTCAAATCATCGCCACAAAAATTTCTCCTCTTTAAAGACTGATCGAAAAAATCCATCTTTTTTCCAATCCTATACCCTAAAAGTGTCCTAGATAAATAATGGATACCTCTATCATGTGATAGAAACCGAGGATAAAACATGGAAAAAAATGCTGATGTCAGAAAAGCCATTCATTCGAAATATATATTTTCTTGATTCATCTTGTGAAAATGTGGAAGCCTATTTTAAAACTTCGTAAACCAATTTCTTTAAAACTAATACGTTGGCAGTTTGCCGACACATACTGTACTGAGTACCAAAATCATTCCTACCTGTTTTTTATTTTTGTTAATAAAGCGATACAGAAAGAAGCAGTAGACACTTAGTAAATACTTCAACGCATCGGTATCGGTATACCTAACGCGTTCAAAACAAAGTCAAAAGGCACTACATTTTTAACTTGTTTACGGCATGTTTCGAACGAGGCCTGCTTTAATGGGGAATGCGGTGGGAGAACAGCCGACTCCACTTGTCGCGTACGGAGAGACCATAGAAAAACTACTTCTGCCAGCCAGACCGAACCCAATTTTTTTTCTATGGGAGAGACCCGCTGCTATAGTGGACGCGAGGCTTGAACAGCTGCCATAAAAGCAGGCCTATGGTTTATCAAACCAGGAATTTATCAGACAGTATTTAATAAAACGATTCACCATAGAAACTGCAATTCGTCGAACCAATTTTTTATCGAACCACAGTGGATCGAGGTATAGAGGGAATTTTGGACATTTACCTTAACTTTCAAGCTTTTCAAGTTTATGATTTATAAAGAAAAACATTATTTAGCCAATTTTATAGATATACAGGGTGCTTTAAAATTCAGTGGAAAGATTTTAGGCACGAATTTTTCAGGTCAAAATAAGAACATCTTTTTTCATTAACATGTGCGCAAATACTTTGTTAGTGATCTACTAGCGTTGACTTTTCTCAATTTTTTTTAGTTTTTTCTTTATAGCTCTTGCAGTTTTTGCGATGTTTGCACCGAATTTGAAACATAGGCTACTGCTTAGAGCTTACGTAATTGAAACATACTAACTGATCGTTAAAATCTACAAGGAGATATATAACTTTTACGTGGTGGTGAAATTATTAAAATCATTATTTGTAACTCGCTAGATTCAATTAGAATTTTTAACAATAGGGTAGAACACATAGGAATATTTAGTGCTTTTGGCCGTTTTTCTCAAAATATCGCAGTAAAGTAAAATGTTTTATTGTTTTATGGTTTTTAAAGAATGAAAAAATAATAATACAATATTCTGCATATTTTAGCAAAAAAGCAATGTAAATTTTAAAATGTTTAAAATTTTGATGAAGATATAGAAAAAAATTGAAAAGAGAATATTTCAAAAAAATATAAAAAAACAAAATAAGTAGGGTTTTAAGAAACGCTGTAAAGTATAGAAAATAAATTAAAAAATTGAAAAAAATGGTAAGTCAAATGGCTATTAAGTGTTTAAAGGGTCCGCTCTTACATTTATCACAAATATATAAAATAATCTGTAAAAACACGTCACAGCAAAAACGAAAAATATTAAATTACTCATTGCTTATGATTTAATTAAACTGTGGTATATCAGCAACAAACTAAGTATAAAATATCAACAAAAATGTTATTGTCATTTTTTTTCTTAATTTTCATAAAAAAGCATTGCATCGATCCACTGTGCGTCGTTCGAGTGACTTTGTGCGTGTGCCGGTCACAGAATACGGAAGTGGTCACTTCTCAGGGTATGATCGTTCTATTACGCCCAGAATCGAGGCCCAGGTATTTATATTTTGCTTCAGCCTTTATTGTAAAAATTATCTGTATCAAGTATATAAACTAGGTACCTGTAAAGTTTAGAAGTAGGGATCTATAAAATCCCATATCGCAAATACAATATTTTAACGCACTAAAAATTTGTTTTCCATGAGAAACAACTCCCATTAAAGTATGGGAAAAGCATCAGATGACTTTCCAAACTCGTATTGCCAATATTTTCCGACTTCTCTCGATGTTTTCGCAATTTTCAGTATACTTTACTGCCTCTAGACGTTATAACAACACTCTGTAGGGATAAAAATGAGCAGGAAAATTGGAAAACTGTCTATATTATTTTTGCATAGTATGAGTTTGCACGTAGTATGTTTTTAAAAAAAATTAGTGTTGTGTACCTGTTCGTATATGAAAATTACACTTTATATTGCATTGGTACTTTCTGACATAAACATAAAATTTCTAAATTATTGCGACGCTATATTAGTTTTACTTTTGATTATTAATATAGTGTTTGAGAATGATAACACAAGAGTTTTAAAATTTTCGGTAATTTGCTAAGGGCTCGTGAAGTTTTTAAAAAATTAGCATGAGTGAAAAATTATTTGATTAACTTTGAAAATCGTGTATTAAGGACTCGTGTAATTAAAATTTTCACACCATTATGTGTAAAAAATTGTTTTAAAACCATTTTTAGGTGTTACCCATCGCCACGAATTGATAGAAAACATGTGTGCGTATCTCAAAGTTAAGATAAAAATTGACAGACGATAGGCATTGGTAATCTAATCTATCTTTGTTCTCAGCTGTGTACAATGTGTGTATGTAATACGCTACTAAACAAATACGCATTGTAATTTGAAGTAGTGACAAAGGGACATGTTTCCTCTTTACAGGATGTCAAAACCATGAAAAAATCTTTCGAATAAAGGTGTTTTCTAATCCTAAGTAAGAATTCATTAGCCCCAAGTAGAAACTTCATTTAAATATGAGACAAGTGAACTGTCTGGTTGCAATAAGTTTTCTCGCCTACTTAAGGTTAGAAAATAACATTATAACCGTAAGTAAAAACCTCACTTACCGTAAGTGAAGTATCTATTAACCGTTAGTACCTTAGAACACTGAACTACTAGAAGGAGTTTTTTTTCAGACCTAGGGTAGGGTGTTTAAGTTCAATATCTTTATCCCATTGTTGTCATGTTAACCTAATACGTTTTCCCCTATTTTTAATATTATTTAAAATACCTTCAATAATTTTTAGTTCCGTTTAATTAAATGGTCTAGATATAGTAATAAAAATGTATGTTTCTATAAAAAAAAACCAACCTAAAAATAGATTCAAGTAGGATGTACAACTATAAAAATAAGAAAAATTTGCTATGAAAATCCCTATTTACACTAAAATTAATGACAAGCCGGCAACATAAATTTCCTGCCTTTGTTTACCAAGAATGGCCAAATATGACGAATTCTAACCTAATATTTAGTTAATATTTTAATTTAACGTATCTGTGAAACGAAATACTGCGGTCCTCCGGCTTCTGTTTCAACTTGCATATTTACACTTTGGAACCATTTTCCGCCACAAACTTTTTACAAAAATATCAAAAAAATACTATTGACAAGTGCTGAAACTTTCACTTTCAAAACAATAATGACATTCCAGGAAAAATCGAGAAACCGCAATAAACAATCAATGTTGCCACGTTGAATACAAAAGAAAGTTTTAAATAGGTTGTTTTTCAACATATATCTTAAACCTCATTAATTAATTAATAAATAAGCGTCAAAACTTAATGCAAATTTAGTAAGTTTTTTGGTGAATAATTCTGTAATTAAAATTGGCAACACAGATTTCTTCATCCCGTTTCGCCACTGTAGATGTTGCACTCACACAACCAGTGTAACCAGACAGACCAGACTCCTTCTAGTAGTTCAATGTTCTAAGGTTAGTACATGTATAGTAGCGCAAAACTAGTATAACTCCTAAAATATGACTTTAAATAAAATAAAAAATATATTTTTGAGCTCTAAATATCATGTCCTATCACAATACACCCTAATAAAAAAAAATAACAACACATAATAAAAAAGAGCGCCGACGGTGTTCGAACCGACAAGGTGCTTTATCCACTGTACGGATTCTTATTGGTCAAGTGAAAAGTGTTTATCATAATTAAAGCTTAATCAGAGAATTTTTGCGTTTCCTGGATATATGTAGACAAGCATCTCTAAGCCAAGGGTTACCGTTTTTTTTTTCGAGTTTTTTAACTTATTTCCATCATGATCTCCCTATAAATAGAACAATGATCGTTGCAATTGTCGAATTCTTATAATGACAATCCGTTGACAAATTATTATAGGCATGCATTATTATTAGGATGAATACATTTTTCCGCATGATTTTTTAATATTTGATGCCTTCACTTGTTCTTAGAAGAAAAATTCACTAACCATAAGTGAAGGGAAAGTTAAGTGAGTTGTCATATATTGGTAAGTAGACAAATCACTAAGGGTTAACAAATTGGTAGAAAAATTCATTTTCTTACGTTTTGTCTTCCGATATGATTAAACATCGTAGTTCATGATTTTCCCTCTCCATCGATACGTTTTAAAGTCAAAAAAGCTATATCAGCAATATTATTCTGGGCCACGCAGATCATTATAATAAGGCGTCATTCTGGTTTTCGTATCCATCGAGATCGAGAGTTCTAATTTTTTAAATAAATAAACAATGTCGAGAAAATGTGCTACGAAAGATAAAAGTGCTATTTTAGAAGAATTAAAAAGACTTCGTGAAAAGTGTGAGGAAATGTGTTCTTCAAGTAAGTACATTTATATAAAATATATACACGTATAGGTTAACAAAATTTGATAAAAAGACCAAGGGTCTCTTCTACTGTTGAATATATAATATTCGAGAAATTGACCGAGGGTCAATAAGTATTAATATGTTATTGGCCAAGGGCCAGATTACACTGACCTAGGGTCAATAAGTCACAATTTTGGTGGCTAACTTACTGTTGAATATATAATATGCGAGAAATTGACCGAGGGTCAATAAGTATTAATATATCAATGGCCAAGGGCCAGATTAAACTGACCTAGGGTCAATAAGTCACAATTTTTGTGGCTAACTTACTGTTGAATATATAATATGCGAGAAATTGACCGAGGGTCAATAAGTATTAATATGTTAATGGCCAAGGGCCAGATTAAACTGACCTAGGGTCAATAAGTCACAATTTTGGTGGCTAAGAGCCGATATACGTTATATGTGTTGTATGCATCAAAAGTATGCAAGTAAGGCCAAGGGCTAATGTTATAATATATCAAGGGGGATAAAAGTAAATTAAAATTAAAATTTTAAATTCGACCCATGGTCGGTTCATATACATGCTTCGGTTTTATATTATCTAACAGTGGATATATAGTTTTAACCAACACTTTATCGAAACTGTTAACTAAAAGCCTGGTTATAAATGATATTATTCCTGGCACGACCAATATATGATAAATTTAAAGCTCTAAGTGGACCAAATTTATACATGTAGCAAATCAGCAGATTTAAAGAGTTAAAACAAATAACGTAATAAATTGGCGCTTTATTCTTTATGTATTCGATTTCAACAGAATTTTTTGTTTGTAATTATAGGCGACTCGGAAGATAAAGAATTGGAATTTGTAGACGTAAAAGAGGATCCGCTTTTTCTTCCAAATGAGAAATGCGAAAGCGATTTTGAAATTGAGTTTGAGGAGCGAAAATGAAAACTTAGATCAGGATCAGTTTTCCTTTTTGGGGACAAAACCTCTATAAGATGGTCTAGAAGGACCTGATTTACACCCTGAAATTGTGGTCAGATGGTTGCTTTATCTTCTAAAAGGTGTATCAAAAGAAGAGAGGGAGAAAATAATTGGAAAATACCCTCTTTCTAAGAATTGTAAAGCCCTTTCACCAGCGGAAATAAATGCTGAAGTTTCGGAGTGTGTTCCTCAATCCACAACAAAAAGCGATCGACTTTTAAAATCGCTTCAATATCAGTTGGGTCCATGGGTTAACTGCTTTGGGGACTGTTATGGACGTAATGATTAAACAAAATCAAGATAAAGCCAAATTGAGTACACTGGCGGACGCGGCCTTACTTTTTACCAATGTGCATAACAACCAAGGGTTAGTTGTGTGTGAAGATAGCCAAGAGCTACAACTCTATTAACTAGAGATCACTAACCAAGGGTTAGTTGTGTGTGAAGATAGCCAAGGGCTAAAGTTTTTGAATTTTGACCGAGGGTCAATCTAAAGATTACAATTGAATTAGCTAGAGATTAGTATTTCTGTTAATTTTCTTTATATGTATAGTAACCGAGGGTTACTTGTGTGTGAAAATAGTTTTTTATATTTGACCGAGGGTCAATATTAAGATTACAAACCAAGGGCTATGTAATCTTATTGCGCTTTTCAATTATTAATGAGTATATTGACCTAGGGTCATTAAACTGAAATATAATCGGAAAATGTACAACCATAATGGACCGAGGGTCAAAAAATTAAGCTTATTTTTTTTTTAAAACTTGTGCTAATATATATAAGCAATTTAGTTAATAAGGTGTACATTTAACCGAGTGTCAGTATTAGTATAGATCCATAAATGCACTTTTTACAGTTATTAGATGACCGAGGGTCATTCAATTGGGCTAGTAAAAAAGGCTCGTTTATTTAGTCTTATTTGGAAATAAGGAAATAGTTACTTGATATTAGACCAAGGGTCCGAAGAACGATTTTGTAAGGGCCTAATTTTAGTTAATACTGCCTAAAATATAATAATTTGATTAAGTAATTTATTTGAAGAAATACACAAATTTTTGAGTGAGTAAAAATAAATATTAAGTCATTATTATATCACAAATTAATGATTTAAATTAAAAATGCTAGGATACCTTTTTAGTTAAATCAACCTCGTTTTGTTTTCTTATTCGATGTCTCCACATTACTTTTGATTTAATGCGTCGATAGAGTAGGTTAACACTAATAAACAATTAAAATGTCGCGTTGCCTTGGAAGCTAATTATACTACTAAGGGTTCCAAGAAACTGCGAATGCCTTTCACCACCCGAAATAAACCTCGAAATTTTAGGATGCAATGCTCAAAGTTATCTAAAAACGATCGGTTTTTAAAATCACTCCAATACCAACTGGGTCATGGTTTAATAGATGAGTTGTTATTTGGGAAAAACTTTGGTGATCTCTTAAAAAACCGACAAAATGGTAAAAAAGCTTATACTAATCTGCACCTGCAGGAACATCCAGGAATGGGTCAACAAACATACCAACGGCAGAAGTTTTAAATTTGGTAAATATAGAATATTATGCGGGTTCTTCAAAATATTTTTTAACTAAATGGGTTTCTGGTATAAAAATTCCATTTTTTGAAACACCAACCCAAGATTCTAAAAAATTTTCTTTTACACCGAGAGACAATGACTCGGACATCAAAATGGCAATAGACCAGTTACTCAATATAGGTGCAATATCTATATGCAGTCATAAGATTGGGGAATATTTATCCTTGCTTTCTCTTGTAACAAAACCTAATGTGGAGAAAAGGTTTATTTTAAACCTAAAAAAGCTAAGCAAATATATCACCGTTCCACATTTTAAACTGTAAGACTTTAACCGTATTAAAATTCTTGACCACGGAATGTTTCTTAACTAAAGTTGATTTAAAAGATGCCTATTTTTCACTTCCTATTTTTAACGAACATAAAAAATATCTACGATTAAATAAAATATACCAATTTAACTGTCTCCCTTTTGGTTTAAATATAGCGTCCTTTATTTTTACAAAATTTTTAAAACAAGTTGTTAAACATTTACGTGAAAAGAGGATTTTACTTGTAATTTATTTGAGATGATAATAGTACAGAGTAAACAAGAATCTATTCTAAACACTAACATGACGACAGGGCATTTAAAAAAAAAAAGAAAAAAAAAACCTTGGGTTTATTATAAATACGAAGAAAAGTGAATTATTGGCCTCTTATGAATTAACATTTTTAGGGTTCTCCTATAACAACATATTGTCATAAATTTTACATAAAAATTCGTAATTTTGCAAAATTAATAGGTTAGTCGCCGCTTCTTCGGCTATTCCGTTTAGCAGATATCATGTTAAGATGTTAGAAAGATCTAAATTTTTAGGGCTTAAAGGTAAATCTATATGCGGCCAGAAAAGACACAAGTTCGATGGTTTTTAGATAATTTGCATAAATCACAATCGATAAAGCAGCCCGAATTTTCATTGGAAATAAATAGTGAGGCTTCTAAAACCGGCTGGGGTGTTTTTTGCAAAGGAAAAAGTTGCCACGGATATTGGGACAAAAATGAGAAAAATAAACAAATCAATTATTTAGAATTGACTTTTTACGGCCTACAATCTTTTTGTAAGCATTTAACTCGTCAAAGAATACTGCTAAGAATCGATAACAAAACAGCTATAGCTTGCATTAATCGCCGAGGAAGTGTAAAATATGAGAAGATAAATAACATTACTCAACAAATTTGAGAATGGTCCCAAAACAAAAATATTTTTATATTTGCGTCTTATATTTCAAAACTTCAGCTTTTCGTAAAAATTTTGAACAGCTCATTTTAACATATAGAAAACCTTACCATCCGGCCTCTACTCAAAGTGTTAGTATATGGATTAAGATTGTCCTTGAAAGTAGTGGTATAAACGTTAAAACATTTAAAAGCCACAGTGTAAGACTACTTCTGCTGCTCTTAGATGTGGCTTATCTATAGATACAATAAAAAACAGCGGGTTGGAGTCCCTCCTTGGAGGTGTTCTTTAAATTTTATAATAGACCAGTAGGTCCATCAAACAAAACCTTTGCTAAGACTATATTGGGTTTAGAATAAGTGTAGCAAACACAATATTGTAGTTGTGTTTGCTATTATTTTTATCTTATTATTATATAAGTTTCCTTTTACGATAATGGTTATTCAGGTTAAAGTTACCATTTAATATATTTCTTTTATTTTTTTTTAGGTTTTTATTTGATTTAAAAACCTTACTATTGTATACGTTTCCTTTTACAATAATGTTTATTCACATTAAAGTTACCTTTTAGTACTTTTCTTTATATTTTTTTTTTTATTTCGGTTTTATTTAATTTTGGAAACCTAATATTTTAAAAATAAAAATAAATTACGGTTATTCCTATGAAGTGCATTATTTCCAGTATCAAAGTGCATATGTTTGAAATTATCATATTAATTATTTTTTTAATAACAAAAGATGAAAATACAAAAATTTTCTAAATCTTATTAGAGCTTTAAACAGCTACGATGTTTAATCATATCGGAAGACAAAACGTAAGAAAATTTAATGATTAATCGAATACAATACTTACCTGTATGAAGATTAATCCTAATTTTCTCTAGTTGTCTTCCGATATGATGGCAACCCATCCCGCCCAATATACCCCATAACGATTTAGGCAAATTTTTGATTTCGAAAACCGAATGACGCCTTATTATAATGATCTGCGTGGCCCAGAATAATATTGCTGATATAGCTTTTTTGACTTTAAAACGTATCGATGGAGAGGGAAAATCATGAACTACGATGTTTAATCATATCGGAAGACAACTAGAGAAAATTAGGATTAATCTTCATACAGGTAAGTATTGTATTCGATTAATCATTAAATTAACCATAAGTGAAGGGAACAAACTAGAGGAAAAATTCACTAACCCTAAGTGAAGGGAAAGTTAAGTCGCATATTGGTAAGTAGATAAATCAGTAAGGGTTAACAAACTCGGGTCTAAGTAGGTCGTTTTACTTGTAGCTATTGAATTCATCACTTGGGGATAAAAGAAACTTCCCTTACCACTAATAAAAAAAGCTAAGTAGACACTTCACTTGGGATAGTTTTCTGAGTGTCCTCTGAAAGTTTGGTAACTCTTTATTACAACCAATATTTAAAATCAGGCTCGTTAGCTAAATAATTTCTTCTGAGTAGGTGTGAACTAAGATAACTTTTATTGATTCGACTGAATTGAAACTTTAAGAAGGGAACTGTTACAACAGTTTACTAAAAAATGGGTCCCACCCTGTAAACATATTTTCATTTAATAATGTATCCGTTTTAGATATCAATAAATTTTTTTATATAGTGTAGTGGCGTACGCAGAGATAGGCTTTGGGGGGAGATATTCAACGCATATCTACAGGGGCGGTCTAGTAGTGGATTAAGTACTTAATAACAAGGGCGGATCGTCCGGCGGATCTATAGTCTTATAATTAAGAACAAATCTAAGTTCTAAAATTTAAAGAAAATTGTAGCAATTCATGATATTATAGCGCCGCAAGCGAAAATTTTTAGCGACCGCCGAGGAGGGGTAAGACAGTTACAGTTATAGAATTGTTGCCAACATCATATCATAAAGGCGCGGCAGGCGAAATTTTTGAGAAAATTATACGAAAAATGCCATTATTTACACGTTTGAAATGATGAAGACAAGTTTAATCCAAAAATTCTTTGACTTTTTTGTGATTTTTATGGTTATCCCCTTTAACCCTACCTTGCGTACGCCATAGCGGTTTTATTACAATATAAAACATGACTACCGAGATTTTATTTTTATGAGTTGTACTCTATCAATGAGTTTTATTGTTAAATCAACAACAAAAAATTGCCTTTTTGCAAAGTGGCTCGTATTATTGCATTATAAAATCGATTATTTTATTGTGGTTTTATTTTTATTTATGTTAGTGTTCTGTATTTGAATTTGATATCATTGTTAATAAATTTTAATGTCAATATGGAATTTGATATTAACATGAGCAGATTATTATTGTTCTGTAAATTACAGAAATGTACCCCGAACATATTTTGGTTTGATTTGTGAGAACATAAACTCACAACTTTTTTTCCCGTTAGAAAATTTATTTAATTGCTGAAATCCTGGTTTCTATCGTAATTTTGGGAGGGGGTAATGCAAGTCAAGAGCTAATTTCGGTATTTACATCGCGGAGCAGACGGATTTTCTTTACGCATTTTGATTTGTTAGCGCGTGTACCACGTGGTGTAATTCGACTGATCAGATACTATGTGATCAAAAATCCGTCTGATCTGCGATGCAAATACAGAACTAAGTTATAAATATCTTTTTTAGGGCTTAGATCATAAATTCCTGGTTAATCTAGGTATCAAGGTAGAATAAAGGTAAATTTAAAAAAGGGGATAATAAATAAAGAACAGCGTGCAAACTTTGAAGAAAATGTGCAATTTTAGTGTTTTAACCATAAATTTATTTTAAAAGTACTTTTTAACTCTAAAATTTTTGTTTTTGTTAAGTTATTTTGTGAAGTAGCAATTGCAAAAAGGAGGGGCGTTCGTCGATTTGTATGAACGTTATTAGTATAAATTTGTAATTTAAACGTATAAATAAATTTACGTATAAATTTTGATTCTTGGTTCTGCTCCCCTTTACTGGCTACTACGTGACACTGTGTCTAACGTTATTTTTGCATGACCAGTATACTTTTTATTTTAAACATTAACAAAATTCACTCACTAAAACTGCGTTTCCTTTTGTTTGGGTGCCTAAATTTACTACCCCAGACAGAGTTCCTTTTTAGTATGCGGCCCGCGTTTTCAACCCTGCGTTTTAAAAATGACAGATCTAACAAAACTTGGTTTACGCATAAGCGGCCTTTTTTGCACCCCTTGTGCGTACGGCCATACAGTGGGGTGCCTGTGCTTATAAAATGAATATGATTGAGATATTTCTACATAAATAAATGAGATTTGCAATTTTAATCATTTTAATAAAAGTTTGCTGTTATTTTTCCACATCAGAAGTGGAAACAAGCAATAGACATTTCTAAAGGATTTTTTTTTGTTTGAAATTCCCCTCGTGGAGCATAGTGGATCAAAAATTGCCAAGATTGTAGTTCTCAGTATGTTGGTCAGTCAGGTCGTTTATTCGAAATTAGAATTAAAGAACATCTAAATCTTCTTTCGGAACTCATTTAAAGACACAAAAACATAGCTTTAACATACCAGAAGGATTGGAAGTCCTACATATTCATAATAAGGGAAAAAAACTTAATACTCTTCAAAATTTACAGATTGCTGGTTAGAACTAGATTCGAACATTGTTTCATTAAACGAAAAATCTCCTTCCAACTTCAATTATTGAAAAAACTAATTCCCCCACCCCTTATGCTTGTCTTTTCTATATTGTTTGAGGTTCTTGCGTCTAAGATGGCTTATCGTTGTTTGATCAGCTTTTACAACGCATTTATTGAAAAAAAGAAAAAATACTCAAATATCACTTTTTATTGTTTGCTGCTTCCTCCCCCCCCCCCCTTTCTTACTAATGTTTAATTTTGTTTTGTTTATATAATTTTTGTTCAATGTTTTTTACCATAAAATAGTTGATTTTTGGCATACAATTTTCCAGTGTCCTTAATAAAATAATATTTTAATGAACCTTTGTGTGCAATTGAACTACATAAACGCCAAAAAAACAGCTATTTGTTGTGTCTTTCAGTTTAGAGTTTTTATTTTTTGTAATTTTTTTGAGTCGACGAGAGTCCCTTTTAATGGTTTTAATATTGTATGAGCATTACGCCCTCCCCCCTTTAATAATGGTTTTTGTCAAGGGTTGTTTTGCTTCTGATCACAGTGTCCCCCGATTTTAGATCACTTAGTGACCTTTCAATTCTTTTTGATCTACTAATAATGTCAAAATCAGCTGGTTGCTGTCTTCTCGATTTTTCCCAAGAGCAAGCAATTTTTGACAAAAATGATTAATTTTTAAGTATTAAAAAACTCTTGTCGTTACCTAATACCTCAAGATGTTTATGGAAAAACCTTTGTATGGGCGGTTGCCAAATTTATTAGTAAGTTACTTTTTACAATTTTTTTCACAAAAAAATGACGTTTTATATGTGCCCCTTTTTAGACTAACTTAATTGTTTATAATTATATTTCTTGATTGTTTTTAGATGTAAATAAAAAATAATTTTAATAAGTAAGACCCTTGAAAATGAGCGTGACCTCGAAACCGGTCGGGTTATTTTGTGTATCAATAAAATTTCACTCTGAAAAAACAACTTTTGGATACTTTTATTGATGCAAAAAAGAAACGCGTGTCTTCCGTCATTTTCGCCGCCATGTTGTGGAGATTTAGGTTGGCGACATTGATTGAAGGTTATGTTTTTTGTTGTTTTTTAATACAAAAACAAAAGAGTGAAGAACCAAGCAATAAAAACCATTTAAAAGTCATACAAATGCTCGAACGACCACATCATGATAATCTCTCTCATTTGGTCTGGGGAATGTGCAAGTTTTGAACAAATAAATTACAACATGGAAACATTACCCCCAATTTATAAACCTTCAGTTTATAAATCCGAGATTGTTATAGGTCTAGAAGACAAGAAAAATAAATAAACAGAGGGAGACACGGAGTTTGATAATAGCATGTATAGATCAGCTGAAAGCCAGAGCAATGTCAAGCGATCACAAAAAAGTACATCTTTGGCACATGGAGTTTTACGAAATTGGAACAATAGTTCATGAGTTTCAAAAAGAACATTAAAAAAATTATTTTAGAGATAGTACCATATACAATTCAAGAGTTCCTAAACCACCAATTTTAATATTAATTTTAATATTGTATTTTATCAGTATATTTTTTCTTTTTCTTGTTGTTATTTTCATGCGTTTGTAACTTTCTATATGTAATTTTAAGTAAGTAGTTTAAGATTTTATTGTCAATTTTTGTCATATTGCAGCCAGTATTTTTTTGTGAGATTTTAAGACCAGTAATTATAAGATGTTTTACCAGTTAACTAGAAATAAAGAAAAATCAAAGTTTATTTTTTAATCTTTATTGACAAAACCATGTTATCATTTTTTAATATTTAAATGACATTTTTAAGACATTCTTAGGTTAAATTTACCTTAATGTTAATTTTGAAAACTACATTTTGACGCTTATTTATTCAATTGTGACAATGTTTTTTGTTTGTTAACAATTTTTGTAATAAAAGTTTTCTGATTCTGAAGACCTCAGCAGAAAAATTTATTCCTAAGATATCCTTGAGTTTTGGTAAGTTTTCAGCATTTGACATTTTTTTTGCAGATTCGTCTTTTATAAGCTTTCCTTATGGATTTGTCTTGATGAAAATCCTCGTGAAAATCTATCATTGCCCCATAGTAATCATTATCAAAAAGTTTTGCATTTGAAGCATGTTTGTTAAATACTAAGTGGCAACATAACAATTGAAATTTGCCTTTTATTAAAAAGGTGATTTCTGGGTCATACACATTTAATATTTTTTATGGTTGTGATGCCAGTGCGACGCAAACAATATTTTTCTGTTAATTATTCTCAGACTACAATTTGGTTCATAAACATTATTTATACCTATTTTCACAAAAGCTGCAAAAAACTAATTTTAGGGAAAAACCAGAGTACCAAAATGTTTAACTTTGACCGCAGTATCTCGAAAACTACATACCAGATCACTGTGGAGCAATGATAGATTTTTATCTGGACAGTGAGACCTACAACATATGCAGTTTTGAGCAAAATCCCACATTCTTTATAAAAAATAGAGCTACAAAAAAATGTTGAATGCTGAAAATTTAGAGAACATATGGTCGACACAGATGTCAGTTAATAGGTTTCTCCGTCAAGGTCAAATATTGTAAAACTCCATGCTCGAGTTCATGTGCCAAAGATGTACTTTTTTTGTGATCGCTAAAGTTGCTTGGCTTGCCATGGCTCTGGCTTTCAGCTGATCCATATATGCTATTATCAAAGTCAGTATCTCTCTCTATTAATTTATTTTTTATTACTGTTCATGTTGGTGCTTCTGTTCTTAGCTGTTTACAATATATAACGTGTGGCTTAACAGTATCCTTTGAGTTTATTAATTGGGGGCAATGTTTCCATGTTGTGATTTATTTGTTCTAAACCTGCACATACTCCAGACCAAATGAGAGAGATAAATGGCGTGACCGTTGGAGCATTTGTTTATGGCTTGTTTCTTTACTTTTTTGTTTTGTATTAAAGAACATTAAAAAAAAAACAGAAAAAATAACCTTTCAAAGAAACGTCAAATCCCACAGTCAGTGTACCCACACTACTATTTAAAATTAAGGAAACCAATGTCGCCAACCTAAATCTCCACAACATGGCGGCGAAAATGGTGTAAGACACGCGCAGTGATTTTCATGAAATTTTCCCATAGGTATTAGCAATCCAAGGTTTCTACATCCGTGAGTAAAGGACATCCCTACCTTTAAAAAAATCCAAAGGAGATAGAGGCGCAAAAATTTTAAAGAGCTTTAGTCGAATCACTCCAATACAGTCCGTTCCATTTTTATTTAGACAAAAACTGCAAAAACTGCTTTATTGCAATAACCCACTGAACAAAACTAGATTGTTGTTTTTGTTAAAGTTTTTAGGTTATGTTTTTTCCATTTTTCTGACAGACATTTTGGCCGAAAGAGTATTTGTTTACACACTATGGAAGACTCGTGAAAATAAACTTTTTAAAATAATATATAAAAAAAATATAGTAATATATAAATAAATAATAAACTTGGTTTGAGACGCATTCGTTTTATTTTTCATTGTTAGCACTTTTTGACATGTTATAACAAAATGTACCTCGTTATTTTTGACTAGACAAGGCTGGAAATGTGGAGAAATAATTTGAATTGATGCATTCATGAAAGTGATGCTTTTATCCTTAAAATTATAGATAGACAACTGTGCAAAAAAAGTTTTATGAAATCTTTATTAAAATATTATATTATCAGCACACATGATAAAAGTAAAATTAAAGAAAATTATGCGGCACTGGCCCAACTGTGATCAACTGTCTTTTTAGGGAGAAACAAAATTACCAAATGTCAGATCGAAAATTCTCGTTGACAGTTGACGTCAATTAAATCTGTATACATTTCGGATGGAAAATACTATACCTCCGTTTTCAAAAATCTTTAAAACTGAAATTTCAAACCGCCTTTTGGACTTTTTTTCAGGCATAACCTGATAAGACATTATATCACGGAAACAAACATTTGGACTTATCCAAATCCTTCGATAGTTTAGAATTTGCATCATCAGATTCTTCTGGGCATACCTAAAATATATGATGGATTGCTTTGCATTGGTTTTACTATACAAATAATGAGAGCAGAAAGCTGACCTGGGGATTACACAGGGCACTATCATTGGCCCCATTCTCTTCGTGCTTTACATAAATAATTTTTCGTCCCATATCACCAGAGATCACGTAAGAACAGTCAATGTTTTGCTGATGACTGAGATGTGAATAATATTACTGCTAGTAGTAGTCTCTTAGAACTCGAAGAGCCAGCTTTAATAGTAATTTATTACTTCTCAACACAGAAAAATTATCTTTATAATTCTTCGTATCTGTTTTTGTGTATGTATGTGCTAACGTTCATGTTTTACTTTTATTTAACTTCACACACGTTTGTTCTTTGCTTTCTTGTTTGTTTTTTCTACAAATCCGATTTTTCTGGGCAATCCGATTCCGATTCTTCTACAAATCCGATTCTTCTTTAACTATACAAAAAGATAAGGGGGATGTTTATTATGAGAGCGGACAGATTTACCTAACAATTTTTCGTGCCAGAGATCATGTAAGAACAGAACACAGAACTTAAAAAATAAATTGGTTTATAGTAGTCAAATTCACCAAGTCAATACAAGACAACAACATAATTTTTACTTGCTTCAGAGAAAAAGTAAAGTAGGACAAAACTCTTTGTTCTACTATGGTTTAGATGCCTTTAATAAACTGTAAAAAAGTATTAAAAACGAAAGCACAATTAATTTGTTTAAATCAAAACTTAAAACCTAATTACTAGAGAGGTGTGATATTTATTTATAGTAGCTTTATTACCTGTATTATTTTATATGTTATGACATTGGTATATTATGTTATTTATTTTAGTTTGTTGTGTTTTATAGAGAAAGTATTACGTGATTTTACATTGTGTTGTTTATTTGTACTTTTTATTTAAAAAATTAAGTTAATATTGTGTTTTTTAAAATTTATTACATATATTTATGTATACCTATATATTTCTTGTTTTTAACTTTGACTGCAGATTATTTTTTTATTTATGTATATTTTTCCTCTTTTCTTGTTCCTAAAGTAAATGTATTTCAATAGTTTTTTGTTTGGTTTAAGAGTATATTTTAAAACTCTTCCTCAAATATTCGGTTGGTTTTATATTTAAATAAAAAGAAGTATGAATAATATTACTGCTAGTAGCAGCCTCTTAGAACTCGAAGTTTCAGCTTTTTTCTGTCTCAGTAAATTCCAAGATTGTTTAAATAGTAATTTATTACTTCTCGATACAGAAAATTAATCATCTTTATAGATTTTGTGTATGTATGTACTAAGGTTTATGTTTTACTTTTTTTATTAATTGATTGATAACAAAATTTACCTTTCTACAAGCTTTTATTTAACTTCACACGCGTTTGTTTGTTTGCTTGCTTGTTTGTTTATTAGTATATGTTTGGCACAAATTTTGCAGATCAATTTTGACTAACTTCTACAAATCCGATCAACTTCAAATTTGGTATGCGTTTATAGTTCCGGTGATAATAAAATATTATAAAAAAAAACTACGTTGGGGGAGGGTAGCATGATATATTTAGAAATTCAAAACTTTTGAACGAATGCTGCGAGACTAAATATTTTCAGAAAATATTTGTGGCGTAGGGTGCGAGAATAAATCGGAAAAAAGTTTTTTCTCGGTCAGGATTTAAACCCGGTACCTCTAATACTCTACCAACTGAGGTACCGAGAAACTGGGGTTTTAACTGGCTATTCGGAAATCCGTAGTGGGGAGATCTTTGAAGCTACTGCGGCTTTAAAAACCTAGACATGGTATAAAGACAAGGAGGTACACATTCATGATTATTAGTTGTAAGAAATGTCTTATCTATCAACCAACGATACACGACATATAGCCTTTTATTGGAGGTGTCAGATGGCGAATTTCCAACTAATAATTTCAGCCAAACGTATTTACAAAATGAAGGAAAATTTAGCGCCCTAATAAATTTACAGAAAAGATTTGTGGCGTAGAGGGCAAAAGTTGAGGGACTTAATCAGAGGACTTGAACCCGGGACCTCTAGAATACCAGTCTACTGCTCTACCAACTGAGCTACCGAGGAACTGGGGTTTTAACTGGCTATTCGGAAACCCTTTCCTCCGATTCATTTGTTAGTAGTGGGGAGATCTTTGAAACCTACTGCGGCTTTAAAACCCTAGACATGTTATAAAGACGAGAAGGTACACATTCACGATTATTAGTTAGAGCATTAGACTGGTATTCTAGAGGTCCCGGGTTCAAATCCTGGTCGACGAAAAACTTTTTTCCGATTTATTCCCTCGCCCTTTGCCATCTACGCCACAAATCTTTTCTGTAAATTTATTAGGGCGCTAAATTTTCCCTTCATTTACTAAATATTTTATAATTCTGTAGGTAAAAACTACGTTGGTGAGGGGTAGCTATGGGGATGCGAGAGGTTTATTTATTTGAAAATTTATAATCTTTCAACCAGAGTTGCTACAAATATGCAGTTTTCGGTCTTATGTTTCACCAAATAATTTATTACTTTAGAGGTAAAAACTACGTTGATGAACGGTGATTAAGGGGATGACCCAACCCGACGATACATTAGCCGAAATGCAAGGGTAGGTAACTAAAAATTTCAAAATAAATTTAGGTCAAAAATTATTTTAATTTTAAGCTTTTATTAAGGGCAATAAAAATTTAAATTTAATTTTTTTAGAGTAAAGATTTGTGGCGTAGAGGGCAAACGATATTTGTTTAGCTTTCTCACCATAATAAAAGCTATAAGCGTAAAATTAATTTTGAACTTTAACCCTTATTAAAGCAAATAACAATAAAAAAACGCTCATCGCAAATTTTGGTATCAAGTTTGGTACGTACTAAAATCAAAAGACTCTAAATTTTAATTAGCGCCCATGGCTTTTATTATGTTATCAGAAACCCAAAAAATTATTTTTAACAAAATCAATAAATAGCGAGCTTTCCCTCAAAAAAGGTAATGATAACCGTGATGAGCACCACAAGTTCGAAATCCGGATCTACGGTTATCATTACCTTTTTTGAGGGAAAGCTCGCTATTCATTGATTTTGTTATTTATTCACCCTCACTAAATCCCTTTTGAAAATTATTTTTAACTTTTTAGAGCTTTGATAAAAGCTTTTTATTAAAAACTATATTTTACCTAAATTTATTTAACTTTACCTTCTATTTCTTTTGGAATATTTACTTAGTTTAAAATTGACTTAGATACTTTTAACTTAACATTTATTTATAAATCTTATCGTAGTTAAGGTAAAATTATGTTTACACTATTTATTTAAACCACAATCATTGAGTTATGTTCATTTAAAATAAACATGTTTATTTAGACTTAAAAACAAAAATTTTAAAATAGTTTATTTTAAGGGGTAGAAGGGGGAGATGATGTTTATGATTGAGCTTATGTAATCCATTGGCAGAGTATTTGATATTCCTGTGATCACAAACCAGCGCATGGTGTTTTTAAAGGAAGAAAAATGACGGAAAATATTTACAACCCCTTCGCTTTAATATTTCACCCTGAAATAACAACCAGATGGCGCCATCATTCTCCTTCTAAGTATGAAAACAGATGACAAACGATGTATTCCGATGAAAAATAAAAAAAGTCAAAGCGTGTTTACATCCGAGTGTATAATCACAACAGGCACGCTTTTAAAAATATGATTAAGCACACATTTAATTTTTCCGATTTTTTGTTAATATCCATACAATTTTCGGTAATATAATACAATTCTTTTTAAGCTAAAAATACAATTTATTTTCTTACCACTCCCTGTTTTAACAGCATTCCTCCACCCCTGACTTTTGATCAGCTTGTTAAATTTTTTCCAAAAAACTTTCGATAAACTACGTTTTCTTCTTCAAAATTGCGTTTTTTTTTAGTTTACCTACTGCAAGAGGCTTTATAAAATTCATGTTCAACTGCATTTTTAATTGAAAATAAATCCAGGCGCAATAATGGTGGTCGTTTTTATCTACCCCAATTATTTATGAGTTATTATGGCTTTGGCGAAAGATAATTAGAGACTGTGTGTGTGTGTGTGTGTGTTTATCAAAGGACAAAACGTGGCTTAATTAGCAAAGAAAAATGGGTTAAAATATTTCGTTGGAAAGTCAGAGGCATTTTTAACCCTTATTCACCAGTTTTTGGAATAATGATCAAGGTGAGTAAATTTAGTAAGGTATATAGGAGACGAATAGAAAAATCCTTCGCATGTCAAGATTATTTTTTTTCTTTCTTCTTTTTCTCTTTTTTAGACTATTTTTCTTTTTGTTGTTTAATATTTCTTTTTTTTTGTCTCAATTTATTTAACTGCAGATTTTATAATTTTTTTATCTTTACTTAGGTTTACTGTTGAGTGGTTGTAAATAAAATAAAATTAAAAAAAAAATAAAATAAAATAAAAAATAAAAATTATGGTTTGAGACGGGGCACCAATGCTTTTGGTTTAAAACATGTTTTTTACAAGATTTTATTTAACCTTACCTCTATGTTTGTATGTTCGGGTCAAATCTTGCAACTCAATTTTGACTAACTTCTAGATGTCCGATTGAATTCAAATTTGGTATGCGATTATAGTTCCGGTGACATTACAATATTATTAGGCACCCCCCTCTCCCCTATGAGGGGACTGGGGAGGGGAAACGCAAGTTTGTCCCATTTCAACCAAAATTGGTATACGGAGGTTCTTGGGGATAAAAAAGAAGAATTTTTGATCAGATCAATATGGCGGATTCAAGATGGACGATTTTTGGTCATGTTTTGATAATCAATTTTAACTGACTTATTCACATCCGATTGTTTTCAAATTTGATATGCGTTTATAGTTCCGGTGACAATACAATAATATGGTATTATCAGGTACCCCATCCCCCTAACGAAGGAAGTGGAGGGAGAAAAAGATTTAGTTTGTTCGATTCCAATGAAAATTGGCATACAGGGGATTTTAGTGAAGGGGATTATAAATTTTTTATCAGATTTGAAAATTTCAATGTGGCGGATTCAAAATGGACGATTTAGGGTACAAATCTAAAAATTCAAAAATAATTTTATTTAAAAAAAAGCTTTTAAAATACAAGCTTTTATAAAATATAAAGTGCACTAAAAGGTAGAAAATAATTGTTAGCATTCTGATATCATAATAATAAAAGCGATGGGCGCAAATTAAAACTAACAATGTAGCTTGGGTCGAGTTGGTTTGGATTTACTTACCCTTGCATTGCTCTGCTTTATAATGAATTCAGATTTTTGCGAACAATCATAATATAAATCAATAACTAAAATTTCGAGAAAAACTCAATATTAAAATATACATCAAATGAAACCATGCATAATGTTAAATGGGAAAAATAGTCTCCATTTTATTAAAAATATGATAGGGGGTCAAATAAGGTGGACGGGGGAACGCGAACGAAGTCGTGGACAACCAGCTAGTTTTTGAGAAAAATAGTCCTTTGGACAATTTGATTTTAATAATCTGGAATTTTGGAAATTTTTACGCCACGCCTCCAATTTTTTTTATTTTGCCAAGGGGAAATTTCCCTTACTTTCCTACCGGTATACGCTCCTGGTTAGTTACAGTTACGCTTCACCGTCAATTTGTCATTTTAAAAGTAAAAAACCCCCAAAATCAGTGTTTCATTCCAAAAAGATTTTAAAAAATCATATGCCAATTTCTACGTTTTTAAAACTAACTTTAGTTTCGTTCCTAGGTTTATCTATCACTCATGATATTGTTAATTTTTTTTTACCAAAAGAATATTTCCCATTATCATTTCTCTTCACATAAAAATTATGACATCTAATAAGGGATGTTTTCTTGTAAATAACACCCCTATCATTTTGGCGCTTCGTATCAACAGTAAACGATCCATCATCTCTCTATCTAAAAGGGATGGCGAAACACAAGCATTATTTTTTTTTGTTTACTGTCTAATTTTTCTTTTTTCCCAACTTTTTCGAAAAATGAGGACACACTGATGATTGATGATTTCTAGTATGCAAGTATTTCAATATGTTCATGTTCAAGTTCTCTACCATAAAAATTAAAACGTGAATATTTTTACCTGCAGCTGTAAATATTTTTGGGTCATTCCACGGTAAGTTTATTTTTTGGCCGACTTTTTCCTATAAATAACCAACATTTATCTCTTATTCTTAAATATCTTTCTTGAATTTTTACCCTAACTATAAAACTAATCATCCAATTTTAATAATTGATAAGTTTACTCGTATTGATGCCACGGATAACATAACAGGCAATATTTTTTCTTTAGTCCAGTTGAAAATGTGTCAAAAATGCGTTTAATTGTTGTTCCAGAAAAACTAAAAAAATTTTTGTTCCGAAAAATCATTTGGTCGAAAAACATTTTTTTTTTGGAAAAATTTTTCTTTAAACACTTTTTCGAATGCTATTTATTTCGAATTACTTTTTTCCGAATGCCAATTTATTTCGAATTAGTTTTTTCCGAATGCCAATTTTTTCCAACTTCAAAAAAACAGCGTCCAGCAAAATAGGTAGGAGTTGGTTTTCGTGTGAAAGGGGACTGCTAGGGTTCGGTGGGGTTGTTAGGGGGATTCGCGACGTGATGGGGTAAGCAGGGGTTAGTTGCATTGCAAAGGTGAGATAGGGGTTGGTTTTAGTGTAAAGGGGGGAGCCCCTACCCTGGAAAACGCAGTTTTCGGAAAATTGCGCTTTGAAAACATTTTTTTGGCCACAACATTAAACAAAAAGTAATTAAAAAAATGGCGTTCGAAAAAAATTAATTTCAAAAAATTCACGTTCGAAAAAAAAAATCGGAAAAATTATCGTTCGAAAAAATGGGCATTTGAAAAAGACTAATTTAAAAAAATGCATTCGAAAAATCTGTTTTCGAAAAAATCAAACCAATTTTGGCCACCATGACAAGTAAAAATGGGTCAAAATTTGTTCTGTTTCTTTTTCACCACAACTAAAAAACTACTCACCCGATGTTCACGATCAATAATTTCCGGTCTTGAAAAAATTGATATGGCGCCATGGCGTGGCAGCCGTGCGTGACAAGTTTCAAAAATTCGTTCTTTTCTTGATCCACAACAACTAAAAACTACAATTACTACTACTACTACTACTACTACTACTAAGATATTAGCTGATGGTTGATTAAGTTTATTTTCAATCGAAATTAATCCAATTAAATTTTAGGAATCTACTTAAAAAAAGTTATCGAACCTTGTTTTTTCTATTTGAAAAATTACTGAAGTTCAACCTCATTTAATGATTTGAGCTCCCAAGGTTTCGGGCCCACTTGACCATCCTTTGTGTTTAGCCTCACTTACTTTTGTAAGTAATGAAAAACAAACGGTTTTTTTATATTCCACTTTGCTTCATATTTATTATTTAGCCAACCTTTTTCCTAATTATACTAATTGAACATGAAAATTTTTTCTTCTAAATGTTTTAGGTTACAGCCCACTTGTTCTTTATACTTTGTTATGGGGGGTAACAGCCCGGGCTGTGCTTAGTTAAATAGCAGTAATATTTTTCGATAATTAATTTTGCTGATTCCGTGACTTGTGACATATGATACAGATGTGAAAAATATGCGGAAAAATTTGGATGATGGCCAGAATGTTAATGACCATTGCAGTAAACTAATTTTAAATTTCGATGATTTTACGCATACAAAAATTGGTTGGATTTTTTATATAAAATATAGACTGTTAAGTCAGTGGTGTACGCAGAAACTGTTCCTGGGGTGGGAGCTTAAGCAAAGGCATACCCTCAGATAACTATTTCATTCTTGATTTATGAGGACAATTCAATCTTTACAAGTCATTTCTGCAAAAGATCTGTTTGGTTGTCAAAACCTTAAGGTCAAAAATTGAATTTTGAAATAATAGACACTTAAAGTTAATTTTCGGTTTTATCAGCATTCGTATCCTTACCTCTATCGGGTCGACCTATCGAGCAGGTGTACTTTTAAACTAATGGCGAATGCGTGATAGCTCCAGCTGATCAAATGCGTAAAAACATCGTTTCGTATGCAGGTATGGTCGTAACGTTACGACTCCCTTAAAGTACCGAACGAGGTTGCTGTCACGCATTCGCCATGATTTTAAAAGTGCACCTGCGTGATTGGTCGACACGATAGAGATAAGGATATGAATGTTGATAAAACTGACAATTAACTTTAAGTATCTAATATATAAAAGTTTGTAGCTTTTTCCCGAAAACGTATTATTATTTCAAACAAAGGCCGCCTCTATGGTAAATGCGAGGAGAAAACAGCTGATTGCAGTCGTTGCGTTCGTAGGGATGTACGTATAATATGCATGGTTCAAAACGTGCTATAAACAAGCCAAAAATGGAGTGTTTTGGTTTTTTAACGCTTTGTTTATACCCCTATAACTATGAGACACTAGAAACTTAAAGTAAATAGACACATTAAGTTAATACTTCAACGCTTCGGTATCGGTATACCTAACGCGTTCGAAACAAAGCCAAAATACACTACATTTTTGACTTGTTCATGCCATGTTTCGAACGATGTCCGCTTTTTTGACGGGTGCGATGACAGAACAGCTGATCTACTTGTTGCGTATGGAGGGATGTACGTAACGTTACGGACCCACGAACGTACGCAACGATTTCAATCAGCAGTGTTGTCATCGCACCCTTCAAAAAAACAGGCATCGTTCGAAACATCGCATAAACAAGTCAAAAATGTGATGTATTTTAGCTTTATTTCGAACGCGTTAGGTATACCGATACCGATGCGTTGAAATATTTACTTTAAGGCCACAAAAACGGAGTAGATTTGACAACACTGCTTTGCTGTTTTTGGGCCAATCTTTACCGGGCAGAATATCGGAAAGGAGAAATCGGAATATGTTGAAATTTGGCAGGAATGTTTATTGTTGAATTCCTCACAATCGTATCTAGCCAGTTTTTTGCTGGACTCTCTCATTTCCGAAATAAAATAAACACGGCTATCAATAGTCAAAAATCTTACCTGACTTTTTCTTTAGCACCGTTGATAATACAGAAATCTGTAACAACAATTTTTGGATTTTTTGATTTTTTGATTTTTATAAATCCTATTATCTGATAACAAAAAAGTTATAGTTCTTTTCTTTATAAGCGAGATTCTGCCGGAATTCTAAAGCCCTGTTCTGACTATATGCAACTTTTCCATGCATCAAGTTTTCTGATAAGGTTAAAAAAAGACACAATCTGCTTGTGTCTTCTTTTAACCTGTTATTAAAAATTTGATGCATGGAAAAGTTGCATAGTGAGAACAGGGCATAAAACGCCAAGGTCACGTAATTTAGTAGGCCCAAGAAACTGATGTGAGTTCGATTGGAGTATTGGATTCAGGTTCCACATGGCCACCGGCCACTTGTCTAATGGAACATTCGGCCAATAAATTGACACATGTCCAAGTGATAAAATTATTACGGAAATTTTATTTTTTGATATTGAATAATGATTTTTCTTTTGGTTATTTTTAATTTCGAGACATTGCAATCCATGAAGAACGAAGCCAAGCATCAAAACCTTTAATAGAAGCATTAGTAAATGGTTACTTTCCTTATAAGTTATACTTTTTCTTACATATGGTGTCCGCAACGTGTGTTCTGAACATTGCAAGATCTCACTCAAAATGGCATTAATGATGCCACCTATTGTTGATCTTTCAAAAAAATAGCAAAGCAGTGTTGTCAAATCTATGCCGTTTTTGTGGCCTTAAGTGTCTATTATTTCAACGCATCTTACTTTAAGTGTCTAGTATAATGGCCCAAGGATCACAAAATGTGTAACAATTACTACTTTGAAAAACAAAGAAAATGATGTAAAAAACAGGGCTGGCATTGGGCAAAGCCAAAGGCAAAACATGTACTGCGCATGCCTGACTCAGTCTGCGTTTTTCGCTCTGCATTTTTTCTAGGCTAACTTGATTAGGAGAGTTATTATCGCTACGGCATTTTTTGGTATACTTAAGCATGGATTATTTTCGAATTTTGCCCCTCGAAAAATTTAAAATCATATTTTAATACTAGCTAAGGAACTCGTAGCTTCGCATGCATTTTCCCGTTTTTTCCCGTTTTTTCCCGTTTTTCTTTTATTAAATTGTTCCCGTGAACCGATTGGATGAAACAAAGTATATGTACTCCCCAGGTGTCCAAGAAATGCAGCAGTGAAAGTCGCATCAAAATCGGTTCAGTAGTTTTTGCGTGGTGCTGAAATAAACAGACAGACTGACAGACAAACAAAAGTTCTAAAAACTGGATTTTTGTTATCTATTTTGTTTGGTGAGAAGCCAACAACAAGAATAAAAAAAATATATTTATGCTTGTATCCATCAACGCAAAAAATCATGAATAGATACTAATCGGTGTTTAGAATGTGGTGTTTTATATTGAAACTTTGTTTGTCAAGACTCATTCCAAACTCCGATTAGTGTTATTCATGATTAAAGCTTAATCGAAGAATTTTCACGTTGGTGCGGATATGGACATAAATGTATAGACATGGTCTTTCTAGAGATTTTTAACACAGGGTGTAACAACGAAAACGCCGTTTTTGGGTATATAACGTAAAATTTTGGAAAAAAGTTTAGACCCGTCGATTTCTAATTAAAGGGAGACACTTTTTGAAATGATTAGAATGTTTGCCAAACGTATCCCCTTATTTAAATAGGGAAAGTGGGTCAAGTGGCACTTCGTCTTTTAAATGTCTTTACAAACAGGTAAGTATTTTAAAAATCCGTCGATTGAACTGATTTTTTTGTAAGTTTCTAACATTTTTTAAAGAAATGCCGAAACCCGTCGATTTTATTTTATCCCATAGAACAAGTTACAGAAAATTTTTAATTTACTAGGATACTCTGGACTATCTGGTTTTACCTAGTTACCACATAAAGCACTTCTTTATTAAGGATTTACTCCGTAAAAGTCCCCAATATTACCATTGCAGAGGGAACGCCAAATTAAAAAACGTTTTATTTTCCTTTCCTAAAGGAGGGATTCCAAGGGGTGCGAAATCAAACAAAACTCTTTTGAAAATCGGGAAATTCTCTTTTGAGAAAACGCGCTACGTGTGAAAATTCGAGCTCTCTCTGAAGAAGTTTTCAAGTGCTCTTCCTGTGTTCGGATTGGGGAGACATCTTTAAACTTATGGCGGTTAAGAAACGTAGATATTTTTAAACACCGAACATAAACAACTAAAAAAGTTGCATATTGAATTTAGGATAGTCCCAGATTGTCAGTTTATTGATGATTTTTGGAGAATATTTCACTCGTAGGGATCGATTTTCAGTGACTCGAGGGGGAGCCTTGAGCGTCTAAGACCCCCCCCCTGCAAACGCCGGTGTGTACAGGATCCATGCATACCAACGTTCCTAACTGCTTTGTTTTGAACGTGCTTTTTGCCATGATTTTGAACAAGGCCTGCATTTATAGTGGATGCGCTGACTGTAAATTGACTGCAGTTGTTGTGCACCTAAGGATGATTTTGCATAAACGCACCTCCTCCTAACTTTTCTGTTATTTGATTGAATTGAGAATGGAAGAACCACAATAGTTAAAAAATTTCAAACAATGAAAAATGCCCATCTTATGCTCTTATACAATCCATTTGTTTTTGTCGACTCTCTTTTTCTTTTCAATTTTTCTCCACTTCTGATTCAGTTATTTTCTTAGGTTATTTAACTTGCGTTGAATTTCCTTTTCAGATGTATCAAAGAGTTCTGCTTATTTTTTAAAAGCTTTTTTTTACTCAATTTTTAATCTATAATTCTTTTATCTGTCACAAAACATCAGGATAAAGAGAAAATTATAGTAACTTACCCAAAAGACCAAAAAAATACCTCATTTCTTGAGATAGCCCTCAATTTTAAGAGGCAGAAAATATAGTTTGGTAACTGTTTGGCCATAGATATTGATAAATTTCACAGTATAAATCTCCTCCTCCCAAATTCTGGGTAAAGTTCAATATTTTCATTTATAAAATATTTGTTTCTTTCCTTCGGCACGGCATATACCTCATGCTCAATTTTGTTACTTTCGCCACTTGCTGCAAATATTTCGTAACTGTCTCGATATCAAAAAGTACAAATTAATTTAAGGTCCCATTAGGTCCCGACGTCCCGGATACTTTAAAGTATGTTTTTAAAACGTACTTTTTTGAACGTTTAAAATGTAATTTTTAAGTCCCAAAAATTTAAAAGGTTATTAAAAAAAATCAAGTATGTTTTAGAAACCTTTTATTTAAAATTTTTAAAAATTTACTTTTTAATCAAAGATCCGTATTAAACAACTCTTAAAAAGTAAGTCTTTAAAATGTACTGTATTAGATGTTTTTGCAACGTTCAATTTTTAAGGTTTTAAAAACGATCTTTTTTTGCCAGACATGCTTAAAATATATTTATTATGTCGCATGTAAAAGAAATAAAGTAGGTACTTATAAAGGTAGGGATGTCCATACTTCAAATTTTTAAGAATATAATAATTAGGTATATACTTTTTAACTCATAAAAAGAGTGGTATGTATATATTTAAAATGTACTGGATTGGATGTTTTTACAACGTTCAATATTTGCCACTTTAAAAACGTTCTTTTTTGTCCAGAAAGTTCGTCATATAGACATTATATAAAAAAATACTAGGTAGAATTTTTACACTGGAAGGTAACTTCAAAGTTAAAGCAGCGTGGAGAAGTTAGGTTGGGTTTTTATTTAATTTGATAAAAATGGGCGTACAAAATAGAAATAAGATATTTTCTCATTTTTAAGTAAATTGAAAAAGGCTTTTTATTTAGAATTAAATTGCATTACCAGAAAGTTACAGTTTGAAAAACGTTTCTCAATGTCGGAGTGTTACTTTTTAAAACGTTTTAAAAACCTCTTTTAAAAAATTTAATAAAGGTTTTTAAAACGTTTTAAAAACCTCATTTAAAAACTTGAATGGTCCCTGAGGGACGTCCAGGAGACGTCTTTTTTATGTCCTGGAAAATTCTTTTTAGGTCCTGGGAACGTCCCGAGTTCGTCTTAAAAAATTCCGAGATCGTCCTTATAAAATCAGGGAAAAATGATAATTTAGGGATGTCCAAAAACAGTTTTTACGCCTTCAAAAAACGTTCTGAATGGACATCCCTGTGTCGTCCTAGGACTACACAAAAATGTCCCCGAGACGTCTTTAAGACATATAGGTTCCCAAGAGTACGTCCGGTAAGTTCGACTGGGACGTTTTAAAAATGTTTTTAAAACGACCATGTGTTATTAGGATGGTCTGCAAGCGAGCCTGCCAGTAAACTTTTAGCAATATTTCATTTCTCTAGCGCTCTTCTTTACACGCGTTGCAAGCGACTTATGAGAGTAGTATAGTAATTTACTTGCAAATGGACACGAGGCTTTAATGTGGTTCTTTGTTTAAAACACTACTCCATGGCAACGTTTTTGTCAATTTGTTCAATGACAGTTTAAAGGTTATACTAAATATTTTTGGAAGAATAAAGAAGAAAATATCTATCGAAATTTTAAAAAATATACAATACTATAAAACTCAAGCCGCGATAAAAATATAATATTCAATTTTTTGTTTATGTTGTACATATAGGGTGTTTCACAACTTCTGTCTGTCAACTTTAGAGTGTATTAAGGTGACTGCAAATAATACAAGAATATATAAAGAAAAAACGAGAACGCCATTTTAAAAAGCCTCTTCAAAAATGTTTCAATTAGGGAACATTTTTCCAAGATATGACTGTACCACTAAAAGTACGGCGACGCAGAAATAAATTCGATAAGCTTTTGCGGCGAGTTGTTGTCCTTCATTATAAATGAAAACAATATCCACTAACTAGCTGTTTAATTTTCCAAGAATAGTTGTATGTAATTTTTTACGACAAAACACAAAACCAAATCACTAAAAAACTAATACTCCGTACCACAACGCGACGCGACATTCAAAATGGCTAATCAGCTAATATTGCATAGTTTGTTCACTTTCTGTGGTACGATATGGAGATAAAAGCGGGGCGGGAAAAGCAGTTCCTTGCTTGATGCTTGTTTCTTGTTAGGTGCTTTGTTGACAAACTTCAATGTATTAGTGTAGGGGCATATGTCGATAATTTCAATCCCGTAGGATTTTCTATGAAGGAGTTTTGTGACTATGTGGGATTGATAGCTCTTTATTTATACAATCAAGTGTTACCGGGTGTTTTGTTCGCATTCGTCTAGAAAGGGTTGATATGATGACATATTTCAAGAAATATAACTTTTACAACCAGAGCATGATTATAACCGATTCCATATAATTCGGGGACGAGAATTCCAAAAAATTTACTTTCAAGGTCATAAGACCTTAAATGACTTTGAAAATCGCAAAAAAATAAGATTTTTGTCATTTTCTCTTTAAAAAATCTTAATAATTCGTCGTTTTGTCAGTCCAACTGCAAATGTACCTCAAACTATTAGGCATATATGACAAATTCGATCATTAGAGTGTGATGCAATTTGAAACTTCATTACTTTGAAAAATACCCCAGTAAAATTAACATATTGCAACAATAACATACTAAAGAGCGCTATTCATCAACTATTAAAACGAAGAGGACCAAATTTGTTAAGACAGAAAAGAAGGGCAAGTCCAACAATATTGTTAAAAAAAAATTGGTTCAGGTATGACACGTTTGACGGCTGATGTATCAAAATGGCGCCCTATAACCACACTTTATTTTATCCAATTTCCTAAAAAAGCAAAAATGACAAGGTGGTCATCAATTCTTGTTGAATTATCGCCGCTTATTATAAAAAAAAAAGTTTAGTTGATTGCAGGACCTTGATTGACTTTGAAAATATCATGTACAAGTGAAAAACCAGCTTTTTGTGATGTTCTTTCCAATTTACCACTACGCAAAAACTTTAAGCGCCGGATATGAAATTAACATCTTAGCCATAAACAAACACTTAGTATGTTATTTTTGCAATATGTTAATTTTACTGGGATATTTTTCAAGGTCATGAATCTTCAAACTTCATTAAACCCTATGGATTGAATTTGGCAGACATGCCTAATACTTTAAGGTCAATTTTATGTTGGACTGACAAAACCTCGAATTATTAAGATTTTTTGAACAGAAAATGGCAAAAATCTTGTTTTTTGCGGTTTTTAAGGTCATTTTAGGTCGGATGAAAGTAAATTTTTTGGGATCCTCGTTCTCGAATTATATAAAATCGAGTATAATCATGCCCCGGTTGCGAAAGTTGTATTTTTTATGATTTTTGGCCGCCATCTTGAAAGATGACGTCATATCAACCCCTTCTACACGGATGCGAACAAAACACCCAGTAACACTCGATTGTGTGACTAAAGAGCTATCAATCCCACATAGTCACAAAACTCCTTCATTCAAAATCCCACGGACTTACACATGCCCCTTCACTATATAGTCAAAGGCGAAGAAAATGTTTTAGCATATTTTTGGTTATTTTTTTGGGAAAACTTTTAACAAATTTCAAATTCATTCAAATCACGTCTTTTATTTTTAAACATAAGTTGTGAAATACCCAGTATAATTGGATATTTCTTAATCAGTACCATTTATAAATTTTAAATCACAGAAAAAAAATTGGGTTAGGTCTGAGTAGTTTGTCTATGTTTTAAATATATCTTTAATTAAATGTAGGTACGTTTTAGAACTGCCGTCACCTCTCTATTCCCTTATAGGCTGGCGACTTTGCCAAACATGTCGCACTAGTAATCCGTTAAATTATCGCCATCTATCTATCTCTGCGTTATCTCTTGAAATCACCTATCTCAGCAGAGTTTCCCTATTTTCCTTGACTTTCTTATTCTCAAGCAGGACATCCCCGTAGTACACGGTAACTGTTTGTGACAGGAATCGAAAAAAGCGTCCCCCTATAGTCGGTACGAATCCGGAATATTAAGTTTTCGAGTGGTAATTATTTTCCTCTTTTGGGAGTTATGGGGTAGTAAGTTGGCGTAAGTACGAACTGGAGTGAATTTTTTATTGTCATCTTTTACTTAATCGCAAGGGAACTTTCGGCCATAACACTGTAATATGTACACTGAAAAAAATGACGAAAAATGTGCAAAAACAAAAAAACATTTATTTAATTTTACAAAAATAGTTACTTACATAACTAAATTAAATTAAAAATAAAGTACAACTAGTTTTACGTTTGGTTATAGTTAAATTTTGTCTAAATTATTTATTTACAATATTGTTTGTTTTGCAACTACTTATCTGTTTTGAGCTTTTGGTCAAAAAAAAAGCCGAAATAAAGAAACAAATCGCTTATTTACTACGTTTATACGGACCTAAAAGCGCTTTTATATTAGGACGGTTTTAAATAAAATCGCTTTCTCCGAGAGTTTATACGTCCTTCATTAAATGTCATTAAATATGTCAGTTTAACAAAAAAAGAAATAAGACAACTTAGTTAAGAACAGATTTTTCGGAAAACCAGGGCTGATTATTTCTTTAGGTTTGGAAGAAATGCGCAAACACTTTTTTAAAGTGTTTATAACGATCTTAAAATGGGTTTTTAAGCGATAAACCGCTTTCTTAAATCGCTTTAAAATAAAATCGATTTAGTGCTTAAATCGATTTTAGTGGTGTTTATACGACAAAATTTTCAAACCTTATATAAAGCGCTTTAAGAGGTCCGTATAAACAAAGTAATGGTTTGGTAGGGACTTTAAATGGAATAATGGAGCTAGCAAGTTACAATTTCATTTCCAAATAAAAATCAAAAACACATTGGTTGAGTTTTTTTTCGGTAAATTTGTTTAAGCAAAGACCTAATTTCTAAATCGGACACCCTCTATATTTTTATACTTTTAAAATCTAAGTTCCCCACTCTATATATGAACAAGTAAGCGCGGTATGCCTTAGTTTAAAAACTTTTTCATAATAAAGATTAGAAAATTAGAATTGAAATTTATGAATGAATAAATAATATGAGTTCCTTTGTTTAATTCGTTATGCCAGATGCCGGCATGTAATGTTTATTAAAATATTTTATAAGTTGTTTAAACAGTAGTTAAATTGTTTAAACAGGAAAACGGCTGCCGAAAAAGTCGTCGGTAATGATTATATGTTCTTTGAAAAGTGAATAAAAGCCGGGTGATTTAAAAATTAATTTTTTCACTTTAGGAATAAAAAGTGCACTTTTTATACCTTATTTTATGTAAATTTTTATCCTTGAGGTTCAAAACATGGATAAAATGTAAAAAATGATTAACTTTTGGTTAATACTGTTTGTGGTTATGTAAGCCTAAGCCCACATACCAATTAAACGTTCCTGTAATGTAATAGTCTTATACTTAGAGAACAAAGAATATACCATTGGGAATATTACTAACACATGCCGGCAATAAGTTACGTTCTAGCTCATACAGGTGAACTAAATATGATAGAAACGTGAAGTAAAACATGACTATAATACGACCAGAATATATAGCATATATATCCCTATTAAGAATTGCATGGATATTATTTTGTGATTCAAAATATGTTCAGATGGCCACGAGATGGATATCCTAAGATATGTAGTGGATGTGAAATAAATGTGATAGGAACAGGACTATAATACGACCAGAATATATAGCATATATATCCCTATTGAATATTGCATGGATATTATATTGTGATCCTAAGATGTGTAGTGGATATATATCCACATGATATCTACCAAATATGCATTAGTCTTCCACTAAAGTGCAATTACGAAGTAGCCTATGGAGTATGGATATTGGTATATTAATGTACCACCAATATGTTGATTTACTACTTGAGATTAGTTATCGAAAGATTAAAGAAATAACTTTTTGCTGTCTTATATGTATAATAATATTACCTGCTACATAGAGAATATATTGATTCCAGTGCCATCTACCTACAATAGATGACATTAAACTAAATTACAATTATAAATCATTTAAATCGCGTTCTTTTCATAAGAAGTCATATTTTCAGCAAACATGCCAAAATCCTGACAAAAATTTCTTTTTGGGAATATTCATAAAAATAAATTGATTATCACGTTATCATGGGAATATTATTTCCAAAGAAATATAACTATGACAAACTCTTATATAATATTCAACAAAAAATAGGTCTGGAATATTCCTGTCATATTCGTAATAGAATACTCCAAAAATCACTTCGAGGAAATATTCCCTCAACATGAATATTTCTCTAATGTTATGTGGGAGGTTTACACCAGCTGTTTTGTGCTAAAATTTTTAAAATTGTTTCATAAGGTTAATAACTAAAAAACATAAAAACAACTTCGGAGGTGTCTAAAAAAATAAAAAAATCAACTTTTTATTAAAAAACTGTTCCGCACCCTAGTTCAAGAGGACCCATAATAAGATTATATTACGAAAAATAATAACCAAGCTCAAAAAAATCCTGGCTGCCTGTGTGAGAATTCCAATGTTTGTTTTCTCAATGTTCGGGACTTCTGTTTTCGTTTTAACCTCTATAAATCCGTTGGCACTACGTTGAAATGCCCTGTTTTTTGTCGTTTTACAAAACAGTCCGCTGGATATAGGCGCAAGTGAAACACAGGGCTCTATAAGCAGAAAGGCTGATGGATGTGCATAGGCTTTTATTATGTTCCCTATAATCTGCGTTGAAACTAAAGGCGCGTTTCTGCGAGCCTAACATAGTTACTATTATTTTCTCTTTCTAAGTGCATTCATCTAAGAGAGATCCAGCATACTACACCATCACAAAAAACACCCGCCTTTACACCCTTCGACCCCGCATATCTGTCAGGGGATAACTATCTCAAAAAGGTAGTTAGACAGCGGGGTCGAAGGGTGTACAGGCGGTATGTTCCTGGTATGCTGGGTGCTCAGACGAATGCATTTAGAAAAAGAGAATATTAGTAACTATGTTAAGCTCGCAGAAACGCGTCTTAAGATTGGAGAAGTAACTAAGATATTGTCAAACTATAAATACCACTAATTGCCAATTGCCCAACCTGGTTTAAATATGACCTTCATTTTTGAAGTTTGTTGTAGAAGTACATTCTAAAACCAATTACTCTTCTACCAAAAAATTATCAGCCAAAATCTATAGATATTTATGTATTATGTTTTTGTATTAAAACGATAACAAAGCTTTACCATATCATATTTTCTGTATGGTGAAGCAAAAATTACTCCTTAAAATGATAAAGACAATAATTTTCCCTTTCATAAACTGCGTGCAAAAATCTACCCTTTAATTCAATTTTACAACCCTCAGTAATTCACCCCTTTTAAGTGAAATTAGACAGAGTCACGCTAATATGCGTCATTTCAAGGATTTTTTGCTGTAATTTTTCCGGCGCTTTTTTTTTATTTTCACCCCCATTCCATCATTTTAGAGCTAGATAATTGCATTACATTTTTAAGCAGATTGAGTAAAATTAGGTCTTATAAGGAACATAGTTTAATTATTTAGCTTAGCCTACGTCTTCCGAGGAGTTCTAGTTAAAGGCCGGTTTATCAGTAGCGAGCTAGGCATTTAACTCTCGGGTTCAAGAGAAAGATGGCTGGCATATGCCAAGTGCCAGATTGAGGGCCGGTTTCTCAATAGTGGATTATCAGAGAGTTAAATTAACTCGGACCATAAATCCCAGTTTTTGACTGTTTTAGACCAATATTTTTTTAGGTTAACCCTTACCTTCACCTTGGAGCCCTGGTTACCCAGGAGTCCTGGAGTTAATTTTAACTCGCTTTTTAAAGATTTTTACAAGTTTAGGTTGCTCTCAATAACCCTGGTTTCATAAAGTATTTCTACTATTCATAAAAGTTTGCTATTTTTTTAATGAAAAAGCATGTTTTTTAGACAGTAAAGGTCATTGATCAGATAGTAATTTCGCTCATTGTCATTTAATTTCTTCAAAGAATTTGCTGATTGTTTTGAAATTTCTTTGTAGCAATAACTTTTTTATTTTTCAAAATTAAATTTGCGTTTTTCAATGAAATTCTAATCTTTGTGCAATATTTCATGTCATTTTAGTACCTTTCTGAAAGTACTTGACAAAATGGGTTAATGAGAAGGAAAAAATTACTTATTTTATAGTTTTCATCTAAACAAACTAAATTATATGCAGCTTTCCTTGCATACGATCTTTAATTGTAAAAATAATGCTTTATGTGCTGTGCTTTCACCTACTAATTAAGTGTTACTGCATCTTAACACGCTATACAATTTGAACCAACATTGTAGTCGTTTCATTAATTTGCTATAGTTGCCATTTTTTTTTTGATACTTACTGTTGTTCTATGTTTCATCCTACATCTTTAAGAACTAATTAATTGAGAGTGCAATTTTTTAAAAAAGGTGCAAGAATTCAAGCTAATTAGTAGCGGTTTTCATTGGTAAAATTGATGCGCCACACTTAGTGCACTAACACTGCCTTCGTGTTGTCACAAAATTGCACCAGTGCAGTGTGAGTGCACACGAAAAAAAGGATATACTGGTACTAAGACTAATTTTAGTGAGTCGTTGGAACAAGCATACACAGCTACTTGGATGAATATTTAGGCTCCTCTTAAGGCAAGCATAAGTTATTTAAAGCCAATCCAAGTACCACTTAGGGGAAAGTAAAGATACTATTTAAATCATCAATTGTTATACTTAATACAACCCGCAATTCATACTTCAAAGAATTCCTTAATTCGACCATATTGCCTGCTTGAAACAATAAAATTGCTATAAATAAAATATAGATAGCTAGATTCAAATCTATGAAAAAAACTGAAAAAAAAACTTGATAACTATTTTAGGAATATTTGCTGTCTTTTATATTGTATATGAATCAAGCTCAATAAATTTAAGCCACAAAACATTAAAAATTAACTACCGGTTGAGGTACGAATATTTATTAAAATTTTAAAATTTAAAAATGTTTATACTTTAAAATGTAATTTTATAAAAACTAGTAAACCGATTGTAGAACTTTTCCTTAAGAGTGAATTTGAATCCTAAAAACAGTTCGTTTAGTTAAACAGTTAAACCGCACATCGTAAATTAACAAAATTTTGCACAGCGAATGCTTCTGGTATCCCCCTAAGACCATTTGCGTGGTTTTTGAAAAATATATATATATCTTGGTTTTATAGAGTTTTTTAAAATAATCGATAATTTTTACCGCGAATTTATAGTAGTTTGCACAACTAATGGCTAAAATAATGCTTTTTTTTACAAGTGTTGGTTTAAATAAGGAGCGCAGCGAGGTATTTAAAAACGCAAGTAAAAAAAGCACAGTTTAGCCGCGAGATGTTAACACTATTTTTTTTAATACCTTTATCAAAAAATCCAAGAAAAACAGGAAAATACTTTTTAAAATCTCGAACGAAGAGAACTTCTCGCCACACACCATCTTTACACTATAAATCAAGGCGGCTGGTAAATGAAATAACAATGGTTTTCATAGCGATGTGCCTTTTTACTCAATGACGTTCATTGTTGCGACATTTTAGTCTTTGACAATTTGATAGTTTGACAATGTTTTTAAATGATTTTTTTGTAAATTTTAGGCAAGAATAATTAGAATAATTCAATATTACTATTTTCCGCTATTTTTCTTTAATTTTGGGTAAAAAACGGACAGAAATCTTTTTTTGCACCCGTGATCAAAGAAAATAGTTTTTTTGTATCGGTAACCAAAAAAGTCATGCTTTAGTTATCTGCAGACAGTTACTAAAATCATATTTTTGATGAAGGTACAAAAAAAAACATTTTTAGGATACGTAAAACTATGTAAAAAACTTAAAATTATGCAAAGTCACGTGAATGGTTCCGGGATAATGCTTTAAACTATCAACGTACAAAATTGATACAAATTTGATTAACAGTTTTTTAGATTAACTAATTTGAAGAAGCGCATTTTTTATTCAAATTCACCTTTAAAGAATATTTGATCACCATTCCAACAATGCGCCACAGGACCCACTTTTCTAAATGGAAATTTGTATTCGGTAGAATTTCCTGATTTTTTTATGTTTTAGTACTTGTCCTAAGAAGATTTTTGTTTCATTGCGCCATCTCGCCAAATAACGAAGTTCAATATGGCCGACATCTGTCAGTTTTCCGTCACAGTTAGGTGTCTTGGAAACGTTTTATAATTTAGAGAAAGTTTCGTTTAAATCAGATAAGAAATAAAAAAGTTTAATATGGCGGATCCAAGGTGGCAGTGCAATTTTGACGTTTAAAATTTTATTTTTAAAAAAACAGTTATGGCAAATTCAAAAAAGAAAATTACATTTTGGTCGGTTTGCAAAGTCTGTACAATAATTACTTCTGGGATGGTAGAGAGTTGGCGCAATAAAACAAAAGTCTTCTTAGGACGAGTACTTCAACATATAAAAAAATCGGGCAATTCTACCGAATAAAAATTATATATCCTTTGAGTGTAGTCTTCGATGGAAAAAACTTTCCGATTTATAGGTACTTTTGATAATCTTAGTCTCATTTAACTTAGGGTTAAGGTCGAGTTGCGCAATATTGGTGTAATTATGACACATTTTGCCCATTTCCAGAAGCCTACACCTCCCCTGAACAAAAAAATAAATACCACTAGCGAACCCTAGTTCTATGAGCTTCTTTGTCTATCAAATAAAACAACATACACATATAAATTTCGGGCCAAACCACCCTTTCCACTAAACACTCGTGCTGAGAAGTGCGGGTTATATTTTCGGAACCATAAGGAAATATTCGAATACGAGTATTTTTTGTATATATGATCGGCCACACTTGACTTTTCTGTTCTTAAAGTGTCAAGTGTGGTAGAGCATGCTTTTGAAAACAATAATAGATTCACATTAGATAACCTAAAACTTCTAAAAAGTGTACCAAACAAAAGACTTTTGAATGCATATGAAGGTATGGAACTAATTAAACCCAGAAATAGTTTAAATAAAGATAGAGGACCCATCCCGTTTAGTACACTTTATTCTTTAGTTGAGGGGAGATAGGATTATAAAGCGTGATCAATCACAAATTATTAGTGTTATCTCCGCCCACTAAAAGATTGTATATAAGATAGAGCGTAGGTTAATTTAGTTTATTGTTTATCATCTCCTGATGATGCTAACGTTGTTAGCGAAACGCGCCTCGAGTGCAAAAAAGTGTAGTTTTGGTTTGTGGAAAACAATCTAACTTTGTCTTGATTTGCTTGTCAAAAAGCTAAAATGCGCCGCAGGCGAAAATGTTTGTCATTTTCGATACTTAGAATGCCATTTTTGACACCAAATCGCAGGAAAAATTTAGAAATTTAGGATTTTTTAAAGATTTTTGTTAAAAATTAGAGTGGAGGCTTTATGTTTAATTTTTGCTGTTATTTAATTGAACAATTGTAACCAGGCGTCTCGGGGGGGCGGGGGTCAACCCCAAAACCCCCCCCTCGGTACGCCACTGTGTTTTGCCTCTCATTCTACATGCTATGGGAATAGACGGAAATACTTGAATGCAAATATTTTCGTAATGTTTCAAAAATTAGACCCGCTGTGCTAAGAGCATAGATTTCCCGCGCATGGGATTTGAAGTACTTTGAGGGTTTTGCAAAATGTCTAATAATTCTCAAGAAACACTACAGTGTAAATGGATCACATTGTATGTAAGTTGGCCAGTCTACGAGAAATCACACTGTTGATAATTTAATACCTCTCAAGTGGTAAGTCGGAGAAGTAGCTGTTTATTTCGACTCACATTACAAAAATCTGTTTAACATAAGTTATGTCAAAACAATAATATCTTATTTGGTTTAAAATTGCAAAGGAAACAGCCTGTTTTACTTTGGTTAGACTTTTTAAAACAAACAACACTTCAACTGGTAAAAGATGGTACCATTTGCAAAATATCAATATTATTTAGTGACTCATTTTAAGTAGGTTGTGTCAGACTCGATTTATAAAAAAATATGTTTACTACGTTTTCATGATAGGCTTAAATCGTATTTAAATACGTATCACAATTCCATACCATCATGAAAACGTTAATTATTATTGGTCTAGTCTAGTAGTCTACTTTATGGCAAAGGTAACCTCTAAAAAGTATATTTTGCTAACTTAGTATGAAACAAATATTTATTCAAACATTTAAACAAAAATTAAAAAAAAAATAGTACATTATATAGTTACTACGGACTAGGGCGTATAATAGACAGTGTTTTTATAAAAAGTTTTATAGAGTTCTTAAAATTTACAATATTTTTCACTAAATTTGATTTTACTAACTAAAATTTCATTTTAGCTCCGAAATAGTATTTTCCCTACGACCGTGCGGAAAGTTACAATTTTTCACACAGTTTGCGTGAAAAAAATTTTACCGCACGGCGTGTAAGTCTTTTCCTACGACCGCACACGAAAGTAACCAAATCTGCACTCTATAACGCCTCAGAAAGTCTTATATTTCACACGCATATCAATATTTTCTTCTCTAGTTAAAAATTAAATTAAAACGTTTAAAATTTCATTTTAATTTTTGATTTGTAGCAGCGTCGGAAATAGACTGAAATCATTTTCGTCCCTAGAGAAGAAAGTACTTTCTTAAAAAAAAAAATAATAATAATAAAAAATACGAATTAAATCCTAAAGTGGTCGTAGTAAAAATAGCTTATACAACTAGATAGAAAGTAACTTTCTTACACTGGCGTGTTGTTTCACTCGGCTAGCGCCTCGTTCACAACATTCACGCTCGTGTAAAATATGTCACTTTCTTCTCTCGTTATGTAATATACTATTTCACGCACGAAAAACTTTTTCAAGTAAATCATGTAAAACAAAATGTTTTTAATTTTCCTTACTTTCGTAGGAAAAATGTTATACCTAACGTATGCGGAAAGAGTATTTTCCAAACTTATAGTACATTGTATAAGTACTATGGAGTAGTGCCTATAAAATACACAGGGTTTTTATTAAAAAAATTATCAAAAAGTGGTAAGTGGTGGTAAAGTGGTAAGAAATTAATTTTTATTAACGACATTAATGTTAATTAAAAGTGCAATTTGTAAATTAACTGCGGAGGCTAAAGTTTTTCCAAGGAAGTCGGGGACTGGTCGGAACTTTGTCGCAAGAACAAATTGTAGCAACCGTGGCCATGGGAGTACCTTGAATAGAAGAGGTCATTTTGGAACGCTGTAGTGGTGAAAGTTCCTGACCAGTGGATGTCAGTATACTACTCAATAACTAAGCACATTTACTTTCCGCACTAGTGCGGAAAAGTGACATTTTTAACTAACGTGCGGGCGGAAAAGTGAAATTTTCGCACGTTGGTCCCTAAATTTTATTTTAGTCCTCAAAGTACAAAATAATTATTTACCTAACAAGTGCGGAAAGTGATAATTTATTACACGTGGCGGCAGTTGACCGAACAAAGCGAAGCGAGTTCGGTTAAGCCAGCAACGACAGTGAAGACACTCAGTGAACACACACAAATAAGTGCGGTAAAGTGCATTTTTCCGCACGCGAGTAGGTAAACAATTTTTTGTCTTCTACCTTCTGTAATTTATTGTGTTTATGAACGGTAAACTTACGATAATAATAATTAATCACCATAACCCACACCATATCTTGACCTTTCGTCCCATCAGGAAAAACCAATAAATTGCATTTTTCACCATCATAATAATAATTTTAATGAATTCTTCAACATTTATAATTTGAAAATGGCTTTTATATATTTTTACCTTCATTGTTTTAAGATCTTCTTGAAGAGATAAGTAATAGGAATTAATGAAAGTGCAGTACTAAATTTATTTTACCTTATGAATCTTTCATTTGTCAAAATTTTACATTTAGGACAGCTGGATATGTATTTTAGTTTTTAAAAGTACCCACTTTCAAACGCTCATCACATCTTACATCACTTTTTTAATAGCGATTGTTGGTTTTAATCAAACGATACAGATTGGCCCTGCACTACAATGTTAATCCTTGTTTAACTTTAATTGATGTTTTCTTCTTCTTGAAGGTCTCAAATCCTATATTTGATAATAGCGAACCGTTAGGAGCTGCTAGGACACACTGAATACCCTTGAACACTCTGTCACTGGTATGGACATAAAAGAAATAAAACTGCAGACCAACCAGCAAACTGGCCGAAATTGACACAAAAAGGTCATTACAGAACCCTGTAGAAAGAGGTCCGGGAAATTCATCACCAGGCAAGAGATCTGGATCAATATGCAAGCTGAGAGTACCAAATGCACAGAATGGGTCTAAGCGAGGGTACCGAATGCAGACTCTAATGGAGCAATCAGCAAGCTACAGATCAACGCAATGGATCTGAATCATTCACCAAAGCCAGGTGCAAGCCTCTTCAAGGGGATAAACATACTCCATGAGTCAAGAACCATCTCAAAAGTGAACACTGCGCCAGATGAGCACTAGTGGTCCACTCTTTTTAGAATGGAATACTCCTTTCGATTGATGTTTGTGAAATCGCATAAAATGTTTAGTATCTCATTGTTTACCTCTCAAGAAGGATAAGATGCCACACAAAATACCGTTCCGGCTAAACGGCGAAATTATACGGAAGAATTGCCTAAATCAGGAAGTCGAGTTTAAGTAAAATTAGGAAGATTACTTTACCCATTAAAACGGGCTGTTGTCGGCTTTTTTTTGCTTATTTTTTTCGAGGGATTTTTGTTTTTCCATAGGGTTAATTAAATTAGCTAGAATCGTGGTTTGAGTCTTAAATGAGGCCTTTATAATCGTTAGAAGCACTTTAGCCGGGACTTGCAAAAAGCTAGAATTAAAATTATTAAATTTTGGCTTGAGCTTGAACTTAACTGGATTAAAAAAAATCTTGGATAATTTCCAAAACAGGCTTTAATGATAAGTATCCAATTTGGGTAGGTTTATCAAGGTTGAATTTTAATAAGCACAAAAGCCCATTTCCTTGAGTTAAAAAAGCTTATCCTCTAGCTAATGCCACAAAAGGTATTAAATTACAAACAGTGCATCTGCAGCCGCGCTCTGGCCACAGTTAATTTCTGCATAGAACCCCTACATGATATTGCGACATCAACCTAAAAAAATGTTCACTATACGATCCAAGAAGCTTTCTTACTTTCTTTCAGCTTGTTGACTAGTTTCGACCTTGCTGAGATCTGTTGAATGAAAAGTGAGGAAAAAATCACTTAAGTTTAATTTACTACACTTTAACTTTTTTTTTGAACGCACAAAGGACCAAAGCAAAAAGAGAAATGATCGAATGATGTTTCGCCTTGTGCAACCAGCGTACGCTCATAAGTGGTTTCACTGGTCACCCTCCTGCCTTTTCTTTATTTAAGGCTTCTGTATTGCAGATTTAGGTGGCTCGATCTATAAGAGATTTTGCAATTCCTAGTTTGATTGATGTAGAGTTTAGATATTGATTATTTCGTATGCACCAAGCAAAAAATTTTTACTAATCGACTGTTTTAACTAATCTGCTGAATTTGGCCAGTTAAATAAATAATTGATGATTAACTAACCAGTGGGGTTATGTTGTTTGAAGGTTGTACAGGGTGTTCCATTTTCGATGGGATTCAATGGGAAACTCTGTTGTTATCGAAGATAGAGACATGCGGTTTTCCATTGCTGTCTTACTTTTTTGAGCTTTAAAAATTGGTATTAACAGATTTATTCTGTTTCTTGTAGTTTTTGAGCTACAGGGGAAAGTTGGAAAATGATCGGAATAACCAATTGATAATATCTCTTTTAATTTAAGAGATAATTGAGTTCTGTAAAAACATGTCTGTGGCAACCTTTTTAGAAAAACACAATGCTCTTTTCGAAATTTTAATCCGACGTTTCGTTGCGTAGATAACATCATCAGGATCAAAAAGTTAAATACGGACCAAAATGTTTTACTTCATATTTTAGTTTCTTTTTAAGTTTGTTTGATAATAAAATATATTTTTTTTTTCTTTTGAAGTTTCGATCCCGAAAAAAATTATTTTAAGTGCATATTTTTTTCTGGCACGGCCCTGTCCCATTTTAATATATTTTTTATGAGACCATTTATATATTACTATATAGTTGACCTGGGCAACCAAGATATATTATATTCACATACCGGGTAAACTGAAAAAAAATCAGAAAAATTTTCAATTTGAATAAAAAAAACTGTATTATAAGACAAATAAGTCTTCTAAAAAAAAAACATTCGCTTTGCCGCCATATTTAAATCCAAGATGGCGTGTGTTTTGTATGTCAAGAAGTAAAATTAATACCTAAATAAAAAAACAAGTTGGTCATTTGATTTTATGCGCCATTATGGATTTGAATGTGGCGGCAAATTTTTTTTATTTTCAAAAGGCTTATTTGTCTTATCGATAGATTTTTTTTTATTAAGATTGGTTTAATTGGTAAAGTTTTTTTTAAAAATTTGTTCAGTTTTTTTTCGGTTTACTCAGTATGATCATATAATATATCTTGGTGGTCCAGGTCTACTATATAGTAGTTAAATATAAATGGTCTAAAAAAAAAATAAGTTAAATTGGAACAGGGCCGCACCAGAAAAGAAAAATGTACTGACGCTGATTTTTTTCAAAATCGAAACTTTATAATAAAAAATGATATTTTATTAACAAACAAACTAAAATAAGAAGTAAAAGATATTGTTCCGTATTTAATTTTTTGATCCTGATGATAGTATCTACTAAACGAAACGTCGGATTAAAATTCCGAAAAACCATTGTGTTTTTCTAAAAAGGTTGCCCAGATATGTTTTTACAGAACTCAATTATTATCTCTTAAATTAAGGAAGATATCAACAATTGGTAACTCAGACCATTTTTCAACTTTCCCCTGTAGCCCAAAAAGTACAAGGAACAGAATAAATCTGTTAACACCATTTTTTAAAGCTCAAAAAATTAAGACAGTAATGGAAAACCGCATGTCTCTATCTTCAATAACAACGGAGTTTCCCATTGAATCCCATAAAAAATGGGACACCCTGTACACAATGTTGAACTAGAGACTTCAGCCTAGAACCTGATGATTAGTTTGTTAGTTTTGACGTCGAAAGTTTGTACACAAACGTACCACTGGAAGAATCACTCCAAATCATTGAACAGAAGCTACTCAAGGACAACCACCTCTCTGATAGAATCAATCTACCAATCAATGCCATTAAGCATTTGTTGAAATATTGTTTACAGAATTCTTACTTCTGGGAGAAAGACAAGTTTTTTTCGGCAGGAAGATGGTCTACCCATGGGATCTCCACTTTCGCCGGTATTGATTTGAAGTTTAGATATTGTCCATTATATGAGTTGGTTTGCGATATACGGAAGTGGTTATGGTTGAATTCTTTTTTTCGTGGCTAGAACGTCGAGGAAAGAGAGTTGACAATTTTTTTTCTTTTTCCATAGTTAATGTGATGCAGTTTCTTATGCTGTTGACATGATTGAAGAATTTTTTGTTTTTTTAGTGTATGGTTGTCCTTTTTCCAGATGATAAATATGTCGTCCATGTATCTTAGCCATAGTTTGGATCTCTACCATGTTGTTCGCAGAGCTTCTTCTTCAAAGGATTCCATAAAGATGTTGGCCGCTACCGGCGAAAGTGGAGAACACATGAGTAGACCATCTTCCTGTCGAAAATACCTGGTAGATTGGTTCTATCAGACTACAATTGCTATTCTTTCTTTTTTGACGGAAGTAGTGGGAAGCCTCGAGGCCGGCGAGCGCCCTGTTGACATTTTCTGTGATCTCAGCATGGCGTTCGAATGCGTAAACCACGATCTCTTGATTGCGCGGATGAAATCCTATGGTATAGATGGAGTGGTTCTTGACTGGTTTGGTTCATTTTTGAAAGAGCTTAAACAGTTTGTACAGATTGCGGATGGCTCGGGAAAATCCCTTCGTTCAGACTATATATACGTGGAACGGGGGGTTCCTCAAGGATCCATTTTGGGCCTATTTTGTTTTTAATTTTTGTAAGCCATCTTTCAATCGAGGCAGTATATAACAGCATCATAGAATTTGCAGATGACAAATCAAGCGTCGTTAGACTGAACCAGAAATCCTCTATGCAGTCCGCAGGAAATAAGGCCCTTTTTAAACCTTCAAAAACCTTATTTTATGGTTTTTCACAATCCTCAAGTTAAAGTAAATTTAGATTTGAACTTACAGTATGAAGGGCAGATATTAAGACGTGAAAACTCGGTGAAATTTTTAGGTATTATACTGGACGATGTTCTCTCTAGGGAAGAGCAGTGTACAGTACTGAGTAACAAACTAAGTAGTGCTTGCTCCGCTATCAGAAATTTAAAACCAGTACTAACAGAGAGTCAACTATTGCAGACCTACCATGCATCAGTTCAGTCTCGCCTTATGTATGGTGCTCAGTTTTGGGGGGTTTCTCCATATGCACAAGAATTAAGTATTTCTGTGTCAAAAACGTATATTACGTTTGATAGCGGAAGTGGAACAGCTTGCATCTTGTTTCCATACTTTATAAAATACAAAATCTTGACAGCGCCATGGATAGTTATATATCAAATCACCAGGTTTGAAAACAAGCTTTTTGTCACAAATTTGGGACTAAAACTTTTCAATAAATTGCCTGCTGAGATAAAAACAAAACAAAATATTAACTCTTTTAAAAACGCCTTAAAGTCATTTTCAATTGAAAAATGTTATTATAGCATCTAAACAAAGATGTTTCATGTTTTTTAAATTATACTTTATTTTGTATTGTTCTTGTTTGTTACTCAGTTTTAATCTGTGTTCTATATTTTTGACTAGGGTTGTATTTTGACTACTGCGTATTTTATGTACTTTTTTATATCCGTTGCATTTTTTTTAACTGACGATGTCCATACACTTAAGTATTATTTGAAAAAATAAACATATTCTATTCTATTCCTTTCTATTCTACAGGTGGTTGTCCTTGAGTCGCTTCTCTTCAATGATTTGGAGTAATTCTTCCAGTGGTACGTTCGTGTACAGCCTTTCGACGTCAAAACTAACAAATAGATCGTCAGGTTCTAGGTTGAAGTCTCTACTTCAACATTGTTTACCATTTTCAAACAACATTACCTCACTTGTTAATTACCTAATTAACAATTATCTTTATTTAACCGGCCAAATTCAGCAGATTAGTTAGAACAGTCGATTAGTAAAAATTCTTTGCTTGGTACGTTGGCATACGAAATAATTAAAAATTCTTTATTAAGCAACGATTAAAAGTTAATTGTCAAAATGTTTGGTGCATACGGGCATTAGACCGTGCATATTATGATAGAAATGCTTCAACAGTGTGATTTTTGCAAATCCCTTTTTTAATTATTTTAATATGTATATTTAATTTATGTATATTTAATTTAATACCGACATGATTTAAACAAAATATTCAGCCGAGAATAAGGGAAATATAACCGAGTAGCGAGTTTTTAACCAGTCCCTTGATCCATTTATTATCAGATACATGATTGATGAGGCGATTTAAATTGCTTTTTGAGGCTACGGCACGCCATATTGTCATTATCCATTCAAATATCAGTAGCGCACCTTAAAGCCCAGCATGGTTTTTAAATTTGATATTTTTGCAAAAAATTTTCGTTGAATTTGAGTAAAATTATATTGCCCACTCAAAAACAAAATCATTCGATTTTTTTTTTTCAGTGGTGTACGCAAGGGGGTCTAAGGAGCTCAAGCCCCCTCCCCAGAACCATAAAATATCGACTCCTAAACATTGATTTTTTCCTAAAAATCTGAATTTCTGCGTACGCCATTGTTTTTTTTATATAAAAAAAAACATCACTCAATGTACGGAAATGCTAAAAAACAAGTAACTTAGTAAATCCAGAATTATTGATCTGAATAATAATGACAATAGATACGCTTGTGTCTGTTTATAATATTATGTTTTAGGCAACAAATTGTAATTCTCTGTTGTCTTATTGATCAATAAGTAGTAATAATGTACAGGGTGTCCCAAAATTGATGGCTTTGATTCCCTTTTTAAACGAATAGGTTCTGCTTAAACTATACTAGCACTTAAACATTTTTCTGAAACGAACCCCTAAATGTTAAGATTTTTCCTCTGGAAATTAAACTAATACTTTTTACCCTGTTTAAAAATCAAATAAAATATTTGAATGAATTGAAAAATTTTTTGGAATGTCTACTTACGCCCACATTTAAAAACTTAAATAACGAAATAATAGCTTGAACCTGTATATTATAGGTTATTTTTTAATTTTATATTAATTACGCATTTTCAGTGACTTGACTCACAAAATTCGGGTGGTACATGAAAAGTTTTTTGGAAATATCACTAAAGAAAATACATAATTATTTGCGAAAAAATATGAAAACTAGCCAAAAAGGAATAACTTTGATATTCCACGTGATCTAATGTTCTATTGTTTGGTTTGGGGCACCAATTAAAAGTACTTAGTTATGCGGATATGTCACGAATAAAATAACATCCTGTATGCCTACCTTAAAGATAAAATAATAGTTTGGATAAATTAGGATCAGTAGCTGTAAAAAAGTGAGAAAAACAAATGCGACGCTCATATCTGACAAGAAAATAAAAAAGAAACAGCAGCAATAGCAATAAACTGCAATAAAGCTGTTCATACACCACCAAATGGTTTATTTGCTCAAAATGCCAACAAATCTGTCATCTGCCAACATCACATTATAATCAGAATTACTTTTTTTTTGGATCCAGTAAAGACACATTTAATAGAAAACACACGCATTTTTTGTCAAAAAAACGCGGACTGTTTACAATTTAAAGTAGAATTATTTGCTTTCTGTTACCTATTATTTTTTTTCATAACTGTTATATTAACTTATCAAGTAGCCATGAAAAACGTCTATTCTTGAAGTTGGTAATCGACGGGAGGAAAACCAAAATGTATTAAAGCCACTTTTTGCTGTAAATATTATTGTATCAGAAGTTTTAATATTAGGGGGTTTTAGGGCATTTTAATAACTTTTTAATGGTGTAACATACACCTCATTCCAAATTCCAATGGACCAGTTTTTTGACACTGACAGCGACAGTTCCATTTAGTTTGTGTGTAAAAATGTCAACCGCCATATTGAAATTGGACCGGAGAATTTTGAATGAACAGTATACATATATTTTTTTAATTCCACTTTAAACTGCTCTCCTGTGAGTTTTTAAACATTTTGCCTTTCTACCGTCGATACACATGAAAAGAAGATATTTTCTACTATTTTATGGTATGCTTTAATTACCTTTAGGCTGGTTGCTGAAGTTACAACGCAAATATACAAATATGATCTTTTTTAGTTTATTTTATTCGACGGTTTACATATTAATAAATAGGTTTATAGCAAGTCAATAATAGAACAAAATATCCAACATATAAATCTTGGAAAGCTTAAAACACAAAATTGTAAATTATATAAGGTACATAACAGTACTTAAAATAGAAAATTGCAAAAAAGCACACGTTACATAAAAAGAAGAAAGAGCAAATCAGAACGCACGGAATCAAACACCTAGAGCAATGGTATTTTTTTTCTCTTGAAACATAGCTTTTAGTTTTGTTTTAAAATTGTTAAACGAAAAATCCTTATATAACTATTTGGAAGTATAGTATACAAGTTTAGAGGACAATATAATAATTAAGTGAAAAAGTAAAAAATTACTTAATCTTAGAATGTCTTCATTAAGAAGACATCTCAAGTTACGAAGCAGAAAAATCAATCAATCGATCATCCAATTACCACACCCAGAAGTATGTTCTTGTTTTGTTGAAAACCCAAGACTCTGGGTCTTTTTACCATTAAGTTTGAGTAGGTTTGCACTAAACCAGGTTTGCGCTTTTTCCATTTTTTCATTAACTATAATATTTAATTCTCCAATATCACTACCACTGTATTAGCATATGTTAGAAAGAGCAAGGGTCCTAGAACAGAACCCTGCGACACCCCATGCTCTATACTACTTTGTTAAGAAACTACGCCATCAAGACTTACTGGCCTGTTTTCTAAAAAGGTATAATTCCAAAAGCAGTGCGGGCAGTTTTTGCAGAGCTCGCACTAGAATGCTATACTGCTTGCCTTCTAAGCCATGGACTATGTCCCCCACAATTCTCATATTAAGGACTTATCGGTACATAAAGTCGGCATATCCTGACTTTAATAAAGTGGGCACTATTTTTGACAGTTCAGCACGAAATTTAAAAGGTTTCTGACATTGTTCTCATCTAAACATGTCATCTAGGCATGCTTATATTGTGCCACCCATAAACTTGACACAAATAAAGTTAATGCCATCCTTTATTAAAGGTTGGCACAAACATTATGAAAGTCGACATCCGGCATGTTTAGATAACAACAATGTCAGAATCCTTTTAAACTTCGTGCGGAATTGTCAAAAATGGGGCCCCTTTATTAAAGTTAGGGTACGCCGACTTTATGTACCGATAAATCCCTAATAACTTTTGTGACCGATAGGCCTTTCCGGAGTCCAAAATGATTTGGATTCAGTGAATTATTTGCCAAAAAGTATTTTTTTCTAAATCTTTGTTCAATGAATTTATCTTTGAAATTTTTTTTTTTTAGCCCCGGAAACCTGGCTTCTTTTGCAAAATGGCATGCAATAATATTTTGTTAAAAATGCTGTGCCGCCATAGATTTTCGCAAATCAAGAGTAATTAGTTAAGCTCTTGCCGTGTCCTTACTATCTTAACAACCACTTCTCCACACTTACTGTGATGTAACCAAAGAAGAAACCAGACTGGTGCGCTAATATTTATGTCAAACACGATCAAATAAACACCAGTAAACTGCTCGTTTAAAAACACACAATTTATTTTTAATTTCTCGGTGCGTAATTAAGCGGAGAGAGGGGGGTCATAACAAATGGGAATCATTTTGGGTTAGTATTATGATATTTTTGGATCATCAAATATCATGAAAATATTTGGGAATTAATTGAAATAAAGTTTTTTAGTGCCGGTTTATCCATATCGGGTTACCACAGAGCCCAGTTTTTTTGATTTTTTTAAGCCACTATTTTTTTTTGTTTAACCCTGAGGTAAGATAACTTACCTTCACCTTAAAGCCATGGTTATTTTGGAGTTAATTTTAACCCGCTGTTTAAAGATTTTTTTCAAGGTTATGTTGCTATTGAGAAAACGGCCCCTAAGCAGAATTTGTTCTGTGTTGACCACTACATAAGTTTTAACTCTTAGATTAGTTTTACTTTTACCCCAAAAGAAACCACTTAGATTAAAATACCACTATTAGGGGGACAAAATTATTTTTTTCACCTTTTAAATTTATGAATATTTTGTTCGACTTACAATTACAAATATCTAGAATGCAAGAATATATAAATATTTTATATGTCGCAGTTATGGTTTGGGAGCAAACAATTTTCAAAGATCGATTAAGCTTTGAAAAAACTTTTATAATTTTTAAAACAGAAAAAAAATGGCTTATTATATTGTTTTCCAAAAATGTGTTGAATATTTCGTCCAAAATACTTCTGGATTATATCATAATACCAAAAAAATCATAGTCATCACTAAATTTTCTTTCCTTCCGATATTTTTTGACTCTGCAAGCTCGCAAAAAAAATTATATTTTATTTCCGTCTTAATTTTTTGATATAATGTAGAATAAGTTGTTTCTTACAAAATATAAAAAAAATAAGTTGTCCAAGTTTGCGCCTTCTGAAAAATTAGGAGAGGGTGTCAATTTAAAAATGAGCGCGAGCCGTTTCTGGGTATATTTATTTTTTAAACATTTGGACTTGTCAGTTTTATTTGCAAGGGAAACATATTTTAGCCTCGTTATTTGGGTTGTGAGATACACCACTGACGTACGTCATGAGGAGGGGCCACCTAACCACACCAAAATATGAAGCTGTTGACAGGATAGGAAATCGTTCTCTTTTTTAGTTTTTTTCGACTGAAACCCAAATTTTTATTCTTAAATTAGTGGGGGTACACCCCTTTGTGGGGTACAATTGACCCGCCGAATTTAAATAGGGAATTTTAGTATTAGTCCTGAGACCCCTAGTTTGAAAGCCTTTTAAATTCTCTTTACAAGTCTTTTTGAATCATCAGATCTAGTCATTTCATAAATGAGAAAATGTCCAAGGACAGTTAAAAGACCTTTGTTTTTCCGCAAAAATAATGTGATTGGGCTAATTTTTTAAACTGATCTTGCCATTTAACGTTTTAAATCGGCATTTACTTAAAAAGGGTGCGTTTCGTATTTTAGCTGTAATTTATGTTCAAAATGCGACATTACTTTTGCAGACTACTGTACAATTTATTCATCTATCATTTTTTAATTCAATTTTTGAACCATAAACATTATGTATAGAAATTTACTTAAAAAGAGTGCGTTTCTTAGAGTAGCTGTAATTTATGTTCAAAATGCGACACACTTTTGCAGATGAATGTACAATTTTTTCATCTATCATTGTTTAACCTTATAAACATTATAAACATTACTTAAAAAGAGTGCGTTTCGTAGTGTAGCTGTAATTTATGTTCAAAATGCGACTTTACTTTTGAAGACGACTGGACAATTTTTTCATCTATTATGTTTAATAATATATGTTTAGTAATATTGACCTTTTGCCGTATGTGCGCCGTTGCGTTGAGCTACCCAATAACTTGTACAAATATTTCTTGATGCACAAATGTGGTGAAATTGTGTTTGTTAAAATATGTCTCTTTTTGGCGTAGGAATAGGTAAACAAGTAAAATATATTTTTTTTAAACTCCCGACAACGTCAAACCCAACTAAAAAATATTTTCTGGATTAATAATTTGCGTTTTGAATTTCTTCATTTTCATAAAATTCTTTGATACAAGTACTTTCAAGTATTATGTCTGGAGTCCACGGAAAAGAAATTTTTAATTACGGAAGTCATTTTGCGATGACTATGGCTAAAATATTAAAATAAATTGGAGATTATGTATGTTTGGGGTACTAAAATTTAATAAATTAAGATTATTTGTGCCAAAAATATTGAAATGATGAACATAACCATTTATATTAATTTTTTTATTTAAATTAAGTTTTACCCACAGAAGTGACAAAAATGTCCACGGAATGGCCAAAAATTGAAACATAATGATGATATAAGTTATACTACAAAAATCTAGTATTCATCTAGAAAATATTTTTAATTCTGTGGACTATTTAAATCTACTGTCCAAAGAAGTGATTTTTTTACAGAATGGAAAATGTTTCCTTATTTCAACAAAAGCAATATTTTTGTACCGACTTGTGTGACACTTCAAAAATGGCAAAATGAGGAATAAACAGTTAAAAATTACAAATAACTAATATCTGTCATATTGAGATACGAATATCAACAAACAAAAATAAATTTATTTTAAAAATTGTTTAAAAAACTATAATGAATGATGCTGAAAAATCACAAGTGGTTACGTCTGCGGAACTGATATTTAGATGCATTTTTCACTTATTTTTATGGTTTTTTTTTTCTAAATTTTACGCGGTGGTGTCTAACGGATTTGGAACATCATTTATTGTTTAAACGAAAAAGTAATTTTAAGCAGTTTTTTGTTTTTTCACAAGGCGAAAATACCGGTCTATACACATTTTCCAGAATGACTCAAAAGAAGTATTTTTTTTTACCTGATGGAACTGAAATAAACTAGTTCCTAACCTACATCCTTTGGGATAAATAGTTCGTAAGTTACACCCGATCATATTTGTCATCATATATTAAATTCCTTGTAACATAGCAAGAACACTCTCTGATTTGAGAGCTGGTATATGCGCACAGACACACGCACAGACATAGGGATCAAACTTATAACAGCCCTCTTTTTTCGTAGTTAAAAGTGCTTATTGTCTAACTGAGTGCAGAAATTGTATCACCACAGTATCTAACATCTTGTTATCTACCTACGGCCTATCTACATGTAAAGGACGTTGAAAATAAAGTTCAATTCTCTCTATCGACGATTAAAAAAAAAAGAACTGGAAGGTTTGTCCTTTTAAAATGACTTTTTAAACTCATTTTCGACTGAAAATAGTCTAAAAATATTCTATTTTCCAGTTGATTTTCAATCCAAAATCAGCATCCATATAACCATAAGATAGGAAACAAAATGACCGTCATAATGAGTGTACTTACAGCGTTGTCAAGTTGCAAATAGCATTTTACGACATGGAAAATTGGTTTTAATCAACGAGCCATTGTGGCAGATTGAACGGAGCGTCGCGACATCGTAACGAGCGGCGTCGCCCGGCGTCTCTAGGTGACACTTAGGGCCGTCGTCATAGGGATGGAGATTACTTAAGTTTAAATTAGCTAATTAGTCTCGTCTTGACGTCGGCATCGTTTAAATTAGCAAAATGCATTCTTTAATACTACCGTCTAAGGCAATGGTTGATCTATATACCGGACAGGGATCGGTCCCATGTCTCAGGCAAGCATGCTCGTAAAATGTATATTTTTCAATCTAAAATTTCGAAGAGATTTCAAGAAAAAGCATCTTTTTTCGAGGGATGGGATCATTCCCCGGGATTGATCCCTTCTCTTGAATTAGGGCTACTCATATCTAACCGCCTAGTTAAAAAAATGGTTCAGAAGAATAATATCAAAAACACCAATATTTAAACTTACTTTCTAAGTAAAATTAAATTATATTAAATACATAGAACTGTATCAAAAACAATTTTAATTAAATGTAAGTGTAAAATAGCTTTAGAATATGTAAGAAAGAGTTCATCGTTCACAATTTTTTTTATGTAATTTGATGAAAAGTGTCATTTAATCGCATTTAGTAAACTTTTTACATTAATTTAGCAAGGTAATAATAAGGATATAAAAATAAAATAAAAATAAACAACGCCATTGGTTATTTTCTGCTTTGCTTAACATATTGTTTTATTTCTTTTTTGAATCTAAGATAAGGGAAGATATTATAATTGGGAGCGTTATTAAGAAAAGATCTTTGGAAAATAGCAGTCTTGTGCTTTGGTGGGATAAACTTGTGTTTATTACGAGTTCGAGTCCCATGGACCTGATGGCTATGTCTAACAAAAGCACTCAACCAAAAATAAAAAAATTAATATATTTTTCTTTTTTGTGTTAGGTAAACATTTTAGTCACGATAAATAAAGGGTAACATTTTCAACAATTCGTTTTATTGAGTTAATTTAATGCTTAAGTCAAGCGAGTAGAAAAAATATTGTACCTAACTCGCGCGTAAAGTGACTTTTCCGCACTTAGTTGCTGGCCGAAGTCCGCTAACGCATCGTTCGGCCATCTGCAATCGTGTGAGGAAAAGTGGCACTTTCCGCACTAGTTAGGTAAATTACTATTGACTGTTTATAGGAGAGTATTTTAAACGTTGTGCATGGTAAGTGGACCGTATTCCGTTCATCCAGACTAAGCCAACCCGAGGCCGATAGAATAGGGGAAACATGATCAAATTTCCGAGCATTTTAAGAAAATGTTAAACCTCGGTCCTACAACGTTAGGGCGGGCCGTTAGATTAAATAAAGAAAAGATACCTGGTCCAATGAAAACTACTTGGCACATAATAACCACTGTTATTTACAAAATTTGCCAACACCCGACAGAACCAAAGCAATGAGTTGAGGAATAAATTCCATCTCGTTCTAAAGACAAGCCTAAATGAACAGGCGAATGGCAGAGCGAGCATCGGTTTTGCCGCGGACATTCTTGAATCTTGAACTATGACTATGCATGCGATGTGCTTTGGCTGTTGAATCGTATAAAATATTGAGTTTTAATAAAAAATAAATATATAAATACAATATTTAAATAAGCATTTACTCTTAGTTACCTGATACACAAGATGATCGTGTGAATTTTCACATTTATCTTATGAAAGAGGTAAGATACTTATTTATTAAATGACTAAATTAAACTAAAAATATTAATTTAGAATAATCAAATTACTTTAAAGTAATTGACACAATATATAAATGTTACAGTATACTAGTATATTTTTATGTAGGGTATATTAAAAAGAATGCCAACCGAAATTTGCAAAATTTCAAATGAACCACCCAGTACATTTTGTTTTGAAATTCTAAGCATTTTTATATTGCATACCCTAGGTCGATCTTCAACTGTTTTCGAGATATTAACAGTTAAATACTGTCATATTCTGGGTGTTGTATTTGAAATTTGCAAGGTTGAGTTGCCATTTTTTTTTATATATATCCTGTATACATAAAAATGGGGCAGTCTAAAAGTCTAGATAAAGCTATACTTTTTTGTATTTAATATTTTTTGAGTACTTTTGAAATAAAAGAAGGGGGTGTTAATTTATTATGAGAAATCAATAATGAATTTTCTATTATTTAATTTTGCATTAATTGTTTTAATTTTGGTATAAAGGTGTACTACTACTAATCGGTACAGGGATTTCCCGTATATTTTTGCACCCTACCAGCAATAATTTTCAACTGTCAGTGCCTTAAAATAAAAAATTCAGATCAAATAACAAAATAGTATACAAGTTTTCAACATTAGCTTGCCAATATTTGACATTTACTGAAATGTTCCTGACATATTAGATCAAAAATTCTTAAAATTCATAAAAAATACAAAACTTTTGTATTCACCATATTTCCATATCTATTCAAATTAACTCTCTAGACGGGGTACAAAGATATACTAGAAATCCCTGCATCTAATAAAACAGATAAATTTTGATATACATCAAAAGTACTATTTCCCATATTTCTTAAAAATCCAAATATGCGCAACTTTTTATTTTTATATTACTTAATATAATACTTGCAGATTATAAAAATATTTTTATGTAAGGTAAATCAAGGTTTATTCATCAAGAAAAAGCTAATCAAAAAAAATAATCGTCGGAAATATACTTAGAAAACCCAAGTATAAACTTTTAAATAAAACCATCATTCACTCAAAGTTATATTTAAAACAATAGAGCAAGAGTTCAAGGTATTATGGATAGGTAATCCTCGCCATTTTTTGATAATATATGCATTTTCTCATCCTGAATACGAAATGGACAATCCTGTACCTCAAAATTGTGAATAAGGACTCGGCACCCCAATTCAAGGGTGGGCAATTTTAGAGGGGGTAGGGTAACCCTCACCATTTTCACATATATGATGTAGTAGTATCACCAGACCAAAAATCACCTGGTGTGCCGGACCTAATTCATGGATAAGGGTTCAAGACACCACTCTAAAAGTGGAGACCAAAAATCAACTGGTGTGGATAAGATTTCGGCACACCAGGTGATTTTTGGTCTGGTGGTACTACTACTACTACTATCATATATGTGAAAATGGTGGGGGTTACCCTATCCATCACGTGACCTCTAAAATTGCCCACCTTTAGGTTGGTGTGCCGAGTCCTTATCCACAATTTTGAGGTACAGGATTGTCCATTTCGTATTCAGGACGAGAAAATGCACATCTTATCAAAAAATGGCGAGGGTTAAGCCTGTCAAATGTTGAAGTACACCTGAAACTATTTATATCAGACAATCACACAAATAATAAACAAACTGTCTTTATGGAGGTAAGAAACCAATTTTTTATAATAAATAGGTACACAATACTGACTTTTGATAACAGGTCTTTTAAACATTTGCGTAATGTCAAACCCGTAAAAAACATAGTTTATTCTTGACAATTGACAACAATATAGGAGCAAATTTTTCCATTCCAGTCCGCGTTTTTCTGAAAATTCCGCGTTTTTCTGAAAATTCATGAGATACGGTCGCTAACGCGAGCTAGGTGGTGTATCGTAACGTCGCCTCGCCTGACCCGGTAGCTGAAATCGCGGTAGTCGAGGTGTAAACGCCTATTTCTGCCGGTTTTCACCAATGAGAGCGCTGGATTTCAGAGTTACGTTACGCGGTTTGTCAACTTTAAGTGTCTTATGACCATTTGCTTTGCGATGTGCTTAAGTAATGAGTAGTAAAGAAATCCATAATTTTTAAGTATTCCCTAAATTTTATTCGTTTGCTCTGGCCAAAAAAAAGTTTTTCATAGCTAGGAATTAAATCTTGTTATAAGTTCAACCACTGGATGGCGCTGCTTGTCATAGAACCATCATTTGTTGTTATTATTTATTATTATTATTATAACTATTATTTATTATTGATTATTCTTTGAGTCACTTTTTACATTGATTTTTTCAGCTTCATTAAGGGTCATATAAACATATACCGGGTGCAGGAAAACTTGCCAACAACTTTCTTATTTTAAATTGAAGACCCTGTATATTTTTGCATTTTTGGATTGTACAAAATATTTTAGGTACATTTTATATATAATATCCTATACCTATGTTCATCTGTTTTTAAAATATTGACAGGTGATAATTGACAATTTTTAACTTTGACATCCCGTAACATCGAAACGGTTAAGGATAGAGCAAAACAGTTTTTACATTCCCATCTTGGTTTTTCACAAGTTATCGTTTTATATCTAAACGCAGTTTAACCCTCTAAAATAGTATAAAACGATAGCTTGTGAAAAACCAAGATAGGAATGTAAAAACCGTTTTGCTCTATCTTTAACCGTTTCGATGTTACGGGCTCTCAAAGTTAAAAAATGTCAATTTTTACCTGTCAGTATTTTAAAAATAGTTGAACATAGGTATAGGTAGGACATTATACATAAAATGTACCTAAAATATTTTTTAGAATCCAAAAATGCAAAAATATACAGGGTGTTCAATTTAAATTAAGAAAATTGTTGCCAAGTTTTCCTGCAAAAGGCAACACTGCAAATATAAGAGTATTTCATAAAGATAGTTTTCATGAACTTATGTTAGAACAATACCTTCTCCATGTAGGCCAACAACTCCTACCGTTTTAGTGTTCTTTTCTCGACCTTCGCCGCCATATTGACAGAAAACTAATGGATTTTCTGTCACTTTTGAGTGAAAATGGCGGCGAAGGTAGATTAAAGGACACTAAATCGGTATGAGTTGATCGGCCTGTATGGTGAGGGTACTGGTTAGAATAGAAAGGTTGAAAAGTTTCCATTGTATATAGTTTTCAAAATATTCTAATAGGTTATTCGCCTTGGGACACCCGGTATATTGACCTTAAAATCCCCAATGCTAGAAAGATGCCCTCCAGTGGCACATAATCGGAGGGTTCTCAGTATAATTAGTTAATTGAAGAGACAGTTGTATTGTTTCTTAAAAATAAACAGTGATATTTATATTAATTAAACTAATAAACAACAAAAAAACTTGCATAAAAATATGTGACCGTAAAAACTTAAAGCCATCATCCATTGGGACATCATGGGAATTAAATTGAATGTGGGCTTGTCTCTGCATTGACTCCAACTGGTCTTGTATGACTTGCAAAATATTTCGAACTGTTGGTTTGGTTATTCGGAAACGTTGCAAAAATCTAAATCTAGACCCTTCTGGCAAAATGGTAATTTAAAAATTCCATTTTTATTTTTTTTAACGTTTTCGAGTTGACAAAAAATGAGGTTAGAATTCTCTCCTAAGAATGATTTAAGGCTCGATATCTGGCATCTTAAATTTATGTATTCGTTAGACTAAAAAGAAAAGCTGAGCAAACCAAATCAGCTACTTAGGACCGATAAGAGATCCTTAGCGCAAAGGAATCCTTAGAACAAACGCAGAGCAATTGGGCATTATAACATAACCAAAGTCTCCGTAAGCATCGGGTATCTTTTCTTTATTTAATCTCTCTAAGAGCCGGCCTTAACGTTGGAGGACCGCCAGAGTTTGCAAAAACTGCAAAATGCTTGCTTAAAATTGTCTTCCAGTGCTCGGAAATTTGATCATGTTTCCCCTCTTCTATCGGCCGCGGGTTGGCTTAGACTGGATCCACTTAGCATGCACAATGTTTAAAATACTCTCCTGTAAACAGCCAAAATACCTTTTCGGTAACTTTGTTAGACATAGCCAGATCCATGAGACTCGAACTCGTAATAGACAAAAGTTTATCCCACCGAAGCACAAGACTGCTATTTTCCAATGTTCTTTTCTTTATAACGCTCCCAAATTGTGCAACTCCCTCACTTTTCAAAAAGTCTGCATTTTGGAATGGAGTCTACAACTTTTTTATTTGTGAAAATTTCTGTTTGGTACAAATGTTTTTTTGTTGGGCATTAACTCTTTTAGTGTTAACTAGCGCCCCTCAGCACTCCACGTCTGGCCTATTATCCCTTCCATCCATCCACCGACCCGTCCTGTACCTACCCGTCCTGTACCTACCCCTCCCCTTCCTACCAATCTCCAAATTTCAGGCCGCGTCCAGTTAGAAGTTGACACCAACATTTTTTGGAAAATATTCAATGTACAGAGAAAGAGAGATTTATCTCAATAGAAGTTTATTTTGACCTTTTATTTTGCTTGGTAGTCGTGTTGGGTCGCAAAAATTACCCCAGTAGTCAGGGATTTTTTATATCTTTTTTCCAGTGTAAAGGAAGATTTTTGGTGATTTTGTTTTAACTCGGTACACACTTAGGTATGACTTTAGGGACCACCAAATGAATATTAGTTTTTTTGGCGATGGCGTACGTAAGGCGTCGCGACGCCCTAAACTTTTTTTTATGACATAGGGTCATTTTGACAGCTGTATGTCGGTCAAGTGTCAACATTTTAAAATTTTGGTTAAAACTCTTAAAAGGCTATGAAATGGCCTTTAACATGGTATGCAAAACATGATATTTTACTTCCGGTTGATTGCATAAAAAGATAATCAATTTGAAATGTTAAACAAAAATTGTATTTTTTTTTCTAAAAATTTACAAAAAAATATTACTATTTATGAACGGGATTGTGCAAATTCATTTTGAAGTGACTATAAGAAGATCCTAGGCTATTCGTCGAGATAAAAAAACTGCAAATTCATTCCACGGAAAAATCACAAAAAACTTGAAAATTGACGCATGTTCAGAAAATTTACAAAATCTCAATTTTTTGACCTCGGCTAACTTAACTGCTAAATTTTTTAATCCACATTCCCTTTACAGAACTGCCAAATATTTCTATGTTTTCATGGGTATTGAGTTCGTTTTCCAAACTCATTGTATCTTTTTCTTTTTTATAGCGTGTTCTTGCTCTTGATAAAGAACACGCTCTATAAAAGAAGAAGATACAATGAGTTTTGAAAACGAACTCAATACCCATGAAAACATAGCATATGTTTCTTAAAAGGCTATATAACACGCTAGAATATTAAATGTAATAAGTCACGATGGGCCCCCAAGTTTAAAAAGCTTTTTACTAAAAACTTCAAAAATAACAAAAACTATATCACGCTTTATATTTTGTCGTGTATTTAGAAATTTTTTTAGGGGATTCCTGAAATTTTTACACCTGCTTGAAGGCAATGAATTATCCTTTTAAAAACACCAAACTTGAATCTTGTCTTTAGGATTTTTGTCTGTGAGTTGCCAAACTTTTACTTAAAAAAACATTGCTTTTTTTTATTATTTTATTCAGTTTTTAGTAGGTAAGTAATTTTTAATGGTGTGGGTGCACCTAATCGGCAATACGTACATAAAAATAACATTTTTTTAATGCAAAATAATACATGGGAAGGGCCAGAAAATCTTGGACTGATTCAATTTTCTAATTACTTTTTTCCTCCTTAGCCGATTTTTATAAAATTTGGCATTTTAGGAAGTTAAAAGAACAAAGTTTACATTTATAGCTTACGTTTATATTTAATATTTTAGCGTGTTATATAGCCTTTTAAAAAACATATTTGACAGATCTGTAAAGGGAATGTGGATTAAAAAATTTGAACTTAAGCAGTCGGGGTTAAAAAATTGAGATTGGGTAAATTTTCTGAACATCCGTCAATTTCCGATTTTTTTCTGATTTTTCCGTGGCATGAATTTGCATTTTTTTGATATCGGCGAATAGCTAGGACCTTCTTACCTTAAAATGAATTTCCATAATCTCGTTCATAAATAACTGAATAGAATTTTTTTTTGTAAATTTTTAGAAAAAAATAATACAATTTTTTTTTTGAGTTTCAAGTTAATTATTTTTTTTATGCAATCAACCGGAAATCAAAAAGCATATTTTGAATACCATATTAACTTCGTAACTTTTTAAGAGGTTTAACTTAAATTGACCCTATGTCCTAAAAAAAGTTTAGAGCGTCGCGGCGACGCCTAACCTACTCCATCGCCGAAAAAAATTATATTGGTTAGGTGGTCCCGGAGCCATGCCTAAGTGTGTGCCAAATTAGAACAAAATCACCAAAAATCTTCCTATAGGTTTGAAAAAACCCTCGACTACAGAGCCAATTTCTCGCTTTCCCTTTACTTTCTGTGGCCACGATATACTTAGCTTAGGGTATGCAGTTATTTCTTTAAAAAAATATTTTTTTTACCCTGTATTGGGTGAGCATTTCTTTTCTAATTAATAAAAACCCTTTTTTTCTTTTTCCGCAACGGAGAAAAAGGAGGCACCGAATTAAGAAAAATCCAAATCGGCTTATATGTCCAGATTAGGACTTAACCGAGGGGCTTAAAGAAAAGAACGTTTTCGATATATCAGTCTGGCATGGTCTATAGTCTGTAGCTAACACGTTTCTGGATTTGCTGGCCCCGTACTGAAACACGAAAATAAAATGGATTGTATTTTATTTGAATAAGTATTCCAAAATTTTCTTTTTTTTTAAGTTCCGGAAAAGCAAAACCGCACCGTAAAAAGATATTCTTTCTACTTCTTACCCGAGACTTTACCTCTCTAGGGGGTATTGTTTACTTTACCTCCCGCCGAGAGTTTTGGTTACGTTAACTCTACCGTGCAAAGATACTGCTCATCAATTTATCAAATTTGTTTTGTTGAAAAAATATTTAATTTTTTTTTTTATAAGAGCACTAAAGTCACTAATAGTCAAAAACATCAGATACATTTTTCTGGAGTAAAGTGCTTTCCACCCCTTGGATTTTTAAACGTGCAAAATAGTACATTGTAAACCTAGGAACTAAAGTGATACTTTTAATCCCGCGGCAAAAGGTTTCTCTAAGGAATTAAAAGACGCTTTAGTGCCGAGGTTTTTTTTATGCACTTTAGGAAAAGATTATTGTTAAAATCACGTTATTTCTACGCCAAATGGTTCGTCGATTACATGAAGAATGAAATCTTGGCTAAGAGCAAGGGCTGTTTGACTTGACTTGCGATAAATTTATTTATAATTTTCCAGGGATTATTTTTTTTTTTAATCCCTGAGGGATCAAATTTACTTGTAATCCCCAGGCTGAGGGATTAAATTTACTTTTAATCCCTTAGAGATTTTAGTGCCACTTTAGTCCGTAAAAAGAGGGATTAAACTATTTAATCCCTGAAGCGCATAAACAATATTTTTGTTCAATAAATAACGAATACTTCTTTTTGTGAGCCTTGTGTCGTACTTTTCCATATTGGCTTACCGATATGAGATTCTTCTAGAGAAAGAATTTTCTTCCCAAGAAAACGGATATATTCTTTTTGAAAGAGAAGCCTTATGTTCTTTTATGGCAAATACAATATCCAGAAAAATTCATATTGAACAAAACAAAAAAAAGGATAAAAATGATAGAATTGATTTTTTTTTTGTAAAAATAGAAAGATAACTTCAAAAACGAAACTTGACTAAACCTACTTTTAAATCCGGTTTCTCAATAACGAGTTAGCGTTAATTCGCGTGAGCAATATAACCTAATAAAAAATTTTTAATTACTCTTTCAATATACTTATACCAATACTAGCACTACCACTATTTTATCTTGTAATATTTTGAAATTTTTAATTGGACACATCAGTAATAGTACGTGTTAGATTAGAAGTTTTTTAGAAACTCAATGCGAAAGAAAGAAATTAGAGGAAACCTTAAAACTGACAAATGTTATATCTGTTTTAAAAAAAATTACGGCGTTAAGTGAAAATGGTGTTTGGTTACAAAAATTGCAATATATATCCTACCTTCGACTTTAATACCAGAAATTAGAAAATAGAAAAACAATTAAATTTCTCTTTTAACTCCACAAATATTTTCCAATATTTAATTTTAGTAACATATTTATTGTAAAATATCCGAAATAAATAAAACTTAAGTACTTAGTTTATGATAAAAGCAATCCTGTTTAGCAATAATTCAGAATACACCAAAGGCTAAATTTCCATAAAATTTTCAACGGTAGCCCAGGAGAGAACGTTAGAATGTAAACAATTTGGTTGTTTAATATATTAATCTTAATATTTGATTTTGTTTTAAGCAATCTCGAATACTATTTATTAAAAATGGATGTGTTACCGACTGCGTTACTCAAAACGTTTTAAAGAAAATATTTTAGGTTTTTGTTTGTGATAAGTTCGTCCCAGGTAAATTGAGACAAAAATATGTTATTGTCTCGAAAAAATTGCATTTAAATTTATAAGCACTTGGTAAATCTATAAAATTAGGCCCTACTTTAAAAACAAAGTTTCACTTTAAGATTATAATTTTTCCGTGTAGGGTTTTATTTTTCGCTAACATTTTCTTATTTACACTTTATTTTTTCGCTTGCTTTTTCCTTATCCCTCTTTCTTTTAGGCCAGTCAGAATTTTAAGGATACTTGAGCAACAAAACAAACATATTTTACACACGTATATTTTATCTCCTTTTCCCAGAATTTTACTCTGGAAACTCCTTTGGTTCTTATTATTTTTCTTTTTTTTTCTAATTTATATTTTCGTAAAAAAAGAATGCCTAAATTTTCATACTTTAGCACCTCGGCCAGCGTACAAAATCTAATAACAGTGATTTATGCACAACCGGGCGTTAAAATTCCTTTTATCGCCCGCGTTTTAGAGCAATAAGTGGCATTTTAACAAAAGCGTGCTTTTCATTGCAGTTACATCTATGAAAAAACTTGAAAAAAAACATATCTAGGTAAAAAGTCTCTTTGTTTTGAACGAACAAAATGCAAGCCAACAGAAAAAGCCAAATTACTATCAAATTTCAGTAGAAATCATTTTAATGCCCGCGGGCGTTAAGTGAGCACTATGGATTATAAGTGCCACTTATCGCTCTAAAACGCGGGCGGTAAAAGGCATTTTAAGACCCGGTTGTGCATAAAAGATTATAAACAAGCAAACTTATAGCAAAATTATGCGAATTTGGATCGATCCCTGGCTTTGGGATCGGGGAGTGTGAACACTCAATTTTTGATAGCATGGAATGAACGATCACCGCTCAAGAATACGAACTGCGTTCGACAAGGGATCATTCTTGTGACGAATCTTTCTTTGTCATTCCCTCTGTTCAAGAATTAGTACTCTTGCATAAAGCACGTTTAAGTCAATATATATGGCTCACCTTCAGGTCAGTTTTTGTCAAATGCTCAATTTTCCAATTTTTTTTAATTGGGTCGTTGTATAATTAAGGTACTACCACCTTCCCCAGAATTTTGACAAGGTTTTTATTATTTTTGTTTTGTTTTAAGTTATATTTTCTATAAAAAAATATGCAACCGTTCTGTCTAAATTTTTAGGCTTTACAACTCGGCAGGCGTGCAAAATCTAATAAAAGCTCTTAAATAAGCAAAAATATGAACTTTTGTCAAAAACTGGCCTAAAAGAGCTTCATCGATTAAAGCGACATAGTGAATCGATCTGGGTGCCGATTCTTGAATTTTGTAGAAAAGGTCGCACGGGAACGGTTAGCTCTTTGATATCAACCAATAACGGATTTTAAAGCTCTCACGAGTTATCCGAAACCTATCCGACCACGGTCGAATCTCACCCGATTGCCGTATGTCGACGGAACCTTCCTACACTTTCATACACCTGCCTCTGATCAGGAGAAAGGGCGCCCTTGAAAAACGATAATCGAGTCAGCTTTGTGCGTGCACCGTACAAGCTTGTCAGCTTCTGAGCCTTCTTATTGAACGTTTCCAGGCGACCATTCTCTCGAAATTCCAGAATCGGCACCCTGGGGTAAAGCATGTCTAAGTCAATCGATATGGCTTACTTTTAGGTCAGTTTTTCTGAAAAGCTCGATGTTTCAATTTTTTGAGTTAGGTCGTTGTAGTTTTGGCGGTGCGATATATAATCAAGGTGTTAACGTCCTACAACCTTCTCCCAGAATTTCGCCATGGTTCTTATTATTTTTCTTTTGTTTTAATTTATATTTTCCATAAAAATATTTGCAATCGTTCTCCCTAAATTTTCAGGTTTTACAACTCGGCAGGCATGCAAAATCTAATAAAAAGTTTGAAACCAGCAAAAATATGGCAAGTTAGCGCCCATTTTAAGTCTTGCTGGTTGCCGTATTTATTTTAATTGAAGCATTAAACATTTGAACAGACTTGGACCATAAAGAAAATATTAATTCAATACAACGACCAAACTCAAAAAATTGGAACACAGAACTTTTTTCAAAAACTGACCTAGAAGAGCCTCTTCGATTGAATCGACATAGTGAAGGGCTCTGGTGGCTTATTCTTGAATTTTGTAGGAAATGTCGCACGGGAACGTTCACATCCTTCGTTTTGACCAATAAGAAGGCTTAGAATCTGCCGAGCTTCCAAGGTGCACCCGCAAAGCTGACCGGATTATCGGTTTTCGAGAGCGCTCCGGGGGAAGGTGAGGTTCGGTCGTGGTCGGATAGGTTTCGGATAACTCGTGATCGCATCAAAGCCTATTATTGGTCGATATCAGGGAGAGGACCGTTCCCGTTTAAGTCGATAGATATCACTTTTAGGTTAGTTTTTATCAAAAGCTTGATTTTTCAATTTTTTTAGCTCGTAATTTTTTTTGGGGTGCGATATATAATCATGGTGTTAACTTTCTACCCCCTTCTCGCTGAAGAATTTCGCTCTGGTTCTTATTATGTTTCTTTTAGAATAATTTATATTTTCTAAAAAAATATGCAGCCGTTCTGTCTAAATTTTCACGCTTTAGCACCTCGACGGGCGTGCAAAACCTAATAAAAGCTTTTAAACAAGCAAAAATATGGCAAATTAGTGCCTATTTTAAGCTTTGCTGGCTGCCGTATTTACTTGTTAGAGCCGAGGTTCCGACGCGACGAGGCGAGACAACAAATAATAAGCTTGATTTGTATGTGTTTGTTCTTTCAGAAATAAAGTCTTTTTAACTTGGAAAAGGTTTAACAAAATTATGCAGTGATGGACACAGGAGAGGATCGGGTGTTGGGTCGGGGTTGGGTCGAATTCCCTTACCAGTAGTGTAGGGGCATATATCGATAATTTCTATCCCGTGGGATTTTTAATGAAGGAGTTTTGTGACTATGTGTGATTGATAGCTCTTTAGTCACACTATCAAGTGTTACCGGGTGTTTTGTTCGCATTCATGTTGAAGAGGTTGATATGACGTCATCTTTTAAAATTGGAAGACGACGATTTCAAAAAAATTACTTTCAAGGTTATCAGACCTAAAATGACCATGAAAATCGCTAAATACAGGATATTTCCCATTTTCTCTTCAAAAAAACTTAATAATTCGACGTTTCGTCAGACCAATTTCATATGTACCTTAAACTATTAGGCATATACGCCAAATTCGATCCTTAGAGTTTAATGCAGTTTAAGGGTTCATGACCTTGAAAAATACCCCAGTAAAATTAACATATTGCAAATATATATATATTATAATATTAAAGCGAAGATGACCAAATTTCGTACGACACACAAACAATATTTTTAAAAAAAATTGGTTTAGCTATGATGCGTTTCAATATGGCGGCTGATATATCAAAATGGCGACCTATAACTACATGTTATTTTATCCAGTTTCGTAAAAAAGCAAAAATTACAAGGATAAACACTTCATTTTAAACCTCACTACCATTTTTTTTACCTATATTCCTATCGCTTTCATCCATATCAATAACTTCTACACGGATGCGAACAAAACACCCAGTGGCACATGAATATGTGAGTAAATAGCTGTTAAATCCTTATCCTTGAATTTTGTTATGAATTTTCATAAACAAGTAAAGTCATGGCCTATTGGCACAATTAGAATTTTTTATGATTTTTTCAACCGCCACTTTGAAAAATGGCATCTAAAACACTTGGTCCTGTATATGGTAATGTATATCTAACTTCTGGGAACTCTCTTATCGATAATTTAAATGACTTTGTTGGCTAGACAAGTGAGTAGAACATAAAATTCACAGTTCCGAAACTTAATAAAAACGACAGGCATATAGGTCATATTTACCGAGGCATAGCATAAACATCTAGGACGACAGATCAAAAAAAATAGTAGAGAGATTTCAAATGAAGTGTTTATCTATGACTAAGATGTTAGTTTCATCACAGGCGCTTAAAGTTTTTGGGTAGTGGTAAATTGGAAAAAAACTACAAAAAGCTTGATTTTTAATTGTACATGACATTTTCAAGGTCAATCAAGTTCATGCATGAACTTAACTTTTTTTTCATAGTAAGCTGCAATAAATAAACAAGAATTGATGGCCACCTTGTCATTTTTGCTTTTTTACAAAACTGGATAAAATAAAATGTGGTTATAGGTCGCCATTTTGATATATCAGCCGCCATATTGAAACGCATCATAGCTGAACCAAATTTTTTTTAACAATATTGTTGGACTTGATCTTCTTCTCTTTCTTGCCAAATTTGGTCTTCTTCGCTTTAATAGCTGATGAATAGCGCCCTTTAGTATGCTATTTTTGCAATAAGTTAATTTTACTGGGGTAGGTCATGAAGCTTCAAACTGCATCAAACTCTAAGGATCGAATTTGGCATACATGCCTAATAGTTTGAAGTACATATGAAGTTGCTCTGATAAAACGTCGAATTATTAAGATTCTTTAAAGAGAGAATGGAAAAAATCTTGTTTTTCACGATTTTCAAGGTCATTTAAAATCTGATGACTTTGAAAGTAAATTTTTTGGAATACTCGTCCTCGAATTATATAAAATCGAGTATAACCATGCCCCGGTCACGAAAGTTGTATTTTTTATGATTTTTGGGCGTCATGTTGAAATATGACGTCATATCAACCCCTTCTACACGGATGCGATAAAAACACCCGGTAAAACTTGATTGTGTGACTAAAGAGCTATCAGTCCCACATAGTCACAAAACTCCTTCATTAAAAATCCCACGGATTTACACAAGCCCCTTCACAAAATATCAAAATTTTTGCAAAATAAAAGTGGTATATTTAGCATCATTTTCGCAAAATTGTCGCCTGCGGAGTATTTAAAACATGATTTTAGAAATACTGGTGGTATCGATAGCTCAAAATAAACAAGCAAGCAATATCAAATTTAGCCAGGTATGTGAAAAACTAATTTTAAAATAAAATTTTCAAAAATTTTTACAATTTATAAAAAAATGTAAATGTACTTTTTTTCTTCTTTCTTGATTATCGAAATAGGTACATGCTTATGCAGAAATTAGGTATTTCATTTCGATGTGCATGTCAGAAAATTAAAATTAATTACTGTAAATCGTTAAAATTAAATGACAATCGAAGATAATTAAATTTTAAAAGAATTAAATTAACCAGTTTTATGGGAGATTAATTGCCAGGTTCGCTTCGCTAATTATTGTAATTATGCATTTTTAAAAGCATGTGACATGTGAAGTTTCATAAAAATTGGATCAAACTTCCTTAGCAGTATCTATAGATAGGAGCCAGCCAAAGTCTAGTCTAACAACTCTTCTCAAAGTCCTCTTGCTTGGATCATTTAAGCATATCTATATCTTCTTGATACAGGTTCGAATATCCAAAAGTGTTTCAGGACGATGGCACGAAAACGCGGAACTCTGCTTAAAAAATATATTACTTATTTTTTTTCCAAATAGGTCAATTAGTAAAAAGATCAAAAATATAGGGTGGGCCACAAAATTCCGCACTTTTTGGATTGGCTATAGCTTTTGACATGTGTGCTCGATTTTTAAAGATTTTGGTTTTTTTAGAAAGATAAAACATGGTACTTTTTCGATTCAGTTGAAAATTTAAAATTTCTTCAAAATCCAAGATGGCGGACAGTTTTAAAAAATGTGTAATTTTCACTCCATATCGTCGGATAGTTTTAAAAAGAGTTAGGTTTTACACGCCTTATTTTTTTTTCAGTAAGGCACTGGACATAATATAATTTAGTATTTCCAAATCTCCATTTTTTCTTCGTATATCAAGGTATCACCTAATTAAATCGCGATAAAAAATAAAAAAGTAATGGTTATTTACATTCTTAGTGTTTTCCTTAATAAATAATAATAACTTTTTTATTTCCCAACTGATTTAATTAAATGATACTTCGATTTAGACAGAAACTATTAGCGTTTATACTAAAAGCTTTAGAGTTTGTTCAGAGTCGCACATAATTTTTTTTCAGGGGGGGTGAAAATTACACATTTTTAAAAACTGTCCGCCATCTTGAATTTTTTAGAAGTTTTAAATTTTTAACCGAATCGAAAAACTCTCTCGTTTGATCTTTCCAAAAAGCCAATATATTTCAAAATCGAGTAATCAAGTCAAAAGTTATACACCCTATATATTTTTTATTTTCACCGATTGGCTAGTGAAAAGTGGAAAAGAGTTCATTTGTAACAAGCTTTATATTTTTGACCAATTTATTTACTTTTGAGTTCTATTGGCAAGTTTTATCATCACAAAAAAAATAATTCTATAATTCTAGAAAATATAAAAATAATTATTTAAAAAAATTAAATAATGTATACCAATACCTGCCACGTTTTTAAACGAAATAAAAAGTATAAAATAATTTTTCCTAGCCCCATATACAGATAACTAAGACACGAAAAACGTGTACCACTTACAGATAGAGGTGGTGGCAATTGAGAGGTATGATTTCATCCACATTATAACTATTATAAAACTATAGTTTACATCCACACGAATTAAGTAAAAATGTTATGATGCTCAGGTGGTGGAGGTTTTTTACAGGGAGGTCCTAAAACTTGCAAAAAATAATAGCTCTATGAAGTTATTTCATCTCTTTTCTGATTAGTGCTATTGTGTTAAGGTCCACACAAATATACCAAAAAAATATATTGCAGACCCCTAGATGGGGGCTTTTCTTACAGGGAGACCTCAAAACTTGTAAAAAATAATAGGTATATGAAGTAATTTCATCTCTTTTCTGATGAGTGCTATTGTGTTAAGGGTCTCCCAATATAATTTAAAAAAAATTTGCACACCTGTAGATGGAGAAGTTTTTTACAGGAAGGCCCCAAAACTTGCAAAAAATAATAGCTATATGAACTCATTTCATCTCTTTTCTGATTAGTGCTATTATGTTAACGGCCACACCAAGATAGCAAAAAAAATATTGGACCCCTCAGGGAAGGGGCATTTTTTACAGGGAGGCTTCAAAACTTGCAGAAAATAATTTATCTGATTTGCGCTATTATGTTAAGGGCCACACCAAGGTAACACAAAACAAAATATTACACACCTCTAGGCAAAAAATAATAGCTCTATGAAAGCTATTATTTTTTGCAAGTTTTGGGACCTCCCTGTAAAAAAAGCCCCCACCTCGAGGCGCGCCATATTTTTTTTGTTATCTCGGAGAGGACCTTAACATAATAATTATAAAAGGGATGAAATGACTAAATTTTTGATGTATCCTAAATATTTGGAAAAATATTAACTACTCGTAAACGCCCCGCCATAGGCTGGTACCGTTTGATTTTTTTTAAGTCCTGAGGTAAGTAGATTAGATAGATAGATAGGATGAAAAGAGTTCATATAGCTATTATTTTTTGCAAGTTTCGGGGCCTCTGTGTAGAAAAAGCCCCCACCGAAGAGAGACATCTGAAAATATATTTTTTTATCTTTGGTGAGTCTTTATCAAAACTATATAAACCTCAAATGGGATGAAATTATCAATTTTTTACTGCCACCAGCTCTCTATCTAGTCCTTCCTAGAAACTTTTACTATCTGTTTTTAAAAGGCTCAAGTGGAGCAAAAAAGTCGGGGGGTCAATCATGAGAAAGTAGCTTTCAAATATGGCGGCGGCTCAAAATGGCGATCGGACTGTAGATTTTTAAATTCAATTATCTCGACATTGGTTAAACCGATCTTAATTTTCTTTTTTTTATAAATGTAATTTAATTAGCTAACTAATTTTAGCTTTAATGGATGTGGCCAAAAATAACAGTATTTAGAGGTCAAAAGCCCAAAAAATTAAAAAAAATATCGAAAAAAGTGTTTAAATAAAAGTTGCAAAGGAACATCTTATCTTTAAAATTAGATACCGAGATTTAAAGCACACGGAGCACCATATCTAAAAGCAATATATTAAACAATGCTATGCAATATATTATTTCCCTCAAGAGTTTCTTCTAGTCTGTCTATGTTGTCGAAGGCAAGAACAGTAGGAATAGACTATTGAACATCACTTGGCAGAGGTTCAGAAAGTGATAAGATGGAAGAAAGAGGTTGTTTCTCAAGACACCTAGCATTATCAATATCAAGAAGCTTGGTGAAACTACAACCATGACTAAGCCGATTTAACCCTTGTGTGTTTAGTGTTTAGGTGTTTTTCAGAAGATGCTGCAAAGAGTATATCCCCGGCCCTGAGAAAAGTTATCAATGAACATTTGGTTGATATTCGGTTTGCAAATTTGGTTAACCGAGGTAATGGTTTCCTTTATTGAATTCTTTAAAGTATCTGCTGCTGCTTCAATCTGTTCACTGTCATTAGGACCACTCTCAAATGCGCCCAACTTGTTTTTTCTTTTAATAAAGTCACTAGCTAGGGATTCAAAGGTGTTTATTTTATATTGAAAATTTGTTTTCGTAGATGCCTCAACTTGGAACCCACGGTCTGTCAGATGACAGGTAACTGTTTCGATCAGTTCTGATCTAGCAATAAAACGTCGGTGGTTAAAAAAATTAGTTCAAATGTATTCATAAACGCTATTAAAAGTCTCAGTCTCTTCTTTGGAGTACGGATCTAAGGCATTTTGCTTTATCTTTTGTGGTTGTTTCCTGGTGCGCCTCACCAGCTACAATATCTCGTCAAGTAATCTAAGCTCGATGGCTACAGCTCGAAGTGTCTTGTCGGCTCTCTCGAATTGTATAAATTTCTCCCTTGTCTTTGAATTCAGGAAGTATTCTTCTGGCTTATCACAAAAAATAAAGATCTCCGAAAGCACACGCTCTGTAGTTCTGACATTTTTCCTATCAGGCAATGATCTCCTTATAGGTGATGATTAGCAAACAGGAAACTGCACAAAAGTCTTTAAGTTTCAGTTTAAGTAGTCAAATTCTTCCTCTTAAACTTAAGATTCAAACTGGCACTTAAGTACCACTTTGAAGCACCAGCAAGTGCTTAACTTAATCTAAGTGCGACTTCTAACTTAAGCTGAGGTGAGAAAGTGGCCCGTTATATAATAAAATTACTACAGTTACATACAATAGGTATTTTATTTATAACCGTGTGGTAGACTCCAAAAAAAAGGCAAATAATATGGTTACCGAACGATTTCGCGTGCTGTAACTTTTTATTACCGCACGCCGCGCAGTAATGTAGTATACTATATTACTATAGTACTTACCGCACGGAAAATCGTGCCGTAAACCTTAATTACCGCACGGTTGTAGACTAAAAAAATTATAAAAAATAAAATGCATAAAACAATAAAATTAAACGTAATTATTTTAATATAGTATTAACCTCGTACATTTTTTAATTTTTTTTTTCAGTTTTTTAAAGGTGAAATATAACTCTACAACTTTTCTTTAAACACTTTTTTCATATTCTTAACCGTTAGTTCAAGAAACAGCAAAAAGTACATTTCAAAAAATGTTTTTGTTTTTTGAGATTACGACAACTAAATACTATTATTTTTGGCCATAACCATCGAAGCAAAAATTTATACAGCCAATTAACTTACATTAAAAAAGAAGTAAAAAAGATTGGTTTAACCAATCTCGAGATAATTGAATTTAAAAATATACAGTCGAACCGCCATTTTGAACGGTCGCCATGTTTGAAAGCTACCTCTATATGATTGACCCCCCCCCCCCGACTTTTTTGCTCCATATGAGCCCATAAATACGGGGTGAAAGTTTTATTCAGTCTCCCCAAATTATAATGAGCTGGCCAATTTCGGGGGTCTGGCACAAGGACTAATCTATTACCAACGTTTTTTTTTTCTACGATTAGGAAATGAAAACTGCATATTCGAAGCAGCTGTGGTTCAAAAGTGATGAATTTTTAAATATCATTGAAATCGGTTAACTGAAGGTTAGTTTAAAATCGATTGCAAGATTTGTACCGAGCAGACAGACAGACAAAAAGACAAAGAAAGGCAGCTAATAAAAAAATGGTAATGCCCTAAATCTCTTGAGAAAATACTTTAAACTCCTACCACTTTTGTCAGAAGTAAAACTTTGACTAAGTTAAATCGTACATGTCCCGTACGTGATATCTCTTATCCCGTACGTGACATAGAAAACATTTTTAAGTCGTCCCAAGTTAGGTAGTGATTAAAATAAATTTTATTGAAATCGAACAAACTAAATATTTTCCCCCGCCACTTCCTTTATACGGGGGAGGTGGGTACCTGATAATACCATATTATTGTATTGTCACCGGAACTATAAACGCACACCAAATTTGAAGACAATTAATCGGATGTATATAAAGTCAGTTAAAATTGGTTAGCGGAACATGACCATAAATCGTCCATCTTGAATCCACTAGATTGAATTTTCAAAAGCTGATCAAAAATTCGTATTCCTTATCCTCAAAAACCCTCGGATACCAATTTTTGTTAAAATCGGACAAACTTAGGCGTTTTCCCCCCCCCCACTCCCCTGGTATGGGGGGAGAGGGTACCTAATAATACCATATTATTGTATGTCACCGGAACTATAATCGCATACCAAATTTTAATTCAGTCGGAATATTTGACCCGAACATATATACATACATGTGGTGAAGTTAAATAAAAGCTTGTAAAAAATAACTTCGGGCCTGGTCTTTCTAGTGACAACCAATTGGTTTTTTCCATTGAAATAAGTGTAATCTGCAAGTGCACATATAACTTCTACACATCAAATTAAAGAAAAATGGTTACTCTACAAGTTTTATTTCAAACTTTTTTTTTAATTTTGCCTTAAATGGGATCTGAAAATAAATAACTGCTTTAAAAAAAAAACTAAAAATAAGGGTTTTTATTTTTTGTGAGAAAACAAAGCAAACAAACTTTTAACTTTTTAATAGAAAATAATTTTATCGTGTGTTTCCACTTAATCGTTTGCAGTTATTTTCGACTCTCAACGTTAATTTAATAAATAAAAAAGTGGTGGGGGCAATAACTTGAAAAAAAAAACGCATTTATCCGAATGACAACAAGCCAAAGCGTGATCTATGAGCTACCCTTAACAAAGTTAGCTTATCGGCATAAAGTTAGCACGATTTGCACACGAATCCCCCTTTTTGCCGAATTTGTCCATAGACTAGTATCTCGCTTATATGAACTTAAAACTATTTGATGTGTTGCATGAAAATTTGAATCGCGATAACACCACCTTCTTCAATTTACTACTGAATGACACTAAAATTTTTGTGGTTTCATTATAGCACCTCTTGTTTTCAAGGTGATTTTCGATAAAAGTATATTTGCGATATTTTTTAAAGTCCATAATTACCCCGTATACCATCCTGCATCATTGAATATACTGCAACTTTGTGTATGATGTGACTCTGGGCGGGGTAATTACCCGTTTTACCTTAACCTAATGATTAAGCTAAAATTTTCTGAAAAAAAAGATAATTTTGAGGGATAAGTACACTCCACGAAAATAAAACCAAAATATAAATATTTATACCCGACCCGACCCAATCCTTTTTATAACTCTTAATAAGGACAACGTTTAACAGCGTCGGCGGTTAGAATTCATTTGTATCTTCTGTCAAGGGAACCCCTTAAACGTGTAACTTGTCTTATTAAAATACATCTCTTCGAGTGAGGATGAATCAACTAAAAAAAAATCAAGATGTAATAAAATTCAAGAGCGGACGGCAAGACTTTTTAATCAGATTAGATGGAAAGATAGGCCTGTATTAAAATTTTCTAGTTAAGCTTCAGCATATAACTATAAGATACTATAATGGCCCAAGTGTCGCAAAATATGTCACAATAATAACTCTCAAAAGGCATACCAGATTTTGCCTCTAAATGCCCCCGAAATGCTTCGAAATGCCGTCAGCGTGTACACGAAAGTGATTTACCGATTGATTTTGAGAGTTATTATTGCTACGGTTTATTTTTTGAAAAATGCAAGGGCAGTTATAGTATCTTCTAGTTCGATATATATCACCATCATACAGTGTGATATTAATTGCGGATTTTACCGCGCAAAAATTACTGCGCACGTCAAACCGCGCCAAAAAAATTCCGCGCAATATGACAATTATCGCGCATGAAAATAACGCGCAAAGACAACTGCACGAAAAAAATTTCGGTTTGGTTGGGTTAGGGCGGGTTGTGTCGGGTATGGTTGGGTTGGTTCAGGTTCGGTCGTTTTCATGTCGGGTTGGGTCGGGTAAAATCGATGCGCTGTAAGTGTTTTTTTGCGGTAAACGTTATCACGCGGTAAAAGTTATGCGCAGTAAATGTTTTAGCGCCGTAATGGTTCCGCTTGCGCGGTATATGACCGTGCGCGGTAATTATCTTACGCGGTGAAAACCTTGCGCCATAATTGTTTGCACGGTAATGAGCTCCACGAAAGACCGCGATTCGATTTGCTAATTGGTTTAATACATAAATATATTCTAACAAAAATGCGAATTTTTCTAAAAACTAAATTGATTTTGTTTACCTGACAAAACTGAATCAAATTAGTGTCTAATCTACATCTACACAGCAGATTTTATCATAATCGGATAGACGGTTCAAAAGTTACACCCGATTATATTTGTCGTCATATCTCGTATTATCTTTGGAACCACTTAGCCTATTTTTATCGAACATAGCTAAGAACACTCCCTAAAGGATAGGCTCCAAACGATAAAAAAAAACCGCTTCACTGGTTTGAGGGCTACATGCACGCAGATACACAGACAGACATAGGGAACAAAATTAAAAATCATGTAATGGGATTTTTGTAGAAAAGCGCCGATGGATATTGAAAACATTTATTTGCTGTGCTCAGGTAATAATCCCCGACGAGATTGCAAAAATAAAATAAACAAAATAGTAGTTTTCACAAATACCGGCTAAAATAGTGCTTTTTTTACAAGCGCGTTTAAATAACGAGCACAGCGAGGTATTACAAACGCGAGTAAAAAAAAGCAAAGTTTAGCCGCGAGTTGTTAACACTATTTTTTTAAATACCTTTATCAAAAAATCCAAGAGAAACATAAAAATACTTTTAAAAATCTCGAACGAAGAGCACTTCTCGCAACACATCATCTATACACTATAAATTAAGGCGGCTGGTAAATGAAATAACAATGGTTTCCATAGTAATGTGCCTTTTTACTCGGTGACTTTTATTGTTGCGACATTTTAATCTTTGGTTGTTTGATATTTTTACAATGTTTTTAAATGATTTTTTCGTAAATACTTGGTGAAAACTGGCGGAAATGACTTAATTTTGCATGCATAGGCATGAATTATTAGATTTTTTCAATATTATTATTTTCCGCTATTTCTCTTTAATTTTGGATAAAAAACGGACAGAAATCTTTTTTTGCACCCGTGATCAAAAAAAAAGTTTTTTTGCATAGGGATGATCAAATAGTGCAGAACCAAAGTTTTTTATTGATTTTCTTTTTTACTATTTAATATAAATAAAAAGGAAACTTAAATTTTCAAATATATTATCTCCCTGTTTCCCTCTTACCCCCACCAACGTATTTTATGCTATAAAAGTAAAAGTACTAATTGGACCTCAAATCTGAAAAATCCATATTTGCAGCGGCTTTATATTCAAAGTTATGAATTTTCAAATATTCTTACCCCCTATCACTTTCTTAACCACACCCTCACCAAATTAGTTTTTTTTATTAAAGGTAGGAAACATTAAGCAAAACGCAACGCCGAAAACTGCATATCCGTAGCAACTTTGGTTCAAGAGTTATAAATTTTTGATTTTTGAAATGTAATATTCCCGCGTATCCCCTTTACCATCCCCCATAAACGTAATCTTTTTCAGAATATTCAGAATATTGTAGCAAATCGAGGTCACGTGATGGTTTCGTCCAATAACGTGCTCTGAAATAATACGAAGATATGTGACACTCGGACAAGCAGAGCCAAAAATCACCCGAATGACATTTTTCACACGAACTTTCCTATAGTCCAATTTTTTGATGAGCGGACTGACGTCATTTTTTGTGGATCTCTATTTAATACATTGTTTTAGACAGCGACAATAAATATGTAAAGTCATGTAATGACATGATGATTGTTTCAACTGTTACTTCAAATTGACAACAACAAATTATTTGACATGCGAACTGTTGACAACAAAGAAATACGTTTTCAGAGGCCAAAGGTCAGTCCGCCCATCAAAAAATTGGACTATACAAGTCCCAACTACTGGGTCTAATCGAGAGAACCGCTTCGCTCAAAAATCGTTGTTCGAGGCAGCTTTGCGCGTGCTCATAATAGTTTGGTGATTCCTCGATCGTCTTTTCACTGCTTTTAAGCTAAGGTGACCAACCTTACGGTATTTAACCGGACAAGCCGGTATTTTGATGAATTGTCCAGTTTAAAAAATACGTCCGGTATTGTACGGTATTTTTTCACGTTGTCGAGTAAAGTCCGGTATTTCACAGTTGCAATACTGCACATGGCAACGCTGCTCGTCTGTAGCTATTTTCACAGTTTACCGCGCACGGGTGAGGGGCAATGAGACATCACTGATGCATTTGCGGATTGCGATTGGTTAAGTTTATGCAGTTCCGCCAATCGCGTTGCGTAACTCTGCGTAAAGAGAGCCGCTGTTGGTTCTCAGAAGATCTTTTTGTCTCGTTTGTAGTTGTGTGGTTTTATAATTATAATCAAAGGTTTATAAATAGTAATTGGCATTATCAAAACGCGCAGCTATACGCACCTAAGCGTATCAGTGTTAGTTCCAGGTGGGTCGAAGTATTTGAATTTTGTTCAAAAAATAATCTTAAATTTAAGAATGTTTTAGTTTTAGTTGAATACTCTTTGGCCTTATCTGGGACTAAAGCAGAGTTGAAAAGGCTGTTTTCTTCGATCAACAACATGTGGACTGAGGAAAAAACCCAAACCATATACACCTGCCTCGAATTTTATAAATATTATCTCTTGGAAAATGTTAACGCACTACGTGGCTATACTTGGACAAACCAAGTACAAATTTAAAAATAATAATTAGGTAGTTTAGATTTAAAGGTTTATTAGTAACGATTTGTTTAAGTTGGTTATTTGATTAAGATCATTCATAAGTAAATTTACTGTGTAGTAATGAAGTCCGGTATTTTGCTGTTCGGGAGTTGGTCACCTTATTTTAAGCGCGTTTATTGGTTGAAACTACTTCTCTTCTCTCAGGCGGACGATCCCATCCTACGAAACCCAGAATCGGCACCCTGATGGTAAGAGACGCCTACGCGTATACAATAATTTGTTACTTAGTGATGTAACCGTATACGGGTGCTGTCGTTTAAAATATGACATGAGTGTAAAAACATTTATATCTTTAGGGAGGTTTATTAAACTCTGTTATGTAATGTAAAAAATAATTATTTATTTAAACAATTAAATATTTTCGTAACACGATTAAAAAATATTTAATACCTCTCTGGCAGTGTCTCCGATCCCGACAAGGTTCTTATTATTTTCAATTGGTTTCTGTGTTTCTTGGGCACCAATGCAATGACTTTAGGATTCTGCTTTTGTGCCTATATTTATTTCTGTTGGCCCACCTCTTATGTAAACATCTTTCTTGCCTCAATTGGTGTTGGGATATTTTTTTAATGACTTTTATCTTTCTTTCATTTCCATTTTTAATGTTTTAATAGAAGTGTCTTTGTTTTCTTTTATTTTGTCATGTTTATTTCAATTCATGTAGGGTGACCAAAGAGCAATAGTGGAGTAAATTCGTAGGGTTTTTCAAAGATAAAATTCCAGTCGAGGATCCTCCATTTTCCGGCTCCAGAAACCAAGATGGCGGCTGTCAAAGCTAGGAAAAAATCTGTTTTCTACATTTTCAGAAAAATCAAATCGAAATCAATTAAATAATAGTGAGGAGGTCCCACTTAATCCAAAAATTAGAATTCGGATGAATGAAATAATATAACAAATTGTAAGACATTCTGTATAATACTTAAGAGTAGAGATTTTTTCTTTCTGTCAGTGACCTTAGCTCAGAAAATGTCGAAGTGACGTTCAAAACGAGTCATGTTATATCCATACTTTTGGAATCAAATAAACATCAGAATTGGCTGAACTTTGAATGGAAAGCACATTTTTTAAAAACCGAATAAGCTAAAATTTCTTAAGGCCACCAATTTGAAATATTCAAACATTAGAAATAAATTTTAGCTTATTGGGGAAACATGAAAAACGTGAGTTCATTTGACTCCAAAAAGTATTTATAGCATATGACCCGTTTTGTATGTCACACACTGACCGAAAAAAGAATCTCTATACCGTAAAGTATAGCCTTAGATAAAAAAAAAAACACGGTTCAATTTAGAGGTTTCTTTTTCATATTAACAATTACAACGGAATTTTTTGATAAGTTTGATCTTATTTTAAAGATAATAATTAAATTTACATCGATGTTTTTTGTTTAACGTCGATGTTCTTAACATCGTTGTCTATAAAATACCATCGATGTTAAAACATCGATACTTTTTTTAAACGTCGGAACATCGAGGATCGATCCAAAAAATAGTTATGGGAAATAATGTGTCTCAGAAGTTTGCACTTGTACCACAGAACACTTGTACTATATACCCACTGCGGCTCAAAAAACAGGAACTGCCTATATTTGAGATGTCGGTCGGCTTTACCGCGAATTGATGTCGCTACCTAATCTGAACCAATGATATATATATAATATATATAGTTTCTTTTGAATGTAGGTACTACTCATATTTGTTGTGGTTTGTTAGCATAGATATTAAAAGCTTTTCTATATCATGTACCGATTATTACTATAAATCTCTTATTTGCATGCTTATTATAAGTATTGTGTAAAACTAACAATAGACACTTTAAGTTGGTTATAGGACTTAGGAGCAACCGTGGAATATAGCAGAATATTCTGTCTTCCTTTTATCTGTAAAAAAGCAAAGTCTTCCGCAAAGTCCACTCTCTGCGGTCTATCGTTGAGCTTTTTCATCAAGGTCACATCTTTAGGATGTATAACGTTCAGACATGACACTAACCTACGTAGTATAGCGTCTGCGGCATGTTGCTGACTTGAAGATATGATAAAATACGCAGCAAGTTTTGCCGACAGGAGTCAAAAAATCAATAGATTGGTAATACGAACGGCCGAACCAAAGACATCCGAGTCGGAAAATTCCACGTATACCGCTGGGCACTTCGTACGTGTCATGACCAACTTAAAGTGTTTAATAAGTCTTAAATAAAACAGTTTCTTTGAATAACGGAATACTCTCTAAAAAAAGAAAAAAAAACATCGATATTCGGAAACATCGATGTTTTTATCACTAATTCTCTAGTGGTAGTTTTTCGTTTTTTATTGTTATTTTTTTGCAATATTGATGGAATTGCATCATATTCCCGTTTTTCGCAGCATACACCTGGCACCAACAACAAAAAACTAAAAAAGTACCACCAGAGAACTCTAGTTCTAAGCTTCCTCTATCAATTTAAAGAATATTTAGGAAAAAAAACCCTCTGACTTGATAAAATTTAAACCAGCCAAAAAGGGGTAGCCTTTCCACTAAATCACATCATTCCTGTTGAGAAAAAGAGAGGCACAAACGACCGAAATCTCTGTTTTGGATAGGCAGGTTCCCCGATTTGAAAAATTTTTAAAAACCATAAGTACTCTTACTCATTTTCCCTTTTTGGCGATTATTTTTATATTCTTTACACATTAACAACAATGTCAATTTTCTATAAACATTTGAAATCGCAAAAGATCGTGCGATCATGACTTTTAGGCTTTTTCTGCTCGACTTCGCACACGGTTTTCAGTTGCAATTTTTAGTGCCTGGGGGCGTGGAATAAGTAAATTGTGTGGAAGTCGAATTTTGGTTCCTGTCTTGGACGAAAGTGTTTTTTCAAAAGATTATTTACATCATTGAGTATAAAAGCGGGTTGATTTTTTCCGCTCAGAAGGGTGATTTTCACCCCCCAAAAACTGATACTTTACCTAGTCAAAACTGATAATGTTTGATATTGGTCTATCTCAAATATTCCGTAAATATTCTACAAAGTAAGAGATTTCAAAAGTTGGAATTAATGAAAATATAGTCCTTTTCTTTATCAGAAAATGGCACAAGCTTTTGTGGTGATAGAATTTATATCGTTATGGTTATTATTATTGTAATATCTGTTGTTTGTCATTAGTCAGAGAGGTCGCGATTCTTGAGAAACGACAGAAAATCTCACCCGTCACAAATCTGGAAAGTAGCAATTTTTACTTATTGCCTTATTTAAAATAATACTGCAGCACTGGGTCCGTAATACGGATTGCACTTCTGCTTGTCATATGGCATTTGCTAGCGTAAGCTTTTCCCAATTGCTTGCTTCCTTACCAGCGTAAATCTGTCTCCTAACGTTGTAAGAAAAACTGCGTCATTTTTTTAAATAAAATTTCGTAAATTCAATATTTTAATGAAATTACTAAAATTTAAAAATTATTATCAAATTACTTCTGACAAAAAAGCAGTGTGTATAGTATAGTAGTATAGTAATATAGGGGCGGCCCGTGGACCTGGCAATTAGACCTGTTCTTGGACCCTTTCTGCTATAACCCGTTCCTTACCTCTATGCCCCTACTTCCGCCGCAACTCTCTCTCCGGGCCTCCCTGTCTTCTTTACGAAGTTCAGTATGTCGGCCCATTTGAGCGAGTGCAGCTCTTCTTCCTCTATCGTGGGAAATCCCCACTTCAGCTGCCTGGCATATGCATCGCATTCTGCTATCAAGTGCTGCGCCGATTCCTCTTCGAGCCCGCAAGCGGGACACACGGGATCTTCTGCTACTCTTATTTGCGTCAGATGTTTGTTAAGCCGATTGTGCCTAGTCAGCATCCCTGTCAGCAGTCCAATGTATTTTCGGGTCTTGCCTAAGAGCCATTTAGTTTTGGCTACATTCGGATTATCCACGAATAGCTTAGACTCTCTGCACTTTGACTCTTGCCTCCAGGACGTCTTCAGTTCATTGTTCGCCCATTTGTTGAGCTCACTCTGTACCTGTTTCCTTATTATTCCCAGAAGAGGTTCCGGTTCAATGTATCGAGTTTCGGCTCTTAGTCTGGCAAGTTCTTCCGCTTTCTCGTTCCCTGGTATTCCCTCATGACCTGGGACACACATCAGTGTCACCCTCCTTTCTTGAGCCAGTGTTTTTTCAGTGCTTCAGCACACTCCTCCACCAGACTACTCACTATTTTGGGTGCACTTAAAGCCTTGAGGGCAGCCTGTCTGTCGGAGCATATGTGTATGCCCCTCCTGCCATTCCTCACCTCCGGTAGTGTTGCTGCCATGAACCGCTTGAAACACGGTAGCGTGTTCTCCAAGTGGATAACTTTTCTGAACTTCTAGTCTTTCCGCGTACACTCCTACGCCTGTTGTCTGCCTGGCTGACAGTTTAGAGCCATCCGTGTAGCAGACCGTCGTCTCTCTGCTTAATTCCATTCGGAATTCTTTCCTTTGCCACTCATTCCCTTTTGGTATTGTTATCTTATACTTTTTATCAAATCTCCATGGTTTAAGCGGTGCTTTCACTGGCAGTCTTAGGAGGGGCATCTCTTTCGTCGTCAGATATCCCTCTCTTTCCTCCCTGCCCTTCCATAGTCCCTAGTTCCTTAATCGCAGGTGCGTCGCCATCGCCTCCTTCATGATCCAAGTTGGAAGCGAGGGGAGACCCAAGATTGTTTCCAGGGCGTGGATGGGGGTCGTCCTCATTGCGCCGGTTATCCCTCTGCAGAAGAGCCCTCGTAGACTCGTGAGCTTTTTGGATATGGTCAGCTTCTCTACAGCGGGCCATCAGACCACTGATCCGTATTGGATCGTTGGTCATATGATGGCCGTGTATATACAGTGTAGGATCCTCGGGCTAATGCCCCAGGTTCGACCGACCACTCGGCGCAACTGTCATAATGTTTCCTGAACTTTAACGGTTATTCTGGCAACATGCTCGCTCCACTTGAGTCCCTTGTCCAGCGTCACCCACAAATACTTAAGTTGTGATACCAAAGTTAGGGGTCTGCCGTATATTATGGGAGCTCTGAATCCTTCTAGTTTCCTCTTTCTGGTGAATAGGAGCATTTCGGTCTTTTCAGGATTCATTGAAAGACCGTTCTGCCTACACCAGTCTTTTATGATTCTTACCGCCCTTTGCATTCTTTCGCAGACTGTGGCTAGAAAGCGGCCGTTCACTTTCACTACATCGCCGTCCGCATATGCTTGTGTAACGAATCCCTCCTGCGCCAGGTGATTCAGTAGATCATCCATTATTAGGCACCACAAGTGGGGAAACAAGCAGCTATCTTGGGGGCAGCCTCCCGCCACATCCACCTTCACCTTGGATTCTGCTAAGCCGGCCTGTGCTTCCCTCTTTATTAACGCGGATTTAACCCATTCAGTCAGACTTGTTTCCGCTTCTCTTTCCTGAAGGGCAGATGTTATAATCCGCGTTCTTGCCTTGTCGAAGGCTACGTCCACATCGAAGCTTTTCTGCCTTTTGCACCACTGCGTGTTCCCTCCAAAAGGTAGCGGTCTATAATTTTTTCCAGTGCCTTCATCATAAATGATGTGAAACTTATCGGCTTGAAGGATTTAGCCGTGGTGTAGTCCTTTTTTCCGGTTTCGGGATAAAAACTACATTGGCCTTCCTCCATGAGGTAGAAACTTATCCCAGGGCTACGCTGGCCCTGAAGTAGTGTGTAAAATCATGTAAAGGCGAGATTTTTTGACGGTTTTTAAAAAATCGCGCCTAGACTGTCAGAAATGACAGTAATAGTAGACAGCTGATTATTTTGATATAATGGCTTGAGCTCTCCATAACAATTTACTTGACTTGACTGACTAATTTATTCCAACAGTTTTCTCACTTCATCTTGAATAAACCTTGCGTCTTTTTGTGTCTGTTTTCTGGATTTAATGACTATAGAGTGATAACGAGCGAAAATATTGCTGAACAATGATGTAGGTTGAAACAGACACAAGAAGACGTAAAGTTTATTCCAGATGAAGTGAGAAAACTGTTGGCAGAAAATTATTGAAAAAGGTAAATCGCCATAGAGAGCTCAAGCTATTGTATCAAAATCTGAAAACCATAACAAAAGAATGGTAATAGACTATTCTCAAACAATTAATCGATTCACCAATCCCAATGCCTATGCATTGCCAAATCTAGATAATATAATTGCGACGATTCAAAGAACCAAATATTCAGCACCATCGATTTAAGCGTATATCATCAACTTCCAATTAAAACTACAGAAAAAATATCTGCTTTTGAGGCTGATGGTCAACTTTGACAACAAATTGAAAATTTACAAAGCAGTCTGTAAAAAAACTCAAAAAGAACATGATTTCAATCTGGAAAATGTTTTGATAGCAGTTAAGAAGTATAATTTACCTATAAACGAGCCAAAAAGTTAATATTTACAAATTTTAATCAAGTTACTCGGTCATTTGATTAAAAATGGTGAGATTACAGAGGATCCTGAGTGATTGGAACCTCTCTCTCACTATTAAAGATGGATTTTTTCGGTTGTTCTCAAATCTAAAAAGGCCGATTCTGCAGAAAACAAACGAATGTAATTCGTAACAAAACCACGTTGAACAAAAACATTAGCTGGTTCATTTTGATCCACAAGTGTATTGGTAGTGTCCTCAAAGTTAAAAAAAAATGTAATGAAAAATTAAAATTATAACAATTTAATTCTGAAATTTATTACCACGGTATGGAAACAACAGGAACTTGCGGGGTAAATTCCAGAAACAATTCAGATTTTTACCTCCATTAAAAATAATATCGCCAAGTCTATTGTAATTTCAATCAATCCAGATCTTCCACTTGTGGTTGAAACAGATGCTTCAGATCACGCAACTGCAGTCTGTCTCAGTCAGTCCGATAGACCAATTGTTTTCTTTTAGAGAACTATTTCAGTAAGTGAACAAAGGCGTTCAGCTCTAGAAAAACAGGCATATGCAATGGCTAAATCTACTTGACTGGGAAGAACTGATCAAAAATCTGTGTTCTTCATGTTTGATTTGACTCGTTCAAGTCAAATTAAAAACGAAAAAAAATCTCAGATGGAGACTTCAGCTTGCATGCTACAGTTATGATACTTCTTCAGGAATTTGTGGATCAGTTAGCAAAAATATACTATAGCAATTACACAAAACAGGTAATAAATTTATGTATTAATTCAGAATCCATCAACGGCGCACCACGTAAAAGTATAGGGGGAAAACGAGAACTTCACCTCTGAAAAAATATCTCCCTATAGATTCTCACGATCAGTCAGTAAACTAAAAATATTGTGAAAAGTCAACGCTTCGTAGATCAGTAACAAAGTGTTTGCGGACATGTTCATGGAAAAAAATGTTCTTATTTATACCTGAAAAATTCGTGCCTAAAATCTTTGCACTGAATTTTAAAACACCCTCTATACCTGTATAATTCAGTTTTGATATGATCCGTCATGCCAAATTTTGACATAGTGTCATTTTTTTTCTCAAAATTGACTAAATAATGTTTTTCTAATTAATTAAACTCAATTTTATAACTAAAAGTTGAAAAGTTTGAAAGTTATGGTAAATGTCCAAAATTCTTTGTACCTCGATCCATTGTGCGACGTCCTATTCTCAAAGACGGTCAAGTTTGTCGTAGCATGCGTATTAGCGAGTAAAATATCGATCGGTCACGTGATGTTTTCGTCCAATAGCGTGTTCTGAAATCACCAAAGTGACGTTTTTCACACGAGCTTTCCTACAAGTCCCAACTACTGGATCTAATCGAGAGAACGGCTTCGCTCAAAATTCGTTGTTCGAGGCATCTCTGCGCGTGCCCAAAGTCTCATCACTGCTTTTAAGCACGTTTATTGGTTGAAACTACTTCTCTTCTCTCGGGCGAAGGATCCCATCCTACGAAACCCAGAATCGGCACCCTGGCGTGTTAATCTTGCAAATAGGGTCACGCTCCTAAGACGATTAAAACAAAAAGAAATTAAAAAACCTTCGAATCAGTTACATCAATCGAAAATAATCGAAAAAAACATACTTTGTGTGATCCTTGTGGGATACTCATCCAAGTTTGAATTTTCGTTTTTTCCACCCAAGACCTTTTGATCTTTTTTGAATAATATACTGTTCATTCCAAATTCTTTGGACCAATTTCAATATGGCGTCTGCCATTTAAACACAGAAACTCAATGGAAGTGTCATTATGAGATTGAATTTGGAATGAATTGTAAGTATTAGTATGACACATGTAAAAAACAAAGTCATCAGAAATAACGTTGCCACTTATTTTTTGTTCCAAGCTTTATTTTGAGAATACTTTTCCTGTAAGGGCAATAACTTTGCTATACGCAATTTTTGAAAAAAAATATCGAGTTACAACTCTTAAAGAGCTGTAAATTTTATAGCTATGGCGTTTTAAGTACCCCTCTATACGTGGCTTATTTGTTTTGCACACATACTTTAAGAGGTGAACGACAAATAATTACTAAAAGTGCCTATTTTGTTTAAAATTTACCACGTTTCCACAGGCGAACTGAATCGGTTTCATCATTGTGTTTTCATAAGAGAATTGATTTTGTTTTGATGCTACATCATCTGCAGGCGGGAAAGCAACGTTGAGTCCAAAACTCATTCAGACCACCTGCAGGCTCTTAAAGCCAATTTTATCATTGGTATCGATATTACGGTTTCGTCAACCAATCAACTAGAATTACTTTTAAATTTATGGCGAATGTATGACAGTGCAGATCAAGATGATAGTTTTGCGTTTCTAAAGCATTACCCTACGTGAAAACTATAATATAGTAGAAAATTTAAAAACAAAGTCAAAAGGCACTACATATTTGATATTTTTGGACTTCTCCAACAACGTTAAAAAATATATTTCAGGCAATCAAATTTACAAGAAAAGTAGTTAACCATAATTATGTTTTGTAAACAAATATTTATATATAAAAGAGTGCATCAACACATAGGTATGACGCCATCGGTGTCGGCGTATCTAGAGGCCCTGTATACCTGTATACGATTTTTGACAGTGTTTTACCAGAGGTGATCAACTCGATTTGGCAGTTGTTATAGGAAAATGTTGGTAATTTTTTGTGTATTGGCGATAATAGTTGGCAACCACGGACAATAAATGATTTTGTCACTGACACAATTTTTATTAATAAACGTACATGAAATTTGAAATTTTTTTCTTTACATTTGATTTAAAAAACTGTAAAAATACTGGCGCCTACGACTTTGTATTGTTTTATTGTCCAATAAAAAACGCAAGAAAGGTCAAATTTGAGAGTTAAGTAAGATTAGTTTAATAACATATTATGTTTCTGTATTTTATACCAAGAAAAAAAGAGTAACAAAAACATAGATCAAAATATAAGATATATACTACCTCACCATTTTTTTTGTCAAAGCTTCACATATTTTTCTAACCAAACATGAAATAAACTAGAAGTGGAGGGCAATATGAGTTGCCCACCTTTGGTAACAACAACTGTCAGGGAGCCAAATGCCAACCAAATATAAAAGTTTATATATGAACACAGTTGAAAAAAACTCACGATTGTATCTATGTAAAAAAAAATTTCAAAATAAACCTAAAATTAAACACAAATTCGCAAAAATTCTGATGAAAACAAATAAACAAGAATTATTTTGACAGCAGGCCGCACATTTCTTTTGGAAATTGCTAAGGCTTTTGAATCGCGCGATAGTTAAAAAAGTTTTTTTCACATAGAAAACCTAATTTTTTGGAGAAAAAAGTGATTAAGTGGTTTTCTTTGGCGTGTATGTTAATTTATAATGCAAAAAAAAAATTATGGGAAAGCCCCTTTAAGCGCTCCTTTAAATGTATTTTTATATTTTTCCAGATTTTTGACGCCGCAAAATCCCAAAAAGGTCACCCGAAAACAAAATACGGTAAGTGTTCTGGAATTTAGAAAATTTTGTCTTCTATTTTTAGTTCACGAGATTCAGAGGCTCCCGAAATAAATCTCTTTGAATGTGAAAATTCACACTTGAGCTTGTTAAAAGAAAGATAAAAGGAAAGTTTACTGGAAATTAATGAAATCTTGACAAATTTTTTAATCACTTCAATCGGTTACACCTACTTATTTTAGTTTGTTCTTCGTCTATTTTAAAACGAGAAAATTAAAATAAGCTCTTTTGACCATTAATAGGTCTCTTTTTTATACCTAACTTTTTCTTCATTAAATTTGTACTTCAAACGCTTGTCAATATAATGGTATTCGAACCAATAATCCTTTTAAAAATTTTATGAATAAACCAAGCGATAAATTTAAATTTTCTTCTTTTTATTCGGTATTTTTCACCCCTTTTCAATAGGGAAAACACGTCAAATTACAGGGAACTTTCGTAATTAATTATCAAAATAATAAAATTACCTGGTTTTCTCTTATGTTCGTTCGTGAATTAATTGAACTATGTAGTACACAAACAAACAAATGCAAAGCATTAAGTCGCATAAAAATTGCGATAAAAATGCCTCGATTTTTGGGCAAAAGGATGTGGGTCCCAGGTCATGACGGGATATCAGGATTGGAGCCGTGCCGAAGGAAACAGCCAGCGTGGACACAGTTTCAATGCAGCCAGAACCCAATGGTTTCTGGTAAAATCTTGCAAAGACAATGGAATGCCGGCAGCAATTCAGTCTATAGTGTAATCGACTGGGCAAACACTCCGCACGCAGCAGAGTAGCAAAGGATTCCCCATTGCTTACCTGCTGCTCGGCAGAGAAATCATTGCATACCTACGAGATCTAAGAGGAGAGTGATTAAGAGTATAGTCTTCGCTGGCAACTTTTACAAGAGTATTTTAACAGTGGCGTAGCCAAAAATCGACTCTGGGGGAGTTTCATCAATTAAAGTAAAGAGACAAAATATGTTTAGAAGTTTTCGAGTGATACAAAAAATCTAAAAATTGGATTTTTTGTATCTATATCATTTGGTTACAAGTCGATACCAAAGATTAAAATGGTGTAGCTAGAGATTTATTATTAGTATAGATTTAGAGTTCTCAAAATTTGAAATGAATTATAACTACAGTACACAATACCCCCATCAGTACGTTACTATATTGTGCCTTAAAAGCCCACTTTAAACTTTCGTAATTAAATTAAAGACGGCTCTGACGGTCCTCGCTACTAATTACACGCCTTAATACGGTCCTGCTCACATCAAAGAAATTCATGGTTGTGTTATTGGTGTCAACAGGACCGTACTGGGGGAATTTAATTAGTAGTGGTTAACGACAAGGGCGCAGGGAGATGGTTGGCAAAGTAAACTTTGTTTTTGTTTACAATTTGTATACAGCACAGTATGAAAGAAGCACCTCACACTGGTATACATGTTTTGCCATATTTTTTCAATATCAATGGAATTGTAAACACCGAACTATTCTAATATTAAAGTAATTTTATGGGTTGGGTTTAAAAGTTTTAAGAAATTGTTTGTTAGGACCCATACCTACTCAAATATAGGTTTTTATAAATTTTTATATTTATTTATTTATTTCCCTCGTTCTAAAATTTAATTAGGTTATTAAACTCGGGTTTATTTGCAAAATTTTGACATTTTTCAACAAAGAAGTGAAGAAAGAAATTTATATTGGTATGTAGTTGTTAAACATTTCAAACGATTTTTTAACCGATAAGGAAGAAAAAGATCTGAATAGACACTTACAGTGGGATTTACTAAAACGGTTTAGCCTATTTTAGACAGGTCCTAAGTTTAAGTGAAATTGTTCTGTTTAAGCATTCTTCCTTGAGTTTTCGACATCGTTTGATTTATAAGAATAATTTTAATTGGTTTTTTTTAGTGAATAATCATCTTAACACCATCTTTTGTTGGATTTAAGAAGAAAATTTCTAATTAAAAAAAGTTTTTTTTTAACCCTAGGGGGGGATCTAAATGGTAAACACTCTGTTGAGCAAATTAGAATTGACGTTACACGTTACTCTTAGCAAAACTTACCCTTGTTTATTGATTTTCGGGATTAATACTCACTGTCATAAAACCATTTCGATATATAATCATAAAATAAAAATTAGATTAACTTTGTATTTATTTAAAAGGGGTTTTTATCTATCAAAAGTATGAAAAAACTTTACAAACACAAATCCATCGCAATCGAAAACTACAAATAAAAATATTTCATCAAAGTAGGTAATGAAAAAAAATGCGGCTAAAAACAGACCTGAATCCAACTGATGTGTTCACAAAGGAGTTATGTCGGCTCAACAAACTGTTCGGTGCTGCAGAGTTAAGACCTTCGAGTTCGATTTTTCAGTGGAAAGCTTTGTTTGATGATTAAGCTTTTAGATAAACTAGATTTTTTTCATTGGAGACAATTTTCGTGCATAATCAGTGACCTTCGCTTATGTTTGTTTTGCCTCGTAGTGCCCTCATAAATATATTTTTTGTGGTGAAAACGGGTTCAAAATATGCCGTTTTTCTCGACAAAATTGGAGGTGTTTTATTGATTAATGAACAACTATATAACGGGATATTAAATAAGGTAAATTAATTCTTGTAAAAACGGTTGCTTAGGGAAATTATAAAGGAACTTATTACCAATTGCCACAAAACAATCCTTTCTGGGGGCTATAAATTTAAACCACCCCCCAGAGGTGGTCTAAAAAATTATCAACTTTATAACCTCAAACACAGATGATGAAGCAAATATGTGCCAAATTTTTGGCGTATTCACCATTTGCGATTTTGAAACCTGTCAAAAAAAATTAGTTTTAGGGCATTTTCGCCTAAAATATGGAATATTTTGAAAAAAAAACAGTTTTTCTGTAGTATTTGGCAATAACAATACAAAATATTTAATAACTTTATATCTTTTCTCTATGGGTAAGTGTTTTTTGAAAATGGGTTTTAAAATTTAGGTTAAATATTTAGATCTGTGGGTGGTACTATTTTAGATCTTAGTAAATCCCACAGTTAAAGTTGTGCTTACAACGCACGACGTAATCAAACCAATTCTTGATGTACAGTTGTACTTCATGCCGCTCACTTCTATTTCTTTGTCGAAAAAACTGAGAGGGCAATAAAATGAAAAATAGAAGGAGTGAAACTGTGGATCAGGCATTTATAAAAACCCACAGGTAACAAAATGGTTAGGATACGCTGGTTGCGTACGAATACTGCAAAGGTGGTCGTAGAGATAGGTGAGGCGAAGTCGCTGTTGTACGACGTATCCGTTCAGAGCATGCGCACTGAGATACTATTAAGATTAAGCACTCTATATTTGTGCAACTGTATGTCTAATGAAATTAAGAACGAGGAGATGAAATTATCCCTTTCGTGTCTTCAAATTTAGTTTCACATGGACTTGAAGCAACAAAGGCTGGCCAAAATTTTTATTTTTCTTAGACTACTGTTAATAATAAAGTATCCTTAGTTCTGAAGGTGTCACCAATGTGGCAGACATTTTCAGTGGGAATTTGTCAGTGATGGATAAAATAACCTAAATATTTTTTCAAACAAACGTTGCCATATTGTGGTTGTGCTATATAGTCGTATATATACAGGATGAGTCAGAGAATACCTTTGAAATTACTCTAAATCGCTTAGTTTTAAACCTGCTACTTTTTTAATGGTCAAGTTTTATAATAAGCGATTTTGCGTCATTTCGGGCGTATTTCTTAACTTACTTTGTACACGGTGATCATTTATAAAGTTTCCTTTAGGAAAAGTTTTTTGCGCTTGGAATTGGAAAGTGAATTTAAAACGCAGTGAATAAGAGCAGAACATTTCTACGTTTCAAGGCACTGCTGTCAAATTTGACATTTATATTTTTAAAAATATACATAAATCATTAGCTTTTTAAATAGAACACCCTATATTTGTTTACAATTGCAAGAGCTTAAGACTAAACCCTTTTACGAAATATCTTCAGTGCTATTTTATTCATAGTAGCTTTTAAGATTTTTTATCATAAAACAAATTTTATGATTAGGTAGCTGCACTACAGAACTTTTATTAAGATCAGTCAATCATCATGCATTTTTTGATGTTGGCAGCGGGTTTGAATTTTATGTTTCCCTTCAAATTGACATTTTGTGACTAACTGTAACTAACTAAAAAAATACGGTGACCAGACTTTGGTGCAGTTAACTAATAGTAAAAATTGTTCCATGCTAAAAAGCTAAATATTGTAGAAACTATTAAATATAGAGCAGGGTTGAAGATGTTTCTAAAAAGGGCTTAGTCAGAACCTTCCAAAAATATAAAAATATACAGGGTGTTTCATTTAAAAAAATCGATAATTTTTTTATATAAATAAAAATAAAATATAAATGTCAAATTATGCATCAATGCCTTAAAATTTAGGAATATTTTCATGTTTTTGATTGCTTTTTAAATAATCTTCCCAAGCCCAATAGCAAAAAACTTTTCCCAAAAGAAACTTTATAAATGATCACCCTGTACATATTCGATGAGGTATCAGAGTAAAAAATATTTGCTGTGGTTCTAGAATTATTGCTATGTTTTCATGGGTATTGAGTTCATTTTCAAAACTCATTCTATCTTTTTCTTTTATATAGCGTGTTCTTGGTCTTGATAAAGAACACGCTATATAAAAGAAAAAGATACAATGAGTTTTGAAAACGAACTCAATACCCATGAAAACATAGCATATATTTCTTGACTGAAGTAAGTAAGGACAATTTGAAAAAGTTAAAAAAGCGTGTTTTGTATGTTTTGGCGTACTTTGTACATATTTAAAATTTTATCGCTCATTTTGTGTGCATTCCTTTTAGGGTAACAAAAACCAATGTGCTTTTAAAATAAGGGATTTAGAGCAATTGCAGGCGTATTTTTTGGCTAACCCTGTACACATATGGATATTAGTACTAATATCAAAAATATAGGATGTGTTGAATCAGATCTGCAAAAACCATTATAGAATAGAATAATAGAATAGAATAATGTTTATCTACAGCAAAAAAAAAATCAAAACTACGTACAAAAAATTCTTAATCCTATTCCATTTTTTTTAGCCGCAAATAAACATTTTAAAGGCATTTTAAAGCCTCAATGGCTTGTTTGCCCAAAATGTTTGATTTGTTTCCGCAAAATGGGTTACCAAATAAAAATGTATAATATTCTTATCAGAAAAAAAAATAAAATTATACTTTTGTACTAATCATTCTATAAACCTTTAAAATCTAAGTTTAGACATATTTATATAACTAGGTATACTACATATTGTTTTTTTTTTAATTTTATGTCAATTTCGGTGGATTATTTAGACGCATGTCAGGAAGGTGTCGTATTAAGGAGTTTTAGGTCATAATTGGGGTAGTTTAATATTTTGTATTTATATTTTACTCTTGTAATTTGTTTGTAACTTAATTTTAAACGTTATAAATGTTTTTAAAGTCAATCCAGCTGTGCACATTACTATCGTATCTTTAGTTTTGTCGTTCAAATAGCATACAGTGTGTGCCAAAAAGTTTTTTTCTTTCTTATGTAACACCCTATATATTTTGACATTTTCGAATTCTCCAGAAAATTAGCTTTTTAAAAATACCTATGTAGTATAGGTCTGCATGTAACCGTTTTCGAGATATGTCAGTTTGAATTAAATATTAATTAATACATAACAATATGTATAATCACAACAATCAAAAAGCTAAAGATCAAAAGATCTTGGGTGGAAATAACGAAAATTAAAACTTGGATGAGCATCCCACAAGGAACACACAAAAGATCAAAGCGAAAAGAGAAATGATTAAAAGATGGTTCGCCCTGGGTAACCAGCGTGGGCTCATCAGTAGTTTCACTGGTCACCCTCCACTATACATCATTAAACACCATCATACACTTTGATTTCCAACCTTGAACCACTCACAAATAGGTATCGTTCCGCACTGGTACTTACTTATCCAAGTTACCTGATACGAATTTGTCCTGGCGTGTTAATATTTCCAGTAGGATTATTCTCCTAAGGCAATTAAAACAAAGAAGAAGTTAAAAAATCTCCAAATCAGTTACTTCAACCGAAAAGAAACTAAAAAACAAAAGATCAAAGCGAAAAGAGAAATGATTAAACGATGTTTCGCCCTGGGTAACCAGCGTGGGCTCATTAGTATTTTCGCTGGTCACCCTCCACTATACATCATTAAACACCATCATACACTTTGATTTCCAGCCTTGAACCACTCACAAATAGGCATCGTTCCGCACTGGTACTTACTTGTCCAAGTTACCTGATACGAATTCGTCCTGGCGTGTTAATATTTCCAGTAGGATTATGCTCCTAAGGCAAGTAAAACAAAGAAGAAGTTAAAAAACCTCCAAATCAGTTACTTCAACCGAAAATAAACTAAAAAAAAAACAAAAGATCAAAAGATCTTGGTGGAAATAACGAAAATTCAAACTTGGATGAGCATCCCACAAGGAACACACAAAAGATCAAAGCGAAAAGAGAAATGATTAAACGATGTTTCGCCCTGGGTAACCAGCGTGGGCTCATCAGTAGTTTCACTGGTCATCTTCCAGTATACATCATTAAACACCATCATACACTTTGATTTCCAACCTTGAACCACTCACAAATAGGCATCGTTCCGCACTGGTACTTACTTATCCAAGTTACCTGATACGAATTCGTCCTGGCGTGTTAATATTCAATTATTATTAATCAAAAAAGCTGTCAAACTACAACTTATTTAACTTTCCAAACAAATAGTTGGCTGTGAAAAACAAAAATAGCGGCATTTTGACAGCAGGGCCTCATAAATTACTTAGGTTTTATTATAATACACAATACGAGTCAATTAATATCTCATTCAAATTGAAATATCTCGAAAACGGTGGCATGCAGACCTATACTATATTCTAATTTTAAAAAGCTAATTTTCTGGAAAATTCAACAGTGTCAAAATATATAGGGTATTACATAAAAAAAAGAACTTTTGGGCACACCCTGTATACTATTTAAACTGAATAATTTTTAATAATGATTTTGAGGTCCCTATAAAATATCCTTTTACCCCGTTTCTTTTGGTTCTTCTGCGGCTATGAGAAAAAAAGTTATCTCAAGGAACACTTATAACCGATCACCCTGTACATATTGGGAAAAGTGACCATAACGAAAATTTCTCATTAAGATACCCCTAACATATTAGAATAAATTTTTTTTTTTAACCGAAACACATCTTCCATAAGAAAATGGCAGATTTTTGGTCAAGAGTTTTTGTTAAACGTCCTTATGGTAAAAATAAAGCTTTATTACTACAAATTTGCCAAAAAATCGCGTACGAAATAATGTCAATTCATTTTGATACGATATTTTCTTTGTTATTTTAGCTAAAGAAACAAAAAAAATGAGCTTGGACATATGCAGTGCGAACGACAAAGAGAATAATAAAAGACACTTGAAAAGGCACTAAAAACAATACCCGACACGTCAGAGGGCACTGTGATTTCGAAAGGGATTTTCCCATTTCCCCCCAATCAAAACAAAAGCCTATCACTTTGTGTAAACCGTCATGTTGGCTCTGCGTGGCTCTTTCCATACAGAGTATTATACGAATATCACGTTTATTTCAATAACATCTGAAGTTGCAAGAGACAGAAAACCAATAGTTGCAAAAGGGAACCACCATTTTGGGCTAAACATTACCGAAAAAATGCGTTCAAGTCGTCTTGGTAAGCATCGGTTATTCTTTTTGGAGTCATGATTTACTAACCCCTAAATGCGCCGTATGAACTTAATCGCGATTGGCTATTTAATCCATTATTTTTCTCTCTTGATCCGACATAAACGAACAAAGAGGAAGCATGGAGTAACTGAACTAATCCGAATATTTTTACGGTGCATCTGGGGGTTAATGCCGGTAAATGCAGCACTTTTTATTGTGTTTTAGGATTTTCTAATCTAAAAATTGGGTTGTTTATGACTTATGGTGAATAAAGTTAAAGCAAAATCCACGGAAAAAAGCAAACTCATAAACTACGTAACGTTAAAAAATGTTGACCTCCTCTCTCCCCCTTCTAACGCACCTCTAATGAAAGCTCAGACCCCTCCTTTTAAATAAGGTACTATCTAAGAACCTATCTTTTTTGATTAAATAAATGGCCTCCTCTTACCTCGATTCAAGAATTAGAGCCCTGCAGACTATACAATGATGAAATTTTATTTCACTACTTGGCACTCGCCTAATAGAGAACACAACATATTCTGGAAGAGGAATATATCCAGGAACACAGAAAAAACACTGCGATAGCATCAATAGGAGTTCCCGTCCATCAATAATAGGTGCTATTGTATTAATGATCAGCTTTTATTTATTACCTTGCTGATGTTTTAAATTAACGCTTATATACAATGGGAAATCACTCAACCGTGAAGTTTAAGAAGTTGGCTCCGTCCAAGAAGGGGCTTCCAAATATTTGGAATTTCAACACTTGGTTTACTGAAAATACCCTGATTCTGCCCAATAAAACCTTTGCTTCTGTCCACTTCATTCGGTGTTGTTTTGACCATGCATGTTCGGCCATTCCTGATTTCGTTGTTTCACCTTTTTGGGTATTCGTCTGATCGATGCCTCCGGTCTGATGTCCCTTAAGCTTAACAGATAGTGGCCTTGTTGTTTCGCCTATGTATGATTCACCACACTCACAAGGAACTTGGTAAATGCATTTCTTATTTTGTTTTTTCTCCGGTTTTCTTTTGTTATTATTAGATTTAAAAGCTGTTTTAATATTAAAGTTGTTGCTACTCTTAGAACTTTCTCTAATACTCCTTTAATGTATGGAATGTGATTTGCCTGGTTTTGATCTTGTAATCTCTATCCTGTTGGCTGAAATTTCTTATTTCGATTTCCAAGTCATGACAATTGTAACAAATTTGGACGGCTCTGTTATACAAAGTTCTTTTTTGCCTCGTTTGGTTGTAGCAGAATGATTTGAACCTTGATTTAAATATGGTCCTTGTGAGTCGGTTTACGATAGATTATTGTTCTGATGTCGCTTTCTACTCGTTTGACTAGTACATCAAGAAAAGGAATTTGACAATTTTGTTCCAACTCCATTGTGAATTTAATGGTGGGTCTTATGTTATTTAGGTGGTGAAGAAATTCTGAAAGTTGTTGGTCATTCCCGGTTCAGACAAGAAAAGTATCATCAACATATCTTAACCAGAGCTTAGGTTTATATGTGTCGGTATCAACCGCGTGTGATTCAAACCACTCCATGTAAATATTGGCCACTACTGGCGAAAGCGACAGCGAGAGACCGTCATCCTGAGCATAAAACCTATCTTTTACCTGAAAGTAAGAGTTATGTAGACAGTAATCCAACAACTCCATCACTCTCTCCAGCGGCAGGCTGGTACGTTCATAAAGGGATTCGTCATCAACCAGTCTCTGTCTAATAATATCTGGCAATTCCTTTATCGGGACATTGGTGTATAAAATTTCGACATCAAAACTGACAAAGCGATCCTCGGGTCCTAAAACAAAACATTTAAGAATATTACCAAAATGGTTGAAATTTCCTACAAATGAAGCGGTCTTGCCCGCAAGAGGTTGAATAATTTTTAAAAGAAATTTAGACAGATTGCTTGTTGGGGAATGTCTGGAACTTGTGATTGAGTGTAAAAGCTTTGCATGTTTGTGAATTTTGGGAAGTCCGTATAGATGAGCAGGCTTGCTATAATGTGGTGTAAGTTGAGACCTTGTGTTGTCTGGAATATATCTGGAATACTTTTTTAAAGTTCTATAAACCTTACTTTCGATTAATTGCGTCGGGTCTTGTGGGAGAAGTTTATAGTTTCCTTTGGCAAGTACCTCTTCAACTTTCTGGTCATAGGTTTCCGTGTCCAAAATTCCTCTGCACCTCAATGGAACAACAGCACAGACTCAGCGCCAGTTTTACCGATTCAAATGTTTGAATATTTCGAATTGCTGGCGTTAGAAAAAAATTTTAGCTTATTCGGCAAAAAACGAAAAAGCCATGTCTTAGGTTTTACAAAATTCCGTAAGTATGGATATCACATGACCTGTTTTGAACTTAACTTCAACATTTCCTGCGCTAAGTTCACTAACAGAAAAAACAGTAAAGGAAAGGAAAAAGGATCCAATAAGCAAAGCATCTGCAGTGTCCAAGGAAACTCTGGAGCTTAGCTAACTGTAGAAAATCAATTAATGAAAACCTGCCGATCACACAACCTAAACTTCAAACGCTAATTCTTCATAAATGTCACCACCCAAAAACAAAAAGTACTCGGTGTCAATCACCCTTATCCAGAGAAGCGTTTCATTTGCATTGAGGATCACCGTCAATATTGTTTTAGAGATCGAGTGTTTTTTAATAGAAAAAAGAGTGAAGTGAAATTAATTGGATTGTATATCCGCGCAGTTTATTTGCATTGTCGTGGGCAAAAATAATAACAATCATTTTCCTATTAATGGAAACATAAAAAACAAATAAAAAAAGTATTATTGTAATTTACTTACTGAAAAATTTAAAATTGTTCACTCATAAATGAATTTTCGAATTAAACAGCTTTCTGGAAATACTAAACTTTACCACACGCCAATTTTAAAGTGTCGGTTACAAAACTGAAAATTCAATTAATATATTTTGCACTTAAAATGAAACGAGTTAAATTTCAACAGTTTCTAATAAATGTAACGTAAAGCCAATTAAACATGGCTTAGTTTACAATCATTGGTTATTGGGATTCTAAGAATTTATAAACAAACGAAATTATTATAAAATAAGCTCTTAGATTAAAGAGATGCCTCAGTTGAGTGCCATGTGGCGTAGTAGAGATGTGTGATTTGTGAACGATTCGTTCACTATGATTGAATCACTTGCGAGTATTGAGTCATCGAATCATGTTTGCTCGAAATGATTCAATCAGTCAAATGAGTCAAAGACAGAATGAATCAAACGAGTGAATTAAATCGGAATGGATCAACGACTGACTGAACCACTGTGGCGATATACTGCGCACGGGTTAAACTGTATGAAAATATAGATTTTTTGGTCAGCAGATTATTTCGTATTTAGCTGCATCCTGCATAGACCTTTTATTTTGCTCGTCATGATTGATTCAATGATCGATTCAAAAGATTCGATCGATCATTCTAGAAACGAATCACTGAGTGAATCACCAAATGATCGATTTACCCATCGCTATGGCGTAGCTATCATCTAATAGCTTTTGGCAAAGCCTCGGGGCACAGCGATGCAAGGGAGTCCACTGCCCAGTCAGGATTTCCAGTAAATAAAATTGTTTAATTATTTTTCTAAACCTCTCATACCAAATTTTTATGTTATTGATCAGGTTACAGATCAAATTAAGAATCGATTCAGATGTATGATGATGGCATCCGATTATTTTGATTTTTTAGATCCCAGATCTATTAAAAGTTCTACTAAAGAAATTCTTCTACAATAATTAAATGCTTTTATAACAAATATTCTGAAATTATAGAGCCTTCTATAGTAATTGAATCCTCTTTTCTTTTAACACTTGTAAAAAACGATCGAAATAATAATATGTCGACTCACGATTTTTTTTTTGAGCTAATTATTAAACAATAAGGAGTTCCAGAAAGTAACTTTGTTCAAATTGAACCCACTTAGTCCATCAAAAAAGAAAAAAAACTAACACCCAACCTGAAAACCACCCACTTGGTCCACCCAAGGCACAAAATGTATTTTTAAAAGTACATAATAGCTCAACGCACCCTTATTTCGCTATTTTCGCTCGTTCAAAAGCCACTTTCTCTGGATATCTATTCTTCAGTTTCGCGAGAAACTTTAGTGTAAGAACGATCACATCCTTTATTTCAACCAATAGGCAAGCCCCAGTGCGGTTACGAAACGTTCGATAAGCTAACAAGCTCTACGACGCCCGCGCAGAACCCTCTCGTTCCCCATAACCAGTAGATGTAAGTTGTAAGTTGTAAGTTAATGTCCGGCGGTGCTCGCCTGACATCAGATAGCTAGTCAAACTATCCTATTGGTCCAAATCACTCATGTGAGCGTTCCTATAGGAGTGTTCTCTCGAAATTGAAGAATAGGTACCCTGGAGCGCTCCTTCTCAGGTTGGTTGGGCAAAACAAAACAATTGTTTACAATTTACAAAAATTGTGAACATAAATGAACATCAAACACAAATATTTACCGCATTTTTATTGTTTTTAACGTTATGCCAGTATCAGTGGCAACCCTTGAGAGGACGTTTAGTAAATTAATAGTAGTTTTCACAATTAGTGGCTAAAATAATGCTTTTTTTACAAGCGTTGGTTTAAATAACGAGCGCAGCGAGATATTGAAAAACGCGAGTAAAAAAAAACATAGTTTAACCACGAGTTGTAAACACATTTTTTTTAAAATACCTTTATCAAAAAATTCAAGAAAAACAGAAAAATACTTTTAAAAATCTGAAACGAAGAGCACTTCTCGCAACACACTTAGTGTAAAGATGAGACTATAAATCAAGTCGGCTGGTAAATAAAATAACAATGGTGTCCATAGCAATGTGCATTTTTACTCGGTGACGTCCATTGTTGCGACATCTTAATCTTTGACAGTTCGATATTTTGACTTAAATACTTGGTGAAAACTGGCGGAAATGGCTTAATTTTTAGGCAAGAATAATTAGATTTTTTCAATATTACTATTTTCCACTATTTCTCTTCAATTTTGGATAAAAGACGGACAGAATTTTTTTTTTTTTGCACCCGTGATCATATAATTTTTTTTTTGCATCGGTAACCAAAAAAGCCATGCTTTAGTTATCTGCAGATAGTTAGAAAAATCATGTTTTTGATGAAGGTGTAAAAGAAACTATTTAAAGATTACTTAAGCTTAAGCAGCACAACTTTAGGTAGCTAACACGTCCTTAATTTTTATAAAAAATTTAAAATTTACATTTATACATTTATTAGTGGGGGGGGGGGCATAAATTGTCCTTGCCTCGGGGCCCCAAGTCATGTTGCTACGCCACAGTAAAATAGTTAGCATAATAATAAATTTGAAGCGCAATTGCGTTATTTTACATTTTTTGACATTTTAAGTGAAAGGTGAGATTTTTGACAAGCTCAGATTTTCTGAGGGCGTTGAAGAATCGCGACTAATAAATAATACAAAAAATCATAAGGCTCTCAACAAAATCCCAATTTTATAAAAAATAAGCCCCTTTCTTTCAAACTCTTTTGGTGTCATTTTTATCACATGTTAAAATAATTTAACATGGACTTCTGATAATTAATTGTGGTCCTAACTTACGTAATCCAAAATAAAAAGTGACACGTTAAGAGTCCCCAAACCTCAAAAACAACAATCTTGTTAGTCAAATAAGATACACAAAAATTAACGTTCAAAGGACGTACCGCAACGTCCCTGCGTGAGTTCCCGAAGCAACTTGTTACTTTTTTACCACCTCTGGTCTCTACGGGTACCCATGCATAAGAGCACTTTTTTTACATACGTCAAGGTGTTCCATTATACAGGTTGTTTTTTATTTGTGAATCATCTGTAACACAAACACAATTCCTAATATCCATTTTGAGGGAGGGGGGGGGACTAGAAATTTTTGATCGACCGTGGTGCGCGAAACCGTTAAGCGTTAGAAGTTAGAAATTCTTGCTTGCCAAAGCGCGCGGTTTCGAGCCCCATGGACAATTTAATATATAGGTTAACAATTCTACCCACATAGCAGGATATATTAGAATGGGGTGGTGTAGACACCTGTCCACCTCGACCTTCTCAGATCTATTGTGGTTCCCCTTTCTTCTTCCCTTCTTTGTTAGAACTACAAAACAAGTTGCAGCCCCGTCGTTGTCATGAAAACCAGAAGCTTTGTCAGGGTGCCCTGCATGTATATAGCTTTCTGGCCGCGGACATTCTAGGTCCCCCAGTAAGGCCCTGGTTCTAACTGGGCCTTCACATTGACATAGGACATGTAATGAAGTTTCTTCCTCTTTCTTGCAGAAGAGGCATTTAGCATCTTCTACCAATCCCATTGCATACAAGTGCTTATTGAGTTTGCAGTGACCTGTTAGGAGCCCCACTATTTGTCTGACAAGCTTCCTTTCCTTACTAAGAAGTTCTGCAGTCAGCTTTGGTGAACGTTCTTTAATGAACTGTTTGGCCTGTCTTTGTCCAGGCGTTTGCTCCCACAGACCGTTCGTCTCTTTGGTGAGCCACTGTTTAATAGATTGCTTGGCTCTGGCCTTAGCGATCCCGCAAAATGGTTCAGGCTCTGTAAACTTTATTGCCGACCCTTGTCTGGCCAATTCATCGACTTTTTCGTTTCCACAGTGTCCCCGATGTCCTGGAACCCAGGCTAGAGTCACCCTTTTGGTGCTTGCCAGCCTATTTAGAGCTGTTCTGTAGTCCCAAACCAGTTTGGACGTTACTTGCACTGCTTGTAGAGCTTTAAGTGCAGCTTGTTTATCTGAATATACTCTTTGTATTTCTTCGGCAGTGATGTATTGCCGCTACTTCAGCTTGAAACACTGTGTATATGGTAGCTCCTACACCCTCATCATTCTTGGAGCATATTGGTATATTGCATGAATATTCTTGAAACATTCGAAACGCCCAAAATATATCTTGTGAATGTCCAACGGTCCACTTTCAAAATGGATGTAATCTAAACATTACTTTTATACAGGGTGTCCCAAAAATAATATATGGCGCAAACTTATCTTTTTTTTAATCAGACACCCTATATATTATCTCATTTTCTGAATCCTTAAAAAATTAGATTTTTAAAAATACAAAAACACTTTAGGTCTATCTTTTATCATCTCCAAGACATTCAAGTTTAAATTTGTATGGAAAAAATAGGGAACTATTTATTTTCCTATCTATTTAAAATTGAATATCTTGGGAAAGATAAAAGATAGACTTAAACAGTGGGATATACTAAAATCTAAAATAGTACCCCCCACAGGTCTAAATATTTACACCTCTGGGGAGTACAAAATCTTAAAACCAATTTTTAAAAAACACTTACCCATACAGAAAAAACACAAAGTTATTCATTATTTTGTATTGTTATTGCAAAATACCACTAAAAACTGCTTTGTTTCTCAAAATATACCATATTTTAGGAGAAAATGCCCTAAAACTAATTTTTTTTTGACAGGTTTCAAAATGGCAAATGGTGAATGCGCCAAAAATTTGGAACATAATGGCTTCATTATCTGTGTTTGAGGTTATAAAGTTGGTGATTTTTTAGACCAGCTCTGGGGGGTGGTTTAATTTATAGCCCCCGGAAAGGATTGTTTTGTGGCAATTGGTAATAAGTTCGTTTATAATTTCCCTAAGTAACCGTTTTTACAAGGATGAATTTACCTTATTTAATATCGCTTGTTCATTAACCAATAAAACACCTCCAATTTTGTACAGAAAAACGCCATATTTTGAACCCGTTTTCAGCACAAAAAATATATTTATGAGGGCACTACGAGGCAAAACAAACATAAGTGAAGGTCACTGATTATGCACGAAAAATATACCAATCAAAAAAACCCAAAACAACTATATTAATTTATTTACAAACTGAAATTAAAACATTGAGGTTATCTAAAAGCTCAGTCAAGAAAACCTCCCTTACTCAAAGCTAATTCATTTCAAAGCTGTAGCTTTTATCACTAGAGGTTGGTGCAAACCAAGCTACAATCAGAGGTAAGAGATCTGAACTCGCTGTTTGTGATTTGAACGCAGCTAATATTCTGAACTGAGATTTCGAAAGTGACAGAAATGTAAACAAAACTTGCATTTAAGTTTTTTAATACATTTCAGAAATAAAAACACCTTTTAAATAAATACAAAATTAATCTACTCCTTATTTTATTATTACCCATCTAAATCATTGTGAGACCTGAAGTATTAATTGGAAAAATTAATTAACAAGGGTAAGTTTTAATTAGAGTGACATATAACCTCAATTTTAATTTGTTCTACGACTGTTTACTATTTAAACCCCGCGTGGGTTTAAATTTTTTAATTTTCTTTTCTTCTAAATTGAAACTTTCTTCCTAAATCCAACAAAAGATTGTGTTAAAATGATTATTCAATAAACAAATTTATTAAAAATCTTCCTATAAATCAAACTATGTCCAAAACTCAAGGATGGTTGGTTAAAAATGCTTAAAACCAAAAATTTCACTTAAACTTGGGACCGTTTTAAAATAGACCAAACCCGTTTAGTAAATCCCACTGAAAGTGTTTCGTATTTTTTAAATGCTTATTTTTTAAGGATTAAGAAAATTAGATAATATGGCTGTCCAATTAAAAAAAGAAAAGTTTGTGGCATATTTTATTTTTGGGACACCCTGTATAAAGGATTATCTCTTTTTTTTTGAAACCGCTTTTTTACCTAAAAATGATCCTGTATAGGCTTCTTTTTAAAAAAAATATAGTTCTGAGGCACACTGTATAGTGATATAGAGGCTTTATATATTCAAAAATTTAATGTTCAGATTACATCCATTCTGAATATTTAGTGGATAATAAAAAAGTGAATCATTAGACATTTCGAATGTTCCAAGAATATTCACGGAATATACCAATATTCTATATGGGTAGGGAATGAGTGTAAAATCTAATCTCCCATGGAAGATAAGGACACACGACTCCCCAGTGACCACACCTTGAAGACTTAAGGACACGGAACAGATCAAAGCGATCGGCGTCTTGCGGTTAAATCGAGGACCGTGGTTCGGAGTACAAGTTAAGCAGGAGGTCCTACCCAGATATTACCGAGTAAAGTTTTGAAACCAAAGTTCCGGCACAGTTTTTCCTTAAAAAAATAAGCTTTTTCTTCTTTATAACTTATCGTGGCGTTTCCAAATCACTTGCTAATCGGTTGAGCAGTCATTACCGACCCGGTGATATATTAACATTTTCTTCTTTTAAACATCCTTCCTAAATTTTTCCTTTGCCGATCTGTCCTGTTTGTGCTTGGGTTTGTGGGCTGTCTATTATAACATCCTGTATGTATCTCTGCATACCAACTATGTTGCAAGTCTCTTCTCTTTCTAATAAAATTAATAAAAAGAAGACAGAACTATCTGTCACTGTATTATACATGTTAAACCTATACAAAAATTAAATGATGAATCATCTATCGTTTGACCCTTCAAAATCGTATAAAGGTTACATTTACATAGAAAAAAGTTCAGCAGAATATTCTAAGTATGTGTATTTTTATGTCGTCTGATTTTATTAAAAGTTTCACTATATAAGAAGAATAAATAAATTTTCGGCGTTGTTTTAGTTAAAGAAGCAATTTTTTTTGGCATGTCATGTCAATGTGTAAAAAATTAATTTTTGGTACCTTTTGGTTTTCACAAAGTTTCGCCCTGCGGTTCTTTTGAAGCATCTTTATGGCAACAAGTTTAAGGTTAATCAACAATTCCAAATCTGATTACCAACCCCCATCATTAGCTAGTCTAGATCTGCCCTTCTGCAATTTTATCCGCATTTAATGCTTCTAAAAAATGTCAATAAAACAACCTTTCAAATGAAACTGAAAATAACTCAAAGAAAAGGTGAGAGGAGTAATCTCTAAGGATTACTTGTGTGCACCGTACATTCATATTCCCTAAAACCCTAAAAAAACCCGCAGCGCCGCACACATATACGCACGTAAAAAAACGAGAAAATCCCCTACAGCAAAAACAGAGATCGGTATAGATATTCCAAGCATTTAACTAGAATAAGCATTTGTTTAAAATTTCAAAAAATTTAAACCCTCGACAACCTCCAACATAAGCCGCATTATCTCTGAACGTAGCTAAAACAGCTCAGTCAAGCTCCACTCGCCCCCCCTTATTATGTATTAATTATGTAATAGTTTAGTTACCTTTTAAAATAAATCGAGTAAAGGTTTACTCCAAAACTTCCCTCGCTCAGAAGAACATATATTATATAAAAAACCGCTACTCATATATACAAGGGTGAGATTGGGTTGGTCAGACTTTTCCAGAGTATATCCAGACTTTTCTTGGGTGTATCTACACTGTTCAGGGGTGTATTCAGACTTTTCCATGGTGTACTCGGACATTTTCACAGTGTATCCTAGTTTTTCCAGAGTGTATCCAGATTTTTCCAGGGTCTTTCCAGACTTTTCCAGGGTCTCTCCAGACTTTCCAGAGTGTATCCAGACTTTTCCAGGGTCTTTCCAGACTTTTCCAGAGTAATTCCAGAGTTCTCCAGACTTTTCCAGATTATATCCAGACTTTTCCAGAGTCTTTCCAGACTTCTCCAGACTTCTCCAGACTTTTCCAGAGTTTATCCAGACTTTTTCAGGGTCTTTCCAGACTTTTCCAGAGTCTTTCCAGACTTCTCCAGACTTTTCCAGAGTATATCCAGACTTTTCCAGGGTCTTTCCAGACTTTTCCAGGGTTTTTCCAGATTTTCTAGAGTGTATCCAGACTTTTCCAGGGTCTTTCCAGACTTTTCCAGAGTGTATCCCGACTTTTCCAGGGTCTTTTCAGACTTTCCAGAGTGTAGCCAGACTTTTCAAGGGTCTTTCCAGACTTTTCTAGATTGTATCTAGACTTTTACAGGGTCTTTCCAGACTTTTTTAGGGTGTATCCAGACTTTTCCAGGATTTTTCCAGATCACATTCAGACTTTTTCAGGGTCTTTCCAGACTTTTCCAGAGCTTATCCAGACTTTTCCAGGGTCTTTCCAGACTTTCCAGGGTCTTTCCAGACTTTTCAAGGGTCTTTCCAGACTTTCCAGATTCTTTCCAGACTTCTCCAGGGTGTATTCAGACTTCTAGGGTGTGCACGGACTTTTCCAATACATTTTATATGTTCTATATATATATAGATTCAGACTTTATTGTTTCTAAAAACATTTCGTTTAACATGTGCTACATATATATATTCTCATATACATAAGACTTTTGTCCATTAATCACGCAATAAGGGCTAAACTGATTTGTATGAAATTTGATAAGACAATAGGATGTGACCTGGATCTTATCCTAAGCTACTTTTTATTCAACATTTCGTTTCATAACTCGAGATATATGGCACAAAAAATTGGATTTGGATTGGAATTATTTTTTGCATTTTTTATGTGATATATATATATGTAGTCAAAAATTTTGGCGCCATTCAATTTTTATAAGCTTTCCAAGGAGGTATCATACGGTAAGAAATTTTTTTTTAGGGATGATGTTTTTTGGGGGCAGCTCCGAAGGGTCTACTAGGAGAATTCAAAAACATAGGGGTCTGCGCGTCAACAAAAGTAATTACTATGTAAAATTTTGTTATGATCAGTGAACGAGTTTTTGAGTTAGAGTGGCTACAAAGTAGGCGATAGACAGACCGACAGACCGACAAACAGAGTGACGGCGTCTGGATTCGTGCTTATCACTATTCGAAACCTCAAAATTTTTCGATGATTACATTACTTCCCTTTAGCAACGAAAGTAAATAAAAATAAAAGTTTTTACGTTAAACAATTTTATTAAATAATTGCACTAAAAAGTAAAAAAAAAATATTTGGCAGATCTCTGTTTAATACAGTCTAGATTTAACAATAGCGTTAATGGCACATTACATATTTTTACCTACGACCAACGAATAATACTAATTTTACGACCATCTCAACACGATTGTAATGGCTCATTTACGGGCCTAGGATAACAATTAAGCTTAGACGTAAACCACAAGATGGCGTGACAAGCGATGAAACTTTATTTTATAAGAGCACTAATTGACGCAAAAATGTGAATTATTTTTCTATATTTTTAAAACAATAAATATTTATTAAACGTAAATATATCCAATATAATTTTAGTACCTAACCAAAAGTAAGTCCCGTTAAATTGACATATTACGCATTTCTAAAAAAACCTTGTTTTTAAAAACATTTATGAAAAGTATCTTAGTAACCTTATTTGTTTTGACGTTTTAGGTAGAACGTCATTGAAACTTCAGGTTATGAAGGTTGTTGACTTAAGAATGTTCCCGTTTGATATTTTTAATAATTTCTGATATTTATGATGACATTTTCATTCATCATAGGTAAATTATAGTACACTAACTCGCATGTTATGGTCATTACAAGCTCAGATAAATTAAGACACTCGCCTGCGGTTCGCGTCTCAAACTACTAATAAGTTCGATATAAAAGCGGGGATATCTTTAATAATCGCGCCACGATTTTATTTTTTATTTTTTTTATACTGGGACTTTCCATCCATTACAGGATCAATGCCCAGCGTTAGCGAATTTTTTTGCAAAGTTAAGGACAAACACACATGCACCTAGCCGGAATTCGAACCCGGGAACTTCCGTGCGGCAGGCAGGTACGTTGCTCACTGCGCTACGGCGCGCGGCGGCGCCACGATTTTATATCGAACTTAAACTATTATTAAATCTAGACTGTATTAAACGGAGATCTGTTTTTTTTACCTTTTAGTACAATTTTTTAATAACATCGTTCAAATTTAAAAATTTTTTTATTGTTTTATCACCATAATTATTTGGTTACCAAACAGTGTAAAAAATAGCGTCGATTCTAGTTCTAATGTAATCTATGGTTTTAACCCTTAAAGAAGCGTCCTTTGTAACAGGGGGCAGAATCAAACCGGCTTTTTTTATATTCTAGAAAGTGCCTAGGCGTCGCGGCTTCACTTTGCGCCTTTGGCATTAGCAAAATGCTGCTCTTTTATTTACCGAATCGAGTGAAATTTTGCATTTTTTATTATAGATAGTTTTACATTTTTAAAGACAGGCCAACGTTCTTTGCTTGTCAAAAATAACCTTTCATGAACATTGACGAATGCGTTCATAGCTTTTGTGTTTCTGATAAATTGCATTTTAAAAATCTGCCAATGGCTGATGACGAGGTAGAATCTTGCCTTAATTCTTCCAAAATGAAATTCTGCAGTTTTTGAAAGAACAGAAATTTAAAACTAAAAAAGCTGAATTTTTGGGTTAGGCAGGGATTCCTCTTCTTTAGGTCACACCATGCAAAACCCTCGACAAAACCTTTATAAAAATACACGCGGATAATAAAATAATACAAGATTACACTCTGGCTTTTTATTATTTTTTGTAAAAACCCATTTATTTGGGTATATTTTCAAGGAACAAATTATTTTGTCGGACAAACTTTACGTGCGTAAATGAATTTGCGCATACGTCAGAAAATAGTCCTAAACAGTTCCATTTAATTCCGCCCGGCTTCACGGGACTGTACAGAACAGTATTGAACCGGTCCTGGACAAATTTTCGGTAGTAACCCGAACACAAAACGTTTCAGTTCAGAACAGTTGTGGTCGAACCAGAACGCGTTTTTTTAAGCGCGCATGCTCCGGACTGTTTAGAAGAGGAAATTTCGACGAACCCGAACAAATCATTGGTGCTCATCGTCAGAAAAAGTTTTGTTATTTTATTTGCTTAATAATGGACTATTTAGCTGCACAACTTATTTACCCCATTCTAACCCATTGGCATTGATTTTAATTAAGTCACATATGTTGTAACTTACGGATATATAAGTGTCTCAGATATGTAACTGCTTTGTAATTCAAATTTTGCCATGTGGCGCCCTGGAATTTATGTTTATTGCATTTTTTATTATTTTATTTGCTATTTACGGTTAAACTTTAGTATCGTGTCTAGCAAAATCATTAAATCAATGTGTATCTATTATTAACTTTATGAAGAGGCGCAACTGGCACTTAGGGCTCGTTATTTAGATGGCGCCGCTATGGGAGTTCTTGCTTAAAACAATAGTTTTTTTTAATATTTTATTACGTTTTTAGGACCCTTAAATTGTTGATAATTTTTTACAAATATCTTTTTCCTCTACTCTATTATATTTTATTGAGGCATTTTGTGTTCTTGATTTTTTAAAGAGTTTGTTTCGTGGGTTATAGGACTAGGATTGAATGAAAACTATTTCATTGTGGCAACGTTTCGACTATAATTTAGTCTTTTTCAAGCCCTGCAAGAGATAATAAAAATTTATGAAAACCATAAACTTACTTAATGACTTTGTTTCCAAGATCCATATGCAACGTTTACGAGGCAGTCAAAGTACAAACATGATCGGTAAAGGTTTTCAGAATTTCTTTTTATAAACTTAGAAGACAGAAAGGCTAGTTTACACCCTGTTTCTACCTTGAAGTAACTTTCACAAGAACTGTAGCAGCTTTCAGGAGAAAATCATTGTAAGTGTCGCTATTGGGTGCGTTCACAAATTATGCACTGTATCGTGCAGGGCCGACTTCGGAATCAACAATGCACGGTGGATATGGAAACAATTGTTGGAAATTAATTTAGAAATAATGGAATATAACCCAGTTTGTTTCAAATATTCTACAAAAAAATAAGAGATAAAACTTTTGGCTTGAAATGGAAAAAAAATGGTCTGCGGCGCCGGCGCTATAACATCATTGATTGTTACAATTTTAAGCAGGTTTTTTTTAAAAACAATATGTACAAAATAGCGCTTGTAGTGTAATTTTCTCCAAATTTTTGCCTGAATTTTAAACATTTTTTTGTATAAAATCAGATTCAGGATATATTTAAATAAAAAGTATAAAATAAAACCGAGTGTACATTAAATTTCATACGCAAAGTGTGACAAACTAAAATTTTTTCTTAAAGTAACATTCGTGGCATATCGGACAAAGCGTTTTTGTTTCTCACCTCATTACGACCAGGCCTCCAATGTCTAATAGAGAATCCAGACTCCTACAGACCTGTTTCATCCTTATTAGGAATCATCAGGTAATCATAGAATTGTACCTGGCAGTTGACAGCTCTCGAATTTAAAACAAAAAGTTTGTAATCCGCGGGAACCTAGTACCTGTATGCGCCACCTGTCGAATAAGCTGAGAAACAAAAACATCAAAATTGAAAATTGCAGAATACCGTAAATACAGAATCCTGTACCTTTCAGCAGGTTATAAAGAAGAAACCTGTAAAAATATAAGGTCACTGTAAAATGACTCTTAAAAAGAGGTAATGTTCGCAGCAGCACCGCCCCCAATTGGAGCTTCATACTACGTGGCCCTAATTTTAAGCAATCGCTCCGGAGGAGGCTTGTTGCGCAGAATTAAAAAACTAAAATATTTAAAAAAAACAACAAAGTTAATCTCGTGTGCGCAAATAAAAATTAAGGTAACATTCGTGGCATATCGGACAATTTTTTCTATTAATTTATTTTTCTTATATATTGAATGGGTAACTTAAAAAAAATAAAAATCCTTTGGTCAGGGGCGGCATTTAATAAAAAAGAGCTAAAAGTACGAAACTCTTCGAATTTTGTGGTTTTATAGTTCACATTTTAGCAAAATTTTTGTTTAAAATAGAAAGGACTACTCAATTAAATATTCGCTTTGTTCTGTATCCTTTTCCACTTTGCTAAAACTTTTATTTATATTAGAATTACGCCTAAAGGAAAACAATTTTAAGCAGGTTTTTTTAAAAAACAATAGTGTAATTTTCTCCAAATTTTTGCCTGAATTTTTAAACATTTTTTTGTATAGAATCAGAATTAGAATATATTTAAGTAAAAAGTATAAAATAAAACCGAGTGTACATTTAATTCCATACGGAATAACTCAACCCTACATTTACTGCTGCGACCTTTTTTTGTTTAAGGTGGCAAACTAAATTATTTTCTATTAATTTATTTTTCTTATATATTGAATGGGTAACTTAAAAAAAATAAAAATCCTTTGGTCAGGGGCGGCATTTAATAAAAGAGAGCTAAAAGTACAGAACTTTTCGAATTTTGTGATTTTATAGTGCACATTTTAGCAAAATTTTTGATTAAAATAGAAGATTTTTGTTTAAAATAGAAAGGATTACTCAATTAAATATTCGCTTTGTTCTGTATCCTTTTCCACTTTGCTAAAAATTTTATTTATATTAGAATTACGCCTAAAGGAAAAATGTTTTGTTTACCATATTATAGCCACCATTTTTAAATGTCCAACACACTCCATAATGATAACTTTGAAAAACAAAGAAAATAATGTAAAAAGTCAGAGTTGGTCCTGGGCAAGGACAAAATCGAAAAATCTACTGCGCATGTCTGACGCAGTCTACTCGGGCCCAGAATTTTTTGGCTCTGCATTTTTTTTAGGCGCACTTGATTAAAAGAGTTATTAGCGCTACCTTAGAACATTGAACTACTAGAAGGAGCTTTTTTTCCGACCTAGGGCAGGGTGTTTGAGTTCAACATCTTCATCCCATTGTTGTCATGTTAACCTAATACGTTTTCCCCTGTTTTTAATATTATTTAAAATACCTTCAATAATTTTTAGTTCCGTTTAATTAAATGGTCTAGATATACTAATAAAAAAATGTATTCAAGTAGGATGTACAACTATAAAAATAAGAAAAACGTGCTATGGAAATCCTATTTACACTGAAATTAATGGCAAGCCGACAACAGGGATTTCCTGCCTTTGTTTACCACGAATGGCCAAATATGACGAATTCTAACTTAATATTTAGTTAATATTTTAATTTAACGTACCTGTGAAACGAAATATTGTGGTCACTCGGCTTCTGTTTCAACTTGCATATAATAATACACTTCGGAACCATTTGTCGCCGCAAACTTTTCACAAAAATATCAAAAAAACACTATTGACAAGTGCTGAAACTTTCACCTTCAAAACAATAATGACATTCCAGGGAAAATCGAGAAACCGCAACAAACAATCAATGTTGCCACGTTGACTAGAAAAGAAGATGTTTAAGAAAAACACATGTTAAATTTTCAAAAAACGTCGAAAGTTTTAAATAGGTTGTGAGTATTATATATTGTTTATATTAGCTTTTTCAATATATATCTTAAGCCTCATTAATTAATTAATAAATAAGCGGCAAAACTTAATCCAAATTTAATAAGTTTTTTGTTGCATAATTTTGTTATTAAAATTGGCAACACAGATTTCTTTGTCCTCTTTCCCCACTGTAGATGTTGCACTTAAACAACCAGTGTAAGCAGACAGACCAGACTCCTTCTAGTAGTTCAGTGCTCTAAGACCACTACGTCTTTTTTATAGCTACCCTTTCAAACCGAGCCTGTACCGATTTTTCGACTGAGTTTACAATTGGGGTTGTAAAGCACACTTTAACTACTTTTTTCGGATTTTATTTAGTCTACTGTTTATATATATAGGGTGGACCACAAGAAACTGGACAGTTTTGTTTTAACTGCCAATATTTTATTTATTGTCGAATTTTAAGGCAAAACAGAGTTTTGGAAAGGTAATGAAATAGACTTTCAAAAATTCAAAATGGCGGAAAGTTTTATGCATCTTAAAAAAACCGTTGGGTTTTCTTTGAGACACTTTGTATATTTTTTTGCAACTAAAAAAAACTTCTATCTATTGTCTGTAAACCGATGTATAATTTGATAAATTCTATTAGGAAATAAAAAAACTGTGGAGTTTTTCGTATACCAACTTGTTGCATAAAATAAAAACTGCTAATAATTTAAATTAAGCGGATTTCGTTATCTTTTCACCAATTTTGTTGACAAGGATACTCTCCAGATGCTAACAATAAAGCTTTTTCTTCTAAATGTCAAAAAATGACATTTTGTGACAATTACAATTTTATGCATTCTAAAAAACCCGTTGGCTTTTTTTAAATACTTTGTATATTTTTTTGCTATAACAGAAAAGTACCAACTATTATCTGTTAACCCATGTATCATTTGTTAAAATCTATTACGAAATAAGAAATATATTGGGATTCCAGTGTAACACCTTTTATACATAAAATAAAAAATTAACGTCAATTTTGTAACAATAAACTAGAACATACATCAAAAAAAGTAAAGTAGCACTGCATTTTCTTCTTAAAAATTTCAATTTTAAACCTGAATAAAACTATAAACATTTTTACCTAAAAGATGTTTTTTGCATGATGTTTTTTACTCATAATTCTATAAAAAAAATATTTATCTACAAGATCTTTTTTGCACGTACTGTATTTAGAAATACACCTGTATACAGAGGAAGATTTTTGTTTGTTTAAAAGCCTGTACATTTATATGCCAATATTTTCTTTCATAAAAATACCCCTATGCCTTCTTTATAAAGTTATTAAATTTTTCTAATTTAGTACCAATCGTGTCAAAGTTACATCAAAGGTGTGTGCAATGTACCATACATCTTTGGTTAGTTTTTTATTTTTTTTAGGTAAAACTAAGCCAACTTAAATACATGAAACGTAGTTACAGAATCAGTGGTTCATACCCCACAAAACTTTTTTATAATTTTGTAGCTTTTTCTTTTTCTAGATTAGCTTTCAAAATCTGAATAATGTGCAATCTCCAGAATTTGAACAAAGCTAATTTGATGAGCCATATCACTGCCAGCAACTAAACATTAACAAAAATAAATATGGTCAGGTCTTTTCTTAAAACTTTCTCTGCTTACAACTTTCTTCCTTCCTACTCAGTTTAACACGGTACACAATGGGTGATTGAAAATAGTCATAACGATTTAATACGAGCAAGGATTTCCTGTATTGCCTTGCCAACACGTTACCTCCGTGAAGATGGCACGCCAAAATTAAAAATCTAAAGTTTTTTTTTTATGCAAATCGATTGTCCACTTATAAAAACAATAAAAATATGGCTGTCAACTTCACTGTTGCACCCCAGTATTCCAAGGTATGACTATGATTGTCCAGGTGGTTTTTTCGTTTGTCCACCCCTTAAATTAATATCAAAAAAAAAAATAAAAATCCGCAGCCCACAAAAATACATTTTAATAATCAAAACTACTTTTTCTTTATGACAATAGTTTTTCCAAATCAATTAAAGGATTGTCCAGGCAACATTTTCATTTGTTAACCCCTCCTTATTTTTTAAAAAAATTTCTCCGGGTGCCAGCTTCACGCAGTCTAAACCAACATTTTTTGATAATAAAAACTACTTCTTCGTTTGTCCATAGCAATAAAATTCTTAAATTGTCCTTTTTTTAAAAATTTTCCCGGGTGCCCAGTTTACGCAGTCAGACGGAGTATATTCGTACTCTCTCTTTTCACATTTGTTTACTGTCACTTTTTCGAGGTCCGTAGGCACAATTAACCTAATCGAACGGGTCATCAACTACTTTCGAACCCCAGACCTAGGTCTTTTGTCCTCCAATAGTCTACCGACTTAGGAATTGTGTAACTAGGTCCGCCTCCACGTGATATCCGATCCCATCCGGCCTGGTTACCGGCGTGAATGGAGGAGTAGGGCCTAAACTACGTTTTACACTTATTTTCCCCAGGTTCTCCCACTACCCCACTCCCCAGGCCGGTCTGATGAGCATCCCCTAGGAAGGCAGTTTTCTTTTCCTAAGAGAATTTAATTTAGCCTAAACCCCCCACATTGGGAATTTATTTCTCATTCTGTTCTAAACCCCTTTGCCGAGGCCAGGAATCTTTAACATGCTCCACTGTCAATATATGGATAACTCGGGACCGTCCTCTTAACATCCTCTCCGAGGGACGGTATGGAATCGAATAATCTTACCAAATTATGTAATTTAATAAGAAAAAGTCCAAGTAGACTACCGACTGCCCCGAAAACTTAAAAACAGAGTAAAAAATAGAGTATCCTTGATTAAACAAACTAAACCCATATCATTATTTTATTTGCCCAATTCCTTATTAAAAATAAACCAAAAATCCTTTCATTTGATAATATCATAAATTGTACCTTTTTAATAAAAACAAAAGAATAGCGAGGGTCCCCTCAACAAAGGTACTAGTAATCTCAGCCTTGAGTGTCAGTACGGTCCACCTATTCTACAAAAATATCATGCAAGAGCGTCACTTCGATGGCACCAGGGAGGGCGATAGTTCCCCCACTTTTTTTATCCTTTAGTCCGGTTAATTAATTAATGTCAAAAATGTTGTTACAATATTAGTTTAACTTTAAGCAATTTTTATCAACTAATTTTTCTTAAAATTTTCGACGATGTTGGCAAAAATCTGTATACAGGGTGTTCCAAATTCGATGCTCACCATAGGGATCTTCTAAACGGTAGAAGATACGAAAAGGTTTAAATTAGATCAAAGTTGCACAATTTGACGCTTTGCTCAAATCAAAAAAAAAGTCTTTATTTTAAGTTTTTATTTTTCTGCGCCCTTATTCTTAAAGCTGTCAGAAAACGCTTAAAACTTTCTACAGACTTTTTTTTAAGATCTACCTAGTGAGAGGTTCGTTTTTGAAACTTGACATTTCAGTGTGACAGGAGCACTGTCATGTTCATTGTTTCTTATGGACACATCCTTTTTTTCTCCTGCCGTTTGTGTAGTTTTGAGCAAAGCATCAAATTGCGCAACTTTGCCCTAATTTAAACCTTTTCGTATCTCCTACCATTTAAGAGATCCACATGGTGAGCATCGAATTTGAAACACCCCGTATATACCACCGCAACGTGGGAAGAATATTTTACAAAAAACGTAAGAAATTAAAATTTTTAAAGATTTTTATGTTTTTGGCCAAAATTTTCTGCTGCGGTGCTAAAACATTATTAAATTACAATTTTATTCAATTTAAAGCAATTTTTTTGTCAAGAAAATTTCAAATGAGAAAAAAATTTTATTATAATTATCTCGAAATTTTTGTCTGCGGCGCATTTAAGGCTTAATTTTAAAAAAAAATCTGCAATTGAGACTAGATCCACCCGCCTTTCTTTGTATGTACACTTGCGGCCACATAAAATGCGTACAGCAGAAGTTAGCTGCAGGTCTGTTGAATTTAAGTTTTGCTAATTGCGTTGCTTATTGTAACTGACTTTGACGTTTTAGAATTACAGGTTATATTTTTTGACATTGTAAACACAAAAATAAGGAGACTGACCACACTTTACTATAAGACTAACTACTAATGATTAAAACAATCTTTTTAAATTATTCAACATTTTATTATAAAAACTTATTCTTAAAGCCCATTATGGACGAAACAAGACCACAATTGTGCGAATAGGAAAAAAGTATCAAGAAGAAGGAACTGTTTGGCGAAAGGAAAATAATAAGTTAATTATACTCAACGCACCTGCAGGATCGGTAAATTTTAGTAATCTAAGTCTTTGCAGGCAACCAAAAATGTTCAAAATCAAAAAGAAGTTATGAAAAAAACACTACGTAAATTAAAAAAACACTAAAATGTTTCTTCAGTAGCGATAAATTGGCCCGTCAGCCTCGATAAGGTTTGAAATCTGCTAAATTTTGAAATCGTCGTACCCTCTGACTATGAGCTCCACTAAGTGGTTGGAATTTTTGGGAACAATATTCATTTGTGTTAATTTTTTCGCTATAAGGCCCCTTATATTTTCCATGAGATTGGCCTCAGGAGTTTTTGCCGACCAATGCAAAACCTCGATGTTGCTTTGCTGGACCCAACCTTCCATGGATTCTAAAAAGAGCCCCATATTCTCTCACCTATATCCAAGTCCACACATTCACAGAAAATCTTCCAGCCCGGTCTTCGTTCCCATCTGTGGCCATCGCAAATGGGTGGTCGTCAAGAAAGTCGGTCAGTTGCTGATCCTGCTGAGGCGTACTGACTTGGGTCAAGCCAGTGCCTCGCCTTCGTCAAACAGTTCCTTCTTCTTGATACTTTGTTCTTATTCTTACAATTGTAGCCTTGCTTCCTCCATAATGGGTCGCTACTCTTCAAACCGACCAACCACCGTCTAATTTTGCCAAAATTTGGGCTTTTTCAACAAAATCTGACGGCGACATTTTTTGTCAATTTGACATACCTAAAAGGTTACTGAGATGCGAGGCACATAATACACTATACAAAATCGGCGTACGCATTTTATGTGGCCGGAAGTACCTACCTAAATTTAAAAAATTTGCAATAGGTAGATAGTTGATTTTTATTAAAAGACAAAAACCCCCAGAGCCGATTTCTGGCTACGCCACTGGTTATTTTATCTCCTTTTACCATTAGGTAGCACTGTGCTTATGAACACAAATATAGTGCGAAACTCGAGCCTGCGGTTACCATTACATTCCTTTTTGCGAATTAGTTTTAAATTATTTGAATTAACATTTGTTGTGAAGACGCCTTTTTAACTTATATATTGCCCACAACATTTTAAACGCAAACAAGAAAAAAATGCACTGTTAAGTACATTTGCATATTTGAAATGTATCGACCAACGCACTATATTATAGGGTATTGTTTTATCTAAAACAAACAATAAGAAATGTAATAATTGTGGCGGACGACGTGGGCGAAGAACACAAGATTTTTGACTTAACTTTCTCAAAACGGTCTAACTGTTGTTCTTGTTGGTCTAACTCTCTTCCACATTAACTAATAAAAATACAAATTTTCCAATTCTGATCTTTTATGCATATAGGACGGATTGAAAGCACTAAAAAATATTATCTTATTGTAGCTAATGCCAATATTGGCATGAAGATTCTAATAAATATTAAATGCTAAATCTAAATTTAAAACCGCACATGCGTAAGTTATAATGCGCCAATAAATATAGGCACCTTGCTGGTAATTACCAGGAAATGCCAGTAAATCCGCCAAAGGATCTCAATAATAGTAGTTTACCTAACTAGTGCGGAAAGTGCCACTTTTCCGCACGCGATTTCAGATGGACAAACGACGCGTCAGCGGAGTTTGGCCAGAAATCAAGGGCGGAATAGTCACATTACGCACGTGTTAGGTACAAGTTTTTTTCTACGACCACTTGAATGTGCCGTCAAACTGACGTAAATAGAGTCAGGTGGACGTAAAGAAAAAAAAAGTAATTAAAAATCCTAGTGCAGAAAAGTATGGGGGTAAATTCATTTCCGCACTCAGTGCGAATTTGCGCATGCAAATGAGTGCGGAAAGTGAGTATTTTCCGCACGCCAATAGAAAAAATGTGTAAGAAAATATAACTTTGACAAACAAATAAAATAATGTAAAAATCAGGTTGGCCCTGGGCAAGGTCAAAGGAGAAAAATCTACTGCGCATGCCTGACGCAGTCTGCTCGCGCCCAGAAGAGTTTTTGGCTCTGCATTTTTTCCAGGCTAGCTGAGAGTTATAATCGAGAGAGTTATAATCGGCTTTTTTCGGAAAATAGAAGGGCAGAGCAGGCCTTTGCTTGGGTTGCAAGATACAAGCATACTCGGCCCAAGAGAACACATAGCTCCCATCTCTAAATCCCACTTGGGCAATTCTCAACATGTGCACCCAAGTAGATCTTCTTCAATACAAGAGGCTCGACAGGGAACTGCACAAGTACCTATTGGACATTCTACAAAAGCATCAGAGGCACCTACGGACTCTGCTGATGTAAACAAATTGTATGTAATGTAAACAGATAGTTGGCCCCAGGCGATTTAAGAAAGTTGCAGCTTAGAAAAATATGTTGTTTTGCGAAAGACACAGGCTTTCAGGGCTAAACCATGGTTAAACGAAGAAAATAGTGTAAAAATCAGGATTGGCCTTGAGGAAAGTCAAAGGCGCCCAGAAGAGTTTTTGGGTCTGCATTTTTTCCAGGCTAACTTGATTAGAATAGTTATTATTGCTACATGTTTGTTTCAGAAAATTCTAGCGCAGGGCCGTTATAGTATCTCATAGTTATATGATTATATGCCCAGACCTGAACAATACTGAGATCTATAACAACATTTGAACAACGCATTTCATTCAATTAAATAGAAACGCGTAGAAAGCAACAATTACTAATCTTTGATTTTCTTTGCCAGGGTGAGAAGAAATCCAAGTTTTGTTTTTGAGAAGAAGTAATATAATGTAGAGGAAATTGTAGTCAATTCTCTAGTTTTAAACCTTCGAGAAACACGAATGCACCAGTGCTTTTTTTATTGAAAACATTTTTTTTAAGCTTTGAAAAATTCTTTATGCACTTTAGGGAATAAAAGGGTACTTTAAGTCTTCCATTCCAGGGATTAAAGTGGCACTTTTAATCGCTCAGGTTTTAAAAGTAAATTTAATCCCTAAGAGATTAAAAGTACCTATATCTTTTCAAATTTAAGACAAAATCTGAAAACTGCTGGCCTATAGCCTCTGCTATGGATATTGATATTCAAATTTAATTCTATTTCTTCGACTGAATCGATCAGCAGAGTTGACATTTTAAAATTAGAGTACCGCTACAAGTACAAACGTACTATTTTTTATTATTTTATTTTTAGTTTTTCCAGTCCTAAACATTATAAACCTAGTCCTTTATTTTTAATCCCTTAGCGAATTCTAGCCCTCTGGTCAAGCTACAAACTTTTCGCCTCGGGATTAATAGTGCCACTTTACTCCCTAGGTTTATAATATGCTATTATACATTTTTGTTAAAAACAAATGGGAAAATGAGTTGCCACTTGTACTTTTTTTCTTTAATGTCGGGGGATTGGCGGTGGCCTTAAAAAGTAAGTTCTTTTCAAAAAACAATTATAGAACTATGTAACCCTAATATCTCGCTCTATCAATCGAACTTCATGGGGAAATAAAAGGAAACTCTAGTCCAAAACTAAAAGTCAGTAAGGTCTATCTAGAAGAGTCAAATGGTTTGACCTGCTGAAGAAATGCACCACTATACCAAGCCGAAGTACATGCAATAAATATAATAAATGATTATGTCGGGGGAAAAATCCGAGAAGGATATTAACAATGAAATCACGATCTTTTGTTGTTGGTCATCCATTCTTCCATTTTGTCGCTCCTTTCTACGTTCTCTCTTTTCCGTCTCTAGTCGTTGCTCTTCAAAAGTTTGTGCTCCCTCATGGACTGTTCGGCGCCATGAAGCCCTATCGTTTGCCGTGGTCTCTAAATTGTTTATATCGATGTGACCCTTCATCATATTACCTTTGAGAACGTCTTTGTACCTTTTTTATTGACCTCCTTGATTTCTCTTTCCCTCCTTCAGTTGTCCATAAAATATCTGCTTTGGGAGACGTGTTTCGGGCATGCGGATAACGTGACCAGTCCAACGAAGCTGGTGCTTGAAGATAAGGGCTTCTATACTAGATGTTCTGGTGGTCTTGCCATTTGGCTCCCAAGGTATGGGTAATGTTCCACGTTCTGCAGCGGATGCCCATTTATGGAAGTGTTTGAAGTTTGGGGATTCGTACCTGGTTCTGGTTGGTGAAGAATTTGCGTTTTGGCAAGATTGACCTCTAGGCCAATGCTTTTGTAGGCTTGGTTAAATGCGTTGATTACCAGCTGTAGACCTTCCTCTGTATCGGCCATAACGACGTTGTCATCGGCGTACTGCAGTTCGATTACCGAGGTCGTCGAGACCTTAGTTTTTGCTCGCAGTCAAATCTATATGGAATTTCAACTCCCGGCGGTAGATGTTCCTCAACAAGGTGAAGCATGGCACCTAAAAATATAGAGAATAGGGTGGGCGCAATAACACACCCTTGTTTAACGCGTGTCATAATCTGGAATGACTCTCCTGGTGCATCGTTGCTGAGGACTGTTGCATTCATATTGTCATGTAGTATTTGCCAAAGAGCTTCTCTGTTGACCGAGTGAAATTCTTTGACTAGGTCTATGAAGACCATGAAGAGGGGGCGATTTTGTTCTCTAGATTTATCTTGCATTTGTCTAGCACTGAGATCATGTCAGCTGTGCCTCGATTGGGCCTAAATCCACAGTGTGTCTCTGGCAGATTTTGTTCAGCAATCGGAATTAATCGATTTGATAGTATCCCTGCAAGTATCTTTCCAGCAACAGAAAGCAGAGATATACCTCTATAGTTTCCACATTGGGCCTTGTCGCCTTTTTTGAAAATGGTAACTATAGAAGCATCTCTGAGTTCAGCAGGAATGGTTTCAGTGGTCCATATGTTACTTATTAGAGTGTTCATTTGGGAATTAAGTGCGGGACCCCCTTGTTTGTAGATTTCAGCAGCGATACTATCTGTGCCTGCTGACTTGTTATTCTTTAGCTGTGTGATGGTCTTTTCGACCTCGTCTAATCTCGAAATCTCACTTAGGTGGTATTGTGTAGTTTTCTCCGGAATTTTGTCGAAGATGTCGTTATCGACCTGAGACTCTCTGTTGAGTAGTTCTTGGAAGTGTTCTTTTCATCGTGAATTGATAGAGGATCTGTCTTTAAGCACCCTTGTTCCATCTATGGATCGTAGGGGATTGATACCTTATCATCTTAGTAGCTTGAAATAATACTCTAGTGTTGTTGGACTCAGCTAGATGTTGCATTTCATGTGATTTTGTTGTCCACCATTGGTTTTTTAATCTACGTGTTTGCCTTTGTACTTCTGCTTTGGCTTCTTGATATTGCCTTTTCTTTTCGTTAGAGTTAGGGCTTTTCTCTTCCTCTCAATAAGGTCTCGAATTTCTTTGTCTTGCTCATCAAACCAGTCTTGATGTTTTCTTTGTGTGTAGCCGACCGTTCCTTCGGAGGCAGATGTTATTGCTGTCTGCAACATTCTCGCCCAGCTTTTGATTCAGAGAGACTTAGAATTTTGTTCTGGTTTGATCATCTTTAAGGCGTTCTACATTATATCTTTTTCGGATTTGCTTTTTTTGACGGCTACTTCTTGGTGAAATGTGCAAGTTCATTTTGGCTCGTATCAGGCGAATGGTCTGTCCAGCAGTCGTCTGCACTCGTTATTACTCTTGTAATGTTTACGTGTTCTTGATCTTGTACAATAATATAATCCATTAGATGCCAGTGTTTTGACCTCGGGTGTTGCCAGGAGGTCTTAAATTTGTCTTTTTGTCGGAAAATTGTATTTGAGATTATGAGGTCATACTCCGAATATAAGATTAATTAGGCGCAGTCCGTTTGAGTTCATGTTTCCAACACCTTCCTTGTCAATGACGCCCTTACATAGGTTTGAATTCGTACCAACTCGAGCATTGAAATCACCTAGGATGCTAAGTTTATCAGATTTAGGTACAGATGTTTTGGCTTCACTAAGTTGAGACTAAAATTCATCTTTTTGGTTTTCATCAGCTGCAAGAGTTGGAGCGTAGGCGCTGATTATAGTAGTGTGTTGGTTTAGGCGCAATGTCATCAATCTTTCGCTTATTCCGGATGGAAATTCGGTTAGGTGGTCCACAATCTCATTTTTTATAGCCAAACCCACTCCGTGAATACGTGGTTTATCTTCTTCTTTTTTTTTCCAAGAGAATGTGTAGCCTCCTCCGTATTATTTAAGTTGGTCTTTGTCTGCTCTTCTAGTTTCACTGAGATGTTAGTCAATACCAATAGAATTACTTTCTATCAATATCGGGCAAAAGTGAGAGAAACCGATTTAAGCCGAAGCATAGTAGCGAGAGAATTTGACTCCCTGGGAGCAGAATTTTCCAATTGAATTTTTTACTGACGAAAAAATAGAAAACGACAGTAACAACCTCAGGGTATGTTTTGATTGAACGTAGAGCGCGCCCAACAAATATTGCCGTCTTTGTTTGCCTTCTTCTTGATAAAGAGTGACAGACATACATCCGACAACGGCCGGCGTGTAGATCTACAACGCTGGTCCGGTGCTTTTTCGAGTAAAACCTGTTTCTTTGTTCAGCCTCACTCAATTAACTAATTGTTGCTAAAAATATTTTGATGCATAGCAAAATATTATTACGACCAGGCTTCCAAGATCTAATGGATAGTCCAGAAACCTACACGCCTGTAAGGAATCATCAGGGTAACGTAGGACTGTGCCTGGCGTATGAAGCATAACGTAAGGTATCACACCTAGCGATTTTACACAACTTTCGTCGTTCAAATAACGCGGGATGTTGGGATGTCGGAATAAAGCCAAAAGCAAAATGTTAAAGGATGCAAATATCAATAAGAAGGAAATTTGCGAGCAGGACATAAAAAGTAAACGCGTAAATGTACCCTGATGATTCCTAACAAGGATGAAACATGCCTGTAGGTTTCTGGACTATCCATTAGATCTTGGAAGCCTGGTCGTAATGAGTCGAAAAGCAAGATGTGTGTCCGTTAAGTCACGAACCTTTCTTTTAATTTACTGTTCACTGATAAGGAATCTACTTTTTTTAGACATTTTTTATATTCGGAATATTAGCGCGAAAGAGAGAGCGGGAAGAAATGGTGAAATCTCCGAATTACTGGTCTTTAAAATTCTAAAACAAAAATTTTCAGAAATCAAATTACTTGGAAAACAACGCACAAGATGGGAATATACCAAGAGGAATCCACCATCTTTAGATTATGATGAGAGAGACACTCACTATGACACTGGATGAGGACGACGAATCAGCCATATTTTATTTGACTTCACTTTCACTTACCTACCGGAGAACCTCTGGAAGAGGAAACTATCCATGAAATGGGTTCCCTCAATAAAAAGGCAGCTACTGCATCTGACGAACATATCAAACTTATTTAGTATAGGAATACAATAACCAAATTAGTTGCTTCATTAAAACTGGCAAACCTTGTATCAGATATTATTTGGACTGACTGAATACAAATGACTGAATTTTTTCTTGATTTTATTTTTTAATAAGCGTGTGATAATGAGGTTTAAAAATGCGCGAAATATAGCCTTGTTTTTGCCAGCATGCAGTTTTAAATGAAGCCATTGGCATCAAGAGTATTTTATAGGGACTTTTGCGGTTTTTACGAGTGTTTTTTATAGGAATTTTGGACATTTTATAAAGCGGCGTATGCACGTGAAAAGTGCCGACTTGTTTTTTTTTCGAGTAAAAATGTGCATGTAACCAGATACTCCATGAATAGGTAAACACCAATTTGACAATGTATTTTATGTATTATATAAACTTGAATTTCGCTTCTTTAAAAAAAATAAAAAGAAGAGAAGTATATTGATTTCAGTAATTTTATACCCGCACCTTTATACATTTTTTCATGGTTTACGCGCGCTCACGGTGTGACGTAAATAAAATATTCTTTTATCTCAAGATTCAGTAGGATCAAATTTCCCATTTTATTTTCCACATCATGCAGGAATCAAATTTGGTGTATAGTGGAAATGCAATTTCTGAAAAAAAATGCCTAAAAAACACTCAAACGTTCGTCAATTTTTTTGTTAATAATGTGTAAGTTAGTTAAACCATTAATTAATATATTAGACAAAGCTTAAACAAAAATGTAGAAAATATTTTAATATGTGAGCGTTTTTTTAATTTTCTGAAATACGCTCCTAGATTATTAAATTTGCGAAGAACTTCATTTTAGTTTTAGGGTTTTGGCCGAGGTTTTGGCGCCTTTTGTCTTCAAAGTAAATGCTTTTATCTCAAAACCTTTACTGATTGTGCGGTTCTTTTAAGACCACTAAATTAGATAAATCCTTAAAAGCGGAGACATAAATGATCTAATTCTCTAATTTAGTAATTTACTCGTAATGATTTAGTAAAAGCGCCTTATAATCATTTTTATGTCATGTCTATAATCGTTTAAATTTCGTGATTGCATTAAACATTTAAGGAAAATTGTTTCTTTTTATAATTATTTTGTTTGTGTACTTAAGGCAAGGTTTATGTTGAGGATGGTACACTACAGCTGGTTTGCTTATTAAATCCCTTGGCTCACTCTGCTTACTCCTTTTTCAAAACTGAGAATTTATTCCTGATTTTCTTATCCTTTTTAGTAGTAGGTTGGACATTCATTTCGATTTATGAAAAAATATTTAAGACCGTCAACTAGCATTAATAGGTCTCACACATAGTGCCTAAGATAGAATATCTTTGTATCCTTACGAGCTTTTATCAATATTTTTTTTGGACCATTCAGGAGTTACTCCAGTATCAATGTTGAAGTTTCATCTTCTTCGATTTAGCCTTTCTTGCAAGTGCAATGATACTGGTTGGTTTTTCTAATATTAGACACCTAGAACTAGATTTATCTGCCAGTCTTCATCGCCCCTCATTGACAAAACTTAGTTTTTTTTTTCTTTCTTAAACATTACTTTTATAAAATGTAGTTTAACATTCTAAGATTAAAGTGAGGTTTCTTTCTAGGTAATTGATAATACCTAGTTGCAATTTTTTTGCCTCGCTAACCAAACACCTATAAAACTTATCAACAAATTTGACTCTTTAAGGACTGTTAGGTACGTAATTCCTAAATTAAGTTACTTTGTTCCCAACAGTTCGCAACTGTTGTATGCATCAATATGGATGTAAGTAAGCGAGAAAAGTTTTATTTAAATGTCCTCTTCAGTGAAGAAAGAAAAGCAATATAGTTTGTTGAAACCCAATCTAGGCCTTTTAGGACACAATGGGACACACATTTCACAGGAAATGGCCATTAGGACACGTCAAATTCCATTTACACTTTAAAAGATTTACTTGCAACTGTTTTGACTCCATACCATGGTGCTTTTACCCCCCGTTGACGGATGATTGACAGCCAAGGGGGTTTAGCATCCTTTTCTGAAAGGTGTGTCTTTTTCTAACAATGTAAGAAACGCCTCGAAAAATAATGTGTTTATTTTGGTTAAATGCTTTGTCACGTCAAGAACAGATTCGTACAAATTCAGTTCATTTTTTTGTTACTTTCTAGGTATAAAATATCAAACTCTTACAAAAATATAGTCTTAGAAAAATGGGGAGTCGTTTTAAGCAGCCTAAAGTTATAAATTTATATAAAGTAGTAACATAAAGAGTACGTTATTTACGTGACGTTAAGTTTACCTTGATGTTACTGTAAGATATATAGATATTATGTAAAAAAATGTACCCCAATTTTACCTTTGGTTGTTGGAATCTTATTCAAATCTTTACAAAAAACTTCCGTAGTCCTATTATCAAAACTTAAGGAAAAGGAACTTTACACATAAAAAAATCAAATCATTGTTTCCTAGATTTTAGCTGCTGTAAATAATTAGGTACTAAAAACCTGCTTTAAAATTATGCTGAAACTGTGAGGTTTGCATCCAAATTTTATTTGATGATCATATTATTTTAAGAACCAATAATATACTTGTCTAAAATTAATAATAATTGTTTTTGTGTTATTTATAAAAAAAATCTACACATTTTTTTATATTTGTGTCTTGTTTTAATATTTTTATGTTTTCTTAGTGTTTATATATAAAAAAATTTTTTATTATTTTAACGTTAATAATTTCTACTAGTCGATGTTTGGGTGGAACTGATTGTCATCATGACTGAGTGAATAAACCCACAGACAAGTTCTACTTACGCGGAAATTTGTTAATTCTGTATGATGTCAGGTATTTTTACTGGAGCATTACGTTTTAGTTGTATATGACGTCTATGTTGGGAATTTGGAACCTTTGGTTGCACTAAAACAAAATTATGATTGTTTTCCACAAACCAAAACTACACTTTTTTTGCACTCGACGCGCGTTTCGCTAACAACGTTAGCATCATCAGGAGACGATAAACAATGAACTAAATAAATCTACGCTCTATCTTATATACAATCCTTTAGTGGGCGGAGATAAGACTAATAAATTGTGATTGATCACGATTTTTAATCCTACCTCCCCTCAACCAAAGAATAAAGTGTACTAAACGGGATAGGTCCTCTATCTTTATTTAAACTATTTCTGGATTTAATGATTTCCATACTTTCATATGCATTCAAAAGTCTTTTGTTTGGTACACTTTTTTAGAAGTTTTAGGTTATCTAATGTGAATCTATGATTGTTTTCAAAAGCATGCTCGGCCACACTTGACTTTTCTGTTCTTCCGTATTTTAAGTGTGCTAAGTGTTCTTTAAAACGTGTTTGAATAGAGCGTCTCGTTTGGCCAACGAAACGCGCGTCGAGTGCAAAAAAGTGTAGTTTTGGTTTGTGGAAAACAATCATAATTTTGTTTTTGTTGTATATGACGTGTTAATTTGTAAAATCTTTGTAGATATCACACAAATAAACTATTATTACTATCATTATTTTTAAATCAGAATTTTTATCATATAAATTCGACCTACCTACTCATAAATCAAAAATTTTCCGTATCCTTTGACAAGTCATGTAATCGATCATTCATATCGCAAACTATACAATATGTTTTCTTTTTATTACGATTCTGTGGTATGTTAAAAAGAGTCTCAAGTACATCCAGAAATGTTTATTTTATCATCAATTGATGCTCGATGTCAGTCAAATCAGCTAAAATAATATTACTCCATTTAAAATTGATTTGGCTTGATATGTTTGTTTGTTTATTTATTTATTTGTTTGTGGTCGATATAGTGCAGAGCAGGGATTTTTTAAAATATTCTCACACTATTCTGATTCTTCACACAAAAAGAACGTATAATACATAAATAAAAACTAAATCAGCCTAGTACCTAATTAAATGTTTAACTCATAACAATATGTTATTTTTATCTAACCAATGAGAACATCTTGAAATTATTAAATTCTATTTTATTGTCTTGACTGAAGAATAAATTTTCTGGTTCAGGGATATATATTCTTGGTTCTTAAACTAATTCATGAATAATATTTCTTAAGTAAAGGAAAGCATTCTATATTTAGGAAAATCTTCTTTCCTGTAAAGTTATTCAGTCATACTAATTTTTTATACCTCAAAAAATCAAAAAAACAATACTTGGTTTTGTACTTGCGTTTATTATCAGTCAGTGTTGGCCACTGTTGTCCATTTTTTTTACATTATTTTATTAATATTTGATTCCAATGGTAAATCAGTTTTTTTATAACAAAGTATCACCTTCGACAAACGGAAACCATTTGTTTGTATAGAAGATAAGTATCAGTAACCAAGGAAAAACTTATTAGTGTAATTCTTATTTTTTTGAGTCAAAAGAATCATCGCTGTACTTCTCCAAAATCACTACTTGAGAAAACCTAAATAATGATTTTGTATGTTATGTATTATGTATGTAATTTCCTCTGATATTAAGGTAGAAAACCTTGAACATTGAACCCGATATTCTCCGTAACAAAGCTTCGTAGAAAATGACATTATTATTATTAAAACTAACACAGAAATAAAACGCAACCACATGGATGTCTCATTTAAATAACAATTAAAAAGCCATGTCAACATGACCATAAGTTCTTATTAACATGACAATGAAGACCTAACACCGAGATGGGTACATCATTAAATTAAGAATGATGTTTACATATTTACGTGCATTTCAGAAAAAACGTATAAAAGAGATCAAAATCTCTCTCAAGAATTTTTAGGTTAAACTTGTCATCGGCATTTCACACGTATAAAAAATGGCATTTTTAATATAATTTTCTCAAAAATTTTACCTGCGGCGCTTTTATAACATAAAGTTGGCAACAAATCTGTAATTAAAACGATATCTCACCCCTTCTTGGTTAGTTGAGCCAACCCACTTTTTCAAAAATATTGCACAAAAAACGTGAAAGAGATCAAAATTTTTAAAGAATTTTCTGTTTAAAACAAGTGAAAAATGGTATTTTTAATATAATTTTCTCAAAATTTTCCTCTGCGACGTATTTGAGCCAAGAATTTGAGGAGCTAGATTTGTTCTCAACTGAGACTAGGTCCGCCGAAGGATCTGTCCCTGCCATTACATATTAGTAAAAGTTGGACTGCCCCTATAAGTACAGCGTATAGAATATCTCCCTCCCAGGCCAATTATGCGGACGCCACTGACTTACAGGGTGTACCAAAATTTGTCCCATAGATAATAACGATCGTAATTTTTAAAGGATCCTGCAAAAGACGTTTTACGAAAGAAAAACAATTTAGGGAAAAATAAGAAATAAAATGTGCAATGAAAGTTTGAAAAATACTGACATCTGTGTATTTAAGTAGATTAGATTTAGATTAGATTAGAATGGGGTAGCGTAGACACCTGTCCACCTCGACCTTCTCAGATCTATTGTGGTTCCCCTTGCTCCTTCCCTGCTGTGCTAGCACTACAGAACAAGTTGCAGCCCTGTCCATGTCATGAAACTCAGAAGCTTTGCCAGTATATATGTATATAACTTTCTGACCGCGGACATTCTAGATCCCCCAGTAAGGCTCTGGAGCTACCTAGGACTTTCTTTCTTCCTCTTTCTTGCAGAAGTGCTTATTGAGTTTGCAGTGACCTGTTAGAAGCCCCATTATTTGTCTGACAAGCTTCCTTTCCTTACTAAGAAGTTCTGCACCCAGCTTCGGTGAACGTTCTTTAATTAACTGTTTGGTCTGTTTTTGTCCAGGCGTTTGCTTCCACAGACCGTTTGTCTCTTAAATGAGCCACTGTTTAATAGGTTGCTTGGCTCTGGCCTTAGCGATCCCACAAAATGGTCAGGGCCCTGTGAACTTTATTGCCGAGCCTTGTCTGGCCAATTCATCGGCTTTTTCGTTCCCAGAGTGAACCCGATGGCCTAGAATCCAAGCTAGTGTCACCCTTTTGGGGCTTGGTAGCCTATTTAGAGCTGTTCTGCAGTCCCAAACCAGTTTGGACGTCACTTGCACTGCTTCTAGAGCTTTAAGTGCAGCTTAGCTATCTGAATATATAACTAACGAGTCAGAGTTTTCCTCTACTCTTTGTATTTTTTCAGCACAGTGATGTATTGCCGCTACTTCAGCTTGGAACACTGTGTAGTCGTTTTTAAAGTTTATAGAGACTAAAATCTCGTATTTTATGCCAGCTCCTACACCCTCATCGGTCTCGGAGCCGTCTGTGTACCAGATGGATTCCGTTCCAAAAAGAGGACCTCTTTCCCAGTCGGCTCTATCTAGAATTTTGACTTTGTATTTCTTCTCGAAATAGTACTTGCAGACCATTACTTCACTCGGCAATCCCAGTATGGGATCTTTTTTGAGTTCTTTTCATGCTCAGTTCTATGTGAACTGATAATGGGTGCTTGACCCCGCGTTAGTTTGTAGGCTACCTCTCGTACTTCTGCCTGAATGAAGACATGGCGAGGTGGCAAATTCAGTAGAACTTCCAAAGCTGCCGTTGGGTTGGTCCTCATAGCACCCGTCTTACGGCCCCGGCCTATTTGGTTCTTGTACACCAAGCCACCGGACCATAGGTTATTATGTGCCTTACCACCTTATTTAAGTAAGAGAAATAAGTAAAAACTGTTTAATTTTTAAAAAATGACGAAAAAAACCGCGGCGCAATCAGAAAAAGAAGAAAATAAACGCCCCTTCAGTGTTCAGCCTTATAATCTCAAAAGTTACCGATATTGAAGTTTGAAACATATACTGATAAAAAATATTACTGACCTCCCACAATCAATCATTGGTTATCGTGTGGCCATATACTTGCTGCGTGTAATTTTACAAAAAAAAATTGAATTTACCTTACAATTTACATACCTGATAATGTATATTCACATTAATTGTTGTAGATTTACAATAATAAGTGTATTGCTACTTTCTATAAAATATAATTTTCCGTAGGTTAGACATAATTTTACATTTTAGAAAATAAAATTCAACAGATATTAGGGATTATACCTCTTACATTGTAAAATTGCCACAGTGTCACATTTAAAAAGAAAACTGATATGATTTTTGTCTACGCAATTATTAAAAAAATAAAGCTGATCTTTAGAAAGCATTTATATATTTTCATACATTTTATTTAATAAATTCATATAAAAAATATATTATAAATTCATATGAAATAGGAGAGAAAATTACAAAGGCTTGACTTTTTTATTGAGAATAGGTTAACCTCCCCCCCATTCCAAATGTATTTTCTGCAATCTCAACTGTTGATACTGAGTAAACTCAAAATCGCAACAAAAATGTGTTGTTATTGAAACTCATTTCTACACCTTCTACACAAAATTAAGTAAACCATATCATTTATACAAAAATATATTGCATTGGGTACTTATTATTTCAATGCTGTTACAAGACTATTGAAGTAAATAAACTGAGATTGAGTAAAATTGTCATGTTGTAAGCGGTTTTGAAATTGGAACAAGATTATTTAAAAAAGTAAATGAACTAAATTTAAGTAATATTAGCACTAAGAAAATAAGGATGTTTTTTTTTTGGATTGGGTAGTTTTGATTGGGTAATCTTCGAGTTTTTGGCTTGTAACTAATGGGTTAAGCGAAAAATGTTTTTACCCCGGGCGGCGAATACACTAAAATATATCTGAAGTCGACACATGGCGGTTATCTATAAACTAATTTAACTAAGAGTAGATTTTTTTTTGTCAGTGAGCTTAGCTCTGGAAATTTCGAAGTGACGCTCAAAACGGGCCATGTATTATCCATACTTTTTTCAGTCAAATAGACATCAGAATTGGCTGAACTTTGAATGGAAGGCATCACTTTTTGTAAAAATCAAGACACGGCTCGGAGCACTTTTTTGATTTTTTGGCGAATAAGCTAAGACCATCAATTCGAAATATTGAAACATTTGAATTGGTGGCCTTAGCAAGAAATTTTAGCTTATTCGGAAAAAAATCAAAAAAGTGCTCCGTGCCTTCCATTCAAAGTTCAGCCAATTCTGATGTATGTTTGACCTCAAAAAGTTTGGATATCACATTTGATAAAGTTTTCTATTAAAATTAAGGCACACTTTATATATCAGAAAACCTTCTTCGTTTTTTTAATAGAAATTTCATTTTAGGAACTTTTAAAGTTCGAAAACGTTTCCATTCCTTTGAATTAAATTATTTGAAAACTTTCCGGACTGAAAAAAACTCCCAGGGACCAAATTAACCAGGAAACAAACTTTTTTCAACTAGAAAAGCCATAAATTTCCATAAATCCGCCCAAACCTTCGAAATTCTTTGTACATTTTATTCGTTTTGGTTACAAAGTTTCCAAACAATTGATTTAGACGTAGAAAGAGCACAAAAAGGTCTATTCTCTAGATTTTTATAGGGTCGCCAAATTGGCGTACAGGGTGTAAATTTACTGTAAGAAATTGATTCTAGTAAAAAAGTTAAAAACTCTGGGGTTGGGTTATATGTCAAATGAGTGTTGCTTTTTAAGTAAAACAAAAAGAAGAAAGTAGAAAGAAAATGAACCTTTTAGGCTATCCAAGGTTGATTATTTTATTTTTTCTTTTTTACTTAGTGTAATATGACAAAAGAACAAACATTATTTAGTTAGAATTATATACTTTTCCTGATTTTACAAATACTACTTTTTGTTTTCTGGGAACCAATTTCTTTGTTATAAAAATGTAAATTTTTTAGAAACAAATAAACGATTGATTGATTGATCCAAGGTTGATTAACCAATTTTGAAAAATGTTATAAGAAAAATATAAAAACTACATCAACAATAACTAACTGATGGCGTAAAACATATTAAAAAAATTAAATGCAAAAGGGCTATCCTCAAGTTTTAAGTTTCTCTTAAAAAATTCTAATATGATACCATTCATAGCAGAGTTATCTTATTCAGTTTTTGAGATATAAGTCTTTAACAAATTAAAATCTTTACATTTTGACGGTCCTATAACTCGAAAATTCGAATCTTTTGAAAGTACTAAAATATGTTTTCGAAATGACTGACTCGCTGTCCAATCTTTTTAAGTTAGCCCACAAGAATAGCCCTCCAGAAAAGTGCTATATACAACATTTTTTACATGTGTAAAAATATTTATTTTCCTTTTTTTTAAAGTGAAGAAAAATCAACTGCGAGTAGCAAGATACTTTTTAAACTGAATTTAAGCTCCCTACAGATAGGGTTTTACATTTTAAAGCTAAATCCTCTGCAATATGTATGGTAATTTTTATAGTCGAAGTTTTAAAAATGCTCGGAAAATTTTAAAATAATCAGAATATCCTTTAACCGTTTTACAAAACTAGGGCTTTCCTTGGGTGAAAAAAAAAGTGGAATAGGCAAGGTTTTACAAGACTAGCAAAAAATATAAGAGAATTATTTATGATTGTTAGGGAACGACGAAATATAAAATAATTGTTATTGTTCAAAATATGTTTAAAAATATTTTAATTTTGGTATTACCCATAAAAAAATGTTCTTGGTTTATTACGGTATATAAAAAACTACCTAAAAAGGTAATGTTTTAATGAAAATCTCATGACTTATTATCAGAAGTTATAATCTCTTTAAGTTGTATTTAGCAATAATTCAAAATGTTTAAACTTCCACTTCTCCTCTATTGGAGTCATTTGGCCTTTCTAACAACTACACAATCTTGTACAGTGAATTAAAAACAGGTATTATATTATTCAAGGGTTAAAACTGTTGTTAATTTATTTTAGCATAATAATAATCACTGTGTTTTAAAGTTCATATTTAAATGAACTGGATCAAATATTAGGCAATTAAATAAAACATAAAAAAATAAAAATAAAACTTATTTGTCCCGAAGTAAAAAAAAATATATTTTTGGGTTAATTTTACGTATTCCGATTTTTGACTGCCTATGTGGTGCATAGGTAAATAATGTGTCTGCTCAAGCAGATAATTAGAATGTTGGTTAAATAAACATGAACTTATTTGTCTCGAACTAAAAAAAATATATTTTTGGGTTAATTTTACGTATTCCGATTTTTGACTATGTGGTAAATAATGTGTATCATATTTGAGAAAAATAACTAAGATAAGAGTAAGTTGAGGTTATTTAGAGGGTGATTTCGCAATCTAAAGGAGCATCATATAATACCTTGCGTCGTTTTTATTTGAATAGAAAATCAAGAAAGTCTGTGTGACTAAAAGAGATTATAGTTAAATATAATAACAGAATAAATTTTAGATGTGGGTGTACCATAACGCGATTCAACCGACTAACAAGGTTAAGTTTATGATATTTTCCGTCTCTTTGGCGTCTATTTGGAAAATTCTGTGCATAAACTTACATTTGCATTTTTATACCTTGTTAAATCACTTATTTTTACGGTTGAACAAATTTTTAAAAAACACTTTTTATGGAAATAACTTTTAACATAAAATTTTAAAAGTACAAAATGCAAATTACACTTTTTGCAGATAAAAAAAAACTTTGTCTACTTTGACCAACCAAAGCCCTGTCAACCCAAAAAAAAAAGTTTACTATTGACCTCTGCACCCCGTAGAGTGACTTACAGCTCTCTATTTACTGTTTTTACTCAAAAGCCTTTATTTACCCCAAATGTGAACAACTTATAAAGTTTCTAGGTGTGTGGCAAGGCAAATAAAAATAAGGGACAATCTTTTATCAGAGAATGGGTAGAAACCGTCACCCTCTCAAATCTGGGTTTTTGTTATTTATATAGTTGTTTTGGATACTTTACAACGTCCAAAGGAAGCTAGAATCCTTGTGTGACAACTAGGACAAAATCAAACCGGATGTGACTACATAGAAAGTCCCTTTAGCGCTAATCGGTCCGAACTTCTAGAGGAATTTTCAAACCAAGGCATCGATATAACACCAAAGAAAATACAACACGCCATATTTTCAGCTAAAAACATAAAAGCGTAAAGCAGGAAATTACAGACAAATATCTCAGGACCCAACCATCACCATAGAAAGAAAAAGCTATCAAACTCTCTACCAACAAAGAAGATACTTTAACGACATTGAAAGGAGCAAACTCGCGCCACACTATAGCAAAGCACCGCATATGTATGTACCGCCAAAAATTCATAAGGAAAACTCGCAATTCCCTGACTTATAATCTTGCTAAATATCTTCTACTCATCATCCAACCTCTTTCAGGAAAGTCACCAGCATTCGTCAAAAATTCAAAGCACTTCGTGGAATTCCTTAGTTTGTTAGTTTTAACGTCGAAAGTTTGTACACGAACGTACCATTGGAAGAATGACTTCAAATCATTGAACAGAAGTTGCTGCCTGCAGAATTCTTACTTCCAGGAAGAGGACAGGTATTTTCGACAGGAAGATGGTCTACCCATGGGATCTCTACTTTCGCCGGTAGTGGCAGAGACTCAAACTATGACTAAAATACATAGACGACATATTTATCATTTGGAAAAATGACAACAATACACTAGACCAATTCTTCAATCATGTCAACAGTATAAGAAACTGCATCAAACTAACTCTAGAAAAAGAAGGAAATTGTCAGCTCCCTTTTCTCGACGTTCTAGTCACCAAAAACCTACTCATACTGGACAATATCTAAACTCAAATCAAACCACTTCACATCAACCAAACTGAGAATTGCAAAATCTCTTATAGATCGGGCTACCTTCATCTGCAATACAGAAGAAATTTTAAATACAGAAAAGGCAAAAATTCAATCCGATCTGCGAAAAAACGGTTTCTCCAACTACACGATCAATAGAACTCTTCAGACCACACCAACACAAAGGACGACAGACGTAAATACTGAAAGGAAGGCAACACTTACAATTCCATACATCATACCATGGAAGTTCGCCTTACAATACACAAACGCAAAACTCGACAAGGGGACACAACTGGATCAAAAATAGCTCAACATTGCAATGGGAAAATCTATTCAAGAGCAATTTCAACTGTGAAAGGGCACTGAACACATGCTAGTATATAAGATTTGGTAGTCTTGGTTTTTGTTAATATTCACCTGATGACAATTGCAGATACATAATCAATCGAAACGTTGTGAAAAAGTAAAAATGACAATGGAAGTTCGAAACTCTAGTTTACTCTAAAATTCAACATTGTCTACTACCTTCAAACAACAGGAGAAAACAAGGTATAGACGGCTGAATACGCCGGTCAAACTTTTTAAATTGGTTTATCGCAGCGGTAAAATCTCAGATGACTGGCCGAAATCAACGCCTAAAAACATGTAGTAATTACCCCCTAAATTTCATGGAGAGTATTTTAGTATTTAATTCTCAGTTCTACGGTCGATTTTTCGGCGTTTGTATGTGCCCATTTCATAGATTATGAGAAGAACTTTGATCGAGTTCAACGAGAAAAGCTCATAGAATCGCTGAAAGAAGTTGGTCTAGATAACCGAGATCTACAGATCTAAAACATGCCAACCTATACTGGAACCAGACAGCTCAATATGGCGAGCACCTCACATTAGAGTTCTTTCCTGATCCGGGCAATGGTCGATATTGGCACACTCACAACTAAATCAAATTAATCAAGGTAAGAGTAGTCAAGAAGATAATAGCGACATAAAGCTATTTGTAAATCATCGCGGTATACGTATCCGCATCTAGCGAGAACCAAGCACATTAATTGGTCAGAAACTTGTACCACGTTCGAAAAGAGCAAATATATGCTAATCTAAGGTGTTCTTGAACGCGATAGGTGTTGAAATGCGTTAGGTATTACGTATCGTTACGGCACACGTATCGTATCTCAGCACCTATTGCGTTCAGAAACACCTTAAATTAGCATACATCTGCTCTTTTCGAACGTGGTACAAGTTTCTGATCAATCAACGTGCTTGGTTCTCGCTAGATGCGGATACGTATACCGCGATGAGTTACAAATAGCTTTATGTCTCTAATACCTATTTAAAATTGCACTGCTTTTAATTCGCAGAATTGTTTAAGGCTTCAGTCAAGTAAGTGGCACTCTATATTGAAAAGTGAGCACATCTCGAACCTTATTCTAATTTCCATCGTATATCTCTGCTTTTTACACACACCATCTGTCATGACAATAAGGGGTATTTTTAAAGTAATTTGTGTGACATTTTGGGAGTTCTAAAGTGCTTGTAAGAATGGAAGATAAAAAGGGAGTTATTCTGGATGATTTGGCAAATTTTCCGGTGGTCTGTAACATAATAACGGCTGGACATCTTTGTATTCTGCAGTGTCGCTGGTGCATGAAATAATCTGCCTTGCGTGCCCTATTAGAATGTCCTGATCTTGCATACATAGAAAAGAGTGACATTTTAGATACTTTTTTTCGGCAATTCAAAAATGCTTCTGCCGATAGGTACTGATAAAAAGATATTTCTATCTGCTTTTTGGCAAAAAGATCAGTTTCCAGGGTTCCAGATCTGAATTATATATAGTGAACAACCTGCCCAGCAAGATGACTCTTGTTTATGAAACCCAACTAGCCTTCATAGAAAAGCTATCCCATTCCATCTTTTTTTTTTGATCCAAGATTTTACCACACAAGTTGAAAAATAACTAAATTAATTCTTGACGGGCTCCCAAATAAATCAAGTGAATTAGTGGTTTGAGCCAAAACAAAGGGTCCTAAGCGGCAATTATCAACTTAAAACCACTTGATCCTTGTGTATATGCAGTAAAAACAGGTAAAAAACATTTTAGGGTAATCGTTTGACAAGGTCGAGTTCCTTGTTAAGATGACGAAGAATAAGATTCATGCTTAGAATATAGTTAGGTTGAGTTCAGAGGTCTAAAACGAACGATAAGAATTAAGTCTGACGGAACGTGAAAATATATAATTTGATGGGCTACCACTTTTTTACTACTAAAAGAGCCGCGTTCCAGCTAGGGGAGTCACGCTCTTTTTGAGCAAGGACACTTGTAAGCCTTTTAAATATAAACTACCGTAATTTAAATAAAACATAAAGAATTTCTTACATTTTCGTAGTGTACATTGCACCAATCAATGTCTGAGACATGCAGTAGACATCCGTGTTTGATAAATCTTTGATTGCGTGCGCCACACTTACTTTCTCCTGTCCTCCACAACTGTCTTCACCGGTTTCCAACCAGTTATTATAAACTACGGTTTGAAAATCGCGAATATTCGTTCCCTTTTGTTTCTTGACAATAATATACATAATTAAACTCTTGCAACTTCGTGGTACAATATGCAAAAGTTTCTGTCAAGCTCGTATTAATCAGTGGCGGCCCCAGGGGGGGCGATTGCCCGCCCCCTTTTCTCCAGAAAAAAGTAAACAACAAAGATGCTGGTGGTAACCCTGAAGAGCGAGTTATTGACCGGTTTGCCCAAAAAAACTGCAAACAAATTTTTTTTTTTGAGATAGGCAAAAGGTAATGTTTCAACTTAAAAAGCTTTTTAGACCTAAAAAAATATTTAACTATTAGGTTTTGTTTGCGGTTTGTTTGTTAGGTATGTTTTTTATAACTGAAAAAATTATACGTAGTTACTCAAGCTCGGATTTCAGGGAGATAGGGGGGGGGGGGGTAGTTAACCCTCTCCACCCTGGATTTAACTTTTTTTGAAAACATTTCAAAAATCAAAAGTAGTGCATAAATTGCGGCGCTATAACACCTTTGATGTTTACGGTAGTTTAAATTTGTTTTAAAAATGTTCGCCTGCTGCGCTTTGAAACCATCGATATATTTACAATTTTAAATAAAAAAAATACATTTTTAGTGCAATTTTCTTAAAAAGTTTCGCCTGCGACGCTATGATACCGTTAATTTTTACGATTTTAGTTTAATTCGACTCAAAAATTGCATTGTTAATGTAATTTGCTCAAAAATTTACAGTGCATTTAAACATTTTTTATTTTAAAAATATATGAAATAAACGATTTAAAATTTGACTACCCCACATTTGAGTAGCGCTTGTAGTTACTAAGTTTTTTTTGCATATATTGATATGTTCCTCATAAAAGCTATGCTTTTATTCTAGTTTTTTTTTTCGTATCGAAACCGCCCCCCCCCCTTTTCATATGACTGAGGCGGCCACTGTATTAATTGTTATAAATTTAAAATAAATCCACTAAAGATTTGCTCCATAACTTCTCCTGCTCAATAAGTGTGTAAGTGTATCCAGACTTTTCATAGGTGTATCCAGACTTTTCTGGGGTGTATCCAGACTTTTGCGAGGTTTATCCAGATTTTTCCAGGATTAATCCGGAGTTTTCCAGGGTACATTCAGGCTTTTCTTCGACTGTATCAAGACTTTTCCCAGGTGTATCCACGCCTTTTAGAGTGTATCCAAACTTAACATTTCAAAAAAATCCAAAATGGCGCACTTATTTGAAAAATAGACACTTTGAACCCCCCTAGATATTTTTTGAGTGCAACACTGTAATAAATCTGAAACATCGGTTACGAAGCCACATTCTTTCGAAGTACATTGATATATCATTTTAAAAATTCGGTCAAGAAATAAGGACGTTTGCAATTTTTAAATAGACCAGAGTTTACCTGCAAAATCAATAACTTTTTCAAAAATTGATCGATTTTAATAAGTTTAAACTTTTTAAAAGGTACAAGCTTTAAAATTTATAGAACTAATGATAAAACTGACATTTACTAAAAATCCAAGATTCCCTAGACAAAACTTTTTCTTCAATGTTACATTTTAAAAAATCATACAAGAATTAAAGAAGTTTTAAATTTCTATATAGACCAGAGTTTGCATGCAAAATCGAGCTTATCCTTACTTCTTGTCCGAATTTTTAAAATATTTCATTGGTGTGCTTTCTTACCGATGTTTGAGATTGAATACAGTGTGGCAGAAAAAGTTTTTTCTAGGGGGGTCAGAAATGCCTGTTTTTTTTAAAAATAAGTCGGCCATCTTGAATTTTTAACAAATGTCATTTTTGATACAAGTTCTATAAATTTTGATGCCTGTGCCTTTTAAAACGTTTAAACTTATTATATTAATAAGCTTGATTTTGCAGATAAACTCTGGTTTATTTCAAGATTACAAACTTCCTTATTTCTTGTCCGAATTTTTTTGAATGTTACGTCGATGTGCTTAGAAAGAATGTGACTTCATAACCGATGTTTCAGATTTATTTTAGTGTCGCATACAAAAGAATATCTAGAGGGGTTAAAAATGACTATTTTTTTAAATAGGTCCGCCATCTTGGATTTTTAGGAAATGTCAAGTTTGACATTAATCCTATAAATTTTGAAACTTTTGGAGATGCATTTTTAGATGATTATGGGTTATTCTTCAAAAAGTGGCAAAAACCAGGTTACAGGGAAATATTTGCGAGGAAAGGAGGGATTTTAGATTTTTTCTGTAATATTCATTATAATTATATTTCCAAAAATCCAATTAAAACAAAAAATATATTTTTTTAGTGTTTTAGTGTCCACAGAACGTGATATATCACGTCCGTGGACGGTTAGCAATATACTTATTGAAGTTTAGTGTTCCTTAGAAAAAATCTGGCAGACTTCACATATTTTGCGTGGATTTATAAACTTGTTCGTAAAAGTTCACTTTTACGCACGCATTTGCCTACGGGAAGTTGCATTTTCCGCACACCATTTTCTGCACGGCGAGAAGGAAAATCTTTTTAAAATAAAAATTAAATAACTATTTTACGCAAGTAGGAAAAAATTTGTACCTGACACGTGCGAAAAGTGTCTTTTCCGTCCTTAGGGCTCGCCCGAACTTCGCTTCGATTCGTTCGTGCAACTGCGAAAAAGTATCATTTTACCGCATTCAGTACAGAAATTAGTTAGGTTTTAAATTCTCCTGAATATATTGCGAAAAAAGACGAATACTTCTTTAACAATATAGGTTTCTTCGCAAACTTGCTTTAAAAAATAAGTCGTAGGTCGTTGGTAAATAAATAGGTTAGTTACTTGTGCAACAAAATTTCAAAGGGATATCTTTTGCGTTTCTAGAGAAATGATAAAAAGTAGTTTTTTCTTAATGAATATGTTATTAAGTGTATGTATATAAATAATCACGTCCACTCCCAATAGATTTTCACAAATTTTAGCAAAAGTAAAAATTATCTAGCTTGACCACTATAAACACTGCAGAGAACAACCTAGTTTTGCCAAATTTCTTACTTATTTAAAAGCAATTTAAAGTTTTGAAATTTTATCAGTCATATTTAGCAAAATTATGAGAATAACCCATATGCATTACTTCCCTTAGCGAGATAAGTAAAAATCATGTATAAATATTTTGAAACAATTACTTAGTTTATACGGGCCTCTTAAAGCGCTTTTAAATCAGGACGGTTTGAAAATGTTGTCGCATAAACACCAATAAAATAGTTTTAAGCACTAAATCGATTTTATTTTAAAGCGACTTAAGAAAGCGGTTTATCGCTCTAAAACCTATTTTAGGGTCGGTATAAACACTTTAAAAACGCTTTAGCGCATTTTTTCCAATCTAAAGAACTACTAAACCCTGGTTTTACCGAAAAATCTGTTAATAACTTTTTTTTTAAACTGACATTAGGTCGCAATTCTTTAAAAACCGTCAGAAAATCTCGCCCTTACAAAAAATCTGACGATTTTTAAACACAAGTTTACACTAACTGCTTTTTTGTCAGGACTTATTTGCTAATATAGAGTGTATCCAGACTTTTCCAGGGCCTTTCCAGACTTTTCCAGAGTTTTTTCAGGCTTTTCCAGGGTCTTTCCAGACTTTTCCAGAATGTATTCAGACTTTTCCAGAGTCTTTTCAGACTTTTCCAGAGTCTTTCCAGGGTATTTCCAGAGTTTATCCAGACTTTTCCAGGGTCTTTCCAGAGTGTATCCAGACTTTTCCAGGGTCTTTCCAGACTTTTTCAGAGCCTTTCCATACTTCTCCAGGCTTTTCCAGAGTGTATCCATACTTTTTCAGGGTCTTTCCCGACTTTTCCAGGGTCTTTCCAGACTTTTCAAGGGTATTTCCAGACTTTCCAGAGTGTATCCAGACTTTTCCAGGGTCTTTCCAAACTTTTCCAGAGTTTATCCAGACTTTTCCAGAGTATTTGCGGACTTTCCAGAGTGTATCCAGACTTTTCCAGGGTCTTTCCAGACTTTTCCAGAGTCTTTTCAGGGTGTATCCAGACTTTTCTAGGGTGCACGGACTTTTCCAATACATTTTATATGTGCTATATATATATATATATATATATAGATTCAGACTTTATTGTTTCTAAAAACATTTCGTTTTACATGTGCTATATATATATATACTTGAAATCCAAAAATATTTACAGTTTTTTGTTGCTGTTACCCAATAATCGTCACGTCCGTGGACAGAAATTAAAATTCAAAAATCCCGTGCCCGCCCTGGTATTGCACGCATATCTTTTAGATGATCCGGCAGTCATTTAACAATTTAACACTGTCAGTGTGTTGTTTACTTGATTAGAGACCGCATTTTCCTGAAAACTACTGACATTTTTGAGAAAACCCATTTCGTCGTGTGGATGCCAAAAAATTTAAAAATAAAAAAACATTTTTGCTTCTAAATGAACACCATAAACAAAAAATAGTAAGTTAGATTTAGTTACAAAACGATTATTAACATAACCTTAAAAGCAAAATTCCTGACCGGCTAAAAGCATATTGTTCATCACGTACGTGGACGTCACGTCCCTAGATTACAAATATAATTACGCACGCACGTGTCTTTTCCACATGGCGTGCGGTAAATAACTATTACCTAACAAGTGCGGAAAGTCATACTTTTCCGTACGCGACGGCAGTTGCACGAACGACGCGGAGCATAGTTCGGGCAAGCCTTCAAAGACGGAAAAGACACTTTTCGCACGTGTCAGGTACAAAATTTTTCCTACTTCCGTAAAAACCGTCTAGGCAAAATTATATTTTCATTTTTAGTTATTAAAATAACAAAAAACTTTTTTTTTGCATTTTCTTTACACTTGAGTTGAAAAATATATCAAAAAAGTCGAATTGCACCTAAAAAATCGGTAAAAAAAAGCGTGCGTAAAAGTAAGACACAGGGAATATCCATTCCTACACGGCGTGCGTAATAGTGCACTTTTACGCACGTTAGTAGGAAAATAACTATTTAGAGATTATTTTTTGCTGAGTGCAGTAAAGTAACTTTACCGCGCTCAGAACAGAAATTAGTTATGTGTTCTGTTCAATTTAATTATTTAACTTATTAAGTGTATGTGTGGTTATCACGTCCGTGGTCCACTCAAATAGATTTTCACAAATTTTAGCAAAAGTAAAAATTATCTAGCTTGACCACTATAAACACTGCAGAGAACAACCTAGTTTTACCAAATTTCCTTATCAAAATTACTTATTAAAAGCAATTTAAAGTTTTGAAATTTTAGTCATATTTAGCAAAATTATGAGAATAACTCATACATAAGATTTTTGTCCATTAATCACGCAATAACGGCTAAACTGATTTGTATGGAATTTGATCAGACAATAGGATGTGACCTGGATCTTATCCTAAGCTACTTCTTATTTTACATTTCGTTTCATAACTCGAGAGATATAGCACAGAAAATTGAATTTTTCAATTGTTTTTTGTATTTTTTATGTGATATATACATATATATATATATATATATATATATATATATATATGTAGTCAAAAATTTTGGCGACATTCAACCACAATTTTTATAAGCTATCACACGGTAAGAAAAAAAAGTATTTTTTTTTAGGGATCAAGTTTTTTGGGGGTAGCTCCGAAGGGTCTACCAGGAGAATGCTCAAAAACAATAGGGGTCTGCGCGTCAACAAAAGTAATCACTATGTAAAATTTTGTTATGATTAGGGAAGGAGATTTTGAGTTAGAGTGGCTACAAAGTAGGCGACAGACAGACCGACAGACAGAGCGACGGCGTCTGAATTCGTGCTTATCACTATTCGAAACCTCAAAATTCGTGGAGGATCATGAAAATCTCGAAGTGCGATTTTTCGATGATTACATTACTTCCCTTTAGCAAGGGAAGTAAAAATATGTCAATTTTAATTTTTGTTTGCAGTTTTTTTTTATTTAAAAATATTATGTTTTTAAGCTTATTTTTGACATATATAGACATAGAATATTTCGCTTTCACTGTTCAGAAAAGTCACACAAATTCTGTCTTTCCTTTTACATGGTGAGAATTTTCGACACTTCGGTCGCGATTCTTCAAAAACCGTCAGAAAATCTCGCCCTTACAAAAAATCTGACGATTTTTAAACGCAAATTTACACTTAATGCTTTTTGTCAGAACTATTTGCTAATATTCCTTAAAATTTAGTTTCATAATACTGTTCCAGTATATAAACAATATGTCAGTTTTAATTTTTGTAGGCTGTTTTTCTGAAAAACCCTGTTTTTTATTTAAAAATGTATTTTACTAAGCTTATTTTTTGTGTAAACAAACCTTTAAAATAGAATCGTAGATTTCTCCAGGATGAAGCAGTTGAATCATAGTAGGTAGAAGGAAAGAAAGTCCTGTATGCTTCACAAATATTTTATTTCAATAAACACGACGTGATTCGATTTTTTTTTTTAAAAAATCATTTTCAAGTGTGCATTCTGTAATACAATAAAAACGAGTGTTTCAAAATTAAATTTAAATAAAAAAATAAAAAAGAGTACTTACAGAACGTCAAAAATTCATCATTAAGGGTAAAATTTAGGACACAAACTACACATAATTAAAATAATAAATAAACATGTTGGACAGTTAAAAACACCTTAGTCACACATACACTAACAACAAATTTAAAAAAAGACAAAGGAAACTTTTAACATACAAAACCATAGGTAGCCATGGAATATGTCGCTGTCATTGTTCAGAAAAGTCACACACTCCTTTTACATAGTGAGAATTTTCGACTCTTTTTGACGTTTATTGGTACGCGTAGTAGCAATTGAGCTTCGCCGTAAAACTAGTCCTGCAGAATATCTTTAAAAAAATATTAAATTTACAAAATGTTAAAACAAAGTTATGATTGTTTTCCACAAACCAAAACTACACTTTTTTGCACTCGACGCGCGTTTCGCTAACAAGGTTAGCATCATCAGGAGACGATAACAAGGTTAGCATCATCAGGAGACGATAAACAATTGTATTGTTTATCGTCTCCTGATGATGCTAACCTTGTTAGCGAAACGCGCGTCGAGTGCAAAAAAGTATTGTTTATCGTCTCCTGATGATGCTAATCTTGTTAGCAAAACGCGCGTCGAGTGCAAAAAAGTGTAGTTTTGGTTTGTGGAAAACAATCATAACTTTGTTTTAGTGCAACCAAAGGTTCCAAATTCCCAACGTAGTTACAAAATGTTATAAAAAAAATTACGCAGTTTCTCTCACAACGTTAGAGAACGCTGCGTTTTTATTTTAAATGAGGTAATAAGTAAAAATGGCCACTTTCCAGAGTTGTGATTGGTGAGATTTTGTGTCGTTTCTGAAGAATCGCAACCTTAATGACATTTAGTGAAGGACGTATAAACCTTCGAAGAAAGCGATTTTATGTAAAACCGTCCTTATATAAAAGCGGCTTTAGGTGCGTATAAATGTAGTAATTGTAAATGAATAAGCAGTCTGAATCATAGATAATTATGTAATTAATTTGCGTTTAACTTCTAAAATAATTTTTACAATTTCAAATCACCTAATGAAGTAAATTAGCAATTCCATTAACACTTTTAAAATGGTAATTGACTTAATAGACGAGTTTTGGCGCCTGTGTAAGTAATGTTGTTTTATTTTATATTAATTAGCGTCAGAACAAGTGGGTAGGAACTGCTGTTTTAGTTTGTAATAGGCATAAATGCACTATTTCTTTGGCAGATAAAATCCCTAAATAAAAAAATTGCTGCTAGGAAGCACGGATAGTCCACCATACAATCTATTATTTTATGTTGAAAGGAAATGAAAATATCTCGAAAACTGTAGCTTTAAAAGACTTGAACCTTATAACAACATTTTTGGCTAATCTTTACGAAACCCAAAAGCTAAAAACCGCATATCAATAGCTTCTTTACTTATAACCCAGACAGCATCATTCGTCCCAGGGACGTACATTTTACATCCATTTAACGTCTTTACGGGCCCTATTAGGTACGTACGACGTACGTAGAAAAGTGTGCGTAACGTTATTTTTAGGTCTTTTTTTGCACGTACTTACTACGTTTTTAAGTTGTCATAACTTGGACGTAGTTCATTTATGTAACATTTCTCTCACTTCTAACGCAAACTTTTGTATAAGTATTTTTCATTCTCTTAAATAAATAGGTAATTGGTATTTTATGAATATCCATCCTCCGTCAGGAATTCTTTCCCGGAGAGTCAACCAGCAGAGAGGAGTTGCATAAACAATATTTTGTATTTTATTTATTTACGTACATCGTACATTTTACGTCCAATTCACGTCTTTGTTTGATCCCCCGCGGGACATACAAAGTATGTACTTGGTACGTACACAAATGTACGTACATGGTACATATTTTTCATATCCCAAGGACGTACCTAAGACGTACATAGCGTTGGAAAGTGCACGTAAAATGTACGTCCCTATAGGGTGGTGGGGGGTTGAAGGGAGGAAACTTTGGAACAAAAGCAAGTAGCGATATACGGTTTTCAGATTGAAGTTTCCATGAATATGGACTACAAATTTTGTTATAAAGTCCAAATTTGTGGAATCTTTAGTTTCCGAGTTATTTGAAAAAACGTTAAAATATATTAAAAAAATCATAACTTTATAAGTAAAGCAGCTATTGATATGCGGTTTTCAGATTTTGGTTTTCGTAAATATTACCCAAAAATTTTGTTATAAAGTTCAAATCTTTCAAAGCTACAGTTTTCGAGATATTTTCATTTCCTTTCAACATAAAATACACTTAGCACCAATTTTTGAATTTTAAGGTAATCAATTTTTATTTCTACTAATTTTTATATATTTATCTATGTGATGAAAATAAAATATATATTATTATGAATTTACCAAAATATTACTATTACCCATCGAACGAACTTAAATATAAATAACCGAACGAATCTATGAAATATCAATATGCATTTTTTAAAACAGGCAAAACTTTTATAGGAAACTATGCTAAAAACCCTCAGAAATTATTATTTTCAAAACTTAAAACCGTACACCGAAGAAATCTGAATAAAAAAATTATGACTTAACCCAACACAACACAACCCGACTCAACTCAACCCAAACCATTATTAGCAACATATTAACATTACTTTTACGCTAATTATTTCCCTCCCATTTTTTTGCAAAAGAATGTCTAACTTTGCATATTAAATGTCTGACTTATAATGCATTTCCGCGAAAAAAACGAATAATGTTGGGATAATTAGGACCATTAGTAGATCGTTTGAGTAGGCTTAGTATTTCCCTAATACAATATTTCCCCAAAACGAAAGTTGAGCCGAAGATAGGATGTGACCTGGTTCAAATTAAGTTATCTTTGGATATAGCGGGTAACGCCGCGGGTCGATCGCAAGGCCTTACGTAAAAACGCCAAATTAGCGGATACGTGCATTTTGAATAATATTAATAGTTGTTGATACTGACCACTTCTGCACAAACCATTTCTATTTATGTGTTAATAAATTTGTATAAAATATGAATAATATTATTTATCTGTGTGTAGCAGATAATTGCACAAATATTTTGTAACCATGCAAAAAAAGATAATTTATATGTGTGTGGTATTTTATAGTTATAACATTAGATTAAAATGAATATATATCCTTTTTATCAATGGTTATAAGTAGAAAAATATTTTTATTTTTTTTCAGATTGTTGTTATGGATTCCATCTAAGAGCCTCAAAAGTGGTAAGTACGTATAATATAACATAAAAACAATTTTTACAGGGTGTTCAACGTTTCATTTGTTGCAAGGTTTTGTGGTTAGCTTACTCATAATTTTAATCACAAAATTTGGAGAAAAATTACGATTTTGTGGTATTTTCAAATTAATCCGACCCATCTTAAATTAATACAAAGCATAATTTACATAAAGGTATCCTTCGTTTGACAATTTACAACAAAAAAAGTCACTCCAACATAAGCATTTTAGATTTATTTAGTGATTGATTTACAGCCCTACAATTACTGGACATTTCGACATCTTAATGGTCAGTAATGCCAAATAAGCATCAAGTATATTGCTGTACGAGATCGAGATACATGCACTGTATATCAAGGTATCTATATCAGATTCAAGAAATTCAAAGACTCGTGGATATTGGAACTTACTTGGGTCTAAATATATTTTTTTTCTACTCTTAAACAATAACAAAAACCAGATATTTTCGATTTGGCAGTTTGAATCACCAAAGCAACAAAGTAAAAATTAGCCTGTCAGTCAAAACACTACCTTGTCAAAACCAATTTTATAGTTAGTACAGTAGACTGCATTTTTGGTATGTTCTTTCCGGGGGTCTGAAAGTAAACCTCCCAAGTTTGTGTTTCCCCCACTCCTCGGGAACCATCCGCCATTTTGAAAAATCTTTGTAGCCGACTTTTCTCCATTTCTATTGGTCGGAGGCGAAAAGGTCTGAGAACAAAAATATTCGGCAAAAAATTTGCAACATTTTTGTCCCAGTGCTCAACTTTCTGTAGTTAGTTTCCAAAAAGATAGAGTTTTAACGTATTTTGACCAACAAAAAGTGATTTTTTACAAAAACTTTAAATGGAAAAGTTGTAGAACTCGGAAAAATCCTATAAAAATATGTATATTGTTTATAATTAATTAAACAGTCTCTGAGCTACAGCGATTGAAAGTCGGTCAAATTCTTTGAGAACCGCTTTCTGGGCATGCATGAAGTCGCGTGACGTACGCTACACAAATGACCCAGTCTGTCAGTCCTTTTGCATAAACGCGACAAGAGGAAGGGGAGACAGGAATTGCAAAAATGTTATAAAATGTTGCTGGGGGGAGGAGTCAAAATTTGGAAAAATTGTTTTACATAATTGATGGTAGTAGAGTAGGTAGTACGGTTTCTCCCACTCCTCAGGAATTATCCGCCATATTGAAAAAACTTTGGAACCGATTTTCTCCATTTCTGTTGGTCGGAGACAAAACAGTGTAGAAACAAAATTCTTTGGCATAAAATTTGCAATATTTTTTGTTGCAGGTTCAACTCTCTGTAGTTATTTTTTTAAAAGATAGAGGGAGTTAAATTTACGAAAAATCAGTTTAACGACTAATTATCAGTCTGTCAGACACTTTCGACAATTTTCATGCCGACAGACCGAGTCATTTGAGTAGCGCACGTCACAAGCTTTAATAGATACCTCATTTGTACTGCTCTTACCATAAATAATAATATATAATCCACAACACGCGACTTCATGCATGCTCAGAAAACGGTTCTCAAAGAATTTGGCCGAGTTTCGGTCGCTGTAGCTCAGAGACTGTTTAATTAATTATAAACGAAATACATATTATTAAAGGATTTTTTCGAGATCTACAAGTTTTTCATTTAAAGTTTTAAAAAAAAATACTTTTTGTTGGTCATAATACGTTAAAACTGATTTTTTGTAACTTCGGCGCCATCTAACTTTTTGGAAACTAACTACAGAAAGTTGAGCACTTGGACAAAAATGTTGAAAATTTTATGCCGAATATTTTTGTTCTCAGACTTTTTCGCCGGCGACCAATAGAAATGGAGAAAAGTCAATTACAAAGTATTTTCAAAATGGCGGATGGTTCCCGAAGAGTGGGGGAAACACAAATTTGGGGATCTTACTTTTAGATCTTTCCCAATAACATATAAAAGTTTCCTGGATTTTTTTTGAGGTACCCCCCCTTATTTATGACAATTTTACTGTACTAAGTCGCCGCTTTATAAAATTTTCTTTTGCGTTGACTCTTGACTTTTTCCTACACGCCTGCATAAAAAAGTGATTTTTCCGCACTTGATTGCTCCGCTAACGCAATTGTTAGGTAAACTACTATATGTATATCATAGTGTGCGGAAAGCACAATTTCATGTAAAACTTAGATTTTTATTATTAAAATACAACCGCGTAAGAGATAGAGAAAAAACCTTTATTTGCGAGCTTATGACAGTTCATGACAGTTCGTTAGACGGGCTTATATGACTATTTATTCATGTCATGAGACGGTCTGCTAATTCATGCAACAGTGAAGTTGCAGGTGGATGCTGATTTCTGACTTGCCCGCTTGACATGGAGCAATAAAACAAGAATTGCATGAACGTCGCCTCTTCACATCTCGCTTTAGTATATATTACCAGTAAAAGGAAATTAAAAGAGAAGACTTGCATGCAACTCTCGTTTTATTCCTCCATGTCAACAGGCTCTAATCACTTTATCCAGCCTCTTTATCCAGGCTCTGCTGAGAAGCTATAATGGGTGTCTTTGTATATAAAGAGTGCTTCCAGTAAACGCAAAATAAAAGCAATTAATCAAAAACCCGAAAAACAGGTAAATGATTTTTTTTAAACTATTCAATACCTTGTCATTTTTACCATATTTTCAAACAATTTTGAAGACTGCCCACTGGGAAAGTCAACCGTTTTATGGTCAGTAATAAAAGTAAAAATTTTTCGGAATTTTATCATTGTTGGAACACCTTATTTTGTTATGCTTTAGTGCAGGTTAAGTGGGCATAATGTTTACGATTTTCGCCTATCCGAAGTGTTAAGGCGCAATTACACAGACGAACATGCTCAAATAAAAGCTCGTGCAAAAGATCTAAAATTTTTTGCGTGAACATTTTTGTGAGCTTTTCTTTGAACATTTTGTTCGGGTAAATTTTTGAGCAAATTATTGCTATCTATTTTGGAAACATATTTTTAAAGATGACAATAAATAATATTTCACATCAGTGAACAGTGATCTCAATTCTTTAAAAAAATGGAACACCAACTTTTATTAAAAAATTTTGTGAAAAAAAGGCGACGGCAAGCGAAACATTATTATTGGCTCTACTATCAGTTTTGTCACATGGATTAGGGTTACCTATAATATTTTTTTCTTAGGGTTTTTTCCAGATTTGCTTGCCCGGGCTTTGTTTTGGGATTTTCTTTTGAGTTTTTTTTATTTCCTAGGGTTTTTTTCCTAAAGTAAAAAAAAACCCAGGAAAATTTTTCTTTTCCAAAAAAATTTTGAGTTTTTCAAATATCGGCAAAAAACTCAAAAATTGCACTTTTAAGCGGTAATCCGCGTCTCACGACTATGAGGAGTGGTGGGGAGGGGATTTTTTTTAACATATTTTTGTGACTTTACTTTACCCTTAGCTTTGATTGTTTTTTTTTTAATTCCTCACACCAGATTTAACTAGTTAGTTTAAGGCCCCAACGGTTGCTTAAAAAAGCAAAAGGTTCATGAAAATGCTGAAGATAGATATTTACTGTCAATTTAATGTAATAATCAAGGTCGATTACTGACACTGAACAAACAATATGCAAAGGAGCAACATTCCGATTCAGAAGTCCAGTCTATTACTGTTAAATTATATTTTTTTAGACAATGGTCGGGATGGTAGGATTGTAAAAGTGGGTAATAAACGGGTATTATTTAGACCGAACGTGCTTTTGTTCATATATTTGAGATTTAATAAAATGTATATAGGTTTTTTAATTTGACTTAATTGTTATTGTATTGTGTTTTAAACTAGGAAGTAAAATAAAGAGATATTATTTTAAACGTAAATTTTTATCATTACATTCTACAGGCAACAGCAATAAATAAGTGCCATTATTATTTTTTTATTCTCGTTTTTCTACAACCCCAAAAAAGTTACAAGTGTACTGGCATATCCCCTATAAAAATCAGGTCAATCGAAGTTGCTTATGAGGTAAAATGTGAATTTCGACATAATATCGTTTTTCCGTCGGAAAGCACTTAATTAAAAATACCTTGTTTTAAAACTTAGTCTTTCTATTTTCAGTTAAGTTCAATGAATTCCCATAAAACTATAAAATTTAAATTTGTAAGAAATTTCTATACCAACATTTCTTCAAACAAATTTTGCTTAACATTCTCTTCAAAATTTACGTGTGTTTTTTTGTACGAGATTTTGCTCGAACATTTCTTTGAGCATTTTGCTCAAGAGGCTCGTGTAAATGTTTGTCGGCATTTCCACATCAAAGGAAAGTTTGTCTGTGTAAATGCGCCTTTACAAAATAGACACTTTAAGTTGGTCATAGGACGTACGCGCAAACGTGGATTACAACTAGTTGCTAAATCAGTATTTATTACGTTTGCCATTACTAGGAGCACGAAAAAACTTTACAGTGCGAGGCTTACTTCATAGTTGTCACATTTAATTTCTTTAATATTACTTATTAGGTAACGACTCTACTGATATTAATTTGGTTGCAATTCAGTAGCCCCTACTACTTTAAAACTACAAAGTTATGGAGTCTACACGGTCACCTATCTACCACGCAGTAGAAAATAACATACATACATTGTAAATCAGGCTCATTAGAATAGCACGCAGCAGCTTACGCTGACAGGTATCATATTTTTTATTTGTTAATTTATAAGTGAACAGTGCAAATTTTTGAAAGGACGGGCTCTGATTTTAAAAATGCCTTGTAAATAGAACTTTATTTTGGGTCGGGGATGGTCTGTAGACTTAAAATACTCAAATAAAAAATTTGACAGGATGTGTGCTATTCTAAATGACTGAACTCTTTTGTTAGTCCCCAATACCAATATGGAACACCTTAATCGATTTTAACGAAATTTGGTAGAAAAATCCTCTATCGGCTGACCATTAACTGATTAACTTTTGGGTAGGGTGTTGAAGGGGGGAAAAGGGGGATAAATTATTTAAAAACAACAAAAGCAAGAAGCGATATACGGTTTTCAGATTTAAGTTTCCATGAATATGGACTACAATTTTTTTTATAAAGTCCAAAATCGTGAAAGCTTTAGTGCCCGAGTTATTTGAAAAAAAGTTAAAATATATTAAAAAAATCATAACTTTAGAAGTAAAGCAGCTATTGATATGCAGTTTTCAGATTTTGATTTTCGTAAATATTACCCAAAAATTTTGTTATATGGTTCAAATCTTTCAAAGCTACAGTTTTCCAGAAATTTTCATTTCCTTTCAACATAAGATAATTGATTATAGGGTGGACTATTCGTGCCTTCCAGCACCAATTTTTTAAGGACGCTTTCACAAACGCATCAAAAATACGCTAACAACGAGGAATCAAAAATAACTTGCCAACTTTAAGTCTCAGTATCGTTCACACAAGGCATAGTCTTAGTCTTTGGTTTAATTTTTGTTACAGTCTTAATCATAAAAAAGTTAAAACCACTGTTTCTTATGAAAGTGTTCATGCAATGCTTTTGATTATGCTTTGTCATAGGCTTAGTCACAGTCCTAAGGAAAAGTTGGCAACTTTCAACTTTTATAACTAAAATTACGACTATTACTATATATAACAAATATAAGTGCGCATGCGCGAGTTCCAAATTGCAAGTATGGCGCCCATCTATGTTGACAGATATGGAATCAATTTTTTTCAAAAATTTTATACAGGAAAAGGAAAAGCAAAAAACAAGTTGCTAAGTGTTTTGTAGGTTCCAAAAAGAAACTGTTTCTATTAAACTTTATTTTCTTTGAAAACAAACTACAAAAAATAAAAGTAAAGAAAACAAAATATCAAAAAAGTGAGGTTGCTGCACTTGCTTAATGACTATAATAAAAACAAGTATGAACAGTGAGCAATTTTTAAGACTAAAACTATAACTAACACTATAACAAAACCAAATACTAATCAAGTGACTAAGCCTATGCCTTGTATGAACGATCCTTAAGAGTAACTAGAGTTTCAAACATAGTTAGTATTCACCTGATGACGATTGCAGATACATAAGCATTCGAAACGTTGTGAAAAAATAAAAATAAAGACCTTCAAACAAAAGTTGGTGGGATTTACTAAAAGGGTTTAGTCTATTTTAGAACGGTCCTAAGTTTAAGTGAAATTTCTGATTTTAAGCACTTTAAATCAACCATCCTTGAGTTTTGGACATAATTTGATTTATAAAAAGAATTTTAATAAATTTGTTTATTAAATAATCATCTTAACACAATCTTTTATTGGATTTAAGAAGAAAGTTTCAATTTAGAAAATTAAAAAATTAAAAAATTTAAACCCATGCGGGGTTTAAATAGTAAACACCCTGTAGAACAAATTAAAATTGGGGTTATATGTCACTCTAATTAAAACTTACCCTTGTTAATAATTTTTCCAATTAATACCTGATGTCACACAAAGACACAAGAAAGAAAAAATTTAAATTCAAATTTTGTTCACATTTCTGTCACTGTCGAAATGTCAGTTTAAAAATATTAGCTCTGCGTTCAATCACAAACAGCGAGTTCGGATCTTTTACCTCTGCTTGCACCTTGGCTTGCACCAACCTCTACTGATGAAAGCTACAGCTTTAAAATGAGTGGGCTTTGAGTAAGGAAAGTTTTCTTCACTTCACTTATGTTTGTTTTGCCTCGTATGTCCCCCATAAATATATTTTTTGTGCTGAAAACGGATTCAAAAGATGGTGTTTTTCTGGACAAAATTCGAGGTGCTTTATTGATTAATGAACAACTTGGGATGTTAAATAAGGTAAATTAATCCTTGTGAAAACGGTTACTTAGGGAAATTATAAACGAACTTATTACCAATTGCCACAAAACTATCCTTTCTGGGGGTTATACATTTATACCACCCCCCAAAATCACCAATTTTGTAACCTCAAACACAGAATATGAAGCTATTATGTGCCAAAATATTGGCGTATTCACCATTTGCCATTTTGAAACCTGTCAAAAAAGAAAATAGTTTTAGGGCATTTTCTTCTAAAATATGGTATTTATTTTGACAAAAAAGCTGTTTTTCAGTGGTATTTAGCAATACAAAATAATCAATAACTTTGTGTCTTTTCTATATGGGTCAGTGTTTTTTGAAAATTGGTTTTAAAATTTAGTGCCCCCACAGGTGTAAATATTTAGACCTGTGTGGGGTACTATTTTAGATTTTAGTAAATCCCACTGTTAGTGTCTAGTATAATAGTTATATGGGTAATTAACATTACTTTAACAAGTGTGAAATTTAGATTAAGAACCACATTCAGCCTCATTCCTGGATTTTTTAAACAATTTCAATTCCTTACCCGACCATGGGAAAATCCCGTGTTTCTCCCAATTTTTATGAATTTCTAGAGTTGTTGCCTCTCTGAATTTTTACGAAGATTTTGTTGTTGCTTTTGTAAAAAAAATTGGTCGGGTTTGTATTAACACCAAATTTTAAATAATGGTATTTTTACCATGATTTTTCGTAATATATTAAATTTTTGTTTTTTAAATTTTTGTTAATAGAAAAAGTAAAGTTATAACATTTTTAGATGGGTTTCAAGTCCCCCTGTAAACATGATATATATTGTCCTGCTTTCTTTATTAACCACACCAAAGGTTTATTAACCAAACCAAAAGTTAATGTTAATCCATTGTTTTTTTAGTCAAAATAAAGTGTTTTCGTTTTTTTGCGTGTTTTTGCTAAAAATATAGTGTGTTCATTTGTTCAGTGCTATTATACTACCGGAATGCCTAGTTTTTTGCCTTTCATAAGCGCTGTGCGATAACTCTTTTTATTATTTGCCTCAGAGAAATTTTGTCAATACTAACTGATTTAGGCTCACAAATGTCAAGTACATGTATCGGTCATAGGATATTATCATTCCACCTTTATTTTTACTTCCGTTGGGCTAACCAGTGTTGCCAAGTCTACTATTTTAATAGTAGATCTACTATTTATTACTCACGTCTACTATTCTACTATTCTTAAGTGAAAATCTACTATTATATTTAGTTTGGAGCAAATGCACTGTCGGTCAGAGCATGGGTTAGCAGAAAGTATAGGAGCGGAGTTCGTTCCAAAATCAGCTGATAGTTCAGTATATTTGTTTTCTTTTTCGATCACACAGGAAATTTCTAATAGGATCAAAAGCTCCCGCCGTTCACCAGCAAGAGATGTTTCAAAAGGAACGTGCATTACTCCTATCCTTTTTATGGTTTTGAACTAAAGTGAGATAGAAAACAATTTATAAAGTTTAGGATGTGTTAAAAGATTAAAATATTTATTTATTTTTTTCAGTTGTTAATCAATAAAAGTTTTTTTTTGTAGTCTACTATTTTTTTAATAAAAATTCTACAATCTACTATTATTTTTGTCTCTGATCTACTATTATTCTAAAAATGGACCTGGCAACACTGGGGCTAAAATGACAACATGTTGTTAGTTTTTACGTTTTGCCGCTTTAACAAAGACTACTAGCAAGTAGCCGTGCATGAAAACGAAAAAAGCAAAAAGACAATACACTGTCAAAAACAAAAAAGTTATAATGTTCAATTATAAAAATATTTAAATTAATAACCCCGCAGCGCGTCTGCTTGGGCCCCGCAGCAGCGCCAAAGCTGCCACCTAACTTTTAGTGATTGATTATGGGACTGAAAAGGACATGGTATCTTCTAAAGACTGACAAGAAACTGCTTCGCTTGAGAAAAACAACAAGATTGATGATTGAATCGAGTTAGAAGAATTAAATTGTTGTCGCGATTGAATCGATTGATATACAGGATATATGTTTGGCTCTTGTCATTTACAGGGTTGGCTTTAAAATCTTGAACTGCTTTGATTTTCTGGTATGGATGGCAAACAAACCACCTCGAAAAACATTTATTTGGCTCGCAACTTATATATATATATAAATATTATTTTTTGTCTCAAAAACTAAGGCCCTACCGAACTTTGACGTTATTACAGATTTTGTTGAAAATATAATTCTCCTTCTAAATGTGAAAACCGTGTTTCCTGTGGGTCGTGAGTTTCGACTTTTACAAATATATTTTTCTTAAATATCTCAAAAACTACGGATCTGACATTAACGTTAGTATAGCTTTTCTTTAAAAAAATTTAATTATTCATCTCAATTTGAAAACCGTGTGCCGCCAGCTGCTAAGATACGCGAGTCCATTTTTTCTACCCTCTTTCCTCCTTTTCCTGCCCTCTTTCCACCCCACGCCTTCTTGCATTGTTGACATTTAACGTTTTTATATATATATATATATATCAAAGAACTTTAAGCTAAGCTAACTGATGTTTATATAAACTGAATTTTATGAGCGTAACATGTCATGAACTGGCTGGTAAAAAAAAGTTCAAAACTTGTTTTACATTTTTTTCGTCACTTTGGATTTTTTAGATTTGACGTGTTTCGTAAAAACATTAGTAAAAATTATTCTATTACCTTTCAAAAAAGCTAAAATTTATCAAAATTATTTGCTTATACTTAAAAAATAGTTTAACTTTTTTACGTTATTCAAAATTTTGAATCGGCTTCGTAAGCCAAATTTTGAGATATCAGACAAAAACTATTTAAAATGTTCTTACGTTTTTTATTTTCTTCAGCCCCCACGTCGGCGACATAAAATTAAAATTTTAAATAATTTTTTTAAAGCGTGAAACGAGATGACACGCCTTATGAAACGCAAAAATCAAAGCTAAGCTCCTGTAAAACCTTTTTCAAAAGAGTTTGAAAACTGAGCAAGCACAAGAAAAAGCTAATTTTAAAGATTAAACGCGTCGCTTTAGCATATATAACTTGTTTTCATTACATTTTTTCCTGTTTTTTTTTTCTCTTCGCGGCTCCTGGAAAAATTTTAATCCTCTTTAGTTTACTGGCGACAGTTCAAATGGATTTTATTATAAGACACTGGCGAGGATTTGTGAAGATGTAAAGCCTGGTGTGTGGTTTGTTCCCTTTTACATTCTTTTTACAAATTAGAATAAATTTCAACAGTTGTAAAGACAATTCGATATTCTATAAACGTCCCACTGTTTAGTTTTTTCTAATTAGCTTCTTCAGTTTGATAAGACAGTTTTACACAGAATAAGATTTATTTATTAGAAAGGTGAGCATATAAATTATCGAGTGCCCTCTGGCTCTTAGGATGAATAAATTATTTTTAGAAATGTAAATAACCATATACTTATAAACTTAATATACACGCCCTAGAAGTGGCAATTTTGTTAGCAACATATCATGGTCAAGTAAGCCATGAAAATAAAGATATACGGCCGTTTTGCGCAAGTGCGTTGGATTGATGTTATTCCTGACGCCATTTTTGTTTGTTTTGATTTTTAATTGCGAAAGTGGTGTGTTTTTTCGGTTTTTAATTTTAATCACAGTACACACACTATAGTGTACTGTAATTTTACCTTATCTGCTATGTTTATGGCCGACATTTATACAAAATAAAGTTATTTTTACAGAGAAAAACAAACGGTACCTGTAAAATTTTTGGTATCATCCATAGAAAACATGTGGCTTGGTACTTTCACATCTTATTAATTTTTCGATCATTAAAACACAGGGGTCCGGAACGAGTCAAAAGTTACAAAAAAATGACAAAAAAAACCAACAGTTGGGTATTGTGAGAGACCACCCCACAAAACAGCATTTAGTAAAATCCCAGCAGATCCTTTTTTTGACTTTTTGATGTTTTTGTGTTTTTTTCTATTATTATAACTCGCGGCGTTGCCCGCTCCAAAATTAATATAATTTGACAGCTGTCATTAACCGAAATGTCAAATGAAAATTAGCCTATGTTCTAATACATGTCACACTTTATCTTATAACCAAATTTCATCCAAATCGGTTCCACCATTTTTGCGTGATTGAGGAACTAACAGACACACCCAAACACACCCACACACAAACTTTTGCATTTATAATATTAGTTATAGCTACAGCTTTCTTCTTTCTTCTTTTATTTTTCGTATGCGTTCTAAATGGTTCTAACCCAGTAAACACACTTGTGACTTTAACCTAATATTTATATAAATCTAAGGTTCACATATTTATGTAAAATATATTACATCATATTTACGTAAATCTCACATAAAAATATTTTTATAAAAAAAATATGTAAACATTACGTCAAAACTTTGACTGCACATTTAACTTATCATAACCAATGTTAATTTTACGTAAATAATATGACTTTATAAATAAATTATTAAAATTTACTTTGTGGTGTGTGTGTGGGACCTTAATTTTACATAAAAAAATATTACATAACTATTATATTAAAAATTATATGTAATATTTAAGTAATCTAATTTACGTAAACGTTACATAAAATTATTTACTTTAAATGAAAGTAATAAAATGTACATAACTATTATGTAACAATTTAGACATTACGTTTACATTTACAATTTTATATAACTATTATGTAAAACATTTTATGTAATATTTATATCATCTAAATTACGTAAACGCTCTATAACATGATTTACGTCACATTAAAATTTTTAAATTTACGTAAATATTATGAAACAATGTGAACCTTAAGTTTACATTTAAAATTTTACATATTTGTTACATAACATTTTTTATGTATTAATTATTATATTCAAGTTATTTAAATTCCCTGTAAAATTATGTACGTCAAATTAAAGTCCTAAATTTTACATAATTATTATATAGTCAATTGAACCGTAAGTTGACATTTCAAATGTTACATAACTATTATATAAAATATTTTATGTATTATTTATATCATCTAAATTACCAGTGCTTAATAGTTTCTTCCTAGTAGGTAGAGATGGCGCTAATGTCACTATATTCCCTGTACAATTAGGATGCGGACTTTGAGTTATTGACAAGATAAAAATCACCTCTTCCGCCACAAGGTAAATCTGTTATGTAAATTTTACGTAATATTTACATAACGGTGTTTACTGGGAATATACCCAAATATATATTTTTTTTTAATTATAGGAATTTTAACAAAACATTATTCCATGATTAGAATGGATTAAATGAGCTCTGCTAAATTTAGAATTATGGTAAATGATAAAAAATAGTAGTATTTATGAATATTAATAAACTTAAATATTTTTTGAAGAACTCAACAACAGCTTTTCTTAAATTTTTACCAAATTGGGGATTGTCCATTGTGATTAACCATTTAAAAGAATGTCTTTATTAGGTACACTCTTTAGGAATCTGGTCCGAACAAGCAGGGGAGTCCATCCACCAAGAGTTTATTAAATACTGGAATAAATATTTAAATAATAAGTATTTTGTTTGAAGACAGATTGGAAAAGCTTTCTTAAAAAAATAAATGTAAAGCATTTAATCCATTCTAATCATAGAATAATGTTTTGTTAAAACTCCTATAATTAAAAAAATAGATATTATATTATAACGCAAACGCAAGTTTTATTTCAGTTATTTATTAAATATTTTCATAAATAATACTATTTTTTGTCATTTACCATAATTCTGAATTTAGGTAATAAGTATATTATTTAGATTGGAAAACCTTTCTTAAAAAAATACGTATTAAGCATTTTTTCTTAATTTTATCATAGCATAATTTTTTCTTAAAATCCCTATAATTAAAAAAAATAATTTTATAACGCACACCAAAAAAAAACCAGGAAAATTAAGAAAGTGCTGCTGTAGTTACAATTTACATCATGCAGTTATATCGGTATTATCTTACTGATATTATAAATGCAAAAGTTTGTGCATGGATGTGTGTGGGTGTGTATGTTTGTTCCTCAATCACGCAAAAACGGTGGAACCGATTTGAATGAAATTATAAGATAAAGTTTGACCTGTATTAGAACATAGGCTACTTTTTATTTGACATTTCGCTTAATGACAGCTGACAAATTATATTAATTTTGGAGCGGGCAACGCCGCGGGTTGAAATAATACAAAAAAACACAAAAACATCAAAAACTCAAAAAAAGGATCTGCTGGGATTTTACTAAATGCTGTTTTTTAATGCGGGGGTGGTCTCTAACAATACCCCACTGTTGGTTTTTGTTGTCATTTTTTTGTAACTTTTGACTTGTTCCGGACCCCTGTGAAAATGCGATTAAAAACGCCATAAGATAACATTTTTAGTCCACCATACCAATATGGTACTATTAAAATCGTGAAATTTTGACTTTTGTTAACTTTATCAAAAATGAGTTACTAAGGTTCCAAAACACCTTAAATCGACGAAAAAAAAAAGTTGTCTGTCTATCTGTTGTCTGTCTTTATAGACGATATCTCAAGCACGCCTTAATCGATTTTAACCAAATTTGGTACAAAAATTCTCTATCGGCTGACCATGAACTGATTAACTTTTGGGTAGGGTAGTGGGGGGTTGAAGGGGGGACAAAAGGATATAATATTTTAAAAAATTGTTACTTTGGAACAAAAGCAAGTAGCGATATACGGTTTTCAAATTTAAGTTTCCATGAATATGGATGAACAATTTTGTTATAAAGTCCAAATTCGTGGGAGCTTTAGTTTCCGAGTTACTTGAGAAAAACGTTAAAATATATTTAAAAAAATCATAACTTTGGAAGTAAATCAGCTATTGATATGCGGTTTTCAGATTTTGGTTTTCGTAAATATTACCCAAAAATTTTGTTATAAGAATCAAATCTTTTAAAGCTACAGTTTTTGAGATATTTTCATTTACTTTCAACATAAGATAATTGATTGTATGGTGGCCTATCCGTGCTTTCTAGCACCAATTTTTATTTTGAGCGGCACATATTTTTACGTAAAAAAACGAACACTGCTTGGGTTTTGAAAAGTAAATTCTACTGTTCAGTGGCGTAGCCAGGGGGGAGTTGGAGGTTAAACCCCCCCCCCAGAAGGTCCAACCCAATCTGCAATAAATTAATCAGGATCAAGGGCCCAGGGAGAGCTATATCTCCCCCACTTTTTTGACCCTTTACTCCAGTTTGTGACGTGTGTTTGGTGTGATGTCTTCAATTTTAAAAATTTTGCCTGCGGTGCTACGACGTCATTAATTGCTATAATTCTAGTTTAATTCTAAGGAATTTTATCTTCTTTCAAAACGTGTAATAAATGGTATTCTTAGTATAATTTTACCTAAAATTTTCTTCTGCGGCGCATTTATGATTTGGCAACAAATCTTTATACACCAACGCTACCCACCTCTTCTTGGCTTCTAACCCAATCTACTTTTTCAAAAAACCTAAGAGAAATGTTTTTTTAAGGAGTTTCTTTTTATTAATTTTCGCCTGCGGAACGTATCTGAAAAAAAATCAAAAATGAGTTAGGACCGGAAATAGCTTAAGATAGGTCACTTTTATCTATTTTTGAACAAAAATACCCAAATTTATGTATGGAAGTATTTTTTTTTTAATCGTTACCCCGTATCTACATTAAAAATGGACTATTACTTAGCAAAAACCTCGCAACTATCTGTTGCTTAGTAAAAACCTCATATCTACTAGCAACTTTATAGTAGATGCGACGTTTTTACAACTGGGAAGATTTGTGGTCCCAAGTTAAAATAAAAGGAATGAAACATCGACCTTACTTGACAGAGGTAACACAAATTACCGCACATAGAAACTCTTATGTTTTAAAATACAAAATAAAACATGACGATGAATGTTTTGAGATGGATCTTCTGCAATCTAAAGTAAAAAATTCTGGAACAATATTGAGAGCCACGAGACCTTCCAGTTTGCATATCCAAGAAAAAGAAAACTTTATTCAAAATTTGCAGAGCGTTATGCCAAGAAATCGATTCGAATTTTGGAAAAATTTACATGAAAACAACTAAATGTAATTTTAAAGAAACTTATAATTCGTATTCGTACTATTTATAGTTTTCTGTTTTTAAATTTTAATTTTAAACAAATTTAGAATGATTAATACTTTTTTTTGATATCCTTTAATGTAAATTAATTTTTAGTAGCCTGTATTATTGGAATTAATTTCCATTTTAAAACAGTGGCGTACGCGTAAATAATTCCTGAGAAAGGTGGCTTTAGACTTCTTGAGGCTCCTGGGAACTTCTGGGCGCTGAATTTTAGTTGATTTTGAAAAAAAAATTGAATCTTGAGGAGTCAAGGGGGTCTGGGAGGGAGGTTGAGCTCCCAGTCCCCCCCCCTGCGTACGGCCATGTTTGAAAATAAATAAATATTATTTATTTTTAAAAGTAATTCATAAATATCATACTTTTTACAGAGTACAACCATAGACTAGGCTCGATTTGACGTACTTGCGGGGTTCTTGCTAAGTATTACTGGGTAAAAAGTTACCTCCGATTCCCCGCAGAAAAATATTAAATGATTAAATTTTTTTTGTTTCATCACTCGGATATTGCTATTTTAAGTCCATAAACACTACCCAACAAAAAAATTATTGCTATATAATGTTCAGCAAGCACTTAAACTTTAAACTCGCTTTTCTCGAAATAAGTGAAAACGTAGATACGCGAGTCTTACTTAGGACGGCAGTATTTGTTACAATTTTGTTTAATTTTAAGAAATTTTTTTGTCAACATTTGAGACGCGTAAAAAATAGCATTTTAGTGTAATTTTTTCAAAATTTTTGCCTTTAAGAGTTAATTCTGAAAAAAATCTGCAAATGAGACTTGCTTTTAGAAATAAGTATTTTTGTTTTGTATACACCAACTCAACATTTATTAAACCGCCGCTCTACCCTCTCTTCACTTCAAGAGCTCAAACAATACGCACCTACCTAATTTTTAAAAATTTTCCATAGGTAGGTAGTTGATTTTTACTAAATGATGAAACCCCCCATAGTCGATTTCGGGCTACGCCACTGCAACGTGAAGGGCATCGCGCATGTGTAAAACGGCTGAAATTTCAAAAATTCATAGCCTCCTGGATTTAGATGATTAATCTTGCTTACAAAAATTTTCAGGTACTTTTTTAAGATGTACTAGAGAGGTCCATTTTTGAGACTTCACATTTCAGTGTGACAGGGGCACTGTCAAGTTTTTCTTATGGATACATCCTTTTTTTCTCCTGCCGTTTGCAACCTTATTTTGACTTTTTGGGTTTATTGACCATCATCAGCACAAATTCAATTTTGGCTTTTAACTTACTCAAGATATTTTGTTATAACCAAATAACTTTACCTAATATTTTAAAAATACGTTTTTTTCTTTGTTTTTTAATCAGGTGCTTGTCAAAATGAGGTTGTCAAATAAATGTTATCCTTTATGAACCAAACGGCAGGAGATACAAAGCATGTGTCCATAAGAAAAAATGAACTTGAAAGTGCTCCTGTCACACTGAAATGTCAATTCTTGAGAATGGACATCTCATTAGGTAGATTTTAAAAAAGTGCCTACAGAAGGTTTTAAGCGTTTTTTGACAACTCTAAGAATAAGGGAGCAGAAAAATAAAAACTAAAAATAAATATTTTGGTTTTTGTAAACTTTTTTTTGGTTTTGAGCAAAGCGTCAAATTGCGCAACTTTGCCCTAATTTAAACCTTTTTGTATCTCGTATCGTTTAAGAGATCCCTATGGTGAGCATCGAGTTTGGAACACCCTGTATAACAGTTAGATAGACTGTGGCTCAACACAACCTGTCATGGCACACTTGTATGTCAATATTCGACAGTTAAAATTAAATTTCACCTTTAAAAATTTGGAAAATGTTATATTATAATCTTTGTCATTTCAGTTTCTCTCTTGTATTAACAGGGTGTTCAAAATATAAACAGTAAAAAATAAAAAATAAGCCAAAAAAGCAGAAAACTTTATCCAGTCCCTGGGCGGCAAGAACGGTCCAACTAGGATATGTAATTGAAATCCTACTCATGTTACAAATACAGAAATTCAAATTAGCAGCAAACTTATTTTAGCATATTAATTAATGAATACGCATTTTAATTAAAGGCAAAATTAAATGTACGCCGCAACAACACCATAACAAGGCGATTAACCGGCGCCTTATTGAAAACTTCCAACTTTTATATAATACTAGCCGTCGCGCGTCGACCCGCGGCGTGACGTTGCCCGCGATATCCAAAAATAATGTAATTTGACAGCTGTAATTGAGCAAAATGTTAAATAAAAAGTAGCCTATGTTTCAATCCGGTTTAGCCTCGCAAGTGGGAGTCAGTTTCTTTCTATCTCCCCTGAAAATACCTTAGACCTCCCAAAACTGCCCAATTCGGAACACGCTCTACACCTCACATAATTTATATTAATAAAAATTCCTTTAAGTTTTACATAAAGTTTTTTTTAGTAAAAATATGCAAAACCATGACCAAGGATATTAAAAGTATATAGTGAAAAATTGAATTTAGCTTTGATGACCGGTTTATTTTTTAGTAAACCAAAATTGCCTATTTTTTTATTCAACCCTCAAGAGGATAAAAAATGTGCTTGTTCTAAAGTCTAAAGAGGAGGTCCATAAAACAAGAAAAAAAAATATTCATCTTTATTTTTTTATTTGTTTTACATTTTATTAAAAAGTTTTCCTACAAATTTCTTCTTCAAACTTGTATTGGGACCGGTGAAAAAACTTTTTTTCTATAGCTTCATGAAAAACATGATTTTAGTAACTGTCTGCAGATAACTAAAGCATGGCTCTTTTGGTTACCGATGCAAAAATAGTAGTTTTCAACAACTAGTGGCTAAACTAGTGCTTTTTTTAAAAGCGTTGGTTTAAATAACGAGCGCAGAGAGGTATTTAAAAACGCGAGTAAAAAAGCACAGTTTAGCCGCGAGTTTTTAACACTATTTTTTGTAATACCTTTATCAAAAAATCGAGGGGATTAAAGGATAGTGATGCGAATATAATGTAACCTTCATATTTGCTCGGAACAGTTGGAGACCATGCTTACCCCATTGGGCATGGGACCAGAGGTTTTCGATCGGTATGATGCGAATGCATCTAGCCTCTCATGTCCAAATGCCAACCTCACCTTCAAGTGCTGCTCCCTGTCTAAAACAGACGAGGCTCTGGCGACCGAATATGGACGGTGTAGCCCTATGGGGAAGTTGAACTAGACCCAGTAACCACTAGGAACTGCTCCATTAAGGACCTGTACAAACTCGTACAGGGGAAAATTTAATGGTGTGGTTAAACTAGAATCAACACTAGGAACTGCTCCATTAAGAACTTGTACAAACTTGTACAGGGGAGTGGAGTGGTTAAACTAGGATCAAAGGGTCAGCCATCAGGCTGGTCGGAGCCACAATTGGGGGGTTTTAGTCGGTAGGAATCCGACACTACCCGGGCTCTCCTGGTAGAGGAGAAATGATTCTGGCAGGAAAGTAGTTCGGGCGTCTTATGCAAGATTTCCACTTGATACCCTTGAAAAAAATCAAAAAATCGAAGAAAAACAGGAAAATACTTTTAAAAATCTCGAACGAAGTGCACTTCTCGAAACATCTTTACACTATAAGTCACAGTGGTTTCCATAGCGATGTACCTTTTTACTCGGTGACGTTCATTATTGCGACATTTTAAACTTAGACAGTTTGACATTTTGACAATGTTTTTAAATGATTTTTTCGTAAATACTTAGTGAGAACTGGCGGAAATGGCTTAATTTTTAGGCAAGAATAATAATTAGATTTTTTCAATTTTACTATTTTCCGCTATTTCTCTTTAATTTTGGGTAAAAAACGCACAGAAATCTTTTTTTGCACCCGTGATCAAAAAATAAAAGTTTCTTTGATGAAGGTATAAAAAAATAGTAGTTTTCACAACTAGTGGCTAAAACAGTGCTTTTTTACAAGCGTTGGTTTAAATAACGAGCGCAGCGAGGTATTTAAAATTTCGAGTAAAAAAAAGCACAGTTTAGCCGAGAGTTGTAAACATTCTTTTTTAAAGATTAAAAAAAACTATGAACGTCACCAAGTAAAAAGGCACAATGCTATGGAAACCATTATTATTTTATTTACCAGCCGCCTTGATTTATAGTGTATAAAGATGGTGTGTTGCGAGAAGTGCTCTTCGTTGAAGATTTTTAAAAGTATTTTCCTGTTTTTTTTTTTGGTTTTTAGATAAAGGTATTTAAAAAAATAGTATTAACAACTCGCGGCTAAACTGTGCTTTTTTTACTCGCGTTTTTAAATTCCTCACTGCGCTCGTTATTTAAACCAACGCTTGTAAAAAAAGCACTATTTTAAGCCACTAGTTATGAAAACTACTATAGTTGGACAACATACACTGCCCATTAAATGTGTTTTTTACACCGGTGGCGGGGCGTACGCAGGGGGAGGACTTGAGCCCCTAAGCCTCTCTAGAGGCATTAAATATCGCCTCCTAATGATTGAACTTTTACCAAAAATCAAGAAAAAAAATGATGCTGCAAAGTACTGCAAAGCGGCCAGAAAAAGTAAGTAAAGCTAAGCACAAAACATGGTCAAGCCAAACGTATTGGTTGAAGTTTAAACGCAATTTTCTTGACTAACTTCGCAAAAAGACAAAATATTTGTTTTCCTTATTTATTGAAAAATGTCATAAATATCTAATTTTAAGTTTTTTACATAATTCTGAAAATCTAAAAAAGTCGTGCGTTAAAAATATTATGGGGCGACTCGATCAAGACCAAGCAGGGCAGCAACAAAAACAAAAATTTAAAAATATTACTTTGGGTTGGGTTGTGTTGGGTTTGGATTACTTATAAAAAAAAAAACTGTGGTTTTTATTCCAAAGGGTTTTTTTCGAATTACTTTCGCTCCCAGTATTGTAAGAATTCAATATTGCTACTATCAGAAAACAAACTTAATAATATAAAGCTAGTGGTAATCTAATGTGGTATTATTAAGTTTTAAGTATCCCATTAAAACTGAAATATAGCCGAAACTATGGCCAACTACAACTATGCAGTGACATTTTCGAAAAATAACGAGCTTTTTCACTTAGACCGTTCAATTAAGATAATTTTGTGTCTCACTACACCGACTTGGCAACAAAGTAAAAAATATGAGTCTGAAAGATTATTTTGGTGGTGCCCAGATTTTAGTTGGTTTTTCGAAAAAGATAAGCTTACAAAAGATTGGGTTGGTTTTGTGATTTATGGGGTTCTACAAGGTCTAGGTTAAAAAGTTATCCAAGTACATATTTTTTATCAGACGAAATATTTAGGGAAAAATATTTAAAACATTTTTGGGGATAATATACAGGGCGTATACATATACATTTAGCGACAGCGGCGTAACAACAGGCCAGCGTGCTCAGGTTCGAAGCAACATCGCTCCCCCCCCCCCCCATCCTCCACTCGTTCCTTTTTTTCCAATTTATTATTTTCCAAGATATATTTTACAACCTCTTTAAAAAAGACTATAAAGAAAATACGTAAGTTTAACTAGTATAATAGCTTCCAAAACAGGAAAAATAACAATTACATAACCTAACTTCTGAACTACGTACACGACCTAACTCCAACTCATCCGATGAGTTTCTTGACGGAATCGATTACCAACTAATGATCTTAATTTCTATTTGGTGAAAGATCAACGCATGCAGGCCAAAAATAAATTATATTTACTTAAACACAAAAAGTTATAATAAAAGATACAAGCAAAAAATAGGTCTTGTATCATTTATTTCAACAAAAAAAAAAAGAAAAATCCGAAAAGTTTATTTAATTTGTCAAGCCTTCACCGTCATAGGGTCGAAAAGTGGGGCAAAATTACTAGACCGTATCCTAGGCACCGTGCGGATGGTTTTAACAAGACTTTTGACGTACGCATTCCAACAGGGTGGCGTTGACACACCCAAGCTTGTTCTTCTGTTTCTGAGCGTTCTTTCATGCATAGTTGAATAGGTACCTGCTTCAAAACGCATTTAAAGAAACGAAATAAATTTGGGTAGTAATAAATTATCCCCAAACGTCAAATAACCACACCGTCGACGTAAAACCTGTACCAAATAGGCTATTTTGAACTGTCAAATACCGTTAAAGTTATCGGTGTCGGCAAAGTTATCGGGCTGTATAGGCCTGACCAAAAACTACCTATCTATTATTTTTTGATTTTTCTAACCTACATATTGACAGAGTAAAACCATAAACTACCTACTGAAAACTAATAAAATTAGATAAAATATGAAAATAATTTTTGAATAAACATGTTGAAAACTAAAAATCAAAACGTACACAAATACATCCATTAAAAATCTACTTTTTTAGATTTAGCGGGGGCACCCGGGAGGTTCAACCCAATCTACAATAAATTAATTGGTTTGCAACGTGTGTTTGCTGTGATGTCTTAAATTTAAAAACTTTTGTCTGCAGTGCTATCACATCATTAATTGTTATAATTTTAGTTTGATTCTAAGGAATTTTTATCACCTGCATTCAAAAGGTGTAATAAATGGCATTGTTAGTATAAACTTTCTTAAAATTTTCATCTGCGGCGCATTTATGATTTAGCAACAAATCTATATATACCACCGCTTTCCACACCCCTTCTTGGCATCTAACCCAATCTACTTTTTAAAAAATATTTTACAAAAAAAAACCTAAGAGAAGAGAATTTTTGCTTTTTTTTGTCAAAATTTTCGGTTTGACGCTATACCAGTATTAAATATTATTACAATTCTGTTTAATTTATATATATATATATATATATATATATATATATATATATATAATATAACAACATTTGAAACGCGTAAAAAATAGCATTTTAGTGTAATTTTTCCAAAATTTTTGTCTGGGTCGCATTTAAGGGTTAGTCTTGAAAAATGAGATTTGCTTTTAAAAATAAGTATTTTTGTTTCGTATACACTACCTCAACACCTATTAAACCGCCCCTCTGCCCTCCCTTCAGTTCAAGAGCTCAAGCAATAGGCACGTACCTAATTTTAAAAAAATTGATATAGGTAGGTAGTTTTTTTATTAAATGACGAAACCCCCCGCCAGAGACGATTTCTGGGTACGCCACTGATATATTATACCACCCTGTGAAGGTATTATTTTCAAAAACTGCTCAGTTCAGCAGTTTTCGAACGACTAGTATCTATCATTGAAATCACTGTAGATTTACGCATGTGTATTCAGAGAAGTACACCGATATGTTATGAATTAAGATTATGTAGGCGGTCTTAAGTGTTTCACAAATTATGATCTCGCGTAATAAACGTCTCCTTGTATGTTTTACCCTTATGTTAAAAAAGTAATTTATGGGCTAATTTAAGGTCAAAAATTTAAATTTTTCTTGCGGATATATAAGTATACAAATTTATTAGTGTGGTGCATGTTTACGTTCGTTATTGACTGACTACGTTGTTAACATTCAAAAACCGTTTTCCAATTTTCTATCAAAATCCTTCTGATTTTAAAAAATGCCAGAGAACGACGCGACGGCATGAAAAAATTTCGAAAATACGTGTTTAATTTTCGTAATAAAGCCAAAACAAAGCTTTAATATTCGAAAAGTGTCGAGTTTTTTAATAACGAACACTTGTTAGCAAGCTGGTAAAGAGTTTTGTTTGGAATACTAATTTTTTTTATAAAAATAAATATTTTTTAGAAACTGATAACAAAAAAAATGCATGTAATTTTTTTACTCCCGCGGCTTGTGTGATGCCCGATGAAGAAGGGAATTAAAAATCAAAGGGGAAAAAAATATAGAACTATGAGATACTATAACGGCCCAACTGTCTCAAAATGAGTAACGAAAATAACTTTGAAAAGTAGAAGTATAGTAGTAGTATAGGGGCGGCCCGTGGGCCTGGCAATTAGGCCTCTTCATGGGCCCTTTCTGCTATACCCCGTTCCTTACCTCTATTCCCCTACTTCCGCTGCAACTCTCTCTCCGGGCCTCCCTGTCGACATCATCTGTCCGAAAACTTTGATTTTATTTAATTGCATTTATTTGTTATACCAGTAGCGCACCGAGGGGCGAGAAGCCTGGTTATTGTCACATTTTTACTTCAAATTAAGTTTTTTTTCATTATGTATCTTCCTCCCCCCGAAGTCAATTGTGCGCCACTGGTTATACTATGGATAAAACATCTCCAACCGCAAGTTTAACCTTATTCGAGGCTTTCAATGCATAAGGTGAACCCGTTACAAGAGGACATGGCGCCCAAGTGCCGAACCCACTTCCTGAGAAAACTCGGCATCCTCGAAAATTTTACATTTTTGGCGAGGTGTGGGTTTTGCCATTTTGTTTATGTTATTGTAGTGTTTTCGTGTTTTTTTTTTCGGTCATGTTTTGCCAACCAATTTTAACTGACTTGTGTTCAAAATTGGTATGTGTTTATAGTTCCGGTGAAAATTCAATAATATGGTATTCTCAGGTACCATCCTCCCTCTAACAAGGAAGTGGAGAGAAAAGTATTTACTTTGTTCGATTTCAATCAAAATTGGCATTTTTAAGGAAGGGGATTATGAATTTTTGATCAGATTCGAAAATTTCAATATGGCGGATTCAAAATGAACGCTTTAGGGTATTAAAAAAAACTTTTAAAGAAAAAACTTCCTATCCTATCTTTCTTATGCCATAAGAAAAGCGATGGGCGCAAATTAAAAATTTTAACTTTACGGTGACAAAGAGAGAACTACAAAAAACTAAATTCTTCTTCTATTCGAATGATAAACATAGTGCTTTCATCCAAAGAAGCTGAGAACGGGTGAGATTGACAAGCCTTCGAAAATGAGGTTATAGAGTAATACAACTGTTTCTTAGGTGATTCGTCGACGTGACCGATATACGATCCCTAAAGTTAAAATTTTTAACTTGCGCCCATCGCTTTTATTATGGTATAAGAAAGATAAAAAATTATTTTCTACTTTTGAGTGCATTTAATAAAAGCTTGTTCTTTAAAAGTTTTATTTTAATAAAAAATTTTGCATCTTACACCCGGTTCCCACCTACGACTTTTTCGCGCGTGCCCGCTCACGCGTCTCATGACTGTCATAAGATTTCATATGGACATCATGTGACACGTGCGTGAGCACTCACGTGAAAGTCGTAGGTGGGTGTTAGACCTCCCCTAAACTTAGTAATTAAGCCTCAAAGATACTGCTCTTTATTTTCTATTCTTATTTTGTTCGTGTTTAAATCTAGAGGAATCCAATTTTCTATTGATACAAAATTACGGGAAACACTAGACAACAATTTTCCACAAGTAAACAAAAATATTAAACGTAAACCTAAATTTTCGCTGTCAGATGGTTGTCCGTTGCTTTCACTACTGACGCAATCGACGCGCTTGCCCGGTAGACTCCTCGTCTCTGGATTATTTCCAGGCTAACTTGATTAGGAGAGTTATTATCGTTCTGCATTTTTCTCGGGAAATGAAAGCGCAGGGCCGAAAGCACTTTCCTTTAGAGGAATATAGTGCCCGATTTTTTCAACTACAAGCTTGAATAAATTTTGAGTGTTTTATTAAAATATTTAGGTATGTCTATGTTTTTTCTTACCACAACAAATTTTATAAACTTATGGACAGTCCTACAAATGACTAGACTTGCGCGCGGGTAGAGGGAGGTGAAGTCTATCAAGTTAACAGGCCGAAAATGTAATTTTCGGACAGAGTAGTAAAACAAGTAGTTATCCAACCCTTTCCCCCCTCCGTTACCCCCTTGAAGAAAATTTTCCCCTGCGACGCCTTTAGAGCATGTTTTACCAATATAAAGTGATAATTTCAAATAAAAATCGCATTGCTCCTCACCATAATTAAGCTAAATCCGCCCTTGACTAGCAAGAGTCTAGGACGTTTTCGCGCGGGTGCTTTTCGTCGTGGGTGCGATTTGGTAAGGGGACGTTTCGGCGCCGACAAACACACCAATGCCACCCCCTGAATTTATTTTCTAATTTATAAAAAGGAAATATAATGATAATTGCATGCAAGTCATCTCTTCTCATCTCGCGTTAGTAGCACCAATAAAATGAAATGGAAAAAGACTTGCATGCAATTCTTATTTTATTGCACCACATTAATCGGATATCAAAATTTTGTTGAGCAATTTGTTAACGAACTATCCTATCTCCTCCAGCAAGCGACAAACACACAAACTGAAGCCAAACCGAGAATTTAGAGATCTAACCCTACTCAAACCAATTGTATGAAAAACAACTTTATTATGACACTTATGTCCATATATTTTGCCCAAAAAAGCATCTTTAAAGAAGAGCCGGGTTCTCAATGTTAAAAAATCGAAACGCATGTATAAAAAATATCGTAAATTTGAAATAAATGCGGCCATTTGGTGTTCGAAATTGGCAAAACGACAAACGTTTTTTTGATTTAAAATCGTTTAACGAGAACTGCAAGCACTGAATTGGCTAAAAAAAGACACATTGGTCACAGCATAGGAGTATATTTGCCAACTTACATCATAAGGTCATAACTACGATCTAATCTATCACTGAAATAGAAAAGCGTGGAGAGCCACAATTATCGATACTTGATTTTCTTTGCCAGGGTGCCCAGGGTTCTAGAAAAAAACCTCCGTTTTTTTCAAAATCGGGTTTTTGTGAACCACACTTAGTTTGAAACCCTTGAAAAAACTTGTTTTTTATTGAAAACAAATGGAAATTTTTAAAAATCCTTCGATATTTTTGTGAAGAATTTGAGAATGAATAATCTGCTAATTCTAATGTTTAATTTTCTCCGGGCAAATATTTAAAAAAATATATGGAAAAGAGTATGACCAGCTGTGATTTTTTTTTCTTTAAAATTTAGGAGGAAACTAATAGCCTTAGTCCCACTTGACATGGAGCAATAAAACAAGAATTGCATGTAAGACGCAAAAGCTTTTACGATAGGCTTGCATGGGAATTTTATCGAAAGGGTGTCATTTTTATTCCAGCTTGCATGCTTGAAAAATATAATGTGACCAAGAAATAACACACGAAGGTTTTAACCTATGTATACATTTTTACGGGTATATTATAAAGTAAGGAACCTGATTGAAGTTGAAGAACCGACTCCCGTTTATTCCAACAAGTATGTAAATTCGATTCTGCTTTTATGTAAATTTTTCGAAAATTGCCGTGGACAAATAATGTTGTGGCAACTTTTTACAAGCCACAGAAAGTGTCGGTTATTTTTTTTTTGTATTTTATTTTATCGAGCTTAAAATCAAGATATAAAAATACATTAAATCAATAATGACCTGATTTTATTTTTTCTCCGTTCCAATCATTTTCTTTAATTTGTTATATTACGTTACGTTTACTTTTACTAGCCACTTTTGCCAGGGCTCCGGGGGAGGGGGTTAGCTGTAAAACAAACATGACCAAGTAAGGAAACAATTTAGAAAAAAGGTTACAAAATAGACCTTAAGGTCATAGTAACGATCTAGGGAAATAGTTTTTAGCAACACTGCACGTATGTCGATAATTAATTACCATTAAAAGTCAGGAAAACCGCCAAATGAGCTCGACGAAACACCGGAACTATGTATTTCTCTCTCAAATTCAATGGAATTGAAATGCTTAGAAAGCACCCAACTAATGTTTATAGTAACAGCTACATGGGCAAAGGCCTCGCTACTCTCCTATTGTAGTAGTGTGGTCGTGAGAAACAACCATTTGGGAATATAAGTTTGGAATACTCTCTAGTATCGCGTAAAAGTGCACCTTACGTAAAATCAACCCCAGAAACGACTTCTTAGTCGTATTCTTTTATAGTGCCGTTTGAAAGTATTCCTTAGCACCATGGGACAATACGAAGTTTCCGTCTCTCTAAATTCGTAAATTTGTAGTAGCCCCGACTTTTATTGCGAAATCATAGTGGCATAATGATGTGACAGTACGGATGATATTTTTATGACCACTTCGCAGTCGCCAATATTTTAAAGTAACATTTTCTACTACGGAGAATCATGCTCGATCCGTCATGTTTTTTTGTAGGACAGAAAATCTGCATTCTTTTGTTTTTGACCCACAATAGTAAAGAAATAAATTGGTTTATACCCAAATTAAATTATGATCAGCAAACGTCGATATCTCAACACATTTTGAGAGGCCCACCTGCTGATTATGAAAACATAACCCCAAAAACCACAACGAGAAAATGTCATTAGCTACAAGAAAACGGCAAAATTGTGAGGGCGTGCTTGTTGAATTGTGACTCTTTACTTCCAAAACTTCATACTTTGATCGCATATACCTATAATGCATACTAGCCAAAACCAAACTAACAAATCTGACGACATTGTTTGTTTGGTCATGCATGAATTTATGTTACCAAAAAGAACCGAATAGAAATTTTGGAACTAATCCACTCCTTTTTCGACTCCATCATATAAAAAAAAGCGCCTCCACGACGCGACGTATCAGGAAAGTGGTGGCGATGTAATAATAACCGGAAAAATTGTTCTCCACTTAGGGAATTACTACTTCGCGGTATGGTATTCAAGCACATAGCGGGGACAAGTTGCGGTTACTTTCAGGAAATTCTATGTGACGCCGGTTACGTCGTGCCAACTTTAAACTTTAGTTGGACAAGATTTATCGATCATTGATTTCCTTTTAGAAAAACGAAAACCTATTTTTCTTCACTCAGGCAGGGAAATATAGAAAGGAATAATGTAAACCAGAGGAATTTATTAATAATTTTTAAATTTTTTTAAAAATCGGATTTAAAATTTGGGAGAAAAATGTTATCACAAGACCTTTTTTTATCGAAAAAAAAATGAAATTTTTTAAAAATCCTTCAACAATTTTGTTACAACAACAACCGTGCAAAATTTCAGCTACTTCTAACGTTCAGTTTTCCCTGGGCATCCTGGCAAATATATGATATGATATAATAATGAAAAAGATGTTGCCAGTTGTAGTTTTCTTTTCTTAAATATCTGGGGAGAAACTATTGCCTTAATAATACAAAGTATTAGAAGTTTAGGGTTGGTGGTGAACTTTATGGGTTAAATCTGTGATCATACCGAGTTATGCGTTTATCTCCGCATCATAGGGATTTTATGAATTGAAAAAATATTCGCACTGTTAGTACATTGATAAAAAATAAAACCAGTCGGAATAGAAATCACTGATATTGTCAGATTTTGTAAATTTCAACCATTATTACATCATTCAAGAAAAAATAATGTAGCAATAGTATATTACATAACGAGAGAAGAAAGTGACATATTTCACACGAGCGTGAATGTTGTAAACGAGGCGCTAGCCGAGTGAAACAACACGCGAGTGTAAGAAAGTTACTTTCTATGGAGTTGTGTACGATATTTTTCCTACGACCGCTTTAGGATTTAATTTTTTTTTTATTATTATTATTTCTTTTTCATTTTCATCTCAAAAGAAGAAAGTATTTTCTTCTCTAGGAACGAAAATGGTTTCGGTCTATTTCCGATGCTTCTGTTTGGATGGTTTGCTGTCGTGCGTTTCCGAACGTCCAATCTCACAAGATCCAAAAAATCCCAATGTATTTAGGAAGAAACGTTTTAAAAAGTACAAGGAAGAAAATACAGTAGAATCCCTTGGTTGCGAAGGTAAACGCATAACCCGAATAACCGCTATAAGATAATTATAAATCTTTCATTATATAACCGCTATAAGTTAAACATCCTAATGCTAAAAAAAAACAAAAAAAGAAGTTAAAAAAACTCCAAATCAGTTACTTCAACCGAGAAGAAACTAAAAAACAAAAGATCAAGAGATCTTGGGTGGAAATAACGAAAAATTCAAACTTGGATGAGCATCCCACAAGGAACACACAAAAGACCAAAGCGAAAAGAGAAATGATTAAACGATGTTTCGCCCTGGGTAACCATCGTGGACTCATCAGTGGTTTCACTAGTCACCCTCTAGTGGGTGATTCAAAGTTGGAAATGAAAGTGTATGATGGTGATTAATGATGTATGGTAGAGGATGACCAGTGAAACATCATTTGATCATTTTTCGTTTCGCTTTGGTCTTTTGTGTGTTCCTTGTGGGATGCTCATCCAAATTTGAATTTTTCGTTATTTCCACCCAAGATCTCTTGATCTTTTGTTTTTTAGTTTCTTTGGCCAGTGAAACCACTGATGAGCCCACGTTGGTTACCCAGGGCGAAACATCGTTTAATCATTTCTCTTTTGGCTTTGGTCTTTTGTGTATTCCTTGTGGGATGCTCATCCAATTTTGAATTTTTCGTTATTTCAACCCAAGATCTCTTGATCTTTTGTTTTTTATCCTAATGCTAGTTAACGAGCCACATTTTTTCCTGCACTCAGGCACGTTTTCGGCCCTCAGCCCTCCTATCAGGCTGTGACAATGAACCACAGCATATCACCACAAACTGAGAACCGGGCTGAAGGCAGGAAAAAATTTTGATCTATCTTATAGCGGTTGTTTTCAAAGGTTAAATGCTGAAGTTTAGTTTCAGAGGTGCCATTGTATGACCAGAAATTTTTTTTACATATTAAAAGCCCAGGCAGCATAAATTGTTCATCGGACAGCCATTTTTTGTTTAAAACCGCCCGCATTGTCCATGGACCATTTATGGACATCCATTGGACAAAGGTTTTTCCTGATACAGTGGATGGCAAAAAACTGAGTCCAAAGGACTTCCAATTTTGATCCATAAAGAACTGCTTTTTTCAGTTAGTTTTTGGACACCCAATTGATAACGATTTTGCTTGGTCCATGGGACCAAAAATAAACTGTCCGGCGGACGTTCATTTTGTGTCCAGCAAAAGTGATGTACTTTATATACATTGACTCAACATTGAGTATTTATCAAAAAATCTATGTCACTTGTGCTTGGCCTAGTTGGCACGTTAATAAATATAGTCATTTATCGGAACTGTTTTGGATATCCAATGGATCATGTTTTTTCTTATTCATTACCAACAATAACATTTCTCTCATATCTAGCCGAATCATTTAAGTAAAGATTTTTTATTATAATTGGTACTTTAGTATTTTAATACCCATGCTTTGCTAGGAACTCCATCCGCAAGGATCGACAATCAGACTTATGATGTTGGAGTGGTTCAAATATATAGGTACCTATATACATATATATTGAAAATGTCGCCGCTTTTGACAAAACTGTCCACTGGATATCCATTGGAACAAATAAGTATATCCAGTGTACTAAGAAAATTAAACCAATTAATAATGGATTTAGTATAGTGGTACAATAGTCAAAATATTGAAACTTTTCGACTTTTTTGGGATGTCCAAGAGCCATCCAATGTTTTGACAATTGTATTATCCGATGGATATGCCTTGGACAAAATTTCCTACAGATTTGGTTGTCCAGTGGACTACTGCATTGTCCAGAAAACTGTCTCCACTGGACATCCTTGGGTCAGAGTTGTGCTGCCTGGGAGACCTTACTTACCGTTTAAAAACTGCTGTCAATAGCTTTCTGTTCCGATCATTTAAAAATCACTAAATTTTTACGTGGAACTGAATATGTTTTGAATCAGATTTTTGGTTTTGAACACGGTTTGAGCTTTTGACATTTGCCTGATATATTTTTAGGTTAACTTTTGCCAATTTTACTTTCTTAGAGGCAATAAGTTTATAGCACAATAATATAATTAAAATAAAGGTATACAACGAAAAAAAGGTCGATTCGTCGCGTCAAATCAAGCTACCCCCCCCCCCCGAAAGATATTCGACTTTTGATAAGCTTATAATTTCGAACTAATTTTGAACCACATTCCTTCCTGTTTTTTTGTTAATATTCAAAATGGGGGGTGCAGCCGAACGTCAAGCTACACCCCCCAAATTTAAAGCGTAGAGAAAAATGAAAAGCACCTATCCCAAAATTAAGAACTAATTTCGAACTCCTAATATCACCAAAAATAATTTCGAAAAACCCACTAGTATTAAATGGGTACTTTTCTGATCCAATTTTTGTCACATCCGGAGTTCCTCAGGGTTCGCATCTGGGCCCTCTCATTTTTCTGATTTATATTAATGATATGAGTCGTCGTTTCAGGTTTTGTCGTTTTTTATTATTTGCAGACGATTTAAAAATATTTTTCATTATTAAATCAATAGTCGATTGCCAAAATATCCAATCAGATTTAACCCGGGTTACTAAATTTTGCACAAATAATAACTATGTTGGGAATTTGGAACCTTTGGTTGCACTAAAACAAAATTATGATTGTTTTCCATAAACCAAAACTACACTTTTTTGCACTGCATGACGATAAACATTGTTTATCGTCTCCTGATGATGCTAACGTTGTTAGCGAAACGCGCGTCGAGTGCAAAAAAGTGTAGTTTTGGTTTGTGGAAAACAATCATAATTTTGTTTTACAAATAATAAGTTGTTTCTTAATATGACAAAATGTTTCACCATCACCTTTACCAAGAAGTCAACCCCCATTTTATATAACTATTCTATCAATGATCAAGGTCTATCACGTGTTCAGCAAATAAAAGATCTTGGTGTTATCTTTGATAGTAAATTATCATTCAATCAACACATAGATTACATATGCAAAAAGTGTAGCCGTATGCTAGGATATGTTTCCAGAGTTTGTTATAAGTTCCGTTCCACTGCCGCTATTAAATCAGTGTACTTTGCATTTGTTTTTAGTAGGTTAGCTTTTGCGAGTATAGTGTGGAGCCCTCATTACCAGGTTCATATCGTACGTCTGGAACGCCTTTAAAACAGATTTATAAGATTTTTGAATATGCGGGTGAATGGGGTGTACAACATAGAAAGTATTACAGAAACCAGAGATCGTTTGGGATTAGTTACACTAGAGAAATGAAGAAAAAAGGCAGATTTAATGTTTTTATTTAAAATAGTAAACTCCATGTATGACGCTCCATCACTATTATCGCAATTAAGGTTTCATGTTCCCTCAAGAGTTACAAGGCTAAGGAGTACCTTTAATATTGAAATTTCAAATAGTAATTTATGTCAGAACTGTCCACTCACCAGGTTGTGTGGTGCATATAATTCGATATGTCTTAATGTTGATATTTTCAATTAATCACTATTGAGATATAAAAAATCAATTTCTTAATTGATATAAAAGGGTTTCTTTTCATTATTAGCTTAAAATTTTCTGTATTTTAAGATATTAGGGGATACTGTTTTTTTGGTCTTTTTAACCTGTTTGTTTTCTAAATTGTACAAATAAATAAATAAATAAATAGTAACCCTGTTTTTTTTTAAATATGGTGGGGGCGCAGGTTGACGTCAAGACACCCCCCCCCCCCGAAAGATATTAAAGTTTTGATATGCTTATAATTATGAACCAATTTCGAACTAATTTTGAACCACACTCCTTCCTGGTTCTTTTTAGCTTCGGTCCGGCTGCACCCCTCATTTTGAATATTAAAAAAAACCAGCATAGTGTGGTTCAAAATTTTTAAAAGTAATTCAAAATTAGTTCAAAATTATAAGCAAATCAAAACTCGAATATCTTTCGGGGAAGGGGGGAGGTATGGCTTGACGTCAACCTGCACCCCCCACCATATTTAAAAAAAAACAGGGTTACTAGTGGGTTTTTTAAAATTATTTTTGGTGATATTAGGAGTTCGAAATTGGTTCTTAATTTTGGGATAGTTGCTTTTCATTTTTCTCTACGCTTTAAATGAGAGGGGTGCAGGAAGGAGTGTGGTTCAAAATTTTTGAAAGTGGTTCAAAATTAGTTCGAAATTATAAGCATATCAAAACTCTTATATTTTTGTGTGGCTTGACTTATCTCGCGTTTTCATGGAAGGTTCGGAAACGCCCTGCCAAAAAAACCGCGTTAAATCTCTTGGAAAAATTTGACGAGATCTTATAATGTTTTATCAGGTTTGATATGTTTTCTATGCGGTATGTGAAACAAACTTGTAAAAAACAGACAAATGTCATAAAGTATCAGTTTTTACGAGTAAAACAGCCTGGCTCGTAAAATCTTATAAAACCCTATGCGGTTGTTTTTTGCCAGGGCGTATTCAGTTCCACGTGAAAACGTAGTGCATTTATTTAAACCAAATAAAACCGAGTAAGTTTAAGATTAAAATCAACAGTGCGATTTTCACTTCTTGACTATTTTAGGCGCTAGAAAAAATTGAAAATTGTTGTGTTAGACCCAAAGACAGACACATTGATTTAATCATATGCATGGTGTAGTGTTGATATTTTTCTACTTTCTCTCAAAGAACTAAGAGGGTGATGGGTAGCAAGCGCCATAGTTTTGTGGTTACTCTCCGATTTTCTCGAAAAGCGATAACTCTGTAATCACCAACCTCCCTCTCAACTCCGCCATGAAACTGACCCTAGATGAACCTTGAATCAATCGCATTCTACCGATCCTCTCATATCTCTGTTTTCTTACATCTAGAGAAATTTACATTCATTAAAGTTAAGAACAAGTCCTGTTAAAACCTACTCTAATGACTACAAAGAGCGTATATCCTTCTGTTGGTTTTTTATGCAGGAAAATAACGACTTTATTTCAAGAACCCTTCAATAAAGCTTCAGAGTTTCAATATTACTAGCACCACCAGCAAGAAAGGGCTGTCGCGAAACTAAGTAAGTATATAGTACCAAGCGTGTGATTTTTTATTGTGAATTATAGAGTTTTTCTTTACTCGGTAAAAGGCTCATAATTCATTATGTTTTTTTTATAGAAATCTATAAAGATTTCCTTTTTGTCGCTTTAAATAATAAAGCAAAAGTCCTTCTTTACTCGGTAAAAGGCTCATAATTTATTATGTTTTTTGTAGAAATCTATAAAGATTTCCCTTTGTTACTTTAAATGGTAAAGCTGTTTTTTTCCCTACCCCCTAGATTCTTAAAACATGTGTTTTATTTAATTTATTTCTAATTTAAATGATTATTTAGGCTTGGTCTAGAATTATCTAGGTAAACTACTTTACTTATTTGTTTTTCTTTTGCAAATCAGGTTGAATATTCAAACATACTGTTTATAATTCAATACCTGTCGGGGTATCTGAGAGAGGAGTAGTTGTTTAACAGACATTTGTAGCTACTTAAAAATTAGTCCAGTTTTTTGTAAAGTAGTTTGCTAAAAATAAGTAGGTATTTTTGCTGCCTTACTAGCGTGATATTTTTCTAAGAAAAAGTGATTTACTTTTTTTATTTTTGCATTGAATTTTTACTTCTAAGTAAACCAAAACTTAGTGATTTTTCCCTTCGCTGTGATAAAACAAAAGTACTTACCTTTTTTCATTATTTATTTATGCAAAAAAATATAACCTATATTGAAAATTTATAATAAATATTTTTTATTAAATTTAAGAATCTGTGTATCCTTTGACAGTCTAAGCTAAGAATTTAATTAGATTTTTTTCTTTTTTTTTTGAAACCATGCCCTAATGCTCTCAAAAACCAAAGGATGAGTTAACCTAGGTATAATAAGCTTTGGAAAGTTTAAAAATAATAAAGTTATAAAACAAAAAGAACTAATAACAATTTTAAAAATAAATAAGAAAAGAAAAACAAGTTTTTTTTATCTTCCAGTACCTAAAAGTTTCAGCCTTATGAAACCTCATGAAGGTGAAGAGGGGTCTTGGGTCGCGTAACGTAAAGCTTACTAATATTTAATTTTAAAATAAAAAAAAATGGGAGTAGAGTAACTGACAATATTTTGGGGATGCGTACAATCCAAATTCCCGTTTTCTTGCGTTGCTTATACAATTTAGTATATAAGTTTTACCTCCCACTGCCCCTGCGTGTGTAATGTTTTCCCAACCACTTTGAAAATGTCATTCACACTCGAATTAAATAATACATTTTTCGCTTAATAGCTCATCAAAAAAATGTATTGTACTTGATGACATTTTTGGCATATGATCACCACAATTTTAAGCTTTCTTAAATAGGTTTTAAAAGGATTTTACCAATGATTTTTAATCGGCTTTGTAAAATTGGGCTGATGCCTAGAACTTTCCAACTTACCTGAGGAAAGAGTTTGTAATTTTTATCTAAAACTCTTACCTAAAAGGATTAAAAAGCTTAAAAGATTAAAATGTGGTTTCTTGCATGTTGTTTTGAGATTATTCAGGGAAGTTCTCTAATAAATGTGAAAGTTTTAATGTAATTTTAAACGTAATTACTTTGTTGAATTTGTTGGCAGTTGAACCCTTCCACGCTGGAATTTATTTTGGTTCACGTCCTTAAAGCAAGCGGTGCAAAATTGGCAATGCCAGGGTTTTTTTTATCTCATCAATAAAGGCTAATTATGGGCTAATTAAGAGCCCTATTCCTAAATTTAGGGCTCTTGTGGTTTTTGAGATATGCTCCGCACTGCTAGCTATCTAATAGCAGTACAAATTATTTACATTAACAACATTAAGTTTTTAGTAATTATATTATATATACGCTAATTAAAGGCCCGATTTTCAAAAAAATGTTTAAGATATTTCCATTTTTAGCCATCCATACGGAGGCTATTGAGATCGTCAAAAAAAAGTTATTTTATTTCCACTAAAAATTAGTTATTCGGGTGAAAAAAGAACTAAATACAAAATTTTGACATGGTGTCCATCTGTCTGTCTGTAACACGATTACCCAAAAACTTTCTTATTCTTAACAAATTTGGCATACAAATTCTCTGGCAGATTAGTTTTTGGTGAGGGTGGGGGGTTGGCAAGAGGGTAGAAGGGGGATTAAACTTTTTAAAAAAATTATAACTCACAAACCGTAGTAGCTAGCGCCACGTCACATTAAATAGATAATTGAATTTTCAACCAAAAAAAAAATTAAAACATTTAAAAAAAAAAAAAATTAGCAGTGGAACTTATATGCATGGAAAAGATTATTTGTCTCTTGTGGTTTTGCACTGCTAGCTACCTAAAAAGTCAGCAATGCAAATGATATACAGGGTGTCCCAAATTGGGCACTTTTGGGGGGTTTAAGGTACTTCCAGGTGAGATAGAAAAAATATGACCTCCACTTGCGAGGCTCGATTTTCAAGAGAAGTTCGAGGGTGAAAATCGCATCTTGATATGTCAAGCCGTTTACAAGCTACGGGGGGGTTTTGAAAAGTTTAAATTTTGGTAGACAGGGTCTATAACTTCGTTATTACTGAAAATTTAGTTTTGATGTAAAGAGCTTTTTTATAGACTTTTTAACAAAGAATTTAACTATCTTTCCAGATTTTTTCCACCGTCTTTAATTTCCAAGATATAAGCCAAAGTTGGTATTTTTCTTGAGGAACACCCCATATTTTATTAAATTTTTGAATTTGTGATGAAATTTCCTTTTAATCTTTTTAATATTTTGAATTTCTGTCTAGTATACCATGGCATAGTCAAACCATTCTGACAATGGCTTATTAATGCATTGCTGCCATGGCCTACTATAGTAATTAGTATGTTTTTATATGGTACTCAATACGTATCGAAAATCAAGCAAAATGTTTTTTCATATATCACGCTCTTTGTCAGAACAGAGAACATACTAACTAACAAGAATGGTTCAATGATTTATTTCTTATAAAAATGATAAACTAAATATCTACTTTTTTAAAAAGTTATTACCTATCACTTGAAACGTGCTTCTAAAATAATAACGTTACATTCAAATGAAAGCTTTGTAGTTTTAGAAAGCAGGTCATGACAGGAAGCAATTTTGACTTTTCTCATATTATGGACTATTTCCAGAAATTTGATGACATAAATGACTAACACTCTGCGAAGCTATCAAAATAAAGTAACAGCTCATTAGACAGAAATGAAAAATATTAAATACCTCAAAAACGGCCCAACGAAACTATCACATATGCTATATTGTTTAAAAGGACATTTTATCACAAATTCAAAAATTAAAGAAAATATGGAGTGTTCATAAGAAAAATACTAACTTTGGCTTATATCTTGGAAACTAAAGACGGTGAAAAAAATCTGAAAAGACAGTTAAATTATTTGTCAAAAAGTCTATAAAAAAAGCTCTTTACATCAAAATAAAAGTTTCAGTAATAACGAAGTTACAGGCCCTCTCCCAAAATGCAGACTTTTCAAAACCCCCCCGTAGCTTGTAAATGGCTTAACATATGAGGATGCAGTTTTCACCTACCCTCTTCTCTTGAAAATCGAGACTCGCAAGTGGGTGTCAATTTTGTTCTATCTCGCCTGGAAGTACCTTAAACCCCCCAAAAGTGCCCAATTTGGGATACCCTGTACATTAGCAAAATCAAGTTTTTAGTAATACTATCATATTTCAAACATTATAGGCTAATTTAAGGCCCTATTTAAAAAAAATAGATTTTTCCTTTTTTTTTAAACTTGTTCACTGCTTTAAACAGAAAAAAGGTTTAATTGAGCCAAATAAATATTTGTTTCCCATGGTCCAAAAAAATATTTATTTGAACCAAAAAATATTTATTTAGGTCAAAATAAATTTCCTTAACTCAAATAAATCTTGTTTGACAGAAATAAATATTTATTTGATTCAAATAAATACTTGTTTGGACCATGGAAGACAAATATTTATTTCGCTTAATTAAACTTTTTTTCTGTGTAGCAGTGCTTGGGAAAGAAAATTAAAACTAGAAAGCACGGATATTCCACCATACAATCAATTATTTTATGTTAAAAGGAAATGAAAATATCTCGAAAACTGTAGCTTTGAAAGATTTGAACCTTATAACAAAATTTTTGGGTAATATTTACGAAAACCAAAATCTGAAAATCGCATATCAATAGCTGCTTTACTTCTAGAGTTATGATTTTTGTATATATTTTAACGTTTTTTCTTTATAACAAAATTTATAGCTTATATTCATGGAAACTTAAATCTGAAACTGTATATCGCTACTTGCTTTTGTTCCAAAGTTACAATATTTTTACCTTATATATATACCTTACCCAAAAGTTAATCAGTTCATGGTTAGCCAATGGAGGATATTTGTACCAAATTTCGTTAAAATCGATCAAGGCGTTCTTGAGTTATCATGTATACAGACAGACAACAGACCGACAGACAACTTTTTTTTTTGTTGATTAATGTTAGTCACTTAGTAACTCATTTTTGATAAAATTAAGAAAAGTCAAAATTTCACGATTTTAATAGTCCCCCATACCATATTGGTATGGTGGACTAAAAATAATAAGTTCTAAATTATCCTGTCTATGTCTCTTGTGTATGTAGGTGTAACTTTAACTGAAAATACAGTATATCTACGATCAATTTTTTAAAATTAGAAAATTAATTAAAATTTAATGCAAACAAATTACATTTTTAAGACCAAGAACTTTTCAAACATCATTTTTATAAAATAAAAATTAAAATTTCCCTCAAGTTTTTTTAATTAAGTTTGTAGATGTTTCCTGTTAAAAAATTTAACTTAAGTTTTGTTTTTTAACGACTACTTGAAACTCCAGAGACCTTTTTGGCTTTGCCTTGTAGTATGGTAGACGACAACAAAAATAAGATATATATACATGTTTTTTGATATGGAATTTTATGTATTGTGCATATGACATAATATATGATATACAGTTTTACATAAATTTGCACCTATCTACAAAGCGTAACGTTTAATTTCGTGGTATTAAAGAACGAAAAATATTTTTTTGTAAAAAAAGATACTACCTCCTGTACTTATACTCTGGAGTCCTTTTTTGACTTTTCCTTGGGCCAGACCTACTTGGGCGCTTTTCAATGATTATATTTTTTAATTCTAAAGGATTTGTTTGTCTTTGCCATGTTTTAATTACTTTGGATATTTTACAATTTTTCCGAAAAGCGCTAGGTGATGTATCATCATTTAAATGCAACATTTCTTTTTAAAAACAGTTATACAGTGTCAAGATTGGTATTTTTGCTATAAGTTTTTCAAAAATTTTGCCTAGAATTTAAGTTAGACGAAAGGCAACTAGATATCTTAACTCCCACCCTGGATTTCAAGCCCATGGAACTGTTTTATTTGTTTAAATAAAGGATACTTTGACTTAAAACGCAAATAAGGTATATTTTTCATGATTTGTGTCTCTGTACAAAAAGCTGAAACTTTGTGCTATGTAAGCCAAAATATTTATGTTTGCGACTGTGTCCTTTAAAGCAATAAGTCTGAATTGTCTCTCAAATGTTTTATTTTCGCATTTCCATAAAAAGTGCATAAGGTAACGTTTATAGTTTTTTTAAAAGTTGACCCCAACCGCACCCCAATTTATCCTTTAACCCTTGAAGCAAACCAAATTATAAAACTGTATTGTAAACAGCAAAGCCACAGATTGGAACCGTCCTTCAAATCGTTTATTTTCGAATTTCCACAAAAAGTGCAAAAAGTAACGTCTAAAAAATATTTATAGTTTATTTAAAAGTTGACCCCAACCGCACCCCAATTTATCCTTTAACCCTTGAAGCAAAACAAATTGTAAATCGGTGTTAGTCCGATAAACTGTATTGTAAACAACAAAGCCACAGATTGGAACCGTCCTTCAAATCGCTTATTTTCGAATTTTCACAAAAAGTGCAAAAGGTAACGTTTTTGTTTATAGTTTGTTTAAAAGTTGACCCCAACCGCACTCCGATTTATCCTTTAACCCTTGAAGCGAAAAAAATTATTATAAATCGGTGTTAGTCCGATAAACTGTATTGTAAACAGCAAAGCCACAGATTGGAACTGTCCTTCAAATCGTTTATTTTCGAATTTACACAAAAAGTGCCAAAAGTTACGTCTAAAAAATGTTTATGGTTTGTTTAAAAGTTGACCCCAACAGCACCCCGATTTATCCTTTAACCCTTGAAGTGAAACAAATTATAAATCGGTGTTAGTCGAATAAACTGTATTATAAACAGCAAAGCAACGGATTGGAACCATCCTTCAAGTCTTTTATTTTCGCATTTCCACAAAAAGTCCAAAAGGTAACGTCTAAAAAATGTTTATGGTTTGTTTAAAAGTTGACCCCAACTGCACCCCGTTTTATCCTTTAACCCTTGAAGCGAAACAAATTATAAATCGGTGTTAGTTTGATAAACTGTATTGTAAACAGCAAAGCCACAGATTGTAACCGTCCTTCAAATCGTTTATTTTCGAATTTCCACAAAAAGTGCAAAAAGTAACGTCTAAAAAATATTTATGGTTTATTTAAAAGTTGACCCCAACCGCACCCCGATTTATCCTTTAACTCTTGAAGCGAAACAAATTATAAATCGGTGTTAGTTTGATAAACTGTATTGTACAGATTGGAACCGTCCTTCAAATCGTTTATTTTCGAATTTCCACAAAAAGTGTAAAAAGTAACGTCTAAAAAATATTCATGGTTTATTTAAAAGTTGACCCCAACCGCACCCCGATTTATTCTTTAACCCTTGAAGTGAAACAAATTATAAATCGATGTTAGTCGAATAAACTGTATTATAAACAGCAAATCACCGGATTGGAACCATCCTTCAATCCAGAAAAGTCCAAAAGGTAACGTCTAAAAAATGTTTATGGTTTGTTTATAAGTTGACTCCAACCGCACCCCGACTTATCCTTTAAACATTGAATCGAAACAAGTTATGACTAAATCTTTTTTCTCTTTTTTATAAACTTTTTTACTTAGGACCAGCCCATAATACTAATTTAACGAGCGTCCCAACACGACTGTAATGGACCATTTACGCTCCTAGGATAATAATGAAGCTTAGACGTAAACCACAAGATGACGTGACAAGCGATGAAACTTTATTTTATAAGAGCACTAATTAACGCAAAAATGTGAATTATTTTTCAAGGTATATTTTTAATTAATATTTATTAAACGTAAATAAATCCAATATAATTTTAGTACCTAACCAAAAATAAGTCCTGTTAAATTGACATATTAAGATTTTTAAGAAAATATATGAAAAGTCCTTTAGTAACCTAATTTGTTTTGACGTTTGAGATAGAATGTCATTGAAACTTCAGGTTATGAAGGTTGTTGAATTAAGAGTGTTCGCGTTTGATATTTTTAATAATTTCTGTTATTTATGATGACATTTTCATTACTTGTAGGTAAATTAGTATAATACACTAACTCGCATGTTATGGTCATTACACGCTCAGATAAATTAACTTCATCTTCGCGTTTAATGACCATCATAACATGCTTGTTATGTAAACTACTATGACATTCCAATCTGTTACTTTGCTCTATAGTAAACAGCAAAGTAACAAATTGGAACCGTCCTTCAAATCGTTTATTTTTGCATTTCCACAAAAAGTGCCAAAGGTAAGGTCTAAAAAATGTTTATGGTTTGTTTAAAAGTTGACCCGAACCGCACCCCGATTTATCCTTTAACCCTTGAAGCGAAACAAATTATAGATCGGTGTTTCTTCCTGCTTTAACCGCCAAGATAAATTTTACCGCTCTAAAAACCAACGATTTAAGTAAAACAAGGACAAATGCCGTGGAAAATAGACTTTTGGAGATTTATTTACTTAAAGAAAATTGATTTTGGAGGGGTATTTCCGAATTATATACAGGTATTATTCCACCATCGACTTATGGATTGTTTTTGGCAGACATAGATACGAAGAAGGGGTAACCAAAGGAAATTTCACTCTACCAAAATCCCCTTTTTTAGAAAAACTTTAAAAGTTACTTCTTTAAAACATATTTTTTAAATAGACTTAAAAGCTGCTACGAACATACAGTTTAAAAATTTAGGTACCACTTAATATTTTCTGATTTAGAACTACGTTGGTGAGTGGTGATTGAGGGGCTAAGAGAGAGTTAATAATATATTATTTAAAAAATTTACACTCAGAGAAGGAGGTTGCGTTGGTGATATTATAAAGTTGACAGCTTCCACCTTTTCAAAAGAGGGCCACCAAGATTTTAAAAGTTACAAAGTTGACAGTTCCCTTGACACGAAGTAGTTTTGAAAGTCTTTTAATTTTGTTTTCGGAAAATTAATAGTTACGAGGCCGTCAGGCAGAGTGGTATATATGCAGGATTTTCGAATATGCCCCATTTATCTTGTAGGCCACATATTCCAATGCGTTCTACGCTTCATTTCAAAGCAATTAAAAAATAATAAATGGGTGTTCATCGGTGAACAAGACATTGTAAAATAGACATGTTCAGGGCGTAGGTCAGGGAAAACGGCCCATGAAAATATATATATAAAGTATGACCATTTGGTTTTACTAATTTTTATCGAAGAATTTCGAGAAAATCAGCTGGGTGTTAATAAGCCACTTTTATTTTCGATATTTGTGTACAATATTTTACGAAAGTGGAAGGCAAAAGGGTGTTCCTTATTAAAAACGCTCCAGTTTCGACAGTTATGACGGATAAAATCTTGTAGGTTACGTTAAAATAGAGCCGTTCACAAAGTTTTAGTCAGGTGCGGTCTCGTGGACTATAATTGCAGACCCGCTGGAAGGTCTGCAAGAATTGTTGAATAAAATTGAAGACAAAAGTTCGCAATTTGGGCTTAACTTCAAGGTTGAAAACACAAAATGAATGTTCATAGCCAAGGAAAAAACATTAGATCAATATTAGAAGTAAACGCCTAACAAGTTGAACGCGTCGATTCGTACAAATACCTGGGTTGTCAGCTCCATGTGATCTGGGAAACGCGCAAGAAGTCAGTGCAAGAATTGAACAGAACTGATCATTGCTTACCAAAATGAGATCAGTGTTGTGTATGCGCCATATACTTAAAAACTTAATATACATGGCATTGCAATGCATCCCTAAATCCAGGAGGCTATGAAAATTTTTGGAATTTTAGCCGTTTTACGCATGCGCGATGCCCTTCACTGCGATGGCCGATGGCACTTTCACGTTTGACAGTAGTGTTTAATTTTCAAAAATCAAGCAGTTTTCGTTTTTTTACGTAAAAGTATGTGCCGCCCAAAATAAAAATGTTGTCTTATGGCGTGTTTAATCGCATTTTAATGATAGAAAAATTAATAAGATGTGAAAGTGCCAAGACAGATGTTTCATCTAGATGATACCAAAAAGTTTACAGGTATTTGTTTTTCGCTGTATAAATAACTTTATTTTGTATAAATTCCTGCCATAAACATAGAAGATAAAGTAACTGTACTGTGAGTAAAATTAAAATCCGAAAAAACACACCACTTTCGGAATAAAAAATCAAAACATACAAAAATGGCGTCAGGAATAATCAATCCAACCAATACGACCTATATAGAAGTCGTGCGATCAACCCGAAATAAAAGCAATATGGCGCCGTCTTACGTTCCTGTTTGACATTCAGTCTGTTGTTCACATAGCGAAATCGCGTCTTCGAGAGACTTTTTTAACGAGTTTTTATTGATTATAATTATTTTTATATTATATATCCCAAATGGTTTGGAAATGTTTGTTGTATGAGTATTTACAGAATCGAAATTCGCGGTAGTTAGTGCTTTTTTCATTGTAAGTGTTTTTAGGGTTATAGTGCTTTTTTTAGAGATATTATACAGCATTTTAACTGGTTTCTGGTTGTTTATAAGCGTTTTTTATTCAATCTTTTTGGCGATTAAAGTGTACTTAATCGTATAAAGTGTGCGTTATTAAGAGTTTGTCCCAAAATCCACCAATTTTTGCAGAACTTACAGGACATTTATTAAGCTTGTGAAGGTATAATTAAATTGTTTGAGGATCTTTTAACAATGCCTACTACGTGCTGTGTGCCAAATTGCCAAAGCAGTTACAAGGGGCAAAACTTTCTTCCTAGCAAGCGTAAATGCGTAAGATACAGGTGAAAAAATACACTGAAATTAGGGTACTGAAAGTGTTTTCTGTTAGGTGTGTGAAGTGCATTTTAAACCTGATAAAGTTGAACGTTTAACCAAATAACACTGGCGATCTGTTGGAAGTTCCTTTATTAAAGCCTCGTTTAAAGGCCGGTAAGTTATTTTTGAGTTACATGATTTTTATTCTTAAGTTTTTTTTTCGTGCATAGTCCTTTTTACATTGAATAAACTAAGTAAATGTACTAAAATTAATGGTGGAAAAGCGAGCAATATTCTTGGCATTTCATTAAAAACTGCTGTGTACTTTTTGACTACGCCAGGAGGGTAGTGTATGTGTAAAAAAGATAAAGACAATTGTAAACCAAAGTATAATATATGTAATGCAGTAAAAAAAAATTGGTTAGTGTCTAAATGTTGTGAATAAATATTTTGAATATATTTTTAAAAAGGATTTTTGTTGGTTAATTAAAAAAACTGAAATTATACAGGGTTTATATTCTATGTTTCATATAAAGTTAAAATGAAAACCCAAAATTTTAAATTTTTTGCATTCTGTACCCGGTTTTATTTATTTGCTTTTGCAGGTACTTACAAAAATGGTATTGTCCCAAGTATTTTCTTAAAAACTACTTAAACTAGAGAGGCAAATAATAGTTTGTTGCAAAGGTCTTTAAAATTCTTTCATATGATGTGTCATCGAGTGTATCCTATTACCTAAATTTCACAAAAATTAAATAAACTTTTTTTTATATATCTTAAACATTCTTTTTAATTTTTTTTACATGGATGTCCATTTGAATTTTTTTTACAAAAATACATAATTGTGCTTATTTTTTTGATAAAATAAAGGCCATGTGACAAATCATATGAAGGGTTTTTAAAAGACATTTAAAACAAAGTATCCCTCACCTTTCTAGTTTAAGTAGATTCTCTGACCCCAATCAATTACACCAAAAATCATCAATGATATCTCTAAAAATTCGTCTAGCTTAAAAAGAACTGATAAATCCTATAAAAAGTTAAGCAAATTTAACTTTAATTCTTCACTTCACACCATAATGAAGCAAAAATTTAAAATTTCTGTCATTTACCCATTTAATGCAATGTTGTGTGGGAACGTAAGTTGCGGCCATTTTGAATCCGATTCTTGTCTTCCGTGGAGGCGGTATTGATCCAACGCACTTGCGCAAAACGGTCGTATATATTTATGTTCATGGCTTACTTGACTATGATATGTTTCTAACAAAATTACCACTTTCAGGACGTATGTATTAAGTTTATAAATATATGGTATGAGCGACCTAAAATAGAAAGAGTATACAATATCCTCAATCAAGTAAACTCGATTTATAGTGTTAGTACTACGACACTTTTCAGCTTTCAGAAATGCTGTTGACAGAGTGCAGATGGCGCTGATGATAGCTAACGTTCGAAGATAGCACGTTACTAAAAGAAAATGTCTCTGAGTGGGGCAGCGGGTGACCTCATAACTGAGTACCTATGCCAATGGCTAATCTTAAAAAGGTTTAGACCGAAAAACATTTAAGTGAAGAAATGGGGGTCTTGAATAATGGCGGCTAACCCATTTCCCAATACAAATAAAAAAAATGAATTGTCGAAAACGATCGAAGTGTAATTTGACTAAGCTATATTTATTTAGAACCCCTATTTACTTGTGGCTCTTAAGTGTTGGATTGGAGACATCGATTTTCCGTGGATTTCGCGTGGAATATCAAATTAAATGTGTAATTTTGTGAAGAATAGGAAAATACATATTCAAGCCTTCAAAAATATTTCATTCTGAGGGAATAACGGGAGACAAGGAATACTTTGATTGATTAAGGAATTCAACAATGCCCTCAATCAAGTAAACTCGATTTATTTAATGGATGCCCGATTTTCTAGTTTTAGGACAAAAAAAGAATGAGCCCAAAACGTTGTCAGATTGTAGATTTTTTAAAATATTTTCAAGTATATTTAGGGAAAAAAAGTGTAAGACGCTATTTTTAAATGAATGGAAATGGGTATAATATTAAAAATTTATATAAAATTATTATTTTACATAAAAATAGTATAAAACACTACAATTGGAAAATAGACGGGATACAAAATTTTTCAAAGAGAATGATTTTAATGCCACTTGGACACGTTTCGCATACCGTCTCGTAAAAAATTCTTGTTGTTATTTCAACAATCAGATTATTCCACCTTACTTTGCCAAGATTTGTTGGACTATTTTTAGTTTTAACCAGCGGCGTAGCTTCTGGGGGTCCAGGGAGGGGGGGCTGGCTCCCCGACTTTTAAACCTTAAGTAACTTTTTTTGGTTCAGTGTGAAGCAAAATTCTTCACGACTTTTTTTGGGTTAAAATAAAAACTAAACCTTGGTACTTTTTATTCTATGATTTGTGACTAACACATTGTTGCTAGTCATTAATTTCTTACAATTCTAATTATAATTTTAAGCAATTTTTGCCAACCGTCTTCAAAACTTTTCAAAAATGGCATTTTTAGTAGATACAATTTTCTCAAAATTTAGGACATGATTTTGGCAACAAATCTATAATTGGGACTACATCTAAACCCAAAGCTAGAGGCCCTTCCGGTAGCCCACACAACCCTCTTGTTTTAAAATATGTATTTTAAAAAACCTTGAAAGAGATCAACATTTTTAAGGAATGGCCCGCAGCCGGGTTAAACACCATAAAAAATTTTGTCAACCACATTTAAAACGAAAAATGCTATTTCTTCATTTTTCGTATAATTTTTTAAACGTTTTCGCCTAGGGGGGCATTTCAAGCATGATTTTAGTCACACATCTAGAATGGAGACTACATTCTACCTCAACCCAATCCGTCTTGCCAGCCAACTTACAAGTTTTTTATTTAATATTAAAAGAGAATGTGACAAAGATCAAAATTTTGAAAACACTTTCTACTTAAATTGCAAACATCTTTTCCTACGGTGTTATAGTATCACTTGTGTCAACATCATTTAAAACTCTCTGTACCTATTTATTTCAATAACGTTTTTCTTAAATTGAAAAATTTACGGCGCTCCCCCACCCTTTAGGGTACGCGTCGCCGCTGGTTTTAACCATAGATTATGGTCGGAAAAGCTTCGTATTCAAATACATATAGAGATATACAGAAATGGAAGTAAACACATTGGTTTGTATAAAAATTAATGTTGGCTTCATTGATATTACATTGTTTTAAGTAGCTTTGCTTCACCTTTGTTTTTGTTAAGTCTATAGTTTTAACTGATTGGGAAAGCACATTTAGAAATTATCTTTTAAAAAAGTATTTTTTTTTTATTTCAAGCCATTCAAAAATGGTTTCTCTCAATTAAACTCAAAGCAAAGGCGTTCGACGACTAAATTAAAAGATGCAAGATAAAGCAACACCAGAAACAAGACAAGAACCATTAAATCCGAGGTTTTCTGATTGTGTCAGCTGCCATTCAGGATTTATGTCAAAATATTTTTTTAATCCTTTAAAGGGAAATGATGTTTATATGTTGTGTAAATATTCTTTTGAAACCGCCTAGTTTCGTGTTGTTTTTTAAAGATAGATAAACGTTTGAAGAATGCTGCATGCTTAATTTTTTTAAAGATTATTTTATAAAACTAAAATTATGTTGCTTTTTTTAAATGCAATGGATAATTATAGATTTGTTGCTTTTTAACTTTTTCGATTGTTTTATTTCTTCTCTTTTGAATCTTTTTATCCTACTGATAATATAAATGTGAAAGTTTGTGTGTTGGTATATGTGTATGTGCGTGTATCTGTCCCTCAATTAAGCAAAAACGGCTGAACCAATTTGGATGAAATTTGGTAAGAAGATTAGGTGTGACCTGAATTTAAACATAGGCTACTTATTATTTGACACTTCGCGCAATGACAGCAGTATAATGACATTCCTTTAAGGTAGCATTTTTTGTAAGACAGCCACTTTTAATTCAAAAATAAGAAAAATGCAATTCTGCGTGCGAAGCAAAAACATAGAAAGTCAAGTTAAGCAGATGGCGAATTGTGGCAAATCCCCATTATCACTTACATAGAGTGTACTGACCTTCTCGACTTTAGGATAAAGTTAAGGAAAGAAACGTTCTTTTAACATCGTCGAGGTTAACGTATAATAAACATTGTCTTTATGTCGTTGGTATATGGACTACGTAAAATTAACGTTTTTTTTATATACGAGGGTTTATCACAATATAAGTTGCATTTATAAAATGATAAAAAAAAATTAAAGATGTCATATTAAATGATGTATATTTATTTAACACAGTTAATGCACTTAATTTGTTACTGTAAATAAATTTTACTTGTCTTTTAAATATTTTTACTTAGGTACTTGATTCAACGGATGAATTCATTTGACTTCTGGGTATGTTAAGTAAATGATGGATTATAAAGTAATATTTACTTAGATTAAACAAATATTTTTTGCATCAAATTTATTTTTGAGAGCTGATTCAAATAAATAATTACCTTAATTCAACCACACGTGTGGTTCAGTGTATTAAAACAAATATTTATTTGAATCACGTTAAAGTTATTTTGCGTATATGTATGAATTAAGTACCATTATGGTTGCTTGACATATTGTATATAAGCACAGAATCTAAATAAAACTGTCTGAATTGCAAAGTTTTACCGCATTTCCTTAATTTATTTAGGAACTTTGGGTGGTCCAATATATTTGTAACAAAGAGTCACACTGAATCTATCTGAAAAGAAGAAATTTGACCTCTACGTGCCTCCCATGAAAATTTATTAAAAACTGTTTCAACATGGCGCAAGTAAATGTCAACTATAAAGTGATCGATGGCCAACTTACTGTAGAACGAGAAGCGTTGGTGCCTTCAAAATTTATACATATTATTTAAAATTCGATTATCTTCTTTTAAAATAATTGAACATGGGTGCCTAAATGATGGATTGTGACATGTTTTGTTGATGACCGATTTAAAGAATTTTATTGTAATACTATCGGCATATGATATATTAGGGATATTTTCGAACGCTTATTTGACAATTCGTAGTGGTTGTGGTAATTACTGCGTCCACCACTACCACTGCCGTAAGCTACGAATCCATTTCGTTGTGGTTGTGGTTACTTTTTTGATTAGAATTAAAGAATTTTGGCTCAATTAATTTTAAAAATAATAAAATATAACCAGTTTGCAACATATAAAACATTTATTTTGGAAAATTAAGCCCAATTTTGTGTTTTTCCTCATCTCTAAATTTTTTTACAAGTGACAGTTTTTAATGTGTTCCAAAAACTCTGGTAAAATCGATGCGTGGTAGTGGTTGTTAAATACTACCACAGCGGCGGTCAAAGTCCCTATTAATGTTTTCTGTAACGCCAAAACCCTTACGAACGTTAATTCTCATATCAAACATCAAGAAATTTAAAAAAAAACTGCAAAATGCACTTTTTGTGTTTGCTCAAGATTCAATGGGCTTTATTGTCAAAAAAATACAATTGATTTTTATGGACAAAGCAAATAACAATAAAATAATAGGTTTTTGTCCTGTATCATAACACTTCTTTTCCAAAATTTAAACAAAATGCAAATCAGAAATCGAGTCGCAATTCCGACATAAATATAGTTAAAATCTGTAGGCTTTTATTTCATCACATTATTTAAAAAAAAAAACATTATTTCACACTTTGGTACATATAGGTATAAAAGATACAATTGCAAGATTAAAATTATATTATAATATAGAAAATTTAATTGCGAAAACATTTAATTTTTTTAATAATTAAAAAAACAAAAAAAAACAAAATAAAAAAACAACAAGACAAAAACAAAATAAAAATACAAAACAAACCAAAAATAAAATAAAATAAAAAATAAAATTAAAAGAAAATTAAAAAAATAAAAAGGCGTAGTCAGTAGATTAAAACAAAAACAGAATAAAAAAATCTGCAATTAACTGCCTAAACATATGTCATAATATGCCTTTTCGAATAAAAGAGACTACAGATTTTCGAAATTTTTTGTAAGTTTCATTGGACTTGCAGTAACCTGGCAGTTTATATAGATTTTAATACTATTATGTATGATCGATTGTTTGACAAGGTTATATCTGGGAAAAGGTACTGGTATGTTATTTCTGCTAAGAGTATTATAAAGATGTGAAGCAGTTATATCCATTTTTAAAAAATTAAACATACTGTTCCTAAAATGAGAAACACACTAAGATTAATTTTTTTTCTTTTATTAAAAGTGACTTGCAATGATACCTAAGCTTGGCACCACATATGGATCGGAGAGCTCTCTTTTGTTAAGTAAATACTGAACCAAATAATTGTTTGGTACAGCAACCCCAAAAAGCAATACCAATCTGTAAATGTCATTCTTACAGCAAATAAACCTGACGCTAGTTTTTCTTTCATTTTCAATATGTATGTCAAAATTCAGTCTATCGTCAATATGTAAGCCTAGGAATTTAGTGTCAGTATTTTATTTTATTGATTTGTCTTCTAAATTAATGTCGTCAATATCAAACCTAAAACTTAAGATCTTAGTTTTATCAATATTAAAACAAAGACAGTTTGCATCGCACCGATCTTTAATTTTTCTAATATCTTCAGAAAGCATTGATTTAAGTAACTCTTGGTCTTTGTGATGCCACTTGAGTGTTGCGTCGTCTGCAAAGTTTGTTAGCAGCCCCTGAATATCAACTAGTATCAAGTCATTTATATATAATATGATTTTAAAAATATGTTCATCTGAAGTATAAAAATTCAAAGTTTCCACACTGGAGTTCACCAGTGATGTATGCAAAAAACATTTTTTTTTTTTTAAAAAATGGGACAATTAGGGAAGAAATATATATTTTTTTGCAAAAAGTTATTACACCAGTATAATTCACTGCAAATGGGGGTCTCATTCAAATAAATCAAAAAATATACATAAATCATATCTTATTTTATGATTTATAGCTTTAATTTTCAAATCACAGGAGCAAGAGACAATAAATTAATCTCTTCACATTTAAGTTCAAACCGCCATTACCATTTCTCCACCCAAATAAGGATTAAATGTAATATTTAAGCCATTTAACTTATTAACTTTTGCACTTTTAGTTTATGGCTTGTGACTTTTAAATTGTTTTATTGGTGGTCGTTTCTTCTTATTGTCCACCCACAAGAATGTTCAGTTAAGTATTTACCCTTCATGCAAATTCGATATCCATGCATAATTGAAAATGCAAAAATGGTTGAAAAACTTTGAAACAACCGCATTTTTTTTTTTTTAATTAGCAGTAGTGTTTTTTGCTAATGCACTTTTTCCAAAAAAGAATTCCGCAGCCGCATGAAATGATATGCTGTCTACCATATAATATGATTCCTATTTTGAAAGTTCTCAAACGCTTTTCATAATAATTGCGTTAGTATTCCCTTGTCAGCTTCATTGATCTGGTTAGTAACCACAGTTCACTTTTTGATTGATTTTAAGAAAGAAAATATACTCTTTTCGAAAGCTATATTTTTGTGTAGGTGCCGTCCCTAAATAGTTGTTCTGATAAAAATTAAACTCTTCTATATACGTCCTACTGTCAAAACCTGTCAAAAATATGTAATTTTTTCCCAAAATGTAAAAAAAAAAATATTTAAAAAATATAGAAATTAAGGCTTATAAAGCATTTCATTCTATACAAAAATGGTCAAATAAGAATTTTTCTGACAAAGCGATGTGAAACCTGAAAGAGAACATATTTTTGCTAAAAAACGTTACAATTTTTTTTACATCACTTATAGTTTCTATATAAAAATAAAATTAGTTGAAGAAAATGCTAAAATCATGTCGATTGTATTGAACTTCTTTGCACCAAGATTTTTCTATAAACCTAAACTTCTAAAAAAAAATACAATTATGTGCTAAGTAGGTAGTCCTATGACCTATCAAACGACAGTAAAAAAGTTTTGATTTTCTTATGAGAAAAATAATTTTTTGATTGTGCTTTGATATTTTTTTAAATGTCCTATAAGACCCTTCGAACTCATCGGGATTAAGGGAGCAAGATAGAAGCAGGAATAAGGGAAGTAGTAGAAAGGGAAGTATATAGTCAATATTTGTTGTTATTTTATTGTATATAAAAAGACGTCTTTCAGAGAACTCCTCTTATTTAATTCCGCCAGAGATTAAACCTAGTCGAAACTTTTTTACTGTCGTTTTATAGGTGATAAGCAAATAATTGTTTTTTTTTAGAGTTTAGTTTTAAAGAAAAAACTTGGTGCAAAAATTTTACCATTTTCTTCAACCTATTTTATTTTTGTTGAGTGATGCAAAAAAAGTTGTAACGTTTTTTATCGAAAATATGTTTTCTCTCAGGTTCCCCATCGCTTTCTCGGAAAATATATTTCTTTAACTAACAGCATTAAAATTCAAAATGTGACAATTTTTCAATTTTTTAAACATTTAAATTACGTTTATAAAAATGGTTAGTACTACAAAAATGCTTATGTGAATTTTTTTGTCTGGAATGCTCTATAAGCCCAAATTTTTAATTTTTTTAAAATATTTTTTTTACCGAGTCAGCTCTTGGAATAGCATTCCATAAGTTAACACTGCACGTTCAAACTGGATGGACAATAACTACTGAAGGGAATTGCCAGAACTGCAAATTCCAAAGAGTTTATCACAGAACCCTGCAGGAAGAGGGCCGGGAAACTCATTGAGCCTACCAGGCAAGAAATCCGGAAAATAGTTGGTCTATATCCCAGACATTGCAAGTTGAGAGTACCCTTGCACAGGATGGGTCTAAGCGAAGACACGGAATGCACTCTCTGTATGGAGGACGCCGAGACGAGACGGTCCGGCACGTACTGTGCGAGTGTCCGGCCGCCGGCAATTTCACATCAGCGTCAGCTTGTATTGGTCAAGCCACAGATCGACACAGTGGATCTGAATGCTGCCTTACCAACAGTCCTCTTTAAGGGGCTAAACATACTTTAGTAAAGAACAATCTCAAAAACGAGCAACAATAGATTTGCTGATAGTGGTGGCAGTGGAAAGTGCCTTACTGGCACACTCACAAATAAATCAATCAATCAACATTTTTGAAAGATTTATTATACATGGTTTTTTCAAACACTGTAAAGAATCGGAGAAAATGCTGAAACACGTCGATTTTTTTTGCAAGAAGGAAATTTTTTTCCACTCTAAGAATAATTACCACATCATCCCCTAAAGCGTAGTAGTTCCCACCCCTAAATTATAAATAGGGAAGGCAGGTCGTGTGGCACACCGTTAAAAAGGTAACTTTTTTCTCTATGCACTGGTGTATTTTTTTAAACTTAAAATACGTTGAAATCTATATTTTCTAAAGATTTGAAAAAAAAACTTTACATTTTCCTTTTTAAATTTAACATAAGCAGTTTGTCAGCTTTGGGAAACCACTTCCATCAACCAATTCCATCAACTCTTAAATTTAGCAAAAACAGACTATGTGACACATCGTTGAAAAGACTATTTTTACTTTACTCTCTTTAGGGATCGATGGAATTAGTCTCTCCAAAGCTGACAAACTGCTTATTTTAAATTCAAAAAAACAATTCCTTACAGTTTTTGAAAAGCTCCGGATGGAACCTTTTAAATGACCAACCCTGTATAAGTTAGCCATTTCTTTTTAATTTGTTGACTTTTGTGCACTCATTTTGCACTATTTTCAAATGCTTTTCATCATTTTGGAACCGGAAAACATTTACTTTCTTACAATGTATTATAGTAACAGTGCGATAAATCATATCAGAACTTAGTAAAACATAAATCAAATTTCGCAAACAATGATATATTTCTTATTAACATCACGAAATACACAATTGCCAAAGTCAAAATAAGTAGAATGCAAGATAAAAGCATATAACATAGATTGTTTAAGTAATGAATAGAAACTTTATGAAGAAGCGCAACCATGGATCGCTATTAGATTTAGTTGGAGCTGGAAACCTGGAGGCTGATTCTTGAATTTTATTACGAGAATTTCGATACAATTGACCTACTCTTTTGTCAGTGAAGTAGCCAGAAATCGACTGGGGGGGGGTTGCTTCAATATTTAATAAAAATCAACTACCTATATATACCTATGGCAAGTCTCATCTAGTCTCATTTGCAGATTTTTTTCAAAATTAACCCTTAGGTGCGCCGCAAGCAAAAATTTTGAAAAAATTACTCTAAAATGCTATTTTTTCGCATTTCAAATGTTGTTGACAAAAAAAATGCTTAAAATTGAACAAAATTGTAATAATTTAATATTGGTATAGCGCCGTTGACGAAAACTGCCAAAAAAAAATCTCTAAAAATTTTGATCTTTGTGAAATATTTTTGAAAAAGTAGATTGGGTTAGATGCCAAGAAGGGGTGCGTTGCGGTGGTATATATAGATTTGTTGCCAAATCATAAATGCGCCTTAGATAAAAATTTTTGAATGCTGGTGATAAAAATACCTTAGAGTTAAACGAAAATTGTAACAATTAATAACGTCATAGCACCGTAGGAAAAAATTTTAACATTTAAGACATCAACACACGTCAGAGCTATAGCTCCCCCACTCTTTTTGAGCCATTGATCATGATTAATTTAATGTAGATCGGGTTAGACCTCCTGGGGGGTTTAACCCCCAAAACCCCCCCTGGCTGCGCCAATGACTTTGTACACGCGTAGTGTTTCATATTTTTTAGTTTCGTTTCTACTAAAAAAGATGTAAATTTTATTTTCATCGCCCTCCATTATGGGTACCACTCCATGAAAAAAAAACAGAAAAAAAAACAAGATATTTTTCAAAAAAAAAAACTTAATTGGCAAAGAGTTCTAAGGTGAGCTCAATGATCACCTGACCTCTGCTCAAGCTCTACACCTTGCTCTATGCTCCGCTACATAAGCGAATAAACGAACGCGGTAATAAATATAAATAATATACCTAATATAAAATGGCATGATTTGGGACCAAATTGTTAAGCCCAAATAAAATTTTATACTTAAAATGGCGCATCTTTGTTATAGTTCGTGCTCATTGGTTAAAGTCTATTTGATTGCATTACAAATATTTTAGTGCCATGTGGTTCAACGTTCAATGATTAATTTTAGAAAATGTTTAGTTTATTGTTATTATTTTATTTGCAACAGATATTGAATAGTTGACCTTATTGGCTTTTGTGGCCATGATACCTAACAAAATTTTAGTAGATAATACAAAATTAAGCCAAAGGCGGAAAGTGCAGAATTTAACAAAAGCAAAAAGAAATTGAAATACAATTTCTTTCCCTGTACGCTGTAACAATTAATTTGTTTATAGAGTCCTCTTAAAGCGCTTTTATATAAGAACCGTTTGAAAATGTTGTCGTATAAACACACTAAATCGATTTTATTTTAAAGCGATTTAAGAAAGCGGTTTATCGCTTCCCCATTTTAGGATCGTTATAGACACTTTAAAAACGTTTTGGCGCATTTCTTCCAACCTAAAGAAATACTCAAAAATGGTCTGCCGAAAAATATGTTCTTAACTAAGCTGTTTTATTTGTTTTTTTTTAAACTGACATATTTAATGACATTTAATGAAGAAGAAAGCGATTTTATCTAGAAACGTCCTTATATAAAACCGCTTTTATGTGCATATAAACGTAGTAACTGTCTTAGGCTTTCTCTGGCTTCTCATTTATAATCACGTAACAATACCTACTATTTATAACCTTCCCATTTTTTGAATTGTCTGAATTAAGCACAAACCCTAAGTGTAAAAACCCTCCCACAAAAAATACCTTGTTTAATTAATTTAATCTAAATTTAAAATTTTAATTAATAAGTATCTTTTTCAGCTTTTATAACTCATATTATATAGGGCTTTGTTCCTAATGAAATTCGTCCTATATTCTTTGGAGCGAGCAAATTTATGTGCCTTCAACAAAAAAGATGGTGGAATATGCCCCATTGCTGTGGGTCTATGTCTCCGCCGCCTAACTGCCAAAATAGTTGGCAAAAGAATTTCCAATTCGCTAGGCAACATGTTTCGTCCCCACCAACTAGGTTTTGGTACAAAATGCGGGGCGGAGGCAGCTGCCCACTCAATGAGACGTTTTCTTAATCTTTCTCATAAAAAAGATAAAGTAAGTAAAATATTATCAAGTGTAAAACAATACATCCCAGAATACTTTAAGTACATATCACAATGCTATAGATATAATTCAATACTTTCTTTCGGTAACCAAGAAATTTTGTCACAAAGGGGAGTTCAGCAAGAAGATCCCCTTGGGCCTCCCCTTTTTTGTCTAGCCATTCAACCCATAGTAAATCTTATGAAATCTGAAATGAATTTATGGTACCTTGATGATGGACTGATTGCGGGATATCCAAATACCGTTTGAGAGGATTTTAAAAAGATAGTCAACTACAGTGAAATAATCGGTTTAGATCTAAATTTTCAAAAATGTGAACTTGCAATTATTTTATTTTATTTATTTACCATCACAAATTACATCGAAATTTTTAAATTTCGCTCCAGAACTGCTACAAACTCCTTTAGAAGAGTTTAGTTATCTAGGCTGTTCATTTGTTTCAAAACAAATTACATCAGAAATTGATAAAAAAAATAATCTTATAAAAATACTATCAGAAAATCTTAAGTTCTTAGACTCACATATAGCTTACTATTTACTTAAACAATCTTTTGACATTCCTAGAGTTTCTTACGCATTGCGATGTGTCCCTTGCTGGAAATACCTTGAAAGTATGGAAAAATATGACAACGTTTTAAAAAACAGTATTCAAGAAATTAGTAATTGTGATATAAATTTGCTCATACTTAGAAAAAACATCTCAAAAAGTAGGAGGGGCTGCATATATTGGAGAGCAAAAAAAACATAACAAATTCAAAGACCTGAAGGATAGATACATTTTTGTTCCATTTGCTGTGGAGACTTTTGGCCCTTATGGTGATGAGGCAAAGAGCCTGGTCGTTAAAATAGGTGCAAAATTACCGGATAAAAGGGCTCGGAGTTTTATCACCCAGAAGGTCGGAATTGCCATACACCGTGGAAATGCTGCGTCTGTGCTTGGAACGATCCCAGAAGAGTTAGGTTTGGAAGATTTTTTCTTATTATGTAGATAAAGTTATGAAAGTAGAGTGGGTGTATGCCAGTCGAGTTTGTTTATTTTATTTTGTGTTATTTTATGTACGTTAAATTTTATATGCTTTACCGTTTTACAATAAACCAACATTATTTACATTAAAAAAAAAACTTTGTTTAATATTTATTTCTGTATTGGGTAACTGACAATCAGGTATAAAAGACGGCAATTTCTTTTGTGGTAATAGGGACTTGGATTGATTGGAATATTATAGCCTACCATTATTAGTGCCTACCACACTAATACTGACTGACTTTAAATTGCTTCCGAAATGAGTTTTATTGAAATAGGTAGCGGCTCTGTGATCGGCGTTATATATTTATAACCTAAACATTTTTTTCTTCGCTTTTTTTGGTTGTATTCTTTTTATTTAATTATTTTTATGTATTTTATGGTAAACCATCCATTTTTTTTACAAAAAAAACTACCAAAAGAAAAATTGAACATTAAAATAAAAAGAAAGTATCAAGAAGAAGGAAACTGTTCGCGCGAGAGGTAGTCACTGGCTTAACCAAAGTCAGCACACCTCAGCAAGTGAATTTTCTAGAAGCGCACCTATTTTCCATAGTGTTGGTTCCAGGTAATTTCTGACAACGGTTTGGACAATTTATTCTTCATTAATTTTTGAGACTGTGATAGAACTATTAATTTTATATATTTTACTCGCAAAAGTTGGAAAATATTTTCCAGTTTATCAGAATTCATTAAATTTTATGTAGATCAGCCTTTATTATTATGGGTGGCGATGTCAAACAGAAGTATGTCCGATAATTACGGAAAATAGTCGTTTTGTTTTCATTCTGTGTCTTTTTTGTCATGATATTGGGAAACATTTCCCGGCCAAAACATTAAATTTGAGGACATAATCTAGCGTTGATTATTTCCACTAGCTCTCAAAGTCGTTTCCGTTGCGGTGGTAGGTAAATTTTTTGTTTTTAATTTTACAAGAGCCAGGGCCTTATGTGGCCAAAATGGTTCAAGACTCGTTGTCGTCTGGCCCTTTAGAAAATTTTCATTCTGACGAGTCATTGAATTTTTATTAAAGGATCCCAATAAGAATCGAAGACGTTTAAAAAGTGGAAAAAGAAACACATCACAAAAGGAAAAGGAATCAGTAAAATTGCAGTTCACAAAGGGGATTTGTGTATCGATTTAGGATTTATTTAAATAAATCACTTTATTTTTTTGTGTTTTTTGAGTAAAGTAAACCCATATCTACAAATACCTTTTATTTATTTTTTTATTTAAATATATTAGATCTTAATCCTAATTAAGTACAACTAATTCCATATGACAAAGATAGCTATACCTAATTAACAATAAATTAAACAAAGATAGCCATATCTTTATTTCTGAAACCTACAACACACAAAGTTCCATATCCACTCGTCTCTACCACACAGATTCATTTACATTTGAACGCATAAACCTTTTGGATACGTTCGAGTAAAAAGTCCGAACGGGCAAGTACTGTCACGATCTAAACACCTTTTCAATTCAATTCAAACAATTCAAATGTATAGTCTGACAATCGATCTAGGAGACTCATTATAATTCATGGTCGATAAGCATTTATTGCGACTCAGCGGGTGTTCGAATGGAAGCAGGGACGCACTTAGTGTTGTAATAGATCAGTGAATTTCTACCACGGATCACCTTAAAGGTGAAGAACATAATACGTTTTATTGACGGTTCGGTCTAACAATTTTTTTTTAAATGAAAAAATTATTTCAATCTAATAGACACATCCTAAACCTACAAAATATATTTGCTCATAGAATAAAAAACACAAACATTATACAATTGACTTTAACAGGTACGGGATAGTAAAAAATTAACAAATTTTAACTTAAGTCAGTTTCACTGTCACTGTCGTCATTAAGATCTATATTTACATATGATTTTTCTATATTTTGTGGACATGAGCTACGCAATTTTCCCAGCTTTTACTTAAAATATTCTGTTCCGCCGACCTAATTAAAGCTACCATAGATGAATTTAAAGTTGGCCAAACATTATTTCTTTTAACCGCTGCTTTTAGCTCATGCCATATGTGTTCAATTGGATTAAGCATGCAATGGTATCGAGGAAGTCTCAACACTGTATGGCTCAATTCTTCCGCCAAAGTATCACAATAGTATTGTAACCTCCAAATCAGTTACATCAACCGAAAAGAATCTAAAAACAAAAGATCAACGAAAATTCAAACCTGGATGAGCATCCCACAAGAAACACACAAAGACCCAAAGCGAAAAGAGAAATGATTGATTTCCAACTTTGAACCACTCACAAATAGGCATCGTTCCGCACTGGTACTCATCCAAGTTACTTGATACGGATTCGTCCTGGCGTGTTAATATTTCCAAAATCCTGGCGTGTCTATATTTCCAATATCCAATCCAATTCATTAATTGATTAATATTAACACGCCAGAACGAATCCGTACCAGGTAACTTGGATAAGTACCAGTGCGGAACGATGCCTATTTGTGAGTGATTCAAAGTTGGAACTCAAAGTGTATGATGGTGTTTAATGATGTATGGGGAGGGTGACCAGTGGAACCACTGACGAGCTCACGCTGGTTACCCAGAGCGAAACATCGTTAAATCATTTCTCTTTGGTTCTTTGTGTGTTCCTTGTGGGATGCTCATCCAGGATCGAATTTTCGTTATTTCCAACCCAAGATCTCTTGATCTTTTGTTTTTAGTATTGTTTTTGTACTGAAAATGCTTTAATTATTTCAAGCAATTGTTTTTTGGTGTAGCTATCCTCAAAATACATATTATTTTCTAACATGTAGTCCTGAATGGTAAGTTTTGTGTCATTTGAACATGAAACTTTATTTAGCCTTCTACTGTGGTAGCTCGCATTATCCAGCACAATTACACTATTTGGAGGTATATTGGGTAACAGTTTATTCTTGATCCAGTCTTCAAATAATTCTGCTGTGGTATCGTCGTGGTAGGTCAGTATGGCAATCCTTTATATTTTTGACTGATAAGGCCAACGCATTTGGTATAAACCCATTTTTTGTCCCAGCATGAATTATTGTGATACGCTTTCCTTTATTTGATGGAGCTTTAGTTGTGCAGTGACCAGACGAATCTACCCAACCTTTATCTGGAACTTCATGGGTGTCAAACTAGGTTTCATCGAGATAAACAATAATATCCCTATTACTTTCTCTATACTCATGTATTGCAATTAAATATTCCATCCTCCATTTTTTTAAACGGGCCGATTCCATAATCGCTTGCCGTTTATTAATTTTTTTTATTTTAAAACTTTTAAAATACATTTTCTCAGTGTCTCACAGTAACACTGTATTCCTGTATCATCTTTGTTAATCTTTGAATTAATGTTTGTAAAGTAGGAATCATTTGTTCCCTATACATTTGATATATTTTTCTACAAATGATATCCACATCACCCATGTCTAATTTCTTAGAAGTATTAGAATCCTTCCTTTTTCTTCTCCCAACTATCGGTTTATTTACTACACGCCACATTATATTTACCGATCTTCATGTTAAAGCTGCCGCTTCCTTCACTACACCAAATTTTGATAACCGACGTTCAAGAAGGGTGGTATAAACGTCAAATATCACTTTTTTGTATCAAGTAACAAAATATCGCGTTTAAATTGTTTTTTATCACTTATTTCTGTTGTAACGCCATTATTCCCCGTATCTCCACGTGACGTACTCGGTTGTTCTTCCCACGGACGAAACATTTTTCATACAATCACAAATAACAACTAATAACTTCTTTTGTAACCAAACACCAACTCCTAACTGATTTTCAAAACTAGAAATCAGCTTGGTATCTTAAACCTGTCCTAATTATTTTATTTGTAACGTAATAAAATGTTAATGTTATTGGGAAATCAAAATAAGCAAAGCGCCCTCTAACCTAAAGCCCCCAACTATCCTAAAGCCCCCGATTCCATGGCAACTGCAGGTGTTTTGTCAACAAGGCCCACAGTAGGCAGAAGGGTATTTTTACGTTTTCTGACAGAAAACCATTCGAGGTTATGTTTATCTTTCAAAAATATTTTTTCAAAAACGAATATGAAACCACTCCGCGTGTGCCGCCGAAAATGGCCTAGCGCTGCGCGAGCATTACCCCGAGTTTATCAAAGAACCAAGAGAACTTTACTGGCTCGCTGGAATTCGCCTAGAAACATTCCCATAACTTCAGATAATTTTGTTTTTATTTTGATTCAATTTTTTTTTTAATTTAAATCATTGCGGTATAAGTTATGTGCAAGTTTACTAGTGAAATCTTAGAGGCCTAAGGATATATTTTAGATCCCAACAGCAGTTTCAAAAACACACGGATACTTGAGTATTAACAAAAAAGGTCAGTAAAGCTCCATTTAGAGGTTGAAGAGACTCTTGCTAGTCGTTGATGCTCCTGTTTAAAATAGAATATGATTATTTCGTTTAGCGTCAGCAGTCGATTTTTAAATATGCATGCTTTTTAAGTTAACCTGTTGTCCTTAAATCAGTGGTAACAGCTAGCAGGAGTGTTTCAAATTCAATTATAAATGCACTTGTAAATGCAACCTTAAACACTACACCCAGTTACTTTAATATGTAGTTGGGTAGCGTTTTTTTAGCAAGTAATTCTGCAGTAAATGTTTTTTTTTTATTTTAATATTTTACTCGTTTTTTTTTATGAAAAAAATCTTGTTTGTAGGCACTGACTAGGGTCCCTAAAGAGTTAAAATTTATAAGCGCTGGAATTGTTAAAAAGTGCTGCGTTAGTTTGAGTTCAGGATTTGGGTGGTTTAGTTCCCGCTTTAGTTAAAAAAAAATGAAAAAAGTTTCATCACTGGTAAATTTGAACTTCCTAGGGGTTCAGGCGAGTGCTAAATAGGTATCTAAAGAAAACTGTTTACTACACTAATACCGTTTAGCCTTAATATATTAAGTGAGCAGCATGAAATAATACTGTGGAAAATTTTACTGATAAAAAGTTATTCTTAAGGCCAGTTTCTCATTAGCGGATTATCAGAAACTTAAAGTAACTCGTGAGCTATAAATCCCAGTTTTCTTGATGTTTTTAAGCCAATATTTTTTTTACGTTAACCCTGAGGTAAGGTAACTTACCCTTGAAGCCCTGGTTATCCTGGAGTTAATTTTAACCTGATTTTTAAAGATTTTTACTAGGTTATGTTGCTTGAGTTAACACAAACTCGCTTTTGAGAAACCGGCTCTTAGTCTCTCTTGTTTTTTGAATAAAATAGGTTAGTGAGTTGAAAATTGGAAAATATTAATCAGGAAAAATTCTTTAAAATATAAATAGTTGCTCATTGATCTTTCAAATAAATTAAATACACAGGATCAAATACTATGTGTGTATGTCATAACTGGTGGTTAGTGAACACTTCTATGAAAGTTGAATCATGCACTGTGAACCTGCTTAGATTTTGAAACTCATATAACACAGGAAAATAAAACTGCAGATTACAAAACTTGATTTACTTTGGCTTGATACTTTTGTCTCTCTTATAACTTAGATAACAAAACCAAACCTCTGCTTCTGTAACTAAAAAATTATTATGCAAAAAATCTTTTAAACAGTTTATAAACATGTGCCACTCAAGAGAAAATTTTTAAGAAATATTGGTTGTCCTCGCCTAAAGTGCAAAATATAGAAACAAAATTTAGAGATAGAATATCTCTTGTTATTTTTATTATTCTTTTAGGAGCTGTATATAATAACAAAACATATGGAGCAGTGGATATTTAAGCAACTACCTAAAATGAAAAAGAAGAAGATTCCAAAGTGCCACCACCCAGAGAAGAATAATAATCTATAAATTAAAAAGTCTACAATTTGTACCCAAACATACAGAGCAGTGGATATTTTGCCAACTAAAATGTATAGCAAAACAAGATGGTTCTATAGAGTCAGCACCAAACAAAGAATAATAATCTATAAACTCAAAGTAAGTTTTTGCTTCTGATTTCAATTATATTTGGTAAAACTTCCTTAAATAAACAAAATTTATTATAGTCTAGATCTGATATAAAAAATTAATTTAACTCTTATTGTTTATTGCAAATTTTCTGGACATATTTTGAGCCTCCCCTCATCTATTTCAATTCCATTAGGAAAAACAGAAAAACTATACACAAAGAATAAAACAGAGAACAATTTTTAAGGGGGACACTCACAGATACTTTTTGGCTCTGTTGGAAATTTCATAGGGTAATTTTTATCTCTGGAATTTAAAAAGGGAAAGGTCTTTTAAACGTCTTTACTATTAATTATGTCAAAATTTTAAAAAGCTAGGATGACTGGTGTTTAAAATATTTGCTTTTAAATTTGGTATGGAATGAAGAAAAGGTTTGAACCTTTTCAGCGGATCAGTTTGACCACCAAAATTTAAAGAATAAAAGTAGGCTTATTTGGATGGTATGTTTGAGAAAAAAATCATGAAATGTTTATTCCCTTTTTTATTATGAAAAATGTAACTTTAAAAACCAACGTTTTTTCCTGACTTTTGTGCAAGAAATTGTTTATTTGTCGCTGCTTGACAAATTTAAACTTAATATCTTGCATGTTTGTAAAGCAATTTAAACGATCTTCTAAATAAGATGTCATTCGAGCCACTTTTTTTATATAATTTCTCCTGGAAAAACTCATATCCCTCAAGTCACTCCCAAAAAGCCTGTGTATGGAAAAAAATATATTAAAAAGTAATTTCTAGACTACTAAAATTGTATGTTTTTCAAGTGTTCACCAAATACTCAAAAACACGTCTGTTATGTTTTTGTTGAACATGAATTTGAATTATTTCAAGCATAAGTCAAGGTGCCAATGGGCTTTTTTCCATGTTTGAAGGGAGCGCTTGATAATAAAGGTTTTTTTGACGCATTTTGCTAGCTAAGGGGGTCTATTTTACAAATCCAAGTGATGAAACTCTGGCTCCTTTGGGAGAACTCCAAAAAATAAAACATAATATAGGCACCACCTAAGAACAGATTTAACAGTAAACATTTTTTTAAATAAACACATCAAAAATGGACTATATATAAATCCATTTTTGTTGAAATATATACTTTTTTTTGACACCCCAAATATTCCAGATGGCGATGACGGCGACTTAAAAGTACAAAATTTTGATGAGAAACTAGATCAAGTACACACATATAATACATTAACCTCAGGGTTTTTGGAAACACTGATTCCATTTTCTAGAATAAACATTTTTTGGGAATAATATAATTAAGGTTCCTAGGGGCAAAAAGAATCGTAAATGACAAAAAAACTTGTGACCTCAATTAAGAAATTTTTGGATCAACTGAATTAATTTTTGGTGTAAAAAAATTTTTAGGGGTAATTTAAGGGGCCTAAGGGTGAGTTTTAGGGGTAAAGTGGTAAAAACAACATACTATTGATAGAAAGACATCAATTTGGAGATTCTGGGCAACATACAATATTATTGGTGTAAAAGATATGTGATATATTGATTTAGGGGTTTTTTGGGTCTTCCAAAATTAATTTTGGTGTTCCAATTATTACAATAGGGATTCAGACAAGGATTTAGAGGTAGTTTTAGGGAAATATATCGATTTGGATATTTTTAAGTCTTCTAAAGTTGTATATATGTTAAGAGGTAATATAAGTTTACGCTGGGTCCCAAAATTTTGTCCTAAGATCCTTCTATTATTTCCAGAATTTTTTTTTTATCCAAAGAATGATATCAGTTGATCCCAAAACCCTCAGTTTCTTCTAAAATGTTTGTGTCCCATCTTAAATATTTTGAGTTTTACAAGGGTATCAGAGTGGAATTAATCGGATTCATAAAATGTACATGTGTACCAATTAAAATCAACTAAAAAAACTGAAATTAGTCAACCATGCATGCAAAATGTTTACTTTTAAAACTGCTACCTACTAGAACCCTTATATACTTCTAAGAATTTTTAAATCACATAAATAGATTACGGGAACCCAAAAACCCCTGAATTGATGTACCAGATGCCTATATTTTGTTTGATTTTTTTTATTAGTTATTTTTAAAAAATGGTCACCACCTTGAATATCTGGATTCAAGTTCCCCAAAATCAGTAAAAAAATATCTGTTATCAAGCTCTTTCTTCAATTTTGTTGTTTTCTCTAAAGAAAATATTTTTTCAGTTAATACACTGTTTTTTTTTTTAAATTTCAGAACCTAACCACATGAAGCCTGATATGTGAAACTACAGCTACTAGTTTGCGGTTCCAAAGAAGGAAAAAATAACATGTTATTCTTTTCTTTTTTAAGTTAGATTTAATTTAAATGATTATTAATAAGTATTTTTGAGATAAGTTTTTAAATTAATTTATTTAATTGCATATCTATAGGTATTTATAATGTTGTGGCCATAATCACCTCAACAAGTTGAGCCATGTGTGCATTTAGTTTTACTTCCAAGGACCAGATGCCCACCGGTGGACACAAATCCTCTGCTGTTTTGTGACCATCGGTAGGCACATGGTCCTGGGAGTAAAACAGAAATGTCCACATGTGGGCATGGGCAATGTGTTAATAGGAGGGTGTCACATTCTAAACACCAAATACATTTAATTATATTTTACATTGAAATATTTGTTACACTACATGCCAAATTGCTGCAGACCAGTTTTTTGACACTTTCAATGACAGTTCCATTTAGCTTCTGTGTTTAATTATCAGCCGCCATATTGAAATGGGTCTGTAGAATTTGGAATGAGGTGTATATGTAAAAATGTAATTTTTCAGGATATTTTTTAAAATTTTATTATATATAGTTAATTAAAATTGCTAAAAATATTTCTACAACACAAAAATGCTATAGTATTCTACCCATATAGTTGTTATGGTAATTATGCAGTATACAGTTTTCTGCCATTTTTGATTTTTTTTGAAAAATTCTTTATGGGGGGCACCTTCTAGGGTCCCTAGGACCCCAAATCCGTCTGCGCCGGTTGGTTTTTTTTTTATTTTTTTGGTTTTTTTTAATTTTTTTTCACTAAAACAAACCAAACCAACACAGTCCAACCCAACCTAATCCAAACCAACCCAAAACAATTAAAAAAACACTTTACAACCCCCCCTGGGCACCCTTTTTTCTCGTTAAAAAAAAAAAAAAATCGGGCACAGGCGGATTTGGGGTCCTAGGGACCCTAGAAGGTGCCCCCTTAAAGAATTTTTCAAAAAAATCAAAAATGGCAGAAGACCGTATACTGCATAATTACCGTTATTATTGTTCTGTGAATAACTAAAATGTATAAAAATTGTATTGTTCATTCTGGTAGTTTTCTTGCCTAAATTCCAAAATCTGAAAATAAAAAAAATTAGAGGTAAACATTTGTCTAATTTAGCTACAACGCTTTTTTTAGTACTAGTAAGGAGTGCTTTAATAAATGTTCACTTACAACCAAAACAGAACTCCAAAAAAGAGAAAGTATTTCTGCAACCCTATCTTTGCCGCAACCTTATCTTATGCATTTTTAACTACATTGGGCATTGGTAATTAGAGTTTTAGTTAAAGGATCTTTTATTAGGAAATTATAGAGATTTTTGGACCTCTAGGTATCTCTTTCAGAAGCGACACATTTCAAATTTTTACACAATAAATGATTCACTAACAGAAAACACAAGTTTACATAAAAGATAGCAAGAGATGTAACATTACATTTGGTACCTACCTATATGCCAACAAAAATAAATAGGTAATATTTCTGTGTGTGCAAGCATATTAAATATTAAGTTTTTGGATTTTATTTCAATTATTTATTTTTGAGTTTGCACAAGAAGTAATAATTTTGGGTAAGGGATTTAAATGAGAAAGGCATCAGTACATAAGGTCAATAACAGAGTTTGTACAGAAAACCTTTAATTGGATTCTCTGATGTCTCCCAGTTTTTCCTAACCATTTGTTAAAAACTTATCATAATTTTTTCAAGAATTTTGTATAAAAGAAAACAGCTGCAAAATTTTATTTTGACAAATTTCCTGATTCTAATTTGTTTTTAAATCAATTTTTTCCAGATGGGCTTCCAGATTTTCCTTGTTTTTGTATATTTTTTTGTCAAATTCCTGACCTTTTCAAAGAATAAATTTCTCAACTTTTCTCGGTTTTTCAGTTCCATACATACTCTGACTGATTAAAATTGTTACAATAAGAATTTTAATTTTGAATTTTATATATATACCTTGAAGACAAGAAAAGCAGTGTCATTCCATCTTGATAGATTTCTTTCCTACAATAAGGCATGATTTAGGAAATCCCTGACACTGCAGCTAGTTTGCATATTCTTTTCTACTGTTCACATAGGTGTTTTTTTGCCAGGTGGAGCAGCCTTCTTATTAGTATTTTCAGGAGCCCTCCCTCCTAGACAGTTTTCTTCAGGCCAGTATGCTTATTCTTGAACAAATGTGAGGGGAATTTTGCTCACCTCACCTCACGGTTCTTTATCTTGGACACCTTAAATTTACAAAAATATTCAGGTCCTAATTTTATTTTCAACTCTTAAAAAGTGCATAGAGGTAGGTATTAAAACTGGAGTTTCTCTAGCTTTACTGTAGAGAAAACTTAGAAATAAGTAAATGAGCCAAAGTGAGCAAAATGTGCCTCACTATTTTTTTGTATAATGTTTTTATTCTTTGCCTAATATTTTCATTATAGTCCATGAGCCCAGGCCTATGAAAATTTATGACTACCTCACCGTTGAGACTTTGTATGTGTTCTTCAAGATGTTCTAAGGGGTATTTTTAGAGACCCCTCCAAACTTAACCCTTAACTGAGCCCTTAAGTTAAGGTCCTTTCAACAGAATTTCTCGGAAATATTTAAATTAGATAATGTGACCATGTGTTTTAAATACTTATAAAGCAATCCTTGAAAAATCAGCTGTGAGGAGCTTAATTTAACTTTTCGATGCTATCAAGAGGGGCTTAATGACAAAATATATTTTTTTGACAAAATGTTTGTCCATTTCTTGTTAAAAAAGTTACAAATTTAAGAATATATATGTTTAAAATGTCATCTGAGTGGACATAAAGAATAAATATTATGCAAAGTCCGGCAAGGTCTTAACAGTTTAAGTTATGGGCTGTGGGACTATTAATTTGTATGGTACCTAATTCCACATATGTTAGTGGTAGTCAACTGAGTAGTCCACCCTTCAAAAAGAAAAAACATACTTATTATATATAGGTACCTACATAAAATAACTTGTTTTGCAGAGGAATAAAGGAGTATTTAGAGTTCTGTAAGGCAAGTGGTATGAGGTAAGATGCAAGGAAAATAAACAATAACAAATGCATGCTGCTCTTACTGCATACCGCTTGTGGCTTACAGAACACTTACTTTGTTTATATAGGCCTCTTAAAGCGCTTTTATATAAGGATGGTTTGAAAATGTTGTCATATAAACACCACTAAAACCAATTTAAGGACTAAATCGATTTTATTTGGAAGCGGTTTATCTCTTAAAAGCCCATTCAACACCATTCTCAACTAAAAGGTCAGTTAAATCCTACTGCCTCAGTGCCCTTTAGCCTACTGTGACTGCCATTTTTATAACCAAATTGGCAAGTAAAACAGATTTTCTGTCAGTTTGGTGTCAATGTGGCATTGATCATAGGCCAAAGGATACTAAAATGAAAATGAGTTAACTGGTCGTTTTAGTTAAGAACAGTGTTGGCCCATTTTAGGGACGTTATAAACACTTTAGTGCATTTCTTCTAATCTAAAGAAAATACTAAACCCTAGTCTTTGAAAAAATCTGTTGTTAATTAATTAATTATGTTGTTTTATTTGTTTTTTCTTTAAACTGAAATTTAATGAAGGACATAACCCTTGAAGAAAGCGATTTTATTTAAAACCATCCTTATATAAAAGCATTTTTAGGTGCGTATAAACGTAGTAACTGAGAACAGCAGCATATGCTTGCTATAGTTATGGAACTCTGAATACACCTTAAAAGAATCTAAAAGGAAGAAATTTCCTTAAACTAAAAATGAGTATCTAACAACATTGCCTAGTCACTTGTAGTTATTTCCAACACCGTTCTCAACTAAAAAGCCACTTAACTCATTTTCGTTTTAGTATCCTTTGGCCTATGATCCGCGCCATATTGACACCAAACTGACAGAAAATCGATGTTTTACATGTCAATTTGGTTATAAAAATGGCAGCCAAAATAGGCCAAAGGGCACTGAAGCGGTAGGAGTTAACAGGCTTTTTAGTTAAGTACAGTGTTGGTTATTTCAAGGGCTAATTATGCAGTATACAGTTTTCTGCCATTTTTGATTTTTTATGAAAAATTCTTTATGGGGGCACCTACTAGGGTCCCTAGGACCCCAAATCCGCCTGCGCCCGTTGGTTTTTTGAAATTTTTTTTTACCAACACAATCCAATCCAACCCAAACTAATCCAACCCAACCCAAAACAATGAAAAAAACACATTACAACCCCCCTCCAGGCACCCATTTTTCTGTTTAAAAAAAAAATCGGGCGCAGCCGGATTTGGGGCCCTAGGGACCCTAGTAGGTGCCCCCATAAAGAATTTTTCATAAAAAATCAAAAATGGCAGAAACCGTATTATGCATAATTACCTTTCAAGGAAAAACCAAGGAAAAAACCCTTATAAAGACAACAATACTTATTCAAAAAATGTATAGTCAACCCGAGGTCTTACCTTAAAAATTTGCTTTCTTTTATTTTTTCTTGATCCATTGCATATTTTCGGAGTCTTTAAGCACACCAAGAGGCAAATAATGTACTACATTAGCAAAAACCGAGGCACAAATAGAAAAACTTATTGTTTTTGTCTGAAAAATAAACACGCAGTCACATGGACCTAAAGGTTTATTTGCGCGGTGGTACCGTACAGCGGCGGTAATGATGATAGCAAGGCAAGTTCGGGCTACAGCAACGCATCATGAGTTACACGGAAGCGAAAGTAAAAAAGGCGCGGAATGCGAAATCAAAATAAGTAAACTATCCCCAAATTTTTGACCCGGTGCAAAAAAAGCTCTGGTGTCCCACTGTGGACAAAAATAAATAAACTCTCCGCGTTGCCATGGAAAACAAATGCAATGACGTAAAGTTTTGCAAAAAAATCAGGTCGCCACGGTTAAATTGATTTCCCAATAACGTTTCGTAATTAATCATAAAGTTGATAAATTTTAATTCGGCCAAAAACGTGTACTTATTAAGAAATAATTACACATTTTTAAATCCGCACCTGTAATCCTGAGAAATGGTAGCATGTTTACAGCTTTTTTTTATTTACTTTCACACCCCGAACAATAGTTGATTATTAGGGTAAGGGATTAGCATTTATTATGAGTTTCTTAGATCTATGGTCGAACAACTAATTTTTTATCTATTTTACTAAGTTGGTAAAAAGCCTTTTAATATGCACAACGGACGGACCAGCCAAAAGAAGCATACCTTCATTCATTTTTGTATTATTTATTTATCTGCCAATAGGACCTCAAAAGATGCGAAAACTTACTATAACCGTAAAGCTAAACACACACTTAATAATAAAAACGAAAGAGTTAAGAATTTAACTAACAAAATGTTGCATAACGGACGGGACATAACGGACGGAACACAATTTCCACTCAAAATAGAAACAATATTTAAATTAGAAGAAAAGTGATTTAAGCAAAATGAATAAATCTTGGTAATACTAGACAGCCTATTTTATTTATATTTTATACAATTATTTCATGGATAGTGTGCAAACATATTTGAGAGCAGAAAGTTTAAGCTGATCTTTCAATATAAAAAAACACCCAAATTTCATTTTTTGGCATTTTTTTGAGACAAAGAAATATTTTAAATTACTTTTTTAATAGAAACAGTTTTAGCCCCTGGAGGCAAATTAAAAAATATACAGGGTGATTCACGATGAAATGCAAATATTTTAATGGTAAGTATTACAGGCCAGGGGCAACTCATATTCAATTAATTTTTTTTGAGTCTTTTTGTCAAATATACATGATTTATGAAATACTGCAAAAATAAAAACGAACCTATCTCGGAAACCAATAAACGTATTTACTTTAAGTTTGGCACATATAAGGAGCCCCAAAAGCCACTTCTACCAATGTATGAAAAAAGTAAAATTCCAAGTCCGGACTAAAAAAAATGTAGTATTATATATTTTTGTTAAAAACAACAATTTGCAAATTTTGGTAAATAACACATTAAAGCTAAACGATGGTGCTCTAATACCCTTAGATTGTATTTAACACGCTAAGTCTCAGTTTTTTATTAAAAAAAATAAAACAATCCAAATTCCAATCCTGAGATATTAGGGCTTCAAACAATGTCACGTTTTAAATAACTAAAGACTTATTTTTAGGATAAAACCAATTTAGGTATAAATAAATCAACACCCACCACTGTGATCGGCGTTATATATTTATAACCTAAACATTTTTTTCTTCGCTTTTTTTGGTTGTATTCTTTTTATTTAATTATTTTTATGTATTTTATGGTAAACCATCCATTTTTTTTTACAAAAAAAACTACCAAAAGAAAAATTGAACATTAAAATAAAAAGAAAGTATCAAGAAGAAGGAAACTGTTCGCGCGAGAGGTAGGCACTGGCTTAACCAAAGTCAGCACACCTCAGCAAGTGAATTTTCTAGAAGCGCACCTATTTTCCATAGTGTTGGTTCCAGGTAATTTCTGACAACGGTTTGGACAATTTATTCTTCATTAATTTTTGAGACTGTGATAGAACTATTACTTTTATATATTTTACTCGCAAAAGTTGGAAAATATTTTCCAGTTTATCAGAATTCATTAAATTTTATGTAGATCAGCCTTTATTATTATGGGTGCCGATGTCAAACAGAAGTATGTCCGATAATTACGGAAAATAGTCGTTTTGTTTTCATTCTGTGTATTTTTTGTCATGATATTGGGAAACATTTCCCGGCCAAAACATTAAATTTGAGGACATAATCTAGCGTTGATTATTTCCACTAGCTCTCAAAGTCGTTTCCGTTGCGGTGGTAGGTAAATTTTTTGTTTTTAATTTTACAAGAGCAGGGCCTTATGTGGCCAAAATGGTTCAAGACTCGTTGTCGTCTGGCCCTTTAGAAAATTTTCATTCTGACGAGTCATTGAATTTTTATTAAAGGATCCCAATAAGAATCGAAGACGTTTAAAAAGTGGAAAAAGAAACACATCACAAAAGGAAAAGGAATCAGTAAAATTGCAGTTCACAAAGGGGATTTGTGTATCGATTTAGGATTTATTTAAATAAATCACTTTATTTTTTTGTGTTTTTTGAGTAAAGTAAACCCATATCTACAAATACCTTTTATTTATTTTTTTATTTAAATATATTAGATCTTAATCCTAATTAAGTACAACTAATTCCATATGACAAAGATAGCTATACCTAATTAACAATAAATTAAACAAAGATAGCCATATCTTTATTTCTGAAACCTACAACACACAAAGTTCCATATCCACTCGTCTCGACCACACAGATTCATTTACATTTGGACGCATAAACCTTTTGGATACGTTCGAGTAAAAAGTCCGAACGGGCAAGTACTGTCACGATCTAAACACCTTTTCAATTCAATTCAAACAATTCAAATGTATAGTCTGACAATCGATCTAGGAGACTCATTATAATTCATGGTCGATAAGCATTTATTGCGACTCAGCGGGTGTTCGAATGGAAGCAGGGACGGACTTAGTGTTGTAATAGATCAGTGAATTTCTACCACGGATCACCTTAAAGGTGAAGAACATAATACGTTTTATTGACGGTTCGGTCTAACAATTTTTTTTTAAATGAAAAAATTATTTCAATCTAATAGACACATCCTAAACCTACAAAATATATTTGCTCATAGAATAAAAAACACAAACATTATAAAATTGACTTTAACAGGTACGGGATAGTAAAAAATTAACAAATTTTAACTTAAGTCAGTTTCACTGTCACTGTCGTCATTAAGATCTATATTTACATATGATTTTTCTATATTTTGTGGACATGAGCTACGCAATTTTCCCAGCTTTTACTTAAAATATTCTGTTCCGCCGACCTAATTAAACCTACCATAGATGAATTTAAAGTTGGCCAAACATTATTTCTTTTAACCGCTGCTTTTAGCTCATGCCATATGTGTTCAATTGGATTAAGCATGCAATGGTAACGAGGAAGTCTCAACACTGTATGGCTCAATTCTTCCGCCAAAGTATCACAATAGTATTGTAACCTCCAAATCAGTTACATCAACCGAAAAGAATCTAAAAACAAAAGATCAACGAAAATTCAAACCTGGATGAGCATCCCACAAGAAACACACAAAGAACCAAAGCGAAAGGAGAAATGATTGATTTCCAACTTTGAACCACTCACAAATAGGCATCGTTCCGCACTGGTACTCATCCAAGTTACTTGATACGGATTCGTCCTGGCGTGTTAATATTTCCAAAATCCTGGCGTGTCTATATTTCCAATATCCAATCCAATTCATTAATTGATTAATATTAACACGCCAGAACGAATCCGTACCAGGGGGGCTATTCCAGTGGCTCATACCGATATCGTTACGTAGCGAATTCGTTATCGCGGCAACACCGCGGTTTGTTTTGTTGTTTCACAATGGCCGCGGCCGTGTCAATTCAACTTTGACAACTAAACTCGCACAAAAATATAAGTTTTGATTTGATTGAGAAAAAATAACATGATTTCTTCTGCGATGGTTGCAGACCTCGGGAAACAAAATACTTTTTATAATTCCTGCTGCCTAGTTTCTCCTGTGATCTTGTGTTCTCCAACCACCCGAATGGAAGACGAAAATAAGTTCACACCATATTTGGAGCCCACAAAGAACGGCACAGTAAGTAAAACTAGCTTTTGTTATGGGGAAATATTTGTTTTACTTATCCCAAACTTGTACATCACTGCTATTTTAAGCTGGTTTTATATTTTATACTCTTCTGTAAAGGGAATCGCAAGCCCTTATGATAGAATATAGATAAGCATGGCCCAACTAGTTGAGTTTATCACCCACTTAAATTAAAGTCAGGCTTGGCAAGAATGTGATACATTGAGATAGTTTATTTAAAATGAAAACTACTGACTTAGATTCTTGCAGTTCACCAAAGAAAAAATAACTACTTAAAGCTGAGATCAGATTTTGGATAAGTACTATTTTGATAAAACTTAAAGTGTATACTTCTTTTTAGGTATAACATGCTAGGGTATGTGAATAGAGCTATATGTAAGAATCATTCTAGTAGGATAGTACCACACAAGACCACAACTCGGGCCACAAATTAACTATGGATAGATTCAAGTAAGACACAGACCAAGGCACTAAATGAAACTAGACAAAGATTCGATGTTCAATAGACATAGTGAAACTAACTTTCAGAAGAAACTGATGCAATATACATGTATGCTAAATGTTATTTGTTCTCCCATTAAAAAATAATAAGATAACTTTTAATGAATTAAAAAGTTGTGTAAAATATAGTACAGAAATAAAATTTTATTATTTAATTCTGTTAGGCCACATTTGTTTAAATCAAAAAATTTAAATGTCACTTAAGTGATAGTTATAGAACATTGGACCTATTGTAACCACGATTTTAGAACTTTTTCAAAAAAATTCGCAGATTTTTTGGGGGAGTCATCGAAAAAGTGTGGGCCACTATATATTATTTTAAGTTATTGCAAACTTTTTAAAATAAGGCAGAGTTTTTTTTCAAGAGCCTTTAGATTGGTTTGGTGGGGTAAGTTAAGTACAGTATTAAGTTATTTCAAGCTCTGATTGCTATAAAAAAGAATTGATGAAGATGTTTTAAAAAATTGGACTGATGTGATTTAATATTTACCTAAATGATATTTCTTCATTATTTTACATCCATTTTTAAATTACCTAAATGATATTTATTCCCACACACACACATAGCATAGCTTGATATTTATATAGCAGTTGGCTAATTAAGCAAATTATTTTAATTTTTAATACCTGAGTAATATAATTTAAGAAACCTACTTAGTACCTACTTTAAATAAAGGGCCTTAAATGTATGCTGCATTTTTAAATTAACTCTAAAGTTTTACTGACTGACATGGCAAGTTTTTTACAATGCATTTAGATAAATTTATTTTTTTGGCTAGATTAATACTTTATACTAGTTTTTAATTTAATATTACCAATTTATTATATTACAAAGAAAAAATTGATTTGAGTTGATTGTGTCACTCTTAACATTGCTATTAAAAAATAATAAAATTTGGGATAAAAAAACTGATTTATTTTACTTATTGGTTTAAATGTTAATTAGAATTACAAATTGTTTTCTAATATTTCAATAATTGGTGGTTTGCATCTTTTCTTTCATCAGCTTGGGCACTGCTAACCTGAAACAAAAAATAAGATGTATTTCAAAATGTAAGCCAGTGAAATGGCTACTTAAGATTGAAAGCTTTCAGGTTTGGTTTATAAAATCAATCAATTACACCAATAGTAACTTTTAATCACCTCACCCTTTGAACAAGAGTATAATCCGACTTATTAGACTTACATCGACTATATCTCACCAATTTTTTGGCCACCAGTTTTATTGCTGCCTGCCAATTTAGATTCTTTTAGAAAAGTACGGACCAAGTTTTACATTACATTCTACTTTGAAAATTTTATTATTGACTATCTTTTGTTTACCCCACATCTTAATATTTAAGGTAAAGTAGAAACTTAAGTGATGGTCAATGCTTGTGTGAATTTGGTCCAACGCACTTTGATTTAGAAACTAAGGGAGAGGATAGAACAACTTTCTGGCTAAGGTCGTAAAAAAACTTGCCTGTTAAAAAAAAAACGATATGAATTTGGCCCTTGTATATATTATTTAGAAAAAGTAATGTAAACTGTCGATCAAAAAAACTATCAAGATAGTGAATAATAATTAAAAACCTTGGGAAAACAAAGGGAACAAGTTCAGAAAATCTAACAAGTTGGGATCCAAGTGGAAAAAGACTTAAGTTTTTCTTGTAAATTAACGAAATAAGTGTGGCTTATCCCCTAGTTACCCCAAGATCTTTAATTGTTATTTAATGTTTTTTTTAAAATATCCTGTGGACATAAAATTACAGCAATAAAGAAGTGGAAATTTATGTTTTTCTTTTTAATGTGAAGGTAGCTTACCATATGTGTTTTGTCCTGCTCAAATGTTTAGTTGCGTAGGTGGGGTGGGGTGCTGCCTGCTTAAATGTATTCATCATACATCTTAATAATTACGAGAAATCATTGATCTGTAATTAAATTTAAAGTAATTTATTATAGGTGTGATGTATGCAAATCTATAGTCTAATCAGCTAACCAGTTAGTTCACTTGAATTAATGCTTCAGACAATAGCAATACCATGTGCTATTTTTTTTTTGTTTTTTTTTTCCCAATATTTTTCCAATTTTGTGCCAAATTTAAAGTTAATCTTCTCATCTAGGCCTGAATCAAAATGAATGAATGACCTTTCAATACAAGGAAAAAAATGAGCTAACTTTTTCATGTAAAAAGTTTAGATTTTTATAACATATTTTAGGTACTGTATTATCAATTTTACTTATTCTTTTTATTAGTGACATCCATAAAATCTGCATAAAATATGTAACGTGAATTAAATAATCCAATTTTTTAAACGTTATCTAACAAAAATGCATAAGATTTGTTATATAGGTGTATATGGTTACCCAGTGGCGTCCCAAAGGAAGGGGGAGTCGAGGTAAAAACCCTCTGATACCGGTTAAAAAAACGAAATTATCTGAAATTGTCCCAATAAAATGATTTCTGAGTAAAATTACAATTTATTATTATTAAATTTTTTAAACTTTACTAATTTTGTGTGATGATGGGTTAAATAATTTACTGATAAGAACTAGTAAACTTTGTAAAACAGTAGATAAAAACTAAAAGAGTTTTTAAGACAGGAATTTGATCAACAGTAGAGAGTTTGAAAAGTTAAAAGTTTTATGCATTTTGATTTTGACAAAGGTGAGAAACTTGGTCTTAAAATTATGTAGAAACGCAAAGGTTAAATATTTAAAAATGACTATTTATTACTGACATAATTGCGAAACTTAAAATAATGTTTCATCAAAAACCACAATACTCTACTTTTACACAAAAATATTATATTTACACAAATTTTTTTGTTTACTAGATTTAAGTAAACATTTTATAAACTCAGAATCTAAAACCGAGAGGCCAACACCTCCAATAGGTGTACGAAAATTCGATAATACCTGACAATACTTGACTGTATGGGACAAAATCTTGGGATAGTTTGCATTACTTGACAATAGGTGTACCTACAAATTTAAAATCAGGTGTTGGAATTGAAAACTTACCAAAACTGATTTCTATGGATAATTTATCAATATACATTGAGCAGCTACGGTAAGTGTTTATTCCCAAACTTCATAATTTATTTTCTCTCTTATTAGCACTACAGCATGGGTCCTGCTCTTGGAGATTTTCAACAGTTGACCTAAAAAAAGAACAGTAAATTACATTACATTAAAACATTAAAACTTTGAAAACCTTAAAAAAAGAAAATGTGTACATCAAAATTTGTTTTAGCAAAATCAATTTGAATATATGAAAGTTAGGTACATGACTCTTATCTGTCTGTCAGAGGGAGGGAGTTCAAAAGATCTACTATCCTGTGCAAATAAAATAATTGAAGAAGGGGGGACAGTATGAGAAGGGTTGCTAAATTTTTACTTGATCGTGCATAGCAGTTCAGAATCAGCCGCCTCTCTTCAACTAGGTACTCAATGCGGTCTGTTGTAAGTACTATTATTTATACAAGGCATAATATTTAGTAATTTGGCTATAAAATCAAAAAATATAAACATAAACTGTCCAAATAAATAATATTTGATTTTTTCTCGATATATAGGTAGATATTAGTTGATGTCAGATTTTTTTTTAATAAAAAGTCAGTGTAATAACCTTGGATCAAACAAATCCTGCATTCTTGAATTTACAACTTTTTTTTCTTATAATGTATGAATATTTTGTAAAATTATTTTTCGGTTTTCTGGCCACTGGCTCACGTCTTTTCAAAATGTATAAACTGAACTTAAAACGGACCTACTATATCTTTTTGTTTACATTATGTAAGTAGTGTTCTTTAAGCACCAAAAAGAACAGAATAGAATATAAGATAAAGTAAATATAAGTACTTACCCAAACAAAAAATCTGGAGGCACTTCCACACAAGGCCCATGAGGATTTTTCTTCACAGAGAATGTGGCTTTTCCAAACAAAATTCAATAACGGTTGACCACCATCACATTGTGATCAGATTTTTAGTCCATATTGCGTGCAAAAATGCGTGAAAATTATTATTTTCCCGAAATTTCGCCGCAACAAAAATCTAAACAAACTTGACTGACTGTCGGTATTTGACAGTTGTTTTAGGAAAGTATTGCTGGTTGCGTGCCATTTAAGCCTTCTTTTTAATTAATAATAAACGATGTTGCCGTAACAGTGAAAATAATGGCGATAGCGATCGTTATCTCATAACGATAGCCCACTGGAATTGCCCCCCTGGTAACTTGGATAAGTACCAGTGCGGAACGATGCCTATTTGTGAGTGATTCAAAGTTGGAACTCAAAGTGTATGATGGTGTTTAATGATGTATGGGGAGGGTGACCAGTGGAACCACTGACGAGCTCACGCTGGTTACCCAGAGCGAAACATCGTTAAATCATTTCTCTTTGGTTTTTTGTGTGTTCCTTGTGGGATGCTCATCCAGGATTGAATTTTCGTTATTTCCAACCCAAGATCTCTTGATCTTTTGTTTTTAGTATTGTTTTTGTACTGAAAATGCTTTAATTATTTCAAGCAATTGTTTTTTGGTGTAGCTATCCTCAAAATACATATTATTTTCTAACATGTAGTCCTGAATGGAAAGTTTTGTGTCATTTGAACATGAAACTTTATTTAGCCTTCTACTGTGGTAGCTCGCATTATCCAGCACAATTACACTATTTGGAGGTATATTGGGTAACAGTTTATTCTTGATCCAGTCTTCAAATAATTCTGCTGTGGTATCGTCGTGGTAGGTCAGTATGGCAATCCTTTATATTTTTGACTGATAAGGCCAACGCATTTGGTATAAACCCATTTTTTGTCCCAGCATGAATTATTGTGATACGCTTTCCTTTATTTGATGGAGCTTTAGTTGTGCAGTGACCAGACGAATCTACCCAACCTTTATCTGGAACTTCATGGGTGTCAAACTAGGTTTCATCGAGATAAACAATAATATCCCTATTACTTTCTCTATACTCATGTATTGCAATTAAATATTCCATCCTCCATTTTTTTAAACGGGCCGATTCCATAATCGCTTGCCGTTTATTAATTTTTTTTATTTTAAAACTTTTAAAATACATTTTCTCAGTGTCTCACGGTAACACTGTATTCCTGTATCATCTTTGTTAATCTTTGAATTAATGTTTGTTAAGTAGGAATCATTTGTTCCCTATACATTTGATATATTTTTCTACGAATGATATCCACATCACCCATGTCTAATTTCTTAGAAGTATTAGAATCCTTCCTTTTTCTTCTCCCAACTATCGGTTTATTTACTACACGCCACATTATATTTACCGATCTTCATGTTAAAGCTGCCGCTTCCTTCACTACACCAAATTTTGATAACCGACGTTCAAGAAGGGTGGTATAAACGTCAAATATAACTTTTTGTATCAAGTAACAAAATATCGCGTTTAAATTGTTTTTTATCACTTATTTCTGTTGTAACGCCATTATTCCCCGTATCTCCACGTGACGTACTCGGTTGTTCTTCCCACGGACGAAACATTTTTCATACAATCACAAATAACAACTAATAACTTCTTTTGTAACCAAACACCAACTCCTAACTGATTTTCAAAACTAGAAATCAGCTTGGTATCTTAAACCTGTCCTAATTATTTTATTTGTACCGTAATAAAATGTTAATGTTATAACGTTTCGTAATTAATCATAAAGTTGATAAATTTTAATTCGGCCAAAAACGTGTACTTATTAAGAAATAATTACACATTTTTAAATCCGCACCTGTAATCCTCAGAAATGGTAGCATGTTTACAGCTTTTTTTTTATTTACTTTCACACCCCGAACAATAGTTGATTATTAGGGTAAGGGATTAGCATTTATTATGAGTTTCTTAGATCTATGGTCGAACAACTAATTTTTTATCTATTTTACTAAGTTGGTAAAAAGCCTTTTAATATGCACAACGGACGGACCAACCAAAAGAAGCATACCTTCATTCATTTTTGTATTATTTATTTATCTGCCAATAGGACCTCAAAAGATGCGAAAACTTACTATAACCGTAAAGCTAAACACACACTTAATAATAAAAACGAAAGAGTTAAGAATTTAACTAACAAAATGTTGCATAACGGACGGGACATAACGGACGGAACACAATTTCCACTCAAAATAGAAACAATATTTAAATTAGAAGAAAAGTGATTTAAGCAAAATGAATAAATCTTGGTAATACTAGCAAGCCTATTTTATTTATATTTTATACAATTATTTCATGGATAGTGTGCAAACATATTTGAGAGCAGAAAGTTTAAGCTGATCTTTCAATATAAAAAAACACCCAAATTTCATTTTTTTGGCATTTTTTTGAGACAAAGAAATATTTTAAATTACTTTTTTAATAGAAACAGTTTTAGCCTCTGGAGGCAAATTAAAAAATATACAGGGTGATTCACGATGAAATGCAAATATTTTAATGGTAAGTATTACAGGCCAGGGGCAACTCATATTCAATTATCAATTTTTTTTTGAGTCTTTTTGTCAAATATACATGATTTATGAAATACTGCAAAAATAAAAACGAACCTATCTCGGAAACCAATAAACGTATTTACTTTAAGTTTGGCACATATAAGGAGCCCCAAAAGCCACTTCTACCAATGTATGAAAAAAGTAAAATTCCAAGTCCGGACTAAAAAAAATGTAGTATTATATATTTTTGTTAAAAACAACAATTTGCAAATTTTGGTAAATAACACATTAAAGCTAAACGATGGTGCTCTAATACCCTTAGATTGTATTTAACACGCTAAGTCTCAGTTTTTTATTAAAAAAAATAAAACAATCCAAATTCCAATCCTGAGATATTAGGGCTTCAAACAATGTCACGTTTTAAATAACTAAAGACTTATTTTTAGGATAAAACCAATTTAGGTATAAATAAATCAACACCCACCCTACCCAAGTAAAAAAAAACAGGGCCGAATTAATATTTTTTAATGTATTTTTATAAAATATACAAACCCATACTTTTAAATTAATAATAAACTCTATATTAATTTGAAATCCGTTTTCGGAATTGATTTGAAGTCGTCGTCAAATCATTAAAATTTCAGGCCCGGATTAATATTTATTTATACTTCATTTTAGTAATTTAAAACGTGATATTGTTTGTGACCTTAATATCTCAAGATTGGAATTTGGATTGTTATATTTTTTTTATAAAAAACTGAGACTTAGCGCGTTAAATATAATCTAAGGGTATTAGAGCACCATCCTTTAGCTTTTATGTGGTAATACCAAAATTGGCAAATTGCAGTATTCAGGGTGTTGTTTTTAACAAAAATATATAATCCTAATTTTTTTTAGTCCGAACCTGGAATTTTAAATTTTTTATACATTTGTAAAAGTGGCTTTTGGGGCTCCTTATGTGTGTCAAATTTAAAGTAAATACGGCTATTCGTTTCCGAGATATGTCCGTTTTTATTTTTGCAATATTTTCATAAATCACACTGTATATTTGACAAAAAGACTGAAAAAAAAATTTTAGCATTGGATGTGAGTTGCCCCTAGCCTGTAATACTTTACATTAAAATATTTGCATTTCGTCGTGAATCACCCTGTATAAGTGGTCACAAAGAGTAGGTTAACGCCTTCGGTAATTCGTATTTTGTGATATTACCTGTGGGGGACTTCTAGCTGGAATGGCTGTGGGTGGAATGACGTCAAAATTGGTACCGCAATTTGCGGAGAAAAAGGCAAACATCAGTTCAAAAATTGGAAAACGTCAAATTACAATAACCACCGCAATTACCAAAATCTAGATACTGTACGCTTTTTATGGCGCCAAGTGTATATAAAATCTACTGTCTGAAATCGCATACCACAATAAACAATACAAGGATCCTGTCAAAATATATCAACAGGAAATCTCCAAAAAGTTGTCACAATATAAATAATAAACCCAAATCATTTTTCTAAGCATGTGGGCGCACACCGTGCCTTGATTATCTTATTTTCCCATCAGAAGACACCCGTGAATTGAATTCAAAAAAAGAAACTCTATCTTAATTTAAGACGATGAAAAATCTTGATAAAACATTGGGCCGAAATACTTTACGCTCGAGTCAAACTCTTTCACATTTTGGAAATAAAAAAGGAGATACATTTATCACAGGCGACGAAAGAGTTAACCATCTCCTTTTTTATAATTTGGAAGTTCTCAAAACTCGCAGGATTCGTTACTACGTGAAATTTTGGCGTATAAAACAATTAACACTGTTGTTACGGTCAATGGTGTAGTGAGTGGATTGGAGTTCAGTTGGTGACCCTTATAACTCTGGGGTGTTACTTATTTGCAATAAACCAACATGTTAACTCGGGTTAAACGCCTTTATAGTACTAAAATGCCAATCATTTTCGTAAATATTTCAAGTTCCTCCTAAATAATAAAACCAGAAATGTGTAACAACTTTATATTATTGAAAATAGTTACTTGGAAATCCATTTAAATTGAACCATTCAGTCAGTTTGTGATAGCACATAAACTGTTAACTGTAAATCAAGCACTTACCACTAAAAAACACATAAATGTTGAACGTGTCTCTGTGGGATAGTAAAATGGGATAAGCCAGACCAAAAGAGCTACTAAAAATCAGTATAAAGCATGTTGTGTATTATTTAAATTTAAAAACGTTAAGTAATTGAGAAACAAATTAAAATTTGTTTTGGAATCAGTTGATTTTTCCTGACCATAACAAAAAGTACCGCAAAATTTATTCTAAAAAATATTTTTTTTTCTTGATTATTCTCTAAAAAATCAACTGCTTTTAGTGCAAACAAATTTTTATTAAATATTTAAAATATTATTTACATATATTATAATGATGAAAAGAACGTGGATAAGAAGAAACTATAAAAAAATTTGGAATTTCAAGTTATTTTTCTTAATTTTTTTTTAAAAACGTTCTTAACGATTAAATTTCTTTAAGCTAACTAGACTCCATTAGAATAAATTACAAAAATAAGGGACTTCATTTTTGCCAAAAATTTTGAAAGTTCAAGTATGTTGACTATTACTTTTTTTTAATTAAACATTTTGCACTACTAGAATTTTGTTTACTCACTCGCGTGCGGTAAAGTGACTACGTTTATTTCAGAAAAGATATTTATATTTCTTTTTTGGGAATTTTTGAGGATTATAGGTAAAATCTTGTGTTTAACACATGCGTAAAGTCTGGCTTCGCTTCGTTCGGTTAACTGCCATGGCGTGCGATAAAGTATCACTTTCCGCACTAGTTAGGTAAATAACTATTACCACTCACACGACTTTTGGTAGGTTTTGAGAAGTAGGTACAATAGCGCTGTTAGGAGTTAAATGTTAATTATTTTTTATTAATGCCTTTCTAGTCATCTCCCTTATTGCAGTTAAAAAAATAAATAGACTTTGTCATTTATTATTAAGAAAATAAAAAATTATCCAAGTCCCGTAAAAGATACTTTATTTTCTACATAGACAAAACACAGACCGAACCCAATTTTTTTTCTATGATTTTCTACAAACACCAATATGTTTGAATCATCAAAAAGGAAAGGTGAAGAAGCAACCACACCAAGGTAACTCCGTGATCAGGTTAGATAATAAAAATACGATTTATGTAACGGCCGGTCTAAATTAAAAATAATACAAAAGAAGTCAAAATTTACCCAAACAAACTGCCTACCAGTGGCGTGACCAAAGATTTGATAAGACGAACCAGAATGTAAAATATTCTTTTGGATACACAGTTAGCAAAAACAACATATTAGTTTAATACAAAAAGGAAAACCTTTTATGTAGCGCAGCCCTTTTTTAAAGGTGCAAATTTAGTAAAACTGCATCTGAATTGTTACACTGGAAAAATTAGATGCACGAATGGTATTTGGTAAGATTATTTCACGACTTGAAAGACACAAAATTAAAAACTTATTGATAAAAATACCAAACAAAATTAATTATTGTTAAGAAAACTACAACTTAGAGGTAGATGCAAAATGACAATTTAAATAAAAACTGCAGTTATTGTAGTTTGCAGGAGTATTATTCGGAATATTATGATTTTTTATAATGTTAGATACGCCAAAAAAGGGCTCTTGGTAATGTCGACACCATTTTCGATCTTCTTGGTCGTTGCAGACTTTAAATAGCTGTTGTTCTGCTACCCCTGCCCTCGCAAGATTGCTGACAGCTGTAGCTCTCATAGAGTGAATGGTGAGTTTTTTATTCGCTGCATTAAAAACAGTTTTTTCCGCAGCATCTTTGGTCCATTTGGAAAAATCATTCCCGCCCACAGGGGACATTTTTAAACCATCCTGTGTTGCATGTTCCCAGCCCACAGCAGCAAAATATTGTTGTAGTACTTATCCATTTTTAAGGAAGGAAGCAACAGGAGCTTGTTATTCTCTTAGTTTGGTCGATGGTGTGTCTGACAAAACTGCAAAAATTGTCTTCAAATTGAGGCGTGTGTTCTAATTGTGTTCACAGGGACGCTTTTCTCCACCTCGGAGTTTATCTTATCTTCTGTAACGGTCCCGAAACGGTTCATTTTGGGGAAAAGTTTCACAGTTTCGCGAAAAATTTGACTCAAATAGCAAGCGTTGTTTGGTTGCTAAGAGATCGTTACCATGTCGTTGTTTTATTTCACCCGTCAGTTTCCATTATGTCATCGATTGATGGATTTTGAACATTCGTTTGAAAACTTGTAAAATTTTTTCAATTATAAAACATTATTTTACTTAAGGAGTGAAATAATCGTATATAATATCACAAGAGAGACCATTTTTTCCGGCAAAAAGGACTCCGCTCATTGCCACTGGCTTTCGGCTGGAATGGGCTTGGCGTTTGATATGTTGTAGATCTGTTCTCCCTGATCAACGTTTAAATGATCCTCTTTTTTGATCCCACCCACGGTTTCAGAGATATAAGTGTTGAAAGTTGGAGGTTTCAGATTTTAGGGATTTTTCAGTCTATTTTGTTGTATTCGAGTAGCTAACTTGCTACTTCCAGTACACCAGTTTTTAGGTAGAGAACCATGCTATGGAATGCAGTTGAAAAAAAATTACATATTTCATTTACCTTACTCTCAGTGGCGGCACAAACTTGAAACGTAAACAACTTTTTTTTCAAAATGCAATATTTTTTTTGATATGTTATAGAAAAATATTTGTGACTTTGTGAAGAACGCCCGTGAACCTGGAAAATGCTCGGGTTATTGTCCCCATTTCTACTATATATATGCGTATGCCATGCTATGGACCACAAGGCTCAGCCGATGTTGACAAAAGTGGTACCGCTGGAGTGCTCTAAGTCTGAAAGGTACTATATGCTATGCGAGCATTACATATTTTATACATTTTTTTTTAATTGATATGCGGCACCTTGCATTACATATTTTTAAGCGGGTCATCTAGATTGGGAGAAGGAGAGGCGGCGGTCCGAAGCAGGAGAAACGGCATTGAGTAATCACTCTAAAGAAACCAAAGAAAAAACATTCATATTATCAGATGGTTTTATATTTTTGTAAAGGCAGGTTTACCCGACTTTTCATATTGATAATTCATAACTTTAATTCAAGTGTATAAGCACAATTTTAGTATTAATACATAATTTAACATCACCTGTTTATCCAAGAGTTTATAAGCATAGTGCATTAGGATAAATTTTGAAAATTGACATACCAAATTGACAAAAAAGAAGAACAAAAAAAAATGTTTTTCTTTACCTAACCTCAACAGGTTAGGTATTCTTCCTTCTTGCTAAATTTCTGTTTTTTAATATCAGCTAAAATCAATCACTCCTATTTTGAAATCAACCCACCAAAATATTTTCTTTGCTTTTTTCATATTGATAGTGCATAAAGTTAAAATTAACCAACTTTTAAATTATGCACTGTGCTTATGAATTGTGAATTATAACTATGAAAAATTGGATAAACACTTCTGTAAACAATAATGTATTTAACATTAAGACTATGAATAAAATTGTGCTTAGGATATAAATTATCAATATAAAAAGTTGGGTAAACCTGCCTTAAAAAAAGTATAAAAAAAAGACAGAATGGCGGCTCGCATCCGACATATTGATTTTCTTCTTCAACAATATATGGCATAAAAAAAACAAAAGATCAAAAGATCTTGGGTGGAAATAAAGAAAATTCAAACTTGGATGAGTATTCCACAAGGAACACACAAAAGATCAAAGCGAAAAGAGAAATGAATAAACGATGTTTCGCCCTGGGTAACCAGCGTGGGCTCATCAGTAGTTTCACTGGTCACCCTCCACTATACATCATTAAACACCATCATACACTTAGATTTCCAACCTTGAACCACTCACAAATAGGCATCGTTCCGCACTGGTACTTACTTATCCAAGTTACCTAATACGAATTCGTCCTGGCGTGTTAATATTTCCAGTAGGATTATGCTCCTAAGGCAATTAAAATAAAGAAGAAGTTAAAAAACCTCCAAATCAGTTACTTCAACCGAAAAGAAATTAAAAAAACAAAAGATCAAAAGATCTTGGGTGGAAATAAAGAAAATTCAAACTTGGATGTGTATTCCACAAGGAACACACAAAAGATCAAAGCGAAAAGAGAAATGAATAAACGATGTTTCGCCCTGGGTAACCAGCGTGGGCTCATCAGTAGTTTCACTGGTCACCCTCCACTATACATCATTAAACACCATCATACACTTAGATTTCCAACCTTGAACCACTCACAAATAGGCATCGTTCCGCACTGGTACTTACTTATCCAAGTTACCTAATACGAATTCGTCCTGGCGTGTTAATATTTCCAGTAGGATTATGCTCCTAAGGCAATTAAAATAAAGAAGAAGTTAAAAACCTCCAAATCAGTTACTTCAACCGAAAAGAAATTAAAAAAACAAAAGATCAAAAGATCTTGGATGGAAATAAAGAAAATTCAAACTTGGATGAGTATTCCACAAGGAACACACAAAAGATCAAAGCGAAAAGAGAAATGAATAAACGATGTTTCGCCCTGGGTAACCAGCGTGGGCTCATCAGTAGTTTCACTGGTCACCCTCCACTATACATCATTAAACACCATCATACACTTAGATTTCCAACCTTGAACCACTCACAAATAGGCATCGTTCCGCACTGGTACTTACTTATCCAAGTTACCTAATACGAATTCGTCCTGGCGTGTTAATATTTCCAGTAGGATTATGCTCCTAAGGCAATTAAAATAAAGAAGAAGTTAAAAAACCTCCAAATCAGTTACTTCAACCGAAAAGAAATTAAAAAAACAAAAGATCAAAAGATCTTGGGTGGAAATAAAGAAAATTCAAACTTGGATGAGTATTCCACAAGGAACACACAAAAGATCAAAGCGAAAAGAGAAATGAATAAACGATGTTTCGCCCTGGGTAACCAGCGTGGGCTCATCAGTAGTTTCACTGGTCACCCTCCACTATACATCATTAAACACCATCATACACTTAGATTTCCAACCTTGAACCACTCACAAATAGGCATCGTTCCGCACTGGTACTTACTTATCCAAGTTACCTAATACGAATTCGTCCTGGCGTGTTAATATTTCCAGTAGGATTATGCTCCTAAGGCAATTAAAATAAAGAAGAAGTTTACCCAGGGCGAAACATCGTTTATTCATTTCTCTTTTCGCTTTGATCTTTTGTGTGTTCCTTGTGGAATACTCATCCAAGTTTGAATTTTCTTTATTTCCACCCAAGATCTTTTGATCTTTTGTTTTTTTAATTTCTTTTCGGTTGAAGTAACTGATTTGGAGGTTTTTTAACTTCTTCTTTATTTTAATTGCCTTAGGAGCATAATCCTACTGGAAATATTAACACGCCAGGACGAATTCGTATTAGGTAACTTGGATAAGTAAGTACCAGTGCGGAACGATGCCTATTTGTGAGTGGTTCAAGGTTGGAAATCTAAGTGTATGATGGTGTTTAATGATGTATAATGGAGGGTGACCAGTGAAACTACTGATGAGCCCACGCTGGTTACCCAGGGCGAAACATCGTTTATTCATTTCTCTTTTCGCTTTGATCTTTTGTGTGTTCCTTGTGGAATACTCATCCAAGTTTGAATTTTCTTTATTTCCACCCAAGATCTTTTGATCTTTTGTTTTTTTTTTAATTTCTTTTCGGTTGAAGTAACTGATTTGGAGGTTTTTTAACTTCTTCTTTATTTTAATTGCCTTAGGAGCATAATCCTACTGGAAATATTAACACGCCAGGACGAATTCGTATTAGGTAACTTGGATAAGTAAGTACCAGTGCGGAACGATGCCTATTTGTGAGTGGTTCAAGGTTGGAAATCTAAGTGTATGATGGTGTTTAATGATGTATAGTGGAGGGTGACCAGTGAAACTACTGATGAGCCCACGCTGGTTACCCAGGGCGAAACATCGTTTCTTCATTTCTCTTTTCGCTTTGATCTTTTGTGTGTTCCTTGTGGAATACTCATCCAAGTTTGAATTTTCTTTATTTCCACCCAAGATCTTTTGATCTTTTGTTTTTTTAATTTCTTTTCGGTTGAAGTAACTGATTTGGAGGTTTTTTAACTTCTTCTTTATTTTAATTGCCTTAGGAGCATAATCCTACTGGAAATATTAACACGCCAGGACGAATTCGTATTAGGTAACTTGGATAAGTAAGTACCAGTGCGGAACGATGCCTATTTGTGAGTGGTTCAAGGTTGGAAATCTAAGTGTATGATGGTGTTTAATGATGTATAGTGGAGGGTGACCAGTGAAACTACTGATGAGCCCACGCTGGTTACCCAGGGCGAAACATCGTTTATTCATTTCTCTTTTCGCTTTGATCTTTTGTGTGTTCCTTGTGGAATACTCATCCAAGTTTGAATTTTCTTTATTTCCACCCAAGATCTTTTGATCTTTTGTTTTTTTTAATTTCTTTTCGGTTGAAGTAACTGATTTGGAGGTTTTTTAACTTCTTCTTTATTTTAATTGCCTTAGGAGCATAATCCTACTGGAAATATTAACACGCCAGGACGAATTCGTATTAGGTAACTTGGATAAGTAAGTACCAGTGCGGAACGATGCCTATTTGTGAGTGGTTCAAGGTTGGAAATCTAAGTGTATGATGGTGTTTAATGATGTATAGTGGAGGGTGACCAGTGAAACTACTGATGAGCCCACGCTGGTTACCCAGGGCGAAACATCGTTTATTCATTTCTCTTTTCGCTTTGATTTTTTGTGTGTTCCTTGTGGAATACTCATCCAAGTTTGAATTTTCTTTATTTCCACCCAAGATCTTTTGATCTTTTGTTTTTTTAATTTCTTTTCGGTTGAAGTAACTGATTTGGAGGTTTTTTAACTTCTTCTTTATTTTAATTGCCTTAGGAGCATAATCCTACTGGAAATATTAACACGCCAGGACGAATTCGTATTAGGTAACTTGGATAAGTAAGTACCAGTGCGGAACGATGCCTATTTGTGAGTGGTTCAAGGTTGGAAATCTAAGTGTATGATGGTGTTTAATGATGTATAGTGGAGGGTGACCAGTGAAACTACTGATGAGCCCACGCTGGTTACCCAGGGCGAAACATCGTTTATTCATTTCTCTTTTCGCTTTGATCTTTTGTGTGTTCCTTGTGGAATACTCATCCAAGTTTGAATTTTCTTTATTTCCACCCAAGATCTTTTGATCTTTTGTTTTTTTAATTTCTTTTCGGTTGAAGTAACTGATTTGGAGGTTTTTTAACTTCTTCTTTATTTTAATTGCCTTAGGAGCATAATCCTACTGGAAATATTAACACGCCAGGACGAATTCGTATTAGGTAACTTGGATAAGTAAGTACCAGTGCGGAACGATGCCTATTTGTGAGCGGTTCAAGGTTGGAAATCTAAGTGTATGATGGTGTTTAATGATGTATAGTGGAGGGTGACCATTGAAACTACTGATGAGCCCACGCTGGTTACCCAGGGCGAAACATCGTTTATTCATTTCTCTTTTCGCTTTGATCTTTTGTGTGTTCCTTGTGGAATACTCATCCAAGTTTGAATTTTCTTTATTTCCACCCAAGATCTTTTGATCTTTTGTTTTTTTAATTTCTTTTCGGTTGAAGTAACTGATTTGGAGGTTTTTTAACTTCTTCTTTATTTTAATTGCCTTAGGAGCATAATCCTACTGGAAATATTAACACGCCAGGACGAATTCGTATTAGGTAACTTGGATAAGTAAGTACCAGTGCGGAACGATGCCTATTTGTGAGTGGTTCAAGGTTGGAAATCTAAGTGTATGATGGTGTTTAATGATGTATAGTGGAGGGTGACCAGTGAAACTACTGATGAGCCCACGCTGGTTACCCAGGGCGAAACATCGTTTATTCATTTCTCTTTTCGCTTTGATCTTTTGTGTGTTCCTTGTGGAATACTCATCCAAGTTTGAATTTTCTTTATTTCCACCCAAGATCTTTTGATCTTTTGTTTTTTTAATTTCTTTTCGGTTGAAGTAACTGATTTGGAGGTTTTTTAACTTCTTCTTTAATATATGGCATATAGTAACTCTGAGACTTAGAGCACTCCAGCGGTACCACTTTTGTCAAAATCGGCTTAGTCTTCTAGTCTCTAGCATGGCATACACATATACATAGTGAAATGGGGACAATAACCCGAGCATTTTCCAGGTTCAGGGACGTTTGATGAGCTTATACAAATGTAGCTTATCCTTTTTTTTCTCTGAAGATTTTTCTATAACATACAAAATATATTTCACCGTTTGTTCTTTTTTAATCAGCGATTTGACGAAAAATTGCATTTTGAAAAAAAAGTTTTTTACGTTTTTCAAGTTTTCTCTACCTAAAAACTGGTGTACTGGAAGTAGCAAGTTAGCTACTCGAATAAAACAAATACGCAAAAAACTGATTTTAGTGAAAAATCCCTAAAATCTGAAACCTCCAACTTTCAACACCTATTCTCTGAAACCGTGGGTCGGATCAAAAACTCATATCGATACTTTCTAAAATTACCGATTTTTTTGATTTTTTTTAGATTAAACCTAGGGACTTTCATATGTTTGTTTGTTGTTTGTTACGCAACAAAGTAAACACATTAATAAAAAGTGAGACATATTTTTGTAAATTATTTTCAAAATAAAATCTAAAACTAAAAATTCTTTCGCCTCCAAATTGCCAAAAATAATACTTGCTCAAGATGTTTTGGAGACAATGGATTTCTGGCTTGACGCATCGTTGCTCTAGGTTTCGAAAATAAGCACTCGCTTGGAACTGATGTTGCGACGACAATTAAATATTTTAGGACATATTTATATAGGCCACTTAAAGACTGGAAAGAAAGACAGAAACGCGAGGGAGACAAAAAGCTGAGGCCGACAGATTCGATTCAATACCCAGTAAAATCTTTTGATACCGAGTAGATATCGCTTAGAAAGTATCGATACCAAAAGTACTTGGTATCGAAACAAAAGTATCGATACCTACTCGGTAGTTACTAGTATCGGAATAACCCTAGGTGGGAGTTTTGTCAGTAGGAAACGGGCCGTTACTATGACGTTTTACCAGTTAAAACACTCTAGTGAAGAAATAGTGCACGGAAAAAAATATTTTAAATTTAAAAATAATTATTTCAAAAACTAATACATTTTATATTACTATATAGGATACCTATCCAATATTTTAAAAACTAATAAAAATATACTTAAATAGATTTTACTTCTAAGGATGTAGTATTTTAAAAGTTAATATATTTTATTTTAACTATTGTATGTTAAGAACAACATTTAAAAAATTGTCTTTTTGTTTTAAAAATCTAAATATTATTTCTACAAAAATAACCATATAAGGTATTCATTTTTAAAATAAACTAATTAAACATAAAAAAATATTTGAAATGAAAACATGCTCTATTAAAAATTAAAAAAAAATATATTACGTCTTAAAATAATTTCTTTAAAAGACGAAATAATAAAAAATACTATGCATTTTTTTGCGCGTAACGTAAACATATACGGCCCCCGTATTAAGCATGCGCAAGCGTTAAAAACACACGTTACATCGACTCTTAGCCATTTGCCTAAAGCCCCTATATTTCACTGAATTTGTTAACGCTTTAACTTATCTCTTCTTGGACTCGAAGGCCAGGTATACTATATCCAAAAATGAAAGATCTTCAGATAAACAAGAAAAGAATTGTACAGCAGTCACCATATTTTAAGTGACATCCATGTACGTGTAGGATTCCAGTAATATTTTATAATGGCCAACGCAGTGTGCCATATTTCATAAGTTTATAAGACAAGGGACTTTTTGGATGAGACTTTTGTTTTCAGAGGCGGAGGCAACAAGAAAGCCTAATCATTTACCATGTACGTGATACGTATTATATAGGGTGGCCTAAAATTTTTTTAACCATTTATAAAAATCTAAGATAGCCATTTTTAAGAAATAGGTGTTTTTGACCACCCTGCAATTTTTTTATGTACGCCACTTAACTTTTGCGTGTACTAATGTATTTCTTGTTAATTTCGTGTAAGAAATAAAAAAGCCAGACCGAAAAACATTTTTGACTGGCTATGCTTTACGATGTATTTGTCCGATTTTAATAATGCCGATCATTTTGAAATGCCAAGGTTTTCAAATTTTGCAGATTTATATAAAATAAATATTAACATTTCGAAAAATGATAGATTTTTTTTGTTCTAACTGAATTTGTTTCACCAAACGCACTCATTTGAACAATTCAAAACTTTCTTATTTTTGACCCGACGTTAACAAGCGATATTTTTATATTAAGTTTTCCACTAGTGGCGCACACCAAGAAACTGCAGGTGGGGTCAAAAATAACTATTTTTTTTTAAGTTTACCATCTTGTTTTAGCTTTTCAAAACGTCAAAATTCTTGACATCCGACAAAAACTTTTTTATACATGGACAAACCCTAAATATTACCGTAGATAGAGAATTATCTATCTACGATATTAATACAATTTCATGAGTAGGTATACTAAATCGCCATTAAAAGTAAAATCGAGACTTTTTGCATAAAAACCAATTACAGTTTTGTTTTTAAATCGTTTTAGATCTCAAAATATTCCATGAAAACGTTTTTCAGAATACATCATATGCATTTGCTTTCAAGTAGGGGGGCCGAGAGAGATATGCGAAAGCATTTATATAGACTTGCTTAGGTGGCAGCCTATACATTTCTGGTCAACTAAACATCTTCTTTCTTTACTGCTATGACTAAACTGACTAATTGACTTGAATTTATAAAACTTTTCCGAGGGGGTGAGGCCCGGCAACATTCTGAATACATTATTTGCATTCTTTTATGAAACCTTAAATGAACTTTTGGGTATTTTGTAAACGGTAATCAAATCATTTCCTTGGTAAAAATATCAATGTTTTTACATTTTAACCGCTAATATCTCAAAAACTGCTATTTCAAATTAAGAAAATCACACAAAGTTGTAAAGCTGATGCAAACCTCTTTCCAAAGAGGTATATCACAAAGGGGGATGTTCAATTTAAGAAAACCCGGTGGGCGTGATATATAACGTTCCCCCTCCAATCCCTCGAACAGTTTTCGGAATTAGGTAAATATGTCTATGGGTTCTCGAAATACCTGGGGTGCATAGTTTTTAAATTGTCACGCTCTGTATAAAGAGTTAAAATATCAACTTACCTCGCAGATTTTTGTATTATTTCCACCTCTTGCTGATGGACGTAGCAAAGTTTTTCTTTTTTTTCTTACAGTATGTTCTGTTTTGGAAAACTTAAAAACCTATAACCATTTTTGTAATTGTTACCACAACTTGTTATAAAACACTGCATGCATTATTCGTAGATATAAAAAAACAATATGAAAATTTTTTGAAATCTGACCTAAAGTGTTTATATTTTTAGTCCACCATACGAATATGGTACGGGGGGACTATTAAAATCGTGAAATTTTGACTTTTTCTAATTTTATCAAAAATGAGTTACTAAGATTCCAAAATACCTTAATCGACAAAAAAAAAGAACTGATTAACTTTTGGGTAGGCTGGTGGTAGATTGAGGGGGGGAAAGGGGGATAAAATATTTTAAAAAAATGTAACTTTGGAACAAAAGCAAGTAGCGATATACGGTTTTCAGATTTAAGTTTCCATGAATATGGACTGCAAATTTTGGTATAAAGTCCAAATTCGTGGGAGCTTTAGTTTCCGAGTTATTTGAAAAAACGTTAAAATAGAAAGAAAATCAGAACTTTAGAAGTAAAGCAGCTATTGATATGCGGTTTTCAGATTTTGGTTTTTGTAAATATACTGGAGAACAAAAAAATAAGTAATTTATTTATATATTAATACATTAGGATGCTCTTGGTAATTGATTACATTTCCAAGAAGATTCCTCCATGATAATCATCAAAAAATTAATAATGAGTGGCTCCTCCATGGTTATTTTGCACTCGTTTGTTCTATTGGGTATTGACAAAATGCCAGAGTTCATCTAATTTTCCAGGGGGACGTGGTAATCGACTAAGATTGCGCCCTATCATATCCCATACGTGTTCGATAGGCGACAAGTCAGGCGATCTTACTGGCCATTCCAAAGTCTCTACGCCAAGTTCATGTAAGAAGTCCATTGTTTCACGAGCAATATGCGGTCTGGCATTATCTTGTTGAAAAATCGCATTTGGAATAGTTTGTAGGTAGGGATGTAAAACTGGCTACAGCACTTCATTGATATATCGCCGAGCAGTCAGATAGCCGTTGATGAGGACTAGGGGTGATCTGCTTCCTAAACATATAGCACCCCATACCATGATACTTTGCTGCGTTGCTGTATCACGTTCAACAGCAAAGTCTACATTTCGTCTCTCACCTCGAAATCGCCTAACCCTCATGCGTCCATCATGGCCGCCTAAAACCTGGATTCGTCGCTGAAGCTTATGGTATTGCATTCGTCATTCCACTTTTGCCGAGCTCTGCACCACTCCAAGCGGCGAGCCTTATGTTGTGGGGTCAAAGGTAGTACCAAAAGCGGACGGTAAGCCCTCAGCCCCATACCAAGCAATCTTCGATTAACTGTCATCCTTGAAAATACTCGTCCTGTAGCTGCAACTAGAATATCTCTTACTTGGCGTATACTGTCCCGTCGATTTCTGAGGGCAAGAAGTCTGAGATACCGTAAATCACGACGTCCAGAACCCGCACGACGTCTAACACTGTTGATGGATTGGCATTAACCCTTCTTGTAATTTCCCGTAAACCAAAACCAGCCTCTTTCATGCCCACGATGCGTCCTTTCTCGAAGTCGTTTAAATGATGAGATTGTTTGGCTACCGCGAACCAAGAGTTTTAAGTAAACTGTAAGCAATCCAAAAAGACCAAAAACTACGAGAAAAATAATTTAAAATTTTCAGAAAAGGTCTTTTATGTGTTGGTTGTTTTTGAAAATGAATAGAAAAAATCTGTGAAAAAAGGAAAGATTAGAAGACAAAAAATTTATCAAATATTTCTTTTGAATTAAGGTATACACACAAATAATTTTCATTCAAATAATTATCCATATACATGGTGTTGCTTTATTTTGTTCTCCAGTATATACCCAAAAATTTTGTTATAAGGTTCAAACCTTTCAAAGCTACAGTTTAAGTTTATATAGAGAGATATTTCCTTTCGTTCTTGACTATCCGGGCTTTCTAGCACCAATTTTTTTCACTAATATCTGTCACATACCGGAACTTTAGTTGAAATCAGATCAGAAAACTAAAATTAAGTTTTTGTTCCGAAATTTAAGGAAAGGCACAGAGTTAAAGTAGTCGGAGTAGGAGTCGACAAAATATTACGAGAACTTGGACTTTTAGGTTTTCTTTCCTAATTTATTTGTCTACTTTTTGGATTTATTGTGTTTTTATCTATAGTGTTTTGTAAATGTTTCACTTTTCTGGATCAAAAATCAGTACATTCGAGTAGTACACAGTAAAAATATTTGCATTCGGCTTTTGAGCAAAGTTTGCCTGAGCCTGATATTACTTCGGAGACCTATTAAAGTCGCTATATTAGCTTTGTTCCATAACACCATATATTTAAAAATATTCCTTCTCACCTTTATAAAGCTAAGAAAAATTCTGAAAAGTCCCTCTAAGGTATATAAATAAGCGGAACTGATGTGACATTCGCAGACAATAGCTTTTATTGGCTTAAAATTTCTTTTTGTTGGCTTAAGGCCTTTTTGTTGGCAAAAAGTCTTTGCGAGACTAAATTTTTCGGAAATTTTTGTTACATGAGAAGATTTATGACTTGCCAGTAAATATTTTGATGTTTCAACTCTGGCATGGTTCCGTTTGATCATTCAAAATAGAAAATTAGGGTTTTGACTGAGAAGTGATAAAGTTATGCCTGCATACAGTATGGAGAGTTTGTGGAATTTTTTATTAAAGTATCAAAAACACTTGACAGATTCATTCTCCAACACTATCCGTATAAAACTCAACGACACTTTTTTTAATTTAGTGTATAAAAATGTGGGTTAATTAACTCAAAACGTCAAGTGACTTATCAATATAAGGTTGCAAAATATTATCTGTCCTACTTCATGAACCAAACGGAAGAAGAAAAGAAAACACCTGTCCATAAGAAAAAAAGAACTTGACAATGCTCCTGCCACACTGAAATGTCAGATCTCAAAAACGGATCATTAGGTAGATCTTAAAAAAGTACCTGAAGAAAGTTTTAAGTTTTAAAAATAAAGGCGTAAAAAAAACAAAAAATTAAAATTTCGGTTTTTTCGCCTATTTCCGGAACTACCCGGAATTTGTAAACTGTTTTTTTTTTAAGTTTTGAGCAAAGCATCAAATTGCGCAACTTTGTCCCAATTTAAACCTTTTCGGATCTCCTACCGGTTAGGAGATCCCCATTTTGAGCATCGAATTTGGAACACCCTGTATAATTTATTTTTCATTAATTCACTAGAGACCAAATTCCAACTTTTTTTTGTTTCCTAAACAAAATTTTTTTTTTTTATTTTACAACACCCAAGTAACAAAAAAAAAAAAATTGGTGCTTGAAAGCACGGATAGTCCACCATACAATCAATTATTTTATGTTGAAAAGAAATTAAAATATTTCGAAGACCTTATAACAAAATTTTTGGGTAATATTTGCGAAAACCAAAATCTGAAAACCGCATATCAATGGATGCTTTACTTGTAAAGTTATGATTATTGTCATAACTTTACAAGTAATAACTCTAAAACTAACTAAAAACTAAAAAATTGTAGGCCATATTCATGGAAACTTAAATCTGAAAATCGTATATCTCTACTTGCTTTTGTTCCAAAGTTACAATTTTTTAAAATGTTTTATACCCCTTTTTCCACCCTTCAACCTCCCACCACCCTATCCAAAAGTTAATCAGTTCATGGTCATCCGATAGAGGATTTTGTACCAAGTTTAGTCAAAATCGATTAAGGCCTTCTTGAGTTATTGTGTATACAGGCAGACAACACACCGAAAGACAACTTTTTTTTTCGTCGATTAAGATGTTTTGGAACCTTAGTAACTCACTTGAAGATTTAGATTTGGTTCGTCCCCTTGTAGATACATTTTACGAATTTTTTTGTTGGGTTATAGGGGTAGTTTTAATAAGAACACCAATATTCTTTTGGCGACGTTCGGTAACTCATTTTTAATAAAATTAAGAAAAGTCAAAATTTCACGATTTTAATAGTCCCCCGTACCATATTGGTATGGTGGACTAAAAAAATAAGTTGGCTCGCAAAAAAACTAATATATAATACATATAACCATATATTTTTATTTGGAGGGTGGTTAGATGGGGTCAAAAAAAACACCAGAAATTCCTTGTTTCCAATGCCGACGTTTCATCATCAGGACACGGATTTTTTTTTGTCATCAGGTAAATGTAACGATGGGATTGAATTGAAGAGGCTATTTTATACGTATTTGTTCTTGTTCTATTGTTCAACCCTGTCGAGTATTGTTCAACCCTGGTCGAGATGCCTATTAGTACCATTATTTTTTATTAATTAATACCTACCTAGTAAAAATTGTTTTATTACTTCATTTTACCACATACCAATAATTATTGTTTTTTTTTTGAGAAATTAATAAATAAAAATATAATGGTACTAATAGGCATCTTGACAGGGTTGAACAATAGAACAAATACATATAAAATAGCATCTTCAATCCAATCCCATCATTACATTTACCTGATCACTAAGAAATTTAATTTTCCGTGCCCTGATGATGACTCTATAAAGAGTCGAAACGTCGGCATTGGAAAAAAGGAATTTCTGGTGTTTTCTTTTACCCCATCCAACCTATCCCTCCAAATGAAAATTATTGGATCGCTAACCAACTAAGGGAACATATATTTTTAATTTAACAAAGGCAACTAAATAGCACACTTTTATTATTGAATCTAGAGTTTAGACATTGATTTTGCACTTCTTAGCCTGCTTTGTGAAAGTAGCTCCTGGGGCATCTCTCGTAATAGTCCAGCAGTAGTCGGCTAACATCTCACAGTTCTATTTTCCCCACTTACAGCACCACAATTTTCCGGAAAGTAATCCAGATGAGATCCAAGAAATGAATTTTTAACAACATATTATATCCTACGTTTTGATAACACAAAAGAAGTTGGGCAACCAAGTCTCTATATATAGTTTTCTGCTCTAGTGTTTTCCCAAAAAATTCGTCGCGACTATCTTAAATGTATTCCAAGCGTCTTTTTCCTTTGAAGTATATAATCAAATTGCACATTTCCGAAAAGTTTCCTAATCTGGGGACCCACAAATATTCCCTCTTTAATTTTAGCGTCACTGATTCTAGTGTACTTTTCTTTTAAATAACTAGTCCTAATTTTATATGAAGTAGCGGTAGTTAAATCTTTTCTGGTTACATTTTGCCCTGGCTCAAAAGACTCTCTTGGTGACCAAATTTTCTTTTTATAGTAATCCGATCGTGCTCGACCATCCCATTCGTAGAGAAAGCAACAGTATTTGGTATAACCTAGCTGCATTCCAAGCAATTGGTATAATAAATCTAGACATTTCCCATTTAATGGTATTTAATAGGTAATTAAACCGAATCTAACTGAGACTTTTGCACAGATTGTTAATTAGTATAATAAAATAAGTAAGATTTGGCTATTTTTAGGTCTAGGAAACATTTTTGCGGTTCCCCAATGAATTATTCACAAATAACCGTCAATAACATTTCAAAAATTCGGAAATATCTTCAATTTAATATTATTATTTTATAGTTTGCCTTTATAATTATTTTTGAAAGTCTTTTTTAAACTTTAGGAATTTCCACAAAAGGTCGGTTATCCATTTAACTCCAATTCTCAACACTTTTCTTATTGAGTACTAATAATATGTTTACTCCAACAAAAGACCTCGGCAGTTAATTTATTTTGAAAAAGAAAACTAAAAAAATTCGTTAAATTATCATCAACATCAATCATCAATTCGTTTAATTCCATATGTTAAACACTGTTTTGTTGCTTAAACTCCTAACCACTCCACAAAAATAACTTGAAAATCTAATTCCTTTTGAACTCCCATTAACCCATCCTTAACACGATCCAAAACCATCTTTTTAAACTTAAACATTCAAACTTTGGAACCTAAATTCTAGAACATTCGGTTATTCATTTAATTCCATATACTAAACACTGTTTTGTTGTTTAAAGCTGGAACCACTCGACAAGAAACTATAAAATGTAATTATTTCTTTTATTTGCCTCTAATTTCTTTGGAACTTTCATTCTACCATCCTCAACACCATCAAAAACATCTTTTCCTACCTAAACAATCAAACTTTTTTAATTTCCACCTAATTACTTAAAAATTATTTCTTAGGATCACAGCTTCCTAATCGGATCTCTTTCCTTGGTATGTTCTGTACTTTTTTTATCTTCATTTAATTTCTTAAAAATTGTCCAAGGTTAATCCATATAGGTACTACTTAGTTGCCTAAATCCCGAAACACTCCTCAAAAAAAAACTATAAAATTCAATTATCGAACCTTAAAACTTTTTAAATTTCCACCCAATTGCATTGCATTTGCACCTAATTACTTAAAACACCTCAAAAAATTTGGCGATTCGTCCAATTTCGTTTCCTAAATACTTCCTTGCGCTCAAAGCTTCCTAAACGGAGCTTCCCTAGTATATTCCTTTCCAGAAAAAAAAAGAAAGCTATTCGTCAGACACTCTTTTTTTATTTCCATTTAATTTCTTGAAAATTGTCCCTACTAAGTTGTAGAACCATCGTGTAGAACATTCAGTAATTTGTTTCATTCCATATACTAAACACTGTTTTGTTGTTTAAAGCCCGAACCACCACTCTACAAAAAACTACAATATCCAATTATCTTTTTTATTTGCGTCTAATTACTCAACACCATCAGAAATCAACAACTTTTCGTACCTAAACCTTCAAACTTTTCTAATTTTTACCTAATTACTTAAAAATCGCCATCCACACCTCAAAAATTCGGCGATTCCTCCAATTTCGTTTCCTAAACACAATTTCTTAGGCTCAGAGCTTCCTAAACGAAGCTTTTTCCCTAGTATGTCCCTTTCAGGAAAGTCTTCGTGTAGTATCGCTTCAGATCGTTCATCTCCGACCCCTAAATCGAGTCAATCGAAGTGTACTGTGCGAGGAAAAGCACAAGGAAAAGCTTTGGGCATTCACTGTTTTGCTTCAGTCTGTTTTTAGCATTTGTCGGTAGGGGCTCGTTCGTTTTCGGTCGTGAATTCATCGGAATATCGTCGATACGGACAGTTTCTTTCAGTTTTGCTTGAATTTGTGAACGTAAATATTTGGATACGGAAATTTATAAGGTGCAAAGTAAATGAATTGTAGCCCAGAGCAGCTCTGTGTTTTGTGTGCCTAAATTTATACCAGGATTACCGAGAGTTGAGTTTATTTTCGAATGTTTTGAATATAAGGTAAGACTAGCGTTTTCGGATGCTCCGTTTAATGATATTTCACCTGTGTTTGACAGAAAATAGAATTGATGGGGTTATTTTAATAAACATAAATTTTTCAAATAATTTTAACAGTTTTGGATTTTTTTTTAAATACTAATTTTAGACTATAACGCTGACGGTGCACACAGTAACTTTTAGTGATACTAGGGAAAACGATATGTTTGCAAAACCAATTTATGCAACTACTTAGATAAATTTTTATCTTCATCCAACTTAGTTCCACAAAATAATAAAAGACAAAAGCCGATGGATCAGGTTCTATCTCTTTTTAACTGAAAAGTTATACCTAGTTTACAAATATAGTACCTATAGTACGATAAATTGTAAGATGAATGAAAATGAACAACAGAAAGTACTCAAAAAAATAATAGAAGTATAATTGTTCAGCCCCAAATAGATAATTAAATTGTGATGCCTCAGAAAAAAATTCTGAATAATTTATTCAATTCATAGGTGATTTTTAAAGTTAAGGAAAACGAAAAAAGAAAAAAAACAATAAATCAGTAACACTAAAACTTATATTTGTGTAAAATAAGGTTGCTACGGCAGGTCGCACAGAGTAAAGTAAAGAAATGACTTTTGCCACATTTTCCCAGAAGCGCATAAAAGGGTGCAGTAAATCAAAATTAATCCCTAAAATGCAACTAAAATCCGTAACGTCAATAAAACGCAATTTTTTTTAACAGTACACTAAACTAATATTTATCCAAATGGATCATGAAATAATTAGTCACACAGTTAGAAGTAGAAAAAAAAGGATATTTGAAAATAATTTTATCAAGTTTTGGTGGATGAGATTCTGGTTTATTAATTTTCAGACAACAACAAAAAAACACGATATTAGCTGCCATTAGCTCTCCCTGCAACTCCAATATTGGACACTTTTCCTGATATATATAACTTCTCTAAATACCCTTAGGCAACCTTTTTCCATTACTTTGCTCAAATTTTCATTTATCCATGTTTACCCACAGTAGCAAACATTTCTTATAAGACGTAATGCTATATATAGGGTCAAGGCACTAGCCGCTGGCCTCCGGGTAGAAATATCAATCAATCAAGCTCTTTGACATAACAAACGTAGTTTTCTATTAGAGCTAGAGGCTTGAGAGGTTAGTTTTCCTAAGGTTTAAAGTATTTTTCTTTGAATCCCTTGGAAGAAAATATTTTTACTTGCGAAATAAAGTTCTAAATAAAACTTCTTTTAGATAACGTATAATTTATTATCAGAACCAGGGGTGTTAAATTTTCTAAGATTCAGGGTTTTTTCTACAGAATTAATTATTATTTTTGGAAGGGTTGAAAATAACATTTTTACGAAAAATTCATGTGTTTTTATAATGTAAAAATCCGGAGGCAGGTAGACGAGTGACTCCCGTTGTCGGCAGCATACCACTGTATTTTAAACAGTTTAAATTTTGAATCTTAGTAAAAGACAGTTCAGGAACATGAAACTTGTAAGACTTCCTAGCTCAGCAAGATTAAAAAATACAGCACACTCATCCAGGAAGATTAAAATTCTACAAGCAGAAACACTTGAAATAACAAGGCTATTTGAGATTAGGGCTCGAAACTTGTTGGTTTTAAAAGGTGAAGAATGTTGTCTTTGGGATTTAGTAGAAGATTTATAACCCAAGCGTCTAAATTTATCAAAATGTCTGCCAGCCGTATTTTTATCACTAGAAGCTAAAAGCAGTAAAAGAGAACTTGAAAATTTACAACCATTGTCCAGTCTATATGGTAATCAGCTAATTGTGTTTTATTTATGTTGTCTATTACTTTGGAGAGAAAGACAAGGGGCAGAAACATAACGTTCTAAATGATTTACCAAGGATAAATTTTTTCTCCAACAAAAATGAGCATATTCAAAATTCATAAATCCCTCGTTAAAACCACTTAATATGCATGACAAAACATTATTTGATATTCTTCTAAGTGTTGTCACTTGACATAATGTGGAAGTCATAACTTCTGAGGACACCTCTGAATTTTAAATTTGCAATGATGTTTCTTTAATATTCCACGAGCCACTGTATAATTACCTACACTATTAAATTGTAGGCATCAGGTATTTTGTTTTTATTGCTTAGTAGAAGAAGAACTTTTGTTCCCGTGAACCGATTTTGATGAAATAAAGCCTATGTACTCCCCAGGATTCCAAGGAATGCAGCAGTGAAAGTCCCATCACAATCCGAGCCCGAGTTATCTAGTAGTGAAACTTCAATTATAATCCATTTAGTATTATTTGCGTGATGCTGAAACAAACAGACAGATAAACAGAAAAAAATTATCAAAAAACGATTTTTGGTATCTATATGTTTAGAAGCCGAAATCAAAAATTAAAAAAATATAATATTTAATGTACAGAAATGCTCTATCTAGAGATTTATTTATGTGCTAGCTTTGCCTGTTTTTCTTGCTTAAATTTGACATTTTATGAAAATTCGTAATGGCGCATGAAGATCGGATATTTTTCACTTCTTCCTGCCAACTTTTTTGTAAGCCAATGTACCTGTTATTATCCGGAAAGCCTCGTTTTTCCAGTGTATAAGGAGGGATCATTCGTAAAAATCCGACAAGAACTAAAAAAGCATTCTCGGCTTTGCTCAACGAAAAAAGTGCTTTTTTTAAACCTGTGTAAAATAGATAAAATGCAGAAATTTTTTATTTTGCTGATGAACTTATCCGATTTTGTTATTTTATACAGAGTGCCCAGAAAACTAAAATTGTATTAAAAAGCAACATAACTTTTTGAGGTACTTTTTGCTTTATCTATTTTACACAGGTTTAAAAAAAAGCAATTCTTCCGTTGAGCAAAGCTTTTTTAGTTTTTGTCAGATTTTTACGAATGATACCTCATTGTACACTGAAAAGACGTGGCTTTCCGGATAATCGAAATCAGGTACATTGGTTTACAAAAAAGTTTGGCAGGAAGGAGTGAAAAATATCTAATTTTAAAAAGCAGGCGCCATTACGTATTTTGATAAAATGTCAAATTTGACAGATAGCGTATATAGGCCAAAGCCTTAGCTTCCCGCAGAGCTCAAAATCTAATGAATCGGACGAGATTTAACATATCCCTAGTAGAACAAAAACTAGAAGTTTACTTCGTTTGCGTTGAGCTTTGTTACTTCTTGTCCGATCTTCAAAAGTGATACTCCTCTGTGCACGACAACGACGTGTCTTTATGGCAAATGTCTAAAATCGAGTACAGTGGCGCACCTAAAATTTTGGATGGGGGTGTTAAAAATGGAATTTTAAAAATCATGCGCCATCTTTGATTTTAACGAAATGTCAATTTTGACAAAAGATTCATATAGTCTGAAGCTTTAGATTTTCGCAGAATCTAAAATCACAAAAATCAAACTTACGATAGCAAAACTACAACCTCGACTACAGCCGAAAAAAAATGTACGGTTTTTTTTGACCCACCTTATATATATTTTTTTTTTATTTTGAAAAAATTACAAAAAAGAAGAAGACTTTTCTTATGCTTAAAACCAGCGAAAATTGTAATCGGAATAAGTTGGAATTAACAAGAAGAACACTGTTTAAAGGATTTAATAAGGGGCTACTTTTTGATAACTTTTTTTGAGAATGTCGAAAGAAAACTGTGTCTGAATGGGGTGCAAGATTTTTAATACATAAAATTTTGGCAGTTAAATCTTTAAAACGTTTTCCTGAAAAGAGATGAAAAAAAGTGACCTTTTAGGGCAGTCTTACCAAAATAATATGGCCGCTGTAGGGTAAACAAACCGTTTTTCCATAAAGGCGCATTTACACAGAGCCAAATCTGGCGAACCTTTTTGGATGAACGTTTGCCCGAACACTCAAACATTTGCAACGAACATTTGCCACAATCATTCGGGCAAATTTTCGCAAGATTTTTTGGAAATATATTTTTGAAAGTGGGAATAGATAATATTTTTGGTCTCACATTACTAACCTCAATTCTTGAACACCAAAAATATTTTATTTTATTTTTCGATTAAATAGTAAAAGCCGACGGAAAACGAAAAATTATTATTTGCTGAGTGGTAGGATGTGAGGTTGGTAGATATCTACTAAGTAAGTTTGTACCTAATTGTTGCTATTATGCTTTTTATCACTTTTTTGGTTTTCCTTAATTAAGTGTAAACTCATCAAACCCTACCACCAAACCCCACAAAATAAAATAAAGTAATCCTCATTATTTTTTATCAAGTGCGTCAAATCTTTTCGGTCGGAAAGGTTTTAAAATTAATTTTTATATTACAATTCAGTTCAATGATTTACAGTAAATAATTTTTCTAATTTTTATTTTATTCCAAATATTTCTTTCAGCAAATTTTGTCCGAACGCCACGTATCTTTTTACCCAAACCCCGAACCTTTTGCGCGAATCTTTAAATAAATAATTCGCGCGAATGTTTGTCGGCATTTCGAAGATCAAACGAATATTCGCCTGTGTAAATGCTACTTAAGACGTAATGCTAACTTAAATCAAAAGTTTGGCAAAGTGGAGAAGGACGCAGATTAAGCAAAGTTATTTTTTTTATAGAGTAATCCTTTCTGAATCAGGGAAAAACAAGCATTTTGCCGAAATTTTAACAATAAATTCAAAATTCGCAATTAAACGTGGCAATGTCCCTCTACCTATATCTGTCGCACCCGTGTAATTACAGATAACGTCATCTTTCTTAAATCAGATAGCGCAACTGTCCCTCTTCAAGTCGATCTGGCCCGATCTTCAGGCTGAACTCAGAAGAGATCCACACTGTGCAAGTGCGAGAGAGATAAAAGTACATGACATTGCCTCTTTCACTTGCGAATTTTGAGTTTATTTCTAACATTTTGGCAAAATGCTCGTTTTTCCCCGATTCAGAAAGGATTACTCTATGAAATAGTCACTTTGTTTAATCTTTTTTCACTTTTCCAAAATTTTTATTTTTATTAACATTACGTCTTATGGATAATCGCTTTGTTTACCCTACAGCCACCATTTTTAAAGCGCCACTTTAATTATAACCTTAACTTTTGGCCGCTAAAAAACTGGACTAGAGACAAGTCGTTTTTTAAAACACATATATTAACCAAATAAATCGCTTAATTTAATATAACGAGGCATGTTCTGGTTCCTACCAACTAACTTTATGATATATTTACCCACCACCGTTAAATTAAATATTAGTTTTAAGCTTTTACCAACCGTTTATACAACACCGTATATCACCTACCTTAATTACTACCTATTTACATACAAAAAGGCCGCACGTTGTTTAACCTTATTAAATAGAAAAACGGCTCCACCAAAACGGTCTTATTTGTGCCAACAACTATATACAGGGAGATCAGCTCATTCATGTTCGCGACAAAAAAATATATACTTTAATCCTGGATGCTTATTCTTGAACGACCGTGAGGTGAGGTGAGCTTTTTTCACCACCAGGTTCGACGGGGAATTTTGCTCACCTCATCTCACGGTCGGTCAAGAATAACCGTTTAGATGTGTAACTTTCTTATAAATAAACCGATATTTTTTTAGTGGCCTGTAATTTCAAGTAGAGTACTCATTCGCAACAAATTTTTTAAAAACAAAAATGTGAATCTCGTGTCCGTAAATAACGCCTCCAATTTTTTTTAACCATTTTGAGGATAAATTTAAAGCAATATGATCCTTTATGAAAAGCCCAAACTTGCGAAAATCAGTTAAAAACTAAAGAAGTTTAATCGAATCCACCCTATATTTGACAGAAATAAAATGCTTTTAAAACCTTATAATTTTTTCTTTTAAAATTAATGCCTATTAGTTAGAGCTACATGGCAAAGCCAATGCCAAAACAGAGCAAACTGGAATGCAGTTATAAAGGTTTGCTTTGGTTTCCCACAGGCACCTGTAGCTTTGTTTGGCTGAACTTTCTCAAAAACCAGTGCCTTATTATTTAAATAGCGCGGCGTTTTTTTGACAACATCAAATAGAAACTCGACTCCAAATGAATCCAACTGGTACACATAGTCTTAATTTATTTGGAACCTCAAACTATTCTTTGGTAAACTTCGGCTCTTTTTTAAAGAGAACTGTTTAGAACACAAGCAATAAATGTTTACTCCTCGGTTTACTCTAATTTCAAAAGGACTTACCGACCTTTTTTTTAAATTTATTATATTTTTTTTATTTAGACACCTGTGCAATTCTAGGTGCCCATTGATTTTTAAATCTCTTTTCTTTAACTTGATAGAAATATAATCCCGATTCGAACCAAAATAATACCGAAATTTTATTGAATGACAAAGCCGTATGCCTGCGACTCGGCTCCCTTTTTGCAAAAGTTCTATTCATCGGAAAAAAATATAATTGAGATTTTAGTACAATAGAGTGACAGCTGATGTGGAAAATTATCACCTTTCAATAGAAACCGCCTTTATATCTAAGCAAAAGTAGTGATTAAAATTGTGCACCAGTACTGTCCCCTGTGAACCACCCTTTAATTAATAAAAAACGGTCAAAAGGTTGTTGAACAGATTTTGGTCAAATTACCAATCCAACAAACTAAGAATAACAAGATATACAAAAGTTTTAGCATAATAAAGCAGCAATATAGTTTGGTCAAAGTTTAGTTGAAGTATACTCTAAAAGATTAGATCTCTCTCTCTATCTAAACATTTTTCCGAATATAGAATCTATTTTTCATGTCAAAGATAAGCATCATTACAAAAAAGGCTTAGAGTCAGCAAAAGTTAGATTAACAAATTCAGATATGTCATCAAGATAACTGGTTCTCAAAAAAATCTACTGAGAAAATAAACTAACAAAAATTATTTTGGCCTGCTGACTATTTACAAATAGAAAATGTAGAACTAAGTTTTTGTCGGGAAATTTACCTGCACACATTAAATTATAAATAAAAGTGGCCAATGTTTTATAAAAATAATCCAATTTTGTCTGTAGTTGGCCAATTAGCCCCAAGAATGAATGTGAAAGGCCGTCTTCATTGGAATCTGGATGAAGAGTTTCGATTGCTCCTATTAAGGAAAAAACGGGCGAGTATAAAACAAAGTTAGAGCAAGAAAGGCTCCTTATAGTTTTAAATATTTTATCAAATATCTTCTCCTGGTTTGCAAGAAAAGAATTGGTTAAAAGTAGAGGCCTCGGTTGATGCTGTTGGTCTGCAAATTTTTGCGATAGCACCGAAGAGCGAATCATCGCTAATGACGTTAGAGTAGTTGAATTGACTTTAAGAACGGCCCCGATTATTGTAACAATCACCAAATTATTGGTAAAAACCCCAAAGTCTAATATCCCTGAATCATCAGATTAAATAAAACAATTAAAACTGGCTACCTGTTTGTCTACCTTTTGTTTTTTCTCAAACTCTTGTCCTTTGGCAGACCATTTTACTAAACTAACAAGGGTCTTGTAAGGGCAGTCAGGTAGAAGAACTGTCCATAAGGAAAAGGCGATAAAGAATGGCCCTACAAAAGAGAAAGATGAAAATGGTTTAGAAGAAAAGACTGTTAACTTTAGAGAAAAAATAGAAATAAACCTAAGTGACACTCTTTTCAATGAAAAAGATAGAGATAAAAACGGATAAAAATGTGGTATTCAAAGAACGTGCATCAAAAGCATCTGAAAATTCTGTATGTCTGCTTAAACCGTCCTGTTTGATTGATTTGTTAAAAGAGGCAGAAGATAAGTCAATTTTGGCGCAAATTCGGGATGGCCACGAAAAAAGGTTTATTGGATTAAAATCTGGAAAAAGGTTTTCGATATCTCAGCGTATTTTTTTTTAAGGGACACGTTTCAAATCTTTTAGGAGATGTTGGTTAGAACTAAGATTTTTATTGAAAGAAAAAAGTTTGGATTTCTGCCATGCATCACACAAGAAATGACCTCTTTTCTAACAAGCTTATTGACAATATTAAAATAAGTCGTAATACCTTTACTAGATAAAATTTGCGATTCAAATTCGATTGAAATTCAATAATTCGTGTCCATAGTATTTCATTTAGACATTCAGGTCTTGTAAATGTAACAATTATGACACAACACACAACTCAAATGGTAAATGGTCCAAAAAACTAACTCGAATGTACAGTAGATTGTACAAAATATGTATGTTTGTGTGTCTGTGTGTGTGTGTGTGTGCTTAAAATATTACACTATACAAACGAAAAAACAATCTAGTTTGCTGTGCTGGACTGGACAATGGCAGTTATTTTAACACGTGGGAGTTCCACAAGGCAATCAGTTGGACCTGGTGTGTAATTTACTTTGAACCTGGTATGTTTTTTTTTTATCATTGTATTATTCACAAAGTTAAGTGACAATCTTTACATTTTTAAAACAAGTAAGAAGTTCTACTTAGAACTCCTGCCCTTAAGGGAGACCATGAGTCCTTTAAAAAAACAGAATCCATGCACAAAACATTAAATATAATATTTTTTGAATCTATTCTGTTATTTTAATCATTTTATAAAACAAAATACTTAAAACTATGTATGCTGTTCAAACACTAAGAAAATCCAAAACCAAAAAAAAAACATATAAAAAATAGAATCAATCAGAAGTTGAATTACATACAAGTCTTGGTACAACAATAAATGAAATAAACTTGGTAGGAAATTGGAATCTATTATGCAGCCCCACTTGAAATAAACAGAATAGGTAGCCGTATCAATATGGAGCATACACGACATACGTCCTCGAAATTTAATAAAAATTCACACAAAGCACGGGGTTCTTTACATATATATCTAACAGATTTGGGTTGATATTTTGTTTATTTTCGCAATACAACAACCAAGAAAAATTCCAGTAATAATATGGGTCCACTGCAAGTACATCCTTTAAAATCAAACTAACATTTCGATAATAAAAATGCACGATATAATTTAAAATACTTAACCAAATGGGTGTGGCGCAGGGATTTACAAGACTTATGTTTAGATGGTTGTATTACAATTTCATTTAATAGCCACTATAAATTTTTCTCTGGTAATTTGAAGCTTGGAGTTTGTCTCTATTTAAAGTATGATATTCTGATGACCAGACTTTTTTTAACCTAGCTCCAAAACTTAACTGTATTAGGTAAAAAAGATTAGACTTGAAATAAAAGTTTTCTAGTATAGTCCAATTTTTTGATGAGCGGACGGTCATTTTTACCTCTGAAAATGTACTTATTTGTTGTCAACAGTTCGCATGTCAAATAATTTGTTGTTGTCAATTTTAATTAACAGTTGAAACAATCAACATGACTTTTTTTACAAATTTATTGTGGCTGTCTAACCCATAAATGCACTGTAGGCACTTAATCGCGATTGGCTATTTAATACATTTTTTCTCTCTTGATCCGACAAAAATGAACAAAGAGGAAGCATGGATTAACTAAACTAATCCGAATATTTTTACGGTGCATCTGAGGGCAAAACAATACTTAATTTTGATCTTTCGTTACGAGATCTAAACCCTCAAATATTATCAAACTTATTAGTTTTTTGGCACTCATTCAATACATAAATATTAGGACTCTTTTAATCGACCATAATAGTCTTAAATTCGTCGTAAAAAGTAGAAAAGATTAATTTTTAAAACACAATTTTAGAAACTAAGTGGTGCAGCGATCATCTGTGTGCCGCTATTCGAAAAATGAAGTCAAACTGGCTGGTCACAAAACTTAATACTCTTGATCAGTTGTATGAATATCCGGACACTTATATTGAAAAATATATTAAGAGTGACATTTGGTGGAGCGGTTTTTGATTTGCCCAACAGATAACATTTGATGGATCACTCTTGACGACAAACCGGCTAAACCCCGATTTCGGGCTTTTAATCAAATATTACATTAGTAGAACTTATTCAATTTTTGTATAATATTTGTTTACCTTTCGATTATTGACAAATTTTGAATTGATAAAGAGTAGATTATTTTATTAGGAGGTAAAGTAAAAATTTGTCAGCCAGGCAGCATATTGACAATCGAGCTGAAAGTGAGGTTTGCTAGATGATTAGCAAGGCAGTAGCTTTTTACGCCACTAGACCAGAAAAGTGACCTTTACAGGTCGATGCAGAAAATTTACATTTACATCTACAGAGACCCATAAAGTCAATTTTAGGTGGTGTATCGTACGTTAACCGACGCGACGATATAAGATACTTAAAATTATCCTTATCTTTATCGACTCGACCTATCGAGCAATTGTATTTTTAAACTAATGGCGGATGCGTGACAGCTCGAGCTGATCAAATGCGTCAAAACATCGTTTCGTATGCAGGGACGGTCGTAATGTTACGACTCCCTTATCGTACCTAATGAGGTTTTCGTGCATTTAATCAGCTGGAGCTGTCACGCATTCGCCATGATTTTAAAAGTGCACCTGCTTGATTGGTCGACTCGATAGAGATAAGGACACGAATGCTGATAAAACTGAAAATTAACTTTAAGTGTCTAATAGGTACTCTTGTCAAACTTTGACTTTTTATTAGTGTATACTTAAACAAACCACCAGCTTTTAATGTCTGACACAAATCACCTGGGAGAGATGGCCTAACATCAGAAACTTTAAAAGAAATTTGTGACTTTATCGTGGATCCACTAACATTTATCATCAATATCATATCAATCGATGTTTTTAAAGAAGCTACCATAAAGCCACTATTTAAATCTGGAAATCATACAGATGTTAAAAACTATCGACCAATCTATTTGATCAGCAATCTATCCAAAGTATATGAAAACATCTTAAAAGAACGTATCATACAACAACCAACCAACCAACCAAAAATCAATATGGTTTCCGAAAAGGCAGATCAACAGACGATGCATTGGCGGACTTTATTTCAAGAGTATACGAAACAGTAGATAAGAGTACTCCGTCAATATGCATTTTTGTTGATCTAGCCAAGGCATTTGATACGATATCTCATAAACTGATGATCGACAAATTTGAAAATATTGGGTTTGATCAAATCGCGGTAAAACTACTTCAGAGTTATCTGGACAAAAGAGAGCAGTCAGTGGAAGTAAATGGAGTCCTCAGTGATCCCTTAACAGTGACCTGCGGCGTTCCTCAGGGAACTGTCCTCGGCCCTATATTGTTTAACATATATATAAATGATCTATACCGGGTTGACAGTAGGGCCGAATTGACAAGTTTTGCTGATGACGCTGGGGTTCAGTATAAGGCCGACACGTGGGAGGGCCTCTACAACTTAATAGTTGATGACTTTCCCAAGATAATACAGTGGTTTAGTAATAATCTCTTGAGCATAAACTTCAAAAAAACATTATTTATGTTACACTTACTTTCCAAGTTGGCTCTGAACAGGTTAAAATCGGACAGTGTGCAAGTTTTAAATACTTAGGCGTCTACGTGGATAGTCATCTTAAATGGGATTTTCACGTAGACTATGTAACTAAAAAACTCAGATCCCTTTTATCACTTTCGTTTTTATAGAAAAATATTTTCCTTACAGCAAATGCTGGTTTTGTACTATGCATTAGCACAATCACATTTGACTTATGGTTTAATTGTATGGGGAGGGGTTACAAAAACTTATCTTAAAAAACTAGATGTTGTTCAAAAGTGGCTTCTCAAAATTATATTCAACAAGAACAGACTTTACCCGTCAGAAGTGCTATTTGCAGATACAGGCATTCTTGATGTTAGGCTGTTGTTTTTTCAAGTCATTTCTAACAGACTTAAAAAAAAATTATTGTTCAAAGCACTCAACATAACTATAACACAAGACACAAACAAAACTCGGCGGTCAAACCACATATGAAAAAAACCATTGGTCAACGGTGTTTTCTTTATTTAAGCACAAATGTGTACGAAAAAATTGCCTTTTATTTTAGAACCTGTTCATCGTTTTTAGTTTTCAAAAAAGAAATTTAAAAAATGTTATTATCAACTGATAATCGGAATACAATTTATCAAATTTTTGACGAAAAAAATGTCTACGTTACTTAGTATTTTTTCCTCCATTTTTCGCTAAGCGCTGTTATTTATTCTTTAATTTATATTTAACCATTCTTCAATCTTCTAATTAGTAGGTTTATTATTATAGAAATAAGTAGGGCTGTGGTATAAATTTAAAACTATTGATACCTAGGTTTTTATTTTCTTGCATTAGTAGGTATAAATTATGTACGTTTAGATACCTAGACCCACGCGCGAGATTACTCTTGTGGGTAAGTGTATTTATTGTTATAGTTTTATATTATATTGATGTAAGCATTGTATTTTTTTTGCAATAAATGCTATATAATAATAATAATAATAATAATAATAATAATAATAATAATAATAATAATAATAATAATAATAATAATAATTAAATTCTGTATTACGATTACGTTATGTCATATTCATGTTTTAATCTCGGATATAATTATTTAATGATACCAAAAATCGTCTTTTAAACAGCAATTAAATATATTTAAAAACAATCTTTGTTAATTGTAATAAAAGAGTAATTATCACTCGAGTTACAGAAGACGGCTAGTCTATAAGGAGAGTGACAACTCATAAAAATACTTCAAACTTATTTATTTTGCAACAAATGACTGATGGCTAATGACCAGTGACATTTTTGTTATACGGTGATGGACATTATACTACTTGACTCAATGAAACTTTGGATATATACTGTCCATGCATAATCTATTTATTCGCGACCCTATAAATTAACGCTACTATAAAATTACACGAAGAAACACAGTATGTTTTTTTATAATTTTATTTTAATTTACTTAACGACATTAATGTGTAGGAAAAGCTGAATAGATCCATAGTAAGTGCAAAAAAGCTGCAAAGGCGCCAAATTTTGCACACAGTTTCGTCTGTGGGTCTCAATTTTGATGCATCTGCTGCCTTTTGTAATACATTCTCAACTCAGGCCAACACCGTTCTCAACTAAAAAGCCAGTTAACTCATTTTCGTTTTAGTATCCTTTGGCCTATGATCGGTGCCATATTGACACCAAACTGACAGAAAATCCATGTTTTACTTGTCAATTTGGTTAAAAAAATGGCAGCCACATTGGGCTAAAGGGCACTTAGGCGGTAGAAGTTAACAGGCTTTTTAGTTAAGAACGGCGTTGCTTAGGCCTAGAGATTGTTTTTTTTCTGTCAGTGACCTTAGCTCAGCAAATGTCGAAGTGTCGTTCAAAACGGGTCAAGTGATATCCATATTTCTTCTTCTACTTTGAATGAAAGGCATATTTTGTAAAAACCAATACACGGCTCGGAGCACTTTTTTGATTTTTTGCCGAATAAATTTTAGCTTGTTCGGCAAAAAGCAAAAAAGTGCTCCGAGCCATGTCTCTTAGTTATTACAAAATGTGCCTTCTATTCAAAGTTACCTCAAAAAGTATGAGTTTTTTTTTAACGTGACTTCCACATTTCCTGAGCTAAGGTCACTGAAAGAAAAATAAGAATCCCTACTCATAAAATACGATGTCGTTTCAATCTCGTTCCTTATCTAGTTGAAAAACTCGAAACTCTATAACTCGAATCTCTGTACCTCGAAGTTTTTATGGATTGACTTTTGTGTCTTCTTCCATGGGTTTAACCTTAACCAAGTTCGAGTTTTAGTATAGATGTTTATCTGTATATTTAAAAATATTAGATGCGTTTGTTCAGATAATACTACACATTATAATATTTTCGCGGCATTTTTTTTTAAACTGTCGAAAATAACTTTGACAACAAACTGACAAATTCATGTTATTAATTGGCAGTGACGTATATTTCAGACAAAATCATATAGTATGTTTGTTTATAATAAAACATGAACAATGATCAGACACCAACTTTTCCTAAAAATGTGTTGTCACTGCTGTTTGAACTGTATAAAACAGAGATAGATAAATTACAAATAGGTTTAAGTTCGACTATATGTGAGATAACCTGATACCTACATGATGTGTTTGTCTGCTTTTGGGCGATAATTTTTTTGTTTACACAGCGAATTGATACATTTTACTTTATTTCACTCTTAGGGCAATTTACAATAGAAAATTTTAAAAGTTTAAATCTTAAGTCTTACATTATTTCAGTGATCGTTATTATCATAGAAAGTTTGATCTATTTTGTGCGGAGCTTCTACGTCAACCACATGCATGCCATTCCATATGCAAAATACGCCGTCTTCATTCAAAGAAATCTGATAACTTTGTCGGCATTTTTTCTGGACTTTCAAGTGGTTTCTTCTGGCCTCTTAAGTAGATCATAAGAAAGTACTTGGGTTACTAGATTTTCATCAGTAGCAACTATTATAGCAGCTGACCCCACTTGAAAATGAGGATAAATATGTATTGACCATCAGCTTTATTCTTGTGGCTTGTGTTTGTTAGATACAGGGTGTCTCAATATTCAAATCGTCCAATATTTTTACAAATTTGGTTCTTTATATAAGTAGATAATTTTACTTACATAAATATTTCAAAAGAACTATTGTTAAGGTTTGTTTTCTTCGAAATTTTCAATTTTTGTTAATCTTACATTCATATTTTCCAATTCTTTGCAATTAGCTTTAACTTTATTACCTGTTTCTACTGCTTCACTACTCTTTATCGAGTGATCTTCAAGTCCTTCTACCAACGACGAGGTATTTATGACACAATGAACGTCATCTTAAGGTACTTGTTCGCCCATTAACTCCATATTTATTCTTCGATGCTCGTAAATTACTAGTTTTTTACTTCGACTTCCTTGTAAATTTATCTCGAGACCTCACATGATACAGCAGGAGACTATACTCTGGTTCTTAAAATGCCACACCAAATAAATAAATGGAACTTTTAAATAAAACAAAAAAAAGAAAAAGAAAAAATAGTTTAAAATTTCTTTTAATCAAATAAAGTTTCTCTAATAACCACAAGTTCGTTCTTCTTTCCTCCACCACGAGAACTTTATGCACCAATGAGCTTTTCGAAAACTGAAAATCGTTCTTTTCATTTCCCCCAACTTTCCAAATATAAAAAGCCTCGTTTTTTCCGCCGTTTCAAACCTGATTATACGAAAAATCGTCTCTCTCTTATGCTGATGGCCAAAACTAACCGAAAAACTTAAAAACTTTTGCCCTGCCGTAAGAAGTTTTCAAGTAGGAGAAAACTTTGACGTTTGATATTATTTTAAAGTTTTAGAACTTTCGTGAGGTGGTGTGGAAAAACGGTGTAAAACGACAGCGGAAACGGAGGCGCACGTCATAAAAAGAAACTAGCCTGTAAAAGAGTTACAGTATATACCCTTTATTATTTTACTAGAACTAATTTTGGTTGCGGAAACCACCATAACTGTAATTGTATATTTGAACAAGTCCGTTGGTGCAAAACCCCAAAGACCAATATTTTACTTCCGCTTTGTAGTATAGCTGTAAAACCGGAAGCTAGGTCGACCATTTTAAGCGAAACTTAACAGGCGGACCCTTAGGGTACAAATTTTACTGGTCTACTTCGACTCAGACTTCTAGGGAAAGCCAGATAGAAACGCGCACTGAATATCAAACGGAATAAAAGAGAAGAAAATTACGACAAATCGTAAATAGTAGAGAGTTCAGGGCTATGGTAACAAATAAAATAGTAAAATAGGTTTTATGTATTTCGACTGCTAAAAATTAGGTACACTTGATTTAAAAAAAAAACTCATACATGCATTTTTTCCTATGTCACAAAATTTAGCTTTCCATTAGTGTATACTATTATAAGGCACCACCAGCTTAGTATGCCTGACAGCTTCAAATTCAGTGTGACATCCTTAAAAATGCCACAGATATCAACATTTACAAAAGTTCAAATTATCACTCGAGTTATAGAAGACGGCTGGTCTATAAGAAGAGCGGCCACCCATCTTGAAGTTGATAAAATTACGATAATGCGATGGAAAAAGCGCTGGATTGAAAATAATTCTACGGATAGAAAAGATGGATCAGGACGACCAAAAGTAAGTTCTGAAGTGCAAAATCCTTTTTAAACGTCGGTTGAAGCAGCTAATGTAACATTATTTCCGGGTTATTTAGCAACAGTAAATAGAAGAGTAACGAAATCAGAAGTCTCTTGTCGAGTTGCTGCAAAGAAGCCTTTTCTAACAGAAGAACAAAAACAGGCCAGAGTGATTTTTGCACTGAACAACGTTCTTCGTGATAATGACTTCTGGGAGAGGGTGATTTTCACTGACGAAAAACATTTTCAAGCAGCAGGAGAATTTTAGATTATCGTCCACCAAATTCTAGATTTGAACCCTAATATACAAACGAAATTAAAAAAGCTGGACATTTTTCTGTAAACATGTGAGGCTGGTTTAGTGCTAGAGGTTATGCTGCCATCTGTACATGAAAATAATGACTTCGTTTATCAGCAGGACAACTGTCCAGTACACACGGCTAATGTTGTTCGCCAATGGTTTCAGAATAATAATATATAAACACTTCCTTGGCCAGCCAACAGCCCTGACCTTAACCCAATGGAAAATATATGGGGTCGAATCGTTAAAATAATATACCAAAGGAATTGGAGACCACGAAATGCTAAAGGGTTAAGCGATGCTATTTATCGCGCATTGGATCAGCTCTCAGAAGACCATCAGTATTTTCAAAATTTAACCTTTACGTTTGCAGCTAGTAATAGAGAAAAATGGTGATCCTATTAAATACTAAGTTATTTATTTTAGTTCTTTTTTAAGTTAAAATAATTAGTATTAAGTTTACCATCGTTTTTGTCCTAATCCAAGTTTCCTATTCGTCGAATTGTTTTCAATCCAGCGCTGTTTCCATCGTATTATTGTTATTTTATCAACTCCAAAATGGGTTACCGCCCTCTTTATAGAACAGCCTTCGTCCGTTACTCGAGTGATAATTTGGTATTGTTCAATAAAGACTTTACTAAAACTTTATTTTTGCTGATTTGTAGTATTATGCAAAAATTTTTAATTTAATTTAATGCTTTAATTTAAGTAAAAAAACATTTTCAGTTTTAGAGACCGTTTTTAAACAATATTACAAATTGTCGTACTTTTGAAGTTTTTAGGCATTTTAGCTGGTAGTCCGTATATATTATACACTTTTAGAAAGGTCAATTTTGTGACTGCATATATGCATTGGATGAGCATCCCACCAGGAAAACTGAGAATTTGTTAAAAATATTCAAATATATTATTATTATTCAGATATATTATATCTCATTACAGTTTTACAGATAGTTTGTCATTTGGTATATGCTAAAAGTTGGCTTACTGGTTACCAGTTATAACAGTAATTTTTTCAATAAAATGGTCATTATAAGGCACACTTTACTCCGCAGGGGGTACTCAAAATTCACTTACTGAAATGTGTTTATTACTAGTTTTAATTTGTTTTATATTAAGCCATCCTTCGTCTAAAATTTATTTATTCTTGTTGGCTTTGTAATAAGGGTAAATTTAAACTTGAGCTTTGTCTCCATCATGACCATCTGTTGACTTATGGTGTAAGCCATGCACTGATAAACATTTTTCATCATCGTTTAAAAAAACGTATTAGTTGGAAAAAAAATGTATTGATTAAGAAGTATTGACTTAAATAAATTTAACAAATCACTGACTTATTATGAAATTAATGTTTGGTTAAAGGCGGAAAATTAGTTATTATTAGTAAAAAAATTCCAATACAGTTGTGCACCAGTACTTTTTTTTTCTCTCACTAGTAGTAGTAGAGAAAAGTGCTGTCAACTGGTAAACAGTCACTTTTACAAGCAGTCGTAAAAATGGTAGTCTGTTTTATTTACCTAGTTGTTTGTGTCTAGCCAAAAAGACACAGGTATACATGTATGTGTATATTTACCTTAGTGCAGCTACCCACAAACAAAAGAGCAACAAACTAACCAACATCTCAACCTCGTAGCCACATGTGAAATAAATCATACACACGGTCTCGTACGCCACGGAGTGTTTTTTTGAAAAAAAAATATTCAAGTGAAAATTTATGGGCCGGCGTGCACTGCGACACCTCGCTTTAGCACTGTTAATATATTTAAAACGACGAACATACCAGATAGACATCTCTTATTCCTGGGGAAAATGGAGATTCGGAGGGGCATTCCCGAGATTAAAAGAAAGTGATGTTCAACAAGAAAGCGCAATAACGTTATTTGCAATTGATGATTTAAAGTTTATACAGATTTTAAAAATAGGTTAGAAAATTCTACTCACAATATATTAGCGAAGTACAAACAAGGTAGTGTCTCGAGTAGTGTCAAATTAAAGGGAAACAATGAAGAAACCACCTAACTATCTTGTTAAACTTTTTTGGCTAGGATTCTTAAAACTTCTTCTTCTTCTTTTAAGTGAGATTGCTCTCTTCGAACGATCTCTATAATCAGCGGGATTTGCACTTTTTCTACTGCCTTTCTAAAAAGTGTCGTAGTCAAGCCATGATATTTGTCTGCGACTTCTACCTTCAGTTTTTCTTTCTATTAATAATTTTAAAAATCTTCGAGTTTTATTTGTGATGTCTGGCTCCGGTATAAGTTTGCAACTATGAGCGTTTCGTGTTGGACTCTATCAAAAGCTTTCTCATAATCGATGAAACATGCATATACGGGCACCGACACATCTTGAGACCACTGAACTAAGACTTGAATACCAAATAAGGCTTTGTCGTCTCAAACCCTCCACGAAATCCGAACTGTGTGTCTACCAACTCCTAAAACCGTTGAGAAGCCCTCTCCATAGTTCCCAACTAAAAACGTGTTAAGTCTGCGAATCAGCTTCCATCCTTTTAACTTCCTTATGAATTATACCGAGGCATTTATATCAGAAATTTATGGCCCTAGTGCCAGGCTGGGTACTTGCAGAATGCAAAAAGTTGTGTAGGTGGTATACTATAAATAATGAAATCTCACCATTTTATTGCCGAGGTGTATATAATTCCCTCCACGAGCAAATCAATTATTATTGTTATTGTTGTTGGAGGTAATAAAAAGATTATCTTCATTAAATTTATTGTGGATTGTATATAATATACTTTAAATTATAATTAATAAAATCAGATTGTTTCAGTAGGTTAATAGGAAGTGGTTTTATGTTCCTGGGATGTTTAAGAGTTACAATAGTCTTACCTATATCTTTTTATTTTAAAAATTATAGATCTTATTTTTTTCCTCGCGGCATATTGCAAAATTTATAAATTTGAAAAAAATATAAAGTTTGATGTTGCGTACTCACTTCTTTTTTTTAGTTTTGGATCATCGATGTGTTTTTTAGACCAAAAATATCTTAAACCAAACTTCTCTTCATACTTGACTATATCAAAAATTTGGCTACTTGATTATTTTTTTTCGTCTTTATTCGCAGACATTATTTTTGTCTATATAATAATATGTCGAGTCGAAAATTAATTTGATTTTTAAATTTTAACCTAATAAAATCCTTGAAAGTATAGTGTTATAATAGCAGACTAATAAATATTCCATGCAAGGTTGCACAGTGGTTCACTGGTTGAGTTTTTATAATTTGGCGATTCTTAGAAATTAAATTTTATAGTTGATTACCATTTGGTACCACCAAAGAACGTGTATATACGGGATGATCTTTTATATACTCGTATTATTACATGTTTTAATGATGCTTAATATTTTAGCTCAAACAACCTTTCAAATCAAAAAAAAAAAATCTCTAGTCTCCCCTACCTATACTTTATTTCTGAAAATATGGCAACATTGTATTGCCGATTTGTTTAAATATCTGAGATGGAAAACTTTTTTTCAGTGTCGCTCATTTACCATTATCAAAACTAGTTGAGCCCTTATGGTAAAATAGCAAAAAATGCATCTTCTACGTATGAAACTTGCAAACAAAAAATCTTGAGAATATAATACAAGATCTCCATAACACCCTGTATACATAACGATTGAATACAAAAAATGTTATTTAAAACAAACGCCGCTTAAAATTCCATGTAAAAATTAAGTGTCAAATAAATATTTGGCAAGCCCGTTTCGGGATGTAAATTAATAAATAAAATATGCTGTATGATTGTAATGATTTTATTTTTAGAACCATACCATATTCTAACATGTTTCTAGAGTTAATTGGTGTATAAAATGTTGTTTTTTTTTGGCAGCGAATTCTTACGAGAAATTTCTTAGTCAAGGTCGTAATTATTCAATTTTTGTTTTATTGTTAAACAACCCTTTAAATGTTTACATTGTAGGAACTAATTTCAATCCTTCTGAAAGCTAATTAATTTTTGTTTACCAAGATTCTCGTCCTCCTAATTACATCCTTGGCCTTATTATTAGTCGACTGACTTCGCCATAGGAAGTCTGCACAGAAAAAAAAATTCTTGTAAATATATATAGATCATAAAAATTACTGTGTTTTTTATATCTTAATTTTCGAAGAATTTTTGTTTTTTTTATTTAGAAAATTAAATTTGTAAATAGGTATTTCTATTACCTTCAGATCAATAAATATGTTCAAATAAAGATAAGAAAAAACTTATTAAATCCAAGAAATTTTCTTTATTTCATTACAAATCACGTATTTTCTTAGAACCAAAGCAAATATTTTTGCTTGGGCATTTTTTTCTGTGTTACTTACATAATTATCTTCTATTATGGGCCATTGAAAGCACAGAGATTTTGATATAAAAAATACGGGCATGCAAAAGCCATAAAATTATCTTTGAAAATGATCGATCTTGAAGCCTCGTACCCATATGTAGCCATAGATTTATAAAACCATGACAAGAGATGGTTCAAAAAAACATTACTATGCGGTGATTGCGTTACATTATTTTCCTAACAAAACACACGTGACTTTAGCCCATGGTGACAGCTGTCAAAAACCCTAACCTCTTGTTCTTCACTCAAGATTTTTATTCTTTCCAGAAAACGACACGATTCTCGAAAGAAGAATTTTTATATTGATTTAAGGAAATTTCGAACTTAAACCAAGAAATGCAAGAGGGTTGGCCCGTTTTGTATTTAGGCAAGAGATCCTTTTTGTCAGTGTCCATAAAAGAAATAAAAAAAAGATCCCTCTGAAAGTTAAGAAATCAGTTGTCAAAAGTTTACATCTGAGTTGATCATCATCGAAGATGGTAAAGTAAACATATAATCAGACTTCGGCAAGCTGTTTAGCACACTGGTAGCTATAATGATACGGCAACCTATTTATGTGTTACAGTGTTGCTATATTTCTTCCATATGTGTATTGTAAATTTGATTTATTTGCTTTAACCTTTTGTTCCTCCAGCTTGATCGTTGAGATAGTGCCTATATGCTGCTCATTTTTGAGAAGTGCCGAAAGTGGTACTTTTCCACACGCGACGGCAGTTGCACGAACGACGCGAAGCGGAGGGTGGAAAATAAATTTTCCGCAAGAGTTAGGTGCAATGTGCGGAAAAGTTATGTCTATGAATTTTCTGAATAAAAATCGTACCCATAGATAGTAATTTGATTTAAAGTATATATCTTGAATTAAAATATTGTCCTTTGAAGTGAAAATCGTGCGTTACATTAAAAATCGTGCGGAAGAGTAAAAATCGTGCGAAAAAGTAAAGAAATCGTGCATAAAAGTAAAGAAATCGTGCGGAAAAGTTACTTTGTCGTACGCTCGTAGGAAATAGTTATTTACCTAAGAAGTGCGGAAAGTTATACTTTTCCGCACGCACCGGCGTTTGCACAAACGACGCGCCAGCGGAGTTCGGGCAAGCCATAAGTGCGGAAAATACGTTCCGCACGCGTTAGGTACAACATTTTTCCTACGAGCGTGCAGAATATCAAAATATTTTGTCATTATTTTAGCAGAATAAAAATGAAAAAATAGTCAAAACTACGAATTTTATGTTTTATTCAGGACTAAATTTTAACAAACTTAAAAAATTAATTTTTATGTTGCTTAATGCCATCGTCGACTTCAAGTCTTCCTGATTCATCACTGAGCAACAGCGTGCCTGAAAATTTTTTTTTGTTCAACAGCCTGCGTGAATTTTTTTTTGCTCAACAGCACGGCGTGCGAAAAAGTGGCACTTTCCGCACGGAAATGAGTGCGAGAAAGGTGTTTTTCCGCACGGAAATGAGTGCGAGAAAGGCGTTTTTCCGCACGCTCGTAGGAAAATGTGATTATCCACACTATTTTTAGTGCCGCACAGAAATGTCAAAAACCAGTAAATTGCATTATATATTAATTAAATAGGCTATGAAATTCTTGGCTGCTTTGGATGACAATTTCTTGTTAAAGTGACGTCTCCGTTTCTTGTCGATATGCTCTTTTTTTATCAAAAGCGTAAAAAAATAACAATGAGCTTGAATCTGGAAGAAAACCATCTGGAAAATATGGAAAACATTCCAGATGACCATCTTAAACGCACCTGAAGGGGCCAAAGCGGATTTGCTACCCGAAAAGTCGAAGAAAAAGTACGAGAAAGAGAAACATCGAAAAACCAAAATTTTGAAAAAGAATAACTTTTTTTGGCATCAAAGCTCTCGACAACAGGCGCGCCACGCACTTTATGGTCAAGGTATTAATTCTTACCATGCTTAAGCTCAAGAAAAATGTTCAAACTAATTGCATTTCTTAAAAAGAAAATGGTCGGGTATAGGCTAAAAAATTCTTAACGCAGATCAAGTTGAAGTCTTTTTAACTACAGCAACCGATCACACTTATCTTCTAGTGAAAATGACCAGGATAATAAAACAAAAACCTAAAAATAGGAAAAAAATTGATTTTGATCAAAATAGCAGAATTTCCCGACAACAAGAATCACATGTGACTCAATCTCAGACTTCAGAAAAGTAACTACAGTTCATGCCAATGCCATCAGGAAGCCATATGGCATCTGCCATCAGTTTTAACGCAAATAATTGTACTTTTACTGTTAATTTTAATATTAATAAAGTTCATATTTTCATCTAAATAAATTACTATTATTAATTAAAATAACGTTTATGATTTTTTTTACCTTCGTTTTCCTAACGCTTGTAGAAAATCAATTGTTTCTAACGCTTGTGGAAAATCTTTTTCCACACTTGATAGAAAATAGTTAAAATCGAATTGGACCTAAGAAATCGGTAAAAAAAACGTGCGTAAAAGTATTTTTTAAGCACGCCGTGCGCGAAAAATTATTTTCCGCATTCCGGGCGGGAAAGACACAGGGTAAATCCATTCCCGCACGGCGTGTGAGAAATGCAACTTTCCGCACGCAAATGCGTGCGTAAAAGTGCACTTTAACGTAGTAGGCAAATAGGTGGCTATTTTATTATTTATTTATTACCTTTGAGAAATCGATTTGACAACAATGTATCAATCGATCGTATTGCTCGCCCTTATAATAACTCCTCTCGGTCCAGCATCAAATTATTCTTTCTTGTGTGTGGTACTTATAATTTACTGATACGAATCGGTGGGTAGAGAGCACTCGAGATGCGGATTCTGGCAACAGAAAGAGCCGTCATTTTGACTAAACCTCCATATGAATCCTTCGAGATTAGTTAAAATAGTTTTGTTTGTAGATGATGATAAAAACAACAAAAATATAATATAAAAACATGGTTGAGGCGGATATACAATATATAGAACAGAGCAAAGGGTGGAACTATCGCTGCTCCCTCCACCCATGCCGTTAGTTCAACCTGGATTAGCAGAATAGTATAATCACCTTCTACCACCTGCAATCTTATTTCTCTGGAGATACTCTGTCCTATTATGTTATTATCATATTCTCGGCTCTCATCAGTACTTTTCGTATATGCAGAAAACCGCTTATAATAAGCGGTATGGGACTCCGCGCGTACAACCTTCATAAAATCGATTTGTTCCATTTCAAAATTGACCATATAAGTGGTTCGATTGGGAGAAAAACTGGTAATAAGTTTTGAAGTGGTATAGGAACGGTGGATCGCAGGTAATAGCTCTGACTGACTGCGTTTAGGCGGCATCTGTATGCTCCATATCTCAAAAAAGCTAAGCCATTTGTTTTAATTATCAAACTTTTGTCAAAAACTGTCAGGGTATTTACATTTCTACCTTTACAGATTTTTAGCCCAGGACCAACCCTGATTTTATATGACTCGAGCAAACAAAAAAGTGGTACAAGAAGGTTATGTTATCCACGCGGGTTTGACACATTTCAAGAGGAAATTTACTGACAAATTGTTAAAAGTCACAAGTAACTTGTCATTAAGTCACAAGTAACTTGTCATTTTGTCATTTTTGTTTGTTCGAGTGTACCTCGTTCATATCTTATAATACTTTATTTTATCTTAACTTTGGTACCGATTTTCTTTAAATGTAGAAAGTAGGAGGAATGTAATGAATGTATGTAATATGTTATACTGCGTCTTGTAGATTTGATTTGTTTCTCTTCGATAGTATGTAAGTACCGAAGGTGGAACTTTCACAAAGTCGAGATAATGACTTTTAATTAGTTTATTATTTGTAGAATAATAGATTTTCATCGTATAAATAATAAAACGGGGGTCATATAGGTGGTAAAGATTGAACTACCAGATGCCAAAGAATGTCTGGTGTTAAAAAAACAGACCAAAGAAGCATCATATTTACTAGGTTTGCTGAGACATAGAATAAAAAAAAATACTAGTTTGCAACTATGTCGGTGAAATTAAAAACTGGACTGTAATATGAAAAAAAGGTATATATATATATGTATATATATATATATATATATATATATATATATATATATATATATATATATATATATAAACAAAATCTCTATCTAAACATGTATGTTATAGTTGCTTAAATATTGGGTGGTCCTCATCGGCGATTAAAAATTAATAAGATTGACCTCAAAAGATATCTTTACTCATACTATTTTTTTTTAATGGCGCACTTGATGACAAGTTAACACTGCATATTTTACGTAAGATGCAACTTGATTATGCAGACTGTAATTAAGCAAATTTAACACGTCCCTATGTAAATATGGCTAATTAGGTGTGACATGACTTTATAATCGAATGGCTCTTAGATCAATATAATAAAATGTCATAATAGTCGTTATAATCGCTTTCCTTCTCTCTCTACAATAATAATAATTAACTTTTTATAAATAACAATATTTTAATGTTTATTGTTTTGTTTCAGGTATGGATCAATATTGCCAAAACTCTTAGGGAAAATTCAAAAAAATGTAAGTTAGATCCTAACGCGTACCGTTACGCAAAATTATATTTAACTACCTGGCCAAATTTTGAAAACGATTCCTTTTCAAAGAACTTCAATCCTTCAACCATCTGACAAATAGTAAACCAACTTTATTTATAACCTCTATAAAAATCGGTGGTACCGTTACATATTGTACAATTTTTCTAAGAATATTACCTTCATAAAAAATTGGTTTACCCACTACGTGTGATAATTAAAGGCTGCATTAGATTTTTTCTTTTTAAATCCACTTATAGTCTGGAGGAAATCAAAAAAAGGTGGAAATGAATGGTACAAGAAATTTTTTCACTAATTTGGTTAGTCCAGATGCTGTATTTTAAGAATCCGATTGATGCCACTCTGGCACCCTTGGGCATTTTGAAAAATACAAGATGGCGGCCATTTTTAAGTGAAAAAAATAGAGAAAAAAATGTCTGAACATAATATAGGTAATTGACACATCATTTTAGTCGACATTGAGTCGCCTAAATCCAAATCCAGTATTATTTTTGTTCTGGGGGGTACCCCAACGGAGGGGGGGTTAATTTTATGAAAAAAATCGACCTACTAACATAGACATGTAATACATGAATTTTAGGGTTTCTGGGTTCGCTAAATTCAAATATGTGATTAAAAAAATTTTAAAAACTGTTTATGTGGGAACTTAATGAACAAACTTTATTTAAGTTTTTTTACAGATTTCGACAGCTCTGCTCAACTTCATTATTAAAATAATTAATGACATCTGGGCATCATCCACCATTTTGAAATATTCAAGATATATATATAAGTATTTTCGCCAAGTCGCCATTTCGTGTTCACTCCATAAATTAGCCTCCACTTCTCCAAGTTACAGCCAAATATTTTTTAACAACAGATTTATATTCAGCCGACCCAAGAACCCCATAATTGATGTATCTCATGCATATATGCTTATCTTTTGATTTTTTGACCACGGCCCGTCACGGCCGCCATCTTGAATATTTCAAAATGGGGGATGATGCCCAAAAATAATTAATTAGTTTTATAACAGGGTTGAGCGGAGCTGAAATCTGCAACAAAACTTGATAAAGTAAGTTCGTTAAGTCTCCACATAAACAGTTTTACGGCTTACCGCATAAATACCCCCCCACTCCTTCAAATTACGACCAATGTTTTTTTTTTAACTACAGATTTGTATTCAGCTGACCGAAAAACCCTAGAATTGATGTAGTACATGCCTATGTAGGTCGATTTTTTTCATAAAATCAAAGGTACCCCCCAGAATAAAAATAATACCGGATTTGGAGACGACTCAAATCCAACCGAAATGATATTCCACACACCATTATCTTGTTCAGATATATTTTTCTGTAGTTTTTTTCACTTGAAAATGGCCGCCATCTTGGATTTTTTAAAATGCCCAAGGGTGCCAGAGTGGCATCAATCGGATTCTTAAAATAGAGCATCTTGGCTAACAAAATCAGCAAAAAAATTTCTTGTACCATTCATTTCCCACTTGAGGTAAAAATCGTGGTTTGGCAACCAGACTTTTACCTCAACCTCCACTTAAATAGGTTAAATTTTTTGCTAGATTTCGCCTTTTAAGAATTTTTTATTCAATTCTTTTTTTTTTGTCAATTAGCGGTCCTATTTTTACCCAATAAAAATAGTTCCCAATTTTAAAAACTATTTCAAGATGTGTTTTTGAAACGGTAGATATATAATTATAGTAAAAAGCGGATGCACTTAGAACATATATCTGTCACTGTCTACCTTGAATAAACAAATGATTAGTTCTTGTTTTTGATTTTAGTCGAAAAAAGGTGCCTAGACTTTTATATCACTTCTTTAGGTTCTTTTTAATTAAAAATTGGATTTAATTAAGTGATGTTTTCGAAAATCCACAGGAAACGGTCTAAAATGCCATAATCTGGCTTTAAATAGTGCACAGTTGAAAGAAGAGAATCTTCTTAACGCCAAGAGCTAAAAAGCTCAGTTTGTTGCGATAAAAAGTTACTTGGATACCATGGATGGACATTTGATGGTTAGTTAAAAGGCAAACGTCCAAAGTACATTTGATCCAAATTTAACAAAAGTATGAAAGACCCGACGCGTAATTTTAGGTCAATAGGGATATTTTGGGACGCTTATTTGACACTTCGTAGTGGTTGTCGTAATTACTGCGTCTGCGCAATAGCTAAACGTCATTTCGTTGTGATAATTAAATTAATTAGTTAATTTTAGAGAATTTTGCCGCAATTAATTTTAAAAATAATAAAATATTACCAGGTTCCAACATATAAAACACTTATTTTGTAAAATTAAGCCCAATTTTTTGTTTTTTTCTCATCTCTAAATTTTTTTACAAGTGACAGTTTTTAATGTGTTCCAAAAAATCTGGTAAAATCGATGCGTCGTAGTGGTAGTGGTTGTTAAACACTATCACAACGGCTGTCAAAGTTGTCCAAATTTTAAGCGTTCCAAAATTTTCCAATTTTTTTTCGATTTTCCTGAAATTAAAAAAAGAGCGAAAAAAATGGTGTAAGCGAAATTGCGGACTTTCCAAACGACTCGAAGGAAGTAAAAATGCCCTCGAAAAAAATTTATTATCTACGTGTAAAAAAAGGGAAGGAAAACAGGATCCCTTAAAATGACCCTTTAGGCCTTTAACACCTTCAAGGGTATCATTTTCTTTTTGCTTGCACAAGCAACGTATATTCTGGTCTTCCTTAAATTAAACATGATAACTTGATTTGGCAACAAAGGATCCAGTTTTTTTTGGTTATCATACCATAGTGGGCCACTTTCTCACTTTGGCTTAACTTAAGTTTAAAGATAAGTTATAACTTGAACTTGAGTCGTAACTGGCTTGCAGAGGTTAGAATAAGTTCTAAGCTAACCACAGACTAAAAAATAGTTGAAATGCACGCATTGCTCCTTGTAAAACGGTTGCCCAACAAAAAAAATTTATTTTTTTGTAAGAAAAACATAAAAAGTTACTGAAAAATCGATCGCAATTCACTTTTAGGACAAAGAACATCGCATTGGATACATACACTCCTGGCGACCTACCGATTTCTTTTCTGTTTTGATTTGTTGTTCTCCTCGTTCAAAGAAGCACTTTTGGTAACTAAAACTTTTGTGTGGCTCTTCCAGATTAGCCAAAAATCGTCTTTAAACTTTAGAATTTGACTTTGGCTTAGGGTCAAAAATCTGGATGTACATTGATCTAAGTTACGGGCATAAATAGACCTTTATTTCCATTAGGGAAAAAAGCACAGTAATAAAATTTCTAAAGTTGATTTTAGAAAAGTTTAATTTTTACCAAAAAAAAACTAAAAAAGTCCCTCAACAGAGGCAGCCAAAAACAGTATTTTTTGCTAAGGAACCTCATGGTGATGCTAACATATCATTTGTACACTTACCTACTTCAATTACTTCTGCCTCGATCTTCGCCTTTTCCACAAAAAACTATATTTTAAGTTTTATAAATCGACCTTAAAGCAAGGACAAAACGATTTACATCGGATTTTTGCTGAGAGGAAAGATTGTTCTCGCGTGTACGACGATTTTTTACGTAAAAAATCAAAAATTTATTAAAAAAATAAACGTTTTTGACATCACCTGCAAACACTTAAGCCTAAGTTACAATTTTTGACACCCTCTGCAAGCATTTAAGTTGAGAACGGTGTTGCATTTAAGTCTAAGCTTTAACTTAATCCAAAGTGAGAAAGTGGCCCAGTGTATAGTAATAGACTATTAAAACGCTAAAATTTTGACTAATTTTCCATGTGCTAGGAGTCCCCAATGATTCTTAATAATACTTAAGGGACATACGTAGAAAATTTGGCTTCCCTGGGCCTTTTGATGAAGATTTTACGAAACTTATTTTAATCGATTACTAATGGACCCACCAACATTGCCTAACCTGTTAACAGTCCCAAAATTGCTGCAGTCAAAAAGTAGGGTTAGGGTGTCAATTTTTTTTCTTAAATTTAGACGGTTTGAGTTGGCGCGATGAAATTTGGCAAATATGTTGGCCTTCCGGAAATGTAACCTCGTGTGTCATAAACAATTACATATGTGCAACAGCGGCTAAAATATGTTTTTAAACTATCCCTCATACCTTCTATACTAATGCACCTGGACATCTGAATCTCAGTCAGTTAGTAATTCACACTATTACCTACAAGTCTACTGTACTGAAAAAAAATTCACAGCTGTTAACAAGGCCCCCAGATTAGCGGCTAAAAATGTTGCCGATTTCAATAAAAAAATTATATTTCACTTATCTTTCACCCTTATATTCAACAAAAATGCACCACTAGGGGCGCAGTCGACCATTTTTTAATTTTGAATACTCCCAACTTTGTCCCAGCCCCTAGGTGCTGCAAGGGGACGGGATTTAATTTTCACCATTTTCATATTCCAGAATGGAATGGAATACAGAAATGGTAAAAATCTTGCCCCCTTACAGCCTCTAGGGGCTGGGGCAAAGTTGGATGTAAAAAGTATAAGCTTTTAAAATGTAAGTGTTTTCTCGAACTTGTAATTGCCAAAACATTTTGCACTTTTTTGAGATTTAAAATTTTTAGCTCCTATTTAGGGGTCGCCCTTGGGGTTTGACATTTTTCTATTTCATAATATTTGTTACACCAAATTCATGAGTTTTAAATATTCATATATGGAGTGTGTCCTGGAATTTGAAAATGGTCAAAATTAGATCTCGCCCCCTTACATCCCCTAGGGGCTAGCGCAAAGTTAAGAGTATTTAAAATTGAGAAATGGTCCATTGCCACTGGTGGTGTATTTTTCTTGACGTTGGCTGAAAGATAAGTGAAATATAATTTTTTAATTGAACTCGACAAAATTTTTAGCACCTAACCTAGGGGCTTGGTTAACAGGCACGAAATTTTTGTCGGGATAAGACTTGTAGGTAATAGTACGAACTACCTACTGTCTGAGATTCAGATGTGCAGGTGCATTAGTATGAAAAGTTTGAGAGATAGTTTAAAAACACAGTTTGGCCTCTGTTGCTCGGTAGGGGCCACATATCTCATTTTTTATAACACACGAGGGTAAGTTGCCGAAAGGCCAACATACATGCCAAATTTCATTGCTCTAGCTTAAACCGTCTGAATTTAAGAAAAAAAATTGGCACCCTAACCCTACTTTTTGACTGCAGCATTTTTGGGGCTGTTAACAGGTTAGTGTTAGTGTCCATTAGTAATCGATTAAAACAGGTTTCGTAAAATCTTCATCAAAAGTCCCACGGAATACGCTATGCCCCCTAAGTATAAGGTTAAAATAGGCCTCTTTATTGGATCTTGCACGTCAGACGACAAAGTATCCTTGTCCTCTTCACGCTTCTTTACTTTTATATCTCTTCTTCTTCTTTCTCTTCGAACGTTGGCTATCACACTAGGCAACAAATTTTTTAAGTTTTTTTAAAGGTCGTGGGTAAAAATAGAGTTTTTCGATTGTTTAATTTTATGACTAAAATGAGCCAAAATGTTTTTTGAAAAATTTTAGTGCCAATTATTGCATAGACACTACATTTCAGAATTTTATTGACATTGGTTTTAATCGGTTTTGCATAAATTACCATATCTCTACATATTGTAAGAACTGCTATCCTTAATGATTAGTCTAATATTAAATCTTATAGTTAATTAAAATAATGAAAAATTAAACTAATCACTTTTCCTATGTCTTTTTAAGTTTCTCTTATACACAGCCTCTGTTTCCTCTCGACAAAGCGTCCAACAGTAATCTAACATTGAAACATTACACTTCTCTTGGTATCTTTTTTCCAAATTTGCAATTTCTTGATGGAATCGTTATCCATGTTCGTCACTCACATCTCCACAATTTTCGGGAAAGTAGCCTAATTGAGAGTGTAGAAAGTGTATTTTTAATGATTGTAGAAGTTTGTTTACAAACTCTGGATAATTTTCTGCTCTTTTATGTCCCAAGCATTTGGTCACTGCCACCATTCTAAAGGATTTCCATGCCTCTTTTTCTTTTCCTTCGAGGACAGCGTCAAATCCCGAATCCACGAGAAGATTTCTTATTTGGGGTCCCACAAAAATGCCCTCTTTAATCTTGGCTTCACTTATTCTGGGAAATTTTTGTTTTATGTGATTGAAGGCAGGAAGAGCTTCAACGAAGTTTTTAGGAAGTCAAGTTTGATATGTAGTAATAGTTTATTTAAAGGAGCTAAAGGATTGTTCGTAACATTTTTCAGTCCCGATACAAAACATTGTCTTCGTGGTCAATTTATAGTGATACTTTTTAGCTCGGCTATTGCATTCGTATAGAAAACAACAGTATTTTGTATACCTCAAATGCATGCTAAGTAAAACAGCTATCATCTTCAAATCTGCACAAATTTGCCAACCATATTTGTTATATTGCACCTTAGATTAAAAAAGAGACAAGATACCTGACACTTACGGAGACTTTGGAAAAATGTTTACCTTTCTGTTGTTTACAGTAAACAGACCAGTGGCGCACCTACCTAAATATAAATTTACACATGGATTATATTATTAAAATTTTACTATAATATGAAATCTGCAAAATAATTTAAAAAATATGCAAAAAATAATTCTGCCAATTTGAGCTTTGGAAGCTTCCAAACAATAAATGTTTGTAGTATAACTTTATACAAAAGAAATTTATTACAAAATTTGTATATGATTTATAGTAACTTCAATTTTTAACACAATAAAATTATACCAAACATTAAAACAAAGAAACACACGCACCTGGAATATCAAGAAAAAAAATTACCCACTAGCAAAAAATTTTGTTATTGTGTTTGTTAATTTTGTTATTTTTTTCTGGTCATTAGCAGAAACTTCCTTAATCTGACTTCTTCAGTACACAATAAAATCAGTAATGCTTAGGGTATCTAGAGACATCTAGGACAGACAAAAAGATTTAAATATCAATTCGAAGGGCGAGCGCAGATGGCAACGGTGGCAGTATAAATCAACCTTAATATTCTGATAAGAGGTAGGAATTCAATATTCTTACAAACCTGAACACATGTGAATTAACTTTTATTGTTGTTTGCAAGTTGGTTTAAGGACTTTTTACATACCTTTATTTTATAGTCTTTATAAAAAAACCTTCGAAAATATCTTATTTGCGCATTAACTACTATATCAAAAGTATGATTTATTTTATCGTCTTTATAAAAAAAACCTCTAAAAAATCTTTCATAAAAAAAAAACGTGTTTGTTGATATTTTAATCTAAGGATCTACTTATTTAAGTATAAACCTACAGACATGTACCGTCACTGACTGATTTCACTTGCTCTTCCTTTGTTTTCAAAACATTGAACGATTTTTTTCTACTGGTAAAAAACAAACTATAAACATTTTTTGACAAAATGTGGTTTTAAAACGACTTATAAACTGCTTAAAACATCCTGAAATTTTAAAATAAATTACACGAAAAAGCTTATGTCAATAAAAATATCATCCGACCGTCTGCGCTCTGCCAACTTTCCCCGCCCACAAGCCAATCACGACCTAAAGTGATTGACACATAATTCTCTGTCCCTATCGTTCTAACATCGTTTAAAAGGATAGAAAAATAATCGATATTTTTCGCCTTTGTTTTGTTGTGATTTTATTAGTAAGTAAACAGTGGTTATTATTTGCCCAGGAGTCTTCGTTGTCTCTTTTTAATCTAAGGGTAAAATCGATGAGTGGTAGTGGTTGTTAAACACTACCACAGCGGCTGTTGTCAAAATTTTAAGCGGTCCAAAATATCCCTAGTGTCTTAGATTTTTTACAATTTTTTCTCCTATTATAATTATCAATTTTAAAAGCTTTTATATATTTCCATCTTGAATTCATTCGAATTTTTAAATCGGACTTTTTTACACCAACCCAATCGTTAAAGCAGGTGTCAGGCAGCCCTAATTTCAGGGCCCTATACACTATTAATTTTGTGGTTGGTAATATGATATCTTTGTAAATTTTGGGCTGGTCTATAAGGCATTATATGAGACAGGCACCTTGTTAAAATAAAGGAAAAGGACGGCTTGTAATTAATTTTACGACGGCAGAAGGATTACTGGGGAAATAAGATGTTTTTGTAATAAATTTTGGGTTGGTTCGTATTTACCAAAATTTGGGTCAGAATAGGAGAGTAGAGCATTTAAAAACTATAAAATAGATAATACGGAATATGCATGCCCACTTCAAAATGTAACAAATTTATACATATTATGGATGGTTTCGCTAATACCTCGGTCCGCAGACCACTATCAAGTAGCCTTAGGCAGCGTATTTTTCTACATGCACACACAAGTAATAAAAACTATTTCCAGTAAATCCATTAAATATCTAACCCACTAAACTAATTTAAACCCAAAACCGCTATCTCCCAAACTAAAAAAAAATGCGAATAGTAAAACAATAGCGCGTATAGAGAGGGACCTCCTTATTAGCAAGTCAATCCGCATCTAGATTGGCCTGATTGCCTGTAACCGATGTGCAAAATTTTAAATTTAAATGAGCCCCCCAATCAGCGTCACAAGCTGGCATTCGAATTACTTTGATATTGAGCCCTCAGCTCTATGACAAACTCTATGTATCTATGTGGAGGCTCCAGATTTGAGAGTAGAGACAAAGTGAGTCACTAAAAGAAAAATATTATTGGGTCTGAAAAATATGGTCACATAAAATGCACAAATTATTTTGCAAGGTAGTCTTTTTTCAATTTTTGACTAGTTTTAAATCTTAAACATTACGTCTAGACACAAGTCTAAATTTTGTATTAAGTCGCTTTCGATATATTGTCATCACTCTTAAACATACAGCTAGAAGTTCTCTCTTTGCCAAAGTTATACCAAAGCCAGATCACCTCAAATTACATTTAGTCATATTGGATGTCACCTCCAATCATCTTTGTATCTTTATTTATCCTGGAGGGATAGAGAACGACAGAAGGCGTTAGTAGTGCTTGAGAGCGGAATCGACGTGTCGCAAAACTCTCTAGGGCGTGAAATTCAAATTGGGGAAAATTCTAAATTGCAATCACATGAGGAAGGTACATCCTATAAGTCTACATAAAATAAGGCTTTCAAAATAAAATTAAATGAATATAGAGCGGTTTTACAGGGTGTTGAGATTATTATGTTGGACAAAATATACGAAATATCGCAAAATTTTAAGGTGTGAACAGAAGCGTATCGAGTAAACAAGTAAAAAGTTCTAAAGTATGCTTTATTTATAACTAAGAATTAGCGCTCTTAGAGAGTTTAGACCTACTGTCGTCACGTCAATAGTTTAAAAAATGAGGTTATTGATTTTGACCCACCTTTTCATGACAATTGTTCTAATTTACTGGACTCTCACTTTACATATATTAAGGCAAAAAAAAACTAAGGGAAAAGGAAATTAATTACGTAGGAACAGAAACCGTTCCCTAGATTTGGTTATAGAAACTTAAATCAAACAACTCTTGCTCCAAAGTAAGTTTTTTTATATTAAAATACAATAAACACTTATTTTGACATCTTATGATAATTTTAATTCTTTATCTATAGGCTTTTTTACTTTAAAGTTGTGACTGTGAATCTATTCCAGGCATTAAAAACCGAATCATATTTGACGTTTATAACAAGGCGGCGGCTTCTTTTGATCAAGAGGCTTAAATGAATGATGGAGCGGATTCTTTGTGGCTTGAAGAGAAACCGCCGTTGTACATTGATTGAAAGATGATTATGAAACTGTTGTACAAAGTGTAACAATGGGGTGTGCGCAAAAATTTCCAAAATAGCACAAAACTTTATTGATAAAAATTGTAAAATCCCAAAGGGCTTTTTCGTGGTTTTTAGGTCTGTGGCTTTTTCTCACCTCTATACCCTTATTGTTTATCCTGGAAAATAAAGATGACATTTGAAAAATACGAACACATTAATGTAAGACTTTTTGTTAAGCTTGCCGCCCATTTTGGGATTATAATTCTTGGAATTTTAAATAAATAAAGAGGACTTTTATTAATATAAAAAAGAAGTAAATTACATTTTCGAAATCGTGCTTCGACGTGGCGAAGTCTAGCTTTAAAGCTATACTGAACCACAAAAAGCAGAAAAAAAAGAAGCATATGACAGCTAAAACTCTTAAGATAAGTACTTTCAAAATTATTTAGAGAAAAATAAAAATATATGATTCAATTTTCAAATCGATATTTTTTTAAAGAAATTTTAAATTTGAAATGTACCAGTTTTTAAAACTATTAAGCAACGAATTATACAACATAATAGCATTATAAATATAACTCCTTTTAAAAAGAGCAGTACGATATCTAGGAATTGAAAAAAAGTTGTCATTCCTTAAATTGTTTCGAAGACGGTTATTTTGGCGTAATACAAACTTTTCTTCAACTTCTAATTAGTTGATGCGTGAAATTTACCAAATAGAGATTCCTACGTTTTTCCATTTTTAATCAAGTCAACTCTTATTTTTAGGGAAACATGATCAAATTTACTTAAGTTAAAAATAAGTATACAACAGCTATTTTGAATTTTTTGAATTCTAGTCTTACATTCGAGATTTAGACATGGGCCATTTTTGTATCAATTTTTTAACATGTTTGCGAAATATTAATTCTGTGTCTCATATAATTCCGAGATTCCTATTGGATTCTACAATTTGCAATTATTAATTTTAACAGTAATTTGCTGTTTAACAAGAGATACTTTATTTTTTGTTCCAAAAACTTATTGGCATTTAATTTAAGATTATGTTCCAATGTCAGCTTATTCAAATCATTGTTGATTTTCAACTCCGCACTCTGAGCATTTATAATATCAAAATGATTATATAGCTGTTTGACATCAGTGTAAGCCTGAGCTCGGCATTAGCGTATAGATTTTAAGATGCTGGTTGTATAAATTAAAAAAAGTAGTAGACCCAGGAGGCTACCCTGAGCAACGCCAGACAATATACTCATTTGAGAGAAGTTTTTCCATTATGGTTGATAGTCTGAAACCTGTCATTTAAATAAATATTTCAACGCCTCGGTCGTTATACCTAATGCGTTCGAAACAAAGCCAAAATACACTACATTTTTGACTTGTTTATGTCATATTTCGAACGATGCCCGCTTTTTTGACGGATGCGATGACACAACAGCTGATTCCACTCGCTGCGTACGGAGGGATGTACTTAACGTTACGAATCCACCAACGTACGCAACGATTTTAATCAGCAGTTTTGTCATCGCACCCTTCAAAAAAGCGGGTATCGTTCGAAAAAAAATGTAGTGTATTTTGGCTTTATTTCGAACGCGATAGTTTAGGTGTCTAATATTTAAGTTTGTCTAACATAATTTATGATCAACGCCTTAGAAAAATATGATTAATTATATTAATACTAATGTCGTAATTTCACCCCTGTCATAAGCCTCAATTATATCTCCAATTACTGTTGCTAGGGCTGTTGCTGTGGAATACCCTTTTCTAAATCCATACTGAAAATTAGGAAGAATACTTCTTAGTGTTAGGTAATCATAAATCTGTTTGTATAAAACTTTTTTTTGAAACTGCTCATTAACTTAAATGTCCGACCTTCCGTTTTTTTTTGTATTATCTTCAGGGATCATATTTGTAGAAAAAAAAACAAGCTCCCGGACCCAAAAACAACTACAGAAAATATAAAATAACCATGATTTGTTTTTCGCAACAAGGTAAGGTTTAGAGCTTGACAGTGCAAATAGTTTGCTTATTGAATTCCTTGTTGTATTCCTTCTACCTAAATACGTTTGACATCTTCGCCAGGTGCAGCATCAGTGACCAACAAAACTGATAGTACTTCTTCTTCTTTAAGTGTCATGCTCTCTTCATCAGCGCAATTTGCACCTTATCTACTGTCTTTCTCAAAAGTGTCGTCTTAACACCATACTGCCTAAAATTTTTAATCCATGATATTCGTTTGAGACTCGGACCTCTGCTGCCTTTAATTTTTCCTTCTATTATTAATTTTAAGAGTTCGAATTTATCATTTCTCAAAATATGGTCAAAATATTCAGTTTATAACGTCTTTTGATGGTGAATAAAACACTTATGATAGAACACTTCATTCCAAATTGTTTTCAAAATCACAATGGCAGTTCCATTCAGTTTGTGTTTAAATGTCAGACGCCATTTTAAAATTGATCCGGAGAATAAACAGTCATTTTCAGTGTGTGTATTAAATGGCAAAATAAATACAGATCTAAATTTTTCACAACATTAAATACATTTTATATTACCATTTCCCATTTGCAAAGCTATAAAACTTAACTCTGTTATTTGTACAAACTCTCGCTTGAACGAGGTTTTCTCGAGAAAATCAATCCGTATTTTCCACGGACGTGTCTCGCAGAAAAGAAAACAACTTTTCAGTCCAAGTGAAATATTCAATCTTATAAGACTTGTAGGTATTTACTGCCAGAGGAAACTGTAAAAGTTTTAACGATCAGTCAGTAATGGTTTACTTGTATTATGTTTTTGGTCTAACACATGTGCTAGGTTGGGGATAACTTAACACACATGGATGGATAATTATTTGGTGATGCCAAATTCCCAAACATTTGAAACTCATGCAATCGCGAAAATTCGGCTTAGAAATATGTTTCTCTAGTCTGGAATGTTATTTACATCGCACTCGTAGTAGTAAGAGCCATTTTCGTCATCCCAAAGAGCACCCTCTCACACTTCCACTCTCCCACGGTCAAACCTTCCTTCCTTCCATGCCAGGTGCTCTTGGATAGCACATGATGTGTGCTGTAAGGACTCCTACCAGAGGCCCCATCTTTCTGCGTTTAACCAGTTGAGAGTAAACTACCACCTTCAAATAACAGTCTTCTTGACTTGCTGCCCTGGATTAGCTTTTTTGCTGGCTTGGCATTCCCTGTGTTGTGGTGAAACCCAGGCAAGGTTCCGGCACTCGTAGATACACTTAGGAGATTTCGTCGCATCACTTCACCACTTTTGCAATTTGAGACATAAGTTGTACTACCTTAACTAATGTAATCTACGTCCGAAACTCAATCTATAACCCAATAGAATGAGACAAACTATAGAATATCAGAAAGAGCCAGACAGAAAGTTTGTATATTTTAAAACAACTGGTAATGGCAACATTTGGTTTTGTGGCTGTCGAGTTATTTGTACAGTTTACCGTTCGTGGGTCTGTTTGTATGTACACACATACAGTTTTGACAGATCGTTATATATGGGGGAACGTTTTATTTCTACCTTATTTAAAAGATTTTTTACGAAATATTTTGCTCATTACTTTGGTATAAATGTTTTTTACGTCATCATGAACCTAAACATCTCTTTGAATACTTACGCTGAAAAGCAGTTTTTTCTGTATATTTTCTTTATTTGTTCCATTTTTCCCTTTTTAACCTCCTTTTTTCGCAAAAAATGAAAGCTATCTAGATTCTTGAATGCTTCGTTTAAATTATCATTTATACTATCTCCCTGGAAGCTTTCCGAATATAAAGAAACTCACTCGTGATTATAAAACATTAAGTTCTGTAAGAACGTTTTTTCGAAAGAAAAATGGCTTTAAAAATGCAATTTTTGCGGAAATATCTCCGTAAGAGCTCTATTTTCAGGATCAATCTTACAATACACTGAAAAAAGTAGGGAAGCTGACTTCTCAAAACCGTAAAACTAATTTGACAACAGGAATTTGTCGGATCGGACGTTTCTGTCTTTGTTTGTATTACCAATGTGTCGATGCTTCAGGCTCTCTTCAGCAAAACACGCTGCGTTAGCGATTAAAGTAGACGTTAAACTACGTTAGTTAACGTCGATATAGACTATATAGATGCTATATTCTACGTCTACACGTACATCCCTGTCAATAGCCTAACTTGCAAATGTCTTTGTTTTTCTCAGGAGTAACTTGGTTCTGTGTGTGACTCTGTAACACATTAACTGTTGCCTCTGAGACAACTGTAGAGCAACCTACATTGCTCGCCAATTTGTTGAACTCTACTTTGTTCTTCTTCCTGCCTATATCTACCTCTAAATTTAATATACGTCTCAATGTTACGATCGCTTTGATACATGTAGTTTATTGACCATGTAATAAGTTATATTAATGATGCATCTTCAGTCGCCATTTAATATCAATTTCGTCAATTTATCCTTGTATGAAATCTAATGGACTTTCTTTCACAACGAGTTTAGTATTAATAACGATAGATGGTTCTATTGATAAATAGTGACAAATCGTTTCTATAGGTGTCGCAAATGCATTGAAATATTTATCTTGTTTATATAACTTCATTAATTCTTACTATTACTATTATTATGTCAATTTAGAAGATAAGTTTAACCGTCAATATTCACAAGGAACAACTATAGTAGAAACGTGCATAAAGTGATAGGTCAAAACTTGAGCATACATTACGTTAAATTAAAAGAAAGACAATGTATATTATATATCACGTTATCTCATATTCTGCGAAAATTATGTGCACTTGCTTTGCTTGACTTTTGGCCTTACGACCAATATATTGAGAACATTACTGACCGATTTTTAGCCTGGTAATTTTAACGGTGTTGTAATTATTACTGTTAGCAATTTACTTATATTATTCTTTTGCATACTCTAAAGGAGAGTAAATATCCATAACTACTTGAGTCAACCTTAGCCAGCGCCGTAGCTAACCTCCCGTCTCCCAATTCTTGGTGTACTGACTGCAGACCCGATTTCTCGGTGCGCTGTTGTATTATTAGCCAACGAATTTCGTCGATATCTGTCATCTATGCAAAAGAAGATCGCTATAGAACCCGCAAGGAAAAGACATTCGACTGTCAAAGAATACAAAAAGAAAAAAAGAAGTACCCATTCGCCCACGACTCACGACACTGTCGCTTGTTTTAAGCGAAGGCATGGCCCTCTAGAAAGTCGTGGGGCATGATTGTCGTATAAAATCCGCGGAAGGGTTGGTGCCAAAGGGAACCATCTTAATCAAAATCTAAATATTATAAAAGTATATAGATTTTTTGATTTTAAAAACGTATGTACAATCATATCGTAAGACAACAAATAGAAAATTAGGATTAATCTTCATATAGATAAAAATGGTATTTGATTAATTTATTGAATTCCACCGGATTGCTTAAAATTTTGACTATAATAACTTTTAACTTTTTAGAAACTAATCAATATTCATATTAACACAGAAACGATAAAATGCGAGCATTCCTTGAAAAAAGGTAATGGTAACCCTAACCGCTAAAGCTTCAAGTTTCGCGCTAGTGGTGCTCATCAGGGCGCTACCTAATGGAAATAGGAGTTGAAATGATGATGATAACTTCTGAAAAAGGAATCATGAGAGTTGGATATATGCAAAAGACAACCAACTGTCACACCTCCCTCCGAAAGAAAACTCAAGCGTTTCTACGGAGACAGATATAAATGTCTTCACATTTATCCCAAGCTCGGGAGTATATAAACTTAAAAAAGGATTTTTTATACTCTCTTGAAAAAGGGGGTTTTGCGCATGGAGAACACGATCTAAAAACGGCATTTTGCGCACGCCGTGTGCAAAACGTTTTACACACGCTTACGTCATTTTTGCGCACGCTTACGTCATTTTTGCACACGGGTCTCCCGTTATTGTGATTTTTGATGTTGTCACCCAACAATATAAGTTAGCTGAGTTCAATAGTAACCGTCACGACCCCTTTGTTTTGTTGATTACATACTTCAAAAAATTGTTGATTTTTTTTAAAGTTTAGGTGCAAAAATGTCGGATTCTGAGGAAATTTTACAGAAAGCAAGCGAAATATGTTCGGGACTGGCCTATCCAAATCCAAAAGCAGGTATGAATCTGTATTCATACAGATAGTATAACCGATTCATTTCTCAGAAAACGCACTAATGTGTTGTGGACGATTTTTTCTATGCTCAAGTCAACGTTAAGTGCCAATCACAACATAGATCTTGGAAGTTATAAGAAGTTACAAGCGCTAATCAAACGAAAATCCGAAAACTACGTCCCAAAGAAGTCCCAAATTTGGTGGTGTTTGCAGTTGGCCTGTCTGGGGCATGTCGAAGAGAGGAATTATGTTATCTCAAAATAGAAGATACGAAAGATTTCGGCAGTAATATGCTAATTAAACTGGAGAATACAAAAACAAAGGTACCAAGATCTTTACAGTTACAGGAAGCCTTTACACTATCTTGAAGAAGTACTGTGCTCTTCGTTCTCCCGATCTGAAGACAGGCAGATTTTTTTTGGACTGTCAAAACCGAAAATTTTTAAGACAAAACGTTGGCATTAACAAAATTGAAAAAATGGCCAGAGAAATCGCCAAGTTTTTGTTGCTAGAGAATCCAGAAAGTTTCACGGGACATTGTTTTCGGCGTTCATCGGCCACAATTTTAGTCAATTCTGCCTCAGATCTGCTTGCCCTTAAACGCCATGGCGGATGGAAGGCAAGTTCAGTTGCCGAAGGCTATTTTGACGACTCTCTGAGAAATAAAATGAAAGTTTCAAAAAATATAGAGACTTCAGTATCTTCTGCTCATCTGTCGTCTCAGAACCAGAACAAACATTGTCCATTTGGAACAGAACAAGAAAACCACGACTACACGCTGAAAAACTCCACTGAAAACACGACACCAAAAATATTGTCTATTACCGAAAACAAGGTGAAAAATAAAACTGCTTTTACCGGCGTAACCTTGAAGAAAGGTATAAATATTATTAAGTATTAATTAGTTTCCTTTGTTAATGCGTTAATAGAATACTATGTATTTTATTATTAAAAACGAGTTAAATTGAAATTTTATTTTTCTAGTCTCATTTGAAAACCTCTTTGCACACTCCCTCGACTTGTGAACCTCGCCTTCGACTCGGTCCACCAAACTGTCTCAATCGTGTGCAAAGAGTCGTTTTCAAACCTTATTGTTTAAATAACTATTGCGAGGGTAAATAAAAACAAAAACTTGAGTAAAATGATTGATGCTTTAGAAGCTGCCCCTCTTAATACCAACCAAGCCAAGTCGCCGTGCTGTGTTGCTTGTTTATAATGTCGCGTTGCTATAACGACGCAATGGGTATCTACGGTTAGCATCTTCAATGGATTGGTGTTGTTGGTATACCCAGTCGTGGTTTACTTTTTTATACAGGGAGATTTGTATACCTGGCTCCAGGATCAAAAAGAAACTGAAAATAACTATTTTAGGTCAGGGCATTTAGGAATTGACTTGGGAACATTTTTTTCTTTTGTCGCTCATTCGAAAGAGTTTTCGATGGTGACCTGAACCCTGAATTAGTGCATGGCCCAAACTGCCCCTTCCGCATATTGGATTTTGCTTTTCAATCGCTCATATCTCTTGTTTTAATTATCTCACAGTAATCAAACTAGGGTCGTGTGACTTGGCAGGGTATACTTTTTAATTAGGTCCTTATGAAGTTAAGCTTTCGGATGTACTGCCTTTGGCAAAAGTTCTTTTGCCTTGTTTCTACCCACGTTTTAAACGAGACTTAATTTTAAATAGAGTCGGAGTCACCCTGTACATATTTCTAACAAGACCTTCTCCGACCGTCTTATTGGTTTTTAGCCGTATTTTTCCTTTTTCTTATCTCTTCTTTTTTTCTTATTTTTATTTCTGGTACACCTTGAAGAACTTTGCAGCAGCGTTGTTTTTAAAGATAAATTAGTGGCGATTTCGCGAGGTGGAACCCTTACTTTTCAAACTTTTTAATTGATTCGGTTCGAAGCAGAAAATTAGGAAGCTGGGTAGAAAGTGTGATTCGTTTTCAGACAATTTTTCTGCATAAATATATTAAACAACTAGCTGTTGCCCGCGATTTGGTTCCCGTGTTTAAAACTAAAGCTTCCCCCTCCCCTCCACCTTACCCCGATTCCACCACTTCCTCCCCCAATCCTTCCCCATTCCCTTCCGCCCCTCAAACCCTTAAATCCAGTCGAATATACGCTTTGCCTGCGATTTTTTCACGTTTTTTCGCTTTAAACCGATTTTGATGAAATAAAAACTATGTACCCCCAAGGATTCCACGAATGCAGCAGTGGTCCAGTAGTTTTTACGTGATGATCAAACAAACAGATAGTTTCGTTAAAGGCCCACACGAAGAATTTTAAAAAAATATTTACAAATCTTCTAATAGTTCCTAAATCTGAAACCACCCAAGACAACTCTTATACTCTCTAATTAAAAATAATCAAAAACTCTATTTTGTACCTTAAATATTATGAAAAGTAATGAAAAAACAAACATTATATTTTAGATACGTTGTTTTTTATAAAGTTTAAATAGTAGTTTTCACAACTAGTGGCTAAAATAGAGTTTCTTTTACAAGCGTTGATTTAAATAACGAGCGCAGCGAAGTATTTAAAAATGCGAATAAAAAAAGGCACAGTTTAGCCGCGAGTTCTTAACAATATTTTTTTTAATACCTTTATCATAAAATGCAAGAAAAGCAGGAAAATACTTTTAAAAATCTCGAGCGAAAAGCACTTCTCGCAAAACACCATTTTTACACTATAAATCAAGGCGGCTGGTAAATGAAATAACAATGGTTTCCATAGCGATGTGCATGTTTACTCGGTGACGTTCATTGTTGCGACATTTTAATCTTTGACAGTTTGATATTTTGACGATGTTTTAAATGATTTTTTCGTAAATACTTGGTGAAAACTGGCGGAAATGACGTAAACTTACGTGTGTGAAGTTAGCAACGAAAACTCAGCAACGAATTGGGGACATTGCCATTTGCACCAATACATATTTTCAAGAATTGAAAAGCCTCAATGCTTCAAAGCGTTTTTCTAATACATCTGTAAATCAAAAGAAAAGTTTAGAACAAAAATAAAATTTATCTACCTTTTCCATACCACAAAATACACCTCTTTTAGATACAGAATACCATAATGATAATGTGATCCTTAAAAATAATGTAACAAAGTAATACTCAAAACCTCAATTACTCCCGCCCCGTCGAAGGTACCAGAAACGCTTTTCCTAGTCCCAGAATGTAAAAAATTCCAACAACAAAAAAGATTATTCAAAAATGAGTACTTGGAAGTTTAAATTTGAGGCTTTTCAATTTTTGAAAATATGTATTGGTGCAAATGGCAATGTCGCCAATTCGTTGTTGAGTTTTAGTTGCTAACTTCACACACGTTTATATATTTATATATATATATATATATATTTTAGGCAAAAATAATTAGATTTTTTCAATATTACTATTTTTCGTTATTTATCTTTAATTTTGGGTAAAAAACGGACTGAAATCTTTTTTTTTAACCCGTGATCAAAAAAAGTTTGTTTGATGAAGGTATAAAAAAATAGTATCATTAAGGACATTCTACCTACCTCTCATGTCTCTGATTCAAAGTGATATCTGTTGCGGCCATCTTTATTTATAGGGCACGAAACCGCCTGTATTTTTTTATCAGTTTAATTAAAGTTAAAGCGCTTGTTTACGAAGGGTTTTAAATAAATTTAATTAGCATTTGTTTAAATTCTTAATTGGGCGATTTTTAAAATTGATTGAAGACCTCATGCACCTTACAATATTTGCAGTAGTAACTAGCGTATACATATTAACAGACGGCCAGTTAAAGCCATAGAAATATAATGGGTTAAGAATAGGCAAAGACGACTGCGCATCCTAAAATCGGAGGACCCCATGGAGCCATCCATTTTGAATCACAGCACAGATCGGGCGACTGGAAGTTGCCGCCTCCGCAACCAACCAATGTCATTTTCTTTGATTTTGACAGAGGACGGATTGTTGTCTGTCGTTTAGTGTTTTTTTTCATATTTTTCTCTTCGATTTTTAATTAAGCAGTTAGTGGATATTTATGTCGATTTAAAAGTAAGTATAGTGGTGTAGCCAAAAGTATCCTTCATAGTCACAGTGTTTGTTCTAATTTTAGTGTATTTTAGAAAGTTAAAAAGTTCTAGCTGTTTAAAATGGGAGTGCCCATCGAGTGATTTTGCTTTGTATTTGTAATGAAACAAAGATTGCATGCAAGTCCTTTATTTCCATCTCACTTCACTGGTGCTGCTAAAGCAAGCTGGATGAGAAGAGACGACTTGCAATAAAACAAGAATTGCATGCAAGTCATCTTTTCACATCGCACTTTATAGTAGTACCAGTAAAGTGACATGAAAAGAGAAGACTCGAATGCAATTCTTGTTTAATTACTTTATGTCAAACAGGCCTTATTATGACTATTACTTGCAAAAACAAAAATATGCTTTTGCTATTGGCCGGAATCTGAAATGATGTTGTCTTTCAATTGTTTTGGCTTATTTTTTTTTAATTTTTGTCTGTTTTTGTCGTTTGAAGAGTCCAGGCATTCATATGTAGTGTTAGCGGTTTCATAATCGAGAGGTGGTCCATTTTATGTCTTGTTACTTTAGTGTAAGTTTTCATTTGGCAAAATAAAATATTTGATTTAATTTGATTTGATTTATATCAGGGGCATTCACATGAGGCTGACAAAGATGGAGATTCACAGTGAGTTACAAAAAATTGACAGATGTTATTGCAAATAGGTAGTACGACAAGTATGAACAGTGGTTATTTCTTAGGACTAAAATTAGAACAAACACTGTTCCAATTATGAACTACTTATACTTTATATTAATCCTGCTTGATAAACAATGTTCAACAGAATGGATAAAAACGAGCAATTGACTATAATCAGATCAAATTAAAAAATTTATATATAAATACCCTAGTAGGTGCCTCCATAAAAAAATTTTCATAAAAAATCAAAAATAGCAGAAAATCATATACTTACTAAATAATTACCTTATTTTTAAGTTGGAAAGTTTCTGTCTTTTTTTATTTGAAATTTTTTTAATTATTTATAAACACATAGCTACACAAAATTGCATAAGGTACATAACACATAGCATAAAATCTCTACAGTTCAGTGATTGAAATGCTACACTAGGCGTTATGTGACCCCATGCAAGTTTGTGTGAGACGGCCTTAACTTCTCTTTTTTTTTAATTTGAAAAATGCATTGTTGCAACTTATACCTCTTATATATATTGAGTTTTTGTTATTTATAAGGATATTTATTCACTTTTAAGATCCCAAAATGAATGAAACAACAACCCAACATCGCTTCAATTCAAATATGCTCTTAGACGATTACTGCTGCATATAAGAGTAGCTGTTGAGGGAGGAAACTGCAGGGTGATTGATTCAACTGTCATATTGTCAGTTCCCAGCAAATCTGGCAATTCCGAAGAGGCTGTTGATATTTCTCTTGTGAGGAAATAAGGACTTGAAATGACTACTTTTTGGAAACTCCACCTCTGGAACCCAATCACTCATTCATTCTAATTAAAGATATTGTTGCCTTTTATGTTAGAATAAGGTTTTTTAATTTAAGCAAAAAAATTCACTGCTATGTACAGTGCAAGGTAAAAATATAAGAAACAAATTGAATAAGTTTATATTATTCAATCATCAGTAATTGTGACTGTCACAATAAATAAATAAATGATTGATTATGATTTGGGTGTTAATGCTCCAACCCTATGCAAATATTAAAGAATTGGAGAAAATGCTGAAACACATCAATTCTGTTTGTAAGCAGGAACTTTTTGGCTATATCTCAAAAACTAATTGATGGATTTTCAAAATTTTTACACGATTGTCAAGACATTTAGGAGAACTTCACAAGGTATCAGTCGACCCACTTTCCCTATTCAAAATATAGGGGTAAAGTTGACCCCTGGAAGGGGATGCATGCTATAAAAATTTCAAGATAGGTAGCCAAAAAGTGTCCCATTTACAAACAAAATTGATGTGTTTCTTCCAATTCTGAACAATTGTTGAAAAAATCCAGGTGAACCCTTTTAAATGGGCAACCCTATATATATATATATATATATATATATATATACAGGGTGTCCTAAAAATCCGAGTCCAACCTAATCTCCAGAACCAAAAGAGACAGAAAAGTAAAATTTCAGACAATTAGATGGTTTACAAAAAAGTATCTTTTTGGATGCTAATTGTGCCGCCCTTCATTAAGTGGCGGAGCTAGAGCGGAGACAATACTTTTTATAATTGATATACCCTGCATATTTTTGAAAGTTTGAATAGAGCTTTTTATTCTGTTTCCAAAAATACCTGATATGTTACCTTTTCGTCTAACGGTTTTTAAATAAGAGCAATGTTTTAGAGAAAGATTCCCCGAATATCTGTTTTCTTGTTTAACTCATTGGTCTTATGGAAATGATTTTCTTATTTGATTTAAAAACCATTAGAGAAAAAAGTAACATATTAGGTTGTTAATGAAAGGTACGATGACGTGAAATTTTACTTCTCTGCCTCTTTTGGTTTTGGAGACATTAGGGTGGACTCGAACTTTTGGGACACCCTGTATGTCCAAACAATATTGTATTAAATTGACTTGCAAAACTAAAAATAAAAACATGATACAATAAGGTTTTGATTGACAAGTATGTAACTAAATAACTCTGTTTGACATCTTTGCATCCAACCAAGAATTAACTGAGGAGTTAACTTTAAAAAATTTAAAAATTAAGAGTATTTGTCTTGCTTGCAGCAATAATTCTTATTTTATATACATTCCCAATTACTTTTTATGTTTAAACCACTTACAGGGAATTTAATTTTGAATTGAAATAATATATTAAAAAATACTCGTTCACAAAAATAGCGAGATTTTAAAATAATTTTACACATTGAGGTAAGGGTGAATTAATGATTTCATGTAAGCACTTTTTCCTTAATAAACTAATTTTCACTGAACATTCTCCATAAAGTATTAAATATACTCTGCGTCAGTCATTTGTTTAAACATTCCAGTTCCACTTTTGCTTCAATTTTGGAAAGAAATGCATGGAGGGTTTCAGTTTTGGCTTGAAAGATATATCTAGCTAAAAGCGTATGTTGAACTAGCTTAAGGCACTTTTGTTCTCTATAAAACCTGCCTTAACGATAAGTAAACTCTTTTGAAGGTCTTTTGCAGCATCGACACTTTTTGTCCAAATCTAGAAGGAACTTTAATTTAGTCTCAAACTAACAAACAATTAGCATATATTATGAGATAACAACGTTTGTTTAAAATAATTAAATTATCTGGCTTTGTTTATTTTTGCAATCAGCTGATTTTACCATATGTTTACACGCAGATTTTGAACCAGCTCAAAGCATTTTTCTTTTGTGGATGGATATAATTTATCAAATTTTATTTTTAATTAATTTTTTGGCAAATATCCTAATATATTAAATCAGCAAGGCAGCCAATATTTTTAAATTGATGCACTGACACTTATCTTTGGAATACAAGTTCGATTTAAATTTGAAATGTAAACGCAAACTGTATGTCAAGCTCAACCAACCATTTATTTAACTCTGCTGTGATTCAAAATGGATTCCCCCCTTATTAGCCATTTCGCGCAGATTCTGGCCCATTCTTAACCCATTATATCTCTATGGTTAAAGCACTCTGATTTTTAATATCCACTAGTTACCAGCTACATTATTTCTCGTAAGTTCAGTGAAATACATTAAACTGTAGGAAACAAATGCTTAAATAAAATAAAACCTCTAAGCGGCTGAACAACGCAGTAGGCTGTGAAAGAATCCATAAAATACTGTAAAAAGCAAAAACGGTGCTGAAGTAGTAATTTTCTTCAAGAGGTAACAATTCAGATATGGCTGCAATCAAAACTGTACATTGTAATGCAACAAAATATGAAAATAAGAAAGAGATCCAATGGTCGCGATTCTTCAAAAACCATCAGGGGGCTGATTCTTGAATTTCGTAGCAAAGATCGCAGGAGAACGGTCCTTTCCCTGATATCGACCAATAATAAGCTTTAAAGCGATCACGAGTTATCCGAAACCTATCCGACCACGACCGAACCTCACCCGATTGCCGTGTATCGTTGGAACTTTCCTACACTTTCATACACCTGGTCCGGGGGCAGCTTCTATAGCCCCCGAGTAGGCAACGGCAACCTGGCATTTGTTCATAAAAATGTCAAGACAAATTCTTTTGTCAAACAATCGTTGATCAAAATACTATACACGCTAAGCACACGAGAAAAATAAAAAAACCTTAAAACTTTACAATTTACTAAGATCTAAAATAGTACCCCCCACAAGTCTAATTATGAACACCTGTGGGGGAACTACATTTTAAAACCAATTTTCAAAAAATATTTACCCCTACAGAAAAGACACAAGGTTATTGATTATTTTGTATTATTATTGCAAAATACCATTGAAAAACTGCTTTTTTTTCTAAAAATATACCATATTTTAGGAGAAAATGCCTTAAAAATATTTTTTTTTTGACAGGCTTCAAAATGGCATATGGTGAATACGCCAGAAATTTGGCACATAATAGCTTCATTATCTGTGTTTGAGGTTATAAAGTTGTTGATTTTTTAGACCACCTCTGGGGGGTGGTTTAAATTTATAGCCCCCAGAAAGGATTGTTTTGTGGCAATTGGTAATAAGTTCGTTTAAAATTTCCCTAAGTAACAGTTTTTAGAAGAAGTAATTTAACTTATTTAATATCCCAAGTTGTTTATTAATCAATGAAACAGCTCCAATTTTGTCCATAAAAACGCCATATTTTCAACCCGTTTTCAGCACAAAAAATATATTTATGAGGGCACTACGAAGCAAAACAAACATAAGTGAAGGTCACTGATTATGCACGGAAAATATACTAAACAAAAAAAAAACCAAAACAACAATATTAATTCATTTACAAACTGAAAGTAAAACATTGAGGTTATCTAAAGGCTCAGTAATAATAACTTTTCTTACTCAAAGCTCGCCCATTTTAAAGCTGTAGCTTTCATCAGTAGGGGTTGGTAAGGTAAAAGATCCGAACTCGCTGTTTGTGATTGAACGCAGCGCTAATATTTTTAAACTGAGATTTCGATAGTGACAGAAATGTAAAAAAAACTTGCATTTAAGTTTTTTAATACAGTTCATAAATAAAAACACCTTTTAAATAAACAGAAAATTAATCTACTCCTTATTTTATTATTACCCACCTAAATCGTTGTGTGACATCAATTATTAATTGGAAAAATCAATTATCAAGGGTAAGTTTTAATTGGAGTAACATATAACCTCAATTTTAATTTGTTTACTATTTAAACCCCGCGTGGGTTTCAATTTTTAAATTTTCTTTTTTTCTAAATTGAAACTTTCTTCTTAAATCCAACAAAAGATTGTGTTAAGATGATTATTGAATAAACAAATTTATTAAGATTCTTCTTATAATTCAAACTATGTATAAAACTCAAGGAGGGTTGTTTTAAAATGCTTAAAACCAAAAATTCTTACTTTTACTAAGATGGACTAAGGTTTAGGACTGAGGACGCCTGTCGTTTTTAACCTAACTATGCAGGTTTTTCTTTAGGCTTCAGTGAAACTTGTTGAAATTTTGGACTATAATCATATAAGTGTTTTCGAAAGGGAAAACACGGGTTTTCCAAGTATTTCGAGAAAAAAATTGAAAAAAGATAATGGCGGTGGGTTTGTGCCTTTATAGTAGATCTTTTATTTAAAAATGCTCTGTTAATTGGGTGACTTATTGTTTCTAAATTTGCGGAGGACCATATGAGAAAAAATTTCCATACACACACTTCTTCACACTAATGAGAAACGAAAATTGAAATTTTTAATTCATATATTTTCACTCGCTGAAGTTTAGATGACAACCCTACCTTCTTAAATAAAAAAAGCCTTTTACATATCAGTAACCAAACCAATTTTGCCAAATGTTTATTTTGAACCTCTCTTCATTTTCGAAACCCCCAACTCCTTGAATTTGGTAACAAATATTTTGAAGTATTAGTTATTTTATTGTTTCCCTTATAATTTTTCACGTAACGATTCACCTACTTTCCCACGCCGCGTTACGTAATTTATGGACGCCACCAACAAGTTGCAATCGTAGACTTAAGGCAAGGTCTGAGAGAAATGTCGGAAGGGAGGGGAGTGGGTGACTGCTCTCCATCTTTTACGGCTCCTGCAAAAATCTTCGAACTTTCATAAAATCTTAATAAAATTTTTAAAATCACACGTTACTTTTCCGGCCTCTAGCGTGCCAGAATTTACCGCGAACGACTTCTACCGCGCAGGACCGCCAAAACAAAAAAAAAAATTTTGAATGAGGCAAATCCCTAACAATCCAAAAATTATTTTTTTTGCTTGCGCTGTAATCTTTACGTAATCTAAATTATTTAGGGGGAGATGGTCACGTTTGCGCTGTAGTGGCATGCTCGGTTTTTGCTTGCTAAACATCACAAGAATTAATAGTGTGTACACCAAAAAAAATTACTGCAAATTGTAAAGACTTTTCTTCTTGATTTAGGAAGGCAGTGATCTCCTTAAATTAAATTACAGTGAGACTTCATACGTTCCTATACTATTACTATGTTTATACGCGCTTAAAACCGGTGTTATATAAAATCGCTTTCTCCGAGGGTCTTTATACAGATTTTTCGGTAAAAGCAGTGTTGAGTATTTCTTTAAGTTTAGAAGCAATGCGGTAGAGCATTTTTAAAGTTTTTATGCCGAACCTAAAATCGGTTTTAAAGTGATAAGCCGCTTTCTAAAATAGCTTTAAAATAAAAATCGATTTTAGTTGTGTTTATACGACAAAATTTTTAACAACAAAGTAATTGAATGGGTTGGAATAGTCAATTAAAGCAGAAAAAAGCCTGGAATTTGATTTTTTTCTAAATAAAATTCTTCAAAATTTACATTTTGAGAAAACAATAAAAAAAACGTGATTGTTTTAAAATTTAAAGTTAATAAATCACCCCGTCCAATATCTAATAGGACATATATGATTCGCTACGGGCGAATCAAACTGTTTTTTGTTGGCCCTGTCCAAGTTCAATGCCGCTTTTTTTGGGATCGTATCAGGATCCAACTGTATGAACATTGCCCATTTGACGAACTGACTGTGATGACACCAAGAATAAGCTATTAGCACTTCCAATATTCCTGCACAAAAGTAGGTGTACTTACCTTTATTTTAATCAAATTATTGTCCTCTAAACTTATTAGCCCTAAAAAACCAACAAAGAAATAAAATTCATGAAAACAAAAAAGAGAAACGTATTAAAAACCTATTCAGACCTATTCAGTTCCACATGAAAACGTAGTAATTATTACTGGCGACTCAATGAGCTATCGAAACTCTGTGGTCCTCCTCGGTTTTTCTCGTGCATTATTTTAACTCTTCTTTTTATATTTTTTATCCTCGTCTACTGTTTATTCAACACCTTCGAGTATTTCAATTAAGATATTTAATAAGATAAGCATGCGGCAGTTTAGCTTGTTAAAAACGGCCTTTTTATTTTTATTGTTGACTGAAATCACGACTCGGGAATTTTTTGGGTAACTAGTTTCCTTTGATTTACGGCACATATAAAGGCGTTAAGTTTGTTTTTAACGAGTCGTGTTCCCCATAACAATTTATTTTAACTAGTAGAGCTCTTAAAATTTTCAAACTGTTATTTATCGAAAATTTTTGTAAGCCTCAGACTTTTTACAAAATAAATCTGTTTGTTTAACCTTTGAAACAATTTTGCAGAAACAAAAGATTCGTAAAAAATCGCAAGCAGTGCTAGACAATATTAGGCAAAATAAAATCAGTATTGTCTAATCACGATCTTAATGTCACTCTCCGAATTCGTGTCCTTCGTTTCTATGAGTTTAGCATTTGGTATTACGGCGTAGAGGTATGAACACTGACTGGTTAGAGGCATTTGGGATGTGGTGTTATCGTTGAATGCTCAGGATATTTTAGATGGACAGAATACGTACCGTGGATGTTACACTCAGTTTGTTCACCGTCAAAGAACGTAAACTTGAGTATTTTGGCAATATTTTGAGAAATGACAAATATATATGAACTAAAATTGATATACTACAGTAAAATTGTCATCTAAGGTCGAAAAAAATCTGGGGAGGCTGAGTTTTTGGTATGTTCTTTCGGGGGGTTCCCGAGGAGTGGGGGAACCATCCGCCATTTTGAAAAATCTTTATAACCGACTTTTCTCCGTTTCTATTGGTCAGAGGCGAAAAAGTCTGAGAACAAAAATATTCGGCAAAATATTTGACACTTTCTGTAATTAGTTTCCAAAAAGATAGAGGGCGCCAAAGTTACAAAAAATAAGTTTTAACGTATTTTGAGCAACAAAAATTATTTTTTTTTAAACTTTAAATAAAAAAGTTGTAAATCTCGGAAAAATCCTATAAAAATATGTATATTATTTATTATTAATTAAACAGTCTCTGAACTACAGCAACTGAAAGTCGGTAAAATTCTTTGAGAATGTATCTGACAGACTGACATGTAGTCGGGTACCCTCGAGTTCTTTTGGGTAACGGGCCATCCATCGCTTACATAAACGCGATAAGAAGGGTTGGAGGGGTAGGTAGAAGTATTATTAAGTGCTGAAAGAGAGGGGGAAGGGGTTGCAAAAATTTAATAAAATGTTGTAGCGGGGAGCAGGAGTCAAAATTTAGAAAAATGGTTTTACATAATTGATGGTAGTAGAGTAAAATTGTCATTTGAAGTCGAAGAAGAAATCGGACAGGCTGAGTTTTTTGTATGTTCTTTGAGGGGGGGGGGGTCTGCAAGTAAAATTCCCAGGTTTGTATTTCCCCCATTCCTCGGGAACTATCCGCCATTCTGAAAAAACCTTGGAACCAAAGACCTTCAACTAACTTTAATTTGATACCTCATTTGTACTGCTATTACTAAAAATAATATCTAATATACAGGGTGATTCACGACGAAATGCAAATATTTTAATGGTAGGTATTACATTTTTTGAGTCTTTTTGTCAAATATACAATGTAAGGAGGTCCAAAAGCTACATCTACCAATGTATAAAAAATAAAATTCCAGGTCCGGACTAAAAAACGTTTAGTTTTATATATTTTTGTTAAAAACAACACACTGTATACTGCAACTTGCAAATTTTGGTATTACCACATAAAAGCTAAAGGATGGTGCTATAATACCCTTAGATTGTGTTTAACGCGTTAAATCTCAGTTTTTTATAATAAAAATAAAAACATACAAATTCCATTCCTGAGATATTAGAGTTACAAACAATATCACGTTTTAAATTTCTAAAAACGTATTTTTAAGTTAAAACTAATTTGGGTATAAATAAATCAACACCCACCCTACCCAAGCAAGAAACACGCTGGTACAGGGTCGCATTAATATTTTTTAATTTATTTTTATAAAATATACAAACACATACTTTTAATTTATTAATAACACCTATTTTATTAATTTGAAATACGTTTTCGGAATTGATTTGAAGTCGTAGTCAAATCATTAAAATTTCAGGTCCGGACTAATATTTATTTGGTTTTATTTGTCCTTATTGGAAAACAAAATGTTTTGTACTTTATTTGGAGATTCACAACATACATGGCAAAGGATGTTGCTATAAATATTTTTTTAAATTGTACTATAAATGCCACCACCATTTTTCTCCGAACAAAACGAGGAATTTAAAAATTCGATAAAATATAGGATGTTTTATTTAAAACAAGAAACCTTATGTCAACATTTGACATTTGCAATGACACTTGTCAACTTTGGCATACATATTCTAATAGGCTGGAAAAAGTCATACAGCTTTTGTATCAAACACTTTTTAAAGCATGCCTAATAACAAAGAAAAGTGGCGGTGGCATTTAAGGTAGATCACACTGTATAATATTCCCTGGTTGTATTCTTTGAACGGTTTTGGAGATGATGATCAATTTAAAAAAATAATTATAGCATCATCATTTGCCTTTGTATGTTGCAATATAAAAAAATCTCCAAATGAAGTACAAAATATCTCAGGATTGGAATTTGGATGCTTTTATTTTTTTTATAAAAAACCGAGACTTAACGAGTTAAATACAATCTAAGAGTATTATAGCACCATTCTTTAGCTTTTATGTGGTAATACCAAAATTTGCCATTTGCAGTATACAGTGTGTTGCTTTTAACAAATATAAAAAACTAAACATTTTTTAGTACGGACCTGGAATTTTATTTTTTATACATTGTTAGCAGTAGCTTTTGGGGCTCCTTTTGTGTGCCAAATTTAAAGTAAATACGTTTATTGGTTTCCGAGATATGTTCGTTATTATTTTTGCGATATTTTCATAAATCACACGGTATATTTGACAAAAAGACACAAGCAAACTTTTTAGCATTGGATATGAGTTGCCCCTGGTCTGTAATACTTACCATTAAAATATTTGCATTTCGTCGCGAATCACCGTATATAATCCACAACACGCGACTTCACGCATGCCCAGAAAGCGGTTTTCAAAGAATTTTACCGACTTTCAGTCGCTGTAGCTAGTTGTTGGTTGTTGGTCAAAATACATTAAAACTGATTTTTTGTAACTTCGGCGTCATCTAACTGTTTGGAAACTAACTACAGAAAGTTGAGCACTTGGACAAAAATTTTGAAAATTTCATGCCGAATATTTTTGTTTTTAGACTTTTTTACAAAGTTTTTTCAAAATGGCGGATGGTTCCCGGGAAGTGGGGGATACAAAAACTTGGGGATCTTACTTTTAGACCCTCCCCAACAACATACAAAAGTTTTAGCCTCCCCGGGTTTTCTTTGAGGTACCCCTCGTATTTATGACAATTTAACTGTACTAAGAGAAGGAAAAATCGAAGGCAGAAGAGATCCGGTCATAGCTTAAAAATCTACAATGGCATAGTGTTAGTACTACGACACTATGTAGAAATGCAGGAGATAAAGTACCAATCGCCCAGATTACAGCAAACGTTCGAAGAGAGCATGGCATTGCTCCATTATTTTCTGACAAACACAAATAATGGTCCATAAATTGAGTTTTAAAAACTATAGAAACTGCACACTCGCAATTTGGCACTTGAGCAACCGTATAACCGTTTCGATTTAATAAAGTACATTTCCCAATTGCTCCTCCTAAATCACTTTGAACGTTTTCAAAAACCATCCGTCTTCCAAAATTTATTGGACGCATTTTACAATTTTATATAAGGTTTCCAAAGTTCGGGCAAACGCAATAAAACACGGGGTAGATGGGTCATAAAATATACTAGACTTCGAGGTATAAATTTTTCATATTTTATGTTTTTTTTTGTCCCAAAAGAAGGCGAGTGTTTTTTCGAGAATAGGACTAATATTAGGTCATTGACTATACGGTTCACATTATATTAAAATGTAAAAACAATTACTTCTTTCGCAGAAAAACGTGCACGTGGATCATTTATGTGTTAATGTAAAGTCGCTTCTGGGGAGATTGCGAAGGGACGTTGGTCTGATGTCAGGAATTATACACCTGACCCAAATTGCGGTCGAAAATGACTCGATCGAGCAAGAGACACCTCGACACGTCATAGCAGACTGTAAGGCATACCAAAGGATGTGACACCAGGTGTTCGAATCCCCTATCCTGGAAGCAGAAGACCTGCAAATGCTCAAATTGAACTAAATACTGGACTTTCCCAGAGAGACCTACTCGCCAGGCTATGATCCGCCCTTTGACTACTACTACTACTATTACTACTATGTGGCAATTAATCTAAAAACGCTGCGATAGGTATCCTTTGGAATAAGCAAATTTAGCTCTCTTATTCGCAAAAAGGCTGCAATTTTTAATACAATTTTTGATTTCGCCAAACCGTCATTCCTTTCTTTTTCTCGTATAATAAATTATGCAAATGTTCCTCAACTTCTAAATTGAACAAAAAGAACAAATTTACGAAGAGAAATGCACAAAATTTTCCGGCGAATATTTTCTTAAGTTCTTCGTTTCTTTAGGGGCCAAATTGAATTTTTGCTGTTGCCTTTTCTCCACAAGAATTGCGCTTTTTTAAAATGTCAATTACATTAAGGATTTTCTTGCCTTTGTTGCTCGATTTTACTTCTTTGTTCACCTTTGGGATGTTACCTTTATACTTTAATCCTTTTAATGTTAGGAAAATTCCTTCCAGAGGATGCCCTTCTTCCTAACTATTATCTCCTAACTTTTTTACAACTTTTTTAATAATTGGGTTTTGCTTAAATTTAAAATAATCTTGTTTTTGCATGAATTCTATTTTGCATTAGGATTAATTAAACCTCTATTCAGAAGTATGCGGACATATATTTTTTTTACTAATCTAATAGTTTTTTTTATCTACCAGAATAAAATGCTCACTTATCAATCACTATCTGAAAACATAGCAAATAAACCAGTAGCAAAACTAGATAAAACTTAACTTCCACAGTAGGTAATACACGTTTAAGTACTTTAAAAATTGACTAAATAAACAATAAATGCCTTGTAACTTTAATCAATAGCCTCTCATATACGTACATATCCGCCCTTGTGCTCTAGCATGTGGGCAGTAATTAAAGGAAAATTTTGGACAAATTTCATCAAAGGGCAAGTTTAAATAAGTTTATTTTACAAACCGGTCTGCTGGTTTAACGCTTTAAAGTCCCTAGAAAACTTAAAATACCACTAACAAGCGCTCTGTCAGAATGTCGAAGGAAAGCCCATAAACCCGCCCTCTACCGCCATAATACATGTGTGATAGCACTAGCCAATGTAACTAGCTAATTGCTACTTCTATTTGCATTTAAGTGTATACAGGAAAAAGTTGAAAAAGCTGATTTTAAACGTGAAAACCTGTACTTAATTATATCAAGCCAAGAGCTTAAGTATTCGCGATAAATTAAAATCATGGCAGTAAGACTAGAACGACACATCCTGTAATTTTGAAAATGTTATTCCTGTGCGAGATTAAAATTCGCAATAATGCCTAATTGATTAGGCGAGGGACTTACAGTTACCGCAAAAGTAAGATTTTAATTGACAAATGATATATTTTTTCCTGTGCTATGGTACTTTTATGCCACACATTTTTACCTATACATTTCTAGATAGACCATTTCTGTAGACTGAATATTTTTTTCAAATTTTTGATGTCCGTTTCTAGTTTTATTTATTTATTTTATATATTGCAACGTCAGAGCCACTTTAAGAAATAATTTATAAAAACTGTTTTAAAAATTTACAGTGGGATTTACTAAGATCTAAAATAGTACCCCCCACAGGTCTAAATATTTACACCTGTGGGGGCACTAGATTTTAAAACCAATTTTCAAAAAACGCTTACCCATACAGAAAAGACACAAAGTTATTGATTATTTTGTGGTTTTATTGCTAAATACCACTAAAAAACTGCTTTTTTGTCAAAATAAATACCATATTTTAGAAGAAAATGCCCTAAAACTAATTTGAAAAGATTGTTTTGTGGCAATTGATAATAAGTTCGTTTATAATTTCCCTAAGTAACCGTTTTCACAAGGATTAATTTACCTTATTTAATATCCCAAGTCGTTCATTAATCAATAAAACACCTCCAATTTTGTCCAGAAAAACGCCATATTAATAAGGTTACTGATTATGCACGAAAAATCTACCAAAGAAAAAAACCCAAAACAACTATATTAATTTATTTACAGACTGAAATTAAAACATTGAGGTTATCTAAAAGCTTAGTCAAGAAAACTTTCCTTACTCAAAGCCCACTCATTTTAAAGCTGTAGCTTTCATCAGTAGAGGTTGGTGCAAGCCAAGGTGCAAACAGAGGTAAAAGATCCGAACTCGGTGTTTGTGATTTGAACGCAGCTAATATTTTGAAACTGACATTTCGACAGTGACAGAAATATAAACAAAACTTGCATTTAAGTTTCTCAATACATTTCATAGATAAAAACACCTTTTAAATAAATACAAAATTAATCTGCTCCTTATTTTATTATTACCCATCTAAAGCTTTGTGTAACATCAGGTATTAATTGGAAAAATTAATTAACAAAGGTAAGTTTTAATTAGTGTGACATATAACCCCAATTTTAATTTGTTCTACAGAATGTTTACTATTTAAACTCCGCGTAGGTTTAATATTTTTAATTTTTTTTTCTAAATTAAAACTTTCTTCTTAAATCCAACAAAAGATTGTGTTAAGATGATTATGCAATAAACAAATTTATTAAAATTCTTTTTATAAATCAAATTATGTCCAGAACTCTACGATGGTTGGTTTAAAGTGCTTAAAACCAGCAATTTCACTTAAACCTAGGACCGTTTTAAACTCTTTTAGTAAATCCCACCGTTAAAGATTTAAAAAATTACCAAAATGGAAGAAATAAAACTAATACTAGTTAACTAAACTAACAAAATAATAGAAGTATTACCGATAATAAACCCCGAACTAATGATCAACAAAAGTTCACAAAAAATTACCACAGTTAATCACAAAAATTGATCACAAAAAAAACAGTACAAAATTAAACAATTCAATCAGTCTTTAACGGTGGGATTTACTAAAAGGGTTTAGTCTATTTTAGAACGGTCCTAAGTTTAAGTGAAATTTTTGGTTTTAAGCATTTTAAACCAACCCTCCTTGAATTTTAGACATAGTTTGATCTATAAGAAGAAATTTAATAAATTTGTTTATTAAATAATTATCTTAACACAATCTTTTGATTGAATTTAAGAAAAAAGGTTCAATTTAGAAGAAAAGAAAATTAAAAAATTTAAACCTACGCGGGGTTTAAATAGTAAACACTCTGTAGAACAATTTAAAATTGGGATGATATGTCACTCTAATTAAAACTTACCCTTGTTAATTAATTTTTCTATTTAATAATTGACGTCACACAACGATTTAGATGGGTAATAATAAAATAAGGAGTAGATTATTTTTGTATTTATTTAAAAAGTGTTTTTATTTATGAAATGTATTAAAAAATTTAAATGCAAGTTTTGTTTACATTTTTGTCGTTGTCGAAATGTTAGTTTTAAAATATTAGCTGCGTTCAAATCACAAACAGCAGTTCGAATCTCTTACCTCTGCTTGCAACTTGGCTTGCACCAACCTCTACTGATGAAAGCTACAGCTTTGAAATGAGTGGGCTTTGAGTAAGGAAAGTTTTCTTGACTGAGCTTTTAGATTAACATCAATGTTTTAATTTCCGTTTGTAAATAAATTAATATAGTTGTTTTGGTTTTTTTGTTTGGTATATTTTTCGTGCATAATCAGTGACCTTCACTTTTGTTTGTTTTGCCTCTTTGTGTCCTCATAAATATATTTTTTGTGCTGAAAACGGGTTCAAAATATGGCGATTTTCTGGACAAAATTGGAGGTGTTTTATTGTTTAATGAACAACTTGGGATATTAAATAAGGTAAATTAATCGTTGTAAAAGCGGTTACTTAGGGAAATTATAAACGAACTTATTACCAATTGCCATAAAATAATCCTTTCTGGGGGCTATAAATTTAAACCACCTCCCAGAGGTGGTGTTCATACAGAAATAAAAATAACATGAGATAAGAGAAAATAAAAAATAAGAGTTTACCTTATGGGACTGCTTGATGGCGTTCATACAGACAGAAAAATAAGATAACATAACATAACAGAAAGATGGCAAACTTTTATCTTCTTGACCGTGACGTCATCGCGACGAACGAATGACAGGAGACAATAAAGTGATAGTAAAATTCAAAATCGCATGCGCAAAAATTCGCGTTTTGATTGGCTGGAACTGATCTTTTATTTTATAGTATTTTTCTGTGTGAACGCCCAATTTCTTTTATTTTATGTTGTCTTATGTTATTTTGAACTTATCTTATCTTATGTTATCTTATGGTATTTTATTTCTGTATGAACCCAGCTTAAAAAATCACTAATTTTATAACCTCAAACACAGATAATGAAGCTATTATGTGCCAAATTTTTGGCGTATTTACCATTTGCCATTTTGAAACCTGTCAAAAAAAATTAGTTTTAGGGCATTTTCTCCTAAAATATGGTATATTTTGAGAAAAAAAGCAGTTTTTTGCAATAACAATACAAAATAATTTTGTGTCTTTTCTGTATGGGTAAGTAATTTTTAAAAATTGATTTTAAAATTTAGTATCCCCCACAGATGTAAATATTTAGACCTGTTGGGCTACTATTTTAAGGCGCAATTACACAGACGAACATGCTCAAACAAAAGCTCGTGCAAAAGATCTAAAATTTTTTGCGTGAACATTTTTGTGAGCTTTTCTTTGAACATTTTGTTCGGGTAAATTTTTGAGCAAATTATTGCTATCTGTTTTGGAAACATATTTTTACAGATGAGAATAAATAAAATTTCACATCAGTGATCACTGATCTCAATTCTTTAAAAAAATGGAACACCAACTTTTATTTTAAATTTTTGTGAAAAAAAGCCGACGGCAAGCGAAACATTATTCTTCAGTTTTGTCACATGGATTAGGGTTACTTATAATATTTTTTTCTTAGGGTTTTTCCCGGATTTTTTTGCCCGGGGGTTTTTTTGGGATTTTCTTCAGAGTTTTTTTTATTTCCAAGGGTTTTTTCTAAAATTCAAAAAACAACCCAGGAAAATTTTTCTTTTCCAAAAAAAGTTTTTCAACTATCGGCAAAAAACTCAAAAATTGCACTTTTAAGCGGTAATCCGCGCCTCACGATTATGAGGAGTGGTGGGGACAGGATTTTTTTTTAGACATATTTTTGTAACTTTACTTTACCCTTAGCTTTGATTATTTTTTTTTAAATTCCTCACACCAGATTTACCTAGTTAGTTTAAGGCCCCAGCGGTTGCTTAAAAAAGCAAAAGGTTCATGAAAATGCTGAAGATAGATATTTACTATCAATTTAATGTGATAATCAAGGTCGATTACTGACACTGAACAAACAATATGCAAAGGAGCAACATTTCGATTCAGAAGTCTAGTCTATTACTGCTAAATTATATTTTTTTAGACAAGGGTCGGGATCGTAGGGTTGTAAAAGTGGGTAATAAACGGGTATTATTTAGACCGAACGTGCTTTTGTTCATATATTTGAGATTTAATAAAAGGTATAAAGGTTTTTTAATTTGACTTAATTATTATTGTATTGTGTTTTAAACTAGGAAGTAAAATAAAGAGATATTCTTTTAAACGTAAATTTTTATCAATATATTTTACAGGCAACAGCAATAAATAAGTGCCAATTATTATTTTTTTATTCTCGTTTTTTTTTACAACCCCAAAAAACCCTATAAAAATCATGTCAATCGAAGTGGCTTATGAGGTAAAATGTGAATTTCGACATCAAATCGTTTTTCCGTCGGAAAGCACTTAATTTAGAATACCTTGTTTTAAAACTTAGTCTTTCTATTTTCAGTTAAGTTCAATGAATTCCCATAAAACTATAAAATTTAAATTTGTAAGAAATTTTTATACCAACATTTCTTCAAACAAATTTTGCTTAACATTCTCTCCAAAATTTCCGTGAGTCTTTTTGTACGAGATTTTGCTCGAACTTTTTTTTGAACATTTTGCTCAAGAGGCTCGTGTAAATGTTTGTCGGCATTTCAACATCAAAGGAAAGTTTGTCTGTGTAAATGCGCCTTTAGATCTTAGTAAATCTCACTGTTAGTATTTGTCTAATTTTAGTACGATAATTGACTTTATAGAACGTTAATGCATCAGCACAAGTCCTTCTGTTCTCCAAGCTATCAGTATTAAAAATATCAGTTATTACACTATAGTTTACTTAGTACTTAAAAGTTATTTACCATATTGATATTTGCTCTAAAGGCTAAAGTTCTCAGAGACTCTTTCTGGACGCTTATTCTTGACGGCCCGTGAGGTGAGGTGAGCGAAATTCTCACATCCACGGGTGAACTTGCTTTCACCACCTATTTCCACGGGGAAATGAATCGCGGGAGTTGTTGTGACGTTTGTCACCTTACTTTATTTGGTTGTCAGTTTTTTTGGGAACTTTTTTTTAAAGTGTTGTGCAATTTGTTTGATAGTTAGGTTTTTAAATTCAAACAAATTGCAAAACACTTAAAAAAAAAGGTCCCAAAAAAACTGACAACAAAACAAAGTAAGGTCACAAACGTCACAACAACTCCCGCGGATTTATTTGCCTGTTTAAATAGGTGGTGAAAGTAAATTCATCCGCTCACCTCACCTCACGAGCCGTCAAGAATAACACGAGATTTATAAACGCGTTCGCGTCCGCAGTTGAAGTTCGTAGTTTGCGCGCTGGAGATCATCTTATAGAAACATTTATTTTCATGTATCTTATAATAAAAGTTCGCATTCGCCTTTCGCGTCCGCATTCGCAGTTCCGAGATAACCAAATTTTATGTTGGTAGTTGGTGAAGTTCACATCAACCAATCAAAGTGCAGGATTTTGTCACATGATACATCTGTCAACTATGATTTCAGCCATTTTTGTTTGTTGTTTTTTTTTTAAAGAGAAAAAGTTTTTCTTCTTCACTTTGTGGGCGGCATATATAAGAATTGTGGCGAAAAGAAGCAAACAGTTTTTAATATTCACTATAAATTTTTTTCCAAAATACTTATACATAATAAACATACAAAATATCAACACACTTTCAAATGGGCAAAATTTTTTCCGATTTTTAGGTTAGTTTATGATCTCATGTCGGCTGTTTTACATCATATTCACTTGACCTTAGAGAGACCAATCAAATTTCAGCAAGGAACTGCGTTTTCTGAACTCCCAACTACGAACTTACGAACGCGAACGCGTTATAAATTAAGCTTAAGCGTCCGGAACAGATTCCAATCTAATTAAACCATATAGATACCAGGAATTTTTCCAATTTCTGTCTGTTTCAGCATCACGGAAATACTACTGATAGGCGGATTCTTTCTTTGGGCTTCTGGCCAGGACATAGGCATTATTTCATCAAAATCGGTTTTCATTTAAAGCCAAAAAACGAAAAAAAAAGCTGGTAAGGCGGGTATTCGACTCTAGTGAAGGGTTTAAAGTTTTAGATATATAGATAGTTAATATTTATATTAAAACATCCACGAATTAATTCAAAATACCTTTAAGGGTGGTCCGAGACAAAAGATTTAGGGACAAAAGGTCAAGATTTTATCGCTACTAAACCCAAATTAAAGAATTTTTGTTTTACATCCTTACAGTGACCCTAATTTTTACCTTTTCGAAAAAACGAAGTTTATGTGGCTTTCAATTTAGATTAGCGTCAGCCTCTAAAGGCGCATTTACACAGACAAACTTTCCTTTGATGTTGAAATGCCGACAAACATTTACACGAGCCTCTTGAGCAAAATGTTCAAAGAAATGTTCGAGCAAAATCGCGTACAAAAAAACACACGTAAATTTTGGAGAGAATGTTGAGCAAAATTTGTTGGAAGAAATGTTGGTAATAAAAATTTCTTAGAAATTTAATTTTTATAGTTTTATGGGAATTCATTGAACTTAACTGAAAATAGAAAGACTAAGTTTTAAAACAAGGTGCTTTCCGACGGAAAAACGATTTAACGTCGAAATTCACGTTTTACCTCATAAGCAACTTCGATTGATCTGATTTTTTTAGGGGATATGCCAGTATACTTGTAACTTTTTTGGGGTTGTAAAAAAAACGAGAATCAAAAAAAAAATAAAAATTGGCACTTATTTATTGCTGTTGCTGGGTTAGGAGAAGGTAAAAACCGTAGACTAGTGAGAGGGGGTTTTAGTCAAATGAACATTGACACACAAAATTACAGCAGTGTTTGACAGCGCTGCGTTCCGACTGTCTAAACCTCCCTATCCCCCCCCCCCCAGGGAACAACTAACTACTCTCCAGAACACATTCTCTAAAAATATCCACCTGCATTTTAAAAAGTAATTACTTCGAAGACATTTCCGTTTTCTTTTTGTAATGAAAGAAAACCAAAAAAGTTAGCGAAAAGAATTAAATGTTATTACCTCCATCATTAACTATTTTAACATTGCATATGAAAAAACTGATAGCCAATAATAATGTTTCGCTTGCCGTCGCCTTTTTTTCACAAAAGTTTAAAATAAAAGTTGGTGTTCCATTTTTTTAAAGAATTGAGATCACTGATCACTGATGTAAAATTATATTTATTCTGATCTGTAAAAATATGTTTCCAAAATAGATAGCAATAACTTGCTCAAAAATTTACCCGAACAAAAATGTTCACAAAAATGTTCGCGCAAAAAATTTCAGATCTTTTGCACGAGCTTTTATTTGAGCATGTTCGTCTGTGTAATTGCGCCTTTAGCCATACTCGGTGGCGCACTGAGAGGGAGCCTCCCCGAGGGGCCGTTGGGTTACAATCGGCACAATAAAATAACAGCAGAAATAAAATATAAGGTGGACCAAAAAAAAACGGGACTTTTTTGATTGTCCATTACCTAAAAACCACCTGTCCGATTTTAAAAATTTTGGTCATTTTGAAAAGCCAGGACATAAGAATTTTGAAATCTGACGTTAAAATTGACATTTCGTAAAAATCCAAGATGACGGACAATTTTAAAATATAGGTATTTTTTACCCTCCTGAACATTTTTTGTGTGCGCCACTGGTACAGAAGTAAAAATATATTTCGAAAGCCATGTTCTTCCCTGGTTTACTGATGTATCGCTTGTTAAAATCGGGTAAGAAATAAGTAAGTAATACATTTTTCAAATAAGTGCGTTTCATAAGCCTAATTCAGTCAAATAAAAAGTTTTAAAATGTATTACTTTTTTTGGCAAAGTTGACATTTCAAAAAAATCCAAGATGGCGGACAGTTTTAAAAAGTAGGTTGTTTTGACCCCCCTGAGAATTTTTTTGTGTACGCCACTGGTGCAAAAGTTAAATTTGACGTATAAAGCCTCATCAGTCTCGAGTCTTCTGATGTATTGTTTGTAAAAATCGGGTAAGAAGTGAGAAAAATATGCATTAAGTTATTTGAGTGCGTTTCTCATCAAATTCAAATGATGTTTTTTTTGACCTGCTGAATTTAGTTACCGAAGGCACCCATTTGAACAAATTGTAACTTTGTTACTTCTTAGCCGATCTTTATTAGCGAGACAAAAATAGACTCGGAAATGAAGAGGCTCTTTAACCCAGTGGCGCACACAAAAATTTGCAGGAGAGTTCAAAACAACCTACTTTTTAAAACTGTCCGCCATCTTGGACTTTTACAAAATGTCAATTTTAATTAAAAACGGAAAAATTCATCGAAAAGCAAACTTACTTGAAAAATTTATAACTTATTTCTTACCCGAACAAACGATACTCAGGAAACTTTACTTTTGCACCAATGATGCACACAAAAAATTTGCAGGGGGGTCAAACATGCTTATTTTTTTAAATTGTCCGCCATCTTGGATGTGTACGAAATGTCAATTTTGACATCAGATTCCAAAATTCCGATGTCTTGGCTTTTCAAAATGATCAAACCTTTTAAAATCCGACAGTTAGTTTTTTGAGTAATAGAAAATAAAAAAAGTCCGGTTTTTTTTGGCCCACCCTATATATAGAGAGTAAAATAGCGAAATCCCAATAATCAGAATCCTTCTACTTCGAAAATATTTTTTCTGACTTCCTTTTAAAATCAGAATCTCATTCTTGGAGTTCGCGCAACGCGTCACCCGCGGTTGCTAAACTATTTCTTGCGGCATCTATCGGTGGACCAATCACAATCTCACTTGTTACATAGGTAATCCAGGATTGTTTTGATTTCTATTGTTTATGGTGATTGTAGAAAAATTAACCTATATTTAGGACCTAGGAAGGTCTTCAAATCACAAAGTCGTACTCAAACCATTTCAAAGCGTTTTATGCAATTAACCCGATTCAAATATTAGTCGAATTATAGAATCAGTGAAGTACTTGGCTAACTTTTATGAACTTGATGAAACTGCTAAAGGTGAAGCCAGTACATGGTTTGGTTTTATTAAAAACAATTGGAAGCCTTGGAAGCATTAGGTATGTGTAATAAGCAATTATGGCCACATCAGTGGTTACCACATGTACTTGCGATACGTCTTTTTCCTCATGTTTGTGAAAAACTACCTTAGAAACATAACGCCAGAAGATAGGCTAAACGGATTGGCTTTAATCTTTATTCATTCAGATTCCAGTTTCTGTAGACGAAATGCTAAACAATCTTGCATTAAGAAAACGTTATCTAGAGATTTTCTTGTAATTTTTTTTATTATTATTTAGTTTTTATGTATCCCTAATCCCCCCCCTCCGAAGTAAATTCCTGGGTGCGTCACTGCCATACTTATCATCATTGCTATGCATTTTTAAATTCAGTTTCTACTTTATTTCCATCTGTAAGCCATAGTTTCTGCCCTATGACTCGTGAAATAGGATAGATGTGGTCTCAAGTAGCGTACGAATGGTTTTTTCGATATCTTTCTAAACGGATTGGTTTTAATTTTTATTCATTTAGAGATTCCATTTTCTGTAGACGAAGTGGTAAACAATCTAGCATTAGAAAAAACGTCCTCTAGAGATTTTATTGCAATTTTTTCTTAAAAAAATGTATACCTTTCTAATCTACTTACCACCAATAATGATGCTCAGTGCTCTGAATTTTTACATTCGGTTATTTTTTCCGTGTTTTTCCCAAACATTACATTATCTCTCGCATTATCCCGATGCAATCAAAAATCAGTTTCTACTTTATTTCCATCTGTAAGTCATAATTTCTGCCTTGTGACACGTGAAATAGGATACATGTGGTCTCCTGTAGCGTGCGAATGTTTTTTTCGATATCTTCTTGTGCTTTTGTACCTCGTTTCTTTGGTGTAAAATAAGAAGCGGCGGGCGTGGGGCCAGGTTATTTTATGGCTTTTAGAGTACCATTAAAGAAATGGTGTTTGGCAGGTCTAAACACAAATCAAGCGACATCACATAATTGATAAATACCTTGCAGAAAATATGCATGCATCGTTACGAACAAATCCTATCGAAACAACACTTTATCTCTTCCTAGATCCTCATCATCTTTCACTAGGATATGGGGGTGGGGGACAAATGTTATCCATATCTAATTGTTAAATATTCGGTAGTCAGCGTACTAACAATCGTGTAGGTATTGTAGCTAACTAATATTCACTTGTTTTCATTATAATTTTACTGCAAGTCGACTTATTAAAAATAATCAATACATATAATAAATCTCTAGAGAGACCATTTCTATACGTTGGGTATTTTATTTTTAAATTTGTGTTTTGACTTCTAACCAAATCATTAAGCATGGCTTTGTCTACAATTTATTAATTTTCCACAATAAAGCTACTTTTGAACTACAGATAGGGAAAATCTAATTTTTAGAATTTTTGTCTGTTTGTTTCTATATTTATTTTATTTTGCTTGTTGGGAGTCCTGAACAGGACACAGGCTTGATTTTATCAAAATCGGTTCACGGGAACATAAGTTATGATTATTTAATGCAAGAAAAACGGGAAAAAAAGCTGCGGAGTCTTCAGCTAGTTATAGTACAGTCTGAAAGTAAAAGTAAACCTCCCAAGTTTGTGTATCCCCCACTCCTCGGGAACCATCCACCATTTTGAAAAAGTTTTGTAACCGACTTTTCTCCATTTCTATTGGTCGGAGGTGAAAAAGTCAGAACAAGAATATTCGGCAAAGAAATTGCAATATTTTTGTCCAAATGCTTAACTTTCTGTAGTTAGTTTCCAATAGGATAGAGGGCGCCAAATTTACAAAAAATCAGTTTTAACGTATTTTGACCAACAAAAAGTGTTTTTTTTTTAAACTTTAAATGACAAAGTGTGGATTTCGGAAAAATCCTATAAATATATGTATATTATTTATAATTAATTGAACATTCTCTGAACTACAGCGACTGAAAGTCGCTAAAATTCTTTGAGAACTGCTTTCCGGGTATGAATGAAGTCGCGTGTTGTGGATTATATATTATTATTTATACTAAGAGCAGTACAAATGAGTTATCAAATCAAAGCTTGTTATGTACGCTACACAAATGACCCAGTAAATTTCTCATTTGAAGACGAAAAAAAAACGGACAGGCTGAGTGTTTTGTTTGTTCTTTGCGGATTCTGAAAGTAAAATTCCCAAGTTTATGTTTCTCCCACTCCTCGGGAACTATCCCCCATTTTGAAAAAACTTTGGAACTAATTTTCTTCATTTCTGTTGATAGAAAGCAAAAATGTGTAGAAACAAAAATCTTTGGCATACAATTTGCAATATTTTTTGTTACAGGTTCAACTCTCTGTGGTTAATTTTTAAAAGAAGAAACGAATTAATGTCAGTTTGTCAAATACTTTCGACAATTTTCATGCCGACAAACCGGGTCATTTGTGTAGCGCACGTCACAAGCTTTAATTTGATACCTCATTTGTACGGGGTTCCATAAAATAAAGAAAAGTAAAATGCAGGAATCGTTATTTATAGAAACAAACTTTGGCAAAATCGTATTTTGTAGAAATCGAAATTTGGAGAAAAGTACATCAAAGAAATCGTAAAACAGAGAAACCGTAAAACGTAAAAATTGGTAAGGCGAAATCTGTTATCTGCCTGACAGGTGCTTGCATGCGAGCTTAGAATAAGAAAGGGCGTAGGAAAGACATTTTTTTCTGCTAAATTTCAAGAAGTGGTGGGTTGGTTTGGGTTGCTTTTTTGGTTTAAGTTTTTTTAAGTTGGGAGAAGTCTGGTTGGTTTAGCAAAAAAAATAACTTGCTCTACACCCTTTCTTATTCTAAGGGCACATACAAACAGCTGTCAGGCATAGAACAGATTTTCCCCTTACCAATTTCTACGTTTTCTCTGTTTTACGATTTCTGCGATGTTTAATTTATCCGAAGTTCGATTTCTACAAAGTACGATTTTGCCATTGTTCATTTCTATGAAATACGTTTTCTCTATTGTATTTTTTCTACAAACTATAGGGACTCATTTGTACTCCCCTTATTATAAATAATAATATATAATCCACAACACGCGACTTCATCCATGTCCAGAAAGCGGTTCTCAAAGAATTTTACCGACTTTCAGTCGCTGTAGCTCAGAGACTGTTTAATTAGTTTTAAACAATATACATATTTTTAAAGGATTTTTAAGAGAACTACAACTTTTTCACTTCAGGTTTAAAAAAAAATTACTTTGTTGGTCAAAATACGTTAAAACTGATTTTTTTAAAATTTGGCACCCTATATCCTATTGGAAACTAACTACAGAAAGTTGAGCACTTGGACAAAAAATTTTTGTTCTTAGACTTTTTCGCCTCCGACCAATAGAAATGGAGAAAAGTCGGTTAGAAAGTTTTTTTAAGTTGGCGGATGGTTCCCGAGGAGTGGGGAAAATACAACACTTGGGTATCTTACTTTTAGATCCTCTCCAACAACATATCAAAATTTTAGCGTCTCCGAATTTTTTTTGAGGTACCTCTCTACTATTATTAATAAACCATAATTTATAAATATATAGAGACTCTTACAACACTAAAAAAATCTACACATTTTGTTTTATTGTTATGTATATCATGTTGACTTTTAACCAGAACTGTTTGTCCAAACGACTTGCTAGTTCCAAGAACCCAACAAAAGCATCAAGTTGCACTAAATACCAAAGGAACCCAAGAACCACATACTGGTAAGAAAAACTCTTGCATAAATCAACAAAATTTTATAGTATATACATGGTGATAATTATGTGATTTTTGATGACTAAAGAAAATGACTTTTTATTATTCTTGGTCCAAAAATGCACATTTTATAGCATAACTTTGAAATTTCTTTGATGCAAAAGTAACTCCAAAAATGTTTTCTTTCTTCCACTTTCCAAAAAAAAATATCTCGAAAATGTTTTAATTTTTATCGCGCCTATTATTGGCTTGCGCTGCTGCTGTACTGTACCGACAGCATTTACCATTTTGTAAACGCTGAGCTGGCGGGATAAAATAGCAAAACCCAATCAGTATTTCAATATGAGTCGGAAGTTCTGATCGATCAAATTCTGATCGAAATTTTTAACTTTGCACTTTTCTGATCCTTGAAACCATCAGACAAACATTGTAAAATGACAAATCTCTATCAGTGGTGGACGATGGTCTTTTCCACCCCCCAACTACCCCAAAAATGCTTAAATGAACAAGCCAAGGTAGGCGCAAAATGTTTCTTCGATTCTGTGTCCTCTGTTATCACCCAAGAAACCTCAAAAACCGGGTTTTTCACCCAACAACCACCCCTAAAATACAAAAATAGCTAGCAACTTTCTATATGTTTGCCCTTATTACCTCTAAAATGCTAAAAGGTCTAAACTAACTCAGCGCAAGATATTTCTTCGAACCAACCATAAAAACCGCAACTTTGTATCTGTGGCGGAACACGGTTTTTTAACCCCCCCCCAACTACCCCTAAAATGCGAAAATTGACAAATTAAGTTGAGCGAAAAATGTTTCTTTGAATTTGTATTCTCTGTAACCCTCAAAGCAACCTCAAATAAAAGCAACTTTCTATCTGTGGCGAAAGACGGTTTCCTCACTCACTTATCACCCCAAAAATGCTAAAACAGCCAAACTGTCTATCTGTTTTTGTCACCCCTTAACCAACTCTAAAATGTTTAAATGGACAAACTAAGTTAGGCGAAAAATGTTTCTTCGATTTTGTGTTCTTTGTAGCCCACAAATCAACCATGAAAAATCGCAACTGAGTTTGTTTGTTTATCCATTTAAACATTTTAGGGGTAGTTAAGGGGTGAAAAACCCGTGTTTCATCACAGATAGACAGTTGCGTGTTTTTATGGTTGCTTTGTGGGTTATAAAGAATATAAAATGTAAGGATCACAACATCGAAGAAACATTAAGTGCCCAACTTAGTTTGTACATATTCGCATTTTTGGGGTAGCTGGTGGTGAAAAAACCGTGTTCCGCCACAGATAGAGTTTTGGTTTCTTATGGTTGCAAAATCGAAGACACATTTTGCGTCGAAGTTAGTTTAGCCGTTTTAGCATTTTAGGGGTAATAAGGGGGTGAAAAAAAACCATCTTCCGCCGCCGATAAAAAGTTGCGTTTATTTGAAGTTGCAACTAAGCAGAAATCTGTTACATTTACATTACCTTAACGTATTTTTGTGACCTGTTACTTAACACGGCTTGTAACTTTATGTGACTTGGATGTAACATTTAATGTTACATGGATAGGTAAATTTTTTTTTTTAGTTTACCTCTAACTTGTTAAATATTGGTTCAAGCAACAGAAAAATTATATTTTTGTGTTTTAAATTCTCTGATCTTCGTGATTACATCTTCAAACTAAAAATTAAAAAAAAGAAAATATGAACTGTCGGGACTCGAACCACTATTCTAAAGATGATACACCAGGGTTTTAGCGCCTTAGACAACTTGGCCATCTCGCTTTTGTTAAGAATTGTCGTCAATTCAGGGTATATTAATGCAGTGGTGTCAATTTTTACAGAAAATAGGAAATTGTTTTTTTTTATTATTAATTTAATTTAATTAATTGTTTTTAATAAATAAAATACATATACAAAGGTTTTATTTGCAATAAACAAAATCATATACAAATATCTAATCACAATAATTTGATAGAATCATAATTTGGCGAAATTAAAAAAAAAACTGAAAATATATAATTAAAAAAATCATATTTTCCCTTTTGTGGGAAGTTATCAAAACAATCGCAGGATTTTCATAAAAACAGTAAACTTTTCGATATCGATTTGGGTTAAAAGTTTCATTAATTTTGGAATTTTTGTATAAAACCAATATGCATTCCTACTAAGCAACCATGTTGACATTAGGGATATTTTGGAACGCTTATTTGACGCTTCGTAGTGGTTGCGGTAATTACTGCGTCTGCGCATTAGCTAAACGTCATTCCGTTTCGGTAATTAATCCCTACCACTGCCGTAAGCTATGAATCCATTTCGTTGTGGTTGCGGTTATTTTTCTGGTTGATTTTAGAGAATTTTGGCGCAATTAATTTTAAAAATAATAAAATATTACCAGGTTCTAACATACAAAACACTTATTTTGTAAAATTAAGCAAATTTTTTTTACAAGTGACAGTTTTTAATTTGTTCCAGAAACTCTGGTAAAATCGATGCGTGGTAGTGGTTGTTAAACACTACCACAGCGGCTGTCAAAGTTGTCAAAATTTTAAGCGTTCCAAAATTTCCCTATTAATCATCATTATCATTAATAACTTAAACGTGTTTCAACTTTGATGTTTATTACACTTACAATATTGTATTTTGTCATGTCACAGAAAAGAACCAAATTGGTTTTAAATTTGACATTTAAAAAACTTACAATATTATGTATTATTATATCGTATAACTGTAAAGTACCAATTTGTTTCGACACTGACATTGATTAAACTTCAAATAATGTTATTTTTCAGTTAATTTATCGTTTACATTTTTTGTTAAATCCAAGATTATATTTAACGTAAGATTAGCGCTTCTTTAGTGTATCAGCGATAGTTTTACATACAATGTTAATTTTTAACTTACATTTTACTTTTTTGAAACATTTTTCTTAACGTATACAAATTTACATCAATTATACATTTTTTTAACGTTGAAAACCTGTAATGTAACAGACCTTGCTTAGTGGGTGCTTTGAGGCTTACAAAGAATATAAATTCGAAGAAACACATTGCGCTAACTTAGTTTTGGGGTGAAAAACCCTGTTCGGTCACAGATCGAGACTTGTGGATTTTTGGGGTTTCTTTGGGGGTAACAGAAAACGCAAAATCGAAAAACCATTTTGCGCCTAACTTAGTTTGTCCATTTAAGCATTTTTGGGGTAGTTGGGAGGTGAAAAAAACGATTTACCGCAACTGACAGAGCTTTGTCATTTTTAAAGTTAAAAATTTCGTGCAGAACTTTAGCCTCATATTTAAATATTAAATTTTGCCCAAAAAGTAAAAGGACGCTTTTTGTTATGTTTCTCAGGTGCCACTCAGTATATATTTACCCCAACCAATGGTTAAATGTTTGCCTTTTATATTAACTGGGCAGTTACCAGAGGATAGTGTTAATTGAAGACCAGGTAGGTATGCCCACTTGACGTTTCAATTATTTATTAGTGGAAAATAAGTTATTGAAAACAAATCGTAAAAAAATTGATTTGAAAATGTTTCCATAGCTGATACAGATATGATACTGATAGCAACTATTTGTTTGGTTAATTGTACAACTATTTTATTAGAATTGGACCCACTGCTGTGGACGTTCCTTGTGGAAACCTTGTATCATTCATGCGATATTTCCTCATTTTTTTCCTTATTTCTCTTCCCTTTTTTCTCTTGTTCGTATTTTTATTAAGTATATTTGCACTTCAGCAGTATTGCGTGTCGTGGGCACATACTACACAAGTTCGAAAAAAATATACCTCTTAAGGGAGCAGTTAATCTTTTACAACTATTTTATTAAAATTGGACTCACTGCCGTGGACGTTCCTTGTGGAACACTTTGTATTATTCATGCGATATTTCCTCATTTTTTTTCCTTATTTCTCTTCCCTTTTTTCTCTTGTTCGTATTTTTATTAAGTATATTTGCACTTCAGCAGTATTGCGTGTCGTGGGCACATACTATACAAGTTCGAAAAAAATATACTTCTCATTTACTTAAGGGGGCAGTTAATCGCCTAGGTCGAACTTTTTTTTATCGATCACTGAGAGTATAACATAACAAACCCCAATTTAGCCCATTTCTTTCCAGTAGATACAGATAACTACTACTCATCTGGCTAATGCCTCGACAGATATTAATTTAGAAGCAGTATATTTGCAGTCGCCTTCTAGTCAAGGTATTATCTCCGAGATACCTCACTGTGAAATAAATCCAAAAAAATGTTTAAAACGATTCAAGAATGCTTGCCGTATGACTTTTAGTTTGTTAACTAGTTTTGACCCCCTCAGGACAACGCAGTTGTCCAGCAATCTCTAACTCCTTTTTGAGAACGGCTATGGTTTATCGAACCAGGAATTAATCAGACCGTATTTAATAAAAAAATTCATAAGAACGATTCACCATAGAAACTGCAATTCGTCAAACCAATTTTTTATCCGAACGTTATTTCATCAAAGCCATTCAATAACAAATTCTAAATTTAACAGACCCGTTTTTAATCGAACCATTGTTCATTAAGCTCATTCAATATCAAACTCGTAATTTGTAAAACCCATTTTTAATAAAACCGGGAATTTGTCAAATCATTATTTATCAAAACCGGATTTCGTCAAACTCGTTGTTTATCAGAAAATATTTGCTAATAATACTTACATGCACTGGAGGCATACACGAGGGTGGCGCGGCGTCACGGCGTTTCGAAGCATTTGTCGTTCTATAAAAGTATTCACAGGTAGTGGTCAATACTTTGTGTATAGATGTCGCCACCTGCGTGTACGCCTCCGGTTCATGTAAGTATTATTGGCGAATGCGCTATCAATTTAGCAAATATTTTCTGATACAACGAGTTTGACGAAATCCGATTTTGATAAATAATGGTCTGTTGAATTTCGAATTTGTTACTGAATCGGTTTGATAAAATAAGGTTCGATAAAAATTAGTTTGACGAATTGCAGGCTCTATAGTGAATGATTTTATGATTGAATTTTGTTTTATTTAACGGGTTTGATTTTGCACATTCTGATAAACCGTGGGCATCCCTTTTTGATCGTTACTTTTTTACACAAAAAGCAAGGTTTGATTATTTATTAGAAACTTGCCTTGCAGCCGCATAAAAAATTAAACGCTTTTTCCCCACCTTAAGGAACCTTGTTAAATGAAGTGTCTTGTATAGATTCTTGTAGCTTTCGATATATGTGTTTATTGATTTTCTCGCTTTTTAAAGCTGTAGGTAGTCTTTTAAGATCGTTTTTTACGCCGAGTTATGCTAAAGTTAATGCCTATTGGCATATATACAAGCACACCATGTGGATATTTATTTGGTGGTTCAGTAACATACAGGGTTGGCCACTTAAAAGGGTTCACCTCGATTTTTTCAAAAACTGTAAAGAATTGGAGAAAATGCTGAAACACGTCGATTTTGTTTGTAAGGGGGAGACTTTTTGGTCATCTTAAAATTTTTGTAGCGCGCATCCCCTTTGAGGAGTAAACTTTACCCCTATATTTTGAATAGAGAAAGTGGGTCGAGTGATACCTCGTTTTGAAGGTCTCCTGAATGTCTTGACAATCGTCTAAAAATTTATCAAATCTATCGATTAGTTTTTGAGATATTCACTTTCACAGTTGCATGGACAAATGCAAAAAATATTTTTTTTGAGAAATCCTCGGACACGTCGACTTTGCTTTTTTGAATAGTACATTTTATCATTGTGTTTTTTCTTCTAGGATACATTCCTACGAGAGGTAAAATTTACCTGTACAATTTGAGCTTACTTTGAAAGTAAATATCTCAAAAACGAATCTATAGATTTCCGAAATTTTTACACGGTTGTCAAGACATTCAGGAGACATTCAAAACAAGGTATCAATCGACCCACTTTCCCTATTCAAAATATAGGGGTAAAGTTTACCCCTCAAAGGGAATGCGCGCTACAAAAATTTCAGGATAGCCAAAAAGTCTCCCCCTTACAAACAAAATCGACGTGTTTCATCATTTTCTCCAATTCTTTACAGTCTTTGAAAAAATCCAGGTGAACCCTTTTAAATGGCCCACCCTGTATAATGTTTTAATTTTTTTTAAATATTTTATTTCTAAAGCAATGACATCGCAATGGACAGTAGTTTTTACAACTAGGCGAAAATAGTGTTTTTACCGAGGAAACTATTTTTCTTTAAATTTGGGTAAAAAATGGATGGATTTTTTTTGCACTCGTGATAATTGTTTTTTGTATTGGTAACCAAAAAAGTCATATTGTTTGGTTATTTGCGGACAGGTACCAAAATCGTGTGTTTGTTCAAAGCATTGAAAAAAACATATTTTGCAAACTATAACATCCTACTTATTTTGTTTAAACATATATATTTCGGCAGATATTTGACTATATCACTTCCTTTAAAGCAAGGTGGGTGGTCCACATACATCAAAGATAGCGACGCAAAATGACGCCATACGGGCTTATTCTGCACTTAACATAGGTATAGGGAACACAGTAGAAGTTGAAATTGTCTGACATATGCATACATAGTAATAGAAAGGGTTGAACATATTTTATATAGATCAGTGGTTAAACAACAGTTGGGATCTTGACGCACGGCAGTGGCGCGGCGTGTTGAGTGTGGATAACCATACCTAAGCAACGCCGGTCGTGATTAAATATCGGGTGGGTGACCGCAAGGAATCTCTTCTTAATTCCCCTACATTTACACTGGGGTGCTAGAACTGGTAAATGGTAGGTTTTTGTGGTTTTCCTATAATCTCGAGCAAATACTTTACTAGTACCAACTGTGTATATCCCCCAGCCCAAGGTAGTCTGTAATCATAATCGCCAACCCTTCGTCGGATAAGCTATGTTTTGAGGGCACGCAGTAGGTAAGGAGGGAGACTAGCATCTACCGCAAGTTTCTGAAGGATAAGTGGATATGGAACTACCATTTTTAAATGTTGATTCCGCAGTTTCTTTATTTTATTCCTATCGATCTAGACGTAAAAAATATACACGAATTTTTAGCGCAAAAATTGCCTCTACTGTATTTTCGTTGAAAGTCGTCATGATATACTGGGAAAATTGCAACGAAAAACCGCCACATGGTTTTTACAGTTTTTACCCTTTGTGAGCACTTAAGAAATGTAAGGGGATGCAGTGAGAATAATCGACAATACGCGTTTTTAAAAAGGGTGGCGAAAAGTTAAACACAAAAATCTTTCTGTTTTTTTGTTGTAAAACAATGTCGAAAATCTAGGTCATATGACAAAACTAGAAATGCGAAACAAAGTTGATGGAAAAATGTGGTATGTTAAGATTTTTTTAAACGGGTTTAGTAAGTTTATATACGTTACGCTGTGCTAGACTTTGATCGTTTGCTAAAAATTCCCTGTCATCAAGTTCTAATGAAACCTAACAAAATTTCTTAAAAATTTAATTTTACGTCTTGTAAGTACGATTGAAACTAGTTCTGAGGGAGATTTTAGGCCAGAATCACGGATAAAATATTAAAATAAAAAACCTTTTTCCCTCTCCCGTTGCTATTGAGAATACCACCATATGACACAAGGGACATGCAGAACTATATTATTCAACATCAGAAAACACGTCAAATCACTCCGAATCACACTTCCAAACCCATCTTTTAATGGACTTTTATTTACTTTGCGCTCAAAAACACATTACTCACCCTACACGGCCAAATCCATCCCTTGTACGCTCCCTCGAAATGCATGAGAATGCAGTTACGTGTGTTATTGGCACCCCTGACGCACGTCAGTTCTCATCTTTGACGGAAAAAGATGCAAGATTCAAAGGGGACGATGTCCTTAAGGATATCTAGTCGGAGGGGCTCTTAAGATGTGATTATAGGGGCTCGAAACGCGCGTGTCTTAGAGTTGATTAAGTTTATTTTCCTGGATTGCCGTGTACAGGGTGTCCCGATATATTTAGCGCCTTTATTATTAAAATGTTAAATGCAAAACTTCTATAACTGTTTGCATGCCTTAAGAGTTACCTGTCTAAAATAGCTAAATGTCATTACAAATCTCAATTTTGACACCAAGTTTGTTATTTTAAATAAGACACCCAGTATTTTATAACATTTTTGAATCGGTCGTTCCTTTCTGGTCCCAAATATACCAAATATGTTACCTCTATCTATATTAATTTGCGAGAAAAATTACAAAATGGTATTTTTGAAATTAGGAAGGAGGTTGTTTCACTTAAAAAAACAAACTTGGTGTCAAAATTTGACATTTGCAATGACATTTAGTTACTTTAAATAGGTAATTCTTAAAGCATGCAAATAGTAACATTAACATTAATAATAACTGCGCTAACTAGGAGATAAAAATATAGCGGGACACCCTGTACCTAGCTTCAGAGTGTATAAATATATGAAACCAGTACCCTCAACCTGACGTGGATGCTGAAGATGCCATAAAGGCGGAAAATCTCCATCCGAAACTAAAAAATATAAAAATTTGCATGAAATAGAACTCCTTTCCCCCTCCCTCGGTGAACTACAAAGTGCAGGTAGGCACCACAACCCAGAAAATATGAATTATCTGTTATCTTGCATATAAACCAAACGGCAGAGGAAAAAGATCACGTGTTCATAAGGAGTAAATCATTATTCGATTTATTTTCGCTTGAAATCGATAAATTGCAAGGTTGGTTTCAAAAACTGCGGGTGACGTCACATGCCATATCACCCTTATTTTTATTGGATGTAGGCTTTTAAACCGTTTTCAAAAAAATCTCCGTTCGATGGGACGTTCCCTTAAAAACGTAGGTGATATTTTTACATTTCCTTATTTTACCAACTTAATCGGGAACTTCACAGCCACTAAAAAATTTCTGGAGTTATTATGAGTACACTCAAATAAATCTTGCCAAAACACTAAATCTAAACTCCTTTAGAGTCGACCGCAAGTAAACGAAAAGAACAACAAAAAGGGCAAAAACGTCTATTTAAAAATCGTAATTTAAAGAAATTGCCAAAAACCTCATTGCAGTTTCTTTTAAAAAAATAAAAAGGTTGGGTGAAAAATAAAGTGTACATAAATTAAATTTTTCCATCCTTTATTAACGAATATAATCCTAACTGTAGTTTTGCAAATACTGCACTTGTCTTAAACTTATTTTTATCAAAAGTAGATTTTTTTACACTTTATTGACAGCAAGAAGGGAGAGACACATTTTGGAAGCAACTCTTTAAAAGGTTTTTAATGAAATCGTTATATACTTACACGGAGGAATGATTTTCACACTCGAAAAGGTTTGATTTTCAGATATAGGGGTGGGTGTGAATTTTGACACGTTAAAAAGACTAAAATGTTCCGTCAAGCATAAAAAGGGGATGATGGTGGTTTTAAAAAGTGATTATACATTTTCTTATCATTTGTGATGAAATTTTCGATTTTTTTTTGTAGGCACATTGAAAAGGTGTGCGTTATCTGAGTTCTACTTGAGGAAGTCTTTACAAGGTTTCAAAACTCATCAATCATTTTTATCGGTTTACCTAAATTCAAAAAGACTCGAGATTTTTAGGACAGGCTGAACTAAAATAGGATAAAAAAACAAATCGGTCACAAAACGAGTCACAGGGCGTTATACACATTTTTATTTATTTCACATCTGGATAGGTTCAAACTCCTCGACTTTTCAACAATATATGAACAATGTTTCTCAGGTAACATTTGGTTCGTTACGGTGCGAGGTCCTTTAAGAGTAGAGATTCTTTTTTTTTGTTATTAACCTTAGCTTAGAAAATGTCAAAGTGACGTTCAAAACGGGTCCATGAGATTCCATACTTTTTGGAGTCAAATAAACATCAGAATTGGCTGAACTTTGAATAGGAGGCACATTTTGTAAAAACACTTTTTTGATTTTTTGTATTCAGAATTGGTGGCCTTAGAAAGAAATAATAATTAGTTTTTACGAAATGTGCCTTCCATTCAAAGTTCAGCCAATTCTGACGTTTATTTGACTCCAAGAAGTATGGACATCACATGACCCGTTTTGAAAAAGAAGAATCTACTGTTAATGCTAAAGTTTTACAAACCAATAACTTTTTTTTATTAAAGCAAATATCATGGTTGCTGTCACAGTACTACACTGTTTGCCATTTTGGTGTATTCCGTAAAGGTCTGAAAACAAAGCTTTTTTTTTCAAACGACCGGAATATAGCCACTTTCCGTACGATTTTTCATAAGGAAAGTTTTACATTACAAGGCATGTTCTTTCTAAATATTTCCACCCTCAAGAAATCTTTTTGTACAATTTTCCGATCTCTTGATCCTTTTCTGGTTCCATTTTTGGCCAAGTTATCCATGACTTCTTGTTGACAGCTTTTAACTTTTGTTTTTTTCTTGGCAGTTTTGACACTTCTAAAAAAGCTGTTTTAAATATGTTTAAAAAGTTTTGGTTACAACAATGTTCTACATTACAAGGTACACTTCCGGTCACATAAAATGCGTACAGCAGAAGTTAGCTGTAGGCCTGTTGAATTTAAGTTTTTCTAATTGCGTTGCTTATTGTAACTGACTTTGTCGTTTTGGAATTACAGGTTAAATGTTTTGAAATGGTAAACAAAAAAATAAAGAGACTGGCCACACTTTACTGAAAGTCTATAAATAAACTAATGAATAAAACAATTTTTAACAATTTTTTTAAATTAATCAATATTTTATTGTAAAAACTTATTCTTAAAGCTCATTATGGACGAAACAAGACCACAATTGTGCGAATAAGAAGAAAGTATCAAGGAAGCAATAACTTAATCATAGTCAGCGCACCTCTGCAGGATCGGTAAAAAAAAACAAGAAAGCGTTTCTTCAGTAGCGCGTCATTGCCCCGTCAGCCTGGATAATGTTTGCCAGTCTTCGTGGAATGGAATCTGCTAAATTTTGAAATAAATTTGGATTTGAAACAATGACTTCGTCGTACCCTCTTACTATGAGCTCCATTAAGTGGTTGGAATTTCTGAGAAAAATATTAATTCGTGTTAACTTTTTTGCTATAAGGCCCACACATTTTCCATGGGATTTTCATCAGGAGTTTTTGCCGGCCACGGGAAAATCTTCCAGCCTGGTCTTATATATTTTTCGAGGTAGCGTGTTCGTGGCGGGCGATATACCAAAATTTCTTTGCTGTCATTGTGGAACTGAAAAGTTTTTTCATCCGTGAAGACCACAAAACTCTTCTTCTTCTAGTGAATAGTTTAGTGCAAAAATTAACCTGGCCTTCTTTTCCGCACTAAGTAAGATTTCCTTGGCAGCAACGCGACATCTAAGCCTAGAACGGCTTATCCGTCTGCGCGTCTTTCTTATGGATCCAGGAAAATGTGCCTCAATTTTCGCCTCGGAGGCCATCGCAAATGGGTGGTCTTCTTACTTCTTATTCTTACAATAATTGTAGCTTTGTTTCGTCCATAATGGGCCGCTACTCTTCGAACCCACCAACCACCGGCTAATTTTGCCAAAATTTGGGCTTTTTCGGATTCGATTTTAACCCCAAAAACCCCCCTCCTGGCTACGCCACTGAGTCTAGAAAATGAGTTGAATTCTGAGGAAATAATAGAAGCTGCTTCAAGGGTCACGTCGATTGCTGCCTAATAAATCTAAACCTAAGGAGCCGCTACTTTGATGCGTTTATAAACTGGTGCGAATTAAAAAATGTTAAGAAAATTATTGAAGATGTATTGATGGCCTATTTCTCGGAAAAATCGACCACATTAAAGTCATCAAGCTTGTGTAATCTATACTCTACAAATAAATAAAGGACAAACGTAGAAATCTGCCTTTCATTAATTGGTTTATCACTATTCTGCTTGATAAGTTGGCTATGGTCGGCCATAACTGGTCGTCAGTCCTCACTGCATGAATTAGTTGTGTGAAGTTAATAGGCACTACACTATAATTTTCTAATGTTTTTCGCAATTTTGCACAAGTTAAAAGTACAAAAATCATTTCTAACCAAAAAAGTCTACTTGTTTTTCTTTAGTGTTGATGTTCAAAACGGACGCCCACGGTTTATCAGAATGTGCAAAATCAAACCCGTTAAATAAAAGAAAGTTCAATTATAAAATCATTCACTATAGGAACAGCAATTCGTTAAACCAATTTTTTATCCGAACTTATTTCTTAAACCCATTCAAAAATAAATTCGAAATTTATAAGACCCGTTTTTAATCAAACCATTGTTCATCAAACTCATTCAATAGTGACTTATTGGGCGTACATTTTCGGGTTCCCTTATTAAGGAAAATTGACATTTGACATCTGAGTACGCGTATTACGGAACCGTCATAGAATACGGTGTTCCCTTAATTCGGTACAGTTACCGTACGTCCCTTATCTTTAAACATAACCTCAATTAGCACGGATAATAGTGATGGTTGGTTTGTTTTTCGACACGACTTTTTAATATTCTTTGTATTTTTAGTTTCTTGTATTTTTTGTTTATAAACGAAAACAGTCTTGTGGATTTTTAAAATTTATGTGAAAAAATGAATAAATTGGAGATACCTACAAGGTTGAGATTCAGCTACACTGACGATATAATTCTTTTGCGAGAATTTATCAGGGAAAATCCCTACAAGGTTAGAAATTTTAGGTTAGGAATAAGGAAAAGTAATGCGACTTCCAATAACACTTTTTTTATAGTATGGTTAAGGTTCAACCTAAATAAAATAGGGTTTCCCCTTATTTTGGTAAAACCTTATAGAGTAACGCGCAATAAGTCTCTAATATCAAACCCGGAATTCGTAAAACCTATAATTTATTAGAAAATGTTTGCTAAATTAATTGCGCATTCGCCAATACCACAATAACCGGAGGCGTACACGCAGGTGGCGCAGCGGCGTTTTGATGCATTTGTCGCTGTTACGCGTTCATACTTACAGGTTGCGTTCAATAGTTTGGGTATAGATGTCACTTTCATTCACCCGTCTTGCATTCATGTGTTATTGGCGAATGCGCAATCAATTTAGCAAAAATTTTCTGATAAATTACGGGTTTTACGAATTCCGGGTTTGATATTGAATGAGTTTGATGAACAATGGTTCGATTAAAAACAGGTCTGTTAAATTTCGAATTTGTTATTGAATGAGTTTGATGAAATACGCTTCGGATACAAAATTGGTTTGGCGAATTGCAGTTTCTATGGTGAATCGTTCTTACGATGAATTTTTTTATTAAATACGGTCTGATAAATTCCTGGTTTGATAAACCATAGCCGTTCTTAAAAACTACTGGCCTTAGCGGCAATGGCCTATCTAGCGTTGACGAAAGTGGTAGGTACTCAATTTTTTTTTCTGATCGTTAAAAATTACGTACGATACACGACCGGAAGGTGCCGTTACAGGTCTAGTGACGTAAATACCTATTACCTAATCGATCTGAGTATAAACTCGTATGTAGAGGGGGTCCCAACCAGAAAACGAGAGTTTTTTTATGTTAAATTACTTAAAAAGTCTTTGTCCGGTTTAAAAAAAGTGTACTGATGTATCGCGGAGAGGGGCAGTTGGAAGTGTTATAAAGTGGTACAAGGAGGAGAAAGGGGGATTCACACGAAAAATGTGAGGATTTGTTCCAGTTATTTCATAGCAGGTGGGTAAAGTGCCTAAAAGTAGTTGTTTATCATTGGTGCGGAACTGTCAACTGTTTCTTATTTCTTACCCGACGTTAACAAGCGATACATTAGGGAAAGATGAAGCTCTAAACGAAAAAGTTAGGGTTTTCACCAGTGGCGCACCTAAAAAATTTGCTATTGTTTTACATTTTTCGCCATCTTGGAATTTTATAAACTGACAGTTTCGGCATTAAATTCTTAAATTTTGAAGTCTTGACTTTTCAAAATGGTTAAAATTTTTTAAATCAGACAAAAATATTTTATGTAATGGACAGTCAAAAGAGTTGGGCCACCCTATATTTTTGGTTTGATTAACGTCGTATGTCGTCTAAGAATTCGATTTTTTTCAATTTTACAATCTAAATTTTGGTGTTAAGGGTTATCATTTGCTTCCATAAATCTTTTTGTTTATAGCCATTTCGATACTAAATGTTTATTAAGTCTCTGGAATTGTTGTTTAATTATTAATATTCTTAAAAATAGGCTTTGACATTCTTTCTAATAGGGGATTTTAGCGAATAATTGTACGTAAACGATACCCGATCAAGCAAGCATTAATTCCAAGTATTTATAACCTATTAAAAATTCAAAATAGGATTCTTGCAAATTTGTCAAATTTTTTCGTTGAAATTTTTCGCAAACGAAGTTGAACTCTCTAAAATTCAACTTTGTTTGTTGACCAGTCTTTTGAGAGTTGCTGCAGGGTACTTTTTCATTCTTAGAGCTAAAAAATTACATAAATATGGTGTCGTGTCCAAAGTGTCATCGTTTATGAAATTTAAAACTTCCATTTTGCATATTATGCTAATCTTAAGGTCAGATGTGGGTATACGTACTCACATTCATATATAGAGAAATTATCATATACTTATCGTAAATTATTTATCAAGGTTATATATGCAGGATTCAGGGTTGCGTTTGTTAACCCCTGATCAATGCAAATCAATTTCAGTAGGTACCTTCCCGATTTTTTCTGATTGCGCCACTGCACTATACTGATATGCAGCTGTAAATTACATAGTTTATACTGGATGATTTAATTAAAAACGCTTTACCAAAAAAACCTTTTACAATATACACAATGGTCAAAATTTGCTTTAACTGCATTAAAATAAAAACGGTGAATTACATATTTACACGCTCATTATTCGCGCCATATTGTTTTTAAACTAGAATTTTTTAAAACAAATCGATGTCAACTGAAACTTATTGACTGAGTAATAACTACGACCCGTATTCGCGCAATCCGAAAATTCGCCTTACAGGGTGGTAGCAAAAGGGACTTCCCGACCACGTGACCTTAACTTGGGTCATTAGCGATCCCAAGACGTGACACACACACTAAGGCCTATTAAGACTCTATACGCCCAATTTCCTGTTAAAGAGGGGCACTGAGTTTAAATTTTTTGGGGAGACATTGAATATATATTTCATTTCAAATTCAATAGTTGGTCCGGTTATTTTTGGTCAAAGGCGTAGTTAATTTTTTTATGAGGTGAGAACATTGAATTAAAATACATTGCCGATTAAAAAGAATTTTGCTATAACATCATTAAAAAAAGCTTTTGTACATTTTTATTCATATAGTGTGTCTCAAAAGTCAGGAATATTTAAAAAAAACTTATATAGGATCATTTTAGGTAACAAAATGCGGTTTCGAAATACCCTTTTATACAGGGTGTTCTTCCTTACCTTTTTTTAAATTGGACATATTATCTCAATTTTTGAATAAAAAAATAAACTTTTCCAATATACCAAACACTTTGAGGCTATCTTTTATTTTCTCCAAGATATTCTAGTTTAAAGAAGTGGGATTTCAACGCCGTTTAAATATGTTATTGGGACAGTCCCTGAGAGCATTTTGTCTCATAGACACAGGTGCCGATATCTACAGGGTGAGCCAATAACAGCTGCCAAAATTTGGGATGATCTTATTATTATCATGCTTATGATGACCGATATCGGCAAAAAAAGCATCAATTCCCACTAAAATGAAAACGCTGAATTTAAAAACTACATTTATTTTGACACCTATCAAACCCTGTCGAAATAGCGGAAAAATAAGTTTTTGGAAAAGCAAATACCTTGTTTTTACTCTGTTTCAGACATTAAATCAGAAACCGTAAAAAAAGTGACAGTTGTTTTAACTGTCATTTACTGTTATAGGGAAAACCACGGGTGCAATAACACATATTTACTAGTAGGGACTCGAACTACACTAAATTGAGGTCGATGAACTCAAAAATGTTATTAGTTTGGACATCTGTCAAACCCTATCTTGAACTTGAAGTCTTTGGAAAAGCAAATACCGTTTTTGTATTCTGCTGAAGACATTAAATCAGAAACCGTAAAAAAGTGACGGTTGTCTTAACTGTCATTTACTGTTAGGGGGAAAACCACGGGTGCAATGACAAATATTTACGTATGGGGACTCGAACTACCCTAAATTGAAGTCGATGAACTCAAAAATGTTATTAGTTTTGACACCTGTCAAACCCTATTAAAATGGCGGAAAAATAGTTAATGAACTTGAAGTCTTTAGAAAAGCAAATACTTTTTTTTAGCCTTCTGAAGACATGAAGTCGCAAACCGTAAAAAAAGAAGACCACTACTGATGCGATGACACATATTTACGAGTGGGGACTCGATCTACGCTAAATTGAGGTAGATGAACTCAAAAATATCCTTAATTTTAACGCACGTAAAAAACTGTCAAAATGGCAAATAAATAATTTATGAGCGAATTTTTGGAAAAGCTAATACTTTCTTTTTACTCTTTTAAAGTTAACTTTCAACTGCAATTTATCGTAGCGAGTAAATGACAGTTAAGACAACTCTCACATTTTTTCACGGTTTTCGATTCGATATTGTCAACAGAGTAAAAAAAAGGTATTTCCTTTTTTTCCTACGGGTGTCAAAACTAATAACATTTTTAATTTCATCGATTTCAATTTAGTGTAGTTCGAGACCCCACTCGTAAATATGGGCCATCGCACCAGTGGTTTTTCCAATAACAGTAAATGACAGTTAAGACAACTGTCACTTTTTTTGACGGTTTTCGATTTGGTGTCTTCAGCAGAGTAAAAAGAAGGTGCTCACCTTACCAAAAACTTTTATTTATCATTTTTAAATTCAGCGTTGTCATTTTAGTGGGAATTAATGCTTCTTTTATAATTTTAAAAATATAAACACAATATGACTTATTTTCACATAAATGTTATATTCCAATGCGTAATATTTATAGAACATTTATGTTATAAATTTATATAGTAGTTGCATAAAGAATACGTTATTTACGTGACGTCAAGTTTACCTTGATGTAACTTGTAAGAGATATAAATATTATGTAAAAAAATTTACCTATTATTTATATACTTCTAATGTCACAACAAGGTGAAAAGTAATTTCCATGTTCTGCATAACGCCAAAGCATAAAATATAATGCAATTAAAGAAACAACATATGTTATGTAAATATTACATATGTTATGTAAATATTACATAAATTTTATGAAAACTTTTTTATGTAAATTTTTTTAATTTAAATTTACGTAAATACTGTTAATGTAACAGATGTGTTTGCTGGCATATAGGTATTAGTATTGGGTAGTTAATTTCGATTTCCCTATCTGTTCTATATAAATTTAAACTAGAATATCTTGGAGAAGATAAAAGATAGACCCAAACAGTGAGATTTACTAACATCTAAAATAGTAACCCCACAGGTCTAAATCTTTACACCAATTTTCAAAAATCACTTACCCATACAGAAAAGACACAAAGTTTTTTGTACCTATTGTTATTGCAAAATACCACTGAAAAACTGCTTTTTTCTCAAAATATACCATATTTTAGGAGAAAATGCCCCAAACTAATTTTTTTGTGTCTGTGTTTGAGGATATAAAATTGGTGATTTTTTAGAGCACCTCTGGGTTGTGGTTTAAATTTATAGCCCTCAGAAAGGATTATTTTATGGCAATTGGTAATAAGTTCGTTTATAATTTCCCTAAGTTACAGTTTTTACAAGGATTCATTTACCTTATTTAATATCCCAAGTTGTTCATTAACCAATAAGACACCTCCGACTTTGTCTAGAAAAACGCCATATTTTGAACCCATTTTTAGCACAAAAAATATATTTATGAGGGCACGACGAGGCAAAACAAACATAAGTGAAGATCACTGATTATGCACGAAAAATATACCAAAGAAAAAACACCCAAAACGACTATATTAATTTATTTACAAACTGAAATTAAAATCTAAAAGCTCAGTCAAGAAAGCTGTAGCTTTCATCAGTACAGGTTGGTGCAAGCAGAGGTAAGAGATCCGAAATCGCTGTTTGTGATTTGAACGCAGCTAATACTTTAAAACTGACATCTCGACAGTGACAGAAATGTAAACAAAACTTGCATTTAAGTTTTTTTATACATTCCATAAATAATCTAATCATTATTTTATTATTACCCATCTAAGTCGTTGTGTGACATCAAGTATTAATTGGAAATTAATTAACAAGGGTAAGTTTTAATTAGAGTGACATATAACGCAAATTTTAATTTGTTCTACAGAGTGTTTACTATTTTTAAATAACTTCTTAAATCGAACAAAAAATTGTTTTAAGATGATTATTCATTAAACAAATTTATTAAAATTCTTCTTATAAATCAAACTATATCCAAAACTCAAAAATGCTAAAAACCCAAAATTTCACTTAAACTTAGGACCGTTCTAAAATAGACTAAACCCTTTTAGTAAATCCAACCGAAAGTGTTTAGTACGTTTGAAAAGCTAATTTTTAAGGGAAAATGAGATAATATGCAGGGTGTCCAATTTGTGTCATATTTTATTTTTAGGACACCCCGTATAAAAGGGTATACATTTTTCGAACCCGCTTTTTTTACTTAAAATATATATATTTTTTTAAACAGTTGACACACTATACAGACCGCTTCAAGCTACTACGAACATAGAGGGAATCAAGTCCAATTTACTCTCCGTGCCGTACGACCGAGGTGGATTCGAAGCACGCCGCAGTGTTATCTTTTGGAAATTCATTTTGTTTTTATTATTTTGTTTTATTTCTGCCTTGCTCGAGAAACAGATGGGTAAGTTCTTAATTGAAATAATACATTTTTAAAACTAAAAATGGATGTCTACGAAGTTGCCGAAAAAGTGCAGATGGTCAAATGGTCAAATCGTCATAACCCAACACACGTTCGATATTGGTCGAGGGAAAATTTGCATTTGTATTTTGACGTAAGAACACAGTATCCCCAAAAACTAAATGTTTGGGGGGGGGGGGGTATTGTAGGGGAACACGTAATTGGGCCATTTTTTATTAACGGCAATTGCAATTTGAATGGTCCTAGATACTTGGATCTACTGCAGCAGCACATTATTCCAACATGGTTGGAATAATGGTTTCAACAAGATGGTTGTTCCGCTCACAATGTTGGCCTTGTTAGGGAATATCTTGATAATGTATTTCCTAATCGGGTTTAAGTACACGGGGAACTATTTTATGGCCCGCTCGATCTCCCGATCTTGCTCCTAATGACTTCTATCTGTTTTTGAAGAAGCTTTTCAAATTATCACCCCTAACATGCTTGGAAACGTTAGAAGGGGTTTTTATAGTAGGCTCGGATATTGTCTAGCCGAGCAAGGAGGACTTTTCGAACATTTGCTTTAATTTTTTTTTGACTGGGAGAATCTTTTTGGTTTTTAGAATGTATTATTTTATTTTGAGAACTTGCTTTTATTTTGTTTCTCCTTATTATTTTCATTGTAACACGTCGTCACTGATAAATCTGAACAGTTGACAATAAAACGCTCTTATTTATCAGTGACAAAAAATAAGAAAATTACGTTATAAAAATTTGCGTATTTATTGACCAAATTCCGGTTTCATTGACTACGCTCCACACAGCACCGTGGTTAGAGGCGTACTAAATACAAGGCGAACGGCGGCGAACGGCAGCGAGTGGCGATCGGAAGCCTGAGTGGGTTGCTTCACTGATAGGCGTGCGGTGTCTCTGCATGTACGTACACTGGCAAATTAGACTTCTTCCGCCCTATGTTCGCAGTAGCTTGAAGCGGTCTGTATACGCAGAAAAATTTGATACTTTTGTAAAATATTAGTTTTTATATCTGCACTTATTTTTTCTTCTTTAAGTACCATGCGAATGTCGTTCATCATCAGCGCAATCTGCATCCTGTTCACTGCTTTTCTGAAAAGTGTGGTAGTATTAGCACCATACCATTGCCAAGATTTTTAAGCCATGATATTCTTCTGAATTTCATTCAAGAAACCTACGATACATCAGTCAGTAGGCATCCATGCCTTCGCGCCGTAATAAAAGATAAAAACAACAACGAAGCACTTGAATTCGGAGAGTGGTATTGAGATCGCGACTACACAACACTTTTTTGATAAAAGAATAATCTGGCCTGTGCAATTCTTGCGCTTGTTTCCTTCTATAAAATTCAACTCGATAACTTCTAAAATAACTTACCCATACTATTTTGCCTTCCCCAAGCGGTGCACAGAGAGAAGGAAGACACGATAGGAATTTCGATTTAACTAATTTCACATAGCTCACGCGCGATTAATTTTTGACATTTGACGGTTTTAAGTGTTAAAGGAACCAGTTAATGAGGTTCCCATTAAAAAGGCGTCGCTTGTGGATTATTAAATTAATTTGAAGGTGTAAAACTTTAAGAGGTAATAATAAATTTTAGGAATCTAAGCGAGTTGAACTTTTTAATTAAAAATTATGTAAAGCATCTGTGGTAATCTTAAAATTCTGGTCCACTAAGCTATTCCACGTGCGCTGGCTCTAATAATACTAAATGAAAAGTTTTAATCTTCTCTTCTGAAGATGCTAACTAAGTTAGAGAAACACATGTAGGTATATAGTTTAAAAAAATATATAAAGTTTTGGTGAAGTTTTAAAACGTTTTAAAATTATAATTCGCCATTTGAAAAAAATCATTGCAAAATTTAACATTCTTTATTTAATGACCTTATGAATGCATTTTATTTCAAGGGTCACTGGCGATTCGTGACAGGCCAAATATAGGAAAATAGGAAATAATGTTATGTTATGTTTAATGCATTGAAATTAATAAAATGGTGAAGAAAATCTCTAAAAGTTAAATGCTTTTGGTTACTGACACACAGAAGAACTTTAAGAGTTGTCTGTTTGTTTATTTGGTGTTGTCAAATTCTATTTTTAGCCACTGCAAGTCAAATAAAGAAATTTTCTAAATTTCAAGTTTTTTTAAAGAGGCCATTAAATAATGGGTTTCGCACCAAATCGAACATTTCAGCTGTTTGGTAAATATTAGTTATCTTTTTACTCAAAGCTGTGTTGTTTTGTGCTTATATTTTCTTTTAAAGTAATCATTATAATTGTTGTTTTTTCATAAATGCCACACTAAGCGTTTTCTGCAAACTTGACATGTAATTGCTGTGAAAAGCCATAAATCATTTTTGCCAGCAGTTAATTATTATTAAATTTTACTGATTTCAGATAAGGTTGACTTCTTGAAGCCTTAGAGAAATTAATAAGAATAGAGTTGAAAGTTTTGCTAGCTGTTACCGTCATTTCGCTGGTTTGCTTCTGGCAAGATAAATTAATAACTACAAATTACAATCTGTTTTAATTTGTAAAAGTTGTATGTCTGTTAGCTATTCTTCTACTGCCTAAAGAAAAAAATGCCAAAAAATAGTACTTATGTATCTAAATGGATTTATAATTGTTATGCCCAGGGTACAATCAAAATCGTGATTTTTTTTAATTTGAACCATGAGAAGGTGTGTGTTTTTGTGTGTATTTTTTTTTTATAAAATTTCTTTACTCATATAGTTATTATTTTTGTTTCAGATGTCACTAGAACGCCAAACATGCAAGACAGACAAAAAAAAAACTGCTCAAACCAAGGGAAAAGTCTGATAACAAAAACCTAGTTAAAGTTTCTCAAAAATAAAGCTAAGAACTCAAGTGTTTGTGTCTCGAAATTCGTTATTATTTAAACTTAATTTCGCACGCCAACAAAAATCACAAAAATGTTTCTTCCACCGCCATTTCTGCTTTTGGCCGCAATCTTGTTCTCGCAATCAACCGCCATCGGGAGCTCTATTCTCGAGGACGAAGGCAAGTGCGAGGAAATCACGATTCCCATGTGCCTGGGCATTGGATACAACATGACTAGGATGCCCAACGAGCTCAATCATGAGACCCAGGAAGAGGCGGGGCTAGAGGTAAGATTTTAAAGATGCTACTTTATTATTTTTTTTACAACTGTGTCCACCATGTTTTGTAATTTTTTTATGACATTAGTACATGGTAGTTAAAATTTTGTTGAAATTGTCAAAACTCTGTTTTGGGCGTTCTTAAATAAGGGACTATTGCACAAAAACGACTCCATTCGTTGTGCCCTAAAGTAAAGCATGTGACGTCTTTCACGATATCTCGGTTGGCCTGTTCACTAAACGCTTTAAGGCCCGTAATAGTAGTTTTCCGACAAGCGTGCGGAAAAGTTACTTTTTCGCACGATTTTTCGTTTTGAAAGTTGGAACTATTCAATCTTATGTGTCATTTTGTAGCATTTTTATAAAATATTTGCGTATTAAAAACACTTTTTTGATAAATAAGGTGGACAAAAACACTCGTAGGAAAAACATTGTGCCTAACTCTTGCGGAAAATGTCTTTTCCACCCTTGACGGCTTGCCCGAACTCCTTAGGTAAATAACTATTACGTAACAAGCATGTTATGATGGTCATTAAACGCGAAGATAAAGTTTGAGACGCGAGCCGCAGTCGAGTGTCTTGATTTATGTGAGCGTGTAAAGACCATAACAAGCGAGTTAGTGTACTATAATTTAACACTCTTAACTCAACAACATTAATAACCTGAAGTTTCAATGAAGTTCTATCTAAAACGTCAAAACAAATAAGGTTAATAAGGGACTTTTCATCTATCTTTTTTAAAACAAGGTTTTTTTCTTAAAAATGCGTAATATGTCAATTTAACGCGACTTATTTTTGGTTAGGTACTAAAATTATATTGGACTTATTTACGTTTAATAAATATTTATTGTCTTAAAAATATAGAAAAATAATTCACATTTTTGCGTCAATTGGTGCTCTTATAAAATCGCTTGTCACGCCATCTTGTGCTTTACGTCTAAGCTTTATTATTATCCTAGGACCGTAAATATGAGCCATTAAAATCGTATTGGGATCGTCGTAAAATTAGTATTATTCGTTGGTCGTAAGTCACTGCCACATATTTAACAAAATCTCCAAACAGTCTATGGGCGAATACTACCAAAGCGAAGGACTAGTAAATTCGTGAAATTTTGCCTTTTCTTAATTTTATCGAAAACTAAGGTTCCAAAACATCTTAATCGGTAAAAAAAAAGAGTTGTCTGTTGTCTGTCTTTATACACGATAACTCAAGAACGCCGTAATCGATTTTAACGAAATTTTGTACAAAAATCCTCTATCTGCTGACCATGAACTGATTAACTTTTGGGTAGGGGGGTTGAAGGGGGATGAAATATTTACAAAAATTGTAACTTGGAAACAAAAGCAAGCAGTTATATACGGTTTTCAGATTTAAGTGAATATGGACTACAAATTTTGTTATAAAGTCCAAATTCGTGGGGGCTTTAGTTTCAGAGTTATTCGCAAAAACGTTAAAATATATTTAAAAAAATTATAACCTTAGAAATAAAGCAGCTACAGATATGAGGTTTTCAGATTTTGCTTTTCGTAAATATTACCCAAAAATTTTGTTATAAGATTCAAATCTTTCAAAGCTACAGTTTTCGAGATATTTTCATTTCCTTTGAACATAAAATAATTGATTATATGGTGGACTATCCGTGCTTTCTGGCATCAATTTTTTTTTAGTTGGTGTTAAACGCATCGTAAAAAAACGTAGTAGATAATATTTTTACTCACCTCTATTGATCACGCACATTAAACCTTCACAGTCACTAAAAAAATTAAATTATTATAAGTATTATAAGCTCCTGTCAAAACACTTAAACGAAACCATTGCATTCGATCGCAAGCAAACGAAAACCACAACAAAAATGGCGAAAAACGTAAAAAATAATGAGAACTTTTGCACCTATAATTTTGATGACTTTTTACTTTATCGCTTATTTAGGGCATGCGCAGTTACGAGGTAATAACGGAATCCCTTATTAACCGATAAAGTTTGACGTTACCTGCGGGACAATACCGTATCCCTTATAATTGACATAGTTGCCGACAGTAAAACGTTAAATAGAAAAACAAAAAATTTAAATTGATTTTTGAATGCAAATATGTTTTGCATTCTTTTCAATTGTAAAGATAAGTGTCAATTTTTGTTTAAACATTTTCTTTGGCTACAATTTTGTAAGAAATGTAAAACATTGATTTGCACTGGCAACTATGACAAGTGATTCCGATCTATTTATCATAACCTCCCTTTTCTCTGTTGTGTTTTTGAGTTTTTAAAGATTAATAATAATTAAAATTCACCGTAAAAACACAAGAACAAGACATTCTAAATGTAAAATATTATTGGACAAATTATCTTTGTAAATCTTTATAATAATAAATACCGTATAAAGTCGGACATAAACAATCAAAAACTAAAAATGCTGTCTTAAAAATAACGTGACGTTAGCTACGTCAAAACGCGTTATTAAGCGATAAAGTCACCTAACGGGGATTTTTTGGTCCAAAAGGGTTCTAATAACTTGTCCGATTCCTAGATCTAGTAGGCGTTGAATAGCCGGTTAGCCAAATAACATGTGAAGTGACAGTCTTTCGGATTTTTTAAACGTCGAGAATTGCATTTTTATAATAATTTTTAAGCAAAGTAAAGAGGAAAAAACGACGGGTTAATTTTTTTTTGTGTATTTTACAAGTCGTATTTTCAAAAAATTTGCCAAAACCCCATGTAAAATACCACTGACCTTGTTTTTTCTTGCAGGTCCATCAATTCTGGCCTCTGGTTGAAATTAGGTGCTCGCCCGACCTGAAATTCTTCCTGTGCAGCATGTACGCGCCCATTTGCCTGCCCGACTACGGAAAGCTGCTGCCGCCGTGCAGGGATCTGTGCAGAAGGGCGCGGGAGGGTTGCGAACCGATCATGACGCAGTACGGGTTCACGTGGCCTGAAAGAATGGAATGCGATCAGTTCCCTGTGCAGGGTAAGTGGAGTTTATCTCGAGGGAGTATTTTTCACAAAATAATACCAGAAACGGTTAAAATTTTAAAAAATTGGCAAATTACGAACCTCTGGAAGGGCCACCTAACAGAATATAAATAAATGAAGTGTTGTCAACTCGGAATTATACTATTTTCGACTGGACAACTCGTAATAAGCCTAATTCCGAGTTGTCAACTTAGAATTAAACTAATTCCTACTTGTCAAATCAGAATTAAGTATATTAATTCCGATTTGACAACTAATGTTAGGCTAACATCTGGCTGATACTCACGAGATGTTAGCTTTTGTTGTTCACTAGCTAAAAAACATGTATTTTTGGTAAAAAATGTTCAATAGAATTATAGAATATTGCAATAAGTTCTGTTTGTCTTGTAGTCGGAAAACAAAATTTTAGATTTTAATATTTTCCATATTTTTTAAACATTTCTACCCAAAAAATATCATCTCCGAGACTGTTCACCGTTCAATCCACTTTTTATTAAAATAAGGAAAAATTAAATTGATATCTTAACTTTTTTTCATACATCAATCAATACCAAAACGATTATGTTAAACCAAAAGTGAAAAAAACTACTTAATTTGTCGAAATATAGAGCTGTTCCATTTTACGTTTATCATTTGCCTGAATGTGATAATAGATGGTTAAAGCTATAATAGATGCCACTAGTTAAGAACAATTTAATTTTCTGACCACTTAAGACACTTTAGGTTCCTACTTGAAGAGCATGTCAGTAAGGTTTTAGATATAAGTAGAGAGAGTTGATTGTTTTTGTGTAGTAATAGTTCTTAGCATAATAGCCCAATTCTTGCGGAGTTAATCATCTTAAATTATAAAATGTGTGTATAATTCTATAAAATTATTAAAAATCCTCATTTCCGTGAGTCTCATTTACGTGAATTTCAACATTCACACTATTTTTTATCTTTCTTAAATACAATAAAAAACATTCTCAGCATCTAAGTATAAATTGCCTTTTTGTCTTTTATCTATAGCTATCTTCAAAATGTATGTAATGAATATTTCACAATTATCATTTTTGTGAATTTTTCCTCAGCATGCGTTTTGTAAGTATTTAGAAATGTCAGTGTTAGCCCTTTTTAAGTAAAATAATAAAGTTCCCTACCTTTTCAACAGAAATTTAATTGTTTTAAATTATAATCCATAAATATACCTATTTAGTTGTTTGTGAATCTTTTCTCAACTCCGTGAATGATAAATTTTTAAAAAGTCAAGTTTTTTTTAAATAAAAACAGGTATACATGTTGAAAGATTTATCATTCTTAACATGTAAATTAATATCCAAAATTAACAAAAAATATGTGATCTTTATTTTTACTTCCTTTTTTTTGGAAAGTGGACATCTCATGAGAATCAGCCATCTCGGTATTAAAGTTTGTAAATAATTTGTGCCATTTTTTTTTCAAAGGTGGTGAGGTTCTTTGTATGGATCAGCCAACTCAACAGAATGCCACCACACCGAAACCAACGCACAGAAACAAGCCAATAAAACCATGCAAGCCTGGTTCAAAAAACTGCCCAGGCCCGGGGGAGCCGCCAATCGGTAAGTTCTAGCTACTAAGGAGTACTTCCTGTGTCGGTGCGCATCTAGTTCTCGAACCAGTGAACCGATTTCGATGGAGTTTATGGTTCGGGGAGTGTTCTTAGCTATGTTCGATAAAAATAAGCTAAGTTCCAAAGATAATACTCTTTCTACACACAGATGTCACGGAATTTGAGTTGTGATGACAAATATAGGGTATTCAAAATTCGATGCTCACCATGGGGATTTCCTAAACGGTAGGAGATACGAAAAGATTTAAATTAGAGCAAATTTGAGCAATTTGATGCTTTGCTTTAACTAAAAGAAAAATTTTCTACAGGCACTGCCGTTTGGTTCATGAAGCATGACAGATAATATTTTGCAACCTTATTTTCATTATCAGAACAAATTCAATTTTTGCTTGTTACTTATACTCAACATATTTTGGAAAACTGCTGGCAGTACCTTTTTCGATATTTTAAAAACGACAGTTTTTTTTTGAGTTTTTTTTTAACAAAATAATTTTGGCCAATATCTTAAAAATAAGTTTTTTCTTTGTTTTTAATTCTTAAATTCTTTAACTTATTAAAATTTTAATAATTTAAACAACATTTTTAGGTTTTAACTGTCATATGATTGATTATGTCAGTGAGTAGTATTTATAAACAAGAATTTTAGAATTAAAAACACACAAAAACTGTCATTTTGAAAGTGTCAAAAAGGAACTGCAACCAAATTTCTAAAATATCTTGAGCAATTTAAAAGCAAAAATGAAATTTGGACTGATGATGGTTAATTAACCCAAAACGTCTTGACTTGTCAAATAAGGTTGCAAAATATTATCTGTCGTCCGTCATGAACCAAAACGCCAGACAAAATAAGCAGGTGTTCATAAGAAAAAATGAGTTTGACAGTGCTCCAGTCATACTGAAATGTCAAATGTCAAAACACTGATCTGTCATTAGGTTGATCTTAACAAAGTGCCTGTATAAAGTTTAAAGCGTTTTTTGATAGCTTTAAGAATAAAGGCGTAAAAAAATTAAAACTAAAAATGAAAATTTTGTCTAGGTAAGCGCTGTTTGCAAAGCAAAATAAGTCCAATTAAACCGCGATATTGTGTCAGGGGCGAAGTCGATATTTTTGAGGGGAAGTCCAAAAAGTTTTAAAAGGAAAAACAATATCAGCTCTTTAATTTTTCAGGTTTATTGAAGTTTTCACTTTATTTTTTCAGGAAAAAAGGGCGGGGCAATAAACGGAAACACCGCAAGCGACACCGGTTGCCGGTGTCAGTGTCAGCACCCTCTGGTGTCGATGATAGGCCAGCAAATGCCACCGACCAGCCAGCTGTCAATGTCACTACAGCCCGTCCAGCAAAGCAGAAGCGTCGCAAACATACCAAACTGTGCCTTCCCTTGCCAGGTAAATATGCCAACAAGTAATATATTTTGCCGTGAGGATCATTTTTAACCAGAGGCGTAGCAAAGAATTTTTTGAGAGGGGTAAAAAAGTGCATATTTTTAACACAAAATTCAATTTTGTTTGAAGTTTTTCGTTTTTTATACATAAATTACACGTTTTTTTAATTTTATTTCATAGGATTCATTATTCAGAATCATTGGCTAGCACTTTTTAAACCTCATTTTTGTTTTAACCATATATTTTGCCATGGGGATCATTTTTTGACAAGGGCGTAGAACAAAATGATTTATTAACAATTTTGTTCGATATTTTCCTCTTTTAAGCCATAAATTGTTTTTTTTTATTTATTTAATAGGATCCATTCTTCAGCCCGAAGGAGACGGAATTCGCGTCGGTATGGATCGCACTATGGTCCGGACTCTGCGCCGCTTCTACTCTAATGACACTTATCACATTTTCCATCGAAACCGAACGTTTCAAATACCCTGAGAGACCGATAGTCTTTCTGTCGTGTTGCTACTTTATGGTCTCGTGTGGGTACCTTATTAGAGTTGGAATGGGGCACCAAGCCATTGCTTGTGAGGGACCAATCATAAGGTAGGTAACAAAAAAAATAATTAAGTAAAGAGATTTTTTTAAAGTTTAGAATACGTTTCAAAACGATTTGCTTATTTTTAGTTAGTGACATACTCACTTGAAAATTTTTGAATGATAATTAAAATAATATATATAACTAAGTAGGGAAAATTTAAAAAAAAGTGGTTTTAATACGATTTAAAATGATCTTCAGTGACCTATCCACAAACATTTTTTGAGAGGGGGGATTCTAACGTATTTTTTTGGTTTGTGCAGGTACTCATCAACAGGACCCAGCCTGTGCACCCTGGTGTTTTTGCTAATCTACTTCTTTGGCATGGCCAGTTCAATCTGGTGGGTTATTCTCTCGCTGACCTGGTTCTTGGCAGCCGGTCTGAAATGGGGCAACGAAGCCATAGCCTCCTACGCACAGTGTTTCCATATCGCGGCCTGGTTGATCCCCACCCTGCAAACCTTAGGCGTGCTGCTCAGTGGCGCAGTGGACGGAGACCCTATTTCTGGAATCTGCTATGTTGGCAACATGAACATGGAGAACCTAAGAACGTTTGTTTTGGGACCGCTGATCATTTACTTAATTACTGGAACTAGCTTCTTATTGGGCGGATTCGTTTCGCTGTTCAGGATTAGAAATGTCATTAAGAAACAAGATGGCGCCGGCGCCGGATCAAAGGCTGACAAATTGGAGAAGCTTATGATTAGGATCGGTATTTTTTCGGTAAGTTTTAAATTATATCTAACTAATTTCTTTGACTTTTTTCAACTCACATTAAAACACTTCTTTATTATTATTAATATACTCCATTACATTATCGGTTTCAGATGTAATGTATCATTACATCACTAGTCCGGTAAAGTAAATTTAGTTTCGCTACGCTCCAATTTTTATGGTCTACTTTAAAAAAATGACAACTTCAAAATTTTGATAATAATGTGATGGACATTTTGAAGTAATAGTTGAAACAATTTTGCTATATTTATTGTCTCCGTCTTATCAAAAACAAAATATTTCTTTTTAATTAAATAAAATATAATACAGTATGAACTATAATGTACGATACACGGCCGTGAAATGTGATTAAAGTACTCGTCTAGAAATTTCGGACTCGGCTCCTTCGTCGCTTTATCCGTAAATATCTACACTTGTACTATAGTAGTATACAAAATATTAAAGACAAAATCAATGAATAGCGAGCTTTTCCTCAAAAAAGGTAATGGTAACCGTAGATCCGGATTTAGCACTACGGTGCTCGGAATTACATGAATCCTGTGTCAGATTTTTATTCCATCATACTAATTGGATATGGGGGACTATTAAAATCGTGAAATTTTCAATTATCTTAATTAATAGTTACTAAGGTTCAAGGTTCCAAAACACCTTAATCGACGAAAAGAAAAAGTTGTATGTCGGTCTATCTGTACACGATATAACTCAATAACGCCTTAATCGATTTTAACGAAATTTGATACAAAAATCCTCTATCGGCTGACCATGAACTAATTAACTTTTGGCCAGGGTGGTGGGGGGGTTGAAGGGGGAAAAGGGGTATAAAATATTTAAAAAAATTGTAACTTTGGAACAAAAGCAAGTGCGATATACGGTTTTCAGATTTAAGTTTCCATGAATATGGACTACAAATTTTGTTATAAAATCCAAATTCGTGGGAGTTATTTGAAAAAACGTTAAAATATATATTTAAAAAATCATAACTTTAGAAGTAAAGCAGCTATTGGTATGCGGTTTTCAGATTTTGGTTTTCGTAAATATTACCCAAAATTTTTGTTATAAGGTTCAAATCTTCCAAAGCTACATTTTTCGAGATATTTTCATTTCCTTTCAACATAAAATAATTGATTGTATGGTGGAATCTGTGCTTTCTAGCGCCAATTTTTTCATCATCATTTCATCTCCTAATTCCTAGCACCATATTGATGAGCACCACAACTGCGAAATTCGGATCTGCGGTTACCATCACCTTTTTTGAAGAAAATAGCAAGCTTTTCTTCACTGATTTTGTCATTTATTTACCCTTACTAAATTCCTCTTTTTTTAAATTTAATCTTCAAATAAAGTTTCGAGTTTTGAACTTACTTTACATACTACTAACTAAAATATGAACAAATAAAATGCTATCATACAGTACTGGCGTAAAAATTTCCCCTACACTGCTAATTCTTGAGCAGATTGAGGTATCGACTTCTAATAAAAACCTAGTTTAATGATACCACTTTTGCTACTTTTTGCCGTATTTTTTATAAGCGTTATATTGACTTAATAGACTGTGAGGTCACTAACTACTTTAAAATTTTAAACGGAAAAGTCGAGTGATACCTTGTTTAAAAGGTATTTTAATTCTCTATTTATTTATTTTTTTAATTGGTTCAACCCTTACAGAGTTCTGAGTATGTTCGACTATAGTTTGTGCACCTCCTTTTACTTTTGACAAATTGAGATATATATCAACATCAAATAAAACCATGTTTAACACTTTTTCCACTTCTTGACGTATTTTTTTATAAGCGTCTTATTGACTTAAGGTTATAAGATCACTAACTAATTTTAGTATTTGCCGATCCAAACTTTAAATTTGCGACATAATCTAGCGGTGATTTATTTGCGATGGCCGGTATATTATTTCATTAGCATTTTTTCTTTAAATTTTACAAGGGCAGTACCTTATGTGGCCAAAACGGTTCAAGACTCGTTGTCGTCTTGCTTTTTAGAAGATTTTTATTCTGACACGACATTAAGAGCCCACGTTTAAAAACGAACCTGTTTTTTAATTAAATAAACTCATATCTACAAACAAACACTGTAGGAGACAATTGTTGACAGTTTAATTTTCCTTGAATTTTTAAAGTCATGAATTTCCTTTTGGCATCGCTGGCGGAGTTTTGAAAAATACTTGTTTTTTCTACAGCTTTACTTGCGACGAAAAGTATATACAACTATATACAATGTAGAACAAACTTTTGGTACTTTTTGTAGGCCAAACTTTCGCGCCTTTTTTACTGTCGAAAGTTGAAAATTATAAAACTATTCAGTGATTTTTTTTATATATAGTTACGGTTGTCATCGCATTTTCTTAGTAATATGTTTAACAATGAAAAAGGTCAAAAGTGTTGGATTTGGTTCCTGTACGAAATACACTGTGTCACTTACAGTGTTTATTCTTCGTCGTCTTGTTCTTCGTAGGAGGCGCCTCCAATATTTCCATAAGCAATCCAAAGTTTCATTCTTCTCAGACTACCAAAACTCGATCAATGACTTTTTTTGTTTAATTAGTGTCTATTTTGTCTATAATAGATTTAAATTTATGGATTTAATTGTATCATATTTTATAGCAAAACTCAGGTTAAAAACCACGTTAGAAAATCGCGGTAAAACACGTTATAAGTTTATGCTCACTTGTTGAAGTTTGAGAGAGAACTTTTTCATTGTCACCATCGCAGTCAAATTTTTAAAGTAGCGCCCTCTGCATCGAATAAAAGGCGCATCAGTGATATGATTGGTCAATTTGAATTTTATTCGCGCGCGTGTCATAAAATATATGCGAAAATATTTTTTAAAAGAAAACAAAAACAAGAATAATAAAAAAATAAACTAAATAAAAAATAATCTCATGACACAAAAGTATTGTTCTATGTCAATTAAAATTAAGTACCTATGGATTCGCATTGATAAAAAAACTAAAAATAAAATAATTTCTTACGAATCCGTAACAGTTTTAAAGAAACACCTTTTATTCAATTTTTTTAAATATTAGACCTTAATCCTAACTAAGTACAACTCGTTCTAACTAATTTCATATGAAAAAGATACAGAATAAACAACAAGTCAACCTACAATATACAAACAAGCACTACAAGTTGTATATCCACTCGTCTCGATCACAACTACGTTTACATTTGAACGCATAAACCTTATAGATCCGTTCCACTAAAAAGTTTGATCGCGCAGGTACTGTCACAACCTAAGCGGTTTCGAGGGCGCAAAAACAATTAATACAATTAATTACAAACAAATTTACATCGATCATTGTGTTTTTAGATAAAAATTCTAATTTATTTTCAACTTGCTGAAAATGCATATATAAATGTATTTTTAAACCCTTTCACCATATTTGCAACGTTTAATGTTGATTTGGTGGAATGCCGATCAAATTTCCACCGTAACGTTGCGGAAAAAAGGCAACTATTTTAAACAAAAATCATAGGGCAAATTTTCAAACAAAAATTATTGTTACAGGTTCTGTACACGGTGCCAGCAACAATCGTGATCGGATGCCACCTGTACGAGAACGCTTTTCACCAGGAGTGGCTCAAATCGCTGGCTTGTTCCTGTCCAAACGTAAACGGGATCCCCCTCAAAATGAAGCCACTGTACTCGGTGCTGATGCTAAAGTACTTTATGGCGCTCGCGGTCGGCATCACCAGCGGCGTGTGGATATGGAGCGGGAAGACTTTGGATTCATGGCGGAAATTATGGAGAAGGCTGTTTGGTAGGCCCGATTTGAGCGGAGCGAATGCCGCTTTGATTAAAAACAGGAGTGGAAAACCCCCGCCGCAGTATTTGATGACGGGTCCAGGGGCGTCACTACTTGGTGAGTATTTTTGAGATGAATGAATTACCTTTAGATACCTACAATAAAAACTGAGCATTTAACCGGAGAAATTTTCTAGGACCAATCTTTGGAAAAATAAATCTAAAACCTTTCGCCGGACACAAATTTCCATTAAGCAAAAACATCGCATTCGTAAGGGTATAAGATTCCTAGTAGTAACCGTAATTCTCGATTGTTTCAGGTCCAACGGGTTCAGTAGGGTCCGCCTCCGCCCACCATTTGCACCACCACGTTCTTAAGGCTCCGCCCTTAGGTCACGTATGACAAGACGGGGTCAATCACTCTCCCGGTGGCCCCGCCCAGTCGATTGTTAGCCAGCCTCTCCCCGCCCCGCCTCAGTCTCACGTTCACACAGGTGCGCATTCGGTAAACTACGTCCCGCCTTTGGCCCAAGGTCACACGGTCCAATACGCCCCGCCCCAGCCTCAAGGACACACCGGCTCGCATTCGGTAAATTACGCGAATACGCAGCCGCAGTACTGCGTCCCGGGACAGGCTTCGGTAAATACGGCGCCGAGTTTAAGCAATTACGGACCAATTTGAGTAAGGGCCACTTCGTCCTGTCCGGCGAGCTCTTGGGGGGGACGAATTATGGTGGGGGGTAAAAACGATATGGTAACTGCTCTCTAGTCGTGATTATTTTTTGTTTGTTTAGTAGATTTTAACGTGCCATTTTTGTTGTTGTTTGATTTTGGGATATTTTTGATTTTTCTGGGACAATACGTATCTGCCTCTGGCTGAAAGTATAATTTTATTTTGCGTTTTTTTTTCTATCTGGGTTTTAATGGTACAGCCATGATGAATCATAAAATATTTTTATTAAATACTTAAATATTTTTAGATGTGCTAAAATACCTTAAGTAGATACGTTTTTTGTTAATTTTAAAGACTGTTAAGAACTTTTATTAAAAGAAATTAATACTACCTTATGTCTTACACACTTTACGCTTTGAACAATTACAATTTTTGCCTTTTTTTGATAAAAATCGTAAAATAAAAATCATATGCGCCACCATTCAAGATGACAAAACAGAAAATTATTATCAAGAAATGGCTTTAAATTATCTTCATCCTTCCCTAAAATACTTTTTTAATACTGTTTTCTCTTAAAAATCCTTAAATAATTTTAATTTTTACAGAGAAAAAATATTTTTTAGCAGTACTTTACATTGAAAACTTGAAAAAAGTGAGTTTTTTATTCTACGAATCGGAAAGAAACCTATAAAATGTGGCTAAAATGTGAAATATCTACAAAAAAATCCAATAAACAAAAACCTTACCGCTTAAATTAACCTAAAATATTTTAGGCTTTAAATTACCGTCATGGCCGTCCATTATAAGAAGATTTTTTTAAATAAATCTCAAAAATCCTCCAAAATTCAAACATTGCATTTTGTTGTAAATAAACCATTTTTGTTTATATTAATATTAGTGGTTGATAATGTAAGTATTTATTTATTTCAAAATATATTTGGTTCATTTTGACGCATGTTAAAACAGTGACGTGGCGAGAAATTAGATCTGGAGGGGGGTTTAGAGACCTAAAATGACCGCTAAGCACAAAGTTCTAAAAAATAGGCTTTATAAACAATAAAAATTTTGAACCCAAAACCCTGCTGGTGCTACGCCACTGGTTAAATGTGGAGTAATATTAAAAAAAGGGAATCTTTGAGAAAAATAACTTAAGTCAAAATATATTCAGGTCATTCAAAAATCTCCTTTCTTTGAGTGAAAAAAAAATATTAACTCGGTGTCAAGTAAACTGATGTAGTTGTACATAAATAAAATGTCATTTTTTATATTAAAATTTAATAAAATATCTTCTTTGAAACATACTCATACTAAATAACGACTCAAGTTTTGTAGTTTTTAAGTTTTTTTAAAGCCTCTCGTAGGGAAACGCAGTTATTCATTATATTTTGTTTTTGTGCTTTTTTGGAAGTTTCTCTACGATTATTTAATATATTTGTACATTTTCTCAAAAAAGGCAACTATGAAAAATGTCAAGTGATGCAAAAATACGTAACTATTTTTAAGATTTTGAGAGATGTTTTTGAAGATATTATTTTTGATGCTTCGGTAGAAAAAAATGTTTTAAATATTCATGTTTGTTAAAAAGTAAACCAAAAATAGGTGAGGTGCCATATTTTTTTCTTTAGCCTTTTATTTAAAAAAAACGTTTTTTGGGACCACCAAAATTTTTATTATTTTTTTCTACTGAAATATCCGAAGAGTGAATGTGATAAAATTTATTTATAGAAAAGTTAATGTTTGTAACATCCTGTAGAAAAACCACTTTGTAGACAAAAAACTACTTAATTAAATTTTTGTACTGTATTTTATTTACCTGTAGGCGATGTGACTACTCATAAATGTTTCTTAAGATAACCAGAGTGAGTAAAAAATATTACATTTTCGATTCACTCGTCCTATTAAAACTTAAAATTACAGTCGAAAAAAATGTAAATATATAAAAGGTCTTTAAGAAATTACACTTAGTGTCTGTATAAAATAATTATTTTTCTTAATTGCGTATTTTTTAATTATTATTTTATTTTTTTTTCAATATTTTGAATCGGTGACAAAAATAAATTTAACAAATATTTTAAGATAAAAAAGGCATATCCAGAAAAAAATAATAATTAAAATAATATCGTATTTTACTTGTTTCTATGTACTAAAAAATTTCGTTTTAAGAAATATTTTAACCCTTTGTACACAAAAATCTGTCAAAAATTTGACAGATTAAAAACTGACATTGACTGAGCACAAAAAAGTAACTTTTTTATTTTGTATATTATTTTTTAGATATAAAAAAATGATGTACAGTTTTCGAATTATTTTTGTTTAGTAATATGAGTGTATAGAAAAAAAAATAGGGCGTAGAAATTTATATTAAAAATATGTAATACTGTATGTATGCTTCAAAAAATGTATACGATTAAATAAATTTTACTGTTTAAACCAACCCTTTGGTCGTTTTTTTTTTAAATGTCCGAATGATGATAAAAACTTCTTAATATGGTACTTGAATAAATTTAGGTAAAAAAAGTTTTCAAAATGAAGGGAAAATTTAGCGCCCTAATAAATTTCAGAAAAGATTTGTAGCGTAGAGGGCAAAGGGTGAGGGAATAAATCGGAAAAAAGTTTTTCCTCGACCAGGATTTAAACCCGGGGCTTCTAGAATACCAGTCTAATGCTCTACCAACTGAGCTACCGAGGAACTGGGGTTTTAACTGGCTATTCGGAAATCCTTTCGTCCCATTCATTTGTTAGTAGTGGGGAGGTGGGGAGGTCAGCTAGATTATTTGGCTCGTGAAAACTTATGAAAACTGATCAGCTTTTACCATATTTCACGAGAAGTAATTTTTTGCTATCGAGAATTGACAAGATTTTAAGAGATCCTATGAGGGATGTTTCACAAACCGCATCAAAAATATATTAAATCTGGTAAAATCTTGTCAGATTTGATGCGGTATTTTTGGCAGGGCTGGTATGCCTCGCAGTTCGCTATAACATGTCGAGATCTCTTCGGCCCGGCAGGTCGAGTTATTTTCCACCGCGATCCGGGTCATGTGCTTCCTTAGTCGGTTGTGATCTGTTATGATTCCTGTCAGCAGACCAGCGTCCCTTCGTGATCTCCTCAGAAGCCATTTTTATCTGGCTACATCCTGGCCCTTCACGAAGTCCCTGGTCTGTCTGCATTCTGTTCTTCCTCTCCAAGCGGTCGCCATGGCATCGTTGGCCCATTTATTTATCGACTTTGCAATTGCCTCTTGGTTGTTCCTAGGAGTGGTTCCGGACCTACATACTGGGTGCTTGCCCCGATCCTGGCGAGCTCGTCGGCCTTCTCGTTCCCCGGTAACCCCATATGTCCCGTTACTAGATTCTAGTGCATCCGCACAATCCTCCACCAGGGTGTTGTTGATCGTGGACGCCCTTAGTGCCTTTAGGGCCGATTGGCTGTCGGATGCAGCCATTATTATGGCATACACCTCTGCCCGAAAGACTTTGGCTTGCTCTCCGAGCGGATAGCTCTTTCGAACCTCCTGGTCTTCTACGTAAACCCCCGATCCTGTGGTTTGCTTCTCCGACAGTTTGGACCCGTCGGTGTAGCAAACTACAGCGTTCTCCTCGAACTGTTCGCGGAGGTTTTCACTCTGCCATAGTTCCCTGTCTGGAATGACTACTTTGTACCTCTTGTTGAATCTCCAGGGGTTTTCTGGTCTTTGTGTTTTGATCGCTGCCATTGAAATTTCTCTCTCGGCGATTTGGGCAATCCTAAGATGCCCCTAACTATGAGGCTAATAATAAAAAGGATTTACGTACAGCACTTATGAAAGGTAAAAAACTAGTCATTCCGGTTATTTAACTGCACTAAACAAATTAAAACACATTTTTAGCAATTACATCCATGGCAAAAACAAGCAAAAAGGCCGAAAACACTTCACTTTGACTAAAAAACAACGCACTAACAGAATGCTAGTAGCTTTTGGTTTGGTACAAACAACTGTGTCGCTAATAAAAAAGCAGACCATATGTATCATGTTTACAGGCGAGCTTGAAACACATCCTAAAATGATATAACTTTACTTTTTTTAACAAAAATTAAAAATAAATGGCGCCAGCAGGCGCGTATAGCCATCCATAACATCTTTTGAATTTTTTTTTTTAATTTCAATTTTTGTTTCTTTTTTTTTGTTAAAAATGCAATTATATATCTTAATGTAAAAACCACTTGTCGCTAGCTGCTACCAATTTTTTTTATAAGTTTAATCTACCCTCCTACCCTCTTGGCAGCAGCTACCGACACGCGGTTTTCAAATTAAGATAGATAATTGCATTTTGAACCAAGAAAAAAATAAAAAAACTATTATTTCCGATTTATTCCCTCACCCTTTGCTCTCTACGCCACAAATATATCTTTTCTGCAAATTTATTACGGCGCTAAAAAAACTTTCCCTTCATTTTGTAACTATGTTTGGCTGAAATTATCACTTGGAAATTCGCCATCGGACCTCCAATAAAACGCTATATGTCGTGTTTCGATGGTTGATACTTGATAGATAAATAGAAATTTCGTACAACTAATAATCGTGAATGTGTACCTCCTTGCGGAAAAACTTTGCCCTCTATGCCACAAATCTTTTCTGTAAAGTGGAAAATACCTAATATTCACCCCCCTTAAAGAAGAGGGGGGACTGTCAACTTCATAATATCACTTCCTTAACCACCTCTCCCTCCAAATCTCAAAACTGCATAAATTAACCCCCTTAACCACGCCTCACCGACGCGACGTAGTTTTTACCTACAAAATTAGAAAATATTTAGTGAAACAAAACTTAAAACTGCATATTCGTAGCAGGTTTTGTTGAAAAGTTATGAATTTTTAAATATATTAACCCCCTCTTATTCCTTTAACAATCCCCCATTAACGTAAGTTTTTACCTCCAAAATTACAAATGTTAGTTAAATCTATTAACCCCCTCTTATTCCTTTAACAATCCTGATTTAATTTTGAATCCGGATTTAGGAAAATTTGTTTGCACCAGGCCAGATTTAACTTTAACTCTGGCAACACTGAAAGCTGCTGTGAATGCATGATTATCCGCCCATTTATGGTGAAAAAAAAATTATATGAGTTATTTTAGCACAATTCTTGTATTTTTTCATTTACATTTGCAACAAGCGCCCTTTCGTATTATATTTCTTTCATTATGAATCCTTAAAAAACTAAAAAAAAATTTAAAAAAACGGTTTTTTACTTTCTCTCAGCGAACCAACTGCTTTTAACCACTTTCCAAAACGACCAAACTACAATAAAAAAGCATTTTCACCAATAGGAAAATCACTTTAAATTATACCGTGCCTAAAATTACGACCGTCGCGAAAAACCCGTTTTTTTACATTTTCACAAGAAAACCAACCCCACCCAACACAACACAACCCCAGTAAACCCTACACAAAACAGAAAAAGCAACCCAATCCCAAAAACGACTTTCGTTACTCTAGATACGACTGTCGTAACTTTAGCTACTGCTTTGAAATTAACGTTACGCCTTTTCGTTTGTTTGCCATAGAAAAAAAATTGGGTTCAGTCTGGCTGGCGTTTGCCCTCTACAACACATAATCGTGACAGATCGTGGGGCCCTTCATAGAAAAGAAATTGGGTTGGGTCTGGCTACAAGTAGTTTGTCTATGGGGCCCTTCTATAGTCCAATTTTTTGATGAGCGGACTGACGTCATTTTTTAGCATCTCTTGTTGATACATTGTTTTAGACAGCGACAATAAATATGTAAAAAAACGTCATGTCGTTGATTGTTTCAACTGATACTTCAAATTTACAGCAACAAATTATTTGACGTGCGAACTGTTGACAACAAAGAAATACGTTTTCAGAGGCAAAAATGACGTCAGTTCGCTCATCAAAAAATTGGACTATATTTTAAAATTCACTGTCTTCACCAACGCACTCAACAAAAATGAAAACAAAACAACAGCTGATTGAATTTGACATTTTCGGTCAAAAATCTGACCAATAGGAAACAAGTTTTAAGCTAAATCTGGATTTAAGAATTTTTAAGCCTTGCCGAATGAGGTGTTAACCAAACCGGGTTTAACGACCCTTAAATCCAGTTTTAAAATACGGTGCAAATGAAAATCGGCGTCTTTAATTTAAATCTGGTTTTAACTCTGCGGTGCCAAATGGACATTATAGATAATTCTTTTGAGTTTTATATGAATAAAGAATAATGCTCTTCTAATTCATAGCTTTTGAAATATGTGTTCGTGAACATAAAATTAGTACACAAAATAAACAATAATTTTTTGTATACATTTTTAATGAAATGGAATTGCATGTTATCAATTATGACACTTATTGTTTTTGATTAATACAAAACATAAAAATGATAAATCGGTGATAATCCAAAAACATTAGCTCATCAATCAAAGTTAGGATTAATAAATTATTCTAAGGGTTAATAAAATAGTGGTACAAACCTTTATATCATTTTCAAAAAATAATAAGGTAACTACTTATTGATAGTTATATTTACGAGGCGCCAGAAAATGTTCATTAAAAAATATCTTTCAAAATTGATAACATCTAAACATTCAAAAAATTAATAATGGAATTATTAATCACATAGGTTTGATTGACGTGTGTTTATTAATATTATCCTTTATTTCTTTGATAACGATAATGCAATATTAGTTGCTAAAAATGGGGCTTTCCCATAAAAAAAAAGTTACCTTTTTTTTGGAATATACAGAAACATAAAGGTCCAAGAAATCCATCTAAAAACTTTTTTCCCCAAAAAATTTTGGTTTTCTATGTGAAAAATAATGTTTTTAATCGTCGATTCAGTGGCCTTACGATTTTTCAAAACGAATATAGGTGACGTCATAATCAATACAGGTGACGTCATTTTTGGCTGGTCCATTGTAATTTGTCAAGTGCAGTTTTTATTTGGACCACTGGGTTGCGAACTGCGGCCTGCGGCTAACTTTAAGTCATACTGTCAATTCGTTTTTTTGTGTTTTGCTTTTTTGGTTGTGATTCTTTTGAAGTTAATTTATAAAATTATAAACATTTAGTAGTGCGGAAGTTTATATTGTCGTTTAGAAAGCCTACAAGTAATATACAACTATATATGTAGTGAATGTTATTACAAACAGTACGGTTCCTGTCCACCATAGCCCTAGCTGCTAAGAAAATTTAAGCTGTGTTTATAAGCTTAATTCGGAGACAAGAAGAATAAGAACTTTTGATTGCGATTTTTAACAGAGTGTGCGCATACAAATTTTGATATTTGGTAAGTTTTTTTAAGTAATTTTATATAAGGGAGTGTCTATAAAGAGCCGACAATTCGGCTGAATGGACGTGAGGGTAAAGAGCCGACAATAATTATTTATTATGTGTTTCATATTTTCATATTTTTTTAAACTAAATTAACCCAACCTAACCTAAACAGACTCAAACCAACTTATTAAAAGCCAAAACAACCCAAACATTTTTTTTATGCCAAAAAAAGATGTAGGGGTTGTAGTGTGTTTTTTTGGGCTGTTTTGGCTTTGAATAAGTTGGTTTGTTTAGGTTAGGTTGGGTGAATTTAGTTGGTTTGAGTCTGTTTAGGTTGGGTTAATTTAGTTTAAAGTGTGTTTTTTTGGGGTGTTTTGGCTTTTAAGAAGTTGGATTGAGTCTGTTTAGGTTAGGTTGGGTTAATTTAGTTTGAAAAAAAATGAAAATATGAAAAACACATAATAAATTGTCGGCTCTTTAGACACTCTCTTTATATAAAGCCGCTTTCTGATGCATTGTCAAAAACCACCATAAAAACTCAACCCCAGATCCAAGAATTTTCATGCTTGCTACATGTCTATTAGAAGACAGAATTTTCTCCTAAAATCTATATCTTTTGATAGCTTTTCTTATTTGCTTGCAAAAGTGTAGATTCATACTAGTAACATTATAAAAACTTCGTTCTGCTATTGTTTAAAATCTGTATATTGGTACAGCCAACGGGTGAAATGATCCCATATTTTGTACGTCTCCTGTAAAAAGTGTCCATATTCCAGTTCCTCCTGGGTTTAGGATAAAATGAAACTAATAATATAGGAAGCCTGCAAGTGCTAAAATATAGTTCCTGCCAAATATTTTGTGCACTTGCTGGATTGGTTCACCCCTTGGGTACAGCCATGATGGTATTTTCAGACTTCAAATATAGCTATCTATTCTAAAGCGATAATATTCTGTTCTTTTAATTTTTTTGCACTTATTTTAAAGGTTTCAATATTTATATTAAAAAAAGTATTGATAAAAAGATTTTTAAAGAGAGCTGTAGGTAAGTAGTTTTTTAACTTTTTGAATTTTGTTAAGATTTTTTCTTGATTTTTTTTTAGAGAATATGGCTCAGAATATGGAGAAGGGATTTGTGAAGGGTGATTCTAACAACTTACCCAAAGTGGATCATGAGATGATTAATTTATATTATTTGGATAATATGGATTTCTTTAGCGCTGAGATGAAGAATGGTAAGACTGGAAGTGAGTATGGTTTAACTGCGCACATTAAAAATCCAAATTGTGTCAAAATATATGAGTAAGACTGTTAAACATTTATTATAAAAACCTTGTCAAGTGACTTTTTTTTCCCCGATTACAAAAATCCAAACCTTGTTACTTTTTTATGCCAAGTAAGAAAAAGCAAGGTAACTTTTTAAAAAAAGGACCTCAGCACAAGTAATTTAATTTATTTGTTTATATTTATAGGGAACAGAAACCCCATTAAAATCAATACCTTGTCAAAAGAAAAAAATTTACATAGTCAACACTGAATACTAATTAATAAATAAAGACATGAAATATAGTATAGTAGGAGTTATAGTATGAACAATGCAAAATATTTGAAAACAGACACACAACAGTATAAAATTTAACTAAAAAAAATATTTAGTCTGGTAAGATTCTTTTTGTTAGTCTTTTTAAGGAGTTAACAGATACATTAAAAACATTAATAACTGGTTACTTAGTTAAGCAATAAAGTTCTTTCAATAAATTATTTTTTTGTCCATAATCAGTTGGATGAAAAGTAATGTGAAAAGTATGATGATGTCTAACAGTCAGTTAGACTGTTAATTAATTTATGCATCAAACAAATGTCAGTAATTTTTTATGCCTATCTAAACTATCAAGATTGAGCTAAATTCTGACATGATGATAATTTAGTGCCACATTACCATCAAATTTCTTTACTAACACATTAGGCTTATGACAGTAAAGTTTTTTCAGAAAAATGCAATGTTAATTTCAAGGTTAATTTATATACTTAGCAAAAGCTAGTTTAAAAAAAATACAAAAGAATGTCAATAAAGTAAAAAACTAAACTAAAAATAAATATTTAAAATTAGGATTTTGGGTTTAATAAAACCTGATGACTAGCTTATTAAATCATTCAAGTATCTTTCAAAGAAAATCCCAAACATTTAATTAAAATGACTTTTAAAACAAAACATTATATAATAGTCAATTAATTTGTTGTGAAGAGGGTGGAATTGTAGCAGCTAGCAATTACATTTACGTTGAAGTCAGATCTGTAGTTCTTGAAATATTCAAGGAAAATAAAATATACTTTTAGCAGCTAGCAACACACGGTTTTAATATTTAGATGGATAATTACAGTTCCAACAAAAACTATATCAGATTTGTAGTTTTTCAGATATTCAAGGAAATATTGGACTCAACAGGATTTCTTACTAGTTTTGACCAAGGTTTTGACCAACTTATTAAAAGCAAAATATAAATGACAGTAAATAAGTAATTTATTACAGTTACTATATTTTAAACATCCTGGATTTTTTTGTAACAGTGAAAAGCTGCAAAATGTGAAGATAATAAAAAAGTCATTTGTAGGTACACCTAAAATTTTGCTATAAAATTTAAAACAAAATGTTAGAAAAGCTTTATCAGAAATAATTAACCACAGCTGTAAAATCTGGGAAAACTATTTTGAGGTATATAACTAAGACAGATTTGTAAAAATATTAAAAAAAATTGTATTTTTTTTATCTTATATTTTTAATCTCAAAGAATTTCCAAATTTAATTCATGTTATGAAAAATATCATAGCATGAAAAATTAACAGCTAATGAAGTGTCACCACATGCCATTCAGTGCATTACAAAAAAAATATGATTTCTAAACTTTTGCCATACCTAGAGGACTCATGGTATGTAAACTGGACATATGAAGTTTTGTCTATCTATCAGTTATTCTCGTGTCATATGAGAGTTGCAATTCTACGTGTATATGAAATTATTTTTACTTTGTTTGTACCTTAAAAATATACATGGTCTGGTTGATTTGGTGTTAAAAGTTTTGATGATTGAAGGCTTAAGTGTTATTGTTTATTTTAGAGTTACGAAGGAGGTCTATGGTGACAAGTTAAGAGAGAAGGAGATGTTTGCACAGTCAAGGCGAAAATAACTCCGGAGCACAGAGTAAGAAATACTCCTTATACTGTGGAAATTTCTGTTAATGAGAAGGAGGAAAAAGTGCTGCATTCTGAGTGCAAAGATTGTTCTGCTTCTGCAGGTAGTTTTAAAAACTTGAAACTATACACATTTTACATTACATTTAAAAAAAAATATTTGGTTAATCTCTTTTTAAAGTCTTCTTAAAATTACTTAGTAATTGTTATTATTTACATTTTTTGAGAAAAAGAGGTAAAATTATAACTTTCAGAATAGCAGCTGGCACTATTTTGCAATTACACGAGGTAGGAAAATTATATCTTTAAGGTATCCAAACTTACAGAATATTAGGCGCTGCTCTTTTTTTTGTACATATCTGGGGTGGAAAATCCAAGTAAAACTGCTTTAAATTTTTTAAAAGTTGACCTTTATGCATAGAGTTTTTAGAGCATACCAACACAAAAAGTTACGTTTGTTAGGACAAAATGAGGAGCTATGAACATTGGAATAATTTTTTTAGACATTAAAAGGTTGTATCCCCAAACCATCTCCGAGACTTGTTTAATTATCAAATTTCGGCGTCATTTCACATTTCTCTGGTGGGGGGCATTCCTAACTTCAAAAAAAAAATATGTGCGAAAAAAAAACACTTTATTTATACCAAAATAACTCAAATAAACATGAAAGACCTAAATACAAAATTTCTTAATTGGTGCCTGCCTGTCTGTCTGGACAACGATGACTGAAAAGCCACTAAAGTTAACCGATTTTGATGAAATTTGGCACAAAAATCCTTTGGAACCAAAGAATGAGCTGATTAGTTTTTGATGGGGGTGAGGGTTGTAAAGAGGGTAAGAAACGGGGTTGAAAATCATAACCCACAAATCGTATCAGCTAGCAACACACATACAGTTTTCACATTAAAAGAAATAATTATATTTTCAACAAAAATTAGCAGATCAGTAATTTTGGAGATATTGAAGAAAAATAAAATTTATACATGCCTGCTGGTGCCATGTTTTAAAAAATATTTTTCTGGTATTTTCTAACTATGATGTATTTTTTGTACCAGTTTCTGTTAAGCTAGGAACACACAATGCAAATTTAGTTTTCACAAGATAAAAAAAGACGCAAGCAGAATGTGTCTCCTTTTAACCTGTTATTAGAAAATTGTTAACTGTTTTTAACTTTTCTTTTTTGATACTTACAGGGGGCTGCAAGCATGCCATTGCTGTCCTTTTTTGGCTTCACAGAAGAAGTGAAGAACCAGCCTGCACCTCTACAATGATGTTGGAAATGCTAAAATGGATTTGCAGTCACTTAAACGAAGACGTGCCAGCCCTCGGACCAAAAAGTCATAATTATGTGTCTCAATTGATGTAAATCTGCGCAGATAACAAAGGGGTAATATATACCATTTTGCGATCTGAAGACAAGTACACCTATATCGATGTATACCAGCTCTGGTTCAAGTTTAAAACTGCAGAGAGAATGGACCAAATGGAATGTTGACAGGTTCATTAATTACATGCGGTCAAATATGAGCGATTCCTTGTGTGTCGAAGCTGAAACGGATACTCGACTTCAAGCCAATTCTCCATTATGGCACAGCTTGCGATTTGGCAGAATAACGTTAACTGAGGCTATTTTTGGCGCTTCTAAACACCTGGGCACTGAGGCAGTGGAGAGGGGGAAAAAGTTAAAGATGATGTCTTGAAGGAAATTCAAAAAATTAAAATTTCAAAATCAGGCTTGTACCTGAGAAGCCAATACCCATGTTTTGGTGTGGTGTCTTTTTGTTACATTAGTGGAGAGCTGCTAAACCGATTTTTATAAAAAATTTACAAAATATCTTTGGCATCAAGCAATGAGTTTTTAATGGTCGTGGGAGGTTGGAAAGAGGGTTGAACTTCTAAAAACATCCTTACTTACTGTAGCTGCTAGCTAGAGATATTCAAGAAAAGGTTCTTTGGGCGATATATGTGTCTGCTAAAGCACTTTAAAAAATCCGTGTTTGTTTAATTAATATCTGCGTTTTTTTTTGTTTTTTAATGTTTATATTTTTTTAAAGTCTCATTCGTTACTTAAATATCTGGTCATAAAACAAAAATTTAATCTCAAAGTGCCATAAAAAATGTAGATATCTCAAAACGCGCATACTTACAGTAATACCAAAAATATAGTTACTACCTAAACTAATGCAAAACATTGAGTTGTTTAATAAAACGCGGAAATTATTTATAAAACATGGATTTTTTTTTGTGAAAATCACAAAAATATATGATAAACTCCAAAAAATGTTGTCAGCCTGAATTTTTTTATCTCTGTAGAAACTTCCAAGTGATAGATCACAAATGAACCCCAAAGTGAAGTACCGTTTTTTATCAAATCTTGAAGTGTTCTATGTGAAACATTGTTTTTCGCCAATTTGAATAACATTTTTTGTTTCATGTAAACCATTTATAATGTACAGGGTAAATCAGATATCGTGATTAAAATTTAAAACCTGCTATTAATATATTTATAGTTTGATGACCCAAGTACTCAGATTGCTAAAAAATCAATGAGCATAACTACTAAAGACTTAAAATAAGTGTTATAAAACACTTTTATGAAATTTTCGTTATGATTTCTGTATTGTGTATTTTGACTATGACAATATACTAAAATTTTATACAAATTGGTGGAGCACAATTTTTTACAGAGGAGTCTTATGACAGGACTATCAAAAGCTTAAAAAATCTGTTAAGAGATAAAACCTCAATGTAAGGTACCGCCAAATAAATTATAGGTTTTTGGTATTGCTAAAAAGGTCTTTTGACAAAGATTTTGAAAGAAAAAAAATCTTCACTGATTGATGTTAATACATTGTTTTGATTCCCTTTACAAATCTTGGCATAATAAGAACCGAAGACAGGCTGTTAGGATAAAAAATTGTCTCTCTGAAGAGATATTAGTGAAGTCTGGAGTACCACAAGGGGACCTATGTCTACAATTCTTTTCATTTGTTTTATTAATGATATTTCAGACTGTTTCTGTTGCTGTCTAATCCTTCTATATGCAGACGATTAAAAGATTTTTAGAATTGTTAAAGATTTTAGGGATTGTGAAAGAGTGCAGAATGATCTCAACACTTTTTCACAAAATTTAAAGACTTAAGGGTATTATTTGACCCAAGCTTAAGCTTTAAAAATCACTATAACTTTATCTGTAACAAAGCTTTTAAACTACTGGGTTTCTTAAAAAGGAGCCTATCTGAATTTAAAAATATAATCTGTTTTAAAAATGTTTATTGTTCTCTTGTTAGATCAATATTAGAATATTGTAGTTCCATATGGTCCCCATTCTATAAATGTCATGTAGAAAATCTGGAAAGGGTACTGAAGAAATTCTTATGTTTTGTAGCTTTTAAACTTAAAATTCTCTCTGGGGAAATAGTTTATTGTGATGTTTTAAAATTTCTAAAGATCACAACTCTTGAAAACCGTCGAGTAATGTCTTGATCTAGCTTTTATTTTCAAGATTTGAAATGCAATGTTTGATTCTCGTCAATTAATACATAGAATTGGCTTAAGGGTTCCACAGCGGAGTACAAGAAATAGGAATATTTTTAACTTAGAATATTATAATACAAATTACAACCTTAATAGACCTATACGAAGAATGTGTAGCTCTGCTAATAATGTGGATATTTTTTTCCACCTCTCTGGATTCCTTCAGATATAAAATTAAAGTTTTGTATATTTAGAATAATAAAAAATTGTATAATTAAAATAGTACATTTATTTATTTTGTTTTATTAATAATTTACTATTTTCTTGTGTATCTAACACTCCTTTTGTTTAAATAGTAAGTATTTTTGACCATATTATTTAATAAAACTATTTAACTTTAGTCTTGATATTTTTTTGTCCGCCTTTAAAAGCTTGAGTTTTAGGATACATAAAACATGGTAAATTTACAGTAGGTATATATTTATTTCTTACAAAACAAAAGAACAGGCAATGATTTTATTTCACTTCACTTATTAAAAATAAAAATTATATAAAACTATTGTAATATTAAAAATGACAATTTTTTCCATTGAAGGTCCCAAAATGAATCTTATTTACAGAACATGCTTCTAAAAAAAGATTGAAACAATTTCAGACAGTATAAAACCACTAGGCGCCCACCCCAAACATCATTTTGAATCACTCACAAATAGGCATCATTCCGCACTTGTACTTTATTATAAGTCATCTGATATGGGTTCGTCCTGGCGATGGCGTGTTAATATTTCCAATAGGAATATGCTCCTAAGGCAATTGAAACAAAAGAGAAATAAAAAAAAGAAGTTAAAAAAAACGCATCCAATTTTGAATTTCGTTTTTCCACCCAAGATTTTTTTCGGTTGAAAGTTATGAGAAAAAAGTCTTCTTGGGTGTTTGCCAGACATCTGTTATTTGACGGCTCATATGTCCTATCATATAAGATCCTCATAGAATTTCGCTATTTTGACCTTTGGTACAATACATTAAAATACGGTTACATTTTACAAGTTTTTGTGCAGGGGGGAAAATAATGTCATTTTTAATATCATTTTTCACAAATTTTCGTCTGCAATGCATTAGTAACTTGATTTTCCCAACATTTAAAATTAAGACGAGATTCGACCCCAACCCAGTCCTTGGCAGGTAAACTAACCCAGAAGTTTTTGGTTTAAGAAAAATTTGGGAAGAAACATTGACTCTTGCTAATCAATGCATCTCTCTAAATTACTTGCTATAAACTTCTTAAACTACAAAAAAATTAACCCTGAGGCAATAAATTTAAATATAAGTTTAAAAAAATTCCACTAAACTTGAAGAAAAAATATTAGAAAAAAAAATAACTTGAAGTGATTTACCATATTTTTTCACTCCCATCACTGGAGCTAAAAAAAATTTTTACAGAAGTTTTATACGTCCCTAGATTCCCATAAAGGTGGGGAGGACTGACCTTATCAGACTTTTCTATGTCATAAGTGGGAAGTTTGGCTCGGTCAATTTTAAATAAATCTTTTCTTTCCAGTTTTTAAGCAAATCAACAAAAGTCTTATTACAGAATGAGATATAAATTCCCAATGTCTATAGTGGAGTTAAATATAAATAAAAAAAAAGAGTTTTACCAACACAAAACTATTGGATTTTTGGCATCCTCCACTAGTTCTACCACTGACTGGTTTCAAACAAATTCCCACTATCCATAGTAGCCATCATTTCTCATCCTGTTATCTATAATGTTTTGCCGAGCATTTGTTCATGACTTGTTGGTTTGATCGTTCGTATTATTTGTCTATAAAACCTTATGGCGTACCGATGATCCCCAACAAGGGTGAAACACATGTTTGCGTTTATTCTCCAAGTCACACCCGGTATGTATTCTTGTGGTACTCCGGTGTATTTTGTAAAGTTCATTGTTTTTGTTATCGATTCGTTATAGTTGAAGGGCCGACTGGTGGATGGACTGTGTCTGAAACCAGTGGTGGTTGGTAAAACTCTTTTTTATTTACTTTTTTATGTAAAAACTTTATTGCTATAAGAATAATGGGTTAAATAAGAAGTGAACTAAATTTTACTTGTCTTAACAGATTGTATGAGGGTTATTTTACGCGAGAACCATCAAAGGTAAACCTATATTTTTTTACATGATCATGAAATATTTTTTTGTAAAGAAAAATTTTTCCTTTGGGTGGCGATGTCTCTAATGGGGTTGTATTTGAATTTCAGCTGTGATCTTCACACACTATTGCGCCCAGCCGTGGATAATTTTTTCAGCTTTAGTGCCTCTAGAGCCACAATTTTCTTCTTGGTCACAAAGGGAAGGGCAAAAATATCTTAAATTTCCAGGGGAATTCTGACATTTATTTATTTTCACATCCGCGGAAAACGCACTTTTTCATTTTGATGCAGAAAAAGCTCGAGAAAAAATAAATACAACTTTTAACAGATTGTTTACTAAACAGAAATGACATTTAGTGACAGCTAAGCATTAAACTGAAGTTAGGAAGAGGCTGAGAAAAAGGTCACCACTCGCTACTTTTCTCGTAAAGTTAGTTGGCTAAAAAATTTTTTTGAGCGTTTTTGTAGAACTCCAACTTTAAAAATTTTTTTCTACAAAACCAAGAGTTTTTCAGAAGAAATAATAAATGCGTTTTGGATAACTCACTCTAAGGTACCAAATTCCGTTGCTTCCCAAAAATGTGGGAAAACCCCATTAGAGAAATCTGAAAAAGTTCATGAAATGATCTGTTATAACTGTTCCCTGGTATAACTGTTTTTCTAATAGATGCAGGGGGATAAATTAAAACTAATCAGTTCAAATTGTACACAGGGTGTGCCAACCAGTTACGTTTTTTCTTATGGAACACACTGTATATTTTTAGCTTAGCTTTTTAAAAATACCATATTAAAGGTCTGCATGTAAACAAAATCATTTGGAAGGGTGCCAGTCTAGCACTGTCCACTGCGATCACTATTCGGTCTATTGTGGCTCACTTTTGTCCGGTGTATAGATCAACCATTGTCCGGGTCTCCTGCCTGGTGAGCTCAATGAGTTTCCCGGCTCTCTTTCTGCAGGGTTCTGTAATTAACAGTATTGGTGGGACTTATTTTCCATCCAGCTTGAGAGAGCAGTGTTGATTGTGTTGTATGCTATTCCAAGTGCTGGTTCGGGGCCAAGAAGACGGCGGAAGCCGCTTCGCGCGCCAGCAAGCTGGTCGGCGGTCTGATTCCACCGATACAATAAGGTCCGGATCCAACGCCTGGGGGTCTATTCTTGAATCGACAGAAAATTTGCTCCCAGGGAGTCGAATTCTCTCGTTACTATGCATGTCATTGGTCCAAATCTTCGGCTTTAATCGGTTTCTCTCACTTTTGCCCGATATTGATCAATCAATATTGGGCAAAAGTTAGATAAAACCGATTTAACCGAAGATTTGGACCAATGAGATGCAAAGTAGCGAGAGAATTTGACTCCCTGGGAGCAAATTTTCTCTCGATTCAAGAATAGACCCACTGAAGGCATTTTGGATCCGTCAGTGTACCAGTAGCTATCTTCACTTGATAAACTTATTCTGTTGGACGACTAGTCCTCCCTATCTGGGAGAATAGTGTTGTATAGATTTTGCCGGCATTAGATCGGGTAGCAGCCCTAGAATGCAGTGCCTCTCAATTATGATATAGAGTAGAAAATATTATGACATGGCTTAATAAGATTTTATTGTAATACAATGATACAATTTCTGTAATAATTTAATTTGAAGTTTCTCAAAACGGTTACATGCATATACTATTCTAATTTTTTGGGGAATTTGAAAATTAAAAAATATATGGGGTATTCTAAAAAAAAATTGCTTGTTCGCACACCCTGTATACAATTTGAACCATTTAATTTTGATTTATGATTTTTACATCTCTTTGCGGCATTAGAAAAAAAGTTATCCCAGGATTATCCTGGTCAGTCAAGTCACACCCCCCGCCCTCCTCCGAAAGACATTCGAGTTTTGATATATTTGGAATTTCGAACAAATTTCCAACTAATTTTGAACCAGACTCATTCCTGTTTTTTTTTAATATTCAAAATGGGAGGTACAGCCAGACGTCAAGCTACACTGGTAAACCTGTGTTTACAAAAAAATATGGTGGGGGGTGCCGGTTGACGTCAAGCCACACCCCCCCTCCCCCGAAAGATATTCAAGTTCTGATATGCTTAAAATTTTTAGCTAATTTCGAACTAATTTTGAACCGCTTTTAAAAATTCCTAACCACATTCCTTCCTGGTTTTTTTTTAACCTGACGTCCGGCTGCACCCCCCATTTTTAATATTAAAAAAATCCAGGAAGGAGTATGGTTCAAAATTTTTAAAAGTGGTTCAAAATTAGTTCGAAATTGGTTCGAAATTATAAGCATATCAAAACTCGAAAATCTTTCGGGGGGGTGTGGCTTGACTGAGCTCGAATACAGCTCACCCGAAAGAGGACTCGATTAGGAATTCTTAGAATTTATATGAAAAATTCAATATTCATTTAAATATTTTCTCGAAAATGTTATGGAACCGAACCGCCCCGCGCCGAATAGGCCGTGCCGAACTGTCCTATCCTTCCACTGAAAGGCTTTCCGGTATTTCATTATTTTTGGTTGGACTGTTGGACAAAATACCCCGATGGTCATATAATATTAAACAGTCAAAATTTTCGATGACACGATCATGTAGGCACGAACTAAATCACGTCAATTCTACAGCAGCACTTAAACCGGTTTAACAATGCCGAAATACACGCCGAGCGTGACCTGTATTAAACCCCGAGGATTTTCCTAAATTTTCCTGTTTGTTTTCCAGCGAAAACACGCTTGTTTACTCTACTAAACGGCAAATAAAGACTTACAGCAATGAAGGCACAGATAAAACATAGAAAGAAAAAGACGTTAAAAGACCTCCAAATGGGTTTCTCTACCGAAAAGAATCTAAAAAGAAAGGAACAAACCATCATGGGTGGAAATATCGAAAATCCCTCGGAAAATCCTAAATTGAAGTGGTATCCCAGAAGGACCACTTAAGGACTAAAGCAAAAATAGAAACCATCATTAAACGATGTTTCGAACAACATTCCAAAAAAAGAAAAAAGTTAAAGAAACTAAAAATATACTCAGCCGAACAGAAAATTAAAAAAAAATCATGGGTATCTCCGAAGGACCACTTAAAGGACCAAAGCGAAAAGAACGATATTTTGCTCTAGATAAACAGGGTGGGCTCATATGTGGTCCACTGATCACCCTTCCCGAACAACATTCAAGACTATCATCAACTTTGATTTCAACCTTTAAATCATTCATAAATATAATTCACCTGACACGGATTCGTCCTAAGACAAAGTTAAATAAATTTTTATTAAAAAAAAACTTTTAAAGAACAAGCTTTTATTACTACATCCTTCGTCTATTCGAGTGATAAACATAATGCTTTCATCTATAGAAACGTCCTTAGGTCTTAGGTTATAAAGTAATACAAATGGTTCTTATGTGAATCGTCGATGTAACCGACACACGAGTCAAGATATAATACATAAAGTTAAAATTTTTAATTTGTGCCCATCGCTTTTATTATGGTATCAGAAAGATAAAAAATTATTTTCTACTTTTTAGTGCATTTAATAAAAGCTTGTTGTTAAGTTTTTTCTTAATAAAAATTTATTTTTAATTTTTTGGATTTGTACCCTATATAAATCGTCCATTTTTCAAATCTGATCAAAAAATCATATCGCCTTTCCAAAAAACCCCTTTATGCCAATTTTGATTGCAATCGATCAAACTATATAAATTTTTTTCCCACCCTCGTTCGGGGGAAGTGTGTACCTAATAATACCATATTATTGTACTGTTACCAAAACTATAAACGCATACCAAATTTGAACACACACCCTTAATTTTTAGATTTGTACCCTAAATCGTCCATTTTGAATCCGCCATATCGTAGGGGGGAAGGGGTGCGTAATAATAACATATTATTGTATTGTCACCGGAACTATAAATGCATACCAAATTTTAAGGCAGTCGGATGTGTATAAGTCTGTTAAAATTGGTTAGCAAAAGATGACCAAACATCGTCCATCTTGAATCCGCCATATTAATTTTTTTAAATCTGATCAAAAATTTGTTATCCCTTGTCCCCAAAAACCTCCGTATACCAATTTTGGCTGAAATGGAACAAGCTTATTAGGTGTTTTCCCCCCCTCCACTCCCCTCGTAGGGGGAAGGGGTGCCTAATAATAACATATTATTGTATTGTCACCGGAACTATACATGCATACCAAATTTGAAGGCAATCGGATGTGTATAAGTCTGTTAAAATTGGTTAGCAAAAGATCTGATAAGAAATTCGTTATCGTCATCCCCAAATTTCAACGAAATCGTGCGTACTTCAACTGTATCCCCCTCCACCTCCTTCGAGTAGGGTGGAGCTGTCAATTTCATCACACTATATAAGTCAAATTTGAAGTCGATCGGATATGTGAAAGTTGGTCAAAATTAAGCTACAAGATTTCATTACATACAAAAAAGGTGTCCTAAAAATCCGAGTCCACCCCAATATCTCCAGAACCAAAAGAGACAGAGAAGTAAAATTTCACACATAATTAGATGGTTTACACAAGAACCACCGAATATCTGTTCTTGTTTAACTCATTGGTCTTATCGAGATGATTTTCCCATTTTATTTAAAACTGTTAGAGAAAAATAACAAATTAGGTGTTTCTGGAAACAGAAGGAAAAGCTCTCTATTTAAATTTTCCAAAATATACAGGGTATATCTTTAATGACGATTGCGATGATAAGCATCCAAGAAGATACTTTTTTGTAAACCATCATCTAATTATGTGAAATGTTACTTCTCTGCCTCTTTTGGTTTTGTAGATATTAGGGTGGACTTGAATTTTTGGGAGACCCAGTTTATGTATATACAAATATGTATACAAATATATATACAAATGCTTCAACTTGGGAAACTCAAAGTCATAAGTCCCCAAAATACTATATATACGACTGAAGTTAAATAAAAGCTTGTAGAAAGAAAAAGAATTTAAAAAACTCCAACCCGGTTATACTCAACCGAACAGAAAATTAAAAAAAAAAGATCATGGGTGGACATAAGCGAAAAGAGAAACAATTGTACAATAAACCATTTTGAATTTTAATGTTGTGTAAAGTTAATAATTTTTAAAACCGTTTTAACTTGATTCGTTTGTATGTACATTTTAAATGTGGTTTGAGTTTTTTACATATGTATGTATATTATTTTAAAATTATAATTTTTACATCTTAAAATAAAATTATTATAAGAACAATTAATTTTTAAAAAAGGTATCTTAATTGACATCTTTTAACTTATTCACTTCTGTGAAGTGAACGCGCCCCGGTGAAGAAAAACAAAATTATGAAAAATAAATTGAATAAATGAATATAAAATAGTTATTTAAACGCATACGTCTCTCGAAATGAAGCCGTTCGCCTGCCGTGGGCCAAGCGATCAAGTTCGCAAGGTTTTGGGTGAATGTGATCGGTGAACGCTGGTTCAATAATATTACAATAAAATTATAATCCGTGTGCTCGGCCCCTGGGTAACCAGGGTGGGCTCATTAGTAGTCCACAGGTCACCCTTCCAAACAACATTCTTAGGTAAGTTCTTGTGGAACGATGCCTATTTACGAGTGACTTAAAGTTGGTCTAGAGAGGAATTCTAAGAAAAAAAATATATTTAATCTTTAAAACATAGATTTTGGTTTTCGATGCATCTCCAACTACCATTCACCGAAAAAAGTAAAATCCCCTATGTAGCCCTTGTCTGGAGGGCTATTTGTGGAAAATATTCTGAAAATCTTAAATAGCAACCGCCTATTTTGACTTATATTTGAATTCTCGCTGAAATTCTCTTTCCAATGGTACATATCATAAGGTTCACTTTACTAATTTTCGATATATTGGGTTTCAAAATGTCAAAAATTCAATTTCAAAGGCCCATATCTTAGAAACCAAATAAAAATAACATTTTTAGTGATTTTGACGATATTATTCCAAAAATATGAAATAGAAGAGCAAATTGTCAAACTGTCAAATCGATATTGAACACAATAGAGATATTTTCTTTAGTTTCTAAGATATGGTACTTTAAAAATGTAATTTTTGACATTTTAAAAGCCAATATATCGAAAACTAGTAAAGTAACTTTATGATATGGGGTATCATTGGAAAGAGAATTTCAGCGAGAATTCAAATATGAAAGCAAAATAGGGAGTTGCTACTTAAGATTTACCGAATATTTTCCAAAAATAGCCCCCCAGAAAAGAGCTACATAGGCGATTTTACTTTTTACGGTAAACGGTAGTTGTCGCGCGATGTATAGAAAACAAAAATCTATGTTTTAAAGATTATATATTTTTTTCTTAAAACCGCTCTCTAGACCAACTGTGATTTTAGCTTTGCAGACAAAACATGTATCACGTTTTTCAGATTATATGTTTCTAAATTATTTAAAAATTTAGAATTTAGCTAAAGGACGCCTTACTCGACTCTTTACCGCCTAGCCCAGTTGGCGTCTGTTGACTTTGGCCTATTTTTAAAAAAAATGGCACTAGAAATGCATTTTTTTATTTAAAATTAAACTAAAATTGTAAATATATCAATGTTTTAAAAATTAAGCAGTCGAAAATTTTTGTTATCTATGTTTTTTTTAACTGAAAAAAATCAAGCCATGATGGTAATTTAAGGCTTAAAATATTTTAGCATCATTTAAGGGGTAAAGTTTTTGTTTAAGCAATTTTTACTATGTTTTTCTCAAACTCACACTTTCTTTCCAAACTTTCGATTTCTAGGATAAAACACTCAAATTTTTCAAGTGTTCACTATTTTTTTAGCGTTCAAAAAAAAGTACTGCTTAAATACATTTTTTCTCTGTTAAAATGAAAAATATTTAGAGACAGAGGGCAGAACTTTAGAGGTAGATAGAGAGATATTTTAGTGAAGAGCAAAAAAATTTAAGGTTGTTGAAGACAATAAAAAAGTATTTTAGAGAAAGATGAAAATAATTTAAGGCAATTGTTTAATAAAAATTTCTGTTTTGTCATCTGTCTATCATCTTGAGTGGTGTCGTGCTTTCGTGGATTTTTATTTTGCCATTTTTATATAAAAAATAGCAAAAATTGTAATTTTGCAAAGCATAAAGTGCGTGAGACACAAGGTATTCTTTCAATCAAAGTTCTTTACAGTCTTTAAATTTACCAAAAAACGTTTTCTACCATAAGTGTGTTTAAGCACATCTAAAAATCAGTTCCAGTTTTTTTGAGCAAACCGGTCAATGACTCGCTCAATGTCAATTTCAATATGTCTGTTGATATGCAGCAACGCTAAGCCCGTCAGACGAAGTAATTATGTTTTTAATCTTGAGAAGCTTCTTTCTGACGAAGCATTACTTACTAGCAAACATCCCAGAATATTTTTATCAACGGAAAAATATCGCCACACTTGTTTATGGCCTTAAAAACCTTATCAGGTATGTTTTGATTTAAGCTTTTGCCTACTTCTAACCAATATTGTTTCCAAATACTGACTTCTCCCAATAAAAGTTCAAGAATTTGTGTTTAGATTAATCAAACAGTTTATAGTATTTAGATACGACTTTTTAGTTAATTTTGCCTTAATTTTGGTTTCAAGTTATATAAAACTTGGTATTTTTTATGTCCGAAATGATTTTGTCTTAAACTTTTTTATAAATAGAAACTCTGGAATAAGTACTGTTCTGTATTTCCAATGGTTTTCGCGATAAGTCCGTCATGCTACAGTGGCGGTCACAGGGGGGGGGCGATCGCCCCCCCCCCCTTTGCTCCAAAAAAAAGTAGACAACAAAGATAATGGGGGCAACCCGGAAGTCTTTGGAGAAAAAACGAGAAATTACAGAAAGTCCCTTTAAAGACATTCTAGAATCCCTCCACAGTATTTTGGGACAGTTTGACCTTGAATTCGTCACATCAAGAATGAACAAACGCATGAAGTACTTACCGCGAAAAATATTGGAAATACAGAACAGTACTGTAGAGTTTCTATTTATAAAAAAGTTTTAGACAAAATCATTTCGGACATAAAAAAGTATTTTTGACCTGAACATATTCATAACAAGTTTTATACAACGTGAAGCCAAAATCAAGGCAAAATTAAGTAAAGTCGTTTCTAAAACTATAAACTGTTTGATTAGTCCAAAACACAAATTCTGAAACTTTTATTGGGAGAAGTCAGTATTTGGAAACAATATTGGTCAGAAGTAAGCAAAAGCTTAACTCAAAACATACCTGATAACGTTTTCAAGGCCATGAACAAGTGTGGCGATATTTTTCAGTTTGTTCCGTTTGCTAGTAAGTAATAATGCTTCGTCAGAAAGAAGGTTCTCATGCCTCAGAAGATTGAAAACATAAGTAGGTACTTAAAAACACTATGACGGAAATTCGTCTGACGAGCTTAGCGTTCCTGCATATCAACAGACATATTGAAATTGACATTGAGCGAGTCGTTGACCGGTTTGCTCAAAAAACTGGAAACGATTTTTTTTTTGAGATAGGCATCTTATGTTTGAGATATGAAATATAAAAGGTAATGTTTCAACTTAAAAAGCGTTTTATGAACAGCTTATGTTCATACAACGCTATTAGGTTTTGTTTGTGGTTTGTTCGTGATCTATGTTTTTTATAACTGAAAAAATTATACGTAGTTACTCAAGCGCGAATTTCAGGGGAATAGGGGGGTAGTTAACCCCCCTGCCTTAGATTTAAATTTCTTATGAAAACGTTTAGAAAATCAAAAGTACGGCATAAATTGCGGCACTATAACACTTTTGACATTTACGGTATTAGTTTAATTTTACCTTAAAAATGGAATTTGTAGTGTCATTTTCTTCAAAAATTTTGCCTGCGGCGCTATGATACCGTTAATATTTACGATTTTAATATAATTCAACTCAAAAATTGCATTTTCCACCTCTCCCCTGGTACCGCCACTGACTGCTTAAGTAAAAATATTTAAAAAAAAAAATACCTTATTTATCCGTATATCAGTGTAGAAAGTTTAAAAAAATTGAATTGGTTTTCAAAGTATTCTAGGTCATTCACCCTGGGACAATACATGGTAATACAGGACCTTTGCGTTAAGCCAATGCATTGTCAAACTGTCAAAAAGTATAGTAACTAGCTAAGCTCCGTGATACTGCCATGCAACTTTAACGACGTGCTACCCTGCCTTGCAGTTCCAAGTTTCGGAAAATCCAGCAACTCAAAGTTATCCAAATAAAGTTAAAAATACGTAAAATTATATTGAAACATGATTGAATGAATTGAACTTACACCAAAAATTTTGTTTGGATTTTTTACAGTGCGTGAAAGAGGATCAATCTTATTTGAGGAATTTTCTTAGGTGACGTAGCGATGAGGGGGTGGGAAATTAAAATCCTCTACAGTCCTAATTTTAAGTTATTATTGGCTTGGTGGTTGCATGCACTTTGTTAAATAAACTATAGAAGGAGCTGGATTTCGTGCAAAAATTAATTTGTGTTCTTTTATTTTTTACTAGAGGCAACCAACCCGTGGCGTTGCCCGCAATATCCAAAAATAATGTAATTTGACAGACTGTCATTGAGCGAAATGTCAAATAAAAAGTAGGAATGGGACTGTCATTGAGCGACATGTCAAATAAAAAGTAAGAATGGGAAACTCAGTGCGGGTGTCTGGGCTGTAACCGTGTTTCTATGGTGTCAGAAATGTAGTTTCGGTGAACAATCCATTTAAAAAACGATTAATTTGAAAAACGATTCGGCGTAAGGTAGCGTTTGGTAAGCGCCGCCCATGTGAGTTTTTCTAACCACATGGTTTTTTTGCTTACATCACTTTGTTTAACTTTTTGGATTGCCCAAACTTTGGTTAGGTAAAAATTTGGTTGAAATTATCTCTGTGTGTCAGACTTCCATTGTCTATATTTTATTTATACACGACGTTTTGATTAGTACAATCTCTGATCATCTTCAGGTGCAAACTACAATCTATTCCTAAGGCTACACTCCACTGTGAAGTATAAGAAGTTGGCTCCGCTCAAGAAGGGGCTTCCAAATATTTTGAATTTCAACACTTGGTTTACTGAAAACACCCTGATTCTGCCCAATAAAGGCAGATTCAAGGAATTTTCGTTTCCTCCTCGTGCAAAACCTTTGCTTCTGTCCACTTCATTCGGTGTTGTTTTGACCATGCATGTTCGGCGATTCCTGATTTCGTTGTGGAGCAAAATTGTCAAATTCCTTTTCTTAATGTACTTGTCAAACGAGTAGAAAGCGACATCAGAACAACAGTCTATCGTAAACCCACTCACACAAGACAATATTTAAATCAAGGTTCAAATCATTCTGCTACAACCAAACGAGGCATAATAAGCACTTTGTATTAACGGAGACGTTCTTTGTAACAATTCTCATGACTCTGAAATCGAAATAAGAAACATTAAAAACGATCTTCGGCAGAATGGTTACAGCCTTAGACTTATAACAGATACTATTTCTTTATTTCAGCAAACAGGACAGAGATTACAATACATCAAAGGAGTATCAGAGAAAATTAGAAGAGTAGCGAACAACTTTTAAATCTAATAATACAATTCGAAGCTTCCTTAGTAAAACAAAACCGGAGAACAAACAAAATAAGAATGCATTTACCAAGTTCCTTGTGAGTGTGGTGAATCATACATAGGCGAAAGAAAAAGACCACTATCTGTTACCCAAAAAAGTGAAACAACGCAATCAGGAATCGCCGAACATGCATGGTCAAAACAACATCGAATGAAGTGGACAGAAGCAAAGGTTTTGCACAAGGAGTCACACTGGAAGAAACGAAAATTCCTTGAATCTACCTTTATTGGGCAGAAACAGGGTATTTTCAGTAAACAACGTGTTGAAATTTCAAATATTTGGAAGCCCCTTCTTGGGCAGCCAACTTCTTAAACTTCACGGTTGAGTGATTTCCCATAGTATATAAGTGCGTAGCCTTAGGAATAGATTGTAGTTTGCACCTGAAGACGATCAGAGATGGTACTAATCGAAACGTCGTGTATAAATAAAATATAGACAATGGAAGTCCGCAACACAGAGTTAATTTCAAACACATGATTGTCTCAAAGTTTCAAATAAAAATTTGGTTTCTCACAGCAAGCTCCGCCTCTCGCTGCGGTATTTCTGGTGTTGACACTGCCGGTACACCGTGACAATTCCGAACGCACTGAAGACAACACCGTGAGGACACTTTTACCGACTTTTCTACTTACCGAACGAGTCAGTGTCAAAGAGGAACACTTTATTCTATTCCGAACGTAGCACAAATCGGTTTAGCCGTTATTGCGTGATTGACAAACAAACACACATACAAAAAAACTTGCATTTATATTAGCAGGCCATGGTTAGACTCTAGGTAGGTTGTATATTATGTATTAACATTTTACAACACTTAAATTTAAGAAAATAAAAATTTTCTCATTTCTCAAAATTTTCCCGTCGCCTTTTTGGCAACAAACTACTATGTTTTGCAGTTACTCTGTTTTGCAGAGTTACAGCATAACTTTTGCAAAGTTGAAACACAGTGCATTATAAATCGGGTTTAGTGGCTGTTCTAGATTAGTTTTGAAACGGCTATTAAACTTATTTAACTGTTTTATAGTTGGACAAACTTTGGGGCATATATAATAAAGGGTTGAGTACCTATATATATAACTTTATGGCAAAGTTTGTTTATTATTCAATCCTACTATACTGTTGTTATTGTTTTTGAGTTCTGCATCCAAAACTTTCTTTGGGGCAAAGCTCATTAATTGGAAGAAAAATTGAAAAATGTAAATACAAAATTAAGGCAGAAAGACATTCAATAAACTACCCCAAAACAATTGAGGGGAATTTTTCCGAATAAAGCTGGATTTTTTACAGGGATTAGTTTACCCTCATAGTAGTTTTTTTTTTAAATTCCCTCTGAGAGAGGCTTGTTTCCTTTCTTGTTTATTAACCAATTTTTCTCAAACAATTAAATTTTGATATATTTACGATATAGCGATCTTTTGAAATCATTAACAATGACTTATATTTTTAACTTACCCAAAAGAAAATATTTTCTGGACATCATTAATTTTTTGCGTGTTTTTTAAGATATTTCTGAGTGGTTCCTGAGCAATACTTAAAAAATTGACCTATGGGTACCCTGGGGTAACTACCCCTAGACACAAAAATTTTAATTTTTCTATGAAAATCGGAAGGCGATATCATTTTAATTAAAATATGGCGGTTTAAAAATTTTTTGTTTGAACAATTTTTTGATAAAATATACGGTTTCGTGGAAAACCTCCAAAAACCAGTAAAAAGTAACGATTTCAAAATAGTAGTTTTCACAACTAGTGGCTAATAACGAGCGCAGCGAGGTATTTAACACCGCGAGTAAAAAAAGCACAGTTTAGCCGCGAGTTGTTAACACTATTTTTTTAATACCTTTGTCAAAAAATCCAAGAAAAACAGGAAAATACTTTTAAAAATCTCGAACGAAGAGCACTTCTCGCAACACACCATCTTTACACTATAAATCAAGGCGGCTGGGAAATGAAATAACAATGGTTTCCATAGCGATGTGCCTTTTTACTCGGTAACGTTCATTGTTGCAACATTTTAATCTTTGACAGTTTGATATTTAAAATAAAACTGGCGGAAATGGTTTAATTTTTAGAAACGAATAATTAGATTTTTTCAATATCACTATTTTCCGCTATTTCTCTTTAATTTTGGGTTAAAAACGGACAAAAATATTTTTTTTATACTTTCATCAAAAACATGATTTTAGTAACTGTCTGCAGATAACTAAAGCATGGCTTTTTTGGTTACCGATGCAAAAAAAAAACTTTTTTTTTGATCACAGGTGCAAGAAAAGATTTCTGTTTGTTTTTTTACCCAAAGTTAAAGAGAAATGGCGGAAAATAGTAATATTGAAAAAATCTAATTATTCTCGCCTAAGAATTAAGCCATTTCCGCCAGTTTTCACCAAGTATTTACGAAAAATATCGTCAAAATATCAAATTGTCAAAGATTCAAATGTCGCAACAATGAACGTCACCAAGTAAAAAAGATACATTGCTATGGAAACAATTATTATTTCATTTACCAGCCGCCTTGATTTATAGTATAAAGGTGGTGTTTTGCGAGAAGTTCTCTTCGTTCGAAATTTTTAAAAGTATTTCCTTTTTTTCTTGGATTTTTTGATAAAGGTATTCAAAAAAATAGTGTTAACAAAACTGTGCTTTTTTTACTCGCGTTTTTGAATACCTCGCTGCGCTCGATATTTAAACCAACGCTTGTAAAAAAAGCACTATTTTAGCCACTAGTTGTTAAAACTATTATTTTTGTAGCCGTAATCAAAAAAAAGTTTTTTTGCACCGGTAACCAACCAAAATCATGTTTTTGATGAAGGTATAAAAAAAAAGTTTTTTTGCATTGGTAACCAAAAAAGTCATGCATTAGTTATCTGCAGACAGTTACTAAAATCATGTTTTTGATGAAGGCATAAAAAGTTTTTTTTTTGGGCATACAAACGTCAAAAATACAAGGTATTGATACTGACTTGAAGAGACCGCTATATCATAAATATATCAAAATATATTTGACAAAAATCGTTTAATAAATAAGCATAAGAGAGTTTGATTTTTTTGAATAACTCATAACTATAATAACAAATATCCAGCTTCATCCGGACACATTCCTCTATAGCCTATTAACGCCCTTGGGCTACATGCGTACACAACTTTTATAAATAAATTTTATACAAAATATAACTAAATAAATCAATAGTATAACCATACCACGACAACCCTTTCTTTGCCTAATGTTAATCCATGCCACAGTGGGGCATTATTGCGAAAGACCTTTTTCAACCCCCTCTTTTCGGATATATGCAAAGCAAGTGGCGACACGCTTCTAATTGATATAAGGGCCAGCTTTGGCTAGAAAATCCCCTCTTTCCACCTTTTTCAATGTGTGTCGTTTATTATACAGGGTGGCCTAAGCATTGCGCCTGTCTAGAAATACAACACGTGTATTGTATAGGTCGAATTTAAAAAAAATTTTACTACTACTCTCATCTTAATTGAATTTAAAAGACATTTCTTTAACTGGCATTCATTTTAATTAACTATACAATACAATTAAGAAATGGGACATTTTAGGAACGTTAAAATTTTTTGAGGCCACTCAGTAGATAGATATCTTAAATTTTTATATTATCTTTGGTAATATAGGATGTCACAACACCTTGTGTTTATTAAAATTTTCTAATTCTTAAAATGCATTAGGTCCGTTTTTACAAAATTATTAAAATTGCATAATTTGTTTTTTCCAGCGAAACTTTTCAGAAAATTATTAAGAAGTGATGTTTGTTTTATTTTGAAAAATAAGTAGTATGTAATTTTAAACAACTATAAGGCGTGGATCTATCGTATAAGGCTCATTTAAAATAGCACGAAGCAGCTTACGCTGACAGGTGTCAAATTTTTTATCAGTTAATTTATGGTGAACTGTGCAAATTTTTGGGAAGACGGGCTCTTATTTTGAAGATGCCTTGTAAATAGCACTTTACTTTCGGTCGGTGATGGTCTGTACACTTAAATTATCCAAATAAAAAATTTGACACCTGTCAGCTTAAGCTTAGTACGTCGATGATGCCTACCTTCTTCTTTTTGTTTTGTGTTTTATAGTTCTTGTCGCTCTAAGCGGGTCAAGAAGCGGCCTGCAGGAGAAAGGGTTCGGTTAGTTAGTACGCCGATGGTTCGGTACCAATATGGTGTGGGGGACTATTAAAATCGAGAGGAATTTTCTTAATTTTATCAAAAATTAGTTACTAAGGTTCCAAAACACCTTAATTGACGAAAAAAAAAGTTGTCTGTAGGTCTGTTGTCTGTCTGTCTTACACGATAACTCAAGAACGCCTTAATATATTTTAACGAAAGTTGGTACCAAAATCCTCTATCGGCTGACCATGAACTGATTAACTTTTAGGTAGGCTGATGGGGGAATGAAGGGGGGAAAAGGGGTATAAAATATTTAAAAATATTGTAACTTTGGAACAAAAGCAAGTAGAGATATACGATTTTCAGATTTAAGTTTTCATGAATATGGACTACAAACTTTTTTGTTATAAAGTCCAAATTCGTGGAAGCTTTAGTTTCCGAGTTATTTGAAAAAACGTTAAAATATATAAAAAAATCATAACTTTCGAAGTAAAGCAGCTATTGATATACGGTTTTCAGATTTTGGTTTTCGTAAATATTACCCAAAAATTTTGTTATAAGGTTCAAATCTTTCAAAGCTACAGTTTTCGAGATATTTTCATCTCCTTTCAACATAAAATAATTGATCGTATGGTAGACTATCCGTGCTTTCTAGCACCATTTTTAAATATGCCTTTGGTCGATAGTTGTATGTTTTCTTTTTTGACATAAAGAGATTCTGATAAGCTCTAGATTTTATATAACTAATATTTGGTGTAAAGATTTTTTATTTCTTATGCAAAACGGAAAAAGCAAAAATTAAAGTCTAAAGCGGTAAATCATTTTTAGGATATTGGGAAATTGTCTGGCACAGCAATGCTTTTTACTCTATTGAGTTTTATAGCACACACAGCATTTTTTCCATATACATGACTTACAGGGGACTGATAAAAAAATAGGGGGACATAATTGTCTACATTTTTTGTAAAATAAAGTTTTATTTTACGTTATAGCGTAAAAAAAATGGTTTTAATTAAGAACTTTCGATATATATATTTTTTACTTTGCTATTGAGATTTCCAGCAGAGGCACGACAGAAAACTGATAATTGAGTAAAGAAAAAACAAATATTTTAAAGGAAATGTTTGAGCAGTGATGGCTATTGATAAAAAAAATAATTAAATGTCTTTTAGTAAAAAATATATTTAAAGAAATCACAAACTTTACCAATTTCTCTCAATAAATCTCTAGATAGACCATTTCTGTACACTAAATGTTTTTTTGTAACAGCAACACGCAAAAACTAATTAAGGGATGGCAGTTTCACTACTGGATTCCTTGAAGTCCTCAGCATGACATAGGTGCAATTATTACTGGTGATGTGTGGATATTCATCTCAACTACCTCATTTAATTAAAAACTAAAGATCTTTTTTAAATGTGCAACCCTGTTCAAGAAAAATAAGGCTTGTAATATTGTCAACCCTAAAGTTCGATCAAGGGTAGGAAATGTATAGTTACTAACTCAAGCCCCATTTGATAGATAGGGGATGTCAATCAATTGTAAAAAGTCAGTGGCGTTCATAACGTTTTTGGGAAAAATAATATATTCGTTTTTTTTTTGTTTTACAAAGTAGCGGCTGTTTTTTAGATCACATTTTTATTTCGTGGTTAAAATAAAAATAAAGGACCGTAAAATTAACTCAATTATTAATTAAATTTTCCAATGATTAAAAAAATGTCTGTCCTGACACAAAAAATATAAAATTAAGTTAAATATTGAAGTTCAATAGCCGTATTTACAAAAAGAGTCGTTTTTTGAGTGTGCTTGATGATTCAATTACGTTAAATAAACTGCGTGTGTAAAATTTTAATTTCAGTTCGTTTTAGTAAATCTGTCTACACTTTTCAATCTAGTCAGGCCTTTTTTTATGCTTTCCATTATATAAAATTTAATGTGGCATGGCGCGATATAAGAATATTTTTGTTTAAGTATCTTATTTCTAAATTGTGTATTATTTTTTGAAATGCCAGAATATTATGGAAACAAAGGCAACAGGGGGAGAGGGTTGGGATCCCCCCCTCATTTGAACGGCTTCCCGGTTTTTTATGAAATTGGTAAAATTTCCATAATCAAAAATTTTAAATTTTTCTCTTGCGGCGCTATTTTAAGTGACTATTCTAAAATAAGGTAATTTTTTAAATTTTCACCTGTAGGAAATTTTTGGTTTAATTTATATCCTCGTTGGTTTTGGTAAAAAAAAGATAACGTAAACCTTCGATTTCTAAAGAAAAAAATCCTTTTCGCCCCTGGAAGATAGGGCACAGCCGATTCGGTGCCGGGTCGTTTCCCTGCCAAAAAACCGCATTAAACCTCATAAAGAACGCACCTGATTTTTATCAGTTTTTATAAGTTTTATAAGCTTTTATGAGGCAAAAGTTTAGGATTATAAGAGTTTGTAATAATATATGAGGTATGTCTTTGATTTTGGTAGGAATTTATGTGGTTTCATATGTGTGTTTTTTATCTGATTCTTTAATCAGACAGACTTATGAATGTTTATAAAATTTGATAAGTGCAGTTATTTTTTTAACATATTTGATAGTTTTATAAAAGCACGAATTTCTAAGAGATTTTATAATCAAATCGACTTCTCAACTTTTATGGGTTTCTATAATTACATTATTTTTCTTTTATAATGTATTATGGGATTCTGTTTTAGTTTAGTTTGACTGTATATTAATCTCTATTACATTACTGCTATTACTATTACTACTACTACAACTGCTAAAGTTGTGCCGTAATTTTTTATTTTGGAATGTTACAGGTAGATAAAAATCATAAAATATTGTAAACTTTTACAAGCCAACTGGCTAATGAAATATGATGAACTCCTATGCGGGATTTGAGCCTAAATTATGAAAACTTATGATGTTTTATCTGTTATTTACTATAATGTTTTATGAGGTTTTTTTGGCAGGGTTGGGCGAGAGGAGGTTTCGGCAAATTAAAAAAATTGTCCAAGAAAATTAAAATTTAGAAAATGTCCTCGAAAAATGTTAATATATCAGGCGCCGAAATATTCTTGCACCGAAAGATCTACGAGCCAAAACGGTGGCGCCAAAACGGCCCAGATTCTTTTGGAGGAGCTAAAGTCATTTTTATTTTGACAAAACCTAACCTCAATTACTACGTTTAAACGCACGTAAAAGCGCTTTTATATAAGGAAGGTTTTAAATAAAATCGCTTTCTCCGAGGGTTTACATGTTCTCAATTAAATGTCATTAAATATGTCAGTTTAAAGAAAAAGCAAATAAAACAACTTGGTTAACAACAGATTTTTCGGAAAACCAGGGTTGAGTATTTCTTTAGGTTGAAAGAAATGCGCTAAAGCGTTTTTAAAGTTTTTATAACGACCCTGAAATGGGTTTTTAAGCAATAACCCTTATTTTTAAATCGCTTTAAAATAAAATAGATTGTGCTTAAATCGGTGTTTAATCGGTAAAGGTATTTCTGGTTTTGTTCAGTGGGTCATGCATTGAGGTTGGGTTTTGTCTAAGTAAAAATGAAGCGGACTTTAAGATCTCTAATCTCTTATGACATGATATTGAGAGTATATTAAGTAAAGTTTTTAATTTGTACCAGGTGTACCTCGAAGCGGTGATCATCAAACTATAGTATTGTCGCAGGATAGGCAAAACTGTCCCGCATTCGCCATAAGTTTGAAAGTGCACCTGCTTGTTTGATGGACTCGATAGGGATAATGCTGCAGATACCGATACCATTGCTAATAGACACAAATAAATATTTCAACGCATCGATATCGGTATACCTAACATGTTCAAAAGAAAGCCAGAAGACACTACATTTTTGAATCGTTTATGCCATGTTTCGAATCTGACAGCAATCGATGCGTACGGAGTGATGAATGTATCGTTACGTCCATCCCAACGCACGCATCGATTGCTGTCAGTTTTGCTGACATCGCCTTCGCTATGAAAACAGTCTTCGTTCGAAACATGACATAAACAATTTTTTGAAAGTTTGAGACAATGATGTGTTTGAAATTAACTCTGTGTTTCGGACTTCCATTGTCTATATTTTATTTATACACGACGTTTCGATCAGTACAATCTCTGATCGTTGAAGAGGTACTTGCTAAAGGAAACTATAAACTTCTCCCAAAAGATCCGACGCAATCAATCGAAAGTAAGGTTTATAGAATTTTGAAAAAGTATTCCAGATATATTCCGGACAATACAAGATCTCAACTTACACCACATTATAGCAAGCCTCCTCATCTATACGGACTTCCCAAAATTCACAAAGATGCAATGCCCTTACGCCCAATTACAAGTTCCAGAAATTCTCCAACAAGCAATCTGTCTAAATTCCTTTTGAAAATTATTCAACCTCTTGCAGGCAAGACCGCTTCATTTGTAGAAAATTCCAACCATTTTGTTAATATTCTTAAATCTTTTGTTTTAGGAACCGAGGATAGACTTGTCAGTTTTGATGTCGAAAGTCTATACACCAATGTCCCAATAAAGGAATCGCTAGATATTATTAGAAAGAGACTGGTTGATGACGAATCCCTTTATGAACGTACCAGCTTACCGCTGGAGGGAGTGATGGAATTGTTGGAGTGCTGCCTACATAACTCTTATTTTCAAGTGAAAGATAGGTTTTATGCTCAGGAAGACGGTCTGCTAATGGGTTCATCGCTTTCGCCAGTGGTGGCCAATATTTTCATATAAACCTAAGCTCTGGCTGAGATATGTTGATTATCCTTTTATTGTCTGGACCGGGAATGACCAACAACTTTCAGAATTTCTTCACCACCTAAATAACATAAGACCCACCGTTAAATTCACAATGGAGTTGGAGCAAAATTGTCAAATTCCTTTTCTTGATGTACTTGTCACACAAGTAGAAAGCGACATCAGAACAATAGTCTATCGTAAACCCACTCACACAGGACAATATTTAAATCAAGGTTCAAATCATTCTGCTACAACCAAACAAGCCTTTGTATAACAGAGTCGTTTAAATTTGTAACAATTCTCATGACTTGGAAATCGAAATAACAAACATTAAGAAGGATCTGCAGCAGAATGGTTACAGCCTGAAACTTATAACAGATACTATTTCTAAATTTCAACAAACAGGAGATTACAAGACCAAAACCAGGCAAATGCATTCCTTACAATCCCATACGTTAAAGGTGTATCAGAGAAAATTCGAAGAGTAGCGAAAAACTTTAATTTTAAAACAGCTTTCAAATCTAGTAATACAATTCGAAGCCTTCTTAGTAAAACAAAACCGGAGAATAAACAAAATAAGGAATGCATTTACCAAGTTCCTTGTGAGTGTGGTGAATCATACATAGGCGAAACTAAAAGACCACTATCTGTTAGGCTTAAGGAACATCAGACGAATACCCAAAAAGGTGAAACCACGAATTGCCGAACATGCATGGTCAAAACAACACCGAATGAAGTGGGCAGAAGCAAAGGTTTTGCACAAGGAGTCACACTGGAAGAAACGAAAATTCCTTGAAGCTGCCTTTATTGGGCAGAATCAGGGTATTTTCAGTAAACCAAGTGTTGAAATCTCAAATATTTGGAAGCCCCTCCTTGGGCGGAGCCAACTTTTTAAACTTCAAGGTTGAGTGATTTCTCACACTATATAAGTACGTAGCCTTAGGAATTGATTGTAGTTTTGCACCTGAAGACGATCAGAGATTGTACTGATCGAAACGTCGTGTATAAATAAAATATAGACAATGGAAGTCCGAAACACAGAGTTAATTTCATGACATAAACAAGTCAAAAATGTAGTGTCTTTTAGCTTTCTTTTGAACGTCTTAGGTATAACGATACCGATGTGTTGAAATATTTACTTTAAATACGTGTCTAATAATTAGAAACCTTTTGCAGCTCTTATAAAAATCCCCGTTAGGTGACTTTATCGCTTAATAACGTGTTCTGACGTAGCCAACGTCACGTTATTTTTAAGACAGCATTTTTGGTTTTTGCACGCCGCCTTTGATTTGTTTATGACTGACTTTATACAGTATTTATTATTATAAAGATTCACAAAAAGAATTTGTCCAATAATATTTTTCATTTAGAATATCTTATTCTTGTGATTTTTACGGTGAATTTTAATTATTTTTATTCAAAATGCAAATCAATGTTTTACATTTCTTAAAAAGGCAATTTTTTGTAGAAATGTGATATAAAAAAAATTGAAACGGCTCTAGATTTAACTTCTTCTCCTCAATACAAATATGGAAATGAAAATCTGCGGAAATGCATTATCACATTTGTACAAAAAGTGGCCTTTTTTCACTTTTTCTCAAAAACAATGCATTTCCGGAGATTATCATTTCGTGTGAAATCTAGAGCCGTTTCAATTTTTTTCGTATCACATTTCAAGTTCAAAAACGGTACATTTCTACACATTTTCAATGACTTAGTTATATTCAGGAGAATGTTCAAATTCCAAAATCTTAATATTTTTCTATAGAAAATTGTCTTTTTTTCTCTAAAATAATGCATTTTCGCACATTTTCATTTCTATATTTCCATTGAGGAAATCAAGTAGAAACTAAAACCGTTTTTATTTTTTCTGTAACACATTTCTACACAAACGGTGTATTTCCGAATTTTTTTTATGTCATTCAATTCAGAAGGCCTTCTACAGGGCATTCCAAAAGAAAATTTATGTTTTTCTAGATTTTTTGTAAAAAAAAATTCACCCAAAAACTGTACCCTAGGGCAAGTTGGCCGGGGCAAGATGACGAACTGTTGAAGACTTAAAAATAAGAAAGTTTTTAATGATATAAATCAAAACTAAACATCAGGAAATGAAAAGAATAATGAAAGTATTTTCGGTCCAGGGTCCCAGGAATCCTATACTGAACCTCCAATTAGGGAATGGATTCAAGGTGGAGGGTGCGATGGTTGGTAGCATGAGGCGTGCACGTCATACGAGAAGAAGGGGACGTTCATTTGTGACTTCGTCAACCTACCCCAATAGTGCAGCAAGATGACGAAAATGCTTTTTTGTAGTTTTTGAAGGATTAAAGTTTTGTTAATTTTTTAAATATTTTTTGTTAAACACAACCTTAATCTAATAGTTAGGTATTTTTTTAGTCATAACCAAAATCGTGTATCGTCATGTTGCCCCGCTTTCCCCTACCTTTATTATTTTAGCCTAAAAATCGTATTACCCTTGCGAGCAGAATTTTTAAATATTGATACTCAAATTACATTTAAATTTAAATTAACTGAAATCTATAATTTTATTAAAATAAAATTGCATTAAAATTGCTGTATTATGTTTGGAATAATGCATATTAGAGACTTATCGGTGCATAAAGTCGGCATATATAGAGTGAAAAAGAAAAAGAAAAACAGTTAATACGTACTAAGTTTTAGAGTTTGAGTCAGAGGGGTTATCACCTACCCTCAAAATGTAATCGTACGCGGGACGATTTCGGCCCAAAATCGCTAAAATTGTGGTATTTTTCTTAGTGATTTTGGTGAATCCCTATGTGAAGGAGATTGCCGCGATTGTAGCCCAAAATGTACAGGGTGATCGGTTATAAGTGTTCCCTGAGATAACTTTTTCTAATAGCCGCAGAAGAATCAAACAAAAACTGGGTGAGAGCGTATTTTATAGGGACCTTAAAATTATTAATAAAAATTATTCAGTTCAAATAGTATACAGGGTCTACCATAAAGTTATTGATTTCTTATGGAACGCCCTATAATAATATTAATCACAAATCACTACAAAAAAAATACAACAATTTTAGCGATTTTAGGACGAAATCGTCCCGCATACGTGTACATTTTGAGGGTACGTGATGACCCCTCTGGCTACAAACTCTAAAAACTAGTACGTACCCAGCAAACACGGTTCCCTCGGGACTTCGTCGGTCCGATGTCGATTGCCGAATTTGTCGTGATCGGCACGACGTCGCAGTATTTTTTGTCCGCTTTACAATGTAGGCCCAAAGTATGTTTGCCGATGCAGCGTTAGACTGTGGCCCGTCGTCGGACCAATGGTAAATTTTACTTTTTGCTAACATCGCCATACCGTCGCCGTACGATTAAGGTCCGATATGGTTTAACCACATGGTACCGACCATCCGCCCATAACTGCTTAATTTGGTCGGTCTTACGTAGGCAAGCTGGCCTCGGCCCGACATCGGTAAACTATTCAAGATCAAGTCCGACATTGGTTTCCTAAAGCGGTCCAACGTCGGCGATTGACGGAGGTCCGTCGATGGTAGCTTAAAGCGGCCCGACATTCGTAAACTACAAAGTTTCGATAATACGGGTGCTTAACCAGTCGGGCTGGTTTAAGTGGCAGAAGAGGTGATTCTTGTAGAGAAGTACCACCATCTTGTCAAGTCCGCATTCTAGTTTTGAAATATCTTTGCTCATTATATATATAATATTATCTTCCACTGTACAGGGAACATAGTGACCTTAGCGCCATCTCTACATACTAGGAAGAAACCATTAACCAGTTTAAAAATTTTAAGGTGACGTAATCGGACCGTCGTCGGTTGCCGATTCTCGCCTAAAGCAGATAAAGTGGTCGTCGGCATAAAGTCGACTATAGTAAATCGGGCCATCGTCAGTTGCCGATTCTCGACCGATTAAAGAAAGTTCCAATCGGACCATCGTCGGCCCTAAAGCAAATAAAGTGGGCTTCGGCATAAAGTCGACTATAGTAAATCGGGCCATCGTCAGTTGCCGATTCTCGACCGATTAAACAAAGTTCCAATCGAACCATCGTCGGTCCTAAAGTGGTGTCGTCTCTCCACTGGACATCCTTGGGACAGAGTTGTGCTGTCTGGGTAGTTACCCCATTTTATTTTTCGATTTTCTCAGAAATTGTTAATTTGTAGATGTGTTGCCAGGATTATGCCATGTAAATCTGGCTGTAATGCCAAGGAATGTGTACATGATTGTCGTAATGCCATGTTAATTTATATGGGTAATGCCAAGTATAACGTCATGAACTGTTACCCCCTTGGGGGTATTTGAATCACAAATCTGTCAAAGTAAAACTGAAATAAAAACATGCTAAAAATAATTCCTTTTAAAAAAACTACATTGCAGTCACAAAATAGTTAAAACCACTGTTTATATGAAAGTGTTCATACAATGTTTTTGATTATATGCTTTGTCATAGATTTAGTCACAGTTCTAAGGAAGGAAGAATTTCGGTTTTACGTTGACAAATTTATGATCCACCTCAAAAACAGCGGAATTCATAAACTTGTCGTTTGGCGATGCCGATGCCGTTTACCGTCTTCCGTTCAACATAAACAAAAGTAAATCAATATTTCCATTCATATATATCTTCCGTTCGCCGTTGCCGACGCTGGGAGAGATGGTTCAAGTCCAACTTTTTCGGTTCGTGCCGTTTCGAAATTCGTAGCAATTTCGTAGGCACCAGCGCTAAACCAATCGAAACGGGTTAAACTAAATAAAGTATAACTTCTATATTTTTCTAACCTTATTTTTTGTGGTTTGTTGAAATTAAAACTGTTTTTTTAGTGATTTTACTAATTGACAAAACACGGACAACGAAAATTTTATAAAATCGCGAGTTCGTATCAGCGGCATGACGGCAACGGCATATCGGCATCGGCAAACGTCAAGTTTATGATGAATTTCGTTTTAATAGGACTTTTCCTTTTAAAGTATCGTTCATAAAGCGGGATTCATAAAGTTGACGTTTGCCGACGCTGTGGCCGTGATGCCGTTGCTACGAACTCGCGCTTTCATAAACTTTTCGTTCTCCGTGTTTTGTAAATTAGTAAAATCAGTAAAAAAATAAAAAGAAAAACAACCCAACCCAAGCCAATCCTAAAAAATGAGGTTAGAAAAATATAAACAATAATTACGTGACTATTTTAACCTGTTTTGATTGGCTTAGCGTTGGTGGCTACGAAATTGCTACGAATTTCGCAACGGCACGAACCGAAAAAGTTGGACTTGGACGATCTCTGCCGGCGACACCGCGACGGCAACGGCGAACAGTAAATATGAATTGAAATATCGATTTCCTTTTGTTTATGTTGAACGGAAGACGTTAAACGGCATCGGCATCGGCATACGTCAAGTTTATGAATCACGCTTAAGTATCGTTCATACAAAGCATAGTCATAGTTTTAGTTCTAATTTTAGTCATAACGCTATCTCTGTCACTGTTTTTTTTTCTTAACGAGACAGTGATAGAGATAGCGTTATGACTAAAATTAGAACCAAAACTATGACTATGCCTTGTATGAACGATACTTTAGTTGCAATAGTCGTAATTTTTGTTACAACGCACGCTCTGTTACTGTCTTTCTTATTAATAAGACACAATTTATGCATACCTACTATTTTCCTAGCTGCTTCCAGGGAGGTCAACTTCACTTACTTATCTATATGTATCCAGAGTATTGCAGATATTATAAATGTAATCATGTAAATCTGCTCGTAACAACCGCCCGGCAGCGAAAAGGAATAGCCGAACCGATAAACCAAATGGTGGCGACACCTACCACCATCGCTATCAGGCAAGTTGCGTTGGAGCACCATCTATGGACTGCAAATTTATTAAAAGCTATTCTTTTTGGTTTCAACTATTGGCAATACTAATTGTTTACATTCGGCGTTTAAAAACAAATAGGGTTGGAAAATCCAAAACTTCAACAAATTTTATTTTTTTTTTTTAATTCGGAATTTAAAAATGTCGCAGAGAAGCAAACGAAGACGCAGCAGCGCTGGCGCTGGAGGAGACGGTGCAAAAGAGCCAAAAGTTTCAAATTTAAAAGGCATTATTATCGATAACGGAGCTTATTCTATAAAAATAGGGTATGTTTACAGGCTTCTTGGGTTGCATATATGCCGGGTTCAGTAAATGAATAAACACAAATTTAAGACTTAACCTATGGCTTTGTTTCATTTCCCTGACGTTGCATGACAAGAATGGAACATGCTTGCATTGTGTTCCATTTCTCTTTTACTAAGTAACATTAACTTTATAAATCAGGGGTTGTGCGTTAAATTTGTGGCTTCATTAAACTAACTTCATGTAACCAAGATATGCTTTTTACTAGAGTACATCTTTTAGAATGATAAAGAATATTTTATTGAGGTTTTGGCACCATTTTAAGGCTAACTAACTAACTATCTCAACACTAGTTTTATTTATTATTATGGCAGCATACAGTGTTATTTCTAAAGCGCATTCAAAAGTTATTTCCTATGGGACTAAATTTTAGGTGTTGTTATCAAAAACTAAAATCTTTAAATTTCAAAAATCCATAATAAGAGCTATGCCAATGTTGATATCCACCAATGTGAAAATTCTACGATTAAGCTTTAATCATGATTAACACTAATTGGAGTTTGGAATGAGTCTTGGTAAACAAATTTGCAAGGTGAAAGAGTGCATTCTAGTAATAATACGTAATATTTAGTAACTAACCACGATCAAAGGCTAATCGAGGAATTTTTGGTTTGGTGGATACTAGCATTAATATAAGTTCCAGATCATCTTGCAAACTTTATTTTAAACAGCTAGACATACTGCCAGTACCCAGTACCTCTATTCTTTACAATACATTTACTTTTCCTCAATCAAAGGAATTCCTAGCCACACAACAAGTTTTTTTTTAAACAGTACTTACTATAGTCAACTAAACTCTAATAAGTAGTATTGTTGATTTTTATATTTATTTTGTAGTTTGCTAGCAGCTGAAATCAAGACTGAAATTTATATGTTTTTCTTTCTTCTGTGCCTTTAATTTGTGTTTTCTGCTAATTTTAATGTACTTAATTACATTGAACCCATTTAAAACTAAGATGAAAATAAAAAATACTTTCCAATTAATGTCGGAATCAGAATATACTTTATTGTACAAAGAACAAACTTAGAAACTTACTCATATAATTAAAATAACTAAAAATAAAAAACTTTACCAACATACTTTAAAAAATAAGTAAGAGGCAATAGAAAACAAAAATTAAAGTGTAAGTGTAATTAAATAAATTAAAACAGAACGAAAGAATAAATATATAATTAAAATTTTTGTTAAAATAATTTTTAAGAAAATAAAAATTGTCACATAAAGTTAACTACTTACATAAGTAGCTATAAAAAAATAATCAAATAAATAAAATCAGCAACAAAGGATGCAATAAGTTTATGACTTTACTTGTTTAATACACATAAAAAAAAAAACTTGCAACACTAAACTGTCCTGATAATATTCATCCGAGTATAGTAAGCTTTAATAACTAAAATATGCTTTACCTGTGTCTTCAACCAGAAGGTAACTGTATATTAAACTAACACTCGTAGCATATCAGACAAAGCATTTTTGTTTCTCACTTCATTATCCAGGCCTCCAATGTCTAATGGAGAATCCAGACATCATAGATAAATTATATTATAAAGAAAAAAACCAGACACCTACAGACCTGTTTCATCCTTATTAGGAATCATCAGGGAGTCATAGGATTGTATCTGGCAGTTGAAGCTACATAGGCACCATGCACACCTTTCGAATTAAAAAAAAAAGTTAGTAATCTGCGGAGACGCAGTAACTGTGTACGCCACCTGTCGAATAAACTGAGAAACAAAAACATCAAAATTGAAAAGTGCAGAAGACCATAAATACAGAATCCTGTACTTTTCAACGGTTTATAAAGAAGAAACCTGTAAAAGTATAAGATCACTGTAACATTACTCTTAAAAAGAGATAACATTCGCAGCAGCACTGCCCTTAATTGGAGCTTCATACTATGTGGCCTTAATTTTTAAGGCATCAGCAAGCAAGCAATCACTTTGGAGGAGGCTTGTTGAACTATATAAAAAGCAAAAATATTTAAAAAACAAAAATATTTTGGCTGCTATGTAAGACACTGGTGAGGGGTTTTTGCGGTTCCCCCCACCCCCCGAGAAGTCTGGTTATGGTAACATTTTTAATTAAACTACTACTACTTAAATGACTACTACTTTTTTTATTATTTATCCTTAACCCCCCCCCCCCCCCCCCGAAGTCAATTCCTGGGTGCGCCAGTGTGTAAGATTTGCGTTTTATTCGAGGGGGACTTCACTGGCCATTTGTTCAAATAATGTCAAAAAATTCTGAATACTAATACTAAAAAATGCTAAATAATGAGAAACAATTTCTGAAAATGCCAAAAATATCCAATAAATTAATATTTAATTAATATAATGTACCAAGTGGGCGCAAGAACACGTCGGCGCGGCCAAGTGGGGGTAGGACCAACTGGGCGCAAAAGTAATTTTTTTATAGCTAAATTTGGTTTAGGTCTCGGTCTAGGTTGAGGTAGGTTGGGTCTTGGGTTAGTTATATACAAAATTGTGTTTTTTTTATCTAGAAATTTTTTGAATTTTTTTCCGGGTTTTTTTTCCCGGAGTCATATGTATAAGTTGGTTATTTTGGGTTGTTAAGAAAATGAAAAATTGGTTTTTTTTCTTTCAATTACTTTAACTAGTCATAACTTTTGTTTGCGTAAACCGATTTTGATGAAATAACTCCTATGCTCTGCGCAGGAATCCAAAGAATCCAGTAGTGAGACTCCTATAAAAAATGCTCGAACAAATAAATAAATAGAGAGAGATTGAATTAGAGACATTTATTATATGCATATATTAGATTTTGGGAAAACAAAAAGTACTTATTTGTTATGTTCTAGAAAAGATATGGTTACCAAAAGTCCCTTACTTACTCAAACTGTTCTGTAGAAAAAGGAATTAAAATAAACTACGAGATGCACTACATACATGCAAATTTTCCAAATCAGTCACCATATCTAAGGAAATTGCGGGGGAATGTTCATGGTAAATATTTAAAATGTGGCGCTTTAATACAGATATGGTGTTCACCCTTGAAAAGATAGTTCTTCGACTTTTTAGCACTTTTTTCACCTAACGCAAAAATATAAAAATAAGATAACAGACTGAGAAATATTTTTTTATCAAATTAATTCAGTGTGTCCAGCGAAAATTCATTCGCAAATTTTCGGTTTTTCCCTGTCATTTTATACTATTTCCCGGTCATTTTATACTATTTCCCGGTCATTTTATACTATTTCCCGGTACTTTTAGACCTTTTCCCAGCACTAGTTAATATGCACCTAATGCATGGGTGGACCTCGTCTCAAATCTAGGGAGGAGGATAATCAGATTTCGAGTTGTTTATTTACCTCAAATTTTTTACCAATAACAGGCTTTAAAAGCGCCGCACGCGAAATAATATAGAAATAAAAAACCAGGAGCCGTCGCAGTTTTTTTTGAAGGAGGGGAGAGCGATTATTATGTAGGTGTTGGGTTGTGTTTGAATGGTAAAAATCCGATTTTTTTGCCCTTTTATATGTTGCTGACAAAATTTGCGTAAAATTAAATCAAACTTGTAACAATTAATAATGTTATAGTGCCCTTGGCAAAGTGTATAGCCGCCAAGGAGGGCTGGATTGGGATCCAGTCTCAGTAGTAGAGATGTGTGGCCAAAATCATGTCGTAAATGCGCCGCAGACGAAAATTTTCAGAAAATTAGAGTAAAAATTTAATTCCTTACAAATCAACATTGTTAAGTTTCTCTATCGTTTCCAATGAAATTTTTCATTTTTTAGTTTGTCTTTTGTTTGGCTTAGAAATTCCAAAGATGGATGCAACTCGTATTATTAATTGCTAAGCTACTTTATCTTTATATGGGCTAATTTGATCATTGGTTAAGAATAGTTTTAATTTGCTGATTAAAAAGAGAAAGTAAAATTTGCACCCTGGTTGATTTATCCCTTTTTAATACATTTAATGTCAAGTTGTAATTGTAATTAATAATAAATTTACCGGTTTGATACAAAATTCCCGGCTGGACTGGACACCCTCAGTCGGATCAGTCGGAAATAAAATGAGAAAACGTGCCATGACAAATCAATAACTTTTTTAGAAAAAGGGGTTGCCTGCACTTTAAAGCTAACAAAAAAAAAGGATTTTTTGTACTTACTGCGAGTCCTGATTTTTCACACAGAGGGTACAACCTACGACAACGCCGTTTCGTCCTTATTAGGGACTCATCAGACAATCTTGCTTGCGCTTATGTGCCAAAAATTTGGCAAAGCGCTGAGAACTCCTGTCGAGTGCCCAATTGTGTACATCTACTTGACAAGTCCTTAATAAGGACGAAACGACGCCGTCCTAGGTTCCAGCCTCTGTGTGAAAATTCGAAGTTAAGTACAAAAAAATCCTGTTTTTTTCGTAATAACTTTTTTGCCCTGGTTGTTGGAATGTCGAATAAAAAATGTCCTAATATTGACCCTGGCGATCCGAAGGCATTTTATTGGGGGCGGGGATTAAGGTCACTTTCCCAACTAATATTAAAAGTGATTCCCAAGTTACCTGAAACTGAGAATTTTTTATAGTGGTTTGAAGAAATTAGAAATACAAAATGTTAAAAAGTTCCCAACTGAACCTTCATATTTCCCTACTGCAAGCAACATTGGGGGGAGGCTCATCGGTAATTATTGATTCAATATTTTTTCCTAGAAGGTAAAACAAAACATTACATTAAAGAAACTTCCTCAAACATTTTAAACTGGAAATTTTCAATACTATACCTACTTTATTACTATACTATACTATTACTATACCTACTTTATTAGAATAATGTATGTATTTATGCTACCTATTGCAGTATTATATACCTCGACTTTCAACCAGGAGATGCCGGGTTCAAGCCCCGGGTCTGGCGGTAGTCTGCTTGGACTTTTTCTTTCAAATTACATAATTTGTAAGATTAAGGTAAAACGCCGTATGGAGCGGAGCAGGCCATGTTAGCTAGAAAGCAGGTTAACACGATTCCATACCGTCCCTCGGAGGGGACGGTCCCGTGTGATCCATATGTTGATAGTGGAGCTCGTTAAAGATCCCTAGCCCCGACAAAGGGTCTAAAGTCCTCTAGGAAAGGAAAACTGCTGAAAATTGGTGTAAAAGGTATCTTAGGTCCTATCCCTCCACTCACGCCGGTAACCAGGCCGGATGGGATCAGATATCACATGAAGGCGGACCTAGTTACACACTCCTTAAGTCGGTAGACTACTGGAGGACAAAAAGACCTAGGTCTGGGTTTCAAAAGTAGTTGACGGAACTCGAAAAAGTGACGGTAATCAAATGTGGAAAAGAAAAAAAGTATTACATAATTATAGAAAATAAAATAATTGCGACAAATAATTTCGAAAAATGCTAAATAATACGAAAAAATTCCAAATAATGCGAAAAAATTCCAAATAATACGAAAAAAATCTGAAAAATTTCTAATAATGCCGAAAATACCGAATAATGTTAAAAAATTCCAAAAAATGCGGATTATTCTGATACGATTTTGTACATATATTTGTCAAGAGTGAAATCGCCTTGGTTTTATTATTAAAAAGGGACAATCTAAAATCTGTTTTTTATGTGGATTAGGTATTCCCATGAAGATGAACCAAACATAATCCCGAACTGCATAATGAAAGCCAAATCGGAGAGAAAAAGACTGTTTGTGGGCAAGCAAATTGATGAGTGCAGAGACTGCTCTAGTTTGTTTTATTTGCTACCTTGTGAGAAAGGGTAAGACATCAAAATTTCTAACTTAACGTGATGTGTTAAGGATCATTTTAAAACCTTTATTTTAGGTATATAACCCGTTGGGAAGTCCAAAAACCTGTCTGGGACCATTCTCTAAGTAAAAATGTATGTCCGATTGGTGACAATCCTGTTATTATTACCCAACCTTTGTTTAACTTTAAATCAATACTTTTTAGGTAGGTAACTTAAATACTCTTCTTTTGTAAGAATATAGTCTTTGAACCAATTATTTTCAGAATAAACCCAACTGATTTGGCTGAACTAAAGTATACAAACGATTTTGGCTCGAGTCCAGAAGAGTCGGTAGTCGTTGTTGATACGGGGTATAGTTTCACTCATGTCATACCCTATATTAAAGGTAAGAAGTTTATTTTTGGTAAATAAACCCATGGTGAACGCCTTTTATAAAGTAAGAACAAATTTTTGCTTTTTAAACAAGAAACACTTGAAATCTTTGAAATTTTTCAAAAAATATCTTATATGCTAAAATTCAAAATATGTACAGTTTACAGAATTTTTTGAACTTTAATTTTAAACAAAACTTTACTTTATGGTAAAGTTTTAGGGCCGGGCCGGTTTATCGGTAGCGGATTACACAGGTTTCCAAAAAAACTATTTTGGACTTAAAAAATTGTTGATTAATATTTTCTGTGCTTTAATATCTTTAAAAACAGTATTTTTGAAGTTAAATAACCTGACCCTGCCAAAAAAACGTCATAAAAGATCATAGCAAATAACAGATAAAACATAATAAACTTATGATATTTTATAATTTTTGACTAGTGAAAGTGAAACACAAATCCCACCTAGGAATTCATCATATTTTATCAGCCAGTTGGCTTATAAAAGTTTACAATATTTTATAATTTTTAATATGACAATTCCTCATAAAGGTTTATGAGATTTTATAAGATCAACCTGTAACATTCGAAAATAAAAAATTACAGCTCAACTTTAGCAGTTGTAGTAGTAGTAATAGTAGTAGAAATAATGTAAGAGATTATCTACATATCTAATAGAAAATTGTTCTCACATAAGTACTTATTTATCGCCAGGAGCTGTGAAAACAAGATATGTTTGTTCGGGTGAAATCTTGCCACTTAATTTTGACCAACTTTCCGACATCCGATCGGCTTCAAATTTGGCATGCTTATATAGTTGCGGGGACAACACAAGAATATAGTGTCAGAAATTGACAGCTCCCGCCTACTCGAAGAGGGTGGAGGGGGGTAAAGTTGAAGAACAAAAGAATATAGTGTGATGAAATTGACAGCTCCCCCCTACTCGAAGAGGTTGGAGGGGGGTACAGTTGAAGTACGCCCGATTTCGTTGAAATTAGGTGTGTTGGGGCACTTGGGCATGGAGATAATGAATTTCTAATCAGATTTTGAAAATTCAATATGGCGGATTCAAAATGGACGATTTTTGGTCATCTTTTGCTAAGCAATTTTAACTAACTTATACACATCCGATTGCTTTCAAATTTGGCATGCATTTATAGTTCCGCTGACAATACAATAATATGTCGTTATTAACCCTCCCCTCTACGAGGGGAGTAGAGGGGGGAAAACACCTGTTTGTCTGATTTCAACCAAAATTGGTATACGGGGGCTTTTGGGGATAAGGAATACGAATTTTTAATTACATTTTGAAAATTCAATATGGCGGATTCAAGATGGACGATTTTCGGTCATGTTTTGCTAACCAATTTTAACTGACTTCCGGTGAAAATACAATATGGTATTCTCAGGTACCCACCTCCCTCTAACGAGGGAAGTGGAGGTGGAAAAAGATTTAGTTTGTTCGATTTCAATCAAAATTGGCATACAGGGGTTTTTAAGGAGGGGGATTATGAATCTTTGATCAGATATATCAAATATTTTTTTGTAGAAGTAAGTAAGTAAATAAGCTTTTTTAATTAGTTTTCAGGTGGTCGAAAAAACTGAAAAAAATCAGGTGTGTTTTTATAAGATTTAATGAGGTTTTTTTGGCAGGGTGGGCACATAAAAATCTATAAAATATTGTAAGTTTGTCTGACTATAAAATCTATTTAAAGACTTATAAAAAAATTGTTTTTAACAACTCCTAGAAAATTATAAATGTTCAAATTCTATGAGTTTCTCTAATCATAAAATATCCCAAAGTCTCATAAAAAAACGTTTTTTTACAAACTCTTAAAACATTATAAAAAAGACTATAAAATCTGTCAGAAATTTATAAAAACATCGGTTTATATAATAGTTGATGTGTCGGTTTGATTATAAAATCTCTTAGATAATCGTGCTTTTATAAAATGTCTGCACCATCGATGTACTATCGATGGTCTGCACTTATCAAGTTTTATAAACATTTATAAGCCTGACTGATTATAGCATCAGATAAAAAAACACACATATGAAACCCCATAAATTCTTAAAAACTTTTATAATCCTGAAATTTTGCCTTACAAAAGTTCATAGTCCTTATAAAAACTGATAAAATTCAGGTGTGTTTTTATGAGGTTTTATGCGATTTTTTTGGCAGGGGAGAGTATCTCCTGTTATTGATAAACCCGCCTTAAAAAAAAAATTGGGAATTTTAGAAAAAAAATCTGTGGACACCATGATAATTTTACCTTTTGTTCATTTGAAGAGTAATTTGAGTAACTTCTATGTTTACTTTTCTTCTAATTTCGACTGCTTTAAATTTGCTTTATTGCTATGTTATCGTGTCAAAGTAATTTTTTTTAGTATTAAAACTTAATTTTTCTATGCTCAGAAAATGAGTGCAAACAGCATCTAATTTTGCTAATATTTGAGGCTTTATATCTCATAGCTAAGGAACGAAATAAAAAAAACTTAGACAACCCTTTAAGTTTTAACTTTCAAGCATGACCAATTTACTGGAAAAGGTTTTGAAAGTTAAAATATGTTTTTAAAGTTATGTACTGTTGTAGGCAACAAATATCTAAGGGCAATAAAAAGACTAAATGTTGGAGGCAAATTGTTAACCAATCATTTAAAAGACATCATTTCATATAGACAGTATAACGTCATGGAAGAGACATATGTGATCAACCAGGTAAAAAATTCTTCACTCGATAAGCGTAATAGTCCAGGCCCCATCGTATACCCCCGCAAAGAAATCTAGGTCCGGAGATTTTGACTTTTGATTCATATTTTTGGATCATTGTAGAAGTAAAGGGCCAAACTATTTTAGCGACCACCCTGTATTTTTGTATTAAAAAGCTTAAAATTTGCATTTTTTTGTGGGTTTCCCTTGTGGAAAAAGGCTAAATATCAAAAAGTACTTGGCCAATCGAAAAAAGAAAACCACCGATCAAAAGATAATTTCTTTCTGCGTTTTATGTATTATGTTCTATGTCTATTAAAGATAAGGGTTGTCATGGAAACCGAGATAAACAGGATGGTTACACCAAATTATGTATGTTTTCCAAAAAAAATCGCAGATTCCATATAGCTTTTCTGATTTTATTTATTTTTAGGGATTTTATTCGTTGAGCCAAGATAAACTATATTTAAATTAACGTAATTTTCAATATTATAAAGGGTGTCCAAAAAACGACTTTAAATGCAAGTTTTTCAAGTATTGGTCAATTTTTGTAATTTTTTTTTAACATGTGATAGAGAAGGTCCTAACAAATATTTTTTGTTATTACCATTTTCCTGTAGTTGTACAGGGTGAGCCAGCAATGAAGGGTAAAGTTCCAAAAATGGCCGTTTTGGACCTTAATTTATGAGAAAACTATAAGGTTTATAAAAAAATCCTTTCGAAATATGATTGTACATAAAAAAGAAGTTAAAAAACCTTAAACGATGTTTCGCTCTGGGTAACCAGCGCGAGCTGGTCACCCTCCCCATACATTATTAAACACCATCATACACTTTGATTTCCAACTTTGAATCACTCACAAATAGGCATCGTTCCGCACTGGTACTTATCCAAGTTACCTGATATGGATTCGTCCTGGCGTGTTAATATTTCCAATACGATCATGCTCCTAAGGCAATTAAAACAAAAAAGCTTGTTAATATTTCCAATAGGATCATGCTCCTAAGGCAATTAAAACAAAAAAAAAAGAAGTTAAAAAACCTCCAAATCAGTTACTTCAACCGAAAAGAAACCAAAAAACAAAAGATCAAATTATCTTGGGTGGAAATAACGAAAATTCCGACTTGGATGAGCATTTCACAAGGAACACACAAAGGACTAAAGCGAAAAAAGAAATGATTAAACGATGTTTCGCTCTGGGAAACCAGCGCCAGCTCATCAGTGAATTCACTGGTCACCCTCCCCATACATCATTAAACACCATCATACATTTTGATTTCCAACTTTGAATCACTCACAAATAGGCATCGTTCCGCACTGCTACTTATCCAAGTTACCTGATGCGGATTCGTGCTGGCGTGTTAATATTTCCAATAGGATCATGCTCCTAAGGCAATTAAAACAAAAAAAGAAGTTTATAAACCTCCAAATCAGTTACTTTAACCGAAAAGAAACCAAAAAACAAAAGATCTTGGGTGGAAATAACGAAAATTCAAACTTGGATGAGCATCCCACAAGGAACACACAAAGGACCAAAGCGAAAAGAGAAATGATTAAACGATGTTTCGCTCTGAGTAACCAGCGCGAGCTCATCAGTGGTTTCACTGGTCACCCTCCCCATACATCATTAAACACCATCATACACTTTGATTTCGAACTTTGAATCACTCACAAATAGGCATCGTTCTGCACTGGTACTTATCCAAGTTACCTGATACGGATTTGTCCTGGCGTGTTAATATTTCCAATAGGATCATGCTCCTAAGGCAATTAAAAAAAAAGTGTGTTAATATTTCCAATGGGATCATGCTCCTAAGGCAATTAAAACAAAAAAAAAAGAAGTTAAAAAACCTCCAAATCAGTTACTTCAACCGAAAAGAAACCAAAAAACAAAAGATCAAAATATCTTGGGTGGAAATAACGAAAATTCCGACTTGGATGAGCATCTCACAAGGAACACACAAAGGACCAAAGCAAAAAGAGAATAAACGATGTTTCGCTCTGGATAACCAGCGCGAGCTCATCAGTGGTTTCACTGGTCTCCCTCCCCATACATCATTAAACACCATCATACACTTTGATTTCCAACTTTGAATCACTCACAAATAGGCATCGTTTTAACATGTGATAGAGAAGGTCCTAACAAATATCTTTTGTTATTACCATTTTCCTGTAGTTGTACAGGGTGAGCCAGCAAGGAAGGGTAAAGTTCCAAAAATGGCCGTTTTGGACCTTAATTTATGAGAAAACTATAATGTTTATAAAAAAATCCTTTCGAAATATGATACCCTCCCCATACATCATTAAACACCATCATACACTTTGATTTCCAACTTTGAATCACTCACAAATAGGCATCGTTCCGCACTGGTACTTATCCAAGTTACCTGATACGGATTCGTGCTGGCGTGTTAATATTTCCAATAGGATCATGCTTCTAAGGCAATTAAAACAAAAAAAGAAGTTAAAGAACCTCCAAATCAGTTACTTCAACCGAAAAGAAACCAAAAAACAAAAGATCCTGGGTGGAAATAACGAAAATTCAAACTTGGATGAGCATCCCACAAGGAACACACAAAGGACCAAAGTGAAAAGAGAAATGATTAAACGATGTTTCGCTCTAGGTAACCAGCGCGAGCTCATCAGTGGTTTCACTGGTCACCCTCCCCATACATCATTAAACACCATCATACACTTTGGGGAGGGTGACCAGTGAAACCACTGATGAGCTCGCGCTAGTTACCCAGAGCGAAACATCACATATAAAAAAATAGACCAATATTTTAAAAAACTTTCATTTAAAGTCGTTTTTTGGACACCCTGTATAATATTGAAAATTACGTTGATTTAAATATAGTTTATCTTGGCTTAGGGAATAAAATCTCTTAAAATAAATAAAATCAGAAAAGCTATCTTGAACCTGCGAATTTTTTTGGAAAACGTACATAATTTGGTGTAACCATCCGGTTTATCTCAGTTTCCATGGCAACCCTTATCTTTAATAGACATTAAACATAATACTTAAGAAGCAGAAAGAAATTATCTTTCGACCGTTGTTTTCTTTTTTCGATTGGCCAAGTACTTTTTGATATTTTGCCTTTTTCCGCAAGGGAACACACAAAAAAATGCAAATTTTAAGCTTTTTAATACAAAAACAGGGTGGTTACTAAAATAGTTTGGCCCGGGTCTCCAATGTCTACCCAAGATAAATTACTGCTACAATGATCCAAAGACATGAATCAAAAGTCAAAATCTGGGGACCTAGATTTTTTTGCCGGGGTTTACGATGGGGCAAGGACTATAATGTTTGAAACAAGTTTTGTTTTAAGAAAGTATTAATTACCAATTATCTTATTTTTTAGTAAAGTTTGTTTTACCCTGTCAGGAATAAATGTAGGCAAAGAAGTGAAAAAATCAAAAAATAAGAAAAAAGTCTATGGTGAAGTTGAAGAAAAATAATAAAGAAAAAATTTGTCCACGCCTACTATTTATACAACTGACTGAATGATGGACTAGTTCAGATACCAGTTAGTGGTATAACTAGTGGAGTAGGCCAAATTTTCTCTTCCTTGTTTTTATATTTAATTACTAGGCAGATAAAAGAAGTTGATGGTTGTAATTTCCTATCGAGTTTGTGCTTGTAAGAGAGTGTCACATACAAATACTGATAAAAACTGACTTTAAAATATTACAAATATGGCTTTATCCGAACAAACTTATTACACTAAAATCGACTGGTCAATCAATACGTACTACTTTTAAACTTGGGGCAGTTCTTTGTAGTGAGTATACTAGGATTTAATTTATGTCTCTCTCTCTCTCTCTCCATGTATTTTCTCACTCATGATCAAATTTTAGTTTGACAGAAATGTAATTTTTCTTTGTATTACTATTGTATTTAAGTAGAAACAATTTTAGTACACTTTTTTTGTGGTTAAGACCTTGTTTTTGGTTCCCTTTTATTTTACCAAATTTATATATATCAGAAATTTTCACTCCTTTTTTACATTATTTCAGTAAGTGTAGGTGCCTCCCTGTAATTTTTTCTTCTGATTTATTTAAGGTGAAAGAAGACACATGCTATGTAGCAGAGAACATTCAGCAAGAACTGAAAGAGGCCTTAAAGCCCCTCAAAGAAAATAAAGTAGTAAAAAATTACGTTTTACCTGATTTTAACACCATAAGAAGAGGATTTATTCAAGATCCCGAGACAAAAACTGAGGTCGAGGAGGACTATCAAATGTTAAGGTTGAATAACGAAAGGTTTGCAGTTCCTGAAATATTGTTCAATCCATCCGATATAGGTAAGTTTTGAACAGAACCTATATTATACGTTTCGTCGGGTCCTAACTATATTTCAGTTCCCGTCGGATCCTGATTACCTGCCAGGACTTAGCATATGGGCAATTTATCCTGGAGGTGTACAAAATTTGGAGATCGTTTCACCCCTTTCATGAAACTTTATCTATATTCGATTTCAATAAGAGGCTACCTAGTTTAAAAAACATATTGCATTGATACAACTACTTAGTTAATTTTTTTAATTTTTACTGACGGTATCAATGTCAAATATCTTTAGTTAAGTCAAACTTTATTGGTTAGTAAGAGATTCCGTTATTGCCTAGTAAATATGCATGTCCGAAATGACAAATGACATTTTTTCCAGTTATATAATAACCTTTGACCTTAACTCTGTGTTTCGGACTTCCATTGTCTATATTTTATTTATACACGACGTTTCGATCAGTACAATTTCTGATCGTCTTCAGGTGCAAACTACAATCAATTCCTAAGGCTACGTACTTATATACTGTGAGAAATAACTCAACCTTGAAGTTGGCTCCGCCCAAGGAGGGGCTTCCAAATATTTGGGATTTCAACACTTGGTTTACTGAAAATACCCCGATTCTGCCCAATAAAGGCAGCTTCAAGGAATTTTCGTTTCTTCCAGTGTGACTCCTTGTGCAAAACCTTTGCTTCTGCCCACTTCATTCGGTGTTGTTTTGACCATGCATGTTCGGCGATTCCTGATTTCGTGGTTTCACCTTTTTGGGTATTCGTCTGATATTCCTTAAGCCTAACGGATAGTGGTCTTTTAGTTTCGCCTATGTGTGATTTACCACACTCACAAGGAACTTGGTAAATGCATTCCTTATTTTGTTTGTTCTCCGGTTTTGTTTTAATATTAAAGTTTCTCACAGTATATAAGTACGTAGCCTTAGGAATTGATTGTAGTACAGTGAGAGTTAGTTGTCTCACCATCGAAAGAGTAAGCAGTAGTTTGCTCCTAGGTGCAGTTTTGGACCTCTAAGTGTAGCCGTAGGTTTAGCGATTAGTCAAAGTAGGCCGCTCAATAAGCGTCTACCAAGATTTAAATACGTAGAACACTATCCAAAAAGTTGGGAGCTCAAAGCTTCACTAAAGCTAAACTTACCCAGCAAAGGATCACTATCACCCCAACTTCAAATAACGATCTTAAAACTATCATCAACACTATTGACACTATTGGGCTAACCCGACACACCAATCCTCTCCCCGAGGATCGCTTGTCCCGATGCGTCGTACGAGGTCTCCCGACGGAGCTGTCCTGCAAAGATATCGCCGATGATATCATCGGTCAAGGCATCTCTGTCGCGTCAGTCTCCCGCATGCGCCGCGGAGGGAACAAAGATCCTCTCCCTATGGTCCTTGCCACATTTAAACCTACGGATAGGGAAGCATTGTTTGCCCTGCCAGCGGTTTTAAGTTTAAAAGTTAAATTTGAAGACTTGAAACCAAAGGCTCAGATCACGCAATGCCACCGATGCCAACAATTTTATCATGGGCAAACGCTATGCACGGCTAAGCCCAAATGTGTTAAGTGCGGAGAGGGCCACCCCACAGCCGACTGTAAAAAGTCAAAAGAAACCCCACCTAAATGCGCCAACTGTGGCCTGGACCATCCAGCCAGCTACAGGGGGTGCAAATCCTTCCCAAAATTGCCAAAAAACAAAACAACTCAGCCATTACCTCATAAACCATCCATCGCAAATACATCCACATATGCTCACCCGGCTCGATCATACGCTCAAGCATCAAAACCATCAACATCCATGCCATCAGCCATGCCATCATCCACGCCATCATCCATGCCATCAACATCCACCCCCGACCAACAGTTCGCCCTGCACCTCATCCAACTGATCACAAAACACGACCCAAACCTACTTCCCTCCCTAATCCCGTCCCTACTATCCAATGTTCTCCCAATCCAAAATGCAACAAATTAATCATTCCATTCTCCCTTCGTTGAGGGTCGCCACGTGGAACGTGGATGGACTCCGAAACCGCAAGCACGAAGTGGTCGAATTCTTATTCGATCACAGCATAGATGTGCTTGCGGTACAAGAGACCCACGTGATCACCTAAACTTCGTAGGATATTCATTTTATCGTCATGACACGACAATTCATGGCGGAACAGCCATTCTCATTAAATCTTATATCAAACATCACGCCGAAATCGATCACCCACATAGGCACTGTGAATATACATCCATATCAATCACCACAGCCATTGACGGAAAAATCACCTTCTTTTCATTCTATGCATCACCTGCCCACCCCATCAACATCCAGTCATTTACAGAAATTTTAAATTATAAAAATAAATTTTTTTTTTAATGCGAAACACCGCGCTTGGAATAGCCGACTTACAAATGCGAGAGGCAGGAGATTAAATGTCGCTATTATTACCAACAACGCGGTGGCCATCGCATCAAATACACCTACACATTATCCATACAACAACGACCACAGACCCGACACAATTGACTATCTTGTAAATAAAAATTCCCGTTTTGAAATTCACGCAAGAACCATTCAAGAAGGGTCCTCCGACCATAACCCCGTCTTTTTTCAAATCGGAGACCCGGACCATAACCACATTGTCCAAAAAACTCGCACTATATTTCATTACGAAAGATTAGGGCGGGTTTTCCATACCCACCTATCACCGATCACCCATATTAACTCAACTGCAGACCTGGAACGGGCGGTAGAACAGCTGGCAAACGATCTATCCGCTGCGATCCAGGAATGCACTGAGGTAATACCATTGCATGACCGAAGACATTTCGACCTTCTCCCTCATCTTCAGGACCTACTAGCTCAAAAACACCGAGCTCGTAGGTTATTCCAACAGCATCGTACTATCAATCTTCGTAATGCATATAACAGACTAAACAACCTAGCAAGACGACAGCTCAGTGAATTTCACAACGAACGCTTTCAGACAAAACTAGAATCACTTAACACACAAGACAACAGCATTTGGAAAATACAAAAAGCTCTACGCAACAAAAAAACATACATGCCACCATTACACACGGCCAATGGTTTGTCTATGAAAACATAGACAAAGCAGAGTCCTTCGCCGAACAAAACACGACACTACACGACAACGACGACATCGACGAAGACACGGAACGACTCGTAAACAGAACAATACACAGACAAAGACAAAACGACACAATTGACATTCCTCTAAGACCAACCTCCCCACAAGAAATACGAAAAATAATACGACACAGAAAAAACAAATCAGCCCCCGGACAAGATAACATACGAAACAAATACTTAAAACACCTACCTCGCAAGGGGATCGCAGCAATAACAAATATTGTTAACGCTATATTAAGCTGGGACACTTTCCATCCCGTTGGAAACGTGCCACAGTAATAATGATCCCCAAACCCGGCAAAGACCATGTCTTTCCACAAAACTACCGACCTATATCATTACTTAGCAACATTTCCAAGATCGCTGAGCATGTAATCCTATCCCGCATCACATCATTTTCAGACCAACTGAACATCATCCCCGACGACCTGTTCGGATTTAGACCGGATCACAATACGGAACTCCAGCTCCTGCGGCTGACAGAATCTATAACCAAAGGATTCTGTCAGAGGCAGGCCACTGGAGTTTTGCTATTCGATGTCGAAAAAGCCTTCGACAAAGTCTGGCAAAAGGGACTGGTCTATAAAATGACTGTCGCCGGGTACCCATTGACAATCACTCGCCTCACAGACTCATATCTACGCGGCCGTAAAATAAACAGCCGCGTGGGGAACAGTCTATCCGCATCTCGGAATATCATGGCCGGCGTACCCCAGGGGGCCGTGCTATCCCCCCATCTTTTTAACATTTTTACCCATGACCTTATTCCCACACCTCACAGCAGCAGACGACTTTGTAGACTACTGCAATAAATGGAAAATCAAAATAAACTCCGATAAAACAAAAGCCATCTTATTTAGCCGTAGACGACAGGCACCTGTCGGACGACCAGGACGACGTTAAGTACCTTGTGGTTACTTTTGACAAGCGCCTTACTTGGGGGTTACACGTCAAAAACACACGCATTAAAGCCATGTACACCTACAAAAATCTATACTCCCTACTTCGCGGTAATAGTAAACTCTCACACAAAAACAAACTACTACTACTACTTAACACAATTATTCGCCCGATCCTATCCTATGCATCAACCGCCTGGGGCTATGCCGCGCCAAGTCACCTAAAACTCATACAAAATCTCGAAAATCGCTACAGACGTAACGCCCTTGATCTTCCCTGGCATACATCATATACTCGCCTCATGAGAGACAACAATCTTACCCCACTAACGACCTTTATATCCGAAAAAGCCCATAATGTTTATCAAAAAGCAGACACTCACTCAAATCCCCTTATTCGACAGGCCGTCAACTACGATGAGAACATCCTAGCCTTCAGCTAGCGAGCTAGTTCTCATTTTCCCTCCTCCTCCAAATCCCACTTCCCTCCACATCCCCCTCCCCAGCAACAAAAACAAATAGTTCTTTAGAACAGTCATGACATTTAAGCCCTTCAGGCAGCTAGTCTCCCCAAAAACCGACAAAACTTAGGCTACCTAGCGGTAGGGAGAGTTTAAGAGGTCCACTTGAAGGTCAAGTGGGGGTGGAAGGAAAGGTTTGGCAGAATAATTAGTGTCAGCGCACATAGATGTCCGCTAACACTAAGGATTCTTCCAGATTGGGCCCTCTTACCGGGTGTTGTTGTTGATTGTAGTTTGCACCTGAAGACGATCAGAGATTGTACTGATCGAAACGTCGTTTATAAATAAAATATAGACAATGGAAGTCCGAAACACAGAGTTAATTTCAAACACATCATTGTCTCAAACTTTCAAACCTTTGACCTTTCACAGAGAGCATAATACATATATATGCTCTTCTCTCTGCATCTTATAAAACGTCCAAACTTACAGAAATCAGTAAAAAACTAAAAAAAAGTTATTATTACAAGCAAAAACATCAGATTTTTGGGTCCACCCGCTACAGGGTGTAAAAGGTATGAACTATTTAAATGAGTGGTGGGGGAGGCCAAAACAAGAAAATAGAAAAAAAGGTCAAAAGTGTATGATGGTGTTTAATGATGTATGGCGAGGGTGACCACTGAAACAATTGATGAGCTCACGCTGGTTACCCAGAGCGAAACATCGTTCGTTTAATCATTTCTCTGTTCGCTTTGTTCCTTTGTGTGTTCCTTGTGGGATGCTCATCCAAGTTCGAATTTTCGTTATTTCCACCCAAGATCTTTTGATCTTTTGTTTTTTTTTAAGAAAATAGCTATTTATGCACCTAGGTCAAAAAGTGCAGCTTTAACGTCCGGAGTGTGTAAATAATAGCCTAAGACGTTAACCGAGGGCTCGTACACGCTGAAGGCGTTAAAGTTGGTACAAACAACATTTTATGCACGATGAGCATGTTTTCATTTTAATATTTCAAAAATAATAATTTATAATTTTGTAATAAAATTCGTCAAAAATACTTTAGAACTTTAAGGCCCGCGGCATAAAAGGCGTCCGGGGGTGTTAAAGTACTACTTCACGCTTGAAAATACGAGCGTTCAATTGTCTTTTTATGTCCGGTTGTGCATAAAAGTTATTTCAGATAAGGGGCAAAAGTTGTTTTCGAGATACAGGGTGTCCAAGTGAGCATTTTTTTTATATTTTGCTTAGAAATAAGAAAAAAAACGAAATTTTGCATATCATAATAAGGGCGATTGAGCATAAAAACCATTTACAAAAAAAATGGTACTAATTTAAAAAAAAATCAAATCAAAAGGGCTTTTTTGAATATTTTTCTGGTATTTAAAAAGGTCCCCAATATATTCTGGTATTTTTCTAAATGTTAAGGTTTTGTTTTCTAAAAATTAAATTATTAAAAATATCTCTTAATCTGTCGATTTAAAAAAAACTGAATATTATATTTTTGGATCCTAATTTTTCAATTTTTGGATTCTCCTTTTTTCGCCACTTCTCGAAATTTAAAATCCAAAAATCAACCAAACCCCAAAGGAGTTTCTCTACATTATACGAACTATTTTCCTTATTTTAATTTCCTGATACTCATCAAAATATATATTTTCACTCTATAAACACCCGACAGACGCGAAAAAAGAGGAGTGGTACAAGTTTTTTGTTTGTGTGTCTCTGCGAACCGATTTTGTTGCGGTTTTTTTCTTGGAGTGTTCTTATAGCTATGTCCCTCGGATCCATATATTGACAGTGGAGCACGTTAAAGATTCCGAGCCTCGACAAAGGGGTTTAGGCTAAATTAAATCCTCATAGGAAAGGAAAACAACCTTCCTAGGGGGTGCTCATCAGACCAGTCTGTTGAGTTGGGAAGGGGGGGAACAAGAGAGAGAGACAGAATTATATGCCTGCTCGGTGGTGAGGAAAATAAAGGATCTATGGGGGTTAAACACTGTACGCATCTTACCTATTTTTATTTCATCAATGGACTAATACATAAACTTTTATCAACTTACTTGGAAAACCTTGCGTTACCAATACGGATTATCACAGCTATGCCAAAAACCGTTATTTCAGGAACGGCTGCGATAGTGCGAAAAGTCATATCACCCTAATAAAGTGGCAAATCGGTTACCTTGGCCTTAAAGCCCGTTTGCAGGAAACACCATAAAAACACTGTCGAGAAAAAATAATAATAATATATTCAAGTAAATGTAAATTATAAGAAATGGCAACAGTGCAGCCCACATACGAGTCTGCTTGCTGATTTCTACACTTATCCATACAAAAACACTTATCCATACCAAAAATATAACAAAGAAAAAATTAAATTCAAAAGTACACATATGCCCCATAAAGTATATCTTTAGCATATGGGTCATTCCATATCAAATCAACCAAAAAATCACAAAAATTTTACGCGACCAATTCCAATTTTGATGATTTTTGGTATATATTTTCTTCTTACCATAAAAGTTGAAAATGCAAATTTTTAGATTTTTTTGATTCGTAGTTTTTTTTTGTTTAATTTTTCAAAATAAAAAAGTCAGCATTTTGACCTTAACAAGAATGTACAAAACTAGCAATATCTCGAGAACCACTTACACTAGGAAAGTAATAAATGGCTCATTTTAAAGTCATTTTGAAGCTCTTTTTTATGAAATATCACAACATAATTTTAACAAAAAAAAAATTGAAAATAAAAAATTGAAAAAAAAAATTGAAAAAAAACAAATTGAAAAATTCAAAAAGGCCATTTTTAATTTTTTTGAAAAAAATATATAATTTTGGTCAAAGTGTAACTTAATTATCCACAAAATTTTATGATGGAGAAATGATGGGTTCAATGTCAAAAAAAATATCAAAAATATTAAGTACATTAAAAATCATGCATTTAAAAAAATAAACATATTTTAGGAGCACCAATAGTGCACTGGATATTAAAATAAATAAATTTGTTGGATGGATACAGGTTTTAAAAAATACCCAGAGGCTTTATCTACAAATTATTTTATTTTAAACTCGCAAAAGAAATAAACAAACTTTTCTACTTCGTTGATAAAAATTAGACAGAAAACACTAAGACTAACTATATACCTTAAATTTATTTTTTTAACTTTCTTTTAAGAATTTCTGATGAATCTGACATTTCTTTTTTGCTGACATTGTAAGTTCTGCCAGTAGCAGTGTTGGGTTCAACTTTTTTTATAAGACTTTCTGGTTTAATAATTAAAATATCTTGAGGTGTTGGGTAAAAAAATGATGAGGCAGGTCCTCGTGGATGAAGAAAGCTTACTTTCAGTTCTCCGCTCTCATTATTTTTCCCCAAGACACAAGCCAGCCACCAAGCACTGTCATATTCTACAGTGACAAACCCTGACTCGATATTTTGCAAAATAATGCTTCCACCTTTAAAAAGATTATGTGTTTCGACCTCTAAGCATGTAGAAAACTGTTTTGCCAAAAACGTGCTTTCTGTAAGAGGAATTACAGCATGAATTTTTTGTGTCCCCGGTATTGTTAAGACTTCCGCAAATCTTTTATTCAAAATTATTTCATGATTTGTATAATCTGCTTCTGTGCAATATTTAAAATCAATGCCAGATATGTTTTCTTCACACCAAGTAAACAATTGTAGAGGTGTCATTATTTGATTGTCATAGGGCCTCTGCAAACTGGCTTTGGCAGCAAGTCTTTTAACAGTTCCTCCCAAGCCATCGCAGGCACTTTTGCCATGCGAGGTGGCAAAATAATGCCACTCTGCTTCAACACCAAAATCTTTTTTATGCAGGCATATATTCAGAAAATTCTTTTTGTTTTTGTACTGCGCAGCACATCCATCCGAAAAATAAGTCCTGGTATTTTGATTTTTAAATCAGGCATTAATTTTTTTAAAAATAAATGAAATGCAATTGTATTATGTGTCAAGCTTTCCGAAATAAACACATAATTCAGGTTGTGCAGTTTACCATCACTTAGAAAATAAATGGCAAAAGGGTGGAGGGTTGCCTGGCTGTTATTCCAATGATAAGACTGGACTTCATCTTGCATAACAAAGGAATAATTTTCCGCAAAGTCGCAAGTGATCAAAGACTCTCCAGGTTTAAGGTTAATTTTTATTTCATTGTATCTATCTTTTTGCATTTTTGCAATAAAAGAATGTGACTTAAGTTTTACAAGATCATCAGTAAATTCCTGGACAAAATCATCACTTTTCTTAACAACGGTTTCCATAGTACACCTATCTACTGAGACCCACTTTTTAAATGAGACCTCATCAATTAATTCTTCCTCAAATTTTTCTATTAACGTATTTTTAAACTGTTCTACTCCAGGACATTGCTTGCATCTATTGCTTAAAAAACAGTCCACTGAAGGTGGATTACACATTAGTTTATAAAGGCAATCATGATAAGATATTGCAAGAGGCCTGTTATTTTCATCATATAGCTTATTTAATTTGGAGCCATTGAGCATTAGTTTTATATTTTGATGTATAGTACATACACATACAGTATGAGTCCCACTTTTTCCTGCCAGTATACAGTTTTTGTGTCGCAGTTCACAAAATTTTGAAAACCCAATTTTTTCATTGGGGTACTCAGTTTTAAACAATGCATAAATTTCTTTTAAATTAGCTAAGACTAATTTTTTTTGTACATATTCTTTTTCAGCTCCATATTTTCTGATAACAACATAATCTTTTTTACCTGGCATGGTCCTGCTAATGTCATCCCTTTGGTAAAAATCTACCACTATTTGGGCCACTCTATCACTAAGGGTCTTTCCCGGTTTGGGGTTAGGAGAACATAATATCCCATTGTCCTTAACTAACTGTTTTACAGCTCTGGCCAAATATTGAAAAACTCCAAATTCTTCTTCAATCTTCTTTCTACTCCAACTTTGAGGTAAACATGATAAAACTAGTATTTTCTCACTCCTCTTTTCGGTTTTTAAAAATTTGTCCTTTAACTGCTTAATCATTTCACTTTCGTCACTCTGGCATTCCTTCACTAGCGTTGAATCTGATTCCTTTGTAAATGCTTTCGCAATTGTATGCTGTACAATATCAATTTTTTTTTTGTATACATTTTTTCTTTTAATCGGCGACACACCAAGAAGCTCCAATGACTTGTTTAAAAGAGTAAATGATTCAGCAGGATCTTGAAAATCTGGATCATTTTCTGGAACTTGACTGGGTCTAAAAAAATTTAAAAAGTTAGTTTTTTATAAGAACTTAAAAAGGGGGTAACAGCTGACCCAAAATGTGTACATAATGCCAAGAAATTTGTACATAATGTCTATATTCTCAAAATGCCATGCAAAATAATGCCATGAGATTTTTCCACTCCGTACTTGACGCAATTGGTTTAGTTTATTAATTTTATATTAAAAAAATACTATTTGTTACTTACCCTGCCTCATCTTCTTCAGATGCCTTAAACTCCTTTGAAAGCTTTAGTCTACAACCATCACAGATTTTCATTCCCATTTTGACATTTTTGTAACTGCACATCCACTTGGTCACATTTCTTAATTTCCCAAAATGCTTGATTTTTAACTCTAGTGGATCACAGCACTTTACTTTATATTTAGTCCATCCACTTGCCTCACCCATAGTTGAAACTTTTAAAATTACACAGAGATGACTTCTGATAAACCTTCAGTCGAGCTATTATGTATCGATTATTTGGAGCTGTATCAGGAAGATACTTGCCAAAAATTTAAAATCAATTTATGCAGGAATTTTCATGTCAGCAAATCCCCACAATGTACTTAAACAGACCAATAAAATGAAGGAGGTGTGTCCTTAATGTTAAACAGGAATAAACAGGCAGTATTTCACAAAAGTATTGGCAGGTTTATACAGGCATATTTTCCTAAGAATTGGAACATCCAATAGTACGACTCCGGTGGAAAAGAGGTTTTGTAAGTAAATATTACAATGGGGGGCAATGTTAATCTGATTACTGATACAGAATGAAACGTAGGATATAATTTTTTATTAAATAAAATATTGTTAAATATTTTTATAATATCGCTTTAAACCCCATTATATTCTTCTAATTACCAAAATGCATTGTCTATTTATAGGCGATTTTTCATGCATGTGACATTTTTAATAAATTTTTTCAAATTGAACCCATGATTTAATAACACTTTAAAGAAAATAATATAATTTTTTGAAAAAAATTAAAAATGGCCTTTTTGAAATTTTTCAAAAAAAAAACAAAAATTTTTTTTTTTTTTTCAATATATGTTATGCAATATTCTCATATGAAAGGTCTTTATAAGAGCTTTAAAATGAACCTTCACCTACTTTTCTATTATAAGTGGTTCTTTGGATATTCCTAATTTTGTGCGCACATGTTAAGGACAAATAAGTGACTTTCGATTTTCAAAAATTAATTCAAAATAAACAACTGGTCAAAAAAGTCTGAAATTTTGGATTTTCCAGTTTTTTGGTAGGAAAAACATGTGTACTAAAAATCATCAACATCGGAGATGGTGTGGTAAAATACCCTGGTTGACTTGATATGGACTGACCCATATTATAATAAAAAATAATTTACACTTATCCATACCAAAAATATAACAAAGAAAAAATTAAATTCAAAAGTACACATATGCTCCATAAAGTATATATTTAGCATATTATAATAAAAAATAATTTACACTTATCCATAACAAAAATATAACAAAGAAAAAATTAAATTCAAAAGTACACATATGCCACATAAAGTATATCTTTAGCATATTATAATAAAAAATAATTTACATTTATCCATACCAAAAATATAACAAAGAAAAAATTAAATTCAAAAGTACACATATGCTCCATAAAGTATATATTTAGCATATTATAATAAAAAATAATTTACACTTATCCATACCAAAAATATAACAAAGAAAAAATTAAATTCAAAAGTACACATATGCTCCATAAAGTATATATTTAGCATATTATAATAAAAAATAATTTACACTTATCCATAACAAAAATATAACAAAGAAAAAATTAAATTCAAAAGTACACATATGCCACATAAAGTATATCTTTAGCATATTATAATAAAAAATAATTTACACTTATCCATACCAAAAATATAACAAAGAAAAAATTAAATTCAAAAGTACACATATGCTCCATAAAGTATATATTTAGCATATTATAATAAAAAATAATTTACACTTATCCATACCAAAAATATAACAAAGAAAAAATTAAATTCAAAAGTACACATATGCTCCATAAAGTATATATTTAGCATATTATAATAAAAAATAATTTACACTTATCCATACCAAAAATATAACAAAGAAAAAATTAAATTCAAAAGTACACATATGCTCCATAAAGTATATATTTAGCATATTATAATAAAAAATAATTTACACTTATCCATAACAAAAATATAACAAAGAAAAAATTAAATTCAAAAGTACACATATGCCACATAAAGTATATCTTTAGCATATTATAATAAAAAATAATTTAAGCAATATAACATAAGTTAAAAAAGGTTTTACAACAAAAAAATAAAAAGTATAATTTAAAGTTTGTCCAAACCATAAGTAACACCTATAATGCAAGATTCGCTTTACTATCTGTGGTAGTTAACTTACAAAATAAATAAATTTCAAATTCTAAAAAGATATGGACAATAAAACAATTTTATTTTTTTTGAAAATGAAAATATAGACAGATAAATAGGAGTATTATCGGGGGTTCTAACTTTTTTTTATTTGACTTGTTTTAGGTATGAAAACGATTGGCATAGCCGAAGCGATAGTAAAAAGCATATTTTTATGTCCGAAAGAGTACCAGCAAGGTTTAGCCAAAAATATCGTCCTGATCGGAGGAAACTGTAAATTTGCCGGATTTAAAGAACGCATGTACAAGGAGTTGAGATCGCTGTTGCCAAACGAATGGGACCTTAAAGTAAGTTTTAGTATCCCACAGAAAAATCACTAATTTGGAACGCTACTTGCAGAGATACTTTTGCATTATCTTATCTCGACAAAACATCCAAAAAATCAGGAGAAGCTGACCGTGTCGGAGAAAATAAAAAAATATGAAGAGCTAGAAGCTAAAGGGTACATTTTTGTACCCTTCAGCGTCGAAACTTTGGGACCCTGGGGTGAAGAAGCTAAATCTTTTGTTAATAAATTATCAAAATTAATAAAGAATTAAATCGCAGATTGCTTCATTAAACAACAAATAAGTCTCGCGATTCAACGCGGTAACGCAGCTTCTATTCTAGGAACAATCCCAGACGATTCTTGTTTAGAGGAAATTTTTTATTGTTAAATTTTGTTTTGAGCTTAACAATTTTATTTATTTCTTGCATTTTATTGTTGATTTTCACTTGTATTTATTGCAAATAAATTATTTGTCATTTAAAAAGTAGGAACAACATAATTTTTTTCGACTGCAGCACTTTAAACAAAATCTCCAAACTTTGGATGGGTGGATCCGTAGCTACTACCTTATTTTTTACTTTTAAACGCACCCTAAAAAAACCTAGTTAATATTTTGACTTACACTTACTCCCGTTTTAATAAATTGATCGCGAAACACAAGCAAACGAAAAGAACAAAAATTCTTGAAAAACGTCAAAAATAATAACTTGTCATGATCCAATTCCTATATCCTAAAATCATTAACAAATTCCCGGTTTTGTCCCGGTCATTTTATACTATTTCCCGGTCCTTTAGAATTTTTCCCAGCATTGTTTTATTTTATTTAATATGCACTTTATTACCTAGTTTCAAATCTAGGGGGGGATAATCAGATTTCGAGTAATTGATTTACCCCCCTAAATTTTCTACCAATAACATACTTTAAAATTAAAAGAGCCGCACGCGAAATAATATAGAAATAAAAAACCAGGAGCCGTCGTAGCATTTTTTGAAGGGGGGCGGGATTTAGTATATAGGTGTTGGGTTGTGGTAGTGTTGATGAAAAAAACATACTTTTTTATGTTTAAAAGCAACGGCGGATTCTTGGCCAGACCTAGAGGCCCTCTATACATTTGAAAGTTATTTTTTTACGAGATGTGGGTAACTAATATTGTCCTCTCTTTCTAGTTTTTTTCATATTTGCATGTAAAACCGATTTTATGAAATGGACTAATGTTTTGAATGATGATGACTTTTTTGGTTAGTAAAATATGTCAAGCTTTGACAAAAAAAAGGTTCATGGGAGATTTAAAAATGTTAATACGAGGTAAAATAGAAAAAAAAAATATTATTGATTTACCTTTTTATTTCTCTTTTTCTTAAAATAATAACAATATAATATAATATTATTTAAATTTAACTAAATCTTACTTACCTCGTAAATTTTTTGGGTTGGCATCTCTTTCTATTTTTCTTGCGTTTCTTTTTCCATTGAACAATGAAAGAATATTAGGTCGTAGGCGCGAGTATTTTTACAGTTTCTTATACCGCAATATTCGAAATCGCATGTAAATAATAAAATTTAAAATTTGATGTATGTACACCTACATATATTAATCAAAAATGTGACACTGACAAAATTATTTATTTCCAATATGGTTGCCAACACACAAAATTATCAGTAACAATTGCCAAATCGAGTTGCTTACCTCTGGTAAAACAATAACTGTCAAAAATTGTATACAGGGCCTCTAGGCCACATCTAGTCTCAATTCTAGATTTGTAGTAAAAGTCATGTCTTATGCGCCAGACCGCACCGCATGCAAAAATTTCGAGAAAATTATGGTTTTGTTTATTTTTTAAATGTTGTTGATAAAAACTGCATAAAATAAAACTAAAATTGTAATAATCAATGACGTCAAATGTGCCGCAGTCAATTTTTTTTGCTTTAAGCAGAAAAATCTTTAGAAAATTTGATCTCTTTTACAATTTTTAGTAAAATATTTTTAAAAGAGTGGAATGGAATCCAGTCTTTATTATATGTTTATAGCAAAAATTTTGCTATAAATGTGCCGCAGGCTAAAATTTTAATAACATTAGAGTAAAAGTGTCATTTTTTACTCTCTCCCCCTAAAACCATTTTTCTATCGTTTCCAACTGAATTTTCCACTTTTTAGTTTGCCTTTTCTCTTCATTAGAAATTCCAAGGATGAATGCATCTCTTATTATTATTTGCAAAGCTACTTTAAAAATGTGATGATTGGTTAAGAATAGTTTTAATTTGCCGATTAAAAAGGGGAAGTAAAATTGCATACTATAGTAATTATACTTAATACTATGGGTAAAATTCTCGGTTTGATATAAAATTCCCGGCTCCATGAAATTGCCGGTTCTCCCGGTTGCTGGACACTGTATCTTGTACCTAAGCGTTGAAAAGCCGGTTTTGGGGTTACCCCCCCCCTCAGAGGGTCCAACCCGATCTACAATAAATTAATCATGGAAGGCGTCACGTCGAGGGCGCCATAGGGAGCTCCTCCCACTTTTTTACATGTTGCTTCGGTTTGTAACGTGTGATGTCTTAAATTTTCAAAATTTTGCCTCCGGCAATTTTTCTAACAGCATTCAAAATGTGTAAGAAATGCGCATTTATGATATGATTTTGGCAAGAAATTTATATACCAACCACTTTTTGGCATTTAATTAAATCTACTTTTTCAAAAATATTTTACAAAAAACGTAAGAGATCAAAATCTTTAAAGAATTTTGATTTTTTTAACATTTTCGCCTGCAGCGCTATAAAATTCAAAAAAAAGAATCTGCAATTTAGACTAAATTGGCCAAAGAATCCGCCCTTGCTGTTCAAAATAAGTATTTTTGTTTTGTACAACCACACCAATTAAACTGCCCCTTCCCACCCTTCAGTTCAAGAACACAGCCCCCCCCACTTTTAGGGGCTACGTGATTTAGCTAACCCTATCAGTAAAAATCAGGTACTTAACTAATTTTTAAAAATTTGCAATAGATATAAGTAGGTAGTAGATTTTCATTAAATGACAAACCCCGCCCCCCTCAGAGCCGATTCTTGCCTACGGCACAGCAAATAAAATGTGAAGTCATCTGTTTTTCAGCACTTTTGGATTTTTAAAACCAGTCTAGACTTTAAATGCATTTTTCTTCGTTAATATTAAGTTTCACGAAAAAAGAAATAACAGCTTATTTTTTTTGTTTTTAGATTTTAAAAACTATTTTTAAAACACCCATTCTAAGAAAAATCTTATTCGTTGAAAAACAGGAACCTCAGATGAGCAAAACTAAAATTAAAATATGGAAAAAAAAACATTTTATTTTACAAATAGAACTTACCTACCTTTTTTTTAGGTTTTTCTACCGGAAAACCCTCTAACCTATGCATGGCAAGGGGGAAAAGAACTACTTAAAATTCCAGATTTTGAAAAAAGTTTGATCACTCGAGAACAATATAGTGAACTTGGCTCAACCGCAATACAACAGAGGTAAAGCTCAACACTTGTTTTTGCAACTCAAAAGTCAAATTCTCCCGCTACTATTCTTCTTATTGGTCCAAATCTTCGGCTTAAATCGGTTTCTCTCGCTTTTGCCCGATATTGATCGAAAGTAATAATCATTGTATCTTTTTTATATCGTGTTCTTGCTCTTAATAAAGAACACACTCTATAAAAGAAGAAGATACAATGAGTTTTGAAAACGAACTCAATACCCATGAAAATATATCATTTATTGGTCTTGACTAATAGATCAATATCGGGCAAAAGTGGGAGAAACCGATTTAAACCGAAGATTTGGACCAATGAGATGCATAGCAGCAAGAGAATTTCGACTCCCTGGGAGCAGAATTTCTATCATTTGAAGAATAAGGGCCCAGAAGTTTTTGGCTCTGTGTATTTTTCCAGGTTAACTTTATTGGGATTTATTATCGCTACGGCTTTTTTCGGAAAATGAAAATTATAGTATTTTAGTTATATGGTCTAAACGGTTCAGGTCAAAACTACGATTTTTTTTTAGAAAAAAATAAAACCAAACTAAAACATCTTTAAAGTTATAGCGTTTTATGATAAAACAGGGCAAGTCACAAGTTTACGACTATAGGGGTTGAAGCATGAAAAAAAAATCGTTTTTTTTTTGTCCTTGTTCCTAGTTGTCCAAGAATGGCAACAATTGAGAGGCCTGCTATTTTCAGATTCAATTCCTTCATGACGGACAACTCCCAACCGTCAGAAAACGAAACCAAAAAAAATCAACACTTCAGTTACCTAGAACGGCTAAAATCGCGCGCGATTTTCGGCAAGACGGATCCTTTTGACGTTCCAGAAGGCGACCAACCCAACCCGTTCGATACGACCTTAGAAAGCGACAAAATAACAACACGACAAAGCAAGGATACGGATAGAGACAGTAGCATTAATTTAATAGAAGACGGTACACAAGAAACTACGTTAAATGCGAGCGAAATGGAAAGCAATGGGCCCACTAAGCTCGGTCGGAGGCCAAAGAAAGCGGAAGTCGTGGATTATATTGAGTTACAAGCTGATTTGAGCGAGGAGGAAGATTTGACTCAAAATCCGGAACTTTTTCCGCTGGGAACGGATTCTTATTTGTGATTTTTTTTAGTTAATTGTGTACCGTGTGACCCTTTTTTACTTAATATAAATACTTACAAAGAACAAAACAACCACTGACACTGACAGGTTACCGTTTATTTCAAATTAAGAATTCAGCTACCTAGAAAGCCTAAAACCCCGCGCGATTTTTGGCAAGATGGATCCTATTGACGTTCCAGAAGGCGACCAACCCAACCCGTTCGATACTACCGTAGAGAGTGACAAAATAAATGGTGGCCACTTTTTTTGTAATACCCAATTCCCTGACTTTTCCCGGTTTTCCATACCATTTTTAAAGGTTTTCTCTGAACCCCTCTCTGGTGTAGTAGGTGTTGGGTTGGACTTAATTGTTTGTGTAAAAAATAAATACTAAAAAAGTCGGGACACGAATCCTTGGGCTAATCTAGTGTCTCAATTCTATATTTGTTACCAAAATCATATCATCATCTTAAATGTTGCTGAAAAAGCAATCCTTGAAATTTATCTAAAATTGACCTTTACATTTATTATGAAATATTTTTAAAAAGGGGGTTGGGTTACCTGTCAAGGACTGGGTTGGAACATCCTCGTTGGTTGGGATCGAATTTAGTCTCAATTTTAGATACGATGGGAAAAACAAGTCACTAATGCTCCGCAGGCGAAAATTTGTAGCAAATGATAATAAAAATGACATTATTTACACTGAAACTACTGAAATATGTACATGAAAAAAAAGTTGAGTTGACCTGCAAAGCTGAGGGACCATTTTTTTGGTTTTTGATAGAAAAAAAGGTCTAGCTACAAAAAAGTCTTTTTCGCCCTACTCAAAATCCACTTTACATTGCGTGGCTTGACTCTGGTCCCCGCCTTTAGCTTAGCGGTTTTGTTTGTGTACTCACCTTGTCTTTGTCAAGTTGCCATAAGAAATTCGAAATAAACAAAATATTCGAATAATTAAAACTTTTTAAAAGAATCAATCAGTATGTAAATACCTGCCGTTGCTAAGTTAAATCTTTAAATTTGTAAAATTTTTTTTTACAAAGTAAGCATTTTTATAGTTGTTTTCAAATTTTAAGGAATTTTTGGTCCGACATTTTTTTATTAAGCTTTTTAAAATTCCAGATTTTTGTCGAAATTCCCTGAAATTTCACTGACTTCCCTGACCGTCGAAATTCCCTGACTTTCCGGTTTTCCAAAAAATGGCCACTCTGAAATAAAAACATGATTTGTGATTTTCGGCAAGACGGATCTTTTTGACGTTCCAGAAGGCGACCAATCCAACCCGTTCGATACGACTGTAGAAAGCGACAAAATAACATGACAAAGCAAGGATAAAAAACCGGAGCACAATTTAGTAGAAGACAGTACACAAGAAACTACGTTAAATACGAGCGAAATGGAAAGCAATGGGCCCACTAAGCTCGGTCGCAAGCCAATGAAAACGGAAGTCGTGGATTATATCGAATTATAAGCTGATTTGACTCCAAATCCGGAACTTTTTCCGCTGGGGACAGATTCCTTTTTTACTTAATATAAATTGTTTTAAATAACCAGCGCACCGACTTAAAAACGCTTGTAAAAAAGGACAGTTTAGCTTCAACTGTTTTTTTAGACCTCTCAAAAAAAGAACAAGAAAAATGGAAAAATACTGAACCACTGACAGGTTACCATTTATTCCAAATTGACAATTCAGCTACACAGAACGCTTAAAATCCCGCGCGATTTTCGGCAAGACGGAATCTTTTGACGTTCCAGAAGGCGACTACCCAATCAGTTCGATAAGACCCATCGAAATACTAACCTACATCGATGATAAGACCATAGAAAGCGACAAACCAACAACACGACAAAGGATACGGATAGAGACAGTAGCACTATTTAGTAGAATAGAGTACACAAGAAACTACGTTAAATGCGAGCGAAATAAAAAGCAAAAGGGCCTACTAAGCTCGGTCGCAGGCCAAATAAAGCAGAAGCCGTAGAATATATAGAGTTGCAAGCTGATTTGAGACGGACGGATTTTTATTTATGATTTTTTTTTAGCTGATTATGTACAGTGTGATCTATTTTTGCTAAACTTCCAACGTTGCCCAATTTTGCGAAAACATCGTTAATTTTTACGATTAATTTTAAACAATTTATCAGCAGCATTCAAAACGTGTCAAAAATCGCATTTTTGTCATAATTTTCGCCTGAGGCGAACTTAAGTGTAATTTACATTTGAGGCCAGGTCCTGCCCTAAACTTTGATTACTTCCCTTAGCCTTAGAGCAATGGACCCCTCCTTGGATAAGAAAAATCCTAGCTACGCCCATGGGTATGACTCTGTTTTTTCGACAGCGCGGCGTTGCGTTGTCCTAGAAAAGCTTTAAGAATTTTGCATTTTAGTCAAAATGTGACATAGTATACAGGTTGCATACGAATGTTGTAATTTTTACCTCAATAGACGTTTCCAACAATATCCCACACTTGTTTACAGGGTTCGTAGCGCACATCGACTTTCAAATTCTCTGACTTTTCCAAGTTTTCCCTGACCAATTTTCTAAAAATTCCAGTTTTGTGCCATATATATTTCTATAGATTTTTAAAAAGTGATCTGTTTAAAAGTAAGTTTTTTATAAGTGAGTAATTATACTTCCCCAATGAAATAATAACATAAATTCAACAAATTTTTTGTTCCTTAACCGATTTTTATTCATTCAAAGGGGTAAAAGAAAAAATTTTACTATTTTTTTACAAAACACGTCAAAATTCCAAGATTACTTAAAAAAAAAGCTAAAACTAGGTTTATTAAAGTAACACTCGTGGCATATCGGTCAAAGCGTTTTTGTTTCTCACTTCATTACGACCAATCCTCCAATGTCTAATGGAGAATCCAGACACCTACAGTCCTGTTTCATCCTTATTAGAAATCTAGGTACCTGGCAGTTGAAGCTACACAGTGACCATGCAAACCTCTCGAATTTAAAACAAGTTTCTTTGGAGACATAGTAACTGTGTGCGTCACCTGTCGAATAAACCGAGAAAGAAAAACATCAAAATTGAAAAGTGCAGAACACCGTAAATACAGAATCCTGTACCTTTCAGTAGGTTATAAAGTAGAAACCTGTAAAAGTATAAAGTCACTGTAACATGACTCTTAAAAAGAGAGAACGTTCGCAGCAGCACCGCCTCCAATTGGAGCTTCATACTACGTGGCCCTAATTTTAAGGCATCAGCAAGCAATCGCTCCGGAGGAGGCTTGTTGCGCAGAACTAAAAAGCCAAAATATTTAAAAAACAACAAAATGAATCTCGTGTCCGAAAATAAAAATTAAAGTAACACCCGTGGCATATCGGACAAAGTAAGAAACAAAAACGCTTTGTCCGATATGCCACGAGTGTTACTTTAATTTTTATTTGCGGACACGAGATTCAATTTGCTGTTTTTTATATTTTATTTCGACCCCCCTGTAATTTTTTTTTATTAAAATAGGAAAACCGATATCATTTCACGTTTGACGAGGTACCACTCATAAAACTCGACTTATTTATATTATAGTTACGTTAGCTTAAAGTTCCTGCAACCAAAGTTCTAAAATTTATAAAACTTGGTGGAACATAAAAGTTATTAGAAAATCGAAACACTCAAATTTAAGATTTTAAATATATAACATACAAAAAAAAATAATCAGAAACATCGCAGTGGAACCAAACCCACCCTACCTACTCATAATTCCAAAATGGCGGCGAACCCACAAGGAATGAACATGAACTTCTTCCTGCTGTACAAAATTTGGATGTTCATTCAGTTTTATAAAAAGATCGCCATTTTGTGACTATTTTATTGGGGTAATAGGTATAGGATTATGAAATTAAAAAACACGCGAGTCAAAAAAGCAAAAATATTTTCCACTCCATTTTGTACTTTGATGTCGTTTGTTTAGCTATTACATTCCTGGCAGTACCCCATAAAAAAGTACTTTACTTTTAAATTGTTTTTTTCACTCCTAAATCCATTCACATTGACTATTTTCTATAAAAAAAAAACAAATTTCTCTGAGCTTTATCCAAACTTTTTTAATAATTTCCGTGAAAAACACGTGGAGTACGTTATGCGAAACTAACCCTTATGTACCGACTGCATAAAAAAATCCTATTCTGATGCCTGTCCCTTTTTATCTAATCGCTTTTGAAAGAAAGCACAATGATTTCTGGATGCGAAAAACTACTCAAGCCCGCCCGCCGTTAAACGACCGGTAAATTGTATGGCTTTTGTGTGCGTATAGACAGAGATGACCTATCTTTAAGTGTTGCACTTTAAGGTAGATGATCGATAAATTTCACAGAAGTGGTGTCAAACGTAAAAAAGGTAAGGTTAGTATTATCAATGAAAAATACTAAAATCAATAGTAAAAAACCTTTACACAAGAGAAAGTTTTTAAAGCAATAGCATCACACTAAACATGAAGTTTTTGAACTTTTCCTCTTTACAACCCTACATGCATATAAAATCATAAAATTATTAGGAATGATTTTTAATAAAACTTAAGAAAAACACGTGATGTTATTATGCTATTTTCCTTTAATATTATACAGAAAAATTTCACAAAATAATCCTGAATACAAATAAATTTTGATAAACTAAACCATATTTTTTTACAAAGAAAAAAACTTGAAAACAAAATACTTGTTTAGAAGATACATTTGCTAAAATTAAACCCCCTTGCAATATTTGACTTGTGCAAAAAATGTATCTTTCAAGGTATTTTCTATTCAAGTCAAGCAGACCTCTCTGTAAAATTTCTACAGAGTGTTGTGCCGCAAACTTAACTAGCTACCTATTTATACTGATTACATCAATAAATATGTATTATATTACAAAATAATCCATATTCAATTTTTTTGTGATGACCTTATGTTTAAAAAAATAGTTTCTCAATTTTTGGTCAATTTAAAGAAATTGCACTATAACAAAGTTCTAGTAAAAGATGAAACTTTATGAATTCTAGATCAGCAAAACTAATAATCTGGGTCTCTTAAAAGTTAGCTTTTATTTTGTTTTTTATATTATAACTATTTTTAAATCAAGTCAAATGATGTTTTTTTTTAGACTTACCAAGGTTTATTCAGTATCGAAATAGGTAACCCTGCAATCAAACAAAAAAAACATTTAATAGATAGAAAGTTATTTTTAACCCTTGAATGTCCCACCAGGGTACTTTGGGGAACCCAGTAATAGATTTCTTAATTAATAAATCAATTATGTTCATGGCTTGAGCATTCAAGGGTTTAATGTGAATTTACATTTTCACTTTTTATTATTTATAAAAAAAACTTGTTTCTGGTTGAGTATGTTTATCACTTTTTTCCAAATAGCGATCCAGAATTCCCTGACTTACTGGTGTTTTTTTTTATCAAATTAGATTTTATATCTAAATATTTACCTTTCTTTGCCTCTGCGTCTCTTGCTTAATTTTCTGCTGCCCTCATGCATAGCAAAGTTCAACCTTTCCACTGGTTTACGGTTTATCCTCAATTCCTTGGTGTCTGCAATTCTTGCTTTTTCAACCTTTTGCATGAACTTCTCTATCAGATCCTAAAAAATCCAAAGTTTACTTTAAAATATTAAGCCAAATAAAAAACTAAATGCATGCGACCTAATTCACCAGCGCCATCGTATGCCCTGCCCCCCCCCCCCCCCAAGAGCCACTTCTTAAGATTGAATTTGACCTAAAAATCACCATTAATATAATAATCTGATACTATTTTATTACTCAATCCCCTCCCCCAGGCACAATTTCTGCATATGCCACTATCTAATTCAAGAATAATTGATCTTATGGATAATTGAAGAGCTTATTGCAAGCAACATAACAGTAAGCCACATAAAAATTATTTCAAAGGTATTGCCATAGATGCTAAGAGGTAATGCTGCATTATGCTGTTGCAGTTGCCAATTTTTATCTATTTTTTGAGAAATGTAAAACTTAGTAATATTCACAGATATTGTTAATTAACTAAAGTGTTTAAAAAATTAAAGAAAAAACTGGTTATCTAAAATCAAATTTAGAAATGTAAAAAAATATTTAATAATAACCAAGATAATAACATTTTTTCCCTCACTATTATATTAACTATTCTACAATTTCAGAGTCTATTGAAAAAAAAAGGTTTTTTTTTTTGGTCCAGGAGCAGACACTGTTTTTTTTAGGGGCGGAGTGGGGGGCAGTTAGGAGGTATTGAATATATTGTCACGTGCGGGACGTGTCGTGGGCATTCTTGGCCACTGTGGACAGTGACAGATAAAGTGCCGTTTTGCCGGGCTCGGAAAATAAGAATTGACCTTGAATAATTGGGTTGACATTTATTTTAAGCGGACATGAAATAATTACATTCACCCTAAGATAATAATTAAATGGACCATAATAAAATAGGGACCAATGCGTGGGTGCAGGGCGTTGTGGCTTTTGATAGCGTAGTGCAGGGGGAGGGGCCCTCAACGACTTCTTTTCAGAATGCCATGAGGACTGAGCGAAACTCCTTGAAACAGGTTGCTTGCTCGTTAGCCAATAAGCTTCTTGTAACAGATTGCTACTAAACTTACAGCATGATCCAAACAATGCCCAGATGTGCGAACGAGTGTATAAGAAATTGAGGATCCTCAACCCATTATTAGAGTTAATTCTGTTAATGGTCAGCCGATTTGGCTAAAAACCTAATCACTTATGAAGTATTGCTTGGTAAATATGTGAGCATAATATTAATAAAATATATCAAATATAAATAAGTGTTTACCTTTCTTTGTCACTCAGTCTATGTAGCATATATTTCTCATATACTTGCCTTTAAATTTAGTATTCTTTTAATAAACAGGTTATATGGGGGCTAAACTTACATGTTAATTAAATTTCTTACCTTGCAGTCCAGATTATCCTCTGGCTCCCATGAATCATCATCGTGTCCATAGCCTTTCCAGGAAATCAAAAACTCCCTCTTTCCGTCTCTGCAAAAATGAACATCTAGAATCTTTGCAACCTATTGAAAAAAAAAATACAAAATAATAATAATTTTTTTCTAAACACTCTCTTAAGTGGTAACACATGTTTTTTATTTAGGAAAATCCTCAAAGAAGTCTTACTTCAAAATCTTCATTTTCATCCCAATCTTCTTCCTTGTCATTTTTTTCCTTTTTTTTATCCTTCTTTTTCTTCTTACTGTCCTTTTCCTTAATCTTTTTGCTGCTAGTACTGGCCTTACCATCTTTTTTCTTGTTTTTGAAGCTAAGAAACAATCATTGTCAATAAAATTTTTAACAGAAAACATCGTTTTTACATACTCTTCAATCAAAGCATCACAAGTCAAAGTTGATTCAGGCTCCCATGTGTCTTCTTCCTCAGTGTAACCTTTCCAACGGATTAAGAAGTGTTTTGAACCTTTGACAGTTTTCTCATCCAGGATTTTTTCAACCTACATAATAAAATAAACATTAGTAAAGCAAAGTAAAATACATTTATTCACCTAAAGTCACAGTAGGCACCATACAACTTATCATCATCAATAAGTAAAATAAATCACTTATAGACAGTTGCTAGGTTTGGTATTTACATTGTGGATCAGACAGATTTCCTCTACACATTTTGATTCATTAACACATGTAATTCAACCAATCAGATTCGTGATCAAAAATCTGTCTGATCTGCAATGCACACACCAAACTAAGCTAGTAAGTATACAGGTAAAATGCACTAAATAAATACATATAATACAATACAGTAGTAAGAATTGAAAAACATCAACCGTTTTTATTACAAAAAAGTACCTCATATTCAGCTTCTTCTTCTGATGCTGTTGCAAGTGGATCTTCGGACTCTGAGACATCATTCTAAAAAAAATAAATCAAAAAATATTTTTGGTAATGGCTTAGGTTGGTTTTGGTGTTTAATCAAGGTACACTTGGTTGCAGAGAATATGCGTACAAGAGATATTTTGAGTTTTGTGATTTATGTCAATATTAATTTTAAAGTCTCATTTTAATCTTAAAAGAAATCATAATGATCAAAATTATTTTATACCAAGAGTAACAAAAACACATATTCAAAGGATGTTTTTGTATTTATCACCAAAAATATTGAAATTTAAAATAAAGATAAAATAATGCTTGCAAACTCCATAGTAGAAGCAATTTAAAAAAAAAACAATAAACAAAAAAAAAAAGAAAGTTTCTAAATAATTAATTAGCAATCATTTGAATTTATTTAAATTAACATTTAAACCGAGATTTAAACAAATTGAAACCTATTATATGATGTTTTCTATTTTTTCCTTATTTTAAAAGCACACAGGATTAATTTCCTCGCTTTTTGAAATGAGAAAATACTATGATTATGTTGAAATACCAAATACAAAATGTGAATTTAATAATTTTAAGAAAATTTAGAAATAAATAAAAAAAAATAAAAAAAAGTCAAAGTCATCTGACACCTGAATTCCTATGTATCCATATCTGTGCACTGGTGTGAAACTAGCAGCCGTTTTACGCCGCAAAAAGCGTGAAATTAGCAGCAAAAGTGTGAAGTTAGCAGCCATTACTGGCAGCCAATTTAAAATAAAAATATGCAAAGAAAAATCCTCAAAATGCATTTTGCCATAATTAAAGTTTAAAGGCAGCCCCCTACAAAAAAATGCTTAAAATGGTGTTACACGATAAAATGTCTTCTGTTCAACAACTAATGTAAAAAACTACCCCTAAATAAAAATGTTTAATCTTGTTTTTTCTCAAAAGTAGTGTTATGTGGATTAGTTCCATTCACAACTAGGGCGACGATATATGATACACCATAACATCATAATAACAGATTAGAAGTATTAAATTAATATTTTACTGTGTTTGTGTTATTAAAATAATTACTTATTTTCTTTTTACTTTGCTTAAATATGTTAATAAATGTTATGATTTTTGTTTATTATTTGCGACTCTGCCTCTCATTTTTTTCTGTTTTTGACAATAAAATATTTGGTAATTATGCAGTATACAGTTTTCTGCCATTTTTAATGTTTTATAAAAAATTCTTTATGGGGACACCTACTAGAGTCCCCAGGACCCCAAATCCACCGGCGCTGGGTTTTTTTTAAAAGAGAAAAAAGGGTTCCGAGGGGGGGGGGGTTGTAATATGTTTGGTAATTATGCAGTATACGGTTTTCTGCCATTTTTGATTTTTTTTGAAAAATTCTTTATGGGGGCACCTTCTAGGGTCCCTAGGACCCCAAATCCGCCTGCGCCCGATTTTTTTTTTTTTTTTTTTTAACGAGAAAAAAGGTTGCCCAGGGGGGGTTGTAAAGTGTTTTTTTAATTGTTTTGGGTTGGTTTGAATTAGGTTGGGTTGGACTGTGTTGGTTTGGTTTGTTTTAGTGAAAAAAAATTAAAAAAAAACAAAAAAAATCAAAAAAAAAACCAACCGGCGCAGACGGATTTGAGGTCCTAGGGACCCTAGAAGGTGCCCCCATAAAGAATTTTTCAAAAAAAATCAAAAATGGCAGAAAACCGTATACTGCATAATTACCATGTTTTTTTTTATTGTTTTGGGGTGGGCTGTTTGATTAGGTTGTTTTAGTGAAAAAAAACTTAAGAAAACAAAGAAAATAAAAAGAAACAACGGGCGCTGGCGGATTTGGGGTCCTAGGGACTCTAGTAAGTTGAACCAAAAAAAAAAATAAAATAATTGCTAGTAAAGTAAGAGTATATGTAATAATCTAAACGTAGATTTATACCACATCGGCCACGCTCTCCTCACTCTTCGCGTTTTTTGACAGGCGTCCCCGCTTGCCTTTGGGGGACTCTTCGGAGCCGTTTTGATGGATTTCCTCCTCATCGGATCTATCCTCGTTGTAACTCTTTTTCGAAGAAGACTTGCGTTTCATTATTACTCGTATTTTTCAGGAAATTGCGGGAAAAGTATAAGTGAAATCGCCGAAAATCCCGTAAATGCAAACACCATGCAAACACAAACTGTAAACAACTACAATGTACAAAGCGTCACCACTGGGCACGTTTTTAAAATCAACGCTTTTTCGAGTTCGATGGCATCGACTGATGGACAGATGAATAGTGACGTCATGACTGATGAATTTCAGATTGGCCATCATCATCAAAAGCCAGATAAAAAAACGCAAGAAATATAAATTAAGTTTGTTTGTATGATGTGACTTTTATTCACACCTCAACTCCGACTCGAGACATTTGATATGTTTTCATGGGTATTGAGTTCGTTTTCAAAACTCATTCTATCTTTTTCTTTTATATAGCGTGTTCTTGGTCTTGATAAAGAACACGCTATATAAAAGAAAAAGATACAATGAGTTTTGAAAACGAACTCAATACCCATGAAAACATAGCAATTATATCCCGGTTCCCATATATGGATTTCTCACGTGGTCTAAAAGCGAGGTTTGCCAAATGCAATGTTTTCATGGGTATTGAGTTCGTTTTCAAAACTCATTGTATCTTTTTCTTTTATATAGCGTGTTCTTTATCAAGACCAAGAACACGCTACATAAAAGAAAAAGATACATATGCTATGTTTTCATGGGTATTGAGTTCGTTTTCAAAACTCATTCTATCTTTTTCTTTTATATAGCGTGTTCTTGGTCTTGATAAAGAACACGCTATATAAAATAAAAAGATACAATGAGTTTTGAAAACGAACTCAATACCCATGAAAACATAGCAATAGCATATATATGTATTTGTCGAAACACGTGAGGAGTTTAATGAGTCAGGGCGGCCGGAAACGCTTAGGAGGGAACCGGGTGTATTATATTTGGGCACGGTTTTAACCACACAGACGGTAGGGATTGTTGGGAATTGGTGGAATCCATCAAGGACTTTGTAACTCTACCGATGGACACCATAACTTTTGCGCTCTCTTTTGTTGGTACCAGTGGGGTGGATCCACCAGTGGATTTAAAAACTTGTTCTAAAAAGAGGGCAGTGTACGTGAACAATGGCCATGTTTTTAAATTCATTGATGGATTCACCGATATCATTAAACGTGTTTCTAAAATATTTGGTGGCTATCGGCCCCGTTTCTAAAATTACCGATGGATCCATCAATCCACCGACCGATTGCAATCAGGTCCCACCGACTTTAGAGTCGGTGGACCGGTTGTGATGGATTAACATAACCTTATAAAAAGTATTATTAAAAAAAAAAATGTTCAAAAAGTCGCTCTTTTTAAAGACAGTTATTTGGAGCTGAGCTCGAACTAATTTTAATGGGTAAAATGAGCATCTACATATTGTTAGAGATCTCTTAAATTTCTTGAGCCGTTAGATCAATCTGAAGTGACCTGCCATCGTGCTTTATGAGCACTTTAAGATCTTTGAGAGCTTATATTTATTCTAAAGGCTAATTCAGAGTTCCGTAAGGTAAGCGGTATGAGGTATGCGGTAAGACGTAAGGAAAATTAAACAATCGCAAATGCATGCTCCTGTTCGTAGTGTTCCGTGAGCCGCAAGCGGTAAGAGCAGTAAGGGTTTGCTATTGTTTATTTTCTTTGCGCCTTACCGCATATCTCATACCGCTTACATTACGGAACTTTGAATCCGTCTTAAGTCGTTTACGAAAAAAATGCGAAACCCAAAAATATATTAAGGTTATGGCAAATGTCATGTACACCGGGGCGTTTCTTTATTCGGCGTTTGATGGCCAATCTGACATTCATCGGTGATAACGTCACTATTCGTCAATCCATCAGCCGATGCAACACCATTCTCAACTAAAAAGCCTGTTAACTCCTACCGCCTCAATGCCCTTTAGCCTATTGTGGCTGCCATTTTTATAACCAAATTGACAAGTAAAACATGGATTTTCTGTCAGTTTGGAGTCAATATGGCGCCGATCATAGGCCAAAGGATACTAAAACGAAAATGAGTTAATTGGCTTTTTAGTTAAGTACGGTGTTGGCCGATGCCACCGAACTCGAAAAAGCGTTGATTTTAAAAACGTGCGGAATCAGTGTTGCCACCAACCAACCCAAATTACTTGCGCCTATTATTCCAAACAGGCCGGCATGACGGGGTTGGACGGGGATTCGTGGAAGATAAATATAATGGCCATTAGCACCAACCAGTTTAGGGTAGCCTTTGCATTCGGAAATCCTTACATTTAGGTAGGAGTCGACTTGTGTTTGCGAGAATGTTTAGGGGAACTCCTAAATACTCTATAGATGATGTACACTCCTTGCGAAAAAAAAAATAGGACACGGAATTGAAATATGGGTAAATAACACCCTATATTAATGAAAATTTACATTTATTAGTTACCGGTGGTCCACCGGAGCCAACAAAAGAGTTCATAAATTTTAGATGGATTTCACCAGTCCAACAATAGATTTCCTAAATTTTTCGATGGATCTCACCAATCCAACAAATATTGGCACCGATCGCCATCGGCTTCGGGAGTCGGTGGAAAATCTTCGTTGGATTAAACATAACCCTACTTTATGGTTAATTATTTTTTCCAGTTTTTTTTTATAACTTATTCAAACCAAGATATTTTTTTATGCATTTTGGTTAATACAAGGTATATTACAGGATGCTTAATGGAGTGGTGAGCTATAATATTAATGCAAGACAGTTCAGACTGATGATGAACTAGACATCATACTAAATTTGAGCAAAAAACGTACTTGCATTGAAGACTATTTTGAAAAAACTGTCTAGAAGTACAGCATAAATGCCTTTAAGGATGGTATTGTCAGCGAGGTCGAGGGTTGTTGGATTATAATGTTGAAGGAGCATGAGACACATCCAAACAACTAACCACCTCATTAAACAGTTCTGAATTGCTTTTAAAATTGTCTAGGGATGAAAAAATGTATGCACTTTTCCGCGTACTTCAACATTTTAGTTTTTATGCCTTTTTTGGCTCACTCACTTCCTACATCCAAAACCGGTGACTTTTTCTTGCCTCCTCTTGTTCCCCTGTTTTTTCTAGAAGTCCTTTTTTTCGTGCAAAATCGGAACTACTAACTTCTTAAAGTTTCCCAGTAAAACCTTTAATATAATTAAGAGGCCGGAAAAGTGCTGAATCTATGACAGTATTCATAGTCGTTCCTCAAGGCTCCTTCCTTCGCCCATAAAAAATTTACTTTTCCCAAGGAAGAAGGGAGACTTGGGAGCGACTATGAATACGGCCGTTATAAGTCACATTTCCGATTTTCTCGAGCCGAAGTTGAGGTATGATTTTATTATTTTAAGTGTGGTTATTGGCACTCAGCTGTTTACACCGCAACGCGTTCTTTTTGTATTCGATGGAACAACGACATTTCATCACTGATAGATCTCAGATGGATATCAAACCCATCTGTCAACCGAATGTTGGCACCCATGTTCTACCGCTGTCAAAAAAATGTTGAATTTACAAACTCGCCCATTGACAAGTAAAACATGGATTTTCTGTCAGTTTGGTGTCAATATGGCACCGACCAGACCAAAGGATACTAAAACGAAAATGAGTTAACTAGCCTTTTAGTTGAGACAACACCGTACTCAAGTAAAAAGCCTGTTAACTCCTACCCCCTCAGTGCCCTTTAGCCTATCGTGGCTGCCATTTTTATTACCAAATTGACAAGTAAAACATGGATTTTCTGTCAGTTTGGTGTCAATATGGCACCGATCATAGGCCAAAGGATACTAAAACGAAAATGAGTTAACTGGCTTTTTAGTTAAGAAGGGTGTTGGTTGAGAACGGTGTTGGACCAACACCTTGGGGTGACATACTAAAAAAAGCAAATATATATTTTACATGTCCTACTTTTTTTTCGCCAGATCTGTACATCGATGGATGATACCCATCGACTTGCTAGTATATCGATGGTGATCACGGAAAGGTTTCTACATCCGTGATGGTGATACCTATATCTAGGGAGTCGATTTTGGCGTCGTCTAACCCTTAAGACATTAGGGATATTTGATATTTTGGAACGCTTATTTGACATTAGGGAAATTTTGGACCGCTTAAAATTTTGACAACTTTGACAGCCACTGTGGTAGTGTTTATCACACACAAACTTGAATAACACATAGCATAACAGTTCGACCAATCAGAGACGGATTTGGAGCCGCCATATTGCATATACATACATATATTTCCATAAGTTGAACTTTTTATGCAGCATTCTATGCACTATGCAATTTTGTGTGGGATCAGACCCACTACCATTGAATTATAAACCAGTCTGGTTCACAGATTAATTATCATCCAAAATGTTAAGTGTTCCAAAATTTCCCTATTATGTCCATAACGTCTACATAATAGTCTACTTACGAAATAGTTACACTTCATTCCAAATTCAATTAGACCAAATTTTTGACAATGACAGTTACATTTAGTTTCTGTGTTTAAATGTCAGGCATCATATTGAAGCTGTTGGAGAATTTGGAATGAACAGTACACTTGCCTGACAAATGCGGAAAGTGATATTTTTCTGTACGCACCGGCGTTTGCCCGAACGACGCACCAACGTGCGGGAAATGCTCGTATATGGAAATGTTAAAAATAAAAAAACTTATAGGTATTACTAAAAAAATAATGACTCCATGCACCAGTGGTTTTTTTATAAACAAAAAATAAATGTTGCCTATAAAATAAAAGTCTTAAATGATAAAAGCGTTTGGAAAAAGTTTTGGTAATATTTTTATTTTAAGAAACATTTATTTTATTGTTTAAAAAAATTCATTGACAAACAAAATATACCTATAGGTACAATGTCTCATTATATTTTGAACCCCCGTTAACTCGTTTAATACGAGAGATCTAAAAAACTTTGACAGCAAGTTTCATCATTTTTTGAGTGCCTTTTAATAATTAGATTTACCTGCCAAAATCACAGAGGGGCCACGACCCAGCTCTTTTGACGTCACGCACTTCACAATTGTGACGTAATTTTGGCGGCAGCTATCAATGGACAGTTGTTTATGTGCCAACAAAATTACGTCATGATTGTGGGGTGAGTGAAGTCAGAACAGTCCAGGGCCTGTATTCTTGACACCCATGCCCGTGAATAAATTTCGCACTTCTCACCGGCTTTCAACCACGTGAAAAAAGAGAGAGAGGATAATACTCACCGGTGACTACTCACCTGACAGGTCGTCAAGAATACAGGCCCAGGGTCGTGGCCCGTCTGTTCATGTAGGCCCTGAAAACATCCGTGGCCAAAAAAGCCAATTTTCATTGCAAATGTAAAATTTAAACATCATGCATAGATGTTGGCTCTGACATCATGTTTGTATTTTGAATCTCGCCTTTCCTTCTTGCTTTCAAAAATACCACACGTTATTTCAATCCATATAAATATGATAAGAAAATAATGTAAAAATAATCAGGTTTGGCCCTGGGCAAGAGGCTAAAAATCTAATGCGCATACCCGTGACGCAGTGTTCTCGCACTCAGGGGCCCTAGCTAGTTCTTGAGCAGGGAATGACAGAATTTGTGTCGAATGATCCCACGTCGAACGCATTTCGTATTCTTGAGCCGTGATTGCTCATATTCCATTCTATAAAAAATTGGGTGTTCGCGCTCCCCCGACTCCAAAGCCAGGGATCGGTCCCATTTTTTTGAATCTAAAATTTCGAAAAGGTTTCAAGGAAAAGCATCTTTTTTTCGAGGGATGGGATCATTCCCCGGGATTGATCCTTTCTCTTGACGCATCGTTCCTTCTCTCGAGATTCAAGAATTAGGTCCCAGAGTTTTTGGCTCTGTATTTTTTTCAGGCTAACTTGATTAGGAGAATTATTATCGTGACGATTTTTTTTTACGAAAAATGCAGGGGCAGGGCCGCAGTTATATGTTTCTATCTATAGTGGCTTCTGTGAACGAAAAAAAGGCAAAAACCGTAACATTAAACACAAAAAAAAATTCAGTAAATTCTCATTATCACAATGCCTCCTTATTTTATGCACTTCCATCGACTCCACCACTTTCAAAATAGCCACAATGCGCAGGTCATATAACTATGATCTCCTAGATTTATGGAGTAGGTATTCTGTCTTGAAATCGAAACATTTACCCACAACGGAGCGTTTATTTATTACCTTACTTTTTAGGAGAGAGGAGCGGGGGTGGGGGGGGGTGGTTAGCTTTACATTATTTTTAGAGAGGGTCTAAGGTTCCATTACATGAGGAAGAAAAGCTGGTCAAAATTTCCAAATTTTTACGTTACGTAATTTATGAACAGCCTTAATACTAATACAATCTAGCTAACTCGAATAAAACAAAAATATTTGATGGTTTATTATCTGTTTATTGCTGTAAGTTGAAACAATATAAAGAAACATTTTCCATACTATAAAACTTAAAATTACGTACAAAAAGCTAGGAAATTAACTGAAAATAAACCTGAAACTCTGCCAATGACGCGTTATTTTTCTTTGATTAGATCATTGTAATAAGCGGTTATTGAGACGAACTTATTGTTTATGAAATCTTGCTCTATTTCCACTGTGCTTCCAGGACCAGCTGCTTTGACCAACTAAAATACAAACAGTTTATCGGTTTTTTAATCCCAATACTCCGACACTTTATTTCTCTAATTTGTTAAGTAAGTCACAACATGGTTTCTTTAAAGATCGAAGTACATATTATAATATGTATTTGACAAGTTAGACAAAAAGAAAAGATTCGGAGCAATCTTTTTTGATATGTCGAAGGCATTGCACTGCTTCAATCTTGACTTTGTACTAAAAAAGTTGAATAATTTTGGTTTTAGAGACAAGTTTCATGAACTTATTGAATCGTATAATCGAAAAAGAAAAGTGTGTGTTAAGTATGGAGGTAAAGTATCTGATTCTGTAGAAATAGATCAAGGTGTGCCTCAAGGATCTGTACTTGGTCCTCTATTATTTATTGTTTTCATTAATGACCTTCCTGAAGCATTGAAGGCAAACTGCTGTGCAAATTTTGATGACGACGTGAATATTGTAACCTGTACAATCATTTAGGAAATAAATAATTTCTAATTCTGATTCTGAATATAACTGAAATCATTATGAGCAATAGATGGAACTACGAGGCTACAAACTTACCATATACGTATTGCTATTCTTGGGCAAAAAAGCTGCAACATTCTTTGAAATCTGACTGGCCGCCTCAAACAACTTTGAAAACGCGACTGGTTGCAACATCTCCTCCAAATCGTAAATTTCTTGTTCCAAATAGGCAGGACCGCCCCATGGAGGACTCAAGAAAACCACATCTCCCTTTAAAGTTGGGGCCAACTTGAAAAAATCGCCGACTATGAATTCAATCTTGTGATCTATCCCATAGACCTGTGCGTTATTTTTTGCTAGTTCGATTTTTTTGGGGTCTACATCGATGGCTACCACTAAAAATTTAATTTTCGTAAAATTCCAAAATGATCGTGACACTCTTACTGAAAAAAACACATGTTTGGAGAAGAAAATTATAAGTGTTTACAATCAATGTGTACAGGATGATAATTTTTTATAAACTTTCCCTATATAGAAAACTTTTTCTATTGGACTTGGAAGAAAATTTAAAAATTAATTAATAGTAGGAAAAGATCCTACATATTAGAGTAGTATTTTTTTGGTCGATAAGAGAGAGCGTTAACCTCCCGGTACACCGCCACTGTTTTATGGAAAAATGTGAAACCAAATTTTATAATAACTCGAAAAAGTGTAAAAGATAAAGCCTTAGCCGAGGGGGATTTCACTGCCACAAAGTATTGCGCAATAATCTGCCAGTGGTTTGCTATAGCCCGCATTGGTCCACAATAGGCTGCAACAGTAGCTCGCAACATACTTGGAATAATGTGGCAATAGTTTGCAGTACAGTGATAACTCCTTCGCCCTTAGTGTACTGGAAAGGTCTTTTGACAAAGATGTTAAAAGTATGTGGGATTCTTTCTACATAACACGCAAAAGATAAATTTAAAATTTGAAAGAAGTCAGAAGAGCTGTCAAATGTAGGAATTATTTTTTTTTAACTTCCTAATTGAACCTATGGCAAAACAGTGTTCTATAGGGAAAGTTGACTATAAATGAAACTTTATAAAGAGGCGTCAAGCAACAACCTATAGTGATGTACATATCCACCAACGTGGAAATTCTCCGATTAAGCTTTAATCATGATTATCATCAATCGAAGTTTGAAATGAGTCTTGACAAACAAAGTTTCAATATAAAACACCACAGTCTAAACAGCGATTAGCATTTTATCATAATTAAAGCCTAATTGAGAAATTTTTGTGTTGGTGGATACGAGCATTATAGTTTTAATTAAATAAGGCTTTAACCAACCCTTTGCTAATGAGAGTTTTAGGTAAATGAGTCGTTTAGAAAAGCCACAGCAGGTCGTTAATGTCCCGTTTTTTCTCACCTCTTTGACACACCAAGGCGAACTGGATGGTATTTCCTCCCGCGCCGCAAAAAGCATCCACAATGACGTCACACCGACACCTCTCGGCAGCGTGTTTCGCCACTTGTTCTGGTGTTACAGAGTACCAACTTTCTGAAACAAAAAATTACATTTAAATGTCCGACCAAAATGAATTCAAAATTTGTCTTTAAACTTTATGGTCTTTTAACCAAATCTAGCGAGCGGAGCAGATTTTAGGTAATGGAGAACAGAGGCAATGGATTTAATTAAAACAAAGGAACGTCACTGAAAACATTTACGACCAACTACGCCGCTACGTACATACATCATCCAATCCATCTTCACTTTAATTATTAATTATAAACACCCACGTTGGCTTAACATTTTTTCACTTATCTTTTGTAGAAACCTATTCCCAAATGTTTATTAGTTAAAGGAGAAATTTAATTTAATAAATTTTTTTCATGTATAAAAAAAAAACCATCGTAGTTTCCAATTTAAAGATTTCAACAAGACAATTCAGAAAAAAGTATACAATAAAGATGCTGGTGGTAACCCTGAAGTCTTTGGAGAAGAAACGAGAAATTGCAGAAAGTTCCTTTGAAGACATTGTAGAATCCCTTCACAGTATTTTGGAACAGTTTGACCTTCAATCACAACCAAGAATAAACAAACGCATGCCGTACTTACCGCGAAAACCATTCGAAATACAGAACAGTATTATAGAGTTTCTATTTATAAACAAGTTTTAGACAAAATCCTTTCGGACATAAAAAAATATTTTTGACCTGAACATATTCCTACCAAGTTTTATACAACGTGAAGCCAAAATCAAGGCAAAATTAACTCGTCGTTTCTAAATACTATAAACTGTTTGATTAATCCAAAACACAAGTTCTTTTATTGGGTTATCGAGTATTTGGAAACAATATTGGTCAGAAGTAGGTAAAAGCTTAAATCAAAATCTGATAATTAACGTTTTCGAGGCAATGAACAAGTGTGGCGATATTTTTCCGTTGATAAGAACATTCTTGAATGTTTGCCAGTAAGTAATGCTTCGTCAGAAAGAAGCTTCTCATGCCTCAGAAGATTGAAAACATAAGTACTTAAAAACACTATGACGGAAATTCGTCTGACGGGCTTAGCGTTGCTGCATATCAACAGAGATATTGAAATTGACATTGAGCGAGTCATTGATCGGTTTGAGCAAACAAACCGGAAACGAATTCTCTTTTGAGATAGGCATCTTACGTTTAAGATATGCAATATAAAAGGTAATGTTTCAACTTAAAAAGCTTTTTAGACCTAAAAAAGAAGTATTTAGCTATTAGGTGTTGTTTGTGGTTCGTTTGTTTTCTATGTTTTTTATAACTAAAAAAAAATTATACGTAGTTACTCAAGCGCGGAGGGGGATAGGGGGTAAATTTTTTAATGAAACATTTAGAAAATCAAAAGAAGGGCATAAATTACAACACCTTCGATATTTACGGTATTAGTTTAATTTTGTGTTAAAAATGGCATTTGTAGTGTCATTTTCTTAAAAATTTTCGCCTGCTGCGCTTTGAAACCATTGATATATTTACAATTTTAAATAAAAAAATGCATTTTATTGTGCAATTTTCTTAAAAATTTTTACCTGCGGTGGCGACGCTATGATTCCGTTGACATTTACGATATTAGTTTGCATTTTTAATGCAATTTTCTCAAAAATTTTCGGCGCATTTAAACATTTTTAAAATAAAAAAATTTATGGAATAAATGACTTAAAATCTGAGTACCCCCGCCCCCTAGATTTGAGACCAAATCCGCGCTTGTAGATACTAAATTTTGTTTGCATATATTGACATGTTCCTCATAAAAGCTATGCTTCCCCCTTTTCAAATGGCTGGGACCGCCACTTGGGATACTTACCCTCATCCAACTTAATACCCATGTCAAACTTGCTAAACAACGAGAACCTCCTGTGCCAATACTTTCTCAACTTGGCGTTCTCTTTGATTTCTGGCGGAAAAGGCACTTTTTTCTTTCGTTTTTTCTTATTTTTCTGCACTTGTACAGTTTTCTGATTGTCATTTATACTGTCGATGGTTTCGGTGTTGTTTGATAATGGAGGGGAATCTTCGTCGATTTCTAGGTCTTCGTCGTGTGAATTGTCAGAGCAGTCGGACAACAAACCGTGTATGGCCTTAAATATGTCAAAACATAACATAAAAAGTACAGTATATTAGATATGGTATACGAAAAATAACTATACCCCTAATAGTACACTAAAATTGTCATCAGAGGTCGAAAAAAATCCCGGGGAGGCTGAGTTTTTCATATGTTCTTTCGGGGGTCTGAAAGTAAACCACCCAAGTTTGTGTTTCCCCCACTCCTCGGGAACTATCCGCCATTTTGAAAAAACTTTGTAACCGATTTTGAACAATATTTTGAACCGACTTTCCTCCATTTCTGTTGATCGGAAGCGAAAAAGTCTGTGAACAAAAATATTCGGCAAAAAATTTGCAACATTTTTGTCCAAGTGCCCAACTCTCTGTAGTTAGTTATCAAAAAGATAGAGACAGACCCGAGATAGACCAACCAAAACTGATTTTTTTTTAAAAACTTTAAATAAAAAAGATGTAGATTTCGGAAAAATCCTATAAAAATATGTATAATTAATCAAACAGTCTCTGAACTACAGCGACTGAAAGTCGGTAAAATTCTTTGAGAACCGATTTCTGGGCATGCATAAATTTGCGTGTTGTGGATTATGTATTATTATTTATGGTAAGAGCAGTACAAATGTCTGTTGATATGAAAATTGCCGAAAGTATCTGACATAATTTGGGTAACGGGCTATCGCTTACATAAACGCGATAAGAGGGGTTGGAGGGGTAGATAGAAGTATTATTAAGCGCTAAAAGGGAAGGGAAGGGGTTGCAGTGTTGCAGGGGGGGAAGGGTCAAAATTTGGAAAAATGGATTTGTATAATTGATGGTAGTACAGTAAAATTGTCATTTGAAGTCGAAAAAAAAACCGGACAGACTTGAGTTTTTTGTATGTTCTTGGGGGGGTCTGAAAGTAAAATTCCCAAGTTTGTGTTTCCCCCCCTCCTCGGGAACTATCCGCCATTTTGAAAAAACTTTGTAACCGATTTTTTTCATATCTGTTGGTCGGAGGCAAAAAAGTGTAAAAATAAAAATCTTGGGCATAAAATTTGCAATCATTTTTGTTTCAGGTTCAACTCTCTGTAGTTATTTTTTTTTTAAGATAGAGGGCGTTGAAGTTACGAAAAATCAGTTTTAACGTATTTTGCCCCATAAATGTCAGTCTGTCATATACTCTCGGCAATTTTCATGCCGACAAACCAGGTCATTTGTGTAGCGCACGTCACAAGCTTTAATTTGATACCTCATTTGTACTGCTCTTACTATAAATAATAATATATAATCCACAACACGCGACTTCATGCATGTCCAGAAAGCGGTTCTCAAAGAATTTTACCGACTTTCAGTCGCTGTAGATCAGAGACTGTTTAATTAATTATATACTATATGCATATTTTTATAGGATTTATCTACAACTTTTTCATTTAAAGTTCAAAATACGTTAAAAGTAATTTTTTGTAAATTCGGCGCCATCTAAATTTTTGGAAACTAACTACAGCACTTGGACAAAAATGTTGAAAATTTTATGCCGAATATTTTTGTTCTTAGACTTTTTCGTCTCCGATCAATAGAAATTGAAGTCAGTTAGAAAGTTTTTTCAAAATGGCGGATGGTTCCCGAGGAGTGGAGGAAACACAAACTTGGGGATCTTACTTTTAGACCCCCTCCAAACACACATTTTTTTCAAGGTACCCCCTTTATTTATGACAATTTTACTGTACTATAAATATTTTATAAAACAAAAGAGGCAGAAAAGTAAAATTTCTTATTTGATGCTGTTCGTGCCATCAGTCATTAAGGGAGCTGGGCTAGGTCGGCACTGTTACTTTTTTTTAAATTGCATACCCTGTATATTTTCTTCAACAAGTATTTAAAGAATCGCCGAATTTTTCCCATTTTCTCAGTGTTTAACTGATTGGTCTTATGAGATGATTTTGCTATTTTATTTAAAAACTATTAAAAAAAGTACCATCGCCGACCTAGCTTCGCCCCCTAAATGACTAAATATCACTTTTCGCCCTCTTTTGGTTTTTAATCATTACTTTTCGGACACTCTCTACATAATGTAGTCTAACCAAAATATATGGTGTTCCATATAAAAACACACATTTTCTTTTAGGGTATAAATTCGCTACCACTTTTCCGATTTAAATTTTTTTTGTTTTACTGAAAAGCTAAAGCTTCAGACTATAGGATCCTGTCACCAGTTTTTCGATGAAATTTAAGATGGCGGACGCTGAAAGAGTTGGGTCCAGATTAGCAGAAGATGCCGTCCAGGAGGATAGGGGTACGTTCCACACAGGGAAAGGCAGAAGGGGCCTAATTGCCAGATCCACCAGTCGCTCCCCTACTACTACTGACATTTCGATAAAATTCAAGATGGCGGACGCTTTTGAAAAATACCAATTTTTCGCCCCCCCTGCCAATTTTTTATGTGCGCCACTGTCTTTCCTGAATAACGTCTAAAAAGCCACACCCTTGACCTGTTCAAAAAGGTATCACTTGTTAAAATTGGTAATGAAATATGAAAGATGAAATAAAAAAGTGTTTAAGCATAAAGTTCCACGATACTTCGGAAAAATTAGCAGAGACATGTTTGTGAATTAATAGATTCCTGTCGCGCCAGTAGTCAAGAGAGTAGTTTTTTGGTTTTGCTAAAATTTGGATCTATTGTCAATGTAATGTCAAAAACCCCCAACCACTTTTAATAAGAGGCCAAAAACTCACTCTGTTAATTTTATTACATCTTTCGTATTTCATGACCACTTTTAACAAGTGATGCCTTTTTGAACACGTCACGGGTTTGGCTTTTCAAATGACGTTAGTAAGGAAAGACAGTGGTGCACATAAGACCGGTCTGATGAGCGGTGTAGGGGGGAGACAAAAAGTCCCTTGTAGGGAATGGATACAGTTCAGACGTGATTCAGTCACGCCCTACATTGAATACATAACTGGTCGGACGTCACGTTACGCAAGACCATAGCAAACCGCAGAGAGAGAGAGAGAGAGATCATCATCAATGACATCGACTGTGATGAATTCTCCATCAGCTCTTCCCAAGATAACAGATTCCTAGGTTTGCAACTAGATGTTGGCTTCAAATTCCAAGCGCATATTCTAAAACTAACTGGGTCTGGGTGCTACTGTGTCAGAGCAGTTGCTTCCAACCTGGGTATTATGCAGTCATTCAATCTCATCTTTCGTATGGTATGCCGTTTTGGGGATGCTGTAGCCAGTATCTTCTAGACACGGTTTTCCAATTACAGAAACGGGCCATACGATTCATGACTGGTTCTTCATCGAGATCACACTGCAAACCACTCTTCATTACTCACCAAATTCCAAGTCTGCCCTGTTTTTTCATCCTTGAATCATCTAGCTTAATTCACAAAACCATTGCCCTATTCCCGTCACGTCATACTGTTCGAAACACACGACAATCCCACAACATCCCTCTTCCAATCCCTCACACCACTCTAGTTCAAAAATCTATTATTTACAATGGGATTAAAATCTATAATCACTTACCCCCCACTCTAAGAGAAGTTACTGATCTATCTAAATTTCGTTCAACATTAAAAAATTTACTTCTAGGGCATGCCTTTTATTATGTTGAAGAATTTATGCAATTTACATTGAAATAAATCTCCCTGTCGTTATGATCGATTTTTTATTCACTTTTAATTATTTTCCTCATCTGGTACTTATCTTTAACCATTATCTATTTTTATAAAAAGCTCATTTCGACGGGTTGGTTGAGGGACTCATACTCTTTATTTCAGTCAGTTGCTTGCTAGTTCCGTAACAATGCCAGTTATAAAATAAAACTATTTAAGCTAAATACTGTGATATTATCCTAATAATAACTATGTTTACTGTCCTTATAATGATTTTTTGATTCGATGTGTATTTTGCTTGTCTTTCAAATTTAATTATTTTTTTTTCTTACTTAAATTTTATTAACTTGACTACTAAAACTAGTTATTAATGCATAATTTTTTCTTTTTTTTCTTTACGATTATACCACAAAAATTTATACTTTAATATTAATTTGATTTTTATGTTATATTTACATACATGTTTATAATTATTTTGTTTTTCTTTTAACTAGGTAAGCTTATAGCTTTTATTTAATTTTTTTTTGTTTTGTCTGATTGTTTCTCAATCCATATTAATTTAATTATCTTTACTCACATTTACGTATAGATATTGAACAAAACTGGTATAGTTAGATAAGCCTAGGTTGTATTTATCCTTGGACAATAAAGCTTATTTACTACTATATCACCAAATATAAATATTATAAATATATTAAAATAATTTAGTTAAATACCTGTTAAATGATTTTTAGATGTGCTTAAATACACTTATAGTAGATTTCTAGAAATCGAACGTTTGGAAAGAAAGCTTTAAAATGTGAGCAAAATCATGGCATAAAAATGTGAAAAACATAGTAAAAATTGTTTAGTCAAAAACGTCACCCCTATTACGCTAAAACATTTTACGTCTTAAATTACCATCATGGCTTTATCATAACTAATAGCTATCCATCCAAGCCATCTCCTTTTGACACTCATCTTCGCGGACTTTTTCACTGTCAACGATGACACCTCCGTCGTCGTCAAAATACGTGTATTTCGGCTGCATGCAATCGAATGTCCCTCCGTCTTCTGACCACTAATGCTCTCGTATCGTCAAAGTACGTATGTTTCGGCTACACCTCGAAATTTAAATGCCTATTCTGCATTCAGATGTGCTTAGGCCCCCATGTCCCCCCATCCCCTCTTATTACCACAAATGCTTACCGGCTCATGTTTCCACTCATCTTCACCTCCGCCTTTTTCGCTGTCAACGATGACATTTCCGTCGTCGTCAAAGTACGTGTGTTTCGGCTGAACCCCAAAATTCAAATGCCTATTCTGCATTCGTATATGCTTCATCTTATAATCGACTTGGCCTGTCACTTTTTCGTCCGAGTTTTCGGAAAATTCGATACCTATAAGGTCGAATGCAGCGCGGATACGATTTCGGCCCGATTCGAAATCGTCTAAAGAGTAAAATCTAAAATAACAACAAAAGTTAAAAAAAGGAAAAATGGTCATCTAACCTTCAAACTCAACAAAAAATTTTTACTTCTGCAAGTGCAAATTAAACTCCGGATTAAACATAGTACGACGACTCGCAGTGCTTCGCAGTAATTCAGTATTAATGATCTTGAAATTAGCGGGTAATAGGAAAGGAGAAAAAGAAACTCTTATTCAATTAATTGCCTTGATAAAGATCCCAATAAAGGGTCGAAACGTTGGCCGTTAAAAAAGAATAAGAGTTTCTTTTTCTCCTGTCCTATTACCCGCTAATTTCAAGATCATTAGTACATTCCAAGGACGCTAAACACACCCAAAGTAATTCAGTATATTTCTCCATTTAAGAGAATGCACCGAGAGTGCTGGAGCTCCCAGCATTCGGTGTCTTAATCTTGTGCAGGCTGCGTACACTCTCGCAAGAGACACAAGTCGTCCTCCACACCCATACGGGAAAGATGTTTCCTTAAGACGGAAGGTCAGGGCTTGTAAAACAAAAGTTTAGTGATAGAGTGCAAACGGAGTGTGATAGAAACAAGAAATTTGGTACACTTATTTTAATTTCGAAAATACTGGATTTGTACAAAAATCAAGCAAATTCCGCCACTCTTTATTCGATTTTGAAAGTGTGCAAAATTTCGTGTCTCTAGCATACTGCGTTTGGACAACCATTTTTTTCAATGTTTTGCCAACGTTTGTTGTCACCTGTGTTTGTCATTATGACATATGACATATGGTTAATCTTAATTTAGTACAGTATTCGTTGCCGTTACAGGATTCCCACTAAATTCTGATTTCTAAATTCCCTGACTTTTCCAGGTTTTCCCTGACCATTTTTTAAAAAATTCCAGGATTTTTTGAATATAAATTGCTTGTCTACGTGGATACCATGTAAATGTAGACTTTTACCATGACAATTTTTGAAGGCCCAAATTTAGCAGGTATTTATATTATCGAGATAAAAAGGTAAAAAGCAGATAAATAAGACGAGAAACTTTATTAGAAACTTAATTTGAAGAAAAAATCACAGGAACCGAATTCATTAAATCCTAAAAACATATCAGGTAACAGTATTAAAAATAAAAGACTAATTTGCCTAGTTCTAAATCTTGCACACTTTTAAATTTGCTATAACTTTTGATTGAATTGCTCGATTTCAAAATCTGACATTTCGCAAAAATCCAAGATGGCGGATAGTTTTGAATATCGGGTAAATTTCACCCCCCCCTGCAAAAAAAATACGTGCGACACTGGAGAAAATCTAAGTTATTGCGACAAAAGCCTTATGTATGCTTTCTATACCAAGCCTTTACTTAATTAAATCGGTTAAGAGATAAGAAAACTATAAATAAACCTCTGAAATAAGTGGTTTTTGACTCGACATTGTCATTTGCAAAAAAAATCGCAGTTTTTGCATTTGCTTGAACTTTTGATCGGATTACTTGATTTTAAACATTTTTAGATTTTTGGGTGATCTAAGCTTGCGGCTTTGACATTTTTCGAACATCCAAGATGGCGGACAGCTTTAACACGCTTTAAAAAAAGTAACAAAACAAAATCAAGGCCATTCTACCTCCCATCTCTGCTAGGTATATGGAGGTATCACTTGCTTAAATCAGTTAAAAAGTAAACAAGTTAGTGGCATCATTTCCAGCGTTTTCAATAAAAATTGTAACTTTTAATAATATTTAAAAAATTGCTGTGGTTTGCTGATTTTTTAGCTAGAGTAGCATGTATTGGTTATTTGGCCAAGCTTAAGCTGAGTTTACTTTGTTATTAATCATAAAACACTTATATTTTTTGTAAATTTTTTTGCATACTTATACTTTTAAATAAAAATAACCATTAGTTAACGTATAATAATCTAGATCGGGCTACTCAGATTTTCTAAGCTGATCCCCATGTGTTCTTAAGACAGTACGCAAATCGTTACGCCATTTATTAAAAGCATTGGTAACGTTTCTTTGGGGCAAACTTCGATGGGCCTCTGTGATGTCTTGACACAGTTCGTTAATGTCGCCATAGCTGCGGCCACTTCTGTACACTTCTTTTTCTAAATCTCCCCAATAATTGCTGTCTACCAGATTCAAATCGGGGCTGTTAGCAGGCCACTCAATGGGCCTAATAAAATCTGCGAAATTTTTCTATATGCCGAAACAGGCAAATTTTAAGCAAAGGGGCATTTAGTTTATGTCACCATACTTGAAGATCAATTTTTAATTTCTTAACAGATTTAATTTAGTAATACCTTCATATATGCAGCAGGGAGGGTACTTTTGTCGCATTAATTTATATTTTGTTCAGTATAGATATCAAACATAATTTTTTTTCGGGGATGAGGAGGGGGGGGGGGAAATTACCCCTTATTCAAAAATGTCCGTTATCATGGATTTTTGAGAATTGGTAAATTTTGAACCACAACATAAAAGCCTTAAGTCTTGTACTTCTATCTAAAGTTACAGCAAACTACTCCACTCATTGTAAAAGCCCGTATTTTTTTATTTCTTAACCGATTTAATTAAGTAATGCCTTGGTATAGAGATAAGGCTTTTGTCACAATGACTTAGATTTTCTCCAGTGCCGCACATATTTTTTTGCAAGGAGGGTGAAAATTTCCCGTTATTTAAAACGGTCCGCCATCTTGGATTTTTCGGAAATGTCAAATTTTGGACAGAATCGGAAAAGTCTGATATCTTGTCTTTCCAAAAAGTCAAAACATTTTAAAATCGACCGGTTCGATCAAAAGTTGTATCAAATTCTATATTATATATGTACGAAAAAGAAGACAGCATAAGCTGGAATACGGAAAAACTAAAGACAGAACAAACACAGGAAATATATCAGAAACCAATTACTGCGGAAATAAAAGAACCGCATTGTGGCTATAATGTAAACGAGCTGTGGAAGAACCTCCAAGAAACAGTAACTAGGGTGGCTAGTCAAGTGTTCGACAAAAAGAGAAAACAAAGAAGGAAGTAGTTTGATGACTACTGTAGTAGAGAGAAACGAAATATGACCAGGAAAAAAATGCTTCAACACCCAACGCCCACGCAGAATAATTTAAAGGAAAAAGAGAGACCACCATCTAAATATAATAAGAGAAATGGAGGAAAACAGACAAAATAACAGAATAAAAGAATACTTTCAGGGAATAACAAAGCACAAAACATGATCCCAAGCCAACCGAAAACTTCCTCTTCCACATGGAAGAACTACTTTTGCGAACTACTCAACAAAGAGGTCAATACCGATACTACACCCATAAGCATATAGACCAGATTTTCACCGTTAGAAAAATAATGGAAAAATGCTAGGAATGTGTGTGTGTGTCAAAAAAAGTAGTAGAACCCTTTTTGGCAGTGGACGCAGTTGCTGTGGAGGTTCCTTCACTTCCAGTAGTTGGTGTAGATGTAGGTCCATTGTCATATTAGGCCAAGACTGATAGTGTATCAGTTTTCTTGATTAACACAGGCAATTTCCTTGAATTTTTTTCAGCCTCCACATACTTTATATGACCACTGCTCTCAAAATGGCTCAAGATGGCCTGACGCTCCATATTAATCAATTCAATATTTTTTAAACAAAGCTTAAAATATGCTTGATATTTATTTATTATTATTAAAAGCATTGGTAATGTTTCTTCGATGGGCCTCTGTGATGCCTTGTCACAGTTCGTTAATGTCGCCATAGCTGCGGCCACTTCTGTACACTTCTTTTTCTAAATCTCCCCAATAATTGCTGTCTACCAGATTCAAATCGGGGCTGTTAGCAGGCCACTCAATGGGCCTAATAAAATCTGCGAAATTTTTCTATATGCCGAAACAGGCAAATTTTAAGCAAAGGGGCAAAGAATAAGCTGGAATACGGAAAAACTAAAGACAGAACAAACACAGAAAATATATCAGAAACCAATTACTGAGGAAATAAAAGAACCGCATTGGGACTACAATGTAAGCGAGCTGTGGAAGAACCTCCAAGAAACAGTAACTAGGGTGGCTAGTCAAGTGTTCGACAAAAAGAGAAAACAAAGAAGGAAGTAGTTTGATGACGACTGTAGTAGAAACGAAATATGACCAGGAAAAAAATGCTTCAACACCCAACGCCCACGCAGAATAATTTAAAGGAAAAAGAGAGACCACCATCTAAATATAATAAGAGAAATGGAGGAAAACAGACAAAACAACAGAATAAAAGAATACTTTCAGGGAATGACAAAGCACAAAACATGATCCCAAGCCAACCGAAAACTTCCTCTTCCACATGGAAGAACTACTTTTGCGAACTACTCAACGAAGAGGTAAATACCGATACTACATCCATAAGCATATAGACCAGATTTTCACCGTTAGAAAAATAATTGAAAAATGCTAGGAATATGACAGAGAACTTCACCAGATGTTTGACAGATTATGCAGAGCAAAGTTGTGGGAAGCAATACAGGAACCGGGCTTTTAAAAGCTGATATCCCTGGTAAAAATGTGTAGGTAAGATACAAGGTGTAAGATAAGGGTGGAACAGAGCTACTCTGATTTCTTTGGTATCAACAATGGGTTTAAGCAGGTTGAGACATCAACGGCTATATTCGACCAGGAACGACCCAAACTACTACTGGCCTTCGCAGATGATGTGGACATAATTGGCAACAGCAGGATTTAATATTAAAGACTCCTTATTTCTGCATCCATAACTGATTGCTTAATAAGAAAAGATTACAAAAAAAGTAGTAGAACCCTTTTTGGCAGTGGACGCAGTTGCTGTGGAGGTTCCTTTACTTCCAGTAGTTGGTGTAGATGTAGGTCCATTCCAACCGAAAACTTCCTCTTCCACATGGAAGAACTACTTTTGCGAACTACTCAACGAAGAGGTCAATACCGATACTACACCCATAAGCATATAGACCAGATTTTCACCGTTAGAAAAATAATGGAAAAATGCTAGGAATGTGTGTGTGTGTCAAAAAAAGTAGTAGAACCCTTTTTGGCAGTGGACGCAGTTGCTGTGGAGGTTCCTTCACTTCCAGTAGTTGGTGTAGATGTAGGTCCATTGTCATATTGGGCCAAGACTGATAGTGTATCAGTTTTCTTGATTAACAAAGGAAATTTCCTTGAATTTTTTTCAGCCTCAACATACTTTTTATGACCACTGCTCTCAAAATGGCTCAAGATGGCCTGACGCTCCATATTAATCAATTCAATATTTTTTAAACAAAGCTTACAATATGCTTGATATTTATTGGTTTTCACAGCCTGTAGAGACTGCCACTCTGGTGGACTTATGTCTAAATTAGAAACTGTTTTTTTCGACATTTTTGATTATTACTCTTAAAAAAATTGAAAATTCTCGAAATCTCGGATCGCAGTTGCACCCCACATCATTTAAAGGTAAGGAATAAATATATTACATGACAAATACTGTCGGATTAGAAAAAACGGGCTAGACTACACTTGAAAGTTGTAACAGAAGATATCGCGATTTAGAACAAGGAGAAATAATACCAGGTGATATTTATTATTTCGTAACGAAAACCAAATATGTTCAGTAAACACAATCTGTCACTCTGGGTAATGATGCGGTTCTTGTCCTATACGTTTTAAAAAGCTTTCCTCTCTCTTTTCTCTTGCTCTTGGATTTTAGGTGGACTGGAACTGATTGAGCGCGAAACAGATGTTAAGCTTATATAATATTTTTTACAAAGATGGTTTAAAAAATAGGTTGAGAAAGAGAAATGTGTGCCAATTCCTTGATTTTTGAGGATTTTTTGGTCATTCCCTGACTTTTCCAGATAGTTCTCAAAATTCCCTGACTTTTCCAGATTTTCCAGGGTTTCCAGGTCAGTGGGAACCTTGCGTTATACTAAGCGGAAAAAGAGACCGGCAAAACATTGAGTTCCGACTAAATGGAGTCCTCATAAAACCGCAAAAGAGCGTACGATATCTTGGAATCCACACCGGTAAAAACCAGAAATTAGGAAAGCCTATAGAATAAACCACTAGAAAGGCAACTAAAAGACTCGCTGATCTACAAAGACTTATGCCCAACATAAACGGGCCCAGTACGAGCAAGATAAAGCTGCTATACAGTGTAATCCATTCAAACGTGACATATGGTGCAGTGATATGGAGTCCAGTACTGCGCACAAAGAAGTACAAAAACATGCTACAAGAGTAGCCTACGGCTATCGAACAATATCAACGGAATCTATTCAAGTTATAACAGGAATCCCGCTAATAGACCTAATTTTCGAAGAAATTGTATAGGAAGATAAAAATGGCCACAGTGAAGAAAACAAAGAAAGTGCAAAAAGAAAACACTGGAATCCATAGGGAACCTCTTTCAAGAAATGACACAACACGATACAAGACGAACGCACCTAAGAGACCAAAATAATCCTGCTCTTGTCGTTCTTATTCCTAGTTCTAGTTAGTATAAATTGATTGGTCACCCGCTCATGAAATTTAGCTAGCCATACATTGTATTACAGTAATTATTTGAACTTGTATGCTTACTCAAGCGCGGATTGGATTTGGAAAAACATTCAAAAAATCAAAAATTTTAAGGACTTTATATTATCTCTCTATTTGATCAGAGTACATGACCCGTAGATCTTTAGAAACAAATTATCTTTACATTCTTTTTCTAAATGTAAACTGTTATGTCAACAAAAACTTACCGCATGCTTTTAATAGATCTTTACAGAAAAAAAAAGCTTTGCCCTTAGCAATTGTATAGTTTATCAAATACATGTTATTTTTATTTTCAGTCCTAGAAAATTAATCAAAATATTTTTACTTACGTTTTTAATTCCGGTCCTCTAAAACTATTGTAACTGATACTTTTCTCCCTGCCAAAAGAGGTAGGCAACCCCATCATTGCCATTTCCTCTCTTGTACCATCACTTAGGTCATTGACGTCGCTTTCAGCATCGTTTTTGCTACCATTTTCGTCTTCTATAGGGTCATTTTTTTTATCTAAATTTTTCCTTTTTCCTGATTCCTCACTATTTTTTTCGAAATCTTCATTGTTGTCTTGACTATTGCCATCGTCACTTCTACTATCTTCACTGTCCTGGGTCTCTTCTTTATTGCTTAAGTTTTCCAAGTCATTTTTGTCATATGGATCTGCCATGCTTAGAGTCTCTAACAACGTCTCTAAAGACGTGACCAAAAGTTCTGGATCGGATAAATTTTCTGATAAAACTTTAGTGTTTTCTGTTTCGGTTTCACTTTCTGTTGTTGTATCTAAAGCTAATTCTAAAAAAATATCAAAAACAGCTACTTTAATCCAATTTTAAAAGTAATATATTGAGAAGTTGGACATACACTTACTATTAATACCTTGATGATAAAGATTCCTTTCGTAAGTAAAATTATTGTAGTGCGACAAATATTCTTGCTCGTAATGCTGCCGCCACAATAAATTCCACTGATTTTGGTAGTCCTCTTGTTCAAAATTTTGATCCTCCGCTGAGCTAGTAGAGCTTTGAACTAAAATTAATATTAATAATATTCTATATTTTATAATATTAAATATTCCTATTTTTAGGACCATAACTCAGGAGTGGAATAAAATGACAAGTTATTCTATCTAACTCACTACTTTATCACACTATGTTTTGTACCGCTTTATTTACCTTAAAAACAGTGTTGTAATTTGAAAATCATTGACATTGTCAAAATAAAAACAACTAGGGTAATGAACACCTTTTCCTTATTTTAATAATAAAATATCCAATGTCTGTCTGAGAATTTTATTTATTAATTGACTTCTTTTGACTGAATGATTACAAATTGGGTCAAGATGGCTGAATGACGAAATAACGAATAAAGTCAGAGACAGAGTTCTACGAAAGTATCAAAATGACACTAAACTTTGACGATTTTCAAATGCTTACTTACAACAATTACCACTCTTAAAAATACTAAAATAAAAAGATGCTAATTTATAGTTATAGATTAACTTTGCTCCTATTAATCCGTCCGACTTCATCTCATAAAAGTCACAAAAAGTGATCCTCTAAAGAAAATCAGGAAAAAATAAATTTTTCAGGTGAATTCCAGTACACTGGAATTTATTTTGATCAATTCCATCGTGTGACTTATACCCAATCTAATAAGCAACTATTATTATTACCTGAACTAACTGAAGAAAAACTCTCTGAACTAGAACTGGTCTGTAAATCTAAAGATGAAATTGTCATTCGTGTGACATTTGTCATTGAGTCTACTGTGCGCATTGAACCTAAAATGGACGCGATTCTATTGTCACGTATGAGACTTTTAAAATTTTTGTACTTTATTTTTTTTATTATTAGTTATGTTTTTCAAATATTACAAACACCTTTAATTTCTGAGAATTTGCGCCAACTTGAGTTCGAAAAATTATAAAATTAATAATTTAATTGTAGTCATTAATAAAAATGGTATGAGAGTAATGTCAAGTCCACCAAAAAAAAAAAATTATTGTGATTTATTTTTGCAAAACGTTGATACTTTTTTTTATACCCAATGAAACACGAAATTAAAATTTGATTTTTGAGAAATTAATCAGTTTATTTTGTCTTTCAAAATACATTCCTACGAGGGGTAAATTTCTTTTCTTTCTGTATAATTTGACTTTACAAATAGGTGACGCAGCATCGCCGAACCCCCCTCCCCTTTACTTTCGAATTAGATTGTGCATGTGTACGTTTAATAAGGGGGACGGCTTTTCAGAGTTTAAGAAGTCTTTCATTCCAACCCGAAAGCGATTTTTCCAGTAAAACACAAACTCCATCATACACAGGAAATATTGTCAAAAAAAAAATAATAAAAACGAATACCGCAACTAAAGAGAAACAATAGCAATAGCCTGGCACGCGACGCTCGACATTACAGTCATAAAATTATAATAGAGCCAGCTTAAAAGTTTGCATCACATGCAAACACGCCCAAACCTCGGCGCAAACGAGACGCGCGTGCCGTCGTCATGGCAACCGATTTTTTTCGGGAATTTACACTGAACGCAGCCTGAAAGACACGAGGAAGCTGCTTCACAGAGTGCCTTGCCGTTTGTTTTGGCGGTTGTTCAAATAGTGTTTTAAGTCAGACTTAAAACACAGACTGAACGTTGGTGCAATTGGCAATAAAAGATACAATATTTACAAAATTTGGAAACGTTATTTTATGGAAGCGGAAGGTTTAATTTTTTCAAAATATTTAAATGAAAATTATTTAGTCAGACTGCAAATAAGAGCAGAATAAGAGGTGCTGCGTCATCGGGAGAGCCGCCACTGTACTTGACACCCTTTCCCTATTCCAAATATAGGGGTAAAGTTTACAAAAATTTCAAAAAGGGTCCTGTTTCGTTTTCGTTGGAACACATGGTATAAATGTATAAACAAGTTTCATCCATACTATATATAAAACATTTCTTTTAAGTGAGAGTTCAGAAGATTAAAATGGTGTCAGTCAACGGGAGAACCATCGGGGGAAACCAGGTCCAGTGTGTAGAGAAGAGGTTTTAAAAAAAAGCTAATAGCGAACCTTTAATGATTTTTTACGGACTTTCCGCCTACGATAAAAAACATTTTTGGGGCCCCCGACTGGAGGCCCAGAGCCCACCAACTATTTGTTTTTAATTAAAAAGGTACCACTTGTGGCACCTTTTTGGAAAGCTTGTTAAAAAATAAATTTAACGCACTAGTTTTTTTTACATCTGTCTTATTTCTTTATTTACTAAGTTTAATAAAGAAACTACCACAGAAGGATATTATTGGCGCCCCACTTGGGGGCGCAGCCTAATTACCTTTTTTAAAATTACTAGATATTAGATTATTATTTAAAGCACACCTCGAGTTTCTTTTTTACTCAACCGTCCTTAATAAAAAAAAACATGGGTTGACAGATGTCAAAAAAAATTACTTAATCGAATTTCTTTTTAAGAAGCTTTCCAAAAAGGTGCCACAAGTGGTACCTCCTCATGAAAAAAATGTCGGTAGGTCCTGGACCTTCAGTAAGGGCCCCCAAATGAGCCGCCAATAAAATGTCCTTGTGTGGTATTTTGTTTATTCCGCTTAGTAAATGAAGAAATATGTAGTTTATTTTGAAGCTAAAACAGAAAAATAAGTTTTTTTTTTAAATTTTTGACACATTGGTGAACAGATGTCAAAAAAAAACTAGTGCGTTAAATTTATTTTTTAACAAGCTTTTCAAAAAGGTGCCACAAGTGGTACAAGTGGTAAAAAGAATAGTTGCCTCCTGGGCCTCATAGGCGGAAAATCATTATAGATTCGCTTTTAGCTCTTTTTAAAACCTCTTCCCTAAAGCCGCTAGAAGCAACGTTCTATTTAAAGAATCCACCCTGTGTATACGTTATTAATAGCGTATTTCATTGAGAAGGTTAGTGCAAAGCTGGGATATCTCGGACCCTCTTTTTTACCTAAAACCGCAAAGGACAGAAATATCCGAGTGCGGCACTGATTGCCTCAATGGAATACGCTAAAAGTTTTGAAAAACTAATGGTTAAACTCCGTTAGCTGCGTCACATTCCCTATTTTGTGAAATGTCCTAAATCGCAGTGATATTCTGACAATTTTTTTCTAAGAACAAAATATCTTCAAAAGTTGCGTAGCTACTTCGGTTTGGCGGTTTTACTTTTAAAACTAAGTTAACGAAAAAAAAGTTCTAAAGCAAATACTACAAATTTAAAAATTATAAGTTTTATCTTCATCTTCTTTAAAAGGACTTGTTTTTGATAAATAACTTTTGTTTTGTTCGCTTAGGGGGGGTTTTTTCATAACGCTCCTCACACAACTTTTTCGACAAAATATTGTACTTTGGAGTCAGCTGCTCTATACTAAATTATAAATATCAATAAAGAACATCATTATTAATACTATTCAGTTGAGGTTACTAAAAACATGAATAAATTTTAAATGATTGTAAATGATAAAACAGCTCTCGCAAACATTGAAATGCGTATGAAGAATGTGCTGAATAGAAATTTAAAACTATCATTTTAAAGAGGTCTTTCGTTTAAGAGATATTACAAAAACATATTACCTCTACCGCTGGTATGGGAGCCGCATCTCGAACTTATGAGTCGTTCGGCGGCATCATTTTCACATTCCACACTTACGGGTGACAAAGGGTTCCAACCTTCGGACACTTCTGTATTAGTGTACAACCTAAAATTGACGTAAAAACCCATTAGAACCCAATATAATGTTTTTTTATTATTTATTATACACGTATTTTACTACGAAAAAAAAATCGCTATTTTGGGAACCTATATCGAGACACAGTCAGCAGGCCCCCCCCCTGAGCACTCGCACACAAAAAATAAAGAGTTTGATCTGGAAAAAAAACTAGTTGACGAATTGGCTGCAATAAGGTATCGCCGTTACCCACTAAACCATTAACTTAATGTTTAGGTTTAAGCTTTTTTGGTTTTCTTAATATATGTTTTACCAGTGGCGCACCGAAGAGAGGAGTTTTGGGGTTAATCCCTCCCCCCCCCCGAGAAGCATAGTTATATACCATTGGCACAATTAAATAACGGCAGAAATAAGATATATAGGGAATAAAATACAAGAGCCTGGACTTTAATTTTTAAGAAAAACCTTTCATTTTTACGATTTCGTTCGTGGCCGCTATAAAAATGTTTATTTTTTTTATTTGTTTTCAATTTGGATCATCATCAAAATGGTCTTTTTAATGTAATTTTATTAAAACATTTTGTCTGCGATTTGTTCTCAAAAATGGCATTTTAATCGTCATTTTCGCAAAAATTTTCGCCTGCGGCGCATTTTAGAATTTTTACAAACAAATTAAGGGTAAATAAACAACTCAAGTTCCCTAAACCCCATCATGATTTACGATTTTTGAAGAAATAAACAATTTTAAATTTAAAAAGGGATTTAGCGAGGCTGAATAAATAACAAAATCAATGAATAGCGAGCTTTCCCTCAAAAAAAGTAATGGTAACCGTATATCCGGATTTCGCACTTGTGGTGCTCATCAGTACGGTGCTAGGAATTAGGAGATGAAATGATGATGAAAAAATGTGACACAGGATTCATGTAAAAGAAAACCATATGTCAAATTGCAGAATCGGCAGATGTACCTTCAATTTGAAGGAAAATTAAGCGTCTCTACAGACACAGAAGAAATTTTAAATTTGGTTAACCCCAGCCCAGGTACGCGCTTGTAAGCACCTGTTTCCTTGTATCAATTACACATTTTTAGTTCACATTAAGTTTTTTTAAATTATTTATCCTTACCCCCCCCCCCCCCGAATTCAATTTCTGGGTGCGCCAGTGGTTTTACCAAAAAATTTGTTTTGTTTTTTATTAAAGTAACACTCGTGGCATATCGGACAAAGCGTTTTTCGCTCCCAGGGAGTCAAATTCTCTCGCTACTATGCATCTCATTGGTCCAAATCTTCGCTTTAAATCGGTTTCTCTCACTTTTGCCCGATATTGATCGAAAATAATTCTCTTAGTCAAGATCAAAAAAGTGAGAGAAACCGATTTAAACCGAAGATTTGGACCAATGAGATGCATAGTAGCGAGAGAATTTGTCTCCCTAGGAGCAAATTTTCTCTCGATTCAAGAATAGCCCCCAGGCCTCCGATGTCTAATGGAGAATCCAGACACCTACAGACCTGTTTCATCCTCCATGGAGTCATAGGATTGTACCTGGCCGTTAGAGCTACACAGGCACCATGCACACCTCGGGAATTTAAAACAAAAAGTTTGTAATCCGCGGAGACGTAGTACCTGTGTGCGCCACCTGTCGAACAAACTGAGAAACAAAAACATCAAAATTGAAGTGCAGAAGACCGTAAATACAGAATCCTGTACCTTTCAGCAGGTTATAAAGTTTTTTTTATGTTTATTTGAGTTATTTTGCCATCTATAAAGTATTTTTTTTTGAAATTAGATATGCCCCCCCCCCAAGAGAAATGTGAAATGACGCCGCTGGGCACACTTCACTTTTCATTCTTTAACTTTTAAGTAAAAAGTATATATTTTTGGGTCACATATTTTTGAAATCTACATGTTTATATATAGCTCAAAAATAAAATCTTGTATGTGGGGCTTTTTGGTTTTGGGAATTTTTCGTATTTTCACACATAAGCCCAATGTTAAATTTAATATTGACCAAAAATTAAGTTCGTTTGATTCCGTATGTTTCAACAATAAAGTTCTTGACCCACTGGTCAAAAGTTATCATATAGAGGCAACTCTTCGGCCTCTTTTTGAGATATAGGGTGGCAAAAATTACTTTTTAGCAGATTTTACTTGATTTAACAGTCTGCAACTTAAAATCTAGAGGGAATAGAGGGTTCCACCCTTGACAACTTTTGACCAAGAAATATATATTTTTTATCTTAAAAGGTATAAAAATGGAACTGTGGATGGCGTATCTGAAGCAGGTACTTTTATTGTACCAGAAAAATCCGCACCTTTTGAATTGCCTATAACTGTTGCGATTTAGTTCAAAATTTGACACTTCTCAAAAATCTAAGATCGTGGACAGATGTGTAATTTTCACTCCCCTGATTTTTTTTTTATGTGAGAACAAGTGCTAAAGCTTTTATGAGGTATGAGCAGTATTTCGAGATATTAGAGATATTTTGGAACGCTTAAAATTTTGACAACTTTGACAGCCGCTGTGGTAGTGTTTAACAACCACTACCACTACCACTCATCGATTTTACCAGAGGTTTTGGAACATATTAAAAACTGTCACTTGTAAAAAAATTTAGAGATGAGAAAAAATAAAAAATTTGGCTTAATTTTACAAAATAAGTGTTTTATATGTTGGAACATGATAATATTTTATTATTTTTAAAATTAACTAAACCAAAATTCTCTAAAACTAACAAGAAAAATAACCACAACCACAACGAAATGGATTCGTAGCTTACGGCAATGGTAGTGGTTAATTACCACTACGGAATGACGTTTAGCTATTGCGCAGACGCAGTAATTACCACAACCACTACGAAGTGTCAAATAAGGGGATTCCACCTGGGATTTTTTTTTAATTATTTGTCAGAAAAACATAAACAAAAAAGTGAATTACTCACAAAATTATGTTGATTTCTATTAAAGTTTTACTTTTTTTAAGAATCACTCGTTACACGTAGGATGGTCATGAGGTCCTTTTTTTAATGGAAAACCCTGTATATTTTTTAAAATTTCGATAACTTTTTTTCTGATGAGAGTAATGTGTTCAACAATTAAAAAACCAACTAAATTATTTTTGATTTTACTCGAGAACCGCCAAAGATAAACCCTACATATGATATACTTTTGGAATGAGAAATAAAAGAACTATAAAAATTTTATAAAATATACAGGGTATTCAATTAAAAAAACAGAATCTCATAGCCACTCTGCGTGTAGAATGTGATTAGGAAAGAGCCAGAAAATGTTACAGAAATCTACTTTTTGATTTATCTTCTTGTAAAAAATAACAAAAAAAAGTTTTCCCAACATGAACTTTGTTCAAAATTTGACATTTTAAAAGTGGAGAGAATTTTTTTAAATATATGGGGTAATCTTGTCAAAAGTTCTATTAAATTCAAAAACATTTTCAATTCTAAGTAACAGTTTCAAATTGAAAAGTTCACATGCTTCACAATTTATTCTGAGCCTTTGGACTGTGCGCAAGGAATACAAAACCGGATACAAAAACCGACAGTTTTCCACACTATAGAAAATAATTCATACCTATCATCACTTGTCGACAAGATCCTCGTCAAAGTAGGTATTTTGCTTGTCGGTTCCTTTTTGAAATTTTTTATGTCCTCCTCATCAAACGAAAACAATTCCGGCCTACTGGGTTTGGATACAATGTCGCTACCAGTCTCTGAAACAAAAATTGTATATTTACACGATAATTCGTTAATTATTTTGACAAAACTATTGGATTTAGATAAATATCCAGCAAAAATAGGAATTTGTGCAACTAGCGCCTAAACTTTTTTTACAACACGAGTAAAACAAGCACAGGCTAGCCGCGACACTTTTGTAGAGCTTTATCAACAATCCTAAAAAAACAGGACAAAATTTACAAAAAACTTGAACACAACATCTCGTGAGAGCTTACCATTTTTATACAATAGATCCAACCAAGGTGACTGTAGATGATGTATGTAGGTTTCTTATTTTGTCTTTAGTTCTTGTTTTGTCTTATTCTCAAAATGATTTTTTTGTAAGGAAAACTTAAGGAAATTGCTTACCTATTTTTTAGGTAAGAATAATAGTCCCTGCCAAAAAAACCGCATTAAACCTCATCAAAAAACACACCTGCCTTTTCTTATAATTTTTTGAGGCAAAATTTTAGGATTATAAAAGTTTGTAATAATTTATGAGGTATGTCTTTGATTTTGGTAAGAATTTGTGTGGTTCCATATGTGTGTTTTTATCTGATCCTATAATCAGACAGCCTTATGAATGTTTATCAAATTTGATAAATACAGATATTTTTTTAAAGAAATTTTATGGTTTTATAAAAGCACCATTTTTTAAAAGATTTTATAATCAAACCGACATATCAACTTTTATGGGTTTCTAGAAAATTACATTCTTTTTCTTTTATAACGAAGTATGGGAATATATAAACCGATGTTTTTATTATGAGTTTTCTGAGAGATTTTATAGTAAAAACAACTCATAACATTTTATGGGTTTCTATGCTTACAACCTTGTTCTTTCATAATATTTTAAGAGTTTGTAAAAAACGTTTTTCATGAGATTTTGGGATATTTTATGATCAGACCAACTCATATAATTATGAGTTAGTAAAAACCATTTTTTTATTAAATAGATTTTATAGTCAGACCCTGCCAAAAAAACCACATTAAATCTCATAAAAAACACACCTGATTTTTATCAGTTTTTTCGACCACCTAAAAACTAATTAAAAAAGCTGAGTATACTTACTTCTACAAAAAATATTTTTTCACTCATGATCCCATGCAGCATTCTTCGTCCCAGGGAAGTACATTTTATGTCCATTTTACGTTGGTACGTCCCAGGACCAATTAGGGACAAACCTATGATCATTTTACGTTCAATTTTGGTCCTACATGCGAAATAAAATGCACGTACTGTGCCACATCCCAAGGACGTACCATTATGTATACGTGTACGTACCGTGGCTGTATGGGGTATGGGGTAGAAACTTGTCAAAGTAATAAGATTTTATCTGCACTAACTTATATGCCCTTTGAAACAAATATATTAAGTCGTCGCCCACTGGACCTTATAAAATCTTATAAAAAAACTATAATCACATCATCTTGTAAGATTTTATAAACAATGCCTCAAACAATCTCATAGATTATCAACGTAACATCTCTCCCACAGCTCCAGGCGATAAATAAGTACTTATACGAGAACAATTTTCTATTAGATATGTAGCACAAGGAGTGTTAAATTGTATTATAGTGGGTTATATCGTCGTAGTTTATAGTTTAGTTTATAGTTTAGTTTGACTGTATATTAATCTCTATTACATTACTACTATTACTACAACTGCTAAAGTTGTGCCGTAATATTTTATTTCAGTATGTTACAGGTAGATCTTATAAAATCTTTTAAACCTTTATGAGGAATTGTCATATTAAAAATCATAAAATATTGTAAACTTTTATAAGACAACTGGCTGATAAAATATAATGAACTCCTATGCGGGATTTGTGTTTCACTTTCACTAGTCAAAAATTATAAAATATGAGAAGTTTCTATGAGCATAGATTATGAAAACTTATGATGTTTTATCTGTTATTTGCTAAAATCTTTTATGAGGTTTTTTTGGCAGGGGTGTCTTCTTACCTTCTGGAATCAATCCTTGAGATTCTGAATCTCCGCTATCTGGACCATAACTCAGATACCGTGGGTTAATGTAGGCACTATATTTAGCTATCCAACTTTCCCATATCAGTTTTTCACCGTTTAAAGACCAAAAATGCTGCCATTCCTACGAAAAATTATTGTTTATTTTATTAGACACGTAAATATTTCAACGCATCGGTATCGGTATAGGTACCTAACGCGTTCGAAGCAAAGACAAAAGAGACTACATTTTTCAGTTGTTTACGGCATGTTTCGAATGAGGCCTACTTTTATGGTGGATGCGACGAGAGAACAGCTGTTTCCACTTGAGGGATGTACGTAACGTTATAGACCTACCAACGTACGCAATGATTGAAATCAGCTATTCATGCCTCGCATCCACCATATACGAGCGGGTCTCATTCAAAAGATAGCACAGACAAGTGAAAAATGTAGTGTCTTTTGGCTTTGTTTTAAACGCGTTAGATATTATTAGGTGTAAGTGTCTATTGTCTAAGACATTATATTAGATATGCTCTCTCATGAAAATACTAAATTTCACCGAGATTAATTTATCAAACCCGACTCCTAGTCTGAACCGAATAATATCACCTTCAAATAGTAGAATAATCAAGTTTTAGACATATTTACAGAATAGAAGAATTTTTCTCACATGATATTAACCCAGTTAAACCTTCAAAAGCGCTAGCTTCCTTCGCCATCTTGGATTAAAGATGGCCGAGAAATTCAAAAAATCATAATTATGAAAACACTTTTAATAGCACTACATGTCGCTAGTGTTTTTTTTTAATTGATGAAAAAACTAAAAAATTACTTTTCACCTACAGGGTGTAACAACAAAAATGAAACAGAGGCATTTCCGAGTATTTAAAGCACGATTTCGGAAAAACCTCGAACACCTCGATTTGTTATTCGAGGGGGACACTTGAATAACAATGGAACAAATGATTTTGAATAAAAGACAAAATTAGCGTGTCGCAGGGTTTTTTGATTTTGTTCAAAAAATTATTCAAAACAATGTTTTTTTTTGCCCCCATGGTAAACTGAAAAGCAATTATCTTGAAAACGAATTGCTAGATTTTCATGATTGTAATATGTTTGTAAAGGCTTTTGAAAGTCCTTCAAAAACAAGGTATAACTTGACCCACTTTCCCTATTTAAATTCGGGGCGGGACAAATCTTGTGTATTTAAACTTTTGACCGAATTTTTCTCTCATTTAAAAATATTCTAAAAGGTCAATATTTTAATACGGTATGCAGAAGGTTTACCAAAATTATTTAAAATTGAAAGCAAACAATTTTTTTTATTTAAGTTCCAAGATCTAATAAAATATTGGTGGTTACTCACGGGATACCAAAAACCGGCAGAGAAAAATGAAGGATTTCAAAGTGCTTTTTCTCATAATACAATCTTATTTTGCATTTTTCCTAAATATATTAAAATGGAATTAAATTAATTTTCTTTATTTGCTTTAATTTTAAGTTAATTGTAATTACTTCTAAAGACTGTGATCTTGTTTGCTTATACTTTCTCTGGTGGTTATTATTTTAAGATTTTGAAAAAAGTTATCACATTCTAATGTTACCTCACACACTTCATTGGTGGTAATTTTTTAAATACAAAAAAGGAAAAAATGCCAAAAATCTCTATCGATCATGGAATTGCCCAGAGGTCTATCCTACGAAAACTTCAATATTGCCACATAACAAATCAAAATGTTCAAGGGTTTTTGTTTCGTTTGCGTTATTTTTTACACACATATCCCTCAACCCATCCACATCACATACGTACATTAAATCTGAAAAGTATGTGTAAAAAGAAAAAAAAACGAGAATGGGACAACAAAAATAGGGTTCTAGTTAAATAAAGAGTTTTGGTTCATATGCCCCCCCCCCTACGTTGCATCTAAACCATTAAGACACCTTTTGTATATTTCGTAAAAATCATGGGGGAGATAAAAATTTTTGACTTAAATTACACTACATAACTCACTGATTGTTACAATTTTATTTTAATTTTAAGCAATTTTTGCCAACATCTTTCAAAAATTAATTTAAAACTAATCTAGCATCAAGACTAGATCCCGCCTGAGCAGCCCCCCTTGACAGCGATCTCTACACACTTTTTAAAAAATGTTAAATACTTATTTCACGAAAAAAGTGAGAGCTTAACATTTTTGAAGAATTTTCTGCTCAAACTTTAACAAATCTTGCCTGCGCATGGTGCTGTATAACCTTATTAAATGTGACAATTTTAGCCTAATTTTAGGCAATATTTTTCTTCGAAAATGTAATTTCTAGTAAAAATTTTTTAAACTGAAATAAGATCGTCCGCTCAAGGATTTGTGTCATCCGGGATCCGGGCCACCATTTAAAAATAAATAAAAATATTTTAGAATAATTTAAGGGGTACCGTTTTTGTTTAAGCAATTTTGACTATGTTTTTAACATTTTTATGTCATGATTTTGCTCACATTTTAAAGCTTTCTTTCCAAACTTTCGATTTCTAGAATAAAATACTCATTTTTTTTTCTGTTAAAAATTTTTAATTTAGAGAGAGAGAGAAAAATTTTAGAGGTAGATGGAAAGATAATTTAGTGAAGTGCAAAAATATTTAAGGTTGTTGAAGACAGACAGCAAGTTATAAAAAAGTATTTAAGCGAAAGATGAAAATAATTTATGGCAATTGTTTAATAAACATTTCTGTTATGTCATCTGTCGGTCATCTTGAGTGATGTCGTGCATATGATTTTTGAACAGCATATGAACAGCAAAAATTGTAATTTTTCAAGGCATAAAGTGTGTGACGCATAAGGTGGTATTAATTTCTTTCAATCAAAGTTCTTTACAGTTTTTAAATTTACCAAAAGAACGTGTCCTGCTATAAGTGTATTTAAGCACATCTGAAAATCATTTAACAGGTATTTAACTAAATTATTTTAAGGGTCATTTGGCTTAAAATATTTTAGTGTAATTTAAGGCGTAACGTTTTTGTTTAAGCAGTTTTTACTATGTTTTTCACATTTTTATGCCATGATTTTGCTTACATTTTATGGCTTTCTTTCCAAAATGTCCATTTCTAGAATAAAATACATACTTTTTTCAAGTTCAAGGAAAATAATTTAAGGCAAATTAATAAAAATTTCTGTTTTGTCATCTTGAGTGTTGTCGTGCATATGATTTTGAAATTATTTTTAGGTTCATCATGGCCGTACTACAAGGCGCTCCAATGCTTAAAACCCACCTTTTCAATGTCAGCCTTCAAGTGTTCCGTCAAATCGGCACCACTGTCGCTTAATTGCAACTCCTTGACAGTACCAACGTTGTCTTGACTGTTGCGTAAACTGTCATGTTCGTCGGTCGAGAAATTATCAATGCGCGATGAGCTGCAATAACAGCTTGGGTTTTCTAGCTCGTTCTAAAAGAAAATGTCGTTAAATTACTCATTAATTAGACATTGGATCTGAATCCTTACTATTTTTGGACCAAACTGGGCAACTTACTTGTTTTTTATTTTTATTTATTTAATTAGGTTCTACAAAAGTGTAAAATTATTGTGGTAATTATATGTTGATTATACAAGTGGTAACAAAGACAAATTACCTACGGTTGTTTCTCTGTGGTGGTCAAAATAATTCGCGAAATACTACATGTGTTTTACATCACAATTAAAGCAATATCCTGCATGTTCGTTTTTCTATATATTTTTTCTACACAAAAACTTGAAAAAGTCTTACTGTATACCTAGCTATTTAATTTTCCTGTATACCCTGTATTTTTAATTTAAAATTGTAACTTGTGGCATACAATAAAGCAAAAATCTTACGTCCGATTTTCCTTGGATTGATTTTTTTAGAACTAACAACAATCTACTTTGATTTTCAACGGCTTCTTCAGAACAATTTTGATCAGATTCTTCCGCTTCCGATTCTTCCTGATCTTGGAGCAAAGTTCTTTCGATGGGAACTTTATTTCTGAAAAAAATATGGATGTGGATGGATTTTTTATAGTACGTTTTTATATCGTATTCAATACGTATCGAAAATCAAGCATCTTGTTCTTTCATATATTAAGCTCGTTGTCGGAACAGAGAACATGCTCTATGAAAGAAAAAGAAGACAATCTTTTCAATACGTATTGAGTACTAAGAATTTCTGAAACTAAACTATGCTCGTGTACAGAATTTATTATTAAAGTTGTTATCACAATAAAAAATGTGTCAACCAATGTGTCAAAAATTTAAAAAAAAACTGATTTTTTTGTCAATTGCTTTAGCTTCAAAATAAACTACATATTTATCTATTTACTAAGCGGAATACAAAAAATACCACACAAAAACATTATTGGGACCCGGACTGAAGGCCTAAGGCCTACCAACATTTTTTTCATTGAGGAGGTGCCATTTGTGGCACCTTTTTGGAAAGCTTGTTAAAAAAGAAATTCGAGTAAATAAATTTTTTTCACATCTGTCAACCCATGTATTAAAAATTTTACGTTAATAATATCCTTGTGTGGTAGTTTCTTAATTCCACTTAGTAAATAAAAAAATGTGTAGTTTATTTTGAAGCTAAAACAATTAACAAAAAATAGAAAGCACGGATAGTCCACCATACAATCAATCTCGAAAACTGTAGCTTTGAAAGATTTGAACCTTATAACAAAATTTTTGGATAATAGGTATGTACGAATTCAATTCAAATAACTCGGAAACTAAAGCTCCCACGAATTTGGACTTTATAACAAAATTTGTAGTACATATTCATGGAACATAACAAGGTTATAATTAATATAACAATAAACCAAAACTACACTTTTTTGCACTCGACGCGCGTTTCGCTAACAACGTTAGTATTATCAGGAGACGATAAACAATAAACTAAATTAACCTACACTCTATCTTATATACTATCTTTTAGTGGGCGGAGATAAGACTAATAATTTGTGATTGGTCACGCTTTATAATCCTATCTCCTCTCAACTAAAGAATAAAGTGTACTAAACGGAATGGGGCCTCTATCTTTATTTAAACTATTTCTGGATTTAATGATTTCCATACTTTCATATGCATTCAAAAGTCTTTTGTTTGGTACACTTGTGTTTACAAGTGTTCTGCAGCTGCCCCATTTTTTGTACTTTATCCATTTTTTTAACAGCTCCATTTTCCCATTCTATACATTTTTCCAACCGCCCCATTTACTCCTTAATTTCCATTTTATCGATTTTCACTACCGCTCCATTTTTTCACCCGCGTCATTTTCTCCATTTTTCCACAGCATCCTTTTCTCAAGAGCTCCATTTTTCTATTTTTCCATTAAATTCAATTTTCTCCACTCCATTTTTTTCATTTATCTAGGCGCGTCACCCTTTTTTGGCAGATGGAACAAATTAAAACTCACTAAATGCCTAAGTGATGTACCACGTTGATCCTTTCAAAGAGGGATTTAAAGTACCCCTAAATTGCATAAAATAATAAGCAGAAAATGTTTTTTAATAAAAATGAAAAAGCACTATATAATTAATGGTTAAATGTTGCAACTATCCCCCACCCTTCGAAGAAGGGGAGCCTTTTAACTTTATAATTTTAACTTCAATCACAAATTCGTAATCCTCTACCAAAAAAAAACTAGATAGGTAGGTATTTTTGTTTTTCTGAAGTGTCAAATACTAAAATCTATCATTGGTTCTAAAAATTAACAAAAATCATTATTTTTTTGTTACTAACCGAACGTGCAAAGGGATTTTGATGCCGACTTTCGCTTATTTTTTGTTACTAACGGCAACGTTGCAAGCGCCAAACGATTTTGATGCACACTTTCGTTCCGAGCCTAAAGCCTGCCTCAATTTCGGTCAACCAGCGTCCCATATACATCGGTCCTCTGTTAGTTCCTTACTTTACGGTACTAAGTAATAAATAAAGTTACCGCTTCTGTATCGTTGATCAGCCTTTTAACTATAATTTGCCGCCTAGCTAGACTAAAGGAAGCGTTTTGCCGCTTCGGCTCCGTTTAGTTCGTTTATTTCTTTAAAAAATGTGTAAGATTGTTTAAACTTTTATGACATGACACCATGACTATATTACAATCAAAAGTCAAATAATTTCGGCCTACGTTCCTTGGGGAGGCGGTAACCAAATTTTTAATAGAAAAGGGGAAAATCTAAGCACTGATCAAGTTTTTCATGAATATTTCAAAAACTAAGACACCCACTCAAGAACGGTTTTCATTTTCGGAAAGCCAAATCATTGGTTTATTTAACAAGGTATTCGTTTTTAAGGATTTTCGTTTTACGATTGGTCGTGGTTCTGGTTGAACCAGAACCGCAACCGGTCCTTTCGTTTTAAAACAATGACGTCACAGTTGCAACCCGGTTATGAAATTTTAGAACCAGCCTGGTAGGTTGGTTCGGCCCTTTTGTTGTAAACATAACCCCTAAAATTTTGCAAAATTATAGATAGTCTTTTTTTGAGTAAAATCAAAGGTATCTTAATAATATTTTAAATGACGTCATTGTTTTAGAACCGCTGTCAAAATTTATGTCAAAATAATGTCAACCAGAACCAGGACCAATTCTTAAATCGAAAATCCTTTTTGTTTAAAAGTAAAGCCTTGTGCCCACCAACGCGTGCCCACCCTGCTTCAAAAAACGCACCATGTGACTGGACATATATTTCCAATAGTTTTAAATGCAGAGTCACGTGATGCCATGCGTGGGCATGCAAGGACACGCGTTGGTGTGCATCGGGTATAAGTGGTACGAAAACAGTAGCGGCTCGTTTTGGAGAAATGCTAAAATTTCAGCTTTTCCAACTTCTTTGCAAGTTACTTTCCTTTGTTCTGGTTTTTAGGTTTGAATTCCGAAATTATATTTATTGACTTTAAAAATTGACCCATTATCTGACCTTTCTTTTGCTGCTTTTTAAAATATTTTCTGGTACAGATTACGCTACCCGTGGCCTTTTTTAGCACAAAGGGTACCAAAATAATTGTTTTTTTTTTAATCTGTAATATCAGGGACTTTATTTTTTTGCCTATAGATATGTTGCCATTTTTGTTGTTATGCAAAAAGAACTGATAAATCCTATAATAAGTTCAGCAAATTTAAAAAATTTAAAGTTTAATCAAGGGAAAATTTAGCGCCTTAATAAATTTACAGAAAAGATTTGTGGCATAGAGGGCAAAGGGTGTTCTAGAGGTCCCGGGTTCAAATCCTGGTCGAGGAAAAACTTTTTTCGGATTTATTCTCTTATCCTTTGCCCTCTACGCCACAAATCTTTTCTGTAAAAGTTTAATGTGAAAACTTTAATCTTTAACTTCACACGCACCATAAAGCAAAAATTTGCACATTAAATGCAGTGTTGTGTGCATGGGAACGTAAGTGGCGGCCATTTTGAACCCGATTCTTGGCCTTCCGTGGAGGCGGTATTGTGTGTAACTATTGTTTTATTTCTTCCTATTGTATTTTTAATCGTAGGCTATTAAGTGCAGAACACCTTTGCTCAACACCGTTCTCAACTAAAAAGCCAGTTAACTCATTTTCGTTTTAGTATCCTTTGGCCTATGATCGCTGCCATATTGACACCAAACTGACAGAAAATCCATGTTTTACTTGTCAATTTGGTTATAAAAATGGCAGCCACATTAGGCTAAAGAGCACTGAGGCGGTAGGAGTTAATAGGCTTTTTAGTTAAGAACGGTATTGCTTTGCTATGAAAATAATTCTAATTTTTTCTAGAAGCAATAAAGTTTCTGAATAAACTCGAGCTTGTAAAAATTTTTAAAAAGCGGGTTAAAAAGGGTAAGTTACCTTACCTCAGGGTTAACCTTTCTTTAGAAACAGCCATTTGCACCAACATATTTAGGGGTAACCTAGCATTAGGTGGCACCTATATCTAGTTTAGTATTAGGTTAGGGAAGCGCTAGGGGACCAAAAACGGGCCCCTAGATTTAGGGATCACCTAAGGTTGTTTAGGGGAGTTCTAAATACAAACGAAACTCTTCTCTAACCTAGGCCACCTTATTCTAGGTGATCCCTAAATAAGTAAATGTTTTGGTGAAAATGGCTGTTAAAACAGCAAAAAACTGCGATTTATAGCCAGAGTTAATTTAACTCTCTGGCAACTCGATTAAAACCGGTCCTCAGTAAGATATTTCTACAAATCGGGGATTGTGATGTAAATTCTTATACGGGAAGGAAGAAGGAACTATGAATACGGCCCTAATAAAAGAAATCGGAATCATTCCTTTTTTTCTCGTTATCTCTACAATCCGACTGTTTTCTGTTCAGCCCCGGAACAGCTGTTTGCTGTCACTGTCACTCATCTCGCGCGAAAAAATTCTAACCTCATTCTTTTTCTAAAAAAAATACGAATTTTCTAGGGTTGTTTTTCCGTTAATTTATCCCAAAAATATGGAAATTTCCCAATGCACAGTAAAACAGTGGCTTGCAGACGAGGAAAATTATTTAAATGCATTGGAAAATGCGGAAATTTGGAACCAACTGCCGCTGCTGAATTCTAACGATTTGCATAATTTTAAGGACGGCGCTTTGGTCCGGTTTAGAGGTAAACTTTGGTATTATTGCTCTAATGTACCACCTCACCATAGAGATAAGATGAACCTAGTTGAAATAAAATCCTAGAAATCTGCTTTGGCTTGCCACAGTCAATAGGCTGCAGAAATCTAAAAAAATAAAGGCTGGTTCATGGTAAAATATTCTTTCACTAACTAGGTTGGGTTGGACTGTGTTGGTTTGGGTTGTTTTAGTGAAAAAAAATAAAAAAAAAACAAAAAAAATTAAAAAAAAACCAACCGGTGCAGAGGGATTTGGGGTCCTAGGGACCCTAGAAGGTGCCCCCATAAAGAATTTTTCAAAAAAAATCAAAAATGGCAGAAAACTGTATACTGCATAATTACCCTTTCTTTTTTCGTTCTTTTCACTTCTTTTTTTTTTCTATAAGGGTGTTTCCATGAAAACCATCCATTTTTCATTTTAATTTTTTTTTATATGTTTATTTTGTTGGTAAGGTTATTCTTAGTCATACTTGGTCAGTGAACACCTTCATTCTTATTTATTTTTGGAAATAATACAATTTTTGCAAATAGGCTGGACACAGGAATGAAAAATAACTCTGTTTTATACAAAAGATATATATTTAAAAGTAAAGAACAAAACAGAATTATAAGTCTTTTTCCTCATAAAACCAAAGCAGAATAATTCTAAGAACATATTTTTTTATGTAAAAAAAAACAAAATGGTGAAAAACAAAATACAAAATTGATTGCTCTAATATATCTTGACATTTTCGTTGGCGCCTAAGGTAAAAAAAATGAAAAAAATTTAAGAAAATATCATTCCCATGATTGTTTTCATTCATTTCATTCATTAATGACACGGGAATGTGAATTTTTCCTTTTTTTTAAAGTTCAAGGTCTTAATTGTAAAAGAATATTGGAAAAAATGTACCGAACAAAAAGAAGCATGTCCAGACTTGTCAAAAAATTTTATATTGCAGCCCACAAATAAGACTGCTCACTACCAATGCTTGAGAGCTACTGATTAAAGTTGGAGTTCAGCAACTGCATCAGAAAAGTTTGCGCCTGCTTGTGTCTTACCCTGCTTACATCGCAATATTAAAGAACATACAAGAATGAAGCTTACTTTAAATTTTTAAATATAACTGTTATTTCCTCATAGAAAATTAAAAAATAAAATTTGATTTTTTCTATACTTTATGTTATCGAGAAAATTTAAATTTTTAGAGACATTTTGTTAGAAGAAAACTGTAGTAAAAGCTATTATTTTATTTAATTTAAGGTATTTAAAATTTATTTTCTCCTATATTACTTTTTGTATTGTAAAAACAAAGGAAACTATGCAAGCTTTCACACAAAATATTTTATTTTCCATAGTTTTTATAACTTATAGACTTCTAATTTGGTTTTGCCAAAAAGGATGGTTTTCTTGGAATTACCCATAAATAAAAAGCTGTTGCATACTTAAATTCCTTTTCCTGAACTTTAAGGGTGAATTTGATTCCAATTACTTACGACTTAATCTAAAAAACTGTTAAATCAAATTTTGTACAGTGAAAGGCATTATCTGGGAACCATTTCACGGATTTTGCATAATTTTAAATTTTTTACAGAATTTTATGTATCCTAAAAATATTTAATTCATGGTAAAAATTATCAATTATTTTAAACAACTAAATAAAACAAGATATATATATTTTTTGAAAAACCATGTGAATGGTCTGTGGGGGATACCAGAAGCCTCTGCTGTGCAACATTTTGTTAATTTTTGATGTGCGGTTTATCTGTTTAAGTAAAAGAACTGTTTTAGGATTCAAATTCACTTTTAATGTCCATATCCACCAACATGAAAATTCTCCGATTAAGCTTTAATTATGATTAACGGTAATCAGAGTTTAAAATGAGTCTCAGTAAACAAAGTTTCAATATAAAACATTCTAAGCCTAATCCAGAACTTTTTGCGTTGGTGGATACAAGCATAAGTCTTTACTGTTGAAACATGACCGGCGCATGTGCGATTTTGACCTTTTCTTTATACATCAGTCCTATTACAAAATTTTACAGACACTACATTTGTGAATCCAAGCATTAATAAATTAATATTTCACTTAAAAATAAGAATGAATACCAATAAACTTTACTATAAGAAGACTCCTTCCTTTTCATGTTTAAATTGTACAATAATTATAGCCTAAAAAGTTGTCTGTGAATAATAGAGCAAGAAATAAGCAAGGTGTTTTCTCCACAATGCTGTAAAAAATATGAGAAATATTTTTTAAAAAACGGCCATGCAATATGCAATATGATTTTTCCTTAAAAGTTAAATATTGGTTAACTTTTAAGGTCATTGCTTAAGGAAAAGGAAAAAGATTGGAAAGTAACAGTCATTCATTCACATTGGAATACATGAGATTTAATAATTACTAAACAAAAAAATACAGCAAAAAAAAATGAATGAATGAATCAGTCCTTACATGATGCATTTTCAATCAGGTTTTAGTGAATAAAATTTAATCTGATGGCTGTTTGTAAGTATCTGAATTACTTAACTTGATGTATCTTTGCAACACGATTGATCCTAGAATAGATGCATTATAAAAAAAAATTAAGTACTCTCATTTTTGTTCATCAGTAAACACACCTATTTTAAAATAACAAATAAAATAAATATTTAAATCTGATAAAAATCTTTCTTTTCACCTTTACTTACACACCTTTTGTTTTATTTTCTTATAGGAATGATTCAAGATATGCATGGTCCTGAATATTACTTGGAAAAATTTGAAGTCCTCAATGAAAAAACACAAGAAAAACTGATCAGAAATGGTAAATATTCCGATTTTTCAGAATGCCAGGAATCAGAGCATGTAGAAATGAATAGTGAAGCAAATGTCACTAGCGAGAGACAAAAATATGTTGTTATCTCTATTCCAGGACTTAATTCCTGGGTTTTAAAACACGAATTTGAAACAGATGGAATTAAAAATGAAGAAAAACCAAGTAGCAGTCAACGATTTCTCAAAAACAAGCGAACTATTGAAGAAACTATGGACTGTGAAGAAACAAACTCCAATTCTGTAGAAAACAAGTTGGAAAATGCTCAAAAGAAGTCTCCAAAAAAAGAGGAAAACAAAGATACCAACAAAACATCACTAATTGTTTCACAAGAACACATTTTGAACTTCCCATTGCCTGATTCAAAAGGTAAAGTGTGTCACATCAGAATCTACACAAATTCAGACAATTTAAAATTGAATGACACCATAGAACTAATCGGTTTTTTGAGTGTAAATCCATTTAAGGAAACCATGTATGAAAACGACGATTTTGAAAACAAGATGGAGGTACAAACCCACCATCCTCCACCTTCGTTAGTACCTAGTATTCATGTTGTCAAATATAAGCCAATAAAACATTCCAACCCATTTGTGAGTGACAACACAGAGTTAAATGGACAAAAGTTGGGTAATGTCAAAAAAGAACTGTCAATCTTACTAACACAGCTACTAATGGGCGATACTTTGGCTGCAGAATACCTTATTTGTCACTTGATTTCGGAAGTCTATCTAAGACATGATTTAATGCCTTTAGGCAAATTTTCTCTGAATGTTTCAAATGTGTCAAAACTGGAAAACATCGATTTTGGCATGGAATTTTACAAATTTTTAGAGATGTTGTTACCAAAAAGTTACTATTTACCAATGACACTAGAAAATATGAATTCACTGGCTTTTGCACCCAAAAAAGACTATGAATGCAATAGGCTAACTAGTGGAGTATTACAGTTAAGCTCCAATACACATTTTGTATTGGACGAGACTAAATTAAGAGAGGGAAAGTTGGAAGCTGCAGGTGTAAATAATGTCAAAATTTTGGCTCAAACTATCAAAACACAAAAAATTACTTATGACTTTGGATATTACCCTATTGAGTATGACTGTGACATACCCTTTTTGGTATTTTCTGAAGGCAAATCAATGTTACCAAGTGATATCCACATTCCTTTGAAACCAGATGAGTCATGCATAAAAACTTATTCAGAAATCTTGGTTGCAGCAAGGCATTTTTTAAAACCAGATCTTTTAAATGACATACGGCAATATCTGACACAAGCAAGGCTTGTCAAATACAAACTGTCAGATGAAGTTCAAGAGCTGGTTCAGAAAGAGTTTGTGGAAATGCGTCAGAATGAAAATGTTACTGCAGACGACTTGCATTCTTTGTTAGTTCTAGCAAGGCTGGTTTGTATTTCAGAGGGCAAAAACACTCTGGATGCTACTTGTTGGAAAACAGCATGTGAAATGGAGAAAATCAGAAAAGATAGGCTTATAAAATGATTATTTTTGTACTGTTTTTTAAATTTTGTGTTAAATTATTCCTTCGGTTTTTCCACACTTATTTTTTTACTATTATTAAATTATCTTTTTTTACTATGTATTATTAAATTACCTTTTTTTTAATATTATTTTTTTTACAAAACTACACCAATTTTTCTTCTGTTACTATTCTTTCTATTTCTGTGAAATGTAAAAAAGATTTCTATACAGATAGGTGAATATTAAACAAAAAACTGCAATCAGAATAATATCAGGGGCAAAAAGTAGAAATTAATCCTGCAGACCTTATTTCAGAGAGCAAAAAATACTCTTCGGCGAAATAATATTCAGTAAATTATGTAGAGTGAAAAAAACAACACCATATAATTCAATCAGACCTACATGAGCATGACACCATAAATTAAAAAAAATATTACAGAAAAAACAAACACCAAATTGAAAAAAAAACAACTTTTTGGAAATTCAACTGTCTACCCATATAGCTTAAAGGAGATATTAAACTACAATCAAAAATATTTCAAGACAGTTTTTTTAAAACAACAATAAATTGAAGTTTCATTTAAATTTTTTTGCAAAAAATACTAATTTTTCTTCAACTCTGTTGTTACTATTCTTTCTATTTCCGTAAATTGTAAACTTAAAAAAAAATCTATGTTGTGGATTATTGTTTGGTTTGGAAAACAAAAAACATTTTTTGCACCCAATTTAAGAAACATTTTATTTAAATTTTTTTGCAAGGATAACAAGTCAGGACTTATAAATCAGTAAAAAGTAAAAAAATTGGCTATGAAATCAAAACTAAAGAAAATTAATATATTAATATCTAAAATTAAATTTACAAACATATCACACAAAAAAGGTTTTAACGCAAAATTGACTTTTATTGCTTAAAAAAATTATAAATCAAAACTAGATAAATTAAAATTTAGCAATTCATTTCTGGCTTGAAAATATGCTGTATCTGTGTTATCACATGGGTCAGGAATAAAAGGTGGTGTCACATTTAACAAATTTGCCCAATCAATGTTTTTAAAGACGTCCATTTGCATTACCTAGAACAAAAATCTTAATTTTTAATCCTACAAATGTATAAGTAATTTATTCTTAGAATTTATTTTAAAAAAGCTTTAGAATATACCTTAAGAAAGCTAAAACTAAAATTTTACCTCTTTGGCTCCCGGCCTGGCCTCACTATCATGTGTCAAAAGACTTTCTATTGCTTGTACTACAGCGGGTGAAAGAGCTTCATCATCAGTAGGCCATTCTATATTTCTTTCTAGAATGTTCTTAAAGACCTACAACAAAAAGCTTTACATTAATTTTGATTATAATACGCAATATATGTATGGGTGCTCTGCTATCTTTAAATAAAGTTAGCAAAAAATATTTAATTTCAAGCATACTTTATCTAAATTTTTTAGTACCTGAGTAACAAACTTTCTACTTAAAACCAAATTTTTTAAGAAACTGCAATTCAAATTTTAAAATTGTTTCAACCGTTTTTTTAATAAGTCTAATTTGCTTGCCTGTTGCGGTGTCTCATCATTAAAAGGTGGTATCCCTGTCACAAATTCATAAAAACAGACTCCTAGAGCCCACCAATCAACTGCATGGTTGTGGCCATTTCTTAAAAGTAATTCAGGGGCTAAATAGTCTGGCGTGCCTAAAATTCTTTGATTTGAACTCCACTGGCCTCTTTTTACTGATTTTGGAGTCCTGGAAGTTTAAAAAAAGGTTTAAAATTTAAAAAACACTTAACTTAAAGAGTATTGTGTAAATTAATATCATTCATTGCAATTTACTTAAATAATTTTCTACAAACCTATATGGTGTCCTGGGTGTTTTTGGTGTAGTATTATTGCTATTAATTGGACTAACTATATGACTTTGATCTGCGGAACCTTTTGCCATGTCCTTACTGTGGTTTGGCAAATCAAAACGGGTCATTTTTAAGGTTTTTTGGACTGGAGTTGAGAAAGTGACACCTGAAAATCAAAAATATTTGATGTGTCACCAGGTTCATTTCTTTTGTAGTTCAAAAGTTACCTATTATAAATGTAATGGTCTGGCACAAAACTATACTAAAAAAATTACCTTTTGGTGAACTGACACTATCAACCCTTAAAATTTCCATTTCTCCAGTCAAACCAGTCTTAACATATGTTTTCCTTGATTTGTTAGGACTTGGTGACCTCTGCTTTCTTTTGCGCTGCTCCTCCCTCCCCTTGTAGTATAAACCTAGCCTACTGGGAACTTTTCTTGAAATTGGTGATGTTACACTATTTTCATCTTGTAGACTTGAGAGTGCCGTATGATAGGTGCTATTTTCAGTTATTTGTGAGGTATTATCAGTACAATTTTGGAGTTCTGAACAATTTATGTGATTTTTTAATGAAATGCTATGTTCTGCACTCAAAAATGTCACTCCTGAAACATTTGAATTGGTTTTCCTAAATATATCCTGAGAATTTTGAGAATCCACTGTGTTTTTCCCTATGGTAGATGAATTATTTTCTTTTAAAATTTCTGATTCGTCAGTAATAGACTTTGAGAAAATATCACTGTGAGTGTGGCTTTGACTTTTCTCAATATACTTAGAGTTGCCAGACCCAAAACTTAAGTGGGATGTCAAACTTAACAACTGACCAGGAGTTCTTGTACACAAGTTGGGACTACAGCTTTCAAAATCTTTTATCTCCAAGTCTCTAGAAACTGTTACCTTTGACAGACCAAAATCAGTTAGCTTCACATGACCTTCTTTTGATAATAACATATTATCAGGTTTTATGTCCCTGTGAATTATATTATGCTGGTGCAAATATTGTAAAGCCAAGCATACTTCAGCTATATAAAAAGTTGCCATTGACTCATCAAAAAAACCATAGACACTCAAAAGTGATTTTAAGTCTCCACCAACCATATATTCTAACACCAAGTATACTGAGCTGGAAGTTTGTAAAGAATAGTATAGTTGGACACAAAATGGGCTCTTAGTCAATGCCAATGCATTTCTTTCTTGAACCACATGTGAAACCATGTTTTTATGCACCATCTCTGTCTTTTTCATCACTTTTATGGCATACATGACTTCTACATTTGTCTTTTTAACTCCTAAAAATACTTTTCCAAAGGCTCCCCTTGAGATTGGTTTAATTATACAAAAATCATGGATATCAGGGGGTTTAGTGAAAGGGTGGGTAGATGAGTTTTCAAGTTTTTCTTGATGCTGAGTTTCCATTACTACTGTTGACATAGTTTTGATTCAACTGCTTCTGTAGAAAAAATAAAAAATAACCATTAATACTGTAATGCCATGTCAATTTATATGGGTAAATGCCTCCTCAAGGATGTCCTCGGTACTTTCAAAAGCTACAACATAACTATAAATTTAAATTTAATTTAAATGCTTGTAAAACCGTAAAATTATGTCAAAACTTGTGCATCTTTTTATAGGGTAAAAACCTGCGCACATTGTCCTATGCAAGGGGGAAACAGCTAATAGCATTATTTCACATTCCCCATACAGGGTTGGCCATTTAAAAGGGTTCACCTGGATTTTTTCAAAAACTGTAAAGAATTGGAGAAAATGCTGAAACACGTCGATTTTCTTTGTAAGGGGGAGACTTTTTGAAATTTTTGTAGCATGCAGGGTAAACTTTAAAAGGGCTAAAGTTTACCCCTCAAAGGGGATGTGTGCTACAAAAATTTCAAACAAAATCGACGTGTTTCAGGATTTTCTCCAATTCTTTACAGTCTTTGAAAAAATCCAGGTGAACCCTTTTAAATGGCCCCACCCTGTATAAATTAACTTTGTATTACAAATTCCTTTACAGTACATCCAGATTTACATGGCACTCGACATGGCATTACTGACAATAAATGTAAAACTTTTGGGTCAGCTGTTAAGGTGGATTCAGAATTCTGTAAGCTAAGCGGTGTGAGGTATGCAGTAAGTTACAAGGAAAATAAACAAATAGCAAACACATGCCTCTCTTACCATTTGTGGCTTACAAAACACTATGTGTTTACTACAGTTTATTTTCCTTGCATCTTACTGCCACACAATTATTGTAATTTTTTATTTCCTCATAAAAAACTCCTAAAATCGATATTGAACACAATGGAGATATTTTCTTTAGTTTCTAAGATATGGACCTTTAAAAATTGAATTTTTGACATTTTAAAAGCCAATATCGGGTCAGTCCATATCAAGTCAACCAGGGTATTTTACCACACCATCTCCGATGTTGATGATTTTTAGTATACATGTTTTTCCTACCAAAAAACTGGAAAATCCAAAATTTCAGACTTTTTTGACCAGTTGTTTATTTTGAATTAATTTTTGAAAATCGAAAAAGTCACTTATTTGTCCTTAACATGTGCGCACAAAATTAGGAATATCCAAAGAACCACTTATAATAGAAAAGTAGGTGAAGGTTCATTTTAAAGCTCTTATAAAGACCTTTCATATGAGAATATTGCATAACATATATTGAAAAAAAAATAAAAAAAAAAATTTTTGATTTTTTTTTTGAAAAATTTCAAAAAGGCCATTTTTAATTTTTTTCAAAAAATTATATTATTTTCTTTAAAGTGTTATTAAACTATTCACAAAATTTTGAGATGGACAAATCATGGGTTCAATGTGAAAAAATTTATTAAAAATGTCACATGCATGAAAAATCGCCTATAAATAGACAATGCATTTTGGTAATTAGAAGAATATAATGGGGTTTAAAGCGATATTATAAAAATATTTAACAATATTTTATTTAATAAAAAATTATATCCTACGTTTCATTCTGTATCAGTAATCAGATTAACATTGCCCCCCATTGTAATATTTACTTACAAAACCTCTTTTCCACCGGAGACATACTATTGGATGTTCCAATTCTTAGGAAAATATGCCTGTATAAACCTGCCAATACTTTTGTGAAATACTGCCTGTTTATTCCTGTTTAACATTAAGGACACACCTCCTTCATTTTATTGGTCTGTTTAGGTACATTGTGGGGATTTGCTGACATTAAAATTCCTGCATAAATTGATTTTAAATTTTTGGCAAGTATCTTCCTGATACAGCTCCAAATAATCGATACATAATAGTTCGACTGAAGGTTTATCAGAAGTCATCTCTGTGTAATTTTAAAAGTTTCAACTATGGGTGAGGCAAGTGGATGGACTAAATATAAAGTAAAGTGCTGTGATCCACTAGAGTTAAAAATCAAGCATTTTGGGAAATTAAGAAATGTGACCAAGTGGATGTGCAGTTACAAAAATGTCAAAATGGGAATGAAAATCTGTGATGGTTGTAGACTAAAGCTTTCAAAGGAGTTTAAGGCATCTGAAGAAGATGAGGCAGGGTAAGTAACAAATAGTATTTTTTAATATAAAATTAATAAACTAAGCCAATTGCGTCGAGTACGGAGTGGAAAAATCTCATGGCATTATTTTGCATGGCTTTATTTTGCATGGCATTTTGAGAATACAGACATTATGTACAAATTTCTTGGCATTATGTACACATTTTGGGTCAGCTGTTACCCCCTTTTTAAGTTCTTATAAAAAACTAACTTTTTAAATTTTTTTAGACCCAGTCAAGTTCCAGAAAATGATCCAGATTTTCAAGATCCTGCTGAATCATTTACTCTTTTAAACAAGTCATTGGAGCTTCTTGGTGTGTCGCCGATTAAAAGAAAAAATGTATACAAAGAAAAAATTGATATTGCGAAAGCATTTACAAAAGAATCAGATTCAACGCTAGTAAAGGAATGCCAGAGTGACGAAAGTGAAATGATTAAGCAGTTAAAGGACAAATTTTTAAAAACCGAAAAGAGGAGTGAGAAAATACTAGTTTTATCATGTTTACCTCAAAGTTGGAGTAGAAAGAAGATTGAAGAAGAATTTGGAGTTTCTCAATATTTGGCCAGAGCTGTAAAACAGTTAGTTAAGGACAATGGGATATTATGTTCTCCTAACCCCAAACCGGGAAAGACCCTTAGTGATAGAGTGGCCCAAATAGTGGTAGATTTTTACCAAAGGGATGACATTAGCAGGACCATGCCAGATAAAAAAGATTATGTTGTTATCAGAAAATATGGAGCTGAAAAAGAATATGTACAAAAAAAATTAGTCTTAGCTAATTTAAAAGAAATTTATGCATTGTTTAAAACTGAGTACCCCAATGAAAAAATTGGGTTTTCAAAATTTTGTGAACTGCGACCCAAAAACTGTATACTGGCAGGAAAAAGTGGGACTCATACTGTATGTGTATGTACTATACATCAAAATATAAAACTAATGCTCAATGGCTCCAAATTAAATAAGCTATATGATGAAAATAACAGGCCTCTTGCCATATCTTATCATGATTGCCTTTATAAACTAATGTGTAATCCACCTTCAGTGGACTGTTTTTTAAGCAATAGATGCAAGCAATGTCCTGGAGTAGAACAGTTTAAAAATACGTTAATAGAAAAATTTGAGGAAGAATTAATTGATGAGGTCTCATTTAAAAAGTGGGTCTCAGTAGATAGGTGTACTATGGAAACCGTTGTTAAGAAAAGTGATGATTTTGTCCAGGAATTTACTGATGATCTTGTAAAACTTAAATCACATTCTTTTATTGCAAAAATGCAAAAAGATAGATACAATGAAATAAAAATTAACCTTAAACCTGGAGAGTCTTTGATCACTTGCGACTTTGCGGAAAATTATTCCTTTGTTATGCAAGATGAAGTCCAGTCTTATCATTGGAATAACAGCCAGGCAACCCTCCACCCTTTTGCCATTTATTTTCTAAGTGATGGTAAACTGCACAACCTGAATTATGTGTTTATTTCGGAAAGCTTGACACATAATACAATTGCATTTCATTTATTTTTAAAAAAATTAATGCCTGATTTAAAAATCAAAATACCAGGACTTAACAAAATTTTTTATTTTTTGGATGGATGTGCTGCGCAGTACAAAAACAAAAAGAATTTTCTGAATATATGCCTGCATAAAAAAGATTTTGGTGTTGAAGCAGAGTGGCATTATTTTGCCACCTCGCATGGCAAAAGTTCCTGCGATGGCTTGGGAGGAACTGTTAAAAGACTTGCTGCCAAAGCCAGTTTGCAGAGGCCCTATGACAATCAAATAATGACACCTCTACAATTGTTTACTTGGTGTGAAGAAAACATATCTGGCATTGATTTTAAATATTGCACAGAAGCAGATTATACAAATCATGAAATAATTTTGAATAAAAGATTTGCGGAAGTCTTAACAATACCGGGGACACAAAAAATTCATGCTGTAATTCCTCTTACAGAAAGCACGTTTTTGGCAAAACAGTTTTCTACATGCTTAGAGGTCAAAACACATAATCTTTTTAAAGGTGGAAGCATTATTTTGCAAAATATCGAGTCAGGGTTTGTCACTGTAGAATATGACAGTGCTTGGTGGCTGGCTTGTGTCTTGGGGAAAAATAATGAGAGCGGAGAACTGAAAGTAAGCTTTCTTCATCCACGAGGACCTGCCTCATCATTTTTTTACCCAACACCTCAAGATATTTTAATTATTAAACCAGAAAGTCTTAAAAAAAAAGTTGAACCCAACACTGCTACTGGCAGAACTTACAATGTCAGCAAAAAAGAAATGTCAGATTCATCAGAAATTCTTAAAAGAAAGTTAAAAAAATAAATTTAAGGTATATAGTTAGTCTTAGTGTTTTCTGTCTAATTTTTATCAACGAAGTAGAAAAGTTTGTTTATTTCTTTTGCGAGTTTAAAATAAAATAATTTGTAGATAAAGCCTCTGGGTATTTTTTAAAACCTGTATCCATCCAACAAATTTATTTATTTTAATATCCAGTGCACTATTGGTGCTCCTAAAATATGTTTATTTTTTTAAATGCATGATTTTTAATGTACTTAATATTTTTGATATTTTTTTTTGACATTGAACCCATCATTTCTCCATCATAAAATTTTGTGGATAATTAAGTAACACTTTGACCAAAATTATATATTTTTTTCAAAAAAATTAAAAATGGCCTTTTTGAATTTTTCAATTTTTTTTTTCAATTTTTTATTTTCAATTTTTTTTTTTGTTAAAATTATGTTGTGATATTTCATAAAAAAGAGCTTCAAAATGACTTTAAAATGAGCCATTTATTACTTTCCTAGTGTAAGTGGTTCTCGAGATATTGCTAGTTTTGTACATTCTTGTTAAGGTCAAAATGCTGACTTTTTTATTTTGAAAAATTAAAAAAAAAAAAAACTACGAATCAAAAAAATCTAAAAATTTGCATTTTCAACTTTTATGGTAAGAAGAAAATATATACCAAAAATCATCAAAATTGGAATTGGTCGCGTAAAATTTTTGTGATTTTTTAGTTGATTTGATATGGAATGACCCTATCTCGAAAACTAAAGTAACCTTATGATATGGGATACCATTGGAAAGAGAATTTCAGTGAAAATTACATAGGGAATTTTACTTTTTACTAGAATTTAGAATAGAATAGTATATTTACAACAAAGCCATTTTACAAAATACGTTAATTACAGGCTAAATATGGATCAAAAATCTTATGAAAATTGATTGTTTTTGTTTTTCTTATTTTCTTTTATTTAAAGTATTTAAATTTCAAAGTTTTTGCAATTCCTCGTAATCTATATTTTCTTTTGGAATATTAAGTTTGAAAGGAATTAGATGTAGAAACTTTCTTTGTATTCTTTCAAGCTCATAATCATAGACTTGATAGTATAGGGCCTAAACAGTACATGCATATTCTAAGGAGGAGCAAAGCACAGAGCAGTAAACATTTTTAAGTATGAAAGTAAAACTCGTGGCATATCGGACAAAGCGTTTTTGTTTCTCACTTCATTACGACCAAAAACAAAAACGCTTTGTCCAATATGCCATGAGTTTTACTTTCATTTTTATTTGCGGACACGAGATTCATTTTGTTGATTTTTAAGTATGGTTATTTATATGGGATCCCTATTTATATAGCCACATCTTTTAGCGTTCTATACATCAATCCCAAAAGTTTCATTGCTTTGTTTGCTGTTGTAGTTATGTGTTGGCTGAAATATAATTCCTGGTCAAACTAAACACCCAAGTCCCTAATTACAGTCTCTTGAGTTACTTGACTGTTAGTTAGACTTGGTTTAGCCATCAAATAAGCACAAATTTAAGCATAATATTCTATAGGTCTATCCTTTTTGTTCCTTCAAAAAAGAAAGAGACTGCCATTGAGACTTACACTTAAATTTGTGCTTATTTGATGGCTGAACCAAGCATAAATGTGTAATTAAAAGTTAGAGAGTTTTTAATCTTGGAAAAAGTGATTATTATAATGGCAAGTTTGTTTTGTTGACATCAACTGTTCTGCATATCTACCTCATATTACTTATGGTACTTACTTACTTTATGGAACTCTGAATCCGCCTTTACCCCCTTGGTCCTATGTCACCCTACATTGACACCATGAATCTACTGGCATAGGTACCTTTGAAATGGAATAAAAAATTTTAAACCTTTTTCTAAATCAAGGGGTCATTTTACAGAAATATGGACAAAAAAAAACACCAGTTTAACTTACCTATATCCTTCTTACATCATATGATCACTTGGCCAAACTAATAAAGGTGCATTTATACATTTTTAATGCAGAAACGTGAAAATCCAATAAAAAAAACGTTGATTCAACATTCAAAACCAGAAACTAAAACCGCACTCATTTGTTTACACAACTCGTCCTGTCGGTCCTGTCGTTTTTAAAAGCTATGCAGTAAAAACAGACAGCCCATGGTAGTTTATCTCCAAACTCATTTCATATCACCCAAGTCAACTAAACGACTCGAGAATATATATTTTATTCGTTTAACTCTCTCAACCATCTCTCCATTCCCTATTTATACGTAATAGTATAAGACAGAAAATGATGGATTAAATAAATCCTCACTAACTGATCACGGTTTAATAGGTTAGAATTTTAAGGAATGACAGATTGCCGCACCTGGGTAAACTCATCACGTGATTTACACTGTTAAAAATTAATAAGACATCACGTGCTGATAGACCCCGATGATTTGCCACAAGTTAAAAGAACACTTACCTTAAAAAAACCCTAGTAAACAAACAGGTCGCTTCAAAGGTTTCCGACTTATTTTTCAACTGAATTGAGGCTAAAATGTCCCTTCTAATATCGCACATTCTGCGGAAAACCGATTTCAACGCATATTTTCTTAGTTTTCCGCGTGAAAAAACAGGATCAAAATACAACACTGCATGTTGGTAGCACTGAAAGTCGATCGATAACAAACGGGAAGCTAGCTCTCAGTGTTACCAACAGTTGAATCGGTTCCCTATTTTCCGGCTTTTGAAACGTAGGCCGTGGACGTTCAGACCATAGTTGCCAACAAAAAACAAACAGTGTTGCAAACAAAATTCAAAAATCAAAGCATTTTTGCCAACTACAAAATGTAAATCAGTGTTGCCAAAAAAGTGTTTATAAATCGTCAAAATTATTTTGTTATCATTTGATAAAAATTGTTGTTATTCTTATCACCATTTTTCCGTAAACAATGACTTTAAGAAAATAGAGACACCAAAAAAAAAACAAGTTTCTTGACCAACTGATGAATGCTCTAGTTTAGGGTGAGTTTATAAATTGGGTCCCTTATGAATTATCCAAAATTTTCTAAAGTTATCTGAAGGTAAAGAAGATTGTATCCTAATGATGTTGTCTGTAGTTTATCAAGTCGTGATGTATTAGGAAGTTGTTGGCTTTTAGTCTGGTAATTATGCAGTATACGGTTTTCTGCCATTTTTTATTTTTTTTGAAAAATTCTTTATGGGGGCACATTCTAGGGTCCCCAGGACCCCAAATCCGCCTGCGCCCGATTTTTTTTTTTTTTTTTTTTTTTAACGAGAAAAAAGGGTGCCCAGGGGGGGTTGTAGAGTGTTTTTTTAATTGTTTTGGGTTGGTTTGGATTAGGTTGGGTTGGACTGTGTTGGTTTGGTTTGTTTTAGTGAAAAAAAATTAAAAAAAACCAAAAAAAAATTAAAAAAAAAAACCAAACGGCGCAGACGGATTTGGGGTCCTAGGGACCCTAGAAGGTGCCCCCATAAAGAATTTTTCAAAAAAAATCAAAAATGGCAGAAAACCGTATACTGCATAATTACCTTTAGTCTTTTCTATTAGCCATTTTCAGTTCACTGGCCAAGATATGTACAAATATTCCCAGGTATTTCCCATAAAAATCCAGCCAGGAAAATTAAATTTCTCCAGATTACAAACTTGATTTAGGCTTAACACATTAACTGCCACATGAATCAAATGTATCTCACAGGTAACATTTGCTATGTTTTCATGGATATTGAATTCGTTTTCAATATGTTTTGAAAACTTTTTTTTCATGAGTTTTCATGACAGGTTTTCAAATCCATTTTGAATCGATTTGAAAACGGTTTTCTACTTTTGATATTTGGCAGCTGAAATATGTCATAGTTGTCACATATTCATTTTTGAGTTTTGGTACTTTTTTTAAAATGTATTTTATTCAAAAGATTGATGTTAGCCATTGCCACACATTTTTTTTAAATTTTAATTACTACTCTGTTTGCAAGTGGAACTGAAGAAAGAAATGCTGGACTGACATATGTACATAGTACATACACTTTCGAGCCAAATATTTCTTTTATTTTCCATAATTAATTTTTTTAAAGTCTTTAAAAAACAAATCTCTAGTTATTTAAGTACGGTTATGTTATTAATCTTCTTTTTTCTATACACTCCACCAAATTTTAGAATGCCAGCTCCACAGTTTCACTTCTATTTCTCTCTCTCTCAAAAAGAGTGAGAGCAATAAAATATAATTTGCCGGCTGTCTCGTAATCCGACGCAATACGCATGTGTAAACTCAATCCCCATTTTCATGGAAAATCGGTATTTCGATCTCAATAGGATCTTGATCCAACCCTAAAAATTTTCAGGGTCGGATCTAGATTGAAATCGATTTGAATACTGGAAAAACAGGCGTTTTCATGGACGGTATCGGATTGAAATCGTTTTCAGAACGAACTCAATTTCCATGAAAATGTAGCAATTGTCATTCACACACATGAAAACTATTGCATTTAGGGTCATTTCATATGAAATTAACCAAGGGTTTGGTAGACATCCCTCTCTGATTTTGATAATTTTTGGTACACTTATTTTATTCATAGATTAGGTACTTAGATGAAAAATCTAAATTTTTTTCAAAATTTTTGGTCCAGTAGTTTTTTTGTTCTTAATTTTGAAAATTATAAAATTACCAAGTTTTGGCCTTACATAAATATAGAAAAATAGGAATATCTCTAATACATTGTTTAAAAGGTCTTTCAAAGAAAAAAAAATTTTCTCAATGTTTTACTAAGACACTCACCCAATTTCAAAATGGAGAAATGATGGGTTCTGCATGAAAAAAAATTAAATGTTTAAACATTTAAAAAGTGTTAGCCTCTGTGTTGCTTTTTGAAGTAAAACACAACAGTCGAAGATAAATGCTATAATATAGGGAAAAATAATATTTTATAATTAGTACAAAAGCTTCCTTGAGCTTCTCTAAATTTCAAATAAGTTAAATATTATTTTAAATTATTTTTCTTTGCAAATTTTTTTTTTTTCTGAATAATGAAAATATCTAATTTACATTTAGGGTAATAAAAGGAGGGTGCAAAAAACTAACTTTAAGCATTGTTATATTATAAAAAAAATAATTCATATTCTTCATTTCTCTGTGCTCATTGCTGTAGTATATCAAAAATGGGTGCAGGGTGGCTTGGGAATTATTCCAATGGTATGATTGTACCTCACCTTCTAAAACAAATGAGTAATTCTCTGCTGCAAAATTTGACATAATGAGCGCTTCTCCATGTTTTAAATTATTTATTATAAAATATTATATTGAATTTTTTTAACAAAGCTTATAAGAGGGAGGGTTTAAATTTTTTTTTATGTTTGTTTTTAAACTGGTGACCAAAATATAAAAATTTGGTGTGACAATATGACAGTTTCAATTTGGTTTCTTGTAAGCTATCTGCACAGCAAATTTCGTTTTTCTACTTTTTTTTCATACTTTTTACCCCCCTTAAAATTAAGAATTTGTCAAATTAGGGTGGGGAAAATAATCTCCGTCAAATTTAAAATTATCTCATAGACACTTGGTCGCCATCAGAGACCACTAAGGGTCGGTTTATCAATAGCGAGTTAGGCATTTAAATCTCGAGTTAAAGATAAAGATGGCTGACATATACCAAGTGCCAGAATAAGACAGTCAAATAAGCTTGTGAATCCTTTATGTACCTTTTCTTAAAAACTGACAGAGGGGTGGGTAAATTGCTGATTTTGGGTCTTCAATCTTGATCTTTTTTATTTTGGAAATATTGGAAAAAAAAATGAGGGGGGACTACACAGATGCCTATCGGCTCCATCAGATTTTTTTTGATCTCTGCCAACGGTCATATGCTACAACTTTCGATCATCTCAACAGTTTGTATATTTGAGAAATTACGCCCCCTCCCCGAATTTTTTTTTTGTGTGCATTGTCCACCACTGTCCAGAACAGTTTTTATTTTTTTGCTAGGTTAATAAATAATGGAGATATAGAGTTATAAGTATGTTTTTAGGCGGTATTCCGAGTTTAAATTCGGAATTCTGAGTTGTAAGTCGGCATTCCGAGTTTAAAGTCGGAATTCTGAGGTCGCCGAGTGCAAAAAATAACTTGAAATACTTTCTGTTCTTAGTAATAACCCACAGTACAAGGAGACATACCGTCAGCAAAATAGATTTTGAAGTCAGATAACAAATCAAAAGCTGTGTGGCAGGTTGTTAATGATATAAAGGACTGTTGCAAGAATCAAAAAACTTATATGTTTGAGGGCAGTCCAGAGGTGGTTTGTGATGACCTCAATAAATTAAATGTGGCTAATAATGCAGTAGGCCAAATAAATTCTAACGAGGATCCAAGGCAAAACATCTTTCCAAATTTTTTTATCATAAATCTAGAGCAAGTATCACCTGAAGAAGTAGTTAACAGAATAAAAAACCTATTAATTAATTTTTCAAACAACCTTATTAAATTCTGTGCCACAGAACTTTGCTTGCCTCTGTGCCTTATTATCAATAACTCTTTTCATTTAGGTATTGTCCCAGAGAAGTTGAAACAAACAATAGTCATTCCGATTTAGCAAGTACATAGAAAACCTTCTTTTTCAAAAATCTTTGAAACTGCCATGTGCAACTGACTCTTGGACTTTTTTTTCATGCAGGTCAATTGAAACTGCTATTTTTGAATTCATTGAAAATATTGAAGCAGAAAACAAAAGCACTCTTGGAGCTTTTTTGGACTTGTCTAAGGCTTTTGATAGTTTAGATCATCAGGTTCTTCTGGGCAAGCTCAAAATATATGTAGTGCCAGGCTCTGCTTTGTGCTGGTTGGGGTCATATCTTGCAAATAGAACACAGATAGTAACAATTCAAAAAGATGGGAAGGATGATTGCTCTGAAAGCAGAGAGGTTACCAGGGGCATCCTGCAGGGGAGTGTCATTGGACCTATTCTCTTTGTACTTTACATAAATGTAACCAGTGATCATGTAAAGACAGTCCACTGCTAATGACCTCTTACAACTTGAACAGCTAGCCACTTTCTGTCTTGGTAAATCCCAAGACTGGTTTAATAATAAAACCATCTTTATGAGTTTCCATACACTTCAGTCAGCTAATAACCATCCAACAAGCTTAAATATCTTCCCAAAATGTAAAACTCTCCAAGCTCTCTCCAAGAAACTGAGTATAGTACCTGCTATTCCTTACATGTTCTAAAACAATTCCTAGACAAAAAATCACTCCTCTTAGTCTACTATGCCACTTTCTATTCTTCTGTACACTATGGAATAATATTCTGGAGTGGGGCAGGATGTGAAGGAGATTCACTCATTATGCAAAAATGTGTATTGAGGCAAATTCTTAACTTATCCTATAGAGAATCTTGCCGAGGACACTTTAAAGAAACAAACATTCTTACATTGACAGGTATTTTTGAATGTCTTATGTTCCTACATAAAAACTTTTATAAATTTCATGAGCATCTCCCAGAACACAAGCATAACACCAGGTCAATTATTTTAATTTATCCAATCCACAGGCACTGAGACTGGACCCATCTTCCCCAACAATTAAAATTAAAAATAACAGAAAACTGTTTTAAAAAACTTCTATTTCAGCATCCTGTTTCTATAGAGCCTTAGACAATAGACGAATTTATAAACTAGGGGCTAATAAAATTTTTTGTGATAACTTTTTGTGATTTTTTATAACTTGAATGTTTGTAAATAGGTACTAATTTTTATATATGCATGTCCACGTTTTTACTTTTTATTAATTGACTGTCAACATTTGACTTATCTTTTAACTTTGTTTGTTTTGTTTTTTGTTTGTTTTCTATTTTCTCTAAACTTAAATACTAATTTATGTTCGATTTATGTATTTTGAACCCAATTTTCTTTTACTTTCCTTTTTTAAATTTTTTGACACTATTTATTTAAACAACAATTGATTTTTTTAATTAATTTTCTATGTTTTATTAAATTCAATTGAGGTGTGGCCTAGCTAAAACATGAACATGCAGGTTTTTGTATCTATTTTAAAAATAGTTCACAGGAACGAAATAAGTTTTACAAAAACCAAGAGAAACCAAATAGCTCTAATAAAAAGTACATTTTTTAAGGCTAAAACCATAATTTCCCCATCTTGAAATTTAGTCAGTGTCTTAGTAAAATATTGAAAAAAAATGTATATTAAAAAAAAATAAAAATAGTGTTTTTGAAAAAAATAAAAAAAAAAATAAAAATTTTTATTTTAAAAATGTGTCATGTTACACATCATTTACAAGGTATTTCAAAGTCCTTTCAAACAAGGTATCTCTCATGCATTTATGAAAAGTAGTTTTACCAATATTCCTATTTTACTATACCTATGTAAGAGCCAAACTTGGTAGTTTTATAATTTTCAAAAATTAGTAACAAAAAAACTTTCAAAATTTAGATTTTTCATGTACTTTATGAATAGAATAAGCGTACCAAAAATGATCAAAAGTCAGAAAGATGGAAATCCAAAGTCAGTATTCTATTGCTTGCTTTCATATGAAATGACAATGACCCTTATTTATACCTGTAGCTTGCCGAGGATTCACAGTGGCCATATAAATACATGGTACACTATCGCCATCATAAAAGTGGTACGTGATAAACATAGGTATTTTTTAAATTGCATGGTTAACTACCGGATTATATTTTGTTACAGACTTTTACTAAAATGTGAAAACTGTAACAAAAATTAAAAAACACAACTGTAACGAAAATTATAAAACAATAGAAACAAATTAATAGGTATATAAATTTTAATATCTAGTCATTGCGCCATTCACCTCAATTATATCGTTTAATCTTCTTGGTAGAGAATCAGCCAAAATTTCAAAAAGGTTTTCATTTTCACCAATCACTTCTTCATAAGCATTGACTATTAACTGGACCAAGTGATGTTGATTTCCCGCACAATATTAAAGCTTTCCAGCTTGGATTGGCATCTGGGGTTTTCGCAGGTCAAGGAGGAACTTCAATATTTTGCTCCCCAAACCAAGTCTGGCCGTATGAGGGCAGTTGTCTTGTTGAAAAATAAACTGGTCTTGATAAAGTTCTGTGACGGCTGGAAGCATGGTGTTCTCTAAAATGTCCACGTAAAACTGTGCTGTGAGCCTTCGATTGATTTGAAATAGAGCACCATGACCTCTAGCAGAAATCCAACCCCACATATTTACCGAAAATTTTCCAGCGCGATCGTTGTTACCAGCAATATATCTTTCCTCATCGCGCGTTCTTGGTAGATGATACACCCGAATTTGTTTTCTGTCATTACAGGACTGGAAAACTTTTTCATCGGAAAATATTACCTTTCGCCAAAGCTCTGGTTCCTTTAGAGAGTAATTAATTTTTTAGTAGCTAGTATCTTAAATTAGAGTCTTTCCTTACGCGATTTCGTGCCACTCTTACACATCCTGGAAATTGAGTTAATCTCTTTGCCTGGGCAACAGATGCCAAAGTGTTTTCTTCCATAAAAGTGATATGGTCATTATCTTGTTCATCAGTCCCTTGTTTTCTCTCTATTGTCTGATCTTCCCATCATTTTTTAATTTTTATAATCGTGGTTTTACTGCGTCCATAATGTCTAGCCACGTCCCTAATTGACCATCCTAGTTGTAGTTTTGTCAGGAGTTGGGCTTTATCGAATAAAGAAATTTGTGGAGGCATTTTTTATTTGTCAGACTGAAATACAGAATGACATACTTTGACAGTTTAAGAAAAACACAATAATGGGTGACTCTGTAAAAATAGACCAAGGTATTACAACAAAAAGTATTGTGTACCACTTTTATGATGCCGATAGTGTACTTGTTTTTAAGGCCATTTATAGCCCAGAATGATTCTTAATTGGTATTTATTTATTACTTCTGTCAACAACCTCGAAACAGCACGTCTCAAGTCTTCTGCTTAATGGTATGTTTTCATAATATGAACCCACAAATTGACCTTTTTAGTAGTGTCATAGGCAAAAAACTTAACTACAGAGTGTATACTGACTGAAGATAAATCATTCTAGGCTGAAAATTACCTGTTTATTTTTTACTTGTGACTCATGGGGTCAGTTGTTCTTTGTACCTATTGTGGCAGTTAGCTACCACTTTGTTAGTTACCACTTTGTCTACTTTTTTCAGTTCAAGCCTAGGTTTGTGTTCATGAGGTCAGTTGTTCTTTGTACCTATTGTGGCAGTTAGCTACCACTTTGTCAACTTTTTTCAGTTCAAGCTTAGATTTAATCTTTTATAGAAGCCTTAAACCATGGAGCAAGAAAGTGTTAGTTACAAAATAGTTACAATTTAAAATAGATATAAACATAAAAAAAGAAAAATTAAAAAAGAAAATAAATTAGTCCAGAGTCTGTGACAACAATACAAATCACAAATAGTACCTACATTAAGATTACAATTGGTTAAAAATGTAATTCAACCATTAAAAATAGCATTGTTAGAGGACATAAGATATTACATAAATTATTTTTAAAAGAATAGTAAAAACACATAGCATGTAAGATCTAAAAATGGGTAGGCATATCACAAAATATAATACACAAAAAAAATTTGGAAAACACAAAAGTTAAATAATACAAACCAATAGTAGGTAAATAAGTTGAAAAAGAATAGTAAAAACACATAGCATGTAGAATCTTAAAATATTGGTAACATAAAAAATAATCTATAAAGTAATCTATCTATCTATGTATCTATCTATAAAGTAATTTTAGGGTAATTATTATTCTTCATAAATAGAACAATTTCTCAACAGAAACACTCTTAGTTTTTGTTTGAACATAGCTAATGAAGAGCAACTTGTATTATTGGTTGGTAATTTATTAAAATTATCTAGACCCCTAAAAAAGACTGAGTTTGCTGCAGATTTCTTGCTTCATCGGGGTATGTGGAAATTTTGATTTTGTCTAGTATTGTAGTCATGTACTTCATTATTAATGGTCAATTTGTTTCTCAACCTTTATTTTAAAAATAAAAACCAGGACATTAAATCTAAAAAACTCTTTAACTGGCAACCACTGTAATTGTTTCAGCATATCTTTTATTGGAGTATATTTATCATAGGATAATATTACTCTCATTGATCTATTTCGCAACTTGTGAGGACGATTTAGTTCGTTTTGTTGCAATAATTATAAAATTGTAGAACAATAAGTGAAGTGAGGAAGATCCAAGGTATTAAAGACTAATAATTTTTACTACTTAGACAGACTCCGATCACACCTACGCTAGTGATTAATGCTGTAATTAATATTTGAAATTACCAAGTTACAATGTTCCTTAAAACATAGTTTCTCATCAATGATTACCCTTAGATATTTAGTCTTTTTGACATGTTCCAGTATATATAATTTTAAAACCAATAATTTTTAGCTTGGCGCCAGATTTCCTGGTGGAGTTCCTAAGTTAATATTAAACTAGCTAACCCACTTTCTTTTTCGTTTTCGATTTTCTCGGAAACCAGACGAGTACAAAATTTTCTGATCATGGACGAAATTAGCACATAATATGCAGATAATGCTGGTTTTTGAAATTTTTAAATTCCGTTAATTAAGTTAATATTAACCTAGCTACCCCACCCTTTTTAAAAAAAAAAAACAATTTAAAATGAAAAATTCGATTTTTTTCTTATATATTCATCGAGCTCATAATTAGCACGTAATTTTAAAACCAAAAATTTTTAGTTTGGCTCCATTTTTCCCGGTGGGGTTGCTAAGTTAATATTAACCTAGCTACCCCATTTTCTTTTTCGATTATCTCAGAAACCAAAGGAGCACAAAATTTTTTGATTGGGGACGAAATTAGCACATAATTATGGTGTGACTAACTTTTGATTTTCTTGAGGTGGGGTCGCTAGGTTAATGGAGGTCTAGATACTCCAACTGTTTGTAAACGACCTTTTCAATAATTTTGTCAAGAATGGGGAGGGTATTAATAGGACGTAAATTTTGAGCCTCGATAGAATTTTTCTTTTTTTCAACAGCAATTATTGTTGATAGTTTTAATATATTTGGAAAGATTCCATGTTCTAAAGATTGATTGATTAAATTTATTAATGTTAAACGTTCATCCGGGCTACTTTTATTTTTTAATTACGAAACAATCTTTCTTAAATCTTCCGCGTTAATCATTTGAAAGTCGGAGAACATATTTATGAGGGGTGCATTATTTAGTATCTATAATAGGGCTTATTGTACTGGCACTTTTATCAATACTTTTAACAATTTCTTCAATACTACTAACATAAAAGTAATTAATTTATATGGTAATAGAGAGGTGTCATTTTCGATTTCACCAGAATAGTTTTTTTTAGGCAGAACCTCTTTTAGTGTTGCCTTTTTGTTGAAAAAAAATTCTGCTTTTATTATTTTCACTATTTTATTTCTACTTCTTTTATATGTTTGATCAGTCTTCCGTCTCCGTATGTTTCTTATAACTTTCATCCCTTTCATTCCACCATGGTTTAAACCTAGATTGTATTTTTATTGTCTTTATGGGAGCCACTACAGTCAATGCTTCTATTAGTACATTCAAAAACAACTCACATTTAACATTTATATACATATACAAGGACTAAATGATTTCTTATTAGGTTATATCAACTATTAGATTATATCCTCGTTGGTTATATACAATATTATTACCTCTGGTTTGCACATATATTGGCATAGATTTAATTTAATATATCCATTTTTATCAGATCATGATTTCCTATCTTGGGTAATTCAGAAACTTGTGCTTTCATATTTTGCGACTGATTGGTTATTACCAAGACAATTAATGTCCCCCCTTGTCTTGTGATTTTGACTAAGCCTTAAATCATTGAATTGATTCCCCAAGGACTAAGCCCTTTATCATCAATAATTTTATTTAATCGAGACGTACGTTTCGTTCCTAAGCATATCTATGTTAAAATCTCCCAGCATTTATTGTTATCACAGATACTGTCTCTACGCCATGTTCAGAGAAATCCAAAAATTCACTATGGCTAGAATTTGGAGAATAATATAAACACACAAAATTTCACAATTAAAAGCCAATAATTTTCTTAATTGAAAATTCTTTATTTTAATGATTCTGAAACAATCCTTCACATAGCCAATGATACTCACTTTCTTATCAGGTATTTTCTCAGTTAGATGGGTCTCTGAAATACAAATAATTTTTGGATTTTGTTCTATAACTAAATATAGCAACAGAGTCAGTAAAAAATATCTCACAAAATGAAAATATAACTCTTAACATTTCTTCAAATTTCACTGAGTTAAAGTTAGCAACTGTTACAGTGTGGGAAATACTGCAAATTATACAAACTTAAAAAACAAAAAAGTACAAGTTTTGACGGAATTTCAAATAACAATACAATACAATACAAAAATTGCTAGCTACCCACTATAAAAAAATTAGAAGTGCTACCACAAAATTAGCCATCAGTCTGAGTATGCCATCTTTTAATTAAATACCCATTCTAAACTGAATATCTGACAAAATACCTGTTCCTGGTGTTATAGTCGAATGAATATTTAAGTCAAGTCAAATAAAATTCAGGTCATTAGCTACCTACCGTAACCCTTATTAAGTTTGTGTACAAGAATTAAGTTTGCTCCTTTACTTAATAATAAATAATCCATTTAAATATGGAAACCATTCTGAAGCACTTTAAAAAAATCCTAATAATACCAGTCCACAAAAAAATATGACCCTGCCCAGTTTAAAAGTTATAGACCCATAAGCTTAATACCTTCCTTCTCAATTTTTTTTTAAAAAGCTATGTGTATGTAACATGGGCTTTTTTCATCAACACATTCTTTTAAATTTGTCTTAACATGGTTTTGTTAAGGGAAAATCTATTGAAACTGCAATTTTTGATATTTTGAAAACACTTTTTTGGTAATACAAAAAAAGAAGAAAACAGACCTTTGACAGTGTAGACCACTAGTTGTTGCTGAAAAAGTCTGGAAAAAAATGGGATAGGACAAGGAAGTGTCATCGGTCCAATTTTGTTTATTTTCTATGTAAACGATTTGCCTTATGTAACTGACACCAACAACTCTCAAACAGGAAATTATGCCGATGACACAAACCTTCAAATTTTTGCCAAAACTTTACTTGAAAAGGTAACAAAAGGCCCAAGCATGGTTTGACAACAATAGATTAATTAGTTTTAAATACAGATAAATCTTACAGTCTTCAACAAAAACTAAACCTACAAACATGAATTGTTACAAAATATTGAATTCAACCAAATGTAAAGTTTATTGGAGTCAATATAGATCAAAACCTGGAATGTGGACATTCGAACGCTTACCAGTAAGCTTAGTAGTATCTCCCACTCATTTGGAGTCATTAAGAATTTGGGTCAGAAATCAGTGCTGAGATATGGGTTGAAATTTTGGAGCAGAGCAGAATGTCAAAATGACCCATTCCTCACGCAAAAGTGTGTTTTAAGGCAGATTCATGGATTAAAATTTGGGGATACAGGCAGAGGACAATTCTGAAAAATTAATGTGCTAACTTTACCAGACATCTACATTTTTGAATGTTTTTTTACAAGCTTTTATTTAACTTGCAATGTATGCAATAATGAACTATATTTGTTCGGGTGGAATCTTGCAACTTAATTTTGACCAACTTCCCGACATCCGATCGGCTTCAAATTTGGCATGCGTATATAGTTTCGGTGACAATACAAGAATATAGTGTGATAAAATTGACAGCTCCCCCCCCTACTCGAAGGGGCTGGAGGGGGTACAGTTGAAGTATGCCCGATTTCGTTAAAATTTGGTGTGTTGGGGCACTTGGGGATGGAGATAACGAATTTCTATTGAAAATTAAATATGGCGGATTCAACATGGACGATTTTTGGTCATCATCCGATTGCCTTCAAATTTGGCATGCATTTATAGTTCCAACTGTTGTTTGAAGGTGGTAGACAATGTTGAACTTGAGGGTAACGCCCTTTCACAGTTGAAATATGTTACCTACGAAAAGTGTGGGTTTCCAAATATCCTTGATGGTGACGCTTGTTTGAGAAAATACACTCTGGTTCCTCAGGATGAATGCTGTTTCTTTGAATTTTCGCTTGAATAGGTTTTCGTCCTTGGCGACGATCTTTGCCTTGATTTTGATTTTCCCAGCAATGTTGAGCTATTTTCGTTCCACTTGTGCCCCCTTGACGAGTTCTGCGTTTGTGTTCGGTAAGTCGAACTTCCAGAGGTCGACTGCTTTCTCCGATCTAGATATCCCCACATTCGCATGGTACCTGGTAGATGCAGTTCTTGGTATCGTGGCGTTGTGGTTTAGTTTTTTTCAAGTGACTTATTATTGTTGTGGTCGTTTTGAAGACAGTCCGCAGATGGTATTGGTTGCCTATTCTTCTTATCTTTTCTGAGATTCCTTTGACGTATGGAATTATAAGTGTCGTCTTTGTTTCAGTATTTACGTCTGTAGGCTTTGGTGTTGGTGTGTTCTGAAGAGTTTTATTGATCGTGTAGTTGGAGAAACCATTCCTCCGCAGATCGGATCAAATTTTTGACTTTTATTTATTTAAAGCTTCTTCTATATTGCAGATATAGATGGCTCGATCTACGAGAGATTTTGCAATTCCCAGTTTGGTTGATTTGGTGGAGTGGTTTGATTTGAAATTAAGATATTGTCCACTATAAGTTGGTTTGCGATATACGGAAAAGTGATTATAGTTGAATTATTTTTGGTAACTAGAACATCGAGATAAGGGAGTTGACAATTTTCTTCTTTTTCCAGAGTGAATTTGATGCAGTTTATTATGCTGTTAACATGATTAAAAAATTGTTCTAGAGTGTTGTGGTCCTTTTCTCAGATGATGAATATGTCGTCCATGTATCTTAGCCATAGTTTGGGTTTCCGACATGATGTTCGCAGAGCTTCTTCTAAAAAGATTCCATAAAGATATTGGCCACTACCGGCGAAAGTGGAGACCATCTTCCTGTTATAGTTCCAGTGAAAATACAATAATACGTCATTATTGGGCACCCCTCCCCCCTACGAGGGGAGTCGAGGAGGGAAAACACCTAAGTTTGTCCGATTTCAAGTCCCCGAGCTCTTGGGGATAAGGAATACGAATGTTTGATCAGATTTTGAAAATTCAATATGGCGGATTCAAGATGGACGATTTTCGGTCATGTGGTCATGTTTTGCTAACCAATTTTAACTGACTTATCCACATCTGATTGTGTTCAAATTTGGTATGCGTTTATAGTTCCGGTGAAAATACAATAATATGATATTCTCAAGTACCCACCTCCCTCTAACGAGGGAAGTGCAGGAGGAAAAAGATTTAGTTTGTTCGATTTCAATCAAAATTGGCATACAGGGGTTTTTAGGGAGGGGGATTATGAATTTTATATCAGATTTGAAAATTTCAATATGGCGGATTCAAAATGTTACAAATCTAAAAATTAAGGGTGTGTGTTCAAATTTGGTATGCGTTTATAGTTCCGGCGACAATACAATAACATGTTTAGGGTACAAATCTGAAAATTAAAAATAAATTTTTATTAAAAAAAAACTTATTAAAAGCACTTAAAAGTAGAAAATAATTTTTTACCTTTCTTATACCATAATAAAAGCGATGGGCGATATACGATATCTAAAGTTAAAATTTTTAATTTGCGCCCATCGCTTTTATTATGGTATAAGAAAGATAAAAAATGATTTTCTACTTTTAAGCGCATTTAATAAATGATTGTTCTTTAAAATTTTTTTTAATAAGTGTTAGCTTAGCTTAACAAACACAAAATCCATGCAGCTAGCCGGGACTCGAACCCGAGACCTTCCGTGTGGCAAGCCGATACGCTACCGACTACCTTATGCACCGAAATTTGTCTAAATTTAGTAAATATCTGACTCAACATGAACATAACTATCCATAACACAATTTAACACTGACAGAGACTAGCCCAGCTTATGCATCCTTAAAATGTTTTATTAAACTTTCAAACAACAAAAATGTAAAAAAAAATGATTTTTCAATACATTATGCTTTATTGAACCATACACAATAAATGAATATCTGTATTTTAAAAAGTAGAAAAAGAGTCAGTCTCTTGATGAAATATTATTTTGTAGTAGGTATTTTGTAAATTTTAAGTGTAATTGTAAAAAATATTGTTTAAATGTTGAAAAATTTTAAACTTTTGACATACATAAACCATTATTTATTTGCTACAAATTTTAACTTTTGGTCAAATGTTATGGCAGGTTTAACGAGCTCATAATTATGCTTAACGGTGAATTTAAATAAAAAATGCGGTTCTTCCAATTAGTTAATCTAAAACACTGTTGATCAAATTTGTATCAAATCTTGTACGGTGAAAGTTTAAAGCATTATCATGGAACCATTCACGTGATTTTGCATAATTCTAAGTTTTTTACATAATTTTTCGTATCCTGAAAATGTTTAAATCACGGTAAAAATTATCGATTATTTTAAAAAAACTAAATAAAAACAAGATACATATATTTTTTTGAAAAACCACGCGAATGGTCTGTGGGGGATAACAGAAGCCTCCGCTGTGCAAAATTTTGTTAATTAACTTAACGAACTGTTTTTAGGATTCAAATTCCCTCTTAAGCATAGATTTAGTGCTAATTCTCTATGTCTGTTGTTTTTCTTCCTTATCAAAATTAATATGAGTTGGATAAACCTGCCATTAGTCTTATATTTGTAAATTTTAATTCTAATTGTAAAAAATTAAACTATTGGTTTAATCCCAAATTCACTTTTAAACTCCTGACTCACTAAAGCCATTTTTCATCGTCAATTTTAACTTGTAAAAACTTCTATTTTTTTAAATTGATTTAAAAAAATTGAATTGTGTACTTTTTTAAATAAAAATTTTTTGATTTGATTTGAACTCGTTTTTCAACCATTTAGCACAGTCCGACAACATGAATCAGCTAATTAGCATATTTGACCTATCAATTCCAAAGAGCTTTTCAATTACTACGTTTATACGCACCTAAAACCTAAAACCGGTTTTATATAAGGATAAAGGTTCATCCTTCATTAAATTTTACTTTTCACGATAAACCGCTTTCCTAAATCTCTTTAAAATAAAATCGATTTAATACTTCAAGTGATTTTAATGGTGTTTATACGACAACATTTTTAAACCGTCCTTATATAAAAGTAATAAAAAAAGTAATTATGTTGTCAACCTTTGGTTGGTTAAACTCAATTTTGTACAGTATTCGCAGAGATTGACAGATTGTGTTCATCTCTCAATCACTGACCTCTCTTAAAGGCATTACCTTCTATCACTACCAATTTTTTTCTTTTTTGCTTTTTAGGCATCACAAAAAAACAATGAAAATTCGCAACATATTCACCTCTTTCCATACTAGAAGACCAAGACGACTCACCAGGACAGAATCAGTGTCTTTTGAAGCATTTTGCAATGAGAGCCCCACAGAAAGAAATCCCCGAATAAAGGAATCTACTCTCAACGATTCTTTTGATATTTCGCCTGTGAAAGTCAGGGTAAATCAATAGCAATTATTTTATTATCGAGGTTTTGCTTGTTGCAAATAAACAATATCCACCTTGTGTTGTCTATCTACAATTTTGAGTTGAGTGATTGAGAACTGAGGATGCACAACAACCAATTTTCAGCTACATAGAAATTGGCTTGTTCCCAAGTAAACCCTTATTGACAACTATGTCTATTAAAGCTGAGAAAAATGTTTTCTATTATTTTTTTTTTATACAGTAAGGACCAGCTCACTAAGATGATGGGATAGTCAGATTTTTTTAAAAGAAAAATCTCGAGAAAATTAAAAAAAAAACTGGTAACAAACCTGCTTTTTGCTTAGGTTTAAAAGAAAACTTCAGAAACTTTGAAAGGCAAAATATTTAATGCAGGATTCAAAGTGGGTTCAATTATTTTTATTTGTGTGGTATTTTTTAAGCAATTCTGACTTTCTATGGTGTGTATGACTCGTCCATAGACAGTAAAAAATCTGATTTTTTTTAGAGCCCAATCTATGAAAAGTTCATGCCCATGAGTACAGATTATTCTTCATCCCGTCCAACTTTGGCCACCATCTTGCTTTTCATAGTCCTATCGGCTGTGTTTTTAATCCTGCCGATCATCTATTTGCTAAACTGTTTTGATATTATCTACGAGCATCATAACTTGAAGCATCTACCTATTGTAAAAGAAGCTGTAAGTAGCAAATATTCTTAAAATTTTAATACGAGTTAATATTTTAGATATAATTTTTAGAAGTAAAAAAATATTGCTTATATATTTTATTACTTATAACAAATATGCAACTAACATTTTGTCTGACATTGTGTGATTGATAAATGGTAGCTTGCTGGAAGTGAGTATAAAAGGGAACATTTAATTGTTTAGTGACCTTTAGAATTAGTTTTTATTCAGTTTTGTGGGTTTAAGGTCAGGAGAATGAAAAACAAATTCAAATTTACCGACGTTTCGATGTAATTTACATCATCTTCGGGGTTTATTTGGGTTGTTTTCCAGTGGTCTCTTACAGATTTTAACAAACATTTAAAAAAATAAACAGTATTTTTTTTGGACTTCACAGTTAAAAGACATTTAAACAAGAACAAAACAAGTTTAAAACCAAAAATATTTAAAATAAATTATTTTATATTCTTAACAAAGGTACTCTCTTTCGTTCTGTACTGTAATACTGCAAATAAACCCTGAAAATGATGTAAAATACATCGAAACGTCGGTAAATTTGAATTTGTTTTTTATTCTCGTGACCTTAAACCCACAAAACTGAATAGAATATAACTAATAGAATTGAATTAAACAACTGCCTGAAAACTGGGTTTTATGCATGGGAAACAAGCATTCTGTGTAATTCTGCACACTTTTTATTATGTTTTTAGTTATAATAATTAAAAGTAATTTGCTTTTTTTTGCAGCTGTAGGAAAAGTATAGTGAAAAATTCATTGACTCATTAGAAATCTCTTTGCACACTTGCTGGACTTGGAGCCTTCTCTTTTGTTCACCAAATTGTCTTGCTTATGGGTGTAAAGAGGCTACATTCCTTGACAATAGGGATTTTTTTATACAGGATTATCCATTATCCTCTTTTCTCTGTTAGTAAGCATTTTACAAAAAATAGTCTTAAACAAGTTGCATAACTTTAAGTAAGCTATAAAATTATGCATGCCCAAATTGTGTCATCGCATATGTAAAATTTAGACAACACCTCGTATATTTTTTAAAAGTTCGGTAGATCTTTTCTTTCTGATTCTAAAAATATACCATATGTTACCTTTGTCTTAAACAATCATTAAACAAACTTAGAAAAACGTTGCCATAAAAGCAATGAGTGGAACAAAGAACCATCTAAACTATGTTTCCTTGGCACATTGCCCTTATGGCAAGTTATTTTTTTTTTCACTCGAGAACTGTTAAAGATAAATCCTACATATGATATATTTCTGGAATCAGGAAGAAAAGATCTTTCTAAGTTTTAAAAAAATATACAGGCTGTAAATTTGACATATGCGATGAAATTGGACAATTTTGACATGTATAATTTTATAGCTTACTTAAAACTATGCAACTTTTGTTTTAAGACTATTTTTTGTAAAATGTATAATAATAGAACAACGTACATGCTGCATCTAACAATGCATTAAAATATTATTTTTTTAGTAGTAGTAGTAGTATAGGGGCGGCCCGTGGGCCTGGCAATTAGGCCTCTTCATGGGCCCTTTCTGCCATACCCCGTTTCTTACCCATATGTCTCTACTTCTGCTGCAACTCTCTCTCCGGGCCTCCCTGTCTTCTTTACGAAGTTCAGTATGTCGGCTCATTTGAGCGAGTGCAGGTCTTCTTCCTCTATCGTGGGAAATCTCCACTTCAGCTGCCTTGATCTGGCATATGCAATGCACTCTGCTATCAAGTGCTGCGCCGATTCCTCTTCGAGCCCGCAAGCGGGACACACGGGATATTCTGCTACTCCTATTTGCGTCAGATGTTTGTTCAACCGATTGTGCCCGGTTAGCATCCATGTTAGCAGTCCAATGTTCTTTCGGGTCTGCCGAAAAGCCATTTAGTTCTGGGTACATTCGAACCATCCACGAATAGCTTGGACTGTCTGCACTTTGTTGAACTCATTCTGTACCTGTTTCCTTGTTATTGCCAAAAGAGGTTCCGGTCCAATGTATTGGGTTTCGGCTCCTAGTCTGGCAAGTTCGTCCACTTTCTCGTTCCCTGGTATTCCTTCATGACCTGGGAACCACATCAGTGTCACCCTCTTGTCTTGAGCCAGTGTTTGCAGTGCTTCAGCGCACTCCTTCATCAGACTACTAACGATTTTGGGTGCACTTAGAGCCTTGAGGGCAGCCTGGCTGTCGGAGCATATGTATATGTCCCTCCTGCCATTCCTGACCTCCGGTAGGGTTGCTGCCATGATAATTCCTGCGCCTGTTGTCTGCCTGTCCCTAGTTTAAAGCCAACCGTGTAGCAGACTGTCGCCTCTGCTTAATTTCGTTCGGAATTCTTCCCTTTGCCACTCATTCCGTTCTGGTATTGTGACCTTGTACTTTTTATCGAACCTCCATGGTTTAAGCGGTGCTTTCACTGGCAGTCTTAGAAAAGGCACCTCTTTCGTCGCCACTCCCTCGACCGACAGAAGCCCCCCTCTTTCCTCCCTGCCCTTCCATAGTCCCTGGTCCCCTAATTGCAGGTGCGTCGCCATCGCCTCCTCGATCCAAGTTGGAAGCGAGGGGAGACCCAAGATTGTTTCCAGGGCGTGGATGGGGGTCGTCCTCATTGCGGTTATCCCTCTACAGAAGAGCCCTTGTACGCTCGTAAGCTTTTTGGATATGGTCAGCTTCTCTACAGTTGGCCACCAGACCACTGATCCGTATTGGATCCTTGGTCTTATGATGGCCGTGTATATCCAGTGTAGGATCCTCGGATTATTTTCTTAAAACCTAAGTGTAGTATATAGAAGAAGAATTTTCTAAATTTATGGAAAGAATGGCACAATATTCTAGAAGTGCCGTATATGCAGGGTGTCCCAAAAGTCCGAGTCCATCCTAATATCTCCAAAACTAAAGGAAGCAGCGAAGTAAAACTTCACATATCTAGATGGTTTACAAAAAAAGTATCTGTTTTGGTGCCAATCTATTTTGGTGCCGCCAGTCATTAAAGAGGCGGAGCTAGGGCGCCGAAGTTACTTTTTACTACAACGTTGAATAGAGCTTTTCTGTCCGTTTCCAAAAATACCTGAGTAATAATAATAAAAAAATGAAAAAAACTTCAATAAGAGCAATGATTTAAAGTGATTCTTTGCCTAATTCATTGTTCTTAATAAAAATGTTTTGTTATTTTATTTAAAAAACGTTAGAGAAAAAGGTAAAATGTTAGGTATTTTTGGAAAGAGAAGAAAAAGCTCTATTTAAATTTGCCAAAATATGCAGGGTTAAAAAAGTAACGTCACCCCTTAACGACTGGCGGCATGATTAGCGTCAAAATATATACTTTTTTATAAACCATCTAAGTATGTGAAGTTTTACTTCTCTGTCTCTTTTGGTTTTGGAGATATTAGGGTAGACACCGACTTATGGTACACCCTGTATACACTTCATTCCAAATTCAATCAGACAAATTTTTTGAAAATAACAGCTACAGATCCATTTAGTTTCTATATGTAAATGTCGGCCGCCATATTGAAAATTGATCCAGAGAATACAGAACATCGGGTATAAGTAAATAAAGAAATGTAAAAAAAGTTTATTGAAGAAAACAATATATTTTTTTAAGTAGGTACTTTGAACAGTAGCCAGATTTTTTAAATTTTTTTATGCAAAACCGGGCGTAAAAGTGCACTTTAACCTAAAAGTTCAAGTTGCCCCTTGCAATATTTTGTTGTTGTTTTAAGTGACTTCTCAAATTTATATTTTGAAGTATTTTTTACTAATGTATGTACAAAATTATATATCTCGGTCAAAAACAGATTTAACGTCCTCACCGTGTAACAGCCGTTACACCTCAGGCTGTTATTTTTCTACCACGGGCGTTAAAGTAAGAAATAAACTTAAAAATACCCAGTATTATATTGTGTTTGTTATTGTTTGAAGTTACTTTTTACTAATTAATGTCATTTAAAAAAAATTAAATTAAACTTTTTCAAAATTCTCAAAGTAAAAAGTTGATGTCGTGCATAAAATATTGCATGTATTAGCGCGTAAAAGACCTCGTCGTAACGGTTCGTGTTTTTATTTCCTCGCTCGACGTTAAACTAACTATTTCATCAAATGACATATATTTCCGAAAAAAAATAAAAGTTTTCCTATTCTATTTTAAGGGACGTAAATTTTGCGGCTTTGGGCAAAAACAAATAACATCTTCTGAGATAATTATAAGGCATTGTGACTACTTACAGGCTCAAATTTTATACTGCCATTTATTTTCGGTTTTGGCAAAATAGGACAGCAACTGGAAATGTGTATGGCGTCTGGGACTTAAAGCACTTTTTTTCGAACATATTTATTTATTTACGGGATATCCCCATTAAACTATATTTTTAAATTAACAAAGGTAGGTAAAAAAATTTGATATAAACTAACCCTGGTTTAAATTATGATAAATAAATACTGAAAAATAAAATCAGATAAAAAAAATTAATTTAAGAAAAAATAATACTATTCAACCACGAGCATCAACTAACTACAAGTAGTGTAAAAGTAAAAAAATTGTAATAAAAAATAAAACAATGCATATGTAAAGTAAAAGATAGTTGTTTTCTTATCATTAACAATATCTTTTTAGTCCCAATATAATATTATAATGAGCTTAGGAACTTCCTTTTTTCTTTTTTTTTTTTTGTTAAGGTAGATGTATAGCATTTTTGCAGTTTCTTTTAAATTTAGCTAACTCCAAGTTAAAAACTTCAATATTAAGAATATTTAGCATAGAGATATCTATTAAGCGGACTATTATTAATACAACGGCGGCGTTGAGACTTAGTGTTAAAATTATTTGTTTTATAATTTAGGACCATTATGAGCCCAGCCTGGAAATTCACGTAGATCTCGACGGCGAGGATATTCTTCCTGCCTTTCCGAAACAACGTCGAAAATTCTTTCATAAAACTCTGCCAGATCCGCCCGTTCCAGACTATAACGAGTGCAAAATCTTGGCCGATAATGACAAATTCGACTGCTTTCCTCAGGACGGGGCTGATCAGGAATCCTGCGAGGCAAGAGGGTGCTGCTGGATCCCTGCTAAAGTTAAGCCAAAGGACAGGGTACGTATCACTCTTTCAGGGGCCAGATTCTACCGTCCGAATACGACCGGGTTGAGTCGAAAGTCTTTATTATTCGGAGAGACTTCTGTCCGAATACGATGAGCTGGCAGAATCCGGGCCCTGAGTTGTTCATCTAAGATTAGCATTTATGCAAAAGTTTTTAATTTGTCAAAACTGGTTTGATTATTTTTTTAAGATGGACTTGGACTAAGGTTTAGGACTATGAGACGCATGCCATTTTTAATCTTTTTTCGGGTTTTCGGTGATTTCGCAAGAAACAACCACAGGTTTTCCCAGTATTTCAAGAAAAAGATGGAAAAAAGGGAGATTGGCGGTTGGTTTGTCCATGTATAGTAGGCCCTTTAAAACTAAAAATACTCTGATAATTATGTGAGTTACTCAGATTTTTGTATCCCTTTTTATTCCTAAATTGGCGGAGGTCCATATAAGAAAAAATATCCATACACAACTTATTCACACTAAGAAGAAACGAAAATTAAAATTTGTTATTCATATATTTTTATCCAATAATTAAAAACTGTCAAAACAACTTAACTGACGTTTCGCTCGCTGACGTTTGAACGAGAATTACTTTCTTAAATAAAAATAAGCCTATTACATCTCAGTAAAACACCAATATTGCCAAATTTTAATTTCAACCGTCCTTTCTTACATTTAGGTTACAACTATTTTAAACTCTTAGTTATTTTATTCTTTTCTTTATCATGTTTCACATGGTCTGGGAGAAATGCAGGAGTGCAGAAGTGGGCGATTGTTCTGTTTCTTTTACCGCTTCTGCAAAAAAATATCTGAAATTTAGTAAAATTGCTAAAATCACGTTACTTTTCCAGACCCTGGCGCACAATAAGAATTTACCGTGAAATACTTTGCTGCGCAAGACCACCAACAACCAAAAAATTAGGCAAAAAATATATAACGAAAAAACAAGAGTTTTGTACTTCAGTGCAAAATGAACTTCTTGGATTTCGATTGCTCACACAGAGGGTGGAACCTAGGACGACGCCGTTTCGTCCTTATTAGGGACTCGTCAGCTAGGTGTACCACAACAACAGAAAACCTCGGTCACGCTTATGTGCCAAAGATCACGGCTCAAGCGGAGAGAATTTCTGTCGAGTACCGACCATGGTTCCCTCTGTGTGAATCTCCGACAACCAAGAATAAGACCCACTGCATAAGCAGTAGGTGCAAAGCGTAACATCGATCCTGCGAGAGACATATTACAATGCCATCTGTATGCTGGTTACCCAGGGCGAAACATCGTTTATTCATTTCTCTTTTCGCTTTGGTCCTTTGTGTATTCCTTGTGGGATGCTCATCCAAGTTTGAATTTTCGTTATTTCCATTTCGATGGTGTTTAATGATGTATGGTGGAGGGTGACCAGTGAAACCACTGATGAACCCACGCTGGTTACCCAGAGCGAAACATCGTTTATTCATTTCTCTTTTCGCTTTGGTCCTTTGTGTGTTCCTTGTGGGATGCTCATCCAAGTTTGATTTTTCGTTATTTCCACTTAAGATCTTTTGATCTTTTGCTTTTATGGTTTTACTTTGTTTTGAATTCTAAAATTTTTGTTGTAAATTCAAGCCACTTACAGCATAATCATATGACAGTTAAATCAAAAGATGTTGTTTAAATTATCAGAATTAAAAACAAAGAAAAACCGTATTTTTAAAATATTAGACAAAATTATCTTGTTAAACCTAAAACGTCATCTTCTTCTCGTTACATAAAGTCGACATAGCCTGACATTAATAAAGTCGGCACTATTTTTGTCAGTTCCGCACGAGTGTAAAATGGTTTTGAAATTGTTGATGTTGACATAATTAAAGTTAATGCCGTCCTTTTTCTAAGGCCGGTACAAACATTATGAAAGTCGACAGTATTTTGATAGCACCGTGCACAAGAAAGCTTTGTTTCAACATAGGTTTCGGATAGTCCCGGCAACCAAGAAGAGAGCCATCTTATAACAGATGGGTAAAGTGCATAAAATAGGTAGTAGTCGTGCGGAACTGTCAAAAATAGTGCCGAATTTATTAAAGACACCCTATAATGTACCGATAAGTCCCTATTAGGGACTTAGGTACTTATCGGTACATATAGTCGGCATACCCTGACTCGGCACTATTTAAAATGTTAGAAACCTTTTAACCTACCTGCGGAACTGTCAAAAATAGTGCCGAGTCAGGGTACGCCAACTTTTTGTACCAATAAGTCCCTATTATCTATTATTCTTTGATAACCAAACGGCAGGAAAAATAAACCGCGTGTCCATAAGAAAAATTAACATGACAGTGCTCCTGTCCCACTAAAAATATCAAATCTTATAAACGGACCTGTCATTAGGTATATCTTAAAAAAGTGCCTGTAGAAAGTTTTAAACGTTTTTTGACAGCTTTAAGAATTTTGCCTATCTGCGGAACTACCGGATTTTGTAAAGTTTTTTATTGTTTTAGGCACTGCATCAAATTGCTTTAACTCCTACTGTTTAGGATCGAATTTGGAAAAACTTTTATATAGTCTTTCTCTCCATGACAGTACTAGTTTTTGGTTAAGGATCTATCTATCTGTTATATCTACCTTTGTTTACTTGAAAGTTAAAACAGCTTTTTTTCTGCATATTACCAGTTCCAGCTCATTTTTAATCAACTTAAATTTGAATTTTACTCCGCCATCTCAAATGTCGATCATTTCCTTTACAAAAAATCCAAACTTGCAGAAATCGGTTAAAAACTAAAAAGGTAGTTAAGAATCAAAACAGTCTAAAATTTTTGGGTCGCCCCTTTTTTAATGAAATGAAACAGTATTACAGTATTCGTTGAGGTAAAAAAATGATACTTAACCCAAATGTATTTTTCCTAGGTAAAAATTCCAAAAAAATCCAACAAACCTGGCCTGAAAAACAACACTCGCCAGGTGTTGGACGTTCCCTACTGTTTTTATCCAGCCAATGCTCAAAGTTACCAATTCGTGAACGTTCAACAGACAGATTTCGGGTTGATAGCTTACCTGAATAGGACTTATAGAACGCCGTACCCGAAAGATGTTGAGAATCTAAAGATGATCGTCAAGTACGAAACTGAGGATAGATTGCACATAAAGGTAATTTTTCGGAATCGGGGACGTCATTTCCGAGGGGTTATCCACCCCCTCGTAATATGTACACCTACTGCCAAAATTATAGAGATCGATAGAGATTTCAATCAGCAGTTATGTCATTGTACAAGCTGTGCTTGGAAATTACGCTTTCTTAACTCGGCTTGGTCAAGCAGCGGGACGGTTCGTATTGTTTACTGCCAGAGAGCAGCCTCACTCTCTGCTATGGCCAAGAAAGCTTGGGCACAGTAAATGTTTGAGTAATACAACTTTTCGATGTAGGTTGAATACTGATTTATTTCGAATCATACATTTCTTTTTATATCAATTTCTTTAAAACTAATCGTAATAAAAACTCAAAGTATATAAAACAATGCAAACGTGGTAACTTAATAAACTTATGATATTTTCATAAAGTGGAAATTTTTGAAAATTTTTGTTTACACTAGTTATGGTTACAATCTTATGCAATTTTTGTCAACACTTTCAAAACATGTTAGAAGGGCATTTTTAGTAAAATTTTCGGCCGAAGGGCTATTAAAGCATATTTTTTTTTAACAATAATTAAACAACTTTAAAAAGGCATTTAGCGAGGGTGAATAAATAACAAAATAAATGAATAGCGAGCTTTCCCTCAAAGAAAGTAATGCTCATCAGAACAGTGCTAGGAATTAGGAGATGAAATGATGATGAAAAAATGTGACAAAGGATTCATGTAAAACAAAACCATCTGTCAAATTGCGGAATCGGCAGATGTACCTTCAATTTGAAGGAAAATTAAGCTTCTCTACGGAGACAGAAATAATTATCTTTACAGATATCCTAAGCTCTGGAGTTGATAAATTTAAAAAGGGATTTAGCTATCTACCATTAAAATACAGTTTATTGATAAATTAAGATGCTTTCCTTGCCTCGAGAATTCTTTAATAATATAAAGTAAAAAATAATACAAAATATTTTTTTTTGTATTTTGTTTTAAAAGTGGTGACAAAAAATGTTTTCGTGATGGCCGATAGACGTCAAGTTGTTTAGAATGGCGTATTTAATTGACTTACCAATTTTGCTACAATTTTAGTAATTTTAAAATTGTGTATATAAAAAAACCTAAACGAAATGGAGTCCATGTCCATGGGGAAAAAGATGGGATCCGCTGGTTCGTCAAGCTAAGAAAAGATATAAAAATGCATCAAATAAACAAAACTGCCATCAATAATATAGCAACTTGGACACACGCTAACACTAGAGGCCCTGTATACGATTTTTGACAGTTATTGTTTTACCGGAGGTGAGCAACTGGATTTGACAGTTGCTAGGGAAATGTTTAAAAACAAATTGTGTGTTGGCAATGATAGTTGGTAACCCCTGACAATAAATAATTTTGTCACTGTCACATTTTTGATTAAGAAACGTTCGGTTTAAAAATGGAATTTTGCTGTATCAGAAACTGTAAAAACACGTTGCCTCGACGAATTTGTATTGTTCCGTTGTCCAACGGAGAAAGAAACTCAAGAAAATTAATAAAAATAGCCGAATTTGCGAGGTAAGTGGAGCATTAAGCAGTAGGTACAAATATACGCATTTAGCATGTAATTTGTTAATAAATAACACATTATGTTTCCGTGTTTTATTGTAAGAAAAAGAGTAACAAAAATATGGATCAATAGGAGTCTTATTTTACCTATTATTTACATTTTTAATATCTCCGCATGTCAAAACTTGACATATTTTACTAACCAAAAAAAAATCAATCTTTCAAAAACTATCTGGGGAAATCATAAAGAGACAACAAGACATCAGTCAATTTTATAAAATCGCTTTTACATGCAAATATGAATAAAACTAGAAAGAGAGGGCAATACGAGTTGCCCACCTCTGGTAAAACAATAACTGTGAAATGTATAGAGGGCCTCTAGCTAACATGACAGCTAATAATCTCTCAAATGCCCCCTCAACGTCTTAAGGGATAAATTTTTGCTTTCTTTCGATAGAAAGTCGACGAATGTTTAAATTTTACGTGTATTATGCATAATAATTTCAACCAAAAAAAGAACGTTAGAACACCCAACGAAAAAAAAAAACCAGTGGAACAGAAAGTATTTCAATGGAACACAACGTGAGTTTAGAGCATATTCTATCGACCATCACTAAACGTAATCGATTCCGACGACGATTGGCCGTTGGGCAGTATATACTTTGCGAAATCAATAGAAAGTTACGTCAGAGTATACGTGAGTAAATCAGTAAAAAAGTTACGTCATAGTATACGACGTCGACGAGTCGTTCAGTACACTAACCTACGCTTAGCAACGTTGGTTTTGATATAAAGCGACGTCGTTTACCAAATAACGAAGTAGTGACTTAAATTTTTAATAACGTCGCATTACATCAGATTTACTTGGAAGTCAGATAAATGCTACTTGGGTGGTTAAGGAAACATCTTTCCCCCTCCATGTGTCCCTCCTATGAACAAACTGAAGAAACATTTTGGCACCTAATGGGAGAGTGCGCGGCCTATACAAGAGTGTGACAGCGGACTCTGGGAGCCACAGCAGTCCCTGTGGAAAAACTGGGTTCTCTCAAATCGACAGATATACTGGACTTTGTAAAAAGAACTGATTGTATATATTGTGTTCAACAACGTTTTCCCACACCGCTGTGTCCAGTGCGTTCTCGGTCGTAATCTGCGCGTCGTACAAAAACTGTGTAAAAAAGTTGTTAAAAATTGAGTCATCTACAACTTTGTCATTGAATATGCCACTTATTTTGATTAAAAATGTACCAAGAGTTTGAAAAACTGCACCACTCTCCTAATTTTTCACATTTTTTGTTTGTAATGTGCAATAAATATTTTTTTAACGTTATGCAAGTAGAAAGCAAAAGGGTGTTCATAAATTTTCAATACATCATCAATTCCATGTTGAAAACGCCCCAGTTTCAAGAGTTGCCGCGGGTAAAATCTTGTAGGTTACGTTAAAATGAAGCCGTTCACAAAGTGTTAATCATTTAAGAAGTGGATTTTCTCAAATTTTTGGAAATTAGCGAAATTATGTAACAACCCAACCAAATTATTTTTTTTCCAAAAACTTATATCTTGGTTTTGTAGAAAAAAACTTTTTTTTATACCTTCATCAAAAACATGATTTTAGTAACTGTCTGCAAAAAAAAAAAAACGGTTTTTTTTTCTATCACAGGTGCAAAAAAAGGTTTCTATCCGTTTTTTATATATTCTTGCCTAAAAATTAAGCTATTTCCGCCAGTTTTTACCCAGTATTTACGAAAAAATCATTTAGAAACATCGTCAAAATATTAAATTTTCAAAGATTAAATAAAATTAACTCTGTGTTTCGGACTTCCATTGTCTATATTTTATTTATACACGACGTTTCGATCAGTACAATCTCTGATCGTCTTCAGGTGCAAACTACAATCAATTCCTAAGGCTACGTACTTATATACTGTGAGAAATCACTCAACCTTGAAGTTTAAGAAGTTGGCTCCGCCCAAGGAGGGGCTTCCAAATATTTGGGATTTCAACACTTGGTTTACTAAAAATACCCTGATTCTGCCCAATAAAGGCAGCTTCAAGGAATTTTCGTTTCTTCCAGTGTGACTCCTTGTGCAAAACCTTTGCTTCTGTCCACTTCATTCGGTGTTGTTTTGACCATGCATGTTCGGCAATTCCTGATTTCGTGGTTTCACCTTTTTGGGTATTCGTCTGATGTTCCTTAAGCCTAACAGATAGTGGTCTTTTAGTTTCGCCTATATATGATTCACCACACTCACAAGGAACTTGGTAAATGCATTCCTTATTTTGTTTGTTCTCCGGTTTTGTTTTACTAAGAAGGCTTCGAATTGTATTACTAGATTTAAAAGCTGTTTTAATATTAAAGTTTTTCGCTACTCTTCGAATTTTCTCTGAAACTCCTTTAACGTATGGGATTGTAAGGAATGCATTTGCCTGGTTTTGGTCATGTAATCTCTGTCCTGTTTGTTGAAATTTAGAAATAGTATCTGTTATAAGTTTCAGGCTGTAACCATTCTGCTGCAGATCCTTCTTAATGTTTCTTTGCACCTGAAGACGATCAGAGATTGTACTGATCGAAACGTCGTGTATAAATAAAATATAGACAATGGAAGTCCGAAACACAGAGTTAATTTCAAACACATCATTGTCTCAAACTTTCAAACAAATTAAATAAAATGTCACAACAATGAACGTCACCGAGTAAAAAGGCACATTGCTATGGAAACCATTGTTATTTTATATTGTTATTTTATTTACCAGCCGCCTTGATTTATAGTATAAAGATGGTGTGTTGCGAGAAGTGCTCTTCGTTCGAGATTTTTAAAAGTATTTTCTTGTTTTTCTTGGATTTTTTGATAAAGGTCTCGCGGCTAAACTGTGCTTTTTTTTACTCGCGTTTTTAAATACCTCGCTGCGCTCGTTATTTAAACCAGCGCTTGTAAAAAAGCACTATTTTAGCCAGTAGATGTGAAAACTACTATTTTAAAACTGGACTACTCCAACAACGCACAAAAAATTTTTTTAGGCAACCAACTTTTCAAGGAAAGTATTTGGTTAGTGGCCTTGCACCCACCGCCTAACCTGAGTTTAGTTCATAGCTGTCAGTGGCACATATAATTTGTAAAAATAATAAAGTTTTTGTATGAACAGAGCTCACAATTGTATCTATGGCAAAAATCTTTTCAAAATGAACACAAAATGAAGCACAAATTCGCGAAAATTGCCAAGGCGACTGAATGGGTGTTCAAAAAAAAAATATTTTTTTTCACATAGAAAATCTAACTCTAACTAAACCTAACTAAATACAAGAAATAGTAACATTTTTTTATGGGAAAGCCCCAAGGTTCTAATTTACAACTTTCAGTTTGTAGACACGAACGCCTCAAGATACGAGCCGGCTTATCCCGAGTTGCCCATTATAGACAACGCCGCGACCAACTTGAACTACATTTTGGAAATTGACATGTTCAAATCGGGCTTTAAGGTTGTCAGAAAGAGCGACAACATCACAATGTGAGTATAGCATTTTTCACACACAAAATATATCTTTCTATAGATAGACCTCCAGAATGTTTACAGAGTGTCCCAGAAGTCAAATTTGACTAATCTGGTTGTACCGCCTGTCAATAGGGTTTCTAAAAAACTTGAGGTCAGCGTGGATGATAAAAAACTAGATTTTACCTTTTTGTCCACAGCGTCCCAGATTATCCAAATCGTCATCGGACGCACCGAACGCGGTTATAGCTTGGGCGGGCGAATATCACACGAAATAACACTTATTAACGGCTGGAATACATATACAGGGTTCAAAGTGGTCAGGGAAAACCTGGAAATGTCAGGGAATTTGTATGCTGTCAGGGAAAAGTCAGTAAAAACCCAGAAATGACCTAAAAGTCAGGGAATAAGATACCCATAGTGTTCAACTGTTAATGATTTTTTTAGAAATAAACCTGGTACAACCAAAATATTTGGTATGTTTGAAAATGTTTCAAAAAAAAGAAACAGAAAGTCACTGCATTTGTCTGAGCTATATTCGTATTTTTCCGCACCAATGAGGATGTAAAAAAACGTGCCTGTGTATTTGTTGTTTAATTCCGACCTTATTGCACCGACTCTTACCCCCATTTTTATCGACTTATGTTTATATGTCCATTAACTAAAACGTCCATTAACAAACGAGAAAGAGATGGATAGAGTTTTCGGGGGTTAGAGACTTTTTGCTTGTTATAATTAAAGCGCGTAAAAATTTTCCTGCAGAAATCTATTTTTGTTCTGTAATTTGTGTGGTTTTTTTGTAATTTAAAGAATGTCAAATAGAAAAACTAATTTTAGTATGGATTGTATTGATCCTGAGGCGGAAGCTTAAGCCAGTAGAAAAATATCGAAATCAGTTTTTGTGTGTCAAAAATTCAAATTTTTTCTGAAAGAATTTACAAAAATTTAGAAGTAATTTAGAAATCATTAATTAGTCACCGCTATTGCATATTCAGTCTCATGCAAAATGTTACTATTTTCAAAATACGATAAATGAAGTTGTAAAAACGTGCTTCCCGTGGAAAATAAAAAAAAACACAATCAAAAGAATATTACTGCAGGCATTAAAATTTCTTGTAAAAATAAACGATCACTGGCCTACATAGCGAAATATACAACAAAGGTAAACTTTTTAGATTACTTTAAAAATACAAGTATATTTTCAAAAATACTATATCCCTAGCTAAATCACTTTTTTACAAAAATCAAATTGAAACTGCAAAAAATAATAAACGCGAAACATGGAATATTGTTATCTGGTCGACAAAAACATCAACACATAAAAACTATTGAAATAAATATAAATTCACATACAATAAAAGATCCTCTCTCTGTTGCTAACCACTTAAATAATCACTTCTGCACAGTAGCTAAAGTCTTCTTCAAATTTTAAAGATTTACTTAGACAAAAACGAACTCGAGAATTACACAGTTTTATATTCTTACCTACTTCAACAGCTGAAGTAACTAAGGTAATAAAGGATTTAAAAAACAAAAGCTCTTGCGGAATAGACGGTTTGTCGATAAAAATAATAAAGGAACTTCCAGAGAACTGCTGTGAGGCTCTTGCCCATATTATAAATGATTCTTTTAAGGAGGGACATTTCCCAAACGATTTGAAAACCGCTATAGTTATTCCTTTACCTAAAGGAGGAGATCAAAAAGATCCAAGCAACTTTCGACCGATTTCACTTTTGCCAGTATTATCAAAAATTATGGAAAATATTTTTAAATCAAGATTGCTGTCATACTTTAAAAAAATTAAATTACCTTCCCCAAAGCAGTTCGGATTTCAAACAAAAAAAGGTACCAAAGACGCAGTTTACCATTTTCTTAATGAAGTTTATTCCAAACTCGACAAAAATTTTGTTGCCACAGTGTTTTGTGATCTCGCTAAAGCCTTTGATTACGTTGATCGCGAAGCACTGTTGCATAAAATGGAATTCTATGGTTTTCGGGGGAAGGCTTTGTTGTGGTTTAGAACATATTTAGAAGACAGGTTTCAGATAACCCAAATTAAAACAATTAATGGTACAGTTGATTCAACACTAGCTCCAATAACATGCGGAGTCCCACAAGGGTCGGTTTTGGGTGCGATTTTGTTTCTCCTCTTTTTAGATGACCTGTCTTATCTCCCTATAAAAGGAGTTTTCACTTTTTTTGCGGACGATACCAGTATTACTTGGTGATTAGACAACAGGGTAGAGCTGGAAAAACAAATAGAGCAAGATTTAAAACTTGGAAGAGTGGTTTGACGCAAACAGATTGTCACTAAACCTTACTAAAACCAAGTATATTGTATTGAAAAATAAAACAACATTAAATTTAAAAATTGAAAAACAACAAATAGAATCACACTACAAAAATATTAGTTAAAAATTGGCATCAAGTCTCTATGCTATCAAAATTACTAAAGAAACTCTTGGAAAGGAAGCGGCAAAGATCTACCACTCATTATTTGAATCCCATATTAGGTACTGCGTTCCCTTTTGGGGATTTTCAGCAATGTATCAAATGCAACTTATCTTCTCTCTACAGAAAAAAGCTATTCGTCTAATAGAAAAATTATCTTATACAACTTCTTGTCAGAAATACTTTAAGAAACTGAATATAATAACATTTTATGATTTAATATTATATGAGTCTCTTTCACTAATTTATGACTACGAAAAGCAAGGGTTCTTTCAGAAAAAAATTGATATTCATAACTATAACACACGTACGAATAATGACTTACAAATAAACCGACCACTTACTTCACTTTCAAAAAACTCGGTATTTTATATTGGTAAAACTCTGTATAATAAACTTCCTAATAATATAAGAATTTTAAGCCCTAAAAAATTTAATAAAACTTTAAAACAATATTTATTATTATATTAGAGTCTGCACATTATACACTTAATGATATAATAGAAAAACCAAACCCCTTTTCTAACATGAAAGTGCCCACTTAGGTAATAGGTACCAGTTTAAGTTTAGTTTAGGAAATAATTTGGACAGCTTTACGCTTTTCAGAATAAAGATTCCTGTGTGGAACAGTTCAACATGGGCTGCCGGGTAGTAAAATCACACTTTATAGGATCCAAATATAATAAGGTTGAACTTTTTCAAAAAACGCAAAAACTAAAAGGGCTTGTTAAAAATATGACAACAAATGCACATAACTATGCCGCAATAATTTAAATTTAAAAAAAATGGTTGAATCAAAATAAAAACAAAATTATGTGGGGTTATGGGCGCCGAATGTTTCTATGCGAATTCCTAGTTATCCCAGCGAGCCAGTAAAGTGAAAACACATTTTTGAAAGATAAACATAACCTCGAATGGTTTTCTGACAGAAAATGTAAAAATACTCTTCTGTCTCACTGCGGCCATTTTTAAAGTTTGTTGACAAGACACCTGCAGTTACCATGGAATCATATAAATTCTGCGATCTATCGGCCGTCGTGCGTCTCCCAAATTTAATGAAGTTGATTGATTGATAGGTTTTCTTTTCCGTGGTGCACCGGCTTTTGGAAAAAAGGAAACTTAGTTTTTATTTTAGCTAAAACAAGGAAATATAAAAATAATTGGGATAAAGGAAATTGTGAGTATTTCTCTATTTTTTTTGTAAATCGGGTTTGTTCTAAACCGCAATTATTTTGGGGCTTTTGGGATAGATGACAGCACCAGAGCTTTTATTTTCAAGAAAAAATAATTGAGAATTTTGAAAAATCCTTCAGATATTTTTGTTAAGCATTTAAAAATGATCACCCCTTCAAAATTTCAGCTAATTCTGATATTTAGTTTTCCCTGTGCACTCTGGCAAAAGATTAAAAAATTAAAGAACAAGGCGTTGCCAGTTGTACTTTTTTTTACTTAAAATCTGGGGAGAAACTATAGCCTTAAATGTTTCAAAAGTTCTAATTAATAAACTAGTTAGCAGTTAATTAGTTTTAGGCGGTGCAAAATAAAATCTCTTTTAGGACTTTAATACTGCATTTCCAAAAAATATTTGGGACTTTTAAGTCCGTTTTCTATTATTTCAATTCAATTTAAAATATGCAAGCAGTGCACTATCGAGCGGTCTTAAGCAGAGCAAGGGCTAGTTTTAAGTTGAAGCTAACATGCAGTGTATAGAAAATGGTTCCAAAGATTATGTATGAAATGAAAAGTTTCAATTATTATCGTCATTAACTTTTTCCACTTGCTTAACGGGCATTTTAATAGCCACCATAATACAAAACAACTTACGAGAAATGGATATTTTTTAATATTGCAATCGTATCCTTTTAGAACGCGAACCTGTTTGGCTTTGTTCCCTGCGAACCGACGTATTCGAATGGGCTTGTGGGCTGCGATTTCCTTAAGATTTTTCCCACATTGGTCTAAATTCACGAGGCTAAAGAAGCAAAATACTCCGAAGAAGATGCGACATATTAAAATCACCTCTAATTTTGACGTTTTTCGATTATTCCACGCTTAGACCGATCTCTCGGGTAAAGTAGTGACGTCAGATCTGGCCCGCGAGTGATCTTTATGTCGAAATTATATATTGGTAATGACGTCATAATGGCAGCCAAAAACGTATATTCCCTAATGTTTAGGCCGCTGATACATTCAATTTTGAACGCGCTTACTTCACGCCTAACACATGGGTCCTGTCAGTATCATTTACATTAAAAATTTGACGTTTGCTTTAATCAAATGTAAAGGCGGGGGCATAGAGGTATCAACCAATCGGCGCTTCAGTTTCAACATGGCGTTCTGAGATCGGGCGCTAATTGGTTGAACCAGTGCACGCAGTGCAGCGTTTGTGTGTGACAACTTTTAATGGTTATTGACATAACCCATATGTTAAGCGTGAACCAAGCACGAAGTAAACGTGCCCAAAATTGAACGTATATGTAGCCTTATTTTGCAACAAATGAATTATGCCACCTCCCCCAAGCCCGCTCCTACAAGCTGCCAGCATTGCCTGCAAAGGCTGACATATCGTTAGGCTCCTGATCTTTTATACTGCCCAATGAGATAAAAAATCTACAGGGTAAAAAATTTAAAACTAGAATAAAACAATATGTAAAACTGATGTAACCTTCCTGTCTCTCACTCTAGTTCACAACAGTGATATATTTTCGTTATTGTACTTGTGATATTAGTTTGTTTAAGCACGTACTTTAAAATTTAAAACCTAAAATATTTAAAAATAATAACTACCTATATGTATCGTTAATATTAGTGGACCTATTATACTACTTCTTCTTTCATATTTAATTTTTAGTAGATTAATTGATTTAATTATTTTTATTGTAAGAACCTGTATAAATTTTTGTAAATTTCTTGGTTCAATAAATCTTTTCAAATTCAAATTCATAATAGTATATTACATAACAAGAGAAGAAAGTGACAAATTTCACACGAGCGTGAAGTTGTGAACGAGGCGCGTGTGTAAGAAAGTTACTGTAACTGATTTTCCGAACATGTGTCGAAAAGTACTTTGCAACACATGTGCGGAAAAGTGTGGTGACAGTTAACGTCATCATACACTTTTCCACACATGTGCGGAAAAATTTCAGCACACGGGTGAAAATTTACTTTTTTCCAGGGATGCAAATCGTGTGAAATCCATCATTTTCATATGTATAAAAATACAAAAAATATATTAAACTTACTTTCTTTGGCTTCTGTGACTAAAGAAACTCACGAAAAGAAATAAAACCATCAAACTACTCTGCAATATTTGGGTGTAAAAACCAAAATAAAAAAAGTAGGAAAAAGTGTGCAACACAAGGGATATAAAAATAAATTGTTTATATTTTTTAATTTTTGAAAAAGTATATCTTACCTAGGAAAATTTAAAGACGCTCTGACACTCTGTAATAGTAATTTTGCTGTCATAGCTGCATTAACATTTTAAGCATAAGAATTTTTGTGGGATTTTTCGTTGAAACAATTTGGCCTTCGACAATGAACAAATTCAAAAAAGGAGCGGGCTTGTAATTGAAAGAGTGACACTTTTATTATACGGTGAAGGACATTATAAAAAAACGTCAATGTAACTTTGAGTATATTAAAGCATCTAACCCTCATATCCACCGTAAAAATATTTTAATTAGTTTAGTTAATCCATGCTCCCTCTTTGGTCATTTTTATGGGATCAATAGAGAAAAATAATGGATTAGTTAGCCAATCGCGATTAAGTGCTTACGGTGCATTTAGGAGCTGTTTATGCATAATCTATTTATTCGTGATCTTATAAATTACCGCTACTAAAATTACACGAAGAAAAACTATCTATTTTTTTATAATTTTATTTTATTTTATCTCAACTTAAAGAGCGATTTATTTCCAGACTTATTTCTTTCTTAGATTTCGATTTGTAGATGTTTGTTCAAATTCTACTACATATTATATTCAATTCGCGGATTTTTTCTTCTTTCTTGCAAAAATAACACACCAAACTGACAATATGACTTCTTTACTAAAATTTAATTTATTAAAAATACTAATCTTTTAAAAATTACAGAAAACTGTGAAACAGCACTTATAGAAGAATTGCTAATGAAAATGGAGAAGTAATTCATAAAGTTATTTTGGCATGTTTGTAAGATATTGTCATAATGATTTGCGCGGACTCCACCTCACCTTCTGATCAAGTAGAGAAAAGAAAAATCCAAAGGTTATAAAAATATTTTAATCTATACATGGATCTGCTCCTATGCTCCATCTTTATTCACGGAGGAACCAAGATCGATCTGTTTGGGAGTAAGAATTAGAAAGATCATGCGCGAGCGCTTAATCGAACATCCAAATCTTCTTTGGATCGATCTCGGAGTGCGCGAGAGTGATTTTAGAGCTATAATCGAAAATGCTAATAGAGTCATGAGGGTGACTCTATTAGCATTTTCGAAACCATAATAAAACTTATAAGCCGATTGAAATGTTAATTTATCCAGAGATTTCGATAATTTGACCTATTATTGTAACACGTTTTCCTTAACATTTTTTTTTTCCGGATATTTTGAGACATTTTTTTTACATTTTTTTATTAATCCACGAAACTGCAGTTTATACAGGTTTATAATCTAATTAAATTTATAAAATTGTAAATCTAATGTTTCTAGAGAATACCTAATATTGGTATCATAAAAGGAGAGAGTAATTAACAAAGGTTAGGTGGTCAAAAGTAAACAATGTTTCAAAAATTTTTTTATTTTATAAATCTTGGAATATCTTGCTAATCGTTAAATAATTTAAGTATTTTTCGTGTTACATCTCTTTAGTGGTGAACAGCGATCAGTTTCAACATAATATTTTTGATCTATATCCTTAAAAAATCCGAAAAATTTTATAACCTAAAATCGAACTATTTTCTTATGAATTTTTAAAAATGGCTGGTTGCAGTAAATGCGATAAAACAGAAAATCTTATCTCTTGTGATGGATGTCAGAAGATTTTATGTGCCAAATGCTCCGACCTGTCCCCATCAGAAATTAAATGCATGCCGCTCAAGAGGAGAAAACTGTTGTTTTTGTGCAGTGAATGTGAACAGGGCTTTAAGTTAATACCTGTACTACTAAAGAAGGTTGAAAGTCTGGAAGAAACTGTGAAGAAACTATCGGATATCAGTGAGAAAAATGACAATATCACTGCGCACTCACATTCTACCAACTTTAATTCTGAAATTATGCATGAGATCGAGGATCGCTCGCACAGGGCAAAAAACTTAATGATTTATAACTTGGCTGAAAGCAAATCAACAGTAATTAATGTAAGAATTGAGCATGATACACAGGAAGTTAAAAACTTACTTACCAGCATCGGTGTGACAGAAAGTCCTTCAAAAGTTATACGCTTGGGTCGGTTAGGTAACCCAGCTGCTAAAGCTCGACCACTAAAAGTTTTGATGAGTAATTCAGACATTGTCAAAGTCTATCTTAAAAACAGGAAACGGCTTGTGAGCACCGACATAAAGATTGGTGCTGATCTCACTGTTGCACAGCGGCAAGAAATTAAGTAATTGTATCAGGAATTGGATAGTCGTAAACAAAATGGTGAAACTGATATCCAGATACGCTACTTGGGTGGTAGCCCAAAAATTATGAAAATTTCTCGTAATACAACTGATAATACAAAAAACTAATAAACTGCTACTACCAAAACTGTGGGGGTTTACGCACAAGACTTACTGATCTCAAACAATCTATGGAAACATCACCATATGATGTGATTATACTTGTTGAGCCCTGGTTATCTATTGACTATTCTGCTAGTGAGGTGTGCTTCGACCAGTTTGATGTATACAGATGTGACCGTGATGCTACCATAACCAATAAGACACGTGGCGGAGGCATACTTATAGCTACAAAAAAGTATTTATCAACAAAACTGTTACTCACAAGCCAAGATAATTTGGAACAGCTGTTTATTTCCTTGGTGGCTGGAAATCAAAAATTTATTATTGGTGGCTTATACATCCCACCGAACTCTGATGAAACATCTTACAACGATCATATTGTGAGTATTGATAGTCTTATTAATGAATTCCCTGAACACAAGATGTTAATTTTTGGTGACTACAACTTAACGGAAGCAAACTGGACTCGTAGTGGGGAAGGTGTCAGGGTATTTTACCCTCCAAACTCAAATATGCCGATTCTTGAAGATGCACTAAATTTTCTTAATCTTGAACAGGTTAATCTTTTGCCTAATAATCACAATAGATTTTTAGATTTATGTATTAGTCACATACATGATTTGAGTATTTCATATGCTATGGATGTTTTGCTAAAGGAAAACTATTTTCATTATTAATATTTAATTTAGAAATGGTGATTACCTAGGTTTAAACTATTTTCTGGGCAGTATAAATTGGGAGGCATGCCTAGGGTATTTTTCTGATGTAGATTTGGCAGTAGAAAAATTCTATAGTATTCTTTATAATGCCATAGATTCTTATATACCTGTAAAAAATTTTAGAACTGACAATTTTCCAAGGTGGTTCTCTAAGGAGTTAAAAAAACTTACAATTGATAAAAAAATTGCACATTCCAACTTTAAATCCAGTCACTCAGACCTAGACTACTCCATCTTCACTGATCTCAGGTTAAAATGTAAAGATTTGAGAAAACTATGCTATACTAATTATTTAAACAAAACTGAAGTTAGTCTAAAAGAAGATCCCAAACAATTCTGGAAACATATAAATAATATGAGAAAGAGCTTTGACTTTCCTAATGAAATGTCCTATAATAATGTAACAGCAAACGGTGGCACTGAATGTGCTTCCCTTTTTGAGAAATTTGAACTTGATCATGATACTGATGTTCACTTAAATAACTTTTCAGTAAATATTACCGACTTATTTGAACATATTTCAGCACTTAAGCCTAGTTTATCCTACGGTCCCGATGGGATTCCAGCCTTCTTATTAAAAAAGTGTGTCTTCTCCCTTTGTAACCCGTTACTTAAAATCTTTCAGCTATCAATAAAAAATTGTAAGTTTCCTGTGTACTGGAAAAATTCATATATCATTCCTATCCATAAATCTCGACCTAAAGGTCTGGTGTCAAACTACAGAGGTATATGTAAACAATCACACATACCAAAGTTGCTTGATCATATTATATCCGAACAGCTTTCATGGGCTTCCAAACAGATTATCATCCCTGAACAAAACGGTTTCTGTCAGGGTCGCTCAACCTCAACCATCTTCTGACCTATCAACATAAAATCTTGGAGACTTTTGAGAGGAGACAGCAAGTGGACAGTATATATACTGACTTCTCAAAAGCCTTTGACCAAGTGGACCATAGATTAATGTTATCTAAACTACATTCTATTGGACTTGGTGACGATTGTATTAGGTGGTTGAAAAGCTTTACATCAGATCATAATCAGTGCGTCCGTATTGGCCATCATTTATCTAATCCTATACCTGTGACCTCCGGGGTACCACAAGGGTCGCACTGCGGCCCCATACTCTTCAACTTGTTTGTAAATGATCTTCATAAAGTAATACTTCACTTTGAAATACTCATTTTTGTAGATGATGTCAAAATTTATAAAGTTATCAACTGCATTGAAGACTGCCGTCAATTACAATCCGATTTGAACAGGTTTAATGATTGGGCAATTAAAAACCGCCTAAAACTTAATGTTAAAAAGTGTTTTGTGATTAGTTTTGCAAGGATTAGATCTCCCACACCCTTTGATTATAGTATTCAGGAAAACATCTTAAATAGAGTTGATGAGATAAGAGACTTGGGTGTCCTGATGGATAGCAGATTAACTTTTAAAAGTCATTACAGGAACTTGAAAGGCGCAGGTATGAAAAATTTGGGTTTTGTCTACCGGAACAGCACGAATTTTTCTGTAGAATCATTTAAACTACTTTATATATCATTGGTTAGACCGTGCTTAGAATATGCATCTGTGGTTTGGTCACCGAACTACTTAAATGACATTAATTCAATTGAATCAGTACACAGGAAATTCCTTAGACAATGTGCGATTAAAATGGGCTATGCTCGAGTCAATTATTACATAGACTACAAGGCTATAAGTGAGTCAGTTAATATCGAAACTCTTGAATTGCCCAGGATCTTTTTTAATGTTTGTTTCATATTTAAAGTACTAAATGGCCTTGTATACTGTAATTATATCTTGGGTCTTCTTAATTTAAACACAAGCTTTAGAACTAGAGACAGGAAACTATTTGTAATTCCGCATCATCCCTTCAACTATACCTTTCATAGTCCATTATCCAGAATCCCCAAAACTATTAACGATATTCATAATTCCATTGAATTATTTGATGTTCCTTTGCATATATTTAAGAATAAGCTTAGAATTTTACTGTCAACACAATCGTGATATCTCTACTATAGTCCTCTAGGTTACTTAAGTTTACTTAAGGTTGGTTAAGTTATAGTTTTCCTTTCTACTTATCAAGTGAGGCTTGTCATGAAACAATATTTATTTAATATTTGTGATGTTATTATTACCTAACTATGTTTACTGTAAAAATTTTGTAAAAATGGTATAACCGTATATAAAATAAATAAATAATTTAACTAAGCAAATATTATTTTAATTTATATGTTGGCATCTTTTAGAGCTGGAAATTTTCTTTAATTTTAGATTTAAAAATTTTATCGTTTAGGCATTGAGGCTATGTGACAAGCTGTTGTATTGTTTAATGCCTTTAAAATAAATTGAGTTTACATTTCATTTGTTACAGATTCGACTCTAACAACTTCCTAAACTTCGTTTTTGCCGATCAGTTTCTGCAAATCAGCGCCAAATTGCCCTCAAAATACATCTACGGTATAGGGGAGCACACTTCCGGTCTACTGTTGGACACGCACTGGTCAAGTTTTACTTTGTTTAATCATGATATGCCACCAGAAGCTAACGTAAGTAACTTTTTGTTTCAACAGACCAGAAAGTATGCACTTTCCGGTCGTATTTTTAGCCCGGGAAGTTTTTCTTTACAGGAAGTTCTCAAAAAGGATCTTTTTTTTATTTTACCAGGTAATGATTGGTGTTCCGGTCCCATTGTCAGTCAAGTTGACATGCTTTTAGTTTTTGTTATTATTTAAAATCAAGTTAAAATCTAGACAAAATTTACAAGGAGCTTTACGAGTGCCATTTTATTTGTTGTCCAAAAAATTTAAAGAGCGATAGTTAAGTTTCCTTCATAACTTTTATTGTTGTTTTATTGTCTTCGGTTAAAAAAAAAATACCTACGATACACGCCCTATAAAGTTCACCTTTGCGGTCTAGTAACGTAAATAGCTATTTTTAATCCCTTTAGATGTGACAGCTTCAGGCTACTGCGAACATAGGGGGAACTAGTCCAATTTACTCTGGTCGTGTCTTACGACCGAGGTGGGGTCGAAGCACGCTGCAGTGTTATCTTTTTGAAATTTATTTTGTTTTTATTATCTTGTTTTATTTCTCCCTTGCTAGAGAAACAGATTGGTAAGTTCTTATGTGAAATAATACATTTTTAAAACAAAATGGTACTATCAAGGCAGATCATCAAGAACTTTTTTGGAGAATTTTGTAAATCGCCCAGAACCTAGTTTATCATCGATTCATAGGTTTGTGCAGAATTTTGAAAAGTTTGGTTGTGTAGCACCAAGTAACCAGAAAAAAACCACTGTTTTGAATGACGAGTGGAGGAAAATCGAAAGTTAACTAGTCACCAAATTGCCGAAGCAGTTGATACGTCTTCACCCACTGTCTTACGTGTTTTCAAAAAGAACGGTTATTCTTACAAAGCGTCAAAAACGCATCAAATTTTTCCGGAGGACAACTATCGTCGTATGGAGATCTATTCTTTTCACAGATGAAAGCACTTTTTCATTATTGAATCGTCATAACTCAACACACGTTCGATATTGGTCGAGGGAAAATTTGCATTTGTATTTTGACGTAAGAACACAGTATCCCCAAATACTAATTGTTTGGGGGGCGGGAGATTGTAGGGGAACACGTAGTTGGGCCATTTTTTATTGACGGCAATTTGAATGGTCCTAGATACTTGAATCTACTGCAGCAGCATATTATTCCAACTGCTAGGCAGTTGTTAGGTGTGAGATTTGGTGAAACATGGTTTCAACAAGATGGTTGTCCCGATCACAATGTTGGCCTTGTTAGGGAATATCTTGATAATGTATTTCCTAATCGTGTTATAAGTACACGGGGAACTATTTTATGGCCAGGCCGATCACCCGATCTTGCTCCTAATGACTTCTATCTGTGGGGTTATATAAAAAATAAAGTTTACGGGCATGAAAGGGCTAATAATTTGAAAGAACTTCGGATTAAAAAACTTTCACCCCTAACATGCTTGGAAACGTTAGAAAGGGTTTTTATAATAGGCTCGGATATTGTCTAGCAAAGCAAGGAGGACTTTTCGAACATTTGCTCTAAGTTTTTTTTGACTGGGAGAATCTTTTTGGTTTTCAGAATGTATTATTTTATTTTGAGAACTTGCTTTTATTTTGTTTCTCCTTATTATTTTCACTGAAGCACGTTAGTGATAAATCTGAGCAGAAAATAAAACGCTCTAATTTAGCAGTGACAAAAAGCAAGAAAATTACGTCATCATAATTTGCGTATTTATTGACCAAATTCCGGTTTCATCGACTACACTCCACATCGCACCGTGGTTAGAGGCGTACTAAATGCAAGCCGCGAACGGCAAACGCAAGCGTGGGTGTTGGTTGCTTCACTGATAAGTGTGCGGTGTCCCTGCGTGGACACTGGCAAATTGGACCCGTTCCGCCCTATGTTCGCAGTAGCCTGAAGCTCTCTGTATACTATGGGCACTGCCCCTTCAATTACAATCCGGCTCCTAAAAGCTGGCAGCATTCTAAGAAATATTATAAATTTACGCTCTTTGGCTTCTATGATCAAAGAAACTCACGAAAACAAATAAAACCCAAACTATAAACTGTAATATTCGTGTGTAAAAAAATTCTTTATTTAAAAAACAGCAGGGGAAAAAAAGTTTTTCTATATAAACAAAATATACAGGGTAGTCCTTTTCCGCTAAAGATAAACCCTACATATGGTATATTTTTGAAATCAGCAAGAAAAGATCTATCGAAGTTTTAAAAAATATACAGGGTGTTCCATTTAAAACAAGAAAGTTGATGATTAATTTTGACATATGCCAGGACATTGGACAATTTTGACATGCATAATTTTATAATTTACTTAAAGTTATGCATTTTTTATTTAAGACTTTTTTTTGTAAAATGCATAATATCAGAGAAAAGACGTGGTAAAATTTATAATTAGCTGCTTTTAAAATTTGAGGTTCAGCGTTTTCGATGCATTTTTTGTTAAAACAATTATTGATAATAATTTTTAAGATGTGACGACCAAAACAAATCTACCATCAGCCTGATGTCAGATCTTACATTAGGCTGGCGGTAGTGTGGCAGAGCTGTAGGGCTGACACATTTTAATGACACAGCCGTCAGCCTTCGAGAATGTTGCAATTCAAAATAGGAACGGCCGGGCTTGTAATTAAAGGAGGCAGTGCTACGGGATATCTTCATTAACATAGGTGTTGCTTAAATTTTTCCTTCTGGTGACTTTTAGACTTTTACAATCAAGGTAAAACATTTTTCTGAACTTCATAACCCAAAACACTGCTCAAAAAGTATTAATTTTTGTTTAGAAAAATTTATATGGAAGCCATCCATTTTATCTATCGTTAGAAGAATCCGGAAACGCACATGGAGTGTTTTTGATGAACAGCAACGCAATGGGTATGGAAATGTTTATTTTTTATTATTAGATAGTTTTTGATCGTGCTGATTTACAACACGATAAATTTAACATTAAAATTTTAACATTAAAGATTAAAATAATTTAGTTAAATACCTGTTAAATGATTTTTAGATGTGCCTAAATACACTTATAGTAGGACACGTTGTTTGGTAAATTTAAAGACTTTAAAGAACTTTGATTAAAATAAATTAATACCACCTTATGTCTCACACACTTTATGCTTAGAAAAATTACAATCTTTGCGGTTTTTTGGATAAAAATGGCAAAATATAAATCATATGCACGACACCACTCAAGATGACAGACAGATGACATAACAAAAATTTTTATTAAACAATTACCTTAAATTATTTTAATCTTTAAAATACTTTTTTATAGCCTGCTGTCTCACTTCAACAACCTTAAATATTTTTGCACTTCACTAAATTATCTCTTCATCTACCTCTAAAACTCTGCCCTCTCTCTCTAAATAATGTAGTGTAAAATTATTTAAAATATGGTCAAAACATTGAAATAATATTTAAAAAATCGAAAATCAGATTTGGTGAACATTACTACAAAATACACACGTATAACCAAAATGAAAGACGTTAAAAGTCAATAAAATTTAGGAACTCATTAATGCTGTAGGGTTCTATCTTACAGATTAAATTAAAGCATTTTTTCTTATAGAGTTTGTAACTTTGGATATTTTTTATTGGGTTGGGAAGTTTATTAAATTTAATTGCAGCATAATACGGGCTTTTTTCAGTAATACATAGTCTATGTTTTGGATGTATATACAGGGTGATTCAAAATTCCCTAGAAAGATTTAAACAGTGGTTAGATATCATTAATCTTAAAATTTACGTGATTATTTTGTTTAAATTACATTTTTTTTTCTCTGAATTTAGGAGTCAAATTTTTGTATTTTTTTGGGAATCGCCTTTAAAAAAATTTACCAAGCAAGTCTACGTGTGCTGACAATAACACGCTTTAGGGTGTTTGTCAAGCATATTGAAGTTGTCAAAGTTTCGTGTAAAAAAATTAATGTTTCTACCACGTAGTAAAGGGTACTTCTCTCTCTCTGAAATGAAAGAGTTTACCAAAATATATTTTACTTATTCTTGTTCAGAACATCAAATTCTACCTACACTTAAAGTCTTTATGGGGAATGTTGAATCACCCTGTATACATTTTGTTCTAGTGACGGCATATTTAGCAAAAAGTAGTTGATTTTTTCCCAAATACAGCAAACACTCTAAGATATAAACACCCTGGACAGTTAAAACTTTATTTTCTCTAAACTTATTTCTACAAGATCCTTGATTTCTACCAAGATCCTAATAACACATTTCTGCAAAATAAATACGTCATTTATGTTACTGCTGTGACCCCAAAGTATATGCCATATTTTCTTTAGTTTAAAACATACCATAACAAATTGATTTTAATGAACTGTGACCTCTAAAAATTTTACTCAAAACTCTAATAGCGTAGCTTGCCGCTGATAGTTTTTCATTTTGTGTACACCAAAAGGCATTGTTTATTAGATTTTGCCTCTAAATGCCCCCGAAATGCCTCGAAATAATGCCTTAAATTGCCTCAAATTGCCACGAAATGCCATCGGTGTGTACACCAAAGTGCATTACCGAGCCACCACTCACTCCCAATTCCTTCGTATGACTTTCAAAAGTTAATGTGTCTCCTTCGTAAGTAAGGTTTTTAGGGACATGTATGTCTATGTTAGAGATAACAACTGCTTTTGTTTTTTCTGTGTTCATAATGAGTTGGTTGTTAACACAGTTGATTGATTGATTGATTCGTTTGTGAGTGTGCCAGTATGGCAATGTCCACTGCGACCACTATTGGGTCTATTGTGGCTCACTTTTAACATTTTTTGTTGCTACAGAATATTCAGCCCCTTAAAGAGGCTCGCAACTTACTTTGGTGAAGCATCATTCAGATCCAGTCCGTCGATCTGTGGTTTACCGAAGATACGTTGACGCTGACGTGCAATTTCCGGACATTCACACAGCACATGTCTGACCGTCTCATCATACTCCATACAGAGCCTACATTCGGTGTCCTTACTTAGACCCATTCTGTGTAATGGTACTTTCAACCTGCAGTGTCCGGTGTATAGATCAACCATTGTCCAGATGTCCCGCCTGGTGAGCTTAATGAGTTTCCCGGCCCTCTTCCTGCAGGGTTCTGTAATGAACTCTTTGGAATGTGCCAGTCCCGGCAATTCTCTCCAGTATTGGTGGAACTTGTTTTCCATCCAGCCTGAGAGAGCAGTGTTGATTGTGTTGAATGCTGTTCCAAGGGCCAAATTGTAGCCATTCGTCAAAGACTATATAATCCTGATATTTTCCCGGATGCAATAAGCTATGGATCCAACGCCTGAAGGCATTTTGGATCCGTCAGTGTACCAGCAGCTATCTTCACTTGAGAAACTTATTCTGTTTGTCGTCCAGTCCTCTCTATCTGGATGAATAGTGTTGTATAGCTTTTTGCTATTTACTGTTGCGGGCATTAGATCCGGTAGCAGCCCTAGAATACAGTGGCTCTCAATTGCCGCGTTAAAGGGTTAGGTACTACTTGACTTGCCCTGCCACCCCATTGGGTGGCTATGATTCTGTAGGTTGCCTTCATAGCCTCTTTCTCCAATACAGTGTAGAGGAAGAAGGTTTAGGAGGCATTCAAGCGCTGCTGATGGTGTGGTGCTCATAGCACTACATATCACCATGCTTGCTTGACGTTGGATGCTTGTTAGTTTGCCACGAGCCAGCGTTTGCCTGCCCTTCGTGTACCAAACTATTGCCCCGCATGTAATTATGGGTCTAACTACCGTGATATACAGCCAGTACATTTGTTTGGGGCTAACACCCCAATACTTACCGCAGATTCGTTTGCACGTCCATAGAGACAGTGCTGCCTTTTGCTTTACTTTCTCCAAATTTTTATCGAGGTCACCTCCTGATATTTTACTACAGATGCGAATGGGATTGTTTCACCGTTTAGTAACGGAGGAACAAGGAAGTCAAGCTTCCTTTTTTTGGTGAACGGTATAATGGTTGTTCTGCTAGGGTTTACATACATTTGTTCCCTGTTGCACCAGTCATTTACTGTGTCTAAGACCTGTTGTGTTTTTCCGGAGATGGACCTCTCTGGAATATTTTTTACCACGACTACTATGTCGTCAGCAAAGCCTTGTGCAATTACGTCCATCAGTTGTAGACTCGCAAGGAGATCGTCCACTAGGACCGACCAGAGGAGGGGTGGCAGAACGCCCCCCTGAGGGCCTCTTGCGGCCCTGAATCTAACAACTTCGTTGTTTATGGTCGTGTCGATTACTCGATTTTATAGTATTCAGACACTTTACCTAGCATTTCGAAATATTTTTCATGGATGTTCCCTTCCCGATACACTTCCAATTTTTCCAAAAGAATTTTATGATTCATTGTATCAAATGCTTTTGATATTTTTATTTATTTATTTGTTTAACGGGTTACCACCCAATTTACATAATATTAAAAAAAAATAGATTACACAGACCAACAATTTTGAAATGCAGCTATATAAAAAAAAAACAATAATACTTATGTCTAAATATACCTACAATTAACAAAAAACATAAAAAGAAAAACTGACATACACTAAGTACTTAAATTTCTACATGTCAGATATTTTTTTATTTTAGTTATAGATGAATTAAATATATCCAGATTTAATCTGTTTGTATTAATCATAATTCTACTAAAGTACGATAAAAGTTATTATAAAATACTGAATTATGTCTTAAAGCAACTGCAGGGGCGTGAAAGTTTAGTTTATATAACAGATCAGATGAGTCAATCTCACCTTTAATTAGTTTACTTGTAAACAATATGTCAAAGTTAACTCGTCTAAAGTCTGCAGCTTTAAAAAAGTTAACAAGTTATTGTAAATTATATGTTCTTTAGATATTTTGAGTTTATAGGCAATGTAATTTAGAAATATTTTTTGATCATATCTACATATATTTTGTGATAGGGAGACCACACAGGAGTGCTGTTTTCAATGTGTGATCTTACTAAAGAATTATATAATAGTTTGATACAAAGTATGTTGTCAAAGTCTCTTGTGTGCCTTTATATAAATCCTAACATTTTGTAGGCTTTGTTACAACAATTTTCTATATGGTATGAAAAGGTTAGTTTTATGTCAAAATCACCCCGAGGTGTCTAATAATATCTATATTTTTTAACACATGGTCATTGATTTTGTAGCAATTTATCACAGAATTAATTTTTCTAGTAAATTGGATATATTGACATTTATCAAAGTTCAGTATCATATAATTTTCATTGCACCATTGTATAAATCTATTAATGTCTTCTTGGAGTAAATGTACAGCTGGTCCTTTAAATTTTAGGACGACTTCAGAAACTGTGAGCAGTTTATACTATTGAGTTGACATTATAAGTTTTGTAGGTTATTTACAACTACAGGATAATCTATGTTTCTTTAAGGAAAGTGGTTATACTTCTTACATCAAGGTCTTCTTTATTTTTTTATTCTGTTTATATCATTTATTTTACTTTTATACCAAAAATAATAAATGCATTTTGTGTGTGTGTTCATGTAGCTGTAATAATAATGAATTAATATAAATACTAACAACGATTAAAGATTAACAAAAAACAAAACAAAAAATATCTACAACTACAAAAAATCAATATTTTGTCATGTCTCCCTTTACGTAATCTGCGAAACATTGATTCATAGGAAGACAACGTGAAATTTTCTTGGCCTGCAAGGTCTTCTCATATCGTTGTGATTTATTCCCAGAAATGTTCCGCATTTTGTGGCATGAACCTGCGTTGTTGGAGCCTGTCACAAATCTTCCTTCAATTCTACATATCAGCCCCAATCCTCTCGATGACATATCCATCCCCATACATTCACACTAAAATGATCAGCTGCTCGGTAGTCACTCACATACTATGGATTGATTCTGGCATTATCTGGCCTATACACTCTAATTTTGCTTTTTTTTGATGACTGAAAGATTTTTTCATCCGTAAAACCGACGCGGTTCCAAAAATCTTGATCTTTGTTGATATAATTCAGAGGAAAAAGCAAGCGAGTTGCGGTGTAAGCTCAGTTTTAGTAGCTGCAATCTGGCAATTCAAGTGTTATCTCTTTATCCTCCTCAAAGCGGTTGTCTTGCATCCTGGAAACTGAGACAAAATCTTTGCTTGTTTTGCTGTTAAAAAAGGGTCCTCTTCGAGTCTTTGAATGAGAGCTGCATCTTCATCCTGGCTGGAAACTGCGGGTTTTGCCTAATCCTCCTGCCCTCTCTAGCGCTCTTTCTTCTCTCCACCTTTTGTTGATCAAGAATACAGTATTACGGTGGAGACTGAAATGTTCTGCCACAGCTGCAAGAGACCATCCATCCTCCAGCTTCGTTACAATCCGTGCTCTCAATTCCTTCGTCGTGTGGTGGTACCATGGTCTGAGTTTCTTGACTAAGTTTAAAAATTTTATGTGACTGGATTTTGACGTTGAAAATACATTTTTGAAGTAGACTGACACTATAATTTGACTGAGGTTGAAAAGGCAAAGTAAAATATACTGCTGAAATTCAAGAAAAAACTGCTTTAAGAGTCGTCCTAAAATTTAAAGGACCCAGCTGTACATCATGAGCATTTTTTATTATCATAAAAATTTTCAAATCATGTGCATATAGCAATATGTGACTGATGAAAACACTGGGTAATATAGTTAATAAATATGTTAAAGAGAAGGGGTGCTAAATGCCCCCCTTCGGAGACCCCTGAGTTAACAGCAAAAGCTGTTGAACGATATGACTGAACTTTAACTATCTGGAATCTATTGAGAAGGTATGAGCTTAACCACCTTAACAAAGAACCAGTCACTTCATATTCTTTTAGCTTTAAAGTCAGTAGTTTTGTATCGACTTTGTCGAATGCTTTGGAGAAGTCAATGTATATTGAATCTACATAACAACCCCTCTCCAAAGCATCCGACAAAGTATCATGATAGAGCAGTAAGTTAGCAGTTATAGACCTGCTTTTTAGAAATCCATGTTGCTTTGTTGTTATAATATGCTTGAAAAGCATAGACATAGAGTAATCTGTAACTATGACTCTAAGATTTTCGAAAACTGCGATATGATACTTATCGGGCGATAATTTTTTGCATCATTTCTTTTCCCGCTATTTTTGTATATAGGACTGACAAATGCCAGTTTCCAGTCATTTGGAAAATCACCCAGTGTTAATGATTTGTTATATAAAATCCATAATGATCTAGAGAGAGCAAACGCACAATTTTTTACAAAAAAAGGAGTGATGCCATCAGGGCCTGGTCCTTTATTAATGTCTACAGTAGACGCTTGTTATATGTTTCTGAAATTTTTATATTGAAAAGTGAAGCATCCACAGAATTCCTGAGTTCTTCTGGGGTTTTTAGGTTGTATTTTCTTTCGTCAATATTTTCATAGACGGCAGTAAAATTTTCAGAAAAAAGTTGAGCAGCTTCTTGTGCATTTGAGGAAGCTTTTGTACCTAGAGTTAGTACTACATGAATGTCATTATTTTGCCTCTTACTATTGACATATATATTGTTTTGAATATCATTAATGTATTTTTCATAGAGGCTTTCGGCTTGAGACTTGCAGAGAGTCCTAAGTTGGCAAATATTTTGAAAATCTTCAATTTTTCCACTTTGTTTATAAGTTTTATGGAATATTTTTTTATGAAGTATATTAGTTTTTAATTCTGTGTTAAACCATTTTGGAAAATAGATCCAAAAAAAGTCCACAGGCCGCTCCCTTAGACTCAAGAGTGTATTTTATTGCATGAGTAAGACAGGGAAGCTGCCAGCGAAGACTATACACTTAAAACAGTTACCTATCTTATTATTCTGAACAAAAATATTCGGCATAAAATTTTCTACATTTTTGTCCACGTGCTCAACTTTCTGTAGTTAGTTTCCAAAAAGTTAGATGGCGCCGAAGTTACAAAAAATCAGTTTTAACGTATTTTGACAAACAAAAAGTGAAAAAAAAAAACTTTAAATGAAAACGTTGTAGATCTCGGAAAAATCCTATAAAAATATATATATTGTTTATAATTAATTAAACAGTCTCTGAGCTACAGCGACTGAAAGTCGGTAAAATTCTTTGAGAACCGCTTTCTGTGTTGCGGATTATATATTATTATTTATAGTAAAAGCAGTACAAATGAGGTATCAAATTAAAGCTTGTGACTTGCGCTACAGAAATGATCCGGTCTGTTGGCATGAAAGTTGCCCAAAGTATCTGACAGACTGACATTTAGTCGTTAAACTGATTTTTCGTAACTTCAACGCCCTCTATCTTTTTAAAAACTAACTACAGAGAGTTGAACCTGACATAAAAAAATATTGCGAATTTTATGCCAATGATTTTTGTTTCTACACTTTTTTGCCTCCGACCAACAGAAATGGAAAAAATCGGTTCCAAAGTTTTTTTAAAATGGCGGATAGTTCCCGAGAACTACCATCAATTATGTAAAACCATTTTTCAAATTTTGACCCCTTCCCCCTGCAATACTATAACATTTTTGCAACCCCTTCCCTACTCCCTTTTGGCACTTAATAATACTTCTACCCACCCCTCCAACCCCCCTTGTCGCGTTTATGTAAGCGATGGATGGCCCGTTACCCAAAAGGATTCGACTATCAATACTAAGTCTTAGTCGGTCAGATACTTTCGGCAATATTTGCCATTACTATAAATAATAATATATAATCCACAACACTCGACTTCATGCATGCTCAGAATGTTGTAGTTCAAATACTGTTTAATTAATTGTAAATAATGTACATATTTTTATAGGATTTTTCCGAGATCAACAATTTTCCTATTTAAAGTTTAAAAAAAAAAATTACTTTTTGTTGGTCACAATACGTTAAAACTGATTTTTTGTAACTTTGGCGCCCTCTATCTTTTTGGAAACCAACTACAGAAAGTTGAGCACTTGGACAAAAATTAATATTTTTATTCTCAGACTTTTTCGCCTTGGACCAATAGAAATGTAGAAAAGTTGGTTAAAAATATTTTTCAAAATGGCGGATGGTTCCCGAGGAGTGGGGGAAACACAAACTTGGAAGGTTTACTTTCAGATCCTCCGAAAGAACAACTAAGATGAAAATTTTACTGTATCGAAATTACTTTTTTTGGCTTTTTCGCAACTAAGTTAAGGAAATTTTTTCAAAAATATGTTAAAACCCACTGCGTAAATTCCTAAAGAAAAAATTTTGTTCGTTTGTCAGTGGTTTTTAAATAATATAAACATTTTTTGCCTAACTAGAATAAAGTACTTATCTGACGTTTCGGCAGAAACTCTACTGCCGTTTTCAAAGAAATTATTCTTTTCAAAACTTTTTCGATTATTTTTTAAAAATATCTGTCTGTTGTCATACAACTGACTGACTTTGACTGATGTATATTTCAAATATTAACTTAACAGTTTGGTGTGTCGATAGTAGCCAACAAGGTATTGGGTGAGTTCAATAAAATTTAAAATTAAAATTATATTTTTTTGAGTTTTTTCGATTTTAGATTACATTTAAAAAAAAATTTTTAAGTGAATTCAAAAATAAAGTTTAATATTTTGTTTTTAATTTTAAAATATCAAGTGTAAAGATTATCTTTTGTCTGACTTTAAGAAAAAATACATTAGAAACCCAAAGAACATCAATGCTATTTTTTAATTTATTTAAAAAAAAAACCTTTTTGAAAATCTTGTTTTAAAATTGGAAACCAAACTGTATTTATATCAACTGATATGCTAGCAATGCATTATTCTTCATTTAGATAGATGCAAGCTGCTTTTTTGATTTTTCGTTTAATTTTGTCTGGTTCTTTTTCTAACTTCTAGAGGCTAACTTCAAGAGGCCTTGAAGTTTCTCCAATATAAAATTTACCACACTCATTTAATGGTTTTGTTTTTGCTAGAATTGATCTAAGAGTATTTCATTTTTTAAAAATTGTTCTAATATTATAATTATTAGCGATTCGTTTAATTTTTTCCGAAATACATGGTGTAAAAGAAGTTATTAAATTTGCATTGTTGTTCATTAGTATACGTTCGCGCTGTCTTGGAAATTCGATTTGTCTATAAGAATTTTCGATTAAGTTATTTGGATACGAATTTTTAATTAAGGCCTCTTTTATTGTTTTTTTTTCTTGTAAAAATGTGTTATTGTCCGAATGATTTGAGTTAAAATTTATAGATTGGGGTATATAGGGTTTTAAATATTTCGGAATACGAGGTCGAACAATTAAGATTGAACTTCCTACAAGTAAGTCAATCAATCTATAAATTGTTCTTCCCTCGGATTCCGAAATATTTCACATGTTGATGTTTAAAGATAAAACTAAAAATCTATGCATACCCAATTTTAATGACTGCAAAAGAAAACAATTTACTAAAAACCTCCATGCAATAGCGGGTTTACCTATACGCTAGCATCTGCAATAGAGATAATAATAGTCTTTGCAAAAACTGTATCTTGAACTAAAGGTCTATTATAAAATTTATTAAACACCTCAGATTTCTTCGACCACCCAGCTTTGTGTTGCAGCATGGCGCGTACTGTAACCTTTAACAACTTTAACAATTGAGCTATTTATCCCACTACTAGGACAAAATAGGATTAGGCCGACCAGGATCAGAAGTTTTTATTCTATCCAAAAACCTAATTTCCACGCAGTCCTGCTTTTCAAAAATAATATTTATTTTGATCAAAGATAATGTTTTGGTATCGAAGATAAGAGCCAATAAAGTAACTAATTTCATACTTGGGTGTTTCAAATTTAAAGAATTTAACGGAAATTGTTTTTCCAAATAACTCAAGACAATTTGGGGGTCCCAAATTAGAATACCTGATTTCTGGGTGCTTTATGTTGCAGAACCCCTTTAAAAATATTTTGAATATATTTGCATGACTTTTTGATATATCTAATTAACGATAATGCTGACTTATAAATATTTACCGAACTGCAAGAGAGAAACTCCTCTATCACATACTTTAGAATCAATACTAAATTATTAAGATCATACGGTAGTCTCTTAATAAACAAAACTTCCACCACCTTTCAGACAATGTGACGCCATCAAAATGGTGATGCTTTTTTCAGGGATACCCTGTTTTAGTTATGCTTCCCTGAGAGCTTCCCTATAGCCGGGTAAGATATATGTAAGTTGGATGGGGATCCCTAAAATTATATAAAACCATCTTTTCCGATGGGCCCAAGATTGACATTTCACTGGCTAACAGTCTTAAAAACCGGGTACCAAAGTTGATTTGGCTAGTTTGGTACTACAACGCCTCCAGTGGCCTGATTCAAAATGATTTTATCTAATATCTAGTCTACAATTGCAAAAGGTGGTAAAATATAAAAATGTAAATGTGACCACTTAAAAGGAAAGCGTCTATTGCAATTAATTTGGGTCTGGACCCCAAGCACGAAACGAAAACTAAACATTTTTTATTTAAAGCAGCGGCAAATAAATCGATACTAGGGTTCCCAAGATTATTAGACATTATTAGAGTGAAAATCTTAAATACGATTCAAAAATAAACAAATTTTTGCTTTCGCACCAATTCCAAATTTGAAGAAAAGTATCATTTAAGTATCTAGATTTTACGCTGCCCATCTTGTTGATTGTCGCATTTGCAGTCAAGTTATTAATACGTATAAAAGGATTCTGTAGTTTGATAAGTTTTTTGCAAAACACTTTAACGCATTAAAACACGCTACCAATTCTAGGAAATTAATATGTTCTTGGAAAATTGTGAATCACAAAAATTATGGTTTTTTTCTCTATTATCACCACAGTAAGCACCCCATCCCGTCAAAGATGAATCCTAATACAATTTCATACAAAAATTACATGGGTTAATACTTTGATAACTGCAAGGAATATATATATTTATTTTTTCTTCGCCACCAAAGGAAATCCGCTCTTAAATATTACCCTGGGTATATTGTAATTTCTACCAGGTTTTCTTAAACCCAACCATTTTTTCCTTTCAAGATTTTAAATATAAATCCAGGTGTATTTAACTACGAATGCGGCTACTACCAACTAACCAATCAACTCTGCATAATTATGAATTTTACATGTATTTTTTTTCATAAATTTTTTAATATTAACAATTAAATTCTCTTTTTTATCCTTTTGCAAGGAAAATGTCATTGTAAGAGTTCTATTCAATCTTAAAAAAACTTAAGCTAGTGATGGGTGTAAGGATATTTTTCCCAAAATTTATTACTAAATTTAACAAGCCTAAAGCTTTTATTATCAAATTAAGATTTTCTTGACATTTCCTAAATGACTGACCTAAAGGTAAAAAGTCATCTAAAAATCTTACTGACAAAAATTCTTTTGATCTTAAAAACTGATAATAACCAGTTTTAAAAGCAGACCATAGGGGAGCACTGTAAATTCATATACTTTACTATTACAAGTTTCGTGTATAGGAATAAAAAAAATACTCATTTTTTAAGTCCCATTTTGCTAAAAAATATCCATTTCGAATTAATTTTAATGCCGATCTATATTCTTCTAGTTTGAAATGTGGTGTCCCAATAAATAAATTTAATTTTTTAAATTAAGTATAAATCTACAGCCTGCCCTACTTGAAAATAGGACGACAAAAATTCTCCTGGTTTCTAAGAACATAAACAAATAGCTTGAATTTTTAAAAGCTGTTCTATGGCTTCGATATAAAGTAAATATCCTTTTTGGGAATTTTTATGACAACTTTTTTCGATTAAAAGGGTAAGGACATAAAAGGGATAATATAGCCCTGGGTCCATTTTATAATGCTTTCATTAGCCAACATTTACCACGAAGGTAAGTGGTGCCTTTAATTATCAGCTAAGCCTAACTCTAATTCTGTTTTCTCCGACTGTAAGCTGTCCAGTTCGACTGGTACAATTGCCTGGAAGTTGTTGGGATGAAAGTTACTGTTTCCTCCCTCTCCTTTTTTGGCTGATAAGACTGCTCGTTTTTTATTTCTTGTAACCGATCGGTGACCTTTCCCGAAAAAAATGTCTTTTTTTCTGTAGTTCGCAACGCTTTTACTTGCCTTGCTATGTTTGTAGTAGACTGAATTTGTTTTAACTTCTTTAGCAAGTCTTTTCCATGTTACTATTACAATCTATTTCTTTGGTACTCATGAGTTTTAATATCTGAGTTAAGCGAAGGTGCGATCAAAAAGACCCCTATGCAAAGAGAGCTCATACACAGAGTTTGAGCAAAGGTTCCTACATTTTTTAACAGATCAGGATTATCGCTGCATATCTGTTTTAGAGCACCTAAAACTTGGCTTAAAATGGTGACAAGCCCGTTTGCATGTTAATTAAATGCTTATCTTCTGTTATTTTACTTTCGGACAAAACCTTTTAATTTCTTCATTTAATACCGGTGGAATAAAAAATTTAAATTTTCTGGTGGAGTGAAGGAGGCCCCTCATGATTCCGCAATAAGTTTACTCCCAAAAATTGCGAGAGGGAATTCGGAGGAATTGTATCCTCTTGAATAGCCGCTGGCGCATGGACCATAACTGGTACCTCTATAGGCATCTGAATTTCTTGCTTGCTGCCCAAACGGTAATAAAAAACGCTCTTTAGAAAGAGGAAGAAAGAAAATTAATCTTTCATGTTGCGCATGGACCATAACTGGTACCTCTATAGGCATCTGAATTTCTTGCTTGCTTCCCAAACGGTAATAAAAAACGCTCTTTAGAAAGAGAGAGAAAGAAAATTAATCTTTCATGTTACAATTTTTTTTGGCCAAGTTGCACTTGCCATTACTTTTAAATCATATATGCCAGCCAAAAAAAAAACTAGCAAATATAAAAGTATATGCTTACCTAACGACCAAGAAAAAATTGTCATTTTTTATTCTATTTTCTATAGAAATTATTTGGCCAAGACTCGCTTGCCAATAAACTAAACCCTTTTTTGTAAAGGTATTCCTCGATGAATCACTATCTAATAACCGTTCACATTCCGCCCAAAGTTTCTCCATTTTCCGGGCAAATTTTTCCATTTTTCGCCTCTTGGCGACTTTCCGATAAGAATTACGTACTCACTATGCCTTCTTTTTGGCATTTTATGGCCGAAATTTAAAAAGAAAACAATTGTTTTTTCGAACGCCACGAAAAAACAGTCGACTCGTTGACACACGAAAATACAATGAAGCTGTACGGGGGCGACGAGCGGAAGATGCAAAGTTTGTTTATTCTTTAAACTGTGTGAGGTTGACACTCGACAAGTGCAAACAACATGTGAAATATTTCGGAATACGAGGGAAGAACAATTTAGATTCAAAAACAACTTATTTTTTAGACATCCTACTCCAGCCCAGTCCTGCCATCACCTTCCGCGCCATAGGCGGCATCCTAGATTTCTACTTCTTTATGGGACCCACTCCTGCTGACGTCATTGCCCAATACACCGATCTGATTGGTCGCCCCTACATGCCACCGTATTGGGGTCTCGGTTTCCATCTTTGCCGGTTCGGCTACAAAAATTTAAGTGAAACGCAGGAGGTCATGGAAAGAAACATAAAGGCTGGGATACTTTTGGTAAGTTTTTGGGGGGTGGTTGAAACAAAAACATGCGGTTTTCAGATTTATGATTTGTTCTGATGAAAATACAATTTTTAAACGATTAGCTTCACAGGATGACCAACTTCCTGTTCAATTCAATTAAATTTGGCACACTTATGTAAGCTCGGTGACAATACAATACTCTGAAAAAATTACGTTGATGGGGGGGGGGTGGTGGTAAGGGGGTGCGCGGGGAATATTACATTTCGAAATTCAAAAATTTGTAACTTTTGAACCAAACCTGCATCAGATATGTTTCCTATTTTTTAAAAATGATTTGTTGAGGGGGTGAGAGGGGGTAATGATATTTGAAAATTCATAACTTTGAATCTAAAGCCGCTAAAAAATATGCAGTTTTCAGATTTGAGGTCCGATTAATATTTTTACTTTTTTAGGAATAAGTACGTTGGTGGGGGTAAGAGGGGGGAGGGTGTTGAAACATTCAAAAATTCGTAAATTTTAAGCCAATGCTGCTATAAACATGCAGGTAAGATTTAAATTTTACTTAATGTTTCCTAATTTATTTAACAATTTCCAAATATTTTGGTGTGGGGTGGTTGAGGGAGTGAGAGGGGCTTAGTATATTTGAAAATTGATGAGATTTGAATTTCACTCTATATTTCCTAATTTTAAAGAAAAGTGTGACGATACAGATTTCTGTTGATCAACTATTCCTCTGGCTATATGCCTAATTCACCATCTTCCCTAATACTAATTTGATTAAACCTGGTTTACTTATTTAGGTAGGAAAAATACGTTCCCCCATGACAACTTCCGAGGCAAATATCTTGGAAACCAAAAATCAGATTTCGAAAAAAATTACAGATGTCTAAAGTCTTCTCAAATACCTCTCAAATAAGGTACCGCTCGACCCAGTTTCCCTGTTCAAATTTTGAGGGTGCAACTCACCCCGGTAAGGGGGTGCAATCTAGGAAAATGAAATAGCCAGAAAGTCTCCCCCTTGCAAACAAAATTGACGTGTTTTAGCGTTTTTCAATTTTTTTGATAATTTTCGAGAAAATCCAGGTGAATCCTTTCTCGGATCCTTTTTAATTTTCCACCCTGTATAGTGTCCCTATTCAATAGATGACATAAAATCGTGCGGCGCTCTACACTGGAAATTAAAAGACGATTCAAGTTTAAACTTTGGATCGGCTTTTAATTTCCAGTGTAGAGCGCCGCACGATTTTATGTCATGGAATGGAATGGAATGGAAAATTAGAAAAATAGAGATGTCCACTTTCCAAAAAAAAAGGAAGTCAATCAATCAATCATTCAATCGTTTATTTGTTTCTAAAAAATTTACAGTTTTATAACAAAGAGATTGGTTCGCAGACATTTTTTTTTCCCTTTCTTTTTAACAAAAAGTAGTATTTATAAAATCAGGAAAAGTATATAATTCTAATTAAATATAAAAAAAACAGTTTGCAGTAAAGGTAACAATAGTATTAAGTTAAAAAAAAGGAAGTAAAAATAAAGATCATATATTTTTTGTTAATTTTGGATATTAAGGTTACATGTTTAGAATGATAAATCTTTCCACATGTGGACCTGCTTTTTATTTGAAAAAACTTGACTTTTTAAAAATTTAGCATTCACGGAGTTGAGAAAAGATTCACAAATAAGTAAATATATTTATGAATTATAATTTAAAACAATAGGAGAAGGCGAAAAATCCAACAGTTTTCTGTTGGTGAAACTCTTTTTTATTTAATTAAATTTCTGTTGAAAAGGTAGGGAACTTTATTGTTTTACTTAAAATGTGCTAACACTGACATTTCTAAATACTTATACAAACCGACATGGTGAGGAAAGATTCACAAAAATGATAATTGTGAAATATCCATTACATACATTTTGAAGACAGCCATAGATAAAAGACCAAAAGGAAATTTATACTTAGATGCGGAGAACGTTTATTATTGTATTTAAGAAAGATGAAAAAAGTGTGAATGTTGAAATTCACGGAAATGAGGATTTTTAAATTTATCAAATTATAAACACATTTCATAATTTAAGAGCATTAACTCTGCAAAAATTGGGCTACAAAAGAGAAACGAAAATTTGTTTAAAACGTAATTATTTTTTAACTTCATGGATATGAAAAAGTCAGTTGCCCAAATCATATACATTAAGATTCGCCAAGAAAAACAATGAACTCTCTCTACCTAAAACTCTCTATCTAAAACTGAGAAGTGGGGAGAAAATTAAATTGTTCCTGACTAGTAGCATTTTTTTTATATATACTGAAACTTTCCAAGTTTATGCAAAGTTAAAGACAAACACAAAATATCCATGCACCGAGATTTGAACGGAACCCTCCGTGCGGCAGGCAGATACGCTGCCCACTGCGCTACGGCGGCCGGCACTTGACTAGTCGCATCTATTAAAGCTTTAACCATCTATTGTCACATTCACGCAAATGATAAACGTAAAATGGAAGCTCTTTATTTCGACTGATTAAGTAGTTTTACATATTTTTAACTGTAATTTTCTTCATTTTTGGTTTAACGTAATCCTTTTGGTATTGATATATGAAAAAATAGTTAAGAAATCAATTTAATTTTTCCTTATTTTAATAAAAAGTGCTAAAAACTCTCACGGTGAACAGTTACGAAGATGATATTTTTAGGGTAGAAATGTTTAAAAAATATGGAAAATATTAAAATTTTAAATTTGTTTTCCGAGTACAAGACAAGCAGACTTTTTAGCAATATTCTATAATTCTATTGAACACTTTTTACCAAAAATACATGTTTTTTTAGCTATTGAACAACAAAAGTTGACATCTCGTGAGAATCAGCCAGTTGATCTACACCTCATATCTCCTTCTTATATGCTTAAAAAGTTCGTAGCGCACCACGATTTTATGTCATCTATTGAATAGTATTATAAAATTATTATTTTTTACCTTTTAGTGCGGAATTTTATTTAATTCCGTTTAACTTAAAAAGCTTTTTATTTATTTTATTAATATAATATTTATTCGTTGACAGCGTATTGAGTATCAAGAATCGATATCGAGATCGATATATTATAATTTTTAGACGTTTGGATTTGTTTATTTTCATTCTGGTTTAAGACAATTTTTAACATGCCCATTGAGGCAATATAAGCAATCTGTACTAATTCTAAAATTATCTAGTTTTTCGGTTGTCGTATTTTTAAAAACTTTTAATTTTACCTGTTCTTTTTAGGATACCCAATGGAATGATCTGGACTACATGAATAATTCAAACGATTTTACATATGATAAAACCAAATTTGCTGGTCTTCCGGAATTCGTCGATAGTTTACACAAAAGGTAAATAAAATTATAAATCCTAATAATTATATATTATAAATACGCAAAAACGGCTGAACCGATTTGGATGAAATTTGGTAAGAAGATAAGGTGTGGCTTGGATTAAAAAATAGAAACTTATGTTAAAATTCGCTGAATGACAGCTGTCAAATGGCATTATTTTGGATATCGTGGGCAACGAGGCTGATCGACCGGTAGCAGATTACTCTTTCATTGATGTAAAACGGAATATTTTATTTAAACTCGTCTTCTTTTTTAGAGGCATGCACTACATGGTTCTAATTGACCCAGGAGTCAGTGCAGGAGAGAAAGTTGGATCCTACCCCCCCTTCGACGAAGGTTTGAAAATGGACATTTTCGTAAAGAATAGCAGTGGTCAACCGTTTATTGGAAAGGTATGTGATTTTACAATTATTTAGCTATTTCAAGCTTATTCCTTGAAAAAGTTTAATAACAAAAACACAAATAAACAATTTATTAGGGAGATTTTGCTCAGGCAGTTTAACGGCAAATTTCGTTACTCTGTTACCGTTACCGTAAATAAAGGTAACTTCAAGAGTTTAATATGAAAGCTTTTGAACGTAGTCATTCGTTTGGCGGTAAGCATAACCTTACTTTTTTATTGACTTTTGTTGTTTTTTTCTCAAGTCCTTTTTTTATTTGCTTTTCTAACCATATCATGGAGAAAAATATTAATTTAGTGATAGGACTGGGATACGGACACCCCAACATAAATTTAGTCACAGGCAAATGATTTTGCAAGATATCTTTGGTGGAGTAATAGAAAAAATCGAGCATCTGCAAACTTATCTGTACTTAATCACCTGTTTACCAAGAAAAAACGGTAAAAAAGGCACCCCACCACTACTATAAACACGGTTAACAAAAAATAAAATCCAATTACACAAAATTTTTTAAAACAAAAACGGTAAAGGTAGTCGCTCTTCGACGCTAATTAGCGCCAGTGGTTACCTTTAATAACGGTAACAGGCTGACAGGGCGCTACTGCGCCTGCCCAGAATAAAGGTAAGGGTAACAGACTGACAAAAAACCTGACCAAAATCTCCCTATTTTTTAAAAATACAAAATATAGTATAACAATATGGACAATGTGAGTTGAATATTTACTTTTAATATTTGAGAATTAAATATACTTTCATAACCTGAAATGGTTAGGGATCAGACCAACCAATATATCAATTTTTATTTTGACACTTTTCGATGTTCCGATAGATGTCTTACAAGTTTTACATAGAAAAAATGCGAAAAATAGCGTACAAACTGTGAGAATCTAGAAGTATTACAAAAGTGCGAAAATTAGGGTATAAACCTTTAGCAAAGGTGCCTTTTATTCCTTAGTGAATGGTAGCCCTAGCTACAATCTTGTGTGCCTCAGAAAATCTTCGTTTTTTTACCGTAAATGTGGATAAAATTTTCAAAAAGGTATAAGACACTTCGTGATTTTATACGGAAAATAAATGGAAGTTCAATTCATAAATAAACACTTCGAGACAATACCCCAGAAAACGCCGATAAATAACATAACCCTAAATTACAAATCGCGCGTAAAATAGTTGAAAAAGTTGCCACATCTCTCATCCGAAAATCCTAGCAGCTGCTTCCCAATTCCCAACATAGCTGCTCGCGACGTCATTCAAGGCAGAAAGCACAAGTATACGTCGAAGTTTCCAGTAATCCAACTTTACGTCATGAAGTACAGATGCGATCAGAACCAAGAGGTGCGTATTGTCTGTTGTGTGATATGTTTTGAAATTTCGCACAAGTCATGCTGAGAAAGAACAAAGGGATGGACTCACATCGAAGAGCATATGATTTACTGTTTGGTGCGGAGTGACAGAAAGAAAACAGCCTCCCTTGAAGCAGCCCTAGAACTTCAAAAAGAAACTGCTCAGAGATACCCTAGAACAAAGGATAGGTACATCACCAATTTACTTAGCACAATAAAGAAAATTAGCTCAGAGGCTGCTGAGATGGAACTCTCAACCAAACCAATATAATAAACACAACACATGACTTGGTTTTCATATAATTTGATCTGTCTTAATCTGTACACTTGTAATGTAAAGCTCATTGGACAAATAAATTGAATTTTGAATAAAAGTATTTGCCTTCTTAGGACCACTTGACGTACAATCTACTATTTTTTAAATAATAATTCCTGGTTTTTAGGTTTGGAACTCTCATTCGACGGTATGGCCCGACTTTACCCATCCGAATACCGTGGAGTATTGGACTTTGATGCTTAAAAATTTACACAACGAAGTATCATTTGACGGGGCTTGGATAGATATGAATGAACCGAGTAATTTTTTGAATGGGGCTTTTAATGGGTGAGTCACAATGATATTAAAATAATCTAGAATGGACACTCCATATATTAAAAGCAATTTTTCCAAATCGGTATCCAAATCTAAGTGAATAGCATCCAACTGGTTTTGGCAACACTGTAGTGCCAGATTGTGAAGCTTTATTTAAGATATGGCGGTTTAATACAGATGTGTTAGAAATTAACAGTGTGTTTCGGACTTCCATTGTCTATATTTTATTTATACACGACATTTAGATCAATACAATCTATGATCGTCTTCAGGTGCAAACTACAATCTAAGGGTACGTACTTATATACTATGGGAAATCACTCAACCGTGAAGTTTAAGAAGTTGGCTCCGCACAAGAAGGGGCTTCCAGATATTTGGAATTTCAATACTTGGTTAATAAAGGCAACTTCAAGGAATTTTCGTTTCTTCCAGTTGTGCAAAACCTTTGCTTCTGTCCACTTCATTCGGTGTTGCTTTGACCATGCATGTTCACACTCACAAGGAACTTGGTAAATGCATTCCTTATTTTGTTTGTTCTCCGGTTTTGTTTTACTAACAAGGCTTCGAATTGTATTATTAGATTTAAAAGCTGTTTTAATATTAAAGTTGTTCGCTACTCTTTGAATTTTCTCTGACACTCCTTTAATGTATGGAATTGTAAGGAATGCATTTGCCTGGTTTTAGTCTTGTATTCTCTGTCCTGTTGGCTGAAATTTAGAAATAGTATCTGTTAGAAATTTAAGGCTGTAACCATTTTACTGCAGATCCTTCCTAATGTTTCTTATTTCGATTTCCAAGTCATGAGAATCAATTCCCTCCTGGCAGCTTCTAGGATATCTTCTGGAAGTTCTTCTTCAGCGATATCCATTTTTAAAACAGTTTTGCTAGTGAACTGTCATGAAAGCGAAATTACTAAGGGAACAAGAAGAAAAAGTTGACAGGTGGTTTATTTGTTGCCTTATAAACTCGTGCGGCTCAAAAATTTTTTTAACTTGCATTATTTTATTTTTCTCTATTTTCTTTTTAATTAGCAAAAAAACAAGTTTTCATAAAGTACAATTTTTATTAAATTACTAAAAAAAATTGGTGCTAGAAAGCACGGACACCATACAATCAATTATTTTATGTTAAAAGGAAATGAAAATATCTCGAAAACTGTAGCTTTGAAAGATTTGAACCTTATACGAAAACCGAAATCTGAAAACTGCGTATCAATAGCTACTTTACTTCCAAAGTTATGATTTTTTTAATATATTTTACGTTTTTTCAGATAACTCGGAAACTAAAGCTCCCACGAATTTGGACTTTATAACAAAATTTTTAGTTCATATTCATGGAAACTTAAATCTTAAAACCGTATATCGCTACTTGCTTTTGTTCCAAAGTTACAATTTTTAAAATATTTTATCCCCCTTTTCCCCCCTTCAACCCCCCACTACCCTTCCCGAAAGTTCATGGTAAACCGATATTTTTGTACCAAAGTTCGTTAAAATCGATTAAGGCGTTCTTGAGTTATCGTGTATACAGACAGACAACAGACGACATACCGACAGACAACTTTTTTTTTGTCGATTAAGGTGTTTTGAAACCTTAGTAACTTATTTTTGATCAAATTAAGAAAAGTCAAAATTTCACGATTTTAATAGTCCCCCCTACCATATTGGTATGGTGGAATAAACGCGTCTATAATATGGTAATTTTAAAATAAATTTGCGCAAAATAGCTTCTTTGCGGTAACTCGTAGAAACAATAAATTTCCGGAAAATTATGGAAACTTGGCAACTCGAGCCCACATGTGTAATGGCCTTATGATTTTTTTGCGAGCAACTCATACAATTATAAAACAACTTATAAACTAAAGCAGCTCTCAGAGTTTGTCGGTGTTTCATTTATTATTATAATTTATGTTAAATATTAAATGTATAGACGGTTATTCCTGCTTTCTAAAGTCAATGTTTTTTTTAGCTGTCCAAAATCGAACATAGAAAGCCCTCCCTACGTGCCAGCGGTCGACGGTGGATTTTTGAACTACAAGACCATGTGTATGAGCGCGAAACATTATGGCGGATTACATTATAACGTGCACAACTTGTATGGATTTGCCGAGGCTATAATAACTAGTTTGTAAGTAAACAAATATGAATTTGCCTATATCTTGGAAACTTTCATAGAAGGAGGAGATCAAACGGGACAGAACCAATACGATAAGTGTTGAGGATCTTAATAATCACGATATAAAATAATTAATTAGGACAAAATTATCAATCTGTTATGGATTTATTTGTCGGCCTACTTTATCGACCAAGCGATATAAGCAGGTGTTGGTTAGCCAGTAGCTACGCAATTCTGGATGTTAAAAAAGGAAGACATTCGAGAAACGACCTTTGAGTAGAACGTCACGAAGAAAAATCCGTCTAAAATTACAAAATTAAAAATTAAATTTGTTTTAACCAAATTTTTGGGCGTTTTATGAAAATAAATAACAATCTTTTGCAACTCGAAGTGTTCGTAATTACAAACTCTTAAATTCAACTTACATCTGAAATCTAAACAATAAGTGCCGCTATTATTTTGATGGTAGTTTCACCTGAAACTCTCGTTCGATCGTCATTAACTAAACCAACCAACCGTCATCTGTGGTTCGGTTGCTGAATTCACTGACGTCCACTTTTGCTTGTTTTGGTTTTGACTACAAAAGCGACTTGTTTTTTTTTGCGTTCTTGTTTACCTTTTATTTTCTTTTTTGGACTTTCTTTGATGGTTTTGTTACTTTTTATCACTAAACCACAGAAAATATAGAAAACGTTTCTTTTGAGTAAACTTTTGTTAATCTTTTTATAGATAGTTCACCACAAAGATTCCGATCTTTTCCAGCATACATTAAGACAACAGCTGTTTGCACTTAAAAAAAGTGAGGTTAGGGTGCCGCGCAGGTAGGAAGCGCTACCTATTGGCCTCTCCTATATCATTGGTCGTATCTGGTACTGTGTTTGAGATATGTATAAATAGATAAAAAATATAGACTAACTGAGGTGGGGATTCTTTATCCTATTACATGTTTACACTATTTTAACCTATACACTCTTTCTCTATAATAGTGCGATGGCGGACATTAGGGGCAAGAGGCCTATGGTAATTTCAAGATCTACATTTTCGGGTCACGGTCGCTACGCGGGTCACTGGAGTGGAGACGTGTGGTCTAATTGGAACGATTTGTGTGACAGCATACCTCGTAAGTAAAACGTCTTATATCGTGAAAATGGCAAGTTAAATTTTATGATATTTTTTTTGTTAGGTACATTGCTCAAAGAATGAAATATAAAATTAATTTTACAATTGTTTTGTTTTGTTTAATTTTTTTAATTTGATCCTAAAGATTTTGTAATCTCATTTAAAATAAATTTTTAATAAATGCACTAAAAAGTTTAAAATAATTTTTTATCTTTCTGATACCATAATAAAAGCGATGGGCGTAAATTAAAAATTTTAACTTCACTGTGACAAGGAGAACTACAAAAGAAGAACTACATTTTTTATGTTTTATTTCATTATTATTTATATTCCTTATATTATCATTATTATACGAGTGAAGTTAAATAAAAGCTTGTAAAATAGTAGTTTTTACAACTAGTGGCTAAAATAGTGCTGTTTTTACAAGCGTTGGTTTAAATAACGAGCGCAGCGAGGTACTTAAAAATGCGAGTAAAAAAGCACAGTTTAGCCGCGAGTTGTTAACACTATTTTTTTAATACCTTTATCAATAAATCCAAGAAAATCCGGAAAATACATTTAAAAATCTCGAACGAAGAGCACTTCTCACAACACACCATCTTTACACTATAAATCAAGGCGGCTGGTAAATGAAATAACAATGGTTTCCATACCGATCTGCCTTTAACCTCGGTGACGTTCATTGTTGCGACATTTTAATTTTTGACAGTTTGGTATTTTGACGATATTTTTGAATACTGGATGAAAACTGGCGGAAATGGCTTAATTTTTAGGCAAGAATAATTAGATTTTTTCAATATTACTATTTTCCGCTATTTCTCTTTAATTTTGGGTAAAAAACGGACAGAAATCTTTTTTTGCACCCTTGATAAAAAAAAGTTTTTTTGCATCGGTAACCAAAAAAGCCACGCTTTAGTTAACTGCAGACAGTTACTAAAATCATGTTTTAGTGTCATGAAACCAGAAAAAAATAAACTAAAATTTATCTTCTTATTAGTTTAACAATAATTTGAAACGCATGCAACCTTTTTTCTGTTTTAGACCTTCTAAGCTTCAGCCTGTTTGGAATACCCCTTATGGGCACTGACATTTGCGGATTCAACGGCAACACAACTGCTCCTCTATGCAATAGATGGCAGCAGTTGGGAGCTTTTTACCCGTTTTCAAGGAACCATAATACAGATGATGGAATTGTAAGTGACTTTTTCAGATAATATCAGTTATTGTTTGTATCATTTTGTCTAGGTTTTTTTATTATCATTTCGACAGGAATAGTAGAGTAGGAGCGGCGTAAGCCTAGCAAGTAGAATGATGCACGTATGCAAGGTTTTTTCTCTTAGAAAAATTCATTTTAACTAACACCTCTTTGTCAGAGGTCAGGGATCTTTAGACAGCGTAGTAAGTATTCACAGTGGCCGCCTGCTTTGTATCCCCTCCGAATCGTGATCCTGCTACATGTTGGGCTTGCAACTATCTAATATCGATTCCGTTCCAGCAGAGCTTGGTTTAAAAATGTATATTATTTCTTCCCAGCAGCCGGCAGTCATACGTGTTGACCCCATCCGCTTCCTTTTTTGTAGACCCACTGCACAGGTCACAGGTCAAACCTTTTGGGTCCCTGATGTCGTTTCCTGTATCTAAATTTGGCGTAATCGGTGTAATTCGGTGCAGGGTAAACCGTTCCTGTTCTACCTCATATTGTGGTAACCCTATGCACAACGTGGGCTGAAAATATCCTTTACCTGTGCGGAGAACTCTGATCTCGACTGCTCCTAATCTGGGTATCTTCTGGAACTTTTTTCAATAAATTTGTCTACCAATTGCTTGGAAGTCGAAGTTTTTGTCGGTGTGAAAAATAAAGCCTTACAACAAATTCGTAGACAAATTAAAATCGGAAATTAATATATGGTATTTGGATGACGGTACTATAGCCGGATATTCAAATACATTATATGAAGACTTTCAAAAATTGGGTTGGATTTAAATTTAAAAAAATGTGAAATCACATTTTTATCAAAAGATAATTCGTTTAAACCTTCTCAGTTCTTTGATATAGCTCCCCAAATATCAGAAATACCTATTAATGACTTGTCTATTGGGTGCCATTTTTTTGAAAAGAAAATTAAATCTGAAATTCATAAAAAAATTGAGTTTTTAAAAATTTTAGGAGAAAAATTAAAATACGTGGATTTACATATAGCCTATTTTTTACTTAAACAATCTTTCTCTTCTCCCCGCATGTCATACTTGCTAAGATGCGATCTGTGTTGGAAATCAACTAACTCTTTGGCGGTGACACAGTGACAAACTGTAATTTAAACTTAAAATCTTGGTTGCAAACTACCCTACCCGTAAAGCTGGGCGGAATCGGAATAAGAGATGCATCCACTGTATCCGTGTCAGCTTTTCTCGGTTTAGTTTGTGACACTTAGTAGTAGTAGTAGTAGTAGTAGAATAAGGGGGGGGCTCCCGGCCCGGCGACTAGGCTCTACGCGAGCCCTTTTCGCCATCCCTCAGAGCTTCCCCCTCACGCTCCCACGTCTCCATGGTCGAACCTTCCCGTCCTTTGGATAAAGGTCAGGATATCCGACCATTTCAGCGTCGGAAGGTGTTCCGGGTCGAACTCTTCCTCTCCGAAGATTCCCTCTCTGATTCCTCTGTAGGCCGGACACCTTGCAAGATAGTGGTGTGAGGATTCATCCTCTTCCCAGCACTCTCCGCAAGTTGAGTCCCGCACTACCTTCATTCTTGCCAGGTGCTTTTGGAGCGCGCAGTGTCCGTTTGTCCCCAATATGTCCTGAGTCTTTGCAAACAGACTTCTTGAAATTTACAACCTCATAAAAATCAAAAAGAATTTGACTTTGAGGTTTGCCAGGTTTGCCAAGCTACTTTGTTCTCGGGCTGTGGATCGGACGAGGATAGAGCACGTCTTTGGGCACTTCAGGCTCCAGAGAGTGGTTCCTGGCTCAATGTTCTATCATGGTCATCCCTTGGCAATCTTTTGGATAACACGACATTTAGGATTTCCGTGTCTCTTAGAATTGGTCTGCCAGTGTGTGTGGAGCACATTTGCATTTGAGGCGAAAAAGCTGACAAATATGGTCTTCACGGACTAGTTTGCCAAAAAAGTGCGGGTCGTGCTTCCAGACACAGGCAGATTAATGACAATCAAGCGAGCTCTAGTTTCAACCGAACAAGCAGCTGTTTTGGAGCTGCTTGATATATGCCGCAACGACGGAAAACGTGTCGATGAGATGACTTTAACACCGTGGAAGTTGGGCAGGGAGCTGCTTTGGGATGCTACGTGCAGTCACACCCTTGCAACTTCATGTTTAAATGTAACAGCAAAAGAATGTGGTGGGGCTGCACGAATGGCTGAGGAACGAATGACAAAAAAATATGAGGAACTTTTAGATCGCTTTATCTTCGTCCCTTTTGCTGTGGAAACCTTCGGTCCTCTGGGGTCTGATTTTCGAATCCATACAAAAATATTCGCATACGTGTACTGAATAATCGACAATTTTTATGTCAGTCTCTTTCTATACCGTGTGAAATGAGAGGCGAAAGATAAACCGGTATGTGTGGACCGCGTTCGAATTCGACTGGTTTAACGCAATATTGCACGAGTGGGTGGAGGGCAATCGTGTTGTTTCGCATGAAAAACAGGTTATTCTTTCACGTACTACCCATGAATCAGCATATCGGCATGTCTTTTGCCTCCTTTTCTATACGGTATAGGAAGAGACGGAAGTAGTCGCATGCGAATAATTTCGTATGGTTTCAAAAATAGGACCCCTGGGTTGTGATGCAAAGAAACTAATTTCGGAAATAAGTTCCAAAATTCCGGAAAAGGGTTCTCGAAACTTCATAATACAGAGGATCGGAATAGCTGTGCAAAGAGGAAACGTGGCTTCCGTCTTAAGCACAATAAAAGAGGAGGCAGGATTGGAAGAGATTTTTGATCTTTAGCCTCATTTGATTTTTTGTTTTAATTATATAATTTTAAATTTACCTTTACTGTTATTTTACAATTTTATTAAAATGGAAAATATGAGATTAAAAAAAATTTAAAAAAAAATTGTTTTAACAATTAAAACACATAGTCTTCGAAGTCCCCATTTTTTAAATACTTTTAGCCACAAGATCCTGTCGCAATGGGAACCACCGTAGTCGCTTCCACCAAAAAGGCTTACGCTGTCAGATACGCGCTGTTGCCATATTTGTATACGTTGTTTTACAAGGCCCATACTTCGGGGGAAACTGTGGCTAGACCATTGTTTTTTGAGTAAGTTTATCTTTTACATACTTTTTCGATATTGCACAATTTTTCTGGTTGAAGAAACAACTTACTTTTTAAAATGCGTTTTAGGTGGCACAGAGACGTTAAAACCTATGGCATTGACAAACAATTTTTGTGGGGACCTGCTCTTATGATCGTACCAGTTTTAGAGGTAGGATTTTGGCTATAATTTGTAGATATATTTTCAATCACAAATTCACAGTGTGTCTGCTAGAAAATCAGGGAATTAAAAAGTTGTCAATGAAGATTCAAGAAATAGTCAGAAAGGCAATTGTAGCCCTATTTTATTAAAGATATTTCAGTCAGAAAAACATTTTACTTTTGTCGACCGGCCTCAACTTGAGTTTTGTAAATCTGACTGGAAACTTTAGAATTAAAGAAAAAGGCAAAATATTAATTTTCAAAGTCAGTTTTTTACAGCGTTTTAGTTAAATCCATAAAAACAGAACTGCCATCTTCAGTCGATTTTTTTGCAGTGGAGTACGTAGGGGGGGGGGCTTAGGGGCTGAAGCCTTCCCAAGAACGTTAAACTCCCTCGAGGAACCATTTCTGCGTACGCGACTGTTTTTTGGCAACATAAAAACAAAAAATCTCCTGCAATACTCGGATTTTTCAAGTTTTCTTTTTATCAAAGCGCAAATTCAACTTTACCATATTTTTTATCTTTTAAGAGATCTCTAGCCTTCCAAAAAATCCATTTTGGGTCAGGAAAATGTTTAAATTTGGTCAGAGAATGTCAGTGGACTCAGTTTTATACAGAATCTTTAAAGAGGCCTCCCAAACTTGTATTGTAAATTGTGAGGCGTAATATTACAAAATGCTTTATTTGGGATGATGCAAGTTTGTGTATTGCGGAGGTAATACAAGGAAAATTTGTTTAAGTATTACGACCACCTTAAAAATATCTGTGAATGAACTGAATAACTGAGGCGTAGTATAAAAATACGGAACCATACAGACAAGCTTTTTATCACTTGTAGTTGTATTGTTTTATCTTTTGTCATTTTTTTTTTAAAGGAAAATGCAATCTTTGTAGAGGCCTATCTGCCCGATGCGACTTGGTATGACTACTACTCAAAGTCTTTGGTCTCAAACCAGCTTGGATATGTCAATCTGTCTGCCCCTGTGGATACCATTCCAGTCCTAGTGCGAGGTAATTCGTAAATTTATATAGATTCGTTTTTCGAAAGAAACCAAATAGGCCGTTTGAAATGAAGCAAAAAGTAAATGAATATAGTAATTAATTAAATCCGAAATTCTTCACAAAATTTTTTAATTCATCAAAAGCTACATTTAATATGGCTCATTATCAAGGGGGTCGATAAAAAATCTAAAAATAAAAAGGACAAGTAGTCGTATTCAATCTAAACATTCACAAACAAAACTTTTTATTTATTTAAAACATTACTTACCTAAGCCGAATATATTTCGACCATCTTACCAGCCAAAAAAACTTTATTTCATGTAAAATTCAACTGAAGATTTTTAATTTAATTTTGATTTTTTTTTTATTTTTTGCATGCTTTAACATCTGTCAAAAGCTGTTTTGCTATAATGGTAGTTCATACTCACAGAGGTAAAAGGGCTTATGGAATATTAGGTATTAGTGGCATTCACAGAGGTTGGTTATGTAAGCAAAGACCCCTGCAAAAATTTCATTCGGAATGGCTTTCGGCTAAATGTCATAATTTTTTTTATATGTTGTAGTACTCGATCAACAAAGCACAAACAAAAAACGAGATAGCAGGATTACTTTCTGAGATATGGAGCTGTAAAGTTGACGTATTTTTAGGCTATATTTTTGGCATGGTCCAAGTTTTTTTCCACAACTTTGTTAATTACCGCCGAACTAAAATGATTCGAATCTCTATTTGACTGGAATGAAACACCCCTTCCATCCATATAAAAATGTTTTTATATGGTTTCCTTGGTACCACCAGAAAAGTCACTGATTTGTAAGTTCTAAAAAAGAAAGAAAACGACCATGTTTTAAAAAATGGCAATTCTCATTTTCTTTAAAACGAACGGCCAGATTTTAAAAATTTTCACATGTTATTAAAAATAATGCCACTTGGCTAAAGAAAACATTTTTAGCTTGAGTGGTACCATAAATTTCAAAAATGATACGCACCTTTAATGTTTTTTAACATTTTTGATATTGGAGAAATACGAAAAGTGATTTTAAATATATTATAGGTAGGTTATAAAAACTTTTTATGGACAAATCCAATCCAAAACCTTAATACCTTAATAATTTGACCAATCAAATTGCTCGTGTGGTATATGCTTTTAGGCTAACCTGGGGTCGCCGATAACGAATTTGATAACATTTTTCCGGTTACTAGTACTCTTTTTCTAGGATAATACGGTAAAGTGTTTTTTCTACTTAAGTGCGGAAAAGTGGTTTTTTCGCATGCGTTTGCGTGCAAGACAACGTCAAAATTTTGCTTAAGAAACGGCGTCATTTGCTGCCAGAACACAGTGTAAACAACCGAAAAAAATGTTATCATATTCGTTACCGGCAACCTCAAGTTAGCCTAAAAGAATATAACACACGAGCAATTTGATTGGTTAAATACAGGTACCAATGGATACCTATCGGTAGCAACATAATCGTATCAAACTTAAAAATTAAATTTGTCGAGAAAAAGTTTGTATAACCTACCGATAAGTTATTTTAAATCACTTTTTGTATTTCACCAATATTAAAAAGCATTAAAGGCTACCTACCATTTTTCCAATTAATAGTACCATTCAAGCAAAAATGTTTTTTTTAGCTTACTAGCATTATTTTTATTAACATATGTAAAAACTATTAAAATCTGGCCGTTTGTTTTAAAGAAAATAAAAATTGTAATTTTTTTAAAAACGGTCATTTTCTTTCTTTTTTAAAATTTACAAATCAGTGACTTCTGAAAGGATGTTTCATTCAGTGTAGCTATTCTTGAATTCAGGGAGAAAACATTTATTTCCCTGAAATGCACGGATCCTATTGGTCTACGCCACCGATTCTCCCGAAAATGACACTAATAACATGACTTTTGATGAGATTTGTTTCTACTGGTCTTTGGTGAGAGAAATAAAACATACCGATTTCTATTTAAAACACTGTCATTTGTGAGAGAAATCAACGACATCAACCAATGGGAACCGCGAATTTCAGGGAAATAAGTGTTTTCTCCCTGATTTCAAGAATAGAGGCCCAGGCCAAACGAATCGTTTTATTTTGGCAGTAATCAACAAAGTTGTGGGAAAAAACTTAGACCCTGTCCAAAAATATAGCCTTAAAAAACACGTCAACTTTAAAGCTCCATATCTCAGAAAGTAATACTGCTCCCTATCTCGTTTTTTTTTTAATTTTTGTGCTTTGTTGATCAAGTACTACAGCATATAAAAAAATTATGACATTTAGCCGAAAGCCATTCCCAATGTAATTTGTGCAGGGTTCTTTGTAATTCCCGGTAATATTTCTGGTTGAGGGAAGTGTGTATGATGGGACTTTAGGGGGGTGGTGTTGGGACACGAAGTTGGAAAACTTGTAATTAAAAATTAAGTTATGGGAGGAAGAGGGGGGAAAAGAAACAAGTGTTTATTTGAAGGCGCATAACAGACCAATTTTTTTTTAATTGGCAAACATCTTGCAATTGCAAGAGACTTGCCTATATCAAACGACATGCAAGATTCATCATGATCAATCTTTTGACTTTGCAATCTTACTAGCAAATTTTGATGTCAAACAATTTTCAACCTATACATGAATTTAATTTCCTCACAAAAGTGAAAACGATCATGGACGTTCATGAAAACGTAATAAATTTTAAGAAAGTCGTTTAATAATTGTAGGTGGTTTCATTTTACCATGCCAAGGAGTAAGACAGACAACTACAGAATCGAGAAAAACAAAGATAGAACTATTGGTGGCCTCAGATTCTAGCGGCGAAGCGTACGGTGATCTGTTTTGGGATGACGGCGATAGTTTGAGTGAGTTGATCTGTCGGTAGGGACTTATAAGTCTGCAGAAGCAGTGACAAGTTTTATAGTTGTATATTCACTTAAACACGACACAAAATGGCCAGATTATAGATCGAGATTTCTAGGTTGGAAAATGTTAGAAATGGCCACTATATAAATTGAAATTTAACGGATCAAACAAAAATCATCAGGTTTAACTTTTTGTAAAACCAGCCTCCAAAGAAAGTAATTAAAATAAATAAATAGAAATTTATTGGCGGCAGAACCCTTTTTAAAAACACAATTATGCTTAAATGTTTGCAAAAAAAGTACGTACAAAATAAAAAAATACAAACTACCTGCCAACAATTTTTTTTGAGTGGAGGTTTAAAACTATTCAGAGTACAGTAAAAAGTAATAGTTTTCACTTGGTGTTTCTTCTTGGCGCGAACACTTGGTTTTTTTTTTAATTTTTTTAAATTAAAACTTTAGTTTAGTTTAATCAATAAAGCAATAAATACAAAAAACTCCTGTTTTTTTCGTTAGATTTTAAGTGCATACGCCCATTCTCTATTCGTTTTTTAATCTAAAAATTCTGTCGATAAAGTTTTGGGATATATAATTTATAAACCTAAAAAAAAAAATTATATACCTTCATTCTTTGAGTCGCGTAATTTCAACGATTTATTTATTTTTTAGACACAGTGGAAGAAAAGAACTTCACCCAAATAACGTTCGGCCTAGAAAACGGCGTTTTCCGAACTGAAAACGTTCAGTACGAGCCGACTGAGCATCCGCCAAATTTGGGAAAGGTGACAGTTCTTGGCGTACAGAAACCGGTTTCCGAGGTGATCGTCAACAATTTGACACATAAGTTTACATTTAACACTGTCAATAAGGTAAAAAACCCCTGTTTTGTTTAAATTTGACATACTTTTTTTGTGGAGGGGAAACCCCTTGGGCACTTGATCCATGCCTATACTCACAGTCAGGTAGTGACTCTTACTCACTAAACCTGAAAGGCTTATTGTATCATTTTTCCCTTTATTGTACTCATTTAAAGCAAGGTACTTTGATACGGGTACTTAACGTGTTGGGTCTTCCTCTCAGGGGCCCCCTTGTAGAGCAAGAGTTCAAGGTATAAATTATGATGGATAGGTAACCCTCGCCATCTAAAAATGCCCACTTTTAGAGTGGTGTGCCGAACCCTTATCCATGAATGAGGTCTGGGGGTACTACTACATCATATATGTGAAAATGGAGGGGGTTATCCTACCCCATCTAAAATTGCCCACCTTTGGATTGGTGTGCCGGGCCCTTATCCACAATTTTTAGGTATATGATTGTTCATTTCGTATTCAGGACGAGAAAATGCACATCTTAACAAAAAATGGCGAGGGTTACATTTCCATCATAATTTTTACTGCGAACGTTTGTACTATTGACAGATGATCGTCCAATTATCTCACTTTGCAGCAGAAAACTCACCTAAGAGAGGCAAAATGGTTGATGATGAATGAATGTAGAAGTGCGGGGGGGGGGACAATTCGCATGTATGTAGGTCACCTTGCTGGGCCCGTTGCACGCCCACGCCTGAGACCAACATATAGTTCCTGCGACTCTCTTGACATGTCCATAGCCGGACACTCCAGCAGGACATGCAAGGTCGGTTCTTCATCCTCCATGCACCATCGACTCTCTGAGTCTTTGGCGACTCCCAGTGTCTTTAGGTGCTTGTTGAGGCAACAGTGTCCTTTTAGGAACCCTGTTGCTCGTCTCACATCCTCCCTGTCTAGGTGAAGCAAGGACTTCGAGCAGGTGCTCTTCAGTCAGCTCTGTTTCGATTGGACCGTCCATTCTGATCACGATTTTGACCTGACAATTTGTTTACGTTAGCGGCGTCCGTAGGCGCCCCTGATGCGTTTGTAGAGTTTCCAATGGATACTTGTGCAGTTCCTGTCGGGCCTCTTTTGATAAAGAAGACCTACTGGGTCCTTGAACGGTTCCTTATTGATCCTTATCTTTAGAGGTTTCACTGGGTACCTGTTCGGTTCCCTGTGTTACGTCCTGGTTGTCGGAGGGTCCTTCTGGAGTTCTCTCACAGACGAGTTAACCGGCTAGAATCACCTCCCCAGCACTTCGGGGAGGGGGCTATCCACCACTCAGAGAAGTCAAGAGCCAGCTAGAATTGGGTTCACTTAAGCGCTCTCTATCTCTGGCACACCGACCTCAAAGAGCTGCATTCCAGGGGGTGCGGTATAACGTTTCCCAACAGGATTTAGTCACCGACTTATTCAGTCGGGTCCACCCCCCTTGACTTTGACGGACCTGTTGAGAATTAACCAAGTGGGATTCAGAAAAGGGAGGTCCCCTTGGGCCGGGTTAATTTTTGGACCTTGCCAATCTAACACAACAGCAGCAAAGGCTAAAAAAAATGCTTGATGATTACAGTCCTTACCGCCTCCACTGCACTAAGACCGATCAATTTCTACCGTTTAAGTTCTCTTTTATCGACCTTCGCCGCCATATTGACAGCAAAACTAATAAATTTTTTGTCAATTTTGGGTGAAAATGGCGGCGAAGATCGACAAAATAACACTAAAACGGTAAGAGTTGATGTTAACCGGCCTTAGATTAAAGATAGACTTCCGCTCGAAAGACTACTCTACATGGATTGTAGAATCCCATCCCGAAAACAACTCCTATACAAAGTTTCAGGGTGTCCACTTTCTGGAAAAACCGGGAAAATTAAGAAAACAGGTTTTAGGACTATTGTACATAGTTATTTTCTAACCAAAAATAACAACAAAAAAAATCAAAAGGAAGTTTGTAAATTTCATTATTCGATAACAGCATACTTGAAAACTACTTGAAATATTGTTTGTTTTTCTTTATGCGAATCACTTTTTACTTATTAGGGTCTCAAAAAGATTAAAAAAATAAAAACAATATTATTTTTTTTAGTTTAAGATATTGCCAACAAAACGTCAAATGTTCAATTTTATAGCCTGATATATGATGTGTCTTCTGTTAAACACACAGGGTAAAATTGATATTTTTTTTGACAAATTGTTACCTAACTTTTTTCAGTAATTTTGCCGAGAATTTTGCGCCATTATTCGACCCGATGACGATACAAAGATAGCAGCTGATTTTTGTCCGCCATTTAAAAACTGTTTTGAAGGCTTGACAAATTAAATTAAATTTTCTGATTTTGTTGTTGTTTAAATGATTGATACAAGGGCTATATTTTGCTTTTATCTTGTATGATAACTTTATTTGTACAAGTAAATAAAATTTATTTTTGGCCTGCTTGACTTGATCTTGCACTAAATAGAAATTAAAATCATAAGTTGGTAATTGATTTCAAGAAACTGCCTTTTTTTTTGTTTTTTTTTTATTGATGATAAGCCTTTTCACCAAAATAAACTCATAAAGTAATATCGCTAAACAAATACAATCTTTCTTACAAAAATTTCTGCAAAAAGAACATTACCCCAAATGTCAACAAAAATTGAAGTCAATAAAGAAAGCAGGCTGTTATCTTTGTATCGTGGGCGCAGCAAAAAAATGACTACGCCGTGTTTACTCTAGGGACCGTAAGGGCGTTTTCACACATACCGGCAAAACCGGAGCCGGTACGGCACCGGCTGCAATGTGATTAAATACATTCTTTCACACATTTTCGGAAAATTTGTCGGTCCGGCTGCAGGCAACGGCAAGTGCAGCCGGCGATGAACTCGACAAAACGGAGGCTTGACCAATCTTATATTGACTGCGATCATTTCTTCTAGTCTTTCTATCAGGAAGTCAAAAGTTGATATACTCATACTAAAGTAATTAAAGAATTTTTTGTTGTCCCGTGTAACTTTTTCATAAAGCGTGTAAAGCTGCCTTCCAAGTATCGGACAAACAAAGGGATGTATGTATGTATACCCAGAATTGTCTTTGAGTTTTTCTTTTTTGATATTTACTTCTACAATACAACAACCCAAGGAGATAACGTTGGTCGTAAATAGCGCACATCTTCCTTTCACGATAGCCAAACTGTTATGCCCGACATTGCCGGAGTGTCTGAAATGAGACAAGTGATCGGCCGGCGCCGTTGCCGTCACCGGCTCCGGTTTTGTCGGTATGTGTGAAAACGCCCTAATCAGTGGCGCGCCGAGTGGGGGGGGGGTGTGGTGGTTTGTGTTAACCCCTCCCCCCCCCCCCGAAAGCAAATAACAGCAGAAATAAAATATATGACAAAAGTCTTTATCAAAAATTATAAAACTGCGGCGCTATGACACCTTTCATTTCTACGATTTCGTTCGTTCATGACCGCTATAAAAATATTTGATTTTTTTAATTGGTTTTAAATTGAGATCACCATTAAAATGGTTTTTTAAATGTAATTTTATCAAAACATTTGCCTGTGATTTGGTGTCAAAAATGGCATTTTAAGTGTCATTTTCGAAAAAATTTTCGCCTGCGGCAAACGTATTAAGGGTAAATAAACAACTCAAATTCCCAAAACTCCATCATTATTTACGATTTAAGTTTAATTTTAAGTCATGAATTGCATTTTAAGTGTTATCTTTTCAAAAAATTTTGCCTGTAGCGCATTGAACCATAATTTTGACATCAAATTTAGGATAAATAAACAATTTTAAATTTGGTTAACACCCCCCCCCCCCTCTACATTTGAGACCAGGTCCGCGCTTGTATAAATTATGGTCACATTTTTACTTCAAATTAAGTTTTTTTTATTATTTATCCTTAAGCCCCCCCCCCGAAGCCATTTCCCGGGTGCGCCACTACCCTAATACTACGTACTGTTTATTCCAAATTCTCCGGACCAATTTCAATATGACAGGTGACATTTAAACCCACACAAGTGTCATTTATTTTATTTATACGGGCCAACAGCGTTCTCAACTAAAAAGCCAGTTAACTCATTTCGTTTTAGTAGTAATATATATATATATATATATATATATATATATATACGTGCTATATTGACACCAAACTGACAGAAAATCCATGTTTTACTTGTCAATTTGGTTATAAAAATGGCAGCCACAGTAGGCTAAAGGGCGCTGAGGTGGTAGGAGTTAACTGGCTTTTTAGTTGAGAACGGTGTTGTACGGGCCTCATAAAGCGGTTTTATATAACAATGTTTTTAAAATTTTGTCGTATAAACAACACTAAAACCGTTTTAAGATCTAAATCGATTTTATTTTAAAGCAATTTAAGAAAACGATTTATCCAATCAAATATCAAATCAAATCAAATATTTTTTTATTTGCCAAAATCTTATTACATTAACAACACTTATTATTAGGGATAAAGCACTTGACAAATAAAAAGTATTACCTCTCGATTATTTAAACCGCCCACACAAAGCCCTAAAAAGGGCTTATACGAGTTGACCAAGAAAAAAAACACTAAATAAATTATAAATAATCAAAAAAAACTTTAAAAACGCTTCCAACCAAAGAAATACTCAACCCTGGTTTTACCTAAAAACTGTTGTAAACTTGGTTGTTTTATTTGTGTTTTTTTAACTGACGTTTAATGAAGAACGTATAAATCCTCGGAGAAAGCGATTTTATTTAAAACCGGTTTTGGGCTCGTATAAACGTAGTAATTGGTATTGTCAAAAAAGTGGTCTGTTAGAGCAAGAGTTTAAGGTACAAAATATGATGGATAGGTATCCCTCGCCATTTTTTGATAATATGTGCATTTTCTCGTCCTGAATGCGAAATGAACAATCCTGTACCTCAAAATTGTGGATAAGGGCTCGGCACACCAATCCAAAGGTGGGCAATTTTAGAGGGGGTAGGGTAACCCCCACCATTTTCACATATATGATGTAGTAGTACCCATAGACCAAAAATCAACTGGTGTGCCGAACCCTTATCCATGAATGAAGTCCGGCACACCAGGTGATTTTTGGTCTGGTGGTACTACCACTTCATATATGTGAAAATGGTGGGGGTTACCCTATCCATCACGTGACCTCTAAAATTGCCCACCTTTGGATTGGTGTACCGAGTCCTTATCCACAATTTTGAGGTACAGGATTGTCCATTTCGTATTCAGGACGAGAAAATGTATATCTTATCAAAAAATGGCGAGGGTTACCTATCCATCATAATTTTTACTGCGTACGCTTGTGCTGTGTGTGTTGGTTAATTTTTTTTTATATTTTAATATGTTATAGAGGGAGTCCCAATGAGCAATTTTCGACATGGGCACTTCTCCCAATATGTACAGAGTGAGCTAGAAATTAGACTTCAAGATACAAAAATAGCCATTTTTTACTTAACCTTCGTTTGCAACAAAACTAAATATAGGATATAATGGTTTCTGAAGATCTGATTAAACACATAACGTCCTACATTTGGGTAAGCAAAAAAATACGCAAAAAAATACGCCTGAAATTGCTCAAAATTCCTTATTTTAGAAGCACATTTGACATACGAAAAAAATTTCAAATTGTCCCTACAAAGAAACTACCAATCAGGAAACACTTATTTAAGCTAGGAACACACGATGCAAATTTTCCATGCATCAAATATAGTTTTCACAAGATAAAAAAAACGCAAGCAGTCTCCTTTTAACCTGTTATGAGAAAATTTTATGCATCAAAAAGGTGCATCGTGTGTTTTTAGCTTTATTGTTATGTTATTCTACGGACCACAACTAACATTTTCTTCCTTAATTTCGGGATTCGTATACATACAGGGTGGGCTAGGAAATACCTTTGAAATTGCTCTAAATCGCTTAGTTCTAAACAAAGACATTTAACCAAGAAGGAGAATCGAGTCATTCAGAATTTTGAAAAACCCAATTTTGTTAGCTGCAAACTTTTGAATGTAGACAGAGTACACCAAAAAGAGGTTGTGCACTCACGAAATACGCCTTTTTAACGTTAACTAGTTCTTACAGATTTTAAGCAATTTCAGGCGTATTTTTTGGCTTACCCTGTACACACACTGATATTAGTACTAATATCAAAAATGTAGGTCGTTATGTGTTGAATCAGATCTGCAGAAACCATGATTATCCTATCTTTAGTTTTGTCGTAAACGAAGGTTAAGTTAAGTAAAAAACGGCCATTTTTGTAACTTTAAGTCTAATTTTTAGCTCACCCTGTACATATTGGAGAAAGTAACCATGACGAAAATTGGTCATTGGGACCCCCTCTATAACATATTAAAATTAAAAAAAAATTAACCGAAACACATCCCCCATAAGAAAATGGCAGGATTCTTTAACCTTTGGTTGTAATTGTTTTGGTTATTTTACTTACCTATCTTTATTAAACATCGGTCAGGGAACTTTTACCAAGGTTTTCATAAAAATATTATTAAAAGACATTCTGTGACACCCTGTATTTGGGTAAGCAGAGGGAATAAATTAGATAAAAATGTTTTAACCCTGATATATCTTTTTTTTTCAGTACCTAACTATCGACAATTTGGACATCTCCTTCGAAAAATCCATAGTGATCTCTTGGAAATAAATTTTCACCAAAAAATGCGTACAATATCTAGTCTTTCTAGAATTAGTTTTAGTTTTCTTAATTTTAGGAAATATGTTACCCCAAAAAAATACGTTAAATTTTGTGCCTATAACTTAGGTTAATAGTTTACCAAAAAGCAGAGATACAGGAAGGTGCATGGGTAGAAAGCACATAACTCGACTCTCTCGAAGAATTATTCTTTCTGATTTTTTTTTCATGAATGAATCAGGCTCTCTGAAGAGTAAACTGGGGAGGTGCCAATAATTGCCCTCATTCTTTTTTTCCATAGAATGCTTTGAGATAATTCAAAATGTCGACATCTATGCGCAATACTGTATTTATCTGTCAAAAAGGTTTAAATATGTATTTATCGGTGTTGGTTAGAACTAAAAAAATCGTTAAAAACAATCAATTTTTCATGAAAAATTTGATAAATGACTTTTTAAAATAAAGTTAAAAATTTACTTGTTTGTATGAATACACTGACTTTTCAAATAAAAAGCTTAGAATTTTGACAAAAAGTATAATTTAAAAAAATGTCCACATTCTCCTGTGATATATTTTACGCCTATAGATTTTTTTGTGATTCGACGAAAAGATGATGTGCCAAAATTTTGAAAAACAGTTTTAAAAATGTAAATTATGCTCTTGAAATAACAAGAAATAAATAAATTTTTTTTGTGATCCGCAATGCCAAAATTTTACATGTTTATTAAGATTATTTTTATTTTAAGTATTTTTAATGCACCGGCAAAAACCTCTGTTTTTACATATTTTTGATAACTTCAAAGAAATTATCGTTGTGTAAGCTTTCCCTGTGCCTGTAGAAAAATATTCTATATAATCTTTACTGCTTTAACAAAACTATACAAAAAAAAGCATAGACAATGTCAAAAACCTGAAAAAAATAAACAAATATGGTCTTTTACCCGCGAACGCAATTGTTATGTAACACATTTAAATAATAATATTAAAAGGTAGCAAACTATTAATATATGCGAGTCAACAGAAACAATACATTTTAAAACAATAAAATAGATAGGTAAAACTAAGTAGTAACTGACACTCCGATTGAAATAAAAGAGAAAATACCTTTATATAAAAGACACATTAAACCAGCAAACATTAAAATTTACATACATTCGTATTCAAAATATAAGAACATAAAAGCGTAGCTTGATAAAATTACAAAGTAGAGCTAAGTAAGAGTAACTCCTTCACTTCTTGAATCTTTTTTCTTCTATGATCTGTTATTTTGCAACTGTTTTTTTCTCTGATTTTCCCTGAACTTGAGGCATCACTTAGAGGTTTTTGTCGGAGATATTGTAATGTAAGTGTTTCAGATTATAAAAAAGTGGAAACTTCCTAGAACTAGTGAATCCTATTCCCTTGAAAATAGTGACTTAACTTTTTTTTAAAATCTGAAACATCAATTTTTTTATTTTTATTGTGACTGATTTTTGACAATGTAGTTCTATAGTTTAATAATAATACTAATAACGACATTTACGTCATTAGACTGCACGTAATTTTACTAATAGCACTAATTTTTGGAAAAAAATTGATATACAAATTTTGGCAGCTAAGAAAAGGAAAATTATTTTCCCAAAAAATGTATATTTAATGATTTTCTTTTATAACATACGAAGTACTTAAATTATAAAAATAGATTCTAAATTCCTAACAATGAGAATATTTGTTAAATACTTAAGGTTTTTAAGCACTTGAAAATTAAAGTACTTATTGCTGTAATAACAACTTTTTGGACGAGTATTGTACACAATTTTATTTCGTACTGTCTGTAAATTTCCGCCCACTACACTTAAAATTTCATATATCTTAAAAACTGGAGATCTGTGCAAAAAAGCGTGGAAGAAATTTTTTAAATCAGACAAGATTTTCTATAAAGGCACCCTGCTTTGTAGTCAAATTAAGGGTATGAAAGTTATGGGTTATATGTTTGAGTTTGCCCCTTTGGTGTACAGAGTATCCCATTTTCGATGGGATTCAATCTGAAACTCCGTTGTTATCGAAGATAGAGACATGCGGCATAGTATTAACAGATTTATTCTCTTGTAGTTTTTGAGCCACAGGGGAAAGTTGAAAAATGGTCGGAATTACCAATTGATGATATCTCCCGTAATTTAAGAGATAATTGAAATCTGTAAAAACATGTCTGTGGCAATATTTTAGACAAACACATTGGTATTTTCGAAATTTTAATCCGACGTTTCGTTTCGTAGGTACCATCATCAGGATCAAAAGGTTCAATACGGCCCAAGTTCATATTTTGGGTTCTTTTTAAGTTTGTTTGATAACAAAATACCACTTTTTTTATTTTGAGGTTTCGATCCCGAAAAATGATTTTTTTCTTCTTCTTTCGTTAGTGCATTTTTTTTCAGACCATTTATATTAACTACTATATAGTAGACCTGGACAACCATCAAGATATATTATATGAATATACCGGGTGAACTGAAAAAAACCGGACAAATTGTTTTTTGAAATAACTTTAGCAATTTCCATAAAAAAATAAGCCTTTAAAAAAAAACATTCGCTTTGTCGCCATATTTAAATCCAAGATGGCGGAGAAAAATCAAATGCCTAACTTTTTTTAACCCTTTTTTGTTATATGTTGCCATTTTTTCTTACTTCTAAATACTTTATATATTTACCTAAATAAAAAAACCGGGTTTGAAAAAAGGTGCGCATTTGATTTATGCTTCATTTTAGATTTAAATGGGGTGGAAACGCAAATATTTTTTTTCAAAAGGTTTATTTATCTTATCAATAGTTTTTTTTCTTGAAATTGGTAAAAAAAAAACAATTTGTTCGGTTTTTTCGGTTCACCCAGTATGTTTATATAATATATCTTGGTTGTCCAGGTCTACTATATAGTAGTTAAATATAAATTATGTCAAATAAAATTCAATTCAAATGGGATAGGGCCGTACCAAAAAAAAAAGCACTGAAGATGAATTTTTCGGAATCAAAACTTCAAAAAAAATGATATTTTATTATCAAACAAACTTAAAAAGAAACTAAAATAGAAAGTAAAACATTTTGGTCCGTATTTAACTTTTTAATCCTGATGATGGTATCTACGAAACGAAACGTCACAGTTTGTCACAATTGGTAATTCTGACCAGTTTTCAACTTTCCCCTGTAGCTCAAAAGCTTGAAGCAGAAAGTTGATATTTTTCTTATGAAATTACCCTTTTTTCATGTGATTTTTAAAATCAGCTTCAAATTTCCTTTAATATGATGTATCACACTTTGTGTTATTTTTTATTACTTATTTACTATTTTCAATAGCTTTTTACAATAATAAAAAATTATGAAATAATAAAAAAAAACAAAACACAAAGTATGATACATTCTAAAGGGAATTTTAAGTTGATAAAACCGGTAATTCCAAAAGAAAAATACCAACTTTGTATTATATCTCAAAAACTAAAAGTGACAGATAAAATCCACTTTGAGAGTCCAATTCTGCTTTAAAAAGTTAACAAAAAAACATTTACACCAAACATAAATTTTACAAATAAAAAAGTTACAGACCCCCATCCCAAAATGCAGACTTTTCAAAAAGTAGCTCGAAGATGGATGACTTCTCTTAAAAGCCTCTTAAGTGGGGGTCAGTTTTTTCTGTCTCTACACATCATATAAAACTGTGTGCAAAATTTCAGTTTTTGGGCTTATTTTTATGTAACGTCGTATCTCGCTCAGGCACTCCTTGTAGGCAACAATTTCCGAAGTGAAATTGATGACGGACAGTATGAAATAAATTTAAAAAAATTTCATATTGTCATTAAGGTTATTAATTTAGTCAAATAGAGGTATTATTAAATGTCAAAAATCCCTCCAATTTTTAAAGTTACTCTTAGATGTCAAAAGTGACATATTTTTATGAAAACTATTATTGATGTTACCTTAAAATAATACTTAGTTGCGAATAAGAATAACTGATAAAATAGTTATTGAAATATATACTAAAATGATGAAGTTTGTGGTATTATTTCTTTTTTTTTAAATCTTAAAACTAAAATGTAAAATTCGTGAATTATTTTGCTTACTTAACATGAATACTTTTATTTGTAAAATTTCGAATCGATCAAATCGATATCAGTGTTTATACATAGCAAATAAACACTTGTTTAGACTTTTTATTATAAATACAAATCGTAATACTTAAATCAATTAATATTTTTTTTGCTTTTTAAAATACCACCAGTGCGGGGAGGGACTCGCACATCTAAAAAATGGTAATTTATTTTGTAGTGGAATTTTTCTGAATCTAAAAATTAATTTTTTTTTTAATTGCAGATGTCCCTTTCACTTTTTTTGGTTATTTTGGTTTCCTGTACCGGTCTTTCTAGAGCCGTAAGTATTTTTTATTACCAGTTGCTATAAAGTGATGTTTCGCTTTAATTTTTTTGTACTAGGAAAAAAGAAAATGGGTGTTTAATTTCACAGACGAATCAAAAATTGTTGTATAGCGTCTTTATTTTTAAGGATAGAAATCAGGACTTTTCGAATTTTACAGAACTAATAAAAGCTCTAAACTGCGTCCTATTGACACATGTCAAGCTGTTAGTTTGAAAACGAAGTTAACTTCTGATTTTGAAATAAAATATCCTGAATTATTATGAATACGTGTCATCCATATGTCAATTTGACAAGTTTAAAAATATATATTTTTTATATTTTATGGTTTTTTGCAATTTTTTTTACAATACGGGAGATAATTAAAGTTTTAAATTGCATTTTTCTACTTGAAGACGAATGAAAACCCTTTGGTACACCAGATTTTTCTGAAACGACATATTCTAACACATCAAGTTTTCTGATTTGTTACAATTAAAATTGCTTAAGTTATAAAAGGTAAAACATTTTAATATTTAATTTCTAATATGTAGACCACACGGTCACTAAGAAAGAATAAGACAGCTACTACGTTTATACTCACCTAAAACCGCTTTTATATAAGGACGGTTTTAAATAAAATCGCTTTCTGCGAGGGTTTATACGTCATTAATTAAATGTCATTAGGCGGAGGTATATGCCATTATCATAACAGTAACCCTACCGGAGGTCAGGAATGGCAGGACATATGCTCCGACAGCCAGGTTGCCCTCCAGGCTCTAAGTGCACCCAAAGTAGTCAGTAGTCTGGTGGAGGAGTGCGCTGAAGCACTGCAAACACTGGCTCAAGACAAGAGGGTAACGCTGTTGTTGGTCCCAGGTCATGAGGGAATACCAGGAGACGAGAAAGCGGACGCACTTGCCAGACTAGGGACCGAAACCTCTTCTGGGAATAACAAGGAAACAGCTACAGAGTGAGCTCAACAAATGGGCGAACAATAACTGAAGACGTCCTGGAGGCAAGAGTCAAAGTGCAGAAAGTCCAAGCTATTCGTGGATGGTCCGAATGTAGCCAGAACTAAATGGCTCTTAGGCAAGAACCGAAAGGACATTGGACTGCTGACAGGGCACAATCGGCTGAACAAACATGTGACACAATTAAGAGTAGCAGGAGATCCGGTGTGTCCCGCTTGCGGACTCGAAGAGGAATCGGCGCAGCACTTGATAGAGTGCGATACATATGCTAGATCAAGGCAGCTGAAGTCGGGATCTCTCACGATAGAAGAAGAAGAGCGTTCAAATGGGCCGACATACTGAACTTCGTAAAGAAGACAGGCAGGCCCGGAGAGCGAGTTGCAGTGGAAGTAGGGGTAAGGAGCGGGGTATGGCAGAAAGAGCCCATGAAGAGGCCTAATTGCCAGACCCACGGGCCGCCCCTATACTACTAATAAATGAAGAAAAAAAATAAAACAAGTAAGTTAACAGCAGATTTTTGAGTTGATATTTCTTTAGGCTGGGAGAAATGCACTAAATCATTTTTAGAGTGTTATGCCGACCGTAAAATAGGTTTTAAAGCGATAAATGGCTTTAAAATAAAATCGATTTAGTTGTTAAAACGGTTTTAGTGGTGTTTATACGACAAAATTTTCAAACCGTCCTTATATATTAAGAGGCCCGTATAAACAAAGTAGGTGACAACTCTTAGCCCCAGATGCACCGTAAAAATATTCGGATTAGTTTAGCTAATCCATGCTTCCTCTTTGTGGATTTATGTGGGATCACGACGTCGGTTTAAAGGCAAAACCGACTAAGTCACTTTTTTTCGTTTTTTATTTTATTCGTGTAAACAATGGAGACAGATACAATTTTCATACCATCACTAATTTTACACCAATTTTATCCATACAAAATTAAAAATCATCAAAATAAAATAACCAATTAAAAGCAGCACTTTAAATTAGTAAGAATTTAAAATCGCCTTTTCTTAATATTTAACTTTTTTGACTTAGTCGATTTTGCCTTTAAACAGACGAAAAAGGATGGATTAGATAGCCAATCGCGATTAGGTGCCTACGGTGCATTTAGGGTTTAATTCGTCAAGCTAAAGTTATGCGATCTACAATTCTGACAAGAGACAAGTCTTTTCTGGCTGACATTGGCGTGCTGTCAACTTGTTAAAAATTAAATTCGTTTAAATATTTTACCTTTCATAACTCAAGTAATTCTTATCAAAAGTTAAATCGAAAAACTGTTGTATAAGAAAATGTTATTTCTGAAAAAGTTGGTGTACCAAAGGGTTTTCATTCGCTTGCAGTAACTTTTTTAACATTTTAAAAATGACAATTTTTTTTGACGTTTTGTTTTAGCAGAATAATTTTGCCTAATATTTTAAAAGTATATTTTTACTTTGTTTTTAGTTCTAAAATTCTTGTTTATAAATACTACTTAATGATATAATCATATCATATATATCTGCAAATTAGCAAAATTTTAACAATTAAAACCAAGAAAAAACGTATTTATATTAGTAAGTAGCAAAACTATTGTGTTACAACAAAACGAAAAAAAAACTGTAATTTTTAAAATGTTATAAAAGGTACTGCAATGGGGTTTCGAAAATATCTAGTGAAAATTAAAGGCAAAAATTGAATTTGGGATAATGATGGTCAATTAACCTAATACGTTAGGCTAAAAAAATATTATCTGACATCCTTTATGAACCAAAGGGCAGGAGAAAAAAAGGATGTCCATAAGAAAAAATGAACTTGATTGTTATCCTGTCACTAGGTAGATCTTAAAAAAGTGTTTGTAGAAAGTTTTAGGCGTTTTTTGACAGCTTTAAGAATAAGAGCCCAGAAAAATAAAAACAAAATGGAGATTTCGGTTGTTTCTGGAACTAGCACAATTTGTAAAGTTTTTTTTAGTTTTGAGCAAAGCATCAAATTGCTCAACTTTGCCTCAGTTCAAACCTTTTCGTATCTCCTACCGTTTAGGAGATCCCCATCGTGAGAATCGAATTGGAATATTCTGTATGTCAAGTTGTGCAAGGTTTTCCCAAATTTCGGTCGTTTAGTTTCATTTGCGTTCCGATTGCGCGGCAAGATTCCCTGCTCTAAGGTCTACTCGGTCGGATTTCAACGGGAAAACATTATTAACTTCTACTTATCCGATAAACTTTTGGTATGCGTTTATAAATCCGGTGACAATACAATATTATGAAAAAATTTCGTTGGTAAAAAAAAATCATATCTTGAACGAAAGCTGCTACGAATATGCAGTTTTCAGTTTTATGTTGAACTAAATATTTTCTTATTTTTTGAGGTAAAAACTACATTGGGTTAAGGGGATAAGAGGGGGTTAACATATTTAAAAATTCATAACTTTTCAACCGAAGCTGCTACGAATATGCAGATTTGAGATTTGGAGGAGTAGGCGGTTACTATGAAATTGACAGTCCCCCCTTTTCTTTGATGGAGGGTGAAAGGTGTACCATCTAAGTAAGCTGTTCTTACAAAGATCTAAGTAACTCCGATTTCATTTAAAATTGGTATATAGGGGTTTACGGGGCCGAGGAACACGAATTTTTTATCAGATTTGAAAAGTTATAATGTTGACAGCAACTCTCTTTAAAAGGGGGGAAACCAAACAACTGTACCGAAGTTATTGTCGCGAATTTAAAAAGTTGCCAGCTCCCCCCTCTATGTCTGATTTCGTTTAAAATACCAAATTACAAATAGATTAATTGAACACATTGTTTACTCAAATTTATTGTTTTAAACTCGAGTGTCCTTATTAGTTTTTTGAAAACTGTTGATCTTGATGTTTTAAACTACTGGAAATCGAAATAAACGACTTACAATTCTTTCATATTTTAAAAAATCACACCCCTCATTGTTAATTTTCCGGGTTTCTCTTTTTAAACACCTTCGCGAATACAAAAAAGGTTAGATCCTTTCCCCTGTTATCATCATCATCATAGGCAATCACTCGATACCGAGTATGATTTTCCTCTATTCTGTATCGTCGCTATCTGTTGTGCGTTTTTTGATGGCTATGTAAGCTAATTCTCGAGCCGCACACCCTTCCACAGTCCTGGCACACCCAGTCTCCGGCAGCAGCCGGTTGTTGTTGGTCATCCATTCTTCCATTTTGTCGCTCCTTTCTACGTTCTCTCTTTTCCGTTTCTAGTCTACGTCGTTGGTCTTCAAAAGTTTGTGCTCCCTCATGGACTGTTCGGCACCATTGTAGCCCTATCGTTTGCTGTGGTCTCGAAGTTGTTTATATCGATGTGACCCTTCATCATATTGCCTTTGAGAACGTACTTGTACCTTTTTTGTTGACCTCCTTGATTTCTCTTTCCCTCCTTCAGTTGTCCATAAAATATCTGCTTTGGGAGACGTGTTTCAGGCATGCGGATAATGTAACCAGTCCAACGAAGCTGGTGCTTGAAGATAAGGGCTTCTATACTAGTTGTTCTGGCTTCTTCTAAAACACTTATGTTTGTTCGTCGGTCTTGCCATTTGATTCTCAGTATTCGTCTTAAACAACTTTGGTGATATTTTTCTAGTCGTTTGATATGCCTTCTGTAGGTGGTCCACGTTTCGCATCCGTATGTTAGAGTTGGTATTATAACTGTGTTGTAGACACGAAGCTTGGTCTCCGCATTGATGTCGTGATTGTTGAAGACTCTCTCCGAAAGCCGTCCGAACGCTGCGCTAGCACATTTTAGGCGATGCTATTTTGTGTTTCTGCGTCAATAGTTGCATTTGATGATAGGTGGCTCCCAAGGTATGGGTAATGTTCCACGTTCTGCAGAGGATGGCCATTTATGGAAATATTTGGAGCTTGGGGATTCGTACCTGGTTCTGGTTGGTGAAGAATTTGCGTTTTGGCAAGATTGACCTGTAGGCCAATGCTTTTGTAGGCTTGGTTAAATGCGTTGATTACCAGTTGTAGACCTTCCTCTGTATCGGCCATTACGACGTTGTCATCGGCGTACTGCAGTTCGATTACCGAGGTTGTCGGGACCTTAGTTTTTGCTCGCAGTCTGCTTAGGTTAAGTAGGCCACCGTCGAATCCATATAGAATTTCCACTCCCGGCGGTAGATGTTCCTCAACAAGGTGAAGCTTGGCACCTAAAAATATAGAGAATAGGGTGGGCGCAATAACACATCCTTGTTTAACGCCTGTCGTAATCTGGAATGACTCTCCTGGTCCATCGTTGCTCAGGACTGCTGCATTCATATTGTCGTGTAGTAGTCTAAGAATTTGAATATATTTTTGAGGGCATCCAGCTTTTGCCAGTATTTTCCAAAGAGCTTCTCTGTTGACCGAATCAAATGCTTTGACTAGATCTATGAAGGCCATGAAGAGAGGGCGATTTTGTTCTCTACATTTCTCTTGCATTTGTCTGGCACTGAAGATCATGTCAGCTGTGCCTCGATTGGGCCTAAATCCACACTGTGTATCTGGCAGATTTTGTTCATCAATCGGAATTAATCGGTTTGATAGTATCCGTGCAAGTATCTTTCCAGCAACAGAAAGCAGAGATATACCTCTGTTTCCACATTGGGCCTTATCGTCGTCTCTGAGTTCGGCAGGAATGGTCTCAGTGGTTCATATTTTACTTATTAGAATGTGCATTGTGGAATTAAGTGCGGGACCCCCTTGTTTGTAGACTTCAGCAGCGATACCATCTGTGCCTACTGACTTGTTATTCTTTAGCTGTGTGATTGCCTTTTCGACCTCCTCTAATCTCGGAATCTCACTTAGGTGTTGTTGTGTAGTTTTCTCCGGAATTTTGTCGAAGATGTCATTATCGACCTAGACTCTCTGTTGAGTAGTTCTTGAAAGTGTTCTTTCCATCGTGAATTGATAGAGGATCTGTCTTTAAGCAGCCTTATTCCATCTTTGGATCGTAGGGGATTGATACCTTGTGTAGTGGGACCATATATCATCTTAGTAGCTTGAAAGAAGGCTCTGGTGTTGTTGGACTCAGCTAGATGTTGCATTTCATGTGATTTTGTTGTCCACCATTGGTTTTTTAATCTACGTGTTTGCCTTTGATTTGGCTTCTTGATATTGCCTTTTCTTTTCATTAGAGTTAGGGTGGCTTTTCCAAGCATTATGGGCTTTTCTCTTCCTCTCAATAAGGTCTTGAATTTTTTTGTCGTGCTCATCAAACCAGTCTTGATGTTTTCTTTGTGTGTAGCCGACCGTTTCTTCGGAGGCAGATGTTATTGCTGTCTTCAACATTCTCCAGTGATCGTCAATATTCTCCGGGTATTCTAAAGTACCCAACTTTTGATTCAGAGAAACTTGGAATTTTGTTCTGGTTTGATCATCTTTAAGGCGTTCTACATTGAATCTTCTTTTGATTTGCTTTTTTTGACGGCTACTTCTTGGTGGAATGTGCAAGTTCATTTTGGCTCGTATCAGGCGATGGTCTGTCCAGCAGTCGTCTGCGCTCGTTATTGCTCTTGTAATGTTTACGTCTTTTTGATCTCTGGAACGTACAATAATGTAATCAATCAGATGCCAGTGTTTTGACCTCGGGTGTTGCCAGGAGGTCTTGAATTTGTCTTTTTGTCGGAAAATTGTATTTGAGATTGTGAGGTCATATTCCGAACCTAAGGTTAATAGGCGCAGTCCGTTTGAGTTCATGTTTCCAACACCTTCCTTGCCAATGACGCCCTTCCATAGGTTTGAATTCGTACCAACTCGAGCATTGAAATCACCTAAAATGATAAGTTTATCAGATTTAGGTACAGATGTTATGGCTTCACTAAGTTGAGAATAAAATTCATCTTTTTGGTTTTCATCAGCTGCAAGAGTTGGAGCGTAGGCGCTGATTATAGTAGCGTGTTGGTGGTTGCTAAGGTTTAGGCGCAATGTCATCAATCTTTCGCTTATTCCGGATGGAAATTCGGTTAGGTGGTCCACAATCTCATTTTTTATAGCCAAACCCACTCCGTGAATACGTGGTTCATCTTCTTCTTTTCCTTTCCAGAAAAATGTGTAGCCTCCTCCGTGTTCTTTAAGTTGGCCTTCGCCTGCTTTTCTAGTTTCACTGAGAGCAGCGATATCGATGTTATATTTCCTTAGTTCACGTGCCACTATTGCCGTTCTTCTTTGTGGTCTTGTGGTTGTGTCTGTATCCATAAGTGTACGGATATTCCATGTGGCAAAGTTCATTCGATTTCTTTTTCTTTTGTTTTGACCGCATGTGGTGTACCCTCTGGATGCGGTTGTCCAGTCGGGCAGTTGTCGGCTGGCTATGTTTAGGGCACCTTTTATAGCCCCTTCCCTTTCAGGGTGAGCAGAGTCGGTCCTAAATAGGGCTGCTCAGTCACGGATGCAGCACACGAGTTGCTCTACAGCCAATCCTTGAGCAAAACGGCGATCACACTTCCGCCGCTTTCGTGCCGGTTTGTCACTAAGAGCTTCCAGACTACACTGTCCTGCTCCCGTCGCAACTTGCCGACCGCCGAAAGACTTTGGTGTGCGTGGACTTCATGGTCTTATGTGTCCTAGAAAGTATAGGATCTCAGAGTAGAGAATGCCTGTGCGAGACTTTTATTAACGTGGACATGCTGATGCACAGTCAGCAAGCCCACGGTCCCTAATAACGAGTGACGATCCAATGGCATAAGGAATACGACGATTGGATCCCTCGAGATTAGGCCAGCTGATTGCACGATTGAGCACTAGACTCGAATCGTGGGCGGGGGGTCGCCAGATCCCCCCGCCTACAGGCTACAGGCAGTATGGTTCGCCCAACTTCCCATAGCGGACAGATTCATTCATGCCACAGTGGCCTGATCTGTCCGGCCTGACGCTTTCGCCTGTATGTGCCTGTGAACCAGTGATTTGGTTTCGATGCGATGTTTTTTTTCTGTTTGGAGACTTTCCTTCAGGAGTGTTCTTAGCTATGTTCGATAACAGTCTATAAGTAGTTGGGTGTAACTTCTGAACCGTTGATCCGATTATGATGAAATTTGTTGTATAGCTGTAGATTCCCACATAGCAAAAGTACATCCAATGGATATCCATGAAAGTCCCGTATATATCCAATGGACTCCCATCAGATGTGATTGTTTATTACATTTTGGATGGCCGTTGCAGCACGTATACATTTCTGGATGTCCATTGGAGGTATGTTTCATTTGCACATCTAATGGATGTTGGATATCCATTGAATATTCATATCCATGGCTTGCTATGTGTGTTAGCCACTTGTTTATTTCGGGTCAGTCAGGTAAAAAAAATCAAGCAGCGGAGCAAATGGGGGTTTTTAGAAAAATTCGAGTAGTTGTCGCGGGTTTTAAAAATGTTTAATTTTACTTGTTATCTTTTTCTATTTGAATGATTCTAGGTTTCTACCCCTCCCACGCCAAACTACGCCTCTTGCAAGGTGTTAAAAAACGAAGAGAGATTTGACTGTTTCCCAGCTAATAACGCTAACCAAGCCGCTTGCGAAGCTAGGGGTTGTTGCTGGATTCCAGCTACAAACTTGGAAGCCAGGAGCAACATTTCTTTGAGGGCTCAAAGTATTTTAGACACTCCTTATTGTTTCTTCCAGCCTGATCAACCTGGTGAGTAAAGGGCTTAAAAAAGGTTTTAATTATTGTAAAATAGAATTTTTAGTATTGTAATGTACCCTAGAAAATAACAGGAATACAAATGCTAAAATAGTGTTTTTATACGAGTAAAAACTCGATTTAGCCGCATACAAAAAACTAGAACGCAACAGGTCATCATTCTTATGCTATAAATCCAGGTCGGCTTTGGCTCTACACAAGAGAATTTATATCGTTTTAAAATTTTGTAGCATATAAATCGGGTCGAAGAAAATAAAAGGTCCCAAACGAAATATGGACGAAAGTAAAACACCCAGAAAAAAATAGATACGAATATAATTTTATAGAATTTTAATTTACTCGATTCTTAAAAGACACGAATATATTTTAACCGATTATAATTTTCCCGAACCTTAAAATATCAGAATTACTAAAGTATCGAAAATAATTTTCTAGAAACGAAGAAAACCCGAACCACAAATTGATAGAAAATAATATGCCCGATCCATCCATCCATCCGAATCGCTATTGGGCATAAGTCAAATTTAAATCTCTAGAGCGCCATAAGTTCTGGATTGCGGCCTTGACAAACTTCTCTATTGGGAAGATGACACAGGGATTTTTTTTTATTAAACGATTTTATTTAACTTCATAGTTTCTGGCTGTCCAAACGTCTATCAAATCTTGCGATTCATTTTTGACACACTTCTCGTGAACCGATTTTAATATTATTAAAAAATTTGGGGGCAGGGGGTAGTTGAGGGATGTAAAGGGGGTAAATTAATACAATATCACAACTTACTTCGACTCTTCCCTACCGTAAGCCTGGCAACGTAGCAATTGAATTCGAGGCTATCGGTTCAAATAATTTTCGGACAGATTGGGGTTCTTGAATTTTGTGGTTCGGCATTATTATGTTTCTGTCAAATTATTTTCGTTAAAAATATTTTCTAATATTTTGTGTTTCTATAAAAATATGTTTCGTTTAAATTTAATTCTATGCTTATATTTTCTAGCGATTTAATTTTGCCGTCATTTCATTTTCGAGACAAATTATTTTCGGACCAATTATTTTCTTTGCTTTTAAATTCTGACAAATTATGTTTCTGCCAAATTTGGTTTCCGGTTTTTTATAGGGACCCTATAAATCCTTACTTTTAGCCATCTAATTTTTTTACATTTATTTTGTGGTAAACAAAAAAAATCAGTTAAGAGAAAAAGCCTATGGTTTTGTTATTTTCGAGGAGTGAGTAGTAGTAGTAGTATGTTTATTCATCTTTCTGCTACAGTGTTTGTAGATAAGACATGTCACAAAGAAATATTAATCATTCAAAACTAGTAAAAATATAAATATCAGTAAAATATTAAAATATAGGAATGTATAATAATACCTAATAATTAAAATAAAATAATCCATATAGAGGTATTTAACCTAACAAAAAATAGCAAGAATAACAAACAGAAATAAAAATATAAAACGCAATACTTATGTTTAAAAAGAAAGACAAAACTATAAACATGCCCAAAATTGATATACTCATTTAAGTCGTAAAATACATTTGTTGTTAGGTAGCTCTTAAGTAATTTTTTATTTTTTTTTTTGTGAGGTAATCCTTTTATGTTTCTGGAAGAATATTTTATAAAAAGCATCCAGCATATATTGGTGATTTTTAGAGAATCTATGATTATGTTTTTGTAATTGTAGATCATTTTTTTTTCTTGTGTTGTACTGTTGATTTTCTTTTTGATAAAATTTTTTGTTTTTATGTATATAAGTGCGCAACTTTAGTAAATAGATTGCCTAAAGGCTTCTCTACATGGATGCAGGTATGCTAGGTTAAACATCAATCTTATTATTCTTTTCTGGAGAACGAAAACCCTTCACACGACTGTCCCCATATTGATTATGTTCTAGAGCAAAATACATTGTTCTTAAAGTAGTCTTGTCTAATGAACTTTTTAGAACTGACAGGGAATAATAAGCTTTACTTAGTTTGTTGCATACATGGTCAATGTGTCTTGCAAATGACAGGCTTCGATCAATGTACACGCCCATGAATTTTGAGTCATTCTTTGTTCCAGTGGTGATGTCATTAACTTTAAAGGACAAGTTGTGAGATGATCGATGAATATTGAAGGATTCTGCACAAACTGTTTTGCTGTAGTTAATAATAGGATTGTTCTGCTTACACCACAGTCCAAATGCAATAAAAACTTCGTTTACTCTTTCACCATCCTGTGGATCAACAGCATAAATGAAAATACACATGTCATCTGCAAAAATAAAGATTTTTTCTCGAATATGTTAAGGCAGATCATTTATATGCAAAAGAATATAAGAGGGCCCCACACACTGCCCAGAGGAGTGCCTATACTTGCTTCGTAAAGGTCAGAGTATTTATTTCCAAATTTTACACAGAATTTCCGTTTAGTTAAGAATGACATAGTTAATTTTTTTTTAATGATTGTCCCGCGTTAGGGGGTTTCAGTAGATAACCCTGTTCTAAAGCCATGGTGAGAAGGAGTAAATATGTTGTTTGTTTCTAGAAAACTACTAAATTTTGTGACAATTACCTTTTCAATGATTTTAGAGAATGTACTTAAGATAGAAATTGGTCTATAGTTCTCCATACACTTTTCATCTCCTTTCTTGAAGACTGGAACAACCTAGGCAACTTTCAGGTCGTCATGAAAAGATCCAGTTTCAAGGCATTTGTTTGTTAACATTGTTAACGGATACAAAAAAATGTCAAGATACTCTTTGATCAATTTAATTGGAATGTGGAATTTTATCTAGACCACTTGATTTTTTAGTTTTTATTTTACGTATTACATTTTTAATTGTATTTGTAGATTCCGGTGTTAGAAATATTAGCATTTACATCAGCTGAGGTTGTTCATTAATCAGAGAGCTGGTTTTGGAAATGATTTAACAATTTGTCATTCACAACCTTTAAAAAATAATCGCCAAAAGCATCTGCAATATCTTGTTGTATGTTAAAATTTTGTTGCCATATTTAATTTGTTCGATGTTTGTTTCACTATTTTTACCTTTTAATATTTTATTTACGAGTGACCAAAGTGTTTTTGGTTTATTTTGGGAGTTGTTTCGTGTTTTAATTAGTCTAAAGTCAGGGACTCTTTTTTTGCTCATTAATATCATCTATTAGCTGTCCTTAAAAAACGAAGCTAAAAAGTTCCTTTATTTGATCAATCGTTTTCGAATCTGCATTGCTAAGAAGAAGTTAGATCCGACTATTTATTTTTAATTTTTAATAAAGGTATAAAAAATGTTTAAACCTTGCGGCTGCTTTTATGCGAGCGCTATTTGTAAAATCTGGCTCCGGTTCAAAAGAGCATATTCAAAACATAGTCTGGATTATCTCTCAATATATGTTGTTTACTTGTTTGACCCAGTACCGGACCCAGTTATTAAAGTATAATCCGAGGGATTCAAGTAATGCTTTTTTATAGCCGGGCTAGGAATGATTTACTTAATTAAATGAAATTAAATAAGTTATAACTATTCACGATCCTAAGTCCTGACTTCTGTTCAAACAAAATATGATATTTTATTAAATCTATATATTTATCAAAATCAATGAATATAGCGAGCTTTCCCTCAAAAAAGGTAATGGTAACCGTAGAACCGGGTTTCGCATTTGTGGTGCAGGGAATTATGAGATGAAATAATGATAAATCTGAAACAGGATTCATGTAAACTACGGTTACCATTACCTTTTTTGAGGGAAATCTCGCTATTCATTTGTAAATCTATATATTTTTATAGAGCAATGAGTAAACCCAACCCACTATCTCGCCCACTACACCACGGATATTGCTAAGGCATTTGATCAAATTGATCACAACATACTATTGAAAAAACTGAAAGCATTTGGTTTATGTTCCGACCTTGTATTTTTTTTTGCCTCGTGCCTTGAAGATCGAGAAAATTTTGTATTTTTCAATGGACACAAGTTCGATGTTTTTCTTTCGACTTCAGGTGTTCCACAGGGATCAAACCTGGGCCCCTTGTTATTCACAATATTTATTAATAGTATGCTGGCGGTTGTCGACTGTGAAAAGGAAATATTTGCAGATGATTTTAAGTTCTATGTTGTTGTTCATGATATTGCAGATTGCGTAAGGTTGCAAGAAAATTTAAATAGAGTGCAGACTTGGTGTCATGAGAACAGGTTGCAGTTGAACGCGTCAAAATGTAAGGTAGTAGTTTACTCAAAAAAGCAAAATAACTTTCCCTTTGCCTACTCTGTAAATAATATTGATTTGGAACATAAAACAGAAATTAGAGATTTGGGGGTAATTTTTGACCATCAGCTAAGTTTTGCTCAGCACATCAACCAAGTTGAATGATAGAATTCATCATTAGAAATTGCAGCTCTTTCTCAAGTATTTTTGCGTTAAAAATTCTATATTTTTCTTATGTAAGATCACGATTAGAGTATTGCTCAATAATTTGGAATCCATACTATGATATTTATAAAACAGAAAGTTCTACGAAAGTTTTTAAAATTTTTGGCTTTTAAGAAAAACGGTGTTTATCCAATACAAGGTTTTAATCACAGTGAGCTGCTAAACATGCTTGAGACTCTCTTGAAGTTAGAAGAGCATGTCACTCACTAAAATGTTTAATTAATATTATCCATAATAAGTTAGATTGTATAGCTTTATTATCCCAAGTAAACTATCTAGTTCCTAAGAGCCAGGTAGTTCGAGATTTTTCAATTTTTTATTTACCGAGAGCCAACACAAACTTAATGTTAAAGTCTCCCTTACTTTATGCATGTAACTTAGGTAATAAGATCAGTAACATGTGTGACTTAAACGTGTGTTCTACGAATGAAGCTACTTTATGTTTAAGAAACTATTCAAAAGGTTTGCGTTCGAGTTTGATTATCGATTAAACCTCTTAAATTATATTTAAATTAGTACTATTCTTTTTTCTACACAGTTATTTTTATAATGTAGGTAGTTGACTGTCAAGATTTATTTAGAAGTATCAAATTTTCTTTTCATATCTTTGTTTATTTAGCTCTGTAATTTGATTTATTCTGTTGGGCTAATAAAGAATTTATTTATTTATTTATTTGATATGTCGTTATTTTGAATATCGATGTTTTGTTTTGATGTAATGCTCTTTTAATAGATGCAAAAAACTATACGAACCAAATTTAGTTGAGAAACTTGCGTTTCATAGTAGTTTACATAACAAGCATGTTATGATGGTCATTAAACGCGAAGGTGAAGTTTCAGACGCGAGCGGCAGGCGAGTATCTTAATTTATCTGAGCGTGTAATGACCATAACATGCGAGTTAGTGTACTAGACATTACCTATGACCAATGAAAAAGTCATCATAAATATCAGAAATTATTAAAAATATCAAACACGAACACTCTTAAGTCAACAACCTTCATAACCTGAAGTTTCAATCTAAAACGTCAAAACAAATAAGGTTACTAAGGGACTTTTCATATATCTTTTTAAAAACAAGGTTTTTTTTTCTTAAAAATGCGTAATATTTAACGGGACTTATTTTTGGTTAGGTATTAAAATTATTATATAATTATGTTGGATTTATTTACGTTTAATAAATATTTATTTTCTTAAAAATATAGAAAAATAATTCACATTTTTGCGTAAATTATATGTAATATATAATATAAAATGAAGTTTCATCACTTGTCACGCCATCTTGTGGTTGCTTTATTATTATCCCAGGACCGTAAATCAGCCATTAAAATCGTGTTGAGATGGTCGTAAAATTATCATTATTCGTTGGTCGTAGCTATAATCATTAATGCTTTCAGGTACACAATGCTTTATTTATTTTTACACGGAAGTATGACTTAACGATATTTTTTTTAACAGGTTATACATTGTCGAATGTTCAGCAATCAGACAGTGGTATAACAGCAACTTTGACAAGAACATATCAGTCGGCTTACCCCAATGACATTGAAACTCTGCAACTGACTGTCATTTATGAAACTGAAGACAGATTACATGTCAAAGTAAGACATTTTTTGTGGTAAATTTTTATACCATCATGCGGGAAATAAAAAATAATTGAATCAAATGCTGCTACTTTTGCCTGGAAGCATCAAACTGAAAACTAGCAGAAACTTGTACAGGGGTGTTTTATTATATTTTACCACCCCTGTCATACCCGTTGTGAGCTAGAGAAAAAGTCAAATACAGAAAATGCATAATTTTGTAAACTTATAAATTACGTACTTTTATGCGATTGTTATCGCAAATTCCATTTTTTGACATGTTTCCCATTTTTTCCGTGTATATTTATTAAAGTTTCCATAGATCTTTTCCTCCTGATTTCAAAAATTGGAGCCATGAGGTACGTACACTTGTCACCAATAAATTCTGCTCCCTTTAACAGACCGAAAGTCAAAATATCAAGATTTGTTTACCAAAATCTTGATATTGTCGGAGGTAGCAATTTTTTAATTGTAAAAGTATTCAAAATTTTTCAACAATTTTAGTTAACTAATGTTACTTCCTCTTAATAAGCAGGATTTTGAAATTAACTCTATATTTCGGACTTCCATTGTCTATATTTTATTTATACACGACGTTTCGATAGGTACAATCTCTGATCGTCTTCAGGTGCAAACTACAATCTATTCCTAAGGCTACATACTTATATGCTATAAGAAATCACTCAACCGTGAAGTTTAAGAAGTTGGCTTCGCCCAAGGAGGGGCTTCCAAATATTTGGAATTTCAACACTTGGTTTACTGAAAATACCCTGATTCTGCCCAATAAAGGCAGCTTCAAGGAATTTTCGTTTCTTCCAGTGCACCTTTGCTTCTGTCCACTACATTCGGTGTTGTTTTGACCATGCGTGTTCGGCGATTCCTGATTTCGTTGTTTCACCTCTTTGGGTATTCGTCTGATGTTCCTCAAGCCTAACAGATAACGGTCTTTTTGTTTCACCTATGTATGATTTATCACACTCACAAGGAACTTGGCAAATGCATTCCTTATTTTGTTTGTTCTCCGGTTTTGTTTTACTAAGAAGGCTTCGAATTGTATTATGAGATTTAAAAGCCGTTTTGATATTAAAGTTTTTCGCTACTCTTCGAATTTTCTCTGATACTCCTTTAATTTATGGAATTGTAAGGATTGCATTTGGCTTGTTTTGGTCTTGTCTCTGTCCTGTTTGTTGAAATTTAGAAATAGTATCTGTTATAAGTTTAAGCTAGAGTTTCGAACTTCCATTGTCTTTATATTTTACTTTTATAGTATTCATCCACTTCAGCATTCCCTGAGTAGGGCTTTACAATACTCATCTACTAGACCACCTTTGTTCTGTTACATTGTTATATAATGTTGCATTCATCAAGAACAGCTTACAGAATCCTGCTTATTAAGTGGAAGTTACATTACTTTACTAAAATTGATAAAAATATTTGAATACTTTTCAAATTGAAAATTAATTAAAAATTCCTTCCAATATGTTGACTTATCTGACATTTAAGGGTGACATTTATTAGTGACAACTGTACATACAGTCATCCATAAAAACCAGATTAAATACTAACATGGTATGGATGGCTAACATGGTGCGGATGGCTAACAAACCACCACGAAAAAAACTTGCATGGTAATATTATAATATCCAATTTTTCTGGCTCGCAAGTTACCTATTTTTTTTTCGTACTTCAAAAACTAAGGCCCTGATGAACTTTGACGTTATCACAGATTTGTTGAAAATTTAATTATTTCTTAAAAAGTTCAATCCCCCTTCGTACCCTCTTTCCAATCCCCAAAGATTTTTTTTGCCAGACTGGCAGATCGTTAGGTACAGACAGACCCATCACAAAATTTTGTATTTAGATATTTTTTCGCCCACATTTATAACTCATTTTAATGGAAATAAAAAGTTTTTTTGCCGATCTTAAAAGCCTCCATACTGCGGATGGCTAAAAATAACTTATTACGCTTATATTTAATGGTTTTTGAATAAATCAAGAAATACATTGCCATATGAGTAATGTGTTGAGCAAAAAACCACCTACTATTTTTTCGTGTCTAACACATCGTACTTATAGAAAATTATTTTACATTTTATTAGAAAAACGTCAAAGGTAAACCAAAATTTGACACTTGCAATGACAGTTGTCAAGTTATAGAAAACTATGCAACTTCTGAGTATAACTTTTTCTATCTTATAAAACGAATTAAATTGGGGTACCCGTTTCGAATTCAACCACTGCTCAAGTTTATCAAAACTAAGTTATTTGGGTCATATTTATCTATAGTCCCATTTTACCATTAAATTGGGGTTTTAAATTTTTTTTTGCATACATAAAGATTTCCGGAAAATTTCCGAGTTGAGAATTATCTATTAATTGAATTTTTTTATTAGTGTTAATTACCTCATATTCTCTATAGATTACCGACCCAAATAACGCTAGGTACGAGGTGCCTTACCCAACACTACCAAATGTCAGTTCACCAGCCTCAAGTCAAAACTATTTAGTTGACGTTGATCAGACCAACAACAACTTTAAGGTCTTGAGGAAAGCTGACAAAGCAGTACTGTAAGTATTAATCATTAAGATCCTAAATAGTTATTTATCGTTTATTTTATGTAGAATTTATAAAGTTACTCCTTGGACAACATTCTGCTTTTCAAAATAATATACTCCAATGTTTATATTGATTATTGGAGGAATTTAAAAAAATATATTAATGGCCTGGAAAAGTGACATTTACAAAATGTGTGTTGAGGAAATGTTGTAAAAATTTACGAACTGTTTTAAGAATACAGGAAATGTCGAGAGCTCTGTAAAAACATCAAATTATATTCTTAATTGGCTATTTGCTTACATGGTTATATTATTGTCATGGAAATTTTTCAATCAGCTTATTTGTAAACTACTCAAAAAAAATCAACCCGTGTTTTTTGCTTTCAAGCTATTAAATAGAGATAAAGTGTTTAATGCTACCTAATCACGCAAAAAAAAAGTTCGTAGATGTATACCACAGCTTTAATTTGAAACATTTATTTTTAGTTTTGACTCGCTCAATTTCATCAATTTCATTTTCGCCGACCAATTCATTCAATTCAGTGCAAAACTTCCGACCAAATACATCTACGGAATTGGAGAACATACTGGTACCTTGCAACTGAGCACTAACTGGGCAAGATATAGCTTATTTAACCATGACACGGCCCCTGATTATAATGTGAGTATTTTTTTGAGGTGCGAAATTATGGCTTAACCCACAAGAGTTAAATTTTGGTCTTGCTTGAAAGATAGGACTTAGAGGGAAGGTGTAAAATAAAGTCAAGAATTTAGAAACATTAATAAATGAAATCCTCAGTTTAGCTCTGGAATCCTGCTTGTTTCGCAAAAAAAACAGCTGCTCCTGTGCTAAAACTTTCTTACCCGGTTCCAGAAAACAGTTCCCAAAGTGCAATTGTCTTGACCCGGTTCGGGCAGGACACTAGCGGGACACACCGAGTCTTTAACGATTTCGATTGTCTCTGGGTACTTATTAAGGCGACATCGACAGGGTCCCGTTAGGAGCCCCGTTGCCAGTCTCATATAGTCAACTAATAGCCACTGAAATTGATATGTTTTTCTTAATTCTGTGCGTTTCATTTGTATTTTCTGGTACTTTTAACATGCCTAACTGCATTGTACCCATTTCAAACAAAGAGAAAACTAAAAAAAGACTTTCCTATTAATGTTAAAAATGAGAATTAACAGACTAGTCGACTATGCCCTTTCTCTAAGCTAGGACTTTTTTTTGCCGGTTATTTCTGCAATTAGAGTTTCGCCTCCCTCGTGCCCTGTGTGCTATCCCAGAGCCTTGAGAGCGTATGTTTAAGTCACCTTTCAAAGCAGTTGTAACCTAGTATGGGTTCCGGTCCTACCGGATCAGTTTCTGATCCTTGTTTATAGTCAATCGATCAGCCTCCGTTTCCAGAAACACATTCATGTCCCGGTATCCAGAGGAGATTGACTTGTTGTGTCTAGAAACAAAGATGTCAAAGAAATTACCTATGCAATGCCTATTTTTTAAATAGATGATAATAATCTTAATACTTAGTTTTTTGCTGTTTTTAGAGAAACTTGTACGGAACCCATCCTTTCTACCTCTCCATCGAAGAATCGGGAAAAGCTCATGGTGTATTTTTGTTTAACAGCAACGCTATGGGTAAGCATCATTAAATTGTGACAAATGAAGGCACTTATTTTCATTGTCAATATAAAAAACGAGATAAAAACAAAATATGTTGCGTTAAAGTTTTTTTTCTGCCTTGACGGTTTTACTTACTTGTGGAAGAAATACAGCACGTATTTAAATTAATTAACAACAGAATATTCTCGTTTGGCCCCCGTGCAATTCTTCTGCAACCACTGCTACGCCATGTCCATTACCATGACTGGATTTCCATTACGATTTTTCTTCTGAATCGTTAAATGCCAATATTTTTCTTCTAATTATGTAAATACTGAACCGAAAATGTTATGGATTTAAGTTTTTTTTTTGGTTTGAATATTTTGTGTGATGTATGCTAGGTTATCTTAATATATTTTTTTAGACGTATTGCTTCAAGCAATCCCAGCCATCACCTTCCGCACCGTAGGTGGCGTCCTAGATTTCTACTTTTTCTTGGGTCCCACACCGGCCGACGTCATCGCGCAATACACCGAACTGATTGGACGCCCCTACATGCCACCATTTTGGTCGTTAGGGTTCCATTTATGCCGATATGGGTATGTATCGAGGACACATAATAGTATGTTATAGACCAAGAGCACTTTTTTATTCCAAGGCAAAAAGTTTGTAGCCCGACCGAAGAGAAAAAGACACTTTAGGTCCGTGGTTATCATAAAACCCATTTTAGTAACTATCCGCTTCTTTTTTAACACGGCCGCGTGTGCATAAAAATTTCTCAAATTTGAGTCAAAATAGCGCAAACAAGCAATATAAAGAAAATCCAATGATTCAATTTAATCCCTTTGCTCAAGTTTACGACAAAATAACAAGCTATCAGAAATTAAATTGCCCAACAATGAGTATTCACCGACTGAAAAGAAACGTGATTGTTATCCATCAGCCGCCCATAATTTATCCTGTCAAACACAAGTCTTTAAATAATCGGACCGACGTCGGCAATGTCGGCGTTCGACAGTTAAACGTGGGCCGATGTTGGACCAACTACCGACTTCCATCACCGTTCATTCGCCAAGCACATGAAAAAATAAATTGGTAAACTGCAAATAAACTGTGTCGGCCCTACCCTCTCAAACAGGAATAATACCGCCGATTCAGCGCGAACGCGGGTATATTTCTGGTGAGGTCATTATAGTTTAATTTAGCTTAAGTTTAGGATACTTCGATGTTGTTTAAACTTGGTTTGTGATCTTCCCGGAAATGGATTTTGTCACGTCGGCAATTGATCTGCGGCCGCACGTCAGCCGGCGGCCAAAAATGCTGATAGTCCGTTGATGGTTGACGACTTCGGCAACTGACGTCCGTCCGATATCGGCCCGCGTCGAATGTGTTCTAGTTTTTTTGTATGTTTTTCCAGTTTCAATTTTTTGATGAAAGTATTTAAAAAAATAAAAAGGAAGACCCTAGCTGTAAAAACTACGACCCATCTTACACACGGGTTGAAAAAATTGGTCTCAAGCACCATTCGTTTTTTTACACAAACTATTGAAAAATAAAAGCGCAAAATGTTCATAAAAAGAAAATTTGCAATTATTTGTTTTACAGGTACAAAAGTTTGGCCAACACCAAAGCCGCTATGCAAAGAACTATTGACGCTGGTATCCCATTGGACACACAATGGAATGATTTGGACTACATGGCAAACTCGAACGATTTTTCTTACGATCCTGAAAATTACGCAGGCACGTACTGAGACCCATAACTTGCTAACTAAAAGGTCTATTAAAATGCGGTTTTCGGCTCCTGACAGTAGGTGGACAAATCGTTAAGCCTACATTAACAATACCTGACAATACTGAATATTATTCGACAATATTTGACACTACCGTACAATATTCGACAATATCCAGCAATGCCTGACAATACTCGAAACAATACTATATACTAACAATATTTAATAATACTTAATACTGGACAATAAACGGACCATACATACAACAATACCGGACAATACTTGACAATATGTTTGGCCAGGTCTTGACCCCTCAGTTCGAATTTTGATGTATTAGCAAAAAGATTCATTAACCAGCTTTTTATCAGTGTAACAATTTTTATTTTTATTTCTTTAGGCTTGCCAGAATTCGTAGCCGAGCTCCATAACAAGGGTATGCACTACACACTGCTGATCGACCCTGGTATTAGCGCTGGTGAGACACCCGGTAGCTACGAACCTTACGAAACTGGTATCCAAATGGACATCTTTATCAAAAATTCCAGCGGCTTGCCTTTTATTGGAAAGGTACGTCTAATTTTAACTACAGTGCTTTGTTATTAAACTTTCTTTCTTAGAATTGTTACAAAAACTGCCTGAAAATAAATTTTAATAAGATCTTTTTGTGGTGGGTTAATTTAGTGTATTTTGTAAACTAATATCGAACTTATATCGAATGCTTTTGGTTTGAACTTTCTAGGACCAATAGTAAAAATCTTTCCCACAGTGCATTCTTACACTGCCCTACGGAACTTTCGATATTTTGTAAGCTAACTAATCAAAAGACGTAATTTTTATTTTGTGGTAATCTTCGCAGGAATGAGCTTCTCAAACAACCTAAACTTTTGTCTGTTCTGCTCATAAGGTTAACGAACGGGAAAATAGGAATGATAATTAAGGCCCTACTCTCAGGAAAAGCCGCTAAGGTTGCCTGATAAAATCCTGTCGAAACGGTGGTTTTTTCAATTCAGTTTTTAAAGGGTGGAGAAAAAGAAAATCACCATGTGGAAGGGGATTCTGAGACATGACAACCAAAACAGCATAGGGTTGCCTACACGCAGCCTGATTTTTTTAATAGAAATTAACAAATACTAGGTTTCTTGGCCATCTTTTGACCGACAAGGTTACTCAAAAAATCATAACTTTCTGATATACAAAATAAATATACAGATTCATATTTTTTTGGGGTTCTCTTTTAGGTTTGGAACTCCCATTCCACTGTTTGGCCAGACTTTACCCATCCGCAAGCCAAGGACTACTGGTCAAAAATGTTGAAAGGATTCCACGATAAGGTTCCATTTGATGGTGCATGGATTGACATGAACGAACCTTCAAATTTCTTGAACGGAGGCTGGGACGGGTACGTTGGATTGTTTATGTTAAAAAATATTTCCATAAATTGTTATAACGCGTCGAAGGACAGACATGTTCTGGGCGTCTTCTTCTAAAGGTGTGTTATGACAATGCTGATCTATGTCTTCAGCTTGAAGGCTGAAAATGATACAACGTAGTGTCACAACGTGACATCCATCCATAAAATTCGTTAAAAACTGTTAAAAAATGTGTTCTTACTTATATTGTAATGAGAGTAACACATAGTGTCAAAATTGGTATCCAGAAAAAAATTTACTGTCGTCCAACGTCTTAAATAGATTTAGCTTTTATGTTTTAATTGTTTAGATGATTTGTTGTGGCTTACTTTGAAATTGTTCTTCACTTTATTATGTTTATTCCCTTAAAGTTTCCACGTAGGCTGATCCTTTTTTACCGATCTAGTTGACCTGAATGATGACTAACCTAGACCAATTCCCTCTCCACATAGACCGATCACCATCCACCGATTTAGTGTTATTTTCTCAACCTTCGCCGCCATATTGACAGAAAACTCGTCTCCATTTCACTAAAAATCCATTAGTTTTTCTGTCAATTTGGCGGCGGAAGTTGAGAAAATAACACTAAATCGGTGGGTGTTAATCGGCCTATGCCGAGAGGGTATTGGTCTAGATTAGTCATCATTCAGATCTTCGACGTCGATCTGAGGCTTGCCAAATATATGTTGAGGCTGACGTACAATCGCCGGGCGTTCGCATAGTATAATTATGTCTGGCCATCTCGTCGTCCCTCGTACAGTGAGACACTTTAAGCTAATAATTATCCTAACGCAATCAAAACAAAGCCAAAATCACCTCCTTTTTTGACATGTTTTTGCCATGTTTTGAACGTAGCTCGCTTTTATGGTGGATGCGTTGCTGTAACCGCAACATTACGTCCATTCCTACGTAGGAAACGACTGCAGTTGGCTGAATGTTATGTCATCGCATCCACCATAAGAACGCATCTCGTTCAAAACATGACATAGACATCTTAAAAATGTAGTGTATTTTGGCTTTGTTTTGAACGCGTTAAGTATACCGATACGTTTAAATATTTCTGTGCAGCGTGGTACTGTCAGCGTGTAAAATCCAGTATATACAGCTTGTACATCTTGGGTGCGCTCCTATCATATAACTCATAATCAAATAATATAACTATGAGATACTTTATTGGTCCCCGTTTGAAAAACAAAGAAGATATTGTAAAAATCAGGGTTGCTGCACATGCCTGACGCAGTCTGCTCGTGCCCGGAGAATTTTTTAGCTCTGCGTTTCTTTCAGGCTAACTTGATTGGGAGCTACGCGTTTTTTTTCGGAAAATGCAAGGGTAGGGCCGTTATATTATCTAATAGTTATATGGCTCCTATTAATGTGGGAGAGAGAAAGCTCACTACGTAAATCTGACAAAGATAGCCCGAGCCACATGCTTTGTTCACAATCCCGCCTTCGCTGGTGCAGGCATGTAGTGGCTATCTTTGTCCGATTTACGTACTTGTTATAGCTTTCTTGCACTTCTGATCATTCCAGGTCACGTGTCTTTTTTGATAACTTCACTTATCCTGAAAGGTAATCATTCTGTTTTGTCCCTACTTTCACTTTTGAAGATCCCAAACACTGTAAGAAATTTGGTATTTTCAAAAAAAAAAAGTTAAAAATGACCGTGTTTTGGACTTCCCTGATCTTCAAAAAATAAACACATTTGAGAGAACATAACCTCACTTATACAAATAAAAGTTTGTTTGTCGTCCAGTGGTCCAAGCGGTATCCTTGTACAGGGTGTAGATAGGTAGCAAAGTACTAATATACATGCTATGGGCTCGATTTTTGAGGAATTATTACTGGTGGAAACCGCATATCAGTATTTCAACCCGTTTACGGGAGCTTTGAAGAATATGCATTTTAGAATTTGGCTTATAACTTCCTTATTAATAAAAATTCCTTTTTGGTGTAAATTACTTTTCTATTTGTCAGACTGGATTTTATATTTGATGTTTAGTTTTTAAGATATAACACTAAGTTGGTATTTCTCTATAGAATGACGAATTTTTTACTCGATTTTTGAAGAAATATCCTTTAATGTTATTTTTTTATGTTTTCTTAATAATTTTTATATTTTTTTCATTACATTTTATCGTCGCTTTTCATAAAACAAGAAGTTTTTTTGGGCCACCCCATACAAAATTCAATGTACTTGGATAAAGACGACATAACTGAAGCCGAAATAGCAGACATAATATACAATTTAAACTCAAAAAATGCCACTGGTCATGATAAAATCTCAGTAAGAATTATAAAAACAGTTTAGGATCAATTAATTCCAATTTTAAAACATTTATTTATTATATCTTTTAAAAGTAATATTTTTCCTGAAAAATAAAAAATTGCAAAAGTTACGCCATTATTTAAAAATGGCGATTTTCACAATCCAAATAAGTATAGACCAGTCAAAAAATAATGCTCAAAAAACTTTTAAATTTTTAAGAAAAGAACAAGATATTGTTTGATGGACAGTACGGCTTTCGCGAATCCACGGACACGGAAGCTGCAAAATGCTAAGGGCTGTTTGCTGTCCCTGGATTTATGTAAAGCATTTGATACTGTCAATCACAATCAAACTAAAAATCTATTCCACAAGATTTTTAGTTGGTGTAAGAGGCAAAATTTATTGTTGGGTTAAAAATTATTTGGAAAATAGGAAACAATATGTCAAAATTAATAATAATGTTAGTTCTCAAAAAAATGTAATACCTCAAGGTTTGGTAATAGGTCCCATTTTATTTTTACTATATATAAACTCGATTTCTAAATTAAACTTAAATGGCAAAATTAAATTATTTGCGGATGATACTACATTAATTTATTTTGGAAACAGTTTTTCTCACATAAAATTAGGCATTTTAGAAGACATGAAAATTCCTAAAAAATGGCTTAACTTAAATTCAATTTTGACAAATCTTCTTACATGTTCCTAAGTAAAAGTCAAATAACATGTCAATGTGAACCAATTAAGTTCGAATCCAACCTTATAAAATACAGTAAATGCACAAGATTTTTAGGACTGTTTATAGATGGAAATTTGGCATGGAAAAATCATATAGAGTATTTACAAAAGCATTATTGCCCCTTATAGGAGTTTTATATAAAATTCGATATCTTATTCCTTTATCTCATCTTAAAAAAATTTATCATACCCTATTTTATTCAAAAATAAAATATCTAAATAATAAAATGTATCCATAAATTTTCATTTTTGGAATCAACTACCAATTTATATAAACTACTTGGATATCTTAATTTGGAACATTTATATGTAGTGAAGACGTGTATTTTTATTCATTCTTTAATAATTGATAAAAAAAATTGAAATATTCAACTTGACAAAATCCAATATGTACCAAATAATACAGTTTAAAAGTATTGTATTACAACAACTTACCAGAATCAATTAAAAATATATTAACAATCCAAAGGTTTAAAACAAATATAAAGAAATATTTTTTGAACGAATAATAAACTCACTATTTATTTATATATTACTATCCAAAAACCTACAAATTAAAGCAAATACTTGTCAAATTTTTCAGTATCCATTTTCGAAAAAAATGACAATAATATTTTTTTTAAAAATAATAGTATTCGCTTTTTATTTGTTTATATTATATAATTCTTAAATGTTTTATGTATGTTTCTTTATATTTTTTTTTAATCTCTTTTTTTCAGTTAAATGGTTTCCCTGTAATAAACATTTAAGTTGGTTGGGAAATAAACTTTATATATAAAAAAAGTATACTATAAAAATAAATAAGTAAATATAAAAAAATACAAAAAATTAATTTTCATGTACGATATATATATATCATTTTAAAGGAAATTTCACGCTGGTTTCAAAAATGAAGTAAAAAACAGGCCATTCCGTAAAAAAACTATCAAGTTAGTGTTATATCTCAAAAACAAAACAATTTACAATCTGGAGGTAATCGACGAAATTTCTGTCAGTTTCTTTATTTCATCGCGAGCGTTTGGAGGAAATCTTTTTGCTCCGGATTTATATCGAGATTTTACGGAGCTCGGTAAATGTTGACAGATTTTTTTAAGGTTAAGTAGTGGACATTTTGGCGGTTCCAGATTTTTTGTGCTTGTTTCTCGAAATCAGTCATTTCCACAGAGGATATTTTGTTTATTCTTGCTGTTGAGGTAAAAGTGGACGCGCGTGTCCTTTTGATTTATACCTGGCGGAGCCGACTATGCTGTTTCTGCACGTTCGGCCCCGCGCTGTTTAAGGAAAACAAAGAGAAGTTTGATTAGAATACAATCCAGGAGCGTTCCTTTATTTCGATTAAATCCGTTTACTCCGTCGTCACGTGACTTAAAATTGCTCGGCTCGCCGAGCTCTCAGATTTGGTTAAAGGAACTTAACAAATTTCTCAAAAATCGAGCCCATAACATGCTATCGAGCCCATAACATGCTATCTTCCCTCGAATTTGGAGCACCCTGAACACGCCGTAGTTAATTATTATTGTCCCGATCTCTTGGATGGTAAGGTTCAAAGTTATTAGCAATTTTGTTTTTCCCTTGCAGTTGTCCAGAATCAAAATACGAAAGTCCCCCATATACTCCGGCTGTGGACGGAGGCTCCCTAAACGCCAAAACTTTGTGTATGAGTGCCAAACAGCATGCCGGAGTCCATTACGACTTACACAATTTGTACGGGTTTACCGAGGCTATAATTACCAGTCAGTAAGTATTACTATGAAGAACAAAATGGTGAAAAAAAAAGTTCTGTCTAAAGTAACGACCTTGTTGACTAAAAAAAGGCTTGATAAAGTACACACGAGAGTACACATGACTAAAAAAAAAGGCTTGATAAAGTACGAATTGAAAATTGACGAAAACTGCTCTTTTGGACAAAAAAGCGATCTATAATTTTTGGGTGGAGAGTTTAACCCTAAACCCTCCCTCCCCCTGACCACTACAGCACGGTGGCTCATAAAATAGTAACATATTACAAGCGGGGCATTTAAATTAGCGACATTCAGAACAGCGATATATGAAAAAAAAACAGCGATTATCCTAATTTATAACTAGAGGCTCTCTATACATTTAACAGTTATTGTTTTACCAGAGATGGGCACCTCATATTGCCCTCTCTTTCTAGTTTTTTCATATTTGCATGTAAAAGCGATTTTATGAAATGGACTGATGTTTTGTTGTCTCTTTTTATAATTTCCCCAGTTTTTGAAAGATTGATTTTTTTATGGTTAGTAAAATATGTCAAGTTTTGACAAAAACAAACAAAAACAAACAGTGAATATACACGCGGTAGATACTGAAAATGTAAATAATAGGTGAAATATAAAGACTCCTATTGATCTATATTTATGGTACTCTTTTTCTTACAATAAAACATGGAAACATAATGTGTTATTTATTAACGAACTACATGCTAAATGCGTATGTTTGTACCTGCTGCTTCTAACTCACCTCGCGAATTCGGCTATTTTTATTAATTTTCCAGCTTGATAAATGCATGTTTTCTTTTCACTTTTCTTGAGTTTCTTTCTCCGTTGGACAAAGGAACAATACAAATTCGTCGAGGCACGTATTTTTACAGTTTTTGATACAGCCAAATTCCATTTTTAAACCTGACGTCTCTTAATCAAAAATCTTATTTATTGTCAGGGGTTACCAACTATCATTGCCAACCAACACCGTACTTAACTAAAAAGCCTGTTAACTCCTACCACTTCAGTGCCCTTTAGCCTATTGTGGCTGCCATTTTTATAACCAAATTGACAAGTAAAACATGGATTTTATGTCAGTTTGGTGTCAATATGGCGTCGATCATAGGCCAAAGGATACTAAAACGAAAATGAGTTAACTGGCTTTTTAGTTGAGAACGGTGTTGTGCCAACACACAATTTCAAACAATTTGTTTTTAAACATTTCCCTAGCAACGGTCAAATCCAGTTGCTCACCTCTGGTAAAACAATAACTGTCCAAAATCGTATACAGAGCCTCTAGCTTATAACCGGATCAACAAAGGTTTTTAATTGCAGTGGGTTGTTTTTTTTATAAAGAAACATTTAACAATCCAAATCCTGACTTTTATTTCACCAAAAAATGCTATTTTATTAAACCCAACCCGCTAAAACCAAAAAAAAATATGAATATGAACATTGGAGCGAACCCTTGCTGACCCGCTAATAAAAAAAAACATACTGAGAGAGAATCGCTGTTTTGAATGTTGCTCAAATGAAACCGCCCTTTTTAAATTTGGCTATTTTGAATATCGCTCTTTTGGATCGGTCTTTGACATTTTAATACTTTTTGTGTAGAGTTATGACAGAGCTAAGAGGCAAAAGGCCGCTTGTCATTTCGAGGTCATCTTACGCCGGTCACGGTCACTACGCCGGTCACTGGAGCGGAGATGTATTTTCAAACTGGGACGCACTCAAGCAGAGTATTCCACGTAAGTTTTGACAAATGTTTGACACAATTTCTTTACATTGAATAACTTCGAAGAACGGTGATAAAAAAAGGGTCACGTCATATTTAGAAGTTTTCTCTAGGCGACTATAAATACTCAATAAATAAAAAAAATACCTTTGTTCTTACAATAGGTGGGATAAAAACTATTTTGGAATGTTGTATTTAGTGGTAGGCCCTGATCAAACGTCCAAATACGAGTTTTTTAGAGTACGGTTCATCCAAAACCATCAACAAATTATAACTGTTGTTTGAAGATAGTAGAATGTTGAACTTGAGAGTAAACTAGAGAGAGAGTGTCTTTATTTTTTTCTTTTTCACAACGTTTCGATTGAAGATACATAAGCATTCAAATCGTTATGAAAAAGAAAAAAATAAAGACAATGGAAGTTGGAAACTCTGGTTTACTCTAAATAAATTATAAGCTTGTTAAATTTTCCTCATTTTGTCTAATATGTAACAAGTTACACTGTGTGCACGAGGATCAAAATAAAAAGTTGGATTTTGTTTATTCATGCAAATTATTCTACTTTTGTTTTTTTTATAGATATTTTGAGTTTCTCACTTTTTGGTATTCCTCTGATGGGTACCGATATCTGTGGTTTTATTGGGGATTCGAACGCGGCTCTCTGCAACAGATGGCAACAGTTAGGGGCCTTCTATCCATTTTCCAGAAACCATAATAATGATGCTTCTATTGTGAGTACAACGAGGGTTACAACGACCGCCGATTTTGGCATAATCAACAAAAAATTATCTTTAACTTAATGAAAAGAAAAAATATCCCAACCCTTTAAAAAATCTTACCTTCTGATACCGTTTTCCCTAGCTTGAATAATTTTTATATGAAATATAACTGATAAATCAATACAGCGATAACAACATAATTCTGCGAGCTGATTGGCCAGACCTTTATATGTAACATAAACTGATGTTTTATTTTGTTGTATTTTTTCTTCAGGATCAAGACCCCGTCGCCATGGGTGCAACAGTAGTGGCTTCAACCAAAAAGGCTTTAGAAATCAGATACTCATTGTTGCCATACTTGTACACTTTGTTCTACAGGGCTCACATTAACGGAGAAACTGTTGCCAGGCCGGTGTTCTTTGAGTAAGTTCAATATCAATCAATCAATCAATTTAAAGATCAATGTTGCCCGGAATTTACTAAAACTAAATCCTAAAAAAATTATAAGCTTTTCAATAGGTAGATTTAGGACGGCTTAATTAAATTTAAACGATATTTACTACAAATAAAATCACCTGTAAAAAAATTTTCGGCTTTTTAACGTCGATTGATAAGTTAAAATTACGCATAAAACTTACAAAGAGCAGTTTTGTTTTTTGAAAAACACAATATTTACGAAAAAATACACCTTGATTGTAGATTTTTATATACAGGGTGAATTCTTTAAACGGAACGGTACTTCTAGCGGGTTAGAATTTGGTTAAATAAAAAAATCTAAAATTTGGTTGAATAAAAAAATCCAACTGAGATTTTTAATTTCCTTTAATCGTGCTATCTTGGATTTTTTTAATGTCATTTTGTTTACGAGTTATGGCAAAAAAAAAATATTTTTTTAAATAGGACACCCTGTATATTTTGCAAATTTTTAAATCTGAAAACAATTCTCTCTTCAGCAATACTGCACAGTAGGGCCTATCTTTTACGATAACAAGATATTTTTATCTAAATCTGTATGGAAAACTTCGTTATTCATTCAAATATCCCCCATAAAACAGGGCATAGACAACAATTCCATGCAAGTTTAAATGCCTCTATCTTGGAAACCATAAGAGATAGAGTATTAGTGTGTGGTATTGTCAAAAAGATAATTTTTTTTAGAATTCGAAAATTTCAAATTATACAGGGTGTCCTATTTTAAAAAAATATTTTTTTGCAACACCTCGTAAACAAAATGACATAAAAAAAAATCCAAGACAGCACGATTAAAGAAAATTAAAAATCTCAATGATGTGCTTTTGGATTTTTTTGTAAAACCAAATTCTAACCCGCTAAAAGCACCGTTCCGTTTAAAGAATCCACCCTGTATATTTATGGCCCTGTTTATTTCTAATTAGGCCCTCAGGACAGCATCGGCTGGTGTCGCCAGTAATCGAACCATTGACATACAATTTGTGATCTACAAAACGTCTTGTCAACTCGTGATAAGTTGTATTTAGTTCGGGCGACAAAAACGATAACCTTGTTTACGTGATACTGGTGTACGAAAAACCCAAGATTTTTTTTGTTAAATAACAAAATCTGTTGTTGAGTCTGATATACCTTAACTTAAGAAACATTCAGTTTAAAAAAACAGTCCCAACCTATGAATCACCCGTATAGTGTAGGATTCTTCTTAACTGATGATACGAAGCATTGTCTTAAAAACGTTCGCTTTATATCAATAAAATATAACTAGCTTTTATTAAATGACTTTTTATTAACTTAAAGGGATTGTCATGAAGACAATTCCTAATTGTCATTTAGGAATGTGGCTGAGAAATCCCATTGATGCTACCGGTGTTTTCACTGTGAGAAAAATTAATTTTAATTTTTTTTATATTTTTAGATTCACTGATGATGCTCAAACTTATGGTCTTGATACTCAGTTTTTGTGGGGAGAAGGTTTAATGATTGCACCTGTTCTTGAAGTAAGTACTTATTTAAACGTTACTTTTACTTTTTACATGTTTTGCTCCTTACCATCCTAATTGTTTTCCTAAACCGCGTCGCGATTTTAAAATTTTTATTAAAAGCAACACAGCTTTGGTTTGCGAGATATTAAATGCGGTCAATATTCGTGCTTTTTCTGACGCCAACTTTTTTTATTAGCAAGATGCTACTTCTGTCAACGCCTACCTTCCCAATTCTGTATGGTATAACTACTACACTAAGGCAGCTGTGGCCTCCTCGGCTGGAAACGTCACACTTTCCGCCCCCGAGGACACTATCCCTCTGCTGCTGAGAGGAGGATGTATTTTACCAAGTGAGTAAAGTTCAGGCTAATCCGTAATTTTAAAAATTAATTTTAAGTTATGTTTATGATTTTTATAACGGGTTTATGCGTTTGCTTTAGCAACATAGGGATTTTATGCATAAGTAAAACAATATACGAAAATGAATGAAATGTAATATGAAGAGAAAATTTAGCGCCCTAATAAATTGACAGAAAAGATTTGTGGCGTAGAGGGCAAAGGGTGAGGGAATAAATCGGAAAAAAGTTTTTCCTCGACCAGGATTTGAACCCGGGACCTCTAGAATACCAGTCTAATGCTCTACCAACTGAGCTACCGAGGAACTGGGGTTTTAACTGGCTATTCGGAAATCCTTTCGTCCGATTCATTTGTTAGTAGTGGGGAGATCTTTAAAGCCTACTGCGGCTTTAAAAACCTAGACATGTTATAAAGACAAGGAATCGTGAATGTGTACGTCCTTGTCTTTATAACATGTCTAGGTTTTTAAAGACGCAGTAGGCTTCAAAGATCTCACCACTACTAACAAATGAATCGGACGAAAGGATTTCCGAAGTTAAAACCCCAGTTCCTCGGTAGCTCAGTTGGTAGAGCATTAGACTGGTATTCTAGAGGTCCCGGGTTCAAATTCTGGTCGAGGAAAAACTTTTTTCCGATTTATTCCCTCACCCTTTGCCCTCTACGCCACAAATCTTTTCTGGAAATGTAATATGTTTAATTCTAGATTTAAACGAACCAAGGCTACCAACGAATGGATTAAGACTGAGATAATTATATCATCTTAAAGTTCAAGTGAGAGGGGAGTAAATGCTCTAATTTTCGTAAAACATATTGCCTCTAAAATTGTTGGATAGTAACAGAAGCCATTCATAACTTTATAGAAAGTGAAAATATCATGGTGAAGCCTTTCTGATTCCTGTGAATATTAAAATGACCATTAATTAAATTATAGTTAATGTAATAGTTGTCATAGATATCGACATTAGCCCTGTATGCTACAGATCTCAAAAACAATTTTTAAACTGCTTCAATACTTTATATGGATGGGACGAGCGACTGTTACATGTTACAAAACCAAGGATATGCATAACTCTATTTATAATTTTTGTGGCTATATTTTAAAAAAAACCCTGTTTTGCACGTTAGGGACTAAAACACATTTTAGTCCCTCAAATGAGGGATTCGTTCCTAAAACTAAAATGGTACTTTTCGTCCCTAAGGCTTAAAAATTGCACTTTTAGTCCCTAAGTAGTAAAAATAAAATCCAGAAATATTGCATGCAACGAAGATATATATACGTCGGTGCCATTTCCACAATGAATAGACGTAAAAATCAATTATTTTTCACTTCAGGATAAAAACCATCAGTTTAGGCCCTAGGTGTATAATGTACTATTATACCATATAAGTTTTAAAAAATTAGTAAAGGGAAAAGCTACGTACAGTAGACAATAATAAATTATGCCCCCCTAAATGTCAGATAAGCCCATGTTGTGGCTGAAAAAAGGGGCAAGTATATTATTATGATTTTAAAATTTAACCAAACATATTAGGATTCTAAAAATCTTATTATCAAAACTTCATAATTCTGTAAAAAACAAGCATTTTAACGAAATCGGTGAGTGAAACGGTTTTGCTTACTTTGTCTTACTTTTATCTGGGAAACTTGTGTATAATTAACTATCCGTTCTTTTTATTATTTTCTGATTATTCTTTTTAGCTCAAGGTAGCGGTCAAACCACAACAGTATCTAGGAAAACGAAAATCGAACTGTTGGTATCCCTTGACACTAGCGGAAAAGCAAGTGGCGACCTCTTCTGGGACGATGGCGATAGTTTAGGTATGCTGTTTGTAAAGTCCGGTCATTATATCTTTTGCCGACGCCATTTTTCATATCAAAATCCAGAATATTTTGTTTGGTAATCGAAAGGCGTTGGCTATTACCTGAAGAATGATTTTTTTTTAATTAAAGTATTAGTTGCGTAAAATATATTTTTAAAATCAACTTTTCGTACCAAGGTTATTTGTGACAAAATTCTGCAACGAAAAATTTGTTGCTTCAAAAAATAAAAATTTTTGCTACAGGAGCACTGCATAAATTACGTAACGATGATTTTGCCAATTTATTGACCCTCCTCCCTTCCCCTTCTATCATTTTGTACAGTTTGGCTAACCCCCCCCCCCCCTTAAAATTATGTAACGTTTTCAAGACCCCCCCCTCAAATATACCTCTCTCTCAAAAAAAGTTTTATTTGGTATGTTAAAGTAAAAAACTAACTATAATAGAAAGGCTCTATGTGTAATTGCCATTTTAAAACTTTTACAAATAAAGTGAGGCCGTAACACTATTATTAATTCAGGAACGTCAACTTGTAGTTCTCCAATATAAACAGGAGTAGCAAACACCTCCTTTCCTCTACGTAACGTTTTGTAATGCTTAGGCCCCCCCTTATGACTGTTACGAAATTTGTGCCACGCCCCAGGCCTGTCGAAATTGCGGTATCTTTTGGGTTTAATAGTTGGCCCACCTACAAAGAAGCATGATAAGACTTTATCTCAGGAATCAATAAATAAGATGACGCAGTAAAATAAGAAACAAAAACCTACATGAAGACGTCCTTTACAAAAAAAGCATGAAAAACATAGATATTAAAGGTAAATAATTAAACTAGCATTGCCTTTTGGGCATGTTGTCAATTTTATCTCTCACTTTTCTCTCGTGTGCAAAGACTCGTTTCCTTGGTAAACAACTTTTTAATGGGTCCGTATAAATATACAATTTTTTTTTTGTTACTTTATTTAGATACGATAGATGAAGGCAAATACAGCTACATATCGTTCAGCTTTGCTGACGGCACTCTTAAGTCTAGCAACGTCAAGTACGATGGCGAAGCTCCTCCTAATCTGGGAAAAGTGACAGTTTTGGGTGTGACCAGTGCCCCTACCACAGTGCAAGTCAACGATTTGGCGCACGCTTTTAGTTATGATTCAGCAAATAAGGTAATTTTTTCATATAGAAGCACCCGTAATTCTTAAGAATTACTAAGAAAAACTATGTCCAAACATAGAACAGTTCAACGAACTGTCATGATCACCTGATTGTCGACTGTCGTTCTGAATCGGAAAAAAATAAGCATTTTCTAAAACTGTTAAAGGATAAACTCAAAATTTGCAGTTCAAAGGAGCTATGTACTCAACTTCTATCTCTCTTGCCCATATCTATTGTAGATAACATTGTCTGTTTCGTACAGCAGGTATCTCCATCTCTTATTGCCGATCTTTAGACTGAATTGAGAGAGATCTCACTACACAAGTGCGAGAAAGCTAACAGTACAGGACATTGCCCCTTTAAACTGCGAATTTTCACAAAGGATTTTTTTCTACAAAACAGTCACTTTGTTTAAGACCATTGTTACGATCTAGGAAAATAGTGTTTCGCAACACTGCACGCATGTCTGTAATTATCATGAAACGCCTGTTAAATATCCAAATGACCTCGAGCGATTTATATTACAACCCTTAAACTAGGCATTTCTTAAATTCAGTGAAATCTTAGAAAGCAAGAATTACCGATTATTACTTTGGTATCACAACTCAAGTATTTGGGAGTGACGCTGAACAAGGGACTCAAGTGGAGCGCGCATGTTGCCAGAATGACCGTTAAAGTCCAGGCAACATTCTGGCAGTTGCGCCGAGTGGTCGGTCGAACCTAAGGCATTAGCCCGAGGATCCTACACTGGATATACACGGCCATCATAAAACCAAGAATCCAATACGGATCAGTGGTGTGGTGGCCCGCTGTAGAGAAGCTGACCATATCCAAAAAAAAGCCTACAAAGGCTCTTCTGCAGAGGGATAACCGGCGCAATGTGGACGACCCCCATCCACGCTCTGGAAACAATCTTAGGTCTCCCCTCGCATCCAACTTGGATCAAAAAGGAGGCGAAGGCGACGCACCTGCGATTAAGGGACTATGGAAGGGCAGGGAGGAAAGAGAGGGCCATCTGGCGGTCGAGGGATTGGCGACGAAAGAGTTGCCCCTCCTAAGACTCCCAGTGAATGCACTCCTTAAACAAAGGAGGTTCGATACAAAGTACAAAGTCACAATACCAGAACGTGGCAAAGGGAAGAATTCTGAACAAAATTAAGCAGAGAGGCGACAGTCTGCTACACGGATGGCTCTAAACTGTCAGCCAGGCAGACACCAGGCGCAGGAGTGTACGCGGAAAGTTATCCACTTGGAGAACACGCTACGGTGTTTCAAACGGAGGAATGGCAGGAGGGACATATATATATATGCTCCGACAGCCAGGCTGCCCTCAAGGGTCAAAATAGTCAGTAGTCTGGTGGAGGAGTGCGCTGGAGCACTGCAAACACTGGCTCAAGACAAGAGGGTAACATTGATGTGGGTCCCAGGTCATGAGGGAATACCAGGGAACGAGAAAGCGGACGAACTTGCCAGACTAGGGGCCGAAACCCAATACATTGGACCGGAATAACAAGGAAACAGGTACAGAGTAAGCTCAACAAATGGACGAACAATGAACTAAAGACGTCCTGGAGACAAGAGTCAAAGTGCAGACAGTCCAAGCTATTCGTGGATGGTCCGACTGTAGCCAGAACTAAATGGCTCTTAGGCAAGACCCGAAAGGACATTGGACTGCTGACAGGGATGCTCACTGAGCACAATCGGCTGAACAAACATCTGACGCAAATAATAGTAGCAGGAGATCTCGAGGGTCCGAAGAGGAATCGGCGCAGCACTTGATAGCGGAGTACGATGCATATACCAGATCAAGGCAGCTGAATTGGGGATTTCCCACGATAGAGGAAAAAGAGTTGCACTCGCTCAAATAGACAGACATACTGAACTTCGTAAAGACAGGGAGGCCCGGAGAGAGTTGCAGTGGAAGTAGGGGCATAGGGGTAAGGAACGGTGTATGGCAAAAAAGGCCTATGAAGGGGCCTAATTGCCAGGACCACGGCCCGCCCCTATACTACTACTACTACTACTACTATTACTCACTATTATTGCCGACATTACACTAATAGTGACCGACTTTCAATCGGCGTTATTTATAACCTATACATTGTTTTTACAAAAAATTACCACAAAAAAATTAAATTTTAACAGTTTTTAAAACCTTAAAAATTGAAATCCGTAAATTTTGGTCATCACTTGAAATTTTTGACTTTTGTAGATGTAAATTAATCTTAGAATAAAGAAAAGATACCGGATGCTTACGGATACTCTGGTTATATTATTATCTGATAAATCTCGGACCTAATTTTCGAAGCCGCGAGAGGATCACTCAACATCCAAAACATATCAAATGCATGCTCACAGTTCAAGAATGACCGCGGCAAAACCGACGCTCGCTCTGCCATTCACCTGTTCATTTAGGCTTGTTTTCGCGACTGCCATGACACTATTACGTTAAATCTGATGGCTCCTGCGTACGCGTATTTGTCAACAGTGTCAAAATACTGCCCGTTTTCTTTTTGTCGCGGTTACGGTTAATCTTGGTCCTAAAATTTCCCAGAAGTATAAGCAAACGAAGGAGACCTCGATTGTGTAATATCTTTGAATATTGTTTAAATTTACAGATCATTGTTTATGTTTACATTTGTATATAATTAAAAGTTTTTAATTTTTATGAATTTCCGGATTATACTTAAATTTTCATATCAAAAATGAACAAAAAAAATCGATGTAGACGGCGCATCCTGTCATGTTCGATGCCTTGAGAATCGGAACCAGCCTATTTTGCCGGTTCAGAATAGTTGCGGTTCTCAAGGTATGGATCTTCACAAGATGTGCTATCTACGCCCATTTGTTCTGTTCATGTCAGCTTATAGATGACGTCATAGCATTTTTGATGTGAAAATTTAGGTATGATCCGGAAATTTATAAAAATTGAAAACTTTTGATTATATACAAATGTAAACATAAACAATTATCTGTAAATTTAAACAATATTCAAAGATCTTACATAATCAAGGTCTCCTTCTTTTGCTTATACTTTTGGAAAATTTTAGGACCAAGGTTAACCGTAACCGCGACAAAAAGAAAACGGCACAGGCCATAATAGTGCCGGCTACAAAAATCTCAAATAAGTCCCTACTATTTAATACGCGTGACTAAGTTCGTTTTAATATCGTTTTCTCAAGGGTTTACATGATAGTTTTCAGATCGATTAAAATTCGATTTGAGAACTGATACTGATATTTATATTTTCTACCCGATTGCCATCTATGCGTTTCTCATGCGTGGCCGCCCTGACTCAAAACACACAACCGTGTTCTTCCACTTAACCTTTAATTTGCCTATTTAAGTTCATAGCCGCCACGTGATGGATTTTTTCAGTCAGGGTGGTCGGGCATTGGAAACGTACGTATTGGACTTTTTAATTACGTAATTCTAGCCTCGTTTACACGAAAATATTAGGATACGATTTCGAATTAACGATTCGACCTTGTGGTACCAGAATAAGATAGTAATTTTATTACTGTTTTGATTAAAACTTGAACGAACTTTTTTTTTTCATTTTTAGTTCCTGACCATTGAAGATCTGGATATTTCATTTGCCAAACCTATTGAAATAACTTATAAATAAAGAATGTACCAAAAATAGGATAGGATATTTTAGAATAAATAAATTCATTCATTTGTACTTCTACAATTTATTTAATATTACCTTGGATAAAAAATGGAGTACAAGAAAATGGCACTGGTATAAAGATCAATATTAAAAATGTAAGTGTAAAAAGTACCTAAACGAATAAAATTTTAAAAAAATCAAAATAAAGTTCTAAAAAAGCATAGTAGATAACAATGTACTAAAATAACGAATATTCTTTGGTAGTTTAACACTATGAAAACGTCAAACAAAATAATTGACTAACTACTCATTAGGTACTTTAAGCTATTTTTTAAACGCATCTGTATACTTATACTTAAGGCGTTCAAAACAAAGCCAAAAGGCACTACATTTTTGACTTATTTACGCCATTTTTCGAACGAGGCTTGATTTTATGGTGAAGGCGATGAGCAAACAGCTGACTGCAATCGATGCGTGCGTGGCTGTGGTTGCAACATTACGTCCATCCCGATGTATGCAACGACAGCTCAATCAAGTTACCCCCCCCCCCCTCCCCCTTACTGAAACTCAATTTGGATATTGTAAAAATTATGTACTAATTATGTTCTAATTTAGTCCTTTTAAAAAAAAAATTAAACTTAAAGGGGGGGTACTAATTATGTACTCTTAAAGAAAGGTACTTTTAGTTTACAAAAACCATCGGTTCCTAAGATTTTTGTTTGTTTGTTATGGGGTGTGTAGCTTGATATAAAGGCACACCCCCTCTGCTTAAGAAATAGATTTGCCATAATTTCCTACTAATTATGTACTAATTTCGTCCCCTTCTAAAAAATTGCCTACTCTCAAGATAACTTCATTTTTTTTATTTTGTGGGATATGTAGCTTGATATCAAGGCACTTCCCCTTCTGCCTAGGAAAGAGATTTGAAAAAAAGTGACTATGCCATAATTTCCTACTAATTATGTACTTATTTTGTCGCTTATTCATTAGGTACAAAATTTTGTAGAAGGGACTAAATTAGTACATAATTAGTTTGACTGAGCTCACAACGACTGCAGTCAACTGTTCTACTATCGCATCCATCATACAACCGAACCTCGTTCGACACATGACATAAACAAGTCAAAAATGTTGTGCCAACTTTTTTTGAACGCATTAGGTATCACGGCTATGTTTAAATAAAAACTTAATGTCCCTAGTTCCTACTATTAAAAAAACAGTATTTACAAAATTGCGAGGGGGTAACCACTGTTGGTAATCATGTCACAAATCTTATCTTCGCAGTCCCTTAAGTGGCGGCTTTAGAGGGGGGGGGGGCGCCAGTAAAGCAAACATTTTGTTAAAAGTAATTTCTGCCTGCGATTTTATTTTTACAGTGTTTTGTCTGTCTGATATTTTAGCTTAACTCTGCCATTAAGTTGATTCATTCATATTTTTTGTCAATAATTTTTTCACAACAATTTCCCGCCTTTGCGGACGACAAACTCAAAAACAAACCTTTTCTGATTTTGCGAATCTTTCACCTATCGATATTATTGTAAAATAACTGTTTATTATATTCCCATTTTAGATATAATTCTTGCAGATTTAAATGACCGGTTTACCGATAAGAATTTTTTCCCCTTTAATCTTAATGCACTGATTCCTTATATCCTTAAGAATAGTATCGACGATTCCAAAACAGGTCTTATCATGAAATAATTTTGGAGTTTGGTGAACTGCTCGGAAATTCTGCGATTATACAATTACTTGGAGAAATGCATTTATACAAACAAAGAAAGATGGATACTAAAAACGGCCTTGAAGCTTTGCAAAGTGCGATGAAAATTATTTTCCGATAGTTCCCCAACTTTTAAAGTAGCAACAGCCAAAAGAAGCTTTTTAAGCTTACGGTTAATAAAAAGCTACTTAAAATCTACCATGGCAGAGAAGATCGCTTAAAAGGATTAGCTCTATTACATATTCATAAAAATATTGAAAAAAAAATCCTTGCATGAGAATGTAATTAACAGATTTGCCAACAAAAAAAGAAGGTTGGATTTTACAAATTAGTTTTCAAACGCTTAATTTTTAGTTGAAAATTTATATTTTTTGTGTAAAAATATCAATAAACCTATTCGTTCTTATTTTTTTGCCCTTTAATCCAGCACGACTTAAATTCTTTTGAAAATTGGTAATTGTTTAAATTAAAAAAAAAAACTTTTGTCATTTTTACTGTAAATAATTATTTTTTTATACTTACGATATGTATAGATTTGACTTTGGGAGGGGGAAATTAATTGCATTGCCTAAAGCCATTGCAGCCCCTGCAACTGCCTAAACCTCAGAAAACCCTGGCTTGTAGACCCTAAGGGTCCCTGGGAGTCTTTAGAAATTTCTCAGCAGTCTCCTGCAATCACTGACAATTTAACAAAATTGGCAATCATGTCACATTTTCAGAACTAGTGGGTACCCCCTCGCAAAATTGTATCTATAACCTTTAAAACTACACTGTAAATTTGATGACTTTTAAGGAAAGGAATTTACTACACCCAAAAAATCTACATTTCCTAATAAATTAAATTACACAAAACTATATATGCATGCATCAGGGTAAAGATAGTTCCAGTTGGCCGTTGCAAGAGGTACACATCTAGATAAAAATTAAGCAAATTGCTTCGGGCATATAAAATTCTAAATTACAGCGTAACGAACGGGACATCCCAGAAGTGACGTCCATATTTTAAAGTAAATAAAATAAATGAAAGTACTGTTTGTTTTACTTATCCCAAATATTTTGACTTCAATACAAACGTTAATTTATTATTAACAGTAAGAATACAACTACTGGTAAAATGGTCTCTGTCAATTCAAGTGGTGTAAAAATTACACATTTTATAAAACTTTGCATTTTCACAGTTTAGAGGCTTTGATAATAAATAACTCGTGGAAGTTTAATCTAATTAAAACATTAAAGGTACTGAAAAAATAAATAAAAACTATTTCACATTTACAAATTGTTTTTTTGGATCATTTTTACTCCTTCCTTAAGTTTTTTTTTACAGAGGATGTAGTTGAAAAAAGAAAAGAAATCAATTTTTACCTAAATATACTAAAGCATAAATCCGATTAAAAACGTGAAAACAACCTTAAGATATGAATCATTTCTACATGTCTCATTTTTACCCAAAACCATGTATCAAATTTATCCCAGACCCTAGCTCATCAACTTTTTCTCATACCCTGGATAGAACACATTTTAGACAGCCGTTATACACCGGGGTTCTATTTTCGAGACCATACGAAAATATCCGCATATGAGTACTATTGTGTGCTTATAATATAATTTTTGCGTCAGTCTCTTTCTATCCTGTGTAGAATGAGAGGCGAAAGAACTCGACTGGTTTTGATCTATTTGACTCGTAGTACAGTAAAATTGTAATCTGAGGGCGAAAAAATTCCGGGGAGGCTGAGTTTTTGATATGTTCTTTCGGGAGGTCTCATAGTTTCTCAAGTCTTAAGTTTGTGTTTCTGGAAGCACTCCTCTGGAATCATCCGCCATTTTAAACAAATCTTTGTAACCGACTTTTCTCCATTTCTATTGGTCGGAGGCGAAAAAGTCTGAGAAAAAAAATATTTGGCCAAAAATTATCAAAATTTTTGTCCAAGTGCTCAACTTTCTCTAGTTAGTTTCCAAAAAGTTAGATGGCGCCGAATTTACAAAAAATCAGTTTTAACGTAGTTTGATCAACAAACAGTGAGTGAATCGGTAAAATTCTTTGAGAACTGCTTTCTGGGCATGCATGAAGTCGCTTGTTGTGGATTATTTATAGTAAGAGCATCACAAATGAGTTATCCCTTTCCGAGGAGTGGGGGAAACACAAACTTTGGGATCTTACTTTTAGACCCAACCCAACCCAACCACATTCCGGATTCCCGGATTTTTTTTGAGGTACCACCCTTATTTATGACAAGTTTACACTACTATCGACTTAACACGACTAGGTGGAGGGCATTGGAGTTGTTTCGCATGAGAAACCGATTATTCCTTCACACACTACCCATGCATCAGCGTATGGCATGTCTTTTGCCTCCCATTCTACACAGAAGAGACGCAAGTACCCGTATGCGAATATTCCGACTCTTACCGGGCGCCGGAGATCAGGTAGCACGATGCAACAATCAAAGTTACCAGCACGATTTTAAAAGTTTTTATGTGCAAAACGTAATTTGATAATATAAAATTAATAACTCGCCTAAATAAGCACCTAATTTACGAGGAAATAAGATTTAAGTTTTTTACATCATGTAGGCATTTTTATGTCCTATTTTTGTTCAATTAAAATCGCTTTAACTAAGAAAAAACTGTAGGTATAAAACTTATTTTTACCCAAAATTTTGGATGTTTAATTTTTTTAATAGGGTCTTATTTGTTATATATTGAAAAATTTCTGCTTTTTAATTTTTTTGTTTTCTTTCGATGCACCGTGGGCTAAAAACCGAATCTGAATAGTAGCAAATATACCTCCATTATGACAAAGAAAATAAATAGAAAGTGGTGAATGCTTGTGGTGGTATTTGGCTTCTTCATGGTAAGAGAAAAATTAAAAGAACAAAAAAATTTTGGACATTCACATCAAAAACCCAAATTACAATTTCAAAATGTTATTTTTTTTGTTTTTATTTGGGTTTATAAAATCATTCGTCATAATAATAAGTATATGTGAAAAACAAAAAAATTATATAAATAACGTAAATGATGGATAATCTTTCAAAGTTTCACAGTGCAAAATGTAGCACAAATTTCAAAAAATATTTTTTTAGATTAACTCGTTGGCAAAAGTGCATGTTTATCAAATACTCTCTTAAAAATACTTCATTGTTTGTTTTTCTAAAAAAATGCTGTTTACTCGATTTATTTGGGATGCAAAATTTAAAGGTGAATATTATTGTAATATTCTTATATTATTAACATATGAGCAAAGATGTATGAAATGTACATTTGTACATTTAGATAAATCATTCCAAAAATAGCCTCATATCAAAGATGTATGAAATGTATATTTCATACATCTTTGATATGACAACAACTTTGACAGTAGGTGTGACGTCATACCCCCCCCCACCATTCAAGAATCAGAAATGAATGAAATGGGTTGCTGGAACGCATTGGTTAAAGAGTAGGCTTATGTGTTTCTTTTTTGAAACTTGTCATAAACATTAAATCATTGAATATTTTATTTGAAAGATTTTTGCCTGTAAGACTACTAAAAAGGTCAATTTGTGGACTCATATTACAAAAATATAACATTAAGCAGGAGACTTGAGATCTATATATTTTATCATTTTTTTATTAATCATTTATCACTGGATACTGTTTAATGTGTAGTGCTTAATTGATAGGGTATTTATTCAAGTTTTTATGCACAATAGTTAATCCCAATTTTATACAAGTAATAATGTTTTGGTTGCTTGGGTTTTATATGGGTCTTTTTTAAATAAATAAACAATAAATTATTTTTACCTACGACCAACGAATAATACTAATTTTATGACCATCTCAACACAATTTTAATGGCTCATAATAATAATAAAGCTTAGACCTAAACCACAAGATAACATGACTAGCGATGAGACTTTATTTTATAAGGGCACTAATTGACGCAAAAATGTGAATTAATTTTCTATATTTTTAAGACAATGATTATTCATTAAACGTACATAAATTCATCATTTTAGTACCTAACCAAAAGTAAGTCCCGTTAAATTGACATATTACGCATTTTTAGGAAAAAAACCTTGTTTTTAAAAAGATATATGAAAAGTCTCTTAGTAACCTTATTTGTTTTGACGTTTTAGATAGAACGTCATTGAAAGAAACTTCAGGTTATGTTGAGAGTGTTCGCGTTTGATATTTTTAATAATTTCTAATATTTACGATGACATTTCTATTGGTCGTAGGTAAAGTATAGTACACTAACTCGCTCAGATAAATTAAAACACTCGCCTGCGGCTCAAAATTCATCTTCGCGTTTAATGACCACCATAACATGCTTGTTATGTAAACTACTATTAATGGCTTTACTTTTTAAAAAAGATGTTACCACTAAAGTGCCAAAAAATGCAAAAACGGTCGAAAAAAAGAAAAGTGACAGATCGCACATGCGCAATTTATTATTTTTATTAAATTTAACGCACAAAGTTAAAAGTTGTCCAACTATGTCAATTATCCAGTATACATTAAATTTAATAATTATACAATGAGTAAACAGCATCATTAGTTTTCATATTTAACTTTAAAAATTAACAATTAAGTAAGCAATATCCATCCAAGTCGAGTAAATCGGCCTTACTTTAAAAGTTAACTTACTTTAAAGTCGTTGATCTCAATCAACATTTCTGATCTTTCATAGTTTATCACTACTTGGTATTTTTCTTCCATTTCCTTGGCATTCAAGTCTTAGTCTAGCGGTCTAGGGATGTGCGAGTATGCCTGTTTCATAGATTATGAGAAAGCGTTTGATCGAGTCCAATACGAAAAGCTCATATAATCGTTAAAAGAAGTTGGTTTAGATGACCGAGATCTAAAGATAAGCGCTAATCTATACTGGAATCAGACTCTCAGATAAGGTCTCAAATAAAGGTTGATGACCAACTGTCCGAAGAGGTCCAAATAAGAAGAGGTGTGCGTCAAGGTTGTATATTGTCTCCGCTGTTGTTTAATATCTACAGTAACAAAATAATAGAGAATACACTTCGTAACTGCGAAGAGGGTCTGACCATAAACGGTATAAAAATCATCAACCTCCGATATGCCGTCAATAATGTCATAATAGCAGACATTCCATCAGCGGAAGGCCTGCAAGAGTTGTTGAATCAAATTGCTGCCAAAATTTCGCTTAAATGTTGGAAAAACAAAATGGATGATCATGTCCAAGGAAAAGAACATAAGAGGCAGTGGCGATCGCGCCCCCCCTTTGCTCCAGAAACAAGTAGACAACAAAGATGCTGGTGGTCACCACCTCGAAGTCTTTGGAGAAAAAACAAGAAATTGCAGAAAGTTCTTTCAAAGACATTCTAGAATCCCTCCACAATATTTTGGGACAGTTTGACCTTCAAACCAAAACCATTGGAAATACAGAACAGTATTAACAACTTTTACACAAAATCATTTCTGAAATAGAAAAGTAAAGCCAAAATCAATTAACTAAAAGTCGTTTCTAAATACTATAAACAGTTTGATTAATCCAGAACACAAATTCTTGAAATTTTATTGGGAGAAGTCACTATTTGGAAACAATATTGGTCAGAAGTAGGCAAAAGCTTAAATCAAAACATACCTGATAACGTTTTCGAGGTAATGAACAAGTGTGGCGATATTTTTCCGTTGATAGAACATTCTTGGATGTTTTCCAGTAAGTAACACTTCGTCAGAAAGAAGGTTCTCATGCCTCAGAAGATTGAAAACAAAAGTAAGTACTTAAAAACACTCTTACGGAAATTCGTCTGACGGGCTTAGCGTTGCTGCATATCAACAGACATGTTGAAATTGACATTGAGCCAGTCATTGACCGGTTTGGCCAAAAAAACCGGAAACGAATTTTTTTTTGAGATAGGCATCTTATGTTTGAGATATGCAATATAAAAAGTAATTAATGTTCCATCTTAAAAAGCTTTTTAGACCTTAAAACATAAAGTATGTATTTAGTTATTAGGTTTTGTTTGTTATCTATGCTTTTTATAACTGAAAAAATTATACGTAGTTACTCAAGCGTGGATTTCAAACCCCCTACCCTCTCTTTAAATTTTTTCTATGAAAACATTTAGAAAATCAAAAATAGGGCATAAATTGCGGCGCTATAACACCTTTGATATTTACGGTATTAGTTTAATTTTGTGTTAAAAATGGCATTTGTAGTGTCATTTTCTTAAAAATTTTCGCCAGTTGCGCTTTGAAACCATTGATATATTTACAATTTTAGTTTAATTTTAAATCAAAAAATGCATTTTTAGTGCAATTTTCTTGAAAAATTTCGCATGCGGCGGTATAATACTGTTGATATTTACTATTTTAGTTTAATTCGAGTCAAAAATTGCATTTTTAATGTAATATTCTCAGAAATTTTCCGCGCATTTAAACATTTTTTAAAATAAAATGCATTTAAACATTTTTTAAAATAAAAAATGTATGAAATAAACAACTTAAAAATCTGAGTACCCCCCCCCCCCTTGTATTACTAAGTTTTGTTTGCATATATTTATATGTTTCTCATAAAAGCAATGCTTTTATTTTAGTTTTTTTTCGTATCGAAACCGCCCCCCCTTTTCAAATGGCTGGGACCGCCACTGACAGAGGCATGTTAGAAGTAAATGGGCAGCAAGTCGCACGCGTGGATTCATACAAATACTTGGGTTGCCTCCTGAATGAGAACTGGGACAACATGCAAGAAGTTCGTGCAAGAATTGAACAGGCCAGATCATCCTTTATCAAAATGAAGTGTGTGTAGTCGGGATCTTAATACCACTCTCCGAATTCGTGTGCTTCGGTGTTATGTTTTTAGCATCTTATATTATGGCATGGAACCATGGACAATTACTACGTCTATGCGCACCTAAAAGCGCTTTTATATAAAATCACTTTCTCCGAGGTTTTATACATCCTTCATTAAATGTCATGAAATGTGTCATGAAAGTTTAAACAAAAACAAATAAAACAACTTAGTTAACAACAGATTTTTCGGAAAACCAGGATTTAGTGGTTCTTTAAAATAAAATCCATTTAGTACCTAAATCGGTTTTAGTGGTGCTTATACGACAACATTTTCAAACCGTCCGTATATAAAAGCGCTTTAAGAGGCCCATATAAACAAAGTAACTGTCTTGAAGTTTTATTTACCATCAAAAAGAGGAAAACTTGAATATTTTCGCCATATTTTGAGAAATGACAAATATAAGCTTTTAAAATTGAAATAGAAGGCAAAATTGACGGCAGAAGAGGTCTGGGTCGTAGATGGATAACATGGCTTAAAAATCTTAGACACTAGTATGGGTTTAGTACTACGACACTTTTCCGAAAAGCAGTGGACAGGGTACAGATTGCGCTGATGATGATAGCCAACGTTCGAAGAGAGCATGGAACTTGAAGAAGAACAATATTACAAAAAAAAAACAAAAAACATAACCTTAAAAAGCTATAACCAAAATATGAACCCAAGTCCAGAGTGTGGTTATAAATAGTTAAGACCAAAATCGCGGAAATGCATTGGTAAATATCAATTAAGAATAATTCCAGGCTAAAAATCGCCTATGATGGCGGGAACCTTATTAACTTTAGGGAATACACTGCAATTACTGATATATCATGGCATGTAATTTTTATTTTAAGAGAAAGGATTGGAAAAATGATTTTTTTTATATTTTTTACACAAATATAGTTTTATTTAAAATTAGACGCATTCCTAATAAAATGACGGCATTAAATTGTCCTTTATTACCAACTAGATTCTACTTTTAACCCACAGTGCGATTGACAGCCCCGTTAATAAAACTACTCACCGCATTCGCCGTTTTTTTTTTACACAAAAATAATTTGGCGAAAACAATATAGTAAATATATATATACCTTGTATAAAATCTATTTTTTTTTCTTAAATATTTAATAAAAAATCTAGGAAGTAAGCTTTGGTAACAACATTCCACCTTTGGATGCACCTAGTTTTAGGTGGTTTAAAAAAAAATAGGAAAATAAATAGTATGGCAAGAAAATAGTTATTCTTATAGGAAAAGATGCAATGTTTTCTTTGGTTGTACTTAAAGATTTTCTATCTCTTTTTTTAAGACGTTAATTCCTCCAGCAATTCCTCTGTACTCCTTTGCTCGTTTTTGAACTTTTCCATAAACTTTTCTGGTATAGTCCATTCTAACAAAATCTGGATATTTCTTTTTAATTTCTCCGCGACGGAGGTCCCTTCAATTTTACAAGGCTTTCTGCCAGAATGGATAATTGAGTCCACCAAAATATCATCAATCAACCTTTTGTTAAATCGGAGCTCCTTTAGTCTTTCCGCAGTCGAGATTTTTTTCAATAGTACGGCCAAAAGCAACCTCATTTTACTTAGGGACATTGGAGGCTCGATAGATTCACCTTTAATTTTACTTTCGTTCTCAGTTTTCGGTTTCTTTTTGCACTTATTATCTTCGTGATTTTGTAGCTCGCTTTTACTTTTAAAAAACGTTTTACAAAACTCACAGTAATAGGATTTGTTGCTCTTGTGGATGCACAGCATGTGTTTTTTCAAATGGGGTACCTGAGAAAACCCAGTATTACACAAAACACATAAAAAGGGCTTTTCACCGGTGTGTCGTCGAATGTGCAGCTTCAAAGCCGTACTGTGAGCAAAGGCCTTCCAACAAACCTGACATCTGTAGGGTCTTTCACCGCTGTGAATCCTTTGGTGAACCGTCAGTTGAGATCTTTGGGCAAAACGAGTGCCGCAGTGTCCACAGCCGTGGGGCTTGTTTTTAGAATGTGTCCTCATATGTTGAGGCAAATGCCCTTTGAAATTTTTGTTGCATATCTTGCAATGAAAGGCCCGAAGGTTGGCATGAGTACAGTTCAAATGTTTCCGCAAGGCATCCTTTCTCAAAAACGACTTCCCACAGATATCACATACGAATTGTCGAATATCCAGGTGCCTATTTAAATGCGCTTTCAAGTTGGCCCCGCAAGTAAATGAACTTTCACACACGTGACACACGTACGGCTTGGCTTTGGTGTGCACTCGCATATGTTGAGACAGCTGGCCCCCTCGAGCGAAATTTTTCGGACATTCTGTGCATTTGTAGGGACGCTCATTGGTATGGACTCTCAAATGTAATTTTAACCGTTCTTTAATGGGAAAATGTTTGTCACAATATTGGCAGACAAAGATTTCGGTGCTTTGAAGGCCCGGAGAATGTTTGCAGTAGATGTGGTTTTTTAACGACCCTGCCTGTTTAAAACCGAAGCCGCAGACGTTGCAAACGTAGGGACGTTCGTTTGTGTGAATGCGTACGTGTTTTCTTAAGTCGTTTTTTCCCAAGAAGCTTTTGGCGCAAAGATTACAAGGGTAGTTTCTAACTTTTTCCGCCTGAATTAATTTGTCTTTGACTTCTAAATCTATTTTTTCTTCATTAATCTTCGTATTTTGTTTAATTTTGCTCTGGACACTTAAATCCTTAATAGTATGCACCTTGTTATGTTTGGTTAAATTGTGAATACTTGCGAAATTTTTGCTACAAAGTTCGCAATTGTATTTTACAGTTTTTCGTGCTTTGTATGCCATACTGAACTCTTACACATGCAAAAAATGTCCCAAAACCATAGAAATAGTACTGTGAAACTTACTGGAAAGAAGTGCAAAATTAGGTCTTAACTATTCTCTAAATTAATATAATCCCAGCCACCGTAAAATTAAAAAATTAGTGCAGAAATGTTAGCGAATGGTGTGAAGATCCAGTTTTCTACATATTGTCCCAGCCACCAGGAATTTGAAGGTCAGAGTGGACCTGCACCCCAATTTTTGGTTATTACCTAAAAATTTAAGGTGTTACCTAAACCAATTTTATTTAACCAAATACTATCTAAGCTAATATTGTAGGTTGAATCAAATAACAATAAATAATTCCATCCTCATTTTGACCATTTTTAGTGAATGTAAATAAGATTCAAAATATATGGATTTTTGGAAAAAGTGGGTAGTACAGTAGACACTTAAAGCTGCACAAATAGAGAATGCTTAATCGTAATCGTATCTCAGTCCGCATGCTCAGAACGGATACGTCGTACAACAGCATACACCTAACCATTTTGTTATCTGTGGGTTTTCATAAATTCACTCTTAGAAGATTGAACTACTAGAAGTAGTCTGGTCTGTCTGGTTACACTGGTTTTTTGAGTGCAACATCTACAGTGGGGAAAGGGGAGAAAACAAAAAACTTACTAAATTTGGATTAAGTTTTGACGCTTATTTATTAATTAATTAATGAGGTTTAAGATATATGTTGAAAAAGCTAATATACACATACATAATACTCACAACCTATTTAAAACTTTCGACGTTTTTTGAAAATTTAACATGTGTTTTCCTTAAACATCTTCTTTTGTAGTCAACGTGGCAACATCGATTGTTTATTGCGGTTTCTCGATTTTTCCTAGAATGTCATTATTGTTTTGAAAGTGAAAGTTTCAGGACTTGTCAATAGTGTTTTTTTTTTTATATTTTTGTGAAAAGTTTGTGGCGAAAAATGGTTCCGAAGTGTATTATTATATGCAACAAAAGCCGGGGGACCGGAGTATTTCGTTTCACAGGTACGTTAAATTAAAATATTAGCTAAATATTAGGTTAGAATTCGTCATATTTGGCCATTTTTGGTAAACAAAGGCAGGAAATCTGTGTTGCCGGCTTGTCATTAATTTCAGTGTAAATAGGGATTTCCATAGCACCTTTTTCTTATTTTTATAGTTGTACATCTTACTTGAATACATTTTTAGTTTTTTTTCATAGAAACAAATTTTTATTACTATACCTAGACCATTTAATTAAACGGAACTAAAAATTATTGAAGGTATTTTAAATATTAAAAACAGGGGAAAACGTATTAGGTTAACATGTCAACAATGGGATGAAGATGTTGAACTCAAACACCCTGCCCTAGGTCTGAAAAAAAGCTCCTTCTAGTAGTTCAATGTTCTAAGGTTTCACTTCTTCTATTTTCCATTCTATTGCCCTCTCACTTTCTTCGACAAGGAAGGAAGTAGAAGTGAGCAGCATGAAGTAAAACTTTGCATCAAGCACTGAACAAGAATTGGTTCGGTTACGTCGTACGCAACTTTGTAACTCTTTTTTTAAAGAACGCTTTCACAAATGCATCAAAGATACGCTAACCACAAGGAATAAAAAAAGCTTACCAACTTTAAGTGTCTATTATGTTTCGCGTATGCGCGCTGGAATTGTTGTACAGGGTGACTTTTTATAAACATTTGTAGAAAGATGAAATAAAACCTTAATTAATTGTCAGATCTTTTGACTGCTGTTACTAGGTATACCGTAGAGCAACACGAAGGTTTTGTTTAATGTAAAACGCTATATTTTTTTAAGTTCTTCAAAAAATTACCTTTCTAACCACCACAAAGTTGAGAATTTAATAATAGATACATAAAGCAACAACATAAATTTCAACATTTATCCTTATCCGTATATGTATTGGAAGAATTTAAGTAACCTATCAAAAAAGGTATAAATCACAGCCTAAGTGGATACGTAACGTATTTACTTTAGGGTCATTTTAAATCAAATCAACCAGAGGTTTGGTAGACCATCTACCCGATTTCGATAATTTTTGATAGATAAAGAGAATGAAAAATCCCAAATTTAAATTTTTTTTGACCATTACTTTTTTTAAATTATTTTTTTTAAATCAAAACAAACTACCATTTTGTTTAAACATGTACCTAAAGAAATAAAAATATCTCGATAACTACTTAACCAAGGACAGTGGTTTATAGTTCGTTTTAAAGGTGTTTTAAATACCTTTCGAATGATTCACATGATGTACTTTTTGTTTAAAAAAAAAATGAAATTAAAAAAAACTTTTTTAATTTTTGACAAACAGCATTTTTTAGTTTTTTCAAAAAAAAAAATATTTTGTTTCTGGGTATTTCGCCAAACTATTTACAAAATTTCAAGATGGAGACTTGATGGCTTCATCAAAAAAAAATATTTTAAAAATAATTTTCCAAAAAAACTTAGGTTCTGTGATACTTTATCAAAATGGGCTTTAAAATACCAAGATATTACTCTTTTTGTGTACCTGCACATTTGGTTAAAATTGACTGTCTTTACAGGCATTTATCAAAACATGAATATCTTGAGAAACAAAAAGTATATCATGTGATACACCATTCGAAAGGTATTTAAAATACCTTTAAAACTAGCTATAAACCACCGTCCAAGTTTAAGTAGTTATTTCTTTAAGTACATGTTTGAGCAAAATTGTTAGTTTTTGTGATGTTGTGATTAATTTAAAAAAAACTAATGGTCAAAAATATTTCAAATTTGGGATTTTTCATCCCCTTTATGGTCAGAATAAATTTAACAAAAATTATCGAAATCGGGGAGATGGTCTGCCAAACCTTCTTTTTTTTTGGTTGATTTCATATGAAATGACCCTTTATTCAACTGGCCAATTATTTGGAATAAGACCATAGATCACAAATTGGGACCAAAGAATAGGTAAATTCGAGGGTAAATTGGTTTGGATACGTAACGTATCGAAGCAGACTTATCGTGTTTGCGCATGCGCATTTCGACACGGATGCGGATGAGTAATGATTTTAAACACTGCTCTAAGGATTCCTTACCTCAAATTTACGAATTCCAATGCCAACTTTAAATTTGTATTATTAACATATCTCAAAAATTATCAATGCCAGACCTAAAGCGTGTGGTATGGTAAAAAAGTTATTTGTAAAACTTAAAAAAGAAAAGATATATAGGGTGTTTCATTTAAAAACAATCATTTATGTTGCTCACGTCATACCTATATTGTAACAGCTGTCAAAAAATTGTTTCAATTAATGCAATTTTTGTGTGATCCGGTTCATTCCAAATTCAATCGGACAAATTTTTGAAAATTACAATGACGTTTCCATTTAGTTTCTTTGTTTAAATGTCAGCCGCCACATTTGAAATTGGTCCAGAGAAATTGGAATGAACACTGTTTCTACTACAACAACAATAAAATTTTCTTCACCACCTAAATAACATAAGAACCACCATTAAATTCACAATGGAGTTGGAACAAAATTGTCAAATTCCTTTTCTTGATGTATTTGTCAAACGAGTCTATCGTCAACCCACTCACACAGGATAATATTTAAATCAAGGTTCAAATCATTCTGCTACAACCGAACGAGGTATAATCAGAACTTTGTATAACAGAGCCGTTCAAATTTGTAACAATAACTTGGAAATCGAAATAAGAAATATTAAGAAGGATCTGCAGCAGAATGGTTACAGCCTTAAACTTATAACAGATAATATTTCTATATTTCAACAAACAGGACAAAGATTACAAGACCAAAACCAGGCAAATGCATTTCTTACAATTCCATACGTTAAAGGAGTATCAGAGAAAATTCGAAGAGTAGCGAAAAACTTTAATATTAAAACAGCTTTTAAATCTAGTAATACAATTTGAAGCCTTCTTAGTCAAACAAAACCGGAAAACAAACAAAATAAGGAATGCATTTATCAAGTGTTGAAATTTCAAATATTTAGAAGCCCCTCCTTGGTCGGAGCCAACTTCTTAAACTTTAAGGTTGAGTGATTTCTCACAGTATATAAGTACGTAGCCTTAGGAATTGATTGTAGTTTGCACCTGAAGACGATCAGAGATTGTACTGATCGAAACGTCGTGTATAAATAACATATAGACAATGGAAGTCCGAAACACAGAGTTAATTTCAAACACATCATTGTCTCAAACTGTCAAATAACAATAAAAAAGTTATGGCATGGTATGTTTGGCTGATTTGCACGAGATATCAACTTTTGTTGTTCACTAGCCAAAAAAACACGTATTTTTGTTAAAAAGTGTTCAATAGAATTATGGAATATTGCTAAAAGGTCTGTTTGTCTTGTACTAGGAAAACAAATTTAAAATTTTAATAGTTTTCCATATTTTTTAAACATTTCTAGCCTAAAAATATCATCTCCGCGACTCTTCACCGTAAGAGTTCAATCCACTTTTTATTAAAATAAGGAAAAATTCTATTGATTTCTTAACTTTTTTTTATACATCAATACCAAAAGGATGATCTTAAACCAAAAATGAAGAAAATTACAACAAAACAATAAAAATTTAAATGTAAATGTTACACAAAACACCAAAATAAAATAAAAAAAAAATCAGGACAATAACATAAAATTACCAACATTAATATTGTGTTTAAGTTAAAAATTATAATGCAAAATTTATTCGGGACAAACATAAAGTATACGAGTATTAAAACGAATGTCTCAAGAAAGATTCAACCGAGTAAAATGCTAAGTCAAGAAGAGCAGTTCTACATTTTTGGCGAAAATTTTTATATTTTGGTGTATTTCTAAAACCAATAGGCATGTGGTTGTACATCTTAAAGCCGTTATATATTATAGAGTCCTTAACAAGAGTAAGATGAGGGATTGGAAGCCGTGCGTAAATGTGACAATAGATGGTTAAAGCTCTAATAGATGACACTAGTCAAGAACAATTTAATTTTCTCCCCACTTAAGACTACGTTTCCACTTGAAGAGTATGTCAGTACGGTTTTAGATATAGGTAGAAAGAGTTGATTGTTTTTTGGGCAATTGACTTTTTCATATCCGTGAAGTTAAAAAAAATAAAAAGTTTTAAACAAATTTTCGTTTCTCTTTTGTGTAGTAATAGTAATAATAATAACCCAATTTTTGCAGAGTTAATGCTCTTAAATTATAAAATGTGTATATAATGCAAAATTGTGCAAAAAGTTAGAGGCATTTGAGATGTGGTGTTATCGTAGAATACTAAGGATATCTTGACTGCACAGAGTAATTGATGTAGATGTTTTGCTTAAAATAAATCTTGAAGTTTTATTTACCATCAAAAAACAAAAACTTAAATATTTTGGCCATATTTTGAGAAATGACAAATATAAACTTTTAAAATTGATAATAGAAGGCAAAAGTGAAGGCAGAAGAGGTCCGGGTCGTAGACGGATATCATGGCTTAAAAATCTTAGACAATGGTATGGTGTTAGTACTAAGACACTTTTCTGAAAAGCAGTGGAGAGGGTATAGATCGAGCTGATGATAGCCAACGTTCGAAGAGAGCATGGCACTTGAAGAAGAAGAAGTTTTTAATTCGATAAAATTATTAAAAATCCTCATTTCCGTGAATCTCATTTACATGGATTTCAACATCCAAACTATTTTTTTATCTTTCTTACATACAATAATAAATATTCTCAGCATCTAAGTATAAATTTCCTTGTTTTCTTTTATCTATAGACATCTTCAAAATGTTTGTAATGGATATTTCACAATTATCATTTTTGTGAATCTTTCCTTATCATGTCGGTTTGTACAAGTATTTACAAATTTCAGTGTTAGCCATTTTAAATAAAACAATAAAGTTCCCTACCTTTTCAACAGAAATTTAATTGTTTTAAATTATAATTCATAAATATATTTAATTATTTATGAATCTTTTCTCAACTCCAGGAATGATAAATTTTCAAAAAGTCAAGTTTTTTTTTAAAAAAAAGCAGGTCCGCATGTGGAAAGATTAATCATTCTAAACATGTAACCTTAATATCCAAAATTAACAAAAAATATGTTATCTTTATTTTTACATCCTTTTTTTTTTGGAAATTGGACATCTCCTGAGAATCCGCCGTTTACAAAAAATCACCCGGTAGATTTTGTTAATAATACTCGAGAATATATTGCTCAACTCACCAGGTCTGAAAATATTTTAGAAGATTTTTTAACCCTGTCACACAAAAGTTTGTACCATTATTAGCAAATACTCTAACAAACATTTTAAATTCTATTCTAACATTAGTCATTTTTACTTGCATACCTACCCATTTTTGTATCATTTTTCATAATTACCAAAAGTATGTTTAGTGATAAAAATGTTGTTAAGTTTTCATAGTTTATTAATAATTAAGTAGTACATACTGCAGAAAAAAAATGTTTATTAAATGTATTAATAAATAGAGTAGCTAAAACACTGTCATACCACAGTATAATATGATCTAAGATAACACTGTGGTCATACTGCCCAATAAATAAAATAGTTTTTGATCTGTACCATTGTTTCATCGGCTTAATTATGAGACCCTTGGCATTACAGGAATCCTCCGAATTTTTTAAATATAGATTTATTTTTCAAACATAATCAAATAAAACTATAAAGCAATCCTTTCCCTAAAGTAAAGAAAGAAAAAACCTTGGAAACAACAAGCAAGAGAAAGAAGAAAAAATTAATTAGAAACAAAAATAAGAGAAAATAGGTAGAATACAAAAGAAAATAAATCAGAAAATAATTATTAATCCTAAGTGGCCAAGGGCCAGAGGATCTTAGAATAAATGGAAGAGGGCGGTCTTTTATTTTTTTTTGCTACTTATTTCAATATTGGTTAATTTTTTTAGTACTGGAAAAAGTACAATAAATTTTTCTTTTTGAAAAATTAGTACTTATTTTTTTAAACCCAAATAAATACCCTTAGCACTTACAGAGGGTGGGGACTTTAACTGAAATAAATTTTATGGAGCCTCAGGATAAAATATGCTAACAAAACGCAAAAACACGTCGATTGAGATATTTTATGGGCTTTCTAGTTATATAAAAAAAACAAAAATTATCCCTTTTAAAGGGTCAAAATGTCAAACCTAACCCCACCTAAATTTTTTAAATAGGATGATACTACTTGTGGCACCTTGTTGGAAAGTCCTTTTAAAAAGAAAATTGACTGCATTTTTTTAAATTTTAATGTAATCTGGTTGTCATGCTGAGAATTATGGGTAATGCCAAGTAATGCCATGAGCTGTTTCTTCCTCAGCTTTCACCCTTTAAAAGGGGTAATTTTCTTTTTGTTACAACTATCTCAATCAACTTGCTTTTGCATTTTATCCACATATTTTATCCTGAGGCACTAGCGAATGTATTACTGTTAAAGTCCCCAACTTGTAAGTGCTAAGTGTATTTAGGCTTAAAAAAAGAAGCCCAAGTTTTTTTTCCATTACTAAAAAAATTAACCAATATCCAAATAAGTTGCATTAAAAATTTTCTTTTATCCCCACCCTGTATATATTCTTACATATTTCCCTGTACACAGATCTTATGCATGATCTTCATAGTTTTTATAAAGGCAGAACTTAAAGACCCCACAAGAAAAATCTTGCCCATTATTTGGGTATATGGTTAAGTCCAAGAACTGCATTTAGAAGATTCTCATTGCAGATTCTGAAAATTCAAAGAGTTGCCAGCACTTGACTTAATGTTGATTCCTTTGAAAAGACTCAAGTTCTATTTTACCATTTATGTTGGAACCTACTTGAAGTAGTTATGTCAAATTAGCTGTCCTTTCTTTGAACCTTTGCTAAATAAAGATACAAACCATAAGGTTGATATAAAGCTGCAGTCTTACCTTACAAAGTAAGCTGTAAGACACAAGAAAAATAAATTATCAGTTATCAAGGTTCTTTTTTATAGTTCACAGTAAAGCTGGGTTTATACAGGCAAATAAAAATTAAAATTAAAAAAAAAAACAAGAAATAATCTTGGTTTATACAGCCAAATACTAGTAAGAATAAAAATAACTTTGAACCAATCAGCACACAGCTTCTGCACATGTAAACAAAAGTGTCACTCACCATTCCCCATAAGATCAACTTTTATTTTAATTTTAATTATTATTTTTTATTTTTTTATAAACCCAGCTTAAAAGTGAGCTTATGGGGAACAGTGTAGGTGTTTATACAGCAGAAATAAAATTAAGGAATAAAAGTTTTAAAATAACTTTTATTTTAATTTTTATCTGCAAACGGATTTGCTCATGCTCCATTGACACTGTCTGCTAAATACATACAGAGAATTTTTCTTGTAATTTGAAAACTACTTTGTAGATTTTTGTAATTGGGGTGTCATTTTTTTCAAGTCTGGTCTTGTTTAAAAGGTAATGGATTAGTCTACAGAGGCGTACTTAGGAATTTGTGTTGCTGTGCTTATGAGGGCCAAAACCGCGCTAATTTGCTTTTTAAAAAAATGTAAAATCAGAGTTACACTTTATTTTCTCCTGTTTTCTCTGGTAGTTTTCCGCAAGTTTGGCCTATTTCTAAAGGTAATCAAATATGCTACAGGACTGTATCTGAAATTCTATCTTAGTGAAGTCATAAAAACCTAGAGAGGTCCATATAAATTAATACAAAATGTAATAATATTCATCTTATTCGAATGGCATATGAATTGAGATTTATACAAGGGGTTTAGTAAGTTTAATTTAAACTAAGTTGGCTTTGACTTTGCTTTGAAAAACAATTAGGAGTAGGTCATGATGCACTTTTGACATATCTATGTAATTGTCATTGAATATTGTTTTTTGTTTCAAATTAAATTACTCACTAAGTTTTTGTTCTTTCTAATATAAGTAATTACTACTCTACTGTTTTTCTCATAAAGAATCTAAAATGATAAAATTAAAAACTGACTAGAACAATGTTTTAAATCCAGTTTTTCCATTTTTCTGATTTATTCCCACCAAACCCAACCTAATACCAAAACTTGGCCCATACTCAGTGGCATATGTAGAAATTTTGTTTTAAGGGGGGGGCTTGAGATTTCTGGGGGGACTTAAGTAACAACATAGTTCCAGATGACAATTTATTTTTGATTTTTGGGAGAGTTTAGTCTTTAGAATTCAATATTCATTACATCTAGGAGAAAAAAAAACTCTAAACCCACCCCTGCATATGCCACTGCCTATACCTTTAAAAAATGTTAATGCAAAAAAATAGAGTTGGTTTTTGTTTTTAACATTTTTCTTATTTATTGACTTTTTAAAGCCCATGCCCCCCTCATATTATATTCTGCATATGCCCTTAAATTATTTTTTAAATACGACGAAATTCAATATTCATTACATCTAGGAGAAAAAAAAACTCTAAACCCACCCCTGCATATGCCACTGCCTATACCTTTAAAAAATGTTAATGCAAAAAAATAGAGTTGGTTTTTGTTTTTAACATTTTTCTTATTTATTGACTTTTTAAAGCCCATGCCCCCCTCATATTATATTCTGCATACGCCCTTAAATTACTTTTTAAATACGACTAACCCTTAAAAAAAAACACCAGAGAAAATAAAACACAACAACATTTTAGTCTCATTTACGTATTTTTTTAAAAAGTGAACTTTCCCAAATACTCAAGCACCCCTAAATTATAATCCTGGCTACGAGTCTGTGCAGTATTTAAGTACCTTTCATATGATATCCCAATCTTGAAAATCTGCAAGTACTTTTCAAGCTATGAAAAAAATTCTCTGTAGGTGTTTAGTAGACATTCATTCTTTCATAGCTCATATCTCCGACAGACAGGATCCTCATAGAATTTAATTTTTTTCATCTGAAGTATTCTATTATTATTAGTATTATTCATCTGAATTAAAAAATGGTTAAATTTCAGGGTAGGCCATAAACCCACATTATACTTGCAGGATTCTTTCCCAACTGCAAGCAAAATTGGGGAGGAGGCTCCCCCCCCCAAGGGATCGCCGGTGTACCCAACTCATTTTTAAACATAAGCATAAATTTGTGTTAATTGTCTGCTTCTTTATTTTGATAAGGAAGAAGAAAAACAAACACACAGAATTAGCAGAAAATTTACGCTTATGCATAAATTGGACTGAAAACAAAAACTTACCCTAGAGTCCCATCCTGCTTGTGAAAAAACCAAAACTTTGGGACACAAGTTTTGCAAAAGATCTTTATTTTCAAAACATTATTTTTAGTCTGACGGAAAAATTTCCTAGAAGTTGTAGTTGGCATCCCAAAACAAACATGTTGCAACATTGCTTTAATCACATGGAAGGGGTGGGTTTTTAAACTCAGCACTTGAGTAATCGCTGTCAGCAGCGCGTTCTTGATAATGTTCCGATACCATCAACAACTCCTCTTTAGGGACCCCCTCTTTATCAGCTGTTTATGTTATTTTTTTATTTATAGATGATAAAGTGATTTTTTTATATGCCAGCGCTGGATTTATGTTGATTAAAAGAACTCGCCCAAGCCCTGAAATTTGAGTTGGCGACATTGACCTTTTTAAATTGTCAAAAGCCAGCACTCCCTCATGAATCTAGCTCCTTCAGCTACAAATTACAGCGGACCAGTTAAATACTGCTAATTGTCAATAACATTGCCAAAAATGTTTTTGTGAAAAATTCCCCCAGTGTTTCGCACATAACACCCACGGTACCTTGAATCAAGGGACTGTGCATAACACCCACCGTAACTTCAAAATAGTTTCAAAATAGTGTTGCATTACTGACGTTCTGTTGGCAGAACTGACATTCAAGCTGACACGTTGGACTTTAATTTGGCAACATTGTTTAGTTATTGACGTTTGAAAAATAATTTACGTTGGTAATATTAGCATCACATATTATGGGTCAAGGTTAATGACCGCGCACAGGAGCTGTTTGAATAAAAAGTTACGTGCCAGAAATATTAATTTTTGTCACTTTGAAAGTGTAAAAGTACAAGGTAAATATAGGTTTAAATTACAAGGAAAATTCGTTAATTAAGAAAAAACAACAAAATTTTGATCAGAATACGTTTAACACACATTAGGTAGGTACCGTTCGAGGTTAGTTTTGTTAATTTTTTTATTATTTATGCTTTGTCTCAAAAGTCCTCTGCTTTCCAGAAAATTTCATAAGTTAATTGAAGCCTTTTTCTTTGCTGTCTTGGGGAGTTCAAAAATATATAGATACAGCTAGGCCTGATAAAAAGTTGGCATTTGTTGCTAATTTTTTTTTATACCAATCTGAGGATAAAATAATAGGTATTTTAGATCTCTACAGTATTCAAAAGTGCCATTAACTTAAACAAGCCACAGTTTGTTCTTCTTGCATAGCATAACCCACATTCAACTATACATTGTTGTAAACAAGAAATATGATGGCTAGTGAGCATAATGTGGAGGAATTTTACTATGTTGTTCTTAAAATAGTCAAGGATGCTGGAAAGGTATGTAATTTCATAGTATGTAGGGTACTATATAAAGGTTCCTTCATTGAGAAACCCATTTCTGCCACCACTGATAACTGCATGGCTTTTCGTCACACCAATATTATATAGCCAACCGGCGTGCAAAACTAATATAAAGCTTGCCAATGGTGGGGGAAACGCTTTGTCCTCCTAGGACTTCTGTATCACTTAAGGCATGTACCACTCTCCCCCATGTTAAAATTTAGCTTCGAATTCAGCAGCTAGGTATTGAATTTGATTTTTTTTAAATGAGAGGCCCCTGGCAGGAGGTGTCCAAAATACTTGACAGGGACCTACTTCAGAACTTGGTTCTGTTAGGTCCAAACTGAAAAAGGCCCATATTTCTGAGCATATTTTAGGATCTGTCCACTATACCGTATTCAAAAACAATCTGTCAAAACATTTTGTCAAAATAAAACCCACTATACATGTTATTTTACTTTTTCAGCTCATCAACACTCGCATATCTCAAGAAAAATCAGTTGAAACAAAAGCAAACCCAATTGATTTTGTCACCGAAACCGATCAAGAAGTAGAAAAAATTCTCATAGAAAACATCTCCAAGAATTTTGTAGATCACAAGTTTATTGGAGAGGAGGGCGTGTCTAGTGGAAAGGCCTGTAACCTTACAGGTAACTTCTTCATAATACATAAATACATCAGAAGGTGTCAAAAATTGCGCGTTTCTTTGTTAAAAAAAAAAAACGAAAAACTAACATCTTTACTTAAAATATACCTACTGGAGTGCACAGTGGGTATATTTTAAGTAAAGTTTGCCCTGAAATGTTAGTCGCGAAATATTAAAAAAACTAGCTGAAGACCCGCAGCTTTTCCAGGGTGTCCACAGAATTTTTCGAAAAAAAATCCAGGACTTTCCATGACCAACTTGTTAAAATTTTCCGTTCATTCCAGACTTTTGAGTAAGTTCCATGATTTTCCATGACCACTTGTTTTTTCCCGACTTTCCAGGTTTTTCCAGAATGTCGACACCCTGTTTTCTAGTTTTTCTTGCTCTAAGTGCTCATAACCTTTGTTCACGTGAACCGATTTTGATGAAATAAAGCCTATGTCCTCTGCCCAGGACGGAATCCACTAGTGAAAGCTCCCATCAAAAACCCATTTTAAAGGATTTTTGGGTTTAGAACATAGACATAGAAACTTATACTTATACTATGGTTTAGAAGCCGACAATAATTTTTTTTTAAATATTCAATGTATAGAAATGGTCCATCTAGATTTATTATGGTATGTGTAGATTTTTTTCTGATGCCATGGTTTTAATGCAGAAACTAATTAACTGTAGAGTTTTAAGTAAAATCATTTTAAATACGTAGTTAACTTTTTACCTAGGTACCACTGAAGGCTCTCTATACATTGTTTTACCAGAGATCGGCAACTTATATTTTCCTCTCTTTATAGTTTTTTTATATTCCTTTGCATGTAAAACCGAATTTAGGAAATTGACTGACATCTCAAATGCCTCCACTTTTAGACAACTGCAATATCAAGTTGGTCACCTCTGGTAAACCAATAACTGTCAAAAATTGTATACAGGATCTCGAGGTACCACATGAATAGGGACTTTGAACCACAAAATAAACAAAATTTATACCACACACTGACCCTACACAAATTAAATTGTTTCCTCAACGAAATTTTACGTTATTTTTTTTTAAATTCTAAAAACTTTTAAAATTGACAGTTATCCTTATCGTTAATAGAGAGTTTTTGGTCAGCATACAAAAATAGTAACTTCTGTGGTTATCGTTATTTGACAAGTCATCAAGAATAAAGTTATTTTCCCAACGATTTCTACGCTTACCCATAAAGCAATATATTCTGCATCTCCTTAATGAAAAAGTATCCATCTAAATCTTTCTTTTTGCAAAATTTTACAAAAAAACTTGGACTGACAGAATTAAATATGAACAAAATAAAGATAACTACGAAATTCGTTGTTATTAGGGACTTTTTGGGCAGTTTATGAAAATAACAACTTTTGCGCTTATCGTTAGGAATAAAGTTATTTCGGTTTATTTTCTTAACTATTTCTATGCTTACCTATAAAACAATGTGTTCAGTGTCTCCCTCATTCAAAAAGTAACAATTCCAAGCATTTCTTTTGTAATATTCGACTAAAACCAACAACACTTTGAAATTGATTGACCAAAGAATATGTAAATAAGCATAAAAATTGTAGATTAAGATAAACAAGGCGATTATTAGACACTTTAAGTGAATTTTGAGTTTTATCACCATTCGTATCCTTATCTCTCTATCGAGTCGACCAATCAAGCAGGTGCACTTTTAAAATCATGGCGAATGCGTGACAGCCCCAGCTGATTAAATGCACGAAAACCTCGTTAGGTACGATTAGAGGCCCTCTATACATTTGACAGGTGTTGTTTTACCAGAGGTGGGCAACTTATATTGCCCTCTTTTTATAGTTTTTTCATATTTGCATATAAAACGGATTTTATGAAATGGAGTGATGTTTTGTTGTCTCTTTTTATAATTTCTCCAGCCAGTTTTTGAAAGATTGACTTTTTTTGGTTAATAAAATTTGTCAAAATTTGACAAAAAAAAAACAAAAACAAACAGTGAATACACACGCCGGTAGATATTAAAAGTGTAAATAGTAGGTAAAATATAAGGACTCCTATGATCTATATTTTTGTTACTCTTTTTCTTATAATAAAACATGGAAACATAATGTGTTATTTATTAACGAAGTACATGCTAAATACGTATGTTTGTAACTACTACTTGTAGCTCACTTACCTCGCAAATTCGGCTATTTTTATTAATTTTCCAGCTTGGTAGTCCATGTTTTTTTTTCACTTTTCCTGAGTTTCTCTCTCCGTTGGACAACGGAACAATACAAATTCGTCGAGGCACGTAATTTTAGTTTTTGATACAGCAAAATTCCATTTTTAAACCTGACGTTTCTTAATAAAAAATCTGACAGTGACAAAGTTATTTATTGTCAAGGGTTTCCAACTATCATTGCCAACATACAGTTTCAAACATTTCCCTAGCAACTGTCAAATCCAGTTGCTCGGTACAACACCATTCTCAACTAAAAAGCCTGTTAACTCCTACCGCCTCAGTGCCCTTTAGCCTATTGTGGCTGCCATTTTTATAACCAAATTGACAAGTAAAACATGGATTTTCTGTCAGTTTGGCGTCAATATGGCACTGATCATAGGTCAAAGGATACTAAAACGAAAATGAGTTAACTGGCTTTTTACTTGAGAACGGTGTTGCTCGGTAAAACAATAACTGTCAAAAATCGTATACAGGGACTCCAGGTACGATAAGGGAGTCGTAACATTACGACCGTCCCTGCATACGAAACGATGTTTTGACGCATTTGATCAGCTGGAGCTGTCACGCATTCGCCTTGAGTTTAAAAATACTCCTGCTCGATATGTCGACTCGATAGAGATAAGGATACAAATGCCGATAAACCCGAAAATTAACTTTAAGTGTCTATTAGCGGCAATATTACGTAATTGTTGTTGCTAACTTTATTTTATTTATATATATTTACTTCTGTCAATCTACGTCAAAAAGGATTTTCGTTTTACAATTGGTCGTGGTTCTGCTTGAACCAGAACCGCAACCGATCCTTTCGTTTTAAAACAATGACGTCACAGTTGCAACCCGGTTATGAAATTTTAGAACCAGCCTGGGAGGTTGGTTCGGCTCTTTGGTTCTAAACATAACCCCTAAAATTTTGCAAAATTATAGATGATCTTTTTTTGAGTAAAATCAAAGATATCTTAATAATATTTTAAATGACGTCATTATTTTAGAACCGCTGTCAAAATTTATGTCAAAATAATGTCAACCAGAACCAGCACCAATTCTTAAATCGAAAATCCTTAAAGTGTTTTGTATTTTCGGCAACTTTTTTTTAAAAGGAATGTTTAGAATTGTTAGTTTTTGATTAAGGAAGATGCAGAACATATTACTTTATGGGTAAGCATAAAAACAGATGGTAAAATAAACCGAAATAATTTATTTTTGACGGCTTGTCAAATAACGATAGCCACAAAGTTTTTTTTTTATGTTGACCAAAAAAATAGTTATTTTTGCTGTTATCTTAGATGGTTCAAAATGTCCTCAATGTCATATAATCTTAATGTAATTTTTCTCCTATATTCATAAATAATTATACCTATTTAATTAGTCTATAATGTACAGGGTGGAAAAAATCAATCTGCAAACCGTTTAATGGATGATACGAAAATAAAAAGTAACAAAACAAGTTCCTATAATAATGCAAGGGTCAAAAATTTTTTTTCAACATATTAGGTTTTAAAAGATAATGACAACATGACAGGTTAGATAGATATTTTTTTCACGGGACTATTTGATTCTCATAGAATTTTTTTAGACGCTCCAACATGGATTATCGACCCTATAGACGGCACAATGAATTTTGTCCATTCCTTTCCCCACTCGTGCATCTCTATAGCCTGTTTTATCAACAAAAAACCGGAGATTGGAATAATTTACAATCCCATGTTGAATCAGCTGTTTACTGCCCAAAAAGGTAGATTTTTTAAAATCTTTTGCTTCTCTAAATGGTTAACTTTTGAAAAATTTTAAAAGCTTTAGTTTGACTTCCCTTTAAGCTTTCTATTTTTTACATTGGCGTTGTTTGTTCAGATTAATATTAGCAAGTGACATCATAAATACCATATCTACTGGTAAAGCCAAGAATAATTTAGTTATGGTCAAGCCATGATCGTAATTTAAGGTTTAAAATATTTTAGCACAATTTAAGGGGTAACGTTTTTTTTTCAGGCAATTTTTACTATGCTTTTCACATTTTATGCCATGATTTTGCTCACATTTTAAAGCTTTCTTTCCAAACTTTCTATTTCTAGAATAAAACACTCAAATTTTTCAAGCTTTCAAGAAAAGTACTGCCAAAAAAATTATTTTCTCTGTTAAAATGAAAAATATTTAGGGAGAGAAGGCAGAATTTTAGAGGTAGATGGAGAAATAATTTAGTGAAGTTCAAAAATATTTAAGGTTGTTGAAGAGAGACAGCAGACTATAAAAAGTATTTTAGAGAAAAGTGAAAATAATTTAAGGCAATTGTTTAATCAAAATTTCTGTTATGTCATCTTGAGTGGTTTCGTGCATATGATTTTTATTTTGCCATTATTATACAAAAACATCAAAAATTGTAATTTTTCAAAGCATAAAGTGTGTGAGACATAAGGTGGTATTAACTTCTTTCAATCAAAGTTCTTTACAGTCTTTAAGTTTATCAAAAAACGTGTCCTACTATAACAGGTATTTAACTAAACTATTTTAAGGGTCATCATGGCTTTACCATTAAATACCTGTTAAATGATTTTTAGAAGTGCTAAATACACTTATAGTAGGACACATTTTTTGTATTTGGATTGATCTCGGATAGTTCGGGAGCGGTTTTTAAGCGTCGATCGAAAATGCTACTAAAAAGGCCCTCGTGCATGGAGAAATAATAAAAAGAAAATTTGTTGAAATGTAATCAATGTTTTGTGCTTTTTTAAAGGAAAAGGCGCTTATTACAACGGCCAAAAAATCCAAGTATCAAACAAGAAGAAGCTTAGCGAGGCGCTGCTTTGTATGGAATTTGGAACTGGCCGTGAAGCGGATAAGATGAAAGTTATCTTTGAGAATCAGGAAAAATTGGTGCCGAAAGTTCACGGGTAAAGTCGATTGTTTTCCAATAAGATTCTTGCCTGTTTAAAAACTACCCAAAAAATCAATCGACCGGTGTTTTCTTTTTGCGAAAAAAGTAGCAATAGGGAAGACGACAAAAATTTTACTGAAATAAATTCGTTTACGAATTGCTTGGAGGTCTCACTTCTTTTGAGTGTGAAAAACAAAGCCTTTCAAGCAATTAGCATATACGAATTTATTTCAGGAATTCAGTACTTTAAATCCACAAAGGATATTTTCTGAAATAGATCGTGACCCTCTCTATCATTGTTTCAGAGAACACCTATGGTTAATCAAACCAGAAATGTATCAAACCGTTTTTAATACAAAATTTAATCGTAAGAACGATTCACTATAAAAACTGCAAAGCATTTAACCTCATTTCTTTCCAAGCGAATATCAAACTCGGAACTTGTAAAACCCGTTTTAAATCGAACCATTGTTCATCAAATCCATGCAAAGTCTAACTCGTAATTTATAAAATTCGTTTTTTTCAAAACTATTGTTTAATTCAAAGTTTGAGTCGTAATTTTTAAAACCCGTTTTTTTTCAAAACTATTGTTTGTGAAAGCCATTCAAAATCAAACGCGGAATTTGTAAAACCCGTTTTTAACCAAACTATTATTTACTATATATATTCAAAATCAAACTGGGATTTTGTCAAACCCAACCCAGCGCCACCTTTTATTACAAATTCCGAGATTCATTTTGAATAGATTTTATAGATAATAGTTGGATTAAAAATGGGTTTTACAAAAGTTAAGATTGTTTATTTTGAATTTAGCAAAGGTTTTGAAAAAAAGTTTCATTTTAAATGGATTTGATGGACAATAAAAAATTCCGCGTTTGATAATGGAACGGGTTTGAAGATGAAAGTTCGGATAAAAGAAAGGTTTGGACAAATTGCAGTTTTCGAGGTGATTCTATGACGAAACCTTTAGTTTTTTATTTAGGGATTTCTGTAAAGTAGAACCTTACATTGTTTACAGCAGTTTTTTAAGTTTAAATAACTTTAAACAATTTTATCTGTTAAATGTTCAATACCACAAAGGAACTACTGATGCCGTGTCCCAAACTTTTACAATTTGGTAGTTTTTTTATTTAGTTTTTGCTTTGATATGCGTCATTTTAGTTTAAGGGCCTTAGGTTCCTGCGCTTTGAATATGGCCATGGTCGCAATGGGAGGAGCCGACGCCTATTTTGAATACGGAATCCATATTTGGGACATTGCCGCTGGGGAACTTATAATTACAGAGGCTGGTAAGATATTACGACCCTTCCTTAACTATACAGGGTCTGAATATTTACAGTTCGATTTCAAAAAAAAACCTCGAACAAGGGAACACTTTTTGCAATATTAGAATTCTAAATAGAAAAAGTGAGTCAAGGCCTTTCAAATGAGTTTACAAAATTTAAAAATCTAGCGATTAGTTCTTGAGATATTCACTTTCAAGATAAGTTCAAATTGTACATGTAAATTTCACCCCTCGTAGGAGTATCTCCTAGACGAAAAAATGATGACATAAGGTGACATTTGACTTGACCCACTTTACCTAAAATTTAAATCCTGGTGGTGAAACTCACCCCTCAAAAGTGTTCAATAAAAAATCGACATGTCCTAGGTGTGTTTTTTCGACAAAGGGTGATTTTTTCTTTATTTTTTGCCACAATTAAAAAATAATATAAAGGTATCAGAATATGACCTCAGATCTTACCAGTCCACAATACTTTTTGGCTGACACAGGGTAAAACTGTTTAGTTTTTTAAATTTATTTTTCTAAAAAGATTTACCCTGTCTCAGCCAAAAGTATTCTGTTATCTAGTGTTTTGCCGACTTATGGTTGATTTGATCATTCATATTATTTGTCTATAAAAACTTATGGCGTACTGAAGTTCCCTAACAAGGGTGAAACACGTGTTTGCGTCTAGTCTATAAGTCGCATCCGGTTTGTATTCTTCTGGTACTCTGGTGTATTTTGTATAGTTTGTTTTTTTGCTATCGATTCGTCATAGTGGTGGATGGACTATCCAATATTTTTTTGTTGGTAAAATTATCTTTTTTATTTATAAAAGTATTATGGACTAGTAGGGAGTGAGATAATATTCTGATACCTTTATCACATCAAATTATTTAATTGTGCCAAAAAATATAGAAAAATCACCGATTGATTTGCTTTAATTCGATTTCTTGTAAAATACAACTTCTTTCGGTAAATGTTTCTTACAATATTTTTCTTTCGTACGTCCCTGTACTTCACAAATCGGCTTTGTATAGTTTATTTATCTAAGAGGCCGTACAAAAATTTCATAACGTCGATTTTTCCAATTTTTGACCTCCACACACCTTCATTGAATAGGGTATAAGTTTTTCAAAATCTCCTAAAAAAAATGATTATGGAGGGTATAATTTAGTCGGGGCCCACCAACAAGAAACAACCACTCTTTAAGTTGCTTCTTACGCCACTATTATTCAAAAATTAATTTTATTTTTTTTATATTTTTCTAAATTTAATATAATAAAAGCACAGTACAGCTATTTAATATCTGGGCAAACAAGAAAGAAAGAAGTAAAGAAGACGGGATGTCGTATTTCGAGTAAAATTTATTGTACATTATAGACCACCGCCAAGAGCTAGTTTATCTACTTTAATTTTAAAACAATTACGATTTTGCTGATCTTTTTTTCAAAATGTCAATTTCAGTGGCGGTAGCAACTTTAGCAAAAGTGTGGGGCGTAAGTTCAAAATTTTGTAAAATCAAAGTAAAAGTTTTATGCAAAAGTTCTAAAATTAAAGTAACTTTCGACCCAATAGAGCGCTGCAGGCGAAAATTTTTGAAAAACTCAAAAATTTTACTGTTTTTATAAAAAAGCGGCGATTTTTTAAATTAATTCTCGAAAAAATACGTATAATAAAAGGTCCTAGGCAGTAAAAGTCTTTCACGGCAATTACTTTCGCGCTAGGAGCCAGAAAAGTAGCGTGTGATTTTAGCAATTCTAATAAATTTTCTAAAGGTTCCTGCATTTCTCCCAGACCTTGCGTTATGCTTATAGGTTGCAACTTGTTGGCGCGGCGTGGGGTAGTAGGTGGAGTATTACGAGGGGGGGGGGAAAGTGTGCAACTGCATTCCATTGCCATTTTTATCTGAAAAATGATAAAATACTGGTTACCTAATTTAAGGAGGGGGGGGGGGAGGAATTTCGAAAATGTTACAAAGAAAAAGAGAGGGTCAAAATGAAAATTTGGCAAAATTGGTGTTGGACTTGTTTTCCGAGATGTAAAAGGCTTCTTAAGAAGGTAGGGTTCTCATCGAAACGGTGGCGAGCGAAACGTCAGTTAAATTCGTTGTGACAGTTTTTGATTATATGAATTTTAAATATCAATTTTCGTTTCTTATTTGTATGTGGATATCTTTTCTCATATGTACCTCAGCAAATTTAAGAATGAAAAGGAATACAAAAATCTGAGTAAGCATTTTTAGTCAAAAGGTCTACTGTACAGGAGCAAACCCACCGCCAACAAGTTTCACTCAAGTTTAAAGAAAAACCCGCATAATTAGATTACAAACGACATGCGTTCCATAGTCCTAAACCTTAGTCCATGTTAGTAGATATAGCCCATAGTGTTTTAACTTTGGGGGAAATGGGTTATTGACTATTCTGTTTATAACGTATAAAAGACATACATTTTATTAGTATTTCCCAAAACTTCCCCGGAATTAAGCTCATTTGCATGTTGAAGCAGTTTCCGAGATCAGTTTCCTTCAAAAACCTCTGCTTGATAGTTTTTTAGCACATTTAAATTATTAAATTATTTGGTCATTTCAGTGCAGTATCTCTGCCTAGGAGAGGAACTTTATTCCTTAAAAAACCTTATTCTAAAAAGGGTGGTTTACAAAACCTTGAAGAAGTTGCAATTCTGGTAAAATACAATTCTTCAAAGCAGGCTTAGCATCTTTCTCGTCAAAAAGCGCATTCACGCCTTCTTTGGCCTGTTTAATCTTTCTAATACGACGACGTATTTTTGATGTCTCTTTTTCAGGTTCCCAGTTTTTGGAAGGGTTTGGTTCTTCTGCTTGCACTGAAATGGCCAAAGAACTTAAATGTTGAGCCTTAAAACTATCAAGAGCAGGTTTTTGAAGAAAACGCATGTCGAAAACTGCTTGGACATGCGAATGAGTAAGTCCTCGGAAGTTTTAGGAAATAATGATAGGATATTTATCCAACCTGTTATATCACCAATGAATATTATGAAGAGAATAGTCAATAACTGCTTTTTCCCCAAAGTTAAAAACACTAAAAGTGTTAAATTGGATATTTAGTTATCAAGATTACCTTCAATAAGGTTACGTCTGAGGAATTTCTATTAATTAGATATTTTGATATTATCTTAATGTTAATAGTTTTTAAGACTTCTATGTAGTTTCAATTTTTTATTTGTTATCTGAAATTATGTTTTAGGATTAAATTTTTCTTGTTCTTTAGAAATATATACTTGGCATCATTTAGTTGTTGTAAAAATTACAATATATGTTTAAATTGTGCCAAATCTCCTATAATTGTGTAGAAATATAGTCAATGTATTACTTAAACTGTCAATTATAAAAAATTTTAATTTTGATTGTATAAATTTACATTAAATAAAAAATTAAATTAAAGAGTGGGTGTTTTGTGTGGGTGGAGTCCCACCAAATAATACCCCACAATCAGTTTTTTTAGGACATTCTAAAAAACCTATAAATTAATAGTAAATTGACAGTATGTAAAAAACTCTTCATTTTCTAGGTGGGATCGTGATCGACCCAGCTGGCGGCGAAATCGACAGACTGTCACGCAGAATGTTGTGCGCGAGCACGAGCGAACTTGCCGAAGAACTGGCAGGAGAACTGTCGCAGTACTACCCGTCTCCCAGAGATTAGAAAAATAATGTTTGTTACATGAATGCGTTCTGTTATGGGTATATTTTTTTTCATGGGCCACTTGAAAAAAAAGTAAGACAAACATAAAAACATTTATTGTTTCGAGTTTGAAGTTTTGGTAAAAGGACAACATTTGAGTTCTTCAAAACTCAATTATTTGTTAAACTTCCAAATCAGTTACATCAACCGAAAAGAATCTAAAAAAGAGAAGATCAAAAGATCTTGGGAGGAAAGAACAAAAATTCAGAATTGAATGAATGCCCCACAAGGAACACACAAAAGACCAAAGTGAAAGGAGAAACAATTAAACGATGTTTCGCCCGGGGTGACCAGCGTGGGCTCGTCAGTGTGTTTTTGGGAAGCAAAATCAATTTTTTTGTCACGTCCGTTATTTTTAGATTTATTTATTATATTCAAGTACTGCAGCCGCGAAAACAAAAAAAATTAGCTTGCAATAAGGCATGCTCATTTTATTTAAAAAGAAAAGTTAAAAATCCACCTAAAAATTTGAAAGCTAGAGGAAAGTGTACTTGAAACCAGATTTTCTGATAAACGTAACACTTATCTAAAAAAAAGTCAGTTATCATAAAATTAAAATGGTAGAAGCTTGTAGACAAACCCCATGATGATGTAATTTATGACAGTTCATGAGGTAATATACAGAGGCTAGTCAAAAACTGATATTTTTTATTACTACTACTACTACCGATTTTTGAATACAAACATGTTGTATTTGAGCAGAAAATAATAGTTTTAACCCATTTTTAAAGAAAAAAATAAGTTTGTTTTTTTTTAGTGGCTTCTTCTTTCTTTTGATTGCACCTGTAAAAAATCATTTTGTGAATAACAATAGTAATTTTTTTAGTTATATTGGGTTAAAATAATTCACAGCAAATTGTTTAACTACCAAAAAAATTGTTGTATAGCCTGTTGTCAGATACAGGGTCTATTCAAAAAAAGTATTTACTTTTGACCCGTACATGGCTTTTAATTTACTTTTTAAAAACGACTCGGTCAATTTTAATAAAACTTTACCTGATTATTTCTATATCTATCCTTCACCATATAAAAAAAAATATATTTTATATGTCTGTATATAGAGATATTAATTTTTATATTTTAGATCATTTTAAGACTTAGGTCGCGACGAATAAAGAGAAGTACCTATCTAATTTAAACCAATTAAATAAATAGAAATGCAGCCCATTTAGATATCATCGTTATTTTGTTAGTTAGTTTTAAAAAACGTATAAAAATACAGGTAAACAACTTAATTTAATTCTATATCTACAGGGTCGGTCGATAGAAAAGCTTTTTTATTTAATCTCAAACCTCCACGAATCTACTTTGTACTTGTACTAATTAACTTATTTACCTCTAATATTTAATCAGTTAAATAGAATAAAAAGATTTTTTCTTGACGGACCCTGTAGATTATTTTGCATTTTTCAACATATTTTTTTAATTTTTATACTAGAGAGTATATAGAATTTTAAAATGTGCAGTAAAAACGCAAAATAGGTACTTCTCTTGATTCGTCTCGGCATAAGTCTTAAAATGATCTAAAATATAAAAATTAATATCTTTATATACAGACATATAAATGGTGGAGAATAGATATAGAACTAATCAGGTAAAGTTTTATTAAAATTGAGCGAGTATTTTTTTAATTTTTATACTAGAGAGTATATAGAATTTTAAAATGTGCAGTAAAAACGCAAAATAGGTACTTCTCTTGATTCGTCTCGACATAAGTCTTAAAATGATCTAAAATATAAAAATTAATATCTTTATATACAGACATATAAATGGTGGAGAATAGATATAGAACTAATCAGGTAAAGTTTTATTAAAATTGAGCGAGTCGTTTTTTAAAAATAAAAGAGACCTTTTGCACCTCTTGTAAAAAATTCCCGTTAGGTGACTTTATCGCTTAATAATGCGTTGTGACGTAGCTAACGTCACGTTATTTTTAAGAGAGCATTTTTAGTTTTTGCACGGCCTTTGATTTGTTTATGGCCGACTTTATACGGTATGTATAATAATAAAGATTTACAAAAAGAATTTAATGTCCAATAATATTTTTCATATAAAATATCTCATTCTTGTGTTTTTTACGTTGAATTTTAATTATTATTAATCTTTAAAAACTCAAAAACACAACGGAGAAAAGGGGTTCTGATAAACAGAACGGAATCACTTCTCATAGTTGCCAGTGCAAATCAATGTTTTACATTTCTTACGAAATTCTAGTCAAAGAAAATGATTAAACAAAAATTGAAACTTATCCTTGCAATTAAAAAGAATACATACATTTTTTGTTTTGTATTCTCCCGCAGGTAACGTCAAACTTTATCGGTTAGTATTCCGTTATTACCTCGTAACTGCGCATGCCCGAAATAAGCGATAAAGTAAAAAGGCATCAAAATTATAGGTGCAAAAGGTCTCTAAATTAAAAGCCATGTACGGGTAAAAAGTAAAACATTAAAAAAATTTTGAATAGACCCTGTATCTGAATCAAAGGATATACAACAATTTTTTGATAGTTAAACGATTTGCTCCGAATTATTTTAACCCAATGTAACTAAAAAAATCACTATTGTTATTCACAAAATGTTTTATTACAGGTACAATCAAATGATGTTGATTTTATTTGGCAGAAAAATTGACCTATAAAAGAAAATTTATTATCTACGAAAGAAGAAGCCCCTAAAAAACCAAACTTATTTTTTTCTTTAAAAATGGGTTAAAACTATTATTTTCTGCTCAAATACAACATGTATGTTTTCAAAATTTCGGCAGTAGTAGATTAAAAAATATAAATTTTTGACTAGCCCCTGTATATTACCTAATGAACTGTCATAAAGCTTACAAGCTTCTTCCATTTTAATTTTATGGTAACGTACTTTTCTTTAGATAGTTTTTATTGATAAAACATAGCCGAAAACAACCTTTTTTCCAACTTTGATTGTTTATATCTCAGGAACTAGACATAGAAAATTTTTTATAATTTCACATTTTTTTAGTTATATATCCCTCTACAACATATCATAATTATATATATGACCGGATACGGGGTCCTTTTGCTAAAATTACCTTCTAATTTCAAGCAAACTAATTAGATATCTGACAGTAACGGACAACACTTTCTCATTATTTATATAAATTTTAAGCCATCACAGCCACTCCACGAAAAGTGAAACCAGATGTCGCAACTGTTACCCTGGTTTTAATTTTAAAACACACGTCTTTTGAAAAAAAAAAAACAAACGGCAGTGGTTTCAATCCAGTGTGACCAAATTATTTGGTTGGAGTCTTCAGATTTTTGCAATTTTGGTGAATTATAGCTTTTTCGTATGTTTTGCAAATAATATGCCACAGTGAAATTCGTCAAGTGGCCTATGGAAAAAATATGCCCTAATTAGTTTTATATCAATAATAAAGTTATGTACTGCCTCATAGAAAATTATTTTTAAGATAACAGAACATAATGTTTATCTTTATCAACCAAACCAAAGATAAAATATATTAAATTTTATGATATTATTAAATTTTCCATTTTGTAAGTGTTTAAAATAAAGAATGTGCATGTTAAATGAAATATTGCATTTTTATTTTCTGAAAATTCCGAATTATAAAAGACAAAAATAAAATTTCGATAAAATACTTACCTCAGCCTCAAACTTGTGCAAACCATTGTTTATGCCCAAATACTTAAACACCACTCAAGTCCAACCAATAATTATTTCGCTTTTATCGTTATCTTTTTTTTAGTCGCCAAAAAACTCTTCAACAATCCATGCTAGAAACAAAAATCTCAAATTACCAAAAGATACAACGGACATCCATAAATACTTATCCTAATTTTGGCCTCAGCTTGGCCTGTGACTGTCTCCATTTTTGGCCGTTTTAGTCCATCATTTGGTGTATTTCTTCATTATTTTGGAAGCACCTTTTTTCTGTAAAGAACAACACACAACAAAATTAGACAATGAAACACTTTGATGGATGGTTGTCATAGTCGAAAATATGAAATGAAAATGAGAAGGTTAATACCTTTTCTACTCATAAAAATCTTCGCAATTAAAAAAAAAACTAAAAAGATGAATTATTAATTGATAGGTGGTATTTAAAAATCGAAATAATAATAATAATAATAAACAAACAAGTTAAAAATAAATATTTTGTTTGTAATTGTGAAAAGGAATACAAATAACTGCGTAGTGACATTACAAATATGCGTAATACAAAAAAAGTTAATTTCGAAGGTTTTTATTAGTGAATAGTCACTACTTGGAAAATTTCAATTCCCTTGAAACTTATGAGAAATTTTGAGAAAACATTTGTTACTTAATTTCAATATTTTTAACTATGACTCAAATTTTGGCACATCACGTCTTGTAAAAAAATTTGGCAAAAATAAAATGTTTACCACTCTTAAACTACCTTAAAAGGTGCCCAAACTGTTTTTCTCGGCTACTTCCGACTAGATTTGTCCTTGTCGCTCCGGCATTCTGCAAAAAAAACATCAAAAAATGATTCCTTACATTTTCAAAAACGGGATGAAAAAACATTCAAAAACACAGCAATATACACTACACGTTTTTATTTAATGTCAACAGAAAAAATAGTTATAATCTTAAAAACCTTAAAACAATACATAATATGTGTAAGGTAATTTTTTTAATTTTTTTTTTGTATTTCTTGTTTAACTACACTATATTAATATGCTTTTTCCGTCTAATTTGACAAGAGTTGTTCCTCGCAAAGAGGTGTTTACCTCTCCCTTTTTTCCATTTTTCTCCCGTCGAATCAAATTTTTTCTTGTATAAATGGATGAGTCAGCGCACCGTTTAGGCTCACTCTTTTTGCCGGATCTATGGACAGCGCTTTTTCTAGTAGATCCTTCAGTTGGGTCACTTTTTTCAGTTGATCTTGAGGTAAGCCTTGGTTAGCGATCAGTTCGGTTTGAAGGTCCCTATTTGGTTTTATCACGTTCATAACTACGATTTTTTCCTAAAAAAATTGAGATTTCCTTTAAGAGAATAGATAGTTTTTGGTCGTGCCAAAAACGCCCGACGACTAACGCCATTTGACACTGTTGACATTTTAACGTCATACTGCGTGAAAACGCCGCACACGTACGGACGGTTAACATAAGAAATTTGACGTACTCTTGTTTTCAAAAAAAACGCATACATGCATTTTTCCTATCTCGCAAAATTTTCTTTTCTAAAAGTGTATGTATTCCATTCACCAGTTTAAAATAGACGGTATGCGTCAAACTGATTTTGACAATAACTATCAAACTTGATAAAATGACGATGAAAAAAGCGCCGGATACAGAATAAGTTCTGAGATACAAGATGAAAGGCTTATCGACCACATCAGACAAAATGCTTTGCAACGTCTGTTGAAGTATCTAATGTAACGATGTTCCCAGGTTCCTTGTCAACCATTAACAGAAGGATTAAAAAATCTGAAATTTCCTGTCGAGTTGCTGCAAAAAAACCTTTTTTTTTTAACGGAAGAACAAAAACAGGCCAGGGTTATTTTTGCATTAAATAATGTTCTTCATAATGATTACTTCTGGGAGAGGGTGGTCTTCACAGATGAAAAGATATTTCAGTCATCTTCGAGCGAATTTTAGTGTATCGTCCACCAAATTCTAGGTTTTATCCAAAATACACCAACCAAATTAAGAAAGCTAGACATTTTTCAGTGAATATGTGGGGCTGGTTTAGCGCTAGAGGTTTGGGTATGTTTTGGCAAATCGAAGGAAGATTCAACACTCAAAGATATGTTAAGATTCTTGAGGATGTTATGTTGCCATCTGTGCAGATGTTTTACGAAAACACCGACTTCGTTTACCAGCAGGACCACTGTCCCGTGCACACGGCTAATGTTGTTCGCCAGTGGTTTGAAAATAATAATATTGAAACTCTTCTTTGGTCATCCAACAGCCCTGATCTCAACCCAATAGAAAATATATGGGGACGACTTGTCAAAATTATTTATCAGAGAAACTGGAGACCCCAAAATGCTGTAGAGTTAAGTTAAGATCGTGAATATTTTCAAAATTTAAGTTTTTCAATGCCCAGGCGTTTGCAGAGTGTTTTTGAAAAGAAAAGAACTAAATACTAATTTGTTGTTGCTGTTGTTGTTTTAAGTAATATTTAATATTTAGTTGTTTCCATTCCGTTATGTTATTTTGAATCCATCGTTTTTATCAATCATTTTATCAACCCTAAAATGACTGGTCGCTCTTCTTATAGACCAGCCGTCTTCTGTAACTCGAGTGATAATTACTCTTTTGCAATTAATAAAGATTGTTTTTAAATATATTTATGTGCTGTTTAAAAGACGATTTTTGCTATCATTAAGTAATTATATCCGAGATTAAAACATGATTTTAGAAACAAAAAAACTAAACTCAAAACCCTCCTTTGCGTTGCGTAGTCGGGTAATAAGGGTATTTGCTTTAAATTAAGACTTTTTTATTTAGACCTTATTTTTGATTTTATCAAAATGACATAACGTCATCGTAATACCGAATTTAATGCTGTCAGATATTACAAGCTGGTGGTTTGTTTGAGTAAAACTAATAAAAACTCAAAGTTTGAGACATAGGAAAAAATGCATGTATCCGTTAAATTCCGCGCCCATTTCTTCAACAGGGTCACTTTGCGCTCAGTATACCCAAGACACACACAAGCGTGTTGTTCTGTTTGAATAATCATGAATAATCCAAGAGGTGCTGCTTTAAAACGCATTTAAATAAAAGCAATAAATTTGGGTAGTTTTTATTCTCTACTCTCTTGAAACTTAATTAAGAAGGTATAAATTTTGGCTTGGAATGGAAAACCACAGTGAACTAATTTTATTTTGAAAATTAAAAGCAAAAACTAATAAAATATCCCAAACGCCAAATAACCGGACCGTTAACATAAAACCTATACATACCAAAAAGGCTATTTTGAACCGTCATATGTTGTTAAAAGTTATCGTGTCGGCGAAGTTATCGGGCTGTAGATTGGAACAACCAAAAACTATCTGTTGGCAAGAAGTGTTTGAAATTAACTGTGTTTCGGACTTCAATTGTCTATATTTTATTTATACACGACGTTTCTATCAGTACAATCTGTGATCGTCTTCAGATGCAAACAAAAATCTATTCCTAAGGCTACGTACTTATATACTATGGGAAATCACTCAACCGTGAAGTTTAAGAAGTTGGCTTCGCCCAAGGAGGGGCTTCCAAATATTTGGAATTTCAACACTTGGTTTACTGAAATTACCTGATTCTGCCCAATAAAGGCAGCTTCAAGAAATTTTCGTTTCTTCCAGTGTGACTCCTTGTGCATAACCTTTGCTTCTGTCCACTTCAATCGATTTTGTTTTGACCATTCACGTTCAGCGATTCCTGATTTCGTTATTTACACGCGGTTGATACCGCAACATATAAACCTAAGCTCTGGTTGAAATATGTTGATGACACTTTTATTGTCTGAACCAGGAATGACCAAGAACTTTCAGAATTTCTTCACCACCTAAATAATTGATGGACTTGTCAAACGAGTAGAAAACAACATCAGAACAACAGTCTATCGTAAACCCACTCACACAGGACAATATTTAAATCAAGGTTCAAATCATTCTGCTACAACCAAACAAGCCTTTGTATAACAGAGTCGTTTAAATTTGTAACAATTCTCATGACTTGGAAATCGAAATAACAAACATTAAGAAGGATCTGCAGCAGAATGGTTACAGCCTTAAACTTATAACAGACACTATTTCTAAATTTCAGCACAAAAAACCAGGCAAATGCATTCCTTACATTTCCATAAATTAAAGGCGTATCAGAGAAAATTCGAAGAGTAGCGAACAACTTTAATTTTAAAACAGCTTTTAAATCTACACAATTCGAAGCCTTCTTGGTAAAACAAAACCGGAGAACAAACAAAATAAGGAATGCATTTGACAAGTTCCTTGTGAGTGTGGTGAATCATACATAGGCGAAACAAAAAAGACCACTATCTGTTAGGCTTAAGGAACATCAGACGAATACCCAAAAAGGTGAAATAACGAAATCAGGAATCGCCGAACATGCATGGTCAAAACAACAACGAATGAAGTGGAGAGAAGCAAAGGTTTTGCACACTGGAAAAAACGAAAATTCCTTGAAGCTGCCTTTATTGGGCAGAATAAGGGTATTCCAAATATTTGGAAGCCTCTCCTTGGGCGGAGCCAACTTCTTAAACTTCACGATTGAGTAATTTCCTATAGTATATAAGTACGTAGCGTTAGGAGTAGATTGTAGTTTGCACCTGAAGACAATCAGAGAATGTACGGATCGAAACGTCGTGTATAAATAAAATATAGACAGTGGAAGCCCGAAACACAGAGTTAATTTCAAAAACTATCTATTAAAGGTGCGCGTGGCTAACGCTTACGGACACATTGTATCGATTTTGTTTTGATTTGGCGTAGTTTTTCTTACGGTGCTGCAGACTAATTTTGGGGAAAATGCATCTCTGTCTCTCAGCAAAATTGTTTATTTTAACGATAGAGGGTAACTTTAAAAAGTTTTATTCTGCTTTTTTCATATCCTTAATAAAAGTTTTCGTACCCTTATTAGTACGGAGGATAAAGGCAAAAAATAAAGCCAACTTTGCAAATGATTAGGCAACTTGGTGCACATACTTAGCGGATCCTTGGGTAATTTTTAAAATATGTAGCCATTACGAAATGTCCTGCGGAGGAGGATCGATTCTCGAAAGTAAAAACACAAAATTCGTAAGGTTTTAAGAAATTATGGTGTACCGATAAAATTTGTCATAAATTTGCATTCATTCATTCAAGTCCCTCGCTGAGAATCCCAAATTCAAAAGTAGCTTTATTGTCAAAAATTGTAAAACCATTGACAAAGCCATGCTTAAATTAGATTAAAATAAACTATCTATAGCTACCATTGAGTTCCATAAGCCAGAGGCTTAGAGGAGGAACTACTAATAAAATAACTGACCACCAGATATACAAAACTTAATTTTGCCACGTATTTTTCTGAAACAACTAAACAAAGCCGGAAAATGCAGCCTTGTGAGATAGGAAGAGACAAAAAAGTTGTTCAATTCTTTTCATAATTCTGCGATCTCATATTATCTCGAGTAGTATCTATCTCTCTCAGACGCTCGCATTGTGCGTGTAAACACAGCGACCTACCACCACAAAAGCTGATCTGTGACAACAGGTGCTGTTTCATTTGGACGGCGTTGTACAATGTGATTTGTGCGTATTTTGGAGTTTTTTTTCAGTGAGTTGTACAAATTTTTAAACTTTAATAATTTTATTTCAAAAAGAAAACTGTTTTTTAGGCGTTCAAAAAAAGTACTGCCAAAAAACATTTTTTCTCCGAAATGAAAAATATTTAGAGAGAGAGGTAGATGGAGTCATAATTTAGTGAAGTGCAAAAATATTTAAGGTTGTTGAAAAGAGACAGCAGGCTATAAAAAAGTATTTTAGAGAAAGATGAAATGAAATTCCTGTTATGTTATCTGTCTGTCATCTTGAGTGGTGTCAAACATATGATTTTTATTTTTCCAGTTTTATACAAAAAACAGGAAAAATTGTAATTTTTCAAAGAATAAAGTGTGTGACACATAAGGTGTTATTACTTTCTTTCAATCAAAGTTCTCTACAGTCTTTAAATTTACCAAAAAACGTATTCTACTATAGGTGAGTAAATTTAAGCATATCTAAAAATCATTTAACAGGTAATATGGTAAAGCTATGATGACCCTTAAAATAATTTAGTCAAATACATGTTAAAATATACAATAGTTTGCCAGTTTAAATTAGATCTAAGCCTTATTTTAAATGCAAGAATTATAGAGTAAACTTTGTGTATATAGTGGTAAAATAAAATCAATAGCTTTCATTCATGCATAATACTTTAAATATTATAATTAAAATTATAATTTAGTTAAGTTCTTAGAGACCAAATATTAGTTTGATAAAAGTGCATGCACAGCATCTTGGATGCAATTGTGCACGCATAGGCAGTAAGGAGGTAAATTAGATTGTTATTTTTTATTTTGCTAAATTGTTACAATTGCACTGCTAAAAAAATAAAAAATAATTCTTGCCATAAAATTTATATACAATCCAATGTTTTTTTATTTTTTAAAATGTTTATAAAAGCCTTTTCCTTTTACAAAAATCAGTAACCTTGCTGGACAATTTAAAACGAGTAACCTTATTACCTATAAAGACAAGAAAAATGCCTTTTTTTTCCTGCCGCCACGGCTAATGATTCGTATGTAGATGATCAATCTCAGACAAACTTCCATGTAGCGAAAAAGCGAAAATGCGACGTTCCAAAAGGGTGATCCAAACCGAAACATTAGTTAAAAATATTTAAATATCTGTCCCTTTTTTATTCATAAAAATAAAAATTATATGAAGGGATCAACAAAATTGCATTTTATTAATGGTATGCCAAGTCTACTCCGATGGAGTATACAAGTCAATGATAGCTACTTAAGTGTTACAGCCAGTAAAAAGCATGATATATGTGCCTAATATTATTTATATAAATGATAAGAATAAAAATGATTACCAAATAATACTTAATATAAGGGTTAAAATTTTGAATAGACACACATTAATTAGGGACACTGAGTTACTTATTAATTTAAATTAAAAAAAAAAACGTATTAAAATGTGTTAAATGAAATGTCCACAAATCATAAATAAAACATTTTTTTTGCGTTGTACACAAACGAATTTTAAAGAGAGTTGAGTGAGGAGTTGGCAATTGCAACATACGTGGCCGATGAACACTATATTCCCTTTCTCCGTCTAGCTCATTTTTGAATTTTTTGTAAACAAGACACACACTTTCCAAGATAAATATACAACATATAGTCAGAATTCTATATTGAGCAAATAAAGGTCTACCTGATGTCTGTCTTGTGACTCTAAATAAGCTCCTAAGTGCTCTTTTTTGCAAAACAAACACAGCTTTAAAAATAAAATTCGAACAGGATTCCCAGTAGCAGATTCCGTAAGACAAATGAGATTCGATCAGCGAAAAATATGCACCCCTGGCCACATCAAGACCCAGATTTTCCGAAATCACTCTTAACGCGTAACATCCTGAAGCAATTTTGTTCTTAAGAATTGTTACATGTTCTTGAAATTTAAATTTAATTGTTTCAACATTAGAAATGCTTTAATTTTCGAGAAGAATCCCACCAATCTCACACTTAAAAGTTTAATATGTTTGTTTTAGATATATTAAAAGATAATCTATTTGCATTGCACCATTCTTTAATTAGTGTCATATCATTTTGAACTGTCGCTGACAGTCTATCAATATCGACGTCATGCCATAGGACTGTCCGATCGTCTGCAAATGCTGTAAACTCTACACTGATTGGAAGATACAAGATGTCATTAATAAATATTAAAAATAAGAGAGGTCCTAGAATGGACCCCTGAGGTACGCCAAAGTGTATAGTTTCTTCAGAAGAGATAATATCATTGAAAATAACTGACTGATCTACACAATCCAACGACTTGGATAGATCACAAAATACTGCCGTAGCCCTTTCCCCAAAGTTTATGTTAAACAAATAACATGAGAAACCCAAATTATCTCTCTCCGAGGAGCGACAGAGCTACCCGATTTGTCACAAATATTCGCCGCCTTATGAAGTAATGTTTAAGATATTAAGACACCAAAAGTCCTATGCAGAGGGCCCCATTTCTCTCAATATCTCATAAACACGAAATGATAGAATAACCAAATTTGGTCTAAACGTTCATTGGACCCCTTAGTATCACCGTCGGGAAATGAGGCCCTCAGTGAGCGACAATTATATATTATAATTTACTAGGATCTCAACAAACATTTGTACCTAATTTGGTTGTGTCATCATATTTTAAAAACTTTTTACGACTTTTGAGTTTATTTTTAAAGAATAGGAGTCGTTTGTAGACGACTGTAAAATGACAAAATTTAACAAATAATATTTACTGTTATACCTAAGCATGGTCTCTCATTTTGATCTTTTTTGCCTTTTTTTTAATTAACTTTGAGAATAGGGGTCCCTTGCCAAAATCCGTATCTCATTTAGTACCAAAGACGTTTAACTAAAATAGACCCATCAAGTCATTCATAAATTGCTTTGAAACGCGATCAGTCGTTAGATTTAGGCAAAACCATTTTATGTTCCACTGGCAACGCTGTACCAGACATGCTCCTCCTCACACATGCTCCACCCACCTTACATTTAGCAGCGGCCAGAAGCGGCTCGTTATTTATAAATGTAAAAAGGTTTGGTCGTTATTTTCAGAAATTTTTTTGGAAATACAATCTTTAATTTTTTTATACTTAATAATTGATACCGAGGGTATGGAGAGGTATTATATTTGTCATTGTGAAAATATTTATGTAAAGATAAAACATATAGAAAATATTAATTTTTTAAAGGTTCTCCAGATAGTTATCTGCCTAACTAGTGCGGAAAGTGATACTTTTACGCACGGGAGGAGTTCGAGCGGGAAAGACACTTCCGCAAGGGTTAAGTACAATTGTTTTTCTACGAGTGTTTATGATGACTTTGTTGATCAAAAAGTAGTTTTTAGAACACATATTTCAAACTCAAAATTTAAAAATTTGGTCCATAAAGTACCATTTAAAAAAAAAATTGCGTGCGTTAAACGTTTTTTCACGCACGCAATGACAGTTTTTTATGCACGCCGTGCTTATTTTTTTACGCACGGCGTTTGGGAAGTTGAACTTTCCACATTAAAATTGATATGTGACAGTAGACTTTTTCACACGCATTTGCGAACTAGTTTCTTTACCTATTTAATGTCAAGTGACCTGCAAAACCTTATTAAAAAATTAGCATAGCTAAAATAATTTTTTTGGCATGGCGTGAATTTTATGCCTAATTGGAGTTTTTAGATGCATTTATAAACTAGATTAAATTAAAAATGGAAACAAAATTATTTTTTGGTTTTAATTTTAAAAATACCAAACCTTAGGCAGAAGCTTTTTATGCAAGTAGAAAATTGTTGTACTAAAAACGTGTCAAAAGTGCTTTTTTCGCCCTTAACGGTCATCGTGTGCAGAAAAGTTTTACTTTCCGCACTGTTTAGGCAAATTACCAAAAAACCAATGTGGCAAAAATAAGCAAATTCGACTAAAAATAGTGGTATTTCGAAAAAGGATGATAACTATATTATAGGTACTATTTTTTCGTAGTGTAAAAAAAAATGGAATTTATACACTCTACTATAATTTTTATTTAATACGTACGAAAGTATCTTTACATTTTTAATAAATAAAAAAAAATCTTAAAAATAAATATAATAAATAAAAAGTTGTAACAAACATACATTCTTTATCCTGTGTCTGACATAATAATGTTTTAAAAATTTATATTTATACCGGGAACGCTTGTACTATTTATAAACAAATCTCAGCAGAAAAAATAGGCTTATTACAGATAGTATCAAAACTGTGAATAGATATGATACGCACCTCTTACATTTTTTTGCTACTCATTTCAAAATGTCGCAGCTGGGGTTGGTTCATTATACCAAATAATAATAATAATAATAATTATGTGCTTACCATATTGTTTTTATCACAAATTCGAAAAAATATCCCAAAAAATCTTATTTCTTTGCTATATTTATTAATTACATTTTGTATTTATTGCAACATTAGTTGCACGCTTATAGGGGCCTATCACAAGATGGCGTCGAAAAAACATATGATAACAAACCTGTGAAATGTTTGGTTTTCACCTGCAATCTCCAGTTTTCGTCACACTATGCACTTTGTCACATCACTTTTGCCACAAATACTTAAAAACCTATTGAAAAAATATTAAAAAACTCTCGATTAATCTGTAAAATATACCAAAACCTCGATTATGCTAATGCTACAACGCCGTAGAGAAATTATGAATGGAGCAGCGTACACACGTTTATATGGCTGACCCGCCACAAATGCGAGGTTGTCACATTGTTGTAGGTTTTATTCCCGATATATACTGGGAAATAAAAAGAATTATTCTTTCGCCAATAATATCAGGTATTTTATATGATATTTCGATCGAAAAAATGAGGTGTATCTCAAGTACCATAACATGTACCTCCACATTATAAATTCTTTATTGATTTAAAATTGTGAAGATTCAAAGAAATTTAAATGCAATTATTTAATATACCTAAATTTGTTTATATATTTGAATAATAATAAGGCGTTTCTCCATTTAAAAAAAAAACGGTAGAATTTGCATAATTGCATGTAAATGATAAGGTTATAAAAATAATATGTTTTTAAAAACATTACGTGTAGAGATACAACTTTCAGCGCAATCTGGCATTGTCGCCAAATTGTTTACCTTATGTCTGATCGCAACTGTGGTAAACATAATGTCTCTATTTAAGTTATACCTTTATGTTTAGTACTAAGGGGTCCAATGAACAATTGTACCAATTTTGATTATTCCATTTCGTGGTAACGATATATTCAGTGTTGATTTTTTTCTGTATAACCTCGGAAATTGGTGGAAACTTTTTGGTGCCTACATATCTTCAACATTAGTTTATAAAGCGGCAAATGTTTATGCCAAATCTGATAGCTCTACTGCTTTTTGGAGAGTTGGTATTGATAATTTGGTTGTTTCCTATTTTTTTTATTTAAAGTCAAAAGTTGGGACACTCAACAAATGACCATGAGTATATAACAGATGTCAAAATGTTGTGCCAAATTTTATCGCTTCATCAAAATTTTACACATTTTGTGTTTTACTTTCAGGAATACGGGTTTTTGCAGGGGACTTCATAGAGGCTATATACCTCAAAAACTACCTAAGGGTCCACTTAGTATTCGTGCCAAGTTTCATTGCTTAATCATTTTTTGCAAGGTTGGACTTCTTATACTCCAGGCTATATAGCGCCCTTATCAGGGTTGCCACCAAAAAGTTCAATTTAAAATTTCCTGACTTTTTCGGGCCTTCCATGAAGATTTGTTCTAATAAGTCCTATTACTACTACTGAAAAAAAAAACATTATAGGGTTGCCATCCGTTCGGATTTTAATGTCGTCCGGGAGGGTTTTTATAATCTGTCCTGATTTCAGACAGACATAATTTAAAAAAAATTAAATCGTAACTATCAGTGATGTTAAGGCGCTGCAGGCGAAAAATTTGGAGAAAATTATAATACAAATGACATTTTTACACGTACTAAATGTTCTTGACAAAAATATTTCAAAACTAAACCAAAATAGTATCCATCAGTGATGTTATAGCGCCGCAGTCAAACATTTTTAGAAAATTATATTTAAAATGCTATTTGTTACAAGTTTCCGGTGTTATATCGCCGAAGCCAAAAATATTGAAAATAGTATACTAGAAATGGGATTTTTCACAAATTTTAAATTCTCTTGAAATAAAATTCTTGGAATTAAACCATAGGTAGGGTATTCTCTATCTACGATTAAAATAAAATCGTAACATTCAATGATGTTATATAGCACTGCAGGCAAAAATTTTGATAGAACTATGCTAAAAACGCGTTTTTTATTTAACTGCACATATATGTTTGTTTGTTTGCTTGCTTGTTTGTTAGTTAAAAGATTTTTGATTTACAATTGGTCCTAATTGTGGTTGAACCACAACCGGTCCTTTCGATTTAAACCAATGACGTCTCAGTTGCAACCCGGTTATGAAATCTAAGAACCAGCCTGGTTGTAAGATATCTTGAAATAACGTCACTATTTTAGAACCGCTGTCAAAATTTCTGTCATAAAATGTCAACCAGAACCTACAAATAAATATGCAGTTTTGAGTTTTATTATGTTTCATTAAATATTTTCGAATTTTATGAATAAAAACTACGTTGCTGGGTGGTGGTTAAGGGGATGAGAGGGAGTTGAAAATAGTTTTTAATAATAAAGTTTTAAAAAAGCACCAAAAAGTTGAAAATTAAATTTTAGCATTTTGATAACATAATAAAAGCGATGGGCACATTAAAGTTTTGGTTTAATTAGCGCCCATCGCTTTATGTAAAAGGTTGTCATTAACAAACATTTTTCACTTAAATTTATTTACACGTAAAAGTTGCTTAAAATTTTATATTGTAATGTTACAGTGCAGCATGCAAAACCAGACAATTCTTTAATTTTTACGTTGTCTGTAAAATATTTTCTTTCCTTCTTTCACTAAAGCAGACTTGGAGAGGTTGTCAACTGATCGTAGAAGGTATTTTTTTAAATATAATTATTCGGTAACTATTAAAATAGTATGACACCCTGAGAAATTCTCTGACTTACTAGAGATGACAATATCTGTCCATGACTTTAAGAGAAAAAATTCACAAATTCCCTGACTTTTTCTAAATTTTCGAATTCCCTGACTTTTCCAGGATTTTTTTAAAGGTTTTTCAGGTTGCCCTTATGCACAGGATATGAAAAAAGTTGAATGAAACTTTTTTGTTGGTAAAGTCACTCTCCATCGTCCGAAAAAAGAATTTTGCTTTACACGTGTCGAGGATGAAATATATTACGGGATCCCGGAATATTAAAACAAATATAGCGTATTCCATTAAGTCAGTTAGTGCAACAGTAAAATATTTGTCTCTTGTTTTTACCTAAAATCGCGTATGACAGAAATATTTAGGTGCACTGGCTGTCTTTATGGAATACGCCAATAGTTTTCCGTGAAAGAAATGCCGAATATAACTAAACTAATCACCAGTGCTGACTATTTCTCGCAGATTTCCACCAATCGCGAAGCTAGAAGAATGTTCCATCGAGACCAACCTATTGGTTGAGTTAAGTACTAACAAAACTGTATAACTTCAAAAAAGTTATAAAAGGCGATTCCATGAAAAAACGGAAATTTTGTTTAAAAACAAATTATAAGGGTGACATCAAAATGCTATATTTGTCTTCCAAATAGGTCAATTGTAAGTAAAATCATAAAATTTTGTTAATATGTTTTGAAACTGCAAAATACTGCTTCTTTTTTAAATAAATATTTTATATGTAACAAGATTTTTCTTTTTGACAAATTAATTTACTTTGAGTTTTTTTAGCAAGTCTTTATGAGGGCTTTGTCTAAAAGTTTGTTGGAGTTTCATCACCATAAAAAATAATAAATTGTTTATTTCCCAACAAACCTTAAGGAATTATTACAGGGAAGTAAAAAGATTAAAAATACAGTAAAAAAGCAAACCTAGTGGTTAATTTAATTATATCAACACGAACAAAAAATAAATAAATAGTTAAACGTCGAGAAAAAAGTATTTGTTTTTAATTTAATTTTTTTGAATAAGTCGAAATAAAGTTTAATTTAAAATATGTTTTTGAATGTTTCTTAAATAGATGTAAATGGTGTATTTGTTTCAATAATATGGGTAATATATGTTTATTCCATTAAAAGATTTTTTCCCAGTATTACTGTTAAATTGAATAGGTTGAAGATGATTATTTTGTCTAGTATAATTGTATTTTTTTTAAATTTTGATATTTGAATATTTTCATCAGAGAATATACATATTTTAAATTTATATAAGTCAGTCAAGTTCAGATAACCATTGAAGTATTGAATTTTTGAATAAAATGTTTTTTAAATATTTTAGAAAAATATAAATCTTAGTTTATACATAATTCCTATTAAAGGTAATACATTTTCTCTGAAATGATTAATATGTTTCCAACTTAAATATTAATCAATGAATAATTTATATATAACGTTTATTTCCCAACAAACAAACCATTTAACTCAAAAAGAGATTTAAAAAAAATAAAATTATAAAAAAACATACATAAAATAGTTAAGAATCATATAATATAAATAAATACAAAAATAATAAACTTTTTATATTTTATTTGTTTTTGTCTAAAAATATTTGGTTTGTGATTTTCATTTTAATTGTTCATTTTTTTTATAAACATGTATGATGATTTATCAAAATTAATAGTTAACTTGAAACCTTAGGCATTTTTCTATGATGTTTAAGTAATTTTGAATGTTTTGTTTTATTTCTCTTAATGTGTTTGCAAAATTAATAGTTGTATCATCCGCGAATAATTTAATTTCGTCATTAAATTTTAATTTCCCAATTGAATTAATGTAGATTAAAAATAAAATTTTTTGGTACACCCTAGACACTCAATAAACATAAAAAATAACCTAACTCTCTCCTAAAAGAAACTTAAACACTTAAAACTGCTACCACTTTTGTCAGAAATAAAACTCAGTGAAATCGTACGTAGGTGACATGGAATTTTTTTAGTCTTCCTAAGTTGGGTTTGAGTTAAATTGAAGCCAGAAACTTAAAGAGCAATTCTTACTTAAGGAGTAATTCTTAAAGTCCTTAGAAACAGTTATTTTTTGATCATATCTTTCTAAGCTAAACTAGAACTATGGTGTGCTGCATAAAAATTTAAATCGTAGATATTATATGTCCCGTACGTGAAACGCCTTCTTTAATTTATTACCGAACTAAAATAAAATTTTCATGGTTTCATTATAGCCCATCTTCCCATTTGCGATATTTTTATAAAATATGAAAAATGAAATGTCCTGACGGTGAAATGGCCCTAAGGTTTGATGGACTTTGAACCATAATAGCTTCTAGCATTGCTATTGTTGTCTTGATTTCAGGAAGAGCCGCACAGGGACCTAGCTCTTATAAGTATTCTCCAGGAATAATCACAACTCCGGAGAAATATTGATCCAGTAAGTATAAATATTTTTTTGTTTTGTGTTTCTGGTTGATTGGCTCTCGGGCAACTCGTCACAGCTTCGTCATTGGTCAGAATCAGGGATTATGATGATCTCTCACTTTTAAGAATAAGCACCCTCAACAACTTAATGTTAAGCCTATGGAGAAGTAAATACGTTTTCCGTTATTTTCGCTATTAATCAATACCTTCCTAAAACCAATCAAACAGTTGTAAAAAAAAGGATACATACCCTTTCTGTAACCTTATCGATTTCATGATACAAAAAGTTACAGGTAGAATCGAAATGCTGATCCTTGAACATTCCCTTTCGTATGATCTTGTTCGGAAACTTTCCCTTGAGGTCCATGAAAAACTTCAACATCTGATTGTTGGATTTGCCGGGAAATAAAATTTTTCCCGCGTACAATTCGTAGATGGTGCACGCCGCGCTCCACATATCGATTCCTAGCAAAAAAATTGGATAAGCACATTTTTTCTCTATATAAATAATAATGGGAAATAATTTAAGCCTTTATATACAATAAATAAGTAATCACAAGAAATATCTTTGTTTGAAAGTTTGAGACAATGATGTGTTTGAAATTAACTCTGTGTTTCGGACTTCCATTGTCTATATTTTATTTATACACGACGTTTCGATCAGTACAATCTCTGATCGAAACGTCGTGTATAAATAAAATATAGACAATGGAAGTCCGAAACACAGAGTTAATTTCAAGAAATATCTTGTTTTTAAAACAAAAAATAACACCCGGTATATAAAGCAGTGTACCTTTTACTTAACATTTTTGATTGAAAATTAAACCCCCAGGAGGTCCAATCCAGGGGAGTAATTTTCGAAACCGTATGAAAATATCCGCCTAGGCAATTTTTACGTCAGACTCTTCCTATATCGTATAAAATGAGAGGCTAAAGACTCGAGAGAGTGAAGGAAATTCCAATTGCTTCGCCCGTGAAACCGGTTATTCAACTCAATTCGTTTATTTTTTTATATAGAACAATTAATTCTTATAACAAGGGTTCTACTGTGTTATCTAAATTTAATTATGAAGAGAAAAAATAAAACCCTAAAAACAAAAAAAAAAGGAAAAAGGAGAAAAAAAAATGACTACTCGTTCCTAAATACTACACCAAAAATGTCCTTAACTAATTGTGGAATTAAGTCATTTATACTAACAGCCAAGGCATTAATCCAGTTCAAAGGTCTGATGTGCCGATATAACAGACATCTAAAAAAAACGCGAGACAAAGTTTCCGGTTTGTGCAGGTTACAAACTGAGCAGAATTTATTTTGATTAGATCTATGCATAATTCCATTCCAAACTATTCTACAGTTGTAGTTTTAGGCTATTCTGATTTAAGCAATAACTTTGACCATATAGAGAGCGCAAATAAAATAAAATGTATTTTGCAGTGTTAGCAAAGCTGTTGTCAGATTCGTAAAAACTTTTGACGAAAAAGGCTGAAAATTTCAGGTCGTTTTCTTTTAAGAAAGGCAGCATACAGAAAAATCTGGATTGCTTAAACCATAGATAAATTTGAAAAGCCCAGTTTTGTCAGTCTTCTGGGTTGAAATTAAATAGGTCTATTTGTCGTTTTAAGAAGATAGCGTCTATAATGTTCCATAGAAAATACCTTAATAAGAAAATTAAGAGTGATTTTAAAAACGAGACAGCGGAAGAGAACCAGTTTCTAGTCTAATAAGAGCGTGTGAAGTTCTTTGGGATAGTTTGAGCAGATATTTCTAGAAGGAATACTGCATCTTTTCCAGATCCTCTTAATAACGAGGGCCCCAAACAAGACAATTGGTAAAATACTTGAGGTTTGGCAGATCATCTCCCCTATTTCGATAATTTTTGGTACATTTATTCTCCCCACAAAGGGGATGAAAAATCCCAAATTTGAAATTTTTTAGACCAATAGTTTTTGTTTTAATTAATTTTTGAAAATAAGTTTTTTTTTAATTTTATTTTTTTTTAAACAAAAAGTACATTATCTGATACATCATTCGAAAGGTATTTAAAATACTTTTAAAACGAGCTATAAACCACTGACCTCGTTTAAGGAGTTATCGAGATATTCTAATTTCTTAAGCAAAATTGGTAGTTTTTTAATTTTCAAGAATTAATTTTTTAAAAAACTACTGGTCAAAAAAAAATTAATTTAGGATTTTTCATTCCCTTTATGGGTAGAATAAATGTACCAAAAATTATCGAAATCGGGAGATGGTCTGCCAAACCTCTGGTTGATTTGATATGAAATGACCCCTAAGCGATAATTCCTTACTGCTCCCGCATTTTTCGGAAACAGGTTGATGAAGAAAAAAAACGCCCAGATAAGTGAATTCGTTAACAACTTGCGAGTTCGACACCATTGATAGCAAATAGCAAATTCAAATCCCCCAGTGTATGGCAAACCCGGTCTATCGAAACACACTATCCTGCGTTTATGTTAAGTTGATTTTCTGTTGCGTAATCTTCAAGGACTATCAATTTTCATACAGGGTCCCTAGTTATAATTAATCTGATATAATGTATAACTTTTTATTTAAAATTCATTTAGCATTCTATAGTTTTGATCAAACCAAATGCACGAAAAACCACTGGTACATTACGCTATTTTTTAGCAGCTTTCTAAACGTCTCCAAAAATACCCACCCAGAAAATGTGCTTCTCTCCACCACTACTTTTTCAGATTTAAAGTTACAAATGGGTCACTTTTTCGCGGACACACCCACATTTATTTATTTATGCTTTGCTCACCATAGTCATAAGGTATTCCCAGAATAATCTCTGGCGCGCGGTAAAACCGCGAAACCAAGTAGGGCGTTATTTCGTTTTCCCCCATTTTACAGCCCGAGCCGAAGTCGCACAGTTTAAGGACTAGTTTGGATTCGGTCACCAAGATGTTGTCGGGTTTGATATCTAAAAGAAAAGCAGAACTATAGGTAAATATTACATTATAATGACCTTTTTTTTCGTGTTTTTTAAATTTAGAACAATCTAACTTGTTAAAGGGGGACGATAGCGATGTTAAAGTTACTTGCTACGCAGTCTAAATATATCTGCCCTCAAAATTAAGTCCTCATAGGGCCGGTTTCTCAATAGCGAGTTAGAGTTAACTCGAGTAACATAAACTTATTAAAATCTTTAAAAAGCGAATTAAAATTAACTCTGGGGTAACCAGGGCTTCAAGGTGAAGGTAACTTACCTTACCTAAAGGTTAACCTAAAAACATATTGGCTTAAAACAGCAAAAAACTGGGATTTATAGCCCGAGTTAATTTAACTCTCTAGTAACCCGCTATTGAGAAACCGGCCCATAGAGAAAGAAAACTTGCATCCGAGGAGTCAACAGCTGGCCAAAAATTTGTACACCTACTGTCAAGAACTGAAATATTGTCAAGTATTGTCCGGGATTGTTAAGTATTGTCTAGTATTGTCCAATGTTGTGCAGTATTGTCTTTAGTATTGTGCAGTCTTGTCTGCAGTATTGTCCTGTATTGTCCGGTATTTGCAATCAATAAAAGGAAGGACAGAAGAGAATGAAGATTATCTGCTCCTTGATCTATGATCATAACATCGCTAAAAAATCACAATTTGCTTATTTCTCTCTAGTAAATACAGACGACTTTTAAACAACTACTCCTTTGGCTAATGCCTCGACATTTTTGAATTATGCTGTTTTTATTTAAATATCTATCTGTTGAAGCAAAGGAGGAATTGTTTAATAGTCTATATATCTACTAGAGAGAAATGGGCTTATTGTGTTTGTTTAAATTCAACCTTTATTATTAAAAAGAATAATCTAAAAAAATCTTACATCCATGTAGGTAAAAAACCTGTAGGAGTAAAGCCTGTGCTGTCATCAGGGACAAATCACTGCTACAAGGAGGATACCATACTGACACTCAAAGGCATGTCTGTTCTTAATAACTGACGCCATATTTTACAATTTACAGTGTTGGGTATGTTTATTCTTAGTACAGTAAATTATGTTAGGTCACATGATCATAACAAAACAACAGATTTCAGCAAGACAAAAGTGATCTGCCATTTGTAATTAAGAAGACACATGCCTTTGAGCCTCAATATGGCGGACGCATGTTGCAGTGATTTATTCCATGGGTATTACTCCTACGGGGTTTTTACCTACATGCTTACATTACATATAAATCACATTAGCTGCACGGTCAATTCGGTAAACAAAAATCGACCATAATAACAAAATATTGGCGGGAAACTCGACTATATTCGGAGGCGTGGCGCGCGCTATGCATGGTAAATAAAGAGTGCATTTGAGTTGACACCCCAAACGCGCGCTCTCTCTCTCTCTCTCTCTCTCTCTCTCTCTCCCTCTGTTTAAAAACAAAGATAAAGAGTACCTCTGGACTTAGGGTGTCAACTCAAACTAACCTCGAGTGTCAACTCAAACTAACCTCGACCATAACAAATATTGGCAGGAACCTAGATTGGTCCAGATTGGTCATATTCGGCTTTATAGCGTCAGTCAGAGAGAAATATGTCAGTGTTGCAGTAACTTTCTTAATAAAAGACGCTATTCATTTTCTTCGGTTGCATTGATTTCCAAATTTTTGTTCATATTTTGGTTTTTTTGAGAGTATTTTCAAGACTATTGTCAGGTATTGTTTAGTATTGTCTCCAGTATTTCCAGTATTTTCTCCAGGATTGTCAAGTATTGTCCAGTATTGTCAGGTATTGTCAAGTATTGTTAAAGTATTGTCAACGATTTGTACACCTACTGTTTGCGGCTGATGACTCCTCGCTTTTCAAGAATTAACAAAATTTGGCACAGTGAGAAAAAGAGAAAGCCGTTCGGCGAACACCATTTGTTACTTAATTTAACACAAGCAAGTAATCACTTCTACAGTTTGCAAAAAGTGCATATTAAAAAAACCGTAGAAATTACATTTTTCACATATACCTACCCTACTCCTTAAAATCTTATATCAAACTGAATTTAAAAAGAGTAATTTTCAAAAATTGTTCCATTAGTAAATTCCTCATAAAGTTTGCTTTACTACTTTTCAAGATAGAGGATGTTAAAGTGGCAAAATTTGAAAGATTATATCTTGGAAACTACATAAGATATCCCTATGTAGTAGTAGTAATAGTAATAGAAGAGGCGAGGAGGGGAGTCTCGTCCCGGCGACTAGGTTCTACGCCCACCCACGGTCAAACCTTATCCTTCGGGTAAAGATCAGGAGGTGTAAATAAATGGTATAAGAATTTTTTTTTACTGGTTTTGTTTGTCAAGATGCTATATAATAAGAATTTAATTGATGCCACTCTGGCACTCTTTGGCATTTAAAAAAATCCAAGATGGAGGCCATTTTAAGTGAAGAACTAGAGAAAAAAGTATCTAAAGAAAATGTGGCACATGATTTTAGTCGGTTTTTGGATGCTCTATATTAAGAATCCGATTGATCTACTCTGACCCCCTTAAGCATTTTGAAAAAACTGGGGTAATAAAATATACGAAGGAAATATAGGTCTGTGGCACATCATTTTAGTAGGTTTTTGCTCGCCGAAATCCAAATCCGGCATTATTTTTTTCTGGGGGGTACCCAACAGAGTGGAGGTGTATTTTATGGAAAAAATCGACGTGTTTGATTGGTTTGAGGGTTATCTGTCTGAAAGACAACAGAGAATTAAAATAAATTGCATATTCTCCAATAACCTTACTAACGAGTTGGGAGTCCCTCAGGGTAGTGTTTTGGGTGCTCTTCTGTTCGTACTCTATATTTATGATATTGTTGACGTAGTTGATGATAATGCTGATGACTTAGATTTACACTTGCTAGCTGATGTCACCCTGCTACATGAGTCCTTAGAGGATCTTGGCATGTTAGTGGAAACCATAAATAGAACATTGGGTAAAATTGATTTGTACTGCAAAAAGAACCATCTTAAAATTAACAAAGATAAAACTAAATTCATGTTGATGCAAAGGACGATTTGAAGCAAGTGTTTTTATTTCGTCAATATAATATCATGATAGGAGGTGATGCTATCGAACAAGTACAAAAGAATAAAAATGTTGCATCAGCTGCAGTGGCTACCGGTTGTTGAGTTTTTAGGTTTAATGTATTTATAGATACTTTTTTAAAATTAAAACGGCCAAAGCACCTCCTTACCTGAGGAATAAAATAACATTTAATAATCAAATTCATGAATACAACACGAGACAACAAAATAATTTCCATATATCAGCGAGAAATAAGAAAGTTGCAGCTAATTCTGTATTTTTTAGAGGCTTGAATTACTTTAATAATCTGCCAAATGAAGTAAAAAAGTGCTCAACTTTAACATCTTTTAAAAATATATTTAAAGTATATTTACTGGTTAAGTGTGATATCTAGATCTACAAAAATATTCTGTTTAAATATTTGTGATGTTTTTGATATTTTTAATGGTTTTGTTCATTTTATCTTAATTTGTCTTTTACTTGTGTTTCTTTTAATAACCAACAATGTTTGTTTTTTATTTTTATTTAATAGTTATTTTGTTTGTTGTTTAGTCCCAAAAATTTGCAATGTTACCTTTGACAATCCTATTTATTTATTTCTTAACAATTTTTATTAGTGGATTTATTTTATTTATTGTTTATATTTATTTATTATTATTTGTTATTCTGATTTTTATGCAATTGCAATTTATAATATATATAAATATAATAATAAAGGATTTAATAATAATAACTAACATAAAAATGTGATATATCAATTCTGGTGTTTTTGGGGACGCTGAATCCAAATATGGCATCATCCATCATTTTAAAATATTATGAAATATATTAAGTTTTTTCGCCAAGTCTACAATTAGTGTTTACTACATAAATTACTACCCATTTCTCCAAATTACTCCCAAATCTCTTTTTTTAACAACATATTTGAATTGAGCGGACCCAAGAATGCCATAATTGATGATCCTTTGATTTTTTGCTCGTTGACGTCATCTTGAATATTTTAAAATGGTGGATGATGCCCAAAAGTTATTAAATAGTTTTATAAAAGGGTTGAGCAGAGCTATTGAAATCTGTAAAAAAAACTTGAATAAAGTTCGTTCGTTAAGTCGTATGTACACCATAATTACCCCCAAATTGTTTTTAAAGATTTGACTTTAGCGGACTCAAACACCCCATGTTAGTAGGTCGATTTTTTTCATAAAATCCCCTCCGTTAAAGTAACCTCCAGAAAAAAAATGCCGGATTTGGATTTTGTCGACCAAAAACAGATTAAAATGATGTGCCACAGACCTATAATTTTTTCGGATATTTTTTCTCCAGTTTTTTTAAAATGCCCAAGTAAACAAATTCTTATACCATTTATTTCCCACTTGAAACCAAAATGGTTTGCCAGGTAGATATCCCTACAATGTTAAGTATGGTAACTTTTGGGTGATCAAAAATTTATTTTACACCTTCTATATAAAAATATTACATAAATTCCACATTTTTTCAACAGCCTTACTTCTTCAGAACCTCCCTTAAATTCATGGCCGAGCGGTTTAAAGACCATGCACAAATGTTAGGCTCTACGCGAATCCTTTTCGCTATGGCCCAGAGCAATCCCCTTACACTTTCAATCTTCCAGGATCGAACCTTATCTTTGGATAAAGGTCAGGATGCCCGACCATTTAAGCGTCAGGTGTTCCGGCTCGATTTTTTTCTCTAGGAAGATTCCTTTTCCAATTTCTTTTTTCTGTCCTGCTCTACCTTGCCAGGTAGATAACCGCATGATATTGAGCATCATTTTTAAAGGATTTTACAGGAGAATCCACGGATCGTAACCTTTGCCCGATTTCAAATTTATCTTTGAAGGTACCGGAAACATCAAAACAACTTACCAGCGTGCAAAATTCCACACTTTTTCAACAGCCTCAGAGCCAAAAGCAACTGCTGAGTGTAACTCCTCACGGCCTTAATGTGAAGGCCCACGTTCTTGCCGTACTTCTTTAAAACCTCTCTCAGGTTCATGGCGAGCGGTTCAAAGACCATGCACAAATGTTGCTTGTGAAAAAAGTGCCTCATCAGTCGGAGACAGTGCAGCTTGTCGTCGGGGTCCGCGTCGTTTAGTTTTTTCAAGATTTCCAGCTCTTTTAGCCCGGTCTTATGCCTAAAATATTGTTACGAGTTATTTATTAGTTACGTACTAGGTTATTTGTATTAATTGCTGTGTCCATATATCTATGTTTAGTCTAAGTTACACAGGGTCCCTAAACAAATCCTTAAGGCGCCAAGCAGCCGTTTATAAGACGCAAACGGAAAAGCCTATTAGTCAGAGAAAGACGGACATAGGGCGCCATTTTCACTACATCTTACGTGTAGTAAATCAATTCCAGGTTGTTGTTTTCTAATGATTTCAATTTTCATACGTTTAGGACTGGAACAAAAATTGTTTTTGCTCGATTTTAATAACAAACTGATGAAAGCTATCGTAAAAAATGACTTTTCTGGCTATTTATTTGTTGCATATCCACAACTTAAAGCGTGGTTACACAAAAATATTTTGCTCGCGGCGCAATCTTCTCCGGTAACACTACATTTGTCTAAAATTTTCAACTGCGGAGCTATTTTGCTCTTGAAATTACCCAATTTTTAGATATTTTATTTTCTAAGTTAACAACCTCACGAGTTTATTGCTCAGTTACCTAAATAATGGGCTTAAATAAACCAACTTGCCGCCTACTCTAAGAAAGAAGAAGACTTTTACCTAGTCCACAGTTTCACTTTTTACAGCTGGCTTCTATTTCCCTCTTTCTTTAATAATAATTAATAATAAAAAAGCAAAACTGAGGATCAGGCCTTATAGGGAAGGCTAAACACCAAAATATATAATTTTTAATTATAATAAAGTATATAGTATCCCGATCTATCGTAAAACTTAAAGAGTTAGCCGCCTTCAAAATTTTGGCCCTTAACTCTTGTACAGTCGTAGGCCGTAAGTGGGGGTGTTGGAAAATTTTCTCGTGCCAACAACCCCGAGGAAGTCATTTGGCGCAAGGTCTGGCGATCGAGAAGGCTACCGGATATTTCCATGCGTGGAAATAATTCTGTCACCAAATATCTCACGAAGGTAATTTGTAGCCTGATGTGAATTGTGGGATGAACAGCCATCTTGCTGAAACCACAATTTGGCCAAATTCATGTTCAGTTCCTTCAACCGTGATAAAAGCTGATGTTGGAAAAGATCATCATATTTTTGGCTATTCAAATTGCCTTCAACGAAAAAAGGTCCGATAAAGAGGATTTTCGATTTAGAATTTGAGACGGTTCTGGTTGACATTATTTTGACAGAAATTTTGACAACGGTTCTAAAACAATGACGTCATATTTAATCTTGTACAGAAATCTTTGATTTTACCTTAAGAAAGAATAATAATAATAATAATTTTGCAATATTTTAAAGGTTATGTTTACAACCAAACTACTAAATTTCATAACCTGGTTGCGAATGTAACGTCATTGTTCTAAATCGAAAGGAGCGATTCAACCAGAACCAGAGTAATTTTTATAGACCCATAAAGGATCGGTCCTTTCGTTTTAAAACAATTACGTCACAGTTGCAACCCGGTTATGAAATTTTAGAACCAGCCTGTCATGTTGGTTCGGTCCTTTGGTTGGAAACATAACCCCTAAAATTTCCCAAAATTATAGGGCAGTCTAAATGCCCAGCTGATTTACGTCAACCAGAATCAATATGGCGTCTGGAGTACAAGCAAAAGGTGGATCCATATAGCTTTCTGTGTTTTTTTTGCTTTTTTTCGTTTTTTTGGTAAAATCAAAAATTTGTTTTTTGGGAGAATTCACTAATAGAGACCTTTAGTGCTTATTAGAATACGTTTTTTCTTGAAGAACTGAAAAGTTTCTTTGATTTAGCGACGTTTTTTGTTGAGACCTTCTGTGCTTTTTTACAAGATTATCCAATAAACATGAGTGATCAGGACTCTCCAGTGGCCTTGCGATACATCAAAAAAATTGCAGTGATTAATGTCGATCCCTTTACCTTAAAAGACACCGATTTGTTTTGACCCTGCGAGTTTTCCCCCAGTTTCCAACATGGACATTGTTGTGCTAACTACTTCATTTTACACCAACCAGCAGATGAAAAGTTTAAATGCATTCAAGTATTTTGAGGCTGGATTTGTGAGTGAATGCAGAACACATATTTTTGGAGATTACACCCTAGTTATGGCAAAGGTGAGCAATTTTTACTGAAATTTATATTGAGAAGTTTGGCTTGAAGGTGCAGTTCAGCAAAATAACTAGTACTGCTTAATTGATCATACAAAATCTTCATTTTTCTCTACAAAGCTTATTTGTTATTAAAATATGAATGTTGTTTTTTTTTTCGTTGACAATGACTCAAAAAATTAAAACTGACATAAATGAAGTGTCCATTACACGTGGTAATTTTAATAACAAAGCTATAGCCATTGACATAATTTTTTTTGTATGATCAATTAAGCCCTACTTGACGTTTTTCTGAACTGCACCTTTAAGTTGGGAAAAGTTTACGATTTGCATTTGGCAAAAGTTCAAGATAAATCGTGTTTATCTTTTGCCAACTTAAGTTCATAGTTCGTCAACAAAAAAAAAATGCTAAATTTGGCGAAACATAAACATGCGAGTTATGTCCAACTTTTGCCAAATGCTGATTGCAAACTTTTTCCAACTTAAGCCGAACTTCTCAGTATATATTCATCTGTTCCTTTCTGTTACTCTTTTTTTTCAGCTTTATTTTTATTCTGAGTCCTGGTATTTTATTTTTATTTTTTATGTAAATTATTTATACTTTTTGGCATTTGTTTAATAATTTTTTTTCTTTGTTTCAGGTCAAACATTCACAGAGAATGAATCTTTCAGCTTTAACATCAAGATAGTAATAATTAAGTTTTTTAAACAAATTCAAACTAATAAGTTATTTATTATAATAAAAAAACTGACGCAGCCCTAGACTTAATAATGATTTTACTTTGATTGTTTGTTTTGTTCTGTATCTCTTTTTTTTCAAATTAATATAAGTAAAAGGTTTTTTACTATTTAAATTTTTTATATACATTTTATTTTTAAACATTTTTCTTGGTACTCTTGCATTTTAGGTTCTAAATTAAAAAAAACTTTTAAAAATATCTTGTATTTATTTTCAAAATGCTGTATTTCCTAAAAAAGTACAAAATCAAACACTTTAGGTATATTAATAAAAAAACTGGAGTGACTGAATTAAACTAAAAAAAAAGGTTACAATGGGACAACAATTTCATCTAGCAGTGCTTCTTCACCTTTTAATGCAATTATGGTTACGGGTAAGGCAGATTCAGAGTTCCTTAAGGTAACCTGTATGAGGTATGTGGTAAGACGCATTAAGGAAAATAAACAATAGCAAATGCATGCTGCTGTTCATAGTATTCCAAAAGCCACAAGCTATGAATACTATGAACAGAAGCATGCATTTGCTATAGCTTATTTTCCTTGCATCTTACCGCATACCTCATATCACTTAGCTTACGGAACTCTGAATCTGCCTGTACAGTAACCCAACAAATTCTGTATTTTTGCCTGATTAAATTTATAATTCTTTCAACATGTATACAGATAGGAGATATTGAATGAGTGAGTATCTTCAAAGTTCCAATAGGGTGAAGTTGAGACTTAACTATAGTAAAAGCTGGGATTTTTACTGTAGCATTAAATAATTGCACAAACTCTTGAATTAAGTAGGATAATCTGTGAAAAATAGCTTGCCAACTTAAGTGTCTCATGTCTATTTTAAAAATTTTTACAGAACGTTTTAAGGGTTGTCAGAATCCCCTTCCACCCTAACCTAACCCAAAAAAAATCGTCCGCAGGCATATTTGCAGTTCTGACGAAGCCAGAAAATCAATACTAAATACTTAATTACCTACAGAAAATTAAATTTTTTAAAGTGACCAGTGCAGAAAATCAATTTTATATACCTGTGACAAAATTCTTTGACCATATTCTCAAATAGTTTAACTTTTTTTCTGTTAAATCTACCCTTTTTAATCGTGAATCCACTTCTCGCAGCTTCTTGTAGATTACACCTAGGTGTTTTTTATGTTCAGAAGGTAAAACAGTGAGAATTCTATAAAAATTAACTTTGTCTCTGGGCCAGCGATTGCCGCACCCCACAACCCTCCAAAAGTTTGGCATTTTAATTCGTTTTTTTAAAAGAAAAACGCAAAAAAACACAATATTCCATATAAAACCTATGTAAATATTTGGTTTGCTTGTACTACAAGCAATTAGCTGATTTGAGTCACATCGATTTTTGACAGTTCGTTAGACTGCCCTATAGGTAGGTTTTTTTTGAGTAAAATCAAAGATAGCTTCACAATATTTTAAATGACGTTATTATTTTAGAACCGCTGTGAAAATTTATGTCAAATAATGTCAACCAGAATCAGAAACAATTCTTAAATCGAAAATCCCTAACGTGATCCCCAACAATACCGCTCCAAACATTTAATTTTTGAGAATATTGCTTTCTAACACTTGCATGTTTATTTTCACGGGACTAAGAGCGACTATTTTATGGATTATGAAGTTCAAATGTCTTGTCATCACTAAACGTCCTCTCAAATTTATCCCTTATAACCTCACAATACTCTAACCGGCGAAAATAATCACCTGCTTCATGTGCCTCAAACTACGTCATCGTGGTAACATTTTCTATAACGATGATTAAATATTGTACAGTTTGAGACACAGGAACCGGTCGATCTGGTTTCTAATAATAAAAATATTTTCTTCCTGAGCATACTGCATTTTAAAAACACCAAATTTACGTAACCTGACGCGACCCCGAAAAGAAATGAAAATGCAATAACAGTGTAGTAAACAGATTCCACGGTAGCTACAGCGCACAGTCGAGGGTAGAGTATTTCCTCGACCGTTGCCGCCCTCTAAGAGAATTTGCAGACATATCTCGTAGGGTTATTTTTCTCATGGAAGTAGTCCAGAGAACTTCAAATACCATATATGGTTAATTTATTCAAATCCAACCTCTAAGAAATCCTTAGGAACCCTGTATACGAAAGCAGGTGGAGCGTCGTGCAGGACCGACGCGACGCAAGTTGCGAATATTCCCGAGTGGCACCAGTGAGAAGTCTTAATTTACTTAGCAAGGATCTTATAAAAGTTGTAACGAGGATTTACAATAAAGATGGTGATATTTGCAGACCAGTGTTTTATTTAACAAGAAGATCCTTTAAGAAATAGGGAACCTGAAATAATATGTTAAAAATTAATACAGACATTCCATCTAAGGCCTCAGATCGTTTGGGGAAATTGCTTTTAGCAACTCTGCATAAAATTAATAATTACTTCACCCTAATTTTTACTTATTTATTTAGTAAGTTATGATCAAAAAAATATCTACAAAAATACGCTCTGAATTTGTAACATCAACTTTTGTTTAAGTCTTTTAAAGACTGGACCAGAACATTTTGTACTTACATGATTTCATTGTTTCTAATAATCTTGACGGCGACCTCCTGATTGCCCCTGGCTTGATCTCGAGCTCTAATCACGTTACTGAAGACTCCTTGACCGGTGAAGCCCCACACCATGTATCTATAGTTGAAAAGTTGGTAGTAACTTAGGAGTAAGTAGAAAAATTCGGTCAAATAAATTTAATTTTAAAAAAAAACTCATCTTTTAATTTCAAATCCCTGTTCCAAAAGAATTTAAATGAAAAATTTGACTTGTCAAAACAGTTGTGCTTTAGTTAATGTATGCAGAGTAAGTTCACTTTTTTAGAACTTCAACAATAATATTAGTGAATGACTGCCTTAAACATAGAAAAATAACTACCTGCTATCCAAAATTTCACCAATCCGCACTCTGTAATAACCTTCAGAGTCGTCCCAATTATCCGTAAGAGATGGATTTTCTGGTCGGCCTTTTTTGGTTGATATTATCGTATTTGGAGACTAAAAAAGAAACAAATTAAGTGCTGGATCCGGACCATAGACGTGTTAAGCTTTTAGAAGACGAAGAATGGGCAACAAAAAATAGACGACTTCAAATGAGGTTTCAATCAAAAAAAAAATGGAACAAAAGGTTTTTAAACGAATAATACTAATTTTACATTTTAATGGCTCATTTGCGGTTCTAGGATAATAATTAAGCTTAGACGTAAACCACAAGATGGCGTGACAAGCGATGAAACTTTATTTTATAAGAGCACTAATTGACGCAAAAATTTGAATTATTTTTCCGTATTTTTAAAACAATAAATATTTATTAAACGTAAATAAATCCAATATAATTTTATATATAACGTTTATTTCCCAACAAACTTAAATGTTTATTACAGGGAAACCATTTAACAAAAAAAAGAGATTAAAAAAAATAAAATTATACAGAAACATACATAACACAGTTAAGAATCATATAATATAAATAAATAAAAAGCGAATACTATTATTTCTTTAAAATATTATTGTGATTTTTTTTCGTAAATTGATACTGATAAAAATTTGACAAGTATTTGCATTAATTTGTAGGTTTTTGGATACTAATATATGAGTAAATAGTACCTAACCAAAAATAAGTACCGTTATATTGATATATTACTCATTTTTAAGAAAAAAAAACCTTGTTTTTAAAAAGATATATGAAAAGTCCCTTAGTAACCTTATTTGTTTTGACGTTTTAGATAGAACGTCTTTGAAACTTCAGGTCGCCTGCGGCTCAGGTCTCAAACTTCATCTTAGCGTTTAATGACCATCATAACATGCTTGTTACGTAAACTACTAATAAAACATCTCAAAAGTTAACAAAATTTGACCAAATCGTTTTTTTCGTTATCCCTATCGTGTGATAGGACTTTTTCCCGAAATAAATTAAATTGGGACTAAATTAAAATATTTATACCAAATTTAAAGGAGACCTTGGTCGCGATTATTCAGAAACGACAGAAAATCTACCTGTCACAATTCTGGAAAGTAGCGATTTTTACTTATTGTTTAATGTTCAATGAGAGAGGGAGAGGGGAGAACTGTCACCCGAAAAGTTGTGTTTAAAACGCTCTCAAACAAATTTGTAAATTAAAGTGGTTTCTAGCAAGAAAATAAACGTATAAACTCTGTATAGTAGTAACCTGGTATAGTGAACCAAGAAAAGTGGAACCTCACGCCCGCTATTTGAAAACACGTATTTAGACATTTTGTTTTAATCAAAACTAATTTAAAATACCCGGGCCAAGGTCAGTCACCTGCGCTCGAAAGAAATATTATCAAAAACTGCACAGCTGATGTGATTTGTTTTCTTATAACTTTATTTATACCTCGGTAAGCAGTAGATTTCTTAGAAGAGTAGAAAAATGGAGGCACATACACGCCGCCTTTGACAGGCAAACCAACGTGATTCTTGATCTTCAAAACGATTTAAAAACAAATATCGAAGGTGTTAGTGCTGATGTAAGGGATCTAAGAACTTATGTTACCAACACCAACAACGAGGTAAAAGGATTAATAGACTCATTAGGCACTCGTTTTTCGTCCATTGAAGAAAAAGTCAATACCTTAAATAATGAGCACGAGATATTACGCAAGAAACTGGACTTACTGACCCGTCAAAACAATATTAAAATAAAAGGCTTAACCGAAGATGAGTCCAACTTTAACGATTTGTATAGCAAAGTAGTATCCTTCTTTGATAAAATGCTGCAGTGCAGGGTGGAAAGATTTGAAATAAATTTTATTCGTAGGCTGGGAAAGCCCAATAGAAACTATAATCGGCTTGTTTTGGTAAGCTTTATATCATATAACAGGAAACAAACTATTTTAAGAGCATGCTCCAAATTAAATGGAACAAACTTCAGCATTTCAAACGATCTGAATAAAGAAGACCAAGCCCAGATGAACCAGCTACTTTATGCTGCCAAAATTTGTAAATCGAAGGGAAAAAAAACATTTATTAAAAATATGAAACTCTTTGTTGATGGGACAATGGTAAACCCTAACGCGATAATTAAACAAGAACCAGCAGTAGCACTAGTACTATCGAACCAATCCAAACAATGCTACCGATGAGGACTACACAGACGTGAGCGACGACGATGACCAAAACGAAACCATCGTCCCAAAATTAATTTCTCCAACTAAAGCTAAACTAGGAAAAACACTGAAAAAGCGCAAGCGCACCCACAAAATGTCGAAGGAAGCAAATACCCTTGATAACTTTCTGGAAACAAAGAAAAGTACCCCCAAAAGTGAATGAATCTTATGGCTTTACTACGTTTTTCTGGAACTGTCAAGGCTACAACTCTACTTTAAGTAAACTAGGTGCTAGTGAATTAGATTGTCTGTTTAGCTATAATCTTATTTGTCTAGAAACGTGGCTTTCCTCAGAATGCTTTAAAAAAAAGAAATGATCTTCAAAAAGTACTACGTTTTTCAGTCCCTTGCTATAAAAATAAAAGAATTAGGTAGGGCAAGAGGTGGGATTTTAATATTTAAAAAAAATCTACTTTTAAAAAAGAAAATATACTTTTACTAGAAAACAACCCATTCTACATTATTTTGCGAATTAAAATTAATATTGGTCATCTTTTGTTAATTTGTAGCTATTTAAAACCAAGTTTGAATCACAAAGTCTGTGTTAATCTTCTTGAAGAACACTTACATGAAATTTTGACTATATATCCTAATGATTTTCTAATTTTAGGTGGGGATTTTAATGGACGTATAGGCCAACTAAATGACTTTTCACACACAACAGATAATATGCAACACATTCCAAACTGCCAAAGAAACTCGCTCGACACGGTCGTAAATACAAGAGGTTGTTTATTAACAATGGCTTTGGAAGAGCTGGGTTTGTTTGTATCAAATGGAAGATTTCCCGGTGACTTTCCAGGGCAATATACGTATACCGCATCCACTGGTAAGAGCATAGTCGATTTGGTTTGGATAAATCTGCCTGTTTTTCCTTTAATAAAAGAATTTGAAATTACACATAAATTTTACACGTCAAATCACTTCGGCTGTCTATTGACTACCAAAATAAAACTTAATGAAAACTCAAACAGTCGAACAGAACTACAAAAACATAAGACTAATCTGAAGTGACCAGTCTAAATCCCCCTATAAAAATATACTAAATATATGCCTTGAAATCCAAAATTTTTACGAAATGACGGTTGATCATATGCAAAACTTTATTACCAATGCCATAATTAATACAAGCAAATTTTTGAATCTATACATACCCAAAAAATGCAATAAAAAGCTTAATTTTTCCAAACCCTGGTTTGATATAGACTGTGTCGCCGCAAAAAAACATGTTAAAAAATCGCAAAGGGCACTAAATCTAATCACTACAATCCGAATAGTCTAGCTCAATACGCTGAATCCAAAACGATTATAATAAAATAATTAAATGTAAAATAGAAACCTACCAAAACCGAATTAAAGAACAAGTTAACTCTATTTCTAACCCGATTGAGTTTTGGAAATATATTAAAAAATCACGTTGCTCCGCCAACACTCCAGCGCAAGTACCTCTTGCCACGTGGGAAAACTTCTATAAACAAATTCATACGCCAATTAATTTAATAGACCTACACTTCTTTGATGCAAGGCATCCTTATCTAGATCAGGACATAACAATGCAAGAACTTTATTTAGCACTAAACATCAGCAAAAACAAAAAATCTCCAGGGTTCGATCTTATTCCAAATGAATTTTATAAAAATCTACCAATCTCATGGATAGAATTAATAAAACATTTATTTAACACAATTTTAAGTTCAGGACAAGTACCCAAGCAATGGTATATAACGAAACTAATCCACCTTTACAAATCTGGTCCTCAGGACAACCCCCAAAACTACAGAGGAATAGCTCTCTCAAACCATATCACAAAGCTTTTTACGCAGGTAATCTACCAAAGACTGCTTACTTATTCTGAAAGTGCAAACACCCTCCCATAATGTCAGGCTGAGTTTAGAAAAAATCGAAATTGTGACGACAATATATTCGTTCTAACATCTGCTATCTATAATCACACAAGACTAAAGCAAAGGAAAGTCTATGCCCTTTTCATAGATTTTAAACGGGCGTTCGACAATGTACCACATAGACTCCTTTGGGAAAAGCTGTTTTCGGTGGGCGTGAGCAAAAATATATTAGGTATTATAAAACACTTATATGAGAACAGCTTTCTTAAAGTTGAATCTAACAACCAACCGTCGAACCCGATTCCAATTACTAAAGGCGTTTTGCAGGGTGACTCTCTGAGCCCTCTACTTTTTTATCTTTTTATTTACGACATTGAGCAATTTTTTCTATACTTTTTTGTGACGATTTAGTATGTCTGGCAGAATCTCCCATTGAAATCAATCGTAATTTAAAGATTTTAGAAGAATATATTGACACTCTAAAACTTGAAATAAACATCTCTAAAACAAAAATAGTAATATTTGGAGAGACCAATAGAATACCAAAACAACCTGACTTTTTATTTAAGAACCAAAAAATAGAAGTTGTAAACAAATATAAGTATCTCGGAATTTATTTACACTTTAACCTAAATTTCTCTTTTGCAGCATCGGATCGCTGTAACAGAGCCAGAACAAACCAAGGCGTAATACTAAATATTATTAAATCACTAAACATCTATGAATGGCACAATATTACAAAGCTATATAATAGCGTAGTTCTGCCTAGCTTAAACTATGGCATCTTTACTTGGGGTTTGAGTCAAGAAGCAAAAGCGGAAGCTGTCCAATCAACATTCTTTAAGTCCCTTTTATTCTTACAAAGAAACACACCAAACCACCTAATAAGAAGTGAAGTCCAATACACTAACACTGGGTATCATATTCTTAAGTCAGCACTAAATTTTTTTTCTAGGATTAGGGAACATCCTGACACAAGGTACACAAAAATAATTTTAAACCGCCTTATCTTATTAGAAAGCTCTAGCAACAACCGGAAAAATAATTGTTTTTTCCAGATAAAACAATTCATTAAAAGTAAATGCGATACAAACTTTGTTTACCAGCAATTTGACAAAATTCAAGTTTCAAAATTATTAGAATTTTATACAAAAAAATTATTTTATCAAGATTTTAATAGTGTACTACTTAGCACTAACCGTCCTTTCTACAAATTTCTGTGTATCGATGACCCTTTAAAAAACAGTACCCACAGCAAATACCTTGCACTAAACTGCCCCCTTAAATTAAAAAATTAAATTGACCAAACTAAAAATTGTTCTGTATGCAACCTTAATACACGCGAAATAGTTAATCATTCCCTACTACTAAAATGTCCAACTTTTAAAACAATTCGTCAAAAATTTAAAATTAAGCCCATGGAGAATTTGGATTTCTTGTTAAACAATCATTCCATTGAAAATTTAAAAAATGTTTACTTTTTTATAGGTAATTTACTTAAATTAAGATCATTTATCCTGACCGAATAGACTGTGTAATTTCCGTGTGCATGCGAGTTGCGTAAGGGAAAACTTGTACTTATGCTTATATTATCTGTTTTGGCATATTTAAAAACAAAAATAATTTCCTAGCTCAAGTAGATTCAACAATCACTTTCTTCTAGCATTCAGCTTGGTGTTTAAAATATCAAATGGTAGATTATTTATTTATTAGTCTTTGGCAGATATTAATACTTTTAAGGACAATAACCGATATATATACCTTTTTAATATCTTTCAATTGTATTAAGGCAGTTCCCCCCTGGAACTCTTGTTCATAATTTTTACTTATTGCCTCATTTAAAATAAAAACACAACGTCATTAATATTCATCCTAACGTTGCAAGAAAAACTGCGTATTTTTTTTTACAATATTTCCTAAATTTAATGTTTTAAAGATATTCTGCAGGACTAGTTTTACTGCGGAGCTAAATTGCGTACCAATAAACGTAAAAAGTGTTGAAAATTATTAATTTTTAACACACATTTTTAACTAAAAAAAAAGAGGTTTTTTTACAAAAACTGCCTACAATAATTCAAATTGACATGATACATTTTTCATTTACTGGAACAGTATTAATAAATTACATTTTCAGGAATATTAGCAAATAAAAAAAAAGAAGTTAAAAACCTCCAAATCAGTTACTTCAACCGAAAAGAAACCAAAAAACAAAAGATCTTGGGTGGAAATAACGAAAATTCAAACTTGGATGAGCATCCCACAAGGAACACACAAAGGAACAAAGCGAAAAGACAAGTGATTGAACTATGTTTCGCTCTGGGTAATCAGCGCGAGCTCACAGTGGTTTCACTGATCACCCTCCCCATACATCATTAAACACCATCATACACTTTGATTTCCAACCTTGAATCACTCACAAATAGGCATCGTTCCGCACTAATCTAAGTAAAGAAACGGTACAAATTTTGTTGCCAAATTAGCCAATAAGTGTATTCTAGCGATAAACCGTTTAAAACCAGGTTTTTGCTTCCGTTATACTTTGATTGACCTTTATTTTAATTTTTTTGCAACAGTGCGTAAAAACAAGGGTAAAATAACCTTACTTTTCACTCACTGGTGGGAATAACCGCAACGAAACACAGCTCCAGACCAAGATTAAAACCAAACAAGATTGTTGGTGTATTTTTGACGTCCGTACATATAACCAAAGTATAACCAACACAGCTTGAACGCGATTGGTAAATACCAGACTCGATCGGAAAAAAACATGTCAACAGAAACTTAACATCGATGGTGAAAAAACATCGATGTTTCTAATTATCGATGTTGTTTTTTTGCTTTTTTTAATGATAAACTTGGTTTAACTGATGTTTAGAAAGCAAGTCCTTGATATTTTAAGTTCTTCGTGGAAGCGCATTCTAAACACCGGTTATATTTAAACTAGGTTTAACATTGCGGTGCAATTGGCAATTAATATTACACAATAGTAGCATGCAAATAAGATATTCATAATAATAATAATAATCGGTACATGATATATAAAAGCTATTAAATATCTAAGGTAAAAAACAACAAAAAAAATGTGAGTGGTACATTCAAAAGAAACTAGGTATATATGATATACAAAAATATTGTTCTCATTGGAGCACACTCTTAGCGGTTCCAAAAGTTTTTTTGTACCGATTGTAGAAACGATAATTTATTAAGGGTTGGTCCCTTCAATCGATTCCTTCTTTTGGTGAGTTTGGCCAGCTTTTGAAAACAAGCGCTCTGATGCGGTGGGATACAAGTGCAGACTTCTCAGATACATTATTTCCAATATTTTTTTTTGTATCGATATTCGATGTTCCAATGTTTAAAAAAAAAGTATCGATGTTTTAGCATCGATGATATTTTATAAATATCGATGTTAAAAACATCGATGTTGAACAAAAACACATCGATTTTCTTGAAACATTGATTTTTTGTGCCAATTGATTACCGCCAGAATACACTTAATATTTTACCTATCTTCAGTCCAGCATAGTAATACTGCTTCTGAAGAATTCTTAAAAGGTAAAAAAGAGTAACAATTCTTTTAGTACTTGTTTACCGAACCTAAAATGCTGTTTGGAAAAAAATTGACAGGGTTTAAAAACTCCATGGCCAAATTTTAAAAGATAAAACTATTTTTTTCTGGACCTACTCACACCTTGAAGTTTCTGAATTACATAGGCTATTTTCAGGCTACAAATTTGTCGCTTTGGTATAAAAAAAAATGCCATTTCCTAGGTAGGTATATTATACGTTTTCTACGAATTTTATGACCTGCTGCTTAACATTCTATTTTAAAAAAACATAATTTTGTTTAAAATGTTAGCAAATTGAATTTCAAAAAGGAAAATTTTGCGTAATTTATACTAAAAATGCCATTTTGCCACGATTTGAATGTTGAAAAGTTTTTGCAATTTTAGCAGCAAAAAATTCTCGTTCTTTCTTTAAACATTTTGTCTCTTACGTTTTCTGTGAAACATGTTTAAAAAAAAATTGGTTAAGTTAGCTGTCAGGGGGGGGGGTGGTTGGGTTGGGATTTCGGTGAAAATAGGCTTTGCGGGCGTTTCCACCTCGATTAACGCGATTTCCGCTACCGGGTCAGGCAACTCTACGTAACGATACACCACTGTAGCGCGCGCTAACGCCCGTATCTCATGAAAATCACTCTCGCTCGACGTGCGATTGACAACTTTTGTCGCATCTGACCAATGAGCGCTGGATTTCAGTGCTACATTACGTTGGAAACTTTCAGAAAATTTCAATAAAAATGCTATATTTTTATACGTTTTGAACACTGCTGATAAAAATTGTTCAAAAGACTAAAATTAATACCGTTAGGCAAGCAAAATTTTTTAAAATTTAAGCAGTTTATAGGATTTTTTCATGATTTTGCGTAAATTTTAAAATATTCGTCAAAATCCCATGACTTTTTGGTACCCAAAACATTTTCCATGTCATTTTCAGGTTTTTCAGGTATCTTTAAACCCTGATTGGTTATTTTCCTTTGTAATAAAAATAAATAGCACTTTTGCAACTTGACTCACAAAAAAAAAATTGGTGAGTCCACCATACAATCCATTATTTTATGTTGAAAGAAAATGAAAATCCCTCGAAAACTGTAGCTTTGAAATATTTGAACCTTATGAGAAAATTTGTGGGTAATATTTACGAAAACCAAAATCTGAAAACCGCATATTAATAGCTGCTTTACTTCTAAAGTTATGATTTTTTTTATATATTTTAACGTTTTTTTCAAATAACTCGAAAACTAAAGCTCCCACAAAATTCTACTTTATAACAAAATTTGTAGTCCATATTCATGGAAACTTAAATCTGAAAACCGTATATCGCTACTTGCTTTTGTTCCAAATTTACAATTTTTTTAAATCACCCTTTCCCCCCCTTTAACCCCCCACCACCCTACCCAAAATTTAATCAGTTCATGGTCAGCCGATAGAGGATTTTTGTACCAAATTTCGTTAAAATCGATTAAGGCGTTCTTGAGTTATCGTGTATACAGACAGACAACTTTTTTTTTTCGTCGATTAAGGTGTTTTGGAACCTTAGCAACTCATTTTTGATAAAATTAAGAAGAGTCATAATTTCAAAAAATAAACAAAATTTTTGCAAATGTAGTGTAAAACCCAACCTTAATTTTCTAGTTTTTAGCCGTTAATTCCTGAACTCTATTAAAAGTTACAACATGCCGACTGTCCAACCATTTGACAGAATTAAATGACCAATTTACTAAATGAAATTTTGATTTTGTCAGATAGTTTTTGAGATATTTAAAATTGCTCTTAACAACCAACCTTAAATATTTTATTTTCTGCCCTCAGGTTGGTCACCAACATTTCAAAATCGAAAATCCAGAATTCCCCTAACCAAACCATAAACAAAATCTTGACTCTTTCTGTAAAGTTTTGAAAACCGAAAGCGATGATTGAAGGCTAATTATCCTGACTTTTGGCATAAGTAAAAATCCCTGACTACCCTGACTTTTTTTTCCCACCCTGACTTTTCCTAACAGGTGAGCACCCTGCTGCCTTATAATTCCCGAACTATTAAACTCATAAACTATTAAAAATTGTAATAATTAATTTGGCAAATATTTTAGAAAATGTGATAACCAACATAATTCAGTAAATTTTTTATTTTGTAAACCCAACCGTTTTTAAAATATTTGCATAAGCTTGTAAAATAAAACTTCTGGCATAAAACAATGGTGGAATATTTAATTTATGTTATTTTGTAACATACAACCACCAAAAAAAAATCACACAGCATAGAATACAAATCATCATACAACACTTGTTTTTACAATTTTTAAGCAAAAAAAGTATTTACTCACATCAAGGCTCGCCTTAAAAACATCTTGCTCCGAGAACATGTCCCACTCAGCTTTTTTGTTCTTATTAGCTTCTTTGTCATTCTTTTTGTCATTCGCGCTATCTTTTAATTTCATGCTGGGCAACAAGGGCGGCGTGAGCGATTCCTCTTCCTCTTCATTTTCCTCGTTTTTGCTTGCCGTTTTTCCGGCGGTGTACTCGATTTTTTTCACGTCTTTTTTAAATATTTCCTGCAGTTTGGGAACTTCTGCGGGTTTTTCCTTAGGCTCGTCAGTTTTCGGAGTGTTGGGAGGGGAGGTGTTGGTGTTCGAATCCTCGTTATGTGCCCCCAATCTCTAAAAATAAAAATAAGCCATATTTAAGGTCTGCAAGGAATTGAAAGGGTCAGGTCATTTTTTATCAAAATTAAATCAGTGTTTTGCTGGTCGCGATCTTAATACAACTCTCCGAACTCGTGTACTTCGTTGTTATGTTTTTAGCATTTTATATTTAGACGTGGAGGCATGGACCCTGACTGATGCCCTGTGGAGGCAATCAATATGTGATGTAGAAGATCTGCTCAGATAAAGATCTTGAAATTTTATTCACCATCAAAAAAACGTATATTTTGACCATATTTTAATAAATGACAAATATGAACTTTTAAAATTAATACTAGGCAAATCAATGTGGTAATTTACAATAAAAATACTAAATACAAGCCAGTAATCCAATCGGCTTGAACCTGGGCATTTTCATCAATATTAAGATTATGCCAAATAGTGATTCTGTGTGTTTGTATATGGAGATCAATGGTAAAGGGACGATATTTTAAATACTATACTTACTTTCAACAATTCTTCTCGTTGTTTTCTTCTCTTTTCAATAATCGCCTCTTCGTCTTCTTCATTCTCGTCAAATTCAATTTCAACTTGCACGTCACTGTCACTACTCACATTTTCAGTTTTCTTTTGACCTGAAATTAACAAAGGCGTGTCTAAAACAAATTTTCTGTGGTGGTTTCATATTCTCGTAACTCAAAGCGCTCACACGCTTCCTGAGAGGTAAAAGTTCCTGAAAATGCTAAGCGCTTATAACTACGAGACACAAACGTGGAACCTACAAAAAAGCTATAGATTTTCAAGTTACAAATACTTGATTCAAGAGACTGCAAGCAGTTTTGCAGTATCTTTTGTAAAAATGTGTCAGAAAAAAAAGTTAAAACTTCAAGCAGATGACGGTAAGTAACTTCACAAAAATTTAAGACGCGTACGATTCCGCCAACAGGGTCAAAATAGTGCCCGTTCAGCTTCCGATAATTCCTTAATTTTTGAGGTCCGGATTGTATAGTAGAATGGCTTAGGGCATAAAAATGGGTTCGACTGCTCCAAGGTTTTGATGGTTGCCAATGTATATTTTCGGAATCTGGGGTTCCTCCTGAAATCTATCATATCGAAAAATTTTACTATTATAATTTTAAAACAAAATTATGATTGTTTTCCACAAACCAAAACTACACTTTTTTGCACTCGACGCGCGTTTCGCTAACAACGTTAGCATCATCAGGAGACGATAAACGATAGACGATAAATAACATTGTTTATCGTCTCCTGATGATGCTAACGTTGTTAGCGAAACGCGCGTCGAGTGCAAAAAAGTGTAGTTTTGGTTTGTGGAAAACAATCATAATTTTGTTTTAGTGCAACCAAAGGTTCCAAATTCCCAATATATTATAATTTTATTGACAAGTAGATTGTTCCATACATTTACACTATTTACATATCTCCAAAACTAAAGAAGATATTAAAAAAAAACTGCATTTAAAAAAAAAAACGTTTATATTTTTGCCCATATTTTGTAAACTAAAGTAGATATGAAAAACAAACTTCAAATAAATGTCTTTCCGCCGTTTCCGTTATTTTCAAAAAGGTATATACCCAACTCCCAGCACCGCCGTTTGACTGGTACCAATAAGCAAAAGCATGTTTATGTATATGAGCAGAGAAGTAGTATTCACGTTCGACAGGGTGATTTCCGTGACCATAATATATTTTTAAAACATAAATATAGCAGCCTCACAATATTTTCACTACCTCCATATCACGTTCTCCCCCTCGCCCCCTCTCCTCGAGACCCACCCCACCATTACCTATGGTAAAAAAAATCATACGCAGTAGGTACCTAACAGGAACCATTGAAGATGATCAATAACAAAAAGTTTTTGCTGAATGGTTTGACTTAATAGACCGGATAAGTGCAACGCTAATATCTCATAAACCAAAACCATTTTTTTAAATATTTCTAAAAAAAGTGAAAACAAAAAAAGTATATCCAAATATTGCTTCACACTAATTTTCTTATTTTAATAGGTGCCGACCAACTTTACAATTCTTATATTTGAAGTTATAAAAACAGCCAATAAAATTAATGATGTATTGGCAGTCTACTTACAAATTAGGCTCATCTTAAAGTTTTGGCGAATTGCGTTGATATTAGTTTTCCAAGCAAGCAATTGCCACCCACCAAAGGCTCACTAGTTCTGACTTTCCTTCGGTCACGTCTGCAAACTTTTATATGAGTTAATGTGCATTCCACATCCACAATGCAGCCAAATCCAGAAGACTTTGGTTGGGGGAAAAAAGGTGACGAATTTACACCGATATTATCAGGTTGGGAAAATGTCACTCCCAAAAAATGTTAAAATTAATTACTTGCAGCCACCGGCAATCCCTGGGGATGGGGAGATGCCTGCTTGTTGCTTGCAGTTGGGAAATATGAAGGTTCAGTTGGGAAATTTAAGTACATTTTACAAAACATTTTGTAAAAAAATTTCAAAGTTTCAGGTAACTTGGGAATCGCTTTTAATATTAGTTGGGAAAATGGCCCCACCACAATGCCTTCGGATCGCCGCACAGTGGGCAAAATCCCGAAACTATGTTGCAATAATGTTCTTTTTGTCAGATTTAATTTAAATTTAACTCAAATATTTGATATCAGCAACCTGTTAACCCATATAGTTGTAAAATGGTTTTGGTATAGCTTAGAGGCCAAAACGGCAAAATTATTATACAGTGTGTCCAAATATACATAGAATAACAAAGTTAAAGAAATGCAAAATCCGCTAAATAAAGAAAATGCGTCTATGTCTGCTTAAAAATATTTCAGATATAGGTTATTCAAAATTAATACCGTTGCGTAGGTGCAGAATACAAAAAATCGTATCACTTTCATAATCACTTTTTTATACTTTTAAGCTACATTGCAAGTTATTATTTTATTATACCTTTAAAACTAGAATAGTTTTACAAAAATTTTATAAATTTTTTACATTAAAATAAAGAACTTTCTATAAATTATATTTCATTATATTTCTAATAATGATTTTTACCGGTTAACAATTATATAACAATTTACCAAACTATGATTGTAAGGATTTTCTCATCACTAAAGCCTTTTATTCAATTAACGAATTTCTTGATCAAAAAATTATTATTGTATAGTCAAAAGTACTTATTTTGTCTGAGTAATATTAAAAAAATAATAATAAATTATTATTAACTTACTAAACTAAATAATTTCTACTCCGATTTCTTTTACAGCACTACACCATAATTCCAGGAATGACTTCCTCGACAGCTCAAACATGTTGAAAAAATAAAAAATATGTAAAAAATCATACTTTGCAAAAATATTAGGAAAAATTTGCAGCGCCCCCTATCGACAAAACATATTTTCGTCTCTATCATTAATATTATACATGTTTATTCAATTAAAAGTAAAAAAAAAAAACAAAAAATACTGCATCATCTTTATGTTATTCATATAAATGGTCGTGCAAATACATTTATTTAGCTGGAACAGTACCCTAAACTTAAGTCTCTAACAAATTTTGCGATTATTTTATATACGTTTTCTAATAAAGCATACTTGCTGCTATTAAAAAAACTATAAATAACGTTGGCATCCGTTGACGTTCACCTAGTTTTTATCTAACAAAATTGGAACAAAAACTGTTTTTTTTTTACTTACTTTGTCAATATATTTTTGGCACAAAATATTTCACTCAAAACATATTTGCAAACTGTCACAAAATTGTTGATTATCAAACTGAGAACATCTGTTTCAAGTTTGTTTATAATATGTCACTCGGAGTCGACGCCTTCTATTCGAAAAAAATATTCAAAAATAGGCATATTCTTGAAAAGATTATACTGACATCTTATGAGTTATACAAATTCTCATTTCAGGACCCCAGGAAAACCTATCTAGTGGTTTTTTTTTTAACTTTATGTGAATTTTCTTAACTGACCTTTTCTCAAGCAAATGTTGTTTTCAGAAATGCCTAACGTAAACCCTACTTTTTGCTACTTAGTTTTGGAATTTTGCCTACAGTGCGCCGGTGGTTGCATCTGTAAAAAATCAATGTGCAGTACAAGGGTTTGTAAATGTAAAGCAAACAACTTACCATGCACTGATGCTTGCAGTTGTGTTGATGACATACCAACCATGTGAAGAAATTATTAATGAAGAAGATAATTGATATTATAATGTGCTTTTTTTAAATGAAATACTTATTAGGTTCCTATTGAAAATAGAAAATTCCTTAGTTTTTCTGAAATTGTACCTGCACTTCACCCTTTTTAAATTTGAAGGTTTGGTGAAATCGAATACTAATTGGTTGACGCCTTACTACAAATTGACTTTTTATTCATAGTATGGGAGGACTGTGGAAGGGCGAAGTCGTAAAGAGGGTGGTAAAAAAGTGCATTATTTTATCTTCGTTTTAGGAAATATCTTATATATGAATATAATGAACGTCACGTCGCCAATTATAAACATAACTCATCTGCTCCCCAATGAGCATTTTTGTCTATATAGAAGTTACAGCAAATAATATAAAACCTTCATAAAATAACCAAAAGTTATATTATTTAGTGTTGGTGATAATTTTATAACTCTAATATATCTCTTAAATGAGTAAAAAAGACTTGAAAAACAACTGACCAACACCAGCTTATAAAAATTTATGGTACATAGTAATGGATAGAAAAACAACATATAGATTTTATAAAAATTCCTTATGAACCCTCAAGTCTAGATGTTATTATAAAAAGGTTTTACAACTGTTTTAACAACACTACATAACAAATTAAAGGTTTTTATGGATTTAGAAATATAAATTTTCCATCTTTCTTCCTTTTGCGTGTTATGTATTATTCTTTTTCTTTTTAAAATAAAAAATTTATAAAATGGTGTTTACCAATTTTCTAAAATAAATTAAAATGGAAGTGAGATAAGTTGAAGCAGGAATATGAATATTTATATACTATAGGTTAAATAAAAGCTGTTTTCCCAGTCATCCTACTCTGATAATCAGCTGCGGTCCCGTGTGTACTGTATAGTTTTCGAATACACTCACAAAATTTTCATGGGCTCCAAAAATATTTGAGAAAACGGGGAAAAAATATTCATTTAAATAATACTTTTTTTTCACATATGTTTTTGGCTTTCTGGGAGAAATATTGAATTTTGTATTTTGTTTTTAACCCTAAACAAGCCATATTTCGATTAAAACACATGTTGAAACCCCATAAATAACGTTTTTGTTTTGATCAAAAACCTATTGTTGGAATCTAAAATGGCGAAAATTTACGACAATTCTATAAAAAAAAACAATACAATTATACCACTGTTTACCTCTTTCAACACTATTTTATCAACGTTTTAAAACATGATACTAGTTGAAACAAAAGGCTGCAGATGGCGCAGTGTTGAACACTGAAGGTCCGTTTCTGCGAGCTTGACATAGTTACCATTGTTCTCTTTTCCTAAATGTATTCGTCTGACAGAGATCCAGCATACTACACATACCAAGAAAAATACCCGCCTGCACACCCTTCAACCCCGCATAACTGTCAGAGGTAACTCTCTCAAGAAGATAGTTAGATTGCGGGGTCGAAGGGTGTACAGGCAGGTATTTCCCTGGTATGCTGGATCTCTCTCAGACGAATGCATTTAGAAAGAGGATAATAGTAACTATGTCAAACTCGCAGAAACGGACCTTGAGGCTGCGTTCCGTCGCGTCGTAAGGTGATGTATTCACAATTGCCGCCGACCAGCCGTGCGCACTGTATTCACTATTTTTGCGAACTTAACACGGTTACTATAATGTTCTCTTTTTCTAAAACCCGGTTCCCATCTATGGGTTTCTTATGCGTGGGCTGCTCTCCGAATCAAAACACGGATCACGTAGTCTAAGCGAGATTTGCCTATACAAGTTCATGTCGGTCCAGGGTGGCCGAGCATGGGAAACGCTGGTCGGAATCGGGTGTAGAATGCATTCGATCCCGATATCTGTCATCGAAAACTATCTCAAGATTTGGATCTCTTATCTCTCTCAGATTGATGTAATTAAAACCAGATAATAATGGAATGGTATCTCGCAAAAATGCGCCTTTTGATGTCGCAAAAACGCACCTTTTAAAGTCGCAAAAACGAGCCTTTTGATGTCACAAAATTAGCCTAAAAAATCTTGTTTGTTTTGTTATAAATTAAAATTGTTTTTTTTAACCACTATACAAAGAAATTAATAAAAACATTATAGAAAGAATGGGCAAAAAAGGTTTATGAATGAGTTCATAAGAATATTACAAGCACCAATTTATATAATTACCTATTGTGTGTGAGTTCCCAAGTTTTTATAAGTGTCTCTTTGTTGTTGGTAAATTAAGTTTTTATAAGTGAGTTGATAGCAACATTTTAAAAACCACTCTATATATCTTTAATTGATAGTTACTTACGGTTTTATAGATGGGTTAACAGAAAGATTTCAAAAACCAATTTATATAACATTTGTTACAGATGACTTTAATTTTTATAAAGATGTCCGTGGAAATATTGTTAACACCAGTTTTATGTTACCTTAGGGTACCATCAATTTAAAACCTTTAATAAAACAAATATACAAACTCAATTCCTGTAGGAAACCTCTAAATACCCTAGGGCATTAATATAACCCTCTTTATAATAATTATATAAATTTTTGTCACCAGAGGTTTCTGATAATGCTCATCTGCTCATATCATAAACGTTCACAGTTTTAGCGTAATGGCTCAAATCAAACGATGCTATTGCGGGTGGGGTTAAGAAACCCCCATAGATAGATAACCTTTTTAAAAACAAAAAAAGAAAATTTATTAAGATGTTTTTTTTATATCTTGTTTAGTTTTTGAGATATGCAATAGAGTGTAAGCACATCATATAATCTAGAGGTCAATGCACAAACAACCATGAAAAAAATTTTGTACTAGCTGGTTGCTGAGATATTGAGGAATGAATTTTAAGAGGTTTAAAGGGGGGTTGGAGGGGGCACGACCGAGAGTCACGAGTCACCCCAATATCTTAGATGTGAAAAATGTATAAATATAATGAACGCCACGTCGCGGATTATGAAAATAACTCATCTGCTCATATCAGAAACGTGCCCAGTTTTAGCGTAATGGCTCAAATCAAACGGTGCTATTGCGGCTGGGGTTAGAAAAAATCCCATAGATATATATACCTCTTTAAAAAGAGCGAAAATGGTTAAAAAATATTTATTAAGATATTTTTTGCGTATCTGGTGTGGGTTTGAATATCCAAACAAAAATTTGAAATTCGTTTTTTTGAAAATATACTTCTTTAAAATATCTTATTTAGTTTTTGAGATATGCAATATAGTGTAAGTACATCATATAATCTAGAAGTCAATGCACAAACAACAGTGAAAAAAATTTTGTTCTATCTCTGCTGGTTGCTGAGATATTGAGGAATTAATTTTAAGGGGTTTAAAGGGGGTGGAGGGGGCTCGACCGAGAGTGGGGATGGGCAACATATATTTTCGTAGTCAGGAGTCAACCCAGTGTCAAAAAATATACCTTGGTTCTACTAGCAGGTTGACGCGACAAAACTGCATAATCTTGAAGTGTTTACATCATGCAACTTGTTGTGGGTTTGCAAATATTTTAGCTTATGCCAATATGTCAAATAAATGAAAAACGGAAGAGCGGCAGGGCCGGGTGACATTGTAATAAGAATGATCAAAAATCAGGTCATCAGAAATCTCAAAAAAACGGTTATAATAAGTTTTAAAATAAAGGCACGAAAAATTGTTCGGTTTCCTCAGTCTACCTGTTTGAGTGTCAAATTGCGCAAGTTTTCTCTAGTTTAAACTTGCATTTCTTACAATTTAACCCTGTATAAAAATATTAGAATATTTATAGAATGAAAAGACAGCTATTTCTTTTAAATATTAAAATAACTATAACTTTCTCCAATTGTTTTTGCCAAATTTTAAGAAAAAAAAATGTTCTATACCTCTAATTTTACATAACTGGAAATTTTTATTCATTTAAAATGTAAGTGTACTCACTTGTCGATAAAAAACGTACGCCAAAATTGTTTGAAGCCTTTAGAAAGAGTATTACTGAAGGATATCTTTGAATTGGCGGAAGCCAAGAAACAGAGAAAAAAAGAAAAACACTGAGAGACTAACAATAAAGTACCTCCTCACCTTCACTAAAGGATCCTATAAACTTATCTTGTTTTTCAGAGTTCTTTCTATGTTTGTCTGACTTGTGTTTGTGACGTTTTTCTCTTTCCTTTTCATCCCGTCTCTTTTCATCGTATAATCTTCTATCATGCAACCTATGGTCTCTACCACCTAAAACAATTGGAGTTTTAAATTTGGAATTTCCCTAATTTTATTAAACAAAACTCACCACCATATCTTCTATCTCTGTCCATTCGAAATTTCTCTCGTTCTCTTTCTCTGATCTTTTCTTTTTCCCTTTGTCTTTCTCTTTCCTTAAAATAAATAACAGTTGAAATTTAGTATCTGCTCTCCCAACTTGGATCAAAAATAGCAAAGCAACGACTGAGGGACCAGGGACTCTGGAAGGGCAAAGTGGGCCACCTAGCAATCAAGGGACTGGTGACAAAAGGATTGCCTCTCCTAAATATACCAGTGAAAACAGCCCTGAAACCATGGAGGTTCCAAAAAAGTCACATTACCAGAATGAAACATGTGGCAGAATGAAGAATTCCAAACAGAATTAAGAAGAAAGGCGACGGTCTGCCACACAGATGGCTAAACTGTCAATCAGGCAGACTACAGTCGCAGAAGTGTATGTGGAAAATCTAGTAGTTCACTAGAGTTATCCAGTCGGCGAACACGCTACGGTCTTCCAAGCAGAGGTATACGCTATTATGGCAGCAACCATACCGAAGGTCAAAAATGGCAGAAAGAACATATGCATACGATCCGACTGCCAGGCTGCCCTCAAGGGTCTTAGTGCTTCCAAAATGGTCAGCAGCCTAGTGGAGGAGTGTGCTGACGCACTGCAGACATTGGCTCAAGATAGAAGTAGGTGCCGGAACCCAATATATCGGACCGGAACCTTTTCTGGGAATGACAAGAAAACAAGTTCAAACTGAGCTCTATAAACGGGCGGACAATAAACTCGAATCGTCCTGGACGCGTATTCTTGAAGGTTATACGATCCGATATTTCTCTATTGGGCTGTGATCTATCACCTCTAACCGTCGAAAAGCAGTTTAGTAGCAATAAATTTCAAGAAAAAACCTCTTTAATGCGCAAGCGTCACTAGATTCGACGTTAGGGTTAAGACAGTCCAAACTAGGAATGCTGACTGGACACAATCGGCTAAACGAACACCTGTCGCGCATCAAAGTAGCGGCGGATCCCATCTGTCCAGTCTGCCAGTTGAAAGAGGAATCTGCCCAGCAGCAGATAGGAGTGTGACGCACATGCCAGTTAAGGCAGCTAAGAGGGGGTTGCTCCACGATAGAGGATTAAGAGCTGCACTTGCTTCGATGTGCCGACATACTGAACTTTGTAGCGGGAGTAGGAATATAGGGGTGTAAAACGGGGTACGGCAGAAAGGGCACATGAAGCAGCCTAATTTCCAGGCCTTCAGGCCACCCCTTTACTAATACCACTAATATTTTTAAAGCGTTTAAAATAAATACTATCTTAAAATGCCATTTAGGTTCTAGGTCCTTATTGTCTAAGTTGAAATTTGTGTGTATGCTCAGTAATGCTGCAGATGAAAATTTAAAAAAAAAGTCCGGAAAAAAACATTATGACATGTTCTACATAGATTTTATGTTATTTAATCAGTCAATAAAGTCGCAATTACGAAATTTTATTTATTTTAATTTGATTGCATGGGATGGGACCGGATATGTTGTCAACAAGATTCCCTTGCATTGGCGTGCGCAGTGAGGGGGCCAGGAAGGCCTTGGCCCCTACCCCCTAATAGGTTAAGATAGTCAAGCACATTTTTCAAGTGTCACATATACCCTCAGTACTACCACGCTTTCTTACTCGCACACAAACTGACTTTAAAGTTCTGCGCTCGGTTACAATCTCAACTATAATATTAATTCTTAATAGTAATGGAAGGAAAAACCTTCTCCTTTGGATAACGCTGTTTATGGACATACCCTAGTTTGATGAACCCTCACTTTGGTGGATTGAAGCTTCGTCCGCGTAGGCGGGTTAAACGCGACCTTTTTAGCCGACTGTTCAAATAGAGGGTGGAAAGTGAGTTTTTTAACGGAATAAATTTTTTTAACCCTGTCAGTTTCCACATGCTCTTGCGAAAGGTCATTTTCCAAAATGCCAATTTGCAAGAGCAAACTAAAGTAAACTATGAAGCAAGAAAGACTTGAATCGTTGTTGATCCTTTTTGGTGAAAAAATAAATAACTAATAATGTAGATTATGATAAAGTCATAGATCAATTTAAGATTTTACATGATAAAAAATTGAGATTTAAGAAAAATACATGTGTGAAAAGAATATGCTTCAAATTTTTTAGAACAAGTGTCAAAAATGACGTTTTCTAAAAATCGAAGATGGTGTTCAATTCTAAAAAGTTTCAATCTTTTACCCCCCATGAAACTTTTTTCTGTGCATCACTCAAAACTATTTTTTTCTAAAGTGTTATCCAATACTTATAAAAATCGTCAATGAAATAAAAACGTTAAAAATATTAGGTCCTATTTTCACTAAAAAAAAATTAACTTTAATATGTGCCATCTTAAAATTTCTGAAAATGTCAAATTTCATGTTAAATTTTGAATGTCTAATATATTAGCTTTTTTAAATCTTAAGCATTTAAAAATCAGTGTAGTCTCTGTCAAATTATAGTAAAAGTAAAGACTTCATTTTACTTAATTTAATACTGTATACAGGGTGTTCCAAATTCGATGCTCACCATGGGGATCTCCCATCGAATCTTCTAAACGGTAGGAGATAGGAAAAGGTTAAAATTAGGGCAAAGTTGCGTAATTTAACGCTTTGCTCAAAACTAAAAAAAAAAGTTTACAAGTTCCGGGTAGTTCCGGAGAACCGAAAAAAATCTTTATTTTTCTGCGCCTTTATTCTTAAAGCTGCCAAAAAACGCTTATCACTTTCTACAGGCACTTTTTTAAGATTTACCTAATGAGAGGTCCGTTTTCGAGATTTGACATTTCAGTGTGTAGATAGATATATAGATAGATCTTTATTGGTGTTGTACATACAGAGTATTTCCACAAGTCAAAAGTAACAAAATAAAACAATATAAAAAGTCATAATAAAAGTTAAGTTAATAATACAGATTAATTATAAAACACAGTAAAATTTGTTAAACCTGACAGATTACAAAACTTTGTTAAACCTGACAGATTACAAAACATTTATTTTAAGTCAAATTAAAATTTAAGTCAAAAATAAGGATAGTATACACAACACATTAAAATTTTATAAAACCTAACAAAGAACAAAAGATTAATTTAAAAAGACGTTCCTATGTACTATAAACAAATACCTACAAAAGGATTATTATTTACATTTCAAACAGTAAAAACACACAACCATCAACAAAGTATTGCGGCCAACAACAAAATTTACATATATTAGTCATTGCACAAATACTACTAAGTAATAAAAATAATAACAATAATAGTGTTGTCATTTCATATGGGTAGGATCCCATCATATGTCATCAAAGTTGTTTGTCAAATATTCAACAATTGAGTAAAAAGATTTTTGTTTCAGGTATAATTTAATCTTGATTTTAAACATTTTTATATTAAGATTCTTAATATGATCTGGAAGAACATTATACATTTTTATGCTGTAGTAATTAACACCATCTCTTAAACCCTCCAATCTAGAGAAATTAGGCAGGAGGTTATTTCTATGTCTAGTAGAATATTTATGGACATCACCATTTGTGGCATATGCATGCAAGTTGGACTTAAGGTGCATCAAGCAAGCCAAAATATATATGCATGGAAAAGTTAGTATTCCGAGTTCAGGAAATTTAGCTTGACAACAATCTCGATACCCACAGGAGCACTGTAAAGTTAATTTTTTCTTATAGACACATGCTTTTTTTCTCCTGCCGTTTGGTTCATAAAGGATGACAGATAACATTTTGCAACCTTATTTTGACAAATCACCTGACGTTTTGAGTTAATGAAACATCATCAGTCCAAATTCATTAAGTAAAGTTATTTTGTTATAACAAAATGTCAAAAACAATGTAATTTTTTAAATTTTAAAAAAGTATTGCAATCGGGTTTCCAAAATATCTTGAGTAAGTTAAAAGCAAAACTTAAATTTAGGCTGATGATGGTCAATAAACCCAAAACGTCAGGTGACTTGTCAAAATAAGGTTGCTAAATGTTATGTCATCCTTTGTGAACCCAACGGCAGAAGAAAAAAAGGATGTGTCCATAAGAAAAAATGTCCACTAAAAGTCTCAAAAACGAACCTCACTAGGTAGATCTTAAAAAAGTGCTTCTGGAAAGTTTTAAGCGTTTTTTCACAGCTTTAAGAATAAGAGCACAGAAAAATAAAAACATTAATATTTCGGGTTTTTCCGCCTATCTCCGGAACTATTCGAAATTTGTAAACTTTTTTTTTAGTTTTCAGCAAAGCATGAAATTGCGCAACTTTGCCCTAATTTAAACCTTTCCGTATCTCCTACCGTTTAGGAGATCCCCATGGTGAGCATCGAATTTGAAACACCCTGTATACCAAGAACAAAGACCCCTTGCATTGTTAATTAATTACCGATTTTCGCAAGTGATACATTTTTGTGTTGGGGAATAATGGATCTTGGCGCACAGAAAAAAGTTTCAGAGGGTGGTGGGGGGGGGGTGAATAATTGTCCACATCTTGAATTTTTAAGAAACAACATATCTGCCACTTGTTATCCAAAATATGAAGTATATTTTTTCCAGTATTTTTTTAATCAGTCTATTGATATTAAAATTATAGACAATTGGAAAGTCTCATTTTTATGTATTTAGTGGCCGGGTACAATGATTATTTTAGAACAACGCGTCACTTCGTGATGAAAGCAAAAAACTTCCCACAGTTGCTCTTTAGACCAAAATAGTCGATTTGAGTCGAGGCACCATCACGATTTCCCCTGCAGACACCTTGGAGAGACGGTTTTTGAGGGTGACAAATCCAAAGAAACACATTCTAGACTATTTTAATCCTTCCCTGGGGTGGTAGGGGATGAAAACCTTATTTTTAAAGGTTTTAAGTATTATAGATTGTGTTGAACTATAGTGAAATTTCCGTCAGGTATAAAGGGCGGGGGGGAAATAATTATGGTGTGTCAAAACGAAAAAAAAATACTTTGTGGCGATATTGGTATGGTTTTATAGGTTTCCGACCACAAGAAATTCAATAAAAAGTAGGTCAAATCATTTAGATACTTCCCAAACTTAAAGGATAATATTTTTTGGATTTATGTTGTATTTTTTATAATTATAATTTTTTTGGTAAATTAGTATTAATTTGCTAGCTCCAACCTGTACTAAGAGTATTTTTTCAACAAATTATGAAGTTTAGTGGCCAAAACTGAATTCTAAGAGGTAATTTCCTACCTATTTCAAAAAAATATATATAAATACCTTGTCAAAGTCCCAAAGATTTTTTGTTGAGGATAGGTAATTTTAAAGTCCAAAAAACCTATATTTAATAATAATAATAACGGTGTTAAAATTTTTTTTAATATAAATAAAACTCGAATAATTCTAGTTTTTTAAACGACTTCATTATATTCCTCCTCACTTTCGTTCGACAGGTATTCTTGGCTAAACAAATAACAAATATTTATTATATAGCAGGTACAGTAGCCAGCAAACCCTACCTTTTATTTTTACATTTCCCTTTACAAATTTTGCAAGCAAGAGTACATGGTAGTCCATTTCTTTTGCAAAGGCATCTTAATGTTCCACATTTGGAATTACATCTGTACCTATCATCAACATCACATTCATCTCAGATAAGTTTATGTATGGCAATAAGGTTAAGCAACAAATGCGATAAGATGATGACAAACCACATTTCACCTGACTAATTAGATTTTAAAACACATTTAATCTCATAGCAGTCACAGGTTCAGCCAATTGTGGGAACAGATCTCGTGAAGATGCCAAGCACTCGAATCAGCAAAATGTTGAGAAGATAAACCTCTACAGAATGCCAGCCCAACAGCCCGAAAGACAACATCTTATTAATTAATATTTAATCTCCTCAGGAAAAGAAAAAATATTGAAAATTATCTCAGTTTTCCATGAAAATGTCGTGAATATTGAGATTCCTACCTTGTCTCTTCGATCTAACTCTCTTTTTTCTCTGTCTCTTTTTTCTATTTCTCTCATTTTCTCTTTATTTTTGCTTATTCTGTCTTTCTCCAGGCGCCTATCTTTTTCTGAAAGTTTTGTCAATTTCCTGTTCTTGATTTTACCTTTATCTTCATCAGATGAGAGCAAAATTATGTCAGGGTCAGGAGGCTAAAATTCATACAATTAAAAACTACACATATTTCTTTAAATATTCTTGATAATATAAATAAAAAAGATTTTAAAAAATATTTAAACTCTAGCCTTTTCCAAACTTTTTCTATGATTTTTTTAAAAAATAAGCTAGTTCATTTAAAAGGGTAATTTCCCTCAATGCAAAAATTTATTTTTTTTCATAATCAACTTAAAACATTAAAAAACAAGAATCGAAATATCCCAAGTTTTTCAATCTAGGAACTAGGGTTGTGCTGGTTTCACCTACCAGTTCACCATTTTGCTTAATGTCTACAAAATCAACTTCTGCATTAGCTAACTGCGCTTGTAGCAGTTCTTTTTGTTTCATCAATTCCTCAAGATCCATGTCAGCCTCAATGACATTGGTGTCAATAGCATCACTGTCATAATCAGGCTCTTCTAGCTGTAGGTTTTCAGTTTCACTTTCGGACGAGACTACCTGTTAAAAAAAAAGATCAATTATTATAAAATAAAACAAAATGGTATCAACCAAGATATCAGCTTATACAACAAAAGCACTAAAAATAGTCAGGTAAAAATTGCACTTCAAAAATCTCACCTCCAAAGATTGTGTTTGTGTCAAACCAGAAGTTAAAAAATCAACAACTTTTGAAGTTTCATTGACTTTTAACAATTTTTCAATCAATTTTTCCTTTTCTTTGCCCAAGGCCATGGCATTGCCATTTATGATACTGCTAGTTTTTTCTTTGACATGTGCAGGAAGCTTTTTAGCTAAATCGGAGTCATTTCCAATAAGCTTTTTTGTGAGACCTGGACTTAACTTCCCACCATCTAAACCTAAATCTTTTTCATGTGATTTTCGCTTGTGTTTTTTGTGTTTCTTATGTTTTTTCTTCTCAGAATCTTTGTCTTTATCTTTGTCCTTCTTGTGTTTCTTCTCTTTTTTGTGTTTTTTTCGTGGTGGGGTCTCATCCTCACTTAGTGGATGTTTCTCTGAGCTAAAATTAAGTATAGATGAAAAAAATTAAAGATTACAATTTTAACTGGACTACTCTACATTATAGAAAAAAATATTGATTGGTAGGCTTGGCCTTAATCTCAGTTTTGAATAGGCTTCCATAATTTTATTTAAACTAGGTTCAACAGTGCAGTGCAATTAAGACCTTTCAGAAGGCCACAAGCCAAAGCAAATAACATCTTGATGCACCAACTTAATAGCAGTTAGTTACCTAATTTATTCGCTATCTCTGGTGATCCCAAAGAAAAGCATTTTCTTTATGGTGAATATGGAGTCACAAACCAGTCAAAGCCAAGTCTTAACTTGTAATGTCAGTGTATCATATACCACTGCCAATCTTCATAATTGGCAGTGCATATACACACTAGGCAGTTTAAGTTGGGCATAAAATTTAAATTTATATGCAGTGCTTATGGAAAAAAAGAGACTTTTGCACTATATTCCATGTCTATGCATATGTTCCATGACTAACTTAAAATACCCAATAAGAACTAAACCACACCTTTAATGCTGAGTGTTTGTATACAATAATAAAATAAAATAAGAGTTAAATAAGAATTAGCCCTGCTGCTATAGTCCGATTTTTTAGCAGTTGGCTATTGTTTAAAAATGATCATCAATATAGGGGAAGCTGAAGTAAAAAGAATATGTGGCAATAAGAACAGTACAAAGAAAAATAAGAACGGAAGCAGCAAATTTCAAAAATTAAAAAAAATTTTTTTTGGTTGGAAATGTAATTATCTCTCCTAATGTCAAAACAGTATGTTGCTAGCTGCTACGGTTTGTGAGTTTCAATTTTTTTAAAAGTTTAATCCCCTCTACAACCCTCTTGCCAACCCCTCAACCCCACCAAAAACTAATCATCTCTGCATAGGGTGACAAAAAATTGTTGTGCCAAATTTTATTAAAATCAGTTCAGCAGTTTTTGAGTAATCATGTTACCAACAGACAGACAAACAGACAGAATGACAACATTTTGTATTTAGGTCTTTTTTGACAATCCCAATAGCCTTCATACTATGTATGGATGGCTGGCAAATAATTATTTGAAGCTTTACCATATTATTTATCTCAAAAATAATTTATAACTCCATATCAGAAAAGTTTAATTTCTTATCAGGAAAACAAGTATTAAATTGCTATCATATGAATTCCAGACAGTGCATGTCTAAAAATGAATTTTTGTATAAACTGTAAGTTTTTACAACTATTACCCCCGTTTTTGCGATTTTGGGGTAATTGTAATGAGAACATAGGCATGTGCTCAGGCATGTGGTAAATAAGAACCTAAGTAAATAAAAATGATTGTTTCTATTTGTTTAAGATTAGTAGAAAATAACAATGTATAATTTGTGAACATCAATGTAAAAGCTAAACTTTTAAGAATGATAAACAGCCTAATTATTTTTTTGTATTTTTAATATTTTTATTAGAAAAAAGTAAGGAACATATTGTGGTTGGATGATTCATTATTCCCACTATTAACCTTAAAAAAAAATCAAACCAATTTTACCACCTAATAAAAATGAAATTTAAGAATCAAAATTGACATAACTATGTTGTATTTTTTTATTCTATATTTTTTTTGAAAGCTATTTTTTGAAAGGTTTTCTGAAAGCTAAGTGATTACTCAAACTGACCTATATATAGCACCTAGTAGTATATCTTCATTGTATATCTTACAAAATAAATTGTTTAATTATCTTATCAACAACCAAATCTAACATTCAAAAATATCAATATTTATATCTTTTGAACCTCTAAAGCTATCATATTCATTTTTGCAAAATTAAAAGCCTGTTAATAGATAATTTCTCGATACCCCTTGCTACATTCAACTGGTAAATGTAGACACCAATATTAATGACATTCCTATTACCCCATCTGGGCTATTAAGAACTTCTTGGATGGGGTTATAAGAAGTTGGCTTGTTTTCTCATTTTAAATAGGATTTAAATCTCATCATTTTTTGTTTAGTCTTACAAATAGTACATTGGTCTGCAGTTTTTAGGATAACTTTATATGTCTTACATTTTGCCATCAGCTGTTCATATTTCTCATCCTATGTTATTTTGCTTTTAAAGGTCAAATTGTAGTATAAAATTTTTATGCCTATTTGCTACCTCAATGTTGCCCAAACAAGTAGGTAAAAACTCTGTAAGAATAAAGCCTGGGCAGTCAACATCAAAAAAATCACAGCTACAGGGGGGCTGCCATACTCAATGCATGTCTGTTCTTTAATAACTGACACCATGTTTTACAATTTTTAGTGATGGGTAAGTCTTTTCTTAGTACAATAAATTACCTTAGATCTCATGATCCTAACAACTAATTTCACCAAGACATATGTGATCTGCCTGATTGGTAATCAAGAAGACACATGCTTTTGTGTTTGAAAAATTCTCAGAAAAATTAACATTTAGGTTATTTTATTTATAACCATATTCGGTTAAGTTAACCAGGGCCATCTTTAGACCTCTCTTAATTTTTTTTAGGGATTTTAAAGATATTGTTAATATCAAATAAATACACGATACTTTCTCCAATTGTTTTAATAAACTTTTCCAATCAAAATTTGTAAAAATTAAAATTATAGCAACGCTAATAATTTGTTTTTAGTTCCATGGTTTTCCCTTATATCAAGGCCTTTTGGATGTAGTGGGTCAACCAGTTCAGGCAGTAATTGGCACACAAAAAATGACATCAGTTTTTCCACACTCCTGGCCCAAAACTCCCAGTCCCTGGAAATCTGTAAAAAGATAATAAAAATACAGAAATCATATTTTAAAAAAAAATTGCTTTTAAGAAAAGGTCATGTGTATAATTATTCTACATATTTTTCTATCTGTTATTTAGAACTTACCTTGCTCTCTTGCACCAGAGCCTTACGCTTTTTTTAAAGATGAATAAATGCATTTTGGGGTAATATTTCGATTCCGGTTTGTCACTGACAAAGTCACACTGAAAATGTGCCACATTGGTTGACCACTATCATGTTACATAAACTAATAATCTAGGTTTAATTTTTTTTTTGTTTATGATTGAAAAAATAAAAGTGCAGACAAACCAAGTGAATTTGAAATAAGAAATTCACTTAAAAATTGAAGTTTAACATCTAGAAAATAAAATCAAAATTCAGTGTTTCAGATACCTTAAACAGTGGTTGCCATATTCTGCAAAATAGCATTTTTCCTTTTAGCGAAATCATAGCCAAATGAAGGATAATAGAGAAATGAGATTTTGCATACAAGCCTAAAATTTCACTTCCAAATGCGCTACAGAGAGCTTTTTTAGAAAAAAAAACTTTATTTAAAAAAAATAAATTCCCAAATTAAGATTTGGCACATTGGGCTCTGTAGCACAATTGGGAGTCACATAATTAGTATGTGTGCAAAATTTCAGCACTGGCACTTTTTGTTTGGGCCAGGATTTCCAGAATATGATTTGCCCTGGGGGTCCTGGCTCTTAAGGTGGATTCAGAGTTCCATAAGGTAACGGTATGAGGTATGCAATGAGACCCAATTAAAATAAACAATAGCAAATGCATGCTGCTCTTACCACTTCAAGATTACAGAAAACTATGAACAGCATCATGCATTTGCTATAGTTTATTATCCTTATGGAACTCTGAATCAGCCTTTAAGGTGGATTCAGATTTGCTGTAAGGTAAGCAGTATGAGGTTTGCAGTAAAATGCAAAGAAAATAAACAATAGCAAACAGATGTTGTTCTTACTGCTTACAGCTTATGGAATACTATGAACAGCAGCATGTGTTTGCTATAGATTATTTTCCTTGCATCTTACCTTACGGAACTCTGAATCCGCCTTTAATCCTACAGGGTTTTTATCTATATGCCATCAACCCAAATATAAAATAAACCATTTTGAATGACACAAAACAGCAAGCAGCAAGTAGTGTAGTTTGCTATATTATTTTTACTGTCTTTTTTGTGGCATGGATTTATCATGGCTCTCTTAAGAAGGTTTAGAAAGATGCCTGCCTGCAGGCTGAGATTAATTATGTGTGTTAATGGACCAGTCAGACTATGAATTACTGCTTTAATTACTGATACTAGGATTTTGTCCGAGCCCACTGACTTTTTGTTTTTAAGTGCTTTTACTATTATCATAAAAGTTTAATTTCTTATCAGGAAAACAAGTGTTAAATTGCTATCATTGAAATTCCAGACAGTATATGTCTAAAAATGGATTTTTGTATAAACTGTAAGTTTTTACATTACCCCTGTTTTTGTGATTTTCAGTTAATTGTAATAAGAACATAGGCTTGCTATAGTTTATTATCCTTATGGAACTCTGAATCAGTCTTTAAGGCGGATTCAAATTTCTGTAAGGTAAGCAGTTTGAGGTATACAGTAAAAGGCAAGGAAAATAAACAATAACAAACACATGCTGTTATTACCGCTTAGAGAATACTAAGAACAGCGGCATGTGTTTGCTATAGATTATTTTCCTTGCATCTTACCCCATACCAAATACTGCTTACCTTACGGAACTCTGAATCCACCTTAAATCTTACAGGGTTTTTACCTAACACCCTCGACCCAAAATATGAAATAAACCATTTTGAATGACACGAAACAGCAAGCAGCAAAGATGGATGGCATTTATAACTAAATATATGAAATTCCGTCAGTTGATTTCCTGATGCCAATGGCGAACGTGAATGTAAAGGCCTATTTACTCAACTTCTAATGCTTAATGGCTAATGGATAGATGTAATGGATAGTGCTTAATGCGTAATTTTTAAAGTTAAATATGTTATTCTTAAATTTAATTTATAACTTGTACATTGTGCAAATTATTCAAAATAAAGAAATGCGCGTGTGCAAATCCATATTTCAGTTGTCACTTTTCATTTTCTTTGCTATAGCTGATTTGGCTGACATAACCCCAAAATTTGTTGGGAAAACTTTGTTGTTTTTGGACATTTTTTTTGTTTTTTTTCTTAAATGAGTGTCAAAGATGGCGTGTTTATTGAAGGGTTTCTTGCATATGAAATGCAAGAGATTCCATGGATGAAATTGTGATTAACCACTATGCATAAAAACTTGAGTAAACACCGTTATTAATTAACCATTAAACATTATGCATTAAACACTATCCATTAAATTTATCAATTAGCCATTCATTAAGCATTAGAAGTTGAGTAAATAGGCCTTAAATGAAAAGTTTATATTTCGGCAGTAAACCAAGCATAAATAGAAAAAAACCTACAAAATCCATGGAAAAAATAGTACATACACCAAAATACAAAGGAAAATAAACTACTTACCTTTCCATAGTTTTTAGAAATGCACAAAATATGACGAAAAAAACGTGGAAAATATAAACTTTTTCCAAAAAATTAGAAAGTTTGACGTTTACAAACCTCACTTTGACGTATCACAGTGTTGCCAACTTGTGTGAAAACTTTTCCTAGATTACCAGTGTTGTCTTTAGATCGTGAAACTCAACAAGTCCCTAGACTGGCAATGTTACCAACGACTTTTTTTTAAAGACAAAGTCCCCGTCCTCTGTCATCGCTCTCTTCAGTGTTGCCAATTGTCAGTAAAAAATCCAAGGACAGGATCACACCAAAGGATGACTCGACGCGACGTCAGAAGATGGATTTCGAAAATTTAACAAAAATAAGTATTTGTATATTTCATATTCGCTGAATTTTGAAATGCAAGTTTTAGTCGAAGACATTTTAGTTATACCAGGGCCTACATAAACAGACGGGGCACGACCCGTTTTGACTTCACGCAAACCACATTCGTGACGTAATTTTGTTGGCAACTGTCCGCTGCCGCCAAAGTTACGTCACAATTGTGGGGTGCGTGACGTCAAAAGGGCTTAAGGGTCGTGGCCCCTTTGTTTATGTAGGTCCTGGTTATACCTTTATGGTTTTAATAAACATTTTACAAGGTCTCATAAAAAATCTCCATAATGTTGCGTCACGCTATTTTTTTTTATAAATTTGTAATCCGCAACAAAAATTTTTGATAGTTAAGGAATATGCCTGAATAGAGGTAGCAAACTTTTGCTAAATAAAAAGCGGTGTAAAAAAATACCAAAAGTGTGAGTTATATTTTTTATTAAATGTTAATTAATTAATAAGTGGTGGAATCATAATTTTAAAAAATATTTTTTACATCAGTTTAAATTTTAATTTATCAATTAATATATACTACAAAAACAATTGTTATACATTTTTATATCTTCATCACAATAGTAAAACTATTACATATAGTGGCAAAAACCTGTACCTACCTGGGAAGTCAATTTTGTAAATTACTTAACTGGAATTTTAATCGAGAAACTTTTTTTGCCCTTACATATATATTTACAAAATTATTCAATAGATCTGAAATAAAAATAAAATTCGAAAACTGGATTTTGCCAGCATACCAATGATATATATGTATGTATATATGCTGACAAAATCCATGAAGTCACTCCAATGTATTGTATTTCTCATTATGCAATGCAAGTAGGCAGGTATACCTACTAGTACTTATTTTTATCCAATTAGTTTATTTTGCCAGCATACGAAATATTAAAAAGTGAGTAATGAATATTTCAAAAATATTATGATTATAAAGATACAATACAGGTGACAAAAAAAATTAATAGATTCATATTTTACAATACATTAAAAAATAAACATTTCATCAAGTGTGTTTCAAAGAAAAAAAAGTATATACCTAATTTAACAAACTATCCTAAGTTGACTTACATTTTTTTATATTTTATTTTTATCACAGTAAAAAAATCTTTGAGACCTTAACACTATCATTTATATAAAAACAGTTAGTTTTTAATAACCTTCTTATAAATTATATAACATAAGAAACCACACAATACTGAGATCAGTCAATTGGGCAATAATTAAACTATTCAAGTGCCAAAAATTAAAAAGAAAAGAGAATATGTTAGCAATTTTACTTTGTAATTTTTTAACAAAAAAAAACAAACAATCTCCATAATAACTTTTTGAGGATCAAAAATTGTCAAAAAAATGCGTTTTTTAAGAAAAAACGAATATTGAATTCAGAGAAATTTTTCAAATAGCAGCATGTTGAGGGAAGATTGTTTAATACCCCACGTGAATTTCTCTGAAAATTTTTTGTAGCCCCATAGCATCTTCAGCCTAAAGGCTGTGTCTAAAGCAAGAATTTTTTTTCAAATATGATATAAGTAAGGTTTGAAATAAAGTAATAACAAAGTATTTTAGTATGTACCTATGTAAAATATTGGTGGCAATAAATATATAGCTTATTTAGTTTTTTAAAAGCAAAGATAAACAAATATTGGTATTTTCTTGTTGGAATAAAATTTTACTATTAATACAAAATTTAACTTCTTTAACAAAAAAAATTAAAGAAATCAAACATTCCTTTCAACAAAAAAATCACAAAAGACAACAAAATTTGCTAAAAAAATATTTTTTGTGGTGCTTAAAACTTTTTTTGTTAATTTAAAACCTCATAATTATTTAACAAGCTTTAACTAAAAAATATTGAAATGGTATTGGTTGCAGTGAAATTTGAAAAAAAAATATTTGCTTTAATCGGTAATATCATGGGATTTCCGGGGTTTCTTATGCTGTAATTAAACCAGTACTCAACCTTACGAACTGAGTCTGCGTATGATTAGAGTGAGATTGTGAGAAATTGCGAAGAACGAAGAAGAAAGAAGAAGGAACCTCATCCTCTTTTCCTTCTTTTTAAAACAGGGTCAACACTATCGACTTATAACTAAACCAGTTTATAAGTCGATGGTTAACTCTAAAGACGGATTTTTTTGCCTAAAAAGTATTCTGGATTCCAGCTGGGGCCCTACTTTCGAAGCCACACGAAAATATCCGCATAAGAGTACCCAACAAACACAGAAGGTCGGTAAATAATCGGACCGACGCGACGTCGGCGTTAGGTCGGCATCGACAGTAAAACGTGGGCCGATGTTGGACCAACTAACGACTTCCATCACCGATAATTCGCCAAGCACCTGAAAAATAATTTGTAGGGGCCGACGAAAGTCCAATGTAGTATCCTCACATCGGTAAATTGAAAGTCAATTGTGTCGCACCTACCCTCTCACGACGATTTACTGCGAACGCGCCGCGCGCTCTATGTGCAAAGGATGCAAGCTAACCATATATCAAATAAAATACCTGAGTAACATTTCTCTCATTCTGTCCCATGCAAAATATCTACTCATACGAGTGTAATTTTCTATTAGCTATTATACATAATATATTAGTATTAGTAGTTCAATTTAGGTTAAGTGTAGGATACTTAAGTGTTGTTTAAATTTAGTTTGTGAATACGAATGTAATTACTAACTACTACTGCCGCTATTAAAATTGTGCACACACTGATGGTGGTCCGATGTCGGTTACCGAAATCGTGCCGATATCGAGTGCTGCGGCGACTGAGATACGTCCGACATCGGCCCGTGCCCACTGTGTTTGCTGGGTAGTGTCGGCGAAAGGCAAGCCGGTATGTGTGCACCGCGTTCGTCGATTTCGACTGTTTTTGATCAATATGACTCGCAAAACTGTTTATTTTTTCACACTCTACCCATGCATTAGCATATCGCCATGTCTGTTGCTCATAGTTATATGGCTGTATCCATATAACTTTAAGATACTATAATGGGCTAATGGCCACTTGCACCAACGTTTTTAGGATACATCTAACCCTAGATATCCCCTTAATTTAAGTAGGTGTCAGTTTTCACTTACCTACTGATAATATAACCTCAAAATTCAACTAACCACAATCTTTTTTTTGGGGCTGTGTTGTAAAAATGGATTTTATGGATATGGAAGCGTGGGATGATGATCTGGAGCTCTTAGAAATAATTGAGAATGGATTTCCACGTCAAGTTTATAACAGGTCCAATCATTTTGAGGATATGGACAACCTAACTTTGTTCAAAAGTTTTAGGTTAACGAAACCAACCGTGGATTTAAAAACTCAACGGTCAAGATTATATTCTTATACTATAAGTATGTCTCTTTTTCCCTTAGCAAAAGAAAAAGGGTCAGGGTTGCATCACCGTCGAACAGTAAAGGCCCATTAACTCAATTTTTAATGCTTAATGTGTATTAATTTTATATCTCTATCTGTTTCCAGCATACCAAAAGACAGAGGTCAAAAATTAAGCACTATGCATTAAAAGTTAAGTAAGTAAACCTTAACAATACCATCGAGTTTATAAATAAAATAATAGGATATTGGTTTTGTTACCATACCGCACCACCTCGCTGAAAGAATATCAAACATATTGTAACTACATGGCAAAAATGTACATACACCAAGCATGCATAAAAATATTGCTTGTATGCATAACCTCTCTGTGACATTTTACATTGCGATAAATTAGAAAAATCTGAAAAATCAATGTCAGCCAAATATCTTTAGGAAGACAATTTTTAACCTGGCCAGGGGTACGTTTAAAATTTGTCAAGCAAGACATTTCAGTTTAGGCGACGGGTTAGGGTTTCCCTAGAACTAGGGGCTCTAGGTTTGGGTTGGTGCAAGTGGCCATAGGATCGCAAAATGTGTAAAAAATAATGACTAACAAAGAAAATAAATTTGACCCTGGGCAAGGCCAAAGACGAAAAATCTACTGCGCATGCCTGACGTGGTCTTGTTTAGGAGAGATATTATCGCTACGGCTTTTTTCGAAAAATAAATACAGTACAGTAAAATTGTCATAAATAAGGGGGGTAACTCGAAAAAAATTCGGTGAGGCTAAAATTTTTATATTTTGTTTGGGGGGGGGGGGGGGTTTCCCCCACTCTCCGGGAACCACCAGCCATTTTGAAAAAACTTTGTAACCGACTTTTCTCAATTTCTATTGGTCGGAGGCGAAAAAGTCTGAGAACAAAAATATTCGGCATTCAACATTTTGGTCCAAGTGCTCAATTTTCTGCAGTTAGTTTTCAAAAAGTTAGATGGCGCCGAAGTTACAAAAAATCATCAAAGACAAAATTACCACCAGAACTACAGGATTTACCCTATCCAGAAAGGTTGGTAAAATTCAAATTAACGACCCTAAAGGAAAACATAGGGGGACCTGATAGAAACTTTTAAAATAACAAGTGGTCACTACAACTGCAATATTATAGAAATCTTTCAACAAAACCAAAACCCTCAGAGGACATTCTAAAAAACTTGAAAAAGAAAAAACTGCCAAATTACCAAGAAAAAATTTTCGCGCCCTAGAAGAAAACACAGTAGCAGCTACCAGTGTAAATGCGTTTAAAAACCGATTAGACAGGGAGCTAAACAAAGTGAAGAAAGGATGATTCATTACAGTGCTTAAAAGTGAACAAGTACTCTAAACAGGACGAAACGATAGCTTCATCGGTTTTAATCGCCTGTTATTGGAAATTGCAAGATTATACTTTCAGCGATTTTCATGCCGACAGACTGAGTCATTTGTGTAGCATACATCACAAGCTTTAATTTGATACCTTATTTGTACTGCTCTTACTATAAATAATACTATATAATCCACAACACGCGACTTCATGCATGCCCAGATCAAAGAATTTTACCGACTCTCAGTCGCTGTAGTTCAGAGACTATCTAATTGATTATAAATAATATACACATTTTTATAGGATTTTTCCGAGATCTACAACTTTCTTATTTAAAGTTTTAAACAAAAAAACACTTTTTGTTCGTTAAAATACGATAAAACTGATTTTTTCTAACTTTTCCGCCTTTTTGGAAACAAACTACAGAAAGTTGAGCACTCGGACAAAAATGTTTCAAATTTGTTGCCGAATATTTTTGTTCTCAGACTTTTTCGTCTCCGACCAATAGAAATGGAGAAAAGTCGGTTAGAAAGATTTTTCAAAATGGCGAATGCTTCCCGAGGGGTGTGGGAAACACAAACTTGGGAGGTTTACTTTCAGACCCCCCCCCCCCCGAAAAAACGTACCAAAAACTCTCTCCGCATTTTTTTCGACCTCAGATGACAATTTTATTGTACTAACAAGGGAAGGCCTGTTATAGTATTTCATAGTACCTGCTGTACCCTTTGCGCAGTTCATAAGATTGAGTTAATTGATTAAAAAAAAAATGCTTTTAAATCAGTAAATCACATAGTTATTAGTACACATAAAAGTTCGTAGTCGTTCCGATAGGGAATTTCAAACACGTATTTAACGAGTCATTATGTATCTCCAAACTGTTGGTTGCATAATGTAACACTAAGTCTTTTAAGGTGGGGTAAATATAGTACGGATCGGCGAAACCGTATCCTTTGCTTTTCCTCTCTATGATACAGTGGTTCACGCTCTGGTTACACACGACCGAAAGGGCGTATTTGTGAATTTTTGTCGATTTTCTTATTAAAAAAGTACCGTCGGCTTTATTTTCCAATAATTTCTCAGCTTCCGGGCGTTCGCACTCTAACAACAACCAAGTTTTCTCATCGTTGTGCGGTAACGAGTCCATATCGACTTCGTTTGTCGTTCGATTTAAAAGTTGGTTTAGTTTCGTCGGCGAGAAGCCTCGTTGTTGCAACCAACGCATGTATTTTTCGCGTTCCCGTCGCAAACTATGAATTTCCGGCTTTATCGACGTCAATTTTCTTTCCAACGTTCTATGGTCGGACTCTTTGCATTGTAGAATTTCTTCCAGTTGTTTGTAGGTGTCCCTCATCATTTGCAGCCGGTCCTCTAACAACTCGTAGTTCTCTTCCAAGTTTTTGATCTCGTGGGGCTGCGCTTCCGACTGTAACTTTTGATGGATTTGCGTTTGCTCTTGAAAAACGTTTACTAATTCTTTCAGGGCTAGTAACGCGTGTCGTTTAGTTTGAACTTCTTGAGACGTTTCGTTAAAGTCCTTCGACACCCGTTCGGAGTCTTCTTTCTTTTTGACTAAGGTCTCGTTTATTGCTATCAGCTTATCGACTAGTTTTTCTAAATTTTCTTGTTTCGCACTTTCCTCCTCTTGGTTGAAACGATTCACCGGATATAACAATCTAATGTTTAAACTTGCGTTGTACTGGGACAATGAGACGTTTCTAAAATGATTGATTAAGTCGACCACGGAACTAAACAGGTATGGCTCGGTGAAGCCGTATTTACCGTCCCTGTGACAGATACGTATTAGTTTGTTGGCCCCGCCTTTCCTTAGCGTCAGAGTATATTCTCCTACCTTATTTGAAGCATCTCGTACCAAAAAGGTGCCATCTACAGTGTCGTTTAACAAGTCGTTTACGTCCTCTCTTTTGATATCTGGCCAATACCATTCAACATCTTTTAAAGACAGGCTACTTTTTTCTTCCGGTACCTGGACCCTGGTATATCGGCCGGGCACCGACACTTTCCGCGGGGGCAAAGTAGGAGCGGGGGCATAGTCTTGCGAACTGTTATCGCTCGACATACTTCTTGTGTGCAGGTGTGGAGTATACATTGGGTAGAGGTTGATCTGTAACAAGGAAACATTTTTGTTAATGACAAAAACCGGGTTGCATTTTTTAAAAATTATGTTGGGAATTTGGAACTTTTGGTTGCACTATAACAAAGTTATGATTGTTTTCCACAAACCAAAACTATACTTTTTTGCACTCTACGCGCGTTTCGCTAACAACGTTAGCATCATCAGGAGACGATAAACAATAAACTAAATTAACCTACACTCTATCTTATATACTATCTTTTAGTGGGCGGAGATAAGACTAATAATTTGTGATTGGTCACGCTTTATAATCCTATGTCCTCTCAACTAAAGAATAAAATGTATTTCCATACTTTCATATGCATTCAAAAGTCTTTTGTTTGGTACACTTTTTAGAAGTTTTAGGTTATCGAATGTGAATCTATGATTGTTTTCAAAAGCATGCTCGGCCACACTTGACTTTTCTGTTCTTCCGTATTTTAAGTGTGCTAAGTGTTCTTTGAATCGTGTTTGAATAGAGCGTCTCGTTTGACCAACATATTTTTTGTTACAATCCATGCAACTAATTTCGTAAATTCCACTTTTTTCTAGAACTTTAGTTTTATCCTTGGGATTTCCTAGTAAACTTCTTATTGTGTTTCCGGATTGATATACTAATTTAAGACCGGTGTATATGTTGTTGGCCAAACGAGACGCTCTATTTAAACACGATTCAAAGAACACTTAGCACACTTAAAATACGGTAAAACAGAAAAGTCAAGTGTGACCGAGCATGCTTTTGAATAAAACTTCTAAAAAGTGTACAAAAGACTTTTGAATGCCCATTCCGTTTGGTACACTTTATTCTTTAGTTGAGAGGAGATAGGATTATAAAGAGTGACCAATCACAAATTATTAGTCTTATCTCCGCCCACTAAAGGATAGTATATAAGATAGAGTATAGGTTAATTTAGTTTATTGTTTATCGTCTCCTGATGATGCTAACGTTGTTAGCGAAACGCGCGTCGAGTGCAAAAAAGTATAGTTTTGGTTTGTTTTTTAAATATTTACACAACAACTATAAAAGCCAGAATTCATTATTAAATTTAAAAATATTTTTCAGTTAATAGAATATATGTTTTTTGTGAAAGTTTAAAGCAATTTGAAAAATTACTTTTGAAACACATAAATATTTTTTTTATTTTCTTTATACGAGCATGCGCGAAGTAGGGGAACCCGAGGCATGTTAAGGGAGCTATTTTTTACATACTAAAACTTATCGTAAATCTCTATGAGGGTTTTATCTATTAAACGAGGTTCAAATTTCGTTTTGGGGAAATCTTGTTGGGAAAAACTAAGCAAAATGCATTATAAGCGAAATATTTTATATGCAAAGTTAGACATTCTTTTGCAAAAAAAATGGGAGGGAAATCTATTAGAGCAAAAGTAAATGTACGTTATTATGCTCCTAAAATGGGCAATAAAATGTACTTGGACAAAGTTTGCGGAAATAAGTTAAAAATTTACAATTGGATTGGGTTGAGTCGTGTTGGGTTGGGTTGAGACATCATTTTTTTAATTCACATTTCTTCCGTGTTCCACGGTTTTTTTGAAAACGGTGCATTTCTGCAAGGTTTCGTTACTTTTACAATAAGAGGGTTGCCTACATTGTAAAACTGTTGTTATCATTTTTTTTTATATAAGGGAAAGTGTGCTACGTTTTTTTTTTAAGTTTTTTCGAAAGCGATGCATTTCCGCAGTTTCGTTTTAATTTTTACAATAAGAAGCTCCCATATCCAGACCCAGATTTATTGCCCAAAATCGTCCGCATTGTCCATGGACCATTTATGGACATCCATTGGACAAAGTAGTTTCTTCTGATACAGTGGATGACAAAAAAACTGACTTCCAATTTTGATCCATAAAGAACTACCTTCTTTCATTTTTTGGATATCCAATGGATAACAATTTTTGTTGGTCTATTGGACCAAAAATATAGTATATTCGGCGGACGTCCATTTGGGCCAGCAAAAGTGATGTTCTTTAGTTTTTTAACGGACGTCCATTGGATATATGTCTTTTTCTTAGTCCATTGGACCTCAAATAACCAGTGCCTACCATACATCCATATTAGGCCCATTAATAAATGTCCTTTAGCAGACTGGTTTTGGAGGTTCACTGGAGGTTTTTTTTTTACTCCACTGCGGACACCAAAGAATCATTGTGCATTGGACAAAGTGTTAACCTCGGTTTTTAACTGTATATAAACTTATTCCAAGATATTTAAATAAAAAAAAATGGGCTTGAAGCATCCTAAAAATAAGATTTAAAGCTTAAAAACGAATTATTTAGTAATAACTGAACTTCTAGGCCTTTTAAGTGAAAAAGGAGATTTTACGCAAAAACTCTACTGTAAAAAATTATTATAGTTGATTTATGGCGAAATCTCTTTTAGAGCAGTTAAAAAGGCGTGTACTCGTTATGCCCCGTGTGCCCATTATGCCCCGGATTCCCTTATCTACTTTGAGTATTCTGTTGCGTGCGCAAATTTCCGGAAAATAATATTAAACAACAAACGGAAGATGGCTGTGGCACTGTAAATCTAACGAAAAAACAAGAGTTTTTTGTACTTCAGTGCAAAATGAACTTCGATTGCTCACACAGAGGGTGGAACCTAGAACGACGCCGTTTCGTCCTTATTAGGGACTCATCAGCTAGCTGTGTTGCCAGGTCCATTTTTAGAATAATAGTAGATCAGAGACAAAAATAATAGTAGATTCTAGAATTTTTATTAAAAAAATAGTAACTACAAAAAAACTTTTATTAAAAAAAAAAAATTAATAAATATTTTAATCTTTCATCTTTCCTTCAAAACCATAAAAAGGATAGGAGTAATGCGACCCACGTTCCTTTTGAAACATCTCTTGCTAGTGAACGAAAATGTAACAGTTATAATTTTGGAACGAACTCCGCTCCTATACTTTCTGAGGTAAACCGTGCGCTGACCGTGTATTCGCTCCAGACTCCGGCGATTTAGACACAAGATTCAAGATCAAGAATCAAGATTCATTTATGAATGTACCTGTGCCTAGACCATGGGCCTGTTTGCACACAGATACTAAACTGTTACTAATAGTGATACGCAGTATAATGTATAATTACAGTAATACAGGAAAATGTTTCTAGAAATGTTCTCAAAAGATCATGTGTATGACAACTAAACATCAGCATGAAGAGCACCTCATGATTCCCCCATACCACACTGTTCAAAGCATTTCCAAGGTGACCCACACTAAACTTACACAATTTATGTATGTACAGGGTTCCTAAGATTTTCCTTAGGGATAGGATTTCAATAAATCAAACAGAAATGGCATAGAAAGTTCTGCGCGCACAAAAGAAACAGGTATATTGAGCAATGGTGCCAGTTTGTTATTATCTCCGGACTGCTTTCATGAGAAAAAATTGTCGCCACTCTTTCATTGTGAGCATAAATCATAGTTGCAATAATAACCGTTGACAAGATGTCTGCAAATTCCGCTAGATGGCGGCCACACATCTAATCTAATTAAAAATTAGATGTTTTCAGGTCCAAACCACAGCTTTTTCTTCACAGCTAGCACTAGCAGCCAAAGAAATCAATAAACGGCGCTGTTTTTCCTGCAGAGCTTTTTGCTTGCGATATTATTGATTTTAAATAAAGCTGGCCCTACACTACATTTGATATTTTCGAGGTGTTTTATGACATGATCTCGAAACATGTAGCGAACCAATTCTTCAAAACTAGCGGGAGGGTAAAAGCGAAAAATAAGGGGCTGCCAATATTAACACCCAAAAAGAGGTGAAAAGATTTATTTTGCTCTGTTTCTTTACAAAAAACGTTTTTTTACGAAAAACTTGAGCTCTGCCACTTTTTTTATTTTTTTCTTCAACTTTCTCGAAATTTTCGTCATACCGTAGAAAAAAATTATTTAGAAACAGAGACGGGATCAGTTTTCCTAAAACGGGGGATCTTGGTTTTGAGTGAGAAGATAAAGGGCGCCGCAGGCAAAAATTTTTCAATTAAATTAGCCGAACGCAAAAATGTTAGAAAAACAAAGCACGAAATAAAAATGGCGCCATTTACAATTTTTTTTCAAAAATTACGTAATTTCGGGAACGCAAAGAAATAGGTCTAAAGAGTATAATTTTTAAGAAAAAAATATCAATTTTCTCGCCCTCCTCCACTGGGACTACAGGGGCCGTGCACAAATTACGTAATGGTCATAGGGGGGAGGGGGGGTTACAAAACGTTACGTAGGGGGGAGGGGGGTTTTCGACAGCGTTTGAATTTGTGTGAAACTAAGAAAATTTGGAATGAAAATAAGTGAAGTTTTTTTTTGGGGGGGGGGGGGTAATGGTCTTGAAATCGTTACGTAATATTAGGGGAGTGGCGTGCCAAACCGTTACAAAACATTACATAGGGAGGGGGTCAAAAATTGGTAAAATCACCGTTACGTAATTTGTGCACGGCCCCACATCTGACTGTTCCTCCTTTTTGATTTCGAATCAAAGTGCAAAACCCGGGTTGGACGTTCGAAGGCGTCAACCCGTCCTATTTGCTTGATAAAGTTTCTACGGAAATATCTCAGTCGATTTCCCCGGCCGTGTATGAACGCTTTAGGTTAGGCATTTGCATGTATCTCAGTCCCCAGCCTGTAAACAGTGCGTAAGGACAATGGTTACAAAATGAAAACCCGAAAAATATTTTTTTTACGATATCTTTCATCAGTTTGGAATTAAAGTCGAGCAAAAACAATTTTTATTCCAGTCCTAAAGGTATGAAAATGGAAAACATTAGAAAACAACAACCTGGAATAGATTTATTACGTGTAAGATGTAGTGACAACATCGCCCCATGCCCATCCTTTTCTGCCTAATGTGCTTTTCCGTTTGTCTGCGTCTTATACACGGCTGCTTGGCCCCCTAAGGATTTGCTTAGGAACCCTGTATATACAAATAACGGTGTAGAGAATATGTTCAGATTGTAAAGATCCTGGTTATGGTGATTCAGTCAAAATATATAAAACTAGAAGAAAATTGTACATGATACACAGAGTTTATAATCGAAATTCACCAATTTTTGTCACCATAATATTGACTGATTATCGAGCTGTTTTTGGTATCTATTACTGTGGTAGAGTTCACTCAAAAAAAAAGTAGATTTTCACTTACGAATACTAGAATAGTAAACGTGAGAAATTAATAGTAGATCTACTATTAAAATAGTAGACCTGGCAAGACTGTCAGCTAGGTGTACCACAACGACAGAGAATTTCGGTCACGTTTATGTGCCAAAGATTACGGCTCAACCGGAGAGAATTTCTGTCGAGTACCGACCATATGTGAATCTTCGACAACCAAGAATACCCACTCCATAAGCAGTAGGTGCTCTCTTGTTTTTTCGTTAGATTTACAGTGCCACAGCCATCTTCCGTTTGTTTTTTAAATCGTGCAGTACGGCACTTTCGGTTGTTTTGCGATTATAATCGCAGCTTGTAGACGAAACCTGCATACAGTTGGCATTGTAATATGTCTCTCGCAGGATCGATGCTACGCCATGCACCCACTGCTTATGCAGTGGGCACTATTCTTGGTTGTCGGAGATTCACACAGAGGGCGCCATGGTCGGTACTCGACAGATGAGCTGTAATCTTTGGCACATAAGCGTGACCGAAATTTTCTGTCGTTGTGGTACACCTAGCTGATAAGTCCCTAATAAGGACGAAACGGCGTCATCCTAGGTTCCACCCTCTGTGTGAGCAATCGAAATTCAAGAAGTTCATTTTGCACTGAAATACAAAAAATAATATTAAGTTTTTACATATTTTTGTGTCAATTAGGGGGGTAGGTTAGGGGGAGGATGTTAGTGGTTTTTCATAATGCACCATTTTCCAACTTTTCTTATTCAATTTAAATTTTTACAATTTTGCATTCGTAGAAAAAATATACACACATACATAAATTTCTGCATTTAAAAGCTTATCTGAACCCCGTTTCGCGTCGTTAGTCCAACTGAATCCGTGTGCGTAAATGTATCAGCTTGCGCACTTTTTAGGAAAATAACTATTTTCTACTCGCGTGTGGAAAATGCGTTTAATATCTGCACGCCAAGAAAATTTTGACGTAGAAAAGTATCACTCTCCGAATTTGTTAAATAAATATTCTGGTTCCAGATTTTCAAAAAATTGAACCTAAAGTAGACTGCTGAAGAATCAGTAATTTTTATTATGAAGAACACCTGCGATAAATAATCTACATACTACAGATTTTGTTAGTTTTGCGACGTAATAACAGGAATTTTGTTAGTAATAAAGGTTAAAATGTTATAGAAATTAACATACCTGGATTGTTTTAAACATTTCCAAAGGTGGCATCACAAAAAACTACTGATTCCGCTAAATTCTACTGTGATAAAAAAATCTACAAATTATAATATCTATAAAAAAAATGCACAAAACTGTATATATATGATAACAAAAAAATGAGTCAACTTGGGGAAAGTCGCCCTAGTAAAAAAATTAAAAAATCTATGTTAAACAAATAAAAACCGTATAATGCATAATAATCTTAATTAAGGTGTTTTTTTATGTTTCATAAAACCACAAACCTAAATTACTTATTATTATATGTAATATAGATTTTTTTACTAAAGATTAATTCGACCCGATTATTATTTGTCATTATTGAGAATAAGCAAAAATATTTAACAATACGTCATAATTAAAACTATAATAAATGGACAATATAGGGAAAATTAGCCTAATTGTTGGTGGGATTTGAAAGGCTTTTTTAATAATTATTTGGTTATTCTTTAATACAATTTAAATACCTACTAAAAATAAATCGAAGAAATAATGGTAAAAAAAATAATTTAACGTTTTACAGTTTCTCAGATAAAAGACATTACACCAGGTAATGAAATATATTACAGTCATGTCACCATTTGTTATTATCGTACAGCACCGAATTTCTTTTATGATTACTGATGGGACTGGTTTTTATCGATATTTTATCGTACTTAATACAATTTTTTTTAAAGAAAAATTGACACTGTTTAAAGCATATTTAAATCTGCCAACTTAAAATAAAACAATAATGACTTCATCATAATTTTTGTGTTCCTTTGATCTGCATTTACCACACTCTAGTTTAAAACGTAATTGTGAAATTTTTTGATTTCCTTTCTTCTAGAGTTTTTGATGTTTATTATGATTTTCTGTATTTTTTTGCATTTTGTTGTTTGTATAAAAAAAAAATCAGAGATAAGAAGTTTTCTCTTGCCTAAAAATAAGTTTTGAAACCCCAACTCACTCTAGGTCAACCCAAAATGTAATAATATTAAATCCAACTCACTACATTAGTAGAAGTGAATTCTTGCTAACCCGGCTACAAATAAGCAAGCAAACTTCGCAGCATTGAAACTTTGCGCACTTGTAGGATCGGATGAGTAATGGTTCGGGCAGATTTCGCTTCAAGATAATAGACAATTTAAGTTGGTCATAGGACGTACACACAAACGTGAAATATGGCGCAATATTCCGTCTTCCTTTTATCTGTACAAAAGCAAAGACTTCAACTCGAATATAGATATCAAACTCCAATCTCTGCGGTTTTCATCAAGGTCACGTCATTTGCATGTATAACGTTCATACATGACGCTAATCTACGTAGCATAGCGTTCGCGGCATGTCGCTAACGTGAAGATGTCATCAAATATGCAGCGAGTTTTGCCGACGGGAGCCAAAGAAACCAAGCTAGAAATACATGGTAATAAAATATAAAAGACAGAAACATCCGAGGCGGAAAATTTCACGTATGCCGCTGGGCACCTCGTACGTGTCATGACCAACTTAAAGTGGCTAATCATTTTTGGGTATTTTTTGTTGGGCTGTAACGAGCCCTGTGTTTTTTAACTTGACCTAGTACCAAGTACTCGGCTAAATGTGGCTGACCAGTAGTAGAATTGTCCGTTTTTTAATAATCTTCCACCATTTTTAGAGAATTATTTTCAGATGCAGGAAACGTTTTTGAGACAAAAAGAAATGCTTTGCATTACATTATAATCTTCCTTTTATATATTATAAGTTTTAAATTATTATTTTAGTAAATACAGAAGTAGGTACTTATATTATATTAGATATTTTAAATTTAGGTAATTATTATTACTTAGTTTATTTTATTATTTACCACTCTGCGTCTCATTTCTTTCTATTTTTGACATGCATAAATGGATTGCTTCTATTACTGAACTTTACACGGCCGAGTAAGACCGAGCACCGAGTACATAGTACTCGGTTAGAATTCTGACCGTCTGGCCGAGCACCGAACTACTCGGTACTCAGTGCAGCCCTAATTTTGTTGTGGTTGATTTATTTTCGAACAAATTACGGATCTAATGTTGTATTTTCGGCAATTGTATGCTGCAATTGGATACCGAAGTAGTACCTAAAGGTTTAAAGTAGTTTTCATATTTTTCAGGTAACAAAAACTCCTTTATAAACATGACAGATTACTGCGGCGGTTGTGATGAAGGTGACACTAATGCCTCTTCATGCTTGGATGGAGGTCACAGTCATAACACTACATCCTGGGACGGAAGTCACAGTAATCACACTACAAGCTGGGACGCAGGTGACAGTAGTCACAATACATGCCGGGACGAAGTCCACACTAATCATCACACTACAAGCTGGGGCAAAGGTCACACTACAAGCCGGGACAAAGGCATGGTGGAGACAGAAATTATTTATTTAAATGACATTAAATATAGAGCAGCAGATGATATAATAAGTAATGAAATTATTATTTTTTAAATTTATTTATTGACGAATCCAGCCCATCATAAAAAAGGACATATTGTTAGTTAACAAATAACAAGTTCAAATTTAAGGACTAGGTCATTTTCTAAAACGAGTACACTTATATGGAAAGACTAGTGGATAATCTTTAGAAATATTTTTAACATATGGCTCATTAGCCTGATTAGGCGGTAATCACTACACTTCTGTGCTGAATGTTTTTTAGGCAGCGTAACAAAGGTTGATTTTAGCCAGTCAGCAGGGATTTTACCGCTACGATAAATCAAGTTAATTTGTACAGCATTTTTAGCGAATCTTCGTTTTTTATTAGCTTTAAAACCTCAGTGTATACTTCGCCTTGCCCTACCGCTTTTCTGTTTTTAGCGAAGATATTGTGTGTTTTACTTCCTCTGGTGTTATTTCGAGAATTCTTCTGGCTGTTCGGATCGGTTATCGGTAAAGAGATGTTCTATGTAGCTACACCAAATATTTAACGCCATTCCAAAGGTATTCGAGAACATCGTCATAAAGTTTATTATATCTTTAGTGGGTGCAGAAATCATATCCGAACAATTCGGGTTAAAAAAAAAATCTTCTACAGAAACTAATCTTCTTACCTACTTGGAAATACTGTCAAACGCTTTGGGGACGTGAAGAGTTGCACTCAATATACACCGACTTCTCCAAAGCGTTTGACATGAGTCAATCATGCAGTCTTGATCAGGCAATTGGAGGCACTAGCCATTACTGACTCCATACTCCTCTGGATTGAGAGCTACCTCACAGAAAGGTTCAGATGGTAATGATAAACAATTTCACTTCTCAAATTTCATTCTCATCAGCGTGCCTCAAGGATCACACCTTTACTCTTCAAAATTTTCATCAACGACATTGCTTTCTTCAGGCACTGCTTTTTTCTTCCATTTGACGACGATCTAAAATAAGGTGACCAACCGTACGGTATTTGACCGGACAATCCGGTATTTTGATGAATTGTCCAGTTTACAAAATACGTCCGGTATTGTCCGGTATTTTTCCACCAATCGCGTTGCATAACTCTGTTTTTTTGAAAAGTTTTAGTCTGTTAAAACTAGACCAAAAATTTTTACCTTCTCCGGTATTTTGTTGTACGGGAGTTGGTCAACTTATCTAAAACTGTTTTTAAAAATCTTCACACAAAATGACTGACTCGTGCTCCAGGAAGATGTTAACAGGCTAGCACATTGGGGCCAAATATGTTAAAATGTAAAGTATTTAAATTTCACAAAACAGAAACCTTTATCAACTACATCTACCATATTAATGGCACTCCTTTAGACTATATAGAGCAGATCAAGGATTTGGGCACCTATTTAAACCCTCCTCCGCTAGATTTTGCTGACCATATCGAATTCATAATCAATAGAGCGCTTTGAATGCTGGGTTTTGTGAAACGCAGTGTCTTCATGGATATAAGGCTCCATCAAAAAATATATTTATAATATATTTTTGTCCGCACTCATTTTGAGTATGAAGTCTATCTTAATTTATCAGGAATTTCATTATGCGAACCTCTGCACAGAAGTGCACAGAACTAAATCTGTCAACCATTAACTGTACATACTTAACATCCCAAACTCGTTTACATGTCCCCTTTTGCAACACTTGTAAAAATAAAACTTGTGTGTGCTTGATTTCTTTGGAAATGGTCTCTTTTTATATTTATTACATTTTTTAAAATGTCAAAAGTGATAGGGAATTTTAGAAACCTAAATAATAACCATAGACTCTAAAATACAGAGACAAAGTAAAGCCATTTTAAACAATAGATGATAGACATTCTGTTTAAAAGCCAGTGCCATATATACAGGGTGGATTCTTTAAATGGAACGATTCTTCTAGCTGCTTTAGGAAAGAGGATTTCAAAAAAGCTAAAAGCGAATCTTTAATAATTTTTTACGGACTTTCCGCCCGTGATAAAAAAAAATTGGGGCCCCCAACTGGAGACCCAGGGCCCACCAACTATTTTTTTTTAAGTAAGAAGGTATCACGGGTCGCACCTTTTTGGAAAGCTTGTTAAAAAATTAATTCAACACACTAGTTTTTTTTGACGGCTGTCAATCAATGTGTCAAAATTTTTTTAAAAAAATATTTCTCTATTTACTAAGCGGAATAAAGAAAATACCACACAAGGACATTATTGGCGGCTCATTTGGGGCCCTCACTGAAGTCCCAGGGCCTACCAACATTTTTTTTATGAGGAGGTACGACTTGTGACACCTTTTTGGAAGGCTTGTTAAAAAAGAAATTCGACTAAATAACTTTTTTTGACATCTGTCAATCCATGTGTTAAAAATTTTAAAAAAAACTATTTTTTGTCAATAGTTTTAGCTTCAAAATAAACTACATATTTCTTTATTTAATAAGTGGAATAAATAAATTACCACACAAAGATATTATTGGCGCCCTTTTTGGAGGCGCAGCCTTCATTACCTTTTTTTAAATTTACTAGATATTAGATAAAAGGGAAATAAATTCTAAGCACATGTCTATTTTTTTTTACTCAAACATCCTTAACAACAAAAAATAGATTTTTTAAAATTTTTAACACATGGGTTCGAATTTCTTTTTTAACAAGCTTTCCAAAAAGATGCCACAAGTTGTACCTCCTCGTGAAAAAAATGTTGGAAGGCCCTGGGCCTTAAGTGAGGGCCCCCAATAATGTTCTTCTGTGGTATTTTCTTTATTCCGCTTAGTAAATAGAGAAATATGCAGTTTATTTTGAAGCTAAAACAATTGGCAAAAAAATATATTTTTTTAAATTTTTGACACATTGATTGACAGATGTCAAAAAAAACTAGTGTGTTGAATTTCTTTTTTAACAAGCTTTCCAAAAAGATGCCACAGGTGGTACCGTCCTATTTAAAAAAAAAAAAAATAGTTGGTGGGCCCTGGGTCTCCAGTTGGGGGCCCGAATTTTCTTTTTTTTATGAGCGAGTCCCTAAAAAATCATTAAAGATTCACTTTTAGCTTTTTTTAAAACCTCTTTCCTAAAGCCGCTAGAAGCACTGTTTCATTTAAAGAATCCACCCTGTATATATTTGGACATAATTATGAAAACGACTCTAATGCCGGATCCACAGCTTCACTTTTTGCAGCTCACTTCTATTTTGCTTTTTGTCGTTTAAACAAAGAAGGAAATATATTTTGTATTGCCCTCTCACTCTTTTCGACCAAGAGGGAAATAGAAGTGTGCTGCAAGAAGTGAAACTGTGGATCCAGCCTTAAAAAGATTTTTACTATAGATTAATTTTACTTTGCCTGTTTTTTTTAAATCAATAGCACTGTTTGGGAAGTTAAAAAAAACATTTGCCTGCCAATAATAATGTTTATATTATAATATACTTAAAATATTTGTCATGTACTATGCCTTTAAATAAATTTAAGTTTAATACTTAGTTAATGTTGTTAAAATATTCAGGGATGTTAAAATATGAAGATTTCACAGGAGAAAGGCAAAATGTCACATTTTTTTCAGTTTTGAGTTAAACATGGCAACAAGTCTGCTATTATGTGATCTGAAAATATCCTGTACAGTGAAAAAAGGTGTAGGGTCCATGCAAAAAGTGGAATTTTCTCAAAACAATGTCAGATGAACATTTCGCTTTTCTCCTGTGGACTCTTCATATGTTTATAATATTTTATATTATATATGTACAGATTTATATTATCTAATAAGTACAGTCACAAGTACCTGGTGGTCTTAATTTCTAGTTTTCATCATTTTGAGCTAACAAACTCACTATTTACTTCTCCCAAAAATTAAGTCAGTGTACCAGTACTGTGCATTTTATAATCTCAGATCTTGTTTTTTTTTACTAACATGTTAATCATTGTAAAATATTTGTAAAAAAATAATTAAGTAAATTATATTTAAAGCTATAAACTATATATATTCATAAAATTACCCTTCTGTTACATAAATGATTGCTATAAAAAAAACTTTTTTCTTTGTTCTTAGGCAGTCATTTTTGAACATCTGGGGTCAGGTCTTTTCTCAACCTTCGCCGCCATATGGACAGAAAACTAATGGATTTTCGGTCAAATTTGAGTGAAAATGGTGGCAAAGGTGGATTAAAGGACACTAAATTGGTAGGAGTTGATCAGCATATGTCTAGAGGGTACTGGACAGGCTATAGGAGAGGCCAAGATTAACCCATCAATGCCTAAAGGCCTCAATTGTTTCAAATATTACTGTGATGGTTTAAAGGTATGGGGATGAGATCTGTTGTCATTTTCATAATATTCGATATATTTAAAAAACATTTCTTGGCATTAATGGGTTAATTCACTATTTGATAGCACAGCCATACCAAATTTTTTTAGTTTAAAGTTGCTGCCTTTTTGAAAACAGAATACTGGTGGGGTGGGGGTGATTTAGTGACACCCTAGAAAGCACCCTACAGGGCCCGCAGTGAACTACCACACAAATATTATGAAAATAAGCATTCAAATTTTTTTTTTATGAATAAAATATGAAAAATTTGTGTTTTTTATGAAAAAAAGATGCAACTTCCACCAAGCGCGAAATGACAAGAGTACTGTATAAATAAAAAATAAAATATTTTATTTCCTACCTTGTAAAACCTCGTTGGACAGCTTATAAAAACCTTAGTTTATTGGCGCTAAAAATTTTTACAACATATATATGTAGCAATTTAAAATGTAATCGAAAAGTTTGGATACACCCGGAAAAGTCGGGATACACCCTACCCAGGAAGTCTTAATGCACTCTGAAAAAGCCAGGATACACGCCGGAAATCCGGGTATACTCAGTATGTCCTGATACACTCAGAAAAAGCCTGGATGCACCCTGGAAAAGTCGGATATACAGGAACTCCATGGAAAAGTTTGAAAATACCCTGGAAAACTCTGGAGACACCCTGGAAAAGTCTGTATGAACCCTAGAAAAGTCTGGATACATCCTGGAAGTCTGTATATAATCTGAAAAGCTCTGTATACACCCTGAAAAGCTCTGAATAAACCCTGTAAAAGCCTGGGTACACCCTGGAAGTCTAGATATACCGAGGAAAAGTCTGGAAACAATCAAAAGGTCTGAATACACCCTGGAAAAGTCCAAATATACCCTGGTAAATACTGGATACGTCCTAGAAAAGTCTGCATACAGCCTAGAAAAGTATGCATACAACCTGGAAGTCCAGATACACCCCAGAATCCAGATTTCTTTGTGTAGACAATTACAACAAATTTTTGGATTTAATTTTACATATGCTGAAAAAAACTTGGAAATAAATGAAGACAACAGAGAAAAAATAATGTAAGTCACATCTTAGTGAAAAATGAGTTAACCGACCTATCCTACAGTCTTTATAATGCTTTATAACATGAAGCCCTTGAATGTATCGAAAACTGATGCAAGTCTGAGTAATTGTCATTTAAAAAGTGGTTGCTTTATGGAAAATCGATCGAAGTCCACATCGCTGTATGAAACACCGATCCGAGTCCAAGGGCCAATGAAACTCGTTACAAAAAATGGCGCGATATAATATTGCCAATAATTTTCGATTCTCTTTGAAACCCTGTTGTTTTTGTTAATAATGCTCTCCCTCATATATTTACCCCTTCGCTTCGGAAGGCTGGCTACTCCACTGAATATTTTCATTACTTGCCACTTCCCCCACCTTCATACATAATGTCATTAACTACTTTTAATATTTCAGAATCAGAATCAGAAAATCTTTATTTAAAAAAAAGCATACAATCAATAAATAAAAATTTTTTAAAACTGAATGTTATGTTATATGTTACCTACAATTCTAACTACAATTGCATTTAAAGCTGAAGTTATATATATGTAATACTAAACATTTAAAAAATATTTTGAAATTTGACCTTCAAACAAAAGCAGCTACAGAACTTTATATAAAAAATAGGAAATACTTGTTTTGACATGGTTTACAAACAAAAAGTTAAAAGTTATACATAAATTTAAGTCAACATTTAGTTAAATTAAACAGTTTAAAATTTATGTATATAATATAAGTATATTATTTAAAGATTAAAAATTCAATTATGGAATATGGTCCTATATTGCATAGATATTGAAATATGTCTTTTTTTGAAATTTTTGTTTCTTATGTCTGTTTTGAGATAATCCGGTAAATGATTGAAAAACTTTAAGGATGCATAAACTGGGTTTGATTCTGAAGTGTCAATCTATGTTTGGGATAATTGAAGTCACTTGATCTTGTGCTGTGACCATATTGAGGTAGGCAGTTTGTGAAATTTGAGTAGTTTTTGTGCATAAATATGAGACATTCAAAAACATAAATAGCTGGTAATGTTGACTTGCCGAAATCTGCCCCGACATGATTCCCTAAATTTAAGTCCTAAAATCTGCCTCAAAACACACTTCTGTGCAAGGAATGGTCCGTCCTGACAGCCCGCCCTCCCCCAGAAAAAATTATATTTAGTCAATCGGAAGATGTAGCAGAAAATTAATTATTGTTCTCCATTTTACAGGAACCCTGCCCTTAAAACTGGACTTGAACTGTTCTTCCACATTTTTTTTGTATTTAGGAAATATTTTGAGATTTCTTTTTTGTAAAAAAAAAAATAAAACCTATCTCTGTTTAAGGTGCCTTATTATAACTTTGATATTAAATGTTCAACAAAAAATTTGTTTCAATAACCATTAAACTAGTAAGTTTATAACATTTTCAAACTTAAAATTGATCTTTCTCAAAAAAATGTTTTTTGTGACTTGGATCATTTTTCTCCTGTGGTCTTCAAATTCATAATTCATTTAAGCCTATGTGTTTTTATTATTTTCTTGATCAAGGGAAGTGTAACTTTAACATATATATTAATTATTATGATGCTTTATTCCAACAAATAAACAATAAAAAACTAAAAAACAAAATAAATATAAGGCACTAAAGTTTCACTAAAAAGGTATTAGGTATCTTTAACAAAAAACTTCTATGAAGCTAAAGTAAAACAATCAAGGAAAAGAAATATAAAAAATAGTCAAGGCGACAGGCCAGAACCCCAAAACTCTGCTGACTTAAAAATTTGAAGACCGAAAAGAAGTGAATCCTACTTTATGAATAAAATATGAATTTTTTTCAATATTTATGAAAATATGTGTCGAATACGGGCCCTGACACTAGTTAATACCAAGTGAGGAAACAAAATGTCGATAATAAAAAAAAATTTTCAATGTAAATTGAAAGTTTTAAAACAGGAAAAATAAAACTCAATTTCCAAAAACATTGAGGGAATAACCACTCTATAAAATCACAAGACAAATCCCTTTAAAATTGCAAGCAAGTCCTTACAAAAAATTAAAAATTATCATAACAAACCAAAAATCTCCTGAAATCACCAAAAAAGTGCAAAATTCTGTTCTGAAATTTACCCTAGTGGTTACCCCCTTGGCATGGCATACATAATCTGTTAAATAGTAAAAAAGTAATAATCAGCATCTGGCCAACACTCACTGTGCTATCGGACAACTGTGTGACTTTACCTTAACCTCTTCCTGATATGGTGAAATAAATTAGGTAAGATTTATGTGTCATCATAAACCCTAAAAATGATAACTCCTAAGCCCACTAGAATTCCACCAATAATAAAAATCAAGGCAATGATCCTAAACCACATAGGAGGTGTTGGTGGTAATGTTGCAACAGTTGCCTTATCTGTCAAATTATGCATCTCCTCATGGGTCAACAACTGATTGCTTTGACAGTTGCAAGCACATCCTTCTTGTGCTCTTTGACAACAACAGTGGTTTCTTACAGGCTCGCCATCTGATGGATCTTGATTTTGGTTCAGTTCCATGGCTTATAACTTTTAAACCTTCTAGGCCTTTCTTGATTCTTAAAGCCTATGCACTTGATGACAGGGTCCACTTAAAGGCTATTTCCAAACTACTTCTGTTGATACAGACTATTTCTCTGGGCCTAATTAACTTTCAGAGCTTACTTTTCATTGATTATTCTAAGCTACTTTTTAGATATAGTGTTTTATATAGCCTATCTACATTTTTTGGGCTTACCTGCTGATTCTCAAGGTCTTGTAGATTTGGTATTTCATAGACTAAAGAAAGGGCTTTGTAGAGTATCTAGGGCTACCAGATGAGCGCTCCCATGTCTATACGAGTTGTCCAAAGGCTACTACAATTCGAGATTCTTCCAAGGGCTTCGAAATTCTACAATACATTTTTATCTACAGTACACTATAGGATTTTGTATTATAAGTTAAAGTCTGCTGAACTACGGAAATATAGATTAAAAACTCACTTTTAATCCGTCGGTTTACCAAAAGTCGTCCATATCCGCTGGCTGGATTTTTTCTTTCTTCTTTTGCAAACAGCCTCAAAACCTCAAACGAACGTCATTCCTTTATTTGACTTTTTTAGGTTAAGCGACCAAAGGCTTTAATGTTGGCAACATTGATCTTTAAACATAAAGCATTACCCTCTCCACATAGGCCGATCAGCTCTTATCGTTTTAGTGTCCTTTTGGGGTCCCATAGTTTGTACAAAAATACATTTTACAAAGCGTATTTAACACAAACGTACATTGCGCAAATAATACTTTCCGCAAATCGTAAAATAGCATAACGATACATCGCACAAAGCATACTTTTTGCAAACCGTACATCGTACAACTCGTACTTTCTACAAACAATACATCCTACAAATCGTACAGTTTAGAATCCGTCTGACATACAATTTTTGTTCTTTGCTGTTTTAATTTAAGCTCAGAATAAACATACAATCTTAGAAGGCGAAGATATATTCTTTTTTTTTCAATTTTATAAAAAATATAGGTTTAAAACAAAATATAGGTATATATAGAATCCAAAAAATCGAGACATTAATATGCAATGCGGAGACTTTAACTGAATCAAATCCTCTATAGAGCCTCAGGATAAAATATGTGGATAAAACGCAACCCCCCCACCCTTAAAAGTCTGGTTATGGTCACATTTATACAGTGTGTCTCAAAAGTCTGGAATAATGGATTTTTTGGGAAAACGCTATTTTCAAAAAAAACTTATATATAGGTATAGGATCATTTTAGGAATAAAAGCGGTTTCGGAAAATGTATACTCTTTTATACACGGTGAGCACTCTGTATTGTGTAATGTTGGGTATTTTTGAAAAGCTTGTTTTTTAATGATCCAGAAATTGAGATAATATACAGGGCGTCCAATTTAAAAAGGAGATATGGTGTCGTATTTTATTTTTGGGAAACCCAGTATAAAATGGTATACATTTTTCAAAACCGCTTTTTTTACCTAAAAAATCCTATATAAGTTTTTTTTTCAAAAACCCATAGTTATCCCAAAAAATCCATTATTCCAGACTTTTGGGATAGACTCTGTATCCTTGTTGAGTAAGTTTTTAACACAATACGGTCAATTAAATTAATCAATTAAATTTTTAGACATATTTTATGGTCTGTCTGTCGATCCGTCTGTCTGTCGGTAACACGATTACTTAAAAACGGCTGAACCGATTCTTATAAAGTTTGCCACTAAAATTCTTAGTCACCCTACGCAGAGTTAATTAGTTTTTGGTGGGGGTGGGGGGTTTAACTCACGAACCGTACAGCAGCTAGCGACACGCGGTTGTCACAATATCGGATAGATAATTACATTTTCAACCAAAAATTTAAAAAAATTTTTTTTTTGGTTGAAAATCCAATTATGTAAGTTAATATGAAAACCGCGTGTTGCTTGGCAAGAGGGTATAGGAGGAGGGGATTAAGCTTTTAATAAAATTGTAACATCACGAACCGTATCAGCTAGCGATACGTGGTTTTCACACTAAGATAGATAATTGCATTTTCAACCAAAAAAAAAAAAATAAAAAAAAAAATTTAAACAAAATTTTTCATATTTTTTTATTTTTTTTTTAGGTTTTTACGGATGGCTATACGTGCCTGCTGGCGCCATTTTTTAATTTCTGATTTTTATAAAATTCTTTTTTTTTTAATTAAAATTAAAAACTGCACCCTCATTTGTCTTTTTAAACGGGCTTTCCAACAAGGTCGTATAATCCTTTTAAAAAAATTAAGTGGGTTAGAGAGGTTTCACCCTTTAAAAGAGGAATTTTTTATTTGACTGGAAAGCCCATAAAAAATCTCAGTTGACGTGTTGTTGCGCTTTAGCCGCATATTTTTTCTACAAACAAAAATCGTCAAATAACTCATAAGATCGGGCCAACGTCGGTATAACGTCGGCACTACGGCAGCGATGCGTTGGCCCGATTTTATGTCGATTATATGGGTTTTTAGGGTTATCCTGAGGCTCTAGCGAAATTATTCCAGTTAAAGTTCCCACCCTATATAGGAGGGCCCAAGAATATTCTGATGGTATACGAAAACCCCTCCTCCAAAGCTGACAGCAAAGAGTGTAAATTATTTATTCCCACGAGAGGGACGTTTACAGTTTTTTTTATCCTGCATTGAAATCGGTTCACTCGATTACGATTTGTAAAGCCACATAGACCCACACAAACACAGACTGCAGGGTCCGAAAAAGTGAAACATATGATGTCAAATTTGCTGCTCACCATGAATATCTCCTAAACGGTAGGAGGAGTAAATTTAATGCTTTGCTGAAAACTAAGAAAAGTTGGAAAAATAGTCTTTATTCTTCTGCGCCCTTATTCTTTTAAAGCTGTCAAAAAACGCTTAAAACTTATTTCAACAGGGAGTTTTTTAAAATCTACCTGACAGGTTCGTTTTTTAGATTTGACATTGCAGTGTGAGAGGAGAGCTCCGGCAAGTTCATTTTTGGTTCATAAAGGATGACAGATAATATTTTGCAACCTTATTTTGACAAGTCACCTGATTTTTTGGGTTACTTGACCATCATTAATTAATTAATTATTGTGTCTACATAAAATCGAAACACGACGACTTATCTTTCGACAAAATAATTAGGATAATCATTTCAGTTTCCAGAAGTGATGATCAAGTTAAATTGGTATATAAATATAGATTATTATGTAATAAGACACCAAAGTTGAAAAAAGGTTTTAGATGACTGATTGATTAAAAAGTTATACAGACGAAGCATCAAGGCAAATAAAGGAAACGGAAACAGACACAAATTATTTACTATTTACATATACAGGATGATTTTTTTTAAAATATTAAAAATAGAGCAAAAATCACTATTTTGGAACTGACTCTATTTAATATTTTTTCTACTAGCGTGCAGAAAATTTACTTTTTCCGCACTAGTGCGGAAAAAAAAAACTTTATGGTACGTTTCCGCACTCAACCAAAAATTGAATATAAATGCATTGCTATATTTTTAAAAATTTTCTTCTTTGTGTTAGGTAAACGTTTTAGTCAGGATAAATAAAGAGTAACATTTTTTAAATTCCTTTTATTGGGTTAAATATACTTAAGTCAAGCGAGTAGAAAAAATATTGTACCCAACTCGCGTAAAGTGACTTTTCCGCACTTAATTGCTGGCCGAACTCGCTAACGCGTCGTTCGGCCATCTGCAATCGCGTGCGGAAAAGAGATACTTTCCGGACTTGTTAGGTAAACTACTATTTATTTCTGCGACCGTGCGTGAAACACCCCTTTCCCGCACGTATTTTAGTTTGGAAAGTATCACTTTCCCGCACTGAGTATACCTACAGAATAGATTTTACTCCATTTTTTTTACAATTTATATAAGATAAAAACTATTTTCTACGGGCGTGCGGAAAATCAGATTTTGCGCATTGTTAACAGTGCCGCAGTAGTGCGCAAAAATAGTGCGAAAAAACTTCGCCCTGTAATCGTAATGTCGAAACCAGTTCATCGCATTGTCAGCATACATCAGTAGGCTTTAAAATGCCTTGGTTGCAGTTAGCATAAAACAAAAATCTTTGATGTAGATATTTTTTGAGGGGGAAATTTTTGGGGACAATCCCATTTTTTTTATACGATCTACTATTTTTGATACCAAATTTTAAATCCTTATAAAATTTGCTTTTTAAAGATACCTCATATTCAGTCTCACAAACTAAATAAGATGCCCTATGATGCAAAAAAGAAGTTAAAAAACCTCCAAATCAGTTACATCAACCGAAAAGAATCTAAAAACAAAAGATCAAAAGATCTTGGGTGGAAATAACGAAAATTCAAACCTGGATGAGCATCCCACAAGGAACACTGGATGCTCATCCAGGTTTGAATTTTCATTATTTCCACCCAAGATCTTTTGATCTTTTGTTTTTAGATGCCCTATGATGTAGGGTGTCATTTTAAAGAGTTTTTTTGAGAGAATCTACAGATAGTAACATTTTTAAAATTAAGCGCCGTTATCAACATTTTTTAAAAAGTGACGTAAAAATGAACAAAAATGGATAAATTGCATTTGTAAATGTGTATCTAAGGGCCCAAATGCTACCATTTCTGAATTGTCGTTAAAAAATCCTTTAAAATGACACCGAATTAACATCCTAGGGTACCTTATTTAGTTTGTACGTCTTTTCCGCAGTCATTTGCGTGTGGAAAGTAGCAGTTTTCCGCACAGCGTGCACGAAAAAATTTTGCTTGCGAAAAAAATATCACTGACGCAAAAAGAAATTTCTACGAGGTTGAGGAAAATAGGATTTTGCGCATTAGGTGTTACGTTACTATGCCACACTAGTGTGCAAAACCACTTTATTTCAATTTTATAATAAAATTTTTATGAAACACATTTTTTATTGACCATTTTATACTATTTTCCTTACGCTCTTAGAAGAACAATTGTTCCTAATGCTTGCATGCAGAATTCATTTTTCCGCAGTCGACTCTTTGACGGAACTTCGGCCAATGAGGCAGTCTCGTACGGAAAAAATGGTTTTTCCGCGTGCATATTTTTTTTACAAAATTATGCACAGCAACAAGATGTTTTTAATTTTCCGCCCGCCCTTAGGAAAAATGTTGCACTTAACACGAGCGTAAAGCAGGCCCGGCGCTAAATTGTTGACCGCCCGAGGCATTTTTTTAAATGCCGCCCCTGATTAAAGGATTCTTAATTTTATTTTGAAGTTACCCATTTAAAAAGGAAAAAATATATGAGTAATAAAAAATCCTTATTTGCCAGGGGCGGTCGTAGTGCCCCTGATCCCCCCCCCCCAATTAACGCCCCTGACTGAGAGACATGATATTAGCCTTTATACACCAGTATACTATTTGGGACAATACAATTTTTTATAGTGGGTATAATCTTCTTTAAATCCCAGTAAAAAAATATAGATGTGATATAAATCGATTACAGAGAGGGTTTTTCATGTACCATTAATATGAATAAAATATTCTTTTTTTTAAATATTCCCGTAACATATGCTAAGAACCTTCTTTAGATAAAATTTAATAAATTTTATTTGCTACACCTTTGACAAAAGCTTGTCAAAACATTTTAGAAAATACCTGAAAAATATCATATTTTAAACAATTTTCGGTCTATATTTAAAAAAATTTCGCCAGCGGCGCTATAACAACATTGGTTGTTACAAATTTAGTTAAGTAATTTTAAACAATTTTTATCAACAACATTATTTAACACTCGTAAAAAATTGGAATAATTTTGAAAATTTGCGCCTTTTGCAAATTTAGAATTAAAACTATAGACCCAACGGAGAATTCCAAACCTGCAAACTTAACCCCAAGACCTACTAAAGCGCCCCTCCCCTTTGAAATCGGCTTTACAAAAATTCTACAATTTTTTTAAACCACTTGAATAAACAGGACAACATAAAGTCGTTATTTTTTATTATGTTTTTGTAATTTTCTTGGATTTCTGTGAACATAACATTCAGACAAAATATTGGAGAGAAGACCCCAAATTTATGTCAACGGCAGTCTCGTGCGGGAAATATTAACTTTCCGCACTGGTTATATATAATAACCATTTTGATGTGTTTTTTGAGTGTATATTATAAAAAACTAACCCTTTAAATATAAAAAAATGGGCACTTTTAGGACGATTTTAGAATGGGCATGAATTCTTTACTAGATTTTGTGGTTTCTGAGTAATTATAAAAAACCGAAAAATTAGTAAGTATGCATTTTGTTGCCTCCCCTCATTTTTTCACGAATCGTTAAAAAAAGTCGACAGTACCTACTACGCTAAATCAACACCGTTATCAATTAAAAAGCCAGTTAACTCCTATCTGTCCTGTGCCCTTTAGCCTACTGCTGCCGCCATGTTTAACCAAATTGACAGGTAAAAGACAAATTTAAGGGTACTAAAACCATAAAGAGTTTTTAACTGGCTTTTTACTTGAAATAGTGTTAGCTAAATATGGCGGTTCAAAGATGGTCGACATCCGATTTACAAAAGAACCCTGCTTTTTTCTTATGTACATGGTTCGACTAATTTTTTTATATTTAAATATGACACTACCACGAACACGGTGAGCCAGATATTAGGCCGTTTTTTACTAAACTCCCTTCGCTTACAAGAAAACTATGGGTCTTACATTTTTGATATTAGTACTAATACCCGTATATGTATAGAGGGAAAGCCATAGAATTTTGCGCCAAAGAAAAAGGTTTAAAACTCGCGAAATATATATTTTTTTAACTCTTTCTTACGAAAAAACTACCGATAAGGTAAACATCCTTTAGGAACAATAAAGTTATATATAGATTTTTTAATGTAACTTGATTAAAATATTCTGCCTGCGATTTGGTGGCAAAAATCGCATTTTAAGAGTCATTTTCGCAAAAATTTTCGTATGCGGCGCATTTTACCACTTTTACAAACAAAAAAATCAGATACTTAAAGTAAATATATTTCAACGCATGGGTATATCGGTATACCAAACGCGTTTGAAATAAAGCCAAAATACACACATATTTTACTTGTTTAGGCCAAGTTTCGAACGCTTTTTTGAATAAGGGTGCGATGACAGAACTGCTGATTGAAATCGTTACGTACACTGAGAAATTTTCAACTTGCTGGAACATCAACGTTCTTAGCTGGGACAGCAAAATTTTTTGCTAGAATGTTAGGTTACTACATTTGTTTGCTGACGTAACTATTTTTTTCGGTGGGGCTACTAAACATTATATTCCTATCCGAGTTCTAGCAAGTTCTGTTGTAGCAAAAACTTTGATGTTCCAGCAAGATTGTTTGGCAACATAGGCGCCAGCCAAAACCACTTTACTGAAAAAATTATCAGTGTACGTTCGTGGGTTCGTAACGTTATATGCGTACATCCCTCCGTACGCAACGAGTGGAATCAGCTGTTCTATCATCCCACCCGTCAAAAAAGCAGGCATTGTTCAATACATGTAGCATGAACAAGTCAAAAATGTAGTGAATTTTGGATTTTTTCGAACGGGTTAGGCAGTGGCGTAGCCAGAAATCGACTCTGGGGGGGTTTCATCATTATCCGGTCCCTACCTATCCTACCTATCAACTACCTACCTATGACAAATTTTTAAAAATTAGGTTTCTATTGCTTGAGCTCTTGAACTGAAGGGAGGGAAGAGGGGCGGTTTAATAGGTGTTGAGTTAGTTTATACGAAACAAAAATACTTATTTTTAAAAGCAAGTCTCATCTAGTCTCATTTGCAGATTTTTTTGTAGAATTAACCCTTAAATGTGCCGCAGGCTAAATTTTTTTATAAATTACACTAAAATACTATTTTTTACGCGTCTCAAATGTTGTTGATAAAAAAGTAGCTTAAAATAAACAAAATTGGAACAATATTGGATATTGGTATAGCGTCGCAGGCGAAAATTGACAAAAAAACAAAAATAATTTTCATCTCTTAGGTTTTTTTTTGTAAAATATTTTTGAAAAACTACATTGGTTTAGATGCCAAGAAGGGGTAGATTGCGGTGGTATATATTTATTGCTAAATCATAAATGCGCCGCAGATGAAAATTTTAAGAAAAATTATAGTAAGAATACCATTTATTACACGTTTTAAATGCTGATAAAAATTCCTGAGAATTAATATAAAATTATAACAATTAATGACGTCATAGCACCGCAGGCAAAATTTTTAAAATTTAAGACATCACACCAAACACACGTCACAAACTGGAGTAAAGGGTCAAAAAAGTGGGGGAGCTATAGCTCTCCCTGGGGCCCTTGATCATGATTAGTTTATTGTAGATTGGGTTTTAACCCCCCAAACCACCCCCCCCCCAGGCTACGCCACTGGGTTAGGTATACCGATACTGATGTGTTGATATTAGACACTTAAAGTAAATATTTCAACGCATCGGTATCCGTATACCTAACGCGTTCATGGATTTCTAATGAAAAAAATTGGTGCTAGAAAGCACGGATAGTCCACCAAACAATCAATTATTTTATGTTGAAAGGAAATGAAAATATATCGAAAATTGTATCTTTGAAAGATTTGAACCTTCTAACAAAATTGAGTAATATTTACGAAAACCAAAATCTGAAAATCGCATAACAATAGCTGCTTTACTTCTAAAGTTATAATTTTTTTAAATATATTTCAACCTTTTTTCAAATAACTCGGAAACTAAAGCTTCCACGAATTTGGACTTTATGACAAAATCGAGAAGGACACTAAAACGGTAGGAGTTGATTGGCCTATGTGGAGAAGGTATTGGTCAGCCGATGGAGGATTGTTGTACCAAATTTCGTTTAAGGCGTTCTTGAGTTATCGTGTATACAGACAGACATCAGACAACGGACAGACAACTTTTTTTTTCGTCGATTAAGGTGTTTTGGAATCTTAGTAACCCATTTTTGATAAAATTAGGAAAAGTCAAAATTTTACGATCTTAATAGTCCCCCATACCATATTGGTATAGTCGACTAAAAACGGCCATTCTCCTAACTTTTACCCCTAATTTATGAATCAACCTGTGCCTTATGACGAGAATTGCTCGTTGGGACCCCCTCTACAACAGATATTATCTACATATAAATAAAATTAGCCGACACACATTTCACATAACAAAATGGCAGGGTTCTTTATCTTACAGAAGCATTTTTCATATGAAAATAACAACCCCGAAGGGATACAGATACAGCGATTTAAAGTTTTATACCCCAAAAAAAACTTCATAGAAGCTCCAAAATCAGGATGCGTCACGTAATGCGTTTTTAGAGTTAAGCTGGTAGTAGATTTAAAATTATTTTTTAGATAACAAAAACATCCTCTAACATTCTTTTTATTCTGAGCTCAGATTTAAACAGCTGTCAGTCGAGCACAGAACACAAGTTGTATGTTGGACGGATTCTAATACATACGATTTGTAAGATGTATTATTTGTAGAAAGTACGAGTTGTACGATGTACGGTTTGCTAAAAGTATGCTTTGTGTGATGTATCGTTATGCTATTGTATGATTTGTCTAAAGTATTGTTTGTGCGATGTATATTTGTTTAAAATACGTTTGTAAAATGTATCTTTTGGATTAATTATAGGGACCCGTCCTTTTATCCACCTTCGCCGCCATTTTGACAGAAAACTAATGGATTATCTGTCACTTTTGAGTGAAAATGGCGGCGAAGGTGGATAAAAGGACACTAAATCGGTATGAGTTGATCGGCCTATCTGGAGAGGGTACTGCATAAAGAATCATCATAGATAAATTATATTATAAAGAAAAAAAAGTCAAAAGGGCTTAGGGTCGTGGTCGTGGCCCCTCTGTTTATGTAGGTCCTGATATTTCATAATATCCATAGACCGTGGCATCCAACCGTCGTAAGATTGAGTTTTCAAAAAATTGGTAACAGTGAATTGAAATAGAAAGAAGCAGGGAATTTCATATTGCCAACATTTTATAGCGTTTTCGATTATCCTCCTCGCAAATCGCTTGAAGATTGCCCGGGATCAGAGCAATGACGTTACAGATAGGGCGCTCCAAAGCCGATCACGAGCGCCCGGTCAACGATTACTTCAAATAATTTTAAAGGTTATAATTGTTTACAACGGATTTTTTTTTCAAGTATATTTCTGAAAGAAAATGAGTGGAAACGGAACCACAGGAACTCTAATACAAATTTTTGATGAGCTGGGCAATCCGTGCATTGACGAGAACAACCATATTCTTGCCTCAGGAGCATAATCCTTTTGGAAATATTAACACGCCAGGACTTGGATAAGTACCAGTGCGGAACGATGCCTATTTGTGAGTGATTCAAAGTTGGAAATCAAAGTGTATGATGGTGTATAATGATGTATTGGGAGGGTGACCAGTGGAACCACTGACGAGCTCACGCTTGTTACCCAGAGCGAAACATATCGTTTAATTATTTCTCTTTTCGCTTTGGTTCTTTGTGTATTCCTTCTGGGATGCCCATCCAGGTTTGAATTTTCGTTATTTCCACCCAAGATCTTTTGATTTTTTGTTTTTAGATTCTTTTCGGTTGATGTAACTGATTTGAAGGTTTTTTAACTTCTTTTTTGTTTTTTTAATTGCCTTAGGAGCATAATATCCTATTGGAAATATTAACACGCCAGGACGGTTCCGTATCAGGTAATTTGGATAAGTACCAGTGCGAAACGATGCCTATTTGTGAGTGATTCAAAGTTGGAAATCAAAGTGTATGACGGTGTTTGTAACCACTGACACGCTCACGCTGGTTACCCTGAGCGAAACATCGTTTCTTTGATCTTTTGTTTTTAACCATATTCTTGTCCAAATCGTATATAATAGTGATTCTACTTCAAGCAGCAAAACAACAAAAACAAAACACAATTTGTATTAGGGTATGTCAATTTTACGTGGGATTTCTGTGCTCGGGCTTGATCTGTAGAATTTCTCAGATCAAGTTCGAGCAAACTCACTTGGAGCAGAGATCGAACACGCAAATCTCGCAGGGAGCAATGACAGTTGCCAAATCGAACACGCAAATCTTTTTCCAATCGATCCGGGAGCGCTCCAAATTAAATGCGGATTTACGCTGGTCAAGCAAGCAATCAACGAGGATATAATGCCCATTTGCTCTGCGATTTGCTTAAGTAATGAGTAGTAAAGAATTCCATAATTTTTAAGTATACCCTAAATTTTATTAGTTTGTTCTGGCCAAAAAAAAGTTTTCCATAGCTAAGGAATTAAATCTTGTTAAAAGTTCAATCACTGGATGGCGCTGCTTGTTATAAAACCATTATTTGTGGTTATTATTTATTATTAATTATTCTTTGAGTATATAAACAACAAAAAACTTGCATAAAAATATGTGACCATAAAAACTTGAAGGCATGATCCATTGGGACATAATGGAAATTAAATTGAATTTGGGCTTCTCTCTGCATTGACTGATCCTAATTTGTAAGTCATATAGTCTTACCCGAAACGTCCTCCATCTAACTCCAACTGGTCTTGTATGAGTGGCAAAATATTTCGAACTGTTGGTATGGTTAACCGGAAACGTTGAAAAAATTTAAATCTAAATCGAGACCTTTCTGGCAAAACCATTTTCAATTATATTCAGCACATCCAAATCATCATTTAAAAATTAATTTTTTTACCGTTTTCGAGTTGACAAAAAATGAGGTTCCAATTCTCTCCTAAGGATGATTTAAGGCTCGATATCTGGCATCTTAAATTTAGGTATTCCATTACCCTCTCCACATAGGCCGATCAGCTCTTATCGTTTTAGTGTCCTTTTATCCACCTTCGCCGCCATTTTGACAGAAAACTAATGGATTATCTGTCATTTTTGAGTGAAAATGGCGGCGAAGGTGGATAAAAGGACACTAAATCGGTATGAGTTGATCGGCCTATCTGGAGAGGGTACTGGGTATTCCTTAGACTAAAAACAAAAGCTGAGCAAACCAAATCAGCTACTTAGGACCGATAAGAGATCCTTAGCGCAAAGGAATCCTTAGAGCAAACGCAGAGAAATTGGGCATAAGCTAATATATCCTCGTTGAAGCAATTAAGCAAGCAGGAAATTGACAGTTGTACATGGGGAATTGCACTTCTGCTTGACATATGACATTTGCGAGCGTAAACGATTGTGTGTATTCCCATATGATGAACTTTTCCGAATTGCTTGCTTGCTTACCAGCGTAAATCCGCCTTAAGTTTCAAGCAATAATCGAAAACGCTATTGTTACTAGGTTGGCAACTTTGGAGGAATCAGTGATATTGGCCATACTGACCAACGTTTCTTTAATTTCGTAGTCTTTTCCCAGATGTCGTCCACATAATGTGTATCCCTGGTTGCTTAAAAATGGTCCAATCTCGATTGGTGGTTCGATAAAGCGTCTCCTTCTTCCATAATTTATCCTCTGTCTCTCTCACGCACGTCAAGTCCAGTATGTCGATCTCGTTCTGACGCTTTCATTTCGCCATATTTGGGTGTTGACCCGCGTTGGTTTTGTTAATCAACGGATTTTTTTCTGTTTTTCTCACGGTGAAAATCGCACAAAAAGTAAATAAAAACATTTTAAAAGGTTTTCCGAATGTTTTAAATAAAGTTCCGATGTTTTTGTAATGGTTTATCGTTGTCCTCAAGGTGAATTTTCCGGTTAATCTTGATGTGTGAAAATGCGTCTTTGTTGAAAGGTTGGTTTTTGTTTTTTTTTGGACAGAATATTTTACAAAAAAAAAGGTTTTATAATTATTTTACTTCTAGATATTTTATAGAAAAAGAAAAATTATTTCCACATTTGTGAATTATGTTTTTCTTTTTATTTTTCCTTATCTTGTTGCTCTTCCTGTTTTTTTCTTCTATGACCTCTCTCAGGTGTCGAGCGTCACTGCCGATTTTCCCCAGTAATTTTTGCAAATTTTATCTTAATTTTGTTTAGTTTTTATTGCAGTCGTGTTAATTCAAAAAATTATTAAAAAGATTTTGTCCAATTTATTCATATGCAAAAATTCAATATAAAAATTTCATTTTTTCTAAAATTACAAAAGAGACCTTGCAACATTGTAAGGTACTGACCATAGAGAAATAAGTACTGAAAGAGTATACTTTTCACTTTTATTAATTTTCCTTGCAGAAAAATAATCATTTTTTTGTGAATGAATGCCCTAGAAAAAAAAATCAGACTCAAAGATGTCTTACGTAGACAGAGAAGGGAGTTCACACTCCCACCACGAAATAGAGACCCACCCCCATACCCACACTAAAGTCCTAGAAGTATCACACTCCATGGACATGGCTACATATCAGTTGGAAGGAGGTGAACCATTTTACACGTCCTTGGAGCCACAGCAGCAACACAACCAACAGACTGATACATCAATGGATGATGCTAAATATGGAAGAAAAGGTATTGAATTTTTAAAAGTGAAGTCACAATATGAAACACAAAAAACATTTTTGCCTGGATTTCAAAGTTTATATGTGTTTGTTGACAAATGTATTTTTTTTTATTTTAGATGGAGGGCATGCATGGAGTGTCTATGAGTCAGTGAAACTTATAGAAATTATGAAATCCTTTAAAGAAGAATTAAATGCCTCCAAAAACAAAAAGCAGCTTTGGGACAAAGTCCTTCAAGAAATGCTGAATCAAAATATTAGTGTTTCATTGCAAGAGTGTCAAAATAAATGGAAAAATATGACTAAGAGCTTTAAAGAGGCTTGTAAAATTAAGAATCCCAATAAAATGAGGTGTGTACAGTTTTTCCACTCCACTAGCTTGTTATGGGAATGTAACTAAAACATAACTAGTAATAGGTAGAACCTTGGGTAGTAGAACATTAATTAGTTATTAAGAAATTTTTTTTCAGATTTAAATATTTCAAAGAAATGAAAGATTATTTTGGGCCTGATGAAGTTGCCAGATTTGAAAATGATTTTGAAACTGTGGACGGCTCCAGTGGAGTCACTTTATATCAGTTAACAAATGGAAACAGTGCTTCAGGTGCTACAGGGTCGATAGGACCAAAAGCTACAGTTACATTTCCCCCAATCTGTTTTACAGGTAATATTTTGGGTTAGCTCCTGTAAAAATATTGTACTTTTAAAACTTATGATACAGTTAACTTAATAACAACAACAAACTGTATAAAAGGGTTTGCGGACAACTGGTCATAAATTTAAAGTCGCAAACAGTTGCGACGTCTCCACTACCATTGCAGACACTTTAGTCGCAGAGCCAAAACGTCGTAAACATTTGCGTCGCGGGTTCATTTCGTCGCAGATCCACATCATCGCAAACAATTGGGTCGCAGATCCTCTCCATCATATAGGACAGCTCTCTACAAAACAGCTTTTGATACATATGTACTTTTGCACTATTTGCGGAGATCTGGTTGTAAATTTAAAGTTGCAAGCATTTTATTTATTTATTTACAGAATCAAATCCACTTACAAAAACAAAAGTGAAAAGTTTAACTTAAATAGTATAAATATAGTTCTGGGTAAGTTAGTTATACAATATTATTAACATTATTTCAAACAGTGAGAAAACGGTTTTGTACACTATGTAGTGTTACCAACTTTTAATTTTGATTTATCTGGACATTTGTTCTAAATTATCAGGACAACGCTTAGAAAAGAAATAAAACAATAAATATTGATCATTTTTTAATTTTAATTTACTAGGTAGCTAAAAAATTTCAATCAAAACAAAACAAAGTAATAGTATAACAAGAAAAGAAAATAACAAATTTCATATGAGCGTGAATATTGTGAACGACGCGTTAGCCTAGTAAAACAAAACGCGAGTGTAAGAAAGTTACTTTCTATCGAGTTGTGTTGTGTTTGCTACTTTTCCTACAAACACTGTTGAATTGCACTAATTTTTGTAAAAATGGGTCTTTTTCACACAAATCAAATGAAACTGCTTTTCCACACATGTGTGCAAAAAATTTCTGCACACGGGTGAAATTTAACATTTTCTAAGGATTCAAATTGTGTGAAATCCATTATTTTCATATCTGGTCGAAGGAAAAAATAGTTAAACTACACAAAAACCTGTGGCCCAGATGGTTTACCAGTAATTTTCATAAAAAACTAAATTTTGCTTGTCCAGTATTTTGGATATAATTTTCCGACAGATTGGAACCTAAGTTATGTTATCCCAATATTTCAAATCGGAGATAAGTCAAACATTAAAAACTACAGAGGTATTTCAAAAATTTCTTGATTTTCTAAATTGTTTAAATCAATAGTCACAGATAAAATTGCACCATATTTTCAAAACATAATTATAAACCAAAAACACGGGTTTTCAAAAGGTCAATTACTAATCTCTGGATATATAAAGAAACTTTGTTGGAAACTTGGAGAGTGGGTATCAGGTAGATATCATCTATATCGATTTCTCCAAGGCTTTCGACAGAGTCATCATAACCTAATAGTTGATAAACTGAAAGCCATGGGTATCCATGGCTCAGCTTTCAACTGGTTTCGTATTAATCTAACTGAAAGACGCCAGGCAATAAAAATAGAGAATGCTGTCTCTCCTAGAAAGTAGTATGATCTTGTCACTCTGTTGAAAATACTAAATAATGAAATTGACTTTGTACAGTTACTATCAATATTCAAGTTTCATGTGCCATAACGGAACACAGGAAATCATAAATTATTTGCAAATTAACATCATCGCACTAACTATGGTTTTAACTCCCCGTTCAACAGACTCAGTAGGCTCGGTAATGAACTGATTGAACAAACTGATGTCGAATTTTTTAACACTACATTGCCAATAGCCAAATATTTCAAACGCGGCTAAGAAAAAAGAAAGGATTTATAGTTAACCACTGACCAACAGATATGGGATTCTCATTTTAACTGGAAACTTTTAGTGCCGATTTCGCTGAAAACTTTTCATTGGGACATCTGGCGTACTGACAAGGGTCTTGTCAGTACGCAGGACGTTTTGCTCCAAATCGGGACAGTCCCGAAAAATCGGGACGGCTTGGCAACCCTAACACTATAATACATAAAAGCTAAAGATTACATTTTAAGGCATCTAGTTTAATAGAAAAAATATCTCGATTGATTTCACTGTTTTTCATCATTCTAGAGATTGAGTAATGTTAACCATAATTGGTTTGATGATGGTCAGGAAAGAAAGTGCTTGTTTTACATAGTCTTACACAAGGAGCATAAAAGTTTATTTGTTGTAGTTTATAATTTTATGCATAAAAATAATGTCAGCGTTTTTTCTTCGATTTTCAAGTGTATCCAGATTCAAAAGTGTGCAGAGTTGATTGTAGTCCACACAGTCTTTGGGGATTTGCAATTTAAAGCCTCTCCGACGTCCCCACTACCGTCCCAAACCATTTCGTTGCAGATCCACTTCGTCGCAAACAATTGGGTCACTGATCCTCACTGTCGCATAGGTCATTGCGAAGTCCCCTCTACCGTCGCCGATCCACTCAGTTGCAAAAAATTGGGTCGCAGATACTCTCCGTCGCATAGGACATTACGACGTGCACACTAGCGTCGCATGCAATTTCGTCGCAAATCCACAACGTCGCAAATCCACAACGTCGCGAATACATTCCGTCGCATTGGGCATTGAGACAGACTCATTAGCATTGTGTATGGAAATTAAAAACGTGGTAATAAGATTAATTTTTTATGGTGTGGCATTTTTTGTCTGGATAATATTTCCCCACTCATCACCCCAAATTCTCCACTGGTCCCATAAGCTTCTGATAATTTAATATGCTATTTTGTTGTATGCGACGAAATTGTCTGCGACGCCAGTGTGCACGTCGTCGTAATGTCCTATGCGACGGAGAGGATCCGCGACCCAATTGTTTGCGACGATAGAGGGGACGTCGCAATGACCTATGCTACAGTAAGGATCAGCGACCCAATTGTTTGCGACAAAGTACATATGTATCAAAAGCTGTTTTGTAGAGAGCTCACTGTTTGTAACCCATTCTTAGGATAGGATTTAATTTTTAAGTTACCCACTCTTCAAGGATTTCAAGAAGTATGTCATTAAGTTATTAGTTTTAGAAATTTCACATAAATATGTAATAATAAAGTTTTTTTGTGTTATTTTAGACCGGCAATTTATTGAATACACAAAAATGAAAAGAGAGGAGTATGCGAGGCGACAGAAAAGGCATGAGGAAGAACTTAAAATTAGAAAAGAAGAGTTAGATGTACAGAAAAAACAGTTAGATGTTATGAAAAAGTCAGCAATGGCTAACAATCCTAACAGGGCTGTCAACTATGGTAAGATATAATTCATGCCTTTAAAATATTTCTACTAACTCTACCAAAAGTTAAAAAAAAAGTAATTGTGACTTTTTAGGTGTACAGGGTGTCCCATTTTCGATGGGATTCAATGGGAAACTCTGTTGTTATTGAAGATAGAGACATGCGATTTTCCCATTACTATCCTACTTTTATGAGCTTTCAAAAATGGTATTTACAGATTTATTCTGTCCCTTGTAGTTTTTGAGCTACAGGGGAAACTTGAAAAATGGTCGGAATTAACAATTTATGATATTTGCCTTAATTTATGAGATATTTGAGTTCTGTAAGAACATGTCTGTGGCAACTTTTTTATAAAAACACAACGGTCGTTTCGAAATTTTAATTCGACGTTTTGTTTCGTAGATACCATCATCAGGATCAAAAAGTTAAATATGGACCAAAATGTTTTACTTCATATTTTAGTTTCTTTTTAAGTTTGTTTGATAATAAAATATGATTTTTTTTATTTTAAAGCTTTGATCCTGAAAGAACCATTCTTCAGTGCATTTTTTTCTGGTACAGACCTGTCCCATTTTAATTGATTTTTTTATGAAACCATTTATATTTAACTACTATACAGTAGACCTGGACAACCAAGATATGCAGGGTGGATTCTTTAAACGGAACGGTGCTTCTAGCAGGTTAGAATTTGGTTCTTTAATCATGCTATCTTGAATTTTGTCGTATGTCATTTAGTTTACGAGGTATGTCAATTCAATTCTCTCTTCAGCAATACCACACAGCAGGATCTATCTTTTATGATAATCAAGATATTTTTATCTAAATCTGTATGGAAAACTTCGATATTCATTCAAAATATCCCCCATAAAACAGAGCATAGACAACAATTCCATTCAAGTTTAAATGCCTCCATCTTGGAAACCATAAGAGATGGATTATTAGTGTGTGGTATTGTCAAAAAGATAATTTTTTTTAGAATTCAAAAAATGTCAAACTATACAGGGTGTCCTATTTAAAAAAATATATTTTTTTGCCATACCTTTTAAACAAAATGACATAAAAAAAACCCAAGATAGCATGTGTTTTTGGATTTTTTTATAAAACCAAATTCTAACCGGCTAGAAGCACCATTCTGTTTAAAGAATCCACCCTGTATTATATGAACATACCGGGTGACCTGAAAAAAACTGAACAAAATGTTTTTTTGCTATAACTTTACCAATTTCAATAAAATAAGTGAAGATGGTGGACAAAATCAAATGCCTACCTTTTATGTTTTGTATGTCGAGAAGTAAAATAAAAAGATGCACATTTAATTTTCTCCGCCATCTTTTGATTTAAATATGGCGGCAAAACGAATGTTTTTTGTCTTATCAATACAGTTTATTGCGGTTTTTTTCGGTCCACCCAGTATGATCATATAATATATCTTGGTTGTCCAGGTCTACTATATAGTAGGAAAATATAAATGGTCTTTAAAAAAATAAATTAAAATGGGACAGGGCCATACCAGAAAAAAAATGCACCAAAGATGATTCTTTTCGGGATGGAAACTTCAAAATAAAAAAAATGATATTTTATTATCAAACAAACTTAAAAAGAAACTAAAATATGAACTAAAACATTTTGGTCCTTATTTAACTTTTTCATCCTGATGCTGGTAACTATGAAATGAAACGTCAGATTATAATTTCGAAAAGGACATTGTGTTTTTCTAAAAAGGTTGCCACAGACATGTTTTTACAGAACTCAATTATCTGTTAAATTAAGGGAGATATCATCAATCGGTAATTTCAACCATTTTTCAACTTTCCCCTGTAGCTCAAAAACTACAAGGTTTACGTATTGATCAACATCTGCAACAGGGTTCCCACTGACCTGGAAAATCTGGAAAAGTCAATTTTCAGAGCTACCTGAAAATGTCAGGGAATGACCAAAAAATCCTCAAAAGTCAGGGAATTGGCACACAAAACCTGGAATTTCTCTTTCTCAACCTATTTTTTAAACCAAATTGGTAAAAAATATTATGTGAGTTCTTCTCTGCTCACCTCGTATATAAGTTCAACATCTGTTTTGCGCTCAATCAGTTCCAGTTCACCTAAAATTCAAGAGCAATAGAAAAGAAAGAAGAAAGCTTTTTAAAACGTGTAGGACAAGCACCGCATCATTACACAGAGTCGTGGTAGATTGTGTTTATTGAACATATTTGGTTTTCGTTTCCAAATAATAAATATCATCTGGTATTATTTCTCCATGTTCTAAGCATCGTGCTATCTTCTGTTACAACTTTCAAGTGTAGTCTAGTGTGTTTTTTCTAATCCGACAATATTTCTCATGTAATGTATTTATTCCTAACCCTTAAATGATGTGGCATGCAACTGCGAAGAATCCAAAATGTCGAAAAAAAACAGTTTCTAATTTAGACCACCAGAGTGGCAGTGTCTACGGGAGTGAAAATCAATAAATATCAAGCATATTGCAAGCTTTGTTTAAAAAATATTGAATTGAGTAATATGGGGCGTCAGGCCATCTTGGGCCATTTTAACAGCAGTGGTCATGTAAAGTACGTGGAACCTGAAAAAAATTCTGAGAAATTGCCTTTGTTAATCAAGAAAACTGATACACTATTAGTCTTGGCCCAAAATGACAATGGACCTACATCTACACCAATTACTCGAAGTAAAGGAACCTCCACAGTAACTGCTTCCACTGCCAAAAAGAGTTCTACAGCAATCAGTTATGAATGTAGAAATATTGTGGTGCAAGGAGTCTTTAAGATTAATCCCGCTGTTGTCAATTATGTTCACATCTTCTGCGAAGACCAGTAGTAGGTTGGGTCCTTCCTGGTGGAATATAGCCGTTGGTGTCTTAATCTTGACTTTCCTAATTGCATATTCTAATGCTATGTTGAAGAGTTGGGGTGAAAGAGAGTCACGACCCTGCTTAAGCCCATTGTTGATACCAAAGAGTAGCTCTGTCACACCCTTATCTTGCACCTTGTATCCTCTGTATACATTTTTACCAGGGATATCAGCTTTTAAAAGCCCAGTTCCTGCATTGCTTCCCACAACTTTGCTCTACATAATCTGTCAAATACCTGTTTGAAATCAATAAACATCTGGTGAAGTTCTCTCATTTTTTCATCATTTATCTAACGGCGAAAATCTGGTCTATATGCTTATAGTATCGGTATTTACCTCTTCGTTGAGTAGTTTGCAAAAGTAGTTCTTCCATGTGGTTAGGATCTCTCTTTCGTTGGTTATCAGTTGTCCGTTGTTTGTTTAGAGGAAGTTTTCGGTTCTGGGTTGGTATCATGTTTTGTGCTTTGTTATTCCCTGAAAGTATTCTTTTATTACGTTGTTTTGTCTGTTTTCCTCCATTTCTCTTCTTATATTTAGATGGTGGTCTCTCTTTTTTCTTTATATCATTCTGACTGCTTGAGATCTTTGTTATTTATACTCTTCTATATTTTTGGGTATTGAAGCATTTTTTTCCTGGTCATATTTCGTCTTTCCGTCGCTCTACTACAGTTGTCATCAAACTACTTCCTTCTTTGTTTTCTCTTTTTGTCGAGCACTTGACTAGCCACCCTAGTTACTTTTTCTTGGATGTTCCTCCAGAGCTCGTTTACATTGTAGTTCCATTGCGGTTCTTTTATTTCTTCAGTAATTGTTTTCTGGTATATTTCCTGTGTTTGTTCTGTCTTGAGTTTTCCGTATTCCAGCTTATGCTGGTCTTCTTTTTCGTGTGCATGTGTACATGTGCATATATATTAACACTGTGTGCAATTTTGTTTTATAACTTGCTAGATGAACCTAAAAAAATGTTAGTAGAACTAGGCAAAAATTAATCTACACCAATTACTCGAAGTAAAGGTACCTCCACAGTAACTGCTTCCACTGCCAAAAAGGGTTCTACAGCCATCAGTTATGGATGCAGAAATATTGTGGTGCAAGGAGTCTTTAAGATTAATCCCGCTGTTGTCAATTATGTTCACATCTTCTGCGAAGACCAGTAGTAGGTTGGGTCCTTCCTGGTGGAATATAGCCGTTGGTGTCTTAATCTTGACTTTCCTAATTGCATATTCTAATGCTATGTTGAAGAGTTGGGGTGACAGAGAGTCACGACCCTGCTTAAGCCCATTGTTGATACCAAAGAGTAGCTCTGTCACACCCTTATCTTGCACCTTGTATCCTCTGTATACATTTTTACCAGGGATATCAGCTTTTAAAAGCCCAGTTCCTGCATTGCTTTCCACAACTTTGCTCTACATAATCTGTCAAATACCTGTTTGAAATCAATAAACATCTGGTGAAGTTCTCTCATTTTTTCATCATTTATCTAACGGCGAAAATCTGGTCTATATCCTTATAGTATCGGTATTTACCTCTTCGTTGAGTAGTTTGCAAAAGTAGTTCTTCCATGTGGTTAGGATCTCTCTTTCGTTGGTTGTCCGTTGTTTGTTTAGAGGAAGTTTTCGGTTCTGGGTTGGTATCATGTTTTGTGCTTTGTTATTCTCTGAAAGTATTCTTTTATTCTGTTGTTTTGTCTGTTTTCCTCTTATATTTAGATGGTGGTCTCTCTTTTTTCTTTATATCATTCTGACTGCTTGAGATCTTTGTTATTTATACTCTTCTATATTGTTGGGTATTGAAGCATTTTTTTCCTGGTCATATTTCGTCTTTCCGTCGCTCTACTACAGTCGTCATCAAACTACTTCCTTCTTTGTTTTCTCTTTTTGTCGAGCACTTGACTAGCCACCCTAGTTACTTTTTCTTGGATGTTCCTCCAGAGCTCGTTTACATTGTAGTTCCATTGCGGTTCTTTTATTTCTTCAGTAATTGTTTTCTGGTATATTTCCTGTGTTTGTTCTGTCTTGAGTTTTCCGTATTCCAGCTTATGCTGGTCTTCTTTTTCGTGTGCATGTGTACATGTGCATATATATTAACACTGTGTGCAATTTTGTTTTATAACTTGCTAGATGAACCTAAAAAAATGTTAGTAGAACTAGGCAAATTAGTATTTTATTTTTAATACTTGTAAGTACCTGATTTGTTTTTAGGATTTAACGAATTCGGTTTCTGTGACTTTTGATAGTTTGAAACAAAGTTTCTCTTCTTATTTATCCGCTTTGTACCTTTTTATCTCAATAATATAAATACCTGCTAAATTTCAGCCTTGAAAAATTGTTATGGTAAAAGTCTACATTTACTTGGTATCCACGTAGACAAGCAATTTAAATCCAAAAAATACCTGGAATTTTTTAAAAAATGGTCAGGGAAAACCTGGAAAAGTCAGGGAATTTGGAAATCAGAATGTGGTGGGAACCCTGTGCAATGGAATGTGCATATCCAGCGGGTGTGCAAAAAACTAAATATCTATCTAAATATCTCTATAAGAGTTCTTAAAGATTATTTATAAAAAAACACCCTTTTGACAGTTTATTATGCAAACTTCTACTGCATCTTGCGATATGGGATTATATTTTGGGGAAATTCAGGGGGTTCACAAGAAATCCTTAATATACAAAAAAAAGTAGTTTGGCTAATTCTAGGAATGAAATAACAGGACACTTGTAGGGGAAAATTAAAAAGCCTAAATATTCTTACTTTTTCAGCTGTTTATATTTTTGAGTGCTTTATGTTCCTGCAGAAAAACCCTTCACGGTTTAATCACCTTGTGCCACAACACATACATAACACAAGAACCCAAAATTTCACTCTCCCAAGCCATAGACTCCCTAACAGAGAAAAGTCCGTTCTATGCGTGTGTAAATCTCTACAATAAATTGCCATTGCCTATTAAAACAAATTCAACAAAACTGCACAAAAAAGTTTAAAAAAAGTTTTATTTCAATATCTTGTTGCTATAGAACCTTACCTTCTTTTGAATTATTGCTTTTTATAGCCATAGTGCGGTTAAAAACTCCCGATTTCCATTTTTGCTGGGAGAAAACTTCTAGGGCAAAGAATTTTTGTACACAGCTAAAGTAGACTCTGGCGCATTTTCAATGATAGTTAAAATTAATCAATCATTTTTAGAAAATTAGCATGACACGCTCCAATGTACATCATCCGTGTGTCAACATTTGTCATCCTACAAAGTTCTTTTGTAGCTCAATCGAGAGCCAAGAAATCTATCTACTCGTCGGTGTAAGAAAAATTTTTGGGGGACTTAGCTGAGTAGTTCTTCCGCAGGTCAAAATAAAAAATTGAAAATAAATTATTGTCACTTTTTTTACATATTTTGAATAAAAAATTTTGTATGCCTTGCGTATTTGTACGATTCTGAGTTTGAATATTTGAAAAATATCTAGAACCTTTTGTGAATCCTATAAAACCACAATTTTAGTTCAGGCCCGCCCCATAAAGCTGAAATAATTTTTTGAAAATCGATCTTAGCCGTTTTTTAAGGAAATTTCGATTTTGGTAGTTGACTGACAATTTCCATGATAGTTCGTAGAAATCCGCACACAGGAAAATAATTTTTATTTTATGATATTCAGCACAAACCAACCTTTCCAAAAAGTCTAAATTAATCATAGTCATGATCAGGTTTGAAGATCGTTTATCAAAAATCATGGAACAGTGAAAATACAAAAAATTGCACCTTTTGAAAAAGTCATCCCTTTTTCACTCTTGCATATTGCAAAATTACTGAGACGATAATTTTGTTAAAACTGCACCTAAATAATCTACATAATATTCTCTAAAAGGTTCTGTCACACTTTTGTTCAGTTCTTATCCATGAAGCCGACACGAAGGTTGCCCTGCACGCTATGTTCGAGTAGATGGAATTTGAACGAATTTCGACATAACGACACATTCTTGTATTGCAAAAATATTTCGGCCACCTTTTAAAAATTGTTGGAGTTGGTTCTTTGAGAGAAATTATCGGTAAATCTTTGTGTTTTGGTAGAATTTGGATTACTTTTTCAGTTTCTGAGTAATACCTCTCCAAACACAATTTTTAATTTTGTAAAATTTCGGAAAAAAATCTGAAATTTTACTGATTTTTGAATGATCGTCTTTCCTTAATGTATAATACGATTCTTGATTTGATTTCATTTATAGAAAGGGCATTCCATGTCGATTCTAAAAATGTACAATGTAAGGTTAACCGGATGTCAGGTTTTGGTTTAACTTTTCTGTAAGGCACACTTTGAAACTCCGACACCTCAAGATTGGAGAATAAGCATGTGCATAAGCTGCACGACTGAATTTAATTATTCCTTTAACCGACTCAGTGCAAAAATATGAGCACATAAAACTTTTTTTGTACTTTTTTGACTTTTGATTATAGCTCTCCAACAAGTAGGCACAGTGCTCAAAAATTCAAATGGCTAATGGTGTTTCTTACATTTTTTCCACTGTAACTACCTGCATAATAACAATTTTGGAGCATATTGTGATCTAGTTTTGAATGTATATACTGCTTGTAAACTGTTCATAGGATGCAGAACAAGCGAGCGCACAGTGGCCCAGAAAGTGAGTGATACAATTATGGAAATGAAAGACCGTTAAACTATAATTTATGTCTACATATTATTATCATGAATTGAAGAAGACTTCGCGTTGTACTCTTGTCTGTACCTAATTGTATGTGTATTGCCAAAAGCAACTAGTTTTAAATTTTAATAAAATCGTCCCTATTTCAAAGAAAACTGGGAAATTTTTAGGCATCAAGTGTAAATTATGAAAAAAATAACTCGAATAAATAGAAAATAACTTTCACCAATAAAACGCTAAAACAAGCTAGAGTGTAATTTTTGGTAGCAAGAGTTACATGCTACATACACGAGGATAATTTTTAGGTAATAACGGTACACTTGTCATTCGTTTCTGGATCCTAATTTGAAAAATATAGTGATTTCCATAATTGTATCATTCACGTTCTGGACCACTGTGCACTCGCTTGTTCTGCATCCTATGAACAGTTTACAAGCAGTGTATATATTCAAAACTAGATCACAATATTGTCCAAAATTGTTATTATGCATGTAGTTACAGTAGAAAACATGTAAGAAACACCATTACCCATTTGAATTTTTGAGCACTGTGCCTACTTGTTGGAGAGCTAGAAAGAACGTTTTATGTGCTCATATTTGTGCGTTGGGTCGGTTAAAGGACTATAACTATATTCAGTCGTGCAGCTTATGCACATGCTTATTCTCCAATCTTGAGGTGTCGGGAGTTTCACAGTGTGCCTTACAGAAAAGTGAAACCAAAACCTGACATCCGGTTAAGCTAACATCGTACATTGCACATTTTTAGAATCGATATGAAATGCCCTTTTTATAAATGAAATCAAATCAAGAATCAATCGTATTATACATTAAGGAAGGACGATCCTTCAAAAATCAGTAAAATTTCAGATTTTTTTCCGAAAATTTACAAAATTAAATATTGTGTTTAGAGAGGCATTACTAGAAACTGAAAATATAATCCAAATTTTAGCAAAACACGAAGATTTACCGATAATTTTTCTTAAAGAACCAACTCCAACAATTTTTAAAAGGTAGCTGAAATAATTTTGCAATACAAGAATGTGTCGTTATGTCGAAATTCGTCCAAATTTCATGTACTCGAACACAGCGTGCAGGGCAACCTTCGTGTCGGCTTCATGGATAAGAACTGAACAAAATTGTGACAGAATCTTTTAGAGAATATTATGTAGATTATTTTGGTACAGCTCTTCAAAATTGATCATGGCTATGATTTAATTTAGACTTTTTGGAAAGGTCAGTCAACTACCAAAGTGAAAATTTCCTTAAAAAAAGGTTAAGATCGATTTTCAAAAAATTATTTCAGCTTTATGGGGCGTGCCTGAACTAAAATTGTGGTTTTATAGGATTCACAAAACGTTTTAGATATTTTTTAAATATTCAAATTCAGAATCGTATAAATATGGAAGACATAAAAAAATTTTATTCAAAACATGTAAAAAAAGGTGACAATATTTTTTTTTCAATTTTTTATTTTGACCTGCGGAAGAAACACTCAGCTCAGCTAAGTCCCACAAAAATTTTTCTTACATCGACGAGTAGATAGATTTCTTGGCTCTCGATTGAGCTATTAAAGAACATTGTAGGATGTCAAATGTTGACACACAGATGATGTACATTAGAGCGTGTCATGCTAATTTTCTAAAAATGATCGTTTACCTGCGCCTCTGGATCCAGAGGGGGGTGATTGATTTTCAAATGGATTGAAATCGTGAGTTTTTAACAATTTAAATGTCAATTTCTAACGATTTCTTTTTTAACCTTGTATTTTTCATACTTAATTAATTTTGTTTAATTGTTTATTGACTGTTCTTTTTTTGTAATTTTTAGCATCCATAATTTATTTTTAAATTTTTAAGTAGTATTTGTCAACTGGTTATGATGCTAGATTAGTCTATAATTAGGTGCTTAATTTATTAGATAATTTATATTTTCTCTTTTTTTATGACGTTATTTGCTCAATTATATTGTGAAAAATATATGGAAATAAAAATCTACTCTACAAGGAACACAATAAATTTGTTAATATAATTTTTTCAAGCTTTAAAAAGTAAGACAGCAATGCGAAAACCGAGGCGAAAACTGCATGTCTCTATCTTCAATAACAATGGAGTCTCCCATTGAATCACATCGAAAATGGGACACCTTGTACAAATACACATTTCTGTGTGATGCAACATATTTACACATTTTAATTTTGCAAAAAAAATATCCTGGCATATATTTGTCATTATAAGCCTGCACTTGAATTGAGAGTAAAAATAGATCTTTAATTCTAGATTTTCCCTGCAGATGGCCCGACGAAGCGACCCAGAAACTAATCCAAATAATAAGCCAGCGTAAACGCGAGATGGCCGACCGTGATCAGACTAAAAAGCCCGAGCTGTGGCGTCAAATCAGACAACAACTGGTCGATGAGGGATTCGAGGTTACAGTAAAAGAGTGCAAGATGAAATGGCGCAACCTGATCAGAACTTATAATTTGAGATGCCGTAACCAACGTCAGAAAGGGTTTAAGTTTAAATTCTTTGACTTTATGCAGTCCTTCTTTGAGGAAACTGAGCCAGTCAATGTTGATCCTGTTGTGTTTCATATTTATCCAATAAACTAAGGACCCGGGTGTTGATTTTTTTTTAATACATTTTTTCTGTTCTGTAAAAGAAAACATTACAGTTTTAAACCTTTGCTTAGCTCAACTTTTATTTAAAAAAAATTTAAATTTTGTATTTTTTACACTGAAAAAAGCATAAAAACTTTTAGTTTAGTTAAAATGTTTTTTTACCATTGAATCATTTTACAAATGCCAAGGTCAAAAACAGTGGATCTTAGATCTTTTGAGTTTGACTATACTGGGGATTAGTTTTTTTATGTCCACTTCTTAGTAGTACAGTTATGACGATAAACTATATTAGTTTTAAAAGCTTTTTTATTTTTTAAAGTAAATTATTTTTAATTGGCAGTTGAATATACCTACCTAGATTGTAATAAAAATTTACAAAAAAATTCTTTCTATTATATTAATTTAAAAGTAATATCCTAAAATAAAACAAGATGCTGAATTTCTACTAAAAAGAATATATATTTTCAGAAAAATTGAATATCCCGCCAAACAACGGATGTCGATTGCCGCTAACCTATTTCCCTCTAACGCTTGATCCACAGTTTCACTTCTTTGAGCTCACTTCTATTTCCCTTTTCGTCGTTTAGAGAAAGGGGGAAACATATTTTCTATTGCTATCTCACTTTTTTCGATAAAGAGAGAAATAGAAGTAGTGGCTAGAAGTGAAACTGTGGATCAGGACTTATGTTAAGCTTGCAGAAACGCGCCTTTTGTCAAATTGAGCCACAGTCTGTAAATTGAGCAAGGAGAAAATATATTTTCTATTGCAATCACTGTTCCGAACAGTTTAACAGAAAATTGTCAAATGTTGGCATTCAGGTAGCGCATGTTTTTAAAATTAACACTTTTTTTATTTTGGTGGCATCGACTGATGGACAGTGATTGGTCATCAAGCGCCGAATAAAAAAACGCCCCCGTGTACATGGGCCTTGCTCAAAACGCTATTTGAATTTGACACTGTTGACAGTTTCTACATCCGTGGTTGACAGCCGCACTGGTAGTGGGTACATACTAGTGATGGGCACATCGAAAAAAAACATGAACATCGACGTCAACATCGATGGTGAAAAAACATCGGAATACAAACATCGATGTTTCTGAACATCGATGTTTATTTTTGCTTTTTTTCGAGAGTATTCAGTTATTCAAAGAAACTCTTTTATTTAATACATTGTTAAATTTACAACACAATACTTATAATAAGCTTGCAAATAAGAGATTTATAAAGGTACATTATATACAAAAGCTATATTAAATATCTACGCTAAATAACACAAAAAATATGAGTGGTAAAGATTAGGTAGCGACACCTACCCCCAGACGCACCATAAAAATATTCGGATTAGTTTAGCTAATCCATGTCTCTTCTTTGTTCATTTATGTCAGATTCAGAAAGAAAAATAATCGATTAGATAGCCAATCGCGATTAAGTGCCTACGGTGCATTTAGAGGTTTTTGGCGGCAAAGCCGACCGACATCTCAAAAATAGGTAATTCCTGTTTTTTGGGCAGCAGTACAAGTGCAAACTTATTTGCTATATTTTTTTTTGGTCAATGTTCCAATGTTTAAAAAAAGTATCGATGTTTTAACATCTATGATATTTTATAGACATCGATGTTAAAAACATCTGCCCAATTGGGTTTAGCATGTGGGTAAGGTAAGCTCTAGCAATCGCTTAAAACAAATTGTATATGATGATTTCAAAAAAGATAATAGAAGAGGGCTGTCGATAGAACTGTTGATTCAATTCAATCATGCAGAAAAATTGCTGTTGTAATATTTGGTTATTTCTTCTCATGCCCTTTGTTTTCTTTGAAGTGATGTGGCATGCATCTGTTTTTTTTTGGATTCCAATATGGAAAATTTTGCCACCATCAGTGAAGTACTCCTTTTCCTCATTGGAAAAGGGGGTTCAGTTCTCCTTTCGTTTTTCTATGGCTTATATATATATATATAACTTTAAAACTACAACTCGCAATTTAACAAAATCAGTAAAATCACACAAACCATAGGTTAAGGAGCTACAATAGATACGACAGTTACGTGTTAAACGGTTCGGAACTATTTCGAGTTTGGCGAGTCTGCGCAGATATGCACGCGACCAATAACCATACTTTTATATTGATTTTTCTTGTTTAATTTGTAATACGACCACTAGATGACTCACGGTTAAATTCGCGATAACCGTACTATCGATTTTTTGTTAGTTTGTAATATGACCACTAGATGGTGCTCGTTTAAATTTTCGCTTTTTTTTTAAGGACCCTGCACAAATTACATTGAAAATGGCTGTCGGCTAAATGTCATAATTTTTTTATATTTTAGTAGTACTTGATCAACAAAGAACAAAAATAAAAAAAAAAAACGAGATAGGGAGCAGGATTACTTTCTGAGATATATAGCTTTAAAGTTGACGTGTTTTTAGGCTATATTTTTGGACATGGTACAAGTTTTTTTTCACAACTTTGTTGATTACCGCCGGTTGGTTGGTGGTACCAAATGACCCATATAAGAACATTTTTACTTGGATGGAAAGGGTGTTTCATTCAGGACAAATACAGAAACGAATTATTTTATTTTGGCGGTAATTAACAAAGTTGTGAAAAAAAATTAGAACATGACCAAAGATATAGCCTTAAAACACGTCAACTTTGAAGCCCCATATCTCAGAAAGCTGCTCCGTATCTCGGTTTTTTATTTTTGTGCTTTGTTTATTGAGTACTACAACATATAAAAAAATTATGACATTTAGCCAATAGCCATTTCCAATGTAATTTGTGTAGGGTTCTTTCTTTGCAAGCAATTTGTGTTTAGTTTTTAGACTAGACACAAGACAAAATTTTTACTTATGTTAAGTTAAAATAAAAAAGCATATTTTTAAGAAATAAATACAAATTACCCATAATAATGCACTTGTAGTACAAAACCTCTGGTTGTTTTATTATAAAAGATTATGGCATATTTCCAAACATGTTAGTTTATATTTTTCACAATAAAGAAAATATTAAATAATTTTCTTTAAAATGTTTATATCTTGTTTTTAGTACATAAAAAACAATAAATGCCACTCTTTTGTATTCCAAACTAATTTGTGAAATGTATGTATATGTGGGGCAATTTATGGTAAACCCACACATTAGAAAAAGTCTTGGTGTAAATAATATTAATACCCCTGGTTTGGAATACACAAGTGTCGCATTTTCTAACTTATTATTGATATCCACAAAAATTAGCCATACTAAACTTGATGAAATAAGGAAAGGGTGTTTTAACACTATATATAAATAGTTAAAGTCTGCAAAATGTCCTCTGGAGCAAAATATTTATCACACACGTGCAAGTAAAATCTGTTCATCAGCACTTAGTTTATTCGCGTTTAACGGCTTCACTATACTTCTGAAAAATTACAGGATTGCCTTTGGGGAAACGATGTCTCCCCGTTTTTTTATTGGGATCATGGCACGGTCTCCGCAGCTTTGAATACAACACACTCTAACTCTTTGTTTCTCAGCCATTGTAATCGACGGATAAAATCACAATTTTTTGAACAGGAATAATCACAAAATCACTTTCTAAAAACCTTGACAAACCTCAGTTTTCAAAATGGAACTCATAAGTTATGAGTCATAATCGACATTCTGTCACTTTTGTCATAATGTGCCCTCTGACGGACAACCCTAGAAGAGGTAAGAGGAGGAGCTGCAGATTTCTAGAAAGAATATTGCCAACCTAAATATTATTATGTTGGCAGTTCCTTTGCACGCGGAAACATAACCGCACTTTTCGCGAAAAATAATTATTGGCGGGAAGGGTGAAGTGACGGATCTATAGTTCCTTAATCTATGACACAAACTAAAAAATAACCACCACAGTTCACCACACAAAATCCTGTTTTGGCTCAAACCTGACATCGGCTAACAAAAAAAAAACAGTAAAAATGCAACGTTGCCACATATTGCGCGACCTCAGAGTGGCCTTCAGCAAGCCTTTCTCGACGAAGACTTTATAAAACGGAGTCAATGAAGAGTCCTTACCGAAGGAAAGCCTTAAGGATCGACTATAAATTCTAGCCATAAGGTTATGTTAATCCATCACAAACCTGATTGAAATCGGTCGGTGGAATCCGTAGTTTTAAAAATGATGTCGGTCATAGATAAATTATATTAAATGTCGATGAACACCAGTATTCTATGGAAACACGTTTGGCGCCATCGGTAAATCCCCCCCGATGAGAATTTAAAAACATGCCCTCATATGAAATAGCGGAATTTTTGCACTGTAACCGTCTCAATGAAATCAGCTGTTTTCTGTCAACCCTAACCCCATTTTTCTGTGTTTATTTAAAATGACTTCAATAAATAACAAAGAGTATTTAAAAAAATACCTTAGTATAGGCAAAGCCCCGGGCGAGAAAAAGAAGAAAAAAAAGAAACAAAAAGGCCTTTCTACCAGGTAAGTTTTACGGGTGGATTTTTTTGTATTAATTTTTAAATTAGTGGGATGTCCCCACTCTAAAAGGTAAGGACGGATTAATGCACAATTATTATTAGTTATAAGGGAAGCTCTGTCACTGTCCTATTAACAAGAAAGACAGTGATAAAGCGTCCCTTATAACAAACCAGACAGTCTCGTATTTTGATGAATTGTCCAGTTTAAAAAATACGTCTGGTATTGTCCGGTATTTTTTCACGTTGTCCAGTAAAGCCTGGTATTTCAGAGTTGCAATACTGCACATGGTAACGCTGCTCGTCTGTATCTATTTTCACAGTTTACCCAGCACGGATGAGGGGCAATGCGATTGATTGAGTTAATGCAGTTCCACCAATCGCGTTGCGTAACTCTGTTTTTTTGAAAAGTTTTAATCTGTTAAAACTATACCAAAAATTTTTACCCTGTCCGGTATTTTGTTGTTCAGGGGTTGGTTACCTTAATTATGAACAATACTTTAAATTTAGTGCTTAATTTTTCATCTTTGTGTTTTTTTACCATACATATGGTTGAAAAAAGCTGGAGATATAAAATTAAGCACTAAATTTAAGAATTGTGCATTATGTTGCTGGGTAATCCTGCTTTAAGCCATTTAAAGGAAGGTTTAGCCAACTCATAATTATGCTTAAGCATAAATTTAGTTCTTATTCTGTATATCTCTCTTTCTCATTCCTTAACAAAATAAATAGACATACAGAATTAGCACTAAATTTATGCTTAAGTATAATAATTTATTTTGTTAAGGAATGAGAAAGAGAGATATACAGAATAAGAACTAAAGTTATGCTTAAGTATAATAATGAGTTGGGGCTGTCTTAAGATGCAAAAAAAGTCCATGAGCTATCAATGTTGATAGTTTACAGTAAAAACAAGCTTTATATAACAAATAATATAAAATAAATAAATCATTTACATTTTTTTGATCTTCAAATAAGTATATTTTTTTCAGGTTAAAAATTGTAGATGATGATATTTTGGTCAACATCTCTGAAGAAATTCAGCATGATCTGGAGGGAGAAGCTGAAGATGCACCGTTGATTGTCTCTGTTATTGATGACAGACCACCTTCCCTTAGAGTGGATGAAGAGAGCCATACAAAGTTATGGAAACCAATAGGTAGCACTGACAATGATTTTAATAGTAAAAAAAGTGTAAAATTAGAAGGCAGTTTTAAACTTAACAAGCCCCAAAGTAATATCTTACCCCCTAAAACTGCTTTAAAAAGACTTACCTCCAAAAAAAAAGATAATGATTTTTCTCCATCCAGAATTAGAATTAAAGAAGAAAAAAGGTTTCTTTCTTTGGACAATTCACCACCTAGATCAAAAAGTTCTAGTAAAGACATCTCACCTCAAAGAAAAATTAAACAGGAAGTATTATCTCCAACTAGAACTGAAGATAATTCATCTCCAAGAAGAGATAAAAGTGATGTCTCATCATCCAGGGAAAGATTTAATGATATCTCACCCCTTAGAAAAAATAAAAGAGATTTTTTACCTTTAACTACTAGAGATGAAGACTCAGACAAAGATAATTCCTCTCCTGGAAAGAGAGAAAGAACTGAGGATATTTCACCTCCCCGAAAAAGAGTTAATGATATCTCACCCCCTAGAAGAAATAGAAGATCTATTTCACCTTCACATCGAAAGAATAAGAGAGAAAAAAATGAGGATGTTTCATCTCTCAGGAAAAGAGATAATGATATATCACCCCCTAGAAGAAATAGGAGAGATATTTCACCTTCACCTCCTAGAAAGTATAAGAGAGATAAAAGTGAGGATATTTCACCTCCCAGGAAAACATCTATTAATATATCACCCCCTAGAAGAGAAATGGGAGATAGAGAAACTAGAGAACAAAATAATTCACCTCATAGAGAAAAAAAAACGAGATGGGGCTCTGAGAATAACAAATTGAGTAAAACCTTGGAAGGGAAAACAGCAGGACTTCAAAATGCACTTGATTTGGCTAAAGAAACTATCAAAATAAAACATAAAAATGATGAAATGTTTAAAAACATGTCTGTTGAGACCTCAGGTAAAAATGCTGCAACTGTAGTAAGAAATTTTTTAAGAAAAAAACAAAAAGAAGTTGATCCAGAGGAAGAGGAACAAAAAAGAATCACAGACGAACAAAATAAAGAAAAATATGATAGATGGGGCAAGGGCTTAAAACAAGTTGAAGCTCAAAATGCTAGAATGGAGGACATGGCCCATGAAATGAGCAAACCACTAGCTCGTTATGCAGATGATATGGACTTGGAAAGGCATTTAAAAGATCAAGAGCGAGAAGGTGATCCTATGCTTGCATATATGAGGAAGAAGAAGAGGAAAGCTGATGTAGACTCAGGTAAATCAATTAAACCTCAATTTGAAGGTGAATTTCCACCAAATCGCTTTGGCATACCTCCAGGGTATAGGTGGGATGGAGTGGATAGATCAACTGGGTATGAAAAAAAATATTTTGAGGTACAAAATAAGAGGAAAGCAGATATAGAAGAGGCATATAAGTGGAGTACTGAAGACATGTAAAAAAGAAATAATTTTAGGAAGTACCTACTTAGGTACAAAATTTTTTGTGTTAGGTACTTTTAGCTTGCTCCAAAATTGGTCACTTGTCTGCATATCCATATTCGAGATATAGTCCAATTTTTCGATGAGCGGACTGACGTCATTTTTGCCTCTGAAAACGTATTTCTTTGTTGTCAACAATTCGCATGTCAAATAATGTGTTGTTGTCATTTTGAAGTAACAGTTGAAACAAACAACGACATTACTTTTTTTATATATTTATTGTCGCTGTCTAAAACAATGTATCAAATAGAAATCCAAACAAATGATGTCAGTATGCTCATCAAGAAATTACACTATTCATCTACAGAAAGTTATGTGAAAAAAATACCTTTTAGCTGTTTGGGACAAAACACATATCAATCGGGCGTAATGTGTCATCATGTTATATCCTCCAAAATTGTTTACTCAGCGCTTTTGTCGTTTTGAAGCCATGGCAATGCTCATTTTTTTGAAAGATAAAAAAATCAACAAAATCAAATTGCGATTATAAAACCATTGAATACTGATTTTGATCGGGATACGTAAGGTGTACGTATACCGAACAGTGGTCGTTACGTTACGTTGAACGTATACGTTCAACGTAACGTAACGTCCGGCCCGTATCGGGTCTGCTCATGCGCAGTTGGATACGTATACAGATAAGTGAAAATTTTGAAACGTGCTAAAAGTATTGGAAAGATGCTTTCTGTAATATAAAATGTATTTTTAAAAAAAAATTCATGTTTTTTTATTTATATCATAAAAAAAAATGCAGCTAATTTATTTTAAATGTTGGCGGCAATATAATATTCTGTCGGAAATGACGTCAGTGACATTCCAAAGCGCAAGGATTAGTTCCAAACTGCTCCCGGCTATCTCGATCGTTTTTACAGTCACAGATTCAGTAAGAGAGGGTGACTTGAGTTAGTTCGGATTTACCCAAACGAAAGCGTTGACGGTTTCCCCTTTTTGTAATTGTTGGCAGCCATTGCTGGTTGCTGCTCGTGGTTTGCAGCCCTGTTTATAGAGGAGTTTTTCGCAGTTCTCTCTCGAGAAAAAAAGCAATTGTTCCCCTAAACTGCAAAAAGTGTTGACAACATTTAAAAGGTAAATAGACAAAAAATACTTTTGCCGGCTCTGAATGATTTTTGCATTTCTTTTGGCATAAAATTAGGGTGGCCTTTTCTTGTATATTCATTGGTTGGATAACATTGCACGTTTTTGGAGAGAATTTAGCTCATTTTGACAAATTGTCTCTTTCTAATTTATGGAAAGAGAGTGAGACATATTTTAAAGCCACTTTTATAGATGATTTGGAAGTTGCTGGTGACAGTTTTCAATCCAAAGCAAAAACGATTGGACAAAAAACTCTAAAAAGGTTTAGGTAGTAAAATTATAGGTAGGTAAGTGTAAGGTGAAAATACCTAAAAATGTTATCTACCATTTGCTAAGTTGTAGATATTTTATTTTATTTGAATGGCATAACCCAAAGTTTTAATTTGATTATTAACAAGTTTTGCACCCATTTATTGCCATTTATGGTGCTCAATAAAGCTGGGTTCATACAGAAATAAAAATAAGAGAACATAAGATAAGAGAAAATAAAAAATAAGAGTTCACCTTATGTGACTGCTTGATGGCGTTCATACAGACAGAAAAATAAAATAACAACAAAAACATGACAAACTTTTTATTTTATTTTATCTGAAAACGCGTTCCACTCATGACCGAGACGTCATCGCGATGAACAAATGCCAGGAGACAATAATGGTGACACTAAAATTTAAAATTGCATGCCCAAAAATTCACATTTTGATTGGCTGAACTGACCTCTTATTTTATGTTATTTTTCTGTGTGAACACCCATTTTTTTAAATTTTATGTTATCTTATTTTATTTCTGTATGAACCGAGCTTAAGTTTTTATTTGTCCTGCTTTACTATTAGTATAATAACAATGAGCTTATTTTGCAAAGTTGACCAAAATTGCAATATGCCCTCATCATATTGATATTTACTTTAAAAGCAGTTTGAGTCATATTTGCATTTATTATAAGCCCACTAGCAGTCGATTTGTGTTGTTGCCCACAATATCCAAAAATATTGTCATTGAGCAAAGTTTCATAAAAAGTAGCTTGTGTTTTAATCCAGGTCATACATTATCTTCTGAGCTTTCTTCTTAGGTACCAAATTTTTTTTTGCATGATTGAAGAATGAACATACATACATACCAAATTATCCAGTCCAATTTTAATATGGCGGCTGACATTTTTACACAGAAACTGTTATGTCAGTTGTTTGAAATGTAGTGTACAAATTAGTAACTTGTCAGATAATCTCTTTTCAGAAGTGAACCAATTCTCAAATTTTGTACACTTCCTGCCAAAAGGGTTCATATTCTAGGTCCTGCTGGGTCCTGCCAGTTCCTTCAGGACCTAAAATATACAACTTTTTTAGTTGGGACCTGACAGAACCTATAATTTGTGCTTTTGGTGGTATTTTTGAAAACACCAACAAAAGCTTTTATTTGGCACACTGTAAAGCTAGGTTAGGCTAACTACAGTTTTTATCATGTGAAATACCCTTGGAAATACCTGACTATTACTTAATAGAAAGAAGAAACCAATACAATTATAAACATTCAGTTTTAAAAATGACTTCTACATTAGCAATTTGTGCTTCATATTGGTACCTTAATTAATTTGCTTCATATTGGTACCTTAATTTGCTTGGCAGCAGCTTGCAGCTTTCCACCCAACAAAAATAATAACCCATAGCAGCCATTTTTATAATTTAAATGACTGAGTAAAGAACTAGTTGACAAAGCATGCAAAAAACGTTGAAATACTTTCATGCGGTAAAGTTAACCGATGGTACTTTACTGCAACAGTGCGGTAAAGTGACTACATTTATTTTTGAGGCTTATTATGTGAAAATTATATGTATTAAGTTACTCCTACTTAAAAATGGGGGTGGTGTGGCTTGGCGCCAAGCTACACCCCACCATGCTTAGGAAAAAGATTTAGATCCTATAATAAAAGTTGTTACATATCATAATTTTGTGTACTAATCATGTAAACTCCGTTGAAATTGTGTACCTACATAGAAATTCAGGTGTCGAAGACTCAGTGTCTGATGATGTTGACTTTTTTTAAAATGAGACTTTTGGTTTGTTCAGGTTCGTCAAAATTTCCTCTTCTAAACAGTCCAGAGCATGCGCACTTAAAAAAACGCGTTTTGGTCCTACCACAACTGTTCTGAACTGAAAAGTTTTTTGTTCGGGTTACTACCGAAAATTTGTCCAGGACCGGTTCAATACTGTTCTGTACAGTCTCGTGAAGGCGGGCGGAATTAAATGGAACTGTTTAGGACTATTTTCTGACGTATGCGCAAATTCATACATGCATGTAAAGTTTGTCCGAAAAAATAATTTGTTCCTTGAAAATATACCCAAATAAATGAATTTTTATGAAAAATAATAAAAAGCCAGAGTGTAATCTTGTAAATAATATATTATTATATTATCCCCGTGTATTTTTATAAAGGTTTTGTCGAGGGTTTTGTATGGTGTGACCTAAAGAAGAGGAATCCCTGCCTAACCCAAAAATTCAGCTTTTTCAGTGTTAAATTTCTGTTCTTTAAAAAACTGCAGAATTTCACATTGGCAGATTTTTAAAATGCGATTTTGTAGAAACACAAAAGCTATAAATTTTGTAGAGAAACTGTGGAACTATATGATGAGAACCAAATAATGGAAAATTTTTGGTAAAATATTTATTTTATTCTAAAAATAAAAAACACAATTAAGACACTCTGGATCACATCACATGCTTTTTCTTCTTCTTCACTCTATTATTATGGCAATTTTATGAAAATGTGTTCAGGTTCGTCCAAAAATTGTAAACTGTTAAGAACAGTCCCGTCGATTGCGCAACTATCACGCGCAGTTTTAAAACGTTCTAGGACAGTTTTAAAATTCGGAACCCGAACAAACCATTTGATTAATATTGACTTATTTGCTACTAATTATGTAATAATTTCTTCCCATGTTAAGAAATATTCTTCTCAAGATTTTTTCTTCTAGTTGCTTTTTGGTTCTTTGACAAAAAATCACATAATTATGTGAACAATTACTTAAGTTCAATCTTATAACAAAATGATAAACCTTTTCTAATAGAAAATTGTTCATATAACTTTTTGTTTAAGAACCAAAAAGCAACTAGAAGAAAAAATGTATTTATTTATTTATTTCAATAAGATATCAACAGCAAATTGCAAGTTATCTTGAGAAGAATATATTATCACAAGTACGATTAATAAGTTAGTAGAAAAATGCTTAAAAATTAGGTTAAACGAGCATATAGAAAAAACGCTCCTCTATCGGAATATCAATTCGGCTTTAGGAGCAAATTATGCACTGAAGATGCAATACAACTCGTAACAGATAATATTTCTAAAAACTTTAATGAGGGGTACAAAACAATAGGAATATTTATAGATCTTGCCAGAGCATTCTGCTTAATAAATTATTACATATAGGTATAAGAGGAGACACAGAATGGAATCTTTTTTGGTCATATCTTAAGTAAAAATTGGAGAATGCATTAGTTACAAAAATAAGGTAGAGTTTGATGTGCCACCATTTATATTGACATGATAACAAAACCAAGCAAAGTTGGATGTGTCATATGCTATGCAGATGATTCGTAATTTTATTTTATTTTATAATCTCGCCGAAAAGTACATATCAATAATTAAATTTTGGCTTGATCAAAACTTATTAACACTAAATGAAACAAAAACTTTCTATATTGCATTCAGCATGAACAACAAAAATGCTGAAAGAGAAGTTGACATAAAAATACATGACTATGAATGCTTCAGTCAAAATAATAATTTTTGTAAATGTGAACTGAAAATAAAAGAAGTTACAAAAATAAAGTATCTTGAAGTAGTTATTGATGATATATAGATTTTATCAACTAAGAGAATTTCTATCAATTAAACTCCTGAAAATAGTATATCAGTCTTTGGTAGAATCCATTCTCAACTGTGGAATCAGAATCTGGGGCAGTACTTGTGGCACAATACATTCTTAAAGTTATATATAAAAAACCTAAAAGATATCGTTCCAATGAATTATTTCTAGAAAGTAAAACTCTAAGAATTAGGGAACTTGACATAAAAAATATCTTAAAATACATGAGAAAAAGTCAAAAATATAAAACTCATGTCTACCATAACACTTGTACTAGATCATTAACTCTCAATCACTTACCACTAAAGAGAGCAAATTTCTCTGCATGTCAAAGACAATAGTGTATGTTGGACCCAGACTTTTCAATTTGTTACCAAGTACCCTAAAAATAATTAAAAACCAAAAAACTTTTGCTGATAAAGTCACAGAATGGATCCCTAGAAACCTGGAACTCATTACAAATAAAATACCACTATTAAAATAAAAAAAATACAATAATATCTCATCTGTTTATATTTTTAACTTAAATTTTATATGAAGATATATTTAATAAGCAAACAAAAAGATATAAAAATTTTATAAAAATAAACTAATAAAAATATAACTAAAGTCATATAAAAAAGTATCAGAGCAACTGTGTCACCTGGACGGCCGCAGCACTGGTACTCTGGAAGTCACAGATTGTTGAATGCCTGTTTGTGAATGTTTATAACATGTGTGAATGTCATGCCTAAGAACTGCAGTACCTGTTAATTTAAGAAAAAAAAATCATATAAGCATATAATTCACTTATATTAAGGTAAACAGTAGTTTCTTTAAAATTAGGCCAAAAGTATTAGATTATAAAATCCACAAAATAAAATTTTATTCATAAGATGAAATTGAAATGTATATTAGACAAGTACCCTCCCGACGAGCTACCCGACGAGCTACTAGACAGCTCAGGGACAGTACTCCAACTGTATTTTAGTATGTAAATGACATTTTTTTTAATAACAATAAATTTGAATTTGAATTATAACAAAAGGGAAGAAATTATTACATAATTGGTAGCAAATGAGTCAATTTTTATGATGTCTTGTATAAAACTTTTGATATATTTGTACCAATCAAAAAAATAGCCAGTAGAAAGTTTCCCAAATGGTTCTCACAAGACTTAACAGTCACACCACACCATACAGAAAAAAACCGCACATCAAAAATACAAGCAAAGCCGCGCGTCTTCCTCTTGATTATCAAAACTTCTCCATTATACGTTCCTAGTGTAACAATTACTCTCAATAACATAGCCCTAAAGAATTTTGGCCCTACACAAGTTCTTTACAAAACTCTGGTAAACTATCATCCAGTTCTAACTTGAATGAGAAATCAGTCACCATGGGACCCCAAGCTGCTGAACTCTTTGCTGAATACTTTGACTCTGTACACTAATCAATCTTTAGACCCTTTCTATAAGCCATCTCATTTCAATAGACATTGGTACCAAATTAAAAAACGTAGACCCACAAAAGGGACCTGGTCCTGATAAGGTCCATCCTCTGTTTTAAAAAAATGCTGATTTGTGTTTTCTAGAACTCTGCATACTATATTTAACAGCTCACTTCAAACCGGCATTTTTCCTGACTTCAGGAGGACCAGCTACATAGTACCATATCATAAATTGGGAGATTCAGCAAACGTGGTTAATAATAGTCCTATTTGTATTCTTAACGCCATTTATTACGTCTTTATTTGGTGCAGAAATCACATTCGAACAATTTGGCTTAAAAAAAACTCTTCTACAGAAACTAATCTTCTTACCTACTTGCAAATATTGTGAAACGCTTTGGCGAGAGGGAAAGAGGTACACTCATTTGAGAGAGTCAATCATGCAGTCTTGATAAGGAAATTGGAGACACTGGAGACATTTCTTCACAAAACGGGTTCAGGTGGTAATGATAAACAACTTCGCTTCTTCTCAAATTTGAGTTTCATCAGGCGTGCCTCAAGGTTCACACCTTGGTCCGTTTTCTTGACGGCCTGTGAGGTGAGTAGTCACCGGAGAGTATTTGGGCTGTCAAGAAACTGCTTGTCAAAATAACTGCCTCGCATTCCAGGAAGATATTAACAGGCTAGCATATAACTAAATGCGTTAAAATGTAAAGTAATTAAATTTCACAAAACAGAAACCTTTAACAACTACATCTACCATATTAATGGGACTCCCTTGGACTATGTCGGCTATATTTTGCTGACCATATCGATTTCGTAATCAATAGAGTGCTTTGAATGCTGATGGGGTTTGTAAAACCCAGTACAAGTGACTTCATGAATATAAACTCCATCAAAACATGATATTTTTCCTATGTCTGCACTCGTCTTGAGTATGCTGCATCAGTATGGAGTCCAAATTAAATATCTCATGTACATCGACTTAAAAGTGTACAGCGCAAATTCTTCAGATACTAGAACTAGAAATTTTTTAATAACCAGGAATTTCATTATGCGAACCTCTGCGCAGAATTAAATCTGTCAACCCTTACCTGCAGAAGAAAACAAAGAGACCTAAAAACGATTCACAAAAGCATAAACTCTACCACTAACTGTCCATACTTATGTCCCCATTCGCAACACTTGCACAACTCAAACTTTCCACCAGCAATTCCACAGAACCAAAAATGAGCTGAGTGTGCTTGATTTCTTTGCGCGATATGAACCATTTGCGAGGACTGTCAGTGGTCTTTCTATATAAGTGTACTAGTTTTAGAAAATGACATGTTATTTTAGTTTATTTTCGTTATCACTTTTATCTTACTTACTAACTTTATATAGAATATTTACTTATAGAGTTTTTTATGGTAACCTAGTTCTTAAATTTGAACTTGTTATTTGTTAATTACTAATATGTTTTTTTTTTATGATGAGCTTGACCGGTCAATAAATAAATAATAACATATGGAGAGTTCATACATTACAACATTAGTAACTTCTTTTAATTTTTAGTTTAGTTTAGTTGAGTGTTTTAATTTGTTGACCAAATATTTTATGTGTAATTAATCTGACTTGATCTTGACTTAAAATTGGGGAACGAAATGATAAACCTTTTCTAATAGAAAGAGTCATTGATAATTACGTGATTTTTTGTCTAAGAACCAAAAAGCAACTAGAAGAAAAATCAAGTTATCTTGAGAACAATATATTTTGACAAGGGAAGAAATTATTACTTAATTAGTAGCAAATGAGTCAATTTTTATGATGTATTATATAAAATTGGGGATTCTATTGATTTCTAAAATGTTAATTTTCTAGAATGGCCACATCGACTGTCCCAGGCAGTGTATGCCTGATATGCAATGGTAGCTGTACCTCTCAGAGAAATTCTGTTCAGATTTTTAACAAAGAGGTAAGAAAGTTATTTTTCTATCAAGGATAATTTTCGGACTAGTTTTTTCTTTAAATTTAAATTTATGGCTAGGTTTGTAACTCAACGGGGGGGCCGCTGCCGCGCCGCCGCACGGTGATGAGGTCATATGAGATTATGCGGCCAAAATATAGAAATGATTAATTTTGTTTTTAAATCCAGAGATCTAATGTAAAACAAGTTTGCTAGAGAGCTTTTAAAGAAAGAACAAGTAAAAATTAGCTATTTTATCAGAAACTAAGAAAAGATTGCATTTTTTAGATAAGTACTGAAAGCCTTAGTTTCTCCTTTATAATTGAAGATATATTTAAAGTGTGTTTAACATTAAAAATTAATATTATTATTATATTAATGTTATTAAACATTATTATTTTAGGTTGTCTGTACTAATTTAAAAAATAAATTTCTATATACAGGGTGTCCCACGACGAAAATCGACTTTTCAAAAAGTGGGCTATGGAAAATTTTGAAAATTTGGCAGTATACCAATGTCGATGGAGGTAACTCGGCTAGAATATTTTTAAGATGGCGGAACTTCCGGTTATATCGGAAAAGGATATCTACTCTCTTATTTTAAATGGGACAATAATGACACAATATATTATTTAATTTTAAGATTCTAAGATTTCTAGACATATTTTTTGTCTATACCTAACTAGCCATTTTTGAGATAAAAACCATAATTGAAAATCTGCATGTTACACAAAACAAGTGAACTTAATCTGACGCATCATCAAGATGCATGGTCTACTTTAAAAATTTAAATCATTTGAATAGGCAAACTTGGGCAGATATAACTAATTAATTATGAAAGACGGTGAGCTATAGTTTATTTTTATTATAATCTTATAATCTTCCGCAAACTTCGCAGATTATTTATTTCCTTGCAGAAAGTGAAACATTTCATTTAAAAAAAAATAATGTGTATCATGGTAGCTAATTTACTTTATCGAACTAAAAGAAAGATATTTTGGAAAAGCAAATATTATTGATTAAATTCAAAAATCATGATATAATTTTAAAAAAAGAACTTTAGGGATAAATTCCAAAACAGCCATTGGGGAAAATTACTTCAACTTCATGGAGGTTTTTCATTTTATTAAAATATTTACTTACCTTGCAAAAACTTCTGATGGTGAAATGAATTTTTTGCAGTAGTCATTTTTTTATGGTATTAGTTATATGATATTTATTACGTTAGATGTGATTACAAAATAATGGCATGAAATATTTTATATATTTTTTATTTTTATTTGAAGCATGATCTCATATGACCTTACCACTGTGCGCCGCCGTAGACTAGTGAACATCAGTGTTGCCGCGCTGAATTTCTGAAACGTACTGAGCAGAAGCAATAAAATAAACTAGATTGTGCTAAAATTTGCGTTTCTCATAAAATTTTTTTGCACTGATAAAATGTAATGATTATATTTTGCAAATCATCTATCTATTACTATACTATACAGGGTGGAGACTTTATATGTAGCATTGCCCCTAGCGGGTTGGAAATTTGTTTTTTAGAAAAATCCAAAAACATGTCAATTAATATTTTTAGCAATGAAAATTTTCGGCATAAAATTTTTGTGAACGAACCCTCTTAAAGGGGTCTATTCACATACAACTTTTTTTTTCAAATGAGAAGGCCCCGCTTGTGGCACCTTGTTGGAAAACTTATGAAAATAGAAAAACGCTTGTGTAGTTTTTTTTTAGCATTTGTCAATGCAAGTGTTAAAAATCCTCAAAAAATAATTGTGTAAGGCTTTAAATGGAACATTACCCCTAGCGGATTAGAAATTTGTTTTTAGGAAAATCCAAAAACCCGTTAACTAATATTTTATATTATTAGCAATGAAAATTTTCGGCTTAAAATTTTTGTGAACCTACCCTTCAAAGGAAAAAACAAATTTTCAACCCGCCTGGGGCAGTTCCATTTGAAGTCCGATACAATCATTTTTTGAGAATTTTTGACACATTGAATGACAAATGTCAAAAAAAATACACGAGCGTTTTTCTTTTTTGATAAGCTTTCCAACAAGATGCCACAAGTGGGGTTTTCTCATTTGAGAAAAAAAGTCCTATTTGAATAGACCCCTTTCTGAGGGCCCGTTCACAAAAGTTTTATGTCGAAAATTTTTATTGCTAAAAATAGTAGTTGACGTGTTTTTAGCAATGGTCCATTTGAAGCCCAACACAACTATTTCTTGAGGATTTTGACACATACATTGACGAATGTCAAAAAAAATTACACGAGCGTTTTTCTTTTTCGATAAGCTTTCCAACAAAGTGCTACAAGCAGGGTCTTCACATTTGGAAAAAAAAGTTGTATGTTCATAGACCCCTTTCTGAGAGTCCGTTTACAAAAAAAAAATTGTCCAAAATTTTAGCTGCAAAAAATCTTCGTTGACATGTTTTTGGATTTTTTTGAAAAAACAATTTTTTAACCCGCTACGGCCAATATTCCATTTAGTCTCCACCCTGTATCTCGAAAAAACCGAAAAATTTAACCTACAATATATTACTTTATTATTTGTTAATAACATTAGTTATTACTCATTTCTGCAGGAGGTTGCCACCGAAGTTGTCACTCCAAACAAGTTGTATTTCTAATGACCTCTTTGGTTAAGAGTAAATTATGGCATTTTGCTGCTTTTAGCAAATTTTGGTTTTCTCTTTTAATGAAGTTAAGGCCTGAAAATATTCTTTCAGCCGCAGCGCAATATATTTTTTAAGAAAGAAGATAAACAGGGAAAAAGCGTTCTTCATGAGTTCTAGTTCAGTTGTAAAGAAGAAAAATGTACTAGAATTAGGGCTATTTAATTTTATGATGAAATGCACTTTTGTACTTTGCTATCGGAAATGTACTAGAAATAGCACAAATGTACTAAAACGGCAACACTGGTGAACAACAGGGTCTGTATTCTTGAAAGTGTGGGAAGGGAACCACGCCCACTTCCCTATCAAGTTCGCCTCCCGGCAGGTCAAGAATAAATGCCCAGAAGATCGCCTCCTGCTCAACAACACAACACTGGAGGAGATTTCACGACGCAATGCGGCGGTGGGCGGCCCCCATTTCTCAGCCGTTCTACGGTCTGTCCGCGGTCCACTTTATGCATAGAGTAACAACAACGAGGTAGAAGCAGGCTCGGTCACCGAAGAAATAACCGGAGGTCCCGCCAAATTTGAGGTCTTAAATTTACATCCACTATCTCAAAAGATTTGACCTGCGCTTTGGGCCAGCGAGAATATTTCAAGAGAAAGGGCTGTATTCTTGACACCTGCTTTAAACCATGTGAAAATTGAAAGAAGTAAATATTCACCTCACAGGCCGTCAAGAATTCGGACCCAGTTTGAATGGGTGACATTACTATTAGCCTAGATATAGGCTGTAAAACTATTTGGTCAAAGCAGGCATGTTGTACCAATGTTATTAAAAAAATCATGTAACTGTAAACAAAAGAAAAAAAAAATTAATATTTTAAAAAGATCATTCCCGATTTTCTCAAAATTTTTATCACAATATTCTTACACTATTACCAGTATACTAAAACAAGCTTCATTGATACTAAGCAGCTGCAAGTAACGTAGCTATTCGACTAAAATTCAAGGGAGTATTTGACCTTAAGTCTAGAGGGAGTAAAAAGGTAAAATAAAATCTTAAATGTCAATGGTGTTGTAGCGACCCACGCGAAATTTTTTGCAATTTATGCAGGAATTTTTTTTGAATAATTTAAGTCACAGGAAGAGTTGTTGAGGATTTAAAATCTGTGCTTGTATGTGTAGTGTGTATTACCTGTATTTCACAACACAAAAAAACAATCAGAAGTCTTTTTAAATTATTCTAAATGTAACCGTCCCAAATTCTAAATTGTTTTTCGTGTTGTGAAATGTAAATGTATAGATAATGCAACAATGGCTATATTCAAATATACACTCGCAGCTAAGTATACCCAAGATAGTGTAAAGATATTTCGACAAAAATATCGAGAAAATCGAAATATTAATTTTGTCGTTTTCTTTTAAAAAAATTAAAACTATATTTTTATAAAAACTATATACTTGTATTTATCAAACTTCAAGAAAAGAATACATGTTCTTTACAGTTACATGATTTTTTTTTAATAAATGAAGTCTCCATTAGTACAAAATGCCTGTTTTGACGGGATAGTTTCAAACGCATGTATCTAGGCTAATAGTGATACAGGGTTCCTAAGATTTTCCTTAGGGATAGGATTTCAATAAATCAAACAGAAATGGCATAGAAAGTTCTGCGCGCACAAAAGAAACAGGTATATTGAGCAATGGTGCCAGTTTGTTATTATCTCCGGACTGCTTTCATGAGAAAAAATTGTCGCCACTCTCTCATTGTGAGCATAAATCATAGTTGCAATAATAACCGTTGACAAGATGTCTGCAAATTCCGCTAGATGGCGGCCACACCATGAGATGATCGAGGAAAAAATTAGATGTTTTCAGGTCCAAACCACAGCTTTTTCTTGCTTAAAGGAGGCGGCAGGGTCCATTATTTACGATACTGAGCGATAAACTCGTGAGGTTGTTAACATTACAAAGAAATATCTTCGCTTTTAATTAAATTTCTTTCCATTCTGTTCTACTAGTGACATCTATCCGGAAACGGCCAAACCATGCAGCTAGCACTAGCAGCCAAAGAAATCAATAAACGGCGCTCTTTTTCCTGCAGAGCTTTTTGCTTGCGATATTATTGATTTTAAATAAAGCTGGCCCTACACTACATTTGATATTTTGTGTTTTATGACATGATCTCGAAACATGTAGCGAACCAATTCTTCAAAACTAGCGGGAGGGTAAAAGCGAAAAATAAGGGGCTGCCAATATTTGTAACACCCAAAAAGGGGTGAAAAGATTTATTTTGCTCTGTTTCTTTACAAAAAACGTTTTTTTTTTTTACGAAAAACTTGAGCTCTGCCACTTTTTTTTATTTTTTTCAACTTTCTTCAACTTTCTGGAAATTTTTGTCATACCGTAGAAAAAAATTATTTCCCCCATGGTCATACTCTACTTTTATTCGAAAAAATTTAGAAGCAGAGACGGGATCAGTTTTCCTAAAACGGGGGATCTTGGTTTCGAGTGAGAAGATAAAGGGCTCCGCGGGCAAAAATTTTTCAATTAAATTAGCCGAACGCAAAAATGTTAGAAAAACAAAGCAAAAAATGGTGCCGCTTACAATTTTTTTTCAAAAATGACGTAATTTCGGGAACGCAAAGGAATAGGTCTAAAGAGTATAATTTTTAAGAAAAAAATATCAATTTTCTCGCCCTCCTCCACTGGGACTACAGGGGCCGTGCAGAAATTACGTAATGGTCATAGGCGGGAGGGGGGTTACAAAACGTTACGTAGGGGGGAGGGGGGTTTTCGACAGCGTTTGCATTTGTGTGAAACTAAGAAAATTTGGAATGAAAATAAGTGAAAAGTTTTTTTTTTGGGGGGGGGGGTAGTGGTCTTGAAATCGTTACGTAATATTAGCGGAGTGGTGTGCCAAACCGTTACAAAACATTACATAGGGAGGGGGTCAAAAATTGGTAAAATCACCGTTACGTAATTTGTGCGCGGCCCCACATCTGACTGTTCCTCCTTTTTGATTTCGAATCAAAGGGCAAAACCCGGGTTGGACGTTCGAAGGCGTCAACCCGTCCTATTTGCTTGATAAAGTTTCTACGGAAATATCTCAGTCGATTTCTCCGGCCGTGTATGAACGCTTTAGGTTAGGCATTTGCATGTATCTGAGTCCCCAGCCTGTAAACAGTGCGTAAGGACAATGGTTACAAAATGAAAAGCCGAAAAATATTTTTTTTTACGATATCTTTCATCAGTTTGGTATTAAAGTCAAGCAAAATCAATTTTTATTCCAGTCCTAAAGGTATGAAAATGGAAAACATTAGAAAACAACAACCTGGAATGGATTTACTACGTGTAAGATGTAGTGACAACATCGCCCCATGCCCATCCTTTTCTGCCTAATGTGCTTTTCCGTTTGTCTGCATCTTATACACGGCTGCTTGGCCCCCTAAGGATTTGCTTAGGAACCCTGTATAATCTAAAAGAAAAAAAAAATGATTTGAAATGGAATTGGCCACTAGTGAAACCGGGATTGCATGTCCTTCGATTTCCGGGTCGACACATATGGCTTAGACCTGCTGGGAAGAAATAGTCTACCTTCTAAACCAAGTTCTGCTGGGAGGGTAGCAATTTTAGATAGATGCAAGTTCAGCTTGTAAAGGGGGTGGAAAAGCCGGTGGTCCACTGTGTATACTTGCTATGCAGTCTAAATATCCCTGCCTTCGAAAAGAGGTGTTTATTAAGCGGCCTAATTGCCAGACCTACCATCTTCTACTACTTACTTGTAACGAATCAAAAACTCAACTTTTTGTATGTTTTTAGAGCACCGTCCCAGAAGAACTAAGTCTTCACACCCTGCTTCAAGAAATTCTTGAGAAAGAAATCACAGAAGATACAGTACATTCACAAATTCTGTGCAAAAAATGCTTCAAACATATTGATGAGTATGACGAACTTAGAAGTAGAGTGAATGAGATTAAAAATGACATTTTTATTCAATATAATATAAATTTGGAGAACAGAGAAACTGCTGCTTCCAAAGAAGCAGAGGAAATCGAATATAATACTGTGCAAGAGGAAGAAGGAATTCCCAACAGTAATATAACTAGTACAAATGTTTCTAAAAGTAATGTGAAATTAATTAATCGATTAAAGAGTAACAATTTACCCAAGAAAATCTTAGACATACCATCAAGTGATGAGGAATCCAATCATGTAAGATTTTTTTGGAAATTTAAACTATCTGTCTACCTGTGTTGTTATTAGGTAATTCTTTCAGGGATATATAATGTAAAAAAATGCATGTCAATAAAAGAACTTTTAATTTAATTGGTTTGCTATATTGAATATTGTGTATAAGCTTTAGGTTTAGACACAAGAATGTAGTTTTATTTTTTAAAATTATCTCCTGAAGATGCTAACTAACTTGTTACCATTGTTAAATAAAAACGAAACACATTAAAGAAAGGGCCTAAAACTTTTGTGAAGTGATAAAACATTTCAGAACTAATAAATGCTTAAACATGACTTAAGAAAAATCATGTCCTAAGTATGTGGTTTCACATTTTTATCCTTTGATTACAAATCCTTTCTGCCTTGACTTTAAATTAAATTTGTTCGTTATGATACACCTTCTAAAAGAATTTAAAACAAATAATTTGTAGGACAGGGAAGAAATGGAAATGTCAAATTTTGACAATATGGAGAATTATCCAGAGGAAGAAAGGTGTCCAGAACAAAGTATCTCGAAGAATGTTATTATTAGTAAGTGTAAATTGATTATTTTTAACCACCGATGACAATGCAATAAAAGAAAGGTGTTACAAGTTTTGACCTGTGAACCGATTTCGATGCGGTTGTTTTCTGTTTGGAGCCTATCCTTCAGAGAGTGTTCTTAGTTCGATAAAATAGGCTAAGTAGTTCCAGAGATAGGTACACTTTCTACACATAGATGTCAATGAATTTGAGATAATATAATTAGGTTTAACTGCTAAACCGTTCATCCGATTATGATGAATTTTGGTGTAAAAATGTACAGTTAATTTTAGATAAAATGCGTACATAGAAAAACAAAATACAACGTTTTTTCTTCGTATAGATGCGCCATTTCACACTATTCATTTTGTACCCGTCATATATCATGACATATTTTATTTTTGATTTAAGTCAATCATTGTCAAGTCAAAATTACTTTTTTAATATGGTTCCGCAATTTTCGGCCTTTACGAAATCGCAGATAATAACTCGACTGCAAGATGGATGGTCAGTAACAAGGGTCGCCGAAAATTTTTATGTTAATAAAGCCACTGTGGTTAGAATTTCGAAACGATGGCAAGAACATCAGTCTTTGGAGCGAAAGCGGGGTACCGGTTTGCAAAATGAGGTGAGCACAGAGGAACAGAAACAGGATGGACAATTACTGAATAATTTGCGAGAGAACCCATTTTCCACAGCTGTCGAAGCCATCAACACAACTGGTTTTCCGATCTACAGCATGCAGACGATTGAAAAATACTGAACTTAAATGTCGCATTGCAGCAAAGAAGCCCCTCTTGACAGAGCAACAAAAACAAGCACGACTAATATTTGCTCTCAATCACGCTGCAGAGGATGAGGAATATTGGGACAGGGTGATTTTTACTGATGAAAAAATTTTTCAATCTTCTTCGGATAGCCGGAGTATATCGCCCACTTTCAAGACCAAAATATAGAAATGCTGCTTTGGCCATCGAACAGTCCCGACCTGAACCCCATCGAAAATATTTGGGGAAAATTAGTCAGAATAATATATGAACATAATTGGAGGCCCCAAAATGCCGAAGAACTTTTAAACGCTATACATAATGCATGGGATTTGTTTTTTTTTTGTTTTTATCTTTATATTACATGAAATTAAAATAATTTGTTTGTTTATAAAAACGCATGCATAAACAGCTCTGTGTAGTTAAAATAAAATAAAAAGGTCTTTATTTCCTAGCAAACACAAAATAAAAATAATTATTAACAATTTAAAAAAAAGCGAGAAAAATGCCGGAGATCGTGGACCAGCCTGTGACATAGAAAAAAGCCTGCGACACATGCTGGACTCTGAATTAAATCTCAAGCAGAAGAAAAAAAAATTGTAATTCTAGTACTTAACACCTATGGTTTACCCAAATTCTAAGCAGCCTAATAAATAAAAATGGGGAGAAAAAATAATCTAATGAATGACACGAGAGCGACTTAAAGATATACTTTAAAATGATATGTTGCATATATTTGGAGATACTAATTCATAAATAAATTTTTCTTGAGTTCTTTTTTAAAAAACAATAAAGTTTTATTCTTAAATGGATCAGGGACAGAATTGTAAATCTTAGAGATTTGATAAGTAAAAGAACGTTTATAAAATTCAATTCTGTGCCTAGGTACCAGTATTTTGTTACTATTTCTTAAATTCCGAGTGTGTATATTTCTACTGAACAATATTTTGTTAAATAAGTATAAAGGAGATTTATTTTTTATTATTTTGTGAAAAAGGCATGCAGACAACATGCGTGGATCAAGTAGTTTATGAGATATTGGACGTCTACGGCTATTACCACAAGGACTCGCATAAAATTTTCTTCACTAAAAAGTTAAAAAACTGGCGAATTGACAAGATAGATTTTAGATTGATGTAAGCAGTCCTGATGCAGTGATTAATACGGGTTTTAAATAGAAGGTCCGCGTCAAATATAATCCCCAAGTTACGTGCTGTGTTTGAGAGCTTGATCTCATCAGCATTAACGTTAATAGAGAACTGTTGTTGATTAATTTTGGCACGATTTTTTCTGGTTTCAAATAACAAAAGATTTGTTTTTTTTTTGCGTTAATGTTAAGTCCGTGATCATTTGACCATTTCACAAGTTTGGATATGTCACTATTGATACGAGTAATTGCCTGTCCAAAATCTCTTGGTGCAAAAGCAAAACGAAGTTGTGTATCGTCACAATATAAATAGGACTTGCAGTGCTCAAAGATATCTGGCATTTTGTGAGTGTAAATAATGTAGAAGAGCGGTCCTAAAATCGATCCCTGAGGGACACCAGCCTTAAGGGCCTTGGCAGATGATAAAACGTTATCTAACTTAACTTGTTGGGACCTATACGAAAGATAATCTTTACATAATTTTAAAGGTATCTCCGAGAAGCCGATAGATTTTAAGATAGTACACATAAGAGAATGACTTATTATGTCAAACGCCTTTGAATAGTCAACTAAAACAAGAGCGGTCAAATTGGTATTATTAGCCTTTCGAATGATATCATCTGTCAAGTCCAAAAGTGCCGTCTCGCAGCTAAAATTTTTCCGAAAACCACTCTGATACATTGGTAAAATGTTGTTGGTGTCTATGAAGTTACGTATTTGTTCATCAAGAACCCGTTCCAAAACCTTTGAAAGACTACATAAGATACTAACTGGTCGAAGATCTTTAATCTCTTGCGGATTGTTTAATTTTGGTATAGGCCGCACTAATGCTTGTTTCCAAGCTTTAGGAGAAACGTCTTGGCTAAGACAAAAGTTAACAATGTGCGTTATGTGAGGAAGAATTCTGGGGCAGCAATGGAGAAGCATTTTGATGTTGATACTATCGGATTTTTTGCACATATTCCAAGTTTACTTCCTTAAACTCAAATTTTCTTGTTCGCTGAACGGACAGATATGAATCTAACACGCTCTAATCAATTAAAGGCGTCGGTATTGAGTTGGTGTAATAATCATTAATTTTATTTGCATCTTTTAAATTACTCGTTCAAGTTCAATTTCTTTTTTACCAATATTAAATTTTTTTAGAGTTTTCCACGTTTGTTTAGTATCGCCCGTTCGTATTTGATGTTCAAAGTAAGCCCGTTTTTCATTTCGCGTTGCTAAAGTTGCATAGTTATGCAATGATTTAAAATATTCCCTGTCATTAACATTTTTGGTACGTTTCCATTTAGCTTTAGATTTATTCTTCAATTTTAAAATTAACTTTAACTTGGAAGTGAGCCAAGGGCTGTATTTTTGTGTTATTTTTATTTCTTTAAAGGGTGCATGTTTATTAAACAAATCCAATATTTGGGTGTTTAAAAACTCTAGTTTGGCATTAGCATCGGGCAAGCTATAAACGCGATCAAAACGAGTCGAACTCAGATCTGCGTTAAATTTCTCTAAATTGAAATTTTTAAAATCTCTGATTGTTTTAAACTCTGGAGCGAATTTATTATTTGAAGTTTGAAGAACACAATAAGTTAGTTCATGATCCGATATATGATCCGCAGATACAACGCCACTTTCTTTTATAAGAGACTCATCACTAACTAAAATATGGTCAACTAGTGTTTTGCTAGTCAATGTTATACGAGTTGGAGCGTCTATAAGTTGACTCAGGTCTAAGGATTCTATTGTAGACATATATTTGTAAACTGCAGGATTATGTTCCAAAAAGTCAACATTATAGTGGCCCAAGCAAATAACTTCGTCTAATTCTGTGTAAAGATTGGTAACAGACCGCTCAAATGTATCTAGAAATATATTCAGAGCAAAATCCGGAGGTCTGTAAAATGTACCAACCCCTATCCACTTTTTCTTTAGCTTAAACTTAACCCAGATCTGTTCTATTTCGTTATCTGATTCAAGTAGTGTAAAATTTATGGTGTTTTTTATATACAAACATACTCCCACTCCTCTGTTAGATCTATCAACCCTGACAAGTGTATAACCATTTATATGTACAAAAGCATCAGGTATAGTTTGCGTTAACCATGTTTCAGTCATGCAAAATATGTCGTAGTCGTAGTTAGTAATAATCGCTCTCAAATCTAAAAATTTTAAAAACATAGACCTAGTATTTAGGTGCCCTATAGAAAAGTTATTGCTACTCATTTTAACAGTAAAAAAGAAAAAAAAATTCAAACAATACAATACTTTTGTCTATATGTGCCTATACTCTTAAGAAATAATATAAGTTTTTACAAAATAAAATAAGTTCAAAATAACACAATTTTTATTTTTTCGCTTTTTACTAAGTCCATGAACTTGCCTTGCTCGTGTATACAAAAAGTTGTTCTTTAGCCTTATTTAAAAATACTATTTTCTATTGCTGAGAAGTGTAAATTAGATACCGACAAAATAATAAATAATCCTCCAACAGTTGCAGTTTTTAATATAATAATAGGTAAACTATAACAATAATAGAAATATCTTACCTAAACTATAATTAGCAGGTGGTGCCCCAGGTGCATAATCAAAAGCGTAGGTATAGCTAAATACACTGAAAAAAAAACGTAGTTTGGTTTTTCATGTACGCATTTTATGTGAAATCAACTGTAGGTTGGGCACTAGTTTATTTTAGTTCCGTCAGTTTTTATAAAAAATTTTTAATTTTTTCTGTTAAACTATATTTTTTAAAGCCAATTTTAGTCTTTTAGTCAAGGATTTTTTTTTAGAAAATATCCAGCACATCCCCACTCCGATGTTTGTGGGAGTAAAGTCCGAGCCACCTTGTGAGGAGAATAACCTTCCAGCCCAAACCACGACTGTTGCCAATAAAGCATTTAATGTAAAAGTCCAACCGAAAATTATTATAGAAAACAAGCCTAATATCCTGAAAAAGAAAACTATGACTGTGTGTAATGGACAGGTTAGTTGGATATAACTAGATAAACTAGTACATACAACGCCCGCCCTTAGGGCTAAAAGTGGAATCTATAGGTAGTATATCTAACTAAATATAGCTGTCTAAATTTTCAATTTAGAAGAAAATTGTTTACTACAAATTTAAAAAAACCTTAATGTGATGATCTTTTTGTACTTTATGAAAATTTCAGAAGTATTTATCCTTATAAGATGTTTAAGAATATTCATTTGAGTCTCTAGCTCAAAGAAATTAAAATAATACAAACATTATTTGTTGGGGGTTTCTGGGATCTAAGTTTTATTATTCTTAGGGCTTGATTATAATTTGTGCCTTATTTACCACAAATTATTATTCTTCTTTACTGTCTTTCTGAAGTTTCGTAGTACTAATACAATACCATTGTTTAAGATTTTTAAGCCACTATATTTGTTTGCGATTCCTCTTAGGTCTTCAATGCCGAATCAAACTTCAAGATCCTTTTCGAATCTGTCATCAGTCATTCTTATGCGCCGTAATACAAAATGCTAGTATAGAAGAGTAGTATTAGGATCGCGACTACGTAACGCACATTTGTACGAGTAGACGCCTTCGACTTGTTGGTCATTGACTTTTAGTATGTAATGTTTTTTTCCTTGGCTATAACCATCCATTTTGATTTTATAACGTTCAAATTAAGCTCAAAATGCAATTCGATTCAACAACTCTTGTAGACTTTCCAACGTATCTGCAGTTATGACAGTGTCCTCAGCATATCTTAAATTGTTAACTTTTATACCGTTTATAGTCAGAACCTCTTCGCAGTTGTGAAGTGCATTCTGCACAAATTATTAAGCTTAGGTATATACTACAATCACTGATAAAATTTTGATATGATAACTGATTATGGATATAGAGCAAACCGTCAACATTTTTGACTTGGCGATTGATCCTAAGATGGATGGAAAGATAAACAATAAAATGGTAGAGCAGAAACTAAATAAAAATAAAAATTTTAGGTGATACAAGAAGTGCATAAATTGGAAGCTGGTAACGAGGAAGCTGAAACGGTTGTAAATAAAAAAATTGTAGAAGAAGGACCTCCTTTGGTCTCGAGGGACGATAATATTTATACTTGCTTGCTATGCACTGGAGATGCCACGGTAAGATCTACGTTTCTTAAAGATAAAGCAATTAACAAAACGAGTTTAATCTTATCAGGTGGGCCATTATTCTTGTCGAAGCTAGGTTGCTGGCGAGGTCAAGGCAATGGTCCATCACATCAAATAAGTACACAACGCTATCCTGTATGTTTGCGACGTCTGCGGCCAGCCCTTCTCAAAAAGGAACATTTTTCGAGAATTTCTGAACATTTTTATTACAAAAATTCCCCATGATAGCCTCTGGAAATATGTTTTCGTTCAGAGGCGCTAACGCCCTTCTACACATTCGCGGTCAGCCCTTCTCGAAAAAGAAAAATAAAATTGACTTTCTGACAGTTTTTTGAGAATTTCTGATCATTTTTATTACAATCTTTCTCCATGATACCCGTGAAATATGTTTGCGTGCAGTTTGCTGGCACTCGCCTGTACGTTTGCAAAGTATGCGGTCAGCTCTTCTCGAAAAAAACAATTTTTAGAGAATTTCTGATCATTTTTATTACTAACTACTCTTAAAATATGTTTGCGTGCAGGTTGCTGTGAAGCGAAGGTAATAGTACAGCATGTAAAGAAGGTGCACAACGCTCGCCTGTACGTTTGCGACGTCTGCGGTCAGCCCTTCTCGAAAAGGAACAATAAAACTGACTTTCGGACAGTTTTTTTGAGAATTTCTGATCATTTTTGTTACCAGCATTCCCCATGATACCCTCTCAAAATAAGTTTTCGTGCAGGTAGCTGGCGAGGCCAAGGCAATGATCCAGCACATAAAAGAGGTCCATAACGCTCGCCTGTACGTTTGCGACGTCTGCGGTCAGCCCTTCTTGAAAAGAAACAACTTGTCGGCGCATATGGACGAGCACGTGGCCACCGAGGAGGGGGATTTCCAGTGTGAAGTTTGCAATAGAATTTTTAGCAATTTGAGGCTGTTTAGAATACATAAAAGGTGAGATAATTCACATTTTTGGCACCTATATTTTGTAAACGGATACAAAATTAGTATAAAAAGAGAAACCTGTCGTTACTTTGTTGTTGGAAATTCCCACGATGGGGGGGGGGGGGAAGGTGTCTTCTACGCGAGCTTTCGCTTTACAAGTTCTCCAACAAGTTTCAAAGTTTGTGAGGTATTTGCACGACCACCGATATTTGGCGAGTTTTGTACTTTTCAAATGATTCCCGATTTAAAACTCAAAAGAATTGACAGTTGTCAGGGCATGTCCTCCGATTTTTACAAGCTTTTATTTAACTTGCAATGTATCTATGTAAATATATTTGTTCGGGTGGAATCTTGCAACTTAATTTTCGGTCGGCTTCAAATTTCGCATGCTTATATAGTTGCGGTGACAACAAAAGAATATAGTGTGATGAAATTGACAGCTCCCCCCTGCTCGAAGGGGGTGGAGGGGGTACAGTTAAAGTACGCCCGATTTCGTTGAAACTTGGTGTGTTGGGGCACTTGGGGATGGAAAATTCAATATGGCGGATTCAAGATGGACGATTTTTGGTCATCTTTTGCTAACCAATTTTAACTAACTTATACACATCCGATTGCCTCGAAATTTGGCATGCATTTATAGTTCTGGTGACAATACAATAATATGTCATTATTAGTCACCCCTCCCCCCTACGAGGGGAGTGGGGGAGGGGAAAACACCTAAGTTTGTCCGATTTCAACCAAAATTGGTATACGGGGGCTTTTGGGGATAAGGAAAATTCAATATGGCGGATTCAAGATGGACGATTTTTGGTCATGTTTTGCTAATCAATTTTAACTGACTTGTCCACATCCGATTGTATTCCTTACAGGGGTTTTTAAGGTGGGGGATTATGAATTTTTGATCAGATTTGAAAATTTCAATATGGCGGATTCAAAATGTGTGTGTTCAAATTTGGCATGCGTTTATAGTTCCGGCAAAAATACAATAATTTGGTATTATTAGATACAGACTTTCCTCTAACGGGGGAATTGGAGGGTTGAGAGGTTTTTCGGGAAGGGGATATGAATTTTTAATTAGAAAAAAATTTCAATATGGCGGATTCAAAATGGACGATTTAGGGTACAAATATAAAAATTAAAAATAAATGCAAAGAACAAGCTTTTAAATGCACTCAAAAGTAGAAAATAATTTTTTATCTTTCTTATACCATAATAAAAGCGATGGGCGCAAATTAAAAATTTTAACTACAGTGACAAAGAGAGAACTACAAAAGAAGAATACAAAAGAAGAACTAAATTCTTCTTATATTCGAATGATAAACATAATTCTTTCATCTAAAGAAGCTGAGAACGGGTGAGATTGCCGTGCTTCCCAAGCCTTTGAAAATGTCCTTAGGTTATAGAGTAATACAACTGTTTCTTAGGTGAATCGTCGATGTGACCGATATACGATACCTAAAGTTAAAATTTTGAATTTATTTGCGCCCATCTCTTTTATTATGGTATAAGAAAGATAAAAAAATATTTTCTACTTTTGAGTGCATTTAATAAAAGCTTGTTCTTTAAAAGTTTTCTTTAATAAAAAATTTTATATAATAAAATGATAACTTTAGGCGTCACCAAAAATTAAAATGCCAAAGATTTTGACATCTGTCAGAAGTTTTCCGAACGGCATCTAGGTATTTTTTTAGTTTTAAAGCGCAATAAGCTTGCTGAGAGCAGTTGAAGTATGCAAAATTCGGAAATTAAGCTGAAGGGGAAAATGTGGCCAAATGTCAACTGGCGATTAAGTCAGAGGATCTATTTTAGACTACCTATATTACTTTGTGGTGTGTCGCATTATACTAAATCAGGGACGATAATCACAAAAATAACAATGATGGTTGAGTTCGTGGGTTAGAGGACTGGACAAGAGGAAACTACCAGATGTGTGGCAACGTTTCGGTCCAATATAAATCGATTTAATGTAAGCTACGAACACCACCATTATTTAAACAGAGTCGTTAGCAGTCGCCAAAAATATTGTAATTTTTTTGATAAGCGTTTCCGACTTAGTTTGATTCATTACCGCACACAATCATACAGTTTAAAATAATAGATCCTCGTTCCACCAGTTGAATTTTATGATATTTTTCCGTTTAGCTTAATTCTTCAATTAAGCATACTTCAAGTATTCTATGCGAATTTATTTGCGCTTTAAAACTAAAAAAAAAATACTTACCCTGCCGTTCGAACAACTTTTGACATTTTAATTTTTTTGTTAGCTATTAATCAATACATTACAAAAAATCGGGGAATGTGCCTTCACAGTTTTTAATTGGAAATGATTTGACTAGTACAAAGTAGGTGTTTTCCACTAAACATACTGTAAATTAAAAAAATTAATATTCATACTTTTGACAGCGTTTTAACGGCGGTGAAAATGGTTGACAATTTTGAATTCAGCGTGGTCAAGTTAGTTGGTATTGATGCTTCGCTCATTGAAATCGGTCATAATACGCCTGTTCTTACGCAATTTGTCAAATATCGGTGATTGTGTCAATGAGAAAAATGTTCCCCATGTCCTTCTCTACAACTTTGTCTCACAAACTTTGAAAAAACACCGAGGGCCAATTTTCATTTAAAAACTGCGTTCTTCTTTCAAAATAAAATATTTTATTTAGTTTAAAAATGTTTTATAGCCAAAATGTTGACTGTTTCGTCCAGAAACTAAGAAATTTCATATGTTCTATTTCTAATTTTGATAAACACAAATTTTAGCGGTAATAGCCAAGTTCAAAACATTTTTAAATTAATGTATAAAAGTGTTTTGAAGGACTTTATTATACTTTTATTTGACTTCTTTCTATGGAAAAAATATTTTTACCTTTTTTTAATTTCTTTTTAACTCCAGACATGAATGCGACAAAGAGGGGTGTTGTTTGCCCCCTATGTGTGTGTTTGTCTTTGTGTATTTAGCCGAACCGGTAAACCGATTTCGATGGGAGTTTCCTTAGTTATGTTCGATAAAAATAGGCTAAGTAGTTACAGAGATAATATGCTCTCTACACACAGATGCCAAGGAAATTTAGATATGATATGTAAATTCATCCATTATTCTTAGTGACATTCATCGGGTTCTTAAATTACCCGATTGATTTCACCAATTAACCAATTGATGGTATCGATGCTCACCGACTTTGGGGGCCATTGAGCCTTCCCGATAAATAACGTCACTAACGTCATTATCAGCTGTTTTTTGTTGTTGTTATTTTTCTTAAATTTAATTAATATTTTTTTAATAACGATTACAGGATTGATAAGAAGTCGCGTTAAAACTATTTGGAAGACAGTAGTTTTCGAGGACTAAGGAGATAAATAACTCTTTAATTCGGGCCGGTCTAAGATGGACATAAGTTTCATCCTCGGCATATCCTCCTAAAGCCTTACGCTATTTTTTTTATTCGTCCTTATTTTCGGACATGTTTTTTTTTCAAAAAAGCCCAATTTGGAAAAAATTCGAAAAAAATCTGGACTGGAATTTTATCGCGTTTTTTTAATTTTCGATTCGAGGTTAATTAAATGGAATCTCAGATTAACGACATATGTCATTTGTCAAAAAACCGATGACATCGGCGAAAAAAATCTGATGAATTTACAAACTCGCCCAGTATGATGGAATTTAGTTTAATTATTTCAATTATTGGTGTCAGTCACTTTTTTTTACATGTGCAGAACCTCTGTGCTGATTGGTTCAAAGTTATTTTTATTCTTATTTTTATTAAATGATAAAAACTGAAAAAGTAAAATCAATTGAAAATCAAATAAAAAACTTTGACAATAAAAACAAAACTATGTGGCAAATTTGTAACCAAATTGTAGGTAAAGACCATAAAAAATCAAACTGATAATGTGATGTGATGAATGTTAAATCCCAGAAAATATCTTTTAATATGAATTCAGGAAATATAAATGAAACAAAACTAATTGAGTAATGTCCATTTAATACTGACTATCTGTTGAAAAGAATACAGAGCAAAGAAAAGCGTCGAGGTGCATACAAAAAACAGTTTTTTGATAAAGAAGTTATTAGAGTTTTTACCTTTAATTTTATTCACATATTTATGTCTTTTAGCATACATACATACAATAATCAATCTCTGTATATCGAAAGCTATAAAAAAAACCAGTTCTGGAGATGACGAAATTCCTACCACTATAGTAAAATTATCCATCAAAAAAAACTCCTTTAAATTTTCGATATTTCCAAACCAGTTAAAAGTAGCGCTCATTGAGCCTCTACACAAAAAGGGAACAACAACGGACTGGAACAACTTTAGACCCCTAAGTTTCTCTAAGATCTTTGAATTGGTCTTATCAAATAAAATAATTTGCTTTATGAACAATTGTAATATCTTCACAGAAACACAACATGGTTATCTAACAGGAAGATCTACAACCACAGCAATTTTCACAAAGACCTCCAACTAAATATACCTTTATGAATTTTCATGTTGGTAAATGCTATCTCGGAGCAGCTTAAACGGAAAAACATTGCACTAGGACTATTCCTTGATCTCAGTAAGCTATATGACTGTAGAAATCACAGTATTCTATTAAAAAAGGTTTTGAAGTATGGTATCGGTGGACCATCAAATTCACTAATTCAATCCTAGCTGGACGAAAGACCCCAAAGGGTTATCTGAACAAAATAACAAATCAGTTAAATCAACCATAAAAACAAATAATACAGGCATTCCACAGGGGTTCACCTTGAGTTAATTGCTGAAAACTTTGAAGTAGAAAAATTCGCGAATGACACAAATACCTTAGTTGCAGGCCCTGATGTGAAAACCATAACAGAAAAGGAAAATCAAGCATTTGAAGGAGTTAATGACCGGCTTGAACAAACTACTACTACTACTAACTTACCCTGAACAAAACAATAACGAGTGAAATAGTTTTCCGTACAAGGCAGGCCAAGATAGAGTTTCCTACAGAAATTACATTACAGGATACAAAAACAAAATTTCTAGGAATCCACATAGATAAGTTCTTAAGTTGGGGTCACCATATTAACAAAGTCTGTAAAAAACTGAGTAGAGTAGTTTCGTCGCTCTAGATGTGAATCTAGTCCTAATCCACAAAATATTCAATTTTGAGATATCAACTACTTTAAAAATGTCCAAATTTTATGTTGACAAAAGCTCTAACCTTCATTTACTTTCTTACTTATTACTTTTTTTTTATGATAGCGAACAAAAAAGTACACATTCTTATGCTACAAAAAATGTTTAATCTTATTTTACTCAAAAGTAGTGTTATGTGGATTAGTTCCATTCACATCTAGGGCAACGGTTTATGCCATAAGAAAAATAAAATATCACTATTATGTGAATGGTCCTAATCCACAAAATATTCAATTTTGAGATATCAACTACTTTAAAAATGTCCAAATTTTATGTTGACAAAAGCTCTAACCTTCATGTACTTTCTTACTTATTACTTTTTTTTTATGATAGCGAACAAAAAAGTACACATTCTTATGCTACAAAAAATGTTTAATCTTATTTTACTCAATAACTCAACAACTCATCAACTCATAAGAAAAATAAAATATCACTATTATCACTAAATATCAGATATTGTCCAAATTTTGAATCTCAAATAAGATATGGAATAATATTTTGGGGCAAAAACTCTAATATAGGAAATATTTTTGTAATTCAAAAAAGGGCAGTGCGAATTTTACAAAAACTCAATTTTAGGGATAGCTGTAGAGGGGTTTTTAAAAAAATCAATGACAGTTATTGCTATTTGCATCTATGAATTATAATATTTAAAGCTGAAAAAAATCATGAATACCATACCAGAACGTTAGATGTCAAGACACCAATTCACAGATTATCATTATTCTACAGCTGTAAAAAAACAGTAAAAGAACTAATGATTAGCATAGAACCGTATACACTAAATGAATTTTTAGATCACAGGATGTAAAGTACAATATATTAGAATGTTTTTGTAAGATAGTAAGTCACATAATAAGTACAGTTGTTTTTTAATTGACATCATTTCCTTTCATGTTTCTACAATTTGTAAACATTATTTGAAATAAAGAAAAATCTAATCTAATCTAATATTTGGCTGTATAATCCAAAATTATTTCTTATATTGATTTTTATTTGTTACTTTTATTTGCCTGTATAAACCCAGCTTAACTTTTGAACCGATTATGATGAAATTTAGTGTGTAGATGATGGCCCTCTAGTTTATTTTAGTATCGTCAGGCAAAAAAATCACTTTAGCTTTTATAAAAATTCGCATGTTTGTGGGGATTTCAAAAAAAATATTTTACTTGTTACATGAAATATTTTTGTTAGTATGATTTTTACTTTCTTTTAATTAATCTTTCAAATTGTTTTTTAGGATGCACTATCCCCAAAACAAATCGTGGACGTGCGAAACGTGCGGCAAACGTTATCCCAGCAGAAATCTGCTGGAGGAACACCTCAACACCCATTTGGGTGTCAGGCCCTTCGTGTGTCAGACTTGCACCAAGGACTTTTCTAGTAAATACGCGTTGAGAGCGCACGAGAGGACCCACGAGCAGAGACCTAGGAATTTTAGGTAAAAAAATAGCGTCAGCAGACTCGCGTAGAACTCCATACAACCTTCTTAAAATCTATAACCCTGAAGAACTTTAACATTTGTATAGTTTGTTAAAACCGTGTATCGATGGTTGCTATGGTGCGTTTACGATTTTTTAAAAAGTTCAACTCCTTTTCCTGCCCTCTTTCCAACCCCTCACCTCCATAAAAAACTAATCAGCTTATCTCCTGGTATCAAAGAATTATTGGGCCAAAATTAATAAAAATCGGTTTAACGGCTTTTGAGCTATCGGATCCCAGACAAACACCATGAAATTTTTTTTTATTTAGGACTCTTGAACGAAAAAACTAATTTTTAGTGTAATTAAAAATTAAAAAGAAACTTGCCGATTCAACAACATCCATTCTGGTATGAATGGCTAAAAATTGAATTTACTTTTTTCGCTAAACTCTTAGACAGTTCAACGTCAATATTATTCAAGTGACCAGACCAACCAGTGCCCTTAGTTTTATAAAAAAAAGTCAGAAAAACCATTGTTATGGGTTACTTTAACGCAAAACTTGGAAACGCTTCAAGAAAATACATTGTTGGAAGCTGTTTAACTTCCCATGTCAATTATTATCCATACAAAAATTATGGAAAATGCGAAGCCTTTCTGGGCGAGGCACCGTTTGGATATCATGGAGCGTTCGAGAAAAGAGAAGCTTTATTTTGTATTCAATTCGCAGGGCCGTATTCAGTCCTCCCTTGAAGAGAGCCTTGAGATTTCCTTTCCGAAGGTGGCTTTCAAGGCACTCTTGGGTATTCCTTGGCAGAAGGAGTCACTATGAATATTGTTTTGACCCAAGGACACTTTAAGGACGCCCTGTTTCTTGAAAGGAGGAGTATAAATATGGCTCTTAGTTCAAAGGTCTAGTGTGTGTCGTTACAAATATATCATAATATGCCTGTTTCATGGATTTTGAGAAAGCTTTTTATCGAGCCAAGCAGAGGTATACGCCATCATTATGTCAGCAACTATACCGGAGGTCAAAAATGGCAGAAAGGACATATGCATATTTTCCTACAGTCAGGCTGCCCTCAAGGCTAAGGGCACCCAGAATAGTCAACAGGCTGGTGGAAGAGTGCGCCGACGCACTGCAAACATTGGCTCAGGAGGACAAGAGGGTGACACTGATGTGGGTCCCGGGACATGAGGGGATACCAGGGAACGAGAAGGCAGTCGAGTTGGCCAGAGTAGGGGCCGGAACCCAATATATCAGACCGGAATATCTTCCGGGAATGACAAGGAAACAGCTTCAGAGTGAGCTCAATAAATGGGCCAATAATGAACTCAGATCGTCCTGGAGGCAAGAGCCCAGGGTGCAGACAGTCCAAACGATTCGTGGATGGCCCGGATGCAGCCAGAACTAAATGGCTCCTGAGCAAAACTCGAAATGACATTGGACTGCTGGTAGGAATGCTGACTGGACACAATCGGCTGAACGAACACCTGTCGCGCATCGGAGTAGCAGGGCATCCAGTCTGTCTAGCCTGCGCGTTGGAAGAGGAATCTCTTTCTATACCGTGTGAAATGAGAGGCGAAAGATAAGTCGGTATGTGTGGACCGCGTTCGAACTCGACTGGTTTAAATCAATATTGCACGACTGGGCATTCGTGTTGTTTCGCATGAAAAACCAGTTATTCTTTCACGTACTACCCATGAATCAGCATATCGGCATATGCGAAAATAGGACCCCAGATTAAGGAAGAGCTGCACTTGCTTCGATGGGCCGACATACTGAACTTCGTAAAGAAGACATGAAGGCCCGGAGAGAGTCCACGGTGTCTAGGAGCCTTGAAAACCAGGAAAACCGGGAAATGGACGGGAATTTCACAGAGCCTTGAAAAACCGGGAATTGGACGGAAATTTTCAAATTAAAACGGGAATTTTTAGTTACCAAATAATGTATAGCTAAAACTTTTTACTGCACTCGAAAACTGTCACACAATCGAAACAACATTTTTAGGATCCCTCGCAACCTGAGCGTCACGTTGTCTCCCCTGTATATCTGGTTGCTTGTCCCCTAGATTTAGTTTTTCAGGTTATTACCGATTTTTTCTTGTGGTATCTTACAAAAGGGTTGCAACTTGCAAGTATCACACAGTTAATCTTTGTTTACCAAAACCCAACCGGGAAAATGTAAAAATGGACCGAGAATTGGACGGGAATTTGGTTTTAGATTTTTGCTAGACACCCTGGAGTGACAGCCCGCGTAGCGGGAGTAGGAGGATAGGCGTACACAACGGGGTATGGCAGAAAGGTCTCATGAAGCGGCCTAATGGGGCTTTCCCATAAAAAAAAAGTTACCTTTTTTTTGGAATATACATAAACATAAAGGTCCAAGAAATCCATCTAAAAACTTTTTTCCCCAAAAAATTTTGGTTTTCTATGTGAAAAATAATGTTTTTAATCGTCGATTCAGTGGCCTTACGATTTTTCAAAACGAATATAGGTGACGTCATAATCAATACAGGTGACGTCATTTTTGGCTGGTCCATTGTAATTTGTCAAGTGCAGTTTTTATTTGGACCACTGGGTTGCGAACTGCGGCCTGCGGCTAACTTTAAGTCATACTGTCAATTCGTTTTTTTTATGTGTTTTACTTTTTTGGTTGTGATTCTTTTGAAGTTAAATTATAAAATTATAAACATTTAGTAGTGCGGAAGTTTATATTTGTCGTTTAGAAAGCCTACAAGTAATATACAACTATATATGTAGTGAATGTTATTACAAACAGTACGGTTCCTGTCCACCATAGCCCTAGCTGCTAAGAACATTTAAGCTGGGTTTATAAGCTTAATTTGGAGACAAGACGAAGAAGAACTTTTAATTGCGATTTTTAACAGAGTGTGCGCATACAAATTTTGATATTTGGTAAGTTTTTTTAAGTAATTTTATATAAGGGAGTGTCTATAAAGAGCCGACAATTCGGCTGAATAGTCGTGAGGGTAAAGAGCCGACAATAATTATTTATTATGTGTTTCATATTTTCATATTTTTTTAAACTAAATTAACCCAACCTAACCTAAACAGACTCAAACCAACTTATTAAAAGCCAAAACAACCCAAACATTTTTTTTATGCCAAAAAAAGATGTAGGGGTTGTAGTGTGTTTTTTTGGGCTGTTTTGGCTTTGAATAAGTTGGTTTGTTTAGGTTAGGTTGGGTGAATTTAGTTGGTTTGAGTCTGTTTAGGTTGAGTTAATTTAGTTTAAAGTGTGTTTTTTTGGGTTGTTTTGGCTTTTCATAAGTTGGATTGAGTCTGTTTAGGTTAGGTTGGGTTAATTTAGTATAAAAAAAAACGAAAATATGAAAAATACATAATAAATTGTCGGCTCTTTAGACACTCTCTTTATATAAAGCCGTTTTCTGACGCATCGTCAAAAACCACCATAAAAACTCAACCCCAGATCCAACAATTTTCATGCTTGCTACATGTCTATTAGAAGACAGAATTTTCTCCTAAAATCTATATCTTTTGATAGCTTTTCTTATTTGCTTGCAAAAGTGTAGATTCATACTAGTAACATTATAAAAACTTTGTTCTGCTATTGTTTAAAATCTGTATATTGGTACAGCCAACGGGTGAAATGATCCCATATTTTGTACGTCTCCTGGAAAAAGTGTCCATATTCCAGTTCCTCCTGGGTTTAGGATAAAATGAAACTCATAATATAGGAGGCCTGCAAGTGCTAAAATATAGTTCCTGCCAAATATTTTGTGCACTTGCTGGATTGGTTCACCCCTTGGGTACAGCCATGATGGTATTTTCAGACTTCAAATACAGCTATCTATTCTAAAGCGATAATATTCTGTTCTTTTAATTTTTTTGCCCTTATTTTAAAGGTTTCAATATTTATATTAAAAAAAGTATTGATAAAAAGATTTTTAAAGAGAGCTGTAGGTAAGTAGTTTTTTAACTTTTTGAATTTTTCTTGATTTTTTTTTTAGAGAATATGGCTCAGAATATGGAGAAGGGATTTGTGAAGGGTGATTCTAACAACTTACCCAAAGTGGATCATGAGATGATTAATTTATATTATTTGGATAATATGGATTTCTTTAGCGCTGAGATGAAGAATGTTAAGACTGGAAAGTGAGTATGGTTTAACTGCGCACATTAAAAATCCAAATTGTGTCAAAATATATGAGTAAGACTGTTAAGCATTTGTTATAAAAACCTTGTCAAGTGACATGAAATATGATTTTGGACACCCTGTACATATTTTTTTAAATTTAACTTTTTTTTCCCCGATTACAAAAACACAAACCTTGTTACTTTTTTATGCCAAGTAAGAAGAAGCAAGGTAACTTTTTGAGAAAGGACCTCAGCACAAGTAATTTAATTTATTTATTTATATTTATAAGGAACAGAAACCCCATTAAAATCAATACCTTGTCAAAAGAAAAAAATTTTACATAGTCAACACTGAATACTAATTAATAAATAAAGACATGAAATATAGTATAGTAGGAGTTATAGTATGAACAACGCAAAATATTTGAAAACAGACACACAACAGTATAAAATTTAACTAAAAAAAATATTTAGTCTGATAAGATTCTTTTTGTTAGTCTTTTTAAGGAGTTAACAGATACATTAAAAACATTAATAACTGGTTACTGAGTTAAGCAATAAAGTTCTTTCAATAAATTATTTTTTGTCTATAGTCAGTTGTATGAAAAGTAATGTGAAAAGTATGATGATGTCTAACAGTCAGTTAGACCGTTAATTAATTTATGCATCAAACAAATGTCAGTAATTTTTTATGCCTCTCTAAACTATCAAGATTGAGCTAAATTCTGACATGATGATAATTTAGTGCTACATTACCATCAAATTTCTTTACTAACACATTAGGCTTATGACGGTAAAGTTTTTTCAGAAAAATGCAATGTTATTTTCGAGGTTAATTTATATTTTAAGCTAGTTTAAAAAAAATACAAAAGAATGTCAATAAAGTAAAAAACTAAACTAAAAATAAATATTTAAAATTAGGATTTTGGGTTTAATAAAACCTGATGACTAGCTTATTAAATCATTCAAGTATCTTTCAAAGAAAATCCCAAACATTTAGTTAAAATGACTTTTAAAACAAAACATTATATAATAGTCAATTAATTTGTTGTGAAGAGGGTGGAATTGTAGCAGCTAGCAATTACATTTACGTTGAAGTCAGATCTGTAGTTCTTGAAATATTCAAGGAAAATAAAATATACTTTTAGCAGCTAGCAACACGTGGTTTTAATATTTAGATGGATAATTACAGTTCCAACAAAAACTATCAGATTTGTAGTTTTTCAGATATTCAAGGAAATATTGGACTCAACAGGATTTCTTACTAGTTTTGACCAAGGTTTTGACCAACTTATTAAAAGCAAAATATAAATGACAGTAAATAAGTAATTTATTACAGTTAATATATTTTAAACATCCTGGATTTTTTTGTAACAGTAAAAAGCTGCAAAATGTGAAGATAATAAAAAAGTCATTTGTAGGTACACCTAAAATTTTGCTATAAAATTTAAAACAAAATGTTAGAAAAGCTTTATCAGAAATAATTAACCACAGCTGTAAAATCTGGGAAAACTATTTTGAGGTATATAACTAAGACAGATTTGTCTCAAGATTTGTAAAAATATGAAAAAAATTGTATTTTTTTTTATCTTATATTTTTAATCTCAAAGTTTTAAAGTTCCAAATTTAATTCATGTTATGAAAAATATCATAGCATGAAAAATTAACAGCTGATGAAGTGTCACCACATGCCATTCAGTGCATTACAAAAAAAATATGATTTCTAAACTTTTGCCATACCTAGAGGACTCATGGTATGTAAACTGGACATATGAAGTTTTGTCTATCTATCAGTTATTCTCGTGTCATATGAGAGTTGCAATTCTATGTGTATATGAAATTATTTTTACTTTGTACCTTAAAAATGTACATGGTCTGGTTGATTTGGTGTTAAAAGTGAGATGATTGAAGGCTTAAATGTTATTGTTTATTTTAGAGTTACGAAGGAGGTCTATGGTGACAAGTTAAGAGAGAAGGAGATGTTTGCACAGTCAAAGCGAAAATAACTCCGGAGCACAGAGTAAGAAATACTCCTTATACTGTGGAAATTTCTGTTAATGAGAAGGAGGAAAAAGTACTGCATTCTGAGTGCAAAGATTGTTCTGCTTCTGCAGGTAGTTTTAAAAACTTGAAACTACACATTTTACATTACATTTTAAAAAAAATATTTGGTTAATCTCTTTTTAAAGTCTTCTTAAAATTACTTAATAATTGTTATTATTTACATTTTTTGAGAAAAAGAGGTAAAATTATAACTTACAGAATAGCAGCTGCCACTGTTTTGCAATTACACCTGGTAGGAAAATTATATCTTTAAGGTATCCAAACTTACAGAATATTAGGCGCTGCTCTTTTTTTTGTACATATCTGTGGTGGAAAATCCAAGTAAAACTGCTTAAAATTTTTTAAAAGTTGACCTTTATGCATAGAGTTTTTAGAGCGTACCAACACAAAAAGTTACGTTTGTTAGGACAAAATGAGGAGCTATGAACATTGGAATAATTTTTTTAGACATTAAAAGGTTGTATCCCCAAACCATCTCCGAGACTTGTTTAATTATCAAATTTCGGCGTCATTTCACATTTTTCTGGTGGGGGGCATTCCTAACTTCAAAAACAAAAATATGAACGAAACAAAAACACTTTATTTATACCAAAATAACTCAAATAAACATGAAAGACCTAAATACAAAATTTCTTAATTGTTGCCTGCCTATCTGTCTGGACAACGATGACTGAAAAGCCACTAAAGTTAACCGATTTTGATGAAATTTGGCACAAAAATCCTTTGGAACCAAAGAATGAGCTGATTAGTTTTTGATGGGGGTGAGGGTTGTAAAGAGGGTAAGAAAGGGGGTTGAAAATCATAACTCACAAACCGTATCAGCTAGCAACACACATACAGTTTTCACATTAAAAGATATAATTATATTTTCAACAAAAATTAGCAGATCAGTAATTTTTGAGATATTGAAGAAAAATAAAATTTATACATGCCTGCTGGTGCCATGTTTTAAAAAATATTTTTCTGGTATTCTCTAACTATGATGTATTTTTTGTACCAGTTTCTGTTAAGCTAGGAACACACAATGCAAATTTAGTTTTCACAAGATAAAAAAAGACGCAAGCAGAATGTGTCTCCTTTTAACCTGTTATTAGAAAATTGTTAACTGTTTTTAACTTTTCTTTTTTGATACTTACAGGGGGCTGCAAGCATGCCATTGCTGTTCTTTTTTGGCTTCACAGAAGAAGTGAAGAACCAGCCTGCACCTCTACAATGATGTTGGAAATGCCAAAATGGATTTGCAGTCACTTAAACGAAGACGTGCCAGCCCTCGGACCAAAAAGTCATAATTATGTGTCTCAATTGATGTAAATCTGCGCAGATCTGAAGACAAGTACACCTATATCGATGTATACCAGCTCTGGTTCAAGTTTAAAACTGCAGAGAAAATGGACCAAATGGAATGTTGACAGGTTCATTAATTAAATGCGGTCAAATATGAGCGATTCCTTGTGTGTCGAAGCTGAAACGGATACTCAACTTGAAGCCAATTCTCCATTATGGCACAGCTTGCGATTTGGCAGAATAACGTTAACTGAGGCTATTTTTGGCGCTTCTAAACACCTGGGCACTGAGGCAGTGGAGAGGGGGAAAAAGTTAAAGATGAAGTCTTGAAGGAAATTCAAAAAATTAAAATTTCAAAATCAGGCTTGTACCTGAGAAGCCAATACCCATGTTTTGGTGTGGTGTCTTTTTGTTACATTAGTGGAGAGCTGCTAAACCGATTTTTATAAAAAAATTTACAAAATATCTTAGCATCAAGCAATGAGTTTTTAATGGTCGTGGGAGGTTGGAAAGAGGGTTGAACTTTTAAAAACATCCTTACTTACTGTAGCTGCTAGCTAGAGATATTCAAGAAAAGGTTCTTTGGGCGATATATGTGTCTGCTAAAGCACTTTAAAAAATCCGTGTTTGTTTAATTAATATCTGCGGTTTTTTTTTGGTTTTTTAATGTTTATATTTTTTTAAAGTCTCATTCGTTACTTAAATATCTGGTCATAAAACAAAAATTTCATCTCAAAGTGCCATAAAAAATGTAGATATCTCAAAACGCGCATACTTACAGTAATACCAAAAATATAGTTACTACCTAAACTAATGCAAAACATTGAGTTGTTTAATAAAACGCGGAAATTATTTATAAAACATGGATTTTTTTTTGTGAAAATCACAAAAATATATGATAAACTCCAAAAAATGTTGTTAGCCTGAATTTTTTTTATCTCTGTAGAAAATTCAAAGTGATAGATCACAATCGACCCCCAAAGTGAAGTACCGTTTTTTATCAAATCTTGCAGTGTTCTATGTGAAACATTGTTTTTCGCCAATTTGAATAAAATTTTTTGTTTCATGTAAACCATTTATAATGTACAGGGTAATTCAGATATCGTGATTAAAATTAAAAACCTGCTATTAATATATTTATAGTTTGATGACCCAAGTACTCAGATTGCTAAAAAATCAATGAGCATAACTACTAAAGACTTAAAATAAGTGTTATAAAACACTTTTATGAAATTTTCGTTATGATTTTTGTATTGTGTATTTTGACTACGACAATAACATACTAAAATTTTATCCAAATTGGTGGAGCACAATTTTTTACAGAGGAGTCTTATGACAGGACCATCAAAAACTTAAAAAAACTGTTAAGAGATAAAACCTCAATGTAAGGTACCGCCAAATAAATTATAGGTTTTTGGTATTACTAAAAAGGTCTTTTGACAAAGATTTTGAAAGAAAAAAAATCTTCACTGATTGATGTTAATACATTGTTTTGATTTCCTGTACAAATCTTGGCATAATAAAAACCGAAGACAGGCTGTTAGGATAAAAAATTGTCTCTCTGAAGAGATATTAGTGAAGTCTGGAGTACCACAAGGGGACCTATGTCTACAAAGACTTAAGGGTATTATTTGACCCAAGCTTAAGCTTTAAAAATCACTATAACTTTATCTGTAACAAAGCTTTTAAACTACTGGGTTTCTTAAAAAGGAGCCTATCTGAATTTAAAAATATAATCTGTTTTAAAAATGTTTATTGTTCTCTTGTTAGATCAATATTAGAATATTGTAGTTCCATATGGTCCCCATTCTATAAATGTCATGTAGAAAATCTGGAATGGGTATTGAAGAAATTCTTACGTTTTGTAGCTTTTAAACTTAAAATTCTATCTGGGGAAATAGTTTATTGTGATATTTTAAAATTTCTAAACCGTCGAGTAATGTCTTGATCTAGCTTTTCTTTTCAAGATTTGAAATGCAATGTTTGATTCTCCTCAATTAATACATAGAATTGGCTTAAGGGTTCCACAGCGGAGTACAAGAAATAGGAATATTTTTAACTTAGAATATTATAATACAAATTACAACCTTAATAGACCTATACGAAGAATGTGTAGCTCTGCTAATAATGTGGATATTTTTTTCCACCTCTCTGGATTCCTTCAGATATAAAATTAAAGTTTTGTATATTTAGAATAATAAAAAATTGTATAATTAAAATAGTACATTTATTTATTTTGTTTTATTAATAATTTACTATTTTCTTGTGTATCTAACACTCCTTTTGTTTAAATAGTACGTATTTTTGACCATATTATTTAATAAAACTATTTAACTTTAGTCTTCATATTTTTTTGTCCGCCTTTAAAAGCTTGAGTTTTAGGATACATAAAACATGGTAAACGCTCTACAGTAGGTATATTTATTTCTTACAAAACAAAAGAACAGGCAATGATTTTATTTCACTTCACTTATTAAGAATAAAAATTATATAAAACTATTGTAATATTAAAAATGACAATTTTTTCCATTGAAGGTCCCAAAATGAATCTTATTTACAGAACATGCTTCTAAAAAAAGATTGAAACAATTTCAGACAGTATAAAACCACTAGGCGCCCACCCCAAACATCATTTTGAATCACTCACAAATAGGCATCATTCCGCACTTGTACTTTATTATAAGTCATCTGATATGGGTTTGTCCTGGCGATGGCGTGTTAATATTTCCAATAGGAATATGCTCCTAAGGCAATTAAAACAAAAGAGAAATAAAAAAAAGAAGTTAAAAAAAACGCATCCAATTTTGAATTTCGTTTTTCCACCCAAGATTTTTTTCGGTTGAAAGTTATGAGAAAAAAGTCTTTTTGGGTGTTTGCCAGACATCTGTTATTTGACGGCTCATATGTCCTATCATATAAGATCCTCATAGAATTTCACTATTTTGACCTTTGGTACAATACATTAAAATACGGTTACGTTTTACAAGTTTTTGTGCAGGGATTCTTTCAAAAATTTTGCTTGTGGCTCTATAATGGCATTAACAAATGTGAAAATAATGTCATTTTTAATATCATTTTTCACAAATTTTCATCTGCAATGCATTAGTAACTTGATTTTCCCAACATCTAAAATTAAGACGAGATTCGACCCCAACCCAGTCCTTGGCAGGTAAACTAACCCAGAAGTTTTTGGTTTAAGAAAAATTTGGGAAGAAACATTGACTCTTGCTAATCAATGCATCTCTCTAAATTACTTGCTATGAACTTCTTAAACTTCAAAAAAATTAACCCTGAGGCAATAAATTTAAATATAAGTTTAAAAAAATTCCACTAAACTTGAAGAAAAAATATTAGAAAAAAATAACTTGAAGTGATTTTTTCACTCCCATCACTGGAACTAAAAAAAAGTTTTACAGAAGTTTTATACGTCCCTAGATTCCCATAAAGGTGGGGAGGACTGACCTTATCAGACTTTTCTATGTCATAAGTGGGAAGTTTGGCTCGGCCAATTTTAAATAAATCTTTTTTTTCTAGTTTTTAAGCAAATCAACAAAAGTCTTATTACAGAATGAGATATAAATTCCCAATGTCTATAGTGGAGTTAAATATAAATAAAAAAAAGAGTTTTACCAACACAAAACTATTGGATTTTTGGCCTTCTCCACTAGTTCTACCACTGACTGGTTTCAAACAAATTCCCACTATCCATAGTAGCCATCATTTCTCATCCTGTTATCTATAATGTTTTGCCGAGCATTTGTTCATGACTTGTTGATTTGATCGTTTGTATTATTTATCTATAAAACCTTATGGCGTACAGATGATCCCCGGTATGTATTCTTGTGGTACTCCGGTGTATTTTGTAAAGTTCATTGTTTTTGTTATCGTTATAGTTGAAGGGCCGACTGGTGGATGGACTGTGTCTGAAACCAGTGGTGGTTGGTAAAACTCTTTTTTATTTACTTTTTTATTTAAAAACTTTATTGCTATAAGAATAATGGGTTAAACAAGAAGTGAACTAAATTTTACTTGTCTTAACAGATTGTACGGGGGTTATTTTACGCGAGAACCATCAAAGGTAAACCTATATTTTTTTACATGATCATGAAATCTTTTTTTGTAAAAAAAAATTTTTCCTTTGGGTGGCGATGTCTCTAATGGGGTTGTATTTGAATTTCAGCTGTGATCTTCACACACTATTGCGCCCAGCAGTGGATAATATTTTCAGCTTTAGTGCCTCTAGAGCCACAATTTTCTTCTTGGTCACAAAGGGAAGGGCAAAATATCTTAAATTTCCAGGGGAATTCTGACATTTATTTATTTTCACATCCGCGGAAAACGCACTTTTTCATTTTGATGCAGAAAAAGCTCGAGAAAAAATAAATACAACTTTTAACAGATTGTTTACTAAACAGAAATGACATTTAGTGACAGCTAAGCATTAAACTGAAGTTAGGAAGAGGCTGAGAAAAAGGTCACCACTCGCTACTTTTCTCGTAAAGTTAGTTGGCTAAAAAATTTTTTTGAGCGTTTTTGTAGAACTCCAACTTTAAAATTTTTTTTCTGCAGAACCAAGAGTTTTTCAGAAGAAATAATAAATACGTTTTGGATAACTCACTCTAAGGTACCAAATTCCGTTGCTTCCCAAAAATGTGGGAAAACCCCATTGCCAGGCCCACGGGCCGCCCCTCTACTACTACTAATACTTTTAATCGAGGACAACACAAAAAGATCATAAAATCTTTTCAAGATGTCGACCTTTTCTTTTCTTTAAAGGTTTCACTTTAATATAAATTTGATAATTCCCTTTTATCCAGATTTTTATTATTTTTAAATATTTTTGAATTTTTTAGGTGTTCTCACTGTGAAAAGAGCTTTTTGAGCCACGCCAATTTGTTGCAGCACGAAAAAACGCATTTTGCAACCAAAGATTTCACCTGTCATTTGTGTAACAAGCAGTTCGGGTCCCAGCATGCCTTGGAGGTAGGTATTTTAAATGTAGGAGAGGAAAAACTAGACTGTTCTTATATTAAAATAACTCTTTTGATTTATATTACGCAAATAGGCTTATCGGAGAGACTTATTTAAAACAACAAAAAAATGTAATTTTATGAAAGGTTAAGATGGTCTCTTTAGGAGGTGTTGTCGCTAAGTTTAAACTTTCATTCAAAATGCGTTGGCTTTCTTTTTGTTACATCCCGTTTTTTTTTTCCTGTATTCGAGAGTCCTCTTATTTGACTGATGCATATCTTTTAAAAAACGCTAAATTTATGAGCTTCTTTTAATATTTATTTTTACGTTTTACACAAATCAAAAAAAGTTCAGAATACTGTGGTAGTTTTTTAGCCAAAAGATGTTATTGTTTATGACGAAACCACAAGTGGTGCATGGTGGGGAGAAAATTGGCGCTTTTTTCCCAGTTTTATCAATTATAGGATGTTCTTGTTGGGAGTTTCGAACTTAAATTTTTTTATTTTTTTTTTATCGTAACGTTTTGATTGTTTATGTATTTGCAGTCCTCATCAGGTAAATACTAAAAAAAAACTAAGACTACCCAAGCTTGCCTATATGCTAATTTAATATTTGTTCATTGGTTCCGCTGTTGAAACCTGTTATACCCTAAAAGTATGGGGTTCCAAATGTTCTTGATAATGACACTTTGTTGAAAAAATACATTCTAATTCCTCTGTGTCATTATTAAGGATACTATAAACCCAAACTATTCGTGGGTAACAAATTTCAACTGCGTAAATAAACTTCATGGTCCACTGGACACATCTGAGTATATGTATAAGTTTAGGCAGTGTTAGTTTTTTGTTAGTATGCACCTGATGACACTACACCTGTGCGAAACTTAAAAAAAAGAAAAACAATGGAACACTCTCCATATCGAATTTTTTTAGTTTAGTTTTTTGTGTTATCTTACCGAGCAGGAGTTTTTTGTGGCAAGCGTACCTTTTTTTGCTGTTTATCGCGTGTAACTTTTTGTACATATTTTAAATTTTTAGTTTTTACTGAAATCATCAACATAATCTGGCTCTGAGGTACAGATAAATTTCGAGGGGCTATCAGTTCCTGACAGTAAGTGTACAATTCATTAACACTTCAAAATATTCGATATTACCTGACTGTTCAACCCCCGAGGTTGAAGTTAAAACTTAAAAATTATTACACTACGTTACAACGCTCTATCCCCCTTCATCCTCATTTCGGCGAGCAGCAGAGGACCACTCCTAGAAATGGTCTCGACAACATCAAGCGTTATCAATCATATTTTTGTAACGTTTCAATAAAAAAATCTAAAAGTCAAAAGTTCCAAAGTTTATAAAAAATATTGTGCAGAAGGTGTGAAAGGACGAGTTCGAAAACAAGGTGAAACAAGCCTATCCCCCACACTGACAAAACTTAATGCTGGACAATACCAGACAATACTCGACAACACTTAATAATTATTACCGGATAATACTTGACAATATTTCAGTTCTTGACAGTAGGAGTACAAATTTTTGGCCAGGTATTTAACCCTTGATAAGGTCATATGTTTTAAATATTTTTTTTCATATAGAAAACCAGATTATGCAATTTCCACAAACTTGTATAATCTTTGTTGTGTATGAATTTTTCAATATAGATTCGTTTTATACGTTTTTTTAATGGGAAATGTACATTTGTTAAGGGTGGAAGCAATAACAGGGTTGCCACAATCCTTGAAAACTGGGAAATCCGGGAAAAAGTCGGGAATTCGTTGGGGTCGGGAAATATCCGGGAAAAAGTCGGGAAATTTGGTAAGAATCCTTGAATTTTTCAGATATTTTTGACCTGGTTGAGATTCCCTTGTACCTATATAAAATTTACATATAACTTTTTTGAGGGCCTCCGTAACGCAGTGGGTAGCGTATTTACCTGCCGCACGGTAAGCCCCGGGTTTAAATTCCGGATAGGATGGATATTTTTTGTTTGGTTTTTAACTCTGTAAAAATACTTTACTGCATACTTTGGGAATTGATTCTACTATGGATGAAAAATCCCAGTATAAAAAAAAAACATAAATTTCAATGAAATTTTCTTTGCAGTACTACCTTTCGATTTATAAATCATAGAAAATATATTTTTATATACAATTTTACACACTACTTTTTGTACAATTTTACACAACTGCGGTATTTGTTTTGATCACAATATCACATAATTTTTTAGTTAATAGTTTTTATCAATAGCATTCAAAACGTGTAAAAAATAGCTTTTTTGCTATAACTTTTAAAAAATTTTGCCTGCGGCCATTTATAACATTTCACCAATATATACTGGAGAACAAAAAAAATGCAACACCATGTATATGGATAATTATTTGAATGAAAATTATTTTACATAAAAGACCTTTTCTGAAAATTTTAAATCATTTTTCTGGTAGTTTTTGGTCTTATTGGTCTTAAGTTTACTTAAAAAATAAAAATGCCAAGAGTTCGCGGTCGCCAACAATTTCATCATTTAAACGACTTCGAGAAAGGACGCATCGTGGGCATGAAAGAGACTGCTTTTGATTTACGGGAAATTGCAAGAAGGATTAATGCCAATCCATCAACAGTGTTGAAGAGTTCGGAGAAGGTGGTCCAATGATGAGACTTATAGACGTCGTGTGGGTTCTGGACGCCCTAGATTATTACAAGGTTGTGATTTACGGCATATCTCAGACAGTATATGCCAAGTAAGAGATGTTCTAGTTGCAGCTACAGGACAAGTGTTTTCAAGGATGACAGTTAATCGAAGATTGCTTGGTATGGGGCTTACCGTCCGCTTTTAGTGCTACCTTTGACCCCACAACATACGGCTCGCCGCTTGGAGTGGTGCAGAGACGAATGCAGGTTTTGTTTAGGCAGCCATGATGAACGCATGAGGGTTAGGCGATTTCGAGGTGAGAGACGAAATGTAGACTTTGCCGTTGAACGTGATACAGTAAGACAGCAAAGTATCATGTTATGGGGTGCTATATGTTTAGGAAGCAGATCACCTCTAGTTCTCATCAACGGCAATCTGACTGCTCGGCGTCATGTCGATTAAGTGCTGCAAGCTTTAACCAGTTTTACATCCCTACCTACAAACTATCCCAAATGCGATCTTTCAACAAGATAATGCCAGACCGCATATTACTCGTGAAACAATGGACTTCTTACATGAACTTGGTATATAGACTTTGGAATGGCCAGCCAGATCGCCTGACTTGTCGCCTATCGAACACATATTGGATATAATAGGGCGCAATCTTAGTCGATTACCACGTCCCCCTGGAAACTTAGATGAACTCTGGCATGCCGTAAAGAGGATTTGGATGAGTTTTCCTCAATATGATATAGACCATCTTATTTTGTCAATGCCCAATAGAACAAACGAGTGCATAAATAACCATGGAGGAGCCACTCATTATTAATTTTTTGATGATTATCATGGAGGAATGTATGTATTAATATATAAATAAATTACCTTAAAAATATTTCTCCTTTCTGGTGTTGAATTTTTTTTGTTCTCCAGTATATATAGAACTGAGACTAGATCCCATCCCAACTTAGCGTCTCCTAACCCAAATTTTTAAAAATAAAAACGAAAAACTTGTAAGACCTCTTATAGGTAGGTTCTGCAAAAATTTTTGTCTGCAGCACTATAACATCATTGATTGTTACAATTTTAGTTTAATTTTAAGCAAGACCAGATTCCACACCAACGCAGCATTTTCAGCTTAAAATGAAAAAAATTACCTGCAGCGCCATGACATCGGGATTTTTTTAATATAATTCGGGAAAAACCGGGAAAAATTCGGGAATTTTATCTAGGGAATCTTGTGACAACCCTGAATAAACTCAAACCCCTAAAAATAACGCGATTCTTTCAGACCCACTCCGTAGTGCACACGGGCTACAGACCGTACGTCTGCGGCATTTGTGGCAAGGGGTTCGCCCGAAAGGCGGAGATCAAGGACCACGAAAGGACACACACCGGAGAACGGCCGTTCCAGTGCGAGTTTTGCGGAGCCACCTTTAGTCAGAGGTCGAATTTGCAGAGTCACAAGAGGGCCACTCATTACGAGGACAAGAGATATTCTTGCGAGGTAGGTCACAGTTCGTCTAGCGAGGGCTTTTAAGAAAAAAATATGAGCGACCCACACACCTCGTTCTTTTCTGCCGTTTTTAACCGACGGGTAATGCTGCTCGGGTAAAACTATTGTCCAAAATGTCCAACCGTTCGTTCGGGTAAGTAGTAGTAGTAGTATAGGTGCGGCCCGTGGGCATGGCAATTAGGCCTCTTCATGGGCCCTTTCTGCCATACTCTCGACCTTAACCCTATGCCCCTACTTCCGCTGCAACTCTCTCCGGGCCTCCCTGCCTTCTTTACAAAGTTCAGTATGTCGGCTCATTTGAGCGAGTCTAGCTCTTTCTCTATCGTGGAAAATCCCCACTTCAGCTGCCTTGATATGACATATGCATCGCACTCTGCTATCAAGTGCTGCGCCGATTCCTCTTCGAGCCCGCAAGCGGGATACACGGGATCTCCTGCTACTTTATTTGTTTATTCAGGCGATTGTGCTCAGTCAGCATCCCTGTCAGCAGTTCAATGTCTTTTCGGGTCTTGCCTAAGATCCATTTAGTTCTGGCTACGTTCGGACCATCCACAAATAGCTTGGACTGTCTGCACTTTGACTCTTGCCTCCAGGACATCTTCAGTTCAGTAGTGGATCAAGTTTATAGTACTTTATCTATAGGAATTTCCGAGGGAATTTCGCATAATACTTTTTTTGTGTATGGAAGGTTAAATCGGAAAAACACCGTGATCAAATTAGGAAGGCGTACCTCGTTTAAGCAACCACCCTTTAGTCAATATGCTGCAAGGCTTCCTTTTTGTTGTGATATTTTTGCTTCATACACGTTGATGATGTGTGTGGACTTAACCAAGGAGAAAGAGGTGTGTGGGGCCCACATTTTAAACATGCATTTTTGTTTTCGGGACACCGTCAACTAGCATTTACCGTAAAAAGTTAAATCCCTAAATTTAGTACTTTTCTGGGGAGCTATTCTTGCAAAATATTCTGAATACTTTAAATAGCTCTCTTTTTTAACATCATGTTTGAATTTTCTATAAAATTATCTCCGATGTTACCGATATTATCACAGTGTTTACTCCATTAGTTTTCGAGATATGATATACCGGGTGGTCCAAAAAACCGGAATGATTTTAAATGGCTATAGCTTTGTTAGTTTTTTACCGATTTTAACGAGTGATTATTATAAATGAGCATGGAATTCATTTTCGACAAATTTGAAAAAGTTGGCGGCCATCTTAAAATCAAAGATGGTGGACATTGGCAAAATGAAGCATATTTTTAAGAAATCCACTTTAATGTAATTAAAAAATTAACACTATTCAAAAGTCTAGTCTCCACCAAGGCATTGTTGTCGACATTGGCCCGATTCAATGCCGACGATTTGTGTTTGCTGGGAGTGCTCCATATGTAAATAATGAATTTATTTATATCGCCGCAACTGTTTTATTTCTTGACCAATTTTAATGCGTGGTAGCTCGTTTGATCAAGAATTAAATTTTCCTGCGACGACAAAAAAAATTGTCGGTCTTTTTTGAATTCATATGAGATAATCATAATTAATCTCGTTTATTTTTATGGAACCCACTCAAGCAAAGTATCGAGAATAACACTATTCAGAAGCCTAGTGTCTGTCAAGGCGATCGACATTGTGAACAACGTCCCTTAAGGGTTATTTCTAAAGTTCGAGCGGAAAACTTTTAACTCCTTAAGAGACGCCACATATTTTTCTTACACTGTTTTGGGCATGAGCGTTTTAGTGTGCATAGTAATACTTAATTTTAGGGGATGTATGTACAAACAGACAATTCGATTTTTCAGAAATATAATAGGTATTTTATTGCCATTGCTAAAGTTCAAATCCATTGTGATATAATATTCGGTTAAACAAACAGTCCTACACTAATACAAGTATTTTGCATGAAAATTTACAATTACACAAAGTCTGACCGATACAGTAGTCCAGGAAATCTCCGACTTACATCTTGCATCCTGCCTAATCACTATACTACACTTTTTAACATTTTTACATTATTTGTTTGATTCTTAACTTCCACACGACAGTTCTTATACCGGGCTTCCAAAATTTTAACATTTTAAAATACTTTCACAAACCAAACTTCACTTTTACATTTCACTAGCTTTACTTTTTGAAGAAGAGAACGAGTTAAGATGCGATTTTTACACTCACTTCGTTATACCCAAATCTCGGCTTTTGTATTAAAAATGTGACCCGATTTTTAGGTGGAATGTTCGACGTAAGCGCCGAATTTCCAGGAAATTAAGTGTATTCTTGAACAGATAACGGCGTAAACCGCTATAGCGAATGACCACATATCGTATGACTTTCAAGAATACACGTCCTATCAACACGGTTCTAGAATGATCTCGCGGGCATGTGATGCAAAATTCTAGTTAACTGACCAAATAAGGTGAAGCGCAGGTATGATTTTTCGGAGCGCTGCAAATTGAATTTAGTTTTTAACAATTTGTTGCCGGAGCAACATTTCGGTAGTGCGCGCTATGCCTATAGACATAGAACACAGTGGGTGTTTAGACTTAGATACTTTTTTGTGATTGTTGGTTTTTTTAATTTAAATATTGTTTTTTATTTTGGGTAAGAAATATTTCTTTAGAATAAATTTCCCGTTTTTACAAAAGAAAATGTTGAAGAAAAAATTTATTAAAATTTTTTTGATGAAAATTATTTTGGAAAACTTATGAAACAAAGAAAAAAAAATATTTTGAATATTTAAATTTTCAAAATCATTAACTAAAATTTTTATAACAATCGTTGAGGTTGGCTGCTAAAAAGAAAATATTTTTCAAAAAAATATCGAAAGAAAACAAAAATATTTTCAAATTTATCATACCTAGTTTTTTTTTTCAACTTATTTTTTTATTTATTTTACTACTTCTGAAACAAAAAAAACATTTAATATATAAATTTATAATCACTTTTGTGGAAAGAAAATATTTTGGCTGTTATTAAAACACAATAATTTTTAAATTTGGGTTATAACTTTGGGATTTTAAGAAAAATTCTGTTTTAAGTTGTTGTTTTTTTTTAACGACTTTTTTTTTTAAACAAAAAGTACTAACTTTTTTTTTTTAATTAAATAATTTGCCTTGAAATTTTCGAACTTTCACATTCCTCCCCTCTTTCTAAAACAAGTGAAAGATTAAATATCTTTCACTTGACCTTAAACTTGAAATATGATATTTAGGCACGCGTCGCTCTTTCGAATAAAACTGGGTTTATGACTTTCTTTAAAATCCCTAACCTACCGTAATTAATGTTGGTTGGTCTTATTGATCTATATTTTCATTTTAATTTATGACTTGTTATATGAGCCAGATATATTTCCTGTTGGAGCCTTTTATTTTTCAAACAAAATACTGATAGGCTGGTTTTTTTTTTATGACTCGTCGGAAGTTAAGATCCCAAAAATGTTTCAATAATCTAAAACTTAAATACGAAAATATCTAAAATACTTAATCGAGAATACCTACAAGGTACCTATAAAATATTTAACGCTAATCAGAATAATAATGTTTAAAAAAAATTACAAGAAAAACAATGAATAAAAAAAATAAATAGAGTAATGTATGTACAACCTTATAGTGCTTTCTAACCTTCACCTCACTACCATGCTGTGGTTCTTTGATGTGGCAGTTATTCCTCGAAGTCTGATTATCTTCTTTTGGGTAGCAGGCCTAAGGGTTGGTAGAACTTCCATTAGTATTTAATTACTGGTTTAATCTGGATAGTTTCTTCTTACAACATCGCCAAACCATAACCTTTTTATTTCGCGTTAGTTTTGATTTATAACATTACGATTAATATTTGCATTTTTTTTTACTTTACTTTAAAATTTTCACTTTACTTTGGAAGTTTTCACTTTACTTTAGAATTTTTCACTTTATACTCTGATTTATTTTTTTTTTCTTTATAACGCTTATCCATAACTTCAAAATTTCACGAACATACCACACTCGTATCTTGTTCTAGCCATTTCCATAGATTTTTCGGATACTTCTTACTATACTTTTAACTTTCGACGAAAAATGATTTCTTCAAATTATATAAAGTCACCAATATTAACATTAGTTCAATACTTTTCGTGTTAGTATCAATATCTTGCTGCGCTGCTAAAAATAGAATTTATTAAATTTTTGCATTCGTTTTCTTGTGCTGTTGCATGGAGCTTTTTGTTAATTCCGCATTTTTGTCCTGTTCGTCAAAATCAATCTGTTTTAAGTATTTCTTCCGAAATATTTTTCAAAACTTTGATCAGTCCTAATGCTGTATAGAAGTAATTTGCTGTCTCCGAAGAGCATCACCATAAGGTTCTAAAACCACTGAACTCGTAAATTCTTTGCTGAAATTACTCATAGGACACATATCGTTAAGAAGGTACAACACATCTCATCTAAATCTTAAAGTTTATTGTTGATCAACTACTCTCAAACAAACTTTTTATTTAATTTCGGAAGTTGTAGAACCTACCCTTCCGAATCATTCATCCACGTCCTGCAACGGATTTCTTCTATCTCACTTCTCTGACGTATAATTTTTATGCTGTTTCCTTCAAAATATACTTAACTTTTCTTTTAGCACCAGCGAAATTTCTTTGTCACGCAAAATTTAACAATCCGGGCTAATATAGAGTATAACTGAATGGCAACTTATATCAATTTTTCTCTCATTGTAAATTTTTGATTTTGATGAAAATTATTTTGGAAAACTTATGAAACAAAGAAAAAAAAATATTTTGAATATTTAAATTTTCAAAATCATTAACTAAAATTTTTATAACAATCGTTGAGGTTGGCTGCTAAAAAGAAAATATTTTTCAAAAAAATATCGAAAGAAAACAAAAATATTTTCAAATTTATCATACCTAGTTTTTTTTTTCAACTTATTTTTTTATTTATTTTACTACTTCTGAAACAAAAAAAACATTTAATATATAAATTTATAATCACTTTTGTGGAAAGAAAATATTTTGGCTGTTATTAAAACACAATAATTTTTAAATTTGGGTTATAACTTTGGGATTTTAAGAAAAATTCTGTTTTAAGTTGTTGTTTTTTTTTTTAACGACTTTTTTTTTAAACAAAAAATACTAACTTTTTTTTTAAATTAAATAATTTGCCTTGAAATTTTCGAACTTTCACAACATATCGCTCATTAAAATCGGTTAAGTGATTATTGTACTCTTCATGTGAATAATCCATATATTCATATCACCGCAACTTTTGTACTTCTTAACCGATTTTACTGAGTGATAGCTCGTTTTCGAGAATTAAATTTTCATGTAGCGACAAAAAAAAATTGCCGGTTATTTTTGAATTCAAGATGGCGGATTTTAAATGAGATAAAGCATATTTAATCTCGTTAATAATAATAATTCGCATATTGAGCACTAAAACTTCTCACACACAAACTTGTCAGAGACTAGGCTGTTGGGCGGTTTTATTACTCGTTACTTCGCTTGACTTGGTTCCAAAAAAATAAAAGAGATTAAATATGCTTTATCTCATGTGGAATCCGCCATCTTAAATTTTGTTTTGTCGCTACAGGAAAATTTAATTCTCAAAACACTCATTAAAATCGGTTAAGAAGGACAAAAGTTGCGGTGATATGAATATATGCATTATTAATAGGGTTGTGGATTTGACCAAAAATAATGCAAAATAATATTTTTATTTTCGTATTTTAGTAATATAATAGAGGAAAACTAAATCATATTTCTAGTTAAAAATTTTATTAAATATGAGAAAATATAAAAACGTAAAATAAAACACTAGAGAGATATTGGAATAGTGCCATCCATTATTAAATGTTTGTAACATAGTACCGTCTTTATTAAAGACAGGCTATGCCGACTTTATGTACCGATAAGTCCCTAACCTAAAAAAATGTGCGATTGTTCCTATCCTACAAAAATTTGTTTGTGTTGCGAAGAAAGTGGGTCCCAACTTGGAGTTTTTTTAAGGCCTGCCTTTTTTAGTAGGTGTCTAGCTGCTTTTCTTCTAGATAGAACGTATTCTCGTTTATAGTGATTTGTTAAATAAAATAAACAAACAAAGTAAGGTTATTGATCAATTCTTCTTTGAAGGTGGGCTGTAAATGCTATAAATTGCACCTAGAAAAAAAAGAAGAGATAAAGTCTGGCTGTGCTGCGGCGCAGGCACTAACTTTATTAACTCCTGCCCGTATTTTTGTTTTACTACGCATGCCCAGATGTCAAATACTGCCAGGAATTATTAGTGCCTGGCGCTATTGAACCCTCAATATCTCCCTACTATGTACCGTTAGATACTTAAAAACTAAACAGAAAATAGGAACATAAAATAAAACTATGTACCATTAGGTGCCTACTTAAAATCATCATCACTGAGAATTAGGGGAACCACCAGATTATAAGCCATTCTGTATTGGTAAAATGAAGACAACTGTACACTGGACTAATTGCAAATGCATAAAGAGTTAAAGCATCGATATTTAACACCATACAGGCGAAATAAAATATTCTTTGATTTTTAAGTTATTTGACCGATTAAATAGTAGTGTAAATTGACCATTCCCAACTCTAAATATTAACATAAAGAGCACTAGAACTTTTCCCAAATTTTTAGGTGTAAATCCTAAAGTACTTAACCGATTTTAATGAGCGATATGTAGATCGCTTTGGCAGAGGGCTTATGAATAGTCTTATTCTCGATACTTTGCTTAAGTTAAATTCATTATTTACATATAGAGCACTAGAACTTATCCCAAATTTTTGGGTGTAAATCCTGAAGTACTTAATCTTGGCTTGGCCTTGGTAGAGACGAGACTTGAATAGTATTAATTTTTTAATTTCATTTAAGAAGAAACGAGTTGAAATATATGGTTCATTTTGACAATGTCCACCATCTTTGATTTTAAAATGGCCGCCAACTTTTTTAAATGTATCGAAGGGGAATTTTATGCTCTTTTAATAGAGCTATAACTCGTTAAAAACGGTAAAGAACTAACAAAGATATAGCCATTTAAAGTCATTTCGGTTTTTTTTGGGCCACCTGATATATAAGCGCGATAACTATTTTTTTAGGATTGTGGGAAAGCCTTTAAAAGAAGAAGACTTCTGGACTATCACTTAAAAGCAGCCCATACCGGTGAAAGACCATTTAAATGTGATATTTGCGATGCTATGTTTGTTTATCCCGAGCATTTCAAGAAGCACAGAAGAATACATACTGGTGAAAAACCGTTTGTTTGCGAGGTAGGATATTTACCCAATAACATAGAGCTGGCTCGATGATACTGTAAAAGGGGTAGATTAGTCGCTATTGATTATTATCAAAATGGCCAAATTTAAAATAGCCGTGCATCAAAACCCAGCCCATCATTAAAAACATCATTTTTAAATTAAGGTAACCAATATTTTTAATTTAGAATTATTTACTTATTTTATTATTTTCTTTTACCTACTCTCCCGCGCCGTTACTGAATTTATGGATGCCACCAAGAAGTTTTTATTTACCGTGGAAGACTTTCCGGCGCGTAATACGACATCACCTCCAAAATCAAAAAACCGCGCAAGAACACGAAAACAAAAAAAAATAAGGAAATCCCCAACAACCCAAAAATGCGGTAAATTCTGCGCGGTTAAAGCCGCGGACCTTTTATTACTATTTTTTTCAATACGCTCTTCTTTAATTTGCGCTGTATCATACTTTATTAAGCGAAGATGGTCACGTTTGCGCGGTTTGTAATTATGTCGGTATCAGTTTTACGCTGTAATGCCATTCACTTTTTTTGCTTGCTTAACAGTACAAGCAATATGGTATCACCGCAAAAAATTACCCCGAATTTTTTAGAGCTCTGTTTTTTAATGCCCCAGCATACATAATGCGCGAATCATTTAGAGCATCGGCATTTACCGGGAAAAATAACAGCGCCGGTTATAGCGCCAGATTTATGCAGTGAAATTTTTTTTTTAACATATCACAGGTACCGAAAAAATTCAAACGCATTTTTTAAAAGTATTTATTAACTCTCCTCTGACAAGGTGTGCAAACGCCTAAGCAAACCAGATGTGTATGTATGTAAGAAGTCTGTTTTCGTTTAACTATTTAAAATTAATTTTAAACTTATATGTAAAAGGCTTTTTTCTTGATCCAAGAGGATCCTGAATCAACTTAAAGTAAGATACCATACGTTGCTATACATTGACTCAGAACACGCGCTGGAATACCCAATTAAGCAAAAAAAGGCCTAGAATTTAGGTTTTTTCTAATTAAAATATTTCAAAATATTTAGTTAAAAAAAATCAACCAAATCGTGGTTGTTTTGAAATTTAAAGCGGATAAACCACCTCTTGGCGGTTCTCAAATTTCTTGTTTACCCAGATTTTATTAATTTTTACGGATTATTTGGACTTTTACAAAAAATGGCTTCACGCGTCTCATTTTGACGTCCATCAGGGTAAAAATATCTTATCAATTGCGGTATAGTTCGGCTGAAAATCAATTTTTAGATACCTATGTATATGTCAGTGTTCGAACAAAACCCTCCTTAAACTGTAGTCCTTAGTAAATATCGCCCTGTGTCGTTTTTATTAGACCAGATTGAGTGAGTTGAAGTGACCTTTTCTGATAATGTTTCCGATTTGCTTTTTTTCCGTTTTCCTCTTGCCCAAACTTAAATAAACTAAATCTTTTATTTGATATTTTTTAAGTTTTTTATCCAAAATTAATTTTCAGGAGAATTCAACGAGTGATAAAAGTTTTTGGCATTTTTTTTTATTTTGTATCTAAAAAACTATCGCAACCAAAGCAGTGCGTGAAGTATCATTAAACGTGTTCGCTCATTAAAATTAGCTTATCAAATCATAGCTTTCCAAATCATAAAATAATGCCACTAGCCAAGGTACTACTAAATATAATAGCAAAATATTAACGTTTTATAAGAAATGATTTAGGGAACAAAAATATATTGTAAAACACCTAATTTAAAACTTAAATCCTTGATTTTTCCTTCCTCTACGTAGGACATTAAAATGTAGTACCTTCTCAAATATCTTTAAAAGAGAGAAAAATGAGATTATGGAATTGCCCTTTAGTAAAACTTTTCCAAAAAAGGCGATTTTTGCAGACGAAAAATTTTCGATTGTGTGCATATTTTTTTTAACCAAAATGAAGCCATTTTTTTTCTGCAGGTTTGCGGGAAAGCCTTTAACAGTAGGGACAACAGAAATGCTCACAGATTCGTGCATTCCGACAAAAAACCCTACGAGTGTTTAGTTTGCGCAGCCGGATTTATGAGGAAACCATTGCTCTATCAACACATGCAGTTACACGGACATATAAACGATACGATCGTTGTAAATCAGCCTAGATTGACTACTGAAGACGGCCAATTGGTAAGAAATACGTTTGAGGGCGCCACTCTAAGGCAAATAATTTGACATAATTATGTGTGATTGCATTCCCTCTACTTTTTAAACGTTGGGGACGTGCCTAAACTCGTTATTATTCCTTGACTATAAGAATACGCTGCCAATTGATGCACACCCGGAGTTTGGTTTTTTTCTAAATTAAAATCAACAAAATCGTGATTGTTTTCAAATTTAAAGTAGATAAACCAGCTCTTGGAGATGGTTTACAATCTACCATGATTTTACTTGAAATACGACATCTCGTGCCACTTTGACAGTTTTCAGATTTCTTGTTTGCCCAGATTTTATTAATTTTGATGAATTATTTGGGCTGTTTTGGTAAAAAGTGGTCTTAAATTACTCGTCTTATGCTCGTATCCACCAACGCAAAAATTCCCCGATTAGTGTTAATCATGATTAAAGCTTAATCAAAGAACTAATCAAGATCTGTCAAATTACATACAGGCTTTCCGTTAATTTTTTTAGGAACGTGACTACAAAGTATCGAATAGTATATTCTTTGATGCTCGTGTAAAAAAAATCGTGGTGACCCTGACGTATTTAAAATTGTTCAACTAAGATAGAAAGAAAAAACACACTAGTATACAATATATTATTGGTATGGGACTGTTGGCTGACGGGGGATTGCTAAAGCAAGAGTCATGCAATCCATAAGAAAGTGGGTCATCGAGAGATCCAAAAGAACGTGGAGAAAATCTCCCGGTCAACACCCGCTTAAATTAAGTGCAGAACTCTTAAGCAAGGACAGGGAGACCGTCAGACAAACAGTTGTACTCCTAACAGGTCACTGCGATATCAATAAGCAGGACACCCACGGTTTATCAGAATGTGCAAAATCAAACCCGTCAAATAAAAGAAAGTTCAATCATAAAATCATTCACTATTGAAACTGCAATTCGTTAAACCAATTTTTTTATCAGAACATTATTTCTTCAAACCCGTTTTTAATCGAACCATTGTTCATCAAACTCGTTCAATATTAAACTCGTAATTTGTAGAACCCATTTTTAATAAAACCCGGAATTTGTCAAACCATTATTTTTCAAAACCGGAATTCGTAAAACCCGTTGTTTAGGCGTACACACAGATGGCGCGGCGTTTCGATGCAATGCATTCCAGTTAAGAACAATAAACAATAAATTGTCGAAGAAATTGTTTATAAATATGAAAATAAACACAGTGAAGAAAACAAAAAAACTGCAAAAGAGAAACCACTGGAATCCTGGCAAGCAGATGTGACTTTAAAGAAACGATACAACACGTAGATAAATGGAACCAAGGACATGATATGATATGAACGATTCTAAAAATTAAACACGAAGACGAACGCATCTAAGAGATCAAAACAGTGAACGGCGAAATAGTGACGTTATATTCCTGAGAATGGTTCTGCTATTTCGACCAAATCTACAGCGGAGGGGTTTAGTCCGTAGGGGTTCTCAAGAAAGGATGAATCGGGCACATTCGGTAGACCATCAGAGACCGGTGTCTATGCAGATTTCTCGTCGCTATAAAAAAAGTTAAGAACAATAGAGTGACATCTATACACAAAGTATTGAACACTACTTGTGAATACTTTTAGCCGAGTGTGCGCATATAGAACGACAAATGCATCGAAACGCCGCGCCGCCGCGCTACCTGTGTGTATTTTATTTCCTGCCCAACTGTGTCAGTGAGATGAACTAGCAAAGGCCTCACTGGAGCCCTAGAAAGTCCTCTGCCAGGAAGCTACAAAAAGGGGAAACATAATAGATCTGCAAAGGTCGACGCCTATTAGGATGAGGAGTAATCTTAATCTAATATGGTACATCATCGTATTTGTAAACAAAGGGTTTTGTACAAAAATTGTTTTTAGTCCAATGGTCATGCATGATATAATGAGTTATAAATAAGCTGTACATCTTTTCTTACGGAAAACAGTGCACTTTTCCGCACCTGAGTAAAAAAAAATTAAACCGTTTTGTGGGTTATGACTTTTTTCAGGTATCCATAGAAGAGCTTTCCAATGACACAACCACAACGGAATCCAAGGTGTTCGAAATGGACAATTCGAATGGAGAACAACACATTCTAATTAATGGCAAGCAGATTAGTTTCGTGGAGGCAACTTCTGAAGACGGAGACACCGTAGGAGAGGAAATTTTGGAAGAAATGGAGCAGGTGAGCACATTATTTTCCGCAGCACAGTCAGGAAAACATTCTTACGGCCTAAAGTTACTTGGATCCCAAACATTCATGGAAATTTGAAAGTTTGAGACAATTATGTGTTTGAAATTAACTCTGTGTTTCGGACTTCCATTGTCTATAGTTTAATTATACACGACGTTTCGATCAGTACAATATCTGATCGTCTTCAGGTGCAAACTGCTAAGTAGACGATCAGAGATTGTACTGATCGAAACGTCGTGTATAATGGAAATATCATAGATATTTTTAAAATTTTGCTCAACCCAAAAACTTATTGCAACTTTTTTTAAATTTTTTTATAAAATCCTTTTTAAAGCAATATGCAAATAGTACAGTTGTACTTTTAATAAAGATTTTCTAGCTATCCAAAAAGTAGTTTTGATTGGGCATTTTGTTTTTCTTGAAGTCCCTTCATTTTGAGGGAACTATATCCAATCCACTACAGTGTCCCGTCCCGTGTCCCACATTGAGATTGAAAAAATCTGGTCACCACCACAACAAGGATATTGATTATTATTTTATGTCTTTTTTCAGTATTTATTTGAAAAACTTTTTGCGCCGTCTTAAAATATTTCTGCGATCTTTTCTAATTTTCTACCGGTATAAACATTGATTTGGGTAGGGCAAGCAGCGCAAAGCAATACACGTCGTACCGATTTTTCCTTCTATGATTAACAGAAGGTACGCCAACTACTAAATCGAGAGCGTCAGGGAAGAGTCCTTGTGACTCCCTAGTTGCTAAACCCGCGCCTGTCGTCGGTTTTTCACAGTTTTGTCTGATCTTCCCACAGCACTCAAATAAACATTCACCGTTCGAAAAAATGCAACATGAAGAATTTTTTTTTCACCAACCCAAAATGAACCCTCAGATAAGACGTTTTTTTGTAATATGAAAATAATAATAAGAACCTAGAAATATTTTTTGCATTTCTGTGGTAGTAGGTAGGCCTCCGTAGCGCAGTGGGTGGCGTATCGGCCTGCCACACGGAAGGTCTCGGGTTGTGTTTAACTTTGAAAAAACTCGGATAACACTGGGCATTGATCCTATAATGGATGGAAAGTCCCAGTATATATATATTTTTAAAAAATCCGAAAATTATAACATTTGTTGGTGTTCTTGTTTAATTTCGAGGGGTTGTCCACCTTGGCAGAGTATTTGGCAGCACTTGTAGTATAGCAGTATGTAGAAATACTGACAATAAATCCCTATAATTTTGGCAGTAGGTGTACATACTTTGAGGGGGTGGATAACCCCTCGTTTAATTTCTAGGGCTATTCCGAAAAGATGCGTAAAAAAATTTATTTGTCCTGCGCACAATATAAACTAAAAAAGAGTATAATTCTACATTTTTCATAGTTTATCATTAAAAACCTATTTTTTGTAAAATACTGTAATTTTCAACACAACTACCTACTAACATTCTTCACAAACTTCTCAAAAACAGGCGCGAATATAAAAAACGGGGTGTTGGGCAATTGTTCCGCTCTTTTCCGTTGGCTCCTTTTAATTTAAAAAAATGACTTTACAAATTTTGAGATAAGAATCGTATTTTGAAAATTTTTTCCCTCAGAATTTTTTTTTGGTTAAATATTTAAATTTAAAATTAAATTCCTGATTTTTTTTTCGTGATATTAAATTACACATTTTTCAAATCTTATTTACATATTTACAAGAATGGTTAAACTGAGTATGGACTCTGTAATATAAGTAGGTTCATAAAAACATATTCAGAATTTGGGAAGTCGAAGAATACCGAGGGGTCGACTAAAAGAATTCGAATTATAGAGGTTCGAGTTTTAGAGGTTCGATTGTATTTATGTAGTTTTAAAGAAAAAATCATAAATTAATCAAAATCAATGTTTCCTACTTAACTTCCTGCAAAACCTCTCTTTTGTCGGTTTAATTTAGTAAACCGATAGTAAACTTATTCCTATATTTTTATTTATTTGTATGATTTTATAAATAAATTTATTTGGCAATTTTTTTTATTTATTTATTTTGGTTATACCTTTGAGAGTGTTATAACTAAAAAGAATTAATTAAAAAAAAACAACAATATTGCACTAGTTTCACTTCATTTCCTAGAAAGTAATCCTGACTTTTAAACTTGCTTACAGTTAAGTGAAATAATTCTATTACAATATCGATCCGTTGGAGAGTTTTGTCCATAATTAGTACGTTGGTAAGAGATGTAAAAAGTTATGAAACCTCCTCTTCTATTTCTAGATGGTGTATCGATATTTATATTTAATAGGAGATCAGCACAATTTATATACAGACCGCTTCAAGCTACTGCGAACATAGGGCGGAAGAAGTCTAATTTGCCAGTGTACGTACATGCAGAGACACCGCACGCCTATCAGTGAAGCAACCAACACTCAGGCTTCCGATCGCCATTCGCTGCCGTTCGCCGCCTTTCGCCTTGTATTTAGTACGCCTCTAACCACGGTGCTGTGTGGAGCGTAGTCAATGAAACCGGAATTTGGTCAATAAATACGCAAATTTTTATAACGTAATTTTCTTATTTTTTGTCACTGATAAATAAGAGCGTTTTATTGTCAACTGCTCAGATTTATCAGTGACGACGTGTTACAATGAAAATAATAAGGAGAAACAAAATAAAAGCAAGTTCTCAAAATAAAATAATACATTCTAAAAACCAAAAAGATTCTCCCAGTCAAAAAAAAATTAAAGCAAATGTTCGAAAAGTCCTCCTTGCTCGGCTAGACAATATCCGAGCCTACTATAAAAACCCCTTCTAACGTTTCCAAGCATGTTAGGGGTGATAATTTGAAAAGCTTCTTCAAAAACAGATAGAAGTCATTAGGAGCAAGATCGGGAGATTGAGCTGGCCATAAAATAGTTCCCCGTGTACTTATAACCCGATTAGGAAATACATTATCAAGATATTCCCTAACAAGGCCAACATTGTGAGCGGAACAACCATCTTGTTGAAACCATGTTTCACCAAATCTTACACCTAACAACTGCCTAGCAGTTGGAATAATGTGCTGCTGCAGTAGATCCAAGTATCTAGGACCATTCAAATTGCAATTGCCGTTAATAAAAAATGGCCCAATTACGTGTTCCCCTACAATACCCCCCCAAACATTTACTTTTTGGGGATACTGTGTTCTTACGTCAAAATACAAATGCAAATTTTCCCTCTACCAATATCGAACGTGTGTTGGGTTATGACAACTTCGTAGACATCCATTTTTAGTTTTAAAAATGTATTATTTCAATTAAGAACTTACCCATCTGTTTCTCGAGCAAGGCAGAAATAAAACAAAATAATAAAAACAAATTTCCAAAAGATAACACTGCAGCGTGCTTCGAATCCACCTCGGTCGTACGGCACGGAGTAGCTTGAAGCGGTCTGTATAAAAATCATTGCAGCGTAGTCTCGTCCCTAACATTTTGGATTATTGAGTGCCTGTACACTTCATTCCAAGTTCTATCAGACCAATTTTTTGACAATGACAGTTCCATTTAGTTTCAGTGTTTAAGCAACACCGTTCTCAACTAAAAAGCCAGTTAACTCATTTTCGTTTTAGTATCCTTTGGCCTATGATCGGTGCCATATTGACACCAAAGTGACAGAAGATCCATGTTTTACTTGTCAATTTGGTTATAAAAATGGAAGCCACATTAGGCTAAAGGGCACTGAGGCGGTAGGAGTTAACAGGCTTTTTAGTTAAGAACGGTGTTGGTTTAAGCGTCCGCCTCTATAAGGTTGCCCAAAGAAAAATTTATGGATGTTACCGGCAAAAACTGGAGTGAGCTAGGAGACGCTCAAAGGGTCAGTTCAATAAAATGACAAGTTGGGCTTAATGGATAGCAAAAAAATACGACGAATGAGTTGTTCGAACTGCTAAATATCTCAAAAACCAGAAGAGGCACACCACTCAAATTTCACATACTTAGATATTTTACCAACAAGCATCTTTTTGGATGGTCGTCGTGCCGCGAGTCATTAAGGGGAAGATGCCGATCCTAACTTTTGGCAAATTTTAATAGAGCTTTTTTCCTGATTCCAAAAATTACTAATGTTTTTCCAACTGTTTTTAAATAAATAGCAAAATTATCTCCTAAACGGGAGTCGGCACTTAACCTAATATGCACGTTTGTACCATGTGCAAATTTTATTCATGTCAATTTTCGAATTTGACCAATTTGTATGTAGTAAATTTCGATTTATCATGGTTCTAGTTGATCTTGGTTCTAAAATTTTCCAGGAGTATAAGCAAAAGAAGAAGACCTCGATTGCGTAATACCTTCAAATATTGTTTAAATTTACACATAATTGTTTATGGTTACATGTGTATACAATAAAAAGTTTTTAATTTTTATGAATTTTCGGATTGCATGGATCAAAAATATGACGTCATCTATTAGCTGACATGAACAGAACAAATGGACGTAGATAGCACAACCTGTGAAGATCCATACCTTGAGAACCGCAACTATTCTGAACCAGCAAAATAGGCTGGTTCCGATTCTCAAGGCAAGGCAGGCAAGGCAAACATGACAGGATGTGGTATCTACATCGATTTTTTCTGTTCATGACAGCTGAAAGGTGACGTCATAGCAATATAATAAAAATAAAAAACTTTTCATTTGATATATATTTAAATATCAACAATTATCTGCAAATTTAAACAATATAAGATATCACGCAATCGAGGTCTCCTTTATTTGCTTATTCTTCTGGGAAATTTTAAGACCAAGGTTAACCATGACTGTGATAAATCAAAATCGACTACTTGTCAAAGTAGTAATGTTAAGACTTTGACACTTGAAACTCTATGAACAATGACCACAAGTCACTTTTTTGATGAATGTAGTATGCATTTCACGTGGTACTAACGTGCTTATCTAATCACTTACTACGTTTATATGCACCTAAAAGCGCTTTTACATATAAGACGGTTCCGAGTGTTTATACCTCCTTCACTAAATGTCACTAAATATGTCAGTTAAAAAAAAACAGGGTTGAGTATAGGTTGTAAAGTGTTCATAACGATCCTAAAATAGGCTCGAAAATAGGTTTTAAAGCGATAAACCACTTTCTTGAATCGCTTTAAAATAAAGTCGATTTAGTGCTTAAAAAGGTTTTAGTGGTGTTTATACGACAACATTTTTAAACCGTCCTTTTAGAGAAGTCTGAATGTAAAATAAATCATAAAAAAATTGGGGGTTATATATATAATTGCATAAAATCGTTAAAATATAGTATTAGGGACATTTTAGACCACTTAAAATAAAAATTTTTGTGATTATCGTTATTTGTGCCGCTGCGCAGACTTTATTTAAGCCAAATAGGAATAACGGTTTTTGTGGTTATCTTTTTATCACACTAAAAAATGGTTGGTTAATTAATTAATTTTTTCGTAAGATCGGATATTTTACATTATTTTCTAATTACTAATTGTAATTAACATTTTCCATCTTTACATATATCCTAAATAAAAAAATTTAGGCTACGCACTGACCTCACAAAAGTTAGGTTTTGTTTAACGAAATTTTACGTTATCTACTTTTACATTCCAAAGACTTTTAAATTTGACAGTTGTTATTCTTATCGTTAATTACTGTAACCGCAAAAGTAGTTATTTTTGCTGTTATTTTAGATAGTCCAAAATCTCTATTAACTAAGTAAGAATAATTTCGTAAAATTCGTCAGAAAGGAATCAAAACGGCTTATTTAAAGGGTTCTATATGTCAAATTCTCAACTAAAATTCAGATTTTTGGCAGGTCATAACCCAGGAGGATGACGATCAATTGGAGAAAATTATCGGTAGGGAACTGCCCGAGACAGAAACCCAAATAATCGAAACACCGGATGGACCGATTCAGCTTGTCAAAGTGAAAATCCCCAACGAAAATGGGGAAGAGGAAGAGGCATGGATCAAGATTGTACCAGAGTAACAAATGTTAAAACACAGAGGATTATGTCAAGGTTATGTGAGAAAATTCCAGAAATTTATAGATATGTTTGTTAGGGCCCTTCAAATTTTGCACCCAACAAACAACAATTTAACAGATATAACACATAAATTGGGCAAAAAAAAGATAAATGTGATAAGTTTCGTCTTTAAAAAAAAAACCATCACTTAAATTAATTGACCGATTAAATAATAAACTTACCTGTTTAATTCATTGAACTATGTAGTAGTGCCTTCGCACGGTTTTGGCCACAAAGTTCAGAAAAAAAAAGCGAAAGATATACCTATCTACCTACGTGCTTGGTTCTCTGGTCCTGTCATTACGTTGAAAGATTCAAATTTGTAAAAATGCACCGAGAAATCGCGGGAATAATTGTTGAAGAAATTGATCAAATGAGGTAGGGTGGAAGTGATTTCTTCGAATGAGGCACCTCTTATAATTAGGATTGAATTAAACAGGTAAGTTTATTTAATCGGTCAATTATAATTCGGTGCCTCATTCTCGAAATCACTGTGTGATTAAACTATGTAGATATTTAAAAATTTGACATAATTCAAAAGGAAAAAACTAACTTATAATACATGTTATGAATTAATTTTGACAAACTTTAAAAAGAAAAATGACCTAATAATACATTTAAACTAAATCAAGTATACACTCTGAGCAAATTTAGAAGGCGTTTGGATCGGACAATTGTAAAATTTAGCAAACATCTTAGACCCTTCAGACCACCTTGCTGTTTTTCTGATGTCGGCAAACGAAACCCCACACCTGGCAACGCTCGAGACAGCAGCATGCTTGGCAGAGTAACCTAAAAAGGTCTTTGTATCTATTCCTGCCTCTCCTTGAGTGCTTTTTTGATCCAGTTGCTTATTGTCTGGCTGGAGGCGGTCATGTTAGGTTTCTTGGATGTTAGGAAAAGGAACTCCTGTACTTCAGTTCTAAAGGGATCTGTTTTATCGATATATTTAAGAAGAGCTGAAGCAATGCAAATATTAGGGTCTTCACGTAAAAATGGAAGGTTAAAGCAGGTTGTGTCTTTCCTCTAGATGTAGTCTTTAAGTGGTCCAGGATTGTAATGACTATATCTTATCAGGTTGAATAATAATATTCTCTACTCTTATGCATGTAAATGTTTGCAGCCTTTGAGCGGTTGATATCAAAAAAAGTGTTTCAACTTTTCTTGCCAAGTGTTGCAAAGACAGGTCTTCATTATTCGGTAGGGATTTGAAATATTGAAGGATGTCTTTGATGTCCCATGTGACATTGTATTTTCTTTTGGGGGACCTTAGTTTAAAAATTACCTTTAGAACTCTTGTAATTCCAGGGTCTTTCCAAATTTCATCCAGAATTAGTGAAAGGGCTGACCGGTATGTATTAATTGTATTTGATGACATTTTTGGGTTCGATTCATACACCTGCTGAAGGAACTTGATGACAACCTGAGGATTTGCCATGAAAGGTGAAATTTTCTTTTGAGAGCAAAATAACCGCCATTTCTTAAATGTTGAGTCATATTGCCGTAAGGTGGAAGCAGAAAGGGATTCCATGGCTGTTGATAAGCTGCATTCTGGAATCTGCTTTAACCGGAACGCTTCCCTGATATAATATAGCAGCCGCCAGGGTAATTTTCTGAGGAAGGAGAAGGTTGTCTTTGCCCTCTAATTTAATCAGCTGAACGGTTTTTAGTTTTTGAAAAATTGGGTAATAAAGTTGACTAGCCTATCATCCAAAATAATTTTGTTTAAAACACGCAAGGCAAGACAACATGGGGGAAAAGAATAGAAGTTAAGGTTTTTCCAAGACATGTTAAAAGCATCAACAACCCATGCTTCTGGGTTAGTAATTTGCAAACAAATCAACTGAAGGTTTACCAAAAGTATTGACTATTTTTTGAAACCCCTGGTTTGATAATTCCCATTCAGAATCTGAAACTTTTATTCTAGATTGGAAATCTGCCTCCCAGTTGTCTTTGGAATTAATGTAAGAAGCATGGACCCAAAGATCGCTTGTTTGGCACCAGTTCCAGATTTCTCGAGCAAGGTTACTTAGATTTTTGTATTTTATACTTCCCATTCTGGTAATATAGCTTATTGCTGTTGTGTTGTCAATTTTTAGTAGAATATATTTGGATTTTAGATTTGAAGCCAAACTTTTTACGCCATAAAAGGCAGCTTTAAGCTCTAAATAATTAATGTGGTTCTCCTGCATGTCAAGAGACTACAAACTGCCTCCCACCCCGTTTTTGAGCTGTCTGAAAGAATAGAAAGATCAAAATTGTCCTGACGCATATGGTTTTCTGCATTTATTACATTTTTCTCCCACCAAGAAATATCCTCCAGGATTTCTGCTGCAATAGGCATAAGAAATCCTTAAAAAGGAACCTAAGGAACTTTATGTATGTGTTATGAATAGGCACCGAGTAGTATGCATCCTTTAGGTCTATAGAAGCCATAAAATAGTCTTTTGAAACTAATTTCAAAACCGTACGTATATCCTCAAGTTTAAAATGCGGTGCCTGTAGAAAAACATTTAGGTGTTTAAGGTTAAGAATAAATCTCTTACTTGAACCATCCTTTTTTAGGGCTAGGAAAAAGGGGTAAAGGAACTGGTCAGGAAGTGGCTTTACTTTCTCTATAACTTTTTATCTATAAAATTTCTTTTAATTGAGAATCATACCTATTTTGGTTGTTAGGAATTGTTACCTGGACTGGTTTCTTTCAGAAAGGTATTTTATAACCTTGAATCCATTGAAGAATGATCTTGTTATTGGTTATTTTTGGCCATTCTAGTATGTGCCAGCTATACTAGAACCTACCAACTCATTTAATAGCGTCTGCGAGTTTGCTGTCCCCTGAACTGGTCTCTCTGTTGGTCCTGAGGAAAACGCCCCTTCTGTTGCCTCGTCTCGTCCCTCTTGAACCGCTGAGGCGGGGCCTGCCTGTTTAAATAAACATTACAGATCTTACTGGTAGAGGCATGGCTTGTGGACTGACTTGCTTTATGTATTTCCTTTCCCTGTCTTACCATGGCCTTGACCTCTTTAATTTTATTGCCAAATTCTATGCCAAACAGAAGGCTGTCGATTGGGCTAGAGTCTGCAGCAATTTTTGCCTCGGAAGAGAATTGGTTTATTAATACCCTACGTCTAGAACCAGAGATTTTGAAATTAACTCTGTGTTTCGGACTTCCATTGTCTATATTTGTATATTTGTATGTATTTGTATAATAGAGTATAATAGAGCCGTTCAAATTTGTAACAATTCTCATGACTTGGAAATAGAAATAAGAAACATTAAGAAGGATCTGCAGCAGAATGATTACAGCCTTAAACTTATAACAGGATACTATTTCTAAATTTCATCTAACAGGACAGATATTACAATACCAAAACCAGGCAAATGCATTTCTTACAATTCCATACATTAAAGGAGTATCAGAGAAAATTCGAAGAGTAGCAAACAACTGTAATATTAAACAGCTTTTAAATTTAATAATACAATTCGAAGCCTTCTTAGTAAAACAAACAAAATAAGGAATGCATTTACCAAGTTCCTTGTGACTGTGGTGAATCATATATAGATAAAACAAAAAGACCACTATCTGTTAGGCTTAAAGAACATCAGACCAATACCCAAAGAGGTGAAACAACGAAATCAGGAATCGCTGAACACGCATGGTCAAAACAACACCGAATGAAGTGGACAGAAGCAAAGGTTTTGCACAAGGAGTCACACTGGAAGAAACAAAAATTCCTTGAAGTTGCCTTTATTGGGCAGAATCAGGGTGTTTTCAGTAAACCAAGTGTTGAAATTCCAAATATTTGGAAGCCCCTCTTTGGGAGGAGACAACTTCTTAAAGTTCACGGTTGACTGATTTCCCATAATTTATAAGTACGTAGCCCTAGGAATAGATTGTAGTTGGCACCTGAAGACGATCAGAGATTGTACTGATAGAAACGTCGTGTATAAATAAAAATATGGAAGTCCGAAACACAGAGTTAATTTTAAATACATCATTGTCTCAAACTTTCAAATACCAGAGATTTTGTTATGCAAGTCTGTCAAAACATTACCAACTGTGCATAATTTAGTTGTTCCATTCACATTCTCTTTATTTTTGATGATATCACCTCACCTAAATGGACAAGGTTTGTCCAAGTTATTTTTGATATTTCACCTTTACAGCATCCCTTGTGGCAAGGGGAAATTATTGGGTTAGAATGTGGTTAACCTCTGGGTTAATGCCAGGAGCTTGTAATCTTTGGCAGTTTTCGGGAATCGCTACTGGTTCCAACAGTCATTGTCAGTCATCAAAATGTTACTCCATTTCTCTGCAAGGTGTTTGTACAGTGGTGGTCCTCATGTAATTGTTTGAATAGGGTGTAGTCCCATTGATTTTAAAACTTCAGCATTTATTGCTTCTGACTCATTGCCGTCAGATTCGGGTATGGCTGACCTCGCCCTCAGAGCACCTTTTAGGTTACCCTCTGGCGGTGAAAAGGGTGGCGTGCCTCTTGGACCACGCTTAGATGCACTGGGACTATATGATGCATAAGAAGGAGACCTAAAAGCGCGTCTCTTTCTCTTCTCCAGACATTTTAAACGAGCCTCCAGATCTCTTATAATAGACATAGATGTACTCTGTCTATTCTCACGGGAGTCAGATCTTTGTCTTTTCTTTGCTCGATCCGACGAGGTTGAACTTTAGCTCGAGCGACGGCGCTTGTGCCGTCTTCTACGTCGCTCAGAAGAGTTGGATCGTCGATATGGAGATCTAGATCGAAGGTACTACTACATAGTTCAATCACACAATGATTTCGAGAATGAAGCACCGAATTATAGTTGGCATTTATTTAGGGATCAAACGAACTTCTTGAAGTGAAGTTCGATCTTAATTATACTGGTCTACCTCGATAGTGAGTAAATTATAGGACAACTGTAATTACTTCTAACGTCATTTATCCCTAGTAGTTCAAAGCCTCATAGAAACAAAATGCGCACCCGCCATGTTTCTATGGCACTGAAGACCTCGAGATAACCTCAGCAGTGTCGCAAAAAGGGCGGGAACAAAATTTTACAAGAAATTTCGGGAGGGCCCTCACTATCGAGGAAAACCACGTCTCCCTCGATAGTGAACAACTGTAACCGTTTAAAGGAGCACGACAAAACTAAGCTAACTATACAGAAGATAAAATGCTCCTTGCAAACACATCTTTATCATATACCGGTCTATCGTAAAATTTTGCAAAACAACTTGAATCCTTAGACCAACTTGCTACCTTACGGGAGAATGCCTAATAATATGTGCAGAAAATATTTTCATATCTACACCACTTAAGCCCAAAGTCGTTTTAATCCAACGGCTTAAAGACTGTGCATTTGGTGATCCTTAAAAGTTAAAAACAATTTATTTTGTTCTGGTGGTCTAATATTTTCTGTCTTGTGTAAATAAAAAAATAAAGTGATTGCTGGACAAATAGCAGCATTTTCTTTAAAGAATGAGAGCCGTAATAATGGCTGTACCCTATTCTTTCCTGAGGTTTTAATGCTATTAGGAACTTTAATGTAAATACCCGCTTTGTTCCTTATAATATTGGTTATTTCAATTAAAGAAAACGTCTAAAAAAAGCAACGAAATAGTTTTGTAAGTTACTACCTCTAAAGATAGTACCTCATTAGGAAACTGTTTCATATCTAGGCTTAGATGGCCTTAAATTATAAACTCCTTTAAAGAACCTTTTTATTCTTGGGTCTACAGCAAGATTTGGACCCATAATCAAAGATATTGCAGATCTGTAGCTATTTAGAAATCCATAAGACACCTCTTCATTAAACTGTTTTTCTAAAAAGGCCAAAACTGATAACACCTCGTCCTCAAACAAATTGTTTTACGTACAAAATTTCCACCATTTTCTATAAGCAACATTGTACTGCTTTAATATGGTTTGGGTTATGGATGGTATTTACTTCATTCCAAATGCCTGTATAATATTTTGGCTGCCAGAACTGTAAGCCGCTCCCAAAGGGGATGGGGAGACCTGTCAAAGGAAAGTAATAAGTCCTTTTTAGGACTAAAGGAAATGGGATCAGAATGCAAAGTTTTTGAAACAAAGAGTACCATGGTTGGGTAGGCCAGTCGGGGGCTATGACAGTACCGGTTGCTTTATCCCTTTGAATTTTTTCTAACATTGGTAAAATTAGGGAAAAAGCGGGAAAAGCATAAAAAGACTTATTACCCCAAAAATCCATAAATGTATCAATGTTTTCTGCTTCTGGATCTCTATTCCATGAAGTAAACCGGTCACCCTTTGCATTGAGCCTGCTGGCAAATAAATCAATATCTGGTTGACCAAATTTCTGATCAATTTTTGCGAATACCTCAGAATTCAATGCCCATTGAGTTTCATAAGTAATATACCATTTAGAATCTGGTAACTAACACCCCCCATTTTATTAATAAATGAAATGGCAGTAGTATTGTCAATCCTTGAATTTTTCAGTTTGTCAGCAAAAAGTTTAATCCCAAAATAGGCCTTCAACTCCAAGGCATTTATATGTAAAAATTTCTTATTTTCTGACCAAAAACCATGAAACTTTTCTTTACCACACACTACCCCCCAACCTGATCTGCTAGCATCAGAGTATATTTGAAGAAAAACTCTTTTTTATTAATAGCTTGATGCCAGCCACCATTTTAGATACTCCTGAATGTAATGTTGCAAAGGCCAAATGAGCATTATACCCATATGTTTGACCCTCGAAAGAAAATCTTAAATATTTTCTGGAACTCTTTACCAACAAATAGGCCTCTTTAAGGTCAATTGTGGCCATGAAACATTTTTAGTAACTAACCTGCGAACTGTGTTCCTACCTTCCATTTTAAAATGATTGATAATAATAAAAGTATTTAATCTTTTTAAATTCAAAACTAGGCGATAACCACCACTAGCTTTTGGTACCAAAAAAAAATGGAACACTGAAACTGGTCTTTGGATTTTTTAAACTTTGTTATGGCCTCAATGTTCAATAAACGATTAATTTCAATACTAATCAAAATCCTATCGGAATTTGAGCCTAAATACTCTGTGGGAGTAAAGTTCTGTTTTATTCTATGATTAAAACTAATAGAATAACTTTTAATAATATCCAAAATGTCAGGGTCTCTAGAAATTTCTTTCCATTTGTCTAAATGATTGGACACATTTCCTGCCTGAAAACTCACCTCTTTTTCTAAGAGCGACTGGACCTCCTCCTGGCATAATTGTGGGGACTCCTTGACTGATTGTCTTTCTTTGTTTGCCTATATCTCGGCACTTCTGCCCACTCACACGAGGTAATGGATCCCTGAGAGGGTGCTTCTGGTTTAAAGACATTAGCATTAACCCCAGCTGATGAAGGTCCAGTAGATGCTAGCTCCGCTGCTCTCTGGGCTGAGGGTACTGGCCTCTTATATTTCACCTTCATGTCCTCACCAGTCTTCCTTAAAGATCTTATTTCTTTTATCTTTTCTGGTAGGTCGGATCCAAAAAGAAGTTCGCCTATTGGCAGTTCTGAGATCAGCATCCAAGGAGGATAAAAACCTTATTTTTCTCAAGTTGGATCTCTGCTGGTGAAGGTCAAGAAGTCTGCAGCTTGAGCTCGGCATACTTATATATTTTAATAGATTTGCTCCCCCCCTTTTCATGTGCAGATCAGATCTGAAAGCACTGTGGCAACTCCAACAAAGATGGCTGCTATCTGTTTCTGCTTATTTTTTATCTTAGCATCCTTATTCAACTAAGGACCGTTTTTAGTTCAGGATTTATTAATAAGAAAGAATAAGAAAGTTCTTAAAAGTTGGGAACTTTTTGATGAAATTGGCTTTCAGGGTTCAAACCTTTAAAAACTATTTCTGAGTATATATCTACCAGATCTTTGTTTAATGAAACCCCATCATTAATCGGGTTGGGTTTCTTGCCCAGAATATCCAAAAATTCTGGATTTTCCTTAGCCTCCTCAATATTATCTATAAAAAAAATGAATAACATGCTTCTACGAAAAATAAGCCTTACTTACCATCATCAAAATAAAGTGATTGCTGGACAAATAGCAGCATTTTCTTTAAAGAATGAGAGCCGTAATAATGGCTGTACCCTATTCTTTCCTGAGGTTTTAATGCTATTAGGAACTTTAATGTAAATACCCGCTTTGTTCCTTATAATATTGGTTATTTCAATTAAAGAAAACGTCTAAAAAAAGCAACGAAATAGTTTTGTAAGTTACTACCTCTAAAGATAGTACCTCATTAGGAAACTGTTTCATATCTAGGCTTAGATGGCCTTAAATTATAAACTCCTTTAAAGAACCTTTTTATTCTTGGGTCTACAGCAAGATTTGGACCCATAATCAAAGATATTGCAGATCTGTAGCTATTTAGAAATCCATAAGACACCTCTTCATTAAACTGTTTTTCTAAAAAGGCCAAAACTGATAACACCTCGTCCTCAAACAAATTGTTTTACGTACAAAATTTCCACCATTTTCTATAAGCAACATTGTACTGCTTTAATATGGTTTGGGTTATGGATGGTATTTACTTCATTCCAAATGCCTGTATAATATTTTGGCTGCCAGAACTGTAAGCCGCTCCCAAAGGGGATGGGGAGACCTGTCAAAGGAAAGTAATAAGTCCTTTTTAGGACTAAAGGAAATGGGATCAGAATGCAAAGTTTTTGAAACAAAGAGTACCATGGTTGGGTAGGCCAGTCGGGGGCTATGACAGTACCGGTTGCTTTATCCCTTTGAATTTTTTCTAACATTGGTAAAATTAGGGAAAAAGCGGGAAAAGCATAAAAAGACTTATTACCCCAAAAATCCATAAATGTATCAATGTTTTCTGCTTCTGGATCTCTATTCCATGAAGTAAACCGGTCACCCTTTGCATTGAGCCTGCTGGCAAATAAATCAATATCTGGTTGACCAAATTTCTGATCAATTTTTGCGAATACCTCAGAATTCAATGCCCATTGAGTTTCATAAGTAATATACCATTTAGAATCTGGTAACTAACACCCCCCATTTTATTAATAAATGAAATGGCAGTAGTATTGTCAATCCTTGAATTTTTCAGTTTGTCAGCAAAAAGTTTAATCCCAAAATAGGCCTTCAACTCCAAGGCATTTATATGTAAAAATTTCTTATTTTCTGACCAAAAACCATGAAACTTTTCTTTACCACACACTACCCCCCAACCTGATCTGCTAGCATCAGAGTATATTTGAAGAAAAACTCTTTTTTATTAATAGCTTGATGCCAGCCACCATTTTAGATACTCCTGAATGTAATGTTGCAAAGGCCAAATGAGCATTATACCCATATGTTTGACCCTCGAAAGAAAATCTTAAATATTTTCTGGAACTCTTTACCAACAAATAGGCCTCTTTAAGGTCAATTGTGGCCATGAAACATTTTTAGTAACTAACCTGCGAACTGTGTTCCTACCTTCCATTTTAAAATGATTGATAATAATAAAAGTATTTAATCTTTTTAAATTCAAAACTAGGCGATAACCACCACTAGCTTTTGGTACCAAAAAAAAATGGAACACTGAAACTGGTCTTTGGATTTTTTAAACTTTGTTATGGCCTCAATGTTCAATAAACGATTAATTTCAATACTAATCAAAATCCTATCGGAATTTGAGCCTAAATACTCTGTGGGAGTAAAGTTCTGTTTTATTCTATGATTAAAACTAATAGAATAACTTTTAATAATATCCAAAATGTCAGGGTCTCTAGAAATTTCTTTCCATTTGTCTAAATGATTGGACACATTTCCTGCCTGAAAACTCACCTCTTTTTCTAAGAGCGACTGGACCTCCTCCTGGCATAATTGTGGGGACTCCTTGACTGATTGTCTTTCTTTGTTTGCCTATATCTCGGCACTTCTGCCCACTCACACGAGGTAATGGATCCCTGAGAGGGTGCTTCTGGTTTAAAGACATTAGCATTAACCCCAGCTGATGAAGGTCCAGCAGATGCTAGCTCCGCTGCTCTCTGGGCTGAGGGTACTGGCCTCTTATATTTCACCTTCATGTCCTCACCAGTCTTCCTTAAAGATCTTATTTCTTTTATCTTTTCTGGTAGGTCGGATCCAAAAAGAAGTTCGCCTATTGGCAGTTCTGAGATCAGCATCCAAGGAGGATAAAAACCTTATTTTTCTCAAGTTGGATCTCTGCTGGTGAAGGTCAAGAAGTCTGCAGCTTGAGCTCGGCATACTTATATATTTTAATAGATTTGCTCCCCCCCTTTTCATGTGCAGATCAGATCTGAAAGCACTGTGGCAACTCCAACAAAGATGGCTGCTATCTGTTTCTGCTTATTTTTTATCTTAGCATCCTTATTCAACTAAGGACCGTTTTTAGTTCAGGATTTATTAATAAGAAAGAATAAGAAAGTTCTTAAAAGTTGGGAACTTTTTGATGAAATTGGCTTTCAGGGTTCAAACCTTTAAAAACTATTTCTGAGTATATATCTACCAGATCTTTGTTTAATGAAACCCCATCATTAATCGGGTTGGGTTTCTTGCCCAGAATATCCAAAAATTCTGGATTTTCCTTAGCCTCCTCAATATTATCTATAAAAAAAATGAATAACATGCTTCTACGAAAAATAAGCCTTACTTACCATCAGTCAAGAGATTCACAATGCAAGCATTTTTGTAGTAAACCACGGTACAAATACCCGTTATGCCTGGATGGCTTCTTGAATACAAAGATTCTTGAAATAATAGGTACAATGACCTTTACAGGATTGGTTCCCAAGAGAAACCCTATGAATAGGATTGGGTACAAAGACCCTTTCCATGTCTGGATGCAAAGACCCCTGTAAATCTTCTCTGTTTCATAGGTACTAAAACCAATTGAAGCCCTGGGTGCAAAGACCCCTGTAAATATTTTCAGTTTTACTGGAAATTTCCTAAAAAGACACTTAAAACTAGGTATACTGTACATCTCCTACCTCCAGATTCTCCTTCTTCCCAATCACATTCCTCTACGATTTCTTAACTCTGGTAGAAGCATGCTTTTCTTTTTTCTTTAATTTCTTTTGTAATTTTTTGAATTTACGCCTCCAGTATTCCTCCGATGAAGACGATGAAATGGAATACTGGACACGCCGTTTCTTAGAACTCATTTTTCTTAATTTTTCAAAAATTCATTAAAAACGAACTGTTCGTGAACACGAGCCAGAAGAAGTGAGGTTATCTCGAGATCTTCGGTGTTACAGAAACATGGCCAGTGCGCATTTTGTTTCTATGGGGCTTTGAACCACGGTCTCTACGTTTGAACTACTCGTGATACATGAAGTTAGAAGTACTTACAGTTGTCCAATAAATTACTCACTATCGAGGGAGACTTTTATAATGTATGCATTATGTAATCTTGATAAAGACCATCAAAAAAGCCTCGAGAAAAGCACAACTTTCTTATGTATATATAGTTAGAAAATTTTAAATTCTAATTGGAAGCAAGCCTAGAGGTCCGGAATACATTAGAATTTTCTTGTGTTCTGCGGGTAGTTTTTCAAAAGAAAGAAATTAATTTAAATTTTTCAATTATTTTTACATCTATCAAAAGGCAACGTCCGATTTTTTTTATCTTTCAACTTCCTGGACTGGACGACTTCCCATCCAAGTCTGTCAAAAAACTGATACTATGGATTTTTGGAGAAATACAGCAATTTTGTGAAAATTTGCAAGTAAGACTTGGTCCAAATCAGAACCACAAAATAATAAGTAAGTAAAAAGTAATAAAAAAGTAAAAATTTTTCAAAAATGTCGCTGCTCAAAATTGGCCAAAATATTCTGGTTCTTAAGTGGAGGCATTTCAAACTTCGACAGCGATTATTGGCCCACCTGTCAGGTATCGGGGGTCGTGCTCATGAGAAAAAATGTTCCCTTTTCCACTTTGAAATTGAAATCGATGCAGATCTCAGTTTTCATTTACAAACTGCGTTTTTTCAAACCTTTCACCCACTCTAAAACGTAAAATTTGGATGAAAGTGACCTACTATTTTATTTGTTTAAAAATAATCTTATGATAGCACGGAAGTAATTTACTTTTGTGTATGAGAGTAGATATTTACAAAAACAATAGAATTTCGAGCGTTCTCTCAAAAAAGGCAATGGAAACTCGAGCTGTTTGTATTAATAAATAATAAAACTAGAGTTTTATTTTGTTATTTTATTTTAAACTGTTACAATGCTCACAAGAGTCACAAGCCGCACTCTTAAGAAGTTCTGATCCCCATTCCATGCCTGTCTGTCCTATTTTTTTAATATGTCTTATCCTACAACCCAGAATTTTCGAATTAACTAGAAAAATAAAGAATTCTTGGAGAACACGAAATGTTCCAGAGGTGAGCAACTCATTTGCCCTCTCTTTCTAGTTTTTTTGCATATTTGCATGTAAAACGGATTTCATGAAATGGACTGATGTTTTGTGGTCTCTTTTTATGATTTCCCCAGACAGTTTTTGAAAGATTTATTTTTTTTGGTTATTAAAATATGTCAAGCTTTGACAAAAAAAAACAAAAACAAACAAGTACATGCTAAATGCTTATGTTTGTAACTGCTTGTAGCGCACTTAACTCTCAAATTCGGCTATTTTTATTAATCTTCCAGCTTGGATGCATGTTTTCTTTTCACTTTTCCTGAGTTTCTTTCTCCGTTGGACAACGGTACAACGTCGAGCCACGTATTTTGATACAGCAAAATTCAATTTTTAAACTTAATTTTCTTAATCAAATCGTGTTGCTTAACTCTGGTAAAACAATAAACTGTCAAAAATCGTATACAGGGCCTCTAGTTTATGCTACCTGATTTTTTCATCATATAGCACGTCGAAGATTTTTTTAGATCAGGGAAAATTCTTTGGTGAAAGGTATTTGGATAAAGAATGTATGCAGTTTTACACTGCTTTTTGTTTATATCTTATTGCTTGAGAAATGCAATTTATAAGAAAGTATTTATAAAACATTCAATTAACATTTGTAATTAAACATAACATTTTGTTGAATAGTTTTGGATGGTCGAATTGTAAATAAAAATATATTATGGTTATTTATATGATTCAAACCTATTTTATTCTAATTTAATTTATACTTCCATTTATAACAGAATACAGGCATTGTAGCACGAGTAGCTGAAAGCAGCTATTTATGCCAAAAATTAGCTCAAATAGGTATTTTGACAATTTTGGGGTCTCGATGAAGAAATACTGAGGAATTAGTAAAAGTGTATTGTTGCAAAAGTTAATGTTAAAAGCAGACTCAAGTTTTGCAATAGTATATTTTTCGGACCCTTAAGTTACCGAAAAATTTTCTTACATTTTTTTTCTGCTTCTTCATAGTGTAATTTCGCTTCAAACTTGAACAAGTCTCGTAAGTCCCGTGACGTCACTGGTGCTTATAACGTTGCAAACTTTAGAGTAAATACGACCGTTTTTTTTCCGCTAGCCGCCCGAGATTACGGTCAACCAACCAATTTACTTTCTGGCTAGCGCTGGTTCATAATAATAATAATGTTTGTTTCCCACTTTTTTTTGTGTTTTTGAAAAAGTGCTTTAAATTAAGTAAGTGTGTAAAATATATTTTTTTTAAATAAAACCTTATTAAAATAAGACTATCAAGGTCTTAATCAGAAATTAATAAACCAAAAACACAGTCAGCAGGCCAAGGTTTTCTCAACAATCTTTGTATCGGAAAAAGTCACGAACAAGAGATTGGGGGGAAGCCGACCTGCTGGCGATGGAGAGAATCGATCGGGACTCGTTTTTCCAGTGCGAACTAGTAAAGAGCTCTTTTTTCGGCCAAGAAAATTATTAAGAAAGTCCGCGGAAGCGAAGAGGAACCAGAACCGAAAGGGGTACCCATCTTGAGTCGAACGAAAAAAAGGGGTCAAAGCGTCGAGCATTAACGGGCAGACCGAGCAGCTCAGAGTCAGTTGGGCACCGCAGAATTTGTACATTAACTTAAGTCAAAGTGTGTAACGTCAAATCCTCATCTCTCTGTTTCAAGTAGGGCCACTCAGGTCACCCCTTAGTGTTCTTGTAAGTTTAATTAATACAACTGACTTTGTGGTCCTGTAAGTTAAACCCTTGTATCCATTTTGTCTCTAGTCAAAGGGCCCACCCAGGTGAAGTGGCACCCTTAGGGGAGATCCTGTATCTCGATTCCCTAGGCAATCGCCCGGTTTGAGCCAACTCTGTTGACCCAACCCGGCCGTTAAAAGTGAAAACTTATAACGAATTTTAGACAGGATAGAGTTAAGGGTAGGAAGTAGGCATCCTTTAGCCCTATTTTACTGTGACAATATAAATATTCTGTGGCTTTAAAATAACTCGGAAGTAATTTTGAACATTCCGAAGCAATTGTGTTGGGACCAGTTGATTTTAACTTTGAGGATTATATTAATTAGATGTGAGAAGAAGAAGAGAATTATCATTATTTTTTTGGATTTTAAACACGCTCTAAGAAAACGGAATCTTTTTATTCACCTATTTATATTAGCAGTTGATCTAGCATTAAACTTTTACACCGAATACACATCAAACTCTAGTTTTTCAATAGGTATCAAAAAAGAAAGTAATCACAAAAATTCAAACAATTTGCAATCGATCGCAACGAGACCGCGCGAACGAATAGTTATCGTTGACAGATTTACGAGGTCGACTTTTTTAAGCTTTAAAAAATAATATTAACAGATTTATTCTGGCCCTTGTAGTTTTTGAGCTACAGGGGAAAGTTGAAAAATGGTCGGAATTACCAATTGATGATATCTCCCTTAATTTAAGAGATAATTGAGTTTTGTAAAAACGTGTCTGTGGCAAACTTTTTAGAAAAACACAATGGTTTTTTCGATATTTTAATCCGACGTTTCGTTTCGTAAATACCATCATCAGGATCAAAAAGTTAAATACGGACCAAACTGTTTTACTTCATATTTTAGTTTCTTTTTAAGTTTCTTTGATGCAGTATCAGAGGGAACGAAGCAGCAGATAAACTGGCATCAATTGGAAGAAAACTTAATGTATCTAAAATACTTAATCTATCTGATACTGAAATATTTACTTACCTAAAAGAGAAGAAGATCAAAGAATTCAAACACAAATTGACAAATGAAATGAAAAATAAAAGATCATGGTATGGAGACATCCAGGAAGATTTCCCTTGGAATGAAAAAATAAATGAGCCAAATTGTTAACATAATAAGAATGAGGACAGGACACTCTGCCTTACAGCCAAACAATTACAACGCGTTAATATTAAAGATTCTCCTTTTTGCGACTGTGGTCAAAAAGAAGACCTAAACCATATTTTTTTTCAATTGCCCCATTAATCAAATGATGACCTATAACTCTCCTTGGCAGGCTTGGGAATTCCCCATCCTTTCTCTATAAAAGAGGTATTAAAAAACCAAACAGAAAAACAATTACAATGTTAAGAAAATGTTTAAGCTGCAACAAAATAAAACTTTAAAAATAAAGTTCCCCTTTGTTTAGGACTGACCAACTGGCGCGGGGGGTGCAAGTTGTACGAGTGCCCCCCATGTCATTGGATTTATAAAAAAAAAGGAAAAAAAAAACAATAATTTCCACCCTTAGCAGGTGCTAAATAACTTATAAAACAAAAAATCAGTGTTCTCAACATTCTGGGATATATCCAATAGAGAAACCAAAGAATAAATAAATGTTGTTATGTCTTAAAGTGAGCATGTGTGTGTAAATGGGCAGAGAGAAAAAACTAACAAAATCCTGTTCTCCTTTTCTTCTATCCCAGTTTAGAAAAACAATAAAATTAAAGACAAAACAAAAGAAAATAGAAGAAAAAATTAAGGAAGTGTTTATATAAATCTGGACTCAGCTGACCTAGAGTCAGACAATCCTGTATTCCACCACTTGAGCTGGCCGATTGTCTCACGAAGATATAGAGTCAATAAGAAGATAGCACACACTCGTTTCTCCCATTTGATGGTTTAATCCATAATAATATATATAGGAATGGGCAAAATATTGGACTGATTTAATTTCCTAATTACTTTTCTGTTCCTTAACCGAATTTTATAAAGTTTGGCATTTTAGAAAGTTAGAACAACAAAGTTTACTATTTTTGTACAAAAGATGTAAAATGTCAAAAATTCAAAATGGCGATCGTAGTAAAAAATTTAGTCTGGAAAAAAAAACCTGAAACACATAAAATTCGGTTAAGTAGTACAAAAGTTGCATTGGCACAACATATCGCCTAACGTTACCACCAACAAATTATGTCTCTTTTTATTTACCAAGAACTTTCTTACTTCTCATCGAATTTTTACAGGTATATCCTGTCTGCAAAGGTAAATAAACCAAGTCAAAATGTCAAATGTCAAAAACCCAAGATGGCGCTAATTCTTATACTTTTCTACTACTTAACCGAATTTTATGAGTGATATCTCGTTAAACGTGAAATGCTTTTCTAGATTTGCAAAAAAGATAACAGCAAGATCAAAAAAGTAATTTTTTGCTATGTCCGTTATCTTGGGTTTTTGACATTTGACGTTTTGATGGTTTATTTATCTTTCCAGAAATAATATAAATTTGTAAAAGTCCGATACGAAATAAGAAAGTTCTTGGGAAACAACAAGATACATTATTTTGGGGTGGTTAGAATATGCAAAATATTGCGCCAATGCAACTTTTGTACTACCTAACCGAATTTTATCTGTGCTACCGCGTTAGACGTGAAAAGGCATAAGGTTTCGTATTTTGGCAATAAAAAATTACAGGGAGGTCGAAAAAAAGCTTCAGATCTTTTTCCAGACTAAATTTTTAACTACGTCCGCCATTTTGAATTTTTGACATTTTACAGCTTTTGTACAAAAATAGTAAACTTTGTTCTTATAACTTTCTAAAATGCCAAACTTTATAAAATTCGATTAAGGAACAGAAAAGTTATTAGTAAATTAAATCAGTCCAAGATTTTCTGGCCCTTCCCATATATTATTATGGATTAAACCATCAAATGGGACAGACGAGAGAAAAGGGGGCGTTAAAAAATGTTATTTTTATGTACGTATTGCCGATTAGGTGCACCCACACCGATAATAGTAGTTTTAACAACTAGTGGCTAAAATAGTGCTTTTTTACAAGCGTTGGTTTAAATAACGAGCGCAGTGATGTATTTAAAAACGCGAGTAAAAAAAGCACAGTTTACACTATTTTTTTTAATACCTTTATCAAAAACTCCAAGAAAAACAGGAAAATACTTTTAAAAATCTCGAACCAAGAGAACTTCTCGCAACTCACCATTTTTACACTATAAATCAAGGCGACTGGTAAATAAAATAACAATCGTGTCCATAGCGATGTGTCTTTCTACTCGGTGACGTTCATTGTTGCGACATTTTAATCTTTGACAATTTGATATTAACGATATTTTTAAATGATTTTTTCGTAAGTACTTGGTGAAAACTGGCGAAAATGGCTTAGTTCATAGGCAAGAATAATTAGATTTTTGTCAATATTACTTTTTTCCGCTATTTCTCTTTAACTTTGGGTAAAAAACGGACAGAAACCTTTTTTTGCACCCGTGATCAAAAAAAAGTTTTTGTGCATCGGTAACCAAAGAAGCCATGCTTGAGTTATCTGCAGACAGTTACTAAAATCATGTTTTTGATGAAGGTATAAAAAAATACTTACCTGCTCAAAACTGAGTAAAATAATAAAAGAAGCAAAGGTGTTTTAAGTAAAATTGGACGAATTGTAACAATCTATGTTTGACAGCTCACATACAAAAATCCTAAAGGCGTTCAAGATTCAAGTTTGGTGTTTTTGAAAGGATATTTTATTGTCTTCAAGCAGCTGTAAAAATTTCAGAAATCCCCTGGAAAAGTTTCTAAACACATGACAAAATTTAAGGTGACATAATTTTTGTTATTTTTGGAAGTTTTTAGAAAAAAACTTTTTTATGTATGTTGTTTAATTTTATTAAAACTTGGGAGCCCATCGTGTCTTGTTTCATTTAAAATTCTAGCGTGTTATATAGCCTTTTAAAAAACATATTTGGCAGATCTGTAAAGGGAATGTGGATTAAAAAATTTGAAGTCAAGCAGCCGGGGTCAAAAAATTGAGATTTTGTAAATTTGCCGAACATGCGTCAATTTCCGATTTTTTTGTGAATTTTCCGTGGCATTAATTTGAATTTTTTTGATATCGGCGAATAGCTAGGACCTCTTTACAGTCACTTCAAAATGAATTTGCACAATCCCGTTCATAAATAGAGAATATAATTTTTTTTTGTAAATTTTTAGAAAAAAAACACAATTTTTTTCAAAAATTTCAAATTGATTATTTTTTTTTATGCAATCATCCGGAAGTAAAATATCATGTTATGCATACTATATTAAAGGTCATTTCATAGCCTTTTAAGAGGTTTAACCAAAATTTTAAAATAATTTCACTTGACCGAGATATAGCTGTCAAAATGACCCTAAGTCCCAAAAAAAGTTTAGGGCATCGCGACGCCTAACGTACGCCGTCAAATTAGAACAAAATCACCAAAAATCTTCCTATAGGTTTGAAAAAACCCCCGACTAAAAGCTTTTTTAAAGTGGTTATACCAACCCTAAAATCGGTTTTAAAGCGTCAGTCAATCCCTGGTAAAATTTTCCCCTCGAATCTCATAGAAAATGTGAATGTAAATTTTGTAGAAGATTTTATCGTGTTTTTGCAACATTTTCTACGATATTGGATCAGGTCTATGGGCAGTGATTTTGATGGGTTTTGAAGAAGTTTCTATGGGCACATGTGGGATCGGTTTCTAGGATATTTGAGGAGATTAAATCAGTATTGTGATTCTAGAAGATCCTATGGGGAATGATTTTGGAGAAGTTTCTATGAGTTCTTGTGGGATTGGTTTCTAGGACATTTGAGGAGATTCTATCAATATCATGATTCTAGAAGATCCTATGGGCAAGAAGATTTTATTGGGTTTTGGGTCGGTTTTTGAAACATCTTCTATGATATTGGAGTAGATTTTATCAGGTCTATGGGCAGTGATTTTGATGGGTTTTGAAGAAGTTTCTATGGGCACATGTGGGATCGGTTTCTAGGATATTTGAGGAGATTATATAAGTATTGTGATTCTAGAAGATCCTATGGGGAATGATTTTTGAGAAGTTTCTATGAGTTCTTATGATATTGGAGGAGATTTTATCAGGTCTATGGGCAGTGATTTTTATGGTTTTTGAAGAAGTTTCTATGGTTACATGTGGGATCGGTTTCTAGGATATTTGAAGAGATTATATCAGTATCGTGATTCTAGAAGATTCTATGGGGAATGATTTTGGAAAAGTTCTGAGTTCTTGTGGGATCGGTTTCTAGGACATTTAAGAAGATTCCATCAGTATCATGGATCTAGAAATTGTGTTCTTGGTGGTTTTTTGCTGAAAGACTGAAAAGTGCATAGTGGGGCCAAAGCCTGGGGACATCAATTTTGTATCAAGATAAGTGGTAATTTCATAGTAACGAGAATTTTCAGACCATGCAGTAATATACCTGCTTCTTAAATTAACTCACAAAATGATTTGCTTGTCTTATAAAAAATCCTTAATACCTACTATTCCTGTCAAATCATAAAATATTCTTCAAACGCATTACGATACTGATAGAATCTCCTCAAATATTCTAGAAACCGATCTCACAAGAACTCATAGAAACTTCTCCAGAATCGCGATGGTGGATATAATCTCATCAAATATTCTATAAACCGATCTTACAAGAACTCATACAAACTTCTCCAAAATCATTGCTGATAGGAACCCCTAGAATTGCGATGCTGGATGGAATCTCATCAAATATTCTATAAACCGATCTTACAAGAACTCATAGAAACTTTTCCAAAATAATAAAATAAAAAATAATAATTGCTCATAGGATCTTCTATAATCATGATACTGATAGAATCTCTTTAAATATTCTAAAAACGGATTCAACAAGAATCCATAAAAACTTCTCTAAAATCATTGCGCTTATATATGATCTTCTGAAATTACGATACTGATAGAATATCATCAAATATCTTGGAAACCAATCCCACAAGAACCCATAGAGACTTCTTCAAAATCATTGCTCATATAGGATCTTCTATAATCACTATACTGATAGAATTTCCTCAAATATTCTAGAAACCGATCCCACAAGAACCCATAGAAACTTCTCCAAAATCATTGCTCATAGGATCTTCTATAATCACGATACTGATAGAATCTCCTCAAACATCCTCAATACCTCATTCTCATCAAATCTCCTTTAAAACTGTGTATTTGTTTCTTGATAAAATCTTCTCCAAACCCACACCCTTATCTTATCTTAGTCTTATCCAATCTTATAAATTATTCTTAAACTACAAGCTGATAAAACATCATATATTCCCTATATAATTTTCTCTGCTTCTAAAAGATTATAAAATATTATCGAAAAAAATATTGGCCTTCTCATTGGATCTTACAGAACTTATAAAAATATAATAAAAACTTCTCCGGTCTGGATGAGATTCGAGTGGAAAATTTTACCAGGGATGACTTTAAAACGCCACAAGCAAATTTTATTGAAATTTAGATACAAATTTGAATATTTTTCGTTTTTTTTGTAAATCATTTAAGAAAATGTATTTTTGTAATGGTAAATTGGTAATATCGGATTTTATCTTATATGGTGCTTAGCTAAAAATCAATAAAAACGCTGCGTAATGTTAAATCTAAAACTTAGTTTGATCAATCACCAGAGAGTCCAATTTATTTATCCTTACTTTTTTAGTCTTCATTGAGGTAATACTTTAGTATGTTACATTGATCAATCTAGGTGCAACATGTTTATGTCAGGTGTTCCCAACAATTGTAGATCTAAAAATCTAAAGAGAAGGGTATTTTCATCCCTTTACACAGGTTGATCCAATAACCACCGGTTTATCTGGGAAGAAACTATGAGCCCTACAAACTTGTGGAAAATTTTCTATTTTCGAGATAAATCCGATGGTCATTCTTATTGGATCACCCTGTTCCTACAGGAAAAAGTTTGATCAATAACCGGGCACACTGTCATTTACTTGTTGACAAAATTAGGACAATTTTTGTCACTTTTGAAGTGTTTTTGAATTATTTACAACCAACAGTTTATATTTAGAAAACCATGTCTTTAATTTACATTACAAACCATGACGAGAACATCTACAATATCACAAAAGCGCAGACCGATTTACACAAAAAGTCGCCCAGGTATCGATCGAAGTTCAGGGATAAAAATAAGCATCATCAGATTTATAATAAAGTGATGAAAACCCATGCTACCATGGGTTTACCGGAAGAGGAACCTCCTGATCCTGAGAATTTTCTGGTGAGTTATTGCAATTTACAAATTTTTATGTTTTTTAAGGTGAAAATTTACAAAAAACTATAAGTCTAGGGGAACAACCCACATAACAATTAAACATTCCTGTAATGTAATAGTCATATACTTAGAGAACAAAGAATGTGATAGAAGTGTTACATTTTACCATTGGGAATATTACTAACACATACCGGCAATAAGTTACGTTCTAGCTCATACAGGTGATATAAATGTGATAGAAACGTGACGTGAAACATGACTAATACGACCAGAACGTTTTTTTTTTAAAGAATTATAGTAATATACCTATAGGCACTGACTACCCACTAAGCAAGGTCTGTTACATTACAGGTTTTCAACGTTGAAAAAATGTAAAATTGGTGTAACTTTGAATACGTTAAGAAAAAGTAAAATGTAGGTTCAAAACTAACATTCTATTTGAAAGTATCGCTGACACACGAAAGAAGCACTAATTTTACGTTAATATTTAATCTTGGATTTAACAAGAAATGTAAACGATAAAGTAACTGAGAAATAACATTATTTGAAGTTTAATAAATGTCACTGTCGAAACAAATTTGCTTCTTCTACAGTTACATGATATTACACATGACAATATACAATATTGTAAGTTAATAAACATCAAAGTTGAAACAAGTTTAGTCTAATGATCACATGAAAGCAGCAGTATTGTGAGCTCAATTAACGTCAACTTTAAAACAATTACGTGGTTGCTTATTGGAAAATGAATAAATACAATTGTAAGTTTTATGTAAAAATTCCAAAATTAATGAAACTTTTAACCCAAATATGGCGAAAATTTTTAGAAAAAGTAAGGAATGATATCAAAAAGTTTACTGTTTTTATGAAAATCCTGCGATTTTTTTGATAACTTCCCACAAAATGGAAAATATACCTATAAGTATAAATGTATGTGTATTCGCAGTAATTAACGCACGATCATTTTAGGATTTGATTTTTTTACGGTTTGAGGAAATTATTATATAGTTTCAGTTTTAATTTCTCCAAATTATGATTCAATTAATTGTGATTCAATATTTGTATATAATTTTTTTTATTGCAACTGAAACCTTTTTATATGTATTTTATTAATTAAAAATAATTAAATTAATATTAAAAAAAAAACAACTTCCTATTTTATGTAAAAATAAACCAATGACATCACTGCATTAATATACCGTGAATTGGTGACAGTTCTCAACAAAACCGAGATGGTCTGTCTAGTGGTCTAAGGCTCTGAAACCTTCGTGTATCACCTTTGGATTAAGAGTTCGGATCCCGTCGGCTCACATTTTTTTTATTTTGATTTTTTGTTTTTATTTGTTTAAGGTGTAATCGCGAAGATCAAATATTTTAAAGCACAAAAATATATTTTTTATGTTGTTTGAACGAATATTTACCAAGTTAGAGGTAAATTTAAAAAAAATATTTTAACTAGCCATGTAACATTAAATGTAACATGCAAGTCACATACTTGTTAAAAAAATCGAATGTATCACTGTTACGTAAATGTTTAGGACAATTGATGTACTGGCAATGTTATATCGTCGTTAAGGTTACAAGTTGCGTTACATAACAGGTTACAAAAATACATTAAGGTAATGTAAATGTAACAGGTTTTTGCTTAGTGGCTATAATATCCCACATAACAAATAGATATCCCTATTGAATATTGCATGGATATGATTTTGTGATTCCAAACATGCCCAGATAGTCACGAGATGGATATCCTAAGATATGCAGTGATATGCACATGAATAACCACCATATATGCATTAGTCTTCCACTAAAGTGTAATTACGGAGTAACCTATGGATATGGTTATATCAATGTATCACCATTATGTTGATGTACTACTTGAGATTAGTTATCAAAAGATTACCTAAATAACTTTTTGTTGTATTATATTTATAATAATATTACCTGCTACATAGAGAACGTATTGATTCCAGTGCCATCTACCTGCAATAGATGACATCAAACTAAATTATAATTATAAATCATATAAATCGCGTTCTTTTCAAAAGATAGTAATATTTTCAGTTATCATAGGAATATTATTATTATTATCTTATTACCAAAGAAATATAACTATCACAAACTCTTAAAGAATATTCAACAAAAAATAGGCCTGGAACATTCCTGTCATATTCGCAAAAGAATATTCCAAAAATCACTTTAAGGGAATATTCCTATAACATGAATATTCCTCCAATGTTATGTGGGAAATAAGAACTTTCGATACCTAACTGCTTTGAGATTGAAGAACTAACTATGACTTTTTTACAATACGCCTGTGTTTTGTAAGAATAGGCAAGTTCAAGCCTATTCTCATTAATTTTTTTTAATTATTGAGATCCGCAAGAAAAAACTTTTAATATCCACTCAAAGTTAGTTTTTGATTTAAGCGAGGAGTTGGAAAGTTCCCGGGTTGAACTTTTCTAAAAATCCTACCTAACACACGAACCGTAGAAGCTAGCAAAACACGGTTTTTACACTTTTCAAAAAATAATTGAATTTTATTTATGAGGTATTAATGATTAAGCTTTTTTGAAGGTTGTATACATGGCGTGCCTGCTGGCGCCATTGATTGTTTGTATTGTATTTTTAGTTTTTATTTTATTTGCATAGGCATTATCCTTAAATTTTTTATCTAGTTTGGGGGGAATCCTAAACAGCCCCTTCTTATAAAACAAAGGTCAAAAAATTTGTGTTTTTTAGAAAAAACATACAGGAAAACCGTCCTACACTGTGAATAAACCAGAAAAAGAAGCAAGGCCCTGCAAAAATCTGCCAACACTCAGAAAGGCAAAAACACCCCAAACTAAAGAATTGTTGACATCATCTGCCTTAAAAAAGGATGACAGTGAGGAGAAGGATTTTATTAGGGAAAATATTAAGACGATTTCCGGAATGAAGCCCAAGGAACCAGAGCACAGGTACATGGAGTTTCATTATGTTTGTTATTATGTGAGCTATTAAAATATACAACTGTCATTGTATATGTGATTTATTATATGTATAGATTACAATTTTCTGGTTTTAGAATTGTCATAAGCAAAGATGGGACCACTGTAAACCCAGAAAAAAATGGCTGGGAACCTGTGTACATCAAGCAACCAATTTTTGGAAGAACGCCGAATTATCTTGTAGAGTAAGTTTTTAAGTCGATAACTCGCGAACTAAAGCAGCCTTTTAAATAAGGTTTTCAAGTTTTGATTGGGAACAGTTATAAATTTTATTTTAGCACTGATATTCGTCAGAGCTTTGGTTATGAGATAAAGAAGTGCCAGGCAAAATTAAGTCTTCTTAGATAAAGAAAATTTGCATCCTAAGGAGCGCGTCCAGTTTGTGATATGGTGCACAGGCAAAACCGGGGTTTGCGAAAACGGCACACGTAGTGCCTAGTCGCAAGAACAAGAATGGTCTTCCCACTACTACTATTATGAGGTGTTAAGAAAGTACTTACACTTATAGCGGCGCGGCGCAATGTGGACTACCCCCATTCGAGACCTAGAAGCGATCCTAGGTCTTCCCTCGCTCTCAACTTGGATCAAGAAGGAGACGATGGCGACGCCCTACGATTGAGGAACCAGGGACTCTGGAAGGGCAGAGGAAAAACTGGTCCATCTGGCAATCGGGGGGCTGGAGACAAAAGGTTTGCCTCTCCTAAATATACCAGTGAAAACAGCCCTAAAACCATGGAGGTTCGACAAAAAGTACAAGGTAACAAAATCCAGAACGAAAAATGTGGTAGAGGGAAGAATTCCAAACGAAATTAAGTAGAGAAGCGACGGTTCGCTACATGGACGGCTCTAAAATGTCAACCAGGCAGACCACAGGCGCATGAGTGTTCTGTGGAGGACCTGGACCCTAATTTTGGAATTTTGAGAGAATGATCGCTGTCCTAAGAGATGTGATCGTTCCTTGGGATCTATTCCATCCGATCACTTTCTCCGTCTGCATGGTCACATTCAGAGTTGGCTTATTTTATAGCTAATGATCACCTTTTATTGTTGGTAGTGTTGAATTTGAACTACTGTGAACGAACCAAGCTCAGTTTCTGTGCTGGTGTACTTCATGTCTGGTGTTTTTGTTTCGAAAAAAACGCGATTATTCTTTTATATTTAAGTAAAACCTATGTGCCGAATGGATAATAAAAAAGCCCACCTCTAAATAATATTTAAAAGAAAGTTTTGCTAGAATACATGGAAAAACATCCGAAGCTACGGGCAGAGACTTTCTCGCCGGATTTCACGTACAAAACAGCACAAGAATTATTTCCACTTTTAGATGGAATAACTCACAAAAAAAAACATGGCAAGACGTGAAAAATTTAACAGAGGGTATATATTGTGAAATTGAGGCGTACTCCCTGACCCGGAAGCCGGGGACCAAGTTCTCTTACTTTTTAGGAGAACGAGAACAGTCTTTCATCTTTCAAAATTTCAGCACAGGAAAGATCGCTACCGACGAGTGATCGTTCGCATGAAAAAACCACACGCTCCCAGCTCAAAAATTAGCCCCCAGGACCTCAATTGTTGAATTGAGAGAAGGAACGTTCTCCTAAGCGATGTGATCGATCCCGGGATATATCACATCCCATGCTATTCGATCGATATATTTTTTAAGCTGCCCTTGATCGTGTGCATCGTTGCCATGTTTACTTTGGTACAAAAGAACTACTTTTTCATGTTAGAGGCCTACTCTAACCAAATATTAACCTCATTTTCGGGAAAAACTTCTTTGGTTTTTGCAGTTCACCTCTGTGGTTGGTTTTCTGAGTTTTTATAATAAAAATTAGTGGGGAAGGAGGCTCGGGCGTTCGTCCCACATAACACAATCCAAAATAAAAATTATCATAGAATTCATGGCCAAACATCCGAAACTTCGAGCAGGAGCTTTTTCCAACTATTTTACCTACAAAACGGGTCAAAAATTGTGAAAGCATCTCGTTGATTTTCTTACCTTTAATTTCTAAATTTATCCTTAAAAAAAAACAACAGACACAAATTAAAAAAAAACAAAACGAGTAATAGAGCTCAGAAAATCGTGTGTTCTACGCAGGCGTCTCTCGAAAAAAGCGGTCCCACTTTTTGCGAGAATGTGAGCAAGTTTCCATCGTTCAAAAATACATCACGGGATAGATCCCTACCGACTAGTGATGATTCGGACAAAAAAACCACACGTTCCCGTTTCAAAAATTAGGGTCCTGGAAGTTACCCACTCGGCGAATACGCGACGATCCTCCAAGCAGAGGTATACGCCATCATTGTGGCAGCAACCATACCGGAGGTCAAGAACGGCAGAAAGGACATATGCGTATGTTCCGACAGCCGGGCTGCCCTCAAGGCTTTAAGTGCACCCAAAATAGTCAGCAGCCTGGTGGAAGAGTGCGCTGACGCACTTCAAACACTGACTGATTTATGACACTATTTTCTTGTGCTTGATTGATTGATTTTATTGTTTTGCAGATTTAACAAAATTAAAGAAAAGGAGTACCAAATGCGCAAGGAGTCCTCAGGCATATCTGAGCCAAAATGTCGTTATATTAGGAGAGACGAAAGAGAAGCCCTTTTACAGGTATAATTAATACTTTTTTAGTTTTGTGCTTTTACAACTAGCAGGCTAAAATCGTGTTTTTTTTAACAATGGTTTAAATAGCGAGCGCAGCGGAAAGACACAGTTTAGCCGCGAGTTTAAAACACTAATTTTTTTATACTTTTATTAAAAAATCCTTAAAAACTAGTAGGGTAGCTGATTGAATACGCAACAATGGTTTTGTAAAAGAGTCGGTGCTCAGCCAACACAGAAGGGCGGTAAACAATCGGACCGACGTCGGCGTTAGGTCAGCATCGGCAGTTAAATGTGGGCCGATGTTGAACCAACTACTGACCTCCATTATCGATGATTCGCTATGCGCATGAAAGCCCGTTATAATATCCTCCTTCCTAAAAAAAACATTAAGTCTGAAAAATGGTTTTGTATAGGCGCACAAAAAAGTCTGATAAAAGTTATTTTGTTCTCACCTAACATAGCTTTGAATATATTAAAATCAAAATCAAATTTGCAAAATACAGTTTATAAGAACGTCAAAATACGATGTGATCTTACACCATATGAAACAAAACATCTAAATGATCTGCGTGAAGAGCTAAAAGAAAAGCAAAAATATCCAAACAATGCAAATTTAACCATTCGATATGTAAATAACGTTCCAAAAATAGTTCCTGCGGCTTCTACTCTGAAACGCTTAAGGGAGGAAGATGACTCTTCTGTTAAAGATTCGGGATTCAAAACTAACATCCCGCTGGAATCCAATACACAAACACAATAGCAATTAGATAAAATAATTTTTTGGATGGATTTCAAAATTTGGAAGAACTTGCGACAAATACCGAATACGATGCAATTTGTTTGGCGGAGACGTGGCTCCTTGAAGAAATTACTAGTCTCTCAAACTGCTTATTCAATGACGAGTCTGTATTCTCAAATGGAATTCGTGAGGCGGCTTGTGGCCAAACAAGTGGTGGAATTGCTATACTTATTCGGGAAACCTATACTTTGTCTGTTTTAAATAAAACTGACTGGTGAATATTTGTATATTTATCTAAACCTGAAATAGATTTCATTTTATGTCTTAACTTATTTTAAACCGACCTTAGACTTTAATATAATAATCGATAGGTTTCGGGAGACGCTTTTTGGAGTGGTTGACCAGTTTTCTGAGAAAGCATTAATAATAATGGCAGATTTTAACTGTAGGATTGCGAAGGCAATTTAAGTCTTGAAATATTTGAGGGAATTTTCCTTAGCTCCTCCAGACACAGCCTCGATAAAACAACTAATGCTAGAAGTAATAGATTTATTGATTTTTTGGGTGAAAATGATCTATACATAGTAAATGCTAGCAATTCTTTAGGATATTATACTTTCACTGGTGAGCAAGGGTGGAGCGTCATTGATTTCTGTTTATAAAATTTTAATTTTTTGTTTAAAATTAGAGACTTTTATATCGTTGATCATATAAACTGCTCAAAACATTTCCCTATCTGCCTTAGGCCGAGCTATACCTCTGTTTTACCTATCACTGCGCAAATCACTCCCACTGATCCCATTAAAAACCAAACTTTAACTTGGAAAGCTGAAAGGCAACGGGACTATTTTTGTTCTATGCAATGTTCACTGAATATATATCTAAAACTACAGAGAATAATACTGAATGTATGGAAAAATTTTTATTTAATATAGGTCAAGCAGCTTCGGAACTAAACATGGTCAGGTTTCAAAATATTTCAGGTGTCCAGAAAAACTCCCTTCGAAAAAAAACAACCATGGTTCGATTCTGTATTAAGAAATTCAAAATTTTTGGTTTCTCAAACCTTAAAAGATTGCAAAAAACAAAAATTTTTTAGGAGATACTAAAAACAGATTATATAATATATAATTATACTTATAGTATGTGAATAATCAAGCTGAAATTTTATCCAACACAAACGATCAGAAAGCGTTTTGGAGTTGCTTAAAAAAATTAAATTTCAAAAAAATATGAATTTACGCCTCGATGTTTGTTCTTGGGAAAACTATCAACGCCACCCAGATAATAAAGTCTTTGGCTGACAAAATTTTTTGCGGAACATGGGATCCTAATTTAGACTGCTAAAGGTGTGATTGCTCAGTGTAAGAACAACAAGGCGGCCGGACTAGACGGAACACCTTACGAATTTCTTAAGTTTTTACCGCAAAATAATTTCCACGCGTAAAATCCCTGAACACTGGTGTAAAGCCCTTATCTCAATGCTGCACAAAAAAGGCAATACAGAAAATCCCGAAAACTAAAGACCAATTTGCTCTTGTAAATTCACTAAAAATTATCACCAACATTTTGCTTGCAAGACTTTTGTCTTGGACTGAAGAGAGAGCGGTGATCCCTGAAGCGCAATACGGTTTTAGAAGGTCCCGAGGGTGTATTGACAATAACTTCGTGTTATCGTCTATTATGAATGTTCATTTACGACTTAAAACGCGAATAATTTTTGTCGCATTTGTTGACTTTCGAAAGGCTTTCGATTCTGTTGACCATCGTCGTCTTTGGAGCAAACTATTTAACGTAGGAATCAGTGTAATCTTTGTTCAACTTGTTAAATCTATTTATAATTTAGCAACTTTTCAAATCAAAGCCAAAGACGGACTAACCAAGGTTTATGATGTGTTCTTCAGGGAGAGTCGCTTTCATGAACTCTTTTCTCATTATTTATTCATGACCTCGATTTAGCGTTTCGCCAAGAAACTTCCATTAATATTGATGGCGAGCATGAAGTTGGCTGCTTGCTCTACTGTGATGACTTGGTAATTCCAGCGAGCAGTAAAATTGTACCGCAAAGAAAACTTTTCATTCTGGAAAAATATGCATCCGAAAATTCGTTACCAATTAACACTGAACACTGACAAAACAAAAATAATGTGTTTCTCTCAAAATAGAAACTCAAGAACCAACTTCAGGTTTAAAATCAATGAATGTCCCCTTCAATTAGTTAACCAACACACATACTTAGGTGTGATCTTTCCTTATTCTGCTTTATATTTATCAAATCACCGAAAACGCTATTATAAAAGCGAGACAAACCTCGGGATCTGCTCTTAGTATCCCTAATCGGTCAAAAACTAGTGCATTCGTGGTAAGAAGTCCGCTAAGCAATAAAACCTCTTGAGCAGGTAAGTCGGTGGTTCTCAAACAATAAATTATATTTTTGGAACATGACGAATTACATTTTCTAAATAATAGTAAGTTTTTACATCTAGTGGCTAAAATAGTACTTTTTTACAAGCGTTGGTTTAAATAACAAGCGCAGACAAAATTATTTTTTTTTACATCGGTAATTAGGAAAGTCATGGTTTGGACATTTGTAAACAGTACTTAAATCATTTAAAGTTAATAAAAAATAATTAGGTAAAATAGATTATTTCTTAGCTTTTATAGTATTTAGGCAAATTAGTTCTACGAATTCTTTTTTATAAAGTTTTGGTTCTAAAACGAACCGATATTGCAGTCTTGCGATAGAACGTACCTATTTATAAATGCATACTAAAAATAGTCTTCCTCTGAATCTGAAATATCGTCCATGCTTTCAGAATCATTATCATCATCCGTAATAATTAACGGTCTTACTTCGTCTATAACCTGTTCTGTCTCATAAGATTCAGAAATAATTTTTTCCGTGTGTTCAATGCATTTCCGCCATTCTTCTTTGCCCACTTTGCTAAGTGCCTCCTCTCACAACTTTATAACGCTAGGCTCATAATAATTTTTGCTAATACCCCATACCAATTCAATTGCGTTGTAATGGCAATGGTAGGGTGGTAATCTCAAAAATTGATGTCCATATTTAAGGGCTAATTCGTCAATAACATATTTTTTTTAAATGGCTGCTCTTTACACTTGCTTAAAAGATCACTTTTTAAAAATAAATTTTTATGGTTTATGTTTTTCTTTGACAACCACTCTCTTATGTCCTCTTTTTTCCAGCTTCTTGTAGGAAATTTCTCTTCGAGTCGGGTATGGTAAGGCGCATTGTCCAAAACAGTTAAGGAAGGGGTTTCTAAACTTTTAAAAATATATTGCCGTGATAATCGTCAGTTTTTTTTTTGTTAAATAGCCATGTTTCGTCAAGAAAAACAACTTGCCTTGGCAATTCCGATTTTTTGTTTTTTATGTAATCTCTTAAAAATTGCCACCTTTTTGACACAATATTAGATTGCTCGCAAAGCACTTTTATGTTGTTCGTTTTTTTATATTTAAAGCCCATCTCTTTTAAAATTTTGGACAAACTGGTAATTTTAATATCGCAAAGTTGTTTTTCCTTTATCTTTTCTAGAATAGCTTTGAGAGTAACATATTCCTTTGACTTATACATATCATAAACAATATTTCTAATCGATAGTTTAATCCCTTGGGATAAATCAAAGGTTTTTGATTGCTGTCGAACCCTTTTATATGGTCTGTCCAATTCCTCTTCACTCTTTGTTCGAAGTCTTCTTAAGGTCTTATCTGAAATGCCGCAAGCCTCAGGCGTTCGTTTTTGCACTGCCAAAACAGATACTAACGGGCCCGAGTTATTTTTTTCTAACGTAAAATAACGTTCCACTTGTAATACCAAACGGCGTTCATCTGGAGATTAACACCTTCTAGGCGTTGTGTCACCTTGCTGAACATTTTCCATAACTTTGCTTTATAACTGCTTTGAATTCCGTACTTCACACACAATAAGAAACAAACTAAAAGCAAATAAAAGCATACCTACTTATTTAAAATAGAACATGCCATCCCCAACTGGAGCAAATTTTAATTATTTCTTGGAAAAAAGTGATTATTAGCATTGACGACAGCTCCAGATTTACCTATAATGACCGCAAAATAATTAAATTCTCGGAAAAAATACCAGTCAAAATCTTTTACTTATTGACGCGAAAAGTTTTTCAAAAGTATAAGTGAATAATAAAATAAAATAGAAATATTTATCGTGGTATAAGTATAACGCGTAATTCTTAAATAATTTTCTTTTAAAACCGCTGATTTAGCCCACTCATATTTGGCCGAATACAGTGAACCAGTGACATGTCTGGTACGATCAAGTACAGTAAGGGCATTCTAACTTAACTGACTTACTGTTCAAAAAGCGATAACATCTTTTGGAGATTTAATCCGATATCGGACTTCATACAGCGAACCGACATTTCGTGGGATGCTCGTTTAAAATTATTTAATTCTAGTGTCATAAAAGCATTATCATCCACTATCCCAATTTGGGGAATCCAGTATGTTGATGCTTTGAAAAAAACTCACTTTTTTCAAATTCCTACTGTATTCATACTGTTCGCTCCAAGTACCACCGCTTCTGCTATTCTTCGACTTGAGACAGGTACCACTCACATATCTTACTTACTGACATATGTCCGACATCGGTTCGCGTCCACTGTGTTTGCTGGGTGACATTACATATTGTTGACCATTTTAATTTCAGACAGTTTATTAATAATATTACTTACTCAATTTTACTATTGTGCGCTATTTTAATTTAAATTTGGGTAGAATTTTATTTTGCACCTTGATGATAAAAAAAAATTTGCAACGGTCATTAAAAAAGCTCTGGTTTGGTTATTTGCGGACAATAACTAAAGTCATAGTTTTGATGAAGGTATAAAAACGTTTTCAATACCCAGAGGTTACAATAGAGGTTTTCGATATATTTTTCTTTTAGGGCTTGAAACAAAACTGGGAAGAACTTCAAAAACTGTACCAAGGGCTGCCAATCTTAACTGATACCATCCCCAAAAAAGTTCGAAAATCCAAGTTGGAAGCAGAGCTAAAACAGTTAGAGAAAGATATTGTTTTAGTGGAAAGGCACCCTTATATTTATGTGTACAATGATAATGACTTTCCATAAAATAAATGTACTTTTAGACATCATCAATGCAAATTGTGAATTTAGGGGGGGGGGGTGTAGAAAGAAAACAAGTTGCTGCCCGTCTGTCGTCATGAAACCCAGAAGCTTTGCCCTGTATATAGCTTTCTGGTCGCGGACATTCTACGTCCCCCAGTAAGGCCCTGGTTAACTAGGCCTTCACTTTGACATAGGACATGTAATGACGTTTCTTTCTCTTTCCCATTGCAGTGACCTGTTAGGAGGCCCACTATTTGTCTGACAAGCTTCCTTTCCTTACTAAGAAGTTCTGCAGTCAGCTTTGGTGAACGTTCTTTAATGAACTGTTTGGCTTGTCTTTGTCCGGGCGTTTGCTCCCACAGAACGTTCGTCTCTTTGGTGAGCCACTGTTTAATAGATTGCTTGGCTCTGGCCTTAGCGATCCCACAATCGTTCAGGCCCTGTGAACTTTATTGCCGAGCCTTGTCTGGCTAATTCATCGGCTTTTTCGTTTCCAGAGTGTCCCCGATGTCCTGGAACCCTTTTGGTGCTTGCCAGCCTATTTAGAGCTGTTCTGCTGTCCCAAACTGTCACTTGCACTGCTTGAATTTGTATTTCTTTGCGAAATTGTGCTTGCGGACCATTACGTCGCTCGGCAATCCCAGTATAGGATCTCTTTTGAGCTCGTTTTCAAGCCTTTCATGCTCAGTTCCACGTGAACTGTTAATGGGTGCTTGACCCCGCGTTAGCCTGTAGGCTACCTCTCGTGCTTCTGCCTGAATGAAGACATGCAGAGGTGTAGTAGAACTTCCAAAGCTGCCGTTGGGGTGCTCCTCATAGCACCCGTGAAACTGGACTAACATCAAAACACGTGAAAAATAATATCTTTCTAACGTTTAATAAACGGCTTTCTAAGGTTTTTTTATGTTGAAATGTTACAATCACATTAAAAAAACGTTTTTTCACGTTTTATATATAAAAAAACGTTAGAAACCCGTTTATTAAGCGTTAGAAAGAAGTTGTTTTTCACGTGTTTTTGATATTAGTCCTGTTTTGTGCTACGTGGGATTGAACCATGACAAAAGAGAATGTTCGTTTTAAAGATATTGGTATTGTGTGTTTTATAAAGTTTATTTGTTAAATATTTTACGTGTTTCTTGAAATTAAAATCTCATCAAAAATTATGCCCAAGTACCGTCATATGGTTAGCCCCAGGTCCAAAATTTTCTATTTTTTGTAGTAAGCTGCCTATGGACAAACTTAATTTTAAATATATGTATTTTTTTGTATAGATTTTTTTTATGTGGTCCACTTACCCTGTAGTTTGAGGTAAAGTGTCCCATTTAATTTTTATTAGGAAAAGTGGTCCACCCTTAAACTTTGTAAAAAGGTTTTTTGCCTTGAACAACATTTGAAAAGGATGAGCGTGATAATTGTTTCTCTTATCACGTAATTAGGTGTACAAAAATATTTTTAAGTACAAAAATTATTCTAATAGGAACAAAAACTTTTAAAACAAAAAAAAAGATGCAAAAGTATTTTAATAGGAACAAAAAAAATTTGGTAACAATTTTAGGAAAGCAAAGATATATCGGTATTCATATTAAATTTGTATCTACCTATGCAATGGTTTTTAACAAAGATTTTCTCTATAATATCTTTGGGATCTATGAGGGATTTGTTCTGAACTTGAGGAAAACTAAAGTAAATTTCTTTTCCTGCCCTCTTTCTTAAAAAATTAATTTGAAATTTATCATTTACATTTCTTTGTATTTGCCCAACATAATACAACTGCCTTTTTTCAGAAGTAATTTCAAATTTTATGATGACAAAATCGCTTTGTACCAAATCACCCAAATTTTGTTGAAGCGCCGATACCGTTTCCTGTTGCTGCTCAGCTTCCAAAATGTCTTCATCAGAATTTTCCTGAAATATATCTACATCAGATGACTCGATATGTGATTCAACGTCGTCTGGTGTTTTGAACGATGTTTCAATTTCCTCTAAAGATCAACTTTTTCCTGGTGCCACTTGTAGCTTTATACCTCTAGGTTTTTTTGTTTGATTTTCAGGCATTTTTGTTTTTTTAAGAAAATTAATAAGTTCTGGATTAAAATTATTCGAACTTTCTGGTTCAGGATGAGTTTCATTTGACAGTTTCTGCAAGACCCTTTCTCGATTTAACGGATAGATTCCGCAGGCAGCAAAATTGGCCTTTAGATTGTCTGAAGCGGTTTCTAAACTTTCTAAAGTTTTCTTTAAGAATTTCGGAAAATCAGATTTTGGAACAACTCCTCTATTTTTCTGTTTCCACTCTAGGAGTACAGCTCGCCATTTTCGTTTTAAGGGAGCAAAAAATGCTACGTCAAGAGGTTGACAAATTCCTGATGAATTTGGAGGAAGTAACACAAATTTAATTTAATTAATATTAGTGGAGGAGCTGATTGTTTTTTGAGGTATGGCAAAGCCAGTTTTAAAAACCAATCCTCAAAGGTCCTCTCGTCAAATCATCCATTTTTTGACTTGTTGTATCGAGTGTACACTGGGCCACCTTCAATCCAAGTTGGGTATAAATTATCTGCTCGATAAACAATAGGTGGTAGCAATAATCCTGCAGCTGTTCCGCACATCATTATGGAGACGCTAGTCTCTGATGAGTCTAAAATATTTTTTGGGTGCTTAGATCTCCTTTTTATAACAACCTGTTGCTTTCCAGGGTCGTCGCAAAAATTTGTTTCATCATAGTTAAGTATACTTTGTGGAGAAACGTTGTCTAAAGAATTTTGGAGTTGATCAAAATATTAAGAGTTGACAATGTCGGCGCCAACTTAAGCTCTACAACGCTTGATATTTTCTGAAAAACGGTCGGATAATTCCTGATGCCTTTTTAAAAAAAGATTAATATAGTCGCTGCCTGGCATGTTATTCTGGAAACGTGATTCTTGCCGACCAATTCGGTCAAGATACTGTTTAATAATACACCTAGTAGCCGATTAATGCACAATTGCTTGTTGCATTCTTAGAGAATACCTATGTGCAATCTACAAGGTCATGTTGGCCTATACCAAAATAATGGCCTTCTTACTACTTTTATTATATTTGCACCCATTTCCCACCTACCTTTATCGCTTAGGTATCCAAATTTGTCAACAGCTCCTTTTTCCACTTATTTTTTATGATTTTCCACTTTTTTTTTAACAATTGACAACATTGACAGAACGCGGTCAATCCCTTCTGGCAGTACCGGTTTCATATTTTTTTAGTTTTCTTTTTCACTCAAACTATGTATATTTTAACACTGTCTGTAGTTTTTTAATCTTAAAAAAAAACTGGCTTATGTTACGAGTCTTTTATTTACTAATTCCTACCTTTCAACAATAATATAAAAAGACTAGTTCCTGAATCAACACGAATGCATGACTTATTACCAATCGCATTCCACATGCACCTTTCTTATCACGAGCAAAAAAACAAACAGTAGGTAAACAATAAAGATACGTGAATAGATTTTAATTAATGTTTGGTTCTGAGCCAGGTGAAATAAAGTAAGGGGGCCAGCCATAAATTAAATCACATCATTGTGGGCAAATTTTGACCCCTTAAAATTATGTTACAAAAATCATATCTTCCCATTGAATTCTGAAAAAAGAGCGGTTAAAATATTGAAACATTTTTCTTTCCCCCACTCTAATGATAAAATAGTTACCATTATTTAACAATACCAAAATTGGAATAAAAATAAGGGCGCGTGGATTTTATTTTGGAACGTAACTTTAGTGAAGACAGTCATCAGAAATGTGATGATTTATGCCAAGGTGGAGGACGGGGACCAAATTTGGCAAAAATTGTTTTTCTTATTTATGAAGTGCCCTGAGAGCCATAAATTATGTAACACCATTTTTGCCAACTCTTGAGCCCGCTCCCTGTCACAAATAAAAATCTCCAACTTTGGTATTTTTAACTAATGTTAGTAGGTAGGTACCTATTTTTAATTATAATAATTAATTATATCATTAGTATAGATGAGACACCGTCCGTCGGTGGTAGTACATTTTTTTGGCCTTTTATTTAAAAATTGTTTTAAACTTTTTCAACTCCTTTTTAATAAGGGGGGGAGGGTGTTTTAATTTTGTGACCTAATTTTGATCGGGTCATCAGAAACGTGACGATTTGTGAAAAGAGGAGGGTGGGGAAAATATGGCCGAAATAGTGTAACATAATTTATGGATGGGTCCTTTTAGTTCATTGCACCTCTAGATGCCTCATGCAGTACCCAATGTTTATGCTCACCTACAGTTTGTTTTTTTTTTGTCACGATAACTGAGGTGTGAAATGCGATTACTATGACCAACGCTGTCGGGTTGATAGTAGATAGATTTTATAATGCTTTATCTGAAAAAGTCAGACTTTAAAAGTTTTAAATCAACTAACAAGTGCTGCGAGCAATATTTAAATGCAGACTTTTATAGCATTTAGAATTTAATATTATTATCTTATTACTTTTTTTATTGTTCTTTCAATGTTCGCTGTAATTTTATTTTAAACTCGTGATCACGCATTTGCGTTAGGTTTTGCTTCTTACACTATTTATTCTACGTGTGATTTTTGCTTTTAATTGTCTTTTTATACATTTTTTTTCTGTTTTTTAAATGTTCGCTGTAATTTTACCTAATTTTTTTTAAATTACTTTTTAAGATTTAGATTTATGATCAAACTTTGTAACATGACTTGTGTAAATGCGTAAGCATATTAGCACCAATAAATGATTGATTGATTGATTGAAAAGTAGAAATAAAAAAATAATAATTAAAAAAATAAAAAAAATAAAAACCTTGAAAAATTAAAGTGTTAAAATACAAAATTGACAAAATATGTACTAAAAATAAAGCTGACACCGGCCCTGTCGCCATGCCGCCGAGATTAATTGTGTTCTGTCAACTATTAAATATATTAGCGCAACACCTGCTTAACTAAAAAGCCAGTTAACTCTGTTTCGATTTAGTATCCTTTAGCCTACTATAGCGATCATATTGACACCCAACTGACAGAAAATCCATGTTTTACCTGTCAATTTGGTTATAAAAATGGCGACAAACTTTGGCTAAAGGGCACTGAAGAGATAACTAAGAGTTAAGTGGCTTTTTAGTTGAGAACGGTGTTGATTGGCGCGTAACGTTGGAAAATCTTTAAAAATAGTTGCAAAAAGAGACTGCTAAGGACAAATTTGGATACCTAAGAAGTAAAAGCTGGTGGAAATATTTTGAAAAGTAGTGAATAGCCATTATTTTGACTACAGGCCAACTTAACCTGTTTGCACATGGCATTCTTTGAGGAGATTGCCTTGATCAATTGTGCATGAAATCGGCTACCTGATATCCAACTTGGTCATCGGGAATCCCTATTCTCCACAAAGTATGAGACTATTGCTGTTCTTCATTCTCTCTTAAAGCTGGCTCTCGGCCGTATTTTAATGTGTGAGTTCCCTCGATTTTTCTCTTTTCAGTGTCGTTCCCAGTAAACACACTTGTGACTTTAACCTAATAGTTATATAAATCTAAGGTTCATATATTTATGTAAAATATGTTACATCATATTTACGTAAATCTCACATAAAAATATTTTTATAAAAAATATTATGTAAAGATTACGTCAAAACTTTGACTGTAAATTTAATTCATGATAAGCAATGTTAATGTTACGTAAATAATATGACTATATATAAATAAATTCCTAAAATAGGACATACCTATTATATAAAAAATTATATGTAATTCATTTACGTGAACGTTTCATAAAATGCTCTACTTTAAATGAAAGTACTAAAATTTTCATAATTATTATGTAACAATTTAGACATTACGTTTACATTTAAAATATTACATAACTATTATACAAAACATTTTATTGATTTTTTTATGTGATAATTATGTCATCTAAGTTATGTAATTTCCCTGTAAAATTATTTACGTCAAATTAAAGTCCTAAATTTTACAAAATTATTATATAATTAATTGAACCGTAGGTTTACAATTGAAATGTTACATAACCATTATATAAAACATTTTACGTACGATTTATATCGTCTAAATGAGGTAAACGCTCTATAATGTCACTATGTTCCCTGTACAGTGGATGATAATATTATATATATATATAAAGACCAAAGATATTTTAAAATTAGACCGTGACCGTGTCAAGCAACCACCGACAGACCTTAGTATTTACCTTATTAATAACTTATTGTGACCTTAAATTTACTTACCAAGGTAAATCTGTTTTGTAAAATATACATAGTTTTTACTTAATTCTTACGTAAATATTTATGTAAAAGGTATGTCATTTTATTTACATAACATTACACAGTATTTTTGCACATTAATGTGACTCCTAAATTTACGTAACAAGGTAAATCTGTTATGTAAATTTTACGTAATATCTACATAACGGTGTTTACTGGGTTCTTGGAACACCATATTTCTAACAGGCTTTTCTTCTAGACGTCCTTTGTAATTGTACTTCTCGGATTGCTAGCTCTAAGTTTTTTGCTGTATAGTTGCAATTGGGAGCTTTCCCTAACTTCGTCTTGTAATTTCTGAACATTTTGTGTCATCTGTAACAAAAAACAAATCTTACGTAAATTCTACGGGTAAAGTGGACCGGTCCACTTTCCCCAGACTTATGTTGATTTTTTATTTTTAAATGTCCCACTGCTACCACAAATAAATAAAAACGTTTTTTAAACTCAATTATTATTCAAAACTAAATGTTGAACTGCCTAAAAACCAAAAATCAAAAAACTTACCTATAAACGCACTTGTTGGGAGGTTTTCCAGAAAATCAAAAAAAAACAAAAATTGCTTGTGTTTCTTTCTTTATGTCTTGCATCTAGGATTTAGGAAGGTTTTTCAGGGTACTCTAAACTTACTTTACTTGCTGTTTAACACTTTTGGTGGGGCTAAATTATCAAACAAACAATAAATTACCATAAATTTTGATTATAGGTAATTGGTTTCCCTTATACCTACACAGTGACGTAGCCAGAGGAGGGCTTTGGGGGTTAAAACCCCCCAGAGGGCCCAGATTCTGTTTTAATGTAGCAAAATTGTAATAATCGTTGTTTCACCATAACAATAATTAAGTAACGATGAAAATAACAATAAAAAAACTATAAGGAGTAAACTATTACATAAATTGTAATAATCGTCGTTTTACCATAACAATTAACAATGAAAAAAACAAGGAAAAAGCTATAAAGAGTAAACTATTAAAACCTAAACTTAAATATTTTTGCGCTTGGCTAAACTACCGTAAAAACACTAGCACCAAAGGTTTCCCGAAAAATAACAGCGTTTTGCGAATAAAAGACACCTAATTATTATTTAAATTATTATTAATTGGCCTATTAGCGGTAAAACAGAATCTGGGCCATCTGGGGGGTTTTAACCCCCAACACCCCCCTCTGGCTACGCCACTGTGTAGGTATAAGGCAGAGCAATTGTTTGATAATTCAGCCCTACCAAAAGTGTTAAACAGTAAGTAAAGTAGGTTTAGAGTACCCTGAGAAACCTTTAAAAAATCATCATCCTAGATGCAAAACATAAAGTGATAAAAAAAATTGCACCCTGGATTAGATAAAAGTATCATAAAGGCGTACGCAAAATTAAATGAAAATCCCTCGATCAGTTTTAAAGAAATTAAATATTTACTACTTTTTTATAAAAATTAATGATATAGAACTTTTGCATGTACCTCGTAGCTAGGAAAAAAATAATAAAATAAAATCTATTTTATTTAAAGTTTATTTACTTATCACTTTAAATGAATGTAAAATAATATTTAGATTTTTAAGTTGCAAAATAATTATTTCGTAGTAGGAAATAATTTTTGTCAAGTTTTTATAGTAAAAAAATTGAAAAAAACATGTAAGACAAAGTAACTGTTACTGGGAAGAAAAACTTGTTCAGGTTATCTAGAAAATACTAAAACATTAATGTTTGCTCAAAAATATTTTTTTAATTTTTCTATAGAGGAAAATAAAAATGTGCCAAAAAATGATTTTTTTGACTAGCCCCTGTATACAACCTGTTAACTTTTTATCAACAAAATAATAAGGAAGTTTATGCGTGATTCCTCGGTAACCCATATTCGTCGATCACTTATTTTATTTCGGTCAGGAAATACCTTTTTTTTTGAGCGTACCCAACATACCTCGAAACGACGTTTTTTTAAATTTTGACCGTCTATATCTCTGGAACTAGTCATAGAAATCAATTTTTATTTACTCATTTTCCTGATCTCATAACGCACTATAACATACTAAAATTTTGTCAAATTTCACCGAAATAATTTTTCAATGTATTTCGTGCGGGGTTCTTTATTTGGCTACTATTAATAGTCCTGGCCCCATCGTATACCCCCGAAAAAAAATTTAGGTCCGGAGATTTTGACTTTTGATTTAGATTTTTAAATGATTGTAGCAGTAATTTATCTTTTGTGTGTGTTTCCTTTGTGGAAAAAGGCTAAATATCAAAAAGTACTTGACCAATCGAAAAAATAAAACCACTCGAAAGATAATTTTTTTCTGCGTTTTATCGTAGATAGAGGAAATACTTCTATCTACGGTTTTATGTATTATGTTCTATGTCTATTAATGATAAGGGTTGCCATGGAAACCGAGATAAACATGGTTACACCAAATTATGTACGTTTTCCAAAAAAATTAGCAGATTCAATATAGCTTTTCTGATTTTATTTGTTTTTAGGGAGGTTATTCGTTAAACCAAGAAAAACTATATTTAAAATAACATAATTTTCAGTATTATACAGAGTGCCCAGACCATGAGTTTTTAAAATATTGGTCAATTTTTTTAATTTTTTAATATGTGATAGTTAAGGTCCTAACAAATATTTATTGTCATCCTAAACTTAAAATATTTTTGCGCTTGCGTTTTCCGTTTTCCTGTAATTGTACAGGATGAGCCAGCAATGAAGGGTAAAATTCCAAAAATTACCGTTTTATACCTTGGTTTATGAGAAAACTATAAGGTTTATAAAAAATTCCCATCGAAATACGATTGTGCATGCCATTATCAACAATTTTCATCAGGTACTTATCTTTGTATATATTCGGGGTGACCCAAAAAAAAACGCGCCCGCTAAAATTTTTTTAGGGTAATACCAGGAATTTAAAAGTATTTTTTTTTCAAAGGTAACAATCTTAAAATTTTTGTAGAGGGTCAGTCAAAATCTAAATAAATTATAAATCGAATTTGCAAACAATTTATATATGATCCTTCTGACCACGATCTACTTATTTTTCTTTATATTATTCCTGTACTACGCCCTATATAAATTTGTAAGCTGAAGTTACCACCTGTAAAATTAATGTAATTAATGTATGACAGTGTTTTAATATTTTGACTCACCCATATATATATATATATGAATATAAAGAAAAATAAGTAGTTCTTGGTCAAGAAAATTCACATAATAAATATTTGCAAATGGGATTTATAATTTATTTAACAACTTCTAAGGTCTTTTTTTGGCTCTCCCGGTACATAAATTAATAGATTGTTACCTTTCGAAAAAAATGTTTTACAATGCCTTGTATTATGTCCGAAAAAACTTTTATTGTGTTACTCCACTTTGAAAATCCATTTTAGTGGGTGCGATTAAGGGCATTTTCAAACGTTTTTTTTGGGTCACCCCGAATATACACAAAGATAAGTGGCAAATAAAACTAAATAAATTTTTTTAAACCTTATAGTTTTCTTATAAACCATGCACACTGAAAAAACCGGGCCAACCCACGAACGTGGGTAGCTATGTATTCATTATATTTTGTATACAGTCAGCCGGGTCGACTTGAGAGGCAAGGCTTCGTTGGATTTTGTTTTATTTTTAAATCACAAAATCTTTTTTTTTAGAAAAACACGATCCACATTTTTAATGCTCCCTAGTTGACGTTATTTTTTATCTTTGGTAGCGTTCGTGCTGGAGATGAAAATTAAGATTTTTTTCTTTGCATTCGCATTTATTTCGTCGAATAAAACATTTTTAACCTTGTATTTTCTTATAAAAATAAAATAAAAAATAAAAATAAGTTTTATTTTTCTTGAAAATACTAGTAATCATAGTGGTAACTTTGAGCAACTTGGAAAATTATATGTTGGAACTTCTCATGTGTCTAAACTGAATTTTCCAACTGGCTCAAAGTTATACCCTTAATAGTTCAAAGTTACCCCGACTGACTATACTACAACTCAGATGCTGAGTTCTGGTAGCCCAAAGGCAGGGTTCTCCCAGCCCAGATCATGAGTTACCACAACTCAGTACCTGAGTTGTGGTAGCCCAAAGGCAGGGTTCTCCCAGCCCAGATCATGAGTTACCACAACCTAGGTGCTGAGTTGTGGTAGCGCAAAGGTAGGGTTCTCCCAGCCCAGACCATGAGTTACCACAACCCAGATGCTGAGTTCTGGTATCCCAAAGGCAGGGTTCTCCCAGCCCAGATCATGAGTTACCACAACTCAGGTACTGAGTTGTGGTAGCCCAAAGGCAGGGTTCTCCCAGCCCAGATCATGAGTTACCACAACCTAGGTGCTGAGTTGTGGTAGCGCAAAGGTAGGGTTCTCCCAGCCCAGATTATGAGTTATCACAATCGTGTTTCCTTGCAATCCCTTGGACTTGGTTCTCACAGCCCAGAAGTCTGGGCTGTCCTCTATTGGCAACGCGGCTGGGTCTAGGAGAACATATATTTGAGTTTTCGTAGCCTACCATTTTTCTCAGTGCAAGGTCCAAAACGGTCTTTTTTGGAACTTTACCCTTAATGGCTGGCTCACCCTGTAAAACAACAGGAAAATGGGAATGACAAAGATATTTGTTAGGACCTTCAATATCGCATAAAAAAAATTACAAAAATTGACCAATATTTTAAAAACTTGTATTTAAAGTCGTGTTTTGTACAAACTGTATAATATTGAAAATTACGTTTATTTAAATATAGTTTATATTTATTTACCAAACAAAATCTCTAAAAATAAATAAAATCAGAAAAACTATATTGAATCTGCGAATTTTTTTGGAAAACGTACATAATTTGGTGTAACCATTCTGTTTATCTTGGTTTCCATGGCACACTTATCTTTAATAGACTAATACATAAAACGCAGAAAGAAATTATCTTTCGATCAGTGGTTCTCTTTTTTCGATTGGCCAAGTACTTTTTGATATTTATAGCCTTTTTCTACAAGGCAAACACACAAAAAAATGCAAATTTTAAGCTTTTTAAAACAAAAATACAGGGTGGTCACTATAATAGTTTGGCCCGGGTGATCAATGTCTACCCAAGATAAATTACTTTTACAAAATCCAAAATTATGAATCAAAATTCAAAATCTCCGCACCTAGTTTTTTTTGCGGGGGTATACGATGGGGCTTGGACTATATAATGAATTGGTGCTGATTTTTGACATATTGTCAGTGCATAAAGTGAGAGTGTGGGCCTTATTTCATCGCGGGCGTTTGGAGGAAATCTTTTTGCTTCGGATTTAAATCGAGACTTTACGGAGCTCGCTAAATTTTGACAGTTTTTTTGTGGACATTGGACATTTTGGCGGTTCTAGATTTTTTGTGCTTGTTTCTCGAAATCGGTCATTTCCACAGATGATATTTTATTTATTATTGCTGTTGAGGTAAAAGTGAACGCGCGTGTCCTTTTGATTTGGTGGCGATTCTGGGTTTCGTAGGATGGGATCGTTCGCCTGAGAGAAGAGAAGTACCTAAATTCAACCAATAAACACACTTAAAAGCAGTGACGAGACGATACAAGAATCACCAAACTATTATGGGCACGCGCAGAGATGCCTCGAACAACGATTTTTGAGTGAAGCCGTTCTCTCGATTAGACCCAGTAGTTGGGACTTGTAGGAAAGCTCGTGTGAAAAACGTCACTCGGGTGATTTCAGAGCACGCTATTGGACGAAACCATCACGTGACCGATCGATATTTTATTCGCTAATGCGCATGCTACGACAAACTTGATCGTCTTTCAGAGTAGGACGTCGCACAGTGGATTGAGTCATAGGAAATTTTGGACATTTACCTTAACTTTCAAATTTTTCCAGTGCAAAATATTATTTAGTAAATTTTATAGGTATACAAGGTGTTTTAATATTCAGTGCAAGGATTTTAGGCACGAATTTTTCAGGTCGAAATGGGAACATTTTTTTCCATTAACATGTTCGCAAACACTTAGTTACTGATCTACGGAGCGTTGACTTTTCACAATTTTTCTAGTTTTTTCTTTATAGCTCTCGCATTTTTTGAGATATATATAGGGACATAGTTTTTCAGAGAGGAAGTTCTTCTTTTCCCCCTAAACTTTTACGTGGTCCGATGGATTATGAATTAATACATGAATTACCTGTGTAGTTTAGAAACTATTTTGTCTCATGTAAGTTTTTCGCATTTGTGACTGTTATCGAGAAATTAAATTATTATAATCATAATTTGAAACTCGCTAGATTCAATTAGAATTTTTAACAACAGGGGAGAGCACATAGGAATATTCAGTGCTTTTGGCCGTTTTTCTCAAAATATCGCAAAAAATCGCAGTCAAGAAAAATGTTTTATTGGTTTATGGTTTTTAAAGAACGCAAAAATAATAAAATAAAATTCTGCATATGATGAAGATATAAAAAAAAATTGAAAAAAAATTATTTTAAAAAAATATAGAAAAACAAAATAAGTAGGGTTTTAAGAAATGCTGTAAAGTATAGAAAACAAATTAGAAAAGTTAAAAAAAATGGTAAGGCATATGGCTAATAATTCATAGCTTATGATTTAATTAAACCGTGGTATATCAGCAACAAACTAAGTAACAAAATAGCAACAAAAATAGAAACTTAAAGTTAATTTTCGGTTTTATCAGCAATCGTATCCTTATCTCTATTGAGTCGATCTATCGAGCAGGTGTAGTTTTAAACTAATGGCGAATGTGTGACAGCTACAGCTGATCAAATGAGTGTAAACATCGTTTCGCACGCAGGGATGGTCGTTAAGTTACGACTCCCTTGATGTACCTCATTATACATCATTTTAAAATCGTATTCCTCCAGTTTTATACGCCAGGGTAAAAGTTTTGAATTAGGATCTTTTAAAGAAAAAAGCCACTCAAGAGGTTTGTGGTCAGTATAATATTAAATTTTCTTCTTCTTCTTCTCAAGTAACTCGCGCTCTATAACTGAATAGTTACATTCACTCTCATTATGCGGGAGGCGCATGCTACCACTAGGTAATGACCTATAGGTCCTTGCGATAGAACCGCGCCTAGTGCTACGTTGCTCTTTTTTTGTTTTAGTGAAGTCTAGGTGTAAAATTGGTTGATGGATCAAAAAATTTTTACACGAATTAAAAAAAGAAACAAAATCAGGGGTGTGTTCGATTTTTGCACTCTTTTTTAAACATTTGGTGAGCGGTTTGTTTAAGTGAGCAAAGCCAGAAATAAAACGCCTGTAATATCCTACAAGTCCTGAAAAGCCTTTTATTTGTTTTGTTGTCTTTGGTATTGGGTATTCTTTTATTACCCTAATTTTCTCCGGATTGGGTTTTACACCATCTCTCGGTACTATGCATCTCATTGGTCCAAATCTTCGGTTTAAATCGGTTTCTCTCACTAGTGTTACTATATGTCCTAGGTATGCGACATCTTTCCTATATAAGAATTTCGGATTTATATTTATTATTGACTCAAAAATTATTATATCGTCTGAATTGGCCGTGATTACGTAATATTTTCGCATGAAAATTAATCAAAGCCGAACTGTAAAACACCAAGATCACTCTGGTTTTACCAATCCTTACTCTCACGTACACTTCTATATTCAGATCTATTTTGCAATAGTAAAATAAGCAAGTTTGATGATAAAACGGAATTTTGTATAATGCCTTGACTTACCAACGAGCTGGATAATGGTGGATGTCGGATCCAGGAATGGATAACTGCAATCTTCTGCAATTTCTTTCTTCTACGGCCAATCCAACCACATCGATGATGAACAGCAGTGTCTTTTATGTGACCGCGGTCGAAAAGTTTTATGTTTGCACTAATTTGCCTTGTAAGCAATTAAAAATGAAAAATGCACGTTTTTTCTAATATCAAGACAGTTTCGAAGTGCACGAGCAAGTCCGTGTTTTTTTGTTTCGTATATCAGCGCAGCGCAAAGTATGGTTTTTTGATAGGAGGGAATTATGGGTAAAACTGGAAATAGAAAAGGACGGCAAATTTGAATAAACCAAATGGTAAAAGAGGATAAAATCGTCAAGGCATTTTAAGCATCGAATTTACGCGGTAAATTCAAATATTTATTCCTTTTCCAATTAAGGCAAAACTTATAGCAAATAAATAATAATTAAGCAACTTAATTATAAAAACCTACAAAAATAGAAAGTTGAAGCTAAACTTTCGCAAAAATAAACAAAAAAAGAAATTCTAATTTAAGAAACAAATAGAAAATTCATGTTCCCAAATTTTGCATTTAAACTAAAAACGGAAAGTATGCGGGGACAAAGCATCGTCAAGATATACAAGAAAATTTTCGTTTTGAATGCCGCGCAAAATAGAGTCCATAACGCGTTGGAAGGTAGCAGAGGCGTTTTTAACCCAAAGCTAGGGCATACGGAGATATGCATAGTGACCATTTCCTGTGTTAAATGCCGTTTTTTCTATATCCGATTCATTCATTTCAATTTGATGTAAGCCGCTCGCTAATTCGAGGATATTTGATAATGGATTTATCATTTAATTTACGCAAATCAATCACCACGCTCCATTTCTGCTTTCAGGAAGCGTCAACCTTTTTGGGAACCACCCAAATTAGAGATGACCAGGAAGAATTATTTGGACGAATAATTTTAGGATCCAACATTTTGTTTATTTGATTGTCTACCTCTTGTTTGTGGATAAAAGGATATCTATACGATTTTGTGTACACAGGTATTTCTTCATGAGTTTTAATTTGGTGTTTGACCCTACTGGTGAAAATGTGGGAACTATTTTCTTTTTAAAATATGTCAGAATATTCCCTATACAAAGGTTAATAATTTGAGATTTTTCTTCCGGATTTAAATGGTCTGTTCTGATTACCGATGGATCAAATTTTTTGCATGTGGTTGGGCTATTATTATGGTCAAAATTGTTAAAATCGCTTGACCTGTATTAATTGGTTCCAAAAAATTTAAAGTCTGTCGTACTCTTTAAAATGCTTATTAACTTCTCCATTTTTTGATATTTTTAGACTCTCCGGTATTTCACAGTTATAAAATTTTTGGTGGGGCATAATAATTTCACCATTGGGGATAGATGTTCTGATTTTTATTATTTGCTCGTTACTGGGTGACACTTTAATTAAAATTAGTTCTTTTTGGGTGTTTTCAAATAATAATATTGTTAAATTATCCGAGCCTATTAAACCGCTAAAAACAATATGAAATTTAAAGAAGAAAAATTTCAAGTTTTCATTTTTTGGTAAGTTAAATATTTTTGAAGCGGCTATTCGCGCGCTAAATTTATGAGCCGATTCTTGAAAAACTGTCGAAACTACAAAAGGATCAATTTGGAATAAATTTGGAAAATACTTCATGGCAATATCAGGGTCAATAAAAGATTTTGTCGATCATGTATCGATTACAAATTTAAGTTTGAGTTCCGGTAAAATTATGTATGGCAAATGGTTTGAATTGATACTGTTTAGAAAAATTATTGGCGGGACTATGTTTGGGTTTCCAGCTGAGGCGTGTCCTGAAAATTTCGTTTGGAACAGTAGTAGGGGTGCTGACGTCATTCCTAAGAACGTCATAATTTTAGAAATCGGGTTGATCATATTGATACGTGTTTTCAAACGCGTTGTCCGTCAGGGGATCATAATACCCGTATTGATTCAGATCGTAATAATAGTTTGATTGATTTAATTATGTATTAAACATTTGCGCAGGCGCCTGATGAGAAGTTGACGGGCCCGGTAAATTTGGTGAGGTAGGTTAGACCTGGGTGTGTGCAAATTAAAATTTGAATATTTTAGAAAATTATTTACTGGTTGCATTGGTGCCCAAAATTGTCGATTTTGTGTATGCTTAAGCGTAAATTTATTTTTGCAATAAATTTTGAAAATAATGCACGTTCGAAACTATTTAGATCTGTACCTTTGTAAAAATTATGACAAATCGATATGAATCGATTTAATTTGTTGGTATTACCATCAAATTAAGGTATGCAATTTAAATATTCCGCTTTCGCCATTTTTTGTTGTGTTCTTAAAGGACCTAAAATTCTCGGTTGTCCTTGTACAATTTGAGAGCCAGCTGAAGGTAATTCGATATTCAAGTTATCAAAAATTTAATCTTCTACAGAGATATGAAACTAAATTCTACTTAAAAAACTATAAAAACGACTTTAAGCATTTCTCCATCAAGCTTGTATAAGGTCAACTTCTGTCTTCTTCAATTCTTGTTTAACCCTCAATGAACGTTGCTGAATGCGCCGTAACAGGTCCTTGATGGACTGGGTGTCTTGAAGTTTGAAGAGCCACACCGCCACAATCACCTTTTTACAACTTTCAACTGTTTCAATATCTGATCAATCGTTGATACGAAGTATCATTTTCACGAAGATGTGCTGCGGATAGTCGAATATCCTACCGACTCGCGAGTGCGCGAATTAACACGGAAGCTCAGAGTGTCTTTTTAAAAAATAAATTTTTATTACTAAGTTTACAAAAGTCGTGTTTTACGACATAAGTAGATAAAATAGATCTTATTAAGACTAAAGATGCTATCTGACTGCCGGAGCGCTTCATTGAAGACAAACAACAGGAATCTTCATATTTTGCAGCTTGGTCAGCAGTTTTTCGGGAAACTGCATATTTTTCATATCCTCACGGGAACGAACGGTGATATAATTCATGCGTGAGTTTGGTAAACATTTCAATAAAAAATGCTAACAACAAAGATTAGGCAAAAGAAGTAATGCTGATTTCATGCACTAGGTACTAGACAATGGGTGAAATTACATGTGTTTTTATTGTTGATTATAACAGTGGCGTAGCCAGAAATCGACTCTTAAGGGGGTTTCATCATTTAACAAAAATCAACTGGGAAATTTTTAAAAGTTAGGTAGGTGCGTATTGCTTAAGCTCTTGAACTGAAGGGAGGGGAGAGGGGCGGTTTAATAGGTGTTGAGTTAGTGTATACGGAACAAAAATACTTATTTTTAAAAGCAAGCCTCATATCTAGTCTCATTTGCAGATTCTTTTCAAAAGTAACCCTTAAATTTATATATTTTATAAAAATTACACTAAAATTCTATTTTTGACGCGTTTAAAATGTTGTTTACAAAAAAATTACCTAAACCTTAGAAGATTGAACTACTAGAAGGAGTCTGGTCTGTCTGGTTACACTGGTTGTTCAAGTGCAACATCTACAGTGTGGAAAGGGGAGAAAGAAATCTGTGTTGCCAATTTTAATAACAAAAATATGCAACAAAAAACTTGTTAAATTTGTATAATATGTAAATATAATACTCACAACCTATTTAAAACTTTCGACGTTTTTTGAAAATTTAACATGTTTTCCTTAAACATCTTCTTTTGTAGTCAACGTGGTGACATTGATTGTTTGTTGCGGTTTCTCGATTTGAATTCGAAAGTGAAAGTTTCAGCACTTGTCAATAGTGTTTTTTTGATATTTTTGTGAAAAGTTTGTGGCGAAAAATGGTTCCGAAGTGTATTATTATATGCAAGTTGAAACAGAAGCCGGGGGATCGCAGTATTTCGCTTCACAGGTACGTTAAATTAAAATATTAACTAAATATTAGGTTAGAATTCGTCATATTTGGCCATTCTTGGTAAACAAAGGCAGGAAATATGTGTTGCCGGCTTGTCATTAATTTCAATGTGAATAGGGATTTCCATAGCACCTTTTTCTTATTTTGATAGTTGTACATCCTACTTGAATACATTTTTAGGTTTTTTTTTATAGAAACCTAGATTTTTATTACTATCCCAGGCAACCAAAAGACGTAAATTATACGTCGAATACGTGTAAAGAATAAAAATGTTTTTGTGTAATTTAAAAAATATTGTTTATTTATCAACTACTATGAACATAAAATATGCAAAAAGTGATTCATTATATATGGCCGGGTCGTTATCGTTAACACTAATTTTGGAAAAAAATTGAAATAATACAAAAGTTGTTTAATTTTTCCTAAATTTTTTAATACTTATGACAAGAACTGTAAACTGTCATTTGATATATAAAATTTAAAGGAACTTTCGAGAGCATTTCGTCCTGATTTTAAAAATATAAATAGTCTTTATTCTGTCATTATCGATATGTCTATCTCTCCCTCTGACATTTACCAATTAAAAAGAGAAAACGTATCGCTATGGAATTATAATTTACACAAAATATGTATCATACCCAGCATAAAAAAAATTTTTATGCCGTAAGCAGAGGTGCTTTCAAACTTGTGCACTTTTCGGGCAAGAGCACTACTTTGTTAAATAAAACTTTGATAAATAATTGGGCCGATGATAATAAAATATCGGATATTTTCAAAACCAAGTTGTATTTATATTACACAACATATTTTAGTTTTTAATATTACGTCAAATTCACGAGAGTTATGTTTTAAGTCAATTTGGTGTCCAAAATTTCACGCTACTTCGACGTAATATTAATCACGTCAAATCTTGGTTTCAAATTAGACGTCAAATACACGGATGGTGACACATCTGGTTGCCTGGGATATCTAGACCATTTAATTAAGCGGAACTAAAAATTATTGAAGGGATTTTAAATAATATTAAAAACAGGGGAAAACGTATTAGATTAACATGACATGAATGGGATGAAGATGTTGAACTCAAACCCCAGGCAACCAGTCACGTCACGTCACGTGCATTTGACGTATTATTTGGGACTATCATTCAACGTGACGTCGAACTTACGTCGAAATTTGGGTTTCAGGAAACCAAAGACACAAGTCACACGAACTCGACGTGTTTTTGACGCGCCATAAATGACGTCGAATTTTAAGCTCTCAGGCAACCAGAGATATACAAGTAACATTTTTCTTACATCTGACGCAATGTTTTGTGTAAGTATTTTTCATTCTTTTGAAATAATTGGTATTTTATTTTATGGAAACCCATATCCCTGTCAAGAACTCGCTCACTAGTCATCGGCCACAGAAGTACCTAATGAAAGTATTTGAAGTATAACTGTTTGGCTCGAAGTTTACCACAAGGGCGTAAAAGTATCATTTTACGCCTTGATTTCCGGTAATTAATATATTGTAAATCGCCTGTTTAGACCAGTATGTCATTAATGTTACGTCAAATTCACGTAAATTAATTCACGTCAAATTCAGGTGACTAAAGTCACGTCAAAAAGCGGGTCAAACCCACGTGATACAGACGTTGAAGAGACGTCGCAAAAATCACGTGATTGGTCGAATTTTTAACGTCTTCTCGACGTGATAGAGATGTGTTTTGGTTTTCTGGGACACCCTGGCCTAGGTCCGAAAAAAAGCTCCTTCTAGTAGTTCAATTTTCTTACCAGAAAACCTTAGAAGAAAGCAGAAAACCATCCCAAGTTAAGTGTCTACTTAGCTTTTTTGTTAGTGGCAAATAAAGTTTCTATTAGCCCCAAGTGATGAATTCAATAGCTGCAAGTAAAACGACCTACTTAGAGCCCAGTTTGTTAACCCTTAGTGATTTATCTGCTTACCAATATGCGACAAGTCGCTTAGCTTTCCTTTCACTTACGGTTAGTGAATTTTTCTACTAAGGACAAGTGGCATCGAATATTGAAAAATCATGCGGAAAAATATATTCATCCTAATAATAATGCATGCCTATAATGATTTGTCAACGTATTGCCATCATGAGAATTCGACAATCCCATTTATATATATTGATGGAAATAAGTTTTAAAAAATCGAAAAAAAAATCGATGACCGGAAACGAACCCGGTAACCCTTGGTTTATAGATGCTTGTCCGTATAAGCATAAAGTAAGTAACTATTTACTTTATGGTTCTTTAATATAGGGTATATATCCACCAAAGGCGAAAATTCTCTGATTAAGCTTTAATAATGATTAACTTTTCAGTCGACGAAGAATCCGCCAAAACGCTTATATTCCGTGGTTTCAACTTATTTCTTTATAAGCGCATGGTACAGTTGATAGAGCATTGGTTTATCAACCTGTAGGTTGTCGGTTCGAACCCCGTCAGTGCGTCGCACTTTTTTTTTATTATTTTTTTTTATTTTTTTTCTTAGGGTGTATTGTGATAGGACAAGGTTTTTAGAGCTCAAAAGTATATTTTTTATTTTATTATTTAAAGCCGTATTTTATGAGTTATACTGGTTTTGCGCTACTATAGATTTACTAACGGTTAGCAGATACTTCACTTACGGTAAGTGAAGTTTTTGATTATGGTTTTATTTTATAACTTTAAGTAGGTGAGAAACTTATGGTAAGTAAACAGTTCACTTGTTTCATATTTAAATGAAGTTTCTACTTGGGGCTAATGAATTCTTACTTACAAGGATTAGTGAATATTTTTCTCAGTGGAATTAAACAAAATTGTAACAATATTTAATATTGGTATAGCGCCGCAGGCACACATTTTGACAGAAAAAAATTCTGATCTGTTAGGTTTTTTGTAAAATATTTTTGAAAAAGTAGATGGGTTAGATCCCAAGAAAAGGTGGGTTGCGGTGGTATATATAGATTTGTTGCCAAATCATGCGCCGCATCGCTGTGCAATATTTTGTTAATTTTTGATGTGAAGGTTTATCTGTTTAACTAAATGAACTGTTTTTAGGATTCAAATTCACTCTTAAATTAGGTATAAACTCGACATTGATGGTTGATGTTGACACATCTCTGACTGTTTCTCTCTTACTATGGGAGAGAGACCTATTTGGTATGCCGCTGTGTTGAACAGGAACGCTAACTAACCCAGTAACGCATCTCTGTCCATTTCTTTTTTATTAAGGAGAAAGGGAAATTAAATAACATTATAAAATTGGCGGTTATTTTTTTCCATTCTACCACATCTATTTCTACTACTACTATTCTTTTCCATTGCCACATAAGCAAGGTTCTCATTAAATTTTGTGGTTTTACATTGAAACATTTTTTGGTTTCATATCAAAAAAAAAAATGTGGTGTCAAATATAAAAATATATTTTTTATTTTTTTCCGAGGTCAGTGCACCTTTAGATACTTGTTAATAACTGAAGAGTGGAAGTAACAAAAAGGTGCTAAGTGCCATAATTTCCGAAGTTCGGTTTTTCAGTAGAAAGGTGTTAAACGACATACTTTATGCCCTGACAAAGGTGGTGAGAGCTGGGATTTAGATTAACCATTGACATGATTTTAAATATTAATAAACAAAAAACACAACTTTTCAAGGATTTATTACATTTTAATTAATTATCTCGAAACTTTTTTTTTGGCACTTAGCACCTTTGCTTCCACTCTTCAATTGTATTGTTCTTTTTATCAAATTTATGCTGGGTTTATACAGCAAATAACATAAAAAATGATAAAATAACACATGTGAGTTAACCTTATGGCAGGGAAATATATGTTCTATTTTCCCTGATGCCTTATGGCAAACTGTACAAGTGTTGATCACCGATGGGGTTACAATAAAGCTTTCGCGTTCGGTGTTCATAAGCTCGTAGTTGGGAGTTCAGAAAACAGCATTTATAAACGCAGTCCGTTGCTGAAATTTGATTGGTCTTTCCAAGAGACATAAGATCATAAATTAATTCTTGTTGATAACTATTTTGGGAAAAAATGGATAGTGAATATGAAAGACTGTTTGGCTTCTTTGTGGCCATAATTTTTAGTTTTAATAAAGTAAGGTGACCAACTCCTAAAGGGGCAAAACCGGGACACTCCGGCCATTCAATGTATTGTATATCATGTATTTTTTTCTTATATGCACCCCTTATAACATTAAGATGTATTTTCCAAAATACTTTTTAAATAAAAATAATTTAAGTAAGGTTTCAATTCAAATTTATAGATGGCAGAGAACATCCGCTTTTTTAATTGCAGTGATTTTAAAGTTACAAAATACAGTGGTATCAAAACCGGGGCGAACCGGAACTTTTGCTGAAAAATCAGGACTATCCGGGACGGATTTTTTCCCCGGGACAAATGGTTAAAAATCGGGACTGTCCCGGCCAAACCGGGACGGTTGGTCACCTTACATAAAGTGAAGCAGAAAAACTTAAAAATTTCTCTTAAAAAAAGAAACAAGAAACAAAAATGGCTGAAATGACAGTTGACAGATGTATCATGTGACGAAATACTGCGTTTTGATTGTTTGATGCGAACTTCCACAACTACCAACATAAAATTTGGTTATCTCGGAACTGCTCGCAGACACGAACGGCGAACGCGAACTTAAATTATAAATGGAATTACATGTTTCAATACGGTGATCTCCATAAGCGCGCGAACTACGAACTCACACAGTTTACCGACCACAAAAAACGAACTTCAACTTCGGACGCGAACGCGTTTATCCCGTGTAAGGCTGATCACACACAAACTTGCATAACAGTTCGACCAATCAGAGACGGATTTGGAGCCGCCATATTGCATATAGATATATTTCCATAAGGTTGAACTTTTTATGGAGCCATGCTATGCACTATGCAATTTTGTGTGTGATCAGCTTAACAAGAAATAACAAATGGCCTTGAAGGTAAGGACACTAATCCTAGAGCAACCTCTTAAAGGTAGCGAAGCGTGACATTACTTTGAAAGTTTGAGTTGTCATTTTTTATTTGTTTGCCTCGCTTTTGTAATGGGCGGCTCGTTCTTATTATTTTTTTTTAAATATTTTAATGAATGATAAATACGATAACAAAGTATTTCTCGAAAGCACGACTAGTCCATTATCATATACAGTCGCGAGTTACTAAAGTAAAAAATATACGCAAAAATTATAAATCTAACAGATTTTACTCTTAGTCCGGGTTCTTTGTATTTTGATAAGGAAGTAAAACGACGGGCATTCAGATTACTAAAGTTATGAATAAATTATCAATACCTACGAAAAGTTGGGTAAACTCTCTGTAAAACCGGACAACAAAATTTTCAGATAAGTACTATTCACAGGAACTAAAATCTGGAAACGTATATTGATATATGCTTCTTATTTGCTTCAACAATTTTTTAAAAAAAAAATATTTTAACATCTCTTTTAAATATTGCAAAAACTAAAGCTCTTAGTAATTTGAACCAAACTGCAGAAAAATGTTTATTTCAAAGTTACAATTTTTTCAACTATTTCACACTTTTCCCTTTCTAAACCCCCATCATTCTATCCAACATTTACTTGGTGGGTGGCCAAAAAAACGCTTTGGTACCAAATTTTGGTTAAAATCATAATACATAATGTCTTCTCTATCATGTGTGCAGACCATCGATGTACGCAGACCGACAGCAAATCCTTTTTTTTTGTAGATGTAGGTATTTTAGGACCCAAATATATTATAAATATATAGTTGCTATAGCAACTAAATTTTTGATGAACTACCGTATCATACGTTGGTATGATGATGGTGTACTAATAACACATTTTGTGTCACTGTGTTTCAAGTAAGAATTAAAACAGTTTTTTTCTTTCTTTTGACTGTTATATTTATACTTATACGTAAAAAAAATAATTATTCCGTAATAATTACAGAAAACTGATTAAAGTTATCTAAATTATTAAAAAAAAAAATTGAAAATTGAAATTAGATTAGATTAGACTAAATTATATAAGTTTAGATTAGATTTTAATCTGATCTAATCCAACTGACCTAATCTAAACTAGTTTTTCCTAGGAAAACCAGGTTGTAACTGAAATCGGGGTTTTACGGTAACATATACACAGAGGCGAATACTTGCCCCAAAAGAAGTACTTAAATTCTTACTATAACCTAAATAACTATATACCTATATCTTTAACAAATGATTTTTTTCTACCAAGAATAGCTAAACTCGACTAAAGATCAACTTTCACAACGCCGTAATAATTTTTTTACTAATTTCGGATATAAAATGGGACACACAACTTCACACACGGCACGCAAATACACAAGGAATTGAATTTATACTTCCACTTTATTAAGCACTATCGTCGGGGCAAAAATAGGTACTGTTATAAAACTTGCCTCACAAATCCTTAAATTTTCGTGCTGCTTAAAGGATTTTCAATTTAAGAATTGGTCCTGGTTCTGGTTGACATTATTTTGACATAAATTTTGACAGCGGTTCTAAAATAATGACGTCATTTAAAATATTATTAAGATATCTTTGATTTTTAATCAAAAAAAGACCATCTATAATTTTGCAAAATTTTAGGAGTTATGTTTACAACCAAACGGCCGAGTCGAGCCAACCTCCCAGGCTGGTTCTAAAATTTCATAGCCGGGTTGCAACTGTGACGTCATTGTTTTAAAACGAAAGGATCGGTTGCGGTTCTAGTTCAACCAGAACCAGGACCAATTGTAAAACGGAAATCCTTTTAAAGTCTTGTCCAAAAGGCTTCCAGCCAAGCTCTTCTTCTATTGCTGTTTGATTTTCCTGATAAAAATACTTCTTCACTCATTATCATAGACAAACTCCAGACAGACCGAACCTAATTTTTTTTCTATGCTCATTATAACTTACCTTTAATAGGTACTTGAAAGGGCTGAACTCCGTCCCAGGACTATTTTTTGCAACCTGGCACACCCAGGAATAAATAATAAAATTAAATCGTTTGATAAAAAAACTATTTACAATAATAACGAGCCGCCGATGACAAAAGCGAGGCAAACAAATCAACGCAAGTGTCAAAATTAAATGTTAGGCTTCGCTTCCTGCTCTAGGATTAGTGTCCTTATCTAGGATTAGTGTCCTTACTTGAAGGTCCTCAACTTTTTATCTTGTATCTGAAAAATTATTGTGCGCATGCACGTGCGGCGCCATTTTTTGTCAAAACACTCAAAACAGATGATTGCCTTCTGTTTGTTAAAATTTCGGTTTTAAATTATTTGGTAATTATGCAGTATACGGTTTTCTGCCATTTTTGATTTTTTTTGAAAAATTCTTTATGGGGGCACCTTCTAGGGTCCCTAGGACCCCAAATTGGCCTGCGCCCGATTTTTTTTTGTTTTTTTTTTAACGAGAAAAAAGGGTGCCCAGGGGGGGGTTGTAAAGTGTTTTTTTAATTGTTTTGGGTTGGTTTGGATTAGGTTGGGTTGGACTCTGTTGATTTGGTTTGTTTTAGTGAAAAAAAATTTAAAAAAACCAAAAAAAAATAAAAAAAAACCAAACGGCGCAGACGGATTTGGGGTCCTAGGGACCCTAGAAGGTGTCCCCATAAAGAATTTTTCAAAAAAAATTACCTATTATTTTATTTTTAGGTTAGGTTATTTCTTATTTTATCTTATTTACCTGTATAAACAGTGATTTTTTTTTTGTTATTTTATGTTATTTCTTATCTTATTTACTATATGAAGTGAAAATGAAAAAAAAATTACTTCCATGATTTGCTGTATAAACCCAGCATTATTTGCTTGTTTTTATAGAGATAAAGCATAGATAACCAAATGTCAATTTACATATTTAAGGCCAATAAAAATCATTCAGTGTGTTAAGACAGTTCACTTCCTGAAGGAGCTACTTTATCACGCTTGTCAGACAACACAGATAAAATACCACAAAGTTGTAACTATGGCCAGTATCCCAGAACCATTGCAGCAGCTTTTTAGGTAAGTACTTACATACCTGTATACAGAGATTATAGAAAGTTTCTGAAACTCATTAGTTGTTTATTAATTTATTTGGGCATATAGATAAATAATTAAATTGAATGTCTATTAATTTTTTTTTTCCGAAAACTAACTAGGTATTAATTGAAATATAGATTTTAGTAAAATTTCCTTTTTTTGTAGAAAAATTGATGAAAACAAAACTCGTTACATTTCAAACCTTAAAAGTGCAGTGGCAATTCAGTCTGTATCAGCATGGCCTCACAAGCGTCCAGAAATAAAAAAAATGATGGAATGGGCCCAAAAAGAGCTGGAACAACTTGGGGCACAAGTTGTTTTGCGAGATATTGGCACTCAGAAATTGCATGATGGGTCGACAATACCCTTGCCTCCAGTTTTATTCGGTATGATTTTTTAAATATTCCTTATTCCTCAAACTAAAAATGTAAATGATGCAATAACCCATAATAAGCATGCTGTAAAGAAATGGTACATTGCAAAGTAACTTTTAAATTAAAAAAGTCTTGCTTCCCAGCATTTTTATTGGGTTGTTGAAAGTTGACTTGTTGTTCTTCAAAAAGTCTTATTTAGTAAAATAATTAAATACTTCTTTTTAAAGATTATTGGTAATGTCAATTGTTTTAGTAACTTGAAGTAATATATTACTTCTGCAGTTATAGATTCAATTGGGAATCAAAAATAAATATTTCTTATTTTATGACCTCCATAACCCTAGCATGCACACCCCACAAAATCCAAATTTTAATAATTGCAGAATTATGTACTTTTTACGTGCTAATTTTGTCCCCTTTTAAAAATTTTTGTGCTCTTTGAGTTTTTGAGAAAATTAAAAAAAAAAGTTGGCTTACTCTTTATATAAACATAGCAAACCCAACATTAGATAAATTTTAAAAATATTCTTTAAATATCTCAGAATTAGGTATGTGCTTTTTATGAGGTGTTCCTAATTTGCTGGCCTGGTCGCATTCTGCTGACCAGATACATCCGGGTACCCTCACACAAATTTTACCTCCCCGCCCCTTTAAAGATATCCACAAAACTTATATAAAAGCTTGCTGACTGGTCATTTCTAGATCGAAATTTTGCTGACCACAATATACATGTTGATCCCAAACTCAAATAGAACACCTTCGCACAAATTTTATCCCCCCACCACCTACCCCTGTAGAGATATCAACAAAAATTATATAAATTATATAAAAGCTTGCTGACCGGGCATTTCTAGATTGAAATTTTGCTGACCACGACATATATGTTGATCCCTGCCCCTAATAACACAAATTGCAGTATATCAAATGCCCCTGAACCTTAATCAAATCAAATCAAATCAAATTATTAAAAACATACTATTTAAAGCCAGTCCAGGATGTCCCAATAATGTATTTTTTCAGACGTTTTTGTAATGTACCTATTAAACCTAAAAGTGTTTAAAAAAGTAAAAGAGCTATAAAAAAAAGTCTCCTAAACGTTCAACTGGTAATGTTTTTAACATTCAGAAAACCTTTTTTTTATAGCTCTTTTACTTTAAAACAGTTTCAGCGTTAAATAGTACGTTTTTAAGACGTTGGCAATAAATGGTTTTTAAAACATGTGGGCAAAACGTCCGGAGAAGGGTGTTCTATTTGAGTTAAGGATCAAAAAAATTTCGATCTAGAAAGAAAAATTTTTAAAGTTTTTAGTAATTTTTTTTTTTATGTTGTGAGCTCACTAGCCTTATATAAATGTAGCAAGCCCAACCTTAAATAAAGGAGATATTTTTAATATCCATTAAATATCTCAGAATTTTGTGGTTTTTATGTGCTCCATGAATATGAAAATAGAAAAAAACTAAAGATTTTTTACTCTTTTAGTGATTTAAATAAAATATCTTTAACTTTTTTATAGTTACTTAAAAAAAAAATGTTCTGGGCTCTTTCCTAAAAAAGTAAAAACTCTTTAGTTTTTTTTTTATTTCCATGGAGCACATAAAAACTAAATGATTCTGAGATATTTAAGGTTGGGCCTGCGAGGTTTATATATATATATATAAAGCTAGCAAACCCACAACAATAAAAAAAAAATTGCTAAAAAAGTTAAAAAAAAGATATCTTTTTCATATTTTCATGGAGCACATAATTCTGAGATATTTAACGGATATTTTTAACATTTATTGAAGGTTGGGCTTGCTAGGTTTATGTAAAGCTAGCAAGCCCACCTTTTTTTTTAATTTTCTCAAAAATTCAAAGAGCACAAACATTTTTAAAAGGGGACATAATTCTGGAATTATTAAAATTTGGATTTTATGAGTTGAGCTTGCTAGGTTTATGGAGGTTATTATTAAGAAAGGTTTTTTCATCCACATACTAATGTATATTTATGGTTTTTTAGATATTTGCAATAAAAAACGAAAGGTTATTAAACACATCCCTAAAGTAAGAAGTGTTGTTTTGTGCTCTTGTACTTTCTGAGATATGGCCTGCACTCCTAGCTACGTGTTAAAAATAGCAGTGCACCATGCCTAGAGTAGTCCAGAATCTATCTTAGTGTGAAAACCGCATGTCACTAGCTGTTACAGTTCGTGAGTTACATTTTTTTAAAGTTTAATCTCCCCTCCTACCCTCTTGTCTCCAGCCAAAGGGGTAGGAGGGGAGATTGGTGACAATTCATTTTTGTGCCAAATTTGATAGAATCGGTTTTGCGATTTTTGAGTTATTGTGTTACAGACAGACATCATCCCAAAATTTTGTATTTAGGTCTTTCTTGGCTCAAATAACTCATTTTTAGTGAATATAAATAGTATATTACATAACGAGAGAAGAACGCGCGAATGTAAGAAAGTTACTTTCTATTGAGTTGTGTACGCTATTTTTCCTATGACCACTTTAGAATTTATTTCATATTTTTTATTATTAAATTTTTTTAATTTTCATCTCAAGAGAAGAAAGTATTTTAAAATAATGATTTTTGGTGGCATTTAATTAGCATTTAATTTTCTTGAACATTTAAACCACCCTACCACTTTTCTGGACCATTCTATTGTAGCATGGTGCACTGACTGCTATCTTTAACTGGTAGCTAGCAGTGGAAGTAAAAGAGCACTAGGTTTTCCAATCACTAATAATAATAATATAAAATTTAAGGTGCCGCTGGGTAGTTTAATCTTAGCTTTAAAAATGTTTATCCTGTCCAGTTTTTTTAAAAATTTAGTACCTACCTTTAAACTACCATTCTTTAATAGGAGACCTTATTTCTGACTGCAAAAAAAAGACTGTCTTAGTTTATGGTCATTTAGATGTCCAACCAGCATTAAAAGAAGATGGTTGGGACACTGAACCGTTTGTTCTAACAGAGAAAAATGGAAAGTTGTATGGAAGGGGATCATCAGATGACAAGGGACCTGTTTTGGGTTAGTTCTATTTATACTAGTTTAGGTATGCCTCCTTTACACCAAAATATTTTAGTTTTTCTTGGCAAAAGTCTGATATATCAAGGGGAATTGATTCTCTTTTTATTTTGAGTTGAGTAACCTTTGATAAAAAAAAGGTTCAAGTCAGAGGTGATTTTTCCTAAGATTTTTCCATCTTAACAAAGGGATTTTTTAATAATTTTGGTCCTATTTTAACCCTTTCAGTCACCACTTTGTTCAGGTTATTGAAAACATGTGGCTTTTGGTTTATAAAATCGCATATATAGGGTGGTCCAAAAAAAAAACCGGACTTTTATAGAATTTTAAAATTTAAAGTTTATTTGAAAAAGAAAACTTCATAATTTGTGCACCCAATGTCAAAACTGACATTTCTTTAAAATTCAAGATGGCGGACACATTTAAAAAATGGGTATTTTTGACCGCCCCCTGCAAAAAAATAGTGTGCGCCACTGTATATATACGCTGTAAATAGCCTTATCATTTAAAGGTGTATAACCGGTTTGTTTTTTTTTTAAATCGGTTAAGAAATAAGAAATTTCTGCAGTGTTAAATTTGATGATGTTTGTGTGGTAGAAAACTTTCTTACTATAAGTCATCTTTTTATTCGACGTTATACAATTTGATTAAAATTTATCAGAATTTAAAGATTTTAACGTTTCTTAAAAGCTAAAAGTCTAAATTTTACACGCCCCGTATAAAAACTGACATTTCTTTAAAATTCAAGATGGCGGACCGATTTAAAAAAAATCCCTCCTGAAAAAAAAGTGTGCGCCACTGTAACAAAATTGAGTTATATGCTAAATATCATTATTCTTTTAACGTCAATACACGTTACGCTTATTTAAATCGGCTAAGAAATAAGAAAGTTATGCAGTTTTCTTACTGTAAGTCATCTTTTTATTCGACGGTGTACAGTTTGGTTAAAAATTATCAGATTCTAAAGATTTTAAGCTTAATGAATAGCTAAAAGTACAAACTTTATGCGCCTAATGTCAAAATTGACATTTATTTAAAATTCAAGATGGCGGACAGATTTGAAAAATGGGTATTTTTTATCCCCTCTGGAAAAAGAATGTGTGCGCCAGTGTAATAAAATGAAAATGTGCATTTAATAGCCCTATTTTTTTTAACGTATATTCACGTAACGATTACTAAAGTCTTCTAGTAATAAAAATTATCTTTTTTACTTGACGGGACAAATTTTATAAGGCAACTGGAAAAGAGAGACAAAATTTATGGGCTGAGTATTTTTCACCCCTCAAAAAAATAACGTCCGGCATCACTGTAATTAAATTTAGATACGTGATAATAGCCCAATTACTTTGGTCTTAATTGAGTATTGTTTTTTTTTTGTGAACAAATAAAAAAATTAATTTTTCTTTTAATAGTAGGTTTTTTTTTGTTTATCCTGGGACTTTCCATCCATACAAGAATCAATCGCCTAGTTTTGCCAAGATATGCCGAGTAAAGTTTTTTTTTTAATTTAATTTAATTGCAGGGTTTCTTATTTTACATCATCTATAGTAATGAATTATCTTCGTCTTAATATTTGAGAAACTTTAAATCCTCTTTCAAACAGATTTTTTACAGAGTGCTTATGTTCTCCCTGGAACGCCATTTTGATTTAATAATGTAAAGTAGAGACGCGCATTCTAACAGGCATAGACAGTTATTAAAGTTTTTTGTTTTTTTTTTCATGGCCTACTAAGTTCTAATTCTACTATGCAACACCTAATGACTTAAGTTAATAGGTGTGTAATTGTTACAAGTAAAATTTTATTATTTAATTAAATCGGTTATTTATTTTTGGAAATTTTAAAGATATACACTTTTGGATTATATGAGTGTTTTGCCATAACTTTTGACCTGATTAATCGATTACTTGATTTACAAAATTTTTATTTTTGTAAAAGAGACAAAAATTAAGGCTTGTGTCATTTTGTTCTAAATATTTAAAAAATAGAAAATTTTCACCACATTGAAATTGTTTTGCGTACCTATGTTACTGCGTGTATCGGGGTTTTATATAACTAAAAATCAGTTAAGAAATAAAAAAATTCACTTTTTAATTTTAGTGTTTTGACTTAAAATTGTTACAAAGTCATGCATTTTTTTGAATTTTCCATCTTCTGACATAATTGCTTGAATTTAAAATTGTTTATATATTTTTCTAGACAAAATATGGGACTTTTGTCATTTAGCGCCCAGTTTTAAAAAATGGGTGTGTACGTTGTACCTCAATATATGAAGGAAAAATGGAACTTTTGGAATATCTACCGAATTAGATTTGGTTCTGCGTAACATACAATTTTTTAAGGCAAAACTTTCTAGGATTAGAGGTTTTTAATTGACCTCCTTAAGCAATTTAAATTTTATTTTGTTAGGTTGGATTCACGCTTTGCAAGCATACAAAGAAGTCGGAGTGGATATTCCAGTCAACCTAAAGTTCTGTTTTGAGGGTATGGAGGAAAGTGGTAGTAAAGGGCTGGACTGTTTGCTTTTTAGCGAAAAAGATGGATTTTTAAAAGGTAAATGTTGCCCAAATTCTAAAAAGACTAAATCCGGCTGTGAAACTTACTTTGTTATACGGGCCTCTTAAAGCGCTTTTATATAAGGACGGTTTGATAATGTTGTCGTATAAACACCACTAAAACCGTTTGACGCACAGGGGCGTAGATACGATTTTTACTTGGGGGGGGGGACAGTATAAAAAAAAATTCAACTTGACTCATATAAAAAAAACTGGGTTGGGATCTGGTTTTGATCCTAGATTTGTTTTGTTTTTATTTATTGACGGACAATGCCATTTTTTACATTACTAGACTTAAACTAAAAAAATGAAAGGTACTTAAGTAAATTTTGAGAAAATATTGTAGCGATTGGCCGAATTAGGGAATAAGGACGGTAATAATTCCCGAATATATTTTTTAAAATAAAACCTTATTAAAATAAGACTATCAAGGTCTTAATCAGAAATTAACCCACATAGCACAAAAATCACATCAAAGTAAAATTAACGTTAACAAAAACAATAAAGTTTTTTTCACTAGAAAAGAACCTCATACCATGTTATATTTATTTGTTTATAACTACATCTTTAAAAGTAACTTAAAATCGAGGAGAAATTAAGCTATTAAAATATCATATTTGCGGAAGCTTTTAGGTGCTGTGTATTTGACATCTTTTTTAGTCTCATTAATTTCACGTTACTAATTGTCACTTAAAAAGTCGTCGAAAACAAGTTCCAAAACCACACTAGATAAAGATTTCGCAGATCTATTAACTTTTTGCGTTTTTTTCACTTCTTTTTTTTATTCAAAAAAGACGCGAAAACAAATTATAAAAACTCACAAATTTTTCCGACATGCGCTACATGTGGGAGCGCTGTGGTCGGCCAGCTTGCTTATTGACCAGATCTTTCGTGTCGAGTGGCCAGTGCCTTGTTGCTCGCCATTTTTTATGTTTTTCGAATCGCACAAATAACCGTGCACATAGAGTTGAGATTTTTGTGATAGTATGTGAATGTGCTAAATAAAAGTATGGTTTATACTCTAAGGTAAGTAAATGTACCAAACAATTACTGCCATTTCTTCTATACCGAAAAACCTTATGGCGTGTCTATTTTTCGATCGCCATTTTTGATATCGCCCAATGTTAACAGCTACCTGTTGCATACTTGATAGCCTCATCTTTACAAAATTTTAAGAGAAAACTTTTAATCCAATTAGTGCGGTCCTTGATCCTTTTTTAGATATGGTTTTGACAATATGTGATTTATTAGTTTATGCTTATAGATTATATGGATGGCTGTTCAACAGGAAATATGCTAAAAAATAATTTTCCTAAAATCGAGACATTTGTGTTTGGCAAAAGCCATTTTGGCTTTGTGTACCTAGATCGTTGGCTTCTTTTGTGTACCTAGATGACAGGATTCTTAAAATTTTGACATCTGATTTTTTTACAGTAGCAAACATTAAGCCGATAGAGGACAAGCTCCCAGAGAGCCATTAAAAAAATGATAGATGGTAAAATAAAGTTGCATATTTGGCTCAGAGCTGAGAAGTATTACAGGTATGTATAGTATTAAACTTGTACCATGTCATGTGGTCTGTTAAATTTAATTGTTTCAGTTTAAAATTCTTCGACATAGCTGAGCATGGAGACAGGACTTTATGTAATTTTTTGAGGGGTATGAGACCCATACCTTTTGTGCTGTATTAGAGTGAGTATAAAAAAAAGGAAATTTAAAACTTGTTTAGACGTAGATTTTTTTGTTGAACAGTTTAAAATTACATACCTACTTAGGAATTAACTAGAAAAACGTTTTTTTTTATATAACGTTAAGAAACGACCTTGTAGCTTGTTTTCGTATATGAAATAAACGTTTTCTTTTTCAGAATGGCTTAGAGATTTTTCCTGCTATGCTTCTTCCAGGGTACAAACAAACAAAAACAAACAAAAAATGCAACTAAGTAAAAAAATGGTAACCATGTAACAGATATATTAAAATTGTTTCCTGCTTTTTAAATATAATTTTTTAAATTTATTTATTAACTTATTTTTTTAACCTCTAAATGTTAAAAATAATTAAATCTTAATATTTCCCCCTTAATTGTATAAGTTTATGTGAAGTGATCAAGCAAACCGGTTGATCCAATTTTATCAATCTCATGATGTCCTAAGATATGTTTAAATAAATAAAAAAAATTGTAAAAAGTTAAAAAAAAAATTTTTTGTATAGTTTTTACTTTTTACAAAATTAATTTAATTAGGTATTTTTATTTTAAATATAGAATTTTTGTATCTCATGATTTTATAAAATTGGATCAATAGGATTTCGTGTGTGTTCCTTGATAATTACACATATATACAATGTAGAAATTAAGTAAAAAAAACTGTGAGATTCAAGTTTTAAAAACGCCAGATTCATGTAGAAAATTAATGCGATTTTGATGTTGATAAAATCTGCTTAGAATTCACTGCTAGAAGTAATGTAAAAAAGTTGTTGTTTTGATTTGATAATTGCGTTATTTAAACGCCTTTTTTAACAACGTTTTTTTATAACGCTAAAAAGCGACCTATTAAGCTTGTTTTCATATATGGAATAAACGTTTTTTTCTCGCAACTTTCAAAATTAACGTTTTTTTTCTCACGCAGTTTTTACGCAAAAAACACGCGATTGTGCTATGTGGGAATAAACCAAAAACACAGTCAGCTGGCCAAGGTTTTCTCAACAATCTTTGTAGCCGACCTGCTGGCGATCGAGAGAATCGATTAAATTATTAAGAAAGTCTGCGGAAGCGAAGGGGAATCAGAACCGAAAGGGGTACCCCTCTTGAGTTGAACGAAAAAAGGGGTCAAAGCGTCGAGCGTTAACGGTCAGACGGACCAGCTCAGAGTCAGTTGGGCACCGCAGAATTTGTACATTAACGTAAGTCAAAGTGTATAACGTCAAATCCTCATCTCTGACTTTGTGGTCCTGTAAGTTAAACCCTTGTATCCATTTTGTCTCTAGTCAAAGGGCCCACCCAGGTGAAGTGGCACCCTTAGGGGAGATCCTGTATCTCGACCCCCTAGGCAATCGTCCGATTTGAGCCAACTCTGTTGGCCCAACCCGGCCGTTAAAAGTGAAAACTTATAACGAATTTTTAGACAGGATAGAGTTAAGGGTAGGAAGTTGGCATCCCTTAGCCCTATTTTACTGTGACAATATAGTAATAATGCATTTTTTAACATGGAAATGCTGTTGATAAAAATTGCCTAAGATTATACTAAAATGATTAGAGGGCCGCGCCACAGGCAAAAATTTTTTTAGTTTAATATTTTTTACATTTTTTAGCAAATATAAAAAAAAACTGGGTTGGGATTTGGTCTTGATTCTAGATTTGTTGCTAAAATAATGTCATTAAAATTTTGTAAAAACATACTATTTTTTTGCTTAATCAATCAATTAATGTGTTGTAGCAAAATTTGCTGTGAAACCGGATATAAACTAAAATTCTAACAATCAAACTTACGGTGCAAATTTTAATTTTTTCGTGTTTGTTGTTAATTATTTTAAAAAATGTGTGTTGGGTCAGCTACAAAGAGGGGAAAATAGAACGCGCGGAAGCTACCCAGCAAACATTGGGAGAGTAACGGATACGGACACCGGTTTGGGAGGGGGGGGGGACATTAATTACTACGCCCTTGTTTACGCACTAATTCGTTAAAGCGATTTAAGAAAGTGGTTAATCACTTTAAAACCGTTTTAAAGATCTGTACAAAAACGCTTTATCGTACTGATTTGAACCGAAAGACTTTTGTTTTTTGCACGGGACAACTATTCATTTTAGAACCTTTTTTTGATAGCGAAGAGAAATCTTCATAGACACCGGCCTCTGGTGGTCTACCAGGACGACGAGAAAGCGATTTTATTTAAAACCGTCCTTATATAAAAGCGGCTTTAGGTGCTTATAAACGTAGTAACTGGTTTTAATAGAAATTTTGATAAAAGGGTGTATTTATTTGTTTTATTTTTAACCCCGACCCGAATGGCAAAAAAGAGGGGTGTTGTAAGTTTCACCCCTATATCGGTGCGCAGGTAGATCTCGAACCAGTAAACCGATTTCAATTTTTTTCTGTTTGGAATTCATTCGTCAGAGAGTGTTCTTAGGTATGTTTCTTAAAAATTAGGCTAATTAAGTAGTTCCAGAGACATACTACACACAGATGTCAAGAAATTTGATATGTTATGATTAACGAACGACGAAAAATATATATAAATATATAATATTCTTCTGAATAGTTTTTTGAAAAATTCGCATGCTTGTCGGGGGTTTTAAAAAAAAGTTTAATTTTACTTGCTGGAGTTTCTGGAATTATTTTAGATAAAGTGTTTTTTTTTTGTAGGTGTTGATTATGTTTGTATCTCAGATAACTACTGGTTAGGCACAGAAAAGCCTTGCATTACTTACGGACTAAGAGGAAATTGCTATTTCTACATAGAAGTCGAATGCGCATCAAAAGATTTGCACAGTGGCGTTTTCGGAGGGACTGTGTAAGTAAAACTAGGAAGGATTTAGTAATTCTAAAACCAAAAAGTTAACTGATATGATTTTTGTTCTTTGCTGAAGTTTCACAGAAAATGTCTGTATAGCAAAAATTTGTTAAATAACTGTTTCTGTAATTCCACCTTTTAGCAATTCAATAAAAATATAATTTTTTAGATTTTTGTTTTAGAACAAAAATAATTTTAGAACCCTTTGGAACCTACCTACCTAAATACTTCTAAAACGCCTCCAGTTAGACGACAAATGAGTAATAGTGGTTTATGCACCTAGGTCAAAAAGTATAGCTTTAATGTCCGCAGCGTGTAAATATCCGCCTGAGGCATTAACCGAGGGCTGTTACACGCTGAGGGCGTTAAAGCCGTTTTTGACCGAGGTACATACATTTTATGCAGCATATTTTTATTTTAAAATACTTTAAAATATTACAAACGATTGCACGGGACAACTACTCATTTTAGAACTTTAAGATCCGCGGTCATAAAACCACTTTTACGCCCGATTGTGCATAACATAATTTTTTCAGAAATACACCGATGAAAATTCGTTCTTTGACACTTTACTTGACAAATCACATATTTAGTTTTAGCATAGGTTTGCAACGCCTCTTTACATTTTAGTATAGATTAGAATGGGGTGGTGTAGACACCTCGACCTTCCCAGTTCTATTGTGGTTCCCCTTTCTTCTTCCCTGCTTTGCTAGAACTACAAAACAAGTTGCAGCCCCGTCCTTGTCAAGAAACCCAGAGGCTTTGCCAGTGTGCACTGTATATAGCTGTCTCGCCGCGGACATTCTAGGTCCCACAGTAAGGCCCTGGTTCTAACTAGGCCTTCACATTGACACAGGACATGTAATGAGGTTTCTTCCTCTTTCTTAAGCGGCATGTAGCATCTTCTACCATCCCACAAGTGCTTATTGAGTTTGCAGTTACCTGCTAGGAGCTCCACTATTTGTCTGACAAGCTTCATGTCCTTACTAAGAAGTTCTGCAGTCAGCTTTGGTGAACGTTCTTTAATGAACTGTTTGGCCTGTCTTTGTCCAGGCGTTTGCTCCCACAGAGCGTTCGTCTCTTTGGTGAGAAACTGTTTAATAGATTGCTTGGCCCTAGCCGTAGCGATCCCACAAAATGGTTCAGGCCCTGTAAACTTTATTGCCGAGCCTTCTCTGGCCAATTCATCGGCTTTTTCATTTCCAAAGTGTCCCCGATGTCCTGGAACCCAGGCTAGTGTCACCCTTTTGGTGCTGCCCAGCCTGTTTAGAGCTGTTCTGCAGTCCCAAACCAGTTTGGACGTCACTTGCACTGCTTCTAGAGCTTTAAGTGCAGCTTGACTATCTGAATATATAACTACCGAATTAGAGTTTTCCTCTACTCTTTATATTTCTTCGGCAGTGATGTATTGCCGCTACTTCAGCTTGGAACACTGTGCAATCGTTTGTCGGGCTTATAGAGACTAGTCTCGTATTTTTGCCCGTATATGCCAGCTCCTACACCCTCATCGGTCTTGGAGCCGTCTGTGTAGCAGATGGATTCCGCTCCGAAAGGAGGACCTCCCTCACAGTTTCTCTATCTGAAATTTTGACTTTGTATTTTTTTTCGAAATTGTACTTGTAGACCATTACGTCGCTCGGCAATCCCAGTATAGGATCTTTTTTTAGCTCGTTTTCAAGTCTTTCATGCTCAGTTCCATGTGAACTGATAATGGGTGCTTGACCCCGTGTTAGCCTGTAGGCTACCTCTCGTGCTTCTGCCTGAATGAAGACATGCGAGACATACGAGCGAGACAAATTGGTAGATTAGAGTCGAAGGCAAGGTCTACAAGTCAAACGAATGTGCAGAGTCGTGTGTAAAAAAATATTTTCATGTTATTTCCAGTTTGTAGAAAAAATACTATACTTTACTAATAATAAATAATACTTTCAGGGTCCATAAAGGAAAAAGATTTCCTGACTTCCTGGTATTTTCGGACCATTTGTTAAAAATTTCAGTCAGTTTTTATGACAAAAGGCAAAATTTATTGACAAATAGTTTTTTAAATTTCCTAATTATTAAAAAAAATCAAACTCATTCTCGTTGTGCATTGTTTTTCAATTTTTTCCAGATGACGTTTCAGTTTTTTTCTTAATTTTTTATGAACACATTCCCTGATTTTTGCATGGAATAACACATTCCCTGACTTCCTGGTTTTTCGTTCCGTACGAACCCGGTGTTTGCACACTGTGTGCACCTTTAGCTCAGTCCATCAATCTGACTCGCTCATTTAAGTTATTTTTTGGTGATCACATTAACGACGCTGTCACTAGAGCCCATCGAGATCGAGATAACTACTGATAAGTAGGTTTAATTTTAGAGGGCCAGCATATCAAACCAAATCAAATAATGTGGTTTATACGAACAAAAGTCGTACTAATATAGGAAGAATGTGCACAATGGTTGCAGTGCAGTGAATCTGGCCAGCCATCAGGCTGATCGGAGACTCAATCGGGGGTTTTTAGTCGGTAAGAATCCGACACTATCCGGGCTGTCCTGAGAGAGGCATGAGACTGTCGGGGGAGTGGGCTGGTTGGTTGGACCGGGTGTCTCATGCAAGATTTTCCCTCGATACCCTTGAAAAAAAAATATAGAAAGAAATAATGTCAGCAATTGCTTAATGGAATTATATGACACTTATATTCCACCAAACTTTAACCTGAGCTGCAGACCCAAACTTTTAAATTAAGGATAAGAATAAATTTAAATGATTGATTAAACTTTTTTGCATTATTTAATAAAAAAAAATAAAAAAAAGTTCCTTCTAATAACTAGTCTTGTTTGATCATTTTCTATTTTATCACTTTGATATTAAAAAATTTTATGTGTTATGTTGTTTTATAACTTAAGAATTAACTGTTTTAAAAACTCTTGATTTGCATACCAAATATTTTTAAAGGTAGACTAAGCAAAGATATATTCGATATTCTCCTTATTATTTTTGTTATGTTACTTGTATCACTTGAAGTTAAAAAAAATTGTCTTCCGGAAGACTGTTGTCACTGAAATTTAAGTGTTAGTATTGCAATTACCATACTCGATTTTTTACATTTTTAATATTTTATCCAGCTATATATTATATACTGGGCAAACCAGCTTAGATTTTAATGTTTTATTGATCTCTGTATAAGCTGCTACTTATTTAGAGTTCACTTGCATATGTAGGTTTAACTGTACTACTTGAGTAAGACCAACACCTGTAATTGGGTATAATAAATAAATAAAATAAAAAAATGTCCAAAGAGCCGTTTTCAAACCTTGAGTTGGTTAACGTTACGTTTGACGTATAATTTTAGTTATGAAGCTATGACCGACCTAGTTCATCTTCTCAACACTCTGGTGGACAAAGACGGCAAAATTTTAGTAGAAGGCATCCAAAACGAAGTGGCACCGCTGACCAAAGAAGAACAAGCGCTGTACAGCACAATCGATTTCGACGTCGAGGCTTTTAAAAAAGATATCCACTCTAAAAAGCTGTTGCACAACGAGCAAAAAGATTTGTTGTTGATGAACAGATGGAGATATCCTACGTTGTCTATTCATGGTGAGTATTTTTTAGAGACTATCCTACATAGCAAAAGTACATCTATTGGATATACGATGGATATCCATCAGTGGCACATGCATGTCTCACCTACATTGCGAAATTTCAAAAGACATCCATTGGATGTCCCATGTACATCTATCAGAGGTAATTATTTATCACACTTGGATGTCCATTGCAGCTCCATCAATGTATATCCACTGTATATGGGTAACACCCATTGTGCATATCCAATGGATATACATTAAATATGGAATGGAGGTATGTTCATGTATCTCCATGAAAAACATATCGATTGATAATCCATTGGATATTGGGAATTGTGACCTTTTATCATATACGTGACTGAATATCCATTGGAGGTACGTTTCATGTATATCCATGGAAATAATATCATTTGCACATGCAATGGATGTTGGATGACGCCGACGGATATCCAATGGATATAAATGTCCAAGGGCTATTTTTTTGGGTTTTTCGCCGTTTTTGAAAACAATGTAAAGTTTCTGCCGAAGTGTCAGATAAGTTTACTTAGTTATAGATAGGCAACTATATATTATCAAGGGTGTTTGATGGATGAACCCAAAATCTTCGCGTCCCTTGTTTTTGGAGATGCGCCCACGCCAATACCGGAACCTTAGGTAACAAATAAGCGTTCATTGCGTAATTTCTGATATTTTGACCATAATTCCAGAGAAAATTTAAAATTAAATAAAAATAACTAAAGAACATAACCTTACAACGCCGCTTTTTAACGGAAAAATATTGGCCTAAAAATTTAAATTTAGCGGAAACGTCAAAGTTTTTGAATGGACCAATCAGCACTACGATTCAAAAAATAACGAATTTTCTGCTACCCGCCAGCCTAACATTTTAGGCCATGTCATCTCACCTTTAAGTTGTTGACTCGAAATATGCAACTGTTTATCTGCCACTCAGACCGAACCAAATTTTTTTTCTATGGTCGACATGGGTAATATATTCCTAAGATAGGATAGGACTTTTTCCCTATGCAAATTAAATAGGGACTAAATTACGTCAAAAATCCCGTAATTCTTAAATTCTAGCTAAGTGGGGACAGAACTGACGTAAATTTTCCCTCCATAATAGGTCACAGTAGTTAGTTGTTCAGACAGATCAATGAACAAGAAAATAAAAGGCTGAGTTTAATAAAGTAATCTTGTAAAGAATAATGGCTACTTAATATAATTTGACGACGTATAATAGTTTATGGCTAAAAATCAGCGGAAATCTTCCTGCCAAACAAATTTTTCTGATAAATTTTGTATATTTTGTCTCTTAAAAACACAGGCGCCTTTAAAACACGTAGGTTATGGACATTTTTGGCACTAAGACGTTTTAAAAATATTTGGGGCACTTGTTAACAGTGGAAAGTTAAAAGAAAATATTAATTCAATAGTGTTGTCTTTTTGCTTTTGAATTTACAAAATTAATCAATTTATCAAAATTAGCTTTATTGTCAGAAATACAAAGTAAACATTGACAAAGCCATGCCTAATAAGTAAATATATAACACAAGTTAAAAACAGGTTTTAAGACTTAGCACTTAACTAGGTCAAAAATTGTCATTGTCACATAACTAAAAGACTAAACAATATAATACTATTATAAACACATTAGACAAAAAATTTAAAAAATGTAAAGAAAATATTAAAACAGATCCGAAAAAAATTCATGAAGGGTATAATAAGCCTTAGAAGTCAAGAACTCCTTTGTTTTACTTCTAATTTTTTTAATAAATGTATGTTTTCTTAAGTCAATGAGGAAATGGTTAAACATCTTTTTTGCAATGTGGAATAGGCGTACACTGTACTGCCCTCGTCGGTCTAATTCATTTTTATACTTTTTATAAACAATACATACACTTTTTACTTTACATACGTTTTCGAGGTTTCTCTTCTTCAAAATAAACACTGTTTTTAAAAATAGTTTGTACATAATCCCCAAAAGCAGATTCCGTAGGAAAGGTTTGATTGAATCAGAGAAAAATACGCGTTTTTGGCTATATCAAAACCAAGGTTATCTGAAACTACTCTCGGTGCATAACAGCTAGAAGCGTTTGATATATATGTTCATTAAATTTTAGACTGAAAATCAATATAATAAAAAATATGGCGGCCAATTGATATAGAAGCAAACTACTTGGTAAAAAAGAACCACCTTTAAGTTTAAATTCGTTCCTGAATATAAGTGAAAAAGGCAAGCACCTTTTTGGTCCATATTTACTACTTTTATTCCTCGAAACTCTCCCTTATCCTTTAATATCATATTATTGAAGAAAAAACGGTAACACCCTACCAAATTAGGTAGGATTCCGTTAAGACTGATTTAAAATGCTGCTTGGGATTCCTTATCTTAAATCTTCTTGGTACCTGTATAATAAACTAAACCAAATCTGTACATATGTTTGGGGACCTATGAATTGGCATTGGGGTGTGTTTTGAACACCTACGAATTAGAGAAACCTTTTTGCAATCAACAATGTAAAAACCATTAAAATTTAACGACATTTAACACTTTTAGGCATCGAAGGAGCCTTCAGCGAACCCGGTCAGAAAACTGTTATTCCCAGAAAAGTGATTGGTAAATTTTCGATAAGGATAGTGCCGAATCAGGTGCCCGAGAAGATTGAAAAGTATGTGGTGGATTATGTGACCAAAAAATGGAAGGAACACGGAAGCCCTAACAATATGAAGGTAAACAAAAAAGAAATGTACAGGGTGTCTTAATATTTGAGTCATGCAAAAAAAGCGTAATTTAATTCTAAGAAGGAGCTGGGTCATTTCAAATCAAATCAACCAGAGGTTTGGCAGACCATCTCCTCGATTTCGATAATTTTTGGTACATTATTCTACCCATAAAGGGAATGAAAAATCCCAAATTAAAATTTTTTTTGACCTTTAGTTTTTTTTTAATTAATTTTTGAAAATCAAAACAAACTACCATTTTGCTTAAACATGTACCTAAATAAATGAAAATATCTCGATAACTACTTAAACTAGGACAGTGGTTTATCGCTCGTTTTAAAGGTATTTTAAATACCTTTCGAATGATGTATCACATGATGTACTTTTTGTTTAAAAAAAAATTGAAATTAAAAAGTTTTTTTTTTAATTTTTGACAAACTTTTGTTTCTGGATATTTCGCCAAACTATTTACAAAATTCCAAGATGGAGACTTGATGGGTTCATCAAAACAAAAATATTTTTAAAATTTTGAAAACCATTTTTCAAAAAAAGGTTATGTGATACTTTATCAAAATGGGGTTTAAAATACCTATAAAACAAGGTATTATTCGCTTTTGTACGGTATAAAGTTCTCAAGATATTACTCTTTTTGTGTACCTGTACATTTGGTCAAAATTGACTGTCTTTACATACATTTATAAAAATATGAATATCTTGGGAACCATACATACTACAAAAGCGAATGATAGCTTGTTTTAAGGGTATTTTAAATAGAATTTTAATGAAGTATCACATGACCTCATTTTTTTTTTTTGATGAACCCATCAAGTCTCCATCTTGAATTTTTTTAAATAGTTTGGCTAAATACCCAGATATATTTTTATAAAAAATAATAAAAAAATGATGTTTTTCAAAAATTAAAAATATTCTCTTTTTAATTTAAATTTTTTTTTCAAACAAAAAGTATATCATATGATACATCATTCGAAAGGTATTTCAAATACTTTTAAAACGAGCTACAAACCACCGTCCAAGTTTAAGTAGTTATCCAGATATTTCAATTTCTTTAAGCACATGTTTGAATAAAATTAGTAGTTTTTGTGATGTTCAAGAATTAATTAAAAAAAAAACTAATGGTCAAAAAAATTTCAAATTTGGAATTTTTCATCCCCTTTATGGTTAGAATTAATGTACCAAAAATTATCGAAATCGGGGTGATGGTCTGCCGAACCTCCCTTTTTTTTGGGGTTGATTTCATATGAAATGACCCTGTTGCTAAAAATATTATTTTTTAATCAAATAACTTCAGCAGTTTTTAGACACTGACAATGACAGGTCTATTTAGTTTCTGTGTAAAAATGTCAACCGCCATATTGAAATTGGTCTGTAGAATTTGGAATGAGTAAGTCTACAATAATAATTTTTTATGGCTTGAATCTTTCAGTCTTTAATTCTGGATAGAATAGATTTCTAAAAGGATTTCAGTAGGATTCATAAAATGAACGAAACAAACGCATTGTTGACTGACTAACTGATTATTTAAAATATTCTGATACTATTTTTAGTCCACCATACCAATATGGTATGGGGGACTATTAAAATCGTGAAATTTTGACTTTTCTTAATTTAACAAAAATGAGTTACTAAGGTTCCAAAACACCTTAAAGTTGTCTGTCGGTCTGAACTCAAGAACGCCTTAATCGATTTTAACGAAATTTGGCACAAAAATCCTCTATCGGCTGACCATGAACTGATTAACTTTTTGGTAGGGTGGTGGTGGGTTGAAGGGGTGAAAAAGGGCATAAAATATTTTAAAAATTGTAAGTTTCCAATATGGACTACAAATTTTGTTATAAAGTCCAAATTCGTGGGAGGTTTAGTTTCCGAGTTATTTGAAAAAATTTTAAAATATATTTAAAAAATCAGAACTTTAGAAGTAAAGCATTTATTGATATGCGGCTTTTAGATTTTGGTTTTCGTAAATATTACCCAAAAATTTTGTTATAAGGTTCAAATCTTTCAAAGCTACAGTTTTCGAGATATTTTCCTTACCTTTCAACATAAAATAATTGATTGTATAGTGGACTAGCCGTGCTTTCTAGCACCAATTTTTTTTACTTGTGATATTTTTAATTGTAAGCAGTTGATTTTCTACCAGTTATCGTAAAAAGCTGCTTTGCTCATACTTTTGTTTATGCAAAGTAGCACTTACCCTGAGAATTTTCCGCACACTTTAAAATAAGTTTAATTTTGCACTTGAAGAAAAATTATTGTGCTTGACACGTGCACAAAGCCATATTCGCGCACTTAATGCTCATCTGGACGAAATATTTACGCGTTAGGATCAAAATTTTTTCTACGACCACCCGAAAAGAAAAAATCCGACACTGAATGTTACACTTTAGCTAAAATACACCGTTCGAAAGTGAAATTTCCTGCATGCACGTAACATTTCCTAACTAAGGTGCAAAGTAAAATTTTGGATAAGCTTTAAGTGCGGGAAAGGCACTTTTCGCAAGTTTTAGAAACAATATTTTTTTGAAGAATAGTGCAAAAGCATTAAAGCCAAAAAAATATACATCGATAAAGTAGAAACATATATCGGCCACCCACCCCAACCATCCCAGCAGCGTATTCAGCTCAGGCGTCTGGGGATGGTATTTTATGATTTGCGAACTCCATGACCGCGCAAGCCCACCACCGCGCGTGTCCATGACCGCGCAAGCCTACCACCGCGCAAGTCAACAACCGCGCAAGCTCATCACCGCGCAAGGCAACAACCGCGCGTGTTAATGACCGCGCAAAGCCATAAACGCGCAAACACGAACCGTGCTAGACCCAAAACCGCGCATAACGTTTAGTGGAGCTTGGTGGATTGGGTTGGGTCGTATTGCCGACGCTACCTAACCCCTTACCCATCACGAACCAACCCAACCGAAATCAACGCAATCCAACCCAATCCAATATGCGCGGTATTGGTCTTGTGCGGTAAACGTTATGCGCGGTTGTGGGTTGCGCGGTCTTGGCCAGAGCGGTTGTGGTCCACGCGCTTGGTGTTTGCGCGGTGGAGTACGCAAACCGTATTTTATTGGCCGGCGTATAAGTTCACATTTTGTTGGCCGGTCCATCTAAAAAACAACAAACACTTTTGCTACGATTGTTGGTCATGCCGCTTTCCGTAAGTCAAAGTGAAACTGGAATGCTTTGATAGTTGGGCCTTCTAACAGAATGTAAACTACTTATACTAAAATCAGTGGCGTACACAGAAATTGTTTCTGGAGGTGGCACAGGCAAATTTTTTTGCAAAAATTCGCAAAAAATGTATCTTGTTTTTCCATTAATAAATAAAATTCTTGAGCTTTTAGAAGCTCTTATCTAAAAGTTTTAGGTGTAGATTTTTAATTTGTGTATTTTGCGATGTGATTTTTAATTCAACACCTGGGGTCTTGGGGGAGGGGGTAATTACCCCCATAACGCCCCCTTGTATACGCCGGTGAACCATCCCCACCATTGGATAAAATCTTAAAACAACTTTGCATATGCACTACCCTTCCTGCTCTTTATACCTTAATTTTTTTTACCTTTTTATTTTGAAATTGCAAAGCCTTAAATAATAACGGACTGATAATACATTGTCGAAAATTGGCAAATAAGGATGTCCAAACAGTCCAAAGCAGAATTGGCTAAAAACCATTTTTTAGCGGCAAAACCACCGAGAAAAAAAATATCCGATTAATTTAATAATAAATTGATTGCTTTAGAATGAGTATTACCATATACGGTCTCAATACAAAATAGCCCATTAGGATTTAACATTGATTAAAGCTTATTCAGATAATTTTTGCGTTGAGCGCTGAGTTCACTGACCAAATCGTAACATCCTATCCGACAGGTATACATGATCCACGGTGGCTCCCCCTGGCTGGAAGACCCATTCCATCCCCACTACGCCGCCGGCGTGAAAGCCACCAAGTACGTTTACGGGGTGGAACCCGACCTGACCCGCGAAGGGGGCTCCATACCGATCACTTTGGTGCTCCAAAAGGCCACCGGAAAAAATTGCATCTTGTTGCCAGTGGGCGCGGGCGATGATGGAGCCCATTCACAGAACGAAAAGATCGACGTTAGGAATTACATTGAAGGGGTAAGAGTATAAAAATTGTACTACAAAGCACATTTTTTCTATAATTTTTTTTTAGGTACATTTTTGGGGGTTGAGTAAGGTTTTTGCCGAGGGGTTGTCCGCCTTGGCAGTAGGTGTACAAATTTGTGACAGTACTGGTGGTATTTGGCAGCACTCACACTACTGCAGTACTTTGCAGTTGTATACTGACAATAAATACCTATAATTTTGACAGCGTACATATTTTGAGGGTGTGGATGACCCCTTGGTTTTTGCAAAAAAACTACTCCATTTTTTCTTGTTATTTATAAATAAAAACACCAAACCACTTATCAAACACGTCAAAGATACACCATACCACTTATCATTTCACACACTACGCTTGTAAAGAATTCTATAATCTACAATGCCATAAAATTATATAACCATCTTTCTGCTACTATGAAAAGTATCATTGATTTGTCAAAATTTAGAAAAGAACTAAAAAATGTCTTAATCAAACAAGCCTTTTATACTATCGAGGAATATCTAAATTTCTCTTTTCAACAGCAAATAAATTAAACAATTTACTGCACCCGATGCTTTTGTTACAAAAGTGCATATAACTATATTATTATTAACTAGGTATCAAATCCTATAAGCAATAAACTGTGATAATGACCAATCTTTTTGTTTTTTCTAGTCCTATATTTGTTATATTTTTATGTTTATTTTATTTCTATATTTATTTTCATTCTACTTTCTACTACCTCCAACTTTTTTGATTCTGTATTTTTAAATGTAGCTTATGTTAAGTCGCTATTTTTTCATTGATATTCTAGATGGTAGGGTAAGTTTAAAATTTTGCTGATTTTAGTACATGAGATAGTTTTAATTAGCCTTTGATCCCATATCAAAATATCTTGTAATGCTTAGATTTACCTACCTTACAAAATTTACTGATGATTCTAGAAAATTTATTTATTTTTAAGGTATTTGCTTTGTCAATAAGGATTTTTTTTTGTGTCTTTGGACAATAAAGCATATTTACTACTACTACTACTACTACTACTGTCCAGGAATTTCAAGGGTTCTTCCAAAGAAAGCTATTTTCTTGGGGGATAGTTGGCCCACTTCGTGGATAGATGGCAGTACCCCCTCGAGGTGCTTAAGCTTCTTCCAGAGTTGGGCCGGGCATTCACAGAGTTAGTGTTCTGCGGTCTCTGTTGAGGTTTCACAAAATCTGCAGTGGTCATCTTCTGCTCTTCCTATTAGCTTTAGGTGATATTTTACCGGGCTCCGCTGAGTAGTCCGACGACTCTTCTGATGTCTTTTCTGTTCATGTTTTCTGCTCTTTTTTTTATGTGGTGATGAATACTTTTGCCCGTCTTAGTCCCGGAGTGTGTCTCCAGTGTCCTTTTCCCAATTGTTGAGTTCTTGAGTTCTTTTAGAACGTGGCTCTTGTTTTGCGAGGGCATCTGCTTCCTCGTTGCCCGCTATGCCTCGGTGTCCGGGTACCCACATCAAGGTTACCTGGCTGTCGGTTGCGAGCGCTTGGTTTGTTTGCATTCCCAGACTAGTTTCGACGCACATTTATATGTGTTTAGGGCTTTTAAAGCCGCTTGACTGTCTGAGAGTATAAAGATGTGTTTTTTTGAGGCTCTCGCTGTGATACTCCTGTGCACACATGTTGATTGCAAGCAGTTCAGCTTGGAATATGGTGGGATATTTACCCAGTGACTGGGATAGCTTAACTTAGTGCCGTATATGCTCAATCCGGCTCCATTCTCAAGTTTGGAGCCGTCAGTGTACCAGAGCGAGGCGTTCTCGGCTTGTGGTAGTTGTTTATTTTTCCATTATTGGCGGTCGTTTGCTCGGTTGGTTTGCTGGCATTTTCCAGTTTTATTTCTTTGAGGATGGGGAGGTGACCCCTCAGATCCCCAGGCTTGAAACTACCTATCGGGAATAGCCTGTGAGCACTACTAATTGCCTCTTTGTTCACGCTAAGATGAAGTGGAGGCAAGTATAACAGTGTCTCCAAGGCTACGGTGGGGCAGGTTGGAAATGCCCGGTTATTCCCAGACAGATCAGCCTTTGTACCTTATTAAGTTTGGTCTGAGCGGTGACTTGTTCGGTTTTTGGCCAACAAAACAACGAGGCATAGGTGACCATGGGCTCTATAACTGTTTGGTAAATCCAGTATACCATTTTTGGATTTAGCCCCCATGTCTTGCCAACCGGTGTGCGGCATGTCCAGATAGCCGTTGTGGCTCGAGAGATAGTTTTATCTAAGTGGCTGTTCCAGGTGATTTTGCGGTCCAGTGTGACCCCTAGATATTTCACCTCAATGGAGAATGTTAATTGTGTTCAATTTAGGGTGGTTGCACTCATTCGTAGCTTCAACCTTCTTGTAAACGGAACTAATATTGTCTTGCTAGGGTTAAGGGATGGTCCTTCACCTTTTGCATTCGGTTTTTTGATCATCCCTTCATGTTTGCCCTTGCAAAATGTGTAACAATAATAACTTTGAAAAACAAAGAAAATAATTTATAAATCACGATTGGCAAGTCCAAAGGCGAAAAATCTACTGCGCATGCCTGACGTAGTCTAGTCGCACCCATTCACAGCTTTATTTTTGGAAAATGCAAGGGCAGGGCCGTTACAGTATCTCATAGTTATATGCGGTTAGCCAAATAAAATGGACGTCAAACGTGTATTATTTTAAAAATATATTACTGGTAGGAGGAAAATAATATTTTAATAGAAAAAAAACACCATTTTCAAATTCGACCTTGTTTTTCTTATATTGTCAATATCTTCTGTTTTTTCTTGGATCGATTATTTTGATTAGTACCCCAATGCTGTTATTCCTTTTAGGAATATCCAGGATTTTTTATTAAAATTAACGGTTTTTTTTTTATTTTTAGACAAAACTCTTGGGGGCCTACCTCTACGAAGTGGCACAACTTTAAAATGGAAAAGGTGATATCTATAATAAAAATAAATAAAGAAATATATTTTTAACTTTTTAGTATTGTTTCTATAAGACTGGAAATTTGAATAAATTTATAATATTTTCAATTTTTGAGTATCTCTTGGACTGTGCAAAAAAAAACAAGACATCATGATACCATTTAATTTAATTATTATGTAATAAATAAATTACATTAAGGTTAAAATTAACCATCAAAAAAATATTAAAGACCAAAATTTTGTCAAGTATAAACAACGTTTTGCCTACTATTCTATATTAGGTATTTTTAGCAGCAAATATATGTCTAAAATGCGTTTAAAACCAAGCATAAACACGCCACATTTCTCTCAACCAGCTTTTTTTAGCGTCCAAAGCATTGAATAACTTATCAAAAATTTGCGGTATTGTTATCCTTGGTTTTAAAGACATTATGGAAAAAACAACTTATTAGGTGAAAAAAATAATAGACAGTTTTAGTTGGTCATATAACGTACGCGTGGACGTGGAATATAGCGCAATATACTGTCTTCTTTTTATATATCAGGTTATGTATGCATTTACTTCCGCAACATAGGGACGCTACTGTATTTTCATTGAAATACTTTTTAAAACGTTTCTTCCTTTCCATTTGATGCTTGTGGGATTGAGTGGTACATTCCTTTTTCTTTAGTGACTCATTTTGAGTTGAAATTTTCCTGAAAGTTCCACACCGGTGTAGCTATGTTTGAAATCAGGGAGAAAAGAAATATTTCCCTAAAACGCACAGATCCTATTGTTCGACGTCGTCAATTATCCCGAAAATTACACTAATAACATGACTTGATCAAATTTGTTTCTACTGGTCTTTTTTGAGAAAGAAACTATAGAAAACAAAGATTCCTAAATGATACCACAATTAATAAGCATAAAACAAGTATAACTAAAATTAGCTACATAACATGTCAACAATAATAGTTCAGTTGACATCATGAAACAATTGATTTGAGTTTTGATTCTGTTACAAAAAATAGGTCAATTTCTTAAAAATAATAATTGTTAAAACTCCTAACAAGCCTATCAACTAGAGAATTTTGACAGTAATTTGTCCTGAGTTCTTTCAGAAAATAATTGTCGATTACGAGTATTCCTAGATGGAATATGAAATTGAATGGCAGCTCATAGATCTTCACAATCCATGAGATTATTAACTAATTTATGAATAAAAAATAAAATAAGTCTTCTCCTAACCTCTAAAGTCATTGTGGTACAGAGACGGCTCCAAACTAGCGGAAGGAGCTCGATTGGGCATCTCCGGTCCAAACTTTAAGCTCTCCAAGTCACTGGGCAAATACTCTACCATATTCCAAGCTGAACTACTTGCCATAAACATGTGTGCACAAGAGTGCCAAAGCCTCAACAGAAAACACATCTTCATATTATCAGACAGCCAAGCTGCCTTAAAACCTCTAAAAGCTTTCAAATGTACGTCGAAATTAGTCTGGGCGTGTAAAAAGACCCTAAAGTTACTAGCGACACAAAACCAGGTAACCCTGATGTGGTTACCTGGTCATCGAGGCATATCTAGAAATGAGGAAGCAGACTGCCTCGCAGAAGAAGGGGCCGAAGCACCATACTACGGTCCGGAGCCCTACTGTGGCTTAATAAAAAGTCACATTATTGGAGATCTGAATAAATGGGAAAAAGACCAACAACTGTCATCTCACTGGAGGGATACTCCAGGACAAAGACAAGCAAAAAGGTTTATTACCACCCCTTCAGCAAAAAGAGATGAACAGCTCCTAATGATGAACAGAACAGACATAAGAACGGTCGTTGGACTGCTCACCGGTCACTGTCCGGTGAAGTACCACCTAAAAACAATAGGCAGAGCAGAAAACGACCTCTGTAGATATTGCTTAGACGAAACAGAAACCGCAGAACACCTACTCTGCGTATGCCCAGCCCAACTCTGCAAGAGGCTTAAATACCTCGAGGGTGTATCACTATCACCTAAAGAAGTGGGCCAACTACCACCCAAGAAAATAGCTTCCTTTGGGAGAAGTCTACGTTTCCTGGGAGCAATCTAAAACTTAGTCATGTACAAAATATATGTTAAAGGTAGCAGTGCCGAGCGGCCGCACGGCCGAAACGACTCATTCAATACAACCTCTAAAGTTTTCATGCCAGTCGGGTATCATATGTTATATCTTTGTACGGAAAAGGATGTTTGTATAACGAGTATTTTACGAACTATTTTGTACATCTTCTAGACGTTGAATATGACAGTTGTGATATGGAAATCAAATAACAGCTGCATACTCCAAAATGCTACGAACTAAACAATTATACAATAAATTCTATGGCTTTAGTATCATTCATAAATCTTGTGTTTCTCTTTATAAAACCTAATAATCTCAAACCCTTAAGAAATGACAGACAAAGTTAATGAATATTTTGTGGAATCGATTTGGCAGATTTTGATGATGTTAAAAGAAGTTATGTTTAATATGAAAAATAAAAACAGTCCAGATGATTTGAACTTTAAAACTTCAAAATATAGGAATGAGAGTATTATTAAAAGGTAATAGGTATTCAAAAATTAACTCTATGCTTAAAGAATGGATGAATGTAGGACAGCTTATCGAGTACAATGTAATTGTATTTATTTATAAGATCTCTAGAAATAGTGCGTTAAGATTTATAGAATAGATTAAAATTAGTATCGGACACTCATAAATACTATACAAGAGCTAGAAACAATTTTTACTTGGAAAATATAAATAGACAGACTAGCTTCAATTCCTTAGGCTGTAATAAATATAATAAAAGTAAACATAACAGGTGGCAATAATTTAAAAAAAAATGAAATAATGTCGTTTGTGGGAGAAATCAACGACAACGACCAAAAGGAATTGCGCATTTGTGGGGAATTATTCTCTTTTCCCTGTACAGAGATTCTTGAAATCCAAACCAAATTGGAACGGACTGTACTTTTTAGATTAGAAGATTTGACTTAGTTGCATGCCATGGCAACTGAATACCCAAGTCAATCAAAACAGAAATTATTAAGAGTAGAGGTTCTTTTTTTTCTGTCAGTGTTACTTACTGTCATTCTTTTGGAAATCCAATAATAAATAGAATTGGCAGAACTTTGAACGGAAGGCACATTTTGTAAAAATGAAGACTAGGCTCGGAGCATTTTTTTGTCGAATAATTCTAAGGCCCTCAATTCGAAATATTCAAACATGTATGGATATCACATGACCCGTTTTGAACGTTACTTCGACCGTTCCTGAGCTAAGATCACTGACAGAAAACAAAAGAATCTCTACTCTTAAAAGCAAAAAAATATATTTTAAACACAATTTGATGTGGAATTTTCTTACCGAATACCGCGCGAGGTTAAATTAAATCTTGAAATTTCTTCTCGCTCATTTTAGAAAATTATCCCAATCTTGGAATCGGGATAATTTTTAAAATATTCATAAACATTTCCGGAAATAATTTAACCTCGTGCTAGTGACAACTTCTCGACAGTAAAATATTGACAAAATCTGAAAACATCACTGTTTTCCATTCTAAGTGATTTGGGTCTTATATCAATTTAGAGAACGAATATTTTTTCAATGCATAAAATCTCTATGTTGCGGAGGTAAACGCAAAACCCGGTATAAAAAAAAACAAAGATATTAAAATCCAATATCTCTGGTTTTGCAAGAGCCCTTTTTTTATTAAGGTTTTATAATTTTAAAAATATTCATAAACATTTCCGGAAATAATTTAACCTCTTGTGCTAGTGACAACTTCTCGACAGTAAAATATTGACAAAATCTGAAAACATCACTGTTCTGCATAAACGAAAAACCCGGTATAAAAAAAGAAAGATATTAGAATCCAATATCTCTGGTTTTGCAAGAGCCCTTTTTTTATATTAATGTCCAGACTAGAGGCCCTCTATACATTTGAGTTGTTTTTTTACCGGAGGTGGGCAACTCATATTGTCCTCTCTGATGGACTGATGTTTTGTTTTCTCTTTTTATAATTTCCCCAGACAGTTTTTGAATGATGATGACTTTTTTGGTTAGTAAAATATGTCAAGCTTTGACAAAAAAAAACAGTAAGGTTCACGGGAGATTTAAAAATGTTACTGTAGGTAAAGTAGAAAAAAAATATTGATCTATCTTTTTATTCCTCTTTTCTTTTTCTTGAAATAATAATATACAATATTATTTAAAGAACATCGCACTGGATACATAGGATCCTGGCGATCTGACAATTTATTTTATAATATGTTATTTTCCTCCCTCAAAGAAGCATTTTTGCTAATAGGAACTGGTTTTTAGGAAATGACTCTGTTAAGGTCAACATTTCAATTGAAATTTTAATATTTAGTGACCTTAGGCTGTTAGGATTTGACTTTGGCAATTGAAGAAAAAAAGGTTGACGGATTCATCAATCAAAGTTTTATCAAAGTCAAAATCTTAACAATTCGTCAGGTTAAAAAAATAAAGGTTGTTTCTTAAATATTACAAAACTATTCATCTAAAAATGTTAAGAGTTGATAATGATTTGTGGCTTATCCGGAAGAGACACACAAAGGTTTCTTATACTGCAATATTATTAGATTTATAAAGCGCATATAAATAATCAATAAATAATAAATCAAGTTGCTTACCTCTGGTAAAACAATAACAGTGGGATTTACTAAAACGGTCCTAAGTTTAAGTGAACCCTCCTTGAGTTTTGGACGTAGTTTGATTTATAAGAAGAATTTTAATAAATTTGTTTAATGAATAATCATCTTAACACAATCTTTTGTTGGATTTAAGAGGAAATTTTCGATTTAGAAGAAAAGAAAATTAAGAAATTTAAACCCACGCGGGGTTTAAATAGTAAACAATGAAAACTTATCCTTGTTAATTAATTTTTCCTGTCACACAACGATTTAGATGAGTAAAAATAAAATAAGGAGTAGATTAATTTTGTATTTATTTAAAAGGTGTTTTTATTTATGAAATGTAACTGTCCCAAAATTGTATACAGGGCCTCTAGTCGGGACTAACGTAGTTTTACGTCTACTCTAACCGCTAACGCAGTAATTTTTGCCGAAGAGGCCGAAGCATCGATAGATTGGCAATAAAAATGTGCCTAAAGAAAGCAAGATAATCTGGCACTGAATATAAGACAAAAACGGCCGATCCGACATATTCCACGTCTACACGTACTGCCTAATCCAAGACCTTACACGCAACCATATAAATATGAGATAATATAATGGCCCAAAAGTGTCGCAAAATGTGTAACAATAATAAATAAAGGGTTGACAAGGACAAAGGCGAAAAAGGTACTGCGCATGGCTGACGCAGTCTGCTCGCGCCCAGAGGATTTTTTGGTTCTAAGTTTTTTCCAGGCTAAGTTGATTGAGAGTTATTATACCTACGACTTTTTTTTCAAGGCAGGGCCGTTATATTATCTCATAATTATACGCACGCAACTGATCAATTCGGGCCACGTGACTTTGAAGTTATGTTGTTATGTTGATCGTCTGCATGGGTTAAAAAACGTAAATTTTACAAAAACTACAACCGACGTAGTTTTAAAAAGGCTACTGTTTTAAGTATTAATCCCTTGTGTGCAATATTCAAAAATAGGGACTTATCGGTACATAAAGTCGGCATAGCCTGACTAGTAAACACGGCGCTATTTTTGACAATTCCGCACGAAGTTTAAAAGGATTCTGACATTTTTGCTGTCTAAATATGTCATCTTTGCTATCAAAATAATGTCGACCTTCATAATGTTTGTGCCTGCCTTTAATAAATGACGGCATTAACTTTAACTTGTCAACTTTAAGAATGGCACAATATGAGCATGTTTACATGACATGTTTATATGACAAAAATGTCAGAAACCTTTCAACCTTCGTGTGGGACTGTCAGGAATAGTGCCGAGTCAGGCTATGCCGACTTTATGCACCGATAAGTCCCTATTAAGCTGAAAAATCGTTATTAAATAAGGCTATGTCCGCTATTTCTATCTCTTAAGCTCTTAACTCTTCAGATTTTTAATAAGTGATCGAACTAATTTGAGAGATCACATTATCTACAGTAGTATAAGTTCATAAAAGATACCCAAATAGCATTTTTCCGTCTTCCGACAAGTTTTGTACGGCATCTAACGTCAGAGGGAGTATAAAATATAGTCAGTTGACGACTTTAGTGGTTTAAGTCACGGATTATACTTTATCTTTCGTTGTTACGATGTCTTAGCTTGTATAGACGGACGTAAGTCGCCGAGATAACGTTTGGAGCCGTTATGTGTAGTCTAGTGCCGATTCCCGACAACGCTTCGATGTCGTTACGGAGAACGTTGGCATGTAGTACAGAGTAAGACGTTAACCCGACGTCTGAACTTGTAGTACTTGTGTTAGTAGTTTTCTGACAACGGTCTAACGTCTGTGCTTCCAACGTTGCAATCAGTAAATCAGTGATGATATTTGACCAACACCAGACGGTTCTTCAACGGAGTTTGGAATCCAACCCAAAGTAGTAAAAATTAAACTTCCTTCTTGTATTTTCGTGCGTGCGGTACATTTTTGTGTTATAACTAATAATGCCAAAGAAAAACCAATTCAAATATTCTACCACGTTCTACAAGAAAAAAATCAAATTGCTCGCACAAAAATCACCTTTATCCAGTCAGCATGGGTAGAAAGCTCAACTTTGAACTTACCTTAACAAGGCCTTTAAGTAGTTTACCACAAACCGTTGTGTGTTGTGTATCACTTAGCGTCTTATAAACGTGGTTCCAAAACATAAAACTAAATAAAAAATGAAAGACAGTTGGAAAAGGCGCAAAAATTGTCACAAAATTTTGCAGGATGGAATTCTTGGCATTCCGTTAACTCATTGCTGCCACCTTTCTTGGTCTTGTTCCGATGTCGGGCAGACGTAGTGGAGAAATCTTTTTTGGAAGCAAAGTTCCCTAAACAGATTAAATTAACAAAACACCACCAGAGGTCAGACCAGGGTTGCTACAAGATTCCCTAGATAAAATTCCCGACTTTTTCCCGAATTATTTTTTAAAAATCCCGATGTCATAACGCTGCAGTCAAGTTTTTTGCAGTTTAAGCAGAAAATGCTGTTTTGTTGTGGAATCTGGTCTCAATTCCAGATTTTTTGCCAAAATCCTGTCATAAGTATGCTTAAAATTAAACTAAAATTGTAACAATCAATGTTATAGTGCCGCAGACAAAAATTTTTGCAGAACCTGCCTATAAGATGTCTTGAGTTTTTCGTAATTATTTTTAAAAATTTGGGGTAAGAGACGCTGAGGTGAAATGTCAAAAATGCCCGCAGCCAAAAATTTTGAAAAAGTTATACTAAAATAGTAGTTTTCACAACTAGTGGCTAAAATAGTGATTCTTTTACAAGCGTTGGTTTAAATAACGAGCGCAGCGAGGTATTTAAAAACGCGAGTAAAAAAAAGCACAGTTTAGCCGCGAGTTGTTAACACTATTTTTTTAATACCTTTATCAAAAAATCCAAGAAAAACAGAAAAATACTTTTTTATATGACTGTCTTGAAAAAGGGGGTTTTGCCCACGGAGAACATGATCTGAAAACGGAATTTTGCACACGCCGTGTGCAAAACCTTTTGGACACGCTTACGTCATTTTTGCGCACGCTTACGTAACGGGTCGTTTGAAAAACCTCTTTGCACACTCCCTCGACTTGTGTCGAAACTGTCTCGATCGTGTGCAAAGAGTCGTTTTTAAACCTTGTTGTTTAAATAACTATTAAACATCTCGAACGAAGAGCACTTCTCGCAACACACCATCTTTACACTAGAGATCAAAGAGGCTGGTAAATGAAATAACAATGGTTTCCATAGCGATGTGCATTTTTACTCGGTGACATTCATTGTTGCGACATTTTAATCTTTGACAGTTTGATATTTCGACGATGTTTTTAAATGATTTTTTCGTGAAAACTGGCGGAAATGGCTTAATTTTTAGGCAAGAATAATTAGATCTTTTCAATATTACTATTTTCCACTATTTTTTTTGCATCGATAACCAAAAAAGCCATGCTTTAGTTATCTGCAGACACTTACTAAAATCATGTTTTTAATGAAGGTATAAAAAAGCTATTTTTTACACGTTTTGAATGCTGTTGATAAAAAAATGTTAACTAAAATTGTAACAATTAATGACATTATAGCGAGCGCCAAAAGCAAATTTTGTTGAAACTTTTGGGTTTGGTGAGGTGCAAAGGGGGGAGAGGCGATTACCCACTGAAAAAAATTATCTGATATTGTGATCAAAACGAATACAGCAGAGTGTAAAATTTTACAAATAGTAGTGTTTAATACTGTATATTTAAGAACCCGTAAAATTCTATATATTTTATAAAAATTTATTTTCTATTATTTGGGACTTTTCATCCACAGTAGGATCAATGCCCAATGTGCCAAAGTATTTTTACAGAGTTAAAAACGAACACAAAACATCCATCCTATCCGGGATTCGAACCTGGAGCTTTCTGTGCGGAAGGCAAAAAAATTATATGTAAATTTTATATAGGTACAAGGGAATCTCAACCAGGTCAAAAATATCTGAAAAATTCAAGGATTCTTAGTAAATCTCCCGACTTTTTCCCGGATATTTCCCGACCCCATCGAATTCCCGACTTTTTCCAGGATTTCAAGGATTGTGGCAACCCTGTCAGACCCACCAGATCGAGTCAAACTTACGCGGCAAGCGACCTCTAGGATTTTGCAGTGGCGTCACTGTAGATGAAACCAACGTTTCGCCAAAACGGGTGACCGATTAAGTAAAAAAAAATTCACTAGGGGTCAGGACCAGTCAGATCTGAAAAATAAAACTGGAGTTTCAGTAGAAATCGGGCAAGTTTATTGGATTTCTCTGACGTAGCCATCTTTTCCTTGCGGTAGTTGTGGATAAATAATAAAGCCGATCGGAAATTTTGTATTTTTGTGTCAAATATCATAAAATCCCATGAACTTTGCAATAAAATATTGTTGAAATGTCTAAATACATCATTTAGGCATATTTTATAAAGAATGGTGAAGTTTTTTTTCAATAAAATCTTATTTTTTATTGAAAAAGTGAGAATATTCGTGGCGATCGTGTATTTTCGGCCGGCATCTGTCATGTGTCAGTAAAGTGAAGTGCGTTGGTAATTTTTGATTTTCAGCCTGGTTTTCAAGCTCCCACAAGTTACAAGTCTCAATGTTCTCACGGGGTATGTAATAATTTTGACATGAAACACTGGCGGCATCTGGGGTTGTTATTTCGAATCAAAGCGTAGGGGTTTCATAAATTTGGACAAAAATATTAACTAAGTTTTTCGTCCAGGAGTTGAGCTATTTGCACTAAGCACGACTTAGTTTGTAGTACAAATTTTTGTATTCCCTCTATGGAAACCACGTATGGCGACGAAATTTGAGTCGGTGCGCGGTCGATCTGACGTAGCTTCCTGACGTCAGGTTGTCTACGCCAACGTCGAAAAGACGTCCAAATGCTAATTGGGTAAGGATAACGGAATACAGCAATTTGCCAGCTAAATTTTAAATATTTTTCAAAAATCGCATTTTCCCATATGAATTAAGGATGAATACTTTAAAACAGTTGCTTTTTTAAAACTACATCGGTTGTCCTTTTTGGCGACATTGCGGCTTATAGGAAAACGTTTTTTTTTGGCCCACGCACAACATGGCTGACGGCTCGTGACGTCAACCCGAATTGGTCTACTGTATACCTACCTACCTAACGCATTCAAAATAAAGTCCGTAAACACACCACACTTTCAATATTTTGTTTCAGGTTTTAAACAAAGCCAAACGAAATGCTGTTCATTGCAAATTCTTCGGACCAAAAGCAATATGGCGGCTGATATTTAAACACATAAACTAAATGGGACTGTCATTGTCAAAAAATTCGTCTGATTGAATTTGCAGTGCTCTTGAACGAGGTATAGGTTATATAAAACTGAGTTCAAAAACCAATTGTACTTTTTAAATAAGTACTATTCCATGACCGCTAAATCGTATTTTTTAAAATCCCAGCTGAAGCTGGGAAATTTTGCACATATTTTAAGCCAATTTTGATAAAATTTTATTATGTTATTGGCGTCGTAGTTATTATGTACAGGGAGAGTTAGTTTTTTTTAAGAAACCTATTTTGACATTCCTGAATTTTAATAATTTTTAATTATGTTATTAGGCGGGTAAAGCTTTATATTTTTCATTTTATCATATCACACTTATCAATAAAATTTATCTAAATTAAAAGTCAACACTTTTTGTGTTAACCTGTATACATAAGATGTTACTTGCTAAAATGAAAAACTTGCTTAATAACATACTCAAAAATGATTAAAATCCAAAAACCAGGAATGTTTCTTAAAATACTGTTTTTCAAACTTTGATCACGATTTCTAGCTCCCCTTGTACATATTAAAAGGTGGTCTACCGCAAACAAAAAATTGTGTATTTTTGACGCGCCAATAATATATTAAAATTTTATCAAAATCGACAAAAAATATTTTTTCTTACAAATCTGTGTACAAAATTTCATAAACTAATAACTAAATAAGCTGTGATTTTAATAAATACGGTTTTGTGGCAATTTGTGGTCACGGAAGAGTCCTTATTCAAAAAGTACAATTAAGTTTTTGTACTCACCTTTATATAACCTATACCTTGTTCAAAAGCACTGTGTTTGGAATGAAGTCTACGTTAGTCGAATTGGCACTATTTTGATTTGCAAAAGTCTGATCAGTGCCCTTAGTATAATGAAGGACGAACAAAAAATACGCCAAAAAAATAATGCAACTGCTTTTAATATCCCTTGGCGCTTGTTTGTGCAGGCCTTTGTCATTTCATTAATGCCAACTTTATTTTTGAGGTCACTGTGTTTGCGCACTTATGTCACTTTTATACAGAGCGGCTAACCCGTCATATATACTGCGCTTGCGCTGTTATTTATTATCAACTCTGAGCCAATTCGACTTAAGTGTGAAAGGGTAAAATAAAAAGCAGGCAATCTATCACATTGCTGTAATTCTGAAGAATTTTCTGTTTCCTCAAGTTGCCAATCCTATTTTTTAATGGATTATTTGTTCTCTCTCTACTAGTTTCTCCTATATTTTATAAATTACCATCTCTTTCTACTATTTTATTATTTAAAAAAAACCTAAGAGTAATGACAACATCTATACTTTAGTTTCCTACAACCTAGCGTAAATGTACAAAAAAACCACAGCTTAAATATTACTTAGAATATTACGTCGGTCGAAAAGAAGTTCTTTGTTTTTCTCTGTAGAAACAAAAAGAACCAAACTTCTTTGGAAGTTAAACTTAAAGTCTTAAAATAACTTAAGACAAAATAGAATTTAAATATCCTTACAGAAGAGTCCCATTTTTGCACCAAAACAACCTAAAATTATGAAAAAAAAATACGGTCAAAAATCTTGAAATTGGCGAATTTTGAGATAAATTGTCATAATTTGGGACACTAAATTAAACTTTATTTCATAAAGAAACTGCAATAAGTCGGTCACTCATATGAAAGAACACATTCTGGAGTGCTCCCAGAGACTTACGAATTAAACACCGGGTAAAATTTATCCGGGTTTAGATTTGCCGAAAAAACACCGTCTATCAACCAAGACGATATTTTTTGACGGCGCCTGACGTTTAATCTGAACACACCTAAGCTGGGTAAGAAATACTCGACTTGCCCATTGAGTCACTGTTTGTCCATGACCTCATTTGCTCGGCAAAACGTTAAGGCCGGACTTCCACAAGCTGTTTTTCCGCGCGGATTTTGAAATTTCACCTTGTCCGTCAGTGTCCGCGCGGAAAATCTGCCAATAGAAAGCTAGCCTTAGTCCGACGTTTAAATCTAAACACCCCAGTTTTAATGGTATTAAGTTGAAAAAAGCAACTCACCCAATCCTTAGCGCATTGGTTGTCTATTAGAATCAGTGATGGCTAAAGATCACATGTAGATGAACTGGAATCTATTAACAAAAAGAACAATATATCTTTTACACAGGATAGGATGAAAACAACATTGTGAGGTTAAAAGAATGGCACAAACTCCTTTCAAGACACGGAATTTTAAAACAAAATTATGCATCTTTCGGCTTTATTTAATTGAATATGAACCTTAGATTAAAAAGAGAAAAGATACCTGACACTTACGGAGACTTTGGTTATATTATTATATGGAACAATGTTTACCTTTCTGTTGTTTACAGTTAAAAAAAACCAGTGCCGTACCTACTTAAATATAAATTTACACATGAATTATATTATTAAAATTTTACTATGCAAAATAACCTAAAAAACATGCATAAAATAATTCTGCGAATTTGACTCTTGGAAGCTCCCTAATAATAAATGTTTGTTGTGGTTCATACAACATAAATTTACTACAAAGTTTGTATATGATTTATTAATAATAAAACTATGCCAAATATTCAAACAAACGCAGTTCACATCACCTGGAACATCAAGAAAAAAATAATATAATATTATCTAGTAGCTAAAAATGATATTATTGTGTAATGTGAAATGTTCCTCATTCAATCAAATGTCATTTTAAAATCTCCTACATAGCACAGAGGACCTAGGTAATATGTGGTTATAGGGGCCTATATGACTTTATGTTTCTTAAATTCAACAAAAGCAATATTTTATTGGAAATAGAAAATTTAAGTAGGTACTTATAAATAAATCTAATTGTAATTTTCGCTCTTGTAATCCATGACTTAATAAACTACAATAATATAAGTTAGTAATACATCTAAAAACCACCAACACCTTGTTCTAAAGAGTCAAGTTTTAACTAAAGGTTGCTGCTATTGACAAAACAAACCCAACACATATAAAGAAGGAGTAAACTGGTACATTTTATGCTAATGCGCAAGTTTAAGAATTAAATTAAGGTATATAATGTATATTATATACCTTAATTTTATATATATATATATGTATCTATATTATATACTGTCACAAGGCAAAAAATTTGTAACCTGAGCAAAGCGCATTAACTGTGATTTTAGTTTATAATTTTTACTATTGTTAAAATTATTTCAAAAAATCTTAGAATTATTGAAAATAAAGAAAAATTTTAAAAAATATACAAAGCATGTTTGTTGAATAGCATAATAATATACTATATTATCAACCTTTATAAAAATGTGTGCTAAATTTTAATTGAATCAGATTCTTACATAGTGCAATTTCCCCAAAAACTCCATACTAAGTTAAAATATGAAGAAAATAAAGAACAACTTAATCTAAATACATGTACTTATTATCTCGCTTAATATGGTTTGATATTCATTGAACAACTTAACAGAGGGAAACTTCCTATTCTTCACACTTATCTTATATCACAAAGACTTATGCTGTCGCCGTTGGAGATGACTTAAATTTTGTTATTTTTTCTGATAATTAGCAGAAACCTACTTAAACTGACTTCTTTGGACACAATAAAAAGTCAATAATGCTTAGGTAATATAGAGACATCTAGGGCAGACAAAAAAATTCAAATATCAATTCGAACGGCGAACGTCGATGGCAACAGCGGCAGTATAAATCAACCTTAATATTCTGATAAGAGTTAGGAATTCAATATTCTTACAAACGTGAATTAACTTTTATTGTTGTTTTCAAGTTTATTTAAGGACTTTGCCTTCCTTTATTTTATCGTCTTTATAAAAAAAAAACCTCGGAAAAAACCTTACAAAACCCTTCGAAAATATCTCAGTTGACGCATTGGGCATTAACTACTTCATCAAAAGTATTTTAAATTTTGAAAATTTGGTTGATATTTTAATCTAAGAATCTACTTAACTGATTTAAGTATATTTCATAATTTTTTTTATTCTCTGTATCTATAGTATCTACCGGCATGTACCGCAACTGACTGATTTCACTTGCTCTCGATTTGTTTTCAAAACATTGGACGATTTCTTCCAAAATATCACTTTAAATGATTTTTTTTTATATATATATAACGTTTATTTCCCAACAAACTTAAATGTTTATTACAGGGAAACCATTTACCTCAAGAGATTACAAAAAAAATTAAAATTATAAAGAAACATACATAAAACAGTTAAGAATCATGTAATAACAATAAATAAAAAGCGAATACCATTATTTTTAAAAAAAATATTATTGTGATTTTTTTTCGAAAATGGGTACTGATAAACATTTGACAAGTATTTGCTTTAATTTGTACATTTTTGGATACTAATATACAAGTAAATAGTGAGTTTATTATTCGTTCAAAAAATATTTCTTTATATTTGTTTTAAACCTTTGGATTGTTGATATATTTTTTATTGATTCTGGTCAGTTGTTATAAAACAATATTTCATCATATAAAATTGTTTTTTTTTTGCCAATATTACTTTTAAACTGTATTGATTGGTACATATTGGATTGCCTTGTTTGATGTACATGCAAAATATTAATTTTGTCAACTTGAATATTTGAAATTTTTTTCATCAATTATTAAAGAATGGATAAAAATACACTTCACTACATATAAATGTTCTAAATTAAGATATCCAAGTGGTTTATATAAATTGGTAGTTGGTTCCAAAATGAAAATTGAGGGATACATTTTATTATTTTGTTCTGTAATTTTTTTAAAGGATTTAAACAGAAGAATTTGCACAACTACATATTGATATTAGATATTGTATTTTTGAATAAAATAGGGCATTATAAATTTTTTCAAGATGTGATACAGGAATAAGATATCGAATTTTATATAAAACTCCTAAAAGGGGCAATAATGATTTTTGTAAATACTCTATATGATTTACTGTATTTTATAAGGTTGGATTCAACTTAATTGGTTCACATTGACATGTTATTTGACTTTTACTTAGGAACATGTAAGAAGATTTGTCAATTAAATAAGCCATTTTTTTAAGGATTTTCATAAAATTTCAAATAAATAACACGAAAAAGCTTATGTCGGACTTTCCCGATCACAAGCCGATTACGACCAAAAGTGGTTGACACAGAATTCTCTGTCCCTATCGTCCTAAAGTCGTTTAAAAGGATAGAAAATAATCGATATTTCTCACCTAATTATTTGCCAAGGAGTTTTTGTTGGAGCATATATCTTGTCTCTTTTTAATCTAAGATATGAACTGTTTAGCAAGGCTGACCTGGGTCAACTCAAGTGTCAAAGTAGTTAGAGCATTGTTTAATAGTAGGTTTAAAATTTTTTCTACGAGCGTGCGGAAAATTGCATTTTCCACACTATTTTTAGTGCGGAAAATTCGTTTTTCTGCACGGTGTGGAAAATTCGTTTTTCCGCACGGTGTGGAAAACTTTTTCCGCACCCATATGTCAAATTTCGAAAAACCTGTACTGATTCGAAGTTTCTGTTCATTATATTGCCTATGAAATGCCTTGGTTGCTATGTGTGACTAACCAGTTGTTTATGCATTTATTTGTCAGTGGCAAAAAAATTTAAATGACTTCCAATGAAGAAATTACCAAAAATTCGGTAGAAGAGGTACCTGACGAGTTTCTTTTGGCGGCTGAATTTGCAAAAGAGGATTTGTTGCCAGATAAATCCAGAAAAAGGTATGAGAAAGAGTACAACGCTTTTGGTAAATGGAGTTTGGACAAGAAAAACACGAATTTTCAAAAGGAAGAAGTTTTCCTAGATTATTTTCACGAATTATCGACATCGTGTCAACCGTCCACACTCTGGCCAAGGTACTCAATGTTGAAAAGTATGCTCATGCTAAAGAAAAATGTGGATATTAGTAGGCATTTCAAGTTAATTGCTTTTCTCAAGAAAAAAATGGTTGGCTTTAGACCAAAAAAATCAAAAATTTTAACCATAAATGCCGTGGAGAAATTTATTAACAGCGCTCCCGATGACATTTACCGCCTTATTAAAGTGGCAACAATTTTCGGCCTAGCAGGGGCGTGCAGACGGGAAGAATTAACGAACTTGTTACTTGAAAACGTGCAGCTGGAAATGATTGTTGTTAAAATAGCCGACAACAAAACGCACACAAGCCGAAATTTTGTGATCAATGGAGAAGAAAATATGCATTACTTAGAACAAAACATACAACACACCGAAGGTTTTTTGTCCAATATCGCAAAGGGGAATGTAGTATCCAGTGCGTCGGTATAAATAAATTTGGAAAAATGCCATCTGAGGTAGCGGCATATTTACGTCTTCCGAATCCAGAAAAGTTTACTGGACATTGCTATCGAAGGTCTTCTGCCACTGCCCTTGCAGATGCAGGAGTCGGCATAACAAACTTGAAGCGCCAAGGAGGATGGCAATCCACAAAAGTAGCCCAAGGTTACCTGAATGAATCCATGGAAAATAAAAAATTCATCGCAAGGAAAATATTGAAATCTTCTCCAGCCAATGCTTCCACCAGTTGTGTAGCCTTTTCTGATTCAGATGCTGAAACAGGTGTACTTGTACAACACAAACTGGGCATCAAGAATCCATAAACGAGCTGCAGTCTACTGAAGTAATTATCCCTGTACAACAGGACCCAAAATCTTTATTGGGCAACCACAACCAACTGGCATCTGCTATAAATTTGAATAGTGCCAATCATTGTACATTTACCATTAACTATAATACAAATAAGTGAATAAATATTATTTTAAATAAAAATGTTGAAAAACTATTTTCAGAGTATTTTCCTCACGCTCGTAGAAAAAAAATTGTTCCTAACACGTGCGAAAACCTGTTTTTCCGCACTTAACTGCTTGACAGAACTCCGCTGGACGTCGTTCCGCCAACGGCAGTTGCGTGCGCAAAAATCGATTTTCCGCACGTTAGGAAAATAGCTATTTTGGCCTTTAATTCAAACACAATAAAGCTCTTTTGCTTTTAAATTATTCAAGATATTTTGGAAAAAACGCTTGCAGTACCCTTTTTGACGCTTATAAAAATTAGTTTTTTTTTACTTTTTGTTTCAGCAAAATAAATAATTTTGGCTATTTTGAAAATATGTTTTTCCTTTGGTTTTAATGCAATTTTAAAAATTTAACAATATTTTGACTGTCAAATGAGTGTTATTTAAAAAAAAAACATCAGACCTAGAAAACACCTGTTAGTTTTTTAAGTGTCAAAATAATGCAAGCCGTTTTCTTCGATCTTGTGTAATGGGTTACAAGCAAAAATTCAATTTTTCTGTGAAAAAAAAACATCATAAAGAAAATTTACTCCCAAAGAAAGTTAAATAAAGGATGAAAGTTTGTATCAAAGAACATAATTTTTGAAGTTAGAAATATTGTACACACAGCTAGTGTCTTACCTGCATAACGCTTGTGGTAAGGACGAAATTATCGGTCCATATCCTTGTGAATTATCATAGAGCTCGAATAGTGGCGCCGCTACTAGCTTGTAGTTTTTCGGTACGGCAAAAAGCGCTGTAAAAATGAACAGCAACATTAGCAACATATTTTACTTGATAAATGTACGAATAAAAGTTATATTTTGACTACAGAAAAAAAATTGCTTAACCTAAAAATATATTCTTTTAAAATACACGTAATAGTAAAAAAATAGTAGGTACAAGCCTGCAGTTAAAATGTAAATTATAAGTTTATTAAGCTTTAAAAAACAGCTTTAACATCAGAAAAAGTCGTTTGAAGATTTATTAAAATTTTACATTTTTCAATTATATAATAAGTTTTTATTGCAAGATATCAAAGTTTAAAAAAAAATTATAATCAGGGACTAACTAAAAACATTTTTGTTTTACAGAACACCGAAAGGTCACATAGGTAAACTTTTTCATTCATTTTTAAATCAGTAAGAACAAAAATGTACAATTTTTTTTATTTCTGTATTTTTAGGACAATTTCTTAGTTTACAGGCAACCGAAATTACAGAAAATAAAACCACTCATAAATTAAACTAAACTTTTAAAAATAGTCATTCAATTTGAACGTTTTAGGGTAAGGTACACATTTTTTAAACATTTTTTTTTACAAGTAGCTAGGAAACTAATTTGTTTTTTATTAAAATGACGGTATATGATTGCTGAAAGATATTTTTTAAATATGTACCACCAAACAAAAATCTTACATATCAGATTAAACGTAATCTTAAATAAAATTTATTAATTTATACATAATGTTTTTTTCTTTAATTTCTAATAAATTTTTAAAGAAACTATTTTTTTTAAATCTATAGTTGATATTTTTATAAAGGATTCAAGATATAAATTTTTACTCATTTAAAAAATAACTGTTTACAACAAAAATGACTTCCTTAACCATTTAAAAAAGTTTATTCCTAAATCTTCTTTTCTATGTAATAAAAAAATAACTAATATACAGGAATCATAAAATTTTCTTTTACAAGAAAAATTATTAATATAAAATAAAATTAATTTACATTTAAATTAAACAGTATTTGTCTTAATAAAAGTTCTTGTAAATAAAAATATTCTCTTATGGACACAAAAATCTGGTTCTCTTTTTACTTTTTGATGTCACATTTTATGAACAACAAAAATTAATTTTTTCAGACCATTTAATTAATGCTTATAATTTTAAAATTGAGCACAAACACATTATAACTATAATATAAAAGTTCTGTTGTCAAATAAATCACAATCTATCAGAAAGTAAAAAAAGAATTTAAGTATATCACATTCTTCTTTGGAAAATAAGGGGTAATCCAACCAACAATAAACTTCCTCAATATCTAACCAAGCCTCAATAAAAAGCGATACTAATTTTTTAGGGGTAAGGTCCACCAAATAAGCCCCACTGGCTTTGAAATAGTCTCACTATTTTTAGTAAAAAAAAAAATGACAGCTGTGAAAATAAATGTGTCTGGATATAAATTTACAATTGTGGTCACGGAGAATAACGATCAGACTCCATTTTTGTCCAATAGATAATGTTCACTGTCAAAAAAACAACGTTAAAATTTTATTGGACTTTGATCTTTATTTACCGCGACCCTCCAATTATATTGTTACATATTCATTTAGTAAAAAAATGTTTAGGAAAAACCTGTAGAAAAACTTAATCTTCTACAATATGAGTTGACTTAAGAAGCATCAGAAACAGAGGGAGCTGACTGTGTCTATCAGTATCGAACTGCGCATATGCAGAATCGATACGAGACTCCAAGTACCCTATGTTGAACATATCCGTCGGGTATCGCTATCCTTTAATGCATCCAAACCAATTTGTGTTCTGTGGTGATTCAACAAACGAAGATGTTGAATAGCAAAAAGAAAACATTAAAACCATAAAAAAACAAAGGTATTTAGAGTTAAGACTCATAAACAGTCTATCCTTGTTAAGTATAATAAATTTGCTTTTGATACTTTTTTAACTAATTATTTATAATGATACGCTACGGATAATGATAATGGTTGCGAATGCTTTTTCTACCAATTATTGCTAATTGTCTTAAATTAAATAATTCCTTTCCTCACCTCAATCATCATCTACTTAAAAAAAAATTGTCTCTTGAAGGGATTTTTTAGATATTAAATGGACATATTTTTTGACTGCACTACCCCTTAGTTTTCCGTAAATACAATATTCATTTTCAAAAATACAATACCCTTCTCTTGTAGCTGCACCAAAAACAGCCTTTTATGCTCCTTGGGTTTTGTTATGTGCGGGGGAATGTAGGGGTATTGGGGCGGCTCGAAATTCGGCCTCCACCAGTTGCCAATGATGTCTTCCACTACCCATTCTTGTTTCACTCCGTCCAAGCGACCCAGTGTCTGTAAAATGGCAAGAAAGGTGCGGAGAAAAGCTCCCCGTCAGTTTGATAGTTTTGGCAATTCATTTTGGGTTCTGTTAAACATAACGCTTTTAAAATCTACTTAGATTAGATGCTTAAAATCTCTAGAGTCAACCGGGGTAAATATGAGATACACAAAAAAATCAGGCGAGACATTTAAAAAATTGTGAAAAAGTGTAAAAATTTAATTATGGACAATTCTATGAGAAAGGTGTGTGTAAGCCGTGTTCCAATTTTTTTAACACAAATATTAAATCCTATGGTTAATATCTAGAGAAACAGGCGGCCCTGAATGTTTAATTTACTTGCGACCATTACAATAATTTTAGTTGTAGATCTTGTTATTTTCAGAAAAATAAAAAGAGAACCTTGCAATTATCATCCCCCTAGTAAGTAAGTATTCGATTGATATCATTGACATAATATCATTTTTTTGTTGATTGTTTTTAAAATTAAACTTAGTTTATATGAAACTGAAGTTGAGAACTCTAAGTCGATTTTGATTTAAACTAGAAAATCATTAAAAAACTCATTCCTATGGAATTCTAATAACAGAGGAATACCATAATTTCCAAAATTCAGAAAAAACACAAATTTCAAGAAAATAAAATATTTAAGTACTGTGCCATATTGTCACTTGGAGGTGATGTATGGCCCACTGTTGGTAGAATCATCCTTATACAAATATATTGTAAGGAACACTTTATTTTAATTCAATTTTTTAACACCAAAGAAACTTAGTTTTGATTTGTAATAATGAAATTGGTACATAGGTTTTAGTAATACTACAGTTATATAGGGTGGTCACAAAAAGCCAGACTGTGAATTTTTGATTAAGTTACAATGGGGTTCACACATAAACCTAGAAAACATACAATAGTTATTATATTTTTAGGTACCTAAACTTTATGACAATAATTTTTTCCCTACTACTGGTTTTTTTGCCCTTAAAAAACTTGGGCATTGTGGCATCACACTAACCAAAGTAAAGTTTCTCAAGTTGCATGAACCCCATTGAACGTATTCCGACTCAAGTTTCTTTTTCACATTTTGACACGTCTCAAAATTCCAATGGCGGTAATATTTATAACTTAAGAATTGCAAAAAAAAAATCTCTTCTACTAAGCATGTTTGTTGACCGGACTTAGAATATGAAATTGAGGTTTTTTGATTTTTTTGTTTCGTTTTTATCCAGATTGACCCTAACATATCTGCATGGGACTGAATATTGACGAAAATACAAACACACAAAAACTGATGAGCAATACCTTTTTAAAACCTGAATTTTCCAACATTTTTTGCTACAACCTTCTTACATACAGGGTGTTCGAAAATTCGCGCTACACCAAAAGAAGGACTATGTCAAGAAATTAAAATGTTAAGCTTTTGAGATATTTGAGTACTAATAAAAATTATAAAATTCCAATGAAAAACCGCCTCATAAATTTCATATTTTTTTAGTGTTTTCTCTTGACTGGGTCCACAAAAAAATTAAACTAACCTGAATTGTTATTTTCATAGTGATAATCACATTGAATTTTGGCTGGGCTACTAAAATTTATATGGAGAAAAAAATCAACTTAAAATATCTTCAAAACCATATAGTTTTAATTTGCTGACATAGTTCTTAAAATTTCTTACTATTTTTAAGGAATAAAAACATCATCAAACATATCCAGTTAATTTGTTTCTAATCAGACCACAATGTCTAATAAATTTAGGTTTACAACCCCTCCCTAAGGCATCAATTTAAAAAAAAAACAACACTGAAAATATTTAACAGAGGTACTTGAAATTTATGTAAATTTATTTTTTGTTTAAATAAATTTTTTTCTAATCTATTCCAATATTTTTCACAAATTCCCCACTTGAGAATTACACTGTTGTATCTACTATTGATTTTTTTTAAAGAAGTTTAAAATATAATAGTAATGTTAGTTTTGTGTGTGTAGCTAAACCTTCTTTTCAACAGGCAAGAAAGCTGAAATTTCCGCATCGCGTGCCTTAATATTAGTTTCATTCAAGACACAAATAGAGAGCTTTAATTTTTTTAAGGTTATATGTAATACAGCAATAGAACTTTGTTCAAACAGGGTTGAAACTGATTTATAAATTCCTAGGTTTTCCCTGATCCAAAAATAAAAAAGTTCATGTTATTTTACAAGGTCCAATAATACAAAAATCATTTTTATTTAAATGTTTGCGTCCTGAGTCCTATGAGTTTGGGGGGACCTATAAATACTTTATGTTAGTTCTTTTGTAGAACAAACATATGTAAAAAAAATACATAAGTATATCATATCAACGAAAATTAAATTATAAAAACAACAACAAAATGATGTTAATAAAAGAAATTAATTTTTCAAGTTTTGGCAAAAGTAGAAATCCAGGATTAACACAAGACTCCCAAGAAAAAATTCCCGACCAGTTTAAGTAGAAAATGCTGTGTTGGTGTGGGACTTGATCTCAATTCTAGATTTGTTGCCAAAATCTTGTAAGTAGTATGCTTAAAATTTTTACAATCAATTATGTTTATAGTGCCGCAGACAAAAATATTTAAAGCACCTACCTACAAGCAGAACATTTTTCAAAAATTTAGATCTCTTGCAAGTTTTTCGTAATTATTTAAAAAAATTTGCTGGGTGACCACGGACAAAACCGTTATAATTTTTATGAATTTATGACATTTTTTCAGAAAAATTATTACATTTTAATTTAAAAAATTTTTACTTGCATACACCAATTAAGGAAGTTTTCGCACGCCGCCTTTGATTTGTTTATAGACGACTTTATACGGTATTTATAATTATCAAGATTTACAAAGAGAATTGGTTCTTATTTTTCATATAAAATATCTTATTCTTGTGTTTTTTACCATGAATTTTAATTATTAAAAACATTGTCCAACAATGAAAATGTTTCGGCCTCAAAAATAGCTAATTCTTAAGTATTTTCATCCACTGAATTCAAAAATCACCATAAAAATTAGAGATTAGCTCTAGTTTTGGAGATAAGGTGATATTTTACATTTTATATTCTCTAAAAGCATCGAAAGAGAAAATAATAGAAAGGGCAGAGAACTGGATAGGGTGGGGAGTTAGAAATAGTGGTACGCCACCATCGAAATTGACTATCGATAATATCGATAGAGATAAAACTACAGAACTATCGATAGTTTTAATTTAGCTATAGATATTTGCAATACAACCCTACTATTCTCGATATATATAAGCGGGGACTCCCTCCTTTCCGAAATAATTGCGTATTTGCGCGTCTTTTTATTCAGGGCGACCCATACCTTACAGTTTCATATTTCTAATCGAATGCACAGTTAATGTAGTGTGTATGGTATTGTTATAAAACTAGATACACGGAGACACAATATATCATCGCAAACTGACTATAGTGTTTATGCTGTAAATCTAAGGTTTACATTTTACAAAATTTTTGTTATATTTGTGGAGAAATAACGTTTTCTTCACAGAAACGCAATTTGACGCCTCTTGTGAAGACTGTTTACCAACATTATTTTGGAATGAAGGTAGGAGACCAGGATAAGTCATATATGTTGCAACTCGTGTTCAGTTCTATTACGAGAATGGCTTAAAAATAAAAATCGATCGATCGCTTTTGGGGTGACCATGGTTTGGCGGGAGCCTACAAACCACATAGATGACTGCTATTTTTGCTTGACTCCGCCTATCAATGCAGGATTCTCAATGAAAAAAGAGGAACAGTTCAATATCCGAATCTCCCATCTGCTATTCGACCTAGACCACATTCAGACAGTCTACCAATTCCTACTCCACCTCAAAACTATGAATTGGAAGTAGAGAGTGAAGACAATGTAGAAGATGAGGAATTAAACATGCCTTCAATATCACACGACCCTGATTTTGAAGAAAAAGATGATCAGCCACACAGATTGAGCCAGTCTGAGTTAAATGATCTCATTCGAGATCTTGACTTGTCTCAGGAGAAGTCAGAACTTCTAGGATCAAGGTTACAGCAAGGGAATCTTCTTCAATCAGATGTCAGGGTCTCTAAGTACAGACAGCATCAGCGGAATCTGTTACCTTTTTTTAAGAAGGAGAATAATCTTGTTTTTTGCTGTGATATTAATGGTCTGATGAAAAGTTTGAAAATGGAGCATAATCCAACTGAATGGAGGCTATTCATAGACTCTTCCAAGCTTAGTTTGAAAGCTGTATTGCTTCATAATGGCAATTGTCTTCCTTCTGTTACTGTTGGTCACGCAGTTCATATAAAGGAGACTTATGCAAATATGGCAACCCTCCTCAACTCAATCAAATATGCTGAACATAAGTGGAATATCTGTGGCGACCTAAAAGTCATTGCTATACTATTAGGAATGCAATTAGGGTACACTAAATACTGTTGCTTTTTATGTATGTGGGATAGTAGAGATAGGAAATCACACTATATCCAAGTAGATTGGCCTGCAAGGAATCTTAAACCTAGTGAGAAAAATGTCATTGCCGAGCCTCTCGAAAATCCACCCCTACATATCAAGCTCGGTTTAATGAAGAATTTTGTCAAAGGCTTAAACCAATATGGTCATGCTTTTAAATATTTGAGAGAAAAATTTCTTCAAATACGTGAACTCGTAAAGGATCCTGCTTTCGACCTAGTTCTGAAAAGAAAAGAAAAGGAAGCTTGGGAAGCTCTTAAGAGAGTTACACATAGATTTTTAGGGAACAGAAGGGAGGAAAATTACACTCAATTGGTAAGCGTACTTCTAGAAAAGTACCATCAACTCGGATGTAATATGTCAGTAAAAATACATTTTCTCCACTCCCATCTTGATTTTTTCCCCACCCAGTTGTGGAGCTGTCAGTGACGAGCATGGGGAAAGATTCCATCAGAATATTTCTCTCATGGAACGGAGATATCAGGGCCGCTGAAATGAAGCAATGCTCGCGGATTACTGCTAGTTTATGTATAGCGATGCTCCAGAAATTACTTACAAGAGGAAAGGCACAAGACAGCAATCTCATGAAGCCCCCAATTAATTCTTCATATATTCAACCAATGGTGAGTGTTCTTTTGTCATTTATAGTGTGTAACTGTCATTAAAAATACACCTTTTAATATTGTTAGCATACATAATTAATATTTTTTGTTACCTCATAATCCTTATTAAATGAAAAACTCATTATTTTTTATCACAGAAACTAGAGCTAATAAAAAATTTTCTTTGTCATATTCGTTTTTCGCAACCCAAAATTAGTAGGAATTAACTCATAAGTTGAAGGAAACAAAAAAAAAATTTTTGTTGGACAGTGTAATCTTTAAAAACTCGAAAGCACAGCAGAGAAAAGGAAGGTTTTAACACAGTTGCCAGTACAAGTCAATGTTTTACATTTCTTACGAAATTCTAGCCAAAGAAAATTAGTAAACAATTTTTATTTTCTTATCAAGTGTGCACGCTTCAAATAAGGGATAAAGTGAAATTGGACCAAAATAAGAGGTGCAAAAGGTCCCTACTAATATATAAGTAATAAATGTTACATAAAAACGCCTTTTCCGTGAGCCTTGACTTAACCAATGTCACTTCCATCAATTTTAAGAACTCATGTTTGCACACAATTTTTTAGGTTAGGTGCCAAAAATAAAGTATTCAGATTATAAAATGAAAACCAAAGCATTCTGCATTTCTTTTCAAAAGCATAAAACAAAGAAAGATCATGGTATAGCAGGATTCAGTCACTGTAATAGTCCGTTTACATAAATTTAATGAGACCAACTAGTCCAAAATGTTTATTTCCTTTTCCAATACAACACATCTCTAAATCATTTTAAATACACCAAATCAATATATACAATACAAAACTATCTTAAAAAATAGTGATTGCAAAGTGTAGATTCTCAAATTTTATGATTTTTATGACATTTAGTCAATTTTAGGACATATCTTCAAAAATAATGACAAATTACGATTTTATGACAAGTGGTCACCCTGAATTTGGGTTGAGAGACACCGAGTTGAGATGGGACCTAGTCTCAGTTTTATGTGTTATACTAAAAAAGCTATTTTTTACATTTTTTGAATTCTGTTGATAAAAACTGTTAACTAAAATTGTAATAATTAAGGACATTATAGCGAACGCCAAAAGCAAATTTTGTTGAAACTTTTGGGTTTGTTGAGTTGCAAAGGGGGGGGGGAGGCGATTGCCACTGAAAAAAATTATCTGATATTGTGATCGAAACAAATAGTGCAGAGTGTAAAATTTGACAAAAAATAGTGTAATGTTTTACATTTAAAATTAAAAACCCATAAAATTTTTAATATTTTATAAAAATAATTCTCTATTATTTGACCAATGTAGCAAAGTATATTTGCAGAATTAAAAACAAACACAAAATATCCGTCCTATTTGGGATTCGAACCTGGGGCATTCCGTGCGGCAGGCAACTGTGCTACAGAGGCCGGCAAAAGTTATATTTAAATTTTATATAGGTACAAGGGAATCTCAACCAGGTCAAAAATATCTGAAAAATTCAAGGATTCTTAGCAAATTTCCCGACTTTTTCTCAGATATTTCTCGACCCCACCGAATTCCTGACTTTTTCCTGGAGTTCCCAGTTTTGAAGGATTGTGGCAACCCTGAAATCAAACAATAAGGGCGGATCTTAGGCTTAATTCTAGATCTGTTGCCAAAATTGAGTCCTAAATGTGAAAATTATATAAAAAAATGCCATTTTTTATAATAAGTTAACAAAAATTATTTAAAATTAAACTAAAATTGTAACATTTTAATGTTGTAGGGCCGTTAAGAAGAAAACTAAAATTTAGGTATTGAAAAAAAGTGGGTTGGGATGGGATCCACTCTCAATTCTGGATTTATTGTAAAAATTTTGTCATAAATGTACTGCAGGCGAGATTTTTTTTAGAGAAGCATACTAAAAATGTCATTTTTGCAATTTAGGCAGGAAATTCTTTAAAAATGTTTTTCCCAAATATTATTCAATGTGCTCTTGAATGAAACTAAAATTGTAATATTTAATTTTATTGGCCTGCAGGAAAAAAATTAGCACTTGAGCAAAAATTTTTTTTATTAAAGTTTCATAATTTCTTTCATGTTTTTGTTTTCATTGTCCACCTTTTTTCCATGTCCATAGTAAAAACAAAAGAAAAAATATTGCGTTTTTGGCATTATATGAGAGAGGAATACATTATAAAAGATAAAAACTATATTGTAAAAATTCCCTGATTTCCATGACTTTTCCAGGTCACTTTTTAAATTACCCGACTTTTCCAAGATTCCTCGACTAGTTTCAACCCTGTTTTACATTTTTACAACAATAAAATCGGTGGACTTTAAATTGCTATTTTACAATTAAACTTGGAAGAGTTGTGGAAGAAATAAGTAAATAAATACAGAAAATTTTATCTGCCATTCTGTTTGTTTAGACTCTAAATGGTTAGTACATAACATATATTTAATATAAATTTCTTTCTAAAGTTAAATGAAAAAAAAATACATTACAAATTGTTTTTTTTTAAATATTCATAGTTCTAGTGCTTTTTACATGTAATCATAGTTGGTGTTTTTTATTTAAGTATCTTAATAAATTAGTTTGAGAGGTGTAAAACAAACTAAAATTTTTAAATAGTTCAGGAAAAAAAACAGATTTTGTTATTATTTGTAAAGTATTCTAAAGGGATACTTCTTCGTACCTTTTGATTTTACACCCCTCAATCCCAAAAAATTAAGTTATGATACATTTACATACAAAATCTATCTAAAACAGATTATGTAACAATTTAAAAAAATATTTTAAAAAAATAGTAGATACAACTTGGTGTAATTTTCAGGTTATTATATGTTAAATCTTTTACCTACTCGTGTGCGGTAAAGTGCACTTTACCGCACTTATTTGCGTGCGGAAAGTAGTACTTTACCGCACTCAGTGCGGCAAAGATAACGTTATGGCACTTTACTGCACTAAGTGTGGTAAAGTGATTAAGTTTATTTCAGAAAATTAAAATACAGGTATTTATATTTCTTTTTTGGGTATTTTTGAGGCTTGTAGGTAAAATCGTGTACCTAACACATGCATAAAGTGTCTTTACTGCTCTTGATGGCTTGACCGAACTCGCTTTGCTTCGTTCGGCAACTGCCGTCGCGTGCGGTAAAGTATCACTTTTCGCGCAAGTTTTAATTGTTAAAACAGGTTTTCCATAGTTAGATCTACATTTCAATCTACCAAACAGGTTGGTTTTTGTTAAGGGTATGTAACACAGGCTAATGCTAGTAGATGTGATTGTAACATTTATTTTTTATTAGTACCAAAATATAAATTTATTATTGTTATATAAAATTAAGACACTTAGAGTGAGGTGTCTTCAATCAAATTAAAAATGTAAATTTATATTTTATTTACTGGTAACTTATTAATGCCAATAGTTTATAAACATTTTAAGGTTACAATTTTACAAAAAACTAAATTAAACCATCCATTTATACAGAAGGGACATTATGTATTTACATTTATTTTGATTTTTTATAAGATATTACTGAGGATAATACTCATTAAAACTGGCATATTACATAAGATGTCAAAAACATAATTTCTTAAGGATTTCTACCACCATAAGAAATCCTTTCATATTCAAATATTTTTGAAAATTTAACATTAAACAAAAAAAAAACTCAATTCTTTCAACCATGGAATGTATTCTGTGGCCACCTCACAAACCTTTTGAGGCTTTTTAGATGCATTATGCTGCAAAATAAAAAAAGTAATACCCACTGTTGATTTTGTAAAGAAAAAGAACAAGATCAAAAACATTTTGAATGGAAAAGCATGTTTGAACCAAAATTTGATTCACAGTATATAGGTTATTACCAATATCTTGTTACAACTAAAATTTGATTTTCAAATCAAAGCAGACATAAAATGTACTGGGTTTATGAGGCAGAAACAGAACTTTCTTAAGAAAAACACAGAACTTATTGATCTTTGTTCACATAATCTTTATAGCAGGGTACAAAAAAATGTTTTCTTTAACTAGTTTTCATTAATCTGTATTGAAATCATTGCATCTTATTATATATTATATTATGAAAAATGCTACGATTTTGATACAGATTTAATCATGATTCAATCCCATCATGAACAGTTAGTAATAATATAAAATAGCACAAGAAAAAATGATATTTAAAGTTTTTTATATCCTTAATTCTAATTTAAACCCTGTTTATTATTGGTTTAAACACTCCTCTAGATCAAAAAGGGCTAAAGTACCAATAATTGATCTTTTAATATAGTTTTTACTTTTTTTGGTCTCCCCAGCCTTTTCCAATAGTGCAGGTATTCTTGAAATCTAAACTGGAAGTACTCTCCAAAATTTGAGTGAGAAAGAGATGAAGATAAACAAAAGTACACAAGTATTATGACAACAAGGATACTCCCACAAAAGTACACAAGTGTGAGGAGGACAAGGATACTACCCTGGCAAGTACTCCCTTTCAAGAATCCCTGCGCAGAGGAGGAGAAATTCAACTTATTCAAAATCAAAACTTCTCTCTTACAACCTTAAAATCTGCAAAATCTTAAACTTTATCAACTGCTATTCTACAAAAGAAAAAAACAGCAAAGTTCCACTTACCTCTGTGAGCAATCGCTTCAACCCCTCAACCTCATCTTCACCAGGATTCAACTCTCCACCTGGCAATTTGAAGAATGTTGTCCCCAACTGTAAGAGCAAAACATGGGGCAAGCCATGCTCATGGACCAACAAAACACCTTCTACACTCCTGCGCATCCCTATTCTTTCAAACTCATCCCTCATTCTTTGGAATCGGGCTGGAACACTGGGATCTTTTTCAAAAAGGGGTTCTTTTGTGCCAAAGATGTAGTTTGTAAGGGGATATCTGTAAACAAATAAGCAGTTTATAGCTTATAAACGTCTAGTGTTAGTAATAAGGGTCTCAATCTCATTGCAATGTTTTTTTATCTCATCATTAAAGGCTAATTAAGGATCCTATTACTTAAAAAAGTTTTTTTTTTATTTAAAAAATATAACTTACAATTACATTTTTTGTATCATACAGAGTTCTAAAATTAACGTTACACTAAACTGAACAATATGATATTATATAAATCCTTAGATACACAACAGATACTATTACATAAAACAAATAAACTTAGAAAAGTAATTGTAGTTATGTCCCTATGCAGCGAAGTCGCTGGTCTTGGGACTGACCATTAATAACGCCTCTTTCTACATAGCACATTAACATTAAATAAAGTTTGAATATTGTTTCTTGTTTGATGATAATTTTATTTTTAAAAAGTGTTGTTTTATTTTAGGTAAAATATGATTTTGTATTTAAAAATTGTTTCAGTTCTCTGACAAATTTCATAAAGTTTGGTTTTGTACGAATATGCTCTGGTAACGAGTTATACATCATTATTGCTTGTGTTAGAGGATTGTTTAATATTTTGTTAGTTCTAATTAAATTAATATGTATGTTGTTTCTGCCTCTAGTATCATATTCATAATATTGAGAGTTTGGTATTAAAGTAACATTGCTTTTGAGAGTATGATTTAAAATTTTATAAACTTGTTTGCATTGGGATAATTCTAATAAGTATTTTAATGGTTTGGTTTGAGTTGCTGTGTAGAGAGTGTTGGTGGGAGTTCTATAGCTTTTTCTATAGGCTTTTCTTTTGTAATGTTTGTACTTTTTTGAAGTTAGTACTTCCACATGAACCCCAGATGTTAATCAGATAAGTCAAGTTAGAAACAATGTAGGCATTATAAATAAGCTTGCGATTGATTTCATTCAAGTAACTTGAACAACGATATAATGCACCTAACATTGGTATAACTTTCTTAGTGATCCTATCTACATGCTTTTCCCAATTTAATTTGTCATCAACCATTAATCCTAGGTATTTAGTAGACTGGGTATTATTAATTACAGAGTTATTAATATTTAGGGAAAGATTAAATTCTTTTGTATTTTTTTGTTTAAAAACCATATAAACAGTTTTTTCAGTATTAATTTTTAGTCTGTTTTGAGTCAGCCATTATGAGTATTTATACAAGTCCTGATTTATTGTTGTTTCAAGTTGTTTAAGATCTGTACCGCTATAGACAATAACTTTGTCATCAGCAAACATAAAATATATACCTTTCAGCCCAGCAAGACGCAGTGATAGTACCAACAGTGAGTACAACTGTGGGCCAAGAACGGAGCCCTGTGGGACTCCACAGTTGTTTAAGTTAGGGAGTACAAATGATTTAAATTAACAAAATCAAGCTTTTAGTATTTCTATCATATTCTAAACATATCTATAGGCTAATTAAAAGCCCTATCTTCAAAACAAATTTAAGATTTTTCCTTTTTTTTAAAAAACCCTTTTTGCACCTCTAATGCTAGTGCCGCGGCTAGTGCTTATAACAAAAAATTAAAAACAACGTATTTTAAAGGGAATTTCTTTATCTAGAAATTATGAGCTAATCAAAGGCCCCATTTCCAAATTTGTGGCTGTAGTAGTTTTTGAGATATGACCTGCAATTAAAGAGAACTTAAAAAACTTGAAAGGTAGTATTAATTTCTTGTTATGAAAGTTCTTTACAGTCTTTAAAATTACCAAAGAACGTGTCATACTTTAAAGTATTTTAGCACATCTAAAAATATTTTAAGAGGAATTTAATAAAAATATTTTTAGGCCTCATCATGTAGATTTGAGTTTTATATAGTTTTGATGGACACACCAAAGATAACAAAAAAATATTGGCAGACGTCTAGGTGGGGGCTTTTTCTACAGGGAGGCTCCGAAACTTGCAAAAAATAATAGCTATATGAACCCATTTCATCCCATCTGCAATTTATATTAAAACAATCTACTTACCGCAGGACTCAAAAAAAATCAAATGGTACCCGCCCATGGTGGGGCATTTAGGAGTAGTTAATATTTTTCCAAATATTTATGATACATCAAAAAGTTAGTCAGGGGCAATAATTTTAGAGAGATTTAAAAGAGATGAAATGAGTTCAGAGCTATTATTTTTTGCAAGTTTTGGGACCTCCCTGTAAAAAAAAGCCCCACTACCTGAGCATCATAATATTTTTTCCTATGAGTGTGCAGAAAAGTTACTTCTGATTTTTCGTTTTGAAAGTTGTACTTTTCCGCACATTTTTTTTTCTTTTCCACATGATTTTTTAAAGCACAATATTTTAATCAAAGATATACTAGATTTTTAATTCAAAATAAATTACTAGCTATATGTACTGTTTCTCATTCAGAAAAAAAAATCTTGTTCCATTATTTTTCTGTGCAAAAAAAAATCATGCGGAAAATGCTGAAAGTTACTTTTCCGCATGATTTTTGTCTTGAACGATTTATGCAACTACTCTATCTTAGCATTATTATAAAATCTTTGCATATTAAAATATTTGGAGTGGAGTCATCCAAGGATCTGTACTAGGTCCATTGCTCTTTACCATGTATCTCTTTGATCTTGTCAATCTTATTGAAACAAGGATGATTTTGCTGATGATGGAAAAATTTATATTAATCCTCTTACAAAAGCAGACAAGCTCCAGAAAGATTTGAGGTCTGTTAAAGACTGGTCAAAAACATGTGGAATGACACTAAATGAGGCAAAGTGTACAGTGCTCCCAATTGATCCAAATAATCCGAATAATTACTACATACTGAACAATGTAACATTAACAACAATTACAGAACAGAATGATCTTGAAGTCACCATGACGTCAAACCTTAAATGGGACATCCACATTGGAAAAATAGCAAAAAAAAGCCAACTCATTTGTATATCCTATAAAACACGCTTTTCAAGAGAACTCTATTGAAATGATAGACAAACTATACAGAAGCTACATCCGGCTAAAGCTTGAATATGCTTTTACAGTGTGGAGTCCTTACTATAGCAAAGATATAGAAATCCTTGAAAAAATTCAGAGAAGTGACAAAATTACCACCAGAACTAGAGGATTTACCCTATCCAGAGAGGTTGGTAAAATTCAAATTAATGACCCTAAAGGAAAGAAGACATAGGGGGGACCTGATAGAAACTTTTAAAATAACAAGTGGTCACTACAACTGCAATATTATTGAAATCTTTCATCAAAACCAAAACCAACAGCTCAGAAGCCAAATTACCAAGAAAAAATTTTCTTACCAATCCTATTGTCTACTCTTGGAATGCCCTAGAAGAAAACACAGTAGCAGCTACCAGTGTAAATGCATTTAAAAACCAATTAGACAGGCAGCTAAAACAAAGTGCAGAAAGAATGATTATTACAGTGCTTAAAAGTGAACCAAAACTCTAAACAGGACAAAATGATAGCTTCATCGGTTTTAACCTTGAAGAGAGAAAGCATTATTAAGAACAGTATTTTAGAGAAAGAAGAAGATAATTTCATGCAATTTTCTTATAAAAATTTCAAATTTTGTGTTTTGTCATCTTTCTGTCATCTTGAGTGGTGTCATGCATGATTTTTTTTTTACCATTGTTATCCAAAAAAAGGCAAACATTGTGTGTAAGACATAAGGTAATATTAATCAAAGTTCTTTACAGTATTTAAAATTACTAAAAAACATGTCCTACTTTAAAGTACCTACTTTAGCACATCTAAAAATATTTTAATAGGAATTTCAAAAAAATATTTTAGGCTGCATCATGACTGTATCATAAAATTTAGGTAGTGCAACTTAAAGTATTTAGTTCAGCTTATCTTTTCTACCACATCAGAAAGTCAAGACCTACACCAAGATGAGTATGAACAGTAGATTTTTCTCAGGACAATTAACCACTTATGCATTTTGTTAAGGTCCCTTCATGGTGCCAACATGATACCAGGGCACATCATCAGGCACAGGTTTTTTTTTGTCCCACATCATCATATGTTAAGGCTGGTTCATGCTTAAATTTCCTTTCCATTTCTATTAACTATATTGCTGTTATTAAATCTCATGTATTCAGATGTGGGTGTTCATGCTTGTTTCTTGTTCATATCATATTCCTTAGGCATTAAGGAATGACCTTAAAAGTTACCTGATATTTAGATTTATGAAAAAAGAAACTGAAAAATCATGTTGTGCAAGTATTATTTGTTGAAATTTTTTAACCTGAAAATTTATTGTTTTTTTTGTTTCCTAAGGACCCTAGTAGGTGCCCCCATAAATAATTTTTCATAAAAAATCAAAAATGGCAGAAAACTGTATACTGCATAATTACCTTTTTTTTTAAAACATTTTAAGCAGTACCTATTCCAGAAATGGATATTGAACATTTAAAAGATTTGGTGAAAGAGTACCCATATTTATGGGATAAGGAGAACCTCAAATAAAATGCCATATCACATGTGTCTGTATTGTATTTTGTATTTTTTTTTAATTTGTATTTATTTATTTCAACACATAAAAAGGTTTTACATCAACAGTATAAAATAAATCAATGATTCTGTCTTTTTTTTCTTTATATGCTGTGCAAGGAACTTAATCCTGTGTGCAGAGAACCAAAGAGCCAGTCATAAAATAAAAATATCAAAAAACAAATGAAATGCAAATAAATTACATTAAAAATTCATTATCTAACTTAAATAAGTAAAAGTAAAATAAACCTAAAAATTATAATTGATAATTTTAACTATTACAATATAAAAAGGTAATTATGCAGTATACAGTTTTCTGCCATTTTTGATTTTGGGCGCAGGCAGATTTGGGGTCCTAGGGACCCTAGTAGGTGCCCCCATAAAGAATTTTTCATAAAAAAATCAAAAATGGCAGAAAACCATATACTGCATAATTACCTATAAAAATATTGATAAACATTGGTAGAAGATTTAACTTTAAAGTTACAAATACAATACAATTACAAAAAAATCATTAATCATTAGTGTCAACAACATTACAGACCAAAGTTAAGGAAAAAGAACTTTAGCATGACCCAGCTTTTTAAGGAAAAAGTTATGGAAAAGGTAAAGCATGAACCAGCATTTAGTACCATAATTTGACCGCACAGTACACTGGTGTACTGTGATTGACCCTCATAGTCGGCTAATCAAGCTTTAGGAGCCTCCAACTTGATAACCTAAAACTTCTAATATCTCAAAAACTACTTACAAATTGATGATTCTGTTAACTGCAGTTGTAGGGGGATACACAGACATAACTTTCTGCTCGGTGGGAGTCACCCCGCCACTGTTTTGGCTGTTGCGTCGGGGCCACCCTGCAGCCCCTTGTTGGCCGGCCATGTTATTTATAATGGGTGCCACGGCCGCTTGCTGTTGCTGCTGTTGTTGGGCCAGTTGTTGGGCCTTCACTTGCGAGGATGTCATGGCCATGGTTAACTAGTTAAGATTAGCAAGATGGCTAAAAAGTGTAATTGTGCAGGATATTTCGGTGATTATTTTCTACAAAAATACAAGGAATTGTTAACCCACGCTACGTTTTCGGCAATAACAGAATTACCAATCTTGAAGTACAGCCTGAATTTTCAGGGCTACCAACACATTAAAATTCAGTGTTTCAAACTTCAAACTTAATTCAGTGTTGTCAATATAATAAGAGAAAACTTCAGAGAAGCTGGCTCCTTGTTGCCAGCTCCGGACAAATTACAGCAGACCAGATAAATACTGCTAATCGTCATTAACATTGCAAATATATATTTGTCTTTGATTTCTATTTTGTTCCTCGAATCCTCCCTAGAAGATAATTTTTTGAACATCTTCGCCCCCGTCCCCTGTTTAAGGTGAAAATATAGACAAATTAGTAGTTTCCAAACGAAAAGTGCTTATTGTCAATTTGAATATTGCATTTTTCCAGTGTTTTCCTGTAGGATACTTAATCATGATTGATTTTTAAAATTTTACCTGATTTTCTCAGCCCCACCCTCTGAATAGCCCAGTAAAAAAAAAAAAAAATAAAAATCCTTGTTTCAACCCCAAAAGATGTTTCACTCTAGATTCAACTTGTTATTGTTTTTAAAACCATTCTTTAAAATTTTGGCTAGGTTTCGCACCCCCACCCCCTGAATAGTCCAGTAAAAAAAATTGATAATAAAGAAAAAATCCTTGTTTTAACCCCAAAAAATGTTTCACTCTAGATTCAACTTGTTATTGTTTTTAAGACCATTCTTTAAAATTTTGGTTAATTTTCGCACCCGTAAGTCAATGGTATCCCACCATTGCTCGAGGTCTTTAAGTAGGGGGTATTTATGCTGGGACACCCCGGCCAAGGGCGTAAGAGGTCCCTAAATTCCACCTTCCCACCGGACCCCTGTCCGGCGCCTCAACAACAAAAGAAAAAATTTTAAAATTGAAACTGTGCCCTGCTGTCTAACTTAAAAAAAGAAGTTAATTTGAAAAAAAAATTAATCAAGGGCCAGGATGTTGCGGTTGATCGCCACCCAGAACAAAAGTATTTTACAAAAAATTAAAAAAAAAAGCTGAGCGGGGATCAAACGACTTTTTTAAAACTAGCTAACCTAAATTTACAACTTGGAATTATAAGATTCTCCTAAGAGAATAAACAGAGTTTATGAAATTTTCGGAAAAATAAAGAGTGATGGTGGACCCAGGAATAGTCCTCTAATGTCAGTAATAAACCCGAGAATCACCTGTTCGGAAAAAAAGTTATAAACACTTCTAAGGGTGTACTAAAGTGTGCGAGAAAAAAGTTGTGATTAACAAATTTATTTAAACAGTCGGTATGGAATTATTGTCACATACGGAAAGTTTAAACACACCCGAGCATTGTTTATTTACGGCAGAAGGACTGTTTCTTCAGCTACGAACTAGCGGAACCAATCCTTGTATACGACCTGATCCTTGTCGGTGGTGATGGCCCGCCCAGCTGGCGAACCCCGATAGACCGATGGCACTGTTGATGGCTAACGTGGGAAGCTGCAACCAGGTAGGCTGAGAGATCCCGTAAAAATGCTGCCTCTGGACTGTCGCAGGTAGGAATGGCCCCGGAGCACTGGTAACTGTCTCCGTGTATACGTAGACGGAAGCTGGTAGCTCAGGAGCTCTTGCTAACCTAACCTAAAACTAACTGTACACCTTAAAATAACTAATTCTATTTACAATTTATGTACATGCTTAAAACTAGGGGTTTGTACATAGGCGTACGTAATCGCCCCAGTCCCGCATACACATCTTAAATTTATTGTATTGCGTTGACCTACTACCGCGGAATGCATGTAGGCTTCGAGAATAGGGGTCCAGCGTAAGTAGGTAGAAAAGAATGTATCTAAAAAGGATCAGGAAAAATTTACATCGACGTATCTTAATTGGGAGAAATTTATGGAAAGAAATAATGAAAAGCGGTCGGTAGAAAAAAGTTGCATAAAGAAAGGAAAGAAAAGACGTAGGTAAAATGAAACGTGCCTAGAAATTTAAACAAGAATTTTCAAACTCACATAGTTATCTTGGTCGGAAGACATTTAGATATAGATACAACTCAACTTCCAAAAAAATATTTCAGGTTTCTATGATTGACTGATTGATTGATTATTTCTGGTTATTGCCATGGTATTTAATTTTCATTAAAAAAGTTCGTACATATACGACAGCAGTAATTTGCTTCAGTGACTTCAATCTTCAAAGAGCGTTCTAAACATCTCAACATGTACCACTTTTTACAAAAATCGCATTGAATCCAAGCAATTTCAGAATCTGTTTGCGTTACTTCAACACTTTCCTGCCCGCAAATAACACATCTATTCCGAAAATCAGCAGATTCTTTCAAAAGTAATCTTTTGAGAAAAATTCTCTGATCTTCCGACTCAGTAATGCAAAAAAGGTTATTGTCTTTTAAAATATTCATAGCAAATGCGGTCACAAAGGAGCCGCAGCTCCACGAGTCTTTCTGGACAGGATGCAATAAAACCTTTGGTTTAAGGCCATTTATGCCACATTTCCTAACGAACATTTTAAGAAAATGAGATGTTTCCTTTAAAGAAACCCTTGTGGGTTTATATAACAAAAAGTTTTTTGGGAAACTCACATACCACAAGGCACCAATGGTTCGCGTTTTTGTTGTGAACTGTAATGATTTTATTTATACACTTGAATTTATGTAACGTATCCCCAAGATGTTTTTTATGAATACGAAGAAAATACAATCTAAAACCCAATTTGTTAACCACTGAGTTCCTGAAAGACTTTGAAAGCATTCTGAGTCAAGCGCCTCAAATGGTTCGAGTCCAGGATAAACCCCAACTTTGTTTTTTGTTTTGTTTTCAACATTACCATTGTATGAAAAACTGAAGCATCTTAGTGATACTTTTGTTTGTTAATCTTGTTTCATCATATTTTTCTGGTATTGGGGCTAACGCAGGTTTAGTTAAATTCATTAGAGGTTCGTGTTTTTTTAAAAATCTTTGATGATGGCCCAAAATAACTTGCACGCTTGGGTTTTCTTTTTTTGTTCCAATGTTCCTCTGCTTGTAAGGAATCATCGTCAGCAACAGTATTTTCTTCATCTATCTTTTGTCTTTTCGAGTTATTTTGAGTTTTACTAGCACATCTCTTTTTAGGAATCGCCAATGTTAATTGTTTATGCAATCCCACAACTAACTCCCGGTTATGTTTCAGTAATCTTGTACAACGCATGTTTTTATGGGGAATAATGATTTCTTGCGTTTTAAAAAAATGATTTTCAACTTGGGCATTGCTAAACCTGATATGCGTTTTATCCGTAATTATATTGGTCCAAAGGGGTAAGAAAGACACGTATTTTTTTAAAAGAAGAGGAATTTACTTTGGGAGAAAATAAGAATTAGTTTGCGAGTTTTCGCTATTTGGTGCGCTCGGGTCGAAATCAGATTTTTTAGTCGCTTCATATATATTGATAAATGTTGGTAAAATTGTGATTTTCTGTACAATTGGGGTTGAAACAAAGATATTTTATTTTATTTCCGATTTTTTTTTACTGGACTATTCAGGGGGTGGGGGGTGCAAAAGCTAGCCAAAATTTTAAAGAATGGTCTTAAAAACAATAACAAGTTGAATCTAGAGTGAAACATCTTTTGGGGTTGAAACAAGGATATTTTATTTATTTCCAATTTTTTTACTGGGCTATATTCAGGTGCGAAAACTAGCCAAAATTTTAAAGAATGGTCTTAAAAACAATAACAATTTGAATCTAGAGTGAAACATCTTTTGGGGTTGAAACAAGGATTTTTTCTTTATTTTAGATTTTTTTTACTGGACTATTCAGGGGGTGGGGGGTGCAAAAACTAGCCAAAATTTTAAAGAATGGTCTTAAAAACAATAACAATTTGAATCTAGAGTGAAACATCTTTTGGGGTTGAAATAAGGATTTTTTCTTTATTTACGATTTTTTTTACTGGACTATTCATGGGGTGGGGGTGCATAAACTAGCCAAAATTTTAAAGAATGGTCTTAAAAACAATAACAAGTCGAATTTAGAGTGAAACATCTTTTGGGGTTGAAACAAGGATTTTTTCTTTATTTTCGATTTTTTTACTGGGCTATATTCAGGGGGTGGGGGGTGCGAAAACTAGTCAAAATTTTAAAGAATGGTCTTAAAGACAATAACAATTTGAATCTAGAGTGAAACATCTTTTGGGGTTGAAACAAGGATATTTTATTTATTTCCGATTTTTTTACTGGGCTATATTCAGGTGGTGGGGGGTGCGAAAACTAGCCAAAATGTTAAATAATGGTCTTAAAAACAATAACAATTTGAATCTAGAGTGAAACATCTTTTGGGGTTGAAACAAGGATTTTTTCTTTATTTTAGATTTTTTTTACTGGACTATTCAGGGGGTGGGGTGTGCAAAAACTAGCCAAAATTTTAAAAAATGGTCTTAAAAACAATAACAAGTTGAATCTAGAGTGAAACATCTTTTGGAGTTGAAACAAGGATTTTTTCTTTATTTTCGATTTTTTTTACTGGACTATTCAGGGGGTGGGGGGTGCGAAATCTAGCCAAAATTTTAAAGAATGGTCTTAAAAACAATAACCAGTTAAATCTAGAGTGAAACATCTTTTAGGGTTAAAACAAGAATTTTTTATTTATTCCCGATTTTTTTACTGGTCTATATTCAGGGGGTGGAGGGTGCGAAAATTAGCCAAAATTTTAAAGAATGGTCTTAAAAACAATAACAAGTTGAATCTAGAGTGAAACATCTTTTGGGGTTGAAACAAGGATTTTTTATTTTTTTTTTACTGGGCTATTCAGAGGGTGGGGCTGAGAAAATCAGGTAATATTTTAAAAATCAATCATGATTAAGTATCCTACAGGAAAACACTGGAAAAATGCAATATTCAGATTGACAATAAGCACTTTTCGTTTGGAAACTACTAGAACTTAATCAGGATAAAACAAATATATATATTTTTCGCAATGTTATTGACGATCAGCAGTATTAACCTGGTCTGCTGTAATTTGTCCGGAGCTGGCAACAAGGAGCTAGCATCACGGGTATTAAAAAAAAAATCAATTTTACCAACCATCAGAATAAATCAGCAGTGTCACCATCCACAAAAATAAATCAGTGTTGCAAACATTGCATGATAAAGTGATAAACAACAATATAACCACACTTTTTGAGCGCCCAAATTTTTATTTTTTTAAAGTTATGTTTTTTTTTAGTTAAAATTTTTGCAGAATGGAAGAACAAAGTGAGTAAATACATACACTTTCTTTTTATTGTTTTATTTGTTGCATGTTAAAACCGACGAGCATAAGCTGCAAAGTCAGTCCCATCTTTCAGGTTGAACTTAATAATTTAAAGACCCATTCTTAAATAATAAATAATTAAAAATGTTTGAGTGCCTAAACTATTGGTGTAGTGAATATATAAGCACATTCTTTTCTTTCTTTTTTAACTATAAAAAATAGACAATATTGATTTGATTAACTTTTTAAGCAAGATAAGGTTTAGGTTAAGGTTTGTATTGTATTGCTTGCTCTATTCTTTGCACTTAGGACGGGTTTACCCAGCAAGTTAAGTATCGTTCATAATTGGTATATAGTAATTGCATTACCTAGTCTTAATTTTTGTTGTAAGGGACACTCTGTCACTGTCTTTCTTGTTAATAGGACAGTGACAGAGTGTGCATTATAACTAAAATTATGACTATTGCAATTACTATATCAATTATATGAACAAGGTATTAATGCAGAATTCTTAAATTTAGTTCTTAATTTTTCATCTCTGTCTGTTTTTACCATACTAAGTATGTGGGAAAAATATAGAGGTATAAAATTAAGCCCTAAATTTAAGAATTGTGCATTACATTGCTTGGTAATTCCGCCTTTAAATAGGTTTGATACCTTTGCCAGGTGCTGTCAGCAGGCTTTTTAATAGTAATGGAGATATTTGAGTCAAATGCCAAAAACTAACATGCAGAACAATCTCGAAAACAATGAAATAACTTTGCAAGAACAGGAAAATGTCATAAAATTTCTTAGAAAGTATGCAGGAATAGGGTTTTTTGCTGCACTGTATCCTTTCCTTAGGGAAATATCCATAAAAATAACCTAATTTTTAGTAAGAATCAAGTCCTATCTTATTTACTGAGGTGACTGAAACCTTAGGAGGAAACAGCTGACAAAAAATGTGTACATATATTTTAAAAGTGTGAGCTGTTACCTCACAAACAAAACCTTATTCATAAATAATGCATTTAACCCCTTTTTACCCTTTTAGAACTCCTAAAACGCAAAAGAAAAGCCATTGGCAACAACGCTCTCCTAGCCTCAGTTTGCACTGACTTAGCTGCATATTACACCTCTATAAATCAGTTTTTCCTAGCTATCAAGGTAAGCAGCATTATTCTAGTTAATAAAAAGTTTTAAAAAAGTTGTGTAGATAAGTTCATAGCCCATTTTTCCAATTTCCTCTTATTTTTAAGGAATTTGAAACTGTAGCAAGCATCTACAAAAATGAGAACAAGCTGCTGGAGTATGGTAGCACACATAGGGGTATTGGCGAGGCTTACATGGGGCTTCAGCAGTTTCAAAATGCTCAAAAGCATTTTAAAATTTACTATGGTAATTTCACAGCTTATTAGTTTTGGTTTGATAAAAAGTCTACAGGAATTTCACAAAGAACCCTGCACAAATTACATTGGGAATAGCTTTCGGCTAAATGTCATAATTTTTTTATATGTTGTAGTACTCGATCAACAAAGCACAAAAATAAAAAAAAACGAGATAGGCTGCAAGATTACTTTCTGAGACATGGAGTTTTTAAGTTAATGTGTTTTAAGGCTTTATTTTTGGATATGGTACAAGTTTTTTTCCCACAACTTTGTTGATTACCACCAAAATAAAACGCTTCTTTTCTCTATTTGTCCTGAATAAAACACCCATCTATGTAAAAATATTTCTATAGGGGTTCTTTGGTACCACCAGAAAAGTCACTGATTTGTAAATTTTAAAAACGAAAGAAAATGACCGTTTTTACAAAAATTACAATTTTTATTTTCTTTAAAACAAATGGCCAGATTTTAATAGTTTTTACATATGTTAATAAAAATTATGCTCTTAAGCTAAAAAAACATTTTTGCTTGAGTGGTACCATTAATTGGGAAAATGGTAGGTACCTTTAATGCTTGTTAATTATTTTTGAAAAATAGGTGAAATACAAAAAGTGATTTAAAATAACTTATGGGTAGGTTATACAAACTTTCTGGAGAAATTCAATTTAAAAGCTTGATACGAATATGTTGGTACCAATAGGTATCCTTTGGTACCTGTATTTGACCAATCAAATCGCTCGTTTGTTATATGCTTTTAGGCTAACTTGGGGTTGCCGGTAACCAATATGATATATTTTTCCGGTTTTTTTATACTATGTTCCCAACAGAATGCGTAAAATTATCTGGCAGCAAATGACGCCGTTTCTTAAGCAAAAGTTTGACATTGTCAATCCTATCTTGATTTAAAAAAAAAAAATACAAAGCCGCTGCATGCCGCCATATTAAATATCTTAGGAGTTTTAACTTTTTGCGCGCAAGTGCCTGCATAAAAACCGCACTTAAGTAAAAAAAACACTTTACCCTCTTTTTTTTTCTCATAGAAAAGCGGTAATAGTAACCGAAAAAATGTTATCAAATTCGTTAGCGACGACCCCAAGTTAGCCTTAAAGCATATACCACACAAGCAATTTGATTGGTTAAATACAGGTACCAATGGGTACTAATTGGTACCAACATATTGGTATTAAGCTTTTGGATTGGATTTATCCATAAAAAGTTTTTATAACCTACCTATAATATATTTAAAATAACTTCATATTTCTCCAATATCAAAAACATTAAAAAACATTAAAGGTGCCTACCATTTTTGAAATTTATGGTACTACTCAAGCTAAAAATTTTTTCTTTAGCCAAGTGGCATTATTTTTAATAACACATGTAAAAATTTTTAAATCTGACCATCTGTTTTAAAGAAAATGAGAATTGTCATTTAAAAAAAAATGGTAATTTTATTTTTTTTTAAACTTACAAAACAGTGACTTTTCTGATGTTACCAACACCAAACAGAGATTCAAATCATTTTATTTCTGCGGTAATTAACAAAGTTGTGGAAAAAAACTTGGACGATGTCCAAAAATATAGCCTAAAAACACATCAACTTTAAAGCTCGATATCTCAGAAAGTAATCCTTCTCCCTATCTTGTTTTCTTTATTTTTGTGCTTTGTTGATCGAGTACTACAACATATAAAAAAATTATGATATTTAGCCGAAAGCCATTCCTAATGTAATTTGTGCATGGTTCTTTTTTTAAATTTTTGCTTAATAAAAAAAGTATTTTAAAATATTTTTAACCAAATTCAGTTTTTATTTATTGTAGTTCTAAAGTCAAAATTGGTAAAAAATTAATATTTTTGATGGATACAAGATATATTTCCTATATCCAACAACATACAAGATCAAATTAAGAATAAAACGATGAAAATGAAATTTAAAAAAGACTTTAAAAAATCACCTTTTAAATTGATGTTATTGTATGCTTGTTTTTCAATAGTATTATTATTCTACTTATCATTTTTACTTATCTTTTACAAATAATATAATCTAATTTTGTACCCTTAAATTGTTGCTTTCTTTAAATTGTTATTCCCTGTGATGACCAATTTTATTTAAGTTGTTGGAAATAAACATAATGAAGTTTTTATCAAAGCGCACAATTTCTTTTAGATTCCTCGTTAAAAGCCAATAACATTCTGGAACAACAGAGAGCATTGGCTACTCAAGGCCACCTATATCTAACTTGGTATCTGGAAACAATAGGTGAAGATGGTGAACATAAAACTTTTTTGAATGAGGCTTATGGGTATTTTATAAAGAGTTTAAAAAAGTGTGAATTGTAAGTCTAAAATCAACAATCAGTAAAAAAAAATTGTAAATTTTGTATGTTAATTCCCAGCATGCATGAAAAGAAGGTATTAGTTTGTCAGAAAATTAGTCTCCCCAAGAATGCTTTAGGGCGGACAGGTTAAAAACTAAAAAGTCTTCCAAAGTAAGCCAAATATTGAAAAGTGGTTTCAAATCTAGAGATTTTTAACAAAAATGTCAAAGAAAAAAACAAATATGGCCTTAATAAAATAAATCTATGTCCTACAGAAAGGCCAGGAGATACTCCTTCTGTACATGATGAGAGTCTTCAGATCCAGTATCGCGCTAGGATACATGCCGACAGCATGGAGGAAGGCTGCCGTGGTCTTTATCCCAAAGTTGGGAAAGAAAGACTACACTGCAGCAAAATCCTTCAGACCCAGTATCGTTTATGATGAAGGCAATGGAAAAGATGATGGACAGGCACCTCCTAGGGGGTGTCCTTGCCAACAATCCTTTCCATAAGAACCAGCAGCCTACATAGAGGGCAGGTCGACCGACACAGCCTTACATGCGGTAGTGCACAAGGCAGAGAAAGCAATTCAGTTCTAAATGTATGCCCTTGCGGTATTCTTTGACGTAGAGGGATCTTTCAACAAGGCAAGGGTGCAGGTCATAACATCCGCCCCTCAAAAGAAAGGGGCTGAACCCCTCATAATTGAATGGGTAAGATCTGCACTAAAAGAAAGCATACAAGCTAAACTAGGTGAATCCAAGGTACAGGTCGAGGTTACGGGGGGATGCCCACAAGCTGCCTGTCCTCTATGGTGCCTAATTATGGATACCTGGATGGAGATGGAGCGTATGCAGATGAAGGAGTTATGGAGGTGATAGGTCGCTTCCTAGACACCGTGTGCAGCAGAATGCAACGTGCTGTACGAATCATAGAAAACTGGTGCCAACAGAAAGGCCTCTCTGTTAATCCAGGAAAGACAGAGATGATCCTGTTCACCAAAAAGAGAAAAATGGAGGGATTCAGAGCACCCATAATGTACGGGAAACCCCTGACTTTGGTCTCAGAGCTAAAGTACTTAGGGGTCATCCTGGACAAGGGGCTCACCTGGACGCCGCATGTTGCCAAAATGACCGAAAAAGTCCAGGCAACAATGTGGCAATTGCGTCGGGTGTACGTCGGACCTGGGGTATTACACCCAGGAACTTTCATTGGATGTACACGGCAATACTAAGACCTATTCCAATATGGATCCATCGTCTGGTGGCCGGCAGTGGAGAAGATCACCATATCCCAAAAGCTCAGAAGCCTGCAAGGGCTAATGTGCAGGGAAATAACCGGCACCATGAGGACGACAATCCAAGCACTCGAGACCATTCTGGGACTGCCTCCGCTACCGACTTGGCGACCCATTTGCATCTGAGAGACTCTGGTCAGTGGAGAGGAAGAGGGGAAGCCGTTGGACACCTAAGGGTCGCCCAAATGGCCACCAGGGAGATGCCACTTGCATCCTTTGAGATCAAGGCAACCCGAATTACCTGGAGATTCAATAAGAGGCACACTCCACCAACAGTTCGAGAGGAATGCTGTGATATGCTACACCAATGGCTCCAAGCTATTGGAGAGGCAGACAACATGGGCGGGGGTCTACGTGCAAAACCGAGAAGAAGTTCGGATGAGCTACCCACTCGGAGAGCAAGCTACGGTCTTCCAAGCCGAGGTATACGTCATTATAATGGCGGCAACACTAGAAGAGGTTCGCAATGGTCCGGAGGAGCATGTGTACATATGCTCCGACAGCCAAGCGGCCCTAAAGGCACTCAGTGCGCCAAAAATTGCCAATACTCTGGTGGAAGAGTGCTTAGAAGCACTGGAAGCCTTGAGTCAAGACAAAAGAGCTACAGTTATGGGTACCGGGACACACGTGAGTGTCGGGCAACGAAAAGGCGGATGAACTCGCTCGGATCGGGGCCAGCACTCAATACGTGGGGCCGGAACCACTCTTAGGTATAACAAGGAGACAGCTGTAAAGTCGACTCATTAAATGGGCTAACGATGAACTGGCAGACTCCTGGGAGAACGAATTAGGACGCAGACAGTCCAAAGAATTCATCGACGGACCGGACGCGGCCAGACTCAAATAGCTCCTGGGAAGGACACGAAAAGATATTGGACTACTGACAGGGATACTGACCGGCCACAACCGACTCAGTAAGCATCTGACTCGCATCGGGATCGGGAATGACTCCATCTGCCGTGCCTGCGGAAGGGCGGAGGAGACATCCCGGCACCTCGTTGCGGAGTGCGATGCATACCTAAGGATGAGGCATCAGGTACTCGGACAACCGAACCTGGATGCAGAGGACCTACGAGCTCTCAAGCGGGCCAAAGTACCGGACTTCCTGAAGAGAACAGGGAAGCCCGGAGAGCCTACTACCGTACAAGCGGTACAGGTGGTGGATTAGGGGGCTGGGCTGGGGTAAGGTAAAAAGGGACCGCTTGGGCCTACTTTCCAGGTCTTGGGCCGCCCCCTAGTTACTACTTACTACTACTTACTTAATAAAAGAAAAATTCCCAATAAAAGTACGTTTAAGTTTTTTTTTGATGAAGTCATTTTCTTTAGGATGAGTGACACTGTTCAAAAACAGGAAATGTTGGCCCGCCTTTTTTCAAACTGTGCAATAGTGAAAGAAAATCTTGAAGACTACAATAAGGCACTGGACTTATACAAAAAAAGCATAGAAATTTGTCTGAAGCATGATTTTTATGATCAGTTATATAGAGGTAGGAAAACTGAATAATTAGTTAAAATTTTGTCCTGTTAAAATCAGTACTGATTCAATTATGGTGTATTCTATCAGGGAATTCAAATCAAGTTAGTGGAATTGGAAGCGGAATTAATAAAATTGGTTTACAAATTAGTAAATTTGGTACTAAACTAATTTAGAATGGAGTTCCATAAAATGCAAAAAATAAGAAAAATTAAAAATTATTAAAATATCCCACAACAATGTAAAGTTTTCTAGAAACTACCCCCATTTGCTCTGCCCCTGATGCGATTTCTTTTTACCTGACAGAACTGAAATAAACCACTGACTAATGTACATCTACACACTAAATTTCAACATAACAGATGAATGGTTCAGAAGTTAACCCAATTATATTTTTCATAACATCTCAAATTCTTTGACATCTGTGTGCTGACAGTATATTATCTCTACTCTTTAACTACTTATCTTTTTTTTATTTACCATGCCATGAACCCTCACTGAAGGATAGGCTCAAAACAGAAAAAAAAACTGCATCAAAATTATTTGCTTGTCCTAAAAAAGTCATTTTGTACTTCTATATAAGGGACACAACCTTTCATGTAAAAGCAGTCATTGTACCTCTATATAAGGGACCCAACCTTCCATGTAACTTTTGCCTGATTGCTCTATTGCCCACTCTTTCCAAAATTATAGAGAAGCTAGTCCATTTGATGCTCTTGGGTTTTAGTCAAAAAAAACATTTATATACTGGAGGCTTTTGACTGCGTGGATCACAGAATACTGCAAAAAAAGATGGAAATTTATGGAGTAAGGAAAATTGCTTGAGAGTGGTTTCGCTGGTACTCATCTGGTTAAACACAATCGGTGATGTTTAATGACAAGATATCTGTACCTAAAAATATTGATATTGGTGTACTGCAGGGATCTATATTGGGACCGCCTCTGTTTTTGATGTAAATCAATGACATAGCTCAATTACCCATTAGTGGAAAATTTACTACTTTTGATGATGATGATCGGACAGTTCTGTGGCATGATCCTGATGTTGAACTCAACTCAACGAAAATATCCAAAAAGATGGGTCCCTATAAAAAACCCGAAAACAAATTTGGCAGAAACATAATTTGTCAGAATTCAAAAGAAAAGAAAATAATTTGTCCAAAAAAAATTGTCTCGAAAATGTATTTATTTTTTTATTTATTTATTTATTTATTTATTGACGGAATAACCCCATTTTGCATTTACAATTAACAAAATTTATTATGCAAAATAGATTGAATTATTTTAGGTATACAAAAATTCCAAAATCAAATTATACCCTAGTAAAGCTCTTTTTAAACAACCCTAGAGAGATACCAAATATTTCTAAATGATAACTGTTTATAAGTCTACAATACTTATGTATAGGAGAATTAAAGCCATAATTTGTATGATGAAATGGGATATAGAAGGAAGAAAATTCTTGTCTTCTATTTCTTGTACCTATTTCAATATTTAAACATTGCAACAAATCCAAAGAATCTATTTTTCCATTAACTAAACCATGAATAAATATTAAGCCAGAGAAACTTCTTTGCTCCTTAAGTGTATTTAAGTTAAGCTTTCTCTCTAAATGTCTATAATTTAATAAAATAAAAATCTTTAACTTAAACGCACAAAATCGCAAGAACTTATGCTGAACTTTTTCCATTGAATAATCATGAACATCTTGAAAGGGAGACCATACTATTGAAGCATACTCCAGCATAGACCTAACTAAAGAGCAATAAACCCCTCTAACAATATCAACAGAAAAGCACCCACAGTGTCTTAATATGAAGCCTAGCATTTTTGAAGATTTTACTGTCAGTGTGTTTATATGTTCAAAAAAAGTTAGATTTTCATAAAAAATTACTCTTAGATCTTTTATTTTTGATACGTAACTTAGAACTTCCCCATTTAATGTGTATGAAGTGTTAAATTTTTACACCTTTATAAAAACTTATCTGACACCATTTAGCCATATTTAAGTTTAATTTATTTACTGAACACCAGTCTGTTAATCTATCTAAATCATCCTGCAGTAGTTGTTGGTCTTCTATGTTTTTATAATCGTAAAAGATTTGAAATCGTCAGCAAAAGCTAGACCATCAGTATTTTGAAAACAATCGAAAATAGAATCTACAAACAAGTTAAAAAATAATGGTGACCAGTGTCCCCCCTGTGGAACTCCTGAGGTAACTATAATAGTCAGACAAAAAAGAACCCAACTTTACTGATTGATGATAGCCTGTCAAAGAACTTTTGATCCATTCCACTGTATCTGCACCGAAACCCAAGTCAAAGAGCCTTTTGAGAAAAATACAGTGATCTACCCGATCAAACGCTTTGGAAAAATCTGTGTAGCATCGATTTGTTTAAAATTTTCCAAGGCATTGATTATTTTGTGTTGATAACTTAACAAATTTGTCACTGTGGAACGACCTGCACAAAAACCGTGTTGGCTTTTATTTATGATCACTTATTAAATTGTCAAATAGTTTAGGAATGGAAGACTGTATGCACACACTTCTATAGTTAGCTACATTGCTCTTATCTCCACTTTTAAATATTGGAACTAGAAAACTATGTTTCCATCTGTCTGGAAACATTCTTGAGACTGAGGATTTTGTTAAAAAGTAAATTCAGGGGAATGACTAAAGAGGAAAATACAGTGGTTTATTAAGCTATTAGGGATCCCATCAGGGCCCAAAGTGTTTTTTCTAGGTAAGAAAGCTATTTTGTTATATATTTCCTCTCTAGACATGTTTACAAACTTAAAGTTATCTGAAATATTCAAAGAAGTTCCCAGGAATCATCCAGGCCACTCAGGGCATAAATAGTCTCAAAGTATTTTTTAAATAGTGTAACAATATCTTGGCCATTATCAGCTTTATTTTCTCCTAAATACATAATTTCAGGAAGGCTGTTATTTGACTTTAAATCCCTTAAATATTTCTAAAAGTACTTAGGGTTAGTTTTAAATTCAGTTTCAACCTTAGATATATACTGGGACCAGCAAATGGTTCTAACTCGTTTACACTCCGATCTTAGCCTTGAAAATTCATTATAATCTAAAATAGACTCAGATTCTATGTGGGTGGTATGCCTGTTTCTCTTTTGAATTGTGAGATATCTTAATTCTGGTGAAAACCATTAAGATGATGAAAACTATCATCGAAATTGGGTCCTTAGCTACTTCTATGTTTAAATTTTCATCATTTGTGAAGGCAAGGTCCAAAAACAGGTTTCGTTTATTTGGTATACTTATCCTTTCAAAGAGTTGTAGATATCCAAAAAACTGGGCAACATGTACTGCAGATGAAGTTGGACATTCAACTTGCACACCGTATTCATCGTTAGACCAGTGAGCTTTTGGAAGATTGTAGTCACCAAATATATAGATTTTCTGAAATTTATAGTTTTTAAAAACACTCTCTACTGCCTCGCAATGTGTGTTGCAATAAATTTTAGGCATACCTGGTGGAACATACCGGCTATTACGAATTTAAAAGCCTTATGCTCCCATGCAACAAACAACTGTTCAACACTTTTTTGGGTTATGATAACCCTTACTGATCTTTATGTAGATAAGTGCTAGTGCTAGATTTACAGCTGGTTTGTTCAGATCAATCACTACGAAATAAATTGTAATTAAAACACTCTAATTCACTGTCCAAAAAATCAATTCAAATTGCTTTCGACTAGAATTAATATATCATATAAGGAACTACTTAGAGCCAGTTTTAGACTTGCAATTTTAGTACGTAATCCATCTACATTCTGATAGTATACTGAAAATGGGGAGGAGTCTAGTTTTCCTGAGATTGTGTGTTGTTTAGACACAACTTTAGGTATTCCCTGCTGGTATTTGATTACTAGTTCTGCCTCTCCATTATCTTTTCTCTACTGGAGCTCTGCTCGAGCTGCTTTGTATGCATCTTGTTGCATTTTGGTTGAATCGTAGGTTATTTTATAAGAACAACAACTGAAATTGTGTATATAATCTTTACTGGTCTAGGCTTCCCAAAATTCTTATTTATCTTGTCAACTCGAATGACTTTGTGGATCGAGCGAACCTCAGACTAATAACTCAACTTGGTAAATATATACTGAGCTATGCTATGCTTTATCTGGTAGATTATTTACTGGGGATTCTGGGACATCAAAAACCATAAGATTTTTTGACCTTACAGAGCGGTCATGACCCTCTGATAAGATTTTCTCAACATTTGGGTTTTGCTTTAGTTTGAGCTGTTCTATGTCTCTCTTTAATCTAGTGATGAAAATGAAATGACTGGAAGATCAAATCGCTAGAAAATATATGCATAGAAATAAATTTAAACGAAACATATTTTTATAGAAACACAAATTGTCAGAAATTATTTTTAACGAAAATAATTTAATAGAAACATAATGCCGAACCACAAAATTCAAGAATCTGTCCGAAAATGATTTGAACCGATAGACACGAATTCGATTGCTACGTTGCCAGGCTAACGACAAGGAAAAGTCGAAGTAAGTTGTGATATTGTATTAATTTACCCCCTTTACGTCTCTCAACCACCCCCTACCCCCAAAATTTTTTCATAATATTAAAATCGGTTCACGGGAAGTGTGTCAAAAATGAATCGCAAAATTTGATAGACATTTAGACAGCCAGAAACTGCAAAGTCAAATAAAATCGTTAAATAAAAAAAAATCCCAGTGTCATCTTCCAAATAGAGAAGCTTGTCAACGCCTCAATCCTACGCCTACGGCGCTCTAGAGATTTAAATTTGACGCATGCCCAATAGCGATTCGGATGGATTGTGGTTCTGCTCATTTAAGGATCGGGCATATTATTTTTCTATCAATTTGTGGTTCGGGTGTTTTTCATTTCTAGAAAATTATTTTCGATACTTTTGTAATTCTGATATTTTAAGGTTTGGGAAAATTATAATCAGTTAAATTATATTCGTGTCTTTTAAGGATCGAGTAAATTAAAATTCTATAAAATTATATTCATATCCATTATTTTCTGGGTGTTTTAGTTTCGTTTATATTTCGTTTCGGACGTTTTATTTTCTTTTCAATTGTGTTTCGGTTTTTGTCAATTCGGCTTTTTTGTGGGTTCCCCAAAAAGATGTGTCTCCGATTCATTTTTATCATTTAACTTTTCAAAAACAAATATTTTACATTTTGAATGTGAACTCAACAATATACAGTCGGAAAATACTAACCTTTCAAATCTGGATTTCACAAAATTTCTAGGCCTAGTAATAGACAAAAACCTTAAATTTGATAAGCACATAAAAAGTCTCAATGGAAAAATTGGCTCTGTGCTGATAAGAGTTAGCAGATGATCTTGAGTTCAAAATTGCAAGAGGAGCATACTTTCCTGTAGTAATTACCCTTTTAAATCCATTTTTTACTTTATAAACGGGAGCTCTAAGGAATTTGTGTAGGGTAAAAAGAAGATGCCCATGTAAATCTTTATTTTTAAAACAAAAATTTGTAACTTTGTTGTGTTTTTATATTCTTGAAACTGTGTGTATAGTTTTTAAAAAATACCAAAGTAATCTAGTCTTATCTGTGTCACCTTTTTAGACTCCCTTTACTTGTACCAGTCTCAACCTTGGTCAAAGATTCATTTATATACAATGGCAGAAAAATATTTAATAATCTTTTACTAGAAATAAGGAACAAAATTGTTATAAACTGTTTAGACATCATAGAAAAGAATTTCTAATTATCATTGCAAATCCTGTTACAGTGTGAAAGAATTTTTTAAAAATTAGTTTTTTTATCACTTTCTTGTATTTACTTCAATTTGTCTTGTATGATGATGTGAGGATTTATTTTCTTTGCATTCGCATCAGGGCGCGGAGTTAAAAGTGTTAGAAAAAGATTTGGTAAACTTTAAAAATATAGTAAAAATGAACATGGCCTTCTTTAAACATACTTGCAACCAGTTTTTAAAACTATCTAAAGAAAAGTATTTATTCTATTTTTGCAAATATATTAACAGGTAAAGGTAAAAATGGTAACAATAACTAGTATAACATCAGGCAGGTGTCAAAGTTAAAATTAACACTTTTTTGTTGAGTTTAAGATCATCTATACCTTTAAGGGAAGGAATAGGGTGGCTATTGACTGATATTGTATTATTTTCGTTTTTACCTTATATAACAATAATAATAAAAACTTGAAAATAATTTTGTTACATTTTATTTTGTCTACATTTGTGGCACTAAACCATACGTTTTTATTTTTTAGGCTACATTTCAATGGCAGGCTTACTGGATAAAGAGCAACAGTACCAAGAATCCATAAAACATTTCAATTTGGCATTTGAAATAGCTAGTAAGTACATCATTTGTTTGTACACGAATTTTCCAAAGATATTAGATCCCTATTAAGGGAAAAATTGCTGAGGTTATTTTGGAGCAAAAAAATTGAAGCTTTAAATGTCAGCCCCCCTGTTGAAATTGGTCCGGAATTAAAGGCAAATTTTGGCAAGGGAGCATTTTCTGTACGCTTTTTAGCCAGTCGAAGATATCGCGAATAGTCGAAGATCGCGCGAAAAAAGGTTGAAAAGTTTTGGAATGGCGATATGTTTAGTATGGACCATACTTCGAGCATTTAAAACGATTAAAGAGTGAGCAAGCTGGGTTTTGGGACACCTGGAGCTGGATCCAAAATTAATTGTAATATTAAACTCCAAAGAAACAGACCGGATAAGGATGGAACGCATGTTGTCAGGATCGGGTTCCATGTCTTATATTTTACCGTTTTTGGGATTTAAATGCAAAATTTACTTCGAAAATAATTCACACAAAATTTTGGCATTTGGCTAGACCACATTCTTCACTAACAAAAAATATCTGTTTATCGGAAACAACTTCACTATCGGGCCAGCGCCAGTGGTCCCAACACTCAGCTTGCTAACTGTCCTTTTATAATGTAAAATGTAAATAATGAGTTTTATGTCCCACAAAAACTTTTATTTTACAAAAGGTTCTTCGTTGAATTTGTTTAAGAAATGGCTGACTGAAGAATGCATATTTTTCAAAAATAATTGTTCTTAGTTTTTTTTTTAATTTTGCTTGTAATATGTTTTTATTTTTACTAAATTTTATATTTTATATGTTTTAATTAGAGTCACACTATTGTACTATTTTTATTATTGTGTTTGTGTGTAAGCCGCTGTTTAATTTTTTACCGAATAAGCTAAAATTTCTTTCTAAGGCCACCGATTCAAATGTTTGAATATTTCGAATTGGCTTAAATAAATTTTAGGTTATTCGGCAAAAAATCAAAACAGCCGTGTCTTAGTTTTTACAAAATGTGTGGATATCACCTGACCCGTTTTGAACGTCACTTCGACATTTCCTGAGCTAAGGTCCCTGACAGAAAAAAGCATCTCTACTCTTAAGGCTTAACCTAGTATAGTCCAATTTTTTGATGAGCGGACTGACGTCATTTTTTTGGATCTCTATTTGATACATTGTTTTAGACAGCGACAATAAATATGGAAAAAAAGGTCATGTCGTTGATTATTTCAACTGTTACTTCAAATTGACAACAACAAATTATTTAACATGCGAACTGTTGAACAGTGGCTTACACACAAACACAATAATAAAAATAGTACAATAGTGTGACTCTAATTAAAACATATAAAATATAAAATTTAGTAAAAATAAAAACTAAAAACACTAATTTTTGCAAAATATGCATTCTATTCTGTGACAATTTTATATGAAATCTCACTTAAATTGTATATTGGGATGCATCCTACATTGACACTAATAAACTAATTGATTCTAAGAAATTACTGAAATTATTATTATAGAATTACAAAAAAAAATAAACAATTTTGTCCATCCAGAGCAATGACAGGTGGCAGTCACTGAGCTGTAGATATTTTTTAGAAAAACTAGGCACAAAGAAAAAAGAGCTCATGTGCGCCGCCTTGCTGGCAAAATCCGTAACTCTAATCAAATTAGCCGATTTTAATGGGACCAAACAAGTCTTAGTTAAGGCCTATAAATTACAGTCACCGATAGATGAGGAGAGGAAGACTATTGAAAAGAACTTGAGAGTAGGTATGTCAAAACATTTGTTTCATTTTAGGTGGATATACATTTAAAAAATAAGCAAAAACGTGAAAGTTTGGTTTTGCATAAATAATAAAAAGAAGTATCTTTTTTTATAAAATGAAGGGAAAACTTAGTTTTTATTTATTCCCTCACCCTTTGCCCTCTGCGCCACAAATCTTTTTCTTTTCTTTATTAGGGCGCTAAATTTTCCCTTCATTTTGTAAATTTGTTTGGCTGAAATTATTAGTTGGAAATTCGCCATCTGACACCTCCAATAAAACGCTATATGTCGTGTATCGTTGGTTGATAAATAAATAGAAATTTCGTACAACTAATAATCGTGAATGTGTACCTCCTTGTCTTTATAACACCTCTAGGTTTTTAAAGCCGCAGTAGGCTTCAAAGATCTCCCCACTACTAACAAATAAATCGAACGAAACGATTTCCGAATAGCCAGTCAAAACCCCAGTTCCTCGGTAGCTCAGTAGGTAGAGCATTAGACCGGTATTCTAGAGGTCCCGGGTTTAAATTAAATGGTCGAGGAAAACCTTTTTTTCCGATTTATTTCCTTACTCTTTGCCCTCTACGCCACAAATCTTTTCTGTCTATCTTTTTTTATACCTTCATAAAAAACACGATTTCACACACTGTCATAACAAGACCGTGGCTTTTTTGGCAACCAATGCAGGTGTGAAAAAAAAAATTGTTTTGCACGCTAATGTCAAAAAATGAAATGGACAATAATATAATACAACAACCGCATTAAAATCATGAGGCAAATTACATATGCAGGCTTAAATGCCGAAAATTTAGAGCGCAGTTGCCGAGTTTCCATAATTATCCCGTATTTTTTTTTCCTATAATTAGCATTAGGCAGCATAAGACAATAAATTATTCTAATTAAGTTGGTACCACAAAAGTTCTCTCTCTTGTTTTACCTTCTAAAAACATTAAAATCAGTGCAAAAAAGTTTTCGACTTGTTTGTTTTATGTTTTTGTTGCGCTTGTAAAAAAGCACTATTTTAGCTACTAACTATTTTCTTGTTATACTGCGTTTACCTCCGCAACATACGTATCTTTTTCCCTGTACTTTTTAAAAAGGTTTTTTTGAATCATTTGAAGATCAGATCGTGGGATTGGCCGCTCGGGAACGCAGCTGCAAAATGGTCTGCTACACTTTTTTTTCTTGAGTGAGTGAGTTCCCTGACAATTTCTTGACAATTAATAATTGAAAAAATCTGACAATATCAGTGGTTTCCACTCTGACTATTTTATTGGTTATTAGTGTACAGTACGAATATTTTTCAATGTACAGTACGAATATTTTTTCAATGTATAAAATCCCTATGTTGGGGAGGTAAACGCATAATCCGGTATATAATGTTTTCCAGTACTTTTGTTTTGCTTTAAACCCTTTAAAAAATATCATTGTGAATAAAATATGCTTTAAAAAGTGGTTTGCCTGGATCTCTTCTTCTTTCTTCTGAATTGGCTCTGTCCCTCTGGAACAATCTGCTAGCACACTTCTGGGCCTGGATGCCCTAATAGTTCGAATACGCCACCAGACAAAGCAAAGCACAAGTCCTCACAAGCTTAAAAGCACAAATCAAAAAGTTCAAACTTTGCTAGATGGACTATTCTTTGACAATACACTCTTTTTTTCTTGAGTGCGTGAGTTGAAATTTCCCTGACAATTTCTTGACAGTATCAATGGTTTCCATTCTAACTATTTTATTGTTAATCAATGTACAGTGCGAATATTTTTTCAATGCATAAAATTTCTATGTTGCGGAGGTAAACGCATAACCCGGTATACAGACCGCTTCAAGCTACTGCGAACATAGGGGGAATCAAGTCCAATTTACTCTCCGTGCCGTACGACCGAGGTGGATTCGAAGCACGCTGCAGTGTTATCTTTTGGAAATTCATTTTGTTTTTATTATTTTGTTTTATTTCTGCCTTGCTCGAGAAACAGATGGGTAAGTTCTTAATTGAAATAATACATTTTTAAAACCAAAAATGGATGTCTACGAAGTTGCCGAAAAAGTGCAGATGGTCAAATGGTCAAATCGTCATAACCCAACACACGTTCGATATTGGTCGAGGGAAAATTTGCATTTGTATTTTGACGTAAGAACACAGTATCCCCAAAAACTAAATGTTTGGGGGGGGGTATTATAGGGGAACACGTAATTGGGCCATTTTTTATTAACGGCAATTGCAATTTGAATGGTCCTAGATACTTGGATCTACTGCAGCAGCACATTATTCCAACTGCTAGGCAGTTGTTAGGTGTAAGATTTGGTGAAACATGGTTTCAACAAGATGGTTGTTCCGCTCACAATGTTGGCCTTGTTAGGGAATATCTTGATAATGTATTTCCTAATCGGGTTATAAGTACACGGGGAACTATTTTATGACCAGCTCGCTCTCCCGATCTTGCTCCTAATGACTTCTATCTGTTTTTGAAGAAGCTTTTCAAATTATCACCCCTAACATGCTTGGAAACGTTAGAAGGGGTTTTTATAGTAGGCTCGGATATTGTCTAGCCGAGCAAGGAGGACTTTTCGAACATTTGCTTTAATTTTTTTTGACTGGGAGAACCTTTTTGGTTTTTAGAATGTATTATTTTATTTTGAGAACTTGCTTTTATTTTGTTTCTCCTTATTATTTTCATTGTAACACGTCGTCACTGATAAATCTCAGCAGTTGACAATAAAACGCTCTTATTTATCAGTGACAAAAAATAAGAAAATTACGTTATAAAAATTTGCGTATTTATTGATCAAATTCCGGTTTCATTGACTACGCTCCACACAGCACCGTGGTTAGAGGCGTACTAAATACCAAAGGAAAGTCATGCAAGTGGTGATTGCAAGCCTGAGTATTGGTTGCTTCACTGATAGGCGTGCGGTGTCTCTGCATGTACGTACACTGGCAAATTAGACTTCTTCCGCCCTATGTTCGCAGTAGCTTGAAGCGGTCTGTATAATGTTTTCCACTGCTTTTGTTTTGCTTTAAACCCCTTAAAAAAATATCATTGTGAATAACTCTTATAACTCTAATACGCGACGAGAAAAACTAAATCATGGTCAAGTTCCCACAAGCTTCAAAGCACGCGATTTTCTCGACTAACTGTTATTTTTTCGTAAAAAAAAGAAAGTGGGACGATTATATGTTCGAGTAGTTTTCAATTATGATGTTATTAAAAAATATCACTGTGTAAAGCTAATATATAGGTTACTCTTATGGACAAAACACTTGACACTTTTTCATTTTATAGGATTTAAAATAAAATCTCTATGAAATGAAAACTGTTCGACTCATTTTGTCTAAGATATTTGATGATTTGGACCACGCTTTGGCCAAAAAATTGTCAACCGTTTTGTCAATAAGGTTGTGTAACTTCCCTATATATTAAACAATGGCAAAGCTAAGCCTTGAACCATATGAAATCCGCAACCGGTTGGGACCCAATTGTTCAGCGCAATCTAGATGTTAGTTCCGAAACCCAATTTGGCTCAGCTTTTTCTGCTGGGCTTAATTGATAGCAAAAAAAACTACGATGACTGGTAATCTTTGTGTTTTCTATGGAGCCTCGGTGATTATACTGCGTGCAGTACATACTTCCTTCATTCATTTTTCGAATTTGAACACTTGATATATCTTCGTGTTTTTCTTAGTTGACTGATTGTCAAACAAGTACCTAATCTAATACAATGTAAGGACTTTGACACTTGAAATATTACGAAAAAAGTCAGTTTTTTTAGGCTAGAATATAATTATAGCCACAAAACGTCCACAGAGAGATTCATTCAAAAAATCATATATGGCATCCGTTTTCTTTGTGATGGCATGAATAAAGTGTCGACTGCACATATAACTATGAGATACTATAATGGCCCAAGGATCGCAAAATGTGTAATAATAATAATAATAATTTTGGTTGTTAGCAAGGATCCGTAGGAAAAAAACGAATAAAATCGTAAAAATGTTTTGCCGTTGATAAAGTCCTTTTGAGTCCTTTAAAGTTAGTACACATTGCCTTGAATTTTGCCATTTTAGTTGCAGCCATGGTCCACCTCGAAGATCAAATAATTTCCTGCACGGATCCGAGGAAATTGAAACAGCTCTACGAAAAAATGGGCGACGCCGCGTCGGAAAAACTGAAAAACTACGGGAAAGCCGTAGAATATTATAAAAAAATGCTCGAGTGTGCGGAGAAGTATGGGGCCAGCGATAAGGAGCTCCAGGAATGTTATGTCAGTTTAGGTAGGTATCTCATTTTATTACTTTTATTGCTTCGTTTCATAAAAATCGAAACTGCATTTATACAAGGGTACGACAACAGCAGTTTTTAAAAAGTTAGGAAATAATCCTGAAAAAAAAATTCTATTTATTGCCTCCGCCAGTATATTAAGAACGCTGTCATTCAGGTTAAGAAAAATCTTTATCGACATATTGTCTAGACCAGAGCTATTTTTATTTCTAATTTCTGAAAGAATTACTTTTAAATCAGGGTTCGTAGCGACCTGGAAAACCTGGAGAACCTGGAATAGTCAGGGAATTAAAAATGTCCTAAAAAAAAAGGAATTTTATGAAAATCGACAAAAACCTGGAAAATGATATGGGAACCTGGAATAATAATCAATACGAATCCTAAACTTATCTATGCTCGTTCAAAATAAATGCATCGATCATCTACCAAATGCCTCAAAGATAGGTTATCTCTGTCTAACGGAGCCGGCTTGAGTTCTTTTTCTAAAGCGACTAGATAAAAAGAGACAGGTATGCTCAGGATTAATAAAGTTAATCCTACCATTTAGTTTTTATAAATTGCAAATAAGTGATCAGAATAAGATTACTTTACTACACGTGTTTTTCACGGAAATTAAGTTTGGATAAAGCTCAGAGAAATTGTTTTTTTTTTTATAGGAAATTTAAAAGTAAAGTATTTTTTGATGGGGTACTGCCAGGAATGTAAAAAAGACATCAAAGTAAAAAATGGAGAGGAAAACATTTCAGCTTTTTTGACTCGCGTGTTTTTTAATTTCATAATCCTATATCTATTTCCCCAATAAAATAGTCAGAAAATGGCGATTTTTTTTATAAAAGTGAATGAATAGCCAAATTTTGTAGAACAGGAGTGAGTTTGGTTCTACTCCGATGTTTCTGATTATTTTTTTTGTATATATATTTAAAATCTTAAATTGGATTGTTTTGATTTTCTATACACGACGTTTCGATTAGTACAATCTCTGATCGTCTTTAGGTGCAAACTACAATCTATTCCTAAGGCCACGTACTTATATACTATGGGAAATTACTCAACCGTGAACTTTAAGAAGTTGGCTTCGCCCAAGGAATACCCAAAGAGGTGAAACAACGAAATCAGGAATGAAGTAAACAGAAGCAAAGGTTTTGCACAAGGAGTCATACTGAAGAAACGAAAATTTCTTGAAGATGCCTTTATTGTGCAGAATCAGGGTATTTTCGGTAAACCAAGTGTTGAAATTCCAAATATTTGGAAGCCTCTCCTTGGGTTGAGCCAACTTCTTAAACTTGACGGTTGAGTGATTTTCCATAGTATATAACTTTGCCTTAGCCTTAGGAATAGATTGTACTTTGCACATGAAGACGATCAGAGATTGTACTGATCGAAACGTCGTATATAAATAAAATATAGACAATGTTTGTTTGTTTCAAACTTTCAAACAAACTTAGGATCCTTACTGGTTGCAGGAACTTTGAGCTAACGTAACTATCATACAAATAATCCGAGTTTTATGAGTGGTACCTCGTCAAACGTGAAATAATAGGGGCTTTCCTATTTAATAACAAAAAATTACAGGGGGGTCGAAATAAAATATACAACCTATAGTTTTAGCTTTTTTTATGTAATCTTGGGATTTTGACGTGTTTTGTAAAAAAATTGTCGAATTTATGTTATTATTTCTTTGGAAAAGTAATTACTTACTTATAAAAAAGTTGCTTTTAAACAGATCACGTTTTAAACATCTCTGGAAATATATATGGCACAAACCTGGAATTTTTAGAAAATTGGGCAGGGAAAACCTGGAAAAGTGGGAATTTGAAAGTCGATGAGCGCTACGAAACCTGTAAATCCTCCAAATTTATAGTCAAGGGAGTTTAAAGTGGTATGCAAGTTTTTTATTAAATTACTTCCCACTGAACAATAATAATTGTTCAGTGTGTTTGGTTCTAAATGTATAACATGAGCTTGTGTAATTTTCATATTATATATAAATGACTTGATACTAGTTGATATTCAGGGGCTGCTAACAAACTTTGCAGACGACGCAAAGCTCAAGTGGCATTACAAATATCAAGAGTTAGAAAAATTAAGGATTGGGGCGATGCAAACTGTCTTTGTTTTAATATTGATAAAACTAAGGTCTTAAGTTTTAGGTGTGATATTGACGATATTAATTTGGAAGACAAATCAATAAAACAAAACAATGACACTAAATTTCTAGGCCTACATATTGACGATAGACTGAAGTTTGACATACATATTGAAAATTTAAACAAAAAACTAGCCTTAGGTTGTTTTGCTGTAAAAATGACATTTACAAAGCTTGGATCAGACATGGCTAGAACTACCTATTTTGCATCATTAGGTATGGGATTGCTTTTTGGGGTTGCTGTAGCAAACAATTATTTGGTTTAGTATTTACTCTACAAAAGAGAGCTGTCCGATCCATATGTGGTTCCAAGCTTAGGGATTATTGCAAGCCACTCTTTATAAAAGAAAAATTTTTAACCTTAGTGTGTATGTGTATGATGTAACTGCTTCACATCTTTATAATACTCGTAGCAGAAATAACACACCACTACCTGTTCCCAGATATAACCAGATATATTTTGGAAACTATACGATGGAAACTTTTCAAACTTTCTATACTAACATAAGTCCATGTAGACTATCTTTATGAAATACTTTAATATTTGCAGTGTTGCCATTTGCAGGAAAACTTGGCAAAAACTTTCTTATTTTATATATATATTTTAGGTACATTTTATGTATAATGTCCTATACCTATCTTCAACTGTTTTTAAAATATTGACAGGCGAAAATTTTTAACTTTTTTTAAAACTTTTACAGCCCGTAACATCGAAACGGTTAAGGATAGAGCAAAACGGTTTTTACATTCCTATCTTGGTTTTTCACAAGCTATCGTTTTATATCTAAAAGCAGGGTTAAAATATTCCAAGGTTTGTTTAACCCTGGGTTAAAAATAGTATAACACGATAGCTTGTGAAAAACCAAGATAGGAATGTAAAAACCGTATTATCAATCCTTAACCGTTTCGATGTTACGGCCTGTCAAAGTTAAAAAATGTCAATTTTCACCTGTCAATATTTTAAAAACAGTTGAACATAGGTATTAGACATTATACATAAAATGTACCTAAAATATTTTGTAGAATCCAAAAATGCAAAAATATACAGGGTGTTCAATTGAAAATAAGAAAGTTGTTGCCAAGTTCTGCAAATATGAGAGTATTTCATAAAGATAGTTTACATGGACTTATGTTAGAATAGAAATTTTCCATTGTATAGTTTCCAAAATATTCTAATAGGTTACTCACCTTGGGACACCCGGTATATAAACCCACTCTGCGGCTCAAAAAATAGGAATTGTCTATTTTTGAGATATCGGTCGGCTTTGCCGCCAATAGGTGTCGCTACGTAATCTGAACCAATTATATATATAAGGTATAGTTTCCTTTGAATGTGCTACTCATATTTCTTCTGGTTGTTTAGCGTAGATATTTAATAGCGTTTGTAGGTATATCATGTACAGATTATTATTATAAATCTCTTCTTGAATGCTTATTATAAGTATTGTATAAAATTAACAATAAGTTTTAAATAAAACAGTTTCTTTGAATAACGGAACACTCTTTAAAAAAAAAACAAAAAAACCATCGATGTTCACAAACATCGATGTTTTTTTTCGATGTGCACATCGCTCTATAATAGTATTAAAATCTATACCAAACTGCCAGGTTACTGCAAGTCCAATGAAACTTACAAAAAAATTTGTTTATATTTTGTTGTTTTTTTATTTGGTTTTTTTATTTTTATTTTTTTTTGTTTTTTTTAATGGTAAAAAAAATTAAATGGTTTTTTAATTAATTTTTCTATATTATAATATAATTTTAATCTTACTGTTTTTGCAATTGTGTCTTTTATATATATGTGCTAAATTGCGAAATAGTGTTTTTTTAAATAATGTGATCTAATCTAATAAAAGCGCTACCTACAGATTTTAACTATATTTATGATGGAATTGCGACTCTATTTGTGATTTGTAATTTGTTTAAATTTTGGAAGAGAAGTGTTATGATACAGGACAAAAACCTATTATTTTATTGTTATTTGCTTTGTCAATAAAAATTAATTGTATTTTTTTGACAATAAAGCCTATTGAATCTTGAATCTTAAATCTTGCATTAAAGAAATTAGAGGAAAATAAATACAAATCTCAGCGCACGGGAATTCATGAAATGGTGTCACAAAATAATCGAAATTAATTGAAATATATTTTTTTAAACCCTTATAGATGGCCCCTGGGCTCCATTCATTCAATATATTTTCAGAACTTTTATGGTTGTAAATTCGGGTTGTGCTGTACTTTCGGGGTTAATTACGCTAGTGCTTAATAATATAATTTTCGATAATTTTGCATAAAAGGATTCGCTTAGCTAATGACAAATCACCATGCAATTGCTTGCTGTTCTGCCATTCGTTTTGAGAAGCGTTTAGTGTTTTTAATTACAAAATTTGGGTCCAGATTCTTATTCCAATTCTCCCTCTTTCATTAACCTTTGCAAGTGTGACAAAGTTTTGGCATGTATACTATACATGATTTCAGTTTTTTAAAATAGGTTATTATTTTCTAAGGCAAACAGGGCATTTGTTTTAAAGTTTTACTGTTCAAAACTTGGTATGTGCAAATTTTTTGATTAACTCCTTCGCAAAAGCAAATATTATAGGGGAGGCCAAAACAAGAAAAAAACATGGGGGTCAAAAGTCCTTTGTTTTCGAGATACAGGAGCAGGGATTCAAAGTGCGCGACTGTTTTTTGTTTGTTATATCTTCTTGTTCCGTGTAGTCGCACTTCATAACAAGTAATGATGACCATAAAAACAAATTACAACAAATTAAATACTTTCAAAGGAAAAAGGGCCCTTTCAGGTATAAGACACAGGTATATATGAACATATCTTGGTAATTTAGAGATTTCTTGACAGCCTGTACCGCTTTAACCTATCGATATTTAAAATTTGGTTTATCATTTTGCGTTATTAATTTTTCAATTTTTGGAATATCCTTTTTACCCGACTCCTTGAATTTTAAAATTAGTTTATCTTGAAAACAAAGGACCCGTTCATTTCAATTTTTTAATATCCTATCACCTATTAAAATATTTGCAATTTTTCACCCTTATTTTTATTCAAATTCTCTCTTATTCTCATCTTATTGTCAAATTTTTTAACACTTTAGGTGCTACCTACGAAGACAACTCACAATACAGAGAAGCGGAAGGGTACTATCAAAAAGAATACGGCCTGTGCCAGGACAGACTGACTGACGGCAACGACACGCTGTGTAAGATTGCCGATCTTAAAGAGAAATGTCACGACGAAGTCGGCGATATTAAGAAAATTTACGAAAAATGTTTGGAAAAATGTCGACAGAACGGGAGCAAGATCGAGGAAAAACGGATTTTAATCAGGTACTAAATCTAACACATTGGAGAGCAAGTAAAAGTACATGGAACAGAGATAGTAATAGAAATGAAGTGGCTTCTTGCCTGGCCATGGAGTCTCGCATTCTCTCCTGTCCTGGCAGTTCTCTTAACAGTTCTTCCACCGTTAGTGCTAGGGCTCATAGCCCTTAGTCTCTTATCTTGCGTAAGCCGCTTACTCTACCACTAAGTACCAGGATGCTTTTTCTGTTTGTCCCCAGGAAAGGCACACGGAGTCGTCCTGCGGCTTCTTTCCATTAGTTGTCTGCTTTTGGCTACGCCTGGTCCGTCCACAAATTCCTTGTAATGTCTACAGTCTTGTTCTTTGCTCCATGACCTTCTAAGTGTCTCATATGCCCAGTAATTGAGTCTACTCTGCACTTGGCGTCTTGTCATTCCTAGTGCAGGTTCAGGTCCCACATAAGGGGCTTCGGCTCCAATCCTGGCGTGTTCATCCGCCTTTTTGTTGCCTGGAATCCCCCTGTGCCCCGGAACTCACAGAAGCTTCACCATCTCCTCCCTGGCCAGTTTTCTGGAGTGCGTCAGCGCAGTCTCCCACCAGTCCTCAATAGAGATTAATGAAATAAAAGTCATAGCATTTATTAGTGTCGGACTGCCTAGTGCAGGGGCATATGTCGATAATTTCTATCCCGTGGGATTTTGAATGAAGGAGTTTTGTGACTATATGGGATTGTTAGCTCTTTAGTCACACAATCAAGTGTTCCCGGGTGTTTTGTTTGCATCCGTGTAGAAGGGGTTTATATGACGTCATCTTTTAAGATGGCGGCCCAAAATCATAAAAAATAAAAAAAAATACTTTCAAGGTCATCCGACCTTAAATGACCTTGAAAATCTTAATAATTCGAGGTTTTGTCAGTACAACTTCAAATATACCTCAAACTACTAGGCATATATGCCAAATTCGAGTCTTAAAGTTTAATGCAGTAAAATTAAAACATTGCAAAAATAACATACTAAAGGGCGCTATTCATTAACTATTAAAGCAAAGAAGACCAAATTTGGTAAGACAGAAAAGAAGGGCAAGTCCAACAATATTGTAAAACAAAATTTGGTTCAGCTATGACGCGTTTCAATATGGCGGTTGATATATCAATATGGCGACCTATAACCAAATTTTATTTGATCCAATTTCGTAAAAAAGCAAATATGACCAGGTGGCCATAAATTCTTGTTGAATTGTCGCTGCTTACTGTGAAAAAAAAGTTTAGTTGATGCATGACCTTGATTGACTTTGAAAATACCATGTACAAGTAAAAAACTAGCTTTTTGTGATGTTTTCCCAATTAACCACTACGCAAAAACTTTAAGCGCCGGAGATAAAATTAACATCTTAGCCATAAACAAACACTTCATTTTAAACCTCCCTACCATTTTTTTTGATATGGCGTCCCAGATATTTATGCTATATCCCGGTAAAAATGACCTATATGCCTGCCGTTTTTATTAAGTTTAGGAACTTCTACAGGGATGCGGTGGCACATGAATGTGTGACTAAATAGCTATTAAATCCTTATCCTTGAATTTTATTATCAATGTTAATAAACAAGTGTAGTCATGCCCTACTGGCATAATTAAATTTTTTTATTCTTTTTCGACCGCCATTTTGGAAAATGGCATCTAAAACCACTGGTCCAGTATATGGTGATATATCTAACTTCTGCTAACTCTCTTATAGGTTATTTAAATGACTTTGTTGGCTAGACAAATGAGTAGAAAATACAATTCACTGTTCTGAAACTTAATAAAAACGAGAGGCATATAGGTAATTTTTACCGGGATCTGGGACGCCATATCAAAAAAAAATGGTAGGGAGTGCTTATTTATGGCTAAGATGTTAATTTCATCTCCGGCACTTAAAGTTTTTGTGTACTGGTAAATTGGAAAAAACATCACAAAAAGCTGGTTGGTCATGCATCAACTTAACTTTTTTTTCATAGTAAACGGCGATAAGTCAGTGTTTCACAGTAAGCAGCGACAATTCAACAAGAATTTATGGCCACCTGGTCATTTTTCTTTTTTACGAAATTGGATAAAATAAAATGTGGTTATAGGTCGCCATTTTGATATATCAGCCGCCATATTGAAACACGTCGTAGCTTAACCAAATTTTTGTATGGACTTGACCTTCTTATCTTTCTTACCAAATTTGTTCCTCTTCACTTTAATAGTTGATGAATAGCGCCATTTAGTATGTTATTTTTTCAATATGTTAATTTTACTGGGCTATTTTTCAAGGTCATGAAGCTTCAAACTGTATCAAACTCTAAGGATCGAATTTGGCATACTTGCCTAATAGTTTAAGGTGGATTTGAAGTTGGACTGACAAAACCTCGAATTATTAAAATTTTTTAAAGGGAAAATGGCAGAAGTCTTTTTTTTGTGCTATTTTTAAGGTCATTTAAGGTCGGATGACCTTGAAAGTAAATTTTTTGGAATCCTCGTTCTTGAATTATATGGAATCGAGTACAATCATGCCCCGGTTGCGAAAGTTGTATATTTTATGATTTTTGGCCGCCATCTTAAAAGATCACCGCATATAACACTCGATTGTGTGACTAACGAGTTATCAATCCCACATAGTTACAAAACTTCTTCAGTCTGGAATCTCGTGTAACCCTGGCCAAACAGAAAAGGGGAGCTTTTTCGTGAGGACAGACAGGTAGACGAAGATCAGACAGACAATTCACAGACCCTGAATTTTTGAAATACTGAAAAGCCCGGTAAGCAGCTTTTCAAAAAGGTGGACTAGATTAAAATACAGAACCATTAAGGCAACACCACATCAAAATTATGATGAAATCTTCTTCGGCATCACTGGTCTTTGAGATTTTAACCAATCGAATCATTAGTGACGGGGCTCTTTACCGGTCATTGCACTCTGCAACCACCAGCAGGTCTATCGTGGCTCATTTTTAAAATTGTTCTTCAGTTCAGTATTCTTTAGCTCCTTAAAGAAGCTTGCAACTTGCTTTGGCAAACCATCATTCAGATTCACTGCGTCGATATGTGGCTTGCCAATTATAAGCTAACGTTGCCGGATATTCGCACAGTACATGTGTGGGGCCTAATTTTTGAATATCGTGTAAAGAATCGATCACTTGACAGTCAGACAATCGTTCGTGCGAAATTTCAACGCTCATAGTTCTTCCATACGGAGTGCATTCGGTGTCCTGGCTTAGGCCAGATCAAACATTCTTCGGTTCTCTTGTCTGGTGAGCTCGATGAGTTTCATGGCCCTCCTCTTGCAAGGTTTTTTAATGAACTGTTTGGAATGTGCCAGTCCTACATTATCTCCAGTACTGATGGAACTTATTGTCCATCCAGTTTGAGTATGCAGTGTTTACCATGTGCTATATTAAGGACTGGTTCGAAGCCAATAAAAGCGGTGGAAACCGCTTCGCGTGCCACTTGGTCTGCGGTTTCATTTCCCTCATGTCCAGAATAAAATCCTTGGGAATGGAAATATACCAGTTCAGGACTGTCGTAGGGTGACAAAACTCACCTTCGCATCTTCTTTGTCGACTCACTGACATCTTCTAGAAGATCCAGAAGAAAGGTTTCCTGAAAACAAGGTATTTTGTGCTTCGACGTATCTATTACTCTCAATTAATTACTGTTGATGTTTTTTAGATACATAGACTATCTACGTAGGGCGGACTGCCACACAGACGCGTTCAACATCCAGCAATATTTGGACAATTTTCTGCAGGAGAATCAGTTGGAAAATGACGGCAGCAGTTCGGAGAGCGAAAACCAAGAGTCTCCAAAAATTGACATCGGAGAGGACATTGTTCTAAGTGATTTAACAGGTAAAACAAATAACATGTTATTAATGAGGATCTCTTTTCTGTGAAGATTTTATGGCTAAGAATGACTACAGATTTTTGATCAATTATTGGACATGAGAATGACGTCACTTATTGAAAAAAAAATGTGGTAATTGGTTGTAAAATCCTTAAGTTAATTTTTTTCAGGGAATGTATTCTGATTGAAATGTTTTGTTTGGTCTTAACTAAAAATTGAAGAAACTACAAAAAAAAACTGATTCGTCGACTCAATTTTTTTTTGACCAGTACTCATACTTTATTACAAATAACTTAACAACTTTCGTACAAACGCAAGAGAAGTTAGAAGCACAAGAAAATATTACTTCTTAAAAAAATGCGAATTTAAAAATTAAACTTTGCACTTTTTCGTTAGATTTATCAGATGATTCGGACGTTGAGAATGACAAGCATTCGCCGGGAAATCGAAATCTGCCAAAAAGAACGCGTCAGGCTGCTGTCAAGTTTAAAAAGAATGAGAAAGGGGAATGGCCGTTACATGTAGCAGCTATAAGAGGTAAAAATACTGGAGAACAAAAATAATGCAACACCAGAAAGGACAAATATTTTTAAAGTAATTTATTTATATATTAATACAGTAGGATGCTCTTATTAATTGATTACATTTCCAAGAAGATTCCTCCATGATAATCATCAAAAAATTAATAATGAGTGGCTGCTCCATGGTTATTTATGCACTCGTTTGTTCTATTGGGCATTGACAAATAAGATGGTCTATATCATATTGAGGAACACTCATCCAAATCCTCCTTACGGCATGCCAGAGTTCATCAAGTTTCCAGGGGGACGTGGTAATTGACTAAGATTGCGCCCTATCATATCCCATACGTGTTCGATAGGCGACAAGTCAGGCGATCTTGCTGGTCATTTCAAAGTCTCTATGCCAAGTTCATGTAAGAAGTCCATTGTTTCACGAGCAATATGCGGTCCGACATTATCTTGTTGAAAGATCGCATTTGGTATATTTTGTAGGTAGGGATGTAAAACTGGCTGCAGCACTTCATCGATATATCGCCGAGCAGTCAGATTGCCGTTGATTGAGGTGATCTGCTTCCTAAACGTATAGGACCCCATACCATGATACTTTGCTGTCTTGCTGTATCACGTTCAACAGCAAAGTCTGCATTTCGTCTCTCATCTCGAAATCATCTAACCCTCGTACGTCCATCATGGCTGCCTAAACAAAACCTGGATTCGTCGCTGAACCTCCATTCATCATTCCAGTTTTGCCGAGCTCTGCACCACTCCAAGCGGCGAGCCTTATGTTCTGGGGTCAAAGGTAGCACCAAAAGCAGATGGTAAGCCCTCAGCTCCATACCAAGCAATTTTCGATTAACTGTCATGCTTAAAAACAATCGTCCTGTAGCTGCAACTAGAACATCTCTTACTTGGCGTATACTGTCACTTCGATTTCCGAGAGCAAGAAGTCTGAGATGCCGTAAATCACGACTTTGTAATAATCTAGGGCGTCCAGAACCCGCACGACGTCTATAATCTCATCATTGGACCACCTTCTCCCAACTCTTAACACTATTGGATTGGCATTAACCCTTCTTGCAATTTCCCGTAAACCAAAACCAGCCTCTTTCATGCCCACGATGCGTCCTTTATCGAAGTCGTTTAAATGATGAAATTGTTGGTGACCGCGAACTCTTGGCATTTTTATTTTTTTAAGTAAACTGTAAGGAATCCAAAAAGACCAAAAACTACGAGAAAAATTACTTAAAATTTTCAGAAAAGGTCTTTTATGTGTTGGTTGTTTTTGAAAATGAATAGAAAAAATCGGTGATAAAAGGAAATATTAGAAGACAAAAAATTTATCAAATATTTCTTTTGAGATAAGGTATACAACACACAAATAATTTTCATTCAAATAATTATCCATATACATGGTGTTGCATTTTTTTTGTTCTCCAGTATATATCAGTTGTATCTCCTGTAAAACTTGACATATGAACAGGATTAGATTAGATTAGAATGGGTTGGTGTAAACACCTATCTACCTCGACCTTCTCAGTTCTATTGTGGTTCCCCTTTCTTCTTCCCTGCTTTGCTAGAACTACAAAACTAGTTGCATGCCCGTCCTTGTCATGAAACCCAGAAGCTTTGCCAGTGTGCCCTGTGTATAGCTTTCTGACCGCGGATATTCTAGGTCCCCCAATAAGGCCCTGGTTCTAACTAGGCCTTCACATTAACATAGGACATGCAATGAGGTTTCTTCCTCTTTCTTGCAGAAGCGGCATGTAGCATCTTCTACCCATCCCAATGCATATAAGTGCTTATTGAGTTTGGAGTGACCTGTTAGGAGCCCCACTATTTGTCTGCCAAGCCTCCTTTCCTTACTAAGAAGTTCTGCAGTCAGCTTTGGTGAACGTTCTTTAATGAACTATTCGACGTGTCCTTGTCCCACAGACCGTTCGTCTCTGGTGAGCCACTGTTTAATAGATTGCTTGGCTCTGGCCTTAGCGATCCCACAAAATAAGTTAGGCCCTGTGGACTTTATTGTCGAGACTTGTCTGGCCGATTCATCGGCTTTTTCGTTTCCAGAGTGTCCTCGATGTCCTGAAACCCAGGCTAGCGTCACCCTTTTGGTGCTTGCCAGCCTACTTAGAGCTGTTCTGCACGTCACATGCACTGCTTCTAGAGGTTTAAGTGCAGCTTGACTATGTGAATATATAACTACGGAATGAGAGTTTTCCTCTACTCTTTGTATTTCTTCGCCACAGTGATGTATTGCCGCTACGTCAGGCCTATAGAGACTAAAGTCTCGTATTTTTGCCCGTATATGCCAGCTATCTGCTTCTCATCGGTCTTGGAGCCATCTGTGTGTATCAGTCTGAGACTAGTACTGCATTTGCTTGTTTATGAAGGTTTGTAAAAAAGCTGTGTTTCTGAAATTGGGAACAACAGTTCATACAACTACCTTGTATCGTCTACCAAAATTTTAAACCAAAAAAGTTATACATTTTTCTAAACTTCTCTTTTTTCCAGGCAACTTAAAAATGGTCAAGTACTGGTTAGAAGTGGGTCACCCAGTAAACGTCAGAGACAACTGTGGGTGGCTCCCTCTACACGAGGGGGCGATTCACGGCCATATTGAAATCGTAGGACTACTATTGGACTACAAGGCTGCTGTGAATGACAGGGGAGGAGCTGGGTGTGGAGGTAAGTGAAGGCGTGTGCCTAATTGTTGGTTTGAATAAAATATACTTACTTTTACTATATTAATAATAGCCTAGCATGAAATAAGGAAGGTTTGTTGGAAAATATAATAAACATATTGAACTGAATCGAGGAGAAACTTGCTGCACCAGAAAATGTACATTGATTTCCATTTTTAAAGATATTCCCAATGATTCCCAACGATTCTCAGTGATTACCAAATGATTCCCAGTGATATCTAGCCATTCCCAGGTTATTCCCAAATAATTAAAAATTGTGTTTAAAATAAGAAAAAAATATTAAACTGCTAAACATACAAAAACCAAAACAGTTTTAATTTTTATTAATAATTAAAATTAAATGTAATAAATAAGCGGGTAAACAACTTAGAAAAAATATCAGATTTTATTAAAGCGTAGCAAATTTTGTATCTTGACAAAAATAAACTAAAAACTACAAAAAGTAAAATATTAAAAAAAAATATTACGTCTGAAAATGTTTTTTAGAGATTTGTATTTTATCGTCATTCCTCAAATGCACAGCAGGCATTATTATAAAAATTATTGTTAAAATAGGTTTTTTTACAATTTGGCGCCGCAGTAAAAAATTTTTGATCTTTTTCCTATTTTTTAGTAAAACACACATTGGGTGATTGATATTTTTAACATTGTCTTTTAGGTCGAACTCCGCTGCATGACGCATGCGCTAATGGTCATTTGGACGTTGTTGAACTTCTTTTGGACCGCGGCGCCTCGGCGGTTGTCAAAACAGATGATGGAGGCACAGCCTCGTTTGAGCTCAAAGAGTGGCATAAAAAGTAAGTTGTTTTAAAAACTGACATTTTTTTTTTGTATAATTTTGCGTAGATTGGTGTAAAAATGAGACATTTTATAAAAGTTTTGCGTTTTTATCGTTTTTTTTTCAAATTTAAAATAAAAAAAAAAGAACTATTCTATAGAGGCTTTGATGATAAATAACTCACAGACGTTAAATCCAATCAAATTATTAAGGGTAACGTAAACTGGGGTTACTTTTCGTCCCCCGGCGTTACTTTGAAAAAAGAACTAATTTTAATTTCCCACTAAAAATGTGCGCATATACCACAACGAAACTGCATCACGTTTAGTCCTGTCCGATCAACTGCTGGGTAAAGGTCCAAATCTGTAATAGTTTTGCATCGAAAAATCTGATATCCAGTGCAGTTTTTGTTTTATATCTGACAAGTAAGTTGATAATAAACAATGTAAGTAAGAGATTAATTGATTCATTTATGAGTGTGCCAGTATAGCACTCTTCACTGCGACCACTATTGGGTCTATTGTTGCTCACTTTGGACATTTTTTGTTGCTACAGAATATTCAGCCCCTTAAAGAGGCTCGCAACTTGCTTTGGTGAAGCATCATTGAGATCCAGTCCGTCGATCTGTGGTTTATCGAAAATACGTTGACGCTGACGTGCAATGGTAGGACATTCACACAGCACATGTCTGGCCGTCTCGTCATACTCCATGTGTCCTCACTTAGATCCATTCTGTGCAATGGTACTTTCAGCCTACAGTGTCCGGTGTATAGATCAACCATAACCATTGTCCGGATCTCCTTAATGAGTTTCCCGCCCTCTTCCTGCAGGGTTCTGTAATGAACTTTTTGGAATGTGCCAATCCCGGCAATTCTCTCCAGTAATGGTGGAACTTATTCTCCATCTAGCTTGAGAGAGCAACAAAGACGGCAGAGACCGCTTCGCGCGCCAGCTGGTCGGCAGTCTCATTTCCCCGATGCCCAGAATGTCATCCATCGACCAGTCCTCCTTATCTGGGAGAATAGTGTTGTATAGCTTTTTGCTGTTTACAGTGGCTCTCAATTGCCCGCGTTAAAGGGTTTGGTACGACTTGACTTGCCCTGCCACCCCATTGGTTGGCCATGATTCTGTAGGTTGCCTTCATAGCCCCTTTCTCCAAGACAAGGTGTAGAGGAGGAAGGTTTAGGAGGCACTCAAGCGCTGCTGATGGTGTGGTGCTCATAGCATTAGTATTAGTAGTAGTAGTAGTAGTAGTAAGGGGGCGGCCCGCAGGCCTGGCAACTAGGCCTCTTCATGGGCCCTTTCTGCCATACCCCGTCTCGCACCCTTATCCTCCCACTCCCTCTACATTTCTTGCCTCTCTCTCTCCGGGCCTTCCCGCCTTCGTTACGAAGGACAGCACGTCAGCCCATCTTAGAGAGTGTAGCTCCTTCTCTTCTATTGTGAGAGCACCCCACGTCTGCTGCCTCAATCTGGCGTACCCGTCACACTCTCCTATCAGGTGCACCGCTGATTCCTCTGCCCACCCACATGTTGGGCAGGCGGAGTCGTCCAACACTCCTATGCATATCAAGTGCTTGCACAGCCGATTATGCCCTGTCAGCATTCCTACTAACAATCCAATGTCCTTGCGAGTTTTTTCCAGGAGCCATTTAGTTCTGGCTGCGTCTGGTCCACTCACGAACAGTTTGGACTGTCTGCATTCTCGCTCTTCCCTCCAGGACGACTTCAGTTGATCGCTCGCCCATTTATTAAGCTCGCTCTGCACCTGTTTTCTTGTGATTCCCAAGAGCGGTTCCGGTCCAATATATTGGGTTTCGGCAACAGCTCTGGCAAGTTCGTCCGCCTTCTCATTCCCTGGTATTCCCTCGTGGCCCGGGACCCACATCAGTGTCACCCTCTTGTCTTCAGCTAATGTCTGTAGCGCGTTAACGCACTCTTCCACTAGGCTACTGACAATTTTTGGTGAACTAATAGCCTTGAGGGCAGCTTGGTTGTCGGAACATATGCAAATGTTCCTCCTGCGATTTCTGACCTCTGGTAGGGTGGCCGCCATGATAATGGCGTATACCTCTGCCTGAAAGACCGTAGCGTGCTCGCCAAGCGGATAGCTTTCTTGAACCTCTAGGTCTTCCGCATACACTCCTGCGCTTGTTGTCTGCCTGGCTGACAGTATTGATCCGTCAGTGTAGCAGACCGTCGCGTCTCTGCTTAATTCGTTTCGGAATTCTTCTCTCTGCCACCAATCCCTTTCAGGTATTGTGACTTTGTAATTTTTGTTAAACCTCCATGGTTTCGAAGGAGTCCCTACTGGCATCTTTTTCGGAGAGGCAACTCTTTTGTTACCTTCCTCGATTGCCAGATGACCCACTTTTTCCCCTCTGCCCTTCCATAGGCCCTTGTCTCTCAGTCGTAGGTGCGTCGCCATCGCTTCTACATATTACCATACTTGTTTGACGTTTGATGCTTGTTATTTTGGCACGAGCCAGCGTTTATCTGCCCTTCGTGTACCAAACTATTGCCCTGTATGTAATCATGGGTCTAATTACCGTGATATGCAGATACGTTTGCACGTCCATAGAGACATTGCTGCCTTTTTCTTTACTTTCTCCAAATGCGCATTCCATGTAAGTGTTTTATCGAGGGTCACCCCCAGATATTTTACTTCAGATGCAAATGGGATTGTTTCACCATTTAGAACCGGAGGAACGAGGACGTCAAGCTTCCTTTTTTTTGGTGAACGGAATAATGATGGTTTTGCTAGGGTTTACAGCCAGACATCTGTTCCCTGTTGCACCAGTCATTTGTTGTTGTGTTTTTCCGAAGATGGACCTCTCTGGAATATTTTTTACCATGACTACTATGTCGTCAGCAATAACTAAGAGATACAGTTAACTTTGAATACAATTGCTTTGCCGATATTTATTAAATGGGGCAAAAAAAAATAGTAATTTTGACTCAGAATTCCTCTGAGCAATTGTTTAAGGTGTTTTTCATATGTAGGATATAGGCAAGTCAATAAGTTTCTCAATTTATTAATAATTTGAGCGATTTAAAAATAAAAACTGGTGTCGCATTTTTAACCAAAAATCTGGGTAAAAATGAGATGGGGTGGGTAAATATAAGACACTGCAAACGTCTGGAGCATTATTAAGACATTCCTATGAAATAATAACACAAACACTTTTACATATTTTTTTAAATTTTATTACAAAAACACAAAAAAACTAAAAAAATACTCTAAATACACCGTGAGATGCACGTTCAACGACGCGATGCAGCGGGCGACCCCCTCACTCCTCACCAGTTTCGTAGTCCACGTCGTGCTTAAAGTAACAACGTGAGGTAGAAGCCATGAGGTAAAGGCGCGGTTGACCAGAAAATTGGCGCGACTCAAAAGTGGAAAACTCCGTGGGACGACAGCAGACAACCCAAAAACAGATTGTGACCTACGTTTTCGGACACCAGCAGGTAGAAGGTCGGTGTTGGGGGTGACTATTCCGAAGAACCCAGTTGGGACTCAAAGCAGGACGTAGCAGGTGTAACAGTAGATGTTGGATGTGTCATTCCAAAGGAACCAGCTCGGGCTCGGACCAATTTGGGCAAGACTCCGATCAGTGGAACCGGGAGTAGCCTTCGATTTTTTGGTCAACATATAAGTGGGCTGCTGGGGAGAAGTAGTCTACCGTCTTAACCAAGTTCTGATCCGATGGTAGCGATGTTAGATAGATGCAATTCCAACATGTAGCAGGATCATCCTTCGGAGGGGGTGTAAAGCCGGTGTGTCCACCTTGTATACTCGACAAAGAGGTGTCAGAAAGAACAGAAAGGAAACTTGCATCCTAAGGGGCACGTGCATCAATCGAGGGTGCCGGGGGTTTGGTAAAAAGCCCCTAAGAAGGGCTACTTGCCTGGCTTAAATAAGCAACCCCTCCTCTACCATTACTAACACCTCCTCGCTCACTAACTTTCAATCGGACCCTGGATAAAATTTTTTAATTTGACTTGTTAGATATTTCAATGGGAAAAATTTATATATCATTAAATTCTAAAAACATAAATAAAATCTTTATCTGATACAATAATAATTGCGTATATTTTTCTAACCTAAACCTTTTATGGTGTTTAAAAGCAAAAATATATATTGGCAGATACTCCCCTCTAGAGCCTCACCACGAACAGCAATATCGCAGACTGGTGGAAAGATTCGATCAAGCCTTGGAAAAAGTGGGTCAAAAAAGTGAATCTTTCGAAAAAAGCAAACATCAATCGCCTGAAAAAGAATACAGAATCAGTCAGTCGCCCCTGAAAGTTGGTAGATTGCGACTCAATCCTGATTTTTATGACGATTTTGAAGATGAAGAGAGTCCCAAATTTCAGGATGAAGGTAGGGAGAATATATCACTTTTAAGTAAATATCACAAAACTGCACCAGACTAGATAAAAAAATGAATAAATATAAACTGATTTTGAACAACATTTTCCTGTATTTTATCTTTTTAAGTATAGGTTGTAAGTTTTAGAACTGTCACAAGACCTTTTCGCATCCACTCAAAAAAGCATTACAAACGAATATAGAGAAGTTATGGAAACCCTACGGCACAAGAACCAATCCAAACCTGCCACACCCGCAAAAAATAATCACAAGAGGGCGGCATTGGTCGCCGCACAAGACGTGTCGGACGACGATTGGCTGGAGGATGATCTGGGACCAATCAGGAACAAGAAAATGCGTCTGGACGATGCCGATAGGATGTGGAAGAAGGATAGTTGTATTGTGGCCCCTAGTCGGAGGGAGAGATCACCAAAAAAGTCAAGATTTGGTAGGCATGCTTCTTTTGGTAGTAGTGCCAGTAGTCCTGCCAAATCCGTTGTTTCTGGTAAGTAAAAAAGTCTGTGATTTAAAATCGAGTCATCTTTTAAATTAGATTTCGATGTTTTTTTCTTTTTTTTTCTACACACAGATGTCAAGGAATTTGAGATATGATGACAAGGGTGTAACTTCCAAATTTGGTGTGTAGGTGCAGACTAGGCTCTAGTTTATTTCAGTTTCGTCAGATAAAAGAGAAACACTTCAGGGACGGAGCTAATGGGAGGGAAGGGGTAGTTTTTAGAAAAATTCGCATGATCGTTGGTTTTTTTTATTTTACTTGTTTCAGACAATTTTTCAGAAAATGATCCAGTGGAAAGCATCACCAGCATTTTTGAAATTCAAGACTCATTTTTATCGCAAAATATCGAAGGAAGAAGAATCTCGAGTGATAGTAATTCCAGTTCAAATTCGACCAGAAGGAAATCGCAAATTTCGCTGGATAAATTGGGATTTAGCACGAGAAAACAAAAAGGTGGACAAAGTAGACTTAGTTTGAGAAGGAATAATTCTTTTGATAGCAATAAGGTAATTATGATTAAAATAATGATAAATTTTTGCATTTTTACACCAGTTGTAAAAAATACTGTTTTTAATCACTAGTTGTAAAAACTACTGTTTTTTAGCCTCAACAGAAAAAACTCTCGAACTTTGGCCACACCAGGACCGTACTCGACCAAAACGAATCGCACATCACTTTAGATAATCAAAGAGCCACCCCTGTACCCGACTTGACTCAAAATAAGTCGAATTTCACCCAAAACAATCAAGATCCTACCCTGTTTGTGGATGTAGAAATCGAGAAAAAGATATTTAGGGTGCCGGTCCTGTACTCGCAAGTTCAGGGCCGAACTATCAGATGGTTGGCCGATGAGGCTGCCCAGAGATACGCAAGGTAAGAAGGCAGTTTTATGTCAAATTTTGCCTCCATGTTTGATTGAATTTTTGTTTCGAAGACTTTTTACTATTTTAAGCTAGATGTACCAAAAATGCAGCGCCGAAAAATTTTCATTTTTTTAGATATTTTATAACCTGTTTCTTAAAATATGAAAAATGGGTTACATTCTAAGGAAAAACAAATAGGAACGGGACCTCTGAACTTTATGGTTTTCCTTACATTTTCATCTTTGGAACCTTATGTATCTGCCGTTGTATTTCAAATATTTATAAATTGCCCTAATTTATGAAATAGTTATTTACCTAACCAGTACGGAAAATGATACTGTACCGCACGCAACGGTAGTTGATAGAACGAAGTGAAGCGAGTTCGGTTAAGCCGGCAATGGCGGTGAACACACTTTAGGCATGTGATGAGTACTAGATTTTTAAGTATAAGCCTCAAAAATTTGCAAAACGGAAATATTATTAATATTATATGTACTTTAATTTTTTGAAATGAACGTAGTCGCCTCGGTAGTCACTTTACCGCACTAACTAACTAACGCACTGAGTGCGGTAAAATGCCATAACGTTAACTAACGTTAAGTACACTTTTTCGAACCCAAATGACAAACAACTTCAATTTTTTATCAAATAAAATATTATTTTTCCAGCAAAGAATTCAAAAAGCCAACCCTAGAACTGGAGACCTCTAGCGGAGCAATTTTAGCGGACGACGACCTTCTTAGCTTGCTGTTTCCAATGGGTAACTTGCAGGCTGAAAAAGTGGTGGCTAAGGTGAAAGAGTGGAGCTTGCAGCCGTTGACCGAGTGCTACAAAGAGAGCTGTCAACACATGTCAGTAGGTACGTGTCAGATAAGAGTGGGAGACAGAGCCACCTAGAGGAGACATTTTTTCTCTTGTTCTAGACTGGGCTCTTTAAGTTTTAGACAGTTATCCACTCTTCACAGCTGATCGATCAAACTGTAAACAGTGCAAATGTCGGTACAATGGCAATTTTGAGAGCTTTTGCCAGTTTTTTTCTTTGTACCAGCTGCGTTTCCAAAAAGGTTCGTGAGACGATTAATGTCTCTGTCTCATCTCCATCGTTTCGGTGTTATATAAGTAGGTACTATTTTGTTGTTGCCCAAAGGCCTATTTTGCTTTAAGAGTAGAGATTCTTTTTGTGACCTTAATGACTAAGTGACGTTCAAAACAGGTCATGTGATATCCATACTTTGTAATTATGCTCTACTCTAAATGTTGCAAATAAAAACATTGTCAAACAAATATCAATCATTGCATATTGTTTAAATTTTTTGGGAAACTTTCCATATCAAAACGATTAAAAACACACTGCCAATCTTCATTTCAAAATTGAATTGGCATTTACATTACATATATTCTTTAGTTCTGATTGAAAAAAAGAAAAATTTAACAGCTGATTCTGACGTGCGTTTTTTGAATTTTCGAAATTTTGAGAATTTTTATGTTTCTCTCTATATTAATGTAAGAATAAAGTTTTTACTTCTCTGTATTTTTTTTCTTACTTACCTGTGTCACAACGTGTCTAATCTGAAACCAAGTAAATTTTATTTTCTTCCGGATGAAACAGATTAACTGGCGCTCTATTATTCATTTTTGAAAGTTTTAATACAAAAATCCAAAACAATTTTTGTTTACTTTTAATTGAGGTTAGGTTAACTGATCTGAGCAAAGTGCGCGCAAAAATATTTGCATCACTTGTGGTTATGAGTAAAGTCATTGCAATTAGTTGGTGGGGATTGTGGGGGAAGTGATCCAAATCGAAAAAACAGCGTGAACACTTTAATCGGTCAGCTGTGAAGAATGGATAACTGTCAATGTCAGGCAAACCCAGGCTAGTATAGGAGAAACATTTTCTCCTCTAGGTGGCGCTGTGAGAGGATGGATAGAATTACTACTCAGTTTTTTAGGAATAGTTTTTAATATGTTTTTTAAAAATGAATATTACCGTTCGATAAAGAGGAGAAATAATATATTTGTTTCCTGCACAAGTGACATAGCGTTAACTTTACCAAATGGTTTTCCGCACTGAAATATATGCCATTTTTTTTTACGTACCAATAATAATTTTTTGTTTTATGTCGATAGTGATTAAGGGTGAATTTGAATAAACAATGCGCTTCTTCCAATTACTTAATCTAAAAAACTGTTAATCAAATTTCTATCAAATTTTGTACGGTGAAAGTTTAAAGCATTATCCCGGAACCATTTCACGGATTTTGCATAATTTTAAGTTTTTACATAATTTTACGAATCCTAAAAATGTTTAATTCAAAAAACAAGATATACATATTTTTTTGAAAAACCACGCGAATGGTCTGTGGGGGATACCAGAAGCCTCCGCTGTGCAAAATTTTGTTAATTTTTGATGTGCGGTTTATCTGTTTAAGTAAACGAACTGTTTTTAGGATTCAATTCACTCCTAATACATATACTTAAAAAACACAGAGATGAAGCAATGCCATTAAAAACAATATAGTCGAAATGACGACAACGTTAATTTGGGTCACAATGTGCAAAACAGACAAAATACGTGCTAAATGAATGAAAACTTTGTAGAAAAACTTACATCGCCGTACGACACTTTACCGACCTTTACCATATGTAGATATCGTAATAAATATTTTTCATGCCGGATTTTGCACCGCCTCTATTTTTTTGAAACTGGTTTAGCGTCCTTATAGCCCTAGGTCAAAAATCGTATATTACATTAAATTTTAGGAAATTTAATATAATAAGTAGATTGTTACGAATAATGCAAACAACATTGTTGTTTCTGCTAGTTGAGGGGCTTGAGTACAAACAAATGATTAAATTAGCAATAATGTTAAAAAAAGATATTTCTTATAGCCTTTTCTTATGGTACAACCTTCATATCAAGAAGTTTTTTAAATCAATATATTTAAAAAAGTTGGACAAAGTAGGACGAAATTCTTACAGGGATTGAAAGTAGAAAGACTAAGCTTTATTTTTCTGTATATATAAGAAAGGACTTGAGAGGACTTCCTTTCTAAAACTTAATTAACTTAATTTTATTACATAAAAAACAATAAATCATACAAACGTTCTCTTTTTTAATTGATAAACGCAACATGTTACACTTATCTTGAACTGAATATATTACTTATTGTGAATTTTCATATCCAAAAATTGACAAGCTGAAAAAGTCTTCTTTAATGAGTACACGAACATGCCCAAAAAAATGGAGATTTAGACATTAACGAAACACAATCCCAACATTGTTTTTGTCACGTTTACTAACCTACTAAATTAGTATTCCCTATGACTTAAGAAGCTTTTTTAGGTAGTTTGGAATGTATAGGACAAAAAAAAAATAATAATTTGTAAAAAATATCCCGATAAATTTTTTGAATTTTGTCATAGAGATGAACCACTGTGCGTTGGCGTTGGACAACGAGAATGTTTTTCACACACGACTGAAAAACGTATTTTTAAATAGTTTAAAAGGTTATTCTTAAAATCATTTTTGAGTCTGTCATAGACCTATTAGTTTTATTTATTTTTATCTTGTGTTAAATAGATCAGCCTTTATTATCATGGGTGCCGATTTTAAAAAGACGTCCGAGAATTACGGAAAATCGTCGTTGTTTTCATTGTCTCTTTTTTTGTCATGCTATTGGTAAAGAAAACAAGCATTTTCCTACCAAAATTTTAGGCCTCCGCCGTCTTCGTTGGCTACAAACCAGCACTTTGAATAGCATACAGCACAATCAACACTGCTCTCTCAAGCTGGATGATGAATAAGTTCCACCAATATTGGAGAGACTTGCCGGGAGTGGCACATTACAAAGAGTTCATTACAGAACCGTGCAGGAAGAGGGCCGGGAAACTCATTGAGTTTACGAGGCAGGAGATCCGGATAAACGTGACTGCAGGCTGAAACTACCATTGCACAGAATGGGTCTAAGTGAGGACACAGAATGTGAATGTACGGCCATTGCAGCTTCAACGTATTTTCGGTAAACCACAGATCGACGGACTGGACCTGAAAGATACTTCTCCAAAGCAAGTTGCGAGCCTCTTTGAGGGGCTGAATATTCTGTGGCAACAAACAATGTCAAAAGTGAGCAACAATAGACCCAATAGTGGTCGCAGTGGACAGTGCCAGACTGGCACACTCACCAATTAATCATCACCAAAAATTTTAAATTTTTGTTGATTATTGCTACCAGCTCTCAAAGCCGTTGGCGTTGCGGTGGCTGGTAAATTTTTTGGTTAGAATTTTTTGTTTTTATTTTTACAAGTGGCTTATGTCGCCAAAATGGTTCAAGATTCGTCGTCGTGTTGCTCTTTAGAAAATTTTTATTTTGACGGGACATTGAATTTTTATTAGTGGAGCCTAATAAAAATCGCCAACATTTAAAAAGTGGAAAAAAGAACACATCACAAAGGGAAACGGAAGTTGTCAAATTGCAACTCATGGCTTTATGTGTTAATTTTGGTTTTATTAAAATAAATCACTTTATTTTTTTCTGTTTTTTAATATAGTAAACTCATATAAACAATATAAATGTATTTTTAAACCTTTTCACCATATTTGCAACGTTTGGTGTTGGTTTAGTGAAATCTCGTCAAAATTTCCTTGCTGAAAAAATGCAACTAGTTTTTATAACATAGGCGGAACCTTTTCTGGGAATAACAAGGAAACAGGTACAGAGTGAGCTCAACAAACGGGCGAACAATGAAATGAAGACGTCCTGGAGGCAAGAGTCAAAGTACAGACAGTCCAAGCTATTCGTGGATGGTCCGAATATAGCCAGAACTAAATGGCTCTTAGGCAAGACCCGAAAGGACATTGGACTGCTGACTGGGCACAATCGGCTGAACAAACATCTGACGCAAATATCGGCGCAGCACTTGATAGCACAGTGTGATGCATATGCTAGATCAAGGCAGCTTAAGTGGGGATTTCCCACGATAGAGGAAGAAGAGCTGCCCACGCTCAAATGGGCCGACATGCTGAACTTCGTAAAGAAGACAGGGAGGCCCGGAGAGAGAGGTGCAGCGGAAGTAGGGGCATAGGGGTAAGGAACGGGGTATGGCAGAAAGGGTCCATAGAGGCCTAATTGCCAGGCCCACGGGCCGCCCCTATACTACTACTTTATAACATAGGGGCGAGCTCACTGAAATTCTCAGAAGAACCTCTTTTGAGCCCATTATATTTGCAAGATGTGTGAACGAAAAAGTCAGAATTCTTAATGAAATTATTTTAGCTATATTTGACTACTTAGCTCCAGTAAAAACTGTCTTCATAAAAAAAACAGAAACTTCCCGGGCTAACCGATAATATCGATTGTATGACGAAACTGAAAGAAAAGGCGTATACCAAATTTAAAAAAGTAAAAACCCGTCACATTAGGACTATTACAAGCAGCTTCGAAACATCACAAATATTGCAATTTTAAATAAAAAAACTTCTGTACATGCTCCAACGATAAAAATATTTTATGGAAACGACTCAAACGGTTAGACATTTGGGGCAGTTCTAAAGATGAAAAAAACCTTGCCTGATAGCTTAAATAACCCTAAAGAAATAAACGAGTACTTTATGCAATATTCAGGGGCATCATCAGAAGTAGACAGAGAGCTATTATTATTTTACCGTCAAAATTTAAAAACTAATTTTAAAGAATTATTTTCCTTTAGAACAGTAACGACGTAATTAAGTAGTAGTAATTATCAAATGTTGATGTTGTGCTGGCACAAAGTACTGCCCTTCATTGTTAACATAATCAACTCGGGCATCCTAGATAACAATTTTCCTTCTGAGAGGAAAATAGCCAAGGTTATGTCATTGCACAAGAAGAGTATTCCTGAGGGCTATTCGGACTTACGACCCGTAAGCATTCTTCTATGTATGTCCAAGGTTCTTGAAAAAATTATGGATTCACAAATCGGGGAACATCTGGATAGATATGGGATCTGGCTGGAGCGTCACTCGGGATTCAGGCCGGGTTTTAGCAGTGTCTCTGCTTTAGCAAACATTGATGCAGGTAAAACTACCGCTCTGGTGCTATGATCTGCTTCTCTCTATTCTCAATTTCATAGGTTTTTCAGAACAGGCAATTAGTACTACAAGAAATTACTTGAATAATAGATACCAATTTGTAGACACCACTGGGACAATCAAATAAATGCTAAATCAAGAGCGGATTCCCGCAAGGTTCCATAATTTTACCTGCGCTAAGAGCCTAGAAAACTTCAAATCGGATCAATATGCAGACGATACACAGATACGACACTCATTTTCCCGGAAAGATTGGCTCCTTGCAAAAACTATAATTGACAGAGATCTAGAAAAATTAGTAGATTATTCCGAATAATTTCTCATAATCTTTAAATTAACCCCAATAAATCGGTCATGCTCTTCTTTGATAGGGACAAGTTAAGTTAAAAACATGATGAATATAAGTCCAAAAATCCAAAACAGTCCACTCACTACTGCAAAGTATGCCCGAAATCTGGGGCTGATTTTAGACGCAGACCTCAAATTCAGAGAACATGTCAACCACAACATTAGAAAAGCTTACTTATCGCTAAAATTACTATATCCACACAGGTATACATTCACAATTAAACAGAAATTGCAATCAGTCCTTTAACTTCTGTGACGTTATCTATGGACCTTGCCTAGACCGAAATTACCAACTTCGTATTCAGAAGGTATAAAAATCATTCTACGTCATTATCTACGACGAGACAATTACACTCCTTGGTATTTTATCATTATCAAAATATCTTATCACGCCAATAAAATGCGCTTCAGAACTGATGTCCACAATCTTAACCTTAGGGATTGATAGCGGCACCACCACATACCACAACTATGTTCGAACGGAGTTTTACTTATAATACATCCCCAACTCTTTCAAATCTCTAAAAATATATAATTTCAGAAAAAAGGTAAATTGTATTGTTACAGGTATTTTGTATCATACTGTTCTTGTTCTCCTAACTCCAAGGGGCTGGACTCGATCAATATGTTTATTGCCTTCCAGTTCCTTTTTGCATATTTGTAACGAGATGAATTGTATTTGTACTTTTTTACCACCATGTATTTATGCAAATAAATTTTACTATTCTATTACATTATTTTGCATTTCAAATATGCATAACAACTTATAATGTGCCCCTGATAATACAAATGAGTTTTTTGCTTTCAGAAATCGATACCAACTTATGCGAACTCCTAGAAAAAGCCTCGGTAACCTTGGATCTAGCCAACCAAGGGGTTCTCAGCAAAAATCTCTGCCCGATATTAAAAGCATTGAACCACCAAAATTTCCTGTCAGAACTCAACTTGTCGGGCAACTTTTTAAACACAACGTGCATGAATTTGCTGTGTACTAGTTTGGCAACGTTGCCCAACTTGCAAAGTTTAAATTTAAGTTGTACGGGACTGCGCAGTTGCCATGTTTCCATGTTGAAAAGCGTATTCGGCAGTTCTACAGATTTTTTAAAACTTGCAGATTTAAACCTGAGCCACAATTATCTAGGAAATAATTCCGTCAAAGAATTGGCACAAATTTTAGGCAATATTAGACTGAATTCATTGAACATCGGCGACGTGGAGCTTACAGAAGGTGCTTTTACGACGTTGCCAAACGTATGTTGGGCTTTAAGCGAGTTGGAACACTTGGACGTAAGCAATAACGAGTTGGGAGGTTTAGACGTGGAGCGTCTGGCGTCGTGGTGCGATCCTAAGAAGTTAATAAGGTAAGTAGGACAATAAACTAGTTCATAATTTGCTAGTGGGATAAAAAGTTATTCTGAAATTGGGATAAATCGCCTAAAAGTCGATGAAGGTTAGCGAACACTAACCGGAGTGTTAATTTGACAATATAGGATCAAGTTTGATATTGGAGAGTCAATTAGTTAACAAATTAGTATCGAGGATAAGGGACTCCTATACCTCCTAGAATTTATGGTAGAGCGATAAAATTTGGCATCGATGTTCATTAAAGTACCAATAAATTTTTGATATCTATTACTTGTTCGTGGTACCTAGTTGAAAGATAGGAAAAACGTAAAATATCAATTCTTACAAGTTTTATTTTACTTTTGGCGATAAGAGTTCTTTGCAGAACACTTCATGGTATTACCTATGGGTATACTGATTATGACTGCCAAAGTCCATTGTTTAATAATTTTTTGCAAGGTTAGATCCCTTATCTTTTGGAGATCTCTTGTGCCAAATCAAAGATTTTAGAGTGGGAATTTACCCACTGGCCCCATAAATAGCTATTACCTTAGTTTATACTCTTGTTTATGCTTATCTTAGAAATTTTAAAATTACTCCCCTAAAAAATTAAAAAATCTAATAATGGTTCTTCTCACACTTGTTTATTTCTCTTGCTCTCTTTTTACAACAGATATCTGTTTCGTTCTTTTTTTCTGCTCTCTTCCAAAATTTCCTTCGTAAGATTCTTGTGCACCTCTTGACAAAATCAAAATAGGGATGCACTTTGGTCGAAATGCCTATGGCCTTGTTTCCTTCTAGGCGTCGCCTTCCTTGTAGCACACCGACTTGCCGATTGCTCCCACAAACAATTGAGCCTCCCAGGTGCACCTAATAATAATGATTAATTGATTTGTTTTCTTCAACAAGACCAGATTTAGGTTTCCCTCACACTGCAGCTAGCTGCCTTTTTTTTCAAGAGGAACGCTGTGATATGCTACACCGATGGCTCCAAGCTATCGGAGAAGCAGACAACAGGGGCGGGGGTCTACGTGCAAGGCCGAGAAGTTCGGATGAGCTATCCACTCGGAGAGCAAGCTACGGTCTTCCAATCCGAGGTATACGCCATTATAATGGCGGCAACAGTAGAAGAGGTTCGCAATGGTCCGGAGGAGTATGTGTACGTATGCGCCGACAGCCAAGCGGCCCTAAAGGCACTCAGTGCGCCAAAAATTGCCAATACTCTGGTGGAAGAGTGTGTAGAAGCACTGGAAGCCTTGAGTCAAGACAAAAAAATTACAGTGATGTGGGTACCGGGACACACGGGAGTGTCGGGCAACGAAAAGGCGGTTGAACTCGCTCGGATCGGGGCCAGCACTCAATACGTGGGGCCGGAACCACTCTTAGTTATAACAAGGAAACAGCTGCAAAGTCGACTCATTAAATGGGCTAACGATGCACTGGCAGACTCCTGGAAGAGCGAAATAGGATGCAGACAGTCCAAAGAATTAATCGATGGACCGGACGCGGCCAGACTCAAATGGCTCCTGGAAAGGACACGAAAAGATTTGTACTACTGACAGGGATACTGACCAGCCACAACCGACTCAGTAAGCATCTGACTCGCATCGGGATCGGGAATGACTCTATCTGCCATGCCTGCGGGAGGGCGGAGGAGACATCCCGGCACCTCGTTGCGGAACGCGAAGCATACCTAAGAACCTATAAGAGTTACCTCGGGCGTCAGTCAGAGTGGACATCTATCCCCACTTCTTTTCAACATTTTTATAAATGACGTAACACAGTGTTTTTTAAATTGTCAAGCACTCGCCTACTGTGAGGACATTAAATTCTTTAGAATTATTAGAAATATAGATGACTGTCAACTGATCCAAGAGGACCTGAACAGATTTTTTGACTGGTGTCAAAAAAATGATTTGCATTTAAATATTGATAAATGTCATCTAATGAGATTTTATCGTACAAAAAACCCTATAACAGGGTTCCCACTGACCTGAAAAATCTGGAAAAGTCACGGAATTTTGAGAGCTACCTGGAAAAGTCAGGGAATGACCAAAAAATCCTCAAAAGTCAGGGAATTGGCAAACAAAACCTGGAATTTCTCTTTCTCAACCTTTTTTTTAAACCAACTTTGTAAAAAATATTATGTGAGTTCTTCTCTGCTCACCTCGTATATAAGCCCAACATCTGTTTCGCGCTCAATCAGTTTCAGTCCACCTAAAATCCAAGAGCAAGAGAAGAGAGAGGAAAGGTTTTTAAAACGTGTAGGATAAGACATCATTACCCAGGGTGGCAGATTGTGTTTATTGAACATATTTGGTTTTCGATTCAAAATAATAAAGTACACATCGCGCTATCTTCTGTTACAACTTTCAAGTGTAGTATAGCGCGTTTTTTTTAATCCGACAATATTTGTCATGTAATGTATTTATTCCCAACCTTTAAATGATGTGGGGTGCAACTGCGATGCGAGATTTCGAGAATTTTCAATTTTTTTAAGAGCAAGAATCGAAAATGTCGAAAAAAACAGTTTCTAATTTAGACTGGATAAGTCCCTCCATAAGTCAACCAGAGTGGCAGTGTCTACAGGCTGTGAAAACGAATAAATATCAAGCATATTGTAAGCTTTATTTAAAAAATATTGAATTGAGTAATATGGGGCATCAGGTCATCTTGAGCCATTTTGAGAGCAGTGGTCATCTAAAGTACATGGAGGCTGAAAAAAATTCAAGGAACCGACACAGCAACTGCTCCACGGTCTTATTAAGCAATCAATTATGGATGCAGAAATATTGTGGTGCAAGAAGATTAATCCAGCTGTTACCAATTATGTCCACATCATCTGCGAAGGCCAGTAGTAGGTTGGGTCCTTCCTGGTGAAATATAGCCGTTGGTATCTCAATCTTGTAATATTCTAATGCTATGTTGAAGAGTTGGGGTGAAAGAGAGTCATGACATTGCTTAAGCCCATTGTTGATATCAAAGAAATCAGAGTAGCTCAGTTCCATCCTTATCTTGCTACACATTTTTACCAGGGATATCAGCTTTTCAAAGCCCATTGCATTGTTTTTCACAACTTTGCTCTATATAATCTGTCAAATGCCTATTTGAAATCAATAAACATCTGGTGAAGTTCTCTGTTAAATTCCCAGCATTTTTCCGTTATTTGTCTAAAGGTGAAAATCTGGTCTGTATCTGGAATTTTTTTAAAAATGGTCAGGGAAAACCTGGAAAAGTCAGGGAATTTGGAAATCAGAATTTGGTGGGAACCCTGTATAATTTTCAACTATTCAATAATAATTTAGTTCTTAACACCCAGAACACTGTCAAAGATTTAGGAATTATATTTGACACCTCCTTAATATTTTGTGATCATTTGGTCTATATAAGAAACAAAGCTATGAAAATGTTGGGATTTGTTAAAAGAAGTTTATCTGAATTTAACAATGTTTATAGTTTTAAATCCCTTTTTTGCTCTTTGATTAGGAGTATGCATCAACTGTGTGGGCACCACATTATCAGATACATAAAAATCAAATTGAACGTATACAGAAAAAGTTTTTAAGGTTTATAGGTTATAAATTAAATATACCATCAATAGATATAAACTATAATGAACTGATGGAGTTATTAGAAAATAGACAAAATTTTCTTGATTTAATTTTTCTTTTTAAAATTACAAGAGGCATTATAGACTCTCCAGACATTCTGAATAAAATATCTTTTTCTGTACCTCAAGTTAATACTAGAAATCCTAGAACATTTCACATAGAGTTCCACAGAACTACATATGGCCAGGGTGCTCCTACCCAGAGAACTTGTAGAACTGCAAATGAACTAGGCGATAATATTGAACTTTTTAGTGATTCCATGATTATTTTTAAGTCTAAATTTAAGAAAACTCTTTTTACAAATAATAAGTACAATTAGCAATAATATACCTTTAGTGTTGTAACACTTATTTATTGTTATGTTACATTATTTTTGAGTCCTAAGGACTGTTTGTCTCTTCAGGAAAATTTATCCTTGTAATGACTATTGTATTTAAAATGGCCGTAAATAAAATTTTGCTTTACTTTACTTTAAGGATGAGGCATCAGGTACTCGGACAACCGAACCTGGATGCAGAGGACCTACGAGCTCTCAAGTGGGCCAAAGTACTGGACTTCGTGAAGAGAGCACGAAGGCCCGGGGGAGCCCGCTACCGTTCAAGCGTTACAGGTGGTGGATTAGGGGGCTGGGCTGGGGTAAGGTGAAAAGGGACCGATTGGGCCTTCTTGCCCGGTCTTGGGCCGCCCCCTAGTTACTACTACTGCTATCCTTTGATGTGTTGACGTTTAAAAAGGGTTATGTGATATCTATATTTTTTGGAGTCGAATGGAAGGCACATTTTGCAAAAACTAATAAGACACGGTTCGGAGCACGTTTTTTATTTTTTGCTGAATAGGCTAAAATTTCTTTCTAAGGCAATTGATTCAAATGTTTGGATATTTCGAATTGGTGGCATTATGCTCGGAGCGGTGTCTTAGTTTTTACAAAATGTGCCTGAATAGTTTCTTTTTCTAGAAGATGTTGAGTCCTCCAGTATTATCTCTCGCAAAAATATTTGTTCAACTATATATTTCTATTAATATTAAACAAGAAAAAGTACATATAATTGAGTATATTTACCTACCTACCTAACTCACACATGTAGGTATACCTATCAAAAGCAAGAAGATAATGATTTAATTTTATAATTTTTTTTTCTCGATTTTTTTTTATAAGTAACCAACAGGAGTCAGTTTTTTCATAAAATATGTTTTTTTTATGAAATTTATCCAATTCCAATATAAGAGTGAGAGACATGACAACATTAGCAGTCTCTTTTCAACCTTTTTTATGAGTTTCAAAATAGATGTGTGCATAATAATATGATGTGTTTGGGAACCTTTTTTTTCGGCGGTAAAAATTAGTCCAAAAACACAAGTGATATTTGTAAAGTGGTTATGATTTTATATGTTAATATATAAATGCAACTTTCGGAATTTTTCGGCGGCCGTCTTGAAAAAACGTCAAAAAAACGATGTTCCGCATGTCCGATTTTGTCCGATTTTGGATATGTTAGAAAGTAGTTTTTTTACAATAAAAACCATTAAAACCGCTCGTGTTGTCAAGGTAAGGCCTATTTTTAGGCAAAAGACGAATAAAGATTTTCTATTCTGTTCTATTAAATGCAGACTCTATATACTGTGAGATATTATCCAAACTTTAATTATGAAATCTAAAAAACTTGAGAATTGACGAAAATTAACTCTTAGATTTTTTAGAAAAGTCTGCATTAGAATCTCGCAATTCTTGGGCCTAAAATAAGCTTATTTTAGCCATCATTTCCAGTATGGAGACTAAAATTTTGTGATGGTGTCTGGGGCACGAAAGCTCGAAAGTCGACAAACCGATTTAATTAAATTTGGCACGCCAAAATTTTTATGGGCGCCACTAGTACTAGATTTTAGACATTTGCCATAAAGACACGTCTTTGTCGTGCTCAGAGAGTTATCACTTCTAAAAATCGGACAAGAACTAATAAAGCTCAACGCCAACGAAGTAAGTGGTGTTTAATCCTTTGTAAAATTTAGGTAAAAAAACCTGTAGTTTTTTTTCTACTAGAGATTTGTTAAATCTCCTCCGATTTTTTAGATTTTGAGCTCTGCGGGAAGCTAAGGCTCTGCCCTATATACGTTATCTGTCAAATTTGATATTTTATGCAAATCCGTAATAGCCCATGCTTTTAAAACTTAGATATTTTTCACTCCTTCCTGCCAATTTTTTTTCTAAGCCAATGTACCTGATTTCAATTATCCGGAAAGTCAGTGTACAAAGAGGTATAATATAAAAAAGCTTTGCTTAACGAAAGAGATGCTGTTTTAACCCTGTAAACAGTGCACCTAAAAACACTATTCTATTAAATCCAATCTAGTACGCCCTTGCTGTTTTTATAAGAACTAAATATGAAGGTCAGTAACAAGCAATAGCAAAAGTTCACAATAAAAAAAATATAAAAATACAAAAAAGAACTATAAAAAAGAAAAAAGAACATAACACAATAACAAAAGTAACAAACAAAAGTATCAAAACAATGTACCACTACTAAAATGAAACTATAGAAATTTTAAATCACAAACATAAAAAGCAGCAGAGTTGAATAAGTACCATTTCACACTGCATTGAACAAATTCAATCATTATATTTAAGTAATAAGTATAAAATAACAAAATCGGATAATTTTAAAAAACCAGCAAAATAAAAGTTTTTAGCATTTTTTCTATTTTACACAGGTTTAAAAACAGCACCTCTTTCGTTAAGCAAAGCTTTTTTAGTTCTTGTCCGATTATTAAGAATAATACCTCTTTTTACACTGAAAAGACGTGGCTTTCCGGATAATTGAAATCAGGTACACTTGATTTAAAAAAAAACTCATACATGAATTTTTTCCTATGCCACAAAATTCCTTTCCATTAGTGTATACTATTATAAGGCACCACCATAGACTAGATAGACTTACACTTGATTTAAAAAAAACTCATACATGCATTTTTTCCTATGCCACAAAATTTAGCTTTCCATTTTCTATTATAAGGCACCACCAACTTAGTATGCCTGACAGCTTAAAATTCAGTGTGACATCCTTAAAAATGCCACAGATATCAACATTTACAAAAGTTCAAATTATCACTCGAGTTATAGAAGACGGCTGGTGTATAAGAAGAGCGGCCACCCATTTTGGAGTTGATAAAATGACGATAATGTGATGGAAAAAGCGCTGGATTGAAAATAATTCTACGGATAGGAAAGATGGATCAGGACGACCAAAAGTAAGTGCTGAAGTGCAAGATGAGAGACTTATTGACCATCTCAGACAGAATCCTTTTTCAACATCGGTTGAAGCAGCTAATGTAACATTATTTCCGGGTTCTTTAGCAACAGTAAATAGAAGAGTAACGAAATCAGAAGTCTCTTGTCGAGTTGCTGCAAAGAAGCCTTTTCTAACAGAAGAACAAAAACAGGCCAGAGTGATTTTTGCACTGAACAACGTTCTTCGTGATAATGAATTCAGGGAGAGGGTGGTTTTCACTGACGAAAAATTTTTTCAATCATCTTCAAGCAGCAAGAGAATTTTAGTTTATCGTCCACCAAATTCTAGATTTGAACCCGAATATACAAACCAAATTAAAAAAGCTGGACATTTTTCTGTAAACATGTGGGGCTGGTTTAGTGCTAGAGGTTTGGGTTTTTTTTGGAGAATCGAAGGAAGATTCAATAGTGAACGATATATTGAAATCCTTGAAAACGTTATGCTGCCATCTATCTGTACAGGCTTTACATGAAAATAATGACTTCGTTTATCAGCAGGACAACTGTCCAGTACACACGGCTAATGTTGTTCGCCAATGGTTTCAGAATAATAATATAGAAACACTTTCTCGGCCAGCCAACAGCCCTGACCTTAACCCAATGGAAAATATATGGGGTCGAATCGTTAAAATAATATACCAAAGGAATTGGAGACCACGAAATGCTGAAGAGTTAAGCAATGCTATTTATCGAGCATTGGATCAGCTCTCAGAAGACCATCAGTATTTTCAAAATTTAACCTTTTCAATGCCCAGGCGTTTGCAGCTTGTAATAGAGAAAAATGGTGATTCTATTAAATACGAAATTATTTATTTTAGTTCTTTTTTAAGTTAAAATAATTAGTATTAAGTTTACCATCGTTTTTGTCCCAATCCAAGTTTCCTATTCGTCGAATTGTTTTCAATCCAGCACTGTTTCCATCGTATTATTGTTATTTTATCAACTCCAAAATGGGTTACTGCCCTCTTTGTAGAACAGCCTTCGTCGGTTACTCGAGTGATAATTTGATATTGTTCAATAAAGACTTTACTAAAACATTATTTTTGCTGATTTTTTAGTATTATGCAAAATTTAATATAAAAATAAGGTTGCCTTTAATTTAAGTAAAAAAATATTTTCAGTTTTAGAGACCTTTTCTTAACAATATGACAAATTGTCATACTTTTGCAGTTTTTAGGCATTTTAGCTGGTAGTCCGTATATATTATACACTTTTAGAAAGGTCAATTTTGTGACTGCATGTATGCGTTTTTTTTAAATCAAGTGTACATATTACGGATTTTCACAAAATGTCAAATTTGACAGATTTGACTTCCCTCAGAGCTCAACATGTAAAGATTTAACAAATCCCTAGTAGAACCAAAAAGAGGTTTTTAGAACTATGTTTTACAAAGGGTTAAAACACCACTTACTTCGTTGGCGTTGAACTTTATTGTTTCTTGTCCAATTTTTAGAAGTGATACTTTTCTGTGCACGACAAAGACGCGTCTTTATGGCAAATGTCTAAAATCGAGTACAATGGCGCACATAAAATTTTGGCGGGGGGTGGATTTTAAGGAAATGTCAATTTTGACAAAAATCACAAAAATCAAACTAACGGTAGGAAAACTACAGCTGAAAAAAAAATGTACGGTTTTTTTTTGCCCACCTTATATGTTCGACTAAGACTATACTAATGTTGAAATATGTCAGATCCGTAGTTTTTGAGATATTTAGTGCTATACGTGCCTGTCATTTATTTTAATTAAACTAGCCATGTAATGATACTCCTGTACACTGCAGGGTTTCCCCCACCAGATTTTTGCGTACCCTTTTCTTTTATTTTTCTTGAACTTGCAGTCACTTGTAAAAAAAATAGTAATAAACTGTAAAATAGCACAATAAGGTTCATTTTAAAACGATTTTTATTGAAATTTTGTGTTTGTTTACAAAAGTATCAGTTTTTTGAAAAACTCTATTTTTAGATTGATTTTGATAAAGTCAAAAAAAGTACTCGCAACAATTTTCAATTTTTTTTTGAAGGGCACCACCTTGTGCATATTAATAACTGGATTTTTTTTCTGGATTAATAAGTGGAAATCTTTGGAAATCGGATGACAGATGTGTCAAAAATTTCCACGAAAATCGCTTCTTATATCTTTATATTAGATTTTCTAATGTTTTAAATACAATTTGCCCTCTGAGGGAAATATGCAGTTTCATTCGTTATACTCTGTATCAAAATATAATGCGTGCATGTCAGATTTCCTTCTCGGAAATTTTTGAAAATTTCGTTTTCAGCCAAAAGCTTTCGTGCATGACGCCAGAAAAAATCTCTCATCCTACGAGTTCGGGATTTTTTCAGATCGCATGAATTCAAGCTTTTGTTAAAAAATTGGCTTCAAACCATCGACGTACTAACTAATCGATGCTTCAACTGAAAATATATAATTTTGGATTTTTTAAGCAAAAATTATTTCATAAAAATGTTAAATATCTCCGTCTTATTCACTAAAAATTAATTTTCTATTTGTCAACGAAAAATAAATGTTGTCCGTCTATAAAAGAAAAATAAGCCTAGAACCTTTCCAGATTTATTGTAGTTCTTTTTTATCTTCGATATTGGTATACCGTAATTTTAGGTTTGGTGATAATTCCACCGTAATTTTTTTTCAGCTTGGATATCTCAAATAACTCACCATCTCTTCTACATCACTTTTTGGCGGCCTTTAAAGAGGAGCCCATTTTCACATTAGAATCCTTCAATTTGACGAGATGTGGGGTTAACGAGACTGACTTGTACGAACTTCTAAGGTGAGTATTTATTTTTGCTTTAACGGACCTAGGCACCTTTCCGTTCGTTTTTGTTTCAAAATATCTTAAAACTAAAGTTCTGACGATAATTTTTGATACTATATATATAGATATAAAAAAAAATTCTTAGATGGGCCTATTTATATTTTCGGGAAAAATTAATCGAAATCGATCTAGACGTTTAGGTGATACCGATGCATTTTTAATTTTATCTCAAAATCCAACAAAGTAATATTTATTCAAAATTTTGCAGACCAACTTCAAAAGGGTGATTGAGACATTTAAACACAGAAACTAAAACATTTTCAAAAAAGTGGTCTTATTGAATTTGGAATAGTGTTCTATTTTTTATCGGGCTATTTTGACAGACTTAACATTAAACATCAATTTTCAGATCTGCTCCGAAACTGTCAAATTTGGACCTAAAATACAACCGAAATGTAACCTCAATCTCCTTAAGGCGCCTACTAGAACGCAGTCATCTGAAAACTCTTAATTTGATAGGCTGTCAAAATATTTTTAACTACTTTGACACCAACGAGAACATATGGGACATACGATTTGGCCAGGGGAAAAACGATTGTGTTCTCAAGTTGACAGGTGTCAAGAATCACGAGGAATCTCAAAGCACTCTGGCAAGTATGTTTAAGGAAAAATATCCTGATTGTATAATTCAGAAATTACAAGATTTTTTTTCTGTTGTTTGTTAAGAGGAAATTTGAATAAAAACATGCTTTTTTAGTCAGTTAAACAAAAAAACAGATAAGATTTATACATTTTTTTAATGGCTTGTAAAAATTATAGAAGATATAAAAAAACTACATAAGAATTAAAAAAAATTAATGCAAAATTGCACTAAAAATTGTATATTAAACTCTATACGAGTATTAATAGCTTTGCAGACATTTGTTCATTTTTATTTATAGGTTTATATTCACTCTATGTTTCTATTTTAACTGACTTATTAGTTTTGCACTTTCACATTCCCTCTTAAGCTTTAAATACATATTAAGTTAATGTTGTTTTTGTTTTTTTTACACTTTTTTTTTTAAAATAAATTAAAGATTTTTATACAAAAAACATAATTTAAAAAAAAATAATTTTTAGCCATTTAAAGGCATGATGCAAAACTTTATAGAAGACAATCTTAAACACACATATTTCCACAAATATTTCTACAAAAATAATTTTAAAGCAAACAACTATCAACTTCCGGACTTCTTTCCTCCTTAGGGCACTAGACTAATCCTTGAAGTAAGGATATTAGACGTCCCCTTTTTCACTGGACTGTCCCGTGCTCCTATATATTTTGTCGGGAAGGTTAAATCCTGCTTTTAATGTTTTTTTGACGAGTCACTTTTTTTTTTTAGGTGAAAAGGGTCACTTTCAGTCACTTTTGGTTGACTCACTCCCCTTTTCACTATGTCTATGGCAAAAATTTCCACGTCTTGTATTTTTTTCAAATAAAGCATTACATTTCCTGCGCCTGTAGCGGCATTTTATGCAAACACTCGCAAATTACGTCAACCGTAAACCTTTTTCTCTTAAAATGTCAGTAATTGATGAATAATATGACTTCATTGCCCCTGCCTTTTTCTTTTTTTTTAAACTGCCTCTAGTTGGGCTTTGCCGTTGATATAGTAATACTCTTAAATACTAATAGTAATAAAAAAGGTTTTATTCCTCATGCGTGCGTAAAAAAAATCAGTTTTACGTGTGGTAATTTGGATTTTACGCACGCCGTGCGTAAAAGTACTTTTTTTGCACGCAAGGTACCTTTTTTAAAGTATTACTTTCCGCCCTTGTTAGATAAGAAACTATTGCCCACACGATTTTCTTATTTTCTATTTAATTTTTTTTGTTAATTTTGTAGTACTTATTATTTTTGTTTGTTTTACCATGTTTTCATAATTAAAGTGGTAAAATCGAATCATAAAAAGATTTTGTACGTTTTTTTAGCCCGCTTTCTTTTTCTACGTATGTCACTGCAACCATTTTGTAAACAAAATTCCGAGGCCCTGTATACTATTTTTGAGTTATCGTTTTTAAGGGGAAGTTCTCCACAATGACAAGTTAGGCTTAATCGATGGCAAAGCCAACTTTACAATGAATGGTGATTTTCGTTTTTTTTATGAAGCTATAAGCACGTTTATACCATGTGCAGTCATTTATGTCATATGTCATACTTAATACTATGTAGATATTTCTTCAAAAGCCTAAAAACTGACACTTACTACGTTTGTACTCGCCTAAAACATAAGGACGGTTTTAAATAAAATCGTTTTCTCCGAGGGCTTAAACACGTCCTTGATTAAATTTCAGTTAAAAGCGCTTTAAGAGGTCCGTATAAACGAAGTAAATGACTTCAGGGCCCGCTCTAGCCCATATGCCGCCCCGGACAAAATGACAAAATGCCGCCCCTTAGATCATACATGCATATTTTTCATATATTTTTTTGATACTGGGATTTTCCATCCAATCAGGATCAACTACCCAGTGTTTGCCAAGATACGCCAGGTTAAAGCATTGGACATTCTCAAAAACAACCAGTGACCACTTTTTTTTTGCCGTGACCGGGAATCGAACCCGGGAACTTCCGTGTATGAACCGGAAGATACTGCCTACTACACCACAGAAGTTCACATTTTTTTATAATGAAAATCATTTGGTTTTTAATTAAAAAGAAACGTATATTAAAAAAAAACGTAACATAATTAACGTCTAAATGCACAAACTAAAGCTGGAAATTTATAAAAACTAACATCAACTACCTAGGTACACTAAAGTTACAAGAAACTTTTCTTTCAAAAAAATCAACAATTTACGGCCCATTTAAAAATTTTCTAGCATAGTTCGCGCTACCTATGATCTACTATGAAGCACTCAGCTAAATCTTTAGTTTACAGTGGTCGGGAAACATTTTTATTGTTTTTGGTATGTCTAAAATATTTTACTGCCTTTTTGTTTTTCATTAATATTTTTTTATGCTTAGTTACTTCCTAAATATTTTAGGCTTAGCTAATAGCATTGGCATAGGCCTACATGTTATGATTTTTTTTTAATAGAATCGTTAAATTAAGCTTCATATACGATTGTATTATTTTGATATGATGGCACCCCAAGCTCTCAATAAGATATTATATGGGCTAAAAAAAGGAATATAATATTTAGATTAGCTTGTTTTAAGTATTAGTTGTATTTAGGATTAATAGTTTTCTTCCAGAATGACATATGATTCTTTCGTTAGATTGCTATTTTGATATGGTATGCCATCATATCAACTAGTTTGATATGATGGCACCTTTGAGGTAAAATAAATAAAAATTGATAAAAAAATAATAAAAACCGATTTTGTTCAATATGAAGCGTTTTTCATTAAAGTATACTGAAAACTAACTATACGCTAAGTTTTGTATTGATATTACTTATTTTACCCATAAAAAAATGCTAAAGAAAAAAAGGGGGCCATCATATCCGCACTTCCCCAACCATTTTCGAGTTAAATATGGGGTGTCCTATAAGGAAAAAAAATAATTTGTGTTATATCTTCGAAACACCTAATTAAAAATGTTTAGAATAAAGAAGTTATAGAGCATGTCCCAAAATACAGACTTTTCAGAAACACCCTTACAGGGCCCTTGAAATACCGATGATATCTGTAAACTTCACTTAAAATTTAGGTCCCACAAATGGGGGTCGGTTTTTCTATCTTTTCTAGAAATACCCTTAACCCCCCAAAATCATAAAATTTTCGACACCCTGCACAATTTTAAAAAAATAGTTCCTAGGCCCTTGGAAAAAAATTAAATTACTTACGAAAAAAATAATCTTAACTTACCCAAAACCAGTTTTTACCTCTCCAGACCAGAGGTATTGGTTTATTAACTCTTGCAAATTTTATGAAAAATAGAAAAAAAGTTGTATGTCCGTCTGTATGTGTGTCTGCGTCTGTATAAACGATTTCGCAAAAATGGCTTAACCGATTTTAGTAAAATTGGGTACAAAAATTACTTAAGGGTACAGAAACCAAAACTATTTTTTCTATATCAACTTAGTAGGTGCTTTGACCTGTTTTATATCTATTCAAATACAAATTAATAGATGTACTTACCTTCAAAACTTAGCAAACCACAGTATAAATTAACTCAATTTTTCTTTTAAACAGCTTCTTTAACACATTTTTTCACCACCTTGTCTATGCGACGCGATGTAATTAATAGAAATAATGCTATTCCGTAACGAAACTGCCCCTTTATAATTCAAGGTAATAAACAAGTTAATGCATGTTATTCTTTCATATTCCTGCTTCAAACAAGTTGCTGCGCTGCACAAAATATTGTACCTACCTATCTTTTTCTTATTTAATTAAAACTGTCATTATGTTTTTTTAATTATGGATTACCAGTACTACCACAACTTTTGTATACTTTACTGTTATACATAATTGAAGTTCCTAAATACGAAATGTAAAAAGCGGATGCTTAATTAGAAACTATTTGACTTATCAATATTTTGTCACATTCACAGCCAAAATTCCGCCCCGGCCAAATGCCCGGTTCGTCCGGCCCTAGAGCGGGGCCTGATGACTTTTTTTCAATGTTTTAAGTGCTGACATTCCATCTTTGTCAACTGAAAAACACGAAGATGTACCAATTGGCCAAATTCTAAAATTGACGTGCTGAAGTTTGCACTGCACGTGGTACAAACATGTTTATAGGAAAAAACGTAGATTACCATTTATCTTCGTTTGTTTTGCCATCAAGTAAACTTGATTAAACCTAAATTGTCATTTTAGGATAGGCAATTTAGATATAAATTTTCTGAATAGAGGAAAAAATTAGAATCCAATTTTTTTTTTCATTAACAAGCTTAGCAAGGTCCGCCGTTTAACATACTAAAAGTCCTCGTTCCTACCTCCTCGGGAACTGTCATTTACAACCTCCAAAAAAGAATTTTTCTTGGATAACTCCTAAACGGTGACAGACAATTGCTGGCTTATCCGGAAGAGCCACAAAAATTAAGAGATGGGACGTCCTTCAAGTTTTTTTAGCAAAAAATAAAACACTGTTCTTAAAATTAAAAATATATTTTTTTATAATTAAATGAACAAAATCTCACCCACTTTTTAACTAGGTACCAAATAATATATAATTTTTGCGTTTTTTTAAAACTATTTTTTAGTAACAAAAAACATTTTTGCGCACCAAAAAAAAATATTTTTTTCGACAAAGTAACGAAAACTGACCACACTTATTGAGTATAGTAAATCGTTATTGAGCAAAACATTTCTTAAAAACTAATAAAAATAGTACGGAAAATGTTTCAAAACAAACACTGATTGTATAGACAGATTTTTGTATACATTTAAAAATTATATTGTTTATCAAGTTGAAGGGATAAACCAAACGCTATGGAAAAATAATGTTTTTGATAAAATTAATGTCCTAAAACTCTTTTTTTTAACTAAGCTTTATAAAAATCAAATTTTAAAAATTTAAAATTCGAAAATAAAAAGCAAAAGAAAAATATTAAAGCTTTTCCCCCACCGATCGTCCAATACAAAATTACTTTGATATTCTTGCAGAATTTTGAAATTAAAAATGACTTACTTCAGTATAAAATTCTCCTATCTACTTTTTTGCAAAAGTTACAAAAACCCTATCTACTTTTGACACAATTTTGTAAATACTGCCTAAAAAAGGATTTTTCCGAAAACAAACTCTGCGAAAATTCAATAGTAGACTTCACCAAATTTTTAACATTAACCATGCGTTAGCTAACCGAAAGTTAAAATAAAACTTTTTACGGTCGGTTGATTAAGCAGAGGCTAAAGTACAGCTAAGAAAAACTTTAACCCTTTGAGGGCTGGTTTCTCAATTTTAACTCTGCGGTAAAGTTAACACTGAGTTAAAAAAAAATTTGATTTTTTTAAAAATTTGTTTAATAAATAAAAAGAGGATATTATTGCGATGTGTTTGTATAAAATATGGGCTTTTTTATTATTTTTAATCCAGGGTTAAAATTGATAAACCGACCATGAGTTAATCTAGGACTAAAATTAAATTTGACATTTGGTGAATACAGGCTTAACTGGATTTTAAAGATATTTTTATTACATATACAAGGTTATTACAACATACTAACTTAAAAACATTCTTCCTATTTTATAAGCAAATTACATATTCAGTCTTTGGCAAATACATCATTCCAATTTTTGCTATCAAAAAGGTGATAGGTTTCAGTCTTTTCTAAAATTTTCTTTCTTAAATTTCTCTAGTTCAAAATTTTACTAAAAAGACAGATTGACTTAAGGTATATTTCCGAAAGTAAGTGAATTTTTATAAATATTTTCGGTAGTATATCAACCCGACCCGACCAAAAAGGGTTTCGCTACTCAAAATAATGTATTTTTCCATAAAGGACGTTCAGTGGTTTGTCATAATGGGATATTGTTTGTCTATAATTAGTATAGTTCTAAATTTAAAGAGGAAAAATACAGTTGGCCAGGTAAGTATTGTAAAAAATGATGTTTGGACACCCTGTAGCAATAGTTTGCTCGCGGAAATATACCTTGAGTGTAAACTCCCAAAAAATTTCTAGAATTAGATTTACCTAGCATAAAACTGAAATTTAGCATGCGCGACGTTAGCTTTAGACAAAGCATTAGTTCCAATATGAAATTATTTATTTAAAAAACTAAAAAATTGACTACATTTTAACCATTTTGGCATCCAAATCACTTTATAACACAGTCAGAAAAATCACTCGCAAAATATCAAACTTTTTTAAAGCAGGCAAATCGGCACAAATACAAAACTATAAAAATTTTGCAAAAACTTGAACAATCACCGAACAACCACAATCTTTCCTTAAATATCATTCGTATACCATCTCTCTTTTTTTTCTAAAAAAAAAGAAAATAAAACAATTACACAAAGTTTTAAAATCGAGTCCGAAGTTAAAAAATAAAAAGTTTTAAAAAATACAAAATGAACTTAAAAATTTTCATGAGTATATGTGTATATATTACACAGTATTATACACTTCCGGCCATATAAAATGCGTACAGCAGAAGTTAGCTGCAGGTTTGTTGAATTTAAGTTTTGCTAATTGCATTACTTACCACACTTTACTATAAGACTAATATACTAATGAATAAAACAATTTTTTTAAAATTATTCAACATTTTATTATAAAAACTTATTCTTAAAGCTGATTATGGATGAAACAAGACCACAATTGTGCGAATAAGAAAAAAGTATCAAGAAGAAGGAACTGTTTGGCGAAAGGAAAGCAATAACTTAATCATGGTCAGCGCACCTCTGCAGGATCGGTAAATTTGAGTAATCTAAGTATTTGCAAATAACCAAAAACGTTCAAAATCAAAAATTAATTATTAAAAAAACACTACGTAAATTAAAAAAACGTTTCTTCAGTAGTGTGTCATTGCCCCGTCAGCCTCGATAATGCTTGCCAGTATTCATGGCATGGAATCTGCTAAATTTTGAAATAAATTTGTAGTGAATAGTTTAGTGCAAAAATTAACCTGGCTTGCTTCTTTTCCGCACTGAGTAAGATTTTCTTTGCAGCCACGCAACATTTAAGCCTAGAACGGCTTATCCGTCTGCGCGTTGTTCTTACACAGTTGGTCTAGGCAGCGGTTTTAAGAAAAAAAATATATAATCATTAAAACATAGATTTTTGTTTTTGATACATCGCCAACTATTATTTACCGTAAAAAGTAAAATCCCCTATGTAGCCCTTTTCTGGGGGGCTATTTTTGGTAAATATTCTAAAAACCTTAAATAGTAACTCCCTATTTTGACTTCATATTTGAATTCTCGCTGAAATTCTCTTTCCAATGGTACCCCATATCATAAGGTTTGCTTAACTAATTTTCGAGATATTGGCTTTCAAAATGTCAAAAATTCAATTTTCAAAGGATCAAATCTTAGAAACTAAACAAAATATTTATATTGTGTGTATTATCGATTTTAAGGGGTTTTATAAGAGCAAATAAAAAATGACAATAGTTTGACGTTTGCACATTCCTATTTACAGTTTATTGATTTTCAGTGATTTTTACATAATATTCCAAAAATATGAAGTAGAAGGTTTTTATTTCCTTGTAAAAAAACCCTAAAATCGATAATAAACACAATAGAGATATTTTGTTTATTTTCTAAGATATGGGCCTTTGAAAATTTAATTTTTGACATTTTGAAAGCCAATATCTCGAAAATTAGTGAAGTAAACCTTATGATATGGGGTATTATTGGAAAGAGAATTTCAGCGAGAATTTAAATATGAAGTCAAAATAGGGGGTTGCTATTTAAGGTTCCCAAAATATTTTCCAAAAATAGCCCCCCAGAAAAGAGCTACATATAGGGGATTTTACTTTTTACGGTAAATAGTAGTTGGCGATGGATCAAAAACAAAAGTGTATGTTTTAAAGATTATATATTTTTTTTGTGAAAACCCCTTTCTAGACCAACTGTGCTTATGAATCAAGGAAAATCTGCCTCAATTTTCGCCTCTGGGGCCATCGCAAATGGTGGTCTTCAAGAAAGTCGATCAGTTGCTGATCCTGCTGAGGCGTACTGACTTGGGTCAAGCCAGTGCCTCGCCTTCATCGAACAGTTGTTCCTTTTTCTTGATACTTTCTCCTTATTCTTACAATTGTAGCCTTGTTTTGTCCATAATGGGCCGCTACTCTTCGAATCGACCAACCACCGTCTAATTTTGCCAAAATTTGGGCTTTTTCGGTGCCATTTTCTGTCAATTTGAAATACCTAAAAGGTTACCGAGTTGCGAGGCCCATAATACACTATATAAAATCGGCGTACGCATTTTATGTGGACGGAAGTATACCAATAGAAAGTTTTTTGAATTAGGTAAAATTATTTTTTTAATGCCAAAACTCGACAAAAAAACAAACGAACCATACCAAACAGAATACCATACAGAAAATATTGTGTGTGCCAATCTATTTGTGGACAAATATTTTTAAATAAATTTTACGAATCACAAATCTTTAGAAATTCAAAAAATTTGAGTAAGTTGCCAATCTATACCTAAAAGAAATCGACCTCTAGGAAGGAAAATATTTCGAACCTTTATTTCAATGAAAACTTTTTGACACACGCATGTAAAGTCTGATCATTTAGTTAAGCAGATATTAATATATATCAAATACAGGTTTTTTAATGTCTTTTTTTGCTGAGATGTCGAAAGAAAATGAGATATTGGAATGGGATGAAATTTTGTAGGACAATTTATTTCAAAACTATCGAAATATGTTTACTTTCTTTATCTAAAACTTTATTAAGCAGGTTAAACCCCTAGGAGATAAAAACGGTTAAACAAACAATTTTACAAAATTTCATCCTTTTTTGACCTTACCTAAATAACCAAACTTTACCCAATATTATCAAACCTCTTAAAATATCAACATTTAAACTCTCACATAAAAAAAAAATTGTTTTGAAAAATAAATAAACTATTTTATTTTATATATACACGAGGAAAAAAAACTATTTACAAGAGAATTAGGTACAAACTTTTAGTTTTTGACAGCCACCCGGTCATTTTTAGTTGTTGTTCGGGGAACTTTGACAAAGCGTTTGCACAATGTTGTCAAACTCGTTCAGATCCGACTCGAAGGTCTCCAGTTGTTTTTGGAGATCTTGTCCTTCAACGGGAGGCAGCTCTTTGAAGGTCTCCAATAAAGGTGCGTGTTGCCACTCTCTGAAAAATTTTCCCAGCTCGAATTTTTCCCCTGACGGTTTCGCGAAGGGTGTTTTCTGGAAAAAAATGGAGAGAAACTATGTTAGAAATGGAATTTTAAGGATATTGGGTAATCAAATCACGTAAAACGTGCAAGGCTAAAAACACCCTGTAGAATAGTTAAGAAACATGAACACGCTACCAAGGTATCTCGGTGATTTTGTTAATTTTTTAATATGTTATTGTAAATTTTTGTAATATCATATTTGAAAACTACTCATTCGAAAGTATCGACAAGTTCAAAATGTTTAATTTGTGTCGGCTGTTTTGAGCCAGAAATTAAAAATAACCTACAAAATCAGAAAACTCAAAATAATATTTTTGTTTTTTTGTTGTTGAAAAAAGCTAGCTAAACTATCATGTAAACCCTTGGAAATTTATATCCAAAAACTGTATTAAAAGCAAACTCATGTATATGTAGTACATGTTGTGCTTAGTCAAGTTTTAAACCGAAAAAAATTATATATAATACAAGAAAAAAAACGATATTTTGTTTTGATGCAAGCATAAGTTCTAAACAAAGCTCCTTAATTTTCACAAGTAATTAATTTACTCGTCTTGTCTTAATTAATTTTATAATAACATATTTACGAGAAATACCAAACACTGTCAAGTTATTAATAGAAACCGCATATTAGAAAGCATTGCAGCCATATGTTAATTAAAAAAATAAACTGTTTATTAACGTTGCAAAATCAATTAGTAATGCATACTTTACAAGGTCGTAGTTGACGATTGCAAAAAAACAAAAAACCTCCCATTAGATTGTTATAAAATTGATGTGAAATAAAACACTCCAATCCTTGATTAATTCTAGCTAAAACATCAATATTTCAAGAATAGGCTGCTCTGTCAACCGAAAACTCCTGTTTAAATGAATTTTGGTAAAAATATTTTGCATCACAAAAGCTCCCAAACTGTTTTAAATGAATTTTGCTAAAAAGGATTCACAAAAATTTAATTCTTTATGAGTTTATAGTTTATGTCCAGTAATTACCATAATGTTTAGGTGATTTATTGAGCCAGAAAAAAAAAACAAACAGGTTTTGTTTTTTTATAGATACAGTTTTGGAAAATGTATATCCTTCTTCAGGCTGAAAGAAAAAAACAGGACTCTACAATGTTGTGTTTAGTTTGTAAATTAAAATTCAAAATAACTCTAAATTATTAAAATACTATCAAACTTTAAACTTATTACAGTAATACTATCAATATTTTAAATTCCCTACAAAATTTTGGTTTAGGTAACACCTAGAGAACTTTTTTGTTATACATTTACTTATTGAAAAAAACAACAAACAGTGGGGGTTTAAACGGGGTCCACTGTTCATTTTTTTTTAATTACTCGTATTATTTACAAACAAATCCTTACGAAATCTTATCTAAAATGATAAAAGGCCTGGCGCCATTTTATCATAATTTTTAAACAATAACACAATGCATCATAATTAAGTAGGTATAATTAAGTTCCACCACTACTATTAACTGATAAGGTTTTCAAAATAAGTTTCAAATTCAATGTTTTTTTTTTAATTCCTATACTATGTCAATTTTATATATTTTGGTACACAGTTATAATTACCCTTATTTTGACCTTCAATTAATTTATTCATATACCAAATTATTAATCCCTTTCGATAAGTAGAAGTTTACATATAAAAAAAACCTTGGCACGAAAAAAATGCAAGGATTTTTATGTTGATCAAAATTGCTTTGATTTACATATTGCAATATTTTGAAAAACTTATCCATTACAAAAACAAATTAAAAAAAACTTTTTATTATTTATTATCCATATACCAAATTGTTAATCCCTTTCAATAATAGTTAAAAGTTTACATATAAAAAAAACCTTGCCACGAAAAAAATGAAAGGATTTTGCATGCATGCAAGGAAAATTGCTTTGATTTATATTGCAATATTTTGAAAAACTTATCCATCACAAAAACAAATAAAAAAGAAACTTTTTCCAGTTTACCTTCATGCAAAAAGGATATATTGTAATGAGTAAAAAGTATAGGTTCCTACTTCCTTATTTACTTATTGATTCAAGGTGATTTTTGTTTAATATATTTTTGTGTTGATCTTTAATTATGCTTTCTGCACATGCGCCAACAAAATATGCAAATTCTAATACACTGTAGTTAGGCGGAGGAGCCAGCAAAAATCTAGGATGGTCTTGCAGACAGAGCATACTAGAACATAATAAGGTTAACGTAATAACATCATATTTGAAAACTATTTAAAAAATTGGTGCTAGACAGGACGGATAGTTATTTTATGTTGAAAGGAAATGAAAATATCTCGAAAGATTTGAACCTTATACCAAAATTTTTAGGTAACATTTACGAAAACCAAAATCTGAAAACCGCATATACATAGCTGCTTTACTTCTAAAGTTATGATTTTTTTATAATATATTTTTACGTTTTTTCAAATAAAACTAAAGCTCCCACGAATTTGGACTTTATAACAAAATTTGTAGTCCATATTCATGGAAACTTAAGTCTTTTGGGTCAAGTTACAATCTTTTTAAATATTTTATACCCCTTTTCCCCCCTACAACCCCCCACCACCCTACCCAAAAGTTAATCAGTTCATGGTCAGCCGATAGAGGATTTTTGTACCAAATTTCGTTAAAATCGATTGAGGCATTCTTGAGTTAATGTGTATACAACAAACAACTTTTTCTTTTCGTCGATTAAGGTGTTTTGGAACCTTAGTAACTCATTTTTGATGAAATTAAGGAAAGTCAAAATTTTACGATTTTAATAGTCCTCCATACCATATTGGTACGGTGGACTAAAAAAGAATCGACCTGTCATTTCTTTTTTTTATACCTACATCAAAAACCTGATTTTAGTAACTGTCTGCAGATAACTAAAGCATGACTTTTTTGGTTACCGATGCAAAAAAACTTTTTTTGATCACGGGTGCAAAAAAAGATTTCTGTCCGTTTTTTACCCAAAATTCAAGAGAAATAGCGGAAAATAGTAATATTGAAAAAAATCTAATTACTCTTGCCCAAAAATTAAGCCATTTCCGCCAGTTTCCATCAAGTATTTACGAAAAAATAATTTAAAAACTCAAATATCAAACTATCAAAGACTAAAATGACGCAGCAATGAACGTCACCGAGTAAAAAGGCACATCGCTATGGCAACCATCGTTATTTCATTTACCAGCCGCCTTGATCTATAGTGTAAAGATGGTGTGTTTTGCGAGAAGCGCTCTTCGTACGAGATTTTTAATAGTAGTTTTAACAACTAGTGGCTAAAATAGTGCTTTTTATACAAGCGTTGGTTTAAATATCGAGCGCAGCGAGTAAAAAAAAAGCAGTTTAGCCGCGACTTGTTAACACTTAAAACAAAAAATACTTTTAAAAATCTCGAACGAAGAGTTTCCATAGCGATGTGTATTTTTACTCGGTTACGTTCTTTGTTGCGACATTTTAATCTTTGACAATTTGATATTTTGATGATACTTTGAAATGATTTTTTCGTAAATACTTGGTGAAAACTTACTATTTTCCGCTATTTCTCTTTAACTTTGGGTAAAAAACGGACAGAAATCTTTTTTTTTGTATCGGTAACCAAAAAAGCCATGCTTTAGTTATCTGCAGACAGTTACTAAAATCATGTTTTTGATGCAGGTATATAAAAATAGTAGTTTTCACAACTAGTGGCTAAAATAGTGCCTTTTTTACAAGCGTTGGTTTAAATAACGAGCGCAGCGAGGTATTTAAAAACACAAGTAAAAAAAAGCACAGTTTAGCCGCGAGTTGTGAACACTATTTTTTTAATACCTTTATAAAAAAAATCCAAGAAAAACAAGAAAATGCTTTTAAAAATCTCGAACGAAGAGCACTTCTCGCAAGACAGCATCTTTACATTATAAATCAAGGCGACTGGTAAATGAAATAACAATATGGTTTCCATAGTGATGTGCCTTTTTACTCGGTGACGTTTATTGTTGCGACATTTTAATCTTTGACAGTTTGAGATTTTTTCGTAAATACTTGGTGAAAACTGGCGGAAGTGGCTTAATAATTAGGCAAGAATAATTAGATTTTTTTTAACATTACTATTTTCCGCTATTTTTCTTTAATTTTGAGTAAAAAACGACCGAAATCTTTTTTTGCACCCGTGATCAAAAAAAAAAGTTTTTTTGCATCGGTAACCAAAAAAAACCATGCTTTAGTTATCTGCAGACAGTTACTAAAATCATGTTTTTGATGAAGGTATAAAAAAAAGTATTTTCCTGGTTTTCTTGGATTTTTTGATAAAGGTTTAAAAAAAAATAGTGTTCACTCGCTGCGCTCGTTATTTAAACCAATGCTTGTAAAAAAAGCCCTATTTTAGCCACTAGTTGTGAAAACTACTATTTTTTTTCAAAAAAAATACTGAATATCGGATTTAAAGTCAAACTAAGGCTATATATATAAATAGATTTTTTGTTTGTCATTAATAATATGTAAGCAATTTCTAATGTTATAATAAATAGATTTAAGAAGTTCAAACAAAATTTGAAGTAAACTTTTTCTAGTCAGAATTGTTTTAAATTACATGCTGCCACAACTCCACATGATTCAATATATTCTTATCAGAAAAATGTTAATTAAATAAATAATTCAAAAAATAAGTGGGTATTGTTAACGACACATGGAGACAAAAATCTTATCAAGGAAATGAATCTTTAAAGTATTTTAATTGAAAAAAAGACGAAATTTTAGGGCCTATTGTTTAAGCAATTTTAATAAAAATCAATTTTTTATATAGAAATTTAAAGATCACTAAAGATATATAGTTTTTTCAAAATGTTTTTATTAGGCACTTAAAGTTAATTTTCAGTTTTATGAGCATTCGTATTCTTATCTCTATCGAGTCCACCAATCAAGCAGGTGAACTTTTAAAATCAAAATTAAATTCAAAAATGCAATGTCATGCCATATTTCACCCAAAATCTCATGACTGTAGATTATTTTCGGGTCACCTTGGGAAATGCATGGAAAACTCGTTAATAAAATTTTAAATTAAACCAATTTTATTTAATGTTACTAAAAACAGTTGTTTGTTCATCACCAAAATAATTTTAACTGACCTCTACTCATTGTTTTTCAGTGTTTTTCTTTAGAAGCAATAACACTTTACTGATAGAGATATTTTTGCCACAAAAACTACAAAAATATTATTTAATTATATAAAACTTTTGTATTACGTCATTTTCAGTTTTCTGCCCTAAAACAAATCTGAAAATATCTGGTTTTCTGATAATATATTTCTAAAAATATATTGTTTTTCATTTATATTAAAACGATAACGAATTCTGTTACATTATGGAGAAGTCATGCCATATTTAATACTTTGGATATTTTTTTACATCACCAACCGACCTACGTTTTTAGTATGTAGACCCTGTTTCACAGTTAGAGTTGTTAGTAGTGCTGTTTTGAACAAAAATTCTACAGGAGATCAGGATTCAATTTTCGAACTATTTTGTTAAATTTAATCATTTTATTTCTTTAAAGTCGAATTTCTTGCATGACTGTCACTATCCTTTATTTTTCTGCCGATTTTTGAATGAAATTGTACTTATTAAAATAACAAACATTCGACAGAGTATGCGTTTGAATTGACTTAAAGCTTTTCCTAAACAACACAAATCTAAACTATTTCGTACTTTTTGTTCTAAATATAAAGTTTGTTTTTACATTATAAAAGATAAACTTTTGTTACGCAAACGCGTTTTTTTAAACAAACAATGTTATTATATATGTTGATTTTTATATTTTTTTTTGAACTTGAAAAAACATTTGTTCCCAAGGATTTTTCTGGTATTTAACTTAACTGATAAATTGTTCTATTTGGGCTTAACTTGAATCTTGGAAAAACAAAGCCAAGGAAAATAACATCAGAGGCGTACACTGAAAAAAATAGTATTCTGTAATATTAATTATTCTTCTATAAACATTATTAACCGATACCGATTTGTATGAAATTTGATAAGACAATAGGGTATGACCTGGAACTTAAGCTACTTTTTATTTAACATTTCGTTCCATAACTAGAGATATATGGCACAGAAAATTGAATTTTTCAAGAGTTTTTTTGCATTTTTATGTGATATATATACATATAGTTGGGCGCCATTCAGTTACGATTTTTATAAGCTTTCCAAAGAGGTATCACACGGTAAGAAAAAAAAAATATTTTTTTAGGGGTGAAGTTTTTTGGGGGTAGCTCCGAAGGGTCTAATAGGAGAATGTCCAAAAACAATAGGGGTCTGCGCGTCAACACAAGTAATCACTATGTAAAATTTTGTTATGATTAGTGAAGTGGTTTTTGAGTTAGAGTGGCTACAAAGTAGGCGACAGACAGACCGACCGACAGAGAGGATCATGAAAATCTCGAAGTGCGATTTTTAGTTGATTACATTACTTCTCTTAGCGAGGGAAGTAAAATGGAACGGGCTGTAGTATTTAGTAGTATAACACTTTTCAGAAAAGCAGGGGATAGGGTGCAGATCGCGCTGAAAGTCAGGGTCGCTGACGTATATCATGGCTTAGAAATCTTAGACAATGGTATGGTGTTAGTAGTATTTAGTGTGACACTTCAGAAAACCAGGTGTCAGGGTTCAGATCGCGCTAATGATATAACAATAATATTACACAATTACGTATTGTGCATAATTTTGCAATATTAATCACAAAATCAATCATGAAATATATTTCCCAATTCGTAATATTGTGCAATGATTGTCTTGAGCCTTTAGGCTAGACCTGGTAAGTTAATTAAACCATTTTTTTCATATTTCTGTACGAGATAAAGTAACTAATATATGTCAAAATAATAGTTATATGTTGACTACTTAGATTTCCCTTGGTCCCACAGTACTCCCAAAAAAAGCCCTTCAGATCCTATTTGTCAAAAAATATTTTTTGGTTTAGGCGCTATAGGAATATACTTTTAATGAGCTTCAGCACATTTTTAGAGCACATACAAATTAGCCACAAACAAGTTTATTTTTAACCAAAAAGCCACACGCAATTATTACTTTTTTTTTAGTTGGAGAGGAAATTAAGAAAATTACTCAGAAAGCAACGCAAGTACTTTAATTTTTCGTTAGAGGACCTAGTTTTTAAAATTGACTTAAAAAGCCATGCGCAAGTATGTTAATTTTTTTAGAGCACCTAAATTAAAAAATTTACTGAAAAAGCCACGCTCAAGTTCCCCTTTTTTTTGTTAGAGGGCCTAATTAAAAAAAATAGCCAAAAACCACGCTCAAGTACTAAAAAACAAGGATTCAAATAGAGATCGCAACGATTTATTGCATCGTGAGAATTGCGCTTTAGTATATCTCAATTATAAACCTCCAAGGTTAAAGCGGATACTTTAGAGCTCTATATTCGACAGTGACGTAGCCGGCTTTGGGGGAGGGGGTCCCTATTAACTTTTAGTGATGGGGATCTACACTAACTAGTCTCACTTGCAGATTTTTTTTTAAAATTAAGCCTTAAATAAACCTCAGGCAAAAATCTTGAAAAATTCACTAAAATGCTATTTTTTACGCAGAAGAAAATTTTGGCTGTTGATAAATTAAAATTAAACTAAAATTGTAACAAATAATGACGTCATAGCGCCGCAGACAAAGCTTTTGAAATTTAGGGCATCACTCAAAAAAATGGGAGCGGGGCTATAGCTTGCCCTGGCGCCTCCGAATTTATTGTAGATTGGGTTGGATTCTCTGGGAGGGTTTTAACCCCTCTTGGCTATGCCACTGTATTAGAGTACATGCAAATTTTCTCACACAAAACACGTTTCTCGACACACAATATTAACACAAGCCAAAAAAATTTACCAGGTCTACCATTATGAAATCCTCCGTCGTGGACCGCATAGTTAAGCTGTCACTTTGGCCTGTCAAATTGCCATTAGCTTTCTCTATCAAGTCTGCGCCTGATAATCTTTCCTGGATCGCCGCTTGTGTGGGAAGAATCAGGTTTTCCTCTGAGGCACTTTTTGCGCTTACTCTGTCATTTTCCATGTTTAATCTGGAACCATAAAAAAATAAATTAACATCCTTAAACACAAATAATTTCCATGCTAAGTAGCTGAACGCCATAGAATAACCCAGAGCCCTACTGTGGACTTACAAAAAGCTACGTTCTGAAAAGACTTAACAATGGGACCAACTGTCAACATAATCCAGGACTAGGACAGGCAAAAAGGTTCATCACCAAATAAAAAAAAGAGCAGAAAAGCTCATAGACATGAACACAAAAGATATCAGATTAGTCGTCGGGCTACTCACCAGACACCGCCCAGTAAAATATCACCAAAAGGTAATCGGAAAAGCGGAAGACGACTAGTGCAGATTAAATACTCTGTGAATGCCCCGCCCAACTCTGAAAGAGGCTTAAGCACCTCGAGGGGGTACCGCCATCATCCCAAGAGGTGGGGCAACTATCCCCCAAGGAAATAGCATTCTTTGGATGAATCCTTCAAATCTTGGATACTAACTAAGATGAAGTAGATAAATGAACGTGTATTACCTCTCATTATCCAACGAGATGGTGTCCTCCTCGGGGTTATGGTCGTTCAGCGAGATTTTGTCCGCGAAAAACGTCAAAAAGGGGGGCAGATCGACCTCAGGTTGCTCCTTGAAGTAGGTCTTCTTTTTCGTAACGTCGGCGAAGGCGCCGATTTTCATTGTTTCGCTTAGCGACGAAGTCCTGTCGTCACTGCAACAAAAAGAAATGTATAAATTACTCCAAAATGCTGAAATATTTTTTCGTTCGCATTCATTCCTCGCTGTACCAAATTAAACCCCTTAGCTACATTATTTTGGATCCTTGTATGTTAAAGTTAAAAGAAGTTCTGAAAAAAGATGATTTACTTTGCTTTGATGTTTAAATTTCAAAGCAAAGCATCTTCAAATTTTAAGTTTATTAAGTACTGATTCAGTTTTAATGGCACTAAGACCGTGTAAATCCATCGAAATATATTCAGATAATGGGACAAGCTTTGTTGGAGGAGATCAACAATTACATTTATTAACATGTGAAGCTAAAAGAAGACCTGAAAAAAGATGATTTGCTTTATTTACATGTTTAAATAGTAGAGCAGGGCATCTTGTAATTTATCAAGTTCATTAAGTACACTTTTTTTTGTTCACTTTTAATGGCACCAAGGCGAAGTAAACCCAAAAAAATATATTCAGATAATGGAAAACATTTTGTTGCCGGATATCGAGAATGACACTGCCTTATTAACGCTTCAAATTAAATGGAATTTCAACCCACCAGGGGCGCCACACATGGGTGATGTGTGGGAAAGAATGATTCGTTCTAAAGAACATAGGATGTCTAAAGAAACCCTACATATTCTATTGGAAGCTGATGCAAAAACAACTCAACACAACGATCAGTTACTTTCAAAACAAAACTAAGTACAACATCGCGTTTTTGACACGCATCTTTAGGAAATAATATAGTCTATTTTGCAAAAAAAATATTAGGATCCTTATAATCTTTGTCTTTCAATTTAAGGGAAGACAAAAAATACACTCAACTTCTGAGGGGACGATTTGGGTTTTCACCTCAAAATTGTCGTTATTTTTACAGAAATTAAGAATGACTGAAGCCTTTATATAATAAAAAGTTGATCGTTTACTGACATTGCACAAACACATTCTAATCTTGTAAATGGATTTTTTCCACTTTATTGACATGTTAGTTTCTCTTTGCAATTTTTCAATGAATTTTAACCACTTTAAAGCTACCTGTCTGTTGTCTGTCACACTTTCTAGACGAGTTATGGCCGATGTTATTTAAAATATTGAAATATATGGCAGCGGCTATTACAAAACTCGTTTCAAATTGGTTGAACCAACAAAGAAAATAGTTGTATACGGGTGATTCTGATAAAAAGTTACATTTGATGACACAACGTACACTCTCATCACGCACTTTATATTTAGGGTATTTTAAAATTTTAGAAACACTTTTGTCTTGACAAAAATTTACCTGATTTAAATCGATCTTATTTCTTTCTTCGATACCTTTTAACACTGCAAAATCGTGATCGTGTGAAATGTCATACGAAAGATCGTCTAGCTACCATTTGATTTACATTGATCGTCAAGTGATCGATTAGGCCCCAGATGATGTAGGTCTATTCTGGTTTGAGCACTTTTTTTTTATTTTGTTACTCGAAAAGAGTAAAAAAAAATAATGGAAAATCTAACAACAATTAATCTCATAATCGTTAATCGAATCAATTAGCAGAGACGAGATTAGTTGTTAACGAAAAAAAGCCGAACTAATTATTATTATCAACAGACGATTAGTACACATTTGGTTCTGAAGATTAATTTTTAAAAATTATTCATTTCATCGAAATTACCCAAATTCTTTTTTAAATTTGTGCATGTATACCTTCGCCGAGCTCTTTTATTTGGTCGATTTCTTTTCGACAAAAACATTTTATAGAAGTAATTTCAGTACAAAAAAACTTTATGCATTTATGTGCATTGTGTAAAGTTCCGCTTTATTTAACCCTGTCATGCTCATGCAACAGTTTCATTGATCCTTTGTTTTTAATAACTCATTTTTTCTAGTTCTTCAAAAATTTACCGTTACCTACAATTTTTTTCGTCAACTTTTAATCCGAAGATTCCATAATTGTTTTTTGCCCATTACCATTAAATTTAACACACAGGAACAACATGACAGAAACTGCATTTCCTTATGGTGTTATTAATAACACAGCCAAGATCCTTTTGTAGCATTGAAAATCCTTTTATTTATTCATTATTGTATTCCAACGCCTACTGTCTATGGTAAACAAATATTTTCTCTTTCGTGTGTCTCTCTTATCTCTTTATTATTCAATTCATGTCGTACGACTCTACATCCTTTTAAATTATTTTTACCAGCCAGTTCTGCATTAACATAATCATATTTTACTTGTAAATATCTTATCTCTGCCTTAGCTAATCTCATGAAATTTTGTCCTTGTCTACTGCATGCAATTGACTTTTTACAATTCGCGTAGGTCGAGGAAAGGCTATATAATCATAAAAACAGCTGAATGCTATTGCTTCGCAGGAAACTTGTACATATGTGATTGGTGGGTTTAACAGCATTGCCAACGCGATTTGCCTACTGCTGCCAAGCCTACTTGGTGATGTTCTAAAAATATTTAAATAAACTATGCTAGGAATTTCAGATAAGTGGCAAAGATATCAGAACTAGAATTTAGCTGAGGTACAACCAACGACAATAGTGATGCATGTACTCTTTATAGTTGTAAGAAATAGGTTTTTCGTTACTTTATTATTATAGTAATTTTAATAATATAATGCTGATATTGTTGTATGCATTCACGAGATCAGATCGAAGGCGACAGAGCGCCCATAAAATAGGTCTATGCGAAAAATCAAAATTTTTTTAAAGCAGAAATTACGGGATAATTATCTATCGCAAAAAAAAATTTGGCCTCATCTCCTTATCTGATTTTTTTAAAGTTTAAAATGCGGGGTGCAGCTGCATGTGCAGTCCCACCCCGCATCCATTAATAGTGTTAACCAAAAAAAAAAAATGTCATAATTACGGGCTAATCATCTGCGTCAAGAAAAAATTTTGGGCTCATCTCCTTATCTGATTTTTTTAAAGTTTAAAATGCGGGGTGCAGCTGCATGTGCAGTCCCACCCCGCATCCATTAATAATAGCGGTACCCAAAAAAAAGTATGTCAGAATTAAGGGCTAATTACGGGCTAATCATCTGCGTCAAGAAAAAAATTGGGCTCATCTCCTTAACTGATTTTTTGAAAGTTTAATAGGCGGGGAGCAGCTGCAGTCCCACCTCGCATCTATTAATAATAGCGGTAACCAAAAAAAAGTAAGTCCGAATTACGGGCCAATCATCTGCGACAAAAAAAATTTGGGTTTATGCCCTTACCTAATTTTTTTTAAAATTGAAAATGCGAGGTGCAGCTGCATGTGCAGCCCCACCCCGCACGCATTAATAAATAATAGCAGTATCGAAATTACGGGCTAATGATCTGCGGTAAAAAAAATGTATGCTCATCTCATTATCTGATTTTTTTAAAGTTTAAAATGCGGAGTGCGCACATTAATAGTAGCACTACCGAACCACTACCGTCAGAATTACGGGCTAATCATCTGTGGTAAAAAAATGGGCTCATCTCCTTATCTGATTTTTTTAATTTTTGAGTTTAAAAGAAATCAGATAAGGAGACGAGCCCAATTTTTTTTTGCAGTAGATAATTACCCCGTAATTCCTACATAAAAAAAAAAATTGATTTTTCGAATAGGGGGTGTAGCTTCATGAACCTCATAAAATTGATTATTAAATATGGTTGTTTGGGTTAAGTAAAGCTCAAAAAGCGTTTACAAAAACGAGCCGACGAGATACTCGTATTATTCCTTGAAAAAGTTTTAATAACAAATAGGCTTTGGCTTTGTGATTCTTTAAAAGATATTTTAGTATTGATTTGGAAGTATAGTTTGAATAAGTAAGTGACAAGTGCCTATGTGAATGTTATAAAACATAAATATTGGATATTATATACCTAGTTAAAAATAGGTGAGTGTTCTCACAAAGTAATTAGTTTATCCTTTTGGTTTAAATATTAAATATTAGCAGTACTCTTAAACAGTGGCGGTCCCAGCCATTTGAAAAGAGGGAGGGCGGTTCCGATACGAGAAAAAAACTAGAATAAATGCATAGTTTTTATGAGGAACATCAATATATACAAACAAAACTTAGTAACTACAAGCGCGGATTTGGCCTCAAATTTAAGGGGGGTACTCAGTTTTTAAGCTGTTTATTTCAAACATTTTTTATTTTAAAAAATGTTTAAATGCGCTGAAAATTTAAGAAAATTACATTAAAAATGCAATTTTTCAGTCAAATTTGACTAAAATCGTAAATATCAACGTATCATAAAGGCGTAGGCGAAAATTTTAAAGAACATTCCACTAAAAAATTCATTTTTTGATTTAAAATTAAAATAAAATTGTAAATATATCAATGGTGTCAAAGCACAGCAGGCGAAAATTTTTAAAAAATTAAACTAATACCATAAATATCAAAGGTGTTATAGCGCCGCAATTTATCCCCTACTTTTGATTTTCTAAATATTTTCATACCTACCCCTCTGAAATCCGCGCTTGAGTAACTATATATACGTATAATTTTTTTTATACTTTTATCAAAAACATGATTTTAGTAACTGTCTGCAGATAACTAAAGCATGGCTTTTTTAGTTACCGATATAAAAAACTTTTTTTTTTTTGATCACGGTTGCAAAAAAAATTTTTGTCCGTTTTTTACCCAAAATTAAAGAGAAATAGCGGAAAATAGTAATGATGAAGAAATCTAATTATTCTTGCCTAAAAATTACGCCATTTCCGCTAGTTTTCACCAAGTATTTACGAAAAAATCATTTAAAAACATCGTAAAAATATCAAACTGCCAAAGATTAAAATGTCGCAGCAATGAAAGTCACCGAGTAAAAAGGCACATCGCTATGGCAACCATTGTTATTTCATTTACCAGCCGCCTTGATTTATAATGTAAAGATGGTGTGTTTTGCGTTCTCTTCGTTCGAGATTTTTAAAAGTATTTTCCTGTTTTTCTTGGATTTTTTGATAAAGGTATTAAAAAAAATAGTGTTTACAACTCGTGGCTAAACTGTGCTTTTTTTTACTCGCGTTTTTAAATACCTCGTTGCGCTTGTTATTTAAACCAACGCTTGTAAAAAAGCACTATTTTAGCCACTAGCTGTGAAAACTACTATTTTGAGGTCTAAAAAGCTTTTTCAGTTGAAACATTAACCTTTTATATTGCATATCTCAAATATAAGATGCCTATCTCAAAAAAAAGTTCGATTCCAGTTTTTTTGGGAAAACCGGTCAACGACTCGCTCAATGGCAATTTCAATATGTCTTTTGATATGCAGCAACGCCAAGCCCGTCAGACGAATTTCCGTCATAGTGTTTTTAAGTACTTACATTTTCAATCTTCTGAGGCAGGAAAAGCTTCTTTCTGACGAAGCATTACTTACTGACAAACATCCAAGAATGTTTTTATTAACAGAAAAATATCGCCACACTTGTTCATGGCCTCGAAAACGTTATCATATATGTTTTGATTTAAGCTTTTGCCTACTTCTGACCAATATTGTTTTTAAATACCGACTGCTCCCAATAAAAGTTTAAGAATTTGTGCAGGTCAAAAATAAGTAGAGAGTCTCGTTATTGAACCTTGATTTTATGTCCGAAATGATTTTGTCTAAAACTTGTTTACAAATTGAAACTCTATAATACTGTATAATATCTATATCGTGGTTGTCGTCTATTTAAAACTGTCCCAAAATACTGTCGTGGAGGGATTTTAGAATGTCTTTTTTTTCTCCAAAGACTTCATCAGGGTTACCACCAGCATCTTTGTTTTCTACTTTTTTCTGAAGCAAAGGGAGGGCCGCCCCCCCTTGGACCGCCACTGTCTTAAATGTTTATGTATAAACAGGTATTACGTTTTGCTAAGTATATATAAAATAATCAGTTCGTTAATCATACTCAGGCATCGGATCTAATCCATTTCATAAAAAAAAAATTGGGTTCGGTCTGGCTGGCACACAAGTAGTTTGTCTATGGTCCATTTGCGGATGGACTGGCAACTTTGTACGTCGAAGCGGAGCTGCTATGGGAGTCATGCGGAAATAAGTAAACATACGCTAAACTCTTGCTTAGCGCTCAACTGCACGCTTCACGCTAATAGGTGGAGCGGGTACCTAGCACTATTATTTAATTATGCATCTTTTAGTTAAATATAAGAGTTCTCTGTACCAGTAGATTTGGCATTTAGGACCATGATTTAACGATTTAACTGAATACTGATTTATTATCGTATATGACTGATTTTTTTTAATGATTGCTGAACATGAAAGTAATTCATTATTCATTTACTAAAACACCTATTAGTTTACATTTGGTAAACTCGTTACTCAGGAACCGTTTTCTTCATTACAGATACAATAATCCGGCTTTTCTCTACTACAGTACCAGATCGAATTGTTTTATTATAAAACCAAAATTATATTGTTATGTAAGTACTTATTTTTATTATCGTATTTAATGTTAAAATATTAGTATTAAATATTTTACATAATAATTTTTTCTGACGCCCTTAAATTTCCATCCTACATAGTTATAGCAAATATGTAAAAAATAAAAATAAATATTTGAACTTTGTTCCTTTCGTAAAAACATATTATATATCATCGAATAACTAGCTTGGCATACGTTCATTTTGGTGACGTCACGTAAAAAACAAAATAACATGGCGCCAAAGTGCAATAAAACCAATTATTAAATCACAAGGTCGTGCAAAAACCCAATGCATAACCTAAATCCCCCTTCATTATTACTGGTGATAGTAGGAGTTTGATGTTGCCTGCAATTTTACATTCTATAATTACAGTAATTTTTTTTAATATCACAAGGCTATTGATACTTTATTTTCTATAGCTACGGTCTTCCAAGCCGAGGTATACGCCATTATAATGGCGGCAACACTAGAAGAGGTTCGCAATGGTCCGGAGGAGCATGTCTACATATGCTCCGACAGCCAAGCGGCCCTAAAGGCACTCAGTGCGCCAAAAATTGCCAATACTCTGATGGAAGAGCGCATAGAAACACTGGAAGCCTTGAGTCAAGACAAAAGAGTTACAGTGATGTGGGTACCGGGACACACGGGAGTGTCGGGCAACAAAAAGGCGGATGAACTCGCTCGTGGGGCCGGAAACACTTTTAGGTATAACAAGGAGACAGTTGCAAAATCGACTCATTAAATGGGCTAACGATGCACTGGCAGACTCCTGGGAGAACGAAATAGGATGCAGACAGTCCAAAGAATTCATCGACGGACCGGACGCGGCCAGACTCAAATGGCTCCTGGGAAGGACACGAAAAGATATTGGACTACTGACAGGGATAATGACCGGCCATAACCGAGTCAGTAAGCATCTGACTCGCATCGGGATCGGGAATGACTCTACCTGACGTGCCTGCGCGAGGGCGGAGGAGACATCCCGGCACCTCGTTGTGGAGTGCGATGCATACCTAAGGATGAGACATCAGGTACTCGGACAACCGAACCTGGATGCAGAGGATCTACAAGCTCTCAAGTGGGCCAAAGAACTGGATTTCGTGAAGAGAACGGGAAGGCGTGGAGAGTCCACTACCGTACAAGCGGTACAGGTGGTGGATTAGGGGGCTGGGCTGGGGTAAGGTAAAAAGAGACCGATTGGGCCTTCTTGCCAGGTCTTGGGCCGCCCCCTAGTTATTACTACTACTACTTCCATCCATCCATCATATGCTATTTGTCCAAAATCTAGTCTAGTCATTATTTGTAATGGCAAATTTTATTTTAATTTTAGGTGATACTTCGACTACAAAAGTATATTATTCTGTATTTGCAGCATCTTATCTACAATCTAAATACTAGTCTAAAAATATATCTGAAATTGTAGATAGAGCACATCATTCACATGAATTTAGTTTTAAAACTACTTAACCACCTTTAACTTAAAATAAGTTTGTATGGTTTCATTACATATGATTTACATTCCAGAGTAAATGAAAATAATACTGATTAAAAACGACTTATTCTTGCTGTTAATAATAGTAAAGATGGTAAAGCATGAACAAGTGTTTGTGTTACCCGATTAAAAAGGAATTTATGTTTATTTCTTAGATATGAAAATGGTGATTCAAATTTTATTTTAAAAAAAAATCACAAAAAAGTTACTGGGGTTAGGAAGTAATCGTCGATGTTAGTACGTCGACGGAAGTAATGGTTTTAAATAACCAAAAGACAAAATTTAAATGGGAAAAAATTAAAAATGAAACAAATATTAAAACATTTTTTCTTATAATAATTAACATGCCTTCACTATACAATCCAATAATAGGCAATAACTAAACTCTCGAAAAATCTAAAATTAGCAACAAAGAACATTAAATATTTTATTCGCGTTCCAGGCGAATAAATGTTTTTAAAAATAACCTCAGAAATTCCAGTTTTTGAACCCAAATAACCCCGTAAGAAGTAAAGCAAATGCAAAGAGAGAGGAGCAGATTTCTTTAAAAACCGGCCCTCGTGATGCAGGATTTGCAGTTCTAGGCGATTAAAATGATTTCACAATCTCTTTAGAACGTCCTTAGCAAACCTTGATGTCTAGAAAAGATAAATTTCAAGCAGAAACAGCAATTTAATCGCGGTAACTACTAAAATTGTAGGGAATTTTAAACGTTTCATTTTAATGAATGTATAAAAGGTGAGTATAATCGAAATTTGAAAAGAATTATCAAAAAAGGGTTTTAATGGACCACGAAACCAACGAAAAAAAAAATGCAAATTAACACACACGCTATAACAGTCTCAAGGGTCCAGAACGAGTCAAAAGTTACAACAAAAACCAACAGTGGGTTATTGTTAGACCCAGCGGATTTTTTTGACTTTTTGATGTTTTTGTGTTTTTTTTTTGTATTATTTTAACCCGCGGCGTTTCCCGCTCCAAAATTGATATAATTTGACAGCTGTCATTAAGCAAAATGTCAAATAAAAAGTACCCCATGTTCTAATACAGGTCACACTTTATCTTATATTCTTTTAACCCGCGGCGTGGTCCGCTCCAAAATTAATATAATTTGACAGCTGACATTAAGCGAAATGTCAATTAAAAAGTAGCCTATGTTCTAATACAGGTCATTCTTTATTTTATAACCATATTTCATCCAAATCGGTTCCACCGTTTTTGCGTGATTAAGGAACAAACATACACACCCACACAAACGAACTTTTGTATTTATAATATTAGTAAGATAATACTGATATAACTGCATGATGTAAATTATAACTACAGCTTTCTTCTTTCTTCTTTTTTTTTGGGGTGCGTTATAATATTCCCAAATATATATTTTTTTACTTATAGGAATTTTAACAAAACATTATTCTATGATTCGATTAGATTAAATGCTTGACATGTATTTTTTTAGATTTTTCATTCTGTCTTCAAATAATATCCTCATTACCTAAATTCGGAATTATGGTAAATTACAAAAAAATAGTATTATTTATGAAAATATTATGGAAATTTTGGAACGCTTAAAATTTTGTCAACTTTGACAGCCGCTGTGGTAGTGTTTACCAATCACTACCAGCATCGATTTTACCAGAGTTTTTGGAACACATCAGAAAATGTCACTCGTAAAAAAAAATTAGAGAATAGAAAAAATACAAAATTGGGCTTTATTTTACAAAATAAGTATTTTATATGTTGGAACCTGGTAATATTTTATTATCTTTAAAATTAATTGTGCCAAAATTCTCTAAAATTAACCAGAAAAATAACTACAACCACAACGAAATGGATTCTTAGCTTACGGCAGTGGTAGTGGTTAATTGCCACAACGGAATGACGTTTAGCTATTGCGCAGACGCAGCAATTACCACAACCACTACGAAGTGTCAAATAAGCTTTCCAAAATATCCCTATTTAATAAATAACTTAACTTAATCTTTTATTACAAAACTTAAATATTTTTTGAGGAAAACTCAACAACAGCTTTTCTTAAATTTTTACCAAATTGTCGATTATCCATTGTGATTATAACCATTTAGAAGAATGTCTTTATTACGTACTCTCTTTAGGAATCTGGTTCGAACAAACAGGAGTCTATCCACCGAGAGTTTATTAAATACTGGAATAAATATAAATTAATATTACTGACAATCCACAATTTGGTAAAAATTTAAGAAAATCAGATGTTGAATTTTCCTCAAAAAATATTTAAGTTTTGTAATAAAAGTTTTATTTAAGTTTTCTATTAAATATTTTCATAAAAAATACTATTTTTTGTCATTTACCATAATTCTGGATTTAGGTAATAAGTATATTATTTGAAGACAGATTGGAAAACCTTCCTTAAAAAAATTCGTACATATTACGCATAATAATTTTTTGTTAAAATTCCTATAATTAAAAAAAAATAATATTTAGGTATATTATAATGCACACCAAAAAAAAAGAGGAAAAGTAAGAAAGTGCTGCTGTAATTACAATTTACATCATGCAGTTATATCAGTATTATGTTACTAATATTATAAATGACAAATTTTGCGTATGGGTGTGTGTGGTTGTGTATGATTTTTCCTCAATCACGCAAAAATGGTGAAACCGATTTGGATGAAATATGGTTATAAAATAAAGCATGACCTGTATTAAAACATTTTGCTTAATGTCAGCTGTCAAATTATATTAATTTTGGAGCGGACCACGCCGCGGGTTAAAAGAATACAAAAAAACGCAAAAACATCAAAAAGTCAAAAAAATGATCTGCTGGGATTTTACTAAATGCTATTTTGTAATGTGGGGGTGGTCTCTAACAATACCCCACTGTTGGTTTTTGTTGTAATTTTTTTGTAACTTTTGACTTGTTCTGGACCCCTGTGCAGTAGAGGATACTTTTACACAAAAATCAGTCACATACTAGAATAGAATAGATTCAGAACAAAATCATGACTAAAAGCCCCGTGATTTTATTATCTTTCAAATTCCAAAAAGGTTATGAAACATCATTTACACCATCATGACGAGAATAGTTTTATTAGCAAGGACAGTTATTACCTGCATTGATTTTATTACTGTCATCAGAAGGGAATTTGAATAAAAATGTGGTTTTGAAAAGCAGCAAATTCCTACTAAATTTGGCACAGTAAATATTTAATTGGGGGAGGTTTCACCGGACTTTGCATAATTTTGAATTTTTAATAAAGAATCTGGCACCGATAACATGGAAAAGTGGACTTGCGTAAAAGTTGACCATATTGAAGCCATCGGTCCCTGGATTAAAATATTGAAATTATTAGGAGATCGTATGTCTGTAATAGAAGATATGAGCCGTCAAAGACGTATGTCTGAAAATGCACCTAATTCCATTTTTCCTTATAACTAGAAAAGTTTTTAACCCATATCTTCTATCACAGACATACGATCTCCTAATAATTTCACTACCTTCAAAATCTCTGATATGGTCAACTTTTACAGAAGTCCACTTTTCCAGGTTGGCATGGGGGATTCTTTATAATTATTTTAAAAATGCCTTAAAAAATGATAAAGAATTTTAATAAAATACGAAAAATAAAACTTTATTGAAAAGATGCAAACTTTCTTGATTTACAGGGATGGAACCGCCTAACGTCTTTAAAAAAATTGACACTATTGTATCCTAAAAATACTAACTTCACTGACTGAAGAGTAATGCATCCATACACATATAATATTATTAAAAAACGCTCAAGTTTCTACTTATATATATATTGAAGCCATCGGTCCCTGGATTAAAATATTGAAATTATTAGGAGATCGTATGTCTGTAATAGAAGATATGAGCCGTCAAAGACGTATGTCTGAAAATGCACCTAATTCCATTTTTCCTTATAACTAGAAAAGTTTTTAACCCATATCTTCTATCACAGACATACGATCTCCTAATAATTTCACTACCTTCAAAATCTCTGATATGGTCAACTTTTACAGAAGTCCACTTTTCCAGGTTGGCATGGGGGATTCTTTATAATTATTTTAAAAATGCCTTAAAAAATGATAAAGAATTTTAATAAAATACGAAAAATAAAACTTTATTGAAAAGATGCAAACTTTCTTGATTTACAGGGATGGAACCGCCTAACGTCTTTAAAAAAATTGACACTATTGTATCCTAAAAATACTAACTTCACTGACTGAAGAGTAATGCATCCATACACATATAATATTATTAAAAAACGCTCAAGTTTCTACTTTACTGACCAAAATTGCAAAAAACTGACTTTTACTGACCTACCTTAAAAAAACTATTGACCAAGTTCCATCCCTGGATTTTTCAGTTTGTTTAAATTCCACTATACAAATATTATTTTTACTCACACTAAATGACGCCAATTTAGAATTTTGAGAATAAAATAACAGTGTAAATATTTTTATGACTTAAAGATCCAGGTTTTAATTTAATGGTCTGGTGATTTTAGACTAATAATAATAATAAGTGTAATAGCACAATTTTAATGATGGCAATTTTATTGGAAAAGGTCAAACACTTTTTGGCAAAAACATTTTTTAACTATTGAATTATAATGCCCGTTTTACACTGCCAATTAATCCATGAATTTCTTCACGGTCAAAAAGTTCGAGCTTGATTTCAACCAATGTAAAGAAATTGACATCAAATAAATTCTGTATGAATTTATTGACGCAAATTTTCACAGAATATAATTGCCTCTGTCTGTTTCCTTTTCTGCGATTGTTTTGTGAGGTTAACTCTGAAGGTTAGGTGGTTGGATTTATTGGTAGGCAGAATTTTAGGTGTATACGATTGTCCTGGTGGACTATTAAAGAATAATTTTTGAATACCTTAATTTATTTTTTTTTGCCAGGTTCATAAAATACCGTATCGTAAAATACTATTTTTAGTTTGTAAGCATTTGAGTCAGCTTGGGTTTAAACAATTCCAAATCCAGATAATTTAACTGTATGCATTGCTAAAAATGTGTCCGTCACGTACGGGATAAAGCTCATCACTCGTCTGATTTTTGTACATATAGTGCGCAGTAACCGAGTCTGGACTATTGCAAGATTATTGCGAACTATTGCAAATTATTGCCACTCTTGCAAGATTTTTTTCACTTTTGGCATACGCTGCTCGATATGCTGGCTATGAGGTCCTATTTTATATATGTATATTTTTTTAAATTTCGATACATCTTTTCTTCCTGATTCTAAAAATGTCTAATGCCTTAAAAGTAAGGTATTAAGCTTGGTGTTGAGCAAAGAACTATTTTACTTCTCTAGCACATTACTCAAAATTGTTGTTCTGAGGGAGGAAAAGCTCGATCTAAATTTTAAATATCTTACAGAGAGTTCACCCTATATGCATAGTGATATACAAAAAATCAAAAGGTGGGCCATTTAAAAAAAGGGTTCACCTGGATTTTTTCAAAGAAGGAGAAAATGCTGAAACACGTCGATTTTGCTTGTAAGGGGGAGACTTCTTGAAATGTTTGTAGGGCGCATCCCCTTTGAGTGATAAACTTTACTCCTATATTTTGAATAGGGAAAGTGGGTCGAGTGATACCTTGTTTTGAAGGTCTCCTGAATGTCTTCACAATCGTGTTTCGAAAATCTATCGATTCGTTTTTGAGATATTTACTTTCAAAGTAAGCTCAAATTGTACATACAGGTAAATTTCACCTCTCGTAGGAATGTATCCTAGAACAAAAACACAATGACAAAATGTACTATTAACAAAAGCAAAGTCGACGTGTCCGAGGATTTCTCAAAAAAAAAGATATCTTTAAAAAAATATTTTTGCATTTGTCCATGCAACTGTGAAAGTGAATATCTCAAAGGGGATGCGCGCTACAAAAATTTCAAGAATTATTTATTTAGTCCCAGGGACTAAAATATTTTAGTCCCGGGGATAAAAAGTACAATTTTAGTCTCTGAAATGAGGGAGTAAAATACGTTTTTAGTCCCTGGTGTGCAAAAAATACTGTGTGTTGACGATCTTATACTGATACAAGTCGCTTAAGGAATGATAGTAAATAATTTTTAAGAAAGTTACCTACCTTTGCTGTTTTTGGTTATTTTATTTTATTTACCTGCTGCGTTGGTAGCAACGGAATTAATGAGATAATGCAGAAAAGTATGAATAAAATTAGGCCCCTTCTTTTGACACAAAAAAAGATCCGTTCGATTACCCTATACAAAATATTAAGTTTTATTTTTTTTTTATTTTGGTCCGCGATATTTCCCCTATTCGACACTTATTTCAAACTACTTAACACATAATTTGACGTATTAATAGGTACGTAATATCTCCTACCCGCTTCCCCCACCCTAAATTATTACTTTTGAAATAAAAAAAAGACTTTATTTCCTTTGATTTGATACTCTACAACCCATATTTTCACAACACAGCTCCAAGTTGATATCAGTTTATTCTTTACTTATCAACCCATGTATTAAAAATTTTACGCCAATATATAGGAGCAGTTTATGAAAATAACAACTTTTGCGCTTATCATCAGGAATAAAGTTATTTTTTGTTTATTTTCCTAACTATTTCTATGCTTACCTATAAAACATTGTATTCAGTGTCTCCCTCAATCAGAAAGTTATTTTTTTTGTAAAATTCGCCTAAAACCAAAAGCACTTTTAAATTGATTGACAGAAGAATATGTAAATAAGCATAAAAATTGTAAATAAAGATAAATAAGGCGCTTATTAGCGGCAAAATTACGTAATTTTTATTGTTAACTTTATTTTGTTTATATTTAGTTCTGTTAATCCACATCAAAGTGTTTGTATTTTTGGCAAATTTTTTCAAGGAAAATGCAGGATATATGCTTTATAAGTAAGCATAAAAATAGATGGGAAAGTAAACCGAAATAACTTTATTTTTGACGGCTTGTCAAATAATGATAGCCACAAAGGTTGTTATTTTTGTATGCTGACCAAAAAGTCGCTAATAACCTTGTGTAGTAGTTTCTTTATTCCACTTAGTAAATAGAGAAATATGAAGTTTATTTTGAAGCTAAAACAATTGACAAAAAATAGGTTTTTAAAATTTTTGACACATTGGTGGTGGACACAAAGGTGCCACAAGTGGTACTTTCTCATTTAAAAAAATACTTGGTAGGCACTGGGCCTCCACTGAGGGCCCCCAAATGGACCGCCAATAATGTCCTTGTGTGGTATTTTCTTTATTCCGCTTAGTAAATAGAGAAATATGTAGTTTATTTTGAAGCTAAAACAATTGACAAAATAATTAGTTTTTTTAAATTTTTGACACATTGGTTGACAGATGTAAAAAAACTAATGCGTTAGGTTTCTTTTTTAACAAGCTTTCCAAAAAGGTGTCACAAGTACTTGGTAGGCCCTGGGCCTCCAGTTGAGTCTCATTTTTTTTTATCATGGGCAGAAAGTCCGTAAAAAAACATTAAAAATTCGCTTTTAACTTTTTTTAAAGCCTCTAAAAGCACCGTTCCATTTAACGAATCCACCCTGTATATAGATTGTCCAATAAAATTACCATCTTTTACAAAACATTTAACAAAAACAAAAAATATCTTCTGATACCTGATTATTGTGGTGTTTCTTAAGTAATAATTTTGTATCCCAGATATTTTTGCAGCAATATTTAAAAAAAAAACCCGTGATGAATTTCCACCTAAAAACATGTTTGACCAACTTATAGCAAATATGCAATAATACACACCCTTAATGTCCATTATCTACGACACTCTATTGCAGAACTACTCTGCAGCATTACTGTCAACTATTGTGAAAATATTATGACACTATTGCCAACTGTTGCAAGAGTATTCTTAAATATTGCAGACTACTGTGAAATTATTGCACGTTATTGCCGCAGTATTGCATGAATATTGTGAGTATTGTGAGCTATTGCGGACCACTGGGGGCTATTGCAGACCACTGCCAAATTATTGTGCAATATTGAGCTCAAAAATTTGCACATATAGTGCAGGCAGTGAAATCCTCTTCCGGATAAAGGTAAACAAAAAATATTTATCGTTTTCGATAAGTATTTCCCATTGTTTTTAACTTTGCGAGATTTATAGGATATTTAGTGGGTTAGAGGACTTTAAGTGGGACCAAAAAATAAACTTGAGTTTTCTGGCAACGTTTCGGAAATTTATTTTTACTCTTTCAAGTCTCAGACTATTGTTTCCATAGTCCTGTCAGATATTCGTTAGATAAATAACATCATAAACTATTTTTTAAAATTCAAGAGGAATTTTTTTTAAATTTATTTGGATAAACTAAAGCAAACTGTATCTGACGTCAAAGTTAAAGCAAAAAAAGTGGAAAGTAGGTAAAAAATAAATGATTTAAAAAAACTTTTTTTTCTACATTCATCAAAAACATGATTTTATAGTTCAATTTTTTGATGACCGGACTGACGTCATTTTTTTGGGATCTCTATTTGATACATTGTTTTAGACAACGACAATAAATATGTAAAAAAAAGTCATGTCGTTGATTGTTTCAACTGTTGACAACAAAAAAATACGTTTTCAGAGGCGAAAATGACGTCAGTCCGCTCATCAAAAAATTGGACTATAGTAACTGTCTGCAGACAACTAAAGCATAGCTTTTTTGGTTACCGATGCAAAAAAACTTTTTTGTTAATCACGGGTGCAAAAAAAGATTTCTGTCCGTTTTTTACCCAATATTAAAAGAGAAATAGCGGAATATAGTAATATTGAAAAAATCTAATTATTCTTGCCTAAAAATTAAGCCACTTCCGCCAGTTTTCACCAATTATTTACGAAAAAATCATTTAAAAACATCGTCAAAATATCAAATTGTCAAAGATTAAAATGTCGCAACAATGAACGCTATATGGAAACCATTGTTATTTCGTTTACCAGCCGCCTTGATTTATAGTGTAAAGATCGTGTGTTGCATGGATTAAAAAAAATAGTGTTAACAACTCGCGGATAAACTGGATAAACTGTGGTTTTTTTACTCGCGTTTTTAAATACCCCGCTGCGCTCATTATTTAAAACAACGCTTGTAAAAAAAGCACTATTTTAGCCACTAGTTGTTAAAACTACTATTTTTTTATACCTTCATCAAAAACATGATTTTAGTAACTGTCTGCAGATAATGCCATTGAAACCATTGTTATTTCATTTACCAGCCGCCTTGATTTATAGTGTCCAGATGGCGTGTTGCGAGAAGTGCTCTTCGTTCGAGTTTTTAAAAGTATTTGCCTAATTTTCTTGGATTTTTTGATAAATTTATTTTAAAAAAATAGTGTAAACAACTCGCGGCTAAACTGTGCTTGTAAAAAAAACACTATTTTAGCCACAAAATACACATTTATTTTTTTATAAACACCAACCCGATTGTAAAAGTTATATACTCATCTATCAAGAGTTTCGGCACGCTCTTTTGGTTACAATTTTCGAAAAAATAAATTTTATGATTATTATACGATTTTGTGGGTGAAAAGTCCAAATCAAAATTTATGGGCTTCACATAATTGCCTCACGTTTTTTTTTTAAACACAATACAATGCAAAACGATTGTTCCAGATACATAACAAATTTATTTGAATTTTTAACACCCACATGACTTTTGATAATTTTTTAAGTAAACTCACTTAAATTCGAAAAAAAACGAAGGTAAGTATTACTAAGCCAAACTTCTGTTTGTCCAGACACATAAAAAACAAAATATTTTTTTCCAAAAATTGTTTTTAAATTGTTATTAAAATATGATCCGTCAATAAATATCAGCAGATAAAGCTGTTTGCTTAAGAAAATAATTTTTATTAGAAAGTCATATTTATTTATGGGAGGTCAAGGAACTAACACAAGAAAGACTGTAACTAAGGAATTTTAGAAAATAATATTATGGCAATAGATTTTCCGGAAAAAAACCACAACAAATGTAAAATAATAGGACAGAAAATTGCTTTATTGTGTTAAAGTTATAAATTAATTCAGAATTAAAAAAATTGGTTTTCATCAGTAGTTTTAAAAGAATAAAAAGTGGATCATGAAATTTAAAATTTGGTGATAAAGCTCCAGAGGTCAAAAACCTCACCAAATTCTTACATTTTAAATAACACATTACAACACCCAGCTGTTAATGTAAAAATGTTGAATGGAAATTTAAAATTTATATTTTGGCGTGACCTATGTATACTAAATATATTTCTTCGTCAATTCCCGTAAAACATTCGACCCTTCATTGAGGTCAGTCAAGCCACACCCCCCCCAAAGATATTCGAATTTTGATATGCTTATAATTTCGAACCAATTTCGAACTAATTTTAAAAATTTTGAACCACACTCCTTCCTGTTTTTTTTTATATTCAAAATGGGGGATGCAGCCGGACGTCAGGCTACACCCCCCTCATTTAAAGCGTAGAGAAAAATGAAAAGCAGCTATCCCAAAATTAAGAACTAATTTCGAACTCCTAATATCACCAAAAAGAATTTAGAAAAATCCACTAGTAACCCTGTTTTTTTTTTTAAATATGGTGGGGGGTGCAGGTTGACGTCAAGCCACACACCCTCAAAAAAATTTCATGCTCGTAGGTACCAATAAATGTCCAACAAAGATAATATTTTTAATGCCTTCCCAGGGCCCCCAGCGACCTATCACGCAAATATGAGAATATGCATTCGAAATTTGTTTGTTTGTCTTTTTTATGAAAAAAATATGCAACTTCCAGCAAGCGCGAATTATTTTTTAAAAATATTAATAACCACCTTTTTTAAATTTTCTGCTAAAACTAGAGGAGCACTTAATTTTTAGTTTGGGGACCAAATTAGCACTCAAAGAGCACCTAATTCTTGCACTATCGTTTTTTTTATTTTATTGAGGTGGGACCGCCTAATTTATATAGGTCAAACTGATGGGTGCCTCAATTGTTTTATAGTCGTGGAGACCTTTATTAAAAAAATAAATATTCATTACACTCTATTTGTAGATATCTCGCAAACCGTTAAACGAACCATATGCATCCAGTATATTTTTTGAAAGGGGAATTTCTGATTCATTAAAATAATCTATTAGGAGCATATGGTTCCATTTAAAAAAGGTAAGATTTGTCAAAAAGTGACTTTTAGTGGAAGTCCAGTGAAGAATCGACTAGATATACCAAAAAATTTTGGTAGCAGCTATTTTTTGACACCAGAATTATAATCCTTTCCCATTTAGTTATGGAGATATAGGCGTCCAAATATGGTAAAAATATAATGGATCACCCTGTGACGATGGTATAAAACCAAAAATGTTGCTAAAAGAAAAAAATAAAATAGTAATAACCATAAATTAACTTCCCCTTAAATACTGGACCCTGGTATCACTAATAACTGCAACTACTAACTAGTATATATACATATATATATATATATATATATATATATATTTATATATATATATCGATGTTTTATACATAAAGATAAGGATAACTGCAACAATAAATGTACTGGACAAAAAGACCCTAATATAAGTGAAATATTTCGCAATATATAGTTTTCTATTATTTCTGTTTAAGAAAAAAATCTTTTTAAAATTCTTAAATCTGTCATATTACCACGCCATCTATTATTTCGTAAATTAAAATAGTAAGACCTTACTAATATTATTTATAAATGCGAAAGTTTGTGTGTATGTATGTAAGTTTGTTCCCCAATCATGCAAAAACGGCTGAAACCAATTTGGATAAAATTTGGTAAGAAGACATTTCTCTTAATGACATTATTTTTTTTATGTCGATCGCGAGTAATAGTAATAAAAAGCAAACACGTGTTTTGCTTTTTTTTTAAATTTTGATTGGGGGTTGAGAAATAGGGAAATAGGGGGGTGGTTCTGTTTTGAAGGGAGTTCAAATAACTCACATATACTTTACTTAATATAAAGCTGAAAATTTGCATTTAGATTCCTCTTTAAAGGTTAGTCGATAGGTGTTTTTGGATTTTTGAAAAATTTGAACAGGGAGGGTTTCTTTTTAATTTTTTCAAAAGTAATAATTTCGTGCACATGGTGGGACATGGGGGTTGGAGGTATGTCTGTCAAAATATGGATTGTGGGGTATCAAACTAAAGTATATAGAATCTGAAATTTGAAACAATGTTTTTTATAAATGGTTTTAAAGGTAATAATATTTTAGGGTGGGGGAAGGGGGGTTAGCGGTAGATCCGTCAAGTTATGGGTTGTGGGTTATCAAACCAAAGGAAATAGAGTCTAGAATCTGAGGCAGCGGTTTTTTTTTAATTAATAATTTAGGGTGGGGGCAGGCGGTTGGACGTATGCAGTGGCGATCTCCCCCCCCCCTTTGCTCCAGAAAAAAGTAGACAACAACAACAAAGATGCTGGTGGTAATAACCCTGCAGAAAGTTCCTTTAAATACATTCTAGAATCCCTCCACAATATTTTGGGACAGTTTGACCTTCAATCCCTCAGACCAAAAATATACAAACGCATGATGAACTTATCCCGAAAACCATTAAAAATACAGAACATTATTATAGAGTTTCTATTTATAAACAAGTTTTAAACAAAATCAATTCGGACATAAAAAAGTATTTTTGACCCGAACATATTCATACCAAGTTTAACATGAAGCCAAAATATTGATATGTTCCTCATAAAAGCTATGCTTTTATTCTATTTTTTTTCGTATCGAAACAGCCCCCCCCCCTTTTTTTCAAATGGCTGGGACCGCCACTGATGTATGTGTGTCAAAATATGGGTTGTGGGGTAATACACTAAAGGAAATAGAATTTGATGAAATCGGAAACAATCTTTTTTTAATTGTTTTAAAAATAATAATTTGGGGTGGGGGAGGGGTTGTAATATGTGTTACGAGGTTTTAAATAGGTGGCGGATAGAGGGAATATCGTGGACCAAAATGAAAAAAAATCAAAATTAAAATTTGATAATATAGGTAATCAAACGGATTTTTTTTTTAATAGACAGACACTTATTTACTCCATACTTTTCTTCATTATTTTGTTTTCATTATTGCCGCCGCGAGCAACGCTGCGAATAAACTTCTAGTAGGGCCATTTCAAGCAAATATAATTTGATTAAAAAAGATTAAAAACGCTTTAACAATTTATTGGTTTTTGTTAAAAATCTTGAAATAACTCCAAATTATAAAATCACTATAACACTTTTTCTTTGTATGTAAAAAAGCCGAAATATACAAACAAAATTCAATTATTGTATTTTTTGTTCGGTCCAATCCAAAAGAAAGACCAGTAAGGTTCATGGTTCACAATAATTTTTAACATAATTGTTAACATGATAAAGCATTTTTTAAAAAAATTGAAATATTAAAATCCTAAAATTAGGTTTTGGTTTTTCTTGTCCCGTCCAACCCAAAGTTTAAAGGTTCGCCCTATAAGCTTTGGTTACAACTTATTGTTTTAAAGTATTTTATTGCATAACCTATGGTTTTAGGAAATTATTTATTAGAAAATATAGTCATAATTTTAATCATATAGAAGTCACAGCTGGTTTTTTAGTAATGGGTTACCTTTTTGTCCCGTTCAACCGCTTGAAATGGCAGAGTAGATAATAAAACCTTTCAAAACTACAATAATAATCAAAAGAATAATAAAACCACGACCTACCGAAACAGATATCTAATCCTGGTCCCGACCATGATCGATTTCATGTGGTATCACAAAAAATGTCAATAAAACACAAGTAAAAGTATCTTTAAGCGATTACTTCTTCAATGAAGAAAACCAAACTATCAGAATTCCTTAGATTCCAAAAGTAACAGTCGCTGTGCCTCTCTAACAACGCGCCAAAAATACCGTTACAAAATCTTAAGCTTCCTGCGGATGGAATAACTCTTCAACAATCAACCAAATCACTGTTCTGTGGGTCAAATTACCGAGAACACATTCACTCTTAACATCACCAACTAACCAAAATCAAAACCTAGTATTATACTGTAGGGTTTGGTAAGACTAGCGATAATGTGTACCAGGAAAGCACAAAATTTGTACTGAATCAACAAGCATTCGGAATTTTACGCGGATTTTTCGATGCTTGAGAGATAGAATTTCAAGCTTGAAGCCGGTTGCTGGCCGATTCCCCCTACTTTTTGTGGCGTGTTCTTAGGATATGAGATGCGGCTCATAGATATCTAGAAGTTTTGATCGTAAAATCTCGTTTTTTCTCATGGGTTTTGTTGAACGTCTTTGGTTTTGCGACAGTCCCTCAAAACTGTTCTTAAAATATAAGGGAGTAAAGTTCACCCGAGCAAGCAATGGATTAGGGAGTAGCAAAAATCAATAGAAATAGCGAAATACCACGTGCTCCTGACCTAGGGTGTTATTCTTGAATTTAAGAGAAACATACTAACTGGCAGTTCCGCTACCCCATCTGTGTCCACAACCACTTTCTAATTACATAGATAAACCCTCAAGAGAAAGTGAATATCGAGAAGAAAATGCATATGACCAGGGACATCAAATCAAATCAAAACATTCTTTATTGTCCAAGAATTTCATATAGTAACATGACTCCTTATTGACAAAGAGTTATTCACTATAAATAAATATATAGATACCTAATTAGTAGGTTAGTATATATTACAAAAAATAATACCAAAGTATAGTCGTTTACTTACAATAGTAATTATTGCAAAATAGTCGGAAAAAAATTTAAAAAATTATTTGACTACTTTATATAAAACAATTACTTTTTTGTTGTTATTCGCTGTATCTTTAGTACTTAATAAGTCGAGTTTAAAATGTATAAAAATATAAGACAAACAAAATACAAGTTAAAAAAGAAATAAAAATGTAAAATACTGTATAAAATACGACACTAGTAAATAAAAATAAAAAAAAACACAAAAAAAATACGTCCTACATTATAGAAACACAAATAGGAACTAGATTAATATTTATATTAATTAAACCTGTATGTAAACAATGATTCTATAGAGTAGAATGCTTGTTGAACAAGAAACGCTTTACAGTCCCTGCGGAACATTTTAAGTCTTGTCGTTCTTCGTATCTCACTAGCAATGTGATTGTACAATTTTAAGCCCTTGTAAATAATTACATTTTTAACCAATGTAAAATGAGGAATTGGTAATCGAAGAAGTGTGAAGTGTTCTCTCGCTATCGTTTTCTTGGAAATGTGTAATATTCTTATGATGTTTCCAATATGAAGAGACATGGTAAAAGTTAAAATTTTATTGGTGATAAACAGTGGTTTGAAAGGTGTTCGTGCATTAACTACACATAGACCTTAGAGCTCTCTTGAAACACAAACGTTGACTGAAAAGTATATTGGCTACATCAACCCCAAAATGGTACACAGTACCTCAAATGTGATTCAACAAGAGCAAAATATGTGTTTCTTGCAACAGATTTTCCTAATTCTGAAGCAGTTATCCTAACACTGTAGCATGCAGATGCTAGCTTTTTGTTTAATAACTTTATGAGAGTGAAACTTTAGATTAGAGTTTTTTCGACGAGGAAACACAATGAAGAGGATGATTTTCAGTTTGAATAATATTTTTGTCATTTGAGTTCCGAAAATATACCATATGAGTCTTCGAAAGATTTAAACAAAGTTTATTAGAGCCACACCATTCCTTTATTTTTTTAATGTCGTTTGATACAACAGCCTTAAGGACTTCTGGATCCTTGTGACACCAAAGTGCTGTACAATCATCAGCGAAAGTCGCCAAACTACCATCGGACGGATTTGGCTCTACTGTCTTAAAGTAAGAAATTGGACAAGAGGGACATTGCAGTAGTAATAAAAAGGTAATTAGAGTAGAAATCATAAAAATGACAGTGACAAATCATTTGGAATCCCACCTTTCAGATCATGCTGATGATTTATTTATTTAATGACGGGAAAACCTCATTAACAGTTACAATTAACAATGCATAATGGTTATGAAAGTAGATTGCTAAGCAATACAACTAAAACAACTTACAATTCTTGAATATCTATCTATTGGTAAATTTAGACCATAGTTTGATATTGGTTCCATCCTAGAGTATCTGATAGGTATAACTTGACTACAATATTCTGATACTTAATGATTTAGGAAACTATATTAATAAACCTACACCTAAAATTACGCATCTAATGCATCATCCGGAATGACTGGTTGCTAAACCAAACATTCTTTAGGTTTGGAGTGGGTGATGGTCACTAAACAATAAAACTTATTTTGCCAATTAGTCTATTAGATTAACAAGAAAATCACTAGAACTAATAGAAATTCATTGTGTACTTTTTGCTAATAGTGACAACGATTTGAGCGATAACAGATTTACTGTGACAAAAAAGGTCTAAATGAAAGGAGTCGACTCTACAAATTTACATCAAATTATTTTACCAAGATGCTTTGACTAAACAGCAAAGAAAGTCTCTAATTTCTTTTTCTTTTTTTTATACTGGGACTTTCCATCCGTTACAGGATCAATGCCCAGTGTTAGCGAAGTTTTTTGCACAGTGAAAGACAAACACAAAATATCCATGCACCTAGCCGGGATTCGAACCCGGGACCTTCCGTGCGGCAGGCAGATACGCTGCCCACTGCGCTATGGCGGACGGCAGAATTTAAAGACACTCTTATTCACGGTGGTTTGTTTGGTTGAATCATTTGAGTGTTGGGAGAATCAATTTGATTAACAAAAAGGTGACTAAATTATTCGAAACCTAAAAATAAAAATCAACCACCCAACAATATATTTAAAAATCAAGATTAAATATTAAGCCAACCATAAAATGCAATCAATGTCAAATATGTCTCAAAAAGTGGACAATTTAGAAACCGTTAAAGATCTAGTGTATGACGTACCAAATCTACGCAAAATTAACGCACACACCCAAAACGACAAGGCCTCAAAATGTACGTATGAAACTTACAAATTATCCTACTGTCTGGTTTTCTCCGACCTGCCTTAACGTTATGAGACAGAAAAAGATAACGATACAAAAATCGATGATGGAATTCTTGAACGGTACAAAATACAAGAATGCATGGTTATAATTGTGCCAGTTGGCGGGAAGTAAATGTACGTGTGACGTCATTCAAAATGCGTGGTCCGATGTGCATGGCACCATATACTCATGTCAAAGAATTGTTTATGATCTGAAATTAAATATTGCAACAAGTAACAGGGGCAATTATTTTTCCACCAGATGACAAGCAAATTCGGAATTTGATGCCTTACCGAAAAAGATTCCTAGACTTAGTTGTAAGATAAATAAACTGACCTTTAAAAAGCTAAATTCTGTGATGATTTGATTCCCAAAAGTCATTCGTTTGAACTTAAATGATTAGAAGATTAACATAAACTAAAATTTAACCCTTGAATGGCATGATTTTAATTTTTATTCACAAAACATTTTTTTCACTTCTTTTATCGTATATTAACAGGGAAAAATATTTAAAATTTTTTTTACGGTTTTTGTTATAAATGGCTACAACATAAACAACTGCCAATAAATCAGATATTTAATAAAGAAATCTAAAACTTTGCTTCTAAACGTGATATTTCGTGCAACGGTTATTGGTTTTATTTAAACATAAACTAAAAAAAAACATTCATAGAAGTCTGGGAACAGGACTCTTATTTCGTATTCAGCAACAACAGTACCTGCCACACTAGACAACTTAAAGTAAAACGCATCCGTATCGGTATACGTAACGCGTTCCAAACAAAGTCAAAATACGCTACATTTTTGACTTGTTTATGCGATGTTTCGAACGATGCCCGCTTCTTTGAAGGGTGCGATGACAGGACTGCTGATTGAAATCGTTGCGTACGTTCGTGGGTCCCTAACGATACGTACATCCTTCCGTACGCAACGAGATTCTGTCATCACACCCGTCAAAGAAGCAGGCATCGTTCGAAACATGGCATGAGCAAGTCAAAAATGTAGCGTATTTTGACTTTGTTCGAACCCGTTACGTATACCGATACGGATGCGTTGAAATATTTACTTTAAGTGTCTAATATTTTATTACACGGTACGTTGTCTCTCTGGAAGCAACATCAGACTGTCCAGCAAAAATTCGTTAACAAATTCCCGGTTTTTTCCTGGTTTTTCCGGGTCATTTTATACTATTTCCCGGTCCTTTAGACTTTTTTTCAGCATTATTTTATTTTCTTTAATATGCAGATTTTAAGTTGTTCATTTACCTTACATTTTTTGCCAAAAGCCCCGCACGCGAACTAATATAGAAATAAAAAACCAGAAGCCGTCGCAGCTTTTTTTGAAGGCAGGGAGGTAGAGCAATTGGGTTGGATTTAAGCAGAAAACTCTTTAAAAAGTTTAATCTCTTTCATATTTTTGTGTGAAATATTTTTAAAAATTGGTGCTAGAAAGCACGGATAGTCCATCATACAATCAATTATTTTATGTTGAAAGGAAATAAAAGAAAAATTCGAAAACTGTATCTTTGAAAGATTTGAACCTTACAACAAATTTTTTGGGTAATATTTACGAAAACCAAAATTTCTTCTCTTTTTTTTCTTCTAAATTTATGATTTTTTTTTAATATATTTTAACGTTTTTTCAAATAACTCGGAAACTAAAGCTCCCACGAATTTGGACTTTATAACAAAATTTGTAGTCCATATTCATGGAAACATAAATCTCAAAACTATATGGCTACTTGCTCTTGTTTCAAAGTTACAATTTTTTTAAATACTTTATCCCCCTTTTGTTATAAGGTTCAAATCTTTCAAAGCTACAGATATATTTTCATTTCCATATAATTTCCAACATAAAATAATTGATTGTATGGTGGACTATCCGCGCTTTCTAGCATAATTTTTTTAAATTATTTTATCCCCCTTTTTCCCCCCTTCAACCACCCACCACCCTACCCAAAAGTTAATCAGTTCATGGTCAGCCGATAGAGGATTTTTGTACCAAATTTTGTTAAAATCAATTAAGGCGTTCTTGACTTATCGTGTATACAGACAGAAAACAGACCGAGATACCGACAGATAACTTTTTTTTTCGTCGATTAAGGTGTTTGGGAAACTTAGTAACTCATTTTTGATAAAATTAAGAAGTCAAAATTTCACGATTTTCATAGTCCCCCCTACCATATTGATATGGTGTGATAGAAGCCAGTCTTAGTTAGGCGAAAATTTTGAGAAAATTAGTAAAAATACCACGTTCACATCCCTCCCTCCTCCTAAAACCACTAAAAACAAATGAACATTCTGAAGTTTTTCTATTGTTTCCAACTGAATTTTCCATTTTTAATTTGTCTTTCCTCTTCGTTAGAAATTCCAAGATTGGGTGCCTTATTTTTTAAGGGTAAAACAACATCATCAACTTCAAACATCAGTTTTGAGTTTTTTTAGGCTTGCTTGTGTGCACGTCATCGTCCGTTTTTGTACCTATCCCGATCAGTTTCTAAAGTGTTTTCTAATTTCTATAAAAACAAATCGTAATAATCTACTGGATATCTGAAGTGAATCTAGGAAAAAAAGCCAAGAAAATTATTATAATCACCTCAAACCCAACCCAACTCAAGCTAGACCCACCCAACCCAACTCAAAATAATATTTTTTTGATTTGGAATATACGCCTTCTTCTGTAAAAACTTACATAAATAATTAGCAGGGAACTTTGAAACAAGATAATAAAAAGGAAATAATATTACATATTTCCCACGCATGTTCAGAGTGACCTAGCTGCAATTATTCAAGTATGCATGGCTATAATTACTTTCTTAGTCTACTTTAATTGTTTGGAACATAAACTTTGACTACATCCGATTCTGAAAGAGTCATTAATTGAATTTCTGTTTACATTTACGTTGAGGATTAGCAGCATTTATTAATTTAAAACTTAAAAAACTCCCTTTTGGTATTAAATAATCGTATTATTTAACTTGGTGAAACCTTATTCAACTGGCCATTAACGTGTTGAGTCTAGGCAGAATGAAATGTTAACAATACCGCAAATTATTCTAGGCCCTGGGGGCCTACAAAACGATAATTCTACATGCATGCCCGCATTTTTAAATGCTTCTTATTTTCAATATACCAGGAAAAATGTATATTTATTTGGGGTCAATTATTCCCTTTCCGTACCTAAATTTGGGGTTCCTTTAAGGTACAACTTTTGAACTTGATAATAATCAAAATTCTATTAAGTTAAAATTTCCCGCAAAAACAAAGTGTATTTTCTTCTTATAAACAAATTATGAAACAGGGGCAAGGTCTTAAAAAGTGCAAAACAAATTTATTGAAGGCCTTTAAAACTGTGAAAAGCTTCCTACTATACTTTCATGAGTTGAGTCACGTAGGCATTTTGTGAATTTTGGAGGTTTGGGTGGGACGGAATCAATAAATTAAGACGTTTATTTCTTTAAAATTTTCAAAAATTGTGTAAGATGGTTTAAACTTTTATTACAATTAGTGGATTTTTCAAAGTACCCCGCACGAAATACATTGAAAAATTATTTCGGTAAAATTTGATAAAATTTTAGTATGTCATAGTGGGTTATGAGAAAAGAAAAATGTGTAAATATAAAATGATTTCTATCTCTAGTTCCGGATTGGGCACGCTCAAAAAGGCATTTCCTGACTGAAATAAAACAAGTTATCAACGAATATGTGTTACCGAGGAACCAAAGATGGGACTTTCCTATTATTAAGTTGGTAAAATGTTAGCAGGTTGTATACAGAGGATAGTCAAAAAAATCATTTTTTGTAAATTTTTTATTTTCCCCGATATAAAAATTAAAAAATTATTGTTTACAATTTTTTACATAAACTGAACAAGTTTTTCTTCCCAGTAACAGTTATTTTATGTTACATGTTTTTTTTATTTTTTTACCATAAAAACTTGACGAAAATTGTTTTCTCCTACGAAATAATTATTATGCAACTTAAAAATCTAAATATTCATTTGCATTCAGTTAAAGAGATGAGTGAATAAACTTTAAGTAAATTGAATTTTATTTTTTTCCTAGCTACGAGGTATATGCAAAAAGTTCTATATCATTAATGTTTATAAAAAAGTAATCAGTATTTAATTTCTTTAAAACTGATCGAGGGATTTTAATTTAATTTTGCCTACGCCTTTATCATACTTTTTTATGCAATTTGTTTAACACTTTTTTATGTTTTGCATACAGGATAATGATTTTTTAAAGGTTTCTTAAGGTTCTCTAAACTAAATAATAACACTTTTGGTGGGGCTGAATTATCAAAAAAAGCAATAATATACCATAAATTATGATTACGGATAATTGCTCTCCCTTATACATACACAGTGGCGTAGCCAGAGGGAGGTTTTGGTGGTTAAAACCCCCCACAGGACCTAACCCATAATAATAAAAGTAACCCTGTAACCCTATAAAAGCGTCATTAGTTTATTACAAATGATGAAACTCCCCAGAGAGAATTTCTGGCTACGCTACTGCACCTACATACTCTATTGAGTACGAGTCAAAGTCAGTGGCTTGTCCGAAGAAGGGTGAAGAATTATTATCATAAACAACAGTCAAAAAAATATTCCACTCTAAAATTAATTATCATCCTATATGAAAAACATAAACAATGTATTAGATGAAAGTATGATAAAGGCGTAGGCAAAATTAAATTAAAATCCCTCGATCAGTTTTAAAGAAATTAAATACTGATTACTTTTTTATAAACATTAATGATATAGAACTTTTTGCATATACCTCGTAGCTAGGAAAAAATAAAAAAAATAAAATTCAATTTACTTAAAGTTTATTTCCTCATCTCTTTAACTGAATGCAAAAGAATATTTAGATTTTTAAGTTGCAAAATAATTATTTTGTAGTAGAAAACATGTTTCGTAAAGTTTCTATAATAAAAAAAAAACATGTAACTCAAAGTAACTGTTACTGGGGAAAAAAACTTGTTCAGTTTATCTAGAAAATATTAAAACATTAATGTCAAAAATAATTTTTTTATTTTTATATACGGGAAAACAAAAAATTGTCAAAAAATTATTTTTTTGACTAGCCCCTGTATACAACCAGTTAACACTTTACCAATATAATAATAAGAAAGTCCCTGTGTGGTACCTCAGTAACCCATATTCGTCGATAGCTTATTTTATATCGGTCAGGAAAAGCCATTTTGAGCGTGCCCAGTAAACCCCAAAACGACGTTTTTGTAAACTTTGCCGTCTATATCTCTGGAACTAAACATAGAAATCATTTTATATTTGCACATTTTTCTTATCTCATAACCCACTATAACATACTAAAATTTTATCAAATTTTACCGAAATAATTTTTCAATGTATTTCGTGAGGGGTTCTTTAAACGTTGCTTAAGACGCTGCTGGAAAAAAATTGAACAAAATGTGACAGGATTAAAATACGTATTTAAACGTTATTCGAAAAATATACATAACAATAAAAATGCAGATTAAAAAAAACATTTATTTCGGTACCCTTTGTGCTAAAAAGGCCACGGGTAGCGTAATCTGTATCAGGAAATATTTTAAAAAGCAGCAAAAAAAAAGGTAAGATAATGGGACAAATTTTAAAGTTAATAAATATAATTTCGGAATTTAAACCTAAAAACCAAAACATAGGAAAGTAACTTGTAAAGAAGTTGAAAAAGCTGAAATTTTAACATTTTTCCAGAACGAGCCGCTTTTTCGTACCACTGACTTTTAAACAAAAATCAATACCTTTTTAAATAAATCAATGATTTGGGTTTCTAGAAATGGAAACCGTTCTTAAGTGGGTGTCTTAGTTTTGACATATTTTCGCCTTTTTTATTAAAAATTCGGTTACCGCCCCCCTAAGGGACGTATGCCGAAATTATTTTACTTTTAATTGTACTATAGTCATGGTGTTTACTAATTTTAGCCCATACTCATAGCTCTCTAAAACTATAACAGATTGTTCTTAAAAACAAACAAAAAATACTAACACTTAATCTCTTCATAAAAACCCAAAAGCCGATCATCAGAACGGATTTAGTCTTCCATCAAAACATAATAAAAATAAACACAGGAATGTTATAATCCGCTACATCTTTGCTTACTTAAGAGGCTTACAGCTTAATGCCCTTTGCATTAAAAAATGCTTGGTTTATAACGGGTCACACAAGTTTAAAAGCTATTAATAGGCTAACATGACCAGCAGATATATGCAGAACTTGTGTTACACGCGTGTTATTTTATAAGACTTAAAAGTAATGTAAGGTAGGTAAATCAAGTTAAGGCAATTTTTAGCGAAAATTTCACACGTTTTTATGTCTAAAAACCAGACAGGATCGAGGTTGTGTACAAAATTTAATAGTTTACCGGGAATTTAATTAAAATATGTTTGTATCATTTACTTAATTGTTATAAAATTAACAAGCAAAATAAGTTAAAAATAGTAATTTTATGCAAATTTTTCTCTCGTCCATCCCAAATTTTGTTCTTCAATATACTATTTAAAAGCCTACAGACTAAAGCTTACAGCAGTACCGCAGCGTGTGAGTCTATTGAGTGTGGAGAACCAGATTTAGGTTCGGATGGGTGACCGTTGGTAGGGTTTTGGTGGTTTCCCATCATAATGAGCAAATGCTTTACCAGTACTAACTTTGTATATAGGTACCCAGCTTTAAAGTTCTTGACGGTAATATAAATATATATGTAATATATTCTATTCTATTATATAAAAGGGAATAATTAATATTTATTTTCTTTAACCTATCTATCTAGCCATAGAAGACACAAAAATAAAATATTACTCTTGTCAAATTTTAAACATATTTTCACCATCCTATGAGTTCTTTTAAAATAAAACGCCACAAATTTACGCATACAATTTTTTTGTAAAATTTTCGACCAAAAGCAATAGTGCAAAACTAAAGAAAACATTCAACAATTCCATCATTGATCCCATTTAAACACAAACACATCAAGAAAGCCGGGCACAACTCGGGCTATGTGAAGACGAGCATCATGTTGGATAAACATAAAATAATCTTGATCTTGATCTAGATCAGTTTGCTCTTCCAAGTGTATTTCTGCCCAGACCATAAAAGAGCCTCCATGAAAACTGTCACGTGGTCTAAAATGAACTTACGTATACCTTTCTCCTTCTATTCATTACGAAAGCGTAGAAGGGCCACAAAGCAATTTTTATTTTAATTCCGAATTTGAACTCGGAATTTCGACTTTCAACTCAGAATTCCGAGTTATAACTCGGAATTTGACTTTAAACACCCCCAAAAAAATAAAACAATAAAAAAATACAATTTTTTTTTATAACCCAAAAATTCAGAAAAAATTAATTACTTTTTTTAATATAAATTATCCTTAAAAAACTGAACATTTCATTTATTTAACTTTTTTTTCTAACTCTTATATAGTCTCGGTTGGAAAAAATTGAGGGGGGACCAAAACAGCCAACATTTTTCCAATATATAATTTTTTTAATATATATTTTTTTAGTACTGTAAATGTTCAAAAATCAGAGGGGGCCAGTGTTATGAAAGTTAGACTTTTGAAAAACAATAACATTTATAATATGACGGACTCTTTATAACATATTTTTCTGAGTGTTTTTAAATTTTTTATATTTTGTGGGCCTTTTCTGGGAAACTTTCAGTGGGGAAGGGGTTAATAAAAATCATATTCATTATTAGAAATAGTTGTAGATTGCCCGATTCGTATTGAGAATTCCAGTGCTCATTATATTAAATTTTTTTCTTTATAAAGTTTGAAAGGGGGGGGGGGTTTAATTTTTTTATGTTTTTTAAACTGGAGACCAAAATATTTAGAAAAATCCGAGTATTATGACACTTTCGATTTGGTTTCTCGTAAGCTATCTGCAAATTTCGTTTTTCTGGGGGAGAAAAATAATCTCTGTCAAATTTAAAATTAACCCTTGGTCGGTATCAGAGACCACTAAGACCTCCAAATAAGCGCCTGAATCCCTTACGTACCTTCTCTGAAAAACTGGCAGGAGAGGGTCTTTTTTTTTAATCTACTAATACCCTAGATTGCACGAATTTGGGTCTCCAATCTGGATCTGTTTTGGTTTCGTAAATATTAAAAAAAAAATGGTGGGGGGCTACAAGGACACCTATGGGCTACATCATATTTGTTTTGTATCTTTGGCAACAGTCGTATGCTACGACTTTCGATTATCTCAACCGTTTGTATTTGAAAAATTACGCTCATCCCCCCCGATTTTTTTTTTTTTTTTTTTTTGATGCACGACTAGCCCCGTTATGGTTGGCAAAAATACACAGACTTTAATCCTTTTCTTTCAACGCCACTCGTTTGGAAAATATCGAATTTTCAAACTTTTTTTTGGGGGTGTTTTCGACCTTTCTCAAGAAAAATTGGTTGGTTGGTCGCCAGTTAAAAAACAAACATAAAAAAATTACCACCCCCCCCCCTTATAAACTTTATAAAATAAATTTTTAATATAATGAGGACTGAAATTCTCAATACGATTCGGGCAATCTACAACTATGTCTGATAAGTTTTCCAGAAAAGGTACGCAAAAGATTAAACATTTAAAAACATTCAGAAGAATGGGTTATGAAGATATTACAAAAATTATTATTATTCAAAAGTATAACTTTCATAACACTGGCCTGTCATTTTTTCGAAATAACCTATATTTCACGGGTTATGAAAAAAAAAAATTAAATAAAGAGTAAGAGAAAAAAATAGTATTAAATGTATTTTTTCCCCATTGAAAAGACTTTTATCGTTTTTGTTGTAAGCAGTATAACCGTTTAAGAATTAAAAAAAAAAACAATTTTGGACCTCCCTCAATTTTTTGGGGTGTTTAAAGTCAAATTCCGGACTTTAAAGTCGGAATTCTGAGTTTAAAGTCGGAATTCCGCGTTCAAAGTCAGAATTAAAATAAAAATTGCTTTGTGGCCCTACTACGCTTTTGTAATTCATTGCACATTATTGTGCAAATTTTAATCGAGTTCTACGCTGTGCTGAAGTTAGCGTTACCCTTGCTGCCCTTATGTCCCTTTTTCGAAGTCTATTTCGAATGATTTGCGTGAAAATTCTGGCAACAGTTGTCAGTTGTTCAATTTCACACTGTGAACCATCAAATTTTACTTAAAAAAATAGATAGAATTGGTTTTAAAAATAATAACTTTGGATGTAAACACCATATCCAACCTTCCTCTAAAAGGAATACTTAAACTGTACGCTGACGACACGGTATTAGTTTATTTTGGTATATCAGAAATATTAATTAAAAATAATATTCTAACCCAGCAAACACAAATCGTCGGCATTGAATCGGGCCAATGTCGACAACTTCGGCAGTGTGTCGACATCGGCGACTACACTCTAGCCCGATGTTGGTCAGATTGCGATTTTCAGTTTTCGGTCAATAATCGGCAACTGACGGAGGTCCACATTACTACAGTCGACTTTATGCTGACACCACTTTAGGACCGACGATGGTCCGATTGGGACTTTGTTTAATCGGACGAGAATCGGCAACTGACGATGGCCCGATTTACTATAGTCGACATTATGCCAACGCAAACCTTATCTGCGTTATGGCCAATGATGGTCCGATAGGAACTTTCTTTAATCGGTCGAGATTGGAACTTTGTTTGATTGGTCGAGAATCGGCAACCGACGATGGTCCGATTACGTCACTTTAAAATTTTTAAACTGCTTAATAGTTTCTTCCTAGTATGTAGAGATGGCGCTAATGTCACTATGTTCCCTGTACAGTGGAAAACTAGAATGCGGACTTGACAAGATGGTGGTACTTCTCTACAAGAATCACCTGTTCTGCCACTTAAACCAGGCCGACTGGTTAAGCACCCGCATTATCGAAACTTTGTAGTTTGCCAATGTCGGGCCGCTTTAAGCTTCCACCGACGGACCTTAGTCAATCGCCGACGTTGGACCGCTTTAGGAAACCAATGGCGGACTTGAATAGTTTACCGATGTCGGGCCGAGACCATCTTGCCTACGTTAGACCGACCAAATTAAGCAGTTATGGGCGGATGGTCGGTACCAAGTGGTTAAACCATATCGGACCTTAATCGTACGGCGACGGTATGCCGATGTCATCAAAAAGTAAAATTTACCATTGGTCCGACGACGGGCCACAGTCTAACGCTGCATCGGCAAACATACATTGGGCCTACATCGCAAAGCGGACAAAAAATACTGCTGGTCTGATGTCGTAAATCGATGTCGTGCCGATGACGACAAATTCGGCAATCGACATCGGACCGACGAAGGCCCGAGTGAACCGTGTTTGCTGGGAAGTGACCTCAAACTTATCTCTTCCTGGTTGATAACTCATAAGTTATCCCTTAATATTAAAAGTCATCATATATATGTTTATTTCTCAAAAAAGATTAACAACAAATCTGCTTTAACAATTAACAATGAAAAGCTGTCAGGTGACAAAATACCGAGGCTTGTATATTGATGAAAAATTTAGTTGGGACTATCATTTAAATTTTATTATAGTCTTGTTCATAGTCAACTTCAATTCCTTACAGCTATTCTATTTGGTATAATACTCATAAAAAATTAACAAATCCAATAAAATGTTTACAAAATAAAGCCATAAAAATGCTTATGGTCTCTCAAATATATACAACATTAAAAGTTTATACAAAAACTTTAATATAATGAATCTAGATAAAATTTATAAATACCAAATATGTAACTACATTCATAGGTCAATCCAAAAAAACTAGATAAACATAGTTTTTACTAATAGAAATGAAATTCATAGCTACAGCACTAGAAATAATAATAATATTGAACTACTTAAACACTCCACAAACTTTGGTAAAGACTCCATACTCTAGAAGAACATAGAAAAGCTGCAGGGTAAAATTTTTAATAACAGAATTAAACAATTTGTTAGGACCTTGTAGACTTCCTAAGCTTCTTATTGTTTTTTATTGTTCTGTTCCTTATATTGTGTCAAAGTACTGTACTTATCTTAAACGTATTTTATACAAACTTTTGAAATAAATATTAAATATCTTTAATTAGTCTATAAGGCACAAATATTATATTTACGAAAAACAGTATATTCATGTTGAAATGTTTCTACCTCACTCTATTTATTGTAAATTATTTAGATTGAATTTTGTTATTATAAGTATGAACCTGTATAAAATTTTCCATATTTTCGTGGTTCAATAAACGTTTTCATTCAGTTCAATTTAAAGCCTGTAGTATATCAGAGACGTAAAATTTTATTAAAATATTTTAAAAAAATTGTAACTTTGGAACAAAATCAAGTAGCGATATACGGTTTTCAGATTTAAGTTTCCATGAATATGGACTACAAATTTCGTTATGAAATCCAAATTCGTGGGAGTTTAGTTTCCGAGTTATTTAAAAAAACGTTAAAATATATAAAAAAAAACATAACTTTCGAAGTAAAGCAGCTATTGATATGCGCTTTTCTTTCAAAGCTACAGTTTTCGAGATATTTTCATTTCCTTTCAACATTGTATTATTGATTGTATGGTGGACTATCCGTGCTTTCTAGCACCAATTTTTTAATTTATTTATCAAAACAATTCAGATATACACAGGGTTAAAACAATAATAGGCTAGGCACATTTTAAGAAAGTATAAAATCACTTTAAGTGGTGCGACACTTTTTTTGCGCGGTGTATAATAATTTTTTTTTAACAACTGAGATGGACAATAATACAGGGGAACCATATTTTCATGGATTAGATAGATAACTCGGCTAGCATTAAAGGTAGAGCTTTAAAGGTTCTTACTTTTTCGAGACCGTTCCCCTGACTATAAAAACGCATGCCGATGCTGTGATGCTATATGTACATAGTTTTTACCTAGAAAATATTTTGAAATCTGCTGAGCACTAGGTATTTTTTCCAAACAAATATCAGTAAGCAATAGAAGACATAAGCCTGCCTGCTTGGTGTCGGGATTAACGCCGCGACTTTCAAGCAGGAGATGCCGGGTTCAAGCCCTGGGTCTTGCAGGCACTTTTTTTTTTTATAAAATTACAGAATTTTGTAAGATTAAGGTAAAACGCAGTATGAAGCGGATTAGGACGAGTTAGCTAGAAGACAGGCTAATTCGATTCCATACCGTCCCTCGGAAAGGACGTTAAGAGGACGGTCCCGTGTGATCCATATATTGATAGTGGAGCACGTTAAAGATCCCTAGCCCCGACAAAGGAGTTTAGGTCTAAATCCCTCTAGGAAAAGAAAACTGCCTTCCTAGGGGAGGGGGTGCTCATCAAACCGGTCTGGTGAGTGAGCTAGGGGGGAAATGAGCCACAATAGATCTATCAGGTCTCAGTGGAGGAAGCTGTAAATTGCACCACTCATAACAAACCTAATCTAACCCCAATAGATGACATATTTCTTGCTTTAAATAGCCATGACTGTGGTTCCCGATTTTGATCAAATAAAGCCCATGTCCTTCACAGAACTCCAAGGAATCCAGTAGGCGAACTCCCATCCAGATTCATTCAGCAGTTTTGGCCTGATGCTGGCACAAACAAACAAAAATTGAATTTTTGGTATCTATATGGTTTGGTTAAAGCCCACACCAAAATTAAAAACAAAAAATACCCAATGGCCAGAAATGGGCTCTTTAGAGATTTATTATATGTATAGATTATTTATGTTTTCATGTAATTTAAAAACTAATTAATGCAAATAAAAATCCAAAAATATTATCTCATCTTAAAAGCACTTGAATAAATAAATAATAATTGTTCATCCCAATAAAAATGCATTATTTGCTGTTAGATGTTTTTCAGCATTTGTTTTTTGAAATTTTCCACTATGCAGTTGGGTTTTTTCAAGTAAATGGCTTGTTTTTCACATCCATATGGCGCCAGATGACCCATGCACTGCATAGAATAACAATAAAAATGTAGAAATTTAAATTCTGATATTTTTCAAGACACCAGCCTGTTATTTAAAATTTAACAAGATAAACAATCAATCAATATAAAATCAATTAATCCTTAACACAGAGGTTTCTCTTGACATACATATAAAAAATTAAATCAGTAGTTTTAGAGATAGCTGCGTTTTTAAGGTACAGCCATTCCATGAATTTGAAAAGGAGTAAAAATTAAATTTGTTCATATGCAATATATTTTATACGGGATATAATTGTTTTAGTCTAAATTTTCCTTATTTTTAAGAAAAAATATTGATTACTTTTTTTTTACTTCAGAAATTTTTTTTTTTTTGGTAAATCCACCTTAACAGAAATACTAAAAATTAGGTCAATTTAGTAGTAGGCTTGGTTATTGATAGATTTATTTGTATAACAGACGTGATGTGAGTGATTCAAAGTTGGAAATCAAAGTGTATGATGGTGTTTAATGATGTATGGTAGATGGTGACCAGTGAAACCAATGATGAGCCCACGCTGGTTACCCAGGGCGAAACATCGTTTAATCATTTCTCTTTTGGCTTTGGTCTTTTGTGTGTTCCTTGTCGGATGCTCATCCAAGTTTGAATTTTCGTTATTTCCACCCAAGATCTCTTGATCTTTTGTTTTTTAGTTTCTTTTCGGTTGAAGTAACTGTTTTGGCGGTTTTTTAACTTCTTTTTTTTGTTTTTTAGCTTTGAGCTAGTAGTGCTATGACTTAAGTTTTAGTGTCTCTTATTTATGTAACGTTTGTCATCACTGTTTTTTTTTAAATTTTTGTAATAGGTTTTTGTTTTGTATCAAGTTAAGATTGTTATACCTAGTTATTTATAAAAACTGTTTTCTAAGCATATTTTTTTTTAATTCGCGGACGAAATCAAAATGCTTTACGTTAACGTTACTTAGGATAAATACAAGGAATTTGTTTAGTCAGTTTCGGCACATTTTAGACATTTACTTATCAAATTGAGCCTTCAAAACACTATTTTGCTAAAAAAATGTTACTTTCATAGTGAAAAAAAACGCTTAATAACCCGTTTTTTAACGTTTTTTTCAAAAAACGTTAAGTGTCATTATAACGTTTTTTAAGAAAAAAACGTTATAAAACGGGTTATTACGCGTTTTTTTCACTATAAAAGTGAGTTTTTTTTTTATTTGTGCTTAGTGGGATACGTTACAGCCTGGATGAACCAGATACTCAAACTAAGGACTTTGCGTTGTATTTAAGTAGTTTAATATTTTGAATATTAAGGCTTTACGCAGTTTAAAAATGTAAATAATTTTAAGCTAATAAAAAATAAAATTTGTTGAAAATTTTGTAACGTTCATCATGTAACGTCCGACATCATACATTTTATCTCCCTAGCTACTTACTTACCTTGCACAGACAACAAATACAAATATTTTAAACATATACTCAAAATTAAAGGCAATCATATTTTAGTAAGCTTTAAATTTTATTTAATATCAATTTGCTCGTACTTGCAGAGAAGTTCAACTTAAATTATTTCACTTCCATTTTCGGTAACGTCCGTCATTAAAAAATAAAAAATAAATTTACCCTCCAACCTTAGATGACACCAAACTAAATTTTAAGTAACTGCTTTGAAATTATTTCCCATTTCTACAGATTTTTTTTACTTTATTGTATAAAAATTTGTACAAATGGTAACATCCGTCATAATGGAATGGCTGAATAGTAGTAGTAGAGAGGTGGCCCGTTGGTCTGGCAATTATGCCGCCTGCTATGCGGGCTGCTTCTCCGTCTAATAACGAAGAGCGTCAAAAAAGTCTTTTAAAAATACCACTTCTCAAACTTTAACGACGATTTCTGGCTCACCTTGTACAAGTCTACCTCAAACCGAGGGGTCATCAGCTGCGGACAGAACGTGTACAAATCTTTGACAATACTTTAACAATAAGCATGCATTTTACTCTTTCAATGATTACCTCAAAAGTAACTTTGTTTTTGATTAGGTGATGTTATTTTAGTGTTGCTGTGATGTAAAAATTGTAAAAATTATATTTCTTTAGCATTTTTTAAAACTATTTTAACTTAAAATTTCGTTTTATATATACATTAAATGTTTAGGTATAAATAATATTTTTTGTCCAGTTCTTATAATTCTTTTAATGATATTCTTGTACTAGGTATTTTATTTTTTGTATTTTGACTTGTAAAAACACTATGTGTAATAATTACCAATAAATATACTAATAACGACAATGAAATTAACTCTATGTTTCGGACTTCCATTGTCTATATTTTTTATTTATACACGACGTTTCGATCAGTACAATCTCTGATCGTCTTTAGGTGCAAACTCAGAGTTAGACAATTTCAAATTCTCAAACTTTCAAACAAATACAGACAATACTGAACAATACTGGACAATAATGGAGACAATACTGGACAATACTAGAAACAATACTGGAGACAATACTTGACAATACTGGACAATACTAGAAACAATACTGGAGACAATACTTGACAATACTAGACAATACTGGACAATACCAGACAATACTTAACCATACTTAACAATACTTAACAATCCCGGACAATACTTAACAATATTTCAGTTCTTGACAGTGGGTATACAAATTTTTGGCCAGCTGTTGACCCCGAGGGATTATCAGCTGCAGATAGTAACTGGACAAATAGTTGACAATACTTTAACAATACTGGACAATACTGGAGACAATACTAGACAATATTGGACAATACTAGACAATACTGGACAATACTAGACAATATTTAACAATACTGGACAATACTTAACAATATTTCAATTCTTCTAGTATGGATATCACATGACCCGTCGTCACTTCGACATTTCCTGAACTAAGGTCACTGACAGAAAAAAAAAATCTCTACTATTAAAATTCATTTGAGTCTTATGATTTTTCTGCCCATGATCTAAACAAATACTATAATAGTTATTTACCATAACTGAAAGGTCAATGTATAACTGAAACACAGGCTGCATTGATTATAAGTTTCAAAGTCCCCTTTTTAATAAAATCAAGGTTATAGCTTGACAAAGATCGATTTTTCTCTCATTTAAAATTGAAAAACTTTGCTAGTTTCGTAAAACTAAAATTGTATTCAAAAGCTAAAACTAAAAATTATAGAACATGGAAACACCAATATTATTGTATAAAAAAAAACCCAAGAAAAATTATTATATAACTAACCCAAACCCAAGTCAACTCAAGCTAGACCCTTCCAACCCATTTTATAATAAGTAACAATGAATTTTTTTCGGGGGTTCTTCTTTCGTTTACCGTTAAAAAGTGCCTGATTAATGAAAGAAAAAAGCAGCAGCTGCGCCCACTAAATTCTGATACATAACATCTGCTTTAAAGGGGATGCCCTATAGAATAGGAAACAGGGTACATAATATATTTACCTGTGCGTTTTTTTTTCTAGGAAATAAAATGAAAAGGAATAGCTGGATTAAGAGTCTATCTTTGAAAATTTTTTCACACCTGAGGGCTCAACTTTGGCAAAGATTAAACAAGTTCCCTATTATTTATTTTCCAATATTTTTTATTGGTTAGGCAAGTCCCTTTGATTCGTCTAGAGAAACTGGTGACACAATATAGTCGAACCAATAAAAAACCTAATTATACTACAAATTTTGTGTCATTTATTTTTCAAAATCTCAAAGGTCGATTTTATGCAATAGAAAAGAATATTTCTTTATTTCAGAGAATGTAATAGGTAATTTTTTAACACCTTTTTAAATATATATATGTGTGTTCTTGTTTCTGTAGGACAAGAATAACATGGTTTGTTATACTCGGTTGTAAGTGACAGGTTATAGATGAATTTTTCCAGATGAAGTTGGATTTTTGACAAAACTAAAGTAGACTAAAGTAGTTTGTAAAAAAAGTTTTCCTCTGACGGACGCTTGCTTCCTCCGCCATCTTGCATTAAAGATGGCCGACAGGGGGTAATATTAAAAAAAGTCATAACTTTCTTATTTATTAACCGATTTTTCTCAAACAAATTTTGATATATTTAAGATATGGCATTTTTTTGAAATCATTATCAATAACTTGTATTTTTGACGTTTGTTTCACAACAAAATATTTATATCATATTTTTAAAATCATTACTTTTTTGCGTGTTTTTCGAGGTGTTTCACGAAACCGTATACCGTATGAAAAAAAAAACTCTATATAAAAAATGCGCACTTTTGATCACTTTTAGAATGGGCACTAATTCTGGGCTACGTTTCGGTAGTTCCTGAGTAATACTTAAAAAACCGCAAAATTGGCCTATACTCCTAGACACAAAAATTTCTCTTTTTCCCAAGTTTTCAAGATGCTGCAAAATGGAAAGGCGATGCATTTTGAATAAAATCAGACAGCGGTTTCGACTAAAAATCGACGACATTTTGTTTGAGAAATATCAGTTAATAAATAAAAAAGTTATGACTTTTTTGAATAATACCCCTGTTGACCACCCCATAATCTAAGATCGTGGAGGAAGCAAGGGTCTCTCAGAGGGAATTTTTTTTACAAACACATACTAAGTATGTTTATTAGTTAAAATAAAGGCAAACAAAAGAAAATTCACAGCTTACACACTTACAGGGTGATTAAAAATTCCCTAGAAAGACTTTAACTGTAGGTAGAATTTGTTGCTCTTTGTTTCTCTGAACAAGAATTAGTAAAATATATTACCTCTTTCGTTTCAGAGATATTTGCATTTGAAAAATTTTAATATTTTCTGAGAAGCACCATCTACTACCTGGTAGAAACATAAATTTCACAAAATAATCACGTAACTTTTCTTTGATTAATGATATCTAACTAACCGCTGTTTAAATCTTTCTAGGGAATTTTTAATCACACTAGATGCTTGTATCATATTCAAAATTCTTACAATCCTCCAGCCTATATTTATATAGAATTTTTAACTTAAAATATTTGTGATTTTCTCTTTTAATAAGTATTAAATTATGAATAATCTCAGTAGTACAGTAACACTTAAAATTTAATATCTATAACATTCGAATCCCTCAATATACAATCAATTTACAAATTACTGTAAAGAAAGTTGAATGTTTGCATTATTAATATTCCTCTTGGGTGCAAAATCCTACCCTGGTGGGCGCCAATACCACACCTTTCTTAAATTCACCAGAGCTAAAATTGTGTGGGAATAACTTATGAATGATTTATTTAAGATTTGAATGTGAATCAATTCTGATACTTTTCTATAACAGTGTTTGCCTTTCTCATGTGTGGGGTGTAAAAAATAGGTTAGATTTTATATTTTTGTCTAGACTAAACAATAGAATAACTTTAATTATCGCCACTTTTTTGGAGTAATTGAACAAAATTCCATTTTGCCAATGTATTTTATTCTCTTGTGGGTACTTCTATTTAAAAAAAAAATACAAAATACAATTTATTTCTCACCAAACTTAAATGTTATAAGAAAACTTCTAAAAAAATAGAAAATTATAAAATCAGTAAATCTGTTATTCTCTATGTTATATAAAATGTGATTTATTTCATTTAAAAGAAGTTTTATGTATGTTTATATTGGACATACTGTTAACTTTAGTTTTTTTATTTAAAATTTTTAAAATGTACTTATTTGGAAAATCATACAAGATTTTTTGAAATTGAACAGTAATAAAAACTTGAAATTTTAATTACTTTAATTTTAAATAAAATAAATAACTAGTTTTAAATACTTACATAAATAGGTAATGAAATAAAAGTTTATTTATTAATCATCAAGTTATTCATGCAAAAAAATATTTCTTTACATTTGTTTTAAACCTTTGAATAAATCTTCATAATTGGCAGTGGACACTGGACACAAGGTTAGGTAATTTTTTAGTGTATTTTAATTTGACAAAATACATGTTCTATTGGTAGTTGAGGCTGCCTGGTTGTCAGTTTAGTACTAGTAATAAGGGGGGTACCTCAAAAAAAATTCGGGGAGGCTAAAATTTTTATATGTTGTTGGGGTGGGGGGTGTTTAAAAGTAAGATACCCAAATGTGTGTTGAACCATCCGCCATTTTGAAAACACTTTGTAACTGACTTATCTCCATTTCTATTGGTCGGAGGCTAAAAGCTCTGAGAACAAAAATATTTGGCATAAAATTTTCAACATTTTTGTCCCAGTGCTTAACTCTCTGTAGTTAGTTTCCAAAAAGTTAGAAGGCGCCGAAGTTACAAAAAATCAGTTTTAACATATTTTGACCAACAAAAAAATTATTTCTTTAAAAAACTTTAAATGAAAAAGTTGTATATCTCGGAAAAATCCTATAAAAATATGTATATTGTTTATAATTAATTAAACAATCTCTGAGCTACAGCGACTGAAAATCGGTAAAATTCTTTGAGAGCCGTTTCTGGGATTGTGGATTATATATTATTATTATTTAGTAAGAGCAGTACAAATGAGGCATTAAATTAAAGCTTGTGACGAGCGCTACGCAAATGACCCAGTCTGTCAGCATGAAAATTGCCGAAAGTATATGACAGACTGACATTTAGTCGTTAAACTGATTTTGTAACTTCAACGCCCTCTTATCTTTTTAAAAACTAACTACAGAGCGTTGGACCTGTAACAAAAAATATTGCAAATTTTATACCAAAGATTTTTGTTTCTACACTCTTTTGCTTCTGACTAACAGAAATGGAGAAAATTGATTCCAGTCTTTTCAAAATGGTGGATAGTTCCAGAGGAGTGGTGGAAACACAAACTTGGGAATTTCACTTTCAGACCCCCCAAAGAACATACAAAAAACTCAGCCTGTTCGATTTTTTTTTTGACTTCAAATGACAATTTTGACCCCTACCCCCCTTGCAACACTTTATAACATTTTTACCTACCCCTCTTGTCGCGTTTATGTAAGCGACGGATGGTCCATTACCCAAAAGGACTCGACTATCGGTACCCGACTAAATGTCAGTCTGTCGATACTTTTGGCAATTTTTATGCTGACAGAGTGGGTCATTTGTGTAGCATACGTCACAAGCTTTAATTTGATACCTCATTTGTAATGCTCTTAATATAGATAATAATATATAATCCACAACACGCGACTTCATGCATGCCCAGAAAGCGGTTGTCAACGAATTTTACCGACTTTCAATGGCTGTAGTTTAATTAATTATAAATAATATAAATATTTTTATAGGATTTTTCTGAGATCTACAACTTTCTAATTTAAAGTTTTGTAAAAAAATCACTTTTTGTTGGTCAAAATACGTTAAAACTGATTTTTTGTAACTTTAGCGCCCTCTATCGTTTTGGAAACTAACTACAGAAAGTTGAGCACTTGGACAAACATATTGCAAATTTTTTGCCAAATATTTTTGTTCTCAGAATTTTTCGCCTCCAACCAATAGAAGTGAAGGAAAGTCAACTACAAAGATTTTTCAAAATGGCGGATAGTTCGCAAGCACTGGGGGACACACAAACTTGGGAGATTTACTTTCAGACCCCCCGAAAGAACATACCAAAAACACAGCCTCCCCGGATTTTTTTCGACCTCAGATGACAATTTTACTGTACTAGTTAGCCTGGAAAAAACTCTTCTGGGCACGAGTAGACTGTGTCAGGCATGCGCAGTAGATTTTGAGCCTTTGGTCTGGCCCAGGGCTAACCCTGATTTTTAAATTATTTTCTTTGTTTTTCAAAGTTATTATTGTCACACATTTTGCGACACTTAAACCATTACAGTAGGTATCTCACAGTTATATGACCTAACCCAACCCAGGTTCACAGAGATTAAGGTATTTTTAATAGTTACTTTGTTTTGTTAAATCTGGTACTTTTTTTTATTTCCAATATTCTATAAATTTGCAAAAACTGAGAACTAATTCAATAACTCTCTGTAATATGATATGGAGGAATAAGGTGGCATGGCCAGTAAAACATAAAAAAAAATCACTCACCTCGAGCTGTATCTTCTGTTTTTAGGACTCATATTGGTATTGAAATGGTCACTCTTTAACAAAAGTGAATTATCCCTACTGGTTTGAGTTGGGGAAATGGTCATTTTTGTTCTGTATGCACAGGAGAGATGCAATGTACCTGTCAAATAAAAAAATTGTTAAATGGGTATTTAAAGTGATAATAAATATGAACTTTTTTCAAACTACATATTACTCCAATTTAAGAATTTAATAATGCTAATAAAAACATGCACGAATGAAAATCTTTAAAATCTAATTGGAAAAAAAATATATTTTAATGGCAATAAGCCAAAAATTGCCTAAAATACAACACATTGATAATTAATTTTTTAACCATCAGTAAATTAAAAGAAAACTCTTCCAAAATTTTTAAACTTGGAGAATGTTCAATCTTCAATTTTCTTTAAATGGATATACTAGTAATAGTAGTAGTAATGGTATACCAAATTTTGGAAAAATTTAAAAATTCATGTTTTAGGCAATTTCCTTAAAACATACAAAAAAAATGGTTAAAACAGGGCCCTGCAAACAAGATTTCAAAGATGCAATATCTTTTTTAAATGAATAAAATGAAAGTTTTGTAATGTAATATTGTAAGTTGATAATGATTTTTTTCCAGTCAATATCTTTGTGAAAAATGCCATTTCACCATAATATCTATATTATCTACCTGTCCTAGATACTTTTTGTCCAAAATGTTTCATACATCAATTTGAAGAAAAAAAAATCTCAGGTGTTTCCCCAAAAAAATTTGCAAATTAAGCCTACCTATAGGTGTGCATATTTGGCCCACTCTGATTTCCTTGGAGCCTTCTCCAAGAGAGTGCAGGCTTGGTTCCTCCATAAAAATTCTGTAGCATATGACATATGAATCAGAGCCTAGAAAAATAATAATGCTTATCAAGTGAAACCCTTTTCTTATCAAATGTGTTTCTTTTTTTTTCTCTTTGTGTTCTCAATTTGGAGCATTTCAATGCCCCAAGGTTCTCAAATTCATTGAGTCTTCTAAATTTCGGAATAATATAACAATTCCAGGTTTTATTAATAAGAACAAAAATATTTTTTATGGAGACTCAGAAGTCAAAATATTCTGAATTTTAGATTCAAAAAAGTCCCATATTGCAAAGGTGCTGAAAATTAAAGGATTTTTTAAAAATAATTATTACCTTGTCTTCTTGACAGCTTGTAAGCTGGAGTCACCCTTGTCACAGACACTAAAGATTTGAGCAAAATACCCATTCTGTTATAAATTGTCTGTTTATTGGTGGTTGATGGGTCACACTGCTCTGGAAGAAGTTTTATGCACCATGATTCTAGAACCATATGGTCACCTATAATAACAAAAACCTTAATAAAAACAAATAAAATAAAATTTGAAAAAGATGTTCAAAATATACCTACTTACATATTCATTGTAAAGGAAATTTTGAATTTTAAACTTGATGAACTGAATGAACCGAAAACAATAAAAAAATTAACTTTTTTAGAAAATTCTAATTAACCTTAAAAAGAAGCTTAGAATGCTGGATTTTGCTTAGGTGGTAGGCAAAATAAATTTACATTTCAGTTTGTTGCTCGGTAACCCCAAACTGTGACGAAAACTGATTTTCAACTAACCTTCTGCTGTTCGAAGAGAGATTTCTATACAAAAAGGGAATCTGCGGGAGACCAGAAGTTCACTGTTTAGGATCTTTTTTGCTTCAATTACCACTTCTGGTAGGTCATTTATATTTAGATTAAACTGTAAAAAACAAACTTTAATTAATAAGGTGCCAAGGGAAATGCAAAAGTTATCTAAAATTCTTTTTACCTTAAATATACCAAAAATCTTGCATACAATCTTAAATTCTTTTAACAATTTATAAGATTCTACAAGTCAGAATGTTTTCCTTTTGAAAACTGATTGAAAACATCATATAAAAACTGATTAGAAAGGATAAAATCTTGTCAACTTGTTTCAGATTTGTGGCAGGGAGGTTCGTTACTTATATTTTTGCACAATTAATAGTTATAATACCTTTTCCCCCGTGGTTTGTTTGATGCCCCACGTTAGGATGGCATTAAAAAACCAAGGGGGGAATTTACTCCAGAGGAATGTATCTGATTTTATCTACTACCTAATAATACCTACAGTAACAAATATTACAGGATCAATTTAATTTGCAGCATCACTTGTTTGATAGCCTGGTTTTGCCAATAATAGAGTATGAAAGTATTATATGGTCTCTGCAGTATAATATTTGGATCAATATATTGGAAGGTGTGCAAAGCATGCTTGTGACAATGACTATTTGCTGGGCGTTTTTAACAGACTTTCTTTAAATAAAAGAAGAACCAAAATGTATTTATGAACAATGTTTAAGATTCTCAAAAATAGCATTGATTGTCCTAACATTCTTGAACAATTACCCTCTAATCTATTCTGTTCTATCTTGCGTACCCAAGAACAAATCTTTTTAAGTGTTCTCCAATCTATATGTTATGTAACCTTTTTAATATTTATGCAGCAGAGGTAGACATTGTGTGTGTGTTTTAAATCTTTTAAAAAAATTATTTAAAATTGATTAAGATCTAGTCAATTAGTCATTTATTGTAAATTGTTTCTTCTCTTTTATTATTATTTTATTATTGTTTGTAACATACCAAGTTTGTCTATTATTTATTAACTCTTAGATGTTTTATATTTATTTATTTTTTCTTGTTGTTTCAATTTTATTCCATTTAACTGTTTATCTCCTTTTTGACAGAAAAACTTCTCAAATTTAAGTGACTAATTTTAAATTTAAACCAATATTAAATAAATAAATAAATAAATGAATGAATGAATAAATAAATAAATTTTGAGGAAGGGAGTGCTCCCAGGGAGCATTTCTCTTACAAAAACGCACCTGGTTGGTCGAAATCACCTATATAAACTAGGCGGTCCCACCTCAATAAAATCAAAAAATGATACTGCCAGAATTAGGAGCTCTTTAGGTGCTAATTTGGTAACCAAACTAAAAATTATGTGCTCCTCTACTTTTAAAAGCGATCCCATCCCAAAAAAAATCTAATAATTCTTGGAGAAAAATGTAATATTACTATTTCCGAATTAGGTGCTATTTAGGTAGTACTTCAAACTTTGCGTTATCACGAGTATACAAGTAGTTCAAAGCCCAAAAAAAAAATTGGCCTCACTAATTTTAAAGCAGTGTCGCAAAAGCAATATGAACAGGGCAGGAAAATTAATTCTCCAATTATTTATTTTAAAAGGGTAGGGCCTCACTATCCAGGGAGACCAGTATAATTAAGATCGACCTTCACTTTAAGAAGTTTGTTTGATCTTTCAATTATACTTGTCTCTCTCGATAGTGAGTAATTATTTAGTCAACTGTAGCCGTTTAAACCCTTTTGTGACACTCCAAAATAAATTTATCAAATTCAGGCAAAACTTTATTCAAGAAACACCAAATAAAATTGGAAGAAGCAAAATCATAAAGACAAAGAGTTTTATTCCAATCTACCTTTAAAACTCAAAATTAAAACATGTTGGTCTACTATAGAATCTAACAAAAGTGATTAATTCTTTGGAACAAGTTGCTGCTTTTTGGATGGAATCCAGATTAACTGCTCCTCATCTCTTTGCAATAGTAGAGTCTGAGTGTCGAGTTTTATGTGCCAAAAAATCATTTTTATAATTTTGAGATCTGATATCTTTTACTTTTTGAATATAAGAGAGTAAAGTAGTAACTGCTGGACAGATGGGAACCTTCTTTTATTTAGCACCTAAAGTCGATAATCAGGTCATCTGCTTGAAAAACATTTTTGTTATGCTTCAAACAAAAACTTCACTACTTTTTTATGCAACCTCATATTGTTTGGGTGTGAATTGAGATCATGTTGCGCAAGTGCCCCTGGCAAAATATTTCTTGATGTTTTTTCAAAAATTGATTATTTTTTTTTTATATTTCAAGCAGTAGTTACTACCGAAATGGACATTGAACATTTAGTATGTTTTCAAATTATACCCAATATATATTGAACACTGTTCACGATTATTTTTTGACTTGTTTGTAAATTCTATTTTCAATTACTGATATACTGATGGTCTAGCTTTTGCTGACGATTTGAAAGCTTTTAGGATTATAGAAAACATAGAAGACCAACAACTACTGCAGGATGATTTAGATAGATTAACAGACTGGTGTTCAGTAAATAAATTAAACTTAAATATAGCTAAATGTTGTCAAATAAGTTTTTATAAAGGTGGAAAAAAATTTAACACTTAATACACATTAAATGGGGAAGTTCTAAGTTACGTATCAAAAATAAAAGATCTGGGAGTAATTTTTGATGAAAATCTAACTTTTTTTGAGCATATAAACACACTGACAGTAAAATCTTCAAAAATGCTAGGTTTTATATCAAGAAACTGTGGGTGCTTTTCTGTTGATATTGTTAGAGGGGTTTATTGCTTTTTAGTTAGGTCTATGCTGGAGTATGCTTCAATAGTATGGTCCCCCTATCAAGATGTTCATGATTATTCAATGGAAAAAGTTCAGCATAAGTTCTTAGGATTTTTTGCATTTAAGTTAAAGGTTACAATACAGGACCACAATTATAGACATCTAGACAGACAGCTTAACTTGAATACCCTTAAGAAGCGAAGAATTTTCTCTGGCTTAATATTTATACATAGTTTAGTTAATGGGAAAATAGATTCTTTGGATTTGTTACAATGGTTTCTACATCCCTGTTATTGAAATTGCTACAAGAAATAGAAGACAAGAATTTTCTTTGTTCTATATTCCATTTCATCATACAAACTATGGCTTTAATTCTCCTATAGATAATTATTGTAGACTTATAAATAGTTATCATTTAGAAATATTTGGTATCTCTCTGGGGTTGTTTAAAAAGAGCTTTACTAGGATATAATTTGATTTTGCAAATTTTTTGTATACCTAAGTATATGTTTTTGTTAGTTTTAATTCAATCTATTTTGCATAACAAATTTTATTAATTGTAACTGTAAAATAGAGTTATCCCATCAATAAATAAATAAAAATAAAGATTTTCTCCTATTTCTTTCATAGAGCATGTTCTCTATTCTGACAAATAGCATGATATATGAAATGCTTGATTTTTGATGTATTTAGTACCATATGAAAACATACAATTTAATAGTTTTGTTAAGAGATTCCACATTTATGGGATAAGAAGAACCCCATTTTTTTAAGAAAAGGCCAAAATCGAGGCCAAAATTAGTGTCAACCTCAGTGTCAACATTATGCCATGTTCTCACTGTGCAACTTTACCATGCATCAAATTTTCTAATAACAGAGGCGTTTTCTCGCATTGAAATTATTTTGAAATATTATTTGAAACTATTTAGATGTGATGTCATCATTTAGAACCGAGAAAAAATGAGTAGTTCAAAACGCTGATGTAGTTTAGTGTAACCTCACTTTTCTTTCGTTTTTCTGTTTATTTTTTTGGTGTTTAAAATTAAAATGGATCAACTACTGGTTTATCTAACAAAACATTCGAGTGTATGGCCCGTTTTAGTAGCATGGATGGCAAGCAATGGAAGCTACATGGATAGTGACGTTTTTTTATTTACTGATCTTTTAAGCCCAGAAAATCATATAAGACCACAGGGATACCATGAAGAATGGCTAACAAGATATCTAGAATATGATTTTTCATACATTTTCACACAAAAACAAAAAAAAATCGGTTAAAACAAGAATGTAGAATTTTGATGTATCTTCTACGCACGCGTCAGTTTTGAAACTAGAGTGGGTTCCGTTTCAAAATATTTTTAACCCGTTTCAATGTGACGTCACCATTGCAACGCGAGAAAACAAATGTTTCAAACTTTTTAAAAACATTTTAAACAATTTCAACGCGAGAAAATGCCTCAGATCAAAAGACAAGCAGATTTTGTCTTCTTTTAACCTTTTATTAGAAAATTTGATGCATGGAAAAGTTGCATAGTGAGAACAGGGCTTTAAAGAGTAAAGCTGGGTTCATAGAGAAATAACCTCAGATATAAGATATCAGAAATAACATAAGATAAGATAACATAAGATAAAGTAAAAATAAGATAACCTAAAAGAAAAAAAACATAAAATAAGAGATAAGTTTAAGTCAATCAAAAAGCGAATTTTTGCGAATGCAATTTTGAATTTTACTGTCACTATTATTGCCTCCTGTCATTCGTTGATGACATCACAATCATGCATGGAAGGCATTTTCAAATAAAATAAAATAAATGTTATGTTATCTTATTTTTCTGCCTGTATGAACGCCATCAAGCAGTCCCATAAGGTGAACTTTTTAGTTAAATGTCTTTGGGTGAACTCTTATTTGTTATTTTATTTTTTCTTCTGTTATCTTATCTTATTTTTATTTCTGTATGAACCCATCTTAAAGTTTAGGAAAAGGACCATGAACCAGGCTTAGGCCGTTATTACACTATAAAATTTATTTGTCAAAGATCTTTTGTAAAAGGTAGGTATTTGATGAAATATTTTACAGTATAGAAAAAATTCTCACCCAATCTGCACCAGTACTTTGCGGCTTGCAAGTAGTGGAAACCTTCTCTCCCAATCGTGACTGCACAATCACTTCTGTTGCCTTCAAGGAGAGAAACTTTGTAAATTTGTCCAAATCTTTTTTATCATCCTTTGAAAGCCTCATTTTGCGGTCAATCATAACAAAAATTTATGATTTTTCAGTCACCAGAAAATTTATTGTAAACACAAATGTGTCAAACTAGAAAATGATGTTATTAGGCACTGTCAACATCTTTAATTGTTTACACAATACAAGTTTTTTTTGAAATAACAAATGTTCCAAAATGTTTTCAAAAACCCTACCCACTAATTCAAATAAACGCTGATAAACACTTTAAAACAGGTGAAATTATTTATTTTTACGACCTTAAAACATTATCCATTGGATGTCACGAGTTTTAAATATGAAAAACTATGGAAAAACCACGAAAACCAGCTGGAAATCAGCGGAAAAGGTACTTAGGTACGTTCTTTTCGAATGACCTAGCCAAAAGGATTATTTGACGTTTGGAAGGAGGGGAGTGTTACGAAATGGCTACGTCATGCGCTTGGGCAACAAAAGGACAAAACTCAAAACTGTCCTAAACAGAAACCAAAAATATTTTTTTTGGTAATTATGCAGTAGGTATACGGTTTTCGGTAATTATGCCGTACACTTTTTTGATTTTTTATGAAAAATTCTTTATGGGGGCACCTACTAGGGTCCGTAGGACCCCAAATCCGCCTGCGCCGGTTGTTTTTTTTTAATTTTTTTTTGTTTTTTTTTAATTTTTTTTCACTAAAACAACCCAATCCAACACAGTCCAACCCAACCTAATCCAACCCAACCCAAAACAATCAAAAAAACACATTACAACCCCTCCCGGCCACCCTTTTTTCTCTTAAAAATTGGGGTCCTAGGGACCCTAGTAGGTGCCCCCATAAAGAATTTTTCATAAAAAAAACAAAAATGGCGGAAAACCGTATACTGCATAATTACCCGGTTTTCTGCCATCTTTCATATTTTATGAAAAATTCTTTATGGAGGCACCTACTAGAGTCCCTAGGACCCCAAATCCTTCGGCGTCGGTTTTTTTTTTAAGAGAAAAAAGGGTGCTGGGGGGGGCTGTAATGTGTTTTTTTTTTGTTTTGGGTTGGGTTGGATTAGGTTATGTTGGACTGTGTTGGATTGGGTTGTTTTAGTGAAAAAAAAATAAAAAAAAACAACCGGCGCAGGCGGATTTAGGGTCCTAGGGACCCTAGTAGGTGCCCCCATAAAGAATTTTTCATAAAAAATCAAAAATGTCATAATTACCTTTTTTTATACCTTCATCAAAAACATGATTTTAGTAACTGTCTGAAGATAACTAAAGCATGGCTTTTTTGGTTACCGATGCGAAAAAAACTTTTTTTTTATCACGAGCGCAAAAAAAGATTTCTGTCCGTTTTTTAGCCAAAATTAAAGAGAAATAGCGGAAAATAGTAATATTGAAAAAATCTAATTATTCTTGCCTAAAAATTAAGCCATTTCCGCCATTTTTCACCAAGTATTTACGAAAAAATAATTTAAAAACATCGTGAAAATATCAAACTGTCAAAGATTAACAGCGATTTCCTTTTGTTGCACCAGTGCGCACTGAGTGTATCTGTATATCCTTTATTTTGATACAAAATAAAAAAGGATAGAGGTACAATTAGTGGGCACCAGTGCATCAAAAGGAAAGCCCTATAAAATGTCGCAACAGTGAACGTCACCGTCGTTATGGCAACCATTGTTAATTCATTTACCAGCCGCCTTGATTTATAGTGTAAAGTAGAGGTCCTCTATACATTTGACCGATTTGACAGTTATTGTTTTACCAGAGCAACACCTGCTTAACTAAAAAGCCAGTTAACTCTTTTTCGATTTAGTATCCTTTAGCCTACTATAGCGGTCATATTAACACCCAACTGACAGAAAATCCATGTTTTACCTGTCAATTTGGTTATAAAAATGGCGGCTATCTGTTCTAAAGGGTACTGAAGAGATAAGAGTTAACTGGCTTTTTAGTTGAGAACGGTGTTGACCAGAGGTGGGTAACTCATATTGCCTTCTCTTTCTAGTTTTTTTCATATTTGCATGTAAAAGCGATTTTATGAAATGGACTAAAGGTTTGTTGTCTCTTTTTATAATTTCCCCAGACAGTTTTTAAAACATTGATTTTTTTTTTTGGTTAGTAAAATATGTCAAGTTTTGACAAGAAAAAACAAAAACAAACAGTGAATATAAGAAGCTGCCTGCTTGCTGCCGTGTGTTAAAGATCTAGCCTCGACAAAGCGGTTTAGGTCTAAATTAAATCCTTCTAGGAAAAAAAAACTGCCTTCCTAGGGGGTGCTCATCGGACCGGTCTGGTGAGCGGGTAGGGGGGTTTATATGTATATTTCAGGACACAGGTGACTTAGGGTCAGACAATCCTGGGTTCTACCACTTGAGCTGGCATATTATCTCACTAAGAGATAGAGTCAATAAAAAGAGAGAAGAAGAAGAACAGTGAATATACACGCGGAAATATTAAAAATGTAAATAATAGGTAAAATATATAGACTCCTATTGATCTATATTCTTGTTTTTTTTCTTTTTATTAACAGAGTACATGCTAAATGCGTATGTTTGTACCTGCTGCTTATAGCTCACTTACCTCGCAAATTCTGCTATTTTTATTAATTTTCCAGCTTGGTAAATGCATGTTTTCTTTCCGCTTTTCTTGAGTTTCTTTCTCCGTTGGACAACGGAACAATAAAAATTCGTCGAAGCCGTCATTGCCAACACACAATTTGTTTTTAAACATTTCTCTAGCAATAGTCAAAAATCTGTCAAAAATCGTATACAGGGCCTCTAGTGTAAAGATGGTGTGCGCTTTTCGTTCGAGATTTTTAAAAGTATTTTCCTGTTTTTCTTGAATTGTTCTATAAAGGTATTTAAAAAAAATATTGTTCACCACTCGCGGCTAAAGTGTGATTTATTTTACTCGCATTTTTAAATACCTCGCTGCGTTGGTTTAAATAATCAGCGCAGCGAGGTATTTAATAACGCGAGTAAAAAAAGCACAGTTTAGCCGCGAGTTGTTAACACTATTTTTTTAAATACCTTTATCAAAAAATCCAAGAAAAACAGGAAAACACTTTTAAAAATCTCGAACAAAGAGCACTTCTCGCAACACACTATAAATCAAGGCGGCTGGTAAGTGAAATAACAATCGTTTCCATAGCGATGTGCGTTTTTACTCGGTGACGTTCATTGTTGCGACATTTTAATCTTTGACAGTTTGATATTTTGACGATGTTTTTAAATGATTTTTTTCATAAATACTTGGTGAAAACTGGTGGAAATGGCTTCATTTTTAGGCAAGAATAATTACATTTTTTAAATATTACTATTTTCCGCCATTTGTTTTTAATTTTGGTTAAAAAACGGACCGAAATCTTTTTTTGCACCCGTGATAAAAAACCATGCTTTAGTTATTAAATCATGTTTTTGATGAACGTATAAAAAAAAACTACTATTTTATACTTTATCAAAAATATGAATTTAGTACTATCTGCAAATAACCAACCAGTTTTTTTGGTTACTGAAGCAAAAAAAAAATGTCCATCCAGTTTTTACCTAAATTTTAAAAAAATAGAGCGACGAATAGACCAACGTCATCAATGTCAAATAATTTGCCCGACAAAATTCGGATGTAGTATCATCACGTCGGTAAATTGGGTAAGAGGAATAATACCGACGATCACAAAGTACTTAACTACGTCCGACGATTCACTGCAAAAGCGAACAGCGTTTTTGTATTGTTTGAATTGTAAACAAGACTTGTTTATATCCTCATTTCTCCCATATATTTTCCATTTTTTTCCATAAAAACAAAACCAGTCAAAAGTGTACAAGTATTCCCAGCATTGAAAAGGCCCTCGCTTACCATGTACGTTTTAAAAACTTCACGGTATAGGGCCAATATAAAAAAAAAACATACTTTTCAGGTATATTCGGAAATAAAGCTTTTTTGTATTATTTTTAGTGAATAAGGTTACTAAGTGACTTCTCCTAGGTATATCTTTATAAAAACAAGGTTTTCTTTTATAATGTCAATTTAACGGGACTTATTTTTGGTTAAGTAGGTACTAAAATTATATTGGATATATTTACGTTCAATTTAATAAATATTGTCTTAAAAATATGGAAAAATAATTCACATTTTTGCGTCAATTAGAGTGCTCTTATAAAATAAAGTTTCATCGCTTGTCACGCCATCTTGTGGTTTACGTCTAATCTTTAATATTATCCTAGGACAGTAAATGAGCCATTAAAATCATGTTGAGATGGTCGTAAAATTAGTATTATTCGTTAGTGTTTGGCAAAGTAATTACATCCCTTTATAGGTATTGGCCTTTTTCGCTTCCAAATATAGCCGAAAAATATCTTGGATAGGAGGGGATCATGTAAAGTCCGTCAATGGAAGGGCGTAAAGTAAACATTACGACAGGATTCGGATACAGCGTTAGTTTTTTGGCGATATTTTCAGACTACAAACAAAAATAAATTGAAATTAAAAATTGAAATCCTCTACAAGAGATCCCTGTTGGATTTTTTTTTAGATTTAAATTATTTTTATTTGATAAAAAATATGAACAAAGTACATAAATCTAATGAGTACATTTTTACACTATGTTGACATAAGCACCACTTTAAATTTAAAATTTGTGGTGTGGTGCTTAAAATTATTATCAATTATTATGAACTATATTGCAATAATTAATTAATACTATATAATTTATACTAAAGGTACTAAATCAAATTTTGTCCTACTTATAAATATAAATAATTATAAAGGAAAAATAAATTAATGAAAATTAATAATACATTACAAATATTAAAAATTAAAGAAGTTCGTTAAACATGTCAAAGTTTTCAAAAAAATATAATTTCAATTTAAGTTTAAATTTATAAATATTAAGGTTTCTCAACTCGTCGGAGAATTAATTCTAATCTCCTTGAAGCGGTTTTGATTCCATCAAACAGTTATCAAAAAAAAGTATATGGGACCTTTTGGGACCCACTCAGTCTTTATTCTATGCCCACTCCTTCTGGAAAGTACCACTGCGCAAGCGTGTGCCTAAATAGAGTATGTTTCAAAATAAGACATTAGAAAACAAGGGAAAAATATATATTTTAGATATGTTGACTTTAATATTTTATGATACCTACTTTTTTCTTTTAAATTATTCACTAGCCAGAAAATTGTATAAAGTTTTGATTTTATTCTTTCATCCAGGAAGGCCACAAAAGCATGACGTATTCTTGGGTAGCTCATATCTTGAAGATCGACTAACCCTATGGACTAACCCGATGACCAAAGTCACGTGAACAGCTTATGGTTTTAGGCTCCGCTTGTCACGCGGCAAAGTATTCTTGGACGTGAAGGATAAAACCACAAATTATGTTCAATTTTTAGGGTGAACTCATCGGATGTCATGCTCACGTGACTTTCCAATATATTTGCAGTCTGTGTAACTGGTGACCTAGGAATTCTAAGTCACCCGGAATCGGTCAAACGTACACATCGTGCTCCAAACAAAAGTGACGCCGCCATTTTGTCCATTTCTCGCTGACAAGAAGAGAAATTTCACGTTGTTATTTTGTGATTTTCCACCGTTCCCCTGCGAGTTTTCACCTAAAGTCTGGTTTATATAAAAAGTTTAGAGTCTTAAGTTGCCGTAGCTGTTCGAGTCGGGGTTCTGTTAGGGCGAGGTAAGTGGATAAAATTGAATTTCAAACGTTTACGTTTGGCATTTGAAGATGATAAACGATGACGGTCCGTCATGGCGGTTCACGTTTTATTTCGCAATACGAGGCATATTTTACGCCGGTTTTATATTCTAGATTTTGATGCGTTTAATAGTAGATCGACACTTTCACCTCTTGCCTACAAAAAAATGAAAGATAAACCAAATTTGGTGATTAATGGCAGGTTTACCCAGCTTGTTATTATGGTTAAGCATAAGTATAGGCAGTCACTGAGTATAGGTCTATTCTGTATGTCTGTCTTTTTTCTTCCTTATCAAAATAAATCAAAAATGGCAGAAAACTGTATACTGCATAATTACCAAAATAAATGCTATATTTTCATGGGTATTGAGTTTTCTTTCAAAACTCATTGTATCTTTTTCTTTTATATAGCATGTTCTTGCTCTTGATAAAGAACACGCTATATAAAAGAAAAAGATATAATGAGTTTTGAAAACAAACTCAATACCCATGAAAACATATCGGCTCTGGTGCACTATCCGGACACAAAAACGGGACGTTTTTTCAAGACGATTCTTTTTGAAAACAGTAATTTAGAGGTTTTTAAATTTATTTAGGAGCGGAAAAACGAAAAAAACAGCTGTTTTTTAATTAAAAAGACGTTTTTCATGTAAAATCCAGGCATAACCAACAAAACTAGGGTCATACTGGCTATTGGGCCATTTTTCAGAAATGCGATGATGCCAAATCTCAGGTACCAGCAGGATTTTTTTTGGGGAAGAAATCAGGTTAGGCTCTGGGTTGGGTTGGGCCGGGTTGGTTGGGTAGGGTTAGTTTTGTTTGGTTGGGTTGGTTATTATTTGTTTTTTTATAAATTTGTATGGGAGCCAAAAGAAATCAGGTTAGGCTCTGGGTTGGGTTGGGCCAGGTTAGTTGGGTAGGGTTAGTTATGGTTGGTTGGCTTGATTATTATTTGTTTTTTTATAAATTTGTAGAGGAGTCAAAAAGTTAATATTTTTGTTCCTTTTCCTTAATTTTTATTATTTTCTGGAAATGTGGCAACATTGTAAAAATATCAGGGCATGGATATTGGCAGGTATGGTTTTGATCAAGTAAGAAGAAGAAGAAGGAGCCAAAAATTAAGAAATTAAGTAAAGAGTGAGGTTAGGGCGCTCTTTTTTATGGTTTTTTTTATTTATTTTCTCAAAAAATACTGGATAACCCGCAAATTTTTTTTTTGAAAAACACTATTTAGGAGGCCTATTTTACGCACAAAGTTTTTGTTTTTGAAAAATCGTGTGTCCGGATAGTGCACCGGCCCCAAACATATCAAAAGAGACAGACATACAGAATTAACACTAAATTTATGCTTATGCATAAAAGGGAGTTGGGTAAATCTTACATAAAATAGGGTTATTTTCAGCATCTTTCTGAAAAAACGCAAAAAAGTCGGGTGAGATCCTACCTGTTCCACGGCAAAAGCTGAAAATTTCACAAGTATATTTCCTTTTTTCTCTATTTGCATAAAATATAAGTGAGTGGTAATAGGTGAAACTGAGGGGGTAACCACTAGTTCAGAAAATGTGACATGATTGCCATTTTTGTTGAATTGTCAGTGATTGCAGGGGACTGCCAAGAGATTTCTAAAGACTACCAGGGACTCTTAGGGTCTGCAAGCCAGGGTTTGGTGAGGTTTACATAGTTGGAGGGGATGCAAGGGACTGCAAACCGATAAGATTTACATGATTTCCAACAGTGGTTACCCCCTCGGGTGAAACTAGTATTTTTAGCGTTACATATATCTATGAGATTCTAGGTAATTATGCAGTATAAGGTTTTTTGCCATTTTTGATTTTTTATGAAAAATTCTTTATAGAGGTACCTACTAGGGTCCCTAGCACCCCAAATCCGCCAGCGCCATTTTTTTTTTGTTTTTTTAAGAGAAAAAAGGGCGCCGGCAGATTAGGGGACACAGGGAGCCTATTCTGTATGTCTCTTTTTTCTTCCTTATCAAATAAATGCTATGTTTTCATGGGTATAGAGTTCGTTTGCAAAACTCATTGTATCTTTTTCTTTTATATAGTGTGTCCTTGCTCTTGATAAAGAACACCCTATACTATAAAAGAAAAAGATATAATGAGTTTTGAAAACAAACTCAATACCCATGAAAACATATCAAAAGAGACAGACATACAGAATTGACACACCCATAAAGAATTTTTCATAAAAAAATGGCAGAAAACCATACACTGCATAATTACCAGATTCTATAATGGTCATGTTAGCCTGGAAAACATGTAGAGCCAAAAACTTCTGGGCGCAAGCAGACTTTACATGCACAGTAGATTTTTTGCCTTTGTTATTATTGTTATATGTTTTGCGATCCTTAGGCCATTACATATCTCAGTTATATGGCTGTTAATATAATGATTAAAGGCTTGTTTATGGGTGATTCTCTGTAAATCGAACCAAATGGTCACACAAAAAAAATGAATGAAACATTTTTAAATTGAAAACTTTTTAAGTGTCTTGCCAGAACCATAAAGAATAATGCCTGAATCAAGGACCAAATACCAAGGGGGTAACAACTGACCGAAAATTTGTACATGTATTGCCAGTAATGACACGTAAATCTGGTAGTAATGCCAAGGAGTTTGTACATGTATTGCCAGTAATGCCATGTTAATTTATATGGGTAATGCCATGAGTGGTTCTCCCCTCACTAAATACTTAAACTATGCATTGCATTGGGTAAAATAGAAGCAGAAAAAATATAATATTCACCACAAGTAATGCAAGCGTTTTATGGGACATATTAGTGATGTAAGGCAGTATCCAACCCATTTTTATACATATTTGATGCTAGAAAAATTAGAATAAAGTCTTATATAAAACATGCAGGGTGTCCAACAACTGGGAAAAAAGGAATTTCATAGAGCTGGGAAAAAACAGAAAAAAGCCATGAGTTTTATATCAAACTAAGAATTTTACCTATATATTAATTACAATAACATGGATAAAACAACCAGTGTGCAAATTTTACTTCTTAACCACAGACGAATCCACCCTTGGAATTTCTAATGAAAAGAAAAGGCTAAATAAAGAATGGAAAATTCTGTTGGAAACAATAGAAAAACTTACCAATGTTCATTAGATTTTAGCTGATAACTATGAGATACTAAAATGGCACAAGGATTACAAAATGTGTAACAATAGTAACTATGAAAAACAAAGAAAATAATTTAAAAATCAGAGTTGCCCTGGGCAAGGCCAAAGGTGAAAAATCTAATGGGCACGCCTAAGGACTCATGCCCAGAAAATTTTTTCAGGCTCATTTTATTTTAAGAGTTATTATCAGTACAGCTTTTTTTCGGAAATTGCAAGGCAGGTCGGTTATAGTATCTCATAGTTATATGGTGTTTAGTGGTAGAGTGTGATTTAAAAAATGGCATTTTTGCTCTTAATTTTCTAAAAATTTTCACTAAAGAATTGCTTTTATTCTTACAATTTTAGTTTCAACTTTTGCCTGCAGTGCCTGCAACAAATCTAGAATTGAGACTAGATCTGACCAAGCATCCTCTCTTGCTCTTAAACAAAAAAGTTTTTTTTTTGTATACTATACTATTTCTATAATATTTTGGGTGCGGCACTTTCAAAGCATATTATTGGCAAAAAATTTAAGGTAAATCAACTACTTGAAATCTGATTTAACACTAAGTCCGGCTTTGCATAAAGTGCATAATAAATAAAATAATGCTGGAGAAAATCAAAAATGACTGGGAAATGGTATAAAATAACTGGGAAAAAATGTGGAATTTGTTAATGAATTTTAACAATCTTAAAACTTAAGTTTAAAAAAGATATAAAGGAAAATACACCTCCATAATCCAAATTTTAATTATTCCAGAATTATATGCTTTTTATGTGCTAATTTTGTCCCCTTTTAGTTTTTAAGATAATTAAAAAAAAGTGGGCTCACTAGCTTTATATATAAACATAGCAGGCCCCCCTTAAATAAAGCCTAAATATTCATTAAAAATCTCAAGAGTTATGTGCTCTTTATGTGCTTCATGACAGTAGAAAAAAAAATACTTTTCAGCTATTTTTTTTTAATTTTGTGGGCTTGCTAGCTTTATATAAACCTAGCAAGCCCAACCTTAAATAAAGGTTTACAATATCCGTTAAATATCTCAGAATTATGTGCTTTTTATGTGCCCCATGAAAACAGAAAAAAAAATAACTGATAAAAAAATTTAAAAAATATTTAAGGGATATTGTCAATCTTTATTTAAGGTTGGGCCTTATTTAATGGATATTGTGCCACTTTCTCACCTTCCACTTAAGTTCTAAGTGCCACTTATCTTACAATCTGTCTTTTTCTTACTTTGATTTTTAAAAAGAGACAGCAAGCACCTAAGTCTAAGTTATAACTTAATCCAAAGTGAGAAAGTGGGCCCTTGTCAAGCTTAATTTAAGGTTGGGCCTGCTACATTTATAAAAACAAAATAACTGAAAATATGAGAAATCTTCTATTTTTTGGGAGCACATAATTCTAAGATATAACAGATATTTTTAACCTTTATTTAAGGTTGATTGGGCCTGCTAGGTTTATATAAAGCCAAAAGTTTTTTTCTCTACTTTCATGGAGCACATAATGCTGAGATATTTAGCAGATATTTTTAACCTTTATTTAAGGTTGGGCTTGCTAGTTTTCTATAAAGCTAGTGAGCCCACACCATTAAAAAAAAAATAACTAAAAAAGTAAAAACTTTTGTTTTTTTTCTATTTTTATGGAGCACATAATTCTGACATATTTAACGGATATTTTTAACCTTTATTTAAGGTTGAGCTTGCTAGGTTTTTATAAAGCCCACACTATTTTTTTTTTAAAAATAGCTAAAAAGTATTTTTTTTTTTAGTTTTTTTTTCTATTTTCATGGAGCACATAAAAAGCACATAATTCTGAGATAGAGGTGGGCCTGCTTGGTTTATATAAAGCTAGCAAGCCCACCTTTTTTTTTTATTTTCTCAAAAACTAAAAGAGTACAAAATTAGCACCTAAAAAGCGCATAATACTGGAATAATTAAAATTTGGATTTTGTGAGGTGGGCTCACTACGAATTATTATTTTGATTTTTTTTTTTACTTAATTGTAATTTTAAACGCTGGCAACAGCCAAAAATATAAGCCCTGCCAAACTGAGTTACAATTTTGTGCCCTTTACAGAAATATTTGTGAACTACAAACCTGCTGTATGTTACCTAGTGAATAAATTTATAGAGAGGGTAACCTCTTTTCTGTTACCTTTTTGGGGTTCATTTTTTATAGTGAGGTGGCGGTTCTTTATTATTATATATTTTTTGTCCCAACCAAAGTTCCATACAAAAAATTAATACATTTACTGAACTTTTACCTCTGGTATAAAATAGTGTCTGAAATGGGTCAATTTATAGAAAAAAATGGCCTTATACTAAGTCCTGATAGGGACCATATAAAGCGACACCTTTTTCGCTTCAAGGAGTAAGTTAATTTCTTCTGTGTTGAATATATTCAGAAAAATCTTGAATTTACTCTGGTATAATAAGCTTTGCATTTTTTTCCCCAACGTTGCATCGGCGTTGGACAACGTGAATGTTGTGAAAAACATATTTTTACACAGTTTTTAAGTTTATTGTTAGTCATTTGTGGTACAGTGATTGAACTATTACTTTTATTTTTATGGGGCAAATATTATCAAATTTATCAGGATTTATTAAATTTTATGTTGATCAGCCTTTATTTATTATTATGGGTGCCGATGTCAAAAAGAGGTATGTGCGAGAATTACAGAAATTCGTCGTTGTTTTTTTTTTTTTGTCTCTGTTTTTGTCATGCTATTTGTAAAGGAAAGAGCATTTTCCGACCAAAACTTGAAATTTACGGTACTCTAGCGTCGATTATTTTCACCAGCTCTCAAAGTCATTGGGGTTGCAGTGGCCGGTAAAAATTTTGGTTAGAATTTTCACGCAGCTTTTGTTGGTATCATTGCCGTCTCGAATGCCGTCAGTGCTAGAAAAATCATCCTACAGAAAGTCGATCGCATTGATATATGCCATCTAGTAAAGGGGGGGGCTCGCGGCCTATACGCGAGCCCTTTACTGTTACCATTTGTGTCAGCTGCCGTCCAAGATGGTTTAATTTTAAGTTTATGCAGAAGGGGTAACCGCTTGGGTAAAAATTGTAACTTGATTTCGCATTTAAGGTATATTTTCTTAAGTAATTTTACAGGATCTCACAATTTTTTTTGGTATTGTTTCATTTTATTTGATGATTTGCCATTTTTTTTGAAGGATTTCCAATGCAATTTTAAAGGGATTTTGCAACAAGTGTAAGAACAACCATAGTACAGGTCTCTGAGCCAATCTAATTAGGTAGCTAGTTTTTTTTCTTTTGTGTTTTTTTTTTAAATGCCAAACACCTTGCAGAAATCACCAACTTCAATAATCACCATAAGACTTGACATTTTGAGTTTGGGTCTTTTTTCTTAATGAAAATGGCAAGTTTATAAATGAAGTAAGTATATTTGTTGAAATAACAGATGGAAATTGCAACATTAACATTTGAATCTTAATCTGAGGGTTAAAATATGAGGTTATCTCTTGGTTATGTATAATCCTATGCAGATATAAATACTTAAGTAAAATCCTAGCAAGAATAACCTAGTTAATTTTGGCAATACCAACACGTCTTTTTCAAATTTAATTTATTATTTTATATATTTAAAGGGTGACGAACAAAAACAAATAATTTTCACCTTTTTGATAAGCTGTTAATGGGACTTTTTGTCAATTGACTCAAAAGTTGGTTTCTTTTTATTTTAGAAAACCTTGGGAAAAACTTCCAAAGTTTTGGTTAATTTGTGAATACTATCAAGCTAGAATAAATGAAAATAGACACCAACAAATCTTTTACATAATCATTTTGTTGTTTTCCAAAATTAATTTATTAATTTTGTGCACAAACAAAAAAAATTAAAAAACTCCAAGGTAAACTAATTTTTCGTAAATAATGTGTCAAACCGACATCAAAGAATACTTTAGAAGACAAAATTAAATTTTTGAAAAACTTACACTTATCACTTTTCACAATAACTTAAGAACAAGCTTGACAACAAAACTGAGAATACCATCATTGCTTATGATTGCTTGCTGGTTTGCCCATCGTTTGGGGAAACCTTTAGCACTTTTAACTACAAGAATACAGGCTCAAGTGTTGTTCAGGATTAAAATGTTGTAATCATAATTTTTAAAAGTAAGAAAAACACTTTAAAAAATTGGTTCATCAGTAGTGACAGCATTTAGTTCAATTTTTGAGCCTAACATTTAAATTAGTTTTTATAAAACATTAATAAATACATAAAATATAAAACATTAATTTATTTAGCAATTCCCAATTTAATAAATTCCTGACTAACCAATGATTGACTTGCTTATTCTGTTATACTAGATTACTTCCAGTAGCAACTATATATAGTAATAGTAATTATTTGCCTCCTGTTTTCCATATACATAACAGGAAAATAATGAAATGCTTTTAAGTGAGATTTCAGCAAGGTATATCAAGGTCATTTGATTATCCAGATAAATATAAAACATTGGGAAATCTACAGAAATTTTATTTATTAGGAATTTATAATAAATGTTAAAATATGGTCTGGTCATTTCAACTATTTAAGTATAACACCTTCATATAGATAACAGATAGTGGTTTTGCTTTAAAGATAGTTTTTTTAGGTATAAAAAATGCACCGTTTTTAAGAAAAAATTGCCTGCTAGTCAGAAACACCTTAGGATAAATACCTGAAAAATCTTAAAATTTTAATAAATTAATAATAAAACTAGTAGTTAAGGGAGCTCGTAATAGATGAGGTCACAAAAAACAGTGACAAAGTGGTGACTTTCCAATTTTTTCCAAAATAAGTTGATAGGTTTTTCCCCTGAGGTCCACAGTTATAAGCAAAACCGAGGGGCTTTTCACTGGCCAAAATTTGTATAAGTATTCTCAGGAATTCTCCATTAAAACCAGCCAAAAGTATACAAGTACCGGAGCAATGAAAAGCCCCTTCAGCAAAACATTGAGCTCTATTCTAACCATATATATTTAAAAATTATTATTGTTATATTGTTAAATTTTGCAAGAAAAATGTAGAAAAACTATATTTTTTTTATTAAAATCAGTTGTTTGGAAAATAGATTAATTAATTTAAAAAAAGTTAGGGCAATCGTTACAATAATGTTAATAAACAAGCTCGAAGTATGGTGAAGAATCCAATCTAGAGAATTCTTGTGAGTCACTAAGCATGAACCATATGACCTAAATTTTGCAATATCTAGTTGTAATAGTTGATTGTAACATGACGTACCAGAACAGTAAGACAAATTTATATCCTACTACTTACATGTAAAGTAATGTGTCCTAAAAGTAGAAATTTATGTAGGTAGATATTAGTTACAAATTTTTCAGTAGGTTAAATAGAAACTTCAACAGGGTGATCCACAAAATTTTCCGCTCCCCCCCCCCCTTTTTAGCACCCTTATATTGAAGCTGAAAGAAGTTTTATGTACAGAAATTGCATAATTTTCTGTAAACTTTGAAATGACGTCCTTAAAAATTAGTAGATGTCATCCCAACTGTCAAATTTTGACATTTATTTTGAATAATATATTTTTTAAAATTGAGAATGCCCTTTTTTTTCAATGCTAAACATATATAATATGTTGGATATATCTTGGACGGTTCTTGAGTTAATAGAAAAATTCTTTCTCACAAGTACAATGTTTTAGACTACAAGTAAACATAGTTTAGTTGTTTCTTCGTTCAACACATTACTCTTATGAGAAAGTATTTTTCCTTTTACTCGAGAAGAGGCCATTGTAAATTTAAAAATATACATTTAAAATATTAAAGAAGTTAATGTCAATATTTGACAGTTGCGATAGCTGCTGCTAATTTTTAAGGACATCATTTGAAACTACAAAAAATTATGCAACTTCTGTACATGAAACTTTTCCTGCTCTAACACACATTTTCTAGTAGCAAATCTCTTACATTAATTAGGTTAAGTGGGGAATTTTTTTGAACAACCATTGTTTTTTAATAAATCTAAAAGCATTTTTGAGATTTTTTAGGTCATTGTCGTTGCTTTTAAACACTTGACATTCACAAAGAAGGTGAACTGAGATTTTTTTGTTCTTTATTTGGAATATTTTCAACATATTTTTGGAAATATTGAATAAAATTCAATAAAAACAACTGGATAGTGAACATTCCGTCACAAAATTAAGTTATGCTTTCTTCAAATTAGGATACAATACCATAAAAGTAGCTATTATATGAGTCATAAACTTGATCTGTTTTTTAAGACACATTACCATTCAAAATGCAATGCAAACAATTTGATGCCAATTTAGTCCTGTTGTGTGGGGAATACAGCACCAGGATTTGACCCATAAGCATCTAATAAGTAGGTATGAATGATTCAGTGGTGGATATAGGGGCTTTCGCTCTTCCAAAGAAATCTCAAGATTTTCTTAAAAATTGAGTTTTTAAAATGACGCATTATTTTTCCTAAAAATTGGGGAAACCTGGCAAATTTTAAAAAGTAAACATTACTTTCCCAGATTTATTTTTTATTCCTTTTATTTCATACTGTATTGTAATATACTCCATTACGTCATCGGTTTCAGTCCGGGAAATGATACATGACATCACTAGCCTGGTAAAGTAACTTTACCGGACTAAAACTGAAATTTTAACTAACACAGGGAACAATGTTTATTAGTTCAAATTACAATAAACTAAGTTACTTATAAACATCGACGGTAATACTGCAGTTTAAAATATTTGAAATATTTACAGGGGCAGCATCAGGTACATCTTCGGATTTATCTTTGAAGAAGCTTTTTACCACATTTCCAATATCCAGGGGAATTTCTGCAGCTATTTGCTTTTTTGAACTCAAGTCCGCTAATAAATTTCATATTTTTAATTGATTTTGCCCACTAAATCGCTTAGCTCCAATTCTCACGATTTCGGGTTTACATTGTAAAAATGACAACTTGAAAATTTTGACCATAATGAATAGTTAAAATAATAATAAACAACATGACTTTGGTATATTTATTGTCGCTGTCGTTAATTTTTTTTTATTATTTTAATTTTTTAATTAAATAAAATATTAAACATATATTGTCCGTTGCCATTTAGACTTGTATATTAATAGACCATTGCCCGGCCTTGTAACGTAAATTACTATTTCAACCCTCCATTCTCGAAAGTGGTCGGTCGGATATATTTAATACACAAAATTTGATGGCATTTTAGTGCAAAATTTGCTTTTCAAATTTAACAAAAAAAAAAAAAACAATGAAAGCTTAAAGTATGACAAAAAATAGTCCTTGGTGTTGGCCCAGCTATGTATTTATTGCACTAGAAATTTTTGATACTGATAAGTGATAAAAGCTTAAACCAGTTACAGAATATTAGGTGTTACAAAAGGATGGAGAAAAGGGCTCTTAATGACCATCTTCGTCGGTTTTTGTGAAACTTACTTGTTAAAATTCTTATGTTTGTAAATGTACCAAAATTTCTGGCATCAAAAGTTTATAACATTTGGTACAATTTTGATGAAAAATATTTTTTTCGATTTAGCTCCAGGCGGCCGTCATCGAGAATTTTTGTTTGGGGCAAAGTGTCCGCCATTTTGAAAAAATGGCCGATAACTTGACCCCCAGCTAAAAACCTCGAGTCGAAATCGACTAAAATATTCTTAACAACTGCCAATCATAATAGCCGTTTTCTTATGAAAATCTAGATAAAAAATAATTAGTGTCAGAAAAGCCAAAAGTTGGAGAAAAAGCTACAAAATAAATAAATAAGTTATTTACTTTATGCTTTAGTTATGGAACATTTTTTGAGGCATTTATAATGTAGTAGTTATTTCGTTACAGTCCCAAAAGTGGTATTTTTAAAAAGTTGTAATGTTTTACTGTTCTTTAGGTTTGCAAATGCTTCAAAATCTTGAGAGCACTGTTCAATGCTCCAAGTTCAAAATAGATGTAACCATGCATTTTATGGTTGTCAATTTTTGACACCCTCTTTTTCCTACTGTACACATAGGTACAACTCTTTTTATGTTAATTAAAAAAAATTAGCCAGATATACAGATGTTTATTCTCGGGTTGTTTTTTTTTTGTAAATTAAATTCAGTCAATGACTTAAAGTTCTGCCAATGCCTTCGGAAAAAACTATTGATGATGAGTTGTCCGGCTATACCAGATTTTTGTTCTGCTAGACATCATCAGCTGCTCGGGACGGAATTACTGTTTTTGGAGTTCGGAATGACAGGTGTGCTGTCTCACAAAATTTTAGTGACGTAGCGTTTAACGCTTCAAGGGAGTGAAAAACCTGAAAATTATAAACAGGGTCGGGACTTAACTGGGAAAAAAAATACCGCTTTTAAAGATTGAAAACTAAACCCACTTTTTTAAATGAGATTATGCTACTTGTCACACCTTGGTGAAAGCCTTTTTAAAAAGAAAATTAACTGCACTTTCTTACTATGAAATATGTCTAAAAATGAAATTGACGGCACTATTTTAAAAACTTCATTAACATTTAACATACCTATCTAAAAAGTGGTAAAACTGCAAAAGTTTGTTTTTTATTAAAAAATTAACCAGATTAAAATTTTCATTTCATTTTCTTTTTAAAATGGCTTTTCAACAAGGTGCCACCAGTAGTATCATTCAATTTTACAAGTAAAAAAATTAAGCGGGCTTAGGTTTCACCCTTTAAAGGGGTTAATTTTCTTTTTGACAGGACTAGAATGCCCATAATAAATCTCAATCAATGTGTTTTTTGCGTTTTATCGTTATTTTATTCAGTTAAAGTCCCCACCTTACAGTGCATTAAAAATGTTTAAAGAAAAAATAGAAAACTGCATAAAATAAGCCAACAATTTTTTGCAGTTACCTAAAAAAATAGCTTATAATTTTCCCATAAGGAAAGTTGGTAAACTCTTAAGAAACGAATAAATAAATTTGGTTTTTTATTAGGTAGTCATTCAAAACCATTTACTTATTTAAATGTCTCTAATTAGCATAAAAAAAAATCTTTTACAAAGTTGTAACAAGTGCCATTCTTCAGGAAATTATGTAAAGATAATAAGTATTCAATTTGTGAAAGCTAGAATAACCAAATTGCCTAATGGTTTCTAAATATCTTTGGCTACAAAATTATCTAACTAAATACAAGCCCTAAGCAATGAAGCAAAATATTTTTTATCTTTGTGTATTTAAAAATATAAAATTGGTTTTTCTCTGATTTAGATATACATTAGACTTGGCCACACATCACAAAAAAAATCACATTTTATTAAAGGGCGTGCAATTCCAGGCAAACTGACATTCTCTCGCTCTGGCCGTATTGGTCGGTATTAGGTATGGAGTTGTTATTGTCTGTGTGGTACACCTAGCTGATGTAGCTATCCCAATAGGACGAAACGGCGTCGTACTAGGTTTCACAATCTGTTTGAACATGGTTTAAACAGTCGAAAATCAGGAGTTCAATTTGCACTTGTTTTGTTTTTTAAAAATTTCATAAAAAAACGCCAAGATTTTTTTATTTGAAACATATTACAGGTTTACCACTAACCTGGGCTTAGCTTGAATTGTCAAGTTGTTTTTAAGCCAGAGAACTGGTTTATTGACCAGAAAAATCTTTTTTTTATGTTTTCGCCCTTTCCCTTCAAATTTTTAAAAAATTTTGAGGATCCTTGCAAGTCTGGATTAGTCAATTTTGGTGGCAAACATGTTATTACTACAAAAATCATAAAGGTATTACAGTTATATCGGTGTCGTACCAATAACATTACCTAATAGTTTTTATAATGCTATCTCTCTCTTCAGGCGAAAAAAAGATGGAAGGGTGTGAATGCGACTCCGACGGAGAACCAATGATTATAAACGATCAAGACGGTCTGCCAAACGTCCATCCCAATTTAGTTCCTGAAGCTGACATTGACAGCTCACCAGGGAACGAAGACGATGAGCTTGAAGGGCTACCTTCTAGTCTTATAGTGACTAATATTAGCGAAAACGTTTTTGGTAGTCGCGAAAAGATGCAGGAAATTGAAGAACTGTTTAAATTTTTCGACCCTGAAGTCACCTTTCAGTGGTTAAAATCCTTTAAAAGACTTAGGGTTAATTTTCAAACGCCTCTACAAGCGGCTAACGCTAGAATACAACTACACCAATACAGAATTAACGAGTCCATTATAACTTGCTATTTTGCGCAGCCTGTAACTCCAGTAAAAAATTCTACTTTACAACCTCCTGCACCATATAAACAGTTTTTAATCAGTCCGCCGGCTAGTCCGCCCCTGGGTTGGGAACCTCGACCAGAAGGGGAACCGATCGTAAATTCTGACCTTATTGCGGCCCTGGCCAGCTTAACACCCGGTGGTTCACACGAATTGCATCCCCCTGGTGAGGGACAGCCTAGTATCGTTGTACACACAGCATTAGGGGTGAATCCTGATGGGTCCAAGCCTAAAATCATGCAGACCACGTGTCCAGAGAGGGCGTAAGGGTAGTGTTGGTGACTGGTTTTAAAATGGAATTTTGCAGCTTTACCTGCTGACTTTTAAGAGGGTCTTTATGTTGTTTTTGTTTATTAGAAACTGTTTTAATTTAATATTTTTTTATATTGATATAACATGCTTTAGCAAGTACTCAACTGAATAACTCTTAACATAACGAAAAATTCCTTACAAAAATGCAAGTCGCGAAAAAATTACACTGTCTGTCGACTCCGATATCACTTTCCAGCACTAAAATCCTTTGAAAGACGTAGGGAGTACTCGACGGAAGGTGCGTAAAGCAATAGTAAATTCTGACTGCGGGTCTGCTCAGCTTCAAGTGAGGGACACCCTAGTGTAGCTGTACACAGCGCTAGGGATGAATCCTGACGGTTCTAAAGCTAAAATCATGCAGCCCACTTGTACAGAGAGGGTGGTTGGCGTCTTATTTTTTCGAATTGGAATTTTGCAGCTTTACCTGTCATTAACAAACTGTAAGAGGTTCGTTTTCATATTTTCGTTTATTAGAATTTGTTTTTTTTTGTTTATGATTTCGCTAGTTCTACTGAGGAGAAGACCTGCTCTCAACAAAACAAAAAAGGGCATAACAATTACAAAAACTGTAGAAATATTTTGTCGATTTTAGATTGAATTAAAAGGTCACGAAAGTGTTTATTAAAACTCTTTAATAAAAGGTGCGTAAATTCTGATCTTTTCGCATCTCTGTCCACCCGGTAGTTCACATGAATTGCAACCTCTTGTTAGGGATAGTCTTAGTATAACGCAAGGGTAGTTTAGGTGTCTTCTGATTTTAGATTGGAATTTTTCAGCTTACAAGTCGAGTCTTAAGGCCTTTAAGAAATTGTTTTTGATATATTAGAAACTGATAAGAACTAAAATCTGCTTTAACGTAACGCAAGCAAGAAATGACCGTTACCAGTGGTGTATGGGTAAATAAATCTGAATCTGAATTCTGAAGGTTCTGTCATAAAATACCTGTTGAGTCGCATTAGCTATTATTATTTTCCTGTCATTCCACAGACGTTTTCATCACGAACATAATAATTTTATATATTGAATTAAATTTTACAAAAAAGTTATCTTCGGGAAAATTTCTCTAGAAACGGAATCTAATATAGCCCCTTAATCGGGTGCCTAGTTTGTCCAAGTTAGCATATATAAGTAAAAAATTAAAAAGCTAGATGGAAGCAAGCAATACTTTTTGGAGCAAAGATGATAAATACTTTTTAAACGAAAATATTGTGTTCTTTAAAATGAACTATCAGGTATTAAATTCGATTAAGACATAAAAAAAGTAATTATCTAAAAAAGTAACATTTTTTTAAAAGTATTCTATATCGGATAGATAACAATTCGTAACATACTACGTTGGGTACGCCGCTAATATCTAAAAAACCGTGTACTTTTTTGATTGAGAAATGCCGCTTTCAGTGATGAAAGTTGATGCCAAAACACAACTGATGAAAGTTGATGCCAAAACAAAACTTTTTAGATGCAGAGTCATTTCTGAATCCGTGTAGAACACCAAAATGGCGGCCAGTAAAGATGGCTGCCATTAGAATCTTGAGGAAATAATCTATCTTTCCTTCTAGTGGTCAGATTTGTGGGGATCTCATGAAGATGACCACTGAATAAATATCTGGTGTTTCAAAAAACCGGAATAAATTTAAAAATTGCAGCTTTTTCAGTTTAAGACCGATTTTATCGACTGATGGCCTAATCAATCAAATTTTTTATCGCATTTTAAAAAATGGCTGCCATTTTTTAAAGCAAGATTGCGAATCAAATCAAATGTGTATTATGATTTCACCATGAAACTAAAAAATAATCTCTCCTGTAAAAAACACCAACCACCCCTGCAAATTTTTGTTAAAAAGGCGGCAAAAAACTACATTACAAGAATTTTTGTGTTTGACAACTATTGTTTTGGAAGCTTCTGTAAGACTTTTGTTTTTAGCCAGCCATCCTAATATGGAGGCTATTGGTATCGTCAAAAAAAAGGTTGTTTTTTGTTTCCACTAATAAATTATTTGGGTCAAAAAAGACCTAAATACAAAATTTTGTCATGGTGTCTGTCTGTAACATGATTACTCAAAAACCGTTAAACCGATTTTTATCAAATTGGGCAGAAAAATTCTTTTTCAATTTTCAACAAAAAAAAAATGGATTTTTTTAAAAAAATATTTTTGAAACAAAAAAATTTGAAAAAAAAATTGAATTTTTTTAAATGTTTTTAAAAATTTTTATGGATGGCTATACGTGCCTGCTGGCACCATTTCTCTTTATGGCACACTGAGCAAAACCATGATGAAGGTTGGTACCTAGGCAACGGCAGTAGCACGACGCGGTGAGCGTTAGGCTTTATTTCACTGAAGCCAAGCAATGTTCCATTGATAACAATAAATACCTATTAAATTTTGTTCTGACTCAATTCAAATCACTTAAAGGTCTGATTCAAAGTTACCTAACTTGAATTCTGACTTTCTATTCAGCTGACGAATCATTCATTCATTGAAATTTAATTTTTCAATGAAAATGAATACAAAAAAAATAAAAAAAATCAAATTACCCATAATTCTATGGATTCCAAACTAATTGATTAGTGACAAGCAATGACCTTTTTAGAAGATCTTTCAAACACAAAAAAAATCGTTGAAATCAGACCACTTGAAGCAAAGATAGAGAATTTCCTTACAATTCTATTGGCAGCCATCTTTAATGACCGCCATTTTGGTGTTCTACGCGGATTCAGAGATGGCTCTGGATCTAAAAAGATTTCTTTTGGCATCAACTATTACCCCAGAAAGTGGTATATGTACTATTATAAAAATATCAATTGTGAATTTAGGACAAGAAATAGTTAAGTTATTTATTTAAACGACCATATGGGCGTTTCACGAACTTCGAACAGAGGCAATTAAGGAGAGTAGGATTTCATGGGATACGTCGATTTTGTATTCAAGGGGGAATTTCCTCTGACACGCCACTTCGAGAAGTAAGATTTACCGACAGAATTTAAATAGAGAAAGTAGGACAAGTAAAGGTATTTTAATAGTATTTTACATAACAAGCATGTGATAATGGGCATTGAAGCGAAAATGAAGTTTGAGACGCGAGCCGCAGGCGAGTGTCTTAATTTATCTAAGCGTGTAATGACCATAACATGCGAGTTAGTATACTATACTTTACCTACGAGCAATGAAAATGTCGTCATAAATATCAGAAATTATTAAAAATATCAACATTACTTACTGACTTATTTTTGGTTAGGTACTAAAAATTGGATTTATTTAGGTTTAATGAATATTTGTCTTAAAAATATAGAAAAATAATTAAAATTTTTGCGTTAATTGGTGCTCTTATAAAATAAAGTGTCATGACTTGTCACGCCATTTTGTAGTTTACGTCGAAGCTTTATTATTATCCTAGGACCGTAAATAAGCTATTTGTTGAGATGGTCGTAAAATTAGTATTATTCGTTGGTCGTAGGTAAATGCCTTTACAACTCCTACTAATTTAATTTCTGAGGGTAAAAGTTAGCCATCAAAAAGGATGTGTCCTGCGAAAATTCCAATATTGCCCAAAAGTGTATCTTGTATACAAAATTGACATGTCTGTGGGTTTTTTTAAAGGCCAAAAGGCCTCTGTTTCGATGATCCTGAAACACTGTATGACAACAGAATTAAAATATTGGAGACATAAAGCAAAATCATAAATTTCGTATCAAAAAAAGGTATAAAGCACAGTATCTACTTTATTCAACCCACCGAATATTTTTCCTTCTGATTGAATGAGAGATCGCAAATTAGGACCAAAGAATAGGTAAATTGGTTTGGATACGTCACGGATCGCAGTACGATATGTGTAGCGGATCGATAAACTTCACGTAACGTATCGAAGCAGACGTATCGTCTTTGCACATGCGCATTTCAATACGGATAAGTGATAATTTTAAAGAATGCTTTATGTTTAATATGTAAATAAAAAAACGAAACAGAAGATCGACAAACGTTTTTTAAATTTTTACGTGAACTTTGATCTTGAATTTTCTTTTGCTTAATAAACTTTAAAGAGGTTTGATAAATCTATAACTCTTACATCTAATGAAAACTTAGGTATGCAACATAATATTTTTATACAAAAACCTAATGCTGATTCTTCTCAGGTAAACACACTATATTTTTATTAAAATAAACAACCTACTTGATTTGGTTTCTAAAATCTTAGCTATATTTTTTTGATACCATAATAAAAGCGATGGGCGCTAATTAAAATTTGTGTGCCTTCTGAGTTTAGTAAGTACCAAACTCGGTACCAAACTTTTTATAAGGGCCTTTTTATCAAAATCCTAAACAAATATGTTCAACTTTTAAGTGCCTTTTATAAAAGCTTATTAATTTATTACTTAAATTTATTTTGAAATTTTTAGTTACCCATTACCCAGAGGTGGGAGCTGTTAACTTCATAATTTTTAACAACTTATCACAAACTCGTAATCCTCTATACCAAAAACCCATCTACAGGGTGTCCCATTTTCGATGGGATTCAATGGGAAACTCCGTTGTTACTGTCTTACTTTTTTGAGCTTCAAAAAATGGTATTAACAGATTTACTCTGTCTCTTGTAGTTTTTGAGCTACAAGGGAAAGTTGAAAAATGGTCGGAATTACCAATTTGTGATATCTCCCTTAATTTAAGACATAATTGAGTTTTGTAATGTCTGTGGCAACCTTTTTATAAAAATACAATAGACTTTTCGAAATTTTAATTCGACGCTTCGTAGATACCATCATCAGGATCAAAAAGTTAAATACGGACCAAAATGTTTTACTTAAGATTTTGCTTTCTTTTTAGGTTTGTTTGATAATAAAATATATTGTTTTTATTTTTAAGTTTCAATCCCGAAAAAAATCATCTTCAGTGCATTTTTTTTCTGGTACGACCCTGTCCCATTTTATTTTTTTTAAAGACCATTTATATTTAACTGCTATATAGTATAGACCGGGACAACCAACATATATTATATGAACATACCGTGTGAACCGAAAAATATCCGACAAATTGTTTTTTGTTAGAACTTTACCAATTTACCAACATTCGCTTTGCCTCCATATCTAAATTCAAGATGGCTGAGAAAATCAAATGGGCACCTTTTTTCAAACGTGTTTTTTTATTCAGGTATAAGTGTTATTTTTCGACATACAAAACAAAGTATTTAGAAAAAAATGGCTATATATAACAAAAAAGGTTTAAAAAAGGTAGGATTTAAAAATGGAGCCAAGCGACTGTTTTTTTTTCACAAAGCTTATTTGTCTTATCAATACAGTTTTTTTTATTGAAATTGGTAAAGCAAAAAACTATTTGTCGGATTTTTTTCGGTTCACCCGGATGTTCATATAATATATCTTGGCTGTCCAGGTCTACTGTATAGCAGTTAAATATAAATGGTCTTAAAAAAAATGCCTTGATGGTATCTACGAAACAAAACGTCGGGTTAAAATTTCGAAAAGTTCATTGTGTTTCCCTAAAAAGGTTGCCACAGACATGTTTTTACAGAACTCAATTATCTCTTAAATTAAGGGAGATATCACCAATTGGTAATTCCGACCATTTTTCAACTTTCCTTTGTAGCTCAAAAACTACAAGCTCAAAAAAGTAAAACAGTAATGCGAAAATCGCATGTCTCTATCTTCAATAACAACAGAGTTTCCCATTGAATCCCATAGAAAATGGGACAACCTGTACACCAATTTTGAACGAAATCGGACTTGTTTGCCCCCCCCTCACTGAAGAGAAAGGTGCTGGCACCATCATAACTTTTAAAATCTGATCGAAAATTCGTTTTCCTGGACCCCAAAACCCCCTTTTTGAATTGAATTTTGAACGACATCGGAGATAATTAGATGATACCACCCCTTCACCCTATCGAGGAGGAGGAGGGACTTTCAACTTCATAATATCACTCGCTTAAAAACCTTCCTCTCCGAATCCTAAAACAAAAAATATATCCCCTTAACCACCCCCTCACCAACATTACCTCCAAAATTATAAAATATTTAGCGGAACATAAAGTCATGAATTTTTAAATACCATGCGCCTCTTACTCCCCTTAACGACCTCCCACCCATGTAGTTTTTTCAAAATATTGTATTGTCACCGGAACTATAAACGCAGAAAAAATTTGAAATTGTTTGGATATGTAGAAGTTAGTCAAAATTGACTTGCAAGACTTGTACCAAAGATACTAAGTAATATACATGTGAAGTTAAATAAAAGCTTTATTCTACGTGGTCCCCGATAGAAGATATATATGTGCATCCAAAAATACAAAAAATAACAAATATTGCCAAATTTAAAATATTGTAATATAATATTTTAATAATGATATACTTTTTAAGAAAAGTACATATCGTTCTTCTAATATGAGTAATTTAATTGCAAAAACACTTATTATGTGTATAATTTATGGACCACTAAAAAAACTTGTTTTTTTTTCCCCTTACATTTGGACAATAACTGTCAAAAAGAGTTCAAGTGCTATAGTAAATTTTAATACAGTAACATACACGATATAACACAAATATCTGAACACTGTGCAATTTTTTTTTTGGGAGTGGTTTAATAAATGATATTTGAATTTGAAAACCATCATTAGGCAGCGTTTTTGTTAGTTATTAACTTGAAAACTAAAAGTGAGAAAAATTTTAAAATTATATTTTTTAAATAAGAACATGTTAGACTGCTTGCATAATTAAAATGATGAAATTTGAAAATCATCGAGCAACCACTTTTTTTTTAAATAGTGACCACTTTAAATGGACTGACCCGTTAGAAAATTGACACTACGCACATGCGTAGCTCATGCAAAATGAGCCCGATCTTCGGATTTGAACTCGGGAATCGCTAACGCTCGATTTACACATAAAGAAATTGGGACGAACGACCATCGTTCAAGAATACGAATTGGGTTTGCCATGAGATTATTCGTCCCAAATCTGCTGCTTAAGAATTAGGGCCTCTAAGCGAACGCGAAATGCTGAGTTCATCTTTAATATGACACATTCTAAAACCTGTTTTCACACTGGCTGAGAAAAAAATAATTCTTTTACTGTAGCTGAGCTGTACCTCAGACTAATAACTAAAGAAGAGACCTAACACTTCGTTCGGAAATTTTCTAATGTTTATAATCCAACACCCTTCTAGACGAATACGTGAGGAGAAAAGGGATAGACGAATGAAATGGCAACACTGTTTAAAGTCGCTTTTCCCATCACCAGGGGCGGCGACTTTTGCGTGCGTCAACCCACTTACTTTTGTAGCAAAAATTAAAATACTAGCCACCTAATTAGGGTTAAATTTATAGTTTGTGTCAAAGACATTCAAAGTTATACCTTTATGGTGGGTGTCCAAGGCTTCCTACTCACGGAATGGACAGCATTACAAGGCCCTTAAATTGCGACGAATACTAACAGCGCTCCAATGCAATAGTTTAAAATTCGTGTTCTTAAATAGTTCAAAATTCAACGTATTCGCCGAGGTGTCAACTGTCGTGAGTTGTTTCTTGTATCTGCTAATTAAGCACTTGGGATCTTCAGTTTACCAACGCATTCGCCAGAATTCTAATATAGGTGCTGGTATTGTGATTAAAACAATTTGATATAAAACAGTTTGAAGTTCTGGGCCTTAGATTAAAAAATACCTAAAACCGCTCCCACGAGTCGAAAATGTTTATTTTTTTTTGGGTTTCTTGCAATTAACCTTTCTCCAACAACTTTTGAATAACAAAAGATCAAAAGATCTTGGGTGGAAATAACGAAAATTCAAACTTGGATGAGCATCCCACAAGGAACACACAAAGGACCAAATCGAAAAGAGAAATGATTAAATGATGTTTCGCCCTGGGTAACCAGCGTGGGCTCATCAGTGGTTTCACTGGTCACCATCATACACTTTGAATCACCCACAAATAGGCATCGTTTCGCACTGGTACTTATCCAAGTTACCTGATACGGATTCGTCCTGACGATTATGCTCCTAAGGCAATTAAAACAATAAAAGAAGTTAAAAAACCTCCAAATTAGTTACTTCAACCGAAAAGAAACTAAAAAACAAAAGAAAAGTAGGAGACACCATGGCCAGTAGGTACGAATTTAAGTTAATTCTTTAGATATTAGCTGAGTTCTGGGCAGCACAGTACAAAGTTGTTTTAAAATACACCTTGCACGAAGAGATTATAATTTTAGAATTATATAAGTATAAGCTACACAATTACGCCAATGACCAAGCTAAAATGACACAATGTTTCTTACCTCCGAAATAAAAATTCCGGGCCGAAATATTCTGTTTTTTTTTTCATATCACGAATTGTGCTGGTCCTCAAACAGACTATATATTTTTTTTTCTTAAATAATCAAAATAAGAGTCAAAAATCACAAAAAACCACCAACTCCCGTTAAAAACACTGCCGAGTCAGCTGTGAACGAAAAAGACTTGTCATAATTTAATCACAGTTTATCTTTGATCCAACGTTGCCGGTTTGAAGTTTTTTAAAGCAACACTTTTTTGTCATTCTAGTAATTATACTCATTTAAAATTTAATTATAGTAATTACTCAAATTAAAAAATGTAGTTATTAGTCTTAGGCTAATTACCTTGTATAAAAATGCGTAACATAGTAAATAAAATTAAAAAAGCGATAAAAAAATTGTATTTGGTTTGGTTCTTATCAAACCCCGCGGCAAATTATGGGAATATTAATCTTTTTATTTTTTAATTCGCTGAGATTTGGGGGTTTTGGGTACTTTTAGGCAAGATAGCCAAAAAATAGTATGCATGTCCTGGGCTCGATTTTTGAGACAAGATTAAATATGAAAACTGCATTTTGATATGTCTTACCATTTCCGAGCTAGGGGGCATTTTGAAAAGTCTGCATTTTGGGATGGGGTCTATAACTTCGTTATTTATAGGAATATTGATTTCATGTAAATAGCAAATAGACATTTTAACAAAGAACTTAACCATCTAACTGGATTTCTCCTAACACATCTAGTTTTTGAGATATAATCCAAAGTTGGTATTTTTTTTATAGAATGACCCTTTATTTATTTGATTTTTAAAATCGGCATAACATTTCCTTTAAAATGATGTATCACACTTTGGGTTTTATTTTTTTGTATTTTTTATTTTTATGTATTTCCTTATATTTTTATTACTTTTATATTTATTTTATCTTTAATTTTACTTTATACTAAAAATTACGTTAAAAAAGTTTAAAAGATAATAATTAAAAAATAAATATCGAAAATATAAAAATACAAAAAATAAAACGTAAATTTTGATACATCATTTTAAAGGAAATTTTATGCTGATTTAAAAAATCAAAGAAAAAAAACATCATTCCATAAGAAAAATACCAACTTTAGGTTATATCTCAGAAACTAGATGCATTAGGGAAATTTCCGTTTGACGGTTGAATTCTTTGTCAAAATGTCTACAAGAAAGTTTTTTTTTTACATGAAAACAGTATTCCCATAAATAACAAAGTTATAGACCTCATCCGAAAATGCAGATGCCTCCGTATCTCAAAAATCTCTTAGCATATCGAGATGCAGTTTTCGTATTTAAGCTTGTCTCGATACTATTTTTTGGCTATCTTGCCTAGAAGTATCCAGAACTCCCAAATCCTAGCGAATTTAGCCCACCCTGTACCTATAGACATAAATGATGATGCAACTGGAATCCTTGCAAGAATTCCCCGATTAAGCGCTATTCATGATTAAATATTAATAGTTGTTTAGAATGTTGTGTATTATCATACATAGTTCTAAACAGCGATTAGTATTTAGTTATGATCAAAGCTGCTTAATCGGAGAATTTTAGCTTTTTATGCGTCAACTAGATGAAACTGTGATGTAAAGCCCGGTTCCCATCTTGGAGTTTCCACCCTGACTCTTAAATGCATCACCCGACATGGACTTGGAGGCAAGTTATCACGTGACTGCATTCAAAACAACTGAAAATCCGATGTCTCATCACGTGGTGCATTCTTTGAAGCAGGGTAAGCACGCATAGGTGGAACAGGTGGGAACCGGATGTAACATAGGTTTCCCCATTTATAGTCCATGTTGCACCATGTGATGCGTTTTATTAGTTGTAGTGGGCACGTATGGGGAACGCCTAGATGGAAACCGGGCTTTACGTCGTTAAAAATTGAAGTTGGGTGGTGGTCAGTTGTGCGTCCAGAAACTTACACAACGGTGTCGTTGCCCTACACCTGCGCGGGTATTCTTGAAAGATTTGGAGGAAGAAGTACTCGCATCTCACCACGACCGGGTCATTTCAAATCAAATCAACCAGAGGTTTGGCAGACCATCTCCCTGATTTCGATAATTTTTGGTACATTTATTCTACCCATAAAAGGAATGAAAAATCCCAAATTTAAATTTTTTTTGACCACTAGTTTTTTTTTAATTAATTTTTGAAAATCAAAACAGCAAAACGGTAGTTATTTTGCTTAAACATGTACCTAAAGAAATGAAAATATCGCGATAACTATTTAAACTAGGACAGGAGTTTATAGCTCGTTTTAAAGGTATTTTAAATACCTTTCACATGATGTACTTTTTGTTTTAAAAATTAAATAAAAAAAAATTAAAAACAGCATTTTTTTATTTAAAAAAAAATTGTTTCTGGATATTTCGCCAAACTATTTACAAAATTTCAAGATTGAGACTTGATGGGTTCATAAAAAAAAATATTTTAAAAATTTTGAAAACAATATTTCAAAAAAAATAGGTTATGTGATTATTAAAATGGGCTTTAAAATACCTATAAAACAAGGTATTACTCGCTTTTGTACGGTATACAGTTCTCAAGATATTACTCTTTTTGTGTACCTGCACATTTGGTAAAAATTTACTGTCTTTACAGGCATTTATCAAAATATGAATATCTTGAGAACTATACATACTACAAAAGCAAGTGATAGCTTTTTTAAAGGTATTTTAAGGCCATTTTAATGAAGTATCAAATGACCTAATTTAAAAAAAAAATCAAAATTTTTAAAATAATTTTTTTTGATGGACCCATCAAGTCTCCATCTTGAAATTTTTTAAATAGTTTGGCGAAATACCCAGAAAGAAAATATATTTTTATAAAAAAGAATAAAGAATGCTGTTTTTCAAAAATTAAAAAAAGTTTTTTTTTTTATTTCAATTTTTTTTTAAAACAAAAAGTATATTATGTGATACATCATTCGAAAGGTATTTAAAATACCGCTATAAACCTCCGTCCAAGTTTTAAGTGTTATCGAGATATTTCAATTTCTTAAGTACATGTTTAAGCAAATTTGGTAGTTTATGACATTGTTTTGCACTAAATCCTCTACTCTCGCAATTTTGCGAGAGCAGAAAGATCGATCTGTTTCAAATCCGGAGTAACAGATTCGTAAAATCGAACACGCTACTCGGAGCAGGAGTTCGTAACTTCGAGCCAACAGGGCGGCGAAATTTTTTTAAAAACTATAAAAATTTTTGCTGTTTTCATGAAAACCCGGCGATTTCTTAAGTATATTCTCGAAAAAGAGGGGGGGGGGGCGACGGCCCCCCCTGTGACCGCCAATGATTTGTTACTCCATGACGGCTGAACCATCCAAACTGTTTTCCGTGCCCAGTATCAAAATGGCTGCCATCGGGTTTGGACATTCGCGCCTGTTGAAGCCCATTCTAAAATCTCGAACATCTTTGCTGAAAACGCACTTAAATTTCGGGGGGGGGGGACACGGCAACGTTTTAAAATTCAATTGCTTTTTTGTCGGTTGACTTTTAATTCTTTATTTTGGTTTGATAAAAAGGTAAAATGTTCTTTTGTTACATTTTGTACAGAAATTCCACATAGGTCAAAAATTCAATAAAATTAGAGAAATAATTTTTCAAATATATATTTAATAATTATACTAGTATCAGTGAACATTGCTTGTTCGGTGGTAGTATAGTAACAAAATATTCACGTGTCTTTTATAGTAAGTAATGTGGAAAAGCTCGTTTTATTTTTTTTACCGATATATTATTATATCATATTTAAATAAAAACAAACAATTTTCGCGTTATTCAGCTAACAATTTTAAGGTTTGTTTGCTTTGCTCTAATAAATCACAATTTAAAAGCGTTTTGGTATAGCGTGCTCCATTTAAATGATCACAACTATTGTATCTATTTATATGTGAGGTAGAAAAAAGTTATGAATAAAAAGCTTTTACAATTTCTAATAAGCCTTAATAGTAGTTTTAACAACTAGTAGTGCTTTTTTTACAAGCGTTTGTTTAAATAATGAGCGCAGCGAGGTATTTAAAGTTTCTGACACTATTTTTTTTAATACCTTTATCAAAAAATCCAAGAAAAACAGGAAAATACTGTTAAAAATCTCGAACGAAGAGCACTTCTCGCAACACACCATCTATATACTATAAATCAAGGGGTCTGGTAAATGAAATAACAATCGTTTCCATAGCGATGTGCCTTTTTACTCGGTGACGTTCATTGTTGCGACATTTTAATCTTTGACAGTTTGATATTTTGACGATGTTTCGTAAATACTTGGTGAAAACTGGCGGAAATGGCTTAATTTTTTTGATATTACTATATTCCGCTATGTCTCTTTAATTTTGGGTGAAATATGGACAGAAATCTTTTTTTGCACCCGTTATCAAAAAAAAAGTTTTTTTTGCATCGGTAAACTAAAGTCATGTTTTTAATGAAGGTATAAAAAAAATATTTATCTAAAAAAGGCAAGTGTCATTCTAACTGTCAAATTTAGACAGCAGCTTTTCCATATGTAAAACCCTATGTATTTTAATATATAACTAATTATATGCCCCTGTAAAATTAGTTTTGAACAATATGGAGATTTTTCACTTTGACTTACAACTTTATGGGTTTTTAATTATAGGACATGTTTTTTGCTTTCTTTTCAAAACGGATAGATCATATTGGACTAAACTTCTCAAAAGCATATCTAATTAAAATGCTTTAAAATGTAAATCATAGTCACCTAAGTGAAAAAACAGTGTAACTCAAGGCATAAAACTCCTAACTGTTTAAGGGGGGGGGGGGGTCGATTCCTCAAAGCTATTTGTGTACAAAGTGATTGTTTAAAAATATTTGGGTTTTAATTTCTTAGTGGCATGAAAATACTTTTTCTTTTAATGAAATTGGTGCAGAGTAACTGAAAGGTGGGGGGGGGATCCAGTAAAATTACACAAAATACAATTTTTGTTCAAATAATCAGGTTCTTATTGAATTTCCCTTGATTTAAAGATTTTGGTTAAAAATAATGATTTATGGCGGGTAGTTGACTGAAGGGGGGGGGGGTGTATAAACCCTCAAAGTAGAATATATAACTTTTAATATTTAAATAAATTTTAGTTAAAAAGTTAATTTTTTTCTAAATAATTATGTTTTAAACCAATTGAAACACCTAAGCAGACTTGCACCCTTAATTTATTACACAATTATTTCGAGGGGTCGCAGGTGGCCGCAGTCGATCTTTATGGATTTTATTTAGACAAGGTGTGGTCTCATTAAAATACATATTTTCAGCCACGTCTTTTGAGGTGTTTTGTTTAAAAGTCAAAAAAACTTAAAAATTGGCAAATAACAAATCTTTGATAAAAAAGAATTGGTACCTTAGAATTAAAAGACACTTAAAAAAAAACCAATACACCAGAACATACCCAGAAAATATGTTTTTGATATATCACAAAGCGGGAATCATAAGCTTGGTAAAAATATTTTTTTTGATAAAGTGAATATCGGTAAATATTTTGTCGTTTTGGACTAATATTGATTTTCACTCATAAATATATTATTTTTGTTTACAGTATAGACAACCAAAAGTGTTATATGGTGTTTTCTAAAAAGAACAATATGTTTGCAATAAAAAAATATAATATTGGTTACATAAAATCATACTTTTGAAAAATCGTCAATGTTCGTCCATTTACATTGCCTCGATCTATTCGAGGGGTTTCGGTCAGTTTCGGCCGGCTTTGCGATCTATGTCGATAAGTCTTCAATCCAAGCGACGCCATTTTTTTTGTTTATTTTTTTGCTGCGCGTATTTCTTGCTGTTAAAAATTAGAAAAAAGGCCGCTGCGTAAAGAGACATGCTTTGTTGTTGGAGCGATACCATCGGAGGTATCGAGTGGAGAAGATCCAGAGGCTTTTTTGTTTTGGAATACTCGACCTGACAGTAATAGGCAACATATTCTTGAAATGGGGCTTTTATGGAAAGCGATAATTGTCTCTAGTGAAAATTATCGCTGTAATTCGTTTCCTATTGGTCCAAATCTGCCAGCTGCATCGATTTTATTGGTCGATATTTTCTGACGGAAATAATCAGGTATAATTACATGCACTAATCAGGGGGAGTAGTTGTTTGTTGAAGTTGAAGCATTGATCGGCAAAGTACAACGTTGATAGCTGAATTTTTTGTCAAAAATTTGAGTTGTTGCCAAAAATCATAATAATTCCGAGTTGTAAAATCAGATCTATAAGCTAATTTTTCAGTTGAAAATCGGTAAATTTGACATTTTTTTCTTTTTTATTTTTTAGAAAATAAAGTCGACCTCAACAGTTTTTTTTTTAATAAAATGTTTAGATCCCCAATATTCATAACAAAAGATAAAAACACTTGGTCTCAAAGTTGAAAATTCCGTTAATTGGTCTAAAACCGGCTTACTTACCCTATTTTTGGTAATTATTTCGAATCCGGCACGACCGACGTGCTAAAAATTTGACAACTGTTCTTAAAAAAAATGACAGAATTTAAATACCTATTTTTGCTAATAAAAAAAATTTGGATTTTTTGAATTGCCTATAATTTGAAACCCAATAGTCCGATTTAAAAATAAATTACATAACTGTGCGGAGATTCTTGAAATCTCACCTAGAGAGAACTCTCCAAAATTTGGGTGAAAGAATCCCCGCACTGGAAAGAATATACATATCTTTGAAACAAGTATCAAAAATAGTACTTCTTAAAAATGCAACCACCCTCCATGAAACTTTTCTATGCGCCATTGACACCAAAATGTATCACTTGCTAAAATTGGTAAATTAACATAGCAAGAGGTCTTGGTTCTTGGGGTATTTTTGCCAAATTTTGCTAGGTATTGTTTAAATTAAGTACTTTGGCTATAATTTTACGGATGTTAAATCGATTTAAACAAACTAATCATTTAAAAAAGCCAATATATTAAATTTAACGTAAAATTGACTTTTAAAAATGATACATTTATGTTCGTAAAGGATGAAGCTTTAAAAAATATTCGAGGCCAATCGCCAATTTTTTAATTTTTCCCCCTTAACTCAAACAACTATACGAGAGGAGGGATAGCAAAAAACTTTATTTTTCAAATATCAAAAAAATTAGGACAGTAAGGGTAAAACCAAAAAATTATGTCTTTAATATTAATGAAAGAGAAACATGACATAAAAATGTTAAGTTGAATTGTAATGAATTTTGATGAGAACAGCTGACTCTGCGCGTACGTAACGTTGCGGTCACAGCAACGTACGCAACGATTACAGTCAGCTGTTCTGTCATCGCATCCACCATAAAGTGAACACAATGTAGTGTATGATGGCTTTGTTTTGAACGCGTTAGGTATAAGTATAACGAGCGTATTAAAAAATAGCTTAAAGTGGAGACCCTGTATGTATGACATATTTTGATGAGCAATAAATGTCATACTAGCTAAAAGTACCTACTTTCTAAAACTGAGTGTTCAGTGGTAGGATGGCTAGGGTATATATATCTGTCTGATTGTAATTATTTGATGTACAAATTGTAAAAAAAATAACTACTTTTTAACTCTATTGATGTGTACATATTATAAAAAACATGTATAAATTATAAAATTTAAGTAATTATATTCTCTATTTTATGATAAATTCTATGACTCTAAATATATATGTTTCATGCGTTATTTTGTGCATCTAAAATACTTGCATGAGTAGTAATCCGATTCAATAAATATATTAATTTAAAACAAATAAAATACCTTAATACCTCTTAACTTTTTGCCAAAAGCAAAGTTTTAAGTAGGTAACTTTCCTAGTTTTTTTTTAGAAATATATGTGATATTTAACTTAACCTTAAATTAAGAATTTGTTAACAATTTTTGTAAGAAATAATTTATCAAGTCTGTTAATAAACAGAAATCTGTATTATATTTATTTTTGAGACTTTTTTTTAAATCCCTTAGAAACACAAGTCTATTTTTTACGAAAGTATCAAGCTTTTTTGGTATTTTTGTAAAAAAATGGAGAGTTGAACGAAAGATCCCCAAGAATCGACAAAAACAGTGTTCCAGTCGTCATCGTTGGCAGAACTTATCGATTTTATTATATTGTCGTATATATTTTTAATATCACCGCCACTGGTTTTTTTATCCGGCTCAAAGGACCGACACTATGTAGCGTAAAAGTAAAGATATTGGGAAGAATAGTTTTATATTTTTAATAATATCGCCGTCACTGGTTTTTGATCTGGCTCGAAGCACCGACACTTAGTAGCGTAAAAATAAAGATATTGCGAAGAATAGTTGTATATTTTTAATAATATCGCCGTCACTGATTTTTGATCCGGCTCGAAGGAGTAACACTAAGTAACGTAGAAATAAAGATATTGGGAAGAATCAGTGTTGCCAGATCTAGTGATTTTTTTCACATTAGTACTTACGTACCCATTGTACTATTTTTTATATTTTAATCTTATTATTTCTTTACTTTAAATTAATCCTAGGAGGTAAATATTGTTCTAAATTATTTCTTTATTTTAAATTAATCCTAAGAGGTAAATATTGCTCTAAACTTAACAAAAATAGAATATAAAAATCCTGCAAATTATGTTCCAATAGATAAACTGTATCTACACCAATCCAGGCTACACTCGTTTCGCTTAAAATGCCTAAATTATTTTATTGAAGCTGTAGATCAAATTTATAAACGTTTCCCTTTCGATTCACAAGAAATAAAAATTCTTAAAAAACTTGATTTTTTAAATTCCACAAATTTTAAAAATATAGAAAGTGTTGAACCGTTAGCTTCACATTTTTCCGAAGAATTCATAGATATTAATTTATTAGATAGGTAATTTAGATAAGTAAAAAAATTCGGATATAAATATTGTAATAAATGATATTACGCTTTGGCAAAATGCTGCAAGTATTAGAATACTCCGAACTTATAAACCTAATACATTTTTATTTGCTTTGCATTCCCCCGTTCACAAAAGTTTTGTAAGAGCAAAGCAAATATAAGTAGTGAAATTCTAGTGATTTTTTAAAACTCCATCTAGTGAATTCTTAAATTTTGATCTGGCAACACTGAGAAGAATAGTTTTATATGTTTAATAATATCGACTTCACTGGTTTTTGATCCGTTTCGAAGGATCAACAGGTTAAAAAAAAATATTGGCAATCATAGTTTTCACATCGAAATGAGTGCATTCGCCTATTGTATTCATTGGGTTTTGGGGTTTAAACTTTGTAAGGAAGTAAGATATTAATTCAGGAAACCCGGAAAGCGTGATTGTTAATAATAACTCGTCGCCAACTAGCTGAGTTTAGACATCTGGACTGATGCTACTAGAAAAAATATTTTTGATCCAACAATATTTTTTAGGTTCAAGAAAATATAACCTTTATTTATCGTTTTGACTGAAGAATATATTATATTTTTAACAGAGAAGGGCCCTAGTACTGAATCATTAATATATTTTTGGAACAAGTACGTACCTAATGTTTAAAAAATATAGTTTCTTTAATACAAACAAATACAAATGTTACCTCAAGAATGTTTATTACAGTTAGCTGCTAGAGTTTCAACTTACAACATTGTCTTTGTTTTGTACTTTTTACAACGTTTCTATTGCTTATGTATCTGCAATCGTCATTAGGTAAATACTGAGTAACGTTGGATACGTTATGTAAAAGTATAAAAATAAAGACAATGGAAGTTCGAAACTCTAGTTCAGTGTCAAGTTCAACATTGTCTACACCACCTTCAAACAACTAGAACTTTTTTTACTGTGAAAACCGCTAAAAACCTATTTGCCAAGGTTAACAGGTAATATGAGTGGAAAAATTTAGATTTTCTACTCGGCCAAACAAAAATCTTGTCTAGAAAGCGTTTTTATCCTTCCTCCTTTCTAGGTCCTAAGAAGTAAAAATAATTGTTTCAGCAAGTAAAGAAGTCCACAAATTCTCAACATTTACAGCAAACAAACTAAGAACAACAAGAAGTAACTGAGGGGGTGCTTGCGCAAGTTTAGGTAGTGTGCACCCCTCTCCCCTCTGAGGGGTTGAAACTCGGAAGAGATGAGTGTCATCATACGTCTGCAGAATCTGCCTTGGTCCGCCAACGCGTTGGACATCAGGACCTTCTTCTCCGGATTGAGTATCCCCGAAGGAGGAGTGCACATTGTGGGCGGAGAACTAGGGGATGCTTTTATAGCCTTCAGGTACTACCATTACTACTTAAGCTGATTTTATTATGATAATAGCGTAAACGCAAAAAATATCGATGATTGACATATTAATGCGCAAGAAGAGGGTTTAAAAAATTTAAAAGAATAATTTTTTTAAAATTACTTGTGGTGGATATGGGTAGGTATGTACTATTGGTAATATTCGAATCGATTTTTTTAAACCAGGACGAATTTATGTTTTTTCGCATAAAAGTAAGCCAAAAAAACCAGTCTAAGGCTGGATCCACATGCATGCTTGATACGCAATCGTTTTTACCCTGTGATCAATTCCGACCAATGAATGAATGAACGGAATAAAATGACGGATGTTTCAATTGGTTGATATTGATCACGTGGTACACAGCGGATGCGTATCACGTATGCATGTGGATCCAGGCCAAGCCGTTCACATTTGACGTATCGCTTTTTTGTCGATCTAGGCGTTCCTCATGCGCGCCAATCCTGACTATTAAAACGCATCACGTGGTGGGATTCTAGGTATTTCGTCGAAGACTTGGATATACAGGGTGATTTACCATATTTTCCACCTCCGTCACCCTTACCTCCCTTATATTAAAATGGAAAAAAGTTTTATCTACAGAGTAATCGAAATTGGGCACTTTTGGGGTGTCTAAGATACTTTCAGAGGAAAAAAACTACCCCCACTTGCGAGGGAGAAGTTTTTAAAGGTGAAAACCCCATCTTAATAGGTCAGGCCATTTTCGAGCTAAGGGGGCTTTTTAAAGCAGAATTCCATTGTCGAACTGTAATTTCTCTGTAATTTTTAGTTTTTTGAGATGTAACATAAAGGTGGAATTTTTCTTATGGAATGACCCTTTTTTCTTTGATTTTTAAAATAAGCTTTATTCCCTTTAAAATGACGTGTCAAATTATTTTTTGTTTGTTTGTTTTCTTGAATTTTTTATTTTCCAATATAATAAAAAATTAGTGAAAAAAGTAAATAAGATAGTAATACCAAAAATAAATGAGTAATACAAGAAATAAAAATACAAAAAACAAGGTGTCATTTTAGGTAAATTTAAGCCGATTTTAAAAACCAAATAAAAAAAGGGTCATTCCATCCATAAAAACTAAAAGTGACAGGAGAAAATCCAGTTTAACCGTCAAATTCTGATTTAAAATATCTATAAAAAAGCGACTAGACGAAATGGAAAAATAAAAAAGTTATAGACCACACCCCAAAATATAGATTTTTCAAAAAGAAATGTCTTAACAGCATATCAATATGCAGTTTTCACATTTAATCTTTTCTTTAAAATATTTTTTATCTCCCTGGAAGTACCTTAAACCTCCCAAACGTGCCCAATTGGAAACATCCTGTAGAAAAGTAGCATAATTTTCTGTAAATTTCGATATTAACTTCTTTATTTTAATTAGAACACCCTTTATATTTTTTTTAAATTTAGTATGACCTTTTTTTTTCTGATTTCAAAAATGTACAACATAACAACATTGGATTTATTTTGGACGGTTCTCAAATATGAAGAAAATGACTTTCTGATAGGTGGTTTTTCGTTCAACACATTACTCTTATTAGAAAGTATTTTTTTCTTTTATTCGAGAACTATCCGAGTGTAAATCCAACATATTCTATATTTTTGGAATCAGGCAAAAAAGGCCATCATTCAAAATTTAGAAAAACGTACGGGGAATTATATTTAAAATAAAAAGGTTAATATCAATTTTTAGGTACGTCATTTGTAAGTTAACAAAAAATTATGCAACTTCTGTGCATAAAGCTTTTCCAGCTCTAATAATAAGGAAGGTAGAGGGGGGGGTGTGAAAAATTGGTGAATCACCCTGTACAAAATGCGAAGCGGTTGTACGGTTGTAACAATAGTGACTACCTACTCTCCGCCCCCTCCTAAAATTACGGTTTGCCGCCAGATCCCCTCTATTCTCGAATAAATCACAAAAAATTGTCAACAGTGCAAAATTTAACTGTGCCAAACTTGTGCGCAATAATTTTTGGGCTCTAGTGTACAACAAATTTGGCCGACGTAGTAGCAAGAGCAGCTTATTGAGTAAGCTTATGAATTCCTTGGTTACTAATACTATAGGCATAAAGTAAATAATTAACTCACTTTATGCTATAGGTAACTGAGTTGTTTGTTTATTGTCAAAGTCGGGTTTTTGCTTTCAAATTTCGGAAATTTTTTGAATAATACTTCTGAATTCTTATTAATTTTATTGATTCACGTTCTGAGAAAAACAATTGATCCGAAACTGACCTAACTCCTATGTCGTTCGGTCAGTGATATTTTCCCTACACCAACCCCACTATGAATAATCGCGATAAGCTACTTTGTGCAATCTTTTGCTTATGCAATGGGTGAGATATCATCGGTTTTTTGACAAATGAAATATGACGTTAATCTGACATTTAATGTCGCTGAGATCGATGAGCCAACGAAAATTTAAAATACGCGATAAAAATCAGTCAGGATTTAGCTATAGCCTAGATTTTTGTTGATTTTTTTTCCAATTGAGAAATTTGTGCTTTTTCGACAAAATCCTCGTATATAGGGAGGATATGGCAAGGATAAAACTCGCTTCGCTTCCTTCGGTCAACTGCCGTCGCATGCGGTAAAGTATAACTTTACGCACTTGTTAGGTAAATAACTATTAACTACTAGTGTGCGGTAAAATGACTCCGTCTATTTCAAAGTTAAAATGCAGATAATTATACTGTAGAACCTCTCTTAATGGACACTTCTATAGTGGACATCTTTATTATGGACGGTTTTGAAGGTGCAAAAAAAGTCCTGTATAGAATCATCTGACTAGTGCACACCTCAATATGGGAAATACTCCAGTAAATTTACTTTTTAAGCCCCCAGGGATTTAAAGTTGCTTTTCTTCCGTTAACGAGAAGGCAAATAGTACCAGTTCTACCTGTCCCCAAAAAAAAAAAACCTAGATTTTTCATGTCATTCTTGCCAAAAAAGACAAAATGTTCCTGAAATGTCCGGGGCCGTTCTCTGTCGCCACTAGAGTTTTTCGACTTTGCATTGCTGTCGTTTATTTAAGAAACGTGATATAAGGAATATTCAAACACAGATTTATTTCTACATGCTTCTAATTTACTTCTAAGGGTTTATTTTTGTGTGTATATCCCTACAACTACGTACCAAACATTATTTTTCTGTCCCCATGGTTTGTCAGTCCGTGGACGCTCCACAATTTATATCTGCTTCAGAAATGTAATTTTGCCCCCCAAATAAAGCCAATTGATGTCGAGACTTCAGTTCATATCCGTACCTATTAAGTCAATTGAGTTTTTTTTACGTGTTTTATTTTTTTTAAATTTATTTTCAAAGGTAGGAAAAGTGAATAATACCTTTATTGCTGTCCGGCGCCCTAAAAAAGTAGCCTCTTGGTATTTTATTTCAAATTTTGACCTGAAAACATCCTATAATAGTCGAATTTTGATTCTAAAGTACTAACCTTAAATGCGTAACATTATATCGCGAAGACAGGCAAATAGATTTTAGGTATTTACGTTACTAGACTGGAAAAGGAAACTTTACAGGGCGACACAGAAAGTTTACAGGGCGAGTCGTAGGCGGGACATGTAAATCTGTAAAGTGAGTTTCCGGTCATGTATCGTACTTTTTTTTGTTCAACCAACTAATATGGCGTCTATTTTTTCACCAGGTCATTAATAAGCTTTTTAGTTTAAAATTAAAAACAAATAAATAAAAAAAAATAAAATAAAAAAAAACGAAAAAAATAAAAGTAAAAAAAAAATTAAAAAAACAAAAAAAAAAGAAAAAAATTACAAAAAAAACAAAAAAATTCAGAATCCAAGAAATCAAAAAATATAAAAAAAAAATTCCAAAAAAAAAGTTTTAAAACTGTCAATAAAAAAAAGCTATGTTATAGCCAACTTCACTAAAAATGGAAACGGAAAATAAAACAGACCGGAAAATGATCATTTGGGAATCTCTGCTTCCCTTTCCGGTCACTTTTATTTTCCGGTCCCATCTTTGAACTCCCATCGTTGTAAAATTACACTTTCCGTACAAAAAATAGCACGGAAAGTGTGTACTTTCCGGTCTGTTAAAAAAAACACATTTTTGTACCATCTATCTAGTTATTGAAATTGAACGACCCCGACAAAATGAAACGTAAGAATTTTAAAGAATTCTTAAACTTTAAGGATGTATTAAGTTTCTCTGTCGATAAATACCTATAAGTATGGGTTATTTTGAATTTGCTCGACACAATTTAAATTACAGTGCGTTATAAATAAAAAAAACTGAGAACCCACTTCAATTCTTCCTGTTTATTCATTGAGACACACTGCTAAATAAGAACGCATAAGTACTTTTTTTCTATTACCTATTGTTGTCAGGTACGGTAGGTAAAAAAATTAAAAACTAACGTCCACCATACACATAGGATCATTCCATAAAATAAGGGCAAAATCGGTATGAGGTGGATTCTCAGAATTAAAAAAAAAAATAGTCATAGGGTCAATTTTTGTTTTCCGCATCCCCATCGTTTTTTTTTGGAAAGGGGTCAAAGTTAAGTTTTAAACGTTAAAAAAATTCTATCTCTTGAACTGAGGAAGCTAGCGCTTTAGCAGCAACGTTTATTTTTAATAGACAAATATCTGTTTAATGGGGGGAATGAAGTTGCTTTTTATTTTTGATCAACTGTTTCTTGGGCTTGATAGAAGAGAGTTGAGGCATATAAGTTTCAGCATCCAGTCTATTGCGGTATTTCTTCTTTATAGCTGCATAAGCTGAGAATCCCGTTTCACACAAGTACCCGAGTATAACAAACCACATTGTTATACTCGGCACATACGTTGTTAAGAACGGGAGAAGAACAGTAAGAGCCTTTGTGACAAGTTGTGGGTATTCATGACGAACCCTGCACCAAAAATCATCGATGCTTGTCTTTTCCAAAAAAAATTATAGGTTTCATTTGACATATTTTATGACTGGCTTCTGCAAACTCTGTAGGAGAGGATTCTGAACCCATGAATACGTTTCAAAAGATGCGCGTGGATCGTGGAGAAATTGGACGAATTCTTCTGCCTCGCTAATGAACTCATTCAGTGTAAAAAAGCTTTACAGTTTTTTGTTGCCGACACAAACAATCCAAAAATCCAGTTTTCTTTTGAATGCGGGTATTTTGTTAGGTTGCGTGGACAACCAAGTCACATCGCTTAAACGGTCTTTTAAGTCAAAAGAAATGTCATGAAAAAAGCTTGTTTCAGCTCTTAGCTCGAATAATCTTGTTAAGGTTTTACCCCGAAATTACCATCTAACCTCGGTATGGAGCAGTAGTGATTTTTGCCAGGTTCCATAATTTTGAAAAACGGGATTGAAGAGGGCGAAATAGTAATTGATTATTTTCACGGCGTCATCAAGAACTAATTTTAGATTTATAGCTGGAACTGCAGTTTGGTGCTTTACATTTTATGCGTGCAGTAGTAATTTATGCCAGGTTCCATAATCTTTACGTAATTTTGAAAAAAGGCATTAAAGAGAGCGAAATTTAACGTAATGGATTATTTTCACGGCATCATCAAGAACTAATTTTAGATTTATGGCTGGAACTGCAGTTTGGTGCTTTTCTTTTTATGCGTGATATACTTGACACGAAATATCAATACAATTTTTTCCATGTGCTTTTTATATTGTACCGGTGGAGCCCTAGGGCTTCGCGGAGCACATTTTGAGTATGGCTCATATAAAGAGTTTTTCTTTAAAGTTACTACAACTCATTCTAAATTCTCCGGACCAATTTCAATATGGCGATGTCGGTTGACAATTAAACACAGAAGCCAAATTTTTTGTAAAATAGAGAATTTCGACGGTCAGGGAAATGTCAGGAAATTTCGGCAAAAATCTGTAATTTTAAAAAGCATAATATGAAAGTGTTGGGCCATAGATTGTTTGAAAATTAAAAACCACAGAACTGTTTATAAATGCTTACTTTGTAAAAAAGTTTTTAACAACTTCAGAGTTTTAACTTTTTTTTTCAAGGGTATCAAGGGGAAATCTTGCATAAGACGCCCGAACTACTTTCCTGCCAGAGTCATTTCTCCTCTACCAGGAGAGCCCGGGTAGTGTCGGATTCGTACCGACTAAAACCCCTCAATTGTGGCTCCGACCAGCCTGATGGCTGGCCAGAGTCACTGCACTGCAGCCATTACTGGCTTATTGTGCACCCTTTGATCCTAGTTTAACCACTTTACTCCCCTGTACGAGTTTGTACAGGTTCTTAATGGAGCAGTTCCTAGTGTTTATTCTAGTTTAACCACACCATTAAATTTTCCCCTGTACGAGTTTGTACAGGTCCTTAATGGAGCAGTTCCTAGTCGTTACCGGGTCTAGTTCAACTTCCCCATAGGGCTATACCGGCCATATTCGGTCGCCAGAGCCTCGTCTGTTTTAGACAGGGAGCACCACGAGAAGGTGAGGTTGGCATTTGGACATGAGAGGCTAGATGCATTCGCATCATACCGATCGAAAACCTCTGGTCCCATGCCCAATGGGGTAAGAGTTTTAACTTAGCAAAAGTAGGTATTTACATGTTGATTAATTGTTTAAAAAAGTTTTAATTAATCGAATATTTTTTTTATTAAAAATTTCTCATGGCAACTTGACAGATAATTTAACGACAAGGTGGGCACAGAAGCAAAACCGCTAAGCTAAAGGCGGGGTCCAGAGTCAAGCTATGGACTGCAAAGTGGAGTTTGAGTAGGGCGAAAAAGACTTCTTTGGAGTTAGCTCTTTTTTCTACCAAAAACAAAAAAATCGGTCCCTCAGCTTTGCAGGTTATCCAACTCAACTTTTTTTTCATATATAAAGGGTGTTTCAAAAAAAAACCCGGACTTTTTGGATGGATTGCCCACAACTTCCATAATAATTATCCGAAATTTAAAATTTAAAGTTTATTTAAAAAAGGAAGCTTTAAAGTTTATGAGCTTGATGTCAAAACTGACATTTCTTTAAAATTCAAAATGGCGGACAGATTTAAAAAATGGGTATTTTTGACCCTCCCTGCAAAAAAATTGTGTGCGCCACTGTAACAAAATTATGATGTGCTCTAAATAGCCTTATCCTTTAAAGACATACACGCGTTTTGATTTTTTAAATCGGTTAAGAAATAAGAAGTTTCTGCAGTGTTATGTTTAATGCTGTTTGTGTGGTGAAAGACTGTTTCACTAAAAGTTATCATCTTTTCGACGGTATATGGTTTGGTCAAAAATAATAAGAATTTAAAGATTTTAAGCTTTCTTAAAAGCTAAAAGTCCAAATTTTATGTACTTTATGTCAAAACTGCCATTTCTTTAAAATTCAAGATGGCGGACAAATCTGAAAAGTGCTTTTTTTACCTTCCTGAAAAAAAATTGGACACCACTGTAACAAAATTAAGTTGTGCGCTAAATAGCCTTATTCTTTTAACGTATACAGGTTACGTTTATTTAAATCGGTTAATAAATAAGAAAGTTATGCAGTTTCATTACTATGAGTCATCTTTTTAAGCTGGCAAGCTAAAAGTCCAAATTTTATGCAGCTAATGTCAAAACTGGCATTTCTTTAAAATTTAAGGTAGCGGATCGATTTGAAAAGTGGGTATTTTTTATTTTTCCTGGAAAAAGAACGTGTGCGCCACTGCCTTATTTTTTTAATGTAACGAATTAAAGTCGGTTAAAAAGTAAAAAAAATCTGAAGTTTTACTTGTAACACTCGCATACACTTCTCTCCTCATAAAACTGGTACAGCAGAAGTTAGCAGCCTGTTTGATTTTTTAACTTTTTATAGTACGGCATTGTCTTCCTGAAAGTGACAATGTTACAGACTCACAGTGTCATCCAAATTTAAAAAAATGCCGCCGCATCTTTCCGAATTTGATAAAGCTCAAATCTTAGCAAAACTAGGCAAGTAGCTGTTCATTATGGGAGAAGCAAATCTACGATAGTAAACATAAAAAATCGATTTCAAGAGGAGGGAACTATCCACTGAAAGGAGGGCACCGGCTTGACGAAAGTTAGTAGCCCAGAGAAAGACCAAGAAGCAATCAATTTTCTGGAAAATAATCCGTTTGTCAAAGCGACAGAAGTAAAAATTGAATCAAATTTTCCAGGATCCATAACAACATTAGGCAGGAGCATTAAACGTTCGAGGCTAAGGTGTCGCATTGCGGCAAAAAAAATTAAACCAAGTGAGGAAAGGAAGCAGTCTCGATTAATTTTTGCGTTGAATTATTCTCTGAGGGCGAAGAATTTTGGCAGCAGGTAGTTTTCACAGATGAGAAGATCTTTTAAGTCCAGCAGCGATAAAAAACTGGTTTATGGACCGCCAAGGATCCGATACGAAGAACAATATATTGCTGGAAACGAAGACCGGGCGGGAAGATATGGCCAGAAATGCGCAGCGATTGTTCCAGGATAATAGTTTAGTATCGAAGTTTTGCCTTGGCCTGTAAAAACCCCTGATGCGAATCCAATAGAGAACGTTTGGGGACTTATCGCAAAGAAATTAGCAAGTTTTAATATCATTCCCAGGAATTCAGGACATCTAATGAAACTTATTGTAAGGGCATATAGGGAAGTTATTGCTGAAAATCCAAACTTATTTGAAAATTTAGCCAATCCAATGCCCAAAAGACTTCAAAACATCATTGCAGCCAACGGTGCAATGACGCGCAATCAAAAATAAGTATTTTTTTCATATGCTTTTAAATTTGTTATTTTTTTTATTTTATTTACTTCATTAACTTGATCTGGCCTTTTAATTGTTTTGTTCTAGTAACTTTCGTCAAACCGGTGCCTTCCTTTCAAGGGACAGTTCCTTTACTATGTAGCTTTTGTTTAGTTAATAAAAGATTTTTGCGAAATGTGGTTTTTATTTTTAGTGACCTTATATTTTAAATTAGTAAGAAATAAACAAGCCGTCTCCTTATAAAAAGTTTATATATGCCCAAAATATAATCTAAAATGACAAAGTCAAAAAGTCAGTGTTGCACACAGGAAAATATAAAAAATCGTATTTGCAGCTACCTTCTGCTGTACTAGTTTTATGTGGAGAGAAGTGTACCTATTAATTTAGGTCATTAGGGGTTGCAAAGTGGAATTAGGACTTAGTAGGCCATGAAAAAAAACAAAAAACTTTAATAACTGTCTTTGCCTGTCAGAATGCGCGTCTCTACTTTATATTATTAAATAAAAAATGGTGTTCCAGGGAGAACATAAGCAATTGTAAAAAATCTGTTTGAAAATGGATTTACAGTGTCTCAAGTATTAAGACGAAGATAATTCATTATTATAGATGATGTAAAATAAGAAACCCTGCAATTAAATTAAATTTAAAAAAAAACTTAACTCGGCGTATCTTGGCAAGACTGGACGATTGATCCTTGTATGAATGGAAAGTCCCAGGATAAACAAAAAAAACCTACTATTTGTTCACAAAAAAAAAACAATACTTAATTAAGACCAAAGTAATTGGGCTATTATCACATCTAAATTTAATTACAGTGGTGCCGGACGTTATTTTTTTGTGGGGTCAAAAATACTCAGCCCATAAAGCCGTCTGCCATCTTGAATTATTAAAAGATGATAATTTTGTCTCTTTTTTCTAGTTGCATTATAAAATTTGTCCGGTCAAGTAAAAAAGATAATTTAAAACTGCAAAACTTTCTTATTTGTTAACCGACTTTAGTAATCGTTACGTGAATATACGTTAAAAATATAGGGCTATTAAATGCACATTTTCATTTTATTACACTGGCGCACACATTCTTTTTCCAGAGAAGATAAAAAATACCCAAAGTTTGTACTTTTAGCTATTCATAAAGCTTAAAATCTTTAGATTCTGATAATTTTGAACCAAACTGTACACCGTCAAATAAAAAGATGACTAACAGTAAGAAAACTGCATAACTTTCTTATTTCTTAGCCGATTTAAATAAACGTAACGTGTGTTGACGTTAAAAGAATAAGGATATTTAGCACATAACTCAATTTTGCTACAGTGGCGCACACTTTTTTTTCAGGAGTTATTTTTTTTTATCTGTCCGCCATCTTGAATTTTAAAGAAATGTCTTTTTTATAATGGGCCTGTAAAATTTAGACTTTTAGCTTTTAAGAAACCTTAAAATCTTTAAGTTCTGATAAATTTCGAACACCACACAAACACCATCAAATTTAACACTGCAGAAATTTCTTATTTCTTAACCGATTTAAAAAAAACAAAATGGTTATACACCTTTAAAGGATAAGGCTATTTACAGCGTATCTTAAATTTATTACAGTAGCGCACACAATTTTTTTGCAGGGGGGGTCAAAAATACCCATTTTTTAAATCTGTCCGCCATCTTGAATTTTAAAGAAATGTCAGTTTTAACATTGAGCGCTTAAATTTTGAAATTTCCTTTTTCAAATAAACTTTAAATCTTAAAATTCTAAAAATTATTGTGGAAATTGTAGGCAATCCAAAAAGTTAGTTTTTTTTTGGAACACCCTATATATTTCAGAAAAAAAACATGAATTTCTAAAGAATAGTTGGCTTAAAGAACCCCGCAATGTAACGATACTTTAAAGGTATTGCACCAAAGGTCAAAATACTGAAATTTTATGAGGATCGTATGTCTGCGATATAATAATATAAAAGGTAAACATAAAATAAAATAAAATTATTATTAAAATTTAAAAACGTGTGGGGAGATATTGAAAATGAACTAGATCATTAATTTTTTATTTATTTATATTAATAGGTTCTTATTTGTGGGTATGTAAGAATCTTTGTTTTTTTTGTCATGATTATTGGCAATTATGGTAATTTATTTTCCGGGTTTTTGTTTTCTTTTACCAAAAAATCCAGTGTATGAGTTGAATAAGAGATTTTGCAGAGGGAAGTGGCGTAGCCATGGGGGTTGACCCCCCCCCAGACGGTTCAACCCAATCTTCAATAAACTAATCACGCAAGGGTCAAGTCGGGGGCGCGTGACGTTTTTGATCCTTTACTCCGGATTGTGATGTGCGATTTGGTTTTAAATTTCAAAATTTTCGTCTGCGGCGCATTTATAATATGATTTTGGCTACAAATATTTGCATCTAACCCAATTACTTTTTCAAACATATTTTACAAAAAACGTAAAAGACTAAATTTTTTGCCAAAATTTTCGACTGCGGCGCATTATAACATTATTAATTGTTACAATTTTGTCCGATTTTAATCAATTTTTCGGTCAACAACATTTCAGACGCGTAAAAAATTGCATTTAAGAGTAATTTTCTCAAAATTTTGAAAAAAATCTGCAAATGAGACTAGATCCGCCAGAGAATCCGCCCTGGCTTTTTGAAATAAGTATTTTTGTTTCGTACACACTAACCCAACATCTATTAAACTATATCCCCCTCCCCCGCCCTTCAGTTCAAGAGCTTAGCCCCCCACTTTTAGGGACCACGTGACGCCGCTAACCCCATCAGTATAAATCAAATGAAACTCCCCCCCCCCAGAGCCGATTTCTGGCTACGCCACTTTTCACCAACCATAAAAAGGTCTGTGTAAAGTCCGAGTATTCAATGAAGCTTTATAAATTTATTGCTATTTATGAAATATTATTATCTGTCGAGCGAACGGGGGCATCGACCTACTGAAGAGAGGAAATTGCCTCTTAGAAAATACCGAAGAAATGATTCACTTTGCAAGACACAAGACAGATTATACATTTATCGAGTTCAATATACAGAGTGGTCCAGCGAAAAAAACCAACGAGATTAACCCGCTCTAAAGGATGCGGTCCAGAAGAATATTAAAACTGTCAAAAACGTCAAATCTTTAGAAGTAACAATAGACATTAAAAACAGCTATTTTTTGACACTGTCAATGACAGCCTATTTATTTTCTGTGTTTAAATGCCCTGCTCAATGAGCTACTGAACAAAACCAGGATTAAAAATGGGCAGAAATCTAAACGCCCTAGATTTTCGTTGTTGTCAAAGTTGAAGTTTTCAGGTTAGGTTTTTTCTGACAGAAATTTTGGCATTACATTTTTGTCATGGAAGAACTCCTATAGTTTATCAAACCAGGAATTTATCAGACCGTATTTAATAAAAAAATTCATCGTAAGAACGATTCGCCATAGAAACTGCAATTCGTCAATCCAATTTTTTATCCGAACATTATTTTATCAAACCCATTCAATAACATATTCGAAATTTAACAGACCCGTTTTTAAACGAACCATTGTTCATCAAACTCATTCAATATCAAACCCGGAATTCATTGCGCATTCGCCAATAACACATGAATGCAAGACGGGTGAATGCATGACATACAGACCGCTTCAAGCTACTGCGAACAGAGGGGGAATCAAGTCCAATTTACTCTCCGTGCCGTACGACCGAGGTAGATTCGAAGCACGCTGCAGTGTTATCTTTTGGAAATTCATTTTGTTTTTATTATTTTGTTTGCTCGAGAAACAGATGGGTAAGTTCTTAATTGAAATAATACATTTTTAAAACCAAAAATGGATGTCTACGAAGTTGACGAAAATCGTCATAACCCAACACACGTTCGATATTGGTCGAGGGAAAATTTGCATTTGTATTTTGACGAAGAACCCAGTAGCCCCAAAAACTAAATGTTTGGGGGGGGGGTATTATAGGGGAACACGTAATTGGGCCATTTTTTATTAACGGCAATTGCAATTTGAATGGTCCTAGATACTTGGATCTACTGCAGCAGCACATTATTCCAACTGCTAGGCAGTTGTTAGGTGTAAGATTTGGTGAAACATGGTTTCAACAAGATGGTTGTTCCGCTCACAATGTTGGCCTTGTTAGGGAATATCTTGATAATGTATTTCCTAATCGGGTTATAAGTACACGGGGAACTATTTTATGGCCAGCTCGATCTCCCGATCTTGCTCCTAATGACTTCTATCTGTTTTTGAAGAAGCTTTTCAAATTATCACCCCTAACATGCTTGGAAACGTTAGAAGGGGTTTTTATAGTAGGCTCGGATATTGTCTAGCCGAGCAAGGAGGACTTTTCGAACATTTGCTTTAATTTTTTTTTGACTGGGAGAATCTTTTTGGTTTTTAGAATGTATTATTTTATTTTGAGAACTTGCTTTTATTTTGTTTCTTCTTATTATTTTCATTGTAACACGTCGTCACTGATAAATCTGAGCAGTTGACAATAAAACCCTCTTATTTATCAGTGACAAAAAATAAGAAAATTACGTTATAAAAATTTGCGTATTTATTGACCAAATTCCGATTTCATTGACTACGCTCCACACAGCACCGTGGTTAGAGGCGTACTAAATACCAAAGGAAAGTCATGCAAGTGGTGATCGCAAGCCTGAGTATTGGTTGCTTCACTGATAGGCGTGCGGTGTCTCTGCATGTACGTACACTGGCAAATTAGACTTCTTCCGCCCTATGTTCGCTGTAGCTTGAAGCGGTCTGTATACACAAACATTGAACACAAACTATTGAACGCAACCTGTAAGTATACACGCGTAACAGCGACAAATGCATCAAAAGGCCGCGCCGCTGTGCCACCTGCGTGAACGCCTCCGGTTCATGTGATATTGGCGAATACGCAATTAATTTAGCAAATATTTTCTGATAAATTACGGGTTTTACGAAATCCGGGTTTGATATTGAATGAGTTTGATGAACAATGGTTCGATTAAAAACGGGGTCTGTTTGTTTGAAGAAATAAGGTTCGAATAAAAAATTGGTTTAACGAATTGCTGTTCCTATAGTGAATGATGTTATTATTGAACTTTCTTTTATTTAACGGGTTTGATTTTGCACATTCTGATAAACGGTGGGCGTCCTCATGGAAGACTTGTGGAAATAAAATTATTTTAAAATGCCTTTCAATTGTACCACCAGTAAAACCAGAAGTTTTGTTTTGTTAATTGTTATGGCAAAATGTGTAGTTATTTTTGGCTAGATAAAGCCGTGTGGCAAACATTTTGAATGGTTGCGTTTATAAAAGTGACGCTTTGATCCCCAGAATTTTAGATAAAAAAGTGTGCAAAAAAGGTTTTATGAAATCTATAACAATATTACAGTGCGGACGTAAAAAGTCCCCCCCCTTCTAACTCTTGAACGGATTGAGGTATCGACCTCAAATAAAAACCATGTTTAATCATAACACTTTTGCTACTTTTTAACGTATTTTTTATAAGCGTCATATTGACGTAAGTCTATAAGGTCACTAACTACTTTAAAATTTTAAATAGAAAGGGGGGTCGAGTGATACCTTGTTTCAAAGGTATTTTAATTCCCTATTTTAAATTTTAATTTTTTTTAAAAACCGGTGTACGACTTACAGAGTTATGAGTTTTTTCGATTAGAGTTTACGCACCTCTCCTTACTTTTGTACGAATTGAGATATCGACTTTAAATAGAAAATATGCTTAATGATAACAATTTTACCACTTTTTGATGTATTTTAGATTATTCTCATAATGACTTAAGACTATAAGGTCACTAACTACTTTAAAATTTTAAATAGAAAGGGGAGTCGAGTGATACCTTGTTTAAAAGGTATTTTAATTCCCTATTTAAAATTTTATTTTTTTAAAAAATCGGTATATTACTTACAGAGTTATGAGCATTTGTAACTATAGTTTGCACACCTCTCCTCTTACTTTTGAACGAATTTAGTTGACTTTAAATAAATGTTTTAAGGTAAGACCATAAGGTCACTAGCAACTTAAAGTTTTTATTATTGTTGAGTAATACTATACGTAATACGTAAACTATAGTAAAAAAAACTCATAACTCTGTAAGTCGTAAACCGATTTCTAAAAAAAGTAAAATTTTAAATAGGGAATTAAAATACCTTTTAAACAAGTTATAAGGTATCACTCGTCCCCCCTTTCTATTTAAAATTTTAAGGTAGTTAGTGACCTTACAGACTTACGTCAAAATGACGCTTATAAAAAATACGTCAAAAAGTGGTAAAATTTTTATTACGCGTGTTTTTTATTTAAAGTCGATATATCAATTCGTTCAAAAGTAAGGTGAGCTGCGTAAGCTATAGTCGAAAAAACTTATAACTCTGTAAGTCGTAAACCAATGTTTAAAAAAAATCAAAATTTTAAATAGGGAATTAAAACACCTTTTAAAGAAGGTATCACTCGACCTCCCTTTCTATTTAAAATTTTAAAGTAGTTAGTGACCTTATAGACCTACGTCAATATGACGCTTATAAAAAATACGTCAAAAAGTAGCAAAAGTGTTATCATTAAACATAGTTTTTATTTGAAGTTGATACTTCAATCCGTTTAAGATATATCAACACATATGATAAAAATAAAATGAAAGAAAACAATGCGGCACTGGCCCAACTGTGACCAAGTATCTTTTGAGGGAGAAACAAAATTACCAAACATCGAAGATCGAAAATTCTCTCGGAAAATTGACGTCAATATAATCTGTATCAATTTCGGGTGGAAAATACTAATATTTCCGATATCGCATCTAAAACTCGTATTGTCAGAAGTGCAGGAGTCATAGACACTTTTATGTGTTTTGCATAACTTAAAAGTGTCTTTGTTTTGTTTACTTCTTTGTTACTTTTCAAATTTTTGGGTATTTTCTTTCTGTATGCGTTGCTTAAATAAAACTATTCAAACCACGCTGTAAGAAAGAACTATATTCGCGAAGAAAACACACATAATGACGAAAAGTTTATCTTATTTTATTTGATATTCGTTTATTTCCAATACATGATAAAAAAATTTAAAATTCACTGAAAGTCTTGAAGGGCTTGTGCGTGAAAAGTCTCTTTTTTAAAGTACATCTACACTACAAATAATCACATAACAAATTTATCCAAAACTTAAAGAAGATTTTAATTTCTAAATCCAACCGAAGACAAAGGAGCTTTTGAGCGATCCCTCGCATGATCCATAGGTTCCATCATTCCATATGTCACAGGTTGGGTTTAATTCACCTGACGATGCGTCGGAGAAGAACAGTAAACAGAAAAATGGACATGTTTTGGTGTTATTTTCTTGTTATATGTTGTGTTTTTCGCCAATAATTTAAGAAAAAAATATGTCAAACATGTTTAAGAACCACTGACCAGCAATAGAACAGTTTGCACCTGAAGACGATCTGAGATTGTACTGATCGGAACGTCGTGTAGAAATAAAATATAGACAATGGAAGTCCGAAACACAGAGTTAATTTCAAAGACATCATTGTTTCAAACTTTCAAAGAACCTTTGTTATTTGTTGTTTTTTCTCAACTTAGTAGCCAAAAACCGGCAAACCTGTATGTATTTCGGTAAAATAAACATCAACTCAATCATATTTTTTTTTATTTACAAATCAATACTAGCTAACATTTACAGAGAAATTGGTATAAAAATTTAAAAAAATCATTAATAAAAATTAAAAGTTCTAAACCGGGTTGTTCGGGTAAGGTTCCCAGTACAGTGGCAGCATTACCTCTCTGAATGGCGATACTGATGCGCTGGGTGATGAAGCTTCTGGCATTTTTTAAAAGTGTTAAACAAAAACCTTCTGTCTACGAGCTCTTTATATTCCGCCCTTTTTTACGTTTTTCTCATCTTAGACGTCTCTCCCTCTCCAAGGAACCAGAGCGATATCGACCACGGTGTGCCTGAATGGGCTGTAGGACACATAAATAAATTCGTCTTGTGATAATTGTTAAGGACCATTCCGTAAGCTCAAAACTGGATTCTATGAAATCCTATCTGATCCCTTTTTATTTATTTTAGACCAAAACAAAAATTTACTGAAAATTGATGCTATGGACATAGAAATATTTTTTGAAAACCATAAACATTTATTTGAAATAATTTAGAAAACTGAGATAAGGAAAGATTTTTATTTGGTAATATAAGCTTAAATAATTAACAACTATGTACTATAAACTTTAACTTTTAACAATTAATTTTATAGTTTAACTCCAACATATAAGAAACAGTAATTCAATATTTTTTAAAGAAAATTCTATCACAGCAAAGAGATTTCTAGCACACCTCGGATTTTCAATCGAATTAATTTTGTATTTTGACCAGTACTTAAAAAACCCCCGGTGAACCGATTCACCTGCTCCGACCAGGTGCCCAATACACAATCTAGGTAATCCAAACTGTCGGTCAAGTGATGGAAAAGAACATAGATTTTTAATGTTTCTGTTGCTGCAATAAATTAACTTTTTAAAACGCCTATTTGGTTGTTTACTTGCAAAACTGATTAGTACTATGGAATCCATGGCTTTGAATGACTATTCAAATGGTACGACCACTAATGGACTGATGGTTTTCAAGATTTGTTGAGAAAGTAGCTTTAAGAGGTTTCGGCACGCATTGCCTTCAAAAATTGCGCTGTGATATTTTCTCAACAAATCTTGAAAACTTAGGCCATTGGTGGTCGTATCATTTGTTCAGTCATTCAAAGCTATGGATTCCATAGTGCAAATCAGTCTTCCAAGTAAACGACCCGAAACTGCGGAACTTAAGAAACACAAACAGGAATAACATAATCATTAAAAATCCATGTTCTAGCTTTTCCATCACTTGGCCGACAGTTTGGATTACCTAGATTGTGGATTGGGCACCTGGTCAGAGCAGGCCGCTGAATCGGTTCACCGGGAGTTTTTGAAGTGCTGGTCAAAATACAAAATTAATTCGATTGAAAATCCGAGGTATGCTACAAATGTTTACCTTGCTGTAGTAGAATTTTCTTCAAATAATATTTAATTGCTGAAAAAGGTTTCTCATATCTTGCAGTGAAACTAGCAAATAAAGGTTATATTTTTTGTTAATTGTTGAAGGTACCTAGTTGCTAATTGTTTGTTTAAGCTTATATTCCCAAATAAAAATTTTTAGTTATCTCAGTTTTCTAAATTATGTCAAATAAATGTTTACGGTTCTCAGAAGACATTTCTATTTCCATAGCATTAATTTTCAGTAAATTTCTGTTTTGGTCTACCATAAAATATTAAATTTAAATATATTAGAATAATTTCATAAACTTCCGTTTTTTTTTTAATTTTTATATTTTTTTTTTCTTGAAAAAAGTAATGTTTTGTGCCAAATTTCCAAAAAAGGATCTGCTAGGATTTCATGGAATCCAGTTTTGAGCTTACGAAATGGTCCCTAACAATTATCACAGGACGAGTTTTGGAAGCATTTTCATGTGTCCTACAGCCCATTCAGGGACACCGTGCGTCCGCCCATTTTCCGTCGCTCCTACAAATACCAGTTCGTGTCGCTCAAAGACATTCAAGTTATACCTTTACGGTCTCGCTGGAAATTCTGCTGTTTATATTCATAATTTGTTGGGTCTTCATGTAGAATAAAAATGGCTACAAAATGAAAGTCTTGTGAATTTGGCCCGTCCTGCGATATCATGCGCTATATAGAACCACGTAACACATGGTCTACGTTATCGCTCGGTAAAGGTAAAAATATCATATCGAGTAGGTGGCGCTGCGTCATTCGTAATAAATTTACTATAATTGTTCGACTCGATAGGGATACGGATATTTAATTAGCACTTTATTTTTCGCCCGTTTCGGTAAATTACTAAAAAAAAATACCAATAATACCATTTTAATACATATGAGAACATGTAAAAAAAAAATCAATTTCTCATAAATTGATAACAATTTATAAAAATATCTTTTACTTACCTTTCAAGTGTTTTTATCATAATAACAGGTACCAGAATTTCAGTTAAATCGATATATTTATTTTTTTTGTATATTAAACTGCTAAGTTTGTAAGAAAAAAATATCTATATTATAAATAAAATATTTATATAATAAATAAAAATATTTATGTAATAAATAAAAATACGTGTATGCACCAAAAAACAATTATTTAATTATGATTAAATGGTTAGAATAGGTCCTAATACAAAACACCGATTAGCATTAATCATATATAATTAAAGTAAAATCGGATAATTTTTGGGTTAGTGCATACCGGCATCAGCTTTATTAGTTGTCGTTAGAATGACAATTATTAAGAGACCCGACAACCCCTTCAAAGTCGTCGAAACTGTTATTTTCTTTTCAAAATGTCAGAAGTGCATTGGCGTTCCACTAAAATATATAAGTAAGCTTATAATGAAGTGAAGGCATGTGTTAGTCCATATAACTTGAGGATTCAAAAAAAATCACCTTCAAGGTCATCCGACCTTAAATGATCTTGAAAATCGCAAAAAACAAGATTTTTGCCATTTTCTCTTCAAAAAATCTTAATAATTCGACATTTTGTCAGACCAACTTCAAATATACCTCAAACTATTAGGCATGTATTCCAAATTCGATCCGTAGAGTTTGATGCAGTTTGAAGCTTCATGACCTTGAAAAATACCCCAGTAAAATTAAGATATTGAAAAAATAAGATACTAAAGGGCGCTATTCATCAACTGTTAAAGCGAAGAGGACCAAATTTGGTAAGAAGGATAAGAAGGTCAAGATCAATAATATTGTTAAAAAAAAATTGTTTCAGCTATGACGTTTTAATATGGCGGCTGATATATCAAAATGGTGACCTATAACCACATTTTATTTTATCTAATTTCGTAAAAAGCAAAAATGACAAGAAATCATTAAATTTTATGTAGATCAGCCTTTATTATTATGGGTGCCGAGTTCAAAGAGATGTCCGAGAATCACCAAAAATAGTGGTTTTCATTCTGTCTCTTTTTTATCATGCTATCAGTAAAGAAAAGAAACATCTCCCGACAAAAAATTTAAATATGCGGACATACTTATTTCTTATTATTATTTCCCATACTCAAAATCGTTGGCGTTGCGGTGGCTGGTAAAAATGTTTTGGGTGGATTTTTTTGTTTTTAATTTTACAAGAGCAGTGGCCAAAAAGGTTCAAGACTCGTTGTCGTCTTGCTCTTTGGAAGATTTTTATTCTGATAGGACATTGAGTTTTTATTAAAGGAGCCCAATAAGAATTGCCGATGTTTAAAAAGTGTATAACAAAGGGAAAAGGAAGCAGTAAAATTGTGTACTGATTTTGGTTTTATTTAAATAAATCAATTTTTTATGTGTTTTTTAATAAAGTAAACTATCTACTAGACCTTAATCCTAACTAAATACAACTCGTCCCAACTAATTCCATATGACAAAGATAGCTATCATAATAACCAACGAGTCAAACAAAGATATCTTTATATCTGAAACTTACAATACACAAACAAGCACTACAAGTTGCATATCCACTCGTCTCGATCACAACTACGTTTACATTTGAAGGCATAAACCTTTTGGATTCGTTCGAGTAAAAAGTTCGATCGCGCAAGTAGTGTCACGACCTAACCGCCTTTTGTGGTTTCGAGGGTGCAAACTTTTTCACCCTATTTGCAACGTTTGGTGTTGGTTTGGATGAATGAGGAATGAATTTTCACCACAACGTTGCCGAAAAATAACGCAACTTATGTTAAAAAAATTACTTTACTATTATTATGAATTAGTACTTAAAATACCAATTTTACGACCATTTCAACATGATTTTAATGGCTCACTTGGGGACCTAGGATGATGAATGAAGCTTGGACGTAAAATACAAGATGGCGTGACGAGCGATGAAACTTTTTTTATAAGAGCACCAATTGGCGCAAAAATGTGAATTATTTTTCTATATTTTTAAGACAATAAATATTTATTAAATGTAAATAAATCTATATAATTTTAGTACCTAATCAAAAACAAGTCCCGTTAAATTGACATATTACGCATTTTTAAGAAAAAAAACCTTTTTCTTAAAGATATATGAAAAGTCCATTAATAATCTTATTTGTTTTGACGTTTTCGATAGAACGTCATTGAAACTTCAGGTTATGAAGGTTGTTTACTTACGAGTGTTCGCGTTTGATATTTTTAATAATTTCTGATATTTATGATGACATTAGACACTTAAGGCCACAAAAACGGCATAGATTTGACAACACTGCCTTGCTGTTTTTGGGCCAATCTTTACCGGGCAAAATGTCAGAAACGAGAAAACGGAATCTGTTGAAATTTGGCAGGAATGTTTATTTTTGAATTCCTCACAACCGTATCCAGACAGTTTTTTGCTGGACTCTCCCATTTTCGAAATAAAATAAACACGACTAACAATAGTCAAAAATCTTATCTGGCTTTTTTTTAGACTCGTCGATAATACAGAAATCTGTAATAACAATTTTTGGATTTTTTTATTTTTTGAGAAAAATACATCAAATTTTGAAAAATCCTTTAGATACGGTTGTAGATTTTTATAAATCATATCTGATAACAAAAAAGTTATGGTTTTTTTCTTTGTAAGCAATATTCTGCCGGAATTCTGAAACGCCAAGATCACGTAATTTAGTAGGCCCAAGGAAACTGAAGTGAGTTCGATTGGAGTACTGGAATTCAGGTTCCGCATAGCCATCGGCCACTTGTCTAATGGAACATTCAGTCAATTGATACATGTCAAGTGATAAAAATAATACGGAGATTTGTTATTTTTTTGATGTTGAATAATGATTTTTCTTTTCATTCATTCATCATTTTAATTTCGAGACACTGCAATCCATGAAGCCGAGCATCAAAACCTTTTAAAGAAGCATTAATAAATGGTTATGTTCCTAATAAGTTATGCTTTTCCTCACATATGGTGTTTGCACCGTGTTCTGAACACTGCACGATTTCACTCGAAATTGTATTAGGGATGCCACCTATTGTTGATCTTTCAAAAAAATAGCAAAGCAGTGTTGTCAAATCTAAGCCGTTTTTGTGACCTTAAAGTTAATTTTCAGTTTTATCAGCATTCGTTTCCTTATCCCTATCGAGTCGACCAATCAAGCAGGTACACTTTTAAAATTATGACGAATGCGTTACAGCTCCAGCTGATCAAATGCACGAAAACCTCGTTAGGTACGTTAAGGGAGTCGTAAAGTTACGACCATCCCTGCATACGAAACGTCGCCATTAGTTTAAAAGTACTTCTGCTCGATAGGTCGACTCGATAGAGATAAGGATACGAACGCTGATAAAACCGAATATTAACTTTAAGCGTCTATTTTCATTGGTCGTAGTTAAAGTATAGTACACTAACTCGCATATTATGGTCATTACACGCTCAGGGCCCGTATTCTTGACGGCCTGTGAGGTGAGTAGTCACCGGTGAGTATTTGCCTCTCTCACTTTTTACACGGTTCAAAGCAGGTGAGAAGTGAGAAATTTTTTCACACTCACGGGCACGGGTGTCAAGAATACAGGTCCAGATACATTAAGACACTCACCTATAATAAACTCGCAATAATAAAGAGAGGGTTTGATTCAATGGTGGGAATCCAACAAGTTTGGCTCGATGCTAGCGCCTCCATTGAGAGTGTAGAGAAACAAAAGTCGTCTTTTATGGTGGGCTTTTTAAAATTTTGTTTTAGGATCACTGCATGACGAAAACTGCAAAAGAAGACGCAGTTTTCGTGATGCAATAGCAAATATTTTTTTTTATTTTAAAAGCTGCTTTTGTGCTCTTTATTTATAGTTTTAGTTTTTAAGGGTATTGTTTTCAAAGTATTTGCTATCAGAATGAATAACTAGTCTTTTTTTGATACAAAAAATCTTTATATTTATTCTATAAATAACACAACTCTTGTGGCCTCAAGTTTAATAATAAAATAATTAATTTTCTGGTCAGCCATAGCAATAAACCCAGATTGTGACTCTTGGTGTGTGAATCTAAAAAAAGGTCCACAGCGAAAAATTAGTAAAACTTTTCTAAATTACGAGTTAATTTTCTTCAATTTTGAGTTAAATATTTTTTTTGCCTCAAGTTGAAGCAAAATTTTACCTAAAATTGAGGTAAACCCGTAATTGACCAAAGTTTTACTGATTTTTTACCGTGTAATAGATTTTCACACAACATAATAGATGTGGGAGGAAAATTACATTGAAAAAAAAGGATTCTTTTTTCAATAGGGTGCCCGGTGCAACCTCCCATGACTTCTTGGTTTTAAGACGGTATTTCTTTGAAACAAGATAAAACACTACTTCTTTCACTAATTCCATCGAATACCAATAAACATTTAACAGAAAATAAGCCAGAGGTTGTTAATTCTAAGTTTTCCAAATTATATAAAAAAATAGTTATTTTATGACAAACTAAATGGTAAAAAGTAAAAAATCTAGGATCTAAACTTGACGTCGCGCCTTTTCAATATAGTTTAAAAATACACCAGCGCCTCTAAACTATCTCTTTATTTTTCCTTTATCTCTGATGTAAACTACTATTATCTGTTTAAGGTGACAGCGTTGACAGTGACATCGAACGTCAACAATTAAATATACACATTTGTCAAAAGAGTAAACAATATCGTTTTTTTTTTAATTTTCCGACGCTTATGAATAAACAAGGACAGAAGGCACTTTTCTCAATAATATATAGAGTGTAGAGGACCGATGTTTCGGTCTTTTTTAATAAACTTGACTTATGAGGTTGTCTCTCTTTAATCAAAATATGTCATACATACAGGGTATCTAGGTAACAATGTGACGGTGTGGAATGAGTGAAGTCGGCAGATTTAATAAAATAAAAAAAGAGAAAAATATTCACATTTTTCAAAAAACTGCTGTTGTCAATAATTGTATTTTTGTTTAGTTTCTACTGCTTCTGCGTCACTTTGTCTTCGCGGATTGTATCTTATTATTTCCTTTTTTCTAATTTTTTTTAATCTCCACAGTACCGACGAGGACGCGAGACAGGCTTTCAACCGTAATGGCGGCAAAATCAAAGAGACCCAAACCAAACTCATGCTCAGCTCTCGCACGGAGATGCAACGAGTTATCGAACAAGCTAGGAACCAAAGTATGGCCGCATTTATGCTGCCCGGAAGCAACCCGGTGGCACCTATGCCCTCTGCCGTACCCGCGGCAGTTCCACAGATTATACCCACGCCGGCGGCTGTGCCGGAGATAAGAAAAGAACGGTTGGTACCTCACAATAAAAACCACATATTCAAGAAAAAAAATATATAAACTTTAAACCATGAGATAGACACATACAAAATTAAAATCTTTAACTTGGCACTTTTTTAGAGGGGGGGAGTTGTCAATTTTGGAGGCAGTCTTAGATTTTTTACTAGAATCTCCCTATTTTGATGTTAAATTTGAAATCCTCATAATATTTACTGCAAATTGCAAAAAAAGTGTAAAAATTTCAACTCTCACAAACTACGGGGTATGTATTACCAGAGAGCATATAAATCTAAATAGAGAGGACACTTAATGGTAAATTTGTGACCCCGCTCAACTAACTTGAAAACCAAGTGGCGCAGCTATCGTTTTTTTTAGTTCTTAGCTTGGAAACTTGGTGCGTCACTTTCGCTTTCGATCTTGCTTATTTTTATCGATCCAAAGCAGTGGCGGCGCACAGAAAAATCGTATTCTTTTGAACGAGTTCCGCGTTGGGAACTATCCATAATATCGATCGCCCGGTTTGCGCTGCAGACAACAGACCCGTGTCGGTACAGTCACAGGTGGCGAATACAGAGGGAGGCGATCGAACCTGCGGTGCCAGTTTTTTTCTTTTATTTTAAATTAAACATTACTCTTTTGCAAGGTTTCGTCTTTGGCGGTCAAATTAAAAAAAAATCAATCAGGTGTTAAGTTTCTGAAAAAAAATTCTTTGTCTCTCCCTTTTGGAGAAGACTTCCCATGATGGGAATGGACACGGTTACGTCACAACCGCCTTTTTTGGATTAGGAGAACAGAACCAATGAAGGAATATCCAAAGAAATTTATCATATGAGACCATCAGTTTTCACATACCTCCTCACCCATTCTGATCTTCTAATCATGTATTATATGTTAACATTCAGAAATGACGGGGTTATTAAAATTTGGTACAGAAGCATAGTTTGGATGGATGTTTGTTTTCTATAGCAAAATTGAAGTAACCTTAGATAGCAAAATATTTAAAAAAATTAAAAATTATATGCTCTGCTTTTTCCTAAATTATTTCAAGTAATAAAGGCTTGAAAAATATATACAATAAAAACTTTCGGCCAGCTCCCTTAGCAACAAGCTCATTTAAAATTGAATTAAATATAAGTTTAGTATGTACGCCAGTGATAAATCGATATTCATTCAACGCGCGGGATTATTGCCGTTTTAATTTTAAATAAATATTAACCCGGTTCATCCTGGCGCATTCAGCTAATAATCCAAAACTCGCTGTGAATCGCATTGGCTTGCTGGTCGGATATTACCATTACGTGGCCTCTCTATTTAGATTTATATGGTCTCTGGTATTACGTTCAGCGTATCGACATATTGTTAAAAACGTTTTAGTTCCCTAAGCAGAGACCGAGATTTTTCCGACAAAAAGCGGGACAAGAAGCGTTCTAGATCGAAATCCAGAGAGAGATCCCGGGACAGGGATCGCTCGAGGGACAAAGATCGGGACAGAAAGGACCGAGACAGAAAATACAGAGACCGGAGCCGGTCCAGATCTAGGGAGCGATCTTCTAGAAGGTCTAGGAGGAACAGATCCAAGTCTAGGAACAGGTCCAGGTCGAGGGACAGAAGGACCAGAGATTCTAGAGATAAGCAGACGTCAGGCGATGAGAGGTCACGTGATGGCCTTCCAGCTGTAAATAAGGGTATGTAAGATCCGCACAATTGATACTAATAGCGGTTTTGCACAGCGGAGGCTTCTGGTATCTGGTATGTTTTTATTTAGTTTTTTAAAATAATCAGTATTTTTTACCGGGAATTAAACATTTTTAGGATACGTAAAATCATGTAAAAAACTTTAAATTATACAAAATCCGTGAAATGGTTCCGGGATAATGCTTTAAACTTTCACCGTACAAAATTTGATACAAATTTGATTAACAGTTTTTTAGATTAGGTAATTGGAAGAAGCGCATTTTTTATTCAAATTCACCCTTAAAAACTCGGTTTTCGGCCTATATATAAAAGTAACTAAGACCATTGAAAAACTTTTTGGGCGATATTTACTAAGATGGGTTAAGGTTTAGGACTGGGACGTATGTGGTTTTTAATCTGCGGGTTTTTCTTTAAATTTGAGTAAAAATTGTTAGAATTTTGGACTTATCATATCATCATCATCATATAAATGATTTCGCAAGGAAAAAAAGGTTGTTAGAAAATTTCGTGAAAAAAATTGAAAAAAAGCAAATTGACGGGGGGTTTATCCCCGTATAATAGGCTTTTTAACTAAAAATACTCTCTTAATTGGGTTACTTATATTTTTTTATCGCTTTTTATCCCTAAATATGCAGATGTTCATATAAGAAGAAATATTCTCACACAACACTTCCTCAATATGATGAGAAAATTAAATTGAAATTTTGAATTCATATATTTTTATCGATTGAAAACTATCAAAACACTTAACTGACGTTTCGCTCGCTGACGTTTTGCTCATTTTGAACGAGAACCGTACCTTCTGAAATACAAAAAAAGTCTTCTACATCTATAAACACGTGAACCACCAATTTTGCCAAATTTTAATTTTTCCATCTTTTTAAAATTTTCTATAGCTTTGTGCGTATGTGAAGTATTTAGTTATTTTATTAACGAAAAGCAGTTGCGAACTCTCCCTTCCCCCCTCTTAACACTTTTACCTACTCCCCCGCGCCATTATTTATAGACGCCACCAAGAGGCAAGGTCTGGGAGAAATGCAGGAAGGAACGATAGTGGGTAATTGCTGTCCCTCCCTCTTTCATGCTTCTGCAAAAAATCTCTGAATTTTCATAAAAATTTAGTAAAATTGCTGAAATCACACGTTACTCTTCCGGCCCCTAACGCGCAAGAATTTACCGCTGAAGACTTACGCGTAATATGACATCACCGCACAAATCACAAAACCGCGCAACACCTCCAAAACATTAAAAAAAACTAAGCAAATCCTCAACAACCCAAAAAGCCGCGGAACTTTTATTATTAGTATTTTGTACATACGCTATTCTGAAATTTGTGCTGAATCATATACTGGAGAACAAAAAAAATGCAACACCAGAAAGGACAAATATTTTTAAAGTAATTTATTTATATATTAATACATTAGGATGCTCTTAGTAATTGATTACATTTCCAAGAAGATTCGTCCATGATAATCATCAAAAAATTAATAATGAGTGGCTCCTCCATGGTTATTTATGCACTTTGTTCTATTGGGCATTGACAAAATAAGATGGTCTATACCATATTGAGGAACACTCATCCAAATACTCCTTACGGTATGTGGGGGGATTTGGTAATCGACTAAGATTGCGCCCTTGCTGGCCATTCCAAAGTCTCTATGCCAAGTTCATGTAATAAGTCCATTGTTTCACGAGCAATATCGCATTTCGGATAGTTTGTAGGTAGGAATGTAAAACTGGCTGCAGCACTTCATTGATATATTGCCGAGCAGTCAGATTGCCGTTGATCAGGACTAGAGATGATCTGCTTCCTAAGCATTGCTGTATCACGTTCAACAGGAAAGTCTACATTTCGTCTTTCACCTTGAAATCGCCTAAGCCTCATGCGTCCATCATGACCGCCTAAACAAAACCTGGATTCGTCGATGAAACTCATGGTATTCCATTCGTCATTCCAGCTCTGCACCACTCCAAGCGGCGAGCCCTATGATGTGGGGTCAAAGGTAGCACCAAAAGCGATAAGCCCTCGGCCCCATACCAAGTAATCTTCGATTAACTGTCATCCTTGAAAACACTCGTCCTGTAGCTGCAACTAAAACATCTCTTACTTGGCGTATACTGGTCCCGTCGATTTCTGAGAGCAAGAAGTCTGAGATGTCGTAAATCACGACCTTGTAATAATCTAGGGCGTCCAGAACCCGCACGACGTCTATATGCACGCAACTTCTCCAAACTCTTAACACTGTTGATCGATTGGCATTAAACCTTCTTGCAATTTCCCGTAAACCAAATCCAGCCTCTTTCATGCCTACGATGCATCCTTTCTCGAAGTCGTTTAAATGATGAAATTGTTGGCGACCGCGAACCTTTGGCATTTTTATTTTTTAAGTAAACTGTAAACAATCCAAAAAGACCAAAAACTACGAGGAAAATGATTTAAAATTTTCAGAAAAGCACACAAATAATTTTCATTCAAATAATTATCCATATACATGGTGTTGCATTGTTTTTGTTTTCCAGTATATGTTAAAGTACTCATCCTAAGAAGATTTTTGTTTCATTGCGCCAACTCTACTCCTCCCAGAAGTACCCGAAAAGTGACGTCAAAGTCGTCGATTTCACACTTTTCAGCAATTTTTGAATTATTGTACTGACCTAAGTTGCAAACCGACCAAAATCTAATTTTCTTTTTTGAATTTGCCATTTTAAAAATAAAATTTTAAACGTCACAATTGCACTGCCATCTTTTTTATTTCTTATCTGATTTACAGGAAACTTTCTCTAAATTATAAAACGTTTCCAAGACACCTAACTGTGACAGAAAACTGACAGATGTGAGTCTCCATCTTGCGTCGGCCATATTGAACTTCGTTATTTTTGTCCAATTTAAACAAAACTTTTGTTGCACATAAAGCGTTTTCGACAAAATCCAATTTTGATCCAAAATTGACATGTCAGTAGCCATGTTACTATATTGAACTTATTTGTTATATTTTGCCCGATTTAAACACAACTTTTTATACATTTTAAGGTTTTCTAATATTTCTTAAATAGGACGCTAAATTGACAGATGTCAGTCTCCATCTTGCATCGGCCATATTGAACTTCGTTGGTTTTTGTTCGATTTGTACAAAACTTTTTGCACCTAAAGCGTTTTTAACAATATCCAATTTTGACCCAAAATTAACATAATTCAGTAGCCATCTTGCGTCTTCATTGTTTTTTCTGTGGCCGTCGGTATTTTTTTCTACTGACATGTCAATTTTGGATCAAAATTGGATATTCTTAAAAACGCTTTATGTGTAACAAAAGTTTTTTAAATCGGGCAAAAAATAACGAAGTTCAATATGGCTGACGCAAGATCGAGACTGACATATGTCAATTTCGCTTCCTATTTAAGTAATGTTACAAAATCTTAAAATGTATAAAAAGTGTTGTTTAAATCGGGCAAAATACAACAAAGTTCAATATGGCATATATCAATTTAGGATCAAAATTGGATATTATTGAAAACGCTTTATGTGCAACAAAAGTTTAGTTTGGCCGACATCTGTCAGTTGTCTGTCACAGTTAGGTGTCTTGGAAACGTTTTATAATTTAGACAAAGTTTCATTCAAATCAGATAAGAAATAAAGAAGTTCAATATGGCGGATCCAAGATGGCAGTGTAATTTTGACATTTAAAATTTTATTTTTAAAAATACAGTCATGGCAAATTCAAAAAAGTAAATTAGATTCTGGTCGGTTTGCAAATAAGGTCAGTACCATAATTCAAAAATTGCTCAAAAGTGCGATTTCGACAACTTTGACGTCACTTTTCGGGTACTTTTGAAAGGGATGGAGAGTTGGCGCAATAAAACAAAAATCTTCTTAGGACGAGTACTTCAACATATAAAAAAATCAGGCAAGTCAAAACGTCAAGTCATTGCGAAATTGACTGAAAATGGAACCGAAACAACAGATTGCCTGGTGAAATGAAAAAGGTCCTTTTTTAGAACTCCCTGTAAAGAAAAAGTGTGTACAATATTTTCCACCTGAGGTTTATACAGATTTAATTTACGTCAACTGTCAAATTTTCGATCTTACGTTGGGTAATTTTATTTCTCCCTAAAAAGACAGTTGGTCACAGTTGGGCAGACCGCATAGTTTTCTTTAATTTTACTTTTATCATGTATGCTGATAATATTGTTATTAAAATATTAAAATTTCATAAATTTTTTTTGCACAGTTTCTTATCAATAAATGTTTGCCAACATTTTCAGTCTAGCCAAAAATAACGATACATTTTGGTATAACACGTCAGTGTCAAAAAGTGCCAACAATGAAAAATAAAACAACTGCATACTTTCTGGTCTGTTAAAAAAAAACACTAAAAAAAGACACCCCCAAACCAACATTTTTATTAAGTCAGTATTTGAAGAAAAATTAAAAATTGCGATTTAGCATATTATTTTACAAATTTTTTCCGTTATGTTTTAAGGAAAAATTATTTATTTTTGTTTTTTTTGCTTTACTTAAATGTTTTTTATTTAGTTTTAAAATATCATTTTGGTTTTTTATAGCGTTTTATATCTTGCTAGGGCATGTAACTGATTTTTAAAAATCAAAAACGAGGGTTGTGGGCGAAGGTGTTCTTTTTCTGGCTTTTCCAAAAGGTTTGCTTCTAAAAATATACATTTTCATAGTTTGTTCACGTGAACACTGGAAATCTAAAACTAAATAAACATTAACTGTAATACCATTATATTTTATAGATAGGTTCCTGCTTATAGGCAATGTGCCGTAAAAAGCGTTTCTGAACTTTTTCAAGGTGTTTGATGTGTGGGTCATAATATGTGGAGAGCAAGTTGTTGAAGCATGTTCTAATATAGATCTAATCAACAGTAAACAGTTTTTAAATAATATTGGAAAAAGTCTGATAAACTATGTTTAAGTGATATGTACGTATGTGTCCGACAATTCCAAGGTTTTTAATTAATTCTACACCATCTAATTTTAAACCATTTTTTAAAATTCGAATCAAGACAAAAAAATTACCCGTGTTTTTTCTTTTTGCGTAAAACCTATTGATTTAAAGTCCCGATTCGTTTAAAACTGGGTTTTTAGAGCAAATAAATTAAAAATTGACTGGATGATCACAAACCAATATAACAATTTAGCAGCTTTCATGAGGCTCAGCTTAATACGGTAGTGCCTTACGGTCACCCGCTTTATTTTGTGTTTTTAAGACCAACCTTTTGATTTGACAAAAAAGGGGGTGATGTAGAGGCATTAATCAGCATAAAACTGCTTGTAGGGTAATATTTGGACTACGATAATTGAATAAAAAGAAAAGAGTGGATTAATTTTTTGTAAATCCCATTGTATTTTTTCTGCATCATAAAATATTTGATATGTGTTTTTTACAGGCTTACCCCAAGTTTGGGCCAACCCGCAGTTGGAAATACCAGCGGCGGCCGGTATTTTGGGAGCTTTTACCCCTGCTTTGACTTTACATCAGGCTAAAAGGGCACTGGTTGATAACCTAGGTGGTGTTATTAACGGTTTAGGCGGTGCCGCTGCAGTAAGTCCTGCGTTTGGAGTTCCCGCAGCCAATCAAAGGGTCTTGGGAAGAGACAGTTGGCCTCCCACCAATGTTCAAGGTATTTGTTCAGGCTTTCATTATAAAACATAAGTTTTTGTGTAGTTATGGCTATAATATAAAAGACATCGTTATTTTTCAAAATACTCATTCAAACGTGTAATTCGTTTCTTGTTTTTTTAAAGGTAACTTTGACAGCAAGTTCCAGCCCAATAGCCAAGGAAATTTTCGAGCTATTCACAATAACTTTGGCAACCAAGGACCTATGGTAGACGACCATAAGGGTCCGAAAGATCTCAGAAACGATCCTAGAGATCCGAGAGATCTTATAGACGATGCCAGAGGTCCAAGAGACCATATAAATGACCCCAGAGCTCCAAGAGATCTTAGGGACGATCCTAAAGGCCCGAGAGACCTTATAAATGATCCTAGAGGTCCTAGAGACTTTGTAAATGAAGGTAGAGGCCCGAGAAACCTTATAAATGACCCTAGAGGCCCAAGAGACCTTATGAATGACCCTAGAGGTCCAAGAGACCTTATGAATGACCCTAGAGGCCCAAGAGACCTTTTGAATGACCCTAGAGGCCCAAGAGACCTTTTGAATGACCCTAGAGGCCCAAGAGATCTTTTGAATGACCCTAGAGGTCCAAGAGACCTTATGAATGACCCTAGAGGCCCAAGAGATCTTATGAGTGATCCCAGAGACCCGAGAGACCTTATGAATGACCCTAGAGGACACATGAATGATCCTAGAGGTCCGAGAGACCTTAGGCATGATTCTAGAGGTCCAAGAGACCTTATGAATGATAACAGAGGTTTGAGAGACGATTTCAGAGGTCCGAGGGAGCTATTAAATGACCCCAGAGGTCCGAGAGACCTTAGAGACGAGCCTAGAGGTCCGAGAGACCTTAGGGACGAGCCCAGAGGTCCGAGAGACCATAGAGACCTTAGAGACGAGCACAGAGGTCCAAGAGACCTTAGAAATGAGCTTAGAGGCCCGAGAGACGACCCCAGACGTCCAAGAGAACTTAGAAACGACCCAAGAGGTCCAAGGGACCTTTTTAATGATGTCAGAGATCCGAGGGAACTTCTAAATGATCCCAGAGGTCCGAGGGACTTTAGAGACGATCCTTCTAGAGGTCCAAGAGGTGGTCCCAATCATGATAATTCGAGAGACCGAAGGAGGATAGATCCCACCGATTTGCCCGATTTGAGAAACGATTTGAATCAGAGAAGGAACCACAGAGAGGGAAAAGGAGGTAAAAACAAGTTATATAGTAAAGGCATATTTATTAAGTTTTTTTGCAATATTACGAAATCTTATAGTATTACAAGACATTAAACTAAAAGGTTTACGATATATATTTTTTTTAATTTTCAGCAAACGACAGCGAAGAGAGAAAAATTAACTTTGAGCCCTCGCCTAAGGCCAATACCTGCGTATCGATCGAACCATTCTACGGCGGTTACGCCGATGTACGTAAATTTTTTAATCCTCTATATATCTCGTACAAGGGGGTCAAAATCATACACGACGAACACGGGCAGAGGAGCGGCAAGGCTTTCGTACAGTTTAGCAAGTTGCAGGACAAGATGGACGCCATTCAGAGAACCGGTTAGTTCACTTATGTCACGGAATGCCATCTGGAAAATTTTAAAAACAATGCACAATCGGAAAAACATTTTATGAATGTCTTTTTTTTTTTATAAAATAATAATCAAGAAATTGAATAAAATTGTCCGATTATTATATTTTGGGCTCGTTTTATGTTATAAATATGACTAGAATGTTTTACAGTTGTTTGGGAAAAACCAGAAAGGCGTGTTTATTTTTAAAAAATTTTCATGAAAAATATTGATACTTGGCAAGTAGCTTTTATGACAATTGTTAGGTTAAAAATTTTAAAAATATCCCCGATATTGAATGCTTTTTGCTTGGACTTCCTTGTTTATCATGGATGACCCTGTACACGGGAAAACGGAAAACAAATTTTTAGCCTATAGAACTAAAAAAAGCCTGCTATAAAATGGTCAATAAAAATTTTTGATATAAGGGATTTTAGATTTAGAATTTGGTCCCGGTTCTGGTTGACATTATTTTGACAGAAATTTGGACAATGGTTCTAAAACAATGACGTCATATATAATCTTTTAAAGAAATCTTTGACTTTACGCAAAAGAAGGAATACTTGTAATTTTGAAATATTTTAAAGGTTATGTTTACAACCAAAGTACCAAACTAACCTCCCAGGCTGGTTCTAAAATTTCATAACCAGGTTGCAACTGTGACGTCATTGTTTTAAATCGAAAGGATCGGCTCCGGTTCTGGTTCAACCACAACCACGACCAAATATAAATCGAAAATCCTTAATAGTGTCGATGAGCGCCTTCTTTTCGTGTACTCTTCATTTGTTTTCGGAACATTTGATTTTCTCTCGCAGGTCGTATGTTAAACAGCTGCGTGGTCCTAGTCCAGCCAATCAGCGACGATGAATACGACGCGGCCATTGACAGATACGATCCCAATCGACACGGCCAACCGCCAGCGGCGGAGGAAAAGAAACTCGAGAAGACAGAAAAGCCGGACGAGGTCCCCGAAGAGGTTCCCAGATTCCGAAACATTACCAAATTCTTTAATAAGCCCAATCCCGACGGTTCCAATCCCAATTCGCCCAAGATAGAGGCGGAAACCAAGTCGCCTGAAATCAAACAGTCAGGTAATTAGTGTTAGTCTCACGGACTATATGAAATCATAGTTCAGAGGAAGGTATTGCGCTCCCCTGCGTTCTTAGGTTATATGTTATGTGGCGTAGAGGACAAAGGGTGACTCGACCAGGATTTGAACCCGGGACCTCTTGCCCCCGACGCCACAAATCTTTTCTATAAATTTATTAGGGCGCTAAATTTCCCTTCATTTTGTATATATGTTATGTTACAGATGCACCCTGTACTGATATAATGTAGGAAGGACGGAAAGTGTTGTTGGGTGCCTTCCTAGATTAAAAAAAGACAAGATATCTGGTCCAACGAAAACTCCTTGGCAAATAATAACCACTGTTTATTTACAAATAACATCACAACAAAACAAAGGTGAGAAATATCGATTATTTTTCTATCCTTTTAAACGACGTTACAACGATAGGGACAGAGAATTCTGTCTCAACCACTTTAGTTCGTGATTGGCTTGTGGGTGGGGAAAGTCGGCAGAGCGCAGACGGTCGGCTTATATTTTTATTGACATAGGCTTTTTCGTGTTATTTATTTTAAAATTTCAGGATGTTTTAAGCAGTTTATAAGTCGATTTAAAACCACAGTTTGTTAAAAAACGTTTATAGTGTGTTTTTTTACCAGTAGGAGAATATTTCAGTGCATTTAAAGTGATAATTTGGAACAAATCCAGTCCAGTGTTTTGAAAACAAAGGGAGAGCAAATGAAATCAGTCAGTGGCGGTACATGCCGCGGCCGGTAGGTACACAGAAAATAAAACAAAGTTATGAAATATACTTAAATTAGTAGATCCTTAGATTAAAATACTTTTTTTTTTTTGATGGAGTAGTTAATTCCCAATGCGTCAAATGAGATATTTTCGAACGCTTTTATAAGGTTTTTTTCGAGGTTTTTTTTATAAGACAATAAAATAAAGCATACTGTTGATGAAGTAGTTAATGCGCAAATAAGATATTTTCGAAAGTTTTTTTTATAAAGAGTATAAAATAGAGTTAGGTAAAGTCCTTAAATCAACTTGCAAACAACAATAAAAGTTAATTCACACTATCTCTTATCAGAATATTAAGGTTGATTTATACTGCCGCCGTTGCCATCTGCGCTCGCCCTTCGAATTGATATTTAAATCTTTTTTTCTGTCCTAGATGTCTCTATATACCATATATATATATAAGAAGTCATTATAAGTAAGTTCCTGCTAATGACCAGAAAAAATAACAAAATTAACAAACACAATAACATATTTTGTTGCTAGTGGGTAATTTTTTTTTCTGATATTCCAGGTGCTATGAACTGTGTTTCTTTGTTTTAATGTTTGGCATAATTTTATTGTGTTGAAAATTGAAATTTATAAATCATATACAAACTTTGTAATAAATTTCTTTTGTATAAAATTATATTGCAAACCTTTATTGTTAGGAAGCTGCGAAAGCTCAAATTGGCAGAATTATTTTTTGCATGTTTTTTAAATTATTTTGCAGATTTCATATTATAGTAAAATTTTAATTATATAATCTATGTGTAAATTTATATTTAAGTAGGTACGCCACTGGTGTGTTTACATCATAATATAACCAAAGTCTCCGTAAGTGTCAGGTATCTTGTCTCTTTTTAATCTAAGGGTGCCTTATTTTTTGAGTACATGGTGGGTCTGCTAATTTGACTCAGTCCGTGTTGGTGTTAATCATTTATGACAGAAAAAAGGGGTTATGGGTCATTCTCAACTAGAATTAAATACTGAAGGGCGAAATTAATGACAAAAAATAGATATTTCAGTGGAAGACGTGCAGTTTTTTATTTTCTAGGCCATTTATTTCGAAAAATTGTGGTATCACCTAAGCTACTCGGCCATTTCAAGCGGTCGGACGGGACAAAAAAGTAACCCAATACTAGAAAAACCAGCTATGATTACTATATGATTAAAATTATGACTATATTTTCTAATAAATAATTTCTTAAAACAATAAGTTGTAACCAGAGCTTATAGGGCGAACCTTTAAACTTTGGGTTGGACAGGACAAGAAAAACCAAAACTTAATTTTAGTAAATTCTTACTTTTATATATTTAAATTTTTTAGAAAAATGCTTTATCAAGGCATTTCCAAACTAAACAAAAGGCATTGGAATTAAAGGAGAAAGCATGTTGTTAACATTTATGTTAAAAATTATTGTTTACCATGAACCTGTAAAGCTTTTCTGTTGGGTTGAAATAATAACTGAAAAAATATTATTTGCTTTAGGTCCGAAACTGTTAGTATGTTTCGGCTTTTTTACATACCAAGAAAAAGTGTTATAGTGGTTGTATGATTTAGAGTTACTTCAAGATTTTTTAACAAAAACCAGTAGATTGTTAAAGCGTTTTTCTTTTTTTTAATAAAATTACATTTGCTTGAAATGGCCGTACTACAGATTACATCTCAAACATTCAATCTAAAATATAATTTCTATACAAAGAGAATATTTTTGTCTTTTAAAACAAATATTTCTTGAATATTTTTAAATTTGTGCGTTTTCTACAATTGTTGTAAAAAGTAGAGTAGGTGACAGATTTGTTGAAACATTAATAACATGCAAGAAATGGTTTTTATATAAGAAAAGGTCACCTATAGTCCAATTTTTTGATGAGCTGACTGACGTCATTTTTGCCTTTGAAAACGTATTTCTTTGTTGTCAACATCTCGCATGTCAAATAATGTATTGTTGCCATATTGAAGTAACAGTTGAAATAAACAACGACATGACTTTTTTTTAGAAACTTATTGTCGCTGTCTAAAACAATATATCAAATAGAGATCCAAAAAAATGACGTCAGTCCGCTCATCAAAAAATTAGACTATACGCTACAAAATATCATCTGCACAAACAAATGGGGTGGCGGCATTTCTAATAATTTCTTAAGTATTGTCAGAGAGTGTTGGGGGTAGTACAATTTTTATGGGACCACCGCAAGACAAAAATAATTATAAAACTTGGTGAAGCCGTTCGAAAACTATATTGGAACAAAGTCTAAAAAAATGCGTTGAACTTAAACTCGTCCTTTTTTAAGTTGGTTTAAAAGTTGCGTTCCGTTCCTTTTTGTTGCATAATAGAAAAAAAAATCATTTTTGCTTATTGTAATTACCTAAAATAGTCCTTATACTTACCAACTAACCCTAAAAATTTGAAATTTTAGCAGTTTAGGCTCCCTAATTTCCTAATAAATGAAACTTAACACGCTGCGAGTCCTGTAAAAGCATTTACAATATCGGGACTACGCAAACTGGACATCTGTGACCACCTAATGCATTAACGTCGCCAGTCAGTTTGTATAAATGGCGTCTCCTCTGAGAGAATGGAGGTATCTTGTGGTGTTCCCCAAGGGTCTGTTCTTGGCCCAATTCTTTTTATAATTTACCGTAATGATTTACTCAGTTTGGATATAGCAAAAGATCTTAATACCTTGTCACAGTTAATTACAGATGACATTATAAACATAAAGAAATGGCGTGATGCTAATCATCTATGTTTCAATATGTCAAAAACCCACCTTTTAAGTTTTAAATACAACCTGGAAATTTGTTTTTATCGGTAATGAGTCTATTGACAGCTCAGAAAGTACTAAATTTTTGGAAATCAAAATTGATGATAATTTAAAATTTCATGACCATATTTTGTCCTTAAATAAAAAACTTTCTCCTGCTTGTTATATGGTAAAGGTGACTTCCCAAGAGTTGGGAAAACAAATATCTCGCTCAGTTTACTTTGCAGTTGTGGAGTCCCATCTACGTTATGGGCTTCCTTTTGGGGATGTTGCAGTGACTACATGTTTAATTCTGTTATTGTACTTCAAAAAAGAGCTGTTAGGTATTTATGCAAGTTACCACCCAAAACTCATTGTCAGCCTTTGTTTGTTCAAAATAAAATGTTAACTTTACCATTGCTTTTTATGTTAGAAACTGCTTGTTTGATACATAAACATCGCAAATATTTTCCAAAACATGAAAACCTTCAAACGACAAGGCAAGTCAATCAAATACTGTTACCCATTCCGCATTTTGCAGTTATAGAGAATTCCTTCATTTACAGGGGTCTGAAAATTTACAACAAGTTTTCTTGTGCTGTTAGGAACTGCAACAGTCATAAACAATTAAGAAAAATAATCAAACAATTTCTTGTTGAAAAAGCCTATTGTTTAGTGAACGCGTTTCTGCTTGGTAATGAAACTGTTTGAACATTTTAAAACTTCTAACTTTAATTTTTTACTTTTTCTAACTGGATAGGACTTGTTTATCTTTTATTTTACTTGTTATTTTCTATCTTTGATTGTAACATATTCTATGACAGTTTAGCAATATTTTTATCTGTCTATATCAATTTTAAATGTTATGTTAGTATTTTTGTTTAAATAACTGGTTATTTTTTAACTTTTTAAATGCGTTGCTGTTGTTGAAAAAACATATTACTCAGTAAAAGCGTTTCTTCTTGATAATGAAACTGTTTGACCATTTTAAAATTTTTTACTTTAATTTTTTACTTTTTTAACCGGATAGCACTTGTTTATTATTTATTTTTATTTTTACTTGTTATTTTCTATGTTCGTTTGTCATATGTTCTATGTTATGTTAGTATTCTTTAAAAAAAGAATTTGTTGTTTTTTCACTTTTTTAAATGTAAATTAAAATTAACTTTGGTTTAGGATGCGATCATATATAATCTAATTATTTTTAAGATATGACAAAAACTGTATTCATTTACTGATTTCCTTTTAGTGCTTAAGTAAATTTAATTCTATTTGTTTTTAGCTTTGTCAATGAGAAACCTATTGTGTGTACAAAATTTTTCTTAGACAAAGCATGTTTTCATTCATTCATTCATACCTTTCAATCGCGAAGTCTGGTGTCGGGTCACTCGCACCATATATATTATAATTATAATTCATCAAAACACATATTATTCCATACTTTGCATTATAATTAACTTATATATAAATAATATAAAACCTTAATAAACATTGAAACCTACATACGCCAATAGGTTTAAAAGAGTGTTTGACAATTTCTCTCTTCTGATTTTTCTGTTTACAATGGACGTCGATGTTTGACAGGTCACAGTTTGAGGCGTTTTAAGTAACTTTTGGTCTGAGCATTTTTTTAGATAGATGTTATTTTTCCTGTTTTGGAAGCTATTGTTTTTTGCATTTGGTTTTTGACAGGGATTTTTAGGAGAGTGATTATTTTTTATTATTTGGAAGAAAATACTTGTTGGGCAAACTACCTATGCTATATGCAAAAACTCTAAGGTGCATGGTACATGCCTTTTTTTTGGTTTTCTCATTGCTGATGGGCTTTCTTACTAAAAAAAGCATATATGCAGCTACCTATGGCCAAAATAATGTAAGTAATATGGCTGGATACTTAATTTGGATCAAAAGAAAATAAATTATGAACAAATACAATTTTTATTACAAAAATTTCTTAAAAAATAACATACCACCAAATATCTACGATCAACAAAATCAATAAAGACTTGTTTATTCTAGGTATTCTAGGACCAAACATTATCGTGAAACCAGACCACAGACTGTTTTAAAGTTAAAAATTCTTTGTCACCTACCCATATACTTTTTGAAAAGAAATTTGAAACGGGCTATACATTTATACATACCTTTCCAAGTTATTAAGTGAAAATCGCAAATGATATGCTGCTACTCTGGAACGCATCTGTACTTTACAAAAACTAATAATTTTGATAACTTTCATTTTTAATAAATATATTTATTGGTAAGCGTATATCGTCTTTGTTCAAATTTTGCAACTAATTGTGCATAATGTGGACATGCCATATTTTTGTCATGACATCATTTAAAATTTTTTTGAATTGCCAAAACTCTTTAGAAAAATCAATTTTATATAATATATATACAAAAAATAAAAATTCGTAAGGGAAAGGGTTAAGTAACTTTTGGGCTGAGCTTTTTTTAATGTGGGTGTTCTCAAAAATTTTTATTTACTTTATTTTCATGAGAGAAGACTACTGATTAATAAAACCTTATTTTGTTGTTTTCTTTTTTCAGATTCTCCTTGTCTCAGAATTGAAGACTTGCCACCGTTTGTGAAAGAACAAGATATTTTGCACATGTTTTCCCAACATCCGCTAATTTCCTTGCATCTAGTACCTCGTCCAAAGGTAAGCATTTTTAGTTTTTATAGAAACAAATAATGAGTATAGTTTTCGATAATTGCGCAAGATTTCGGGCTCTCTAGTGATAGTTTTTGTATTTTTTTTTGTTAGTTTTGTACAATATTGGCGTAAATATGACATATTTTGTCCTTTTTTAGGAGCCTCCAACTTGCACTGGAAACAAAACATTTAATCTAGAGAACCCAAATTCTAAGCTTTGTCTCTCAAATATTTTTTTAATTTGTTTATTTAGGGCAAAAGTAACTTGCAAGCGCAATTTTACATATTAAAATTCAATTCAATTCGTTTATTGGTTTATAAAAGAAATACATCCTTATAACCTTCTTTTTCTTAGGTCTAAGTAAAAAAAAAAGACAAAAATATGATTTCAACAAGAAAAACAATGTATATATATAAAAAAATTACTAATCATTCCTTAGAAATGCCCTAAGTTTTAGAACGTTTGTTAACCAATGAAAAATATTCCTGACATCAGCAGGTGTAAGATTATCTAAACTTAAAACTAAATTATTTGGGTCTTGCCAATTTATTGACCTAATGTGCCTGTATAACGGACAAAGAAAAAGAATGTGATGCAGTGATTCCGGTTCCTGCATATTGCAAACAGAGCAGAGTTCATTTAATTCAATTCAATTTTACTTATTAAAATTTAAGACAGTCAAAAGAGGGGTACCCTTTCTGCTGAGAAAAGGAGAAGATAGATGACCTAAGATTAAATAAAGAACCCAAGCAGCATTTGGACGTTATCTTACGTTGCGCATATCGCATACGTTGCCCTTGAGAAACGCGACGTCGTTTCGACTGCCTGGCGACCATCATTCGCACCTAAATGGATAATACAAATTCGAGTCGCCTCGACGTCATTGATCCTGACTGGCTTTATTAATTGCCAACGTTATTTTACTTTTAATTTCTCTCACCTAAAATTAGTTACTAAACAAGAACATTACGTTTGGTAACCTTAAGTATATAAAGTTTTTGTAAAAGGAATTCTTGAAGATTTACTTAAAATACACCCAATAAATACGTATTTTACAGGTTGAATAAAAATGGATACGTTTTTTAAAGGTGGATCCTGATAGGAGAATAATATATAATTCTTTTATTTACTTTTAAAGCACCTTACACATAAAAATTTATAAACGAAAGGCCGTTTATTGATAAATGTAAATAAGATACTTCGAAAAAAATCGGGCGCCTTGAAAACGTGAAGACTAAGAAAATAAAATTTAAAAAAAAATGTTGTAGAAATATTTTTTTTAAATGATGTTGTTAGGTTTGTTGTAAAAATGATCTAACATCCTCCAAAATCTTATTTTATTAATTATACTACACGGCACTCTCTAATTTTAGACTAAATCTAAAAAGCAAATTAATTTACAATGCCCTATTTAATCTGAACTAACATTATACCAAGTTCGACCGGGTCTCCAAGTTAAGTCGTCGAAAACCATCGGTTCGCTAACGTATTACGACATATTAAAACCATACGTCCGTCATGATGTACGAATTTAATGTTTCAAAACCCCTCGTGGTCATCTTCCTGCGTACGTATTAGAATCGCACGTCTTTATTTATCTGCCAATAGCTCCTGAAAAGATGCCAAAACTTAATAAAACTAAAGATGTATAACGGACGAAACACTTTCCGCTCAAAATAGAAACAATATTTAAATTACCAGAAAAGTGATCTACGCAAAATGAATAAATCTTGGAAATACTAGCAAGCCTTCTTTATTTATTTCTTATACAATTATTTCATGGATAGTGTGCAAAAATATTTGAGAGTAAAAAGTTTAAGCTGATCTTGTAATATAAAAAATCATTCAAATTTCATGTTTTTGGCATATTTTTGACGCAAAGAAACATTTTAAATTACTTTTTTATTAGAAACAGTTTCAGCCTCTGACGACAAATTAAAGAGTAATAAGTGGACACAAAGAGTAGGTTAATGCCTTCAGTAATTCGTATTTTGTGATATTACCCGTGGTGGACTTTTAGCTGGAATGGCTGGTATATAATTATAGCAAGTCTATAATTCCAACAAGTTTCACTCAAGTTTTAAAAAAAACCGCTTAATTATATTAAAAATGACATGCGTCCCATAGTCCTCAATCTTAGTCAATCTTAGTAAATACCGCCCTGTATGGAGGCGAGACACGTACTCTGCGAATGTCCGGTCATTACACGTCAGCGCCAACTTATATTCGTTAAGCCACAGATCGACGCAGTGAATCTGAGTGATACTTTAACCAAAAAAGTTAAACATACTCTAGGGAAGGACAATCTCAAAAGTGAGTCACAGTAGACCCGCTGGAGAGGGCACACCAACGAATCATCATATACTCTTAGAGTTGAGTGGTGCACAGCCTACTAGATTATTTTCTTTTCTGCAGGGTCAAACTTCAGCCTATGTCAAGTTCAGCTCAAAAGACGTAGCTCAATTAGCCCTGAAAGAAAAACAACACCACATCGTCCGAAACAGGCCAGTAACCGTCAAACCCTGTACGGAGGAAGAGTTCGATAAGATAAACAGCGAGAATGAAATTGAAAAGAAACCTCCACCATCGGTGGCAGAAAAAGTGGTGGTGGTGATAGAATCGGATTGTCTGAGTGTGAATAATTTGCCTTCGAAAACCAACGATAGGGACATTTCCGATTTCTTCTCGGACATCGGGGTTATTCCCACCAAGATCCATTTGATGAGCAACAATCTGGGTTTTACAGGTATGTTTTCTATTATCTACAAAAGGTAAAATTCTTGGGGGAAATTCTTTACTACCAGCTGGGATAATATTGCAGATCAGATATATTCCTGGTGGTCAGCTTGGTGGATGATAAACGTAAAAATAACGCCAAAAATTTATTTTATTTTGATTACAGACTCTTCTACTTCTACTTTAAATTTGATAACAATTTCTGCCTGCAAATAACAAACAAATAAGGTCAGGGTTCAAAGTGGTCAGGGAAAATATGGAAAAGTCAGGGAATTTGTAAGAAAGAAAATTATTTTAGAAATAAACCTGGTGCAACCAAAATATTTAGTATGTTTGAATTTTCCTTCGTACGGTCAACACCTCGTGACGAATCGGGCGTGCGCAGATAACTATGTTTGAGCTATATTCGTATTTTTGTCCGCACCAATGAGGATGTAAAAAACGTGCCAGCGTATTTGTTGTTTAATGGGGTTTTCCCACATTTTTGGGAAGCAACGGAATTTGGTACCTTAGAGTGAGTTATCCAAAACGCATTTATTATTTCTTCTGAAAAACTCGTGGTTTTGTAGAAAAAAATTTTTAAAGTTGGAGTTCTACAAAAACGCTCAAAAAAATTTTTTAGCCAACTAACTTTACGAGAAAAGTAGCGAGTGGTGACCTTTTTCTCAGCCTCTTCCTAGCTTCAGTTTAATGCTTAGCTAAACAATCTGTTAAAAGTTGTATTTATTTTTTCTCGAGCTTTTTCTGCATTAAAATGAAAAAGTGCGTTTTCCGCGGATGTGAAAATAAATAAATGTCAGAATTCCCTTGGAAATTTAAGATATTTTTGCCCTTCCCTTTGTGACCAAGAAGAAAATTGTGGCTCTAGAGGCACTAAAGCTGAAAAAATTATCCACGGCTGGGCGCAATAGTGTGTGAAGATCACAGCTGAAATTCAAATACAACCCCATTAGAGACATCGCCACCCAAAGGAAAAATTTTTCTTTACAAAAAAATATTTCATGATCATGTAAAAAAATATAGGTTTACCTTTGATGGTTCTCGCGTAAAATAACCCTCATACAATCTGTTAAGACAAGTAAAATTTAGTTCACTTCTTGTTTAACCCATTATTCTTATAGCAATAAAGTTTTTAAATAAAAAAGTAAATAAAAAAGAGTTTTACCAACCACCACTGGTTTCAGACACAGTCCATCCACCAGTCGGCCCTTCAACTATAACGAATCGATAACAAAAACAATGAACTTTACAAAATACACCGGAGTACCACAAGAATACATACCGGGTGTGACTTGGAGAATAAACGCAAACATGTGTTTCACCCTTGTTGGGGATCATCGGTACGCCATAAGGTTTTATAGACAAATAATACGAACGATCAAACCAACAAGTCATGAACAAATGCTCGGCAAAACATTATAGATAACAGGATGAGAAATGATGGCTACTATGGATAGTGGGAATTTGTTTGAAACCAGTCAGTGGTAGAACTAGTGGAGGATGCCAAAAATCCAATAGTTTTGTGTTGGTAAAACTCTTTTTTTTTATTTATATTTAACTCCACTATAGACATTGGGAATTTATATCTCATTCTGTAATAAGACTTTTGTTGATTTGCTTAAAAACTGGAAAGAAAAGATTTATTTAAAATTGACCGAGCCAAACTTCCCACTTATGACATAGAAAAGTCTGATAAGGTCAGTCCTCCCCACCTTTATGGGAATCTAGGGACGTATAAAACTTCTGTAAAAATTTTTTTTAGCTCCAGTGATGGGAGTGAAAAAATATGGTAAATCACTTCAAGTTATTTTTTTTTCTAATATTTTTTCTTCAAGTTTAGTGGAATTTTTTTAAACTTATATTTAAATTTATTGCCTCAGGGTTAATTTTTTTGTAGTTTAAGAAGTTCATAGCAAGTAATTTAGAGAGATGCATTGATTAGCAAGAGTCAATGTTTCTTCCCACATTTTTCTTAAACCAAAAACTTCTGGGTTAGTTTACCTGCCAAGGACTGGGTTGGGGTCGAATCTCGTCTTAATTTTAGATGTTGGGAAAATCAAGTTACTAATGCATTGCAGACGAAAATTTGTGAAAAATGATATTAAAAATGACATTATTTTCCCCCCTGCACAAAAACTTGTAAAATGTAACCGTATTTTAATGTATTGTACCAAAGGTCAAAATAGTGAAATTCTATGAGGATCTTATATGATAGGACATATGAGCCGTCAAATAACAGATGTCTGGCAAGCACCCAAGAAGACTTTTTTCTCATAACTTTCAACCAAAAAAAATCTTGGGTGGAAAAACGAAATTCAAAATTGGATGCGTTTTTTTTAACTTCTTTTTTTTATTTCTCTTTTGTTTCAATTGCCTTAGGAGCATATTCCTATTGGAAATATTAACACGCCATCGCCAGGACGAACCCATATCAGATGACTTATAATAAAGTACAAGTGCGGAATGATGCCTATTTGTGAGTGATTCAAAATGATGTTTGGGGTGGGCGCCTAGTGGTTTTATACTGTCTGAAATTGTTTCAATCTTTTTTTAGAAGCATGTTCTGTAAATAAGATTCATTTTGGGACCTTCAATGGAAAAAATTGTCATTTTTAATATTACAATAGTTTTATATAATTTTTATTTTTAATAAGTGAAGTGAAATAAAATCATTGCCTGTTCTTTTGTTTTGTAAGAAATAAATATATACCTACTGTAAATTTACCATGTTTTATGTATCCTAAAACTCAAGCTTTTAAAGGCGGACAAAAAAATATCAAGACTAAAGTTAAATATTTTTATTAAATAATATGGTCAAAAATACGTACTATTTAAACAAAAGGAGTGTTAGATACACAAGAAAATAGTAAATTATTAATAAAACAAAATAAATAAATGTACTATTTTAATTATACAATTTTTTATTATTATATTATATTATATCTGAAGGAATCCAGAGAGGTGGAAAAAAATATCCACATTATTAGCAGAGCTACACATTCTTCGTATAGGTCTATTAAGGTTGTAATTTGTATTATAATATTCTAAGTTAAAAATATTCCTATTTCTTGTACTCCGCTGTGGAACCCTTAAGCCAATTCTATGTATTATGTTGGGAATTTGGAACCTTTGGTTGCACTAAAACAAAATTATGATTGTTTTCCACAAACCAAAACTACACTTTTTTGCACTCGACGCGCGTTTCGCTAACAACGTTAGCATCATCAGGAGACGATAAACAATTTGTTTTTTGCACTCGACGCGCGTTTCGCTAACAACGTTAGCATCATCAGGAGACGATAAACAATTGTTTATCGTCTCCTGATGATGCTAACGTTGTTAGCGAAACGCGCGTCGAGTGCAAAAAAGTGTAGTTTTCGTTTGTGGAAAACAATCATAATTTTGTTTTAATTCTATGTATTAATTGACGAGAATCAAACATTGCATTTCAAATCTTGAAAATAAAAGCTAGATCAAGACATTACTGGACGGTTTTCAAGAGTTGTGACCTTTAGAAATTTTAAAACATCACAATAAACTATTTCCCCAGATAGAATTTTAAGTTTAAAAGCTACAAAACATAAGAATTTCTTCAATACCCTTTCCAGATTTTCTACATGACATTTATAGAATGGGGACCATATGGAACTACAATATTCTAATATTGATCTAACAAGAGAACAATAAACATTTTTAAAACAGATTATATTTTTAAATTCAGATAGGCTCCTTTTTAAGAAACCCAGTAGTTTAAAAGCTTTGTTACAGATAAAGTTATAGTGATTTTTAAAGCTTAAGCTTGGGTCAAATAATACCCTTAAGTCTTTAAATTTTGTGAAAAAGTGTTGAGATCATTCTGCACTCTTTCACAATCCCTAAAATCTTTAACAATTCTAAAAATCTTTTAATCGTCTGCATATAGAAGGATTAGACAGCAACAGAAACAGTCTGAAATATCATTAATAAAACAAATGAAAAGAATTGTAGACATAGGTCCCCTTGTGGTACTCCAGACTTCACTAATATCTCTTCAGAGAGACAATTTTTTATCCTAACAGCCTGTCTTCGGTTCTTATTATGCCAAGATTTGTACAGGGAATCAAAACAATGTATTAACATCAATCAGTGAAGATTTTTTTTCTTTCAAAATCTTTGTCAAAAGACCTTTTTAGCAATACCAAAAACCTATAATTTATTTGGCGGTACCTTACATTGAGGTTTTATCTCTTAACAGTTTTTTTAAGTTTTTGATAGTCCTGTCATAAGACTCCTCTGTAAAAAATTGTGCTCCACCAATTTGTATAAAATTTTAGTATATTGTCATAGTCAAAATACACAATACAGAAATCATAACGAAAATTTCATAAAAGTGTTTTATAACACTTATTTTAAGTCTTTAGTAGTTATGCTCATTGATTTTTTAGCAATCTGAGTACTTGGGTCATCAAACTATAAATATATTAATAGCAGGTTTTAAATTTTAATCACGATATCTGATTTACCCTGTACATTATAAATGGTTTACATGAAACAAAAAATGTTATTCAAATTGGCGAAAAACAATGTTTCACATAGAACACTTCAAGATTTGATAAAAAACGGTACTTCACTTTGGGGTTCATTTGTGATCTATCACTTTGAAGTTTCTACAGAGATAAAAAAATTCAGGCTGACAACATTTTTTGGAGTTTATCATATATTTTTGTGATTTTCACAAAAAAAAATCCATGTTTTATAAATAATTTCCGCGTTTTATTAAACAACTCAATGTTTTGCATTAGTTTAGGTAGTAACTATATTTTTGGTATTACTGTAAGTATGCGCGTTTTGAGATATCTACATTTTTTATGGCACTTTGAGATGAAATTTTTGTTTTATGACCAGATATTTAAGTAACGAATGAGACTTTAAAAAAATATAAATATTAAAAAACAAAAAAAAAACGCAGATATTAATTAAACAAACACGGATTTTTTAAAGTGCTTTAGCAGACACATATATCGCCCAAAGAACCTTTTCTTGAATATCTCTAGCTAGCAGCTACAGTAAGTAAGGATGTTTTTAGAAGTTCAACCCTCTTTCCAACCTCCCACGACCATTAAAAACTCATTGCTTGATGCCAAAGATATTTTGTAAATTTTTTATAAAAATCGGTTTAGCAGCTCTCCACTAATGTAACAAAAAGACACCACACCAAAACATGGGTATTGGCTTCTCAGGTACAAGCCTGATTTTGAAATTTTAATTTTTTGAATTTCCTTCAAGACATCATCTTTAACTTTTTCCCCGTCTCCACTGCCTCAGTGCCCAGGTGTTTAGAAGCGCCAAAAATAGCCTCAGTTAACGTTATTCTGTCAAATCGCAAGCTGTGCCATAATGGAGAATTGGCTTGAAGTCGAGTATCCGTTTCAGCTTCGACACACAAGGAATCGCTCATATTTGACCGCATGTAATTAATGAACCTGTCAACATTCCATTTGGTCCATTCTCTCTGCAGTTTTAAACTTGAACCAGAGCTGGTATACATCGATATAGGTGTACTTGTCTTCAGATCGCAAAATGGTATATATTACCCCTTTGTTATCTGCGCAGATTTACATCAATTGAGACACATAATTATGACTTTTTGGTCCCAGGGCTGGCACGTCTTCGTTTAAGTGACTGCAAATCCATTTTAGCATTTCCAACATCATCACTTCTTCTGTGAAGCCAAAAAAGGACAGCAATGGCATGCTTGCAGCCCCCTGTAAGTATCAAAAAAGAAAAGTTAAAAACAGTTAACAATTTTCTAATAACAGGTTAAAAGGAGACACATTCTGCTTGCGTCTTTTTTTATCTTGTGAAAACTAAATTTGCATTGTGTGTTCCTAGCTTAACAGAAACTGGTACAAAAAATACATCATAGTTAGAAAATACCAGAAAAATATTTTTTAAAACATGGCACCAGCAGGCATGTATAAATTTTATTTTTCTTCAATATCTCCAAAATTACTGATCTGCTAATTTTTGTTGAAAATATAATTATTTCTTTTAATGTGAAAACTGTATGTGTGTTGCTAGCTGATACGGTTTGTGGGTTATGATTTTCAACCCCGTTTCTTACCCTCTTTACAACCCTCACCCCCATCAAAAACTAATCAGCTCATTCTTTGGTTCCAAAGGATTTTTGTGTCAAATTTCATCAAAATCGGTTAACTTTAGTGGCTTTTCAGTCATCGTTGTCCAGACAGACAGGCAGGCACCAATTAAGAAATTTTGTATTTAGGTCTTTCATGTTTATTTGAGTTGTTTTGGTATAAATAAAGTGTTTTTTTTTCGCACATATTTTTTTTTTTGAAGTTAGGAATGCCCCCCACCAGAGAAATGTGAAATGACGCCGAAATTTGATAATTAAACAAGTCTCGGAGATGGTTTGGGGATACAACCTTTTAATGTCTAAAAAAATTATTCCAATGTTCATAGCTCCTCATTTTGTCCTAACAAACGTAACTTTTTGTGTTGGTATGCTCTAAAAACTCTATGCATAAAGGTCAACTTTTAAAAAATTTAAAGCAGTTTTACTTGGATTTTCCACCCCAGATATGTACAAAAAAAAGAGCAGCGCCTAATATTCTGTAAGTTTGGATACCTTAAAGATATAATTTTCCTACCAGGTGTAATTGCAAAATAGTGCCAGCTGCTATTCTGAAAGTTATAATTTTACCTCTTTTTCTCAAAAAATGTAAATAATAACAATTATTAAGTAATTTTAAGAAGACTTTAAAAAGAGATTAACCAAATATTTTTTTTTAAATGTAATGTAAAATGTGTATAGTTTCAAGTTTTTAAAACTACCTGCAGAAGCAGAACAATCTTTGCACTCAGAATGCAGCACTTTTTCCTCCTTCTCATTAACAGAAATTTCCACAGTATAAGGAGTATTTCTTACTCTGTGCTCCGGAGTTATTTTCGCCTTGACTGTGCAAACATCTCCTTCTCTCTTAACTTGTCACCATAGACCTCCTTCGTAACTCTAAAATAAACAATAACACTTAAGCCTTCAATCATCTCACTTTTAACACCAAATCAACCAGACCATGTACATTTTTAAGGTACAAACAAAGTAAAAATAATTTCATATACACGTAGAATTGCAACTCTCATATGACACGAGAATAACTGATAGATAGACAAAACTTCATATGTCCAGTTTACATACCATGAGTCCTCTAGGTATGGCAAAAGTTTAGAAATCATATTTTTTTTGTAATGCACTGAATGGCATGTGGTGACACTTCATTAGCTGTTAATTTTTCATGCTATGATATTTTTCATAACATGAATTAAATTTGGAAATTCTTTGAGATTAAAAATATAAGATAAAAAAAATACAATTTTTTTTTATATTTTTACAAATCTGTCTTAGTTATATACCTCAAAATAGTTTTCCCAGATTTTACAGCTGTGGTTAATTATTTCTGATAAAGCTTTTCTAACATTTTGTTTTAAATTTTATAGCAAAATTTTAGGTGTACCTACAAATGACTTTTTTATTATCTTCACATTTTGCAGCTTTTCACTGTTACAAAAAAATCCAGGATGTTTAAAATATAGTAACTGTAATAAATTACTTATTTACTGTCATTTATATTTTGCTTTTAATAAGTTGGTCAAAACCTTGGTCAAAACTAGTAAGAAATCCTGTTGAGTCCAATATTTCCTTGAATATCTGAAAAACTACAAATCTGATATAGTTTTTGTTGGAACTGTAATTATCCATCTAAATATTAAAACCGTGTGTTGCTAGATGCTAAAAGTATATTTTATTTTCCTTGAATATTTCAAGAACTACAGATCTGACTTCAACATAAATGTAATTGCTAGCTGCTACAATTCCACCCTCTTCACAACAAATTAATTGACTATTATATAATGTTTTGTTTTAAAAGTCATTTTAATTAAATGTTTGGGATTTTCTTTGAAAGATACTTGAATGATTTAATAAGCTAGTCATCAGGTTTTATTAAACCCAAAATCCTAATTTTAAATATTTATTTTTAGTTTAGTTTTTTACTTTATTGACATTCTTTTGTATTTTTTTTAAACTAGCTTTTGCTAAGTATATAAATTAACCTTGAAATTAACATTGCATTTTTCTGAAAAAACTTTACTGTCATAAGCCTAATGTGTTAGTAAAGAAATTTGATGGTAATGTGGCACTAAATTATCATCATGTCAGAATTTAGCTCAATCTTGATAGTTTAGAGAGGCATAAAAAATTACTGACATTTGTTTGATGCATAAATTAATTAACGGTCTAACTGACTGTTAGACATCATCATACTTTTCACATTACTTTTCATACAACTGATTATGGACAAAAAAATAATTTATTGAAAGAACTTTATTGCTTAACTCAGTAACCAGTTATTAATGTTTTTAATGTATCTGTTAACTCCTTAAAAAGACTAACAAAAAGAATCTTACCAGACTAAATATTTTTTTTAGTTAAATTTTATACTGTTGTGTGTCTGTTTTCAAATATTTTGCATTGTTCATACTATAACTCCTACTATACTATATTTCATGTCTTTATTTATTAATTAGTATTCAGTGTTGACTATGTAAAATTTTTTTCTTTTGACAAGGTATTGATTTTAATGGGGTTTCTGTTCCCTATAAATATAAATAAATAAATTAAATTACTTGTGCTGAGGTCCTTTCTCAAAAAGTTACCTTGCTTTTTCTTACTTGGCATAAAAAAGTAACAAGGTTTGGATTTTTGAAATCGGGGAAAAAAAAGTTAAATTTAAAAAAATATGTACAGGGTGTCCAAAAATCATATTTCAAGTCACTTGACAAGGTTTTTATAATAAATGTTTAACAGTCTTACTCATATATTTTGACACAATTTGGATTTTTAATGTGCGCAGTTAAACCATACTCACTTCCAGTCTTCATCTCAGCGCTAAAGAAATCCATATTATCCAAATAATATAAATTAATCATCTCATGATCCACTTTGGGTAAGTTGTTAGAATCACCCTTCACAAATCCCTTCTCCATATTCTGAGCCATATTCTCTAAAAAAAAATCAAGAAAAAATCTTAACAAAATTCAAAAAGTTAAAAAGCTACTTACCTACAGCTCTCTTTAAAAATCTTTTTATCAATACTTTTTTTAATATAAATATTGAAACCTTTAAAATAAGTGCAAAAAAATTAAAAGAACAGAATATTATCGCTTTAGAATAGATAGCTATATTTGAAGTCTGAAAATACCATCATGGCTGTACCCAAGGGGTGAACCAATCCAGCAAGTGCACAAAATATTTGGCAGGAACTATATTTTAGCACTTGCAGGCTTCCTATATTATTAGTTTCATTTTATCCTAAACCCAGGAGGAACTGGAATATGGACACTTTTTACAGGAGACGTACAAAATATGGGATCATTTCACCCGTTGGCTGTACCAATATACAGATTTTAAACAATAGCAGAACGAAGTTTTTATAATGTTACTAGTATGAATCTACACTTTTGCAAGCAAATAAGAAAAGCTATCAAAAGATATAGATTTTAGGAGAAAATTCTGTCTTCTAATAGACATGTAGCAAGCATGAAAATTCTTGGATCTGGGGTTGAGTTTTTATGGTGGTTTTTGACGATGCATCAGAAAGCGGCTTTATATAAAGAGAGTGTCTAAAGAGCCGACAATTTATTATGTGTTTTTCATATTTTCGTTTTTTTTCAAACTAAATTAACCCAACCTAACCTAAACAGACTCAATCCAACTTATTAAAAGCCAAAACACCCCAAAAAAACACACTTTAAACTAAATTAACCCAACCTAAACAGACTCAAACCAACTAAATTCACCCAACCTAACCTAAACAAACCAACTTATTCAAAGCCAAAACAGCCCAAAAAAACACACTACATCGCATAAAAAAAATGTTTGGGTTGTTTTGGCTTTTAATAAGTTGGCTTGAGTCTGTTTAGGTTAGGTTGGGTTAATTTAGTTTAAAAAAATATGAAAATATGAAACACATAATAAATAATTATTGTCGGCTCTTTACCCTCACGTCCATTCAGCCGAATTGTCGGCTCTTTATAGACACTCCCTTATATAAAATTACTTAAAAAAACTTACCAAATATCAAAATTTGTATGCGCACACTCTGTTAAAAATCGCAATCAAAAGTTCTTATTCTTCTTGTCTCCGAATTAAGCTTATAAACCCAGCTTAAATTTTCTTAGCAGCTAGGGCTATGGTGGACAGGAACCGTACTGTTTGTAATAACATTCACTACATATATAGTTGTATATTACTTGTAGGCTTTCTAAACGACAATATAAACTTCCGCACTATTAAATGTTTATAATTTTATAAATTAACTTCAAAAGAATCACAACCAAAAAAGCAAAACACAAAAAAACGAATTGACAGTATGACTTAAAGTTAGCCGCAGGCCGCAGTTCGCAACCCAGTGGTCCAAATAAAAACTGCACTTGACAAATTACAATGGACCAGCCAAAAATGGCGTCACCTGTATTGATTATGACGTCACCTATATTCGTTTTGAAAAATCGTAAGGCCACTGAATCGACGATTAAAAACATTATTTTTCACATAGAAAACCAAAATTTTTTGGGGAAAAAAGTTTTTAGATGGATTTCTTGGACCTTTATGTTTCTGTATATTCCAAAAAAAAGGTAACTTTTTTTTTATGGGAAAGCCCCATTCCGCCCTTATTGTACCGTTTCTTACCCCCATTTTCACCGACTTATTTTTATGTGTCCATTAACTAAAACGTCCTTTAAAAATCGAGAGAGAAAGAGATGGGTAGAGTTTTCGTCTTTTCCGCAGTTGTTGTTAAAGAGATAAAATAATTCGGTGCAAATGGGGGTTAGAGACTCTTTTTGCTTGTAATAATAATTAAAACGCGTAAAAATTTTCCTGTTTTCCTGCAGAAATCTATTTTTTGTTCTGTAATTTGTGGAGTTTTTTGTCTAGTGGAAGAATTTAAAAAATTTCAAATAGAAAAACTAATTTTAGTATGGATTGGATTGATCCTGATGCGAAAGCTCCACTGGATTGAGCAAAGTGTAGAAAAAAATCGTTATCAGTTTTTTAGTGTCCTGTGTTATAAAAATAAGCCATTGGAATTTTCCAACACGGGCAGTAAAATCCCACTTTGAAGGATCCAAACACAAAAATAAAGTTGAACTTTTTCAAAAAACGCAAAACTAAAAGGGCTTGTTAAAAATATGACAACAAATGAGCAGCAAAACCATGAAGAGAGTGATGACAATTAAAAATAATGAAGCTGGTGTCTCAAAAAATTCTAATAATATTTGTGATACTCAGAAACATGTATTTATGACAGATTTTATCTAAAACAAGACGTTGTAGATGCCGAGATATTGTGGTTAATGTAGTGACTGTAATTAAACCCAATTATGTTGTGTTAAGCAAGGTTTACAGTTTGGCGTATGCATATACTTGCTTATATTTTATGTCTGGTAAAGGTGTTGGCTACCTAGCCGCATTGTATTCATCAACAAGGTTTGGCGAATGCGTTAGAAAAAAGTAAATTTGCTTCAGTTTTATAATTTGGTGGAGACGTTACTTGACTATATCTGCATTTTCACAGAATTATTAGGGTATTAATAGAGGCCCTGTATACGATTTTTGACAGTTATTGTTTTACCAGAGGTGAGCAACTGGATTTGACAGTTGTTAGGAAAATGTTTAAAAACAAATTGTGTGTTGGCAATGATAGTTGGCAAATAGCCGAATTTGCGCGGTAAGTGAGCTACATACGCGTTTAGCATGTATTTTGTTAATAAATAACTCATTATGTTTCCGTGTTTTATTGTAACAAAAATATAGATCATTAGGAATCTTCATATTATTATTTTATCTATTATTTACATTTTTAATATCTACCGTGTATATTCACTCATTCAATCTTTCAAAAACTGTCTGGAGTAATTATAAAAAGAGACAACAAAACGTCAGTCCATTTCATAAAATTCGTTTTATATGCAAATATGAAAAAAACTGGAAAGCGAGGAAAATATGAGTTGCCCACCTCTAGTAAAACAATAACTGTCAAAAATCATATTCAGGGTCTCTAGGTATTACAACAATGTTAACGTTTTGGTGAATGTGTCGGGAAAAAGTAAATTTGCTTTTATTTTTGTAGTTTGGTGAATTCGATGTTAACAGTTTTTTCAAATAATAACTTAACTAATAAGAAAAAAATAATGTACAGAGACCATGAGACTAAATTTGAAAAAGTGTAGCATGGACAAAAATGTCAAGAAATTTCTTAAAAAATGGTCAGAGAAAACCTGGAAAAGTCAGGGAATTTCAAAATTGAAAATCACTTTGAATCCTGAAGGTCTATAGTCTGTAATTTATGTCTTATTTTTATCACCCAGCTTTTTAAGGTAAGTAATCACTTTTGGCGTCTTTTTTATGTCTGTGTTCTTCTCAGGGGACCAACGTGATCGCGTTGACTTTTTTTAGGAAAAATAGTAATCGACCCCAACCTCTATTTAAAGTTTATGCGTTTATGCGGATTACCCATAGACTGAAGTAGCAGGAAAACAAAAAAAAATGAAAAGTAAAAAAAACACTTAACGGTACTCTAATGACAAGGCAATGACAATGTTCATGCAAGGTTGGGAGTCATTTACTTTTCATCTCCGGGTAGTCTCTAAATGCATAAAAATATTACTACAGAACGAAGAAGCAATTTTTTTTCCAAAAAATAACGGAAAATATAGTCTGGTTAAAAAAAGTGAAGTGGCAATATACCAAAGATCTGTGATTTGTTTCGGGTATACTTTGAGATTGAAATCACTAAAATATGTTGATATTGACTAAACAAAATAATCTGCTTTCAGGTCAGGCCTACTGCGAATTCGACACGTTAGAAGAGGCGAAAAACGCGACCTCGAAAGACCAAACCGTGTTGGGCGCCAACGTGATCAACGTCAAACTGATTCCTCGCGTGGAAATGCAGAATATTTTGGGTAACGCCTTGCCCCATCCCGGACCGCCGCAGGCACTGAAGATCGAGCCACCGGCAGGTAGAGACACTTTAATTTAACATTTACTTTTTTTTCGTAAGCGACAAGAGACAGTAAAAATCAGCCGATGAAGACAGCTGTTGTGTTATTTTCTCCTCAGAGTCATAGTACTCTTAAAGAAGTCAGAGCAGGTTTGAGCACTCTCTGAAAATGACATTTTTTTGCAGTTATCTTAAAACTCAGATTTAAAATCAGCGAGGCCGAATTAGCCGCGACATGTATTACTAAAGGATTTTTGCTCGATAAAAGAATACAATAAACTTTATTGCCAACAAACTTGCAAAAGTACAGAGTAGTAATTACAAAAAAAGCAACGTCAAAGAATTTGAAAATAAAATCTGCCAATTCACAGGCCCAGTGCAGAAGCTCAGTTAGTCTGCAAATTGTTCAGGTTTTTGCGTACCTATTTAAAAAGGTAACATAATAGTATGGTTTAATTTAAAATTTTAACCTATTGGTACTTATTACAAAATTATTCAATAAAAATGCATTTAAACAGTAAAGCAGAAATCTTTATGTTTTTGTTTTGTTTATATATATTAATTGTGTCCAGTCGCAGCTTATTATTGGGAAAAGTAATGGGTAGGCGTTTCCCCCTACAGGACTCAGTTAAAATCTACTTGTATGGTAGTGCAGATTTTAACAACTTAGTTTAACGTGGTTTCGGTTCTGGGTCAATGGGTAAATCATATTTACATAGATGGCGACAGAATGCTCGAATTCTAATATTTTATTTAATTATCTCAATTGTCAGTTTTTTTTTGTCCTTTTCGTGCCTTTCTGTTCAGCCGTTGGTGAATTTAGGTGAAGTGCTACAAACTACCCTGAATCCTGGTGTTCAGGTAAATAGTTACATTTATTTTATTATCTAGAATTATGTAGTTACTTGTCTTTCACACGTTAAATTCAGATTCGCGAGTGTAATGTAAGATTGGTTTCGTTATTTCAGAAAGAAATACCTACACACGAAGTTTGCGCTGCGAACGCCATTTTATAAAATACCTACCCAAAATAACAACAGTTTTGAATAAATTCCCGACTTTTCCGAATCCACGCTATTATTTTATAATCCTGTTTCAACAGTATTATTAAAACTCTTGAGAACAAACAAGTTGAAAAAGAATCGTCCATTAACAAACGAGAGAGAAAGAGGTGGGTAGAGTTTTCGTCTTTTTTGCACTTGTTATTAAGGAGAGTTTTAGTTAAAGGACACACCTGGAAAAAATAGCATTTGTCGCTAACTGCATGGAATAACTTAGTCTATCGTGAACACGTGGGGTGAAACCGGATTCATTGTCCCGTTTTTTTGAGTAAGATTACATCTACTGAATCTTCAAAACCATGAACGATGACGGTCTTTGAAATTGTCACTTGCCAGACATATTTGTTCAGAAATACTTACCGAAAAAAAAAATACACTACAAAAACCTTCCGATATCAAACTAATTCAGTCGCCCAATCAAAACATGGTTCGTATCAAAGAATTTTTTAGTCGCCATACAAACGTAGTTTACTCACAAGATTGCATACATATAAAAATATTACTAACTAGTACTACAAAAATTTCAGGTAAACCTTTTTAAGCAAAACGTAAGTTTGCACAAATCACAAAATTCTACTATAGGTAACTACCAAATCAAAATAAGGTTATTACATTTTGATTTAGCGAAAACGCTTCTTTGAGGGGCCCACCTTTGGGAATACATGTACATTTTGACCACAGTACTTTTGCAATACTTTTACAGTACTTCCTTTTGCCGTACTTGCTTTCGCAGTACTTGCTTTCGCAGTACTTCCTTTCTCAGTACTTCCTTTCGTAGTACTTCCTTCGCAGGCACTAAAAAAAATACGATTTTTGGGAATATGTATACAAGTTTTTTTAGGTGGTTACCCCTTCAAAGCTTTACTTCTGAAGATGCTGAAAAAAAACTATAATGTATATAGGGTATTTAAATTCCGTTTGACTGATTTTTAAACATTTTCAGGTTTAAAAGTGGAACCCTCTGTTATACCGATCAAAAATCCTTTTGGAGTCGAGGTCCCCGTCGTCGTACCCAAGCTTGACTTCCGAGCACCTATTACTGGCTTGATAGAGACCGATCCAAAGTCGGTTGCTCCTAGGGCTGAGTTGGACCACAACGTTACTAGAGGCGATCTTGAACCCAACGGTAGCAGAGACGAGTTGAGACCTGGTGGTCCCAGAGACGATTTTGGACCCGGAGACGATTTTGGACCCAGAGACGATTTTGGACCTAGAGACGATTTCATGAGAGGCGGATTTGGTCCAAGGGGTGGACCTGATTTCGGTCCGAGGGGGGGCGACTTTGTTCCTAGAAGGGGCGATTTTGGACCGAGAGGAGGTGATTTTGGTCCAATAAGAGGTGGCGATTTTGGACCTAGGGGTCCCAAGTTTGGACCTAGAGGCAGTTTTAACGGAGGACCAGGCGGACCTAGAGGATTTTTGCCTAGAGGAAGGGGAGGCGGTCCCAGGTTTCCTCCAAGAGGTAAGCAACTTTTCTACACTACACAATTGTATTTCAGATAGAGCTATAATGAGTCCTGTTTTTTAACTGACCTAGTACCGAATACTCGGCTAAATGTAATGGCTGAGTACCTAGTACTCGGCTGTCGAGTAGTAGAGTTGTCATTTTTTTAATAGTCTTCCACCATTTTTAGCGAAAGATTATTTTCAGAAGCATGAAACGTCTTTGAGATAAAAAAATGCTTTGCATTACATTATAATCCTCCTCTTATAGATTATAAGATTTAAATTATTATTTCACTGTGTGTTATCAAATTTAAGTAATTATTATTACTTAGTTTATTTTATTATTTACCACTCTGCGTCTCATTTCTTTCTGTTTTTAACATGTATAAATGTTGTTTCTATTACTCTATTTTACTCGGCCGAGTAAGATCGAGCACCAAGTATATATTACTCGGTTAAAGTTCTGACCGAGCACAAAATTATTGGGTACTTTGTGTAGCCCTAATTTCAGAAAGGATCTTTTGTATCTCAGAAATTATCAACTTATACTTATATAAATGCAAATACAAAATTTTTGTGAATTACAAATTATTGTTAATTTCAAATTTTAAAAAATGCCGAGAAAAATGTTTTAATAGTAGGTTTCCTAACAGTTGCGCAAAGTTGCTTTTTCCCTCATGCGAAAGCAGTTAGACGAACGACGCAAAGCGGAGTTCGGATAAGCTTTAAGTGGAGGAAAACGGCTTTGCGCGCGTGTTCGGAACAATATTTTTTCTTTTAGCGTAAAAACAAAAATTTTTTAAAAGAAGTGTCTCTGCTACTCTTCGCATAAACAAAATCATGGCTTGCGGTTAATCGTAGATTTTTTTTCAATTATAGTTTATATAATGGTTTTCTTTCTTCTAGGAAATGAAAATTTTGACGATACCCCACCAGGTTGTACCATTTTCATGGAAAACGTACCCTATAAAGCCGGCACCAACGAAATCTTGGACTTCTTTGAAGGGTAAGTCTTTTTCCCCAAGATCTGAAATTTAGAAAAATAATATCTCCCAAACTTTTAGATATTATAAAACACACTTCTATCTTTAGAATAAACATTTGTAAAAATTCATAAATTTCCTTATCTAATTCATTTAAATGCCCCCCCCCCCCCGGGGGGGGAGTTTCATCACACAATTTTGATGTTTAGGGTGATTCGAAATATGTTCCCTTGACTATTATACATGTTATGGGCTCGATTTAAAAAAAATTGGTTATGGTCAAAACCGCATTTCAGTATGAAAACCCGTTTTTGAGCTACGGGGGGTTTTTGAAAAATATGCGTTTTAGAACTGGTCTATAACTTTTTTATTAATAAACATTTCTTTTTGGTGTAAATCGCTTTTTTAAGTACAATTTATGTGTCAAACTGGGTTTTATCTGTGTGATCAGGATACTCATTTTAGAAACTCTTGTTCCAAGTATGTCATTGCATTACCTTTTAAAGAAAATTTTCCAGTTTTTGGAGAATCAAAGAATTTAGCCCTGGGCAGACTTTATAGCCTCGAAAGTAGATTGTACAAAAACCCTTCTTTGTTGGAATCCTATAGAATAAATAACTCAAAGCTGGATGTATGTCACCGGTAAACCCAGGTGATGAGACAGGTCAATATTACATTCCACATCATTGCATAATTCGAGAGGAATCTTTATCAAGCAAATAGCGAGTGGTTTTTGATTAGTCTATGAAGTCTTCTAATGGGTTTTCGTTGAATTGTACCCTCTATGGTGGTCCTAAGTTGCATTCAGATATTGCTAGCTTTTTGTTAAATTTTCGACTGCATCGCTATGTTTTGATAGCAGATATAAAAAAATGTTTTTGCAAATACTTGTTCGTGACCAAGATAGAATATATCAGCATATTTTGTGGAGATTCGATCACGGAGATCCTGCACAAGAGTTTAGATTAGATACTTTGGTCTTTGGAGTCAGTAGCTCCCCCTACTGGGCTAAGCGAACAATAAAGCAGCTCGCTATGGACGAGAAAGAGAGGTTTCCAATTGCTTCAAAAATTTTGTAGACCGACGTGACGTAGAACCAACATGAACAAGGTAAAAATTTATCTCAAAATTTCAGTGAATTTCGGCGTTATTTAAAAGTGCCAATTCTTTTACGATTTGATATATTTCCGTCGGTTGCGGTACATATTAATAGTGATGAGATATACATTAAGTTGTTATTTAGAATAGCTTATTCTTTAGTCGATTTTTCGAATCAGAATCAAATTTCCTTTAAAATGGTGTATCGCATATGGTACTTTATTTCTTGTTTTTTTTTTAATACCTATTGATTTTTTTTTATTACTTATTTATCTTTAGTGTATACCTACTAAAAACAACGATAAAATAAATAGAAATAAAAAAATTATGGAGAAAATAAAAAAAAAATAAACATAAAAATATTTTTTTAAAATCATGTAAAAAGTGGATCATTCCATAAGAAAAATACCAACTTAGTATTACATCTTAAAAACTAAACGTTACAGATAAAGTCCAGTTTAAAGAGCGAATTCTACTTTAAATTATCTATAAAAAAGTAATTTACGCAAAAGAGGAATTTACATCAATGATAAAGTTAGGGGCCAAAGGACAACGCACGGATCTTGTGGAAAAATAAAAATTATACGATACTCAGATACGTTGTAGTTCTCGACCCTCCGATCAACAGTTCTCATAGGCCCAAAAAGATTCTATGACTAATTTCGGAGATACAGGGGTGGGTCGGTGGAGCTGTACCGAAAAACTAATCTTATTCTTACTACAAAACTATTCAACAAAAACCGGTCCGGATGATTTATATGCGAAAGATTTGAGTAAAACGCTATTATATAAGTGCTGGTATGCTGGGTACGGGGGGTGATCAAAAACTAATTTAGTTAAATACAGTGAAACATTTCATTAGATGATTTCGACGGTTGCAACATAGTTGATAACTATTTGGTTCCGGAAATAGTGTAATGTCAGATGGTCGCTGTCAAGAACTGACCGTAAAAAATACTAAACTGTACAAATCTTGTCACCATCAAAGATATTTAGAAACCCATACTTTTCGGAGGTAACAGATTTCAACTGCGAAAGGGCGGACGCAACCAAGTCTAAACTTCATGGTTTCCTGAACACATGTTTTGATGACGATTGCAGATACATAAGCCAGTACCTTCTTCATACAGGCCGATCAACTCCTACCGATTTAGTGTCCTTTAATCAACCTTCGCCGCCATTTTCACTCAAAAGTGACAGAAAATCCATTAGTTTTCTGTCAATATGGCGGCGAAGGTCGAGAAAAGGACACTAAAACGTTAGGAGTTGATCGGCCTATGTGGAGAAGATATTGCATAAGCATTTGAAACGTTGTGAAAAAATAAAAAAATAACGACAATGGAAGTTCGAAACTCTAACTTACGCTCTTAAGATCTTGCATAACCGCACCGGCGTACGCATGGGGGGGGGGACATAGGAGCTCAAGCACCCTCCTCCCAGAGACACTGATATTTTTCCCCAAGGAGCTCAAGCACCCTCCTCCCAGAGATACTGATATTTTTCCCCAAAAATCACCAATATTCTGTTACTCAATGCCCCCAACTCCCAGGAACATTTTCTGTGCTCGCCGCTGAATGTGTTTGACCTTTTGTTAAGCTGATACGAGAGTCAAAATACATCACTCCTTTTTGGACTAATCATATGAATTCTTCTCAATAATTAATATAAAAGCAAAAGTCGCGTGGTATTTGCTGAAAATAAACATTTATAAAAAACAGTAACATACTGTATTTTTTAAAATGTTTGATCATTACTTAATCTTTAGCATATAAATCATCCGGACCGCTATTTTTGTTGAATAGTTTCGTAGTAAGAATAACATTAGTTTTTCGGTACAACCCTACCGACCCGCCCCTGTATTTTCGAAACTAGTCATAGGATCTTTTTGAGCCTATTAGAACTTTTGATCGGAAGATCGAGAACTACAACAAATCTGAGTTTTGATGACAATCGTATAATTTTTATTTTTCTATAAGATCCGTACATAGTCCATAATTCTAAAACGAATATTTTTCAAAAAGACTTCGTAGCTCAAAAACGGGTTTACATACAGACATGCGGTTTTCACCATTATTAATTTCTTAAAAATCGAGTCCATAACATGCACATCAGTTTTTTTGCTATCTTCCTTAGAAAAACCCAAAGCCCCTTAATCCCGTCGAATTTGGATCATCCTGTGCTATTGCAGCAAAAAATAAGTTTTAAACACAGAAGTTTGTCTAAACTTTCAAAAGTACATCACAGCTCTTAGATGTTACTGCAAATTTCAGATTATTACATAAACTTCTTTCCAATAATACCTTTATGTTTAACTGTCTTTGACAAACTGACAAGAACCTGGCCATAAGAATAATATATTGAGTGGGAGAATAGTAAAGAGGGGGGGGGGGTGAGGAATATGGTAAATTAACCTGTACTAAATCACGTTTCTCCTTTTATATTTTATTTTATAAAAAAAAATTGTAGAACCTTCGTTTCGAGGGACTCAAACGCGTAATTAAAATTTTAATTCGACGTTTCGTCTTTTAATATACTATTCATCATTATAGAAGGATCAAGAAAAGAAAATCCAGACCCGTATCTTGCCGCCGATGCCGATATCTTAAACAGAAAAACGACACAATAAAATTTTGACAGTGCCATTGAATGATTTTTCATGAATATTTTTCACATGATTTGTCGTTCTTTTCAGGTACAACCACACAAGTACCGTTAGCAGACGGTACAACCCCGACAACACCCCTAGTTCAGAAGCTAAAATCACTTTTTACACCCCGGAAGATGCATATAAAGCTGTGTGTGACTTGGACGGTAGAAAAATATGGATGAGGAACGTACGCTTGACACAGTCCTAATTTGATTAATTCGTACGGAATGTTTTAGTTTTTTTGGTTAACAATTGGCCCAGGCCCTGTTTAAAAGTATATATAGTTTTTGATTTTGTAGATTTTATTCTCGTAAATCCAAGGAGATTAATATTTCCCAAAGAGTGCTCATTATCTCGTAAAACCATTCGCACTTAACATAACCTTAAATTACGTCAATGCGTATTTTAAATGGTGTAGTATAGCAATTTTGAAATATAAAAAAAACGTTTTTGGTAAACAAATCTGAGGTTATGATAATTGCAGGGTATTTTTTTGGGGCCGTCGTAAGCACTGGAAAGTAACTAGGATTACTATTTTAGGATGTATTTTTAATTTTTGATTGAAAGTTAAATTTGAAAAAAACGAATAATTCTATGTCCTATTCTTGCTCTGCTAAAAATATTTTTTTTAATTTTTGCTTCAAGCATTTATATCATACTACCAGTAGCTAGTGTTTTTTTTTTAATGCGCCTATTCTAATTGAGTTTTTATGTAAATAGTTCTGCCAAATTTTTTGAAATCATTAGGATAGAAAAAAACATATTTTTATGTTGAAATAGTTTGACTTTTTGTTCTCAAATTGATGTAGGGGTATGATATTTTAAAAATATATTTGATTCTTATGTATAGGATTTCGTTTTTTATTTTATTTAAAAACTACAAGGGCAGAAGAATTTGTCCGTAGGGCCATTTGTGACAGAGTGAGAAAAAAAAAGATTAAAAACAGTGGACTCAATTTTGTGTATAGCTAGAAACACACGATGCAACTTTTCCATGCATCAAATTTAGTTTTCACAAGATAAAAAAAGACTCAAGCAGATTGTGTTTCCTTTTAACCTGATGCATCGTGTGTTCCTAGCTTATCACTTTTTTTAAAGACTTTAGCCGATGGCAAGAAACCTGCATTCCCCCTCCTCTTTTTGTTGTTAAAGCAGGTCAACACCGTCTCAACTAAAAACCCAGTTAGCTCTTACCGTTTTACGTTACACATGGAATTTCTGTCAATTTGATTGTCAATGTGGCCGCGTTAGTGGGTCAAAGGGTACTAAACCAATGAAGGCTTGCTTAACTGATGAGTTTTTAGTGATAGAATTGTAAAGAATAAGTTAATGTCATCTTTGCCAGTGAACAGTTATCATCTCTACCAGTTTCTTTCGGTTTTACCTTTCCATTTGTTTTGTGTTGCAAATATGGAATAATAGTATATTATAAACCAAGTGTCACTTTTTGAAATTAACTCTGTGTTTCAGACTTCCATTGTCTATATTTTATTTATGCACGACGTTTCGATCAGTACAATCTCTGATCGTCTTCAAGTGTCACTTTTTATCCCGAAGTGAAAAGTTTCTAGCCCGACGGATAAAAAGAGACTAGTCCAGAGGGTTATACTTTTCACACTTTTTTGTTGTAGGTAAAGGTACTCTGCCAAAAGAAAAATGTCCTTAGAACTGTCTGGTAGCTAATTAATAGTTTTTGTACTTTTTACTTTCTTTTTTACTTTTTATACCTATGCCACAAAGAAAGAAAGCATGGTTCGATAAGGAGGGCGAGCAACAAATAAGGATTAAAAAGAAAGCCAGAGAAAAGTACCTTGCTAATCCAAACAACAAAATAGAATATGAAGCAGTGAAAAGAAACATAAAAAGAGGAAATACATGAAGGAGAAAATTAATGACCTGGCCCAACACTATGATCAGGGAAGAATAAGAAACTTCTCTGAAGAAATAAGACAAACAAGAAAAGGCTTGCAAGAAAAGGTTAGTCTAGTGGAAGACCAAAACGGAAATGACCTTACGAAAAAAGAAAAAATAGTAGAGCGATGGAAACAATATTTCCAGGAGTTACTAAACATAGAGAGGAGTTAGACAACCCACTGGATGAAATAAACAACAAGGAGACGACAATAGGACGCAATGATTTTTCCCCATCCATAGGCGAGATACAAAGAGCCATAGAAAAATTAAAAATAAGAAAATCGCCGGGCTTAGATGGCATCCAGGCCGAACTTCTTAAAGAAATGGGAGCAAGTATGACCAGATAACTACTACACCAACTGTTCAGTCAAATATGGAAAAAAGAGAAAATACGAGTGGAAGTAGGAAAGAAGTTCAAGGCATTATCATACGCGGATGATCTAGGCGTTATGAGCGGTACAAAGAAAGGTCTTAAAAGCCAATAGAGGAAAGGGGAAAAACAATAGGCCTAAAAGTCAGCAAACAGGAAACTATAAATACATGAAAATAGACCGCAACGAAATAAACACGGATGTAGATCTAACCACGGAATGTGGCCTATTCGAAAGAGTCAAGGACTTCAAATACCACGGCACGCAGATCAATGAAAAGAATGATATGAAAGAAACAGTGCCGGATACATAGCGGGAATAAAGTTCTAGCAGCTCTCAACAGTTTACTACGACCCCGTAATCTACCAAGAAAATTAAAGCTCAAGATATGCAACACGATAATAGTCCCGGTAGTGTTGTATGGATGCGAAGCGTGGACCATGACTCTAAGAGATCAAGAGAGGCTGCTGTTCTTTGAAAATAAGGTTTTAAGAAAAATTTGTGGATACATGCAAGACACAATAACAACCCAGTGGACAAAACGTACATGCGGTGAGATAAGGGAGATGACCAAACAGCCCTGGATCACAGGAACAATAAGGGCTAGAAGGTTGGCATGGGCAGGGTACATAATAAGAGCGGAGAACAAGGATATCGGAACTGTTCACAGAGGCAAGCTAGGCACAATAAGACCCCCAGGACGACCACGAAAAAGATGGAAGTACAATATAGAGAGATTCGAGATCTAAAGATGATGGATATAGAGAACTGGAAACAAGTAGCGGGAAATAGAACGAGATGAAAGGCTGTGGTTGAGGAGTTCAAAACGCTTAGGGTTGTTCGGGCATGTTAAGTAATGACAGTGTAGAAAAGATATTGGCATGTTAATATGTAGGCAGTTAATAAAATAAAATAATTCAAAGCTATTTTCTAATATCAAATTACTTATTAACTTGCATAACGCAGTTTAAACAAATATTGGATACCTACTCAATTCTAGGGAGGGGTAACAACGTACTAAAGATAATTCTAGGATGATGATTTGCCCCTGATAAGTTCCAAATTAATTGTCATGCGTTTTTAAAGTGGTTTTTATTTAAAATAATGCTCATATTTTTTTTTAAAAAGATTTCTAATTTTTATTTAATTTAATATAAACTATTAGGTCTAATTATTTTACAAATATCTTTTAATAGCTAGAATGTCACTGACCCAAATTTGTAAACTATTATAATAAATCCAAAGTGTGAAATTTGACACACCTAATTTAGTTTGTACATAATATACTAACAAATATTTTGTTTAAAAATTAATTTCTGAGATTATTATTTTCCACGATAGCACACACTTAAACTTAATTACTTATTATTTTTAAAATTCAGTTGAGATAAAGATTTTTAATTCTAAGTTATATTGCAGATTCTTTACACAAAGTTTTTTCTGTTTAAATTGGTATCACACTGTACTTTTTAATGTTTGTTGATATATTAACAATTTTTTAAAATGTTTTTATTTTACAACTATAAAAATCGTACTTTTTATGGAAATCTAAAGCTAGGAAACTATTGAGAAAAAATTTTTTTGAATCTACAAGAAAGTGATGCCTTCCTTAAATTAGGATATGATAAAGGATATGTGTATTCACAATAAAAAGGATAGGTGGATATATTTATAGTTAATCCTTAAACTCTATCCGTTACAAAAATTAAGTTTGTCTTAGTGACTGGAACATAACTATAGTAATATTTACAAAACATAAAAGGTAAGTCAATGCACAACCGTGCGTAAAAGTGCACTTTGCAATTGCGTTCGTAAAAGTAGCACTTTTCGCACCTTTTAGGTAAATAAACTAGTATTCATATATATCTAAAAGAGTTACACGTATTAGTCTGTTATTTTTATAAAATTACATTTTTTAATTTATTTAAAAAAGTTTTGCTAAAAATTTTCTCTTGCTAAATTTTTAACACTAATCTAAACTTTGAAGCATAATATTAACATTTGAATATTTATAATATTTGTACACATAATATGTCATAGTTTCTTATTAAAATAGGATACGTTTTTATTGAGTGATTGTCCAAAATTAGGTAGTTTACAAAACAGATGAGTAAAAGATAAAAATAAATTCAGGGTGTCACGAAATTTCTGTTCGACAAAATCTTCAAGAAAAACCTTAAAAAATGACAAAAATTTTAACCGAAAGAAAATACAAATTTTGTTTTTTGGCATTTAAATTCTGAACTTTGAAAATTTAAGCATGTATACCGAAAGAATATATAGGTTGTTTGAAATTTTTCAAAACTAAACAAAAGTTTACAAAATTCGAGTAGTTCCGGAAAGCACTTTTGATTTTTAGTTTTTATTTTTTTGCGCCTTTATTCTTAAAGCTATCAAAAAACACTTTAAACTTTCTATAGGCACTTTTAAGATCTACCTAATGACAGATCAGTTTTTGACATTTCAGTGTGGCAGGAGCACTGGCAAGTTCATTTTTTTTATGCCGTGTGGTTCATGATAGATGGCAGATAATATTTTGCAACCTTATTTTGATAAGACACCTGACGTTTTGGATTAATTGACCATTATCAGCCCAAATTCAGTCAAAATAAATTTTCTGAATAGAGGAGAAAATTAAAACCCAAAATATTTTTTCATAAACAAGGTTAGGGAGGTCCACCGTTTAACATACTAACCTCCAAAAAACTTTAAAAAAATCGTTTTTCTTGGATAACTCCTAAACGGTGACAGACTGACAAAAGTGACAAATAGGAAAAATTTTGCAAATTTAATTCTCTATCAATAAGTAAATAGTGATAGTGTAGCTTAAACCACTCTTTCTACCAGAAAAATTGAAAAAGCCTAAGGAAAAATGATGCCAATTTAAACAATTTCTTGCATATACCTTTTTATTAGCATTTTTATCAGTTATTGTTTTACCAGAGGTGAGCAACTAGATTTGACAGTTCTTAGGGAAATGTTTAAAAACAAATTGTGTCACATTTTTAGAAACTTCCGCTTTAAAAATGAAATTTTGCTGTATCAAAAACTGTAAAAACACTTTCCTCGGCGAATTTGTATTGTTCCGTTGTCCAACGGAAAAAGAAAAGTGAAAAAAAAACATGCATTTACCAAGCTGGAAAATTAATAAAAATAGACGAATTTGCGAGGTAAGTGAGCTACAAGCAGTAGGTACACTCTTACGCATTTAGCATGTACTTTGTTAATAAATAATACATTATGTTTCCGTGTTTTATTATAAGAAAAATAGTAACAAAAATATAGATAAATATCTTTATATTTTGTCTATTATTTACATTTTTAATATCTACCGTGCATATTCATTGTTTGTTTTTGTCAAAGCTCGACATATTTTACTAACCAAAAAAAATCAATATTTCAAAAACTGTCTGGGGAAATTATAAAAAGAGACAACAAAACATCAGTCCATTTCATAAAATCTGTTTTACATGCAAATATGAAAAAAACTAGTAAGAGTAGTAGTAGTAAAACAATAATGTTAAAATCGTATACAGGGCCTCTAGCTTAGCCTAAAAAGATATTTTGCAAAACTTGGTTTTTTATTTTTTGAAGTTTTGTTAATATCTTAAAAATATATTTTTCCTGTGTTTTTAATAATATGACAGTTAAAATCTAAAAATATTGAAATTCGAGTTTAAATTTTTGTTATATATTGGTTTGAAATCTGTAATCGAGTTTATATGATTAAAATTTGTCGTTTTAGAACATAAGAATTTCATCATGGCTGTACCTACCATAAGTAACAACCCAAAACGTCAGCTGAATTGGCAAAATAAGGTTGAAAAATATTATGTCATCCTTCATAACCCAAACGGCATCGTGTGTGTTCATAAGAAAAAAATTAACTTGGCAGTGCTCCTGTCACACTGAAATGTGAACTGTCAAAAACTAACCTGTCATTAGGTATATCTAAAAAAGTGCCTGTAGAAAGTATTAAGCGTGTTTTGATAGCTTTAAAAATAGAGTCATATATCCGGAACTAGTCAAATTTTTCTAGTTTTAAGCAACTTTGCCCTAATTTAAACCTTTTCGTATCTCCTACCGTTTAGGAGATCCCCATGGTGAGCGTCGAATTTGGAACATCCTGTATATTTTAAAAAATTACATAACCAATATTATCCGGTAATTTTTTACTATGCAAAATCAAACCGTTTTTCAGATATTTTAAATACCAACCTTTTTCTGCACTTTGGAACTATTTTTATATAACCGATTTAATGAAGTAAATTTTGATTTTGTGAGTTAGACAGTTTTTGAGATAATAATTAAAATAATTTTCGATAGTTATGTGGCCAACATTATGTATTAACGATCGATATACCAACCTAGTATGTCGATGGTATTAACTTTATGTAATGTGAGCAAAACCGTTTTTAAGATATTTGCAAATACCTCTTAAAGATCCACTTTAAATTTGTATTGTATAGACCGAAACGATCTATTCAAGTTTAATAATTAATTTGGCAACTATATTTTAGGGAACTAGATAACCAACATAACCACATGTAAGGCTAACCGTTTTTGAGATATTTGGAATAACGTCTTAAAATCAACCAAATTTTGTTCTTTTCCTTCCGGCCCTAATCCGTTTTTGACAATTTGAGTGCCCATTTGGTAACCACCTATTGTAAAACCGATAAAAAAGCTCTTCTTCCAACATTTTTTTAAGGTCAGGCCCCATTTTTCATTACTGCAGTTGTCTAATAGGTAATAGTAAAAATTGGTGCCACCAGTATATCTTTTTTGTTGTGATATGTTGAAGTCTGACGCCAATATCGTGACACCCAGTATTTACATATAAAAAAAAATAGAAAAAATAATTATAAAGAGGCAGGGGATGGAAGCACAATGGTTAAGAAATACTGCAGAAAAATATCCAAAACAAATATACATATTTTATTTTAGCGCAATACTGCAGAAAAATGTCAAAAAAAAAAAAAATATAAATATATATATATATATATATATACATATTTTATATGAGCACCAGGATATGTACAGGGTGACTGTTTATAAAGTTCCACCTGGGAAAACTTTTTTAATATTCTTCACAAAAAGATAAACAAAGAAGTGAATTACTCATGAAGTTAGTAGATTTCTAATACATTTTCACTTTTTTTTTTAAATGACCCATTACACGCAGGATGGCCATGAGGTTTTTTTTTTTTCGATACATCTTTTTTTTTCTGATTTCAAAAATATACCATATGTTGTTACTATTGTCTTGAATGGTCATTGACCAAATTCCCAAAAACATTGCCATAAGAGTAACATTGTGAACAAAGAACCACCTAATCTATTTTTGCTTGGCTAACACATTGCCCTTATGGCAAATTATTTTTGATTTTACTACGCCAAAGATAAACCCTACATATGATATATTTTTGGAATCAAAAAGAAAAGATCCATCAAAATTTTATCAAATATACAGGGTATGCAATTTAAAAAAAAACAGAACCTCATGGACACTCTGCTGTAGAGTGTAATTAAGGAAAAAGCTGAAAATGTTACAGAAATCTACCTAATTTCATATGTCATTCAATTTTTGATTTATCTTCTTGTGACAAATAACAAAAATTTTTCCCAACTGGAACTTTATAAACGGTCACCCTGTACACTAAAAAAATCACACATTTTAAATATCAACAACAATAGGGTCTGTTTGCTATGGTGTCTCGAAATAATTATAAATTTATTACAAGAAAGAAACCTTTTCTAAGAGTAGGCTGTCCGTTTTTGAGAAGATATTTTTAGAAAAAGTAGGTACCTAGAGAAAACCTTTTATTCGCAAAACACTCTTTTGTTAGAGTATAGGTAACAATGCACTGAGGTCCTGTGTATCTCCTTTTTTTTTAAGTTTTATCCCAAGAATAAGGGCGCTACGCCCATTCCTGTTATACCCGGTATATATTTTAACTCTTATTTTACCTAATATTCAGGCCTCAATTCCTCAGCCTTTTCTAAATCTTCCAAAACCTGTACCATATGGGGTCTTTCCGCCGCCCATTTGGCCACACATTTTTTGCCAACTCTTATGAGTTCTGCAAAGAAAAAATCACCGCCTGACATTCTTTTGTCTTTTAAATCGAAGATATTACCGGGAAAAGTGTCCACAATTGCTTTTAACATAGGGGGTCTTCTTGTTGGGTAATACGGCGCCATGCCGGTGGCTAGCTCAAAAAGGACAACTCCAAAACTATAAACGTCTACTTTGACGCTAAACTGTCGAGAATCCATAAAATCAGCAGGCAAGTAAGGTCTTGTGCCTTGTATTCTACTAATTTCCATATTTTCTTGACTGATATCTGGACCTTTTCTTGCAAGACCAAAGTCCCCAATGCGGGGCTGGTCTTGGCTATCCAGTAATATGTTTGCACTCTTGATATCACAGTGTACCAAAGGCTTGTTGTCATCAGTTAAAACTGTGTGTAGGTATTGAAGGCCACGGGATACTCCTGTTTGGAAAAGAAAAAATTGGTGTAACCTACCATACTAGAGTCTTAACACTTAATAATTGCAAGCTGTTAGGAAGTAATCGTTCTGGATACCACTCATCTGAAAAAAAACCCTCAAGAGCTCAAAAAAAATAAATCTTTTTTATGAAACAAACCACAATAAGTTATATTGAAATGCAAATCAAAAGAGAAAGAAGTTAAAAAACCTCCAAATCAGTTACTTTAACCCAAAATAAACTAAAAAGAAAAAATCTGAAGATGGGTGGAAAAACGAAAACTTGAAATTGGAAGAGCATCCCACAAAGGACCAAAAGAAAAATAATTAAACGATGTTTCGCCCTGGACAAACAGCGTGCGCATATCCCTATTGGAAATATCATATTAACACTCATATTAACAGATGACTCATATTAAGTACAAGTGTGGTACGATGCCTATTTGTGAGTGATTCAAATTTGGAAATTAAAGTGTATGATGATGTTGAATGATGTTTGGCAAGGGTGACCAGTGAAACCACTGATGAGCCCACGCTGGTTGCCCAGGGCGAAACATCATTTAATTATTTCTCTTTTTGCTTTGCTCCTTTGTATGTCCCTTGTGGGATGCTTTTCGTTTTTCACCCAAGATCTCTTGATCTTTCTAATGATCAAAAAATTAGACCATTTTCATGTAACTTTTTCTGTTGTGAAAGAAGAAATATAGTGTTGGTTTATCCTACCTATTGCAATATTTAATCTGGAAGTCCAACTAAGCCAATTTTGCGGCATTTTTTGCCTGGACCCTCTAAGTCTAAAATCTAATGATCCATTTTTCATGTACTGGTATACCAAGCAGGGTTGGGGTCCACCTATGGAATATCCATACACCGCTAAAATATTGTCGTGTCGGTATCTGTTTAAACATTTTAGTTCTATTATTGACTGACGTATGTGTTCATTTGTAGTTGTCGATTCAATTTTGGGTTCTAGGCGTTTTACTGCTACATCTGTGAATTTCCATTTACCTAAATGAACAGAAATTTCATATATATACCACTAGGTACGCAGTAGGTAGCGTATTGACCTGCCGCACGGGTTCGAATCCTGGCTAGGTGCATGGATATGTATTTGTCTTTAACTTTGCAAAAAACTTGGCTTAATGGATGGAAAGTCCCAGTATAAAAACAATAACATCTAGAGGAGCAGAGATCAACTGACTTCTAAAAGGACAGGGCACTAAATATATTGTTTACCGGTATCGGTGAAATGTATCGTCGGTTTCGTTTTTGAGCTAGGACCGTTTAAAGGTACGCCCCTGGATAATAAGAATATATGTAATGGGATAATCTACTTGCAATATCTTCTCAAAAACTCACATTGAGACTACAATGGAAACCATAATGAAAACCTTTCAAAAAAGTCGCAGAAAATTAAAATTTATATTGTCTTATTCAGAAAAATAATTTTTTGCCTATTATGTACAGGGTGATTCACTCTATGTTGAATCCCTGGTTAGCGCCTTTATTATTGATGATAGAAAAAAAACTAAATAGAAAATATTTATAATTTTTTAAGAGCCTTCTAACCCATATGACAGATATTGTCAAATGTCATTCCATATGCCAAATTTAGACATCAACTTTCTTATATTAAATGAAACACCCTGTATATTTTTTAAAACTTCGATAGATCTTTTCTTCCTGATTCCAAAAATATACCATATGTAGGGTTTATCTCTAGCAGTTCTCGAGTGAAATAAAAAATAATTTGCCATAAGTAGTTTAGGTGCTTCTTTTTTCAACACATTGCTCTTATGGCAACAATTTTCTAGATTTGTTCAATGGCTGTTCAAGACCGAGTTCAAGACAAAGGTAATACATGGTATATTTTTGGAATCGGGAAGAAAAGATCTATCGAAGTTTTAAAAAATATATAGGGTGTTAAATTTAATATAAGAAAGTTGATGTCTAAATTTGACATATAAAATGACATTTGACAACATCTGTCATATGGGTTAGAAGGCTTTTAAAAAACTATAAAACTATTCCATTTAAACTTTTTTTCTATCATCAACAATAAAGGCGCTAACCAGGGGTTCAAAATATAGTGAATTACCCTGTACTATAACGTACAAACAGGGTGTCCATATGATAATCTTCACATAAAATTTACTAATAAGAATTTGTTTCTTAGAAATTGTAAATAGCTACAAATATTTAGGCTTTACTATTAACTTTGACTAGTCAGTCTCCAAAGTACTCAATGATAGGCTCTCTAAAACATGAATGGCACAAAGCTTAATAATAACATATATTAATGTACAAAAAATTACAAACTGGGATTCCATTTTAAAGCTATATAATAGTATACTGGTACCAACACTTACATACTCGCTTACATACTGTGTGTCATTGTGGGGTCTAAATCATACAGAAAAAATGGAAAACATACAAGCATCGTTTTTTATACAACTCTTAAATCTTTGTAGAACAACGCCTGGTCATTTAGTGAGGACCGAATTCAAAATATTGCATATAAGAATTTCAGTACTAAAATAATGTCACAATTTACTTCTACGCTTTAAAAAACTAAGCAATTATACCCTCAAATTGCCTTGCTAAGATTGCTGTATCTCTGAAAACCTCAGCGAAGATGACAATTTTGATAAATGTAATGGGTCACCCAAATAAAATTCATAGAAAAAAATACTCCAACCTAAGCTTAAAACATTAAATTCAAACTAAATAGAAACCATTCTATAAGCAGCCCAAAAACAATTAGAATCCTATGATTGGGACAAAATACTCCTTTCGAGGTATTGTCCCCACTACAAACACTTTTTCAGCAATCATCCCCTAAAATAAAAAATTACTGACTACATTAAATGTCAAAAATACCCCATCTTTCTAAAGAAAACTATTGCCCAACTTCGGCTTCACAATGAAAGTATATTTAATCTAACCATAAATAACACCACATACAAAATCAACCTACTAGACCAATGCACAATTTGTGATCTACAAACGGACAAGTCATTAGAACATATCTTCCTGAAGTGCCCTTTATACACACCTATCAGAGATAAATATTTATTCGAAATAAACAAAGACGTTTAACTATCAGACATCAGACATAAAAATATGGTTCAAAATTTATAATTACCTGGTTAAAATTTTTAAGTTAAGGTCATATATTATAAATGAGTAAGTACTAAATGCCGAAAACTTGACGAAATGTTGGTAAATCCTCAAAACTTATCTAAGAATCTTATTACCTATTATTATTAATAAGAAATTTATTTTGTTTTCAATTCCATTTTTTTTCCTTTGAAAATAGATTCCATTTTGTTACTTCCTTAAATATATTGCAAAAAATTTTTGTTTTTTATAGGCTACATTGTATACTTGTATACAACCTCTCATTTGCTTAGGTACCTGTAGGTATTATTAGTTTTGTTTTCTTAGAAATACTAGAAAGGTATGATAAAACGTCGAAGTTGACATTATTTAACTAAAATCATATGCACAGGACCTGCAGCGACCTATCAGGCAAATATTATGAAAATATGCATTAAATCTTTTTTTTATGAATAAAATATGACAAATTTGTCTTTTTTATGGAAAAAATATGCAATTTCCACCAAGCGAGAATTATTTTTTAAATATTAATAAAAAATCTTAGCACATTTAAAATGTAATGGAAAAGTCTGCATACACCCTACCCAGAAAGTCTTAATACACCATATATATACAAAAGCCCGGCTATACTCGGAAGTCTGGATACACCCGGAAAAGTCTGGATACACCTTGAAAAAGTCTGGATACAAACTGGAAAAGTCGTAGACACCCAGAAAGTCTGAATACACTCTGAAAAAGCCAGGATACACCCCGGAAGTCTGGGTATACTCTGTAAAAGTCTGGATACTCTCTGAGAATGCCTGAATGCACCCTGGAAAAATCTGGATAAACTAGGAAATCTGGAAACGCCCGGAAAAATCTGGATACACCTTGGAAAAGTGTAGATCAACAAACTGGAAGTCTTGATACAATGTGGAAGTCTTGATACACCATCGAAAAGTTTGGAAATACCGTGGAAAACTCTGGATACACCCAGGAAAAGTCTGTATGCACCCTAGAAGTCTAGATACATCCTGGGAGTCTGGACACAACCTGGAAAGCTCTGCATACAACCTGGAAAGCCCTAGATACAATCTAAAAAAGCCGGGTTGACCCCGGAAGTCTGGATATACCCCGAAAAAGTCTGAATACACTCAGGTGCTCTGGATACACCCTGGAAAAGTCTGGATTAACTCTGAAAAATCCCGGATACACCCCAGAAAAGTCTGAATACAACCAGGAAAGTCTTAATACACTCTGGAAATGTCTCTATACACCATGGAAAAGTCCTGGAAATACTGGATACATTTGGAAAAGTCTGCATACACCCTAGAAAAATATGGATACAACCTGTAAGTTTCGATACACCCCGGAAGCCAGATTTCTTTGGGTAGACAATTACAACAAATTTTTGGATTTAATTTTATACATAGGCTTCGACATATGAAGTAAGTAAAAAATATGAAAAATTTATGAAAATATACGTCAAATACAGGTCCTGTATGCTTGAGAAAATTCAGTAAGTTAGTCAGATATTCTGCTCATCAAAATTCCTACAGGGTGGTCTAAATAAAATTATGAGATAACAGCTGTCCAAACTCTGAAGCTTGCCCTAACTTATTTCTGCTAAATTACTAAAACATATAGCAAATAAACCTCACTAGCCTAATAACAGATGGTGCAAAAAAAAGCAAATTCAATTTATTTTGGCAAAATAACATTTTTATTTTCATTGCAAATTCAATCTGTCTTTATTTTTTTTACAGAGTGGCTAAAAAAAAAAAATGTAAGATATTTTAATCTTGCATGTGTGGATTAAGTTTTTGTTTAAAAAATGATAAGGTCGATTGTGGTAACTGCACATGAATGAATGGAACTCTCAATCAAACTGTCACTGCAAATATGCATTTGTTTTTTACCTCTTTTTTTTATGTCTACCTTGATGTTGCATCATCTTTTATCTTACATCAGCATTTAATGGTTTAAATCTTACCAAATTTTCAAGGGTATTCTACAAAAAAACACCGAAATGAGAGAGATGGGAGTGGGGGGGGGGGGACGATTATATCAGATTAAAATATCTTACAAAATGTTTTTTAGCCACTCTGTACATATTAAAATACTTTACAGGGTGTAATAAAAACTAAAGACAGATATAATTGTTTCATCATAAAAATAAATGTCATTTTGCCAAAATAAACTGAATTTGCCTTTTAAATACAATTTTTTTCTTTGCAACATCATTTTTAATATTACATTTTATCTGAAGATTTTTAGGGCCATCCTGTTTGTATTTTATAACAAGTAGAGTAACTTCAGTAGAGTATAATATAAGAGGCAAAAAGATAATTAAATCTTGCCTGGACATGTGTTCTGAATAAGACTATGTGAATTTTGATGTTCTATGACTCTTTTTTGCAAATAGAATATCCCATTACATTTTTATTATTATTCAGTACCTTTAAACCAATGACCCCCCAAATATTTTTGCTAAAAACATCAGAAAGGTCACGATTCTAACATATCACAACCCCAAACCATTTCACTGATACCCATGTAACAATGTACTTAGTGCCCCCTCCTTTACCTCAATTAACCTATCGACCCCACCTAAAGAAAATCAAAATTTAGTCACACCATCATTATGTTCTGATTATTTGCTAATTTTTGTCCCCAATCAAAAAATTTTGTGCTCCTTTGGTTTCTGAGATAATCAAAAAAGAAAATGGGGTAGCTAGGTTAATATTAACTTAGCAACCCCAGCAGGAAAAATGGGGCCACACAAAAAATTTTGAGTTTTAAAATGATGTGCTCAACGAATATATAATAAAAAAATCGAATTTTTCATTTTAAATTGTTTTTTAAAAAAAAAGGGTGGGGTAGCTAGGTTAATATTAACTTAGCGACCCCACATGTTTATGTATCATGGAATTTAAAAATTTCAAAAATCAGCATTATCTGCATATTATGTGCTAATTTCGTCGATAATCAGAAAATTTTGTACTCGTCTAGTTTCCGAGAAAATCGAAAAAGAAAATGGGTTAGTTAGTTTAATATTAACTTAGGAACTCCACCAGGAAATATGGCGCCAAGCTAAAAATTATTGGTTTTAAAATGCTAGGTTATTACAAATGATGTAATGTAATATCCTTTATATTGATTTTCTCGGAAACCAGACAAGCACAAAATTTTCTGATCATGGATGAAATTAGCACATAATTTGCAGATAATACTGGTTTTCGAAATTTTTAAATTCCGTGATACCTAGACATGTGGGGTCGCTAAGTTAATATTAACCTAGCTACCCCACCCTTTATTTTTAAAAAACATAATTCAAAATGAAAAATCTGATTTTTTTCTTATTTATTCGTCAAGCACATTTAAAAAACATAATTCAAAATGAAAAATCTGATTTTTTTCTTATTTATTCGTCAAGCATATAATGAGCACATAATTTTAAAACCAAAAATTTTTAGTTTGGCTCCGTTTTTCCTGGTGGGGTTGCTAAGTTAATATTAACCTAGCTACCCCATTTTCTTTTTTGATTATCTCAGAAACCAAAGGAGTACAAAATTTTTTGATTGGGGACGAAATTAGCACATAATTATCGCATAACTAAATTTTGATTTTCTTGGGGTGGGGTCGCTAAGTTAATGGAGGTCCCTCCTTTGGTAGTGGTGTTAATTTTTGGTAATATGAAACAATGTGAATGAAAACTTTTTTTTTATTACAGTTTCATATAACTATACGATACCATAAAGACCTGGCTGAGTCAGGCATGTGCAGTAGAATTTTTGCCTTTGGCCTTGCCCAGGGCCAACCCTGATTTTTCAATTATTTTTTTTTGTTTTTCAAAGTTATTATTGTTACCCATTTTGCAACACTTGGGCCATTATAGTATCTCATAGTAATATGCAGTTTTTATATAGCTTTTGTGATATACTTTCAAGGAAACCCTACCTTTAAAGACTTTGCCAAAACCTCCACTTCCCAACAACTCTGTCCAATTATTTGTCGCTTGTTGCAACTCTGTGTATGGTATCTGTGGCATAGAACCAGCATTCTCAACCACACAAGCGTCTAAGAACTTTAACAGATCTCCATTCTGAACACCACTAGGAACTATTAGGTTATTAAAACTATTATTGTTGTTGTTAGGACCTTGTACACCATTATCTTGATTATGTATTGTTTCATTGTTATCTCTAGTTTCAGGAGGTACTAGCAGATTCTTATTGGCTCTCACTTTCGATGTGTTGCCAACAAAATTATCTGTGGCTACCTTAGAATTTGTTATTTGAAGTCGGTGTAGACCTTGATTGAGGTTTTCTGGTTTGATTCTTCGGTGGTGCCTTGTAGGGATATATTTTTTTAATATTCTCATACAGTTATAAGCTCCCACTCGCTCTAAAAGGACAAATAATTCTAAAACTTCATGGTTATAATAAGCCCACAAAGTTAAAAGCTCTTCACTAGGTGATTTATCTTTTAATCTGTCAGGATTAAGTTTGGTGTCAATAGTTAATTCATCAAAACCCATTCCTAGAGCAAGGAGTTTCCATTTTTTGTCTTGATCTAAAATTATGCATATTTTCTTCTTTTCCTGATGAAGAATGTCTCTGATGTCCATTTTCCCATCAGGTTCTGGTTGAGTCATAGTTTTCTATGATAGAATATTAAACAAAAACGGGGCAAAAAACAATTTTTATTTTAAAATCTTGCAGTTTTTTAAGATCACTATTAATTATTTATTTTCTATCAAATGCAATGTTTGTTTAAACTAATAAATTTTGAGAAACAGCTGTTTTTTTCCTAACCTTACTTATGTACGTCAGAGCGCATCAGAGCCATCTCGTGTTTGCTTGGCAAAGCTGAAACCACAGGAAAGCACTAAGGTCACTAAAGTAATCTGGCAATGTTTGAAAGGGTCAAGTGTTACATTTTTTATTTTGCCCTTTAGATTGGATATTTTCTGCAGTATTTCAAGAGAATATGAGATGAACGATAGATTTACATAAAATTAATTATAATATTTCGAAGTCGATTAAGGCTTTTTTACGTTATCAGTTACTATATTTTTTACACTAAAAATAGTTTCGTATTTAATAGAGTAGGTATATTAGTCATAAAGATTTTTTAAAATCTACTTTCATAACTAAACCATTTTCTATAATATATGTTTGCTTTTAAACTGAAGAAAACTAAAAAAAATCGCTTTTTATAGTTTTTCTGCTGATGTATAATTATGGTTCAGCCATCAAATAAGCACAAATTTAAGATATAGAATTCTATAGGTCTATCCTTTTTGTTCCTTCAGAAAAGAAAGAGACTGCCATTGAGAATTACACTTAAATTTGTGCTTATTTGATGGCTGAACCAAGCATAAGTATTACACCTATATATACGATACGTCATAGCAAATGTTGCGTTTTATACCTTTTAAAATTAGTTTTCCGGAACGTAATCCTTGTTAATCATTTTCAAAAATGAGCAGATTTTCTTAAAAGTAGGCCTGTCCGTGTCATCCCTTCGCCAACAGGAACACATGAGGTCATAAATGTCCGTTGAGCAGTGGGGTGGTTTGCTTAACATTACCTAAATTAAAGAAAAAAGTCAGCATCTTTGAGATATTTAACACGCATCGTAGATAGAGAATACCTAGGTACACTGAGAAAAAATATGGGCTAATCCATCCAGAGCTGTGGTTACGTGTAAGGACACCCTGCCAAAAAAACCGCATTAAACGTACCTCATAAAAAATACACCTGATATTTATCAGTTCTTATAAGGTTTATAAGCTTTTGTGAGGCAAAATTTTAGGATTATAAAAGTTTGTAATAATTTATGAGGTATATATTTGATTTTGATAAGAATTTATGTGATTTTATGAATTTTCATAAAATTTTATAAGTGAAGATATTTTTTTTAACATATTTTATGGTTTTATATCCAGACAGCATCATTCGTCCCAGGGACGTACATTTTACATCCATTTTACGTCTTTACGTCCAGGGGCCTACTAGGTACACTTCTCTCCACATAAAACTGGTACAGCAGAAGGTAGCTGCAAATACGATTTTTTATATTTTCCTATGTGCAACACTGACTTTTTGACTTTGTCATTTTAGGTTATATTTTTGGCATATATATAATCTTTTTATAAAGCCCTGTTCTCACTATGCATCAAACACATGCAACTTTTTACATGCATCTTTTTCTTGAAGCATGGAGCTGTGGGGGGTGTTCACACTATGCATCTTTTTTTTAGAGGAAATGCCATTTTTAGGCAAGATAACAAAATCACTAATTAAAAAAATCAAAAAAGCCCTAGATTTTTAACTGCTTTGTTTACTTTTTTCCTATACCCTTTTCTAGCGCATTCGCTAAAAGTTTAAGTATGCAACCAGCAATATTTTCACGACTGAATATTTGGTGTTCTTGAAGAATTCTAGAAATAAAGAATTATTCCAGAAATCAAGAATTCTTCGAAAAAAGGAAAACTCGAAAATTCTGGATTGTTCTAGGATAAGAAATATTAAATAAATACGATTGACAGGCTTGGAGTGGGAATTAGAGCTTGCAGATTGTGAGCATTGGCAAACAAGAATTTTAGAAAGCTTTAAGGTGATTAAAAAATATTGATGCAACTTGACAAAATAAAAAAAAACGGTTGGTAATCAAAAGATAACTAGAAATTCCCCAGCATGCATGCAACTTTCTGATAAAAAATAGAGCATGTTGCATGCGTCTTTTTTCGACGAATTTCATAGTGTGAACACACAAGATGCATGCATCTTTCTGAGAAGCATGAAAAAGTTGCATAGTGAGAACAGGGCTTATACGGAGACGGCTTGTTTATTTTTTACTAATTCAAAATATAAGGCCACTAAAAATAAAAACCACATTTCAAAAAAGCAAAAAATGTTTTATTAGCTAAACAAAAGCTACACACTAATTGGTCTATTCGACTACCTGATTATGAAAGAAGCAAGTCTACCATAATAAATCGATTTCAAGAAAAAAGAACTGTCCCTCGAAAGGAAGGCACCGGTTTGACGAAAGTTACTAGCCCAAAACAATTAAAAGACCAGATCAAGTTAACGAAATGAAAAAAAAAACCAACAAAATTAAAAACATATAAAAAAAAACCTATTTTTAATAGAGCTAATTCTAAATAGAGCGCCATGTCCTCTAGCCGATATCCAGTTCCAAACATTTACCGAAAATCTTCCCGCACGGTCTTTGTTTCCAGCAAAATATCGTTCTTCGTATCGGGTTCTTGGCAGTCGATAAACCAGAATTTGTTTTTTTATCGCTGTTGGACAAAGATCTTCTCATCTGTGAAAACCACCTGCTGCCAAAATTCTTCGTACCTCAGAGAATAATTCAACGCAAAAATTAATCGATATCTTTTCCTCACTTAGTTTAATTTTTTTCGCCGCAATGCGACACCTTAGCCTCGAACGTTTAATCAACCTGCCTAATGTTGTTATGGATCCTGGAAAATTTGATTCAATTTTTACTTCTTTCGGTTTGGCAAACGGATGATTTTCCAGAAAATTGATTGCTTCTTGGTCTTCCTCAGGGCTACGAACTTTCGTCAAACCGTTGCCTTCCTTTCGGTGGATACTCCCCTTCTCTTGAAATCGGTTTTTTATGTTTACTATCGTAGACTTGCTTCTCCCATAATGAACAGCACTTGCCGAATAGACCAACCACCGTCTAGTTTTGCTAAGATTAGAGCCTTTATCAAATTCGGAAAGATGCGGCGGCATTTTTTTAAATTGGGATGACACTGACATGCAAAACATGATGTTGTCAGGAGTCTATGACATTGTCACTTATAGCAAAACAATGCCGTACTATAAAAATTTTAAAAATTAAAATGCTGATAACTTCTGCTGTACCAGTTTTATGTGGAGAGAAGTGTACGTACGAAGTACGTACAAAAGTGTGCGTAAAACGTACGTACAGCAAAAACGTATTTTGACGTTATTTTTAGGCCTTTTTTTGTACGTACTTACTACGTTTTTAAGTTGTCATAACTTGGACGTAGTTCATTTAGTCATAACTTGGACGTAGTTCATTTATGTAACATTTCTCTCACTTCAAACGCAAACTTTTGGATAAGTATTTTTCATTCTGTTAAATGAGTAATTGGTATTTTATTATTTTATTTATTTACGTCCCCCCAAGTTACGTACCAAAAACGTCTCCTGTACGTACCCCGTACGTACATCGTACATTTTACGTCCAATTCACGTCTTTTATTGATCCCCGCGGGACATACAAAGTACGCACTTGGTACGTACACAAATGTACGTACATGGTACATATTTTCCATATCCCAAGGACGTACCTAAGACGTACATAGCGTAGGAAAGTGCACGTAAAATGTACGTCCCTAGTAACGTACTTTTCGTCCGAGGCTTAGGTACGAGGTACGTACCTGGTACGTAAGTTTGCTGTCTGGGATAAAAGCACCATTTCCTAAGAGATTTTATAAACAAACCGACACATCAACTTTTATGGGTTTCTATAATTACATTCTTTATTTTTTTTCTTTATTATTATTACATTACCGATGTTTTTATGAGTTTTCTGAGAAATTTTATAGTCAAAACAACTCATAACATTTTATGGGTTTCTATATATGTATGAGTTTGGGTGTAAAATTAATTGTTCTTTTATAATGTTTTAAGAGTTTGCAAAATAACGTTTTTTCATGAGATTTTGGGATATTTTAATTATGATCAGATCAACTCATAAAATTTAACAGATTTCTATGAACATTTATAATTTTCTATGAGTTGGTAAAACAAAGTCTTTAAAGTCTTTAAATAGATTTTATAGTCAGACAAACTTACAACATTTTATAGATATTTATGTGTCCACCCTGCCAAAAAAACCTCCTTAAATGTCATAAAAAACACCTGATTTTTTTTTCGACTACCTGAAAACTAATTAAAAAAGCTGTAGGTACTTAGTATACTTATTTATTACTTCTACATAAAAATATTTTTTAACTCATGATCCCATGCAGCACTAATCGTCCCAGGGACTTACATTTTATGTCCATTTTACGTCGGTACGTCCCGGGACCAATTAGGAACGTACCATGTACGTACAAAAATGTATGCACATAGTACGTAACAAGGCTAGTGTAAGTTCCTACGATCATTTTACGTCCAATTTTGGTCCTAAATGGGAAATAAAATGTACATACTGTGCCACATCCCAAGGACGTACCATTATGTATGGGGAAATCTTATAAAATATTACAAAATCTCATAGAAACTTATCAAAGTAATAAGATTTTACCTGCCCTAACTTATATGCCCTTTGAAACAAATATATTAAGTCGTCGCCCACCGGAACTTATAAAATCTTATTTAAAAAACTATAATCACGCCATCTGTCGTAAATACTTTTAAAACAAACAAATAGTTTTTGGCTTATGAAATCTTATAAGATTTTATAAACAATGCCTAAAGCAATATCATAGAAATTTATCAATGTCTATTAGATATGTAGATATTGTGCAAGCACAAGGAGTGTTATTATATTATAGTAAGTTAGGTCGTCGTATTTTATAGTTTAGTTTAAAGTTTAGTTTGACTGATTAATCTCTATTACATTACTTCTACTACTATTACTACTACTACAACTGCTAAAGTTGTGCCATAATTTTTTATTTTAGAATGTTACAGGTAGATCTTATAAAATCTTTTAAAAACCTTGGAGGAATTGTCATATTATCATAAAATATTGTAAACTTTTATAAGCCAAATGCATGGCTGGTGAAATATCATGAACTCCTATGCGGGATTTGTGTTTCACTTTCACTAGTCAAAAATTATCAAATATGATAAGTTTTATCTGTTATTTGCTATGATCTTTTATGAAGTTTTTTTGGCAGGGCAGACCCGAGCTTGAATTACTGCAACTAATTTTTTTGGATTACCCCAACGCAACCCGCTGTTTTTGGTTTCCAATAATCAATTTATATTTATATATATACTTATAATTAAATTTTAATCACTGGTCAAAAAGGATACCTAGTATATTTTATAATATATAAATAATCGGAAAATGCAAAATTTTCATGTAACTTCTGCGTATGGGTAGGTTTTGAAACGCAGTTTCAATGTAACGTGACCGCTGCAACGCGATAAAATAATATGTTTCAACTATCTCAAATTTTTTCAAACAAAAGACCGTTCACAAACGTGCACGCACAGGGAAGATTCGACGGCGATGCGTGAGCTCACGAATAGTGTGGTGGTACGTCTTACTTCGTCAAACCATAAAGTGGAAATGAGAAATAAATTTGCAGAATTGACCCAAATTAACCAAGAATCCTATTAGGGGACTGATGTGCTAACAACGCAACTGGGGCTAGGGCAATTCCATCAGGGAATAGCTGACAAAAACTAAACTTCCTGGGTGGAACTAACATTTTTTATCTTCTTTGGGTTTGTGGGAATCCACAAAAGTGTTACCCATGGTTAAGGATTTCTGCAGCCCAATTGTTGGTTTAAAACAACTACTTCCTACATGACGTGGTAAAACTGTAGTAACCTTCCAGAATCCACACTACGGATATTAGTTAATTTAATAAGTTTAGTTTATTTTTTGGACTCATTTCCAGATTCACTTAAGACAGCCCTAACCATCCCTCTTCATAAAGGGGAACCAGTGATCCGTCAAACTTTCGACCCATATCTCTGCTTTCCTCACTATCAAAGGTCTTGGAGAGAGCAATTAAGTCAAGAATGTTCACCTTTCTTGACGAAAATAATATTTTCTGTAGCCAACAGTTTGGATACCTGTGCGTCTATTCTTAAAACAAGAGAAAATTTGCTTCCAGGGAGTCAAATTCTCTCGCTACTATGCATCTGATTGGTCCAAATCTTCGGTTTAAATCGGTTTCTCTCACTATTGCCCGATATTGATCGAAAGTAATTCTCTTAAGTCAAAACGACGGATGTACTTCCGTGGTCAAAACCAATAGAATTAATTTAGATCAATATCGGTCAAAAGTCAGAGAAACCGATTTAAACCAAAGATTTGGACCAATGAGATGCATAGTAGCGAGAGAATTTGACTCCCTCCCTGTGTAGCTATTCTTGATATCAGGGAAAAGAAAATAATTCCTCATGCACAAATGCGCGGTTCTGATTGGTCGATGCCGCTGATTTCTCCCACAAATGATACTACTGACAATATTTTAATAGAAATTGGCATCTTTTATTCTCTCACTAAAAACCAGCAGAGAAAAAGTTCATCAAAAGTCATCTTCTTGGTGTCAATTTCGAGGGAGATAATTGTTTTCTCTCTGATTTCAAGAATAGCTACACTGGGAGCAAATTTTCTCTCGATTCAAGAATAGATGCTCTTGGACTTTATTCTTGACATTCGGGGATGTGTAGGGAGTAAAATTCTCCCGGGGAACAAACTAGGGAGTAGTCAAAATCAAGTGATATATCGAAGGAATGCTGCGTTCTCGTAGCCAGGGAGTAGAATAAACCTTTAAGAGTGAATTCGAGTCCCAAAAACACTTACCGCACATCAACAGATAAACCGCACATCAAAAATTAACAAAATTTTGCACAGCGGAGGCTTCTGGCATCCCCCACAGATCATTCGCGTGGTTTTTCAAAAAATATATATATCTTGTTTTTATTTAGTTTTTTAAAATAATTGAATTGAATAAAAAATGCGCTTCTTCCAATTACTTAATCTAAAAAACTGTTAATCAAATTTGTATCAAATTTTGTACTGTGAAAGTTTAAAGCATTATCGCGGAACCATTTCACGGATTTTGCATAATTTTAAGTTTTTTTACATAATTTTACGTATCCTAACAATGTTTAATTCACGGTAAAAATTATCGATTATTTAAAAAAACTACATAAAAACAAGATATATAAACATTTTTGAAAAACCACACTAATGGTCTGTGGGGGATACCAAAAGCCTCTGATGTGCAAAATTTTGTTAATTTTTGATGTGCGGTTTATCTGTAAACAAACTGTTTTTAGGATTCAAATTCACTCTTAAAACTCGTTATTAATTTTGATTTTAGTACTTTTTTTGTCACTCCCTAGTATGTTCCCCGAGAGCGCTCCCTTCTCTCACTTTCAAGAATAAGCACCCAGCCCCCTCTCGGGCATGGGATTTAACTCCAGGGGTGCATTGTGCAGATCAGACGTCGGGTGTCGCCTGAGCGCGCCCTGGTCGTTCAGATTGGGCAAGGTTAAAACTTAACCTCGCGTTAAGATCGAAAGCCCGGCAAAATAGGTCGGTAAAATTTGTCCCGCATGCGCGTTTGATCACAGCCATTATTTCTATCCTTGAAACGGGTTAGTTTTTTGTTATTTCTTTTTGAGAGAAACTGTTTGAGCCATTTTTAGAAAATAATGGACGAAATAAACAGCGATTCACTTAGTCTTGTGCTTGATGAGAGGGGAAAATTCGTGCACACAGAAATAAAAGGGATAAAGACAAGGAGATAAAGTTAAAAAAAGAAATTAAGACAAAATACAAAACACTTTAAAATTTCAAGAGTGAGGTTATGATAATGCGTCTTGTCTATTCAGATTGGACGAATTGTCGGGCACACTCGGAGTGCACTTTCGTAACGCTCTGCGCCGGACTTCGCCCGCACTCTTCAATCTGAACGCACTCCAGGGCGTTCGTTGCAGCGGTGTTCTGTGACTTTTCGAAGGCATTTGATTGTGTCGATTACAGAATACCGCTGCAAAAAGCTAATCTGTATGGATTTCGTGGCAATTTTCAACTGTTCAACAAAATACAAAAGGAGTTCCCCAAGAATCCGTTCTTGGACCTTTGTTATTCTTAATATTTATCCACGAATTGGGTTCACTTGACATACAGAGGAAATTTGCTTTTTTTGCAGATGATGCTATGAGTAATCTCTGAGAACTTACAGAAAATTAAATCTTGTTTGTGTTTGAACGCACACAAAATTGATAGTGTTTCTTGTGCAAGTTTTTTGGATTTAAAGCTTGAGACAAACCTTAAATTTTCGCAACACGTTGGAAGCTCGAGTTTGAGATTATCATCAGCTTGCTTTGCAGTTAGAGATTCGAGATATGAACTTAACTTTGCCTCTGCGAAGATGGTCAATTTTTTACTACTAGACTGTGTTTAACGATATGGAGTTGCATTTTGGGGATTTTGTTCTGGATAACTGTTTAATTCGGTTTTTATTATTCAGAAGAGAGCGTTAAGGTATTTACACAGAAAACCCAGACATTGTAAACCAATTTTTTTAGCATCAAAAATATTGATTCTCCCGTGCTTGTTAATTCTTGAAAAAAAAGACATAGTATTCTTAACAGGGACATTGCCAGAGTAACAAGACAATCCAGCAATCTGCCTTTACCTATATCACGTTCGACACTGACAAAACATTTAATAATATATGAAAGTATTAAGATCTACAATCATTAACACACACACACATTAGAAATATAAATATTTTAGACATATTTCGAAAATAAGTTACAAGGCCACTGAAAGGAAAGGCTTATTATTCTTTGAATGAATATTATTTTGATTCACTACATTAAAAATATATTTTTGTTATTTATACATTTGCCCTAATGTGCTTTTAATATTTTGGTGTATTTGTTTGGACTTATTAATAAATTCTATTCTCGTCCATAATGTTTGTATCATGTATTTATTATTTTTACGGAAATTGTTTATATTTATTTAATGCGACTTTATTTCTCAGCCCGAAACGTCTAGCCACGACTTTAGCTGATGGCATGATTTTCTCGGTGTGTATATACCTGCATGCTGTATTCTCTATGGTTTTACGTAGTAGGGTTAAGGTTTAGTAGGCAAGTTTTTTGAAAAACAACCAAACCTTCTTACTGACCATAGAATTATACAAGCGCGGCGCTTTTTTGACACGCGCTTTATTCTTGCAGGCACTCTTGTGTCTCTTTTGCACTTTTGTCACGGAAGCAGCTCTTTTATCATGGCGCCTTTTTGTCACACGCTTTTTTGTCATGGAGCTCTTTTGTAGAGCGCTGCTCTTTCATTACATTACATTACATTACCACGGTGGGGTAGTGAGTTGACTGCGTGCACGGAGGAAAATCGAATGGCTCTTATTTACTTAAAGAGTGCTTTGCTTTTCTAAAAAATTGAGTTTTAACATTTCTTTTCAGAAATCATTTTCTTTTTTCAGGAACCTATAAAAGGACTTTGCCAAAACTAAAAAGCATTTTTTTTTAAATCCCGCCATTCTAGTTTCAACAATTTATCTTTTAGAATTAGAAAATCGTTTTGCACTTTATTAAAACAAAAAAGCAGCAGTTTTACTGATACACCGGGGCCGCCGTAGACCAGTGAACAGCGTCTTAGTCTGCAGAACAGAGATCGCAGGATCGGATCTCGGCAAGAACACATTGCTTCACACAACACCGAATGCGACTCGAGACGACGACGGGCGGCCCCACTTCTCAGCAGCTCCGCAGTTGACGTTGTGCAACAAACGAGGTAGAAGTAGGCGGCACGGTTGACACTGCACCGAAAACTTTGCGGGACTCAAAGGTGGACGGCCGAGGACCCCACCAAACTGGGTAGAGGAGACTAGCCGGTGACCCAAAAAAGGACGATCTGGACTTCTCCGAGATCGGGACTCCATGGGACGCGACTGGACTCCGACAGATTTGGTAGCGGGAGTGGACAGAGGGTGACTTGGAAGAGGCGGTACCACCTTCGGGTAGCAGGACCACTCCAAAGAGATGCATCTGAAGACTCCGACGGCAACCTCGACCAGCGAAACCCGGACCTCGATTTTCGGGTCAACCTATATGACGGCGTGCTGCTGGGGAGGAAAGTCTACCGTGAACCAAGTTCTGCTGGGACGGTAGCGATATTAGATAGTGTGCAATGTGCAAGTCTAACATATAGCAGGACCACCCTTCGGAGGGGGTGTAAAGCCGGCGGTCTACTGTGTATACTTGCTACGCAGTCTAAAGATTCCTGCCCTCGACAAAGAGGTGTCAGGCTGTAACGAAGTTACTAATTTTATTTATTTATTTTAGCTTTTCTTTTCTTTTTAGGTACTTCATGTCTCATAATTTCTGTAATTTCTATGACGTTTTACTATTTTCTATTCTTGGACTCTAGACATCGCTTTGACTCGCCACGTTTTCCCTTTCCTGCTATGCTGCACGGTCAGCGAGCTACACCCCACCGCTTTGCGCGCACAGCCTGCTCGACGGGAGTATGGTAGGTGGGGATACGCAAGGCTATTTAAAGCGATGTCGAGCGCGTTTCAGGGCATTAATTCTGCCGACCGTCCGCTACCAACAACTCCTCCGACCGACCGCACCGAAAACCTGCCAGAACCCGATAGGTAAGCACCTGACCAGTATAGCGGGGTTTCCTATACATACCGTAAAATGTAGTTTTCCGTATGGTAAGTAGAGGTGAGATGGGTTACCGCTGGCTCGGAATACGGGTAACACATCTCTCTCTCTAGCACCAGGCGAAGCTATTAATGGGTTTGTCTTGCGCTGTCTGACCGGTTAGTGAGTGAGAGGGAGACAGTGCTATCGCTGGATCGGATTACCTTTAGGACTGTCTTTTCCTCTCTGCATCTCTCTCTAACACCCGTTTTGACAGCGTATGGAGTAATTCATTGAGAAGCAGCGCCACCGGATCGTTTCATTTAAGCATGTGACGACAAAGGCACTGTAATTGGAGGTTAGGTGTATTATCGCTGGTTCGGAATACGGGTAATACATCTCTCTCTCTCTAACACATGGCTAAACTACCTACGTAGGTCGATCCTGTGTTGTTTGACCGGTTAGTGAGTGAGAGGGAGACAGTGCTATCGCTGGATCGGAATACCTTTAGGACGTGTCTCTCTCTAACACACGGTGGAACAGCATATGGAGTGATTTATGGAGTAGTGGTGCTATAAAGGTATCTTTGTCTGACACACTAATTTCTCATTTCTCTAAACCTGCTATGAATTATATATATATAAATTCCGCTATGTTGGGGGTGCCGTATTAAGGAGTTTTCTACCGTTAACATTAAATATCAAATACCGGGGTTTACCGTAAACGTTATGAGACATGCAAGTTACCGATTTTTCTAAGATTTTCCGTCCTTTTCTATTGTATACCGTTGAATGCTAAATAAAGAGACCTGTTGATAATAAATTATAAGTTATAATAAATCCGCCATGTTGGAAAATTGGTTGTTTTACTCGTGTTACTTAGGTTAGGAATCGAGACAGCTAGACCCCTGGTTTAACCGTCTCCACTGTTTAAAAGCTACCCGACGCTGTGGGCCCTCTACCACATAAATCCAGAGGGTGGCGCCCGAGATACTTGTTGGATTATCTCTCAGAGGAGTAGTTAATCCAACAGAAACCGATGCCTACCGCTTTAAAACGTAAACAACGTTACAAATTTGGCGCCCGAGCAGGGACCGGCCAGTAAACAACCGTTTTCCGCCCGTTTTGAGTGCGCATGCGCAAAACCGAAAATCCGAGTTATACCTCTATTTATAGTAATTTTGGTATGCAGGATCCGAATTTTAATGTCTTAGTGGCCCACACACAAACCGAAGCAAGATAGTACCGATTTTTATCAAGCATATGGTTGTTTTTTATTCCGGGGACCGTCCGTTTTACCAAAATTAAAAAAAATTTAACCCCGTGGGCCGTATTTAACCGAAATAACGTCAAGTGCACTGCGCATGCGCAACACTTAAAACTAAGTTATACCTCTTTTTACACTAAGTCGAGGTTGCTGAAGTCAACTCCGCAGTCAGAAAAATTGCAGCTAATAGGGTTACCGAGTTGTGATAACAATTCTTCCGAAGTTTTACTAAAAGGTGGAGAGGGAAATCATGCGCACCGTCTTACCAGGCCGTGATTTTATCCCCTCTCTATTTAGAGTAAATAAACTTCTCCAACCAGAAGAAAAAGTGGGAATTCGAAGCCCGACCGTCAGACAGTAAACATCAAAGCGTCATAATTCTATATAGTTTCTAGACTGAACCAGTTTAACACCGCCGTATTTTCCCCACCATTTACCAGTCCAGTAGTGGGAGAATTTTAGCAGTGGTAGGAGTAAAATCCGGCTATAAATTCAAAGAAGAAGCCTTTCGAAAGGGACATTAGTTTCCGACCTGAAGCAGTGAACATCTACGAATAATCGACCGCACTTTAGAAAACCGAACTTAACTTTTCTGATTCCAAATCCGTTACCGTACCAGAAACCAGTTTACCAGATATCAGTTACGACCGTTTGGAATTGGGATGACTAAGCAAGGAAAAACTACAGTGAGTCCAACGAAGACTACCGCCGCGACGATGACTACGACTACAGCTAGTGCTCCAACCATCGATAATTTAACAACCAGTCCTACTATTGTAACGACGACAAACGCTACCACGTCTCTTGCAGGCGACCCGTATGCCAGCGATGTTCGCGTAAGCTGGGTTTACCTGCTGAAAAAAGACGATTTAATTGCCGAATTAAACAAATTTAAATTAAACACAACCGGCACCGTAGAAACATTAAGAAAACGTCTAGTGACTTTCATCCGAGATGGTAGAACCACCCCGACGCCGACAACGCAAGCCTTTAATTTTTCTACAACCAGTGTGCAAGCCAGTATGACGCAACCCGCACCAATTCAACCGGAGAATGTTACGACACCGGTTCCCGTAACCAATCCAATACCAGCAATTTATGTAACCTCGACGCCATCCGCAAACACAACCGCTCACCGAATGCCACCGGCTACCGCATACTCAACAATAGGCATTTCACAGCCAACCACAACCTACCGTCCGACCCCGTTGTATATGGGAAACATACCCACCGTCACAATGCAAGGTCCGTTACCGTCTCCGTCTGCACATAGTTACGCATCGACGTCAGCTCCGCAGGCAGCAAATCAACTCAAAATTCATAAATGGAACATACATTTTAACGGCAGAAATGATCCAGTCACTTTCATAGAAAGATTACAAGAAATTTGCACGTCGCAAAATATTGTGGTTGAAACATTATTACCGCACATGCCGGAATTATTGCAAGGTGACGCTGCTCTATGGTTTCGCAACAATCGATGTCATTGGCGTAACTGGGACGACTTTATTGCCGACTTCCGTACCTTCTTTTTCCCACTAAATTATGCTGAGGATTTAGAAGCTGAAATAAGCCGGCGTTTACAACGAACAAATGAGCCGACCCACCGTTATATAACCGAGTTGCAAACCCTCATAAGGAGGCATGGCAACATAAGTGCAGATCGAGAACTACAATGGTTATACCGAAATCTTTTACCAGAATATCGGCAACACATTAGAAAAACGGATTTCACCGATGTAATTAGTCTTTCTAGGCTCATAAGAGAAACCGAACTTTTGTTAACCGAGTTAAGACGTACCCGTCCTACACCTTCAAGTAGTCAAAATTTCTACAACCGGCCGTCTGGTGTTGCTACTACAAGTACCAGGCAAACACCACAAAATTCTAGACCGAACGGTGGATCGACCACATTCGAACGGAGTAATACCGATACAAATCCGAGTACCGCCCGAGAATGGTCTAGGGAAAATATATGTTGGAGATGCGGAGAAAGGGGCCATTTTCGCCACGAATGCAGAAATCCGTTCCGTTTGTTCTGCTCAAGATGTGGCAAAGATGGAACATTGACCAGAAACTGCAGATGTTCGGAAAACTGAACCGGCGCTGTACCGCAACGAGGTCAGTCCAGCACCGTCGCCGAAGAACCTCCACACCGTATACAACCCCATTCAGATTAGCCGATATTAGACCACATGTCTGTTTATTTATTGACGAAGCTCCGTTTTTAGCGTTAATAGACACCGGATCCGCACATTCCTTCATAGGCGATTTCGCTGCAGAAATGTGCCAATACTACAACTTACCGAGGACTCAATCCACCGTTACGATGGCAAAAGCGGCTAACGGAAGTTTGACTCAGATTTCCGAAGCATACCAGATACCGTTGAAATTAGGACATACCGTCTTCACTGAAACCCTTAGCCACTTTCCGTCTTTGACCGCCGATATTGTTATTGGGATGGATATTTTATCCCGTCATGATTTTCACATCAACTTTCGAACGGGAGACATTTTTCTGAATAACCAGCTAATACCACCGCCTACTCCGATGACCAGTCCCGTAGGTCAGGTGGATACTAGAACGAATTTAATAGAATTAACACCGGACGAAGATTTACGGCCACAAGATTTCCTAGACAAGGAATTAGCTAAGTTCGACGCAATTAAGGGCACGACGCCCCTAGTTGAACATACTATCCGACTTTTAAACCCAGAACCGATCAAACAAAGATATCGCCCGCAAAATCCTAAAATGCAAGAAATTATTAACACCGAAGTAAAAAAGATGCTAGAAGACGGAATAATCGAACCGTCTAACAGTCCATGGAGTTCCCCCGTAGTGATAGTCCGCAAGAAGGATGGGAAATACCGTTTTTGCATAGATTTTGTTAAGGTTAACCTCCAAAGTCGCAAAGACGCTTACCCTTTACCCTTCATTAATGCCATTTTGGATAAACTCCGTAGGGCCCGATATATCTCAAGTATAGACCTAAAGTCCGGTTATTGGCAGATACCGCTGTCAGAAAACAGTAAACCGATTACTGCTTTCACCGTTCCCGGCATGGGTTTGTATCAATTTCGAGTCATGCCCTTTGGACTTCACTCCGCCCCAGCTACATTTTAGAGACTGATGGACCGAATTATTGGACCCGAGTTAGATCAATTTGCTTTTGCGTATCTCGACGATATAATTATCTTGGGAGAAACCTTTGAGGAACATTTGGAGAATCTTAAAGAAGTATTCCGACGTCTCCGAGAAGCTAATTTAAAAATCAATCCGGACAAGTGTGAATTTGGCCGTAGATCGCTAAGATATTTAGGACATCTTGTCACCAGCGAAGGCATTTGCACCGACCCTCAGAAAACCGCCGCCATTCGCGATATGCCACCCCCTCATAACTTGAGAAGTTTGAGACGATTTTTGGGAGTCGCTTCCTGGTACAGACGATTCGTACCACATTTTTCACAGATAGCCAGTCCGTTGAACCGTTTATTAAAGAAGGGAGTGCGCTGGTCTTGGACAGAAGTCGAACAAGATGCACTTGAAAAACTAAAAGTTTGTCTTACCGAATCACCTGTGCTCGCCTGCCCTGACTTCAACAAACCGTTTATTTTACAGACCGACGCATCCGATAGTGGACTAGGAGCCGCTTTAATTCAAAACGGAACCGACGGTGATCACATAATTGCTTACGCCAGCCGTAGCTTAAGTCCGGCAGAGCTCAAATTTTCCGTAACCGAAAAAGAGTGTTTAGCAATAGTGTGGGGCATAGAGAAGATGAGACCGTATCTCGAGGGATTCTCTTTTACCGTTCAAACCGATCACTCCAGTCTTAGATGGTTGCATTCCATTAAGTCCCCGAGTGGTAGATTGGCTCGATGGAGCATATATTTACAGCAGTTTGATTTTAATATAAAGTACCGGAAAGGAGTCCTTAATAAAGTCGCTGATGCGCTTTCAAGAGAACCGGTCGAGACATACACTGAGGAAGACCAAAGCGAACAGGTGTTAACCTTAGAAGGATTTGAACCTTGCACCTGGTACAATAACAAGAAAACCGCCGTTGAAAATGATCCTGCCTCTTACCCCGATTATTGTTTAAAGGAAGGCAAATTATACCGACATTTTTGGGACATGTCCGATCCTACCGAAATCGAACTGTCCGATCCGTGGAAGTTGTGTGTTCCAAAAGCAGCACGACAAACCGTCTTACGAGAAAACCATGACTCACCGTCAGCGGGACATCAAGGCATTGCTAAAACCAATGCAAGAATCGCCCGTAAGTACTACTGGCCCGGCATGTTTCGTGAAATTACCCGTTATGTAAGAAGTTGCTCTTCGTGTCAAAGGTACAAAACGTCACAGCAAAAACCGGCCGGACAGATGCGACCATCAAAGAACCGCCAGCCTTGGGAAACAGTGACTACCGATCTAGTCGGCCCGTTACCGACTTCGACGAAAGGAAATAATTATCTGGCTGTATTTCAAGACCGATTTACGAAGTGGGTACAATGTCGTCCCCTTCGTAAAGCCACGTCAAAGGCCGTTACGCAAGCGTTATACGAAGAAGTGGTTACCAGATTTGGCTGTCCTCGTGTTGTCCTCACAGATAACGGCACGCAATATACCGGTCGTCCGTTCCGAGAAATCTTGAGGGAAATGGGTATCCAGCACCGCCTTACCCCAGTTTACACCCCCCAAGATAATCCGACCGAACGAACCAACAAGACAGCCAAGACTGCAATTGCACAGTTTTGCGAAGAAAACCACAAACACTGGGACAAACATCTAGCCGAAATCGTGTTTGCTATCAACACTTCACGTCATGACTCAACGGGATATTCGCCTGCTTTCCTGAACTTCGGTAGAGAATTGGACCCGCCGAACGCCATGTACCAGAACCTCTCCGAAGACGATTCCGAAGAGCCCGTGATATTTGACGAACCCGAAGATACTGACCGCCAAGCCGTAACTACGCAAGCGCAACGACTACAGAAGTTAAACGAAGTATATGAATTTGTCCGTATTAATCTAGGCCGAGCGTTCACTACACAAAGCCATCACTATAACCTCCGTCACCGAGAGTGGAGATGTCATGTGGGAGATAAGGTGATGAGAAAAGAAAATCCGTTGTCATCCGCAGCAAAAGGTTTCGCAGCTAAATTAGCTCCGAAATATTCAGGACCGTATACCGTAGTAAAAGTCGTGTCTCCAGTTGTCTATGATTTAAGACATCAATCCGGTAGAAAGCTCCGTCACATTCACATAAAAGATTTAAAACCAGCTTACTAATCATTCCGTTCCTTTTCAGCTTTTTAATCACCGGATGGAAAAGTCAAAAACGGAACATGTAAGAAAAGGAATTTCACTGCCCAGCTCTGTTGCTTTGATATCACCGCCGGCCGTAAGACCCACTTCAACAACTACATTTGCCTCTATAAAATCAAGGACCTCCACAACCACGTTGGGCTCGACTCCCTGCCTAACTCCGCCTGGTCACCCATATACACCAACCAGGCCAGCCCACCCCGGACCGATTATGGGCGTGGACCCTAGATTGGCGAGTATCCGGAAAAGATCTCTCCTGCCAATTGTATGCGAGATACCAACCAGAAAGCCATGCTGCCCCGGACCGTTACCGCACTCGGCAGTAAAACGCAAGCCCGTAGGATGCCAGGCGAGTCCCGATAAGGTTACTGAATATACCCAGACCGACAACGACACCCCACTCGTCCTATCGATGGACACCGAGAACCGACCCGAAGGGGGTAAATCATCGATGGCGTTGGTTCCCTGGACTGGACCAACAATGTATGAGATGGTTCGTATTTGGCTCATGAGACGATCTCTTGCGGTACGAACCCAGAACGCGCCTCCGGCTCCCTTGGAGCACGAGCTCGCTACGGCGGCTCTTACCTATTTTACTTGGGACGATTGGCCGCCGCGTATGCAGCAGTCATTAAGGGAAATGAGACCGCCCAATTTGCCAGCCCACCGTCGTTTTAGGGCCCGTTTGACCACCGCCAATGGCCGCAGAGTCCACGTTAACGTGCCGGGAACAAACTAGCCAAACTGCTTAAGACTGCCAGAAGACTGATTTTGTTTCGATTAGAGTTGACTATTTTTTTTTGTTATTTACATTTGTTTTTTGGAAGTACCTGATTTCTGTTTTTTTCTATAATTGTTAAGAATAAAGTTTTTTATTTTATTACAATACGGTCTGTAATGTTGTTACAAAATTTCCGTACCGAATTTGAAAAAAATGAGAAAAATACTTACCTATTATACCTACCGGAACCGTACGCATTTAACTGGTATCAGTACCTGTTACTGGTTCTCATAACGTAAAGTATTTACCTGATTCTACGTACTTACTTATCAGCGTCCATATTTGCGGCTGTCAGTCCGTCTACCGAAGCGCATTCATATCGACCGGCCTTGCCTCCCACTACTGACCCCACCCCGCTGCGTGCGCAATAAAATACCCGCTGCGATGCTTATAAATAGCGAGCACCGACGGTTTTAAAATCATTCTATAAAATATCCGGTTAAAGACTACATTGCACACCAGCATTATCATGGACAGTCCGATTTTAGAACTTGTCAGTTCTTATGAGGATCTTTTTAACGAGGAAGAATTTATCTACCATCAGTCCAGTTCCGACGCCTCAGAATCGATAAACTTGCCTACCCGATCTACGCCGACGCAGGTGGCCGTTGAAACACCGCTATTAGCGCCGCCGACGCCCGCCGTCGTCGAATCACCGCTTTTAATTACGCCGACGACTAGCGCCGTCGATCTACCAGAAGAGTGGACACATGCGCACCAGGAATTAAAAACTCCCTCCACAACCCAACCAGAGTATATAACAAACCAAAACCGCATTACCGAAGCCAGTCCGACCACGCATCTCAAATCGAACGAACCGCCACCCATTGACAAGTCTAAGGAACTACCGACAGATATGAATACTTATAAGACTCCGGTAGCTTCTACCTCTAGAGCTTCTTCCGTCCGATCTGCGAGAGCTGCCGGTAAACCGACTAAGGCTACCGGCCATATTTATTATCACCAACTCGAACTAATCGATCCATATGCCGATCCATTCGGCTCTACCGACAGCCGGCCTTGGGGGGAGGTCACCGGAACATATGAACGGGCATCTGAACTTGCAGAACTTTATCTACCGGTCAATAAAGAGTTGTGTTGGCGATGTGGTTATCCAGGACATAAACGGGAAGACTGCACCGGTAGACCCGTTACATTTTGTTCACGCTGTGGAAAAGTAGGATCTCTATCACGGGATTGCGACTGTAAAAGAAAAACTAATAATAAATTCCGGAAAGAGGTAAGACCTGTTTTACCGGCTCATTCCCACTCTACCAACGGAGCACTAAAGCAAGTCACCTTTGCTGACACAACAACTCCACCGGTAAAATCAAGTGACAGGAAACGTACCGTTGGAACTCAATGTTGTTCTCACCCCATACGGTACAAACCATGTCAACAGTGTGGTTGTCCGTTTGGTAAAGCCTTTTCCTAAAAGCCAGTTTCACTTACTCCCAGGGTAAAACCGCAGGAGCCGACCGTTTCTCCCTGGTGAGGTACCAGGATAATGCCTGAGGAACCACCAGTCAACGTAGCCACGACGACTGGTGAGGTACCACATATGACGAACGTCATACGTGAGGAACCATCAGGTTTGTTTTCCGGTTTGAAGAATAGTTTGGTTTTAGTTTCGCGTATTTATTTTAGTTTCTTTTATATTAGGGAACCCGGTTAGAAACATTTAATTTTTCTGTATGTAAAATTTAAGTTTGAAAATATTTAAGTGAAATATTTTCTTTTAAAGAAAGGGGGGTGTGTAACGAAGTTACTAATTTTATTTATTTATTTTAGCTTTTCTTTTCTTTTTAGGTACTTCATGTCTCATAATTTCTGTAATTTCTATGACGTTTTACTATTTTCTATTCTTGGACTCTAGACATCGCTTTGACTCGCCACGTTTTCCCTTTCCTGCTATGCTGCACGGTCAGCGAGCTACACCCCACCGCTTTGCGCGCACAGCCTGCTCGACGGGAGTATGGTAGGTGGGGATACGCAAGGCTATTTAAAGCGATGTCGAGCGCGTTTCAGGGCATTCATTCTGCCGACCGTCCGCTACCAACAACTCCTCCGACCGACCGCACCGAAAACCTGCCAGAACCCGATAGGTAAGCACCTGACCAGTATAGCGGGGTTTCCTATACATACCGTAAAATGTAGTTTTCCGTATGGTAAGTAGAGGTGAGATGGGTTACCGCTGGCTCGGAATACGGGTAACACATCTCTCTCTCTAGCACCAGGCGAAGCTATTAATGGGTTTGTCTTGCGCTGTCTGACCGGTTAGTGAGTGAGAGGGAGACAGTGCTATCGCTGTATCGGATTACCTTTAGGACTGTCTTTTCCTCTCTGCATCTCTCTCTAACACCCGTTTTGACAGCGTATGGAGTAATTCATTGAGAAGCAGCGCCACCGGATCGTTTCATTTAAGCATGTGACGACAAAGGCACTGTAATTGGAGGTTAGGTGTATTATCGCTGGTTCGGAATACGGGTAATACATCTCTCTCTCTAACACATGGCTAAAATACCTACGTAGGTCGATCCTGTGTTGTTTGACCGGTTAGTGAGTGAGAGGGAGACAGTGCTATCGCTGGATCGGAATACCTTTAGGACGTGTCTCTCTCTAACACACGGTGGAACAGCATATGGAGTGATTTATGGAGTAGTGGTGCTATAAAGGTATCTTTGTCTGACACACTAATTTCTCATTTCTCTAAACCTGCTATGAATTATATATATATAAATTCCGCTATGTTGGGGGTGCCGTATTAAGGAGTTTTCTACCGTTAACATTAAATATCAAATACCGGGGTTTACCGTAAACGTTATGAGACATGCAAGTTACCGATTTTTCTAAGATTTTCCGTCCTTTTCTATTGTATACCGTTGAATGCTAAATAAAGAGACCTGTTGATAATAAATTATAAGTTATAATAAATCCGCCATGTTGGAAAATTGGTTGTTTTACTCGTGTTACTTAGGTTAGGAATCGAGACAGCTAGACCCCTGGTTTAACCGTCTCCACTGTTTAAAAGCTACCCGACGCTGTGGGCCCTCTACCACATAAATCCAGAGGGTGGCGCCCGAGATACTTGTTGGATTATCTCTCAGAGGAGTAGTTAATCCAACAGAAACCGATGCCTACCGCTTTAAAACGTAAACAACGTTACAAGGCAAAATTAAGTCCTCTTAGAGAAAGAAAACTTGCATCCTAAGGGGCACGTGCATCAGTCGGGGGTGCACGGGGGTTATGGCCAAAAGGGTTCATTATGCGGCCTAATTGCCAGGCCTACGGCCGCCCATCTACTACTACTACTACTTATACACCAAAAGAATAATACAAAAGTTTTGCAACATTACGTTTTAATTTTAATGGTCAAGCTTCCCTCAAGCTTTGGTGAAATAGAAAACAAGTCACGGTCATTTTAGCAAATTTTGCATTTATGGCAGTGGAGCCTATTTAAATAGCGGTTTTTGCTATTATAATTTTTTTTATTCAAGGCTAAAAATTTTTTATGGTTTTACCTTTGTTAAAACTTCCCGCACTAGTGCGGGAAATGCGTCTTCCCGCACGGCAAACAGTGTGTGAAGAACCATTTCCCACACGATCGTAGAAAAATCATTTTTATCTAAATTTATATAGGTTGCTAAATATTTCTTTTATAATGAGAAGCCACTCTCTTATAGAGATTGAAAACAATCAAAAAGATAGATGAATCTACAGGTTGAAAATGTATCTGATTATATACTAATACCTATACAGTACGGACGTAATAAGTCCCCCCCCCCCCTGCTAACTCTTGAACGAATTGAGGTATCGACCTCAAATAAAAACCATGTTTAATGATAACACTTTTTCTACCTTTTGACGTATTTTTATAAGCTTCATATTGACGTAAGTCTATAAGGTCACTAACTACTTTAAAATTTTAAATACAAAGGAGGGTCGAGTGATACCTTGTTTCAAAGGTATTATAATTCCCTATTTAAAATTTAATTTAAAAAAAAAATCGGTTTACGACTTACAGAGTTAAGAGTTTTTTCGGCTATAGTTTACGCACCTCTCCTTACTTTTGTAACATGTTTAATGATAACAATTTTACGACTTAAGACTATAAGGTCACTAACTACTTTAAAATTTTAAATAGAAAGGGGGCCGAGTGATACCGTTGAAAAAGTATTTTAATTCCCTATTTAAAATTTATTTTTTTTTAAAAATCGTTGTATTACTTACAGAGTTATGAGCATTTTTAACTATAGTTTGCGCACCCCTCCTCTTACTTTTGAACAAATTCAGTTGACTTTAAATAAATTTTTTAAGGTAAGACCATAGGGTCACTAGCAACTTTTTTATTATTGGTGAGTAACACTATACGTAATACGTAAACTATAGTCAAAAAAACACATAACTCTGTAAGTCGTAAACCGATTTCTAAAAAAAATAAAATTTTGAATAGAGAATTAAAATACCTTTTAAACAAGGTATCACTCGATCCCCCTTTCTATTTAAAATTTTAAAGTAGTTAGTGACCTTACAGATGACGCTTATAAAAAATACGTCAGAAAGTGACAAAATTGTTATCATTACGCATGTTTTTTATTTAAAGTCGACATCTCAATTCGTTCAAAAGGAAGGTGAGGTGCGTAAACTATAGTCGAAAAAACTTATAACTCTGTAAGTCATAAACCGATTTAAAAAAAAATAAAATTTTAAATAGGGAATTAAATCACCTCTTAAACAAGGTATCACTCTATTTAAAATTTTAAAGTAGTTAGTGACCTTATAGACCTACGTCAATATGCCGCTTATAAAAATACGTCAAAAAGTAGCAAAAATGTTATCATTAAACATGGTTTTTATTTGAAGTCGATACTTCAATCCGTTTAGGAGTTAGCAGAGGGGGGGGGGACTTTTTACGCCCGCACTGTATACAGTAACAAATAATGTTATGACTGGTATTTGATTATTCTCATTTTGCCGTAAGAAGCCATACGTGGTACCGGGAGGTAAATTAACGAAAATTCCCATAGGGAGGTAAGATATGTAAAACTCTCTAGGTACTAAAGTAGCATTTTCGCCCCTAATATGCGGATCGAAAATGTAATTTTTTCATAAGGTAGGTATAGTAGATAAAACATATTTTAGTACATTGGAAACAGATTTTGGCAATTACCTCTGGACGATGAAAGTTTAAAATTGTGTTGTTTTTCGTCTTCATTTGGCGGACATTGTTTTACACGGTTACACTGTTGTGTGTTAAAAATACTTATTTCTCCCATGCTATATTTGAAAATTTTATTTGGGAAACTAATGAGCCTTTTCGAGATATTTCGAAAGACTCTCTGGTTTGTAAAATTAAAAAAATTACTACTTCTTCGAGATAATAGGGAGATTTTGGTCCGGTTTTTTGTCAGTCTGTTACCCTTACTTTTATTCTGGGCAAGCGCAGAAGCGCTCTGTCAGGCTGTTACCTTTATTAAAGGTAACCACTGGTTCTAATTAGCGTCGAATAGCGACTACCTTTACCGCTAAAAAGACAACCAACCAAACTTAATATGATTCTGTGGTGTAAGATTTTTAGGTTATAAAAGTTTGTTTTGTTTCACAAAAATTTTGTGTATTTGGATTTTATTTTTTGTTAATCGTGTTTATAGTAGTAGTGGGGTGCCTTTTTTACCGTTTTTTTCGTAAACAGGTAAGTGAGTACAAATAAGTTTGCAGAGGCTCGATTTCTTCTATTACTCCACCAAAGATATCTTTCAAAATCATTTGCCTGACTAAATTTATGTTGAGGTGCCCGACTCCCAGTCCTATCACTAAATTAATATTTTCCTCCATGATATGGTTAGAAAAGTAAATTAAAAAAAGACTTGAGAAAAAACAACAAAAGTCAATAAAAAAGTAAGGTTATGTTTACCGCCAAACGATTTACTACATTCAAAAGCTCTATTTTTAACCTTTTGAAGTTACCTTTATTTACGGTAACGGTAACGAAATTTGCCGTTAAACTGCCTGACCAAAATCTCCCTAATATTTGAAAAATCTATCTGTCGTGCACAAGTCTTTCATTGGAAAACAGATGAAGCTTCAAAAATCTTGTATTTTGGACCCAAACCTAAAGGATTCTATCATTAATATACCTGCTCTTTAAATATCAGACCTGCTAAATGTCCATTTTTGTGTGTGAGGGGGGGGGGAGAAGCGGATAAATCTTAAAAAGTTTCCAATTCCAAAAAACAATCTATTTAAGTACCTATAATTCAAGAATGTTTGCCTACCTGCAGCTCCCCTCCATAATACATGTGCTCTGCGTTCTGTATCACTTTTTCGTTGGAGAGGTTACCAAATGGTCGTTCACAACAAAAATTCAAAATTTCCCATAAGGTGACGGCAAAAGCCCATACGGCACTTGAGCATGTATACCTATCCTAAAGTATACAAGAAATAAAAAATTATTAAAGATTGAATAAACGGTAAATTTGGGGTAGTAGCGGCGCGGCGTCTTCAGGACCCGGACGAGCAGGACACCGCCCGGGGCGGTCGGAGGCCATCCCGTTTTTGCTAGGGAGAACTTGCGCTAAAGGTTTATTTTATGAATTATTTAAAAAGTCTTATAATTATTTTAATTTATTCAACAAAAATTCCTTGTTACATTGGTAGGTACCTATTCAAGATATTATATTAGATTTTTCAAAGATTTTTGGGCTTAATTTTAAAAACTTTTGCCTGCAGCGCGGCAGCGGTACAACATTATTTATTGGTACAATTTTGCAAACAAAATGTTTAAAAACTGGCATTTTCTATATCATTTTTCGTTAAATTTTGCATGCGGCGCTTTAACATTGATTGTCACAATTTTAGTTTAAATTAAGAACATTTTTTTTGACAATTAATATTCAAAAATACATTTATAATACTACCCCAATTAACATTTATAGTAACACATACTGGGGTAAAGGCTTTGCTACTTTCCTATAGTAGTAGTGTGGTCAGAACAACAATTTGGGACTCAGGAACGACTTTTTAGTCGTATTCTTTTAAAGTGTCGTTTAAAAGTATTCCTTCCCGCCATGGGACAATTGCTACGTTTTCATGGGAATTGAGTTCGTTCTGAAAACGATTTCAATCCGATACCGTCCATGAAAACGCCTGTTTTTCCAGTATTCAAATCGATTTCAATCTAGATCCTATCCTGAAAATTTTTACGGTTGGATCAAGATCGTATTAAGATCGAAATACCGATTTTCCATGAAAACGGGGATTGAGTTAACACATGCGTATTGCGTCGGATTACCATACAGCCGCCAAATTATATTTTATTGCTCTCACTCTTTTTGAGAGAGAGAGAGAGAGAGAGAGAGAGAGAGAGAAATAGAAGTGAAACTGTGGAACCGGCATTCTAAAATTTGGTGGAGTGTATAGGAAAAAGAAGATTAATAACATAACCTTAATTAAATAACCGAAGATTTGTTTTTTTAAAGACTTTAAAAAAATTAATTATGGAAAATAAAAGAAATATGGCTCGAAAGTGTATGTGCTATGCACATATGCCAGTCCAGCATTTCTTTCTTCACTTCCACTTGCAAACAGAGTAGTAATTAAAATTTTAAAAAAACGTGTGGCAAGTTCCAACATCATCTTTTGAATAAAATAGATTTTTTAAAAAAAAGTACCAAAACTCAAAAATGAATATTTGACAACTATGGCATATGTCAGCTGCCAAATATCAAAATTTAAAAACCGTTTTCAAATCGATTCAAATCGATATACGTCCTGTGGACGTTCCCGCCAGCGCAGCGGTTCACGGAACGTTTCAAATAGAACGTTGAGGGAACGCCAATCAACGGGTTTAAGATAAATCCCGCGCGCCGTTTTTTACAGAAGGTGAAGATAAATTTTTTAACAATTTGATAGAAAAAGTCTAATTCTAATCTAATTTATGGACGGTCTCTTATCGGCCATAAAATTTTCAATCCTTGTTTCAGAGCAAGACGACGTCATGCATAATCCCTCTAAATAATAAATTCACCCTTCAAGTTCACTGGTTATTTGTTTGGTTCGGCTAGTTTGTTATTGATCTTTATCTAACACATGACATTTGGTTTCTCCTATTCATCTGTTGTAGAATTTGGATCTATTTTTTTGTTTATTTTTTGTTTTTTATTTGAAATTACAACCATTTTCTTTTTGGTCCTACTGGAACGTCCACGGGACCAAAAAAAGGTCTCCGGGACGTTTAGTAAACAATACCATAGTCATCCTTTTAACTGAACAAAACAAGTGAAAAAGTTCACATGACTTATGAGGCAAAACAGAGTTTTGTCTAAATTACTTAAAAGTTAAAAAATTTAGGTGCTTAAATCTACCAGAATTTTATAAATATTAATGTCCAACTTTAACCATTTTACAAAAGGGCCATATCCAAATAAATAAAAATACATATTTTCCCTAAATATTTAAAAAAATTTAAAAAAATTAATAAAAAAATTATAATGATTTCCTTTGAGTTAAAGTTTTAAAAAACACTTGGCAACAACGCAATTGGCTGCATACGGCGTGAGTCTCTGACCTCAGGGGTGCATTCAGATTGAAGAGTCCGGGTGAAGTCCGGCGCAGATCGTTACCCGATAGAGATCGAACTCCGAATATGCCCGGCGATCATATATGTATAAGCCTAAATATACGCCCTTGCAATGCTTTCGGCGTGCACAACTTTGTAAGCAGGATGTCCTATATATATATATATTCCTATACCTTTCTCTTTTACTCTTTTATGACTCTTTATTGTCTCTTTCTGGCGTCAAAGCTTAGCGGTTCTGCACATGCGCGGTCATCGTCATCGGTTAACCAACCAAAATCCAGAAAGACAGCTGTGCAGTTGTCAATATTTTTCTATTTGTTTACGTTTTTATAAAATCAGTATTTTCTATTTTTAAATAAATAAATATATGAATAGAAATCATTTTTAGGTATTTTCACTTTTTTTCCTTCAAATTTTAAGAAAAAATATGTACCAACCTGTGGAACTTCACTTTTATTGTTTGGTGGCATCCACAAACACAGCATGCGGCGACATCTTAAGCTCCAAGATATAAACAGTTTTCATTATAACTCCTAAAAACTTTCGCGGAACCAAAGATTAAAAATATTACAAATAAAAAAAATTGCATAAACGAAAACGCGGAAAACGACTATGTGTGATCAAAACAAATCAATAAAAATGGCGTCTCGACCGAAGGGTGAAGACGAAGGTCGCGAAACCGGCCGCGGAGCTAAGACGGCTCCATGGCCTACTAGATTTTAGATATTGCTTACAAGTTTGGCCTGGGAAAGTCCTATATTTAACTTCATACATATATGCCGGCGATTCGTCCAATATGAACGGACAAGACGAATTATTATAACCTCACTCTTAAGATTTTAATTTTATTTTGTGGAAGAAGTAATAGTAAATGCGTTTATACGCTTATACTATACGCTTTATATTACTTGTTGACGATGATTTACCTTTACCACTTTTTCACTCACTTCACCACTTTTGATTATTCCATCTAGAACAAAATTGCCTTCCTCATCCAAAATCAAATTATGGGAATGTCTACTGATTCTTTCCATTGCCAAAAATAGAATTCAAATTTAAAAAACACAAATACAAAAAATATTGTTTCTGAAATAAGGTTATAAATGGTTGTGCATTTTATCAACCTATTTCGTGGGGTGCGAAAGTGCGCGCTTGGGTAGCGTCCGGTAAAAATCTACCGACAATCTGAACAGCCCGGTAAATTTTAACCAGAGCAACCTGAACGGCCCCGGCGTCATCCAACGTTCAATCTGAACGCACCCCAGACTTTCTCTCGTTTCTACAGCACAGTGCATATTAGTGATGGGCATATCGAGAAAAAATATCGATGTTTTGTGTCCATCACTAGTGCATAGTACATCTTCCGCTGTTCGTTGTGAAGGTTGTCAGTTGCGCGAGTCTACCTGCCGCCATTATTTTCGCGAGTTTTTTTGCAGTTTGGTGTGCAATTAAACTGAACTAAAAATGTTCTCTAACCGGGAATACGTTGACATGCTATTAGAATACCGTAAAGCTCGCAGAAACTCAAATCTTGCAGCTCAAGTGTAGTGCCATAGATTTCTCCAGCGGCTTAAAAGAAGTGTTTTTTGCTCGGTTTTTTGAGTGTTTTTCAAAATAAAAAAAAGAGTTTTTACAAATTAAAAACAGTTTAAACACTGCGTGACAGTTGTTTTTAATTAAAAAAAAGGGAGTGTGCCCTACAAGTGTACAAACAAATGCTTAAAAGAAGTGTTTTTTTGAGTGTGTCAAAAAAATTAATAAAAAAAGAGTTTTACAAATTAAAAAGAGCTTTGAAAATTTACCACCAGACGAGGCGCTAAAACCAATTTTCGGTAAGTACACATTTATTTTTTTCTTTTTACTATTTTCAAATAATTAATTATTTGTAAGATGTGAAAAAAAAACCATCTCAAAGGTGATATGGGATCTCTTTAATTTTCTCGCACCTAAAAGCGCATTGTTGCCAGACTGAGTTTATTATATGAACTTTTTTGCTTGTTTTGGCCCCCCTATCATCCATTTAAAAAATGACTATCATATCGTTTATACCCTGCATAACATTTTATTTCCATGTGATTATTCGGCATAGATCTATGGCGATTCCTGTTCAAGAATAGACGTCCTGATACAAATAACGTTAAAAAATATTAAACTTTTTCAGCAAGACTTAAACTTTACGTTTAATCACTTAAAAAACTTTTAAAGTCGGCCACAGAGAGTGAATGCTCAAAACAAAAGTAGATTGCAACAGCGGTCCCTCGGCATCGAAAAATCAGCCAAATAGAATTAGGTTTTTTAATCCAGCTAATGGACTAAAATCTTTGAAAATTTAAAATCTTGAGAAAGTAAGGAAACCTAATAATAAAAAAGTTTTTCCCTAGGATCTGAATTTCTATTCGAGGCAAAAGTTATTTTTTTTACAGGGTGTAATAATAATATTAAACACTACATAAATATACAGGGTGTTCCTTTGCGTTGAGGCGTTTATTTTAGAGAGTGGTGCGAATTTGGCGGGTAGCAGTAACAGGGGGCGGGTGCGGGAAGGCTCCTCTCTATTGCTGCTAACCCAACCTATCTAGTTTTTTTAATATTTCACAAAAAACTGGAAATAAAGGCGTTTTCGAGTATTTAGAGTACGATTTTCAAAAAACCCTCGAACACGTCGATTTGCTATTCAAGGGGGAATTTTCGTAGGATACACCTCTTTGGTGGCGTGAGTTTCACCCTCGATGTAGATTAGGTATTAGTTTATATCAGATCAGCCAGATAAAAAATACCACTTTAAAGTCGGAGCACAATGGGGTAGTTTTTAGATTTTACTTATTTGTAATCTGTTAAAAACTAAACTTATCACAATTAGTTTTGGTATCATATTGAAACTTAACTACGAATAATTGATTTGACTAATTTTTTTTCAACATTTTCTGTACGTATCAAAAGAAAAGTTTAAACTCATGTATAGAAATAAAAGAGGCCTTTGAAGCTCTTGTTTTATGTCTTTTACAGTTACATTATACCGTAAAAATCAAACGTATAACGGGAGACAGTGGTTTTTTCAGCAAAAATCTCTTTGATAAAAACATGTAGCTGCGAGACATAATTTTTGCTGCGGTTTTATTAGTTTTCCTTGCAAGTTCTATTGAAGTTTTCAGGAAATTAAAAATGCATTCTGGTGGTATGCCAGATATTCATTTATAAAGGGACGACAATTTTTTTCGTTTTGCGACACCCAGTTAAAGAGAAATTATTTAGAAAATGTTATTAATTACTACGTTTTCACGTGGGCCTAAAAACGTTTTCAATACGATTCACTTTCAAACCTTCCAGGTAAACGCGGCGAATCAAAGTTTTTTTCGTTGGCCCTGCTCAAGTACAGAACCGCTTTTTTGGGGTCGTATCAGGATCCAACTGCATAAAAACGGGTATCGAACTCACTGATGACACCAATAATAAGTGTTAGCACTTCCTACATAGTAATTTGTCATACGTGCGGGTGCATAGAATATCCCTTCTAAATTAGCATTAACATATTCGAAGCCAATGATAAGATTAGATTACATTCACCTTAATCACATGCCACCTTAATCATAATTCTACTGAATGTTCTGATTTGATACAGACATTCTTATCAGATGCTTAACATGTACCCTATAACACATATTTAAAGTTAGAGTGATATCTTCAGGTTATAGTACTTTTTCTTGTCCTTAGCATGTACGTAGAATTTCCTTTAAAAAAATAGGATATGCTAATCATGCACATTCTCAAACATTTTAAGTTATACCAAGTATTATGCATGTAATTTGTCGGGATGGTTCCAGGGATGTTCTGTGTCAGCAAAATATAGACATATCTAAAATGTCCAAAACAACATTCCTGGAATGTCTTATGAGGACATTCTTAGAATATCCAAATACAGACATCTGGGAAAATCCCTAAAAATAAATTCCAGGATGATATGGATATCAGAAGAGAACATACTTCATAATAACAATCTAATTACTAGGTTCACAGCAGCGTTGCCAGGTCGAATTTGAGGAAAGCAGTAGGTCATAGATAAAAAAATCAGTAGATTTTGTAAAAAACAGTACATTTTGTTTTCCTAATAGTTGACGATATATTGCAGCAAACAAGCAAAAATAAAAATGTCAGTCTAGGATCATCTTTTATTGTAGGACTACAAAAAACGTCATTAACACCAAAACAAAAGCTATATTCTAGCACAGTTCGCATTCAAAATAGTTCAGCAGTTCATTTTCAATTTCAACGTGACAACATCCCAGACAGCACAACTCTTTCCCAAGGATGTCCAGTGGAGAGAGTTTTCTGGACAATGACAAATATGTAGGAAATTTCGCTAAGGCATATCCATCGGATAATACAATTGTCAAAACGTTGGACGGCTCTTGGACATCCCAAAAAAGTCCAAAAGTTTCAATATTTTGACTATTGTACCACTATACTAAATCCATTGGTTATCCAGTGGAACGAAATTTTGTCCAAAAGTTATCCATTGGCTATCCAAAAAGTATCTTTATGGTTCACTGTTGGAAAAAATTAATAATTACAATGTATATCCGTTGGTCTCATTTTCTTAGTACACTGGATATACTTATTGGTTCCAATGGATATCCAGTGGACATTTTTGTGAAAAGCGGCGATATTTTCAATATTTAAGTATATAGGTACCTATATATTTGAACCACTCCAACATCATAAGTCTGATGGTCGATACTTGCGGATGGAGTTCCTAGCAAAGGATGGATATTTTAATACTAAAATACCAATTAGTCCAAAATAATGAAAAATACTTACTTAGATATGAGAGAAATGTTATTGTTGATAATGAATAAGAAAAAACATGATCCATTGGATATACAAAACAGTTCGGATAAATGACTATATTTATTAATATGCTAACTAGGCCAAGACCAATTGACATATAGATTTTTTGATAAATATTTAATGTTGAGTCAATGTATATAAAGTACATTACTTTTGCTCGACACAAAATGAACATCCTCCGGATATAGTTTATTTTTGGTTCCAAGGACCAAGAAAAATCGTTATCCAAAAACTAACTTAAAAAAGCAGTTCTTTATGAATAAAAATTGGAAGTCCTTTGGACTCAGTTTTTTTGTCATCCACTGTATCAGGAAAAACCTTTGTCCAATGGACAAAAAATGGTTGTCCGATGGACAATTTGTGCTGTCTGGGATGAGTACGAACTTTCGTTCATTGTAAAAATGGATTTCGTTTTTTTTTTCTCTACTGATAAACAAAGAATAAATAAGACCTAAAATAGTCGATCCAACAAGTTCTCGAACGAAGCACGACGCGCACGCATATTACACGAAGTGGCGCGACATTGAAAATCGACCACAGACATAAAAACATCATGGAGCTGATGTTATAATTAAAGTGGGAGTTTTCATATCATTTTTTACAGACAAAAATTATAATTATTATTTTAAATAGGTAACCTTAGGTATAAATTTTCTTGAAAGAAGAAAAAGTAAATCTACTGCTCACATTTTTTGAAAACCGAAAAAAGCAGTAGATTCCGCCGCAAAAACAGTAGTCAGTAGACAAAGACCCCCAAAGCAGTAGATCTACTGAAAAATCAGTAGACCTGGCAACGCTGGTTCACAGTTTAAATAATTTTGCTGTCTATATTGTATAATAGTAGTATCTTCAATGGAGAAAAAAATCTTCAAACCAGCGCCATCTACCCACAATTACTATAAAGGCGGACAGATTTATTAAACGGCAGGACCCCAAAATCTTCCGAAGAAGACGTTTTCAGAATGTCCAGAAAGGACGTCCTTGGGATGTTTTAAGAGAATGTTCCTAGAATGTCAAATATTACATTCCTAGAGCATCCTATGTAAGATATTTTTCTCTTATTTTAAAAATATTCCATTGACGGTATGAGACGTTTAGACATTTTAAAACGCGTTCAATCGTTTTATGTAAACCGAAAAATAAAATAGTATTGAAAACGTATTCAGTTTCACGTGAAACATAGTAAATGTTGGTAAAAGCATTGTCTAATATACAGAGTGTAAACCATACTATAGCAATCCTTTTAACTAATGAAAGAGGGGGTAAAACAAGTCAAAAAGTTCATACGACTTATGGGGCAAAACTCAACTGACTTTAAAGTTGAAAAATTTAGGTGCTTATAGCTACCAGAATTTTAGAAATATTCTTGTCTAACCATTTCCATGTCCATAGTCATTTCCAAATAAATAAAAATAAATATTTACTCTAAATCCTCTAAATTAAAAAAAAATAAAAAAAAATATTGATGACTTCCTTTGAGTTAAAGATTTAAAAAACACTTAGCAACAACGCAATTCGCTGCATACGTGAGTCTCTGACCTCCGACCCTCTCTCCTATCTTTAGCACAGTGCATAGTAGTGATGGGCACATCGAAAAAAATATAATGAACATCGATGTCAACATCGATGGTGAAAATACATCGGAATAAAAACATCGATGTTTCTAAACATTGATGTTGTTTTTGCTTTTTTTTAGAGAGTATTCCGTTATTTACCCCTAAATGCATCGTAGGCACTTAATCGCGATTGGCTATCTAATCCATTCTTTTTCTCTCTTGATCCCACATAAATGAACTAAGAGGAAGCATGGATTACCTAAACTAATCCGAATATTTTGAAGGTGCATCTGGGGGTAAAAGAATCTGTTTTATTTAAGACCCGATTTCCATCTATGCGTTTCTCATGCGTGGGCCCCCTGACTCAAAACACACATCACGTGGTCTAAGCGAGATTTGCCTATATAGGTTCATGTCCAACCACGTGATTAGTTATTTGAGTCAGGATGGTCGCGCATGGAAAACGCATGTGGGAACCGGGTGTAAGACTTATTGTTAATGTTACACAATAATACGCATGCAAATAAGACAGTGGCGTATCCAGGGGGGATTTTGGGGGTTAAAACCCCCTCCAGGAGGTCCAACCCAATCTACAATAAATGGATCATGATCAAGGGACCCAGGGAGAGCTATAAGTATAGTTTGTGACGTGTGTTTGCTGTGATGTCTTAAATTTTAAAAATTTTGCTTGCTGTGCTATGGCGTCATTAATTGTTACAATTTTAGTTCAATTCTAAGGCATTTTTATCACCAGCATTAAAAATGTGGAACAAATGACATTCTTAGTATAATTTTTCTTAAAATTTTCATCTGCGGCACATTTCAAATTCAACAAATCTATATATACCAAGGCAACCCACCCTTTCTTGGGATCTAACCCAATCTACTTTTTTTTAAATATTTTACAAAAAACCTAAAAGATCAAAATTTTTAAAGAAATTTTTGTTTTTTTGTCAAAAGTTTCCCCCGCGGCGCTATACCAATGTTAAATATTGTTACAATTTTGTTTAATTTTAAGCAATTTTTTTGCAAACAACATTTGAAATGCGTAAAAAATAGAATTTTAGTGTAATTTTTATAAAATTTTTGCCTGCGGCGGATTTAGGGTTAATTTTGAAAAAATCTCCAAATGAGACAGTATTTTTGTTGCGTATACACTAACTCAACACCTATTAAACCGCCCCTCTCCCTTCCCTTCAGTTCAAGAGCTCAAGCAATAGGCACCTACCTAATTTTTAAAAATTTGAGATAGGTAGGTAGCTCATATTTATTAAATGATGAAACCGCCCCCAGAGTCGACTTCTGGCTACGCCACTGAATAAGATATTCATAATAATAATCGGCGCATGATATACAAAAGCTATCAAATATCTAAGGTAAAAACAACAAAAAAAATATGAGTGGTACATTAAAAAAAACTATATATTATATAAAAAAAAAATGTTTTTCTCATTGGAGCACACTCTTAGAGGTCCCAAAAGCTTTTTTCTACTGATTGTAGAAACAATAATTTATTAAGGGTTGGTCCGCTCAATCGATTTCTTCTTTCGGTGAGGGTTTGGTCAGCTTTTGAAAACAAGTGCTCTGTTGCGGTGGGGTACAAGTGCCGACTTCTCAGACAAATTAGGTAGTTCTCATAATTTTTTTTTGTATCGATATTCAATGTTCCGATGTTTAAAAAAAGTATCGATGTTTTATAAACTTCGATGTTAATAACATCGATGTTGAACAAAAAACATCGATGTTTGTGCCCATCACTAGTGCATAGTGCATCTTTCGTTGTGAAGGTTGTCAGTCGCGCGAGTCTACATGACGCCATTATTTTCCCGAGTTTTTTGCAGTTTGGTGTAAAATTAAAAATGGTTTTCAAACAAAAATACGCTGACATGCTATTAGTATATGATGAAGTCTCAGAAACTCAAATTTTGCAACTCAAATGTATCGTGACAGATTGATTTCCCCAGCGGCTTAAAAGAAGTGTTTTTTGCTCGGTTTTTTTAGTGTTTTTCAAAATAAAAAAAGAGTTTTTACAAACTAAAAACAGTTTAAACAAAAAGAGAGTTTTTTTGGGTGTTTGCCAGAAAAAAATAATAAAAAAATAGTTTTTACAAATTACAAAGAGCCTTGAAAATTGTGTTTTTTTTATAATAAAAGTAAACGATACGCATTGCTTTTCAAAGCAAAACTTCGTTTCGACTTTTAAATAAACTTTTATAACCAGACGAGACGCTAAAACCAATTTTCGGTAAGTACACATTTATTTTTTTGTTTTTTACTATTTTTAAATAATTAATAATTTGTAAGATGTGAAAAAAAAACCATCCCAAAGGTCAAATGTTGATATTTACGTTGCATCCCGCCGCGCCGCGCCACACAGTGCAGCAGTGGTTTAAAACGGTTAAATTTCGGAAAAAAACTAAATATCTTGTATTTATCGGATAAACTTGAAATTTTGTACATATATTCAACACATATTTACCATTTTTTCCTTAGGTAAACCTCCCCCTTCACCTTTGCTGGGTGTAGGATAAATATTGTGTAATATAGATAAAAAGGTAAAGAATTACTCAATATCACTAGTTTTATTGATCGTTGATTTTTTTATAGGGAGGGGGTCTATTGCCCCCCAGGTCTCACAGTCCCTTAAATTTTAACTTCCATGTAGAATCGAACAAAAAGAAAAGTACTAATTTTTATTAAATTACTATTTAGCCCCCCCACTATTTTGTCAAATTCTTGTCGCTTCTTATTTCTATATATTTAATATTTTTTTGCACGGTGGTAAAAAGTAAAAAAATTCAATATATTTATCCAAAATTAAAATTTATGTTCTAAATAAACCTACAAAAAAAGTAAAATAAAAAAAATCTTACTTAACTATTATTTTCCAGAAAAATAAAAAAAAACTTTTTATTGTAAAAATATCCCACTAATATATATCATAATTTAGAAATATACTTAATGATAAAAATATAATAAAAAACTAATAAATTGACTGATACTTTATACTATTTTTTTGGCTCTGCCCTAAGCCCAAGTATAAAAGGATCAGATGACGCAAAACGCATGTTAAAAATGTCAATATTTGTGGAAAGTCTTGAGCATTTCCTTGAATGGTTTATGCGATATTAATATCATCATATCATAATTACTTTATCCTTCTTATTAAAATTAGAGCAGAGCGCTACTGCTCTAATTTTAATCCCTCATCATTTTTAGAATGTGCGCACCCAGCCCCCCCCCCAAGACTTTTTTAAATGTACTTTTATTGTAGTATTCTTTTAATAAACTGGATTTAAATTTATTATAAAAATAATTTTTGAGAAACAATTGAGTTCAGGCACCCCGAGAAAAATTTCGGGGTGTGCCACTGATCTTTAGCGACACAGCAAACAAAAGGTGTGTATTTCGAGTATAGTTAAATAACGATTAAGGGGCCACAATTTTAGGAACCTAATCCACAGATAGGGAGATATTGGCAGCTACAACCTATGCAGTCATAAAGTTAAGACATTGTAGTATATAACCACAAAAAAATTTTATTGCGCGAGGCTGAGGGAAGACAACTTTTTCTCTGCAGAACTTGGTATATATCAAAACAACTGTTATTGTAAGTTTTTTTTTTAATTAAAGAAAAAAAATATTATTTTAAGGCTTAACAAAAAACTGTTAAATATACCCTTTAAACAAGTAAAAAAAGAGAGAAATTGACACTTAAGTTTTTGTTTTAGAGATTAACGAAGGACAGGTTGCAGAAGAAAAGAAAAATCGAAAATAAATATAAAATTTTACTTTGGCATCCAATTTCTCAAAATTCAAAGTAAATCTGAAAAAATCGATTATAGGTTTAAACTAAGAGGATATTTCTTTACAAAAAAATGGAAATATTAAAAAAAAATATTGGATAAACCATTGTGCGCCACTCTACTATGAGATCTCCTTTAATTTTTTGGCATCTAAAAGCGCATTGTTGCCAAACTGTGTTTAACTTGAAAGTAAAATATCTCCGAAACCACTAAGTTTTGGCGCCGATATTACAGTGGCGTAGCCAGGGGGGTTTTGGGGGTTAAAACCCCCCCAGGAGGTCTAACCCAATCTACAATAAATTAATCCCTGCGGCGCATGTATGATTTAGCAACAAATCTATAGATATACCACCGCAACCCACCCCTTCTTGGCATCTATCTCAATCTACTTTTCCAAAAATTTACAAAAAACCTAAGAGATTAAAATTTTTAAAGAATTTTTTGTTTTTTTGTCAAAGTTTTCGCCTGCGGCGCTATACCAATATTAAATATTGCTACAATTTTGTTTATTTGTAAGCAATTTTTTTTGTCAACAACATTTTAAACGCGTAAAAAATAGCAGTTTAGTGTAATTTTTTCAACATTTTTGCCTGTGGCACATTTATGGGTTAATTTTAAAACAAATCTGCAAATGAGACTAGATGAGACTTGCTTTTAAAAATAATTATTTTTGTTCGTATCGTATACACTAACTCAAATCCTATTAAACTGCCCCTCTCCCCTCCCTTTAGTTCAAGAGCTCAAGCAATAGGCAACTACATAATTTTTAAAAATTTGCCATAGTTGATTTTTATTGAATGATGAAACCCGGGGGGAGTCGATTTCTGACTACGTCACTGCATATTATATGAACTTTTTTGCTTGTTTTGGACCCCTCTATCACCCATTTAAATAATGACTATTATATCGTTTACAGAGGTCAGCCAAGCCACCCCCCCCCCCCGAAAGATACTCGAGTTTGGATATGATTATAATTTTGAACCAATTTCAAACTTAGGAGTTTCTCATTTTTCTGTACGCTTTTAATGAAAGAAAGGAGTTTGATTCAAAATTTTTAAAAGTGGTTCAAAATTAGTTCGAAATTATAAGCATATCAAAACTTGAATATCTTTCGGGGGGGGGGGGTGGCTTGACTGACCTGTCTACAGTCTGTATAGGAACCTTATAACTTTTTGGGTCAAATCGTGGTCCAAATCATTAAATATTTTGGACCAAACAGGTCGAACACTTTTCAATTCATACAGATTTTATTTAAAAATCTATTTAAAATAAAATTTGTATGAAATGAAAAGTGTGCGACTCATTTTGTCAAAGATTGGTTGTAACTTCCCTATACAGTGTGGATTCTTTAAACGAAACGGTGCTTGTAGCAACTTTAGGGATGAGGTTTTTTAAAAAAAAGTTAATGATTTTTTTTCGGACTTTATAATAATATAGTATAATAGACCGTTTATAATAAAAACAAAATTATGGCCCCCGACAGGAGGCCCAGACCCAGACCCCATCAACTACGTTTTTAAAGGAGAAGGTAACACGTCTTGTGGGACCATTTTCGAAAGTTTGTTAAAAACTAAATTTGACGAACTATTAACCGTGGTGCTAAAATTAAAAAAAAACTAATTTTTTTGTGAATTGTTTTAGCTTCAAAATAAACTACATATTTCTTTGTTTACTGAGTGCAATCAAGAAAATACCTTGTTTTGTTCTTTTTTGGAAAGCTTGTTAAAAAAGAAATACGACTAAATAATTTTTTTTTTTATATCTATAATAATTTTTTTTTTATTATTTTTATTATTAGTAAAAATATTATTTAACTTATGGTGCCACTATAACTTATTGCTATTTTTGCTATTCAATCAATCAGAAACCATTGGCAAGAAAAAACTTTTAATAATGAATTAAACAGGAACATTTACAAAAGAAATCAAATTTAAACATTTTTGACACATGGGTTAACAGATGACAAAAATACAAGCTTTTCAAAAAGGTACCACAAGTGGTAACTTCTCACGAAAAAACAAAGAAGGCCCTGGACCTTCAGTGAGGGCCCCCAAATGGGGCGCCAATAATGCCCTTATGTGGTATATTCTTGATTCCACTTAGTAAATACAGAAATATGTGGTTTATCTTAAAGCTAAAACAATTGAAAAAATTGGGTTTCTTAAAAACTTTTGACACATAAGTTGACAGATGTCAAAAAAATACTTATAGTTCGTCACATTCCTTTTTTAACAAGCTTTCAAAAAAGTTGCCACAAGTGCTACCTTTTTATTTTAAAAAAATAGTTGATGGGCCCTGGGCTTTCAGTTGAGGTCCCCAATTTTTTTTATAATGGACGGAAAGTCCACAAAAATCATTAAAGTCTCGCCCTAACCTTTTTTTTTAAACTTCATCCCTAAAGCCGCTAGAAGCACTGTTCCGTTTAAAAAAAATCCACATTGCACATTAAACGACGGTAAAAGTTTTAAAGTAACTTTCCGATTTTTATAGTTTTAGTCCACTACCGGATAATTGTGGAAAAATACTCTTTATAAACCTCGTTTATAAGCCATTTTTCGCACTTTTGAATTTTTTTGTCATATATATATACTGATATATAAGAAATATAATTATTCAAGTACTCTACTAAAAGCAAAATTTGTGTAGCCAGTTATATGTATTTTTTTACTTTTTATCCTTACTTTTACTTTTCATCCCTTCTTTTTATCCCTCCTTTTAACTTTTTATGCTTTCTTTAAAATAAGGGTAAAAAGCGCACTTGTCACCAAAAAGTAAAAATTAAGGTAAACGGTTTTGATAAATAATGATTTAACAAATTCCAGCTTTTACGAAATTACGAGTTTGATATTGAATGAGTTTGATGGACAATGATGGACTGTTAAATTTCGAATTTATTATTGAATGGGTTTCATGAAATAAGGTTCGGATAAAAAATTGGTTTGACGAATTGCGGTTTCTATGGTGAATCGTTCTTACGATGAATTTTTTTTATTAAATACGGTCTGATAAATTCCTGGTTTGATAAATCATAGGCGTTCCTTCACTTCTTTTAATTTTTTGTGTTTTTTCTGATTATTAAAATTTGATTAAGTTTTAATGAGTAGGCAAATAATTTTAATTTTTTGCCAAAAGTAATGCAACTCGGCAAAACTCCATAATATAATGCTACCTTATTTGAAAGTATTGACCAAAATATTTTAATACGACTTTTTAAATAAGTGATCGTCCCTCCACATTTCAGTATAAACAGTAAAAAAATAAATAGAAAACAAACATTTCAGAAATGACTACGCATAAAAAAGTCGATTTTCTGCAAAATTCTAAAATCTTTTTTACCATTTTTACAATATTAAGTAAAACCTGCCTTCCGCGCGCAACAAATTGATTTCTACACTCACCAATAAAATACTCTCCCAGGGCAGCCAACGTATGGGGGCGGGGGGCCGACCCCCTATCTCTGCGTACTCCTTTTTGTACTGCACCTTGCAAATTGCAATGTCGGTTATTCTCACTATGTAACCTCGGCCAACTAAGCAATTCCTGAAAAAAAAACATCATTTCCAACCTTTTGCAAAACTCCTATACCGGGTGATTCAAAATTCTCTTGAAAGATTTTAAGTGTAGGTAGAATTTTTTCCCCTGAACAAAAATTACTAAAATATATTTTTTTAACTCTTTGGTTTCAGAAATATTTGCATTTAAAAATAGCGACTATTTTCTGAGAAGCACCGTTTACCTATGTATTCGTTTCTAACCACCAACCGATGCCTCCGATATTTAATCACCAACAAAACTTTGACAACTTTAATATTCTTGACAAAAGCTACAAATCATGACATTTTCAGAAGACTTTTGAAGCTAATTATTAAAAAATTGGTGCTAGAAAGCACGGATAGTCCACCATACAATTAAATATTTTATGTTGAAAGGAAATGAAAATATCTCGAAAACTGTAGCTTTGAAAGATTTGAACCTTATAACAAAATTTTTGGGTAATATTTACGAAAACCAAAATTTGAGACCCGCATATCAATAGTTGCTTTACTTCTAAAGTTATGATTTTTTATATATTTTAACGTTTGTTCAAATAACTCAGAAATTCAAGCTCCCACAAATTTGGACTTTAGAACCAAATTTGTAGTCCATATTCATGGAAACTTAAATCTGAAAACCGTATATCGCTACTTGCTTTTGTTCCAGAGTTACAATTTTTTCAAATATTTTATCCTCCTTTTCCCCTTTAACCCCCCACCTCCCTACCCAAAAGTTAACAAGTTCATGGTCAGCCAATAGAGAATTTTTTTACCAAATTTCGTTAAAATTGATTAAGGCGTTCTTGAATTATCGTGTATACAGACAGACAACAGAAAATAGACAACAGACAACAGACCGACAGACAGACCGACCGACAGACTGACAGACAACTTTTTTTTTTCGTCGATTATGGTGTTTTGGAACCTTAGTTACTCATTTTTGATAAAATTAAGAAAAGTCAAAGTCTCCCATACCATATTGGTATGGTGGACTAAAAAATGAAAATTTTGCACCTAAATTTAAAGAAAAAAAAATGAAATATAAAAAAGTGATATCTAACCACTTATATATATATTTAAAATAACTAAATATTTAGTTTAAATTGGATAACCCATTTTTTGAAAAGAGTGTACAGGGTCTCCAATTTAGACTTAGAAAATGGTAAGAATAATTTTTTGCTACCCTGTTTAGTAGTTAAGGGACTTTTTAGATATCCCAGTCAAAAAATATACAATAATATACTTTTTGTCCGAATTTACTTTCTTTTTAAATAGATGTTTCACAAAAAAGTGAGAAAGACCAAAACATTATTGTGTTTAAATTTTAAAAAAAATGCTGTGGCGCTATATCATTCGAGTTTAATTTATTGTCAACAACAGGTACTATTTTTTAAAATTTTAAGTTTAATTTAAGGTTAACAGCCCTCAAAACCTGCATTTTTAGCATAATTTTCTCAAAATTTTTGCTCGCGAAGCTTTTATGACACGATTGTGGCCAGAAATCTGGACTTGTGTCTTGATCCCACCCCTATTCCACTGGCTCAGTTAAGTTTGCCCCCCCCCAGAAAATTTTGCACACCTTCCTACGAGAAACTACAGCCAATTTTCTGTGGGGGGGGCAAACTTGATGTTGCCCCCTCCAATCAATATTTTTCAAAAATTATGATGTCATTTGAAAGGTCTTATTTTGAACAATTTTGCATACCCATTTTAAAATTTTGCACACTTCCCTGTCACCCACACGAGGGATCTGAAAATATCAAGTTTGCCACCCCTCCCAGTCAATATTTTTCAAAAAGTTTGGTTTCGTTAGAAAGGTCTTATTTTGCACAATTTGGCACACACACTTTAAAATTTTGCACACCTCCCTGTAACCCACACGAGGGTTCTGAAAATATCAAGTTTGCCCCCCCCCAGTCAATATTTTTCAAAAAATTTGGTGTCGTTAGAAAGGTCTTATTTTGCACACCCATTTTAAAATTTTGCGCGCCTCCCTGTAACCCACACGAGGGTTCTAAAAATATCAAGTTTGCCCTCCCAGTCAGTCAATATTTTTCAAAAAATTTGGTGTCGTTAGAAAGGTCTAATATGCATAATTTTGCACACCCATTTTAAAATTTTGTACACCTCTTTCTAACCCACACGAGGGTTCTGAAAATATCAAGTTTGCCCCCCCCCCAGTCAAAATTTTTCAAAAATTTTGGTGTCATTAGAAAGGTCTGATTTTGCACAATTTTGCACAGCGATTTTAAAATTTTGCACGCCTCTCTCTAAATCACACAAGGGTTCTGAAAATATCAAGTTTGCCCCCCACCGTAAATATTTTTCAAAAAATTTCATTTCATTCGAAAGGTCTATTTTCCATAATTTTGCACACGCAAAAAAGTTTGGCCCACCAGTTCATATTTTTAAAAAAATTTATGTCATTCGAGAAGCCTAATTTTGCACACCTATATTCAAATGTCGCTTAGCAATGCCTAGTTTTATTTGTGAGCATGATTCAGAATGACTTCGGGTGAAGTTTCCGAAGGTTGCAACGTGTATTTTAAATGGTGGCGTTCCATTTCGGCAGGAAAGTCAATATGAACGCCTCTATTTAAAATACAGAACATTACGTAACGCCTGGTTCTCACCTATGCGTGCCCACCCTGAATCTAGAAATGCATCACGTGATCAGCCATGCATTTGCCGATTTTTTAAAAGTGTCGCGTGATGTTTTTAGTGTCAGGGTGAGCACGCATAGGTGGGAACTAGGTGTAACGCTTATAGGGGTTATATAGGGATGATCGGGGTTTCGCGGTTCCGTTACGTAACGCAATTTTTAAATTATTATTGTGAAATAAAACAACTTTTTGGATTTTTCGAGTGAAAAAGAAAAAAAAGAGGGGGTCTCTGGCAGCAAAACGTTACGTTATTTTATAGGGGAGTTGTCCCAAACGTTACAAAGCGTTATATAGGGGGTCGCGAGTTAGGGTCAAAATTGGGCAAAATAAGGATTACGTAATAAGCGCACTACCTCTCAGTTTACGCATTTACTTTGTGGTTGGCGTTAAATATAACCTAACTTTTTTGTTACTTTTTATTTTTTTTAGTCGATGATACGTACCTCATCAATCAATTTTCCAAAAATATTACGAAAAAAATAAAATAACGATAACCACAAAGTTATTCCTCTGGAAATGACGGACCCTGTTATGATTAATAACCACTACGGAATGACGTTTAACAACTGCGCAGTCGCAGAAGTAACAATAACAATAAGGAAAAAGACAAAATCACTGACCAAAAAGACCTTAAGGGTGAATGGAACTTTAACTTTCTACCTATTGGTGTCAGCACAATTGCAACAGGCGTTGTTTACGTCTTTGGGTTGGGAATTGAGTCAAATTTACATGACATATTTTTTTAATTCGATTTGATGTTTTTTCGATCTATAAAAGGAATAATAATTTTTTTCTTATTCGCCATTTTAAGTGCATGTAGTATAAAAACAAAATGTCTTAAATGTTTATGTGTAAAAATAAATAAACGACTCCTTCTAATTATAATTATTGACGCACGTAATTTTCTGATGTAGACCTAGTTAATCACACACCAAGACGTCAAACGCGTGGTGTGAACTGCAAAATCAAGGCAGGCGTCATCGTCGTAGCCGCTGTCCGCAATTAGCAAGGTGTGATCCCACCATTATCCAGATGAAAATTTTCGGACGCACCCATGAAATCGGAGGCGCGTTCGACCTCGGGTGCAACTTGCCCCAAAATGGGTAAGTGCAGCTCTCTAGAAATTTGATAAGCCTTAAGAGAGAGATAGAAATGCGACGTTATCCGCGTTCTTAGTCATTGTCGTTAAGATGTGTCTGAGCTTAATAGAAAGTGACAGTCTCCTCGTCCTTCACTCCCCAAATGCACGTATCTAAATTTTTGAGTGTTCTGCACCAAATTTTGACGTTTCTTCGACCTTGGGCGTGTTGTCTTTACACTTTGCAGTGTGTATTGTGTGGGTTAGAGAGGGGTGTGCAAAATTTTAAAATGGGTGTGCAAAATTGTGCAAAATTAGACCTTTCTAATGACACCAAAATTTTTGAAAAATATTGACTGGGGGGCAAACTTGAATTTTTCAGAATCCTCGTGCAGGTTAGAGAGAGGTGTGCATAATTTTAAAATGGGTGTGCAAAATAGTGCAAAATTAGACCTTCCTAATGACACCAAAATTTTTGAAAAATATTGACCTGGGGGAGGGAAAACTTGATATTTTCAGAACCCTCGTGTGGGTTAGAGAGAGGTGTGCAAAATTTTTAAAATGGGTGTGAAAAATTGTGCAAAATTAGACCTTTCTAATGACACCAAAATTTTTGAAAAATATTGACTGGGGGGCAAACTTGATATTTTCAGAACCCTCGGGTGGGTGGAAGGGAGGTGTGCAAAATTTTAAAGTCGGTGTGGAAAATTGTGCAAAATCAGACCTTTCTAATGACATCAAAATTTTTGAAAAATTTTTACTGGGGGGGGGGCAAACTTGATATTTTCAGAACTCTCGTGTGGGTTAGAGAGAGGTGTGCAAAATTTTAAAATGGGTGTGCAAAATAAAACCTCCCTAACGACACCAAATTTTTTGAAAAATATTTACTGGGGGGGGGGCAAACTTGATATTTTCAGAACCCTCATGTGGGTTACAGGGAGCTGTGCAAAATTTTAAAATGGGTGTGCAAAATTGTGCAAATTAAGACCTTTCAAATGACATCATAATTTTTGAAAAATATTGACTGGGGGGGGAGGGCAACGTCAAGAAAATTAGCTGTAGTTTCTCGTAGGAAGGTGTGCAAAATTGTGGCATAAAAATTTTTGAGAAAATCGATCTGGAGGGGGCAAACTTAACTGAGCCTATTCAACTTTTGTTTTTTTAATATTAAAAACAAAGATAACATTTTTAAAGAATTTCAAAAACTCTTGCTTGCGGCGTCATAAAATTATTAATTGTTACAATTATAATTTAATTTTTGTTAATTTTGGTCAAGAGTATTCAGAACTTGTAATTTTTTTCTCAAAATTTTCGTCAGCGGCGCTTTTAAGACATGATTTTAGAAACAAATCCAGAATTAATACCATCCGCCCAAGAATCCGTCATTTTGCTTTTACATAAAATAAACATTTTTTTTTGGTACATCTGTACATCTATACCAAACCCAGTACCTACTACTTAAGCTAAATCTGCGACCGCCCGATATCACTGAAGGAGGCAATTTTTAAAAACGACCATTTGGAATAAAATCTAATATATTGAAAATCTCATAAGATAAACTACAAGAGCAAGCAAAAAAAAAATTAGGTTTGGAAAAAGTAGAACTGCCGTAACTGCAAGGCTTTTACACTATTTCCCCGATTTAATACCATCAGAAATGGACATCCTGTACATAATATAATATTCGACAAAAAGGTTTTACCTCGCGGCCAAGTCTTTGTGAAGAACATTCTTTGATTCCAAATACTTCATCCCTGAAGAAATTTGTTGAGCTATGTATATGAGGGTACCCGTACTAAACAAAGAATAAAAAAGTTTAATAGTAGTTTTATAACTAGTGGCTAAAAAAGCACAGTTTAGCCGCGAGTTGTTAACACTATTTTTTTTTTAATACCTTTATCAAGAAATCCAAGAAAAACAGAAAAATACTTTTTTTATACCTTCATCAAAAACATGATTTTAGTAACTGTCTTCAGATAACTAAAGCATGGCTTTTTTGGTTACCGATGCAAAAAAACTTTTTTTTTGATCACGGGTGCAAAAAAAGATTTCTGTCCGTTTTTTACCCAAAGTTAAAGAGAAATAGCGGAAAATAGTAATACTGAAAAAATCTAATTATTCTTGCCTAAGAATTAAGCCATTTCCGTCAGTTTTCACCAAGTATTTACGAAAAAATCATTTCAAAATATCGTCAAAATATCAAATTGTCAAAGATTAAAATGTGGCAACAATGAATGTCACCGAGTAAAAAGACACATCGCTATGGAAACGATTGTTATATCATTTACCAGACGCCTTGATTTATAGTGTAAAGATGGTGTGTTGCGAGAAGTCTCTTCGTTCGAGATTTTTAAAAGTATTTTCCTGTTTTTCTTGGATTTTTTGATAAAGGTATTAAAAAAAATAGTGTTAACAACTCCCGGCTAAACTGTGCTTTTTTTTGTACTCGCGTTTTTAAATACCTCGCTGCTTTAAACCAACGCTTGTAAAAAAAAGCACTATTTTAGCCACTAGTTGTTAAAACTACTATTAAAAATCTCGAACGAAGACCACTTCTCGCAACACACCATCTTTGCACTATAAATTAAGGCGGCTGGTAAATGAAATAACAATCGTTTCCATAGCGATGTGCTATTTTACTCGGTGACGTTCATTGTTGCGAAATTTTAGTCTTTGACAGTTTGATATTTTTACGATGTTTTTAAATGATTTTTTCGTAAATACTTGGTGAAAACTGGTGGAAACGGACAGAAATCTCTTTTTGCACCCGTGATTAAAAAAGAAATTTGCATCGGTAACCAAAAAAGCCTACATATCTGCAGACAGTTACTAAAATCATGTTTTTGATGAAGGTATAAAAAAAGTATTTTGCTAAGGTTTTAATTGGCGAAATAAATAACGCTGTAAAAAGAAATAAATTTCGGAGATATTTGAGAAAATAAAAAGAAATTATACGCCATTAACGTACCTTATGGGCTGTCCTTCGCTAGGCCTTATACTACCATTCCTGTTGACTAAAAATTGCAAGTACTGACACAGATCACCCATTTCGCCGTACTCTATTATAGTCCATGGAGGCTGTTCGGATGCACAAACCTTCAAAAATAAAGAAAATGTTTGAGCTTTTGGCTTTAAAGCCCGTACTGAAAGTATTTAGGTAACTTTTAACTTGCAGGCTGATATAAGGTTAGGGGATCTCCATAAATTACGTAATTACGGGAAGGGTAGGGAAAATTTTAGAAACATTTTCTTTTTTTGAATAAAGTCATGCACTTTCTCCTGAAATGCTAGCTAAAACGTAAAACATATCGTTGATAGGAATAATATACTTACCCCGAATACTCTGCACAAATTAGGATCATTTAAACCCGCTAAAAATCTAATTTCCCTCAGGGACTCAATTGGGTCTCCGCTGAAATGTTCCAAGTGTGAGGTCCTCACTTCCACGAGACCTGTGGAGTTGGGTATGTGATCTTCCAGATCCTCTGTCTCGTAGAGAGAGATCTGTTAAAAAAAATATAATTAAGCGCCAATCAAAATTACTTAATATTCTTGACAGAAAGATATTAGGCAGTACGAGCTTGAAGAATGGCATAAACTTCTTTCAAAAAACGGAATTGAGTTTTAGAGAAAAAATTTTGAAATTGACAGGTGTACAGTTGAAGCACGCCCGATTTCATTGAAATTTGGTGTGTTGGGGCACTTGGGGATGGAGATAACGAATTTCTAATCAGATTAGGCACCCCTTCCCCCTACGATGGGAGTGTAGGGGGGAAAACACCTAAGTTCGTTCGATTTCAACCAAAATTGGTATACGAGGGCTTTTGAGGATAAGGAATGCGAATTTTTTATCAGATTTTGAAAATTCAATATGGCGGATTCAAGATGGACGATTCTCGGCCATGTTTTGCTAACCAATTTTAATTGACTTATCCACATCCGATTGTGTTCAAATTTGGTACACAGGGGTTTTTCGGGAAGAGGATATGAATTTTTGATCAGATTTGAAAATGGACGATTTAGGGTACAAATCTAAAAATTAAAAAATAAATTTTCATTGAAAAAAACTTTTAAACAACAAGCTTTTATTAAAAGTATTTAAAAGTAGAAAATAATTTTTTATCTTTCTTATACCATAATAAAAGCGATGGGCGCAAATTAAAAAATTTAACTTTATGGTGACAAAGAGAGATTTACAAAAGAAGAGTTAAATTGTTCTTTTATTCGAATGATAAACATAATGCTTTCATCCAAAGAAGCTGAGAACGGGTGAGATTGCCGTGCTTGCCAAGCCTTTGAAAATGTCCTTAGGTTATAGAGTTGTTGTTTCTTAGGTGATTCGTCGATTTGACCGATATACGATACCTAAAGTTAAAATTTTTAATTTGCGTCCATCGCTTTTGTTATTGTATAAGAAAGGTAAAAAAAAATCTACTTTTAAGTGCATTTAATAAAAGCTTGATCTTTAAAAGTTTTTTAAATGAAAATTTTGACAATTACGCACGCAACTACTATATATTTTTTGGTAAAGGAACGTGGGCCTGGGGCAAAACCGGGTAGGGCATTTAATTTCTTGCCCGACCCCATTTATAAACTTAAAGCCTACAAATTAGTCGTTACACTCTTACCAGTTCACCAAATATTTTAATGGCTTCAGCATTGCACCATTCGGGACTTATTCGGTAACAGGTATTTTAGTAGGCATTTAATGTTATTTTTACAATTTTATATCGTTTTTAAAATTCACTAAGGACTCCGTTTTTACTTATAAGTATGAAACTTTATTGTTTCTGTAGTGCATTTCCGTTAAAAATATTTTGCGTTCACAGGAAAAAATCGGCTGGAGTGAACCATTTTTTTCTGCAGAGTGAAAAAAATGAGTTAAATTTAAGTTATTTTTTAATTCTGGGAACTTTCATTATTGTAATTCAATCAGAGTAGAGAATACTCCAAACTGATGTAAATATGTCCCGTCTGATTTAAATTATAATGAAAAACTCAAATTAGAGAAAGGATGAGTGAAAAATCGAAAGCAGCCGCAAATATTCTATAATCAATCGATAATGGAGCACAGAAACTCAAATTAAAGGAGCATAAACCTATTAAGAGCGCAGCATCGGCTCCGACCGGCAGCGTTCGGAAGCCGTTGCTTTCTCCTGGTAGTGGATTTGTTGAAACACCTCATAGCCGCTAGATTGCTGCTTTTAACCTTTGCACGCGTCCGTTTTTCGAAAATATTAAAACATGGTGGTATTTTTCAAATGATTGGCAAGTACCCTTCACGTAATTTAAAAGGTTTTTAGGTCATAGGTAACGTCGCAGGGTGTAGAATTAGGTAGGTAATTGATATCTATATTAATTTTTTTAACACATGATATCAATATTATACTTTTCCTGTGCACGTGAAGCGGTACGTATGTACCTAGATACATTAATAAACAAATTACTATCTTAAAATCTAACTCTATAATGGCTCATGCTAGCTAGGTTTTCTGTTCTTTCAATATCGCCGGTATCTACTTATATACCTACTAGAGAAATAAAATTGAAAGTAAAGTAAAATCTTCAAATATTCGGTCAATCCCCATATTTTTTAGTATTTTTTTAAAATTTGAAAGTAGAGTAAAATCTTCAAATATTTGGTCATTCACCATATTTTATCATTCTTTCAATTTAAATAAGCCTTCATACCTCTCGCTAAATTATGGATTTTCATTTCGGAGGTCATAGTTGCCAAAAATCAATCGCTTCATTCGCGATTAGAATGATTGCACCAAGGATTGCACATAAACTAAATTTATTTCTTATTTTAATTTTTATTTGCCTGTATAAATGAAAATGCGAAATTTCACTTTAAAAGCACTCCAAAAGGATCTAATACAGGTCCAAACCAATTTACTCAATTCTGAGTAAAAATTGTATCTGATTCGAGTAAAATTTAGTCCAAAACAGATTTATTCTTCTTAATTTGGAGGGAAAAAAGGGTGCAATAGACCTCCAAAATGAATTAAATAGCCACAAAAATGTCGATTTACTCAATTCCGAGTGAAAAATTTGTGGACAAGACATCCAATGCGAGTAAAATTTACTTTAATATAAAGTTTAATTTGTCCATTTTAATTAAACTAACTCCAAAAAAAGGTATGAAAAGTGTCACAAGATAAATGATGCATACCCATACAATTTTGAGCACAAATTCCGAAAGGCGTTACTGATGTGCTGGGTTTGGTTTGTGTAAAAACTGGGCACTTGGCTGGATGGATGAAGACTTAAATAGGCTCACTGCGAGAGTTGCATTAAAAACACTTTAATCAAACTTTTAACTTAATACCCGGTTTTACCCCTGGGGTGACGCAAAACCGTATGTAGCATTATTTTTTGTTAAGGCTTTTTTTTAAACAAAACAGTGTTTTTTTCAATGTAATCTGTATAGATAAATACTTATGGCCCTTGTAGGACTTAGTTGCCAAACTATCGATTATAAATCAAAACCATTCTGGTTCTTCCACTCCTTCCTAACCTCAATTTTGTCATAATAATCAGTCCTGATAAGAATAACTGTGATTTCTTTCTTATAGTTGGAGAAGAGCACTTCGTGAAACTTTAAGTGAAATTTTCCTAACAAAAGCGAGGATTTGTTCTATTTAGTCGTTTCGTAACAGATGGGTGTAAAATACCTAAAAATATGTAGTAGTTGTTTATTCTTCGCGCAGAACTGTCAAAAATAATGCCGATTTTATTAAAGTCAGACTATGTACCGATATAAATTCCTAATGACAAAGACATATGAAAACATTTCATACATTTTTGCTAATGATTAAGTGTAGTGGTAGTTTTTCATTTCTTCCGAAAACCGAAAACAAAAAATAAAAAAACCTTAGTTTTAAAACCATATATTTTTGTGCATTTGTTGTCTAAATATGGGGCTAAAGTAACCACAATTTTACCTAATATTATTTAAACCAGCTGAAATCTGTGCTTTGCATGTTCAGATTCCCCGCATATCCGAAGAAGACTATACTTTTAACCAAAAAACCAAATTTTCTCTGTAACTCACTTTAGAAAGCCGAAAAGTCCAAAACTAATTAAAAAGCGGTTTATTCAAAAAATATCCTAATCAAACTTCGACAAATCCATTGTCATCCCGCCTGAGTACCGGCGGCGTAGATAGCAAGAACAAAAACATTACACCGGAGCAATATAGTGGATGCATATCGGGTGCGACTTAAAGACTAGATGCAGACAAGTGTTTAGGCCTTATTGGGAACGCTTCAGAGCGCCATAAGTTAGTAAAGACATAGTAAAACGATTACATCAACAATATAAATGCGTTTTTATAATCCGGTCCGAAAATTAAGGGCTTATTAACCGATTATTTTTCGAACTAATTTACCAAAAAAATCAAAATAATTTAGCTTACAAATTCTCCACTTTTCATAAGCAAATCATTCCTTTCTGACTTAATTTGTTTACATTTCAGCAAAACTCCACACAACTTTGGTAATTTCCAAACTTTTAAAGTTTATAACAAGTTTCTTGTTGAGAGTTGTTATATTCGGATAGAGTTGTGTTATTAAAGACTTTAAAAGTGTGTGGGGACTCATCCAAAAGATGGACGGCAATGTAAATTTCAACAATTGGTAATTATCTTATAATTCGAGACTCTTACACTGGTGTAATTTAGTTATTATTTATAATTATCTTTTAATACACACAATGATTTAAGAGCTCTCTTTTTTCCCTTTTTTTTTCTCAGTCAATTAAAGTTTTAGTTTTGAAGATTTCGTTTGGGTATAATACTTAGATTAAATTAAGTTGCAATAGGAAGTTACAAGTTACAATAATTTGTACAAAAATATTACTTTCAGCCAATAAGATTTTCGTTTAGCTATATTCATATACCTAACTATGAATTAATGTAACGGCCTTGCCGTTGCATTTTTTGAAAAAAAAAGACGGTGATAGTAGACTTAAGTTGGCCATAGGACGTACGCGCAAACGTGGAATATAGCGCCATATTCTGTCTTCCTTTTATATTTAAAAAAGCAAAGACTTCCGCTCGAATATAGATATTACAGTTCAATATCTGCGCTCTATCGCTTTTTCATCAAGGTCACGTCTTTAGCATGTAAAACGTTGAGACATGACGCTAACCTACGTAGTATAGCGTCTTCCGTATGTTGCTAACGTAAAGATATGATCTTATACGCAGCGAGATTTGCCGACGGGAGTAAAAAGATTAATAGATTGGTAATACGAACAGTCGAACCAAAGAAAGCAAGATAGAAATACGTGATAATAAAATATAAAAGACAGAAATATCCGAGCCCGTGTCTTGATCAACTTAAAGTGTCTAATACCTAATTCTCGTAATCAGGCCCCCTAATTTTTACAATATTTTCTTTGTTTTTTTGCCTATAACCAATTATACAAATTTTTCTCTCAGTGTTAAGTTGGACAACAATATGGCCCATTAACCAGAACGTAACGTAGTTTACCAATTTCCAGTGTATGGTAACCTGTTATAATCCAGTCGGCATTGTTTAATTTAATGTCTACCTTCACAGCCCAAAAGTTGGGCAATTAGGCCTCTTCATGAGCCCTTTCTGCCACACACTTTCGCTGGAACTCTCTCTCCGGGCCTCCCTGTCTTCTTTACCAAGTTCAGTATGTCGGTCCATTTGAGCGAGTGCAGCTCTTCTTCCTCTATCGTGGAAAATCCCCACTTCAGCTCCCTTGATCTGGCATATGCATCGCACTCTGCATTCAAGCGCTGCATCGATTCCTCTTCGAGCCCGCAAGCGGGACACACGAGATCTCCTGCTACTCTTATTTGCGTCAGATGTTTGTTCAGTCGATTGTTCCCAGTCAGCATCCCTGTGAGCAGTCCAATGTTTTTTCGGGTTTTTCCTAAGAGCCATTTAGTTTCGGCTACATTCGGACTATCCACAAATAGCTTGGACTGTCTGCTCTTTGACTCTTGCCTCCATTGTTCGCCCATTTGTTGAGCTCATTCTGTACCTGTTTCCTTGTTATTCCCAGAAAAGGTTCCGGCCTTTCCGGTTCCGGGTTTCGGCTCCTAGTCTGGCAAGTTCGTCCGCTTTCTCGTTCCCTGGTATTGAGCCAGACTACTGACTATTTTGGGTGTACTTAGAGCCTTGAGGGCAGCCTGGCTTTCGGAGCATATGTATATGTCCCTCCTGCTATTCCTGACCTCCGGTAACTTTTCTGAACTTCTAGGCTTTCCGCGTACACTCCTGCGCCTTTTGTCTGCCTGGCTGACAGTTTAGAGCCATCCGTGTAGCAGACCATCGCCTCTCTGCTTAATTCCGTTCGGAATTCTTCCCTTTGCCCACTCATTCCGTTCTGGTATTGTGACCTTGTACTTTCTATCGAACGTCGATGGCTTAAGCGGTGCTTCTACTGGCAGTCTTAGGAGGGGCAACTCTTTCGTTGCCAGTCCCTCGACCGCCAGATGGCCTTCTCTTTCCTCCCTGCCCTTCCATAGTCCCTTATTCGTAGGTGCGTCCCATCGCCTCCTTCTTGATCCAAGTTGGAAGCGAGGGGAGATCCAAGATTGTTTCCAGGGCGTGGATGGGGGTCGTCCTCATTGCGCCGGTTATCCCTCTGCAGAAGATGCCTTGTAGGCTCTTGAGCTTTTTGGATATGGTCAGCTTCTCTACAGCGGGCCACTAGACCACTGATCCGTATTGGATCCTAGGTCTTATGATGTCCGTGGATATGCAGTGTAGGATCCTCGGGCTAATGCCCCCGGTTGGACCGACCACTCGGCGCAACTGCCACAATGTTGCCTGGACTTTAACGGTTATTCTGACAACAGGCTCGCTCCACTTGAGTCGCTTGTCCAGCGTCACTCCCAAATACCAAAGTTAGGGGTCTGTCCTACATTATGGGAGCTCTGAATCCCTCTAGTTTTTTCTTTCTGGCGAATAGGATCATCTCGGTCTTTTCAGGATTCACTGAAAGACCTTTCTGCCTGCACCAGTCTTCTATGAATCTTACCGCCCTTTTTATTCTTTCGCAGACTGTGGCTAGAAAGCGGTCGTTCACTTTCATTACACCGTCGTCCGCATATGCTTGTGCGTCGAATCCCTCCTGCGTCAGGCGATTCAGTAGATCATCCACAAGCAGCTACCCTGGGGACAGCCCCCTGTCACATCCCCTTTCACCTTGGACTCTCCTAAGCTGGCCTGCGCTCTCTCTTTATTAACGCGTATTTGACCCATTCAGTCATAGTTGCTTCTGCTCCTCTTTCCTGAAGGGCAGATGTTATAATCCGCGTTCTTGCCTTGTCGAAGGCTCCTTCCACATCGAAGAACATCATTAGTGCATAATTTTAGGCGGGTTTGGTTATAACTTACTTATGCTAAAATAAAGTAGGCTTGTAAAAAATACTTACTTTATGCTTGCTACTTACTAATTTACAAATTATTCTTAGTGGAACAAGTGTCCCGCCCTTTAACTGTCCCGTCCGTTACAAGAAGTATATAAAAACTATAGTAGTTTTCTTAAAAAATATGTTATAATGGTCATTAAACGCGAAGATGAAATTTGAGACGCGCGAGCCGCAGGCGAGTGTCTTAATTTATCTGAGCGTGTAACGAACCTAACATGCGAGTAAGTGTACTATACTTTATCTATAACCAATGAAAATGTCATCATAAATATCAGAAATTATTAAAAATTTCAAACGCGAACACTCTTAAGTCAACAACCTTCATAACCTGAAGATTCAATGAGGCTCTATCTAAAATGTCAAAACAAATAAGGTTACTAAGGGACTTTTTATATATTTTTCTTAAAAATGCGTAATATGTCAATGTAACGGAACTTATTTTTGGTTAGGTACTAAAATTATATTGGATTTATTTATGTTTTAAATAAAGACATTTCCAATTCAATTCAATTCAAGTTTAATAAATATTTATTGTCTTAAAAATATAGAAATTAATTCACATTTTTGCGCCATCCTGTGGTCTACGTCTAAGCTTTATTATTATCCTAGAATCGTAAATGAGTCATTAAAATCGTGTTGAGATGGTCGTAAATTTGGTATTATTCGTTGGTCGTAGGTAAAATTATTTATGAAGTCAAGTTTTAAAAATAAGGCGGATTATTTTTATACTCCAACATTACTCAGTTATTTTATGACCTTTAGAAATTTATTCACATTTTAAAAGGCGTTAACTTTTATTTGAAAATGAGAATACATATTTTCTGTTTTAATAACGCCCATCACGCAAAGTTACAGACTCAACAGAAACTTTTTTAGGTAGGTACTATCTTATCTTAAAATCATTTGGTATTATTTAAAGGTATCTAATTCGAAATAATTGGATGGATATCGTTTTAAACTAATATCTATATATATGAATATAATTGTCCTCACTCCTGAATTTGAAAACTGGAATTCCCAATTTTAAAATTCCGGTATGCTTTTTGCGATCCGTTTTTCCATTTATTGACACAGAAATTTCTTCTTTTCGGATGCATTTGGCTAAGAGAGTATACCTACAATTTAAGTTTATTTCTACACACTAAAAAATCTCATAAAAAGTAAGTATATTTTTTTTATTGATCCGAGTTTCTTTTATTCGGGCGAGGAGCTAATGTGGAGCTTGAGCATGTTATTATGAGCTAAAAATTAGCAGATCATCGTGATCACAGAGCGAGTTTTTTTGCCACATAAGGCGCGTTTGTGCGAGCTTAACATAGTTACTAATATTCTCCTTTTTTAAATGCATTCGCCTGAGAGAGACCCAGCATACCAGGAACATACCGCCTGTACACCCTTCGACCCCGCTGTCCAACTACCTTTTTAAGGTAGTTATCCCCTGACAGGGGTCGAAGGGTGTAAAGGCGGGTATTTTTTGTCATGGTGTCGTATGCTGGATCTCTCTTAGACGAATGATTTAGAAAGAGAAAATAATAGTAACTATGTTAAGCTCGCAGAAACGCGCCTTTTGTTATTGTTCTCGTTATTCCGTATCGATGTAGTAGGGATCTCGCAAGCTGTTATGTTTTAAAAACGGAAGTAAAAATAAAAGTGGAATGATAATATCCTATAATAGTCCAGTCATCAGAGAATTTTAGCTTGCAAAAGGTGGGATGGTAGCGATTTTGACATATGTTGTTTAGATTGGGCCTCTAAAAAAATTTAAGTTTTCGACCTTGGTCAAGCGTGAACTTATTCTGCCATCTTGGATTTAGTGTGCATAAATGTATTTTTTTAAATAACACGAAAACTATAAACTTTAGGACAAAAAGTCTTATAAGGAATTTGAAGAAGATAAAATTTCCTACAACTTTGACGTACAGATTTTTTTGTAGCTGTTAGCTGTAATGAGCTACGGCTTTACAAAGCCAGATTTTTTCTGCTTTTTTTCTCTTTTTTTAGTTTATCCTGATTAAAAAGCGGCAAAACTTATCTATTTTACTAACTAACTAAACTAAATTTAATATTGTATATAATATATATTATAAGTATATTATATCTTATATATACGTTAATATAATATAATGACTATATATAACAACTATATACAGGGTAGATTCTTTAAATGGAACGGTGCTTCTAGCGGCTTTAGGGAAGAGGTTTTAAGAAAAGCTAAAAGCGAACCTTTAATGATTTTTGACGGACTTTCTGTCCATGATAAAAAAAATGGGGCCCCTAACTGGAGGCTCAGGGCCCACCAACTATTTTTTTTATAATAAGGTACATACATCTTCACTTTTAATAGAAAAATGTTGGTCTCGATATTCACACCCCTGTCCATTACAAAATCCACAAACAATGGAACATTTGAGGCCCGCTTTTCGGCAGCACAAGCTACGGTGCTTGCATTTTTTGCAATATCATAAAATTACTTTTAACAAAGTGTCTATCATTTTAATTGGAACCAATCAACTCAGGCTTTGTTTCCAATCCCAATCTTCTGGGTTTTTTTTGTTACCGCTCCATTTTTGGATTTGGTGGTATGTTCGCAACGACTTTAGATTTTATTGAAGATTTGATAGGTATCGGACTTTCTCTAAGCTGTCAGAAATATTACCACCATACAATACTACCAGGAATCGTTCTCCAGCTTTTGCAACTTCGTCAGGATTAGCATCTGGGTTGTTAAAAACTTTAATATCGGCACAAAGACCTAATTTTTTTTAACGAGTGCTAAAAATTTTGTTTTTCCCTGACCAATTGGTGAATACATTTTATCTGATATCTTTACTTTCCCTAGCTTGAGAAGGAAGATATTACCTTGATATGGAGCCAATGCCATTAGCAGAACTAAAAGATCAATATCTTCAAGAGCAATAAACTCCTAGGGAGTCAAATTCTCTTGTTACTATGCATCTCTTCGGTTTAAATTGATTTCTCTCAATTTTGCCCGATATTGATCGAAAGTAATTCTAGTGGTCTTGACTAAGAGAATTACTTTCCATCAATATCGGGCAAAGGTGAAAGAAGCCGATTTAAAGCGAAGATTTGGACCAATGAGATGCATAGTAGAGATTGAATTTGATTTCCTGGGAGAAAATTTTCTCTCGATTCAAGAATAGACCCCCATGGCCAACATGTCATGCGTTTATCATTTAAGACACGTAGAGAATCTGCGTCTTGTTTGTTATCCAATTTTAATGTGGAAGGATTTGATAACTACTGGCAGTTCCTTGGTTTGCATTTTTACGTCCGAAAATGACTACTCTGGAGGTCTATGTTATTCTAATATAATATACTTATATGTATAATTGGTATATTATGTCGCGTGGGTAAGTAGGTATATAAAACTGTAATATTAGGTACCTGCCCTATATAACATATAACTCAAAAGAAGTTAAAGAAAAAAATTAACAGCAACTTTGTATATCTCGTATAGTTATATAATTAGCAATATTTTATATATATCACTGGTTATATATATAATATATTGAAATATGTAAAGTAGATATTATTATATTATTACATTAGTAATATAATGTAATTCACCGTCAATCGTCAGAAACCACAAAAATGTATGCAAATCCTAAAAAAACCTCAACTTTTTTTTTTCAAAAATCTGCCTTTGTACTCAATACAGCTAACAGCTATAAAAAAAAATGTACATCGAATTTGTAGGAAATTTTATCCTTTTTAACTTCCTAATAAGACTTTTTGTCCTAAAGTTTATAGTTTTCGTGTTATTTAAAAAAAACTAACACTAAATCCAAGATGCCGGAATGAGCTCACCCCCCCCCCCAAGGTCGAAAACTCACATTTTTTTTTTAGGGGCCGAATCTGAACAACATATGTCAAAATCCCTACTATCCCACCTTTGCAAGCTGATGGTCTTTTTTAATCTCTAATGACTGGACTATAAGTATATATATGTAACCGCTACATGTACTTGACATTTGTGAGCTCAAATCAGTTGGTATTGACAAAATTCCCCTAAATCTAAGGCTAATAATAAAAAAGGTTATCGCACAGCACTTATGAAAGGAAAAAAACTAGTCATTCCGGTTGTATAACAGCACTGAACAAATCAAAACACTATCAGTAGGATTTACTAAAAGGGTTTAGCCTATTTTAGACAGGTCCTAAGTTTAAGTGAAATTGTTGGTTTTAAGCAGTTTATACCAACTTCCTTGAGTTTTGGACATAGTTTGATTTATAAGCATAATTTTAATTTTTTTTTAGTGAAGAATCATCTTAAGGTCTTAGTTACAATCTGGGAAATTGTTTTTAGCAACACTGTACGGGAAATCAAATGTCGATCTGATTTTTTTGCAAAATTTTCCGTCATTGAATTTGTTTTCCATGGCAACGCGGAGACTTTATTTATGTTTATCCACAGTCGGACACCAGAGATTTTTTAGAACCGGGTCAAAAATTTGGGGTTAGGTTACTTATTTTGACTTTTCGCGTTCTGCGCCGCTAAATCAAGTAAAATACTAAAATAAAAGAAAACCATTTATTGCAGAATTACCTGCTGAAAAAAACGCTACCTAACTACGTATTAAAGTAACTGGGTGTAATGTTTAAGGTTGCATTTACAGGTGCATTTATAATTGAATTGGAAACACTCCCGCTAGCTGATACCGACAACAGGTTAACTTAAAAGCATGCAGATTTAAAAATCGGCTACTGGCGCTAGACGAAATAATCGTATTCTATTTTAAACAGGAGCGTCAACGAGTCTTTCCAACCTCTAAATGGAAATGGAATGGATCCGTGCGTTTTTGAAACTGAGGTTCTAAAATCTATCCTTTGCACTTCAAAATTTCACTGGTACAATTGCACATAACTATGCCTGAATAATTAAAATTAAAAAAAAAAAAATAGGCGCCGAATGTTTCTATGCGAATTCCTAATAGTAATCCCAGCGAGTTAGTAAAGTTCTATTGGTTCTTTGATAGACTCGGGGTAATGCCCGCGCAGCGCTAGGCCTTTTTCGGCGGGCGATTGCACACACGGAGTGGTTTTTGAAAGATAAACATAACCTCCAATGGTTTTCTGCCAGAAAACGTAAAAATACTCTTTTTCCCACTGCGGCCCGATTTAAAGTTTTTTCACAAAACACCTGCAGTTACCATGGAATCGTATAAATTCTGCGGTCTATCAGCCAACACTTGAACTGCGTGTGTCTCCCAAATTAAATGAAGTGTGATTGATTGATTGGTTTTATTTTCCGGAGTGCACAGGCTTTTAGAAAAAAGGAAACTTAGTTTTTATTTTCGCTAAAGCAAGGAAATATAAAAAGGAAAAATGTAATCCAGAGGAAATTGTGAGTATTTCTCTATTTTTTTTTTGTAAATCGGGTTTGTTCTAAACCGCAATTATTTTGAGGCTTTTGGGATAGTTGACAGCACCAGAGCTTTTATTTTAAAGAAAAAATAATCGACAAATTTGAAAAATCCTTCAGATATTTTTGTTAAGCATTTAAAAATGATCACTCCTGCAAAATTTTCCCTTTGCACTCTGGCAAAAGATTAAAAAATTAAAGAACGAGGCGTTGTCAGTGTATTTTTTTTAACTTAAAATCTGGGGAGAAACTATAGCTTTAATACAAACTAGTAGTGTGCACCTGAAGACGATCAGATATTGCACTGATCGAAACGTCGTGTATAAATAAAATATAGACAATGGAAGTCCGAAACACAGAGTACATTTCAAGAAAAATTCAATTTGAAAGAAGATTTTTTTTTAACCCTAGGGGGGATCTAAATGGTAAACACTCTGTTGAGCAAATTAAAATTGCCGTTTATATGTCACTTTTATCAACAATCACCCTTGTTTATTGATTTTCACGATTAATACTCAGTCACAAAACCATTTCGATATGTAATCATAAAATTTAGATTAGATTAACTTTGTATCTATTTAAAATGGGTTTTATCTATTGAAATTATGAAAAAAACTTTACAAATACAAATCCATCGCAATCGCAAACCACAAATAAAAATATTTCATCAAAGGAGGTCATGAAAACAAATGCGGCTAAAACAGATCTGAATCCAATCATTCACTAATGCGTTCACAAAAGAGTCATGTAGGCTCAACGAACTGAACGGTGGCCGGTTCTCTGGTAGAACATGAGAAAATGGTCATTAGCGAGGTACCGATGAAAACCGCAGCTTTGAGACTTTTGAGTGTGATATTTCAGTGGAAAGTTTTGTTTGATGATTATGTTCTTCGAACATTGAACTACTAGAAGGAGCTTTTTTCAGACTTAGGGCAGGGTGTTGAGTTCAACATCTTCATCCCATTGTTGTCATGTTAACCTAATAAGTTTTTCCCTGTTTTTAATATTATTTAAAATACCTTCAATAATTTTTAGTTCGGTTTAATAAAATGGTCTAGATATAGTAATAAAAATCTATGTTTTTATAAAAAATGGAATGGAATGGAAATCCCTATTTACACTGAAATTAATGACAAGCCGGCAACACAGATTTCCCGCCTTCGTTTACCAAGAATGGCCAAATATGACGAATTCTAACCTAATATTTAGTTAATATTTTAATTTAACGTACCTGTGAAACGAAATACTACGGTCCTCCGGCTTCTGTTTCAACTTGCATATAATAATATAATTCGGAACAATTTTTCGCCACAAAATTTTCACAAAAATATCAAAAAAAGACTATTAACAAGTGCTGAAACTTTCATTTTCAAAACAATAACGACATTCCAGGAAAAATCGATAAACCGCAATAAACAATCACACGTTGACTACAAAAGAAGTTGTTTAAGGAAAACACATGTTAAATTTTCAAAAAACGTCGAAAGTTTTAAATAGGTTGTGAGTATCATGTATTTACCTGCTTGTAGCTTTTTCAACATATATCTGAAACTTCATCAATTAATTAATAAATAAGCGTCAAAACTTAATCCAAATTTAGTAAGTTTTTTGTTGCATAATTCTATTATTAAAATTGGCAACACAGATTTCTTTCTCCCCTTTCCCCACTGTAGATGTTGCACTCAAATAACCAGTGTAACCAGACAGACCAGACTCCTTTTAGTAGTTCAATGTTTTAAGATTATGCTTGTAGATAACGCAATGTTTTAGTTTCAGTTTGTAAATAAATGAATAAGTACAGTTGTTTTGGATTTTCTTCATTGGGAACAGTTTTCGTGCATAATCAGTGACCTTCACTTATGTTTGTTTTGCTTCGTAGTGCCCTCATAAATATATTTTTTGTGCTGAAAATGGGTTCAAAATATGGCGTTTTCCTGGACAAAGTTGGAGGTATTTTATTGATTAATGAACAACTTGGGATATTAAATAAGGTAAATTAATTTTTGTAAAAACGGTTACTTACAGAAATTATAAACGAACTTATTACCAATTGCCACAAAACAATCTTTTCTGGGGGCTATAAATTTAAACCACTCCCCAGAGGTGGTCTAAAAAATTACCAACTTTATAACCTCAAACACAGATAATGAAGTTATTATGTGCCAAATTTTTGGCGTATTCACCATTTGCCATTTTGAAACCTTTATGGAATTTTCTCCTAAAATGTGGTATATTTTGAGAAAAAAAGCAGTGGTATTTTGCAATAACAATACAAAATAATCAACAACTTTGTGTCTTTTCTGTATGGGTAAGTGTTTTTTGAAAATTGGTTTTAAAATGTAGTACCCTTCACAGCTGTAAATATTTAGACCTGTGGGGGGTTCTATTTTAGATCTTAGTAAATCCCACTGTTAAAGTTTAAGACATCACACCAAACACACGTCCTAAGCCGGAGTAAAGAGTCAAAAAGTGGGGGAGCTATAGCTCTCCCTGGGGTCTTGATCATGATTAATTTATTGCAGATTGGGTTGGACCTCCTGAGGGGGTTTAACCTCCAAATCCCCCCTGGCTACGCCACTGTATAACATTAAAATTTAAAGGAAATTGAATGGTTCCGAAATTTAGCCGGGTGCAGGTTTCTTTAAAAAAAATCAGCCCAAAAATTACATGCGGTCTAGGAGACCATGAGCAACCCTTTACGTAATTATTTAGACGCGACACCTAAAGGGTTAAACGCAATAGGGAAGCGTAATGTTTGATAATTTGGTGAAATTTCCTAATTTTACAGCATACGTCAAACGAAACAGATTATTTATGTATCCAGGGAGTTTAAAACACACCCCTTAAAGTCCAAAGTTAGCCCCTAAATGACCCCTTAAAGGGTCCCTAAACTATTCCTAAAAGTTCCCCAAAGTACACTAGGTAAAGTTGAGAATATTATTAGGGACTTTCAGGAAATATGGATAACACGTAATGGGTCCTAACACTTAAGAGCGGATCCAGGGAGGGGTCGTGGGGGTCATGACCTCCCCCCTGGGAGGTTCAGATCTTTTTTTTAATACCTAAATAACAAAAATACTTTAACTTCCCGAAATTTTATGTAAAATTCATGCAACATTGTAAAGTGACGTAACATTCATAACCCAGTGCACATTTTTTCTGCAAATTGAAACACGGCGTCGTGCGGTAATATTATTTTCCTACGAGCGTGCGGAAAAACGCTTTTCTTGCACTCATTTCCGTGCGAAAAGTGCCACTTTTCCGCAGGCCGTGCGCGAAAAAAATTTTCCACGCACGCTGTTGAGCATGCTTGTTGTTGAGCACGCTGTTGCTCAGTGATGAATCAGGAAGACTTGAAGTCGACGATGGCAACATGAGCAGTGTTACTTTCAATGTTACCGTGATTAGTAATTACCATAAAAATTAAGTTTTTAAGCCTGTTTAATTTTAGATCCGAATAAAACATAAAATTCGTAGTTTTCACTATTTTTTCATTTTTAGTCTGCTAGGTTTAACTAAAATAATGACAAAATATTTTGATATTCCGCACGCTCGTAGGAAAAATGTTGTACCTAACGCGTGCGGAAAATATTTTCCGCACTTACGGCTTACCCGAACTCCGCTGGCGCATCGTTCGTGCAAACGCCGGTGCGTGCGGAGAAGTATAACTTTCCGCACTTGTTAGGTAAATAACTATTTCGCATGGCTCCATAATAAACGACCTTTAGGAGTGGACTGAGGTACTAACAGAATTGGTGCTTCTCCATGTCCATAAAAACGTTCCCATGGAAGTGGAGGAAGTAATTAATCGTTTCGCGAGAAGACAGAAGAGGAAAATTGATTTTGTAATTTGATTCCATTTTTTAAGTAAATTATTTGGCTTTTTTGATTCTTTTTTTTCTTGCCTTGGGAGGGGGAAATATGTCCGCTTACCTTAACGCCACTGATGTGACCCCCTTCTTACTGAAAAGCTTAATCCGCCCTTAACACTAGACATACCCTAAGCGAACGAAAATCAAAAAGAAAATTAAAATTATTTAAAAAATTTTATTCAAATGGCTAGTTAGTACAAAGTTAAGATGCGGTTGGTTAGTGCTTATCCTTTTCTGTTTGTGGCATTTTTTCTTAAAATATACCCCTGGCGCCCCTGCAGCATATTTTGGGATAAATTAAATCTGATTTACTCCTGCTTTCTGCCAGATCACAGTCAGACTCTTTGCTAGCTATAGTATAGTAAAAATCCGGGGAGACTAAAATTTTTAAATGTTGTTGTGGGGGGGGGGCGGTCTAAAAGTAAGATCTTCAAGTTTGTGTTTCCCCCACTCCTCGGGAACCAAAAACTTTAAATTAAAAAATTGTAGATCTCGGAAAAATCCTATAAAAATATGTATATTGTTTATAATTAATTAAACAGTCTCTGAGCTACAGCAACTGAAAGTCGGTCAAATTCTTTGAGAAACGCTTTTTGGGCATGCGTGTTGTGGATTATATATAATTATTTTATTTTTGAAGGTGTAGTTTGTAGTAGGTGTGTAGGTGTAGGGTTGAGGATCTTATTAATGAAACGTCCTTTTTTTGAAATGCCAACGTTTTGCAAAATTTATTTGCTTCTTCAGGGCTATTCAAGACGGCCGTTCTATATGTCGATTCTATTGCCAATAGACGTCATCCTTTGGTTTGTAACTTTGGTGACCTCTATCTTTTGGAAACTACACAAAGTTGAGCACTTGGACAGAAATGTTGCAAATTTTTTTCCGAATATTTTTGTTCTTAGACTTTTTCGCCTCCGACCAATAGAAATGGAGAAAAGTCGGTTACCGAGGAGTGGGGGACACACAGACTTAGAAGGTTTACTTTCCCGGATTTTTTTCGACCTCAGATGAGAATTTTACTGTACTACTAGGTCAATGCGTCAGTTAAATGCGTTATATAAACACCGCATAATAGGGATATAATACTTGTTAGTTTTAATTAAATTTGCTTAGACTCCCTACTGCATTATGTTAAGAGTCGGCTTAGGAGTTGTAGTTCAGCCAAGAAATTAGCTTACATGAGTATGTATGACTTTGGGGTTTTGACAGCCATGTTAATTGCAAATTCGATTTGCTTTTGCGTTAGGGAACAACAATTTAAGTTTTCATGACAGCCAATCCAGTTTACTTGATAGTGCAGGTCCATTGTTTGATTTCGCAACAGCAAGTTTAGTTCATACAAGGCATAGGCTTAAACACTTTTGTATTAGTTTCCACTTATACAGGGTGTTTTACAACTTATGTATAAAAATGAAAGATGTGATTCCCATACTGGTCGGTGTTCGAAATGACGATTCATTTCGCTTAAATTTGTTCAACAGTTTTCCCGAAAAAATAACCAAAAATGTGCTAAAACATTTTCTTCATCTTTAACTGTACATTGAAGTTTATCAACAAAGCACCTAACAAGAAACAAATATCAAGTTGCCCGCCCCGCTTTTATCTCCGGATCGTACCACAGAATGTAAACAAACTATACAATATCAGCTGATTTAGTTTTGAATATCACGACTATCACGTCGCGTTGTGGTGCGGAGTATTATTTTTTTTGTTAATTTAGTTTTGTTTTATAAAACATGACATGCAAACTATTTATTTCCTGGAAATTTAAATCCACGCGGGGTTTAAATAGTAAACACTCTCTAGAGCAAATTAAAATTGGGGTTATATGTCACTCTAATTAAAACTTACCCTTGTTAATTAATTTTTCCAATTATTACTTGATGTCACACAACAATTTAGATGGGTAATAATAAAATAAGGAGTAGATTAATTTTGTATTTATTTAAAAGGTGTTTTTATTTATGAAATGTATTAAAAAACTTAAATGCAAGTTTTGTTTAAATTTCTGTCACCGTCGAAATGTCAGTTTTAAAATATTAGCTGCGTTCAAATCACAAACAGCGGTTCGGATCTCTTACCTCTGTGTGTACCTTGCTTGCACCAACCTCAACTGATGAAAGCTACAGCTTTGAAATGAGTGGGCTATGAGTAAGGAAAGTTTTCTTGATTGAGCTTTTAGATAACCTCGATATTTGAATTTCAGTTTGTAAATAAATGAATATAGTTTGTTTGGCTTTTTCTTTGATATATATTTCGTGCATAACCAGTGACCTTCACTTATGATTGTTTTGCTTCGTAGTGCCCTCATAAATATATTTTTTTGTGCTGAAAAATGGTTCAAAATATGGCGTTTTTCTGGACAAAATTGGAGGTGTTTTATTGGTTAATGAACAACTTGGGATATTAAATAAGGTAAAAACGGTTACTTAGGGAAATTATAAACAAACTTATCACTAACTGCCACAAAACAATCCTTTCTGGGGGCTAGAAATTTAAACCACCCCCTAAAAAATCACCAACTTTATAACCTAAAACACAGATAATGAAGCTATTATACGGCAAATTTTTGGCGTATTCACCATTTGCCATTTTGAAACCTGTCAAAAAAAGTTAGTTTTAGGGCATTTTCTCCTAAAATATGGAATATTTTGAGAAAAAAGCAGTTTCTCGGTGGTATCCTGCAATAACATTACAAAATAATCAATAACTTTGTGTCTTGTCTGTATGGGTAAATGTTTTCTTGAAAATTGGTTTTAAAACTTAATACCCCCCACAGGTGTAATTATTTAGACATGTGGGGGTACTATTTTAGATCTTAGTAAATCTCGCTGCGAAAGTCTAAGGTTTTTAACTTTTGCTGATTGATACTTTAACCCTTTTGTAAATGCCTTCGAATAAAGTATAACATCAACAAACAAAAAGAAACACTGAAATACGACAATTTTTGAAAAAAATTATACGTTATAGTTTTTGGGAAGAGGTGGTTATGTTTCTCTCTTAAGTGTTCAGAATATGTATGTAAATAAGTATATAAAGATTATTAATTTTAAAAAGAGTATACATTGTAAAACTGTGTTTATTCCTTTCGAAATTTTTTTTTGTGTGCGGTAACATAAATATAGAATTTTTTTTTGATTTTTTTAAAATGAAATATATGTTTTTGTTACTATGTTTTTGGTATATTTTATTTTTTCATGTTTCAAAAATTAAAGATTTATTAAAAATTAACATTGTTTATTTGTTAAACGTAAAATTAACGGTGCGGTTATTTGCACACTGCAAGTTGATAGCTTAAGAGACGGTTTTTTATTACATAACTAGACATTCATTGGATTTTCCGTTATTACCTATTAACTTTATCGTTATTATGATGTTCACTGCACTTGTTACAAAGTTTTAAGCAAAATTTTTGATTGATTTTTTGCGTAAAGTTCCTTTTTCTACTAACGTTTGGGAAAAACACCACTTTCCTATGTACGCATTTAAGCTTTTAACTTTTTTAAAATAAAATTTAAATAACAATTTTACTTTGATCCTAACGCATGCGTAAAGTATCTTTCCCGCCGTTGCCCGAACTCCGCTCCGAGTAGTTCGGGTCAACGGCAGTCGTGTGCGGGAAAGAGTAACTTTCCGCACTGGTTAGTATATTAACTATTACCACACTCAGTGCGGTAATGTACATATATGTTCCCGCACTCAATAATGTGCGATAAAGTGCCCTATAACGTACGTGAGTAGGTAATAGTTATTTAGCTAAGAAGTGCGGAAAGTGATACTTTACCACGCGACGGCAGTAGACCGAACGAAGCGAAGTGAGTTCGGTCAAGCCAGCAAAGGCGGTAAAGACACTTTACCCATGTGTTAGGTACACGATTTTACCTACAAGCCTCAAGAATTCCCAAAAAAGAAATATAAATATCTGTATTTTAATTTTCTGAAATAAATGTAGTCACTTTACCACACGGAGTGAGGAGTAATATTACTTACATCTCCGGCGTGGCAGGTACCCAGTTTCTCCACAGGTCGCAGGGCATACCTTGGAATGGACACCAGATCCACCTCTTTACAAATGTAGGAAGTACCCATTGATGGTATTATGTTCCAACAGGCTATTGGAGGGGTGACCTGAAAAATTGTAAAAAATATTGAAAAATATGTAGTGGCGTCCATTTTTGGACATTTTTTAAATAACGTTAAAAAAATAAATGACCTCTGTATTTATATTAAAATTTATTCTTATGAAATTGACTTTTACATACTCAAATAATTGCCGAAAAACCAGTGAAAAGTTATTTAATAATAACAATAATTTAAATTTTTGCCGGTCGCAGACACTTTTTTATATTTTTTTATTTTTGTCAAATTTTAGAAGCGAGTGGGTCAAGTAAATAACGCTCTCCCTCAAATCGGCGCTTTGTATTAGCAAGGGAAATTGATTTCAGTTGAACATACAGTATTTTTAAGTCCTATTCAGATTAATTTTATCCAAATGTAGAAGAATCATAGAATCGCTAAAAGAAGTTGGTCTAGATGACCGAGATCTAAAGATAATCGCTAATCTATACTGGAATCAGACTGCTCAAATAAAAGTTGATGGCCCATTGTCCGAAGAGGTCCAAATAAGAAGATGTGTGAGCCAAAGTTGTATATTGTCTCCGTTATTGTTTAATATCTACAGCAATTAAATAATAGAGAATGCACTTCATAACTGCGAAGAGGCTCTGACTATAAACGGCATAAAAATCAACAACCTACGATATGCCGACGACACTGTTATAAGAGCAGACACGCTGGAAGGCCTGCAAGAATTGTTGAATCAATTTGGTGCCAAAAGTTCGCAATTCGGGCTTAACTTAGACGTTGGGAAAAAGAAAATGGATGGTCATATCCAAGGAAAAGAACATCAGAGGCATGTTAGAAGTCAATGGGCAGCAAGTCGGACGCGTGGATTCATACAAATACTTGGGTTGCCTCCTCAATGAAAACTGGGACAGCCTGCAAGAAGTTCGTGCAAGAATTGAACAGGCCAGATAGCTTTCATCAAAATAAAATCAGTGTTGTGTAGTCGCAATCTTATTACCACTCTCCGAATTCGTTCGGTGTTATATTTTTAGCATCTTATTTTGTGGCATGGAAGCATGGACACTGACTGAGGCCATGTGCAAAAAGTTAGGGGTATAAAGATTTCTTGGATGGGCAAAGTAACTAATGTCTACTACTATCGGCTGACTGAGGCCATGTGCAAAATGCATTAGAGATGTGGTGTTATCGTAGAATACTAATGTGGATATTTTGCTTAGAATAAATAAAGATCTTGAAATTTTATTTACCATCAAAAAACGAAAACTTGAATATTTTGGCCATATAGAAATGACAAATATAAACTTTTAAAATTGATAATAGAAGGCAAAATTGAAGGCAGAAAAGGTCCGGGTCATAGACGGATATCATGGCTTAAAAATCCTAGACTACATAGCCATTAATACCTTACCAAATGATTTAAAAATCTATAGTTAAGGATAGTATGTTTTATAGAGCAATTAAGAAATATTTAGTGGGGAAAGCTTTTTATTCATACAATGAATACTTAAAACAATAGTGTTTTTTTCCCTAATATTTTAGTTGTTCGTGACTTCTGCTTCTCTTGTATTTTTTGTATAATTACTGTTTTGGGTGTGTTTAGCGTCCTTGGAATGTACTAATGATCTTGAAATTAGCGGGTAATAGGACAGGAGAAAAAGAAACTCTTATTCTTTTTTAACGGCCAACGTTTCGACCCTTTATTGGGATCTTTATCAAGGCTGCAACAATGGAGAAAATTACAATAGTTTTTTATTAATATAAACACACTTTCGCTCAAATATAGGTAGGTAATATTTTCTAAACTTAGTGATCAACGGATCTAAAATAATTATTCTTTTTTTTCCATGTTTAACAATAGTAGTTTTATAAATCTAGAAGTCTAAGAGGTAATAAAACAGCACTTTTTTGTATAAATAAAAAACAAAATGACACTAAACCATAAGCAGAACACTTTAAAATGGAAAATGGAAATACAAAACATTGAAATCATTTCGTTTATTGATGCAAATATTCAAACTAATTCCAACTTCCTACCTCCATCCACCAGTACAGTGGAATTTAACAATAGTTCCAGACAATTTTTATTATTTTTTAAAATTATTTACACAGAACATAAAAATAAATAGGGAAACCATACGTATTCAGGCAAGGTACCCACAAAAACACATATGTTGTTTTTCCGACAATTAAAAATAGAAGGTACTTACCAATTAAGTGGTTATAAGAGTTTTGTCATCTTAAAAATATGATTTTGTCCACAGTCTACACATTCTGTTGGATGCAGCAGTAACACTTGAAACCATATGTTATAGCACATAACCTTCTTTTTTTTTTTTTTTCCTTCTTTTCCCACTCTCTCCAATAACACTCCGTAATGAACTTTTTATTTTTTTTCCCTTTAACTTTTTTTATAATGTTACAATTTTTTTTTTATTTATTATTACGAGTTCCTTTGAACAAAAATAAATGTCAGTATCAAGCTGAATAAAACGGAGACTAAAATTAGGTTGCTTATCAATGCAGGTGCACGGTTCGATTTTTCGTTTTACTATTTTCTTCTTGATCTCCCTTCCTTTCAGATTTTTTTGTGGTTCTTTTTATTTATTTATTATTAACAGCCCTAGCACAACATAAATTTCAAAAAAACCACAATTTTGATTTTTCTAACATAAAAATTTTAGACACTGAACATAATTATACAAAAAGAAACCTTAGCGAAATGATTTACATTACTTTAAATGATTGTGTTAATTGTAGAACGGATACCCAAGGACTCAATATACAATATAACCACCTTTTAAATATCTTCAGTAATTCAATCCTTCATTAAATAAATGGCTCCATCAAGCACGAATAGCCATCCATATACAACCTTTATATTATAAAAAAAGGAAAAAAATATTTGCTCGGGTTTTTACAAGATAACTTTATTTGTTTAATTTTTTTCCTATCCTCTTTAGAAAACTCTACACCCCCACCAAAAGCTAATTAGCTGATTGCCTCGTGCCAAATAATTTTTGTGCTGAATTTCAGAAACATCGGTTGATAAATTAATTATATATATATATAAATAAAAAAAAAAGATCAACGCAAAATTAATTAAAATAATAAATAAATAAAAAGAACCACAAAAAAATCTGAAAGGAAGGGAGATCAAGAAGAAAATAGTAAAACGAAAAATCGAACCGTGCACCTGCATTGATAAGCAACCTAATTTTAGTCTCCGTTTTATTCAGCTTGATACTGACATTTATTTTTGTTCAAAGGAACTCGTAATAATAAATAAAAAAAAAATTGTAACATTATAAAAAAAGTTAAAGGGAAAAAAAATAAAAAGATCATTACGGAGTGTTATTGGAGAGAGTGGGAAAAGAAGGAAAAAAAAAAAAAAAAAAAAAAAAAAAGAAGGTTATGTGCTATAGAAACATATGGTTTCAAGTGTTACTGCTGCATCCAACAGAATGTGTAGACTGTGGACAAAATCATATTTTTAAGATGACAAAACTCTTATAACCACTTAATTGGTAAGTACCTTCTATTTTTAATTGTCGGAAAAACAACATATGTGTTTTTGTGGGTACCTTGCCTGAATACGTATGGTTTCCCTATTTATTTTTATGTTCTGTGTAAATAATTTTAAAAAATAATAAAAATTGTCTGGAACTATTGTTAAATTCCACTGTACTGGTGGATGGAGGTAGGAAGTTGGAATTAGTTTGAATATTTGCATCAATAAACGAAATGATTTCAATGTTTTGTATTTCCATTTTCCATTTTAAAGTGTTCTGCTTATGGTTTAGTGTCATTTTGTTTTTTATTTATACAAAAAAGTGCTGTTTTATTACCTCTTAGACTTCTAGATTTATAAAACAACTATTGTTAAACATGGAAAAAAAAGAATAATTATTTTAGATCCGTTGATCACTAAGTTTAGAAAATATTACCTACCTATATTTGAGCGAAAGTGTGTTTATATTAATAAAAAACTATTGTAATTTTCTCCATTGTTGCAGCCTTGATAAAGATCCCAATAAAGGGTCGAAACGTTGGCCGTTAAAAAAGAATAAGAGTTTCTTTTTCTCCTGTCCTATTACCCGCTAATTTCAAGATCATTATAATTACTGTGTTAGTGTATATGTAATTTTTAAGAAAACTCTTGTTATGTGTATTTAATTGTACGAAAAAATAATTATGTTTCTTAAGCATGTAACTGTAAGTGCTGACTTTAAATGTGTATTAGTCTATTTATTCATTTACAATTATGACACGGGCCGCCCGTTGCTTAAAATTTAAAATATAAGTTTCACATGTATATTCTATAACATTTATAGGCAAAAGTACAGAATAAATTGAATTGAATGGTATGGTGTTAGTACTACGACAGTTTTCCGAAAAGCAATGGACAGGGTACAGATCGCGCTAATGATGCCAACGTTCGAAGAGAGCATGGCACTTGAAGAAGAAGAAGAGGAAGCTTCAACAAATTTAACAAATTTACTTTTGATTTTTATCAGTAGTCCACTAAAACAAGAGTGTATCGTGACTAAAACTAATATTTATTTATAATGTTATTCTGAACTAATGTAATTTTTTAATATATATGTATTTTTGAAAGAAAAGTGGATAAAAAGAGTTAAAACCGCGGGAGAATGAAATTTGCTCTTGTATATTTCTTTGCCACGTCATATCTCTTAAAAGTCGGAAAAATTTATGATTATCTACTTTTTCTTATTCCTCAATAGTTCAAGAGTTAACCTATAAAAATAAAATGTGTTTCGGTGTGTATTTTATTTTTAATTTAATTTAAATTGAGGCTGGAATAATGAACCAACAGGGCCTTATGATTAAAAATTTTAGCCCACCTCCACCAAAAAAAAAATCGGAAGACTTCGTGTAGGTATAGATACACATCTTCACAAAATCGTTTTATGTCCATTTAAGGCCAAAACTCCCATTTTGAGAACGTTTGTTTAATTGTTTTGGATTTTAAAAAAATGTAAATTTTACATACGACTGAATGTGTGTATGAAGTGAGGGGTCATCTCGCGAACTATATTATCCGCTATTTTTCATTACTTAAACATTTCTCAGAGTTGAAATTTTCATTTCTAGCTTTTCTCTGTTCCTCCCTTCGAAGTGGAAGCTAATGCGCTTTAATTTATGGCCAGTACCGACATGATTTATGCCCGGCTACTCAAAAATAAGGACCGGATTTACTGGGAATTCCTGAGTAACAAAAATATAAGGTAGGGAGTATTCAAATAATTTTTAGTTAAAGGCAAAATTTTAATTACGCTTATAGATCAAAAACTAAAAAAAGGTAACCCTATTATTTCACAAAAAAATCAACAACTTTTATGCAATGATATCAAAAAATAAATTCGAATGTTTCTAAGATGTTTGATTTTTAGAACTGCTGTTTCCAAACAGTCTGACTGTAAAAAGGCTAAAAAGTTTTTTTTAGACGACTTAAACTATTTTGAAAACTCTTCGTATTCTATTCATTCATTTGGTCCCGTTTCCAGTCATCCCATAGCAGCGGATGCGACATCGTACTTAAACAAAAATATATTAATAGAAACGAGAGTTTTACCAACAGAAAAAAAAATTTTGGCCTCCTCCACTCTCTTTTTTATTTATATTTAACTCCACTATGAACGTTGAGAATGTATTTCTCATTCTGTTATCTAATTTTTTGCCGAGCATTTGTTCATGACTTGTTGATTTGATCGTTCGTATTATTCGTCTATAAAAACATATGGCGTACTGAAGATCCCTAACAAGGGTGAAACACGTGTTTGCGTCTAGTCTCCAAGTCGCACCCGGTGTGTATTCTTGGGGTACTCCCGTGTATTTTGTAAATTTTGTTTCATAGTAAAAAGCCCGATTGGTGGATGGATACAACGTGAAGTCAAAATCAAAGCAAAATTAACTAATGTCGTTTCCAAATATTATAAACTGTATGATTAATACAAAATACAAATTCTTGACCTTTTATTGAAAGATGTCAGTATTTGGAAACAATATTGGTCAGAAGTAGACAAAAGGTGATAAAAAATTGCTTCATCAGAAAGAAGCTTCTCCTGCCTCAGAAGATTGAAAATATAAGTTGTTAAAAACACTATGACGGAAATTCTTCTGACGGGCTTAGCGTTGCTGTAATCAACCATATTGAAATTGACATTGAGCGAGTCATTGACCGGTTTGCCCAAAAAAACTGGTAAGGATTTTTTTTTTATTTCAGATATGCAATATAAAAGTTAATGTTTCAACTTAAAAAGCTTTTTAGATCTCAAAAAAAAAGTATTTAGCTATTAGGTTTGGTTTGTGGTTGGTTTGTTATCTATTTTTTTATAACTAAAAAAATTACACCTAGTTACTCAGGCGCGGATTTTAAGGGGGTAGGGGGGTAATTAACTCCACCCACTCTGGATTTAAATTTTGTATAAAAATATTTAAAAAATCAAAAGTAGGGCATACATTGCGGCGCTATAACAGCACTCATTTACGGTATTAGTTTAATTTTGTGTTAAAAATGTCATTTGTAGTGTCACTTTCTTAAAAATTTTCGCGTTTTGAAACCCTTGATATATTTAGAATTTTACTTTAACGGCGCAAGAACAATCCAGAGATAATATAAATTTGTCAATCGATTTCAATACGTCATCTACCACTCATTATCTATCTCTGGTTTCTTTACTGTATTCTCCTGTTCACAGATTGCGCCGCGAATCATTGGGGATTAGGGTCACTGGATCCTAAAACCTGCGGCTGGGACCGCAGATCTCAGGATCCAGTGACCCTATGGGGGATTGTTTATTTATCACCTAGGTGATCGAATTAAGAGCAGTGACAACTAGTTAAATGGCCATACACACAGACCACTTAAGGGTTCTAAAAAGTAGTTTTTCACCAAAGGAAAAATTATTAAATAAAACACAAAAACCAGGCCGACGAACTCCAAAACAAAACGACAAAACTAAGGTTATGAAGAATGTCAGGCAGACACACTGACATTGGTTAGTTGCAAATACAGTGAGTCGAACAATTTCGATGTTTGCATGGCATAAATTTTTTTTCCTGGTAAGGGGTGTTACCTAGGTATATATGCTAGATCTCTCTTAGCCGAATACATTTAGGAAAGGAGAACACTAGAAACTATGCCTAGGGTAAGCTCACAAAAAAAAGACGTGGGTGGTTAATTTTGATGGTGGCGGTATCTACAATATAACCATTTAAGTACTTTTTGATGCTAGGCATATAACTAATATTGATAGGTAACCAGTATAGTCCATGTTTTTACATTTCCGCATGTTTTAGCTTTAGAGGAAAATAATACTCAATTTGTTTTTTATTAGAGGAAGAGGATTACAAAGCTTATTAATACAATCTAGAGAGTTTTTGAAATTAAGTGTCCATTATTTGGAAAATTACAAATATTTCCAATTTAGTTTTACAGGTCTCTATAAAGGGTATTTCTGACTGTTTCTGACGTAATATGGGCGCGCCAATTTTGAAACACCACAAAAGCTAAAACAGTTTTTTTCAAAAAATAAACAAAATTTTAAAAAAGTACCAAGATTTGATGGAAAAACATAGTCCAATAAACAATTTAGGCACAATTTCAGGCCATTTGGAAGTCCCGTTTCCGAGAAACATGCGGAAAAAGAATTGCCTAATAAACGGACCCAACAGCGTTGCCGGTTTAACGATGTAATTGGGCCGTTAATTTTAAATCAAAAAATGCATTTTTCAGGGCAATTTTCTTAAAAATCTTCGCCTGCTGCGCTATAATATATTGATATTTACGATTTTAGTTTAATTTGACTCAGAAATTGCATTTTTAATGTAATTTTCTCAAATTTTCGGCGCATTTAAACATTTTTTAAAACAAAAAGTGTATGAAATAAACAACATAAAACCTGAGAACCCCCCCCCCCTAGATTTGAAAATGCGCGCTTGTAGTTACTAAGTTTTGTTTGTATATATTGATATGTTCCTCATAAAAGCTATCCTTTTATTCTAGTTTTTTTTCGCATCGAAACCGCCCTCCCTTTTCAACTGCTAAACGTTCTATTTTCCCTGGCCCTGATGTACTTTGTTGTAGCTAGACCACTTCAAGAGATGCGTCCGACGACGTCGACGACCAGCAAAACAAGGACTGACTTTCGATTTTCAATTTTAAAGACTACGGGATGCTGGGAAGAAAAAACCAAGTTCGTCTGGGATGGTAGCGATGTTCTAGATAGATGCAAGTCTAAGATGTAGCAGGATCACCCTTCGGAAGCGGGTGTAAAGGCGAGGGTCCATTGTGTATATTTGCTATGCAGTTTAAAGATCGCTGACCTCGACAAAAAGGTGTCAGGCAAAACTAAGTCTTCTAAAGAGAAAGAAAACTTGCATCCTAACGAGGGTTTGGTAAAAAGGGTCTATAAAGGTCTACTTGTCTGGCCGCCCTTCCTCTGCTACTACTACCACTACTTCTACTACTATTGTATTATAGATAATTCGCGGTCACTCCTAGCCTCAATTTATATGTCGCATCTCATGACGCGAAAAAATGATAATTGACAATTTTCGTTGTAGCAGTCTATCGTAAAATTTTCTACGGAATTCAATTATATCTGCCCCAGAATTGCTATCTCCGTCCATTGCTGTCACTCAAAATTACATAGCTACAGCTTTCTTGAAGCCGACATAATTCAGCTACCGTGGAAATTTCTAAAATTATAGCCCAAGAAAATATTATAAAGCAGCACCTCGAAACAATGATATTTTTGGGCGCGACAAAAGCAACATAAAAATACACATTGCGCTTCTACTTATTTCCTAGAGGACTAACAAGGCTTGAATTAATGTTAGTATTTAGTTTGTTTGAGTTCTTATTAAGAGTAGAGCAACAGCGTCTCAACTAAAAAGCCAATTAACTATGTATCGTTTTAACCAACTAACATTTAAAGTTGTCACTCACTGAAAGTAACGGCAACTTGCCCCCGTTACGTGCCTGTATACCATACCGAGACGTAGTAACTCTCTAAGTGGAGAACAATTTTACGTTGCCACGACTTCAAAGTTAGGTACCAAATCATAGGCAATCACTCGATACTGTTCTGCACGCACACCCTCCACAGTCCTGGTACACCCAGTCTCCGGCAGCAGCCGGGTGTTGTTGGTCATCCATTCTTCCATTTTGTCGCTTCTTTCTTCGCTCTCTCTTTTCCGTCTCTAGTCTATGTCGTTGCTCTTTAAAACTTTGTGCTCCCTCATGGACTGTTCGACGCCATGAAGCCCTCGAAGTTGTTTATATCGATGTAACCCTTCATCATATTGCCTTTGAGAACATCCTTGTACCTTTTTTGTTGACCTCCTTGATTTCTCTTTCCCTCCTTCAGTTGTCCATAAAATATCTGCTTTGAGAGACGAAGCTGGTGCTTGAAGGTCCTAAATACCACACTGCTATATCACAACCACGTTGCTAATAAGTTGTGGAGGCGCTTTTTTATATGAAGGTGTCGAAAAAGGAATGGATTAGTTCCAAAATTTCTATTCGGTTCTTTTTGGTAGCATAAATTCATAAAAGACAACGTGATTAACAAAACAGACAATGTCGTCAAATTTATTAGTTTGGTTATGGCTAGTGTGCCATTATACAGGGTGGATTCTTTAAACGGAACGGTGCTTCTAGCGGGTTAGAATTTGGTTGAATAAGAAAATCCTAAAACTCTCTCAACAATTCTCTCTTCAGCAATAACACACAGTAGGATCTATCTTTTACGATAATCAAGATATTATTATCTAAATCTGTATAGAAAACTTAAAACAGGGCATAGACAACAATTCCATGCAAGTTTAAATGCCTCTATCTTGGAAATCATAAGAGATAGAGTATTAGCGTGTGGTATTGTCAAAAAGATAAATTTTTTTAGAATTCAAAAATGTCAAACTATACAGGGTGTCCTATTTAAAAAAATATATTTTTTGCCATACCTCGTAAACAAAACGACATAAAAAAACCAAGATAGCACGATTAAAGAAAATTAAAAATCTCAGTTGACGTATTTTTGGATTTTTTTATAACCCGCTAGAAGCACCGTTCCGTTTAAAGAATCCACCACCATGTATATGCGATCAAAAAGTGTGAAGTTTTACAAGTAGAGAGTCAAAACCCAACTGCGAAGGAAATTTTAATGTGAAATATACGTCACATTTATTGCAAAAAACATGCGCGCCCTTACAATTCTGTTGTTTTCTTGTAGCTGATGAAAAATTTAATTTTGGTATAAAAGTATTTATGCACTTCCGGGAATAAATGCACCCATTTAATCCCGCTTTTGCGTTATTTATTTTTTTACTTTTCTGCTTATTCTAAAGTGCATAAAATAGTATATAAACCTCAGGAGTAAAGTGATGCTTAATCCCTCGACAAATTATAGCCCTCCCTTCGGTCGAGTTATAAACTTTTTGCCTCGGGATTAAATGTACCACTTTACTCCCTAGGTTTATAATGTACTATTATTTTTTTCAATATTCGGGCTGAAAAAAGTAAGTAAAAGATTTCCCGATAGTAGAAAATGTTCCTTTAAAAGACTTGCGACTTAAAAATGGTCATAAAAAGTTGTTTCCTCCACACAGTCACATTATTATGCAACTATGATGTCGCAAACTTTTGTAGTGAAATTTAAAGTAATTTTCTAGTTGTCGCGTTCAACGTTGGCTACTTCAATGTGGCTTAAATTTATTGAGGCAAATAATTAACGAATAAAAGTCGGGGCTACTACAAATTCACGAATAAGAAGGAACCTTGGAGGGACGGGAATTTGGTATTGTCCCATGGTGGTAAGGAATACTATCAAATGACACTAAAGAAGAATACGACTAAGAAATCGTTTCTGGGGGTAATTATTATTATATAAGGTGCACTCTTACGCGATACTAGAAAGTATTCCCAACTTATAAGTCCCAAATTGTTGTCCTGACGACCACACTACTACTATAGGAAAGTAGCGGAGCCTTTAGCCACCTATTTGTTACTATAAATGTTAGTTGGGATTAGTATCCTTTGGCCTACTATCTGTTATATCGTTGGTTATAAAAATAGCGGCAATAGTAGTGGGCTAAAGGGCACTGAAGAGATAGCAGTTAACTGACTTTTTAGTTGGGAACGGTGTTGAGTAAAGGTTCTTTTTTTTTCTATCGGTAACCTTAGCTCAGGAAATGTCGAAGTGACATTCAATACGGGTCATGTGATATCAGAATTGGCTGAACTTTAATTGGAAGGAGCATTTTGTGAAAACTAAGACACGGCTCCGATCACTTTGGATTTTTTAGCGAGTAAGCTGAAATTTCTTTCTAAGGCCACCAATTCGAAATATTCAAACATTTGAATCGGTGGCCACAGAATAAAATTTTAGCTTCTTCCGAAAAAATCAAAAAAGAGCTCCGAGCGGTGTCTTAGTTTTTATAAAAAAACACATTCAAAGTTCAGCCAATTATTCTGACGTTTATTTGGCTCCAAAAAGTATGGATATCACATGACCCGTTTTGAACGTCACTGCGACATTTCCTGAGCTAAGGTCACTGACAGAAAAAAAATATCTACTCTTAAGTAACGTACGTAGTTCACAGAACACTAAGTGTAATTATGTTATATTTTTAAAGAAAATATGCGTAAGTACATAGATTTTTCTGTGACTAAAACAGATATGTGTAAGTCAATATCTGTCGAGGCTTTGGTCAGAGAAGTAGCTGTCTAACAGTTCATTTGTAGTTTATTTTTATTCCTATATGAAAGAAATCTGAATGTGCTTTGGGTAAGCCAAAAAAATCTGGACACCTACGTTGTCCTGAGTAGATTAAACAAGGTCGAAACTAGTCGACGAACTGGAAGACAAAAGGACAGTAAAAATTCTTAGACTGTTGTTAAAATTTTGTGATCAAAACGCGGCTTTATTGGACTGGTTATTTACATTGGCCCCTTTTGCTCCAAAAAAAAATAGATAACAAAGATGCTGGTGGTAACCCTGAAGTCTTTGGAGACAAAACAAGAAATTGCAGAACGTTCATTTAAAGACATTCTAGAATCCCTCCGCAGTATTTTGGGACAGTTTGAAACAGACGAAAACCACGAAGTTTTAGACAAAATCATTTTTGACATAAAATCAAGGTTTAATAACGAGACTCCAAGTATTTTTGACCTGAACATATTCATACCAAGTTTTATATAACGGGAATCAAAAAACAGGGCAAAATTAACTAATGTCGTTTCCAAATACTATAAACTGTTGGATTAATACAAAACACAAATTCTTGAACTTTTATTGAGAGTTGAAGTCAGTGCAGTATTTGGAAACAATATTTGTCAGAAGTAGGCAAAAGCTTAAATCAAAACATGTTATATGATAACGTTTTCGAGGCAATGAACAAGTGTGGCGATATTTTTCCGTTGATAAAAACATTCTTGGATATTTGTTAGTAAGTAATGCTTTGTCAGAAAAAAGCTTCTCCTGCCTCAGAAGATTGAAAATATAAGTACTTAAAAACACTATGACGGAAATTCTACTGATGAGCTTAGCATTGCTGCATATCAACAGACATATTGAAATTGACATTGAGCGAGTCATTGACCAGTTTGCCCAAAAAAAGTTGGAAACGAAATTTTTTTGAAATAGGCATCTTATATTTGAGATGTGCAATATGAAAGGTAATGTTTCAACTTAAAAAACTTTTTAGATCTAGAAAAAAAGTTTTTATCTATTAGGTTTTGTTTGTTATTTATGTTTTTTATACCTGAAAAAATTATACGTAGTAGTTACTCAGGCGCGGATTTCAGGGGGGTAGGAAGGTAATTAACCCCCCACCCTTAATTTAAATTTTTTTATGAAAATATTTAGAAAATCAAAAGTAGCGCATAAATTGCGGCGCTTTAGCACCTGTTTGTTATTTATTTTTTATTTTTACTTTTATTTTCTATGTTCGTTTGTAACATGTTCTATGACATTTTAGCAATAGTTTTAGCTGTCTTTATTATTTTTAAATTTTATGTTAGTATTCTTTAAACTAAAAGAAATTGTTTTTTTTTGTGTAAATTAAAATTAACTTTGGTTTCGAATGCAATTATATATAATCTAATAATTGACAAAAACTGTAATTATTTACTGATTTCTGAATTCTTTTGTTTTTAGCTTTGTCAATAAAAAACCTATTGTGTTCTACAAAATTTTTCTTAGACAATAAAGCATGTTTTCATTCATTCATTCATTCATTCATACATTCATTCATTCATTCATTCATTCATTCATTCATTCATTCATTCATTCCATAACACCTTTGATATTTACGGTATTAGTTTAACTTTGTTTTAACAATGGCATTTGTAGTGTCACTTTCTTAAAAATTTTCGCCTGCTGCGCTTTGAAACCATTGATATATTTACAAACTTAGTTTAACTTTAAATAAAAAATGCATTTATCAGTGCAATTTTCTTAAAAATTTTCGACGGCGGCGCTATGATACGTTGATATTTACGATTTTAGTTTAATTTGACTCAAAAATTAGATTTGAGGCCAAATCCGCGCTTGTAGTTACTAAGTTTTGTTTGCATATATTGATATGTTCCTCATAGAAGCTAGGCTTTTATTCTAATTCTTTTTTCGTATCAAAACCGCCCCCCCTTTTCAAATGGCTGGGACCGCCACTGTTATTTATTCAATATATACTTACCTGTCGAGGCATTAATCAGAGAAGAGTAGTTGTTTAACTGTCGCCTCTATCTACTTTAGCGTATATATGTGATTATAAGTGATTTAGCTTAAAGCGTTTTTTTTTTTTTTTTAATTAAGGAGATCTTGAGAAGTGTATTAATCCATGTGCAAAAGTTTCCAATATCTAGTTTCTTTGTTTTTACCCGACTGCCTACAGCACCTATGTATGTTTGTATGTGCCACGATAGACATTAAACGACTAAACCGATTTTAATAAAAGTGGTATTGCTGGAAAGTTTAGAGTCCCAAGAGTGTCATATTCTCGGATTTAGAAATTAAGTAACTGATTTTGAATTGTAAAAATACATATAGAAATTTACTAATTGATTTTGAAACACAAAGTAGTTCCTCTTAATAAACGGGACTGTGGAAGCAACAATGTAAGAAACTGCCGAGAGTTAGAAAAGATAAGTATAAAAAAAGTATTCATGGGCTATCGATAGAGAGAAAAGTTGTAAAGCCTTACTCAGGGAACAGCAAGAGAGCAACTCATCAACTTTGGCTATAAAAGCACGACATTCAGTCGGAAGAGATGGAAGTTTCATAAACGCGGTTGGAAGGCGCCCTTATGCCCAAATGGGTATCGCTCTTACTTTTCCTCCAAGTAAAACTCAAATCATGATTTTAAAAATGTAAAAATAAAAATCATATTTTTGGTAATTCAATTAGAGTGTAGAAATGGTAAGTTTTTTTAAAAGGGAATTATTTTCTAAAGTGTTTGTAAAGAACTTGATTGATCTAAATTAGAATTGTGGGTTTTTGTAATTTAACATCATTTTGTCTTTGTCAAAATAAATGTATAAAACATCTTTGTGATTTTAAATTATCATCCAACTAAAATGAAATCATTTTCATTCTAGAGAAATGTAAAGTAAGTTTGGGAAAGTCGAGTTAGAGAAAAGTTTATAAAAAACTTAAGTCGAGGATAAACCCGGTCCCGACAATATTGTCAAGTTTGATATGTTTTTGGGGGCAAAATTTCCTCAAATACAAAGGCTATCTTGATATTTTTTTTTGCTTTATCCCTCTTATGGACTGACACCAACTAAAATTATCTTTTTATTAATGAATGCTTACCCTGTGCTTTTCCCTAGGAGCTGTGTGGTATCTTTTTCTGTCTATCGTGTCTGAACCGGGAGCTCTGGGAAAGTAGTTTCCCAAATTTATTAGTTTTGATTTTGGACTTAAAGTTGGAGTGCTCTAAATTTGAGAAAAATAAAGAAATTTTTAGGAACGAGAATAAATTTAATAATTTTAGTTGAGAACAAAATTTCAGTCATATAAAATGTTATTTTGTACAAATTGGAAAAATTTTATATAAAAAAATACCTGAAGGCTTCTGTAATTATTCGCTGGAGCAGGATTCAAGTTATTACTTAAAATCTGAATCTCTAAATCCACCACATCTTGTATATCGGGGGAGTCCGGCAAGGGGGGCACTTTGGGGGGTAAGTCATCGAAGTCTGGAGGGTCATCAATGTTGCTTGAACATCTATGGAAAATAAAACCTTTCTTATAAATTCAACTATTTTTAAACAAAAAAAAAATGTTTTAGTTTCTTTTCGGTTGAAGTAACTGATTTGGAGGTTTTTTAAATTCTTTTTGTTTTTTATTTTGAAACAGTTGACACTTTTTTGGCATGAGGCATTCCACATCAAATTTTCAATTTGGGTCAAATTTTGGTACTGTAGATTATTGGGGTTAATCAGTACTTCATGGTACTTTTTAGGTTTCTTTGGTAAAAAATAAAATATACAGGGTGTAGATTATTGGGGTTAATCAGTACTTCATGGTACTTTTTAGGTTTCTTTGGTAAAAAATAAAATATACAGGGTACCTAAGTTTTTTGTTGCGCAAATCCTACATGTAAATAATTGCTATGTTTTCATGGGTATTGAGTTCGTTTTCAAAACTCATTGTATCTTTTTCTTTTATATAGCGTGTTCTTTATCAAGACCAAGAACACGCTATATAAAAGAAAAAGATAGAATGAGTTTTGAAAACGAACTCAATACCCATGAAAACATAGCAATTAATATTTAAAAAAAAGTGACTTAGTATTGAGAAATGTATTTGCAGTATATTAAAAGGTAGATAAAAACTGATTTAAAAAACATTGGTTCAAAATCTGGTTTGATGATTTAGTGACCTTTATTATGACCATTTTTCAATAATTGAAAATTGAAAAAATTGCAAAAATTGAATATACCCAGAGAGTTGTTTAGATACATGAGTCTTGTAAATAACTGGTATAAGTCACTTTCTCCAAAAAAAACTTATATAAATATAACAAAAACAACAAAAAAAATAAAAATAAATTGGACCTCTTTTATATACAAAAATAGGGTTGGGATATTCCCTCCACCGCGTTCTCATTTATTTTTGGTAACCCTATCGCTTCAATCATCCGAGCCGGAACACCTTCTAAAATCTCAGAAGGATGTCATATGTCAACCAGCTGCAACCACCAATGAAAAAATTTATAAGAAACGAATTACAGCGATAATTTGCACTAGCGCAAATTATCGGTAATTTACACTATTGAAAATCATCTCCTTCCATAAAAAGTCCATTTTAAGACATATTTTACCAATTACTGTCAGGTAGATTATTCTTTATGGTGACTGAAAAAAGCAGCTCAGTGAAACGCAAGTTGTAACAATTAGGAATATAAAATACGATAATAAATCATACAATATTTTCTTTTGGAAATAGTCCGCAGAATATTCCTCGTGCATAGCAAATTATGATAATTTTTACCTTAGCACTCGATCCCATTCGCGGTCTCGTGCTTCAGAAAAAATTATCGATAATTTGCGATGCACTCGGGATATTATCTATGAATATTTCCCTCATGTATTAAAACTCCCATAAGTGGTGTGCTATTTTTGCAAACTCACAGCAGTAATTGCATTGTAGAAAACGAAAATTGTACCGCATGTTCCTATTGTTCCTATTGTTCCACGTTGTAAATGAACATTTTTCTCCTTAATTTTTCACTTCAGAGGGAAGAAAATTGTAAAATTTTATGCCATAGTAATCGGTGCCCCTTCTTGTTCTTTATAATCGATGGTAACTGGGTACAATGTTGTCTCTATTCCTTGTAAAAAATGAGTGTACATCACTATGGGAATTGAATAATGTTGGGTCTGTTTTACATAAATGAGGCAATTGAGAATAAAGACAGAGGGAAACGTAAGTATTGTGAGCTGCCGAAAGCTGTCTCTGCAGCATTCCCTATATTTTCCTGGAAGAACATGAATACAGCGACGCTGGAGCTTAAAGATTTGAGAAGCCTTGCTGGCATGACCCCAATTTAGTATTGCATAGGACATGCTAGAACTGAAATATCCATGATAAGCTGAAAGAAGAGTGGATGCAGACACATTTTTGATAGGTTTCGATTAAGAAAAGTTATTTTTGATAATTTGGAACCTAAATTATTTATGTGCACCTCCTAGGTTAAACCGGAATCGAGGTAAACCCCTAGAAATTTTACTGATGACGCATCATTTTACATTACTGTTGTTTAGGCTAAGCCGATTAGCAAGAAACAATCCTTCGATTTTTTCCTGTTCTTCAGTTACCATTGGCTGAATGTGTTCTAAAGGGTGATAGTGTTGAAGTGTAGTCGTATCATAACGTCAAAATTACATTGTCATAATTTGTATTTTTAATAAGCAGATGATAAAAAATGAATGTCAGTCACATTTTTTTATAAACTTTGAGGCTAGTTTTCTATTCCAATATTCTCATTTCTTTACATTTTGCTTGTTTCTCTGATCCGGAAATATTTGAATAAATTACATTCGGGTAGGTATCAAAATGAGGCCGATAGTTTTTTATGCAACGTGTTTTTATTAAAAATTGCATTGGTTTGTTTTAATATTTTACGAAAATGCCTTCCTTCTGCAGAGTCGGGCTTTTTCCAGAAAATATTAAAAGAAACCCTTGCAATCATAAAAAATAGGTTTTATGCAAAAATTTGAAAATAAAATCTTGCGATCATAAAAATATGTTATATGCAAAAATTATCGGTAATTATGATGCCCTTGTGCAATAAAATTACTCCCGAAAAATCTCTTGCCTTACGCGTAAGCACTTATGCTCGTATCCATCAAGTCAAGAATTCCTCTATTAGGCTTTAGGAGCTTAATTGTGATTAGTTACTAATTAGAGTGTAGATTGTGACCTTTTACCTTGCAACTTTATTTACCAAGACTCATTCCAAACTCCGATTAGTGTTAATCATGATTAAAGCTTATTCGCAGAATTTTCACGTTTGTGGATATGACAAAGTTATGATTGTTTTCCACAAACCAAAACTACACTTTTTTGCACTCGATGCGCATTTCGCTAACAACATTAGCATCATCAGGAGACGATAAAAAATAAAGTAAATTAACCTACACTCTATCTTATACACTATCTGTTAGTGGGCGGAGATAAGACTAATAATTTGTGATGGGTCACGCTTTATAATCCTCTCAACTAAAGAATAAAGTGTACTAAACGGAATGGGGCCTCTATCTTTATTTAAACTATTTCTGGATTTAATGATTTCCATACTTTCATATGCATTCAAAAGTCTTTTGTTTGGTACACTTTTTAGAAGTTTTAGGTTATCTAATGTGAATCTATGATTGTTTTCAAAAGCATGCTCGGCCACACTTGACTTTTCTGTTCTTCCGTATTTTAAGTGTGCTAAGTGTTCTTTGAATCGTGTTTGAATAGGAAGTCTCGTTTGGCCAACATATTTTTTGTCACAATCTATACAACTAATTTCGTAAATTCCGCTTTTTTCTAGAACTGTAGTTTTATCCTTGGGATTTCCTAGTAAACTTCTTATTGTGTTTCCGGATTGATATACTAATTTAAGATCGGTGTTAGACAGACAAAAAGATACCTCCGACTCTAAATTTGTATCAATTCCTTATAATCCTAATTATACGAAAGGATTACAAAAAGTATTTAATAAGACCGGTCTTAAATTAGTATATCAATCCGGAAACACAATAAGAAATTTACTAGGAAATCCCAAGGATAAAACTACAGTTCTAGAAAAAAGTGGAATTTACGAAATTAGTTGCATGGATTGTGACAAAAAATATGTTGGCCAAACGAGACGCTCTATTCAAATACGATTCAAAGAACACTTAGCACACTTAAAATACGGAAGAACAGAAAAGTCAAGTATGGTGGAGCATACTTTTGAAAACAATCATAGATTCACATTAGATAACCTAAAACTTCTAAAAAGTGTACCAAACAAAAGACTTTTAAATGCATACGAAAGTATGGAAATCATTAAATCCAGAAATAGTTTAAATAAAGTTAGAGGCCCCATTCCGTTTTGTACACTTTATACTTTAGTTGAGGGGAGATAGGATTATAAAGCGTGACCAATCACAAATTATTAGTCTTATCTCCGCCCACTAAAAGATAGTATATAAGATAGAGTGTAGGTTAATTTACTTTATTGTTTATCGTCTCCTGATGATGCTAACCTTGTTAGCGAAACGCGCGTCGAGTGCAAAAAAGTGTAGTTTTGGTTTGTGGAAAACAATCATAACTTTGTTATAGTGCAACCAAAGGTTCCAAAATGCCCAACATACTTGGTGGATATGGACAATAGAGTAAAATTTTCTTACCTCAAAGATGTATAATTCGGTGGTGCGTTGTCTGTATACCCTAAAGATGCTCGGTACTCCTCGTATGACATAGGAAAGCGGTCCAGGGGGTTTTCTTGGTGACTCACCGGTGTTATCGGTCTGCTCAGATTCGGTTGTTGGGGGGTGCTTGATGAAAAGTTCCATAAAAAGTCCTAAAAGAACATTATTTTGCTGAATTTTAGCCAACAGAAAAATGTACTTGGTACACCTTAAAACACAAGCATTTTAAAAGTACCGCATAGTGTGGATCTACCTTTTATCTATTCCAAGAAATTTATGTGTAGATTATAATGGAAGAGGTAGACAATATCTATACCCACTATTTAATGATGTTTTCCCATCTTTTCCACAGGCATGGTTCCCATATACTGTATTCATACTTTTATACCTTCAAACAAGCGCGAAGAGAAACTTCGAAGTTGATCTTCCCCCTCCTCCACATGAAATTCCTAGATCCGTCTATGCTATACAATGACCGGTATTTTCCTTCTGGCGAAAGCGCCAGGCGTTTTCGAGAACGACCGGCACAACAGCAAATCCCTCTCACCTCTAAAACCACTGCAGGGTTGTTTTTTAGCAAAACTTTTGATAGAGTTTTTGAAAGTTGTTATTTTTGTAGGTAATTTTTCTTTGTATGTTACCTTCATGTTAATTTTCATTCCAAAAGGATTCCTCAAAATAGTCGGAGAACCCTGCATTTTGTGCCTCTTGTTGATGACCAGAATTATTACGAAAACAACTAAAAGTAGGAGCATAATGGCGGTCAGCACCCCTATTATTACTTCCACGTATGTGTCGCTGTCCTTTTTTGCTGCAACTAAAAAAAAGAAAGAAGATTAGTCAATAAAATTTACCAGATTTGGCAATTTTTTTTGGAACTGCAAACGCAAAATATTAAAATAAAGAACATAACCTATTGACGCATTTATTATACATTATAATGCACTCAACCATAAATAATTTAATATATTAGGGCTTCCTATTTTATTCAATTCCATGTATATTTTTCCTTGATATTTTCCGTTCGTATGGAAAACCTAGACCTAAATTATGTGGATTCGTAACAAAAATATGTTAGTATAAAAATACATTGGGAAGTCGTACGATGTTATGAGACAAAAAGAAATTAAAAAAACTACAGTAAAACAAAGTTTATGGCACCAATTTTTTTAGTCTAATATTGGCAACAGCATTAGAATATTTTTTAAGAGTATAATCTTCGCTGGCAGCTTTCCTTGTCTTACTCATACAAAATTTCACTTGCAAGGGTATTTTTGGCTTCACGTTTTTCTCTTCAAATATAGAAATTTTTAAACATTTTCGTATCATTTTAAAGACAAAGCTTGAATCTAGCTTGATGGTACGTTTTGCAATTTTTCTCTAGCCTTGCAGATATGAGTGAGTAAAAAAAAGTTCGAAATCATTACTAGAGAACCCTAGATTTAAGCTTTTTTTTAAAATGAGTCTAAAATGTTTGAAAATTTTTTGTATTGGGATAGAAAAATGTTGGGCCAAAGATGAAAAAGATAGAGTGAAAGCAGAAGAATTTGAATTGGAGACAAACCTAACACTGTAAGAAGAATTAGCCGTCAAGGATCTTAAATCAGATCAGTCGATCAAAATTCTTTCTGCAGACAAAAGAAATGAAATACTCAAAAAGGTAATTACAGAGAAATAACCCATCCAAGAACAACCATAGAAAGAAAAATCTACCAAACTTTCTACCAACACAGAAGATATTTTAACGAGGTTGAAAAGAGCAAACTCACATCGTACTAAAGCAAGCACCGCTACTAATCATCCAGCCTCTTCAAGGAAAATCACTATCATTCATCCAAAATTGAAAGCACTTCGTGGACCTCCTTAGAGACATTAATCTACAACCTGACGATCAGTTTGTTAGTTTTGACGTCGAAAGTTTGTGCACGAACGTACCACTGGAAGAATGACTCCAAATCATTGAACAGAAGCTGATCAAGGACAACCATCTCTCTCATAGAACCAATCTACCAATCAAAGCCATTATATTAACCAGTCTCCAGAATTATTACTTCCAGGAAATGGAGAGGCATTTTTCTACCCATGGGATCTCCACTTTCCCCAGTAGTGGCCGACATCTTTATGGAATCCTTTGAAAAAGTAGCTCTACGAACATCATGTCACAGATCCAAACTATGGCTAAGATTCATAGACGTCATAGTTATCGTCTGGAAAAAGGACACCAATACACTAGAACAATTCTTCAATCATGTCATTAACTCTGAAAAAGAAGAAAATTGTCGGCTCCCTTCTCTCGATATTCTTGTCACCAAAAAGAATACAAACATAACCACTTTCGTATATCGTAAACCAACTCATACTGGACAATATCTAAACTTCAAATCGAACCACTCCACTTCAACTAAACTGGGAATTGCAAAATCTCTTATAGATCGAGCCACCTACATCTGCAATACAGAAGAAGCTTTAAATACAGAAAAACAATCTCTCCTACCCTATACGATCAATAAAACTCTTCAAACCACACCAACACAAAGGACGAAAGACGTAAATACTGAAAGGAAGGCAACACTGATAATTCTATACATCAAAGGAATCTCAGGAAAGATAAGAAGAATGGGCAACCATCCATCCACCATCTTCGGACTGTCTTCAAAATGACGACAACAACAAGAAGACAGTTAACATCTGATAACGATTGCAGATACATACGCATTCGAAACGTTGTGAAAAAGTAAAAAATAAAGACAATGGAAGTTAGTTTACTCTCAAGTTCAATATTGTCTACCACCTTCAAACAACCGTTTCTGACATTGTTGTTGTGCCATTTATAAAGTTGACATAATTAAAATTAATGCCATCCTTTATTAAAGGTCAGGACTATTTTTGACAGTTCTGCACTACTATTACATATTTTAGGCACTTTACCCATCTGTTATGAGACAGCGCTCTTCTTGGTTGCCGGGGCTATCCAAAACATACGTTCGGCAGAGCTTTAGCATTTATGTACCGATAAGTCCCTATTAAGTCCCTAATTATTTTGACTGATTTGTCTCTGTTGACAAACAGTATTTTTTTCTTCTACGTTCAATGTCGGAAAAAGAAAAGCGATCGTTTCTCATTCTAAACATGGACAGTAGAGTATTTTCGATATATTCATCTCTATTACTTTGCTAAGGTTGTCGCGAATCTTTTTCCACTGATATCTGTCACATACAGGGACTTATGGGTCATGAAAATTGTAGAGAATTTGACTTTACTAATTTTTATCAAACAATTGCGAGAAAATCAGCAATTTTGGGGGTGCAGGTCTGGTTAAACGGTTAAATGTTACAATTCAAGTGGAAAGGAAAAGGGTGTTAATAAATTTTCACTATATCATAAAATTGACATGTTTGGTGCTTTCCATATTGAAAACGCCCCAGTTTTGAGAGTCGCCACGGATAAAATCTTGTAGTTACGTTAAAATGAAGCCGTTCAAAAGTTTTAGTCAGGTATTAAATGTTTAAGAAAACTCCGAACTTTGACACCCTGTATCTCGAGAACTAAGGACTATTGACCCCCATGTTACATGACTTTTTTCTTGTTGTATGGCGTCCCCTATCATTCAATCAAATATTTGCACTCGTAATAATTTTAAACCGTGCATAAAAACCAGGACTGTTTTTTTTATTTTTTCAGATGTAATAAAACTTAACTCCGCCTTGCCGGGAAACATTAAAATCAACTGAACGATAAAATTACTCTTAAAACTTTTTTTAATTAACCCTCATTTTGGGGATCAAACAAAAAAATCCAACCGTAAAAAATAATTAAATTTTCTTGTATTATGGCTGGCATAACAATAAATAGGAGCCAAAGGGAAACAATAAAATATAAGGTTATCAAAAAATAAGGTCACCAAATTAGGTACAAATGGCAATCTGCTTCGTGGTCAGAAAAAATACACGGGAACATTTTTTTATTCGAGTGTGCGCATTTACTACTTTGCGCATTCTCTTTGCGAAAAAATAGAGGTTTTACATGATTATTTTACAATTAATTTGATATTTCTGTTTCTGCTACTGGTAAAGCAATATTGTTTTTACCCTCTTTTTTATCTTTAATTTTAATGTGTATGTATCTAAAGTCTTTTTTTTATTCACAGTGTCTTTTTCAATCATAATAATTTATATTTGTTTCTGTGGATGATATTTTATTAATATTATTTTCTTCTATACTTGACGTATGTAAAAATTTACTGCAATTTATTTGACATAAACAAACTATCTCTATCTGTTTATGTATAGGCTTAGCTAATATATCATTTTTTAGTTTTTTTTTATTTATTTTAGATTTTTTTCAATTTTTTGACACTCCTAGAAAAAATATTGTTCCTACAAATTTTACAAATTGTCTTTCGTATACTTAAGTCTCATTAGACACTTAAAGTTAAATTTCGGGTCTATCGGCATTCATATCCTTATCTCTATCGAGTCGACATATCGAGCAGGTGTACTTTTAAACTAATGGCGAATGCTTGACAGCTCCAACTGATCAAATGCGTTAAAACATCATTTCGTATGCAAGGATGGTCGTAATTATACGTAATGTTACGACTCCCTTATCGTACCTAAAGAGGTTTTCGAGAATTTAATCAGCTGGAGCTGTCATATTAAAAGTGCACCTGCTTGATTGGTCGACTCGATAGAGATAAGGATACGAATGCTGATAAAACTGAAAATTAACTTTAAGTGTCTATTGATTTCAACGCATCGGTATCGGCATACCTAACGCGTTCAAAACAAAGCCTAAATACACTACATTTTTGAATTGTTTATGCCATGTTTCGAACGATGCCCGCTTCTATAACGGGTGCGATGATAGAATAGCTGATTCCACTCGTTGCGTACGGAGGGATGTACGTAACGTTACGGACCCACGAAGGTACGCAACGATTTCAATCAGTAGTTCTGCCGTCGCCCTTTCAAAAAAACGAGCATCGTTCGAAACATCGCATAAACAAGTCAAAAATGTAGATACTTTGGCGCGTTAGGTATAGCGATATCGATGCGTTGAAATATTTACTTTAAGTGTCTACCGAGACTTAAGCATACAAAGACAATTTGCGAAAGTTGAAGGAACAATATTTTTTCTAAGAGTGTCAAAAAATTGTAAAAATCTTAAATAAATAAAAAAAAACAAAAAAATGATATATTAGCAAGCCAAAAAACTACAAGAAAGATGAAAAATATATTGTTCATAAACAAATAGAGATAGTTTGTTTATGAGAAATAAATTGCAATAAATTTTAAAATATTTCAGGTATAGAAGAAAAAATTATTATTAAAATATCATCCACAGAGGCAAATAACTCGAATACTAAAGCTACCACAAATAAAATGACTTTATAACAAAATTTGTAGTCCATATTCATGGAAACTTAAATCTGAAAACCGTATATCGCTTCTCTTCCAAAGTTACAATTTTTTTGAATATTTTATCCCCCTTTAAGCGAAGCCTGTTATGTTGATGGTGTTTTATAGCTCAGATGCATATCCTTGGATAATACCAAGTGGAGAAAGGCCCTTGAGTTTTTCTTGCAAACCACAAATTCAACCATAACAATAACTAACAGCTCCTAAAGTTCCTGTTCAAAAATCTTTCATTGTCTTTGTGTAGTAAAATAAAAACTATTTTTTTTAGATTATATAGTGTCCTTAATCAGGAAAAAAATGAAAAATCATCACCGCTCCATTAAGGCGGAAAAAACCCTTTTCATTGTTATCCATTGTTTTCCATTTGTGTAGAGCACAAAATGACTGCCTGTCAGTCGCTCGGTTTGTGCGTCGGTTATAAGGTGCCATCCAAATTATACCCGTTTTTGTTTTTATACGAACGAGTAAGTAATATTGTTTTAAAATATATATATCCAATTTTTTAGGTAGTAAGATTCAATCTCATAAAGAAAGAAATCTAAAGTGTAAAAATAGTAGTTAATTGTACAAATTTTTCAGCTCATGATAAAAAGTGCTATTCTAGACTCTTCGTATAGAATGTACTATTACAAACTTAGATTTTTAAGAACTCTGAAACTTGACATATTATTATATATGTGTGTGTATTAGCAATCGGCGATTAGCACTCTTACGAATCTCAACCATCCACTGCGACCTCACATGGGCCTATTGTGCCCAGGAATCTACTGAGATTTTAAGCACATGAACAAAAAATTTCAACAATCAATACTAAGGGGTCAGTGTACTTGTTTATTTTCCATATACTTCGACATTTTATTGTGTGTTCCAAAAGTCGGTGCGAATTTCAAAAGCGCGTTTAGTAGTCATTTATCTTAGTTTGTGAATTGAAAATTAGCTCTTTAAACGCCTTTTTTCCTTTTTTACAACCTTTTATTACAGCGAACTTTGTGGGTTTTTACCTTCACCATTGCTAAATAGACTTGTACTAAAATTAATGAAAAAGATGACGTCAAAGCATGATTTTTTTTACCAACAAAGCTTTTTTGAGTACGAAGCAAACATATTTTATAACGAAGTCACTCTTTTTACACAAACTGCAAAATTGTTTTTTATAACTACATTAAAAACGCGACTTTAGTAACTGTCCCCAAGTAATCAAAGTATGGATTCTTTGGTTACAAATGCAAAAAAACTTTTTCTTTGATCACGGGTGCAAAAAAATTATTTTTTTCATTTTTTATCCAAATATAAAGCCAAATAACGTAAAAAGGCAATAGTAAGACAATTTAATTATTCTTATCTACAAATTAAACCACTTTATTAAATTTTGTTCACGTTTAAAATAAAATAATTTAAAAAAAACACAAAATTACAAACTGTCAGAAATTACTTAATTAAGGCCGCAACAACAAAAAAAATTTGTTTTTGATCACGGGTGCAAAAAAAGATTAATATCCGTTTTTTACCAAAAATTAAAGAGAAATCTTCACCACGTATTTACGAAAAAAATCATTTAAAAACATCGTCAAAATATCAAACTGTCAAAGATTAAAATGTCGCAACAATAAACGTCACCGAGTAAAAAGGCACATCGCTATGGAAACTATTGTTATTTAATTTACCAGCCGCCTTGATTTGCTTTTCGTTCGAGATTTTTATTAGTAGTTTTCACAGCTAGTGGCTAAAATTGGGCTTTTTTTTTAGAAGCGTTGGTTTAAATAACGAGCGCAGTGAAGTTTTTAAAAACACGAGTAAAAAAAAGCACAGTTTAGTTAGCACTATTTTTTTAAATACCTTTATCAAAAAATCCAAGAAAAACAGGAAGATACTTTTAGAAATCTCGAACGAAGAGCACTTCTCGCAACAACCAGCTTTACACTATAAATAAACGCGGTTGGTAAATGAAATAGCATTTTTAAATACTTCGCTGCGCTCGTTATTTAAACCAATGCTTGTAAAAAAGCACTATTTTAGGCACTAGTTGTGAAAACTACTATTTTTGCACACTATTGCAAAAATCCAAAATTAAAGAAAAATAGTTATTAACTAATTTTAAAACCGAAGGAGGCTGTGAAAAAACTCATGTGACATATTAAGCTCTTGTGTCATCCAACAGTCATCCTTGATTGTGTTAGAATTTCCAGTTTTTGCCAGTTCTTTTAAACTTTTTAAACACTTGCTGTCGTTGTTATCTAAACCCTGCCGCTAGTTCTAGACACCACTATAATTTTTTAAATATTTTGATTTATGTAAAGACAAAATTATGATTGTTTTCCACAAACCAAACATAATTTTGTTTTAGTGCAACCAAAGGTTCCAAATTCCCAACATAGTTATGTAAAGACCTCGATCATTTTGTTACTCCAGTGGCGGCTCGTGACTTTACAAATAGGTGACGCAGCATCGCCGCACAAACTTCATCATACACAGGAAACATTGTAAAAAAAATAATAAAAACGAACACCGCAACTGAAGAGAAACAATAAACACTTAAAGTAGTAATATCGAGCGTCGCGTGCCTGGCTATTGCTATTAGACAGTTAAAGTAAATATTTCAACGCAGTATCGGTATCCGCATATCTAACGTGTTCGAAACAAAGCCAAAATACACTACATTTTTGACTTGTGCATGCCATGTTTCGAACGATGCCTGCTTCTTTGACGGGTGCCATGCCAGAACAGCTGATTCCACTCGTTGCTTACGGAGGGATAAACGTAACGTTACGGGCCCACGAACGTACGCAACGATTTGAATCAGCAGTTCTGTCACCGCACCTTTTAAAAAAGCGGGCATCGTTCGAAACATCGCATAAACAAGTCAAAAATGTAATGTATTTTCGCTTTATTTCGAACGCGTTACGTATACCGATACCGATGCGTTGAAATATTTACTTTGTGTCTAATAGCAATAGACTGGCACGCGACGCTCGATATTACAGTCACAAAATTATAATGGAGCCAGCCACATAACATGTGGAACCAGCTTAAAAATTTGCCGTCGTCATGGCAACCGATTTCTTTCGGGAATTTACACTAAACGCAGCCTGAAAGACACGAGGAAGCTGCTTCGCAGAGTGCCTTGCCGTTTGTTTTGGCTCGTGGAGAGTTTTCGCATCTCACGCGGTCGTTCCGCTCGATTATCGAGGAAAAGATACAATATTTACAAAATTTGAAAACGTTATTTTATGGAAGCGGAAGTTTTAATTTTTTTCATAAATACCCATTTAAATAAAAATTATTTAGTCAGACTGCAAATAAGAGGTACCTGCGTCATCGGGCGAGCTGCCACTGCGTCACTCGTCACAAAATTACCTTTGATTTAAAATTATATCTATTGTTACTGCAGTCGTATTAGAGTTACGACTTTTGTTTTTGAGGCTGGGTGGCGTTGGTTAGCGCTTTTTTGCGTTGGGTGAGTTGGAATGGTATTTCTGCGATTGTGTCGTGTTGAATTGAGTTGAAAACGGGTTTTTCGTGACTCTTGCGCAGTAAAAAAGGCTATTAAACCTTAAAAAAATTATGGAGTAAATTTTGGAGTACATTTGGTCAAAATTGATAGAATAATGTTAGTTTTAATCAATTTTATGTAATTTATAAAAAAAACACATTTTTGAGTTTTTGTTACTCAATTAAGATTGTTTTGGTAAACAGAAACTCTGCGCTGATTAGATTTTACTCAAAACTGAGTGCCTATGAATCGGCTGCAGGTCGCGTCGTGCCGATCGGGGTGGAAGAATTTAGTTCCTTTCTAGATCCTGAACGTGTGGTGATCGAATGGGTAGGCTCTGATGCTCTGAAGTTTGGCGTTTGTGCAAATGCTGGTAAAAATGGCCTTAACTCGATTTTAATGGCAAAAAAGTGAGGTGTCACACAGGAGAGGATATTTCATACGCTTACTTGACAGAAACGGGTAAAATAATTTGCCTTTTAAAACATTATTTTTACAGAAAGCTTTGTTAAAACTTGATAGGAACCTTTCTTATTTTGACAAATATATCTTGAAAAGTGAACAATAATCAGTTAATGTATATTTAATAAAGTCAAATATTTGAAGTGATTATCCAAATATTTATGGATTGAGAAAGGGAAAATATCTCATCTTGTGCGGGACCTACGTGTTTGCCTGACCCGCTTATTTTTGAGTAATTTTTTTTGTTTACACTATTTTTCTGAGTTAATTACATACGAGTCATTTTCTACCCTGCAGTATATTTATTTATTGTTGTACTATTTGTTAAGGATACTGATATTGTTCTTATCATAATTTTATTATTTTTTACTTATAAAACCGGGTAATTATTTAGTATACGGTTTTCTGCCTTTTTTGATTTTTTTTTTTGAAAAATTTTGAAAACTTTTTTCATTATTTTTTCACAATAAAAAATCTAGAAACATAATTTTTCATCTTTGAACACAACTCTCATACACTTGCTTTTCTGTTTCGACTCAGGGGAGAGTTTCGATTGATCTCGGTCCTGCCTGATCCTGATTGACAGCAGAAGGAGAAATCAATTATGTTAATATCTTCAACATTTACACGAGCCTATATGGAAAAATGTTTGAGCAAAAGCTTATTAATTTTCAAAACTTTGTTTATTAGAAAAAAGTTGTGTTGTTTTTATATTTTAAAGTTAACAGTTCTTTAGCAATAAGTTTTCTAAGTAATAGAAGGTATATTTTTTACTTTTACGTACTGAGTTTCGTATGTTTATAAATGTTAATCGATAATCATTTTTTACAAATTATTGCTTTAACATTCGTCAGTTCTACTTGACTAGTTAGTGTTTGAAACTGTTCTTTAGGAATAAGTTGTTTTATTTTTATTTTCGTAATACTCTACTACCAATAAATAATTAAAATCAAAAAGTAATTTTAATTAACACTGAGGGAGGGGGCATATAGTTAGTAACCCTTTATAATTAATTAATTTTTTAACTATTGTATTAAAATAAATTTATTTGTTACATCTCTACCACATATAAAAAAACCTTATGACGCTTAAGGTTTGAAGAAAAATTTAGTTTTTTTTAGTTTTCTTTTACTATGCTTACTAAAAAATGTACTTCCCTGGTATAGGGTAATCATTTATCAACGCACACCCCCTTAACTTTGTTAATAGTTACCGTAAAAAGGTGAAACAAAAAATGAAAAACCTATGAAATTTTGTAGGTTAATCTTTTTTGTTGATCACCCTGTTATAGGCAGGGTTGCCTTATCCTCATCCTTCCTGTACAGGGATAAAAAACTAATAAAACTGTGGTAAAAACTAGAAAATTTTATAGGTTATTTACTTTTTTTCACGATAAATAATCATACAGTTACGGGACGTATACGTTTATAAATTAATAATCACCCTGTACTTTTTGAACTCAGTAATTTTCAAACGATAGTTAATATTGTGTGAAAACCAGTACTAAAAATTACTCAAAATTAAGTTTTTAATTACTCATAATTGAAAGAAATACTCAATATTGTGTGAAACTTACTCCGAGTTGTGTTAAAAATACTTAATATTGTGTGAAAATTACTCCGAATTGTGTTAAAAATTACTCATAATTGTGTTTTTTAATACATCCAATCGGATCAACTATCCAAAAAGTACTCAAAAATTTATTACGTTATATACTACATAAGGGGCATCATTTACTTTCAAAAATTGGGCGAAAATTTTACTCATTTTGGTGCGCACCTATATTCATTCAGAATTTTTTACCGTGTACTTACTTATGATAAGTGAAAACAATATTACATTGAAAACATATTTTTAAGGAGTTAAGATGGAGGAACAAAAGTCATTTTTTAAAAAAGTATGGTATGTCGGGTATACAATTTAAAGTAATTATGTGTTATCAAACTACGTATTTTTCAAAACGATATTAGAGTTAAAAAAACAACTCACTAGTTTCGAACGCTCCCATTATTTTGTCGCTACCTGATGTTATAACGAGCTCGTTCTCTCCCAGGTTGGGTCCATTTTCCTCAGTAAAATTACCCGAAACTGGTCCTAAAATAAAAAGAAAAATAATTAAATCTCTTTTTACGAGAAATACTTTTTTATAGTAGTTTTTTCGACTAGTGGCTAAAATGGTGCTTTTTAAAAGAGTGGTTTCAAAAAAGCGCAATTTAGCCGCAAGTCGTAAACACTATTTTTTTAATACCTTCATCAGATAATTCAAAAAAAAAAAAAAAACATACAAAACACTGAAAGACAAAAGTATTTACTTTGCCACCGGCTACTCTGTTTTAAATTTCGCGCCATATCCTTCTGTTGGTAATTTAATTATTTTGACATTATTCGTGGGAAAAAAATAAATAAAAATATTTTTTTGCACCTTGAAAATTAAAAAATGTTTTTGTTATTTGTGGACAATGAGTAGAATCGTGTTTTTGATAAAGGTATAAAAAAAGTTTTTTTTTTTAAATTTGATAATAGTTGCTTATGTATCTAGGCTAAAAATTACAGCTTTAACGCCCGCAGTGTGTTAAAAACAGGCTGGGGCATTTTACGATGGCCGTTACGCGCTGAGAGCGTTAAAGCTGTTTTTAACCAAGCTACATAGAACATTTTATGCACGATGAGCATGTTTTCATTTTAATATTAAAAAAAAAACTTAATGCAGGAATATTATTCTTCTATAAACATTATTTAATACTTCGAACAGCTATTTGCTTAATCTTAAATTTCAAGAATAAGTGTTTTTAAATTAATGATTAATGACATCCTCAGAAGGGCTGTCATTTCGGAGGGTTGCCCTGCCTTATTGGAGCCTCTCGGAATTTGTCGCAATGATGGAAAACGTGCGGATGGGATGACTTTGATCCAATGGAAACACAGTAAACAACTTCTCTGGGATGCAACTTGTTCACAAACTTTAGTAAAATCTTATTTAGACAAAACTTCAAAATCATCTGGTGCAGCTTCTACTCTTTCGGAGAACAAAAAATGTAAAAAGTATGGCGAACTATTAGATCGCTTTATTTTTGTGTCCTTTGCGGTCGAGACTTATGGACCTTGGGGTGATAAGACTAGACTGATCTCCAAAATATCTTCTGACCAGTCTCATGGCTTCATAAGCCAGAGTATAGGTCTCGCGATCTAGGGGAGTATTGCGGCTTCGGTGATGGGCACCATCCGGGAGGAGACAGGAATGGAGGAAATTTTCTGCGTTTAGATATGTGTACATGTGAGAGTGGGTTTGTATATACTTATTGTTTATATTTTTAATTTTTTAATTTATTGTTGTCATTTTTCTGATTAAAAATAATATATGTAAACTCTACGAATTTAAAAAAAACTCAAAATTTGATTTAAGACAACTTTAATTATTAAAAAACATTTAAAAAAAGTCTTAAGTTAAGAAATCCATATATTTCATTTAATGGAATTTATAGGGCAATAACGAGTAAACCTAGATTAATTATTATCTAAGTAAGCTTTAGCATCACAGGCAAAGAACCACATTAAATCTTATAACGTAACATCTCTCCCACAGACTCGGCGACAAATAAGTATAAGTCCAAGGTGTCCATAGTTTAGGTTATTTTGTAGTTTAGTTCAATTTATTGGTTTAAGAGTACAGTCTGTTTGAATCAACGATAAGATTCCTTAATTAATCAAGGAATTCTAATTCGATCAAAAATTGCGTGTTGGATTAAGTATACAATGAGCTTCAGGCTACTGCGAACATAGGGGGAATCAAATCCAATTTACTCTCCGTGCCGTACGACCGAGGTGGATTCGAAGCACGCTGCAGTGTTATCTTTTGGAAATTTATTTTGTTTTTATTATTTTGTTTTATTTCTGCCTTGCTCGAGAAACAGATTGATAAGTTCTTAAGTGAAATAATACATTTTTAAAACTAAAACTGGATGTCTACGAAGTTGCCGAATAAGTACAGATAGTCAAATGGTCCTATCAAGGCAGACCATTGAGACTTATTCAAGAACTTTTTTTGGAGAATTTTGTAAATCGCCCAGAACCTAGTTATCAACGATTCATAGGTTTGTGTAGAATTTTGATAAGTTTGGTTGTGTAGCGCCAAGAAACCATAAAAAAACCCACTGTTTTGAATGACGAACAGGAAGTACCAGTTGATGTGATGATTTGCGCTGCAGTGGAGGAAAATCGAAAGTTAACTAGCCAACAAATTGCCGAAGCAGTTGATACGTCTTCAGCCACTATCTTACGTGTTCTCAAAAAGAATGCTTATCATTCTTGCAAAGCGTCAAAAACGCATAAAATTTTTCCCGAGGACAACTATCGTCGTATGGAATTTTGCGAAATAATGATGGAAAGGGCTAATCGTGCTGAAAACTTTCTGAGATCTATTCTTTTCACAGATGAAAGCACTTTTCCATTATTGAATCGTCATAACCCAACACACGTTCGATATTGGTCGATGGAAAATTTGCATTTGTATCTTATTTTTTTTTTAAATGTTTGGGAGGGGTATTGTAGGGGAACACGTAATTGGGCCATTTTTTATTTACGGCAATTTGAATGGTCCTAGATACTTGGATCTACTGCAGCAGCATATTATAGTTTCAGCAAGATGGTTGTCCCACTCACAATGTTGGCCTTGTTAGGGAATATCTTGATAATGAATTTTCTAGTCGGGTTATAAGTACACGTGGAACTATTTTATGGCCAGCTCGATCACCCGATCTTGCTCCTAATGGCTTCTACCTGTGGTGTTATATCAAAAATAAAGTTTACGGGCATGAAAGGGCTAATAATTTGGAAGAACTTCGGATTAAAATTGAAGAAGCTTTTCAAACTATCACCCCTCATGCTTGGAAACGTTAGAAGGGGTTTTTATAATAGGCACGGAGATTGTCTAGCCGAGCAAGGAGGACTTTTCGAACATTTGCGCCAAATTTTTTTTTGACTGGGAGAATCTTTTTGGTTTTTAGAATGTATTTTATTTTGAGAACTTGCTTTTATTTTGTTTCCCTGTGTTATTTTCATTGTAACACGTTTTTAGTGATAAATTTGAGCAGTTGAAAATTAAACTCTCTAATTTATCAGTGACAAAAAACAAGAAAATTACGTTATAAAAATTTGCGTATTTATTAACCAAATTCCTGTTTCATTGACTACGCTCCACATAGCACCGTGGTTAGAGGCGTACTAAACACAAGCCGCGAATGGCGGCGAACGGCGATCGCAAGCCTGAGTGTTGGTTGCTCCACTGATAGGTGTGCGGTGTCCCTGCATGTACGTACACTGGCAAATTGGACTTCTTCCGCCCTATGTTCGCAGTAGCATGAAGCGGTCTGTATAACAATTATTATTGTCAAGCAATCAATTTTTATACTTGTTTTATATTTGTATACTTGTTCCAACGACTCACTAATATTGGGGACGGGTCCCTATAAAAAACACGAAACCAAATTTGACGGAAATATAATTTTTCGGAATTTATTAAAAGGAAAGAAAATAATTGATCCGAAAAAAATTGTCTCGAAAATGAAATGAAATCGCTAGAAAATATATGCATTAAATTAAATTTAAATTTTTTATTTTTATAGAAACACAAAATGTCAGAAAATATTTTTAACGAAAATAATTTAATACAAACATAATTCAATTCAATTCAATTAAATTCAATTTATTTAATGTTCTTAAGAGAAAATACATTCTTATGAATATGAGTTCACATTAAAAAGGAAAAATTAAACAATATAACTAATGTGAAAACATAGAAATAGCTAATATTAAATAATTGATGAAGACTAAAGCAGAATTAGGTTCCAAGTGCAATAAGTAAGAAAAGAAAAGAGAAAAAAAAGTAATAATGAAATTTTAGTAATTAGTAGTAAGTAACTAATTGTAATACTATAAATAAATAATAAATAGCACAACAAGTTTCGAAGAGGCGTGCCCTCTAAAAACCCAGTCGACCCGACGAGTGCCATGGTGGAGCAGCAAGCTAGACAGGCTTCGCAGCAAAACCAAAAAGGCACTAAACAAGGCGATGAGGGATGGGGAGAATGACTCTTGGGAAATATACAGAAAGGCTAGAAAGGAGTTCAAAAAAGAGGTAAGAAACTGCAAAAGAGACAGTTGGAGGAAATACTGCGGAGAGATTAATTCCCTTCCAAAGTCTAAGCAGCGAGAATAAATAGCTAACATCGTTAAAAAGGCCAGACGGGAGCTGGACCGCCTCATGCGAGGAGTCAATACGACACCTCATCGAGGTTCCCTTTCCGGGAGAGGGCGGCGAACGGGGGGCGCAGAGGACCGCCGGACCCCAGGAGGGGCAAGACCCTGACTGGAGACTGGCGGACCGAGTGGTCTCGGATGCTACCATCTCCTGGGCAATCAACGAGTTCAGTTCCTACAAGTCCCCGGGGCCTGACGGCATATTCCCGGCGCTCCTGCAAAAAGGCCAAGAGATACTCCTACCTTTTACCGACAGAGTGGAAAAAAGCCACCGTTGTCTTTATTTCGAAAGCCGGAAAGAAAGACTATGCGGCGGCCAAATCCTTCAGACCCATTAGTCTAACATCCTTTTTGATGAAGGCATTGGAAAGAATGGTGGACAGACACCTATTAGGGAGAGTCCTAACCAACCAACCTTTCCACAGAAACCAACATGCATACGTGGAGGGAAGGCGAAAGTGCAGGTAATAACAACAGCCCTGCAGAGAAAGGGAGCCGATTCTCTTATCTTCGAATGGGTAAAATCTGCACTAACAGGGAGAAAGATCCAGGTCAATCTAGGGGAGTCCAGGGTCGACATAGAGGCAACGGGAGGCTGCCCACAAGGCAGCTGCTTATCCCCACACCTGTGGTGTCTGATCATGGATACTCTCCTACAACGCCTAACAGAGGAGGGATTCGACGCCGAAGCATAAGCCGACGACGGTGTCGTGGAGGTGGTAGGCCATCACCTAAACACCGTCTGTAACAGAATGCAAAGGGCGGTACGAATCATAGAAGACTGGTGTCAACAAAACGGTCTCTCTGTCAATCCAGGAAAGACAGAGATGATCCTGTTCACTAGAAAGAGGAAAATGGAGGGATTCAGAGCACCCAAGATGTACGGAAGACCCCTGACTTTGGTTTCAGAACTGAAGTACCTAGGGGTCACCCTAGACAAGGGGCTCACCTGGACACCACACGTTGCGAAATTGACCAATAAGGTGCAGGCAACGATGTGGCAACTGCGTCGAGTGGTTGGCCGCACCTGGGGTTTGAGCCCCAGAAACCTCCACTGGATGTACACGGCAGTACTAAGACCAAGGATCCAGTACGGATCCATAGTCTGGTGGCGAGCAGTGGAGAAGGTCACTACTACCCTCAAGCTTAGAAGCCTACAGGGAGCCATATGCAGAGGCATAACCGGCGCTATGAGGACGGCACCTATACAGGCACTCGAGACCATTCTGGGACTGCCGCCGCTTCCGATCTGGATCAGAAAAGAAGCGATGGCGACCCACTTCCGGCTGAGAGATACAGGTCAATTGAGAGGAAGAGGGGAAGCTGCGGGGCATCTTAGGATTGCCCAAATCGTCGAGAGAGAAATCCCTATGGCAGCGATTAAAACACAAAGAACAAAAAATCCCTGGAGATTCAACAAGAGGTACAAAGTAGTCATCCCAGACAGGGAACTATGGCAGAGTGAAAACCTCCGCGAACAGTTCGAGGAGAACGCCGTGATTTGCTACACCGACGGGTCCCGCTCGGAGAGCAAGCCACGGTCTTTCAGGCAGAAGTTTATACCATAATAATGGCTGCAGGCATGGAAGAAATAAAGAACGGTAGGGAGGAGCATGTTTATATATGCTCCGACAGCCAATCAGCCCTAAAGGCACTAAGGGCGCCCAAGATCACCAACACCCTGGTCGAGGAATGTGCGGATGCACTAGAATCCTTGGGAGAGGGCAAACAAGTGACACTTATGTGGGTACCGGGACATATGGGGGTGCCGGATAACGAGATGGCCGACGAGCTCGCCAGGATCGGGGCAAGCACCCAGTATGTAGGGCCGGAACCACTCCTAGGAACAACCAAGAGGCAATTGCAAAGTCGACTCAACAAATGGGCCAACGATGCTGCCATGACGACCGCTTGGAGAGCAGGGACAGGATGCAGACAGACCAAAGACTCGTGAAGGGCCCGGATGTAGCCAAACAAAAATGGCTCCTGGGGAGATCGCGAAGGGATGCTGGTCTGCTGACAGGTATCATAACAGGTCACAACCGACTAAGGAAGCACATGACCCGTATCGCGGTGGAGAATGACTCGACCTGCCGGGCCTGCGGGCGGGCAAAGGAGACATCTCGACACGTTATAGCGAACTGCGAGGCATACCAGAGGACGAGATATCAGGTATTCGGTTTCCCGACCCTGGATGAGGAGGACCGGCACACGCTCAAATGGGACAAAATACTGGATTTTGTAAAAAGAACAGTTAGACCAAATGAGCAAACTGCCAGACCAGTGGTGCAGGCGGTGGATTAGGTGCAGGCTCGGGGTAGGGCAGAAAGGGCCCAGGGAGGCCTACTTGCCGGGCTTCGCGCCGCCCCTTCTCTACTACTATTACTACTACATAAATAGCACTCTACTCGTTTCGCAAAAAGGATCTTAATTTTAAAACATTTGCAACAGTGTTATAGACCTCCTTCTATGAATCTTGGGTTAGATTATCTAAGGCTATGGTAAAATTGTTGTTGTTCCAAGTTAAAGGACGCAAATTTTTTCACGAGAAGTATGTCAAAAATAAATCGGAAGATTTGATAGACACTTAGACAGCCAGAAACTGCAAAGTAAAATCGTTTAATAAAAAAAATCCTCATGTGTGGGTCGAAAATGTAATTTCCTAATATGGTAGTGGATAAACACATTAATTAAATAAATTAAAGTTTTAAAAGTACAAACTAAAGTTTAAAAGTTAATTTAAAAAAAAGTTGGTTTTTTATACTCATGTATTAGTCACTCCTTGGAAAAGTTTAATATCTTCTAAAGTGGAACCTATAAAAGACAGCTAAAAAATTTGTTTCTTTGTTAAGAGCCTCCTTAAATAATAATAAATAAATAAATAATATATTTATTTCAGTACAAGAATTGGATACATACAATAAACATCTAAAATAGAATAAATGTAAAAAAAGCCTTAAAAGCATACTTGATGCTTGTGGGCCTATACTCTAAATAAACATATAAGTTGTATAAATGTATCAGCATTACAGTTGGGACAGAAGACTTTATTGTAATAAAATTATATACTTTTTATCATCATTTATTATTATCTAATGTAGTTTAAACCCACCAAATTATTACATCACCCAAAGAGTACCTGATTTTTTAAACAAATAGAATTTTGAAATTATTTTTGGTGCAAAGTAGTAAACCGATCGTTGGGTTATAGTTTTTGAGCTATAAGTAGACTCAAAATAATTTAATTGAAAAAAAATCTTTTATTTGAATTTTACTTTTATAGATATTTTTTATCAGTTCTAAGCAGTTATATTGCGACTATCGAGAATATTAGTTTCTTGGAAAAGCAGATCTGTGGGGTACGTTTTCTTTTTACCATAAATCAATCTCAAAAACCACTTTTGGATATTGCTGAGTGCCTTTAGATGACAATTAGCCACTCCACCCCACCCCAAAATCCCATACGTAAGATGGGACTGTACAGGGTGATCGGTTATAAGTGTTCCTTGAGATAACTTTTTTCTAATAGCCGCAGAAGAACCAAACAAAAACTGGGCGAAAGGATATTGTATGTTAAAATAGTATACAGGGTGTGCCAAAAAGTATTTTCTTTCTTATGGAACACCCTATATATTTTGTCACTATTGAATTCTTCAGAAAATTAGCTTTTTAAAACTGCAATATTTTAATTTGAACCTAAGTAATATATGACGCCCTGCTGTCAAAATGCCGCTATTTTTGTTTCTTACAGTCAACTATTTATTTGGAAAGTTCAGTAGGTTCTACTTTGACAGCTTTTTGATTGTCGTGATCATGCATATTATTATGTATGGCCAACTTTGGTTTAATTAATATTCAATTCTAGTTCAAATATCTCGAAAACGGTTACATGCGACCTATACTACATGGTATTTTTAAAAAACTAATTTTCTGGAGAATCTCAAAATGTAAAAATCCATAAGAAAAAAAAACTTTTTGGCAGGCTCTGTATACTATTTGAACTGATTAATTTTTATTAATGATTTTGAGGTCCGAATTAAATACCCTTTCACCCATTTTTTGTTTGGTTCTTCTGCGGCTAATAGAAAAAAAGTTATCCCAGGGAACACTTATAACCAATCATCCTGTACAAGAGAGAGGTAGAGCATCCTTAGTTGCTCTTTTTCCAAAAACTCCTTTAAGTAACCGAACAATTTTTGTTTGCATATCCCACCTCATATTGCTATCTATCACTATCCCAAGATATTTTATAGAATACGATTCTGGTATTTGTTCTTTATTATTTATTTTTAATGGGCCAAAAGATGGTAAATTGCTTCTGTAAATTAAAAGTGGTAAATATTTTGTTTTTTCATGGTTAAAGATTAATTTGTTTATTTGAAACCATGAACTTATTATTTTAAAATCTTGTTCTGCTATCTGTTTCAGTTCCTGCCACGTATTTGATTTGTAGAAAATGGCGGTATCATTAGCAAAACTTGTAATTTTTCCGATTGTTTTGAGTTCAAGTAAATCATTGATGTATACGCTAAAAAATAAGAGTCCTCGAACGGTCATGAAACAATCCACGGAAGAAAAAATGGCACCTTCCTCTCTTGGTATGTAAATATCTATTTGATCTCACTTTTAAAAATAAAAAGTGTGCAGAAAGTTGAACAAACGCGCACGGTCGTAGAAAAAAAAGATATATATACATCTAACAGATATCCACAAACAAAAAAACTCCTTTTCCGTTATTTTCCCTTTTAATTTCTGAGTTTACAAAGTCTTTTAATAAATGGTCACTTCCGTTTTTCCGAGCAGCAACCAAACACTTAATCATCTTGGCACTTTCAGATATAATCGGTCCACATTTTGCATATTACACAAGCCTAGAATGCTTGTAAGGGTTTTAAAATGGGTGCAAGAAAAATGTGTGGGAAATTTGTCATAGAAAATGCTCGGAATTTTGTTGGCAAAAAGAAAGTTGGTATCAGGATCGATTTTTGGGGATGGAAAAAGATAAAGACGAATATTTTCCCCCCTCCTCCCTGCAGAGCCACAAATCCTTCCCCAGAGCTAGATAAAGTAATAGCGTACAGAAAAAAGGAAAAAAAGTAGACATAAAAAATTGTCTAAAAATGTGGCGATTCCTACTTTATTAAAACAATATGCTTTTGCATAATACATGCACGAACGTAGAATCCTGAATAGGGTTTTAAGATGGATGGAAGAAAAATGTTAGGGAAGTTTTTCATTGACAATACTCGAAACTTTTTTGACAAAAAGGAAGTTGCTATTAGAGTCGATTTTACGGGGTAGGGAGAGGTAGAGAGAGAAATTAGTATTACTCCCCTTCCTCTTAGACCCACAAATAAATAAGTTTATCCAACACATGACAGCTATGACTGACATTAAGAATGTCCTTTTAGATAAGTAAACTATCAAATAACACACTAGTGTGTTATAATCCATAACTCACTAGTAAGTTATAGATTCAACTTTGAGGCCAAAAAATAGACCAAAGTTGCGAAAATGAAATTCTGTAAGGTACCTTTAAGACCCAATAAATAAATTAAAGGAAAAAGAAGCGGATATTTTTTTTTTGACAGAACCCCATTATTTTATATTTATTATTCTATGAAAATACCCAGTATTTTTAACTAACAATTTTATTTCAAAAGTTGACCGTTTATTTTTGCTATACATTTCTAAGCCATAAATTTTATATCACCCTTTTCCAGAGTTTTCGAACTCCACGTCATGTACCTCGTCATACAACAATATAATGCACTTTCATCCATTATTACTGTTATATTCAATAAACTAGAGTACATAATACCGTGGAATAAGAAACTGTATTGCCATAGAAGGATTAGGTTCATAGAAATCTGAGGAGAATTTAACTATTTTTGAGAAATGCGCCTCCAAATTTTACCAAACATCATGAGTACTGCAATTTTGATTGGCGTCAATTTTGGACTTGTTTTGGATACAACAGCGTATTTTTTTGTTGGTTTTATATGGCCTTTATCTTTAGTAAAACACGTGTTGTGTTTTATATACACTTTAAGTGTATGTTGAGGATTGTGCCTTTGAAGCGATGTTTTACTTCGAAAAAGGGTGCAAGATCACAAGACGTCTCTATTGGATGAGATCTCGTTTCATAACAAAGTTAAAATTTTGTTCGAAAAAGTCAACAGCTGCATGAACTTACAAAAAAAATAAGGTCAGGTTGTAGATTGTGACGTGAAAATATTCTAAGACAACAAATTTTTAGTCACCTAAACACAAACAACATTTTTTTAGATCACCTATATGGGTTTAGAAAAAGCAACATCAACTGAAGAAGCAGTGGCGGACATTCTTTCAAAAGTAAATAATTTACTTGACAATGGCGTTCCGTCCATCTACGTGTTCGTTGATCTTGCGAAAGCGTTTGATACAATATCACATCCTTAAATGATTAAAAAGCTTAAAAAATAGGGTTTACAGGAACAGACTTATATTCAATGAAAAGTTATTTTAGCAAAAGACAGCAAAGAGTTGATATAAATGGCGTTTTAAGCGATTTTTCAGAAGTAGAGTTCGGCGTTCCTCAGGGAACTGTGGTATTATATATGTAAATGACTTGTTAAAAATGAGGGATGATTTTATTATGAAGCTGAAACTTGGGACCAATTTAAATAGATTTTATTATGAAGCTGAAACTTGGGACCAACTTAAATAAAAAATACAAACTGACATTGTTAAATACGTGAAATGTTTTGTGTTCGAGAAAAAACCAGTGCTGATAAACAGTTCTTTTACCAGAAAAACTCTAGTTTGCCGCATCATGTGAAAAACTTTTTTATTTAACTTGCGGTAATTTTTTTTGTACATTATAGACAAAACCAGTTTATAACATTTTCTCCTTAAAATGCCTGGGAAAAATACATTTTTGGATCCGTTTAATTTTTATTACTATTATTTTATTCAAGCTCTCTCTCAAAATATTAATTGTTCCTAACGCTGAAGAAAATAAGTTTTCCTACGACCACACACGAAAGTAACCAAATCTGCACTCCATAACGCATAAGAAAGTTTCATATTTCACAAGCATATCATTTTCGTCTCTAGAGACGAAAATGTTTTTTTCTGTAGTGACGATAATGAATGACAGCAAACCATCCAAACAATGTAGGTATCTAGTAGGCTATGATTTGTAGAAGCATCGGAAATAGATCGAAATCATTTTCGTCCCTAGAGAAGAAACTATTTTCTTCTCTTGAGATAAAAATGAAAACAATAATAATAAAAAATACGAATTAAATCGTAAAGTGATCGTAGGAAAAATAGCGTACATAACTTGATAGAAAGTAAATTTCTTACACTCCCGTATTGCTTACCTCGGCTAGCGCCTCGTTCACAACATTCACTCAGTGTGAAATATGTTACTTTCTTCTCTCGTTACGTAATATACTATTTTTCGCACTTGTTAGGAAATAGCTTTTGGACTGTGCTTCATTTACAGGTGTTTTGATTTTTTTTTGACTATGCATGCGCCGCGCGCCGTATAGATAGATATAGGTATGAGTATATTTTGATTATAACGTATTTTAGAAGAATTTTAATGGCAATTTTCTATAAAAATTTCACGCAGCTGTAATATTTGCGCATCGGACATTTCTCGTAAATTCAGGTGAAATTTACATTATGGGTGAGTGTGTAAATTCGCCAATGAGCTCACCGCTGAAAACAATCGAGTTTGTAAATTTATCTGTAATTTTTGGTGAAATTCATCCGGTTCTTAAATAACCTGAATTATTCCACCAATTCACCAATTGATGGCATCAATGCTTACCGACTCTGAGAGCGGGTGAGCCTTTCCGATAAATCTCACTAATGTCATTTAATAAACTGTTTTTTGTTATTAAAGACTTTTTGGTCATCATACAAAAATAACAATCTTTGTTGCTATCGTTATTTTACAAACCGTCAAAAATAAATTTAGTTCGGTTTATTTCCCAACTTTGACGTAGATTGACAGAAGTAAATATAAACAGAATAAAATTAACCACAAAAATTACGTAATTTTGCCGCTAATAAGCGCCTTGTTCGCCTTTATCTACAGTTTTTTTTGCGTATTTACATATTCTTCTGAATTTTACAAAAGAAATGCTTGGAATTATTACTTTTCGATTGAGGGAGACACTGAATACATTGTTTTATAGTTAAGCGTAAAAATAGTTAGAAAAATAAACCGAAATAACTTTCCTGACGGCGCGTCAAATAACTGCCCAAAAAGTCCCTATTATTCTTTTAAAATTTGTTTGATGTTTTTTAACTACCGATTACTGGATTGCTAAGAAGTTTTCGAGGACTAAGGAGATAAATAAATCTTTAATTTGGGTTGCTATAAGATAAGGTGAAAGATATAAGTTTCATCCTGGCCATATCCTCCCAAAGTTGTGTCTATTTTATACATAATTGTGTAATCAGGCTACACAATTTTTAGTTGCACAACAGTAAAGTTGGATATTAAATTATCGAGATATGGGGAAAGAGAAAACCCAGTGACTTCCACCCAAAGATCTAATATCAGTCATACTTTAACAAAAAAATACTTTTTTTTTATAACTTCATCAAAAACATGATTTTACTAACTGTCTGCAGATAACTAAAGCATAGCTTTTTTGGTCACCTATGCAAAAAACCTTTTTTTTATCACAAGTCCAAGAAAAGATTTCTGTCCGTTTTCACGCAAAATTAAAGACTAATAGCGGAATATAGTAATATTAAAAAAATCTAATTATTCTTGCTTAGTTTTCACCAAGTAGAAAAAATTATTTAAAAACATCGTCAAAATATCAAACTGTCAAAGATTAAAATGTCGAAACAATGAAAGTCACATCGTAAAAAGGCACATTGCTATCGAAACCATTGTTATTTCATTTACTAGTCGCCGATTTTTAAAAGGATTTTCCTATTTTTGTTGAATTTTTTTATAAAGGTATTAAAAAAAAATAGTGTTAACAACTCGCGGCTACACTGTGCTTTTTTTTACTTGCGTTTTTAAATACTTTGCTGCCCTCGTTATTTAAACCAACGCTTGTAAAAAAAGCACTATTTTAGCCACTAGTTATAATAAAGTCTAAAAAGTGCTTTTTACTTTTGATAATTGCCAAAAATGCTCACTATTCGTTTATATCCACTATTTATTTATAAAATTTAGGTGCTTTTACGTAACAATATTGGTATTTACTTTATGTTAAAATTTAACATTTTTCATTTTAAAATTTCTTTTACATTTTTTAACATGACAAATAAACCAAACGGTGCAAACGGCAATTAAAAACCGACGAGGAACGTTTTTAAAACTATTTCAAACGACCGACCGCGAAACGTTCCGCATGGATGCCAATGAGGAATTTTTGATACTCGATTGGTCTACATCGAATGACTAATAAAGGCCCGATCGGCGTCTGCGCGAGTTTGCCCACCTCATTCCTCTAATCTACGCACTTCCCGCTGACGCATGCGCATTCGAACAGTTCATTGGTAATTAAGTCTCGGCCAACTTAGTATTTCGCAAGGCTAGCGAAACGCTTGCTAACATAGGGAAGTACATGGGCAGGGATATTATAGTATCTTATAGTTATATGCTCGAAACCAAAAACGATGGCGCAGCGACGAGGGGGGGGGGGGTTTGTAAAAGATCCCTCAGAGTTCTAAATATTAGACGTTGACCTAATGTTTTTTTTTATACCTTCATCAAAAACATGATTTTAGTCATTATCTGCAGATAACTAAAGCATGGCTTTTTTGGTTACCGATGCAAAAAAACTTTTTTTTTGATTACGGGTGCAAAACAAGATTTCTGTCCATTTTTTACCCAAAAAAAAAGAGAAATAGCGGAAAATAGTAATAAAAAGACACATCGCTATGGCAACCATTTTTATTTCATTTACCAGCCGCCCTGATTTATAGTGTAAAGATGGTCTGTTTTGCGAGAAGTGCTCTTCGTTCGATATTTTTAAAAGTGTTTTCCTGTTTCTTTTGGATTTTTTGATAAAGGTATTAAAAAATATAGTGTTCACAACTCGTGGCTAAACTGTGCTTTTTTTACTCGTGTTTTTAAATACATACCTCGCTGCGCTCGTTATTTAAACCAATGCTTGTTAAAAAAAGCACTATTTTACTACGTTATTCCACCCCGTTATTCCACCCCTTTACGGGGTAAGACATAAGGTAAACGTCCCACCTATCGGACAATTTGGATTATTTGAAAAAATAAGGAATCTAAAGGAATTTTTGAATTACCTTTTATTCTAGAAAATTCTTGAAACCTTTGGCAAAGCTACAATTGCAACTGCAGGGCTCTAACATATCCTGAGCGGTGCTCACGCTCTTTGAAACAGTAGCTCTTCAGTCTTCTTGCGTGGTTTTATAACTCATTTTTAGGTTACTTTCAATTTAATTTTTAACTGTTATTATGTTTTTTTGAAGTGAGTTAGGATTTTTTTGTATTTTTACAATGTTTTGAGGGGTCTTTTGGTTATATTTAAAATAATATGATGGTGTTTGACAGGTGGGACAGGTAAAAGTGGGCTGTCGTAACTATCGGCCACGTGAGGTAGGTTAATGCAACTTTGTTTTCAAATGTAAATTACGGAGTAAGTTGATGACAAATCGACCTGCTGCAAAATTATGTAAAAATGCCTAAATTTTAGCCTACCCATTTATCGGACGGGCGATTTACTTTAAATAAAGCTAGATAATTTGCTCAAAGTTATCCTGATTCATCTGTCCGATAGATGAGACAAACGGTGTCCGATAGATGTTACATCTTGAAAACACATGCATTTTAGGTGCAAATCGTTTTTCTTTAATGAAAATAAATTTAGGAAACTTCTGTGTCAGTAACTTCAGAATAAGTTTACATTATTTAATTGGCTACATTCTTTTTAGAAAATGGCTACGCGATATCAATATATCGACGACAGCCACAAAATCTTGCATTTCTATTCGAGAAGCATCAAGGGCTTTTAATGTGCCAAGATTTACATTGTCTGCCAAACTTTAGAAGTTATTTTTTTAGCAGTTTCAAAAAGTGAGTTAATTTAGCTGGTAAATATCTGAGATTAAAAAATAATATTAGTGTGAGGTAAATATCTACTTATACTTTTAGCAATTTAAGAAGATTGGTAAGTTGAATTAAGTACCTACCAGTTCATATTTTACAAAATTTAAATAATTAAAAATAAAAGGATTTAAGTTCCTATAAACAATTAATATTTATTGACTTGATCAGTGATCGTCTTCAGGTTTATATCTGAAGACGATCAGAGATTTATCAATAATCGAAACGTCTTGTAATTAGTAAAAATAAATAAATTGGAAGCTCGGAACAGTGATATTTCTTCAAAGTCAACATAAGTTAAAACATTTATTGAGCTAGTTTTAATTTACTCGTAGTTTGCTTTTTGTCCCTTTTTAATAATAAATGCAATATAGTAATCATATGTCCGATAAATAGTACACACCTTGTCCGATAAATAGGACAATCAGTTTTTTTAATGTCCGATAGGTTTTTTTTTCATTTTTTTTTTCGTCAACTCATTTAGACCTGACTTAATTTTCATAATTTTTTCAAAAAAAGTAATAATCAAGCTACGCGCTAACGTAGTTTCAAGACATCCCCTTTAAAAATGTAAAATTACTACTATGTCAAAATTAGAAATTTCCTTAAATGTCCGATAATTGTGACGTTTACCTTAAGTTGCGTTTTTTTCCGAAACGTTGGCGTTCATACCCAACTAAAAAACGTATCTTTAAACAGTTTTCAAATTTATTCTTAAAATAATTTGTGAGACTCTGGTAGAACTTGAGAGAAAACAAACGACAATGTGATAGAACTATTACTTTTATTTATTAATCGTTTTCTTTTGGTAAATGGGACAAATATTCTCAAATTCAGCCTTTATTAATATGGGTGCTGATGTCAAAAGGAGGTATGTCCGAGAATTACGGAAAATTGTCGTGGAAAAAGGAAAACATCATGGGAAGGAAAAAGAAAGAAGTAAAATTGCAGCTCTCAAATTTGAATAAATGACTAGTACAACTTGTCGTAAATAATTCCACAATAAACAATAGGTCAAAAAAAGATGGCCATATGTTGATCTCTGAAATCTACAATACACAAAGAAGCACTACAAGTTGCATATCCACTCGTCTCGATCACAACTACGTTTACATTTGAACACATAAACCTTTTGTATCCGCTCAAGTAAAAAAGTTCGATCGCACAAGTACTGTCATGACCTAACCGCTTTTTGCGATTTCAAGGGCACAACAAAAAAAGAAATTCGAATTCGAATCTATTTTCAACTTGCTGAAACTGCATATAAAAACGTATTTTTAAATTTTTTCACCATATTTGCAACGTTTCTGTCGGTTTGGTGGGATAGCGTTAAAATTTACACCGCAAAGTTGCGAGAAAAGACGAAAGTATACTTTAACAAACCGGGCCCCAAACGCCAATCCACCAAACAAAATCAAAGAAACATAACACGTGTTTAACTAAAAATTAAATCAAAAAATTTGAGAAAAAACAGATAAAAAACAAAGAGAAACGATAAACAATAAAAAAAATACGAGTTTCTTTTGCAGACAAAATAAGCCACAATGGACGTGACTGAAGTCAGCAACAGAACCACAGATACAAGTTGGTTAGTTTAGTTATTGGCGTTCGAAAAATAATTTAAGGGGAAGATACCACCAAAATGGGAAATGAATAATACGCACTTGTGGAAAATCATGTTTTTAGCCTGAGAGTTTTGATTAGTGTGGATATGGGTGCTGATGTCAAAAGGTGGATCATCACTTAGTCGCATTCGTATCGAAATGCGCATGTGCAATCACGATACGTCTGCTTCGATACGTTACGATATCATAACATATCGATCCGGTACACGTAACTTATCGCGATTGGTGACTTATCCAAACCAATTTACCTATTCATTGGTCACAATTCGTGATCTATGGTACCATTCAAAATATATAACCGGTTGAATAAAGTTACGTTTAGGCTGTGCTTCTTTTTGATAGGTCACTTATCTTCTTTTGATACGTATACGGATAGGGATAAGTGTTGCAAATGATGTTGCTTTATGTCTCTATTATTTTATTTCCATGCACTAAAATGATGTCATTGTCAGTCGAAGACTGGTTAGCTCCGGCGGGTAAATTTCAAATAAAACGCATTTCTGCGTTTTTTCCGTTGCGATTTTGTGTATTTAGTACGATTATACGGCCCCCATTTTTGTCGTTTTTACATAAACCCACATAAAGCTATACGGGCTGCAAATACGGCATACGGTCGCGTACTTTTGTGATTTTTAACCTAAAAAAATATACAGCAAGTCTAGAGTATCTCTTTATGCCGACAAGAAGTCATAAACTACATTCTTAAAATTGGGAAGTGGGAAGTCCTTTCGAAAAAATTAGTAAGCAAGAAATAGAATGTCAATCCCGCTAAGTATCTCAGATACATACCTGTGCTCCAAATATTCAGGAAACACACAGAGAAAAAAATGCATGGGAATAATTTGTCGAAGGACAGTTGGAATAAATAACAACATTTTACAATCCTTGACTTCGTTTCTGTATAACTGTATAACGTAGGGCGTAATAAGTTACAGATACTGTGGAAAGGAATCAGGATCAGCAGTAGGCAACCCGCCGCGCCGTGTAAGTGCAACACCCGATTCCCACCTACGACTTTTTCGTAAGTGCCCACTCACGCATCACATGATGTCGATATGAAATGTTATGACAGTCATGCGACGCGTGTTCAGGTACGAAAAAGTCGTAGGTGGGAACCGGGTGTAAGGCTTTGGACTACTACAGAGGAGACAGACCTAAAAGACCACTGCACACAACCGAATACCAAATACACTCAGAAAACTCGTTTTGCTCCAAGTAATTTTCATTACTTGCATCTGGGAAAATATTAGGACTGTCCCAAGTCGATTTTATTGGGCTGTAAATTTCAAAGCAATGGCTATGTACATTTGCGAATTAATCCAAAAAAGAAAATAGTTAAAGGTATTCTCCTATACCATCTTCGGGTCTGTCTAATCATAGTTTTGAGTGGTAACAGCCCCAATTGTGTACATAAAACAACGGAATTTACCGAAAGTGTCCGAAGACTGACTTTCCTTCTCACCAAAATTAAAAGATGTCTTTCATTCCCAAATTGATCTTCGATAAGAATGTACCGTACAAATACTATATATACGTAAAAGCAAAAATTTTCGTAGACTATGCATCTTAAACCATAAAAGTGTGGCTGAATACCGTTTTTTTTGCAACTTAATGAGTGTATATAGTGTGCAGCTAGTGGTGTTTGGAATGAGCGCCTTTACGTAAATCCTTATGGGTAAAAGAAGGAGGGAGCCTTGAGGAAAAACTATGAACCTTATAAGCTTTATTTAGTAAGAACCTTTCTTAAGATCACACTGCGGGTCATAAAATTTTTGGTGAATGCGCCAAAAACCGAAAAGCCTGGAACTAGATCCAAACAAAAGCTACCCTAGCCTATTTATATGGGATAGCCTATTTAAACGCATTGATGCAAATAGTTCTAGTGAGTTAGGATTTTTTTTCGAAGACCCAAAAAGTGAGCTTCATTCATAAAACCAAAGCATAAAGTGGATTATCGTAACTCCAAAGTCATGGACTTTTGAAACTTTAGAAAATTACTTGCTGTAATTCAAGGTATGAGCTGTCCTCTATTTAAACCACGACTCTGGGTTAAAACAATTCATATTGGAGTTCTGATACCCATTTTTTTTTGCTCATTGTAGAAAAACATTTTTTGTCGCCTTATATTGACTATTGGTTTTGGGTCAATCCTGATGTGTCTTGAGTTGAGGTAAGAGTAAGAGTTAGTTAAATAAAAACTATCTGAGGTGAATTATTGTCCTTGGTGTTTCTTTGATTGATAACTTGAGCTGCCCGAATGGGCGCAGTAGAAACATGGAGATAACCTAATGGCCTTTTCAACTTATAGGAACTAATTCCACACTGATTAGATCTTCATGCAAACTATCTTTGTTTTGAATAAAGTTAGATAAACTAGTAGTAGTTCGCATAAAAAGAAATCTCTATGAATAATAAGAAAGTGATGTTTCTATTACAAAGTATGATGTTTCCATTACAAAGTAAGCGGTATTTCGTCCTGTGCCTCCAAGAGTTATAAAACAGAAATCGGGATGTTCTATTCAAAATAAATAAAGGTTAAACAAAGTTTCTGGATTGTTTCATGTAGTGGGCCTTGCAGAAAAACCAGCACGAGTGTTTCTCTAGATTTGACCATGCGTCGGATACATAACTCCGCCCCTCCCCCAACTTCTTTCCCGCCTCTCCTGCCTTTCAAACCCCTCCAGCATCTAGTTGAATACCCGCTTTGGCTGCGGGTTTTTTGCTTTAAATGGTCGTTTCTGTGAACCGAGTTTAATGACATGAAGTCTTGTAAACGCTTGCGATTTAAGATATAATCGAATCCAACCATTTTTTTCTGGGGCTAGTAGTGACAGCTAGCCTCGCCCAGCTGATGTGTTTTTAAGGTTTTAATCTGTTTTTTTTTTAAATTTTTGTTTTAACTAAAATTTGAATATAAACACTTGTCTGATTAATCTTAATTTGGGCAGTTAATCTCCGGTATAAACGTAGTAAGTGAAACTCCCATCAAAATCCGTTTTATAGTATTTGCGTAATGTTGGAAAAAACTATCAGAACAGACAGAAATTCTAAAAATTGTATTTTTGGTAGTATCTATATGATTTGGTTAGAAGTCGACACCAATGAATTAAATGGCCTGTTAAAAACTGTGTAGTATCTGCAAGGTCAACTTGATTTGTAGATGCAAGACCGTTAAAGCATCTTTTAGTTAAATATGCCATTTTCAATTTCAGTTAAATTATTAGATAATAAATTCATCGTGTTTTTTTGGATACTCTAGCGATTTTCTCCGAGGTCAAAATAAAATTTTTAAACTGCGACGACTTTTGCCACAAAGGCGCAAATTTTGCTTTGCCCGACGTTTTTTTACTTTCCTAACAATGTTCGTGACGTATCAAACCGAGGCATCGCCAGGCGCAAAGTAAAGAGTGTGTAGAATTCGCTTTATATTTTTTTCATAATATTTTATTGTCACCGGACTTGCAAAAGTATACAAAAAATCAATAAAATGTATGAAAAATTATACATTATCAAAGCCGAATAGGGTGGGCCAAAAAATTTGTCACTTTTATATAATATAATTTTGGACCCAAACGGCCGATTTTTGAAATTTTTGGCCGTTTTATAACAAAAGATAAAACAATTAAAAATTTGACCTGTGTCAAAAATCCAAAAATTTGTGTGCGACCCTGAACTTGATTTTTGTTAATGAGGCAAGAGCCCCATACTTTCTTCGCCTACCGAGGTATTACTTATCTAAATTGGTTATAAGATAAAAAAAGTTATACAAATTTTAGATCAGGAGCATTTAGACCAAAAATTGTAATGTCGTTAGGGCTAGTATAACTTGCGACTTAGTCGTCCAATTTTGAAAATTTTAATCTTGTTTATATGACAAGACACTTCTCTAAATTGGAAATGAGATAGAAAATTTATAAAATTTTAAGACCAGGAGAATTAAGACCAAAAATTGTATTGTTTTCACAAAATCTTTTGACCGAGTCGCCCAATTTTCAAAATTTTTGGCTTTTTCAAGAGACATGAGACTTTTTTGATATGGCTTGAAATTTAACATATTTCACAAATCCGAATAGCTGAATATTAATGAAATCTGTGTTAGGGACCTTAAATTGATCTTAATTTAATTTGATGACGCTTTATCACCAAGGAAGGGAAATAAAAGTGAAATTCAAATTTTGTTAGATAACTGGATGAGCGAATGAAAAAAGTTAACCATTTTTTAAAACTTGTTGCCATTTTGGATTTTTTACATGAGTCAAATTTTGAACAGAATTAGTGAAGATTCGTGTATCGTTTTACCAAAGAGCTTAAAATTCTGAAAATCGGATGACTAGGTCCCAAGTTATGCTAGCCTTAAACAGTGCATTGCATTGTGCATTCCTATAGACATTACAGCTTTTGGTCTAAATACTCCTGATTTAAAATGTGAAAGTTTTTTTTTTCTCATAACCAATTTAAATAATCAATACGGCGTTAGGCGAAGAAAGTATGGGGCTTTTTTCTCATTGACAAAAATCAAGTCCAGGGTCGCACACCAATCTTTTGCAGGGGGGTGAAACTTATCTATTTTTTAAAGCTCTCCACCATCTTGGACTTTTGACATATGTCAAATTTTGAGTCGCGTCAGAAAAGTTCCAACTTTTTTCTATAAAAACATCCAAAAATTTTGAAAATCGGCCGATTGGGTCCAAAGTTATAGCGCGTTCAAAAAGTGACAAATTTTTTGACCCTCCCTATATAATAATCCCCTCAACCACCCCCATCATCGTAGTTTTTTAATTTTATGGTATCGTTTAGTAAGCTAAATAAAACTCGAGGAATCACTGTTTTGCAGTGTGGGTAAATTTAGACATCCCCTATAAAAAAAACCTGCTTGGATCTGCCGACCTACTTAAGAAAAAAAAACAAAAATTGTCGAAAATCCTTAAATTTCTACAGAGTTATGCAGTTAAAAAGTTAAAAGTGGTGCAATAACCAAAAAAGCTTTATTTTGTTTCTACTTGTTTTAACCAAAATGCTTTCCTGCCTACTGACAGACTGAAGAATGAAAGAATGAAAAGAAAGAAATATATAAAATATCAAAAGGTCAATATTACCAATCAGTTTAATTATTGACAAACGACCTAAGTACACTTCCGGCATCATAACAATGATACACACTGTTTTTTGTTGTAATAATTTGGTCTATTTTTACAAACAAAGTCACTCAACATTGTATTTGTCTAAAACTGTCAAAGCATTTCATTCTGGATTTCATTCTGACAAGTAAATAAAAAAATACCTTTTCAAATTTCATTATTTGATAAAGACTAACTTCTGGGAAAACCGCAACTAGGTTGGTCAATTAGAGGCGTGGCTAGACATTCTGGATGTAATAAAACCACGATTATGAAAATTAAGAAATTATTAGAAAAAGATCACATAATAGAAAGAAAGCAAGTGACTAGTTTATTGACAGTTTCAACTGAAGAACAAGACCAACAAGGCACACTCGTGTTTTTAAAATTTCGGTACAGTTTTATGCATTAGTTATGGTCAAGCCATAATGACCCTTAAAATAATTTTCTTAAAAGCTGGTAAATTATTTTTAGATTTGCTAAAATACACTTATGATGGGACACGTTTTTTGGTAAATTTAAGGACTATAAAAAACTGAGATTGAAAGAAGTTAATACCACCTTATGTTTTACACACTTTACGCTTTGAAAAATTACAATTTTTGCTGTTTTTTGGATAAAAATTGCAAAATAAAAATCATATGCACGACACCACTCAAGATGACAGACAGATGACATAACAGAAATTTTTAGTACATTTGCCTTAAATTATGTCCAACTTTCTCTAAAATACTTTTTTATAGTCTGCTGTCTGTCTTCAACAACCTTAAATATTTTTAAATTATTTCTCCATCTACCTCTAAAATTCTGCCCTCTCTCTAAAATTTTTTATTTTAACAGAGAAAAAATGTTTTTTGGCGGTATTTTTTTTAACGCCTAAAAAACAGTCAAAACTTGAGTGTTTTATTGTAGAAATTGAAAGTTTGGAAAAAAAGCTTTAAAATGTGAGGAATATCATGGCATACAAATGTGAAAAACATAGTAAAAAATTGCTTCATCAAAAACGTTACCCCTTAAATTATGCTAAAATATTTTAAGCCTTAAATTACCTTGACCATTAGTATTATTAAATATAAACAATATTTTTAAACAGAATCTTTTGATTTAAATATTTTCAAATTTTAGTTCAGCATAATATAAGAGTCAGTGTCAAAATATAATTCGGTAGTTAACCTTGAAATTTAAAAAATACCTATATTTTTCACGTACCACTTTTATGATGCCGATAGTGTACGTACCGAGTAACTTAAAATAATCAAAACAAGTCTCTTTACCAAAAAGCTGGATGAGCTTTTCTACACCCCCTCTTATGGCTCTACTTCTCCGTGACATATCATACCAAGGCATCGCTTTTTTCATGTTTCTGTTTTATATACGGTTTTAACATTATTTAAGAGTGTTTCACATCAAAAAGTTGGCGATGATGTAAACTATTTTAGGGTTGTTTTAGTCAGTGGCGTACCAAATGAAGATTTTGGGGCCAAACTCTGCAAAAGTATATATGGCATAATATGTCAATGGAAGGAGAACTCCGAGGCAAACATTTTCGAATAAGAAGTAGAAACCTGAACTTTCCGTACGTCAAATTTTGTGCAGATTTGTTTTCTTTATAATTTTTTAGGGTTCTTTTATTTGGAAAAAAGACTGTCAAAAACATAAGTCGTAATAAAAAAAAATCTTGACCCAAAAAGTTTAACACATTCTTCTCCTTCTATTGTTTGAAATTAATTTTTAATCTTTCTTAATAAATAGATACAAGGTCTTTATTTTTATTTATTTTATTTAAAGCTACAACTTTAAGCAAACAATATTTACAAGTAACCAAACCAAATAAAATTGAACTTTTATGCATTTTTTTATAAATACTGAAAAATATACCACCAATCAAGTGGTTATCACAGTTTTAAGTGACCATCATGGTAAAAAAGTAACCGTTATCAAACCACAAATAAAATTAATTAAAGTTTTTTTTACAGGGAGAAGCTTCACAAAGGGAAAATTAAAGTAATTAAAAAGGGCAATAGAGAAGATCTCAGGGCAGGGACAAAGCATATTCTTCACTACATAGCAGACTTGTTCAGGTCCTGAATGTGATATTTCCGGTAAGATAAAACAAAGTTGCAGCAGCAAAAAATAAAAGAAAAATATATGACCTCTATTTAAAAGGAAACAGTATTACAAAAACTACTCAAATATTTAAAAAATACAACAATCATGGCAAAGCGCATAAGTAATAAAAAATTAAAACAAACTAAATTTAATACAAACAGTAGAAAACAAAACGAAAGCAACTTGGAATGTAATAAACAAAATAACTGAACAAAAAAATAAAAAAGAATCTTTGTTTGACACCTCTGACTGCAATGACCCAAAATAACTAATAAATTAAATTAGTGACTTCTTTTTGTTGCTTGTCAAAAAACAGTAAGTTGCCAAGAAAGCATAGTCCTCCAGGATGTGACTACACAGGAGATTGTACAAATAATAAAAAACCTTAAAAATAAGAAGTCAAATGGACAAGACGAAATACCTATTAGCTACCTTAAAGAAACAGCAGATATTCTGGCATTGCTACTCTCCCACACCATTATTCTTTCACTAAAACAGGGCATATAAGGAGAAAAAACCAAATTCAAAATTATAGAGCAGTATCACTTTTGTTAAATATTAGCAAAATATATGAAAAAGTTATACACTGCAGATTAGCAAAATGGCTTCAGAAAGGGAAAATCTACTGTCAAAGCCATATTTCAGGCACTAGAAAAAAATCATAGATTCACTAAACAACAAAAACCAAACAACAGCAGTATGTATTGACCTTTCTGCAGCATTGGACTGTATGGATCATAAAACACTCTTAAAAATATTAAACTTGGTTGGAATAAGGGGTACTGCTTGGAGATTAATCGAATCATACCTATTTAAAAGACACAAAGCATTGAAGAAACACTACAAAGTGGCAAAAAAATAAAATTAGATTTTAATTACGTCAAAAGGGGAATTCCACAGGGGTCGATACTAGCTCCACTCCTTTACATTGTATATAGGAATGCAATAGAAAACAAAATAAAAAAAGAAGTCTATGCATTTGCAGGTGATAAAAATGTAATAATCATTAAAAAAAATAAACGACAGACAGTAGTAGAAATTCTAGAAAAATTAGAAAATCTGGAAAATTGGTTTAAGTCACACAACTTAAAAATGAATGTACAAAAAACATAAGTTATAAACTTTAAACAAAAACAAAAGAATTGCTGTCTATAAAGTGTGGAGATGGGATGCTAGAGTCAGCACAAAATGTAAAATTCCTGGGAATTACATTACATCACATTCAGGAGGTGGCGAGGTCTTTGCGAAGGTATTCCTATACTTTACAAAAGCTCAGAGATGAGGTAGATTTAGAAGCGTCAATCTTCCATGCATTTATTCAATAAAGAATTAGATACGGTATCATCTTCTGGGGAAACTCAATAGACACTCTAACTATTCTAAAAATACAAAAAAAATGCATCAAAATTTTAAAAAAATAAAAAATAATGAAAACAACACAACACTTCATAAATCTAAAAATACATAAAGTGTATAACAAGTTCATGTTAGAAAGTATAAACTTTATCTCAAAGAACCCTGATCTGTTTGAAAAATACAAAAACATTCATTCATATGAAACAAGACAAAAAATTATTTTAAAACCAAAAAAGCTAATTACAGCAACGTGCAAAAAAATGCAACACACATCTTTTACCTTTTGTTTTTTAGTTTCTTTTCGGTTGAAGTAACTGATTTAGAGGTTTTTTTAACTTCTTCTTTGTTTTAATTGCCTTAGGAGCATAATCCTACTGGAAATATTAACACGCCAGGACGAATTCGTATCAGGTAAATTGGATAAGTAAGTACCAGTGCGGAACGATGCCTATTTGTGAGTGGTTCAAGGTTGGGAATCTTAGTGTATGATGGTGTTTAATGATGTATAGTGGAGGGTGACCAGTGAAACTACTGATGAGCCCACGCTGGTTACCCAGGACGAAACATCGTTTAATCATTTCTCTTTTCGCTTTGATCTTTTGTGTGTTCCTTGTGGGATACTCATCCAAGTTTGAATTTTCGTTATTTCCACCCAAGATCTTTTGATCTTTTGTTTTTTAACACCCTGCATATTGTATTGTTTTTTACTTCTCTGTCAAAAGACCTTTTCAGCCATACCACAGAATAAGGCTTTAATTCTTATGTTTTTAAAGTTATTGAATGTCAAAAATCTTGTTAATACAACCTTCAAAAATAAATATTTTGAAAATTAAACGAGATTCATAAATTATTTTCGACTAATTTTAACTAAATATATTTTTTAAAAGAACTATTAGAAAAACTCTGTGACTTTTATAACAATTAGTAAAACCCCATTTTGAAAGAAACGATTTACACCTAAAGATAACAATCAATATTTTGATAAATGTAAGAGATAAAGCCTGGTCTAAAGGTCTTTTGACAGAGATGTAAATAACAAAATATATAGAGTGTGTGTCAAATTAACAGAACATTTCTACTGAACCAGTAAACTATAAATGTCAAATATGACATAAGAATTGTCAAATGTAGCTAAAGTAATCTTTATTGGAATGGTCTTTGTTTATACATTCTGGGATCATTAGCAAAAAAAATTCCCAAAGAAACTTTATAAATGATCACGGGGGGCATCACGTACCCAAATGTCAAATACGTGTCCCCTCTTTTTATGAACAGATGTTACCCACACATTATGTATTATTTATATGACGTTGTGACGTCACGTGGGTACCGATTGAATTTTTATAGTATGATAGTATGTCCATTTTTTTTGTATAGTTTGGTGTTTTTGCTTTGCTTTGAACACTTTGCAAAAATAAAACATGTTTTTTCTGATTTTTCTCAATAGAGTCACTTTGTTTACAAAAGCACTTGAGGTTCTCTCCAGCATACTCTGATTAATAAGTTTCGGCAATTTTTATACACAAATCTTAACAAAACAAACAAAAAGTTTATAAAAACTAAAATAACGCTACCATTTTGTTAATAAAAGAGCATTTATAGTACCCAGGTGATGTTTCAATATGGCGGCCAGGCAAATGTTGGGTTTACCTGTGAGTATAGGCGCAGTGGATACAAATAAGATTGTTTCTCTATGTTTTAAAAAGCAAACCGGAGAATTTGCGTAATTTCAGGTAAAAACATTACGCATACAACTTTCAGCGCAATCTGGCATCGTCGCCAAATTGTTTACCTTATGTCTGATCGCCACTGTGGTAAACATAATGTCTCTATTTTAGTGATACCTTTATGACCAAACTTCTTATGCATCATACTTACTGGAATTAAATGCCACCTCGCTTATCATCAAAAAATCGTCAGCAAAGTAGAGTTTCAACTTAACGAATCTCCCAATTTTGTGGTGCAGGTTTATGCTGACGTTCCGGGCTTGTTCGAGCACTCTATCCGGCACGTAGGTGTAAGATAGGGTCGGGCCGTTATAAAATTGACCCCCGACGCTAAACGAGATTTTTGCCTTGGAAAATACCTGAAACAGATTGGAAAAAAGTTGTGTTAAAAAAAAGACAGTTTAGCCAGTGGTATACGAAGAACTTGTTCCTCGGGGGAGCGCGAGAGCTTGAGTTACAGAATAGTCTTGTATAACCTTTGGTTTAGTGATTTTGGGGGAAAATTCGATCGTTAAGAACTGTTATTTAAGGACTCTGAGAGGGGCTTTAACCTGATGATTCAAGCATTTCATTGAATAGGTACTCATGTGACTTACTTTCTTTTTAAGCCAGGTAGTAAATAAAATTCTTAGGGAATTATCCGTACCTAAAGTCGGCATAGTCTAACTCGGCACTACTTTTGACAGTTCTGCACGAAGGTTAAAAGGTTTCTGACATTTTTGTCATATAAACATGTCATAGAAACATGCTCTTATTGTGCCATCCATAATATTGTCAAATTAAAGTTAATGCCGTCCTTTGTTAAAAGTAGGCACAAACATTATGTTAAGTCAACATTACTTTGACAGATCCGCGATCAAAAAAGCAACAAACGTAGATTTTGGATAGGATAATCATACTTTTAATTTAACAATTTCAGGATCGGAGTCTAAAATAACTGACGTTGTATCATCTGTATATAAGTAAATTTCAGGACTTGTTTTGTTCTGAGAGGTCGTTGTTAAATAAGAAAAATATTAAAGATTCTAAAATACTTCTCTGTAGTTTCTCTGATTTTGCTCAACAAGTATGACAACAACAGTTTTATTATTATCATCCAGTTTTTTTGTAAACTGATTGAATACAATGAACACAGGCTGTTTCAGTGGAATAATCTTTACGAAATCCGCGTTGGGATTTTGTAACATGGCTGTGTTTATTAAGAAAATTTTTAGTTTTTCCTAAAATAACTTTTTTTACTACTTTTGAAAATACACTCAAAACAGAAATTGGACTATCCTTTTTAATATCTTTTTTATAGCCCTTTGAAAAAAAAGATACAGACTGGAACCACGAATGCCTCCTTTATATATTTATATATTAATACAGTCTTTTAACAGTGATATTGATTGGGAGGGATTTGATAATTCATGCTTTTTCAGTGGGTGCTATTTCCTCAAAGAACATACTCGGACTTATTATTTTTCCCGTGGTGCAAGGATATAGTAGACATGATATTTTCAAAGAAATAATCCAGTTTATAATCCACCACAGAAGAAAGGTATTCTCCAAATGCATAAACAATCTCTTTATTGTCAAACAGCAATTTGCCATTAACATTTAGTTCAGAAACGCATTGTTTTTTGAGGCGTTCCAGATAATTTATTTAGTCAAATCCCCTCAAAGTCTTACACCGTGGGATTCTGGCTTTCGTCGTGCTTGCCGAGTCTTATTATAACGCCTGTCGGCCGCCGTCTACTACTACCTTTCTAACAAATAATTTTAGCAGAAGATAAAAAGAACATGTGACGTTCATGACGGTCACGCAAACTTAAGTTTACCTGAACGTTTCTTCCAAAAAAATTGTTACTAAACACATGTACAGCGCTGAAGTTCCGAACTTGATCGAATTCAAAAATAAGTTCCACGTAACCATTCTCGAATGATTCATTTTTCCATGAGACCCAACCATTGCCTTTGCCATAACCCATATCCAATCGAAAATTGTCAAGGCCTACTTCGCCGTCAGTTAGTCTACCGAGGCCGTGGTCGAGGGTGCCTGTAAAAAAAACAAAGAAATTGATCAGTTGAGTGTCTTTCCATATCTTTTACTTTCTTTGGACTGTCATAACTTTAAAAGAAATTTTCAAATTACTATTGGTTTTTTTCACGAACAATATATAGGGTGGATTTTAAAATTTTGGACTGTTTTGATTTTCTCATAAGTTTTTTGGCCCTTAACCAGTTTTTGTAAATTTTAGCTTCTTGAAAAGTTAAAAGACAAAATTTTATTAAAATAGAAAGCTCATGTCATTTCAAGTTTAACAAAATACCACTTATAAAATTCGGTTTATTTATAGAATAGTTACGTAAGCCCAAAATTTTTTTAATATGAAGCCTATTCTAAATACCAAAAAATATTGTTTTTAATAACTTTTTTAGTTTTAGATAATTTATATACTATTTTGTTAGAAAAAATGTCGAATGTCACAAATTCAAGAAGGCGAAATTAAACACATATTTTTTGCCCGTCCTCTATGTATTTCTGAAAGAAATAGTATTTAGTAATAGTAATTTTATCATCAAATGATATACTACTTACAAAAGTCGGTTCGTTCGTAAAAATTTACAATGACTCAAGTACCTTTTCTTTAGAGGAAGATTTTAATACCCAAACATATTAAAACGTTTTTGTGTTTTAAAAACTTTTTTTTTCACCAGATTTTTTAATCAATCGCGATGATGGTAATCAGAGTACGTGCAGCAAATACCTATTAATAAGTTGAAATGTTAAGGGTCGCCCATCTTATTAAAAGCGTTATTAATTCACGTGCCGAAAGATGTACGACACACTCACGTCAAAAAAATGTCACAAAATTCGACGTATTATGCAAGTGGTTTGATTGCCTGGGCACACACTTCACTTTTTGGTCGAGGTTTATGTGTTTGTGCAATCCAGCACTATTATTTAAGATAAAAATCAAAATCTTCCATATGCATCTTAGAGAGTAACACCCTATAAACCTGTAAAAAAATGCGAAAATTTTTGAAAATAAAAAATTATGTTTAAAAAAAAATAAAGTAGATTAAAGCATTTAATTTTAAGTAAAAAATTTGTTTATTAAACCTTTTTGTAGCACCGTTAGTTTTTTAGGTATATTTTTTTTTTAAATATTTTCAAATTTGCAAACATTGGCGTTTTGAATTAAAATGCATTCATGAAAAAATCTAATTTTTTAAAGACGAATTTTTGACAGTTGTATAGAATTTTGTTGGGAAAAAAGTTTTGTGTAGCACCTACACTTTTCTCACAAAAAAAAATCTGGTTTGAAATTCTGCAAAAATGGTCAATTTTTGCCCCAAGGTTTTACCAGGAATTTGGCGATAAAAAAATAAAAGATCAAATGCAAAGGATAGCTGTGTTCTTTGTCTACCAGCCAGCATTAAAAAATATATTTAATAATGTTTACTTTGTCAAAGTGACACGATTTGTCGATAAGGTTTATTGGCTAAGCCATAGAAACTAAGAAAAAATTTTCAAAAACGTTTGAGATTTTTTTACCGATTTGAGCTAAACAAACTGATTTTTTTTACCGATTTTATTTCATCTTGAAATTCAAGATGGTTATCGAAATTAAAATCAACTTTTCTTTTATGCTTTATAGTTGTTTTCTACGGTGATTTTACTTTCGTCCACCATCTTGTATTTCAATATGGCCACCAAAAATCAAAATTTTTTTTATGATTATGTATATAATGGGCGAGTTTGTAAATTCACCGATGAAAACAATCGAGTTTATAAATTATTCTTGGTGATATTCATCGCGTTCTTAAATTTTCCAATTGATTTCACCAATTCACCATGGCATCGATGCTCACCGACTCTGGGGGCCGGTGAGCCTTCACGATGAAGGTTATTAACGTCATTTAATCAGCTGTTTTTGGTTGTTATTATTTTGTTTTCAAATTTTTTGATGTTTTCTTAATAATAAAGATGGGTTTATACAGCAAAATAAAATAATAGAATAATAAGAACACCCAATAAAAAACCATATTTGTGATGACATGATCACGTTTGACCAATCGCAGGGCAAATTTTTATTTCTTGTTTTATTTTATTTTCTGTGTAAACCCAGCATAAATAAATAAATAAATCCTCAATTTGGGCTGGTATAAGATGGGCATAAGTTTCATCCCCGCCATATCCGCCTGAAGCTCTACGAGGATTTTTCGTCGTCGTCTTTATTGTAATACGTAGGATTTTTTCGAAAAAAAAACAAATTTCTCAATTGAAAAAAATTTTAAAAAAAATGTAGGCTATAGCTAAATTTTGACTGACGTTTTTTTTAATTTTCGATGACTCATCGAAATGGAACGTTATATTTCATTTGTCAAAAAACCGATGACATCGATGAAAAAAATCTTATGAATTTACAAACTCGCCCAATGCAGTTTGTTGTACTCAAATAGTTAAAAAATCTCAAATGTTTTAAAAAAAAATTTCTTAGTTTTTGTGGCTTAGCCAATAACCTTATGGACAAATCCTGTTACTTTGACAAAGTGAAAATTAATATATATATATTTTTTAATGCTAGCTGGCAGACAAACAACATATTCATTTGGTTTTTAATTTTTTTATTGCCAAATTCCGGGTAAAACCTTGGTGCAAAAAAGGCCAATAAAATTGGCCATTTTTGCAGAATTTCAAACTGTTTTTTTCTGTGAGAAAAGTGTAGATGCTACAAAAAACGATATAAAACATTTTTTGCTCAGCATTAGATTCTATTTACAACCCTAAAAAATTTGTATTTAAAAAATTTGTTTTTTAATGAATGGTGTATAAAATTCTAAAACTTCAATTTTTGCAAAAAATATAAACGTGCTATAAAAAAGCTTATTTGACGCTTTTTACTTATAATTGAATGCTTTATTGTAAGCTATTGGTTGGATGGCACAAACACAGAAACACATAATTCAAGAAATTTATATTTTTTTTCTTGGAATCGAACAAAAAGTGAAGTGTGGGCATTCGCCACTAATTTGAAAACCTACAACCTTTAAAAATAGACCAACATCTTGGTTAGGTAAGTGGAATTATTCACCACTATTTATACCATAGTATGTTGCTCGATATCGTCTCAATCTTTTATACTAAAAGTATTTTAATATTGTTAACGTCCCTTTTTATATATAAAAAAAGACTATTTCTAAATGTCTTCCGTTCTTTGTAATTTAAATTTTTTTCTGTTAAATAATTTACCACACAAACATTTCCTTTTGATTGTAGCTCTGAAGAAGAATGAAAATACATTCGAAACGTTAGCCAAGTAAAGGTGTCTTTTTGTTTATTAGTCCTATAACCCAAGAACTTTTTCCTTATAAACTATACCTGAGGGCACGAATCGCATTCATAAAACCTATACCATTTTTGCAAATAGTGACTTTTTTGGAAATTAGAGGGCGCTAGTTAAAAATTTTTTACCTTGAGATCGGTGACCATCGTAGCTTGAATCATGCAAACCTTGGCTCGTTTCGGTACTAACAGGGGCACTGTAGGATATAACACCTCCTGTAACAAAAGACAACTACATGACAAAAAAAGTATAATATCTTTGGAAATCAAAGGAAATACTGTAAATATCAGGGTTGGCCCTGGGCAAGGCCAATGGCGAAAGATCTACTGCGCATGCCTGACGCAGTCTGCTCGCCCTCAGAAGAGTTTTTGGTTCTGTTATGGCTTATTTTCGGAAAATGCAAAGGCAGTGCCGTTATAGTATCTTATAGTTACCATAACCAAATCATATGTAGTCAAAGAAATCACGTTTAAAGTTTGACCTCAACCAAGCGTAACAGAAAGAACACAGGAGGTTTAATAATAATAATAAGAAAGGTCTTTTATTGAAGAAAAAAAAATAATTACAGGAGTGTACAAAAATCAGCATACTGGGCGAGATTCAGTTCATGTATTTAAGAAATAGAGAGGAGGTTTTTAGAGTGTGGATTATGACAATTAGAAATTGTCTTAATGATTTTCCCGTTAAATTAATAACAACAATCATTCAATAACAAAATAATAAAAACTAATTATTAATTTAATGTTGCGTGGAACTGATATAAAGCGAGTGTATTTAAGAAAGATAATCGTGTCAGACAGGAAGTCTTATTAATACTGTGTAATAAGGAAAAAAATTGATGTAAGAGGTCATAGTTAGCATCTAGGGAATTAGTTTTGATAATACTGTAAATCCACCAAATAACCTGGACCGAACACCAGTGCGTCTATTCTTGAATCGAGAGAAAATTTGCTCTTAGGGAGTCAAATTCTCTCGCTACCATGCATCTCAATTCTTCAGTTTAAATCGGTTTCTCTTACTTTTGCTCGATATTGATCGAAAGTAATTATCTTAGTCAAAACCAATAGAATTACTTTCGATCAATATCGGGTAAAAGTGAGAGAAACCGATTTAAACCGAAGACAATGAGATGCATAGTAGCGAGAGAATTTGACTCCCTGGGAGCAAATTTTCTCTCGATTCAAGAATAGACGCACAGCACTGCGATCTTTACTACTGTAGGATTCCGAGACTACATCCGGATACGCTATGTGTAAATTTTTTTTTGGTCTCCATCTGTTTGTAATCAGTGCACATATTTACGTTTTCACACTGTTGAAATCAAAGAAATGGTCAGCGCCATATAACTAAGAGATACTATAATGGCACAAGCGTCGCAAAAAGTGTAACAATAATAACTTTGAAAAACAAAGAAAATAATGCAAAAATCAGGGTTGGTCCCGGGCAAGGTCAAAGGCGAAAAATCTACCGCGCATGCCTGATGCAGTCTACTTGCTCCCAGAAGAGTTTTTGGCTCTGCATTTTTGCCAGGGTAATGCAAGGGCAGGACCGTACCGTTATAGTATCTCATAGTTATATGGTCTGCGGGAATTCGATCACGAATTCGGGAAAATTCAGTACATTCTAGACCACAGAATACGAACCTGGGTTCAGTCTGTTTAGACTAAAATTCCAAGTTCTGTGTTGGCCTTTGGATAGTATTACCCAAGCGTAACAATTGTTTTGCTCGGGTATTACAGAATTTTCTTAAAAATCCCCACGGTTCAGATATTTGTTCAATATGCTTCATAGAGAGGACGCCATAATTGTTCTAACCTGAGGGGACCATCATAAGGGGCCCAAATATTTTCAATACTACATTTTGTAGCCTTTTTGTAGCTATTTTTTTACGGTTAAATTAATTTTGTAGCTGTAGCCGTTTTCGAGAAAACGCGACCCCCCTATAACTGCAATTCTGCTAAAGGTAGAAAGTTCAAATTAATACCGAAATTTGAAGCCCAGCTTGTTCGAGGAGATCACAAATTAAAAGTTTTTTTTTAAATATTCCTAGGGTTGGGTTGGGAAAAATATATCACATAGAACATTTGGCCTATAATATATTTTCCCATTAAAATAAAATAAAAAAATCTTGTAAACGGCAACATGTTGGATGTTTTGATACCTCAGATGAAAAACAAAACTGTGCTCTATGCAACAGCCATTGAAGTGTGGGGCCCCCTGGTAAATAAAACGAATATATCACATAGTACACTTGGCCTTTTAATTCAAAAAAAATCTAGGAATAATTTGAAAATTTTTAATATGTGGTTCCCTCGAACAAGCCGAGCTACAAAATGTGGTGTTTATTTGAACTTTCTAGCTTTACCGGAACTGAAGTTATGGGGTGACTCCTCAGCTTAACGGTTAAGCAAGGGGGGGGTCGCATTTTAATGAAAACAGCTAAAGCTACTTAAAAAAACAAAAAGGCTACAAGATATATCATTGAAAATATTTGGGCCCTTTTTACGGTCCTCCCAGATTAACCGACGTGTTATTCTAGTAAGTCTTGGAGGTGTTTTCATTTTTTTTGAGCATATCGCAACAAAGTGATAAGCCACTAAAAAGATTTAAGGTTTAAGTTTTAAAAAAATCTTTAAAACATTGGTTTAGCGTAAATATTGCTTAATTAGTGTTTGACACATGTAAAAGCTATATTTACATTATACCAATATTTTAAAGTTTTTTTCAATTGAACCTTAATATCTCGAATTTATTATCTTCTGGTTTACCACTAGGTTGCAATATGCTCGCTCTTCATTTCTCGAAGAAACGACTTTTATTTTTTTCTCAAAATGCAAAGAAAAAAATCATTTTAAAATTTGTTTTACTTATTGGTGATTGGTGATTTTTTTTGTTTTACTAGTAAAAAAAGACTACATTTTTTAAATATAACTATATTTATCATTTTTCAACATACATTATTTATGATGAATAAAATAAAACGCTTTGAGAAAGTCTTCCCTCGCTCGGTCTGCCTGTCGCCTAACTCAAAAACCCCTGCAACAATCATAATAAAATTTTACATAGTGATTACTTGGGCTGACGCGCAGGCCCCTATTGTTTTTGGGCATTTCCCTATTACACCCGTCCGAGCTACCCCCAAAAAATTTATGATGACAAGTTTTGAAGATTCTATTGGTAGAGCTTCGATATATTTTTGCTTGGGTTTAAAGTTTTTAACAACAAGATCACTTACTTTTCCATGCCTTTTAAGGGATACTTCTTCGGGTATACCTGAATAGCTGTTGGAAATATAAAAAGTTAATGGATTATATTTTTTTTTTCAAAAACCTAACCTGATTATAACATAAATTAAATACATCACTTTAAGAAAAACCTGTTATGTGAGGCACTTAACAGGTTTTTTTTAATAAAATTATTAAAAAAACGTAACATTACTAAAAATTCAAAAATCATTTTCATAACTTTCAGTTGTTTCGCTGTGACTCCAATCTTTATCGGCGTCGGAGTCGTCAAAACATTCGCTTTCACTATCGAAACTATATTCTGTGGTCATTTTCACCATTTTTTTTAAAACAAAAGCTGTTATCTACGTCGACCACGCTGCTCTGTAACTTAACAGGTTATTACTGAAACAGCCTTAAGTTTTAATTAGGTACCAGATTTCGCTAATTTTACTAGTGGCTCCATCTTTAATAAATTCACCGAACTAACGAATTTTATTGAAACATATGGAGGATTTTAGCCAGGTAACAGGTTTTTCCGTCGAGGTCTTCAAATGTTGATTATTTCCTAATTTAAAAATATTTTTATATAAATGAATAAATAAATTAACTTTCCCTGGGCACCCTGCCAAAAATTTAAAAATTATGGAAAAAAGCGTTCAGTTTTTTTTTCAGATTCTGGAGAGAAAAAGCCTCAAGGCTTAAGGTTCCGCGTAACGATATTTTTTAATGCTTTTGTTATACAAGGAGTATTTAACCCAGAGAGCATTAACTTCACAGGATAAGTAAACAATAATAGCCGAAATTCAAAGAGAACAATTTCCAGAAATCAAACCCCGTCAATTTAAGTCAAAAACACGTTTTGCACTTGAATTACTGACTTAAAGTGCGCCTCGACGTTGAATGCGCCTTTACATATTTCCCATTTACTTAAACCACCAGCGTAACTTCAAACTTAAGACCCCCATTTCGCAGGCAAATTACAGTACCAACAACAAATTAATAAATTATTTGCGTTTATACTAAACTTGGTGACAAGTTGGTAGAGCCAGTTTTGCAAAAAATCTCTTTTTTAGGCGTAAATTTAGTTTTTATAAAATTTGCGTGCACCTGTAAAGGTAAAATAGGATACACAAATGGCTGGAAAGTCTAATTAGAGTAAGGAGCCGTGATCCAGATGTTCTGAAAACCTGTTCCTTAGACTTCGGAAACCGCAAACCTCCGGCAGGGTGAAAGGGACAGAGATAACCGAGGAAAAAGAAGACATATTTACTTTTTATCCGACATTTTTCATTGAATTTACAATTTTTTGTTCTTTGGATTTATTGTCGTATTGGAGTAAACAACCATAGTATAAAGACTAATTTTTTTTTTCTGCGTAGTCATAGATTGGTATCAGAAGTAGAGAAAAATCATCAATAAATCGGGCTTTGCAGAAACACTCGAAATTTTACGCAAAACTTAATAATCTCTAATACTTATGAGTGTGACACATTAATTGAATTAAACTTCTAACTGTCAACTGAATGCATCGTAGAGTTTATAACTATTGTTCTGCTCTTTTGCAAATACGTTAAACACTGGCTAACCCAGGAATTGAGTTCGGGGGGAAGGGGGGTTTAGAAATAAATAAAAAAAACTTAATTTAAAGTAGAAATGTGACCATAACCAGGGGGGTTTTAATCCCCCCCTTCGGTGCGCCACTGCGTTAAAGTGCTGTGGCTTATATTTATTGGATTTTATTCCTCCTAAAAAACTTCTTGTAATCCACAAGTCACGTTTCCAAATCTTTAAGGTATACTTCATATTACCGCAAATGTATATGGATTTATTTTTGGGCTTTCCAACCCTTAGTTGTAAAAACTAAGTTAAGGAAAGGAAGATAAATACTTTTGGATCTTTTAACCCCCAACTGAGTAAAAAACGTATTCATAGTAGTTCTTTAAGTGTTTCTGCTTTCCTCGCCTACAATATATATTACCCAAAGAAGGGATTTTTACCATTTACTTTTAATAGAAAAACTCATAAACTCTGAAAAAAAATTACGTTAAGTGTGATTTGTGTCAAGTTTGTCAATTTTCTCGTATGTTATCTCGAAAATCTTTCAAGATGAACCTTCTAATTATGACTGGATGGCAGGATAACTGAACATCAGGATCAAAATAAAATAAGACAAGGGTCTCGCTTTATTTTGTCACAGGTGTAACTCTTGGCCATATATACGTTACATTACTATCATAAATATACGCCTTGCGCAGGCCAAAGCAGAGGCGATTTCGGGTATTTAGAGTGTCTTTTTTTCAAGGGGAATACTTTTTGGCAGAATCAAAATATCTGCTGAACCATTACCCTTTATGGGGTGAACTTCACCCTTAGAATTTAAATAAGGGAAGTGGGTCGAGTGGTACCTTGTTTTAAAGGTATTCTAATTCTCTTTACAAATCTGGTAACTTTTTTAAAATCGACGTATTAGTTTTTGACATATAGGCTTCTAAAGTTATTATAGTTCAAATTTTAAATCATTTTTTGATCAACTTTTTAATGCATTTTGAACTTTTCTTTGGACACGTCGATTTTATTTTTAAATCATACACTTTTTTTAACTTATAATTTTTATTAAACACAACCCCCTTTGCAGGGTGAGTTTCACTCTTAGAATTTAAATGGGGAAAGTGGGTCGAGTGGTATCTTATTTTGAAGGTATTCTTATTCTCTTTATAGATCTGATACATTGTTTGAAATCGATCCATTAATTTTCGCATCTAAAATTTATATGATTTTGGTTGATATTTCCAAATTACCCATTTATGAATTATTATTTACGTCTTTTATCCAAAGTATTTGTAGGGATGGAGCATGTTGACTTGTCACAACAATATTATATTCTTTTTTCCTTTTCTCTGGATCAAAAGAAATAGTTTTTTTTTATAAAGTGAACTGATAATTGTTTTCATTTTATTTCCAATATTTAATATTCTGGATTTATTTAAATCGCAAATGCAAAATGCAAAGTAAAGATAGCCACGGGTTTATTATTTTTTTGATATGGTTTATTCGTCGCAGAAAGAGTGGCTTTAATTGCTTTTTTTTTATGGTAATGCGCAATGTGCAATACTGCATACCAATTATTTAATGAACAGCACCCTGACAAAAGGGTAAATCGGAAGTATGTTCTGGAATTAGTGACAAAATTTTCTGAAACCGGTTCAATTTTGAACAGAAAAAGAAATGTGCTGGATCGACCTGTCATTAACGAGAAAAATGAAATTGGGATACTGAAAAAAGGCATGGCAATCTCCAGATTAAGTGTACGGCGACTATCGGTAAGAACTGGAGCAAGTAGATCTAGTATTTGGAGGATCTTGAAGGGTAATAAATTCCACCCTTACAAAATTAAATTATGCAACAGTTACATGAAGACGATTTTGACCGTCGGCTTGAGTTTTGTGAACTTATGAGTGACAGACTAACTACAACTCCCAATTTGCTTTATAATATTTGTTTTTTCGACGAATCAATTTTTTTTCTCAATGTTAATAGACACAACTGCTGCTATTTGTCAGATGCCAATCCTAGAGAGTTTGTGGAGCATAAGACCTAGGTACCTCAAAAGTTGAATATTTGGGCTGGCATTTATGGTGACAAAATTATTGGCCCCTTCTTTATTGAAGGTAACTTGACGGGAGATTTCTACCTTGACCTTCTTGATGAAGCTATATTGCCTCAAATTGTGGACATACCGGAAAAAATACTTATCATGAGGAATTACTTCATTTTCAACAAGATGGGGCACCTCCACATATTGCCTTTAATGTGCAAAATTTTTTGAATACGTATTTTCCTAAACGGTGGATCGGAAGAAGAGATTTAACTCCCCTGAATTATTTTTTATGGGGTTGTCTGAAATCAAAGATTTATGCCACTCCACCACCGAATCTGGACAAACTAAGGCAGTGGCGGTCCCAGCCATTTGAAAAAGGTAAGGGCGGTTTCGATACGAAAAAAAAACTAGAATAATAGCATAGCTTTTATGAGGAACATATGTAAATGCAAATAAAACTTAGTAACTACAAGCGCGGATTTGGCTTCAAATCTAGGGGGGAGGTGCTCAGATTTTAAATGGTTTATTGCAGACATTTTTATTTTAAAAATTTTTTAAATGCTTGGAAAGTTTTTGAGAAAATTACTTAACTTAAATTTACTATAGAAATTGAACAAAATCAAAAAAATTAATTTTTTCCACCTAACGTTTGAACGGATTAATGGAGAATTTTTCTTGTCGATTTTCAGAAAACCAAGTCAAACGGATCACTTAATTCCTTTCGACTCCTTTCATTGTTTACAACACAAAAATGCAAATCTAAATAGTATGTTTCACAGACTACACGTGCTTTAGAAAATGTTCAAAAAGGAAAACAAATAATTTACCAAATAGGAATTATAAATAGTTTTGATAAGCAATTCATTGACAGACTTTGGAATAAAAAGTACAAAAAAATTTTAAAATTAAAACTTGAAGAAATAATTCCCAAGAATCAACAATCCACAAACACTGAAAAGTTGTTTCGAAATCACCCACCAAGTTTTAAATATTTTTTGATTTCTTATCTTGGCTCCATATCGGAAAAAGTAGGTCATATTATAAAAAAATATTATCCTGACTGTAGAATTGCTTTCAAACCTTTAAACAATATCAAATCTTTGCTTTCCAGAACTAAGGATCTTTTGTCGATTATCTCACAGAGTGGCATTTATAAATTAAACTGTGCTGATTGTCCAGCTTTATATATTGGTCAAACTGGAAGAACATTTGAAACTAGAATAAAAGAACACTTGTGGTCCAAAACAAGTACTCAAGATAATAAATCCGCGTTTGGCACCCACTTAAAAAACGAAAAACACAATTCAACTTTGTTTGTCTCAATGATAAGTCCCCTTCTATGTACATAGAAGCTGCAAAATTAGTAAACTTATTTATCTTTAAATAACTTATTTAACGCCCCCCCCCTCCAACAAAAAATATATGAAATATATGATTTAATTTACATAATAGAATAATACACCAACTAATTGTGAATCTTCGTTTACCTATTCATAATCAAATAAACTTAACACTTATGTTTTTCGCTCCCGATTGATTTCTTCTGGTTTTATATTATAGGTGGGCATATAATAGTCTACATAATAGATCTTTTAACTATTAACTGACTAAAAATCAATTAAATGTATAAGTTACAGAAAACTAACAGAGTACCACAAGATTATTTTAAATAAATGCAAATAAAGTTAATTTACATTTTTAAGTTTCTTTGAGATGGCGCCACAAACATCAAAATAATTAAAATGATGAGTCACGTACAATTAATGTGCTACATTTTCTGATATTTTGTTTTCAAAAACTTGTTTTTTTCATGTAAGTTTTAACCACTGACCTAATGTCCTCCTTTTTTTAACTTGTTAATTCTATTTTAACATCTTGATGTTTTTGTTTGTTTGTTTGTTTGTTTGTTATAGTTTTGATTCTGTGTGTACATATGTGCTGCGCATATTTTTCCTAGATACACTAAACTTGTGCTTTTTATAAAGGAAAAATGTTTTTCGTCACTAAACAGAACATTTTCCAGGAACTTTTCATCTCTGTGGCATTTTTTACTTTCCATAATTTCGCAAAACTGCAAACGTCGAAAACAATCATTTTAACTCCTGACAACATTTTACCTTGTAGGATTTATGACCGTACCTCCTTAAAATCCATTGGCAAGTACGATTCTAAACTCCTACAAAATTTGTTTTTTCAAAAAATTAAAAAAAATTGCTACATACCTGTCGAAATTAAAGACCGTTTTTTTTTTAACTCGATTACTACAAAATAAAGAATTTTCAGGAGAGCATTTTTTTTATCTGGCTAACATAACAATAATTATTGAGTGTTGAAAAAACGCAGATATTTGGCTATGCTCTACCCATATAACTATGAGATACTACAACGGCCCTACCCTTGCTTTTCCCGAGAAAAATGCGTACCGATATAACTCTCCCAAGTTGGCCTGGAAAAAACCGATAAACGCAGAGTGTAAACGGGCAGGCGCATCGATTGCGTCAGCAGTGAAAGTGTCATTAAATTATCGTAACGTCACTACGACGCCAGGCATGGATTTGTAAGTGCATGCGTAGTAGATTTTTGGTTTATGGCCTGGTGACCCAAACAGTTTTAAAGCCAACCGCGATCTTCAATTTTCTCCTTTGTTTTTCAAAGTTATTTTTGTTACACATTTTGGAGCATTTGGGCCATTATAGTATCTCGTAATTATATGTCTCTACCTCTTTTAATTATCGTATTTTCATGAATCTGATGTGGTACCAGTGGGTCGGGAATTGAATTCTTATATAGAATACATATATAACACAATTTCGGTAAAAATGTACTTATCGAGTTTTAAAAAAACGGTCCTCAATTGCAGTATTGTTTGGTTTTGAAAGTTGGCCCACCTAATGTAAAGGCTAGGCAGTTGTTTTCGCAATCGTTTTTTTGGATAAATGAGGGTAACGAGACTACAAAGGACAAAATGTACGCTCAATAGTTGTCTGGTTCTAGTAAATATATGGTTTTGGTTTGAGTGATTTCCAGACCATAATAATTGCGAGTGAAATTGAAAAGGGTAACCTGCCCGCTTATTCTGAAATTAATTACGAGAAGGGAGAAAGTGAGTAATTTAATAAACTGTGAGAAAACAAGCGACCTGTCTATTTTCCCGGCAAAAGGATATCTTGATGTTCTCTCATAAATATATGATAAATTATTTTACTGGATGTTCCGTTTGAAACGTAAGCAGTTCTCAAAAAATCCTGGATGATACGTTTTCAATGGGACACTGAGAAGGAGTTTTTAAAACATTTTTATCTATCGGACTATTTCTAGCCGGTCAAAATATTAGGACAATTTTTTAAAATTTTTCTTAAGCAATTCCATTTTCTTTCTTCTTTGCCCCCTCTCTATTTTGAGCATGCTATCCGCCACCGGCCAGTGCGACCAAATGCTGTTCCATAAATCGGACACAGTAGCCAGTGGCGGATAACATGTCCAAAACACAGAGGAGGCAAAGAAGAAAGAAAATGGCTTTGCTTAAGTAAAAATTAAAAAAAAATTGCTCCTATATTTTGAGATGTTTTAGAAACAAATGTTTAACTTGACAGATCATAATTGAATGGCATCATTCGAGAGCTTTCAAACCACAGAAATGACGTAAGTATCAGTTATTGACTACTCAAAATAAAATTTTCCTAAAATACCAGCCCTTAAAAAATAGACACTTATAGTAAATATTAGAGACACAAAGCTATTTGTAACTCCTCGCGGTATACGTATCCGCATCAAGCGAGGACCCAGCACATTAATTGGTCAGAAACTTGTACCACGTTCGAAAAGAGCAGATATATGCGAATCTAAGGTGTTCTTGAACGCGATAGGTGTTGAGATGCGTTAGGTATCACGTATCGTTACGACACACGTATCGTATCTCAGCACCTATTGCGTTCAGAAACACCTTAAATTAGCATATATCTGCTCTTTTCGAACGTGCTACAAGTTTCTGAATAATCAATGTGCTTGGTTCTCGCTAGATGCGGATACGTATACAGCGACGAGTTACAAATAGCTTTGTGTCTCTATTTTAACGCATCGGTATCGGTATACGTAACGCGTTCGAAACAAGGTCAAAATACACTTCATTTTTGACTTGTTCATGCCATGTTTCGAACGATGCCTGCTTCTTTGACGGATGAGATGACAGAATCTCACTGCGTACTGAAGGATGTATGTATGTTACGGACCCACGAACGTATGCAACGATTTCAATCAGCAGTTCTGTCATCGCACCTTTCAAAAAAGCGGGCATCGTTCGAAACATCGCATAAACAAGTCAAAAATATGTGTATTTTGGCTTTATTTCGAACGCGTTAGGTATACCGATACCGATGCGTTGAAATATTTACTTTAAGTGTCTAATAAGTTCTTAAAAAATAAGTTTTAGAAGGTTTCTAATTGCCGTTTCAAAACCAAACTCATTATAGAACGTTTAAGCCATGTAACTATGAGATAATAGACACTTAAAAAAGTATTTCAAAGCATCCGTATCGGTATACGTAACGCGTTCGAAACAAAGTCAAAATACGCTACATTTTTGACTTGCTCATGTCATGTTTCGAACGATGCCTGCTTCTTTGACGGGTGTGATGACAGAATCTCGTTGCGTACGGAAGGATGTACAGCTGGGTCCTTTAAATTTTAGGACGACTTCAGAAAGCATTTGATTATTGTGAGCAGTTTATACTATTAAGTTGACATTAAAAATTTTGTAGGTTATTTACAACTACAGGATGATGTATGTTTCTTTAAGGAAACTGCTTATACTACTTACATTAAGGTCTTCTTTATTTTTTTATTTTGTTTACTTTATTTATAAGACTTTTATACCAAAAATAATAAATACATTTTGTGCGTGTCTATGTATTTGTTATAATAATAACAAAAAACTACAAAAAAATCAATATTTTATCATGTCACCGTTTACGTCGATAACGTTTTGTAATCTGCGAAACATTGATTCATAGAAAGACAAGGTCTTCCTATATTGTTGTGAGTTTTTCCCAGAAATGTTCCGCATTTTGTGGCAAGAACTTGCGTTGTTGGAGTCTGTATACAATAACACTCCAAACATTTTCTATTCGGTTCATATCTGGGCTGTAACTCGCCCAAGAAAGCAATTCAACGTTGTTTTCTTGTAACCACCTTGTTATGATGTTTGCGGTATGAATCGGACAATTATCTTGTTCATATATAAAATTGTTTTCTGGAAAAACCTGTTCCACACTTGGCAGCATGTCCAATATCTTTAAATAGGTTTGTCCCACAAATCTTCGGTCAATTTTCCATATCACCCCCATTCCTCTCTCTGACATTCATCCTCATACATTCACACTAAAAGCTGCTCGGTAGTGACTCACATACTGTGGATTGAATCTGGCGTTATCTGGCGTATACACTCTAATTTTGCCTTTCTTTGATGACTGAAAGGTTTTTTCATCCGTAAAAATCACGCAGTTCCAAAAATCTTGATCTCTGTTGATATAATTCAGAGCAAAAAGCAATCGAGATGTTTCTATTGCGGTGTGAGCTCAGTTTTAGTAGCTGCAACACGGAAATTTAAGTGTGATCTCTTTATCCTCCTGAAAGCAGTTGTCTTGCATCCTGGGAACTGAGACAAAATCCTTGCTTGTTTTGATGTTAAAAAAGGGTCCTCTTCGAGTCTTTGAATGAGAGCTGCATCTTCATCCTGGCTGGAAACTGCGGGTCTGCCTGATCCTTCTCTCCTCTCTAGCGTTCTTTCTTCCCTACACCTTTTGTTAATCAAGAATACAGTATTTCGGTTGAGATTGAAATGTTCTGCCACAGCTGCAAGAGACCATCCGTCCTCCAATTCGTTCGTCATGTGTGGGGCCATGATCTGAGTTTCTTGACTAAATTTAAGAATTTCTTGTGACTGGATTTTGACGTTGAAAATAAATTTTTGAAGTAAAATGACACTATAATTTGACTGACATTAAATTGAAATAAAATGAAATACACTGCTCAAATTCAATAAAAAACTGCTTTAAGAGTCGTCCTAAAATTTAAAGGACCCAGCTGTACGTATCGTTAGGCACCCACGAACATACGGAATAATTTCAATCAGCAGTCCTGTTATAGTACCCTTCAAAAAAGCAAGCATCGTTCGAAACATCGCATAAACAAGTCAAAAATGTATCGTATTTTGACATTGTTTCGAACGTGTTACGTATATCGATACGGATGCTTGAAATGTTGTTGTTGAATGTTGAAATATTTACTTTAAGTGTCTATAGTTATATGGTTTAAGCATAGTTATTCGTTTATTCCGGCTAATAAGTAAATAGGTAATTTGTTTTTATAAATGAGAACTTGTCGAATAACAACATAATTTTATAAAAAAACTCATGATTTGTTAATTTTATTGAAATTTGCATAAAGATACAAAACAACCATTATTTTTAGCCATCCATACCTATACGCTACAATAGGGCTTGGCCAAACAACCTTTTTTTTAGTTAAAGTGAGTTATTTGGTCAAAAGAGACCTAAATACAAAATGTTTTGATGGTGTCCGTCTGTCCGCTACACGATAACTCAAAAGGTACCAAATAAAATTAGACCTAAAAATTCTCTGAGGCTAGGTACTAAGCTGATTCGTTCATGGTGGGGTAACAAAATGGATGGTCATATCCAAGGAAAAGAACATAAGAGGCATGTTAGAAGTAAATGGGCAGCAAGTCGAACGCGTGGATTCATACAAATACTTGGGTTGCCTTCTCAATGAGAAATGGGACAACATGCAATAAGTTCGAACAGGCCAGATCATCTTTTATTAAAATGAAATCAGTGTTGTGTAGTCGCGATCTTAAAAACACTCTCCGAATTCGTGTGCTTCGGTTTTATTATGGGATGGAAGCATGGACACTGACTGACGCTATTTGCAAAAAGCTAGAGGCATTCGAGATATGGTTTTATCGTAGAATACTAAGGATATCTTGATTGGACAGAGTAGCTAATGTTATTTACCATCAAAAAACGAAAACTTGAATATTTTGGCATTATTTTGAGAAATTAAAAATATAAACTTTTAAAATTAATAATAGAAGGCAAAATTGAAAGCAGAAGAGGTCCGGGTCGTAGACGGATATCATGGCTTAAAAATCTTAGACAATGGTATATGGTGTTAGCACTACGACGCTTTTTCGAAAAGAAGTGGACAGGGTACAGATCGCGCTGATGATAGCCAACGTTCCAAGAGAGCATGGCACTTGAAAAAGAAGGTAGGGTATTAAAAAGATGGTAGGAAACGTCGCAGCTAACGGAACACAGTTTTTACACTTAGATGGATAAATGCATTTTCAACAAAAACTATACTAATGTTGAAGTCTTTCAGATCTGTAGTTTTTCAGATATTAAAGAAAAATAAAAATGTGGACCGTTTGCAGTGATACTTAACACTACGAAGACCTAGTAAATCCCTCTGAATTTCTTACTGTTGTTTACTGTATTTGTACTAAAATAGTGCTGTCGCGTAATTCTCGAACAAAGTTATTTAAAAGTCAAACGTCAAACAGTCAAACATATCAAGTTACATTACACAATGATAAAAAATAAAAGTATGAAATTACATGAAGATAAGAAAATTAGAATAATAATAAACACAATACCTACATCTACGTACTGTTTACTTATATAATATGGATGTTGAGGGCTCTACGTGCCTGCTGGCACCATTTATTGTGTGTATGTATTCTGAGATACCTACCTTGTTATTTATTTGATTTTCGAAAAATATTCCAAGGCCCATTGACACAGTTACCGTGCACGAGCTGACTTTAGTAAATTTCCTGATTGCGTTTGTTTCGAAAACCACAAAAATATCGAAAAATAGCAATATATCGAAAAATCTGAGCGAATTTAGACCGAGCGTGTTAGATGCACTCAAAGTACACGCGCTTTGTTAACGAGTAAGTGTACTTTTAAATCAATTCGCGTTAAAACAGTGGTTTATGAAAAACCTGAACGTTTCATGATTGTAGTAGAATCTCCGTAATTTAGCAGGCGACCCTTTATAAGGACTTATCGAAGATTTTTTTCATCTAGACAGTATTAAGGCTCAAATTTAACGTCGACAGTAATGAATGAATGAATGAATGAACTAATGAATATAGAAGTGCGGGCGGAACAATTCCCATGTACGTAGGTCACCTTGCTGGGCCCGTTGCACGCCCACTTTTTATGGTTTAGCTCAGGAATCCTGCCTCTTTCACAAAAGAACAGGTTTTTCTGGGCTGCAAATTTCTTACATCGCCTGGGGCCAAACAGATGGTTCCCAAGATGCGACTCTCTTGGCCTGGCCAAAGCCGGCCATTCCAGCAGGATATTTAAGGGCGATTCTTCGTCCTCCATGCACCATCGACTCTTTGGGTCTCCGGAGATTCCCAGCGCCCCTGATGCATTTGTAGTGTCTAATGGGAACTGGTGCAGTTCCCTGTCGGGCCTCTGATTGAAGAAGATGTACTGGGTCCTTTAACAGTTTCTTGTTGAGCCTTATCTTTAGAGGCTCCACTGGGTACCTGTTCGGTTCCCTGTTTTACCTCCTGGTCATCAAAGGGTCCACCTGGAGTTCCCTCACACACGATTAAGTCAGCTCTGTTTCGGTTGGACCGTCCTTGCTGACCACGATTTTGACCTGGAGCTTCCTGAGCTCCTTGGCAAATTTATTTACATCAGCGGCATCCGTAGGCGCCCCTGATGCGTTTGTAGAGTGTTCAATGGGTACTTGTGCAGTTCCCTGTTGGACCTCTTGTGTTGAAGAAGATCTACTGGGTCCTTGAATAGTTTCTTGTTAACCGTTATCTTTAGAGGTTCCACTGGGTACCTGTTTGGTTCCCTTTGTTACCTCCTGGTCGTCGGAGGGTCCTTCTGGAGTTCTCTTACACACGAGTAAACTGGCTAGAATCACCTCCCCAGCACTTCGGGGAGGGGGCTATATACAACAGGCTGGACTTCCATAAGCTTTTTTTCCGCGCGGATTTTGAAATTTCAGCTTGTTTGTTAGTGAGTGAAACAGTGACAGAACGATTAGCACCTTCACCATAACTTTAAATCCGTGCGGAAAATGGAAGGCTTATGGAAGGCTAGACTTATTCATGCAGCGAAAAAGCAAAGCAGCCATTAGTGGCTGTGGCTACCTTAAAAGACCAGCTATTGTGCTTAACTCACAAATGTTAAGTTCCTTAAGGCTGGAATTTATAGTCGATCCTTAAGGCCTTCCTTCGGTGAGGATTCCTTGAAGGCTCCTCATTGAGTCCGTTTTATAAAATCTTCCTCGAGAAAGGCTTGCTGAAGGCCACTTGAGGTCACGCAATATATGGCAACGTTGCATTTTTGTTGTTTTTTTTGTTGGCTGATGTCAGGTTTGAGCTAAAACAGGATTTTGCGTAGTGAACTGTGGTTGTTGTCAATAATGTTAGGTTATTTTTTAGTTTGTGTGATTATACTGACTATGTTAAATTGCATGTTGTGGTTCTTAAAGCTTTATAAGCCATGGAAAAATGAAAGGAGAACAGAACTCCTTTTTTTAATGAGGAAAAGAAGTACTTGTGTTCACTGGTGTCAAAATATTCCATTCAATATTGGAATAAAAAAAACAGATGCATGCCACATCACTTCAAAGAAAACAAAGGGCATGGGAAGAAATAACCACTGACTGTGTGCATATCCGAAGAGTATGTTTAGTAGGGGGAGACAAAAAAGTGTTTTGTGTGTGGCAAGCCCGGGCTAAAGTGCCGCGGGTAAGTTGTTCCGAAGGTTATTACTCGGAAACGAAAAAAAAAATAGTAATACGTTTGAAATGCATTGCTACAAGTCGCTACAGCCACTTAAGTTGGTCGCACGGGAACGGTCACCTCCCTAATATCGACCAATAACACGCTTTAAAGCTATCACGAGTTATTCGAAACCTATCCGATCACGGCCGAATTTCACCCGATTGCCGTGTATCAAAGAAACCTTCCTACACTTTCATACACCTGTCTCTGAGCAGGAGAACGCGCGCTCTTGAAAAACGATAATCAAGTCAGCTTTGCGCGTGCACCGTACAAGGTTGGCAGCTTCTGAGCCTTCTTATTGGTCGAAACCAAGGATGTGAACGTTCCCAGACGACCATTCTCTCGAAAATCAAGAATCGACACCCTGATAGAGTAATGTGTATTTGTTGCTTGAATAATGAAACTTTATCTCATGTTAGAAGTTGAAAAGCTACATTTTTTATGGCCTATTAACCAAAAAATTTCAGATTTTTTGTAGTAACTAACCCAGAATCTGACAGGAACATTTTGGTCCATCATCGGAACAACCAGCTCCCCGGTGGGGAAAATTGTTTCATTTTGCGACGCCACAGATATTTAATTGGTCAATGACAAAACACTAAATGAATTTGACAAAATTCATAATTACTCTAAAACTATTAGTATGTTTTCACATCGTATTCAATCATATCGAAAATTAAGCATCTTGTTCTTTCATTTATCAGACTCTTTGTCGGAAAAAAGAACATGCTCTATGAAAAAAAAAGAAGTCAATCTTTTCAATACGTATTGAGTACTATGTGAAAACATACTATATAACACATTTTTGTTTAATATACCTACAATTTATTCTAAATTCTCAGGAATAATTTCTGTTAGTTTTAAAAAAGTCGTCCGATTAAATATGGAGTGAAGTATAGTAGTCCCAGAGAAAAATCTTTGACACTTAATTTTTTGTCTTAATCTGAACTTCCAACCCCGTCTTCCCCTGTATCATTAGTCTTATAGGAGTTTTATTACTTGCGTATAAGATGTTATACTATGATGCAACGAAGCGCACGCCATTCGTATTTTTGATAAATCAAAATGATAGGAAACACCGTAAAAGCTGGCCAATTTTTTCCACTCCAGTGACTACGTATAACGGCTAGTACGTGACAATACGTATACTGCTTAGATTAGATCCCAAGTTTACATGTTTAAGGCTTTTTTTCGGAAAATTTAAATGTTTTTGCTATTTTATCACAAACGCTTGCTGCGGTCGTTAAGGGCTTTACCAGAAAAAAATAAGCAAAGATTTTTAAAATGTTAAGAGGTTAAGGTTAAAGTCACATAATATATGTAACAGGGAGCGTTTGGTGGGTTTTTTTCTACGCGGAAACAGTAGCGGACTTTCGACCTGTTAATTTTTACTGAACATATTAATTCATAATTAGCGCTCGTGGTTAAAATTAGTTAACAACATGATATAGCTCTATAGGGCTCTCAAAATAAAAATCGTCTGTGCAGAATAAGGATAAACGGAACAGAGTAACAAAAAATTAACCACATGTTGTCATCCTGTCGAATATTATGGGTCATTCCACGGTAAGTATCGTTACATTTCGTATTTATCTATACATAATAAATCTCTAGAAAGATTTTTTCAAAATTCGTGGTGGGGGCTTTTAACCAAACGATATATAGGGTGGGTCACAAAATTCTGCACTTTTTGGATTGGCTATAGCTTTTGACTTGATTACTCGATTTTTAAAGATATTCGTTTTTGAGAAAGATAAAACGTGATACTTTTTTGATTCAGTTGAAAATTCTAAATTTCTCAAAAATCCAAGATAGCGGACAGTTTTAAAAAATGCGTAATTTTCACCCCCCCTGAAAAAAAATTATGTACGACAATGAACAAACTCTAAAGCTTTCACTACAAACGCTCATTATTTATGTGTATATTAACGTATTACTTAATTAAATCGGTTGAGAAATGAAAAAGTTATAAGCTTTTTAGATTATGAGTGTTTGGGCTTAACATTGGAAAAAAATCACAAAATTACATGTTTTTTCAATTTGCTATAACTTCAGGCCTGATTACTTAATTAAAAAAAAATATTCTTTAAAGAGGCAAAACATGAGAGTTGCGTCCGTTTGTTCAAAATTTGACATTAAAAAAAAATTCAAGATGGAGGATAGTTTTAAAAAGAGTAAGGTTTTACACGCCTAATTTTTTTTAAGTAAGACACTGGACAAAATAAAAATTAGTATTTCTAAATCGTCATTTTTTCTGTGTATATCGAGGTATCACCTAATTAAATCGCATAATAAATAAAAAAGTAATGGGTATTTAGATTCTTTTTCTTAAATAAATAATTAGGTAAAAAATATAGCAAATGGAAAAATGTATGTAATGATGTGATTTTTTTTCAATGTGAAGCCAAAACACTCGTAGTCAAAAAATTTATAACTGTTTTATTTCCCAACTGATTTAATTAAATAATACTTCAATATATACAGAAATAATGAGCGTTTGTAGTGAAAGCTTTAGAGTTGGTTCATTGTCGCACATAAATTTTTTTCAGGGGGGGGGGGTGAAAATGACACATTTTTTTTTGGATTTCTTAGAAGTTTTAAATTTTTAACTGAATCGAAAAACTCCCACGTTTTATCTTTCCAAAAAGGCAATATACTTCAAAATCGAGTAATCAAGTCAAAAGTTATAGCCAATCCAAAAAGTGCGGAATTTTGTGGCCCACCCTATAGATTACAACAATTCAGTTTTTAGAATTTTTGTCTGTCAGTCTTTCTGTTTGTTCCAGCATCACGCGAAAACTACTAGACCTATTTTGATGGAACTTTCACTACTGCATTCCTTGGACTCCTGGGGATTACATAGGCTTCATTTCATCAAAATAGGTTTTTGGGAACAAAAGATATGGCTATTTAAAACAAGAATTGTTTGTATTGCCTTCAACCAAATCATATATCCTAGACATCATCATGCTTCCCAGGGACGTACATTTTACATCCATTTTATGTCTTTACGTCCCAGGACCTACTAGGTACGTATGGTATAAGTACAAAAGTGTACTATGTTGGGAATTTGGAACCTTTGGTTGCACTAAAACAAAGTTATGATTGCTTTCCACAAACCAAAACTACACTTTTTTGCACTCGACGTACGTTTCGCTAACAACGTAGTAGGACGTAGGACGTACATAATTAAAATACAAACTATTTTTTATTCCTGTGGGGGGGGGGGCGATTTTAAAGCCCGAAAACTCATCATTACTCCTATCCCCTGCTCGAACCCCTGAGTTTCTGACGGAGGATGGGTATTCATAAAATACCAATTACTTCAAGAGAATACAAAATATTACTAGTACTACTACTTCCAAGTTATGACAACCTAATCACGTAAAAATACGTACGTACATTTTACGTACACTTTTGTCAAAGTTATGATTGTTTTCCACAAATCAAAACTACACTTTTTTGCAATCGACGCACGTTAGCATCATCAGGAGACGATAAACAATAATAATGTTTAAAGAGACGATAGACAATAATAATGTTGGTGAAAAATCTACTGCGCATGCTTGTCGCAGTCTGCTCGCGTCCAGACGATTGCTTGTCTCTGCGTTTTTTCCAGGCTAACTTGATTGGGAGAGTTATTGTCGCTATGGCTTTTTTTTTAGGAAAATGCAAGAGCAGGGCCGTATTATTATGTCATATTTATTAACAAAAACTAGAATATCTACAAAATATGATTTTTGTTTGTGGTAATTTAAAAACAAACTCGATAATTACTCATAGCGAATTTCACTATACCGCACTCCGCTCTAAGTGCCAAAAATTAGCCAAAATTGAACAGTTCGACGAAGTAGAACCGTCAAAAACCACATTTTTGAAAAGCTCGAATTTATGAAATCGAACTATACGCGGGCAGCTCGAGTGAAGTGAAATACAGCCAGCTGATTGCACTGCGCGCGGTTGCACAGCGGCTTGGATCAGCTACTAAAAAATGCAAAAACCTGAGCCTTGACGTCACAGCTCGAATAAGTAGTGAAACACAGCAGAACAGGTAATGAAATGCGCTATAATATGGACCGACATACCTAATTTATTGGACTTCGTAAATCACCCCTCTTTCTCTTAAACATTCCAGCTTGTATGCATAACCGTATGCTTTATTCGAAGCACTACTTATAATCTTAAAAGCAAAACTTTTGCAGATAACAGTTTTGTTTTGGCGCAACAGCGTCAGCCATTAGCTTTATTTTCTCAGCTCAACCTAATTAACTTAAGACTTGACAGAGATACAACTAACCGTTAGTTAGGGGCGACAACTGAGACAGATCGAGGTTGGTATATTTAATAAAAGCTGCAAAAGGTTGACAGCGTGGACGGAGTGCCTTTAACTATCTCTAATTTGATAGTTAATTGCTTGGGTTCTTCTGAGAAAAAAGTTAAAGTAAAGACCGAAAGAATATGCAATAAGTAAATGGAGGCCGCATTTACATAGATTATATGTTTACATGGGCAACTAAATACGGTTCTCATACAATTTTTTTGGTAAAACCATCATAAAACCGAGTGTATTAATTTAAATTTATTTAACAGAGCTATCCATAAAAGTGAATATCCAATCTTGTTTTTTTAATTTTATCAAAATTCAGTGTTTTCCAACGAAAGTGAAACGGAGGCGTTTTTAAGTATTTTTTGCTTTGTTATGAAATAACTAACACTACCACTAAACCCTAGTTACACTTAGCATGAACAATTAACGGTGTGGATTATAAAGTGTTTTGGAAAAACCATTAGTAAGTAATGGACGCCACTGAGTTAATGTTAAAACAATAATTGTAAGTCAGGACACTAAAACACTAGCAATAAGCTTTGCTGTTTAAATCAAATTATATAAATTAAAAAGAAATAAGACTGTTTATAAACTTACGATTTAAAAGGGTAACAATTTTTAATTAAATTAATTGAAAAAAAATATTATTTCCCGTAGTTTAATAACTTTTGGCTAAGACAAAGAGAGTCAAAGAAAACAAACTTTTTAAACTACATGTTTAAATTTATTTGAAAATATTTTAATTAAATACAAAAACAATAACATTCTCGTTATCGCCTATTTTTAAATAGTCAACTATTCTTTGAAAAAAATAATAAAAAAATCTTTTAAACAATAACTAAGTGGAATAACATTCTTTCTAAACATATATTTATTATTATTATTATTATAAAATATTCCCCTACATCATGTCACTCGCATATAGCTTTGTAGGTACTACTTTTTTTATATATATATTTTTTTTATTTTGACGACAATCCTACTAGTTTTAAGCCCCAACGCAATTTTGAGATTTTTGAATTTTTTTAAACTCAAAAAAATAAATTAAAAATCGGGACAGATCATTGTAACCAACGGTAGGTTGCGTATTTTTTTAACATATGATTTTGACCTAATTTATATATCAAAAATTAATTACATGGGTTTCATGTAGATAAGTGGTGGTTTAGTAAACCGTTACCTGATTTCTTTTTCTAAAAATTTCATTAAAAAAAATCGATTTTTATTCTGTCACCAAAACTTTTTTTAGTCTACTGGGCCATTTTTGTAGACCCCCCTGTCGGACGTGACTAAAATTAATTTTTTTATTTTCGGTAAAGGCTTTAGTGGCAATGAACAAAGAAGTGTGGGACCACGTGTTTTGAGTTTTTGATTATATTGTGTGGATTTCTAAAAATTGCATTAACACGTTAAGTTTGATTATGTTCTGACCATAAGAAATAAACAACGTTCAGACCTGCAGTTTTGCAAAATAAAAAGGAAACAACTAGAATTCTCAGTATCCACTAAGAACAATGCAAATTATAATTTAAATTGTTGTTTTGAGACATTTTTTGGAATGGGCTTTTAGAGCATTCTTTATAGCAGAGTAAAAAAAAAACAGTTTAGGTAGGTATATAACAAAATAATTAGCTAAGAGTGCCAATAAAAACAAATGCGTTTTTTTTTATCTCACCCCACTACTGTCCTCCCCCTTCTTAAACTCACATGTATAATATACTATCAAATAGTATAAAACTATTTTTACTTCATCATCAGTTTCCAGATGTACACTTCCGGCCACATAAAATGCGTACAGCAGAAGCTAGCTGCAGGTCTATTGAGTTTAAGTTTTGCTAATTGCGTTGCTTATTGTGACTTTGACGTCTTAAAATTACAGGTTAGATTTTTTGATATTGTAAATACAAAAATAAGGAGACTGACCACACTTTACGAAAAGACTAATATACTAATGAATAAAACAATTTTTTAAAACTATTCAATATTTTATTATAAAAACTTATTCTTAAAGCTCATTATGGACGAAACAAGACCACAATTGTGCAAATAAGAAAAAAGTATCAAGTAGAATGAACTGTTTGGCAAAAGGAAAGCAATAACTTAATCATAGTCAGCGCACCTCTGCGGGATCGGTAAATTTGATTAATCTAAGTCTTTACAGATAACCAAAAATATTCATTATCGAAAACAAATTATTAAAGAAACGCTACGTAAATGAAAAAAAAACAAGAAAACGTTTTTTCAGTAGCGTGTCCTTGCCCCGTCAGCCTCGATAATGTTTGCCAAAAATTTGGATTTGAAACAATGACTTCGTCGTACTTTCTGACTATGAGCTCCATTAAGTGGTTGGAATTTCTGGGAAAAATATTCGTTCGTGTTAACTTTTTTGCTATAAGGCCTACACATTTTCCATGAGATTCGCGTCAGGAGTTTTTGCCGGCCATGGCAAAACCTCGATGTTGTTTTCCTGGAACCACTGTTTAGAAATGCGTGCGTTATGGATAGGACAGTTATCTTGTTGATACATTAAACCTTCTGAATGAAGAATGGTTGTTTCTCGAAGCATAATATTTCTCATTATATCAACATAAACCTCAACCGTAAATCTTCCAGGGATTTTAAAAAGAGTTCCATGTCCTCTCGTTGATATCCAACTCCACTAATCCATCTGCGCGTCGCCGTCGTTCTTATGGATCCACGAAAATGTGCCTCAATTTTCGCCTCTGGTGCCATCGCAAATGGGTGGTCTTCAAGAAAGTCGATCAATTGCTGATCCTACTAAGGCATACTGACTTGGGTCCAGCTAGTGCCTCGCCTTCGTTGAACACTTCCATCTTCTTGATACTTTCCTCTTATTCTTACAATTGTAGCCTTGTTTCGTCCATATTGGGCCGCTACTCGTCAAACCGACAAGCCACCGTCTAAATTTGCCAAAATTTGGGACTTTTCGAATTCGTTTAGTTGGAGCTTTTGTAAATATAAGCGTATGACAACAACAAAATCTGATGGTGGCATTTTATGTCAATTTGAAATGCCTAAAAGGTTACTTAGTTGCGAGGACCATAATACACTATATAAAATCGGCGTACGCATTCTATGTGGCCGGAAGTGTATACTAACTTGCAGATAAATTGCGTACATTGGAATAGTAAAATTGTTTTTTTTTCTGAGCAGTGTATATAGATGACAAACATTTATGACAAATAAGTGTCAACATGAAGTCTTGTCGGTTGTGATTCAATATGCCGAGACATTTGTCTACTTTTATGAAAACGCAAATAATAACGCGACTTACCCCCAGATGCGCCGTAAAAATATTCGGATTAGTTTGGCTAATCCATGCTTCCTCTTTGTTCATTTATGTGGGATCAAAAGAGAAAAATAATGGATTAGATAGCCACGATTAGGTGCCTACAGTGCATTCAGGGGTTAGTGAAGACCGGTGGTCGGTGAGAAGAACGGCTGCCAACTAACAAAGCCACAGTTTTGCAGAATAAGAAGCCGTTGGCTGGCTACATACAGTTTAGAAAGAAAAGAAGGCACTGGCAAGGTTAAAAAGACTAGTGAAAAAGAAGACGAAGCGTTGCTCATTCACTTGAGGGAAAATCTATTCGACTCCGCAGTGAACGCAGTCTCAGTGACAAATTCAGGTTGAGAGTTACGTTGCAAGAAAACCAAAACTAACTCAAGAACAAAAACAGGCAAAAGTAATTTTTGCCCTAAATCCTCCCCGTGATGAAGATTACTGGGCACGGGTAATATTTACCGATGAAAAAATATTCCAATCTTCCTCAGATCGCAGAAGAATTAAAGTTTATCGGCCTCCATACTCTCGGCTTGATGAGCGATACACAAATCAAATAACCAGGGTGGGTCATTTTTCCGTCAACATGTGGGGCTGGGTTAGTGCACGGGGGCTGGGGATATGTTGGCAGATTGATGGTCGGTTTACTGCAGTACGTTATCTGGAGTTTCTTTCGGACGTCATGTTGCCATCGGTTGAAGTTCTCTATCTAGAGAACCAATTCATATTTCAGCATGATAACTGCGCCGTGCACACTGCCAATGTTTGCAAGACATGGTTTCAAAACCAGAACATTGAAGTATTAGCATGACCATCGAACAGTCCAGACCTGAATCCGCTGGAGAATGTGTGGGGAAGATTGGTAAAGATCATTCACCAAAGAAATTGGAGGCCTCGAAACCAGGCAGAACTATTAGATGCCATATTGAATGCGTAGGACGAGATCGCTGACTATGTTCAGTACTGTCGAAACTTATCAAATTCCATGGTTCGACGTCTACAAAAAGTTTTGGACAAAAATGTTGCAGCCACCGGATATTAAGATTATTTTTTTTAGTTTACTCAAAAATTCTAACTTGTTACAAGAGCAATCTTGTGCAACACCGTTCTCAACTAAAAAGCCAGTTTACTCATTTTCGTTTTAGTATCCTTTGGCCTATGATAGGAGCCATATTGACACCAAACTGACAGAAAATCTATGTTTTACTTGTCAATTTGGTTATAAAAATGGCTGCCACAATAGGCTAAAGGGCACTGAAGCGGTAGGAGTTAACATACTTTTTAGTTGAGTACGGTGTTGCCTTGTGCTAATTTTTGTATTAAGGCTACTGATCTCGGAACAGTGAGCTGAATTCTATATTGAAGCCTCGCTGATCTCGAAACGCGCGTTTCAAGATCAGAGGCCTCAATACAGAATTGAGCTCACTGTGAGTGTCCTTTATCCGTATGAGAATGAGTCTGAGCTTTAGTGTGCTTACATAACAGCTAGTTTACACTGTTTACAAAAAAAAAACTAAAATTTTACTGCCTGTATAAGCATTTTATGTGCAAGTTAGTGTACAGTCTGTGGGCGAACTTCGTCCTGGAAGCTGGGTACAAGTACATTAGTGTTAGCTCCATGGAGGCGACTTACAGGGGCGTCGATTGGGGGGGGGGGGTAAAAAATAGAGGAATATCTTGAGACTCACTCATATACATGTAACCAGTTATTGTATTTATATCTCGATATTAAATTAGAAAATACCACTTGCATGTATCTGGCCACATAAAGATTTAATCCACGACACACTTAACACGGTATGCCACTATTTATGCCAAATTCCGTCACCTTCCGCGCAATGGTGTACTGACGTCAACATTCCAAGTTTTATTAGCGTGCTCGATTCAGAGAATTAGTTCAATGCGTTGATATATTTCTTTCATGTTTTATTTGAAAACGTAAGGAACAAAAATATTCCCGGTGCTCTTGCCCTCCCAAATGAATACGATTTTATTGAGAGACTGCCTTGTGCGATGTTCTACGATACCAACACACAACTTGTGCAAGTACCACTTTGTTGTTTGATAATGATTATTTCAGTGTAAAAATTTATTTAAAATTATTTACAATGACAAAGTGCGCTGTTTTTGGATGTAAAAATTATGACAGAATTACAAAAAAACATTAAATACTTCACATTACCAAGGGAAAAAGATTCAGAAATAAACGACAAAATAAAGTCAATCTCATTTTGGTCGAAAATGGACTTAGTACAGTTTACCTCTGTGGTACAGATATATAGGTAGGTACCCTTTGTGCAAAGACTGTACATAGACAGTACAGCATAATTTTTTAAAACTATCATAATATAATTTACACAGTGGGTAGCGTATCTGTCTGCAGCACGCTAGGTTCCGGGTTTAAATCTTGGCGAGGTGCATATATATTTTATGTTTGTCTTTAAATTTGCAAACCACTTGGCTACACTGGGTAGATAATTAAAAAGACCCAGTATATAAAAAAATACACCTAATACATTTTATTATAATTATATTTGCTAATTATTTAGTATACGATTTTTTGCAATTTTTGATTTTTTTATAAAAAAATCTTTATGGAGACACCTACTAGGGGCCTTAAAACTCCAAATCCGCGTCCGCCAATTTTTTTTATTTTTCAACGTAAATCAACCAAACCCAACTTGAGCAAAAAAATACATTAAACACCAAAATTACATTAAAGAAAATGAATACTTTTGTTTCATGTCCAGTGAGAGAATTTTTTAATTAAATATCGCAAGCTTTGTGGACATAGTCTTTTATTGTCAGCTAATTTTCACCGACGTTTCGGTAATATGGTGGTGACCTTCATCAGGGCTGAAATAGACATACACAATACTTAGAAGAAGAGTAAGATACATCAAAGTTTTGAATTATTTGATTGCAAGTTAAAATTGATTAGTAAAAAATACAAATGTTACGTAAATAGTTATAACAGGTACAGAAATTATTACTTTTTAAACAAATATTTTTCTTACCCAAAACTAGGTATAGTTTGAAGAGAATAAATCAACTAGTTATGAAAATATTATTTCATTCTTTCTATATCAGTAAAAAAATGTGTTTATCCAGGAACGATATTAGACACTCTGCTGTGCCTGCAGCCTTACTTCGATTACATATAACTTTGAAATAGTATAATTGCGCTATGAGTAGTAAAACAGTTAAAGTAAATATTTCAACGCATCGGTATCGGTATTGGTAACGCGTTCGAAACAAAGTCAAAATACGCTAAATTTTTGACTTGCTCATGCCATGTTTCGAACGATGCCTGCTTCTTTGACGGGTGTGATGACAGAATCTCGTTTCGTACGGAAGGATGTACGTATCGTTACGGACCCATGAACGTACGCAACGATTTCAATCAGCAGTTCTGTCATCGCACCCTTCAAAAAAGCGGGCATCGTTCGAAACATCGCATAAACAAGTCAAAAATGTAGTGTATTTTGACTTTGTTTCGAACGCGTTACGTATACGGATACTGATGCGTTGAAATATTTACTTTAAGTAGACACTTGTAAATATTTCAACGCATCCTTATCGGTATACGTAACGCGTTCAAAATAAAGTCAAAATACGCTACATTTTTGACTTGACTGTGAGGTTAAATCCCCACCCTCCCAAATTATCAGATCAGATCAGATTATCGCTACGGATTTTTTTTTCAGAAAATGCAAGGGCAGGGCCGTTATAGTACCTCATAGTTATATGGTCCATCCCTATAGTACACAACAAGTGCAGTCCGCTGTTCTATCATTGTATTCACCAATATGTAGCATCTAAATCCCTATACAAAAATGTTGCGTCTGTTGAATGAAGTGTCTATTTTTAAAACGTGATAATAATAACTTTTCTCCAGTACCAGTTACTATATCTCAGTAAGTATTTTATATAAAGCCATTTTCGAAGCGATAAAGGCAAACATATGGACTCCATTTTGTATTTTAACTTTCGAGTTTCACCCTTCGGCTAGCGTTAAGTGAAAACAACAATAAACGTGTTTTAAAGTTGTTTAAAGTGCCAAGTTTTCTTTATGGATGTAATGGCTTTAAAGCTTTTGGTGTAAATTGGCAAAATTCTCTGAGTAAACAAAATCTTGGGTGAACATTCTAACAAGAAGATATTATTATAAAGTTTGCATAGGAACTAAAATTAAACTTTTTTGAGTTGAAGGTAAGTACGATATGCTTTTTTGGTTAAGGTTTATTTATGATGAGTACAACGAACATCAACTTGGAAATAAAATAAAAAATAATCAATTGCCTAAAAGTAAGGTAGGAAAATGTAGCTGCAAGAATTGAATTTTTTGACAAAATATTGTTTTTTAACCCGTTTTTTATATATTCATATAGAACAGTAACAATGAAATATTGTGGCAGTCTAATTAGAACTGATAGCAATGGTTTTATCGCTGTGAAACCTTGGAACAGTGAATCTTGCCGCGCAGCGCAGTCGGCATACAAATGAAGCAAAATGAAGTAAAAGCAGAACGTTTATTTACTACTTTTTAATATATCATAAGACCAATAATCCAATACGGATCAGTGGTCTGCAGAGGAATAACCGGCGCAATGATGACTTCCCCCAACCACCCCCTGGAAACCATCTTGGGTCTCCCTTCGCTACCAACTTGGATCAAGAAGGAGGCGATGGCGACGCACCTGCGATTAAGGGACCAGGGACTATGGGAGAGCAGGAAGGAAAGAGTGGGCCATCTGGCGGTCCAGTAACTGGCGCCAGTCAAAGCACCGCTTAAACCATGGAGGTTCGATAAAAAGTACACAGTCACAATACAAGAACAGAATGCATGGCAAAGGGAAGAATTCCGAACGGAATTAAGCAGAGAGGCGACGCGACGGTCTGCTACACGGATGGCTCTAAACTGTCAGCCAGGCAGACAACAGGCGCAGGAGTGTACGTCGAAAGGCTAGAAGTTCAGAAAAGTTATTCACTTGGAGACCACGCTACGGTGTTTCAAGCGGAGGTATATGCCATTATCATGGCAGCAACCCTACCGGAGGTCAGGAATGGCAGGAGGGACATATACATATGCTCCGACAGCCAGGCTGCCCTCAAGGGTTCAAGTGCACCCAAAATAGTCAGTAGTTTGGTGGAGGAGTATGCTGAAGCACTGCAAACACTGGCTCAAGACAAGAGGGTAACGCTGATGTGGGTCCCAGGTCATGAGGGAATACCAGGGACCGAGAAAGCGGACGAACTTGCCAGACTAGGGGCCGAAACCCAATACATTGGACCGGAACCTTTTCTAAGAATAACAAGGAAACAGGTACAGAGCGAGTTTAACAAATGGGCAGACAATGAACTGAAGACGTCCTGGACGTAAGATTCAGAGTGCAGACGGTCCAAGCTATTCGTGGATGGTCCGAATGTAGCCAGAACTAAATGGCTCTTAGGCAAGACCCGAAAGGACATTGGACTGCTGACAGGGATGCTGACTGGGTAGAATCGGTTGAACAAACATCTGACGGAAATGAGAGTAGCAGGAGCTGTATGTCATGCTTGCGGGCTTGAAGAGGAATGAGCGCAGCCCTTAATAGCAGAGTGCGATGCATATACCAGATCAAGGAAGCTGAAGTGGGGATTTTCCACAATAGAGGAAGAAGAGCTGCACTCGCTCAAATGAGCCGACATAGTGAACTTCACAAAGAAAACAGAGAGGGCCGGAGAGAGATAGCAGCGGAAGTAGTGGCAGAGATAAGGAACGGGGTATTGCAGAAAAGGTCCATGAAGAGGCCTAATTGCTAGGCCCACGAGCCGCCCCTGTACTACTATTACTACTACTGCTACTTAGTTACCTTGGCAACTGAATAACCAAGTCAATCATAACTTTATGTTTCGCTGGTGTCTTGTTAAAAAAGTATAATTTAAAATTATTTTAATTTAAACACAATTTCGTGCCGAAATTTGTTACCTATCCTGAAATTTTTTCTCGTTTATGAATATTTGTAGAAAATTATTAATGTTCAAAATATTCATGAGCTCGTAAAAATTTACGGAAATAATTTAAGCCTTTGTGGTATTACTAAATAGAAAAAAAGTGCGCCACTGAACAACTAAAACGCTGGATCTTTTTAAAGCTCAAAAAACTTCATCTTTTTCATAGCTGTAGGGCCAAAGGCATTTGGTCTGAGTAATACGAAGCTCGGACGAACTTTTGCAAGTTTTCATTTTTCCGAAAGGAGTTTCAATTTTCCAAAAGAGAGTTTTCTCTACTTGTTTCCATTATTACGAGGCAAATTTACCTTATTTTACCTGCAGTTTTTCCTTGCTTAGGGGTGAAACTGTGAGAGAAAATGGAGAAACCCAATTTTACGATTTTTTTGAGTGTGTTACTCAGTAAAGCACGATAATTCCATTTTTTTATTTGGCGCTTATTGAGTCACTTGAGACAGTTTAATCGAACTCCATATTAACGATGGGTGGTACATCAAAATGAATTCAACTCCTGGAGTGCGTAGAGGTACCGAGGTACCCAGAAATATATTTTTTTTTTAATTTTACAATACTTAATGTAATACTAATTTATTTTCAAAAATCAACCGAGAAGTATTAGGCCTACAAGCTGAGTAGCAAGGTGACAATCTGCCTAATCCCATTTTTGACCAAAATTTGTTTAAACAAAAGTGCAAATTTTAATTAAGCATTTAGTGCGAGTTATTTTGCTTTGCAGAAGCAGCCGATTTTAATATAATTCAAAACCAAAGCTTTCCAAGATACCTTACTCTATTGAAGCTATAAAGCCATTAGTTGAATTAAAAGAGTCCAAATCTTTTCAAACAGTTTTCTCTCGTGCGATGGGATCTATCGCATGGGATCTGTCACCTTCCGCGACTTCGGACCATGCAGTTGGCAACGTATGACACACCATAGTTATATGGTTTTAACCAAGAAAAAGAAATTCATCATGATTAATTGGCGTTATTGTATATTTTTTGAAACATTATAAGATTTACCTACCTCCCCAACCAACACCGTTACGTAAATATTACGAAAAATTTACAACACATGATTATTATTAAGTCACAACAAGGTAAAAAATAACTTCCATGTTATGCATAATGCCATGCACACAGTTCCCTATTTTTTACGTAAATAATATGTAGTTAAAATAACCTAAACATTACATGACAACAAAAAATTGGGAAACGGCAGATATCAATGAACTAGTAACTAGAAAATAAATGAGAAGGTAAAACTGGGGTACTGTTTCTTACATAATATTTATATCTCTTACAAGCAACGTCAAGTTTACCTTGATTACTTAAATTAAATTACGTACTCTTTATGTAACTACTATATAAATTTATAACATAAATGTTATATAAATATTACGTATTGGAATGTAAAATTTGTGTAAAATTATAGTCATATTGTGTATATAATATTTATATACTTCTAATGCAGTGGCGCACCGAGAAGCTTGGTTATATACAATTGGCCCAATCAAATAGTAGCAAAAATTAAAATACATAGGGAATAAAATACAAGAGCCTGGAATTTTATTTTTAACAAAAATCTTTAAAAACTCTTAAATTGCATAATTTTTCGCCTGCGGCGCTACAACACCTTTCATTTTTACGATTTCGTTCTTTCATGACCGTTATAAAAATGTTTGATTTTTTAATTTTTTTCAATTTTGATCACATCAAGGTCTTTTTTGTAATTTTATCAAAAAATTTTCGCCTACGATGCATTTTATCATTTTTAAAAACAAATTACGGGTAAATAAACAACTGAAATTTCCAAAACTCCATCAATATTTACGATATTAGTTTAATTTTAAGTAAAAAATTGCATTTTAAGTGTTATTTTCTCCAAAAAATTTGCCTGCGGCGCATTGAACCGTGATTTTGACATCAAATTTTGTTTCCTTGTATCAATTATGGTCACATTTTTACTTCAAATTAAGTTTTTTTTAATTATTTATCCTTACCCCCCAAGCCAATTTCCGGGTACACCACTGTCTAATTTCACAACAAGGTAAAAAAAAACATAAGTTATGGTATGTAAATAATCGTAAATTTTAGGAAAACTTTTTTATGTAAATTTTTTAGATTAGATGGGTTTGCTGGTTCATTTACGACGGTTTTTAGTCCACCATACCAATATGGGAGACTATAAAAATCGTGAAATTTTGACTTTTCTTAATTTTATCAAAAATGAGTTACTAAGGTTCGAAAATACCTTAATCGACGAAAAAAAAGTTGTCTGTCGGTCTGTTGTCTGTCTGTATACACGATAACTCAACAACACCTTAATCGATTTTAACGAAATTTGGTACAAAAATCCTCTATCGGCTGACCATGAACTGGTTAACTTTTGGGTAGGATGGTGGAAGGTTGAAGGGGGGAAAAGGGGATAAAATATTTAAAAAAATTGTAACTTTAGAAGTAAAGCAGCTATTGATATGTTTTTGTAAATATGACCTAAAAATTTTGTTATAAGGTTCAAATATTTCAAAGCTACAGTTTTCGAGATATTTTCATTTCGTTTCAACATAAAATTATTGATTGTATTTGAGTACATTTCGAAAAAAACCATGAGCACGTCAATTTGTTATTCAAGTGGTACTTTTGGGCAATATTGGAATTTTCTCATGTTGCATCCTATTCGATAGGTGAGTTTTACCACCAAAATTTAGATAGGAAAAGTGGGTCAAGTGATATATACATCAGAATTGGCTGAACTTTAAATTGAAGGTACATTTGGAAAAACTAACATACATACGGCTCGGAGCGTTGTCCTAAGATTTAAAAGTAACGTATCATAAAATTTGACATTTTCGGTTTTTCAGCTTACACAGCTTAACTTTTTAAGCTGTTTTAAATGATATTCTTAACTTTTCGGTAACTTTTTTAGTTTTGTTTAATTTACAGTGAAAAATTAACGTATAACCAAAATTTTATAAAAAAACAATGGAAGAGAAACGTATAAGCTTCATCCGCTTGCATTTTGTTTAACTTTTCTCGTGTAAAATAGACGTAAATGCTGTATAAGTTATTTAGTCATCGAAACTTAACAGGGAAAAACAACGTACCGTCGATTACGCGTTTCTCATTTTTCTTAAGGTTTTATATCCAGCTTTTCAACGGAAATAAAACGTAAATGCTACATGCGCTATTTTTCCCTTGTACCACCTTAACAAAGTGATATCTTTTTTTATCTTTAATGGTGCCATGCGCAGCATTGTTATTTAATAGTTAGAATTATAATATTAAATATTTTTGTTAATTTACAAACTCGAGATTTTTTTAATATTAAAAATGTTATTTGCCAAAGGAAACCAAAAGACGATACTACTGTACCATATATTCAAGAAATTGTTGAAGTGGAATTTGAAAAAGGATTATTAGATTTAAAATTTAAAATAGACTACAATGACGAGGATTATAAGACGACTAAAAATATTTTAAAGAAAAAAACATTCATAAAGTCATAGAAATTTCTCTAGAGGAATAGCAGCAAAAAAAGAAACAAAAAATAATTGATTTTTTGAGCAGAATGTGAAACGTCTGAAGATATTTTTGCCGAAGAAGAAATAATTTAAGACATAATAAAGCCAAAAACTTCGTCTGGACATTGAGCAACATTTTTTTTAGACTAGGTATGTAGTATTTAATTTACCTACTTTAATTAATTATTATTTATTATAGTTTATATGACACCAAACTCATTTTAAGTTTTTTTTAAGGGAATATTTATTTAGTGCATTTTTTTATTTATTTTTATTAAATGTTTCTTACCTTTCCTCAACGTTTTATTACCAAATACTAGTAAGCTTTATCTTATGACCGTATGCCATGGAAAAAAGCTGTATATGTTCTTTACGCTACTTTTCCAGTGGATAACGAATCGTCATGTTTTATTGAATGCCATGGAAGAGCCTTTATCCATTGTTTGCCACTATTGGTATTGGAAAACAAACGTATGAGTTAAAAAAACAAGAAATAATAAAAAAATTAAAAAATTGGAGACATAATATAAGGAACGAGAAAAAATATATCTATACCAACTTTTAACTTTTTAATGGCAAAAAAAACTTAGTTAGGAGTTATGCGATTTTAAAAAATTTAAAAATTTGAAGTCTATTTATTCAAAACCATTGTTTTTGGCATACGTTACTTTTCCATTGATTGATTTTTTGCCGAATAAGCTAAAAATTTTTTCTAAGGCTACCAATTCGAAATATTTAAACATTTCAATCGGTGTTTGCTTATTCGGCAAGAATTACAAAAGTGTTCTGAGCCATGTCTTAGTTTGTACAAATTTTACCTTCCTTTCAAAGTCCAAAAAGTATGGATATCATTTGACCCGTTTTAAACGTCACTTCAATATTTTCTGAGCTAAGGTCACTGACAGAAAAAAGAGAATCTTTACTCTTAAGGCTATAGTTTCTCCCCAGATTTTAAGTAAAAAAAATACAACTGGCAACGCCTTGTTCTTTAATATTTTATTTTTTTGCCAGAGTACACAGGGAAAACTAAACATCATAATTAGCTGAAATTTTGCAGGTGTGATGATTTTTAAATGCTTAACAAAAATATCTGAAGGATTTTTCAAAATTTTTAATTATTTTTTTTTTCAAAATAAAAGCTCTGGTGCTGTCATCTATCCCAAAAGCCTCAAAATAATTGCGGTTTAAAAAAAACCCAATTTAGAAAAAAAATAGAGAAATATTCACAATTACCTCTGGATTACATTTTTCCTTTTTATATTTCCTCGCTTTAGCGAAAATAAAAACTCAAGTATCCTTTTTTCTGAAAGCCTGTGCACTCCGGAAAAGAAAACCCATCAATTAATCACACTTCATTGAATTTGGGAGACACACGCAGTTCAAGTATTGGCCGATAGATCACAGAATTTATACGATTCCATGGTAACTGCAGGTGTTTTGTCAACAAACTTTAAATCGGGCCGCAGTGGGACAGAAGAGTATTTTTACGTTTTCTGACAGAAAACCCTTCGAGGTTATGTTTATCTTTCAAAAATGTGTTTCCAAAAACATTGTTCTAAAACAAATATGAACCCACCCCGCGTGTGCGGTCGCCCGCCGAAAAAGGCCAACCAACCAAGAGAACTTTACTGGCTCGTTGGGATTACTAGGAATTCGCATAATTTTGTTTTTATTTTGATTCAATCATTTTTTTTTTAATTTAAATTATTGCGGCATAGTTATTTGCAAGTGTATTAGCGAAATCTTGGAGCGCAAAGGATAGATTTTAGAACCTCAGTTTCAAAAACACACCGGATACTTGAGTGCTAACAAAACAGGTCAGTAAAGCTCCATTTAGAGGTTGGAAAGACTCTTGCTAGTCGTTGACGCTCCTTCAATTCAATTCAATTATACATGCACCTGTAAATGCATCCTGCAATAAATAGTTTTCTTTTATTTTAGTATTTTACTTGGTTTTTTTAGCGGCGCAGAACGCCAAATGTCAAAATAATTAACCTAACCCCAAATTTTTGACACGGTGCTAAAAAATCTCTGGTTTCCCACTGTGGATAAACATAAATAAAGTCTCCGCGTTGTCATAGAAAACCAATTCAATGACGTAAAATTTTGCAAAAAAATCATGTCGACATAGTTAAATTGATTTCCCGTAGAGTGTTGCTAAAAACAATTCCCCAGATTGTAACTACGACCTTAATTCTGTGAAAGTGAATATATCGAAGGCTAATTGCCAGATTTTTAAAATTTGAACATTTGTCTAAAGGCATTTCAAAGACCTTTAAATTAAGTTATCACTTGGAAGAGTGTGTCCTACAAAAATTTCAAGATGTGTTCTTCTTCAATAACAAATTGACAAAAACATCCTGTATAGAAGATTATTGACCATTTAAAGTAAACAGTCTCTCTCTCTTAGATAACACGTTTTCCATAATTTAATTAGTCAAAAATCATTGGATCATTTTTTTACAAGCTTTTATTTAACTTGTAATGTATGTAACTATGTTTGTTCGGGTGGAATCTTGCAACTTAATTTTACTCCACTTCCCGACATTCGATCGGCTTCAAATTTGGCATGCTTATATAGTTGCAGTGACAACACATGTGATGAAATTGACAGCTCCCCCCTACTCGAAGGGGTTGGAGGGGGGTAAAGTTGTAGTACGCCCGATTTCGTTGAAATTTGGTGTGTTGGGGCACTTGGGGATGGAGATAACGAATTTCTAATCAGATTTTGCTAAACAATTTGCCTTCAAATTTATAGTTCCGGTGACAATACAATAATATGTCATTATTAGGCACCCCACCCCTCTACAAGGGGAATGGACGGGAGAAAAGACTTAAAGTTTGTCCGATTTCAACTAAAATTGGTATACGCGGTCTTTTGGGGATAAGGAATATGAATTTTTAGTTAGATTTTCCAAATTCAATATGACGTATTCAAGATGGACGATTTTCGGTCATGTTTTGGTAATCAATTTTAACTGACTTATCCACTTCCGATTGTGTTCAAATTTGGTATGCGTTTATAGTTCCGGTGAAAATACAATAATGTGGTATTCTCAGATACCCACCTCCGTCTAAAGAGGGAAGTGTCCAATTTCAATCAAAATGGAAATAGAGAGGTTTTTAAGAGTGGGATTATGAATTTTTGATAAGATTTGAAAATTTCAATATGGTGGATCCAAAATGGACAAAAATTAGGGGTTCAAATTTGGTATGCGTTTATAGTTCCGGCGACAATACAATAATATGGTAATATTAGGTACCCACTTCCCTCTAACGAGGGAACTGGAGGGGGAAAAGATTTAGTTTATTTGATTTAAATCAAGATTGGCATACAGGGATCTTTCGGGAAGGGGATATGAATTTTTGATCAGATTTGAAAATTTCAATATCGCCGATTCAAGCGGGATTTTGGGCATAAATCTAAAAATTAAAAAAAAATTATTAAAAAAAACTTTGTGCGCCCATGGCTTTTCTAATGGTGTAAGAAAGATAAAAAGTCATTTTCTACTTTTAAGGGCATTTAATAAAAGCTTGTTCTTTAAAAGTTTTTTTTAATAAAAATCTATTAAAATGTACCCTTTAGAGATCATTAGTAAATTAGTAAAAGTACCTGTATATGGACAGCCAAGAAGCTCCATTCTAAGGCACACCGTTCTGCGATGTATACTATAGGGTAACAGTCTCAGCTGGCTGGCGAAAATGGTCGGCATTAGACGGTGACTTTCTACTGAAGCTGTGTCGCTGTTGCCCCTCAATATCTAGAACAATAAAATATTAGAGATATTTAGCAAAAAGCAATCGAAACCAGCTCTCTTTACTGATCACGTTTTAAAGCAAATTAGCAATTTTTTTCAGCTTTCTATAGTTGCTGTTGTTTTCTTTTTCTAAATGCATTAGTCTGAGAAAGATCCAGCTGCTACACCACACCTCCGGGAAATGGCCTGTCAGAGCCTCTATATCTTTCGACGTATATCCGTCAGTGATAACTATTTCAAGGAGATTGATCTCTCTCAGACGATAGTAACCGTTTAACTCACAAAAAGATGCTCAAAGTTTTAAGCGGCCCTTAGATAAGGTGTCTCAAAAAAAACATACTTTTTTTTTAAATAATTACAACAGCAAGAAATTGTCCGATTTTAAAAATATTAGCTTTTTAGAAAGTCAGGCATCAAGATTGAAAGATCTGTTTTCAAATTTGACATTTCATAAAAATACAAGAAGGTCCGATCCTTGATATTTTTTTCTGTTTCACACAGAGTTTTTTTTAACGAGTTTTCCAAAAAGGTGCAACAAGTGATACCTTCTCATTAAAAGAAATACTTGGTAGGGCCTGGACCTCCAGTTGGGGGCCCCTTTTTTTATCATTGGTTGACAGCTTTCCCAAAAGGTGCCACCAGTGGTACCTTCTCATTAAAAAAAAATAGTTGGTAGGCCCTGGGCCTCCAGTTAGGGGCCCCATTTTTTTATCTTTAATGCGTCCGTAAAAAATCATTAAAAATTCGCTTTTAACTTTTCTTAAAACCTCTTTCCTAAAGTCGGTAGAAGCACCGTTCTATTTAAAGAATCCTCCCTGTATACAATTCATACACAAAGTGTGAACAAAGTTTTACAAAACTCAGAAAGTTCTTTAAAAATATATTTTGATTTTAAAAGAATTTCACCGACAGTAACTCAATTTAAGTATTGATATTATTTGCATCCCTTGAGTTTTTCTTTTCAAACTGGGTCTCCTTGAAATTATTTACCCAAAATTATTTAAAGTTTTTGAAAAGATCGCGGCATTCTCGGGTACTAATTAAAAAAGTTAAAAAGCTGCAAGTTACACAAACTGAAACTTAAATAAACGCAAGAAGCAGTTCGTTAAAAATAATGGAACTTTGTTTAAGAAATTTAACTAGATTATATTGCAGTTGCCTCTTGGGAAACTTTGGAAAGAAAACTAAAGCGATGACTGAATTATTTGTAAGTTTTTTTTTAATTTAAATTAAAGTTTACATAGGTTGACAACCCAAACACAAGGACGGCAGACCAATCGCGGGACGTCTACGACGCACTGTGGAACACCCCATGTAAAGTCCGGACATTTCGGAATAAACAAAATATTGTAATCTTAAAACAAAAACCCTTGAATATTATTAATAAAGTCCATTCTATTTATTGGTATATAACTTTTATTTTTATTTTTTTTATAGTTAAAATGGCTAACAAATGTGATTATGTAGAAATTTCAATTTTCTACCAAAAAAAAACCCTTATTTTAAAAACATATATTTCTGTGAGTATTACCAGTGTTAAATTTTTTTTCTCCCAATATCTAGACTGATTCTTGTTATATAAGGTTCTTTGAATTTTGATCGATTCTTTTTATTACAGTCCGTATAAATAGCATAACTTTAGTGACCTTATTTTTTCTAATAGTCATTTTATTTCAAATAAGCATAAAGTAGGTTGGGTATTCGAAGGGGAAAAAAAGTCATGTATTAACATATTGCTTATAGTTCATAGTGACCTGGATCTGCCCCCCACTCCCCCGCCACGAGAGATAAAACTTCATACATGTACATATGTACCCCTTTTTTTTAGGGTGCAACCAACGGATAGATGTGCAGATTATGCGACGGAGTCTTCTTATTACTTATAGTAGAGCAATAAGACTAGGCACGTTTATATCTTGTAACGCATTTTAGAAACGTATTAAGTTTTGTCCCTGAGTAGCATATAATGTTATGTGGGTAACCAACTTTTTCAGAAATGAAGTGTTTATTGATTTTCTTAAAACTTTTTCGCTCGTGATTAGCTTCTACGCATGTAACGAAACCTCAGATCCCCCTCAAAAATTTCATAACGCTAGCACCGTTGGTCAAGCAAAAATACAAATAAATACAGTACTTTCAAAAATACTAGTTTATTTTTCAATGAACTTTTCTAAAATAAAACCAACTTTGTTAGATTTAAAATCAACCAGGCTTATTATTTATTATATTTTATGCAGCCATCTTTTAAGGAGTAATTTATTGTAAGTAAAAATGACTAAATTTAAAAAAATCGTCTTTTATTAAAATCCGTATATCTTAAAAACTACTAAACCGATTTTAGTGATTACTTATTTTTTTACCAAAAAAGAACAAGGCTTTTTTCCAGTAATTATTTAGTTGTGAAATTTTGTGAAATTAAAGCAACAAGCATGAAAGCTGGGTAGTTTTTGATTTTGTCCGCTATCTTGGATTTCATAATGGCGGGTCAAAAAATACATAAAGATAAAAGCCTCATCGATTACCTACAAAACACAGTTTATTTTACTAAAATTGGTTTAGAATTTCAAAACTTAGAAAACTTATAAATAATTAATTTGTACGGTTTTTATGGACCACCCGGTATACCGATTGTCATCATATTAATTTTGTTTTTTAATTAAGAAAAGCATATTTAAGTTCATTCCAATCAAAATAACGACTTAAAAAATTGTAGTTCTGGCCGGTAAAATATATTATTTAGCAAGGACTCGTCATCTTATAATTCAAAATATGAAATATTGGAATAAAATACAGTAAAGGCTGTTGCTTAAGCTTTCCAAAAAAGTATAAAACATCAAAATCGGATAAAAAATTTTCATTACTGAATTTTATTTTGAAATGTCTGGGTTTCCCTATAACTCGCTCCACTGTGTGACGCGACGTCGCGCAGTGATCTGGCTAGGACGGAAAGCGGTCAAAAGTCGTTTTGTCATTAACCACTTATCCGATTTTGACGAAATTTGGTGTGTAGTCTTAGGATAGGGTCCAGATGGTCCCATTTAAAGCATATTAAAATTGGCCCCCAGGGGCGGAGATAATTTTAAAAAAACATGGCTTGTGGGGTATCAGTCGAAATGTTTTTGAATGTGGATTGTGAAAAAAATATTTTTAGTTGTCAACTGTCATTTTGACAGTTTGGACATACCTTCGATAATAGGACATATTGCAGAAAAAATTAACATAATGCGATTGTGACGTGTGAGCTTTGGTGCCTTCAATTTGCAGAGTATTTTAGTATTTATACGGCGCAAGTGCAAATACCTAGGGGATATGACATATTTTCTCAATATCAATGAATATCAATGAATTTGTTGTTTATAGGAAGCTAGCTAACTGAAAATTAACAATTAATTCAGTCTTATGAAATTTTTAAAGTTAATGATGGCAGGTAAGTTAGATATTTTTAATGAGTATTGGCGTATTTAAAAATTAAACAAATATATTTTTTGAAAATAATTTAATTATGAAAAATAGCTAAATGTAACATGTTCAAAATATAAAATTTATTACGAGATATATTATACTTAACCACAATTAAGAATACACATCATTATAACAAAGTGCTTAATTTATACTTACCCCCCCCCTGCGCACGTTTATGGAGTCTGGCGAATGAATTTTGTCCGTGTCCGTCATAATGATGTCATCAGTAAATCCCGTGAGAAATGCTTGGTGGCAATAATAACGCACCGGACAACGGAGTTTACCTCTGTTGTCCTCATGGGCGGGTCAGTTCGGGTCAGGTCGGGTAAATGTATAATTTAGTTTTACTCAGTAAGCCTTGGGATATAATACTTATATACCAGCAAGTCGGACCAAGGTGGACTTTAAAAGATCTAGTCTATGAAACTAACAGGAACTACTTTTAAAATAACATTTATTAAAAAAAATAACGTATAAACCAAACGCACAATTTTTTTTATACTGCTTTAAAGCTTCACGAACAATTTTTGGTTTACTTATAATTTGTTTTACTTTTTTCCTTTAGGCTTATGGTGATTATACGCCAAAAATTATACAAAATGAACCCTCTATAACTTAAGAAAGAATAGATTTAGGAATTAACTTTTAATGCGTCGAATCCCTAGGGACATTTAAGAGTTCAATTAGCATCGGTTAAAGATGTTATCAGGATGTCGGATTTGAGCACTTATGACCTAGCCCCAGATCACTATGCGTCATAGGAAAGGGCGCGGCACCTAACCCGCTAGGGAGGCCTCGTTTACCATTCCTCGTTACCATTCCAATGATAATTAAAAAAAGTGGGGGAACGCCACCGAGATCCGAACCTGCGTCTCCCGGGTAGAAGTCTAAGACTCTACCACTAGACCTTAATTGTCTTTCAACATGGTCATATACTATTACCAGTTTCAACTTTGACTATGTCGGCATTATAGTGCGACTGGTAACAGGCGCGGATAGCAAGCGGCAAGAGCGAGGCTTATAATGGCGCTTTGGTGATTCCGTTTGAAGGTATTGTCCCAGCAACTTTCACCGGTGTTTTGTCGTCCTCCTACCAACAGCTTTTCGCCGGTGCCTATATGAGCGGCCACTAACCCGCTAGACTATTGTAGCTGCAGAGTGTTTCCCGTCACCCTTGTGTATTTTGGGAAGTATATTAATAGGTTTAAGTCTTTCAAAAATGGTAGCTTATGCAAACTAAGTTCAACCCGAGTATAACAAACCATAGAGTAGCGACAACTTGGGTACGCTTTCTGGTGGCCTGGTGCGAAATAAAGTTCACTAAAATCTCCTCTATTTGGTCCGGGAGTTGATGACTTTTTTCTTTTCTAGCAGTCGCATAGAAACCTAGCGTAGTAGGCCGGGAGTTAGTTTACTAATAGGTTTAAATTTAGGTTTTATTAATTGATTTTATTTTATGTGTGATTTTATAAAACTTGTTCTTTCTTACTAGTAAGTTACTACTAAGGCAGAGGTCCTTGTGTTACGGTCATTAGGATTAATATAAGTACTATTTTATTTGAAAGGACAGAAAATTAGTTTAACTTTATGGATTGGGATTAATTATCCGCAAATTCACCCTCCAGCTAAATACCAAAAACATGAAACATGATTTAGACGACATTTTAATAAATTTAAAATCGACGGTAAGTGACAAAAAATTGGAAACAGCACCTACTGCAGCGGTGTTTTTGCCTGACTGCAACTACAGAAGCGAGAGCATTCCAATGCAAAATGCATTCTCCTATGTTTATGGATACCTGAGGCGTAGGTGCCTAAAGGTTCATAAATGTGACATTTTCAAAGCTTTTAAGCTTTTAGCAGAGAATGTATGGCACTCAATATAAAAATGTTAAATAACTTTAAAGCCTTTGATTTATGAAAGGGCACTATTTCCACCAGAAAACCCTTGAAAAAACTTTTAACTTAAATTTTGAGGAAATCTCTTCGGGAAACTAAATTTCTTATCAAATTTTAAAACTACTAGTACCAATTCAATTTAATTATGACTTTCCCAAATTATTTTTAATTAAATTATTGTTTATTGATGAAAATTTTTTATAGCTTAAAATTTACCAATGGAGCATTAAAAAAAAGTGTTATCACATATTTAGTATAATATTTTTATTTGTACTAAGTACATGGTTTCTTAACAAATTTTCTCACACCCATTTTAACCACTACTTTTTGTCCTGGGGACATTTTTTCTTTTTTGTTTCAATACGACATTTATTTTAAATTTATCATAAACGGGGCACCTAGATATCCCTTTTTTTAAATGGTATGTTTCTTAAAATATAAAAGTCAACTTTTCTTCCAAAAACCCATATGGTAAATGTCAAAATATACTTCTTGCTGTAACTAAAACGGAAAAAAAAAATCGATTTTAAGGCTTCTCATATTATTTTTTTAAGGCCAAAATTAATAATCAAAATGGATGTTAAAACCTAGTGAAACACCATGTCCCTAAAACATACGTACCTTAATTGTAATATATACGTACCTTAATCATAATAACATGCGCATCTTTATTAATAATAACATAAGTACCCTATTTACAAAATAGTTTAATTGTTTCCAATAATATTCGTCAAATATAATTTAGTCCATTTCAATAAAAACTTTATACCTAATAGGGAGTAAAAGCCAAACCACCGAGTAAACGTAACGTAACTCTGAAATCCAGCGCTCTCATTGGTGAAAACCAGCAAAGATGGGCGTTCCACCTCGACAAACGCAATTTCAGCTACCGTATCAGGCAACGCGACGTAACGATACGGCATCCTAGCGCCGATGGCATTCGTATCTCATGAAAATCAGTTTCGCTCGACGTACAATTGACAATTTCTCTCGGATCTGAGCACCGATAGCGCTAGATTTTAGAGCTACGTTACGTTTACGCGGTGGTTTGACTTTTACTCCCTAATATTGACTTTTAGTTTGAAAAAATCCTTGAAAATTAACTTTAAAACACAGTCTTAATTTTTCGGCAGTGTATGTAAATTTTGTCTATAGCACAATAAAACGGAATATTAACATTTGTTCGAGCAGTTTATCCGACCCTCAATCATAAGTTAGGCACTAAATTGGTGGGAATTCCACTCATGTCGCTTACGAAGAATGGTCTCCCAAAGATCAAAGGTGCCGACGGGTGCTGTCGCTACTCGTTGGTTTGTTATACTCGGGTTCAACCTTATATTAAACTAGCTGAAGACACGAAGATTTTCCTGCGGTTTAATCCGTTTTTAGTTATTGAAATGGTCATAACTTTTGTTTCCCTGAACCGATTTTGATCTAATGAGTCCTGCCCAGGATGGCAGTAGTGAAAGGCCCATTAAAATGCAAAATCGGTTTAGTAGTTCTTCCGTGATGCTGATACAAACAAACAGACATACAGATAGACGTTTTTTTTCTAGAATTTTGTCACAAAACTCGAAAAACTACCTATACCAATGAACCTATAACTTTCATTAAAAAGGACATTCTATTAATCGCGTATATATGAAAATCTGATTATAAAGAAGATTGTTTTAGGTAAGGGATTTTTAATTGCCAAGGCCGTTTGGCTACCAAACAAAATATCCTAGATTTTGACATTTTAAATGCAAAAAAATGATGGCGTTACGTGGGTGAACAATAGACACTTAAAGTAAATATTTCAACACATCGGTATCGGTATACCTAACGCGTTCGACGCGTGCGATGACAGAACAGCTGATTCCACTCGTTGCGTGAGCATAGTTCGAAACATCGTATAAACAAGTATAAAATGTAGTGTATTTTGGTTTTATTTCGAACGCGTTAGATATGCCGATACCGATGCGTTAAAATATTTAATTTAAGGGTCTAATATGATTACCGGAATTTAAAAGGTCTTGCTAAAACACACGTCTAACATAGAATTAGTATATAGTGTCCCAAAAGTCTGGAATAATGGATTTTCTTGGAAAAAAACTTTTATAGGATCATTTTAGGCAAAAAGTGTTTAAAAAAAATGTATATCCTTACATACAGGGTGTCCCAAAAATAAGATAAGGCTCAAACTTACCGTCTTTTGAACTGGACACCCTGTATATTATGTTAATTTATGAATCCATAAAAAAAGCTTTTTTATTGTTTCCAAGATATTCAAGTTTCAAATTGTATGAAAGTACCCGAAAAAAAATTTCAGACTTTTTTTACACAATTGTACTGGCCAAAAAATTGTGTCACAAAATTAAATTTTGTTCGAAATTTTGACGCAATGATGTGTTTGAAATTAACTCTCTGTTTCGGACTTCCATTGTCTATACTTTATTTATGCACGACGTTTCGATTAGTACAATCTTTGATCGTTTTCAGGTGCAAACTATAATCTATTCCTATGGCTACGTAGTTATATCCGCCCATGGAGGGGCTTCCAAATATTTGGAATTTCAACACTTGGTATACTGAAAATACCCCGATTCTGCCCAATAAAGGCAGCTTTAAGGAATTTTCGCTGTTCCACCTCTTTGGGTATTCGTCTGATGTTCCTTAAGCCTAACAGATAGTGGTCTTTTGGTGTCGCCTATGTATGATTCGCCACACTCACAAGTAACTTGGTAAGAACGCTTCGAATTGTGTTATTAGATTTAAAAAATTGGGCTTAGGTTTGTTACTTGATAAATAAAGACGATATTTAATTTAATTTAATTTAATTAAAACCTGTTTTAATATTAAAGTTGTTCGCTACTCTTCGAATTTTCTTTGATACGCCTTTAATGTATGGAATTGTAAGGAATACATTTGCCTGGTTTTGGTCTTGTAATCTCTGTCCTGTTTGCTGAAATTTAGAAATAGTGTCTGTTACAAGTTTAAGGCTGTAGCCATTCTGCTGCAGACCCTTTCCCCGCGGAAAAAAGTAGTGAAAAAAGCTCACCTCACCTCACGGTCGTTCAAGAATAAGCGTCCTGATGTCGCTTTCTACTCGTTTCACAAGTACATCAAGAAAGGGAATTTGACAATTTTGCTCCAACTACATTGTGAATTTAATGGTGGGTCTTATGTTATTTAATGGTCAAAACAACACCGAATGAAGTGGACACAAGCAAAGGTTTTGCACAAGGAGTCACACTGGAAGAAACGAAAATTCCTTGAAGCTGCCTTTATTCGGCAAAATCAGGATATTTTCAGAAAAACCAAGTGTTGAAATTCCAAATATTTCGAAGCCCCTCCTTGGGCGGAGCCAACTTCTTAAACTTCGTAGTAGTAGCGTTAAGAATAGATTGTGGTTTGAACCTGAAGACGATTAGAGATTGTACTGATTGAAATGTCGTGTATAAATAAAATATAGACAACGGAAGTCCGAAACACAGACTTAATTTCAAAATTACATTTTATTATATAATTTACATACAGTTCTGTATATCTTATACCCAAACGTGTCCGCAGTTTTAGTTTACACAACTCAATCAAAAAAATTACTCAGGCAGTTTTTTTCGTGTGTCATCTCTTCCATGCAAATTTAAACTTGAATATGTTGGAAAGGATAGACCCATAGTATTTGGTATTTTTAAAATTATTATCTGGGGTATCCTGTATAAAAGCCCAGTAAGCACAATGGACGTACGCCAATAGCCCGACATCGGACCAACAGCCGTCGTGCGTTGTGCAGACGCAGATCCATTGCCGACGTGAAAAAATCCATCTCCGGGAAGTACAAAAAATAAAATTGTGTGCACAGTTTTAATAGTGGCAGCAGTCGTAGTGTAGATTAGTGCACACGTGGATAAAAATGTTTAAAAGTTTAACGTGCCTCTAAAATATAAAACAAAAGAAGCGCGACATTTGACATGATTGAAACGAGAAATTGTTTTCTTTTGTCTTCAGAAGTCACGTTATGGAAATTTCATTTGTTTTTTGACAGGTAAAAATATTGGATGGTTTCTCGAAACATGTTGGGATAAAAAGAAGTTTAGGTACAAGAAATAACAAGAAAAAATAGCTTTTTGTTTTTGCCCTTACCTTATCGCGAAGAGTAAGTAGTATTTTTAAAGCTATTAATTATAGCAGGTTGTAAAAGTTTTTTTAAAGAAATGAACTTTATGTAAAAAACAGAGTTGGGTACTGATTTCACTTTATTTTTAAATAACAAAGGATTTGGATATTCTTAGGGGGCCCACTACCTATATATTTTAATTTTCAAAAATTCAAAGGTTCTGTCAGCGCTCATGCAACTGATGCAATTTTAATGGATCCTTAACAAGGGCGTAGATAAGGGGGGGGGCAAGGTGGTAATGTTATCCACCAAACCGGTGTCCGTAACTGTTACTCTCCCGATGTTTGCTGGGTAGGTTTCGTGTGTTCTGTTTTCCCCTCTTTGTGGCTGACCCAACCCACATTTTTTAAAATAATTTACAATGTGCGTGGTTGCCTGTGTAGCTTCAACTGCTAGGTACAATCCTATGACTCCCTGATGATTCCTAATAAGGATGAAACAGGTCTGTAGGTGTCTGGATTCTCCATTAGATATTGGAGGGTCGTAATGAAGTGAGAAACAAGAACGCTTTGTCCGATATGCCACGAATCTTACTTTAATTTTTATTCGCGGACACGAGATTCACTTTGTTGTTTTCTAATATTTTGGCTTTTTAGTTCTGCGCAACAAGCCTCCTCCGGAGCGATTGATTGCTGATGCCTTAAAATTAGGGCCACGTAGTATGAAGCTCCAATTGGGGGTTGTGCTGCTGCGAACGTTACCTCTTTTTAAGAGTCATGTTATAGTGACCTTATACTTTTACAGGTTTCTTCTTTATAACCTGCTGAAAGGTATAGGATTCTGTATTTTTACGGACTATTGCATTTTACAATTTTGATGTTTTTGTTTCTCGTTTTATTCGACAGGTGGCGCACACAGCTTTCACGTCCCCGCGAATTACAAACTTTTTGTTTTAAATTCGAGAGGTGTGCGTGGTTGCCTGTGTAGCTTCAACTGCCAGGTACAATCCTATGACTCCCTGATGATTCATAATAAGGATGAAACATGTTTGTAGGTGTCTGGATTCTCCATTAGATATTGGAGTCCTGGTCGTAATGAAGTGAGAAACAAGAACGCTTTGTCCGATATGCCACGAGTCTTACTTTAAAATATTAAACTGCAAAAAATTTGGCCTGCAATTTTAGTATAATCTAAGGCCATTTTTATTAAAGTGTTAAAAAATGCGTTATTACTATATTTTTTAAAAAATTTTCGCCCACGGCGCATTTATGAGTTTTTTTTTTAATATGAGTTGAGTTGAATTTTTTTTATACTGTCCTCCCCCCCAAGTAAAAATCGTATCCATGCCCCTGATCGTTAAAGCCCGTTTGACATGGAGAAATAAAATATGAATTGCATGCAAGACATTTCTTTTCATATCGTTTTACTGGGTTCCACGACGCGTGATAGAAAGAGAGGACTTTCATGCAATTCACGTTTTATTGCTCTATGTCAAGTGGGCTTAAGTCGATGCCATATGCATCGCAAACGTGGACCACTTTACATACATCGATTTGGTGTGTGGGGCTTTGGTGATTCCCCACATGTGTGGGGATGACAATTCTAATTTTACGAAAGACCCCGCACGGAATTTGTAGATCTCGACCTATTGATCATACTTTAAATTGACCATAATCAAATCGTATGATTAGTTTCAAAGATACAAGGGGATTTCTAAAGTAGTTACTAAAAAGTGAAAAAATCGTGATGCTTTATTAATAAGATTTTTGTAGGTTTTCTAAAAAGATTCAGTTGAGTGTTGGCATCAGTATATGTATGCGCACAACCGTTTTTAATTCGAGGTGATAGTTTAGTGTACCGAGGTCATCACAAAAGTATTCACTTTAGAGAATTTATGTATATTGGTTATGTGCATATTTTTATGTCTTTTAATGACAGCTTAGTGATTAAAACTAACCATAAGTCAGGTTATCAAGAATATTCTATTCGTAAGTTTAGTTACGGAGGAAGTACCGAAAATACTGAACTACATTTTTACACGTTAATAGTTGGCGTGGAAGGTATTAAGTATCAGTTAGTCAAGTATTTTTTTAAAAATGTACCTAATAATGTAATCGATATCAAAATGCTAAAAAATAGGAATTGTTTTAGAGAAATGACTCCGGTAAATAAGCCATATGACTTAAATTTTTAAAACAAATGCGTTTGCTGTCACTGTCAGTCTTAGCAACGCGCAATTTTTTTATTAAACATGGCTTTTAGAGCAAGATCTGTATGTTTTCACGTTTTTACATACAAGAAAATATAGACCACCACGGAATAATCCAGTTAGATACGAGACTTAACGAATATAACATAATTATAGAGTTAGGGTATTTTCTAGACATAGATAGGAACAATACTAAACATCAGTTGTTCATAAAATTTGATATGGACGCAACCAAAATAATAGGATATTACTGTAGTGTCGCTCAGGTGCCACGGTGATAGGAATGTGTTGCCATGTGGCAAGTGCTATTTGGTACCTTAGCTACAGTCGGCATATGATAGAAATTATATAATTTCCAAGATGCTGCTGTTTATGTAGGAGTCGAAATAATTTAGTTAGTAATATTTATTTACTTGTTTATTTCTTCTATTTAGAACAATTCAGTTCTTATAGTAAGGTACCTAAACTTAAAAACTATCTTAGTTGCTTTTCTATGTATAGAGATGATCCGCTCTTTACCTATGTGTGTCAGGGACATTATAGGTACCTATTCTGGTTATATTCAGTTATGAGGATATTAGACACTTTTGGTTGTTCTGCGGTAACTAAAAGTAAGAAGATGAAGATTAACTAAATGTACTAATCTAATACTTAGGATAAGCCGTAAGTATATGGGATAAACACATAATAAATAAACATTAATTCTCTAACGTGAATACTTTTGTGATGTCCTCGGTACACTAAAATATCACCTCTAAATAAAAATGGTTGTGCGCATTTATTCTGATTCCAACACTCAACTGAATCTTGTTAGAAAACTCACAAAAATCTTATTAATGAAACATGACGGTTTTTTTACTTGTTAGTAACTACTTTCGAAATCCCCCTGTATCTTTGAAGTGTGATCAGTAGGTCATCTCGACTACAACATACCAAAATTTAATTAAATTCTGCAATCAACCAAAATGCCATGTATTCCGTTCGGGGTTCTTTGGTAGTACATTAGATAGTAAGTAAGTGGGTGCTTAGATTACCTTCTAGCATAATAAGAACATTCAGCTACTATATATACAAGTTTTGATAAAAACGAAATCTAACCTACTTTGCCAATTTTATTTTGTCTGTCTTTTGAAAATCTAGTTTAAACTTTCTTAAAACAACAAGCGTTTCCTTAAACTCCGCTTTTAATACAAATAATACAACCAAATAACGACTCACTTTATGGAGAAAGTTTCTGGCTAAACTTTTTGAAAGGTTTGGGTCTTAGTATATTGCGTTTAGAAAAAGTAGAGCTAGTTTTTGAAACTTTCGATGTTAATTTCGGGCAGTGCTTATCAAATTATGCTGAAAATAGAGTTATTGGTTTTACTTTTAACGTTTAAAATCTAGTCGAAGTGCATCGCTTAACGAATCGAAATGAATGGAAGTCTTTAAGATATTTCGCAGGCTTTTGTCTTGTGCGAAAGCCTGCGATCCACTGCTAATTTAGTCTGCGACGTTAACGTTGTCACAAAATTGTCCTAAATGTTGTTTATTTCGTGACATTGTTTCAATTGTATGTAATCTCGACGAAATCCTGTCATCCATTTCGGGATCTTCAGGCTTCATAAGCAGTACACCTCTGTTCTATAGGTATTTACTTTCTGCTAGAACTTTTACGGTTATAAATGATAAAACCATATTTTTGGTTCAGTTTTGAGGTCAGTTTAAAAAATATAATGACTCATTTTTTAATTAGTTTTCACGAAGATCTAGGCGGGGAATCCTTTCCCAAATATTTTTCAATAATTTGAAATTTGGTTCACCTTTTTTTAACCCTCGACTGAAAAGAGGGAGGGAGCTCTCAAACCAGTAAACCGATTTCGATGCTTTTTTTTGTTTGCATAAAGCCTATCCTTTAAGGGCAGTCTTTATAGCAACACGGAAAAAATATATAGAGGACACATTGTTTGAAAGTTTGAGACAATGATGTGTTTGAAATTAACCCTCGTAGCCTCGAAAAAGATCGCTCATATCGGGTCCGTACCGGGATTTCAACGTTTGTTTGAAAGTTTGAGACAATGATGTGTGGAATCGTTAGATATTATTAGACAGGGACTGGTTAATGTCGAATCCCTTTACGAACGTATCAGCCTGCTGCTACTAGAGGGAGTGATGGAGTTGTTGGAGTGCTGTTTACGTAACTCTTATTTTCAGGTGAAAGATAGGTTTTATGCTCAGGACGAAGGTCTGCCAGTGGGTTCATCGCTCTCGCCAATGGTGGCCAATATTTACATGGAGTGGTCCGAATCACACGCGGTTGATACCGCAACATATAAACTTAAGCTCTAGCTGAAATATGTTGATGATAATTTTATTGTCTGGATCGGGAATAACCAACAACTTTCATAATTTCTTCACCACTTAAATAATATAAGACCCACTATTTCTAAATTTCAGTAAACAAAACAGAGATTACAAGACCAGAGAAAATTCGAAGGGTAGCGAACAACTTTAATATTAAAACACCTTTTAAATCTAATAATACAATTCGAACCCTTCTTAGTAAAATAAAACCGGAGAACAAACAAAATAAGGAATTTCCTTGTGAGTGTGGTGAATCATACATAGGCGACACAAAAAGACCACTATCTGTTATTCTTAAGGAACATCAGACGAATACCCAAAGGGGTGAAACAACGAAATCAGGAATCGCCGAACACGCATGGTCAACACAACACTGAATGAAGTCAACAGAAGCAAAGGTTTTGCACAAGGAGTCACACTGGAAGAAACGAAAATTAATTGAAGCTGCCTTGATTGGGCAGAATCAGGGTATTTTTAGTAAACCAAGTGTTGAAATTCCAAATTCCACCTGAAGACTATCAGAGATTGTACTCATCGAAACGCCGTGTATAAATAAAATGTAGACAATGGAAGTCCGAAACACGTAGTTAATTTAATTTTTGGTAATTCCTATACTTAATCCAACAAGAAATTAATTTTTTTATCCATAAAAAATATTTACTTGATTTAAAGATATAGTATCCTTTGTTCGACTAGATTGCCTTCTTGGAACAATAATTGTTATACTTAATCCAACACGCAATTTTTGATTAAACTAAGAATAAAACTTCCTCGAGTCATATCTTCGATGCAAACAGATTGTACTCTTAAACTAACAAATCTAACTAAAGTATAATCTAACCTAAACTATGACATACAACCTAAATTAAACTATACGATGACCTAACCACTAATATATTAATACCTTGGACTCGCACAAGCTTTACATATCCAATAGATAATTGTTTTCTTGTAAGTTCTTGTTTGTTGCCAGATTGTGGAAGAGATGTTACTATATTGGTCCGAAGTATTTAATAATGTTTATAGAAGAATAATATTCTTGCAGTAAGAGTAGAGACTCTTTTTTTTTTGGTCAGTGACCTTAGCTCAGGTAATGTCGAAGCATATTGATGTTATTTCGTTATTAAGTGGTGTATTTTTCCTATTTTTAATTTTACTCACAGTACGCACACTACAGTGTACTGTGATTTTACTTTATCTTCTATGTTTACAGCAGGCGTTTATACAAAATAAAGTTATTTATACAGAGAAAAACATATAACTGTAAAATTTTTGCTATCATCCAGAGAAAAGATCTCCCTTTTATGCGTCTCATTAATTTTTCAATTACTAAAATGCGATTAAAACGCCATAAGATTACATTTTTGTTTTGGGCGGCACATATTTTTGCGTAAAAAACCGAAACACTACTGTCAATATTCATAGGAAATACGGAGATAAAGAAGAGCTACCCACTAGGTCGGTACGCAACGATATTCCAGGCCGAGGTATATGCCATACTGGCAGCCGCACGAGAGGAAGAATTAAGGACTGGAGCAAAAGAAAAGGTCTACATATGCACGGACAGCCAGGCTGCCATAAAAGCACTTTGTAAACCTACAATGCCCAAAGAACTGGTCCAGGAATGCGCGGACGCCTTCCAGGATCTATCAGGGGAAAAAGAGGTTGAACTTGTCTGGGTTCCAGGACACATGGGGAGGTCAAGCATACGTCGGACCGGAACCGTGTCTGGGATTTACCAGAGGTCAGATGAAATCTGCCACCAAGGAATGGACCCACACAAGACTAAATCAGGAGTGGCAACACACAGGGGACGTCAGGCAAGGCAAGGAGCTCATACAAGGCTTCAGCAAAACAAGAAGGGACTAGTTACTGCGTAGAAAATGAACAGAGATATGACCCCTAATAGTAGTCCTCACTAGACACTGCGTGCTCTAAAAGCACCTGCCAAGGATGAAGGTAGTGCTGGACTCAACTTGCGGAGAGTGCTGTAAAGAGGATGAATCCTCACACTACTATCTTGCATGGTGTCGCTGAAATGGTCGGATATGCTGACCTTTATCCAAAGGACGGGAAGGTTCGACCGTTGAAGAGTGGGGGCGTGAGGGGGAAGCTCTGGGGGATGGCGAAAAGGGCTCGCGTAGAGTCTAGTCGCCGGGCCGGGAGCCCCCCGTATTCTACTACTACTACTACTACTACTACTTTTCTTTCTTTTTTAAATTCATATGCCATCGGCTATCGCAGTGAAGGGCATCGCGCATGCGTAAAACGGCTTAAATTTCAAAAATTTTCATAGCTTCCTGGATTTAGACAATTTATCTTATATATTAAATTTATAAGTGTGTCGAAGCGACGATGTTCAAAACGAGTCATTTGATATCCAAACTTTTTGGTGTCAAATAAACATCAGAAATGACTAAACTTTGAATGAAATGTACATTTTCTAAAAACTAAGACACAAAATTTCTTTCTAAGGCCACCGATACAAATGTTTGAGTATTTCAGATTGGTGGCAAAAAAATCAAAAAAGTGCTCAAAAAAGAGTCGTGTCTTAGTTTTTACAAAATGTCACTTTCATTAAAAGTTCAGCATGTTCTAATATTTAGTTGATTCCAATAGGTATGAATATCACACTGACAGAAAAAAAACGACAAAAAAAGAGTCTGTACTCTTAAAATAGGCTAAATAGTTCCCGAGATAATCGCTTTCTTCACACAGATATCAAGGAATTTGAGATATATATGGCAATAAACATAATCGGGTGTAACTTTTAAACCGTTCATCTGACTATGATGAAATTTAATGTGTAGATGTGTTGGATAAAGAAAAACGCTGCAAAATTACCATTTTTGCATTCGCAAATTTAGCCTATTTTTTCAGAAAAACCGCTATAACTTAAGAAAAAGTATACCGATTTTAATAAGTGTTACTGTTTTTGAAGGTATTAGCAAGGCGTTTTTTATTTTTACCTATTTCGATTTTTAAACGCCAAAAAACTAAAATTGCAAAAAATTAAAAAACAAAAACATGAAATCGGACGTCACGCTAATCTCAAAACCGCTACACGGTAGAGGCCTGTTTATGCAGCACTTGTTAAAGCCATTGAATTAAGCGGGTGCCATTAAGCATTGCCATCTTTCAGTTCTGTTTAATTTTTAACCCTTATAACTCAAAAACGACTGCACCGATTTTAATGCGGTGAAGTATATTCTTAATAAGGACAACTTTTTTAATAAGTCCATAAGTTAGATATTCAAAATTTTTATTTTTAAGAAAGTGGAGGAAGTGGTATCTTAAAAAACGGTTTAATTAACTTTTTTCTTCCCTAATCATTCTGAATACGATTTGATAGTTCCTTTTCTCATCGGAGTATTTCGGCTATTACTTGCTGGCTTCGTTTATGGTAGTAAAAATAATATACGAATAAGTATGTGGAAACTGAATCGAAAGAACTGTTTTTCTACAAAATTAAGAATTTATTTAGTGTTTATGATATAGCTAATTGCACAAGCAAACGATCTTTTTCTAAAATGAAATTTATTAAAAATAGGATGCTGCAAAAAGCACGTATTTAGGGTCTTTAACATAAACAGTTACTACCCTTTATTTTACTTTCTAAGTTTAAGTACGTATCTAATGTTTAATAGAAATTTTGTTTGAGATTATAAAAATTAAAATATTGTGTTGGAAGAGGGGCCCCCACCTTATCATTTGCCCTGGGGCCTTCACACCCTGTAATCCGGCCTTTACTATGTGTAAAATATACAATGTAATGTAATTTTGTTTTACAATTTTGTGAACAGTACACATCTAGTTACAATTTTCGTAAAAAAAACAAAAATAGAATTTTTTTTCCGTGCAGGTATCATACTGCTTGACAATTTTTTTGACTGCGAGAATGATTGAACAACTAAATTAATATTTTCCGAGGAAAAGTGGAAAAGTTTTTCCGAGGAAACTTACCAAAGTAGCGTGTCTAAATCATAAATAAACACAATCGATGTCAAACGGTTGTTGATTTTCCGCTTATAATATTTAAGTGAAAACAAAAAGTTTGTTTGTTATTCCACAACATCATCATCATTTTTTTTGATCTGTACCGTGAATCAAAAATCAATTTTTTTCGCAAATTAAAAAAAGTCAGTATGTGGTTGCTTCCTGTCTAGAAAATCCGTTATCCGGATATTAATCGCCAATTGCACCGCGGTTCCTTCCATTCAAAGTTAAGTCAATTCTGATGTTTATTTGACTCCAAAATGTATGGATCCCACATGACCCGTTTTGAACGTCACTTCGACATTTTCTGATATAAGATTACTGACAGAAAAAACAGAATCTCTACTCTTAACAGCAAAAAAAGTGGTAAGTAAAGAAGGGGCAGAAAGTTCCAGTAAAAACAGAAAAAAAAAGTTGGCAACTCATATAATATAGTAGTTTTCACAACTAGTGGCTAAAATAGTGCTTTTTTAGAACCGTTGGTTTAAATAACGAGCGCAGCGAGGTATTTAGAAATGCGAGTAAAAAAGCACAGTTTAGAAGCGAGTTGTTAACACTATTTTTTTAAATACCTTTATCAAAAAATCCAAAAAAAACAGGAAAATACTTTTAAAAATCTCGAACGAAGAGCACTTCTCGCAACACACCATCTTTATACTATAAATTAAGGCGGCTGGTAAATGCAATAACAATGGTTTTAATCTTTGACAATTTGATATTTTGACAATGTTTTTAAATGATTTTTTCGTAAATACTTTGTGAAAACTGGCGGAGATGCCTTAATTTTTAGGCACGAATAATTAGATTTTTTCAATATTACTATTTTCCGCTATTTTTGCTTAACTTTCGGTAAAAAAAAGTTTTTTTTATACTTTCATCAAAAATATGATTTTTGTAACTTTCTGCAGATAACTAACGCATGGCTTTTTTGGTTACCGATGCAAAAAACTTTTTTTTTTATTAAATGGGTGCAAAAAAAGATTTCTGTCCATTTTTTATCCAAAATTAAAGAGAAATAGCGGAAACTAGTAATATAGAAATAAAAATTTCGTTATAATGTCAAACTGTAAAAGATTAAAATCGCAACAATGAACGTCACCGATGAAAAAGGCACATTGTTATGGAAACCATTGTTATTTCATTTATTTTCCGCCTTGATTTATAGTGTGAAGACACCATGATGCAAGAAGTTTGAAAAGTATTTTCCTGTTTTTCTTGGCTTTTTTGAAAAAGGTATTAACAACTCGCGACTAAACTGTGCTTTTTTAGCCACTAGTTGTGAAAACTACTATTTTTGTATCGGTAACCAAAAAAGCCATGCCTTAGTTATCTGCAGACAGTTACTAAAATCATGTTTTTGTAAAAAGATAAAAAATGCAATTTGCCCACTCTGGGGCTGGTTATTATATATATATTATAAAACATGGAAACATAATGTGTTATTTATTAACGAAGTACATGCTAAATGCGTATGTTTGTAACTACTGCTTGTAGCTCACTTACCTCGCAAATTCGGGTATTTTTATTAATTTTCCAGCTTAGTAAATGCATATTTTCTTTTCATTCTCCGTTGGACAACGGAACAATACAAGTTCATCGAGGCACGTATTTTTACAGTTTTTGATACAGCAAAATTCCATTTGTAAACCTGACTTTTCTTAATCAAAAATCTGACAGTGGCAAAGTTATTTATTGCCAGGAGTTACCAACTATCATCGCCAACACATAATTTTCAAGCATTTCCCTAACAACTGTCAAATCCAGTTACTTACCTCTGGTTAAACAATAACTGTCAAAAATCGTATAAAGGGCTTCTAGTTATTCCGATGCTAGAGTAAGCTGTTCCTGTCACATTTTGGGTTAGTTACCACGAGAAAAAATCGTTGACAGGACTCTTAGATTAATTAAAAAATGTAATTAATTGAGATGGTAGTTTTTTTATAACGTTATATTTTTACCAGATCTACATAAATATAACTAGTTTTATTTAAATCGTTTGTGGGAATGCTGGTATAAACTAAGCATAGGGTAGAAGCCATGAAGAGTGCGCAATTAATTTAATTTTTTGTATATTTATTTTATTTACTAATTAAATACAGGGTGGAGAATTTAAATGTAATATTGGCCGTAGCGGGTTAAAAAAATGTTTTTTTCAAAAAATCCGTTTTTAGCAGCTTAAATTTTCGGCAAAAAATTTTTGTGAACGAACCCTCAGAAAGTAGTCTATTACCATATAACTTTATTTTTGTGACACCTTGTTGAAAAGCTTGTGGAAAAAGAAAAATGCTCGTGTACTTTTTTTAACATTTGTCAATCCATGTGTCAAAAATCCTCAAAAAATAATTGTGTAAGGCTTTAAATGAAACATTGCCTCTAGCGGATTAGAAATTTGTTTTTAGAAAAATACAAAAACCCGTTAACTAATATTTTTAGCACTAAAAATTTTCGCTTAAAATTTTTGTGAACTTACCTTCAGAAAGGGGTCTATTCACATACAACTTTTCTTTTCAAAGGAGAAAGCAAATTTCCAACCCGCCTGGGGCAGTTCCATTTGAAGTCTTTTGAGAATTTTTCTCACGTGGATTGACTAATGACAAAAAAAATACACGAGCGTTTTTCTTTTTTGATAAGCTTTCCAACAGGGTATCACAAGCGGGCTCTTCTCATTTGAAAAAAAAAGTTCTATTTGAATAGACTTTTTTCTGAGGGGTCCGTTAACAAAAGTTTTATGCCGAAAATTTTCATTGCTAAAAAAAAATTTTTTTTTTGAAAAAACAATTTTTTAACCTGCTACGGCCAATATTCCATTTAAAGTGTCCGCCCTCTATATACTTGAAGTACCTTTAATACTAAAAAAAACACAAGTGTGTACTCTCAGCCTCCTGCGCGGCTACCACAGAGTTCACAAAGAATAAGTTAAGAGTACGCAACACAAAAACTACGTGTCATACTTTACCCAGTCACCTGTACCGTAAGAATTGCAATAGCACTTAGCACCCACCATTAAATTATTGGCTCATCCTGTACATATCAGCACCCTGTGTTCATAAAAAAAATGCTCCCAGGGACTTAAACGGCGTTCAAATCCTACCGAGATCGAGTTTCCATTTAAATTGTGCTTTGTTCTTTTAGTTAATAATAATATTATAAAAATAGCATATTTTACATAGCTTAGCGCTATTTTTATACATAATACAAAAAAAATTCAATGGACAACACAAATCGCAATACTTGTATCATACGTTTATACGTGCCTACAATCGGTTTTATACAAGGACGGTTTTAAATAAAATCGCTTTACTCGAGGGTTTGTACGTCCTTCATTAATGCTCAGTAATGCAGTAAAGCGTTTATACCGACCCTAAGATAGGTTTTAAAGCGGTAAACCACTGTTTTAAATCGCTCTAAAAAATCCATTTTATAGTGCTTAAAACGGGTTTAGTGGTGTTTCAACGACAAAAATTTCAAACCGTTCTTATATAAAAGCGCTTTAAGTGTCCCGTATAAACAAGGTAAGTGTTGCCGTTTGGCGATAGAAAAAGTACGTACTCTTAGCGTCCTTTAACCTGATAACCGTCTTAAATTAGGAAGTATATTTAGTGGGACATAGATCTGAAAACTGCAGCATATTCGTGCACCTCCTCAACCACTCATTGGACTAACGGGTTTTTTCTCTCCAAAATTGGGACATAGGAACCTACATAATTTAGTAAAACTTATATTCGTAGCAGCCCTAAAAATTTTCCACCAAGGTAGTTTTTTAACCTCCGATTTTGTTAATAAATTCATTAGGTAATTTCTTACTTTCTAAATTACATGTATAGCAAAATGGTTCATTACCAAAGCCGAAAAATATGTATGAAATTCTCTTGTATGCAATTCTCTTGCATGCATCCATGTCTATGCAGAATTTCTGTCGAGTAGACGGACTTTTCCAATACATTTTATATGTGCTCTATATATTAAGGGTGGATTCTTTAAACGGAACGGTGCTCCTAGCGGGTTAGAATTTGGTTTTACAAAAAAATTCAAAACCACGTTACCTGAGAGTTTTAATTTTCTTTAATCGTGCTATCTTGGATTTTTTTTGTTGTTTTGTTTACGAGGTATGGCAAAAAAATATTTTTTTTAAAATAGGACACCCTGTATAGTTTGCGAGGGGTGGATCGGTGCCAATTTTTAATACACCACAATGCAATGCCTGAAATGCCCATGCCCATGCCACCAAGGGTGGCGTGGAAATTTTTATTTTGGTTCATTTTTTTGGAAAAAAATTGCTGGCAGCAGCTTGATTGGTGCAATAATTAAAATACACCCTGTATTAGGTGCAATGAAATATTCTTCCTATAGGATAATTACTCGATATTTACCAAATACATAAAATAAAATGAATAAACTTGGACTTATAAATTATATTATATAAAATATAAATAAATTTACTTATTTAAAACATATAGTTAGTTATCAATAAACACATTTTTTAAATTTAACGTTGAACTTTATTGAACGAAAGAACGTATACCTAGTTAATTAATCATCTGAAACAAATTTACGTAATTATAGAACTTTAGAATGGTTAAAATAAAAAAAATGAAACAAAAAAATAACGGATCATATAACCAAACTTTACATAACTAAAATATCGAGTAAATAGGGTCTTCCAAATTCAATGCTCACCATGGGGATCTCCTAAACGTTAGACGATGCGAAAAGATTTAAATTCACGCACACATATTTTTTTCGGCCAACATATTTTTTCTGCAAAATTATGCACCAAAAATTATTTTTAATTTTCTAGGAAAAAATATTTGTGCCTAACCCGTGCGGAAAGCGTTTTTTCCTTATCTTTACGACTTACCCGAACAAAATCTGCACTTTTCCGTGCGTGCGGAAAAGTATTACTTTCCGCACTTTTATCTTTAAACCATTTGAAATGGATAAAACGGTTTCCAACAATTATTCTAAATATATTATGTGGACCAAGTGAAATAAATAAAACTGGATTTACGGCCTGGATGCTGGTTATACTATACATATATATATATATATATATATACATATATATATATACACCCGTGTCAATTTGGAGCGCGCCCTGAATGCGGCAAATATTAAAACGAGACATCTCATGGAATCATTTCAATTAAAAATGCGGTGTTCGCAAAAGCGATTTTTGACGTTTCAAATTCACTCTTAAAACAGTTTGTTTAACAGAAACATCAGAAAAACACGGAATTAGTCCTTGGGCTAATTCCAGCACAGCGACGTCTCCCCCTCGTTTGTTCAAAATTTTTTCAAGTCCCTCCTTTTTAAAGAACTGTGTCCGCCCCTGGTGTTTGCTACTACGTTTAAACTACTTTTTTCTGATAAACTGACGTCTGGAAAATTTTTGACGAGTTTACAATTGATTTTTGATTCGTAAAATAGGTTTTACAAGAAACGCTTTTCACTTAATTTATTTATACGGGCCTTTAAAAGTGCTTTTATATAAAGAGAGTTTGAAAATTTTGTCGTATAAACACCACTAAAACCGTTTCAATCACAAAATCGATTTTATTTTAAAGCGATTAAGGAAAGCGGTTTATCGCTTTTATACCGATTTTAGGATTCGTAAAAACACTTTAAAAACGCTTCAGTGTAATGCTTTCAACCTCAAGAAATACTTAACCCTTGTTTTATCAAAAGAATTGTTGTTAACTTAGTTATTTAATTTGTATTTTTGTTTAAATTGATATTGAATTACATTTACGATAGTAAAAATCGCCCTTACATTTTTAGGTTTTAGGTGCATATAAATGTAGTAACTGATGGACGTGAGAGAAATAAATAGGTTTGTAATTTTAACATCCTTTAAAATTTAGGTAGAAAATCTCGAAATTTTTTTAGTTCTTTAAAAACACGATACTGGATCCGAGTGGATCTCAACCGAATATATTAATGTTGTTTTATATTTTTGAGGAGGTACCTTACTCCCTTGCTACTGTGTTTTAACCATATAACTATGAGATACTATAAAGGCCCTGCCTGCCCGTGTATTTTCCTATGATAAAAAGCGTAGCGGAATCCCCTGAGAAATATGAAGTTGGCCGGGGCTAATGGATTAATGACGGGCTCCAATGCGCATGCGTTAGCTGGGAGTGCGCTGAACGAGATATGAGGCGATTGGACGTTACAAACACCTGTCTCCTTGGTGTCGGGGTTAACGCCGTGACTTTTAAGCCCTGGGTCTTGCAGGTAGACTACTTGGACTTTTATTATAAAATTACAGAATTTTGTAAGTATGAAACAGAGTAGGCCGAGTTAGCTAGAAGGCAGGCTAATTCGTTTCCATACCGTTCCTCGGAGAGGACGTTAAGAGGACGGTCCCGTGTGATCCATATATTGAGAGTGGAACACGTTAAAGATCCCTAGCCTCGACAAAGGGGTTTAGGCTAAATTAAATCCTTCTAGGAAAAGAAAATTGCCTTCCTAGGGGGAGCTTGTCAGACCGGTCTGGTGAGTGGGGAGGGGAAGGGGTTTATAGATAATAGAGGGTTGTAAAGCAAGAGAGAGAGATACGTTACAAACTCATGCAGGCTCAGATCAAGCCGTCTTTATCCTATTGGCCATATCATGGCAATCTAGATTTTGACCGTTGCTGCTTCGATTTTTTCGCAACCTGGGACTTTATATACCTAGTAGTTATATGGTTTTAACACACAAAGCAATTTGAGTCAACAAAACAAAAATGATTTCTGCAAAATCGGCTATAGATTTACTATCACCCTATAGTCAACTACCAGTAAGGGTTCTATTTTACGAAAAATATATATACTCCATAACGACCTCAAACCCAACAATTTTTATCTAAAAAATAGCAAAAACAAGCAGTTATACGGGCGATCCCAAAACGAGTGCAAAAACATAAACAAATAGTATTGTGGTGAGATAATACAAAATATAGTTAACGATACAAAAAAATGATCCCAGTATTGTGTGTCTTCTTGGTATGCGATTGTTATTGAATTCCTTAATTATTATATAGGATTAGTGCTTTTAAGTCCGTGTACCTATATCTATATATTTTAAAGAATTAGCTCACTCAACATAATTCAGCAAAATTTGTAATTTGAGAAATTAAAAAAAAATTCTCTCTCCCGGCGTAAAGGATTTATGACGTTTCCAGTTTCCGGTGGTCAAATTATGGCAAATTTTTATTATTTATTTTTTAAGTAGAGGATAGTGGAGTAAAATGGAATGTGAACAAAATGTACCCAAAACGTAAGGGTCATAGCATGTTTTACTCCTGCACAAACCGAGAATGCCGTCGGAATAGGTGGTCAGTCTGCATCGCGTTAAGTATGGAAATGTTTCTTTAATTTACGCAGAATATATTTTGTGATAGCCACCATGTAGCCGATTTCATGCACAATTGCTTATGGCAATCTCATCAGAGAATGCTCATGTGCAATCTACCAGGGTAAGTTGGCCTGTAGCCAAAATAATGGCTTTTTGCTACTTTTGAAAATATTTTCACCTACCTTTATTGCTTTAGGTATCCAAATTTGTCCTTAACAGTCTCTTTTTGCAACTATTTTTAAAGATTTTCACCATTTTCCAAGGTTACGCGCCAGTATAGTTATTAGTTGATCAATCTCAGGGGCAGGATCGGTGTCAGATTTATTTTTAGTACCTATGTGGCCACTTTTGTATTTTAACACTTTATAATTTTTTTAAGCTTTTATTTCAACTGAGTTTTTTAATTGAATATTTTATCCTTTTTTTATTCCTACTTTTCAATAATAGGTAATATTGGAAGGAAGAAGAAGAAGACTGCATGAATCAATCCGACAGCGTTGGTTTTAGTAATTGCATTTCACACTTCTCTTATCGTGACAAAAAAAAACAAACAAACAGCATAAACATTGGATAGTGCATGAGGCATTTAGAGGTGTAATGAACTAAAAGGAGCCATCCATAAATTATATTAAACGGACTCTTTCGGCCATATTTTCCCACCCTCCTCTTTTCACAAATCGTCATGTTTCTGGTGATTCGCTCAAAATTAGGTCACAAAATTAAAACACCCCCCTCCCTTATTAAAAAGGAGCTAAAAAAGTTAAAATTATTTTTTCTAGAATGAGAAATAGATGTCCAAAAAAATGTACTACCACCGATAGGTACCTACCTACTAACATTAGTTGATGTGATGAAGGTTTTTGGCTTTTTTTTTATTTTTGTATCTGAAAAACTAACACAACCATCTTGGGTATCTTTAAACATGTACACTCATTAAAAAGCAAGAACTTTTTCCAAATCATAAAATAATAGCCAATAACTAAAAAAATATAAACGTTTCATAAGAAATGAAATAAAAAAATTATATTTAACTTAAAATCAAAGCACGTAAAGAAAAGCAATATCATACCATTTTATTATATCTAGCGAAAATAAACATATTTTGCCACTCTTAATTTTAAACTACTTTTAGTTTAAGAGAAAAAGCACTTTCTAAATCCATGATTTTTCTCTACCTGTTTTTGATGTCCCCCCCATGAGTTACCAATTTTTGGTAATATCCTGGACTTTGAATAAAAAATTAATAGGATTTTATTTTTAAATTGTTTATATAAACCCTCTACATAATGCATTGAAATATTGTCATTCTGGTATATCTTAAGAGAGAGAAAAATGAGATAAAAAAATTTATTATATAAGATTTGTCCCATGAGTTATCATGGAATTTCCCAATATTAAAATTGGAGATCTTAAGTTTGGTATATTTAGGAAGAATTTATTTGTGACAGGGGGGGAGAATCAAGAGTTGGCAAATATGGTGTGAAATAATTTATGGCTGTGAGTGCACTCCATAAATTAGAAACACAATTTTTGCCAAATTTGGCCCCTGCCCTCCATCTCCCACTGTCTTCACTAAAGTGACGTCCCAAAATAAAATCTATGCCTCCTTATTTTTATTTCAATTTTGGTAATGTTAAATAATGGTGTCCATTTTATTATTAGAGTGAGGGATCGGTCTTCTTCGGTCTTTTATTTCTTGCGGCAAAGAAAAATGTGTCAATATTTTAACCTCTCCTTTTTTAGTATTCCAGGGGAAGATATGTTTTTTGTAACGTAATTTTAAGGTGGTTAAAATTTGTCCACAATGATGTGACTTAATTTATGACTGACCCCTTTACTTTATTTTACCTGGCTCAGAACCAAACGTTAATTTAAATCTATTCAAGTATCTTTATTGTTTACCTACTGTTTGTTTTTTTGGTGATGATAAGAGAGGTGCATGTGAAATGTGATTGGTAATAAACCATGCAATGAATGCATTCGTGTGGATTCAGGCAGTAGTCTTTTTATATTATTGTTGAAAAGTAGCAATAAATAAATAAGAAAACTAAAAAACAAGAGTTTTTTGTATTTCGGTGTAAAATGTTGTTTGCGTGCCACAGCCATCTTCCGTTAGTTTTTTTTAATAAATGAAAGACTCGTAATATAAGCCAGTTTTATTTAAAAAGTTTAAAAAAATACAGTGTTAAAATATACGTAGTGAAAGTGAAAAAAAAAATCTAAAAAAATATGAAACCGACACTGCCAGAAGGGATTGACCGCGTTCTGTCGTGAATGTTTTCAATAATTAAAAAAAAGTAAAATTCATAAAAAATAACTGGAAAAAGAGCTATTGAGGATAAATTTGAATACCTAAGCGATAAAGGTAGGTGGAAAATGAGGGGAAATATAATGAAAATAGTAAAAAAGTCATCATTTTGGTACATACCAACATGACCTTATAGATTGCACTGAGGCATTCTCTGAGAATGCAACAAGCAATTGTGCATGAAATCGGCTACCATAAGTTATTCGATAATGTAAGACATTATATTAACTAAACGTAACGGAAAACAGAAGTTTTGTTTAAATAAATAATTTTTGTTTATTTTATTTTAATACATTTTTTATTTATTTTGCTTAAAATGTTTTTACCACTTGGTTTGATATACTCGGCTTTTAGCATATTACAGGGTATGCGTTTTTTTGTTGTTACTATGTTGTAAAATAAAAATATGAAAACCTCGTGAAGTCTGGATTTGGAAAAAAAGTGCATTTTTTATGATAAAAGAAATGGAAAGCCCTACGTTTGCGCCTATAGACTAAGATTTTAAACTGACTAGCAAATATTATTAATAAAAAGACTCATATTCAATTGTTTTTTAATCGGTTAAAAATAATTTTTCCCACTAATCAATGAGCAAAATTTCACAAAGAGGATTTGCTGCAATTTAGTGAATATTTCCCTCATGTGTTTTATTTGTTGGTTTTAATGAGGTGACAGTAGATAAAACACACACATTTTTGTGTTTTTGCGGAGTCGGGCTTTTTCGCGAAAATATGAAAACACACTCATGCAATTAAAAAAAAAACACGTTTTATGCAAAAATTATCGGTAACTTTGATGCACTTGTGCCACTACCTCCGAATATGTCACCTATACCTCGTTCAGGCACACCGTACATACTGTTAAGATAATATTGTATTAAACCATATCAATTTACTCACTAAATATATGAATGAATGAATGTAGAAATGCGGACGGGATAAGCCACCTTTCTAGGCTCGTTGCACGCCCACTATCTATGGTTTAGCCCTCGAAGCCTGCCTCTTTCGCAAAAGAATAGATTTTTCTGTGCTGCAACCTTCTTATATCGGCTGGGGCCAGGGTGCGACTCTCTTGACCTGTCCAGAGCCGGACACTTCAGCAGGATATGCAAGGACGATTCCTCGTTCTCCATGCACCAACGACACTTTGAATCTTCGGCAATTCCCAGCGTGTCTAGATGCTTTTTAAGGCGACAGTGTCCCGTTAGGTGCCCTGTTGCCAGTCTCACAGCCTTGTTGTGCCTTGCCATAGTTGCCAAGACACGTTTGCACTTTAATAGAAGGGCAGAGTTAACCCTGTCCGACCTGATAGCAGACACTGCGGCTCTACTATCTGAGCAAATGTAAATATATTTGCCTGAAGCGGACATTTCCAGATTTTTATATCCACACATCAGAATGGCGTATACACCAGCCAGTTTTTTTTTAATTAGGATAATTCTTACTCCATTATATATAATCGTTATGCGGTTTATTTGTTTGCGCAATCAGTTTTTGCGCGGTAAAGCTTTCCTTTCCATATCGGTTTTTGTGCACGCAATATCTTTCCTTGCAGAAGTTTGTTTATCGGCCACATAACAAATAAAACTGGCCACATGGCGCCATTAAACCCGTCATACAAAACGGGCTATGAGCCCATTGTGGCCCGGAAGCCATAACCAATAAAAGGACAGAGATAAAAAGCAGGAAAATGTTTGTTGTAAATGTTAATGTGAAAAGCTGCGCTACAAGGTGTACGAAAATGGGCTTTTAAGTAGGTACCTAATGTGTCACGGTAATGTTTTCATTTTCTTTTTCTCGAGAAACGAGGAAGATTGTTTTAAACGGGTTTTATAAGTGCCAAACATGAACCTTTTTGATCTTTTTCACAACAAAATATTGACATAATTTATGGCCAAATCTCTCTATTTCATTCCCTATAACAAACAAGGGCTAAAATAAAATTTATTTGAAAGGCTTTACATTTAATTTTTAATTCATTTAAAACGGCTTTTGCTAGATAAAATTATTCTTCTATACTACCCTCAGAAAATGATATTTCCGACCCGCTAACGAGGGAGAAAAATCTAACTTTACCTTCCTAGGGAGTTTTGCCTACTTTACTTCCCACCGGAAGTTTTGTTTACTTTACCTCCCTACACCTTGCAGATCTGATGACTGCATGTTTTAATCAATTTATTTACAACTATTATTTACGTAGTATACAAATCAGATACATTTCTTCGGTTTAAAATGCTTTCTTCTGTGTTCTGACCATCCGTAGATAACTATTTTACACAATGGCTTTAAAAAATGAGATTTGCACACGGAAAACTCAATCTGTGCAGTGCAAAACATGGTGCACACCTTGGAGGAATATTCCTATTATTCCTCCAAGGTGCACACGGATGTGTCGGATCTTTGCACACGATTTTTTCATTTACCAAAAAATAAAAAATATCAATTTGGCTGGTAAAAACCTGATTTCTGCACTTTAGGGATTAAATAGGTACGTTTAATCCCTCCATTTAGCGTTTAAAGTGGCCCTTTTAATCCATAAGGGATTAAAAAAATATTTAATTCCTAGGGGATTAAAAGTAAATTTAATCCATCAGTTTGGAAAATTATAATTAAATTTATCGCAAGTCAAGCCAAACAGCACTTGCTCTTGGCCAAAATTTCATTCTTAGCACCCTTTCTTGTAGTCGAGGAACCATTTGGCGTAGAAATGACGTGATTTTAACAATAATCTTTTCCTAAAGTGCATAAAAGAGTATATAAACTTTGGGACTAAAGCGTGTTTTAATCCCTAAGCGAATTGCACAAACCTTTCGCCGCGGAAATAAAAGTAGCACTTTAGTCCAGCACACACTCGCTCGACTCGACTCAGTCCACCAACATGTCTCGCTTGTGCGCAAAGCGTCGTTTTTAAACCTTGTTTTATGCTATTACAAGTTATCCCGGAAATGGTTTTTTCTCCTGTCATTTCGAAGCTGTCACATTTTGTTTTATATCTTTTCAGAGAAATAATAAAATATTCCAAGTTTAGTCCAAATAAAAGAAACAAATAGCAGTAAAATTGAGAAAAAAAAGAAATGATCATCGTTGGCTCAAAAGCTAAAAACTTTAAGCCAGCTACGGTCTGTTTCTGGAAAACACTATGGAAATAAACTCTTTTTCCAGCTCAAAAAATAAGGGATGAACTGAAGTTTTTTAAAAAGGAAATGAATTTTGCGCTTGCATCTAGAAAGAGTTTTCTAAAGTTTTTCAAGTGTTAAGTATGTTTTGGATCAGTTCGTAGGAGGTTTTTTCTTTTTTTAGTACACGTCCTCAACATGAGAGAGATAGATGCGAAAGGCTTTACTTAAGAAACGAACGTGCATTTTTCTTTTAGAAGCAAAACAAGTGATGTATGAAAAGCAGGAAAAATGAGGTTTATTGTACTTTTCTTTTGAAATTTCTGTAAGAATTTTGTGGCGAAATTTAGTTTTTGAGGGCATTCAGTAAAAATGAAATATTTTCTTTAAAGTTTTTTTGTCCCAAAACTTGCACCCACAATATTATTAAAAACTTGGCAATATGTTAAAATATTCTCGCTATAAAACTGGTTTCAAATTTTTTTTCAAGGGTGCGTGATTTAGTAAATAAAATGAAGGAAAAATTTAGCGCCCTAATAAATTTACAGAAAAGATTTGTATCGTAGAGGGCAAAGGGTGAGGGAATAAATCGGAAAAAAGTTTTTCCTCGACCTGTATTTGAACCCGGGACCTCTAGAATACGGAAGGTACTGGAAAATTAATAAAAATAGTCAAGTTTGCGAGGTAAGTTAGATTAGTTATATAGTAATATTATACTTATATTATTATTTTAAGAAAAGGAGTAACAAAAAGTTACATCAATAAAAAAATTTATATTTTACCTATTATTAATATTTTTAGTATCTACCGTGTCTTGTTTTTTTTCCCAAAGCTTAAAATATTTTACTATCCTAAAAAAAATCAATCTGTCAATCAACAATAACTATCAAATGTATAGAGGGCCTATAAACTTTTTGTAGATTTGTAAAGTTTATTGTGTAAAATAAAATGGAAATATTTCAGTTTTAAACAAAAAAATGGGTTAAATAGTTAATTTTTCTAATTAGTGCGGAACATTATTCTTTCCGCATCGCACGCGACCGCGGGCAAGCATGCAAGGGCGAGAAAGATACTTACGGATAAGTAAGGATTTTTTTAAAGTGTAGTAGTAGTAGTAGTAGTAGTAGTAGAATAAGGGGGGGCTCCCGGCCCGGCGACTAGGCTCTACGCGAGCCCTTTTTGCCATTTCAGCGTCGGAAGGTGTTCCGGCTCGAACACTTTCTCTCCGAACATTCCCTCTCTGATTCCTCTGTAGGCCGGACACCTTGCAAGATAGTGGTGTGAGGATTCATCCTCTTCTCAGCAGTCTCCGCAAGTTGAGTCCCGCACTACCTTCATCCTTGTCAGATGCTTTTGGGGCGCGCAGTGTCCAGTGAGGACTCCTATTAGGGGTCCTATCTCCGTTTCCTGCGCAGTAACCAGTCGCTTCTTGTTTTGCTGAAGCCCTGAATGAGCTCCTTGGCTTGCCTGGCGTCCCTTGTGTGTTGCCACTCCTGATTTAGTCTTGTATGGGTACATTCCTTGGTGGCAGATTTCATCTGACCTCTGGTAAATCCCAGACACGGTTCCGGTCCGACGTATGCTTGAGCTGACCCTTTCCTTGCAAGCTCGTCCGCCATCTCGTTACCTGGAATCCTCATGTGTGCTGGAACCCAGTCCGTCCGCGCATTCCTGGACCAGTCCTTTTGGCATTGTAGGTTTACAAAGTGCTTTTATGGCAGCCTGGCTGTCCGTGCATATGTAGACCTTATCTTCTGCTCCGGTCCTTACTTCCTCCTCTCGTGCGGCTTCCAATATGGCATATACCTCCGCCTAGAAAACCGTTGCGTATCGACCTAGTGGGTAGCTCTTCTTTATCTCCCTATTTCCTATGAATAGACCTGCTCCTGTCAATTCCTTGTCCGTTAGCCTCGATCCATCTGTGAAGCAGATAATGGCATTGCCTGAAAGGTCGACTTCGTTCCTAGTCCATGCCTTTCTAGGTGGTATGGTTACCCTGAACTTCCTCTTTTCCCTGATTTTTTTTTATATATAATTTTAATAGTGTAAAATCAAAAAAATCAAATTAAAAAAATAGACCAGCCCGTGCTGCTTGTGTGGAAAATTACGACTTTCTCACTAGGACGAAAATAACAATAACTTATTAGTCCTATGAACCGATCGTAATAAAAATATCGTCAATTCGATTACAGTGGCCAAAAGAAAGAGATACCTTACCTACTATCTTTGTGCAAGGCCATAAATCTTCATCGCATCGTCCTAATTTAAAGAGGCTGTCTTTGGCTGGCCGTCGTTATACGGAAAGGCCATAAATTTAACCCAATCTCACTTTGGCCAAATCGATACTTATAGCGTATTCTATTGAGATAATGAGTGCGCCACTAGGTAGTGCATAATTGGTACAATTTTGGTGTTGTATTGGAAAGCAAGATTTTAATTGCTTGTGTTTCTATTCGAGTTTGACAAGCTCAGAAGCAAAAAGAGTTGCCACCTAACTAAAACAAAATTCTCATTTTTGCTCAACAAAAAAAAGTGGAAATTGACAGTTAGTTTTTGTGTTAGAGTTTCGAAATGATATCCAAACTTTTTTATTTTTAATACGCGAAATAAAAAAGAAAAACGAGGAATAGCATTTCGTAAATAAAAAATAAAAAGTTTGGTTATGATGTCAAGGATCAGTATGTCAAACACAAAAATCTACCTGTCAATTTCAACTTTTTTTTTCTTGTCCAAAACTGAGAATATCTCAAAAACTAATCGCTAGATTTTGAAAACTTGACTCACTTTCCCTATCTAAATTCTATTGTTGAATCTCAGGCCTCGATAGGTAAAAGTTATAGGTATAAGTATCCCCTTTGAATAACAAATTGATGTGTTCGGGTTTTTTTTTTACTAAGTATGCTCCATATACGCGAAAACGCCCATTGACAGGTTTGGGTGGAACACCTTGTATATTGTCAGTTCCGAAAACCAAGGTGGTTGTGCCTCTTCATAGTAGGGTGTCTTAGCCCCAAGAAAGATATAAATACTTCAAACTTGGATGCATCTGAGATTTTTAGTATTACTGAAAGAGGAATCTCTAAGCTTTAAAAAAAGCCCAGTTCGCCAGATATGACGTGATAAAGATTAATGTTATCAGATAATCGTCAAACTATGAGAATTTTAGTTTTATTCGTTTTTCAAGAAAATTCATATGTGAACGAAAAAACTCTAATAAAGCATTTTACAAAAAATAAAATTTCCTTTTAAGCCATACGTCACTTGTCATTTTTGGCCTGTCGTAAAAGTTCCAGAACCGTATTAAACGGAAAATTGTTAATTGTTGATAAATCTGTAAAAAAATATTTCGGGTTAATTTTATTTGTCTGATCAATATTATATTTTACTTAGATATTCTTATTGTTTTTTATTGCAACGAAGGTTATAAAAAACAAGCAAGATGTCATAATAAAATTGAAATTATGTTAGGCATTTTAATAAATTTGATTTTGTTTTTAGCTAAATCTTATTTTATGAAAGGATCTCGGGAAAAACTAATACACGACTTTGGCTACCCCCCCCCCTCTCCCCACATTTACAACGTGTTCGAATAATTAATTAATGAGACAGTACAAATAATAATACTTTTTTTTTATCAAAAATGTATTTTTAAAAAAATTTTATATATTTTACTTCAGAAAATTATTGCAACTACATGCACATAATTTAGTACATTTTAATATATTTTTTTATACCTTCATCAAAAACATGACTTTAGTAACTGTCTGCTTCTAACTAAATCATGGCTCTTTTGGCTACCGATGCAAAAAAACTTTTTTTTTGATCACGGGTGCAAAAAAAGATTTCTGTCCCTTTTTTACCTGAAATTGAAGATAAATCGCGCAAAATAGTAATGTTTAAAAAATCTAATTATTCTTGCCTAAAAATTAAGCCATTTCTGCCAGTTTATACCAAGTATTTACGAAAAAATCATTTAAGAACATCGATAAAATATCAAACTGTCAAAGATTAAAATGTCGCAACAATGAACGCCAGTGAGTAAAAAGGCACATCGCCATGGAAACCATTGTCATTTTATTTATCAGCCGCCTTGATTTATAGTGTAAAGATGGTGTGTTGCGAGAAGTGCTCTTTGTTCGAAATTTTTAAAAGTATTTTCGTTATGTAAACCAACGCTTGTAAAAAAACACTATTTTAGCCACTAGTTGTGAAAACTACTATTTTGCATATTTGCAGAATTTGCAAAAACGCTTACAGGCACACCTTATTAACTCCTGGTAACCGTTAGCGACAGTTGAAATAGTTGAAAATCATGAGCTTGAGATTTCTAAAATGTAGAATAGCCGAAAAATATTCTACCTGCATTTTTTTATTCAATTATTAACATTAATTTCTCTTTTTTAAGAACTTATTTTTTTTTAAAGAAATTAAAAACTACTATTCAGTCATACAATTTGGTATTGTTTTAGGAAGAACTTGTCGGGCAATAATTTGTGGTTTAATAGGTTTTGTAAACGTGTTTCACGTAAGTCAGCAAGTATAAAGTTTGTAAAAACACAAGAAAATGTATATATTTTTTAAACTTAAACTTTCGATTTCTACTCGAGAGCTCAGATGTACTACCAGTTTTATATAATGGTTTTGTAGAAAATTTAATGGTCCTAATTGTGGTGCAAATTAATTTTCTTTGTCATGTATATGTCAAAAGTAAAAAAAGAAAAATAGCGAGAAAAACTGGCAACATTTTATTGCGAGTATCATGTCAAAACCTGCGGTACGCCACTGACTCCAATAGGCGTATATTTTATTAGCTCAGTACTAGCTTTGATTTAGTCCTTTGCACTTTTTGTGTCAGATAACTCTAAAATGACGTTTCTAGCAGATTTGTGAAAAAGTACACCGTTTTTAGTATCTTTTACATGTAAATATATAAAAAAATTATGGTATGATGATGTTTAAGATATTTATGCTAAGACACCGGACTATCATAAAGTTATTACATATGCTTGCAGTATCTTTGTTAAAAATTGTAAACTTTTTTGTCTGGTTTCTTTAAATATTTTAAACTAGACAAATTCGTGTTATTTCTGGAAATTAAACCCTATTGAAATTATCTAAAAAAAGATATATTATTGTTTTTTAAGTTTCTGTAATTTAGGTGTCAAAAGCAATAAATGTTAATAATGAATTTTATTAAGTTCCAAAGTTTACCAAAATTTGTTTTAAAAAGGCATGAAGGCATTTTAAAAATATTCAGAAATACAAGCGTTTTAAACTTTAATTAAACCTCAAATATCGTTATGCCTCGATAGCCCCTACTGTGAATGGGTTAATTAGCTATAGCGTGCTTTTGACCTAAAATTAATTGTAAAAGAAACGGTGTAAGCTTCTTAAAATTTCAAGGCCCAGATTTGCATATTGACCTCGAAATTAGCACGTAGTACAGGATGTCCAAAATTCTATGGTTAATTTTTAAGAAAGTTTAAAGGTCAAAACCGTATCTTGATATGTCAAGCAATTTTCGAGCTACGTGGGCTTTTTGAAAAGTCTGCATTTTGGAATGGAAGTCCATAACTTTTTTATTTATGGAAATTTCTGTTTGGTGTAAATGGCTTTTTTGTACATGGAAAAAAGTTTTGCATAGCTTTGGAGTTTTTGTCGACCTCTTGCGCTTAAGTGCGTCATATATGTGCGAAAGGGAGATGTACGTTTTAATGAATGGGGTTGAATTGTACAGTTTCATACCCTTATCAGGGATCCCTCAGGGATCTAATCTGGACCAGCTTTTATCAATGACTTGCCTCAGATTCCTAAAAATAGTAATTGTGGTTTATGTGCCGACGATTTTAAATTTTATATAATTATAGAGCATCCTGAGTTTTAAGATGACATTTACAAGGAAAAAAAATAATTTAAATTATGATTACACTATGAATAATGTAACACTGCAAACCTAAACTAAAATAAAAGACCTTGGCGTCACCTTGGAAAAAAAGTTAAATTTTGACGCCCACATGGATTCATACTCCGAAATGGTTCCAAATTTCATGAACAACGGACGTTTGAAATGCTATTTAATTCATATGTTAGAAGCAATGTTGAATATGCTTCGTTTCTTTGGTCTCCCCTATCGGGTACATTAAAGAGCTAGAAAAAAATTAAAAAAAATTCTTACGTTACCTCTATTACAAAAAACATGGATATATTTTTAATATAGGATATCAAGTTTTGTTTTCAGAATTTAAATATTTAACTCTCGAAACAAGAAGAAAGCAATGTGCTTTGACATTTTTATTTAAATTAATCCATTACAAAGTTTATTCGCCATATCTTCTAAGTAATATAAACTTATATGTTAACTCCTATCTAACTAATAGAGGCAAGATATTTTATATGAAAAAACCTCGCATGAACCTTGGTCTTAACTCACTTTTGTATAGAATGTGCCATTTGGCTAACACTGTAAAATCTTACGTGGATGTTTTTCAGCACAAATCATTACAATCCTTTAAAAAAGATATTAGGGAAATAGAATTTTAATTAATTAATTTTTTTATTGCACTTTTATTACTTTATACAATTGCTTTTTTTCTTTTATAAATTTACTTCAATTTTTGAAGTGCACACTGTAAATTATGCTTATAGGTTTAAGTTAATAATATGGACTGTATTGTCTGTTGATTGCAAAGAAATATATAAATAAATAGATGTGTATTGGTTACAAAATTGTGTAATAGATCTACACAATTTTTAGTTACACTTCAACTCAACTAAAAAAATTAAACAGGTATTTTTTCTGTGTATCTTTTATATATTTTTATTACTAATTTATTTTTACTTTCCTCGTTAAGGGAAGTAATATAATCATCTAAAAATCGCACTTCAAATTTTGATGAATCTTCAAGAATTTGGTGGTTCCGAACACCGTCGCTCTGTCTGTCGGTCTGTCCGTCGCTCATTTTGTAGTTACTGTAACGATTACTATTGTTTTTGGGCTTTCCCCCATTATACCTTTTGAAGTTACTTCCAAAAAACTTCGTTCCTAAAATGGTAGTTTACCTAACTAGTGCGGAAGTGCCACTTTTCCGCATGCGATTTCAGATAGATAAACGACGCGTCAGCACATGTTATGTACAATTTTTTTTCTACGACCATTTCAATGTGCCGTCAAACAGACGTAAAGAAAGTCAGGTGGAAGTAAAGAAAAAAAGTCAATAATTAAAAATTCTAGGGCGGAAAAGTATGGGGGTATATTCATTTTAAAACACATATGACAAGAATTATATAATACCCTGTATAAAAAAAACCTCGGTTGGTTAGTGGGGATGCAGTCTTATATGGGCCGGAATAAAGTAAACTCCTTTTTGACAGTCAAGCTTTCAAGAATATATTCTTCTCCTTTTCAGGACTTCTACAATAAGTTAACAAGCCATTAGAAAAATTAACTTAATTAAATTACAACCATTATAGATAAACTATACAGGTATCCATATAAATATATCTAAATAATTATGTACTCACCAAAGTGGATTGAAAAACAATAAAGCTAGACATCTCTGAACAATTCTGAGCATTTTTTGCCCTTTTGGGCCTTATGTTATAATAAAAACCTACATGAATTTGTTTAAAAGAATTGGAAGTCCTCAAAATGGTGGCGAGAGGTTCTTTTTATATTATTTTTTAAATTTTTTGACATTTATGAGGTCACATTAACCGTCTTCTTTAGTGTATCAAGTAACCCAGGAGAGAGCGAGTAATATAGAGAATACTGCACGAGACAAGGACGCAACAGTGTGGTCATCTTATTCTCTTTTTCATTTTAAAACTGTTAGACGCAGATAAACTTATGCGTGTCTTCTCGTTACCGAGAGAGATGGGTAGATAAGATGACACTCTGCTGCCTCCCTTACCACGCAGTATACCTGGCTCGTCACAATTTTATTTACATTTTAATACCAACAATACATTGTTGAAAAAAAACAAAAAAAAAATAAATTTTATATTAAAAGACTTAATTTTTTTGATTTTAGTGTAAGCTCCCAAAAGACACACAGTTCACCATACTCTCCCTATATCTTATTTTTTGTTGTTTTGATGTTATTATTATGTTAATTGATTTATTTTGTAGGTACATGAGAAATTAAAAGAAAAGAAAAGGGTTTTGGTATGGCAAAAAGTATGTCTCTAAAAAGCCAGGCACTCTTCTCTATTTACTGACATTATTTTAGAAAATGAATTGGTGAAATATCCCCTCTAACCAACCGAGGTTTTTTTTCTCAACTAGTAAGTCACGACTACCCGTAAAATTTTTGTACCCTGTATATATATTATAAATAATATAAATGTATAAAACAGGCCTCGTAAGAAAGATTCTGGCCATTAAACCTCAATCTTGCAAAACCTACAGTTTCAATAGGGAGCACGTTTTCACTTAACCTGTGTGCATTTCTGCATATTTCTGGCAATTTTCGTGCTGCCATCGCCATGTCTCGAACATATCTCAGCAGGTCTGACGTTGAAGGAGCGTGCTTTATTTTTAAAACTTATTAATACAATTTCAATTTACTAATGATATTTGCTCACAAAGCCGATTGTACAAATACACAAAGTAAATTCCTCAAATTTTACAATATACAGGGTGTTTCATGAACATCGAAACAGGGGCGTTTTAGTGTATTTTAGGGTCGATTTAAAAAAAAACGCTCGGACACTTCAATTTTGTATTCAAAGGGGACTTTTTGACCCCTTCGGTATTTCTGTAGGGTCCACCCCCTGGCTGGGGTAACTTTGTAAATGTTTTTAAAGGTCTTGTGACTGTTAAAACACCGTATTTTCTTTAAAAATCTAATGATTAGTTTTTGAGATATTTGCTGGTAAAGTTGTCATGGGCGGATTCAAAATTTATTTTTTGAGCCTGTTACCATCGAAGTTAGACTTTTAGCTCGGACACTTCAATTTTAAGTTTTTGAAAGCTCATTCTTGCTGTTTCTGTTTTTCCGTATCCATCTCCCCCTCTGAGGGGTGGAGTTTACCCCTATTATTAAGATAGGGAAGATGGGTCAAGTGATTTTTCTAAAAATAGAATGATTAGTTCTCAAGATATTCACTGTCAAAGTTGCCACGGACTAAATAAAAATCAATTTTCCGACCGTGTTATTGTCAAATTTACACTTTCCTCTCGGACACGTCGGTTTTCATTTTTTCTTGATAAAAGGGGTAAACGTTACCCCTCACAAGGGGTGATGAATAGAAACAAATTAAAATTATAGAAAGGTGCTTCTAAGAAAATTAAAATCGACGTGTCCGAGAGGAAAGTGGCAACTTTGACAGATTTTGAGAACTAATCATTCAATTCTCAAAAAAGGTTCGGGGTTGTAAGGAGAAACAAAATACGTTTAAAACAAGGTAGCACTTGACCCACCTTTTCTATCTAAATTAAAAGGGTAAACTTCACCCGTCAGAGAGAGAGCGATGGATACGGAAAAAAAGAAACGGCACAAATGTGCTTTTCAAAAAATTAAAATCGACGTGTCCGAGCTAAAAGCAAATATCTCGAAAACTAATCATTCGAGTTTCAAAAAAATACGGTGTTGTAACAAGAGTCAAAAGATCTTTAAAACAAGGTACCACTCGATCCATCTTCCCTATCTAAAATAAAGGGGGGAAAGTTAACCCAGCCAGGAGGTGCACCCTAACCAAATACCGAAGGGGTCAAAAAGTTTCCTCTTTGAATACAAAATTGACGGGTCTGAGCGTTTTTTTTTTAATCGGCCTTAAAATACCCTAAAACGCTCCTGTTTCGATGTTCGTGAAACACCCTGTATATGGTAACGGGGCATAACGGCAACTCTCAATAGGGATTTATCGGTTTATATAGTCGGCATAGCCTGGCTTTAATAAAGTCGGCACTATTTCTGACAGTTTCGCAAGGAACTACTACATATTTTTAGACACTTTACCCACCACTATGAAATTCATTCATAGTGAATTCTACCTTGTAACATCGGCACCCAGACTCCGTGAGCATTGATGTCATCAACTGGTGATAATTTAAGAACCCGATGAATGTCACCAAGAATCATAGATGAATTTACAAACTCAATTTTTTTCATCGGTGTATTTACAAACTCACCCATAGGCTACTTTTTTTTTACATTTCGCTCAATGACAGCAGTTAAATCAGATTAAGGCTCATTTAGAATATAACGCAGCAGTTTAGGCTGACAGGTACCAAATTTTTTATCTGTTAATTTATAGTGGATTTATAAGCGAACAGAGCAAATTTTTGGGAGGACAGGCTTTGATTTTGAAGACTCCTTTAAATAGGAGTTTACTTTCGGTCGGTGATGGGCTGTACACTTAAAACAACCAATTAAAAAATTTGACATCTGTCAGCGTAAGCTGACATGTGTCAAGTTTTGTGCTATTCTAAATGACCCTTTATTTTCGGTTATCGCGAGTGCGCCGGCGCGGCGAGTCAACCGCTAGTATTAACTTTAGGTGGGTTTTTTCCGCAACGTTGCAGTGGACATTTTGACGTCATTCCACCAAAAATGCGTTTGCATATATGCAGTTACAGCAAATAGATTCGAATTTTTATGTAAAAACACATTAAAGATCGATGTACTTTTTTTTGCTTTTATTGTTGCGCCCTCGAAACTGCACAAGGCGGTTAGGTTGTGATAGCACTTGCTCGATCAAACTTTTTACTCGAACGGATCCAAAAGGTTTATGCATTCAAATGTAAACGTAGTTGGGATCGAGTCAAGTGGATATGCAACTTGTAGTGTTTGTTTGTGTATTGTAGGGTTCAGTAATAAAGATGGCTATCTTTGTTCGAATTGTTGTTTATTATTATGTCATATAGAATGAGTTCAATAAAAAAATTCACGGTGGGATTTACTAAATGGAAACGAATTTTAGAACGGTCCTAAGTTTAAGTGAAATTTTTGGTTTTAAGCATTTTAAACCAACCCTCCTTGAGTTTTGGACATAGTTTGATTTATAAGAAGAATTTTAATAAATTTTTTTATTGAATAATCATCTTAACACAATCTTTTGTTAGATAGTTTCAATTTAGAAGAAAATAAAATAAAAAAATTTAAACCCACGCGAAGTTATAGTAAACACTCTGTAGAACAAATTAAAATTGGGGTTCTATGTCACTCTAATTAAAACTTAACCTTGTTAATTAATTTTTCCAATTAATACTTGATGTCTCACAACGATTTAGATGGGTAATAATAAAATAAGGAGTAGATTAATTTTGTATTTATTTAAAAGGAGTTTTTATTTATGAAATGTATTAAAAAACTTAATTGCAAGTTTTGTTTACATTTCTGTCACTGTCGAAATGTCAGTTTCAAAATATTAGCTGCGTTTAAATCACAAATAACGACAGCTATAAATTTAAACCACCCCCCAGAGGCGGTCTAAAAAATCACCAATTTTATAAACTCAAACACAGATAGTGAAGCTATTATGTGCCAAATTTTTGGCGTATTCACCATTTGCCTTTTTGAAATATGTCAAAAAAAATTATTTTTAGCGCATTTTCTCCTAAAATATGGTATTTTTTGAGGAAAAAGCAGTTTTTCAGTGGTAGTTTGCAATACCAATACAAAATAATAAGTGTTTTTTGAAAATTGTAAATATTTAAACCTGTGGGGAGGTATTATCTTAGATCTTAGTAAATCTCACTGTCAATGTCTGGTCAGAATAAAAATCTCCTCCTTGAAAAATCAAAATAAAAAAATTCTAACCAAAAAATTTACCAGCCACCGCAACACCAACGACTTTGATAGCTAGTGGAAATAATCAACGCTAGGGTATGTCCGCAGATTTAAAGTTTTTGTCGGAACATGCTTTTTTGCTATACAAAATTTTTAATAAGTTTTCCAATTATGTGGTTATAATTTTAGTTAGCTGTTTGTTGTCGACAACTTTTATAATTTTTTTATGTTATTATAAAGCAACTAATCCATAACCTAAAATCTGATTACTATAAAAAAAATTAGATCCGTACATAAACCGTCGTTACTTTATATTATATGGTTAGACAGGTTAAGATAAAAGATTTTCAGACTCGACATAAAGGGCACCACCTGTGACACTTTATTTAAAAATGGGAAGCGACAATCATGGGAGGCGATGACTGACGACGGCCATTCTGCACATGCATTTGTTTGCACACAAAGTGCCTTAGTTTGACAATAACAGATCTCTCTTAAAAACCCTTATTTTTTGCTCCTGGACACTTTTTAATGGGTTTCCATCTTATTGATAGTCGTCCGGTTTAAGTTCTGAATATTACCTACTCATTGTTGCTCATTTCTGCAGAAAGCACGAAATTTCTGCAGAAAGCACACTTATTTCTTTAAGCTTTTGGTCAAAGAAATCGATGATTGAATGTATAGGAGCCAAGATAGCTGCTTTTTTTTAAATAGCGGGCAATTTTACTTAGTTTACTTTCTAACAAGAGATTTTTTTTATTGAAAAATTCCATCAGATATTTTTGTCAAAATTTTAAAAATGAACAACCGAGTAAAATTTCAGCTATTCTGATGTTTGTCTTGCTCTAGTGACCCTTGTAAAAATTTTAAAAAATTTTAGAAAAAATCGTTGCCAGTCGTTCTTATACATACATGCATTAAGGATGGTTTCCGGATTTATCTCGGAAACTATTTACGCTAGGACATTGGGAAAAATGTTTATGATAAAATTGGGCCCTACGGATCCACCGAATTTTTTTTATTTTACTGGTTGCTTCCTAGGGTGCACTAACATCTTTTAGCCAAAAAAGCCTATTTTATGTCAAAGTAGTATAAATAACATATTTAAAATATATCATGATCGTAGTCTTTGAAAATTCTACATACTGTAAATTTACCACCTTACGTGAGAGGAGAAAAATATTTATGCAAAAGTTGATTACTTTTATGTCTTAGGTAAACTTATTTTTTTATTAGGTTTACTAAAAAACCATTTAGATTTATGTTTTTTGATCTGTGGAAGTTTTGGAAAGTTACCGTAGCTAAGAACCGAAACTTATTTACTTAAATTTATTAAAGGATATGTAAAATCCGCAAGTTTAAATCGGATTTAGTTTTTAAGATATTTAAAAAAAACTGTTATGTTAATATAATGAGAAATTTCCTTATTTTTTACTTGTCTCTCGTTCTTACTTTTGTCAGAATTTTTTGGAAATATGATGTATTTCTGTCAAAGTCAATCAAACTAAAATAAACAATTTTCAAATTAGGGCCTTCAAGATGCAAAGTTTACCTTTGTTTGATAAAATGGAACAGAATAAGGTCATATCTCAAAGAAAACAGTTTTTTTGTAAATATCTTGAAAATTAAATTTAATATGAATATGCGGTTTTCAGAAATCTGTTAAATTGGCTTTGCCTAAGAGTGAATTTGAATCCTTGAACATTTCGTTTAGTTAAGCACATAAAAAATTAACAAACTTTAGCACAGCGGAGGCTTCTGATATTCCCACAGTAGTTTTTTAAAATAATTGATAATTTTTACCGCAAATTAAAAAATTTTTAGGATACGTAAAATTATGTAAAAAACTTAAAATTATGCAAAGAATGGTTCCGGGATAATTCTATAAACTTTAACCGTAAAAAAATTGATACAAATTTGATTAACAGTTTTTTAGATTAACTTGGAAGAAGCGAATTTATTATTCAAATTCACCCTTAATTACCTTAACTAAAAATATTGATGTGTAATTTAGAATCTTACAGTGGGATTTACTAAGATCTAAAATAGTACCCCCCATAGGTCTAAATATTTACACCTATGCAGGGTACTAAATTTTAAAACCAATTTTCAAAACAGTTACCCATACAGAAAACACACAAAGTTATTGATTATTTTGTATTATTATTGCAAAATTCCACTGAAAAACTGTCTCTTTTTCTCAAAATACACCATATTTTAGAATAAAATGCCCTAAAACTAACTTTTTTTGACAGGTTTCAAAATGGCAAATGGCGAACACGCCAAAAATTTGGCACATAACAGTTTCATTATATTTTTAGACCACCTCAGGAGGGTGGTTTAAATTTATAGCCCCCAGAAATGATTGTTTTTATTTAATATCTCAAGTTGTTCTTTATCCAATAAAACACCTCCTATTTTGTCCAGAAAAACGCTATATTTGAATCCGTTTTCAGTACATAAAATATATTTATGAGAGCACTACGAGGCAAAACAAACATAAGTGAAGGTCACTGATTATGCACGTAAAATATACCAAACAAAAAAACCCAAAACAACATTAATTTATTTACAAACTGAAAGTAAAACATTGAAGTTATCTAAAAGCTCAGTCAAAAAAACTTTTCTTATTCAAAGCCCATACATTTTAAAGCTGTAGCTTTCATCAGTAGAGGTTGGTGCAAGCCAAGGTGCAAGCAGAGGTAAAAGATCCGAACTCGATATTTGTGATTGAACGCAGCGCTATTATTTTTAAACTGACATTTCGACAATGACAGAAATGTAAAAAAACTTGCATTTAAGTTTTTTAACACATTTCATAAATAAAAACACCTTTTAAATAGATACAAAATTAATCAACTCCCTATTTTATTATTACTCATCTAAATCGCTGTGTGACATCAAGTATTAATTGGAAAAATTAATTAACAAAGGTAAGTTTTAATTAGAGTGACATATAACCCCAATGTTAACTAATTTTACAGAGTGTTTACTATGTAAATCCAGCGTGGGTTTAAATTTTTTAATTTTCTTTTCTTCTAAATTGAAAATTTCCTCTTAAATCCAACACAAGATTGTGTTAAGATGATTATTAAATAAATAAATTTAATAAAATTCTTCTTATAAATCAAACTACGTCCAAAACTCAAGGAGGGTTCGTTTAAAATGATTAAAACCAAAAATTTCACTTAAATTTAGGACCGTTCTAAAATAGACTAAACCGTTTTAGTAAATCCCACTGTTAGGATCTCAGTTTTGGTAAAACATAGATTTGTATAGAAATTTAAAGAGATTAGCATTTTTTTGGCTTCAGTAAACCTCATAATAGGGAAGAAAATGGCGCTTTGCCGGAGAGGAAAAATTTTTTTCAGAGAAAATTAAATTATAGATATTTTTGATTTCTTTTTTTTTCCTCCCTCTACCGCAGCCGAGTGTCTTTGGATAAATTCAAGTTCAGGAGGTACTCAGAAAGCTTCAGAAAACCATTTTGGCCAAAATACGGGAGTTGCTTCGACAGTTCGGCAAATGAACGTTTTTCAAGAGAATAAAAAATATTTTTCAAATTTTTTTCATTATTAAAAAAGGCAGTACAAAATATTAAATACATGCCTCTAGAGTAAAATGCATTTCCTTCCTTGGATTTTAATGCCCTCCGCTACGCGTTGGGCATCAAATCATCCGCGGGAGGAAATGCGACATTTTCCTCCCTTGGTATGTAAATAAATATTAAATAAAAGTGAAATTTTGTTTCCTTTGATGCAAAGGGGTAAACTAAGGGTAAATGTGGGGAGTAAAATTTTTTAAGTTTAAGTGTTATTCATACTATTTCGACATAAAATGGGCTTTATGTCATCCAGAAAATCAAAAATATTTTTAGTAAGCTCTTCCCCCTCCCCAAAGTCCTAGCGTAATTATTTCCCGAGATAAATCCGGAAGCCATCCTTAATGAGACACCCTGTATAACTAAAGAAAAACTATTGCCTTACGTGTTTCTTTACGTAAATGATGTATGTGTGTGGAACCTTAAACTGAGAGATGCCTATTAGAAGTAAATATATAGCATGGTCAATAAGGACCCTCACACCCCGAGTGATATCAGATGCACGCGTCTCCTTCTCCGTGCGACATATAAGATTGTTTTTAACGAAAAATTGGTTTAATTTTGAGGAAATAAACCTTAGATATATATATTATGACGAATACCTACTAAAAAGGAAGAAGAACTGATAAAACACGTCTCTCGCTGTTGTGTTTGAAACATAATTTCTAAGACGAATTAATTTTGTAATAATTAACTCAAAAAATTGAGGAGATTGCCTGTTAAATTGTACAAAGAAAAAACAATCCCTTTAAATCAATAACAAGAAGTTAAAGGGTTTTCTTTTTAATTGACTACTTATCATTCAGGAATATAGATGGGAACCCTCATTGATACTAATGCAATTGTTTTTCTGTGTACGAGTCCTTCATAGAGAAACAAAGAGGAAAATTCATATGCTTGCCAAATTTGAAAACAATACGTAGCAACAAAAAATAAATTAGTTAAATGTAAGATAAGGTAAGCAATCAATAAAGAAGAACTCATTCTTCATTGATTGCTTTAGATGGTTTAACATATACTTTAAAAGCAGTTGTTAAATTATTGACAACAAGGTGCTCGCTTTGTTTTGATACAGGTTTGACATTTATCAGGTCAATCAAGCCACACCCCCCCCCCGTAAGATATTCGAGTTTTGATATGCTTATAATTTCGAACCAATTTTGAACTAATTTTGAACCACTTAATAATACATAATACACCTCATTTGTTATTGTCACCAACGCATATTAATTTGGAAAAAGGCATTAAGCGCTTTTTCATTTCTCTGCAGGCACTTAAGTCACGCATACAAGACAACGAGCTGTTGTCATAGATGTTCCCCCTTTTCCCATTCCGCACTTTACCACCATGTTACAAACATAACCGCCTATATCGATGCCCTATTGTAAAAATATATTTTTTCAATGTTAAAAATATAAGCAATGTCCTGTTTTAATAAAAAAATAATAATAATAAATAGTTTATTCAGAAAGCAAAATTTTTTATACACATTTTGCATTTATAAATTGTAAAAAATTTGTCTTGCCTCAAATTCATTTTCTTTCATAAATCTTACGTTCCCAACAAACTAGCTAGATTTTTTTAAAAACCCACTAAAACCGAGAAGGTTGCACGTGTGCATGTTTATTTTCGATTTTGTTGACAAAACTTTTTGTTTTCTATCACTATTTTTTTATATATTTATATGTACCTATTATACAACTGATTTGTCCTTTATGTAATTGCTTTTATTTGTTTGTGACTAAATTAGAGTTTTTTAAAGAATAATTGTTTAATTCGTTTCTGAGCGTTATGCAAATGTAATTGTACACTTGATTTCGGGTATAGACTTGTGATTTGTGGCCAATATTTTTCTTTGTAAATTAATGTTTCAAGTTCCCCGATTTTTGCCTTGTTTCGTAGTGGTGGTTGACTTTTTCATTTTAAATTTATTGCTTGTTTTTATACAGGGTGATTTAAAATTCTCTAGAAAGATTTGAACAGTGGTTAGATATCATTAATCTAAGACAAGTTACGTGATTATTTTGTTTAGATTTCATATTTTTTTCTCTGAATTTAGAATCGCCTTTAAGGCTATAGTTTCTCCCCAGATTTTAAGTAAAAAAAGTACAACTGGCAACGCCTTGTTCTTGAATTTTTTAATATTTTGCCAGAGTACACAGGGAAAACTAAACATCAGAATTAGCTGAAATTTTGCAGGGGTGATCATTTTTAAATGGTTAACAAAAATATCTGAAGGAGTTTTCAAAATTCTCAATTATTTTTTCTTCAGAATAAAAGCTCTGATGCTGTCATCTATCCCAAAAGCGTCAAAATAATTGCGGTTTAGAACAAACCCAATTTACAAAAAAAATAGAGAAGTTTTTTTTCCTTGCTTTAGCGAAAATAAAAACTAAGTTTTCTTTTTTCTAAAAGCCTGTGAACTTCGGAAAAGAAAACCGATCAATCAATCACACTTTATTGCATTTGGGAGACACACGCATTTCAAGATTCCATGGTAACTGCGGGTATTTTGTTAACAAACTTTAAATCGGTCCGCAGTGGGACAGAAGAATATTTTTACGTTTTCTGACAGAAAACCATTCGAGGTTATGTATATCTTTCAAAAATGTGTTTTCAAAAACATTGTTCTAAAACAAATATGAAACCCCGCATATGCGGTCGCCCTCCGAAAAAGACCTAGCGCTGCGTGGGCATTACCCCGAGTATATCAAAAAACCAAGAGAACTTTACTGGCTCGCTGGGATTACTAGGAATTCGCATAGAAACATTCGGCGCCCATGAGCCCACATAATTTTGTTTTTATTTTGATTCAACCATTTTTTTTTAAATTTAAATTATTGCGGCATAGTTATGTGCAAATGTGCTAGTGAAATCTTGGAGTGTAAAGGATAGATTTTAGAACCTCAGTTTCAAAAACACACGGATACTTAAGTACTAACAAAACATGTCAGTTAAGAGGTTGGAAAGACTTTTGCTAGTCGTTGACGCTCCTGTTTAAAATATAACATGATTACTTCGTCTAGCGCCAGTGGCCGACTTTTAAATCTGCATGCTTTTAAGTTAACCTGTTGTCGTTATCAGCTAGCAGGAGTGTTTCCAATTCAATTATAAATGCACCTGTAAATGTAACCGTAAACATTACACCCAGTTACTTTAATACGTCGATATAGGCGGTTATGTTATGGTTACCGTTTTTTTAGCAGGTAATTCTGCAATAAATCAAAAGTCAAAATAAGTAACCAAAGTCCAAATTTTTGACCCGGTGCTAAAAAATCTCTGGTGTCCCACTGTGGATTAACATAAATAAAGTCTCCGCATTGCCATGCCAGGTCGACATAGTTAAATTGAGTTCCCGTACAGTGTTGCTAAAAACAATTCAACAGATTGTAACTACGACCTTAAAATAATTTACCAAGATGTCTAAGTGTGCTGACAATGACATGTTTTAGGGTTTTTGTCAAGCATTTTGAAGTTACCTACAGTTAAAGTCTTTATAGCGAATTTTGACTTACTCTGTAGAGGTCTAGAACAAGACTTTTGAAAAAAAGTTCTCTTATACGAAACATTTGGTGTTAGTAAAGAGGATATCTGACGAATAAATTCTGTTTTTGTTCTGTAGATAATATTAAGAAATGTTTCTTGAAGAACCTCCAGTTTTTGCAAATGGATGTTCAAAATACCCCACTCTAGAATTCCATATTGGATTCTAGATTGTACGAAGCCAGAATATAAAATCATTAGTTGCTTTTTGTTAAATATGCTACCGAGGGGATAAGTCAATTTATGAACAACTCGCCTTTTATTGTTAACTACTTCTTAAATTGTACCTTCGCAACAAACTTACATGTTTTCCGTCCCATCTCTTGTATTCTTTCCATTCTTCCAGACCTGGTCGCCAGTACTCCAACAGGTACTCCTCAACGTACTCTTGGCCGCGTCCCCGGTCGTACCTTCCCTGTGTTTGTACCTAACAAGAGATTAAAAGGTAAAGATAAATATTTTTATGGATTAAAAAGAGCCCATGGAATAAATAGACAAAATAAGTTATTTACCTAACAAGTGCAGATAGTGATACTTTTTCGTACGCACCTGCGTTTGCTCGAACTCCGCTAGCGCGTCGTTCAAGAAAGCCATAAGTTTGAAAAAGACGCTTTCCGCACGCGTTGGGTATAACATTTTTGTTGCGAGCATCAGGAAAATTTATAAAAATCTTGTTTTACACGATTTTGTAAAACAGAATTTGCGCCCGTCAATAAATTGTTGCATACGTGAATTTTTTCTGCGGGCGTGAAAATATTTTTTCGCACGAGGTGTGGTAAAAAAAAATTTTATGCACGCTTTTCGGAAAAGTGGCACTTGCCGCATGCTCGTAGGAAAAGGCTTTTACCTCAAAAACGCACAAGTGTGTAACTGTGAAATTTTTAATTCTTAAATGATTTGAAGAAGTGATAGAGCCCTCTACCAAGGGTTATATAACTGGCTATAGTTTGCTAAATTTAAACGTCACTAGAGGCACCGTATTTATTTTTATCAAGATAAAATTAATATTTATATTTTAACGGTGAATTTGAATAAAAAATGCGCCTCTTCCAATTTCTTAGTTGTTACTCAAATTTGTATCAAATTTTGTACGGTGAAAGTTTAAAGCATTAGAGACATAAAGCTATTTGTAACTCATCGTGGTATACGTATCCGCATCTAGCGACAACCAAGAATATTGATTGGTCAGAAACTTGTAGCACGTTCTAAAAGCTCAGATATATGCTAATTTAAGGTGTTTCTGAACGCAATAGGTGCCGGGATATGATACGTGTGCCGTAACGATACGTGATACCTAACGCATCTCAACACCTATTGCGTTCAAGAACACCTTAGATTAGCATATATCTGCTCTTTTCGAACGTGGTACAAGTTTCTGACCAATTAATGTGCTTGGTTGTCGCTAGATGCGGATACGTATACCGCGATGAGTTACAAATAGCTTTATGTCTTTATTATCCCGGAACTATTTCACGGATTTTGCATAATTTTAAGTTTTTTTACATAATTTTACGTATCATAAAAAGTTTTAATTCACGGTAAAAATTGTCGATTATTTTAAAAAACTAAATAAAAACAAGATATACTGGGTGTTTCAAATTCGATGCTCACCATGGGGATCTCCTAAACTGTGGAAAATTTTGGTAATTTTTGATGTGCGGTTTATCTGTTTAAGTAAACGAACTGTTTTTAGGATTCAAATTCACTCTTAAGTGAAAATCTAAAAATGCTCCTCGACAACTTATTTAAAAAAATGGGATCTGTCGGAATAGGCAACCTGATGACAACTTAAGAGCCAGGACCCCCAGGGCAAATCGTATTCTGGAAATCCTGGCTAACCAAAAAGTGCTAGAGGGTTGAAATTTTGCACACATACTAATTATGTGACTCCCAATTGCGCTACAACATGTGCCAAATCTTAATTTTATAATTTATTTTTTTTTAAATAAAGTTTTTTCTAAAAATGCTCTCTGTAGCGCATTTGGAAGTGAACTTTTAGGCTTGTATGCAAAATCTCATTTCTCTAGTATTCTTCATTTGGTCGTGATTTCCATAAAACGAAAATTGCTATTTTGCACAATATAGCAGCCACTGTTTAAGGTATCTGAAACACTGAATTTTGATTTTATTTTCTAGATGTAAAACTTCAATTTTTAAGCAAATTTCTTATTTCAAATTCACTTGGTTTGTCTACACTTTTATTTCAACCATAAATAAAAAAATAAATAAAACCCAGATTATCAGTTTCTGGAAACTTTGTGAATAAAATATCCTTAGTTCTGAAGGTGTCACCAATGTGGCAGACATTTTCATGCGACTTTGTCAGTGATGGATAAAATAACCTAAATGTTAATTTTTCAAACAAACGTTGTCATATTGTGATTGTGCTATATAGTGGGGTTCCCTTCTCTTAAGTGATAAACTTGAGCGAAGCAGGACTTCTGGCAGCCGTTGTTTGAGCGTTGGATAATTGGGCGTCAGCAAAGGAAAAAATTAGGAAGCATATAATAATATTCGCTTCACTTTTCTTTTATATTCGTGGTAGGGTTTAATCAAATAAATAATGTGGTTGGTTACTTCCCATTTTTTTTCTTTGCTGATGTCCAAGTGGCCGGCACCCAAAGAGTCTTCCAAAAGTCGTGTTTTGAGACTTGGGAAGAGTTATTTGTCAGCTTTCCCGACGATTGTAAAAAATATTGTAACCTAATTTGATCCTTAAATCTATCTAAAGAAACGTACCCGACGATTGTAAAAAATATTGTAACCTAATTTGATCCTTAAATCTATCTAAAGAAACGTACCCCTGTAATAACATGCACTGATCCAAGGTCGACTTGAATAAATTCTCGAACGCCTTTTTCAATCTGCTGTTTGGGGCACCAGCCTCCCCCCGCTCTTTCGACTTTCAACCTGAAAAAAAAAAATGAAAAAAAAGTTAAATAAGTAACCAGAGACATTTTTAATGACATTTCTTTAACAAAAACCATTTTAAAAGTCTGTTTGCTTGTTTCAGCATTACACACAAATTACTAACAGGTGAAGGAGAAAGAGGCGGAGGTATAGAAGGTGAAGGTTGAAGATGGAAGCTGAGGGTAAATGGGCGAAAAAGCTACAATTTTTAACACGCGAACAAAGTCGCGGACAATAGCTTATAGTACCTAAATAAGTTGTTGCATTAATTATTACAAATTTAAATACATCGAAGTTTTTTTTACGTCTTAAGTTCTTTCTAGAAATTAACGCAAATTTTGTTTTCGGTGAACTTTTTTGGTATACCCTGTATAGGATGTAACTTAAATTCTTCGTTTAAGTAAATCTCACCCAGCCCAATATATCGTACAGGGGTGTTTAATTTAAAACCTGCACCCATAAATTTCACAAGTAAAACTTTTAAAAGGGTAATTTGGAAGTTTTAATAAAGGCATACGGGCATTGAGTAAGAGGAATCTGTTTTATAGGAGCCACACACTGCCCCTTTATTTAAGTCTTTATAATTTGTTTTTTAGCGTGAGAAGATTTCGAAAACATTTCGAAATCATGCAAGAAATGTCATTTTGGCGTTAAACTGGTGACGTCATGGTTTAACACATTTCAAAAAATTTCAAAACGGCTCCTCGAACGGTTTCGAAAGCGCTTCAATCACCATTCTAATATGGCGGGAGTTTTCATTTGTCAAAATATGCGGGTAGTGTTGAGTTATGGAGCACCGGATATTTTTTTTGTTTTTTCAGTAATAAAATGATGGAGTCTGATTTGGTAATGTGGCAAATTCAATTGGGAGAATTCCTCTTAGAGCTAGATTTGGACATTGCTATGCAGCTCTCCTCAGATAAGTTATTTAATGGTGGGTTTATACATGAAAATAGCAAAATAACCCCGGATCTATAAGCCGGGAATAGGAAAAAACAAAACGCTAACAAATATTTTATAGCAATAAGTTAGGTTAGGTTTTGTAAAACTGTCACTGAAAAGTGCATTTGACGATAGAAAGAATCGATGACGTTATGGTTGGTGAAGTCACATTTCGAAATCACGCAAGAATCGTTTCGAAGAGTTTTTGTAGTAGTGCAAAATGAACATCCTGATTGAAAAGTCGAAGATTCTCCTTAGAAATCAAACTATGTACAAAACTCAAGGAAAGTTGGTTTCAAATACTTAACGAAAAAACAGGAGTTTTTTGTACTAGTCAGTCATTCCATGATGACGGACGCTACCGTTTGTACAATATTTTATCAAATATTCAAGAAAAAGTCACAAAAACTTAGTCTGACATAAAAGCTAGTATAAAAGGTAGAAAGTGAAGACGAGCTAAAATAAAAATAATAATGCATAAAATAATTATCTGGTGTTTTGTGGTTAGTTTTTATTTTTTAAACTTTGATGACGGACGCTACAACAAATAGAAATGAAATAAATCTATTTTATATTTTCTTCGAATATTAGTGAATTGGTTAAGGATTTAATTCAAACTTTGTTATGGTGAACTGTACATTGGTAGTATATTTACTTTTTTAATTTTATTATATGTTTAATTCAATAGATAACAATATGATAAAATTAAAAGTCTGATGACGGATGCTACATGACGGACACTACATTATTTACACCAAAATTTTTATATATTTTTTTTTTAAATTTGTCTAAATAAAAACAACAAAGAGAACTACAAGATAACTCTAAATTTAACAGTATAATACAGAACTACTAAAATACTATACATGATTCATAACCGGAGTTTTTTGTTTGACCGGTTTGCAATGAATTGTCACTTACATTTGCAAAAGAATGTTTCGACTGATCCAGCATGCTTTTCTGATTTTCAACATCCTCAGTGCACACATATATTAGGTTGGTAGTAGATAATTGCCCTTTGGCACATTCAAAGAAGCTATAGACGTTTGACAATTCAATTTGTTTACTTTTGACTTCTCGCCAAACCGTCCGTTTTACCAAGCCTCCGAGTGCATCGCTGAGTATGTTAAACTCTATATCATAGTAACACAAATTTGAAATAGTAAATTTGTTTTTAAATTGAGCAGCGCAGCCGTCTGAAATAATCACTGTTTTTCCTATATTTTGTTATAATTCGGGATACTTTAGGTGAATTTTCTTAAAAATTTGTCGAAGAAACGCTCACAAAAGCAATTGATTTTTTTTTTCTGGTGTCCAGACAACACAAGTAAATATTGTCACTTGTTTATGCAACCAGTGTGCCAATTGAATTTAATTTTTAGAGACCAGTGGGTCTATTTTTGAATCGAGAGAAAATTTGATCCCAGGGAGTCAAATTCTCTTGCTACTATGCATCTCATTGGTCGAGATCTTCGGTTTAAATCGGTTTCTCTGACTTTTGCCCGATATCAATATCGGGCAAAAGTGAGTGAAACCGATTTAAACCGAAGATTTGTATGAGATGAGATGCATGCATACATCTCATCTCATCTCATATTTACACTACTATGGCCTTATCTTCGGCAAGATTTTTCTCAAAGTAACGATCTTGTCGTCTTTTTACAAAACAGTGTGTTTTAAACACTCTCCAGAGTTTTGATTGCCGATGAAATTGTGCTGCTTCTACTGCTTGAACTTGACAACTATCTCGTCCAAATCAAGCACTTATTTTGTTGCGTTTTGTACATGATTTAGCGAATTTTACCCTTAAAGAAGTTGTATTAGATCAAGCACCTAAAAATAGTTGAAGATTTTTATATATATAGGGTGGGCCACAAAATTCCGCACTTTTTGGATTGGCTATAACTTTTGACGTGATAACTCGATTTTAAAATATATTGGCTTTTTGAAAAGATAAAACGTTAGTTTTTCGATTCGGTTAAAAATTTACAACTTTCAAAAAATTCAAGAAGGCGGACAGTTTTAGAAAATGTGTAATTTCCACTCCCCTTGAAAAAAATTTATGTGCGACACTGAACAAACTCTAAAGCTTTCACTACAAACGCTCATTGTTTCTTTGTATCACTTAATTAAATCAGTTGGGAAATAAAAAAGTTATAAGTTTTTTGACTACGACTGTTTTGGCTTCGCATTGAAACAAATCACAAAATCATTTTCCATTTGCTATATCTTGTGACCTAATTATTTAAGTAAGAAAAATACTAAGAATCTAATTACCCATTACTTTTTTATTTCTTATCCGATTTAATTAGGCGATACCTCGATATACGAAGAAAAAAGGGAGATTTGGAAATACTAATTTTTATTTTGTCCAGTGTCTTACTTTAAAAAAAATAAGGCGTATAAAAGCTAACCCTTTTTAAAACTATCCGACATCCTGATTTTTTTTTAATGTCAAATTTTGAACAAACAGACGCAACTCTCATGTTTTGTCTATTTAAACAATATTTTTTTTAATAAACCAATCAGGCGAAAAGTTACAGCAAATTAAAAAAATATGAAATTTTGTGATTTTTTTCCAATGTTAAGCCCAAACACTCATAATCTAGAAGGTTTTAACTTTTTCATTTCTTAACCGATTTAAGTAAGTGAAACGTAAAAATACACATAAGCAACGAGCATTTGTATCTTGGATTTTTGAGAAATTTTAAATTTTCAACTGAATCGAAAAAGTATCACTTTTCATCTATCTAAAAAATTAATACCTTCAAAAATCGACCACTTATGTCAAAAGTAATAGCCAATCCAAAAAGTGCGGAATTTTGTGGCCCACCCTATATATTTTCTTGCTTACGGATGCTACATAAATGTTTAATGATAAAAATGGATTATTACCTTAGCTAAGAAATACTTGTTACATTGAATTAATGGTACAAAATTCGTGTCTTTAAAAGACATTACTTATGTCAAAAATTGTTTACCTTTTTATGAAATATTAACTATCAAATATTTTGATGACGGACATTACTACATTAAATCAACAAAATTAACAAAAAATACTACTTACCCATTTTATATAAATAAAATTGTCCAAACATTTTAATTTTTAATATTTTACTAAAATAGAATAACAGCGCCTGCTAAACAAATCAAAATGTCTCTAAAACGTAGCCTACCATATCGTATACACTACCTGATTAATTTTGTAAGAGTGTGGTTAGGACGGGTAAAATATAGTTTTATGGGCCTGTTAATGAAAACTAGAATCATTTTACAAAATATATGAAAAATTTAGATCTTAGCAGATATGTTTTATAATAATAGTAAGGTACATAAACAATTCTAAATTTGGCTCCTTGGTTTCAAATTCTGTGGAATGGCTGTAGTGCAAAATGAATATCCTGATCTTCGACTTTTCACACAGAGGGTGGAACCTAGGACGACGACGTTTCTTCTTTATTACCCATTCGTTTTTTAAATATGCAGTACGGCACCTAGGTCGTTTTGCTTTTGCTTCTAGACGAAACTTGCATCCTTGCACCTACTGCCTATGCAATGGGTACTGTTTTTTGTTGGCGAAGGTTCACACAGAGGGCGCTATGGTCCGTACTTGACAGAAGTTCTCTCCGCTTTGCCGAATTTTTTTGGCACATACGCGCGAGGGAATTGTCTGTCTTTGTGGTACACATAGCTGATGAGTCTCTAATAAGATGAAAAGGTGTCGTCCTTATGTGTGAAAAGTCGAAGATCACGATGTTCATTTTGCACTAGTACAAGAAACTCCTGTTTTTTAGTTAAGTAACGATACAATATAATAACTTACGGAGACTAACAGAAAGATAGGGCCGCGCAGAAACTACGTTCCTGTAGTGCATAGCGCATTGCGGCGAAGAGTGAAAGTAATGCTTGTATTAAGTAAACACATACCTTGCCTCGTCCACCTCTTTTTATAGGAACATAAAAGAGAGACAGAACATTTTTCAGTGTTGAAATATATTTCACACAATTTTAATTTTGTACTTGCTAGTTTTTGCCACCGCTTGTCAAAGTCTGTCAAGCCTGGCAAGCGGTTTTTTTAGATTTTCAAAAATTTGTTGAGTTATTCTAATCAGTTTTGGTTAGAAATCGCGGAAGTTTTCTATTTCTATTCGTCAAACACAAGACAAGTATTATTTAGGTTCTATACCTATTTCGTAACGTCTTTTTCGCCACATTTTGGTACCCTTCCACTTGAATAACGTTTTGTAACAATTGTACCCCCCCCAAATTACGTAACGTGCGTTTTGCCGTCAGTAAACATCCCCTGCTTGTTTAATTTTTTACCCGAAATATATTAAAAAAATCAATTTAGGACGGCGCCCCCCCCTTTGAGCGTTACCTAACATGTGGATGGCCCGTTACTTAAATCTATATTTTATAATGTTAAAACAAATAGACTGAGAGAGATCTGATTTTTTGAATATTTTCTTATTAGTATCTAAGAAGGCCTCCTCGGGAGCGCATTTATTAGTTCAGTATGCGAAAAATATGAAGGTTTGTTATTAGAAAATTTACAGGACTTTCTCGAAGCACCCTCTACCAATATAACTAAACAGCTTAAAATTTACGATGGGGAGTGTGAGTTTCAACATGCTAAATTACTCAATTTGGATTCAATCTATCAAGACAAAAATGACGAATATGACACTCTTATGTCGCCGGATTTTTAGTTAAAACAATTGAAAAAACAGAATGTGATTTATGTAATACTAATTTAAAAGCAGACTTAGTCGCACCACATCAAACTTACACATCTTTTAAGAAGCACCGTGACAACAAAAAGCGACTTATTTATGTCACTGAAAATATTACTAGTTTGTTGAAAATCATACATGATAATAATATAGTAGTTTTTCTTATGCGAAATTACGGGCACATACTACATGTGTCTATAAAACTTTTTTTTTATTAAAAAACGAATTGATTTTACATGGCTTACCTATCAAAAACATGTCCAAAATATTCAAAGCGACCTTTTAAAATATAGCGTTACATTAATCATTAGAAAATATTGTGATGATTTACATGGAGCTAAGCACGAAGATAGTAGGTTAAAATACAACCAAAAAAAAATAGGTTAAAAAATTTATAAAATCTGTAAGACTTTTATACTGGGATTTTTTGCCAATTAATAAAAGAAAATAACATAATAATATTTTAATATTTGATAATATTCCATAATATTCCTCAACATTGTTATAACCACCTCCTCCTATTTTAGATTTTTAAATAGTCCAAAAAACTTTTTGTAAGCTAAAAAAAGTTTTTTTTAGCTGTATGGAACAGTACAAAGTTGGTTAAGGTTTGTATGGCATTGCTTTTTTAACACTAAGAAGTATGAAAAAAAGACGCCTGTTAAGTTTTTTCATATTTTTTTATTATTAAAGAACTAGGTTGCATCTGGCTTCAACTTTTCTTGAGTTTTGTACATAGTTTGATTTCTAAGAAGAATTTTAATTAAGTTTTTTAGTGAATAATCTCCTTCACACAATATTTTTTTGGATTTAAGAATTAAGAAAGTTTCAATTTAAAGAAAAAAAATTCTTTAAATTTAAAACTACGCGGGGTCTAAAAGTGAGAAACACTAAATTAAGATTGGTTTTTTGTGTCACTCTTATCAAAACTTACTGATTTTTCCAATTAATACTCGAGGTCACACAACGATTTAGATGTGTTGTTACAAAATAAGTATTAGATTAACTTTGTATTCATTTAAAACATTGTAACATTGTAACGAGTTCAGACCTCTGCTTGCACCTTGCTCCGCACCAACCTGGTTGCTTATTTTTGACTGTCGGGGAGGTGTAGGGAGCAAAATTCTCCTGGGGAGCAAATTAGAGAGTAGTCAAAATCAAGTGATATATCGATATATCGAGGGAATGCTGCGTTCTCCTAGTTAAATGTAGGAGAACTTAGCCAGTGAGTAGAATAAACCTTTAAAACTCGTTCTTAGTTTTGTTTTTAGTACATTTTTTGTCACTCCCTAGTATTGTCAAGAATAAGTACCCTGTACTGATGAGTGGTTAATTATATTAATGCATTGTTTTTTTCTTTGGTATATTTTTTGTGCATAATCAGTGACCTTCAATTATGTTTTTTTTGTCTCTTGATGCTCTCATAAATATATATTTTGTGCTGAAAACGGGTTCAGAAATCGTTCGTGGGGTGGCTTAAGGCTTCTGGGGGGCTTGAGTAAGAGAATAGTGGCCAATTTTTGCGAAAAATGCAACCTCCCCTGCATACGCTGATGGTGGTGTTATATTGGTTAATAAACAACTTAGAAGTTGAGAAAATTCCTCTTACAAAAACGCACCTGATTGGTCGAAATCTGAGTTTTCTATCACTATTCTGTTAATTTAATGATATTATTCGTGAGCGGTTTTGCCGGCACTGACAGAAACATAAACATAAGGTAAATTAATCTTTGTGAAAACGGTTACTTAGGGAAATTATAACCGAACCTATTAGCAATTTCCACAAAACAATCCTTTCTGGGAGCCATAAATTTAAACCACCCCCTAGGGGTGTTCTAAAAAATCAGCAAATTTATAACCTCAAACATAGATAATGAAGCTATTATGTGTTAAATTTCTGGCGTATTCACCATTTGCCATTTTGAAACCTGTCAAACAAAATTGTTTTAGGGCATTTTCTCCTAAAATATTGTATATTTTTAGACAAAAAAGTTTTTCGGTGGTATTTTGCAGTAACAATACAAAAATTATTTGCACAAAAACTGATTAAAAATATCTAGATACTTGCGTATCTTGTTAATTCATTATTTGGCTCAATGGTTCTAAGAAACAGAGTGGCACTAAATGAGGCTGACGTAATGAAAAATTCAATATTGCTGCCTCAAAATGCAAATAAATCAAGACACCATGCCATGCCAATGAAAGTGTTAAAAGTGGGTCAAAAGTCTGAAAGTTTTACGGGAGTTATTGGTCAGCGTAGAGTGAAAATAGATAGATGGCGCTCCATAGGTACAGGAATGTTCATTATAAATGTTACAACCCTATATCTCGTTTATTTATTACTTTAAAATATTCGGATAAAAAGTAAGGTACTACAAAGTTTTTTAATAAAAACGCACCTGATTTTGATCAGTTTTTATTAAGTGTACAAGCTTTTGTGAGGTAAAATTTGACGATTATAAAAGTTTGCAATAATTTATGAGGTATGTCTTGGATTTTTGACAGAGACTGAAAGTCGGTAAAGTTCTTTGAGAACCGCTTTCTTGACATGCATGAAGTCGCGTGTTGTGGATTATACAATGAGCTTCAGGCTACTGCGAATATAGAGGGAATCAAGTCCAATTTACTCTCCGTGCCGTACGACCGAGGTGGATTCGAAGCACGCTGCAGTGTTATCTTTTGGAAATTTATTTTGTTTTTATTATTTTGTTTTATTTCTGCCTTGCTCGAGAAACAGATTGGTAAGTTCTTAATTGAAATAATACATTTTTAAAACTAAAACTGGATGTCTACGAAGTTGCCGAAAAAGTGCAGAGGGTCAAATGGTACTATCAAGGTAGACCATTGAGACTTATTCAAGAACTTTTTTTGGAGAATTTTGTAAATCGCCCAGAACCTAGTTTATCAACGATTTATAGGTTTGTGCAGAATTTTGAAAAGTTTGGTTGTGTAGCGCCAAGAAACCATAAAAAACCCACTGTTTTGAATAACGAGCAGGAAGTACGAGATGTGATGATTTGCGCTGCAGTGGAGGAAAATCGAAAGTTAACTAGCTACCAAATTGCCGAAGCAGTTGGTACGTCTTCAGCCACTGTTTTACGTGTTCTCAAAAAGAATGGTTATCATTCTTACAAAGCGTCAAAAACGCATCAAATTTTTCCGGAGGACAACTATCGTCGTATGGAATTTTGCGAAACAATGATGGAAAGGGCTAATCGTGATGAAAACTTTCTGAGATCTATTCTTTTCACCCAACACACGTTCGATATTGGTCGAGGGAAAATTTGCATTTGTATTTTGACGTAAGAATACAGTATCCTCAAAAACTAAATGTTTTGGGGGGTATTGTAGGGGAACACGTAATTGGGCCATTTTTTATTAACGGCAATTTGAATGGTCCTAGATATTTGGATCTACTGCAGCAGCATATTATTCCAATTGCTAGGCTGCTAGGTGTGATATTTGGTGAAACATGGTTTCAACAAGATGGTTGTCCCGCTCACAATGTTGGCCTTGTTAGGGAATATCTTGATAATGTATTTATAGCTCGATAACCCGATCTTGCTCCTAATGACTTCTATCTGTGGAGTTATATCAAAAGTAAAGTTTACGGGTATGAAAGGGCTAATAATTTGGAAGAACTTCGGATTAAAATTGAAGAAGCTTTTCGAACTATCACCCCTAACATGCTTGGAACTTTTCGAACATTTGCTCTATTTTTTTTTTGACTGGGAGAATCTTTTTGGTTTTTAGAATGTATTATTTTATTTTGAGAACTTGCTTTTATTTTGTTTCTACTTATTATTTTCATTGTAACACGTTGTCTGTGATAAATCTGAGCAGTTGACAATAAAACGCTCTTATTTTTCAGTGACAAAAAATAAGAAAATTACGTTATAAAAATTTGCGTATTTATTGACCAAATTCCGGTTTCATTGACTACACTCCACACAGCACCGTGGTTAGAGGCGTACTAAATACTAAAGGTAAGTCTCGCAAGTGGTGATCGCAAGCCTGAGTATTGGTTGCTTCACTGATAGGTGTGCAATGTCCCTGCATGTACGTACACTGACAAATTGGACTTCTTCCGGCCTATATTCGCAGTAGCTTGAAGCGGTCTGTATATCAGTATTTATGGTAAGAGCAGCGCAAATGTGGTAAAAAATTAGAACCTGCGACGTACGCTATACAAGTAACCAAATCTGTCGGCATAAAAATTGTCGAAAGTCTCTGACAGACTGACATTTACTCGGGTACCGATAATTGAGTTCTTTTGGGTAATTGGCCATCCATCGCTTACATAAACGCGACAAGAGGGGTTGGAGGGGTAGGTAAAAATATTAACGGCAGGAGTGAATCGCAAGCTTTTGCTCCAAGACAAAAGCCTACAAGCACGTAAATCTTGAAGCCTGCGATTCATTTTAGTTCGTTAACCATTGCACCTTTCTTACGTAGGTATTTACTTTTTAGTAAAAGAGATATTTTCGTTTCTAACCATATTACATTTAGAACAACAACAAAAATATTTTTTTTTATATCTTCCGAAAAACATGATTTTAGTAAATTTCTGCAGATAACTAAAGCGTGGCATTTTTGGATACCTATGCAAAAAAGCTTCTTTTATACCTTCATCAAAAACATGATTTTAGTAACTGTCTGCAGATAACTAAAGCATGGCTTTTTTGATTACCGATGCAAAATAACTTTTTTTTTGATCACGGGTGCAAAAAAAAAATTGGTCCATTTTTTACCCAAAACTAAAGAGAAATAGCGGAAAATAGTAATCTTAAAAAAATCTAATTATTCTTGCCTAAAAATTAAGCCATTTCCGCCAGTTTTCAGTAAGTGTTTAGGAAAAAATCTTTTAAAAATATCGTCAAAATATCAAACTGTCAACGATTAAAATGTCGCAACAATGAACGTCACCGATTGTTGTTTCATTTACCAGCCGCCTTGATTTATAGTGTAAAAATGGTGTGTTGCGAGAAGTGCTCTTCGTTCGAGATTTTTAAAAGTATTTTCCTGTTTTTCTTGGATTTTTTGATAAAGGTAAAAAAAATAGTGTTAACAACTCGCGGCTAAATTGTGCTTTTTTTGCTCGCGTTTTTAAATACCTCGCTGCGCTCGTTATTTAAAGCAACGCTTGTAAAAAACGCACCGTTTTAGCCACTAGTGGTGAAAACTACTATTTACTTTTCAAAAACCCGCATCTTACCGTAGAATAGTTCAGAAAAACTAACCCACCTACGCCAACTTTCACCAACCTCAGCCCTTGTTTTATTGAATCGAAAAATTCAAGAAGGCAAAAAAAGCCAAAGATTTATATCCCAAGAATGAGTATCCCTTTTTTAAATTAATGAACGCACCTCCGAGCGAAGAGGGATCGCTTTTGTTTCTTTTTTTGACGGCTAAAAGGTTTTTTGAATTAAGCAGCAGGCATAAATTTAAACTTTGATACAGCAGATTTTATTTTTGGCTGCATAAATAAGTATTAGAACCGGCAAATGCTAATCACCGCTTACCGATCAGTTTGCTACTACGTATTCAAGAAAAAAATGTATTAACTTTGATCTAATTATTTTTGAGGTAGCCCCTTAATATGTTTTTGATGGGGTTTGTGAAACATCTCTCATTGTTTTCACAAGTTTTCCCAACGCAAAAATGTGGCTGGTGAAATATTGTCCAGCTAATCAAATCTCTTAATATCTGTTAAAGACTTGAACAGGTTTTAAGAGTTTTGATGCGGTATGAAATAAGAAAATTAAAATCTTTGACACAGTTATTTTTTGAGGGTGCATGCGTTCTTCTGTTTTTTAGACAACATTCTTATAAATGTTGCTTTTTGGATACCTCATATCATAGGCTTGGAATATCTAGTTATCGAGACACCTGCAGTCAAAGTCTTAAAATTTCAATTTTTAAAAGCGTTTATCTCACAAACGAAACCAGGTATCCTAGGATCTTGGATGTCATTTTAAAGGATTTTCTAAGAAGATATGAGAAATGATAGCCTTTGGGCGATTATACAGTTACATATGAAATTTATCCATTTTTGGTAATTTTGACGTCATTTATTAAAAAGTTGATATCTAAATTTAATAGTTATTTACGTATCTGGGTCTTAGAGACAGCGTGGCGAGAAAATAAAGACTCGAGCCGATAGGCGAGGGTTATTACACGCTGAGTTCGTTAAACGCAATTTAGGAACGAGATACATACAATGTTTTATGCACAGCCGTCTTTTTTAGGAGAAAAAAGACTTCATGATATATTCCACAAAAAATATTGTCGGTCTAAAACTCTCTAATATTTTGACAACACACGAATCACTGTCAGTAAGCGGGTGGCAGTCTATTCATGTAACCTTTTAATCAAGCAATCTGACAAAAACATTGCTCCTAATACTCCTAGTAACACGTAGCAACCAAATAAACTAACTGAGCGTTACTTGAGAAGTTTCTTCTAATTTTTCGCGATTTCAATGGATATCGAGGAACAGAGTTCACTAAGTCTCCCCAGGAAAATCCTGGATGCCACGGAAGATGCAAAGAAGGACCTTTTGCCCTCAAAATCCAGAAAACTTTACGAAAAGGTATATAAGGACTATTTTTTGTGGTGTTCAGAGAAGAATATTGCTGAAAGTAGATCCCTAAATCTTTAAATAAAAATTGAAAAAATAAAAAAAAGCTTGCTTTCATTGCTGTTACATCTATAAAAAAAACATATTTAGGTAAAAAATCTTTTTGTTTTGGACGAACAAAATGCAAGCCAAACAGAAAAAGCAAAATTACTATCAATTTTCAATATGCCCGCGGGCTTTAAGTGAGCTCTAGGACGTTAAAGTGCCACTTATCGCTCTAAAACGCGGGCGGTAAAAGGCATTTTAACGCCCGGCTGTGCATAATATTTATTTACCTAACAAGTGCAGAAAGTGATACTTTACCGCACGCGATGGCAGTTGACGGAACGAAGCGAAGCGAGTTCGGCCAAGCCGGCAAGGACGGTAAAGACACGCATGTGTTGGGTACAAGATTTTACCTACCTAAAGTGCCATAATGTTAACTTTATTGCACCGAGGGCTGTAAAGTACTACTTTCCGCACGAAAACGGGTGCGGTAAAGTGCACTTTACCGCACGCGAGTATCGCTTTCAAAAATTGACATTTTAAGATTTTGACTGCAGATATCTCGAGAACTACATATGCGAGCCATATGATGTGAGTTATCTTTAAAAAGCAAATTTTATAAGAATGTAAAATTTGGTATCAAAAACAGAAGATCGCCCAGACAAATGCCCCCCAAAAAATATCGACATCAAAGACTTTTATTTTAATCTGTAATTAAAGCTAGGGGTACGTCTATTTCAAAACTATACAATTCGAAGTTTATATTTTTTTTTCTTGAATATGCACTTTATGCTAACTGTTATTAGTTCAAGACCGTCAGCTCTCAAAACAAGCTATACAGGGGAATTTTTCCGGATAATGCTGGATTTTTGGCAGATGTTAGTCTACCCTAGAGGTCCTGTATACGATTTTTCACAGTTATTGTTTTACCAGAGGTGAGCAACTGGATTTGACAGTTTGTTAGGGTAACCCATGACAATAAATAACTTTGTCAATGTCAGATTTTTTATTAATAAACGTGAGGTTTAAAAATGGAATTTTGCCGTATCAAAAACTGTAAAAATACGTGCCTCAGCGAATTTGTATTGTTCCTTCCATTGTTCCAGGAGAAGTGAAAAGAAAACATGCATTAAACAAGCTGTAAAATTAATAAATATAGCCAAATTTGCGAGATAAGTGAGCTACAAGCAGTAGGTGCAAACATACGCATTTAGTTTATGTTTCCATATTTTATTGTAAGAAAAATAGTAACAAAAATATAGATCCTAATAGGAGTCTTTATATTTTACCTATTATTTACATTTTTAATATCACTCTGTATATTCACTGTTTGTTTTTGTTTTTTTTTGTCAAAGCTTGACCAATTTTTTGCTAACCAAAAAAAAAATCTTTGAAAAACTGTCTGGGAAATTATAAAAATAGAGAACAAAACATCAGTCCATTTCATAAAATCCGTTTTACATGCAAATAAAAAAAAATAGAAAGAGAGGGCAATATGAGTTGCCCACTTCTGGTAAAACAGTAACTGTCAAATGTATAGAGAGCCTCTATTCTACCCCTGTGATAGCGTGCTTCCTCCGCCATCTTGGATTAAAGAAGGTCGGCAGGGCTATTATTTATTTCACCGATTTTGCCTTAAAGCCTTTAGTTCACGAGATATAACACAAAGTTACATTTTTTACATGGAATACCCCAATTTTTTAAAAAAAAATTAGATTTGTAATAAAATTTCCTATTAAACGATGTGTCATACACCTATTTTTATTAAGTAGTTAAACAGATATCTGCAATTTTTAATAATTACCATAGTAGGCTGTGTTTAACTCTGACCTATGCAGTTTTAGGGTATCTATCTAGGTAGCTATGATCAAATAAAAACAATTGCCATGATAAACGAGCCCAAGTGTCAAAAGTGGCGTCTTCGTCAAGATATAAAAATGTTTGAAAACTTTGAAAAGTACGACATGATAAAATGTTATATTGAAAGTAACGAAAATCGACAGACGGCGTTAAATCTATATTTCCAGAGATAACGTCATCTACAAGAATACAGATCCTTTACAAAACTGCGGCCTAGGACGTATAGAAGCCTAGCCAGAGATAGAAAGTTGGAAGGACTAACGGTTCTAGGAGAAATAGAAATTAACCCGAATACTTCCCCCAGGGCTATGGAGAGAAACACTGGAATTCCACGCAGCAATGCCATTCGGGTGCTTAAAAAACACAAGTTTAGGCCCTATCGACCCCGACGGGTGCATCAATTTCGGCAACAAGATTTTGCTCCAAGACGTGCATTTTGCAGGTGGTACCTAAATAAAAGCCAAGAAGACCCCGATTTTGCCAGAAAAGTTATTTGGACGGATGAGGGAACGATTTCTAGTGATGGAATATTCACCAGATATAACTGCTATTACTGGAAACAGCAAAATCCCCATATTATGGTGGAACAAGCGAATCAGGGAAGGTTCAGTTTTAAGGTATGGGTAGGCATCTATAGAGGACAAATTTTTGGGCCATATATTTTTGATGGAAATTTAAATGCCGAAAGATACCAACAAATTTTAGAAGAGCGGGTGATTCCGTTTATCGAGAATTTGCCACTTCAGCAAAATAATGAGCTATACTTTCAACATGACGGTGCACCTCCTCACAATGCACGAGACATTACTAATTTGCTAAATATTGTGTTTGCCGAAAACTGGATCGGAAATAAAGGTCCTACATATTGGCCCCCCAGGTTTCCAGACCGGACCCCTTGCGACTTCTTTTTGTGGGGGAGAGTCAAAGACCTTGTATTTCGAAATCGCCCAACTACTAGAAGGGAATTGGAAAAGACACTTCGTACTGCATTCTGGCAGCTTCGTGCGGTAGAACTTCTTAATGCAGAAAATAGCGTCAAGAGAAGTTGTAGGATATGTTTACAAGAAAACGGCCGGGAAAATTGTTAGATGTAGATTTTAGGTGTTACATAGTTTATTTAATAAAAATTTTAAATAAAAACTTTTAATAATTTTATTTTTGTTTATTATTTTAGGGTTGGTAATTATAGTAAACTAGAAGTTAAAGTTCGAGGTAGCCAACTTGAGTTTGTATGAAAAAAAAACAAAATTTTATTTACACATTTAGGGCGCGCACAGCGCCTACTATGGTAAATATCAAAATATGCAAATATTTTTTAAACGATTTAATAAAAATAGGTGTATGGCACATCGTTCGACAGGAAATTTTATTAGAAAACTGATTTTTTTTAGAAAAATTGGGGGTATCCCATTTAAATGAATATAACTTTGTGTGATATCTCGGGAACTAAAGACTTTAAGAGAAAATCGTCGAAACAGGTAGATTTGTCTTTAAAAAATCTTCAAAAAATGTTTGTAGAAGGCCTTTAAAATCGCACATTTTTGAGAATTACCCCGTAGCTCAGAAGCGCTTTGACATATCGCAATGCGGTTTTTAGTTTTCGACTTCTCTTGAAGATCGAGCCCGTAACATGTATATTAGTTTTGGGCTAACTATGCTGCAAAAGTCCAAAGCTATAGAGGCCCCTCAAATTTGGACCACCCTGTACATTTTCTATTTAGTTTAAATTTAGTTTTTCATATATTTTTTAAGTAACCAAAAGAATGGTGTTCTCAAAGATAACCTATGTCCTAAAAGCTTTGGCACAAAATTCATTCGCTTTAATTTTAACTAAGACAAAATAATATCAAGTTGTTTTTAGAAAGAAAAGTTTGTTTACTTTGTTTACTGTCAGTTGAGATTTATTTATTTTGATTAGATATTAGATCTGGGGGGCGGCGTTAAACTCAACCCCCCACCTATCTGTGGAGTTATTTTGGAAAAATCTAGAGTTGGGTTTGTGTGTAAGTTGTGTGTAGAGAGTGTGTTGGTTAAATTAAATTAAGCTGTGATAAAAATAAATCTGATGAGAATCTAATAACCAAATTTTATGTAATACGTTATGACCTTAATCCATTTTCAAAACTTTTTAAAATTGCCCCTTTTGCGCCATTGACCGACTAATGGCTGAAATCGTCGCGTCAGGCCTTAATGAGGAAAAAAAGTAACTAAAAAAAGTGGTGCTAAAACATAAATCCCTAATAAACTTCAGTTCGAGTAGAAAAAAAGCCATTAGCGTGGTTAATACCCTTTAAATTAACAGTGGCGGCTTCTCGTGCAAAAATTAAATGAAAAACAATTAAAGGGGTAAACTAAAGTTATCATACACGTAAATTCCAGTAGGTATAATACTGTCAGCAAGAATTTTCGAACTGACGTTTGGTAATTTTCTTTCTCCCTAAAGAGAAAGTTGGTCACAGTTGTGCAAGTGCCGTATTGTTTTCTTTAATTTTATTTTTATCATGTCTGTTGATAGTATTATTAATTATAAAGATTTCATAAAACCTTTTTTTGCACGCCTTCTTATCTAAAATTCTGGGGATAAAAGTATCATTTTTATAAACGCAACAATTCAAATTATTTGCCCATATTTCCGACTTTGTCGAGTAAAAAATACTGATACCTTTTGTCATAACATGTCAATGTTAAAAAGCGCAAATAATGAAAACAAAACTACTAGGTTTACAGGTTGTACAATGGTAAGGTATTTTAAAATAAGTTTATTTTTCTTCTTCCATGGCAATTTTTCTCAGGAAAAACCTAATCCGAAAACTTCAAATTTGATAACAACAACAATCTAGGGCATTTCGATGAAACAGCTGATCCACTAAATAACGCAGTGACTGCTTTTTTTTATATGGCCAACTCATGATACATTAAAAGAAAGATATGGTACGTAGCGCACCAAAATTCGTTTAGATTCGTGCATGACGTCACCTGGCGAGATTTTTGTGGCGCGAACGCGGAACTACCTATGCACAGCTGATACGTAAACCTACAAACATGAAAATTTAAGGATAGTTTTGGTTGATAACGGAGGAGCTCGCCAAGAAAATATTTTTTATTATTTTACCCCCGTAAAAATAGGGGTTGAAATTTTAAAAGTATTTTCTCTATCTCAAAAACGAAAAGCTACATAAGTTTGAAAATTGATATGTAGACTTTACTAATATAATAAGTAAACACGTGCTTCGGTATTTTTTAAAATTCAGACAGGGGGTTGAGGAATAGGGGTGAGTCTGTATCCGATAAATATGTTAATCTGTCAAAGTATGGGTTCTGGGGTATCAAACTAAAGGAAATAAAGTCAGGAATCTAAAACAATGTTTTTTTTTTCAAAAGTAACAATTAGGGTAGGGGAGGGGGTTGCAGGTAAGAATGGTTTTCCGTCAAAAAAGTACTACAAGGTTTCAAATTAAACGAAATGCAGTCTTGGAAACAACGAAGGAGTGGAGAATATATATAGTAAAAAAAAACAACAAAATGAATCTCGTGTCCGCAAATAAAAATGAAAATAAAACTCGTGGCATATCGGACAAAGCGTTTTTGTTTCTCACTTCATTACGACCAGGCCTCCAATGTCTAATGGAGAATCCAGACACCTACATACCTGTTTCATCCTTATTAGGAATCATCAGGGAGTCATAGGATAATACCTGGCAGTTGAAGGTACACAGTGACCATGCACACCTCTAGAATTTAAAACAAAAAGTGCGCCACCTGTCGAATAAACCGAGAAACAAAACGTTACCTCTTTTTAAGAGTCATGTTACAGTGACCTTATACTTTTACAGGTTTCTACTTTATAACCTGCTGAACGGTACATGATTCTGTATTTACGTTGTCTTGCAATTTTGATGTTTTTGTTTCTCGGTTTATTCGACAGGTGGCGCACACAGTTACTACGTCCCCAAGGATTACAAACTTTTTGTTTTAAATTGTAGAGGTTTGCATGGTCACTGTGTAGCTTCAACTGCCAGGTTTAATCCTATGACTCCAATTGGGGGCGGTGCTGCTGCGAACGTTACCTCTTTTTAAGAGTCATGTTACAGTGACCTTATACTTTCACAGGTTTCTACTTTATAACCTGCTGAACGGTACAGGATTCTGTATTTACGGTGTCTTGCACTTTTCAATTTTGATGTTTTTGTTTTTCGGTTTATTCGACATTGAAGGCCTGGTCGTAATGAAGTGAGAAACAAAAACGCTTTGTCCGATATGCCACGAGTTTTACTTCGATATATATAGTGTCTAATTGGTTACTATTTTAATTTTTACCATAAACTAACCATAATGCAGCCCTCACCTACTATTTTTTTTACTAAAAAGTTTAATACCAATGCAATAATTTTATACTTTGTAGCTTTCTAGATTTAATGGCAGTTAAGTTTATATATTGTATACTTAAGTATGCTTTGTCAATAAAATGTCAATTATATAAAATAAAAGTAAAATAAAGTAGCCAAACAACTCGTATTTAAGGTTTCGCTCGTAATCATTACCAGTAAAATGTTTTGAGCAAATTCGAGCATTATCACGTTAAAGTTATCATTCCGTCCATAAAAATGCTTCCATTTTCTTGTCTTTTGGAAATCTAAAAAACTTATTGTCACGCGAAAAACCTTTTGTCGGATTGTCGATACCACATCCGTGTACACAGCACCCCATTTTGTAAATTTTTTCCACTGAAAAATTATTAAAACTAATTGTAAACAAACTACCACCTCGTAGAAAAAATGCCTACTGAATGCTGTCTCTCACGTCTCTCACCAGGTGACGTCAGTTAGCCACGCCTACTCCTGCGCGATATCATATCTGTTTTACTTGTATCATGTGGCCAACTAAGGGCACCTGAATTCCGATAGTTGTTTATTTTTCTATTTGCCTACGGTAATTTTATCTTCCCGCTTATAAAAGGGCATAAAGGTTATAAACCACGTGACTAAAGTTTATTTTTATCTTTCACCGAGCTCTAGCCCTTTTTTTGCTTAGACTTTAAACAAAATGCACCCGGTGTGTATTCTTGTGGTACTTCGGTGTATTTTATATAGTTTGTTTTTTTGCTATCGATTCTTCATAGTAAAAAGTCCGACTGGTAGATGGACTGTGTCTGAAACCAGTTAGTGGTAGAACTAGTGGAAAAGGATAAAGATCTAATAGAGAGTAATTCTGGGACTGTCAAAATTTTGCTGCAGTGACAAAAAGTGCGCGCTGAGAAAATATTTTTGCTAAAATTTGCGATGTCCTAGTAAATTACTCTCCACGTTCAGCGCCAGCTTAAATATTTTCTGCCTGTGTATTATTTTAGTCGCTCTATGCTAGGGACTAATTTTAAAAACTGCTTTTACCACTTGGTTCATGCATGAAAATTATAAAAAAAAGTATTTAGCTTCTTATAATCCAGCAAAGCCTATTTAGACCACTTAGGGCTGGCATTTATTGCTAATCATAGAAATAATACGTGCGCCCCTGGAGTTAAAATACCCTCTAGACAACTGAGAGCAGCTCTAAAGTGACTTTTGAGACCCTCTTCATGGGCTTAATTTTTGAGCCTCTCCCGTCTCGAGTGGTATTTTAAAGCTTTTTCCAGAATAATTTCGTATAATCACCCAATTTTTTCAGTGTCATTGCCAGGCCCTTTATAGGGTGTATATTAAACTGGTAGATATTTTCTCGAAATACAGAGTTTTAACAAACCCAAGTGTTTTAGTGTATTTTAATAGACACAGGCGAATGTTTAACAACTACTCGTTAATGCTTGGAAAGGTATTGAATTAGAAGCGTGCAGTTGACTTCTGGACACAGTAAAATCTCACTTCGCACACAGTACCCTGTGAAATCCAAAAAAGTTTACGACGATCCAAGAATATTTTAATCTGCCTTTTAGTTTGTCAACTAGTTTCGACCTTATTTGCCCCCCTCAGAGTAGTAGGTAGATAGGAAAGGAGTACTCCTTCGCAAATTTCCACCAATCACAAAGCTAGATGCGGTCACGAGTTGCGCGAAAGCCAATAAACACGTCCCTGTAAAACATATTTCATTTGAAAGAGAGTATAGGTTACGTTAGGTTTGTTATAAGTGGTGCAATAATGCACCCTCCACTGCGATCCAAGAGGTCTATTGTGGTTCATACCTGTCTACAAGTCACCCATCCCCATTCCCTGATAAAGGAAATCAGTCTATTTGGTGAGACTTCCTCGAAATCTTAGGGTACTTTCAACCCAGGGCCAAATATTTTCGCCCTTGTTATCATTAATCCTAGTGGGGTAGGATATGTACCGGCATTTCCGCCTCTCCTCCAATCTATTCATGTGTTGGTTGAGTCGACACTGGCCTGTATACATACAGACCTGTGATTATTCTCAAGCTGTTCCTTGGTATTCGCAGAAGCTGCTTTGCTCTACGTTTGTCTGGCTTATTCAGAAAGGCTTTGGAGTGCTGTTGTTCTGCAGTTGAGCGCCAGTGCTGCACCCCTTTTCTTTCAACCCATTCGGATAATTCCCTATTTACCGTTGCTTTAGTTAGTCCAAAGCAGGGCTCTGGCCCTAAAAACGCAGATTCCACCCCTGCCTTAGCAAGAGAGTCGGCTTTTTTGTTTCCTTCAATTCCTGTGTGGTCCGAGACCCATACAAGATTGATTTTGTTGGTTCCACAGATCCGTAGCAGAGTTTGAAGGCAGTTCCAAACTAAAAGTGATTGGATCTTATTGCTTTCAGAGCAGCTTGACTATCTGATATGATTGTGATGCTTCTGTTAGAGATGCCTTTGTCGGTTTTTTCTTTTGCACAGAGCTCTATGGCGTAAATCTCGGCTTGGAAAAGATAGCAAGTTTACCGAGTTCAACTGAAATTGCAGCTTTTGAACCGAATACACCCATTCCCACGCCGTCCTTGGTTTTTGATTCGTCGGTGTACCAAACCAAAGCTTTGGTAAGTTGATTTATATTCTTCTCCCATTCTTCCCTCGTTGAAAACAGAACCTAAAATGGTTTTTGAAAATTGTCTTTTGGTAGCTTGTGGTCTGTTTGCGTACTAGGGATTCGGTTATCACAAAATACCTTAGTTAGCCCTGCACAGTTTCCCAATGCCTGAACAGGATGCTCCTGATTTAAGCTATTAAATCTTGCTAAAGTTGCTCTTGCCTCCTTCTCCACCCAGATGGGCAGCGGGGGAAGGTCAAGCATTACTTCCATTGCTTTCAATGGTGTTGTCTTCATTGGTGACGTTATGACTTTGCATGCTGTTCGTTGCATGCCTGTGAGAGTATAGGTACTCATTTTCTATCGAATCAAGAATATAAGGGTTCTCAGCACATCCAGATTCCATTTAAAGTGTAGGAAGAAATATCAGGGGCTAAGTAAGTTTATGGGGTTTTAGGTCGACGATTCCACAATTACTCCTTTGAATAATGTCTCGCGAGGTATTCAATCTCAAACAGAAAAATGAAAAATGACAGCTAGAAACCTAAATTTTTCAGTAATAATTAAAGTTTATTTGTTCGAAGAAGAGAAAATTTGTGCTGATTCAATGATTTATATTAAAAAAAAATATTTGATTCTGACAAAGAAATATTTTTTGGTCATTTATTAAAAATAACCCTTTAGTTCGGATACCATAGATTTGGTGGTCGTAATTTATGTTTTTAATCAAACGAACATTTAAGCTTTTTTCAACCTATAATAATATATCTATATTTATACTTTAAACATAGGTCTGTCGCAAAGTGTCATAAAAAACAAATAAAATTCACGTCGTGTGCACTCTATAAAATAAATAAGAACACATTTTTTCTCAAGAATCGTTTTTTCATGTAAATCAGACAGTTTTTTTGGTATAATATAAAACGGAATGTTTCCTCAGAAATCGAAATACATGACTTTTTACCCAAATGTCGCTCTCAATAAATACCTACGTGTAAAGTATGCAGGTTTGTTTTTTGTATACGCATCTCTTGATCCTAGCATTGTACGGTTTTCTTATTTTTTTTTGTTTTCTTTACTTCAACCAGAATGTGCTAAGTCACTTTTCACATGATGCTAATTAACAGCTTCCCATGTTTGTTGAACGTTCAAATTTCTATCTTGAAAACGGTTTAGTTTTGACCTCCATGGTGGTTAGGGCCAAAAAAAAACTACACTTTTTAAATGACTACAGCTAAGCGAGAAACTGTACGATTTTAATAATATTAATAATATTAAGCTTTTTAGGTAGCCCAGGCATCAAAATTTATGTCAAATTTGACATGTCCTAAAAATCCAAGATAGCGGATCCATTTAAAATTAGGTATTTTTGATCCCATTAGATATGTTTTTTCTGTGCGACACTATCTTAACATTCTGTCCAAGCACATCGATTTAACATTTTAGGAATTCGGCAATAAATAAGGAAGTTTGAAATGTTCAAATAGACCAGGGTTTGCCTGCAAATCAATATTATTAAGAAAAAATCTATTAGATATTTTTCAAGGCACATGTTTTAAAATGTATAGAACTAGTGATAAAACTGACATTGTCTTGAAAAGCAAGATGAAGAAAAAACTTTATGTGCAACACTGTATTCAATTGTTGTGAAGGTGGTAGACAATGTTTCGAACTTAGATTAGAAAGAGACAAAATACGTGACACTTACGGAGACCTTGATTATATTATTATATGGAACAATGTTTACCTTTCTGTTGTTTATAGTAAACACACCACTGGCTTACCTACTTAAATATAAATTTACACATGGATTATATTATTAAAATTTTACTATAATGTGAAATCTGCCAAATAATTTAAAAAACATACAAAAAATAATTCTGCCAATTTGAGCTTTGGAAGCTTTTTAACAATAAATGTTTGTAGTATAATTTTATACAAAAGAAATGTATTACAAAGTTTGTATATATATGATTTATAGCAATTTCAATTTTCAACACAATAAAATTATGCCAAACATTAAAACAAGGAAACACAGTTCATAGCACCTGGAACATCAAGAAAAAAACATATTATTACCCACTAGCTAAAAGTTATGTTATTGTGTTTGTTAAATTTGTTATTTTTTCATTAGCAGAAACTTACTTATACTGACTTCTTCAGTACACAATAAAGTCAATAATGCTTAGGGTATACAGAGACATCTAGGACAGACAAAAATATTTAAATATCAATTCGAAAGGCGAACGAAGATGGCAACGGTGGCAGTATAAATCAACCTGAATATTCTGATAAGAGGTAGGAATTCGATATTCTTACAAACCTGAACACATGTAAATTAACTTTTATTGTTGTTTGCAAGTTGGTTTAAAGACTTTACCTACCTTTATTTTAAAGTCTTTATAAAAAAACCTTCGAAAATATCTTATGTGCGCATTAACTACTTCATCAAAAGTATGCTTTATTTTATGGTCTTTATAAAAAAAACTTTGAAAAAAACCTTATAAAAACGTTCGAAAATATCTCATTTGACGCGTTGGGAATTAACTACTTCATAAAAAAAACGCATTTGTTGATATTTTAATTTAAGGATCTACTAATTTAAGTATATTTCATAAACTTTTTTTTATTTTCTGTATACCTACCGGCATGTACCCCCACTGACTGATTTCACTTGCTCTCCCTTTGTTTTCAAAACACTAGATGATTTTTTTCTAAAATATCACTTAAATGCACTGAAATATTCTCCTACTTGTAAAAAAACACACTATAAACGTTTTTTGACAAAATGTGTCTTTAAAACGATTTATAAACTGCTTAAAACATCCTGAAATTTTAAAATAAATAACACGAAAAAGCTTATGTCAATAAAAATATCATCCGACCATCTGCGCTCTGCCGACTTTCCCCACTCACAAGCCAATCATGACCCAAAGTGGTTGAGACAGTGTCCCTATCATTCTAACGTCGTTTAAAAGGATATAAAAATAATCGATATTTCGATATAAACAGTGGTTATTATTTGCCAAGCAGTTGTCGTTGGACCAGATATCTTGTCTCTTTTTAATCTAAGGTTTCGAACTTCCATTGTCTTTATTCATCATAGTACAGTAAAATGAAGTTTTTGTAAACTGAGGTCGAAAAAAAATCCAGGAAGGCTGCGTTTTTGGTATATTCTTTGGGGAAGTCTGAAAGTAAACCTCCCAAGTTTGTATTTCCCCTACTCCTCGGGAACCATCCGCCATTTTGAAAAATCTTTGTAACCGACTTTTTCTATTTATGTTGGTCGGAGGCGAAAAACTCTGAGAACAAGAATATTTGGAAAAAAAACATTTTTGTCCAAGTGCTCAACTTTCTGTAGTTAATTTCCAAAAAGATAGAAGGCACCAAAATTACAAAAAATCAGTTTTAACTTATTTGGATTTTTTTTTTTAAACTTTAAATAAGAAAGTTGTAGATCTCTTTGAGAACCGTTTTCTGGGCATGCACGAAGTCGCGTGTTGTGAATTATATATTATTATTTATGGCTAGATTGGTATAAATGGGGTATCAAATTAAAGCTTGTGATGTACGCTACATAAATGAAAAGAAGGAAAAGAAAGTATGTGACAGACTGATATTTATTCGGGTACCGATAGTCGAGTCCTTTTGGGTAACGGATCTATCGCTTACATAAACGCAACAAGAGGAGTTGGAGGGGTAGGTAGAAGTATTATTAAGTGCAAAAAAGGAAAGGAAATATTTCCAAAAATGTTATAAAGTATTGCAGGTGGGGGGGGGGCTCAAAAATAAAAAAAATATTTTACATAATTGATGGTAGTATAGCAAAATTGTCATTTGAAGTCGAAAGAAAACCGGACAGGCTGAGTTTTTCGTATTAGTGTAGGGGCATATGTCGATAATTTATATCCCGTGGGATTTTTTATGAAGGATTTTTGTGACTATGTGGGATTGATAGCTCTTTAGTCACACAATCAAGTGTTACCGGGTGGTTTCTTCGCATCCGTGAGATGGCGGCCAAAAATTATAAAAAATACAACTTTCGCAACCGGGGAATGATTATACTCGTTTTGATATAATTCCAAAACAAGGATTTACTTTCAAGGTCATCCGACCTTAATCGACCATGAAAATCGCAAAAAACAAGATTTTTGCCTCTTCAAAAAACGTTTTGTCAGATCAACTTCAAATGTACTTTAAATTATTAGGCATGTATGCCAAATTGGGTCCTTGGAACTTGATGCAGTTTGAACCTTCATGATCTTGAAAAATACCTCAGCAAAATTAACAAATTACAAAAATAACATGCTAAAGGGCGCTATTCATCATTAAAGCCAAGAGAACCAAATTGGGTAACAAAGGTAAGAAGGTCATGTGCAACAATTTTGTTCAGTTATGATGCGTTTCAATATGACGGCTGATATCTCAAAATAGAGACCTATAACTACATTTTATTTTATCCGATTACGTAAAAAAGTAAAAATAAAAAGGTGGCCATCAATTCTTGTTGATTTATCTCTGCTTAATATGAAAAAAAATTAGTTGATGCATGACCTTGATTGAACTTGAAAATACCATGTAAAATTGAAAAAGCAGCTTCTTGCAGTGTTTTTTTACAATTTACAACTAGGCAAAAACTTTAATTTTAAACCTCTCTACCATTTTTTTTGATCTGGCGTCCCAGATGTTTATGCTACACCCTGGTAAAAATGACCTATATGCCTATTGTTTTTAGTTTCGGACCTGTGAATTTTATGTTTTACTCACTTGTCTAGCCAACAAAGTAATTTAAATTACCTCTAAAAGAGTTAGCAGAAGTTAGATATACATTACCATATTCTGGACCAAGTGTTTTAGATGCAATTTTCCAAAATGGCGGTCGAAATATCCTAAAAAATACAAATACAATTTTTGCCACTGGTGCGTGATTATACTCGATTCCATATAACTCGAGGACGAGAATTCCAAAAAAACCCCGAACTCAAATGACCTTGAAAATCGCAAAAAACACGATTTTTGGCATTTTCTCTTTAAAAAAATCTCCATAATTTAACGTTTTGTTACACCAACATCTGGAACGCCAGATCAAACAAAAAATGGTAGAGAGGTTTAACATGAAGTGTTTTTTTTATGGCTAAGATGTTAATTTCATATCCGGCACTTAAAGTTTTTGCGTAGCGGTAAATTGGAAAAAACACTACAAAAAGCGGGTTTTTTTCAATTTTGCATGGTATTTTCAAGGTCAATCGGGATTATGCATCAACTAAACTTTTTTTTTTCATAGTAAGCGGGGATATGTCAACAAGAATTGATGGCCACCTTGTCGTTTTTACTTTTTTACGAAATTGGATAAAATAAAATGTGGTTATAGGTCGCCATTTTGATATATCAGCCGCCTTATTGAAACACGTCATAGCTGAACAAATTTGTTGGACTTGATCTTCTTATCGTTGTTGCCAAATTTGTTCTCTTTGCTTGAATAGTTGATAAATAGCGCCCTTTAGTATGTTCTTTTTGCAATTTGTTAATTGTATTGGGGTATTTTTCATGAAGGTCATGAAGCTTCAAACTGCATCAAACTATAAGGATCGAATTTGGCATACATACCTAATAGTTTGAGGTATATTTTCTCTCTCTCTCTCTCTCTGACAAAACGTCGAATTATTAAGATTTTTTATCGGATGACCTTAAAAGTAAATTTTTTGAAATCCTCTTCCTCGAATTGATTCCAAGTATAATCATAGCCTGGTTGCGAAAGTTGTATTTTTTATGATTTTTCGCCGCTATCTTGAAAGATGACGTCATATCAACCCCTTCTACATGGATGCGAACAAAACACCCGGTAACACTTGATCGTCGCAAAACTCCTTCAATAAAAATCCCACGGACTTACACATGCCCCTTCACTATATATTCTTTGGGGGGTCTGAAAGTAAAATTAACCAAGTTTTTGTTTCCCCCACTCCTCAGGAACTATCCGCCAATTTGAAAAATCTTTCGAACCGATTTTCTCCATATATGTTGGTAGGAGGCGAAAAAGTGTGGAAACAAAAATCTTTGGCATAAAATTTGCTATATTCCTTGTTAAAGGCTCAACTCTCTGCAGCTAGTTTTTAAAGAGATAGAGGGCGTTGAAGTTACGAAAAATCAGTTTAACGATTAAATGTTAGTCTGTCAGATACTTTCGGCACGTCACAAGCTTTAATTTGATGCCTCATTTGTACTGCTCTTAATATAAATAATAATATATAATCAACATCACGCGACTTCATGCATGCCCAGAAAGCGGTTCTCAAAGAATTTTATTGACTTTCAGTCGCTGTAACTCAGCGACGGTTTAATTAATTATAAAATAAATACTTATTTCTATAGAATTTTTTCGAGATCTACAACTTTTTTATTTAAAGTTTTTGAAAAAAATCACTTTTTTTTGGTCAAAATACGTTAAAACTGATTTTTGCAACTTCGGCGCCATCTAACTTTTTGGAAACTAACTATAGAGAGATAAGCACTTGTATAAAAATGTTGAGAATCTTAAGCCGAATATTTTTGTTTTTAGACTTTTTCGCCTCCGACCAATAAAAATGGAGAAAAGACGGTTACAAAGTTTTTTCAAAATGGCGGATGGTTCCCGAGAAGTGGGGGAACACAAACTCCCAGGATTTTTTTCGAGGTACCCTCCTTATTTATGAAAATTTTACTGTACTATTAGGTGAATACTAACAAAAACTAAAACTACCCAATCATACATACTTGCATGTGTTCAGTGAACCATAAAGCTAACTTGAGTTTAGTGAACCATGAAGTTTACACTTAATTGGTTTCACTGTTTCCCAGTTGAAATCTGTTACCTCCGAAAATTATGGTTTCCCAAATATTCTGGATGGTGACGCTGTTTATTTGGACTTCCGCTTGATTAGGTTTTCCTCCCCGGAGACGAGCTTTACCTATTCATTCCATATGATGTTGATTTTTTCAGCAATGTTGAGCTTTTTTGATCCAGTTATGTCCTCTTGTCGAGTTTTGCGTTTGCGTTTTAAAGGCGAACTTCCATGGGTCGGCTGGTTTCTTCAATGTAGATATCCTCACAGGGTGGGCTAAATTCGCAGTACTTTTAGGCAAGATAGCCAAAAAATAGTATGTATGTCCTGAGTTCGATTTTTAAGGCAAGCTTAAATACGAAAACTGAATCTCGATATGTTAAGAGGTTTTTGAGATACGGGGGATTTTTTAAAAAACTGCATTTTGGGATGAGGTCTATAACTTTGTTGTTTGTTGTTATTTATGGGAATATTGTTTTCATGTGAAAACCTTTTTTGTAGACATTTTGACAAAGACCTCAACCGTCACACCTAACCTAAAGTTGGTATTTTTTTTGGGACTGACCTTTTTTGCTTTGATTTTTTAAATCAGCATAAAATGTGCTTTCAAATGATGTATCACACTTTATGTTTTATTTTTTGTATTTTTTTATATTTTTATTTATTTTTTTATTTATTATCTTCTAAACTTTTTTAACGAAATTTTTACTATAAAGTAAAATTAAAAATATAAAATAAATATAAATATTCGTAAAAAGTAATAAAAATATAAAAAAAATAGGTAATAATACAAATAATACAAAAAGTGTGATACATCATTTTAGAACAAATTTTATACCGATTTTAAAAATCAAATAAATATAGGGTCATTCTATAAGAAAAATACCAACTTTGGGTTATATCTCAAAAACTAGATGTGTTAGGAAAAATCCAGTTAGAAGGTTAAGTTCTCTGTTAAAATGTCTTCAAAAGAGCTATTTACATAAAATCAATATTCCTATAAATAACGAAGTTATAGACCCTATCCCATAATGCAGACTTTTCAAAACAGCCCCGCAGCTCGGAAATGGTAAGACATATCAAGATGCAGTACTCGTATTTAAGCTTGTTTCAAAAATCGAGCCCAGGACATGCATACTAACACTCAAAAAATTTGGTTAAAAAACACGGTAGTTTTAAATGTTCAAATAGACCAGAATTTATCTCGGTTTCCTTGTGAAAATTTACTTTGTTGAAGGCAAACTGGTCTATTGAAACATTTAAAACTGCTTTATCTCTTAACCGAATTTTAAAAGTGTTACATCAAAAGGCTTCGAAGAATATGCGTTTGTAACTAACGTTTTAGATTAAATACAGTGTTGTACACAGTGTGTTTCCTGGACGGTTTAAAAATGTCTATTCTTGGAATGATATAGCTTTTCAATAATATTTTAAAATTCCTTATTTCTTGGCGTGGCTTTGTAACCGATGTTTAGATTTAATACAGTAAAACACAGAAAAAAAATACATAGGGTGGTCAAATTTTTTTTAATTAGGTCCACCATCTTGGATTTTTAAAACCTGTCAAATTGGACATCGGATGTGTAAATTTTGATGCTTTGGCTTTTTACAAAGCTTAATTCTACTAAAAGCGGACAGTTTCTCGCTTAGTAATAATCATTTAAAAAAGAGCGTTTTTGCTGGCACACCCTGTATAAACGTTTAATTTTGTTTTGGCCTTTTATATTACATGTTACTCATCAAAATATTTGGACTCGCCCTGTATATAGTATTTTATCAAGGACTGTAATCCTAAACGGTCTCCAGTATAGTATAGTTAATGTTCATTACACAATCCAAATTGATAATTGAGCCTAATTGAGGGCATTTTGGGATCTCAATGGACAATATTGAGGGCACTCAATGATGCCCCGAGTAAATGGACCTGTTATTATTTCATGTTGGATTTACCAGATGGACTAGGTAAGCTTTAATTTTCAGGTTGTCTTACACTAAATGACACATATATGTTAATTAAGGATATGGCCGAGTTCTTAGCTCAGGTTATAGTGTTGGCACAATGTACCTGCCTATCCAAATCACTCTGGCTCTCCTGTTCTTAGCAAGAGTGTAACTTGGCGGAAAGAGTATTTTAGACAACTAACAAATATTATTGCTTAAAAATTAATGTACCCCATCTTAAAGACTTCAGCTTAAGTGACCTATAAACCAGAAATTAGTATCAAAAAATGCCGATTTTGAAAAGAAATCGCATATCCAAAATCATACTGGATTTTTCCTCTAACGTCTGTCATATCAGGTACCAAGGTCTATCTCCTATTAAAATATGTTCCATTTTCTCTTGTCAGTTACCCTGTATACTTTGCCCTTTGCTTTCAAAAATATTCGTTACGTTAATGTTTTTTTTTTGACAGTTTCACTTCTCAAATTAAAAATTCCTTGATATTCTGTTAATAAAATTTAAAATTTGAGCACTAAAAATATCCAACCAGAACTAAGTTTACACATTTAACTCCCATGCACGCTGTGGCTTATACCGTCTGTCCGACTATTCAGTATAGGTCGGTACGTGAGGGGTGTCTGTGACTACGTCTGTGTATGCATCCTTCCGTTCCCCAAGGATAACCTATCCCGAAAATGGGTTATTCTCGATCAGGGAGCCAGTTGTCCGTAAACAAAGTTGCCGGGGTTTGTACCGGATGGACGATAATAGCATTATCCTGTTTAATATTTTTTGCCATTATCTGTGTCTTTTAAAAGAGAAACTGTTTTTTAAAGTCATGTCAATAGTAAGTAGCTATCTAAAGTGCGCAGTGTTAGTCTTCTGCACGCAAAAGCAGTTAAACGAACACGCGAAGCACAGTTTGGATAAGCTTTAAAATAGTAAAGAAACTTGAAGTATGGTACCTTATCAAAGCCAAAAAATTGTACTTCAGTGAAATAGAAAAATATATTAACCATGCTCCTGCAACCATCGAATAATATCTTAAAAAACATGTAAGGAACCTTTTTTGTAAGTGCAAAACTCAACTTTGCTCACGCTTATATAAAAAATATATTTATGTGTTAAATTAGCAGTTTGTTACAAAAACTATAGTGATAAAAATGCACGCCAAAACCCCTGTTAAAACATTTTATTGACTTGTGGACCTCACCTTTGACTTAATTCACTAGTTTCCCAGATTTTCTTTTGTAATATATTATACTATTGTTGTACGTCAATCAATTTGCGTTTTGTTTTACGAAACAATTGTTTACGTTTTTCAGAAAAAAAACACAAGAATTTGACTTTCCTCCTCCACTTCATCAAAAGTTTAGCCAAACTTTGAGCAAAGCATAAAAAAACCACTGCCATTATAAATAACTTTGTCATTTTTGTAGACGATTGATAAAACTGCCTTTTACAGTTTTTAGCTATTTTATCAAAACTTTACTCATTTTAATAAATTAAAAATATTTTAAAGAACGTGGAAAACGCTTCAATTTGTTATATTATTTGAAGTCACTGACAGCTACGGTTCATGAGTTGAGATTTTTTTAAGTCTTACCCTTCTTCTAACTCTCTCTCCAACCTCCTCACCCATCAAAAACTATTTAGTTAATCTGATATAACTCGGTTCGGCAGCTTTTAAGTTATCGTATCGCGAATCGACCTAAAAGTCCAATAAAATCGAAAACCCTCTAATTATATTTTTTCCATACGACACAAAGTAGTGGTAAACTTTGATGTCACCCTGTATACCGTAGTTCATTCTATTCTATAAAGGAGTCACATTCGAGCCGCATACCGGTTTCCCTAAAAACGTTGGATGCAGCAGTTAGTATAGAGTCGCAACTGCGACAGTAATAAACGTCAGACACTATCCCCTTGTGTGGCTTTACCTTAAGAGTAAGTATGGCATCCTAGACTATCCACACCGAAGCAGCATTTTTGTCAGAACATGGGTAATATATCCCAAACATAGGATAGGACTCTTTCACTATTAAAATTAAAATACGAACTAAATTACGTAAAAACGTGGGCATAAAACTGTCGCAAATTTTCCTTCCAAAATAAGTCACAGTAGTTAGTTGTCCAAATAGGTCCATGGACAAAAAATAAATTGGAGTAACGCTGTCTTATTAAATTAATCTTGTTTTTGACTGAACTTATCCATAAAATTCAGCCGGAAACAATCTGTGAAACAAATATTTCTGTTAACATTGAATAATTTGTCTCTTAAAAACCAAGGTGAAACATCTAGGTTTTTTAGAAAACTTTGGGACACTTTTTAACAGTGGAAAATTAACTTATTGATGCAATAGTGTTTTCTTTTTGTTTTCAAATGTACCATATTACTGAAAATTAATATAAGAAAAAAATATGTCGGCCGATCGATGATTGCCCCAAAAAGAAGGATTTGGCATATTTCTTACATCAAAAGTTAATTATCTCGGTCATCCAAAAGTTAGGTCAAAAATAGGTAATTTGTGACTATCTCAGATATACAAAAAATATCCAACTATAAAGACAAAGTACTTGGTAAAAAAGAGTTTCATTAAATCTCCAAATTTGTCCCTGAATGTATTAAAAATGGTACAATTTTTTTTCTCAATTAGCCAATATTCGGTCGAGCAGAGTAATAATGCTGTGCAAGTGTCCTTAAAATGTAACAAACAGTAACACTTTCCTAATTAAGTTAGCATTCCTTTAGTACTGGTTTACTGAGCTCATATTCTTTGCCAGTAGCTGCCAATTTTTAAAACCAAACGTTACCGCAAATTAAGCAAGTTCGTCCGTAGCGAACATTTTTGTTTTGATTAACGTAACGTAATTACAAAAATTAGCAAGTAGGAAAAATTAAAAAATTTTTAAACCCTCTCGACAAAAACTACCCCCATTGGCTCCTTTCTTGATACAATTATTTATCTAATAAAACTAAAATAAACTAGTGACTAGTTTTCATCTATACACCAAATTTCAGCATAATCGTATGAACGGTCCAGAAGTTACACCCAATTATATTTTTCACAACATCTTAAATTCGGTGAAATGTGTGTGTAGAAAGCGGATTACCTCTTTCCATATTTTTTGGAGCGCTTTTGAAACGCATCGAAATCGATTCGCTGCAGGTTCGAGAGCTACGTGTCTAAAGACAAACACTCCTTTTTTTGGCATTCGCGTCGAAGGTTGACCCGTTGATCCAAATCGAAAAAAAAATTGGTGCTAGAAAGCACGTATAGTCTACCAAACAATCAATTATTTTATTTTGAAATATCTCGAAAACTCTAGCTTTGAAAGATTTGAACCTTGTAACAAAACTTTTGGGTAATATTTACGACAACCAAAATCTGAAAACCATTTAAATCTTTCAAAGCTACAGTTTTCGAGATATTTTCATATCCTTTCAATATCAAATAATTGATTCTATGCTGGACTATCCGTGCTTTATAGTACCAATTTTTTATATATTTTAACGTTTTTTCAAATAACTCGGAAACCAAAGCTCCCACGAATTTCGACTTTATACTAGAATTTGTTGTCCATGTTTATAGAAACTTAAATCTAAAAACTGTGTATCGCTACTGGCTTTTATTACAAAGTAACAATTTTTTTTAAATATTTTATCCCTCTTTTTCCACTTTTTTATACCAAATTTCGTTAAAATCTATTAAGGCAGACAGACAATAGATAACAGATTGACAGACCGACAGACAACTTTGTTTTTGTCGATTAAGGTGTTTTCTTAGTAACTCATTTTTGACAAGATTAAAAAAAGTCAAAATTTCACGATTTTAATAGTGCCCCATACCATATTGGTGACTCGACTGGCAGTTCGAAATAGGGTTTAGTAGAGAAAAGAAATGTTTTGCAGTCGCATGCCTATAGTCGCACAAATAAACTCTATTGGACGCATTCTGTACTAAACCCTATTTAGAATTAGCAGTCAAATGTTTTTTTTTGGCAAATAAAATAGAGCTCTTAGTATTTCAGCGACACCACTGTTATTGCAATCGGTTTACCCGTTTTACTTTGTTTTGAATTCTAAAATTTTTGTTTATAAGTACTATTTACTGACATAATCATATGACAGTTAAAATCTAAAAGTGTTCAAATTACTAAAAGTTTTATAAGATAAGTTATAAATTTTAAGAATTAAAAACAAAACAAAAACGAATTTTCGAAATGTTACGCCATTTTAATTGGTTAAAACAAAACGTCAAAACAGGTACTGGTAGCGCGTTTTCAAAATATCTTGAGAAAAAATTGAATTTGGACTTGGTAAATTAATTCAAAACGTCAGTTGACCTGTCAAAATAAGGTTGCAAAATATTATTTGTCATCGTGTATTTTTTTTTAGTTCATGAAAAACTAGAATTAAAAACACGTTTCCATAAGACAGACCATTTGACAGATCTTAACAGCTTCAAGAAAAAAGGCGAAAAAAATAAAAATTTAAAATGACACTTTCGGTTTTTTTTTATATGTTCGAAACTACTGATTTTTTTTTTAATTTTTTGTAAAGCATCAAATTGCGCAACTTTGCCGCAGTTTAAACCTTTTCGTATCTCCAACAGTTTAGCTACAGATCCCCATATTTAACATATTAGAGTTCCACAATGATTGAAAGAGCTTTTTGTGAGGCGTGAATAACCTACTCTAAACCAATTCCTTATTCTAAGACTCCCGTGACCGTAATGAACCCATAAGTTCTTTAAAAGTCCATTATCCAGGGCACCGAATTTACTAAATTTACCAAAATTGGGGGGCGAGTTTACTAAATAGGATACCACTGGTCATTGGTTGACAGGGAATTTGAGCAGATATTTTGGATCCAGATGTGTTCTGAAGTCCATTATTTACCGGCTGTAGGGTGGGACTATTAAGATACAGGGTGTCCTAAAATTTTATTTTTATAGGATTTGATTTTTACAGGAATTAGATCTTCTGTAAAATATTTTGGGTAAGCATACGTTTATATGGGAATTTATTAAAGGTTTTAACTGACTCCTGTGATAAATAGCAACATTTTTAGAACTTTGTGGGTACCACAAAAATTAGTGACTCCCTATCGAATATCAGAAAGTACAAATTTAGAAGTGCCCATGAGGAAAAAAGATTCATGATGTGATTTTTGTTTACACGGAACCTTAAGGTTACCTTTACTTTTGGAAAAAATTCAATCTTTAGGAGTCAATATCCACTGGATCTCGGGGAAGGAGTGCTTAAGCTCCTAAGCCGCGTTCCTCCTCTCCATACACCACTGTCTTGACTTCTACTGCACCAAAATATGTATTTTCTTAAGTCTTACCCACGTACACTAGAAAATTTTTTCATGAATTATAATCCAAAGTTAAGGTAACACCTTCAGACCTGGTGCACATTGCAATGTACATTAATTTTAAAAACTTTACTTGCTTATATTGATTGTTTATTGAGGCTGACCATGGTTATAGGCCCTGTATACGATTTTTGGAAAAAACTAGAAAGAGAGGAAAATATGAATTGCTCACCTCTAGGAAAAAAATAACTGTCAAAAATCGTGTACAGGGTCTCAAGTGTCAAAACAGGTTGTTTAAAACTTTTTCGTCAATTTTTGGTGCTTTTTTTAGCGCTTTTTTAAACTGGTAATTGAAATGTTACTATAAATATGTGAAAATGAATTCTTTTATTACAGTGTTTTATTTCACCACTAATTGTACAGTTGTATCAATTAGTTTAATTAAATGTACATACAGATGTTCATATGGTATGAGTTAGTTACCAATTTTCGTAATTATATTTTTTCGTTTTTTTAGATGATAGATATGCATAGAAAGAGAAAAAATTATAATCCGTCAAAACTTCTCACATGTAAGAAAAATCAAAAAAATCCTACTATTGGTCTATTGTTTTAGCTTCAAAATAAACTACATATTTCTTTATTTACTAAGTGGAATAAAGAAACTACCACACAAGGATATTATTGGCGTAAAAATTTTAACACATGGGTTGACAGATGACAAAAAAAATTATTTAATCGAATTTTTATTTTAAGCTTTCCAAAAAGGTGCCACAAATGATACCTCCCTATGAAAAAATGTTGGTAGAACCCGGGCCTTTAGTAAGGGCCCCCAAATGAGCTGCCAGTAATATTTTTGTGCGTGGCATTTTCTTTATTCGGCTTAGTAAATAGAGAAATATGTAGTTTATTTTGAGGCTAAAACAAGTTACAAGAAAACTGTTTTTTTTTTAATTTTGAACACATTGGTTGACAGATGTTAAAAAAAACTAATGCGTTAAATTTCTTTTTTAACAATCTTTCCAAAAAAGTGCCACAAGTGGTACCTCCTAATAAAAAAAAAAATAGTTGGTGGGCCATGGGTCTCTAGTTGGGGGCCCAAAAATTTTTTGTATCATGGGCGCAAGGTCCGTAAAAAATCATTAAAGATTCGCTTTTAGGTTTTTTTAAAACCCCTTCCCTAAAGTCGCTAAAAGCACCGTTCCATTTAAATAATCCTCCCTGTATATTTATTTAGTTAGGTTTTAGTAAATTTTTAATTTTATAGTTAAGTTCCATGTATTTAAAAATACTCGACTCGACGGAATTTAAGACCATAATTTACATATATAAATAATCAAAAAATATATATTTACTTTTATATTGGCATCTTCAAGGGGTAAAATGACAGTTCTTTCCCGTAATGTATACGCTATTTTATGTACTAAAGAAAGAAAAACTAAAAAATGATGGTAAGCCACTTTACGCAACGATGATGTCAGTGCAATGTTGTTGACTTTGATAATACACGCACCACCTGAAACTGGTACAATAGCACTTTCAGTTCCTAAAGTACATACAAGTTTTTAAATTTGTTATTGTCAATGAATTGTGGATGCAATCGTGTCAGAGATACAGATTTCAAGACCTGTCTCCTGAATACTGGACCAAAATAGAATCTCTATTTTGTTACTAACGACATTATTTAGCTCCATTAGAGAATTAGGAGATAATAGAGGCGGAATTGAGCCGGTTGAGTCATTAGAAATCGGATTGTATTTAGGTGTGTTTAGATTTTGAGTACAAGGGGACAAATATCTAATCTAATTTAATACCTTCCTGAATAGGACAAGATCAAAATTCCAAATCTTCTATTAAATTAAATACATTGCTTGATTACCTACTCCTTGACATATTGAGATCCAGTGTCGCAGATACATGCAAGACAAAAAATCTTCCATGGATGCCTAACAAACTTATAAGACTCAAGGCTCCCTCCTTCCCAAGTTAGAAGGAAGCCTTCGGAATGACTATGAATACAGCTCTAGGAGAATCTGACCTTTTTTGAAAGAAGTATAATTATAATAGGTGAGTAAAATATAATTAAAGTGTATGAGTATTGAGCGAAGTTTGAGCCTGACTGAAGCAAGTTAAAAAAAAACATTTTTTGGGTTTTTACCTAACAAAGAATTACCTACGGTTTTTCATTTACTTAATATTTAGAGAAAATAAATCTAAATTAGAATGAAAAGCATTTAAGTACTTCTGGATATAAGTAAGGTTTAAACTCAATTTCAGTTTATTTTTGTCTAGTTCAAACTGTTAGCCAACTATACTCATATACTGTGTCCAGAACTCGGGTGGAGTTGAACTTTTTATATTTTAATACCTGTTTTTCGGCCAACTAGAAGTAATAAAACAGTAAAAAATAATCCTAAAAATTGTGTTTTATTTAATGGACCCACGTATGCAATACGTTACCGTGTAAAAGTTTAAAAACGATTCAACTCTCTTTTTTATTTCTAACTAGATTTTAAGTCACCACTTACAAAATGACATTTTATCCACATATCCAAGAAATTCCCTTTGGAAAGCTATCAGCGTGCGGAAAAGGAGTAAAATATAACAGAAACTTCTAGCAAAAAATGGAAAGTTTTAGCAATGATCAAATTTAGTGAGTCTAATCATCCTATGCTCGATAATGACGTTATTCAAAAGTAAGGGTAAACGCACCCTGTTATTGTCAAATGTACACAATCAGTTGTGCGTAATTTAAAAGTGGTGCGAGCGTTTGGTAACAAACTGTTACTAACTAATTGGCACCAGAAGGATCACTAATATTCCATGGTGGCCCTAACTGACAAAGTAACGCAACAAAGGTTTCGTTAACAAAGGAAGGAAGTCATGGAAAAAAAAGGTTAAACATAAACGGTGGGATTTACTAAAAGGGTTTAGTCTATTTTAGAACGGTCCTAGGTTTAAGTGAAATTTTTGGTTTTAAGCATTTTAAACCAACCCTCCTTGAGTTTTGGAAATAGTTTGAATTATAAGAATAATTTTAATAAATTTGTTTATTGAATAATCATCTTAACACAATCTTTTGTTGGATTTAAGAAAAAAGTTTTAATTTAGAAGAAAAGAAAATTTAAAAATTGTAACCCACACGGGGTTTAAATAGTAAACACTCTGTAGAACAAATAAAAATTGAGGTTATATGTCACTCTAATTAAAACTTACCCTTGATAATTGATTTTTCAAATTATTACTTCATATCACACAACGATTTAGATCGGTGATAATAAAATAAGCCGTAGATTAATTTTGTATTTATTTAATAAGTGTTTTTATTTGTGAAATGTATTAAAAACTTAAAACAGCGAATTCGGATCTTTTACCTCTGCTTGCACCTTGACTTGCACCAACCTCTACTGATGAAAGCTACAGCTTTAAAATGAGTGGGCTTTGAGTAAGGAAAGTTATTTTGACTGAGCTTTTAGATAACCTCAATGTTTTACTTTCAGTTTTTAAATAAATTAATATAGTTATTTTGGGTTCTTTTGTTTGGTATATTTTTCGTGCATAACCACTGACCTTCACTTATGTTTGTTCTGCCTCGTAGTGCCCTCATAAATATATTTTTTGTGCTGAAAACGGGTTGAAAATATGACGTTTTTCTGGATAAAATTGGAGGTATTTTATTTGGTAATAAACAACTTGGGATATTAAATAAGGTAAATTACTTCTTGTAAAAACAGTTACTTAGGGAAATTTTAAACGAACTTATTACCTATTGCCACAAAACAATCTTTTCTGGGGGCTATAAATTTAAACCACCCCCCAGAGGTGGTCTAAAAAATCACCAACCTTATAACCTCAAACACAGATGATGAAGCTATTATGTGCCAAATTGAAGCATGTCAAAAAAAAATAGTTTTAGGGCATTTTCTCCTAAAATATGGATTATTTTTAGAAAAAAAGCTGTTTTTCAATGGTATTTTGCAATAATAATACAAAATAATAAATAAATTTGTGACTTTTCTGTATGGGTTAGTGTTTTTTTAAATTTGGTTTTAAAATTTAGTACCTCCCACAGGTGTAAATATTTAGATTTGAAAGTGACCGTATATTACTGTCGTTGTGGTAGTGGTTATTTTGTGTTGTTTTATTTTAAGGAATTTAGACGTTATTTATTAAAAATAATGAAATATTGTCATGAATATAATTATTCAAGTAACACTTTTTATCAAAACTTATACTACCGCATATAACCGTAGTCACTTACCTTAGCATCGACGCATAGTACGTAATGAGACAAACTGCTGCGTCAACTAGATTTCTTACTAGGTATTCAGTAAGACACGCTGTTATAAGCGGTCAACCCCAGAAGGCATTCTGTAACTATGAGTCTACTGAGTCTTCAGTAAGACACGCTGTTACAAGCAGTCAACCTCAGTAGGCATTCTCTAACAAGGAGTCTACTGGGTCTTCAATAGCACACGCTGTTACAAGCGGTCAACCCCAATAGGCATTCTGTAGCAAGGAGTCTAATGGGTCTTCACTAGGCATTCTGTATCAAGGAGTCTACTAAACCTTCTTAAACGGCATTTTGTATCAAGGAGTCGTTAAGTTTCACTAAGCTAAGCTTCGTTATAGAGGGTGGCTATTCTGCTTTCAAGCCCCACGCTCTAAGAAGCATTCGAAGCATTGGCCTTTTTTTATCATGTTACTTTAGATTATTCTACAACCTTAAAAACTGGTACTTATTTTTTGAAATAGTTATAAATTTTATCTATAAAAAAATCAAACGAAGCTCTTCCAAACTTCTACATGTAACTATATATTTCTAGTTCAACAAAAGCAATGATGTTGGGAATTTGGAACCTTTGGTTGCACTAAAACAAAATTATGATTGTTTTCCACAAACCAAAACTACACTTTTTTGCACTCGACGCGCGTTTCGCTAACAACGTTAGCATCATCAGGAGACGATAAACAATTGTTTGAGCAAAAAAGTGTAGTTTTGGTTTGTGGAAAACAATCATAATTTTGTAAAAGCAATGAAATAGCACACTTTTATTATTGTAATGGTAGAGCCATAATAATTTAGTTAAATACCTGATAAATGATTTTTAGATATGCTAAAATAAACTTACAGTAGAACTTTGATTGAAATAAATTAATACCACCTTGTTTATCGTCTCCTGATGATGCTAACGTTGTTAGCGAAACGCGCGTCGAGTGCAAAAAAGTGTAGTTTTGGTTTGTGGAAAACAATCATAATTTTGTAAAAGCAATGAAATAGCACACTTTTATTATTGTAATGGTAGAGCCATAATAATTTAGTTAAATACCTGATAAATGATTTTTAGATATGCTAAAATAAACTTACAGTAGAACTTTGATTGAAATAAATTAATACCACCTTATGTCCTACCCCCTTTATGCTTTGAACAAATACAATTTCTGCTGTTTTTTGGATAAAAATGGCAAAATAAAAATCATGCACGACACCACAAAAGTTATATATATATATGACAAAACAGAAATTTTTAATAAACAATTGCCTTAAATTATTTTTATCTTTCTCTAAAATACTTTTTTATAGGCTGCTGTCTCTCTTCATCAACCTTAAATATTTTCAATTTTACCATAGAAAAAATGTTTTTTGGTAGTACTTTTTTTGAATGCTTAAAAACAATGAAAACTTGAAGAATGTGAGTTTTTTATTGTAGAAATCGAAGGTTTGGAAAGTAAGCTTTAAAATGTGAGCAAAATCATGTCATAAAAATGTGAAAAACATAGTAAAAATAGCTTAAACAAAAATGTTACTCCTTAAATTATGCTAAAATACTTTAGGCCTTAAATTACCATTATGGCTTTACCATAATAGTCCATCGGTAGTCGGCTAACATCTCACAGATCCTTCTTTCCTGATACCTTCTTTCCATGTTTAAAATATCTTGGTAGAACCTCCCTCCATGCTCTTTACTTACACACCACAATTTTTCGGAAAGAAATAAATTTTAGTTTTCTTCTCCATTGTTTCCCAAAAAATTTATTGCAATCATTTGAAATGCATTCCAGGCATCTTTTTCCTTGCCCTAAAGTATGGAATCGAATTGCGCACCTCCCAAAAGTTTCCTAATCTGGGCACCCATAAATATTTCCCCTTTAATTTTAGCGACACTGATTCTAGAGAAATTTTCTTTTAAATAACTAAAAGCAAGGCCTCCTATGTCCATGGCCTTCACAACATTTTTCGTAAGTCCCAATTTTATATGAAGTGGCAGTAGTAAAATCTCAGTAACAATTTCAGATTGCTATACGTTTCTTTCATATGGACTGCATGACCAACTGGTACTAAAAAGCAACGTGTTTCTAATTCTTAACAATATTATATAAAAATGTAATTAAACATTTTATAATTTATGCTATAAGTATTTAAACACCTATTTAATGGTCAAATTTTTCCATATATTAAGGGCATAATAATAAGCCTGCTTCTATAAAATCAGAGCTAACTGAAGCTGGCTTCCCACGGACCGTGTTATAGCCTGTCAGTTCGCGCCACCAAGCCGTGGGAAAGATGCCGTCCGAGGTAGCCCAGCAAGATCCGTAATGGCGCGACGGATTCGCCGCGAGTCAGTAACTTCAAAGGCTCGATCCGATACGATGTGAGCCTGCCCGAAGAGGTCCGAAATGCAACGGGTACGTCAGTTGGTTTGGTTGTTAACTTGTTTAGTTCGGAAAGTACTCTCCAAGCGACGTAAATATGAAGTGGCCAAGCGAAGTTATTTTTGAGTTTCTCAGTTTATATGAGAATGAACGAGTTCTATGGAACACAAAAAATGCTAGCCATGAAAACCGTAACGACTAACAAGATGCGTGGATGCGTATTCAAGATAAGTTAAGACAGCGCTGGTGACGTCATGATTGAGGAAGAGTGCCGCCTTTAAGGTGATCGGGACAACCCGCAATATCACGGGCCGTGGGAAGCCAGCTTTAGACTTTTGCAAAACAGATCGTTAGTTAGCATAATAAAATAAGGAACATTTTGCTATTTTGGTCAATGAAACATTTTTGCTGTCCCCAGTGTTATCTTTAGTTTCCTTCCTACATGCGTTAGTGATAAAGGACTCAATATACGTATGTGATATGTTTGATATTAATTTGTTTTGCAAAAAGTCCCTAATAAATGCTCTCTAAAATGTAGGTCGGCAGGCGTTTTAATGCATGGCTCAATAAATTTTTGAATTTGGCAGTTTTGGGGTCTAGGATTCTTGAATATTTTAGTGTTATTTTGGCGTGAGGTATTCTCAAATTTCACGGCATATTTTAGCTTTAAGGTGCTAAGGTAAAATAGTATATTAACAACAAGGGACTAGAGAGTCACAGGCGTAAAAGCCTGTAGCTAGATTTAAAAGGCTTGATGCTTCTTACTGAAAATTATAAAACTCAGTATTATACAGTTAATGTTTTAGTGCATTAGAATAATAGAACTGAGGACTTTAATTGGCAGGAGGTGGCTAAAAACATTTCTACTAAACCTTATTTAGAACTAGCAGTCGGGTGAATTTTTTTGTGTGTTACATGATATAAAGCTTTAAGCCCACCCCGTACTCCTTAGGGGAGGAGAATCGCTTTATAATTAAGGAAGTTAGCCTTAAAAAGCTTTATGTTGGTATGTTCGGGTCAAATCTTGCAACTCAATTTTAACTAACTTATAGACGTTCGATTAAATTCAAATTTGGTATGAAATTATAGTTCCGGTGACAATAAAATAGTATGGTATTATTAGGCACCCTCCTTGCTCCTACGCCCTACGCCCAAGATGGTTCGATTTTAACCAAAATTGGTATCTGGGTATAAAAAATACGAATTTTTGATCAGATTTTGCAAATTTAATATGGCTGATTCAACATGGACGATTTTTGGTCATGTTTTGCTAACCAATTATATCTGACTTATACATATTCGATTGTTTTCAAGTTTGGTACGCGTTTATATTTCTGGTGACAATACAGTAATATGGTATTATCAGGTAACTACGCCCCCCTAACGAGGGAAGTGGAGGGAGAAAAAGATTTAGTTTGTCCGATTTTAATAAAAATTGGCATACAGGGCTTTTTAGAGAAAGGGAATATGAATTTTGAATCACATTCGAAAAATGGTTTGGCGTACAAATCTAAAATTTAAAAAATATTTAATATTTATTGTTATTTCAAATAAAATATAGCCGATGACACTCGCAACTCTTAACATTCCAGCGAACCCATCTTTATTAAAATCGGTTCTATTGTTTGGGCTCTATCATGGTACACATAAACATATATACATACATACATACTATGTACTCCATCCAACTCGAAAAACATTACTTTCGTAATATGGGTAGTGGAGTACAAACACGTCAACTAAGAGTTTTTAAAAACTTTAATCGAGCTATCCCAAAACTGTTTTATGACATTTTAATTAGGTAGGTTACTTTCCGACGTACTTTCCTTTTTTTTTTTAATAAGACGACATTCTTTCAAATAATACCGCGCCTTAATGATCGGTCTGTTATCATGATTAAGATATTTTCACAAACCTATTCTATATATGACAGTTTGTTTAGGTACAGGATGATTCACTATATTTTCTACCTCTTTATACCTCCCTTATTAATTAGAGCTGGAAAGAAGTTTTATGTACAGAAGTTGCATAATTTTTGGTAAACTTTTAAATTACGTTTTGACAAATTAGCAACTGTCGTCGCAACTGTCAAATTTTGACACTAACTTCTTTATTTTAAATATAGAACACGCTGTATATTTTTGTTAAATTTAGATTGACCTCTTTTTTCTGATCCAAAAATATATAATTTGTTTAATTTATCTTAGATGGTTTCCGAGTAAAAGGAAAAATACTTTCCCACAACCAAACAAACTATGTTTCTACTTATGGAAAAGTATTTTTCTTTTTATTCGAAAAACGTTCAAGATTAATCCAATACATTAGATACTTTTGGAATCAGGAAAAAAAGGCCATTTTAAATTTTAAAAAATATACAAGGTGTTTTATTTAAAATAAATAAATTCATGTCAAAATTGGACAATTGTGACAACAGCTGCTAATTTCTAAGGACGTCATTAGAAAGTTTACAGAAAATTATGCAATTAGTGCATAAACTATTTCCGGAAATTTGTGAAAATTTTGTGTGACTGCAATTTTCCAATAAAAGCATGAGTGCATGCACCTCATATTTTCTTTGGTGCTATGCAAGGATGCTCTTATTAGAAATTGGCTGAAGACCAAATTTTTCCAAAATTTCCATTAGGAAGTATTTAAAGCCCGTCTTATGTTTTATTATTAATTTAATTTAAAGTCGTATATTTAAAAAGTTAAAAAATAAATAACAATAACTAATTCGTTAAATAAAAAACCTCTTCCAAGCGACCGCATTCAGTCACTGACTGCCAGAATTTTTTATTCTCGCAGAGATCTCACTGGCCATGTGCTTTGCATCATCACCCCAAGGTCCCAAGGTCCCAAGGTCTCCACACTTTACCTGCCTTGGCGCTCGTTCTGGATATGTAACTATCTGCCAAAGTGTCCCGACAGGTTACATTGTCTTATGTTTTGATCGGAAATTTTCCGAGTTTAAGGGTAGTAGAGATTCTTTTTTTTTCTGTTAGTACCCATAGTTCAGGATACGTCAAATTGACATTCAAAGCGGGTTATGTGATATCCATGATGATAGAATTGGCTGAGCTGTGAATGAAAGGCACCATTTGTACTAATCAAGACACAGTTCAGAGCACTTGAATGAATGAATTAATGTAGAATTGCGGGCGGGACAATTTCCATGTACTTAAGCCACCTTAATGGGCCCGTTGCACGCCCACTATCCATGGTTTAACCCTGGAAGCCTGGCTTTTTCGAAAAAGAACAGATTTTTCTGGGCTGCAACCTTCTTACATCGCCTGGGTCCAACAGATAGTTCCCAAGGTGCCACTCTCTTGACCTAGCCAGCAGGAAAATTAAGGACGACTCTTCGTCCTTTATGCACCATCGACTCTCACAGTCTCCGACGATTCCCAGCGTCTCCAGGTGCTCGATGCAACAGTGTCCTGTTAGGAGGCCTGTTGCTGGTCTTACATCCTTCTTGTCTAGGTGAAGCAAGGACTTAGAGGAGATGCTCTTCAGCCAGCTCTGTTTCGGTTGGAACGTCCATGCTTACCACGATTTTGACTTGGAGCTTCCTGAGCTCCTTGGCTAATTTGCTTGATTCAGCGGCATCCGTAAGCGCTCCTGATGCGTTTGTAGAGCGTCCAGTGTCCTCTTGTGTTGAAGAAGATCTACTGGGTGCTTGAACAGTTCCTTGTTGATTCTTATCTGTAGAGGTTTCACTGGGTACCTTTTCGGCTCCCTGTGTTACCTTCTGGTTGTCGGAGGTTTTTTCTGGAGTTCCCTCACAGACGAGTATACCGGCTAGAGTTACCTCCCCAGCCCTTCGGGGAGGGGGCTATATATCGGGTGCGCCTGACTCCCTGAGGAAGATTTTTATTGTGGTACCTCATCCACACGGCACTGGCGTTTAAGTCATTGCTCCCACACACGCACCCGATCCACCACTCAGAAAAGTCGAAAGCGAGCTAGAGTTCGGTTTACCTAAGCGCTCCCTATCTCCGACCTCAAAGAGCTGCGTTAGGAGGGTGCAATATGACGTTCTCCAACATGAATTAGTCACCGACTTATTCAGTCGGGTCCACCCCCGTGACTTGGACGCACCTGTTGAGAATTGCCTAAGTGGGATTCAGAAAAGGAAGCCTGGGTCCCCTTGGGCTGGGTTAATGCTTGTATCTTGCCAATCCGACCCAACACAAGCAAAGGCCTTCGAAACACATTTTTGATTTTTTGCCGAGTAAGTCAAAATTTCCTCATAAGGCCACCACTTCGAAATAATCAAACCTTTGAATCGGTGGCCTTAGAAACAATTTTTAGGCTATTCGGCACAAAATCAAAAAAGTACTCCGTGCCTCCCATTCAGTGTTCAGCCAATTCTGATGTTTATTTGACTCCAAAAAGTATGGATATCACATGACCCGTTTTTAACGTCACTTCGACATTTCCGAAGTTATGGTTACTGACAGAAAAAAAAGAATGTCTACTCTTAAAGAAGTTTACTTTTTTTACACAAACTGTAACTGAATGTATACTGGTCATTTTATTTTATTGTATATTTTACATACAGTTGTTTAAATTTTGTGTAAATGTGTAATAAGTCTACGCAATTTTTAGTTACACAACTCAATTAAAAATATTACACAGGTATTTTTTTCCGTGCAAGCGTAAATACTAAAAATGACCAAGGGAGTGTTAGCTTTTTCGCCTTTATGCGCTTTCTAAAAACCGCTTTGCTGGCTTATATATATATATATATAAAACAAACTGTGCCATTTGAGAAATGTGTTCGGGGAAGGGGAGGAGGAGTTGCTAATTTAAGGAGCATTATTTCAGTCTGGAAAATTATGCTTATGCTGAATAGACGTTATTTGGATTCGTTTCACACCTGCATAGGTGATATTCACTAATTCACAATTTTTTTTGTTATAAATACTCAAATATTCAAAATAAAAACGTTCGACAAACTTTAGACGTTAAAACTAACATACTGGTCGTTGTAGGCTGATGTGTCTAAGAAGGGCCACGAAGTGCTTTGGATTTTTGATGAATGATGGTGACTTTCTCTGAAGGGGCTGGAAGGTAATTAGCAAGATTATAAATCGAAGAATTGCGTGAATTGGTTATCGGTCGAAGAGGTATCGGTGTGGTGTGAGTTTCTTCTGGGTAGATTTTTCTTTTTGTGGTGGTGGTTGGATCTTGAATTATTTTTCTGTAATTTTCTTTTTGTAGGGCCTCTTTAATCTTCTGGTGGTAGGAGGTGGCGTCCATTAATACAGTTGCATTTTTTTTGTCTGCAGGAAGAATTTTCATTGTCTGGTCTGATTTAAGATCCTTGAGGGCTGATTATTCTTGTGGTTTTTTTGCAAGAAAAATCAAGTATTTTAAAAGTAGAGATTGTTTTCTTTCTGTCAGTGACCTTAGCTCAGGAAATGTCTAAGTAACGTTCGGAATGGGTCATGTCACATCTATACATTTTATACTCGAATAAACATCAGAATTGACTCAACTCTGAATGGTTTTGAATTTGTTTTTTAATGCCAAGACACGGATCGGAGGACTTATTCGGCAAAGAAATTAAAAAAGTGCTCCGAGCCGTGTCTTAGTTTTTGCAAAATGTGCCTTCTATTCAAAGTTTAGCCAATTCTGATATTTATTTGACTCCAAAAAGTATGGATATCACGTTTTGAACTTAAGTTCAACCTTTCCTGAGCTAAGGTCACTGACAGAAAAAAATATCTACTCTTAAATCAGACTAATTGATAAAAATTCTTACATTCAGGAAAAGACTGGATAGCTTTAGAAAAAGTAAGGACACACTTTAAAACGCCTGGGGAAAATTCTGAAAGTATTGGTAAAAAGTCCGAATACACGCTGGAAAATACCCTCTAAAAAGCAGAGACATACCCGGGAAAAGTTTGGATACACCTAGGAGAAATCTAAATACACCCTGGAAAAGTCTGGATATACTCTAAAAAAAAACCTGGATCCACTTTGGAAAAGTCTCAATACACCTTGGAAAAGTCTGGATGCACCCAGGAAGTCTATATACACCCTGGAAAAGTCTGTTTGTCTTTGAGCGAGGAAAGTTTTGGAATAAATCTTTACTAGATTCATTTTACTAAAATTTAATTATTTTTATATAAATTATTTTGAACATCCGCAAACATTTAGACCTTATTTGACGTTTATTTAATCCTCATTTAAATTACATTCATTAATAATATATTCATCAATACTAATTAGTAAACAATTAAAGTGTAGCAATGTGGTATTTGGATATTATTTTCCATTATTAATTTTGTGAATATGTTACATTTAATTGACATTATTTATTTTGGGTCTACCGAAAAATATATCCAAAGAAGTTTTTATATTTTTGTCTAAATTAGTATTTACAAGTATAAATATATTTTAAAATAATTTTTTTTAACACCCTGTATATAAATTTACAGAAGCATAATTTGTGGCGTAGAGGACAAGAAGTTAAGGAAAAAACTAAAAAAAAGTTTTTCCTCCAGCAGGATTTGAACCCGAAACCTCTAGAATACCAATCGGACTTTCTAACTAATGTAGCTATTGAGGCTTACGGTGTTGACTGGTTAATAGAGAACCCAGAAAAAGGCGTATTAAACTGAGGCAGGGGCAAGGAAAAAAACTTGGGTTCGCTTTTTGATTCGCGTTTTCACGATAGTTTTGAAACTGAATCGTATTGAAAACGTATTCAGTTTCACGTGAAAACGTAATACTTTTTTTAGTAGTTGGGAGATTTTTGAAACCTATGGCTCACTATGGTATAGAACGTCCTTATTTTGGCCAAAAATAGTGTTGTGCATAGAAATGAGGAAAAAATTATATGAATTTGTATAACTACTAATAAACAAATAGATAAATAAAAATATTTCGACCACCCAATGAAGTAAACACTTGATAATTATGCTAAAGCCGATAGAAACTAATAAGTTAACAAAAAAAAATATTCTGACCCTCCCCATAACTCCCCGAAACTCCTAAAAAATAGTGTTTTACGTAGAATTGAAGAAAAAAAAAGGGCAAAGTGGTTATAAACGAGTAAGTAGACCGAAAAAAAATATTTCGCCCTGCCCCCCCCCCCGTAAAACGATAAAATAATTTGCAATAAAATTTGTTTTATTTTATGTTAAGCCTGTCTCTGAAATAATAAAAAAATGCTAATAATGATTATAAAATAATAATTGATTAAGTATAAAGTTATATGTTGAAATTATATATTTAAAAAAAATAGATATCACATTGAAAAAGATCCTTCAAAAATTTCGGATAAATAAACAATTATTATTAACATGTTAAAAGGAACCACAACGATAAGCCTAGTCCAATTTGATACTTTAAAACCGACACCCCCTTGGATTTTAAAAAGCGGACATACAGTATGATAATGTGAATAGACCAACTTATAGGCTACAAAACTGTGTTTATTTTAAGAAGATTGGTTGCGCAGTTAAAGAGTTAATAAAAAAATAATTTACACCGGCTATGTTTAATACACTTAAAATAAAAGCCATTATAAGATAAATAGGCCAGATGGGCAGATAGGGGCAAAACATTTTATATGCTGAAAAAAATGGATATCATGATAAAAATTAATTTTCAAAAATTTCGGTTAAATCTGTTTACCATTTTTTTGTAACACTCTCTAAAGTGTAATTAAATAATTTTGAAAAAAATCCGTAAATATTAGAATTACGAATTAAAAACCATTTTCTTTTGTTAAAATATACCTCTAAACTTTACTTAAAATGCTCATTATTGAAAACTTTTTACAAAATCATCCACTCTCCAAGTAGCCGTGTTATATAGAACTTAACACAAAATATAGCAGGTTATGAAACAATTGTTTTACCTGTCGAGCACAGCCAAATTTGTACTGGAGTATCTCCATGACTACTTTCTACTACCTTTAGTGACCAAAATTACATTATTGGATATCTTTATTGTAACTTCGATCATATGCATTTTTGGCCAATTTAATGACTGCTTATACCAACGTGCGGCAGCATGAAAATCATTGTATTATAGTGTCTTGTGACCGGAGAATACGCTCCCAGTCGAGATAACTAAATATACGTTTGATAGTTGTTGTCATGGTAAATCGCTTGCATTTACTTTGCAAAATCTAGCGCATGTATTGTTGTTCCAGTTTTTACACTTTAATTACAAAACTATTGCTGTTTGTGTCTACCAATTAATTTGATAATAAAAAAAATTCTGTAAATATTCGCTAGTTTGTAGAATTTTAGACAACTAGAATAACCCATGAGTCGAGGTATATTCGTTTGGTGTGGACTTTTTCGTAATTTTAAAAATGTAGATGAAGCGTTTTTTACCACGATTTGAATACACGCCCCAGTTTTTTTTTCTTTACTGTTTTCAAATTATTGCTGGAAAATTAACAAAATTACCATTATTTTGTTAGTTTGATCTGTTACTTTAAGGTGCTCTAAGAGCCAGAAGCTTAATAATAGATTTTGGGCGCCATGCTGTTTTGGGAATCGAACACGAACAAAGACTGGTAATTCTGGAAGTGAGGCGTATTTGGAGAGCGAATTTTTTTAAATAAAAGTGTCATCTTTACTTAAGTTTTTTTTTAAAGGAAATGAAAAAGATGTTTACGCTACACTCGCTTCCCCTTTCCTAAAGTCCGTTTCTCACTGTGAATTTTCCCGATGCATCTCGCAGATGCATCTTTTGCTAAATGCATAAAATCCAAAAGCGTTTACACTGTGCATCAAGAAATGCCATGAAATTAACTATGTGTTTCGGACTTCCATTATCTATATTTTATTTATACACGACGTTTCGATCAGTACAATCTCTGATCGTCTTCAGGTGCCAACTACAATCTATTCCTAAAGCTACGTACTTATATACTTCACTCAACCGTGAAGTTTAAGAAGTTGGCTAAGGAGGGACTTTGAAATATTTGGAATTTCAACACTTGGTTTACTGAAGACACCTTGATTCTGCCCAATAAAGGCAGCTTCAAGGAATTTTCGTTTCTTCCAGTGTGACTCCTTGTGAAAAACCTTTGCTTCTGTCCACTTCATTCGGTGTTGTTTTGACCATGCGTGTTCGGCGATTCCTGATTTCGTTGTTTTACCTCTTTAGATATTCGTCTGATATTCTTTAAGCCTATCAGATAGTGGTCTTTTTGTTTCACCTATAACATAACAAGAATAAGCAAGTCAGAGGAAATCGCGTTGAAAAATCTTCAAAAGGACAAATCTGTTAAAATCTTACCGGCAGTTATTTTGTTCCCGGAAACCTATGACCAGAAAGTTGAAGAGGTACTTGTCAAAGGAAACTATAAACTTCTTTCAAAAGACCCGACGCAATCAATCGAAAGTAAGGTTTATACAACTTTAAAAAAGTATTCCAGATATATTCCGGACAACACAAGGTCTCAACTTACACCACATTATAGCAAGCCTTCTCATCTATAGGGACTCCCCAAAATTCACAAAGATGCAATGCCCTTACGCCCAATCACAAGTTTCAGAAATTCTCCAACAAGCAATCTGTCTAAATTCATTTTGAAAATTATTCAACCTCTTGCAGGCAAGACCGCCTCAGTTGTAGAAAATTCGAACCATTTTGTTAATATTCTTAAATCTTTTGTTTTAGGACCCGAGGATAGATTTGTCAGTTTTGATGTCGAAAGTCTATACACACGCTAGATATTACTAGACAGAGACTGGTTGATGACAAATTCCTTCGTGAACGTACAAGCCTGCCGCTGGAGGGAGTGATGGGGTTGTTGGAGTGCTGTCTACATAAGTGTTATTTTCAGGTGAAAGATAGGTTTTATGCTCAGAATGACGGTCTGCCTATGGGTTCATCGCTTTCGCCAGTGGTGGCCAATATTTACATGGAGTGGTTCGAATCACACGCGGTTGATACCGCAACATATAAACCTAAGCTCTGGCTAAGATATGTTGATGATACTTTTATTGTCTGGACTGGGAATGACCAACAACTTTCACAATTTCTTCACCATCTAAATAACATAACACCCACCATTAAATTCACAATGGAGTTGGAGCAAAATTGTTAAATTCCTTTTCTTGATGTACTTTTCAAACGAGTAGAAAGCGACATCAGAACAACAGTCTATCGTAAACCCACTCACAGGACATTATTTAAATCAAGGTTCAAATCATTTTACTACAACCAAACGAGGTGTAATAAGAACTTTGTATAGTAGAGCCATTCAAATTTGTAACAATTCTCATGACTTGGAAATCGAAATAAGAAACATTAAGAAGAATCTGGAGCAGAATGGTTACAGCCTTAAACTTCTAACATATACTATTTCTAAATTTCAGCAAACAGGACAGATATAACAAGACCAAAACCAGGCAAATGCACTCCTTACAATTCCATACATTAAAGGAGTATCAGAGAAAATTGGAAGAGTAGCGAACAACTTTAATATTAAAACAGCTTTTAAATCTAACAATACAATTCGAAGCCTTCTTAGTAAAACAAAACCGAAGACCAAACAAAATAAGGAATGCATTTACCAACTTCCTTGTGAGTGTGGTGAATCGTACATAAAGAATATCAGTCGAATACCCAAAGAGGTGAAACAACGAAATCAGGAATCGCCGAACACGCATGGTCAAAACAACACCGAACGAAGTGGACAGAAGCAAAGGTTTTGCACAAGAAGTCACACTGGAAGAAACGAAAATTCCTTGAAGCTGCCTTTATTGGGCAGAATCAGAGTGTTTTCAGTAAACCAAGTGTTGAAATTCCAAATATTTGGAAGCTCCTCCTTGGGCGGAGCCAACTTCTTAAATTTCATGGTTAGCTTTGTGAATAGATTGTAGTTTGCACCTGAAGACGATCTGATTTTTAATATTAAACGATGGTATAGGTAAATGAAAATTCCAATTTCAAATTGGCAGATAATTGGGAATTATTTTTGTTTAAATAATGTCGAAAGATAATATAAAATTAAATTGTGCAATTTCTATCGAATCAACATTAAAATTAACTTTTCAATGTGAAATTAAAACCAAAATAATTTAATTAACTCTAGCTGATTAAACATATTTTATTTTATAATTTATTCGCGATTTCTAACAGAGTGCAATACTAAATTGAAGTTTTTTTATTAATAAATTAATTTTATTAACTACCACATATTTTTAGGCACCTTACCCACCACAAAAAAACTACTACAACAAATCCTCGTATTTTTCATGTGGATGGAAAATTAAGCGCCCTAATAAATTTACAGAAAAGATTTGTGGCGTAAAGGGCTAAGGGTGAGGGAATAAATCAGAAAAAAGTTTTTCCTCCACCAGGATTTGAACCCGGGACCTCTAGAATATCAGGCTAATGCTCTAATAACTGAGCTACCGAGGAACTGGGGTTTTGACTGGCTATTCGGAAATCCTTTCGTCCGATTAATTTGTTAGTAGTGGGGAGATCTTTAAAGCCTACTGCGACTTTAAAAACCTAGAGATGTTATAAAGACAAGGAGGTACACATTCACGATTATGAGTTGTACAAAATTTCTATTTATCTATCAACCAACGATACACGACATATAGGGAAACCACTGATGAGACCACGCTAGTTACCCAGTGCGAAATATCGTTTAATCATTTCTCTTTTTCGCTTTGGTCCTTCGTGTGTTCCTTGTAGGATGCTCAACCAAGTTTGAATTTTCGTTATTTCCACCCAAGATCTTTTGATCTTTTGTTTCTTTTTGATTGAAGTAACTGATTTGGAGATGGGTTAAGTGCCTAAAAACATGTAGTTGTTGTTTAGCCTTCGTGCGGAACTGTCAAAAATAATGTCGAATTTATTAAAGCCAGGCTATGCCAACTTTATGTACCGATGAGTCCCTATATGTCTTTGGTTAGAGAAAGATGAGCTTTGGTTTTTGTGTCTTACCTGCCGTTTTTTGGTCCAACGTTGGGTACATAAGAACTGCTTGCGCTAATGGCTGAATCCGGAATTGCCCCAGATTCCATGCCGAGTGGCTCATTGCAGTTTTCTGGAAAAAAATGAAAAAGTTTTAAAAAAAAGGAGTTAATAAACATAGCTTTTAATCTTGTTTTGTAAATCTTATAAGGCGTCTATTTTTTATAAGCGAAAAATTGAGAATTCAAAATATTGTTACGACTTATACCTTTAAAGTTGTATTTGAGTGCCCATATATCTAGGTTTTAGTATAAGTTCTATATATGAGTGGCGTGGCGGGGCGAGGCGTCGCGAAGTACCGAGGCAGGTCGCGAATGGTCCAGGCACGTGTATTTTTGAGTGATTGGGACTATTCCGTCGGCCTACATAAAGCGCGAGCCGCGTGTCGCGCCCACAATAAGTCTTAATTTAGTTATCGTCTATAACCACACAAAGGTGCATCAAATAATATATCTACCCATGCAGATCTTTCTTATTGAAAGGATAAGGCTATTTAGCGCACTTGAGATGTGCGTTTGTTACAGTGGCGCACATTTGTTTTTCAGAGGGGATAAAATCAAATCTTTCTGCTACCGTGAATTTGTTAGAAATGTCAGTTTTGAGTAGTGTTGGGCATAATCGATATATTTTCATAATCGATATAATCGAAATAATCTATTTCAATAATCGAATGATCTTTCAAATAAATGATTATGAATGATGCTAATATATCTTATTGTTATTTTAGATTATGAATTATACGATTATTTCGAAAAATGTTATTTATTTTTTACAAATTTATTATTTTTATTAACCATCTACATATTTGTATTTAAAAAGACGATTTGATCTAAAGTTTTTGAAAATATCCTTTCAGAAGGCACAGACGTAGCAGGAATACAGAGATATTTTTGATGCATTATGAATAATTCAGGCAGTAGATTTTGGTTTTCTGAACAAAAAACAAGTGGGTTTGAAGAACGTTGGATATTTGGCATTGACAAATACTGTTTTACTATTAGAATTTAAGTTGTTATGTTATTTCATAATCGTTTCGAATCGAATGATCTCTCGGTCGCAATAATCGAATGATCGATTATTTGGCCATACTCGAAATATCTCGATTATATCATTCATAATCGCCCATCACTAGTTTTGACATTGTTCGTATAAAATTTGAGGTTTTCTTTTTTAGAAAAAGTTTAAGCTTTGAATAATTATTATTATGTAAGTTGTAGGAAATCCAAAAACTCCGTTTTCCTTGTAAGACCGTACATAAACTTTTAACACGACATGGAAACATAATTTGTCCACGTATCCCGAACTCATTGGGAAGATATCAGTGAGAAGAAACATAAATTTATTCACAACAAATATCTATTCATATCCGTTACGTATGATGAATTACATTCACAACTTTCACTGGACAGCCTCTAAAAGATCTATATACAGGGTAATTCACCATATTTTACATCCTTTTGACCTTTCACTTTATTTTTAATTATTAATTTTGTAAATATGTCGCACTTAATTGACATCGTTTATTTTGGGTCTCCCGAAAAACAGATCGAAAGAAGTTTTTACGTTTTTGTCTAATTAAATTTTTAACACCTTCTATATAAATTTAAAAAAGCGTAATATGTGGCATTCAGAGCGAGAAGTTAAGGAAAAAACTAAAAAAAAAGTTTTTTTTTGCACACTTTTATCTATAATTTTGGGGATATCGCATAACGCATCAATTCAAAATATTCGTCCACATTTCCAACCTTATCTAACCAAAAATAACGATACATTTTGTTATAACACGTCAGTGTCAAATAAAATGAATGCGTGTCAAACTAGATTTACTGGTGGCACAATTGAGAGTTATTTTTAAATACTTTTTTTTATACATTCATCAAAATCATGATTTTAGTAACTAGTTACCGATGCAAAAAAACTTTTTTTTTATCGCGGGTGCAAAAAAAGATTTCTGTCTGTTTTTTTAACCAAAATTAAAGAGAAATAGCGGCAAATAGTAATATTGAAAAAATCTAATTATTCTTGTCTGAAAATGAAGCCATTTCCGCCAGTTTTCACCAAGTATTTACGAAAAAATCATTTAAAAACATCGTCAAAATATCAAACTGTTAAAGATTAAAATGTCGCAACAATGAACATCACCAAATAATCAGGCACATCGCTATGGAACCGATTGTTATTTTATTTACTAGCCGCTTTGATTTATATTGTAAAAATGGTGTGTTACGAGAAGTGCTCTTCGTTCGACATTTTTAAAAGTATTTTCCTATTTTTCTTGGATTTTTTGATAAAGGTATTAAAAAAATAGTTATAACTCGCGGCTAAACTGTGCTCTTTTTTACTCGCGTTTTTAGATACCCCGCTGCGCTCGTTATTTAAACCAACGCTTGTAAAAAAAGCACTATTTTAGCCACTAGTTGTTACAACTACTATTAAATTCACGAGTCTCCCATGGCCTAAATGTAAACAAATACTCTTCCAACAAAATTTTCTGTCAAAAAAAACCTGAAATCTTCAAATTTGATAACAGCAATCTAGGGCGTATGAATTTCTGTTAACTTTAAAATGTGGTTTTGTTCAGTGGATCATTGAGGTTAGGTTTTGTCTAATTAAAAATGGAACAGACTGTAACTACGCTCTATAAACAGTTCTACACAACCCTTAATTACCTTCATTGATTTAGACACATTTATTATTTAGTCACAAATGTGTAGTTTGTTTTAAGTATAATTAGATATTTTATCCTATACTTGTTTCAATATTTGAAATGTATTTTAATAATTTAAGGCATCTAAGTTAACTAACTATATAACTATTGACGCAAGGTGTTGGTAGATATAAAGTGGAGTTTGTCAAAAATTTTCTCGAGGGTATTAGGAAGTTAGACCAACCATACCCAACCCACATCAATTCTCGCTAATATTGGGTAAGGTCTTGTAGGTATTAGTATGGACATTAACCCTTAAATCTAACAGGACCGTAATAAATATAGTCTACTACATTCACGACATCTCTGTACAGGTTGACCTTTTATAAAGTTCCACGTGGGAAATCTTTTTTGTAATTTGTCACAAAAAAATATATAAATAAAAAAGTTAATTACTCATAAAATGATGTAAATTTCTATTACAGTTTTACTTTTTTTAGATCACACTTTTCACGCATGATGGCAATGAGGTACTAACATTAAATAAAATAACCTGTATAGTTTTTAAAATTTGGATAAAATTGTACCACATATGTTACCTTTGTCTCGAATATCTCTTGTGTTAAAGCATCATCTTCCTTGACATATTAACATCAATTAATTATTTTTTTTTTCTTTTAAAAATAAGCACAAAAATAAATATTCAAATAATCGTATTCAAATGAGAGAGAAAATTAGAGAAAAATTTAACAACAAAATCAGAAACTTCAATTTTAAGATTAGTTAGTCTAAAGTCACCTGTGTCAGTGTCCCAGTTAAAGTGAATGTATTTTATTTTGTTCCCAACAGCAGGGTAACCTCAAAAAATTGAGGAAAAAACTTGTTTTTCTGGGAACTTTGTGTTGTGATTGGTCAAGCATTTTTTTTGAGGAAACAAGGTTCCACTGTTACTGATTAGAATCCGCCTCTTTTACCACCGAGCATTCGAAGAGGCAAGTAGTTTTTTAATTATGTTTTAATAATGTGTAGGGAAATATTTTGATATATTTTTTTTCATTTTTTTTTGTTTGCTGTCCAAAAAACATGTTTCTTTGGAGCAACTAAGTACCTACATTTTTAATAGCAATATCTTTTTGTAGTTTAGCTACATATTTTGGTCATTGTTTTTGCATATTTAGTATGCTATTTTGTTGATTTTGCATATTTAGTCGACAAACTGGATCTGCCTAGTTTTCTTTAAAATTCTAAGCTGGTATTTGAAACCATGCTCATTTAAGGGCTCTGGCTTTATAGCTGTATTTTAGGTTTTCACTTACTAACGCACATTTGTTTTGGAACTCTGGGTTAGACAGTTTTAGACAACCATTTATTTTTGTCGTGTGAAGATTTTAAGATGACCACAACTATTAGCAAGTTTTTAGTGTTTTAGTAGTGTTTCAGTCAGAACTCTTACCAGGGAAGCTGGAAATTTATATGATAATTTTTATCATTGTGCATTTTTGCATGTCTCGTGTAAATTTTCAGATTTTCAGGTTAATGTGTTTTTGCATTTAATTTGCTAGTATATCTTTTTATGCTATTAAAAATTATCATAAATTTTACATACCTTTCCTTTTGTCTACAAAAATATTTTTCTGACACGTTTTTCTTGAATTTTTTTGCACGTACCTACCTACTTATATGTCTTCTTCGAATAGAGTAAAAGAGCACCTATTTTTGAATTAGGTCTTTATTTTTCTTTTATTTCATTTAACGTGCATGTAACATTTTATGAAAAGAAAGCACTTTGTATAAATTAATGTACAAAATTTTATAAATAGATTGAATAACTTTTTGATAAAAAGTTCATTCTTTTCTTAAGCTTTCAACTTAGTTATTCAATATATTTTGAATGCTAGGTTTTGTAAAGGGGATTTTTACTGACTTTTGCTAAATTTTTTTTCTTCTAGATTTTTGTTAGTTTTTTTTAGTTTTATCTTTCCTTTTTAATGAAATTGGACTTCAATTTGAAATTAAACTTTCATCTAAAGTCCCTTTTAGATTTCCTAGAAATAAAGCAATTTTTTTTTCTGGTAATTCTAATTCCTTTGAATTTGGTTTATTTTCGGTACACCCTCGTCAACAACCTGAGGTAACGTTACGCCTATAAGCAAGTACAGTCAGAGAAAGACGGTAGCTGGGAGACTGCGGTTGAACAGCGCTGTCTTGTAAACTTGTTACCGAGGTAAAGGAAACCGAAGAAAAAATAAAATTTAATTTTAATATATTAAAACCCAACACTTTTAATACATTACTTTGTATTGTTTAAAACAAAAATCTTTTATTTTGAATCCACACACATTTTTTTTACACCCTATTTGTGAAGCAGTTGTTGCACTTTTGCAATATTAATTAGTGTGGTGTTTTTAAAGTGAAAAGAATTAGAACAAAAAAAGAACATCAAAAGAGGGGAGTGGAACTTGTCTCCTTAATTTAGCGAAACCTACGAACCCTGAGAAAACTAATAATCTAATTGAGCAAATAACATCTTGATATAATTTAAAAGTTAATTCATAACAAATTGTCACCCAACGTTACTGTGTTTTATTAAATTGTAACAAAACGTGACCATAAGCGTAATGCGTTAAACAAAGCAAGAACCATACAAACCATATTTCCTTGGCTAACAGATTGCCCTTTTATTTTTGATTTTACCCGAGAACCGCCAAAGATAAACCCTAAATATTATATAAGTAAGAACAGAACTATCAAAATTTTAAAAAATATACAGGTTTTTCCATTAAAAAATTAAAACCTTTTTGCCATCCTGCGTGTAGAGAAATCTACGTAATTTCTGATTTAATTTATCTTTTTGTGATAAATCACAAAAAAGTTCTTCCAAGTGAAACTTTATAAACGGTCACCCTGTACACTTAAGGAGAGGGTTAAGAATAGTATGGTTTTTTTTCGTGAAGTAAGAAGTATTTGTTGTTTACCCCCTCTGGGCTGTTTTGCGTACGTCATTGGTTTACACCTACACAGAGTGCTTTACAAACATAGTAATTGATTATTTAGATACCGGCCTTAATAATTTCCAAACAGGTATTTATATAGACCATATAACAATGAGATACTATAACCACCCTGTCCTTGCATTTTCCGAAAAAAGAAACCGTAGCGATAATAACTATCCCAATCAAATTAGCCTGGAAAAAATACAGAGCCAAAAACTCTAACTCTAAGTTATTATTGTTATACATTTTGTAACATTTGGGCCATTTATCCTTGATAGAAGATCCAGGATCCATTAGTAAAGTTGGTAAATTCATTATTGGAGCAGGGGATTCTCCCGTCTGCTTTAAAGATCTCCACTATAATTCCCATACCAAAAAAACAAATTAAATAAAGCAAGTGATCTAAGACCAGTTAACATGTTGGCAGCAATAGAAAAAATAATTGAAGAATGTGTATGTAGTCAAATTATAAATGCTATAATGAAACAAATCGAATTTTGGTTCTACAGCAGTCTGGATTTAGAAAAGAATATAGCTGTGAGAACATCACTACCATTTATTGTGAACCAATGGAAAAGCAACAGAAATGATGGACAAATAAAACTGGCTTTTTTTTGGATTTGAAAAGAGCTTTCCAGACTTTAGATCGAATGCAGAATGTCAAAGTAAATGGGGTGCTATCAGAAAGTCAATCGAATGAATTTGGCATACCGCAGGGCAGTATCTTAGGACCTCCTCGTTTCATAAATGATATAGTGGATGAAGTGGATGACGGGGAAATTTATCTGCTTGCTGATGATGGACTGTGTACTATTACTGATGACAATATAGACATTATTATTGCAAAAATTAATATTATTTTGAGTAAAATATATAAGTACACATGTAAAAATGAATTAAACATAAATAACAGCAAGAGCAAGTTTATGGTTATTGCCAACGAAAATCAGTACAAAGAATTTACAGAAAGAAGATCTATAAACATAGGGGGTAAGAAGATTCAGATGGTTGAGAAAATTGAGTATTTGGAGGTAATGGTGGGCAGAAAGTTGGAATTTAAAGATTATGCTAACTAAATTATTTCCAAAATTAGCTTTAGTATTAACTATTTGCCACGTTGTGTACCAAACCTAAGTCTGTGGGCAAGGATTATTGTTTACAACACAACAGTTCTTTTTAAAACTCCTGACGCCAATCCCATGGAAAACGTGTGGAGCCTTATAGCAAAAAAGTTAACACAAATGAATATTGTTCCCAGAAATTCCAACCACTGAATGGAGCTCATAGTCAGAGAGTACGACGAAGTTATTGATTCTGCAGAGGTGCGTTGACTGTGATTAAGATATTGTTCTCCTTTCGCCAAACAGTTCCTTCTTCTCGATAGTTTTTTCTTATTCGCACAATTGTGGTCTTGTTTTGTCAATAATGAGCTTTAAGAATAATTTTTTATAATGAATAATTAAAAAAAAAATGTTTTATTCATTAGTATATTAGTTTTTATAAGTCTCCATATGTTTGTGTTTACAATGTCAAAAGATCTAACCTGTAATTCGAAAACGTTAAAGTCAGTTACAATAAGCAACGCAATTAGCAAAAGTTAAATTCAACAGACCTGCAGCTACCTTCTGCTGTACGCATTTTATGTGACCGGAAGTATACTTTAATTATTTTATTGACATAAGTTATGCCACTTTTTTGTGTTTATATTTTGACTTATATTTTACTATTACTTTTGTAAATTAGCAAAAATGCTAAATAAATAATTTTTATTATTATTTATTTATTATAGTATCTCATAGTTATATGATATAGACGTATTACAACAATAAATAAATGTTTGAGGTAGGTAAAATTTAACCAATTTCCCGCACTTGTATATGTTAGAATAAAAGCCATCCATCATAGAGACCTGTCAAAACGTTACTATCTAGAAGAATTTCTCGTACCTAGCCATGGCAATTGTTTAAGTGATTGATATATGAGCATAATGTATGCTGTAGAGTACAGGGTGATTTTTTTCAGCCCCCCTCCCTTGTCTCCCTTATATTGAATCTGGAAAAAGGTTTTATATACAGAAGTTGCATAATTTTCTGTAAAATTTCAAATGAACGTTCTTAAAAATATTTTAAACAACCATGTATATTTTTTATAATAAGTCTGTAGAAAAACCAATTTTGTACAATGTTTTTTAAAAATTCTGGATTCAAACGATATAGATAACAAAAATTCAATTTTTAGATTTTTTTTGTCTACCTGTCTGTATATTTCAGCATAACGCAAAACTACTGAACTGATTTTGATAAGACTTTCACTTCTGCATTTCTTGGATTCCTGGGGAGCACATACCTAGGCTTATTTCTTAAAAAACTTAACCGCCATTTTAAAGCAAAATGGCATAGAATTATTATTTTATCGGCTTTGAATTTATTATTTAGAAAATTGGAATGTTTTCATACAAAATCGATTTGGTTTGGAAGAAAAAAACTTATTTAAAGAAAGATTGTATAATTTTTGATGGGCCAGCCAATATACAGAGTTTGTTTTTTTTTTACTTCTTAAAGAATGAAATCGGATTGTTGTCCAAAATTGCTTTACTCAAATTTGCTTTCAATTTTATAGAAATGTAAATAATATTTTATTAATCTTATTTAGTTTAGAAAATATAGTCATTGTAGGTTTTCAAATTGTCACCCTGAATATTACCCTTTTAAAGATCTTTGATACCGCATGAAAAAAAAAAGAATTTTGATGCCTCTTTTGTAGTAGTATCTTAGTAAGCTTAACTTTACCAGGAAAACTGGACTAAATATATATCATGCGATATAAAAAAAAAACTATGGGTATTTCATTAATATTGTTGTGAGGGAGGTTAGTAATAATCTCTCAACAATCTTTGCAACACTTTATTTAAAAAATATGTTTGTTGTGCAGTTTTCACCGAATTAAATCACCTTATGCAAAACTTATTTAACAACCAACCTGCTTGAGACGATCCCCTTAAGATTCCATTCATTGTCAAGATATCGCATGAGCTATAATAGAAAAATGTATCTTTGCCGATCCACCTTTATATACTTTATAGCATTTGTCGTTAAATTTAAATTATTGCATATTGAATTTAATATCCAGTAGGGACGTGTACTTACAGAGCATACACGTGTACCTTTGGAAATATTGAGTAGGTGTACTTGTATTTTATAGTGAATACACAAAATAAACACTTACGGAACAGAGGTGCAATAAAGCAAGTTGCCGCCGAGATCTTAAACAATTGGAATAATGTCGAAAAAATAAAAACATTTAGAACGTTTTTGTAATGTTAACCGTCTAAATTAGCTCTCTAGTTCTCTTCTTAAGCATTGCATTTATGTTAATATTATTATACAAAACAAATTTTGAATAGTAATTTGACCAAACCATTATTTTCGAAAATACAAGACCCGAATATTTTAAAACCTGAGAGAGACGCGCTTGATATCTAAAAGAACTACATAGAAAAATGATGAAAATTATGAATTTCACACGATTTGCACACACGTGTGTAAAATTGTACGATGAAGTTAAGTGCCACCATACTTTTCCGCACATGTAGTCCAAAGTACTTTTCCACACATGTACGGAAAAGCAGTTTTATTTGATTTGTGCAAAATTAAATACCAATTTTTACACAAATTAGGGCAATTCATCAGTGTCAGTAGGAAAAATAGCGTACACAAATCGATAGAAAGTAACTTTCTTACACTCGGGTTCAAAACATTCACGCTCGTGTGAAATTTGTCACTTTCTTCTCTTGTTATATAATATACTATTACCCGTATTTAAAAAAATAAGGTATACCGCAGGTTGAGTACGCATGATCCTTCGCTGCTTCGCTGTGTTTTACCAGCCGATTATGCCCAGTCAGCATTCTGTCAACAGTCCAATGGTTCTGGCTGCATCCGAGTTATTTGTAGTTAGTTTGAAAATAATTAGAAATAAATTTAGAAAAATTAATAGGCTAAATACCCTACTTTAGTATAGGTGTCTCCATACCCAGCCGGCTGACGTGACAGCTCGCGTGACAGTCTTTTTATATGGTTGAATTAAAGACCATTCTAAACTATACGCCTTTTCAACACCCTTATATTTTTTTTCCGCGAGATCACCGACTGTTGGCACTGTTTTGATGTCAGAGTCTTTATCGGAAAAGTCGTCAAATTTTTCATTTTGCAAAACCTGAGCACCAAATGCTTGGAACTTCATCAGTAAATTTTGGTTTTCTCTACGGCTATTTAAATAAAAAATAAATATATAAAAAAAATCAATGATTAATTTTGAACTACAGTGGCTTTTAGAAAATATGCGGCCTTCCTTGAAGTCATGTTTATATAAGAGGCAGCTAAGATATGGGAGTAGGTTGCATCCCAAACCAATCGTCTACCTCTATTCCATAGCATCAAGGAAAGTCCATCTGCTCGTTTCCCGTCAGATCTGCAAATTTCCGGTGGTTCTAGGACTGAAGGACTGAAGCGGAGACGAGTGCTCTTTTAATAATATCATTGAGACAACTGTGACGTGACCATCTACCTGCGCTTTTGCGACAGAAATGTCTGCGAAGCCCGTTAGGTAAAACAGATTCGCCGCAGGAGCAGGTATGGGCCGCGTACACAGGTTGTCCAGTACGAAGAGCTATAGAGATTCTAAAAGTGGAATTATCCAGATAAGTATCTAAGGAAGCTGACGGTAGTGCATTAAACCATGTTTCCTTTTCTTTTTCTTGTAAAGTTAAAAGACGTGCTTTTTTATTAAAACTATAAATAAAAAGCTTCTCCTAAACCGTGTTCTTCGGGTAAGGTTCCCATCACGGAGGCCGCATTACCTCTCTGAATTGCGATACTGATCTGCTGGTTCATCTGGGTGATAAAGTTCTAGTATTTGCTTCTTTGTGGTTTAATTTTTTTGTTAGTCTTTTAAAAACTAATTTTTTAGATTCATCACCCCATGGACCTAGCGCCTCTGCTACAAGTGTTAAACAAAGACCGTCTGTCTACTAGCTCTTTATATTTCGCCCTTTTATGCGTGTCTCCCATGTAAGCCGCCTCTCCCGATTTTCAGAGGTTTTGCCAAGATAAGAGTTGCAAAGGGTGTTCTTGTAGGTGGCATCCCAAATTAAAGTTGTCTTTTTCTTCCAAGGAATCAAAGTGATAAGTTGCTCCTACAAATGTCACATGAATCCTGTTGAAGACAGAGACCACCTGATAATGGTGTTATTCATCCTGTGGCGAGTTAAACGACCTGCACTCTTTTTGAAGCTCAGGCCATTCGTTTTTTTGCTGCAAGTGCATATGTCAGACTGGCAAACAGAAAGACCAAGACGAAGAGCGACAGAAATACGAAAAGACGAGTATTCCAACAAATTTCCCAAGAAAGAGGAGGGCAAAGCATTGAGCTACGCGTTTCTTTCGGGTTTATTAAGATGATGAAGTTTTAGCTTTCTTTGTTTCTTTATTGTATTATTTTTTTTTGGTATTTCAGAAACTAATTTTTTAGTTTCATCATCCCATGAACCTAGCGTCTCCACTGCAAGTGTTAAACAAAAACCGTTGGTCTACTAGCTCTTTATATTTCACCCTTTTATGCATTTCTTCTATCTTAGCCGCCTCTCCCGATTTCTGAGAGGTTTTTTTTTTCCAAGATAAGGACTGCAAAGCATGTGCTTGTAGGTGGCATCCCAAATTAAAGTTTTTCCTCCCTTCTAAGGAATCAAAGTGATCTGTCGCTCTTACACATATCAGACGGATCCAGTCTCGCTGGAAATTCCGCTGAAACCAGAGGTCGCCTGAGAATGGTGTTGATTATCGTGTGGCGAGTCCAACGACCTGTACTCTTTTTGCAGCGCAGGACATGAAGAGCAAATTTACTTACTTTTTCGAGGCAAGTGCAGGTATCAGACTCGCAAACAGGAAGACCAAGATGAAGAGCGGAAAGACGTGTATTCCAACAAACTTCCCAAAGAAGAGAAGGGCAAAGCATTAAGCTACGCATTTCTTTCGGGTTCATTAAGAGCTTGAAGACGTGCTTGCTTAACTTTACATTTTAAAGATAAAAAACTAGATGAAACAATATGCCTCGCGTTGCTACATCGAAATCTTTTTGTCAATTTTAATTTGAAATATCCGAAATGCCAATTAAATATTGATATTCATACGATGCTTTGATCAAATCTAAGTCTGGATGCCAAATAATTATACTGATCCACTGGGTGATGAAGTTCTAGCATTCTTTGAAGAAAGAGGAGGGCAAAGCATTGAGCTACGCGTTTGTTTCGGGTTCATTAAGAGCTAGATGAAAGAATACGCCATACGTTGCTACATCGAAATATTGTTGTAAATTTTAATTTGAAATATCGTAATTGCCAATTAAATATTATTATTTATACGATGCTTTGATCAAATATAAGTCTATACTGATTCGTTGGGTGACGAAGTTCTAGCATTCTTTGTTTCTTTATTGTATTATTTTTTTTTGGTATTTCATTCATTTTTTAGATTCATCACCCCATGAACCTAGCGTCTCCACTGCAAAAGTGTTAAACAAAACCCCCGGTCTACTAGCTCTTTATGTTTCGCCCTTTTATCCGTTTCTTCTATCTTAGCCGCCTCTCCCGATTTCTGAGAGGTTTTTTCCAAGATAAGTACTGCAAAGCATGGCCTTGTGTGTGATCTGTCGCTCTTACACATACCAGACGGTTCTAGTCTCCCTAGAAATCCTGCTGAAACTAGAGATCGCCTGATAATGGTGTTGATTATCGTGTGGCGAGTCCTATACTGTTTTTACAGCGCAGGACATGAAGAGCAAATTTACTTACATTTTCGAGGGAAGTGCATGTGTCAGACTCGTAAACAGGAAGACCAAGACGAAGAGCGGAAAGACGAGTCTTCCAACAAGTTTTCCAAAGAAAAGGAGGGCAAAGCATTAAGCTACCCGTTTTTTTCGGGTTTATTAAAAGCTTGAAGACGTGCTTGATTAACTTTAGATTTTGGAGATAATAAAACTGAATGAAAGAATACGCCACACGTTGCTGCGCACATCGAAATTTTTTTGTAAATGTAAATTTGAAATATTTGAAATGCCATGCCATCAAATGTAAGTCTGGATGCTAAATAAATTTCTTCAGTAAGAGTTTGTGAAAACAGATATGACGAATCATTTAAAGAACCAAGAAAACTGAGTAACAAGGAGATGAATACATTTGTTAGTCCATTTGTTAAGCTTGCTTTTCGGTTCAATATCTTGGACTCCAATCTTGCTAAGCTTACGCGCTTTTTCGTTCCCTCTATCTTAACTAATTCGGGTAAACTGAATTTTAATTTTTTGATCATAAAGACACACGTCAACAACAACAACCAAGGTGATTTGCGTTCAAAATATACAAAAACGTTAAAAATTTTTGAAGATGCACGTCTTACCATGCTTATTTTGGTATTTACTATATAACTATGAGATACTATAACGGATATGCCGCTGCATTTTCCGAAAAAATAGCCGTAGCGATAATGAGTCTCTCAATCAAGTTAGCCTGGAAAAAATGCAGAGCCAAAGACTCTCCTGGCCGCGAGTAGACTGCGTCAGGCATGCGCAGTAGATTTTTCGCCTTTGGGCTTGTCCAGGGCCAAATCTGATTTTTACATTATTTTTTTTTGTTTTTCAAAGTTATTATTGTTACATTATAGTATCTCATAGTTATGTGGTATTCACCAATGCCAAATCTTGATGTCACTGTGTGGAGTCTGTATCTAGCCTAGGTTAGGTTTGTTATGAGTGGTGAAATACTGCACCCTCCACTGCGATCTAAGAGGTCTATTGTGGCTCATACCTGTCTACAATTCACTTATCCCAACTTCCCTGATAAAGGAAATCAGCCTATTTGGTGAGACTTCCTCGAAATATTGGGACACCTTCAGCCCAGGGCCAAATATTTTCACCCTTATTCTCATTAATTCTACGCAGTGGCATAAACTATTTACCAGCATTTCCCCCTCTCATTCACAGAATCTACAAGTCGGTGTATTGCCAACTCCAATTCTATTTATTTGTTGGTTGAGTCGGCACTGACCTACATACAGAGTTGTGATTATTCTCAGGCTGTTCCTTGGTAGTTACAGGAGCTGCTTTACTCTGCGTTTGTCTGGCCTATTTAAGTGCTGGTGTTCCGGAGTTGAGCGCCAGTGCTGCACCCCTTTTCTTTCAACCCACTCGGATAATTCCTTATTGATCGTGGCTTTAATTGATCCAGAAGAACGCAGATTCCGCTCCTGCCTTAGCAAGAGACTCGGCTTTTTCGTTTTCTTCAGTTCTTGTGTGATCCGGGACCCATACAAGAGTGATTTTGTTGGTTTCACAGATCTTTAGCAGAGTTTAAAGGCAGTTCCAAACTAAAAGTGATTGGATCTTATTTGAGCTTATTGCTTTCAGAGCAGCTTGACTATCTGATATGATTTTGATGATTCTGTTAGAGATGTGGAAAATGGTAGCAAGGTTACCAAGTCTAACTGAAATTGCTGCTTTTGAACCCGATACTAACCGCTCCCACGCCGCGCCGTTCTTGCATAGTTTTTGATCCGTCTGTGTACCAAACGTGGTCAGCTTTGGAAATTTGATTTATATTCCCCTTCCATTCTTCCCTCGTGGGAAACAGTAAGTGAAACGGATTTTCCAAGTTGTATTTTGGTAGCCTGTGGTCTATTCTGTATCTATCTAAATATGTCGGTTGTTTTTGTTAAATTTACATAATGAAAAATTCCCTGACCAGTTATCCCCATCTATATTTTTTTGGAAGCATTATACCACCTGCGTTTTATTAGATTGCTCACTTGATTTTGCTAGCATGATTCTCTTAAACCTGCACATTGGTCTTTTTTAAGTTTTTTGAGTAACTATTAAAAAAGAAAAAAATCCAATTTGCGCCGTGCATGCCTTTCGGGGCACCAAGCACTTAAATAACAAAAAAACTGACCCAAAAAAAGCTATTAAAATTTTTTGCTCATTTTTAAAAACTTTGTTATCGCTTACCTCGTTTATTTTTCCAATAAAAAGTGCTTTCCGGTTTTATTGGAAATCAGCTTCGCATCGCGATACGAAAACATACAGGTACTTATGCTCTAATAATTTAAAATAATTTCATTAAATTATCTGAACTACGCTAATATGCTATAATTTAAGGTATACCCAGCGCAGGTTCTTCCATTAGGCACACTAGGCCCTCGCTAAGGACCTGGGACATCAAGGGGCCCATAAGGTCCGGTTCTAAAAGTTAATTAAGTGCTAAAATATATGTTTTTTTTTTAATCATGAGCATTTTTTTGGAAGCGAGTACTATTACCAGTCCCAAATTAATCTAAATTTATTGCAATTAACGAACGTTCTGGATCGAATACTTCAAGTATTTTGTTTAAAACATAATTTATTTTAAGGGCGGGCGCATTAACGTCGATTTTTGGTGGCACTTTATGGCTAGCAATTTACTTTTAGATGATGAAGGAATCTCTAGTTTACTGCAAGTTGAGGGCTATGCTAAAAATAGAAAAGAACATAAATTCGCTTTTTTTCTATTATCCAGCTAAATAGCAGTTATTTTCTGACAATAAAGTTCGATTTTGACCCCCGTTAAGAAAATGATACCTGAAAATTTAAAAAACTAAACCCACCTGATCTCATAATCGCAAATTAATCTGTTTCGTCGGCCAAAAACAATCGAGCACACGAATTTACTGATTGAAGCTGAATTACCGAACGTTTCGGATTTACCTCCCCTACATCTAGACGTAATAAACCCAGATTAGACAGATCAATCTGACGTAAATACTGAATGCAGCTAAGCTCTTCCTATATCAAACTCTAGTGAAGAACGATCTTTTTTTCATTGGATAGGGCAGCACCGCGCTAGCCTCGGACAAGAAAAGTTGGATGCACTTTCTGTCCTCTATATTGAAAGTAAATCCTTGAATTATATCAATTATGAACAAATAACTGATAATAAACATATTTATACTTCAAAGCTAAGTATCGAAGAAAATCGATACTGTTTTAAAAAAATATCAAATGATACCAATATCGATCCCTTCATTCGATACCAACATCCCTAATGGCTTGAGCGGCATGACATTGAGTGTGACGGAGGTCTGAGCTTTATAAAAAAGACGCACGGAAGGGAACGAATATTCTCGATCTTTAAATCATAGTTTATTAGCTGGTTGGAAAATTCTTCAAAAATTAAGTAGGGGCAGTTGCGAGGAACAGGTAGAGGTATTTGTGGCACATGTTTTTGCGCGCAATTAAAGATTGATCAAAGATGAAGGTCTACTGCATGTCTCAGACATTTTTCTTATTATTTGTCGTAAATTTTGTTTATAGAATAGTTCAGAAAAGGTATTGGTGAAAGGCAGATTACGAATATGTGTAATTATTTTTTTATGATAATTTATATATATACAAGGCCTTGAGGGGGTTGTACCCTCTCCCAAAAAGAGCGTCACTGCCCTAGCTCCAAAGCGGGCCTCGTTCATAACATAAAAACAATATAAAAACTGTAGTTTCTTTTGCCTTTGTTTTTTGGCATTAGGTATACGATTTGATATACGTTTACTTATTAGTTTTAAGTGTTAAATTAAAATATCTAATAATAGAAAATAAAGTACCTATACGCATTCTCATATAGCTGATAGTACATATCCTCCATTATATAGCTACAAATAAAGCAGGCATCTTTCTTTTTGGTATATTTTTGAAAAAAAATGGACAGTCTCTACGAAAATAAATGAATGAAACAAAATAAAAAAGATCATAATACAAAAATAGCGAGAAAACATATTTTGGGTTAAAAATAGCGCCGATTGCTGTCATTTCGCAAGCAACTTAAGGTCAGTGGTGTAAGTTCGACACTAATAGTGCTGGCCGTACTTCAATAAGTCTCTATTATGAGCATTATTTTGATGAGGTACAAGAAATTAATATTTAAAAAAAATAATAGTGTGATTTTTGTTAAAGGCCCTCTATATATTTGACAGTTGTTATTTTACGAAAGGTGGGAAACTCATATTGCCCTCTTTTTCTAGTTTTTTCATATTTGCTGTAAAACCGATTTTTTGAAATTAAGTCACTTCTTAAATGCCTCCAATTTTCGAAAACTTCCGAATGGTTCAGCTCTGTTTAAACAATAACTGTCAAAAATTGTATACAGGATTTCTAATTTTGGTCAGACCGCTCAACGGCAACTTTTGTAACTCTTTATCGTAAATAAAGGTAAGAGGTCAAATATAGTGCTATTGAACGTACTTAAAAAGAACGTTTGGAGGTAAACACAATACCATTTTCTTTGTTCTTTGCGTTTGTGTTTAATAAAAGCAACTCCACACTACCAAAAATCACATAACAATAAAGTACAAATTAAGAAAAAAAAAAAATTTTTGTAAAACATAACAAACTTTCCAACCTAAAAATCTCTCACCACAGAATCACACCAACTTTGGTTGGTTGACTTTTTAACGGTAAAGGTAGTCGCTATTCGGCGCGAATTAGCGCCTGTGGTAAGCTTTTAAGGTAAGTTAATATTTATTAGGTGATTCATAAAACCGTTTCGAAAAATAATTTTCTCTAGTGTAATACTGCACTACAATACTATGTTCTAGTTTTTGTATCGAAACATTAGCCCATCGGGTTAATTTTCGTTTCATTACCCGATATTGCCTGTTAAAAATCTAAAAAACTGAGAGAAAAAGCAAAAAAAATAACCCGAGAAATTGGCAAAACACGTTTATCCTGAAATTAAAAAAATAACCCACTTAGCCTAGATGCAGGCTTATTAGAGTAGTTAGTTTTCCGTAGAACAGTTTTTTTTGCTGATGGTGGCTGGAGTTTAGTGTTAGTATTACGACAAAAAATAAAATTTTGATTAAATTCATTTGTTTTAGAATACTATTGTTTGTCTTATACAGGGTTGGCCATTTAAAGAAGTTCACCTAGATTTTTCCAAAAAATGTTAAGAGTTGGAGAAAATTCTGAATACTGGCGATTTTGTTTGTGAAGGGGATATCTTAAAATTTTTATAGTGGCATCCCCTTTATGGGGTTAACTTTACCCCTATATTTTGAATAGGGAAAGTGGGTCGAGTAATACCTTGTTTTAAAGGTCTCGTGATTTAAAGGTCTCGTAAATGTCTTGACAATCGTGGAAAAATTTCGAAAATCTATCGATAATTTTTTTAGATATTTACTTTCACAGTTGCGTCGATAAATGCAATTAAAGAACTTTTTTTTCGTTTTTTGAGAAATCTCGGGACGCCGACTTTGCCTTTATTAATAGTACATTTTTTCATTTTTTTCTTCTAGGATACATTCCTACGAGAGGTGAAATTTACCTGTACAATTTGAGATCACTTTGAAAATCTCAAAACAAGGTATAACTCGACCTACTTTCCCTATTCAAAATATAGGGGTAAAGTTTTTCACTCGAAAAGGATACGCGCTATAAAAATTTCAAGATAGTCAAGAAGTCTCCCCCTCACAAACAAAATCGATGTGTTGACCAACTCTGTATTTGTTATTGGTCGGAATCTATGCCAATGAGTTTTTACGAATTAAAATAGGGATTTATATTGAAAAAAAAACGGTGTGAATTTTCACAATTATTTAAATCCTTTCACAAAGTAAAGGTTAACACAATAAGGTGATTACCCTTACATTTTACCGTTACATTTGTTGAAGGCCGAGAAAATAGAATATATATTGATTGACAGTTTCATACCTAAAAAGGCATAACAGTTGGGGAAACGTCACTTTCTCTATGCTTTGACACAAGGGGTTGACAACGGCTTTTCAAAATGACGTATTTTATTGTTGTTTTCATGGCAATTTTTTTTTTAATTTTACTATTTACGCTAGCCAGTGAGTTTAGAATTAAAAATAAAGACAATATATTACAATTCGTTTATTGTGACGCAAAAGAGCAGGGATTTAAGCTACAAATCAACCTGAGAGTAAACTAGAGTTTCAAACTTCCATTGTCTTTATTTTTTACTTTTTCACAACGTTGCTTATGTATCTGCAATCGTCATCAGGTGAATACTAAGAAAAACTAAGACTACCTAATCTTTTATAATAGCATGTGTTCACTGAACCATGAATACACTTGGTTGGCTCGCCCTTTCACAGTTGAAATATGTTACCTCCTAAAAGTATGGGTTTCCAAACATCCTTAATGGTGACGCTCTGTTGAGAAAATACATTTTGGTTCCTCTGTATCAATGCTTTTTCTTTGAAACTCCGCTGGAATAAATTTTCCTCCTTGGTGGATGTTGATCTTCCCAGCAATGTTTAGCTGATGTTGATCCAGTTGTGTCCCCTTGTCGAGTTTTGCGTTTGTGTTCTGTAAGGCGAACTTCCTTGGGTCGGCTGGTTTCTCCGATGTAGATATCCCCACACTCGCATGGTACCTGGTAGTTGCAGTTGGTGTTTTGGCGATATGATTTAGTTTTTTTTAATTGATTTCCTATTGTTGTGGTCGTTTTGAAGATAGTCCGAAGATGGTATTGGTTTGATGTATGGAATTATAAATGTTGCCTTCCTTCCAGTATTTACGTCTCGTCTTTTGGGTTGGTGTGGTCGCAGATCGGATCGAATTTTTGACTTTTCTTTATTTAAAGCTTCTTCTGTATTATAGATGTAGGTGGCTCGATCTATAAAATATTTTGCAATTCCCAGTTTGGTTGATGTGAAGTGGTTTGATTTAAAGTTTAGATATTGTCCAGTATGAGTAGGTTTGCGATATACAGAAGTGGTTATGGTTGCATTCTTTTTGGTGACTAGATCGTCGAGAACACAAATTAACCTTTCGGATACCTCATCTGTTCTTTGCAGAAAATACTTACTTTTTTTAGAATTTTTATACAATTTGCGAAGCAGGACAACTGTAGAAGTTGAAATGGAGCAATTTATTATATATTTTAGACAAAAGACTCAAAAAAAGGCCAAGAAACTTCAACTTTAAAAAGTAAAGAACACAAAAGAGAAAATGACCAAAAAAGTAGAGATACGTCAAGCCGGACCAGAGATCAAATTTACCCAGGGAATATAAATTTACCTAACCGTTATGCCTCTCAGATTGCTTCATCCGCACGTTTAAAATTTGCCACTTTTTCTTTGGTGATATCCATTTTCTGTTCTATTTTCCCTGATTAAAGGTAACCACGTCCTGCTTCCTTTACTGTTAAAAAGCGAACCAACCAATTTTGGTTATGTCATTAGTAGTAGTGTAGAATCAGTGGCGCACTCAGGGATAAATAATAAAAAAAACTTAATTTGAAATAAAAATGTGACCATAACCAGGCTTCTCGGGGGAGGGGGGGGGGTTTAACCCCAATCTGAGATAATTTACTGTGCTAAGAAAAGACATACCCATCACCAATTGTAAAATTTAACGTCAGTTATTAAGAACAGACATGTTTTTGAGTGTCACTATGGTAGACTTTTTCTAGCAGTTATTTTTCGCTGTTGACAGCACGCACCGAGAAAATAGGTCCAGCTAAAAGTCGTGCGCTGGACGTTTGGGGCTGGGAAAACTCAATACCCTGGGTTACTTCAGCTATTTGATTAAATTATGGCAACTATTTTTTGGGGTCTGGATTAGATCGGGTTAGTGTAGTCCACGAATTTGGGATTAATCTGGTTTTTACCAAATTACAAAGCTGCAGTAAACCATTCATTTTGGTTTTACCAACTTATATAGCTAATTCAAACCAGTCTTTGGGCTGTAGCAATCTTTAACCATGGGTAAAATATTCGTGCATTGCCGCAAACCCAACAAGGGTAAAAATTGGTATTTTCAAACCGAGCGTGAATTTTTTTAGCTATATTTTGATGCTCATCTAGCCTTCTGTTGGGTGTGTTCCAGTCAGTTATAGGGTTTCTTCGGTTTATTGGGTTAAATTTGACCCTACCGGCGGCCGGCCCCGTTCATTTCTGGTTTGGCGCTTAAAAGGTAAAGACCTCATTCTGTGTTAAACAATTTTTCGGACGCACGCGATAAGCCCGTGATACAGAGTTGCTTCAATCAATCAATGTTGGGTATCTTCTTAGGAGCAATCGAAAAGTTCTGGCTAAGATATGTTGATGATACTTTTATTGTCTGAACCAGGAATGACCAACAACTTTCAGAATTTCTTCCCCACCTAAATAAAATAAGAACCACCACTAAATTAACAATGGAGTTGGAACAAAATTGTCAAATTCATTTTCTTGATGTACTTGTCAAACGAGTAGAAAGTGATATCAGAACAACAGTCTATCGACAATCCGCTGACACAGGGCAATATTTAAATCAAGGTTCAAATCATTCTGCTACAACCAAACGAGGCATAATAAGAACTTTATATAACATAGCCATTCAAATTTGTAACAATTCTCATGAATTGAAAATCGAAATAAGGAACATTCAGAAGGATCTGCAACAGCCTTAAACTTATAATAGACACTATTTCTAAATTTCGGCAAGCAGGACACATATTACAAGACCAAAACCAGGCAAATGCATTGCTTACAATTCTATAAATTAAAGGAGCATCAGAGAAAACTCGAAGAGTAGTAAACAAATTTAATATAAAAACAGCTTTTAAACCTAATAATACGATTCGAAGCCTTCTTAGTAAAACAAAACCGGAGAGCAAACCAAATAAGGAATGCATAAACCAAGTTCCTTGCGACTGTGGTAAATCATACATAGGTGAAACAAAGATACCACTATCTGATAGGCTTAAGGAACATCAGACGAATATCCAAAGAGGTGAAATAACGAAATCAGGAATCGCCGGAAACGTATGGTCAAAACAATACCGAATGAGGTGGACAGAAGCAAAGGTTTTGCACAAGGAGTCACACTGGAAGAAAATTTCTTAAAGCTGCCTTTATTGGGCAGAATCAGGGTATTTTCAGTAAACCAAGTGTTGAAATTCCAAATATTTGGAAGCTCATCCTTGGGCGGAGCCAACTTCTTAAACTTCACGGTTGAATGATTTTCCATAGTATATAAGTACGTAGCCTTAGGAATAGATTGTAGTTTGCACCTGAAGACGATCAGAGATTTTTTACCATATAACTATGAGATACTATAATGGCTTAAGTGTCGCAAAATGTGTAGCAATAATAACTTTGAAAAACAAAGAAAATAATTTAAAAATAAGGGTTGGCCTTGGGCAAGGCCAAAGAAAAAAAAATGTACTGCGCAGTCTGCTCGCGCCAGAAGAGTTTTTGGCTTTGCATTTTTCCAGGCCAACTTGATTGGAAAAGTTATTCTCGCTACGGCTTTTTTTGTCGGAAAATGCAAGGGCAGGGCCATTGTAGATCTTAGAGTTATATGGTTTTTACCTACGAGGATTACGCAAAAATTTTATTACGAAGAAGGAAAAAACCAATTACGTGTGAGATACTTTGCTGAAAGTTCATATTGTAAGGCTTTCGCCTCAAATAACCAATCGTCGTCTTTTTTTCATAAAAATGGGAAAATTAAAAGTTCTGGTCGTATTGCATGGACGTAGCCGCGATGGGATTAACCTAGTTTAATTTAGATGAGATTTTTGCCCTTATTTTTAGAAAAAGGTTTTTAGCAAATCGACGAAAATACTTGAAGACATTATTATTCTTATTATATGTTATTATTATTCTTATTATTGTTTCAAAGGTATTGGTTTTAGAAGAAAATGGTATTCTGCATTTAATAATAACCGTATTGTTAACAAAATATACTTAATACATGAATATTATTCTTCTATAAACATTATTAAATGCTTTGTTTGTTGACTTGGTTGGGATTGGGGTCAGTGGTGATTGATCAAAGAAACAACTTAATTATTGCCGACATGTTTCGCATTTATTTCAGTGCATCCTCAGGGCTCTGAAAGAACTTATTCTATAAAGAAATTTCTGGTTTGGAAATGGGAAATTTCATGTCGCCAATATGTGCGGACATTATAATGTCGGAACTCCAAAATACCTGGCTATCCAAACTCTCTTTCCAAGTTCCATTGTTTCTTCGATTTGTAGAAGACATTTTTACGGCAATTCCCGTAGACGCTACAGATGAAATATCACAGATCTTTAACTCTTATCATCCCAAACTCAAATTTACTATCGAAATGGAGAAAGATGGTAAATTACCATTTTTGGATGTAACGATAATAAGAAATAATGATAACACCTTATTGACTGATTGGTATCACAAGCCCACTTTGTCTGAAAGATTTCTCAACTACCACTCTGCCCACGTATTTTAATAAAAAATAAATATAATCAATAACTTATTTTACATTTTTCAAAACAAAAACATAAACTTCAATATTGCTTAAAACCACTTTCCAAAATCACTTATAAAAAAATGTTTAACCCAACCTCCAATTCATAACACTAACGCCAAAGTTACAGTAAATCCTTCATACTTCAGTATATTATACGTGGACAACCTATCGGAGAGAGTGGCGAGAGTCCTGTCAGATAAAGATACAAAAATTGCATTTAGCAACACAAACACAATTGAAAAAACTTTTTTACTAAACTTAAGACTCAAACACCAAAAGATTTATAATCAGGTATCGTCTATGGGATTCCGTGCAAGACTCTGTCAACACTAGACGGAAAATTGAAAATAGTCAGTCAAGTCAAGTCAATAGTATTATATAATCATACAACGTCTAACAAACCTAAAAAAATACAAAAAGAAAAGAACCAATGTAAACATTTATATTATTATTTTTCGACCTAGTGAACATAGTTTAGCTTTTCAATTTTGCAACACTCACACATTTTCTTCGTAACAAAAATTAAAAATTTAAATTTTTTGTTGTTGTGTTTTTTTTTTCCACAAGATAAACTTTAATCATGAAAAAAACGTTTACAAGATAAAAAGTACCTATCGAATCATATTGGTGCTATCAATATTACCATTAGTTTAAGCAAATGCACAACAACAACAAAACAATTATTATTTTATCTATGTTTTTTATCAGCAACATCATAGCATGTTAAAGTTTTTCTGTGACAAGAAGAAACTAAAATTAGGTTAGTGAGAAAACTTGTTTTTTGTGTCTTTTTGTTTTTTTTTCTAGCTAAATGGTAATTGTATTTTTGTACTATGTTTTTGTCTTTTTTTCTTATTGTTTTTATTCTATAACTAACTACTTAAATTTTTAAAAAAGATTTTTTTTGTAAGTTTTTAATTTTTTAATTCTTATAAAAATTTTTTTGAAAGGGTTTTTTAAAATTTTTGAAAAATTTAATTTTGTTGACTAAAGACTTACCACAAAAAATAATGTTTAAATCTACGTAATATTGAGTATTTAAAATAAAAAATAAAAACCTTTTTCTGCTCTAAACATTCTTGTAATTTTCTCTGTAAAAATTTTTTCTTTTATGCTGTGTTAAAAACCATTTCTTCTCGGTTCTTTCAGAGCCCTGAGGATGCATTGAAATAAATGCGAAACATGTCGGCAATAATTAAGTTGTTTCTTTGATCAATCACCACTGACCCCAATCCCAACCAAGTCAACAACAAACTAAAAAAATTGGGTCACCAACCACTGCAACAATTATTAAATATTTCGAACAACTATTTGCTTAGGTATGCTTAAATTTCAAGAGTAAGTGTTTTTAAATTAGTTGTTAATAAACTTATATCAATAATAACACAAAATATAATTTAGGAAAACTTGCACTATTAAAAAAATATAACAAAATCTTAAGTTAGGAAATACTTATATTTCAGTTAAGGGAATTTCTAGGTTTTGCAACAACGACTATGTGGTCTTAAACTTAGCCTAATTATTATCCAAATAACTTTTAGCATCCTTACTAAAAACTGCATTCAAGGCGGGTTTACCCAACTTTTCATATTGATAATTTATAACCTAAGCAAAATTTTATTCATAGTCATAATGTTAAATACATTATTCTTAAGAGAAGTGTTTACCCAAGTTTTTATAGTTATAATTCACAATTTATAAGCACAGTGCATAATTTAAAAGTTGGTTAATTGTAACTTTATGAACTATCAATATGAAAAAAGCAAAGAAAACATTTTTGTTGGTTGATTTTAAAATGGTAGTGATTGATTTTAGCTGATATTAAAAAACAGCAATTTAGCAAGAAGGAAGAGGTTAGGTAAAGAAGAACATTTTTTTTTGTTCTTTTTTGTCAATTTTCAAAATTTATCCTAATGCACTATGCTTATAAACTGTTGGATAAACAGGTGCTGCTAAATTATGTATTAACACTTAAATTGTGCTTATACACTATGTATTAAAGTTATGAATTATCAATATGAAAAGTTAGGTAAACCCGCCTTAAATCTCATACAGTAACAATTTTCCTACAGACTCAGGAGACAAATAATAACTTATACAAGAACAATTTTCTATTATATATGTAAAGCTTTTGCGAGTCCAAGCTGTTATATTAGTGGTGAAGTCGTCGTAGTTTAATTTAGGTTTTATTTCATAGTTTGAATCCAGGATAGGATTCCTTTGTTCAAGAAATTCTTATTCTTAATTTGTTCCAAGCAGGCAATTTGGTCGAATGAAAGATATTATTTCTTTAATTTAAGTAACTATTTTTCATGGTTGGGGTTTGGATTACGTGTGCAAATATTGGTTTAAATATTCTTTTTACCTTTACCATAAATAAAGGTAACTTCAAGATTCGCGTTTGTGTGTTAACATGGTCCCGTAAAAGGGAAAAACCTAGTAACTGGTTTTTGACTACTTTTCAGGAGAAGCAAAATAAGTGAAAACTCATGCCAATTCATTACAACAAAAAATGCTGAATTTTTATAAAAGTTAATTTTGAAAATTTTTCTTTTTGATTCCTTTTCAAAAAAGTTTTACTACGTATGGAATTTTGAGTTGCTAGGTTTTTCGTACTGAATTTATAAAAATTGGCGACTTACTAGGCTTTCCACTCTCGATAAATTTCTTAATATTTTGAATTTTTTAGAAATTTTTATACCAATTGATAGAGGATGTTATTATCTACGATAAATATGATAAGGAGCAAAAACCTAGTAAGTGACTTTACAAGGCTCTTCCTTTTCACGGGAATAAGGACTCCGCACCACTACTAATCACATAAAAATAAAATACAAATTAAAAATTTTTGTTAAAAAAAAAACAAAGTTTCTAATCTAAAAATCTTCCATCACAGAATCACACCACGTTTGTAGGTTGACTTTTAACTGTAAAGGTAGTCTCAACGAAAAGTTGTATGCCCTTTCTGTCCTCTATATTGAAAGTGAATCCTGAATTATATTAATTATGCTCTAAGACAATTTTTATAAATACACCTCGTTAAATACAGGGGTGAATATAAAACTCTAAGAACATGTTTTTTATGTAAAACTAGATATATAAAGTTTGTTAATCTGCAAATTTATACTTTCTGTTTATTTTCGTTTTAATAAATGTTAGTATGATTTTTGATTCCTGAAATTATTTTTATCTAGGTTCGGAAGTAGGGGATGGACCCGCGTTTCCAATGATGCTAAGGGTTTGCTAGACTCTGGAATCGGCGCTGACAAGACGACGGACGCGACTCCCGTCACATAAGACACTGAGCTTTTGTAAGATTAAAAACAAAAAATTCTAACCAAAAATCTTCCAGCCACTGCATTGTTGCCAGATCTACTAAAATTTCACTAGATCTAGTGATTTTTTTGTAATTTAGTGAAAAATTTTAATAAAATGCCATATTTTAGTGATTTTTTTCACATTAGTACTTAAGTACCCATTTTACTAGTTTTTATGTTTTAATCTTATTATTTATTTATGTTAAATTAATCCTAAAAGGTAAATATTAATTTAAACTTAACAAAACTACAATATGAAAATCCTGTAAAGTATACTTCGATGTTTCATTTAGTCAGCCACCCCCCCCCGTTAACAATAGATTTGTAAGAACCAGCAAAACAAAAATAAGTCTAGTGAAATTCTAGTGATTTCCATCTAGTGAATTCTTACTTTGATCTGGCAACACTCAGCCACTGTAACGCCAACAACTTTAGGAGCTAGTGGAAATAATCAATGCAATAGTATGTCCGCAAATTTAAATTTTTGGTCGGGAAATGCTTCTTTCCTTTACTAATAGCGTCACAACAAAGAAACAGAATGAAAACAACGACGATTTTCCGTAATTTTCCGTAATTCTCGGACATACCTCTTTTTGACATCGGTACACACGAAAACGATTAAAATAAATAAAAGTAATAGTTTTACAGTCTCACAAATTATTTTAAGAATAAACTTTTTTAGTCGCATGGGAACACATGCCACCAAACCAAAAAAAAAGAACATTCGTTTTCCAACACAAACGCAACGTTTCGGAAAAAACTCAAATATAGTTAGATTTTCTTGAGGAGATGATTAAAGCCGAACGAAATTCGATTTTTGTGCGCATTTGCATTATATTACAAAGGGCGCGAGCGTTAAGACATGATAACGAGGTATTAATCGGTATGAATATGTAATTTGTGACCTAAATAAACAATGTGTGCAGTTTATGCCAATAAATCTCTGTTGGCATGGTGGTAATACCCCTGCTATTTGACATTTGTTGCTTGGAAAATTGGAGACCGGGAGTAGTTTGCCCAAGTTTTTAATTTTTTTGTTGGAGATATATTTCTGTATCTTAGCTATAGAGGAGCGTGATATTTAATTTTTGTGTATCTCTTATGCTGCGCTAACTTACCTTGTTCTGCTTGGGATTAGGTCATAGATTTTTGCGCATGGATTGATTTTGCAAATAAATGTGTCAAAAAATTATTTAAATGTGAAAAAAACCGTTTCGTAAACTTCCAATCTTTAAATCTAACACCTTCTGTAGACTTTCCACAACACATTTGATAGCGTCCAGATCGCACGACTGTACTGAGAATGCTGAAAAATTCTTTAAGTTGACTTTGACAATCTAACAAAACAGCTGATAAGATGGCCGCCGTGGGATAGACAAAAACAATGAACTTTTTTATAGTTTTGTGAAAAAGTTGGTGGACTTTTTGAAAAGTTTATTGTGTTGTGTTATTAATAGGATATTTGTGAATAGTTCTGAGTGAATTTCAGTATGAAACAGCCACCCCGCCCATCAGCTTTGGGTCGATATTTACACTAAAATGTGGTCATACGTAATCACAAAAATGTTCTTTACTTAGAACAAAAACAAACTGTTGAAAATCATACCAACTTTCTCAAAAAACTACAAAAAATTTATTTTTTATTTTTTTCCCACGGCGGCCATATTGAATTGGCGACTTTGACATGACTTTCACAATTTCTTAGAATGCCCTATTAGAATAAAACAACGGTGCCAACCGACGCGACGGTTTAGCAGAAAATGGCAATGCGCCAACTTGGGCTTATGGCCAACATACACCGGACTCCCCAAATGGGCAGGGCCGGCTCTAAACCGGCCCCAGACAGTTTTGAGACCGACTTTTGGGTTTAAATTGTAAATTTTTATTAATTTTCCTGACCGTTATATAAGTTTTTTGGAATTTTTTTTTCTGGGTAGCGGTCTTAAATAATAATTAATTTATTCTGTGTAAATTGTAACGTTTCGGTTTATTACAACCATCATCAGACTACATCTATCTAAAATTAAGAAAAGTTTTACAAAATATAAATATTAAAAATTAAAATACAAAAAAGTGACAGTTTAAAAAAACAGTGAATAAATTTTACATACATATAAAAAACATACAGAACAAACAAAATTATGTTAGATTACGAAAGAACTTATTTTTTTTAAATTAAATGTTATGAATAATAAACTTTTGTTTATATAAAATAAATCTTAAGAAACAAAGAAAATGTCACCAGTGGCATACCGTGCTTTATTACCATTTATTTTATTCTGTTATTTATTTTTAATTAAATAATTCATTTATTATTATTTTAAAATATAAAATAAATAAAAATAAAGGTAGCCACTATTGATATTTTCTTTGTTTCTCAAGATTTATTTTATTAAAACAAAAGTTTACTGTTCATAACATCTAATAAAACAAAATTAAGTTCTTTCTTAATCTAACATAGTTTTGTTTATTCTGTATGTCACTTTTTTGTATTTAAATTTTTTTCGAAGTAGTTGCTTTAGGAAACGGATCGAACGCTCCGACCTTCCTCCAATTGAAGGAACTAATCTATTAGTTGGATTCTTTAAATGGAGAAGTAAATGCTTTTAGAAGATAATACATTTTACAAATTTTATTTTAAAACGGAGTGTTATTCTTATTAAAATAACATTAAAAAACATAACATTATGACGAAGTCATACCTTAAACATAGATTTACAAGAAAAATATTAGTTCTGACAATAAACACAAAGGTTGTTATTTTTGTATGCTAACCACAAAGACTCTATTCATAATAAATTAGTTCTGGAAAACTTGAGCATACAACTACAAACAACAACCTTGCAAGATTAAAGTAAGTTTGTGACAAACAGAAATTAGGGTTTTTGGGTGTCTTAAAATGGGCTTTTAGTAATTAGGTAAACAAATTGCGTAGCATCCTGGAAGTTAAAATAGAATTGTTTAGTTAGAAAAGATAATAAAAAATATAGTTGCTTCAATCTGATTTATGCCACACTCGTGAGATGTGAGATAAATATTTATTCAAAACACCTGACTGTATCTTGTGAGGTTTTTGAGTATATTTTCGAATTTTTCTGCGAAGTCCGGTTTTTTGAACCAGTTTTTTAGCCCCCATGCATATCCTTCAGTAATACCAAGTAAATAAAATCCCATGAGTTTTTTTTGGAGATTTTACGAGGTCAACACTAAAAAATCTCTTTCCTAACGACAAAATGGGTCAACCTTCTTCAATTCCTTCATTTAAGTTCGGGGTTTCTCGAAAAAAGAAAAAAATGATTTGTTCAAAATCCTTTGCTGTTTATCAAAATTACTTGTTCTTGTTAATAAGGTTATGAGTCATATATTAGTAGACTATTTAGTTTTATGTAAGTGTTTTTGTGCTAGAAGATATTTATTTATTTAGATATGAGTTTATTTCCTGTTAAGGGTTGTATTTGTATGCTTTACCTTTTTTTTAGTTTAAGTTATATATGAAAGTGGGCGGGGCGTCACGAAGGTCCAAGGCACTTCGCGAATAGTCTAGGTACCTTTACTCTTGAGGGGTCGGGACTATTCCGTCGGACTATATAAACACGGGACATCGGCGTCGCACCCACGGACACTTATAGCGCTTTCGTTTATTGCTCTAAAACCACTCTCGCGTACTCCAAGATCGATTTGAAAATGATTTGGATGTTCGATTATGTTCTCCTGCCCCGAGTAGCGTGTTCGGTTTTCCGAGTCTGCTCCTCCGGATTGAACAAATCGATCTTTCTGCTTCCGCAAAATCGTTAGAGTGGAGAATTTAGAGCAAAACAGTGTCATAATCCTACTTTTTTGACAACATTTTTATCTAATTTTTTTCTGTTTATAAACTTTTTGTGGGTCAAAACAGAAAAAAAATGGATCGGAAAAGAAAGTTTATTGAAATTGAAGAATTGTTCCTCAATTCTTCTAATACTTCCTTAGAGGAGGACGAAATGTTTGTCCAATTTTGTAATCGATGTAGGTGTAAAACCCAAAAGCGGGCCAAAATACGCAATTATGTCTATGGTTATACTGCATCCTTCACTTTTTGGTCGATTCCAAGAAAAAAAATATATTTCTTGAATTATGTGTTTCTGTGTTTGGACCATCCAGCACTATTATTTAAGATAAAAATCCAAATCTTCCATATACCTCTTAGAGAGTAACACCCTATAAACCTGTAAAAAATTACATTTTAAAAAAATAAAAAATGGCATACAATAAAGCATTCAACTTTAAGCAAAAAATGTCAAATACATTTTTTTGTAGCACGTTTATTTTTTTAGGAATTTTTTTTAATATTTCAAAAAAAATCTAGTTTGAAATTCTTCAAAAAATGGTCAATTTTATTGGCCTTTTTTGCACCAAGGTCTTACCAGGAATTTGACAATAAAAAAAAATTAAAAGAGAATGCAATAGATAGCTGTGTTCTTTGTCTAGATAGCATTAAAATATATATATATATATATATATATAATAATGTTAACTTTGTCAAAGTGACAGGATTTGTCAATAAGGTTAATTGGCTAAGCCATAAAAACTAATAAAAAATTAATTTTTGAAAACATTTCAGATTTCTTAACGATTTGCGAAACTCTTTTTTGTGTTAAAATCCGACAATAAATAAAAGATTGGCAGTTAAAACAAAACAGTCTGGTTTTTTTTGATCCACCCTATATACAGGGTATTCCAAATTCGATGCTCACCATGGGGATCTCCTAATCGGCAGGGGATACGAAAAGGTTTAAATTAGGGCAAAGTTGCGCAATTTGATGCTTTGCACAAAAATAAAAAAAAGTTTACAAATTCCAGATAGTTCCGAAGATAAACAAAAAAAAACCGAAATCTTCATTTTTAGTTTTTATTTTTCGGCACCCTTATTCTTAAAACTGTCAAAAAACACCTAAAACTTTCTACAGGAACTTTTTTCAGATCTACCTAGTGAGAGGTCCGGTACGTTTGAGTGTGACAAGAGCACTGTCAAGTTAATTTTTTCTTATAGACGCATCCTTTTTTTCTCCCGCCGTTTGGTTTATTAAGGATGGCAGATAACATTTTGCAAGCGTATTTTGACAAGTCACCTGACGTTTTGGGTTTATTGACAATGATCAGCTCAAATTTAATTTTAGCTTTTAACTTGCTCGAGATATTTTGGAAATAACAAATAAATTTACCTAATATTTTTAAAATACTTTTTTTTTTGTTTTTTAATCTTTGAATTTGGGCTGATGATGATCAATTAACTGAAAACGTCAGGTACTTGTCAAAATGAAATTGTAAAATATCTGTCATCCTTTATGAACCAAACGGCAGGAGAAAAGAAGCATGTGTCCATAAGAAAAAATGAACTTGACAGTGCTCCTGTCACACTGAAATGTCAAATATCGAGAACGGACCTCTCATTAGGTAGATCTTAAAAAAGTGCCTGTAGAAAATTTTAAGCGTTTTATGACAGCTTTAAGAATAAGGATGCAGAAAAGTAATAACTAAAAATAAAGATTTCGTTTTTTTTCGCTCCGGAACTTCCCGGAATTTGTAAACTTTTTTTAGTTTTCAGCAAAGCTTCCAATTGAGCAACTTTGTCCTAATTTAAACCTTTTCGTATCTCCTACCGTTTAGGAGATCCCCATGGTGAGCATCGAATTTGGAACACCCTGTATATATAATCAAAAAGAATTTTTGCTTTTTTGGTGGCCATATTGAAATATAAGATGGTAGAAGAAATTAAAATCAACTTAGAAAACAACTATCAAGCATAAAAAAAAATTGATTTTAATTTCGTCCACCATCTTGGATTTCAAGATAGCTACCACCAAAGCAAAAATTATTTTCGATTATGTATAAAATTCAGTTTACTTAATCGGTAAAAAATTTGAAATTTTTCTTAGTTTATATGGCTTACCCAATAAACCTTATGGACAAATCCTGTCAATGTGTTTTCGATACTAGCTGGTAGACAAAGAACACAGCTAACTATTGCATTTAGTCTCTAGTTTTTTTATCGCCAAATTCCCGGTAAAATCTTGGGGCAAAAAAAGCCAATAAAATTGTCCATTTTTGCAGAATTTCAGACTAGACTTTTTTTTGTGAGAAAAGTATAGATGCTACAAAAAATTTTATGGAACATTTTTTGCTCAACATAAGATTTGTTTTTAAAAATTTGATTTTTTAATGAAGTAATAGGTATTTACGTCACTAGACCTGTAAAGACACTTTCCTGTCGTGTATCATACTTATTTTTTTTAAACGTTTAGAAAAAACATTTTAGTACCTACCACTTTCGCCAAAGTCTAGCCATGTTACGTAATTTATGAACAGTCCCCTAATAAGAAAATGTTAGCCTTCTGCTTCCTGTTGGCGAGATACCCATTGCAGCTAAGGCCAGTAGTTTTTAAGATCAAAACTAAAGAAAAACAAGTAAACTTTTGTGGTTAGATATGATTTTTGTACTTTTAACTTGTGCAAAATTGTAAAAAAACATTAGAAAAATTATAGTGTAGTGCCTATTATCTTGACGCAGCTAATTCAGTGATGACTGATGACCAGTTATGGCCAACCATGGCCAACTTATCAAGCGGAATAATGTTAAAATAACTTATCAAGCAGAATAATGATAAAACAACTTATGAAAGGCAGATTTCTGGGTTTGTCCTTTATTTAACTATATTCCCACATAGAAAAAAAATATTGTGCGTATATCTAGCAGGATATTGCCCTGGATATCACCTAGATATTCACCCGACATGCATAGGACCTCCAAAAAGGTCCAATTTAGATCCAGAGGTACCCATTTGGTAACATCCATACTTATAACGTATATTCTGAATGTATTAATTACTGCACAAAAATATTCGAGTTATATTTCAGTTACACCAAATTGGATGTTCTATGGTATAACCATTATGGTATATATTTATGTAGTATATCCTGCCGATATCCATCACGATATACAAAAATGTCTATTTGTCAAAATTTTATGTAATATATGGCTTGTATACAAAAAACATATTTTTAGGGTGTATACACTGAACATACAGTAAATATCCGTTCATGTTTCCTTTTTTTAGAACGAATCATTTTTTTTTCTAATATATTTAAAATATACATGTAACATACAAAACGTATATCCTAATTTGAAATATTTTTGTGATATACAATATCCAATGCTTGCTATGTGGGTTTATATTATACTTACTTTGAGCATTAAAAATGTGTGGTCGAAGCAAATCGAAAGTGACTCTTAAAGCAGCTTCTATTATTTCCTCCGGATTCAACTCATGTTATAGATCTGATTGATTGATTGATTCGTTTGTGAGTGTGCCAGTATGGCACTGTCCACTGCGACCACTACTGGGTCTATTTTTAACATTTTTTGTTGCTACAGAATATTCAGCCCCTTAAGGAGGCTCACAACTTGCTTTGTGTGGTTTACCGACGATACGTTGACGCTCACGTGCAATGGCATACAGAGCCTACATTCGGTGTCCTTACTTAGACCCATTCTGTGTAATGGTACTTTTAGCCTACAGTATCCGGTGTATAGATCAATCATTGTTCGGATGTCCTTCCTGGTGAGCTCAATAAGTTTCTCGGCCCTCTTTCTGCAGAATTCTGTAATGAATTCTTTGGAATGTGCCAGTCCCGGCGATTCTCTCCAGTATTGGTGGAACTTGATGACAAGGCCATAAAATCAAATTGTATTTTCTTGGTGAATAAACGATATTCTATTCTATTCTATTTCCATCCAGCCTGCGAGAGCAGTGTTGATTGTGTTTTTTGCTATTCCAAGGGCAGGCGCTTCGCGCTCATTTATCCGATGCCCAGAATGTCCCGGAATCCCTAACAGCGACACAGTGTTTATTCGCCCTAGGGTATTCAGTGTGTCCTGGCAGCTCCTAACGGTTCTCGATGAGCACCTATACGATTCAAGAGCCTTAAGGGCCGCTTGGCTGTCGGAGAGTATCTTTATTGATCTGTTGCGACAGTTATGATCTATCATTCAACGTGAGCTCATTTCAATGGCGAAGAGTTCCGCCTGGAAAATTGTAGCCAATCGTCCAAGATTATGTAAAACACTGATATTTTCCCGGCTGCAATAAGCTCCGGATCCAATGCCTGAAGTCATTTTGGAGCCGTCCGTGTACCAGAAGCTATCTTCACTTGAGAAACTTATTCGGTTTGTCGTCCAGTCCTCCCTATCTGGGAGAATAGTGTTGTATAGCTTTTTGCTGTATACTTTTGCGGACATTAGATCCGGTAGCAGCCCTAGAATGCAGTGGCTCTCAATTGCCCGCGTTAAAGGGTTTGGTACTACTTGACTTGCCCTGCCACCTCATTGTTGGCTATGATTCTGTAAGTGGCCTTCATAGCCTCATTCTCCAAGACAAGGTGTAGAGGAGGAAGATTTAGGAGGCATTCAAGCGCTGCTTATGGTGTGATGCTCATAGCACTACATATCACCATACTTGCTTGACGTTAGATGCTTGTTAGTTTGTCACGAGCCATCGTTTGCCTGCCCTTCGTGTACCAAACTATTGCTCCGTATATAATCATGGGTCGAACTACCGTGATATATAGCCAGTACATTTGTTTGGGGCTAACGCCCCAAGACTTACCGCAAGTTATAGATCTGTGTCCATTTTTGTAAACAAAACTTTTGAAAAAAAATTAAAAGAGCGTTTTTAGAATTGTAAAAACTGTCAAAAAAAGCTAAACAAGAAGTCATAGCCAACTTGCCTAAAAATGGGTTCGGAAAGGGATCAAGGGATCGGAAAATGGAACCAAAAGTCCTTTCTTGAAAGTGGAAATATTTCGAAAGAACATTCCTTGTAATGTAGAACTTCGTGACTATGAAAGTGACTATTTTTCGGTTATTTGAACATTAATGTGGATGATATTTGGAGGCCAATAGCACCGGCTTACGCAGGGAAGGGGGGCTTAAATATCTGCTCCTAAAGATCAATTTTTTCCCAAAAGTCAATTAGAAAAATGGTTATACAAGAATATTTTGTAAATCAAGCCCCCCTTCTTCCCGCGAACAATTTTGCGTACGCCACTAATTTATTTAACGACAGGATTCGTTAACAAGAACCCGTAACAATAATTTCTGTTTTGGGTAAGTATATATACGTATTTTGTTTGTCGAGGAAAAGATTATTAAAATTGGTTCTTTCTGCACCAATCTAAAGAACATTGGAAGAAAATTACACAAAATAGCATTAGCAGTCTGAAGTTTGTTGTAGTCGACGAGTATATTAATTATAACTGACAATCTCGCAGTCCGGAAAGTTGAAGTTCTGCCCGGGAGATATAACGACCGACGCGATACGGGCCCAAACTTAACCAAAGTTTTTTTTGCACCGCTTTAAGCGGACTCATGTTTTAGGACCATACTTAATATCCCCATAATGCATGGGGGTCACGTAAAAACTGGACTGTCTTTAAATGACTTTTTTAATTAATTTTGTAGAATTATGCAAGAAAACTTTTTTGAAATAAAATACTTCGGGTCAAATTTGACGGTTTTAGATTTATCTGTATAGGAAATATTTTATAACATCGAAGGGTCCTTCTATCAACAACGGCGCGGCGCGTTGAGGGCTTATGTTTATATGGGAATACGTACCTCAGTAGCGCACCCGAGAATTGACTTGGGGGGGGGTTAAGGATAAATAATAAAATAAACTTAGTTTGAAGCAAAAAAACCCTTGGGTAGGCCAGTGCGTACCTTACTAAATCATGCTTGAATGAAAAAAGTGATTGCTTTGATTGATGAGTAGAAAAGTAAAAAAAAATCGTGTGAAAGTTTTTTTTGCGATTTCTTACACTGGTTGAAGAAGTTAAAATCGAACCAACGCACGTGTAAGCTATGTGAAGTTTTATTATGACGTCATGCTACCATACCAATAAAAAATTACATTTTGTTATTATTATTTACCTCATTCATTAAAACAGCGGGTTGATTTGCATCTGATTAATAAGGGAATATTGCACCTTTCTGACGGTAAAATTTACCAAAGTGAATCTCGTGTCCGCAAATATAAATTAAATTAACACTCGTGGCATATCGGATCAAGCGTTTCTGTTTCTCACTTCATTACGACCAGGCCTCCAATGTCTAATGAAGAATCCAGACACCTAAAGATCTGTTTCATCCTTATTAGGAATCATCAGGGAGTCATAGGATTGTACCTGGCAGTTGGAGCTATACAGGCACCATGCACAACTCTCGAATTTAAATCAAAAAGTTTGTAATCCGCGTAGACGTAGTACCTGTGTGCGCCACATGTCGAATAAACCGAGATACAAAAACATCAAAATTAAAAAGTGCAGAAGACCGTAAATACAGAATCCTGTACTTTTCAGTAGGTTATAAAGAAGAAACCTGTAATAGTATAAGGTCACTGTAACACGACTCTTAAAAAGAGGTAACGTTCGTAGCAGCACCGCCCCCAAATGGAGCTTCATAGTACGTGGCCCTAATTTTAAGGCATCAGCAAGCAATCGCTCCCGAGGAGGATTGTTGCGCGGAACTAAAAAGCCAAAATATTTAAAAAAGAATAAAGTGAATCTCGTGTCCGCAAATGTAAATTAAAGCAACACTCGTGGCATATCGGAAAAAGCGTTTTTGTTTCTCAAATTACGACCAGGCCTCCAATGTCCAGACACCTACAGACCTGTTTCATCCTTATTAGGAACAGGCACCAAGCACACCTCTCGAATTTAAACCAAAAAGTTTGTAATCTGCGGAGACGTAGTACCTGTATGCGCCACCTGTCGAATAAACCGAGAAACAAGAATACCAAAATTGAAAAGTGCAAAAGATCGTAAATACAGAATCCTGTACTTTTCAGCAGGTTATAAAGAAGACAGAGTCATGTTACAGTGACCTTATACTTTTACAGGTTTCTTCTTTATAACCTGCTGAAAAGTACAGGATTCTGTATTTATGGTCTTCTGCACTTTTCAATTTAGATGATTTGTTTTTCGGTTTATTCGACAAGTGGCGCACACAGGTACTACGCCTCCGCGGATTACACACGTTTTGTTTTAAATTCGAGAGGTGTGCATGGTGCCTGTGTAGTTTCAACTCCCAGGTACAATCCTATGACTCCCTGATGATTCTTAATAAGGATGAAACAGTTCTGTAGGTGTCTGGATTCTCCATTAGACATAGGAGTCCTGGTCGTAATGAAGTGAGAAACAAAAGAGCTTTGTCCGATATGCCACGAGTGTTACTGTAAAATTCACCACCCAAACACTGAAAATCGCGCTGCACTCCGATAACAATTGGTATGTCATTTTCATACTATTATAAGTTTAATGGCCGTCTGTCTTTTTATTCGGTTAATAATCACTAGAGCTTTAAAATTTCGTTAATTTTGAAGCTCTATTGGCATAATATTTTTTTTGACAACATACACATTTATGTTAGCGATTGACACTGACCGAAAAAAGATAAACAGTGGACACCAATTTTGTCAAAAAATTTGTTGTTTGAAATATATTACACAAACATAAACACAAATGACGTTATTACAAATGAGTATAACTCAGAATATATTTAGAGGATTATTTCACAAGCGAAACGAAAAAACCACATAAAATTAATAATAAATTTTCCAATTGGTTTACTTTTTTTTAACAACATTAATTAATTATTAATATTACCAAAATATATTTTCAGATTTTTTTTACACAATTTTAACTGGATTTGTGCTGGTCACAAAATTGTGTAACAAAATTACATTTTACTGTATACTTTATAGTGGTATATACAATTCTGTACTAAGTGTATACAATTTTTAGTTACACAACTCGATTTAAAAAAATACACAGGAAAAAATTATCAGTGTATTTCTTGTCACTTGACGTTTGAAATTGAAAACAGATAGAATTGAATCGCTGTAAAATGTAAAAGTTATTTTATCAAAATGCACTGAATTTTCTTTTCACATGCACTTTTGCGCCGGATTATTTTATTGGTACACCCTGTAAGTAACTTTGACTTTAAAAACAAAAGATCAAAAGACCTTGGGTGGAAGTAACGATAGCGATTCAAACCTGGATGAGCATCCCACAAGGTACACACAAAGGACCAAAGCGAAAAGAGAAATGATTAAACGATGTTTCGCCTTGGGCAACCAGCGTTGGCTCGTCAGTGGTTCCACTGGTCACCCCCCCCCTCCATACATTATTAAACACCATCATACACTTTGATTTCCAACTTTGAACCACTCACAAATAGGCATCGTTCCGCACTGGTACTTATCCAAGTTACCTGATACGGATTCGTCCTGGCGTGTTCATATTTCCACCCAAGATCTGTTGATCTTTTCAGATTCTTTTAGGATGATGTAACTGATTTGGAGCATAATCCTATTGGAAATATGAACACGCCAGGACGAATCCGTATCAGGTAACTTGGATAAGTACCAGTGCAGAACGACACCTATTTATGGTTTCCCAGGGCAAAACATTGTTTAATCATTTCTCTTTTTGCTGTGGTCCTTTGTGAGTTCCTTGTGGGATGCTCATTCACGTTTGAATTTTCGTTATTTCCACCCAAGATCTTTTGATCTTTTGTTTTTAGATTCTTTTCGGTTGATGTAACTAATTTGGAGGTTTTTAAACTTCTTTTTTGTTTTTAAGTTTGACTTATTAAAATCACCTTCTGGCACTACAATAGTGATTAAACAGTGATATTTTCTATTAAAAAAAATATATATTACCAGAAACAACTTAGTTCGTACTTGAGCGTTTGGACAACTTACCTGAGAATTTTATTAAGACCACCCTTTAAGAATTTTTATGAGAAGAATATCTAAATAACTTATCGCGTTTTCCCATACATATGAATTTAGTTGAACATTGTCGTTTTATCGTACGTTTCTAGTAAAATAAAACCATGTTCTTATTAGCTGATTTTATCTAAAGATTTTTAGGGTATGTGTGTTAGAATATGAGTCCGTATGAAAACCCAAAACCAAATTTGGCGGAAACATAATTTGTCAGAATTTAAAAAAAAGAAAATAATTGGTCCTAAAAAAATTGTGTGTGGCGGGTAAATCAAATCGCTAGAAAATATATGCATAGAATTAAATTTAAACGAAACATATTTTTATAGAAACAAAATGTCAGAAAATATGTTTAAAAAAAATAATTTAATAGAAACATAATAATGTCGAACCACAATATTCAAGAACGTTTGTTCTAAAATTATTTGAACCGCTAGCCACGAATTCAATTAATACGTTGCCAGGCTTACGGCAGGGAAGAGTCGAAATAAGTTGTGATATTGTATTAATTACCCCTCATTTGTTTCATAATATAATAATCGGGTCACGAGAATTTTATCAAAAATGAATCGCAAGATTTGCTAGACAGTTAGACAGCCAGAAATTGTGAAGTTAAATAAATTCGTTTAAATCCCCGTGTCATCTTTCAAATAGAGAAACTTGTGTCAACGCCGCAATCCATGGCCTACCTCGCACAGTGGGCGAAATTTAATTTCTGGGAGGACAAAAATATTCTGAAGTTTACGTTCAGATTTTATGGCGTAATTATGTTATTTTCAATTCAAGTAAATACGTTCTAATATAAATTAAAGAAAAAAATCAATCCTACTATCCTACTTATGTTATAAATGCGAAAGTTTGTGTGTTGATATGTGTTTGTGGTTGTTCCTTAATCACGCAAAAATGGCAAAATCGATTTGGATAAAATTTAATAAGAAGATAGGGTGTGACCTGCTGGATTGACTTATAGGTTCTTTTTATTTGATATTTCGCTTACTGACAGCTGTCAAGTGAAATTGTTTTTGGATATTTAAATGAAACATGTGTATATTATGAAGATATCTTGACTAGGTGGAAGGTAAGGGAACGAGAGTGGGAGAGGAGCGGGTGGTAGGGGTTGGATTAAGTTAGTAGGAGTAAAAAAAGCGAGTATTTACCTAGCTAGACCATAAATTAAACAAAATTAGTTGAATGGTTGTGCACTTTTTCTAGTAATAGTGTAATACTCGCTTTACACATCAATTAAGTATACGTCAAAAATATTTTTGCAAATTTGATGATTTTTATAGTGATATTTAATAATAATTAACTGAATTTTTATAAATCTTGCTTGTGGCAAACTTTTTTAGTATTGGGTTTAGAAAGTTGAAATAAAAAGCATTCGATGTAAGAGTACTTTTTCCATGTCTCTTAACGTCCGACAAAAATGACGTGATTAGTTTATAAGGAAAGCCGATTTACATGATTTTTTAAATTGAACACCCTATATATTTCCAAAATTTTCATATTCTAAAAAAATATGTATCATTTCTTCATCAAATTCTTTTTATCTCAGCTTTGTAGAAACATTAATAAAAAGTTTGCCACGAGGAAGGTTTATAAAGAGTCACCCTGTACATCAAATTTTAAGAAGACGAAAATAGGCGCTAATTTTTTGCCTACAAGCTTTGTTTTTAGTTTTTAGATCAAAGGTGAATCATAAAGCTACAAACCAATAATCACAGAAACTTTAGACATCTTGTATAAACTTTTATAGCCTTCAATTTATTATGAACCTATGAACAAATCTTTTATAAATGAGCCAAAATTTAGCTAAATTTTGATAGACATTGTAAGAAAAAAACGATTTTTTTTTTAGTTCTTAAATTTTCTACTCCAATATATGATTATGTAACACGGTGCCAAAAAAAACTTATATAACTTCGAAAGTCGCAAATAGACGCAAACAATATTTTGCTGAATTAAAGAAGAGAATGAGAAGAGGAGAAATGCCTTCTTATTTTGTAGCATTTTTTAAAAGTCCCAAAAAATTAGTTAATTGAAATAAATTAATATGTTAAGATTATGTTAAATTAACCAGAACACAGCTCTATATCTCCCGACCATAACATTACAGTTAATTTTTGTACTGGAAATCCATAAGAAAATCTCAAACTTTTTAGAATTTTACAGAAAAAAACGACTCATTGATGCAATTTAAGTTGACTTGCAAGTTTGTGCTTATTTTTCGTCTGGCCATGCTCTACTATGACAATAATAGTATAAGGGTTGAACAACAGGGACATATGTATTTTAAAAAATACTTTACTTAAAGTTTCATTTTAGGGTTTTTGTCCTCCCAGTTTCGTCATTTTGCCCTCTGTGTGGCGCTCTAGAGATTTAAATTTGACGTATACTCAATAGCCATTCGGATGGATTGTGGTTCTGCACATTTAAGGATTGGGCACATTATTATCGATCATTTTGTGGTTCGGGTGTTTTTCGTTTCTACAAAATTATTTTTGATGCTATTGTCCTTCTGATATTTTAAGGTTCGGGAAAATTGTAATCGGTTAAATTATATTCGTGTCTTTTAAGTATCGGGTAAATTCTATAAAATTATATTCGCATCCATTATTTTCTGGGTGTTTTAATTGTGTTCATATTTCGTTTCAGACGTTTTATTTTCTGTTTAATTGTGATTCGTTTTTGGAAATTTGGTTTTTTTGTGGATTGCCTTAGAATATTATAGGCCAAAAAATGTTTAAATCCAACCTGAAAATGTGTTCTTAATAAGACTATATGAATTTTGGCTTCCTGTGCCTCCTTTCTAAAAGGATATTGCAAATAGAGTGGGCCATTGCATATTTCCTTATTTTCCAGAGACCGAAGACCCCCCAAATTATTTTCTGGAAAATATCAGAAAGGTCAGGACACTAACACGTTGCAACCCCAAGCCATTGCACCGGTAGCGGTAAACAATGTATTTAGTGCCCCCTCCTTTGGTTTCGTTTTTTTTTTTATAGGGACTATTGTCTAATACATGGGAAAGTCATTCAATCGACTTTTTTTTGTCCAAGTCATTAAATATATTTGACAAAATGAGTCGCACGCTTCTAATTTTACACAGATTTTATTTCGGATAGCTTTAAAAATAAAATCTGCATGAAATGAAAAGTTTTAGACTCATTTTATCCAAGATATTTAATGATTTGGACCACGATTTGGCTCAAAAAGTGTCAACTGTTTCGTCCTTAAGGTTATGCAGCAACCCTATAATTAAACAAAGGTTAAATTAAACGAGAAGGTTTACTAAAAGTTAAACGATAGAATTATCAAAAAATGACATTTTGAACACATCTAAGTTGTGTCCTTTGTAAACAGTGCCCTTAAAAGTTTTCTTATTAAATTTTAAAACATCCACCCCCTAAGCTCTCGTAAATTATGGCATAGGTAGTAGGTATACAGCAAAATAAAAATACCCCAACTTTAGGGTCATACACAATGTATGCAGGACTTAGGGGGTTAATTTTTCATTAGGTTAGGGTGTATGTATAATAAAGAGGGGTTGACAGTCATTGAAAGGTGCAACAGCGTATGCAGAAAATAATCCTGGGGGGAGGTTTATCCTGATAAGAAAGTTGTATAAAAAGTTATTAAAAGGCTAAATTATAAACTGAAAAGATGAAAGAAAACATATGCTTGATATTTTTGAGCCTTAAGGTCATAGTGAAATAGTTTTTAGCAACACTGCACAAATGTATCAAAAAACGCCAGTAAATCCGCCAAATGACCTTGAATCATACAGAATGTTCTAAATTCGCAATAAAACGTTATTTTAACTAGTATTTTATTTTTATTTTTCTTACTTGCATATAGACACACTAACAAAAATAGATAAAATATGAAAGTATTTCACTGATTATGCACAAAAAATATAACAAACAAAAAAAAACAAAACAACTATATTAATTCATTTACAAACTGAAAACATTGAGGTTATCTAAAAGCTCAGTCAGGAAAACTTTCCTTACTCAAAGTCCACTCATTTCAAAGCTGTAGCTTTCATCAGTAGAGGTTGGTGCAAGCCAAGGTACAAGCAGAGGTAAGAGATCCCAACTCGCTGTTTGTGATTTGAACGCTGCTAATATTTCGAAACTGACATTTCGACAGTGACAGAAATGTAAACAAAACTTACATTTAAGTTTTTCAATACATTTCATAAGTAAAACCACGTTTTAAATAAACACAACATAATCTACACCTTATTTTATTATTACCTATCTAAATCGTTGTGTGACATCAAGTATTAATTGGAAAAATTAATTAATAAGGGTAAGTTTTAATTAGAGTGACATACAACACCAATTTTAATTTGTTCTACATTGTTTACTATTTAAACCCCGCGTGGGTTTAAATTTTTTAATTTTCTTTTCTTCGAAATTGACACTTTCTTCTTAAATTCAACAAAAGATTGTGTCAAAATGATTATTTAATAAACAAATTTATTAAAATTCTTCCTATAAATCAAACTATATCCAAAACTCAAGGAGGGTTGGTTTAAAATGCTTAAACCCAAAAATTTAACTTAAACTTAGGACCGTTCTAAAATAGGCTAAACCTTTTTAGTAAATTCCACCGTAAAAGTCAGAAGGTACAAAAATATAAATATTAGAAAGCTAATTTGGTAGATTTAGCGGAAGCAAATGTTCTAATAATTCACTGCAAGCACTGCCAAAGACGATAACTATTGTTTTTTGACACATGGTGTTCCTTAAATATGTTTTTATTGATTTCAGTTTTGAAAAGGATCGTTTTGGCAATGTAACAGTCACAGGAATTGTGAGATACAGAAAACATAGCGTTATTATTTCAGCAATGCTAGAGCAGGATTAATATAATTGTCAATTACAATAAATTGTAGCAAATCTTTTATTAACTTAAGATGTTTAAGTTTATCAGAAAAACATTTTTAAAATGCTAATAGTTGATAGGAAAGTCTAAGCTGACAAATATAATTAGCAAGTGTAATAAGTTTAAAATATAAGTATCGAATTTTTTTATTATTGTTATTATTTAAATTTTTGTTTTTAACTAATTTAATTAGGATATTTTGGAAATCCGATTGCAGTCCTTTTATTGACATTTAAAAAATGACAATTTTTTTTACGTTTTGTTATAACAAAATAATTTTGTGTAATATTCTTAAATACGGTTTTTCTTTGTTTTTAATTCCTAAATTTTATAATTTTATTAGTATTTTGATAATTTAAATAACATTTTTAGATATTAACTGTTATATGATTATGTCAGCAAGTAGTATTTAAAAATAAGAATTTTAGAACTAAAAAGAAAGTAAAAACATATTTTTAAAATATAGGGCAAAAATATTTCGTTAAAACAAAACGGCAAAAAAAAACCGTAATTTTTAAAATGTCAAAAAATGTACCGCAAGCGGGTTTCAAAAATATTTCGAGTAAGTTAAAAACCAAAAATTGCTTTGGGCTGATGATGGTCAATTAACCTTCATGGACCAATTGGCAGGGGAAAAAAGCCCGTGTCCATAAGAAAAAATAAATTTGACAGTACTCCTGTCACACATAAAAGTTAAATCTCAAAAACGAACTGCTATTAGGTAGACGTTAAAAAAAATTTGTTGAAAGGTTAAGAATAAGGGCGGAAAAAAATTAAAAACTGGAGATTTCGGTGTTTATAATTCTTTTTTTTATACCTTGATCAAAAACATGATTTTCGTAACTGCCTGCAGCTAACTAAAGCATGACTTTTTTGGTTACCGATGCAAAAAAAACTTTTTTTTATCACGGGTGCAAAAAATGATTTCTGTCCGTTTATTACCTAAAATTAAAGAGAAATAGCGAAAAATAGTATTATTGAAAAATTATTCTTGCCTAAAAATTAAGCTATTTCCGCCAGTTTTCACCAAGTATTTACGAAAAAATCATTTAAAAACATTGTCAAAATATAAAACTGTCAAAGATTAAAATGTGGCAACAGTGAACGTCACCGAGTAAAAAGGCACATCGCTATGGAAACCACTGTTATTTCATTTACCAGCCGAGCCGCCTTGATTTATAGTGTAAAGATGGTTTGTTGCGAGAAGTGCTCTTCGTTCGAGATTTTTAAAAGTATTTTCCTGTTTTTCGTGGATTTTTTGATAAAGGTATTAAGAAAATAGTTTTAACAACTCGCGGCTAAACTGTACTTTTTTTGACTTTTACCAAACCAACGCTTGTAAAAAAGCACTATTTTACCTGCTAGTTGTGAAAAATACTACTTTCTATCTCCACTTTAGCGAAAAAAACTAAGTTTTCTTTTTTCCAAAAGCCTGGATAAAGAAAATCAAGGATCGGATAATTGTTAAAATGTGGGGAATATGTAACTCAGTTTTTTTCCGCTTAAGTGAAAATATAAGAAGAAATAATGTAATTCAAAGGAAATTGAACTTTCCGATTTCAAAAAATCCGGTTTGCTTTAGTTTCAAACACAGATAATCCATAATTTAAAACAAAATCTTTCGAGTATTTTTCTATAATTAAATCAGGGTTTTTAGGCGAAACAAGTCATCAGATTTAGCTAAAATTTTGCACGGTTATCCATTTTCATATTTTTAACAAAAATACTCGAAAGATTTTGTTTCAAATGTGAAAATGGATAACCGTGCAAAATTTTAGCTAAATCTGATGACTTGTTTCGCCTAAAAACCCTGATTTAATTATAGAAAAAGGCGGAGGGAGCTTTAATCATGTTTATTAAACCCAACCTGACCCAAACCAGTAATAGATTTTAAGTGCGAGACATGTCGGCATTTGAATGGTCGGATTTTTCGCGATTCGTATAATAATTTTAGTTTAAGTACAACTGCACCCCCGAATTAAAAGTAATTTAAAACATTCATTTAAATCGAAATAAGTATGTTACAGAAAAAACCAGTACCCCGAAAAGCACTTTGCTAAAACTAAAAGCAATATAGAATGCATGAAAATCCATTTCAGACAAATGTCAAAATTTCACCTTTACTCGGGTGAATATTATTATTACCATAAACTTACCCTAAAATTTGGAGCAATAAAGCCCCAAGATGTGACATTATGAGGGAAGCAGATAAAACCAACGATAGTTGAAGAAAACAGAAAGTGTTTATATATTGGGATATATAGGGTGTTCCAAAAAAAACTGGACTTTTTAGATTGCCTATAACTTACACATTAATTCTCCGAAATTTGAAGTTTAAAGTTTCTGAAAAAGAAAACTTCTGATTTTATGCACTTAACATCAAAATTGACCTTTCCCTAAAATTTAAGATGGCGGACAGTTTTGAAAAATGGGTAATTTTGACCCCCCTGAAAAATTTTTATGTGCGCCACTGTAATAAAACTGAGATTTACGCTAGATTGCCTTATTCCTTCTACGTACTTACATGTAAAGTTTGTTTAAATCGGTTAAAAAATAAGAAAGAATCCGCAGTTTTACATTTGATGCCTCTTTCTGACCATAGGTCGTTTTTTAGTCGACGGGATACAGTTTTGGAAAAAATTTAAAACTTTTTGACAAGCTAAAAGCCTAACTTTTATGTGCCTAATGTCAAAATTCAAGATGGTGGACGAGTCCATGGAAAGTCTTATTTCTTAACCGATTTAAACAAGCGTTACATATGTGTATGCGTTGAAAGAATAAGGCTATTTAGTGCACATATCAATTTTATTACAGTAGCGTATACATTTTTTTTCCAAGGGGGTAAAAATACCTAATTTTTAAATAGTCTGCCATCTTGAATTTTAAAAAATTTACAGTTTTGGCATTAGACTTAGAATTTTTTCCGATATTTTTTGACGAACCTGTATCCCGTCGAATAAAGTTGACTTAAGTGAGAAAGTCTCTTATCACACAAAGAGCATGAAATGCAAAAGTGTAGAACTTTTTTATTTCTTAACCGATTTAAACAAGTGTTATGTGTAAATATGTAGATAGAATAAGGCAATTTAGCGAACATCTCAGTTTTATTACAGTGGCGAACATAAAAATTTTCCAGGGAGGGTCAAAATTACCAATTTTTTAAAACTGTCCGCCATCTTCAATTTTAAGGAAATGTCAGTTTCGACATTACTTGCATAAAATATAAGGGCCTCTTTTTTAAAAAAATGTTAAATTTCGAATTGCCGTAAATCCAAGACTGTAAGTCATAAGATAAATTCTAAAAGAGTTGCCAGGTACGAAAAAGCTGATTCTAAGTATAAGACGAGATTTTTTTTAACCTTTTAATAAAATATTCACCTGTCAGCGTCTCAAAAAGGTAAAAAATGAGATTATATTTGCCTTTTGGGGTAACTTATTACATAATATACATCAAAAGATTGTCTTCACAAAAGTTTTAGGTGCTACTTTATTGAGAGAGTAACGTAAATGTATATGACTCAAGTGTAATTTAATAAAGTTTTAAAATATAAAATAAAAAAGGCTATAAATCTAACATACATTTTTTAAAGGAGGTTTAATTTCTTGGAATTATACTATAGACTCAAAATTTACCTTGAATCGACCACCACAAAGTAGCAAAAGGAAGGCGAAGGCAACTCTGCTATTACCTAGAAGCACCTATCGTAAAATATGGGTAGTTAAATTAAAGATAATAAGGACTTATCGGTACACAAAGTCGCCATAGTCTGACTTTATTAAAGTCAGCAATATTTTTTACAGTTTCGCACACAACTACATATTTTTAGGCACTTTTCCTACCACTATAAAATACTGGAACCGTAGATAGAAAATACCCAAGATATTCAAGCTTACGGACTAAAATGTCAACAAACATTTTAGTTCGTAGATAACTCCCCAGAGGGCGTGTTATAGCTTTTGGATAACTCCCCTGTCATCAAGCTAGTTGTATTTTGTCGCAACGAAATCTGTAAGTATAGAATATATAATCGATTTACACTGCAATGTGTAAAAAACTTTACCGTTTCACTCAACTTCGCATAGGCGGTGCTATCGAGTGCTCCCATTCCTAATATTGGAATTTGATGGAAGTTGAACCATACACATCAAAGGCGGATTTACAATTAAGCAAGCAAGCACGCAAGCAAGCGGACAAATGTCAAAGTCAAATTTCCCGGATTTTTCAATTTTCTCGAAAATTACAAATTATATTCGAAATAGAGTGCGTTTAAAACATTTCTAGGTGTTTAGAAGTTCGAAAACATCAAAAAATTTATTATTTTCTTTGAATTTTGAATTTTAAGAAATTTAAAAATAAAGAAAATCTAATGTCGCAAGTGGCGCCTCATGCGGTCTACGAAGCTGCGTGTGTTGACCTGCGAGGTTAGGTTTTTCTTATTTTTAAATTTATTAAAATTCTTCCTTAAAAATTAAAAAAGATTTGATTTTTTCGAACTTCTAAAAACCTAGAAATGTTTTAAACGCACTTGCTTCTTTTTATTAATAGGATACAAGTATAGAAATATTTTAGGAGTTATTCTTTTTGTTCTGAGTTTTTACAAAAAGTCTACTTTATACTTGCAGGCAAGTGATGTTGTGATTGAAAACTTCTTAAACTTCTATATGTATTATCTATACATATAATAATAATTAAAAATATAAGAAGGTCGAAGGACGCAATGGCGTCCAAAGTATACACGAAAAACACAGTGTTTTAATTATTTATTCAGCTGTCGGTATTATACTGGGTTAGTCCAAAATATTAATAATTTTGTTTATTTTATTTAATTTAAAAATAGGTAAGAAGTGACAAAAACTTACTGCAGACCGCCACATTTTAGATTTGCGAACGCCTTTTTAAGAGCACGTTCAAAGACTGATCCTAAAACCCTATGATTGAAAGTGCATGCTTTTATCCTTTTTCCTGGTCATACTTATCGCTAAAAATCTTGGACGTGGCATTTAGAACTTTTTTAAATAAATTTTGTGTAAGCTAAACGAATAGGTTTTTCCTTGTTTATTGCTTTGTTTACATATGTTTTAAATTTAAATGAAAATTTTTTATAGTATGCTAATTTTTACCCATTATAAATACTGTTGAAAAAAATTGCGTAATATTACATTAATGACGTTAACGTTAAATAAAAATTCTTTAAAAATTTTAATCTGTCTCATCTTTTTCACTTTAAAAAAAGTGGGTTTTTCTTAGCTGCCAAAGATTATGGTGAGATCTTGTTTTAATTTTAGATTTGTTACTAAAAGGTCAGTAATGCGCCGCATGCGAAAATTATTTTGTTTTAAATGCCGTTTTTTTTTTCTTTATCATAAAATATTTGCGTTGGTGTTTCCATAAACCCCACACTTCTACTGATAACATAAAAATTTAAAAAAAAATTACAAATTTTTGTAAAACCAAACAAACTTTCTAACCTAAAATTCTTCCATCCACAGAATCACACGAAGTTTAGCTGGTTGGCTTTTTAACGGTAAAGGTCTACTCTATTTAGTCGCTATTCCGCGGTAGTTAGCGCCTGTGGTTCTAGCTTGACAGAGCGCCTGCGCAGAATAAAATATAGTTGGATAAGAGCACCTAAACGTGAAAATTTGAGTGAAACTTTCCTGAAAAATGCGAGGATTTGTTTCAGACATTTCATAACAGATGCGTAAAGTGCCTAAAAATAGTGCCAACTTTATTAAAGTCAGGTTGTGCCAACTTTATGTACCGATAAGTTCCCAATAATTATATTGTTTATCCGTATCTCTGGTATGGTGGCCAAAGATGAAACAAAAACCCGACATTATAAAGCCCAAATGTATAAAGACGTGCTTGTTTAGATCATCGACTTAAAGATCTAGACGAAACATAGCCAAGAAGAACTACACAACAGCTGAAATACCCACTTTGAAATATTTAATAATGGGGTAGGCAAGGTAAGCCTTATTGCGGCTGCCAAGATCAATTAGAACTGGAACAACATGTATAAACCTGTGCCAGAATTGAACCGGAAGGTCCTTTTTAATTAATAGTTGCGATCTTCATACTGCTTTCCAAATACGTAAAGTTATGCTCAGATTAAATAAGGTCCTTTAAATTTTATTTACCATCAAAGGACGTAAAATTGAATCCTAATTATGATCACAGAAAAATAACATAGCTTATTAAAAATCTTAGACAATGATATGGTGTTGATACTACAACGGTTTTTACAAAGACAGTAAATTAGGTGCCAGTCGCGCTAATTATTATAGTCAATGTTTGGAGAGGGCATGATACCTAAAGAACTAATGCTTTCAAGAACAGGGTAATCTTTTCAAGCTAACGAATTAACAACAAATGCATCACTAACCCGGCTAATTGGTTGGTTTGGGATTTACTAAGATCTAAAATAGTACCCCCCACAGGTCTAAATATTTACAACTGTGAGTGGTACTAAATTTTAAAACCAATTTTCAAAAAACACCTACCCGTACAGAAAAGAAACAAAGTTATTGATTATTTTGTATTGTATAATACCATTGAAAAACTGCTTTTTTTTTCTCAAAATATACCATATTTTAGGAGAAAATGCTTTAAAACTCTTTTTTTTTACATGTTTTCAAATGGCAAGCGGTGAATACGCCAAAAATTTGGCACATAATAGCTTCATTATCTGTGTTTGAGGTTATAAAGTTGGTGATTTTTTAGAACACCTCTGGGGGGTGGTTTAAATTTATAGCCCCTAGAAAGGATTTTTTTTGTGGAATTTGGTAATAAGTTTGTTTATAATTTCCCTAGGTAACGTTTTTTAGAAGAATTAATTTACCTTATTTAATATCGTAAGTTGTTCATTAACCTGTAAAACACCACCAATTTTGTTCAGAAAACCGTCAGCACAAAAATATATTAATGAGGGCACGACGAGGTAAAACAAACATAATTGAAGGTTACTGATTATGCGCGAAAAATATACCAAACAAAAAACGCAAAACAACTATATTAGTTTATTTACTAACTGAAATTAAAACATAGAGGTTATCTAAAAGCTCAGTGTGGAAAACTTTCTTTACTCAAAGCCCACTTATTTCACAGCTGTAGCTTTCATCAGTGGAGGTTGGGCAAGCTAAGGTACAATACTTTGAAACCGACATTTTGACAGTGACAGAAAGATTGTGGTAAGATGATTATTCAATAAACAAATTTATTAAAATTCTTCTGATAAATCAAACTATGTCCAAAAGTCAAGGAGGGTTGGTTTAAAATGCTTAAAACCAAAAGTTTTACTTACACTTAGGACCGTTCTAAAATAGGCTAAACCCTTTTAATAAATCCCACCGTAAAAGTTCACTAACGCTACTGGGAAAGAACAACCAGACAAACAGATGGGAAGAAAGACCATCTAAAAACGTAACCGACAAACTACTTCTCCAGAAGGAGTCCTTTACTGGATACTGGTGCACAAGTAGCAAATAAAATTAAACTGTACAATAAACGGCAAGGAAACAGAAACAACTTTACAGGTCTTATGTACAGAGTACTGCATACAACCTTTAGAGCCACTGATAATCGACTGAAAAAGTTGAATTTCCCCTAAAAATCACCAATAAAGTGATAATCTGAGACTATTCCGTTACTTAAGCCCCCCTTGGAACAATTTTTGCATACGCCACTGTTTAAGAAACATACACAAACTAGTGCAGGGCATCAAATTACACAAATAGGTTTAGTAAAAAACACAGGAGATATACTAAGTACAGGACAGCTATATTCAAATAAAAAAACTATTTTCAAGAAAGACAAAAAAACAATAGTTATATATAAGTACTTACTTTCTGCAATTTTTACGATTTCAAATGTGAATAAGAAGGAACACCTACTTTTTATTCTTACCTCTACTCACCACTTGGGTAACTGAGCGCTAAGTCACTTACAACACAGAGAAATGAGGAAGCTACAGTGGAAATTTAATTTCTTAAGCTGCTTTCGAAAAGGAAAATGACTGAAATGGAAAGCGTATTAACATAACTTTTACAGGGTAAAAAGTAATGAAATTTGGGACTACTTTTAGGAGACGCCTGAACATAAAAATATTAAGAGTGGAAATTATGTGTGTCAAGACTAGAGCCCCTCCTTTTTAGGAATTCTTAATGTAGAGTCAGACGTAAGGTAGTGTTAATTTTATTTGTTGTTTGAAGATGGTAGATTATGAAATTAACTCTGTGTTTCGGACTTCTATTGCCTATATTTTATTTATACACGACGTTTCGATCAGTACAATTTCTGATCGTCTTCAGGTGCAAACTATAATCTATTCCTAAGGCTACGTACTTATATACTATGGGAAATCACTCAACCGTGAAGTTCAAGAAGTTGGCTCCGCCCAAGGAGGGGCTTCCAAATATTTGGAATTTCAACACTTGGTTTACTGAAAACACCCTGATTTTGCCCAATAAAGGCTTTCTTCTTCCAGTGTGACTCCTTGTGTAAAACCTTTGCTTCTGTCCACTTTATTCGGTGTTGTTTTGACCATGCGCGTTCGGCGAATCCTGATTTCGTTGTTTCACCTCTTTAGGTATTCGTCTGATGTTCTTTTTGTTTCACCTATTTATGATTCACCACACTCACAAGGAACTTGGTAAATGCATTCCTTATTTTGTTGTGTTGAAATTCCAAATATTTGGAACCCCTCCTTGGGCGGAGCCAACTTCTTAAACTTCGCCGTTGAGTGATTTTCCATAGTATATAAGTACGTAGCCTTAGGAATAGATTGTAGTTTACACCCGAAGACGATCAGAGGTTGTACTGATCGAAACGTCGTGTATAAATAAAATATAGACAATGGAAGTCCGAAACACAGAGTTAATTTCAAACACATCATTTTCTCCAGCTTTCAATCAATTATGTTGAGTTTGAGAGTAAACTGGAGTTTTGAACTTCCGTTGTCTTTATTTTTACTTTACAATGTTTTGATTGAATATTTACCTACAATAATCATCAAATATTAAGACTACCTAAGCTTATATTTTAATGTGTTCAGTGGTCCATGAAGCTTACCCTTGGTTGGTTCTGCTATTGCGCGGTTAAAATCTGTTTTCTTTGAAAAGTATGGGTTTTCAAAAAATACATTATCTTGTTGATTTTTGCGTTTGCGTCATGTGATTGTTGATTAATTTTATTTAATTGGCTTCTCATGGTTATGGTCGTTTATAAACAGTTCGAAGATATTATTGGTTGCCTATTCTTCATATCTTTTCTTCATTTCTTTGATGTATAGTATTTTTTTTCAAACGACCGGAAAATAGCCACTTTCCGTACAATTTTTCATACGGAAAGTTCTACATTACAAGGCATGTTCTTTCGAAATATTTCCACTCTCCAGAAAGAACCTTTTTGTTCAATTTTCCGGTCCCATTTTTGGCCAAGTTGGCTATGACTTCTTGTTGACAGCTTTTAGCTTGTTTTTTTTTGGGCAGTTTTGACACTTCTAAAAAAGCTGTTTTAAATTTGTTTCAAAAGTTTTGTTTACAAAAATGGACTCAGATCTAGAAAATGATTTGAATCTGGAGGAAATAATAAAAGCTGCTTCAAGAGTCACATACACCGAAAAATGGACCACACATTTTTAATTCTCAAAGTAAGAGTATACTATAAATATAGGTAAATAAAGAACAAACCTAGAAATCTGCCTTTTATGAGCTCTTTTATCATTATTTTGGTTGATAAGTTGGCCATAACTGGTCGTCAGTCATCACTGATTTAGCTGTGTGAAGCTAATAGGCACTACACTATAATTTTTCTAATGTTTTTTACAATTTTGCACAAGTTAAAAATACAAAAATCATTTCTAACCACAAAACTTTACTTGTTTTTCTTAGTTTTCATCTTAAAAACTACCGGCCTTAGCGGCAATGGCTATCTAGCCAACAAGAAGCAGAAAATATCAGGGGACTGTTCATAAATTACTCAATACGGCTAGGCGTCGACGAAAGTGATAGATACTAAAATGTTTTTTTCTGATCGTTTGAAAAAAAAGTACGTACGATACATGACCGGAAAGTGTCTTTACAGGTCTCTGCAGGTTTACAGGACTCGCCTGCGGCTCACCCTGTAAATTTCATGCGTGGACCTGTAAAGACCAATTTTCCGGTCTAGTGACGTAAATACCTATTAAATATCGCCTTTCTCTCAGAATGGTATTGTTAATTTGATTGTGTATGGCTGTCGTGACCATTGTCTAGTACTAATAGCGGTTTTGAGCTATCAGGCCCTCGTCTGCTTTATTGCCGGTTTCTTTAAGGAGTGGTCGGCATCTTTAGAAATTGTTTCCAGTTTTTACTTACGGAAGAACTTATGAATATTTTAGCGGTGAAATTTTGTAGTTATATATGATTTATATTATTATATATATTTATTTTGACCGCTTTGTTTGGTTGAAATTATTCGTATATTTATGTATTTCGTCTTGCATGGAAGATATTATTTTGCCACCATATAATATTATTGATATTTAGAATTTTGATTGATTCTCAATAAATGACCAAGTCATCTATATACAAAATGTAAAATAAATTCATAAATAAATAAATATATACGGAAATACGGATATTTTCCAAACACCAAACATATTCACTATTTGGATACCAAATGAAAATTGAAAGGTTTTTTTGCCAAACCCCCTCCTGTCACTTTTTTACATTACAAAGATAAATTCATTATTTCAATCACCTGCAAAGGAAAATCCTTTTTCCCCTTGAAGGAAAAGGTACAAGACGTGCATCAGGATTTTTAACAAGGCATGAGAGACTTAAGAAACACAATGGTAGACTTAAAATTACAATAAGAATCACCAACATTTTCATTTGTATGTCAGGGGCGGTTACAGCTTGTTTTGAATGTGGGACGGCTTAGTAGGTTGGTTTGAATAATAGTGTGTACGAAAAAGAAACTTATTTATCTAATTTATATTTAAAAACAAGAGCGCAAATCGCGGATCAAGACTAAATTCTAAAATTATGTGTTAAGAGCTCCGTAAGTGAAAATTTAAAAAAACATTATTCTAAAATTGCCATTGTTGACAAAGGTCTATGAAAATTCACTAAAATTGTAACAATCGTTAATTTCAAACGGCCACAAGAAAAATATTTTACAGTTTAGTCAAGAAATTCTTTAAATTTTTATAAAATTTTGCTGTTGCTTCCAAAATCATGACCTAAATGCGCCGCAGGCGAAACAAAAAAAAACTTTAAAGATGTTGACAAAGTGGCTTAATAAAACTAAAATCATAACATATTAGACTTTGTGAAATTTAAGCTATACAATTTTAATATATTTCAAGTTTTTTGTAAAATATTTAAAAAAATTTAGGTAGGTTAAATACCTATAAATTATTACATTATGTCATTTATACCATCATCACGTTGGCTTGAGTGATATGGGGTGAAATCCATTGCTAAAGCACCAAATTCAAAGAGTGACAAAGGTTTTTTTGTCGGAAATCGACGAATTGAAAATTCAAATAGCTTCGGACCCATCACGATTTTCGATAATTGCTTTAGCGTGTTTGGTACTTTCCAAATTTGATATGAATTGCAAAAAGTTTTCGAGTTATTTTGAAACGTTTAAAAAAATACGCAACGCTAATATTGCAATCGCCGTTTTGCACATTGAGTTTTAAATATTCGAAATGGTCTTAATTAACTAGTCACGTATAAAATGATTTTTACCATCCGTATTCACGACTATTAAAATCTTTGGCGTCTTTGACCAACATATAACTGTTTATTTATTTGTTAGTCAGGCTCCCGAGACTAAGTTCAAGTTAAAGTCTTTTATAGACTACGTTTTACATTGTAATTGTAGCATGTCATGAAAAAAATACGGGTCTGTAAAAAAACAAAGAATGAGGAATAATTTAACATATAAAAACACACATTTCTACACTAATAAAAAACAAAACAATAATTTGAATATAAACAAAAAGAAGAATAAAATATACATTAATTACATATATAAGTATACGTTATATTCTATGAAGCCTGAAATATTTACTAATCCTTAGAAACGACAAGTTCTGTGTTAGTTTTTGCACTAACGATGTATTCATTTACAGTATAAAAGCAATAGTAGAGTAAGAAATTTTTTATCCTTTTTTTAAATAATAAATTATTAAGGTTTCTAACATCCTTATCTAAAATAAGTTGAAAATGTGGTTAGTATAGTTATCTGTTGATATTTTAAGTTTTAATTGTGGTTTCATAGTTATGATTATCTGAATTTGTTTTAAAATTGTTCTTATTTTTATGAATTTTAATATTAATTATCAGTTACTTCTGATCAATAGTTTCCCTCATTCTGCGCATGACAAATAGTCCAGAACTAAGTTTTCCCTTTGGCTTTTTAATATGTCATCAACGGTCATCAACAATTACACCCAAAAAATTTACCGTTCCATCGTTTGTAACATTTTTATTGCTTGAAATAGTTAGCCTTTGAGTTTTGTCTAAATTTAGTTAGAGGGAGTTATTTCTAAACTAGTTGTTTGCTAATATTTCCAGCTTAGCTGACTTTTCTTTAATGCTGTCTATGTTTTTCCGGTACTTGTTGTTCCGGTCGTGTCATCACAATATACCACACACTTGAATGGAGAGAGAGCCAAGTTGAGATCGTTTATGTAAATGACGAATAACAGGGGACCCAATACCGAACCTTGCAATATACCATGTCTTAACTGAGTAACAGAAGAAACCTCGTTCTGATAAATAACGCACTGCTTTCTGTAGCTTAGGTAAGATTCAACCAATTGCAAATGTATATCCCATACACCATATCTTATAAGTTTTTGTAATAATAAGTCATGCGAAACGCAGTCGAAAGCTTTACTCAAATCACACAATGTTAAATCTACCAAGTTTCCAGAGTCAATGCCTTCGACTACGTCACTCACCACCTGACATACTGTATTGTTGATCTTCCATGCCTAAAGGCAAAATGGCTCGGACTTATTAATCCGTTGCCTTCAAACAAGTCAACCAGTCTCTTTTTAAACAAAATTTCAAAAATCTTTCCAAAAATAGGCACTAGATATTGGCCTATAGTTGTCAGCATCATTAGCGTCCCCCTTTTTAAAAATTGGAACTACTCTAGATATTTTAAAATTTTCTGGACAAATTCCACTTTTTATTTCTTCATTATACAAGTGCGTTAAAGGCGTGATAAGATTTTTAAAGATGTTTTTTAACAAGTTGCTACTAATATGGTACTTTTTAAGTGAATTTATGGTTTGAAATACTTCTGCTTCAGAGATAGTGGAAAAATGAAATACTTGTTCAGAGAATGGTACACTTTGTATAAGAGTTTGTTGTTCAGCAGGGTCTACATTTAGTGATGATGATACCGAGGAAAAAAATAAGTTAAACTGGTCAGCTGATAATCTTGACTCTACCTTTTGTTGATTATTTGCATTTCTTTCAAAGTTTAACAATTTCCAGATATCTCTTGAATTATTATCCGAAGAAGTTATGTTAGAGTATAATAGAGAGAGTATAAATTATGTTAGAATAAGAGTTTGTTGTTTTCAGTAACCTTACGCCGCGCCGTATCTATTTAGACGTTTAGCTTTAAATCTTTTAGCAGTTGCCCTCAACTAATTGCCGTCTGTCATGTAGCCCAGCAGGTAGCTATCATTTTTTATTCAGCTACGTAATGAACTCTCCATAGATGGGATTATTATTTTTATTAAGTAAACAGGGCTAGGAAGGGAAACATAATTTCGTAATATAAAAAATTCTGAGGTGGAATTCTAGAATCCTCGTCGAGTCGTTTGCGGGAACAAAAGTCTGTTTGCCAGGAAGTAAAAAGTTTTAACTCAAATAATATTAGTTCTTCGACCGCTTAAGAACTAAAGTAAAAAACAAAGAACGACAAAGTAATAGTTATTGAAACGATCAAAAAATATTACTTTTTTACCTTAGTGAGGCAATAGTAAAGTAACTTGCGTTCACATTGTATTGTGTGTCTATCTTTATTTTGCATAAAGTTATTTCAAATTCATAAAAAAAGAGTAGAACAGGCAACAAGGCAAGAAAACATCATTCTACTTTTTTACATTTGTATATTAATTCGTTTTTGTCCAAAATATAAAAAGGTTTTTGGTAGGTAGTATGGATCGGCCTTTAGTTCTTTAAGGTCACACAGACTTGCATTAGGTCACATTCTTGCTTGCTTTGTGGGGATAGTTTATCTTTGAATCGCGGTCTTAACTGCATAAAAATCACCGCGCATGCCAAAACCGCGCAAGGCTTTACCGCGTTATATGATATCACCCAGAAAACCAATTAGTAACACTGCTCAATTCCATAACGGCACAAGACTATTACCGCATAAACCAATATCACGCATAAGGTTTACCGCCAAATAGAACAACGCTAATTAAAAATAAATTTATTTTAATAAACCTTACCTAGTAAAACAAAAAAAAAACAAATCTCATCACAACAAATGGTAAATGTCATGGATAAAATTTTATTATATTACCGGGTTGGGATTCGCTTCATATTTCTTTGTTTTAGTGGGTAAGTTTTAATCTCAGATTAATAAAAAAAATGAGATATAACAGTAAACAATATTACCCTGATCAACCAGCCACAATGTTTATTTCCCAAAAAATACATGGTTGCCAATTTACCGCGGGGTTTCCCTAGAAACAAAACAATTCATAAACTTCTTGAAGCTCTTTTGATAATATTATTGATTATTTGACATATTTTTATATAGGATAATTTTTCTTATGCTAATAACTTAATTCTTAGTCCTAATTTTTAGTCTCAATAATTAACTTTTTTTAATTTTTAATAAGTAGAATTTCGAGATTTATAAAAAAGAACACAAGCCGGCAACGTTTTTTCGACGAGCCGCGAATAAATGCCGACATGTTTGGTTGCAGCTGACGGCGTTGTTGTTAACGGGGGTTTATGTTGTTCGGTAATTTTTGAATTTTATTGTGACTATTTGTGAAAAAAGAACTGTATCAAGCTATTTTGAGGACCAACAAAATGGTTTACCATTGCCTGGTATGCAATAAAAGCGGATATTCCAGCCCAGAACTAATATTTCGGAGGTAAGAAAGATCCTGTCATTTTACGTTAGTCATGGGCGTAGTATGAGGTAAAAAACTGCGTAAAAAGCTTATGATTATACTATTAATACATCAAAAATCTAAGACTAATACTAATCTTTTTTAAGAAACAAAAGTACCAGATAATTTTGCTCCTTTTGCAGCATGTAAAATATTTATTTACTATAATTTATACATAACAAGAGAAGACAATAAGACCAAGTGCTGATAGTCAGGTACTGGGGCAGGTATTTTTTGTATTTTAATGGGTACCTGGGTACTTTCTATAATGTGAATAAAACCGTTTTGGAGATATTTACTCTGAGCCAATCTTATTCTTATTTTCATTAATATTTATTATTTATTTTTTTGCCTTTTGACTCCTGTTTCCTGAAAAACTACTAGTAATTAATTTTTTACCTCTTCCTTAAATTTTCCTTGTGTTCTGTATTCAGAAATGAACATGCAGCCAATGTGTAAAGAATAAAAGTTGTTGGCCTTAAAATTTTCAAAATTAACATCACAAAAAGTTCTCTTAATTTGATAAATAAAGTTTATATTCCACTAAAGAAAACTAAAAGAGACATTATTATCATAGTGAAAAAAACGCTTAATAAGCCGTTTATTAGCGTGTTTTTTTTGGACAAAAACGTTATAAAACGGGTTATTAACCGTTTTTTTTTGCTATGAAAATATTTTTTTTTACTTTTGTTTTGTGGGATACTGCACAATTAAAAAAAATATATAATAACCATCTTGAATAATTGACCTCAAAATCATTTCAAGTGCTCTTTGGTAAACTTTTGATATGTTCGTAAATACCTACATTCCTCAAACTAAACTTTATCCTTGAATAAATCTATTTTTTGTGGTTATGCAAGTTCTGGCAGTTAATTCTTTTGAATAAGAAAATCCGACCAACCCTACCTTATATATCGTTTTCACATTTATATATTTAAATTAAAATTAACGCCGCCACTGGTAATGGGAAAAGCAATTTTTGACAGTGTTGCCGTTTTATTTCTCTATTTCTTTTCTGTTCATATAATCATCCAGAAGGGTGTTGGATTGTAAACATTAGAGGATTTCAATAGGGAATGTTTGGTCTCTCTTTAGTTATTAGTCTGAGGTTTTAATAAAATAAACGTATTTGCCCGTTTCTGCAATAACTGTACTTTGCAAGGTCAACCTTATACGTGGTAACTGATTTTCGCGGTAAACGTGTTACGCGGTAAATTATTTGCGTGGTTGGTGTGGTAAAGATCGCGATTCTATATCTATGAATGGTAAAAAAGTGATTCTTCTATTGTCACCGCAACTATATAAGCATGCCAAATTTGGAGCCGATCGGATGTCGGGAAGTTGGTCAAAATTAAGTTGCAAAATTCCACTCTAACAAACATACCTACGTATTTACATAGATTACATATATTACTCTAATTAACTTACTAGGGCTTTATTATTACAGATTTTGTAAAAAATTACAGTTTTTTGAATTCCTTGGCCACAAGTTATGCAGAATCGCCACCCATATTTCCTGTCTCCAACTTTTGATATTTTTCAACTTTCTCTCACCCCCCCCCTCGCCTCTTTTACGTTAAACACTCAAACCACGACTCAACTCAGCAGGAGAATACGAGTCGTCTCATTAAGCTAAATGTCAGGTGTGAATATTTTTTAGCAAGGTCAAACTAACATACTTACTGCGCAACCACTAAAACAGCTGTAACTTTTTTGGACTTGATGCGCAAAAACTTAAATTGACTGCACTATGCTGCGTAAAAGGAATACTAGAAAAATTAAGTGGGCGGGGGGGCTAGCGTCAAGTTGGCCCCACCCACAAAGAAATACCCACAGTTTCCAGACGGTTGCTGCGCAAAAGATAAAAGTGATTGAGCAATACTTCTCAAAAGGTGCGCAAGTAGGTTTACTAGTTTTTTTTTGAAAATTTAAAGTGGGGGGAGGGCAGCTTCACTGACCTAACTCGGCACTACTCGGAAAATAAACAAAAAACAAGTAAAGTTTTGTGGTTAGAAATGATTTTTGTATTTTTAACTTGTGCAAAATTGTAAAAAACATTAGAAAAATGTGCTTCACACAGGTAATTCAGTGATGACTGACGACCAGTTATGGCCGACCATGGCCAACTTATCAAGCAAAATCATGATAAAAGAACTCATAAAAGGAATATTTCTAGGTTTGTTCTTTATTTACCTATATTTATAGTATACTTACTTTGAGAATTGAAAACTTGGTGGTGGTTTTTTCGGTTCATGTGACTCTTAAAGCAGCTTCTATTATTTCCTTCGGATTCAACTCATTTTCTAGATCTGAGTCCATTTTTGTAAACAAAACTTTTGAAACAAATTTAAAATAGCTGTTTTAGAAGTGTCAAAACTGCTCAAAAAAACAAAAGCAAAAGCTGTCAACAAGAAGTCATAGCCAACTTGGAAAAAATGTGACCGGAAAAGGATCAAGGGACCGAAAAATTAAACAAAAAGGTCTTGAGAGTAATATTTCAAAAGAACATGCTTTGTAATGTACAACTTTTCGTACGAAAAATCGTACGGAAAGTGGCTATTTTCCGGTCGTTTGAAAAAAATAGTTATTTACACGTGTTAGGAACAAGATTTTTCCTACGACCGTAAGCGTATTTTTACTTTTTCACAACATTTATAATGCTTATGCATGCTGTATTTGCTCCATAATGATGACGGCTTCAGTTTTTCTGCCAGCATGGAGAAAAACATAAGAACGGAATTTATAGAAACTTTTCTCACGTTATTTTCCACCATCCGTTTCATACCTTTCTCTTGATTTTTGGGGTAGCAAATCAAGAACGATAAGCTTCGCTTTTTGCCATATCTTGGTTTTTGTTCAGAAAATTCTATTTTTTAGAGATCGACGAACTAACACAGACGAATAAACAACCTTATTCTGTTTCATATAACAACCATTAGCGTCCTAGCAACAAGCCCACTAGATTGTATTTTTTCATTTAATTTTTGCATGGTGTTTTTTAATTGTTGTCAAACAACAATACTTTACCTTACCGTACCTGCCCAAAATCGGTAATTGAAAAAATAGGCCGGAAGTATTATTTTGTTAGTGCATCTATTTATTAGGTGGTAAATAAAATCAGATACATGCCTCTGGAGTAAAGTGCATTTCTTCCCTTCAAACAAACCGCGGGAAGAAACGTAGCACTTTCCTCCCTTGGTATGTAAATAGCTATTTAAACCTTTTTACCATACCATGCAACGTTTGTGTATTGACGTTAAAATTTCCACCGCAACTTTGCGGAAAAAACGCATCTTTTGCTATTATCAGGTCAGTTCCATTTGACAGATGACAGCGTGTTATTTTTAATACGTCTGGCTTGCCCAAAATCTTTTTAAAAAGTCTTTAATATTATCTTTATCCTTAATAAAAATAAGCATATCTACTGTCAAATGTGATCTTATTTTCGCTGTCCCAAAAACTTCCTGTTTACAGATTCTTAAAATATAGTAAAGATCTTAATAAAGCAGATTTTGTCATCCGTGAAAACGTAAAAATTATAAAAGTCATAATATTTATTCAGACTTTATAGACTTTAACGTCAATTTCCAAACAAAGTATCGCTTGAAATCGGATAAAAAGATCGGTTTCGTGTAGTTTATTCAAGGAAGTTTATTTCCCAATACACAAAAGTCATCATTTTTATTGGAAATAAGTAAAGTTGTGCATTATTTATTCATGTTTATTTTTAGAGAGATTTACTAAAAGGGTTTAGCCTATTTTAGAACGGTCCTAAGCTTAAATGAAATTTTTGATATTAAGCAATTTAAAACAACTTTACTTCAGTTTTGTACATAGTTTTATGTATACGAAGAATTTTTATTCGTTTGTTTGGTCATCTTAATAGTAGAGATACTTTTACAAGCTTTTATTTAACAGGCAATGTATGTATATATATGTAATAACTATGTAGATATGTTTGTTCGGGTGGAATCTTGAAATTTAATTTTGACCAACTTCCCGGCATCCGATCGGCTTTAAATTTGGCAGGCTTATATAGTTGCGGCGACAATACAAGAATATAATGTGATGAAATTGACAGCTCTCCCCTACTTGAAGAGGGTGGAGGGGAGTATAGTTGAAGTACGCTCGATTTCGTTGAAATTTGGTTTGTTGGGGCATTTGGGGATGGAAATAATGAATTTCTAATCAGATTTTTAAAATTCAATATGGCGGATTCAAAATGGACGATTTTTGTTCATATTTTGCTAACCAATTTTAACTAAATTATATACATTCGATTGCCTTCAAATTTGGCATGCATTTATAGTTCTAGTGACAATACAATAATATGTCACCATTATGCACCGATCCTCCCTACAAGGAGAGTGGAGGGGAGGGAAACACCTAAGTGTGTCCGGTTTCAACACAAATTGGTGTATGGGGGCTTTTGGGAATAAGGAATACGAATTTTTGATTAGATTTTAAAAATTCAATATGGCGAAATCAAGATGGAAGATTTTCGGTCACGTTTTGCTAACCAATTTTAACTAACTTATCCACATCCGAATGTGTTAAAATTTGGTATGCGTTTATAGTTCCGGTGAAAATACAATAATATGGTATTCTCAGGTACACAATTCCCTCTAACGAGGGAAGTGGAGGGAGGAAAAGATTTAGTTTGTTCGATTTAAATCAAAATTGGCACACTGGGGTTTTTTGGGAAAGGGATATTAATTTTTGATCAGAAAAAAAACTTTTAATGAACAAGCTTTTACCAAATGCACTTAAAAGTAGCAAATAATTTTTTATTTCTCTTTTACCATCATAAAAGCGATGGGCGCAAATTAAAAATTTGAAATCTAAAAAGGGATTTAGCGAGGGTGAATGAATAACAAAATCATTAAATAGCGAGCTTTCCTTCAAAAAAGGTAATGATAACCGTAGATCCGGATTTCGCACTTGTGGTGCTCATCAGTACGGTGCTAGGAATTAGGAGATGAAATGATGATAAAAAATTTGACACAGGATTCATGTAAAAGACAACCTTCTGTCAACGTTCAACTAGACCTGTCTTTGATTCGACCAACGGTTTCAGAGCTATAGGTGTTGAAATTTGGAGGATTCAGATTTTACGGATTTTTCACTAAAATAAGTTTTTTGCTTATTTTGCTGTATTCCAGTAGATAACTTGCTACTTCCGGTACATCAGTTTTTAGGTAGAAAACCAGGCTATTGAATGCAGTTGAAAAAATTGACATATTTTATTTACGTCATTCTCAGTGGCACAAATTTGAAAAACGTAAAAAACTTTCTTTTTCAAAATGCAATTCTTCGTAAAATTGCTGATTAAAAAAGAACAAACGGTGAAATATTTCTTAGGATGTGATATGTTATGGAAAAATCTTCAATGAAAAAAAAAAGATAAGCTACATAATAATATGGAAAAGCTCATCACACTTTGTGAAAAACGCCCGTGAACCTGGAAAATGCTCGGGTTATCGTCTCCATTTCTACTATGTATATGTGTATGCTATGCCAGTAACCAGAAAGCTCAGCCGATTTTGACAAAAGTGAAAATATTTTTGTTGGCACAAAAACTCCCTACTAGCGAAAATAACTGTTTTTTTTTTGTTAAAAATCCTTGTATTATACGGGTTAAGGTCGTAGTTACAATCTGGGGAATTTTTTTTAGCAACACTGTACGGGAAATCAATTTAACTCTGTCGACCTGATTTTTTTTAAAAATTTTACGTAATTGAATTTTTTTTCCATGGCAACGCAGAGACTTTATTTATGTTTATCCACAGTGGGACACCAAAGATTTTTTAGCACCGAGTCCAAAATTTGGGGTTAGGTTACTTATTTTGACTTTTCTCGTTCTGCGCCGCTAAAAAACCAAGTAAAATACTAAAATAAAAGAAAACCATTTATTGCAGAATTACCTGCTAAAAAGGTGCATTTATAATTGAATTGGAAACACTATCGTTAGCTGATGCCGACAACAGGTTAACTTAAAAGCATGCAGATTTAAAAATCGGCTACTGGCGCTAAACGAAATAATCGTATTCTATTTTAAACAGTAGCGTCAACGACTAGCAAGAGTCTTTTCAACCTCTAAATGGAGCTTTAGTGACCTGTTTTGTTAGTACTCAAGTATCCGTGTGTTTTTGAAGCTGAGGTTCTAAAATCTATCCTTTGCACTCCAAGATTTCACTAGTACACTTGCACATAACTATGATAATTCCAGCAAGCCAGTAAAATTCTCTTGGTTCTTTGATAGACTTGGGGTAATGCCCGTGCAGTGCGGAGTAGTTTCATATTTGTTTTAAAACAATGTTTTTGAAAACATATTTTTGAAAGATAAACATAATTTCGAATGGTTTTCTGTCACAAAACGTAAGTAAAAATACTCTTCTATCCCACTGCGGCCCGATTTAAAGTTTGTTGACAAAACACCTGCAGTTACCATGGAATGGTATAAATGTTGCGATCTATCTCCCAAATTCAATTAAGTGTGATTGATTGATCGGTTTTCTTCTCCGGAGGACACAGGCTTTTAGAAAAAAGGAAACTTAATTTTTATTTTCTTTAAAGCAAGAAAATATAAAAAGAAAAAATGTAATCCAGAGGAAAGTATGAGTATTTCTCTATTTTTTTGTAAATAGGATTGAGCTTTTATTATGAAGAAAAAATAATTGAGAATTTTGAAAAATCCTCCAGATATTTTTGTTAAGAATTTAAAAATGATCATTCCTCTAAAATTTCAGCTAATTCTGATGTTTAGTTTTCCCTGTGCACTCTGGCAAAAGATTAAAAAATTAAAGAACAAGGCGTTGCCAGTTGTACTTTTTTTTACTTAACATCTGGGGAGAAACTATAGCCTTAAGAGAAGAACTGAAAAAAACACAACAACTTGAAACCTTTCATAATCATAGGCATGCACTCGCACAAATAAGCATAATCACAGAATTTAATTTTCGCTAGACCAAAACATCGCTAATAGCAAAAATTACTGTTACTTTCCATTAAACCAAATTTTATAAACGAGTTAAGAGAGGATAACGGGTAATTTAAGCTTAAATTATAACTGTCAAAAACTCAAAGAACTGGAAAAAAAACAACAACTTAAAACCTTCCATAATTATAGGCATTATCCCTTGTAATCCTTTTGGTTCTGACCCTTTTCACTTTCCGGTAGGCGTTTTAGGGATTTCCCCTTGACAGTTTTGATTAAAAAATTAGCTCCGATTTTAAATTTAACCGAGAAAATTAGGCAGAATATCGTCTGCTAATATGCTGTATAAAGTTAAAATGATACATATTTTCTACACAAAAAAGGATACAACGACGTAGTTTTTATGTCAACTTTAAATCAATGCTAAAATATTACTAATTTTATAAAAAGTTATTTATTTATCTGTCCAATCTGTAAGTAAAAAATTATACTGGACTACTTCAAAAGGAAATAATGAATGAAATGAAAATAGATAGATATTTGTTGAGGTTTTTCGTGACATATTTGTGGAAAAGTTGGGTTTTATATTACTAATATGAATTCCAGTGGCGTAGCCAGGGGGGGTTTTGGGAGTTAACCCCCCCAGGAAGTCTAACCCAATCTACAATAAACTAATCATGATCAAGGGCCCAAGGGAAAGTTTGTTTGTGTGTTTGGTGTGATGTTTTAAATTTAAAAAAAATTGTCTGCGGTGGTATGATGTCATTAATTTTTATAATTTTAGTTTAATTCTATGTAATTTTTCTCACCAGCATTCAAAACGTGTAATAAATGGCATTATTAGTATAATATCTCTTAAAATTTTAATCTGCGGCACATTTATGATTTGGCAACAAATATATGTGTACCACCACAACCCACCTCTTCTCGGCATCTAACCAAATCTACTTCTTTCAAAATTATTTTAAGTTTTTTTTGTCAATATTTTCGCCTGCGACGCTATACCAATATTAAATGTTGTTAAAATTTTGTTTAATTTTAAGCAATTTTTTTGTCAACAACATTTGAAACACGTAAAAAATAGCATTTTAGTGTTATTTGTTCAAAATTTTTGCCTGCGGCGCATTTAAGGATTAATTTTTAAAAAAATCTGCATCTGAAACTAGATGAGATTTCTCGTGAGATTTGCTTTTAAAAATAAGTATTTTTGTTTCGTTTACACTAACTCAACACCTATTAAACCTCCTCTCTCTACTTCCTTCACTTCAAGAGCTCAAGCAATAGGCACCTACCTAATTTTTAAAAATTTGCCTTAGATAGATAGTTGATTTTTATTAAATGATAAAACCCCCCCAGAGTCGATTTCTGGCTAAGCCACTGTGAACCCCTATTGGTTTCTAGTTTCATCTTTTACTTGGTTGCCACTTTTTAAGTTATAAACTCTTTACGAAAGCTTACAGAAGACGACTTTCAAATCAGTTCATTAGCTTTTTTTGTCAAAATATTAAGATTTGAAACTCCATAACATAGAAACTGTTAATCCTATTGTAACCGGACTACTTTGTGTTGCAACTTTGATTCTTCCCTAACAAGTGACAAGCTATGCTCCGCTACCCTGATGTCCTTCAAAATTTCCAATTAAAAATGTTTTGGGTGTCGCTCTCTGATTCTTAAATCCTCCACGGTAGCCTTTGCTCTGTTTGGAAGTTATGCTGAAGCAAACTTCAGAAAAACCTTGCTTTTCATAAATCATTCAATATATCAATTAAAATCATTGGGGCGCCAAATTAGTATTAATTGTGTACTGTATTATATTTTACGTTAAATAATATTCAAACAGACATTTAGTGCGGTACTATTTACTAAGATGAACTAAAGTTTAGGTCTATGAGAGTCAGGGTTAGGTTAGGTTTTTTATGAGTGGTGCAATACTACACACTCCACTGCGACCTATTGTGGCTTATACCTGTCTACAAGTCATTCATCCCAACTTCCCTGATAATGAAAATCAGTCTATTTGATGAGACTTCCTCGAAATCTTGAGGCACTTTCAATCCAGGGCAAAATAATTTCACCCTTGTTCTCATTAATGCTACGCAGTGGCCTAGGATTTGTACCAGCGTTTCCCACTCTCCTCCACAGAATCTACAAATCGGCGTATTGCTCACTCCAATTCTATTCATGTGTTGGTTAAGTCGGCACTGGCCTGTATACTGACCTGTGATTATTCTCAGGCTGTTCCTTGGTAGTTGCTGCATTGCTCTACGTCTGTCTGGCTTATTCAGAAAGGCTTTGGAGTGCTGTTGTTCCGGAGTTGAGCGTCAGTGCTGCATCCCTTTTCTTTCAACCCACTCGGATAGTTCCCTATTGACCGTGACTTTACTTAGTCCAAAGCAGGGCTCTGGCCCTGCTTTGGACTAAGTAAAGTCACAAGTCATGGCAGATTCCGCTCCTTAGTAAGAGAGTCGGCTTTCTCGTTTCCTTCATTTCCTTTGTGGCCCGGGACTCATACGAGTGATTTTGTTGGTTCCACAGATTTTTATTAGAGTGTGAAGGCAGTTCCACAGTGGGCAATTGCCCCTCCCCGCCTTTGCTCCTTACCAAACCCAAAAGTTTCAACAAAATTTGCTTTTGACGCTCACTATAATGTCATTGATTGTTAAAACTTTAGTTAACAGTTTTTATCAACAGCATTTCAAACGTGTAAAAAATAGCTTTTTTAGTATAACTTTGTCAAAATTTTTGCCTGCGGGTAAATATCTTTTTTAGTATAACTTTGTCAAAATTTTTGCCTGCGGGTATTTATGACATGTTACCAACACATATAGAACCCCTCAGCATTTTCTTACCCAAATTTTTAAAAATAATTACGAAACACTTTTAAGACATCTCATAGTCACGTACTGTAAAAATTTTTGTCTGCGGCACTATAACATCATTGATTGTTACCATTTTAGTTTCATTTTAAGCATATCTATGACAGGATTTTGACAACAAATCTTAGAATTGAGACCAAATCCCACACAAAAACATAATTTTCTGCTTAAACTGCAAAAAAAATTCCTGTAGCGCTATAATATCGAATTTTTTTTAAAAATAATTCGGGAAAAACCGGCAAAAAGTCAGGAGTTTTATCTAGAAAATCTTATGGCAACCCCGGAGTTGCAAGTTGTTTTTAATCTAATTATGCGGGTTTTTCTTTAAACTTGAGTAAAAGTTGTTGGAAAGGAATATAGAGATTTTCCCAGTATTTTAAGTAAAAGATGGAAAAAGGCAGATTGGCGGTGGGTTTGTCCCTGTATAGTAGGCCGTTTAACTTAAAATGCTATGTTAATTGGGTGAACTGAAAAAATATCCATTCACACAGTTCTTCACACTAATAAGAAACGAAAATGAAAATATTTAGTTCATATATAGAACAATACCTTCCTAAAACCAATTTTGACAAATTTTAATTTGTTCCACTCTTCTTCTTGTAACACATTCTAAATGTTTCCCTTAAAACGATAGTTTCTCCCCAGATTTTACGTAAAAAAAGTACAACTGGCAACGCCTTGTTCTTTAATTTTTTAATCTTTTGCCAGAGCGCACAGGGAAAACTAAACATCAGAATTAGCTGAAATTTGGCTTAACTGAAGGATTTTTCAAAATTCTCAATTATCTTTCTTCAAAATAAAAGCTCTGGTGCTGTCATCTATCCCAAAAGCGTCAAAATAATTGCGGTTTAGAACAAACCCGATTTACAAAAAAAAATAGAGAAATACTTACAATTTACATTTTTTCTTTTAATATTTCCTTGCTTTAGCGAAAATAAAAACTAAGTTTCCTTTTTTCTAAAAGCCTGTGCACTCCGGAAAAGAAAACCGATCAATTAATCACACTTTATTGAATTTGGGAAACACACGCAAGTGTTGATCGATAGATCGCAGAATTTATACGATTTTATGGTAACTGCAGGTGTTTTGTCAACAAACTTTAAATCGGGCCGCAGTGGGACAGAAGAGTATTTTTACATTTTCAGACAGAAAACCATTCGAGGTTTTGTTTATCTTTCAAAATTGTGTTTTCAAAAACATTGTTTTAAAACAAATATGAAACCATTCCGCGTGTGCGGTCGCCCTCCGAAAAAGGCCTAGCGCTGCACGGGCATTACCTCGAGTCTATTAAAGAACCGAGAGAACTTTACTGGCTCGCTGGGATTGATTTAACCATTTCTTTTTAAATTTAAATTATTGCGGCATAGTTATGTGCAAGAGTACTAGTGAAATCTTGGAGTGTAAAGGATACTTGAGTACTAACAAAACAGGTCAGTAAAGCTCCGTTTAGAGGTTGGAAAGACTCTTGCTAGTCGTTGACACTCCTCCGAAATAGAATACGATTATTTCGTCTAGCACCAGTAGCCGATTTTTAAATCTGCATGCTTTTAAGTTAACCTGTTGTCGGTATCAGCTAGCGAGAGTATTTACAATTCAATTATAAAAGTACCTGTAAATGCAACATTAAACACTACACCCAGTTACTTTAATTCGTAGTTGGGTAGCGTTTTTTTAGCAGCTAGTTCTGCAATAAATGGTTTTCTTTTATTTTGGCATTTTACTTGGTTTTTTAGCGGGGTATAGAATGCGAAAAGTAAAAATAAGTAACCTAACCCCAAATTTTTGACCTGGTGCTAAAAGATCTCTGGTGTCCCACTGTGGATAAACATAAATAAAGTATCCGCTTTGCCAAGGAAAACAAATTCAATGACATAATATTTTGCAAAAAAATCAGGTCGACATAGCTAAATTGATTTCCCGTACAGTGTTGCTAAAAACAACTTCTCAGATTGTAACTACGACCTTAAGTTGGGTAACAAATATTTTGATTAGTTATTTGCTTTTATCATTTTTCAGAAGAAAATCAACGCAGTTGCGACTTCCCCACCCCCACGATTACTCTCCTTCTTTTATCACTTGTGCATCGAAAATTCTAAATTTAGTAGAATTGCTAAATTCAGATGTGACTTTTACGGCTCTAGCGCGCAAAAATTTATCGTAAAAGACTTTTACCGCGCAAGACCACCAAAAAAAAAATGAAACCACAAATATAAATTTGAATGAGGCGAATCTCTAACAACACAAAAATGCATTTTTTACTTTCTCAGTTAAAGCAGCGGACCTTTTATTATACGTATTTTTTGCATGCGCTTTTTTTCAAACTGCGCTGTCATCTTTAGTACCCTAATTTATTTAGGTGAAGATGGTCACGTATCACGGTTCTTACTTGCTAAACAACACAAGCGTTAATGGTCGGTACCGCAAAAAATTAGCGCAAATTTTTTGCAGTGCGATTTTTTACCACGCTAGCATATACTTAAAATTAATTTTAAACTTTCATGTAAAAGGCTTTTTTTACAAGCTTTTGTTTAACTTGCAATGTATGTATCTATCTATGTAAATATATATGTTTGTTCGAGTGGAACCTTGCAACTTAATTTTGACCAACTTCCCGACATACGATCGGCTTCAAATTTGGCATCTTTATCTCACTATGCAACTTTTTCACGCATCAAGTTTTCTAATAAGAGAAGACACAATCTGCTTGTGTCTTCTTTTAACCTGTTATTAGAAAATTTGATGCATGTGAAAAGTTGCATAGTGAGAACAGGGCATTATATAGTTGCGACGACAACACAATAATATTGTGTGATGAAATTGACAGCTCCCCCATACTCGAAGGGGGTAAAAGAGGGTACAGTTCAAGTATGCCCGATTTCGTTGAAATTTGGTGTATTGAGGCACTTGGGGATGGAGATAACGAATTTCTAATCAGATTTTGAAAATTCAATATGGCAGAGTCAAGATAGACGATGTTTGGTCATCTTTTGCTAACCAATTTTAATTAACTTATACACATCCGATTGCCTTCAAACTTGACATACATTTATAGTTCCGGTAACAATACAATAACATGTCATTATTAGGCACCCCTACCCCCTACGAGGGGAGTGGAGGGGAGAAAACTCCTAAGTTTGTACGATTTCAACCAAAATTTTTGATCAGAGTTTGAAAATTCAACATGGCGGATTCAAAATGGACGATTTTTGGTCATGTTTTGCTAACCAATTTTAACTGACTTATCCACATCCGATTGTGTTCAAATTCGGTATGCGTTTATAGTTCCGATGAAAACATAATAATATGGTATTCTCAGGTATCCACCTTCCTCGAACGAGGGAAGTAGAGGGGGAAAAAGATTTACTTTGTTCGATTTCAATCAAAATTGACATGCAGAAGTTTTTAAGGAGGGAGATTTTGAATTTTTGATCAGATTTGAAAATTTCAATATGGCGGATTCAAAATGGACGACTAAGGGTAAAATCTAAAAATTAAGGGTGTTTGTTCAAATACAATAATATGGTATTATTAGGTACACACTTCCTTCTAACGAGAGAAGTGGAGGGGGAAAAGATTTAGTTTGTTAGATTTAAATCAAAATTGGCATACTTGTTTTTTTCATGAAGGGGATATGAATTTTTGATCAGATTTGAAAATGTACGATTTAGGATACAAATCTAAAAATTAAAAAATACATTTTTATTAAAAAAAACTTTTATGAAGAAGCTATTATTAAATGAGCTCAAAAGTAGAAAATAATTTTTTATCTTTCTTCTACCATAATAAAAGCGATAAGCGCAAATTAAAAATTTTAACTTTACGGTGACAAAGAGAGAACTACAAAAGAAGAACTAAATTCTTCTTCTATTCAAATGATATCTAAAGAAGCTGAGAAAGGGTGGGATTGCCGTGCTTACCAAGCCTTAGGTTGTAAAGTAATACAACTGTTTCTTAAGTGAATCGTCGGTGTGACCGATATACGATCCCTAAAGTAAAAATGTTTAATTTGCGACTATTTTTATTATGGTATAAGAAAGATAAAAAAAAATATTATCTACTCTTGAGTGCCTTTAATAAAAGCTTGTTCTTTAAAAGTTTTTTAATAAAAATGTATTTATTGAAGGAGGCAGTTATTGGCCAATTAAAACAACAACAAAAAGCCTGGAATTTTATTTTTTTTTCTGAATAAAATACTTTAAAATTAAATTTTGAAAAAAAATAATCCACAAAGTCGTGATTGTTTAAAAATTTAAAGTAGATAAACCACCTATTGGCAGTGGTCTACAATACACGATGATTTTACTCTAAATACTACTTCCCGTGTCACTTTGACACTTCTCAGATTTCTTGTTTTCCCAGTTTTTATTAATTTCTAGGGATTACGTGAATTGTTTTAAGAAAAAATGGCTTTACGCATCTTATTCCAGTGCATTTTGCTGTCCATCCAGTGTCAAAAATAACTTATCAATTGCGGTGTGGTTCGGCATAAAAATCAATTTTTATATACTCATGTATACATCAACCTTCAAACCAAACTTTTCTTAAACTATATTCTTTAGTAAATATCGCCCTTATTGTTACTTGTACCTTGGTAATGTATTTTATTTAAGTTAGGTGCGCCACTGGTTAGATAAAATATTTAATCGTGATTTTTTGCCGTGTTTAAGCCAGAAAATTATAGGGTAAATCCCGAAGGTATAATAATTTGGGTAGATTTAAGACTAAGTTATGGGACATAATTCTATGGCTTGGAAAAGGTGGTAATTTCAGGGACTTTCGAAAAGAAATTGATGAAAAAAGTTACCAGAGGGAAATGTTTTGTTTGCAGCTTACTTATTTAACAGTGTTAGTAAAAACCATATAACTTTGAGATACTATAATGGCCCAAGGATCGCAAAATGGGTAAGAAAAATAACTTTGGAAAACAAAGAAAATAATATAAAAATCAGGGTTTTCCTTGGGCGAGGTCAAAAGCGAAAAATCTACTGCTCATGCCTGATGCAATCTGCTAGTGCCCAGAAGTTTGTTGCTTTACATTTTTTCTAGGTTAACTTGATCAGGAAAGTTATTATCGTTACGGCTTTTTTTCGAAAAATGTAAGAGCCGAGCCGTTATAGTATCTCATAGTTATATGGTAAAAACAGAACAGGCACACCATTCAAAGTTCAGCCAAAAGGTATGGATATCACGTGACCAGTTTTGAACGTCACTTCGACATTTCCTGAGCTAAGAACATTGACAGAAAAAAAGATTCTCTACTTTTAAGTATTTTATAGAAGACTGAGAAAATAAAATATGTAAATGTAAATCTTTTTCGCTTTTTATTTAAATAGAAACAAATTAGGTAGGGTTAGCTGCCCAAGAAAGGTGTGTTGGAGTGAGATATATTCTGTATTCTGGATTCGTGGCTCAAGTCATGTACTAAATGTGCCACAAGCACGTTTTTGATGCTGTTGACAAAAATAGTTTAAAATCAAACTAAAATTGTGACAATTTATGAACTTATAGTGCCGTTGCCTAATATTTTTAATATAATGTCTGTGTCGTGGCTCTAGGGAGAGGTTAGTGCAAATTCATCATTTTTTTTCCTACTGATGATTCATTTGTGAGTGTGCCAGCCTGGCACTGTCCACTGTGACCACTATTAGGTCTATTGTGGCTCACTTTTGACATTGTTTGTTGGTACAGAATATTCATCCCCTTAAAGAGGTTCGCAACTTGCTTTGGAGAAGCATCTTTCAGATCCAGTCCGTTGGTCTGTGGTTTACCGAAAATACGTTGATGATGACGTGCAATGGTCGGGCATTCACACAGCACATGTCTGGCCATCTCATCATCCTCCATACAGAGCCTACATTTGGTGTCCTCGCTTAGACCCATTCTGTCCAATTGTACTTTAAGCCTGCAGTGTCCGGTATATAGATCAACCATTGTCCGGGTCTCCTGCCTGGTGATCTCAATGAGTTTGCCGGCCTTCTTCCTGCAGGGTTCTGTAATGAACTCTTTGGAATGTGTCAGTCCCGGAAATTCTCTCCAGTATTGGTGGAACTTATTCTCCATCCATCTTGAGACAGCAGTGTTGATTGTGTTGTATGGTATTCCAAGGGCTGGTTCGAGGCCAACGAAGGCGGTGAAGGCCTCAGCGCTAGCTGATCGGCAGTTTCATTTCCCCGATGCCCACAATGTCCCGGAATCCATACCAGTGTTTATTCGCTCAAGGATATTTAGTGTGTTCTGGCAGCTCCTAATAGTTCTCAATGAGCACCTGTAGGATTCAAGAGCTTTAAGGGCCGATTGACTGTCGGAGAGTATCTTTATTGATCTGTTGCGCCAACTATGATCTATCATCCAACGTGCGCTCATTTCAATGGCGAAGAGCTCTGCCTGGAAAATTGTAGCCATCTGTCCAAGACTATGTGTAATCCTGACATTTACCCGGCTACAATTAGCTTCAGATTCAATGCCTGAAGGCAAGTTGGATTCGTCAGTGTACCAGCAGCTATCTTTACTTGAGAAACTTATTCTGTTGGAAGACCAGTCCTCCTTATCTGAGAGAATAGCGTCGTGTAGCTTTTTGCTGTTTACTGTTGTGGGCATTAGATCCGGTAGCAGCCCTAGAATGCAGTGGCTCTCAATTTCCCGCGTTAACGGGTTTGGTACTACTTGACGTGCTTGGCTATGATTCTGTAGGTTACCTTCATAGCCAAGAAGGTGTAGAAAGGGAAGATTTAGAGGAATTCAAACGTTGCTGATGGTGTGATGCTCATAGCATACATATTACCATACTTGCTTGATGTTGAATGCTTGTTAGTTTGGCACGAGTCAGCGTTTGTCTGCCCTTCGTGTCATGGGTTTAGCTACCGTTATATACAGCCAGTACATTTGTTTGGGGCTAACGCTCCAAGACTTACCGCAGATACGTTTGCACATCTATTATAGAGACAGTGCTGCCTTCTGCTTTACTTTCCCCAAATGCGCATTCCATGTAAGTGTTTTATCGAGGGTCATCCCCAGATATTTTATTTCAGTTGCAAATGGGATTGTTTCACCATTTACTAGCGGAGAAATGAGGAAGTCAAGCATCCCTTTTTTGGTGAACGGACGTTTTATTTTCTGTTCAATTGTGTTTCGGTTTTTGTAAATTTGGCTTTTTTGTGGGTTCCCTCCCGTAAGAGTAAATAATAAAAAAGTTTATTATCCAAAATGTGTCTTTATTACTTTTATCCGCATGACTACTTGTCAGACCTCGTTTCTACTCGTTTCTATAGATTGAACATACCCAAACGAACCTTCAGATTTTGTGGTAAATATTTTTTTATATAATTATCTTCTTTTATTATTTATATATTTATATTTTTTAACTTTCTTTTATTGTTTCTTATGAAAATTTTAAAAAAACCACACAAATTGCTGAGGAGTCTGCTAAATCTACGAATAGGCACGCGTAAGGCCCAGTCACCGAGCCAAATCTCCCCCCCCCCAACACTCTCATTTGTCGTATAACATGCCTGTTTTGTAATATACTAATTTATTCCATGATAAGATAAAAGTATTGCAGACACAAAATGCTGTTAAAAAAAGCACATACAGAGCTGGATTTATTGCACTCTAGGGTTTAATTTTTTTCTTGTTAATAGCGTGATTAACAGACATTAATTCGTGTCAAACTTTGTAATATTACATCGGAAAAAAAATCAATAAAATAACGGCATTAAAACACGGCGTGTTATTATAAACGCAAACGTCTAATAAAATGGTATGTGTTGAAAACAGCCACTGAAATTAAAACTCAACGCAAATAATAAAGGTCATATTTTTTTCAATTATTTTTTTAAAGCGATCTGAAAATGGGGATGTTCTGTACAATTTTTTGTACGGAACAGATTCAAAAACAATCTTTTTTTTTGCTTTACCGGCCAGTGTGGCGTTTCCGCTTCAACTTTTAGTTAAGTGTTGTTCTTCTTCTTCTTTTTAATGCATACGAAATGTCCTTGGCTGCTATATGGCCATGCTGGACGGTATACCCAGACCCGTCCGCATTAGGCCAATTATTACCAATATTTTATTAAGCCTTTTGAGTTCAGTGAATTCAACCGTGTAATTTTATTATGAATTTCAAGATTAGATAAGTGACACGAAGACCCCAGAGACTTTTTCATCTTTGGAGGAAAAAAAATTAATTTCTTTTAAGAGCTAATTTTTTATTTTAATTTTGATTTTTTGTGTAACTGTCGGATTAAAAAGGAATTAATTTTGATTTTTTGGGAGTACTATGGTTTTTTTCCTTCAAAATTTGATGCTTTGCTCAAAACTAAAAAGAAAGTTTACAAATTCTAGATAGTTTCGGAGATATAGATAGACGGAAAAACCTAGATCTTCATTTTCTTTTTTTCTGCGACCTTATTCTTAAATGTGTCGAAAAATGCTTAAAACTTTAGAGGTCCATTTTCGAGACTTGACATTTCAGTGTGACAAGAGCACTGTCAAGTTCATTTTTTCTTATGGACACATCCTTTTTTTCTCCTGCCGTTTGGTTCATAAAGGATGACAGATAACATTTTGCAACCTTATTTTGACAAGTCACCTGATCTGTGACAACAGTGAACGCAATTCAATTAAACTTGACATATGACTGGTGGTGTTGTTTAATGTGGTTTGTGCGTTTTTTCAAATTGTACAAATTTTAAAAGTTTAATAGTTTTGAAATTAACTCTGTGTTTCGGACTTCCATTGTCTATATTTTATTCATACACGACGTTTCGATCAGTACAATATCTGATCGTCTTCAGGTGCAAACTAACAATCAATTCCTAAGGCTACGTACTTATATACTGTGCGAAATCATTCATTTTGGGTATTCGTCTGATGTTCCTTAAGCCTAACAGATAGTGGTCTTTTAGTTTCGCCTATATATGATTCACCACACTCACAAGGAACTTGGTAAATGCATTCCTTATTTTGTTTGTTCTCCGGTTTTGTTTTACTAAGAAGGCTTCGAATTGTATTACTAGATTTAAAAGCTGTTTTAATATTAAAGTTTTTCGCTACTCTTCGAATTTACTCCTTTAACGTATGAAATTGTAAGGAATGCATTTGCCTGATTTTGGTCTTGTAATCTCTGTCCTGTTTGTTGAAATTTAGAAATAGTATCTGTTATAAGTTTAAGGCTGTAACCATTCTGCTGCAGATCCTTCTTAATGTTTCTTATTTCGATTTCCAAGTCATGAGAATTGTTACAAATTTGAACGGCTCTATTATACAAAGTTTTGATTATGCCTCGTTTGGTTGTAGCAGAATGATTTGAACCTTGATTTAAATATTGTCCTGTGTGAGTGAGTTTACGATGACCAAAATTACTATATTTTCGGGTTTAATCGTTCTAGGAATTTGCACATACGGGGTAATAGCCCGCAAGTTCAGATTTTTACCCCAATTTTCTGCTTCATTAAAATGCAAAATAATTCGCAATTTTGTGTTTTTTGATTTTTTCACTTTAAAGCACCCATGAAAACTGAGGAAAAAACAACCTTGTTCAACGTTCCACATCTTAAAGCAGATTAAATTAACACCGCCAAAATTTCTATGCTAAAACGTTGTTGCTATCTACAGAACTGTGCAGAGTTTCAGCCGGTTCGATCCACACTAATATTTACTGATATTTGGCTTACTAAATATTTTTTTACGGAAAGAAATATATAACCAATACAATAGTATATTTACAATATAATTTATTTGATAATAAAAAAGATACCTAAATTTTCTACAAAAATAAAAAATACTGATTTATTAGCAAATCAGTATTTGTTAATTGATAAAAAAATTTTATACCTTTAACTGTCTGCAGATAACTACAGCATGACTTTATTGGTTGCAAAAAAACTTTTTTTTTTTAATCACGGGTGTAACAAAAGATTTCTGTCCGTTTTTTACACAAAATTCAAAAGAAATAGTGGAAAATAGTGATACTAAAATAAATTTTTATTAAAAAAAACTTTTAAAGAACAAGCTTTCACTAAATGCACTCAAAAGTAGAAAATATTTTTTTTTATATTTCTTGTACCATAATAAAAGCTATGAGCGCAAATTAAAAATTTTAACTTTAGGTATTTATCGACGATTGACATAAGAAACAGTTGTATTACTCTATAACCTAAGGACATTTTCAAGGGCTTGGCAAGCACGGCAGTCTCACCCGTTCTCAGTTTCTTCGCTGCGCTCGTTATTTAAACCAACGCTTGCAAGAAAAGCACTATTTTAACTACTACTAAAACTACTATATTGTTGTTAGTGTATATATTTTTTAGCCATCTATACATACTATGGAGGCTATTGGGATTTTCATTTTTTTTTTAATTTTCACTAAAAATAAGTTATTTGGGGCAAAAAATAGTCAAAAAAGAACTAAATAAAGAATTTTGTCATTGTGTCTGTCTGTATGTAGCACGATTACTCAAAAACCGCTTAACTAATTTTGATTAAATTTGGCACAAAAATTCTTTGGCACCAGACGCAGAGACGATTAGTGTTTTATGGGGGGACTAAACTTTTGAAAAAAATTGTAAATCACAAACCGTAGCAGCTAGCGATACGTGCTTGTCACATTAAGATAGATAGTTGCATTTTCAACAAAAAAAAAATTTATAATTAAAAAAAAATATATTTTTATTTTTTTTTTAAATATTAAAAAAAAATATGGATACGTGCCTGCTGGTGCCATTTTTTTTATTATTACCTACTTGAAGATCCCGCAGCTTCGCCTGAGGTTTTACCCGTTTTTATTTTATTGTTTTCCTAGAGATTTATTATAGTGTAGATTTAGTTATGAAAATATATTTTTGAAAAAAATGGCAACCACACACCAAAAAGTAAGGGGTAGAAATAGCTGTTGGGGGGTTGCTACATACAGATTACAGCAATGGCCATGTTGCTACAGGTTTGGCTGGGTCAACATTTCTAGAATTGATTTTCAGCACCCCGATGGCAATATCGTATTTCATCTTCGACGGAAACAATTAGGTCAGTCAAGCCACACCCCCCCCCCCGAAAGATATTCGAGTTTTGATATGCTTATAATTTTAAAATAATTTCGAACTAATTTTTAAAAGTGTTCAAAATTAGTTCAAAATTATAAGTACATCAAAACTCCAATATCTTTTGCGTGGTGACTTGACGTCAATTTGCACCCCCCGCCATTTTTTTTTTAAACAGGGTTACTAGTGGGTTTTTCGAAATTCTTTTTGGTGATATTAGGAGTTCGAAATTAGTTCTTAATTTTGGGATTTTTGTCTCTACGCTTTAAATGCGGGGGGGGGGGTAGCTTGACGTCCGGCTGCACCCCCGATTTTTAATATTAAAAAAAGCCAGGAAGCAGTGTGGTTCAAAATTTTTAAAAATGGGTCAAAATTAGTTCGAAATTGGTTCGAAATTATTAGCATATCAAAACTCGAATATCTTTCGAGGGGGGGGAGGGTGGGGCTTGATTGACCTTAACAATTAGCTATTTACATCTGGCATGCACACTGGCCTTTGGAAGTTAAAACTTTTCATGGTACGTCTCGAAGCTTTTCTTAAAACGTTGTTTTTTTATTATGAAAACTAATAACAGTTCGTAAAGGTATAAGTGACAATACGTTTTTTTGTAAAAATAGAATAATTTCTTACAAACTGTATTTTGATCCCTCTAATTATTATTTATTTCCTTTTTTATACCTTTTTGTCAAAAAAATAATTAATAACCATAACAATTCAAAATACCATGTAAACAGTTATCGGACCAAATTACTGTATTTACCTTCAGCTACATAATTCTGACTCCTAATAGTATTTTAGTCTGTTTTAGTTATGAGTATTTAATGCCATATTTGGGGTTTCATTTAGCGCTATGGCATTACTGATAGGAGCGGTTGAATATAGCTGTTCAATTAGGGAATTTGGCCATTTTTAGAGACATGCGAGCCACAGTTTTGCCCAGTGGTGTAGAAACGGACATCCATGTATTAATTTTTTTATATTTTAGAGACCGAAACAAGGCTAAAATTTATAGAAAAATATTTTGATCTTTGGAGAATTTATAATATAGAATTTCCTGAAATCTTTGTTTCGACGACCTATCGATGGCATTATTACAAATACTTTGTGTATTATTTTCTGTGGTTAAACTGTAACTATTGGAAAATAAAAATACAGTCTGAACATCAAAATATTAGCTATTGACCGCGACATTGTTCGCGTGTTTAAAATTGTAGTTTTCCTCTCCCACGTCTCCTTACCCTCACTACGCCTGTTTCTGCGGCTTAGACTGAGTCCAATTCTCGCTTACTAGTTTTTTTCCCGGTTTTTTTTTGCTTTAAATGTTCATAATTTTGTTCTGGTAAACTGATTTTGTGTAAAATAAAGCCTGTCCAGGACCGCAGTGAAATTCTCATCAAAATCATTTCAGTAGTGTTTACGTGATGCTGGTACAAACAGAAAAATAAACAATTAGAGAGCGATAGAATTTAGAAATTTATTATATCTATAGATTAAAATGTGTCAAGGACGTCTTCAGGTTTTCAGGGAGCCGATTTCATGCACAATTGCTTGTTGCATTGTCAGAGAATGCCTATCTGCAATCTACAAGGTCAGTTGGTCTGTAATCAAAATAATGGCCGTTTTACTAGTTTTTGTAATATTTCTACCCATTTTTCACCTACTTTTATCACTATATCCAAATTTGTCCTTATAGGTCCCATTTTCCAACAATAATTGAAGATTTTCGAACAAGAAAAGACAATTGATAGCAATCACATTGACACAACGCGGTCAATCTCTGCTGCAGGCCCGGCTTCAGTTTTTGTTTTAGTTATTTGCCACTTATATTTTAAAATTTTATTTAATTTTTAAAGCTTTTTTAAAAAAAACTTTGAGTTTTCTTTATTAATTTAAAACTTTTGAGGTTAGAAAATTAAATTATACTTTAACTGGTTGAATACCTGTGTTATAAACAATAATAGGGACATGTCGTGTCGACCAACTAAAATAACATTTTTTGTGGTTATCGTTATTTGTGCGACTGCGCAGTAAGGGAAAAGAGGAGGGAGGCTAATCAAATAATTTTAACGACGGACTTTATTTGCGCCACATAATTCGCATTTTTCCTTTCGTCAGAATGGATATTTTTCATAATCTTCGTGTTTTTCGTTTCGTAAAAACAGATATTTTTCATGATCTTCTAATTACTACTTGTAATTTAACCACGTATTGACTTCACAAAAATTAGGTTTTATATATAATACGGATGAACAAATCTCAGGCTTCCTTGATTTAAAAAGGCAGTGCTCTTGGCAAATAAAAGCGGCAGGGCTCAGCCGTGTTTGAGTTTAGCCCTAAAAGAGAAAAATGCATCTTTCTAAAACAGGCTAAAATATTGATAGACTTAAGTTCCATGTAAAAAATAGATAACAATATAAGCAGCTCGACAGCTGAGTGGGACGGAAATCTGAGCTTTATAGAAAAGACCCAAGGAAGGGACGGTATATTTGCATATACAAACCATATTTTAATAACTCGTTGGACACCGGCGTTCTAGGTGCTAAAAATTAGGTAGGGGAACAGGGACAAGCAACTGTGGTTTCGAGCGCGCAATAAAAGATTGATCAAAGACAGACGTCTAAACGTGGATTCATAGTTCCATAAGGTCAGCGGTATGAGGTATGCGGTAAGGCCCAAGGACCAACACTATAAACAGCAGCATGCCTTTGCTATATAGATAATTTTCCTTGCGGCTTACCGCATACCTCATACCTCGCGCTTACCTTACGGAACTCTGAATCCACTTTAATGCATGTCTCACCCCATGTCCACCGTAAAAATATTCAGATTAAGTTAGCTCATCCATGCTCCTTCTTAATTTTCATGTAATCAACAGAGAAAAAAAATGATGTAATCGTGATTAGTGGCTACGGTGCATTTAGGGCTGGTTTCTCAATAGCGGGTTACCAGAGAGTTAAATTAACTCGGGCTATAAATCCCAGTTTTTTGCTGTTTTAAGCCAATATTTTTTTAGGTTAACCTTGGGGTAAAGTAACTTGCTCTCGCCTTGAAGCCAGGGTTACCCTGGACTTACCTTTAACCCGCTCTTTCAGGATCTTTATAAGGCTATGTTGCTTGAGTTAACGCTAACTCGCTACTGAGAAACCAGCCCTTAGGGGTCAGGCAGACGGCGTATTTCACCGCTATAAAAATGTTCAAAGTATATGTAAAGAGGCTTATTTCATTTAAGAAGGTAGTACCCTCGCCCATAAAGAGCGTGCACCTGCACTTGCACGACCATAAAGTTCCCTTATGCCTGGTTCGAACGCGGCTCTCAGCAAGCTACTTTCTTTCCGGCCTGCAGGTTAGTTTATGAAGACTGTTGGTTCGTTTTGTAACCTCCAAAACCTTTAACTAATTAACAGTGTTGCCAATCACCGTGCAACTGCACGAATTGTGTGCGTTTTCAGGTCGGCCGTGCATTTTTCTAAAATCCAGGAAAAACATGCATTTTTCGTGCGTTTTGAAGATAAGAATATTTAAAATTTCAGAATTGCAAATATTGCAATTGCGGTCAGTATTAATAAAAAGTAAATTTAGTTTAATTTTGGGATTTCCACCGGTAGGCTGACACTTGGCATTGCGGGCGCGGTTAACTGTTGCGCTACTAATCAATAACGAGTATTGCGTGGGGTTCCCAGAATTAGTTTTAAACTAGGGATTCCGCTTGGGGATCCCCCATTGATGAGTTAGAAAATGGTATAAATTCGGCTTACGGACCCTTGCGTATTTTTCTGAGTGAAGGCCTTAAGACTTTATACCCAGGCCTTTAATAGTGAATGGTACCGTGTAAATAAAAAATTAAACATTAAACTATTATATTAAAACTGCGTGCAAAAATTGTGTGTTTTGATTCCTAAGACCGTGCAAAACCGTGCGTCTTGAACACTTCACCGTGCAATCTAATAAATTTTAATTGGCAACACTGGTAATTAAACAAAAATCAAAGTTCAAGTCAAACATAAACATAAAATGGTAAATAGTCATTATTTTCAATGCAAGCTAACTTGACCTTGTAGATTGCATATCGACATTCTCTAAAGTATCGTTCATACAAGGCATAGTCATAGTTTTAGTTCTAATTTTAGTCATAACGCTATTTCTGTCCCCGCCTCATTAAGAAAAAAAAACAGTGACAGAGATAGCATTATGACTAAAATGATAACTAAAACTATGACTATGCCTTGTATGAACGATACTTAAGAATGTCCAGAAGCAATTGTGCATGAAATCGGCTCCCAGGTGTCAATGTTTTTCTGGGAACAAAGACATTATAGTACAAATCAGTACTTGACACTTCAGGGACCAAAAAAGGTCCTTTAGACATTCTTGGTAAATAAAAATGAAAAAATCTTATATTTTCATAAGTGTTTTTACTTCGCTTGTCAAATTTTATTTAAAAGAATACTTATATTTTTTATAATATTCGCAAGCTTCAACATTTTTCTCTGTGACATTACTTTTGGTCGACGTAATAAAACAACATATTTATTTTTTAGTAAAAAGTTTAAGCTTTCTACTGTGGCATTAGTTTTCGTCAAAATATTAAAATATAGGGTGGGCCACAAAAATGAGACTTTTTCAGTCGCCTGTAACTTTAAAACCAACAGACCGATTCAAAAAGAAATACGTAACTGGAAATAATATAGGGAAGAAGGGGTAGAAACGGGTAGCTAAGATAAAAGCAATTAAGTAGTACAAGCACTTATGCAAGAATAAACCGATAAAATTATGAATTAATGAATTATCTTAAAAAGAGCGTAACAAAAAATGCTGCTAAATACGCTTTTGCCACTACCCCAGGGCCAAAACCGGGTATTGAGTTACAAGTTTGATTAATTGGGCCTCATTTAAATTTTCATCCAGCCAACCTAAAACCTTGTGTCCATTTTTCGCACGAAATATTTAAGCAGTTACACATCTTTTAAAGTTGGTATCCGAAACTGTGTGAGTATGCATTATTTATTTTGTTTACACGGACGGTCCATATAAAATAGTTATTCAAAAAGCTTTTCTTAAATTCAGTCAAAAGTAGAAAATAATTTTGTATCTCTCTTATACCATAATAAAAACGATGGGCGCAAATTAAAAATTTTAAAGCCTGATGAAAGCATTATTTTTATCATTCGAATAGAAGAAGAATTTAGTTCTTCTTTTGTAGTTTTCTCTTTGTCACCCTAAAGTTAAAATTTTTAATTTTCGCCCATCGCTTTTATTATGGTATAATAGAGACAAAAAGTTATTTTCTACTTTTGAGCGCATTTAATATAAGCTTGCTCTTTAAAAGTTTTTTTACATAAATATTTATTTTTTAATTTTTAGATTTGTACTCTAAATCGTTCATTTTGAATCCGCCATATTGCAATTTTGAAATCTGATAAAAAATTCATATCCTCTTCCCGAAAAATCCCTGTAGGCCAATTTTGATTGAAATCGAAAAAATTAAATCTTTTTCCTCCTCCACTTCCCTTATTATATTGTCGCCGGAACTATAAACGCATACCAAATTTGAACACACACCCTTAAGTTTTAGATTTGTTAACTTAATCGTCTATTTTTAATCCGCCATATTGAAATTTTCAAATCTGATAAAAATTCATAATCACCCTCATTAAAAACCCCTGTATGCCAATTTTGATTGAAATCGAACAAACTAAATCTTTTTCCTCCTCCATTTCTCTCGTTAGAGGGAGGTGGGTACCTGAGAAAACCATATTACTGTATTTTCACCGAAACTATAAACGCATACCAAAGTTAAACACAATCGGATGTGGATAATATTGAATTTTAGAACTCTGATCAAAAATTCGTATTCCTTATCCCCAAAAGCCTCCGTATACCAGTTTTGGTTAAAATCGGACAAACTTACGTGTTTTCCCCTCTCCACTTCCCTCGTAGGGGGAAGGGTGCTTTATAATGACATTTTATTGTATTGTTACTGGAACTGTAAATGCATGCCAAATTTGAAGGCAATAGGTTGTGTAAAAGTTAGTTAAAATTGGTTAGCAAAAGATGACCAAAAATCGTCCATCTTGAATTCGCCATATTGAATATTCAAAATCTGATTAGAAGTTCGTTATCTACATCCCCAAGTGCCCCAACACACCAAATTTTAACGAAATCGGACGTACTTCAACTGTACCTCCCTCCACCCCCTTCGAGTAGGGGGAGTTGTTAATTTCATCACACTATAGTCTTGTATTGTCACCGCAACTATATAAGCATGCCAAATGTGCAGCCGATCGGATGTCGGGAAGTTGGTCAAAATTAAGTTGTAAGATTTCGGGAAGTGACTAGATATGATGTCCAAGTTAAAGTATTTTTGATATTTAGATATTAAAAAAAAAGAGATGTGAACCGCCCAGGGGGGGATCATGACCCCCCATGACGCCCCCCTGGACCCGTCCTTGTCTCAGACCTGCCAAAACAATGTGTTACACGAAACGTACAATAAAAACATTATTTAAAATTTAAATTTGAGGGATGTTTGAAGTTCAAGCGAAACGGTTCATCAATCCACCGATTTACAAAGGTTTTAGAGCATCTGGCTTTACACTACAGACTTAAAAAAGCTTTTGCCAATCTTTTATTAATGACATAACGGTCAACCTAAGCATTTTTCCACCCCAATCCTTGTGCTTAACAGAGTGCACGAAAAACAGCCCTCTATTTGTCACTTAGGTTCTAAATGGTTTACCCTCAGATAGCGAGCCCCCTATCTATCTGTACCTCACTATTTGTAATCCCCAAAAATAGGATGCCTCTGGGGAAATAAGGAAAAGTGCATTTTTGAGTTTTACCCTAATGCAGCAACATATTATTTACAGTTTGTTTGTCATTAGTCCTGGCCCCATCGTATACCCCCGCAAAAAAATCTTTGTTCCCAGATTTTGACTTTTGATTCATGTTTTTGGATCATTTTAGTAGTAATTTATCTTGGGTAGACATTGATCAACCGGGCCAAACTATTTTAGTGACCACCCTGTATTTTTGTATTAAAAAGCTTAAAATTTGCATTTTTTTATGTGTTTCCCTTGTAGAAAAAGACTAAATATCAAAAAGTACTTGGCTAATCTAAGAAACAAAATCACGGATCGAATGATAATTTCTTTTTGCGTTTTATGCTTATTAGAGATAAGTGTTGGCATGAAAACCGAGATAAACCGGATAGTTACACCAAATTATGTATGTACGTTTTTGAAAAAAAATCGCAAATTCAAGTTAGCTTTTCTGATTTTATTTATAAATTTTAGGCTTTTTAATACAAAAGTACAGGGTGATCACTAAAATGGTTTGACCCGCGTACAATTACTTGTACAATGATCCAAAAACATGAATCAAAAGTCAAAATCTGGGGACCTAGATTTTTTTGCGGGGGTATACGATGGGGCCTGGACTACATCTGGTAAGGCATTGAAGGTATTAAAGAACAAAATTTTTGATAGTTTTCCAAATATTTCGCCTATTGGGTCGAGAGTTACATTAATTTTATAACTTTTACGTAAAACTTTTTCTTTGCTCATAGAAAATTTTGACCTCACGCCTTTTTGGGAACAAATTCTTATCTAAAGAGAACTCAATATTTACTCAAAATAACCTCTAACTGTAACCGTGAGTACCTATACTTTTATAGCCCTTTTTACTAGCTACCCAAACATCTATAAATCTTAACAACACGTATCAATTTCCTACACAAATTCAATTCAAAAACTACTACCTATTACCTAAAACCGTCACTTTGTAACACTATATTTTTTATTTAAATTTAAGGGATCCCTGTTTTTCTAAAAACGGTGTTTTATATTTTTATTAAATTTAATTTGAAAATTAATATAGTTAAATAGTAGCAAAGTTTATTGAATTTTCTAAAATGCTTCATAAAATATTCTATAAGCTGTAACCTATAGAGGTCAATAGAAATATACGATGGCAATATACGCCATACAGCTATACACAGCTAAAATCAGCTATACAGATATAGCTGTAATAAAACGTAAACCATAACCATAAAAATAAATTCTTTTATATCCGAGATTGACATTGGTATAGGTGTACGTACGAGTTAAAATCGGGGAATTGCGGCACCAAAATAAAGTTTATATTTTAAAATTCACGAGTTACCCCATCTACGTAGGCATCCTTGCTGGTCCCGTTGCATAGCCAGTGCTCTGTTTAGCCCTCGAATGAATTCTTCTTAAGGTGCGTATCCACCAGAAAAGCGAGAAAGAGCAAGAAGCATTTTTTCTTGTTCGTGAAGAGCGAATTTGTTCAGGATCACAGTTGATTCATCTATTTCCCGCGAGCAATTCAATATGACTGACTCGGAAATTGTTGTTAGCCAGTGCTGCTTTCGTCGTATTGAGTTTATTAAAAAAGAAAAAACAGTTTTGGCAAGCAATCTTATTTATAAACAGACACATCTATAGTGGCAGTAGCTGAGTAGCCTATTGGGTGATTTAAATGTAGAACATTAGTACGGCATGCTTTAGCATTTTTGCAGAATGACCCCTGAAGATTTTATTCTTTCTTCTTTTTTGTTTTTATTTTTGTAAAATGGGTCTTGGGAAACCGGCAGAATTTGATATTCGTTTATTATATCAGTTTCAAAACAGCACTGTCATTAGACCACTCCATTTTTTAACACCATAAACTTTAAAAAACTGAACGCGTAAATAACCCGATTGATCGCAGCGAAATGATACCCCGTCTACGTCTATTTCTTTTGATGTACCACCTTGCTGTCGATCGTTTTGAGCACGAACAAACAAACGATCGCTCGCTCTCTATCCCGTACTCACCGGATAATTATGGATGCAAAATGCTCGCTCGCTCGTGCTCGCTTTTTTGGTAAATACGCACCTTTAAGTTAAGAGCAAACGCACCTTTGTTTGTTCGTGTTCAAAAAAGATCGACAGCAAGGCGGTACATCAAATACCTGTTCTTGCTCGTTCGGTGTAGACGGGGTATCATTTCGCTGCGATTAATCGGATTATTTGCGCATTCAGTTTTCTAATGTTTGTGGTGTTAAAAATGGAATGGTCCAATGACAGTATTTTAAAACTGATAAACGAACATCAAATTCGGCCGGTTTTTTAGAATTCTCAAGACCCATTTTACAAAAAAAGAAAGGAATATGATCATCAGAAGTCATTCTGCAAAAATTCTGGAACATGCCGTACTCATGTTATACATATAAATCACGCAATAGGCTGCTTCCACTATAGATGTGCCTGTTTTTGAATAAGGTTGCTTGCCAAAACCGGTTTTTCTGTTTTTTCTTTTTTAATATTGAAATGCTTGCGGAAAATAGATGGATCAACTGCGAGCCTGAACAAATTCGCTCTAGTTTGGACCAGACTTCAATATGTCGAGCGAGTACGAGCAAACATTCACGAACGAGAACAAATGCTCACTTTTGCTCGCTTTTTTGGTGAATACGCACCTTTACATCGCGCGGGTCCAGAAAACAGTTTCTAAAGTGCAACTCTCTCATCCTGGCTAGAGCTGGGCACTCTAGCAGGATATGTAAGGAGGATTATTCGTACTCCATGCACTAGCGCCTCTCTCAGTTTTAATCGATTTCCAACGTCTTTAGGTGCTTTCTCAGTTGACAGTGTCCTGTTAGGAGCCCTGTTGTCAGTCTCATATAACTCCTACCAAAGGTAAGCAAGTACTTTGTTTTGTTGGTGGTCATTTTTCCAGTCAGAAGTTTTGCCTGCTTCATGCTATAAATCTATCTTAGAGCCCTTGATAGCCACGGTCAAGGCTTTTATTACCTGGCAGGGCCGGAGTAGCTAGTAGGGGTTCCAACCTTACCGGATCAGTTGCTGATCCGTGTCTAGCCAGTCGATCAGCCTCTTCGCTTCCGCAAGGTGTACCTTGACATATTCTAATGCAAAGTGTTTTGCGCACAGCGTGTACAAAATGCCACTTTCACAGTCTATTCATGAGCCAAAATTTATTGTCCGAACCAGTCGTTAAAGAAGAAAAAATATTTATACCACAAAATACCAAATACGGATTCGTCCTGGCGAGTTAATATTTTTAATAAGATTATGCTCCTAAGGCAATTAAAAAACAAAAAAAAAAGTTAAAAAACCTCCAAATCGGTTACATCAACCGAAAAGAATCTAAAAACAAAAGCTCAAAAGATCTTGGGTGGAAATAACAAAAATTTAAACCTGGATGAGCATCCCACAACACACAAAGGACCAAAGGGAAAAGAGAAATGATTAAACGATGTTTCGCTCTGGGTAACCAGCGTAAGCTCATCAGTGGTTTCACTGGTCACCCTCCCTATACATCATTAAACACCATCATACACTTTGATTTCCAACTTTGAATCACTCACAAATAGACATCGTTCCGCACTGGTACTTATTTAAGTTACCTGATACGGATTCGTCCTGGCGTGTTAATATTTCCAATAGGATTATGTTCCTAATGCAATTAAAAAAAAAAGAAGTTAAAAAAATCTCTAAATCGGTTACATCAACCGAAAAGAATCTAAAAACAAAAGATCAAAAAATCTTGGGTGAAAATAACAAAAATTCAAACCTGGATGAGCATCCCACCAGGAACACACAAAGGACCAAAGTGAAAAGAGAAACGATTAAACGATGTTTTGCTCTGGGTAACCAGCGTGAGCTCGTCAGTGGTTCCACTGGTCACCCTCCCCATACATCATTAAACACCATCATACACTTTGATTTCCAACTTTGAATCACTCACAAATAGGCATCGTTCCGCACTGGTACTTATCCAAGTTACCTGATACGTATTCGTCCTGGCGTGTTAATATTTACAATAGGATTATTCTCCCAAGGCAATAAAAAAACAAAAAAAGAAGTTAAAAAACCTCCAAATCGGTTACATCAACCGAAAAGAATCTTAGATCTTTTGATCTTTTGTTTTTAGATTCTTTTCGGTTGATGTAACCGATTTGGAGGTTTTTTAACTTCTGTTTTTGTTTTTTAATTGCCTTAGGAGCATAATCCGATTGAAAATATTAACGCGCCAGGACGAATTCGTATCAGGTAACTTGGATAAGTACCAGTGCGGAACGATGCCTATTAGCCTATGGGGAGGGTCACCAGTGGAACTACTGACGAGCTCACACTGGTTACCCAGAGCGAAACATCATTTAATCATTTCTCTTTTCACTTTGGCCCTTTGTGTGTTCCTTGTGGGATGCTCATGCAGGTTTGAATTTTCGTTATTTCCACCAAAGATCTTTTGATCTTTTGTTTTTAGATTCTTTTCGGTTGATGTAACCTATTTGAAGGTTTTTGAACTTCTTTTTTTGTTTTTTTTTTCCACTCTATTTATTGAAAAAATCTTTGTATTTTTGCTACTAACCCGATATGTTTAATTACTACTTAAAAAGGAATGTTTTCTAACTGATTAGTTTTAAACATATTTTTTTTCTTTTAGCATAAGTTATGTGTAGCTGGATTTTAACTCCCTCATTTGGTTCTTTTAGCAAACCCCCTGAAGAAGACGGTCTTATACAGTCGAAACCTGTCGAGTTAGTGGAAAAAATACAAACATTTTAACATATACAGTGAAAAAGGACCAAAAGTTTTTCATTTAACTTTTAACTCCATCAAAATGGACTATTTTCAAAGTATAAACAGTAGTTTTTACAACTAGTGCCTAAAATAGTGTTTTTTACAAGCGTCGGTTTAATTAACGAGCGAAATAAAAACTATTTTTTTTATACCTTTATCAAAACTTCTTAAAAAATGGGAAAATGCTTCTTGTAAATAATTGCATAATGCTCGATCGCTTAATTTTTATTTGAAAATAATTAGTTCTTTTCTAATATTATCTTTTTGGGCTCTTTAAATTTGGGTAAAAAATAAATGGACATTTTCCTTTTGCACCGGTGATAAAAAAAAGTTTTTTCGTATCGGTAAACAAAAAATCCATGTTTTGGTTATTTGTGGACAGTTTCTAAAATCATTATATTATTTTTATTATATTTTGAACCCTACCTTCAGTGCAGATACAAATAAATTAAAGAGTGGCAATAAACATGTATTAGAGAAAAAATAAAAAGCGTTTTTCGTCCGCAATTATCCTATTTTACGTTGTTACGATTCAATATAGCCAAAGTTTATTGCACAGCTTATATAGCTGCATATAGCTACAACATGCATGTGCTACTTTAGTGTGTGTGCCAGTGGGACGTAAAAATCACTGATGTTTCTAAAAAGAGTACATGTGAAATAAAGTTCTTATCATATTATTATATAAGCAACATAAACTGAGCCCAAATAAAAATACTTTTTCCTGCGAGCGTGCGGAAACACGCTTTTGTCGCACTCATTTCCGTGCGGAAAGTGCCACTTTTATGCACGTCGTGCGTGGAAAAAAAAAGTTTTTTTTTGATCGGTAATCAAAAAAGCCATGCTTTAGTTATCTGCAGACAGTTACTAAAATCATGTTTTTGATGAAAGTATTAAAGTCGACGATGGCATTAAGCAACATGAGCAGTGGTAATTTCAATGTTACCGTGATTATTAATTACCATAAAAATTAATTTTTTAAGCCTGTTAAAGTTTAGTTCTGAATAAAGCATAAAATTCGTATTTTTGACTTTTTTTTCATTTTTAGTCTGCTAGGTTTAACTAAAATAATGACAAAATATTTTGATGTTTCGCACGCTTGTATGAAAAATGTTGTACCTAACGCTCCACTGGCGCGTCGCGCGTGCAAACGGCGGTGCGTGCGGAAAAGTATAACTATCCGCACTTGTTAGGTATATAACTATTCTCTACAAGAACCTCTATGTAACGTAAATGAAGTTTTTCACACACAAGATAGCCTCTGAAAGTGGTGTTTTTCATACGCTGTTCAGAGTATAAAAAATGTTTTTTCCTACGACCACACACGAATGTAACCAAATCTGCACTCTATAATGCCTCAGAAAGTTTTATATTTCACAAGCATATCAATTTTATTTTCGTCTCTGGAGACGAAAATGTTTTGTTCTCTAGGAATGAAAATGAATGACAGCAAACCATCCAAACAACGTAGGTTTTTTTTCGTCCCTAAAGAAGAAAATTTTTCTTCTAAAAAAATACTAATTACATCCTAAAGTAACCGTAGGAAAAATAGCGTACACAACTCAATAGAAAGTAACTTTTTTACACTCGCGTGTTGTTTCACTCGGCCAGCGCCTCGTTAACAATATTCACGCTTGTGTGAAATATGCCACTTTCTTCTCTCGTTATGTAATATACTATTACGCACGGCATGTGGAAAATTCAACTTTCCGGACATAAATGACCGCAACTACCTAGCAAATTTTAAAAGGATTGTTTTTGTTTTCTGACTACAGTGAGCAGCACGTTAAATAAAACCTCTTTACGCACTTGCACTGTTGTTGATAATAGATATCAACGTGTAGTTTCGATATAACACAGATTACCTAAAGGATTCTAATGAGTTTCAACCAAACCAATATGTACGCGTAGCTTTATGGCAAAACCAATTATTTTGCCCCATTTGTGAATAACTTTTCGGTGAATAGGTTTCAAAGAGGTTGAGATTTAACCCGATGATTGAATGGGCGAACGATTAATCGATGTGTGTGAAATACACGCAGTGAAGACGGCGTAAAGACCAGAAAATTGCTGGAAAATAGCTTTGTGGGAAGGGGGTAAATTGGCAAAATAGGGTTTATATAGATTTTATTCCCATGGGTAGTTCATACATAATACCACAAAAGTGGTAAATTATAATAGAATTATTCCACTCATGTGTTAAAAGACAAGTGTGATTGACAAATAACAGCGACAATAATATTGTGTTAAGACTTCCATTTCTAACTGATGTGCAATTTTCGAAAACTTGCAGCGGTAATTTCATTGTAGAAAACGGAAATTGCACCGCATGTACCTATTATTTCCATAAGGTTAAAAAGTATCAGCGCCTGGCAATTAATGTCAGAATCACATTATTTTGTTAGTTTTTAGGATGGAAGTAGATAGGAAACTCAATGTCAATCGCATTTTTTTTTAAACTTTGAAGAAGTACAACCAATATTCTCATTTCTTTACATTTTGGGTGTTGTTCCTCTGATTCAGAAAATATTCACCATTAGAGGTTAAATTATTTTCGGAATTTTGTCGAGGTCACGTATGTTTAATAAAATGGGATTGCTTTTAAGAAAATCCTTCTTGTCATTCATTTCTTGAAATATTTGGCATTTTGTATACCTATACCCATCTTCTGTCAGAAGCTCGTTCCCGGGGGCGGGTCTGCCAGGAGTGCGGAGCTTTCGGGCTTTATATAATGCGTTTAGTCCATATAACTGTGGGATACCATAATGCCCCAAGGATCGCAAAATGTGTAACAATAATAACTTTGGAGTAAACTGGAGTTTCGAACTTCCATTGTCTTAAGTTTCTTACTTTTTATCTGCAATCGTCATCAGGTGAAGACTACCTAATCTTATATACTACCTTGCCAAAAAAACCTCATAAACGATCATAGCAACTAACAGATAAAACATCATAAGTTTCTATGCTTATACAACTATTTATATCAGCCAGTTGGCTTATAAAGGTTTCGACTGAATTCAAAGACAATTCCTCATAAAAGTTTATAAGTTTTTATAAGATTTTATAAGATACAATCGAAAATAAAAAAATTACAGCCCAACTTTAGCAGTTGTAGTAATAGTAGTAGAAGTAATGTAAGAGATCAGTCAAACTAAACTATAACCTAACCTAAACTATAAACTACGATAACCTAACCCACTATAATACAATAACACTTCTTGTGCTTGCACAATATCTACATATCTAATAGAAAATTTTTCTCGTATAAGTACTTATTTATCGCCAGGAGCTGTGAGAGAAATGTTACTTTGATACATTTTTATGAGCTTTCATAAGCCAATAACTATTTTTTATAAGCTTTTATTTAACTTGCAATCTATCTATCTATGTAACGAAGAAGATATAGTTGTTCGGATGGAATCTTGCAACTTAATTTTGACCAACTTCCCGACATCGGATCGGCTTCAAATTTGGCATGCTTATATAGTTGCGGTGACAACACCAGAATATAGTGTGATGAAATTGACAGCTCCCCCCTACTCGAAGGGGGTAGAGGGGGGTACAGTTGAAGTACACCCGATTGCGTTGAAATTAGCTGTGTCGGGGCACTTGGGGATGGATCAGATTTTAAAAATTCAATATGGCGGATTCAAGATGGACGATTTTTGGTCATCTTTTGCTAATCAATTTGGCATGCATTTATAGTTTCGGTGACAATACAATAATTTGTCATTATTAGGCACCCCTCCCCCCTACGAGGGGAGTGGAGGGGGGAAAATACCTAAGTTTATCCGATTTCAACCAAAATTAGTATATGGGGACTTTTGGGGATAAGAAATACGAATTGTTGATCAGATTTTTAAAATTCAATATGGCGGATTCAAGACGGACGATTTTCAGTCATGTTTTGCTAACCTATTTTAACTGACTTATTCACATCCGACTGTGTTCAAATTTGGTATGCGTTTATAGTTCGGGTGAAAATACAATAATATGATATTCTCAGGTACCCACCTCCCTCTAACGAGGAAAGTGGAGGGGGAAAAAGATTTAGTTTGTTCAATTTCAATCAAAATTGGCATACAGGGGTTTTTAAGGAGGGGGATTATAAATTTTTGATCGGATGGGATCACTGATAAAAATCAGTTGTGTTTTTTATAAAATTTAATGAGGTTTTTTTTGGCAGGGTGGACACATAAAAATCTATAAAATGTTGTAAGTTCGTCTGACTATAAAATCTATTTAAAGACTTAAAAAAAAATTACCAACTCCTAGAAAATTATAAATGTTCATAAAAATCTGTCAAATTCTATGAGTTGGTCTGATAATAAAATATCCCAAAATCTCATGAAAAAACGTTTTTTTACAAACTCTTAAAACATTATAAAAAGACAAGAATGTAATCATAGAAACCCATAAAATTTTATGAGTTGGTTTGACCATAAAATCTGTCAGTAAACTATAAAAACATTGGTTTACATAATCCCATAATAAATCATAAAAGAAAAAGAATGAAATTATAGAAACCCATAAAAGTTGATGTGTCGGTTTGATTATAAAATCTCTTAGAAAATCGTCCTTTCATAAAACCATAAAATATGTTAAAAAATTTGTCTGCACTTCAAATTTCATAAACATTTTTAAGCCTGACTGATTATAGGATCAGGTAAAAAATGCACATATGAAACCACATAAATTCTTACCAAAATCAAAGACATACATCGTAAATTCTTACAAACTTTTATAATTCTAAAATTTTGTCTTACAAAAGCTATAGACCTCATAAAAGCTGATAAAATTCAGGTGTGTTTTTACGAGGTTTTATGCGGTTTTTTTTGGCAGGATGACAAAATACATACTGATTCTTCTGTATGAATGCTGTTTCTTTGAACTTCCGTTTGAATAGATCTTCCTCCCTGGCGAAGAGCTTTGGCTCTTTCCATTCGATATGATGCTGATTTTCCCCGCAATGTTTAGCTATTTTTGATCCAGTGGTGTCCCCTTGTCGAGTTTTGCGTTTGTGTTCTGTAAAGCAAACCTCCATGAGTCGGCTGATTTCTCCGATGTAGATATTCCCACACTCGCATGGTACTTGGTAGATCCATTGTTGTGGGCGTTTTGAAGACAGTCCGAAGATGGTATTGGTTGCCTATCTATTCTTATCTTTTCTGAGATTCCTTTGATTTATGGAATTATAAGTGTCGTCTTCCTTCCAATATTTACGTCTGTCATCCTTTGTGTTGATGTGGTCTGAGGAGTTTTATTGATCGTGTAGTTGGAGAAACCGTTTTTCGCAAATCGGAACAAATTTTTGCCTTTTCTTTATTTAAAGCTTCTTCTGTATTACAGATGTAGGTGGCTCCAGAGTTTAGGATATCTGTCAAGATAATTATATCTGTCTCCGTAGAGACCCTTAATTTTATTTTCCTTCAAATTAAAGGTACATCTGCCGATTCTGCAATTTGATAGATGGTTGTCTTTTACATGAATCCTGTGTCACATTTTTTCATCATCATTTCATCTCCTAATTCCTAGCACCGTACTGATGAGCATCACAAATGCGAAATTCGGATCTACGGTTACCATTAACTTTTTTGATGGAAAGCTCGCTATTCATTGATTTTATTATTTATTCACCCTCGCTAAATCCCTTTTTAGATTAATCAACTCCAGAGCTTAGGATATCTGTCAATCCCTAGAGACGCTTCATTTTCCCTCAAATTGAAGGTACATCTGCCGATTCTGCAATTTGATAGATGGTTTGTCTTTTACATGAATCCTGTGTCACATTTTTTCATCATTTCATCTCCTAATTCCTAGCACCGTACTGATGAGCACCACAAGTGCGAAATCCGGATCTACGGTTACCATTATCTTTTTTGAGGGAAAGCTCACTATTCATTGAATTTATTGTATTTGTATAGCCAAGTTTCTCGAGTGGGTGTTTCATTTGTATAAAATGCATTTGTAGGATTTTCAAACAGCTATATATACGCTGCGCAAAAATTGAAAAGGACTTGACACCGTTACCAGGATATGCTTTTCGCGCACTTATACGGATGCTGAATACCAAAAATAATCTAGCGAGAAGAGAGAAATACTCTAAAAGATAGAATGTCGTAGAAGATTTTATTAGAAACGTAAGTATATAGATTTTTTAATGTTATTAATGTCGTTATAGAAATCGGAACTGCGAAAAATATACTGCATTTACCTCATTACTTGGCAGGGCTTACAAATGGCCTGCACTGAAAAATTATAGACACTTAAAGTTAATTTTCAGTTTTATCGAGCGTTCTATCGAGCCGACCTATCGAGCAATGCGTGACAGATCAATCTGATCAAATGCGTCAAAACATCATTTCGTATGCAGGGACGGTAGTAACGTTACGACTCCCTTATCGTACCTAACGAGGTTTTTGTGCATTTAATCAGCTGGAGCTGTCACGCATTCGCCATGATTTTAAAATTGCACCTGCTTGATTGGTCGACTCGATAGAGATAAGGATACGAATGCTGATAAAACTGAAAATTAACTTTAAGTGTCTAATAACGTTTTTGTTATTTTAGTAGCCTCAGCTCACTAGCATGTAGCTTTACCACAAAGATATCAACATAATTGGAGTTTGGAGTCTCGTTATTAATTTTTTGTAGTAAAACTACACTGTATGAATGTACACAATAGTCAGTGGTGATTAGCACTCCTGCAAGTTCCAATCCTGCACCAGTGGCGTAGGCAGATAGAAATCGACCCTGGGGGGGGTTTCATCATTTAATAAATTTAAACTACCTATGGCAAATTTTTAAAAATTAGGTAGGTGCTTATTGCTTGAGCTCTTGAACTGGGGGGAGGGAAGAGGAGCGATTTCCTAGGTGTTGAGTTAGTGTATATGAAACAAAAATACTTATTTTTAAAAGCAAGTCTCATTTGCAGATTTTTTTTCAAAATTAACCCTTAAATGCGCTGCAGGCAAAAACTTTGAAATAATTAGACTAAAATGCTATTTGTTGGTTAGTATAAAAAAAAAATCTCAAAAAATTTTATCTCTTAGGTTTTTTGTAAAATATTTTTGAAAAAGTAGATTGGGTCAGATGCCAAAGGCAACAAATCTATATATACCACCGCAACCCATCCCAAACGGACACAACCCAACCCAAACAAAAGATTCCTTCTTTATTTAAAGCTTTATATTTCGAGATTCTACCTTAATCGAAAAGCGAGCGGGATTTTCAATGTTGCGCGATTTAGGGCTGCCTTGAATTATACTGCGCGATTTTAGATCTGCGCGATTTTAAATTCCGCGATAAATGGCCGCGCGAGTTTTAGTGTAAGCGTCCGCAGTAAAAATTATGATGGATAGGTAACCCTCGCCATTTTGTGATAAGATGTGCATTTTCTTGTCCTGAATACGAAATTGAAAATCCCGTACCTCAAAATTGTGGATAAAGACTCGGCACACCAATCTAAAGGTAGAAAATTTTAGGGGTCACGTGATGAATAGAGTAGTAGTAGTAGTACCACCAGACCAAAAATCACCTGGTGTGCCGGACCTCATTCATCGATAAGGGTTCGGCACACTAGTTGATTTTTGGTCTAGAGGTACTACTACATCATATATGTGAAAATACTGGGGGTTACCCTACCTCCTTTAAAATTGCCCACCTGTGGATTGGTGTGCCGAGCCCTTATCCACAATTTTGAGCTACAGGATTGTCCATTTCGTATTCAGGACGAGAAAATGCACATATTATTCAAAAATGGCGAGTATTACCCATCCATCATAATTTATAGCTTGGAATCTTTCTCTATTTGGTCCGCACTCAAAACTTTGCGACATTTTGGCCGCGAATCATTTTTGACACATAAATGAACTAAAATGGTAAATAAAATTGTTGTTATAGTTGTATGTAATGTTTTTTTGTGAAAAATTTAATGCCAGTGGGTACCAACCGCTTGATCCCAAATTGTTTCATTCCCTGATTTGCCAGGTCGATTTAAGTGCTTCTACATTTTAAAGAATTCTACGAATTTACAGCTTTTTTAAAAATAAAGACCTAGCTTCTACCACGATCGCGAAAATGTCAATTTTGATTTCTCTTTCGTTCCGAACGTTATAATGGATTTTTCTTCCATTCTATACCATATTTTTCTTTTTCCTTAAATATAACAATATTGGACCTCCTTTTATTCTATATTGTATTTGAAAGGTCTGTTTACTTGATATAAACTCAATATTTTTTCGTGATATAAACAAAGGCGGAAAAGTCAGCAAATAAACAAGAAAAAAGGTTAAGAAATGGGGTCAGCATTTTTTTGGTCGGGGTTATAACTGATGCATACGGGGCCGTTTACCAAATCCGGATAATAATTTTTGCCCATTGCAATAAGGTAAAGCTTTGAAAAACAAAAGATCAAAAGATCTTGGGTGGATCTTTTGATCTTTTGTTTTTTAGTTTCTTTTGGGTTGAAGTAACTGATTTGGAGGTTTTTTAACGTCTTTTATGTTTTTTTTAAGGTTAAGCTTTATTAGACAAAAATGCGACATCTACAAAAAAGTTATTTACCTAACTAGTGCGGAAAGTGATACTTTTACGCGACAGCAGTTGCACGAACGACGTGTAGCGGAGTTCGGGGAAGCTGTTAAGGGCGTAAAAGGTACTTTCCGCAAGAGCTAGGTACAATTTTTTTTTCTACGAGTATTTTTCATAACTTTCTTCATCAAAAATTAGTTTTTAATAAACACATCTCAAAGTCAAAATTTTAAAGTTTGGTCCAAAATGTACCATTTTCAATAAAAAACAGCGTGCGTGAAAAACTTTTTCACGCTCGCTAAGTCAGTTTTTCACGCACTCTAAATTTACTTCTACGCACGCTTAATTCAATATTACTGATATATTGTAGTTCTCCATATTTTCATTCTTGTACATTAATAGGGGTTATAAGCCACGGCATAACGTAAACGCAACGTACGTTACGCTTCTTGCGTATCTTGTAAATTGGTTAAGTAGTCGAGTCAATGGCGGTCCCAGCCATTTGATACGAAAAAAATAGCTGTGTGAAATCACAAATATTTGGAAGCCCCTCCTTGGGCGGAGCCAACTTCTTAAACTTCAAGGTTGAGTGATTTCTCACAGTATATAAGTACGTAGCCTTAAGAATTGATTGTAGTTTGCACCTGAAGACGATCAGAGATTGTACTGATCGAAACGTCGTGTATAAATAAAATATAGACAATGGAAGTCCGAAACACAGAGTTAATTTCAAACACATCATTGTCTCAAACTTTCAAACAAACGTTGGAATCCCGGTACGGACCCGGTATCAGCGATCTTTTTCGAGGCTACGAGAAAACTTTAATTAAGCATACCAAAGAAGACACGCACATCGAATTCCTATGCCAAGCAAGAGACAGCAACATTATTCCGGTTGCATTTCGTCTTAAGGCATCATTTCCAGGACAAAGAGTTCAGCGGATTCTAGATGACGCTAGTAAAGCGCTTATACGGTCCCAAATCAGCTTTCATCGCTGGAACAAGTCCTTACTGACAGAAGAACTGAGACAACGGTTTCAGGAGATTCGAGAATATACTATGGAGGAAGATTATCAACCGATTCTGGACAAAATTACACGAACCTGCGACCATCTACGACAGACTTGGCAAGCAAAGCACCAAAGGAAATTCGCCCATCAACAGCCACAAAGCCAATCAACCACCGACGCTGTAAGAACCATCGTTAATGGGTCAAAGAAGACATTGACACCCATAGAAGAAAACTTACTTGCCAAAGGACTTAACTTTTCCATCGCTCCTAAGAAGATACCTACCATCGATATCATCACCGCCATAGAAGGTCATCCTCTTCCACGACAAGACGCCGACGAGTTCAGACATCAGGTAAGGACCATTATTGACAAACCTATTAAGCATACCTCTAATATAAGCAAAACAGAGGAAATCGCGTTGAAGAATCTTCAAAAGGACAAATCAATTAAAATCTTACCGGCAGACAAGGGCAATGCAACAGTGATTTTGGACACGGAAACCTATGACCAGAAAGTTGAAGAGGTACTCGCTAAAGGAAACTATAAACTTCTCCCAAAAGATCCGACGCAATCAATCGAAAGTAAGGTTTATGAAATTTTGAAAAAGTATTCCAGATATATTCCGGACAATACAAGATCTCAACTTACACCACATTATAACAAGCCTCCTCATCTATACGGACTTCCCAAAATTCACAAAGATGCAATGCCCTTACGCCCAATTACAAGTTCCAGAAATTCTCCAACAAGCAATCTGTCTAAATTCCTTTTAAAAATTATTCAACCTCTTGCAGGCAAGACCGCTTCATTTGTAGAAAATTCAAACCATTTTGTTAATATTCTTAAATCTTTTGTTTTAGGAACCGAGGATAGACTTGTCAGTTTTGATGTCGAAAGTCTATACACCAATGTCCCAATAAAGGAATCGCTAGATATTATTAGAAAGAGACTGGTTGATGACGAATCCCTTTATGAACGTACCAGCCTACCGCTGGAGGGAGTGAGTTGTTGGAGTGCTGCCTACATAACTCTTATTTTCAAGTGAAAGATAGGTTTTATGCTCAGGAAGACGGTCTGCCAATGGGTTCATCGCTTTCGCCAGTGGTGGCCAATATTTACATGGAGTGGTTCGAATCACACGCGGATGATACCGCAACATATAAACCTAAGCTCTGGCTGAGATATGTTGATGATACTTTTATTGTCTGGACCGGGAATGACCAACAACTTTCAAAATTTCTTCACCAACTAAATAACATAAGACCCACCATTAAATTCACAATGGAGTTGGAGCAAAATTGTCAAATTCCTTTTCTTGATGTACTTATCACACGAGTAGAAAGCGACATGAGAACAACAGTCTATCGTAAACCCACTCACACAGGACAATATTTAAATCAAGGTTCAAATCATTCTGCTACAACCAAACGAGGCATAATCAAAACTTTGTATAACAGAGCCGTTCAAATTTGTAACAATTCTCATGACTTGGAAATCGAAATAAGAAACATTAAGAAGAATCTGCAGCAGAATGGTTACAGCCTGAAACTTATAACAGATACTATTTCTAAATTTCAACAAACAGGACAGAGATTACATGACCAAAACCAGGCAAATGCATTCCTTACAATCCCATACGTTAAAGGAGTATCAGAGAAAATTCGAAGAGTAGCGAAAAACTTTAATATTAAAACAGCTTTTAAATCTAGTAATACAATTCGAAGCCTTCTTAGTAAAACAAAACCGGAGAACAAACAAAATAAGGAATGCATTTACCAAGTTCCTTGTGAGTGTGGTGAATCATACATAGGCGAAACTAAAAGACCACTATCTGTTAGGCTTAAGGAACATCAGACGAATACCCAAAAAGGTGAAACCACGAAATCAGGAATTGCCGAACATGCATGGTCAAAACAACACCGAATGAAGTGGGCAGAAGCAAAGGTTTTGCACAAGGAGTCACACTTGAAGAAACGAAAATTCCTTGAAGCTGCCTTTATTGGGCAGAATCAGGGTATTTTCAGTAAACCAAGTGTTGAAATCCCAAATATTTGGAAGCCCCTCCTTGGGCGGAGCCAACTTCTTAAACTTCAAGGTTGAGTGATTTTTCACAGTATATAAGTACGTAGCCTTAGGAATTGATTGTAGTTTGCACCTGAAGACGATCAGAGATTGTACTGATCGAAACGTCGTGCATAAATAAAATATAGACAATGGAAGTCCGAAACACAGAGTTAAGTTATCAGGTATGTTTTGATTTAAGCTTTTGCCTACTTCTGCCCAATATTGTTTCCAAATACTGACTTCTCCCAATAAAAGTTCAAGAATTTGCGTTTGGTATTAATAAAATAGTTGATAGTTAATTTTGCCTTGATTTTGGCTTCATATTAAACTTGATATGAATATGTTCAGGTCAAAAATACTTTTTTATGTCCGAAGTTCGTCATGCGTTTGTATATTCTTGGTCTGACGGATTGAAGGTCAAACTGTCCCAAAATATGATGGAGGGATTCTAGAATGTATTTAAAGGAACTTTCTGCAATTTCTTGTTTTTTCTTCTTCAGGGTTATTACCACCAACATCTTCGTTGTTGTTGTCTACTTTTTTCTGGAGCAAAGCCCCCCCCCCTGGGATCGCCAATGCGAGCAGAGGGCGCTCTCATTTGCTTTGTTTTTTATAATCTAAAAATTGTCGTGTTTTTTTATTTTTTTTTATATTTCAAAAATGGAAGACATTCTTAATGTCTTTACTTTTGATGACGACGATGAAGAAAATTCTCCGTGAAGTGGTTGCTTTTAGGAATAGAGCAGCTCGTTATGGAAGATTCAACTCTGATTGAGTTGGCGGAACCAGAGTGTTTGACTCTGTTTAGGTATGAAAAACATCACCTACCTCGCCTCGCTAGATGCCTGGGAATACCAGACATGCTTATAATATGATCTGGACGTGTATTCTTAAACAGATCCGATCTTACGGATCTCATGAAAATCATACGTACCCGATCGCATAGTCCGAAATCGGGGAACAGCGTCGAATCTAGTGACGCTTGCGCAAGAAAGAGGTTTCTTTTTTAAATGTTTTGCTTCCCAAACTACTTTTTATTTGTGGGAGGTGATCCGATCGCACGAGAGAAAGACCGGATCGTATAACTTTCAAGAATACACGTCGCGTAAAGCGTATCGTACGTTTGGAGTTTACTGCACATGTGCACTTGATCAAAACTTACGCTACGACGAGTTACGTGCTGTGGCTTATAACCCCTAATACTAATTAGATTTGTTATTTTCACTTTAAATAAAATTATAATTTGTTATAAAACCGAAAAGTTTGGCTTGACTTCATTATACCTATCGTAAAAATTAAATTTTTCACAAATATACCTTTAGTCCCAAAATTACCATATTTTACCAAAAAACAGCGTGAGTAAAAAAACAAATTTCACGCACGCTTTCCTTTCACTTAGGGTTAGTGAATTTTTTTACTGAGGACAAGTGAAGGCATCAAATATTGAAAAACCATGCAGAAAAATATATTCATCCTAATAATAATGCATGTCTATAATGATTTGCCAAAGTATTGACATCATAAAAATTCGACAATAACATTTGCAAAGATCATTGTTTTATTTATAGGGAGATCATGATTGAAATAAGTTAAGAAAAACTCCAAAAAAAAATCGATGACTGGAAACGAACCCGGAAACCCTTGGTTTAGAGATGCTTGTCCATATGTCCATCAAATGCGAAAATTCTCTGATTAAGTTTTAATCATGACGAACACTTTTTAGTCGACCAATTTGAATCCGCCAAAACGCTTATATCCCGCGGTTTTAACCTATTTCTTTATAAACGCATGGTACAGTGAATAAAGCATTGGTCTATCATCCTGTAGGTTGTCGGTTCGTCGGTTGTTTTTATTTATTTTGTTAGGGTGTATTGTGATAGGACATTGTTTTAGAGTTCAAAAATATATTTTTTATTTTACTTAAAGCCATATTTTAGAAGTTATACTGATTTTGCTTTACTATAGATTTACTAACGGTTACTAGACACTTGACTTACGGTACATAAAGTCTTTACTTATGGTTAATATATTATTTTATAACCTTAAGTAAGTGAGAACACTTATGGTAATTACTTTTCTCAATTTCAGTGAAGTTTCTACTTGAAGCTAATGAATTCTTACTTAGGATTAGAGGATATTTTTCTCAGTGTAAAGTTGCACAAATAGAGAGTGCTTAATCGTAATCGTATCTCAGTGCGCATGCTCAGAACGAATACGTCTTACCAACAGCAACTACGTCTCACATACAACTCTACGACCACCCTAGTCTACCCCAGCAAGAAAATTTACTGCGCAATCGCCAATAATACATGAACCGTAGGCGTACACTCAGGTGGCGGTGGTGGGCAATAGAGTGAGATCTATACACAAAGTATTGAATACTACCTGTGAATACTTTTAGCCAAGTGTGCGCACATAGAATGACAACTGCATCGAAACGCCGCGCCGCTGAGCCATCGCCATCTGCGTGTATGCCTCCGATTCATGTATTATTGGCGAATGCGCAATCAATTTAGCAAAAATTTTCTGATAAACAACGGGTTTTACGAATTCCGGTTTTGAAAAAAAATGGGTTTTACAAATCACGAGTTTGATATTGAATGAGTTTGATGAACAGTGGTTCGATTAATAACGATTTGAAGAAATAAGGTTCGAATAAAAATTGGTTTACAAATTGCAGTTTTTATGGTGAATCGTTCTTACGATGAAAATGTTTATTAAATACGGTCTGATAAATTCCTGGTTTAAGAAACCATAGGCGCTGGACATGGTTAGCCCATAAACACAAATAAGAAAATGAGTGCTGTTTCTTAAATTTTAATACTGCATTTTTAACAAAGCTAGGTGGAGGCCCCCAAATATTGTTTCTGCATACGCCACTAATAGATTTGATCGGATATACATATAGACACATTGACCTAAAATAAAACTAAAATGCGTACAATTGCTTTTTTATGTGCAAAAATATAAACAAAAACTCAAACGGACTGTCTATGGAGTGTTTAAAATTATTAGCTTTTTTTACAAACAATTGAATTAAACAGCTTAATTTGGAAATGATTGTTATTTAATCTGACAACGTTACCTTTACTATCACAGACAAATAAACCTTATATTGTAGACCCCTTCACCACAGCCTCGTCCCAAATTTTTAAATAAAAATTTTTGGGTACGTGAAGTGACCTTGTGCATATTAATAACTGAAATTTTTTTGTAGATTAATAACTGAAAATCTTTCGAAATCGTATAACATGTGTCAAAAATTTCCAAGGAAACCGTGTTTTAAATAAATAAAATTTGTCCTCTGATGGAAATACACAGTTTCGCTCGGTATATTCTCTATGAAAATATAACGCGTTCATGTCAGATTTCCTTCTCGGAAATTTTCGAAAATTTCGTTTTCTGCCAATGATTTTTAACACAATCTTTCGTGAAAGATGCCAGAAAAAATCCGTCACCCTACGGGTTCGGGATTTTTTCAGATGGCATGCAATCAAGCTTTTGTTAAAAAATTGGCTTCAAACAAAATTTCCAAAAATTTCCTGAAAATCTGACATTCATTAGTTATATTATTACTAATTACTTTTTATTCAGCTCTCCCTAGAGCCATAAAAAATTGACTCTTAAGGATTGAATTTTCCAGTAAAATTAGCGAGAAAATGGTAATTTAAGACTATTTTTTTAATAGCCCCCCCCAGGAACAATTTCTGCCTACGCCACTGCATAAAATGTGAAAGTTTTAAAATTTATCGTGTCCTAAGTACCCATTCTTTGGTCGGTGACATCCTGGACCAGAGTACAAGTTGCTTCAAGTGCAAATAAAAGAATGGTACAATACAATAATGCCTGATCCACAGATTTGCTTTTTGCAGCAAGTTTTATAAAAAAAGCAAAAAAGCTAGCGGCTTTTTTTGTTGTCCACAGTTTGGTGTAAAAAAGCGAGCAATTTTTGCGCGTGCATGACATTTTTTGGGATCATGTGTACGCATTTCTTGTAATAGGTTATCGAAATCTTCCTGCTCACTTTTTGGCAGGAGGAAGTCCTTTTTCTTGTCGGCAAAACCTAAACCTCCTCGGGACTTGATGTCTCCAGCAAAACGTCAGCCTGCAAGATTTATGCCTGATCCACAGATTTGCTGTTTGCTGCCCGATCCCTCTTTCTCTAATGGAAAGAGATGGAAAGAACATTTTGAATTAACGCGCGTCGAGTGCAAAAAAGTGTAGTTTTGGTTTGTGGAAAACAATCATAACTTTGTTTTGTTTGAGTAAGAGTCAGACAACACCTGGCCAGATGTGTAGGCATAACTTAGGGGACGAATTCTTGAAATAGATTTGCATACGAATTATTTGGAAGCCTTTCTTTTGCATAATGAAATAAAGTGAGACCTCCGAGAAATTCAAATATAAATTTGTTTTTCCAATTGAGATCCTGCCAAAAAAAAAATTAGGTGTCTGTACTATCTATAAAAGTCTGAGGTTTTTCAAATCGACATTTTGCACATGTACCATCTAAAATTTAGTTTTTTACGTGTATTTCACATGCAATTCTCTTATAAATACGATTAAATACGGTCAAACCCGTTCAATTATGAAATAAATATACAACGTTTTTAACTCGAGTTTGGCAATTTTTTGTATTCGGGTCAACACGCGGGCAGTTTTAAAAGCTCTAAAAGAGTTATAAATAGTATATTTCCTAACAAGTGTGGAAAATGACACTTTTCCGCACGCGATTGCAGTTGATCGAAAGATCCGTAGAGGAGTTCGGCCAGCAATCAAGGGCGAAAAAGACAGTTTTAATCTTTGAGTGTGCGAGAATATAAAGAAAATAAAATTTAGGAAAACGATTATTAAATTATAGGTTAATATATTCATAATTGCTTAAAAATTGCAGTGGCGCACTCAGGAATTGAATTCCGGGGAGGGGGGGCGAATCCCCAAATTATTCAATTTTGAGTTAATTATAGCAACTACTTTAAAAATGTCCATATTTTGTGTTGACAAAAGCTCTAACCTTCGTTTACTCTTTTACTTATTACTTTTTTGCGATAGCCATCAAAAGAAGAATCATTTTTATGCTACGAAAGAATGTTTAATCTTATTTTGCTCAAAAGTACTGTTATGTAGCAGGGGCGTAGCGTGGGGGGGGGCAGAGGGGTTCCTTGCCCTTTCGCCCTCTGGGTCTTGGCGCCCTTTGGGTGCCCTCAGCTATGTATTAAAACAATCAACATTACAATAATATAAAAAAGTAATAAAACATTTTTATTTTAAGCAGTTTATATTTTAAAGGCGCTCACAAATAAAGATTATTTTTAAGCAGTGTGTAATAAACGTCCGTTACGCTCGCCGCAATATGTAATAATTGCTGACCAATATGAGTAAACGATAATCGGAAGTCTTTCTCTTTTGCCGTGAAAAATAAAGATGTTTTTCTTGTTTTCCCAATGATCTGAAACAGTGGCAGAAAACTTTTTATCCTGCTGTGATTTATTGCAAAAAAAATTAAAAGATAATTGTGAAAAGTCAAAAAAGAAAATAAAACAGAAAATTAGAAAACCGAAAAAGGTTGCCGATGTAAAGCGTTGGGACTAAACAGTCCAAAAACTTAATTGATTTTTTAAGCCATATGGCAAAATTTGTTCGGGTTTCCCGATTTCATCTTTTAATGCGGATATCAACAAACAAAACGATTTATATTCATCTATAGTAGTACTTTTTAAATCTGAACTATTATTTGTGATAAAAAACGGCTTAAAGAACAGCTTCCCAAACATTTTTAAATTATACTGCTTTTAACAGACTAAAAAAAAATTGTGAAATGTCATAAATGACGGAAGACAAGCTGAATGCGTTTGCTGTAATTAGTATTGAGCGGGAATATAGCCATACCATTGATTTCGATGTGATACTCGACTACATGAAGTCAGATAAAATTCGAAGACTTAATTTTTACTTTAAAGTTAACATATTATACACTATATCAGGGTAGAAACTGGTAAGGGAAACGTGGAAAACCTGGAAAAGTCAGCCACCAAGTTAAATAAACGTACGCGTATACCAGCGTACTGTTAAATGTTATTATAACGTTTGTTCGAAAAAAACGTTTACTTATTTTCTATGAAAATTACGTTTTTTTTTAGTTTTATTTAGCGGAGAGGGAATTTGAAAAGTGACCTGAAAAAGTCAGGGAATGGGTCCGTCATGGAAATCAGAGAATTTTTACAGTATGTGTTCTTTATCTTTTTGTATTTTTGTTTTTATTTTAAAAAATTTCCTTCTTAAATTGCAAGAATTTTAGTTTAATTTAAAAGTATTTTAAGTTCTTAGGTAATGATTTTAGAAACACAATAAAAGCTATGACTGCCCCTGAATAATATTTCACAGAAACGCGAAAAATATCAACATTTTTTGGTAACAAGTCCAAAATTCACACGGGATCCTACCCCAACCCACTTTTTTTATTACGTACATTTTTGTGTTCTGCTGAAATCGCAAAAAATTTACGAAGTATTTATAGGTCCACAACTTGTGAACATTTAAATAAACTTGGAACTTGTAAAATAACCTGGATTTTTTTATTTTTAGTCAGGGAAACCCGAGAAAAGTCGGGGAATCCAAAAATTGAAAATTAGGTAGGTACCAACAACCGTGGCGCCCTTTTGAGCCTTCCTACCTCCCAGCTCTTTAAGTCACGCTACGCCGCTGTTACGTAGATCAGTTCTATTCAGGGCGACGAAATAATTTAAAAAAAAAATAATTTGAAGTAAAAATGTGACCATAACCAGGCTTCTCGGGGGGAGGGTCAACCCTCTCCCCCCTCGGTGCGCCTCTGAGAATTGTTTATTATTAATTTTGTTGGTATAATTACAACTAGATGCATTCCATTCTAAAGAGTATAGTCTTCGCTGTCAGCTTTCTTACTCTTACTCACATTCATTTTTATCCAAATACAAAAATGATTTAAACATTTTAGTCTCATTTTAAAGCTAAAGCTTGAATCTAGGGTGCTCTGGTGGTACTTTTTGCAATTCTTATCTAGTTTTTCAGACATAAGTGAAGCTTGGACTTAGGTGGAAGGTGAGTTTTTTCAGGAAACATGTTCAGCACTTGGGCGCCATGTCCTTCTGTAACGGGTTTATCTTGTGGATTGAAACCCTCGAGTAAAGTTAAACTTACGGTTGGAGATGTTTTATCCATAATATAAGGAAAATACGCAACTAAATTATATCAAAGTTTTCGGACAGATGATGTCGTAGTTACTGTCACTCAAATTAATAACTTGTCATTAAATTAGACACTCTAAGTTGGTCATGACACGTACACTATCGGCATCATAAAAGTGGTACACAATACTTTTTGTTGTAATACCTTGGTCTATTTTTACAAACAAAGTCACCCATTATTGTATTTTTCTTAAACTGTCAAAGTATGTCATTCTGTATTTCAGTCTGACAAATAAATAAAAAATGCCTCCACAAATTTCTTTATTTGATAAAGCCCAACTCCTGACAAAACTACAACTATGGTCAATGGTCAATTAGGGACGTGGCTAGACATTATGGACGCAGTAAAACCACGATTATAAAAATTAAAAAACGATGGGAAGAAGATCAGACAATAGAGAGAAAACAAGGGACTGGTTTATTGAAAGTTTCAACTTATGAACAAGATTATCGCTTTTATGAAAAAAAGGCCAAGAGATTAACCCAATTTCCAGGAAGTGTCAGAGTGGCACGAAATCACGTAAGGAAAGGCTCTAATTTAAGATAGATGTAGATGTAGCCGCTAAAAAAATTAAACTTACGAATGAAAAAAAAAACAGGCCAGGTTACTTTTTGCCCTTAATTACTTTCTTAAGGAACCAGAGTTTTAGCGAAAGGTAATATTTTCCGATGAAAAAGTTTTCCAGTCCTGTAGTGACAGAAAACAAATTCGGGTGTATCGTCCACCAAGAACGCGCTATGAGATCGCGCTGGAAGATTTTCGGTAAATATGTGGGGTTGGATTTCTGCTAGAGGTCATGGTGCTGTATTTCGAATCAATGGAAGGCTCACAGCACAGCTTTACGTGGACATTTTAGAGAACACTATGCTTCCAGCCATCACAGAACTTTATCAAGACCAGTTTATTTTTCAACAAGACTGCTCATACGGCCAGAATTTGCCAAACTTGGTTTCGGCAGCAAAATATTGAAGTTCCTCCTTGACCTGCGAAAACCCCAGACGCCAATCCTATGGAAAATATCTGGGGTTTAATTTCAAAAAAGCTGGAAAGCTTTAATATTGTGCCGGGAAATCAACATCACTTGGTCCAGTTAATAGTCTATGCTTATGAAGAATTGATTGGTGAAAATGAAAACCTTTTTTAAATTTTGTCTGATTCTCTACCAAGAAGGTTAAACGGTATAATTGAGGTGAATGGCGCAATGACTAGATATTAAAATTTATATACCTAATAATTTGTTTCTATTGTTTTATAATTTTCGTTACAGTGTTGTTTTTTAATTTTTGTTACAGTTGTTTTATACGTTAGCGTATTATTGTAATATAAAAATTATTTTTGAAAGCAATCTTTGATGTCAATATTTTCACATTTTAGTACCAGTCTGTCACAAAATATAATCCGGTAGTTAACCATACAATTAAAAAAATACCTATGTTTATCACGTACCACTTTTATGATGCCGATAGTGTACGAGGTGCTCAACGGTATATGTAAGTGTAGCTATTCTTGAATTCAGGGAGAAAACAATTATTTCCCTGAAATGCACAGATCCTATTGGTCGACGCCATCAATTCCCCTGAAAATGACATTAATAACAAGACTTTCGATGCGATTTGTTTCTACTGGTCTTTAATGAGAGAAATAAAAGATACTGATAAAAGATACCGATTTCTATTTAAAATGTGATTAGTGTAATTTTTGAGAGAAATCAACGACCCCAACCAATGGGAACCCCGCATTACAGGGAAATAAGTGTTTTCTCCCTGATTTCAAGAATAGGGGCCCCGTTGGCAATACTCGCTGCGTATATTACAGATAAAAGGACGTTTGCGCATACGTCCTAGACTAGATTTAAAGTGTCTAATATCGTAAGGTCACTATGACACTGGCATGACTTTGTTAGTGCATGCACAGTAGATTTTTCGTGTATGGCCTGGAGGCCCAAACAGTGCCAAAGCCATTTCGCGATACTTGGGCCGTTAAAGTATCTCATAGTCATATGCATATTATGGTGCCTAGCTAGGATTTTCCTCAGAGGGGAAGCAAGTTGCTCTGAAGGCAGGCAAAAATTTTAAGAAAATTGTATACAAAAATAGCTATTTATGTTTCTAGGTAATAAAAGAGGCGTTCAACGCCCGCGCCGTGGAAATAAAAACACGAGTCGCCAGGCGAGGGTTTTTACACGCTGAGGGCGTTAAACGCATTTTATGACTGAGATACATACAATGTTTTATGCACAAACGCATGATTTTTGGAAAAAAAAATATTTTAAAATATTTTTTTTTTGGTGTCAAAATATCTCTAACCAAGAATAGTGTCGTGCATTTTCGGTTGTTTTGCGACATATAATCGCATGCTTGTAGATGAAACCTGCATACAGATGTCATTGTAATATGTCTCTCGCGGGATCGATGCTGTTATTTATTTTTTTACTTGATCCTTTGAGTGTTTCTTGTAGCATACACAATTAATTTGAATCTTTTGTTATTTCCAGCCATTGTATTTTTCTCAACAAACTTAACTCAACAAACTTAACTTTATTTTAACTTTATTTTAGTTGGCGCCAGCGACCATTCTTTCAAATATACAAGAAAATATTCGGTATACTTACTTATGTCAAACAGCATTCCCTCCTGTGCTAACAGTGAAAACGTCAGCCATATTAGGATGAATCGTTGATAAGATATATCCATTTTGGTCACATTTATCTGAAACAAACAATAAAAAAAATAAATAAAAATATAAAACAGACAAGGCCCTGTTCACGAATGACATTAATTTGAATTTTGCGCCCATTTTATTCATTTTAATTTTTGTGCAATTGGAAATACTGATTTTTTTAAGCGCGCATGCTATCACGATCGGCTTTTCACAAGGCCGTGCGCAATTTTCACTTCTTCTTCTTTAAAGTATATATTTTCCAAAATTTGCTAATTTTTAAGTGTGACAAATTTTTCTAATTTAATGCAAACATGTAAGTAAATTTTGTCGTAGGCCTTGTTTATGCGACTGCCCAGTAAGGCAAATAAGTGGAGGCAAACATAAGACGTCTTTTCGCGACCCATGATTTTGAAAGCACATTTTGAAAACATACGTCACCGTTTCAACTGCAACGTCACCGTTTCGAATCATTGTTACTGATCGCCAAAATGACAGATTGAATGACATTAATCAGCTGTTTATGAGTGGCTTCTCGTTTTTTGGATTTGGAAGTTTTTTTGTGATTTTTCGAAATTGATGTCCTAGATCCACAAGTAAGCTTTTTTTCTGTCGCCGCCAGAAAACCTTGGCCTATTTTTATTATTGCCAAATATTGACAAGTACCGCCATATTGAACAGTGTTCGAAACGGCGGCCGAGGCGCTTTTGAAATCTTTTGAAATGTTTTGAACCGTGACGTCACCGTTTCGTTGCCAAAATAACATTTTACGCATGTTTTCAAAGCGGTTTCGAAATCATCGGTCGTGAAAAGACGTCTTAAGTAACTATAACGGAAGTGACCCAAACCGATCAACTCCTATATCGTTTCAGTGTCCTTAGATTTTTTAGAGCTTTAGTTGCGTCTTTTTCCGAAACTTTGAGTTGGCGTTGGAAAACGCAAATGTTTTTTTTTTGTTTGGTGGTATTAAGATTGGTTCACACGCGAACACAAATCGGATTTTTAAACAGTCTTCAAGTTTATTTTTTAAATCATTGGGGAGACTATGTTAGAACTATTACTTTTATTTATCTTAATGATTTTTGTGTATTAAATAGGGTAAATATTGTGAAATTTATCAGGATCCATAAAATTTTATGTATATCAGCCTTTATTATTATGGCTGCCGATGTCAAAAAGAGGTGTGTATGTATGAGAATTACGAAAAATCGTCGTTTTTCATGCTATTGGTAAAGGAAAGAAACATTTCTCGACAAAAACTTTAAATTTGCGGACATACTCTAGCGTTGTTTATTTCCATCAGAGGTTGGCGTTGCGGTTCAAGACTCATCGTCGTCTTGCTCTCTATAAGATTTTTATTCTGACGGAACATTAAATTTTTATTAAAGAAGCCCAATAATAATCGCTGACGTTTAAATAGTGCAAAAAGGAACACATCACAAAGGAAAAAGGCAGCAGTAAAATTGCAGTCGGTTGGAACGGGAACGGAAACACAGCAGCCTCGTCAGAGACGTCAGCATGATGATGACCTTGATCGTAGTAGTCGTGAAGGACGAAATGGCATCATTAACGCTCAGCGTCAAGACGAGCAAAGACGCAATTTGATCTTTTGCTCAAAACTAAGAAAAAAGTTTACAAATTACGGATAGTTCGGGAGATAGGCGGAAAAAACCGAAATCTTCATTTTTCTGCGCCCTTATTCTTAAAGCGGCCAAAAAACGCTTAAAACAGGCACCTTTCCTACCTACCTAGTGAGAGGTCCTTTTTTGAGACTTGAAATTTCAGTGTGACAGGAGCACTGTCAAGTTAATTTTTTCTTATGGACACATCCTTTTTTTCTCTTGCTGTTTGGTTAATAATAGATGACAGATAACATTTTGCAACCTTATTTTAACAATTTTGACAAGTCACCTGACGTTTTGGGTTTATTGACCATCATCAGCCCAAATTTAATTTTTGCTTTTAACTTACTTAAGATACTTTGGAAACCCGATTGCAGGTACTTTTTTTAACATTTTAAAAATGACAGTTTTTTGACATTTTGCTATAACAAAATAAATTTACCTAATATTTTAAAAATACGTTTTTTTGTTCGATAATTTGATTGATTCATTTGCTACAGAAAGGCAGGTTTAGGGTTGCTTGACACAACAGCTAGTTGGTTTATTGTATCCCTTGCTATATTCCGTTTACTTAAGCCATTTATAATCGGATAATCAAAATATCGTTCAACCGTTTCGTTAACTTTGGTTTGTCATGTCTTTACCCTCATTACTAAAATACTATTCACCATTAAATTCGCCAATATGAATTGGTTATTAGAGATTTATCGATACACAAAGTCGACTTTAATAAAGTCTGCACTACTTTTGATAGTTCCGCACGAAGTTTAGAAGACTTATGACAATTTTGTCATCTAAACATGGCATCCAGACTGCTCATAATGTGTCATTCATAAACTTGGCATAATTAAAGTTAATGCTGTCCTTTATTAAAGGCATATGCGATCGCCCCCCCCTTTGCTCCTGAAAAAAGTAGACAACAAAGATGCTGGTGGTAACCCTGAAGTTTTTGGAGAAAAAACGAGAAATTACAGAACGTGTCTTTAAAGCAGAGTTGGAAAAGACCCGAGTTTTTTTTTATATAAAAACCCACTCCACTCGGCTTTTTCGGGTTTTATAAATCGGTTTTATTGGGTTTTTTAGGGTTTTCTTTTTAAATTATATACAGATTGTACTTCTTTAAAATTAGGACTTATTCTTGCGATCGTTTAACAACTATAAAATACGACACACAGATAGGTGGTATACAGATATCAACAGTTTGTTTGTTTGTTAATAAATCAAAGCAGTTTTGGTTTAGTTTGACCAGCGCTTTATGCGGATGCGATGTTCGTATCATCTTTTCTTAATGTAAACAAACCTAAAGAAAATTATTTTTGGAGTTTGTATATTTACTACACTGTAAGTACCTGCTTACTTAGTATGATATGATACTATACGATTCAAGTTTTTGTTTTTTTCGAGGTTATTAACTCTAAAACATTTTTTAACAGGAAAATGCCTAAGAGTAGCGGTAGAAAGAGTGCTTCAGAATGGACTGAGGTTTAAGAATCCAGTAATAAATGTAGAGTTTGCAAATATTGAAACAGAATCGTTTTTTTTTATAATTTGCTTTGTTACCCAGCTAGTGCAGCATCAATTGAAAGTCATTTTTTAACTTGCGGTCTTACCTGCAATAATTAAATAGGAAATTGTTTGGGATTAGAAAACGCTATGCAACTGGTCAAAGTTTATCGAATCTTACGATCAGATTCAAACGACTGGTAATAATATACCTTTTTTACGTTTATTTATTTTATTAATAATGAAAAAACCCACTTTTAAAAAAGCTCTACGAGTTTTTTTTTATGTGGGTGGGTTACTCACTGGGCAGCCAACCCTCCTTTAAAGACATTCTAGAATCCCTCCACAGTATTTTAGGACAGTTTGACCTTCAATTCGTCATACCAAGAATAAAAAAACGCATTAAGTACTTACCGCGGAAACCACGAGATTGGAAATAAAGAACGAAATTATAGAGTTTCTTTTTTTATAAACAAGTTTTAGACAAAATCATTTCGGACATAAAAAAGTATTTTTGGCCTGAACATATTCATAATTCATACCAAGTTTTATACAACGTGAAGCCAAAATCAAGGCAAAATTAACTAAAGTCGTTTCCAAATTGCAAATACTATAAACTGTTTGATTAATCCAAAACACAAATTCTTGAAGTTTTATTTGGAGAAGTCAGTATTTGGAAACAATATTGTTCAGAAGTAGGCAAAAGCTTATATCGCCTGCTGCGCTTTGAAACCATTGATATTTACAATTTTAGTTTAATTTTAAATTAAAAAATGCATTTTTAGTGCAATTTTCTTAAAAAATTTCGCCTACTATAATACTGTTGATATTCACGATTTTAGTTTAACTTGACTCAAAAATTGCATTTTTAATGTAGTTTTCTCAAAAATTTTTGACACATTTGAAAGAAAAAATGTATAAAATAAACTAATTAAAATCTGAGTAACCCCCCCAAATTTGAGGCCAAATTTGCGCTTGTAGTTCTAAGTTTTATTTGCATATATTGATATGTTCCTCATAAAAGCTATGCTTTTATCCTAGTTTTTTTTTCGTATCGGAACCGCCCCCCCCCCCCTTTTCAAATGGCTGGGACCGCCACTGGGCAAATGCCCAAAGCTGAAATAGTGCGAATTTTTCAACACCAAGGTATATCCAGGAGAACCATTTATCGAACCATACTGGAATGCGAACAGGGTATTCCTTGTATGAACCTCCCGAAAAGTGGAAGACCAAGAATTTTCAGCCCCCCTGTTAATGCAACAGAGTGGTAAGGTTGGCTAAAAACAAGGTCGGGGTGTCTGTAAGGAAGCTAGCGAGAAGAAAACAAACTTCAAAAAGTACTATTTGTAGAATTTTGAGCAGAAATGGTCAAAAATACCGCAAAAGACAAAAATGTCCAAAATACACCCCTAATCAGCTTGCCCGGATACCTCGATGTTGTCGTTCTCTTCGACGTGTTCATTTTTCGAACAACAAATCTATCATAATGGACGATGAACTTCACTTTTGAAAAATTCCAGGCAATCAAGGATTTTACACCGATAATATAGAGGAGACTTCGGACAACGTAAGATTCAAAGAAAAAGCCAAATTCGCCGACAAAATTTTAGTGTGGTGTGCAATTTCCGAAAGGGGTATAGCAAGACCATATGTAGGACATGTACGGGGCGAAGCATTAACTAGCAGAGGTTATATTGATAACTGCCTAGTGAAACTCAATGAGTTTATTCAAGAACATCATGCTGGAGACGAAAATATGTTTTGGCCCGACCTGGCATCTTGCCATTATGCCAGGGAATCGCAAAATTGGCTTCAAGAGCATAATATTCCATATGTACCAAAAAATGACAATCCCCCTAATTTGCCCCAGACTCGCCCCATTAAAGACTTTTGGGTCCACTTGGCAAGGGAAGTGTACGCCGGAGGCTGGACTGCTCAAAATGAAGGCCAACTGCGCCGCAGAATTTTAATCAAGTGCAGAGAAATTAATATTGTCACCGCCCAGACCCTTAAGAGAGGTGTCCGAACAAAGTTGCGGCTTGTTAAGGAACACGGACCGCTGCATATACTAAAATAGATAAATTATACTCATAGAAAATCAACTGATTAAAAAAATATATACAGTTTAAATAAAAGTTTGTTTTTCGAAAAGTATACGATTTTTTATTTTGTGCCAAAACTTATGGGACACCCGTTATTTGCAACGTTTGGTGTTGGTTTGGTGGAATAAGGTCAAAATTTCCAGCACAGCAATTTTATAAAGATTATTACGCGAGCGTTAACTAGCAATGAAACAAGGTACCTAATAATAAAAGTTACACATCAAAATTAGCAAAAAAATGGACCAGAAGCTCTCTTATCACCATAACAATTATTTCTGTCATTTTTTTCCAAAAGGGTTTTTAATTAGAAATACAAATACACCGCCTGGCTTCGCTCTACTTGTTCGAAATTTAATAAAAGCATTTTTACTGAACTAATTAGTCTCCACCTACGTTGTGTAAAGTTAAAACAATAAGGCGTGTTTTCACGGCTTCGAGAAAACCTTTTAGAAAAATTAAATGTAAATTTAATAAATTTTTTCTATATCCAGACCAATATTATGAAAAAACTCTATTGGTTTAACTTTATAGGTATTTCCAATCTCTTCTCGTTATGAAATTTCGAACAGAATTTTTATTCATATAAATTATGTTTTTTCCTTCATCAAAAACATGATTTTAGTAACTTTAACTGTCTGCATATAACTAAAGCATGGCTTTTTTGGTTACCGATGTAAAAAAACTCTTTTTTTTTATCACAAGTTGGGTGTAAAAAAAGATTTCTGTACGTTTTTTATCCAAAAATAATTGCGGTTTAGAACAAACCCGATTTACAAAAAAAAATAGAGAAATACTCACAATTTCCTCTGGATTATATTTTTCCTTTTTATATTTCCTTGCTTTAGATTTCTGTCGATATATATAGCGAAAAATAGTAATATTATAGTATATTAGCGAAAAATAGTAATATTGAAAAAATCTAATTATTCTTGCCTAAAAATTAAGCCATTTTCGGCATTTTTCACCAAGTATTACGAAAAAATCATATAAAAACAACTCAAAATATCCAACTTTCAAAGATTAAAATGTCGCAACAACGAACGTCACGGAGTAAAAAGGCACATCTCTATGGAAACCATTGATATTTCATTTACCAGCCGCCTTGATTTATAGTGTAAATATGGTGTGTTGCGAGAACCCACATAACAAACATTCCTGTAATGTAATAGTCATATACTTGGAGAACAAAGAATGTGACAGAAATGTTACATTTTACCATTGAAAATATTATTAATACATGCCGGCAATAAGTTTTAGTTCTAGCTGATACAGGTGATATAAATGTGATAGAAACGTGACGTGAAACATGAGTATAATACGACCAGAACGTTTTATTTAAAGAATTATAGTAATATATAATATATATTGCTGGATATTCAAAACATGTCCAGATGGCCACGAGATGGATATCCTAAGATATGCAGTGGATATATATCCACATGAATATCCACCAAATATGCATAAGTCTTCCACTAAAGTGCAATTACGGAGTAGCCTATGGATATAGATATATCAATGTATCACCAATATGTTGATGTACTACTTGAAATTAGCTATCAAAATATTACCTAAATAACTTTTTCTCTCTTATATATATATAATAATATTACCTGCTACATAGATTACATATTGATTCCAGTGCCATCTACCTACAATAGCTGGCATTAAACTAATTTATAAATAGGAATCATGTAAATCAAGTTCTTTTCACAAGATAGTAATATTTTCAGCAAACATGCCAAAATCCTGACCAAAACATTCTTTTTGGGAATATTCATAAAAATAACATGATTAACAGGGGGGGGGGCATATTATTGTCTTATTACCAAAGAAATGTAACTATCAAAAACTTTTAAATAATATTCAACAAAAAATAGGTGTGCAACATTCCTGTCTTATTCCAATAGAATATTCCCAAAATCACTTTGAGGGAATATTCCTATAACATGAATATTCCTCCAATGTTATGTGGGAAGTGCTCTTCGCTTGAGATTTTTAAAAGTATTTTTCCGTTTTTCTTTGATTTTTTGATAAAGGTATTAAAAAAAATAGTGTTAACAACTCGTGGCTAAACTGCATTTTTTTTTACTCGCGCACTATTTTAGCCACTAGTTGTGAAAACTACTATTTTATTTAGTATGTTATTGTCCTACAAACACCTTTTTAAAAGTATGGAGTGAGCCAGAAATCGTTATTAAAATTAAAAAATCGGTATTTTGACCTAAGTATATCTTTTGCATAAAAATTAGTTGTATAGGAAATATATTTTTGTAATGTCGTTAAAGGACGCAAGCATCGACTTTTAGAATCATGATATGTGCATCACCTGCATCACCGTCTATATCCACTGTGAAACTTGCATCAGAGTCACAGACGTTGATCAATGAATCACGATTCAAGAATTGACGTAAGTACACTGATAAAAGTATTTCTGTGTCACAAAGAAATGCATTTTTGAATATGAGTAAAAGAACATTTCTCTGCCACCAATGAATATTGTTTGTTGGCCTAACTGGGAAAAATCTGTGGATTTTTTTTACAATGGTATTTGCACCAAGAAAATATTTTGCAATATTTGTTGTAATTTTTACATAATTTTGTGAGTAAAAAATACACAATATTTTGTAACTTTCAACGTTTTGTTTTTAATTTTATCTAAAAATTTGTATATTAATATCACAAAGAGTGTGATAACAGGTTTTTGTAACTTTTATCCAAATTTTTGTTTATATTGTATGCTATAAACTTAAGGTGTTTTTCCAGTTGTCCAATTTTTACAGTAGCCTTGCTTTGCTTTGCTCTGTTAATCCATGCTAATAAATTTCCTTTCGTCATTTTAGAGCTTGTTCAATATCCTTTGGTACCTAAAAAAATATAATGATAATAAGTAAAGACTTTAACTTTTGAAGTAAATATTATATTACTTTGAGATTGTTAGAAAACATACTTACTTTAACTCGCAAAATAAATCCATTCTTATTCTATGTTGCTTGGGTTCCATCTGTCGTGTCCTTTGCTTACTTTATGTTTTCGTGAACATGTCCGAGGATATCATCCAAAATTTAACAAAATGAATAGTAAAATAATATTTAATCCTCATAAAAAAACAAATTAGTTAATTTTACAATAACGTTAAAAAAATCATTTTTAGTTGGAAAAATAATTAAATATTTTAATTGTTAAAGCAAACTTTCAATTACTCTGAGACTGAGATTTGATCTCTCTTGTTACTTTGTTTGTTACCTTAGAGGCAGGTATTTTTGAAGTAAACATGTCCATAGGTGTTATCCGGTATTATCTAAAATTTAACAAAAGCAATATGAAATCAATGGTAAAAAAGTCGAGTTAGTTACCACTGATGAAAAGTATTTAATAAAGTTTTATGAAAAGAACTAACAATTGCTTTAAAAAAAAACAGAATATTTGGAGGGAAAAGTAAAAACAGAAAAAGAAGTAAAAAAATGGATGGACAATGGGCAACATGGATTTTTTTTTATGCAATTAAGTACATACAATTGTCAATCAGAAACCTTCTCAAAAATTGTAAAAAGACGTTGATGTCATATTAATACTTATACACAATTTTTAAAATAAACATTTTTAGACAAGGCATTTTTCTACGACCTTTTAAATACAACTTATTTTCCCGTAACTAGCTTTTTTTTAACCCTGTTTAAAAGAGGTCAGTGAAGCTGGCCCCCCACCTAAAATTAAAAAAAAAACTAGCAAACATATTTTGCGCACCTTTTGCGCAGTATTGCGCAACCACTTTTATCTTTTGCGCAGCAATCGTCTGGAAACTGTAGGCAATTCTTTGTGGGTGGGGCCAACTTTACGCTAGCCCCCCACTTAATTTTTCTAAGTTTTTATCACTCAATTAGATTGAACACGTTTTGCTCAGCAATGCGCAGTCATTATAATATTTTGCGCGTTTCTCTTACCCCCCCCCCTCGCCCCTTTTACGTTAAACACTGAAACCTCGACTCAGTTCAGCAGGAGAACACGAGTCGTCTCACTAAGCTAAATGTCAGGTGTGAATATTATTTAGCAAGGTCAAATTAACATACTTACTGCGTTACCACTAAAACAGCTGTAACTTTTTTGGAGTTGCTGCGCAAAAACCTAAATTGGCTGCGTAATGCTGCGCAAAAGGAGTACTAGTGAATACAGTATTTGGTTTTAAAAAATGATAAGTGGGGGGGCCAACTTCACTCTCTTGCAATGCCTATATCTTTTGAGGGGTTACTGCGCAAAATGTTATAATGACTGAGCATGGCTGCGCAAAACGTGTTCAATCTAATTGAGTGATAAAAAATTAAATGGGGGGGGGCTAGCGTGAAGTTGGCCCCACCCACAAAAATTACTAATTGTACACTTGTAAAATTAATTTTAAAAAATCCAAAGTGTTTTTTCAGGGCAAAAAATATTCTTTTGTATCAAACAAATATTAGTGATATTCAAAAATGCCTTTCTATCTGACAAATAAATATTTATATCAGTATACTCACGTTGATTCTTGCATCGTGCTTCATGGATCGATTCCTTGCATCGCAAAATATTATACTGTGTGTGGGCCCTTTCAGAATGGTTATTCCATTCATGGTAATGGTTTCACTCATACATGGTAAATCAAAGAAGTTACTACTAATATCTCATTTTTTTTAAAAGGTATATTTTATTCATAACCATAAAAGTCAACATTTTAAATAAAGTGTATTCAAAAGTAACGCGATGTCTATATATTCGACAGAAATGCGCCATTTTCTGTCAACACAGAATATATTCTAAAAAAATATATGATAAAAAGGCAATCGCATGTGATTTTTCAATCCTTTTTGTACCAAATCGAAAGTCTACTGGGTGGCTAACAAAATATACTACAAAAAAAATTTAGGGCTATAGTTTCTCCCCAGATTTTGAGTAAAAAAAAGTACAAATGGCAACGCCTTATTCTTTAATTTTTTAATCTTTTGCCAGAGTGCACAGGGAAAACTAAACATCAGAATTAGCGGAAATTTTGCAGGGGTGATCATTTTTAAATGCTTAACAAAAATATCTGAAGGATTTTAAAATTCTCAATTATTTTTTCTTCAAAATAAAAGTTCTGGTGCTGTTATCTATCCCAAAAACCTCCAAATAATTGCGGTTTAGAACAAATCCGATTTACAAAAAATATACAGAAATACTCACAATTTCGAAAATAAAAACTAACTTTCCTTTTTTCTAAAAGCCTGTGCACTCCGGAAAAGGAAACTGATCAGTCAATTGAATTCATTGAATTTGGGAGACACACGCAGTTCAGGTGTTGGTCGATAGATCGCAGAATTTATACGATTCCATGGTAACTGCAGGTGTTTTGTTAACAAACTTTAAATCGGGCCGCAGTGGGACAGCGCCATATAGAGGAGAAATTTTTCTCTTGAACTAGCCTAGGCACTTCCGTTTTCCAGTGAATCCACTGCCATTGCTATAGTTTATTTTTCTTGCGCCTTACTGCTTACCTTATGGAACTTTGAATCCGCCTTAAATGGTTATAATCAAACACATTTAATTGTGTATGCGTGGCTTTTTAAGACATGAACCAAGCCTAAAGTAAAGTATTAAACCATAAATTGCAAAACTAAAATGGTTTTTCTTGTACAACAGCACTTATTCAACACCAGAGCGTCGGCGATACATACACATAAAACATTGCACAAACATTTTTCGAAAGAGACGAGGCAAAAACTAACTCGAGGAAGTTCTTAAAATTGCCGAAAAAACTAATTTTCAAATAACAAATCCAAACGAAAACATTGAACTGACACTGGCATTGTTTAGATTTCTATTTTGACATTGAACAGCTGTGAAGAGTGGATTCACTGTCAAACGGGAGTGCCCAGGCTAGTTCAAGAGAAAAATTTATCCTCTAGGTGGCGCTGAGTGGGATATAAGAGTATTTTCATCAATCAAATATGAAACCACCTGCGTGTACAGTCGCCCGCCGAAAAAGACCTAGCGCTGCGCGAGCATTATCCCGAGTCCATCAAAGAACTAAGAGAACTTTACTGGCTCGCTGGGATTACTAGGTATTCGCATAGAAACATTCGGCGCCCATAACCCCACATAATTTAGTTTTTATTTTGATTCAACCATTTTTTTTTAAATTTAAATTATTGCGGCATAGTTATGTGCAAGTGTACTAGTGAAATCTTGGAGTGCAAAGGATAAATTTTAGAACCTCAGTTTCAAAAACACACGGATACTTGAGTACTAACAAAACAGGTCAGTAAAGCTCCATTTAGAGGTTGGAAAGACTCTTGCTAGTCGTTGACGCTCCTGTTTAAAATAGAATACGATTATTTTGTCTAGCGCCAGTGGCCGATTTTTAAATCTGCATGCTTTTAAGTTAACCTGTTGTCGGTATCAGCTAGCGGGAGTGTTTCCAATTCAATTATAAATGCACCTGTAAATGCAACCTTAAACATTATACCCAGTTACTTTAATACGTAGTTGGGTAGCGTTTTATTTTGATATTTTGCTTGATTTTTTAGCGGCGCAGAACGCGAAAAGTCAAAATAAGTAACCTAACCCCAAATTTTTCACTCGGTGCTAAAAAATCTCTGATGTCCCACTGTGGATAAATATAAATAAAGTCTCCGCGTTGCCATGGAAAACAAATTCAGAAACATTCGGCGCCCATAACCCCACATAATTTTGTTTTTATTTTGATTCAATCATTTTTTTTTCATTTCAATTATTTCGGCATAGTTATGTGCAAGTGTACTAGTGAAATCTTTGGAGTGCAAAGGATAGATTTTAGAACCTCAGTTTCAAAAACACACGGATACTTGAGTACTAATAAAATAGGTCAGTAAAGCTCCATTTAGAGGTTGGAAAGACTCTTGCTAGTCGTCGACGCGCCAGTAGCCGATTTTTAAATCTGCATGCTTTTAAGTTAACCTGTTGTCGGTATCAGCTAGCGGGAGTGTTTCCAATTCAATTATAAATGCATCTGTAAATGCAACCTTAAACATTACACCCAGTTACTTTAATACGTAGTTGGGGAGCGTTTTTTGGCAGGTAATTCTGCAATAAATGGTTTTCTTTTATTTTAGTATTTTACTTGATTTTTTAGCGGCGCAGAACGCGAAAAGTCAAAATAAGTAACCTAACCCCAAATTTTTGACTCGGTGCTAAAAAATCTCTGGTGTACCACTGTGGATAACCATAAATAAAGTCTTCGCGTTGCCATGGAAAACAAATTCAAAGACGTAAAATTTTGCAAAAAAATCAGGTCGACATAGTTAAATTGATTTCCTGTACAGTGTTGCTAAAAACAATTCCCCAGATTGTAACTTCGACCTTAAAGAAAAAAATTACCAAACAAAATGTTGCACGAACAAACAAGTGGGAGAAGTGATGGGAAGAGGAGAGGTAGGTAAAGCGAGAGAAGGGGTAACAGGCAAAAGGTTAAGTGGTGAGATGTCAGAAAGCGGGAGAGGGATAGAAGAGAGAAGGGCGTAAGGTGGAGGGGAACTTTTCTGCGGTTAATTGCGTTTTTATTAAAACTTATTGCTTTAAATGGTCACAAAAATTTACGACTTTTTTTTCCTTTGATCAACTCTGATGTATGATTGCATTAAAATCGGTGTGCTAATTTTTGCGTGATGATGGGACAAGCAGACAGACGGATAAACAGAACGAGACGTTACTATACATCTAAAAATTTATTATGTATTTAGATGAGTTTGCTACATCCTGTATACGTTTTGTTCTTTAGTTTAGAAATCTTCCTATAAATAATTCAAAAGACAATTGAAGACGAGATTCACAACACTTTCGAGCTTTATTTTATATAGATAAATCAAAGGAAATCCTAGCTTTTGTGTATCAAAGAGGTCAGTAGTTTCGTAAAATAGGACAATTTGGAGCTATTCAAATTTTCCCACGTCTTTTGAAATAAAGGTATTTTACATAAAAGTAAGGTCGTCCAAGAAGTTAATGAGTTGTTTTAGATAATAGACATGCGTATCTACACAGTGGGTGTACATACAGGGTGTTTTACCATAAATGTCAACCCCATTTTTCTTCGTGATTATATATATAACTTTTGGCAACCTTTCTGAATATGTATGCCAAAGTTTTCAAATGTCAAATTTTGACACAAGCTTTCTTATTTTGACATCATCGTCATTATTCGTCTTTTTTCCCAATGCTTAAATATATATGTGTAAAAATTTTAAGATTGAGATCATAATAATAATAATAAAAGTGAATCTCGTGTCTGCAAATAAAAATTAAAGTACTTTAATGCTTTTATTGCTACATATTAATACAGTAAAATAATTACATAATAATAATATAATAAAATAAAGATCAAAAAATTACCATATGTAGCAGAGGTAAGGGTTCGCATTGCCTATTAACATTTTGATGATTGTTGGGGATTTTTTTGTAAATCTTTGCGATTAAGGTAGAAAAGGCTTTTTTTTATTTTGTCACCTTTATCGAGCTTTTTGTTATTAATAAATATTTCAACTTGATTTTGGCGCTTATTACGGGTTTTTTTTCCTACCGAATAACATTACTTGAGATTTACTAGGGTTGATTTCGAGACAATACCTAGAATACCTAGAAATGGTGGTAATATCTTTTTCTAGGAACGACTTTTGAATTTGACTGTCGTCAGAGAATTTATGGGATTCTGTATGATGTCGATATTTTTAAAACTGAGAGGCATACAATATGAAGAAAAGAGGACCCAGCATAGGCCCTTGAGCAATACCTGATATTAGCGTTTTAAACGTGGAACTGAGTCGTCTAGCTCTGGGCGACTGACTCTTTCCACATATATAACTTGTGATAAAACCAACCGCATCACTGGAAAAACTAACATAATTTAACAACGCTAACAAAATGGTGTGGTTAATCCTATGAAATGCCTTAGAATAATCAATCATAACCAGCACGGTCAAATTGTTGTCATCAGTTCCTTTTAATATCTTGTCGGTAATCTTAGCAAGGTGGCGCATTAAAATTTCGCCGCTAATGTGGCGATGATTTCATCTACCGTAATTGTATAGAGATTAAAAAAATTTGACATACATATACCGTAAGAGTAAACTAGAGTTTAAAGCTTCCATTGTCTTTATTTTTACTTTTTTGCAGTCAAATCAGTTACCACAGATGGAAGAAATCTCAACTCCTAGATGACATTTTACAACGCTTTGGAAGAAATCAGACACCATACCGTCGCCGAGGACTATAAACCAATCCCCCAAAAAAATTGAGACATGCTATCAGAAGTCCTTAGACGAACATGAAAAGATCCACGACAATAAATGGAAAAACCTAGTTCAAAGGAAAGAAGAACAAATCACCAACACCAATACTGTCATTAACATCTCTTCTCGACCACTTACATCGTTATTCAGCAAAGGATTTAACTACGCCATTGCACCGAACACCATTCCAGCAATCGTCATCATCACGGCCATTGAATCTACAAACATCGATGGAAGAGATAGATTACAAGCAGAGAAATTTAAATGGAAAGTCAGAACAATTTTGGACAACAAATCGAAATTGGAGAACCACCTAACACCGCAAGAAGGATCAGCCCTTAAACATCTTAAACCAGACCAGTCGATCAAAATTCTTCCTACAGACAAAGAAAAGGCAACTGTAGTAATGTAGTAATGGACACCATCACCTACGACAAAAATTGAGGGTCTAAAAAAAGGATATTACAGATAAATAAGTCAAGACCTAACCACCACCTTGGAAAAAAATCTACCAAACTCTCTAGCAACACAGAAGATACTTCAACGACATTGAAAGGAGCAAACTCACACTGCACTACAGCAAAGCACCGCATATGTAGGGACTGCCAAAAATTCATAGTACCTTTGTTCAGTTCTCGCAATTCTCTGACTTATAATCTTGCTAAATATCTTCTATAGATTATCCAGCCTGTTCAAGGAAAGTCACCATCATTCGTCAACATTTCAAAGCACTTCGTGGACCTCCTTAGAGACATCAACCTGCAACTTGTCGACCAGTTTGTTAGTTTTCACGTCCAAAGTTTGTACACTAGCATTCCACTGGAAGAATCACTCCAAATCCTTGAACAGGGGTGCGTTTAGATTATATGTCGGGTGGCGCCCGGGCGCGCCCTGGTCGTTCAGATTGCTCTGGTTAAAATTTACCCAGCAGTTCAGAATGTCGGTAGATTTTTACCGGACGCTACCCAAACGCGCACTTTCGCACCCTACGAAATAGGTTGATAAAATTTGTCCCGCATGCCCAGATACAATGCACAACCATTTCTAGCCTTATTTCGGAGACAATATTTTTTGTATTTCTGTAAAAAATTTGAAGTCTAGTTTTTGGCGATGGAAAGAATCATTACGCATTCCCTTAATTTGGTTTTGGACGAGGAAGGCAATTTTGTTCTAGATGGATCAATTAAGAGTGGTAAAGTGAGTGAAAAAAAGTGGTGAAGGTGAATCATCCTCAACGAGTAGTTCTTCATGCATAAACGCATTTAGTATTACTTCTTCCATAATTACAAAACAATTTAAAATCTTAAGTTTATGATAATCCGTCTGGTCCGTTCATATTGGACGAATTGCCGGGCACACTCGGAGTGCATTCTCTATCGGGTAACGCTCTGCGCCGGACTTCATCCGGACTCTTTAATTTGAATGCACTCCAGAAGCTACTCAATGACAGCAACTTCTCTCGCAAAATTCGACAAGGGGTCACAACTGGATCGAATCATATGGAATGGAATGGAACGGAATGGAAAGAGGCAAAGATCTTCGCCAAGGAGGAAACCCTATTCAAGCGAAAATTCAAAGAAACACCATTCATCCTGAGGAACCAGAATGTATTTTCCCAAACAGTATCAAGGATCCATTAAGGATATTTGGAAACCCACACTTTTCGGAGGTAACAGATTTCAGCTGTGAAAGGGCGGAGTCAACCAGGAATTTTATGATTCACTAAACACATGCTAGTATTAGGTAGTCTTAGTTTTTTGTTAGTATTCACCTGATGATGATGGCAGATACATAAGCATCCGAAACGTTGTGAAAAAATAAAAATAAAGAAATGCCGTAAGGTTACAACGAGTTATACTTTTGTTAATAAAACATTTTTCTAGCGGTATGTTGTCTTTCGGGCTGTTGAGCCGTTGTTCTGTAGAGGTTTGTCTTCTCGACGTTTTGCCTCGGGTGCTCGGCATCTTCAGAAGATCTGTTCCCACAATTGGCTGAACGTGAACTGGTTCACTAATTAGGTAGCACTTTACTGAAGAGCACCACTAGTGCGAAACACGTGTCTACGGTTAACCATTATTTTTTTTGAGATGTATTGCTCGCTATTTTTAATTTGTTGTTAAGAACAAATACTTAATAACCCAAAGAGAGAGTGCAGTGTTATCATGGTTTAGGGTGACGCAATTAAATTGGGTGGAGGTTAGACCATGACAAGACGAGGAGAAAGGGTGAAGCGATAAAAACATGTAAAAAATTGCATGGTGTTATAAGGAAAGCATTTTAAAAGTAGAAGTAGTTTTCTAGCGTCTACGCTTTAAAACAGATGAAACTTGAATAGTGTCCACGATCGTATTTTGTGTTTATAAAATCCAAACATGATTAATTAGATCACTATTTTTATCACACGCATTTTATCATTCCCATAATTTCATTTTCCAAATTGACTCTCTTAATATTCAAGACAACTCATTCGGGAGGGAAACAATCAAAATCGTGGTTTAGTCACAAAATTATAAAGGTGGGGTAGACAGGAGTCGTTAAAGTTTGCCGCCCCCCCATCCAAGGCAGCATTTTATAAAAATTTGAATGCTTATATTTTGCACACATCTTTCGCACCAAAAATTACATTTTGCACACTTTCCCACAAATTGCGCCCACCCCCAGACAATGTATTTGCAAAACGTCATTCTAAAGGTATAGATTTGCCCATACCTTATGTGGGATTCTGACGAAACCAGTGTAGCCCACCACCACACTATTTTTTTTTTAGTTATGTCATTCAAAAGGTATAATTTTGCACACCCAATTTCAATTTTCTTCAACTCCCCAGGAACCCTCGGGTGGATTCTCGCGTAGCCAGGTTAGTCCCCCACCCAGACGATATTTTTTTAAAGTTGGTGCATGGTACAAAGGATGTAGTTTTACACAATTTTGCCCACCTATTTGAAATTTCTCATACTCCTAGGAATCCTCAAGAGGGTTCTCCAGTACCCAAGTTAGCCCCCCCAGACAAGATGTTTTAAACAATTTTATATTATTCGAAAAATCCAATTTCGCACAACTTTGCAAACCATTTTTTAAATTTTTTTTAACTTTCGAAGGCTCCTGGGGTGAGCAAAATTGTGCAAAGTTAAAATTTTCGAATGACATAAAATTAAAAAAAAATATCGTCTGAGGTGGAGGCTAACCTGGTTACTCAGGAACTTTACTGAGAGCTTCAAGGGAATGACTAAAGTTTGAAAAATGGTGTACCTTCCGAGTGATATAAAAGTTTTAAAAATATTTCATCTGGGGTCGTTCCCCCCACATATAAAAATGGGTACAATTAATTGTAGGAAAGCGTGCAAAATTTATTTTTGGGTGAGCAAAAATGTTTAAAAAATGTGAAAAATAGTGACATTAAAATTTTTTATAAAATGTGTCTCAGCCTAACCCTATTTTCATTTTACAAAAATAACAGACAGGCCAGGAAACAAAAAAGGCGCGAAGTAACGGATCTTCATCCTAGGTTTTGATGAATCCCCACGAATTTGGTGGTTCCGAATAAAGATAAGAACGTTGCCGTCGCTCAGTCAAACTGTCGGTCTGTCGATCTCTCTGTCGGTCCGTCCGTTTTTGAAAATTCATGCATCAAAATGATCCAGATAATATAATTTTTGTATTCAACGTGTTTTTATTACGGATTGAATTCGTTTGTTTTCATATTTGAGGAAAATGTCCTCCTCCTGCGTAGTCGGGCTTTTTCGCGTAAATTATGAAAGCTTTCTATTTTAAAAAACACGTTTCATGCAAAAATTATCGGTAATTTTAATGCATTTATGCAATTAGCCCCGACAATTTCACGCAGAATAAGCACATTTTTATAAATATATAGAATAATTAGTCTTTGGAGAATGCCAAAAAATTTGTTCACGGTGGTGAAGCAAGGAGGCAGCCGCCTCAGGCGGCCGTTTTAGGATGCGGCCAAAAAATTGTCCTAATCTTTCTAAAAATTAAGATTTAGGAACGTACAGTATAGGTTGTATTTTTTTTGTTTCAAAAATATTTTTTATGTTTAGAAAACAGGGGTGAATAAATAGAAAACGGCCGCGTGGCAATGGCCTCCTTTTTTGCCAAAATTCCTCCACGAAATCCGCAAAGATTCTTTGATTTAAAAAAATCGCCTAGCGCGATCAACACCTTAGAGCCGGATCTGGACTGACTAAGTTAGGAATAGGTATAAGGTCCCATAAGAATGGTTGTATAAAATAACTTTTTTGAGCGTTTTCGGGGAACTCCAACTTTAAAAAAGTTTTTCTACAAACAAAAATAAAAAAATACGAATAGGATAACTCTCTCTCAGGTTCAAAATTCCGTCGCATTGCAAAAATGTGAAAGAACCCCCATTGAGGGAAATGCACAGAAAAGGCTTTATTGGTAGCGATACCACGCTACTACTATACTAATATGACAGGTTATTTTTGTCTATGTAATTGTCACAGTTGTGTTCTCTTGTATCTCGCTTCAGGTTTACTTAATATATTTACCTACTCGCGTGTGGTAAAGTTAACGTTATGGTATTTTACCGCACATGGTACGGTAAAAGGAATACGTGTGTTAAAAAAAATCAAACGCAAATAAGTATTTATATTTTTTTTGGGCATTTTTGAGGCCCATAGGTCAAATCTTCTACCAAACGCATGCAAAAATTGTCTCTACCACCATTGCCGATTTGACCGAACCCAGCGAAGTATTACCGAACTTACAAAAAGAATTTAAAAAACCTCCGAATCAGTTACTTTAAATGAAAAGAAGTTAGATTCTTTTCGGTTGAAGTAACTTTTTGTTTTAATCGCCTTAGGAGCGTAACCCTACTTGAAAGATTAACACCAGGACGAACCCGTATCAGGTGACTTAGATAAGTGCCAGTGCAGAACAATGCCTATTTATGAGTGATTCAAAGTGTTGAATAATGTTTGGGGAGGGTGACCAGTAGAACCACTGCTGGTTGCCCAGGGCGAAACATCATTTGATCTTTTCTTTTTTCGCTTTGGTCCTTTGTGTGTTCTTTGTGACACCCAAGATCTTTTTTTGATCTTTTGTTATTACCGAACTTGTTAGGTAAATTTTTTTTTTTTCTACTTATCTACACTAGTTACCGCTAACGCAAAACAATTATTTGGGCACTCTCTTCATATCAAAGCGCATTTTAACGCATTCTCCTATATCTCTGGGAAACAAAATAGTGGTTTTGTACTTGGCAAAACTTTTGACGGAAAACCCGACAGAAGTGAGTGTACAAACAACACTGTCCTCTTTAAAGCAAAATTTACTGCAGCCTGCTAAGAAAACTTAGTTAATGCATTTTATTAAAAGTTCCAGAGAAGGAGTACAATTTAGGAGTGACTAAAACACTAAACTTAACATTACTGTAACTCTTACCGACCGGTGAGGTAATACCGGCTATCAAATATCTACCCTTTTAGTACCATATAAAGTAAAAATTATGAAGCTGATTAAGGCAGTCACTCTAACGCTTAATTTCATTCTAGTAAGTGTTGGAACTTGTAATAATAAATGTAATTTTTGAACGTTTTGAAGGCTATGCAGGGGTAAAATAAATAAAATTTATAGAAAATATTTGTGCCGTAGACGGCAAAGGGTGAGGAATAAATCGGAAAAAAAGTTTTTCTCGACGAGGATTTGAATCCGGAACCTCTAGAATACCAGTGCAATGCTCTACCAACTGAGCTACCGAGGAACATGGTTGATAGGTAAATAGAAATTTCGTAGAACTAATAATAGTGAATGTGCACCTCCTTGCCTTTATAATATTCTAGGTTTTCGAAGCCGCAGTGGGCTTCAAAGATCTCCCCACTACTTACAAATGAATCGGACAAAAGGATTTCCGAATAGCCAGTCAAAACCCGGTACTCCTTGGTAGAGCATTAGACTAGTATTCTAGAGGTCCCGGGTTCAGGAAAAACTTTTTTCTGATTGATTCCCTCACCTTTTCCCCACTACGCCACAAATATTTTCTGTAAAATTGTAAAACTCAACGATATTATAGGGCCGCAGGCAATTATTTTTCGGGATGCAAATAGCAACGCTCATTGTTACCTAATATTTTTGTTTAAAAAAAATATAAAAGGGTAAACCGGCTCCCAATCTATTTTTGTATTATATTTGTAAGGTTTCTACAGAGTGGATTCTTTAAATAGAATGGTGGTTCTAGCGGGTCAACTGAGATTTTTAATTTCCTTATAGGTATAGGTATGGCATTTTTTTTTAATAGGACACCCTGTATATTTTGCAATTTTTGAAATCTGCAAACAATTCTCTCTTCAGCAATACCACACAGTAGGATCTATCTTTTACGATAAACAAGATATTTTTATCTAAAACTGTATGGAAAACTTCGATATTCCTTCAAATATCCCCCGTAAAACAGGGCATTTAAATGCCTCTATCTTAGAAACCATAAGAGATAGAGTATTAGTGTGTGGTATTGTTAAAAAGATAATTTTTCTTAGAAGTCAATAATGTGAAACTATACAGGGTATCCTATTTTTAAAAAAATATTTTTTTGCCATACCTCGTAAACAAATCGACATAAAAAAAATCCAAAATTGAAATCTGCAAACAATTCTCTCTTCAGCAATACCACACAGTAGGATCTGTCTTTTACGATAAACAAGATATTTTTATCTAAAACTGTATGGAAAAATTCGATATTCTTTCAAATATCCCCCGTAAAACAGGGCATAGACAACAATTCTATGCTTAGAAACCATAAGATATAGAGTATTAGTGTGTGGTATTGTCAAAAAGATAATTTTTTTTAGAAGTCACTAATGTGAAACTATACAGGGTGTCCTATTTTTTAAAAAAATATTTTTTTGCCATATCTCGTAAACAAATCGACATAAAAAAATCCAAGATAGCACGAATAAAGAAAATTAAAAATCTCAGTTGACGAGTTTTTGGATCTTTTTATAAAACCCAATTCTAACCCGCTAGAAACACCGTTCCGTTTAAAGAATCCGCCCTATATAAAGAAGGTCAGAAAGTTGAAAAAACAAGGAAAAATGCAAACCAGAAACAGGTAAAAATCCATTGACAACGGGATATTTTAAGATCAGTGTCCAGAGTTCAAACTAAAGTTCCACTCGAAAAATCTAGTCTCTCCGTGCTCTCTGAAAGTTGTTGCTTAGGCCATTAAAACAAAATTACCACTTTGGTCTGGAGTCTTTTTATTTACCGAAAAACTCGCCGATGTGTTTTTCCATTGTTTTTTCGTTTAACTGTGCCGAAAGTTGTTTGTCATAAAAACGTTTGTAGAAATGGTTTAACTATTTTCGAAGTCTTTTTTTCTGGTAGGGCTTTTTAAACCTCTCTCTTACTGAAACATTTCCGTAAGGTACCTAGATATTACTTTTTTGCGTATTGTATCGGGATGCTATTTTATGATGTAGTAGACATGTGGTTGTTACTTATTACGAAAAAATACTTATTTTACCTAAAAACAGCTATTCCAGATTTGAATATAATTTTATTCCTCTTCTTACTGCCCTAATAAATATTTATGTTCCCCTAAAAATTTTTTCACCCTTTGCCTAAATACCCCCAAGCGATTCTATGAATTTTAATTATTACTTTAGCTATCTCAGTTTATATCTAACGTGTGCCCTTTGGTTTGGCTATTCTCTAAAGCATATGGCATGCGTTTGCAAGTCATTTGTTGTGCTTGGATTATTGAATTAACACCCCCTGTTTAATATGTAAGGGTTTTAGCATTTTTAAACCATTAAACAATTTTGCGCGGTACAGTGGGGAGAGTCCCTGGATTAGAGAATCCTAATCAAAGCTAAGTATGGAATGTTTTAAAGAATTTACTGTTTTCTTATTTTAAATATTTTTCTGCCTGCGACTTCATTTGCCTGTTTAAAATTTTAACTTTCCCCCTTCACCCGTATCTTCTGCCCCTTGAAACCTTTTCATCCAGTCGAATACCAGCTGTTTTTTTTCTGTTTTTAATAAAAATAAAGCCTACACAGTAAAAAACTTAAATTTTGATTTACTCAAAGGCCTATGAGTGAAAAATATCTCACTGAAAAATTGAGTGACAGTCACTCAAAATAGTCTAACGTGACTGTCATAACATTTTATATTGACATCATGTGACGCGTGAGTGGGCACTCACGAAAAAGTCGTAGGTGGGAACCGGGTGTAAGGTAACTCAGGATTGTGTGAAGAGTTTAGGACATTGACAAGTTAGAACATGTGTCAATGGGGTTCACACAAATGCAGTTTAGATGTCAACAAATTTCACTCAATTTTTCGTTGACTTGTTAAAACGAATCCACGTCCACATTTTTAGACATTTAAACTCAGTTTTTGTGGACACCATTGACACAATGTTTGAACTTGTCAATGTCATAAACTTTTCACAGAATTCTGAGTTAAGATCCACTATTGTGTGTGGCTTTCACTCTATTTTAAGTGAGATATTCTTTCACTCAATGACCATTGAGTAAATCAAAAATTTAATTTTTTACTGTCTATGTTGTTCTGCCCAAGAGTCCAGATAATCCAGTAATGAGACGTCCATCAAAATCCGCTAAGTAGTTTTTGCGTGATGTTCTTACAAACAAAAAGATAAACAAATAGAAAGAGATAGAATGTAAAGATTTAGTATGTATATAGATTACAATAAATACTGTTTTTTTATAATCATACTGTATTGTAATATACTCCATTATCGGTTTCAGTTCAGGAAATGATACATTAGATCACTAGTTCGGGAAAGTAATTTTTCCTGACTGAAATCGATACATCACTAGTCCGGTAAAATAACTAAAAAAATAAGAATAAAATAATGGATTTTCCACTTACGTAAACGTTGTACGATACACGGCTGTGAAATGCTATTAAAGTACTCGGCTGGAAATTCCGGACTCGATTCCTTCGTTGCCTTGTCCGTAAACATCTAGACCCGGCCTTGTAACGTAAATTACTATTTTGATCCACAATAAAATAAATAGTATATCACAGCAATGGATCCAAAACTACATCTAAAGAACTAGATTGTAATGTTATTATTACGAAATTGTATCTAGCTTACAAATATGTTTTTTTTATATGGCAATTGTTCTGTATGTTTTTTAGCAGGATTATAGAAACCCTTATTTTTTAAGTATTTCTTGATGTTCTTTGTATTACCAATTGTGAAAACGATAAAAGTTTGTTATCTGTTAAATTAGATTAGTAATTGCATTTCATTAGTGATTAGATCTTTTCTTACCTACGACACATTAGGCTAAATTAACTTACAAAAAGAGAGAATTTTACCAAAAGAAAAATCTTTTGAATTTTTGGAATTCTTCATTCTACCATTCTTTATTCTTCATTCAAATCCGTTGTAATCAAGAAAAAAACAAACTATATAATGTACATTTCCATACACAGAAAAAATATACTGATACCAAGAGAATACATGTTGATCCAAGTATAACTTCGTTTTGATAGTCTTCAATATTAGTGAGTTGATGGAAGAACTATACACAAGTACTTGGATAAATATTTAGACTTTTCTTAAGACGGCCATAACAGATTATAGGTACTATTAAACCTAACCTAAACTATGCCATCTAAATTAAACTACCACGACTAACTAACCATTGTTATTATAACACCTTGGAATCGCATAAGCTTTAATAGAAAATTGCTCTTGTATAAGCGTAGATAGAAAATACAAGTACTTATCTGTAGCCGCAATCTGAGGGAGATATGTTACTTTATAAGATTGATGCAACAATGAAACTAAATTTAAGAGCGTAAACTTATTGTTGCAAAACCTACAAAATCTTAATTGAAGGATATGTATTTCGTAACCTAAGATTTGATTAGATTTTTTTTAATAGTTCAATTATTCTTAAATGAAATTTTGGGTTCCTATTAATTAAAGTTTATAAACTATTAATTTAAAAACACTTATTCTTGAAATATAAGAATAAACAAACAGTTGTTCGAAAACGACTAAATAATGTACATAAAAGAGTAATATTCTTGTGTGGGGTTATTCTTAAATACAAAATATTTTTTTTCGGGCTGCCATAAGAATATATACAGGGTAAAATACGTGTCTGCATCCAGTCTACGCCGGTACTCAGGCTGGATGGAAACAGATTTGTCATAGTAAAAATTCCAACTGGTTGATAGAGTGTGTCTAAAAACAGTTAGTGGGAAGGCCAAAAAATCAAAAGATCTTACTTTTGGTCACATTCTATCTTTTTATATTTAACTTCACCATGGACACCGGGAATTTATTTCTTATTTTGTTATACTAACTTAGGTTGAGTGATATTGGAATTCAGTTCAATCAATTTATCAATTTTTTCATTTTAACTATTTTACAAGGTGGGCAAAAGAAAGTCAACTCATAATTTAAAAAGTACTTAAGAGTTGGGCGCCCAAAACTCCAAAAAATTAGGAACTTTAAGATTTAAAGGTACTTTTTATTAGTTCTTCTACGACAAACGGAGATCTATAAAGAAAAAAATAGTTTGGAGTGGAAAAAATGTATGTATATTGTTCACCCGCACCGCACCGTATTTCAATTACCATAACCAAAATAATGAAAAAAATCACAGGGATTTTTTTTATTACCCTGATGATTGTTTATCATACGTTATTCACTCTAGGGGATAGGATATCGTATTTTTGGATAAACACTGATGAAAATAAGGGTGTAAGTAAATGGTATTAGCGTTTTAGAGAGAATCGTTTTTTTGGGTAATGGTTTGGAAATGTGGGCATATGTTTTAGAAAGTCGTGGAAAGAACAACATATTGAGTGTTGAAATAAAATTACTTATGGAAAATTAAATCCTATGACCTGGCACAGTGGTAATTTTTTTAAATTGTATGAGGACAAAAATATGATTGTAAAATATATAAAAAATCGGGCTATTTTCTAAAAAAACTTTATTTAAATTATTATATCCATAGATATACCACTAAATTATGATGATTCTAAAATAAAAATTATTTAAAACCGATTTTTTTTTGTCAAATTTAGATCATTAAATCACAACAGAAACATTTAAAATTTAAAAAAATTAAAAAACTGAAGTACAGAAAACTCTTGTATTTTTGTTAGATTTACAGTGCCACAGCCATCTTCAGTTTGTTATATAAAATTTGATTAAACATTGCAGGCAACTTTGGTTTGTTTACCTAGGTGCTCTTTGCGTTTGTAAAAAAACAAGTATTATAGACAAAAAGGCAAAAATCAACAAGATTTTTTCTAGCGGTTATAAAGTCAAATATTTAAAAATATAAAAAAAGTTGGTGGGAATCGATGGGATCTCTTACAACCAAAAGATTATTTTTTGTTAATTTGCAGATATTTGTTTCAAATGTTGATAAATAATAGCGCACATATTAATTTTTGCGAAATTATTCTTGAAAAAAAGAAGTGTGCTTAATTTATGTCCTCCATATTCTTAAAGGCATCTAGGTACACCCTTGCCAGTCTAATTTTTTTAAAGAAAGTCTTCTTTTTTTTAATATTTTATTTTATTTTTTTTTTATTTTTACAAATCCAAAGGCTATCCCACAAACAGACGAGGCTGCCCAAATACAGGATAGCACATAATAAGATAAATCTAGTTACATAATCGGGAACGTAAGAAAAAACTTAGTACCTAGATATTTATAATGCTAAAAATACTAACAAGAAATCAAATTATTCTATAGATATTTGTTTTAAACACTTTTAGACTTCAATAAAATAGATCAGTATTTTCGTTATTACGAAAAACACGGATGTATATATGGACGAATCCATCTAACAATTGGAGAATTTGGAAAATAATTTAATATAAATCTTTCTATAGAAAATGTTAATTTAGTTCGTACCTGGTAAGGATTAAAAGATAAGTAATTAGTGCAGAAAGGTGAGTCAATAAGGTTATTTACAACTTGGTAAAGAAAAACTATATCGGTACAGTTTCGTCGACTTTCAAGTGATTTTAGGTTGTAAAACTGTAGGTTACTTTCATAAGAATAAATAAATAGTATAATTAGTATAGCTCCTTTGGCTACCCAAGGAACATAAAAGAAAAGAACGCCGATAACTGATAATTTAAGAAATCCGAAAAAATAAATAGCAAAATTTTTGTGAGCTTACTATAGTTACTATTCTTCTCTTTTTCTAAATGCATCCGGCTGAGAGAGATCCAGCATACTACCACTTACTAGGAAAATACGACTTCGACCCCGTATATCTGTCAACGATTACTATATGAAGGAGATATATTTTCATGGGCAGAGGGGTGCAAGGGGAGCATTTTCTGGTAAGCTTGATCTCTCTCAGACCGATGCAATTAAAATAAAAAAACAATAGTAACTAGAGTAAGCACACAAAAAAATGCTAAAAATATCAGTGTCTTTATTGACGCCACTGATTTATCATTTAAAGATCTATTTTTTTTTCCGCAAGATTCTATCTTTTCACGATATAATATACAAAAGCCCGATTTTGCCCTCTTTTACACCCTCACATTTTAACACTGACTACAGTCTGTTCCATTTTGATTTCGACAAAACCTTACCCCAATGGCCCACTGAACAAAACCAGGTTTGAAAGTTAACAAAAATCCAAACGCCCTAGATTGCTGTTGTTGACACATTTTAAGTTATAAGTTAGATTTTTTCTAACAGAAATTTTGACAAAAAGAGCATTTGTTTACATTTTGGACATGAAAGACTCGTGAAAATAATAGTTGTTTATTGATCTAGGTCTTAAAGAAGGCGTTTAACGTCCGCGGCCTGAAAATAAAGACCCGAGCCGATAGGCGAAAGTTTTTACACGCTGAGGTCGTTAAACGCAATTTAAGAACGCGATACATACAACGTTTTATGCACAACTGTGTTTTTTAGAAGAAAAAAAAGCATGAATTATTCTACAAAAAAAAATTGTTGGTCTAAAGCTCTCTAATATTTTGACAACACAAATCACTATCAGTAAACGGGCGGCCAGTCTATTCATGTAACGTTTTAATCAAGCAATCTGACTAGAACATTGAATAATGCTCCTAGCAACACGTGGCAACCAAATAAACAAACTGAGCGTCATTTGAGAAGTTTCTTCTAAATTTTCGCGATTTCAATGGATATCGAGGAACAGAGTTCACCAAGTCTCCCCAGGGAAATCCTGGATGCCGCCGAAGAGGCAAAGAAGGACCTTTTGCCCGTGAAATCCAGAAGACTTTACGGAAAGGTATATAAGGATTATTTTTTGTGGTGTTCAGAGAACAATTTATTGCTGAAAGTGGATGCCTAAACCTAAAAGAAGACACTTGCTGCCCTACTTCAAACTGCAGCAACTGCATCTTTAATTTTAAATTGGATTGATTTGTTCCTATAATTAAATAATTTGTTTATTGTTGTTCTTGAAATAAAAATTGAAAAAAATAAAACAAAAGCTTCCTTTTCATTGCTGTTACATCTATGAAAAAACTGAAAAAAAAACATATCTAGGTAAATCATCTCTTTGTTTTGAACGAACAAAATACGGGCGTTAAGTGAGCTCTAGGGCGTTAAAGTGCCTCTTATCGCTCTAAAACGCGGGCGGTAAAAGGCATTTTAACGCCCGCGTTTTAGAGCGATAAGAGGCACTTTAACGCCCTATTTATTTAAAAATACCTAGCAATTGTCCACATTTCCAGCCTTGTCCAGCCAAATCTATCGATATTTTTGGCTGGACAAGGCTGGAAATGTGGACAAATATTGTGAATTGATGCGTTCATGAAAGTGATGCTTCTATGCTTAAAATTATAGATAAAAAAGTGTGCAAAAAAGTTTTATAAAATTTTCGTAACAATATTATCAGCACATAAAAAGCAAAAATAAAGAAAACTATGCGGCACTGGCCCAACTGTGACCCACTGTCTTTTTAGGAAAAAACAAAATTACCAAACGTCCGTCAGACCAAAAATTCTCGCTGACAGTGGACGTCAATTAAATCTGTATAAATTTTGAGTGGAAAATATTGTAGATACCCAACGGTAACTTTAAATCTGTTAAAATAGATATACAAGGTAGATTCTTTAAACGGAACGGTGCTTCTAGTGGGTTAGAATTTGGTTTCAGACTGAGATTTTTAATTTTCTTTAATCGTGCTTCCTTGGATTTTTTTATGTCGTTTTGTTTACGAGGTATAGCAAAAAAATATAATATTTTAAATAGGACACCCTGTATAGTTTTACATTTTTTATTCCTAAAAAAATATCTTTTTGACAATACTATACACTAATACTCTATCTCTTATGGTTTCCAAGATAGAGGCATTTAAACTTGCATGGAATTGTTATCTATGCCCTGATTATCGTAAAAGCTGGATCCTACTGTGTGATATTGCTAATGAGAGAATTGTTTGCAGATTTCAAAAATTGCAAAATATCCAAGGTGTCCTATTTAAAAATAATAAAAAATTGCCATACATCGTAAACTAAATGACATTATAGACAAAATCCAAGAGAGCACGATTTTTTTTGGATTTTTTTATTCAACCAAATTGTAACCCGCAAGAAGCACCGTTCCGTTTAAAAAATCCACCCTGTATTCATTGACTGATAGTTATCTAAAAGCTAAAATCATGGATTTCTTGCATTTTTTATTATTTGAATTTTAAAATGCATCCAACTTTATATAACACAGGAAAGTAAAGAGTCTGACAGCAACGACCTAACCTAACCTTAATTTAGGTTCCAATTCGACCTATCTATCCTTTGCATCTATTAAATCGATGAGCCAAGTTCGTTTTAATCCCAAAAAGCGAATTCGCGTGATGTTTCAAATTCGTTAAAATTAAGGTTACTAACAGAGTAGGTACTGGTGAAATAAGTGCTTTTATATTCTATGCTAATAAGCTTATTTAACCCCCTATGAGTATTTGAATATTTTTTATTCGACGTTAGACTGTCGGCTGTCCCAAGGAAAAATACAGTAAATGACATTTTTCTTAAAACTGACCTTCTAATATATTTGAAGTTACCGAACTTTTCCGTACATTTCTGTGTAAATATGAAAAAAAAATAATATGACTTAGAAGCTCTAAGCTTTAGGCAGTGTAAATCACTTTCAGCTGTTTTTACACGCATTATTAGAGAACATTACTTTTCAATATATGATACACTACCTAACATACCTGTTAGGTAGAGGAAAGGATTGAAAGTTATTATAAAATTCAAGGGTAATAAAAAAAGTAGAGTAAGGTCTCCAGAGTGAAGTTTATTCATATTAAGATGGGAAGGAAGTCTTATTAATTCTTCACAAATCTTGTGGAGAATTAATTAGGCTTTTTCTTCCCCTCTTAATGATAATAAAAATAAAGAAACAAGAAATATTTGGATCTTAATAGATCATTTTTAATAGGGTATTCCATTTCATCTAAGGAAGCAGATTGGTAGCTTGCACTTACATCAGCGTATGCAGAAATTGTTCCTAGGACGGGGGGCTTGAGTGACAGAATAGTCTCAGATTACCATTTTATTGGTGATTTTTGGGGAAAATACAATCTTAACAACCTCCAAAAAGTAGGGTGCTCTGGTGTCACAAACAAAGGTAAAGCCTGTTTTAAGCTAACTGATGCTAGCGATATAACAGAAACGCATGTATTTCAAATTAGCAATACTATTCTTCCTTCTTTCCTCTACACTTCATTTAGTTTCTGTGGTTAAATATCAGCAGGGTTAAAAACAGTTAATTAATATATATAATTGAACTATAAAGAAGATTAAAAGTATACCTAAATATAAAACTTAGAACATCATGGAAAACAGTGAGGGAATTTAGTCAGGATTTTTTCCTATTTTCGTTTTAGTTATTTACATACCACGGGAGGCAAGGGCCGATTTCCTCCCCCCGCATATTGTTGGATACCTGGCGAAGGAGGGCATTAAAAACCCAAGGGTACTGCAGAGAAATCTTTCTGATTTTTTCAGCTACCTTGTAATAGTAACCTAATAATTTTAAAATTAGGTTTAAAAAAAATATATTTTGAACAAAAATAAAATGATGAACACTATCTTGGCAAATTATTAGATCTACAGGATAGAGTAAGGTAAAGTAAAGAAAAATCTCGGCGGTATTTAAAATAAGAAAAACTCTCTAGGGAGGTAAAGTGGTATAATCGTCCTAGGTTAGTTATTTAAAAAAATATGGAAGAAGCTATAAGTGCCCTTATTGACAGAGCAAGCATGGAACGTTTGTTACGGTAATTAGCCATTTGTAACTTGAACATTTCCGAACACCCATATAACTATGAGATACTATAACGACCCTGCCCTTCCATTTTCCGAGAAAAAAGCGGTGGCGATAATAGACACTTACAGTAGGATTTACTAAGATCTAAAATAGTACCCCCCACAGGTCTAAATATTTACACCTGTGGGGGTACTAAATTTTAAGACCAATTTCCAAAAAACACTTACCCATAGACAGACAGACAGAAAAGACACAAAGTTATTGATCATTTTATATTGTTATTGCAAAATACCACTGAAAAACTTCTTTTTTCTCAAAATACATCATATTTTAGAAGAAAATTCCCTAGAACTAGTTTTTATGACAGGTTTTAAAATGTCAAATGGCGAATACGCCAAAAATTTGACACATAATAGCTTCACTATTTGTGTTTGAGGTTATAAAGTTGGTGATTTTTTAGACCACCGTACGCAACGAGTGGAGTCAGCTGTTATCCCATCGCATTCACCATAAAGGCAGGCCTCGATCGAAACATGCCGTAAACAAGTGAAAAACGTAGTGTGTTTTGACTTTGTTTTGAATGTCTAATACCGACGCGTTGAAGTATTTACTTTAAGTGTTTAATAACTCACCCAATCAAGTTAGCCTGAAAATAATGCATAGCCAAAAACTCTTCTGGATGCGAGTAGACTGCGTTAGGCATGCGCAGAAAATTTTTCGCCTTTGGCCTTGCTCAGGGCCAACCTGATTTTCCTATTTTTTTTTGGTTTTTTAAAGTTATAATTGTTAGACAGTTTGCGAAACTAGGGCTATTGTAGTATCCATAGTTATATTAGAACATCGCATCGAGAAAAATATATTGATTGAGCAGTCATAAATTATTTTACTTACGACAAACCCGTAATACTAATTTAACGAGCGTCCTAACACCACTGTAATGGACCATTTACGTTTCTAGGATAATAATAAAGCCATAAGATGGCGTGCCAAGCGATGAAACTTTATCTTATAAGAGCACTAATTGACGCAAATTTTATATGTTTTGAAGATAATAAATATTTATTAAACGTAAATAAATCCAATATAATTTTAGTACCTAACCAAAAATAAGTCCTTTTAAATTATTTTTAAAAAGATATATGAAAAGTACCTTAGTAACCTTATTTGTTTTAACGTTTTAGATAGAACGTTATTAAAACTTAAGATTATGAAGGTTGTTGACTCAACAGTGTTCGCCTTTGATATTTTAATAATTTCTGATATTTATGATAACATTTTCATTGGTCGTAGGTAAAGTATAGTATACCAACTCGCATGTTTTGGTCATTACATGCTCAGATAAATTAAGATACTCGCCTGGGGCTCGCGTCTCAAACTTCATATTTGCGCTAAACAATCATCATTCTTGTTATGTAAACTACTATTATTATAGTTTCGCCAACTAAACTACTGCTGAACCTACTAACTTTATAAGGAATATGTTTTAAAATTTAAAGAAAGTGCCATTTTGGTTAGGTACTTCGTTACTGATGTAAATCTGAAATTTAGTAAACTCATAGAAAACTTAAGAAAACAAAAAAACAAAATTATAATTTCAACTCCATTCTCCCCTTCCGTAAAAGAAAACTTCGATGATTTTGGTGTTAATTGCTAAACAACAAAAAGATTTTGCTTGCAGAAAACTTAAAAAATAGGAAAAAATGGAATTTGACTGCTCCAATGAGAAATCCGGCTTCTGCATTTGAAATAATAGTTCAAAATGTCAGGCTTTCATAATGTACCCAATTTCTGTTGACTTTGTTTATTCGCAAATTAAAAGCAAAAATATTCGAAGACAAAAAACTGCCTGTTAATTTTAACCTAAACATCGACATATAAAGATGTTCATAACGATTCAACAACATAATATATAACAGTAGAACACGAAAATAAAAATAAAACAATAATATGCACAAAACAAGTAATTACTATGTAAAATTTTGTTATGATTGGTGCAGGAGTTTTTGAGTTAGAGTGGCTACTAAGAGACCGACCGACAGACCGACCAATAGACCGACAGACTGACAGACAGAGCAGAGCCACGGCGCGCGGCGTCTGGATTCGTGCTTATCACTATTCGGGACCTCAAAATATCTCAAGGTTAGTTTAACCCTGGGTTAAAAATAGTATAAAACGATAGCTTGTCAAAAACCAAGATTACAATGTAAAAACCGTTTTGCTATGTCCTTAACCGTTTCGATGGTACGGGCTGTCAAAGTTAAAAAATGTCAATTTTTACCTGTAAATATTTTAAAAACAGTTGAACATAGCTTTAGGACAATATATATAGAATGTAACCAAAATATTTTGTACAATCCAAAAATGCAAAAATATACAGGGTGTTTAATTTAAAATAAGAAAGTTGTTGCCAAGTTTTCCTGCAAATGCCAACACTGCTAATATGAGAATATTTCATAAAGATAGTTTACATCGACTTATGTTAGAATAGAAAGTTTGAAAAGTTTTCATTGTATAGTTTCCAAAATATTCTAATAGGTGACTTACCTGTCAGTTTGTCTCAACCCTGATTTCAAGAATGATTTCTCGAAGGTAATTATATTAAGTAAACTTTCTCATGCGTTTTAAACTGAACTTCTTCGGCACTATTCCTACTTTATCAGAATTATGTCTTGTATTTATGCTCTTTATTGCTATATTACATATTAATATGAAATAAGATAATGTATAATTATGGAAACTCGGCAACCGCGGTCTACATTTCCGGAATTTGCGCCGGGTTGTGTGATTTGACTCAAGATTTTTATACGGTTTCTATTTTATTTAAATTTCTTTGGTTCCCACCCATATTCCTGAATAAGTAGGATTGTCTTAAGCACAATCTCTTTACATTAATAACACACATAATAATGGTATTTTTACTACAATAATCCTAAACGTTTTTAGGATAAACCAATTTGTCATTTAGGAAAATGGATGGTAACTTCCATTGATGCTTCTGCAGTTTTTTGTTCTGTGTGTGTTTATTTGCACCGCTTGCTCTTAGACGCCATTTTCCATAACATTCATGAAATTTAATTAATTTATCCAAAAACTATCACTTTGTCAACAATAATCATAGCAAAACTTATTTTACATCATCAAATTAGTTAATCAAGCTTCTTCAAATAAATCAAGAGATCCCAATAAACCGTTCGGAACTAGTAACCCTAACTAAAATCACATTACCTTTAAAGTTCTTTGGTCAGCGCACTCAATCAAGCCTTAACCGATCTTGGCCCGGCTCTAATTTTGTCTCATGAAGCTCCGTTTAAGCCTCAAAAAGACCTAAAGGACCTCAAAAACCTTTTTAAAGGCGCGATTGATGTGGTGTAAGTCTAAGTATACGACACTTTATAGACTGGGTGGATGTTCCCATTAAAATGCTTAAAGGTAAATAAATACTTAAGCAGCATTTTAGGTTCAGTTAACCAGTAATAAAAGAATTCATAAGGTGTTACTCTTTCTTTACTAAATATTGGCTCATTTGGCAACAAAATTTTTACCTTTAAGAAAAATAAATTTCTTGTCCTTGAAAAAGAAATAAAAAGAAAGGGTCGTGGCATTAGACTCACATTTTGCTTTTCAATTCATTACGACGAAGCCTCCAAGATCTAGTGGATTGTCCAGAATCCCACAGGCCTGTTTCATCCTTGTTAGAAATCATCAGGGTAACATAGGACTCTACCTGTCGTATGAAGCATATCATAAGCAACCACACCCAGCGAATTTAAACAACTTTTGTTGTCAAATAACGCGGGATGTTAGTATCGCTATATGCAGCGCGCCGCCTGACGGAACAGAATGAAAAACAAAATTATAAAGGATGCAAATATCAATAAGAATAAAATTTGCGAGCAGGATATAAAAAGCGGAATCTGCTAAAGTGTACGGGTTACTGAAAGAAGGCCGTTCAAATTACAACATTCGCAGCAACTCCACCCCCAAACCATCGCGAACGTTGTATTTTGAACGGTCTTCTTTCAATAAGCGGTACATTTTCGCAGGTTTTTCTTTTACAAGATTAGCTTGTTAACACAACGTTGCCCTATGTTTTATTTTCATATAGACCTGTGAGTTCTGTCCTCACTTTTAACGCTGTAAGCATTAACTCAAGTAGCAACCCCAGAGTGCACGTGGTGGTCAGCACCTTTGCGGGAGCCGCCTTGCACTGTATCCTCTGCATAAGTTAGAAATTTTGTGCCCACGTATCTACTAAGTTTTTTCGAATGGTAATTGAAACACATATACCATCCTATAGTGGTCAAAACTCATGCAGTTATGCCACGTGATAACTCATTTGTTTGTCATCACTCACAATTACCCCCAAACCAACATGAAGGTCACCTCGAAACCCCCCACACCACAGATGTTACAAGGTATGCCACCAGGAGGCAGACGCCAGAGTCACTACATTCCCATTTCCCGGTAGGTCACAACTTAAGCTCTTTCTAGGATGTCCACTGTTAGAGGCCCTGTATACGATTTTTGGCAGTTATTGTTTTACCAGAGGTGAGCAACTGGATTTGACAGTTGTTAGGGAAATGTTTGAAAGTGTGTGTTGGCAATGATAGTTGGTAACCTCTGACAATAAATAAATTTGTCACTGTCAGATTTTTGATTAAGAAACGTCAGGTTTAAAAATGGAATTTTGCTGTATCAAAAACTTTAAAAATACGTGCCTCGACGAATTTGTATTGTTCCGTTGTCCAACGGAGAAAGAAACTCAAGAAATCAAAATAGACGAATTTGCGAGGTAAGTGAGATACAAGCAGTAGTCACAAACATAGGCATTTATCATGTACTTCGTTAATAAATAACACATTATGTTTCCATGTTTTATTGTCATAAAAAAAAACAAAAATATAGAGCATAGGAGTCTTTATATTTTACTTATTATTACGTTTTTAATATCTACCGTGTTGAACATATTTTACTAAAAAAAATCAATCTTTCAAAAAATGTCTGGGGAAATTATAAAAAGAGACGACAAAACATCAGTACATTTCATAAAATTCATCTTACATGTAAATATAAAAAAAACTAGAAAGAGAGGGCAATATGAGTTGCCCACCTCTGGTAAAACAACAACTGTCACATGTATAGAGGTCCTCTATCCACTGCATTCCCGAAACCAGCATCGTTCATTATGGGAGGGTACTTTTTTTGCTGTTCATCACAGGCAAAACAGCCATCTGTTGCGACCAACAGAGTGCATGCATGTTTGTCCTTAAACAATGGCGTACGCAGAGTGGGGGGCATGGGAATAAAACCCCTCCACAAGGACAATTTTATAACGACCGACAAAATTCTCCAAAAATCAAGGGTAAGATCGTTATCTGAGATTATAAAATTACTCAATAACCCCCTCCTTCTCTCTTCAAAGGCCGTAAGTTTAATTCAGGGACAATGCCCTAAAGCTACAAAACTTACTTAAGCATATACTGTGAGGTGCCCATGATATTTTGTCTTTGATTACTCGAGCCATTTTTCGAGTTTTTGCCGTTTCTCAAAAGCTCCGCCGCTACACGACGTCACGTTACTGAGCTAATAACGCTTTAGACGCTCCAATTTACTTTAGAGCAAATAAAAAGAAAGTTTCTAATTCTAATGGTTTCTAAAGGTCAAGCCTTTATACATGGTAAAATCTTTTGAGGTGAAAGGATTCCACCCCAAAAATTGAGTAAAAAATCTCTCAATTATGAGTTAAATTAACTCAATTTTAAATTATATCTCCACCTCCTCCTATTATATCAAAATTGGATGAGTGTCCCACAAGGAACACACAAAAGACCAAAGCGAAATGAGAAACAATTAAACGATATTTCGCCCGGGGTGACCAGCGTGGGCTCGTCAGTGGATGCATTAGTCACCCTCAATCCAGACATCATTTAACACCATCGCACACTCAACTCTGAAACACTCACAAATAGGCATCGTTCCGCATGACACTTATTATAAGTCACCTAATACGCTGGAAAGAGACAGAGTTTGCACGGAACCGCCCTTCTTCAAGTTATGAATGTAATAGAGCAAACACCAGAAGCAACCAAATTAAGTCCCACAACATGCAAATATTACGAAAAATGGGATAAAATCAGACCAAACTTACGCATCTAATATGTCTTCAAAGAAAAACACAGCCAAAACTAAAATTACAAACTATTTACAAAATGAAATTCGGGAAACAATTTATTCAATGTACGCCAGAAACGAATGTGTGACATTGGCAAAGTTTCAGGGAACAAAGATGGAAGAGTATGGGCTTTAAGTGGAGGAAATCAAACCGTCGAAAATATTTAATGGACTTACCAGACATTGTCCATAAAAGATAGTAGCACCAAGCACTCGGATTAAAAAAAAAAAAAAACAATGAAGGTAAAAATAATCTTGTTATCTTTTTGGAGTTTTGTGATAAAAACTGCGGTTATGAATTAATCTCCGCCTGTTTTAAATACCTCGAACACTTTTCGAAGGCAAGTTCAAAAGTTTAAAAAAATGTAAAATAAGTTAAGGGGTTAATCGGATAGCTTGCTATAAATCCGAGTATGACTCTCATATTGCCTAACTGTGAAGTTCTGGGGACCTTTAAAGAACCGTACATTTTAAACAACTGGATTGAACCCCACTTTTATTTAAAAAAAAAATGTAAAATGCAATATCAGAGAATTAAATGTCAAATTTTCCCATGTATTTAGTGGTAGTTTATATATTTTTGAAAAATTAATTTTGTATTACAGAATATGGGCTAAATTTAAATTAAGTAAGTTACCTCTGTTTTCTTTTCAGGTAATCGATATATATTTTTTGATCGACGTTGGAACAAAAGATGCCTTTATTGAGGCGCTAATTTAACATTCGAAAGTGGGTTATTATGACAACATGAAGAGAAAAAATTTTGAAAATTGGTTTCAAACACAGCTTGTTCCAAATCTTCCTCCAAAGTCTTAATAATCATGGACAACGCAAGCTACCATTCTTCCATATATCAGAAGAGATTCCAAGAAAATCTTGGACCAAGCAGAGGCTAATCGGGTGGCTAAAGAAACAGAATATTTACCTTCCAAAAAAGGCTACGAAACGACACTAATTTTATTTTGAAATTTCTTGTATAAGTATTTGAATCATTTTGTTACAATTACATTAACTTGGCAACTTCTTTGGAACTGCATTTTTTTATTTATGTTAATTATTTATCAAGATGGCATTTTTGTCTTAAATAAGTAAGTTTGGCTAGTTCGCTTTTTAACGGTAAAGGTAGTCGCTATTCGGCAATAATTAGCGTCTGTGGCTACCTCTAATAAAGGTAACAGCCTGGCAGAGCTCTATTGCGCCTACCCAGGATAAAGGTAAGGGTAACAGACTGGCCAAAAACCTGTCCAAAATCACCCTAATGTTATAAAATTAGATCGTGTTTTTTTGGTTAATTTAAGTAGGTACTAAGTCTTAATTTATAAGGTCACGGATAAAAAGATCATCCATGAACAGCTTTAGACACCCTAATATGTCTAAAGTTAAAATGTGTCCATCACCCTATAGTAAAAGTATCACCGTTAATTAGCTACCAGTCATTTGTTGCAAAAGAAATATCAGTGGACACGTTTTTGGCTGCCATTATGACGTCACTAAAAATGGGTATAATTTCGACTTTCCTTGGTTTCCAGGGCTATTCGAAACCTTCGTTCGGGCTATCTGGCAAGAGCTTTTTTGAAAGCGGTGCTGTCAAAATAATGTACACTTTCATAATGTTTGTGCCGACCTTTAATAAAGAACGGAATTAACTTTAATTATGCCAACCGTAGATTAGTCTCTTTTTAATCTAAGATGTCAACTTAATATATATAACAACAATGTCAGAAATAGGATCAAGAAAGTTAGGTAATGACTTAGGAGCCATTCATAAGTTAAGTAACGCAGCAAGATGAGGAGTGAGAGGTATATGGAAGTGTTATAAAGTGTAACAAGAGGGGAGGGGCTATTAACACACAAAGCAGGTGAGGAAAGTGCCTCAAAATATGTAGTAATTGTTTAACCTTCGTGCGGAGCTGTCCAAAATAGTGCCGACTTTATAAAAGTCAGGCTATGCCGCCCTTACGAACTGATAAGATCCTAATACTGTTGAAGCATTGATGACATTAATAATTTTAAAATATTCTTTTTTGTAAGCACAACTTGTTTGTTGGGAAAAACTATGATGGCCTGATGTATTAATCAAGACAGCCTCTCTCGCTCTAATGTGGGTCTCAGTAAGTCTCAAGGGTTGCAAGGCGAGCTGTCAAGCCGTCTCATTTAGATCGTTAACGTCGTTAGGTTTTGGCGCGAATTGCCGTTGTTTTGGTAGAAAAAAAACATATGGGATGTGAGAAGAGAAAATATTTTTTAAAACGGTTCCATGAAAAAATACTAGAAAAAATCCTCATTGTGGGTTTAGAGCCAAAAATAACGACGTGAAATTATTTGCAGGAAAGATTAAGGTTTGGCTCGTGATAATTTAAATTTTGCTAGAAAATTTTAAAGAAGTTTGAGTTTTTAATTGTCTAAATTTAAAAATATTTTAAAAAGTTTTTAAATTTGAATCAATAGCAAACAAATGTGTCCATGATTATATTCCTGTTGAATAGTTTGTTCTATTTATAAAAACTAATTTTGTGTTTACCTACGGGACATTACCAGTAACAAAGTTGTTAAGGTTAATGAGTCTATACACTTAATAGTACACAATGCACAATCTCCATTGTGTGAGGAATCGCCCTTTGACCAGATATATCTTTTAAAAAATAATTGTTTGATTATAAAATCTGAAATGGCGGACTTGAAAACATGCGGTTTTTTAACGTACTTTTTTGTACCTTTAACAAAAACATGATTTTACTCACTATCCTCAAAGAACAAAACCATGATTTTTCTGCTTGCAAATGTCTGGAAATTTGATGATGTGTGATAAAGCAAATACTCTTGTGTGTTGTATAGTATAAAAATAGTGATCTGTGAATGGTTTTTACACAGTAAAAAATGGAAACTTTGATTTACTCAAAGGCCTTTGAATGAAAAAAATATCTCACTGACAATTGAGTGAAAGTCAAAATAGTGTAACACCCGGTCCCCACCTACGACTTTTTTATGCGTGCCCGCTCATGCGTCATATGACTGTCATATTGACATCATTTGACGCGTGAGTGAGCACTCACGAGAAAGTCGTACACTGTAAAAAATGGAAATTTTGATTCACTCAAAATCTTGTGAGTGAAAAAATGTCCTACTAAAAATTGAGTGAAAGTCACTCAAAGTAGTGTAAGGTGAAAAGTGTATGACGTTGACAAGTTCAAACATTGTGTCAGAGGTGCTGGCTCAAATTCAATTTTTCGTGGATTTGTTTTACCGAAATTTTTTGTCAAAACGAGTCCACGAAATATTGAGTGAAACTTTTCGACATTTAAACTAAATTTTTGTGAACACCATTGACACAATGTTTGAACTTGTCAATATCATATTCTTTTCACACAATCCCGAGTTACAATTTTTATTGATATATTTTTTTACTCATAGGCCTTTGAGTGAATGTAAATTTCAATTTTTTACAGTGTAGGTGGGAACCGGGTGTCCGGTAACTCAGGATTGTGGGAAAGATTTACGAAATTTACAAGTTTAAAAATTGTGTCAATGGTGTCCACACAACTGCAGATTAAATGTAAAAAAACTACTCAATTTTTCGTGGACTTGTTTTAACGAAATTTTTGGTCAAAACGAGTCTCTGAAATATTGAGTGAAATTTTTCGACATTTAAACTGAATTTTTGTGAACACCATTCACACAATGTTCGAAGTCATGTCATAAGCTTTTACGCAATTCTAAGTTAACATACAGTACTGTGATTAGTAGTACTGCACCACTAGTCTGGCAGTCTGCTCATTTGGTTTCACTGTTCTTTTTGCAAAGTCCAGTATTTTGTCCCATTTGAGCATGTGCAGGTCCTCCTCATCCAGGGTCGGGAAACCGAATACCTGATATCTCGTCCTCTGGTATACCTCGCAGTTCGCTATAACGTGTCGAGATGTCTCTCCTGCCTGCCCGCAGGCCCGGCAGGTCGAGTCATTCTCCACCGCGATCCGGGTCATGTGCTTCCTTAGTCGGTTGTGACCTGTTATGATACCTGTCAGCAGACCAGCGTCCCCTCGCGATCTCCCCAGAAGCCATTTTTGTCTGGCTACATCCGGGCCCTTCACGAAGTCCTACGTTTGTCTGCATCCTGTTCCTCCTCTCCAAGCTACTGTGAGTAACTCTCACTCTATTTTGAGTGAGATATTTTTTCATTCAATGAAACCATTAAAGGAATCAAAAATTTAATTTTTTACTGTGTATGTTTTAATTTTTTGTATGTTCTTTACAACTTGATGCTAAACTGTATTTTTTAACTCGCGTTCTTTACACTCACGCTTGTAGAAAATACCATTTTAGCCACTAGTTAAAAATACGACTATTTTTTTTGCGTAAAAGCTACAAAAAGCTAAAATTTTTGTAAAGTTATTTTTATTTAAATTTGTTAAATCATTCTCAAAACTATTCATGTCAATCAGTAAGAAACCTCCATAATATCTATATTCCAAGCAAACTAAGTTTGTTCTGAAACAGTTTAGTTTGTCCTAATTTCTGTTACACCTATTTACCAGGCCACACTCCATTACATTTCTCATATACATATTCTGCCAAGATATATACGGTTAAATGGTTAAAAGGTACTAAAAAGTACTTTAATGCGTCAGTTTAAAAACCTATAAAGTAATAATTTACTCTTTTATTAAAAATATTGTAGAAATATCATAATATAGGGTGAGCCATAAAATTCGTCACTTTTTTAGTTAATTAGTACCTCGGTTGGCGAAGAAAGTATGAGGCTTTTGCCTCATTGACAAAAATAAAGTCCAGGGACGCACACAAATTTTTCGCAAGGAGGTGAAATTTACCCATTTTTTATAGCTCTCCGTCATCTTGGATTTTTGACATAATGGTCGCGATTCTTCAAAAACCGTGAGAAAATCTCGCCCTTACAAAAAATCTGACGATTTTTAAACACAAGTTTACACTTAATGCTTTTTTGTCAAGACTATTTGCTAATATTCCTTAAATATTTTTATGTGTAAACAAACCTTTAAAACCTTTAACATACAAAACCATAGATAGCCATGGAATATTTCGCTGTCACTATTCAGAAATGTCACACAAATTCTGTCTTTCCTTTTACATGGTGAGAATTTTTGACGTTTATTGGTACACGTAGTAACAATTTAGCTCCACCATAAACTAGTCCTGCAGAATATCTTTACAATAATACATTTACAAAATTTTAATAAAAAAATAACCCAGTTTCTCTTACAACGTTAGGATAAATATGAAGGTTGCTGTGTTTTTATTTTAAATGAGGCGATAAGTAAAAATCGCCACTTTCCAGAATTCTGACGGGTGAGATTTTCTGTCGTTTCTGAAGAATCGCGACCAATATGTCAAATTTTGAGCCAGATTACCAAGAACTCATGTCTTGTCTTGTCAACAAGCTTAAAAGTTTTAAAATAGGACTTCCTACAGACATCACAATTTTTGGTCCAAATACTCGATTTAAAATTTCTGTATTTTTTTTTAATAACCAATTTAGATAGGAAAAGAAAGTGTGGGGCTTTTGCTTCATTGACAAAAATCAAGTCCAGGGTTGCACACAAATTTTTCGCAGAGGGGGGTAAAATTTATCCATTTTTTAAAGTTCTCCGCCATCTTGGATTTTTGACATATGTCACATTTTAAGTCGCCTCAGTAAAGTTTCAACTTTTGGTTATAAAAACAGCCAAAAACTTTGAACATCGGTCGATTGGGTTATAGCGCGTTTAAAAAGTGACAAATTTCTTGGCCCACCATATATTTCGCTATGTATACAGGGTGATTCACGACGAAATGCAAATATTTTAACGGTAAATATTGCAAAAATAAAAACGGACATATCTCGGAAACCAATAAACTTATTTACTTTAAATTTAACACATGAGGAGCTTCAAAAGCTACTTCTACCATTGTATTTAAAAAAAAACAAAATTCAAGGTCCGGACTAAAAAAATTTAGTATAATATATTTTAAAAGTAACACTCATGGCATATCGGACATACATATCACTTCATTACGACCAGGCCTCCAATGTCTAATGGAGAATCCAGACACCTATAGACCTGTTTCATCCTTATTAGGAATCATCAGGGAGTCATAGGATTATACCTGACAGTGAAAGCTACACAGTGACCATGCACACCTCTTAAATTTAAAACAAAAAGTTTGTAATCCTTGGGGACTTAGTAACTGTGCGCGCCACCTGTTGATTAAACCGAGAAACAAAAACATCAAAATTAAAAAGTGAAGTGAAATATAGAATCCTGTACCGTTTAGCAGCTTATAAAGTAGAAATCTGTAAAAGTATAAGGTCACTGTAACATGACTCTTAAAAAGAGGTAACGTTCGCAGCAGCACCGCCCCCAACTGGAGCTTCATACTACGTGGCCCTAATTTTAAGGCATCAGCAAGCAATCGCTCCGGAGGAGGCTTGTTGCGCAGAACTGAATATAAATATTTTGGCTTTTTAGTTCTGCGCAATAAGCGCAAAAAGTAAACACTTTTTAAAGCATGCCTAATAACAAAGAAAAGTGGCGGTGGCATTTATGGTAGATCACCCTGTCCATTATCCCCTGATTGTAATCTTTGGACAATTTTGTAGATGACGATCAATCAAAAAAAATACTTATAGCAACATATGTTAGGAATTTGGAACCTTTGGTTGCACTAAAACAAAATTATGATTGTTTTCCACAAACCAAAACTACACTTTTTTGCACTCGACGCGCGTTTCGCTAACAACGTTAGCATCATCAGGAGACGATAAACAATGAACTAAATTAATCTACGCTTTATCTTATATACAATCATTTAGTGGGCGGAGATAAGACTAATAAATTGTGATTGATCACGATTTTTAATCCTATCTCCCCTCAACCAAAGAATAAAGTGTACTAAACGGGATGGGTCTTCTATCTTTATTTAAACTATTTCTGGATTTAATGATTTCCATACTTTCATATGCATTCAAAAGTCTTTTGTTTGGTACACTTTTTAGAAGTTTTAGGTTATCTAATGTAAATCTATGATTGTTTTCAAAAGCATGCTCGGCCACACTTGACTTTTCTGTTCTTCCGTATTTTAAGTGTGCTAAGTGTTCTTTAAAACGTGTTTGAATAGAGCGTCTCGTTTGGCCAACATATTTTTTGTCACAATCCATGCAACTAATTTCGTAAATTCCACTTTTTTCTAGAACTGTAGTTTTATCCTTGGGATTTCCTAGTAAGCTTCTTATTGTGTTACCGGATTGATATACTAATTTAAGACCGGTGTTATTAAATACTTTGTGTAATCATTTCGTATAATTAGGATTATAAGGAATTGATACAAATTTTGAGTCGCAGGTATCTTTTTGTCTGAAAAAGGTAGAATTCCGAAAGGTCTTTTGAAAAGAATGTCTATTTATCAGCTTATTTATTAAGCCTTCGTCGTAACCGTTTTCGCCAGCTATATTCCTAATCCTATTCTTTTCTGCTTCAAATCTTTCTTTGTTTAAGGGGAAATTTGCAAGCTTATGTTGTAAGCAATGAAAAGAGTCATTTGGAATATACCTGTTGGTCGCCGTGCCTTTTCTGTATAGGTCAAAGTCCAATTTATTTTTATTTCTTATAACTAAAGTGTCTAGAGATGGCAGTGTACCGTTGTTCTCTGTTTCATAAGTAAATTTAATAGTGGGAAATTTGTTATTTATCTTTTCCATAAAATTTTCAACACTAGTTACTTTAGTGTTGAATACTGCAAACACATCGTCTACATACCTGAACCATACTCTGGGGAAATACTCAAATTCTTAACTTATATCTGATTCAAATTTGCTCATAAATAGGTTTGCGATAAAAGGTGATAAACTATTATCCATTGTGGTTCCTTCTAATTGCTGGTAGTAGTTATTTTTATATTGAAAGTAATTTTGATTCATGCAAAGTTTTGTTAAAGATAGATATTCTAAAGTCTGTTTGTCTTCTAGATTGTTTTTTTTTAGTAGTTCCTCTAGGTATTGTAAGGTATTGGGGATCGGCACACTAGGGAACAACGAACTAACATCAAACGAGATTAAAATTTCACCTTCTTGGAGTGAAATATCTTTAACTTTGTTGATAAATTCAAGGGAATTTTGAACAGAAAAACCTTTTTCCTTTATCGGTAAATTTTCAAACTCGTTTGCTAGCCATTTCTAAATGTTGTAAGTAGGTGATCCTACAGCAGAAACTATAGGTCTAACCGATTTTCCAGGCTTGTGGATTTTCGGAAGACAATACAGTTTCGGCATTGTGGGATTGCTTACTTGTAGTTTATATTTAATATTGTCAGTCCGAAAATCCACAAGCCTGGAAAATCGGTTAGACCTATAGTTTCTGCTGTAGGATCACCTACTTACAAAATTTCGAAATGGCTAGCAAACGAGTTTGAAAATTTACCGATAAAGGAAAAAGGTTTTTTTGTTCAAAATTCCCTTGAATTTATCAACAAAGTTAAAGATATTTCACTCCAAGAAGGTGAAATTTTAATCTCGTTTGATGTTAGTTCGTTATTCCCTAGTGTGTCGATCCCCAATACCTTACAATACCTAGAGGAACTACTAAGAAAAAACAATCTAGAAGACAAACAGACTTTAGAATATTTATCTTTAACAAAACTCTGCATGAATCAAAATTACTTTCAATATAAAAATAACTACTACCAGCAATTAGAAGGAACCACAATGGATAATAGTTTATCACCTTTTATCGCAAACCTATTTATGAGCAAATTTGAATCAGATATAAGTAAAGAATTTGAGTATTTCCCCAGAGTATGGTTCAGGTATGTAGACGATGTGTTTGCAGTATTCAACACTAAAGTAACTAGTGTTGAAAATTTTATGAAAAAAATAAATAACAAATTTCCCACTATTAAATTTACTTATGAAACAGAGAACAACGGTACACTGCCATCTCTAGACACTTTAGTTATAAGAAATAAAAATAAATTGGACTTTGACCTATACAGAAAAGGCACGGCCACCAACAGGTATATTCCAAATGACTCTTTTCATTGCTTACAACATAAGCTTGCAAGCTTGCACTTTTTAACATATAGATTAGTAAATTTCCCCTTAAACAAAGAAAGATTTAAAGCAGAAAAGAATAGGATTAGGAATATAGCTGGCGAAAACGATTACGACGAAGGCTTAATAAATAAGCTGATAAATAGACATTCTTTTCAAAAGACCTTTCGGAATTCTACCTTTTTCAGACAAAAAGATACCTGCGACTCAAAATTTGTATCAATTCCTTATAATCCTAATTATACGAAAGGATTACTCAAAGTATTTAATAACACCGGTCTTAAATTAGTATATCAATCCGGTAACACAATAAGAAGCTTACTAGGAAATCCCAAGGATAAAACTACAGTTCTAGAAAAAAGTGGAATTTACGAAATTAGTTGCATGGATTGTGACAAAAAATATGTTGGCCAAACGAGACGCTCTATTCAAACACGTATTAAAGAACACTTAGCACACTTAAAATACGGAACAACAGAAAAGTCAAGTGTGGCCGAGCATGCTTTTGAAAACAATCATAGATTTACATTAGATAACCTAAAACTTCTAAAAAGTGTACCAAACAAAAGAGTTTTGAATGCATATGAAAGTATGGAAATCATTAAATCCAGAAATAGTTTAAATAAAGATAGAGGACCCATCCCGTTTAGTACACTTTATTCTTTGGTTGAGGGGAGATAGGATTAAAAATCGTGATCAATCACAATTTATTAGTCTTTTCTTCGCCCACTAAAGGATTGTATATAAGATAGAGCGTAGATTAATTTAGTTCATTGTTTATCGTCTCCTGATGATGCTAACGTTGTTAGCGAAACGCGCGTCGAGTGCAAAAAAGTGTAGTTTTGGTTTGTGGAAAACAATCATAATTTTGTTATAGCAACATTCTTTGCCTTGTATGTTGTGATATCAAAATCTCCATATGAAGTACAAAAAAATATTGTTTTCCAATAAGGGCAAACAAAATCAAATAAATATTAGTCTGGGCCTGAAATTTTAATGATTTTACTACGACTTCAAACCAATTCCGAAAACGGATGTCAAATCAAAATAGAGTTTATTAGGAATTTAAAAGTATGTGTTTATGTATTTTATAAAAATAAATTAAAGAATGTGAATCAGGACCTATACCTGCCTGTTTTTTGCTCAGATATGGAGGGTGTTGATTTATTTATGATTAAATTGGTTTTAACCTAAAACTGCGTTTTTGATAATTTAGAACGTATTATTTTTAACCCCAATATCTCAGGATCAGAATTTGGATTTTTTATTTCTTTTTATAAAAACAAACTGAGACTTAATGCGTTAAATACAATCTAAGAGTATTGTAGCACCATCCTTTAGCTTTTATATGGTAATATCAAAATTTGCAAATTGCAGTATACAGGGTGTAGCTAGTCTGGACATGGATTTTTATTTTCTTTCATACATTGGCACAAGTGGCTTTTGAGGCTCCTTTATGTGTGCCAAATTTAAAATAAATACGTTTATTGATTTCCGAGTTATGTCCGTTTTTATTTTTGCAATATTTTCATAAATCAAACTGCACATTTGACAAAAAGACTCAAGGTCAATTCCCAACATAACAAAAAGACTCAAAAAAAATTGGATGTGAGTTGCCCCTGGCTTGTACTACTTACCATTAAAATATTTGCATTTCGTCATGAATCACTCTGTATAGTCTGCTGGGTTATTACTACAGTTGCGTTTTTTCCACAATGTTGCGATGAAAAAGTTTCTATATGCAGTTTCAGCGAGTTAAAATCGATTTCAATTTTTATTTAAAAACACAATGATCGATGTTTCTTTTTTGTAGTTATGGTCTTTTGCTCTTGTGGTTGCGCACTCGAAACCGCAAAAGTCGGTTAGGTTGTGACAGTACTTGCGCAATCGAATTTTTTACTCAAACGGTTTATGCGTTCAAATGTAAACGCAGTAGTGATCGAGACCAGTGGATATGCAACTTGTAGTGCTTGTATTGTAGGTTTCAGAAATACAGATATGGCTTTCCTTGTTTGACTTGTTGTTTATTATGTATAGCTGTCTTTGTCATACGGAATTAGTTTGAACGAGTTTTAATTAGTTAGGATTAAGATGTAATATTTAAAACAAATTAAATAAAAGGTGTTTGTAGATATGAGTTTACTTTAATAGAAGACACAAAAAATAAAGTGATTTATTTAAATAACACCAAAATAAACACAGAAAGCCCATTTGTGAGCTGCAATTTTACTGCTTCCTTTTTCCTTTGTGATGTGTTCCTTTTTCCAATTTTTTAACTTCGGCGATTCTTATTGGGCCCTTTTAATACAAATTTACGGTAAGATTTACTAAAAAGGTTTAGTAGAACAGTCCTAAGTTTAAGTAAAATTTTTGGTTTTAAGCATTTTAAACCAATCCTCCTTGAGTTTTGGACATAGGTTGATTTATAAGACGAATTTTAATAAATTTGTTTATTGAATAATGATCTTAACACAATCTTTTGTTGGATTTAAGAGAAAATTTTTAACTTAGAGGAGAAGAAAATTAAAAAATTTAAACCTACGCGGGGTTTAAATAGTAAACACTCTGTAGAATAAATTAATATTTGGGCAATATTTCACTCTAATTAAAACTTACCCTTGTTAATTAATTTTTCCAATTAAATTAAAAACTTGATGTCACACAACGATTTAGATGAGCAATGAAAAAATAAGAAGTAGATTAATTTTGTATTTATATAAAAAGTGTTTTTATTTATGAAATGTATTAAAAAAATTAAATGTAACTTTTTTTTACATTTCCTTCACTGTCGAAATGTCCGTTTAAAAATATTAGCGCTGTGTTCAATCACAAACAGTGAGTTCGTATCTTTTACCTCTGCTTGCACCTTGGCTTTCACCACCCTCTACTGATGAAAGCTACAGCTTTAAAATGAGTGGGTTTTGAGTAAGGAAAGTTTTTTTGAATGAGCTTTTAGATAACCTTAATGTTTTACTTTCAGTTTGTAAATAAATTAATATAGTTGTTTTGGGTTTTTTGTTTGGTACATTTTTCGTGCACAATCAGTGACCTTCACTTATGTTTGTTTTGCGTCGTAGTATCCTCATAAATATATTTTTTGTGCTAAAACGGGTTCAAAATATGGCGTTTTTCTGGACAAAATAGGAGATGTTTTATTGGGTAATGAACAACTTGGGATATAAAAAAAGGTAAATTAATCCTTGTAAAAACTGTTACTTAGGGTAATTATAAACGAACTTATTAACAAATGCCACAAAACAATCCTTTCTGGGGGCTATAAATTTAAACCACCCCCCTGAGGTGGTCTAAAAAATCGTCAACTTTATAAACTCAAACACAAATAATGAAGCTATTATGGTCGCGATTCTTCAGAAACGACAGAAAATCTCACCTGTCAGAATTCTGGAAAGTGTCGATTTTTACTTATCGCCTCATTTAAAATAAAAACACAGTAACCTTCATATTTATTCTAACGTTGTAAGAGAAACTGGCCCATTTTTTTATTAACATTTTGTAAATTTAATATCTTAAAGATATTTTGCAGGACTAGTTTATCGCGTAGCTAAATTATTACTACGCGTACCAATAAACGTCGAAAATTCTCACCATTTGAAAGGAAAGACAGAATTTGTGTTACTTTTCTGAACAGTGACAGCAAAATATTCCATGGCTATCTATGGTTGTATGTGTTAAAAGTTTTAAAGGTTTGTTTACACATAAAAATTGTTAAGGAATATTAGCAAATAGTCCTGATAAAAAGCATTAAGTTTAAATTTGTATTTAAAATCGTCAGATTTTTTGTAAAGGTGAGATTTTTTGACGGTTTTTGAAGAATCGCGACCTATGTGCTAAATTTTTGGCATATTCGCCATTTGCTATTTTGAAACCTGTCAAAAAAAATTTATTTTAGGGCATCTTCTTCTAAAATATGGTGTATTTTGAGAAAAAAAGCAGTTTTTCAGTGGTATTTTGCAATAATACAAAATAATCAATAACTTTTTGTATTTTCTGTATCAGTTAGTGTTTTTTGAAAATTGGTTTCAACACACACAGATGCAAATATTTAGACCTATGGGGGCTACTATTTTAGATCTTAGTAAATCTCACTGTTAATGTCCCGTCAGAATAAAAATCTTCTAAATCTTGAATCATTTTAGCCACACAAAAATTTATAAGCCCCTGCAACGCCAACGACTTTGAGAGCTGGTTGTTAAATCAATGCTAGAGTAGAGAGACTTTCCGTAACTCTCGAACCTCCATCTTTTTGATATCGGCACTATATTCGTTCGTATTATTCATCTATAAAGACTTACGGCGTACTAAAGATCCCTAACGAAGGTGAAACACGTGTTTCCGTCTAGTCTCCAAGTCGCGCATGGTATGTATTCTTGTGATACTCCGGTCCAACGCCAACGAAACGTTGCGGACAAAAAAACTGCAAGTTTTAATGTTAAGTTAATGACAATTAGTCCTTATTTAGAATAATAATAATTTAAAACTAACACACATTTACTAAATTAAAATGTAATTGCTCCAGTAAAAATCCCTGACATCACACAGAATAAACAAATCTCCACGTAAGTAGAACTTGTCTGCGGGTGCATTCATTCACCCGTGATGACAACCATTTCGACCCGATCATCGACTAGAAAAAGTGACAGTAACAACAATTTAGAAAAAAAACAACCTAATAACTAACGGAACCTAAAAATAATTAAACAAGACCCAAAAAGATTTTACAAAACGTCATAATTAAAACTAAATGAACAATATAGGGTGTAATATTTGGTAACACCAACAACGTGATGGAGAATACACGCAAGACCGAACGAAGAAAAGCTGGAAGGAGAAGCCTGTCAGAAAATTTTGTTGGTCCACATAATTTTGGTGGGTTGGTCTAAATAATACACTTCAGAATACTTCACATTTAAGACCAGAAGAAGCACAAGCATTTAGAAAGAAAAATAACTCAGACAAGTTAACGGAAAAAGCATGTAAAAGCTTAAGGCGTTTGATTGATTTGGAATTAAAGAAACTTGCCATAGAAAAAGAGAAGAAAAAAAAGGGTTTTAGAAAATGAGATAAGACTAGTAGATATAAAGTCGGATTATAGAGAAGCAGAACTGATTGCCGCATCAAGAACAAATTTGGAAAAAACTAGAAATGCCAACAGTAGGTGTCTATCCAGTAGAAGCAAGGTAAAAGTAGAGACATACAAAAGAAGACTGGCCACTATTTTATGAACTTATTAAGACACTAAACAAATCTAGACCTCAAAGTTAAAATATTAAGATGCTCTTTGGTAGTGCATATTATATATTTGGAAACTGTCGTTGAGGAAATTAAAAACATTTTACCAATAAAAGAATCCCACATTGAACAACTTACGAAATTTTCAAATAAAGTTACAAAGTTGGAATCTACCATGGAACCTTTCAATTATAAAAATCACATGCAAAACCCTAACCTTTTAAGACATGGAGAAAATTTGTGGCTCATTCAAAGATTTTTCAATTTTATTAGAGGAAAATGCTGTTGTTACCTGCTACATTACACCAGTAAAAAGATTTATACACAATAGTTTCCACATTAGCCTTCTAAACTTATGAGACAGTTCTTATATAACTGGTGTAAATTTAAAGAGCTTTTATTTTAAAAAAATCGAAAATTACAAAGAAAGCTGTCCAGATATGAAAAATGACAATATTGATATAAGGTGCTTCAGATACTTACGCAGAAACCATCAGAAAAATCAGTGTAGTGTTAGAAATCCTTGTGATGTGAATAAAAAATGTAAAGATATGCATCACCTATATTTTCATTATCATATAAGAAAAAGTGAGAGAGTGCCTGAATCCACGAATGCGAGTGAGCAAGAAAGTGCAAGTGTAGTAGCAACTCTAGCTAGAAGTTCAATATTACTCAGAATGTTGCCGGTTAGTGTGGATGTATGACATTATTGGCGATGTGTGATGAAGGCTTAACTATCACCCTATTGAACACAGAAGTTGCTAGATATTTAGATTTAGAAGTAGTAAAAGGACTGTTGCGTCTGCAGTGAACGAATGACATTACTTCAAATTAGGAAAAATCACAGAAAGTTTTTTTTTGGTATTCTTAAACCTGAGAACAGTAAAACATACAAAATGAGTGGAAGGATTGTAAACACTGTCAATTTTACCGCTTTTAGATTTAGCTTTAGATTTAGCATGACGTCACACCACAACTTCACACAGTTTACATGTGCCTTGGTTCGACTTTAACTTCTTCAACCAATATAAGAAATCGTAAAAACACGTTTCTTTTTACTCCTTTAACCAACTTGTGATATGTTTATTTATAGAAAACAAATGTAAAATATAGACGGAAGTAATGTTACTAAACAATAAAAGATAATCTCTTTTTTCATTCAAGCATGATTTAACAAAGAGTATGTAAACATAAGCCCTCAACGCGCTGTTGTTGATAGAAGCACCCTTCGATGTTTTAAAATATTTCGTCTGGAGATGTTTTACCAAATCAAGTAGGCAAAATTGTAGTGTGATGTGCGGCAAACCCGCTGTTTAAATGTTTGAATGACAGGAGTGTAAACATATTGATAATTTACCAATTGAGGATTTTGTCCCTCAGAAGGCAACATTGTTAATTGGCCAGGACAATTTGAGGTTAACTTGACCTGATTTGGAGTCCCAAGCTATTAACTAAAAGTACACTGTGCCTGGAGGATAAGGTTTTCTTTTATAAAATACGTATTGCAGCTCAGCCATTGATTTGACATTTTTGACCACGAAAAAGTAACGGTTTTAACCACCAATTTTAGACAATGTATTTGGCCCAAAACCTGGCGCAAAAAAAACGTATATTTTTAATGAGATGTCACACTCCTCACCCCAAGGAGGTTAATTGTCCACCTTTAGGAGGATGCCCCCAGCCTTCAGTCACAATTTTGAGGTGCAAGTTCATTCGTTTCGTATTGAGGATGGAAAAACACACATCTCAGCAAAAAATGGCAAGTGTTCTATAAGTAACACCGAGCGCTGCTGCATGGTGCAACTGTGCATCATCCCGCCGGAAACACACAAAATATATCAGCATATCTTTAAAATTTACAAAAAACTTTTTTAAACCGTTATTCAGTAAAACTGAGTGGCTTTGGATGGAGTTACACATGCTCATAAGTTTGTGATTTTTTTTAATACTCTTATTTTTGTTTGAGACAATGAACTCTGTGTTTCGGACTTCCATCGACTATATATTATTTAGACACGTTTCGATCAGTGCAATCTCTGATTGTCTTCAGGTGCAAACTACATTCTATTCCTAAGGCTACGTACTTATATATTATGGGAAATCATTCAACCGTGAAGTTTAAGAAGTTGGCTACGCTCAAGAAGGGGCTTCTAAATATTTTAGATTTGAAGCTGAAGCTGCCTTTATTGGACAGAATCAGGATATTTTCAGTAAACCAAGTGTTGAAATTCCAAATATTTGGAAGCCCCTTCTTGAACGGATCCAACTTCTTAAACTTCACGGTTAATTGATTTCCCACAGTACATACGTAGCCTTAGGAATAGATTGTAGTTTGCACCGGAAGTCGATCATAGATTGAACTGATTGAAACGTCGTGTGTAAATAAAATATAGACAATGGAAGTCCGAAACACACAGTTAATTTCACTCTTTTTTTTACTGTGTATACTGTATGAAAACCCTACGCCTACTCGGACCTTACACTTCTGTACATGACTAAGTCTATTATGTATATGACATTGTTCAATAGTTATCCTGTATACTTACCGCACATATACACCACATATTAGAAACTTGTAAACGGGTAGTAATTTCCACGAGACAATTGAACTGAGAGTTCGACTAGGAAGCTATAACCAACCTACATAGAATTATTTTGTAGTTTAGAAACTTTGTAATGAATGAAATTAATTGATTAACTATACAGGGTGGTACATATTCAAGTGGGTAGCATGGGACTATAAAGGCTTGTTTATTCAAAATGGCGAGTTAATTCGGTAGAGTTTTGGTAAAACTTTGGAAAGTAGGTGGCGAATATAATATAATGATAGCGATAGCTTTAAGTAATAGAGTTCAACCTACTGGCCGGTTAAAGGGGCCCAAGATTACTGGAAAAATAGTCACGCACGCAAAGGTAATTGCAGCCAACCCAACCGAATTTTCTTTATAATATTTTACAAAAACACTGTGTAGCCCCGAATTTCGTCTTTCGGACTGTGTAGTCTATAGCGTTTTTAAATGGAGGAAAATAGCTTACCCAAGCGCATTCTGGAGGCCGTTGAATAAGCTAAAGAAAATCCATTGCCGTCAAACTCGAAAAACTGAATGAAAGAAACCTACAAAAATCTTGTTCTTTGGTGTTCCTAAAATGGCATAAATCGACAGCAGACATTTGTAGAAGAAACTCTTGTAGCATATTTTAATGGAAGATGCTAGAAAAATAAGTCGTCCTGCTTATGAAGCTACTCAATGTTAAAGGCAACTGTTCTTTTGCATTAAAACAATAACATAGATTTAGTTGATTATTTTTGCTTATTTTTATGAAATACGCAGAAATTGTTCCTTACAGAGTATTCCGTTATTCAAACCAACCTGCTTTTTCTCAGATTACCAGTTTTGTTGGTGGCCCCTAAGCCCCCTCCTGCGTATGCAGGTGCTTATTTTGATATTGTTAAAAAAATAATAAAGCCCCTAAGCCCCCTCCTGCGTATGCAGGTGCTTATTTTTTATTGTTAAAAAAATAATAAAGCTTGTTTTGTCTATATATAACAAAGTAGTATAAAGTGGTATTTTTAAATTTTAAGTCGCTCAAGGGCGTTAAACAATTGCTTCACGCTTAAAAATGTGGGCGTTAAAATACAGTTTTACGCTCGGTTGTGCATAAAAAGGTAAAAAGGGCGCTAATTGAAGATGTGGGCTACAACCGGCTCTGCTGACCTACTGTTAGTAGCTTCTGATTGCATCATTAAGGACTATACCGTTATTATCGCATTCTGCACGGTTGCTTAAACCCGCCAAAATTTGTTTTAAGCAAATAAATAATTCCTTTTTATAATATGAGAGAATTTATTAAAATTGTCTTTTCCAAATTATTTATTTCCTTAATTAAATTAAAGACAGTCAGGGAGAGACAAAGAAAGGCCAAGCTGTTTTTGCATGTCTGTTAGCCGCGAGTTATTTTATTTTTAAGACTAGGGATTCTTTTAAAAATCTATTTTGATTTGGTTGTTCAAAATGGTTTAGTTAATCATCCCGCAGAATTTTAAAGTCATCATCATGTTTTCCCATTTTCATGTTTTTGTTGGGAAAAGGTTAGTCCAAAATTGGAATAATATTGTTGTCAGATGGTCCTGTTGGCATTTAAAATAAATCGAGTAAAGGTTTACTCTAAAACTTCCCTCGCTCAAGAACATATATAAAGAAACCACTACTCGTATACACATAGGTTAGATTGGGTCAGTCAGATTTTTCCAGGGTATATCCAGACTTTTCATTTTTTTTCTTCAGTGTATCCAAGTTTCTCCAGAGTGTATTCAGATTTTTCTAGAGTCCTTCCAGACTTTTGCAGAGTGTATCCAGACTTTTCCAGGGTCTTTCTAGACTTTTCCAGAGTGTATCCAGACTTTTCCAGGATCTCTCCAGACTTTCCCAGAGCATATCCAGACTTTTCCAGAGTTTTCCCACTTTTCCAGATTATATCCAGACCTTTCCAGGGTCTTTACAGACTTTTACAAAGTGTATCCAGACTTTTGCAGAGTGTGTCTAGACTTTTCCAGGATCTTTCCAGACTTTACCAGGGTCTTTCCAGACTTTTCCAGCGTGTATCCAGACTTTTCTAGAGTGTATCCAGACTTTTCCAGGGTCTTTCCAGACTTTTAAAGATTGTATCCAGACTTTTCCAGAGTATTTCCAGACTTTTCCAGAGTGTATCCAGACTTTTACAGGGTCTTTCCAGACTTTTCCAGAGGGCATCCAGACTTTTTCAGGGTCTTTCCAGACTTTTTCAGCGTGTTTCCAGACTTTTCCAGGCTCTTTCTAGACTTTTCTAGAGGGTATCCAGACTTTTCCATGGTCTTTCCAGACTTTTTCAGTGTGTTCCCAGACTTTTCCAGAGTATTTCCAGACTTTTCCAGAGTGTATCCAGGCTTTTCCAGGGTCTTTCAAGACTTTTCCAGAGTGTATCCTGACTTTTCCTGGGTGTTTCCAGACCTTTCTAGGGCGTATCTGGACTTTTCCTGAGTGTATCCAGACGTTCCAGGGTGTATCCAGACTTTTCTAGAGTGTATCTAGAGTTTTTTTCGAGTAGACGGACTTTTTTGTTTCTCAAAACATTTCGTTTTGAAAAGGTAATGAAATAGGCTTTTTGCGAAAATATCAAAAAATTACATTTATCAAAAATTAAAAATGGTGGTTGTCCAAAAGTTTTATGGATCTTGAAAAACCGTTGGGTTTTTTTTGAGACACTTTGTATATTTTTTTTTGCAACCACAAAAAAACTTCTATCTATTGTCTCTAAACCGATTTATCACTTGATATATTCTATTAAAAAATAAAAAAACTATGTTTTTTTGCGTATGCCAACTCCTTGCATAAAATAAAAACTGCTAATTAATTTAAGTTAACCGGACTGTTTTGTTTTAATTGCAAATATTTTATTTATTGTCTGATTTTAATGCAAAAAAGAGTTTTCGAAAGGTAATGAAATAGACTTTTTGTGAATAGGTCAAAAAATGACATTTATCAAAAACTAAGAATGGCGGATGTCCAAAAGTTTTATGCCTCTTATTATAAAAAACTTCTATTTATTGTCTATAAACAGATTTATCATTTGATAAATTCTACTAAGAAAAGAAAAAACTATGGGTTTTTTCGTATACCAACTTGTTGCCTAAAATAAAAACTGCTAGTAATTTAAGTTAACCGGATTTCGTTATCTTTTCGCCAATTTTGTTAACAAGGACACTCTACAGATTCTGACAGTAAGGCTTCTTTTTCTGAATTTCAAAAAATTACATTTTGTGATAATTACAATTTTGTGCATATTAAAAAACCCGTTCTTTTTTTTTAAACACTTTGTAGGTTTATTTTTTGCTATAACAGAAAAGTACCAGCTATTATCAGTTAATCCATGTATCATTTGTTAAAATCTATTATGAAATAAGAAAAAATATTGGGATTCTAATATAACACCTTCTTTGAATAAAATAAAAAATGAACCTCAATTTTTTATTTTAAGTATAAAAGTGTTTAAAAAGCAAACGGGTTTTTTAAAATGCATAAAATTGTAATTTTCACAAAATGTCATTTTTTGATATTTAGAAAAAGACTTGTTAGCATCTGTAAAGTGTCCCTGTCAACAAAATTGGCGAAAAGATAATGAAATCCGGTTAACATAAATTTATTATTAGCAGTTTTTATTTCATGCAAGTTGGTATACGAAAAAACCCATAGTTTTTTTATTTCTTAATAGAATGTATCAAATGATAGACCTGTTTACAGATAATAAATAGAAGTTTTTTTTTAGTTGCAAAAAAAATATACAAAGTGTCTCAAAAAAAACCCAGCGGTTTTTTAAGATGCATAAAACTTTTGGACATCCGCCATTTTTAAACTTCAAAAAATGTCACTTTTTGACATATTTGCAAAAAGTCTATTTCATTCCCTTTCCGAAACTCTTTTTTTTGTGTTAAAATCCGACAATAAATAAAAGATTGGCAGTTAAAACAAAACAGTCTGGTTTTTTTTTGATCCACCCTATATACAGGGTATTCCAAATTCGATGCTCCTCCTAATCGGTAGGAGATACGAAAAGATTTAAATTAGGGCAAAGTTGCGCAATTTGACGCTTTGCTCAAAACCAAAAAAAAATTTACAGATTCCGGGTAGTTCCGGAGATAGGCCAAAAAAACCGAAATCTTTATTTTTAGTTTTGATTTTTCTGCGTCCTTATTCTTAAAGCTGTCAAAAAACGCTTAAAACTTTCTACAGGCACTTTTCTAAGATTTACCTAATGAGAGGTCCGTTTTCGAGATTTGACATTTCAGTGTGACAGGAGCACTGTCAAGTTCATTTTTTCTTATGGACACATGCTTTGCCTGCCGTTTGGTTTATAAAGTATGAAAGATATTTTACAACCTCATTTTGACAAGTAATTGACCATTGACCATCATGAGGCCAAATTAAAAGGTTAAAAAGCAAAGAAAAAAAGGTATTTGAAAATATTAGATAAAGTTAATTGTTAGTTCCAAAATATCTTTTAAGCAATAAATAAAAAAAAATTAAATTTGGCTTGATGATGGTCAATAAACCCAAAACGTCAGGTGAAAATAATAAAGCTTGTTATCTGTCATCCTTTATGAATCAAACGGCATGCGGCAGGAGAAAAAAAGGATGTGTCTATAAGAAAAAAAAAACTTGACAGTGCTCCTGTCACATTGAAATATCAAATCTCAAAGATGGACCTCACACTAGGTAGATCTTAAAAAAGTACCTGCAAAAAGTTTTAAGCGTTTTTTGACAGTTTTAAGAATAAGGGTGCAGAAAAATAAAAACTAAAAATGAAGATTTCGGTTTTTTCCGTCTATCTTCGGAACTATCCGGAATTTGTAAACTTTTTTTAGTTTTGAGCAAGGCATCAAATTGCGCAACTTTGCCCTAATTTAAACATTTTCTTATCTTCTACTGTATATATATATATATATATATATATATGTGGATTCTTTAAATGGAACGGTGCTTCTAGCGGCTTTAGGGAAAATGTTTTGAAGTTTTTATGATTTTTTACGGACTTTCCACCCATGATAAAAAAAAAGTTTTTGGGCCCAGGGCCCACCAACTATTTGTTTTTAATAAGAATATACCACTTGTGGCACATTTTTGGAAAGCTTGTTAAAAAATATATTTAACGCACTCAAAAATTTTAAAAAAATTAACCACATATTTCGCTATTTACTAAGCGGAATAAAGAAAATACCACACAAGGGCATTATTGGCGGCCCAGCGCTTACCAACATTTTTTTCATCGGGAGGTTTTACTTGTGGCACCTTTTTGCAAAGCTTGTTAAAAACAAATTTGATTAAATAACTTTTTTTTACATCTGTCAACCTGTGTTAAAAATTTTTAAAAATCTATTTTTTGTCGTTAAAGATGGTGGAGTGAAAAAGAAAATCGAGGTATGCTTTAAATCTATTTCCCTAGTAAATCTAGTAAATTTAAAAAAAGGTAATTAGGCTGCGCTCCCAATTGACAAAAAAATTTTTTTTTTTTAATTTTTTGACACATTGGTTGACAGATGTCAAAAAAAAACTAGTGCGTTAAATTTATTTTTTAACAGGCTTTCCAAAAAGGTATCATAAGTGGTACTTTCTTTAAAAAAAAATTGTTGGTAGTCCCTGGGCCTCCAGTTGGGGGCCCCTAAAAATATTTTCATAATGGGTAGAAAGTCCGTAAAAAATCCTTAAAGATTCGCTTGTAGATTTTTTTAAAACCTTTTCCCTAAAGCCGCTATAAGAACACTTCCATTTAAAGAATCCACCCCGTATATATAGTGCCGTTAAACTAAGATTTTTGTCCATTAATCACACAAAAACGGCTTAACCGATTTGTATGAAATTTGATACAACAATAGGGTGTGACCTGGATCTTAACTTAAGCTACTTTTTATTTAACATTTCGTTCCATAACTCGAGATATATAGCACAGAAAATTGAATTTTTTAGGAGTTTTTTTCATTTTTGATGTGATATATATGTATATTTAGTCAAAAATTTTGGCGCCATTCAACTACAATTTTTATAAGCTTTCCAAAGACAAAGATATATTTTTAGGGATGAAATTTTTTGGGGATAGCTCCGAAGGGTGTACTAGGGGAATACTCAAAATCAATAGGGGTCTGCGCGTCAACACAAGTAATGACTATGTAAAATTTTGTTACAATTGGTGCAGGAGTTTTTGAGTTAGAGTGTCTACAAAGTAGGCGACATTCAGAGCGACAGACAGTGCGACGGCGTCTCGATTCGTGCTTATCACTATTCGGAACCTCAAAATTCGTGGAGGATCATGAAAATTTCAAAGTGCGATTTTAAAATGATTATATCACTTTCCTTAGCGAGGGAAGTAAAACGGTTCCAATTTGTGGTGGTCAGAAGTTGCAGATTTTTTAAAATTCCTAAAAGATAGGTTTGAAAACTCCACAAACTTGTTACATCGGAGTTTTGGCACATTTTTTAATATAATCATATTTTTTTAAAACTACTAAAAAATAATTTACCTGTGTTCTTTCTTTTTGTAAGAAGGGTAACAACTAGTCGAGAAAATAGCGTTTAAAGTTTAATTTCAGCAGGTTTGTGCTTTGAAGGTTGCGGGATGACTTCACACAACAGCGAAAGTCAAAATTCAAAACTTATTACTCGAGATTCAGTTGAATTCATTTTTATTGTTCCTTTAAGATTTACAACGTATCTTATGAACAAGAGTTAACAATTTACAAGTCCTATAGAATAGAAATAAAAACAAAAGTAATAATAGTGAAGTGAAGTGAAGTGAAATAAAAAAAAACAAAATAAAGTAAATTTACTAATAAGCCACACCAAAAATAAGAAACATAAAAAGAAAAAAAAGTCAGCAAGCCTTTTTTTTTCTTTGATACAAAAATATATTTTTTTTATATCTTTATCAAAAACATGATTTTAGTAACTTTCTGCAGATAACTAAAGGATGGCTTTTTTGGTTACCGATGCAAAAAAACTTTTTTTTATTACGGGTGTCAAAAAAGATTTCTGTCCGTTTTTTACCCAAAATTAAAAAGAAATAGCGGAAAATAGTAATATTGAAAAAATCTAATTAATAAATTAAGCCATTTCCGCTAGTTTTCTCCAAGTATTTATGAAAAAATAAATTAAAAACATCGTCAAAATATCAAACTGTCAAAGATTAAAATGTCGCAACAATGAACGTCACCGAGTAAAAAGGCACATCGCTATGGAAACCATAGTCATTTCATTTACCAACCGCCTTGATTTATAGCGTAAAGATGGTGTGTTGCGAGAAGTGCTCGTCGTTCGAAATTTTGAAAAGTATTTTCTTGTTTTTCTTGGATTATCTCGCGTCTAAACTATGCTTTTTTTTATTCGCGTTTTTAAATACCTCGCTGCGCTTGTAAAAAAAGCACTATTTTATTTAGTCACTAGTTGTGAAAACTACTATTTCCACACCCTTCAGGGACCATAAAGGATGCTTTTCTAGCTATTACTATTACTATTGCTATTACTATTACTTGAGAACCCTGGTGGCTCTTTAAAATAGAAAAATACGGCGCCAAAAATTTGCTTGCAAGCGAAGTTTTGCATGAGTAAGACAAGGAAAGCTGCCAGCCAGCAACGATTTTTATTTATTTTTACAACAGTAATTTATCTCATACGCACATGAACAGTATAATACCACACCCCAAGTTTAAAGCTAAAAAAGAGTGATATAGTGTAAAAAAAATGTGAAGAAAACTTTTTAGTAATTTTAAGATCCTAAAAGTACAACACAATACAAACAAATATATCTTTGATACAAGAACTATTGTTAGTTTAGTTTTTCAATAAATATGAAAACTTAAAAAAATGATACCTACTCGAAAATCGGTCTAGACTTTTCAAGTTCACTTTTCAATCATGTCTTTATAAAATTCGAAATTTCTTTGCTTTTCTTTAATCTCGGTTCATACGCATATAAATATCATATGTATATTCACTTCGCTTTTATGAAAAGGGTCTACGAATTTTCTTATTTGCTTTTGAACCAATATCCATCTTTAATATGTTTGAAAAATTTAGCAACACTCACGAGAAACAGAGAAAGCCAAAAAAAGTAAAAAAAAGCAATATAAATCTTTTGTTTTCGAGGTACAGAATGTCAAATAGCGTGTTTTTTTACATCTTCTTTTGAAATCACCTTAAAAAAAACAATATTTTGTAGGGTCGCACATCTTAATGAAAAATAATTTACAAAAAAAATGGCGTCAAAATTAAAAATACTGATTTTTTGATAATAACTTAAATAATTTCAAAGAAGGGACCCCTTGATTGAATCTTTTTCTGATATTTAAAGAGAGGTTTCAAATATATACCGTCTGTTTTTACATTTTTTAATCGAAATCAATTTTTTAAATTTTCAGATTGCCTTTTTTCTTCACTTCTCGAACTTTGAAAACTAAATGTCTTGGAAACAAAGGAGTTAAAACTCCTATATTATAGAATAGGAACTTTGTTCTTGTTTTCCATTACCCTCACACACGAAAAAAGCTAAAAATTATATAATAAAGGTTTGAAATTGAAGCCTATAAATCTTTTATAAATTCGGTGATATTTGAGTTTTATATAAAAAAAATTGTAGTCCTTAAAACTATTTGAAAGTATTCTTGTGTTTTTTCTAGTCTATTTTTTATATTTTTTGAAGCTCTTAGAAGAACATCAAAAGTATATTCTATATTGTTAAATTTACAAATTTAATAACTTATAAATAAAGCTCAGAAGTAAAATCGCAAAATTATACAAAAAAAAATAATTTAGTGAAAAAATTTCAGTCAAACCCTCTTCAGAAAGGACAGACGCCGCATTTCCGAATTGAATGGCGATACTGATTCGTTGTTTTAAAAAGCTAGTTGATCTTTTCTCTCCCATTACGGCTTGGATTTTTTTTCCAGACGACAAGAAATGGGAAAACCTAGTCCAAAACAAAGAAGAAATAGAAGAAATACCAATACCGACATCAACATCTCCTCCCGACCACTTACACAGACTGAATCATCGTTACTCAGCAAAACAATATACTACGGCATTGTACCCAACACCATACCAGCAGTCAACATTATTACAGCCATTGAATTTACAAACATCGGTGAAAAAGATAGAGTAAAAATAGAGAATTTTAGATGGAGGATCCACCACAAGGATCGGCCCTCAAGGATCTTAAGTCAGATCAGTCGATCAAAATTCTTCCTGCAGAAAATTACAAAGAAATAACTTAGAACATAACCATTACCATAGAAAGGAGCAAACTCACACCGCAGTACAGCAAAGCAGCTCATATATATGGACTGCCAAAAATTCATAAGGAAAACCTGCCTCTTCGTCCGATAATCAGTACTCGTAATTCTCCGACTTATAATCTTGTCACCAGCATTCGTCAAAAACTCAAAGCCCTTCGTAAACCTCCTTAGAGACATCAACCTACAACCTAACAATTTTTTTAAGTTTTGACGTCGAAAGTTTGTACACGAACGTACCACTGGAAGAATGACTCACATCATTGAACAGAAGCTACTCAAGGACAACAACCTATTTGATAGAACTAATTTACCAATCAATTCCATTATGGATTAGTTGAAATGCTGTCTTCAGAATTCTTACTTCTAGGAAAGGGAGAGGTATTTTCGACAGGAATATTTTCTACCCATGGGATCTCCACTTTTGCCGTTAGTAGCCAACATCTTTATGGAATCATCTGAAGAAGAAGCTCTGCGAACATCATGGCAGGTACCCAAACTATGGCTAAGATATATGGATGACATATTCATCATCTCGAAAAAGGACCACAATACACTAGAAAAATTCTTCAATCATGTCAATCATAGACAATATCTAAACTTGAGGTCAAACTGGTTCACATCAACCAAACTGGAAATTTTTTATAGATTCAGTCACCTACATCTGCAATATAAAAGAAGCTTTAAACAAAGAAAAGGCAAAAATCCGATCCAATCTGCAAGGAACGGTTTCTCCAGCTACACGATCAATAAAACTCTTCAGACCACACCAACATAAAGGGCGATTGATGTAAATACTGAAAGAAATGCGACACTTAAAATTCTATACATCACAGGAGTCTCAGAAAAGATAAGAAGAATAGGCAACCAATACCATCTTCGGCTTGTCGTCTTCAAAACGACCACAACAATAAGAAGTCAATTAACAAAAACTAAACCATATCGATGCAACACCAAGAGCTGCATCTACCAGATACCGAGTGTGGAAGTTCGCCTTATAGAACACAAACGCAAAACTCGATCGCAAATAGCTCAAGATTGCTGGGAAGATCAACATCATATGAAATGGATAGAGGCAAAAATCGTCGCCAAGCAAGAAAATCTATTAAGTGGAAGTTCAAAGAAATAGCGTTCATACAGAGGAACCAGTGTGTATTTTCTCAACAAAGTGTCACCATCAAGAATATTTGGAAACCCATACTTTTCAGAGGTCACAGATTTCAAATGTGAAAGGGCCGAGCCAACCAAGTGTAAACTTTATGGTTCAGTGAACACAGGTTAGTTTTATGGTTCACTGAACACATGCTAGTACACAAGATTATGTACTCTTAATTTTTGTTAGTATTCACCTGATGACGATTGCAGATACATAGCATTCGAAACGTTAAGAAAAAGTAAAAAATAAAGACAAATTTTAAACTCTAATTTACTCTCAAGTTCACCATTGTCTACCACCTACAAACAACACAAAAAAATAAATGAAACGTGGTACCCTGTTCAACACATTACTCTTATGGCAACGTTCTTGTGAATTTGTTCAATGACCGTTCAAGACAAAGGTAACAAATGGTATATTTTTGAAATAAGAAAGAAATTATCTATCGAAATTTTAAAAGGTACACGGGGCGTTCCATTAAAAAAAGGACCCCATAGTCATCTGGCGTGTAAGGGATGCAAACACAAAGTGAGTAATTCACTTTTGGACAAATAACAAAAAAGTCTTCCCAAGTGGAATTTTATAAGCGGTCAACCTGTATATTTTTGACGAGAATTAAGGGAAGTAGGAGTATAAGAAACAAGTTTAAAAAAAATTTCATATAATAGACAGAACAGAAGGAAATACATATAAGATAAAACGGGGAGACAAGAAAAAGCTTTTTAGGAACATACTGCCTAATTCTAATTTTTTTCTTTCACAATGACATGTTTCATTCGCTAAACAGTTACATCATATGCGTGCATGAGTCTTATAGAAAAAAATATTTTCCCCTTTTTTACATTTCTATGCCTTATAAAGGTATACTATATTTCCCTGACTTTCCAAACTTGGCTTTTATCCGAAAATAAAGAAAAATCAAAGATGTAAGAGGGCTGGTGGAAAACGCGTAGATCCCAAAGCTTTTTGATTCAACAATTAGACCCCCCCCGGAAAAATCTACCATGGAACTCAATATTTATCGCTTTTACTTAAATAGTCCGTAAGATAAGGGGTCCAACCTTGCGAAAAATGGTTAAACAATGAAATTTGGCACGTGTACTAAGTGGACCCTTGGTCTCTTGATAATTTTTGAGATATATCGTGACTATAAAGTCCTCTGCAGGGAACCCCTATTCCCAAATCCAAAACACAAAATTTGTAAGATTTTAAGAAACGAGCGATACAATCTGGAATAAATATTCATTAAAGTCTTGGCAACATTTTAACATCTATTTCTACCCAAGGTCCCTCGCTGAGGGTCTCAACTCTTGACGTTAAACAGAAAACCGGTAAAACCCAAAATATCAATGGAAACCCTTCAATAACCGATGGAGCTAACAGATTTGGTTCAAATATTCCTTTCCTCATGAATTAAAGTCAAAGATATGTTGTCACCAAAAACAGCTATGCAGAGTGCCCCAACTTTCAAAGTTATAGAGATAAAATTAACACAGACTATTTCAAAAACTCGAAATTAAGGAAAATGAAATTTGGTACAAATGTTTATTGGGCTGCTTAGTAGCAACGTCGTGAATTGAGGCCCTCAGCAAGCGACCTTGTATTGGCGATATATATTAAAATTTATTAGGACCATAGCCAACATATTATTATGAGCATAATTTGGTCGCTTGATCATTTTTTAAAAACTTGTTCGCACTTTTCAGTTTATTGTTAGAGAATGTACTTTTTGCAGAGGACTTTGAAATGACAAAATTCAACAAATAATATTTAGTGTTAAACACGATTAGTAAGTTTAATGTTTTTTTGCTTTGAAAGTGCGTTTTCAATTAATTTTGGGAATAGGAGTTTTTTGCCAAATATATCAGTTGGTAGGTAGGGGTCCAATAAATATTTGCATTAAATATGATTACTCTATCATTTCATGTTGATTTTTTTTTTAGTTTGGAAATTGGGAACTCTTCGTAGCGAATGACCGTGAATAGGTTACAGATGTTAAGGTGTTACCGGGACTTTGGTAAATATTTTCTTTCAAGGACATAGAAATGCTTAAAAATCAAGATTTAGCAATCATTGATTTCCTTAGAGGGGGTGCTCTTTAGCTTTTTAGAAAAACGGAAACCTAGTTTATTTTGCCTCTTAGGCAGGGAATTATAAAAAAAAAATAAGTAATACAGGGATTCGCCAATTTTAAAAAAAATCTCTTTTATGAAAAAAAAAATTGAAAGATTTTAAAAATCTGTCAAATATTTTTATGATATAAAAAAAAAATTGGGGAGGAGGGAATATTAGTTGCTCACCTCTGGTAAAATAATAATTGCCAAATGTACTGCCCAGGAATCTAAAATACACTGATCAAAACGAAAAAGGAGCCACTTATTTAGTTGAGTTATACCGTTTTTAAATTTCTTTTGATTTACACGTGAAAGTTTTCAAGAATTAAACATGAACAATGATGGCCTTGGAAGGCCACAGAGACGTAGGGTTTATTTCACCAAGATTTGAATGGCTAGGGTATTCACTTTAATTCAAGTCAAGGTGTTGCTAAAATATTGAATGTCAGTGGTGTTGCAATAAATAGAGCCTATATAAGATTTAAAACTTTTGAAATCGTTAGAAGGCAACCTTATCCACGTCGTGCAAGTGCGACTATAGCTAGAGAAGACCGAGTTTTAGAACTTTGGTCTATTAGGAATCGTCGAAGTTCTGCTAGAAGACTACAAAATGAGTTGGTAGAAGCGACGGGTACAAGAGTAAGTACTCAAACTATACCTATTAGCTAGCTACAGTGCCACCTTTGACTCTCGCACATCGTAGAGCAAATCAACACATTGATTAGACCAGGAAACAATGGAGTAATGTAATGTTTACTGACAGGTCTAGATCTATTTTTAATCATGTTGATGAACGTGTTAGGGTCTGGAGACGACCAGGTACTGCACAGTACAAGAAAGACAGGCGTTTGAAGGTGGCTCAATTATTCTGTAGTGCTCTGACAAAGGATGATTACAGCACAGCGATATGTCAGTGAAGTTCTTGAGCCACACATTGTACCATTTGTGGAAAATATGGTTCCAGATTTTATCTTAATGCAGGATAATGCATATGCGGCCAGAATAGTTAAAAATTTTGTTTTTAAATCCCATAGAACATGTTTGAGACACTCTGGGAAAGCGTTTTCTGTAACGTCAATCACTAAGAAACTGACAACATGTCGAAGAAGTTCTTGTGAGAGAATGGGAACAACTATTGCAACGGGAAATTCGAAATGAGATCGAAAGCAAGCGATGTTGTGCAGAACTTGTGAGAGCAATAGGAGCTCATACACGCTATTAGTTTTACTTTTATTTTTTATTTTTGTCCCGGAAAAAGCTCCACAAAAAAATTAATGTAATCTAGATATAACAAAAAATCTTCGGGTACAATAAAAAAATAAAAAATTGTAACCATAAAAACATTTGCTTAAAATCTACGAACGTTTTTATAAGTGGCTTTCATCAAAATTGGTTTGATAGTTTTTGCATGATTCTTATTAAACAAATAAAAATTCGAGATTTATTATATATGGTGCACCAACATCACAGTTTCTAACTTAGAAGTTGATCAGTTGTTGAGAGGATTGCGTTTTGTCAACGCGCATTTCATCCATTTCTGTTATCTCTGATAAAAATGCACGAACGGTTTCATATCCTCCCAAATTCCAATTCAACCCTTATATATCCAGGTGGCATGATTCTCACTATATATTTCTTTGAAAAGGATGTTTAGGGGGAGTCAAAAGTTTTGCCCTTTACAAAAGTGAGAATTATGCACTCAAAAAACTAGAAGTGAATGGAATCAAAAAAATAAACCTTAATTTTTTTCTTGAATCATATTTTACGGGGAATTCTCAAAACAATTTTTCTCTGCAGGTTTACGTCTTTGAATCGAATTTGGGGGCTTGAAAAAATTTCCCTTGATAGATAGATAGATAGATAGATAGATAGATAGATAGATAGATAGATAGATAGATAGATAGATAGATAGATAGATAGATAGATAGATAGATAGATAGATAGATAGATAGATAGATAGATAGATAGATAGATAGATAGATAGATAGATAGATAGATAGATAGATAGATAGATAGATCGCTGAGCAGAGTTCGACCCCCCTTCTCAATTATAAATATTAGGTAACTATAATCTTAAACTACTACTACTTAAACTAAATAAGGTCAGTACAATAAATTAAAAATTCCTAAAAGCGCGATATCCACAATTTCGACGCCACTTTTCTGGTACCTCTGGTAGGTAAAAATAATATGTTATTTTGAGTTGGTGCAAAAAAAACAAAATGCCGAAAAAAATGAAAAGGTATCTTTTAAACAAGATTTCCTAACTAATTTTCAAACAAAAATCATGTTGGAGGGTTCCCAAATACGTTCGCTCCGCAAACGACCCGATCAAACTGGTAATACATTAACTTCTTTCGAATATATATTTTAGATTTTTTTTTCTGGCACCCAAACGATGGGCGACCAAATGTCCAGTGCCCAAAAGACCTGCAAATCGACGAATTGACTCTTAAAATGTCAAGGTTTTCGTCCGGCATTGCCTATCCTCTTGTAACACATAATTGTGCCATTATAAATTTTATTTTATGAAAAAGGATACTACGGACAGTAATTAATTAAAAAGGCTCTTTCTGTTTTTAAAAAATAATTAAAATGTTTTGTTTAGGTTTTATTGCAAAACGAAAATATGTGGTCCCGATTCTTCAGAAACGACAGTAAATCTCATTCGTCAAAAACAACAGAAATACAGCGTCCTTAGTATTTTTTTTAAATCTTAACTTTGTAAGAGAAACTGCGTCATTTTTTTAATAACATTTTGTAAATTTAATATTTTAAATTTAAATATTCTGCCGAACTTGTTTCACGGCGGAGCTAAGTTGCTACTACGCCTACCAATAAACGTTAAAAAGTGTCGAAAATTCTCACCATGTAAAGGGAAAGACAGAATTTGTGTAGGTTTTCGAAACACTCAACTCAGTGACAGAGACATATTCCATGGCTATCTATGGTTTTGTATGTTGAAAGTTTTAAAGATTTGATTACACACAAAAATAAGATCAATAACATACATTTGTACAACTGCCCACAAAAATTACAAGTGACATATTTTCTATTTACTGGAATGCCTTCGACAAGGCAAGAACGCGGATTATAACATCTGCCTTTCAGGAAAGAGGAGCGGAGGCATGTCTGACTGAATGGGTCAAATCCGCGTTAACGGAGAGGGAAGCACTGGCCAGCTTAGGAGAGTTCAAGGTGAAGGTGGATGTGACAGGAGGCTGCCCCCAGGGTAGCTGCTTGTCTTTTCACTTGTGGTGCCTAATAATGGATGATCTACTAAATCGCCTGACGCAGGGGGGATTCGACTCACAAGCATTTACCGACGACGGTGTAGTGAAAGTGAACGGCCGCTTTCTAGCCACAGTCTGCGAAAGAATGCAAAGGGCGGTAAGAATCATAGAAGACTGGTGTAGACAGAATGGTCTTTCAGTAAATTCTGAAAAGACCGAGATGATTTTTTTCACCAGAAAGAGGAAACTAGAGGGACTCAGAGCTCCCATAATGTATGGCAGACCCCTATCTTTGGTATCACAACTTAAGTATTTGGGAGTGACGCTGGACAAGGGACTCAAGTGGAGCGAGCATGTTGCCAAAATGACTGTTAAAGTCCAGGCAACATTGTGGCAGTTGCGCCGGGTGGTCGGTCGAATCTGGGGCATTAGATCGAAGATCCAACACTGGATATACACGGCCATCATAAGACCAAGGATCCAATGCGGATCAGTGGTCTGGTGGCCCGCTGTAGAAAAGCTGACCATATCCAAACAGCTTACGAGCCTGCAAGGGCTCTTCTGCAGAGGGATGACCGGCGCAATGAGGACAACCCCCATCCATGCTCTGGAAGCAATCTTGGGTCTCCCCTCGCTTCCAACTTGGATCAAGAAGGAGGCGATGGCGACGCACCTACGATTAAGGAACCAGGGACTGTGGAAGGGCAGGAAGGAAAGAGAGGGCCATCTGGCGGTCGATGGACTGATAACGAAATAGTTACCCCTCCCAAGACTGTCAGTGAAAGCACCGCTTAAACCATGGAGGTTCGATAAAAAGTACAAGGTCACAATACCGGAACGGAATGAGTGGCAAAGGAAGAATTCCGAACGGAATTAAGCAGAGGGGCGACGCGACGGTCTGCTACACGGATGGCTCTAAACTGTCAGCCAAGCAGACAACAGGCGCAGGAGTGTACACGAAAAGCCTAGAAGTTCAGAAGAGTTATCCACTTGGAGAACACGCTACGGTATTTCACGCGGAGGTGTATGCCATTATCATGGCAGCAACCCTACTCGAGGTCAGAAATGGCAGGAGGGACATATAAATTTGCTCCGACAGCCAGGCTACCCTCAAGGCTCTAAGTGCACCCAAAATAGTCAGTAGTCTGGTGGAGGAGTGCGCTGAAGCATGAGGGAATACTAGGGAACGAGAAACAGGACGAACTTGCCAGACTAGGGGCCGAAACCCAATACATTGGACCGGAACCTCTTCTGGGAATAACAAGGAAACATGAAACAGAGTGAGCTCAACAAATGGGCGAATAATGAAGTGAAGACGTCCTGAAGGCAAGAGTCCAAGTTATTCGTGGATGGTCCAAATGTAGCCAGAACTACTGACAGGGATGCTGACTGGGCACAATCGGCTGAACAAAATCTGACGCAAATAAGAGTAGCAGGAGATGCCGTGTGTCCCGCTTGGGGGCTCGAAGAGGAACGGGCGCAGCATTTGATAGCACAGTGTGACGCATATGCCAGATTAAGGCAGCTGAAGTGGGGATTTTCCACGATAGAGGAAGAAAAGCTGCACTCGCTCAATTGGGCCGACATATTGAACTTCGTAAAGAAGACAGCTGGCTCGGAGAGAGAGGTGCAGCGGAAGTGGGGGCATAGGGGTAAGGGACGGGGTATGACAGAAAGGGCCCATGAAGAGACTACTACTACTACTACTACTACTACTACTACTACTACTACTACTACTACTACTACTACTGCTACTACTACTACTACTACTACTACTACTATTTACTGAAACAGTATTAAAAAACTAAATTTTAAGAAAAAATATGTCCTGATAAGAAAAGGAGTTAGTTGTAAACTTGTGTTTAAAAATTGTTAGATTTTTTGTAAGGGCGAGATTTTCTGACGGTTTTTGAGGAATCGCGACCTTATAAAAGACAATAATTTGTCGTTTTAAAATTTGCTAAAATACGCGGTTTTAAAACGTGATTACTTCCTTTTTATGAACAGTATTTTACGGAATTTTACCTAATATACTCTACCTTATGTGAAATATTAAATATTATCCCAACAATAAATACTTTGTTTGTACGGGCCTCTCAAAGCGCTTTTATTTGAAAACGGTTTAAACATTATACCGTATAAACACCACTAAAACCGTTTTAAGCATTAAATCAAGTTTACTTAATAGCGTTTAAAAAAGCGGTTTAAAACCGATTTTAAGGCCGCTATAAACGATTTAATAAAAAAGCTTTTTAGCGAATTACTTACAACCTAGAGAAATAATTAACCCTGGTTTTACCGTAAAATCTTTTGTGAACCTTTACTTGCTTTTTTTTTTAAATGACATTCAATGACATTTGATGAAGGACGGAAAAAGTGTTTTTATTCAAAACGTAGTAAATGATGTTTTTAAACTCAATTATTTTAAACTTTACTAAGTACTAAGTAAAATTAGTCTTGACTAAATAAATAATTTATTTATACTCATAGAATACTTCAAGAAACCAAGAAAATAAATGCTTTATTGTCTTTATACAACTTGAACAAAAAGCTTTCACAGTAATAAGCAACAACTTTAATTTCATATTTCGTGAGCAAGCATTATTTATGAAAAAGTAAAGGGTAAAATTTATTATCTATAACAATTGGACGAAAATGGGTAAAAGTACAATAGTTAACTGTAAATAAGACTTGACCGAAATAAATTAGAAAACACGTTTTATTGGACCTTTTGGTATACTTTATAACATACCAAATTTACCAAATTTGGACCACTGGAAATTTTTTTTCAAGATAACCGAGAACAAACATTGATTATAGCAATTAATCAAGGACTTACAATTTTTTATTTTAATTAACGAAAGTAATGAACAGGTATAAATTTAAATATGGAGATTGAGAAAAAAATTACATTACCAACATTTTTCGGTGATTCATTATTATATCAGTCGAACGGTTTTCATTATAATTGCAAATATTTCTGTAAATCCAACCGGTTTTTTTAGTTTGTGACTTTAATCATCCAAACTATAAAAAAATGTAATATCCCTGCTAAGAGCAATATTTTACAAAATTAAATAGTAGATAACATAAAGTCATTTTTTATTTTAATTTTTAACAATCAACTTTGATTTTTTGTCTTATAACTTTCGAACTATTAGAAACCCTACTTTAAAGTTTAATTTTTCGGGCTATAATTTTACGACATACTTTAGAGAATTTAGGAAATTTTATATCTTTTAAGTCCAAAAACTCCTGAAATTCATGCCTACTTTAAGGTGTTTTCGTGTTATTCTCTCAATGGTCAATGGTCCAACTTTGATAAATAGTTATAGGTATTATTTATGTATAAACTTGTAACTTGCAATGAAATCGGTTTTTATGAAAGCACTCTCATTAAATATTATTTATCCAACACATAACAGTTATGACCGTCATTATTAATTTTAGACAATTAAACTATCAAATAACACTGTGTGTTATAATCCATAACTCACTAATGAGTCTCGTTCATGTTTAAAGTACTATTCAATTTATTTATTTCTATTACAAGCAGAATTCACATTGATATTGAAATTAAAAGAAAACGCTAACGATTTATTCGAATTTGAAGTCATTGTAAAATTCGTTGGTTCGTTGGAACCAGACGCTTTCATATCGGTACAGCTGCTGATAGTGCTGGAAGACTTCGACGCATTAGAACTTTGAATTTTTCTGCAATTTGTATATTGTTACGCACTGATTCTTCTAGGTATCCTTCTGCTAGGGTCGAGGACTTGCATCCTTCGTGACGCTTCACAGTATTCATGTTAGCCCCTGCATTGGCCAAAAAAATCGCCGAAGACATTCTCGGCACTGGTTCCTCCAATTTCAAAAACATTGCAATTCTTGAAGGTATCGACAACGTATTTATTCCCACAGACTGGTTGGTACACCCCCATTTACTTTACAACATACCAAATTTATACGAATTCATCACATCTACAAGCACCGCTAATCCCCATTATCAAAGCCACTTTCATCAACAGATACTCCTCGTCGGGAGATTTGTTCGTCGTTGGTTTGTATCCCTGTGATTTGCTTTTCAAAAACCTCGTTAGTTCGCCATATTTTAAAATGTTGATTTTTTTTATAAAGGTGAATAATCGAGCGAAGCATCCAGTATTTGGTCCATAGCGACGATGGGGCTAATTTTTTTTGCAAATGTAAAAAATAAGCCAATAAGACGCAAGTGGCTTTGATTTGATCACAAAGCTTATTAATTACTATCTCATAAAAACGATTTCTTCCGCTTGTTGGATAAAACATTGTATGCCACTCGTGTCTTATGTTTCCTAAGTCACTTGAGAATTTATACCACTCGGTCTGACGGCCTCGTGGAATAAATCTTTCTCGCGTGACTTATTTTCAACTTAACACACTAGTACCATAAATAACTATTATCTTTTACATTCACAGCTCACCACTCGAAAACAGCAGGTATTCAAAAAAAAATTAGCAATGATCAAAATTGTTGCTCCTTACAAACAAAATCGACGTTTACGGGGGTTTGGAAAAAAAATGGCTGCAAATATACAAAAGGGGTCTGTTTATTTCTTTAAAGAAACTTTCCTGTATATTATTGGCACTATCAACTGCGATCATTTCACAAAAGGGGGTCTGATACGTATATAGGTCAACTGCACACTATTGTAAAACTTTCGGATAACTTTTGATAACTTCTAAACTGCCTGTAACTTCTGTAAGCACTCTGTAAGTGTGTATGTAATTTTAACCGTAATAGTTGGCTGGATTTTACTCCAGACTATTACGAAAACATTAGACAGTAAATATCGTTAAAATTGCATCGCATTAGTATGGGTTCTTAGGTTTGCCTATGAATTTATGTTGTTTTTCCTCAAAAATAGTTAGATTTACTCTTTGGTTGTAGGTGTAATTAATTCTGCCGTGTTAATAAAGAAGAGTGAATGTTACAAATTTGCGATTTCCACTTTTTTGCATTTTCATAATTTATATCATCATATCTTTATTTTAAACCACTTTTTTATTTTTTTTAATTTTAAATATTAAAAAAAAATAATTAAATTCAGCGATTGTGTGTGATCATCATGATCAGATCCTATTGTTGGGCAGGAAGAGCGAAAGCAACAGTCTGCAGCGAATTGGCACTTTTTTAGGTCAAAATATGCAGTAAGAAGAGCGAATAACACACCTTTTTTGCACATTCGCTGTTTTTCCTTAATATTTTGCCTTATTTTGTAATAAAATCGCTTGGAGACACGCCGATTCTTATGCATTTGTTGTTCTTTCTTAACAATGTATTTTTCGCGCCTGTCTTCAAGTGCGCAAGCGAATGTGATGTATTCTTTTAAAAATTAGATTTCTTGTCCGAGAACAATAAATAAAAAGGAAGGTTCGTGGCTATAGGACACACATTTTGCTTTTCAATTCATTACGACCAGGTCTCCAAGGTCTAATGGATAATCCGGAAACATACAGGCCTGTTTCATCCTTGTTAGAGATCATCATGGTAATATAGGACTGTACCTGGCGTATAAAGCATAACATAAGCAACCACACCCAGCGAATTTAAACAACTTTATTTGACAAAAGTTGTTTAAATTCGCTGGGTGTGGTTGCTTATGTTATGCTTCATACGCAGGTATAGTCCTACGTTGCTTCATACGCCAGGTACAGTGTACCCTTTTAAATGGCCAATGCTGTATAAAAACTATATATAATAAACACTCAAACTCAAACAAGAGGTAGAGTAAACGGCGCGTTTTTTTATTGTAATATCTGCAATAGACCTAATCCACATATAACATTAGCTAAAGCAACGAATATTGATTCTCAGTATATAGATCTTCTACAATGTCTTATTTCATTTTCATCTTCGCTTTCAATAGAAAAATCTTGGTTTCGATTTTCAGAGGCCTGTCCATTATAAAATCGACAAACAATGGAACATTTTATGCCCGCTTTTCGGTCACTAGAAGCTCCGGTGCAATCTTTTTTGCAATTTCATAAAATTATTTCAATTGGAACCACTTGACTCAGGCTTTATTTCCAGCCCCAATCTTCTAGTTTTTTTTTTGTTACCGCTCCAATTTTGGATTTGGTGGTATTTTCGCAACGAATGGTACCGGGCAGCATCTTTTGTAGGTTGAAACGATGCAAGGTTTACTTTGGATTTTATTGAAGATTTGATAAACCGTTCTCTTCTCTAAGCTGTCAGAAATATTACCACCATACAATACTACCAGGAATCGTTCGCCATCAGCTTTTGCAACTTCATCAGGATTAGCATCTGGGTTGTTAAAAACTTTAATATCAGCAAGACTTAATTTTTTTCTAAGAGTGGTAAAAATTTTGCTTTTCCCTGATAAAGATCGTCGAAGTTGTGTCACATTCACTAAATGCGTGCAAATCGCAAATGAATTCTGCTAGATTTTTCTGCTTCGATTTAATTGGTGAATATATTTTCTCTGATATCTTTCCTTTCCCGATTCAAGGAGACTGACCGCTGCTGACTTGGTGGCCTGATACTCCAGACGGGAGCAAATCTCAGCAGGGCATGTATTCTTGACGACCAGAAAGCTACATGGCTAACATGAGAAACAGAGGCAGACAGTATCCAGATCACCAGCCAAACGAATGCTTGATGCGTTCATCATTTAAGACACGTAGAACGTCTGCGTCTTGTTTGTTATTTAATTTTATGGGTACTTTTATGATGACCTTCAGTTACGCTCTTCTAATGTAAAAGGCTTTGACAACTGCTGGCTGATGGCATTTCCTTGATTTACGTTTTTACGTCCGGAAATCAGTATACTGGAGGTTTTATGTTATTAAAATATGATATACCTTTATATGTTTAATTGGTATATACAACTTTGCGTCGGTAAGTAGGTATATAAAACTGTAATATTAGGTACCTGTTATATATAACATATAATTCAAAAGAAGTTATCAAAAAAAACAAATAGAGGTCATTTTTTCAAAAACCAGCAACCAGCGTATTGTATATATATATATATATATATATATATATATATATATATATATATATATAAATCTTTATATATATATTATTATCAATATTCTATATTATATATTACTGGTTATAGATATAATGTACTGAAATATGTAAACTAGATATTATGTTATTATATATTAGTAATATAATGTAATTCACTGTCAGTCAGTTGTCAGAAACCACAAAAATGTATGCAAAACCTTAAAAAATCTCAACTTTTTTTTCAAAAATCTGGCTTTGTTTAGCTGTAGCTCATTACTGCTAAGAGCTACAAAAAAAAATAATACATCAAAGTCTTTTCGTCCTAAAGTTTATAGTTTTCGTTTTATTTAAAAAAATACAAATTTATACACAGTAAATCCAAGATGGCAGAATGAGCTCTTCCCCTCCAAGGTCGAAAACTCAATTTTGTTTTAGGGGCCCAATATGAACAATACATGTCAAAATCCCTACTACCCGACGTTTTACAAGCTGATGTCCTTTTTTAATCTCTAATGATTGGACTAAATGGTGTTTTCAAAATTTAATTCCAAATTTCGTTTCATAGATACCATCATCAGGATCAAAAAGCCAAAATGTTGTACTTCATATTTTAGTTTTTAGTTTTAAGTTTGTTTGATATTAATATATATATTTTTTACTTTGAAGTTTTGATCCTGACAAAAATCATCTTCATTGCATTTTTTTTGGTACGGCCCTGTCCCATTTAATTTTTTTTTTATTTTTTTTTATTTTATTTTTTTTTTCGAAACTTGAAAATAAAAGAAATTATATTTTATTATCAAACATACTTAAAAAGAAACAGAAATATGAAGCAAAACATTTTGGTCCGTATTTAACTTTTTTTTCAAACGACCGGAAAATAGCCACTTTCCGTACGATTTTTCATACGGAAAGTTCTACATTACAAGGCATGTTCTTTCTAAATATTTCCACACTCCAGAAAGGACCTTTTTGTTCAATTTTCCGGTCCCTTGATCCTTTTCCGGTCCCATTTTTGGCCAAGTTGGCTATAACTTCTTGTTGACAGCTTTTAGCTTGTTTTTTTGGGCAGTTTTGACACTTCTAAAAGAAGCTGTTTTAAATTTGTTTCAAAAGTTTTTTTTTACAAAAATGGACTCAGATCTAGAAAATGAGTTGAATCTGGAGGAAATAATAAAAGCTGCTTCAAGGGTCACATACACCGGAAAATCGACCACACATTTTTAATTCTCAAAGTAAGAGTATACTATAAATATAGGTAAATAAAGAACAAACCTAGAAATCTGCCTATGAGTTCTTTTATCATTATTTTGCTTGATAAGTTGGCCATGGTTGGCCGTAACTGGTCGTAGGTCATCACTGATTTAGCTGTGTTAAGCTAATAGGCACTACAGTATAATTTTTCTAATGTTTTATACAATTTTGCACAAGTTAAAAATACAAAAATAATTTCTAACCACAAAACTTTACTTGTTTTTCTTAGTTTTCATCTTAAAAACTACCGGCCTTAGCGGCAATGGCTATCTAGCCACCAAGAAGCAGAAAATATCAGGGGACTCTTCATAAATTACGCAACACGGCTGGGCGTCGACGAAAGTGATAGATACAAAAATGTTTTTTCTGATCGTTTGAAAAAAAAAGTACGTACGATACACGACCGGAAAGTGTCTTTACATGTCTCCACAATTTCCTGCGTCGACCTGTAAAGACCAATTTTCCGGTCTAGTGACGTAAATACCTATTTCAATCCTAATGATGGTATCTACGAAACGCAACGTCGGATTAAATTGTGTTTTTTAAAAAGGTTGCCACAGACATGTTTTTACAGAACTTAATTATCTCAAAAATTAAGGAAGATATCATCAATTGGTAATTGGTTTGTAGCTCAAAAAACTACGAGGGCCAGAATAAATCTGTTAATACCATTTTTTAAAACTCAAAAAAGTAAGAAAGTAATGCGAAAACCGCATGTCTCTATCTTAAATAACAACGGAGTTTCCCATTAAATCCCATTGAAAATGGGACACCCTGTGCTGTAATAATATTTGCTGTCACTAGAAAATTTGGAAAATTCGAGGGAAAATTAGATTTCTCGCGCTGGATTTTATTTGTTTACTCCTCATATGTTACGGTTTTTGATATGTACCTATAATTCAACATATATTTGAACTTCAATACTATAAGCATTGTTTCTACATTAGCTTTGTGTACCACTGCTTTGGGATGAAGTACAATGAAATGAAATTGTTAATAGTTCATAAACCATGTAATGTATGTAATTTAATATGTTCTGTTCAGGTTAATCTAAATATTACGTAGAAGCGGATATATAGGGTGTTTCAAATTCAATGATCACCATGGGGATCTCCTAAACGGTAGGAGATACGAAAAGATTTAAATTAGGGCAAAGTTGCGTAATTTGAGGCTTTACCCAAAACTAAAAATAAAGTTTACAAAATCCAAAATTCTCAATTTTAGTTTTTATTTTTTCCGCCTTTATTATTAGAGTTGTCAAAAAATGCTTAAAAGTTTCTACAGGCACCTTTTTAAGATCTATCAGACGAGCTACTCAGTTTTAAGATTTGCCTTAATTTAAACCTTTTCGTATCTCCTACCGTTTAGGAGATTCTCGTGGTGAGCATCAAATTTGAAACACCCTGTATAGGGTATACGTACGGAGTACGGCTATTTCACCTATTCATTTAAATTTAAAGCGTAAATAAGAATGTTCACGTGTTGACAACAAGTTCCATCAGGGGGTGCTGGTAGTGTAACAATGGCGTTTTAACCTTAAGGATCAGAGGTAACATAAGTGTTGACATTTGTTAAGAATAATAAAAAACACTTTTCTACATTTGATTTTGTTTTAAATTAGGCATAACTAAAATAGAGACATTCCGACAGTTGTTCATCCCTATGACAAAATTCAAAAAAATTTATCGAGATATTTTTTACAGATTATTATTTTAATTTCTCCTTTACATTCCAAACTATCTAAAAGAGCTTCTGAAGTCATATGGAAGAGTAACTTAGTAGGTTAGTAGACGTGATAAAAATAATAAATGTTGGGATTGAGTTTCGTTAATGTCTAAATCTCCATTTTTTTGGGCATGTTCGTGTACTCAATAAAGAAGACTTTAAAGCTTGTCAATTTTTGGATATGAAAATTCACAATATATGTTGATAGCCTTTATAAGTAATTTATTCAGTTCAAGATAAATGTAAGGTGTTGCGTTTATCAATTAAAAAAGAGAACGTTTGTATGATTTATTGTTTTTTATGTAATAAAATTAAACTGTACTAAAGTTTTGAAAAGGAAGTCCTCTCAAGTCCTTTCTTATATATATAGAAAAATAAAGCTTGGTCTTTCTTATTTCGATTCCTGTAAGAATCTCGTCCTACTTTGTTCAAATTATTTAAATATAATGATTTAAAACTTCTTGATATGAAGGTTGTGCCTAAGAAAAGGCTGTAATAAATATTTTTTTAACATTATTGCTAATCTAATTATTTGGTTGTACTCAGAATTAGCCCCTCAATTAGCAGGAACAAGCTTAATGTTGTTTGCCTTATTTGTAACAATCTACATATGATATTAAATTTCTTAAAATTTAATGTAATATATGATTTTTGACCTAGGGCTATATGGACGCTGAACCACTGTAAGGCGGCGCGCTGCATATAGGCATACTAACATCCCCCGTTATTTGACGACAAAAGTTGTTTAAATTCGCTGGGTGTGGTTGCTTATGTTATGCTTCATACGCCGGGTACAGTCCTATATTACTCATATGATTCCTAAAAAGGATGAAACAGGCCAGTAGGTTTCTGGACTATCCATTGGATCTTGGAGGCCTGGTCATAATGAATTGCAAAGCAAAATGTGAGGCATTATGTTTACCACAATTGCGATCAGACATAAGGTAAACAATTTGGCGACGATGCCAGATTTCGCACGTAATATTTTACAAACATATTATTTTTAAACCTTTTTTATCATTTACCTGCAATTATGCGAATTCTCTGGTTTGCTTTTTAAAACATGGAGAAACACCTTATTTGTATTCAAAATGAATGTAAGCCCAATATTTGACTGGCTGTCATATTGAAACGTCACCTGGGTACTAAAAATGCTTTTTTATTAACAAAATGGTAGCGTCATTTTCGATTTTGTTTTAAATTTTTGTTTGTTTTGTTAAGATTTGCATATAAAAATTGCAAAACTTATTAAGCAGTGTGTGACGCATGCCGGAGAGAACCTCAATTGTTTTAAATTAATTTTGAATTTAAATAAATTTCATTATGAACAATAACAAAAAAAATGTATTAAAAGCAAAGAAAAAACACCAAACTATAAAAAAACTGGATATAGTATCATAAGATAAAATATCAATCGATACTTAAGTGACGTCACAACGCCATATCGTAAATGTTGAGCTCACCTGTGAGTATGGGCGCCTTGATTTTTATTCACATATTCACAATTTCAATTCAATAAATGATTCATAATGTGTAGGTACACATCTGTTCATAAAAAAGGGACACTTATTTGACATTTAGGTATGTAATGCCCCGGTTTTTTTTTAACACAAGTGTACATACTATGCTACATATCCCTCATTTTTTCGGTCGAAATATCTGTTATTTTGAACAAAAAAATTATTATTTTAATTTTCCAATATATAATGGGAATAAAACCGACACAATGTGACAACCTCGCACTTGTAGCGGGTCACCTATATAACCATGGAATACGCTGCCCCATTCATTATTTATCGTCGGAGTTGCCACTTTAGTAGAATCGAGCTAGTAGTCGTAAGGTGGTAAATATTGCCTGATGGAGGACTGCCAGTGGAGAGGACAATGGTTTTCCCTAAATCTAACGAGTGATTGCGTTTAAATAGATACTTAAGCTTAAAATGATTATTTTTAAAGGGGAAACCTTACAAAATTCAGATTTTCTTAAAAATATCACAGTGACCGGAAAACGTACATTCAATTATTGACTGAATCAAATTCGGTCATGTAGTGGCCGCAAATGGTGAATTACTTTATCAGTTTCGGCCACTTTGCTTCTTAACATAAGTAGCTAATAAATAAAATAATGGTGCTAGAAAGCACGGATAGTTGAAAATATCTAGAAAACTGTAGCTTTGAAAGATTTGAACCTTAAAACAAAATTTTTGGATAATATTTACGAGAACCAAGATCTGAAAGCCGCATATCAATAGCTGCTTTACTTCTAAAGTTTGTTGAATATTTTAACGTTTTTTCAAATAACTCGGAAACTAAAGCTTCCACGGATTTACACTTAATAAAAAAATTTGTAGTCCATATTTATGGAAACTTAAATATGAAAACCGTTTATCGCTACTTGCTTTTGTTCCAATGTTACAATTTTTTTAAATATTTTATTCCTCTTTTCCCCCCTTCAACCCCCGACCAGTTAATCAGTTCATTGTCAGCCGATAGAGGATTTTTGTACCAAATTTCGTTAAAATCGATTAAGGCGTTCTTGAGTTATCGTGTATACAGGCAGACAACAGACAGTAGACCGATAGATCGACAAGCAACTTTTTCTTTGTCGATTAAGGTATTTTGAAACCTTAGTAACCCATTTTTATGAATGGACTGGACCGGTGGGCTAAAAAACACATATTTTTTTCAAACGAACAGGAAAATAGAGATGACGACAGTGTTAATAAATATCAAATAAATGTTGCGCCTGCCATAGCATCTCTGAGCATTACTGCACAAAATAAAAAAGATATTTACAAAAATTAAATCAACGTTAGAAACAATGACATAAAATGTGATTTTGTAAGCGATGCTAATATAAGTTAGAAAAATAATGATCATGAGCAAAAAAAGGAGGCTTTAAATATACTAATTATTTGATTAGTTCGCATTATCACACTCGAAAAGTTGTCCACGTATCGGAGTTAAAAACGACCGGAAAACGTCAAGGAAAACTGCTCGAAGGCAATCAGTTAGTCGTCATACAACTAAGATATAAAAACGGTTTGAAAGTAGTTGTGCTGTTACTACAGTAGCAAAAAAACGTTGAGGCATCGCACAAAAGTTGACAATGTAACTCATGCAAACAGTAGGTAATGCCAAAACAAAAAATTGGTTCTAGAAAGCACGGGTAGTCCACCATACCATCAATTATTTTATGTTGAAAGGAAATGAAAATATCTCGAAAACTGTAGCTTTGAAAGGTATGAACCATATAACAAAATTTTTGAGTAATAATCAAAAAAACCAAAATCTGAAAACCGTATATCAATAGCCGCTTTACTTCTAAAGTTATGATTTTTTTAATATATTTTAACCTTTTTCACGTAACTCGGAGTTCCCACGAATCTGGACTTCGTAACAAAATTGTAGTCCATATTCATGTAAACTTAAATCTGAAACTGTATGTCACTACTTGCTTTTGTTCCAAAGTTACAATTTTTTAACTTTTCCCACCTTCAACCCCCCACCACCCTACACAAGTCAGTTCATGGTCAGCCGATAGAGGATTTTTGTATCAAAGTTCGTTATAGGCGATCTTGAGTTATCGTGTATGCAAACAGAAAACAGACAACAGACCGATAGACAACTTTTTTTTTCGTCGATAAGGAACCTTAGTAACTCATTTCTGATATACCATATTGGTATGGTGGACTAAAAAGAAGAAACATTTACCGAGTGTGTTAACAAATGAACAGTGGATAGCTTGTGCAGAAAAGAAAAAGCAAGAAAAGTTAAATGTAGAATGGTGGCTTAGTGCACCTTCCAAAATAGAATGAGGCAATTTTTGTACTACAGTGCAAATTTATTTCAAATATTAAGTCCTACGTCAAAAAGTTGAAAGTTCACAATAATAAGCGATGTCTCTATTAAATAAGACATTGAAATATACAAAACGTTCAGAAAGACCAATACAAAAAATAGACGAACAATTTAATTAAAATGAGACTTATAACTAGTTATAACCTGTTGTTTCATATGAAAAATAATAATGTCATTGCCAAATAAAAAGTCCACCGGTCCAGATAATGTACCAACTTTGCTTGTTAAAGAGTGTAAAAATGAACTTTCATATATTGTTTTTCCAATCTAATTAATAAGTGTTAAGGAAGGAGTTTTCCCTGACCCTTTAAAGAAGGAATATATAAGAAAGGCGCAAGACATAACATTGAGAATTACAGACCGATATCCCTTTGTGTATTTACCAAGATAATTGAAAAGGTTTTATATGAAAGGACAATCGAATTTTTTAATCAACACAATATCTTTTCTGAGCAGCAGAATGGATTTAGTAAGGGTTTTTCTACATAGACCGGTGGTGTTGCGTTGACACAGTTGATATATAATAAAATGGATAAAAACGAAACTGTCATAGTGTTGTTGTTTGACCTGACCCGTGCGTTTGATTCTGTTGATCCAGAATTTGTTTTAAGCAAATTGTACACTTTGGATATAAGAGGTAATATAAATAGTTGGTATAAGTCGTTCTCGTTTCCTATAAAATTTTTTGCTCAATCGGATAGTCTAAGCTTAAAATTAGGCACACTGCAAGGAAGTATCCTTGGTCCTTTATAACCTTTATAAATGATTAGGTAGACCACGTGAAAAATGCAGAATTTTATTTGTGGCTACGGCAGTCGTGTACGATCCTGACCCAAAATTAGCTCATCAGAAGGCTTTGACATGTTTTCAACAGATTTCTTCTTAATGCAAGGCAAAGAGGCTTATCCTCAATCACACAAAGACGATTATTGTTGAAGTTAGTAATAAATATAGAAAACCTGGTAATTTGCACTATAGTTTTCGAATAACAAATATGTATTAATAGAATCATCAACGGCAGCTAAATTTCTAACAGTTGTCTTGGACAGGCATTTGGATTGGTCTTAACAGATTGATTGCGTCTGTAAAAAGCTAAACAGTAGCTGTTTTTTTGCTATACCAATTAAAAAATTCCTTAGGAATGAGTGATCTGATGATTGTCTACTATAGTTCAGTTTACTCGCTGTTTAGTTTTCATATTTTTTTGTGGGGAAATGCGAGAGATGCAGAGAGTTTTTGTAGCACAAAAGATAATTATTAGAATATTGTTTAGTATGTCTTAACATTCAAATCAAAAAATATATTGGCCGTAGCGGAGGTTTTTATTTTGAGAACACTTTTGTACATTTTTATTATAAAGGACTAGTTAGTTTTGGTCGGAGACCGCCATGACTACCATACTAGAGGGCTTCAAAATATTTAAAAAATAAAACGTATACATGAATTTTATAAAAAATCAACATGTTGCCTCAGGAAATAAAAGTGTGTACATCTTTGTTACTTTTCAAAAAAAAAACTTAAACTATTACTACATGAGGACGTGTTCTGATTGATTGATTCATTTCTGAGTATGCCACTATGGCACTGTCAATTGCGACCACTATTGCTGCAGTGTTCGGTATATAGATCAACCATTATCCGGATCTCCTGCCTGGTGAGCTCAATGAGTTTCCCGGCCCTCTTCCTGCAAGGTCTGTAATGAACTCTTTGGAATGTGTCAGTCCTGGAACTTATTCTCCATCCAGCCTGATAGAGCAGTGTTGATTGTATTGTATGCTATTCCAAGGGCTGGTTCGGGGCCAGCAAAGACGGCATAGGCCGCTGGTCGGCAGTCTCATTTCCCCGATGCCCAGAATATCCCGGAATAATCCTAATATTTTTCCAGCTGCAATAAGTTCAAATCCAACGCCTAAAGGCATTTTGGATCCGTCGGTATACCACCAGCTATCTTTACTTGAGAAACTTATTCTGTTTCTCGTCCAGTCCTTCCTATCTGGGAGAATAGTGTTGTATAGCTTTTTTCTGTTAACTGTGTACTGTAGCAGCCCTAGAATGCAGTGGCTTTCAATTGCCCGCGTTAAAGGGTTTGGTACTAATTGACGTGCCCTGCCACCCCATTGGTTAGCTATGATTCTGTAGGTTGCCTTCGTAGCCTTTTTCTCCAAGACAAGGTGTAGAGGAGGAAGGTTTAGGAGGCATTCAAGCTCTGCTGATTGTATGGTGCTCATATCACTACATATTACCATACTTCCTTGACGTTGGAATCTTGTTAGTTTGGCACGAGCCAGCGTTTGCCTGCCCTTCATGTACCAAACTATTGCCCCGTATGTTATCATGGATCTAACTAACGTGATATACAGCCAGTACATTTGTTTGGGACTAACGCCCCAAGACTTACCGCGTTCTACACAGTAGATGAATTTAAAATATTCCTTTCAGCATATTAAATTACTTTTTTTATGCAAATAATTATATTTTTTTTCTTTCTTCCCCTTTTTTCGTATTGTTAGTTCTAGATTTATTTTATTTTCTTTTTAATTGTTAGTTTTAGATTTGTGTCTTTTTTATTTTTTATTGCTTTTTTTTCCTCAATATTAACCTGTTAATAACTTGACGTTTTCTATACTATATAGTAGTTAATTAAGGCAACAAATGAAATCTGAATTTGAATTTGAAAGTCAAAAGGTTAAGAAATTTAATTAAAAAAATTTGAAAAATATTAGGAAATTTTAGAAAATAATTGGCATAGGGTAAATCGCCACTATTGAAACTAAGGGCACTGATAATTGTGCCATGATAATGTGTAGTCGATATGGATTACTTTTTCGTAAATAAATAAAATTAGGCCTAACAGATCCATCTCTTTCAAAATCAAAACTAAAAAGGAAAAACTATAGTAAAACTCCATCTCTCTCTATCCTGTTAAAATAACCAAAGCTTCGGATTATTTTTTCTTTATTTTTACGCACATACATTTCGTATTTTACACCCGTTCTGTCAACTTTTAATTATAGAGTTTTTACGCTGCAACGGTTTTTAGGGCTTGGCGCTAGTTACACACGGACCAATGATATACAAGTCGCAGTCACACGTATAGAAATTTTGCTTGTAAAAACTAAAATGACTGAAAAAGAAATGTAATAAGAGCAGATAAAACGCGAAAAGTTTTATGTGATTTAAGTTTGTAACCCTTAGGGCCATTGTCTCAATAGCGGGATACGATCGATTTAAATTAACTCAAGGTTCTAAATCTGTGTTTTATGCCAATAGGGATTTATCGATATAGAAAGTCGGTATATCGTAACTTCCCGACTATTTTAGACAGTTCCGCAACTGCTCTGAAATTTGTGGAACAAATCCTCGCATTTTTTGTACGAATACCTCCTTCCTCCTTGTAACACTTCCTGCTACCCCTTTCCCCTCACTTTGCCTCGTTCCGTAATGAACGGGCCCTATGTTGGTTACCTAAAGTTCTTGCTACTAATTCTGGCATTGTTGTCATTTATATATGCTCATATCGTTTCACCTCGAAAGTTGACATAATTGAACTTAATTCCGTCCTTTATCACAGGTTGGCACAAACATTATGAAAGTCGACATTATTTTGAAAGCATTGCGCCCAAAAAAAGTTCTGGCTGGATGGCCCGAACTTAGGTTTCGGATAGCCCAGGAAACCAAGAAGAGCGCCGTCTAACCTCAATTTTGTCATAACTGTGTTTCTTTTTTATAGTTGGATAGGAGCACTTTAACGTGAAAATTTAAGTGAAACTTTCCTCATAGAAAAACTTTAAACATGGATGCATCTGAGTTCTTTTGTGTCTAAAAGCAGAGAACTGGAGTTTTAAAAAATGCCCGAGACACAGGCTATGTCAACGGGATTACCAGTTTTGACGCCACGAAAACGGAAATCGCCCTACATTGGCTCCAGGGACCATGAAATATTTTTTGATATCACAAAGTACTAACTGGCATCTTAAGAATAAATTAAATAGAAAATTTTTTAAAAAAACATCGTACCATATTTTTTTTTATATTTTTACATGTAAACGATACTGGAAAAGGTGTACTTTTCACAAATCTGATAGAAACAGAGAGAGACACAAAAAGTGCAAAAAAGTAAATCAAAGCTTAAAAAATTTCTCAAATACTGAGCTAATAAAATATACGCTTATTGGAGTCAGTGGCGTACCGCTGGTTTTTACATGATACTCGCATTAAAATATTGCCACTTTTTTTCGCCATTTTTCTTTTTTAACTTTTGACATATTCATGACAAAGAAAATTCACTTGCACCAGAATTGGGACCATTAAATTTTCTCAAATTCAGTATACAAAACTGGTAGTCCATCTGAGTTTTGGCGTAGAAATCGAAAGTTTAAGTTTAAAAAATATATAATTTTTTTTTTCAAACTTTATAATTACTGAGTTTACTAAAACTATTAAACCACAAATTATGGCCCGACAAGTTCTCTCAAAAGTAAAAATTTGTCTAGTCCTGCGTGGTTTTTAATTTTTTTTTCAAATTCTGCAAATGTGCAAAAAATAAATCAAAATGTACTAAAGTATGTGCGTGTAATTGCAATAATATAATAAAATCGTTTATTAGTTTTTCCCCAGATCTTTTTATCAAATAAGATTTAGCTATAAAACAAAATCAAATTGATAAAAATACCTAATTTAATTTAAATTTTATGACGCCATTATGACATATTGTATGTTTTTTATAACCTTCGTTGCAAAAAATACAATAAAAATAACTAAGTAATATAATATTGATCAGACAAATAAAATTAAACCGCAATATTTTTCTACGGATTTATCAACAATTTTCCGTTCAATACGGTTCTGTAACTCTGACGACAGGCCGAAAAATGACAAGTAACATATGGTTTAAAAGGAAATTTTATTGTTTGTTAAATACTTTATTAGGGTTTTCTCGTACAAACATGAATTTTGTTGAAAAACCCATAAATCTAAAATTATCATAGGTTGATGGCGAACGGGATGACGTAGAGCTTGTGTCTCGCGCGTTTTTTAAAGCTTTCAATAAAAATAAAAATCTCAGATGCATCCAAGTTTGAAGTGTTTTATCTTTTTTGAGGCTAATTTTATTTTATTTTATAACAGATGGGTGAGGTGCCTAAAAATATGTAGTAGTTGTTTAGCCTTCCTGCGGAACTGTCGAAAATTGTGTGTGACTTACCCTCACCTATTTCTAAAAAGTTATATTCCTCGAGTTAACGGTAGCTCGCTATTGAGAAACCGGCTAGTGTAATTGGAGTAGCTGGGTTTGGTGCGAAAACAACACAGACATAAATGTACATGTAACATGTAAATTTTTTAATTTGTAACAAAATAGGAATTTGATTGCAAAAAAAGATTATAGCTTTGAAGGATCTATTTTAAACAACACTTGGTGTAACACCATCTGTGTCACTGGTATGGATTACGGGACATCCTGGAAATGAGGGACATGAAACCGCGTACAAACTGGCGCGAGGAGTGGCATTTACCACTTTCGCATTTTCCCCAAACCAGCCCTTGGAATAGTGTTAGATGGCACACATATAAATGATTCAATCAATCAGTCAAAATCACAAGCCTTTTCCTCCTTAATTTTAATAATGTTATTAAATGGTAAAGGGGCGTGCACAAATTACGTAACGTTCATAGAGAGGGGGGCGCCAATGCGCAACAAAACGTTACGTAGGGGGCACGGGGCAGGGTTGCGCTGCGTTACGTAAAAATCTCTGATTTTACTATTAGTTTCTATTTATAATTATGTAATGTTCCCTATTTTTTGACTACTTTGTTACTGTAGCGTAGATCAGGGCAAAATCCTACACCTAAGATTTTACCGCTCACCAATTCTATCATATAGTAGTAGGACATTTTAACCAAATATGCTATAAACAGGTATAATAAATCTCTAGAGAGACCATTTCTGAGAGTAGAATATATTTTTAAAAAATTCTTGGTAAGAGCTTCTTACCAAATGATATAGATTACAAAAATCTAGTTTTTAGAATTTTTTCTGTCTTTCTGCCTGTCTTTCTGTTTGTTCCAGCATCACGCAAAAGCTACTGGATCTATTTTAATGTTACTTCCCACATAACATTGGAGGAATATTCATGTTATAGGAATATTCCCTCAAAGTGATTTTTGGAATATTCTATTGCGAATATGACAGGAATGTTCCAGGCCTATGTTTTGTTGAATATTCTTTAACAGTTTGTGATAGTTATATTTCTTTGGTAATAAGATAATAATATTCCCATGATAACGTATAAGATAAAAGTTATTCCCAAAAATAATATTTTTGTCAGGATTTTGGCATGTTTGCTGAAAATATTACTATCTTGTGAAAAGAACGCGATTTACATGATTTATAATTATAATTTAGTTTAATGTCATCTATTGTAGGTAGATGGCACTGGAGTCAATATGTTCTCTATGTCGCAGATAATATTATTATAAATATTTGGGTAATCTTTTGATAACTAATCTCAAGTAGTACATCAACATAATGACGATGCATTGATATATCTGGAAATGTTTTGAATCACAAAATCATATCCATGCAATATTCAATAGGTATATATATTGACTATGTGTGATATTATAGGCAGTGCCTAGGTATATTACTATAATTCTTTTAAAAAAACGTTCTGGTCGTATTATAGTCATGTTTCACGTCACGTTTTTATCACATTTATATAATCTGTATTAGCTAGAACGTAACTTATTGCCGGAATGTGTTAGTAATATTCCCAATGATAAAATGTAACATTCATAGCACATTCCTTGTTCTTTAAGTATATGACTATAGTAAATAGGCTTTTTTTTGGTTAAGGTTTGCGCCCCGAAAAGTATATATTTTGATGCGTTTAAGTAGGATAAGGTCAGATAAAAAACAAAATTAGAAGCCCTGAAGATGGCCAAATAAAGTGTGGAAACATCGGCGATTAGTCAATTTGGCTCTTTTTGTCTGACCTTAGCCCACCAAAAAGCACCAAAAATACATAGGCTTTATTTTATCAAAATATGTTCACGGGAAATAAAGTTATTACGATTTCAAGCAAAAAACCGGGAAAAACCGCAGCCAAAGCGGGTATTCGAGTGTATGAAAGGGTACAAGGGGCAAAAGGTGTCAGGGAATGAAAGTGGGGTAACACGTAAACGAGGTAGCGGCCGACCAACCAGATGATTAATATAAGGATTCATCTAGATACTTTTTAAGCCATTTTCGAATTAAACCAAAAATAAGGTAGTTGTGGGAAAACAAGCTAACACATGCACATTAGGACTTTTACCCCATGGTGTGGGGGGGGGGTAAAATTCCTATTAGTAAGGGTTAAAAATCTGAACGTTCGGGTGTTATTATTAAAATCAAGAAAATAATAAGTCTTAAAAATATAACATAAAACTAATATAAAAGCAGTTTTTGAAGCTTGTAAATTATCTATGGGATTCTTGAGAGCCCTTGCTAAAAAAATTATCTCTTTTTTTGAAAGAATAACCTTTAAAATACGGAAACAGATTTCTCAACTTAAAATTGTTAACTTTTTTAAAACGCTTTCACGGAAAAGTTTTCAGCTTTAATTGTAATAAGCATTTGCACAAAAGGGGTTAAAAGTCTGCAAGGTCGGACTTTTACCCCAAAGGTTCAACAAAAAATATCTGAATTCCTGCTTATAAAAAAATGGAGCCTACGCAATGCACAATATACCCCAATATTTGATATTTTACTGAATATAAACTTTGGTGTATTGCTTACGTAAGCCACTAAAAAAGCAATGGTAAAAGACGTATTTTTTTATTCTTCTTATTGTAGACCATCCATAAAAACTGATAAGAAACACAAGCTGACTTCCACATCTCTAAGCAGTTTAAATTAACACTGCCAAAACTCGTACAACAGTGTTACCCACTTCAGAATCGACTAAGAGGACTTTTACCCGATACAAACCTTTGCCCAGTACGCTCATGGCAATTTAGTTTTTCATTTTAACATACTAAATAAAAAATCTTAGATTAAAAAGAGACAAGATATCTAGTCCAACGAAAAGTCCTTGGCAAATAATAAACACTGTTTATTTACAAATAAAATCACAACCAAACAAAGTTGAGAAATATAGATTATTGTGCTATCCTTTTAAACGACTTTAGAACGATAGGGACAGAGAATTCTGCCTCAACCACTTTAGGTCGTGATTGGCTTGTGGGTGGAGAAAGTTGGCAGAGTGCAGACGGTTGGATGATATTTGCTGACATAAGCTTTTTTCAGGATGTTTTTTTACCAGTAGGAGAATAAATATTTCAGTGCATTTAAAGTGATATTTTGGAACCAATCGTCCAATATTTTGAAAATAAAGGTAGAGCAAGTGAAATCAGTCAGTGGCGGTACATGCCGGTAGAAAATTAAAAAAAAGTTTATGAAATATACTTAGATCCTTAAATTAAAATATCAACAAACACGTTTGTTTTTTGATGAAGTAGTTAATTCCCAATGCGTCAAATGAGATATTTTCGAACGTTTTTATAAGTTTTTTTTTCCAGAGGCGAAAAAATAAAGCATACTTTTGATGAAGTAGTTAATGCGCAAATAAGATATTTTCGAAGGTTTTTTTTTATAAAAAGTATAAAATAAAGGTAGGTAAAGTCCTTATACAAACTTGCAAACCACAATAAAAGTTAATTCACATGTGTTTAGGTTTGTAAGAATTTTGAATTCCTACCAGTTATCATAATATTAAGGTTGATTTATACTGCCGCCGTTGCCATCTGCGCCCGCCCTTGGAATTGATATTTAAATCTTTTTATCTGTCCTAGATGTCTCTATATACCCTAAGTATTATTGACTTTATTGTGTACTGAAGAAGTCAGTAATAAGTAAGTATGAGCTAGTACATATTATTTTTTTTTCTTGATGTTCCAGGTGCTATGAACTGTGTTTCTTTGTTTTAATGTTTGGTATAATTTTATTGTGTTTAAAATTGAAATTGCTATAAATCATATACTTTTGTAATAAATTTATTTTTTGATAAAATTATACTACTAACATTTATTGTTAGGAAGCTTCCAAAGCTCAAATTGGCAGAATTATTTTTTTGCATGTTTTTTAAATTATTTTCCAGATTTCATATTATAGTAAAATTTTAATATTATAATCCATGTGTAAATTTATATTTAAGTAGGTACGCCACTGGTGTGTTTACTGTAACCAACAGGAAGGTAAACATTGTTCCATATAATAATATAACCAAATTCTCTGTAAGTGTCAGGTATCTTGTCTCTTTTTAATCTAAGTAAAAAATAAATCTTTTTTTTGGAGAGGGATATTTGAAGGTGGCGGAGGGTCTTGAAAACGTTACGTAATATTAGAAGGTTACAAAACGATATATGAGGTGACGTGGCAGGTGGATCAAAAATTCAAAATCACCGTCACGTAATTTGTGCACAGCCCCTAATGGTTTTTCCCCACATGAGTTTTTAGCTTAGTGGTCATGATTTTTCATCCGTGAATTCCAAAACGCGGGTTTTTTTTAAACAATGAGAGCTTGTTTAAAGTTTCGAGCTAATTTTTGGGTGTCGGATTTAGTTTAAAAAAAAGCAAAAGTGACGTGTGGGGGCGTTTACTAAAAATTTTAATTGGTTTTTGAGGTATTAAAATAGATGAGATTTAAAGACGCACTTTTTTGTCTAAAATTTTGTACGAAGTATTTACGTCCGAAAAGTTTAATATTATATGAATAGAATAAAAACAAAATATGTTTATAATTTTTTTTAATATACCTAATGGTGTAGGCAGAAATTGTTCCTGGGGAGGAGCTTGAATAACAGAATAGTCTGAGGTTACTACTTCATTATTAATTTTTGGAGAAAATTCAATCTTTAGGAGTGGTAATTCAATGGCTTAGGCTAACAGTGTTTCTGAACATTGAAGGCGCCTTTAACAACGCCACAACAGCTTCACTGGTAGAAGCACAACCGTAGCGAGGGGTAGCTCCCTGTATCTGCTGGATAAAAGCAAGCCTAGAAGAAAGGATAATAATGTCCACTTTAGGCAGCAAGACTATAGAGGTTAAAGCAGGAGGAGGATGCCCCCAAGGTTAGGTGTTTTTACCTCTGCTCTGGGCGAACCTAGTAAATGACATCCTGAACTAACTTACCAACGAAGGCTTTATATGACTTGCCTACTCAAATGACCTAATAATGGCATCAAGGGGTGAGTTAATGTCTGAACGAACTCAGCGAAGACTAAATTTACTGAATAACTGAGGCACAAAAGACGCAAATAGTCCCATTTGCAAAGAAAATACTACTACACGACCTAAAACCATCCGTACTAAATGGGACGGAAATTCCATACACCAAGGAGGTAAAATATCTAGGAGTCATCTTGGACAAAAAGCTAACATGGAAACCTCACATAGTCAAGGCAGCCTAAAAAGCATCGCTAACGCAAGGTCAAGCACCCATTATCAGTTCACATGGAACTGAGCATAAAGTACTTGAAAACGAGCTCAAAAAAGATCCTATGGTCTGCAACTACAATTTCGAAAAGAAATATCAATCCAAAATTCCAGATAGAGCCGACTGGGAGGGTGTAGAAGCTAGCACATATAGGCAAGAATACGAGACTTTAGTCTCTATAAGCCTGACCAACGATTGCACAGTGTTCCAAGCTAAAGTAGCGGCAATACATCACTGGGCCGAAGAAATACAAAGAACAGAGGAAAACTCTCATTCGGTAGTTACCTATTCAGATAGCCAAGCTGCACTTAGCGCTCTAGAAGTAGTGTGAGCAAACTGGTTTGGGACTGCAGAACAGCTCTACATAGGCAGGAAAGCACCAAAAAAGTGACACTAGTCTGGGTCCCAGGCCATCGGGGACACTCTGGAAATGAAAAAGCCGATGAATTGGCCAGGCAAGACTCGGCAATAAAGTTCACAAGGCCTGAACCATTTTTTGCGATCACTAAGGCCAGACCCAAGCAATTTATTAAACAGTGGGTCACCAAAGAGAAGAACGGTGCATGGGAGCAAACGCCTGGACAAAGACAGGCCAAACAGTTCATTAAAGAACGTTCACCAAAGCTGACTGCAGAACTTCTTAGTAAGAAAAGGAATCTGGGGCCTCTAACAAGTCACTGCAAACTCAATAAGCACTTGTATGTGATGGAATTGGTAGAAGAGGTACATGCGGCTTCTGTAAGAAAGAGGAAGGAACCTCATTACATATCCTATGTTAATGTGAAGGCCTAGGTAGAACCAGGGCCTTACTGGGGGACCTGGAATGTCCGCGGCCAGAAAGCTATATACAAGGCACACTGGCAAAGCTTCTGCTGCCACTTGTTTTGTAGTTTTAGCAAAGCAGAGAGGGAGAAAGAGGAACCACAATAGATCTGAGAAGGTCGAGGTGGACAGGTGTCTACACTACCCTATTCTAATCTAATCTAATGGCTTTGAGAAGTGGGGGTTGAGCTCCCAAGCCCCCTCTAAGTTCTTCTTTGAACGGCGTTGATACCACATTTTGAAAAGTACTAAAAAATATAAAATAATATATACTAACCCCATACAATCATTAAAGATAAACGAAAAGCCTGTGGCGCATTGAATGATGGCATATTATTACCTTGTTTCTTTTTCCCGAGTGCTTCTTCGTGCTTAACTCCTGGTGATTTTTAAAAATTAATCCCTCATATATTTGTGAAGAAATAATTTTTATGGTGAAGTGGTACTGAAAGGGGGTTTTCGACCGGTTCCTGTACTTTAAACGGTCCTCAACCAGTGACATAATTTTGAAAACTATGGTTGCATAACTAATCAGCTTCGTTTGAACGGCATTAACAGTAATGATAATTCTTTCGTATCCTTCCTTTATATGATTGGTTTGGGTCCGTTAAAACAAAAATGCATTTTTTTAAATTTTTAGTTAGTGGATGTTTTTCAAATTGATTTTTTTTTATAGGTTTTTATTTATTTTGTACTAGAAGTAGAGGAGACATGGTTAGCTTACGGATTTCCTTAAAAATGGATGTTTCCTAAAACTTTTTTTAACAGTTTTTGCTTTTGGAAATCGAGTCTGCATGAAGTTTTGCACTAAACTTTCACACCTTTTTAAATGAACCCTTCTCTGCTACAAGCCTGTTTAAAAATTAAAAACTTTTCTTAAACACTTTAAATTATACGAAAGACGGTAAAAAATTCACGCCCAAAGTAAGGCGCGAAAAACGTAAAACTTTGATCAGAAGGGAAATTACAAAGTAATTTTCTTTAAAAATTCTATGAGATCATACAGGGTGATTCAAAACTAAAACATTTTGGTAAAAGCAATATAATTTTCAGCATCCCGCTAAAAAGGTACTAATGATAATTGAATCCTATAACTTTGGAGCCAATCGGTCGATTTTCTAAATTTTTTACTGCTTTTATAGACAAAAGACGACGTGACTCAAAATTTGGCAGTGAGCTTCAAAAAATTCTTAGATTAAAAAGAGACAAGATATCTGGTCCAACGAAAACTCCTTGTCGAATAATAACTACTGTTTATTTACAAATAAAATCAAAGCAAAACAAGAAATATCGACTATTTTTCTGTCCTTTTAAACGATGTTAGAACGATATGGACAGAGAATTCTGTCTCAACCACTATAGGCATAGAAAAAAAATTGGGTTCGGTCTGTCTGGCAGACCAGAATGTTATCTGCTGTACTGTGCTACGGAACTAATTATGACCTTGGCGCCCGACATAGAAATAGTTCAATGAAACACAAATAGATGTGCTCCATCTATTTGTGTTTCCATAACCACAAAAATTAATACTACAAAAGAATATTGATTTTTAAATAAAAATCAATATTACTTTACAAATATAATGTAATATTGATTTTTCTTGGCATAACAAAAAGGACCACAATATGCCCAAAAATCAAAAAAAGTTTAAAAGATAAATCAAAAGTTGATGTTTTTGTGAATTTTTTAAACTTTTTTGTCTTTGGGTGCACTGAACTTAAAAGGCAAATGTGTACTTTTGACCCAAATGAAATGTTATGAAAAAAACATTTTGCCTTTTAATTTCATAGCTGAGGTCCTTTTACAAAACCCTTTATTGTATGGTTTCATTGAGAATTTAACTTATAAAATGTTGGCTAAAAAGATAAAGACAGATAATAAATAAGTATATGTCATTTTTTTTAAAAATGTACATTTCCCAAATACAGGTTTAAAAACAAAACAAGGGTCCATTATATTTTTCACTGCCTTAATTAACTCATTATTGGAGTGTTGAATACAAGAATTCCTTTATTTTTTTTACAAAGTTTAACATTTGTTATCCCTCCGATGCTAAGGGAGTAAAGAGAAGGTAAAAAATATAATGAAACATCTGGTAAAATAAGTAAAAACATAAAATATTACCCTATAGTAAAAATCGAGGTAAAAATTATTTAAAAAGAAGATAAATTATCTAGAAATAATTATTGTGAAAATTATTCCACAGATAATTGTGAGGATAATTGCTTTTAGTCATAATTTAGTACACAAAATTCAATATAAAGCCTCAAGAAATAAAACATAATTTTTTCCAAATCTTTTTTGTTTGGCTTTATGAAATGCTGATTTTTTTTTATCTATCGCAATAATCTCCTCTTTTTAGACTTTTACAAAATCTTACAAATCTTATTAACTTGCTTACACCACCAGAACTAACACCTAATAATTAACTTTATTATTGTGGTCACTTTAGAGATTAAAAAATATAATAAAGTTTGTGTCTTGCCAAATAAAAAATTAAAGTATGTTCCTGGTCTTGTCAACTTACTGTTTTTATACTGCAAGGCATCAATAGTTTTTTAGTTTTTTACTTGGCAAAGCAAAAATCTTAGACAATAGCCTGTATGTCTTACCAATTGATTTAAAAATACTGAGGGAGAGAGTTTTCTTTCTTTTCTTGTAAAGTAAGTCTTCTGGCTTTAGGTTTCTGCTGCTGTACTCTAATCTGGCACATAATAAAAATTTTCTGCGAGTGCTAATTTTCTCTGGATTGATTGCACATAACTGGTCATTTTATGCAATCGCTTACTACTATCAATAATTTTCCTATAGAAATGTCATGCTTTTGGTATGAGATTAGCCTGTCTGGGCACATTGACTTCATTAGGAATTAAAGAGTGCTTTCTTCTAACTGTAAAAAGAAATAAAACAAACATTAGCTAATTAGTTAAAATTATAACATTTTTAAATATATTAAATTTGTAAAAATGTAAATAAATCAAACAAATTGATCGTTCTCAGGGTAACCACCAGTTGGGGTGTAATTTTTTTTAATAAATTTGTCACCGTGCTTTCTCCACTGAATTTATTTTAAACCCGACATGTTTTGAAAGCTCAGGCTGCCATCATCAGGAGTCCCTACCAAAGTTTTATTAAGGGAGACTAGGCCAAATTGGAAAAAGAAAGAGAGGCTACAACCCATTGTGAGAAAAACATTAAAATTTAAAAAACAAAATAAACATATAAATATGCAATACATTATAGTTATTTAATTATGCCATGGAACTGACTTCTGTTTAAGCCTCAGTTTAAGGTAGGTACTGTAAATAGTTCTAAGTACTGGGATAGTCAGGTTTTTTTTAGGGAGTGTCTAAAGAGCCGTCAATTCAATAGCCGTGAGGCTAAAGAGGCAGCAATAATTATTTATTATGTGTTTTTCATATTTTCTTTTTTTTTTATTTTTTTTTTAAATTAAATTAACCCAACCTAACGTAAACAGACTCAAACCAACTTATTAAAAGACAAAACAACACAAAAAAACACACTTTAAGCTAAATTAACCCAACCTTAACCTAATTAAATAAGCCAAAAAAAGATGTAGGGGTTGTAGTGTGTTTTTTTTGGGTTGTTTTGGCTTTGAATGAGTTGGTTTGAGTCTGTTTAGATTAGGTTGGCTTAATTTAGTTGGTTTGAGTCTGTTTAGGTTAGGTTCATTTAGTTTAAATTGTGTTTTTTTGGGTTGTTTTGGCTTTTATTAAGCTGGTTTGAGTCTGTTTAGGTTAGGTTGGGTTAATTTAGTTTAAAAAAATTAAAAAGAAACGAAAATATGAAAAACACATAATAAATAATTATTGCCGGCTCTTTAGCCTCACGTCTATTTAGCCTAATTGCCGACACTTTTTTTTAATTTTATAAGATAAAATATGCTCACTTTATGATCAGCTTGTCATACATACAACGATTTAATGTATAGGCAGGAGCACTAAAGACACAGAAGATTAGTCCCTCTTTACAGAGTAAAACAAAACTTCTCAATACTTTTTGACCAGGGCTATAATATTTTTGTGAACAGTTTTGGTAACTACTAAAATTTAAAAAACTTACCTGCTTTTCTTTCTGGGTTGCCCCATCATGGTGCCGTCTCTAATAATTTATAAAACATAGCTTAAATTTGATATATGATTGTACTACACCTCGTACTACACTTTATTTTACTCAACGTACACTATAAAAGCCTGTGGCTTGTAATAATTCCTTTCTTTTCGAAAAAAAAATAACCTCAACAAACGCCATTGTCGTTGTTGGCTAAAAATCAATAAATCCGCCTCTATGCGCTGGCGTCAGCTAAGGGAGAGATATGACAAATTTAGAATTTTTGTACTACTATCGCCATCTATTAAAAGAAAATTACTAGACCTCGAAATAATTATACCTAGGGTTTTCCATGAGAGAAAAAGGTCTACAAACTACAAGTAGTTTGTCTATGACTATAGGTCGTGATTGGCTTGTGAGTGGGGGAAGTCTGCAGAGCGCAGACGGTCGGATCATATTTGTATTAACATAAGCTTTTTCGTGCTATTTATTTTAAAATTTTAGGATGTTTTAAGCAGTTTATAAGTTGTCTTAAAACCACATTTTGTCAATAAACGTTTATAGTGTGTTTTTTTACCAGTAGGACGATATTTCAGTGCATTTAAAGTGATATTTTGAAACAAATCGTCCAATGTTTTGAAAACGAAGGGAGAACAAGTGAAATCAGTCAGTGGCGGTAAATGCCGGTAGGTACACAGAAAATAAAAAAAGTTTTTGAAATATACTTAAATTAGTAGATCCTTACATTAAAATATCAACAAACACGTTTTTTTTATGAAGTAGTTAATTCCCAATGCGTCAAATGAGATATTTTCGAACGTTTTTATAAGGTTTTTTTCGAGGTTTTTTTTTATAAAGACGATAAAATAAAGCATACTTTTGATGCAGTATTTAATGCGCAAATAAGATATTTTCAAAAGTTTTTTTTATAAAGACTATAAAATAAAGGTAGGTAACGTCCTTAAGCCAACTTTGAAACAACAATAAAACCTCTTATCAGAATATTAAGGTTAATTTATACTGCCGCCGTTGCCATCTGCGTTCGCCCTTCGAATTGATATATAAATCTAAGCATTATTGACTTTATTGCGTACTGAAGAGGCCAGTATAAGTAAGTTTTTAAATTATTTTGCAGATTTCATATTATAGTAAAATTTTAATAATATAATCCATGTGTAAATTTCTATTTAAGTAGGTACGCCACTGGTGTGTTTACTGTAAGCAACAGAAAGGTAAACATTGTTCCATATAATAATATAACCAAAGTCTCCGTAAGTGTCAGGTATCTTGTCTCTTTTTAATCTAAGAAAAAAATTGGTAAATTTCACTCCCCTGCAAAAAATTTGTGTACGTCCCTGGACTTGATTTTTGTCAATGAAACAGAAGCTGCATACCTTTTTCGCCTACTGAGGTATCACTTATCTAAATTGGTCATAACATAGAAAAGTTATAAAAATTTTAGACCAGGAGTATTTACAGGGCACGGAATGTCTACTAGAGCACTTGTACTGGTTTAGGACTGTTTGAAGGACGGGAACCGATCGATTTGGCAATGTATGTACAAATTGCCCAATTAAGTCGTGAAAACCCTCACCTTTGAAGTACCTCTTAACGATAAAAATTCTTTCTTCACGAATATACGCGGTATTCATTTTTGAAAATCACTAGAACTTGGGCAGAAGACACAATTAAAAATACAAGCTACTAGGTTCTAGTGACATACTTTCAAAGCCGTTAAATCCATGCTGTAAGTTAAAATAAAAATACTAAATACAGGCTACTAGTGAAAGATACAAAATACCAAAGTTTTGGTATTTTGTATCGTGTAATTTTTAAAATGGTGCAAAAATGTGGGGTTAGAAGTCACTGTAATTTGTATTTAGTCGCTTGTATTTTGAATTATGCCTTCAGCTTTACGCACCAGGAAAATTAAAACCCAGTTTCTTATTTGTTCGCGTCTGCGCGGTTCAAGGTAATGGTTTGCAAGATACGTATGTAAGGGTGGCTTCAATAATTTGTTAAGATTGAATCACTTGACAACTAAATAAAATCTCCTAGGCTTCTCTCTTAGCACATTTAATTTAAGTAGCGTTCTTCCTCAACGCACGGCTTATCCTATATCCAAACTTTCGCTGACGAACCCTGTATGTATTTTTAATAGTTCTGTAATATTTTTTTAATTTAATTCCCAAACTTTTGAATCATTCATCATTCTAACTTGTGACTGGTCAGCACCTAGGTTTTTTGGCACATCTTTAAGTCAAAAACAAATGACATTTAAAAATAAAAAATTAGAGAAACAGTTGGAAAATTTAAATTTTTAGGCTTTTCTCTTACTTTTTATTAGGTGAATACACAGTAAGAAGCTAGATTTAGAAGTAGTAATGTCATCAATTACTCTTCTTTATTTTAAATGGTTTCAATGAAGCTAAGATCGTTAAAAGTAGGAGAAAGTACCAATTAAACGCACGGAAGGAAAGAAAGACTCAAATTTCGGTGGCTACCAAACTGCAAAATAAATTCGAAAATCAACAATGCGACTTATTAGACTTTAGTTGGCTTATAGTAGTGATAACAATGCTGAGCCGAAATTGAAGCAAAACAATGCCATCAGTTTGAGTTCGACAGCCTCCGGATATAATTAACTTTCTTGTTGCTGTGGGAAATTGAGGGTCGTTGTTTTAGCACCCACGCTTTTTTCTAGGAAATTTGTATGAAAATATCCCTGGCTGTGCTTTTTTAGTCGAAAACATTTAATATTATCAATTACAAAGGCTAATATTGGAATAATTATTGTTTGTGATTCTGTAGCTGTAACACAGACCAATATTTATATCCTTAAATTTTTTTATTTTAGATAATTGTTTGTAAGATTTTATAGCCTTTAAAACCCCATTCTCGGCGTAATGGAATGATCACACCCACTCACCACTTTTACTAAAATCCAAAATTCCATGTTCTGCGACCGGCTATAATAGACACTTGCGGTAGGATTTACTAAAAAGGTTTAGTCTAATTTAGAACGGTCCTAAGTTTAAGTGAAATTTTTGGTTTTAAGCATTTTAAACCAACCCTCCTTGAGTTTTGGATATAGTTTGATTTATAAGAAGAATTTTAGTAAAATCTTTTGTTAGATTTAAGAGGAAATTTTCAATTTAGAAGAAAAGAAAATTAAAAAATTGAAACCCACGCGGGGTTTAAATAGTACAAACACTCTGTAGAATAAATTAGCATTGGGGCTATATGTTACCCTAATTAAAACTTACCCTTGTTAATTAATTTTTGCAATTAATACTTGATTTCACACAACGATTTAGATGGGTGATAATAAAATAAGGAGTCGATTAATTTTGTATTTATTTAAAAGGTGTTTTTATTTATCAAATGTATTAAAAAACTTAAATGCAAGTTTTTTATATTTCTATCGCTGTAGAAATGTCAGTTTAAAAATATTAGCGCTGCATTCAATCACAAACAGCGAGTTCGGATCTTTTACTTCTGCTTGCACCTTGGCTTGCACCAACCTCTACTGATGAAAGCTACAGCTTTAAAATGAGTGGGCTTTGAGTAAGGAAAGTTTTTTTGACTGAGCTTTCAGATAACCTTAATGTTTTACTTTCAGTTTGTCAATAAATTAATATAGTTGTTTTGGGTTTTGGTTTGGTAAATTTTTCGTGCATAATCACTTTCACTTATGTTTGTTTTGCCTCGTAGTGCCCTCAAAAATATATGTTGTGTGCTGAAAACGGGTTCAAAATATGTTTTTTTCTGGACCAAATAGGAGGTGTTTCATTGGGTAATAAACACCTTCAGATATTAAATAAGGTAAATTAATCCTTATAAAAACGGTTATTTAGGGAAATTATAAATGAACTTATTACCAAATGGCACAAAACAATCCTTTCTGGGGGCTATAAATTTAAACCACCCCCCTGAAGTGGTCTAAAAAATCTCCAACTTTATAACCTCAAACACAAATAATGAAGCTAGTATGCCCAAATTTTTTTGCGTATTTACCATTTGACATTGAGAAACCTGTCAAAAAAAAATTAGTTTTAGGGTATTTTCTTCTAAAATATGGTTTATTTTGATCAAAAAAGCAGTTCTTCAATGGTATTTTACAATAACAATACAAAATAATAAATAACTTTGTGTCTTTTCTGTATGGGTAAGTGTTTTTTGAAGATTGGTTTTAAAATTTAGTACCCCCCACAGATGTAAATATTTAGACCTGTGGGGGTACTATTTAAGATTTTAGTAAATCTCACTGTGAAAGTTATATATAAAAAGAGTGCTTATTCCTTGCCTTATCTCAGTGCGTATGCTCAAAACGTCATACGACGTTACGTCTCACCCATAAACGGATACGCCGTACAACAGCGACTACACCTCCCCTATTTCTGCAACCCTCCTTGCAGTATTCGCAAGCAGTGAGCGCATACGGTCCTGAGCATGCGCACTGAGATAAGACAACGACTAGGAAATTTGTATGAAAATATCCCTGGCTGTGCTTTTTTAGTCGAAAACATTTAATATTATCAATTACAAAGGCTAATATTAGAATAATTATTGTTTGTGATTCTGTAGCTGTAACAGAGACCAATATTTATATCCTTAAATTTTTTTATTTTAGATAATTGTTTGTAAGATTTTATAGCCTTTAAAACCCCATTCTCGGCGTAATGGAATGATCACACCCACTCACCACTTTTACTAAAATCCAAAATTCCATGTTCTGCGACCGGCTATAATAGACACTTGCGGTAGGATTTACTAAAAAGGTTTAGTCTAATTTAGAACGGTCCTAAGTTTAAGTGAAATTTTTGGTTTTAAGCATTTTAAACCAACCCTCCTTGAGTTTTGGATATAGTTTGATTTATAAGAAGAATTTTAGTAAAATCTTTTGTTAGATTTAAGAGGAAATTTTCAATTTAGAAGAAAAGAAAATTAAAAAATTGAAACCCACGCGGGGTTTAAATAGTACAAACACTCTGTAGAATAAATTAGCATTGGGGCTATATGTTACCCTAATTAAAACTTACCCTTGTTAATTAATTTTTGCAATTAATACTTGATTTCACACAACGATTTAGATGGGTGATAATAAAATAAGGAGTCGATTAATTTTGTATTTATTTAAAAGGTGTTTTTATTTATCAAATGTATTAAAAAACTTAAATCCAAGTTTTTTATATTTCTATCGCTGTAGAAATGTCAGTTTAAAAATATTAGCGCTGCATTCAATCACAAACAGCGAGTTCGGATCTTTTACTTCTGCTTGCACCTTGGCTTGCACCAACCTCTACTGATGAAAGCTACAGCTTTAAAATGAGTGGGCTTTGAGTAAGGAAAGTTTTTTTGACTGAGCTTTCAGATAACCTTAATGTTTTACTTTCAGTTTGTCAATAAATTAATATAGTTGTTTTGGGTTTTGGTTTGGTAAATTTTTCGTGCATAATCACTTTCACTTATGTTTGTTTTGCCTCGTAGTGCCCTCATAAATATATGTTGTGTGCTGAAAACGGGTTCAAAATATGTTTTTTTCTGGACCAAATAGGAGGTGTTTCATTGGGTAATAAACACCTTCAGATATTAAATAAGGTAAATTAATCCTTATAAAAACGGTTATTTAGGGAAATTATAAATGAACTTATTACCAAATGGCACAAAACAATCCTTTCTGGGGGCTATAAATTTAAACCACCCCCCTGAAGTGGTCTAAAAAATCTCCAACTTTATAACCTCAAACACAAATAATGAAGCTAGTATGCCCAAATTTTTTTGCGTATTTACCATTTGACATTGAGAAACCTGTCAAAAAAAATTAGTTTTAGGGTATTTTCTTCTAAAATATGGTTTATTTTGATCAAAAAAGCAGTTCTTCAATGGTATTTTACAATAACAATACAAAATAATCAATAACTTTGTGTCTTTTCTGTATGGGTAAGTGTTTTTTGAAGATTGGTTTTAAAATTTAGTACCCCCCACAGATGTAAATATTTAGACCTGTGGGGGTACTATTTAAGATCTTAGTAAATCTCACTGTGAAAGTTATATATAAAAAGAGTGGTTATTCCTTGCCTTATCTCAGTGCGTATGCTCAAAACGTCATACGACGTTACGTCTCACCCATAAACGGATACGCCGTACAACAGCGACTACACCTCCCCTATTTCTGCAACCCTCCTTGCAGTATTCGCAAGCAGTGAGCGCATACGGTCCTGAGCATGCGCACTGAGATAAGACAACGACTAAGCCCCCTTTTTATGTGCAATTTAAATATTTATGGGTGAGACGCCGTATGGTGTTTTGAGCATGTGCACTGAGATACGACAAGGAATAAGCATTCTTTTTATATGTAACTTTAAGTGCGTGATAATTATCCATATCGTAAAAAAGTCGTTCGAATACTGTCTTTCTGCTAAAAGACGGTAAAGTTTGCCATCACATGCGATATCGATCGAGCACGTGACGGCCAAAAATCATCTGAGTGACGTTTTTCATACGAGCTTTACTATACAATAAGCTGCAGGCTACTGCGAACACAAGGGGTGTTAAGTTACTCTCCGTGCCTGACGACCGTGGGGGGTCAAAGCACGCTGCAGTGCTATCTTTTCGAAATTTATTTTGTTTTTATTATTTTTTTTTTAATTTCTGCCTTGCTCGAGAAACAGATTGGTAAGTTCTTAAGTGAAATAATACATTTTTAAAACTAAAAATGGATGTCTACGAAGTTGCCGAAAAAGTGCAGATGGTCAAATGGTAATATCAAGGCAGACCATTGAGACTTATTCAAGAACTTTTTTTGGAGAATTTTCTAAATCGCCCAGAACCTAGTTTATCAACGATTCATAGGTTTGTGCAGAATTTTGAAAAGTTTGGTTATGTAGCGCCAAGAAACCATAAAAAACCTACTGTTTTGAATGACGAGCAGGAAGTAAGACATGTGATGATTTGCACTGCAGTGGAGGAAAATCAAAAGTTAACTAGCCACCAAATTGAAGAAAGCAGTTTATACGTCTTCAGCCACTGTCTTACGTGTTCTCAAAAAGAATGGTTATCATTCTTACAAAGCATCAAAAACGCATCAAATTTTTCCGGAGGACAACTATCGTCGTATGGAATTTTGCGAAACAATGACGAAAATGGCTAGTCGTGATGAAAACTTTCTGAGATCTATTCTTTTCACAGATGAAAGCACTTTTCCATTATTGAATCGTCATAACCCAACACACGTTCAATATTGGTCGAGGGTGCATGTATGCATTTATATTCTGACGTAAGAATACAGTATCCCCAAAAACTAAATGTTTGGGGAGGTATTGTAGGGGACCACGTAATTGGGCCATTTTTTATTGAGGGCAATTTGAATGGTTCTAGATACTTGGATCTACTGCAACAGCATATTATTCCAACTGCCAGGCAGTTGTTAGGTGTAAGATTTGGTTATACATGGTTTCAACAAGATGGTTATGCCGCTCACAATGTTGGCCTTGTTAGAGAATATCTTGATAATGTATTTCCTAATTGGGTTATAAGTATACGGGGAACTATTTTATGGCCAGCTCGATCACCCGATCTTGCTCCTAATGACTTCTATCTGTGGAGTTATAAAAAAAAAAGTTTACGGGCATGAAAGGGCTAATACTTTGGAAGAAATTCGGATTAAAATTGAAGAAGCTTTTCAAACTATCACCCCTAGCCTATCCAGGAGGACTTTTCGAACATTTGCTCTAATTTTTTTTTGACTGGGAGAATCTTTTTGGTTTTTTAGAATGTATTAATTTATTTTGAGAACTTGCTTTTATTTTGTTTCTTCTTATTATTTTCATTGCAACACGTTGTTAGTGATAAATCTGAGCAGTTGAAAATAAAACGCTCTAATTTATCAGTGACAAAAAACAAGAAAATTACGTTATCAAAATTTGCGTATTTTTTGAACAGATTTCGGTTTCGCAAGCCTGATTGTTGGTTGCTCCACTGATAGGTGTGCGGTGTACCTGCGTGTACGTACACTGGCAAATTGGACTTCTTCCGGCCTATGTTTGCAGTAGCCTGAAGCGCTCTGTATGTCTCATCTAATGGGTCTAAACAAGACAAGGACTTCGTCCAAAAATTTTTGTTCGCGGCAGCTCTGCGCGTGCCCAGGATAGTTTGGCGATTCTTCGATCGTTTCGTCACTGCTTTTAAGGGCGTTTACACAAACAATGAAACAAACTTGTGAAGATTATTGAACATTATTAATTTTTGTAAAAATTCTTTTAAAAATATATTTGTGTGTTGGTATGTGCGAGTTGTTGCTATAGGTGGAAAACAGGCTCAAGCATAATTTTAACAAAGCTTGTCGGTAACAAATTTTCAACCCTCTTTTACAAACAGTCACCACATAATTCAGTATTTGTTTAGTCAAAATCTCGGTAAGCACCTCAGGCTTCGTCTTAGCTCAGTCAGCTTCTTTCAGCTACCACCCCTAGTCTAAACAGTTTCGATAATAATGTGACATATTTTAAGTTACGTTACGACGTATAACCACATAGATATGCATTCTTTGTGCTGTTCACTTCTCCATAATTTTTATATATAGTTATTTTTCTACTTGACGACAATAAATTAAGGTCACAATAAAACAAGAGTTTTTATACTATTATTTGATAAAGTGCAAACTGAACTGTTTACGTGTTTTTCGACTATTCAACGGGAAGTAGACTCTAGGAAAACGATGTTTCATCCTTATGGATGACTCATCTGCTAGGTCTACTACAAAAACAAAACTTCTTTGCTTGCAGTTATACCAAAAGTAGTTTATTTTAAACTTTTTAAAAAACAGTAGGTACCTGTAATCCTGTAATCAAATGAAGCTATTGTTTTTGTTGTTCACTTTTATGTACAAGTTGATTTACCATGTTTTCCCCCTCTCTTATATTGAAAATGTATGAAAGCTCTCAAATCACGTCCTTAAAAATTTGGAGTTGCCTTCGCAAATGTCAAATTTTGAAATTAACTTCTTTTTTACTGATAAATTAAATTAAATAAATAAACATATTATATATTTTCAAAATCAGGAAAGAAAGGCCATTTTAAATTTGAAAAAAATATATAGAAAAGAAAGAAGTTAAGGTCAAAATTTGTTAGATGCGATAACTGCTGCTAATTTTTGACGATCTATAAGTTTACAAAAAATTATGTAACTCCTGCACATAAAATTTTTCCAGTACTAATAATAAGGGAGGTTAGAGGGGTGCAAGATATGATGAATCAGCCTGTACTATAATAAATAATGTTTACTGCAATATTTTTTACTTTCGTAGCGAATCTTAAAATATATGTTAGATCTTCCAAATCTATTGGTATTTTTGTGGCTTTCCTCTATATGGTTTTTAATATATCTATTTCTTTAATATAGTATAAATTCTAGACTGCATACTGCAGCTTTGGTGCGCTAGTTTTTATAGCGCTTGGTTTACATTTAAATTGAATGTATACTGGTGGGTAATGTTGGCATTTTTTCTCATTTTAGATCTGATGTAATGGTAACTCCAAGATTATTTTGCTTTTGTACAGTTGAAATATCTTTGTTGTTTAGCAAATATTTATGGTCGGGGTTATTGAGGCTAGTTCCAAGGATTGTAAGGCTTTGTTCATATTTAATTTGTATGTTCTTAAGAAATCCTCAACCTTTTCTTCGAGCTAAGTAGCATGAAGACTGGGGATGATATAAAGTTTTGCATCATCAGCGAAATTTTTGGCCTGGGTTTGAACTTGATCAACAAGATCAAATGAACAGCTCTAAATAGACTGGAAAGCACCAAAAGGATGACACTAGCCTGGGTCCCAGAACATCGGAGATACTCTGGAATCGACAAAGTCGACCAATTGGCCAGACAAGGGTCGGCAATAAAATTCACAGAGCCTGAACCATTTTGTGGGATCGTTAAGATCAGAACAAAGCAATGTATCAAAGAGTGGCTCACCAAAGAGACGAACGGTCTATGGGAGCAGACGCCTGGACAGAGGTAGGCCAAACAGTTCATTAAAGAACGTTCACCAAAGCTGACTGCAGAACTTCTTAGTAAGGAAAAGAAGCTTGTCAAAAAAATAGTGGGACTCCTAATAGGTCACTGCAAACTCAATAAGCACGTGCATGTGATGCATGCATGGGATTGGTAGAAGATGCAACATACCGCTTCTGCAAGAAAGAGGAAGGAACCTCATTACATGTCCTATGTCAATGTGAAGGCCTAGTTAGAACCTAGGCCTTACTGGGGGACCTAGAATGTCCGCGACCAGAAAGCTATATACATGGCATACTGGCAAAGCTTCTGGGTTTCATGACAAGAACGGAGCTGCAACTTGTTTTGTAGTTCTAGCAAAGTAGGGAAGAAAAAAGAAGAACCACGATAGATCTGAGAAGGTCAAGGTGAACAGGTGTCTACACCACCCCATTCTAATCTACAGGGTAATTAACCATATTTACCACCCCCCCCCTTACCTCCTTTATTATTAGAGCTTAAAACATTTTTTATGTACAGACGTTGCTGATTTTTTTATAAACTTCCAAATGACTTCCTTTAAAATTAGCAGAAGTTATTGCAACTGTAAAATTTTAACGTAAAAGGAAATGCTAGTTTATTTTATTAGGAGGCAAAGTAGAACTTCGTCTGCGAGGCAGCACACAGGTAGTCGAGCTGAAAGGGAGGTTGGCTAGATGGTGAGCAAGACAAAGTTTTTTTACTTTATTATTTATGTAAGATTTTTTGGAAGCTATGAGTAACATGTTTTATGATTTAACTCTCATTTGGTAATTACCTGAACACATGGAACAGTAGGTTATGACTTTTGAAAAGAAAGCACATTTTTAGAAAGTTAATGGCCAAATTTAAGTGATTTTAAAATGCATGCGTGCATTCTACATATTATTATGAATTTCCTTCGCAAACGATACATTTTTTAAAATCGGAAAGTTTCAACATTACTTATGACAAAGTATTTTTCTTTTAACTTGAGAACCGTCCAGGATAAATGCAGTATATTATGTATTTTAAGAATCAAGAAAAAGGCCACTCTAAAAAAGAAGGTAATGTCAAAATTTGACAAATACAAATAATATTCATCTTTAGCGTTAATAGTCTGTCATTGTTCTGTAGACTAGGCCTTGTTTAAGCTTTGTCTCAAACCCGTTTGCTTTGCAAACTTTAAAACCCTTACAAGATTTGGGTTCACTTTGGTGTTATTTAAATTCGAGATTTAACTATGTGTGTGTTTTAAGGTTTAAGGTTTGATCAACACGAAATAATTAATTAAGTATGTGAGGTATACACATGTAAAAACACACACCATATTTCACTTTTCATAAAAATATAATTTTTCTGATTTTCGCCCATAAGCCCCAATGTTAAATTTAATTTTGTCCAAAAATTAAGTTTGTTTGTTTGATTCCATATGCTTTCACAATAAAGTTCCACTGGTCAAAATTTGTTAAGGGTGGAACCCTCTTTTGCTCTAGAATTTAAGTTACAGATTGTTAAATCCAGTAAAATCTGCTAAAAAGTAATTTTTGCTGTCCTAGTTTTTGTTTCCATGGTCTGCTTACTTTGTTTTTGTTTCAATCGCCCGCTTACTTTTTGCTTTTATTATAAACTTGTAAATATTTCGCAATCGCGCAAAAATATGAAAAAATTAGAAAAAAAAACATCTTTTTTTTGTAAAAAGGTCATCAAAATATGTCTTCAGCTTTTCTGAGTTTCATAAACCACCAAGCAACAATAAAATTAAATATATTTTTCATAATACCTCGTTAAATGTCAAATGGCAAAAGCTTTCTTACTTTTATTAAAGAAGTCTATAAGGTACTCACAAAAAAATTGCAGATCTGTTTTTTAAAACCTCATTTTAGGCTATGTCCGCCTTCTTGGACTTTTGACATTTGATACGTTTAGTAAAAAAAATTGTAAATTTGGAACAATTGTCTTTGCAAAAGGGCTTACTCTATAAAAAGCCGATAAAAAATTAAAAAGTTATTTCAAAAAACATTTTTTGGTGTTAGGAACAGGTATTGTACATAACTTTTGCATAAATGAACCAAATCTTATGAGTGATACTTCGTTAAATGTCGAATGATAAAGGCTTTATAATTGTTATTAAAAAAGTTAACACGGTGTTCACAAAAAATTGCAGAGGTTTTATACTATTCCCGCCATATTAGACTTTTGACATATGACATTCTTTATATAAAAATCGTAAATTTTGAACAAATGTAAATCCATTCCCCCACGGCGTACGTGTAAGAAAGCACTTTGCGCACGCTAGTAGGAAAACTTAATTTTTGGGGTAATATCCCAAGCAGCAATTTAACAGCGTAGCGACGTTGTTAAATGCGACCCGACGTTATGATGTGACGTCGTTTTACCCAACATGCCGACCCGGATTTACATCAAAATGGTGGACGATTTTTGAGTCCTTACGTCGTTGTGCAGTGACTGGAGTCGGAATAGTAATCGTTCTAGTTACGTCGTAAAATACGACCCATAATGACTACACTAGCGCCCTCTTTGTTATTGATTTTTTGGTGGTGTTTCACTATCCAAAATGTTGCCCATCTCAAACTTTGGCATTTTCGGTTACTAAAATGAACTTAATTTTATACACTTTAGAAAATGGCAAACAAAAAATTATAATTTTATAATTACCGTTTATTAAATAGTATTTATATGGGCACTATGGGAGCAAATTTTAAAAACGCAATTCGGCTTACTGACAAATATGTTTAGAAAAGGAATGAAAAAAAAATGGATGCTACAAATACCTATCTCGCCCGGAACATAAAACGTCTCCAAAATGCCATTCAATCATGTTTGTAGTATTTTTTGCGTGTTTAGTAAATATAAACAATGGCGGCCACTTCGAACATAAACAACGGCATCGAAAATGGCGAATATTATGAGAATCCCAAAAAATACACGCAAATGGACTACAGTTGTCAAACATTCCCAAATGAACCACTTGCCGACCGTTGGTTACTATCAACCCAACATGCGACTGGAAAACGCTCCAACAACTCCGATGACAGTTGACAGTCTCCATAACCTTACTTTTTATTCAATTTTTGTAAATAAATGGTCGGTGAATTGTGAAATAAGATTTAGTTTCTTCAAATATGGCAGGGCACTTCAAAGATCCTACTTCTTGGAAGCAAAAGCAAAAAGTATTTTTAGTGAGCGGCAAGAAGTGCAGCTGTGGTTCAGAAATTACTGTATAAAGAGCACCAGTCTTTCTCTTTCGCCCATATACCTATTTGTAGGATAATGTCATCTCTCTTTCACCAGTTGAGCCAGTTATTTAAAATCTAGAGAGAGAGATAGGGCGATCTGCCGTACATACGTACGGCAGAGAAAGAGAATATAATGCCATTAGTTCCTTTGGAAACTTTTCTTCTTCACAAGAAAAGGGCACTTAAGTTCGTCAAAACTCCGGCCGGAAAACTTTACAAGACCGGCCAGAAACGTCACAAGTTCACGTAATGTGAAAGTTGTTCAGACGTTGATACGTCGGCAGAACGCAACTAGAGTCTCATAAAAACGTCCACACGACGTCACTGGTTTACTAGAAAATGCACCAACGCATGACAGGTCGGCTAAACGTTATTTTTTTAACGTTAAAGCAACGGAATTTTGTCGTAATATGTAAGACTGTCTGAAGATCACTAATCTATACACCCAAATTAACGTCCATTTAAGTGAAGTATGTGGTCATTGGTCAGAAAATTGTTGCTTGGGATTACATTGGGCTTTTGGGCGAAAATCAAAAAAATGCCCAAAACTGTTTGCTAGATTAACAGCTATAAACATGTAGATTTCAAAAATACAGGGTATAAACAATACCATAGTCTTCCTTTTAACTGATGAAAGGGGTGGGGGGGTCAAAACAAATTAAAAATTTCACATGACTTTTAGGTGACTTTAGGTGCATTTTACAATAGGGCCATTTCCAAATTAATACCAATACATATTTTCTCTAAATCCTCTAAATTTTAAAAAATTAATAAAAAATAATAATGATTTCCTTTAAGTTAAAAATTTAAAAAACACACAAACAAAGTTAACAACAACAAGTGCACGTCTCTGACCTCCGACCCACTCTCTTCTCTGCAGTACAGTGCATAGTGCATCTTCCGATGTTCGTTGTGAAGGTTGTCAGTCGCGCCAGTCTGTCTGACGCCATTATTTTTGCGAGTTTTTTGCAGTTTGGTTTGGAATTAAACTGAATGAAAAAAGTTCTCCAATCAGAAATACGCTGACATGCTATTAGTACACTGTGAAGCTCGCAGAAACTCAAATCTTTCAGCCCAAATTTATCGCGACATATTTCCCTAGCGGCTCAAAATAAGTGTTTTTTGCTTGCTATTTTTAGTGTTTCTCAAAATAAAAAAAAGAGTTTTTACAAATTAAAAACAGTTTAAACACTGTATTACAGGTGTTTTTAATTTCAAAAAAGGGAGTGTGCCCTACAAGTGTGCAAACCAATGCTTAAAAGAAGTGTTTTTCCCAAAAAAAATAATAAAAAAGGAGTTTTTACAAATTAAAAAGCGCACTTTTTGTTTTGCTTTTTACTATTTTTAAATAAATAATAATTTGTAAGATGCGAAAAAAAAACATCTTAAAGGTGGTATATTCTTTGTTGATATTTACGTTGGAGCCCGCCGCGCCTCTCGATTATGAGATCTCCTTTAATTTTCTCGTACCTAAAAGCACATAGTTGCCAAACTGTGTTTAACTTAAAAGTCGTATATCTCCGAAACCATTAAGTTTTCACCCCATATATGAACTTTTTTGCTTGTTTTGTCCCCTGTATGTGATCGAAAAAATATTTTGAAAAGTGAACTGTGCCGCATAAAACAAAAGACTAGGTAACTAAACGGACAACACTGTTACTTAGTGTATGTATGTACAAGAAAATAATTGCTTACCATATTACAAGAATATTTTATTGATAAATAAATAGCATTTATTTAACGGCCCAATTACATCGTTAAACCGGAAACGCTGTTGGGTCCGTTTATTAGGCAATTCTTTTTCCGCATGTTTCTCGGAAACGGGACTTCCAAATGGCCTGAAATTTTGCCTAAATTGTTTATTGGACTATGTTTTTCCATCAAATCTTGGTACTTTTTTAAAATTTTGTTTATTTTTTGAAAAAAACTGTTTTAGCTTTTGTGGTATTTCAAAATTGGTGCGCCCATATTACGTCAGAAACAGTCAAAAATACCCTTTATAGAGACCTGTAAAACTAAATTGGAAATATTTGTAATTTTCCACCTAATTTCAAAAACTCTCTAGATTGTATTAATAAGCTTTGTAATCCTCTTCCTCTAATAAAAAACAAATTGAGTATTATTTTCCTCTAAAGCTAAAACATGCGGAAATGTAAAAACATGGACTATACTGGTTACCTATCAATATTAGTTATATGCCTAGCATCAAAAAGTACTTAAATGGTTATATTATAGATACCGCCACCATCAAAATTAACCACCCACGTCTTTTTTTTGTGAGCTTACCCTAGGCATAGTTTCTAGTGTTCTCCTTTTCTAAATGTATTCGGCTAAGAGAGATCTAGCATATATACCTAGGTAACACCCCTTACCAGGAAAAAAAATGTATGCCATGCAAACATCGAAATTGGTCGACTCACTGTATTTCCAACTAACTAATGTCAGTGTGTCTTCCTGACATTCTTCATAACCTTAGTTTTGTTGTTTTGTTTTGGAGTTCGTCGGCCTGATTTTTGTGTTTTATTTAATAATTTTTCCTTTGGTGAAAAGCTACTTTTTAGAACCCTTAAGTGGTATGTGTGTATGGCCATTTGACTAGTTGTCACTGCTCTCAATTCGATCACCTAGGTGATAAATAAACAATCCCCCATAGGGTCACTGGATCCTGAGACCTGCGGTCCCAGCCGCAGGTTTTAGGATCCAGTGACCCTAATCCCCAATGATTCGCGGCGCAATCTGTGAACAGGAGAATACAGTAAAGAAACCAGAGATAGATAATGAGTGGTAGATGACGTATTGAAATCGATTGACAAATTTATATTATCTCTGGATTGTTCTTGCGCCGTTAAGGCGACAATTTTCTCCTAAGAACAAGCAATCAGTAAAATCTAATTCATTGCTGGTTTTTTCATATGTAGCACATTCCTTTTTTTTTAGGGGTGGAGTTTCTTTTTTTTTTGTCAGTGACCTTAGGCTCAGGAAATGTCCGAGTGAAGTTTGAAACGGGTCATGTGATATCCACACTTTTTGGAGTTAAATAAACATGAGAATTGGCTGAAATTTGAATGGAAGGCAATTTTTTTAAAAACTAAGAAACGGCTCGGAAAACTTTTTTTTGCCGGATAAGCTTAAATTTCTTTCTAAGGCCACCAATTCTAAATATTCAAATATTTGAAGAAGAATTTTGATGCCAAAATTATAAGATATTATAAGAAATTATAAGATCAGAGATTATTAAAAATAAGAATAGGATTCGTGCGTTAAAAAAATGCCTATTTTATTCTTTTATTATATTTTTTGGACGCTTAAATTACCGAAAATGAACAAAAAATTTTGTTTGTGCTTTTTCATCGTGTAATTTCGTTTCAAACTTCGTACCTTTGAAAAAAAAACTTCAGAGTTAATGCGATCTGTTTTTTTCGCTACCGCCCGAGATTACGATCAATGAAGTTTTTGGCTAGCGCAAGTGTATAACCTATAATATTTATCTACCACTCTTTTTGGTTTCTGAGAAAGTTTAATGATATAAATAATTTTAAGAAAAGATTTGTGGCGTACAGGGAAAAGGGTAAAGGAATAAATCAGAAAAAAGTTTTTCTTCGATTAGGATTCGAACCCGGAACCCCTAGAATACCGATGAAACTGGGGTTTTGACTGGCTGTTCGGAAATCCTTTTGTCCGATTCATTTGTTAGTAGTGGGGAGATCTTTGAAGCCTCATGCGGCAGACATGTTATAAAGACAAGGAGGTACATATTCACGATTATTAGTTATACAAAATGTCTATTTATCTATCAACTAACGATACACGACATATAGCGTTTTATTGGAGGTGTCAGATGGCGAATTTCCAACTAATAATTCCAGCCAGCATTTTCCCTTCATTTTATAAATAATTTTCTCTCTTTTTTTTTAAATTTTCGATCTCAAAACCATTAGAAATCACTAACACAGTTAAAGATATAAATAATAGGGACTTATTGGTCGTATATTTTTGCGTTCCCTTGTTAAGAAAAATTGACATTTTACATCTGAGCATGCGCATGACCTGCGTTTTTATTAAGGGAACTATAATAAAATACGGTGTTCCCTCAATTCGGTACATTTACCGTACGTCCCGTATTTTTAAACATAACCATAGTTTACACGGATAATAGTGATGGTTGGTTTATTTTTCGACACGACTTTTTAATATTCATTGCATTTTTAGTTTTCTGTTTATAAACAAAAACAGTCTTGTGGATTTTGGATTTTGGATTTTGGAAATTGGAGAAACCTACAAGGTTGAGGTTCAGCTACGCTGACGATATAATTCTTTTGCGAGAATTTTTCAGGGAAAATCCCTACAAGGTTAGAAAATTTAGGTTAGGAATAAGGAAAAGTAATGCGACTCCAATAACACTTTTTTTTTAAAGTATAGTTAAGGTTTAACCTAAATAAAATACGGTTTGCCCTTATTATGGTAAAACCTTACAGTGTAACGCCCAATAAGGCCCTAAGGTATGGCTTTAAGATGCAGTGTTGCGCTCCTGGATGTTCAAATAACTCGGAGACGCGCCCGAAAATAGTAATTTTCAAAATTCCGAAGCACTTGTTTTGTATGTACGTACTGAGACCAGTTGATTTAATCTTTAGGATTATATTAATTAGATGTGCATTAATAAACCCGCCTTTCTAACTACATCCAAAAAAAAAGATCAGTTGATACAACAATTAAATTTTACACCGAATTTTACAATCGATCACAACAACAAGACGGCTCGAACGTTAAAGTGGAAAACGTCAAAAATAATTTAGCGGCTAAGCGCAAACAAGGTCAAACTCAGAGCATGATGGCCGAAATAGTAGTTTCTTAAGAGGTTCAACTTTAAACACGTTTTTCTCCGTTTATAATTAATTTTCTTAAATTTTTTACCATATGATATTTAGATTAAATTTAGATCGGCTACAGTGGCTTACAGAATTGTTTAGGGAACCCACAAAAAGCCGAATTTACAAAAACCGAAACACAATTGAACAGAAAATAAAACGTCCGAAACGAAATTTAAACGAAAGTGTTTTACTTACAGAAAATAAGGGATACGAACATAATTTTATTGAATTTTAATTTACTCGATCCTTAATCCTTTATCGAACATAACTTTCTAGAAACGAAAAACACCCGAATCACAAATTGATAGAAAATAATATGCCCAATCCTTAAATGAGTAGAAGCACAATCTATCCAAATCGCTATTGTGCATGCGTAACATTTAAATCTCTAGAGCGCCGTAGGCCCTGGATTGCGGCGTTGACAAGTTTCTCTATTTGGAAGATGACACGGGGATTTTCTTTTATTAAACGATTTTATTTAACTTCACACTTCTGGTTTTTTAACTGTCTATCAAATCTTGCGATTCATTTTTGACACACTTCCCGTGAACCAATTTTAATAATATGAAAAAATTTGGGGGTAGAGGGTGCTTGAGAGATGTAAAGGGGGTATATTAATACAATATCACATTTTGTGTTTCTATAAAAATATGTTTCGTTTTAATTTAATTCTATGCATATATTTTCTAGCAATTTGATTTTCCCGATATTTTATTTTCGAAACAATTTTGTTCGGACCAATTATTTTCTTTTCTTTTATTCAGACAAATTATCGCACTACGTAAAACTAAAAAAAGCCTTATTTCCATAGTGAAAAAAACGCTAATTAAAAGATTTTTTTTTCAAGAAAACGTTATAATAATAAATAAAGTTTTTTACGAAAAAACGTTTATTTAGAGGATACTCAGCGTTTTTTCATGAAAATAACGTTTTTTTTAGTTTTGTTTCGGGTTTTTTATAGAGACCTGCTGTTCACAAAGTACATATTTCGCACTTTTTGGCTTTTTAAGCTAACTAGGCTAAATATGTGGCTTTTGATATCCTTTTTAAACTAACGCGGAAAAAGTCATATTTATTTTTAATAATTTTTAATATTAATTTGTACACCACTGTTTGTGCTACAATTATGTGTGTATCAAGTAACAGCTCCTATTTAGCTTAAAAGGCAAAAAACTGCGAAATATGAACGTTGCTAACAACTCTGGTACGCCACTGTAGCCCATCTAACATTCATATTTGTTTGATACAATATAATGAAAATATTTTTAAATATTATCCCTTTTTAACTGACGCGTAAAATTTTAATGTACCGCACTGGACTAGTGCTAAAAAGTTTGTGTTACAAAATTTTGCTTTGTGAAAATTACCAACCCCTTATTTCCAATTAAATACAGTTTTAAAATCGTAAAGTTTCATCCCGAACTAATTAATTTTTTGAAAAATACTTCCGTCACTTTCAATTTAAAGCACACAAAGTACCTGAAAATTAAACCGGGCAGCGTCCAACACGCGTATTAAACACAAAATCAACATTATGTTTGTGTCAAAACTGCTGAATCTGTCAACCTATAGTGACGTCACATTGTTTACATAGCAATCGGGGCTTTAGGACAACGACATATACCAAGCAGTACTGCTTCCTTGTATCATATATAGGACATTTTTAGGTCACTTTGTAAACTTCTTACAGAAAAAAATATGGAATTTTGGAAAAAATACAAATTTTACGTAGACTTCCCTCAAATTTTAGTTATACTTTAAAAAAATGATTTTTTACAATCTAGAGACTTACATTCAGATTTTATTTAATTATTTTTTTAGTCTTTAGTTCAGAGTATAATATGTATATGGTTTTTAATCAGTCATTGGATTTACTAGATGCACCTGAGATACTGCAGTTAATTAAAATTTTTGGGCGATTTTACATGCGTGGTGCGATACCCGAAATGCAATGAATCGTCGCTCAATTTTCGTGCAACCCAAATTGCTTTGGCCGAAGCGTTTAAAATATTTAATTTGGTCCGCTCAACTTTGGTTAACCCAACTCCAATTGTATTTCATATCAATTTGAAGCGAGATTAACCTTCGAGTATAAAAACATAAAAGATAGGCATAATAATAAATAAATAAATAAGGTTTATTTATCCATAATGAAAAAATGGTACAAACATTTACAAAGTGCTATTTGGAATAATAAATAAACACGTTAAACGCTGAAGTGGTATAACACTGCTTGTTAGCGCCTGGCTTTTTAGTACAACAACAAAAAAAACCAAAGTTTCAGTCACTTTTAGAACATTTCAGTCTTTATCGGGTATTTTGTCACTTTTAGGAAAATAAAACGTCTTGATTGGGTTAAAATGTCATGATCGGTATTGGTGCGCCACTGATAAGGAATCTTATATTATTTTACAAGTACCTCTATACTAACGAACATTATAATTAAATTTAAAAAGTATTTTACGAGGGTAAATATTAACATAAACAATATCAAAATATTCCATGTATTACAGATCTGCTTGTTGCATAGAGCCATCTTTTTAGATTTTGCTTAAATTTTTTTGAGTAAATAATATATTTAAGCATTTTTGGAAGGTAATTAAAAAATTTTGGAGCTAAGCTGAGAAAGGACCTATAACAAACTTCTTTACGACAATAAGAAATCACTGCACAATCTTGTTTGTGTCGTGTATTATGTGGGTGAGAGATTGTACCTATATTTTCGACTTATACATAACAGTAAATTTTGAAAATAGAGTTGTCGAATAGCAAGTATTTTTGTTTGAGTGTACAAAAGTTCCGTCGGATACTTTCTTTTTTTGCCATAAATAATTTTTAAAATCCATTTTTGGATTACCTCTAGGTTTCCCAGGTAACAGTCTCTAACGCCACCCCATGCTACTAGACCATAGTTTATCTGTGAATGAAAGAGAGCATAGTAAATTTGTTTAAGATGTTCTAGGTTTAAGTAATCTTTAAGATGAAAAAAGCGAGTTATAAGGAAACGTGTTTTGTTCATGAGTTGCTTAATATGTTTATCCCATCTTAAATGACTATCAATATGGATGCCCAAATATTTTGAAGAGTCAGTTTTAAGTATTACATTATCATGTCCAATTTTTATTGAATCGTAATTTGGGAAATTGTTTGAATATGAAGTAAAAGGAAGAAATTTTGTTTTTGATTGATTAAGGGTTAATTTATTGTATTGAAACCAATTATTAATGTTTTTTATATCCCTTTCCACTTTTATTTTTAGTTCAGTTCATGTTTCAGCTGAGTAGAATATAGCTGTGTCATCAGCGAAACTTACAATGATTCCTTCGCTCTCCAGATTTAAAAGATTATTTATGTATATTGTAAACAGAATGGGTCCCTTGAGGGACGCCGCACGTAACGTTTTGTAAGCCACTTTTAATTCCCTCGATGTTAACAAATTGCTTTCTTTTTTCCAAGTAGTCTTTTAAGAGATTTAGGGCGCTACCCCTAAATCCATATATTTCAAGTTTTTATATCAAATGCTTTTGTAAGGTCCACAAATATACACAAAGAAGCATTTTTACTCAATCAATCAATCAATAGATTGGTAAATATTTGATGTTAAATGAAGCATGGCATCTTCAGTTGATTTATTTTTTCTAAATCCGAACTGTCTATCTGATATATATACCCTTAAATAATGGCTTAATTTCGCCCAGTTTTAAGATATCTGGAAAGGAACCTATCCGAAAACTAAAATTAATTAGATAAGTTATAATTGGAACAATTTCATCAGAAACTTCTTTAAGGGATTCTGATCTTATGCCATCACAACCAGGAGACTTTTTTGACTTTAGACCTCTTATAATTGCTTTTATTTCTTTGTATGTTGCCTCTTTAAAGAAATTTAATCCATTTTGAGTCCATTTAATGTTTGCGGTATAGTCTATTGCACTATTTATTTTTTCTGCTAGATTTCCTCCAATTTCAGCAAAAAACTTATTGAAGTGGTTTGCTATGTCCTGTTTGTCTGTAAGTAATTGTGAGTTTGTATGTTCAATTTCTTCAATAATTGTTTTTGCTTTATCTTTTTTGCATATCTTATTGACACAGTTCCAAACGGTTCCTGGTTTATTTTGATTTTCTGTAATAAGTCCTTGTGCATACTGTTTTTTAGCCTCTTTTATATCTTTACTTAAATTTATTTTACATGCTCTATATTTATTTTTTAAGTCAAGATCTTGAGGATTTTTTAAATGTTGATTATATAGATCGTTTTTATAGTGTATAGTTTTAAGTAGTTTTTTTGAAATCCATTTATTTTTTTCATTTTTCGTATTACTATGTTTTAATGTTTTGTTTTTTTTTTAGTAAAAGTTGGAAATGATTAATAAAATTAGTTGTAGCGATATTTAAGTCTCTTTCTTGAAAAACATTTGACCATTTTGTGTTGCGTAAATCGTTCTGTAATTGGTTAAAATTTACATATTTTTTAAAATTGAAATTGTTCTTTGTGATATTATTTTCACTATTTGGATTTTTAAATGTTAGAATAATTGAACAGTGATCCATTATTTTGTAATTTAAAGTATAGCTTTTTGTATCTTGAATGTGTTTATCTCCAAAATTTTTTACAAACAAATGATCCAAACAAGTTTTTGACACGGGCCTCGTATAGTACCTATTAAAAGATAAGAAACCAAAGGATGCTAAAATAGTATGGTAGTCTTCAGTATATTTTTTTTTCAGTTTTTAATAGATTTAAGATAATATATCCGGTCAAAATATGATTTTTAAAGTGATTAGTTGAAAACAAATATTCTGACAGCTGATCTACAAAAACTTTTTCATCGGTAGCAGGTGACCTATAGATACAAGTAATAACAAATTTACTAGAGTTTCTTCCTACAACTATTTTCACACATTTTGCATCGCCAACATACTTAAAGCAGTAACTAATTTCTACATTTTCCTTAACAAAAACAGCTACCCCATCGCATCTATTTAAAGTTCCTTCATTATACAACAGCGTGTAACCATGTAACTGAAATATACTTATGTCGTAAATAGTGTGTGTTTCACTAAGGATTATAATGTCGATGTCTGTAGGGAGTTGTTGCAGAAGACACAAAAGACCATCAAAATTTGTATTTACGCCACATATATTGAGATGTAAAATTTGAAAAACATTCTTATTTAGGTGTTGACTCTTCAAAATCTCTCTCTCTGCTGTCAGCCCCTTTACGATCTTTACGATCTTCTGGGCACATGTCATGAGCTATATATATATGTTTTCCTTTTAGTTTATGAGCAGATTTTAGTATGAACTACTTTTTCAAGAAGGATGTAAATTTTATTTTAATCGGCGTACCTTTTTTTGCTCCAAGCTTGTATAGGTTGTTTATGTCAGACAAAGTTTAATAGATCTAAATTTTCGGGTTCCAAACCGAAAACAGTAATATTATTTTGCCTATGCAGTCTGTCAAAATAAAGCATTTTTTTTCCAAGTTTGAGCATCTTGAATCAACAGCAGAAAATTTTTGTTCTTGATTATCTAATTTGTTTAAGATTTTATTGTTTTGAAATCACCAAATTTTAAATTTTTTGTTTCAATTTTTTGGTCACTTCTCAACTGCGTTATTTCATTCTTAAATCCGTTCATTAGCCTAGTAAATAACTCATCATTTGCCGTATTAGAACTGCTTCGTATTCGGCCGAAGAACCTCCTAATGCGCAAAGAGTTGTGGTATGCGATTTTGGATCCTATTGACACAGATCTTATTGGATTCTCGACCTTACTGAATTTTTTGCCATGTAGTTAATTTTTGTATTTGCTAATAAACAACATAGTGTAAGAAAGTTACTTTCTATCGAGTTGTGTACGCTACTTTTCCTACAAGCACTGTTGAATTGCACTAATTTTTGTAAAAATTGGTCTTTAATTTCGCACAAGTCAAATGAAACTGAAATTTCTGCACACGGGTAAAATTTAACGTTTTCTAAAGATGCAAATCGTATAAATCCATTATTTTCAAATGTGGTCGTATGAAAACATAGGCAAACTACACAAAAACCTGTGGCCCAGATGGTTTACCAGGAATTTTCATAAAAAACTGTACATTTTTCTTGTCCGGTATTTTGGCTAAAATTTTTAATAGATCATTTTCTACAGCAAATTTTTCGACAGCAATATTCAAAAGCGGAGATAAGTCAAATAATAAAAACTACAGAGGTATTTTAAAAATTTCTTGATTTCCTAAATTGTTTGAATCAATATTCACAGATAAAATTGCACCATATTTTGAAAACATAATTATAAACCAACAACACAGGTTTTCAAAAGATAAATAATCAATTACTAATGTATTGATACATGAAGAAACTTTGTTGGAAGCCTTGGAGAGTGGGTATCAAGTAGATGTCATCTATACCGATTTCTCCAAGGCATCTTTCAACTGGTTTCAGATTAATCTAACTGAAAGACACCAGGCAATATAAATAGAGAATGCTGTCTCCGTCGAGTTTAACGTTTTGTCAGGTGTCCTCCAGGGCGGATATTTGTCTCCATTGTTATTTAGAGCATTTATAAATGATATATCTTCCGCTTTAGAAAACTGTAACTTTGTATTTGTTGCTGATGATCTAAAATTCTTTAGAATTATAAGAAATTTGGAGGATTGCCATATTTTGTAACAAGAGTTGAATCGGGTTTTCAGCATGGTGTGAAATTGCTAGGATTTTTGTTTAGAACATTGAAAGGCGTGTAAACAACATTTTTACATTGAGAAATGCTTACTTTGCAATTGTAAGGTCAATTCTAGAATATGGTTGTACTATTTGATCTCCATATTATGAAATACAAAGAAATTTGTTGCTTTTTATATGCTATAAATTACATATACCTATTGAGTCAATTGAGTATGACCAGCTAATGAGTCTGCTGAATTTAACAAATCTAGACAATCGTAGAAAGTACTATGACCTTGTCACTTTGTTGAAAGTACTAACAAATGAAATTGACTCTGTAGAGTTACTATCAATATTCAAGTTTCATGTGACACACTAACTATGATTTTAACTCCCCGATCAACAGACTCAGTAGGCCTGGTAATGAACTGATTTAACAAACTGATGTCGATTTTTTTGACACTACATTGCCAATAGCCAACTATTTCAAACGCGGCTAAGAAAAAAGAAAGGATTTATAGTTAACCACTGACCAATAGATATGGGGATTTTAATTGGAAACTTTGCCCATTTCGCTGAAAATATTTCATTGGGACATTTGGCATTTGGCATACTGACAAGGGTCTTATCAACACGCAGGACATTTTGCTCCAAATCGGGACAGTCCCGACAAATCGGGACGGGTTGGCAACCCTATCAACAAGTCAGTAGAGACTTTTGCAAATATTGCTTCCCTTACTTGAAAGTTCATCGCACGCCGCTGAAAAATGTGGGTCATTTATTAGCATTGGGATGCCTATCTTTGGCCGTTATATTATAATCAAAGGGTTTAACATAGAAGATATTTTCGCTCAAAATTAGTTAAACCCTACATAAATTTTCGAGTGGATATATTTATTGACCACTGTAATATGTTTTAAATTGTTTAGATGATTGTTTTAGTATGGATTTATTAAGGTTTATACAACATGTGTATTTTATGGGACGCATAGATTTAGGTAGGATTACTTTAGCAAAGGGTTTAGTAACTATTGGGGGTTACATTACAAAGGAGAGCACCTAGATAAGGTCATAGTTTCTCCCCGGATATTAAAGGAAAAAAATATAGCTGGCAACGCCTTTTTCCATATTCGAATTAGAAATTATAAACAAAGTATCTGAATAGTTTTTTTTTAAAAAAATTATAAGAAAGCTCTGGTCAGTGTCGTAATAATGGGGGGAGGTGGCAGAAAAACACCTCTGCCCGAAACTTATTACTAACTTTGCAAATGGTTGTTTTTTTTTAATCTATTCCCCCCCCCTAAAATATTTCTTATTACGCCACTGGCTCTGGTGCTGTTTTATGCCAATAACCGTAATGCGTGTAGTACTGCGAAATACTATCTCTAAAATTATAGAGAAAATTGTTAGGAGTAGAGAGGATAAAGAGCAAAATTTAAGCGAAACTTGCAAATTTCGCACACACATGTCAAAATTGGAATCCTAAAAACAGGTTGCCCACTTAAACAGATAAACCGCATATCAAAAATTAACAAAATTTTGCATAGCGGAGGCTTCTGTTATTTCCCACAGACCATTCGTGTGGTTTTTCAAATATATATATATATCTTGTTTTTATTTACTTTTTAAAAATAATCGATAGTTTTTACCGTGAACTAAACATCTTTAGGATACACAAAAGTATGTAAAAAACTTTAGTGCTTTAAACTTTCATCGTACAAAATTTTATACAAATTTGATTAACAGTTTTGTAGATTAAGTAACTGGAAGAAGCGCATTTTTTATTCAAATTCACCCTTAAGCAATAAAACTTGACACGCAAACCTAGTATACCTTTAAGTAATTTTTGAGATATGTAGCCGCCATGAAATCTCCTCCGGAGGACCCCTATTCCCGAAAGTAAAACACAAAATTTGTGAGATTTTAAAAAATTATGTTGGAGTGATAAAGTTTGGCACAAATGTTTATTAAAGCCCAGCAACACTTTAACATCTGTTACTTACTTAAAGTTCCTTGATAAGGGTCCCAACTCCTGACGTTAAAAAAAAAACACGAAAAAGAAACCAAAATATCAATAGCAACTTTCCAAAAAAAGCTATGTTCAAATTATTTAGACACCAGAGACAGAGGACCCAATTCTCTTAGTTATACACAAAAAATGTCTCTGAATATCTCAAAATGAAATGAATAACTATGTCTAATGAGATCTTTAGTCCCAACGTCGGGAATTGGGGCTCACGGCGAGGGATTATGTTTTGGCAATATATATTAAAATTTATTAGAACCTCAATTAACATTTTTTGTTATATTTTAAAAACTCTTTATGACTTTTGAGGTTATTTTTAAAGAATAGAGGCTTTTGTAGAGGACTCTGCAATAACATAATTCAACAAATAATATTTAAATAATATACCGAAGCAAATTATAAAAGTTTAATGTTTTTTGCGTTAAGTGCGTTTTTCTCAATTGATTTTGAGAATAGAAAATATCTAGTAGAATACAAAAAATTTAATAATAATAGAAAATACGAATTAAATCTTAAAGTGGTCGTAGGAAAAATACCGTTCACAACTCGATAGAAAGTAACTTTCTGACACTCGCGTGTGGTTTCACTCGGCTAGCGCCTCGTTCACAACATTCACGCTCGCGTGAAATATGTCACTTTCTTCTCTCGTTATGTAATATACTATTTCGCACACACGTCAAAAAATTTAACGACCAAGTAAGGATATGGTCAAAAATTTGAAAACGGAGTAGGCGGTTGTTCTTTAAAACTACGGTTGTTAAAAAAGCATTATTTTAACCATGCACAAATTTTAAAAACCACTATATAAAGAGGTTACTTCTACTAATGCTGTTTTAATTACCATCTTTATAAATTGTCAACAGATTCATGCATACAATAGTAGGCCCATTTGGGGCCGCAGTGCAAGATTTCTAGCCACCAGTTTCGAATAAAAATATAGTTAAAGTATTAAAAATCTTATTAAGCCGTCTATTTTTTTCCTATAATATCACCCGTTATACCGTTATTATTCATTACCTTCCCATCCTGTATATAGGGGATGTAATATGAGGGTTTGTTTGACAGGAAAAAAGATGCGAGGGTACAATTGATACGACGCGTGTATAAAGCTTGTTGCTTCTGTATGAAAGGGGAGGGTAAATAATTAGAGACATAAAGCTATTTGTAACTCATCGCGGTATACGTATCCGCATCTAACGAGAACCAAGCACATTAATTGGTCAGAAACTTGTACCACGTTCGAAAAGAGCAGATATATGCTAATCTAAGGTGCTCTTGAATGCGATATGTGTTGAGATGCGTTAGGTATCACGTATCATTACGGCACACGTATCGTATCTCAACACTTATTGCGTTCAGAAACACCTTAAATAAGCGTATATCTGCTCTTTTCGAACGTGCTACAAGTTTCTGACCGTAGAGACATAAAGCTATTTGTAAGTTATCGCGGTATACGTATCCGCATCTAGCGAGAACCAAGCACATTAATTGGTCAGAAACTTGTACCACGTTCGAAAAGAGCAGATATATGCTAATCTAAGGTGTTCTTGAACGCGATAGGTGTTGAGATGCGTTAGGTATTACGTATCGTTACGGCACACGTATCGTATCTCAGCACCTATTGCGTTCAGAAACACCTTAAATTAGCATATATCTGCTCTTTTCGAACGCGCTACAAGTTTCTGATCAATCAATGTGCTTGGTTCTCGCTAGATTCGGATACGTATACTGCGATGAGTTACAAATAGCTTTATGTCTCTATTATCATGTGCACGTAGTCGTTATTGAATTATAGCCATTAGTTTTTGACCTTGAATATGATAAATAAATTATAATATATAATTGGTGCGTTCTTGTACCACTTGTAATATTTATTTATATTACTGATGCGGAATGAGTTTTATTACAATAACGAGTCGAGAATTTTGCCAATACGAAGTTGTGTTAATTACCTGCACGAGATGCTATCATAAGCCATACGTGTAATATACCATGGGTCGTATTTTCGAAACCATACGAAATTATTCGCTTGCGACTACTTCCGTCTCTTCCTATACCGTATAGAAAAGGAGGCAAAAGATATGCCGATATGCTGATTCATGGGTAGTACGTGCAAGAATAACCGGTTTTTCATGCGACGAACACGAATGCCTCCACCCACTCGTGCAATATTGCGTTAAACCAGTCGAATTCGAACGCGGTCCACACATACCGGCTTATCTTTCGCCTCTCATTTCACACGGTATAGAAAGGGACTGACATAAAAATTGTTGATTATTCAGTATACGTATGCGGATATTTTCGTATGGATTCGAAAATCAGACCCCATGTTTCATTTACAAAAATGAAACGACAAAAATGAGACGTTAATAATCAAAACATCGAGTTATGTAATGAAATAATTATATCATTAGAATTTTAATTACCTCACTAGTTCGATAATACAACCCTTTAAGTAACTCAAACAGGCTTAAATGGAATTAACTCTGTATTTCGGACTTCCATTGTCTATATTTTATTTGTACACGACGTTTCGATCAGTACACTCTCTGATCGTCTTCAGGTGCGAACTACAATCTATTCCTAAGGCTACGTACTTATATACTATTCAATCGTGAAGTTTAAGAAGTTGGCTCCTCCCGAGGAGGGCTTCCAAATATTTGGAATTTCAACACTTGGCTTACTAAAAACACCCTGATTCTGCCCAATAAAGGCAGCTTCAAGGAATTTTCGTTTCTTCCACTGTGACTCCGTGTGCAAAACCTTTGCTTCTGTCCACTTCATTCGGTGTTGTTTTGACCATGCGTGTTCGGCGATTCCCAATTTCGTTGTTTCACCTCTTTGTGGAATCGTCTGATATTCTTTAAGCCTAACAGATAGTGGTCTTTTTGTTTCACCTATGTATCACCACACTCACAAGGAACTTGGTAAATGCATTCCTTATTTTGTTTTTTCTCCGGTTTTGTTTTACTAAGAAGGCTTCGAATTGTATTATTAGATTTAAAAGCTGTTTTAATATTAAAGTTGTTGTTCGCTACTCTTCGAATTTTCCCTGATACTCCTTTATTGTATGGAACTGTAAGGAATGAATTTGCCTGGTTTTGGTCTTGTAATATCTGTCCTGTTTGCTGAAATTTAGAAATAGTATCTGTTATAAGTTTAAGGCTGTAACCATTCTGCTGCAGATCCTTCTTAGTGTTTCTTATTTCGATTTCCAAGTCATGAGAATTGTTACTTTGAATGGCTCTATTATACAAAGTTCTTATTATGCCTCGTTTGATTGTAGCAGAATGATTTAAACCTTGATTTAAATATTGTCCTGTGTAAGTGGTTTTACGATAGACTGGTGTTCTAATGTCGCTTTCTACTCGTTTGACACGTACATCAAGAAAAGAAATTTGACAATTTTGTTCCAACTCCATTGTGAATTTAATGATGGGTCTTACATTATTAGGTGGTCTTATATAATTAGGTGATGAAGAAATTCTGAAAGTCATTCCCGGTCCAGACAATAAGGGTATTATCAACATATCTTAGATAGAGCTTAGGTTTATATGTTGCGGTATCAACCTATCTTTCTCCTAAAAGTAAGAATTATGCAGACAAAATTATGTAGACAAATTCATCATTATCTCAAACTTTCAAACAGGCTAAAATGGTTTATATAGCAAGCTTTTGGGCCATTCTACGGTCACATGCAGGACATTTTTTCGGCATTTTTTCTACTTTTTGTGTTTTTAAAATACTTTTCAGAAAAGTAGTGTATAATATATTTTTTATGTGTTATGTGTAGGGAAAATAATAAAATGGACCGAAATCCTGAAGGTTTAATGGTAATTTAGTAACAAAACCTGCTGGGCTATCCGTGCTTTCTATCACCAATTTTTCATTTTAACATAAAAAAAATGTTTTATTGCAGTACTTTCTTCGATCGCTTAAAAAACAGTGAAAACTTAAAAATGTGAGTGTTTTATTCTAGACATCGAAAGTTTGGAAAGAAAACTTTAAAAAGTAAGGAAATCATGGCATAAAAAAATAAAAACGTTGCCCCTTAAATTATGCTAAATGGCTTTTCCATTATATTGTGCATGGACCTTATGTTGATTACTCTGCTTATTAGCTAAATTTTTCTGTTTTCTACGGTAAAAAAGAAAGCATTGCTTGCTTATCGCTCAACCATATAGCAGCCACTATATTATTCAATCTAGTGGAAGAGGGAATCAGAACACCCTTTTGTCTAAATAATTCTACATATATACCTTTTCCTATCCTATCCAAACCTTTCCTATTATTTATGAACGGAAACCTTTGTACTAAATTAGAAACGAAAATTTCGGCTGGCCATGTATACAAATTCAAGATAAAGTAGGATATCTGCTTAAAAATGCAAATCAAGAATCTCAATCAATCGCAAACTACTGGCCATGTCTCTTTCTATAAATTTGCCAGGATGCCCAGGGAAAAGTAAATATCAGAATTAGCTGAAATTTTGCACAGTTGTTCATTTTCACATTCTTTCAAAAATGTATCTCTCAGCTCTATATAATATATATGCTTATAATAACTTTTTTTGGAGTAAAAATGACGCATCCGTGACTACAAAATGGCTAAGATGCAAAAACGTAATTCAATTATCCTTAATTTTGCTTGAGCTCCCAAACCAACCCAGCCGATCTAAAAATGATGACTGACATACTGTCAACATCAAAAACAAAATTAAATCTGGCAAAGCCGAAGCGCCTTGAAAAAAATTTAGGTTTGTTGCGAGGGAACCCCTTGTAACGCCTTCTGCTATAAAGTATCAAAAGCAAAAAATAAACAATTTCTACGTTTGTACGCACCTTAAACGGCTTTTATGTAAGAGTTTATACGTGCTTCATTACATGCCAGTAAATGTCGGTTTAAAATAAACAAAGTACCTAAGTTAATGACAGATTTTTCGGTAAAACCAAGGATGAGCATTTCTTTAGTTGAAAAAAATGCGCTAAAGCGTTTTTAACCTGTTTATACCGACCTATGGTTTTAAAGCGATAAATCACTTTCTTAATTTGCTTTAAATTAAATTGATTTAGTTCTTAAAACAGTTTTAGTGGTGTTTGTGCGACCAAAATTTTCAAACCGTCTTTATATAAAAGGGCTTGGAGAGGCCCATTTAAACAAAGTAATTTACTCAGTTACTTTGTTTACCCAGGTCTCTTAAAGCGCTTTTAGGTAAGGATTGTTTAAAAATTTTGTCGTATAACCACCACTAAAACCGTTTTAAGCCCTATATCGATTTTATTTTAAAGCGACTTAAGAGAGAGGTTTATCGCTTTAAAACCTTTTTTCGGGTCGCTATAAACACTTTAAGAACGGTTTAGCGCATTGTTTTTAACCTAAAGAAATACTCAACCCTGGTTTTACCAAAAAATCTGTTGTTAACTTAGTTATTTTATTTCTTTTTTATGTATCTATATCTATTTAGTGTTTATGACAATTGTATAAATTTTATAGAAATCCTATCACAAGATGACCATGCAGACAATGTATTTAAGTCCGGGTTAAAAGGCATTTTGGTGTATCCATTAAACACTTAAAGTTACATATAAAAAGAGTGATTATTCCTTGTCGTTTTTCAGTGAGCATACTCAAAACGCCATACAGCGTTACGTCTCATCCATAAACATTTAAAGTTGCACATAAAAAGGGTGCTTAGCGTCGTCGTAATGGATGGTCGTGAAGATAGTTGAGGCGTAGTCGCTGTTGTCAGACGTATCCGTTCTGAGCATGTGCAACTTTAAATGTTTATGGGTGAGACGTAACGACGTACGGCGTTTTGAGCATGCGCACTGAGATATGACAAGGAATAAGCACTCTCTTTATATGAAACTTTAGGTGCGTATTCAATCAAATGTAAACATTTGACATAATAATAACTTGTCCACATGGTTAATGTAACAATTTGTAGAAAAAGTGGCTTTTAAAGCGGAACATTATTTAAGAAGGTTGCGGGTAAACAACAACTTTTAGATTTTTTGGGCATGTGGTTTGTATCCTTGGTTTTTACTTCTCGTATAGGTTTTTTTTTGGTAAAACTATTCTTTTGCGAACTTGCAATTATGACAGTATCGTCAAAATACCCCTGGTTATTGATTTTCCGACGTTTATTCTTGGCTGTATTGAAGTGTTTAATTATTGTAGATATTAAACCTAGTATATATTTTGGAGTTTACCCATTTTATCATTATTTTTGCACTAGAATTCAAATACGATTAATAAACCTCTTTTAAGTATCGCTGAAAACCCAAAATAACGAAAATCCCTCTTTCTTTCTCAAAATGTAGTATGAATGGGCACAAAGAAACTATCTACGTATTTTCTCTGTGTTAAAGGGGGGCCAAAACAAGCTATCCCAATATTTTCCACGCTACATTTTGTCGCCTTTTTGTAATAGAATGATTATACCGTAAGAAATGACCACTTTTATTAAAATCCAAAATTCCGTATTCTGCGACCGGCCCATCGCACAAAAGTCATTCATACGACGCACAGTGGATCGATTTTTTTTTATGGACATTTATGGAAAAAAATTGAAACTAACATTTTTGTTGCTATTTTGTGCTTAGTGTGGTGCTGATATACCACTGTTTAATTAAATCATAAGTAACGAATTATTTAATCTTTATCCTTTTTACTGTGACGTGTTTTTACACATCATTTTATATATTTGTGAACATTGTTTTATGAAAGCGGACCCTTTAAACACTTAATAGCCATTTGACTTTCCAATTTTTTTCAAATTTTTTAATTTATTTTCTATATTTTACAGCGTTTTTTTTATATTTTTTTGACATTTCGATAATAGTCTCAAATGCGAAAAACTTATATGAGACAAAATAGTTTCCAAACTAAACAGGTAATTTATGTACTAATTTATAATCCATCAGCGGCAAAAGTTTAGGGGTAAAAGAAGAACTTCACCTCTGAAAATACATCTCTATATAGATTCTCACGATCAGTCAGTATGTTTGGATTACGTAAGCCCTAAACAGTTCTATGTTTCAAATTTCTCGCAAATATCTCAAAAACTGCAAGAGCTATAAAGAGAAACACTAAAAAAAATGTGAAAAGTCAAGGTCAGTAACAAAGTGCTTGCGGACATGTTTATAGATAAAAATGTTCTTATTTGGACCTAAAAAATTCGAGCCTAAAATCTATGCACTAAATTTTAAAACACCCTGTATAATTCAGTTTTACCAAGTTTTAAGTTAAGTTAAAGTAATTGTCCAAAATTCCCTATACCTCGATCCACTGTGCAACGTCGTACTCTAAAAGACGGCCACGTTTGCCATAGTATGCGCATTAGCGAGTAAAATATCGATCGGTCACGTGATGGTTTCGTCCAATAGCGTGCTCTGAAATATCTGACACTCGAAAAAGCAGCGCCAAAAATCCCCCGAGTGACGTCTTTCACACGAGCTTTCCTACAAGTCTCAACTACTGGGTCTAATCGAGAGAACGGCTTCGCTCAAAAATCGTTGTTCGGGGCACCTCTGCGCCTGCCCATAATAATTTGGTGATTCTTCGATCGTCTCGTCGCTGCTTTTAAGCGCGTTTATTGGTTAAAACTACTTCTCTTCTCTCAGGTGAACGAACCTATCCTACGCCTATCCCCTTTAGCTCTCAGCTGACGTATTAAAACATTTTGTAGCTATTGCCGTTTACGAGATATTTTTATTTTATTTTAATGGGCAAAATATATGGGCCAAATGAAGTATGTGATATATTTTCCTCAACTCAACCCAACACAACCCCCGAAATTTGGTATTTTCGAAACAAACGACGTTGGAAAACAAGTGGGGGTCGATAACTGTGTATTTTTGACAACCATGTCGGGGCAACTCATGAACACGCACAAAAAATTTACGGGGGGGGGGGTAATTTCTTAAATACACACCGTCGAAAATTGCGAAAATCGTAGCATATGACCTTTGGCAGACGTTGGCGTGTCCGTAGCCCTCCCTCATTTTTTTTAACTTCCAATATCTTAACACCTACAGATTTCAGACTTCGCGTCAGGTTATCTACGAAATTAGTCGTTTAAAAAAAAGGCTTCAATGCCAATTTTCCGTAAACGGTACCGATACGATTCGCGTGCTTATTTAATATTTATAGGTTTAATATGTGATCCCCTCGAATAAGCCAAGCTACAAAATGTGGTGTTTATTTGAACTTTCTAGTTTTATAGCAGAATTGAAAATATGGGGTGGCCCCTCAGCTTAACGGTTAAGCTAGGGGGGTCGCGTTTTCCTGAAAACGGCTACAGCTATAAAATTAATTGAACCGTAATAAAAAAGCTACAAAAAGCTACAAAATGTCGTATTGAAAATATTTGGGTCCCTTTTGATGATCCCTTCAAGTTAACTGGCGCGGCGTATTTACGTAAGTACATAAAAATTTTTTGAAATACTTACACAGCAAACAATTTTAAGTTTAAACGAGTTCACGCTGGAAATTGAGCGAAACACTTTTTTATTTATAAGTTAAGGTAACTTTATTTTCAGTTAAGGGAAGGGAACCCCACTATATAGCACAACCACAATATGGCAACGTTTGTTTGAAAAAATAACATGTAGGTTATTTTATTTGAGGCCTCTACGATCAAAACCCGCCAAATCCAGTTTTGATCAAAAATTTGTTCTATATAGCAAAATATTCTCCTACTTAACATATATCAATGTGAATAGTACTACAGTTGCAAAACCTACCTAATCCTTCTTAAAATACAGTTTGAAAATTCAGGGTAGGTTCAAATTCCGCCAAATTCAACATTGTTTATTTTCAAACGCCGCCAAATCCAAATTTACCAATCAGATTATTCCTAGTGATCACGTGACAATAGAAGGCCATTGTTATTTTTCTTGTTGTTGCCAGTCGTTATCGTTTGATATCAGTGGTTGGTAGTGTTTTTTAGGTTTTTAACTTGATTGATTAAAGATTTTCCTAGACTGGATTATTATAAGCATGTGTTGGAAAAATATCTAGAAGGTAATAATGGGGAAGAAAATAATGAAAGTGATATGGAGGACCATAAAGATCTTTTTGAAGCAGTAGAAGTGATTCCGGATTTAATGTTTTAATTTTTTACTTTTCAGCCTAATATTGTTTGTCTTTTTTTCAGGAATATTATAACATTTTGAAAATAAATTAGTTTTGTGTCAAACGACCCCAAGTCCAGTTTGTTTACCATCAAAAGCCACTAAATCAAACAGTTGGTATCAAAGTCCACTAAATCCATTTTTTATTTACGATTACTAACTTTTTGACAACGTTTATTATATTTTTTATTGTATTGAAAGGTTCTCGAGATGTTAAAAAAGTTATAAACCCAAACCTAATCCAAAATTGTTAGTTAGTTAGTTAAATAGTTTTTGTCTCTTTTTGAATATTTTGGTAAAATGGATTTGGCGGGTTTTGATCCTAGAGGACTCATTTATATAGCATATTCTGTTAAGTTAATCTGAGCCGTCTTTGGACTTCTCTCAATTTTTTTTTTCGGGATTTAAAAAGATATTGTTAATATCAAAGAAACACACGATACTTTCTCTAATTGTTTTAATTAATTTTTCCAATCAAAATTTTTAAAAATTTAAATTATGGCAACGCTAATAATTCGTTTTTATTTCCACAGTTTTATTTCGACAGTTTTTTCTTATATCAAGGCCTTTTGGATGTAGTGGGTCAACCAGTTCAGGCAGTAAATAGCACAATTGGCACACAAAAAATGACATCAGTTTTTCCTCACACTTGTCCCTGAAAATCTGTAAAAAAATAATAAAAGTACAGAAATCATATTTTTTTAAAAGATGGTATTTTTGTACATTTTCTATTAAAATCCCGTGACTACTCCAAAGTACAAATTAACACAACTCCCTATTACTGAGAGCCAGTTGGCCTAAGAAAGATCATGTGTATGATTATTCTACATATTTTTTTAGCTGTTATTTAGAATTTACCTTGCTGTCTTGCACCGGTGCCTTACGCTCTTTTTTAAAGACGAATAAATGCGTTTTGGAGTCATATTTCGATTTTGATCCATGACTGACAAATTTGCACTGAAAATAGACCACATTGGTGACACCTTCAAAAATAAGGATACTTTATTCACAAAGTTTCCAGTTACTATCAGTACTCTCAGGTTAAGTAAACTGATAATCTGGATTTTATTTTTTTTGTTTATCGTTGATATAAAAGTGTAGACAAACCAAGTGAATTTGAAATAATAAATTCGCTTAAAAATTCAAGTTTTAGATAAAGAAAATAAAATCAAAATTCAGTGTTTCAGATACCTTAAACAGTGGGTGCCATATTGTGCTAAATAGCAATTTTCGTTTTATGGAAATCATAGGCAAATGAAGAATACTAGAGAAATTAAAAAAAAACTTTATTTAAAAAAAATAAATTCCAAAATTAAGATTTGGTACCTTGGGTTCTGTAATTAGTATGTGTGCAAAATTTCAGCCCTCTAGCACTTTTTGTTTGGTCAGAATTTCCAGAATACGATTTGCCCTGGGGATATATAAATATTCTTTCTTGCCCTAATTTCACTTTAAATTTAGTTAAATTAACTCAAAATTTAGCGAATAATATTTCACTCTATTACCAGTGTGGACTCGGCTTGAATCAAATTTTGTTACCGTATATTGTTTACTAATCTAATAAATTAGTTACAACTACGTATTTTAAGATGTTTGGCTTATGACACTATGCTGTAACTTTTTGAAGCGGCAACTTTGTTCCAACTGTTGTAAACTTCTAACCTCCAGATGCACCGTAAAAATATTCGGATTAGTTTAGCTAATCCATGCTTCCTCTTTGTTCATTTATGTGGAATCAAGAAAGAAAAAGAATGGATTAGATAGCCAATCGCGATTAAGTGCCTACGGTGCATTCAGGGGTTAGTCTGTTGACCAAATTCAAGTTTAGGAAAATGATTTGGAACACTCTGTGTTATATCTCCCAGAAAGCTTGCAAGATTATTTTACATTCTGTCCTCTAGAAATATTCGTTTTTGACGCTATAAAAGGAAAAAAAAAATGTTATGCGTATCTTACGTAAATAGAGTTCTTTTGAGTTTATGCAGTATACGAATTTTGGAATAAATTTTATCTTTATTCTTTATTGAATGTAAAATCTGAACTTTGATATCAAATAGAAAAATTTTTACGTATCCGAAAAAACTATAGGTTTCAAAATTTATGGGGATAAATATCTGCAGCGGAGAGACTAGTCATAAGTTTTTTTACGTTTTGATACTTCAAAAGAAAACTCAAAGTTTGTAAAACGGTAAATAAGTATCGTTAGAGAAAACAAAGCTGAAACTTAAAAGGCCTTTTAATTAATATTTTACAGTTTTTGTTTTATTTTTGCTCTCCCAAAGTTTCATTTCAATTTAGAACCGAATAGAGCAGAAAAATGGAGCAATTAATTGAGATAAAAAATAGGGAATTATAATTGGTTCGAGGTGCATTCCATTAAAAGCAAAGAAAGATTTTTCAGAGAGAAAAAGGTCAAAAATATATTTACAGGATGGATGGCTTTAGGGAAGAGGTTTTAAAAAAAGCTAAAATTGAATCTTTCATTACGGACTTTCCACCTATTAGAAAAACAATTTTTGGGGCACCCAACTTAAGGTCCAAGGCCTAACAACTATTTTTTTTAAAAAGGTACCACTTGTGGTACCTTTCTGGAAAGCCTGCTAAAACATGAATCCAACGCACTAGCTCTTTGTGACATCTGTCAACCAATGTGTCAAAAATATTAAAAAACTTTTTCAATTGTTTTAGTTTCAGAATAAACTACATATTTATCTATTTATTAAGCGGAATAAAGAAAATACGACACAAGTGGCGACTCATTTGGGGGCAATCACTGAAGGTTCAGGGCCTACCAACATTTTTTTCAGGAGTTACCACTTGTGGTACCTTTTTGGAAAGTTTGTTAAAAAGAAATTCGATTAAATACATTTTTTTAACATATGTTCACCTATGTGTTAAAAATTTTAAAAAATCTATTTTTTGTGGTTAAGGACGGTTAAGTAAAAAAGAAAATCGGGGTGTGCTTTGAATCTATCTCTCTTTTATCTAATGTCTAGTAAAATTAAAAAAGGTATCCTTGTTTGGTAGTTTCTTTCTACCACTTAGTAAATAAAGAAATATGTAGTTTATTTTGAAGCTAAAACAATTGGCAAAAAATTAATTTTTCAAAATTTTTAACAAACGAGTTGACAGATGTCAAAAAGAATTATTTAATCGAATTTCTTTTTTAACAAGTTTTCCAAAAAGGTGCCACAACTGGTACCTCCTCACGAAAAAAATGTGGGTAGGCCCTTGTCCTCCAGAAGTGGTAGGCCCTGGGCCTCCAGTTGGGGGTCCAAAAATTGTTTTTATCATGGGCGGAAAGTCTTTTTTTAAAACCTCTTCCCTAAAGCCACTAGAAGCACCATTTTATAAACAGAAAAATATTGAATAGTCTTAGAAAAATTGAATAAAAAATTTTCTTATACAGCCCATACTATAAGAGCGTATTTCATAACCCGTTTGAGTTACCTAATAAGTTCTATTATCGCACTAGTGCGGGGTTGAAACCGATTTTCAATTTTTGAATTCCCTGACTATTCCTGGTTTTCCCTGACCAAATATAAAAAAATCCAGGTTATTTTACAAATTCCACTAAGCACATTAAAAAAAATATTCGTATTGTCCTGAAAACGTTCTAAAGAATATAATCACAAGCCTCCTATAAATTCTTTGTAATTTTTTTGCGATCTAAGCAGAACACAAAAATTTACGTGTTGAAGAAAGTGGGTTGGGGTGGGATCCAGTATCAATTCTGGATATTTGCCAAAATTATGTCATAAATGTACCGTAGGCAAAAATTTTAAGAAAAGTATACTAAAAATAAAAACGAATGAATAGATTTTCGAAATTTTTACACAATTGTAACGACATTTAAAAGGCCTTTAAAACAAGGTACTACTTGACCCACTTTCCATATTAAAAAAATATAGGGGTAAAGTTTACCTCTCGAAAGACGTACTACAAAAAGTTCAAGATGTGTTCCCCTCGAATAAAAAATCGACGTTACCGAGGATTTTTTCAAAATCCGACTATGAATACGTAAGTCTTGGGTGGGAAGTTTTGAGATAAACACCCTAGATTTTGAAACCATCACCTTAAATTATTTTCACGTTGGGTTTCAATTTTTAACAAATTACTTATTTTTGTTAAACAAAAAGTTTTGTTAAATTTAGTTTTACTAATCTAATAAGAGTATCTATTTTTGATAACATTTTGTTTCCAATATTAGTTTTGGGTAACTTGTGAACTTGTGTTATTTTTAAAAATTAATATATAGGGCGAGACACAAAAATGAGACTTCTTCAATTGCCTATAACTTTAAAACCAATAAACTGATTAAAAAGAGTTACATTAGTTGAGAAAATCTGGATTATATTTTTGAGAGCAACTTTCAAAAATGTCAACTCTTAAAAATTTAGGACTGTGAAAAATTTAAAAAAATAGCAATTTTTCACCCTCCTTATAATTGTTTTTGTGCGTCACTGATACAAAAGTATTTTTTTTCCAAAAAATGCATTTTTCCCAAACAGAAAAATGTATCACTTTTGAAAATTCGTAAAGAATTAACAATGTAAGGGGTCTTTGTTTTTTGCCATATTTTGCTAGGTATTGTTTAAGTTAAGTAAAATTAAGTTTTTATTTTGGCTATGATTTGAATTAAGTAAAATTAAGTCTTTACTTTGGCTATAATGTGACAGAGACTAAACCTATTTTAATAAACTTAACCATTTAAAAAAGCCAATATATTAGTTATTAAAAATTCAACGTCAAATTTGAAGTTTTTAGAAATTTCAAACTTGTGAAAGTAACACTCGTGGCATATCGGACAAAGCGTTTTTGTTTCTCACTTCATTACAACCAGGTCTGTAGGTGTCTGGATTCTCCATTAGACATTGGAGGCCTGGTCGTAATGAAGTGAGAAACAAAAACGCTTTGACCGATATGCCACGAGTGTGACTTTCATTTTTATTTGCGGACACGAGATTCATTTTGTTGTTTAATGTTTGTATTTCATCAACGATTCTTATAAGTGACACATTTTTATTTTGGTATGGAACGAAGTTTTCAAAAAAAAATAGTTTTTGAGCCAGTGGCGCACAAAAAAAGTTTCATGGGGGTGAAAGATCGCAACTATTAAAATTGTCTACCATTTTGGAATTTACAAAACGTCTATTTTAAAAATTGGTTTCAAAATTATTAGCAATCCAAAAAGTCTAATTTTTTGTGGCCCACTCTATGTATAAAAATAAACAAAAAATATATTAATAGCATAAATCGTAAACTAAAATTTGTTCCTCTACTATTTAGTAGAGCGGCCTAGGGCATTTCGACTGCACTTAAATGATGATGGTTGCCAAGGTATATTTTTTGATATTGGGTTGACTCCTGACTACTAAAATACATCTTGGCCATCCCCTCTCCCGGTCGTGCCCCCTCCACCCCCCTTTATATCCCTTAAAATGAATTCCTCAATATCTCAGCAACCAGCAGAGATAGAACAAAAATTTGTTCACTTTTGTTTGTGCATTGATCTCTAGATTATATGATGAGCTAACAGTATATTGCATATCTCAAAGACTAAAGAAGATATTTTAAAAAAAGTTTATTTTTAAAAACACAAATTTTAAATTTTTGCCCGTATTTGCTAACCCAGACCAGATACGAAAAAATATTTTTCCACGATTTTCGCTCTTTTTAAAAAGGTATATATCTATGTGATTTTTCTAACCCCACCCGCAATGTCACCGCCAAAACTGAGAACGTTTCTGATATGAGCAGATGAGCTATGTTTATAATCGGCGACGTGACGTTCATTATATATATAGATTTTTCACATCTAAAATAGTGAGGTGATTCGTGACTACGAAAATATATCTTGGCCATCCTCTTTGCTCGGTGGTGCTCTCTACAACCCCCCTTTAAACCTCTTAAAATTCATTGCTCAATATCTCTGCAACCAAGAGAGATAGTACAAAAATATTTTCACCGTTGTTTGTGCATTGACCTGTGGATTATATGACGTGCTTCCACTCTATTGCATATCTCAAAAACTAAACAAGATATTTTTAAAAAAGCGTAGTTTTAAAAAAACAAATTTTAAATTTTTGTCCATATTTTCTAACCCAGATCAGATGCGAAAAAAATTTCTTAATAAATATTTTTCCACCATTTTCGATCTTTTTAAAAAGGTTATCTATCTGTGAGGTTTTTCTAACTTGACCCGCAATGGCACCGTTTGATTTGAGCCATTACTCCAAAACTGAGCACGTTTCTGATATGAGCAGATGAGTTATGTTCATAATCGGCGACGTGAAGTTCAATATATTTATAGATTTTTCGCATCTAAGATACTTCCTAAAACGAAGATAAAATAATGCACTTTTTACATCCCCCTTTAGCACTTACCCCTTCCACAACCTTCTCATACTCGAATTAGTACTTCATATTTAAGAAGAGTAAAAATAATGCGCTTATATCTCTAGAAATAAACATCAATTTTATCATTTTACCAAAAAAGCAGGTACAATTTGAGCAAAACTAAGGAATTTTCTATTTAAATAAGTATTTAATTTTAAAAAGAACATTATAATATCAATTATCTTCTTAATTAATAATTTCATAACGTTACAACACAACTGCAAGCATCAGTGAATGGTAAGTTGTTTGTTTTACATTTACAAACCCTTGTACTGCACATTGGGGCCACTTTCCCAAGTTCACCGGTGGCTGCCACTAATTCATTTAAAAATTTTTAGTGAGCGATATTTTCCCAAGCTGATACTATCGGTGTAAATCGTCACCTTTTTTCTCCCAAGCAAAGTCTTCTGGATTTGGCTACATTGTGGATGGAGAATGCGAATTAACCCATATAAAAGTTTGTAGACGTGACCGAAGGAATGTCGGAACTAGTGAGCCTTTGGTGGGTGGCAATTGGTTGCTTTCCATTTGTAACTTGGAAAAGCAATACCAACGCAATTCGCCAAAACTTTAAGATAAGCCTAATTTGTAGGTAGACCGACAAGACAACATTAATTTTATTGGCTATTATATATAAGAATTTTAAAGTTGGTCGGCATCCATTAAAATAAGAAAATTAGACTGAAGCAATATTTGGATATTTTTTTTTTGTTTTCACTTTGTTTAAAAATATTTAAAAAAATATTTTTAGTTTATGAGATATTAGCATTGCACTTATCCTGTCTATTAAGTTAAAATATTCAGCAAAACCTTTTTGTTATTGATCATCTTCATTGGTTCCTGTTGGGTACCTACTACTTATTATTTTTTTTACCATAGGTAATGGTGGGGTAGGTCTGGAGGAGAGAGGTGAGAGGGAGAACGTGAGATGGATTGAAGGTGAATACTACTTCTCTGCTCATACACATACACATGCCTTTGCGAATTGGCACAAGTCAAACGGCGGTGTTGGGCGTTGTGTGCGCAAAAACCCATACCTATATACCTTTTTGGAAAGAACGAAAACGGCGAAAAAACATTTATTTGAAGTTTTTTTTCATATCTACTTTAGTTTAAAAAATATGGGCAAAAATATTAACGTTTCTTTTTTTTAAATGCAGTTTTTCTTAAATATCTTCTTTAGTTTTCAATTTAATCAACTTGTCAACACACATACAACAGTAAAAAATCTTTTGTTCAATCTTTTTTCGTTGCCAAGATATGATAGATTAAAAATTAAATATTTAAGGGGGGTGAGGGAGGAATGACCAGAGGGGTGGGCGACCAAGATAGATTTTCTCAGATTCCTAAAATATACATTGGCAACCATCATCACCTTGCAGCAGTCGAACCCCTTTTTTATGCCCTAAGCCGCTCTACTAATTGTAGACCACCACAAAAAGAAGTGTTAAATGGGTATATCTGGGAGGATTAAATCTAATAGAGTGCGCGCTTCCTAATTTTATGTCTATATACCATAAATATTCGTTAGTATGTTCTATGTTTTACAATATTTACAGCTTAAGAAAAAAAAAACATCCAAACAAATCAAAATTGAACAAAATATCCTCGAGTTTTATTTATCGAGCGTAAACAATTTCCTCTAAGGCAGGAAAATCAGGAAAACTTTATTCCACTTCATCGATTTTAAAGACAAACATTACCTATTTACCCTTTTCTACTTTGTGTTATTTAAGTTAAAAGTCAATAAAGACTTTTCTATAGGGAGTCCGAAATGCTACATAAAAAATGCGGGCGGGACAATTCCCATGTACATAGGCCACCTTGCTTGGCCCGTTGCACGCCCACTATGCATGGTTTAGTTCTGGAAACCTGCCTCTTTCGCAAAAAAACAGATTTTTCCGGACTGCAACCTTCTTATATCGCCTGGGGGTTCCCATCAAGGTGTGACTCTCTTGACCTGACCAGAGCCGGACACTCCAGCAGGACATGCAAGGACAATTCCTCGTCCTCCATGAACACTCTGATTCTTCGGCGATTCTCAGCTTTTCTAGGTGCTTGTTAAGGCGACAGAGACCTGTTAGGAGCCCTGTTGCTAGTGGAGTAAGGACTTTCTTTTTTTGATGCTCCCCTCACCCATCAAGAGTTTGGGCTGTCTCATGCCCTGTGTGCTATTTTAGAACTTCTAAGTCACTTTTCAGGGCCGTTATGACTTGGCATCCGGAATACCTAGTATGGGTTCCGGACCTACTGGATCGGTTTATGATCCTTGTCTAGCAAATCTATTGGCCTCTTCATTTTCCGGTACACCTTCATGTCCCGGGATCCAGAGGAAATTGACCTTGTTGTACCTTGTCATAGTTGTCAAGACACGTTTGCACTCCAATACAAGGGCAGAGTATTACGTATAAATTTAAAAAAAAAACAAAGTTCTTTTTATAGCTTAAGTGGTTTTCGAGTTATGGCAAAAAACCCGCCAAATTGGCAGAAAGGATTCATCATGGGTGCTAAAGACAATTAAGTGCTATAATTTGTAACAAACACAAATGTAGGTCCTATCCCTCTAGTAGATACAAACGAATGTTAAACAACTATACCTCTGGCTAATGCCTCGACGGGTATTGAGTTCATACCTATCTGTCATTTCTTAAATTGTGGGAAAAATATTCAAGTTTACGGTTTTCTCTTCGAGATCCTTAATTATTCTGAGCAGAATATCTACGTTATGTACTTTGTCCATCAAAGATATCCTGATAATTACTACGATAACACCACATCTCGAATGCCTTTAACTTCTTGCAAATGACATCAGTCAGTGTGCATGCTTCGACGCCGTAATATAAGATGCTAAATACATAACAATGAAGCACACGAGTTCGAAGAGCTGTATTCAGATTGTGACTACCTAAAACTGATTTCATCTTGAAAAAAATATATAAAATATTCTAGGGCCTGTTCGATTTTTTCACGCACTTCTTGCATGTTGTCCCAGTTTTCATTGAGCTGTCAACCTAGGTTTTTGTATACGAATCGGCACGTTCGACCTGTAGGCCATTTACTTCTAATACGCCTCGAATATTTTTATAATTTTGTTTTGCCAACATTTAAGTTAAGCCCAAATTGCGGGGTTTTTACTGCAACTTGATCCAACAACTCTTGCAGACCCTCCAGCGTGTCTGCAATTATGACAGTGTTGTCAGCATATCTTAAGTTGTTGATTTTGTTGCCGTTTATAGTCAGATGCTCTTCGCTGCTTTGAAGTTCATTCTCTATTATAAATAATATTTCGGTGGAGAAAAATTTGTAATTTTCATTTGACGGCTGCAAATAGTTTACTAACTTTTTCAAATTTAAGTTTTTAAAAATTCCAAATTTCATTCAAATGACTTTGCTTTCTCAATTGTAATATACTCCGACTCCGAAAGTAGCTACCGGGTTGTAATTTTTATTTTGTAACTTTTTAAAGCACTATCAGAACTGACTCAATATTCATTCATTAAATTTAAATAATAGTTTAATTACTGTTAGCAATTCATTTTGCGCTAATATGGCAAACGTATTACAAGATCTGGTTTACAACATATGTTAGATATTTTAATATTTTTATTTTCTTAGTACGGTTATTCTTCTTATTTAGGTATTTCTCGTGATTGTCGAAGTTACGAATATTTCTGAGTAGAACTCTCAGAGACAAAAACGTGAATATGATCCATCGATGTACTAGTACATCGATGGTATGAGCTTTTTTAAACGGTGTGGTAGGACGACTTGGCTAATAAAAAAAAATATTTAAATTCGGTTTAGATGGTTTTCAAAAAAAATTTCCAGTGTTGTTGCCGTTTTGTAATGCATGACACACTTTATATTTTATAGCACTGTCTTTTTCAGTGGCGCAGGTAGGGCGGAGTACAACCCCCTTCCCCAGAGCCATTGAATATGTAGGTATTATGAAAGATTTAACTTTCCGAAAAAATTAATAATAAATTTTTTTTTTGAGACTATGCATTTACTCAAGCCCCCCCTAGACAATTTCTACGCAAGCCACTGTATAGCTGACATTGTTAAAATTACGTACAATACCTGTGCTAAGAATATCGAAGGCGCAGCATAAATTATACACCTCAACTGTCTCGCACTTATATGATGAATACTTTCTGTCAATTTGGTAATTCTTGGGTCGAAACAATTAAACTGATTTTTAAATCACTTGAAACCCGTTAATTTTTTCATGATGGTAGGGTTTTTTTTATACCAGTTAGTTTTTTAGTTTTTTTATATATTTCAGTGCCCAAACCTAATTTTTTAAACTACACGTAAAAGAGACTTTTTATGTAGAAAGAAAATACCAATCGAAACAAAAAAATATTTATTGTCTTAGCGTTTATAGCATAGGGGATAGTGGCGTTTGTGATGTTTTTACAAGGCGAGTTTAAAATGGCCGTCAATTACTTGTCAAAGTGAACTCAGGTGACACCCCTATTTTTTTTTTGTTTTTAGTAATTGGTTAAATAATTTAAATATAGAAAATAAAATTTATTGCAATCGTTGTTCCATAGGGGTCGTTCTAAAACTCACGAAAAAATGGTCCTTCGAAGTTTTTTGATAACATATTTCGATTGTTTTAGGGTGACATATGTCGATTTTGTTATTTTTCTCCTAAAGGGGGTAGCTTGACCTTAAATACCAAGAAAACATTTTTGAAATATGATGTACAGATTTAGAAATAAGGCCATTTAAAATTGGAATGTTTACAGTGTTGCCATATTGTAAGGCTCCACGTTATAGGTGGTATCTCTGAACCTACCTTTACCTATAATAAAAATTTCAGAGTATTAGCCCATTTTTTGTGCTCACCTGCCTGACATTTGGACTATTATGACAAGACTAAACTTTTGTGAAATAGAATCTAAATTAATCTGGAAACGATAAGACAATTTCGAAATTCTATCAAGTCATCCCACATAACAATTAAACATTCCTGCAATGTAATAGTCATATACTTAGAGAACAAAGAATGTGAGAGAAATGTTAAATTTTACCATTGCGAATATTACTAACACATGCCGGAAATAAGTTACGTTCTAGCTGATACAGGTGAAAGAAATGTGATAGAAACGTGACGTGAAACATGACTATAATACGACCAGAACATTTTTTAAAAATAATTTTAGTAATATACCTGGACACCGACTATAATTGCATGGATATGATTTTGTGATTCAAAACATGTCAAGATGGTCACGAAATGGATATCCTAAGATATTGAATGGATATATATCCACATGAATATCCACCAAATATGCTTTAGTCTTCCACTAAAGTGCAATTACGGAGTAGCCTATGGATATAGGTATATCAATCAATCAATCACTATTATGTTGATGTATTACTTGAGATTGGTTATCAAAAGATTACCTAAATAACTTTTTGCTGTCTTATATGTGTAATATTGCCTGCTACATAAGAAATATATTAATTCCAGTGCCATCTAACTACGATAGATGACATTAAACTGAATTATAATTATAAATCATGTAAATCGAGTTCTTTTTGGGAATATTTATAAAAATAACTTGATTATCAGTTTATCATGGAAATATTATTATCTTATTACCAAAGAAATATAACTATCACAAACTCTTAAACAATATTCAACAGAAAATAGGTCTGCAACATTCCTGTCATATTCGCAATAGAATATTCCAAAAATCACATTCAGGGAATATTCCTATAACATAAATATTCCTTCAATGTTGTGGGATGCTACTTCATATTCTAAGAATAAAACCATGTTTACATTATTCGAGTACTAATCATCCTTGTTTGATATTGCTTAATATTTATTTAGTGAATTTATTCTTGTACAAATAAAATTGTTTGTTTTAAATTTTTAAAAATTTAAATTGAGTCGTCCTAACCCGCGCACTCTATGTGCGATGCATGCATACTAACAATATATTTATATATATCAGATACCTAAGTAAAACTTCTCGCACCTGGTTCAATGCAAATTATCTACTTATAAAAGTTCAATTTTGTATTACACCTTATTCCAAATATGGTGGCTGACAATTAAACACAGAAGCTAAATGGCAGTGTCAGTGTTAAAAAACTGGTTCGCAGCAATTTGGAATGCAGTGTAGATATGTGTAAAACTCGGGAGGGGGGGAGGTCCAAGTGTAATTAGAGCTCTGTTACATAATACATACAGCAGCGACGTGCGACGCCAGAGCTTTCTGTTATATGGGTTTGACACGCACTTGTTTTGATATTATTATTTTGGTATTCCATTTAATTTAACTTATATGTTTTGTCTGTGTGTAATAAACAATAGACACTTAAAGTTAATTTTAGTTTTATCAGAATTCGTATCCTTATCTCTATCGAGTCAACCAATCAAGCAGGTGCACTTTTAAAATCATGGCGAATGCGTGACAGCTCCAGCTGATTAAATGCACGGAAACCTCGTTAGTTACGATAAGGGAGTCGTAACGTTACGACCGTCCCTGCATACGAAACGATGTTTTGATGTGTTTGATCAGCTGAAGTTGTCATGCATTCGTCATTAGTTTAAAAGTCATCTGCTCGATAGGTCGACTCGATAGAGATAAGGATACGAAGCCCGATAAACCCGAAAATTAACTTTAAGTATCTATTAACAGTTATATCGAACACAATTCTAATACTTAATTTTTAATATATTTAGTTAAAAATATTAACGTATATATAAACATAAAAAATTAGCCTAAAGCAGTAAGATTCTTCTGTTATTATGATTCCTAGCGAAATTATTAACAACATTTTCAATATTCAAGTTCTTTTTGAATATATAAGAAGAAAGTCTTTTATTTATTATTTTTATGTGACTTTGTGTGCGTCTTTAATCTTCTTAAACAACGTTGATGATCTTTCTGGAGAAGCAGTATGCGGGTATCGTCACAGCAATGTTTATTGGTAAATAAATATTTTCCAAATTTGGATAAAATTCTTCTGGCAGATTTAAAATTTCTGTAATTTTTTTGATTTACGGTTTTTTGGTAATTAGCCTCTTTAAAGAATAATAGAAAGGCCCTGGCTGCAGTGAACTTAGTCCATTAAATAATCTCTTGTTGTTTAAAAAACAGGCCTAAAAAATGCCATTTGACTTTGATTTGAAGTGCTCAACTCATTTTCGGCCTTAACCTCTGTATGAAATATATTGAAACAAGCAGGTAGTTGCTTTTTACTTTTAGGAACTGCTTCCAAATTGTTACCAGTTTCCGTCCATAATTTTTCTAGTATTTTCCAAATGGCATCGCAATATGATCTTTGACTTCTGATTAATTTATAGTTGCAGAAGAGTCTCTTCTATCAAAATATTTGCCTGCGTACAATCCAATTCTTTGATTGTAAATAGTCAGATAAAAAAGATATTACTCTGAGAATATCTTTAAAACCAACTTAAGGAAACCCTTTTTTCAATATTGCGAGAAGACAGACAACAATCAAAATACTAGCATTATATGGAAATAGTAGTTTTCACATCTAGTGACTAAAATAGTGCTTTGTTTTACAAGCGTTGGTTTAAATAACGAGCGCAGCGAGGTATTTAAAAACGCGAATAAAAAAAGCAAAGTTTAGCCACGAGTTGTGAACACTATTTTTTTTAATACCTTTATTAAAAAAATCCAAGAAAAACAGGTTGAGTGAGTTTTAAAAATCTCTAACGAAAAGTACTTTTCGCAAACCATCTTTACACTATAAATCAAGTTGGCTGGTAAATGAAATAACGACGGTTGCCATAGCAATGTGCCTTTTTACTCGATGACGTTCATTGCTGCGACATTTTAATTTTTGACAGTTTGATATTTTTACGATGTTTTTTTTTTCTTAAATACTGTGTGAAAACTAGCGAAATATCTTAATTTTTAGGCAAAAATAATTAGATTTTTTCATTATTACTATTTTCCGCTATTTCTCTTTAATTTTTGGTAAAAAACGGACAGAAATCTTTAGTTTTTTTGCATCGGTAACCAAAAAAGCCATGCTTTAGTTATCTGCAGACAATTACTAAAATCATATTTTTGATGAAGGTATAAAAAAAACTTTTTTGAGGCATTTGTACAATTTGTATAAAATTTAACTGTCACGCATTGTCAGATTTGAAAAATATCCCGAGAAAAATTGACGTTCAAAACGGGTCATGTGATACCCGTACTTTTTGGACTGAAATAAATATCAGAATTGGCTGAACTTTGAATGGCACGGCTCGGAGCTTTTTTAATTTTTTGCCGAGTAAGTTAAAATTTCTACAGGCCACTGGTTTAAATGTATGAATATTTCGAAATGGTGGTTTTAGAAAAAAATGTTAGCTTATTCGGAAAAGAGCAAAAGAGTGGCGTCCGAGCCGTCTCTTTGCTTTTAGAAAATGTGCTTTTTATTTAAAGTTCAGCCACTTGTTTATTTGGCTTCAAAAAGTATGGATATCACATGACCTCTTATAAACGTCACTTCGACATTTTCGGAACTAAAGTCACTGACAGAAAGAAAATAATCTTTAGTTTTAGCGTCCAATGTGTGAGAGCAAACGTAACACACGATATAAGAAAACGCTACCCTATAGCAATAGAGCGTGCTTTTTCTCTCTCGACATAATTATTTTTATATTTACGATTTAGACGTTTTTAATGGGTATCTTCTCTGTACGCACGTGTGGCCTATAATAAAAATGTAAATGAAAATCGGGGTTTCAGAGGAGAGGGGCGCGTTCATTTTAAGGAAAGGGGGTTAGGACCCTGTGCTCTCACTTCTGCTATCGCCGCTGATTACATCCAGGAAAAAAGTCTCAATTAAAGAATAAGCCGTTATGCTGTAAACATAACTTACTATTAATTTTATTTTTGACTATATAATATCACTTAATAATTTATTTGAAATAGATTCAATTTAATAAGCGTTTTGAATTTACCCTAAACTAATTAATCTTGTAAGTATAGTTTATTTTTAGAACGAAAATAACCTAAATAAAGTAAAACCAGTACTTATTAAATGAAGTTTACTGTACTGTAGAATTCTCAAAGAGAATGAGAGCACCCTTTACTATGTGGTAGAAACATCAATATTTGAAAACAAAACTTTGACAAATTCAAAATGCTTGACAAAAACCCTAAAACATGTCATTGTCGGCACACGTAGACTTGGTAAATTATTATAAAGGCGATTCCCAAAAACCTACCAAAATTTTATTGCTAAATTCAGAGAAAAAGAATATGAAACTTAAACAAACTAATTTGCGTCTGAGGGACTCTGGTTAGTGGAGAGGAAGAGGGGAAGCCATTGGACACCTAAGGGTCGACCAAATCACCACCAGGGAGATGCCACTTGCGTCCTTTGAGATCCCCGATAGGGAATTCTGGCAGAGTGAGAATCTCTACCAACAGTTCGAGAGGAACGCTGTGATATACTACACCGATGGCTCCAAGCTATCGGAGAGGCAGACAACAGGGGCGGGGGTCTACGTGCAAGACCAAGAAGTTCGGATGAGCTACCTGCTCGGAGAGCAAGCTACGGTCTTCCAAGCCCTAAAGGCACGCAGGCGCAAAAATTGCCAATACTCTGGTGGAAGAGTGTGTCGAAGCACTGGAAGCCTTGAGTCGAGACAAAAGAGTTACAGTGATGTGGGTACCGGGACACATGGGAGTGTCGGGCAACGAAAATGCGAATGAACTCGCTCGGATCGTGGCAGCACTCAATACGTGGAGCCGAAACCACTCTTAGGTATAACAAGGAAACACAGTTGCAAAGTACTCCTGGAGAGCGAAATAGGATGCAGACAGTCCAAGGAATTCATCGACGGACCGGACGCGGCCAGACTCAAATGGCTCCTGGGAAGGACACGAAAAGATATTAGAATACTGATCGGCCACAACCGACTCAGTAAGCACCTGACTCGCATCGGGATCGAGAATGACTCTATCTGTGGGAGGGCGGAGGAGACACCCTGGGAGTGTGATGCATACCTAAGGATGAGGCATCAGGTAACGGACAATCGAACCTGGATGCAGAGGACGAGTGGGTTCTCAAGTGGGCCAAAGTACTGGACTTCGTGAAGAGAACAGGAAGGCCCGGAGAGCCCACTACCGTACAAGCGGTACAGGTACTGGATTAGGGGGCTGGGCTGGAGTAAGGTAAAAATGAGATCAATTAGGCCTACTTGCCAGGTCTTTGGCCGCCCCCTAGTTACTACTTACTACTACTAAACAAAATAATCATGTAAATTTTCTTAGATAACTTTTCTTAGATATCTAATCACTGTTCAAATCTTTCTAGGCAATTTGAATCACCCTGTTTACCTTTTCGTCAAGTTTTCTGGATTTTGCAGGTAAACGGTCCTTCTTTGCCTCTTCGGCGGTATCCAAGATTTGAATGGGGAGACTTGGTGAACTCTGTTCTATTCGGGTCTTTATTTTCACGTTGCGGGTGTTAAATTTTGTCTTTAAGACCTAGATACATAAATAACTATTATGCACAATTGGGCGCAAAAGTGCACGTAACCACCAGCATTTTCAGGCCTAAAGTAGTACTTTAACGCTCTAGAGTTCTAAAGTGACTAGTTGTCCAGAGCAATCGTTTGTTGTTGTTTTAAGTGACTTTATATTTTGAATTATTTTTGACTAATGTCATTACAAAATTATAAACTATTATTTTTCAAATGTTAAAATGAAAACATGCTTATCTTGAATAAAATGTTGTAACTTGGTCAAAGAAAGCTTTAACGTCCTTACCGTGTAATAGGCTGTTATTTGCACACTACGGGCGTTAAAGCTGTGCTGTTTAAACTAGGTGCATAAATAATCGCTTTGCATACAAATGTCAAAAAATTAAGTAGCCAACAGTAAGGATATTGTGCAAAATATCGGAGTAGGCGATGGTAAAACAAATGCTCTTGTATGACGCATAGCCGTTGATGTGTAGTATAATAATATAATAATAAAAACGTTTATTAAGCAATAAAAATAGAAATTACAGTAATACAATATGTAAATACTAAACGTTTAGGGAGTAATCACGAAGCACGAAAATGCTTGTATGGGATAGTTTTATCGAAATCAGGTTAAAATATAAATCGAGAGTTTTTTGCAATAGTCGGGAAAAGTCTAATTTGGGTTGAGTCCTAGTTTGTAAATATATAATATGATTCTATTTAATATATTTTAAATTAATAAAGTCGTTTAAAGTTTGCTTACCTTTGGAAAGTATCCATTCTTTTACTTTAATTTTGTAGCTTTTTATCTTTTCTATACATTTAATATCATTTGGAAGCGTATTATATAATCTAGGCGAAAATTAATTTAAACATCTCTCTCTACTTGTCTTATAAGTGATTGTGAGGTATGCAAATGTTGTACTTCTGGTCGGACTTGATTTATTAAAAGTTTATTTTATTTTTCTGTTTTGTATGTTCTTTAAAATTTTAAAATTTCAAAGCGATAAAGTTGTCGGATATCCAATAAATTACTTTTCGAAAAAATGTCTTCTGTCGAATGCATTTTGTTTTTTTCGTAGACAAATTTTATCAACCATTTCTGAAGTATGTTGAGTTTATTCAAATAATTTTCGCTTACCCCTCCCCATCCAAGAATGCCATACGTTAAATGACTCTAGACCAGTGAAAGATAAAAGGTTTTTAATTGTTTATTGTTAAGGAAGTCTCTGAGGTATGAGAACTTGGATAGCAGTCCTCTTAATTTTCTTCCCAAATCAATTACATGCAGTTGATTACCTATGTTTGATGTTAATTTATTATGTTGATATTAGTTTTTCATTTCTATAGTTATTCTCGATTTCTGTTCTTAGATTTGGCCAGAATTTTGTTTTACAAAATAAAACTGTATCGGAAGCAAAACTAATTATGGTGTTTTTTAGTTTTAGATTTAACATATCGTTATTATATGTTGTGAAGAGCAAACCCAACACTGTCCCTTGCGGAACGCCAAATTTTATAGTTGGTTTTTCACTAAAGGTTCCGTCGATATTTACTTTTTGTGTTCGATCGAATAAGTAGTTTTTCAACAGGTCGAATATTTTCCCCTTAAGACCGTAAGATTTGAGTTTATTTAAAAGATCTCGTGGCAGACAATGTCAAACGCTTTGGAAAGATCTACAAAGACTCACATACAAGCATCACTATCATCCAGAGATTCAGTAATTTTTTATGTTAAAAATTGTATGACATCCTGTGTAGTATAAAGGTAATAAACTGAAAACGGTTCTTGGATTCTACTTTATTGTATTTATAACTCGCCTATTTTTTATTTACTCGCGTTTCGAAATTATTTGTACTGTTCGTTAAGGTACTTCTAAAGAAATTTTTAAATCTTCTTTTTAATAAAGTTATTCACCCTCAAGAAAAATGACCAACATCTCTTCGTTACCAGAAAACAAAAAAACCATTGAAACAACCTTTTTAAAAATCATCTAAATAATAAACATTTTTTATCCAAAAGTTTTTAACATCTCTTCGTTACCAGAAAAACAAAAAAACCATTGAAACAACCTTTTTAAAAATCATCTAAATAATAAACATCTTTTATCCAAAAGTTTTTAATGTTTAACAATTTGGAACTTTATTGACAGACAAAAACTTCCACTTACACTCTCTTTACATCAATAGCAAGTGCCACTGTATAAATAATTAGCTTTTATTCATTATCGCTATTAATTTAAAGGGATGGTCTCTAAGACATATAAATAGGAACTCCTATTGACCCTACCGCAGTTTTTTGTGTAATCCTAATCTTCTCTTTTATGAATGTTTAGACAATATTTTTTTTATAAAAATGATAAAACATAAACAATCCAAAAAAAAGTTTAGCTTATTCCAAAATTTCATTTCTCTCGTGGAGATAAATTAATTTAGGTAAGTAATTAACTTTATATTGATTTTAAAATGGTACCTACTTCATTTTTCGCACAGTCTTGATCACACTGAAAAATGTGATTTTTAGTTTTTGAGATATGTACTTAACAAAATTGAGATATGTACTTAAAATAATTTTACATACCCCATGTGATCACTTTAGCAGAACCCACATTAATTTTGAAAAAAATATAAGTTTAACTTTTTAGTTTTTAAGATACGTACTTTACAAAAATGTACTCATAATAAAACTAATTTTACATACCCCATGTGATCAGTTAAGTAGATTCCACATTAATGTCCCACTAACAAAAGTCTGTTGTAGTCGCGCCTCTTATGGAAAATAAAAACACGTGATAGAGCAAAAGTTTGTAAAAACACGTGATAGAGCAAAAAGTTCGTACAAAAATCGCGAAGTCTTTAGACCAACACTCGACTCGAACTTCTTTCGGCTATATGTATAACCGCCTCTATTTGCAGCGACCCGTTGTCGACTGAGCTCTATATTGAGAGAAACATCGATTTTAAACATAGAGCAGCGTGGTTCTAACGTTGAGCCACGCTCTAACATACCGTAACTCTCTACGTTGTATAAGATGTACAGGGTGATTAAGAATTTATGGGTATTTAACAAATTGGTTACTGAATCTGCGTGGATGTACCTATCACCTTCTTAGTTCAAATAATTTTGGAGAATAGACGCAGACAAAGCGGAATGAGGGATACCTCAAGAGCTCTAAAATCGCCCACAACTTTTTCGATTACGATATATAGGAGTGAAATTTTCAAAGAAAACACGCATAAATAAAAAATTATTTGCTTAATTTTAAAGCCCGAGTGGTATTAAGGGGATTATTTCATGAAGAAAACACACAAAAAAACACAAACTAGATAAAAAAGCTTACAAACTCGTTTATTCTTAACAATATTTTGTTGATTTCTTGATCTATAACAGCCCCCAACTGATTTATTTTACGAAATTTTATTAAAAATCAGAAACTATCGTAATGATGACCCAAAAAATTTAATGAAAAACTTGTTTCTCGATGGCACCTTAGCTTTTGTTAAAATAAAATATTTTGACAAACGCAAACCATTTGTTTGTATACAAGATAAGTATTTAAGGTAACCATGGAAAAAGTTATCAGTATAATTCTTATGGGACTTTTAACACATGAGTAAAATAATCGGGAGCAATATCGTAAGTGCATTAAAATTATCGATAAATTGTGTGAAATGTTTTTTTCTTTGGTAACAAGAGTTTATTTTCCTCTTTTCAAGCCAACTTCGCAGTATTCTTACATTTCTAAAGCTTACTTTCTGCTTTGATAAACAAGCTAGTTCCCTCTCTTAAATCTACGACAGATGTGTGAGCTAATTCCAGCTATTCTAGCTAAAAATCTAAACAGTTTAAATTTAAATCGAGTTACTAACAGAAAAGACAGCTTTATTTATATACAAGGGATTTTGTGCCGTATTTGGTCCTATTGTTACCATAAAATGTTCTATAGATTTACACTGTTTAAAATAGCTTTGCAATATAAAAGGCTACTTTTATCCTATTTTTGAAAACGCTTTTATTCCTTAAATGCACCCTATATAGTATATCTAGACACCATGACATATGGAGTTAATTGTTACGAATTGTAACCATTGCGTTGAAAAAAATCGGCATTTTAAGATGTTTGATTTCGTTTCTGAAGACGATCCTGAATTAAATATTTATGGCTTTGATTACAGCCGGAGGTCTTGACTCTGATTTCCATGTAACTTATCCTACTTTGACTGCTTTAAATTTCTGTCAAAAATTATTGCATCCGAAGATAATTTTACTAAAACTTTTTATCACTGAAACTTATCTTTTTAAAAAACAAAAAACAGTAAAGAATTTTTTTATTTAACTCATATATTTTTAGAATATTCATGCAAAAACCTCTGATTTTATTAGCGGGATGGGCGGAAAAGGGATCACCTCCCACTTTACAAATAATACAAGCCACAAATTTAACTAGTTCATAAAAAACCTAAAAGAGATTAAAATGTTTTTAAAGTTTTTTTGCGTAACTTTTAACACACCGTTACATCCCAACACCTACTTAACCGCATCCTTCTTCCCTCCATTCCAAAAAAGCTGCGATCGCCATGTATTAAAGAACAAAATAAAAAATGTTTTTCCTCAAAAAATGCGAAATCCGGATCTACGGTTACCACTACCTTTTTTGAGGGAAAGCTCGCTATTCATTGATTTTCTTATATATTCACCTTCGCTAAATACCTTTTTGGATATATCAACTTCAGAGCTTAGGATATCTGTAAAGATAATTATATCTGTCTCCGTAGAGAGCTTAATTTTCCTTTAATTTGAAGGTATATCTGTCGATTCTGCATCACATTTTTTCATTATCATTTCATCTCCTAATTCCTAGCACCGTACTGATGAGCACCACAAGTGCGAAATCTGGATCTACGGTTACCATTACTTTTTTGAGGGAAAGCTCGCTATTCACCCTCGCTAAATCTCTTTAGATTTAAAAAATGTTACCAGGCACGATTTATATTACTTTAATTTTTATTTTTAAGTAAACGATACATTTAAAAAAAAATAAATAAATAACATAAGTTTATTTATTAACAAGAGAAATCATATACAATAGATTGTTTAACTAAAGAGTCAATTCAGAGTATAATATCGTCACAATCGAGAGTAATGTCACAAAATAATTAAACTAGTAATAATCACATTAATTAGTTAAACCAATAAATTGATTTCAAATACAGAATTTATACATTTTTATTTCTTTTTTTTTATCACAACCAATAATAATTGTCATATTAAAAAACACGTTTAGAAAGCTGGTTGATTTCTAACCTATTGGTTTCTAACAACCATTTCTTTATTTGTTTTTTAAAATTTTTATTTAAGATTTCATCTCTTAGTTTTTTTGGTAAGTAGTTAAAAAACTTTGTAGCTAAGTACTTAAACGATCTATGACCAATTTCTTTTCTGCTAGTTGGAACCACTGCGAAATCATTTTGTCGGTTTTTTGTGTTTCTATTTATACACATAAGAAGAGAGTAAAAGTAGAGCTGCCTAGGATCCAAAGCTTTGGATTCCTTATAGAGTAGATCTGTAGGGTATGTTCGATTTCTACCAAAAATAACTTTTACCACCCATTTTTGAATTACCTTTATAACCCTCAAGTAGCAATCCCTAACTCCTCCCCAACCAACAATGCCATAATTTATTTGGGTTTGAATAAGCGCACAATAAACTTGTTAAAGTGGGTAATATCAAGGTAGCACCTGAGATGGGCAAACCTTGTTACTAGAAATCTTGTTTTATTTATTAAGTGTTTTATGTGCTTGTCCCATCTAAAATGACTATCCATAATCACACCCAAATACTTCACTGATTCTGCTTTAGTGATGCATGTGTCTTGTTTAATTTTTATTACATTATATTCTGGCATATTGCTGGAAAGGGATGTAAATGGGAGAAAATTTGTTTTCGTTTTATTTAGAGTCAGCTTATTAAATTGAAACCATTTATACATTTTTTGCATATCCCTTTCTGTTTTTTCTTTTAACAGTTCCCAACTTGGTGCCATATTACTGACAATTATATAGGGTGGACCACAAAAACAGGAGTGTTTTGTTTTAACTGTCAAAAAAAAAGTTTTGGAAAGGTAAAACTATTTTGCAAATATGTCAAAAAATTACATTTATCAAAAATTCAAAATGGCGAATGCCCATAAGTTTTATGCATCTTAAAAAACCGTTTTTTTTTTGAGAAACTTTGTATATTTTTTTTTCCACTACGAAAAACTCTATCTATTTTCTGTAAACCAATGTATCATTTGAAAAATTCTATCAAGATAAAACAAAAACTGCTAATAACTTAAAAAGTTAACCGGATTTCGTTATCGTTTCGCCAATTTTGTTGACAAGGACACTCTACAGATGCTAACTGTGAACAGAAAAGTGAAAACTACTTTCTGTTAACCTAAGTATCATTTGATATGGATGGAAATACAAAAAAATTCTAGTTTTGTAACAATAAACTAGAACAAAAAAACTAAAGTAGCACTAACAATTTCGACGAATGAGGCCGTCATTTGCAGCAAAAATCAAGTGTTTGAAATTAACAGGACTTCCATTGTCTATATTTATTTGTACACGACAATCTCTGATCGTCTTCAGGTGCAAACGTAGAAAAACAACTATAGTAGAGAAACAGAGAGTTAATTTCAACAATCAACTGCATGCAAAAATGGTCTTATACTAGAATCCTAATATTTTTCTTATTTCTTAATAGATGATATATACGTCAACAGATAATAGTTGCCGTGGCGTAGCCAGAAATCGACTCTGAGGGGGGGTTTCATCATTTAATAAAAACCAAATGGCAAATTTTTAAAAATTTGGTAGGTGCCTATTGCTTGAGCTCTTAAACTGAAGGGAGGAGAGAGGAACGGTTTAATAGGTGTTGAGTTAGTGTATATATATACATATATATATATATATATACAGAACAAAAATACTTTTAAAAGCAAGTCTCATCTAGTCTCATTTGCAGATTTTTTTAAAATTAACTCTTAAATGTGCCGCAGACAAAAATTTTATAAAAATTATACTAAAATTCTATATTTTACGCGTTTCAAATGTTGTTTACACAAAAATTGCTTAAAATTAAACAAAATTGCAACAATATTTAACATTGGTATAACTTTTTTTTTTATTTTGATATCTAAGTTTTTTGTAAAATATTTTTGAAAAAGTAGATTGGGTTACATCCCAAGAAAAGGTGGGTTGCGGTGGTATATATAGATTTCTTGCCAAATCATAAATGCACCGCAGATGAAAACATTTAAGAAAATTATACCAAGAATGCCATTTATTACACGTTTGTAATGCTCGTGGTAAAAATTCCTTAGAATTAAACTAAAATTGTAACATTTAATGACATCATAGCACCGCAGGAAAATTTTTTAAAATATAAGACATCACACCAAACACACGTCAGAAACCGGAGTAAAGGGTCAAGTGGGGAGCTGTAGCTCTCCTTGGGGTCCCTTATCATGATTAATTTATTGTAGATTGGGTTGGACTTCCTGGGAGGATGTTAACCTCCAAAACCCCCCTCTTGACTACGCCACTGATAGGTGCCAATTTTCTGTTATAGCAAAAAAATATTCAAAGCGTTTTAAGAAAAGGACAACGAATTTATTAAAATGCATAAAATTGTAAGGCATCCGCCATCTTGGATTGTCACAAAATGTTATTTTTTTGACATTTAGAAAACGAGGACTTATTGTTAGCATCTGTAGAATGTCGTTGTCATTGGCGAAAAGATAACGAAATCCGGTTCACTTAAATTCAGTTTCAGTTTTATTTAATTGGTATACGAAAAAATCCATAGTTTTTTTTATTTATTTATAGACTTTATCAATTGATACATCGGTTTATAGACAATAGATAGAAGATTTTTGTGGTTGCAAAAAAATACAAAGTGTCTCAAAAAAACCCAACAATTTTTTAAGATATATAAAACTTTTGGACATCCGCCATTTCGAAATTTTAATAAATGTAATTTTTTGACATATCTGAAAAAATTATGTTTCATTACTTTTCGAAAACTCTTTTTTGCGTTAAAATCCAAAAATAAATAAAAAAATAGGAGTTTAAACAAAACAGTCCAGCTTTTGTAGTCCACCCTGTGACGGAATATATACTATCAGCCACTTTTAAATTCAAATATTTGTATTTATTTTATTTGAACTTTTAAGCTACAAAATCCATCTATTTACAAACATCGATATTTTTTCGCAATTTTGTTTCCCATCAATAATTTCATTCTGCAAAAACTGATATCTTTAAGTTTATTTCGTTGGTTGACTTAAAATAATGTGCGGAAGTCTCGTTTTCTCGTCCTGTTAATATAAAAACGGTTTAGAAGTTAGGATAGTTGTGTTTAGTCATAGTGTTTGGTATATATATATGTAAAACGCCTCTTACAGGGTAAGTGCCTCTTTTAATGTGTGTTTTTATTTATTTGTTATTAGCTCAAGAGGCTTAACAACGCACACAAAAATTGTAATTCGGTATCGGAGTGGTGAGCGTTTCAATAAAATATTTTAAGAAGCAACCCTTAACGACTTATTAAAACCAACTGCTAACCATCACGACCCCCTCCGCACAAAATCCTTGGGCACGTAACCCTATAGTTAACAAATGATAAGGTATTGGGATTTTTGATATTAAAAAAAACACAAAAATGTGTCTATTTAGTAATTACTTAAAATTTGTTTTCGGATAACTGTAGGACGCTTTAAGTAGTTAAAATATAAAAGAATAAAATACAAGTAACAAAAATCAGATCATTGTAAAAATAAACTTATTTTAATTATTTTAGGAACTTTTGAGAGTATTAAAATATTAAATAGCTCAGCAGCGTCAACCTATTTGCAAAATCATTTCAAACCAATGAAAAGCAGCTGCCAGATAATAATATAGAAACATTGAAATGCTTAGTCGTTCGAAAAATTTTAATAATTTTCTCATAGTTTCCGCTCAATCATCTAGAATCTTGAATAATTCAAAATGAGGGATATTATATTTTTGTATATCAAAATACAAAAAAGTTATGTCCAAATATAATTTTTAAATATCTAGAGTACTGTCTACCTATTTAGAATTTCATTTCGCTTTAAAGTAAATAAGTAATTATAAAAATAGAGGTAATATTTAGAGGTCGTTTTCTCATTTTTAGTACGTTCTCCATATAAAATGACCACTTTTCCGAAAAAAATAACAAATTTATCTTAACCTCCAATTCGATTTTGTTTTCATAAATAACCAATGTTAGTGACGTCAAAGAAATGGCGGCGGTAAAAATAAAAAAAATCAAATACGGTGTTACGGCCATCCGGAAAACGTCAAGAACACCGACTACGACCACAGAATTCGAATGAAGATAAAATTGCTACTAGGTCAATTTTTTTAAAAATTTTCGCCAGCGGCACATTTAAGCATGATTTTGCTAATGAATTTTGGGTAAATAAACAATTTGAAACTTGGTTACCCCCCGCTAGATATGAAACCAGATCCACATTGCCGGTTACCACTTGTACTTGCGAAAGTTCCTTTCCGTTTTCGATAAAGTTTTTGGAAAACTACTCAACGTCAGAAGGTAGGCTAAACCAATTGGCATTAATGTAAGTTTTAATTGTAAGGTGTTTTAATTATTTATCCCTAACCCCTCCCTCCTCCCTGCGAAGTAAATTTCTGGTGCGTCACTGCCTTTTGTCTTACAGCGGGTACCTGTAGCAGAATTTCCTGTCGCATACGCGCAAGCTTCAATACTTTTAGGTTTTATGTAATAAAAAGCCAAATAGTAGTTTTTAGAAATGGGTTCATTATCAAGGCCATTATAAATCCCTAAATTTTAAAGTATAGCTAAATAAATAATGAAAGGACGTTAATGCTAAGTAGAATAAGCTGTACACTTTAAAATAAACTATAAATTAGCTAAAATTTAACTTCTACGTAAGCTAGAGCTCAGCGAAAGAAAACAAATGGGTAGCTAAAATTAGTATACAGGTATTGCCAACGTTTTAAGTACCCACAGATTAAAAAAACATACTGTGGAGTTACCGCAGGAAAAGGAAATAAATAGGTAACTAATAGACACTTACAGTAAATATTTCAACGCATCGGTCATCATAGCCAATCACTCGATAACGAGTATGATTTTCCTCTATTCTGTATCGTCGCTATCTGTTGAGCGTTTTTTGATGGCTATGTAAGCCAATTATCCAGCCGTACACCCTTCCACAGTCCTGGCACACCCAGTCTTCGGCAGCAGCCAGGTATTGTTGGTCGTCCATTCCTCCATTCTGTCGCTCCTTTCTACGTTCTCTCTTTTCCGTCTCTAGTCTACGTCATTGCTCTTCAAAAGTTTGTGCTCCCTCATGGACTGTTCGGCGCCATGAAGCCCTATCGTTTGCCGTGGTCTCGAAGTTGTTTATATCGATGTGACTCTTCATCATATTGCTTTTGAGAACGTCCTTGTACCTTTTTTCTTGACCTCCTTGATTTCTCTTTCCCTCCTTCAGTTGTCCATAAAATATCTGCTTTGGGAGACGTGTTTCGGGCATGCGGATAACGTCACCAGTCCAACGAAGCTGGTGCTTGAAGATAAGGGCTTCTATACTAGTTGTTCTGGCTTCTTCTAAAACACTTATGTTTGTTCGTCGGTCTTGCCATTTGATTCTCAGGATTCGTCTTAAACAACTTTGGTGATATTTTTCTAGTCGTTTTATATGCCTTCTGTAGGTGGTCCACGTTTCTCATCCGTATGTTATAGTTGGTATTATAACTGTGTTGTAGACACGAAGCTTGGTCTCTGCATTGACGTCGTGATTGTTGAAGACTCTCTCCCAAAGCCGGCGAATGCTGCGCTAGCACATTTTAGGCGATGCTGTATTTCTGCGTCAATAGTTGCATTTGATGATAGGCGGCTCCCAACGTATGGGTAATGTTCCACGTTCTGCAGAGGATGGCCACTTATGGAAATGTTTGGAATGTTGTACCTGGTTCTGGTTGGTGAAGAATTTGCGTTTTGGCAAGATTGACCTCTAGGCCAATGCTTTTGTAGGCTCTCACGTATCGGTATCGCTATACCTAACGCATTCAAAACAAAACCAAAAGACGCTACATTTCTCACTTGTCTATGCCATGTATTGAACGATACCCGCTGTTATAGTGGACGCAAGGCCTGAACAGCTGACTGCAATCGTTGCGTACGTTGGTAGTTCCGTAACGATACGTACATCCCTCCGTACGTAACGAGTGGAGTCAGCTCTTTTCCCATCGCATTCACCATAAAAGCAGGCCTCGATCGAAACATGCCGTAAACAAGTGAAAAATGTAGTGTCTTTTGACTTTGTTTTGAATGCGTTAGGTATACCGATACCGATGTGTTGAAATATTTACTTTAAGTGTCTAATATTAGTCTTAAGTACCAACAAATTAACAAAGAAATTTATTGCGCCCTTACCGCTATCAAGTTAACCCTAATGATTTTTAGTGTGTTTGTGTGTGTGTGTTCAACTTAGATTAATTCAAAAACGTTTCGTCATTAAACCAAATGAATTAATCATTCACGCCAAAGGTTTCACATGGCTTACAGGCAACCTGTTTATTTTAACAAGTTGATTCTAAAATTACCTAATACTTTACTGTTTGCTTTAATGGTCTTTCAATATAGTGACGAAATTGTCTCCTTAGTACAAAAAAAGGGAAATAAGGAAAATGATAATAGGTGATTCTTTGTCCAAGTTTTGAACTAAATTCAGTTGACTAAAGTTTGAATGTCGAATGTCAATATTTCGTTTTATTTTGTATTTTTTGAAAGAGGGGTTGATTTTTTTAAGTTCGCAATTTCTCTTCTTCGATTCTACCTGGATGGATATAGTAAGCAGATTGCTGGAAAAACTCTCCACACTACTCTGCTGGCTGTACTTAAGTATACGTCTATAAAATTACCAATTGTGATGTGAAAAAATTTACTTAGATTTAAAAGCACCATCTCTGTTGGTGTCAAGGTTAAAGCCCGTTTGCTATGGTGCAATAAATTATGAATAGCATGCAAGTTGTTTCATTCCATTTAATAAGTCCAAAGTGAGAATTTTATTGTTTGTTGAAAATGAAGAAGCAACAAAAAAGTGCAAAAGCTCGGCCATTTTGTAAAAGAGTTTTACCATAAAAAGTATTTGACCAACATCCTGTATATTTACAGTGATCGAAAAAAACCCTCAACGGTCGTTATTAAAAAAAACTAAACATAACTTCATTCATACAAGTTTCAGAAAAGGTTACACAAAATTGACAGGGGGGCTTATACTCAAGGGCTTTGGAAAATACGGCGTAACTTTATTTACTGTGTATTGAGTTTAGTGTTGGATTCCTTCTCCAATTTGGCCAACGAGAAACCTCACCCCTTCTTTCGTAAAGCGGAAGTATCACTATCTTCCATAAAAAATAATCTGGCCTCGCCTTCTAATAAATAGAAGTTCAGCGTGGAGTACATAAGCGTTGAGTACATAAGTGGTGAGGCAATACAGACTTTTTATTTGTGCCTCTTTTTGGTGACTGGCATGATTTATCATACTTTGTTAAAATGTTAAAACAATTGGTGAGATTTTTTGAGGTGAATGCATGCGGGACAAGTGAACCCAAGACTATTGCGTTAAAGCGATACTTTTACTTTGGTCGACAGGGTTAACCGATCATGGATATAGATGTAAAGCGCTTATGGATTGCCAACCTATTATAGCCTGCCTTTATCGCCATCTGGCGCGAATAGCTCTGTGAAAAAGGAGGGGAGGGGGCAAGAACTAGAAAAACTTGTAAGATCTAAAACAATCAAAACATTACTACTTTATAAATAAACCTTAGACCAAATGTTTTATTACTACTTGACTGTTGTAATTTAATATTGAGAATATCTTAATCTTGATTCAAGTTAAGTTACCAATTTTCTTTTTATGTGCTGCATATAGACTAAGATGAAAATAAAGTAAAAATCTGTCAAAAGCTTCTATACCTTCATCATAATATCTATCTATAAGATGATCCAGGCAACATCTCGAATTTTCAGAAAGAAACAAGATTAATTAAAACTCGATTATGTCGGTGGCATAAAAACAGTTATTTCTGTTACAAACTACTGTCCTCCATTTCGATGACATTATTTAGTCTCAAGTCACATCCTAAAAAACTTTTATGCTGGTCATTTAGCTGTACTTAATCGAATCGAAAATCTACGTGGATGTTCTTGCGCCAAAGCTCAATTTCTTTGATTTTGAGATGATGTTTGAGACGCGAGCCGCAGACGAGTGTCTTAATTTATCTGAGCGTGTAATGATCATAGCATATGACTTAATGTACTATACTTTACCTACGACCAATGAAAGTGGCATTACAAATATCACAAATTATTAAAAATATCAAATGCGACCACTCTTAACTCAACAACCTTCATAACTTGAAGTTTCAATGACGATCTATCTAAAAATATCTTTTATCTTTTTAAAAATAAAGTTTTTTTTTCTTAAAAATGCGTAATATGTCAATTCAACGGGACTTATTTTTGGTTAGGTACTATTATATTAGATTTATTAACGTTTCATAAATATTTATTATCTCAAAAATATAGAAAAATAATTCACAAATAACTCACATTTTTGAGTCAACTACTACTCTTATAAAATAAAGTTTCATCACTTATCACGCAATCTTGTGATTTACGTCTAAGCTTTATTATTGTTCCAGGACCGTAAATGAGCCATTAAAATCGTGGTCGCAAAATTAGTATTATTCGTTGGTCGAAGGTTAAATGCATAACCGTCATGATGATTATGGTATGTAAAGAAATAGAGAGTGAGCCATATAAAAAAGCAAATCACGTGAATTAAAAACTCCTTTACCTTTTTTTTAGGACACGGTATAGAGGATAAATGAATACCTCCAGAATTTTCAGTAAAGTAACCGTTATAACAAACGAATCAATATCATGGATGAGCTATTCACTTATCTGAACGCCCTATCTCATATAGCCTCATCAGGTCGCGAAGACGTTCTGCCCCGAGTCATTCGCAAACGACAAAAAATTATAAATCCAAAAAAACGGCATTTAAAACTAACAAACCAAATAAACCCCAAAGCAAACAACATTAACCTCACTAAACCTCCCTTACCGCTGCGAAACAGCTGGTATCTGGATTAATCGCTTTTGGTTAATCTCTAACATATAAATCGGTCAATTGGTTTTGGAGATATAAGGTTTCGCAAAAAAGAGATGGATATATCAGACCTTCTTGAATATTTTATTTTTTATGACCATTTATGTGTCTTATACAAAAAAGGTAAATAAAACAAAGATTCAGTTTTAAAATTTCTAAAAATGTTTATGTAATATATAATTCCCAAATTCCCATTTCGGATAACGTACACTTAGTACCCCTACTAAAAATTGTGTCTTCGTTATCCAAATGACGATGTCAATTTATTTGTCAAAATTCTAAATATGGTTAATTTCGTAGTAAAAATCCACTCAAAAACCGCAACTTTAAAAAATCATATCTCGAAAACCTTAAGACCTACAAGATTTAGGGTAATTTAAACATTGTTGGGAATTTCAATATCTACAACATATAAAATTTTCAAGCGCTTTCACTGATGCGAAATTTCCCATTATCGTGTGTGTTCTTTTTTTTCAAATATTATACTTTTTTGTTTTCACAAGGCTCTTTTAAACTATCAAAATATTATTTTTATTTATATTTCTCCTTTCTAAACAAAAAAAAACTGTTTTATTATGCTGAACTTCCGCTTGAACTCTCAAAAATGAGCGTTCAAGTAAACCAGGTTCAAGAGCACGGAAATATTCCGCTTAAGTTCTGAACCAACGATGAACAACTTACCTTTTTTCTTAAACCAGGTTTAAACACTGAACTGGCGTTAAACGGCCATTGAACAACCGGGCATATATGTGTAAAATTTTACTTTCCGGCCTAGTAGAGCAATCGAACATTCGGACACTCTATATATACGTCAAAAAGTCCCAATGGCCAATTAACCAAACTATATAAGCCACCTTTTACTCTCATCACCATTAAAAAATTCAACATTCCCTTATCCATTAAAAAAAAATGTATAACGGACTGTCCTGTCCATTTCCTCGCGCAATATTAACTTAAAAAAATTTAAAAAAAAAACAACATAGAAACATACGAATACCGAAGAACTATTGTCTCTGACCAAGCGACGGAAAAATTTCCCGTGTATTCTTTCCATACATTTTGCGGAGAGATGAATATGTTATACAGAAGGATTAGAGATTTGTTAACTGCTTAGAATGGGTGGCCACAGGTAAAATGAACATAAACATTTTTCAAAAATAAAAAAGTTAATATAAAAGCTTTTACAAATAGCGGCTAAATTAGCGTTTTTCTAATTCTTTCGCTAAGGTAGTGAGGTAGCAATGAAATCATTTACGAATTTGGTGGTTCCAAATCCAGATAAGCACGTTTCCAGACGCCTTCGCTTTGTCTGTCTGTCGGTCAGTCTGTCTGTCCGTCGCTCACTTTGTAGCTACTGAAACTAAAAAATCCCTGCACCAATCACAACGAGATTTTACACAACGATTATTTGTGTTGACGCGCAGATCACTATTATTTTGAGATTTCCTTCATTACACCCTAAAAACTTCATCCCTAAAAAAAGATTTTTTTTCTTACCTTGTAAAACCCCGTTCGAAAGTTAAAAAAATCTTAATACAATGACGGCAAAATCTTTGACAACATATAAATTTATATGAATATATATATATATATATATATATATAGCACAAAAAAAATATTAAGCGAAATGTTGTTGCGTGACTGATGTACAAAAATCTTAGTTTATGGGCGCTAAAATTTTTGACAACATATATTAGATTGCACTTGATGAAATTTAATAGAAAAGTTCAGATGTACTGTCTGTATTTTCTTGAGCAAGAAAAGTTTTTGGGTTGGGTTTAAACTGACGAAATTCGGTTTATTATGTGTTTGTTGTTTCTGTTGATTTAATCCCGATTGAGGACTGCGGCAACATGCTGGGAGTTCGTGCAATAATTGAACAGGCCGGATCATATTTTATGAAAAATCTTATTGCCACTCTCCGAATTCAGAATAATTTTAAATTTGTTGTCCAAAAACTTTTTTAAAGTGTTAGATATTAACTAAAACTACTTACTAATTAATAAGATATTACTAAGTACAATAATAATGCATTTTGACATAACATAGGGAACAAAGGAGCTTGTTTAAAATGTCTTGGACTCTGATGATGACCTGCACAAAGCAAGACTCGCAGGACTACCTTCGCTTAAGACTGAGCTCAACAAAAGCTATTTAGTGTTTCCCATGTTCTTTAAAGTTTTCTCTATGCAGTTTCATACTGGACATTCAACATTGTAGTGTTGCGCGTCGCAATTTAAATTAAGTTTTGCCAGGGAATTCCCGCAAAATCCGCGAATTCCCTGAGGAAATTCGGGAAAAGATAAAAATGGAATATTGCCACCGAATAGACAAAACTGTATATTTTACTCAAACATTTTTAGCCTACCATACTGGTAGGTACGTAAAAGACTAAATGTCAGGCAAAAAAGATTATACGTAGAAACTGTTTTTTAAAATAATTGAAAACGATAAGTTTTTTGCACTTGCAACTAAAAAAAAATTAAAAACTATCAAAGCTTTCAAAGTTTGGTGTTTTAGTTTTAATTTAATTTCTTTGTATTTTTAATTATTGTATTTTAGCTTGAAATTTGATGTAAATCATGTTTTTTACGTTAAAATATGAAAAAAGACAAGCCGTTACAAACAGATCCTTATCTTAGTCATAAAATTTATCATGGATTACGAGTACTTTGTATTTGAATTAATTAAATTAACACTGGCAAAATAAAAATAATTGTTTAACTCTGGGAGTTTATGTTCTGAGTTTTTGCTTAATACGTAGCATCGCCTAGTACGTGCATGAGTTACACAATATCTGTTGGTGTGTTTGTGTGTATGTGTACTTTATGACGGTAAAGGTGTCTTTTTTTTGTTCGGTTGGCAATAATTATAATTATTACTGTCGACGAGTTCTTTTTTTTAAATTTAGAAACATAAAGTTACTTTTTTAACGGTGACAGAATTGCCTGTCGGACCAATTAGCTGGGAAAAGCTCAATTATTTGCTGTTATTTTTCATATCGTACACACTTATTGCAGTAGCATTACTGGGAGTTTCCATCTACATTCCTAAATGACAAGTGGGATTGTCTTCAAAACAATCCCTTAGTAATAATAACACGTGAATTAATAATTAGGTTTTTTGAATTTTTTATTCCATGACTTGTTTTTATTGAAATAAGGGGATTGTCATATGTACAAAATTTTAAATTTTTTAAGACATTCCTACTTGTCATTCAGGGATATGTTGGTACTGCTGTGTTTTCTGTGCAAGATTCGTATGTATTAAATTAAGCGTATAGTTTACAATCGAATGTATCCTTTTTATTATTGAAAAACTTCAAATTGCAATAAATGCTAAAATAAATTTATTCAACGTCTTCGGAGATCTCTCTGAGGAAGTTTTTTAAAGAAAAAATCCTTAGTCAAGAGCGAGATAACTTACTCATGGACAATGAGCTGCAAATAAATAATGAAGGGCTAACCATGTTAAATGATAATCTTTTGATGTCGATTGCTTTATTGGAAATTGAAAACCAAGTAAACTAAAAGACGAAATCAGCGATCTATAAAATGATTTTCCGATTACTTCACCATGCCGCTATTTATATATCATCAAACGACAGATCGACAATAAAAACCTGTTGATACAGACGTGTGATTTTAAGTTTTGAAAAGAGCAATTATCAGTTTTGACAAGGAAGATTTTCAGTTTTGACAAAAGAAATTTTGACCTGAGCGGAAAATTTTCGTTGAATAATCAGGTGAAAATCGACCTGCTTTTATAACTTATGAGGTAAATAATCTCAGAAATTAAGTTGATGTACTTTATTACTGTAGTTTGCAAACCTGGTGCAAGCTTGGTTATTATTGTAAACCAGGCGGACAGATTTGTTTCTGACCTTTTTTCAAGTGAAAGTAGAAAGGTTAAATACAGAAATATTGGGAGGAAAAAAGGAAAGACCAAAAGTCTAGAATAAGCTTCACAAAATGTTTTATTGCACACTACGCGTTTCGATTTTTAAAAAATCATTATCAAGTGTGGCATAGCAAACCAAAATCCATAATTTTAAGGTAAAATTTTCGAGACACAAGTCAAAAAAAACATACTATAAATTATTAACTAAAAAATGGTAGTAGTGATTGTTTGTAAAATATGTTTTTTGTGACTTGTTTTTCGAAGATTTTACTTTAAAATTATGGATTTTTTTTTGCTATGCCACACTTGATAATGATTTTTTTTTCGTGTGCAATAAAACATTTTGTGAAGCTTATTCTGGACTTTTGGATATTCTTTTTTTCTCACGATGTTTGAACAGCTTCACCACGGAGAAACTTACCATTTTACAAAAATATTGTTGATTTGACTAAGAAATGCTTTTCTACTAATCTAATTGCTTGCACAACGCCCACGCTTAGTCATAACATGCTGGATTAATAAGGCTATAACACAGGTCATAGAGCCTTCTTGCTACAATCAAAACTAATATAAAAATTTTCGCATAAAATATATTTATGCGAAAATTTCAAACTTTTAGACGATAATTTTTCATATAAACCCGATTATTTAAATAAAATGGAGCTGCATAAAAGTTTCAAATCTTTAAAAAAATATAAAATTATTTTTTTGTTGATAATAATTGGGAGAAGGAAAAACATTAATTAGATATTGGAAAGAAGTACTATTGTTAGTCTAAAACGATGAAATCAAAGAACGTCGGAATATTATGAATGACTTACAAGGTAAAAGCAAAAGTATTGTTTAAAAAGAAAGAGCCATTTTCCACTCAATGTAATATATTTGTTAAAAATTTAAGCATTTTTCTTTATCCTACTAGTTTCGATCTCACTGATCATTATCAAGGATAGATGCAATGACGGCACTACAAAAAACGAAAAAGGTGTCACAAAACGTAAAAACATCAATTTTAGATCTGTTCTAACTTAAAACTAAATACAAACAATGTTGTAAAAACTATACTTAAACCTTAATCAAGAGCGGGGCACATTATTTGTGTTTCCATAAGACTAGGTACATAAATTAAGTGTATATTTATAGAAACTTATGTGGCCCGCTCTTTGTTAAGGTAGGTTTAAGTATAGTTTTTACACCATTGTTTGTATTTAATTTTAAGTTAGAACATATCTGAAATTGATATTTTTACGTTTCGTGACACATTTTTAGTTTCTCTTGGAGTGCCGTCATTGCATCTGTCCTTGATGATGACCAGTGAGGTAAAAACTGGTGGGATAAATGAAAATGCTTAAATTTTAAACAAATCTATTACCCTGAGTGGAAATTGGCTCTTTCCTTTCAAACCGTGTTTAGAAATCCACTACCTAAAAAAATCCGCAACAAATTTTAAAAGCAAAAGTAGTTTAAAGAATATTCACATCAAGTCCAGTATACTTAATAATGTTTACTGCACAATTGGTAAAAAGTTAACTTCAAATTTAGGAACAGCCGTAGATGCACCTCAGTACGTGAATCACATCTATATTTTAGCAAATTTTTACTTTAATCCGACACACTTGCCTTAAGTAAAAGAAACCCTCTTGACAATAAAAAATAAGAAAGCTAGTGGAATTGATGGTATATCCATAAGAATTGTAACAAACCTTCCTAACTCGGCTTTATTAGTACTGGTGGATTTGATAAATCTAATTTTCAGGTCAGGTGTCTTCCAGAGCAGGAGTTCAAGGTATAAATTATGATGGATAGGTAACCCTCGCCATTTTTTAATAATATGTGCATTTTTTCGTCCTGAATACGAAATGGACAATCCCGTACTTCAAAATTGTGGATAAGGGCTCGGCACATCAATCCAAAGGTGGGCAATTTTAGAGGGGGTAGGGTAACCCCCACCATTTTCATATATATGATGTGGTAGTACC